>JAECXG010000684.1:13707500-18707500 GCA_018152135.1 Drosophila paulistorum | reverse complement strand
TCATCACTTATGACATTTCTGGAAAAGTCATCGATGACATTTCTGGAAAAGTCATCATTGATGACATTTCTGAAAAAGTCATCGATGACATTTCTGGAAAAGTCATCATTGATGACATTTTTCAAAAAGTCATCGATGACATTTCTGAGAAAGTCATCACTGATGACATTTCTGAATATGTCATCGATGGCATTTCTGGAAAAGTCATCATTGATGACATTTTTGAAAAAGTCATCGATGACATTTCTGGAAAAGTCATCATTGATGACATTTCTGGAAAAGTCATCATTGATGACATTTCTTGAAAAGTCATCATTGATGACATTTCTGGAAAAGTCATCGATGACATTTCTGGAAAAGTCATCGATGATGACATTTTTGAAAAAGTCATCGATGACATTTCTGAGAAATTCATCATTGATGACATTTCTGGAAAAGTCACCGATGACATTTCTGGAAAAGTCATCGATGACATTTCTGAGAAAATCATCACTGATGACATTTCTGGAAAAGTCATCGATGGCATTTCTGGAAAAGTCATCATTGATGACATTTCTGAAAAAGTCATCGATGACATTTCTGGAAAAGTCATCATTGATGACATTTTTCAAAAAGTCATCGATGACATTTCTGAGAAAGTCATCACTGATGACATTTCTGAATATGTCATCGATGACATTTCTGAGAAAGTCATCACTGATGACATTTCTGAATATGTCATCGATGACATTTCTGGAAAAGTCATCATTGATGACATTTTTCAAAAAGTCATCGATGACATTTCTTGAAAAGTCATCATTGATGACATTTCTGGAAAAGTCATCGATGACATTTCTGGAAAAGTCATCATTGATGACATTTTTGAAAAAGTCATCGATGACATTTCTGGAAAAGTCATCATTGATGACATTTTTCAAAAAGTCATCGATGACATTTCTTGAAAAGTCATCATTGATGACATTTCTGGAAAAGTCATCGATGACATTTCTGGAAAAGTCATCGATGATGGCATTTTTGAAAAAGTCATCGATGACATTTCTGAGAAATTCATCATTGATGACATTTCTGGAAAAGTCACCGATGACATTTCTGGAAAAGTCATCGATGACATTTCTGAGAAAGTCATCACTGATGACATTTTTGAACAAGTCATCGATGGCATTTCTGAGAAAGTCATCACTGATGACATTTCTGGAAAAGTCATCGATGACATTTCTGGAAAAGTCATCATTGATGACATTTCTGAAAAAGTCATCGATGACATTTCTGAAAAAGTCATCGATGACATTTCTGAGAAAGTCATCACTGATGACATTTCTGAAAAAGTCATCGATGACATTTCTGCAAAAGTCATCATTGATGACATTTTTGAAAAAGTCATTGATGACATTTTTAAAAAAGTCATCGATGACATTTCTGAGAAAGTCATCACTGATGACATTTCTGGAAAAGTCATCATTGATGACATTTTTCAAAAAGTCATCATTGATGACATTTTTCAAAAAGTCATCGATGACATTTCTTGAAAAGTCATCATTGATGACATTTCTGGAAAAGTCATCGATGACATTTCTGGAAAAGTCATCGATGACATTTCTGGAAAAGTCATCGATGACATTTCTGAGAAAGTCATCACTGATGACATTTCTGAAAAAGTCATCGATGACATTTCTGAAAAAGTCATCGATGACATTTTTGAAAAAGTCATCGATGACATTTCTGAGAAAGTCATCACTGATAACATTTCTGGAAAAGTCATCATTGATGACATTTCTGGAAAAGTCATCATTGATGACATTTCTGGAAAAGTCATCATCGATGACATTTCTGGAAAAGTCATCGATGATGACATTTTTGAAAAAGTCATCGATGACATTTCTGAGAAAGTCATCATTGCTGACATTTCTGGAAAAGTCATCGATGACATTTCTGAGAAAGTCATCACTGATGACATTTCTGAGAAATTCATCACTAATGACATTTCTGAGAAAGTCATCGATGACATTTCTGGAAAAGTCATCATTGATGACATTTTTCAAAAAGTCATCGATGACATTTCTGAGAAAATCATCACTGATGACATTTCTGGAAAAGTCATCGATGACATTTCTGGAAAAGTCATCATTGATGATTTTCTGAAAAAGTCATCGATGAGATTTCTGAAAAAGTCATCGATGACATTTCTGAGAAATTCATCATTGATGACATTTCTGGAAAAGTCACCGATGACATTTCTGGAAAAGTCATCGATGACATTTCTGAGAAAGTCATCACTGATGACATTTTTGAACAAGTCATTGATGACATTTCTGAGAAAATCATCACTGATGACATTTCTGGAAAAGTCATCGATGATGACATTTTTGAAAAAGTCATCGATGACATTTCTGAGAAAGTCATCATTGATGACATTTCTGGAAAAGTCATCGATGACATTTCTGAGAAAGTCATCACTGATGACATTGTTGAACAAGTCATCGATGACATTTCTGAGAAAATCATCACTGATGACATTTCTGAGAAAGTCATCGATGACATTTCTGGAAAAGTCATCATTGATGACATTTTTCAAAAAGTCATCGATGACATTTCTGAAAAAGTCATCGATGACATTTCTGAGAAAGTCATCACTGATGACATTTCTGGAAAAGTCATCGATGACATTTCTGAGAAAGTCATCACTGATGACATTTCTGGAAAAGTCATCGATGACATTTCTGGAAAAGTCATCGATGACATTTCTGAGAAAGTAATCGATGACATTTCTTGAAAAGTCATCATTGATGACATTTCTGAAAAAGTCATCATTGATGACATTTCTGAAAAAGTCATCGATGACATTTCTGAGAAAGTCATCACTGATGACATTTCTGGAAAAGTCATCGATGACATTTCTGAGAAAGTCATCACTGATGACATTTCTGGAAAAGTCATCGATGACATTTCTGAGAAAGTCATCGATGACATTTCTGAAAAAGTCATCATTGATGACATTTCTGGAAAAGTCATCGATGACATTTCTGAGAAAGTCATCACTGATGACTTTTTCTGAGAAAGTCATCGATGACATTTCTGAAAAAGTCATCATTGATGACATTTCTGGAAAAGTCATCGATGACATTTCTGAGAAAGTCATCACTGATGACATTTTTCAAAAAGTCATCGATGACATTTCTTGAAAAGTCATTATTGATGACATTTCTGGAAAAGTCATCGATGACATTTCTGGAAAAGTCATCGATGACATTTCTGGAAAAGTCATCGATGACATTTCTGAGAAAGTCATCACTGATGACATTTTTGAACAAGTCATTGATGACATTTCTGAGAAAATCATCACTGATGACATTTCTGGAAAAGTCATCATTGATGACATTTCTGAAAAAGTCATCGATGACATTTCTGAGAAAGTCATCACTGATGACATTTCTGGAAAAGTCATCATTGATGACATTTTTGAAAAAGTCATCGATGACATTTTTAAAAAAGTCATCGATGGCAGTTCTGAGAAAATCATAACTGATGACATTTCTGAAAAAGTCATCGATGACATTTCTGAGAAAGTCATCACTGATGACATTTCTGGAAAAGTCATCGATGACATTTCTGAGAAAGTCATCGATGACATTTCTGGAAAAGTCATCGATGACATTTCTGGAAAAGTCATCGATGACATTTCTTAAAGGTTTAAGTTTACTTACTCAATTTTACCGAACAATGCGTTTGGCCATAAATGCATAATACACTCATACACTATTGGGCATCGTTTTTAAGGCCTGTCTATATTTTCAAGAATCTTATTTTAGCATCATTGGTTGGACACTTGGGACAAACGTTTCAAATGTTTCTTTGAATTTGCAGAAATTGTATTTTTTACTTTTTTGGTTGCTTGATTTTAATTAATCATAGCAATTTAGTTCGTTTGCTGGTTAAATTTGGACATTTAATGGTTCCATTGAGGAAAAAATATGAGAAAGCAGTAGAAAACAACGAGGGTGGCAGAGGGACTGAGGGATATGCATATTTAACATATTAATGTATACATATATACTTGAAATTTAATTAAAAATTTAAATGTGCATGCTGAACAAACTTGGGGAAACTCCAAAATATATATCTATGTACATATGTATGGACAAACATATGTATATGCATATCATATATATGTATGACCACACGCACTCACACAGTGACGAACAAATTTAAATAAAGCATATAAAAAATGGAAAACAGAAATCAAAAAACAAGCTCAACAACAACAAACGACAGCAGCAATGTGCACTTTATGACCATTGCCCCACCATCATCCGTGGTCTCCCCACTTCAAACCGTATACTCTTTTACGGCAGCTTCCTTCTCCCGTATACGGCCATCAAAATGCGCTCCCGAGCGCGCACAGCGCCAATTACACGGGAGCCAGTCATAAAAATAAAGCGCAAATAAATACACTTAAAGCAACGCGAGAGGCAGTTGAAGCCAGTCGACGGAAAGACCAAAAAAGAGGCGAGCAGAGCTAAAGGCAAGGCATATATACATAGTTTGGTGGTAAAACGCAAACAAACAAACTCTGGGAATAGGTCATGAAACATAACAACATACATAATGCACAGTGACTCAAATCGAAAATGAAATTTCTATCTAATTGTGCTTTTTATAAGGTTTTTTCACCAATACGCAGTCTCCATATTAAAGTCCCAGCTCCTGAAAATAATTATTTTCTAATCGATTGCCATGATTGATTTATAATTTCGATAATCATGTTTTAGATTCAAGTAAATGTCGACACCAAGTTAAGTGTCATCCAGCGTTTGGAAAATAGCTTCAACATAAATTGGGCATGTGTTAAGTACTTTTGTTGATTAAAAATTATTATTTTTAAGAAAACTTGAAAATGACTCTTCCATATGCTTAAATGCTGAGTTATATAAAAAACAACAACAAAATGTAAAGCTATAACTGGGCATGATTAAAAATATAACTATAAAGAGACAAAACACATCAAGAGATATCGTGGCTGTAACTAGGAAAAAAATGGAAACTCTTTTTAAAAAATTGGTTTCGATTGCAATTAATATTCGTTCTTGATTCTAGAATATTAATGAAATTGTAATTTAAGCAATAGACTTAATTATGTATTCATATAATGTAACAAATAAATTTGAACCACTGTTTACATTTGCTATACCGCTTGGCAGCTTGGCGCTGGCATAAATCAAGCCATTTAAATGGACATTTCTCGCAATGAAAACTAAAGGGCAAAAGAGAAAAGGGAAAATAGCCTGCTCGGACCTATAGACCAAGTTCGGTTTGTTGGTCGGCTGGCTGGGCGTGGAGTAATTACAATTACACCTGTCCCACATTTGTGGGCGGCGCGTGCCGTTGCAGTAAATTATAATTAAAGAGCCTCAGTCAAAAGTTGACTTTTATTAAATTTTATTTATAATGCTTAAAATGCCATTACCACAAGATGGCAACTGTCCGCACAGTGCTGAGCTAATTGTACAATTGGGGGTAAAAAAAAGTGGAGAATAAAATGGTGAACGAGGCCCAGCATCTGCCTCAGCCCATCATCACCATTATCGTTAGGAAACGCATTAGGCATGGCCCATTCCGAGGACTAGTAAAATAAATAGATTTGCCTTTTGGCAAAAAACAAGCAAATGAAACTGAAAGAAAAAGTAATATCTATGCTTTGATTTGTTAGCAATTTATATTGTCATCGTCATCGTTTTGATTAGATTTCATTGAGGGGGAAAAAAAGGGCACATCCGAAATGGAAAACCCCAACACAGATGTGAGAGTAAAGTGACTGACTGACGTTTATCACGACATCATGGCCATGGCACGATTTGTCAGAGACGACCACAGAGAGAAACACCATTAAATGGGTATATGTTGCAGCCACCAAAAATAGAGATAGCGATAAAAAGGAAAAAAAAACCTGAGCTTCAATTTGACTTTTTATGTGACTACGTGGAAATGTGACAAAAACAAGAAGCGACTCCTCCTTCCTTGACAGAAATGTCAACGAGTGACTAAGTAAGAATCTAAGTAAATAAGTATACGATGTTTGTCGTTAAATGCTTAGCGAATTCTATGCATTTCTTTGTTTTTGCTTGTAGTAATAAATAATCCATCATTATACCCATGGGAATGCATTGAAATGTGACAGAAACAGCAGAAAATGAAAACTGGTTTATAAGAAATGCTTTCAAGGAACATGACTTATGCGAATCTAAAATCTTAACCTCAACTTAACTTTTTTGTTTTATTTCTTTGACACAAAGTCACAAAGGTGTCTAAAGGGTTCTGCCAAAACTCATTCTTAGATTCAGTTAGAAAATAGTTGTATTTATAGCAAGATATTAACTAATTTCTATACTACAGATAGTCTATTGAATTATCTTAAACTTATCAAAAGTATTAGATACAATGGCTAGCATATAATAAAGGCAACAACATGTATATTACATTAATTTTCAAATTTCTTTTCAACATTCTTTTAATGATAGAAATTCATTCACACATTTTTCAATGTAATTATGTGTATGGAAAACTAATTTAACAAGAAAGAAGAGGAATGTCAAATTTGTATGAACAAAGTCGTCAATTATTTGGTTTTGTCCAAAAAGTGTTTCTTAATAACATATCCCAAGTCTGGCAAGGTTTTTTTTTTATTTTTCTCACTTTTCTTGCTGAATTCTTTACTGATTTTCGGTTGCATTTTTTTTCATATGTTTGCCAAAATGTGAAAAGCGCCTAACAATATAAGAAATGCCTTCCGGGCCATTTTCGCTCATAGAATTTTGCTCAACTGAGTTCAACTGATTTTTCAGCTGTGACTTTGCCATACAGCCAGCAGCCAAGCTAAATGTTTCGGAAATGGCAACGCAGCGGATGCCGGATGCATTTTGTGTGACGTCCCCCCCCCACACACACACACACACATACACATATACCGATTCCCTTGCACAAACAAATATATGCATATACAAATTCTATACACAAATACAACACATTACACATACGCACTGTGGTACACAGCTGGGTTCGCTGGCAACTCGCGCTCGTCTCATCAACGGCAATTGCAATTTGGCTGCCAGAGCACCAGATGCACAGAGAGACAGAGAGAAAGAGAGCGAGCGCTGAGAGGGAAACTGTCTAGAAGGGAGACAAGCCGGGGTTAAAGTGGAGTATACAGTTCACTGCACCTTGCATTGCCTTTGGCTTGTTTTCTTTACCAGCAGTTCCACACACTAATAAAGAGGGGTATATTCCTTTTGCTCATGTAATTAAAATGAGTTGATGAATTAATATCCATTATTTGGTCTTGCCAAGTTTGTCCTTGTAGTCCTTTTAAACTTATCTTCTCATATCTGCTTAAAAACCATTTACCAATTTGTGTTATCGTAATCTTATAAATAGAATTTTTAAATACAAGCAGTTGAGAACATGTTTTTCAGAAAGCCTTGTAAATATTTTATAATCAAAAGCATTTCTTAATCTGAATTTTCCTAATATTAACAATACAGAGAGATGTTTCCATCTTAAATTAAACATTTAGAAAAAATTTTTTTTTGATGGTGACATAGAAGCTTTTGAAAATTGACTCAATTTATGCAATGTTCAGTTTTCATTTAAAACGTTTCGTAAAGAGTTTTGTAAACCGCTTTAGTTGTTAGAGTATTAAAACGTCATCCATGTATTTGGTTTTTGTTTATTTTTGGTCACAACTGTTTCAGTTAGAGATCTAACGAAGTCAATGATTTTCTTTCCGATTTTCGATTGTGAAAAAACAAGAATAAATGTATATATTTATTTTAGTTTTAACGCTGCACTTTAATTTGATTTCAATTTTTCCCTTGTTCAACGGTTTTTACTACTTGGCAATAGTCATTTAAAATTTTCTCTTTATATCGTTTCGTTTTGTTTGCTTTTGATTGTTTAGTTTGATGGGAGATTTTTACGTTTTTAACCCCCCTATATATGGGAAAAAAAAGAAAAGAAAACTCGAAACTAATAATAGAATTCTCGAAGAAAATGCTCCTTAATTCAATTTATGTGTGTGCCTGCATTTTCATTGTTAGCATCTAAGAGTAAGAGAGCTAAAGAGAAAACTGTCAGAAATGCAGGACTGAAATAAATAAATGCCAACATTTCTATATATATTTTGCCGCAAGATGTCATCATCGGAGAGTACAAAAACTCTCTCTAGGCAGGAAGGAAATTATGAAAGCAAAAAATAGAACACAAAAAAAAAATATAGAGGAAAAGGAAAGAAAAAAAAAACGTGGCAAAGATATATAGTACAAGTTATATAAAATATATCTGGCTGAGTGCTCCACTGCCTTAACTCCTCCTTTATTTCCTCAAACCATCTCTGTCATCTCCACTTGCTTTTTTTTCCATGAGTCTGCGAAAATTCCTATTCGGCTTTTGTCTAGCTAAGTTGGCTTCACACATTTTATAATGTGCATATTTTATAACATGTTTATGTGTTTCCCAAAAAGTACAACAAACGAAAACGGAAAGACTGACATATAAAACTGAAAAAGTTGCAAATAATGCAACAAGTCAGGTTTTCCTAATACACTTGTGCCAACGCCTAGAGACGACAAGAAAATTTACACCATCACTCACGTTTTTCCTTTTTGGAGCTTTTGAAAACATTAACTATTTTAAGCTAACATAACAAGATGTTATACATATGTACCAATCTATATAATCGTTTACATTATATATAAAATGGACTCAATCAGATTCTTGTTTCACTTACTGTGATTAAACCAATCTGTATATATTATTTTTTTAATAATTTGTAGCTGTTCCACATGTTTAACGTTTTCTGCAAGATATTTAACCCATTTAACTTCAATCGGCTAAATAAAAATATGTTTTGTAGGAAGGCTAATATAAGTTTAAAAAAATAACTTCTTATTCAAGATAATATAAATTCAATAATTTGAGTAACTTAAATTTTTCATCAAGATTTATATTATTTATATTACTATTACTACTTACTGTTGTATGATTTCAAAAGCTTATCCGTTTATTGTATGATATATAAAATCCAAATCTATAGAAAGAAGTAGAATGTAGAATAATACTTCTTAAACAATTCATTGCGGGTTCTGAACTATTTCAAACTGTGATATTGCTGGTGCCTACTTTTAGGCTCACATCTCTAAAAGAAATTGCATATTCTTATTTGCTTTCATATTTCTGTCATTGAATATTCTTTGCAACTTTCCACACAATAAACAAGCAGCAGAACAGACAGAATACTCCGAAAAGAAAACAGAGCACAGCAAAAAAAAAAAAAAAAAAACTTAAATTCTCTTGCACGACTGTCAAAAGAAATTTACATATTTTATTAGTCTGGCTGATGACAAATTTACTTGGCTTCAGGTTTAGGTTTTTGTGCTCATTTTTTCTTCCTCTCTCTCATGCTTTTCCTCAAGTCATTTGCGGACGGAAAGCAGATTTTATTAACTAATCTGTCATTTGGTCTGAGGAGCAGCAACAGCAGCAGCCGCTTTCAAATCTCTCTCAGAACTCTGACGCCTGAACCCAACGCAAAGTGCAATTTCCGCAGGAAATGTGACACCAAACCAGCACCAAGTAAAGGAGGGGACCATCTCGGGATGTAGATGCGGATGGGGAGCCCAGAAGCCAGGATTTTGTAATCTAATTTTAATGATTTTGCTTTGAATGCATTTCCAGGACGAGGCCAAGTGGCTTGCAATTCGATTTGTTCAAAACCAACAACGACAACAACAAAAATTTCAAGCACTAACCCAATTTGCTTGGACAATTTCTATCAACCAACGAGCAAAAAAAAAAGGTGAGCAGAAAAAATATTCAATTAAAAAATTTCTCTCAAATTTTTTGCTCTTTTCTCTTTTCCCTATTCTCTCTTATAATGTTCATTATTATTATTATTATATTTACGTCTGGATGTGACAAAACGCCACTTTGAAAACTTGGTAATGACGTCAGCAGACTGCTCTGTGTAAGTGTGTGTGTGTGTGTTTTTTCTACATCCTCTGCAAGTTTTCTCTCAAAGCAAATTAGCTAAAGCGAAAGGTTCTTGGCAAGGGGGCGTAACATGGGCGTCAACAAAAGTGCCATTCAAGTTGGCATCTGTGTTAAAAGTTAAAAATTAAGCGAACAGTTGTGCACCAACAACAACCGAGGGGGGCCATGCAAAGAGGGGGGCTGGAGTGTCAAAAGAAACTGAAAGCTGATTAATGATTAAGCAGGGAGGCTAAAGGCGGTTTGGATTGGGTTAGAGGGTATTAGGTGTGTGTTTGTATGTGTGTTTGTGTGTCTCTGCTCTTGGCCTAATTAAAGTAATTAAATATGTGAAACTCACGGCAATGTTTTAAAAGTTACTGCCAGATGCTGGTAGGTATAGGAGATTTGTTTGGATTTCTCGGCTATCCTTCTCATTGCCTCTTTCTTCATCTCAAGTGGCATTCAAAGGCAAATGGCGACTGCGACAAATGGGAGATTCAATGTTTGAAGTTATTCTGAAAGGGAAAAGATAATTTAATGTTAATTTGTTTATTTTACAAAATGTTACAAGTTAAAGAACCCAATCTGGCATTTCAATTCATAACTAAAAATTTAAAATTTAAAAGCCACTTTTTAAATTTGTGTTAAGTGAATTGTTTAGGAGCAAACAGTCCTCTTTTAAGTTTTACAGACATTACATAAGCCATTAACATAAGACATTACATACACAATATCGAATTGGAAAATAATAAAAGATATATTTCGGTTATAGAACTTTTTAACTTTTTTAAATAATTGAAAGAGTATGCAATTCTGAATCTACATATTATAGGAGGTCACTTCAACTGAGTTCCTGGAAATATTTCTTGAGCTGAATTTGTTTGTCTCTTTTTAAAAAGTGTTCATTCATCAGATTCATTTAGCATTTTTCCATATATTTACATTGAACATATTCTAAACCAATGACTGTTCCATCATTTTTATCACACAGATTCTTATATGTTAAATAGTTCTCTTTAATTTAAAAAACTTTCATACATATATGTTTATCCTGAGTAATTTTTAGATGGGTCAAAAGGTTAAACTCTCTCTCTCCCACCTTATAGTTGGAGTTCATCATAGTTTGAGTGTCTCCTTCAACATTTACATTTTTTTTTGTGTATTTTCTTTGTTTGTCTGTTATTTTTGCTAAAGTCAGTCATTTCCAATAAATATGTACATATACATACTTATGTATGTATTTGTTGTGCCATTTCCATAACAACTACAACAATTGCTCTTCATTTATTTTCATGCATGGTCATCAATAAAATTTCATAGTCTACGATGCATACAAATGGCTTATAAATTTTGCCCAACTTGTTTGTTTTTAACAAATTTTTCCAATTAATGTTGCCACACAACATGCCTAATTATCTATTGCTGAAATTTTGGGAACTATATAAAATTTTACGCACATGCATGTGAAAGTTATATGCACATTTCTTGTAAAGCGGTGGCAATGCTGCCAAACGCAGCTTCTACATTTGTCTGCATTTTGGCACTAATGAGTTTTACCATATTCTGGGGCGGGGTTTGTGATGTTTGTATTTCGGTGCAGTGTTGGCCTCAACACGCCCCATGAAAACCAATTTCATCTGCGAAAATTCCAAAATTTTTGCTTTCTGTTTTGTTTTGTATCTAATTACAACATATCGCGCTAGGCAAACGGCAGCACAGAGCCCACAGACCAGGCCAGAAAACGGCAATTGATGTTGATTTGAATGTGCCACGAATTCGCATAGTTTTGCGGTGTAAGAGGAGGAAGGTATGGAAGGTAGAGTGGTTGACGATGTTTTTGGTGTTTGCTGCAAGCAAACGAGCCAAACGCTCGCAATTGTTTGCCATTGTTTGGTTACAGTTTTGCAGTTGTTTTTTTTTTTGCTCTATTGCCATTTTGTCTGCGATTGCGTTGGCAGTTTCGTTATTCTTCCCCTCTCTCTGCCTTTGTATTATACGCTTGATTTGATTTATATGCACATTTGGCTGCAAAATCTAAATGGACGGCTTAAATTTGGCTTGTCGAAGATTGAGTGCTTGAAATTTGACACTTTATGTGGTTCGTTTCGATGAAATATGGGTTTTGGATGAAAATTTCTGAGCTTTTGAATCAACTAACTTGTTATTAAACAATTTTTAAGGCATTTAAAATTTATTTGAAAAATAAAAAGTTCTTTCGAATATGTATTTAATATTAATGAATGCTTTTAAGCCTATTTGGGAATGTGATATCGGTTAATCGGTTTATTAAGTAACGTTTTCGTAATGTATATATTTTAGTTATTGTAACGACCCAACTTTTCAGATTTAACCAATATTTGTAATAAAATCTTAGGATAAAGTAACTGTTTCGGAAATTACTATTATTTATTTCTTGAAATGGGAGAACATTGAGCTCCCAAATTATTTTTAATTAATTATTTATTCATTAGCTTATAACTCGAATGAAACATGGATAAAAACAGATACCGTGCCCTATATCATTTATTTGCCGTTAGCCTCGAAATGAAGACAAAAAGAAATGTTTTGCAACATATGTATTATAACATTTCCAACTCATAAAAAAGACTTCTCAAAGGGGTGCCATAGATTAACTAATATTTAATAACTAAACGTGACCTAACCCCAATAAATTGAATCAGCAAGGAATTTGTAGAGCAAAAAGAAATCTTGGATTTCCATTACATTTATTGCCACTTTTTCTCACAATATTAGTCATTTGATAAATTGAAATATTTTCCCATTTAAGTGATTCTCTCAATATATACCTCAATTTCTTGTTCGTCAATAGCTTTCTAAATTTCAAACGGTGGGAGCAGAATAAAAAAGAAAACAAACACAACAACAAAATCAAACTCTAAATAAACTTCAATTTCGATTTGCTGCTTTGTGACGCGATTCACTCGATCAAATTCACGAAATGCAATTGGAGGGCTAGGCGAGGTCAGACCAAACCAATTCAGTAGCCAACGTGAAGCATTCACGTTTACTTCCACTTCAATGTAGACCTTGTATCAGTCAGAGGCAACATTTCATCTATTTATAAAGTCTATCTGTGTGTTTCACTTGGAAAAAAGAAAAACACTCAACTCACCTCGCCTGGTATTGCCGTCATTGCCATTTCACTCTTTCCACATGGCAGCACACACAACAGACATAGAAATGCAACAAAAAGATTTTTTTCTAATAAAGATATTGAACACAGGACGCGGCAATATTTCTAATGGACCAAGCCAGGCAGGCAACAAGAAGTGCAAGGAGCAAAGAGCAAAAAGTTAAGCCTGGAAGGAGCAGAAGAAATCTTTCAATTGGAAAATGTTCAAAGGATATGAGGTGTCAACTGATGATGATGTCAAATGGTGATAATGTTGTTGCAGTAAGTTCTATACATACTTCTACGTACCTGGTCAGACTTACACGGAACGAAAAGAACTACCAGGAAGCAAAAGGACATACATATCTAGATAAGTAGCCTAAATGATTGCAAGAGACAGTCGGTGAATTTAGTTTATAATAAGCAAACGATGAAAACGATTTTTTTTTTAATCTTAGTTAAACAATTACAATTATATTTAGAATATTCTTTAGCTAAAACATTTTCTTAGTTTTACGACTAAGTTCTTTACAAATTTCTAATACTCTCTTTTTCAATATTATGTCTATAATAATTTCAAAAGAAATTTTCTTTAAAGAGCTTTGAAATTGACATATGTATTCTTAAGTTTTACACAATTATTCTATATTTGTTAACAAGAGATACATACATATTATTAATTTCCCAAACATTTGTTCTTGATCATTTTTGTTGCACACTTTCAGGAATTATTCTTGAATATTAATTACTCTTGACTTTATTATTTCCATTGGCACTCTTATGATTATTTTATAACACAAAATTTATGGAAACATATTTCATGGCACATTTTTTTTCGGTGCATTTTTAAAAACCTTGATTTGTTTTCTGTGTTTACTCCCACTGAAGTAGCATTTAGATATTTACCAATGGGCAATTTCAAGTGCAAATTAGTGCAAGTTTTTATCTCATTGTAAAGAAGTTTAACGATTTCCCTTTCTGTATGATAGCTGCACCTGCATTTATCACACACTTAATTGGCATTTGAATTGCTTTCTTTATCACAATGGAAAAACACACAACAAAAGACCAGAAAGGGCTCATTCATTTGTAGCAATAAGCGAAACAATAAAGCATTAGCCAGCTGATAAAGCGTTAACCGCATTGAGTTGCCACACCCCCACCGCACCGCACCCAAGTTGGCTCACTGTTTCCCGCCCCCGGTGTTCAACCTGTCAGCAGACTGCTTAGCGCTCTAATGCGATTATTAAGTGCCAAGTGCGTTGGCGTCGTGTAAAATTCATTATATTAGCCTTACCAAGCTTCCTCTACCTAACTACCCGCCGCAGCGTGTGGCTTTCATTGTATGTAACACGCGTTTTCGTCGTTTTCCGCGCTTTTCCGCGTACTCCACGCAATTCATTCACTCGTTCATGCATTACGCGTACTCAATATCCTGGACAGGGCGCCAAGGCCCGGTGGCTGTGTGGCACAATAAATTAAGAACGCAAATAAATCATCCATTTTAATGTGACAGTTCCGACAAACGTAGCCCCTCCAAAAACCGAACGCCTACCCTCGCTCTCTCTCTCTCTCTCTATTTCCCTCAGTGAGGGTTTTGTGGCTGGTCTCCCACTTAAATACCAACTACAGGGTGTATAGAGATGTTTTTTTGGTCTGCTAGCGTGATTCGTGATCAAATAAATGGAATCTATTTAAGAAATGGAAGTAAAACTATTTTTTACTACATATAAATATAATAGTATCATTCCCAAAATTGTATTTTTTTTCTTTTTATTCATTTTTCTAAGTACGAGTATTTTCAGAAAGCTAATTTATATCGAAAATTAGTTTATTATTGAAATAAATATACAAAAATTTACAATAATATATAAGTATACAGCAATCGTACTTTAAGTCCATCGATCAATCTTAGTAAAGCTTATTGAATATTCTGCTTAGATAGATGAGTAATTAGGTTAATCAGTAATCCATCAGAAATTTTCATAATTACATCACTTAAAGATAAAATGAATAATCCTTTTTTTCTGAGCGATCAAGATTAGGTGAAAAAATCAATTTTGTTTGAATATTTTATGGTTTGAGCTGATGCTTCATAATTCAGAGCATTTATTCTTCAAGTTTCTTATAGTTAAGAACATTTCTATAAGGACCTTCTAATGAATGCATGTTGATATTCTTTCTTAACCTAGAAAATTATTCATATATCTAGCTTAAGTAGATATTCTGAAGGTCAATATAAAAAGAAAGAAAATGAAACTGTGAGACAGGGTCAACACTTGTGATGTCTATTTAATTTTGACTTGACGTGACTTTTCACTCACGATGTCATCTCTTGTTTTTTCCCTCTCCGAATTCGACATCATGATGTTGCCAACCAAACCTTCAATTGTTGGCAATATTCGGCCGACTCATACCCCTGGTATGCCGGCACAGGCAGTTTTGTTTGCACATTGTTTGGTCGGAATATCCGTTTTCTTTCTATCTTTGCCACCAGCCTCCATCTGCTTCTGCTTCTTCTCTTTCTTCTCTTTGCACTCATCGTATCGGCTTCATGTCGGTTTTGTTTGCATTAAGTACTTGCCTAAACTGCGGCACTTAATAATTTTTGAGTTTGTTGTATGTGGGTAGCGTGTGGAGTCTTTTTGTTTGTTCTGGTCCGAAATAAATCTAATGAGAATGTGTCTCAATTATCATTTTTACTTGCTCAACAAATTATTATTATTATGATTATTATATACAGACAAGCATACGTATCTATATAGCATTTCTGTTGATCTTTTGTTCTGACTAAAGTACATGCTTGTTAAAGAAAATTTCTTTGCCTCTGTGCAATAATGTAAATCAAACGACCACACAGAAAAGAGATTCATAAATTCATTCCTGAATTTGGAGCAGACAATGGTAACAGAAGAAGAAGAAGTAGAACAGACATCCAGGATATTCGACAGTTGCATGGAACTGCGTGTAATGAACATTTATGAGGCAATTTCCTTGGCAACATACACATATGGAGAGACAGAAGAGGGGCTGACATCCAGAGTAGGGAAGCTGCAGACATGGACAGATGACAAACCGTTGCACCCGGGAGAGCTTCTCTGCCTCACATCCTTTTCTCTCCTCTCGCTTTCTCCTTTCAAAGTCAGTTGACGTTGTCGTTGCCGTTGTCTTGGTGCCCAACTTTTTCTGCTCCACTTATGCCCAAACTAATTAAGTGCAGGAAAAAGTTACCATTTCCTTCCCGTTTCCCAAATGTCGAGCGTTACATAGCTCGTTCTTTGTTCTTCTGCTAATATGCACTGAGAGAAAATGCCAAGTCACATCCCATAATAGTAAGCAAAGTAAATAGAACTAAAAATGTTTCAACAATTAATTCCTCTCAGTGTCTTAGCTAGATTCCAACTGCATGACAAGTTGTAACATTTTTTGACACTATTACGCGCCTGAAGTCTGCAAGCTCGGGAAGCCTGCTTAGCCATAGTCGAAGTCTAAGTTGACAGGGCCCGCATTAAGGGCATTCATTCATTCTATACTCTCTGTCTCTTCCTTTCGTTCTTGGTCTTTATTTCAGCTTGTGCCTTTCTTCTCCAAATATTTAACAGTCGCTCCACTTTGCGCTGATAGCCCATTCGAGCGTCATAATAACGAAGATAAATGTTGCAAAAGTTTGCTCACAATACACGCCCAGTACCCTAGTTCAGGCCCAGGACCAGATTCAGGAGACTGCCTGCTGAGCAGGAGCAGCTGCAGGAGCCGAAACAGAAACAGAACCAACCAATTTTGCCAGCAGCTGCGAATCTCCTAGTTGCATTGTATGTTGCATACTTTTCGGCTGTCCCTTGTGCATTTGTGTGCGTACAAACAGAGAGCGAGAAAAAAGAAGACCAATGGCATTGTTACTCTAACTAACTATGCGTTAAACAAAAAGTTAGCAAAAAAAACTTTATAGATGTTATGTATTGTAGGGCATGCATGCTAAATACCATTGGGAGAAAGCTTTAAATTGCACAATCTAAATTTTATTTGAACTCTAATTAAAGATCTAAAATTTGTTTAATTAAAAGAATTTATAGCATTTATCTTTTGTCTTAACTTTGTCTCGGGTTACTTAATCAAACCAATTTGTAGTCGCTAGAAAATGTTGACATGCCACGATAAATCGGGCACAGAACTAATGCCCTTTTGCCAGTCCGTAGACAACTTTTACTTTACTTTATTTTCAAGTTTAATGAGAAACTCGTCGCGACAAAAAAAAAAAAAATCTGAGAACTAAAAACTGAAAAGTGAACGAAACAGAAGCACCAACGATGACAGTTTACACTGATGCTCGTTAGTTTAGCGCCAGGAAAAGTTTGCCGCCTTCTGCTGTTGCCCTCAATGTCTGCTCTTGCTGTTGCGCAAAATTTTTCGTAAATGCAATTCACAAATTTCTAGACCATGTTGACTGACAAAATGGCCATCAAAATTGCAGCAACTGCAGCTGCATCTGTTTGCTGGATTTGTTATACTGCCATGTCCATGTCCATGTTCATGTCGACTCGAGTCGAGTCGAGCGGCAAGTGTTGGTACTGGCCTCATCCCTTCTTTGTCTTCTCCCTTTTACTTGATTTATGCGTTTATGCTACCAAATGAAAAAGTTGAAAGAACCGCCATTATGCCAAGTAGAATCTAGCGAGACAAATTCAATGCATTTTGGATCTTTAATTAAAAAAGCCAAACTAGAATTAATGACTTTGGATGTAATTTTTCTAGATTGCATCTCTCGAAGCAATTTGATTGCTAACAAGCAATAAATTTTCACCGACGATGGCAATAAAATGAATGGCAAATGGTGAATGCAAAACGAATAACAAAATACTCTTTAAATTGGTTTTTTACTAAACTAAGGTGTAAATATAATATATGCCAAAATGTATGCTATATTTGTATGCACACGAATTTTCTTAAGACCTTTTGTTAGAAATTAATGCATGAATGCTTCAATTAGCCTGAATGCTCGCTGATTCTACTAAATAATACTACTAATATTATAAAAATAGGTCATAGCTACCTATAAATAAATTTGCGCATTACAGAAAACGAACAAAAAGCCTTGTATGGCATAAGAAGGGAGAGAGAGAGAAAGAATGGAAGAGCCTGAAAGTGGCTCTATAAAAATAACTTAAAGATGCTTTCAATAACAAAGGAGTTTATTTGGGGTTAGAGTGCTGGTTAGACTCATGCCACACACACTCACATGGGGCAAAGTCGAAAGGTTAAGGCAGCGGCAGCAACACCAGACGCCTCCCTGGCTTTGTAGAGCTTAAAGAAAATAGTTCATACGCAGTGTGCGCCGCGTGTTTGAAATGCCGTAAATACTCTCGGATATACATACATATATAGATACATATAGATAGATAAAGAAAGATAGGGTTAAGGGGGTTGAATGATGTAGTAACTGGGGATTTTGCACAAGTAAGCCAAACCAAAGTTGTTGTCCTTTGCCAGCTGCTGGCATGACGCTGCATCTGCCAATGTCTGCAGTTATTTTTGGTTGACTTATATTGAATGGTTTTTATTATTAAGAAATGATATTTATAAATTGTTCGATATAAATAGTAACATTAGTCCAAGACTATACAAAAGAAAGAAAAAAACAACAAACAAAAACAAATATCGACATTTTTATGCCTTCAGCATGGCTTACATATATCTTATGGCTCACTACTGACATTGCAGAATTTTAAAACAAAACAGTTAGTCTAGAACTTTAAGAACAAAAGAAATAGTTGCTGTCACTTAGTAATCGAGTAATCGAAAAATTCCAGCCAGCGATAATTTACCTTTTGAATTATTATTTTGTTACTTACACTTACCAATATACATTTATAGCGTACTGAATGATTGAACTATAAAATCGTAAACTATTCTTGAAAATATGGAAATATGAAAATTTGAATGCAGACATTGCAGACAACTGACTTTTCACTAGCATAGAAGACTAAGATGTGTATACGCTAGAGGGAATAGCAAAAATAAAACAGCCAAGTCATGTGAGAAGAAACTAGTGACCACAACAAATTTTATATAAAAAGGACAACCAAAAATCGCCTATATAGAACTGCAGTGATCTAATTTTTGCTAGAATTTTCCGTTATTAAAAATATTTCAGTAAGATAATATAATTACAATTACATATATTTGTTTTTCAAATGGAGAATTTTTACATTACTCTTGTTCCAAATTTATTACATTAATGTTGAAATGATCTAGTAATAAGTGAACTAGGAATTTTTCTAAGAATCCAATTAGTTTTGTAATATTTAACAAATTAAACAAATATTATTGCGAAACTAGATTTAATATAACAAAATAACATGAATACTGTTTTTTCTGGTAAATTTTCAACTGACATTACTTACCAAATAAATTTTTACTGTGTTAAAGCAACTAACTTAACTTGATTACTAATTAAAATAAAGGGCAATATTTTTTTTCTAGAAGGACTCAATTTGTAGTCAATGAATAAAATATTCAATTAAAGTTTGACAAATTTAAAAAGTTTACTAAGTTTGCTCTTAAATTTGAATGCGGTACATCATTTTTTTGGTTTAATTCAAAAAAAAAAAAAATAATAATAGTAACATAATATAAAATGCACATATATAGCAGTGGACATATTATTGGCTGTAAAGAAACAACGAAAGTTATGTCATTATTTCTTACTATGCAAAAATAACGAATGGATAACTCGGATTATACAATCTAGAAATTCTTACAAAATTCAGCGAATAATATTAAGCATATTTTCAATGCAGTTGTAAAATTCTACAAAAAAATAAAATTAGAGCATCAACTAGTCAATGCAATTGGCGTTGGGTTTAAAACAACTGTTTGTGTTCTCACTAGAAGAAAGTCAATTTTTTTGTTTTTTCGAAATGTTGTGTCTGGTTGTAGAGGCCTTTGCAAGATTTGGTCTATCCTTAAAACTTAATTACTGGTCAGACACAACAAACGAAGTAATAGAAAAAAAGAAAGGAAAACGGCAAGTCATTTGAGAAGAAACTGGTGACTAGTTAATAGTGACCACAACAAAACATTTTATATAAAAAGGCCAGCCAGAAATCAGTCAGAAATCAAAAAGTGCTATTAAGAAAAATGATATACAAATTGTTTCCTCGATTGCAAGTCAAACCTTTATCGGTGGATGTAAAATCTCGCGATGCATTCGTCTATTTGGATCGGGGAATGCAAGTTGTTGGCTGGGTACCGCCCAAAAATAAGATATTGCAGCGGTTCTATGCCGTTTGGACAGTGTTATTAGTTGGATTGGTTTTCTGTTGGTCACCCATGGGCTTCAGCTTCACTTATGCCAGAGAAATGTCAACTTTTACGGCCGGAGAGTTTCTAACGTCGATACAGATTGGCCTCAATACCTATGGCAATACGCTGAAGTCTAGTTATACTTTCTGGGGCACAAAACGATACAAATTGGCCAAGGAGCTGCTTGATCGCATGGACAAACGCTGCACAACTCAAGAGGAACAAGCTGGAATTCGTCGCACAGTGGCCCGTTGGAATCTTTGTTATATGATCTATCAGATTTCATATAGCGTATACACAACATCGACATTTGTAGTGGCAACCGTGAATGGTCATTTGCCCTGGCGATTCTATAATCCTTTAATTGACAGCACTAAAAATGTGGTCTTTTTTTGGATTGCTGCCTTGATGGAGTACTTTTTGATGTCAATGACTGTACTAGCGGATCAATGTGCCGATGTCTATCCAATCGCTTATATGGGAGTCATGCGAACTCATATGAATTTCCTGAAACAACGTATTATCCGCTTACGCACAAATCCAGAATTATCCGAAGATGACAACTACCAGGAATTGGTCAAGTGTATTAAAGACCATCAAATTATTATGGAGTAAGAAAATTTCACAATCTCTAAAAGTTTGATCTAACTGTCTCTGACCTTAGGTATGTGGAAATCATGAGACCAGTTATTTCGGCTACAATATTTGTACAATTTCTACTTATTGGAGTGGTTCTGGGTTTATCCATGATTAATATATTGTTCTTTTCGGACTTTTGGGCTTGTGTGGCCAACGTAATGTTTGTGGGTTGCGTTCTAATGGAAACTTTTCCCTTTTGCTACCTCAGCAATATAATTATGGATGATGCGGCTGAACTCTCTGATTGCTTATTCCAATCAAATTGGATTGATGCCAATCGACGATATAAAACTGCAGTGGTATCATTTATGCATAGAATCCAACAACCCATCATCATTATAGCCGGCGGAGTATTCATAATATGTTTGCAAACCAATATTACGGTAAGAAGTTAAGGTCCTTTTTAAGGAAACTTTAATTAATTCCCCATTTTTCATTAAGGTTGCCAAATTGGCATTTTCGGTAATAACCGTGGTCAAACAAATGGACTTTGCCAAAAAATTTGGCTGAGAAGTAAATGGATCAAAAAAGTATTTGTAGAAAAATTCACGTAGAAAATTTCTTAAGTAGCCAAAAAATGTAGAAATTTAGAAATTGCATTCCTAAAAAGTAGTATTAAAAAATGTTTATTTTAATAAATTAAATAAATTTTTTCCATATTTGCATTATAATTATTATTCAAAGAATAAGAATATCGATTGGTTTTTGGATTCGTGGAATTCACATAAAGTTGACGTGAAATAGATATCCTCAATGTGAACTATTTAACCATATTTAATATATATGTATGTATATGAAGTAAAGGATAATGCTTTTCAAATGTCACAAAAAAAGAACCTTCAATTAGTGTATTTCTAGCAAAATCTACAAGTAAATCATAGATATATTTACCATAAAATTTCTTTTAAATCCACCAAGAAATATCTTCTTTTTCGTTCCTAATCCTTAACTTAACAAAGTCCAACAAATAAAGAATCACTTAAACCTTTCCCACATTCAACTTGACCAGCTAAAACCCCTTTCAGTTGTCTTTGCTTTTGTTTCTTATTTTAATGCTGCCACCACTTAATAAAGTGCAAACAGGCAAGTGATTATTTCACAGCTATTGTTCAACGCCCTCTCACTCGCATGGGCGACAGGACACGGACACGGTCCGAGGTTGCAACAAAAGGATTTGCGTAATAACCAAAGAAGCGAACCAGAACAACCGAAACAGATAAACCAAAAAAAAGAGAGAAAAACGTATAAAAAATAATACAAAAAAGCAAAAACAAAAAAAACCCGATGTGAAAGGGTCTCACGGAAAAAATGTGTACAAAAAAATGTTACTAAGAAATATATAGTACAATGAAAACAAAGAACTGAAGTGAGTGGGAGTGGTAGTGGAAGTGGAAGTCGAAGAGAAGAGTGGCTAGTGGACGATGGCCTGTGGATGGGTCACTTGGCTCTGCGTGCCAAAGTGTGCAGAAATTTACGAGCTGCTTTATGGCCGCACGCGGACATGGAAATGGACAGGACACGCACCCATTCACACACATACATACACACACACGCGCTGGCTCACATACATTCAGTGGCCCCTTCGACTTCCTTCTCTCGTCCTTGTCTTGTGCGCCGCTTCTTTTTGATTAAAGAATATTGTAGCATTTTATATCAACTTGAGCTCTCAGTTATTGATATGGATTGCACTTGTTCTCAATACAAATTAGCTTGCATAATGAAAATATTCAGAAATTCAGTAAACCTGGATTTGATTTAATAGGAAGCAAAGTAAATGGAATCCATTAAAGGGTTAACTATGTAAAGAAAGCTGTAGTACAGTAAAGTTGGATAAAGAACCCGTAGAATTCATCACTAATCTGATTTTGTGAATTTCAATCAAGAAGAAATAATAAATTTTCAACTTTTAAGCATTTCACTTTCAATGGTAATCAAGAAAAACCTTTTAACCAGTCGACAAGTCTTTCTTAGGATGCTAATCAGGAATTGTTAAGATTCAAATGTTTGATGGATTACTTTGTGGATCATGTTTAATCATATCTTAGGCCTTTAAAACATTGCAAGGCTAATAGAGCTCTTTCTGCCGATTGAGAGATACTCGTATAATCTGTCATTTTCCCCACTCTCCCCTGGCTGTGCAAATGTAACACAAAACCAAACAAATTTGTAACATTTCATTGTAACATTCAACTTGATGTCACTAAATTATGCCATATCCTGGTTAAATAGACAGTAAACCGCACAACAAAATGAAATGCGACAAACCCCAAAAAAAAAAATTATATGCATATTTGCGGACATAAATTTCATGCCTAATATTTTATGACAGAGACCAAATTTTGTGGGGAAATTATATGTTGTTTGTTTTTTTTTTTTGAATTTAATGAGGTAATTTTTGACAATAACATTTGCATTTGGCTAGAATGCCATAATAAATTCAATTTGTATTATATTGTGCATAATTGAAAAATGAGGCTTAATAGTATAATGAAATTGTTTTGTCCAAAACCATGATGACATATTCACATTCTGACCAAGTTTTTTATGACCGAATACAAAATCGAGAGAGAGCAGAGAAAGGGGTGAAAAATGCACAAATTAGCCAGCATCATCAATCAAAATTGGTGAGTTTGTTTGATCTATGCGATGCGGGTAAATGGAGGTTCTTGCTGTTATTTGGGGTCGAGGAAAAGTCTCCCTTTTTCGCTCTTGCAAAACGCTGACACTAATCGCAATTTGTGGTTACAGACAGTAGCAGCAGAAGCAACATCAGCAATAGCAAACAAGAACATTGCAGCATCCATACTAGTTTATCAACTCTCTGCACTGGTGGCTGGCTGATGGATTTACCAAAAAAAAGAAAAAACCGCATCAGCGACTTCAAGCCAACTTACCTTTCTAGGTACGAAGTAAATTCAATTGAGAGTGCTTGCCTTACCTGAAAAAAGAACAAAAAAAAAACTCTTTCAATATGCCTGTAAATATCAACATCATCATCGTCATCAGGTAGACTAGAAAATATTCAAATGAAGTTTACAAATTGAATACAAAATGCCTGCTAGGCATATACCAATATATGCTTTTGATCTTTGCCCATATGATACATCTCTATCTAAATATATATTTTCTACTCTTACTTACTTAAGGATTATATGTATTTATACTGTAGCAACTTTTAACTCAAGGCCATTCCCCCATTGACAATTTCGCCCTCCTACACAGTTTTCCGTTTTGCATAAATAAAACGCTTCGTTGAGCAAATTCTTTGGGCTTATATGGTCAAGTGGCCGAATTTTTACGAGCTTCTCTCCATTGTAACAGCTGGAAGTAACCACTATATATTTGATGATGGTTATATCCAGACTTTAATTTAATGATGCACTAAAGCAAGAAAGAAAGCAAAAGCAAAGCCAAAAAGATGAGTAAATTCTTACAAAGTATAAAATATGTTGTAGTCCGAATGATGGGTGATGACTATTTACTCTTTTTGAGAGATATGATCTGAAATATATCTACCTCTTGTAGCTGAGACTCTAAAATAGAAAAAAAATTCCCTTTTCAACTTAAACTAACAAAAGGCATTGACCAATAGCGAGGCATTTGGCGGTCTTAGAAATGCTTCAATCAGGACATATATCTTTCCCCATGTCATAAATGATACAAAGATTTGACTAGTTTAGGTTACTAAAAATGTTATCCACCATCGACAAATTCATAAATGTAAAAAAAGGCTGAACATTTGTTTTGTTTTTGCGATTTTTTTTCACGAATTTTAATGAGGAAGAGACGTGCAGACTTTAAGGAGAAACTCCAGAAAATTTAATTTCCAAAAGGCTAAAAGTAGTTAAATTCTCGCTGGATCAAGTGTTAGTTTTAGTAAGTACTAATTGTACATTAAAGAATGTATAGGCATAAACTTGAACCAAAAAGTATAACTAATTAAATGTGCTAATAATAATTTATTTCATTAATTATTTTTGGCAAAAATGTAGTACGGCTCACATCAATAATCCTCAATTAACTTAGCCATAAAACTAAAACAACCTTAGCATTTATAATAGTTAAAGAATATTATATGGATGGCTTAGTTAGGGTATTGTTCTATGCAGATTACTAAACCTTTAACTAAAAATCGGATTTATTTAATCAGATTTTATTATTCAAGTCAGCAATAAAATTATGCAATTTTACTGCAATCCGAAAATATACAATATTATATTTTCAATAAATCCTTTTAGAATTCAAAAACTTTTAGGAGAAGTTTAGTGAACAAGTATATTATTTTTCCACTAAATAGATTCTATAAAGGAAATTAACTGTATTTTCGAATAATTTGCAGTGGTGCAAACGCTAACAAAGGCTTATTTAATTGCGTTATTTACTATGAATTTCATATGCCTTATTAATGAATCTTTACCAAAACATCTTGAGGCCAACATGGACATGATTTCTATTTCAAAACAATTTGTACATATCAATCGGCATAGCCAACTTTGTACAGCTAAATAAATTGATAAATTGAACATTGAAGAAATCTTTGCAAAGATAAAAAGGAATTTATCTCTAAAAATTTCAAGAAAGAAGATTGGGCTTCAACAATAAGAAGTTTTCGAAAAAAGAGAATATAAAAGAAATCATTTGATTAGATCAAATAAGTTGTGGTTATCTCTAACCGTATTCCATTCGCTCAATATTGCATTTGCTTACTCAGACAGCCTTTTGCGGCTGTTGCTCTCATCCCGCAGATTTTACTGCTGACATGCCAATGTGTTAATCACAGTAACCGCTGTGGCATGCACCGAAAAATGATTGCCAACACACACACACACATACGCACATTATCTGTATTATTAATGAGCTGCATGCCGCACATGCCACACGAATGGACATGCCCACATAGTGGACGCCAGAAGGTCTCGAGGACAGCAGGGTGGACATTGAGGCCTGAATATTGTTGCTGCCTCCGGATGCCTCCGTTGATTCACACTCCCATCGCATTGCATTTTTATTATCGTGTCGCGTTTTGGGTGTTTAATTAATTGAAAGCATTTTTACCGCCGTTTTGCGGCTGCCGCTCGACATGTGCATCTTTTGTTTCACGATATGCAACAAAAACGTAAATGGAAAGAGCACTAAAAGGAGAGAGAGAGAGAGAGTAAGCAAAAGAAGTCTGTTGAATGAAATAATATTGACTTTCTGGACAAGGACAACAAGGACTATTGCATATGCAAATTAAAAGCATTGGCAAAATGCCAAACAATAAAAGTGCCAACAATTCTTTTGTTCGATCGGTTAATTATGCAAAATAAGCAATTTTAACTATATGTACATATTTATTTTTGTACACTCACATATTGATTTTCTTTGAGAAACTTATTATAAGATTCCGATCTGGCTACATTTAATGAACTAACGAAAGAATAATTAATTGAAACTACATATTATGTTAATTAATTATTTTGATTGGGAACAGCTGGAAAATATATAAAAATCAATACAAACATTAAAAATTGAGTTCTTAAAGGTGATAAAAGTCGAAAAAAAACACTTTAAGCCGTTAAAAGAGTAATTTATTTAATTTGTTAGTTTGCCGCAAAATGTATCTCAGTTTATTTAAGAATAAAACTGCAAGAAAGGAAACTTTTAAATGGGTACTTTGCTATTATGAACCAAAAAAGTTTGAAAAAATTGTTTATTGGCTTTTAAAAAATATGTATTTTAAACTCTTACAATTAGATAACTTCAAGATATAAAATATCGAATATGAAATTAAGCACAATTATCATACTCTTATTTTTTAGAACTACTTAAACGCCGTGACAAACTTCATTTGTTTCCATAATTGATACCATTTTCCTAAACATTCTTCAACCACTTGGCAACAAAGGTCCTAAATATATGTAGATATTTGACACGATGTCCTACCGTTTCAGAGTCAAAGAATAAATGGTGGTATCTGACTATTTAACAGATTTTTGGTTCTTTTACTTCTTCCGGTGTATCAACTTCCGGCTATTATTTTCAATTCATTTTGTTGCTACAAAAATGTTTCCAAATTACAAATATTTGTTTTACACATTTTCTTTGCCTTTTTCATTTATTTTCTTTTCTCTTTATTTCATTCGTTAAATTTTTTTTAATGAATTAACAATATCTCGACCGGGTTTTCAAGTATTTTTACTTATTACATATTCCAAATTCTAATAAAAATCCTTTAACAAATTACTTTTTCATTTACTTAAAAGCAAGTAACCAAATTTTGAAATGTTCCTAATTACTTCAAAGAAATTTCAAATCCTCATAATCCTTTGAGCCCAGAAAAACCTCTAAACTTATCTCTTTGTGGGTGTATAAATAGTAAAGTGGAGGATTATATACATATATATATATATATGTAAAACCGATTTCTATAGAATATTCACCAAATTCTAGGTAGAATTTTTCCGAGCTTATTATGGTTAATTTAAAAGAATCTTATTTGATGTTACTCTGTGGCAATGATGTTTAAAATGGCAATGAGTAGTTTTTGTGCTGAAGGTTCAATTTTTGAACCCACATTGCGGGTAGTTGAAACTGTGTGTGTGTGTGTGTATTACATAACAAATAAAACCAAACATTGGACAACGCATTCAGCTCTAGCGACTACCCGCTTCTCCCCTCTCCCGTTTCACCTATCCTTTGAACGAATGCAATTTATTTTAATTGCAAAAAGAAAAGAGAAAAAAAGATGGAAAAACGTGGCTCAAAGAACGGCAAAGGAAACACATTTCAAATGGCCGTAAAATGACGAAAAACGGGCACAGTAAAAAAAACAACATACACACAATTTTATTTGGCATTTTTTTTTGCCGATTCTGGGTCACGAGCTCATTAAAATTTTACCATCGCGACAACTCTAGTGTGAGTTCATGCCGTTTCTTCTATTTAGCTGGTGAATAGCAAACGTGTTATGCCTGAAAAGCGTTGGAAAAAGGAAATGGGAAATTCCAAGACAAATCGCGTGCCCAAAAATTCGAGAAAATGTCATTTGCAGCTGCTGTTAGAAGCGGGAAGCAGCAGGTAGTCGAACTGAGCGCCAGCTGCCCTTGCTGGGATTTCCCTTGAAAAGGGACGATGGCCGGTGGCAAAACATTTCGAAAGATTTTGTCTTTCAAGCAGGTAGACAGAAGCAAGTGTCTGTGCATATAAAACTCAAAGATTTCGACACACTGATTGCATTGCACTCAGAACAGTTGAGGCATACGGATCGTAGTAGTAGAATCTTCAGTCTAATCGATAATCATGGCCGAATTGCTATTCCCTCAACTGGAACGTCCTCTGCCCACATTGCCCTCATTGCATTATACACTGTTCGCGTATCGTGAGGAGCTGCGCCGACGAGATGCTCCATTCATGAAGATGTCCACCATTAAGCTGCATTTGACGGATAATTTGATATTGCAAACCATCAAGAACATCAGACAATACGACACCATTGAGATTATGAATCTAAATCGTGAGATTGTCTTCAAGCGACGTCTGACCAAACAAATGCGTAAAGTGCGCAAACTCGAGAAGCTCGGCCTTAACATTGATCCGCGTAAACTCTATGAAGTCAAGTGGCAACATGTGAACAGCCAATAAAATACTGTGTGAAAATCTAGACGAAAAAAAAAACAAACAAAGTAATATTCATATCATTCCTAATGAAAAACACATACTCCAAGCATGTCTTTACATATAAGTAAAAAACAAAAAAAAAACATCAATCAGTTTCTAAAACTCTACAATATTTTGAAAATCTACAAGCATTTTTTTGAATAAACAAATTTATAAAATCAAATAACTCTAACACATAGTTTTCATTATTTTTTTTGAATCAAACTATATACCCAAGATAAAATGTTCATAAACGGATGGGTATTTTGCCTGTTTCTTTTTATAATAACCCGAGAAATATTCAGTATAAACGATGAATTGGAAGAGCAGAAGGATCCACAGCCTATACTCAATTTCAATCCCAAACATTTTCGTGAACTATTATTGGTCAATAATTTGCTAGTCGAATTCTATTTTCAAACTTGTTTATTATGCATGAATTTGCACTCATTGGTCAAGGAGCTGGATAAAACGAATGTTCCTCTTACAGTTGGCACTGTTAATTGTTCGACTTATCAAGAATTGTGCCAAACCTATAATGTAACCAAATATCCAAAGGTCTTGTATATTGAAACGAATGGTAACATAACTGAAAAGTCTCTCAGTCTAGAAGCATCTTCACATACGCGAAAAATGAACACTTCGAATAAAGTCCGTCCACCGTCTTGGACACATAATCCTTGTAAACTTGGTGAAGTATTTAACCTTACAGACAAAAATTTCGATTCAACAGTGGAGTATGGAATTTTCTTCATACGGCTCTATACTGTAAATTGTACAAAATGTACTGTTTTGGGCACAATTTTTAAGGAATTGGCTGAAGTAATGAGAGATGAGAAACATCTATGTCTGGCCGAATTTTGTTGTTCGGGAAAGGGAAGAGAAAGATGCGCAAAATATACCAAAAAGATGCCTACGTTCTTGTGGTATGAGTATGGCAAATGGACAGATACATATAGACGTGCAATGTCATTAAACGATATGGAGCAATATTGCATAGATATGATGCGTTCACAATTTGACCCTAGCTCGAGTGCAAATATGAAACTTGAAATAGTATTTGCAGTCATAATGTTGATAAAAATATTTTGCTCTTGTCTTTAGAGTAGTTAATACTCGATCTAAATTTGCATTTTATTAAATGTAATACCAAATTAATCATAGTTTTTTATTAACAAGTCTTGAGAATAGTCCAAAAAGTATCTAGATTAAACTTATCAATAATTCAACTCATTGTCAATAAAACGATATTTAATTAATCTGAATCCTAAGATTCAATTTCATAATTCACAAAAGATACTAGAATAAAATACGAAGAATTCACTAGTGAATGAAATGTTCTCTTAATAAAAGAATAATATTTGCAGCCAATATTCAATTACATATAGAATATTTTTTAACGTTTTAAAACTTGTTAATAGTTTTGTAAAAATAAATTCTTTAACCGGTTTTGTGTTGAAAGTTATTGGACTAAGTAAATCAAACTTATACTTTTTTATATTATTTAAGGACCTTGTAGTATGTATTCATATAATATTAACCACGAAATGACTAAAAAAAACATAAACTTAAGCAAATGATAAAATATTAAAAAAAGATACAATTTAGAATGGATTTCGGAATTTCGAACAGACAGAAGCAAGTGTCTGTGCATATAAAACTCAAAGATTTCGACACACTGATTGCATTGCACTCAGAACAGTTGAGGCATACGGATCGTAGTAGTAGAATCTTCAGTCTAATCGATAATCATGGCCGAATTGCTATTCCCTCAACTGGAACGTCCTCTGCCCACATTGCCCTCATTGCATTATACACTGTTCGCGTATCGTGAGGAGCTGCGCCGACGAGATGCTCCATTCATGAAGATGTCCACCATTAAGCTGCATTCGACGGATAATTTGATATTGCAAACCATCAAGAATATCAGACAATACGACACCATTGAGATTATGAATCTAAATCGTGAGATTGTCTTCAAGCGACGTCTGACCAAACAAATGCGTAAAGTGCGCAAACTCGAGAAGCTCGGCCTTAACATTGATCCGCGTAAACTCTATGAAGTCAAGTGGCAACATGTGAACAGCCAATAAAATACTGTGTGAAAATCTAGACGAAAAAAAAAACAAACAAAATAATATTCATATCTTTCCTAATGAAAAACACATACTCCAAGCATGTCTTTACATATAAGTAAAAAACAAAAACAAAAAAAAAACATCAATCAGTTTCTAAAACTCTACAATATTTTGAAAATCTACAAGCATTTTTTTGAATAAACAAATTTATAAAATCAAATAACTCTAACACATAGTTTTCATTGTTTTTTTGAATCGAACTATATATGCAAGATAAAATGTTCATAAACGGATGGGTATTTTGCCTGTTTCTTTTTATAATAACCCGAGAAATATTCAGTATAAATGATGAATTGGAAGAGCAGAAGGATCCACAGCCTATACTCAATTTCAATCCCAAACATTTTCGTGAGCTATTATTGGTCAATAATTTGCTAGTCGAATTCTATTTTCAAACTTGTTTATTATGCATGAATTTGCACTCATTGGTCAAGGAGCTGGATAAAACGAATGTTCCTCTTACAGTTGGCACTGTTAATTGTTCGACTTATCAAGAATTGTGCCAAACCTATAATGTAACCAAATATCCAAAGGTCTTGTATATTGAAACGAATGGTAACATAACTGAAAAGTCTCTCAGTCTAGAAGCAACTTCACATACGCGAAAAATGAACACTTCGAATAAAGTCCGTCCACCGTCTTGGACACATAATCCTTGTAAACTTGGTGAAGTATTTAACCTTACAGACAAAAATTTCGATTCAACAGTGGAGTATGGAATTTTCTTCATAAGGCTCTATGATGTAAATTGTACAAAATGTACTGTTTCGGGCACAATTTTTAAGGAATTGGCTGAAGTAATGAGAGATGAGAAACATCTATGTCTGGCCGAATTTTGTTGTTCGGGAAAGGGAAGAGAAAGATGCGCAAAATATTCCAAAAAGATGCCTACGTTCTTGTGGTATGAGTATGGCAAATGGACAGATACATATAGACGTGCAATGTCATTAAACGATATGGAGCAATATTGCATAGATATGATGCGTTCACAATTTGACCCTAGCTCGAGTGCAAATATGAAACTTGAAATAGTATTTGCAGTCATAATGTTGATAAAAATATTTTGCTCTTGTCTTTAGAGTAGTTAATACTCGATCTAAATTTGCATTTTATTGAATGTAATACCAAATTAATCATAGTTTTTTATTAACAAGTCTTGAGAATAGTCCAAAAAGTATCTAGATTAAACTTATCAATAATTCAACTCATTGTCAATAAAACGATATTTAATTAATCTGAATCCTAAGATTCAATTTCATAATTCACAAAAGATACTAGAATAAAATACGAAGAATTCACTAGTGAATGAAATGTTCTCTTAATAAAAGAATAATATTTGCAGCCAATATTCAATTACATATAGAATATTTTTTAACGTTTTAAAACTTGTTAATAGTTTTGTAAAAATAAATTCTTTAACCGGTTTTGTGTAGAAAGTTATTGGACTAATTGTAAGTAAATTCAAACTTATACTTTTTTATATTATTTAAGGACCTTGTAGTATGTATTCAAATAATATTAACCACGAAATCACTAAAAAAAACATCAACTTAAGCAAATGAAAAGTAATTTTTAGCCAAGACGAAATATCACGATGCTTATTTATTAAAAAAAAGATACAATTTAGAATGGATTTCGGAATTTCGAAATCCATTGCATATTTTTGGACTATGTCTTGCAAAATTTCCATCCGATCTACCAGTTAAAATAGATTGCAGAGCTTCAATAAAATTGATCATTTTTTGAAATCGTTTGGGAAATTAAGATAGGTTAAATAAGTTTGTAAAATTTTTGTAAAGCTAATTGTTTTCAATATTTGCTATACCATAAGACAATCGATTAAAAACTTGCAAATCAATGATATCGATTTTCATTTTGTTTACAGTGCACTGAAGTGGCCTGAATTCGACTTATAATATATATAGATCGATGGCAAAATGTTTGCTTACACCAACCGATAGAGCACCATTCAAAAGATTTAGTTCTATCAACAAATTTTCCGTACTTAGATATAATCAGATAATGGAACACGACAATATTAATTAACCTGGTTGGCATCTCAGATTAAACGTTTAACTTTCAAAGTGTGTGCTAGGAATGTGCTAATTAACAGCAATTTTTCTTGAAAAGAAAATTAAAAAACCACAAACAGCTATTAGAATCACATACACACCTACACCCACACACCCACACACATACACCCTGAAAACTTGGCAAGAAGTTTTTGTAAGGATTTTGATGATGTTCCGCCTTTTGAGTGCCTAACCGCTCCTACTTTTGCAGGTTTGCTTCGGCATTTGAGTGCATCTCTTAATGATTTGGCAAAGTTTTTCAACCAGATGCACATTACAAGCAGGCGTCACCACAGATGCGGGTGGTTGAGGCCACCAACAACAGCAACAACAGCAATAACAACAACAACAACAATCATCCATTGTTGCATGTTGCGGCCGTAAAAAGTTTGCCAACAACAGCAACAGCAACAACAAACATGAAAAATGTCAGGCAAAAGCGTAAATTGTATTCTCAGCTGCAAGTTTTCCCCTTTGGCTCTATTTTTTGTTTTTTTGGCAACGTCAAATGTGCATATAAGGAAATAAAGCTAGGATCTACAGGATGCAGGATGTGGGATGTGAGAGCGGTGTTTATGTCTTTATATGTATGTATATGCGTTTGTGTGTGTGTTTTTTAGTAATTTAGTGCGGCATTTGAAATGTCGCTTGTTTTTGTTTTTGTGTGAGTTTTTTTTCGGGTTTTGTTTCTGTAAACATGCAAAAAACATCGCGGCAAAGTATGTAGTTGGTCTGCGGTGGTTGGCTGAAGAAATTTCCTATTTTGCCACCGCACTTTAAATAGGCAAGAGGTTTCACGCATTTCTTATTCAAAAGCAGTGAAAAACTCTCAGAGTACTCTGGAGAGGGTAACAGTTTAAGGACAGTTTCAATAAAAGGCTTCTTATGTTTCCTACATCTATTTTAAAATAAGATCATTTTGTTGTGGTATTTGTTTATATTGCATTGATCTGCAGTTTCGTTAAAAGTAAATTAAAGGTTTGGTCTGAAAGATCTCATGGCAAACTTCTCAAAAACCTAAATCTTAAAAAGTTCAAAAACTATGACTTCTGGGTGCGCTAAAACAATGTTGGATGAAACATTACCACTATTTGAACCAAATCTAAACAAAAATACCCTCATAATATAATAACTTTCCTGTTCCGAAATTAAAAATAAAATAAAAAATTTGCATTACATTTTCGGAAAAATTCATAATTTCTATGAACTCCACACCTAATGCACTGACTACCAATAATTCTCGATTTATGATAGGGTCAGTGAATGATTTTTGTAGGATAAGATAAAATGAAACTAGTAAAGAATAAATAAAATAAAACTACAATGTAAATTCATCTTATCCTTTCTTTTCCTTTTATTAAAATAAATAAACAAATAAGTTTTAAGTTTCAAAAGTTCTAAGTTAACTGCATTTTGTTTGCAACCAAGTAGAATATAAAGGAATAATTAAATAAAATGTGACATCTTGACTAAATCTAATTGTATGATCCAAACATGATTTAATTCAGTTTACGGCATTTAAGAATCTCTACTGTACTGCATAATAGCCAAGCAAACCAAAACTGACATGCAATGGACTCCACTCCACTGTTGAGTGACAAACTGACAGACTGAGTGACTGACTGACTGACGTGTACAACTTCTATCCAGTGAAGAAGAAAACTGTGGGCGAACGAAGGGGAAAGCGTTGGGGAACAATGTCTGGAAGTGGAAACTGGACGCCATCGCGCATTTTGATACTCTTGAGTGGAATATTTCTTTGAAATTGCATTTCGAGTGCCGTTCCCCGGGACAAGGCAACAAATAAAATGAAGCAAGTGCAAAGCAACTCACAGGAATGCGTATAATAGAAAATAATACAAGAAGCCAGAAGCAAAGAAAAATATTAATGCAGCGAAACATAGCAAGAAGTTTAGTGCCACACAAACTTTTACTCTTGCCACTGTTGAAAGTTTTTTTTTTGCTCTCTCTCTCTCTCTCTTTCTCCCCCTCTATTGCTCTTTCGTTGTGTTGAGTTTTTCTTTTCTTTATTTTTTGATTTTTTAAAAGTTTCTACAAGTAAGCAAAAAGTAGCTCAATGACAGAGAATTTATTTGAGTGTAGAAAAAGAAAAACAGAGAAAGGAGTAAATAAGAAGACATAAGAATTTCGTTGCATGGAATCAGACGTATGTGGATTGCATGCATCACAGTGAGGCAATTAAATAAAGCCCAACAAAATCCTTCAATCACATTTTATTTGAATGTAATCCTCTCGATGATTGCTTATGGTATTAGATAAATTTGACAATTAGTATATACTCACATCAAATCTGCTTGCCGCAAAGATTCCAGAAATATTCCAGAAAAGGAAATTAAATTTAGAATATAGATACTTGAAGATTATCCCTGAGCTCTCTATAAAAAAGCAAGAAGCAGCAAATAAGCATTACTTAGTAAATTATTAAACTTGACGAATATTTACGCATGGAACAACGATTAAGAATTAGACAATTTTAAACATAATATCCCTGAAACTCAGATCGTTTATGGCCAGTTTAGTTAATGAAAAATTCTTGACAAATTGTTATTTTTTTCGCCTAAAGTGCCCCATACCTTTTTATATTTGCTTTCAAGTGCTAAACCACTGTGCCGCTTGGTATCCCTCGAATATTCTCCCACTACAATCTGAAAGTCGGAAAAATATTTTGTTGTCTCCTTTTCTAAGACACACACACAAACAAATACAAAAGCATGCAAAGAAGCAACAAGAAAAGGCAAGCTCAAAGTGAACAAATTCCTGGCGAGCCTTCGAAAAAGAACCTTTTGCCAACCTCGAATCTCTCCCTCTTCTATTCATCTTTTGGGGTGGCCTGAGTATTTTCACCAATTCCAAAGGACTTCACGTAAAATATGCACAAAGAACTCGGGAATGAAGTGTAACGAAACTAGTCGTGACACAATTTCTCTGATGCAAATTGCACAAGTCATGGCATTTGAGTGGCAAGAGGATGGAGGATAGATAAAAGTGGTCAACACATAAAATGCCTAGGCTAATAACATTATCGGCTCATAAAAGGACAAAAAAATATGTGGCAAATGGACAAGGAACAGGGGAAAGTAGAGGGGCAAAAGAAAAAATTATACTCGTATATTATGAAATTTCAAAAACCCTTAGACACACGATATTCAGACCCAAACGTATCGAGGTTCAACCAGATGACGACACCCAAAAAACGTTTCCAATAAAGTGCAAAATGAGAGGCGAAAAACTCCTTCGCCATGCTAACCGCAGATAAATGAGACACTCGGGAACAGGCGACACATAATATTCTATGTGTTATCGCCCAACCAAAAAAAAAATAAGAAAAGGAAAAACGGCACATAGATACATAGATATAGAAACCGATACAATCCCAATTGAATCAATTGAATTGAATGACTAAGCAAGGTCCTGATGGTGACCCGAATAGAGCGTGAAGGAAGAGACAGACGGACTGACAATCGGGGGAGCCATTTTCTCGTCCTCAAAAGACACTAAAATGTTGCGCGCGCTCACTGGGAAATAAAAGTAAATTGATGTTTTCAACTCTTCTCCGGTTTTGAGAGAGGAGGTTGTGGAGCCTTGTGGGTGTTGCTTTTTCTTCGTGGTGCGCTGCGAGTATATCCCATCTTGGACACATGTTCCTTGTTGCGGTCTAGTCGAATATACTTACATACATATAGTGCTAAAATATCTTTCCGTTCTTTTTGGTGGTAGCCTGCTGGGCCATGTTTCCATTATTGTTCTCGAGCAAAACAGACAACAATTTGCTCAATGATGCATTGCGGTAGGTTTATATTTATGATTTATCCTAGCCAAGCTAATGGCATTGGTAAAGGCAAGACACTAAAGGCATCAAACTGTTATGGTTCATACACAAATATGTGGGAAGATTAAAAAGTTTTGTCAATCAATAAGTAAATAAATGCTACTACAATTTAGATTTTAATATATAATTTATTTAATTTTTAGCTCGTCTGGATGGTGAGTTTCAAAAGTGTAACAAATCTTAAAGCAACAAAAACTGCCTTAATTAATAAAATGAATACTTTCTGTGGTTCTGTGGTCTTACTTACTTTTAATCTTTACTTTCTAGTGACAAGTTATAACGATTTTGTGCAATAAAAACAGGAACAAAATTCTGATTAAAATTTATAGATAACTATATATTAATTAATAGAAAAAAAAAAGGAAGCTACCAGCGATTGTAAATAGTGAAGCTCTTATTTTTAATTTTTATTCAAGACGTACAAATGACCCTAATAGAAACTTATTCCTTTAATTTCGGATATTTTACCTCTTAAATCTTTTACAATTAACATTTAAATGATTTAAATCAAAAGTATATCAGTGTTTGATCTACTAACGTGTTCATTTTTCAACCCAATACGATCAATTTCAGCCCCTAAATTTGGTACTAATCCCTTTTTTGAACTCAACGAAATATATTTAATAACAAGAAATCTTTTACTTTCTATAAAATAATAAATAATAACCCTACACAAACTTGATAAAACTTAACTTAGCAAACGTTCAATAATTGTTAATATTTACGGGAAATTAAAAATGCTTAAAAAATAGGAATTTCAATGCTTTTTTTCTTTAGGGATCATTTATCTGAAGATCATCGTTAACTGTAAATAGTTTTAGAAAAATATTGTTTTATCATATTTAAACTTCGTAATTAAGAGAAGCTAAGTAGAAGTTAGATAATAAAATTGCATAGCCCAAAAGTCTTCATAAATAATCTTTCCAATTGAAATGCTGACTCCTGGAAGAAGTCGTATCTAATATTCGAGATAAAAGATTGTATTAAAAGTTTTTAGAATCATATGCGTATAATTTTACTTAATGCTGTTTTTTAATAAATATTTATAAACATGATTGAGAAAAATATACGAAAAGTGGCAAAGCATCTTATTTGTCCAATCTCATTTGGTTCGCCTAGTTTTCTCACAGAGAAAATGAATTTTCCCTCCACCTTCGCAGCTGGAAAAACCCCAAAGACATTTGTCCATAAAAAAAAAACAGACGAAATATATAGAGAAAACTGTAAACTTTTGCAATTGAAAACAAACTGAAACAACTCACCAAGAGATGCGAAATGTTCACTCAGCTGTAAACATTTTTTCAGTAGTTATCAGAAGACGCTTATGGAAAGCAAAAAAGAGAAGGCAAAAAGTTAACTGAGAAAATGCTCCCTGTTGCTTTTGCCTATGTCTCTGTCATTTTCTCCTTCACTTTTCTGTTCCTCTGTTTATTGCTCTGTATATTAAGTAAAAGCCCCGCCGCGTAGCAGGTTGTCAAAATCGCATTAGTTATTGATTCGTACAAGTTGACTAACTGACTGAATGTTGTTACACTAAATGCGTATGCCAGTCAAAGTTGATTGAGAAATACCAATATCGGCGAGGAGCACCTCGTAACCGTAGAGTACTTAGCATATCTATGACATCATCTCTCGCTGAGCGGCGACGACGACGACAACTTCGACCGGCGTCATTATTAGGCCAATGGCAATGGAAATAGAAATTATTAACAGCATAGAAAAATGCAGAAAAAGCACAACGACAAAAAAAGAACATGAAAAAACACTCAGGATGTGCGTATTGCTTGCGGAAACGGATGTTATCTGGTTTTGATTTTCATGCGGGCCCCGCAAAAGTATGCAATGGAATGTGAAATTCAATGCGTGTGCGTGGGTAGGTGTATCTGTATTTGTGTGTATCTATGTGTTGTTGCAACCTGAGCATGATGTATTCATATATTTTTACTAATATTATTTGCTGATTTCAGCAAATGTTTTTACTTCACTGGCTAAATAAAGTTTTTTTTGTCTAAATTTATGCTTACAAAGTTAAAAACTTTAAATTATAATACAATTGCTTGACTTTATGTGTATGTTTCATTGCCTAAAATTGTCTTAAGTGGCTTTTTTTTAGGCTAATAGATGCGAGTTGAATTTATTTGGTAACACATACATATACATACATAGTTTCGACTGGCTTTTGTTTCGAGTTCTAAAATTTTAGCAAAACTTGTCAACCTCAATACATCATTAGCTCTCAATAATGTATACTAAAATTTAACTTTTGCAAACTTGAAGTTGGGTAAACTATTTCATAATAAAATTATTGCTGTATGTTTTGTTAGACATGAGCAAACTAAACTAACGAAAACTTTGTTGCATCATTTTTTGAGCAATTGCGCACTAAAAATGAAATTTACATTTTACTTTCATTTGAAACTATTCTATTGTCTTTGGAAGAAATATTTGTTAATTGTAATTTGTTTATAATTGCCATTAACGAACATAAATATATGACGACAAAACTTTCAAAAGATTATCTACTCTGTAAAAGTAAGTTAATTAATTAATAAGGACATAACATACATATATGCTCGCAAATATTAAGGTTTACTCAACTCATCTCTTTTAGTTTAAAGTAAAGTTAATGTACTTAATGAGAACATGTTTCATTTAGCACTTCGCAAATGAAATACAAGTATGCATGAAAACTTTTGGACCCAGTCAGAAACTTTAAAAGTGCAACATTCCAGCATAGATACATAAAAGTGCAATGGCTCAAATCATGGCACACACAAAAATATATAGAAAAGTTATGGCAACTTTTTATTACAAAATCTAGTGTATAAAATAGTTTAGTTCTATGCAAAGACCGAGACAAAAAGAGAGGAGAGAGAGTCACACGTAATAAAACCTTAAGTGCAACTCCACAACTAATGAACTCAAACTGGTTTACATTGGTCAGAATAGTGAAATAGGAGAAATAAATAATGTGAAACAGGAAAAGAAGTATCACAAAAATTAATATCTTTGATAAAAGTTGAAAAATATGAATAAACTGTTTGTGGCTAAACACAACAAACAGCACAAATGTGGCCGCTTTGAAGCTCAATTCAACTGCAACTTTTGGTAAACAATATGCTTGAGGACACGTAAATGTGAGGTACAATGCATATTTGGATGATTTTAAGCAGCACAGAACTACTGAAATGGCTTCTAAGCAAAAACTAACGAGAGTTGCTAATAAGGTTGCAATAAATAAGAAAATTAAACCTTGTGGCTTTAAGTTGGGGTAAAGAAATCTTTTAAGTCTAATTATATTTCATGGTATAAAGCTTAGGATTTAAAAATTAGACATCAAACAGTTTTGCGTCCTCAACTATTCCAAAAATAGTTTAAAAAATGATTTAACTTTATGATTTAACTTTACAAACGTCATTTCAAATATTGTGTAGGTATAAATTTCTTTATAACCAATTTTGACAAGGCGTCCAAATTTATAGAATAAGAATTGTTTATAGGTATATATAAGATCTTTTAAAAGTCATGTATAATTTTTAAAAAGTAAATTTTACGAATGCGTATCTTTGGAGTCTTATTTTCTTATTTGTATTGCTAAAGATCCGCCACCGCTTGTAGTCAATTGATTTACAAAAAACTGCTAATAAAAGTAGACACTTAAAGATCGTTAATTTTAAAATATATCAAAATCATGCCATAAGACGTTGTCTTTTTGGAAGCTAAAAACATTTTCTCGTCAATCTAAGTATATCTCTATATTATATACATACATAGTTGAAAACTGTAGCTTGACAAAGCAAAAAACTTAACTAAAAAGTCGAATTACTCTGATTAAAAAATACAAAAATGTATTATCTTAGTTTCGACTTAACAACAAAAAGCAATTAATTTCTTCAATTCAGATGTTCAATAAAATTTACCACTTTTTTTTACAATTTACTAAGCAAGCTAAGAATTTTATATCATAATCAACTCGAAATAATTATTTATAATTGCTTATGATTGTTTTTTTTTTTTTGTAATTTAATGAAATTTGTTGTCGTTTATGGTATATTCCATCTTCCTCTTGTTGCGTTTTTTGTTGTTGTTGTTTCTAAACAAGCATTGAGCAAAGGACTCTTTAGATTCGCTTCCTCAGATGAGCGAGTGCACTTGAGGGCAGCCTGCTTTTTCCTTCGGCTATTCAACTAACCCCACCCCCACATTCCACCCCTGGATGGGGGCATCTCTCTCTCTCTTTTTACTATTTTTCGTTTCCATTCAAACCTAAAAAAAAAGAAGAACATAAAAACGTTCACGTTCATTCATGCTCATTATCCTGTAGATTATTCGGTACTTTACAGTGCTCAGTACGATAATAACGATGTTGTGTAGTCAAGGACATTGAAAAATACACTGAAACCCAAATGCATAAAAAGAATAGCCAGAGTGAGATGACTAAGATATACACTTCTCGAAAGCTTAATTGTTATGACTCTAGTAAAAATATCCCATTTTATTGGCTATAAGTGTTAGATGGAAACATATAGAAAAATTTAATTTCTTTTAATTTCACGACTTTTTATGCCACAGCAAAGATCGAGTTTTTCATACTTAAACTTTTATATAATTCTTTTCTTGTTTGATAATTGCATGAAATGTAATTGTCTAACAGAAATAGTTTCAGTTTTATTTGTGAAATTATTTTATTTATTTACTTCCAAAAAAGTATTAAGAAATTTATATTAACAGCTTGACCACAAGAATCGGACATCAAATTTATAGTCAATCCCAACGGCAATAAATTGAACTATTCGTTTCGAATAAAATCAATTTATATGATCGACTTGACCACTTCGTAAGTTAATTTTCATGCTTCAGTTTCTATCTGAAATCATTTCCAGTTTATATGACTTTTTGCTTTAATGGTTAAGTTTTTTTTTTCCAATATTTTTAAAGAGTATTCTTAAAAACATAAGACTTAAAACTAAATGCAATAATAAAAGAAATGAAGTAAGTAAGTCGTCTCGCCGACTTAGGTATACCATACACCAGTAAAACAAATATTTCAAATTTGTAATAACAAATGCATTTGCCTATTTTAAAAAAGTTCTGTTCACATGCTTTTTACAAGCATATCTTAGTATCTCGCTCACTCATGCATATGAGCACCCTAGCGCCCCACCCGCCAACGGCCAACTCCGGCCTTATGGCAAAACGGTTTTACGCATAACTTGGCTATTTTTTGTCCGATTTTGGTATTTTGCTGGGTATTAGTATCAAATTTAACTGTGCCAAATTTGATTGCACAAGGTAGAAAATTACGGGAGATAATCGAGTTTTTCAAATTTCGGGGGCGGAAAGGGGCGTGGCAAAATCTTTATAATTACAAAATGAGCGTATTTACTAAGCAAATATATGTACATACCAAATATGGTGTCTCTAGCTGAAATAGTTTTTGAGATAAACTTTTTTTTTTAATTGCGGGGGCGGAAAGGGGCGTGGCAAAAATTTAAAACAAACTCGATCACTCTACATACTACACGAGCCTACATTCCAAATTTGGTGGCTCTATCTCTTATAGTCTCCGAGAACTAGGCGTTCATACGGACGGACAGACGGACGGACGGACGGACGGACGGACAGACGGACATGGCTAGATCGACTCGGCTGTTGATACTGATCAAGAATATATATACTTTATGGGGTCGGAAAAGCTTCCTTCTGCCTGTTACATACATTTTGGCGACTTTAATATACCATTTCACCCTATGGGTGTATGGTATAAAAATTGTTTTATGAACTGAAACTTTATGACACATTTTTGTGTATTGTTCGACTTTTCGGATGGCAGACTTTCAAAAATATTTTAGAGATTTTAAGGATATGCAAAAACTTGTAAAATTAGGATAAGTCCAATTTTCTCCTTAAACAAACTCTCTACCCAATAGGTTGAAATTTCTGTAGAAAATTGTTTAGTAAGTACTGAAACAAAATTTTAAAGCCTACTTATTGGGGCAAAAGAAACGATTTCATTGTAATTGCTTTAACAATTTGTCCCATGGATTTTGTTTACAGTGTAAATGTTTCGTATTCTTTTTTTTACAAATCTTCCACGCCAACTATTTTTTTGATTCTGACCAAAGGAACGAAGTGGGTGGAGGGGAAGGAGAAGATTGCTGTGCGGGGTGCAGTTATATGGAGGATAATGCAGTTTTAGCTCCGTCCTTGTACTGTCGCCGCTTGTTGATGATGATGCACTTGATATTTGCCGTATGAATGCGGTTTAGATGTAGATGTAGAAGCGAAACGAGGCGTCGCGGCGTCAGGGAATATCACATTGAAGAAATCTTCCTTTGCCATTTAAAGTACATTAAGGGTCTGGCCTTTATATAGGTAGATATATATATATAGCCATTTGTACTTGTACATACATTACAAGCTTGGACTCGGGAGTCCATTCAAGAGTCCTGGCTTTTGTTGTCACTAGATTCGACTTTGCTCTGTCTGTTTGTGTGTGTGTGTGCGTGTCCGTCTCTTTGCAGCTTTTGTGGATTATTTCGCATTTATGTACTTGTGGTCCTCCTACATCCTCCTATCTCCGCTTTACTTCATGCTCTTACTTACATTTGCTTTGCTGCCAGCTTCAGTTAATTTTTGGCCATTTAAATGTTAAATATTTTGTGGGGATTTATTTAGTCCACTCGGCACCTTTTGGCTCGTAAATCCTGACCAGGCGCACGTGTGTGTTTGTGTATGTGTGCGTGCGTGTTGCCCTCCGACATGTCCCCCACCTTCTTCCCCACACCTGTCTCTTGTCCCACCGAAATGTTGCCGCTTGCTTTTGCCTTTGCCATTGCCAGGCTAATGGACCTGCTGCCTGTCGCGCCAATGTCAAGCTGTTGTCATCATCGCCGCTAATCCCTCGTTTGAGTGGCAAATGCCCGCCCCAGAGCTGGCTCGCTGGTTAGCACCGACGACGATGATGTCCGGCTTAGGTAATGGCAATTTAATAAGCTTCTAAAATGTTTGACGTTGGTTTGTCGCCCATGAGCGTTTTGGCCTCGAGGTTAGATCCGCTGATCCACATATATCCCATAGCCGCGCCCAAACTATGGCTTTGGCTTGCAAAAATTAACAAAGCACAAAATCTGATGCATTTCTGTAGTAAACGCTGAAATTTTGAGCTTCATGTCGAAGTGAAATTGTGATTTTTACTATACATTTGTTGTTTTAATATCTATTTATGTAAGTATATGCAGTTTTCTGAAGAGATATGAAATGAAATGAATCAATTCAACAAACATTGTTGTTGTTTTCATAAATTCTACACAAATATTAAAACATATTTAGCAATTAACTAAATATTCAAATCAAAAAGCCAATAAAACTTATATTAGCTACCTTAGCCCCATAAGGCTAATAATTTGAATTATTTTTTTAGAAAATCACTTAGTATTGAGAAAAAAATATCAAGAAATTAATGATAATAATTCAAATTTGAACTAGTTTTTCCATAAGTAAGTATTAAATTCATAAATGAACTTGTGACTCTAACAAACTCATGTATAACTCTAGATCCACAGAATTTTATCTAATCGAATGAACTATTATTATAATTTATTTTAATACCCATAGGCAGATCTTTTTAAATTCTTTAAAAGTGTTAAATCCATTCAAAATAAAATCATTTGTTCAAGTTTTAGTAACCTCTCTAAGTAGTCCCTTTTTTTATATAGCATTTTCTCAGCTTTACAAAGGCAAACCTTATGGTTAGTCCAACACCCACAAACACACCGGCTTAGGTGCCTTACAAACACCCAAGATGCGTTCTACATAAAGGACAACGAGTAACAAAAGGACAACAGCACAAAAGTCGACAAGCGTAAAATTGACAAACGTTTTCTTTTTTAGTGTTTTTTTTTGTATTTTTGGTCAAAATGCAGTTAGGACTGAGGTGAAAACGAGCAAGATAGAGAAAGATGTGACAGATAGAGAGAGAGAGAGAGAGAGAGAGAGAGAGAGAGAGAGAGAGAGAATGATAGGAGAAGGGTGAGTGAACAAAGAGCAAGAGCGACAACAATTGTGACCCTCAGCAGCCTTACGCTGCTTGAGCCTGTTGACGATTGTTAGTGAGACATTGACTGAGTGTGTCCTGGCAACAGGACAACATGGGACGAACCAAGAGCGAACAGACGATTTAATGACATTCAAAGTGTTGAAGTGGCCCAACTGGCCAAGCAGTAGTAGTAGGAGCTGGAGATTTGTTGGCATTGCATCCAAACCCTACCGAAAAGCCTGCCCCAACCAAGCGGTGTCAGAGTGCATTCTTGTTGACTTACTGACACTTTGACACTGACAGGACTCTGGCTCTGACTCCGTCTCCATCTCTTGGACTCTCAGCACTGGCAATGGCTCATCATGAGGAAATTAGTGCTACAAAAGGGCTGCTTTGGGCTTTTGTTGAGAGATGCGGCGGCTTGCAACTGGGGGATGCTCATTATTCAGCTCATTTACATGCATTTCATCCTGACTTCTCATTGTCCACACATTTGCCCACACACACACACACACACAGTTAGGTTGTGTTATATCCGTAGGTACTTTACAAGGTTTTCCCCCTTTTTATTTATTGTTAATGGTAAAATGCCTGTGGCTTATATGGTTATTTGGAACAGGCAACAGAACTGTTTAATGCTCTTACTGTTGCACTACTCTTGGGCATTATTCTACAGTGAATAACATGCCTGATGATTGGCTTATGTTATAAATGACATTAAAGTAACTGTATTATTGTAGGTATTCAAAATCAGCTTTAATTCAATTGATGGTTCTTAGTCCAAGGAAAATCTCCTATATACTTAAAGCAAATGATAAACTTTCGTTTTCTCGTCTATAGAGACTTAAAAAATCGTTATCGTAGAATCGTTATCGATATCTGATATAAAGAGGACTTGCTAGTCCCCGAAACAAAACTTTAAGCTACCCAATCTTATTTGATATGTTTAATAAGTCAAATACATAAAATTCCAATATAATACATTTATCATTACAGGGGAATTTGATAAACATTAAAAGATTTCATCACATCAATTCAAGCCGAATTATGAACAAGAAAATCCTTAAAATATTTTCCATGTTTTACCATTTAGAGTAAAACCACATGCTTAGCCACATTGCATAGAGAGAGAAAGAGGAAGTTAGAGTAAATATGGAGATTTACCACATAGCCTGATCTCTGACAGAGTCATGGACATTCATAATTAAAGACCACCCAGTAACAGCCCAGAACAGATGTTCTGACTGACTTTCGCTCCGTCTCTGTGTCTTGGCCATGTAATCGCATTTTGTCCGAAGACAACAAATGCAATTTGACTGCAAGCAAAAAACACTGGACTAACAACAACAACAACAGCAACAAGAACTCTTGTTTAAATAGAATTTGTGTAAAACAGCTGAGAAGGCTGGCAAACAAAAGCAAAATTCAGAAAGGACATGAAGTGCCTGTTGCTGGTTTGGATTTTTGGATTTAGATTTCTTGTTTTATGCAATCATGAAAAGGAGAGCGAGATAGACATTTTGTCTTTTTTCAGCATTTTTTGGCATTTGTGTGCAATGCTTGTAATTAAATTGTCAACCTGGCAAATGGTTTTAACAATTGGAAGTCATGCATTGTTGATTTTTTAGATTGAATTAATTTGAAAACAAATGGTCAGGCGAATAAGCAAAATGAATCAAAACTCGCATACCCACATATAAAGTAAGTGAATATTTTATAAGAATTTGGAATTTCTAATGTTGATAATGGCAAAAGAAATTGGACAACGTTAAGCTTGAGCTGGCAAAAACAAAACTTTAAAACAGCCCAAAATTCAAATGCATTAAAACTATAAATTTGCTTTAACATACGGTTTTATCTTAAGTTTGAATATAATATAAGATCTAAGAAGACACGAAGAAAATTTAACCGATCTGATGCTGATCTAAACATTTGTTGCGATTAAAATACACCCTTTTATTTATATATTTGCAAATTAACTTTTGTTTGGTGTAAGCCAATAAAATGTGCCGAGACTTTTTACGATTCAAAACCAATGCGTCCTTACCATATACATATGTACTTGTAAAGTATCTGATTAGACATTCCTTTTGTGTCAACTTGCCAAGCTAAAACACTTTCAAAAGCGGAAAAGGAAGAAACAACCAACAATCTTCAGAGTTACAGAGTAAGAGTAAATAGTTAGTTAAATACTTATTTAATTAACTTAAAATATTTGACACTTTAGGAATAAGTAAGCAAATATATTAAGATATTTCCTATTTTGAGCTATTTGATCTTCTTATTTTCCTTTCTTAGCCTCGTTATCATTTTTTATACTTCTTTTCGTTCAATTGGATTATTGAATAAATTAATTAAACTTTATGTTTTAGGAAATTCCTCTATTCTTCTATTAAAAAAGTAAATCGTCGTCCAAAAGTCGTTTAAAATTAAAATAATTAAAATGGACAGGTATCCATTTAAAAAATTTAATAAATTTAAAAATTGCTATTTTACTTAATAAATGTCTTCCGACTTAATCTAAGCCCCAGAATATTCCAAGACAAGGTATTTTAAATTCTACTGGGATGAGGGGCCAAAGCCTCAAACTTAGCTTAAGAGTGATTTAAAACTTGTATAATTTTTAAATACTTAGCTCTCCAATCTTAAAAGCCTTAAACAACTCAAATCGTGTTTTTAATAACTAACTAAAAGACAAATAAGTCAAAAGGTTTTTACTTCAATGCTTTAGAGCAAAATAAGAAATTATACCAAATTACTGAAAAGGATTTTATTTAACTAGCAAAGTGACTAAGACGATTTAATTACTGTGGCCGAGTGTAATAAGAAAAACATAGATAATTCCGTTTTACCATTAGCAATTAATTAGCTTAAAACTGTCATTTAAATCGAATTGGATACATTCTGGCCAATTATCTTTTATTGTTTCCAGTTTCAATCAACACACTTAAGCCAAATCTAAATTTTCATTGAAACTCATTCAGAAATGGGCATTTGCGAGCAATTTCAATCGATAGAAAATGTTCATCTTACCATTTGCGCACTCAAAATGCACTAAACAGTTTGGAGGACATTCTGAGAGAGAGAGAGAAACAGAAGAGTAAGAAGGAGGTAGAGATATCGAGCGCTTCTAATGAGCAGGCAACGCAGAAGCCTATGCTGAACTTAATTGCATTTAAATTGCCACTCGTGTTATGTTAACAAATAATTAGTTGCCCATTGGGCATGAAAACAGTTCGAGACGAGGCTAAGAAGACGAACCACACGAGAGGTCTAAAGGGAGTGCAAGGATGCCAGTAGACAATTTAGCCAGACTCAAGAACAATGCATATAGACAATAGAAAGATAGACATTTTGGTCAGATCTACAGACAGATGATGACCGCAGAAATAGCGTTGGCTCATTTGCATAAACTGTGGGTGTGTGTATGTGTGTGTGTGTGTGTGGAATTTGGCACACTTAAAGACATTGACTAAAGCCTCTTGATGATTGGTTTTTGGCTTAATTCTTAACTCCAACTGGCAATAGGCCAATATTATATTCTTGCAAAGCCAATGAAAAATTTACATGAATTCAATTGAAACTGTCTGCATAATGCATTGTGTTGCAAAGTTTTAAGCAAATCAATTAATTATTTGCCAAGCGAACGAACCAAGGAGGCAAATGGAAACCAAAGTCATAACCATAATATGCCAAAATGTGCTAAAATCTCTAAAGATTAAATACAAGAGTTCCTGTCCAGGGCCACCCCTGAGAGGACAAACAACGTAAACAGTGTACGAAACAGTCACGATGTCTCGCATCAGACATGAGGTTGGGGGTAAGACAAGTCATCGATATCCTGTCAAGCGGAACATGGCAAATTTTACAAGATGAACCTGGGCAATTTGACAATGGCAAGGACGAAGACTTTTCTGAATGTCTCTTTAGGTCTAGTTGGTTTCAAATTTTGGTCATACTCTGATAAAGAAACAGAAATTATAGGCAACTCATTGATAAAATATTAAAAACGAAGTTTTAAATTTTTCCAAAATGTTTGAATCAATTTTTGGCTGGGGTTGTTTACAAACTTAAAAGATAGTGTGATTTCTTATTAGATTCGCTTCATCTGCAAAAAGTAAACTAATATTTAAAATATTTATATTTACAGACTACAACTAAATTCGTCTACAGAATTTTTTTTATTAAGAAATCTAATAAACACTTAAATTGTTTCCTTCAACGATTAAATCCATTATTTTATCCATGTGACCAATTTAACTGGATTATTATTTTTAAGCTTTTCCAATATTTTCATAACAACTTAGTATTATTAAGCAAAATAGTTGTAAATTTCATTATTTATATTTGTTGACAATTAGTTAGTTTAGCCGACAAAGAATCCTGAAATAATCATTAGATTAGAATTAAAAGCCATTTTCCTGACTGTATAAAACAAAGTACAACTTTTTTAGGTGTATATCGTTAAAAGGGATAAATCGCCAATAATGTAAATCTCTTCAATAAGTTGGTTCTAAAATTTTTATAACTTATTTTTCTATTCAAAATTTGGCCGTTATACAAAAAGTAGAAAAAAGTCTAAAAGTCATAAACTGTGCAATAAAAAGAAACTCTCCCACTGTGCGGCAATAAACATGGTTCAATCAATTGGGACCCCATTTGTCCTCATCTCTCCCACACATTCTCCCTTCTTCATCTAGAGCTCCTTCTGCTCGTAAGCAAGAGGCATGCAACGAAGCATGCGAAAATTTGGCTAATACGGAATGCACGCTAAGAAATTCAAAGTGCATAGATTAAAGCAGGAGAAGGGAATGTGAACACGCCTTAACTTGCTAAGAAACTAGGAGAACTGCCCTTCTCAGTACCCCAGAGTGGAGAAGCCTTCATTCCATTCGCCCACGTCCACCGACCACCATCTCAGCCGTTGCCTCCACTGTAGACATAGACGAAAGCAAACTTAATGCAATCAAGCTTAATGCAGCGCAACGGCTGCCCGACGAGACGCAGTCGTAGAGGGGGAGTTGGGCAGATGAGAGCAAAGTGAATCCTTAGGGTTTACCTGCGGTGCATTTTTAAGCAATTTACATAATAATTATCGTAGCTGAAGCCAAAGTTGAAAAAGGCTGGTACAAAATTCTTACACAAGAAATTCCAATCGATGAAAAAAAAAAAAAAAACAGAACCGATAACGTAAACTACAACTACACAGAATCTTTTCAATATACCTACATATATTGAGCAACTTTTGCAACTTAATGGCAATCCGCCTTGAGCTGCTAGACAGAAGCGATTAAAGAACCAATTGAAAATTCATCAAATTTAATCAGAAAAGTTGCAAAATTATAGGAAACAAGCAAAAGTTGTGTAAGTCAATTCCATGGGAAAAACAACTAAATTATTCGTTTATGAAACAAATTCCAAATGATTATTGAAAAAAGTTTTAAACGATTTTAAAGCCAGTTTCAGAGCAATTGAAATATTGAATTTAAAAACTTCTAAGATCATTATAAATAAAACACAAGTAGAGGAACAAGTTTTTGTGTTTCTTAAAAACTATAAGGATATAGTTAAAAAAGTTTTAAATTAATTTTCTTAACATAATAACGAGCTATTTGTTCAAAATCTGAGAATAGTAATCCACGAATTACTACAGTCTATAACAATGTGGTAGATCTAAAATATAAATAGAATCAGTAGAGTAGTTTTTTTATGATTTTCAACTGGTTCAAGGATATAAGTTTGACCCTTTCAATAAACTTGAAAACTTTATATTGGCTTGAGAACTTCCCGGAAAATTTTACTTTCGTAATAAAATATGTAGATTTTTTTTCGACATATTGAAAAAGTTTAACGACTCAATTTCAAGAAAAACTTGTATAAGGTAAAGAAGTAATTTTTTGTAATTTTTAGTAATTTTAGTGCTATAAATTGGGCTTGAACTTTAACATTTTTGTAGTCTAGTCTAAATATAGATTCCTCCAATCAAGAAAACTTTGCTGCTTCTTTATTTGAATAATAAACTGAAATTAGTTTTCATAAACACAAATTTTAGCATCTCTTCATAAACAAAATAATCGATATATACTTTATTAAATCAAAGTCTGACTAATTATTGAACTTCGTTACAAATCGATTGAATAATTTATAAACTTCCGCTTAGCTTTTTACTAATTGGAATTTTCCCTAACTGAGTCGAAAATTTCGCTCAACGACTTAGCCATGCGACACGCTGTCAAAACTTTAAGTCAATCAGGAAAAACAATTTTTGAAAAGTGCCCTGCAACAAATCCGGTTGACGATAATACGTATATATATGTACTTGCAGCGAAGGATTTTGAAAAATATTTGACATTTACATTGTGCTTGTGGCTGTGGATCATGACAGGCAAGGGGCCCTGGGGGAAACGGCGAAAGGTAGTGGGCGTTGAGCTCTTGTTTAACTTAAATTGCTTTGCCGGTTCGAGAAGAAGCTGAGCTTGGCCAAGACAAGGCAAAACAAAAGGCAACAACAACTGCAACTGCAACTTTGCTCAATGCGCTTCCGTTTCCGTTAAGTTGAGGGGGGAACTCCCCTTCATAGCAAATGCCATTGCTTCGCCTTCTTGGTAAGCCCTTCCCGCGCCATCTCCTCTACCACAAGGGCAGCCAAAGTTTGCATTGTTGTCTTTTGCTGTTGCTTGTGGCAATCACTTTCATTCGTTCATTTTCTTTACCCTCAAATTTTTCGCTTTCTTCATCCTTTTGGGAAAAAATACCGCCAAACACTTCCGTTAGTTTCCTTCACATTTTATATACATCTATACATATATTTGAAAAGTTAAAGTCTGCATTTGAAGCATCAGCTTGATTTACCCCCATGGAATTGCATACGTTTTTTGATTGAGCAATTAGAATAGCTTTTGCAAAAAGGGGATTAGAGAAAGGGGGAAAAACGAAATCATTTCAAGTGTCAGATATATCAGAAATATTTCAACATTTTCATAATTTGACAAGGGGCATTGTGGGCTATGAAATTTGGTTGCAGTTTGGTTTTGTCGGTCGCCATGGTTTTGTTTTGACCAAATGCACACACACACACAGATGGAAATTACTGCACAGGAGAAGTTGGCATGTGGCAGGAGGCAACCATGGACAGTGTACCATAACCGCAGGTCATGATTAGTGGTTAGAATGACTTTTGTGTTGAATGAATGATAAGTGAATTTGGTATTCAAATCGTGGAAACATATGCATAATTGAATAGAAAAACTGTCGGGTCCAAGCCAACTCCCGAACGCAATGAATGTTTGTCTAATCTGACGAGAGGTCGTTACACTCATTACACAGTTGTCATAGGTAGAATTGAATACCTAAGGAGCCATAAAGTAGTCATAAACAGATTCAGGCATAGAATTAAAGCATTGATTGAGATGGAGCAATTCTTTCAAATCAAGCAAATCAAATTTTAGATTCAAAATTCCCAATTTAGACTGCTTGGAACAATAATAAGCAAAATATAATCGGTGGAAAAAGAAATTTCAATAATTTTTTGCTGTTTTTCGCCAAAGCCCTTGAAGTTGGTTGATTAAATTCTACTTTAAATATATTATAAAACTTTTACTACTAATACAATGTAGAAATTTCACTGTGAAAGTTACAACAGAATTGATAAACGGTCAAAAACGATTTACAACGTTTTTTTCCGAATTTTTGATGTTACATCTTAACGAAATCGCAGTATAAAATATTTTGGAATGTCATTAAACACTTGGACATTGGAAAATATTAATTTCAGACCGATTTTAAACAAAAAAAAAATATATATATACATCACAATAATGTGTAAAAATTGAAAAAATTTAGTGCTTGAGCTTTCAATGCAGATTAAGAGACAATATTCTGACTTCAAAATTAAGACATACATTTTTCAAATACTTTTAAAATTGACCAAATTAGAGCTTAATGAAATTAAAGTTTTTCGGAATATTTTGCTGTTCATGGGAATTTTTGGTATCGTTTGAAAAAATTCGGTAATTTGGCTTTTTGTATTGAAAATATAGTTTTAAAGCATTAAAATAAAAATATAAAAACGAAAATTTGACAAAATTTTACATAGATAGAAGTTTTTAATAATTTTTCGAAATTTACAAATTCATTTTTAGTTCATTTCTAAAATCGTAGTGTGATAGATTCAATTTTTGTTTTTGTATAATTCGATAACTTTAGTAAGGAGAACCATATCCCTATCTTTCCCTTGTTAACGTTAAAAATTTCAAAATGCTTTACCTTAAAGTTTGGCAACCTTAAGCTAAAAAAAAGAATACCACTCCATATTCACTTCTGGCGAGGATAACTTAATGTCTGTGCTAAAGGTGTTGCCAACAAATGACATTAAAAGCCAAGCGCTTAATTACAAGTGCCAATCGAAATTTCCTTAACAACCTATTCACTGGCGCCAATTCAGCTTATCTTTCGTTGCACATTTTGTACACTTTTAAAAGAGGATGTTAAATTTCTTTAAAATCTTGCAGGATACATTTAATACTGACAACCAAGGCTTAAATCGAAAACCAAGCACATTTGCAAATAATTTTATTTTTTATATTATTTATAATAAATATTTATAATATGTAATTGCGAAATCTGTTTAGTAGAGCATAAGAATATCAACATAGTCGAAAATAATTCATTTCAGTTGGTTCTTTTTCTGCGCCCAATGTGCTAGCCACAAAAAGGGAAAACCAAGAAAAACAAACAATGCCAAATTGCCGCTACCAATAAAAAAAATAAAACCGTCGTCAACGAAAGCAGGCCAACAAAATAGGGAAAGTAATGAAAACCACACTCTATCTCATTTAGAATGGAAGAAAAACTTACACACACTTTTCTAGATTAAATGGTAACATTCAAAATATTTCAATTGCCGCGCATTTGGTTGTGCCTAAAAGATGCTAGAGCGCGCCACTGAGGGCGATAGCAAATCCGATAGCCAATAACAAATCGATATATTACTCCGTTAAACGATAACAAATCGACATTTTGGCTGGGCGGGCACATTTAAAAAATGTATTCTTGGCTAAAATAACCATAATGAATGAAATATAGTTTTTGTTACATAAAAGCGCAAATGTTTTGGGTAGTCATTCAAGTGGCTGCCACAAACGAATCCTTCACTTGGAATTAACGCCCTGGGGCTACTTTATAGTACTACCAATAAATTTTGTCTAGAACATTTCAATCCTTTATATTGGATCTGCTTATGCCAACTTTGAAGTGAATTGCCCATAATCTCACCACACTGGGATGACTCTCCCTCTCTCTCTCTCTCTCTGAATCTTTAAATGTTATTATTTAGTGAATATAATATATTCACTGAATTACTTTTGGTTTACTTATTAATGCCCAATTTCCGTAAGGCCACAAAAATTTTACAGTATAGATACTAATTACATAATACGTAATAGATACTAAAACAGTATAGATACTAATTTTTTTATGAAACCATTATTTTTAACTTTTATCGAAAAAATTCTTCTATTTTGATCAGTGAAGTATATGAAAAGAAAATGTACATATTTTAATTTACATTATAAAGTCTTAGGAAACTTTCAAACGGATTTTCAGGCAAATCTTCATTTCAATCTTTAAAAAAAAACATTAAAACGATAAACAATAAAAATAAATATAAACATATTTAACTTATTCAAGACAGTTGAATGTTTGATTCTTGCTGAGCCCTATGCATAATTCTACTAAATTCTAAGTCTAACAGCAGGCAAAACCAAACTCCACGGAATGTCAAATACGTTTATTTTCTTTCCTTTTATATTCACAAAGTCACGTAAACCGCATATAAACATATTGTAATTAAAACGCAGCTAAAGGTTCAGGGCGAAGGTTAAAAGTGCATGCGATTTAATTAAGTTTTAATTGTCAGGTTCCAGTTAGCCACAATGTGAGCGGCTTATGTAAAAACGGAAAATAAAAGAAAACTGGCGGAAAATGCAAATCGCATACGTCCAAATAGAAAACTATTACTGCAAAGACCATTTTGAAGATGATTTTCTCGTCAATTAAAAGAGTTGTAATCCAATTATATCTTTATCTTTCTTCTTCGAAGGTTTTTCTTCAAAAATTGCCGCTTTTTTGCTAGCTGAAAACCCACAAAATTTGCAAATTGAGTTACAATTGCCAACATGCTTGGTATCCTTTACATACACTCCCCCTAAAATTTACATTGCACAAACGCGCACAGACACGCAATATACTCTACACACATGCTAAACGCCACAAATGAAAACTAATGATTTTCACTTCGTACGGCACCCAAGAACACACGCAAACAAAGGCATTCAGAAGTTACCATTTCGTTGAATGGGAAATATTTAAAATTAAAACTTAAATCTGTAAGGAAATCAAGAATCGATGAGAGTATATTCTCAATTATTTCATTTACGAACTCTGTAAAGTATGCTACATTTATATAAGAACTAAAAATATGCATAAAATTGAGTCCATGAAAATTGCATAGTATAATTGCAGTTTTGAAACACCGTTAAAATTGGTCTTAATTGAAGTTAAATCTAGGATTTTGTATAGGTATACTTTCCATTTATTAGAAATCAAGTAATCCTACAATCCGATATAGTTTGCTCCCATGAAACCAAAATGTTTTCATACAAAAACTACTTTTCGGAGTTTATTTGTATATAAACCTGAACTGTCGCCCTTAGTTTTATCGAAAGTTGTTTAAATTTGTAGTTGGTTACCTATTAAAAGTTTCAAGGGCATTTTTTGGTTTTCTTTATGTCTTAATTGAAGTTAAGTGAATTTGGTTTATTGTCGCTTTTTCTAATTTTATGAATTCTAAAATTTTATCGCTTGTAAATTTCCAACTGCGCATTGCGCACAAAAAACTTAGGAAATACGTACAACCAAACTTGTTTGTCATATTCACGCCGGACAGCAGGAAAAACCTTAGGCGGAAATCAAAAATTGTGACCTCTAAACTAATGTCGACTTTGAAATACCCTTAGCATTTTCTTAATGTATAAATTTTTCCATAACTTTTATGTGAAAGTCTCAGTGGAGTTTCCATTGTTGAATAGTTAATTTTTAGAATTTTCATTTCATTTCACTTGGAAGGCAACTCCGAGTGCCTTCGTTTGCGTGTTTAATCCCCATATTGGATCCAGTGCAGTAAAAATCATTAGTTTTCATTTCTAGCGTTTAGGATATATGTAAGTATGTGTGTGTGACTCTATTCGTGTGTGTGACTCTATTTGCAATGCAAATTCAGCCCCAAAGTGCATTTCTCACTTGTGCGGTGGCTATGGCTCGCCTTTATTTTATCATCTTACTCATATGGGGCCACTGCCCAAACGGAGGGCCGGACTAAACTTCGGTTTATCAAAAGAAAATTAAATCAATTTTCCTCAACACCACGGTGGGTTATGAATGCTCGATTATCCAAACAATATGTCGGTTCAAGTCATGACCACGACTAGAATATTGCATGTTTCCCAGCAATGCATTGAGGCAGTTTTAATGTCCTGTTGTTTGCGCTAGTTGAGCTTGATGGTTAATTACAACTAGTTGACTCACTCCCTGACAGGTGCAATCGCATCACTAGTGACTTAATTAATAATCATCTTATCTTTGGATGTGGTTTTCCGATTTGGACAAGATGGTTTTGCATTTTCCAGCCTAAACATTGTTTCTAATTTGAACATGACAATTAAAACTTCATTAAATCGCATGCACTTTCAACCTTCGACCTGAACTTTCACTTACTTTTTAATTACAATATGTTTATATGCGGTTTACGTGACTTTAGGTTTGCTTAGGGTAAAAGGAAAAAGATTATAATCGTCGTTCCATAATCGCCGGAGACATTAGATGCAGTTAAGCAACATGGGCCATTTTGGGCTTTTTCTTTGAGGGCCATTCTTTTTTTTAAACCTCTTTTAAAAGGGGGTTTGAAATTAGTTTAGATAAATAAAATATTATTAATAAATTGTTCCATTTTACAAGACTTGGCAGATTTTGAACGTATGTTAAAACTAAGAAAAGCTTGTAGAATTTGTTAGCCCTAAATATCTTCTTTTTTTTGAGAACTTGGTATTAAATTTTAATTATGTCTTAATTGCTGATCGCTATATAGAAATATTTTACCTCCTTATTCCCTAACGAGCAGATTTCAGAATATCCTGTGTAAGAAAAATAGCTCTTGTTTGCAAACATTACTAATAAACAATTGGTAAGACGCATAAGATTCCCAAAATCTTTAAGATTAAGAATCAGACAATTCATGGAATCCCTATAGCATACTTTTTGGTTCAAATTCAAATCGTTATAGAACCATATCCAAAGGTCAGATATTGTGCATTATAACAAAGAAGTAAATATTTGTTATTTGTAAATTGCTATTAAATTATACTTAACTATCGAATCGATGGCCTTAGTAGCTAGCACTCTTTACCGTTATTATAATTAATAATACCTTGCAGTTTAGCCGGCTCGAGGTCAATCTTCCAAAAGAAGATTATTTCAAAGGCAACACAAAAAGGTGAGCAGGTTGTCTGTATAGCTATTTCAAGAACTACCAAGTTCTATCATCAGCAGACATAATAAATATAAATATATATTATACTATATATATTAATAGGTTAAAATAAAACTGTTCTCAAAAACGATGTAGAAACAATAGTCAAAACGATACTAAATAAAAAGGAAGCGACTATGAAAGATTTGGGGTTATTTTTTAATTATAAACTGAAATATAGTAAATAACAATTCATTCACTTTGTAACTTTTTGTATAACTAACTAAAACTAAAAGTAATACGTTCTTTTAAATCTTTTACATATTTTTAAATTACATAACTTTAAATTAAATAAATGACAAATTCAAAATAGAAAAAAAAAACAAAGATAAGGATCTCATTTTTGAGATTTTTGTTTAAAAACAAAACTTTGTTTATGACAATAGATTTCATTTGGCCTGCCATTAACATTTTTGATCCATTTTTTTTTTTAAACTTTTGTGTCCGATGAAAAACTCTAAAGAAATTTTGTTAATATTATATTTAAAATTAACTGTAAAGAAGTAATATCTACTTTCCAAATTTAATTGCAAAATACAAAACAGAAAGAAAACATCGATGTTTTACAAAAATACAAAACCATCGATTCATCGATAGGACCATCGATGTTTTTCACAGCTCTAGATCATATGTTGGCGCATCTCTAGATCATAAGGGTTTCTCTTTCTCTCTCTTATATGTTCTCCTTTGATCGACGGGTTCTCTTTTGTTCGACTCGAATGTTGCGTGTTCGACGGAGTTGGACTGTTGCTCGAGTTCGACTCTTTTGCTCGACACGATGGTCTGAGTTTGACTCTTTTGCTCGAGTTCGACTCTTTTGCTCGACAGCGTGGTTGGAGTTCGACTCTTTGGCTTGAGTTCGACTCGAGTTCGAGTGAGTTTTGTTGGGTTGCATGTTGGATCGTCAAACATAATGAAAGTTGCACGTTGATGACGTATGTATGTATGCATGTGTATGTAATTGCCTGCCGAAAATGTATACATACATACATATGTACATTCATATATATATATAAGTAATAAAAGCATATACAGGGTGCGCATGGTATTTGAGGACATGTACATATGTTACTATATCTTAATTACTTTTTTTACAAATAATTTTTTTTAAATAAAATCACGCCGATTTAGAAATATCTCTAAAGACTGCAATTAATATAATTAATGTATGTATAATAATTAGGCAGCCAATGGAAATTTTATTGAATAAATTTATAGATATATAACCAATAAATATTGTGTAAAAATTGCGTCAAGATTCATTAAATTTTGTTCGAAATATAAGCTTTTTAGTTTCACTATTGCTTTGTCCTCAAATACCGTACGCACCCTGTAATTTAAAAAAAAACAAAAATATTCGACGACCTCTACAAAAAGTTGCAATAATTCAAGTTCTTTTTTTTTCAAATCATACAAACTTTAATAAATTATTTTTGATTTTATAACTATAGTTATTTATTTGAAAAATACTTTTTTTAATATAGTTAGTTAATATAGTTTTTGAAATAAGTACTTTTCTTTTAATTTCTAATTTAAAACTAGTATTTAAAGATTTTTTACATGTGTAAATTTATCCAAATAAATCTCAAAAAGGTGCATTTATTTAAATGAAATATCTAAAAAATATTTCAAAATATTCAAAGCATTTTCAGAAACTCTATTTAATTCCAAATAAAATTTTCTATTTGATTCTAATGCAAATTGTTTTTTTTGTTTTATTTTTACATTTCATTTTTAAATGTCTATTTTTCATGGATTATGTTATGGATGTAAATGGATCTGGATAGAGTTTTTTACCAAAAAGTTTTACTAAGTTAATAAACCATATGTTTGTCTAAAAAAAATTGGACGAAAAAATTGAAAATGCAAAAAAGCAAAAGTTGCAGATTTGATACTTCATTCGTTCATTGAAATATTTCATTTCATTCATTTAAAATAAAAAAATATACAAAATTTAAAGATTATTCATATGTAATTGAAATTCAATTTGCCCAAAGATGTTTCATTGCAATTCTTAACATTTTCTTTTCTTTTTTGCACATTATCGGATCAATTGGCGAATTAAATTAGGCTAATATGGATATGGCCAACCAGAATGCCAGCAATATTAATATAAATGACTGAAAGTATTCATCCAACAACAGCGCCTAAAATTTTGTTTTCAAAAATAAATTTCTTTTATGAAAAAAGAACAAAGAAAATAAACATCATCTTTATAATTGAACAATATATGCGTTATTATTTAAAAGTAATTTCATTTAAAATTACACATAATCATAATCTTCTGTATTTGATTTATTTTTCTGTAATCGTTGCATTATAGATATTAAGCTCAAATTTTTGTCAAAAAAATATCAATTATATACTATTTTTGGACTTTGATCAATTGGACATAGCAAAGATTAAACTACAGAGAATGTTATTTTTGCAGTTTTTTCTTTAATGCAAGTAAATTATAAAAATAAATAAGATAAAAGATGGCCCTTATAAGATGATGGCGTTCAAGACACCGATTTACATTTGAAATGCATAGTGTCGCTTGTCTTGAAGAAGAAATTCGAGGTTCTTTGAAGCCCGATGTGCCCCGCATGCCACTACAGCACATTATTGGGGAAGGGATTTCATGGATATCACATTGAATACGGCCCCGAAACGGAGGAGTTTGTCAGATAAGTTATAGAATTATAAAAATGATAAGCAAGTAATGTCGTTGTCTCTACTACATAGGTTACGCTTTGTGGACGCCACTGCCATGTGATAACCGAATGGTCTGCGAGTAGCTCGGTCTACGTCGTGGTCGTGGTCTGGGACTGGGTCTGGTTCCCCGCCACCAACATCTCTCTCTATGGTCTGGTCTGGTTCCCGGCGCACCACCACCAACATCTCTCTCTATGGTCTGGTCTGGTTCCCGGCGCAAACCACCACCAGCAGCAGCTCCCTGGCAATGTGCATGTGGACTGAAGAGTCTCAGTTTTCCACTCGCCATCAACGTCAACGGACGTGTACCCTCTTGTACCCATCTTGGTTAGGTTTCAAAGTGGACGGACGTGTGTTTTCGGTGTTTATTAAAAACATACACGGACAGTGTGTGTGTGTGTGTTAATGTGATTCCAGGTTGTTTTCGATTTCGAGTTGAGCACAGTGGGGCCTTCTGGCATTTAGCATTGCAAAATCATAGCGTGTAAACCAATAAAGCGATTTCAAAAATTTAAAAAGCATATGATAAAGAATACCTTAAGCTTCAATCGAAATTCAAAAATCCAAGATCGATGGTTGAAATCGCCCAATATTCAGTTTTAAAGTTGCGACTTTTTTTAAAAATTACCATTTTTTCCTTTTCACTAAAAATGTCTCAACTTTGGGCGCCTCTAGCAACCATGAATCTCAACCGATTTCAAAAATTTTTTGGATTCATAATCTGTGAAGTATTCCCTATCGATTGCATATATCATTTTTGCCAAACGCGATCATGAAAAAACTTATTTTTGCAATGCTATCCGAGCAGAGGCCCAACTGTGCGTTATTTCAAACACCGTCAAACACCGTCAAACATCAACATCATTTGTGTGAACAGCTGGAATTTAATAATTTTTAATTTTTATAATTATCTCAAATTAACCAATCGGCTATGAAATTTTATATATATATATACAAATATATATATATGTGTATAATGAAGTGCGCGTGAACAGAAGAAGAACGTGAGTTCTAGACGAAAATATATTAATTTAAACTTTGTATATTATATTTAATTTTAATTTTAAATTTCCAAATGAACAGCGAAAGTTGCAGGAAGACGACCCAGACCCACAAGAACAGAGTGTAGGAGGCGCACATGCCCAAGACGTGTTGTTGTTGTTGTTGTTGTTAGTCGGTTTGTCGTGCTTGCAGTGCATTAAATCAACGTGTGACTGGAGCAACTGGTGGTCACTGCAATTGACATGGAGGTCTATGCCTGGGTATGTGTGTGTGTGTGTGTGTGTGTGGATTTGCAAGGCAAATTAATGAGAGACTTCCTTTACGTTATATTCCTTTCCACCAGGGAGCCAACTCTCATGGCCAACTTGCCCTTGGCTTTGAGTCGGAGCTGTGTATGACACCGCAACGTGTAGCAAAATTGTCTTTTGCCCCCCAATTGGTGCGACGCATACGAGGCGGTGGCGGGCATGTTTTGATTTTAGATAATAATGGACGAGTCCATGCTTGTGGTTGGAACAATCGTGGGCAGTTGGGCCTGGATTCAACGGAGGAATGTCACAATGAGTTCACCATGATTCCCACTGAGTATTTTGAAGTAAGTTTCGAGTTAGTTGGCCTTTAGTATAGTCTATTTAAACGAATCTTTTGCCAGGAAGTACCAGTGGAAACCATCAGCTGCGGCTGGGACATCTCGGGAGCTATTACGCTGACAAAACGATTGTATGTCTGGGGTTCAAACGCCTTTCAGCAGTTGGGTATATGTCAACGTGGCTTTATGGCAGTCCGTCGACCCATGCCGGTGCGCCTGCCACGTGATGAGCTGGCCCAGCGTATTAGCTTTGGCCTGCGACACTGCGCTGTGCTTACCGAGGATAACAAAATCTATGTATTCGGGCGTTTGCGCATTATGGATCCACCGCCCATTGAGCTGGACATTACATCTACTTGCCTGCATCGTTGCAACACCATGAAAATTCAAGTCCACAATCCCAATGAGATGCGCATCCTATCGCTGTCGAGTGGACAGCATCACATGCTCCTCAAGTGCCTGGACACTAGCACGACAGCTGCCAATGGTGGCGGGACCAGGCGCATACTCTCCTTGGGTGACAATAAATTTGGCCAATCGAATGCCTTTCTTTTCGAGCACGATGTCCGGCAATTGGCCGTAGGTTGGACCCACAATGTGGCCGTGTTGAGAAATGAGACCATCTTGTCGTGGGGCCGCAATTGTTATGGACAATTGGGCACAGGATCGTTCAGTGAACAACAGGCCATTCCCCAGCCGCTGCATTTGCAATTGGATGATGGCGAGACACCTGCACGCATCCATATGGGGGCAGAACATGGTCTAATGCGTACCACAGCCGGGAAAATCTATACTTGGGGCTGGAATGAGCACGGTAATTGTGGCAACAACGATACGGAAAATTTGTAAGTACAAAAAACAACAAAAAAAAAAAACAAACTGAAAACGATTTATTTCCATGTCGATTAATTGCAGATGCAACCCTACGCTAATCAAACTTCCCGGAGTTGTCAAATTGGCCGGAACTGGAGCTGGTTTCTGTTACGCTATTGTTGAGATTGATGGGAAGTAACAGAATGCTAGAGTGGGACAAATATATTGTTTACGGCGTAAAACGTCAGACAGTTGCACTTGCGCCCTAGGGACATGACTTTACATTTTCCGTGTCATTTCTTTCTTGTTGTGGATTGTTAGCTAATGTATGTTTAAAAAACAAAATAAATTATATTTTCTTGTAAATTTCCAATTATTAACATAATTCTTAACTGAGGTAAGTCTAAATGGTTTTTATTTTTCAATTTGACACTTGTGTCTGTTGTCAAGTGGAAAGACATTGAAGAAATTCTCACTTGTTTAGAGAAAAATGATTATCCATAAACAGAAAAGTGAAACTCTTTAGGGATTCAATTACTTTTCATTGTTCGAGACAGAAAAGCTTCACGGCAGTAGTTCTGGCAATGTGAAGGAGAAAGGTCGAAAATAAAAAAAAAAATATATACAAAATGTAAAGAAATTCAAATTACTTTTTTCATTTTCAGTGAAAGGATGGATAAAATAAAGGAAACAGCAACTATTGCAATTGCCCAGGGTTTGCATATAATTTACCCAAAGATGTTTCAATGAAATTCTTAATTTATTTTGTTTTGCACAGCTAATTTATCGGATCAATTGGCGCAGCTTATTTGGCGGGCCACTCCCAGTGACATTTCATTGGGTCTAGTCGAGTCCAGTGAGGAGATAATGTCAAATTTATTGGGCTCAGAGACCAAGGAGCCGAAAGAGGAATCCAAAGAGGCAACAATTGTTTCCTATTTAAATGAAGTGGAACGCGCTGTCTATGGCGATACGAAAGGGCATCCGGAGAATGGAAGCATGAATCATTTTAAGGCTGCCGAGAATTATGCTGTGGCTGGTGATAGATTTTTGGATTTCCCCCAAGATTTGTCTAGTTGTTTCTCAACTCTGACGACGGATGGCAATTCGGTGGTTTCATTACCACTTCCTGCTACCAATCCGCCTCCTGGGTTCGATCGTCAAGGCAGAGCGGCTCTCTATCAACGCAGACATTCTCATCAGTCGTCGACGTCAACTGCAGCAGCTGCAGGTTGTTCCTCGAAATATGCGAATGTTAGTTATTGTGTTTTATTTTTGAATTAATTAACCTTAATGCTTTAAATTTATTTTAAATTAGGCTAACAATTCACCATCCAGGGGATGCTATAACAATTTATCTCCACAGCAGCAACAGCAAACCCAGCGGCAACCGCTGAATCAATCCCCACGTCGAGGGGCTGGTTCGGAATCGGCTAATATGGCCAACCAGAATGCCAGCAATATTAATATAAATGATAATTCATCATCGGTTCAGTATCCGAAAGTATTCAACCAACAACAAAAGCAGCAGCTACAACACAAGCAGCAACAACTGCAGCAACAACTGCAGCAACAATTGCAGCAGCAACTGCAGCAACAGCAACAGACAACTAATGCTTCTGCTGCTGCTGTCGCTGCTGCTCAAACTACTGTGAATGAGATTAATCATTTGTACCAGCAATTGATGGCCTGTAATCTTCAGCAGCAGCAGCAGCAGCAGCAACAACAACAACAACAACAACAAAAACAACAGCAAAAACAACAGCAACAACAACAACAGCAAACAGCTACCAATGCTGCTGCTGCCGCTGCTATTATCTATGCGAATTTGGAGCTGCAACAAGTCCATTTGCGTCAATATCATCACCTACAGCAGCAATTCCAGCAGCAGCATCAGCAACAACAACTACAACGTTCACCACGTGTCATGTATAATGTTGGCAGTGGAGGTATACCGATTCCAACACCAGGCAAGGAACAATCTCAGCCGCCTAAAAAATAACAACTCGCACCCATCATAAGTATCAAAATTTTGTTTTAAAAAATAAATTTCTTTTATAAAAAAAGAACAAAAAAAGAAAAAAATAAAGTCAGAAGCTAAACATCATCTTTATACTTGAACAATCTATGCGTTATTATTTAAATTTTCAAACTTTAGCTCTTTCTTAGCCTATTGAAAGAATTTTTAAGTAATTTCATTAAAATTACACATAATCTTCTGTATTTCGAAAAAGCGTTTAATAAACCTCAAAAACTTTTAGTCTGCTTTGCAGCAATTTGAGAACAATGAAATGCACTTTATTTTTCTGTAATCGTTGTATTTTTTGCATATTTAGTTTATAATGATATTAAGCTCAAAAGTTTTGTCAAAAAAATATAAATCACCGTAAGGCTTAGTAAAAACATTTTATTTATATCACCTAAACTACAGAAAATGTTTACAATTTTTGGATAAAATTCATTCGAATATATGACTTGACAAAGCAATTAACAAAATATTTAGGCAAATTTTAAAAAGTTCGTAGAACTAGTTGTTTGCTATTAAGTATAAAACAAAAAAGCGAATTTCATAATCTTTTGCTTTTTAGTACTTAATTTTTAATGTCACAAACATTATTAAACATTATTTTATTTATGATTATTTTTTTGTTCTGTGAATAAGAATTGTCAAAAATATTATTGTATAACTTTGCAGAAAGGCTAAAAATCTTTGGAAATCATATTTATTTATTTAAATTTGTTCGGTGTTTGATAATTACATAACTTTAAGAATATTTTGGTCGTATCATCATTTGAACATATTTTAAGGGCACAAAATCTTTAAAGAAAACGCCCCTTTTGTTGCGCAGAGTGATTTCGTCATCATATCCGCCATTAAGATTAGTAAGCCTTGCAAAAAAAAAAAAATTTAAAATAAAAAAATTGTTTAATTAACATCTCAAACAACTACTTACCGTGTTGACCGAGTACAGGAATTAAACCACCAGGCTCCATGACATTCTTTAGCACAATTTTGCCACCAAAAATTGTCATTATCCTGATCGTAAGTTGTGAATTTCATTCCAACATTCTCGATCATAGGGTTACCACAATTATAATTACTGTAATCACAAGTCGTTTCGCCCATCTCTTTCAATAAATATTTCTCTGTTTCATTTCCAATTAAAAACTTGTTAAATCGATAGTATTTTGAATCATCACTGCCAAATGTTTGATAATATATTAAAAGTTCGTGTTGTTCATTTGAAGTCATCCTGTGTAGTTTATCGAGTCCAATGAAAAATTCACCCGATAAATCACCAAATCCCTTACGATAGTCATTCCAATCACGGTAGAAGTTAACACTGCCATCCAATCGACGTTGAATAACTGTCCATCCAAATCCTTGTTTTAGGCGGGACTCGCAGGGCGCATTGAAGGGTTCTCCCCCTGGCAAATGCAATAGATGTATTCCTGTGGAATTGCCAAAGGGCACACAACTTGAGGCTTGAGAGAATTTCAGTTGATCTCGGTAGTTTGAAATCTCTTTTAGGTAATCGTTTATATTTGAAGCATCATTCTTGGTCTTGATTTGCAATTCGGTTATTTCAAAATCTTTTTGCACGAAAACTCCTCGATAAGAATTTACAGAAGAATTTAACTTTTTGATATGCTCCTCCTGTTTTTCAATTATCGCAGTATTCGAATCAATTTGTGTCTCATAGGCCACAATTAGATCGCTTAGGCTCAGAACTTTTGCGGCATCTGCCTGAGACTTCGATTTGAAGGCTGCAACATGTCGCCGCATATTATTCAATTTATTTTGCAGATCGGCAATTATTTCTATAAAGATAAGGTCAAATAACATGAGAGTTGAAACCAACAAACCTCTTGATTAGGTACCATCTTTAGTTTTCTCCACGACGTGCGCCTGGGTTGTTGTCTCTATGAATTCCTCATCGAATTCTTCTGTGGTTTCCACAACAGGAGTTTGCTGACAATGCTTAGCCAGCAAAAATAAAAGAATAATTCGCAATAAAGTGTTCATCGTAAGACCACTTTATCAAACTGTTCGACTCGACTGTCGATTGTTGACTGGCCATTCCATTCAGCACAGAAGTATCATGAAGGCCTGTGCTCGAAAGGCATTTGAATGTGATAATGTAAGACCCTTTGTGTTTCACGCTCAGTTCTTGAGTTGACAAGGAAATTTGCTTACTTTGTGGTTTATTAATAAAAATATTGCTGGAACTTGGGAGTTCCCCACGCTAAGCATTCAGATAAGTCGCCATTTCGTTGTTCATAAAGTAAACCTTCTGTTTATATACCCTTGCAAAAAGGGTATATTAATTTTGGTCAGAAGTGTGCAACGCATAGAACGAAGCATCTCCGACCATATAAAGTATATATATTCTTGATCAGCACGACGAGACGAGTTCAAATAGCCATGTCCGTCCGTCCGTCCGTCTGGATCAACGTGAACTCCTCCGAGACCGTAAGAGCTACAGAGCTGAAATTTTGCACGTAGGCTTGTATATACTGCAGGCGTTGTATATCTCGGATTCAGACGGATCGGACCACTATATCATATAGCTCCCATACAAACGTCAAAGTCACGAACAGTGACTTTTCTCAATATCTTCGTTATTTTATCAGCAATTGTCATAAAAGTTGGTATTGGTCAGTTTTGTGGTCTTATTAATAATTGTGCCAAATTTGATTAAGATCGGGTGACTATATCATATAGCTCCCATACAAACGGCAAAGTCACGAACAGTGACTTTTCTCAATAACTTCCTTACTTTTTAAGCTATTGTCGTGAAATTTTAATGTTAGTAAGTTTATTGTAACTATAAACGACTGTGCCAAATTTGGTCAAGATCGTGTGACTATATCATATACCTCCCATAGGAACGATCCGTCGAAAACAGTGACTTTTGTCAATAACTTCGTTACTTTTAATGCAATTGCTTTCAAATTAAACATTTGACAGTTAAATATATCTGTTAATGAATGTGCCGAATTTGCTAAAGATCGGGTTACTATATCATATAGCTCCCATAGGAACGATCGGTGGAAAACAGTGACTTTCATCAGAAAGTTCGTTATGTCCTATGCTAAGATTGAAGGCCGTTCTTTCGCAAACATTACCGTTTTTAGATAAAACAGTTAGTTTAGATAAAAGAGTTACTAACAAACTTGCAAGGGTATACAAACTTTGACGCGGTCGAAGTTAGCCCCGGCCCTCTGGGTTTTTTTTTTATTTTTAACTCTTAGATATTTTTTATGTTTTTAACAAAAGTTAGACGGTCAATATCAGATCCAAACCAAAAATTTTAATTTTAGGTACCTAAACTAGTCTTTTATAACTATATGATAAAATAATCCATTTAATATATACTGAAGCAGACTATCTGGTCTTCTTATCAATTATGGAAAAGAGGATGTTATTTAAAAATATCCGACTGGAGACAGATTGTCATTTTGCGATATTTTATTTTTGCCCTTGACAAACCACAAACCGGATACGGTCAAAAATATAAAGTGAATTTTCTTTCAAACTATAGTTATGATATGATTTGCGAATATTTTTGTTATTCAAATTTCAAACCATTACTTTCAATGTTGTTTGAGGTTTGTTTTGTGGTCTAGGTGGTCCGGAGGAAACTTTTGGACTGTTAGAAGGCTTCAAAAGTTAACAAAATATTACTCATATTAGAACACGTAAGACCAAATATCTAGTCAATGTACTTTTAAAACATAAAGTAAATTTATGTACCTTATGTTGTGTACTTCCTTATTCCATGTTCTTCCAATCTCTCGAATTTTCTGCTATAGTCTAGTTTGATATATTCTTTTAGCTAATGTGTCTCAATTATTAATCAATTAGTAATAAACCAAATTAATCTGTCATATCATTTTAATCAAATTCCAAAAACATAAATACAACGAAACTAAATAAAAAAACCAGAGGGCCGGGGTTAACTTCGACCACGTCGAAGTTTGTATACCCTTGCAACTGTTTTGGTAATTCTCGGCTATATCCTCCAGAATCCTTATAGGCAAACACTTCAACCCAAAAATTTGCAGTGTTCTCAGTATTTTCCCACTGAATTAGATGAATAACATTTTACTACGATTAATCGCTCAAAAATGATAAATTGTTCAGTAGAAAAAGAGCGGAAAAAAGCAATTTATATTTTTAAAAAATCCAGAATTCCCGCTGCCCGCTGTTTTGGTATTTTTCCCGCAATTGGACTTTCAAAAAGCCAGATTTGACGGGAAAAAAAGCTGATTTGGCTATAGCTATAAAATTAATGAAGTTATTGAGAAAGTCACTGTTCGTGACTTTGCCGTTTGTATGGGAGCTATATGATATAGTCACCCGATCTTGATCAAATTTGGCACAATTATTAATAAGAACACCAAACTGACAAATACCAACTTTTATGACAATTGCTGATAAAATAACGAAGTTTGTGTGAAAAGTCACTGTTCGTGACTTTGACGTTTGTATGGGAGCTATATGATATAGTGGTCCGATCCGGCTGAATCCGAGATATACAACGCCTGCAGTATATACAAGTATACGTGCAAAATTTCAGCTCTGCAGCTCTTACGGTCTCGGAGGAGTTCGCGTTGATCCAGACGGACGGACATGGTTATTTGAACTCGTCTCGTCGTGCTGATCAAGAATATATATACTTTATATGGTCGGAGATGCTTCCTTCTATGCGTTGCACACTTCTGACCAAAATTAATATACCCTTTTTGCAAGGGTATAATAAATGGCAAAATCATTTATGTTTATTTTCCTTAATCTTTTCTTTCGGTTGTCCATTTATTCAATTCCACTATTGACCGCATTTAAGACTGTGAAGTTATTTTATCCTTGTACTTAGTCGATTTGTATTAGTTCTAGATATCATTAAATCGAATCATCAAGTCACATATATCCAATTTAATCTAATCTGTATCTATCTTATCCCAAAAAGAAACTGCCTAGACGGGAAAATTATGATTTGGAAGTTTAGAAACAAACCGGTTTGATGAGGCGAAAATAGTCTGAAAATATATTTTCTTTTTTACCAATTATTAATTTAATTATTTTATTATTATTTTATAATTTTTTTTTTTTTAATTCTAACAACTTGACATACTTATTTTGTCAATTATTGATCACACATATAGAGCATATTCTGGAAATAGATTCTGGATAGATTGCATTTGTTGTTATTGGTTGAATGACAAAATTAAATTTGTTTTCTTTATAATTATCAAACTTTTTAAATTTTTCTTAGTCTATTTATAAATGACATTACTTTGTGATCAATTTAAGTAATAATACAATTTTTTTTATGAAAATAAAAATGTTTTTATCAGCACAAATTGTTTAGTTGTTTTACTTGTTTTTCTTTTCGTTTTTTTTTTTTATTTTTATGATTAGTTTGGTTTTTTTTTATCGTTTATGTCAGGCTTTTATTTAGAACGAGCTATTCCAAGTCTTAGGTTACCCAAGTCGAACTCCACATAATTTTCTCTCATAAACACATCACCGATAATCCAAAATTTGATGCCTGCCAAAGGTGTAAAGGGACTAATGCATACATTAGAAATATTCGTGATGTAAGTTTGTGGAGTAACATAGAACTCTTCGTATGCAATATGCAGGTTTAATTCAGGCAATGTCGATATTTTTGCACAATCCACCGTCCACAGGTCATAGTCCGAATTGTAGGTGGCATCGATTTGCCAATTTAAAAATTCAATCGCTTCAGGAGGCCCCACAATCAATGAGGTGCCCGTATCCATAATGGCATCGCAGGAATAGTAACAGTTAGGAATATCTAAATAATTGAATCCAATGAAATTCATTTCGAACATCCAATAAAGTGGCATTGTTACAGGTGTATAGGTGAGTTCACCAGAGTAAAGACTTGAATTTGAGCCACCCAAAATCATGAGACTGCCAGCAGGTGAATCGCTTTTTAGGTAAAACGAGAAAACCGAATTTTTTACTTGATTTTGTGCGATTAGGTTTTGAAACGGTGGCACAGCTCTCATTGCAGACAAATTGGGAAAAGCCAAGCCCATAATGCCATCAAATGTGGAGCACATTGTTGATGCGTTTACCACACCGAATGTCTGATTCAGAATGGTCATTTGGCCAATCTTAACCGTATCGAAGTCGACAGTACCCTTAACAGAACCTGAACCATAAGTTATGTTAAACGTTTGATTACTGCTGACAAAGGTTTTAGAATTGTTTGGGTTGAATACAGTATTGTTGCAAGTGTTTATGCAAAATTTGCAATTCTTTCCGGGTGCCCACAAATCCGAGGATCCCGTATCGGGTGCCATAGTAAAAAATTGCCCACCAATCGATATGATTGTGGAGAATTGAAGATTAAAGTAATTAAACAATGATTGGCTCTCCACGCTACCAATTGAAGAGGAATTGCTGGTGACTGCATTAACTTTAGCTATAGAGTCCAATCCGTACTTCTGTCTCAGCCTATTTCGAATATTGCCATTGCCAATGGCGTGGGGCAATTTGTGCTCCCTGTGATTGTGCCTGGTCAGCTTCAAATGATGCAACTGGGCATTCGCCGCAAGGCAGCAGAATGAGATTAATAGAACGAAACGTAAGTTCATGTTGAATTAGTTGACTGTGCCTTGGTCAGCAGTTAACTTCTTGCTTTTATACCATGCAATCGAATTCAGAAACAAAGGAACTTTTAGTTGTCTTTCAAATTTGCGCTAAGAACACGTTCGACACCCATATAATAAATGGTAAATGGGTAGAATTCGATAGCATATCAAACCGTTTAGCTATATAGTTAGGTAATTATGCTCAGCAAAAAACAAAACATATTTCTATTTTCTATCTGACAATAATATAAATTTGTTTTTAAAAACTTTGCTAGGATTTGGTATGGACTCTTTACAATTCAAATTCAACGCCAATTACATGCTAAATGAGACTCATATGCGTTGGATACTATCCATTTATGGTGCTTTATCAGAATTTGCAAAAATAACTTTTATATATAGATAAGTATATATAGTTAATCTGTAAACGAGTGCTACAAGGCAAACGAAACCAAGTTGAACTGTAACTCCTATTCATTAATATGAGTTTCCTTTCCTTCCTTTCAAGTTCGAACTTTTAGTAATTAATTGACCCACAACTCAAAATTTTAACTTGTAACTCTACTCGTTGTTCGTATATCAAATATGTATGAACTAGTTGTCAGTCTGACCTTTCGAATTGCTTACATATGTATGTTTTTAAGTATATTTCCTAAGCAACTTTCATAAATATATTTGAAGAAATTTCCACATATTTAAGGCTAGCATTGTCTAAAACTTTAAACTCATTTTTTTTCAAAAACAACTTTTCTGATGGTTTTTTTTTATAAATCCCAAAAAAAAGAACATTGTGGAGTTTCTGTCACAGGACTTTTTTGTAGCTAACAAGTTTTTTGCATTACGAAATTAAATCAAATTTTATCCTTAATGATGGGCTATGATAAAAACTAGCTTTTAGTAGTTACTTTCGTACATTCTTTTTAATTTCTTTCATTTTCGATAATGTGATGACGGCAGTGGAGGGAGGTTTTTTGAAGGAGACTCAAGAATCTAACGAAATCCTTCTTCACTATTTTTATATCTTGATAAAAACAAAAAAATCATGTATTAAATAAATGTACTTTTGGCTAAATTAATCCCCATTGATCGATATCAATTGGTTCTCCTTTAAAAAAAACTTCAAAGTGATATTTGAATTAGCCTTCAAGTTGTATAAATCCCTGTAAAAAGTTTTTAAGGAGAGCATTGGAATCTTTTTTCCACATCATAATGTCAAATAGACAATGTAATACTAAGGTTAAAAAAAGTCAGTAGCAAAAATGAAGTAGTGAACTGATTTGCAATTAATTGCATTTTGTTTGCATATCAACAAGTTTATTAATATTTTGATGGAATAATAATTATAATAATTATAATATACAAAACCATTTCATGTATATTCGAAGCAACAACATAATTAAACATACATAAATTTTCACGTCCGCACCGAAGTGGAGTTTATTATTTTAATTTGAATTGAATATAAAGGCATATTATGTACATTTTCGAATATATAACAAGATTACATATATGTTTCGAAATTTTCTTGATTTTATAAAAAGTATTTTTGTATTTTTTGTTTCAAAAGTAAAAAGTAAATCTTACAAATTTAATCATTTTCGGTCAATCCATTATTGAATGGACGAATCAACATTTCTGCATATCTTACACCACCACGAAAATGTATTTTAGTCGATGACTCACTTTTACCAAATAAACCATTTAGATGACTAAAGCTGAAAGAAACAAAACTTTATCTTATTGTCAAGTAAATGCATTTTTCAACTTACTCATTGTCTATTAGGCTACATGAATTAAACCACCAAGCGCCATGACATTCTTTAGCACAATTTTGCCAGTAAAAATTATCATTATCCTGATCGTAAGTTGTGAATTTCATTCCAATATTATTCGCCATGGGGTTAAAACAATTTGAGCTATGTCTATAATAATTATATGGTTCAGAACTTAACTCATTATCACAAGTAACTTCGCCCAAATACTTTAAGAAATAATTTTCACTTTCATTTCCAATCGAAAAATTATTATAGCGAATATAAGTTGATTTTTCTTTGTCAAAATATTGAAGGTGTATCAGAAGTTCATATCTTTCGTTCGATGTCATTCTATAGAGTTTATCGAGTCCAATGAAAAATTCACCGGATAGATCACCAAATCCCTCACGATACTGATTCCAATCGCGGTAGAAGTTAACACTGCCATCCAATCGACGTTGAATAACTGTCCAACCAGTTCCAAATGTTGTGATCCTCGATTCGCACGGAACAAAAAACGGTTTCCCACTGGGCAAATTCAATAGCTGTATTCCTGTGAAATTGCCAAAGGGCACACAACTTGAAACCTGGGATGTTTTTAGTTGGTTTTCGTAGTTTGAAATCTGCTGTAGATAGTCCTGAATACTAGTTTTATCTTCTCTAGTTTGGATTTGTAAGTCAGTTATTTCCAGTTCCTTCTGCATGAAAATACTTCGATAAGAGTTTACAGAGGAATTTAACTTTTTGATATGCTCTTTCTGTTTTTCAATTATCGCAGTATTCGAATCAATTTGTGTCTCATAGGCCACAATTAGATCGCTTAGGCTCAGAACTTTTGCGGCATCTGCCTGAGACTTCGATTTGAAGGCTGCAACATGTCGCCGCATATTATTCAATTTATTTTGCAGATCGGCAATTATTTCTATAAAGAAAAGGTCAAATAACATGAGAGTTGAAACCAACAAACCTCTTGATTAGGTACCATCTTTAGTTTTCTCCACGACGTGCGCCTGGGTTGTTGTCTCTATGAATTCCTCATCGAATTCTTCTGTGGTTTCCACAACAGGAGTTTGCTGGCAATGCTTAGCCAGCAAAAATAAAAGAATAATTCGCAATAAAGTGTTCATCGTAAGACCACTTTATCAAACTGTTCGACTCGACTGTCGATTGTTGACTGACCATTCCATTCAGCACAGAAGTATCATGAAGGCCTCTGCTCGAAAGGCATTTGAATGCGATAATGTAAGACCCTTTGTTTTTTACGCTCAGCCCATGAGAGTGAGAGATAAATGCAACTGTTTGCTTTTTTTTTTCCTGTCGCAGAATATAAAAACGTACAAATTCCTTACCGCTTTTATGTACTTCCTGCAAAATATTGTTTTTACGATAATTAGTTTACTGTGGAACAATATAAAAACCTCAAAACGGAAAAATTATTTGAAGACTAACACAATAAATAAGGGCTGAAAAGTCATAAATGTTCCTAGTCACAAAAAGAATTTCAGTAATAATATTAAAATAATTTGCCTTCTCTTGCACAATTATTTGTTGTTTACATTTTACATTTAGAAAAATATTAATTATTTATATTTTCCCCATTCACAACAAATTTTCCTATTCTGAAATCAAGCTTATTGAAGCATTACATCAGGGCAAGGCCATTCCCATGAGTGGTTACATTGCCGATAGGGACTTAGAGACTGTTTCATCAGTGTTTGCAGTTCAAATAATGGAGAAGCGAAAGCCAAATCATTGATTCAAAAACGGAGAGCTCGGACGTGTTCCAGATGGGATTCCTCAAAAATTCCAATCAGATTTTTTGCAAGATTTGTGGTAAATAAAGCTTAGCCTTCCTTGTTTACAGAAAGCTGGTTTTTATACCATGCACTCATTCAGTGAAATGATATATTAATGACGCCAACGGCGATGTTCGTTCGTCTAGACTATAAGAGAAACCACTTCGAAATTTTATATGTACTTTGGTATGTACATACAGTTTGTTTTTGTAAACAATGCTTAGAATTTCAAACGACTGCATAAGTAAACCAGGCTCTGTTCTGTTGGCAACTTGAGACCCTCAAAGCATTATTAGAACGACAACATTTACAGAAACTTTAGAATAGTTTATTTTGTTAGTTTAGTTATAGTTTTAGTATAGAACTGTTTTCAAACTTTAGACAAAAAATTGAAAGGAGAATTTTATCCGTTGCAGTGCTATGATGAGAAATTATCTAGGGGCGAGGGAACTATAGAACTCATCAGGCAGCCGTAAATATGTATATACATACTTTTAATAATCAATATATTTGAGTAACTAAATATCATGAAGTCCTTAAGCTGATTTTGATTCATTTTTCATGCGTCGAATACAGAAAATTTAGTCCTATCTTATAATTGATTGCCTTATCTTTTAAAACCAAAACTGCCATAATGACAGCTACACCAACTTGAAATCTTGAATTACATTCCAATTGCTGCAAATATAGATTTAGATAATCGAATGAAAAGGAATGCTACAATTCAAGATTATAAAACTGAGATTATATTGTTGAAATATGAAGCAAACGGAAATGGTCCAAATCAACCACTGCCATGCTAATCTCAGTGGTTGTATAAGTTTCTGAAACCACTATGTATAATATGTAAAGGAACCTTTTTGTACGTAGACATATGTATGTACATATGTAGAAATTGTTTTGGGATTTTGCTGACATAAACATATTCAATGACATAAAAGTCGGACAATGTCGATGCATTTTGTTTTTTATTGATTTCTTTTCGTATATTTCAAATATTTTTGTAGTTTTACCCAATGGCCACAGCAATACCCATTTGCTGTTTTATTGGATCGAATTCCACATAATGTTGCCTTAAAAAGACGTCGCCAATTATCCAGAAAGTGATGCCTGACAAATCCATTAGACCAGTGGCGCAGACGGTGCCCAAATTTAAAACATAAGTCTCTGGCTTAATATAGAATTTGGTGTTAGCTATAGTCAGCACCAGCTGAGGTAGGGTTGAGATTGTCGCGCAATCGACTAACCAAAGATCGTATGTTGAATTAAAGGTGGCACCAAGTTGTGAATTTAATGCCATAATGTCCGAAGATGGTCCAACAATAAGGGATGTGCCCGTATCCATAATGGCTGTGCAGTTTCCAGAGCACCGTGGACAACTGCCATCCGAAAAGTCAACCGTTTGTAAGTTGAACTGCCAATAAGAAGCCACTGTCACAGGCGTATAGATGAGTTCACCATAGTAAAGGCTAGAATTGGAACCGCCCATTATCATGGTATTGGTTTTAAGGCTAAACGAGAAAATGGGTTTCTCTACTTGATTCTGGGTGATTAGGTTTTGAAAGGGCGGCTGAGTCTGTAGTTGCGATAGAGAGGGAAAACCCAAGCCCCAGATGCCGTCGTAGGCATTGCAACTGGATATAGTGTTGGCTAAGCCAAACATTTGATTTTTAACGGTCATTTTACCAATTTGAAATGTATCCAATCCGGTTGTACCCGCAGCCGAACCTGAGCCATATGTTATGCTGAATGAAGTGCCATTGTTGACAAAACTTTTCGATTTGGATAGTGTGAATATTTGATTCTGACATGAATTTGCGCAGAAACTGCAACCTGGACCGGGCACCCAAATATCCGCAGATCCAGTATCGGGCACCACAATAAATGATTGTCCACCAAGTGTTATATTCACCCAGAATTCTGCGTTATAATAATTTTCTAAAGAGCTTGTCTGTTGGATGCCCGAACTCGCAGCTGAAGTACTGGAACCACTATTGGTGACTGCATTGACTTTGGATATAGTGCTTAATCCGTATTTGGCTTTTAATGCATTCTGGTGCCTTTTATGAACACGACGATGAAGCGGCTTGCTATGCTTATGCTTATGTTTGATCATCCGAAAATGATGCAATTTGGCAGTTGCATATGTGGCACAGAATAATAGTACGAATACTACGCGTAGATTCATATTGAAGAGCTTGACTATTCAATGGATGGTCCTATACTTGACAATTTATAGCTTTTGCTTAACTCAATGGACAAAGGTTTTTATCTAAGGTGTATACTTTATGGTATTCACACGTAGAGCTGAACTGGAAAAATTTATTTTTAAAACCAACAAACAAAACAAAAAAAAACATTGTGATATAATATTGCATAAAAAACATAATAAGTTTTTTTTTTTTTTTAATTATTTTTATTCCAGTTAACGACCGTTAAAATGCTATTCAAATTTACCCAACACCTGGGAAACACTATTAGAAAAATGTAGAAAAAATTCAATTAAAACTTTTAATGCACTGCTGTGGCAATGCCAATTTGATTATAACCAATATCAAATACAGTAAAATATGTACCCATAAAAACTTCACCAAGAATCCAAAAGTCAATGCCATCCAAGGTGGAAAACCCTGATACACAAGTGTTGCCATATTGTAGGATATAGTCCGTCGATTTCAAAGCAAACTCTTTGCGAGCAATTGTAAAAATTATATCAGGTAATTTTGAAATTGTTGCACAGTCGACTAAAAATGCTCCAGATGTCGCATTCGGATTAGTTACACCCAAAATTTGATTAATATCCTTTATCTCCGAGTTGGGCACAACAATTAGAGAAGTGCCCACATCGAGAATTGCCTGACAATTCTCACAAAACTCTTGATCGTTCAGTGTGGCGCTGGTCATTTCAAATTGCCAATATCCTTGCTGGGAGACTGGAACATAAGTCAAGCAACCACTATAAAGGGCTGGATCAATGCCACCAAGAATCAATTCACCACCATTGGTGGCATTTGTCCCATTCCGATTTAGATAGATGGAAAAAATTGGCTCAGGGATCAGCCCCTGGGATATTAAATTGTATAATGGCGGAATAACGCCATTAATCGATATACTTGCATAAGCCAGACCGATCATGCCGTCAAAGGGAGAGTTTAAAAATGTTCCATCTGGTTCATTTGTCATCTCGGCAAACACTTGGTTCTTAATGGCCAAATCCCCTATTGCCACGGTATCCTGTGAAAGGAAGCCATCGAGTACCACACCACCAGCCGTATTCGAGGCATATTCTATTTGAAATGCCGTATTATTGGCCTTATAAGTGCTGGACGCGCTCGAGTTATAACGCTGATGGGCCGCACAGGCTTTCACTGTCGATGGACACTTGCTGGAGGGCACCCAAAGGTTCGAGGAGCCAGTATCAATCAGTAGACGAAACTCTTGGGGCGGTGTGCCAATTTGAACAGTTATATAATATTCCGTGTTATATGCATTTCCCAGACTAGCTGCATTTGTCGCTGCCGCCGTTTCTGTCTTTGTGGAGGCCGACACTACATTGTCCACAATTGCCTTGGATAACTTTAATTTATGCTTGATCGACAACGATTTTAGATCATGTTTCACATTATGATGACTGGAATTGGGATTATTGTGTCTTCCCACTCGAACTCGGTTATGTTTACGTTTGCGTGCCTCAGCAGAAGTAAAACCAATTAATACTATAGCCAGCAGAAACCATAGTACTTTGCTGTTGACCCTCATCTTGACCCGTTGATTGCAGACGAGTGACTTGACTCAGAAACTAAGCAGTCTCAGGTATTTATAGTTGAGAAAACCAAACAGAGATAGACCCACTCACCTACAGCTGGTAGCGTTCTGATAACACAGCAATTTCACACCTGAATTAAGAATGAATGATAAAAAGAGGTGGCAAGTTGTCAGAATGGTTTGGTTTATTCAGCAAATTCGTATTATTTTTTGTATGGTAATGAAACTTAACAAGTTGTATGTATAGCCATAACATTTAAACAAGTTAACATGTATGTACTTTGGGCAATTTCATGTCCATCTTGGCCTGGTCAGCTTGAATTAATAAATGAGTTGGAGTAAAGCTTTCTTTATCCTAAGACCCTAAGAATGGGATTAAATAATATGTACATATTTGCTTTTCTATGATCGACCCAATTCAGCGGCCTTTTGAAAATCGGAGAACATATAATTTGCTTAATATACAACTTGTTGAGAGCTGATGGCAAATTAATAAAAAGAAATTAGATAAAACAAGCTAATTAGTATTTACTTTCCCTCCAAGCCAGTTTAAAAATGGAAAAGTATCAAGAAATGCATATTTCATAAGATTAGATGTAAAATGCTTGATGAACAATAGCATATTTTGATATTAGATGCTCGCCATCGAAAATAAAAACTTGCAGTTCGATTAACTTTAAAATCCCTCTTTTCAGAAGTCAAAATTAAATTTAGCACTCAATAAACACTTAAAAATCAGATTTTATTGATATTGTTGATCAATTTATGCCACTGGCGCAAAACCAACGCGATTCTCTCCAAAATCAAATTCTGTGTAGAACTGACCAATAAAGACATCGCCCAGAATCCAGAAATCGGTGCCAATATAGGTGAATGTGGACATGCAGTAGGTGCTATTGTCATCGCCAAAAGTGCTGATATAGGCGGATGGTGGCAACTCAAAAATGCCATTACCTATGCTGAAACTGAGCACAGGCAAAGAGTCGACGGTGGAGCAGCTTACATAATAGCTGCCTTCTATATAGAAGGCACCGATAAGTTGATTCAATTGGCTATATGCACTGAAGGGGCAGGCAATCAATGAAGTTCCAGTATCAGCAATTGCTTGACAATTATCACAAATCACTGTGCCATTCCAGGTAATGTTGTTGACAGCGAATTGCCAATAACCTTGCTGAGAGACTGGAACATAGCTAAGATTGCCCACATAGAGGCTGTCATCTGATCCGCCAAGTATTAATTCACCGCCATCCGTTGCTGTGCCATTGCGGCCAAGATAGAAGCCAAAGACGGGCTCATCAATTAGACCCTGTTCGTAGAGATTATAGAATGGTGGGACAACCGTATCGACAGCAATTGTTTGATAGGCCATTCCCAAGATGCCATCAAAGGCAACATTTTCGAAGCTGCTACCCGGCTGGGTGATGGCCTCCCCAAAGGTTTGATTTGCAATAGATAAACCATTAATTGTCACCGTATCTATGGCCAAGAAACCAGTAACACTGCCAGTGCCATATTGAATTGAAAAGTTTTGACTACTCGCCACATAAGTGCTAGAGGCACTGGAATTGTATTGATTGTGCTGCTGGCAGGCCACATCTGTGCTGGCACACTGGACAGAAGGTATCCAGAGATTGGCTGAACCCGTATCGAAAACCACATTGAAATATTGCTCAGGAGTTCCAATGCCAATGGTGCCAAAGTAATACATATTCATGCTATTACCTAGCTCTTCAATTGTGCCCGTATCATTTGAGGTAGAATCGGTATTGGAATTGTCGTAATAGTCGTTATTGTAATCGGGTGCCACATAGTCGGGTACACCATAATCATAGACGATAATACTTTCGATCAGCTGATGATATTTATGCTTGAGCCAACGTATCTCCTGCTTGACATGACGATGATCTCTCTTATGCCCACTTTGGTGTATTTTAATCCTTTGCACCTCACAGCTGACCAGAGCCAACAGGGCCACGAATACAAATAATTTTAACATTTTCAGACTGTCTGCCTGGTCTGAACTAAATCAAAATGTATACCAACAAGTGCTATTTATATATTTCCAAGTGCCAAAATAATTTTGGATTGATCGCACCAGCAATCGATTAAGTGTGCAGAATATAGATATCAAAAATTGATCGATAGAATAACTTTTATCTTAATGTTTTGTTTACACACACCAGACACGTCTTGGTGTCGTGTGAACTTTATTCAAGAAAGTACAATTAAAGCAAATCGATGGGAATTCTGCGATATTCGACTGCCAAGCTAAGCTAAAGGCATTACGAGGGGGAAATATCGAAAGGTAATGAACTCATTGATAAATGGCCAGTCAGAAATTGGTTATCACTTTATATATATGTATTTTCTGGTAATTTTCCCCGCTTACACATGAAAAAAAAATTCGGCACTGTGATAAGAGTTTTAAGTGTTATGAGTTGCGTTTAAATTGTTCTTAATTTTAAACCCAACGAATTACGGTTTTTTTTTAACCTATATTCATTAATTGAATTGATTTACATTCTTTTTCTGTATTATATCTATCTATCTATGTATATATAAGGCTTAATTACTGTTAATTCTGTTCAACTCAATTCGAATATATTCATTTTAATATATGTTCTGAGTTACCATTTATTCATTCCAAAGACTTATATTTTTATAAAACTCAGAAAGAAGAAAACCGAAACAATATTGTACCAAAAGACAAAACCTATACGTTATATTTTAAAAGCCTCTAACGCCTTTTTAATTTGAATAATTTTTTGAGTGTTTCATCACCTAAAAAACTAGCACACATTGCGTATACGTATTTTTTAGTGGTTTAGTATTTTGCCTGACTATTAGGTTTTATTTTTTTTATTTTCCATAGGCACATTCCCTGAACCTGAAGATTAGAAAATTCGTGTTTTTCACAAATATAAATTTATACAAAAAACATGATTTTTATTTCAATGGACAAAAGTTTATTACATACTTTTATACTTTTGGGGCTAGAGCTACACGTTTGTAGCCCACATCGAATTCAACATAGAACGAACCCAAAAAGACATCGCCTAATATCCAGAGGTTGCTATAGTCCACACCATCCACACTGCTGACATCCTGACCACCTTCGTGGAGACTGGTGAATCCGGAGACACAAGTGCTTCCATATTGAAGAATATAACTGGAGGCGGGCACAACGAAATCCCTACGTGCTATGGTCAGTGTGAGATCCGGCAGAGTTGAAGTCTTATTACAGTCGATAGTATAAATACCATTGAGTAGATTAGCCGCTGTTAACCCCAATTGCTGGTTAATTGTGGCCAAAGCAGCAGAGGGAGCCACAATTAGAGAAGTGCCCACATCGAGAATGGCCTCACATTGGGAGCACAGAGACTTGCCATTGGTGCCCAAGACAATGCTCGTGACAGTGAACTGCCAATAGCCGACTTGAGAGAGTGGCACGTAGGTGAGGCAACCGCTATATAAGGTAGGATCAGTGCCACCCAATATAAGTTGTCCGCCATTACTAGCACTGGATGCAGAGCCATTCCGATTTAAGATCAAAGCAAATATCGGTTCATCAATTAGTTTCTGAGCGATTAGATTCTGAATGGGTGGAGTTACACCGCCGATGGCTATATTGGGGAAACCTAAGCCTAGGATTCCATCGAAATTCGATTTATTGAACACACTTGTCGGCAGCGTAGTGATTTCAGAAAAGGTTTGCGATTTAACTTCAAGTCCACCAATTCCTAGCGTATCAGTGGAGAGAAACCCCGAAAGTATCACCTGATTACTACCTTCTGTGGCGTATTGTATTTGAAACGATGTTCCATTGGCCACATAGGTTGTCGATTTGCTTGAATTGTAGCGATTGTGTTTCAAGCAAACACTATCAGTGCACTGCGACGAAGGTACCCAGAGATTTGCTGATGCAGTATCCAGGAGAATTTTGAACGATTGGCCACCTATGGTAATGTTGCCAGAATATTCCGTATTATAGGCATTAATCAAGGCTTCAATTCCATTAGAACTAGAACTAGAACTAGAGCTGGAGCTTGAGCTAGAACTTGCCGTCCCATTTGCTGTACTTGCCACATTGAGTTTGGTTTTCAATGATGTCGTCTGGGATTGCAAATTCTTTAGCAACTTTGCATGATCTGTGTCCCGATTCAAGCTGATCTTATGCACCTTTTTCCTTCTCCTTCTTGCCTCAATGCTGGCCGTCAAAAGCAGCACCAGCAACGACAATCCCAATATGACTTTTGACAGCGAACGCATCGTTGTGTCTGACGGCTCAAATGGCGATCACCTCACGTATTTATAGTGGGCGGAATTCCAACAAATTGTACCACGTTTATCTACTGGGGCTTCGTTAATTCTGTAAGTACATGTGTAGTAGGCATGTAAACAGGATAAGAGTGCAATGTGGCCGGAAATTACAAGCACTATTCCATTTGCTCATAAGGTGCGCGAAATAAATAAGTATGCACAGTGGCAATTACACATTTAATTTTAGTGAATTAAAAAATGTTTGTATTAATGAACTGTAAATTAAAACTATAAATTTATATTCCTTCTACATATATCGTGACTAAAATCACTTGATCCTTTTTAAAAGAACTTCATGATAAAAGAATTCTGAACTAGTAACCCCAAAGTTTTAGTTTCTAAGGATTTCTAATAAAGGAGATAAAACAGGAGGAAGTAGTCCTTATTTTTTCTTATTTGGTATGTATTTTCTTTGGTCTTCCTGTTTGGCGTCATTTTACGCCACTAATTTCTACTAATGTATAACTACACTTGAACTTGATCGATGGTGAATTAAATTTCACGTCGAATGAGATATTGTTCATCAAAATCGAATAAGAAATAGATACTCCTCGTTGAATTCGAAACATTTCATTTGTTTTCAAATTAGCCGCTTAGCACTATTACTCGCACCCTTAGGACTATTACTCATCCCTTAGCACAATTACTCGCACCCTTAGGACTAGAGTCCACAGAGAGCGCCAAATGTTCTTGTGCCGCCATCTGTCGCTAAGTAGACTCTTTTGAACTGCTTGTTGCACTGCTTATTGACCAACTTATAGCAATTACAATTTTAAAAATATTTTTAGCTCTAGATAGTAAGTCAAGTAATTGTTGTGACCAAATTTATTTTATTTTAGTTTAATTTTATTTAAGAATTTTCATGAATTTATATATATTTGTAGGCCATTTTGTCTTTATGAGAATTTTCATGAACTTTTTAAGAACCACCCATAATGAAATTGGCAAAAACAAATATTCAGGTATTTACTATCCCAATTGGATCAAGTTACCAACAAAAAAATCTCATTTAATTATAGTAAATTTCCAGCGGATTTATTAACAGCTAAATTCTATTAGCAGCTTTAAACCCCATTCTATATTGAATAATACAAATTGTTCTGTGGACAACTCTTTCCAGACTTCAAAATAATGAATGGAATGAAAGTGATTGCAAAAGTTTTCCCCATCCCACAAAGAACTTAAATTCCACTTCTAAAATATGCCAAGTTTTATTTGCTAATTGCAACGAAATGGCGCAATAGAGTTTTTAGCCGCAAGGACAAACCAAAACCAAAGCAACACCTCCCCCTGTCCCAAAAAAAAAAAAAAACAAAAACCAAAAGAAATGGTAAGAGAATGAGGGAGGGAGAACTTCAATTCCAATTTCGCCTTTGGCTGTGACAACATTTACAGAAATCACATGGAAAAAAGCCGCCACCAGGGGCAAAACTGAAGACGATGAAGGCGTTGGAAAGTAGTAGGGAGCGGGAGGGGGGCCCAAAAATGCGAACAAAAAAAGTTTTTCCTGCCTTCGAACGTTTTTCTGCACATTTCTTTTGGCTTGTTGGTGGGTTTTGCCAATGTTGTAATTGAATTTGCGTCAAGTTCTATTAAGTGGCGTAAAGTTTTTTGGCCTTCGGAATTGAACTTGGGCCGCAGCATGTGCATTTTTCATATGTTTATCGTAGAGTTTCGTTCGATATATTTTGCTTTTGTTTGACATGACGCGGGGTATGGGGAAACTCTGAAGAAACTTCAACCTCAAGCTCAACCTCAGCTTCGCCCTCAACCTCAAATCAATTGGCTGTCATTTGCCAAAGCAACAAAAACAGAACCAATTGAAACTCATGTGAGGTTATCAATGAAGCATTAAATTGTTTCTGCATTTTGGAGTTTGAGTAGAAAAAAATCGCTTTACATTTATGTAAGTTTAACCAACCGAACAATAAAAAACAAGAATTCGTAAATAAAAATACCATTTTGAAGCATTAGTTTGTCTGCATCTCGAATTTCTTCTACTAAAACTACTTACCCAATTTTTGCCCCTTTCAGATCTATGCAAAAAAGTCTTATCTAGGTCACACCAATACCTTTATGTCAAATCTCTAACAATGATTACTTATTCACTCACTTTCACATAATCGTATGTGTGTGTGAGTGTAGTTGGGTATATGGAAATGCTTATTCCCGGCCTCGAGTCTTAGGTCCCAGCTGCCATTATATTGCCTCTGCCTGACATCAAATATTAAGATTGTAAGCGACAGCTGGTGACATGTTTGCAGGCATCGTTTTTGTATTTCTCTGTGTTTTTCATTGAATTTTCATTTTCGTTTGTATTTTTATTACTTTGCACCCTCTTAACCATATTATGATTGGGAAACATGGCTATAAGATGGGTGTAAAGTAGGCAAATCAAATTTGACTAGCATCAAGTAAAGAAGCTTTGACTTTGAGAACGTTTTCAGATGCCATTGTTAGGCAGTTGAAAAAATAACAGGTCTTTCTATATATATAGTTCTATAATTTTGGTAAAATAATCATAATAAATTACATACTTTTGAGAAAGCTAAGTCATTGTATTTCTAGGATGAACATTGTATTTCCGATCAAACTCGACATATCTATGTATCGATATTAGTTTAAAAATCATGATAATTCGTAGATATTTATCGAAATATACGAAATCACTCAATACTTTGAAAACAATCTTTTAGACAAAGGTATTTTATGAAAAATATCAAAAAATTATAAGTTGGGTACTTCATCTAAGAAGTAAAACGGGTTTGTATATTCTTTGTTTAAATGCATCGTAGAATTCCTTCACATTGTAGACTATTCTGAAGTATTAGTTCACATATAGAGATCAAATGTCTTTGCTGAGTAGGCTACTTGACCTTCTCTGGCGACTCCACCTAATGTCCGAATACAATACATTCTCACATAAATGATAGATATAAATGTATGTACATATGTTGGTACTCAATGACCCATCGAATCCATGGCATTGGCATTATTACAACGATTTATCAACTTGTCAACATATTTAATGAGACGGGGTTAAAGACATTTGCTTGTTTGTTTCGCCTCCTCGAACATTTCAATGGCAATGGCAAAGGCAATTTGACAGGCAACCAACTCACATACTCATTCATTTACTCACTTACTCACTCATTCACTCAATAATATGGGAAATGTCAATATTACGTATACGCAATATTGTGCGGGCATTGTTCCGAATTGCTGTTGTTGTAAATGTTGTTTTGCTAGCTAGATTTGTTTGCAGTAAGCGGAAATAGTTGTTGGTTGGTAGTGAGTGTGTATGTGAGTGTGTGCGTGTGTGTTTGTAGTGTTTTGAGTTTGAGGCCAGGATAAACCAAACTGTTCAACCAACTGACGTACAACAGCGAGAGAGCATGTTGTCCGGGCCAGACAGGCTCAGTCTGCCATAAAAGCAAATAACTGTCCTTCTGCATTTGAGTAGACCATGCACTATACAACTATATAAATATATATTTTTATACATGTACATATCAGCTTTCTATATACATATGTATATGTATATCATGTTTGTCCATCAATTGTCCTACATCAATTGTGCTTCGCTCCAGTTCATTCATTTTTGTAAATATCTCAACTCTTTTGACTTTATGCTTTTCCATTGCTTCTTTTTTTGGTGTTATTGTTATTTTTAGGCCAAGTTAATAAATTTCTATATATGAGCACAAAAGGCCAAGAAACAAAGTAAGCAAAAATGAAATATTGCCTTATGGCTTCTTGTTCTCTGTGGCTTGTCCTTGTTATTATAATGCCAGCAGCTGTTGCAATTCACAAAATTTAATGAACTGTTCACATTCAAATATACACTCACACACACACACACACTTATACAAATTGTTACATTCACTCGCACATTTCTGTTTTATGTTTATTTGCCAACCATTTTTGTGTATTTGTGGAGCATAAAGCAAAATCTCTGAAAGACGTCTATGGTTATAAATATAAATTAATTGGTCTAAATTGTGCAAATAGGAAATTCATTTTGGTTGTCGTCAAACTAATCATTCTTAAATGTGAAATGTGCAAAGTAAGTAAAGTAAGGGTCAAAATGTAGAGAAATTTAGTTAAATTTGACATTTACCAATGCTGAATAAGCTTCTTTTTTATCTGCCAAATAGTCAGTTTGTGATTTTGTAAAGGAACACATCTAAAAAGTGTGGCTACTTGTTATTTTGTTCATTGAAACCTTGTGCTCGATATATCTCTTTTTTGACTTTTATCAGATTTTGCGTTCTCTTAGTAAACAAAAGATAGTTTTACTCAAGCAACACTCGAAAAGTCTGACCCTAATTATGGATAAATTGACGTTTTGTTAAGAAACTTTTCATGTTTTCTATCTGTTGTTACCTTTTATTGTCTTTCTGTTTTGTTCTTTCCTAAATTTTATATAATTAAATAATTCAATAAATTTTAAACATAACATTTTTCCTAGAATTTGAGCCTAAGAGTCTAAAGAACTTATGTGGAACCTTTATAGATCCCTAGAATAAGAAGAAAAGAAAGAAAATCTTATACTAATTTAGAAATGAAAAGAAAAAGTTGGAGCCATTTCTACCTTTGTAACTTTACATTTATGGAGTTATTGAATGACAAATATGATTTAAACAAAAAGCACTTTAATCATAATAGCCTAGACACCTAGTGAATGTAAAACTACTTGGTTAAATAGATAAAGATTAAACATAATTAAACGAGATTATCTTAACATTTATCCAACCAACTTTTATATTAAGTTTTTGTTTATCAATATCTATCTTATAGTTTTTGATTTTCAGAACCATTTTATACCAATTTGTCTCTTGAAAAATGGCTTGAGTATTTTGTATAATCTGCGAAACAAACAAGAAAAATCAACTTTAACTCAAATCAATCAAAGTCGTTTTGGTTTTATGTATCTACAAGTGCCACAAAATTGATAAACTCTATGAACAATGAAGACATGGGGAAGCTTTTAAGCCGGCAATGGCAAAAGTTTTCAACCCAAATCACACTCACACACTGCGAAAAGTTGTCAACTTCGAACCCTTCAAAAATTGTTATTTTGATGTAAACAATTCAATTGCATAAATATGTAAACAGCCAAAAAAACGCTCAAGAAAATTTTTGTGGGGCGCAAAAGTTTCCCCACCAAAACAAATGGTAAACTTATACTTTTCTTTTTCCTATTGTTGAGTAAAGAAATAATTTCACAATTTTATTCAATCGAAGTGATGCCAAAATATAAAAAAAAAACTTGGAATCGAATGCTTTGTCACCTTTGTAAAAAGGGCAAAGAAAAAAATGGAAACGAAAAGTCTTTACCAAAGTTATTTAAAACATTTTCCTCTTGCTGTTTTTTTTTTTCGTTTTTCTTGAAGAAAAATGCGTTTTTCATGCTAATATCAAACCCTTAATAGATTCACCATAGGTTTTTGGGCTAGCTCTACGAAAAGCTTTGTGTTTACCGCCTCAAAGGAGAAAAAAAAGTGCCATTAAGACAGGATGTGAACGACTTTGGAATAGCCTCTAGTCGTACGAGGTTTAACCTTGAGGTTTGGAAATTCCCAACATCCAACTATTAGCACACACACACAAATTATTTTGCAAGTTGTAATCTTTGCCACACGGACTGCTTGACTAGATCAATGTAAAACTTTAATCACAACAATCATTGGATCATTTTTACCTTCTTAAATGGCGACTTGACTCAATAAAAACCTTCTGTGGATGTGAAGAGACGATTCAAGAACCGATCTCCATATTTGTATACTCTTATATATAAACCTATACATAAAATGTATCTTTCTATGAATCAAAAGAAAATATTTCTATAGCTGCCAAGTATTTTCAATATTTCTATAGCTGAATTTCACCCAAATTTGGGCAAATATGACTAGATTATGCCATTCTTTTAATGAGGTCAGGTCAACAGAATTTTATGTGTATTAATATCATATGAATGAAATATCCAGATTCACATGAAAAATGTTTAGAAAATCCTGATGAAGTTTGAAATGTTAAGACGCGACTTGCCCTTTGGAAAATGTTATTTAAACATCTCAAAGGAGGTTCTGATTACATGATCAATCTACTTTAAGTTATTTTTTTTGGAATTTAAGGTATAAAAGCCTTATATACCCCTTCAGACTTTATCTACAGGGAATAAACATGTGTTCTGAGATTTTTCTTGTGGGTGGCATTTGAATTGAAATGCTGAAGCTTTAGTCGACATTTATTTTATTCTCCTTTGTATGGACTACATAAAGTTATTCCACTCTGGAGACTTTTGTTATGGCGAGGTGTGGCCATTTGAAATAGGTAATTGACTTTGGTGGAATTCAGAGAGGGATATTCAGAAACTTTTTGAGTATTTAAGTCGCTCTACTCATTTTCTGGCCAATCGCACATAGAATTTTATTTGCAGCTGGCCGCAATTCAATTAACTTTTGCCTCCTGAAGTCGTTAAATGGCTGCTTAAGCTCTAATTTCATTCTCAGACACAGATGGATTTATTTGTTTTTGTTTGTTTTCACTCTTGCTTCCACCAGACTATCTCTTGGGGAGGCATCCATCTAAATTTGATTTTGCATTTTGTTGTTTCGATTTCGCACACACACCCGCACATATATACCATATATACCCTTATCAAAAATTTTGTGACAGGCCACAAAACTTTGCGCTTAAAAATAAATCAAAACTTTTCATTCCAAAGCATTATCCTACTCATCGTTGTCCCCAGATAAATGTACTGATAATTTGTATGTGTTTCGTTTCTTTCATGATTTCCATTTTCTTTTGGTCTCATTGGAGTTTATTCTTTTATTTTTTGGTTTTTTCTGCATGTGTGTCAAGTTTTGTCAATGGCAAAAATTTTGCCAAAAACTTTCTGTGCACATTATGTGCTGCCAGACATTGTCAAGTTTTTTGCATTTTTCTCTTTCGCTTTTCTATGGAAATGGGCATAGGGGAGAGATTCTGATAAGAAATTGTGTGTTGGAATGGGAGACTCAAGTCTAAGCTGATAATATATCCTTATCATCAAGCTGCCACACATTGAGCGAATTGTTGCAATTGTCAGCCAAAATTAAACATTTCTTTTATACAATTAATTTGAAAGGCAAAGAAATTTTGTTGTTATTTATTCATTTCAAATCTACGTAGTGTTTGAAACTTTTGCTTGTATAGTTAACTTTTGTTTAAGTCATTGATATAAGAACCTGGTAAATTAATAATTTATGTTTTATTGTATTGCCGAATTTTGAGTAAAAATACTTGATCTGTCAATGAGTACTAAGTTTATTTGAATCAGTAATTACTTGTTAGTACAAAATGATTGATAATACTTGTTCTTGCCAAGGAAAAAAATCTCTTTATGGTATGGAATAGTACAAGTCAAAAGAATAGACTGTCGCAAAAAAGTGAAAGGCCTAATCTGGATTCAACATTTTCCATAGTTCGCTGCAAAAATTTTCTTAAATTTCGATGCCTCTTCGAGATGGTCTCCCAACCGTTTCACCCAATTCATTTTGCACCTGTTCCTCTTTATATTAGCCCCTTTGCGAGTAAATGACAATGCTAATGTTTTGTCAGACCCCACGACGGTTTTGCCTCATTCTTATTTGGCTAGGCAAACTTAAGCACAATTTAATTTGCAATTTGTTAATGACAAGCTCCTGTGTAGAAACAAAATCAAAGACCTATAAATGCATTCCATGCACACTCGCTAAATAGAAGAAAATGAGACTCACATTTTACACTGACTACAAGTATTAAATGGGCGGATGGAGGGTGGAGGTCGGTGTGACACTGAATGAGAGGTGGCTGAGGAGGTGAGAAGTGTCTGCAGTGTCACTTGAAGTGTTGCAGCTTCAGTTCGGGTCGCCTCGCTGACAACGAAAATAAAAACCATTGAAAATGGAGAGTTCAAAATCAAAACCATTTCTTTGATACCCTTCATCAACTGAATCGGACTATTGGAAATGTAAATTGAAACCAGAGTTTAGTTACCCAAGGCATAGGCATAGCTACCCTCTTATAGGTAGCTTTTTTTTTGAGTATAAGCAAAAAAGAAATAGTTTTCCCGTTAAACTGAATAGTACTCTGACTTACTAAATCAATATACCTTAAATATCTTCTGAAAGAATATTTTAGACTCTTAAATCAGTTTTCAATTCGGTTGTGGACTTATTTATTTTTTATTTATAATACTTCTCCTTATCTTGTGCCAATCGCAGGCCCAAATTTCATATACCCTCAAGCCAATAAGTGTGTGAAAGTACAACAATTTTTACAGTCAGACCAGAAAGACACCAAAGTCGACACAGTCTTTGCAGTGTCTCTCCCTCCCGTCACCACACCCAGTACGGACAATAAACACATGTTTCACTTTGTAATGCGCGGGCCGTAAAGTTAACCTCCTTGTTCCTTACCCCTCTTCACTTTCCGTCTCCTTCAAATGCTCCGGCGAAATGGTGCAAAAAAAAACAAGCATATATAAAGAAATATAATGTGAGGGCAACCAAAAAGTATTTTGTATCTGCGTTTTCTGTTTTTATTATTTGGTGAAAGGAACACATGCCCTTTACATATACAATATGTGTATGTGTATGTGTTTGTTGCCTGAGCCTGTGTGTGAGAAGTTTTTGCCGGCAATCACCAGTAGAGGATTATATTTGACAATTGTAGGGGAACATGTGGTATTTGGCAGCGGTTTACCTTCTTCAATAAGAACTTAAGCCATGCGAAATTGAACCGAAAACAAAAACTGAACATTTACTGGTTTCACTTTATTTAAAAACAATCGGAAACATCAAAGATAACCCCAAGTTATAAAGTGTGAATGGATTGAGAAGGAAACTGTTATATTAATTTTTTTGTACAGTCTTGGTACATTAGTTTTCCTCAACTAAGGTAAAGTAAAAATTGGAATCTTTCTAACTCCATAAAAATAACATAGTATTTGATATTTGATTTCTGTGTTTTCTATGCTTCAATTTTTGTAATACTTTTCCATAACTTATGTACATACTGAAGTTCCTCTTTGGTGGTTTTTATGTTTCTTCTATTTGTGTTAATTTGCTTCAGTAATAATAATACAAGATCATTGGAGGCCTTAGGTGAAGTGACATCCCACTTTAGATAATATATAACATTTTGAAACAATATTCTCTTTTCTATAAATATCTTTCTTTTCACAATAAGACCTAAAGAGTATTTAGAATTTCTAGCAGGCCGAATCTGTAGTTGTTCAATTCTTGATATTCTTTTTGCTGTTGCGCTATATTTATAGTTCTGTTCAATGTGTTTTGCTTGGGTGTCTGTGGTCCATAAACTGATCTGGCTAATTATGGCCACCACTAATGAGCTTGAAATGGCACTTACCAACAAAGAGACAGAGAGAAAAACAAACATTGCAACAATTCTGCATTATCTACAATTTATGAGCTGAAAAGTGTATAGAGGGAAAAAGAAGAAAATATTTGAAAACTCTGTCTACGCAATGTCAACATAATTAGAAAATTTTTATGAATGCAATAATTAAGTGTAGACAAGTCATAAAATACCCCATACATTGAGTTGTATCTTGGAAAATTTACCTACATATAAACATATATATTACCAACAACTGCATTAAATTATAAAAGTTACAGGTTGGCCTCCCACTTGGCGGTTGAGCGAAAAGCCTTTTCGTCTGGTCTGGTCTTGTTGCCCATTGTAAATTTTAATTATTTCCTACAGAATGATGATTAAATTGGCCGCAGGCCATTGCAATGGCCAGATATTAAATCAATAAATATCAACAAAGTCGGTGTGTATGGGCTTTGTTGTTTTTTAATATACATATATTTCGCTTGTTGCTGCTGTTGCTGATGGTTTTTTTTTTTTTTTTTTTTTGCCTACATTTAAATGGGCATATTATGAAATCGAAACGACAGCGAGAAATGAGAGTCAAATGAAGAGACCCACTCCTTGGGCCTGGGAATGACAGTTTACCAGCCGAACAGTCGGCCAATTGACCAGTTTACCTGGTTTTCAGTTTGCAGTTTACAGTTCATTATGTGGTATAAATTGACTTCATGCCGTGGCCTCCCTCACTAGTAAAATCCACAATATTAATAAATGAACAATTTTTGTTTAATTTTTTTTTTTTTTGCTGTTTCCAATTTATATCAATGACATGGTTCATGGCACGAAAAGCCAACAGGCAACAAATGAAAAAATAAATATGAAAATCACAAAACAACCAGCAAAAAGGGTAAAAAGTCAACAAGTATGGACGATGAATAAAACTATCATTAAGTAAATCCATTGAAAATCCACTTAAATGTCAAACAGAAATAATTACACCATACAATGCAAAGCTCTGTATGAGTTATATTACTTAAGTCCACCTACGTCGGATGAGCATATTATAGTTTTGGCAGTTTATTTTTAAGCGAAGCCTCTTGAATGGTGATTTTATCTAAGAATTTTTTATTGTGCGATGTGAAATAAAATCCATTTTTGACACCAAATTACATCCTTAGATAAGTTGAAGACCATGACTAGATCATCTAAGCTAGGCTGATCAAAACAAAATATATATAAACAGATAACACTTAATATCTAAAATCGTGACAAACATATGTAAGAAGTCGAAACGATAATCTTAGCCAATATATATTCATTACTTATGTAAATCGCATACATAAAGCGGATCGATGAAGGAATAATTTATATATTTAGCAAGTATTACTGGACCAGCACATAAATAGCAGCTTAAGGGTCGTCTCCCATTTTCATCTTTTGCATTGGTGTTGAGAAATCTGAGCTCCTTTGCCACTAAACAGCCATTGAAGTCCTTTGCCTGCTATTTGGGTGACGAAATGCGACTTGAAAGTACGTGATATGCCTTGCAAATGCCTGAAATGAAGGCGAAATCTTACTTTGGCTGGAAAAAAAAACACATAATGTATACAGACACACGAACACACCAAAGGTAAAGGCATTAAGGACCCCCCATTGGGGCTGGGGGTTGAGGTAACAGAAAAAATGCCAAATTCGAAATCCCAAGTGGGTGGTGAAAAGCCAGACAACAATACCCAGGCATAAGGTAAATGCAATCAATACGCGTAGACGGCATATAACAGGTATTATATATTATGTATAATGCATGATGTGTGCCCCACCCACCCACTCAGTTACTCCCGCCCATTCCTCATACCACACAAAAATGTCTGCCCTGACAAAATCAACGCCAAAGCGTAATCTATTAAATTATCCTAATTTCATCACGCACCAAATCCCTTTAGCCCATGGAACATCTCTTCTGCATCTGCAAAAGGGAAAAAGATCCAGGCTCAGGCCCATCGTCTGAAAAACAATAAAAATTTGCATAATATCGGTATAATATTTTAGCATTATACTTAGAACGAGTGAGGTAAGTGTGTGCGTGTGTCTGCAGGTGTGAATGACAAAGGTGCACGAATATGTGCAGACAGACACGATTTTTTCCTTTATGCTTTTTTCGTTTGCCAACACATGTTACCAGCATTTTTGCCAAAATAATAAAGAATCCTGAAATGTTCACCTGTAACAACGAAGCTAAGATACCTTTAATTAACAGAAAATTCACAACAGATCATTCTCAGACAAGGGTTGAGGTCCTGACGATCATAGAAACGTTTTAGGCCTGGGAAAAAACTCACTTAACATATTTACCATTACACAAGAGGAAAGGGATATGAGTCGTTTGGATTCAATCATTAGCATTTGTGAAAGCTTAGTTTCTGTAATGCCTAGAATCCATATTGATATGATAAAATAAATGTCCTTTGGTAATATATTTTAGTTATTGATTAAATCCTACACACTTGACTCAACTGAATATTCTGTTCCTTTAACAGAAAATCTAGAGGATCTAGACAAAGTCAGAGAGCTGCATTAACCAAAATAATTTATTTTAGCTCATTCCTTTCAGTTGTAAAATCCTTACTAATTAGCCAAGTAATTACTTGCAGTTTTTTTGTTAGTTTCTTTTTTTTTTGCGGAAAGTAGCTGCAATTTGTTTCACAAAATCTCATTTTAAAAATACCCAAAAGCAATGCCAGCAGCAAAAACTTCAACAAATTGGTGAAATGTGTAAAAGAGATTCATTGAAATAGATAAATGAATATTCACATAGAATAAGCAAGAAAAATGTTGCCAAAGCTTTAACGAACATTTTTGCCTACACTATGAGAAAAAATTAGCACTTGGAATAAAATTTTTAACAAAGAAAAAACGAGTTCAAAGAAATCTTATCATTTAAAGCAACTAACAAAGAATATATTATCTATATTTGGTGAATTTGGAGATATTCACCAGATTTCTTAATTTGATTCTTGAGAGAGATTTTATATATCATAAATATTTTAAGTTTTTAAGCCTTCATGAAGCAAAATTTTCTTGAAACAAAAAAATATACAAATTATTGATGAAAAATGAAAAATAAAACCAATCAAACTTAGATAAATTTTTCGAAGTCATATCCTTCAATTAAAATCCCACTAACATTTTTCCTTTGATGAAATTAAAAATCAGTAAAAAAAACACACACATAAATATTTACTAAATCAAAAGTCAATGCCAATTGGTGTGATATTAATTGAAAAACTCGTTGGCAATTGATGAACTTTTCAAATATTTCAATGGTTTTTACCTATGTCAAAAACACACGCCCTCTGTCCTAAATTCTACACACTCACCCAAACGCGCACTCATATGAGCTTTCTAGAATTGACCATTGTGATTGTGGGTGGGGGCGTGGTCTTTCATAGACATATATATGTATGTATATGTATATGTATATGTATAGAGAGAGAACCCAAAACCTCAAACCCAATTCAAATCAGTAAATGGCTCAAATTGATTGAATTTTGCACTTTGCTATTCATGATGTTAAAACAAATTTGCCTTGCTGTAAAATTTATGAACCAAAAAGTCAATTGGAATAAAAAATTTTGCAACCAAATTGGAGCAGTGACTATGAAATACCCTGTAACAAAATGAAATGACTAGTTTAAGTAAACAATCAACTAAGCTGTAAATAGAAAAATTTATAATTTAATTCAGGATTACTGTGACAATCAAACAATTGATTTTCAAAAGAATGGAAAAATAAGGATGGAAAAATAAGAATGGAAAAATAAGGATGTAAGTTTTGAAAAGAAAACTTTAAAAAATATGTTGATATTAAGAATACTTACTTACACATATTAGACCTAACTTAACACACCATTTCCAAGATTTTAGTAACTAGGGTATGGAAACGCGATTCTATAAATGTTCGAAATTCCAGAATTAATCGACAACTGGCCTCTCTTTTTAATTCATTTCGTTGTTTCTTGATTCTATTAATGAAAAGTTTTCGGCGGAAAAAGAAAAAGCAATCGAAAGAGTTGGAAATTTTTCGCTTAATGGATTTTAATTATGCATTTCAATGGCAGAGCAAAGCCAAGAAGTTGGCCATTTCGTATAGTTGATTGTGAAAGTTCATCTACTAGTGAAAGTTGTGGGCGGGTTAAACGAAGCATAAGACGACTCGAATTTGCCTTTGTCCCCCCTTATCATCATGACCACATCCAAGTCCTAGCCCGTGTGCCTTGAGGGCAATCTTTGAATTTGAATTCAATTTACCCACATTTCAATTTCCTTTCATTTTACGCTCTCATACGCATCAATGTCCCGCAATTGAATTATCAGTCGTAGAAAGAAAAAATAAAACATCGAAATAAACATACATACGTATATCCACATATGTGGATAAGTTTCGAATATTTTTTGGGCCATTACAATTGCCAAGGCTAAAATTTATGCATTTGCCAAGTGGATGATAGAGAGTCCTTCTTATTTTGGTTTTTTTTTTTTGTCTTGCTGGTTAGCAATTTTTGCAGTTCATTGTACTTAGTTTTGGGTTTGACAAATGAGCATCGCCTCCGGACTTAGTTTATGATAAATTATTGTTGGCCATTTGAGAGAGAGCCAAATATTCATCAGAGACAAATATGCCACTAGTTTTTTTTTTCTTCTCGTGCCTTTTTGTTGTTTGTCCTCTGACTTATTGTTAGATTTATGCAAGTTAATTTTGGCCAAAACCAAATAAACAAAAATTGCATTAAGAGCAAAACAAACTGCATAATTTATACATAATTCTGAAGAGAATATATTTTGTCTAAATTGGAAGTATCCAAAAATAGAATAAAGTATGATAAACATTTCTTCAAATAAATAAAGATAAGTAAATAAATAGCTTTTGAGCTGTTGGGTTGCAGATTTTGGAGCATCATTATAAAACTACATGATCTGACATTTGATCTGTACATTTGACCCCAAAAATATTGAATATAACAAGTAGAGTTTAAATTCAATTTGTTTTTCTAGCCCTTTTCTGAATCATAAGGTAAATTTTCTTCTTTTGTTTCCAATTTCTTCAATTTGCTCCCTGTCCTGAAACATTTCAACTTTCATTAAGTCGTCTAATCCTTTTTTGGCTGGACAAAGTTACCGGCCACAATTATCCTAGTTGCGAGATTTTGCGCAAATTTATTGGCATTTAATTGCCAAAGGATTTCAACTGGGGCGAATACTTATTAGCGGTTTTACCTCTGCATTCTGGTTCGGCGAGCATGAAATTCAAATCTGTATAGCACAGACACTAAGTCACAATGGGGATATTATTCTGGTCGCGGACAAAAGTGATTATATTAATTAATTTGCTATCGATTGGAATATTAGCATTATATTGTCTTCAGTTGCATTCGAGCGTGGCTAAGAGGATACAGAATATATATTGACTGCGCCTGGGCAAGGAATAGATACAGAATGAATTCAAAGAGGGTAGAGATTGAATGGGGTGCAATTCGAGACAAAGGCGTAGGCAAGAATAAACTTTATACATCAATGGAAAGTCTTCACATTTCACCTTTAGTTTAAAGTTAAAAGTAAAGCTATACAGAGAAACTGTATGAGTATGTAAACAATATAAAATAGTATTTATTAAGTTGACTTTGTCGATTTTGGCGAAAATACGCAAAATATTTAAGTCAATTTGCTCTATAGATCGGACAATGATATTTTATGGTAATAGTAGTATCTCTTAGTTTCTCACTTTTCCCCACATATGAAAATTATTCCATCACCTAATTCACATATGTCTAGTTAAATATTTAACATTTTAAGTATGTCTGCTGCCCCCCTCTCTCTTACCAGCAAATTTATGAAGTTGGCAAAAACCGCAAACAAAGTTTTATAGCTAAACAATTTCCGGCCACATGCGTTTACATTATTAGCATATTGACGAAAAATCATGACAGAGATGGGGAAAGGGCGAAGTGAGAGGTGCCTTGGAAAACTGTCTAGTCATAAAACTTTTGCCTAAGCTTATTTTGATGTCTGTGATGTGTGTGTATGTGTGTGTCTGAGTGGGGTCTATGCGGGTGGGTGTGGGTGAATGGTAAAAAGTTGTTGCTGGCCTGTCTTAAACTCAAGCTCAAGTCAAAACACATTATCAACGCATTTGGATTCCTTGACAGACAACATTTTTGACATCATTCAGGATTAATCGTCTAGGTTGGGGGGAGGGAAAAGAAGATATGCACTTTTGAAGAGGAAATATTAAATTGAAATTTCGTCACAGCTGAATAAACAGATTTGTGAGAATAAAAAGCAAAAGTTCTTAATACATATTTTTAAAACACAATTTTTTTGATATAGCAATTAGAATTTGGTAGTTTAGATTGAACGGCCGGCCGACCAAAGATAACTCATCTCGAACAGCGCAAACATCAAGCAGGCTTCATTTACAGCATAAAACGCACAATTTACTTAGCATTTATTAAAACAAACATTTCAAGAAATCATCATCATCAACATCAACATCAGAGGCCATGGCACAGTCGTCCACTTGAGGCCACTGACGGACCGAGTGAGTGACTGCATTTAGTACATACATGGCAAGCGGAAGAACTCAATGCAAACATAATCAGAAATCAGCAGAGGAGATTTTGCCAGACAGAACAGACAGTACAGAGAGATGCTATGTAGGTACTCGAAAGTTCAAATGCATTTGCCATTCGTTGACTTTGTGCAAAAGGGAAAAACCATTGAAATAGAGAAGAGACTGTGGTAGGGAGAAATGCAAAATTAAACTGAAACAAAACCAATAAAAACCCATAGCAAATATCAACGCAATTATGGCAATTATTAGAACTTTGAAAAAAAAAAATCTGCCAACATTCAATCACATTTAAAAAAACAAACAAAATAAATTCAATTGCTTCAATTTCAATTAAAATTTAAGTTTAACAAAAATAGTATTATTTGTTTTTCAAAAGTAGAGCAATATGATAAAGAAATGACCTTTTTACTAGGTGTGACTTTGGTAATAGATGGCTTTATCCTTACGTCAGGCCTCTTAAGTTGTATGTAAGCTGATTAATATAATGTTGTGCATAAATTTCAATATTTAAATTGAAAGAAATTAATTACATATACTGCACTTAAAATGTTAAATAATCACAAGTCAGAAGCTATAGAAGGCCGAGAATAGTTGGAGAATAATTTAATTAAAATATTTAAAATTGTATTCCTATTTGTGACACACTTATTTTAAAATATATAACCTCGTATAGGATAATTCATTTTAATGGAATAATTAATTAATGAGGAGTTTTATTTTCCAAGAAATATTATTGTGGATATCAAAAGAGAGAGAAAGAGAGAAGGCTTTTGATTTCAATCGCCAATAAAATCATTAATTTTGATTTATAGCTTCAATACCAAGTGCAGCTTCGCAAAACGATAATGTGGGATATCATTAATAGTGGTGACAATCAATCCTACTATTATATTTGTTTTCTAACACTGTCATTATATCGTAGTCCAACCCAACACTCAATACTCCTCCGTTTCTCCACAAAAAGTTGTTCAACACGGGAAGGCCAAAGAAATCTTCTTGAATTAACTGTTCAGAAGTAAGAAGTAAAAAAAGAAAAACTAGAGTAAGAATATAATAAAGAAAATCAGAAGTTTTGGGTGACATTATTCAAATGAGCAAGTCCATTATTAAAGTTAATTAAATACACAATTCTTATGGGGACTATGCCAATATCAAAGATTTGAATTTTTACTTCGAAAGGCAACACGATTTAAAGTTTAAACTGTCATTTTAGTATAAGTTTTACATTATGACTCAACCCTGATTCCATATATTCCATATATAGAAATAAATTTTAACAAGAACTGTTTACTTTTTATATTTGTCGAAATAGCTTTTGGTATTTACTTTGAATTTCACGTATTGATTAATATCTTGCACTCAATTCTCACCTTAACGTTAATGGAAATGTCTTTGGCCAAAAAGTTGCAATTCAATTAATTTTATTTTTTTGTCAACAAATTTACTTATTTCCCTATAAAATTAATGATAGCCAGGCATTAAAAAGTTTGCACCATTTTTAAGATTAAGGAATTTCGTTAGGGGCTTTCAAGTTTTAAACTTTGGGTTTTAAGTAGCAATATACATCTATCATGTTGTATTTTTGTTGCTCTCTTTTTTTTGGTTTTTGTCAACAATTTATTTACGTCACCTGGCACTTTGCATACTTACTTTTGTTGTTGTTTATTATATTTATCCATTAAATCGTCAGACGGCGGTTTGTTGTTTTCATTAGCTGCCAGTCAGTCAAGTGTTTTTCCTCATTTTTCTTTGGGTTTTCCCTCTCGTTTTTTTGTTCTTCTTTTCCTGTGGTTGCAATTTGAACACTTTTTAAGGATTTTGCGAGTTTGACATGCGTAACGCCATTAAATTTATCAATTGCCCTCTTTGGCATTTTTTTTTCGTCTCATTCTCTTTCGTTGCTGTCACCTTTCAAGCGGTTGTTATGTATTTTTTAAGGATTCTGTTGTATTTTGTGTACTCATTGTGCTGTGACTGAAAAGGTATATTGGTATTAAAGTAATGTGAATTAGTTGGTACTGCATTGTAAGATGACGATAATGACCATTAACGTATCTAACACTCTAGGTCTGTAATTCTTTCTGTTTCTTTTTATACCCTTGAAGAGGGTATTATAAAATTGGTCAGATGTTTTCTGCTATAGTCTTATCGACTAGTAGTTTGGTTTATGTTTATATCATTTGGTCAAGAGTTAGCATATTTATTCGAATTCTGCGAAAAATCTGGGTAAATAATAAAAGTCCGTGTTGTTAAGGAACATAATGCCGGGATATTGTACGATTCCTAGAAGTCATTTTATTATAAAAACTCAAATGAATTTGAATTCGCACTTGCTACAGGGTATCACAAGGTCCAAAGTATATACTTGACTGTTGTACATTATACTTTTATTTGCCATTACGGAAATTTACAACTTTTTTCAATCAGCGTAGCAATTCGAACGACGCGTGCCTTTTGCCGTTTGCTGATGCTGCGACGCGTCGGTTGATTTTGATTATTTCCTTCTTGTAGTGGCAATTTATCATTCATTAGGTGGTGAAAAGTGGTTAAGCTTGGATGAGGTACAATGTGTGTGGGGACATTTATTTGCAAGCACTGTGAGCAAAAAAGTTCTGAGAAGTGAATGTCGAGTTATGTTTTTGCAGTAGTATTTATTCATTTAAATTTTATGAGACTGTTTATCCTCCACGTAAATCGTTTCGATCTAATAAAAATGTCACATTTTGTTGCCATAAATCGAAACACTCATTTTTATGGTTATGACTGTGTCACAGGTGTGCCTAATATCAAGTCATATACATACAAACGAATCGGTGGCATATGATTGAAGGATAAATACCCAAGAAAAAGGTAACTAAGCTGCTGAGAGAGAAAAAGAAGATAACTTTAAAGATTTACCCAACTAACGGTCCACCGCAATATGACAAGAATTTTCACTTTTATTGCCAACATTTAACAGGCCATGACATGGCGGCAACTTTTTTCTCATCATCAATTTGCTTTATGGCCTGGAATGGAAGCGTTGCCGTTGCCGTTGCTGTTGCCGTTCCCGTTGTCGTGGTCGTCTATGTAACCATCGAGCGTTAGCCACACCGTCAGCCACTTGTCATAACACAGGCGTTGAGTTACCGTTACCGTTTTCCTAAAACATTTACCCAAGACGAAAAACAAAGCAAAACAATGAAGAAAAAATAGAAACAAAAAAAAAAAAATAAACAACAGATACAAAAGTGCAAACTTCGTCATAGGCAAGGTCCTAGTTTAGTGATGGCAACGTGAGAATCCAGAAATGATAAGTTAGTTAGTTTAAGCATACAGCATAAGCAGAAAGAAAGAGGCAACGAAGTCTTAATAAAAGGTTAGTTACCATTCTTTTCCTTAGCCCATTTTAATGTTAGCTCAAAGAGTATATCTCACTCTAAGAAAGAAATGGCTGACGTTGGGCGGGTCGACTGAAAATTCGCCACTAACTAACAGATTTGATCTTTAATTAAAAAACTTTTAACTATTCCTAACTAATGGCTTTTGTAAACAAATTTTTAAAGCTAAAAAATTGTATTGAAAAGTTTTCTAGGGTTAAGTCGAAGACCTTGTATCGATATGCCAATAATTGCAGATATATGTATAGGGTAAGACTATTGATTGTTTGAAATTACTTTAAGTCACCTTTGACAAGAAAAAATCCATTCAAGAGATGTGTGCAACTTCTGTTTTTTAACTAATAAATTAATAGTTGGTTATCCAATAGTTGCTATAGAAATCTTTAAATATAAATCCAAATTTAATACATCCTAGTTTTTATAATACTTCAGCATCTTTTACCCTATATACACTTACTGAACAATTGAACTTTCATTGCTAATGTCCAAGTTGGTCTTACCATCTCTAGGCCTGCATCGCACTTGGTTTGGGCATTGTCATTTCCATTGCCACTTTGGCAGCATTTTCACACCCAAGGCAGCTCTTTGCCTGCGCTGCTGCTCGGCTCAAGCCAAAGGCAGAGACAATTTGTCTACAAATTCGCGCAGTGGGTTGGGCCACTGTTTTGAGGAAGTGGAGTGGAGTGGTGTGGAGTGAAGTGAAATGAAGTGGGGTGGAGCAAAGAGGACGGACAAGACCTGTCTGAACCTGAAAGCGTTTAGACTCCGTTGCATGTCTATGATGGCGTGTAACTGGTTTGTATCTTTTCTTTCCTTTTGCCATTTCTCCTTGTTCCATCTCGCAACCCGCTTCCCGATTCCTGTGTTGTCCGATTTTGTCAACATTATTCAAGCATAAACATGACCCAGCGCAAAACGAAGATGATGTCGGGGGAAAGGACAGTGTAAACGTGATGCTCCCCTCGAAAAAAAAGAACAAAATTCTACAAATGGTGCAAAAATGTTTGAAACAAGCATTTAAACATCGTTAGGTTTGTACAAATCAAGATAAATGGCAATGGGACATGTGAACAGAAAGTGGCTTAAAAGGCAAAAGGGGGAAAATGCACTGTTCCAAGAGAGAGGACAATGTACAGGGCAGCAGGGTAGCCCATAAAGGATATCTCATTGACTTTGTTTTTGTTGAAATGAAAAATAAATACATCGATCGAATTAATTGTATAACAAACTAGCTACAAAAATTAAGCTTAGCTTAGAAGGTTAAAAATGGATTATCAATTAAAAATTCTTATAGAAATTTGTTCGAAAAATATTTTTGCAAATTTAAAATTACCTTGGATTCCATAAAAAATATTTGAATAAACTTAATACTTAAATTAACTAAGAAAATACAATTCTTGTAAATTCTAAATAATACAAATATGGATAATGAGCTTACTTCGAGTGCAACATCTATTTTCGGGTAATATTTAAAAACTATTTCCACAATCTATTTATTCTCTCATTTGTTTGGCACTAAGCCCACGAAGAAATCGTGTAAATCTTAAAGCTTAACTTGAGGCATGCTTAACATTTGCCCATCCAATTAGGCCAAGAATGGCGTATCAGGTAAAATCCTGTCCAACGAAATGCATTTAAAATAGCACCAAGCCCTTTGGCGGGGCACTTGCAATAAAACCAAACCAGCAAAACTTTGCACAAGCATTGTGTGGAGGACAAGAGAGGAAAAGTCTCCTCTGCTCAGCGACTGCCACAGCTAAATGCATCACGTATTGGATTTTGACATAAACGCTTGTCCTCGTTAGCGCCAATGCCGTCGTGTGCACTGCTTGTTGTTGGCCAGGCCAAAAGAAGGTGAAGGTGGAGATAGCGATGAAAGTGGAGATGGAGTTTGATGGCGATGGGACTTGGATTTTGGATTGTTAGGCCGCCCGCGGCGCCAGTCGAAAAGTTTTTGCAGCATAAAACCAAAAACTTTCAGACAAGTAGTAGGCAGCATGTTGATAAATTGCCTTGACTTTAAGCAGCATGGCTGAGGGCGGTCACAGTGGTGCAATTCTCATCAACAGGACCGTCTTACGGTTGGCCGCAGGGAAATTTTCTCATTTATTTCAAAAAATAATTGCAACTGCACATTTAAAGTAAAAAGCTGGCTTAATAGAAAAATGGAATCTTATTTAGAGTTCCAGTTTCTATATTTAGTGGCGTTTGATGATCCTTAAATTGTATATTTCTAAATTGACTCTGAAACATTATTTACAATCAAATGTTAGTAATAAGAATTTTACTCTACGATTGAAAAAAGCAAACATTTTGGACTTAATTTTTTAATGTTTTTGAAACCATTCTAAAGATTTTAAAAAACGGAAGTTAATTCTATTTGTGAATAATTGATTAAGCTAACTTTATTTAATATTATTAAAGCCAGTTTTTGAAAAATGAATTAGTTTGCATATATTAAAAAAAGTTTAAAAATATTTAATTCTTTAAATGATTTGTTTGTAAAATTTTCCCAATATTTGTATTTAAATTAACCCGAAATAGTTATAATATCTAAAACCATTTTCATCGTCTCGCTCTTGTACAATATTGTCAAGTTTGAAATCGGAAAATTTCGTAACTCCTTTTCTCAGATTAGAATTTAAATCCCTAAGAGCTTTTGATACTATCTTAAAAATATTTGGGCATATTATTTTTCAAGATTTAATCGGACTCTTGGCCAATTAAATATACATTGAATTGCATTGAGTCTACATGAACATAATCAAATACATTACTTTAGTTAAGTTAAGTCTTCTAAATATAGTCTTAATTAAGCGCGTTCGAGATGATGTCTCCCCCGAATCCATCCCTGGTTTTCATCAATAACTGCCCTCTCGACACACAGTAAAGTGTCGGAGATTTTATGCAAAAATCATTTTTGAAAAAGAAGAAAAGCAAAGAGAAAAAATGTATGTATAAAATGCTACCCATTGGGAAGACACTCACACTCACTTCAATCCAATTGAGATCCCTCGAGTGTTGACTGACGGGCGACGCTGTAGTCTCTCTGCTGGCGCTGAAATAATGCGGCCAATAAATGTCATTCGAAGAAGGAGCAGCAGTGGCAGCAGCAGCAGCAGAAGGAGGAGGAGAAAAATGAAGGAGCATTGACTGCTTCTGTTTCAGTTGAGCTTTCATGTCTTTCTTTGCGGTTTGTATGTGCATATATATTTAAATGGCAGTTAAAGTGGCAACACGTTTCGTTTTCCGTTTGATCATGGCATATGTTTACCTCCAACCAAACCAGTGAACAATCCATTCAACCATTCACTCACTCACTCACTCCATCAATATGCCTTGCATTTATGCATTCATAAATATTTCATGGTTTTGTGCAATGTAGCGGAAGCTTCTCTGTTTACAATGAATCATATTTTTATGAAATGCTCAACTCTCGGCCTATATGTATATTTAAAGTCAGATATATGCCTTCAAAGTTTGAATGTCTGAATACAGTTCTTAAAGACAAAAGAGATTTGTATAAACAATTTGTTTCATCTTCATTTGCATTCAATGAATAGCCGTGGCATTTGAGTGCCATTTGTGAGTGCCATTGTCAGTTTGAAGTACATACTTACCATTATATCTGTATAGACATACCTACATATACCGATATGTAAAATACCTATATTTAGATAGACATTTGCATATCAACACTCACTGAAAAATGGCAAATCAAATTGCTGGCCCATCAGCTACATTCATGTGTATTACGAATTAAATTTGCATATACGAGTATATCAATCAGTTTAAGTCCAATTTATACAATTTTGTTGCTTTATTCAATTTTCTGTTGATGTCTTGCTTGATGTAAAACATTTAATAAGTCATCATCGTATGACTGATGGCAATAAAGGTACAATCGGATGCCTTGGGATTAGGTTTAGTTCTGGCATGCAAATGAGTAGTTTAGGGGTCAAATTTAATCTTACATATCTTTCTTGATTAGCCATTTATCAATAAGTTTTTTAAATGTTTTCAGTTTTGTGTTCTGTTGTCCACTCATTAAGAGAATTTATGATTTTCTAATAGGTATATAAATTGCATAAACTAAAGGTTCAAAGGAAAGATCTTATTGTTAAGTAACATTGTTAATATCAGCTTTATAATGCATATAGAACAAGGTAAAAAACTCTGAAAGAAATGTATATAACCATGGACTTTATAAAAAATTTATATGGACTCTTCATTTTAAGATTTTGGCTCCTGATTGGTGGCTATGGTTGCTATGGGAGAGACAGAATTATTTTAGCTGAAAACTTAAAAAATATAACAGTCAAAATTAAACTTTTTAAAATTTCAATGAAATATTGAATCGGTGTAAAAGTTAAATTTTTATTCTCTTACATATGATCAGCTAGTCTTAAAAAAATCTAAGAAAATATTTTATCAAAGGCTTGGTTATTTTGAAACATATTTTATTGCAGATATCACCAAAACAAACCCGTAAAAAAAAAAGACTGGGCACCTATCCATAAATATTAACTGGCAGAATGAATAATCAAGAGCCTTATTATGACTGACCCTTAAAGTTAATTTTTTTTCTAAGACATAATACACAAAAGTAGCTCAAAATTATTATATTACTTGATTTTGTTTGCTAGCTTTAATCATCTTAAGGTAATTAGCACTTAATAAAGCTTTTGACATTTCAAAAAATTTCCTTTTCCCAGTTGCTTTTGCTGTTGTTTCTCACAAAAAAAGAAATTACAAAGATTCCTTTTTTTTAATTCTTCCTTTCCTTTCAAAAAGGGCAAACACGCTGAGTGTTAATTAGCAATTAGCATTTGTTTAACTCTCATCAAAAAGGGACCAAAGCGAGGCTAATAAGTAAAAGATTTGGACACAACAAATTGAGATAAATATTAGGAATAAAGCAAGTTTTATATATACATTTATACTAAATAAAAAATGGGAACGCCTTAATTTATATGTCCCCATTATTTGGCAAATATCGTTTATCACATTTATCATTTGCACACGGCTGGCGGTCGCTTTATATCTTGTCTTTCTCTCTCTCTCTGAACTTTTGTTCGCCAAACAAAGGAAAAGAAAGTGAGAGAAAAAAGTATTTACGATAACGCAATTTGCATAATGTGCAAATCATAATACGAAAATTTCCCTGTTGTTCCTTCCCCGTATATGGGCATAAATATTGCAACATTTGTAACAGACAATGCCATTCCGTATTATACCGTGTTTCCAGATAACTTATCTCCGAGCAGGCAAAACTGCACACACACACACGGTATGGATGGGGGGGCGATATGGTTACAGATATGCGGATATATGCGGAGTTTGGGATAGCGGATGGCAGCAAGCGGATGTTGAATGTGGTTGGCAAAGTTTATTTCATCTAAAGAGGAATGGTGAAGAGTGTATGGGCTTTCGGTTGACTTTTTGTCTTTTGTTGTAAATGCTTAAAGCATTTAGTTCAGTTTCAATTTCGCACAACTTTTGACCATGTTACAACTATGGCACAACTGTGTTGTCTTGTTAAAAACTACGTTTACATTGGTCAACGTCTGTTCAGCAAAAAAGAAGAAATAAAAACAAATCACAGTCTGTGACAAATTTGGTTTTGGAAAAATACTAAAACTATGTGGAATATAAATTAATGGAATGCCCATTAAATTAATCATTTTGTTCTAGACTACTTGGATTAAATACATTAAATATACATTTCTACATCGTTTTGCTTTTAAAATCTTTTGATGTCTGCTGAGTCCGACTCTAACTCCACAAACTGACCTCCATAATCGAAATAAAAAAATTTCGAAAAAATAAATGTAATTATCAAATAAAGTTTTACTTCAGGACTTTTCTGATTGCTTAGCTGTACTTTAAAAAAAAAACACTCTAAATTTTACTATTTCATAGCTTGTAAATATGGGAATATAAAAACTGACCTTTTTATATATTAACACTAGAAATCTAAAATGATAATATGTATCAATCAGTTGGCAAACGTTAAATAATAAATAACACAGGACAACAATTGTTTTTATTTATAAGATTTTATATAAACAAAAAAATAGGCAAGGGAAGTTATGAGGCATTGAATCTCCTAACTGGGAAGCAATTTATTAACTGGCCAACAATGTTTACTTTGGTTTTTTTTTTTTGATCAATAAGTTTTGCAAACTAAAAAAATCGAGTTGGAAAGATAAAACTATAAACTATATCGAATAATTAATTAATCATTATTTTTTTGGGTTAGACAAAGGAAAGATAGGCCTATCGTACTATGTACCACCATTTTCTATTTAAAATGCATCCTAAAAATGGCGATGTCTGTAATAGATTTTGTCGTTTGCTAACCTATGCCACTCTGTAGTATTGCAGTAAAGAAAGTCTGTAAATTGGCTTTAATAAAGTAAAGTCTTTTCCCTATTCATATGTAACATTCAGTACTAGTTTAAATTGTGATTTATTAAGAATATATTTAGCCAATACAGTTCTTCTATTCAATTTATACATTTTGTAAATTATAATGTGTCCCTTTATTGCCTGAAAGCCGGAATTTACATTCTTCGGTGTGTTTATAATTTAGCACAGGAAAACTCATTAAAAGAGTTTTTTTTTAAATTAAATGCCTATTAATTAAGCATAGACTAATTTTGAAGTCTTTTTGTCATATGTTAGGACAATCTAGATACTCTTTTTCAACACCTTCCATTCATTGTCCTTGGCCTTGAGCTTGCAAGCCACAAAAAAAAATCTGTAAAGAAAATTTTTGCTAATCAAGGCCACAAAGAAACACCTTTCGTTTTCAACATAAAAAGCAGATTGTTTCTATAGGGGCCAAAACCATCATTAGTAGGCGCAAATATTTGCATAATGGCGAATGGTGGTCATTAGAAGAAGTATAAAACAGCAGCAGGAGTCGCCGTTAAGTAAATATCTCAAGATTAGTCAAAGACAAAGTGGCGATAAGCCCAGATGGCTGACCAAAATTGAATCCTCTGAACCCTCTTTTCTGTTGTCTACTTTCTCCACTAGGCTGCGCTCTCATTCACTATGCTAATCATAGTAATTCGAGTCCACAAAATGTGTGACAGTTGTTTGCCCTAATCTCTGGGCGAACAAATGTCATGAAATGGAAGGAAGGTGTCAGCAAGCCAAATGTAATAATTTTAATGATTTTTCATAAATTCAAAAGCGGGCACGCGACACTTAAGGGTAGGGCTGTGGTCCTCCTTCCTCCTCTCTGAAACATCCCATATCCTTGTTGTGACATTGTCCTCTCATCCTGGGGTTGTGTCGTACATGCATGTACGACACCCTTTTTTATTTTGGCTTGTTTCTTTGCCCAAGCGAACAAAGCGCAAGAACTTGCCATAATTGCGCATATTTTAAAATACAAATTAGCAACGCTGTAGCTAAAAATTTCAATGGCAAAATATATTCAACTCACTGCATATTATTAAGAAGTGGCCTCGAGGCTAAACAATTTGTATTATACAGGGTTGGAGAAAAGTCACAGCCAAATGCAGACATCATTTCCATGCATCAACAACGGGGGAAGACAGCATCAACATTCAGTCAGTCGGCAGTTGGCATTTCATGCATAAAACACCAAGCCAGAAGTAAAACTCACCAGACGACTCACAGAGTAGTTTGTCACAAGGAAAAATGGTTTAGGTTCAGATTCAGGTTAGGGTCCTTGGGTTTCTCTAGCTTGCTTGTTTTTTTTTTTTTCTTCTTTGTTTGTTTGTGTTTCTTCGTTTTTCATACCTGCGCATAAATAGCAAACACTTTTTGGATTTTCACCTACTCACACATGAATGTGACGCCTGGCTCTACATTTATCACTGCCAATTCGCCATGACATCCAGGCAGTCAGATCGCTACCCCATCTCTTACTCTCTCTCTCTCATAGGAGTAGAACAAAGCTCTCGAGTGTAAATGGAATTCTTGAAAATGAAATTGCCAAGGTGGATTGAGGGTGAAGGACGGGGAATTGGGCCGGGGGGAAGACTACATTGTTAGCTGAAATGCAGCCACATGATTGTTGGATTGCTGGGTTTTTGTTTTTGAGTTATTGGTTTTGAATTGAGGTGATGGGGATTTGTCCTGCTGGACGCAAACAATCGACTATCGTAGATGTTATACATAGTTTTCTAATGCTTTAAGCTTTCAAATAATCGGTTGAGGGTGAAAATCGGTTGTGGCATATGCAATTCAATTGTATTAAAATCTTTACAGAAAAATCAGAGGAAAAATGTTTAATCACTAAAATCTACTTGTAGATATGTAAAATGCATATGTCATCTATAATAGTTCTGTGAGTTCTTTGTGATGCAACTGAATTGGATTTCCATCCAAAGAGTTTAGCTTTGATTAATATTTATGAATCAAAAACTATTCCAACAATTATATCTGAGATATAAGAGAATCGATTCGACTTTAATAGTTTGATAGAACTTATTGAACAAATTTTCGAAATAGCTTCAAGTTTCCAAGGAAACTGAGATACATTGGTCAGCATATATAAATATTATTATTGCTATTTGGTCATTCAAGCTGAATATAAATTTAATGAAGAATTAAACAATTTTTATTTAATAACTACGGCACATGAAACTTCTCAAAAATATGTAACAACTAAATTTTTAAAAAGTATAAATTTATCTTCAATTCCAAGAAACTTTTTTCTTGTCTTTTAATTAACTGGTACTTTTAAATTAAAGTATATTTAGTTGATAAATGTACTAAAAAAACAGACAAAAAAAAACTCGATATATATTTTTAAAGACATCAGAAGCCTAACTCTTGGAGTTTTTGATACTATATAGCATAACCAACCAGCTTTAATACCGTGTAATATGTATATTACTAACTAGTTTATTACAGAAATCTGAATACCCTAATCTTCAATTTTCGTACCCAAATTACATACTAGAAAAGTGGTTCACTTATGTTATATCTTTTACCCAAATAATTGAACAGATTGAAGACTTATTCCATTCCCTGCGATTGAAGGTCACCTTTTGTCAAGTATTTTTTTCTAAATTTGAATCCTTCGATTAGCCAATTAAAACAAGGAGTACAAGACCATCATCTATTATATTCAATTAACATTCAATTTCAATAAAACTTTTTCTCATTTTTAAAAGATCTAATTCAAATAAAGAAAACATCCGGTTGTTGTTGTTTCCCCAGGAGAGTCCCAAGAGTGTCTCCCTCTCTACCTCTGAGCCACTCGAATGAAACGCGTAGATATAGACGTACCATTTATGCCAATTATATGGCTTGGGCTAGAGAAAAATCAAAATCGAAATCTCTTAAGAGCCGAAGACAAAAGTAAATCGCAAAGGGAAATGCTTTTTCAACCAAACCAACAACAATGTGGCCCTGTGATGTGGCCTTTGTGTTATTGGAATACCATCTATGATGTACATGAAGTAGTACATTTGAGACGAAATCAAATTGCGCGGAAGCACTTGCAGGCAGGCAGCAGGCATTCAGTTTATTGGCTTCATTGTGAACCCCTTTGTGATTAGCATTGGGCGTGCCCAAAAGAGTTGGTATTACGTACTCATTCAAGCGATAATAATTCGCTTTGTTCAAATTTTTGTTTTTTTTTTTTTTTTTACAAAAAAAAAGAATTTATTGCATTTATTTTGTGTATATCTGTAGATTCTGAGACCAAATCGTTGTTGATTCCATTTAAATGTTTCATGTCTGGCGACCATTAAAAGCGCTTTAAACAAATTGCAAATTGGGCAGACTCCAACGAATGAGCCCAAGACGTGGGACAAGAGGAAACAACAGGAGGAGGAGGCAGAGGAGTTGCCCATTGCCCATCAAGATCGTTTCGCTTTTCGACGCTCTGTGTCTCTGTGTGTGTGTATATGAGAAGTTTAATGATCGCTCGACTTGATGATTTTTTCAGAAAAGATAAATGACAACAACGAACCAGCGAAATTTTGCTGGAATTGTGCACTTACATAAATACACACACATGCATATGTATTTACATATGTATATGCAAACCATTTTATATATTTAGTTGATATTTTAATTTCACTTCTATATGCCACATTCATAACATGATAAATCACCACGAAAGTCAATCAATCAGTCATCAATGCAGTCGAGAATAGATCAAAGGGCAGTCCTAATTAAATGTAGTGCAAACAGAAATCTTCACTTTGAGTCCTTCTTTAGAATTAGTTGTAGAACAAGAAACGAAAAAATAAAAAGCAAACCAGAGAACATTACGTGACAGTTGAGGAACACAAGGACCAAGCAACGGGACGGGACCAAGTGACAGCGTGAATAAATTTGTCATTAGTAAATGTCAAAGATAAAAGTCTTGCACACAGAGTTCCGCAGCTGCTGCCGGGGCCAGTGTGGAAATTGTTGAGTAAGTGGAACAACTGCCAGTTTGGCAGTCTGTCAGTTAACAACAACCGAGCAAGGGAGCAAATGGAATGCACTTGCCAGTGGGATACACTTAAACAAATTAAAGCCGATAAAGCCATTTGTTCAATGATCGATGCACTCTAAGAACAAATAACAATTTATATTTATTTCAAGTAAAATTTACTAAAATGCCAGGCAGTTGAATAGAAACAACTTTCTTTTTTTTAGGATATGAGAAGTAACCTTATACTTTAGTCATGACTCATTTGATCAATTCTAGTTCTAATTCTATATCAATTCATTCTAAGCTACATATATATAGTTGATATCTGTGTATCTTATCAATATCAAGCGATAAATATTGTACAAGTCATTGAAATATATTAAGAAATTTTTTAAAATGTATAATTCTTATAAGGAGAACAGAAGCTTTATTAGTATATTTCTTAAATGCACTGCTAACTATTCATATTGACACATTTAATATGGTTAACTGGTTATCTAATAATCTCTAATAATGTTATTCTAAAATAAATAGGACTTTATAACTTATACAGAGAATAAACGTTTTAATAGTACTTAATGCCTCTGTACAGAGGCACACTAAAGAATTAACGAAAAAGAGTGTAGACTAAGGGAACTCAATTAAATACTTGACCTCTACTTGAAGATGTCATTTTTGAGCCAATTAGTTCCTCAAAAAAAAAAAAAAAAATTGAATTCTTGTAAAGGTTTTTATGTCATTCTGTGAAACCAATGGAGTTTGTAGTTTGAAGTTTGTAGAGGGTGGACCCCCAAAAAGTGCCTTAGGAACATACTTATTTAACTATCTACATTTGTTCTCTCAGTGTGTGGAATGCATCTTCAATACGAATTATCCATATGTTGCTTATTTGTGAGACAAGAGACAATTTGCAAAAAAAGAAAAGAAAAAATGGAAAATGTGAAAAAAATAAAAGGCAAAGAACAAGAAAAACAGTTTCCAATCAGTTTTCAGTGTGCTAATTATGAAAGTTAATGCGGCATTGAAGGCATAGCTGGCTGTGCGATGTCTGTGACTTGAACTCGAACCAAATGCCGCGTGCAAAACAATTAACCATGAAATTGAAAATGCCGCCGACGACGACGGCAACGGCGACGGCGATGTCATCGACGGGAGCGATTTAAACTGGCTGCCCTATGTACATACATACATTTCGTATACACGTATATGCAAAATAGGCAGCTGTCCCAGGCACCGAGACCACTTGGTTATTCTCGTCCTGCGCCCATTTGTTCCACTTCTGTGGCCAGGCAGGCGCAAGGAAGTGCCAGAGCGTGCGCGTGCCCCACGACGCTTCTCGCTTTAACGAAAATCGCTCCATTATCCATAAGAACGATGCAGGCGAATGGAAACCAAGTAGAAAGGGAACGAGCATGGAAACGGAAAACGATACGCTCCTGCACCCGATCAAAAAAATTACATACAGAAAATGAAAAATAAAACCTCTCTGACAAGCATTTGCTATGGCAGTTGTCGGTTATGTTGAACTACCACAGAAATCACTTTGGTTTTCTAATTGCTCTAAAGAAATGTACTCACATATTTGTATATTCATGTTCGTAACAAATGAAATGTTTCTTCCATGTTTTCATATTCATATACACCAATAATGAAATGTGCCTCCCCCCCAAAACACTTTACTGAAGCTCAGTCTATGTAGTTAGCTAAGCGATTAAGTTGCGGCTTTGACTTTGGGACTAGGCAAGGCCGCAGACAGCTGCCAGACAACTGATATGTGCACATGACTACATTTTCTCTTACATACACATACTTACTTTACATATAGACAAAAACACAATGTTGTCAAAGAAGTCACAGTCAAAGCCCATCATAAAAGAGGAACTCCATTCAGCATTCGTATTGGATTTGGGTCTCGACAAAAGATTCCAATACCAAAAGGAGTGAGTGTTGCCAAAATGAACTAGCTTTTGAAACCTTTATGACTGTATAATAGCTACACTAGATGACAAATGAATTGGTTTAGCAACAAGTTAACGCAAAGTCTACTTAATTCTCTTGCAATTTTCTTCGAAAAGTTCTATAGTAAGTTGGTTTGAATTGAGTTCATATGTAGTTAGATATTTTATTTGTCAATTTTTTAAAAAAGGCTTCTAATAGAAAAACTAGGGAAATCTCTTTAAATGGGACTAAATAAATAAGTGTTTAGTTTATATGAATTTTTGTCTAATTACGAATTTGAGATCTAAAAAGTATTGTAGATATTGGTAATACTAATAAAATATTTTTCTATGCTTTATTCTACATTATTTAGAGACTGTTAATATTTTAGCAAAAGATTTGTATGCCCTTGTATCAATAATCTTTAATTAAGGTAAATTTCTAAAAGAAATCTCCTATATCTCAGCCTTATCTCTTTTAATCCTTGCATAAATTCGATGTGGTGTGTGTCTTCTATTTATTAATATTTGATTGGTCACTTACTTTAAAAGTTTATTTTATACCTTTGTTGATCAGTGTACATATATTTTTGCCTTCAATTCAATTATAAAACACATTAAAGGCAAAGTAACAACAGAAAAATGGAGTATGAAAAAATAAGAGGAGCAACAGTCTGGTTGAATCTTTGCATGTCCTTTGTGCATTAAATTTACTGAAAATTGGTTAGTCATGTTTCCAGCTAGATAAACTTGCCCCTTCACCCTCCCCCAATCTGTATCTACTGTTTTCTATGCAAAATACTCTAGGGACAAACGCTGAATGCAGGCAGGCAGCAGGTGAGTTGATGCTTGTGCACTTTGTGAAAGTGATTTGCTTCATCTCTCAGAGATAGATGGGATTTGGGGAATACCCATACATTCAAGAGGAACCCAGGGATTGCATTAACTCTTCACCTTTACATTGTTTTTAAACAAATGCTGAAAGCATTAAAACTTTCGCCCCCTCTGCGCGTGAGTATGTGCGAGAGTCCTTTGGGTTAACATCCGTAGAACGCATTCCACGAATTTCGAGTGTTTTTGTGTACGTGTTCGGCTTAGGAATTTGTTGACATATTGTGCCCACGGCCAGGCGGGCATATTAATAGTACATGTTCAACCTGGCTAGCTTTAGGGTTAAGAGCGGAAGAATGTTAATCAAGCGGTCAGTGTGGAAACTCGACTTTTAGTTTGCCGTGGGAGTTTTACTTTTTGTTTTTCCCTGGCTTTATACTGGGCACGTTTTTCGACTGTTAATAACATTTGTTTTAGCCCCAAAAGCCGACCGAAAAACGGAAGTTTTCCCTCTAACTTGACTTGGGTTGTGGTCAACGCTCAGGTAGATATTGAAGGAAATTAATCGGTACAAGCAAAAGTGTTAAGCGTTTAAATATATGTTGTTACTATAAATCAAATAATCTTATATCTCTATTAGTTTATAATAAGATGAATTGGATTGCCACAATATGTGATATATCATTTCTGCTGGACAGAGACTTTTTATTCTGAAGTGGAAACAGAGAGAGTCAGTAGAAGTTAAATGAGGCTTGAGCCATAAAATGTCAGTACCCAATATCAAAAAGTGAACTAAAAAACAACAAAAATTTAAAAAACTAATCTTAATAAATCAAAATTTTTAATGATTTTAAGAAATAATGAATATATTTCTGTTTCTTACAGATCATCAAATGTCTTCCAAAACGATGTTCAATTTATTTTGAAATTATTAAATAAATTAATTTTATATTAAACTTCCGCCGTTATGAAAATAAATTTCTGTTTTATCAAAATCAAATTGAGTCAAGAGCCTGCCAGTCTGTTATGAGTATGGATGAAAGTGAAAGTGATTGGGGATCAAGTGAATGGGGGACGACTGTTGGAAACCCTTTCAATGTCAATTAATCACAAATTAAACGGACAAACACAACACACACACACACACACACTCTTCAATACACAAACACACCGAGTAACATACCATCATCAGATGATGGAAATATTTTCAGGGCTATTAAGGCTAAATAGGTAATAAATTTACTGATGTCTGGCGCAAGGATATGCGAAAACATGACAGATTTTCCATGTTGACCGTCTAGACTTGTGGAGGCCAAAGAGTTTGTCACCCGCATTCCCATATCCACTTATATATACATTAATCCATACTCATACATATATGATGAAAATATGAAGAAAAAAACATTGACAGGCGACCATCTCAACGAGTTCTTGGAGAGAAAACTTCCCTTTTCCATTTTGAAGGGAAGTATAAAGAAAAAAATTCTGTGAAACGGAAATGCTGATTGAAATCGTTTTGGCGTGAAATCAATCATCGTCGTCATCTGAAATGATACCAAGTCAACGATTTGAAGGATGCGGCGCTGCTTTTCATTAAGAGTCCTTAATGCGATTTGTTGATGTTGTTGTTGTTGCCCTGCATCGAGTTAAACTTTGGAAAAAAAAAAAGCTGATAAATGAGCATGCTTTAGTTGGTACACAAATCTAATCTCATTTGTTTCTTTCTTTTTCCTCTTCTCAGCTTCATTTTCGCATTTTCATGTTGCATGTTTTCCAAAAATTGAATCAAATTAATGGTTCGGCCTTTTTGCTGTAGTCGTAAAGTATCGCGAAGAGATAGAAATATTGTAAACACAGTTCAATTCGCTGAATTCGTAAATGCTTGCTTCCCCCAACAAGTCCGACCAAACACACATCAACATTAACCCTTCAAATGGCAAGTGCCTTGTTATTATTGCTGATTTGTTTTGTAAATGATTCTCCAGTTATTTGATCCGTGTTAGTGGTAAGAAAAAAGCTGTTGTAGTCGAAGTCTAAATTTTATTAGGTCGAACAGCTAAAAAGTCTAGTGAACTTGGGTTCCACGAATTACGGATTAGTTGAAAAAACTCTTAAACTCATACTCATAATCTGCTTATATTTTATTTTTTAGCAGAAAACACAAAAATGAAAGGATCTCTTATGCTTCTCTCAACTAAATTCAATTGAATATTTAGATAGTGAGATTGAATTGAATATTTAGATAGAGATAATAAATGATTGAGAAATTTATCTAGTTTCTATTTCTATACCACGCAATTGTTAAACAAATTAGACATTTTTATTTTGAATCAAAATTTTAGGATGACGAATTTGCCTGGGTAGCCTAAGGGTTAATGGTGCAATTGCAAAACACAACAAACTGCCTCTGCAAGTTTCAAGTGATTGTAATCAACAGTATTGAGCCGACTGAATGACTAAGGGTTAGAATCAGCAGGCGGTATGCCAACCACGCCCCCACATTTCAGCCCCTTTCCGGTGCGTTGTGTGTGTGCATTTTGTTCTTCTTGTTATGCCAGAGTGTGGAATTGAAGCAGGAGCAGGAGTAGAACTTTTTATGTGTCACTGGGGTAGTTCTTATGCCAAACGACTTGATGATTTTCTTGGAAATTTACGAAATACCTTCTTCACTTATAAACGGAACTGTTTTGCGCAGACATTAAGTAGTAAGTTGGTTTTTTTTCCTGGCAAAGTATTCATTTCCGGTTCTTAGCAGCAAACTTCAACTTCAATTAAACATTCGCTGGTTATAATCTGACCGAAATCTTTGATGGATTATGATTTATTGGTTCGCTGATGCTTGCTTCCATGGATAATTAAAACCAAAAATCGTTTACAACCACAGACATTAATCAATTATCTGTGGAATACAACGAAAAAAAAAACCCCAATACCCAAGTATGCATGAAGGTTTGAATTTGGTTTGGTTTGGAGTTTGATGTGTGGGCAGGCGAACAATTAAACAAAAGACACGAGCTGGCATCTATGTAAATCACGTTCGACTGAAGGCAAAAAGGTGTTGTTCAATTCGGTATCCATTCCCTTTCCCTACTCTGCCCTACGACTACTGATTGATGTATATTTAGCCTTTTGTGTGCTAGCCATGGAAAATGATAACAATGGCCATTGATACAATAGCTATAGCGTGTGTGACAGAGAGAGGAAGAGAGGGGGAAAATCAAATATTGAATCTCCATTTTCATTAGTTAATTGGCATCAAATATCTCTTTAGTTTGAATATTTTTCGTTATATGCAAGAAAAGTCTAAGCCCTTTACTAAAGTTGCTAGCAAATTGGCCAAATCACATTCAAGTGCAAGTTCGACAGCGACATACGATGACGATATCTAAACCACTCGAGAACGTGATGTGGTCAATATTTTGTACAGTTTTTCTACAACAAGTTGGAAAGAGAAAAAGTGAGAAAGGTTTCATTCATTTAGGGTGTGGAGATACATACCTTTACATTGGAAAATGCAAACAATTCAAGCTTAAAGAAAAGTTAAAAATATAAAAACTTTCATTTAAACTAAATAAAAGTTTGCAGACGTTTATGAAAATTGATTCAATTAGTGGATTAAAGTTGGATGAATGAAATTTTATTTACAATTTTAAGGGGTAACACAATTTTTAATAAGATAATCTTGCATCTAAACCAGCATAAAGATTCTTGAATGGATATTTCATTATTATTTAGCTTCTCTTAAAAAATATATTCTTTAATTTGTGAAAATTCTTAAACGGTATTTAAGTTTTAAAAAATAAGTAACTAAACTACAAGCTTTGGATGTTTTTAGAGCTTTCTGTTTTCATAAGTTCGCCAGGCTTTAAAAATTAAAAAATTGTTCTAAACACATAGCGACAAGAATTTTCAAATTTAATCTGTCGAAAGTGCCCTTTCAGTAAAAGGCGTTCGTAATTGATGATTGATATTGATTAAAAATTGTTTAGTAAAAAGTACTTAAATAAATAATTCAATAAAAATTAATTTAATGTTAAACGAATTAAATAAGACTCTGTTATATAAATTAAGCTTTGTTTTATTAAGAAATTGAATTTGTTTTTTTTTTTTTTTTATTCAGATTCTTCAGATTTGTTTACTCAAATTTTATAGCTAATTTTTGAAATTGTTTTTGTTTATTCATTATTATTAATTTTTCCTTCTCTTCTTGGATGCAATTAGTAAAAATTGAAGAAATGAAATCTTTCAATTTCATGAGCAAATTCATTCGTATTCCCTTTGCCAAAGGTCAAGGCTTAACTTTCATCAGTTAATTGGCATCAAATGTTACTGAAACGAAACATCAAAGTTATCTTCTGGGCACAAGGCAATGGCTTCCTCATCTTCCTTGTCGGTATCTACAAAATTGTAATTAAACTTTCGGGCCAAAATGCCAAACCAGTCTAACAATCCGCCAACCCCTATGACAAATCAGTTTCTCAGATTGCTTTCAATGTTAATCTTTACGTTAAATAAACCAAAAATGAAACACGCAAGATTTTTGTTGTAAGCCGCTTAGCGAACGGCGAGCGAGCGGTACACGACTCTCCCACCCTTCTTAAGGGCCATTCCCTTTCGGTAGGTAAGTCAATACACGACAAAGAGCTACTGTTTTTCTTAGCTATATTTATACCCTGTACTCTGTATGTTGAAAGGGTAATACAAAGTCTGCTGACAAAAGAACTTGGTGATTTTTGAAATACCTGCCCACATTTTTTGAGCTGCCTTTAAAATAATCTTCTTTTAAAGAGACCTCGAGTCGCTTTGATTCATGATTTGTTGAAAAGCTTATATTGACTAATGGCGCCTAAACCCTTTTCTTAACAGCTTCTTTATTCGAATGTATGTAGAAAAACTTAACTATGTATTAAAACAGATATCAAATCAATTGGTAGAAGGAAAATTCAACAACCAATAAAAAATATTATTATAATGCATAAGTAATAAAATTATTTAGTAATTTCAGATAAATAGTTTACTTTTGGGCAATTGTCGAAAACTGCAATTGCAATTATTGAAAGAAGCCATTGAAGTGCAACTTGGTTAATTCTTCTCTTGTATTTATTATCGCCAATAGAATAGATGACTATTCTTTTATGTATTAAAATTGTTGAGGATTGTTGTCTTAAGTGTTTTACCAATTATAACGTTATTTTTAATTTAAAATTAACAACTTACAACTTCATTGGCTTTTAAGTTGCACTGTTCCCTAAAACTCTAATTAATGGCCTAAAGGCTTCTGCTACAGGGTATAACCGAGTCGTTGGTAGATCTCACTGATATACAGCATTCCTATATATGTTTTTTTATGGCAATTGTTTTTTTCCTCTTTCAGAAAACTGCATTCCATGTTTCATTTTCATTCACTTCACTGCAATTGGCGTCGAGGCGCAAGAAATTTTAATTAATTTTCGCAGACGCATGCAATGTGATGCCTACTTTGGGGTTAAGTTTCATTTCTTTGGGTTTCATGTTCATTCGTTTTCGCATCGTCATTGGGCGATTAAGGTCCGCTGGATGACAGTTTCAGCCACTTGCCGGATTACCAGAGCAAAAAACAACTACAACAACAATCACACGGACAATAGGCAAGCCAAGTTCAAGCCAAGTTTGTGTCAGTGTGTGTCCAGTTTGTAGACGCATGTCGGCTCAGTCTCGGATTTGGGTGTTAGTACATACATGATTTCGAGTAGAAAAACCCGATTCTTGTATTTTGTCATCAATCATTTGACAAAGTTCATATCATGTTATGCAAACTGAAGGCGGAAGTGCTGAATATTAAGAAGATTGCGTTCATTAGGCCAAGCAGTTCCCACGCCTTCAAAAGATTCTCCTAGTTAAACGATTTTTCTTTCGTCTCGGAATTGTGTATTGCAGAAAAGACTCAAATTACCCTTTCATTTCACTGTGTTTTAAAAATTTTTAACAGTCATCTCAGTTTAAATGGTTTCACATGGTCTGTTGGCTTATCTTTTACTACAACAAATACTTGCAAAACACTCCAATCAGGCTCTTAGGTAAATTCTTTTAATTAGTAGCCTTTCTTTGATATAAATTCTCTGAACTTTAAATGTCAAATATGTCAAACATATCTCACTAGTCTATCAGATGAAAGTGAAGTCTCTGGATAGGTTGCCATTTCAATTTATTTGAATAGAAATAAGCATAAATTACATTGGCATATAAATATAAATGCTATCATGACAAAACAATCTATATAGAGCGTAAAAAGCTGCACAAAGAACCAGAGACACACTCATACACACACACACACACACACACACACACACACACACACACACACACACACACACACCAACGAGAAGAGAAAGAAAAAAACGGAAAAAGGAAGTTAACAAAATAAGCCAGATAGAGCGATAGAGATACCGACACAACAACACCAAAAGACAAAAAAAACCTAAGCCCAATAAAAGAAGAAAATAAATGTCGACACACACAAATTCACTCCGCTCCGACCAGGTAAAAATCAACTGACAAACGAAACTCAATACCAGCTGTGAGAGATTGGACGAAGAAATTGTGTCTTCTATACCCTACAAAAAAACATAGGCTAGAAAGAAAGTATATTAGAAACAGGATTAAATTGAGGGATATAGAGGAATAAGTCTAGAAATGCCTTAGATTGTAATGCTTATTGAGTTGGAGCTTTGAAGATTGGTGCGAAATATTAACTGTATCTGTGGAAAATATAAAAGAAGAATAGTTTCAGCATATATAAGATCCAATTGAACTGAGATTTCAGATTTAAGATAAAAGTATATCAAAACACTCATATGTGAGCTATTTCCTTTGATAACTTTCTATCATTCCGAAAGTAGTTTTACTATTTTTCTTTCATATGTGTAAATTCTTTATGATATAAATACTGTTGCAAGCGACTTTAGAGTAACTAACTACTTGTATTAGTATGAAAATGTATATGCTTTAAAGTTCCTCAAATAACAATATTTATTTCCAAAACATATTGAAATAAAATCTGGGGAAAAAGAGTAATATGTTTCATGTAAAATTAGACATGACAAATTTCATGATTTGGTTGGGTAAATGAAACGTATAACAAATGCCATTTTAAATAAGGAATTTAACTTTTAAAGAGTGTTTTACAGTCGATGTCCCAATTACACATATTGACATTTCTTTTCCTTATAAATATATGGTTATAACTTCTTTTTTTTTATTTTTTTGGGCTGCTGTTGAGAGGCATCAGCAGAGAAGTAATAATTTTTCGTCTTCTTTCTGCAAAAGTGAGCCGGCGATGAGTGCTGGCCTGGGCAAGTGCTGGTGCCATGGATCCATCGTATCGCATTTGGATCAGATCGGATCGCATTTCACCTTCTTCGTATTCTATAGTCTTTCTTGTCTTTCAGGTGTCACCGATAGGCATCTTTCTTTTAATGCCCTGGGCACAGAGAGCGCCGCGCCGCCATGTGAATACACAAAAGCAACAACTTTTACAGGTTCCCCAGGTTCCGTCCGGTCAGGCAAAAAAGAAAAAACAAAAATCGAAAAACAAAAAACCAGCCGAAAAACTCACACACACAAAGGCTCAGATAAAAATAATGCAGCCGTGTGGTCCAAAAATTCTCATTAAGCGAAATATTCACATAATCCCGCATTTATTTGATATGCTCGTTGTGATAATATAGACCAACTGACCAAAAAACAACAAAAACAACACCAGAAGACGACTGAAAAAACTACACAAAAAAGGAAAAGGACCATATCAAAATAAGAGGAAAACAGGTACAAACCACAAAGCAAAAAAAAAAAAAGCGGAAGATGACCATAGGTAGACAGTGTTTTATATTTTTTTTTTTTTGTGAGGTATTTTGCAGAGTAAATTGAAAAATGAAGAGGAATTAAAATGATGATTGAACTGCTTGATAGGGGAATATATTTAATTTAATTACCACAGGAAAATACTCTTGGGGGGAAAATACATTTAAAGCTGTTGACAGGTAATTTGCAAACAGTTTCTATACTTGCCACACTCGAAGACAAGTTTATTTAAATATAATTTATCTTTGGCTTTAATTTGAGACATTGGTAAAGGCTTTTTTTTTTATATATATATATTTATTTAAGCGCTGAATCCATACTTACAAAAATAGTATCAGTATAACAACACAAATAGATGATTTACAAAAAGGACCAAACCTCATTGGTATACCCAAGAGGACTTATTGGTAAAGGCTATATGCTTGATTTGCTATTTAGTTTGAAAATTAAAAATTAAACCATTGTCTTTATGACTTACATTCTTTTTATATTCGAATTTTGGAAATGACTTCTGTTTAAAAAAGAAAAAAAGAATGACATTTACTTTCAGTTCATTATCTTCTTTGAAGGACTATTTCCGTTGAGATAAATCTGCTTAAGAGAATCAAGCTAGATATTCACGTTAGTTGCTGAACACTATTTAGAGAATTAGTTAAAGAAGCTAAAGTTTTACTTGTACCTACTATGTATGTAATAGTAGTTTATCTGTAATTACTCAGCCACTTGGTTTTACGATTTCTACTCTTGATTTTAATATTTACAAAATATGCAAAATTTTATTTTTACAATGTATAATATTAATACATTTAAATTCACTGATTAGGCAATATGTCATATATAATCAGTTTGGCTTTCAATTAGCCCGATGTGAATCATTTCATGGCAGATTCCCACCCATATATAATATAATCATATTGATAAGATTCATAAACCAAAACATGTCTACGAAATAAATATTAAATATAGGTCACAATTTGATTTACTCATAATAAATAAACATACATATATATATACCTATATTTAAATGAGTGATAACGTTAACACGTGACGTCATTTCGTCTAGCCTAATCTAGAATTCTATAAACATAGAAGTTTTTAATCTGAATTCTCGATTCTCGTTTCCCGCAGTTGTTGTTGGAGCGATAGATTCAATTAGAAATCGCCCCCAAAATACATATAAAGTGAGAATTACTCAGCGCAATTATGCAGCTCATTGCCCTTGAGTTATGGCTTGTTGAGTCGCCGCCTCGACTTGGCGGTGGTTTCGATGGCATATGCAACCTTTGTGCTCCAGTGTAAAAGCAAGAAGAAATGAGAGAGAGTGAGAGAAATAACATGCCACACCATTTACCGAAGTTATATTAAACGTACAATTCAATATGCAACCACATGTGGCAGCAGGCAATAGGCACGCACTCACGCTTGCTAGTTCTAGAGATGGACAAATTGTTGAGCGATTTCAATATTAACTATCATATAGCATAGGAATTGGATCGAAATATTAGATACTATGCGACTGATCCCGAAATGCAACTTTGCCCAACCATTTGCTTTCGGAAGGGTTCTTCCGAAAGTAATCCTTCTAAAAGAAAATAATCAGTGTCTTATCGCCTCAACTTAAAAGACTTTCTCTTAGGATAGCACATTTGTGTATTATTAGATTGATTCGTTTATATCAGTCTCAAGTTTCATCTTAAATTTTGCTACTTTTTCACTAACAACTTCAAAGAGACTCTATATGAAAAAGATTCGAAATAAAAAGACAACTTTTGAATAAGACTTTTGTTTTACCAGGTCGATGATTGTAGGATTATTATTTGAATTTTTTCAATAATTTTTGATCCTCTCCACTCATGAAGTTTTTTAATTAACAATACATATCTAACCATCAACTCTCTCCAAATATTCCGTCTCAATATTTCAATATTCCATTAAGAATCTTCATCTTTGTTGATGCAGGATCATTTCAAGCTCATTTTGATCCTACGATTATTTTTGTTTCTCACATTGTCATCTCTAGTGTGCACTCTAAATATAAATATACATTTATTATGCCAGCCTTTTTTGGGATATATATATTTTTTTTTTTTTTGTTCTTTTCATTTCAGTTATTGTTCGCTGTGCCGTTGCAGCACACATGTTAGGGGCATGTGAGGAGAGGAGAGTTCTCTGCCTCATGCAACCTTCAGTTGGGCATGCGCAACTGCTCTTATTTCTCCTTCAACATTATTCTGAAACCGAGCCCATATTTGCTGTCAAGTCAGGTATCCCCGCCCCCATCTCCCATTCAACTAGAAATTAGGTGTGTGACTGACTCTCTTTAATGGAAAATGTCATCGAGACAAAACAAAAAAACCGACAAAAAAAAAAAAAAAAAAAAATAGAAAAATAAAATAGAGAAATAATAAGTTCGAATCCTATTGACTGAAGACTTGAACTTCAACATTAGCTTTGTACACTTCAAAATGGAATTTGTTTTTTTGCTGAATCATAGTTCAATGTAAATTGATCAAGTTCACATACGAGAGTTGGGGAGGATGTGATGTGGATAAAGGGAAGCGACTCATATAGACGATCATGATCAGAATGATGATGATGAAGTTAAAAGTAGAGAACCCGGTTCGCATGTGTTTTAATTAGAATATCGTGAGTTGTTTGGCTTTCAGTCATATAACAAACAATTCGAGTATATCCCGTGGGTGGCATTACCATGAGTTGGCAAGAAATCAAAAAAGAAAAAGAGTTGATTCGGCAAACGGAGGCGAAAGTATGTGTAAAATATATATAAAGTTGAGAGGGTATACCATAATTATATTTGATCAGCAGTTGCCGTTGTCCTCTTTTAATGAAGTAATCAAATTTCATGTTTAACTTAGTCTTAACAAGAGAAGGGAAAACGAATTGAATTGGCTAAAGAGTTGCGTGAAACTAAAAATGATTTATTATAGGGTCCTATGTAAGACCTTATATGAAATTCCATTTCATAAAATATATTTTCTATGATTCACACAGCAGATCGAAAGGCTTGTAGTCTCTTTAAAATTTTGTTATACGAAATTAACTCACTTATAATATTTTCTAATTTCAATAGACTTCCGTTTGCTATAATTATTCCTAATTTGAAATATCTCAAAGATATCTCTTGAAGAAATTTAAATTGGCGCTCTTTTTTTATAAAATATTTTTGTTAATTGATTTTTGTGAATTCCATTCAAAATTGATATCATTTTTATTGTAAAACTTTAATAATATCTAAAACTAAATTACTTCAATTAATTTTAAATATATAAATTAACGAAAACTATTAAATTTTTCATGTTGTTTTAACAAGTTTTTTGTCGGTTTTAAACGTTTGTTTTGCTTGTTAAACTCAGCTGTTGCAAATGTTGCCAAAGCCACAAAACCTGTTGCCCCCAAATGTTGCTAAGCAGTCACAGTGTTGCCAGCAACATGTTGGTCTTCTCAACACACGTGCTAGAAACAACATGGTAAAGGAGAACAGAGAAATAAAGTGGAAATGAACAGACACAATCCACACACGAAGCATTCAAGATTCAATACGAAACTCAAACCGAAACGAAACGAAATAATTTTTATACCCTTGCAAAAAGGTAGATATATTAATTTTGGTCATAAGTGTGCAACGCATATAAAGTATATATATTCTTGATCAGCACGACGAGACGAGTTCAAATAGCCATGTCCGTCCGTCCGTCTGACCGTCCGTCTGGATCGACGCGAACTCCTCCTAGACCGTTAGAGCTACAGAGCTTAAATTTTGCACGTTGGATTGTTCATATATACTGCAGGGGTTGTATATCTCGGATTCAGCCGGATCGGAACACTATCATATAGCTCCCATACAAAAGGCAAAGTCACGAACAGTGACTTTTCTCCATAACTTCGTTATTTTCTCAGCTATCGACATGAAATTTAATATTGGTGAGTTTATGCACCGTTAAACAACTGTGCCAAATTTCATCAAGATCGGGTGAGTATATAATATACCTCCCATAGGAACGTTCGGTGGAAAACATTGACTTTCAAAAAGTTCGTTATATCCTATGCTAAGATTGAAGACCGTTCTTTCGCAAACATTACCCTTTGTAGATAAAACAGTTAGTTTAGATAAAAGAGTTACTAAAAAACTTGCAAGGGTATACAAATTTTGACGTGGTCGAAGTTAGCCCCGGCCCTTTGGTTCGTATTCGGCCTGAAGACTTGGCTTTGGATGGTCGCGAACCATCAGCGGCTAGAAATATGAACATAATTTGTGTGTGCCTCCCCGGGAAACACTTCAGATGATCAGGTTGACTTCATTAGAGGCCAGACAAAGAGAGAGACCGAGAGAAGAAAGTGTGGGTGGTGTAGGTGGTAGACTGACACTGGACACTTGAAGGTGTTGACATTCAAGTCGACCGTGCGGGGTTGCCCCTAATGACACACACAGAGGTACAACAACTTGAACTCTTTTGCACTGCAGTGTGCGTGATAATGATACAAGACCCACTGGTTGAGAACCAAAGCATCCTTTGGGCTGTCATCCTTCTCCCCAAATGGCGTGTCAAAATGTTTCGGTTCACATGCAACATGGATGAATCGCCGGACCTTGCGTGCGTTTAAAGTCTTATCGCAGAACAGGAGGCTTAACTTGAAAGGCGTTAAAAAAAAGCTAAATGCTCATTTGATGCAATTCATTGAAAAGAGAGGCAGAATGATAGACGACGACGACTTGGCTATGACAAATGCAGATTGATTTATTTCTGCTGCTGATTGCTTAATACCACTTTAACCATTTCAATTGTTTGCCTTAACTTTAGCTGCCCACATTGGAAAAATTCCCCAACCTACCAGGACAGCCGCAAAGCAGGGTAAGAAAGAAAATTGGTTTTTATGCAAATTCTGTAAATTTTTTTTTTAAAACAAACATAAATATGCTGAATGCAAAAGCACTACAAACCGATTTCAAGTGAAAATGCTAAAAGGGCTGGAGAGTTAAGAGTAAAAACAATCTCAATACAAGGCAAGGCAAACGGAGAATTTCTACGAAAGATTCCATAAAATATTTTATGTTTACAATTTGGTGAAGGCTTAAGTGAAATTCATAGTAACTGTTGATTTTAATAGAAATATGAAATTATACGTTTTTAATTTATATTATTTTGAAGTAATTTAAAAATGTATTCTATATGTTTCTAAACAGAAACGTTTTACTTTAAAGAACATTTTTTATGTATATATATATTTACATAATCTTGCTGATAAAACCTTTGTCTTGTTATTTGCTTACGGTGGGGCTGGCATTTCAGGAAAAAAAGGCATAAGCCAGATAAAACTTTGCATAGATAAATTTCGAATCAACGAATTCATTGTTCACTTTAGCAAAAATACACAAAAAAAGATAAATATATCAAAAAGGGGGAGCTATTGAAATTAGTTTTTTTTATACCCCAACAGAATTTAATGAAACCTACACATACTGAAACATACTGAAAGAAACTTTAATTTGACTGTAAGTCTCTCAAATCTCTTAGTGGCAAAAGAAATTTATATTTGACCAAAATGTACTTCCTTCTTAGAAGAAGTTTGTTGATATCTGAAGACTTAACTTAGCTTACCTATAATATAAAGCCCTTCCGAAAGAACAAATAATGAAACTTAAAGATTCATTCAAAAACAAAAGCACGAAAAAATGTATGAGAACAAAATCATATTGAATTCTTCAGTATCAGTTGAAAATTGACTTTTTTCTGTGCTTTTCGAAAAATATTTCAAATAATTTTACAAAAAAAAAAGGAATGCTACAAAAACCGTGTGACAAATAATGCCGCCAAATCAGCAAAAAGCATATTTTTTCCAGCATGCCATAAATATTATTTATCACATATAAGAAAAAGAGAAATGCCATCGTAATTGGCAAAGCCAAAGGGTCTTTGTCTGGGTTCTGCCCTTGAAGAATTGCTTTTGATAGAATTGTTCAAAAATTCAATGGAATCTGCCAAGAAGAAAGAATATGGCATACAAATGTGGCAGCAACATCTCAGGGGGGCAGGCAGGCAGAGAGCAAAGCAGCATTTTGTGGTCTGGTTTGGCTGGGCTTCTGCTATCGATGGTAATTAATAAGCCATGGCATTGCAATTTTTTTCCTCACTCTCTTCTCTCTCCACAATCCACCCAACCCACTCATGCCGCTAATCGTTGCAACAAATTGCGGCATGTGTGCAGCACACGTTCCACCTTAAGGTGATGGGGGTCGCATGGGGCAAGCAGGCAACTGAAAAGGGGGAGACAAGACATTGGATTACAAATTGCAAATGAACGCAAATCGATTAAGTTGTTTGCTTTTTCAGAGGAAGAGAGACGGACAACGAGAGAGAGAGAGAGTGAGTTGGAGAAAAACCGCAACGGAATGGCAAAGGAAAATATGAAATGAGCATGCAAATATGACAAGAGGTCCAAAAGGGTATGGGATACAGGGTGGTGGTGGGGGGATTCAAGGGAAAGGCAAATATGCGCGTGCTGAAAGACAAGACATTAGCTTTGTTCTATGGAGTGAAAGTTTACTTCACTTGCTTAAAACCTGCCCATCTTCCATCCAGTTCTATGCAAAATGTTTGCCATTCTGTATTCCCTTTAACGAACAATGCCCGTTCCTTTGCCAGCAACCTGAGAAATGCCTATTTAAATGCACTAAATGCGTTGACCAACTCGGGTCTAGCATAATACAGTGGACTGCGAATAAAAGGACTACAGTTTTGGTTAAGAAATGATTGACTATTGATTATTTTATATTCCTTTACAGAAACATTATCATATAGATTGTCCTCTTTAAAAATGGGAGAACATTTTCTGGTAATGAGATTCAGGAGTTAATATTGCAAACATTAATATTTGAACCCATTTAGACTATCGCCAAAATATATAAACATAGATGGTAGGATATCTGCATATGGTTTCCCATTTTAGAATTTGCTAATATTTAACTAGTTTGCTTTATTGTTGTTTATGTGTTATATGTATTTTATCTAACTATGATAAAAAAAAAATTGAATCGCCCGAGCAGGGACTTGAACCCTGGACCCTTGGATTAAAAGTCCAATGCTCTACCAACTGAGCTACCCGGGCATATATTTAACAGAAAAACAACTATAAATAATAGACGGAGTATAACTCTGTTTATAATGAAAGTCATTCTTCTATTCGATAAACATTCCAAGGCGCAGTCAGAAGCTATAGCAATAAATTGGAAAATTCTCGTTTTGTTTAAACTATATATCAAACTCGGTTTAGAATTTGCCAATATTTAACTAGTTTGCTTTATTGTTGTTTTATCTAACTATGATAAAAAAAAAAGAATGGAACCCGCCCGAGCAGGGACTTGAACCCTGGACCCTTGGATTAAAAGTCCAATGCTCTACCAACTGAGCTACCCGGGCATATATTTAACAGAAAAACAACTATAAATAATAGACGGAGTATAACTCTGTTTATAATGAAAGTCATTCTTCTATTCGATAAACATTCCAAGGCGCAGTCAGAAGCTATAGCAATAAATTGGAAAAGTCTAGTTTTGAAAACTATAGCTATTATTTCGGATCGGTTTGGGTTTCTTAACTTTTTTCCTGGCTAATTGTTTTCCCAATGTGTCTCTTAGATCAGTTGGCCTTATGGTCAGATATATTTATATTAAGTCATTTTGGTAAGCAACTGCAACAAGTTTAGAACGATGTCAAAAGACTGGCCGATAGATCAAGTTTTCAGTGTAAGCTTCACTGTACTTAGTATTTACCTGCAGCTAACTAGCCAGCATGTTGGCCTAAAAGACCAAAAAGCCACATAGCCCCATCCAAGTTGATTGCCAGGCCATTAAGTGCACCCAAACGGTTGAGCATGCGCGTATTGTGGCACTGAGCGCTCCACTTGCGGGAGCTCCCCCTTCCACTGGGATATCCACCCCGCTTTTCCGCTTCCCCCTCTTTTGTCTCCTACGATTGCTACTTTGCCTTCTCCTTGGACTGTGTGTGAGCGCGGCATAATGAGCCGCGCAGTTACATTTATTTTAAATCTGATATACATATTTCTCTTATTTTTTTTTTTTTTTTGGTTGGTTGGGGTTCTTTTTTTGCATTGTTGTTATTTGGCCTTTGTTTTTGGGCAGGCTGCAGCGGTTCGAGCAGTAACAGCAACAGCAGCAGCGGCAGCTGAATAGCCATTGTTACTCACCGTCTTTTGGGTTGTTGTTGTTGCTATTGCCGGTGGCGACTTTTGGCAAAACTCTTGGGTTTGAGCTAGCCTTCCTTCAGATAGATGAAAGAGTATCTTCAGTGGGGTATATCAGTTGATTGTTAAAGTCTGTTTATGCCTAATCATTTACATTAAGTGTTAAACCAAAAAATATTTATTTTAATATGTCTTTACAAATTAATCGAACTATAGACCAACACTATTATTGTTTTAGATTGATAGAAAGTTCTTTTGAATAATTTCCCTGTCAAATGTTAATAACAGCATTTTTGTAAAAGGAAATACTTTGAATTAATATCAGTTCATAAATGAAATAAAATAAAAAATATTACAACGCCCGAGCAGGGACTTGAACCCTGGACCCTTGGATTAAAAGTCCAATGCTCTACCAACTGAGCTACCCGGGCAGATATAAGTTCGGACATAAATTCGTTAGCTTTTACTAATTGTCCAGATCCTCCCATTTCACAACGACAGGATATAGATAATGACCCTATTCCCAATTGGGTTATTAAAATTTATTTTACATACATATATGATTAGAAGTAGCTGCCAAATTTAAGTCCCATAATGAACTTTTCTTTTTATAAAATAGGGCAACAAAACCAAATTAAACAGAAAATGTTGCTGGTTAAAATGGCAGAGTATTTACTCTACGTTTACCTGTAATGGCAATTTATATTTGACTACTACGCATGGCTGCCTTAACGCAAATGTATGCAAAAAGCCATTGAATTTGCACCGGTAGGTATGTATGTGCCTACCTCCTCCTACCCACCTACCATTCATGTATGCTTCGAGAGGGGGCGTCGAGGGTAGAACTTGGTAGGGGGAGAAGCAACTAGCCCGAACTACAGACTGAAACGGATGGCGACTTACTCAAAAGAATGGTTGCAGATTCTTGCCTCTAGATTCTGTGTTTATTTTGTGTTTTCTCGTAACACAATGCCCACTGCACACACATGAATAATGTGTGTGAATCGCGGCCAAAAAACAAAAACAAAAAACAAAACAGAAAAAAAATTGAGGGGAACGGACAAAAATGTAAACCTGTGAGATCACATGAAAATTTTGTATGCAGTTTGGCATTAATCAAAGCGCATTTGCCGACACAAGACCAAGTCGCCAGCCATCTCGTAATGATCACAACAGCAGCAAAAACAAGAACAACAACCATAGCAACAACAGCATCAAGGGGGAAGGAAAAAAAATGAAAAGTATTAAATAAACCCCCAAGAGCTGGACACAAAAGACCATCTAAATGCAATGGCAAACAGAAAAGGCATTGGCATTTCACACTTTTACAGCCGAGAGGCAAGCAGTCGACCGGGCCTGACAATGGATAGAAGGAGGCGGTCAAACGACTCACTATTTTCATTTTTCGAAAGCGTAAACTTTGTTTTTGAAATTAAAATTTAAGTCAAACGTCGCTCACAATATACAACTACACTTGGAAAAATCATAAAATTATGATTTAGGACAAGCTTCGAATATCCAAATTGGAAAAAGCAAATGCCATATTAGTTTTGTAATTTAAATCAATGAAAACGGAATTAACTCTCGCCATAGCTATCTAGAATCTATTGATAAAAATACTAAGGTAAAATACAAAGAAATAAACTAGTTGAAAATTATAACTTGAACTGTCGAACTGATATCTTACCTCAAGGACAAAGGTAGAAAGGCTAATCTGATATTTTTTTACAACCTCGTTTTCAATTAAGACGAATGGATAAGTTAGTCAGTTCCATCGGTTTTTTTTGGATTAATTACTAACTAAATTTCATAAAATGAAATCAATTTGTCAGACTGATGACTTTCCATTTGTAATTGCTGTCGTTTTTTTTGCAGTGTACATGAAACTCTCCTGAATTTTACATGTTTTATTTTTGTATTTGCCTGGCAGCATTTGGAGTTTTTCGGCTACCAAGGTGGTCGATCGCTGGGCATAGAAGAAGGCAAACAGAGAAAAATCGAAGCTGGACTTTCGTTTGGCTGGCCATCAATGTCCGATTTGTTTGGTCTACCGCAAAGATTCAATAAACTGTCTGCTTTAAGCCAAAAAGTTTGTCTGCTCTGTCCCTGACTCAGTCTCCGTCTGTTTGTCTGTCTGCCAGTCACTTTGTCGTTTCGTTTCGTTTTGTTTGGATGCTTGTTTGTTTGTTTGTTTGTGTGTCTGCCTGCAGTTCTAATATGTATCGATGACCAAGATGCTGATTTCGATGCCCCAACTTGTTGATGCATCTGTTGGCATCGTTTACCGTTGGCCTTCATTATCATTTCTGCCTAACAAGAGTATCTGGTGATAGAGATGCCAGTAGATGACTCCTTCGCATTCAGGTTTTAATGGTCAAATAATATTACTTGCAGTTGCAGTTCCATTCAGACAGGGCGTTCGGTGTTAACATCGTCCCGAAACTCGTGACCAACGAAATTCTCGAATTTTCAATGCTTCTCTTCAATAACAAAGCCGAGTTAAGAACATGCACATAAAATCAGCTGCCGCTTCTTAAAGTAAATCTATGCACAATATATACAATTCCATTTTCAATTCCTATACAGTATTGTTGGATATATATATATATATGTATATATATTCAATTATTGTCTTTCTCTGCCTGCAGTGCACTAGACCATGGGACATGAAACTGCAACAAAAAAAAGAGAGCCAAGTGGAACAAACAGCTATAACAGATTTGGCCAATACCGACAACATAATTGCACTTATATTTGAAAACACTTCAAAATTCTATATTTTCAGATGGTTTACATATATTCTATTTTGAATCTGTGGTGATGTGGAATGATGGTGTAATCGTTTAAGCTTGTAAAACATAAGACAAAGGTGATATAAAAGTTTGATTCCTCACAATTAATTCGAAATCGAAAACGGCAATAGGTTTTATATATCTAACTAAACAAGGTAGATCTTGAAATAGACTTGATAAAATATATTCTTTCATATTATTTCTAAATGAATATAAAATCGAGAAGTCTAATTTTTGTTAAATCAAAATGAATTTCCTGGCGAAAATGGCTGATTCGGAGTTAGCACAAAATAAAAATGTCTGTGTTTCTGACACCTGTTACAAATCGCAGGTTCTAACTAATGTGCCCCATGATGCATCAAGTAGCTGTATATTGACTACTACCGCTGATGTTCTGTTACTGCTGCTGCTGCTGCTGATATTGCGGGCTGTTGCAACAAGAGTCAAAAAGTTTGTTTGTGCCTCAGATGGAAGCAAAAGAGGCATAGACATAGACAGGGACAAAGAGGGAGAGAGAGTGAATGGAGCAACTGAAGAATGCAACAAGAAGCATTGATTTCAAATAAATTTTCGCTGCCGGCCAAATTGTATGCCGGTTGCTTTTTGGATAGTTGTCTGGCATATTGGGGATGGGCCTTCGTGCCTCGTGTGCAGCTGTAACTATAGATACTTGTGGGTGTGTGTGAGTGAGTGTGTGTTCATATGTGTGTGTGGTTGTGTGTCATGGGCGCGTTCAATGGTGCACAAGCAAAGACAAGGTTGAAGGAGTGGGAGTGGGACACACGCCCCGATGCAGGCGCTGATATGGATGCATGTAAATGCAATCGTATCTTACGGCTGTGCACTTTCTAGCCCAGGTACAAACACACACACACATACATAGAGAGAGAGAGAGGAGGCATGCAACCAGCTCCAGTCACTGGGCACCAGCCACCAGCCACATGCACATGGACAAGTTCAAGTTGCTCTCTGAGTTCTGCTCTGCTTTTCCATCTGGCATTGTTTGTTCTTCATTGTATTTTCCTTCGTTTTTCGTTGTTTTTTTTTTATTTTTTTATTTTTGGCGGCTGCGGCGCTTTGCCTGCTCCTGTTATTCTACTAAGTTGATAACCATGTTCAAATAAATCACCTTTTGCGTGGCTGCAAGCGAAAGGCTGCCCCAACCGCATTGGGAGGCGACAGCATCCGATCCGTGCCTTTTCGTGGCGATGGCGATGTCGATGTCGGGGCCATATAGTAACCTGAACAACAACTACTACAGCGACTACTAGGTATGAGCGGTTGCGGTTGTCGTTGCATTTTGGCTTTTATCTTTTGTTTGCAATATTCAGATGCATCTTTAAGATAATTTGTTGCTATGCTAACCGTAAAGGTAACTTGGCTTCGATTTCTCCACCGCCCTCAATGTAGTTTGCCACAGTGGTTCTAATTCAAGTGCCTATATTATAAAAATATACTGGCAAATCAAGATAAATGAGAGCTTAAAATAAGAAGTTAACATTACATTAGAAGAATAATAGATGGACTAGCAAAATAATAGTCAGTATTCTCATATTTTACATTTAACTTTCAGTTTGAACTCGTCATACCAATCAATCATTAATCAAACTGATTGAAATATCTGGTACTTACCATTGATAATAATATAACTAACTAACTTAAACTTTATAGAGCAAAAAACAGAAACAGGTGTGTGTAGGATTTTATACAGGTCATTGAACTCATATTCACATATTCATTGAAAGCGAAACAAATCGAAAAAGAAATTGTTAGATGCTTTAATGGAATGACTAAATTATATTAGTAAATAAAATTGCAGCTATTAATCTCAATTGAATTCAAAAATTTGTCAAGCTTTCTATTCTCCTTTGTAAATGTACATGAATTGTTTAATGCATCTCGAACCACTGTGCATATTGTCTATGTGCGATTATTTTAGCATAATAAAAATATATCAGCAAGATGTTGGTAGATTCGTTTGTTGTTGCGGTCGGATTTGTTGTTGTTTTTGGTTGGCTGGGGGCCTTTCCTACGCCTAGCCTACCTCAAAATCGAGACCCTGGATAATGGCATAATGTGCCTGGGCTTTTGATGCCATATCGATTTCAGGGCAAGCTAAAGCGAGGGAAAAGAATATAACAACGAAAAAAATTGCCATATCCGCCCCAATGAGGCAAATGCCGCAATTCAACTTGTTGTATTCCCTTGCCCTCAGCTGTGTGTATTTGTGTCTCTTCCATTCTTGGTATCTTTGGTTGCAGCTGCCGCCGACGCCAATTTCAAGCCGAGAAGCTAACCTAAGGCTGTCTTGGGTCTCATTAGCCAACTTGGTTGGGTAAGGTTCTCGTCCAGACATGGATGGTTACATCTTTGCGCTGTTACGTGACAAAGTCACAAACACTTGACTTGACACACACGTTCCCGACTGAACTGGCTGAAGGGCGACAACAAATTAGCAGACCTCGGAATACTTGACCTTTTCTTCTGATTAAGCTGTTGCTTATCCATTTGACATTAACTAATTGCAAAGATGTGTGCGAAACAAGTTGACAGATGTCTTCAACTCACCCCAAACTCCTGCACCATCTAACATTTGATGCCATTTATAAATTCACAATCCGCTTTTTTTGTTTTGCTAATCTTTTAAGACCGACCCCCAATTGGAGCCAAATGACAAGTTTCAGCCATTTGATTTGGATTTTCAGGCTCAGCTGTGTGAACAAGAGCGCACAAAAAAAAACCAACACAGGAACAAATGGTGGGTGGGGGGTGAAAATGGGAAATACAAATTGTCAACAAGAAAGTTTTTCCTATCGCACACAAACTTTTCCTAGGCAATTGTCAAGGGGAATGAAAAAAAGCTCCTGTATATCCTTATAGATAGCCAACAGATGGGTTCTTGTGAGAATTAAAGGGTTTACTTGTCGTGACACTGCCCTCGCCATCAAATTGGCAGACGTGGAAAAAGTTCATAAACTTGTTGTCAATGCAAAGTAAAGTGACTATTTAGAAAATTATTCTATTTTAAAATATAACAATTGGTTTTTCCTTTCAAAGAAATTATAATGGTAAACTTCATCATAGTTATCGATAACATGTGAGACTAATTGAAGGACTTAACATTACATTTACATGCTAAATAGAATTAAACATAAAACTGTTGGTTGTGTGGCAAATGAGGGAAAAATCAAAAGGGTTTGAAGACTTAATTCAAAAATTATTTAACGCTAGTAACGAAAAGAATATAATGTAGATTAGTATACCATTTTAATATATGTATGTACCTACTTAGGAAGCTTCTCTATTCTTTTAGTCTAAAGCCAACAATTGTTTTGGAACCATCAATTATGTTTTCAAAACAGTTAAGGACTAGTTAAAGATTTGATAAGGTTACCTTGATAAAGGAAACTATATAATATTTTGGCGATATGGAATCACCAAATATAACTCCCAACATTCTTTGTAGGTTATTTAAGAGCATCATCGTTCATCCTTAAAGCCTATAACAATCGATCTCCCAACACAATATGCTAATCAACTCTTTAAGTTGAAGAGTGCTTAAAACTTTTGAATTAAACTTTGTACAATAATTTTCTTATATATCCTCTTGCCACAAATTCATTTATTATAGACATATCTGTGCTATATATGTATGTATATATATTTGGCACACGTTCTCATGCTCCTTAAACCTCCCACGGCCCATTGAGTGTGCAAATAAATGCGCTTAATTAATTGCATTTTTGCACTTTCAAGTGGCGGCACTCCCGTTAGCCTCCCTGCCAATTGCTGTCTCATCCCATCGCCTTGGTGAACGAATCGAACTTCAAATATGCATCAATAAACTCAATTAAACGTAAACAGGAGGCAGCTGTTTCTGTCTGTGTGTGAGTGTCTGTGCTTGAAAACTGAAAAATAAATGCGCAACGGGTTGCTGCCACTGCATTGTTGCAACACCAACAACAGCAGCCCTTTCAGGTGGGAGTAGATGATGATGATGATGATGATGAGTATGATGTTATTTTTCTTATATTTTATATCCAGATGTCATAGCATTAGTTGAAGATGCTCTCTACGGCAAGCTCTCTGTCTTTGGCAGTAGGAAGCTGGGGATTTGCAATGAAAAAGAAGTGCCAAGTGCGTTGGCAACAAGCGGCTTAAGTTTTTCTCATATTCTTGAGTTCATTTTGCCACTGTTTGCTATAGATGTATGAATGTATGTTTATGAAACCGATGTGCATCATGTTTTGGTATTAGCTGCCATTTCCTGTCAAGAGAAAATAGTTCATGCTAAGATCTTTCAGCGATCAATTCAAAAAAAGAAATACAAAAGAAAACTTTAATAAAAACAAACTTTTTGAGACGTTGGAGCCAAACAACATTTTGGACACTAAATCAAACTCAATCATGATGAGTGGTGATTGAGCATGGAGCTGAATTGGAGGGAGTAAAGAAAACTTGAAAAAGTTTCAAATTAGCCAAAAAGAAGCAAACAAATAAAAACATCAAATAAATTAATTAATTTCAAAATAGAAGTCCACAAGGCATAATGATGGTAACGTGACACGATTGGCTTAACAGTTGTGTGGAAATTTCACTGATCAAACTTTCAATGCAAATTGTCGTGATTGATTATGATATAAAAAAGATACATACATATATAGCCCTAGATTAAGTAAATGACTATTGGAGTTCGTCAAAGTTCCTTAACTTTTTCTACAGTTTATTATATTTCCATTTAGAGATTGGCACTTACCACATTTCACTTATTAACATTTCTAATGATGACATCAGAAATGAATTCCATTTTTATTTACTCTCTAGAATCATCTTCTCCAAGTACTTCCGAATGGTATAGATTTCCATCTCTATATTTCACTGGTGTGAACAAATTTGACTAAACATTTCATTTACTTGAATTTCACTTTGAAATGCAAACCAAAAAACGTGGCGCACGCATCCGCTAATTACCTCATCATCGGCAAGGCAAAACCACCCATAGATAGACCATCAGATTTCTTACCCTTCCACCAGTCTTGTCAAATGTGTAAACAATTTTCCAAACATTTTCTTTCTATGTATGTGTGTGTGTGTGTTTTCTTTTTTTTTTCTCTAACAGAAACTTTAAACCCTTTTTAGTGATTTTTCACCCCCGCAAAATGTTCATTCAATGCCTTTGACTGATGCGCTGGGCAGCTGCTGCTCCAGGGGGCCAAGTGATGGGGGAAGGAGAACTTTGCACACACACACACAATCACATAGAATCATATACAGATCAAAGTGCTAGATTTTCATTTTCCTCTTTCTCTTCCTCTTCATTCTTTTTGACGGAACCAACAAACATGTTCAGTGCACTTTATTTACATTGGCTTCCGGTTGAATTCGGTTTTTTAGGTTTTTCGGTTTTTTTGGATTTTGGTTTTTCTTTTTTGTCTTCAGTGTTTTTTTTTCTTTTGTTCAGCAAATAAAAAGCCAAAAAATATGCAATTGTAAACAATGTTGAGAGAATAAAATGAAAAGAAAATGTTGTAAAGAAAATTGTTTTTTAGTGTAGAGTTCAAAGGCTGATAAATGGAAATGATATGGTGCTATTATCTACTATAATCTACTGGAATTAGTATTGTCTCTAGGTCAATCTGTAGTGCTGATTATTTAAAAAGCTAAACGCCGTTTTATACCCCTACAAATTTGGGTACATTAAATAAGGGATGGCGTTAACATTTATTTTAAGAAGTTGATTGGTTTTAAGTTGGTTTTCTTTTCATTAATGACTAAATTTCTTTATAAATATTATACAAATTATAATTTCTTTTCACATTTTTTTATTCCAGATGACATTAAATATAAAGTTGAAACTCCGTTTGAAAAGGAAAATCTTATATATCTTTCACCAGAGTTTAGCAGATATTTTTAATAATCTTTTTTATGAATCACACTTTAAGATGACCTTACGATAAACATAGTGCCTTAAAAAAATATAAGTCTTTTAAAGAGTATAAAAACTACTTTATGCTGGCACTATGACTTTTTTGTTCTTTTATGCATCGTTTGATCGCTCATTTGGATTTCAAAACACGTCTAACTATATCTCGAAACGTTTATCGAAAAGCTATAAACTTAACATTATTTTTACCGTTGTCTCCTCGTTTAATTACTTTTCATATTAAACAAAGAAAACAAAAACAAAAAAAAAACAACAAAAAATCGTGGGCCAACACAAAAAGAAGAAGCTCCTCTTGTTTCTGTAATTTTTCCATTTTTCTTTTGCTCAATCACGTGCCATGCCCAAAACGTTCTAAATTTCAATTGAATTCAATTTAATTAGCCGAAAGCGTAAGAAAACGTACCAAATACAGAACAAATTCTGTGTTAATTTGTATGCCATGAAGGTAATAAAGAGACAAATACAGAAATCCAAAACAAAATAAGCAGGAAAAGTATTTTGGGGGTATTTTGTCGTTTGTTACCATTAATGAAATCGACATAATTTGCATTAAATATATAGTTTTTAATCATGTTAATACAATTTCCAGATAATTATTAAAAAAGTATCTAAAATTGGCCAACACGAATAAACAATATTAACATATTTTTATCGATTTCAAAACTTTACTTAATGGAGTTCAAAAATTAATTGTTAGTTAGTAAGTTGGGCGGTTTGTTGATTTTTAGCAACGATTAATTGAACTTTACAAATTTATAAACTGTAACCAAAAATTGTATACTTACTTTCAAAATGACTAATTGAAAATTTCATGGCTGTCCTAACAAAATTGCCAAATGGTTTAATTCATATTTAAAATAACCTTCAAGTTAATATTTATGAATGAAAAATATTAATTTAAATTATTATTGACAAAAAACTCAAAAAAAAAAAAAAAAATACTGATTATAAATGATCTTCACATTAAGAAAGCGTAAATAATATAATGAAAATTCGTTAAGATAGTTGAAATGTAGTTAAATTAACAGGTTATTGACATTTTAACATTATCCATTCAGTCCAATTTTTTCCCAACCATAGAGTTAATATCTGTAAATTGATTAGACATTTCTTAATACTTCTATACATTTTCTCATATGTATATGTACAAAATGTACGAAATAACATTACTTTCAATTCATTCTAGTAAGATCGCGAAAACTCAAAATCCATTACACCTCTTCTGATTAACAAACAGCTAGTTAACATACAATATTAGTTAATATTAGTAATCTTTACAGAATTTTTAATTACTAACCTAACATAACCTAACCTTCAATTAACTAGATATAAGTAAATAATCCTTAGTTATGCTCTTTTAAGCCCAGTCAATGATATGACATTTACGTTAAACCTTTTCCATTAAACCATTGTGATTGTAGCGTCTGTTTATCTTTAGTTACTGTATGGATAACATTTTCTTCTCCCCCACAGGTTTCATAGTGAGCCTTTCAATTAGATAACAATACCGAGCCTATGTACCTCATTATCCATATCCAAATAGGGACACATTTTCCAGCGAAATCTCTGCAAAAAAAAACAGCAACATCTCCCACAATCTCGTTAGCAAGTCGCCACAGACTGTTGTAGTAGTTGCTTATATGTAGTAACTCATTCACTGGGATTGGATATTTAAGTTCCAACCATAATTTCATTTTATGGCAATAATTCCCCCCTTTACGGGGGCTCCGCAGTCGCCTCAATCATACAGCAGCATTCGCTATTTGCGGTTGTTGGTTTGGAAATTCAATCAGAATGGCAACATGTATTTGGTGGGGGCTTATCAATGGTATAGGCATTTCAAAGCAAACATTTTAGAGGCAGATTTACGCACACACACAACAGACAGAGACAAACCCAGCCAAATGACAGACAAGCATACAAAAGAGACAAATCGACAGACAGAGTAAAGTTTATCTTTTGCCATTTTCAAGGACAATTCCACATTCTGTTGGGGCAACATCTCCTATGTGTGTATGTAGTCGGATGTATTTATTAATTTGTGTATTTGTATTTACACGCTGCTAACATATTCATAGACAATTGGTAAATGTAATTAAATACGTTTACAAAAGCTTTTACTCCCTTTTTGGGTTTACAAAACAAAACCAACTGAAGCGAGTCCTCAAAATGTGGGCGTAGTTTTTGGGATTTTGTGGACAGCTTTTGGCCAGACTTAAATGAGAATGGTTATTAGTTTTAGTTAAATTGTAGTTAAATGAAAGTTTACACAGCTAATAGACAAAAATCTTTCTAATGACAGGGCAAGATGTTTTATGTCAATTAGTTAATTGGCAACTGAGTGCTGCGATGCTTAAGGATATGGCATAAGACTTCCGCTGTGACCTTTTGCTACTCCAACAATTTGTTGACCGCAGGAAAAACTGAAAAATCACCACAATTCTCCCACACACATACAAACACAGAGTTCTTTCTTTGCCGCTGAGTTCATTAAACGCTGTGCTTCGCCTAATTAACGCACAAATCGAGTTAATTTCTCTTCTAACCGAGGCAGTTAATTAAGAGTGCAGACAGAGTCAAGGGAGTGGGAGTTCGAATGGAACAGAGGGTACAAGAGAGGCGCAAAATTATGCGCTAATGTGTCAGCTATATAGCAATGACTTTTCACATGATTTCCCCTATATTGGTATTCGATTCTCGATGTCGATGTCGATGCCTCTGCCGATTTCTCTGCCTCTGCCAACTGTGGTCAATGGTAATTCAATTAAAAGACGCCACCAGCCAACGGCTGGGGCATTGTTTAGTTTATTGAACCTTACAAGTTGCATGCCAGAGCCAAAGCCATTGATATTTCTGCTGCTGTGATGGTGATCCGCTTTAATGCCAAATCCAACAATGGGAGAGCTTCGTCTTTACACTGCATATGCATGGGGCCCGCATTGAGAGTGAGTGCAAATGGAGCGCCCGCAGTTTCTGGCGCCATAAACAAGGTGACTTTATGTGGCTACGGACTCAGTCATCGGCCATTCAGGCAGCAGCAGCAGCAGCAGGTGTGTTTACTTACAATTGGTTAGATGAAACAGTTTACCATATCTACACACACACACGAATGCCAATGATGATGCTGATGGTCCCCAACCTCAGGCCAAGAGGTGAGATCACCGAGTTGAAGAATCAATGAAAATAAAACCTTTTTCAAAGAACACTTTACAAAATTAATTATAATTGCAACTTTCGGCAATGTCTGAGCTTTATTACATTCTTCCTTTAAATGAGTCTCTAAAAATATATGATAGTTAATAATCTTATTATCACTAATATATGTATTATCACATAAATCGTTTAACTGCTTATCATTAGGCATTCTGATGTTTAAATTTCGAATGGCAAAAACAAAAGTCTTTTCTTTTTAATTAGGAGTTATGTTTAAATTTTAAGTCTAAACCTCAAAGACAGTAATTCATTTTACTGTTAACATTTAATGGGCCTTAAGTTAGGAAATTACTTTTTATTAAATTTTGCATTATGTTTGTCTATAGTTTGTATTAACTTACCAATTGCCAGTTAAATATCTATTACGCCTATAAATAATTTTTAAAGCAAAATAAATTAAGACCCAACCTCGGAGATTTATATCCCAGACGATGTGTAAAAGTCAACTACTCAAACTGCAATGGCAACTTAAAAGTATAGGAAATTAAAAGTGGACACCATCAACAAAATACAACACGTCTGTCTTAAGACTGAGATTTGTTAAACTTATAAATGTTTATAGCCAACAAACGATTTAAATGTTAAAACAGTTTCCTTTATGTTTGTAACTTTTTATTTCTTTAAATTGCCACAAGAAAATTTTTGTCTTGCTAAAAAACCACTTTCGTTAATTCACTTTCTTTCTTAAAAAAAAAAACATACATTTTTATTAATGGAAAAATGAAATAAGCTAGAAAAAATGGAAATTTCTTCTCTCTTTAACTTTCTACGAACTTTTCGAAACAATGAAATAAATTAAGGACAAAGATATTGGCAATTATGTTGCTATACTGCAGAAAATCTTAAATACTAAACTAAAAGGTTAGTACTTTATATGTTTACAATAGAAACTATATATTTTTCCATTAATCCTTTATATTCATTGATTACATGTGCATTTATAAAGGCATTTTCTTTTGAAACCCAAATTTATCAGATATTATTGAAGTTTTTATACAGTTATAGATTTCATTTCTAAACTGATATTAAGTCTTTGTAAAAAAATTATGTTACATGACCAAAATACTTAGAGAGGAAATGAAAGAAATGTGAATTCTTTGATTCGGCTTCCTATAAATTATAAGTTAATCAATGAACTACCAACTTAACTTTTAAACTAAATTTGTAATTTTGAGAGCCTTAAAACAACCCTCGCATTAAGCTTTACTGATTACATCAAGTTTATCTATGACTACCATAAAATGAACGAATATGTCCAAATGCATTTGCATGCCAACTTTAAGAGGTCTCCCACTCGTCACGCACATCTCACACTTTGGCGTGAAAATTGTAATCGAATTCAATAAACTTGTCAAATGTAATGGCATTTTGGTTTATTTTCTTTCCTAATTGCCCCATCCAACATAAAATGGCAAGTCTTACGATTTCAATTAAGGACGAGTGTCAAAGAGAGAGAGTGAATGAAGAGGTGGGGAGATAAAGCAATGGTTTGCAGGGTCAAAAGCCACCACTTCAATCTATAAGGCATTAAATTGCGTTTTTATTTCGTTTTGCCGTAAACCGGAAATTGCGACATACGCACGGAAGTCAAGTCAATAAATGGGGAAAGCAAAAAAACAGAAAATGAAAAAAGTGTGAGAAAGAGAGAAAAAAAGGAATGGCCAAAGAAATGAGAACAAAACTAGTTATGCCAAAATTGCATGAGGCAAACTCAATAACATTTATGAAACTTGAGTGTTCTGTCCGAAAAATTGTGCAACAGTGAAAAACCTGAAATGAAAATAAAAATTGAGCAGGAAAAATTGTTTTTCAATTAAAAAGTTTATGTTGCTGCTGCGTGCAGACAAATTTGCCATTCAATTTGCCCGCTGGACACGGTGAGAGTGGGTGAAAAGGGGTGAAGAGATGGGGGGGGGGGGCTCCAGATGATGGAGACGAGCCAAAATTGCAGGTTACACGGATTTCCCCCGTCCTACAAACTTGGCATGTGTATATTCTCAGATATTGCAGTCAGATGCTGCGTTTTGTTACTCTTAAATTTAAATCCCTTTTATACAGAAGCAAAGATAAAGAAGGAAAATAAATAAATTGCTAAAGTTTCATTCAGACATGCCGCAAATGGTTTAAGGATTTCTTTGAAAAGTGCACCATTCACCTGGAATTAAGCAAAAAATATTGATTTTATTTCTTAAATTGTGAAATCGGGATCTGATGTGTGGAATCTTCTTTATAGTTTATACATACATACATCTAGATCTAGGTTAATAATAACAACAAATTGTTATAATTTGGTACCCCTTACCCCTTACCCGTACCCCGTCTTTGAACCCCTTATGTTATTGTCTTGTTCAAACCACAAACGACAACTGCAGACTTATAGTCAATAACCTCTCGACCAACTTTCGTTCAAACTCAACATTTTTAGATAAATATTAGAGAAATTGCTATACTATGATCACATCAAGTGCAAATCATGTCCACAATAAGATAAAAATTACACTTCTTGAATTAACTAATCGAAACCTAGGCTAAAAAGAGTATAAAAATTTCAGCATTAGTTTTAAACCCCCGAATTGCTTTTATAACAATTTGAAAATTACATAACGTAAAGAAAATTGACCACCCACCAAGTTGCCTGAGGTGTTAAATTTGTTGTCTCTGTCATTTTGATTCTATGTCTGTTTGTTCGAGGCTCTACATATGATAAGCCATCTAGTGTTTACTGTACCAACTTTACATAGCATTTAACACTCATCATAAATTATGCAGAATGTACTATATAGCACCTGCTCTCAACTTCCTCCAAAAAGCATTAGCAGTCAAAAGGCATAGTCCGGCATGAAAAACAAGAAAAAAAAACAAAATGTTTTCCTTTTTTTCTTCTCTTATGTACATGCCGATATTGTCGCCCGCATTTCCCCTGCTATCCCCACCCAAAAAAAAGGAAAATTTTTATTAATGCCTAGCACGTAGAAAAGAAGGCTAAGAAAAAAACCCTTCTCATGGCAAAAACTCGATAAGCTGCTTTTGTGGTCGGCTGCTGTTAATCTTAACACAACATTTAACTTTGCCTGGCTATCTCGAACGAAAAGGGGGTCAACCACCCAACCACCCACAATCCCCAAAAAAAAAAAACATACATCCACCCACCCAACCACCCATTGCGAGTGCAACATTCGCATTTGCCACGTGTGCAACATTAGATTCGTCTCATTGCTGCACGCGTCGTCATCGTCCCCCACTCTTATTTTCCGCCCGCAAGAAAAAGAAAAAGGAAACCTCTTTGCCCAGATGCAATTGACTTGAACTAATCCAAATATTATCGCAGCCGTGCAAAGACAACATTGGCAACAAATATAAAGAGAACCAGGCCAACATCATTAAAAACACTTTTGATTAATAACCCAGAACAAGCCCAAGCACGCGCTCCCACGCGGCCCCAGCCCTTTGATCATACTTTTTGTTTTCCCTTTTTACATTCATTCTTTCATTTTGTGTAAATATTTGCAAGTGATAGGAAATCTACACTGGGGATGGCCAAAGAGAGTTATCAGTGGAAAGCAAAACAAATAACTAATCAAATGGATATATACATATACAGATATAAAAGAAAAGTAAGACCCAAACAAGACAAACAAATTTTCCTCGTTAATTTTTCTTATTCTTTTTTGTTTTGTTTGCTTGCAAATTGCTCAAAATGGCAGGTGTTGGCCAGTCATTGGGCTTAGCTAACCGAGAATTATATCACAATATCACACAATCTGACAGCTGAAAATTCAAATACAAATAGCGAAGGGTCGTGACATAAATCAGTGTGAATACGCGAGAAATTTATTAAAGATTCTTAAAAAGTGAGAAATGATTTTCGAAATAAGACCTTAACTGAGTACCTACATTTTTGCGTTTACAATTCACATTCATTATTTTACAGCGTCCTCAAAGCATTCCGCAGGCATTGCAAAAATTAATACATTTACATAATTTTTCTAAGTTTCCTCTAAATTAATAATAAATTCTTATGAGTAAAATAAATGAATTGATATAAAATCATTAGAAACATAATTAAATAAATAAAACAGATTTCCTTAACTTTAAGTTGTTCTCTTTTTTTTAAATTACTCATTCAAATTCAGTCAAAATTCATAAATTTAATCACTCAAATTCATATTCATTAACTTCGTTTTGGTTATTTTTGCTCAATCATTCGATTCTCTATTTGATCTATTTGTTAATCATTTAAATATCCCTGACAATTTATTTAAAATACCCAAAAATGCAAATATATTTTCTAAAATCATAAGCTAAAAGTTATGACAAAAGTTCAGTATTTTTAGGTGTCCACCAAAATATTTTGGCCTTTAAGTGATTTTCTTTTGTTTTTGTCGATTGACACTGTCATTAACCTGGCGCCATTTCATCTCGAGTGCTTCACCTGTTCGATTTGTGTTCAAATCGTAAAACAGATGCATTTTATAATTTGTTTGTATCGCTAGTTGATCATAACGACGTCTTCCCATTGCCCCTCTGTATCTAATTTTGTGCATATATTTTAAGATCTTATTCAAAAGTAAAATGCTACTCGATTTGGTTTTTCTAGCAGGGAATGGTGCAGGGGGGAACTGTGGTTGGGGTTGGGTCTAAGTGAAAGTAAAAATTTAACATCGTCTGGTATTTTTATGGCCCTCGCCCTCTAAGAAACGCCATTAGAGGTGCATTCTTTGTCAAACATTTTTGAGTGTTGAAAGCTCTTTTGCAGTGAATTGCTTAATCTTCTTGTTCTTTCGACTTTTATATATACTCAAGTATAGATATATGTATGTATGTATTGTTGTGGCGACTCCGCCTTGACAAAAACGATTAAAATAATTGGCTTGCGACGAAACGTTGTCAACTTCTTTTGAGTGTGTGTGTGTGCCTAAGTGTGTAAAAGCCATTTCCAACTGATTTATTACATTATAAATTGTGCGCATGCCTAAGTAGCTATGATTTTGAAATTTTAGAAAGTTGTGATCAGACAACATACAGAGTTAGAGGCAACTCACAATCAGACAGAGAGACCAAGAGACAGACAAGAATAATTTTTTTATTATTGGCGACGCGTCCATAAATTATGCCTAATGAGCCGTCGACTAAAGACTTCTTCTCTCTGTGAATGAATACCATCGTGCGGAGTGTTTCTTGTTTCGTGTTTCGGTTATTGGTGTGAAATTGTAATTGGATTTATTTCGGAATGTGCAATCGAGCGTATTGGACGTAATGCAAAATGTTGAAATAGAATTATATGTTGTATATCAATTAGAGAAGTGGCTGACCATAAAACATGTCACAATCGTACATATCTACAACATAAAGACACACGAATTGATGGCCTAGAAACACTTTAAGACTGTCGAAATTAACATATGCTCCATTTCAAGCAATAAACTCAATTAGCTCATGGTTACTTTTAATTTGATTTTCAACAAATCATTGGCAATGTGATTCTATATTATCATTAACTTGAACCAATTTAATTAAAGAAAGAAAAAAATGTTGTGCAAATTCTTTTAAAAGAATTTTCCGAATTTTTCTATGCGTGTTTATGACTTTATTCAATTAAAAGTTTATTCTAAATTTTATGAGATTGAATTTGTTTTGGTTTGTACAAATTGTGCTAACCAAACTTGGAAAACTTTTCAAGTAGGATGCATGTAAAACTTGAAGACTGACACGCTTTATACAAACAAAAGGTAAATTCATTGATATTCATAGGGATAAAGTGAATATTCATGACCATTTTTGCTTTTCCAGATTTATGAAATTCGGTTAACATACTAGCAATCTGCAGGATAACTAGCAGTTAAATAGCTATAAAGGTAAGGTTTTTGAGTGACAAATCACATTTTTGAATGATGCCCCATGAGTCAACAGGACCTGATCGATTATCAAGGATTTGACCATACCAACTTAGTTTTAATCAAAAAATCTTGAAAAAATTTAAAGATCCATTTACAGATTATGGATACCTTTCAAAACCTTATATTGGAGGACAAATAAGAATTATAATTAGAATTAGAGCTTATTTGGAAACTGTTGATTTGATGGATGTTCTTAGGTTTCCTTAAAATCTAAATGGAGCTCTTTGACTATAAAGATTAAGACTGATGACATAGAAGAACTGATTGAATCCTTCAGCTTCTGCTTATTTTAACATGTAACATTTCTTTAGAAATTTTCAAACAATCTTTTGACCATTTCAGTTAGATTAATATTTCCTAGCTTTATTTCCATCTATTTATCATTTGCCATAAATATATAAGTCTTTCAAATTTAGTTTAGTTGTTTTCATATTATAAAATGCTAAAATCGTAAATTCCAAAATTTTTAACTAATGTTTAATGCCGAGTAACAGCTCAAAATTCCTCTCAGCTGCCAGTTAATTCAATATTTAAAGTTTACCTGACAAACAGAAGAAGAATAACACAGACATTATCGATAAGTCTCAATGTCAGACGAAATCAATAAAGTGCGAAAACTCGCATTGTTTTTGGGTCTCTTTAATGTATGTATTAGGGTATTACTTCCAGGTGATTAGGTAATGTGCCCATGCCTTACACTCGACTGCATATGGTCGGCCGATGAAAAGGTAGACTGAACGGCTACTACCTTTTTGTATGCAAACATATTTTTCGCCTGCAATGAACCCAAAATCGCAAAAATTCTCGAACGCACTTACGCCTCACTGAGTTTTTCACACGTTTCCAACTCTCGGTTCTCTCGTGAGCATTGCTCATCCTTTTTTTTGGCTTTGTTTATTTTCTTGGCAAGAAACCCGAAATCTGAGATCATAAAGCAAATTACCCAGGTTCTGGTCCAGGTCATGGTAAACTTAGGCTACATATGGTCGGTGGATTGCCTACCAAAAATAGCTGTCAATGGCCAATGCCAAAAGTTCTCTCTCCTTGGGCACGTTTTTCGAGATTCTCGAGCCAGTTGGCAGCCAGCAGGCAGCGCACACAAATCAAGGCAGGCATAATTTATAATTCAATGAGTTAAAGTTGAATGCAAGCAGCAGCGGCAGCGCAACGGCAACGGCAACGGCAACAGCGTTTAACCCACCATCATTAGGGAAGCAGGGAGCTGAGGTATGGAAGATGGGATGGAGTTGAGCGGGTGAGGGGGGAGACCAAAAACAGACACATGTGCCCTCAGGCGCATGCCACACAATTCACCTTGAAGCCAAACTCAGAAGCGAAGATTAATTGCTGCAGCCTTTTGTTGCTGAATATCTGGCCTATGCATCTTTCTCTCTCTCACTCTTTCTCGATTGCCTTAGTGTTATGGCGATAAGGAATTTTATTCACAAGACCAAGACCCCAAAAGTCCCAACTCAAAAGGGCAGGCAAAGGCACACGTAATTGCTTTTTGTTTGGCGTCTCATTTTAGTTACGGTCTGGCAACTGGCGAACCTCATCATGACGACGATGATGATGCTGCTGCTGCTGCTGCTCAATGTGAATCTGACTCTCAATGTGGACGATGTCGCGCGCCTACGAAAATTCATAGGTGTCGCCAAGGCGATTAGGCTCCATACTCAAACCCTGGACCTTCCATAGCCCAGACAACGAGTACCCCATAATGAATCAAAACCAAGTTCACCTCTGTCACACGAAATGCTTGGAATAATCCCTACATTCATTTGAATTATTACCATGGCCATCAAACCACAAAAACCACCATTTCGGCCACTTAGCCAAAAAAGAAAAATTAAACCAAAATTCGTTGAGATTTACCTGGAATTGTTGACGGATTCAACTGATGCTCCTTTGTCTTTAAATTTGATAAAGACAATTTCTTTTTTATTTTTATCTAGGCAACTTTTTAAACTGAATTCAATTTCGAGTCATCTTCATTGTGATCTAGTGATCTATTTTAAATCGTTTCATTTTCAATTTTTTAATAGGTAAGAAATGTGAATTAAAATTAAATGCGAAAATATCTTTCAAATTTTTGGAGTCAGCTTTTAAATGTACATATGTAATGGATTCTAGTAAATGTACATATGTAAAATTAAAATCAAGAAACCCAATAATTATAACCAATAAGATTTTCCTTAATTCGTTTATCTTTATGAGGGATTTTTTTTTCTATACAAGCATTAAAATCAGTTCTAGTCAATTTAATATGCCATTAAATCTAGTTATCAACTTGGAAATAAATTCAAATCAAATTGAAGTGCCCAACTTGACCCACATTTCATTAAGTTTTGAATTCCATACTTCTCATTCACTCTTTTTGTCTCTTCTACTTACCATCCTAACCATCTTTTGTTGTGGCTTCTTTATCTTAAGTGCACTTTTCAAGCGTTTTATTTATTGCACGACTTTTTCTTTTTGTTTTTGTGTCGTCTCTCGCTTTCTCTCTCTCTCTCTATATATATATCTCTCTATCTCTGTCTCTGTCTATCTGTGTTTGGAAAATGCGGAAAGTCGAAACATCAAGCCCAATTTCCAATTCCCCAGGCTGGACCACCAAGACACGTTGCAGCCATTGTCAAGTGTCGCTTAGATATTATGATGGTTCCCATTGGCATGGCCATGTGTGTGGCTTTTATTGTTGGGTCATAAAAAACAATACAACAACAACAACAACAACAACAAAAAGAACAACATTTTCTTTTTATATATATTCTGTTACATTTTGAGAGCATCATTTTTGGTCTTCTTTTTTTATCTATCTGGGCTCTGTCTCTAATTGCATAGAAATGCGTTCACATTTATCGAATTCTGCTGGTCCAGAAAGGAAAACTTCCCCATTCAGTCAAGCATGTCAAATTCATATATAAAATTGACTTTTATGCGTTTTCATGGGCACATATTTCGTTTCATATATAAAAACATAAGTTTTCTATATAGACAAGTCGAACTTGACCTAGTTTTCTTTTTAATTGTGAAAAATAAAACATTTTTAAAAAATTAAAGATTGGCCAAATTTCAATTGATAATTTTTGTTTTAAAACGTTTTGTTTTGTTGTTGGTAAGCGATTCTTCAGTTTATTATTTGTTTGGAATCTGTTTTCAGTTTAAGCATCATCTGAACCGATTTCAAAGGATACTTGATATTATTTCTCCTAGACCACATTATAGTTTTTAACATATCCTTATCCGTGACTGGATGAGTGTGATATAAGCCATTGAGATTGCTGAAATTGTAAAATGAAAATTTAGTTAAACAAAACACTTATTCCTTTATCAGTCTACCTCGCCCCAGGACACCAATTATTCCACCATGGACTGACATAACGATTGGCACATCCTTGACCATTATCCCTGTCGTATGTTGTGAATTTTCTGTTTTTTAATTGTATTAGAGAATTTCCAGCATTGCCGTTGTATATTCCAATTGATTTCAGTTGGAAACCGGAACTCTCTGGTCCAATCACAAAATGATCATAGTGAGCGTATCTGATGATGTTATCAAAATCTTTAAGCATAATTTTGAGTTCACATTGTTGAAATGTTGTAAGGCGATGCAACTTCAGAAGGCCCAGAAAGAACTCGCCCTGAAGTCGGCCAAAACCTTGAGTGTATTCAGTCCAATTTCGGAAAAAATTTACACTTCCATTAAAGCGGTTATGTATCAGAATCCAACCATCCAAACAGAGCACAGAGAATGTGGGAAAATTGGTAAAAGATATTTCCGAGACACCTGTAGAGTTTGTCAAGCTCGAGCAAATATGTAATGGTCTCTTGGAAAAGGGTACAGAGTTTTGTAATATCATTTGTAACTGCTTTATTTGTTCTTCCTTTTGCTGTAACATTTCCTCATAAATAGTTAAGTTCTCACAAAGTAAATTTATTTGAGTTTTCAAATCCATTTCTTGTTGAATTTCACAGGTGTTTCTTGTTTCATTATTGAACCCAATAAATTGATCTCTTATCTGATAAGCTCGACTGAATTTCAGAAAAAAACTAAAAATAAAAGAAAACAAAAGAAATCGTGCCGAATAAGGAAACATTTTAATGTCGCAAAACACTAACAAATTGCTGCGAACTCAACTTAATACTGATTGCGAGAGCGAAAAAAATAATTATACTGTAAATGTTGATAATTTTCTACTTCAGAATTCAAATGAATGCAAGGTCAAGTATCATGTACATAATATGAGACTTTATTTTGATAATACATTGCGGATTTCCTGGCATTTTTATTTATTATACTTTATGGTGTAAAAAGGTTTGACGCAAACAGTGAACAAATATACTAATGCTGAGGAACCAAGATAGTCTAACAATAAGCCATACATATATTCGTACACATGAAAGAACTTTCGAAACTATAATAAAAATTTAACAAAATAATTGTCAAATTTCATCTAATCTAATTTTGGATGAATCATCATGGTAATTGATTTCATAACATATCCATTCCAATAAATTCCATAGTGCCGAGAATTACTAGTATAGGAAAGCTGACCATATTTACTAAAATGAAAGATTTATGAATTATATATTACAATTGAAACAGTGTTACAAAGTCACCTGTTTGTGCAAGAGTTATACCACCAACATCCATAATAACGATTTGCACAATGGTAAAAGTCATCATGGACATTATCGCGATCATTGGTACTAAATTCCGCATTGAGTCCACTTCTCAAACCATCTCCATCACTCCCAGTGTAAGTTCCTAAGGATTTAAGTCTGTAGTTTTCATCTTCGTTGCCAATTAAAAAGTTATCATACTTGGCAAACATAATTTGATTGCTAAAGCCTTCCAAGTGAATATAAAGCTCATGGCGACGAGATGATGTGATTCTGTGTAGCTTTTCTAAGCCAATGAAATAGTTTTTGTAGAAATCGCCAAAACCATTTTTGTATGATGACCAATTTCGACGAAAAGAAATGGTAAATTTGTCTACGTTGCTACGGTGTATTACAAACCATCCAGGACCAGTTACGTTACCATCACAGAGGACAGTAAATTGTGCGAAATCCGGAAGAGTATATATAGAAGTATAAGAGTCCTTTTTCGACAGGCTACAAACTCTGGAATTCTCAGGTTGAGAATCACCTGTTTGAGATATCTTCTTGATACTTGGCTGATTTATAGACAAAAGAAGTTTCTCCTTGGCCTCTTCGCACCTTACCAAAACAACTTTCGTCTCATTGGCATTTTGGCATTTTGATTTGATTACCTTTAATTCGTCATCTCTAATTAAAAGTTCCTTAAGTATCCTGGTATTATTCCGTTGAAGATCGGAATAGTTTTCCTCTATCGATTTTAGTTGTGAATGCACGTCTTTATTTTCTAAAGAAAGCGCATCGATTTTCTTTTGATTTAAATTTAAGACTGATTCCAAATTCTCTGCATTAGTGTAGCACTTCTCCAACTCTTTTGCTTTATTTTGAGCCTCCGTTTTTGTTGTATTTAACTGACTGTCTCTCTCTTTAAACATGCCATTTGATTTTGTATTCTCATCTCTGTAAAAATCAACGTACGATTGTAGATTAGATATCGTTTCATTAAGTGGTTGGACTAATTCATTGCCCTCTGATTTTTGTGATGTCATATTTCCATCTATTTCAGATTTTTGTGTCTCTATTGTGGATATTGAATTAATTTTTCCAGCTTCAGCACTCTCTAGATCGGTATTCAATTTAGTAATTGCAAAGCTAAGTTTCTTTTGGTTGTTGTTTTTATTCGTTTGGTTGTTTCGAAACTCATTTAATTCTATTTCGATTTTCTTATTTGTTAATTCCAGTTCATGTATATTTTCGTTTAAATTGGCCAACTTTATATCAGCATTTTTCAAATCATTTTCATTTTGTTTCAATTTCAATAGCAAAATCTCATTACTCGACTGACACTTTTTTAATTTCTCTGTAGTATTTTCTAACTGATTTCTCGAAATGATAAGATCACTTTTTATTTTAATTATCTCTTCGTTAATTATATTTTGCACCTCAGTCTTCTTCCTGTTGCTTGAATCCACTTCAATTTCTTTTTCCATATTCCTGTTATCTTGACTTGAGATGTTAGCTATTAGTTCTTGAACCTGGGATTTTAATTGTTTTATTTGCTCTTTATATTCTTCATTTTCCTTTTTCAGTAAATTGTTTATATTTTTCTCCGTTTTCTCAAAAATCGATTTGCAATTTAGTTCTTTTATGTCATCTGTTTTATGGAACATTTGATCGCCTTCGTCGTCGATTTCTTTTAAAAGAAATTCCAATCTATTTATTTCAATTTCACTGGAATCAATTTGTTTTAGTATTTCATTCATAGCAAACGATTCATTTTTATTTGGCGGTAGTTGTTCAGAATTTGCCTGAATAATTTCACTTGATAATAGAAATAATAACACAATAAAAATAATACACTTCGCCATTTTAGCGAATGTTGCTTTGACGAGTGCTAAATGAAACTGATTCTACATACAAGACGGACACAAGATTTATGTAAAGAAGTCAGATTTAGAAAAAAAAAAAAACAATTCAACGAAGATTGTGTACTCTTCAATATTTGTGCTTCGTTGTATATCATTTTTATACCCTTGCAGAGGGTATTATAAAATTGGTCATATGTTTGTAACGCACAGAAGGAGACGTTTCCGTATATATATTCTTGATCAGCATGAGAATCTGAGTCGATTTAGCCATGTCCATCCGTCCGTCCGTCTGTGCAAATCAACTTGTATGTGTATGCGTGACAAAAGAAAAAAAAATTGTAGTAAAAAGAGTAATAATTGGAATGTTTTGTTCGTGTATCAATGAATTGAGTTGCAGGGAAAGAAATTTCAAAATGTAAAAATATTATTGCCAAGGACTGCAAGGGTATAAGAACATTGGCATAGCCGAAGTTAGCTTCTTTGATATTTCCATGTAAATTAGTATAAGGAATCTGTTTATGAATTTTACATCAGTCTTAACGTCAAAATTTTCTGATCGAAGTACCCACAAGTAAAATATTTGTGCATCTCAAACACCATTATGTGAAAGGGTACTCGCACTAAATTTTATTTGTATGAAAATTTAATAATATTTTGCACTGATAATTTAATCCAATGAAATTCTGCTGCATATATTTTAACAGAAGAAATCGAACAAGTTTTTCAGTTGTAGAAGAAGTAATAACAACAAAATTAATATAATCGGTACTGAAAATTGGTTTGTATTTATATACGAATCACTTTATAAACATAATTTATATATTTATATACTTCTCTCATTATTATCGTCTTATCGCCGGACCTCAAGTATTTTTGCTCTGAAGCTTAAACTCAGTTTCTATGGAATGTTAATTTTTCCCAGAATTCTTTTAAGGAAATACAACAGATGGCTTTATCTAGAAAGATAAAGATATTTACCCAATAAGTTTTAAAGATTTTTGAATGTACGAACTGAAATGTTAGTATTTTATTTCTTTATTTATTCCAGAATACTTAAACTAACCAAAATTCGTATGACAAAGTGTAGATACTCTAAATAAATAGGCCAAATTGTTGTATAATTTTATAGAACCTAAGTTTATGTACATTTTTATTTTCTGTCTTTGTCATCTAATTTTGGGCGAATTAACATGGTAATAGATTTGTAGTCATGCTGTCCAGCCCAATTTATTCCATTTAGTTGTCTGCTATTTCTCGAAAGGCGTCGATCAGGACTAAAATAAAAAAAATGGTTCAATATTATTATTGTTTATAAATTGTAATTAGAATATTACAAAATGTACCTTTTTACGCAATAGTTATACCACCAGCCACGTCCTCCACCCCTTGCACGATTTCTTTTGCGTAGTCCGTCATTATCGCAATTATAGGTGCTGAATTTCATATTTACACTTCCTTTAAATCCATCCCCAGCGTTCCCCTCATAATTTCCAATAGACTTAAGTTGATAGTTTTCGTCTTGGTGACCAATTAAAAAGTTATCATACTTGGCAAACATAATTTGATTGCTAAGGCCTTCCAAGTGAATATAAAGCTCATGGCGACGAGATGATGTGATTCTGTGTAGCTTTTCTAAGCCAATGAAATAGTTTTTGTAGAAATTGCCGAATCCATTTTTGTATGATGACCAACTTTGATGAAAAGAAATGGTAAATTCGTCTACGTTGCTGCGGTGTATTACAAACCATCCAGGACCAGTTACGTTACCATCACAGAGGACAGTAAATGGTGCGAAATACGGAAGTGTTACAGTGGAATTATACGAGTCCTTTTTCGCTAGGCTACAAACTCTGGAATTCTCAGGCTGAGTATCACCTGTTTGAGATATCTTCTTGCTACTTTGTTTGCTTTTCGCAATCTGCTCGTCCTCTTCCTTAATATTTGACTTCATGTCAGATATCTCTTTTCTTGATTGGAATACTTCCTCTTCTTTTTTAGACAATGTTATATTCAGTTTGTTGTTGTTATTTGTTAATATTTCTATTTCAGTTTGTTGTGTTTGTATTGTAGATATTGATTTATTGTTTTGAGCTTCAGCAATTTGAAGATCAATATTCAATTTAGTAATTGCATCACTTAGGTCCATTTGGTTGTTTTTTTTGTTATTTCGATTATCCAATTGTAGTGATTCTAAGCTATTTCGAAGCTCAGTAAATTCTGTTTCTTTCTTCTTATAAGTTGATTCTAGTTCATCTATCTTTGTGCTTAATTCGGCCAACTTCATATTAGCATTTTCCAATTCGTTTTCTTTTTGAGTCAGTTTCAATTTGTTATTCGATTGATCATTTTCGAATTCTTTCGCTGTTCTTGCCAATTCACTTCTCATTACTCCCATTGGAACTGTTGAATTTTTTTTTACCATTTCAAGTTCACTATTTAATTTAACTATTTCTATGTTAAGTCTATTTTGCTCCTCAGTCTTCTCCTTGTTGGTTAAAGTCAGTTCAGTAATTTTTTTGTTACACTTGTCCAAATGATTTTCTTTTTCCATATTCCTGTTATCTTGACTCGAGATGTTAGCTATTAGCTCTTGAACCTGATATTTCAATTGTTTTATTTGCTCTCTATATTCTTCACTTTCCTTTTTCAGTAAATTGTTTATATTTTTCTCCGTTTGCTCGAAAATCGATTTGCAATTTAGTTCTTTTATGTCATCTGTTTTATGGAACATTTGATCGCCTTCGTCGTCGATTTCTTTTAAAAGAAATTCCAATCTATTTATTTCAATTTCACTGGAATCAATTTGTTTTAGTATTTCATTCATAGCAAACGATTCATTTTTATTTGACGGTAGTTGTTCAGAATTCGCCTGAATAATTTCACTTGATAATAGAAACGATAACACAATAAAAATAATACACTTTGCCATTTTAGCGAATGTTGCTTTGAGGAGTGCTAAATGAAACTGATTCTAAATACAAGACGCACACAAGATTTATGCAAACTGCTCAGAAACAAAGTCAGAGTCTAACAAAGTTTGTATACTCTAAAATTCTGTATTTGATATTAGCTTTTGATTGAGTAATAAGTTTCCAAATCTTTTGTAAATGTCTCAGAGGGTAGTTGCCGCTTTTTGTTTCTACCGATATAAAGTCACATAATTTCAAAAAAATTAATAAGCTGATTTGAGACAGAAACTTTTAAATTAGCTATGTTCAGCTTATACCTAAAGAAATTTTCAAAGAAAAGTGCAAATCTCAACACTAATTTTTTAGGAAAGTGATTTAAATCTGAATAAATGAATCTTAATCAGTTTATTATATTCTTTATTCGGTTGGACAAAGTCTTTTATATACAAACAGATGTTAATGTGTTTGTCAAACACTTTGCAATGTATGCCATGAGTGTATTTTAAGTTCGGCTCTGCCACATAGTTTACATAATCATGTTTGTATTAATGTTAAAATTTATGTTTCTGTTTTTTTTTTTTTAATAGCTCATTTCAATTGAAATTTGATGCTATATTTCTCGCTTTTTTGTACTCTCCCTCTATTGTCGTCTCTCATTTGTGAGAGACAAGGGACATGAATCTCAAGTGGCAACGCATTGAGAAGTTCCTTCTTCTTTTGTTTTCATTTTCTTATCACCATATACTGATAACCCCAGAAACGAATTCAATTGAAATGCTCTTATTTATATTTTACATATTTCAACCCTCCCCCCTCTCTGTCACACTCTTTCTACACTTTGTCATTCTTTATCGGTCTCTCATTGGATCTACTTCTTGTTCCCACATTTTCCAAATTGCAACCTATAAGCTGATTCTTTGATCTATTCAGCGAAAGTCTCGTGTGTCATTGGCAAGCCAATTGATTGATATTCGAGCTGGCTAGAGCTCAGAAGCTACATATATCGTGTTGGAGGGGAAGGAATGCTACTGATGTTTACCAAAGTGATAAACTAGCCCCAGATTATGTTGTGATCCGATCATCCGTGTGAGTGCGAGTGTTATACTCATTTTTCACATCACGTGCCACACGCGACCTTCAAATTGCGACATTTTGCATTGCTCTTGAATTTCAACAATTGTCGCATCGAGTGCGCCCGGAACTCAACGGGAGGGATGTCCAAAGTGCCAAAGAAGGGGGGTGTCTGTGTTTCAAATGGAAAATTTCTCCCTCCCTTTTACCAAATGGCGGCGCTTCAAAAGCAGCTGCGGCAACATTTTCATGCCAAAACACAGATAGAGAACGAGAGAGGGAGAAAAAAACTACGAAAAGAAAGGAAAACCCACACCAAATTTTTATGAAAAACTCTTGCAGGGGCTTTGCCTTGTCTGCGGATATACTCATATTTCTATGCCGCTCTTTTTGGCATCTTTCTCCATGCACTGTGTCTATGCGGCAATAAACTAAATTAAAATCACAAATTAGCTTGCCGCATTAAAAAAAAAAACTAAAAAAAAAACACATACATTAAAATATTACTAACTTTTGGTATCTTGTTTTCCACTTTTTCAAGTTCAAGTTTGTTAAATCTGAAATCCAATTCAGTTGGATTTTGGTAATCAAATTTAATGACCACATTGTGTGAAACAGCTGAATGTTGCCAATGAATTATGGCTAGCTCCTACATAAAATGTTTTACGATCCAAACTTCATTTTGTTCAGATTTCAATTGAGTTTTGTAAAATATATTTTCTTATGTTTGCCATCTAAAAGTTACAGTAATACCCTAATAGCCTAAAGCCAAACAATATCCTACAATATCTCTAAACTTAATCAACTTTAATAATTGAATTTAAAGTAGGAAATAAAATCTGAATTCAAAATATTTGCATGAACTAATACGGGTCGCTGCTCGACCAACATAAATTTGTTTTTGACAAGAAGGTAGCATAGCAATTTTAAGATTAAAGATATATTCATCAATATACTCATCAACATATTTAGATATCAACATTAAGATACAACAAAAGGACGCCTTAACACACGAACCTGAATTTGAATAAAATTTTTCAAATTCTTCTAAAGAAAATGCATTAGGTGGTTGTTTCTTATACCCTTCTTGAGAATGATCTATCATGGCATTAGAAAGTTTTTAACTTATGCGTCAATAAATTCAACTCTTTTCTGATATAAATAATTTTTTGAAATCTGTTTCTTTCCTTCCCATTGCAAATATGGCAAATTTAAATTGCACAAGTACTTATCTAGTTGGTCATTATCAACCCTGAGATGTCACCACCCTCAAAAAGAAAAAGAAAAAAAAAAGGAAAGGGAAAAACTTCCCACACAGTTGCATGATGTAGTCTAAGGACCAAAGGACACCGCAATCAGTGGCCCATTGAATTCGACTCGAACATGGCCGGATTTATGCGCCATTATTACATGTAATCCCTGCGACATGGACAACCGCTGAGTGACCCATGTGAAATAGGGGCAACAAACATGCAACGTGAACAATTTCTGAGTGAAAAGCGCACTCAAGTGCGAAACGAAGAATTATTACAGTGATGCAATTGCGAAAATGGTACGCGTGCGTATATACTACTAGTAAGTACTTTTTTTCCTATGTGAAGAGTAAATCGAGAAGCGGAGAGGGTCACATTAGCCGGATGTCCGTTATGGTGGCTAACACGGACAGCTGCTCGACCAACATCCCCGTGAACCTTTTTGTTCGCTGGCAAATAAAATTTGCAAACAATCGAAATTGAATTTGTAGATACAATTTGATTTTAGAGTGGAGGCAAAGCGATAATGTGAATGATAATGATGATCATCATCATCATTTTGAGGGTAGCATAGAGGGGAAATTGAAATCAGTGGTAGGGGAAAGTTTCTTCATAATAAAAATTGACAACTTGATCGCTCTTCGGCTACAAAGTTGCATTTGCCACGCCCCCGCATCCAACTACAAATCACTCATCGAGTCACGAATGTCTCGCCATAAATGTCTTACAACAAAAACTGCAGTTTAATTGCCCATCGGTATATGGTGGGTAGTGGGGACTGTCTTTTCTTTTCATTTTTGTGTATTGTATAAGTATATTTTGTTTGTTTGAAATTGACAGCAAACAAATGGCAAACGAAAATACAAATAATTCATAAGTTTCTCTTTAAACACGAACTTGAGATACACTGTTCATAAATGGTCTAACTGGACTCAATTCATAAGATTTGATGGCAAAAGATTCTTGTCTTACATTTGTAGATGATAAATTTTTAAAAGAGGACATTTTGGAAAACTTTAAGAAGTCAATGAAACAATAAGTTTGGAATGTCATATGATAATTAACGATTTGCTGAAAGTAAGGATTTTCACAAACAGGTTGTATAAAACTTACAAAATTTTCCAAAAATTCATTTTACCAAAACGGTTACCAAGGTAATATATTTTAATCTTTCTGATCGAATAACTAAACTTGAATGCTTTCAGCTCTTTTAACTTCTAGAAGATGTCAAAAAACCAACTATGAAACAAATTGAATCTGTATTCATATAAGTGTTCAAATGCCCGTTTGGGTATAGGGTATACTAATTGTGACCTCACCTCACCGCAAGACGAAAACAAACAGCAATCTGAGCGATAGGCTCATAAACCAAGCGGTGCCAACTTTAAAGCAGAAAGAAAAAAGGTTTTATCTGCGGTCGAAACTGAACAACAACAGAAAATACTAAAAAGACAATTATGAAGTAAACAAAATAACTTGGAATCATGCAATGCCCATACAGTGGGTTAACATGTCATTTAATATGAAACAAAAGATTATACAGAAAGTTCATCTTTGAGTCACTTGATGAAAATTATTGTTAAGAATAATTTAAAACAATTGTATTTATTTATTGTTGTTGAGCCAACAACTTGTCAAATTCAATTATAAGAATGATCTTATAATGATACAATTCGTAACCAGTTTTTGCCTAATAACATAAGTATGTCAATACAATGTTATTAGACTCTAAAGTCTTCTAATAATTTAAATATTTTTGAGTTGCTCTTAGAATTTACATTTATTCTTATTTTTCTTTAATTGTTTTCGATTTTATATAAACCAAAACCACTGTGCAGCATCTTCACCCCAGTCGGGCGATGCAAGGGAAATGCAACATGTGTTCCGGGAATAAGCCGCGTGCCGTTTTATACACGTGTGCTATAAATTTTATAGTTACATTTATATATAAAGATGTATGTATGTTTGTATGTTTAGACATATCCATATGAGTTGTTGGCCAATGTCTTTTCCGGTCTTCTTTGAAGCGCCTGACTGTCAAAGGGCATCCCGATCATAAACCATCTGACATTTATGATCGATGTACTAGTTAGAAGAGGCCAGTTGGGGCCATCAAACAAACAACGACTACCACAAACTTGGTTCTTGGGGCGTCTTTGGGTCTTTAGTCAGAGTATTTGGATTATTTGTCGCCAACAATTTGCTTTTTTCTCTTTTCCTTTCTTCTCTTTCACTTACATATATTTTTTATGTTTGTGGCCTTCTTTTTTTTCCATGTTAGTCGCCCACACAAACTTGCAATTACGTTGTTTATTCTAGACGACAAGAGCCAAATGGTAGAAGCGCAATGTATGAGAGAAAAATAATACAAGTAATATGCAAAAAGAGAGGCGGATGAAAACCAAATGGAGCAGATGGCATATAGGCATGGGGTAGGGAGATGCAGCATCATTATTATCCTTTTGTCAGGGCATGCAAACATGCAGACATGGATGAGAAATGGTTCGAATCAAACGGCAAATAATGCAGACAACTACCAACATAGATGACAACGAAAACTAAAGATAATGGGAATCGCATAATAGAAACCGAATTAATAATGCTCTTTGAATTGACAAGTAACTTTGTGCACTTTTAACGGGAATTTTGCATATAAAATAATTGCAAATCTTTAAATTGTTAAATTTTGTAGGATACAAATGTTTTATGAATCATTCTAGAACTTTTTTAGGTAACATACTAATGTTTGGATTTGAATAGAGTTTCAAAAATGATTTCTAAATCCATTTTTCTGAAAAACAGTCAGCACATAAAGACTATCGAGGAATATCAAACTTCTTTCAGGAAATGTTGGTTATAAAAAGGTAAATAAAAATAATATATACTTGAAGGGGACACCCGGGTTTGAACCGGGGACCTCTCGATCTGCAGTCGAATGCTCTACCACTGAGCTATATCCCCATATATTTTAAATCTGATTATACAGATAAAAAAATAATGTAAATAAGAATGTTTGATGATGGTAAGTCATCCTATGGCAATAGTGAAATAATAATAATTGTCAAACAATTCACCTCATTTATCTGAAGGACTTGAAATATTGAATTCAATGCACGATAATAGAAAACATTTTGTTAACTAATCATCTTTTTATTGATTAATTATAAACATTAACACCAATTGGTAATGATTATTGCTCTCTTGAGATATATTTTCTTGCCCAATCTCGTTATAATTTTCCTTACAATTCTCCAAGTTTAATGACAAAGTCGTTTTGCCCAATTTCTCTTTTTGCACAAACTTGAAATAACAACGACTCCACACGACAATGCCTTGTGCCAGTTTCTTGTTGTCTTTCTGTGTGTATTTTTTGCATATTTTTGCACAAAATGAAGAAATAATTTGAAATCATCATACAAACACAGACACAAATGCCTTGAGTTGCATTTGCAGTTTCGCTTCGTCCTAGTCATGGTGTCAACACAATGGCACCAAATTATTTAATACTTCAAGTGTCTCAGTTCTTTCTCGTTTGGTATCTCTCTGCTTGACTCTACATTATACTTTTTCTTTCTCCATTTGTCCTGAACAAAAAAAATTTTGCATGATACGTGAATAGCCTATGTGCGAATACCCTATAGATTCCAAGTGTGAGTGCAGTAATTGATATCTATATGCAAGCCTCTATTAATCGACCTTTTATTTATCTTTCCATAAGTTAAGACATGGCATACTGAAATTTGTTTTGGATCTAAGCTTTTAACCATTCCTGGGTTTATACGTATTTCTCGAATTTCACATACTTATCATAATATACCCATTCAGGATGCAAAATAAAAGAAAGTTTGTAAAAACTCTCTGAGATTTTGGCACAAAATGTGGTCATACGATGCATATTCATTTCCTTTTTATTTACTTCCCCTTCCCCATTCTCTTTTGTTGCACATGCTTTTAGTTAGAGTTTCATATTTAATGAAGCAAACATTTTTCCTCTGCCCATTGTTGGTTACCAAAATTGTTGAAAATTTGTGAGGAAAATTGATAGAAAGCCTAAGGAAATTGAGAACAATATTTTGACAAGATGAAAATGAAATGGTTGCTTGGAAAATTGCACAATAAACCTCTTCTATACATGAACGCAATAGGAAACTTTATCACCAAAAAGGCAAATGACTTTGATATCCTAAAGAGAGGGAGAGAATGACAGCTGGAGGCAAAGAAATCTGCGTAGGCGAAAAGACATTGGACATTGATTTTCCAAAGTGCATTTAGCACAAATCAAATTTCAAGTTGAATGCATCCCTCGGCCATTCTCTGCAGGTCGTCTATGACCCCTTGTCAAGGACCATCGAGGACAAGTCAGCAAATTCCTGGATCATTAACTCAACATGCAATCGTAAGCACAATTCGACTTTAACAAGCAATTAAATCGAAACAAAAAACACACCATTCATACAAAGAGAGCAAAGAGAGCAACCCCCAAACCCGTGCACACACTACCCTACCCATGGAATGGTTCAAGAAGGTGACAGCATTCCAATGACTTTGATTTATTCCAACAATTAACAATAAAACGTAAAATTTTATAATTATTGTCCATGTAAACAAGCTGAGAAAAAGAGAAAGCTAAACCAGATGAGAAGGAGAAGTGAGTGAAAAAGAAATTGAGAATTGAGCCAATGTCGTCGCCCCTGAAATGTCAAAATGAAGTGACAGCTGCAACCCAAGACAAACCAGGCGCCATCGCCTTTTGCCTGAAATAATTACTTTTTGAACCAAACCTCTTTCATTCACCCACACCCCCCACACCATCCTTCCCCTTCTCTTGCGCATTGAAAAAAAATTAAATGAAATAGAAGCAACAACCCCTTGCCTAAACCTTCTCGCCCCTTTTTGGCCACTCCCTCGCCCATATGTCACCGTTGCGATTTTAATTTTGAAATTTATGCTAACATCAGTTTCTCAAACAACACACAAAAACTCAAAAAGGTCCCATTGAATTGAACTGACATGGTTGATACCCTGGAATATAAAGAATTGTTCTTAATTAAAGTGGTAAGTGAGCTGAAATGGCAACTAATAAGTAATAAGTAGTAAGTTATTTCAGCAGATTAACCTGTCTTCACAAATGTTTATATAATTGGTCAATTATCGTATCCGATTTTTTTCACGTTGTTCGACAACAACAGCATCCTATCAATAATATCACTGAATCGATAATGTTGATCAAATTTTGATTTGAAAAGGTGGATAATTGCCAAGGTACTGAAGCTTCATAATCGTTTTGCTCTGACGTACTTACCTATTTTGAGACTAATTATGCCAATGTATGCTTTGGTTGATAACTTAAGCTCTAAATTTGGACTCTATTGTGATTCTGTTTAGCTGAAAAGTTTTAAAATTGATCGTCTTTGAATATATTTATTAAATAATACCAACTATGAAGACTCGTTTAGGTCTTACCCAAATTTTATAAGAGAACAAAAAAACAACATTAAGTTTTCCTAAGCCCAGCAGATACATATTTCTTACCTAACCAAAGTAAAAATGGTAAAAATTTTGTATAAAATCATGAAAAATCGTACCTTAAAGAATCCAAATTACCATTCTGACCAAACTTTGAACTGTAAAATTGATAACATGAAAATTTTACAAATAAATATAACCAACAAAACTTGTTTAGTAAATTGGGATGCATCTTTTGACTAATAAAAACTTATACTTCAAGTAGAAGAGCCCCTTTTGTTAATTGACTATGTAATATTGTTTCCTCTCTCTTCAGTAGTTGTCTTCTTGATGTATTGGCTCCTTACTGCATATACCTCTTTAAACAATGGGTGATATGGGTATAAAAAACGCAGTCAGCATCCTCATCAGAAGCAGCAGGTTGCAAAGGGGTTGGCCAATTTCCGTGCATTGAGCATTGAGTGGGGTGAGGGTTGAGTAGAGAGCAAATGAGGCAGGACCGTAGAAGCCGTATGACATTATTTGTGCAGCACTTTTTGCCATTTACCATCCGCCTATCCCCTCGCCTTTATGCCCATTCCTATTTCACTTCTCTTTTTTTTCTCTCCAGGCCAGGAGTGGCTTCATCAATGGACTTCTCCGTTCGCAGTGGCGTCCTGCGTTCATCAGCCTCATCAACGTAAAGTAAATATTTGCATAATGTGCAGCTGTGTGTGTGCCTATGCGTATGTGTGTGTGTGTGTGTGTAATTTGTGGGTGGCAATGGGCGACAGCAGCAGCACTTTCCATGTTTACTTTACAAAATGCAATAACATCCCAGCAAAACGTATTCACCACGGGGGAGAAGTAAGGCCAACAAGCCCAGTCCGATGCACTCCAGCATCATGGCCAAACAAAAAAACAACAAGTTTGTGGTTAGCCCAGAGAATATAACAAATTAATTGAAAACTCGCTGCCTGTTGAGCAGTTAACAATATGATCAATCAATAATTATACAAAAAATAAAAACTTAATTCCCGAATGAGCTCATCACAAAATTTGAAACTCATCGTTGAATCTCATGAAAGGCTAATCCTTTGAGTGGCTTCGATTGAAGTGCATAAGTAATGCATGATGAATCATCATTTGAATATTACCTGAAGCTAAATAAATCAAGCAATCAAGCAGGTCTTAAATAATTTTAAAAAAAACTTCTTTATAGCATCATAACAAGGGTTGCGATCAATGGAAAGTAAATTTCATTGGTAATATCAAGATTTACGATATATATCAAGTCAAGCAAACCTAAATATAAAGAATTTTACTCAAGAATTCTCGGGGTTTGGAGAGAGCTTGACTTTTTGGGAACTTTAAAATATTATTGAACTTAAATCAAACTATAATTGAGATCTGATTATTAAAGAGTCTTTCTTTAGGTATTGCCCACAAGCTGGACAAAATCCTGCCAATAAAAAATTGAATTCTTTGCTTAGATCTCAGAGATTTACAGAAAATGGCTTAGATGGTTGCCAAGGTACTGAAGCTTGATAATCGTTTTGCTCTGAAGTAGTTACATGCATAAGTTAACTATTTTGAGACTAGTTATGCCAATGTATTTTATTTATATTGTGATTATGTTTAGTTGAAAAGTGAAAAATTGATCGTCTGTGATTTATTAAATTAAACACCAACTACGAAGACTTGTTAAGGTCTTACCCAAATATTGTATTCTTTACAAGAGAACACAAAAAAAAAAAAAAACAACATAATATTCTTCCTATGCCCAGCAGATACATATTTCTTAACTAACCAAAGCATAAATGGCATTATCTGCACTTTAGTTAAGTTTCATTTCGTTCCTTTTGATGGGGCTATGTGAACAAAAGAAACAAATCTCTGCAAAGTTTGATTCCTTTGCCTGGATTCCCATCTAGCATCTAGGAAATCGTATTTTCACTTTGACATTTATCAAATGCAGGCCAGTCTCCTCGGCTGTCACAACCAAAAATTACTGACTTTCTAAGGGAAAAGTCATGGTTAAAGAGAAAGAGATAGAGTGTCTAGCATATATAACCATATCATCATATCATACAATTCACTGTCAATGACAAACCATAGCTAAAATTCTGTGTGAGTCTCTTTCTGTGTCTTTTGCTTTCAGTTAAGAAGAGAAGAGCCAAAAATGGGACACGCCTTTTGGCTATCAAGAACGTAAGGATGTTTAATGGTTTATGGAACTAGAACTGGGAATTGGAATTCGAATTGCACTTCATGGATTCGTCACATGTGATTTGGGTCTATGTAAATAACGAAAAGACTCTGAAGGGTGTGTATTAGGTGTGTGTGTGTGTGTTTGTATAAAAAGAGTGTGGTCTCAAGTGAAATTGATAGTTTGTGAATGCCATCGACACGCTGTTGCTAATTAAAATGGATGATCGATCGACTCAACGCCAAACAGAGGGTTGAGCTGCATATAAAAAACAGCCCTTGAGAACCGGCAGCTCCCTTTATGATAATATGGTGTCAAAAGCCTAGTTCTAACTGTAAGCCGGCTTACCAACACCTCTCCAAAAAAGAAAAACGAAAAGCTGAGCTGACCCTGAAGCTTGGATCACTTTTTAGTTGTTTTTTTTTCCTGGAGAATTCATTAACTGGCGGAACCGAACGCAAATCTCTTGTGACAACATAAATAGAAACATGATTTAAGAGTTCGGCATTGATCCTGTCGGTTGTTGCGGGATCAGCGGGCAAATTTACAGCTGGGATTACAATGTACCTCCTGTGCCCTTGGCAATGCTGCTGGGGATGCTGAGTGAACACGAGACTCACCCCGGGTGGCGGCAGTTCGTCATTCCGCTCGAGGGTTAAAAAAAACTGAAATACAAAATGTTGATTAGCCTTCTGCTTATTGCGGAAATGGGATGGCATTGCAGTTTCACTTTTTTCTCATTTTTTTTTGTTTCTTGTTTTGTATGTCCCATAAATTATAAACTAAATTTCTATTCTTATTTTTTTGTTGCCTGACATGTAATTTGGTTTTTCCTCTTTTTTGTTCTTGTTGTATGTTAGGGGAATCTAAAAAAAAAACCAGAGGGCCGGGGCTAACTTCGACCGCGTCAAAGTTTGTATACCCTTGCAAGTTTTTTAGTAACTCTTTTATCTAAACTAACTGTTTTATCTAAAAAGGGTAATGTTTGCGAAAGAACGGCCTTCAATCTTAGCATAGGATATAACGAACTTTCTGATGAAAGTCACTGTTTTCCACCGATCCTTCCTATGGGAGCTATATGATATAGTTACCCGATCTTTACCAAATTCGGCACAGTCATTAACAGATATATTAAACTGACAAATGTTAAATTTGAAAGCAATCGCATCAAAAGTAACGAAGTTATTGACAAAAGTCACTGTTTTTGACCGATCGTTCCTATGGGAGCTATATGATATAGTCACCCGATCTTGATCAAAATTGGCACATTGGTTTATAGTTACAATAAACTTACTTATATTAAATGTCACGACAATAGCTTAAAAAGTAACGAAGTTATTGAGAAAAGTCACTGTTCGTGACTTTGCCGTTTGTATGGGAGCTATATGATATAGTCACCCGATCTTGATCAAATTTGGCACAATTATTAATAAGAACACAAAACTGACCAATACCAACTTTTATGGCAATTGGTGATAAAATAACGAAGTTATTGAGAAAAGTCACTGTTCGTGACTTTGCCGTTTGTATGGGAGCTATATGATATAGTTGTCCGATCCGACTGAATCCGAGATATACAAACCCTGCAGTATATACAAGCCTACGTGCAAAATTTCAGCTCTGTAGCTCTTACGGTCTAGGAGGAGTTCGCATCGATCCAGACGGACGGACGGACGGACGGACGGACGGACGGACGGACGGACGGACGGACGGACGGACATGGTTATTTGAACTCGTCTCGTCGTGCTGATCAAGAATATATATACTTTATATGGTCGGAGATGCTTCCTTCTATGCGTTGCACACTTCTGACCAAAATTAATATACCCTTTTTGCAAGGGTATAATTACAAACTGTGCACAGTAATTGTGTTTTGTATGGCAAATAATTAAACTGAAATGTTGATTTGATGAAGTGTTGGGTAAAAATGTAACAGTTTACTTTTAGTTTCACTTTTAATTTAGTTTCTTTGGAATGGGTCTATGGTATGTTTTACACCAACGCAATTAATGGTTTCAGTTGTTTCTTACTTTCAATTCTAACTTCAATCCTACATATGTAATTACCTACTAAAATAGTTTGCTCCTCATTTTCTAACCAATATTAAAATTTATTTGTTTTATTTATGATATGGAAACCGTATACTTGGTACAGAGTTCCCCCTTCTTATAATTTCCCCTACAGTGTAGCCCTTGCAGCTATGTGCACTGGAAATGAAAGAAAAATATGAATTATGTAAATATGTCAAAGATGAGAAACTATAAAATTAGCACAGAGAGTTTTCCTGAAACTAATTGCATTAATATGTCAACATGGTTGAAAGTCTCTGTCTGTCTATCTATTTGTCTGTCTCTGTCTGCCTATTTATTTTCTGAGTATGTGAGTGTGTGAATCATTGCGAGTGTTTTTATGAGTATGCACGCCGAACTACTTAAGATTACACAATAACAAATTTCGAAAAGTACTTAAAGTTTATTTATTTTGCCTCAGCCTCTTCGACACGCAAACATAAAAATCCGAAAAAGAAAAATTGATGAAAGCGCCACACAACAAAGTAGCTAGAGCCAAAAAAAAGAAGGGCTTAAGTGAGGCAGATGAAAATGTGGAAGGGGCGTGGGGATGGCCGCAAATTAATTCAGTTGCCACCCACTTGGCAAATGCCTTGAAAAATGCTATTTTCCCTTTCTTCTTTTATATCTCTCTGGCGGTTTTATTTTATTTATGATTTATGCCTATCATCAAAAATCAACACATTAGAGCGCCCTTTGAAGTGCATTCGCTGTACATAAGAAGGAGAGAGAAGGGAGTAAAAAACGATGTGCTAATTTGGCAAAATATTTCTAGACAAAATGCAACAACAATTTAAAAACACATTCACAGTGTCAATTGCAATGCATTTTCAAGAGCTCTGTGTTTGTTTTTAGTATTTTTTTCCTGTATTTTGGGCTGTCTATTTTGGGAACAAATTGTGAAATTGATTTTATGGATTCTGTTGAAAGGGTTAATTGGGCGAGTTTATAGAAATGCATTATGCAGTTGTAGGAATTACCATTAGCATATTTTTGTCATACTCTTGTGCAATTAATCAACCTTTTTTCGGGGTCTCAAAGATAAATAGAGGAAGTCCATCCTCCTTTTTCATCTTACAAATGCTTTTAGTAGACAATATTTAAAAAAAATTAGCAAACTAAATCGGAGAAACACATACATAGACTTAGATATATAATACAATAAAAACAAATCCAAAACCATTCTTTAAACGAAGACCCAATCCTCTTTATTATTCGATCTTTATATTTGGTAATTATTCAATGAGTGAATAAAATAATAAAATACATAAAATTCACAGTGATCAGTAACCAGTTCATATGCTTTGCGATAAGCTTGTTATATTGAGTTTAATGAGAGACTTTCATAAGAATTCCTAATGTTATTAGTTATTCCATAATAACATGAAACCTAAAGATGTTAGGTAAGGGTCACAGCAAGCTTTATTATCCATTGTGTCGAGTGAACCACATGTAGTTCAGGGCAGTTATAAAGAAATATTTTGTTAAGTTACAGTTTATTTTTCACTTTATTAGCTCATTCCATATGAAACGGATCAAAGTGTGTATTGTAACTTTTAAAAAAAACCAAAAAAAAAGTAGACAAGTGATTGTGAGTCAAAATCTTTCACATTTTCAAGAGTTAGCTTAACAAGGTGAAATCGAAACACGTTTTGATTTTTAGATTGATTACCTATTGCTTAAAACACAAAATGCCAGCCATACGATCCCAATTGCTGTTATTATTTCTAAATTTCATCCATTCTAGAACTGATTTCTTGACACTTTGCTGATAAAGTGAACAAGAATTGCTACACTTTATTTATTAGTCATATATACAGATGAATAAATTTGTGTGTTGAACTGGTTTTCGCAAGTCACTTATCAGCCAAAGAAAAAAAAAAGAATCGGAAACCAAAACCAAAGCTGAAAGTTCATAATCGCTTTTGTTGTTTCTCTTTTTTTTGCTTTTTCAAAGCACACAAAAAGTCAAGTCATGACACAAACTTTTCGACTGTAGCATGTGTGGCCCAGGCAGGGCCCCTATGCAAATTAGATCGAGTCCCCCCTCCATTAATACTCTTCTATGGCGCACTCTCAACTCTCACCCTCGAAAAATGTAATTTATGCGACGGCAATTAAACATGCATCATTTAGGTTCGCAACTGAAACGGATGACATCGACAGCGTCGCCATCGTCATCGTCATCATCATCATCATCGTTCGCGGAAGAGAAGGCGGCTACCATGTCACAAGCTACCGTCCCGGTCCGCCTACACCTCCTCTGACACTATCGCGGCATCGGCATCACCATCCATAGATCTGTCAACACTTGACGGCGGCGGCGGCGTCAGACATCGGAAACTTCGGCCTGACACATCTTGGCATTGTCCATTTGCCAACGCCCCATCATTTGTCAATATTAAGTTTAATTAGCAAAACCCAAACCCACCAAGAGCAACGAAAGAATATCTCTTACTTTTAGTCGGAGAAAATTTGTTGTTTGTTAATTTAATGAGAGACAATTTGCTTCATTCGATTGGGCAGTCAACCAAACTTAAAAAAAACACAGTGGAGGCGTTTCTTGAAAATTTTAAATAATATAGAGGCTGAAAAAAATATTCTTTTATATTGTTTTATTCCAAGAATTGTTCTGGCGAGAAAAAAAAAATAGATAGGGTCATCATCAAGTTTGGATTTTTTATTTGCTGTATTAAAATTTTTGGTCAAGTGCCCAAGCGGCAGATCTATAATATTTTTAACCCATCTTTAAAGTTTAATTTGAACGATTTCTTAGTACATAGTTCTGAAGCCTACCTTTGCATGGTGAAATCAACTCGAACGAAGCCCCAAATTAATTGCAATGTCCAGGCTAATAGTATATAGTAATTGAGGTTTATCTCATATTTTATAAAATGATGTATTCTAAATTTCATATCTTTGAGATAAAGAGAAACTCTTGTTTTATAGAAATAATAAAACATTATGATACATATTAGTCGATTAACACAATATACCAAGAAAATGCAAGCTGAGTTTTTCACTTTTAGCACTAGTTAGTTGTAATTCGCAATTTGTTTTAACGTTGAACTATGGCTTGGAAAATGCAATCCAAAAGTCGTCAAAAAGTTAGAAACTCTCGAAAAATATAGACTGACAATCTTCTCACGTTATGCAGAATTCCTTTAACAAATTTATAGTAAAAGTGCGATTTTAAATGGTTCTATTTCTAGTATTTAAATTCTTTGCGGGAATTTTTGTATAAGTATATATTTTAATCATCAATTAAATAATTTACCTTCTTTATGTTTACAATTAAAAGTCAATTCTTATTAACTTATTTCATATATTCTACACTCAAAATATTTACCATGTTTCCCCGTGGAAGATTGGTAACAAATGGTTATGGTTAAAGCTAAAGTTCAACCAAAATGTAATTTACAGATACATTTCTATCTCATATGGCTATCAGCGCAATTGTCACGTGATTAATGCCACAATCCCCCCACATAAACAATCACGCAAACACCTCGGCCCAATACATGCCACGCCCCCGTTAGCCATGACTGAATGAATGATGTATTGAAATAGAGGCAAGTTTTGATACTAATGCTGTGTGGTCCACTCAACCTCATCTCACCCAAAAATCAAAACGAATACTTGGGCAGAGACAGTCCGATTTACTGTGAGAGACTGCAAGGCATGTGTCGTCCGTTTCGTCTTATCGCCTGTTGTTGTCTTGACCCCCAAGACGATTGTCTGCCATGTGATTCATTCATTTGCCACAATAATGGCAACCGAAATACAATTTATCTGGGCTACCCATTTGGTAGCCCGCACCCACCAAAATCCTTTGGCCACTTGACTCATTAGGCGCGTATTGATACGAGGGCCACTGCATCATCATCATCAACATCATCCTCTACGTTGTCTGTTCGCATGATTTGCATTAATTTGGCAAATGTTTTCGATACCCCAAATCCCCACCTCTGGATACCTTCATACGTACATACATACATACATCCATATAGTCTGTTTGCATGTCCATAGGCTGTTGCTGCCGATAAGCGCTGACATGACCAGATCCGTTTTCTGGTCATTAATTAGCCCCTGCCAATGACGTTGCATAATAAATTATACAGTGTTCATTTCACATTTCGCTTGTTCGCGTGAAACCTCTGTTAAACCGATAAAGTTCTTAATATAGGCTACTATTTATAATCATTTTTGAAAAGATTCTTAGAAAAATGAAGATGACTCTTTCACCGATAGTTGATGAAATTTAAATTTAATTTTTCAACTCAATTTTATTTACGGAATCTATTTAATTTAAATTATAGCTTAGCCGTCCTCTGGCTCTTCACCAGACATAGTACAAATTTGTATACTGTGAGTAAAAGCCATAGAATACCAGCTAAATAATAGCAGTTGTGAACAAACTGTTTGCTTAGCATTTCACACTTGGTCACCTTATAGTCATCGGGCGTTATGGTGGCCTTGAGATTGAAATTTAATCAATACATTGGGAAAATGTTTGGTAATTTAAGTGATCACTTACCATTAGAAAGCTTGGATTGTCTTTATTACGCCAGCAAAATGAGGCTACTGTGAATTCATTTATACCCCAACGATTTACACTGTGGCAATAGTGATGCGAATGACCAGCAAAGGCCAAACGTGGCTTGAACAAATCACCCAGCAAATCTGTCAAATTTTTGGAGAGTATATCATGATTTGCACGAAAGTTGTCTATATGGGGAGCATCGCGCTCAATGCAGATATCATCCGAAGTGCGAAATGTTGGTATATGTTGCAATAAAATCGGTTGGCTATATAACTGAGTAGAATCCGCTGCATTGTTGCAGTCCTCCTGCTGAGGATCCTCCATGCAGTTGAGTGTTTGCGATACATTTTTTAAAGCACTTTCGGCCATTTCGCAAAAGGTGCAACCATCAGTACCCAAGGCCATTGAATTGATCAATACAAAGTGCACATCTTTAATGGTGTATAGATGAATCAGGGAATATTTGAAATGCTCTTCAAAACGTTTCAAGTAGTAAGGGTGCAAGCTGGAAAGGGAAAGCAACTCTTTAGACAAACTTAACGACTTTCATTTTGACTTACTTGAAATGAAAACCAACATCGTGATTACCAGCCAGACTAATTAGAGGAATGTCTGGTGGTAGATTAAACATTTTTAAATATCGTGTCATATGCTCGTGAAACTGTTGATTATTTAGCTTGTCTCCCTCGTCAAAAAGATCGCCCAAAATGAATACCACATCGGGTTTGAGTAATTTTATAGAGGCCTGAAAAGCCCGTTTCATATGCCATTCCGTGTAGGTTCTATCACGCCATCCATCGAAATGTGGTCCAGCTAAATGGGGATCGGATAAAATCAATGCCTGCAAAGGATCTTCAACGTATCCCTGGCGTTTAAGCTTTGGCCATTTGCATTTTCTTATGTATACAAAATCTGCCAGATATTCACAAAATATTAAGGCACATAGGCCAATCAAGATGGTTCCAATTATCCAACGCATCAATCAATGTATTCCAAAATTTCAAGAAATATAAAAACCAAACAGAAAATTGAAATTGAATTTTTTTCTCAGTTATTAGTTTAAGATATGGAAAGTAAGCCTACTTGATGAGTAAGAAAAAAAGGAAGCATATCAAAGTTTGTAAATATATTCTCTTGCTTTTTCAGTTGTTACTTTTAACCTAAAGCAATCCAGCGCTTATAGTAGCAGTATTTAAATTCCAGCTTCAATTTTCAATAGGAGGTTATATTACCTCTTAACTCTTGACATAATCAAAGCATCAAGAAAAAAGACACAAGAAAACACTACGACTTGAGAAATGGTGGCCTTCTTTTCCTTTTTTTTTTATTTTTCGCGAAAGTGTGAAATGTATTCGAGAAATGCCAATGAATTTCTTCTGTCTTTCTTTTCCGCTGAAATGGCCCGGCACTTGACGTGGCCGAAACATGAGAAAGGCGGCAGGTTGGGGAAGATGCGTTGAGTTACGCTCATCCAATGGCCATAAATAAATGCAAAATGCATTTACAACAAACCAAAACGCAAACACAAAAAGAAGAAAAAAATACGCAACCGAAAAAAGTGAGATAAACTTTACAACTCAGATCGGAGAGGATCCGCAAGTCGCACGTCTCAGTAATTAATTAAAGCATTAAGTGCTAATTTTACGACAACTCGATTTGTGCCTTGGCCCCTTAAGCAAATTTGCATGCAGCCATCGGAATTTGGCTGAATGGCAGAAGAAGGAAGCAAATGACAGGCAGACAGGCAGAGGAGTCAGACAGCCAGAAAGACAGACAGTGTAAGAGAGGGCGGGGGACAGTGCAACAGACAGACAGCCAAATGAAGACGAGGCAGTCGAAGAGCTGCACCGAAAACTACAACAACAACTGTTCAACTTTTCAACTGTCGCCAAGATTTTCAAAAAATATATATATTATATATGTATGTATACCTCCGTATGCCAGCCTCATTGGGCTTGGCTTCTGCCCAATTGCCGCAGTTTGCAGTTTATACTTATTTTTCCTTTACTTTCGGCCTTTTGTTTCTCTTTGATGTTTATTTTTGAAACATAAAAATGATCATTTCTGTTGCTGTAGTTGTTGTTGTTGCTGTCAGAGAGTCAGTCGTCGGGGAAACTCCACTCGTAATTAATCATATGCATTTGCTTTTCCTTATTGAAAATATCACCTCATACCCTGGTCAAAATGGGGGAAAGCCAAGTGGTAAAAAATAAAACTGTACACTTTATATTAGCTTTCTTTTATTATTTTATTTGTTGAAAATCAATTTACTTTTTTATCCGAAATTAGTTTTATTCAATTTTACTACTATTGATTAGTCTTTTTATCTAACATAATCCTTTCGTTTTTAAAAAACGCCAAATTAAATTATCTGCCTGGCGAACAGGACGAAGGGGAGATAGGATCCGTACCACTTTTTCTATAACTTTAAAAATAGTTTACTATTTCTTACTTGTGTCTCAGAAGATAATGTTAATAAAAAAGGTCATGTAAGTTATTGCTGTTAAAAATAGAAGGGGTATAGAAAAGTTGTGCAAGTGTCATATTGCTATTATAAATAAAGAGTTTCTCAATTAATAGTAATGAAAATATCTTATAAATTTATAATACAAATTTTGCTGTTTTCTGACTCTTCAAAACCTTTATCAGCCTTTAATTATATCAATTTTAAAACGAACGAATCAATTTTTATGGCTAGTTCAATGTTATTCCCAAATTTAGATAAATACACGAAAAATGGATTGGATTTGTCAGTAGAGAATAGTTTCATCGTATACTAACTCTTTGCTCAATAGCCAAAAAATATCTTTACTAATCTACTTAGTCCTCCAATCAGATAATTTTGGTATTTCGAATGAATAATGTAATATACTCATTCAGACAGTGCATTTCTCTGTTCCTTTCGCGTTTCTCATTCTTATGGATTGACTCCCTGGAGTCAGAATCCCAAGTGCTTACTCATCTACAACAATGCGAGATGAAATTTATCAAATGCTTTGTGGTGGACAGGAGAGAACTATTAAAGGATTATAAATTATGCTTTGATCATTGACATTTAGAATTGCCTTAAATGTCTGTCTCTCTCTCTTTCTCATCTCTTACTCTGCCTCTATCTCGCTTTTCCACACAGATTGCTACACAGATTTGTTGTAGAATGCAATTGTAAATATTGTATATGAGATCTTATGCATTGAGCTCACATACAAAGTCAAAATAGCAAACAAAAAATAAAAAACTCAAATTTACAGGGATATTTAAGAAAAAGCGAAACTTTTATACTCTATACACTCATTTTAATTAAAAATTTTAAACTCATTGTCTTATATTGAGTGATCTTTAAACATTGTTCTTAATAAAGTGTGATTTTTAGCTACCCGAAACTAAATTTATGTCTGCTTTTCTTAGGGTATTTAAATGTGTATATGTATGTTAAATTATTTTCCCTCGTTACGTTTTTTGCATAAATGGCAATTTGGTTTCATTCCTCAGGTAGAAATCCATTAAATTTGTAACACAATAGTTGCAAAAATGTCTATAATTACACGAAATGGCTGTGGAAATGGTTCGAGGACAGATATACGAACAGGGGTTGCACACACACGCACGAAACACATTCTTGACTGCACTTCCGATGCATTTGCTGGCTATGCGGAATACATTCTCATACACACACACACACACACACACACACACACACAGATAGAGGGAAATGTGTTGGTAAATAATTGGTTACGGACTCTAACCATAAATGGTGCAGGCTTTTCCTTGTCTGGAAAAATAGGAAAATCAAATACAGATACCACTTCATTTTCCCACTGTTTTCCATGCTGTCCATTGACATCGATTCGATTTCTCAGTAGTTTTTATGCACGCATTTCTCAGTTTTTGACGTCTGTCAGCTACATTTTATATAGTTTTATTGAGCGCGTGAGAGTTTTATTTAATTATTGTTGTAAATCTGTTCAGAAATAACATAAATTTTCCCCACCACACACACACTTGCATAGAAATTTCTTAGATGCACGAATTATGAATTCAATAAATAAAATTAAAGACCTCAAAGTTTTACTATAAATGTTTCCATTTATTTGCTATGGAAAATTTTTTAGGTATACATTTTAGCTGCTCCTCAAATATTAATCTGAAGTTTAATATGCAGACGCTGCTGCCCTTCCAGAAAGCTAATTATTTTACTTTTAGTAAATCCAAAAAACATTGTCTTATGTCCAACCAAGGACTGTATTACATTACCGTCTTCTTATTAGTTAGCCCTTTTGACAACATTTTTTTAAGAACTTATGAAACGTTTTTGAATTCGCCAGTTAGGAATTACTGATCAGATTCAATGATTTTTGATATTGGTGAATTTTATTTCAGTTTTGGTTTGCTCAAGTTTTCTTTACCAATTTTCAGTTTTAGAATTCTATTGAATATATATTTGTGATCTTCATTAAGACATAATTACAAGTGGCAAAATATCATTCAACTATTTTATAAAGATGACAATGGAGACACGTATTGGTGGTATTGTAATTGGAAGCCAATGATCCTGAAAATGATAAAGCTTTATAGAAACAAAAAAAAAACTACATTTAAGGCTGGCTGTAAAATTTGTAAAAATAAATTTGTTGGTCTTGCATTAATCTTTGTTGAATCTCTTTCATTCACTTCCTGATGCAAATTTCAGATCTGCTTAACCAAACAGCAAAAAGATCATTAATATTCATATAAATGAAATGACATGATTTGAATAAACATATCCATGTGACATTTTTGGGCACTAGCTTCTACCCTCTGCTACTTACTACTTAGTCGCACTAAAGTGACTTATACTTAAGCCTGTTTGTGCAATATATGCCCGAACAAAAGGAATGTTAATGCGGCTACAAATACTACAAACATCTTTCGAGTCATTAAGGGCAGTGTATGGTTGCGAGAAGTGGGGGATGGTAGAAGTTGCACATCAATTTGAAACATTTCTGACACGCACAACGAAAAACCAAAAAACCTAAAAACGTAAAACTTCAACAAAATCGATGGCACGCCTCCACAAAACATCAGCAAATGCCTCGAATGCTCTATTGTAGGTGTTCATCAGTTGTCGTCTCCATCATTTTGCCTGAAATGATGGGTGCCGTTTGAGTGAGAGGGGGAACAGCGGCAGAGGCCTTAACCGATTTTTCGCTGTGGCCACACAATTATGCTCATCAACATCCGTCAGTCGGCGGTGGAAAAGTGTTAAGTAATGAGTTAATCTACGCAAACCTCGCATGATTAAGTGCTCTGGGCTGCTGATGCGTTGATTTTGCCCAAGAAATGATGGGGTGACCGCTGCTAAAGGGGGAGGAGGAAAGACACATGGCAAGGTCTTTAAATAGAAACGTTTTGGCTAGGATAGCTAGTCAGGTTATGATGTACAGTGGTCGAAGTGTATCTGTATCTGATATACAAAAACAATTTAAGCTTAGTACTATCTATCAATTAGAAATGAAACCCATATGTTTGGTTATGAGCAGAAGATTCGTTGCAATAGTTAGACAAAATGAGACAAAAATGTTAATCTTAGAAATAGAATTTTGACTCATTATACCCTTGTAGAGGGTATTATAAAATTGGTCAGATGTTTGTAACGCACAGAAGGAGACGTTTCCGACCCCATAAAGTATATATATTCTTGATCAGCTTAAAAAGCTGAGTCGATATAGCCATGTCCGTCTGTCCGTCTGTCCGTCCGTCTGTGCGTATGCGTTTTACTCAGCCATCTTAAGAGATATCGGGTTGAAATTTTTTTTGGAGACTCTTTATTACCTGTGTGAGATAAAGTATGAAAATCATCGGGATCGGACTACTATATCATATATTGTTTAATAATCATTAAATGTGTTTTGAATTCAGTAGTTTGAAGTATGCGTTTTACTCAGCCATCTTAAGAGATATCGGGTTGAAATTTTTTTTGGAGACTCTTTATTACCTGTGTGAGATAAAGTATGAAAATCATCGGGATCGGACTACTATATCATATATTGTTAAATAATCATTAAATGTGTTTTGAATTCAGTAGTTTGAAAAATATTTGAGCATATTCATAATACGACAACTAATGCTGTTGATGTATGAAATTTCACTTTTCTTATCGAATTAAATATAATAAAGAACTGCAAGGGTATATAAACTTCGGCAAGGCCGAAGTTAACTTCCATAGCTCGTTTTATTTTGATCTATGCAGGCGTTTATATAGAAGTTGAGTTCTAGATGTAATTTTATCCAAAGATTAAGCATTTAAAAAAGCAAAGAAAAGCGAGTTATTTTCATCTTGACAAAAATATTAAACAATATTTATAAAATAACACTTTTTGAATTATTTTAGCTAAGTTCTGATTTTGCTAGAATAATTGAGTTATCATCTAACTAGAATTTTAAGAATTCTTATAATATTAAAAAATTAAGCAAATTACGAACGATGTTCCATGTTTTTAAAGGGAAATTATTAACATTTAAATCTCTTAAGATATTTTATGTACTGAAGTTTATTACTTCGTATCTCATTTTTGAAATAAAATTATTTTATTTTCTTTTTTGTTATTGTTTGATTTTTTGTCCACTGTGCGTTGATTTGTGTTGATAAATTATGATTGAGACTGCATTTTATTTGAGTCGATTTGCCTGAATGCTCTTCGCACATTTGTTTTGCCAGCCGATTATTTATCACATCAATTGAGTTAATGTGCCCTAAGATTAAGGACAAGGAGCGATCATTGCCATACATTGATCATTTTTGGCATAAAAGCAAAACTAGTTGAGTTGCACCCACATCCATTTATCTCATAGCTGGCGGCACAGAGTCTTGCCCCAAAACAGAAATCGTATGGGGCTGCGGGGCGATTATTTTGTGTGGGGTGTGAGGGGCCAGGCACCATAATATTTATCAATATGATAAATTATGATATGAAGCGAGATATCTAACTAGGTGGGAAAACATTGAAAAGCAAAAAAACTAGCAAGTATACAGTGGGTAAAAAAGGCAGTAGCCCGTAACTGTGATTGACATAATTGGGTAAACTATGTACAAAAAAATGTGTATATATAGCCACATGCGCATATAGTTTATGATCGCCACAGACAATGATCAATTACAATGAGCAATCTGGATCATAAATATTGTCAGTTTGACATTATGAACGAATGAAAAGAAGAAAAGTCAATGCGTTTTTTTGTTGTTTCGTGTGCCGAAACTCCAATTAAAAAACTGTGATTATGATGAAGCACGGAAAAGGAAAAGAAAAGAATAAACCACAACAACAACAAAAATATAACGAAAAGTGAGTCGTAGAACAACATGCATAAGAGTGAAGAGACCAAATTGAACTGCATAATACATACGAATGTATAAAGTTGGAGCAGTTTGAAGAAGGTGAACACACAGCGAGCCATAAATTATAATTATCGACAAGATTAACTCTTTGCCGCGGCACTTAACGTCCGATGACACATACAAAGACAGCCCAAGGAGTGAAGAGGATACAAGCAGACGCGAATTGGTAAGGGGCCGGGGGCAACGGGTTGGGCCCATCGGGAGAGTGGGGCAAAAACCAAAGCCAAGACCGAAGAAAGAAAGCAACCGCAGATAAGCAACAAAGACGACACTAAATCGTATGCGATAGCATGGGTCACAACTGACTGAGCCGAAAAACAACCAAAATAAAATACTCTTGAATTGAAACGACTTCAAAATGACCTGTAAATGTTAAGTGAACCAGTTGTCAAGGGATTTTAAGTTACCATTTGTCGAAGCAAATTCATTTGGGTTTAGAGTCTAATCAATTTAAGTTTTTTTGATATCATTTATGGAACCAAAAAAAAAAATGGGCACAAAATATAATACTACAAAGAAAAGCAATTTCCCAGATATATTTGAGGAGTTTAAATTTCGGACTTTTAAAAATAAAACAAGCAGTATATTGAAGATAAAATTCTAGTTATATAGTTATATCATCTTCTATGAATTTAGAAAAAGTTTAAAAATACTAGCAATTAGAATATCAATCAAATGAGTACAATATTATGCAACTTAAACGAATAGTTTAATCATATACATATATGTAACTATAAACGTTTGCAACTAAAATTATTAATAAAATTTAAGTTAATGGTCTAGTTATTAGTACCTATTGCTAATTTTATAAATTATATTTAAAATTTTAGCCAAATAAATAAGTAAACGAAACGGCATTAAACCAAAATTCCATAATAAAAAAAATATACAAATGTATCCAAAATCAAATTGCTGTAGTTTATTTAATCAAAACAAATCAAAATTTTAGTTACTAATACTCTATAGATAAAGAATTTTTCAAAAAGGAATGGAATGTTGTAAAGTAAGGAGGCTGCAGCAAAGCAATGTAAAATATCCACTAATAATTTGACTACTTAATCAACAAGTAAAGAAATAAAACGCTTTCAGGCAAACTAACATCTTTTTATACCCTTTAGTTTAATACAAACATGACGCATAGCTGAGACCAACAAAAACGGCAACAATAAGAGTCACCACAAAAAGTGCATTAAAGCAGATTGCAGGTTCTGCAGGTTCAGGCAACCCGGAGAACCATTCAAAAAGCTATACACCATATACATTCTTGACTCTTTTTTGTTGTCGCTTTTTTTTTGGCGATAACTTTTCAAAGACGACAACTGCAAAGGGAAAAAAGAAAGGCGGCATTTTTCAATTGATATCTCAAGTAAATAAAACCAACGCAAGAAGCTTAAGAATTTATGACCCCCTGTGGTTTTATCGACGCCTCTGTTCCACACACATAAAAACAAGGGGACAGGCGACAACCCTTGGACTGTCGATTGAAAGGCGAATGAAAGATACGAGTAAACCAACAAAAATAAAAACTCGAAATAATAACAAAAAAAAAAAACGAAATGAGGATGCGTTGATTTCAATTCACCATGCCTTTAGAAAGAGAATCCATGTGATCCCCTAGCGATGCCTGACCACTCATATCTGTATACCCATTTCATTCATTACACAATTCATTTCATTCATATTCTATTCTCTTATCCTCTTCTCAATCACACTCAATCTCGATCTGCAGCGTGGTCGGTCGAGATTACTCTGGGACATTGTCTGCCTCGTAGGGATTTCGTCTACAGATTTATGAGACACTCAAAAGTTAATGCTTAATTATTGCAAATTGCAAATCGAAGCATTAAAACTTAACACGAATTTCAGTTTTATTATTTTCTTCTGCTTAATATTTTAATTATTGTGTGGCGTTCATAAAAAAGAACGAAAGAAAACAATAACAACAGCCAAACACAAAACGATACAAAAAACGATCTAAAGCGTAAAAATAAAAACCCCGAGAAATTTTTTACGACCCAGTAGTAGCATGTCTCGTCTTTATCCCATATATATATGTCCCCTATCCCTTATATTCCATATGGAAGAAAGAGTTTTGCACAAGGTAATGCTTAGAGGCAGGCGTGTTAAAATGAAACCTCTTAAAAAAAGGCATTAAACATTTAAGACCTTTGCATAGGCCCATGAGGGAAATTTTCTTTTGCTATAAAATAAAAACAAAAATTCTTTAAACTTGTTGGTTAAATTAAAAAAACGTCACTCAGGGGAAAAATCTTTGATATGTGCTTAAATATATTTTAGTTACATGTCAAACTTTTAGGTAATTATTTATTTTTAATAGCTAACTATTAAGACAAACGACTTGCTTAAGAATAGAAAGGTAATTATTTTATTAAACTTACAAGAGCTTATAATATAAAACTTGCTCTGAAGTTAAAAAATCACCATAAATTTTTAATAATTTAAATATTTAGTTCAATTGAGTTTGAAATGCAGCTAAATAAATTATAGATTATAAAAAAAGGTGTATAAATACTTCAATTTGTAGAGATAAAAGGGAATTTTAGTGCTAAATTAGCATTAAACCAGAGGGCCGGGGCTAACTTCGACCGCGTCAAAGTTTGTATACCCTTGCAAGTTTGTTAGGAACTCTTTTATCTAAACTTATTGTTTTATCTAAAAAGGGTAATGTTTGCGAAAGAACGGCCTTCAATCTTAGCATAGGATATAACGTACTTTCTGATGAAAGTCACTGTTTTCCACCGATCGTTCCTATGGGAGCTATATGATATAGTCACCCGATCATCAAATTCGGCATAGTCATTAACAGATATATTAAACTGACAAATGTTAAATTTGAAACCAATCGCATCAAAAGTAACGAAGTTATTGACAAAAGTCACTGTTTTTGACCGATCGTTCCTATGGGAGCTATATAATATAGTCACCCGATCTTGATCAAATTTGGCACAGTGGTTTATAGTTACAATAAACTTACTTATATTAAATTTCACGACAATATCTTAAAAAGTAACGAAGTTATTGAGAAAAGTCACTGTTCGTGACTTTGCCGTTTGTATGGGAGCTATATGATATAGTGGTCCGATCGGACTGAATCTGAGATATACAAACCCTGCAGTATATACAGGCCTACGTGCAAAATTTCATAGAATAATATTACTTAATGTTAGCAAAGTATCTTATGCCTAGAATTGGCTTTAAAAATAAAAAACGTTTCTATATTTACTAATCAATTTAAAAAATGTACATTATCTTGCCAATTCGTTTAGGAATATTCACCTATTACTTCGTTTCGTTTGTTTTCTTTCTTTGTACGGTTTAATGTGGCCAGTGGAAAATCCCCGACGACTTTAATCTAGAGTATTGTTCCTTCTTATTGTCTTAGTTTTATCGTTTGTCGACTTTTGATCTTCTTGGAAACATTATGATTATCATTGGTTTTGATCGGTGACTTTATCATGATCATCGTGATCATTATTAGCCGATTGGCGCTTCCTGTCTGTTTGCCCAAGTTTTTATTTTGTGGCCGTTTTGTCTGCGATCAATCGAATCGGCAGAGACGTTTCAAAGTCCCATAATGCCACGTCTGCATTTTAAATTTATAAATTCTCAAATTATCAGTTTATGGGCTGCTTTAGAGTTTTTTATGAACCGATCACGTACAAACCATTTCGAGTTACTCCAAAGCCCGATCCCCCGTACTATTTCAAGTTCTTTGGCTGCCTGCGTGCGAATCTTTTGCCAGTTTTTTTTATTTTTCATTTTTTCACTTTTATTTTGTTCTTGTTTTCTCTCCTTTTTGTGTGTTTGTGTGTGTGTGTGTATTTTTTTTATATGCTTTGCCTTTGGTCTCGCATTTTTATCGACTGCACACAACTAATTAAAAAACGCTTGGATCTCCCTTGGGTCTTTCGGACATTTGGACGGATTGTCGGTTGGTTGGTTGGTTGTATAGGTCTCTCTGTTGAGTTTGTGGTTCGTGGCGCTTTTAGTTTGAAAATTTAACAAATTATTTAATGATAGATGGTTGTTAAATTGACGTGGCCACGCTACAAACTGACATACATACAGATATATAGTTTACTTATAGATCGCTGTCTGGCTGGCTATCATTAGTATCGGGGTATTGGGAGATATTAAGTGATTATAGGACTTAAAATGATTGTAGAGTATTCGCCTATACTGTACATCAGACTTGGCGATTAACTACACCGAAATGATTGTGTGTAAAATCAGTATGGAATGGGGCAACATCTGCTATGCAAATGAACTCAACGATCAAAACGATGAGTCATGATGAAAAGACTAATCATTATTTCAACATGACCATCACTTTTCACTTAAATTTTCTTCAATTTCCACAATCTCTTTTATCGATACATATTTGAAAATTCTAAGACAGAGTTGATGTTAATCGAATACATGTGTTAAATATTAGTTTATGTGAGCAAGATAAGCTTAAATCATATGTATAGTTTAAGAAATGTTTCTTAGTTTTTCGAACTATTTCACGAATTTCCAATGAGCTTGTTTTTTTCAAATTACCTTAAATGAGTAGCTGATGTTTTGCTTCGATTTTTTAAACAGGTTAAAATATTTTCAATACAAATTAATACGTTTAATTTGCTTTAATGCCCACTTGATGACATTTCTTTTACTTCATTTATTATGTCACCTAAATCCATTCATCTATTCAAGCCGCCCACAATGACAAAAATATCAACAGATGATGTGCGGCAATAAAACCCGCAACAATACATATAAACATATACATATATACATATTTATTTTTCTACAATAAAATGTCATAAAAATAAATCTCTATTAACATAAAGTAAATAAAACTAATGAAATTAAAAGTCAATAAAATGTTTTTTTTTTTAACTTGCACCACAAATTAAATAAAAATCAGTCACTCATAAATTAACAAGTCCCAAATATGTCAAATTTGCTGCACCGACTATGAAATACCCTTTATAAGATGAAAGAGTACTCAAAGTTGTCCGTACTTGATAACTTGGCATATGAGCCTAATAACAATGTGAACTTTTTTTGACCGCCCGAATTTTCCTTCATAGGAAAATTTTCTTGTTTGTAAGCTCTTTGTAATCGATCAAGCTGACTACAAAAAATCTCATTTATATATATGTTTACGTATTTGAAACATTATGAATATCTCACAGTGGAATAGAAAAAGAATAATATTTACTTGGAAAGGCGTCTCCCCTCCTTTCAATATATTGTTTATTATAATTATTACACTATTAAAAATATGAATAATATATAATAATAATTTTGAAGTTGGTGGAGAACAGGTAACGAAAAGCGTCAAATTTTTAAGTTTGAAGTTTTTAAATGTACTTAAATTGAGCTAATCTAATATCTTTTCTTAAGACAAGGAGCTTAATTTCAGTTCCACATAAGCTATGACGCATTTCTAAGACAATTTATATTCTTTCGAAATATTAAATTTTTCTTATCAGTTTCATTAATTTATACATACATATACATATGTACTTCTTGTCTTGTCTTGTCTTGTTTTTATTTCAGTTCCACATAAACTATGACCCATTTCTAAGACAGTTTATATACTTGCGAAATACTTTCTTATTAGTTTCTTTATTTTATGATTACAAATAAATAACTACAATATTAATAATTTTTGTATAAAAACGTATAATTTTCGCAATATTTAAACAGTTTCCACTCAACATTTCAGGAGCAAGCACACAACAAAATGTGTAAATTTATTAGTTTTCTTCTGTTAATCATAATATCAAGTTCAAAAACTCTATCTACTTCTTTGGAAGAGCTTGGTTCAACTGAAAGCAATACGGAATCCACTACTTTGAAACCAAAAGAAAATGAAAAAGTAAAGGCGCTACAAAACGCTCTTGACAACTGCAAGATTGCTAACAAGTTATTGGAAGTTACAAGTGAAGCCGATTCCAAAGATCTAGAATTTTATTTATCCGCGATTACAGAAATGGCAAATAACTTCTATCAAGTTGACATTGACATTAGCAAACTGTTTGACATGCTAACACAAGAAGTTGACCGATTTCAAAAGCTTTCTCTGTATCCAACATTGTGTCTTCCGGAAATTGAGACTTCGAACACTCGTTTTATAAACGTGCTTGGAAGTGACCCTTTCCTAGTCGTCTGTGACAGCTCTATAGCTGGCCAGGGATGGCTGGTTATACAACGCCGGAGTCAAATGGAAGTGTCCTTTAATGAAGATTGGGCATCGTTTAAATATGGAGTCGGACAATTATCAGATGAGAGAGATTTATTTTTGGGACTGGAGTTTCAGCATCTATTAACATTTACACAGCAGCATGAGCTTTACATTTACCTTAAGGACACCGATGACAATTCCTTGTATGCTCATTACAGTTACTTTAAAGTTGGAAAAGAAAAAGATTATTATAAACTCCTTTCTATTGGAGAATACTCGGGTAATGCCGGAGATGGATTACGTGACAGCGAGGGTATGATGTTTTCATCTTCGGACAGCAATAATGATAATATGTCCATGTGGAAATTTAGGCCTAGTTGTGCCAAACAGGAGAAAAGTGGATGGTGGTTTAATGCATGTGGTTCAAGGTAAGACAAAAATTCTTTTGACAAAGAAGTATAAATAAAGATTTAAATTTTAACCCAAAGCAATCTAAATGGATTTAAATGGAATGGTAAATTTTACAAGGAGGTTCAAATGATGATTCGTCCAGTTATGGAAATATAAAAAAAAACTAATAAGTGGATATGAAAATCCATTATAAAGAATATATTCGTAATTTGTATCCAACATTTTCTATGTCAAAACATTTATTAATAAAAGGTAACATCGACTTGAAAAATACCCTTCATCTGATGAATGAGTACTTAAAGTTGTCAATACTTTGTAACTTGGCATATAAGCCTCATAACAATGTGAACTATTTTTGACCGCCGGAATTTTCCTTCATGGGAAAATGTTCACTCTTTAGATCTTTGTAATCGATCTTGCTGTCTCGCATATGTATGTATGTGGTTACGAATTTCAAACATTATCAATGTCATTTCTCTCAGTGGAATAGAAAAAGAATAATATTTACTTTGAAAGACAGAAAGTCTCCCCTTCTTTCAATATATTGTTTATTATAATTATTACACAATTAAAAAGATGAATAATTTTGCATTTGCAATGCAAACTTAATTGTTTTTGAATTGTGCCATTGACATTAATTTGAATATGGAAGCCAATGATAACAATTCATTAATTAATATAGTTTTTGTTTTTCTTCTGGAGACCACCAACAAACCAAAATTCAAAATAATTATCGTGTTTAGGGATTCAGAGTGGGCGTAAGAGTTGCTTTTTTGGAAAATTGTTACGAAATCAAGATAATCAGATACATAGATTCAAACGTTCACTGAAGAGCGCGGGGTGGAGCTCATTAAAAATTGAAACGAAATATGAACAACATAGAAAGACAAAAGCAATACAAAACGGGGCAGCAGCATATGGAGCTGCTGGTTAGCACACAGTGGGCTAAAATCGAGCATTAAATGCATTTCATTATGTGAGTTATCATTATACCATACACCCATAGGGTGAAATGGTATATTAAAGTCGCCAAAATGTATATAACAGGCAGAAGGAAGCTTTTCCGACCCCATAAAGTATATATATTCTTGATCAGTATCAACAGCCGAGTCGATCTAGCCATGTCCGTTTGTCCGTCCGTACAGTTGTACAAAGATTTTGCCACGTAATTTTTTATCCTGTGGAATCAAATTTGGCACACTTGAAATTGATACTAATACCCAGCAAAATACCAAATTTGATCAAAATCGGACAAAAAATACCCAAGTTATGCATATAAACGTTTTTCCATAAGGCCGCAGTTGGCCGTTGGCTGGTGGGGGCGCTAGGGTGCTCGTATACTTGAGTGAGGGAGATTCTAAGATATGCTTGTAGTAAAAAGCATGTGAACAGAATTTTTTTGAAATAGGCAAATGCATTTGTTATTACAAATTTGAAATATTTGTTTTGCTGGTGTATGGTATACCTAAGTCGGCGAGACGACTTACTTGCTTCATTTTGAAGTTGGTGGAGGAAAGGTAACCAAAGAGTTTCAATCATTTCTAAATATTCCCGAAGTATCATCCAAAAACATGATAGTTTTATATATATGAAAACGAAACTAAAAACTATAAACTTAGCTTTAACTGGGAATGCTTAAAATATTATGCTATATTTTTTCTAATGGGTAATTTGAACCTAATATCCAAAGTTGCTCTTTTAAGGTAATTAGCATACAATAAATCCAAATATGAAGAAATTCTACCTATGTATTTTACGGTGCACGGAAACGACTGTTCTAAAAAGATTTTTAAAGTACACTTCGTGTAATTTTCTAAGTCAACAAATCCAACTAACAACCAATACCTAAGATTTAAATATAATGAAATAAAATACGGAATTACTACGAATCAAAAAGTCAAAGTCGGTTAACGGAAGTTTTTAAATATACTTAAATTGAGCTAATCTAATATCTTTTCTTAAGACAAGGAGCTTAATTTCAGTTCCACATAAGCTATGACGCATTTCTAAGACAATTTATATTCTTCCGAAACATTAAATTTTTCTTATCAGTTTCATTAATTTATACATACTTATACATATGTATTTATTTTCTTGTCTTGTCTTGTTTTTATTTCAGTTCCACATAAACTATGACCCATTTCTAAGACAGTTTATATACTTGCGAAATACTTTCTTATTAGTTTCTTTATTTTATGATTACAAATAAATAACTACAATATTAATAATTTTTGTATAAAAACGTATAATTTTCGCAATATTTAAACAGTTTCCACTCAACATTTCAGGAGCAAGCACACAACAAAATGTGTAAATTTATTAGTTTTCTTCTGTTAATCATAATATCAAGTTCAAAAACTCTATCTACTTCTTTGGAAGAGCTTGGTTCAACTGAAAGCAATACGGAATCCACTACTTTGAAACCAAAAGAAAATGAAAAAGTAAAGGCGCTACAAAACGCTCTTGACAACTGCAAGATTGCTAACAAGTTATTGGAAGTTACAAGTGAAGCCGATTCCAAAGATCTAGAATTTTATTTATCCGCGATTACAGAAATGGCAAATAACTTCTATCAAGTTGACATTGACATTAGCAAACTGTTTGACATGCTAACACAAGAAGTTGACCGATTTCAAAAGCTTTCTCTGTATCCAACATTGTGTCTTCCGGAAATTGAGACTTCGAACACTCGTTTTATAAACGTGCTTGGAAGTGACCCTTTCCTAGTCGTCTGTGACAGCTCTATAGCTGGCCAGGGATGGCTGGTTATACAACGCCGGAGTCAAATGGAAGTGTCCTTTAATGAAGATTGGGCATCGTTTAAATATGGAGTCGGACAATTATCAGATGAGAGAGATTTATTTTTGGGACTGGAGTTTCAGCATCTATTAACATTTACACAGCAGCATGAGCTTTACATTTACCTTAAGGACACCGATGACAATTCCTTGTATGCTCATTACAGTTACTTTAAAGTTGGAAAAGAAAAAGATTATTATAAACTCCTTTCTATTGGAGAATACTCGGGTAATGCCGGAGATGGATTACGTGACAGCGAGGGTATGATGTTTTCATCTTCGGACAGCAATAATGATAATATGTCCATGTGGAAATTTAGGCCTAGTTGTGCCAAACAGGAGAAAAGTGGATGGTGGTTTAATGCATGTGGTTCAAGGTAAGACAAAAATTCTTTTGACAAAGAAGTATAAATAAAGATTTAAATTTTAACCCACAGCAATCTAAATGGATTTAAATGGAATGGTAAATTTTACAAGGAGGTTCAAATGATGATTCGTCCAGTTATGAAAATATAAAAAAAAACTAATAAGTAGATATGAAAATCCATTATAACGAAAGCTTTGCGGCCAAAAATGTCTACGCTAACTTTTGTATTCTTATTGTTGTCATAATAATAAAAATAATCCTCTATTCAAACCGTTTTCAGACCACTGTACAACGGTCTGGCTGACTATGACTCGAACTCTAAGTCTCACTCTGTGTGGCAAATAGTTTTGTAGATTTCTATCGAATTTTTGGTAGCACAAAATAAGCAGCGGGCGGCCAAAATGCTGATGTTGTATATACATACATATGTATACATACATATATATCTATATATGAATGGGTATAATTAATTACATATTTCAATTGTGTGACATTTGTACATATGACGAAATATTCAGTTGCTTTCTGTTTTACATACAAACATATCAAAATGTTTGTTTGTTTGTTTATTATTTGTTTGCTATTGCGCAGCCCGATCGACACACACAAAAACACATCGGAGTGTTCCAGAGGGAGGGGAGGAGTGAATGTTTTGAGCATTGTTTTTCGTATGAAATGACTAGCTTACATATTTGTTTTTTGTTGGAATTTCTAATTGAAAATGCGTAATAAATACAGATGTTTGAATATATTTCTTTTTCGATTTTTCAGATCAAATCAAAAACAATTTACAAGAAAAACAAACCTGAAAGGCTCACCCAATCTTTGTTTATGTTATATTTCTTTAAAGATTAACAACAAGATTGTTAAACAAGGATATGACATTCTATAAAAGATCTTTGAAAATGTGATAAGGTCTCTAGTTTACCATTTTTTAAAGTTTATTTTTCTTTACAATCAGAGGAGATCAGTTGAACTTAAGAAATTAACCAAGATTATTATTATTGATTCCGCGAATAAATATACAAAAATCGAAAGAGCTAATTCTTACAAAGTTTGATTGAAAGAAAAATTAAAATATTTAGAATTTATATAGCAGAGTATGCTGGCTATAATTGTAAATATTTTATATGTATTATATATATATTATACCTAGCCGGCTCGAAAATCAAATTTCTACAACTTTATTATGGAATAGGGAAGATTTTATAGTCGTTGTAATACAATTAGATAAGTATACAAAAAATTAATTGTTTTCACTTTTTGTAGTGAGCTGGTTAGTTCCAATCTTAGGCGCGTTATAATAAGTAACAATTCAAGTATTATATATATTTATAGAGCTCCAGTCCCGTGAAAATCGACTATGCCCTCAGATTTCCAAGCCACCAAGAGAAATATCTACAAAGTAGGGTAAACTCGCTGTAAATTAAAGGCCATAGACACATTAGACAGGCATTCACTGAAATTTTCGTTTCTGAAATTCTTTAGACTATTTTGTTTCTTTCAAAATACACTGAAATTACTTTTTGATTTTAATAAGTCGTCATAAAATAAGTAGCCACATCACCTTCAATAGTAATATAACTTTAAAAAAAAAAGGTATACAAATCTTAGATAATGGAATTGATTGGAATTTTAATTGGTAAATTTTATTTTGACATCTATCAAAGTAACATAAACATAATTTTCCCATGTATCATTTGGTTGCAAAGACCAAAAATTTTTAATTACAAACATTACTTATGTTTGAAGAAGGGGTTGGTTTGGGCCATAGACAAAAACAAAACCCAAAATAAAGGAACACTCCTGCCCATAAATTTCACACTCAACTCATTTCCTGCTCATTATCATATCTATATCCACAATTGTACATACATACGTTCACTTGAATGTATAGTAAAGAAACTCTTGCCTCAGATGCAGGAAAACACCCAAATGTGAATCGAAACGAAACTCAAGGCACAATCATCCAAGTGCGTGCGGATGAGACCAGAGCCAAAAGCCAAGACGAAGACCAAAGACCCAGACCAAGTCAAGTCTGTCCAAGGAGCCCACTCAATTGGGGTTTGGCTTTTGAGTGGGCGTTAGCCAAGACTTTCAGTTGCATGCGTGGCTAAAAACAAAAGCAAAACACCTAAAACTGAACACAGAAAACGAGAAAGATTTGTGGTTTGGCAAAGATTTGACCGCCCCCTCCGCACAACCCGACCCCAGCGACCACAAGACTTGTCTCAAAAGGTAATCATGCTGTCACAGACGCTAATTTCAATTATCTTGAATGTACACGTACGTAATTTGTTGAAGAGTTGCAGGAAACAGAAGAATAAATTAATTACAAGACAACAACACAAAAAAAAGAAAAATAAAATGAAATACAAAATTGTAAATCTCCAATGAACTTTGCTTTCTTCTGTTGCTGTTTGGCAATCCAAGAAAACAAAAATTGTCATTTCATTTTGATGCTTGCTGAGCTACAAATCCGCAATTGAGACGCAACTTACATGTCATTAACAAGGCTTAAGGCAAAACACATGACAGACAGGCAGACAAACAGACAGATAGACAGAGGAGAAGTGAAGAACATAAACATTTACATGCCTCACAGGCTATGTAAATATTTTGCCCTAGACAAAACTGTGCCTATGCATTGTTGCCAAGTTTCTTCAATATTCGAATAAACTATCCTCTATCCTTAGAAAATTTATATTTAAAGAAAATCCTGATGCCATGTTGTCAAATTTCTTAAAGTCTGGCAATAGACTTCGCTTCGTGGTTGTAAATTGGCCAATTATCAGCATTTGAAATATGTTTTACCTGCCTTGATTCTACCTGCATCTCAAAACGACATCAAAGGTAAAGGTATGCACTTTGACCTTTCTTTCTTTTCAACGGGAGAGAGAAAGAGACTTACAATGCATATTGTTAAAGGTTCCAACACCTGCCCTAACATCAATGCACGCACAATTCTCCTATGGCCCATACACACACCTTTATTTTACACTTCCAAGAGTAAATGTACATATCTGTATCTTTTGATGACTACGGCTAGGGCTACAACGGTGACGACTTTGCCCTGCATTAATGAACAGTCTTCACACTCGACAAGGGATAGACCAATACAGTGTAAGGGTGAGAGAGAGGGAGATGGAGAGGGGATCTACCTGAGAAAAGTTATTGATTATTTAACAAACGTTGGGAAATTAGGCAGCGATTTATATATAAAAAAAAATATAGGCTTTTTGGATATGCACTTTTGATAAATTAATACAATATCGTCCATCGTTTGGCCATTCAATTGATTTTACGAAATTCATTAGCGGCTTCTAACGGCAGACGACGACGATGACGACGCCTCCAACGTGATATCTTTGCTGACCGGAATGGGGTCTCAGTGTATCTTATTGTGCCTTGATTTTCTACTTGTTGTTCTTATTTCTTTTTTCGTGGGTTGTGAAATGTGCGTCCGAGAAAATGGTTTGGGTTTTTCAGAACTTTTTGTCAGTCTCTGTCCATGTCTTTGGGGTCGTGTATTGCAGTTTGAAAATAGATGAGCTAACAGCTGGAGAGTGAGTGAGGGCACTCGAAAAGATTAGATAGCAAATGGTCGTCTGTTCTAAAAGAATGACAACGAGTAAGAGTAAAAGAGATAGCGAGTGGAGAGCATACTTAACAATGAACTGACTACATGAACTGAAAAGATTATCCAAAGAAATGGAGATGAAGGGGCGAAAAAAAGGAATGTAAAACACTAAAGGAGTACAAAGGAATGTAATTTGTAGGATTGAAGAGTTGAAAAAGTGTCGAAATTGTAAGAAATATCGATAGTCTAATGGAAAATAATGTTCACACGAATGATAAATGGAATGGGAAGATATATTTGTCGCTGCACTTTGCATTGATTATGCAGTTAAAGGTTATTCTAAGGTTAAAGGATTGAGAAAAATTGAGAAATGAAATGAATGAATAAAATCCATGAACTAATTATTCTTGAGAAGATTTTAAGTTTAAGTTGACGATTTCGAATATTTAAGCAATACATAAGAAGTAAATGTCATTCCTTTTTGACAGATATCAGAGGGGTTCAGACCCATAACAGCACTTTTTTTTTTCTCGGCCATCGAGCCGAATTATTTATTAAATACTAATCCGGAGCATTTGGAATAACAATTATTGTGGAGTTTTGTGAATCTTGTTATCGTAAGTTATTTTTTTATGGATATTCAAGTTTTTGGAAGTTTCTAATAAGTTCTTTTGAAAACTTATCTACAATTAATTTGTATTGTGGAAACCTGAGCAAGGAATTTCACAATGGAATTCCGGAAAACGCAAGGGATATTTTTTTGAAACAACGTGGCTCAAATCTGCACGCCGTGAAGGGCTATAGAGATAATACGACAAAGTCTAATCCATTGGAATAGCCGCCCGACTCGGATACCGGCAGAGAATGTTTTATCAGTACGGATTGAGAGTCCACCAGATGGCCTGTATTTGATTGAATTTAACATTTTATTCCTAAGCATCATCCAGAGGACGACGAAGGCCTTCGACGGACCGTACGGATGGGTAAGCCCCAAAAGAATGAAAGTTCTAAGTCAAATAATCCGCGAATAAGAAAAAAAAGGTCTCTCTAGTTAAATAACGTTGAAAGAAAATTAATAAAGTTGAAGTAAATCGCCTTTGACTGTGTGAGCGACTCTACGTTCATAATTGAAATAATTTAAATTAGAGACTTCCAAATTTCATTTTTTTTGACCTTTTTATTTTTGATTACCGATAAGCTTATATATATCCACCTTACAATTAAGATTCACCAAAACAAAACATATTATCACTATTTTGGCTATTGGATGCCCGAAATGATCCAATTATTTAATTTGATTACCGTTTATTTTAAGAACTTTCATTTTAGTTTTTTTAACTCGGATTATGTTTCCGACTTATTGAAGTATTTTAGTATTCCGTAACCCTCGTGAATTAATATCATTTATAATGTTTGAGTAAAAGTTGTGTGATCTTCCTTGTGGCGAAATGTGAGCGGCGAGCTGAGTTATATTGGGATTTTTCAGAATATTGCGACAGGAAAATCATTGGTTGGGAAGGTTTAGACGCGAAGCTATAATACCATCCTCATAGCTTCCCTATTCGTGTGACACTAATATAATCTCTTTCTCTATCCTTCTAGTTAATTTCTTTCATTATGTAATTGTGTAATATTCGTGCTCTAGGGACTTTGTTTTATTATTGTTTTATTATAGCCGACAGCCAGAAGTCCCACCCGGACCAAAACTTCTCGGTACATTCAGCCCGTACATGTTGGCTTTGGCCTGATTTGTGGTGCTCTTGCCCATCATAATATCTGATAAATCGGGACTGCGAGAGTTACTACATATATATAGGCCAAACATGACCTCCCCTTGGATCAAATAACATTCTTTGACTAAGAGGGGATGTGCATGATCTGGATTCATTTCGGATTGTGTACATTACAATAAATAAAAACCTAGATCGTAGAAAAAATGTGTCTACAAGCAAATGCTATAGCTTTGGAGTTTTTCAATTTGGTTTAACCACAAAAAATGTATCTTTCGCCTTAGCTACCAAATGTATCTAAACATTGTGGACAACGAACCTAGGCCAAGTGGAAACGATGGAACTCGAGCGAAACAAAACAAACCCCGAAACGAAGCAGTTGCCGTGTGTTGTTGCATGTAAACAAAAGATACAGATACAATCCACAGCATGCAACAAGCGTCAGCAGAGAAACGAAATAATAATGAAACGAGTGATGGAAACAACACGAAACCGGCCGCGCGGCCGTCAGTTGATTTTAGTTAGCCAAACGGTTCGCATGGTTCTTTGGCATTGAGTTCCGCCGTTATCGTCGTCGTCATCCGTCGGTCGAACGTGAGCATCGTCGTCGTCGTGGATTGTGGGTGTTTAGCTCATCGTCGTCTACGTCGTTGTCGTGGTCGTGCGTCTGTGTCTGGTTACCGGCTCCATGGATTAGTATTTATTATATGATTAAATTGAGAATTTTATGAAATATCGAAATCGTTGTTTACACAAAAATCTGTGAAAATCAGAAACCCCGAAAAAAATGAGTGCAATTCTATTTTGAAAGAAGGTGTCTCGCTGGTGCCAAGAAAGATTGCGGGCAATTAAATTAACAGAGAGTTCGAGTGAGTGAAATCCTGAGGATAGATACAAAGAAAACTTTTGACAAAATGCATTTATGTGCAATGCGTGCCACAAGGCAGCATCCACCTAAGCATTTATCTAACGCATACAAGATTAAAAATACCAACAGCGAGATCAAACGTCGACAACATAGAAACAATCAAAATGTCGCCCCAACGTCGCCGCCACTAAGGCATCTAAAAATAATCAAACCAAAGATGCTGCTGTCATCCCACTTTGGGATGCAGTGGCTCTTGCTCCTGCTGTTCCTATGCGACGGAGGATTGGGATTAAATGGATTAACACAAGTTTCAGCGCTCAAGGGTAAGTAGTGTCAAGAAGGCACCAGCTAACTCCAAAACAGATGCCAACCATTTGAAGGGCAACAAAAAATTATGACAAACTATTTCCTTCTGCTCCTCCCCTCTACATAATTTTCTCTCTGCTAATGACCAAAACAAATCCTTTGTGGAAATATGGCTTTTTAGAGTCTTTGGATCTTTGCTAACGTTTCCTTCATGGCTCCCTCTAACCTCTGACTATTTTATTTATTAGCGTCATTTGTTTCCATTTACGTATTTCGGCTATTTTTGGACTGGCCAACAATTTGGTTGCTGCAGTTGCAACAACAGACAGACAGACAGAGAGACAAACACACGGGGGAAGAAAAAAATTAAGGCACTGCGGTTTTTATTTATGTTGGCGACGTTCGCTAATGGATTTTAATGCCGCTTTATAGGCAACGACATCGACTATATTCATAGGGCATTATTCATGCGATTCATTCACAGTCTGTCTATTTGTTTTTCTTTTTTTTCCGTTGACTCTATCTGACTCTGTGTCTCTTTGTCTATTCACACATGTGGACCAAGTTTTTACTAAAAATTCAACTTTTATTTTGTCCAAACACAAATTAACTTTGAAATTATGATTCTGTTGTTATTCGTATTTGAATAGAGTGGAAAGTAATCAGTAGTTGGGATCTAAGCAAAGAGAATAGAGGAGAAAAGGGATGCCTTCTGCATAAATTCCATTATGAAGCAGATGTTGGTATAAATATTGAAGTATTAGTTTAAGTCGCTTCATTATAGATTTATATAAATTCTAAATTAGTCAGTAGTTTCATATTCAAACATTTATTGACTTTATCTAATAGTTTTCAGAGTAATGTTAAGGTAAAAATAAAAGTATTCAAAAAATAGAATGATCAGATACTAACCACATTAATGCCATTCGAAAATGATTTGCTCCACATTCAATATACCAATCAACTTACTCTCAAAGGGTACGGTATAGACATATTGCCGCTAACTCATTGACTCAATTTTCCAACAGATCGTGATACATAAATTTTTATCATAAATTTGATTTGGTTTTGTTTTCCTAAAAAGATTATAAGATTTCTTATGCATTTTGATGATGAAATACTTCTCAAGAGAAGGGAATTTGGTAAATGAAATTGGTCATTTGTTCTTGCTTAAAAATCTAGCCCAAAACTTAATCAAAATGAAATGTTTTGCGTAAACATTTCTATTAATATTCTTAGAAAGTCTTATAAACAAATAAGTCAGCTTACAAAAACAAACAAAAATCAAAACGCATTAGCGAATGACTCTCATTTATGGTTGTATGTTACTTTGCCAAAAATATTAACCACCGATTTCGTCCATATTAATTTGTAGGCTTTTGTAAGATCAAATTACTTTAACCCTTTACAAAAATTTATATAAATTTGTAGTTCAAAAACTTTCCTAAAACAAATAGAAGTTATTTCATCATGTATGTGTCTAAAAGTTGGTAATTTGATCCAAAACAAACTCTTGGCAGTGATGTGTTTACCTTTGTTCGAAGATTTCCTAGAATTTGTAGTGCAAAAAGGTTGTCTCAAAGCAGGCACATGCATTCGGAACCCCTGGACTCGACCTTTTCAACCTTTCTTGATTATAGGACACTTTGAATTTATGACTTTGCACGTTTACATTTTCTTGTTTTTGTTCAATCGAAAATTGGAAAACTAGTTTAAATTTTGTAGTTTCCTTTTCACTGTATTGCAATTACAATAAAGCACCAAAATGAAGTAAGATCTATGTTTCTTTTTGTGGTTTTTGCGGTCTCTATGTAATCACATCAACATAAGTCTTGAAATTTGTGGTTGGTTTTTCCAGAAACTGGTTAAAAATAGAGATACAAAATATGATGTTCGACTATTTCATAGCTACCATTTTTAAATTTTTTGGAAAAATTCTTAAGCTGATTGACTTGCAACTGCCAAGCATTAAATTGGATGAGAGATAATACCAATAACAGACATCAGCCCCTTGACCCGCCACCATTCACTCACTTTATGTGCTTATATATATGTTGTAATCTAATGCTTATTAAACGCTTTTTAATGCAAGCGCCTGATAAGCTGGAGAACGGTTGTTCAAGAAGGGGCGACAAGGGGGTTAAGAGAGACAACACGCAATATAGTCTATAACCGATTTCGGACGGGGATTTTCAGAAAATGTTTCATGTGCGCCACGTGAAAACATTTAACACGCAACACACACACACACACAACATTCGAAGCTGTGGCAAGTGTTGCACGCGACGATGATAATAAATTGTATAAAATTATCTGCAGTGGCACACGGCAAGCAGTTGAGTGAGCGAGTAGGCGGGGGTAAGGGGTGTGTATGTGTGTGTATGACCAATTTCTGGGTGGTACTACTGTGTGGGTCAATTCTGCTCAGCTTGAGAATCAAAGCGGGTCATAAAAATTATTGCCCAGGGTTGACAACGAAAAAGCTACAGAACTGAGCGGAGAGTTGACTTTGCTTGTAATGTGACTCTGGGGAGCATTTTCCCAGCTTTGGCTGCAATTTTCCGCAAAACCAAACGAGTTGCATAAAGTAAGAGAGGGAAGGCGAAAGATATACAGAGAGACAGAGAGAGAGAGATGGAGAGAAGTTTTTTGGCGTGCATTTTGTCTCGGGGGAATTTTCATGAAACAATTTTTTATATTGCCTAGTTTAGGATGCAAAAAAAAAATGGTGAGAGGGAGGGAGAAAAAAAGTGTTACAATTGCTGCAGCTCATTTTGTGCTTGGTCTTTTGCCTTTTGGCTTTTGTGTAATTTTCCAAGCAACTGGAGATTTTTCCTCCCCCTCTCTGTGTGTCTCTCTTTCACTCTCTTGAGTGCATTATACACAAAAAATTGGGCTAAGTAGCGGGTTACTTTCTTTCTGGGAAACGAAGTCAAGTGCTGGGTACTCTCTATGGCTAACATATTATTTCTTCAATCACATGATTGCACTTGGTTTAAGAAGGTTTTTGTTTTTTTTTTTTTTTGGCAAGCTAGCGGCAAACATTAGAGGTTCCATCAAAATATCTGCCAAAAGACTGTCAAGTGTTGTAGTTGTTATGGTTGTTTTTGTTGTTATTGCCATGTCTCCTTGGGAAAACAATTTTCTAATTACAACTATCTATGGTCGTTGAGCTATTTGGTATCTGACTATGTTAGTTTGCTGACTATTTTCCAACTAAACAATAATTAATTATTAAAAACAACAGCCAAGTGAAGTCAAGACAAGTCAAGAATCTGAAAGGCGAGTCAGACAAGACAACAACAAGAACAACGAACCAAGTTTTGCCTACGCAAATACGCCAAGTCTCCTTCTCCTTCTTCTTCTTCTTCTTCTTTGTTTGCTTCCTGGAGCCGGGGGACCGGCTTGAAAATCTTGACGTGGTCGCCACACGCCAACAGCCCCATTGCGAATGTGTGTGTGTCTGTTTGTGTGTGTGTGTGTAGCTGTACTTTATATAGCCGTGGGTTTTCCACTCAGTTTTTTTCCTTTTATTTTTGTATTCGCTCTCTCGTCTTGTGATATTAAAAAATAAAGGAAAATTAAGCCTGGCAGCCGCTTAAAATGCAAACTTGCAGCCGAAAATGTTGCAGTTATGCCATGTTGTTGCAGTTGCCCACATTTTTGCATGCAATCCAATGCAATTGGCAATGAGAAGGCGTTACTGGGTTTTTGCGCTTCAAGCAACGAAATCCCAAAAAAAAAACGATATATATATATATAGTAAAATGCAGTTGAGAAACATCATAATGATGTTGGTGATGGTGAATAGTGCTGCTTGGTGAATGGGTGAGAAAAGGTTTGCAAATTGCATTTGAAATGGTTTAGGGATGCAAAATTTACAGTTCTCTTGCAATGTGGGAAAGAATTCGAAAGGATCAAAACAAAAACTGGTAAATACTTAAAGCGATGTAAACATTTTTTGAGAATCGCATTAGAAATGCTTTCTAAAAATATGAGAAAATCAAATTTTTATGGTTTTTTTAATATACAAGTTTTTGTTTTTGTTATATATCCAGTGTAAGAAAAAAAAAAATTTTAGGCTCTTTCTAGTCTCTTAAATTGGATTGATGGAGCTTAAATCAAATATTGTACATTTTGAAACTTATGTCTTTCAGTACAATTTATTGAAACTTTATTATATTTTTGAGGTTTTAATTTAGTTCGATTAGTTTAGTTTTACTGACAACCTAAACTAATATACTTTTTTTGCTTTCACTTTAGGACAAATATTATAATATTACTTTTCATTTTTTTTTAAATAATTTTTAGTATCATTATTGTAGCATTAGTTCATTTGTTTTTACTTAGTTAGTCACTGATCGCATCATCATTTTCATGCGTGTCATTCCGCCCCTTTTTTTGAAGACGGTAAAAAGTTAATTTATCTTTAATTATAAGCAACCCAAGCGAAACAGCCAAGGAGGTTTGTCTTTGTCATCATTTCCTTCATAGAAGGCAAAGAAATGAAAAGGAAAAACCAGCTCTGGCCAGAGAGATTTGCATATTTGCACTTGATGAAGTTGAAGTTGGGATTGGAGCTCCAAGTTGCTAGTTGTTGTTGTTGTCGTTGTCGTCGTCGCCGTTGTTTGCCGCCGGCAGTCGTCAAGATTTTGGGATTTTTTTCACGTTTATTTTTTCTTGGTTTTTTCTTGTTTTTTTTTTTTTTTTTGATTTTTCAGCCTACGCGCCAGCGCAAGAGAAAAATTATGAAAAATTTTCACAGAATTGCCTTGAGTCATCGTTGGCGTCGCCGTCGCCGTTGTCGTCGTCGCGGAAAAGTTTATAATTTGCTAACAAGCCGATCGCGACGGGCGCCTCGGTTTTTTTTCTTCCTTTTTTCGTGGTCTGCAATTATGACAAGTTGACAAACGACTTAATCTTAATCTAAGCGACTAAGAGTGAAGAGGAGAATGATGGAAATAAACTTAACAGTTTTGTGGCCAAAATGCCTTCAGATGAGGCGGCATTTAAATCAATAAAACCGACTCTTACTCTGCATGCAGGCGCATATGGCTATTATCGCATTTCGGATATCTAATATCAGACCTGGAGCCGCGTTCCTGTTGCTGTTGCAGTTGTCGTTGTCGTCGTCGAGTGCGACACATGCAAATTGGTCAATGTTGCTAAACAAGTTTGTTTTGGTTTTGCCCCCGCAATGGCCCACTCTATCCTTCTCTCTCTCTCCCTGCATAGCTGTCTTTGTCTCTGTTGTACTCACCTGCGTACAACAACATGCAAAAATTGGACTGCGGCTGCGTGCAAATAAGGGAAAAGCACCAACAAAACTACAAGCCTGTTGCTATAAAAAGGCGCTGCTGTTGCTTTTGGCTTGCCACACAGACAATCAGCCATAAATCTAAATGACTGTCAACCCAAACCTACAACGAACGGCGGGTCTACGGGGCAACATGTTGCCAACTGACAGCCAGTTGCTCCAGCACCGAGTCTCAACCAGACTCAGACTCATTTGCTGCCATTGGCCTGATAAGACTCTAAAATATGCTAAAGAGAGAAGCAGAAACAACAACAACAAAATGTACAACTTGATATTGATATGGCAGTGGCATTGCATTTGCCATAAACCTTTAGCAATTAGTTATTGCTCATGGAAATTCGATGATGTTGGGAACGATTCAAGTAATATGAATATCCAATTCAATTTTCAATGCCCATAAACTCAATTTCAAAAACTAGTTCTATTAATTCTCTTGAAAAACTGTAGCAGAATGTTGATAAGGAAGAGACTCTAAAGTTAAATGCCATAAATTTTCAACTTGATCTACAAACTAGTCTTAAAGTTTTTACTTTTCTTTGAAATAATTGTTGTACAAAGAGTTTTATTACATTTTTATTTTAAAAGAAATTGTTAAACTTTCTTATGTGAACTACATGTTGGTTGCTTTCTACATGATCTGTTCATTTTATTGATTCTATCTTCCATCACATTTTGAGTACCTACTTCTCTCTTTCTCTCTCTCTATCTAAGTAGCTATTATATATGATTTCAACACTTTAGCCATCACCCAATTCAGATAGCTAAAAACAATTTTTCGATCTGCTGTCTTTCCCACCATTTCTCGATGGTAGCTTTTTAGCCATTTAACAAGTTTGTCATAAAATTAATTTAGTTTTGAGTATGTTGCCTATTTCACTCACTTATTAGGTTGATATAGGCCTCGGCAGCAGCAGCAGAACCAATCCAAATACGTTAGAAACAACTTGTCAGGCAAGAAACTCAACTTAAGTTTTTCCTTCTTTTTTTTCCATCCATTTTCATATAATTTATTGCACTTTTGCCTGAGCAAATGGGGAAATGCGATATGCCAATCACTTGAGAGTGCCGGCGACACTTTCTATCTCTCTCTATTTCTCTCGCTCTATCTCTCTTTACTCTTTAGAAGGGGCATGCATTTAAGATAAGGCCTCAACATGTCGCCTTGGCATTTTCTCTCTAAGTATATGTATGTATATACATATATATTTTGTGTCTCTGTTTTTAGCATTATTTACATTTGAAGAGGAACGTCGAGGCCTGCATTTGGTTTTCTCGTTTTACTTTAGTCTCAAATTACAGAATTGTTTACACAAAAACAAAAAGAAAGGGAGAATGAGGGAAAAAATAAACCAACATTGCAATCAAAATTTAGAACTGGGTTAGAGACTCCGGGTGAGACACCCACGCACTCATCCGTCCATCCATCCAACCAACCATCCTACATAGGTAGAGTCTCGGGGAGTAAATATTTGATTTGGTGACGCACCTTTTGTGTGAAAGAACAATTTTTCGAATGCAAATGGCGGCAGGTTCTTTTGAATGAATTCAAATTCTACGAAATCGTTTCAGGGATTTTGCCAGTCATCGGTCCAAAGGGGCCCAAAAACGATGAAGACTACTAATTGAACTGCCAACTCAAAGAATTTGTATTTCTTAATTACACTTAAAAAAAAATGTTTCTGAGAACAAAAAGCGATATAGTTAATTACAATTAAGCGGGTTTTTATAGAAGATAATAGAAAAGATTGATGCTAATCAGATATTATATTTAAAAGATTTTAAAATGTCGTATGTGATATTATAATTTTATACTGGCTAATCGCAAATGAAATCAAAAGATATAAAATATTGTGAAGAAGAAAGTAATTTATAATTTTTTTTTTTATTAACAATCCAAATAACTAAACAATTTTTCTTCAAGTGTTTAAGAGTAAAAAACAAATGAGAAAAAGAGGATAGAGAGAAAATTAATTAAAAATTGCATCAACAATTAATCAAGCGAAATGAGAGAGATAGACTGTAAGAGAGAGGGACAAAGGAGGAAAGATCGAATTTGCATCTAGTCGTACGACAGTTGAGTGATCTTTGTCTGAGATTGATGCGCATCGCGTGCAAAAGATTCTGACTTTGACTTGGACCTCCATAACCATAGCCATCTCCAACCCGAGCCCATCTCCTGCTATCATCTGCTTGGGATCGCCTTTCTGTGTGCAAGCACAGGCCCAGCACGATCATTAATAAACCGCTGTGAGCTGTCAATAAAAATCAATGTCCATGCTTCATGGCGTGCAAAATGAAACGAGGAGTAAGAAAGACAGACATACAGACACACACACACTCGGCGGATCACAGCAAGATCACTGATCAGAGGCATCAACGCGAGGATCAACTCAAGAGATTGACATTGTTTGCCACTTTGGATGTTGATGATGATTCCAATCTCTCGTTTCGATTCTCTGTGACAATTGCCAACTTCTTTTTGACTAGTGATAACTTAATGCCAACCAATTGAAATCAAAGTCGTTGTAGGGGGGAAGCATTCATCCTGATTCTCATCCATCTATCCCATCTCATCTTGGTCTTGGATCTGCTCTTGACATTTGTGTAAATATTCTCAGGAATAAGTCTTGAATATATGTATATAATTGCTTGGCAGGCACAAAATGTCGCTTTATAAACAAAACAAAAAAATTCAATAATGCATAAATACAACAACAAAAAATAAAGCAAAATAAAGCAGTAGAAGAAGATGAAACAACAACCAAACGGAAACGGAGTTGGGCAGCCTTTGGGGTTGCCTTCTGCAGCATGAAATAATGATGATGAAAATGTTGCACATGCTGACGACAACAACAACAGCAAGAGGAAGGAGTCAGTGGGCAAGAGGCAGGAGTCGCGAGTCGGCGGCTGACAATGATGAGGCATGATGACAGACCAACAAATCGAAGGGACCAAAATAAGAGTTGGAGTTGGCGATGTCGATGGTTTAGCCTGCAGGCCAAAGTTGCCACCGTTGTTGTTGCTGTCGTTTTGGTGGTGCTGCTGCTGATAGTGTTGGTGGTGGTATTGGTGGTGGCATCGACAGCAATCGTCATCGTTACCACAACAGTGGAATGTATTGTAAAACATAAACACAAAAGAGCAGCAAGCACATGGTAGTCGAACAGACACAAAAACAACAACAGACACAGACACAGACACAGCAATTGCAACTAAGTAAGGGGCATCAGCAAAAAGTACAACAACGAAAAAAATAACAACAACAAAAAAAGCACATGCAGAGACCCAAAGCGTGATGGGAGAATTTTATTTCTATGGAATGTGTCAGTCCAAACAGTTTATGCGGGATTCCAACAACAATTTGATGCAAAAAAGTATCAATACAAAATCTCAAGTAGCAAAAAACAAACAAGCGAATTGAAGCCTTTTGATTTACTTAGATACCTTAGAAAATTTGGAATCAAGCTTAATATAAAGCATATTCACAAAAGCTTACCAAAAGAACTCACTAATTATTTAATATTTTGAAAGACATTTCTTCTTCATATAAAGGTATTCCAAAGTCGTTTTTGTCTCTCTGTGGCAAATATTCATGATTCAATTATCTGACACGCATAAACATTATCGTTGACCCTTGCAACAGTTTTATGTCTGTCTGTCTACCCAAAGATGCCAGCAACAACAAAAAAGAAAAAATTGCTCAGCCGTCGGGCAGAAATTAATTTTTCATAATTTTTTTGCGCCCTTTTTGCTTGTCGTTGGTTTTTTTTCCTGTTCTCTGCTGTTGTTATCGTAACTTGTTCCCCTTTTTGGCCCTTAACTTCTGACTTTACAATGTTTTTCCAGTTAACAAAAAACAAAATGGGGAGATTGGTAGGGGAAAAAAAATCCTTACTGTGGGTCCAGGTCAAGGTTGAGGAGAGAGCGAGTTGAGTGAAAACGATTATTAAAGTTGATTGTCAAATGCGCGGGCCCTTGAATGATTTTTATAGAGCTTTAATTGGACAAAGGGCGGATGGGTCGGCACTTGACGTTTGAAGAGTGCCAGCACAGGGATAGGGCATAGGTAGGGACTAAGGAAGGGTAGCGGATAGGCAGCCAGCTGACTTAATTACTCACGGTAGCAACACCTAAAGAGAAAAAAATAAAGCGACAAAAAGAAGGAGGTGGAAAAAAAGCTCAACTTAAGTATTTTTCTCCTCTGAATTGGCAATTGAGTGTGGCGACTCCTTTAGGCATGGAAAGGCGTGGCAGAGAGTCACCAAGGTGCCAGTTCGCGCACCTTTCAACCGACATATCTGTTATGCTGGTCGGTAGGCTGTTGATGGTGCTTTCTGTGTGTTGTTGTTGTTGGGCTGGGATAATTCACGGCCAGCGCAAACTGTTGACAGCATGACGTGACAACATGCAATGTAAATCGTGTGACACGATGCTGCTGCTGCTGCCGAGGAGTAACGCGAAACATGACCAAAGGGGTTAATGTATAAATTAAATTTTCCACAGATAAATATGGCATTCATATCTTTACATAAATTCATATATACACTTACATTCAAACGTATATATGTATATACATATATGTATATTTATATAAACATATATATTACCGATACAAGTTGAAGATAAGGATTCAAAGGCCGCAAAAGACAAGTAAACTTCAACCTAAACTTTGACAAAGTTGCAATACTCTACATTCTGAAAAAGTTGCCGCCGAATATTAAGTTTGAGTGTGGGTAATAACTTTGTATTCTGGTTTAAGAGTTTTAACTGCGCAAAGTCATCTATGAAGTTCTTGCTTTATCTATATGGAGTCTATTCAGGATCCTTTTTAAAATTGGTATTAGTATCTTAGGCTATTTTTATGAGCATCTTTCATTCATCTGTTGGTGTTTTCTATCCTTCCATTATCAGTTACATTGCATTTTATCTGTTAATCAGTCGGATTCCTTTTACCTTCTTTGTGGTCACAAACTTCCTTCTAAAACAAATATACCCTTTGCAAGGTGTATGGAGATCACAAGAAAAGGAGCAGGTCAAGACCGAAAACAATGCGTACGGCTAAATCCTTATACCCAAAAAAGAGGAAAGGAAGAGAATATGAACAACAAGAAAAAAAACTTGGCAAAAGAAGTTGCATTAAGTTGGCTTAGCGAAATTTTCATGCTTACTTGCACCCACACAAACACACGCACACGTACACACACAATATCTCACAGTACGAGACCAAAAGCAATAAGCAACAATTTTTCGTAGAACGCAGCAAAAAAAAAAGTAAAAATAATATAAAAGAAAAGAGAACAAAACCAAAAGCAAAGTCCCTCGCCCTACCCCTGCTTCCTGCTGCCCTTGCCATCGTCCTTTTTCCTACTACTGACCAGAAAGTTGTATAATTTCGCATTGGCAGGGATAATCCCACACAGAGTCAGGTAAAAAAAAAAAACACCAAACTGAAACCAAAAAGGGAAAAAAGTACGAAATCTATATAGGAAAAAGTATTTATGATTATATTTTTTGCTTTGGTTTTCCTCTTGGCAGCTGCTGCTTTTGATGTTATTTTGGCAAAAAGGCGCAAATTAAATTCAAACAAAGAAGTTTGCCAATAAAATTTAACAGAAGGAAAGCTGCTAAATTTTTATGATTATCTCTTTTACACAGAAAGAGAGACCAAGCAACTGTTTTTCCTTACTTAATGTGCAAAAGTTTTACTTCAAAATGTTTGCCTAATTGAAGCTGAGGGCGAATCAGCAACCAACGCAATGCGGCAAAGGCGGGAAAATTGTCCAATCTACATAGCTCTCTGGCAGTTCCTCTCCTTCATCTCTCACCCTGTTAAACGCAAGGTCAAAGGCAATTTGTGCCGCCGCCGCCGCCATCATAGTTGAGTCAGACTTTTGCGTAGGTAGGTAAAGAAGATTCGACTTGGATTCTTGGGCTCTGACTCTAAAAGAAAAACCAAACAATGAAACGCAACAAGAAACGCATTCTCAAGCCAAGACAAGGCGAGGTCATAAATTTTCCCTTAGAGAAACAAAAAAAGCAACATCGCACACACACAACAAAAACATTGAGAAAATAATAATAAAAACCAAATAGTTGAAGAAGAAAAAAACAATATCGCATAGGGCAAACAAAAGATGCGTTAGATACACACACACACACACACACATAAACACACCCAGGCGCAGATACAGATACAAAGACACTGGTACCAAAAAAAAAAAAGAAAAAAACTAGTTGAAGTGGATAAAAGTAGAATAGAAAAAAAGGTTCTACAACATTTCAAAAATTGGTTAGGTAGGCGGCGGCGGCTTCGGCTGGAGATCTACAAAATGTATCTTAAGTATCTCAAGAAGAAAATGGAATGCAGGTGTTATATAGCCTAAAGGGACAACATTTCGAAAAGGCCAAAAGCAAAAGCCATTTGGTGATAGCCAGATAATGAAAGAAAAAAAAGAAACAACAGAATGCACAGTTCAAAATGGTTGAAAGAGAAAAAAATCATTCACATTCTCATAATCGATATCATTTCATTTGTGTATGTGGCAAATGCATTTTACTAGAAAATGTATCTCAAATTGCCAGTTATTGTAGATCATTTTGCAGCTAAAAAGATTTCCTTATTGTACGCCTCTACGTTGCCACTCAGTTTATACAAATTACCGACAATTTTGCTTTTTGCAAATTTGGCGCCCACACACCAGACCGAAAATGGCAGCTAATTGGAACTAAATCGAGTTAAACTTTCTTTCCTCAACAACAAAACGTCTAAAACTTAAACTACAAACCATGGATTACACGCATGAAGCCGCAGGCATTCCTCCAAGTCTTCGTCTTTTGCAAATACCTGGTATCTTGTGTTGTGTATCTCATAGTTTGCATAGCTAATTAGGCACCAGGCAGCAAAAGTTTTTGGCCGATGCTGTCGGTGTCTGATCATTGATCAAGGCTAAAATGTACAAAATATCTACATAGATACATACAAACATACGAACGAATATATGTATGTATACATCCATGTTTGAATGTATCTCATGGAACGTTCTCACATTAGTCACGCGTTTAACATATTTCGTTTCGTCTGTTGGTCGTTTTAAATTTCATATACCTACACTTTTTACAAGGCGCGAGAGGGAGGAAGAGATGGACGGGGGGCCTAACGTATGCAAATATTTTGTGTAGCAAATCAAGCGTGCGTAACCGGCAAACTATCTGCATATGCTAAACAACAACAACACCACCAACCAAACCTCAAGAGAAGAAGAGCATACCGAACAGGGACAAGTCCGGCCACTCCACTCGAGTCCACTCCAGTCCAGTTCAGCCTTAGCTTTGTTTTACCCCATTATCTTCCTCAACCACCTCCTCCTCTTCGTCTTGGTATCTTTCTCTGCAGTCTTCTTCCTGCTGTATCTGATTTGCGACAGTCAAGGCAAAAGACTCTTTGCTATCTGCTGAATATGGTAAAAAGAAGCTGCTGCCGCTGCTGCTGCAAAATGCTAGCGAATTAGGAACGCGGAATGCGATCGATACGTGCGGCCAATGTCCAGTGGTTGGTAGTCCACTGACAAGGGAGCAGCAACATGTTGCACATGCCGCTATGTTGCCACTGTCAGAGATGAGGCAATTGCCTAGCACGAAATTCTTTCTCATGATCAAGGTTTCCAAACGCAAATCTTTTGCTCATATCTTATGATTTTCGAATGCAAACACAACTAACTTTTAGTCTAAAAAACAAATATTTAAAGTAGCTTTTTGATTCTCAAATACTTTCAATTAAATCTCAGAGATTTACATATGTGAGAGAGATCATTCGTAAGTATGATTATAAAAATCTATCTAACAATAAGAGTCATCTCTGTTTAGTCCTCTAACTTGTATGATGGTCAGCGATTCGTTTCCCATATTGCTAATGCGAGTCAGAAGGCAGAAAATCGTGCTCTTGGCCACAGGCAGCAGGCAGCTGTAGTTGGTTGGTTGGATGGCTGGTTGGTGTTGCTGCCTCTGTCTCTGTGGCTGTCTCTGTTTCTTTGTGTCTGCCACCAAATGGTTGCACTAAAGGCAATTAAGGGGGACCCAAAACGTTCTGTTTTTTTGCTGTCTGTTGTTGCTCACAATTCTTAACGGTAATTATGTTGTTCGTTTTGGCAGGCCGCATTTTGCGTATAAGATGTCTGTGGACCCTCGAAAAAGAAAAACCCATTTTCTACTCCTGTAAATTGGATTAATTTGACAGTAAAATGCAAATGAGCCAAATGCCAAATGCAAAAATGCGAAATTAAAGTTAAAGGCTGAAAAGAACACACGACCATCATGTTGCTGGCAACAAATTATGTTGCTGTTGTTGCTGCTGCTGCGTACGGCAGCAACAAGGCACTGAGAGTCTGCTGGTCTTCTCTCTTCCAACTCTTGAGATACATGCTCTAAACTGTCTTCTGTTGACTAGTTGCTGGTTGTTTTTCTTCTCCTTTTTTTTTTTTTTTTGTTAAATAATCAACATGTTTTGGAGGCTGGCTGAGGCACATGTTGCTGCCGTGCAACAAGCAAAGTGCAGCAATAATTTTTAAATTGAATTTTTTTTCTCGTCGTCGCTGTTGTTGTTCTTCTTGCTATGCCGCCAAAGTGAAGCAAAAGGAAAACAAATATGCCAAAAGAGAAGACAAGTTGCCTGAGCTGAGGCTGCCTCCACCTCCTTTCTGCCTGGTAGTAGGACCTGCTCGTTGCTAGTTGCCGAAGGTTTGCCCTTTGGCAACATGCATCAAAAAGTCGGCGCCGTTTTTCATATTTTTCACTCACATGCTTGCCTCCATTTATTATTATTTTTTTCTCTACCCCCTCGCTACATGCTTTTTTTTTTGCAATTTTAATTCATTTTTTTGTTTTTTATTGTTGCTGTGGTTGTTGCTGCTGTTGTCTGTTGCGAGATTGCTTAATCGATTTGCCAGCAGCAGCTACACTAAAAAGCATGGGCAAAAATAACTGGAAACCTGATAAATTGTTTTGCCATGTGTTTATTAATTACGCTGAATCGAAATAGAAAAGAGAAAGAAGACAACAAAAAAAAAAAAAGCAAAGGGATTTTTCTGCATGATCATTATAGAATACACATATCTATGTGGCTTTCCTTTTGCATCTTCAAGGTGGTCTCATAACTTGCAATCGACCAACAGCAGCAACATGTTGCTGCCGACTGCACGACAGCAACATTTTTTGCTCCCTCTTTCTCTCTGTGTTTTTGTCTGTCTGTGTTTAGTTTCTGTTGTTGCTCATTTTGGTCATTTACAAATAGAAATTGCATTGATTTTTCTTCCACTTCACCCGCTGCTTGGTTGGCGGTTGAGTGGCCTGATCTATCTCTCTTAGTCTGAGCTTCCACTTTGATGATATATTGCCGCCGTTGCTTCTTGGTTGGGGTCTATCCATATTTGATGCCCAGGTAACATGTTACATGACGTTGTTGTTTCTGTTTCTGTTGTCCCCAAGTCCGAGGTTGCTAAACGAGCCACAATGTTATGTTTAGAGTTGATTTTCTTCTTCTCCTTTTTTTTTTATCGTTAGCATTTTGCCCTTTACTTTAGCTTGTTGCTTGTCAGTTCGATGGTTGCTGCTGCTTCTGTGTGTGGCAACAATTTTCAATTCAATTATATTTTATGTTCATGTTGCATCGATTTACATTATAATTTGTGTCTGTAACGGAAGTCATTTGAGCTGAAGCAGAATGCCAATCAACAAATAGTTGACTACAGTTTAACTATATAAATAAATAAATAATACTGCTTCGCGTCTATTTCGATTCCATCATAAATTTTAATCTCTCATGAACTCCCTCACCCCTGCCCTGCACTGCAATGCCCTCTATCGCTCTCTTCGACTTCCCACAATTCGTTCTACTTGCATTAATACTCATTTTTATTCATTTCTGCCCACATCTCAATCAAGATTCATTCATTCTTTCACACTTTCCAACATGACAATATTTCTCTCATTGAGCTCAATGGCATTTTAATAGTGGAGTGTAACAAATTGTCTCATCATTTTCGTTGATTAGTCATATACATATATGATGCCATGTATATATACATACATCCATAAGTTGCTTTCATTAGGCTTAACGAATTTTCTTCTCCCCCTTATCATCTGCGTTTGGAAACTAAGCCAAATAAATATTTCAGTAAGTTAGTTCAAAAAGCACAAACAACTTTTTGGTTTGACACCTTTGACATTGGCATATGGCTTCTTGAAGATCCATTCAATCTATCCATCAATCAACTATACACTCGTTCATTCACTCACTCACTCACTCAATCCATCTTTACGTCAATCAATCAATTAGAGCAGTTTTAGACCTAAATTAAGTTAAACATTGCTAAGTTAAAGTCTTCGCATCTTTTCTTTTCTTTCATTTTCCACTTTTCTTTTTTATTAATGTTAATAATACTAAGCAAGGGTAAACATTTATCCGACCCTTCCCTCTGGACTAATGAGACCCCCAGCTCCGGTTTAGTTTCTCGTTTTCCCCAGGTCTTTCTCCTTTGCCATGAGATCTAATGTTATGACAGGGCTCATCAAGTGTCAGAAAGAAGATGGAAGCCGTCTGTGAGAGTAAATTTCAGTTAGTTGCCTCTAATGGCATTTACTTTTAACGTTTATTAAATGTTTTTGCAACTGTATGTGTGCGGGTATCTGTGTGGGGGTAAAAGCTGGACATTTGTTGAGGATTTGTTAGGGGTTTGTACGTAAAGTTTAAGGGTAACAGTGGGTTTCTACCCAAAAGTTGAGTGGGTTGCATAACTAAGAGTATGTGGGTTTCATTTTAATTGAAGTCGTCTTTGTAATGGAACCGTCGGTTATATAAGTATCCAAAACAGAAATTAGTTTATATTGCTCTAATTGTGGCTTTATCTTGAAATACTGAAAATTAGGCCTCTAGTCAAGTCGATTTTGAGGTTTCAGTTTCAAGAGTTTTTCTCTTAGTTCCTAATTTTAAATAGGAATAGGTAACTGCAATTAAAATAGCAAAAGAAAAAAGTTTAGAAAACAGAAACTATGCAAAAAAACCTTTTGTTTTTGTTCACATACATATCTCTTTTACTGTTCCTTTATCAAATTGTAGTATTTCCATCTGCATTATCGGTAACGAAACTTAATTGTTGGTTAAATTTCGAGTTGACTTCCTTCCTGTATTTGATACACAATCATTTCGCTCTCCCACATCATTTTCTGCTTCTTTTTTTGTTACTCTAATAACAGCAATTTGTATCATCTTCTTCATCATCATCATCCCAATTCGAGGCTCCTTCAATATAATAATGCTTAGCATTTTTGATTTGCTTTTGCTTTTTCTTGTCTTTTCTTTCTCCCTCTACTCTCTTGATGTTTTGTTTTTTTTATCGCTGCCTTCCAATGCGATTTCATGGCTCTTGATTAAAGTTAAGTTCTTCGTTTTTTGTTTTGCTGGTATCATAAAAAAAGAAGAAACCAACCATACCATAGAGGACAAAAGTTCGGGGGAATATAGCCCCAGTGGCGAAATAAAAAGCCTATTAACTTTTTTTGTCTTTTTTCTGCTTTTGCGGCCGTTTGGTTGGAGGTTCTTATAATTATATAAGCTCTCAGCAATTAAACGACACAAATAGCCAGAGACTTGATCGCCAAATATGGTTAGTGTCATAATTCTTGTCAAGAGGCAACCCCCAAGCGGCCACAAAAAGAGGCAGAGACCGACACAAAGCAATGGAGCAACGAAAAAAAAATGCTGCATAAAATTTGCTGATTGAAATCAACTTTGGCATGAAATCAATCATCGCCAGCGACGACGCGACGGCTTGGCAGCCCTTTTTCTTGAAGTCTCCTTGTCTGATCTGGTCTTGTTTGGTCAGGAACTAGCCTGGGGTCTGTCCTGGTCTGATGTTGCTTATCCGAGTTGAAAATCTTTTGCCAATGGAATTTTTCGTTGACCGTGTTGAGCCAGTGTTGAGTTTCGCGCTTTGAGTGGCCTCGCCTCGGAGACCTGAGGACATGCAACATGTGACATTGAGAGCACAGAAGCAGCTCCACTTCCACTTTCTGAAGACCCTCAAGCCGCAGCTCTTTTATTTATGATATACATATACTTAAGCATGTTTTTTTCGCTTTTGGCTTTGTCCTTAACCATTTTTCAGCTCATTTATTCATATTTACATTTAACATGCGTTTGTCTCTCTAACGAAGTCAACGTAAATCGATATTCAATAAACGACATCTGTGAACATTTCTTTCTCTTTCCCCCTCCTCTCTAACTCAACCCTCTTCTCAAATTGATAATGATCTCTTTGTGTTGCCCAGCAGCAACAGCAGCAGCAGCTGGCCCTGGGGGTTATATAGTACAATCGTATATATATATATATATACGGATATGCTTACAAACCTATATGTATGTATGTAGAGAGGCCAGTCGAGGAAAGAGAGAGCTCAAGTCCGATGCATATCTGTCAGGGATGTCAAAACGACATAAAGACAAAACATAATTTATGCTGCACATGCGACGAAAATGTCGGAAAAGCCAATCCTACACCCAAAACCCAAATCCAAAAAAGGTTTATGTGCAATTGTTTATGACTTTTGTTGCTACTGTTCCTCTCTGTTGTCTTGAACGATCTCTAACTAATTTCTTATGCTCAACATGATTGACTAATAAATTTTCTTCATTTTTGTCATTTTTCTTCTTCTAGGTAAGCAAAATGGGACTGACTACATCTACATACATACATACATATACGTGCATACCACAAGATCTACAAAATGATTGGAAGCGATTTGTAACAGTAAACTATATAATATAGATCATGCCATTACGATTTCAACAATACCCTGTAGCAACTTAAGTATTAAAAACATTCTTTTTTTATGAACACTGGCGCCACCTTGTGGTCTGAACAACCCTACCATAGTTCAGGAATAACCAGAGATGAGACTTAAGATATATTAATAAAATTAGATTGAGTGATGCTAGATTAAGTCAACTCTTATATACCCCAATCTAGTCTGTGAATACAAGGTATTGATTTAAATGAAAATGTAGAAATTATAGAAAAATCTACTTCTCTCACAAATGTGGAGCATTTTTTTTGGTTTTGTCGAAACTATGTCGCACTCATAAATCAGACAAGCCATTGACACATTTTGTTTGTAGTCGTTGTAGAGCTTTTTTCTTACCACATCTATCAAAAATAATTAATAGAAAAGTTGTCGAAATGTCAATGGAAATGACAAATCTAATTAATTGAATGTCTGTTTTTTTTCTTCGGTTTTTTTTTTGTCGAAAAAAATTGACAAATTATAAAAATTATTATATGTATTATGCATAATACTATTTTGGCGGCTGTGTGAACTATGAAATTGTTTAAAGCGGCTTACGAAATGAAACAACAAAAATCTAAATAAAATACAATTAAGAGATTAGAGTAAATGATTAATTGGATTTTACCATCTCATTTTGTATACACACTTGTTTATATACATATAGTCAAATAAATTTCATTTTTGTTGTTGTTGTTGTTGTGTGGCTAGACAAAGAGCGAATGTTAGGGTAGGGCCAGATATATATTCTGTTTATATTCTTAGCAGGTGTCACTTGGGGTGAGGCGATGAACAAAAAAATGGAATTCAATTTAATTTATATGTAGATGGAATTAATTTTTTAATTCCTGATTTCAAAATACTGATTAGAACAGATTTCACAGTCTGTATTCAATTAGTTTAGCATGAAAATGAATGGCATATCATATGAAATATTGTAAATTAAAAAAACATTTAATATAACTATTACTGAAATGTTATTAAATTACACTTTTGATACAGTTTATTCAAAAAAAAAAACCTCATTTAATATCAGAGCGTGATTAACAGTCGTTTGGCTTATTTAAACATAGTAAAATATATTTCATGCTCTTATTTCTTAAATAATTTGTCATTATGATTTGAGCCATATACATATATGATAGAGTCCTTATTATTTTTATAATTATTTTCAAAGGATATAACGGTATAACCAATTAATAATAATCTTAATATTTTTGAATCAAAGGGTATATTATCGCACAAACAAATCTTTTGTTAAAGAGTATTTCACATTCGCCTTATTTCAAACTGAAACCTTTTCTATACATTGAAAAATCTATTTATCACTTCATCTTATGATAAATAGTTGCCTATTATAATGCATATTTCTTATATTAACATAGTCCAAACTGGCCATAATCCAATCTTTGAGTCAAGTTCTTTTCATTAATAAACTTACATCATTCGCCAAGACCATAAAATATTTACATAATTTTATCTTTATGATAAAAGTTCCGCCTAAAAGCCACTCCACATTTCACTTTACTACTCCGAGTTCAATGCCAATGCAATTTTTCAACATGCCAAAAAAAAGTTGTAGGGATAAACGAACGAATGAGAAAAAAAGGGAGCAAGATTGAATTCCATCCGAAAGAGGGACATAAAAAGTGTAGATAGAAAACAAAGATATAAACTATAAAGAGTTGATAAGAGACAGAGCAAAAAAATGACAAGAGAGTGGGGGGAAATATGACATTGATCGCTGCCTGCTGCTGCCTTTCTCATGCATATATGAGTCCTGTTCTGGTCTGTTCTTCTGTCCTGCCTCGTCCACATCCTATCCCATATGCAGCCCTTTTTTTCCTCTGTCATATATAAGTAAGTATTTATGACTGGGTTCAATTTGTGGGTTTTGCAATATCTTTTTTTTCTTTTCTTTGCAATGGACAAAAGTTTAAAAGGATTTCAGTGTTTTTTCGTTTATGAAATTATTGATAAGAGCGCACACTGGCGACCCTTTTTATGGCGGTTTCTTTTAGTCAGTGCAAAATGCATATTTAAAACTTGCAAAAAGTTGATAAGCCAACGAAAGCCCCTTAACTCCCTTTAGCAAAATGTGGTTTTTCCAACACACACACACACATAAACCTATACCCCACACACACACATCCAAGCACATACACTTACACATGTCGAATTTAATTAACAGCGCAAAAGTCGCAGAGGAAAAGAAAACCAAAAGCCAAAAAAAAAAGAAAGAACTTGGGGTTCCAGACAATGGAAAATTGTTGTAAAGTGAGTGGGAGGCGAGTCTGGGAATTGCCCGGCGGCGCCAAATTAACAATATGCGTACAATGTGCGAAAAAACACAAGTCTTTAGCCCATTCCCTGTCAGATCTCTCTGTCTCTCTTTCTTCATACATATATTTTTCTCTGTCTGAAAGCGAGTACATTTCCCAGGCACCTTCAGGCGTTTTGGCTCATTAGCGACGACGTTTTCAAAGTCTCCAGCAGTCTGAGACATGCTCTGGCATAAATTTGACATTGAAAATGTGCTAAGAAAAGTGCTCAAGTAGTTGAAATCGCTCCCTCATCAGTGGCCACAGTGGCTCAAAACAAACAAAACTGTTTAGAAATTGAATAATTTGAAAAGTAAGAGAGGTTACAACCTTAAAAGGAATAAGTAATTTTAGCAAAGAGAACTTTAGGACAAAGTTAATTGTATTTAAATGTTAATTAAATGTAAATGTACTTATGTATCTTAAGCTAAGCAGTATTTATTTTCTAGAAAACGTTAGCCATAGTTTTCTTTGATCAGCTAATAGATCCAGCAATAAAGAGAGAGATTAAAGATTAGTAGGTTTTTTTTTAGGAATTTGTAGGAAAATACATTTAATTTTCATATTTCTTCTAAGATAGGTAAGTTGCTTTGAAAATTTCTCTTAATAGTTCCAAAATTATACTGCAAATTGAGTAATTTTTAACCCTTATTTAATTTGTTTAAGTTATATGTATATTTCCATTCTTCAACCACTGTGCGTATGGCACTTACGTATACATACATATAACTCAATAGGGAGTTGCCTGCGGTTTTCAGTTTTTGTTGTTTTTCCTGTTTTGCCTAATCAAATGTTTAGCCCAGCCAAAAGGCAAAAAGGGATGGCATTCTGGTCCTTTTGAATTTTGCCAGAAGAGGCCTAAGGACATATGCCAATATGTTTGTTATATTAATATGCCAAAATAGCATTTTGAATAATTTATTTGATTTTTTGATTTCTCGAGCATTTTTTTCTTCCTTCTCTTCGTCGTCGATGTCTGCGTTTTCTTGATGCAACAATAAAAACAATAAAAGTTGCCCCTAGACTTTCATTACTTAAATGTGGTTTGTGTGTGTGTGTGTGTGTGTTTTGGTCCTTGTTGAAAATCCTCACATTATGAACCATAATCCCTGTTGGTTTATTGCGGTTTTTATTGCCCTCCCTGGTCGAGGACCTCAAAAGCAGGAGGCAAAGGAAAATGGGCAAATATTTGGCTGCTCTTTTGGCTGTCTCCTTTTGGGAATTTTTTGTTTTTCTTCTCATATATATACATATAGATTTTCATTCCTGCATATTACATAAATGTGATAATGATTTATGTTCCCGGCTTCTGTTTACTCTCTTCCTTTTTCTTGTACACTTGGTCTTCTGTTTTCTTCTGTTTCTTGTCTTGGCCCACATCCGCCGTGTTGGTAGGTAAATACCAGCATTTAAATAATTGGCAACCATGCAGCTTCCGCTTTAGCCTGCTAAAAGTTGTTGCTCTCGGCACCTAAGCAAACAAACAAAAACAACAACAGCAACAAATACAACAATAACAATAGCAACACCAACAACAATCACAAGGCGCGCAAATACAAAGACAAACAAATAAAAATTAAACAAAATAAAAAAACGGAAGAACATTTTCCTTCTGCATTGCAATCTGAAAAACAATAAGACGTTTGGGTAGAAATTTCATAGAATTCTAAATACTCTGCAATTGAGTTTGTTTTCATTTACATAAATAGATATATATTATATACATATTTGATCAATCAAATGTTCTATCCTCCTCAAAATGATCACCCTAGAATTCTGAAAAACGATTCGTAATCTTCTTAGCAATTGAAGTAAATAGAACTTACTAAAATCCAATATAAAATTTGTTACAAATATTCTACCGGACTTTTACGGGGCTTATACCGATTCTAGATATATAGGCTATACAAACTAATCAAGCCTTAACTTTTTAATTTCAATTTTATTCATATTCTTTTTTAAGAAAGCTTCCAAAAGTATACCTTGTTTATGAATTTTCATGCTTTATGTAATATAAAATCATTTTGAGAAATTGAATTCCATTAAATATGCCATATGCTCCAGATTTACCCTAACCCATCAACGCCAAGCATAAAAAACGAAACATTTATAAGCGCCTTGGCGTATTTAGCTCCACAGCAACAACAAGTAAATATAAATCTGCCACACACACACACACACATACACAGATACACACACAGCCATACAGTCACTCATTCATATTTACTTACAACAAAGCTTAAGTGGCAAAAGTTGTGCAAAAGGCTTACAAACTCCTCAAGCTTTCAACCAAGCAAAGGCAGCTCCTTTTTTTCCACCTCACACCAATCAAACAGATACCCGCTTCTTCCTCCCACCCCCATTCACAACTCTCATCAAACAACAACTCCTTGTTACTCTTCCTTAGGACAAGCAACCCTTTGGACAAAGTTGCATGTACATTAATAATTAAACGTTTCAGCATAAATAAATAAATGGTAGCAAAAAGTTGAAATAGAAACAAAAACAAAGCCAACATCAGCAGCTGGCGGCAAATCAAAAGCAACAACTACCAAGAAAAAAAAACCAGTGAAAAGAAAAAACGGAAAACAGAAAAAAAAACACACGGAAAACTTGAAGTCGCGTTGCACTAAAAGCTTATAAATTATTGTTGCAACAACAAGGAACCAGGAATCGAATGTCCCCTACAGCATGCCCCTTTGTCAGGCTATGTTAAATTTTTATACTCCCTATTTTCCTCACTCTTTCTATCTCTTGAATTCAGTCTTTTGAAGCAACAAAATGTCGCAACTTCCGTGAGTCAAGCAACTAAATTTACAAAAGCGGACATTCTGTGAAACAGCTGCCACATTTTGATTTGTGAAAAAACACAAACTTTGACTTAGCTTTCACTTTTGATAAGGGCAAAACAAATCAAATCACAAGTCGTTCAAAAATGTGCTTTAAAATAAATAAATTATAAATATTATCTTTTCTTCAAAAGTGGTTAAGCTCTCTGATTAGACATAATAGTGTAATATTTAACTTCTATATAAATGGCCCCATATTTTTCAAAAAGAAATATGGAACTGATAAGCAAGTTCTAACTTTTTAGGCACAACTTTTCGAATCTTTGATTTTTAGAACCACATTTGAAATGATAGTTCGGAATTTGCCAAGTTTCAATCTAATCTACGATGCTACATAAAAAAAATAGTTGTATAATCCAAATTAAATTATGGAATCAATTCCAGGTTTTTTTTTTGTTTGGATAATATTGAAGAGCTTTTTTGAGATTTCTGGAAACAAGTAAAATCTTAAGAGAAGTATTACTAAGCTAAGTTAAAATCTAAGATTAAACTTCTTGGAATTTTTTATTATTCTCAAAATAGTTTTGCTAAAGTTACTCCCTCACTTAAAAGTTTACTCCTAACGTCGCTTCACTTTTTCTTATAATGAGCTTTGGTTATATCATTTCTATGCACATATCGTCTTAATTAGTGGTTTTCCTATAGACTACCCCAATATGTGCCAACATATTTACTTCACACACACACACATATCACCCACCCCATACACACATTCTCAGACTTACGCACACACTCACTGGGTAGACAATTTGCATCTTCCACTTAGTTGCGGCTATTTGTTGTTTGATTACAAGCCTGTCTTGTGGGTGCGATAACATGTAAAGAGTAAGAGAAACTAGCCAAATGATTTGCATATGTATAAATTTAAAGCAAATGTTTAGAGTAATGAGAGAACGAACAGAAAAGCGGGGTGGGAGAATGTGGATGGGGACTCTGTTTAAAGTTTTGCCGTGTGATTTGTGGAAAGTTGTGATTTTTCTTGTCATGCTAATAATGATTGCATATATATATGTATGTTTCGGCCTCAAGACGCTTGAAAGAACTTCAATGGCTTTTAGCACCTTTTTAGGCCAAATGTAAATTAGCAGAAATTCAAATGGAACTGCAACTGCAACATCAGTGCCAACAGTGGCAACAGGCAGTGGCAGATGCTGATGACGGTTTCTTTTGCTTCTTCATTTTTTTTTTTTTTTTTCGTTGCTTATGTTGGGCAAACAACAAGAACAACATACATAAACTAAGATAACAGAAAGAAGTAAGGAAAGATTTTTCTAACAGCAGCAACAGCAAATGCATTTCCTGTTATTATTGTGGCTGATGCTGCTGCTGTTCCTGCAACTCCAACACGTTAGTGGCGCATTATGAGCTGTGGGTTTCATTTCATTGCTCTGCCCCCTCAATTACCCTTCCTGTCGCTCTCTCTCTCACCCACACATTTGTTGCTTTACTGCTTGCACTCATTGTGTTTACTTAGGTGCATGCCAGCAGCACTTTTTGCTGTTGTTGCTGCTGTTTATTTACTTAAGACTTCTTTCAAATTTGAGTTTTTCTTTTTCGTTTCATATGCATAAATTTCCAAAGCCACCCACAAATACCTACAAAACACATACACACACACATCCACAAACATACACAACAAATGAATATCTACTAGTATGCCAAATGAACGTAATTAAGTGCTCTATGCTTGTGTGCCAGTATGATGAGAAACATTTATACGAGGGCTGGTATAAGACTTTACTACTGCACGATTTATGACTTGGTAAAGGACTTGACCAAACAGTTATACCAACAACATAAAAGAGAGCTTTACGGTTAAAACTAACAATTTAGTTAAAATTCGTTTAGCATTTTAGACTGCTCCTAAACTTAAACAGAAAATCGAAGTTTAGTTTGATATTGCCAAATAAACAAAATTAAAACAAATAAATTTATTTGCTGAAAAGCCGTTTGTATCCCTATTAGTCCGCTTTCTTTTGTTGTCTAGTGTCGCTTAAACATTTCCGTATGGATTCTTCTATGTAACACTGTTGCGTCTGTTGCTACCAGCATAATCAGCTTCAACATAGAGCTTACATCAGTTCAGTTTTGCCGTGAAATGAAAAGTTTTGCTTTCTGTTTTTTGCATTTCTACCATATTAATATGTAAAAAATTCCAACTGTTTTTCCTCAGTTTTTCATTTTCTCTCACTTGCTCTTCCTCTGTTTGTGTGTGTGTGTGTGTGTGAATGAAAATTCTTGAAGCAAAGTTCAGTTATTTCATTTTTACCTGATTTGTTTTTGCTCCTGGCTAACTTATCGAAGTTCTTTCCTCTGTTTCTCAGTTATTTTTTCATGTGGTTTCCTAGTAAATGCAGAACAAAAAATATAAGGGAAAAATCTAAAGTTTTCAGTGTTTATTTCACTGCAACATATTTTTTGCTTAATTAAATATTTTGTTAGTCCTGGCAAAAGAATTTTCTTACATTTGGTTTTTGTGGTGCCGGCTCGCATGAACAAAAAGGTTTTCTGTTTTTTGTACTTCTTATTTAATTTTAATAAGCAACTGGTAGACAAATATTTCATTTGAGCTATTTCATCATTTAAATTAGCATGCAAAACTAAAAAGAGAAAGAGTGAAAATACTTTGAGATATACATAGATAGTCATTTACTGGGTAGCCATGACAACATGAACAATGGCTCTCTGGCATCATGGCCAAAATCAGACAATGACTCAAAGCTGGTCAACAAAGCAGAGAGGAAGCAAAAGCAGCAGCAACACAAAAGGCTGCTTGTTGCCTGGATTGGTGAGTAGAGCACAAAAGAGATAGTCAAAACCGAGTTACCCCAGCCAAAACTATGTCCAGCCAAGGTGCTGCTGCACTCACATTTGACAAATATCATTTGTAACTGGGGATGAAACAAAATCACTGTGAATACTGATTTTTTCAATAGTGATAACAATGTCACGATAAACTCGTAACTTCATTTGCATATTTCTGCAATGAAGGCGTAAAAAATGGCCAAAATGAGGTAATATGAGAATATATGTAGGTCTGTAACATTCAGTTCTATCTATAGTCATGCAATGGAATTGTAAGCATAAGGTTCCTTTGAATGTTATTCATTCTCCTGTTCCAAATTAATAGAATTGCAATATTTTTTTGACCAATTGTTTTTATATTTTAGTTTAAAAATAATGTACCATCATATAAAGTTAAGTAGCACAAATTTAATATATTATTTTGGAGAGAATGTCCTTCTAATGTTTAATTTCTTAGCTCCAAATTAAACTTTTAATAGATACCATTTATCCATATCTGTTAAAGTGATTTAGTTATAAAATCCTTTCCACTGTTCCTTTAATTACTCCATTATCTTTCTTACCATTTCCACTTAGTTTTGTAAATTTATCAAATGTCTTTGGTGATTTATGCACCTTGTGACCTGCAGCTGTCTCTGCTCATCTCTATGCCAAAGAGAATTCACTTTTGCAGTCATTCTCTCATTACTATCCGCTTTCAATAAATCTGCAAAACTTAATTTCCGGCTGAATGATGTTACCTAACCAGGAACCTACTGTACCTCCAACCCCCAACTCCAATCGACATAGATACGAAGCTATGCTTTCTCTCTCTTCCCCACACAATTTCTCTTTCATTCCCCATCCATGCTCAATATACACATTTTTCACCTTTAAGCGCTTTTTGTAATTACATTTCAGCTGTTCTCGGTTACTCCGCAAAACTGTTGTTTTCTGGGAATCTGTTGGATGTTGGATCTGGCTGGCTCCTACTGGCTGGCTTTGGCTGTTCCTGGTTTTAATAAAGTTTATCTAGCGTTTGTCCTTTGTCTCATCGTTATTGACATGCAGAAATTTATGTTTAGTCTTCTGTTTTCTGTCTCCTCTCCATGCGGCACCCTGGGCGAGCAAATATTTTCTTGAAGTTAATTGAATTTAAGCAGTGAAATGAGGGAGAGCCAAGAGTACAAAGCCTCAAGGAGGTTTTATTTTTTAACATAATTTTAACTTAGATTTTGAAACGTTAATGGCATCTTAATTGCTGGACTCACTCCTTAAGTGACAAAACTTGTTTCAAAATCGAGCAGACTTAAGATAAATCCCTAGAGCAAGGAATGACAACATATGTGAGCTCTTAAAAAACACATTGATGAGATGATGATGAGTGAGTTAGGGATCCTTGTCATTATGGTTGAAATATTAGCTGACACTCTCTTGGTGGGCAAAACAAAGAAAACCGAAGAAAATGAGAAGATGAGATTTTTCTTCAAGTGGCCTGTAAGGGTTTCCGCTGTCAATTGAAAAGATCTTTTCAATGTTTTTCTTTCTTTCACAAAAGTCTTTTTACACTTATAACTAATTTTTTTCTTTTGGTTTCTCTTTTCTTCTTCCAGGTGAAAATCCGCGCATCATTGAGCACCCTATGGATACGACGGTGCCAAAAAATGATCCATTTACGTTTAATTGCAAAGCCGAAGGCAATCCAACACCAACCATACAATGGTATAAAGATGGACGGGAACTGAAAACGGATGCGGGTTCACATCGCATAATGCTGCCCGCGGGTGGTTTATTCTTTCTGAAGGTAAAAACATAACCTCTATCATTATGATGAATTTTACAGCTGTTGATAAAGGGAGAGAAAGAGAGAGTTATGCACACACTATTTCGCCCATACATCTGAACAGATCTTTGTCTCATGAGAAAGGCAACATTTGTGCATAAATTTCTCATTCTCATATTATTTTATGCGCTTCCGTTTCAATGCATATTCGATCGAAAACCAAAATACATTTCCAAATGGTATGATAAGAATAACAAAACAATGGGTTCGAAGCCCATTCCCATGTCTGTGGAGAGAGGGAAGGATACATCATAGGCCTTCTCCACTTTCTGTGACTTGAAAGGGGTCTCTGTGTCTCATCCCTACGTAACATTTCGTGCGTGCACATTTCACAATTTTAGCTAACGAGAGACTCAAATCTAAACATGACTGAGGGGGCAAAATGGGGGCAAAAGTCGCTCTCATTCTATTCGATTGCAATTTTCTCGGACTCTGTGTGTGTGTTTATATTTATTAAATTCTTTCAACCCTTCGCTCTTGTCATGTTGTTATTTTCATTAAATGCAACATTTTGTTTTTATTTTTTTTCATTGTTTTCATTTCAAATTATTGCTAGATGACTGAGTTTTAAATTGAAATAATATACAAAAGAAGACAAGAGAAAAAAATAAAGGAAATGGCCAGCAGTCATTAAATTGACTTGAACTTAGCAAGTTTTTGGAGCCAAGGAGATGAGGCGGGCAAAGATGGGGTCTTATCTCAAGCCTAACACTTCAACAATTTGTTGAATTTTTCACCCTTGCCCATTTAATTTTATTTCCTTTTCCTTTTTTTTTATTTTTGCCTAAAAACGTAAGTGACTTGTCGACGACGAGCTTACAGTTTGTTGCCAATTAAAATTGAAGTGGCCAAGTGATTAAGGGACGCACACAGACCCCCAATTGGACCCTCAAATACTATACTATGTATGCGTGTGTATGTGTGCATGGGGTGGATCTGACATTAAAGTCTTATTCAATGTATTTTTTAATTAAATTAAATTGCGTATACGCAGGGACTGGTCAAGAGCAATGGTAACAACAGGAAGAGACTTAACTGAGGAGACACGTTTCACGTTTTATTTGATTTCGGTTGAGCAATTTTTGAAAGACTTTTTGATCTCATGTGCCAGACACACACACACACATCGCTCGTATCAGGGACACGTGTCTGGACCCATCAAAAAGCCTATTAAACTATAATACTTAAAATCTCTAATAATCTTTTTCATTGTATTTCTCTCTCTCTATAATCATTATTTTCTTTTCCTTTTCTATTTATTGCATTGCAGGTCATACATTCACGTAGAGAAAGCGATGCGGGCACATATTGGTGCCAGGCCAAAAATGAGTTTGGTGTGGCACGTTCAAGGAATGCAACACTGCAAGTGGCATGTAAGTAGATTTAGATAATTACTAACTAAAATAGTTTTAGCTCTGAATTTGAAAGCAAGAGGCTGGGCTTACCTTGAAACTAACGGAGACTACGTTTAGTTATTGTTAGGTCTTTGCTTACATGCAATTAACTTTCTGAATGGCATTGAATGTTTTTTAGTTTGGAATTGTAGTCTAAATATAAGGTAAAAGGAATGACATATACCTTCCAATCTTTGAAGAAACTTTTGAAAATCCTCTTTACTTCTAGAGTATTACTCTAGTAGTCAATACTGCTAAAAACTGTGCAATGAAGGACATTGATCGATTACAGTCCATGTACACATTTCGGCTAATGAACAATTTGGAGGGTTGTTGCATTTCATTCGACTTATTTCTTCTCCTCCTCTTACTCTATGCCAGACAGCTGCAATTCCTCATGTTACATTGAAGAGCTCATTCCACCTCCAGTTTTTGTCCTGTCATTCTCGTCATGCGGATGATGTACAATAATCCCACATTGCTTTCTAATTAATAAAATAAAGCAATTGCAAAATATGTTTCTTCTTCTCTTTTTGTGTAATTGATATTCTGTACATTAATTAAATGGCTAACAAGTATAAAATAAATTTTGAAGAGCTTTAAACATTTGATCATCTCTTTGGCTTTGATGGCCAAAGTAAAGTCCAGTCCAGTCAGTCATTCAGTCAGTCAGTTAGGTCTTCTCTTTTGCCTTTGGCGTGCAATGAAGCGCATTATGCGTTTATTGAAGTGCAGTTTTTTGCATTTTACAGCAATAAAAATACACAAAAAGAAATATGAGAAAAAAAAAGAGTGAAAGAAGAGAAAATACGTATTGCAAATGCCAAAGCTTATTAATATTTCAGTTAGCTGCTGCCGTTGCTGCTGCTGCTTCTGCTGCTGGCTCCGGGGCAAAGTAGAGACCAGAAAAGGTTCAAAGCCAAGCCAAGAACCTGGGCATCATTATCAAGCTTTTATTGGCAAATGGGCGACTCATAAAATATGAGTAAAATGGGAGTTGGTAGGGTTGGAGGGAAAAAAGGAAAAGGGGATTGGAGAAGAAGAATATGCCGGGGACGAGCTTACTTTACTAGCCAAAAGGATGGACGGATAAAGGGCAAAGGCAAAATGGACGTGGTTATAGTACCTGTTCAACTGACAGTTATTAATATTGAATCAATCAAAGCACTGCCACTCATTCTCACTGGCAACCCATAAACCGCCCATATACTGATTCTTTCTCTCTCTTTCTCTGTCTCACTGTAGTTCTGCGCGACGAGTTTCGTTTGGAGCCGCAAAACACCCGAGTGGCCCAGGGCGAGGTGGCTTTGATGGAGTGCGGTGCACCTCGCGGTTCACCTGAACCACAAATCTCGTGGCGCAAGAATGGTCAAACATTGAACCTGAGCGGTGGCAACAAACGTATTCGCATTGTGGATGGCGGCAATTTGGCCATACAGGATGCCCGTCAATCGGATGATGGTCGTTATCAGTGTGTGGTTAAGAATGTTGTGGGTATACGTGAATCAGCGACTGCATTCTTAAAGGTTCATGGTAAGTAACACCTTACTAACGATTGCAACAATCATTCTCAATATTCGTTTTTCTCCTCTTCTTGTTCTAGTGCGTCCATTCCTCATACGTGGGCCACTGAATCAAACGGCTGTGGTGGGCAGTTCTGTTGTATTCCAGTGTCGTATCGGTGGTGATCCTTTGCCAGATGTCTTGTGGCGTCGTGCCGCCTCCGGTGGCCATATGCCTTTGAGTAAGTTTCACTCGAGTTCAATTAACCGGAAATACCCTGCTAGCCATGTTGTTGGTTTACATTTTTTTTGTCGTTCTCCTTTTTTTTTTTATCTTGTTCGTTTTGTTGTTGTTGTTTTGGTAGTTTTTCATTCGGCGTGTGCGTACATTTGAAATGAAATTAAAGCTTTTTGTTTACCATACGAGAGTGAGAAAGAAAACACATAGAGTTGGGGGGGTGGAAATAAAGTTAGTTTATGCGGTTGCTTTGGCCTGTGGCTTTTTTGTGCTTCCCTATCGGCCAGTGTGTAGAGCAATGAACACTACCAGAAATTATAGCTCGGTCTTATGTAGTGGATGAAGGATGAAGTCATAATGCATAAGCTGATATTTTAAGGTATCGACATCCGATAAGAACTAAATGTAGATCAGACTAGCAAAAGTGTTGTATAAAAGAATATCTATGTAACTTTTCTAATAGTTTTGTGATAGTTTTCGATGCATTTTAATATTCGTTAGGCTTCTTCAGATGGTCTGAAAAAAACGAGTGAATGGTATCTAGACCCTATCGACATTTAACTTTCATTTAAAATATCTGTTAGTTTGATAACTTTTGTAGACTTTCTCTCAGTGTATCCAACACCTAAATAAAGTAACACCGCTCTGCCTTGACTCACACTCAGTCTTTGTTCTAGGTTGTTGTTATTCTTTTCGTGTTGTGGTCGGACCCCCTCTCAGATCCCCTTTGACCAGCGAGGCCCTTCGCGTCCGTTGTCCTGCTCTTTCCCCTTGAGTTCTTTTTGCCTAGGTCACCCAACTGGGCAAACACAACTGTAACTTTTAATTCCGTTAATTGCCAATCTCTGTTGGCAGCAATCAACAATTTTGCTTGCACAACACTCGACTGTTGCAATGTTGTTGTCCTTCCAGACACACTAAAAACGAGTGCAACTACTCACCGAGAGCTAGTGGAGGAGAGAGAGTGTTTGTGAACAGGGGGTTCCTTCATCCTTCATCATCGTCATCATCATCATCATCATCATCATCAACAGAGGCGAAGTAGGAAATGGAGCTCACCCTCATCCAAGCAGCTAGTTTACGCTTCTTTAAATTGCTGTCGTAGCCGAAGCAGTAAAAGAAAATAATAGTAGAACCACCCACACGTACTCCATTCCGTTTTTCCTCTCACCAACCATCACATCGTATCAACCATGCTGTGTGTTGTGTTGTCCTAAACTTTTGTTAAGCAAACAATTGGCACAGTGGCGCACATTTAAAACCTATTCCGCAGTCAACCAACCAAAAAGAAAGCAAAGTCCTGGTCTTCGTTTCATTCGTTTTTTTTCCTCTATCCCTCCCCCTCTCTCTTTTCTATTTGTAAGAAAAACCACAAAAGGTGATGCCCAATGTGTGTGTGTGGATGCGTGGGGTGGGTTCACCCTCTTTTTGTCTAGGTTTTGCTATCTTGGCTTACTTTGCTGCGGTTATTTGCTATTCTTCTTCTTGTGGCATCTCCATTTTTACGCTACTTGAACTACTAACGAAGTAGAAGAAGAGGACAACGTGAAAGTTGAGTTCAGTGGCTACGTTTGTTTTTCTTTGCTTCTTCGTTTTGGCTTGAAAGTGGGTGGAGACTTCCATCTCCTTCTCCAGCTTACCCACCTTAATGGCATTTTATTCCTTTTTTTCTGACCATTCGAAACTCATATGAGCTCTTCTCTCATTGCACTTGCTACAGGTCGTGTGCGCATACTTGAGGACCGAAGTCTGAAACTGGACGACGTCACGCTGGAGGATATGGGCGAGTATAGTTGTGAGGCGGACAATGCGGTGGGCTCAATTACGGCCACGAGCGTCCTCACCGTTCACGGTAAGTTAATTGCTTCAAAATGAGATGGGAATGAGATGGGAATGAGTTGGGTATGTGATGTGGGGGCTTAAATCTAATCTCCTACTTTCTCTTACAGCACCACCCAAGTTTGTTATACGCCCCAAAAATCAACTTGTCGAGATCGGTGATGAAGTGCTCTTTGAATGCCAGGCCAGCGGTCATCCACGACCCACTCTCTACTGGTCGGTGGAGGGCAATAGCTCTCTCCTCCTGCCCGGCTATCGTGATGGACGTCTAGAGGTCACTTTAACCCCTGAAGGACGCTCCGTATTGTCCATAACACGTTTCGCCCGCGAGGATTCTGGCAAAGTGGTTGTATGTAATGCCCTAAATGCGGTCGGCAGTGTCAGCAGTCGTACAGTGGTCAGTGTGGATACACAGTTTGAGTTACCGCCACCGATTATCGAACAGGGTCCTGTGAATCAAACCTTGCCAGTCAAGTCCATAGTGGTTCTGCCGTGCCGCACTCTAGGCTCACCGGCACCTGAGATCTCTTGGTATTTGGATGGCATACCTATTGATGTGCAAGAGCATGAACGTCGAAATCTAACCGATTCGGGCTCTCTGACCATATCCGATTTGCAAAGACACGAGGATGAGGGTCTGTACACTTGTGTGGCCAGCAATCGTAATGGCAAATCGTCGTGGAGTGGTTACTTACGCCTGGATACGCCAACAAATCCCAATATTAAGTTTTATCGAGCACCCGAATTGTCTACTTATCCCGGACCACCGGGTAAGCCCCAATTGGTGGAGAAGGGTGAAGACTCCCTAACATTGAGCTGGACACGAAGCAACAAAGTGGGCGGCTCCAGCCTGGTGGGTTATGTGATTGAAATGTTTGGAAAAAATGAGACAGACGGTTGGATGGCAGTGGCCACTAGAGTACAGAATACAACCTATACCCAATTGGGTTTAGTGCCGGGTGTTAATTACTTTTTCCTTATACGAGCGGAAAACTCACATGGTCTCTCCCTGCCTAGTCCCATGTCGGAGCCCATAACAGTGGGAACGGTAAGTTTATAATGATTCCATTGGGTGAATGATATTAATTTTTAGTATTTCTTGCAGCGGTACTTCAACAGTGGCCTGGATCTAAGTGAGGCTCGCGCTAGTCTCCTTTCCGGTGATGTGGTTGAGCTTACGAATGCCAGCGTTGTGGATTCCACAAGCATGAAACTCACATGGCAGGTTCGTAGCAATAGTGTAAACATTTCTCATTCCATCCTTTTTTCAAATGCTTTCCATATGCTTACTCATGCAGATCATCAATGGCAAATACGTCGAGGGCTTCTACATCTATGCACGTCAGCTACCAAATCCAATAGCAAATAATCCTGCTCCTGTAACGCCAAACACCAATCCACTGATGGACTCTGCATCTGCATCGGAATCGGCCTCGGGTTCGGCATCGGCATTGATTTCGACAAAACCAAATATTGCCGCTGCCGGAAAACGTGATGAGACGCCACAGCAGTCACCGCCATCGACTTTCAGTACCAAATATCGTATGCTGACTATACTCAATGGCGGTGGGGCCTCATCCTGTACCTTAACCGGCCTCGTACAGTATACGTTATATGAATTCTTCATTGTGCCATTTTACAAATCCGTTGAGGGCAAACCTTCAAATTCACGCGTGGCGCGTACCCTCGAAGATGGTGAGTTACAATTTTTTTTTTCTCTACATACCAAGAGGGTGTGATAGGGGGGAGGGAGGGTCTAATGAAGCATATGCAGCCAAATCCAGGGAAATCCAACTAACCATATAACATACCTTTACAACAATGACAAAACTACCCCCGACAATGGAAAAGAGAGAAAGAGAGATGACAAATGCAGAAGGCGGTGCGGGGCTATAGCTCTTCGATTGCAACAATAACCTAATTCAATAAAAAGGAAAAAACTGCAGAAACCTTGCTCTTATCCTTATCCGACATCAGCTGTCGGGCTATGCGGGTCGCATAATCGCATATAATTTTCGAGGGGTCGTCGCAACAACAAAAAAGAAGAAAAGAAGAGAAACCCAAAAAAAAGGCCAGATTGTGCCTGGATTGGTGGGGGGTGGGTGATTCTGCTGTTCGGATATGGCAAATAAAAAGTATGTCAATCATTGAACACAACAAAAAGCGAATCATGCGTAAGTAAATGCCGAACAATGGCTGAGGAAAATCCTATACGCATGATGTAGGCCCAGACCAGGTGGGGGGCATGACCTCCTCCTCCTCTGCATCTTTCGTTTTTCCTGCTGATGTGTATGTGCGTGTGTGTGTGTGTGTGTGTGTGTGTGTGTGTGTGTGTGTGTGTGTGTGTGTGTGTGTGGAATACTCGATGTTGAGATTTACATGTGTAATGTTGTGGGTGGTAAAGGATTGGCCAGGCAATGACATCATTGGTTCAATGGAATTTGCCTTTAAAAGTTTTCACTGAAAAGCTTTTATCAACTGAGGTCACTTTATCGACAACTTAGGCAACTCTTTGTTCCAAGAAATCAGGTATCTCTGGAAGATAAGCTTATGTGCCTTAGCGACTTTAATGAGATCATGACTTTCAGCATCTTCTCCATTATATACTTTCATTAATTATATTGCTTAGGTTCATTCCTACAACACAAACTGAATACAAATCCTTTTGAAATGCCACCGTAATCCCCTATAGTTTTAACACAATCTATTGCCCAGATGTCACTTCAATGCTTTGGCAGCAAACATACTTATCTCGCTTAGATAAGATTTTTGCCAAAAAAAACTTTGCCAAACAGAAGAAAAATGCCAACTCAACAACAAGATAGAGAGAAAAGAGTAGAACAAAAAATATGGTAAACTTTCCAGACAGGTTTATCACTTCATTTTATCACCGACGAAAACTTCAACGCAAAATGCAATGCAACTGCACTGCAATGCAATGACAAAAAAAAGAGTGAAAAATTCTGTTGGAAAAAAGTTAAAAAATAATTAAAATAAAAAAGACTCTGTAGAAACAGTCAAAGAGCCTGAGCGAGGCGGTGACACAAACCGCAGCGGCAAACATCGAAACTCCTACCACCGCACAGTGCCGCGAAAAAGTCAACAGAAGTCGACAACGTCGACACAAAGCAAAGCGGTTGCAATATAAAATGCACAAACGTCACCATGTCCTTTCGCCCACCCCTCCCTATCTCTATCCTTGCGCAAGTCTCACTTCAAATCAAAACTCATTTCGTATGCATCACATTTCCACTTGAGTGTCTGAGTTTGGCTGGCAACTCAAAGAAATTGCCAACGCAATTGTGTAAAGATAAACAACAATTATTGCTGCTATGTGTGTATGTATGTATATATGTGGAAGGGACACCCTTTTAACCCAACCTGAACCAATGTGCACAGTGGGCCGAATGCATGGCAATGCAAATGTGTTGATGTGGGTAGCGATGAAAACGTTTTCAGTTAGCAAAACGGAAGTTGGCAAATAAAGGTGCGCTATTTAGCTAAGGTGCCAAATATAGAGCAACAAAACTACCATGAAATGGTGGGGTAAAATTGGTCATTTCTAATACATAGGCGACTCGGTAAATTCTCTATAAAAACATCAAAAACAATAAGATTTAATGAATAGAGCATTAAATGTCAGTCTCCAAACGTCGTATGAAAACGTAGGGGTCACCATTAAAGTGTTAAAGGAATGTTACATTGTCAAACTACTTTCATTATCCATCCATTGGGATGCAAGAGTATACTAAAAACTGTCTCTCTTGATTTCACCCTCGCAAACGAGTATGGAAACAAGAAGACAAAAAAAAAGAAGAATAGGAGTGCATGCAGACGTGCAAAATAACCCCTGAAGTGAACTACTCGCACTACATGAGTCATTCCCAAGTTGACTAACTATTTCTTTTCTTTGGTAACAAATCAAATTAACCCCTAGTTGAGCAACTGAGAGATAAGCTCTGCCACCAACAGTAAAGATCATACTATAAGTTTCTGTATAGCTTGTAGGTAGGTAGTATTTGTGCAATATATTCAATTGCATGTCGCCACGGTGACTGCCGTCTATTTAACAAGGCGATTGCCTTGGGGGTCATTTGTGGCACACAATGGCAGCTACGTGTTAAGCGTATGCATGCACCGCGTTGCAACATCGTCATCATCATCATCATCAAGAACAAAAGCACGACAAGGCACTTTAGCATGTAGCACACACAAACACACAGAGAAAGAGAGCGAGAAAGAGGTACGCACACATGGGAACACACAGGTAGAACAACAAAAGCCAAAAAACTTCACACTCCCTAGACGTAGCCTATTTGGATAGACTTTACTCCTTCATTTTTTTGTTCTTTCTTTCTATCTATCTCTCTGTTGTTTTGCACGTGTGTTTATTTAAAGAAATTGCTTCACTCAGCTTCAAAAAAAAAAAAAGAAAACAAGTAAAGCAGTTGGGTGAGTTGCTCTTGTTAAAAGCGACATCAGGAAATAAATAAACAAATGAGGATTAGTCTAAGTGAAGTGTGGCAACGTGTGTGAGAACAGGAAATAAAGGATACATTTATATCCTTTCCACAAACATACACACAGACAGAAGGGAACTAACCAACTAAATGCTAATTAATTACAATAAAAACACCAAAACGAATCGAAAAAAACAAACTCATTACGACAAAACGTCAGCTGTTAAGGGTATCAAAAACGCATTTTATCCAAAACTCATCTCACATTTTTTTTCTCCTCTTATTTGTTTCGTTACTTACAGTGCCCAATGAGGCGCCATTTGGCATGGAGGCAGTTTTACTCAATTCCTCGGCTGTGTTCTTGAAATGGAAGGCACCCGAAATGAAGGCCCAACATGGTAAGCTATCTAGCTCTGTCGCTCATTAGTGCCAAATTCTGACCAAATATGCGATTTTCCTCTTTAGGCATTTTGCTCAACTATCATGTGATTGTCCGTGGCATTGATACGGCGCATAATTTCTCAAGAATTTTGACGAATGTCACCATTGATGCTGCCTCACCCACTCTGGTCCTGGCTAATCTCACTGAGGGTGTCATGTACACTGTGGGCGTGGCTGCTGGTAATAATGCAGGCGTTGGTCCCTATTGTACACCAGCCACATTACGTTTGGATCCCATCACAAAGCGTCTGGATCCGTTTATCAATCAACGGTAAGTTGAAAAAAAAACTATTCTTAGCTTTTCTGGCAATTTATACACACGACGACATGGTCCTGAAATGAGTAATTATCTTATAGTAGGCACAGAAATGAAAAGCAAACTTGCGAAATTTAATTTTTTAATATTATTATTACATTAAAAGTTGAAAAATTGGCAAAGGTACCTTTCTTAGCAACAACATTTAAAACTTTAGCTCATTGGCTTTTTTATGTTTTAAACTAAAGAATAAATTAAAAAATAATATTTATACCTTACGAAAGTAAATACAGATCGTGAAACAACGTATTTATAAATAATAAATGAAATTAATTAAAAAAGATTTAGATTAAAGTTTGTTGCCTTATAATTGTTTTTCCTGTTGACCTGTGTAATATGTTCTATTTATAAATTTTTGTCTGTATTGTTATTTATTTCTTCTTCTTTTTTTTATTATGTCTGAATATAGCTATCCCATCAATCAGGATCATGTAAACGATGTGCTGACACAGCCGTGGTTCATTATACTCCTGGGCGCCATATTGGCCATCCTGATGTTGTCCTTCGGTGCGATGGTCTTTGTGAAGCGCAAGCATATGATGATGAAGCAGTCGGCATTGAATACCATGCGTGGTGAGTACCAGTAGCAGCACCCAACATCCGGCTACCTTCGGGGCTGGAGGCCATAGTTTTTGCACTTCCTTCCTAGCCCGTAGAGCAGTAGGTCCCAAGCAGCCAACCAACTAACGAGCAAGCGAACGAACATTTGCATATATAAATAGCGCTAATTTTCCATTGTGTGCATGTGTGTGTGTGTGTGTGTGTGGAGGGAATCCATGTAGGTGCAAATAAATATTTTAGCAGGCACGAATTTTCGAAATTAACATTTTGCACGTGACGGGGACTTCCCCTTCCGACGCCAGTGCAATTATGCATTTAGTTTTGTGTGCATTATTAACCATCCAGCCAACCAACCAACTAACTAACTAACCAAGCAACCAACAAGTTGTGCAACGAATCCTCTGGGAGTGGAAGGGAGGTAGAAAGGTTGGCCATTTATTGTGGAGTCAGCCTAATTGAAATTAGCAGCCCTTTTACGGGGGAGCTCGACATCAAAATGTGAATATAATGGCAGTTGGAGGTGCAAATGTTTTAGCTAGTTTCTTTTATTTACTAAATGATTTTGTTTAGCCGAAAAACATTTCTACATCCATTGTCCTGTCAGAGTCAAAATGTTAACAACGAACAGAAAATAGAAATCAAAAAAATGGAGCAGGAAATACAATTTTTTTGTTTTGCATATTCATGCTACCTAGTCTATATGGAAAAACACTAAGCTGCATAGGAAAAACCTTTTCACAGCAACCACCTGAAAAAGAGTCATAGACAACAATAACAAAAGAGCAAAAAAAACAACAAAATATATGGGGTAAAACTACAACAATGAGAGAGCTGCGTGGCATCCCATAAAACATTCGCTTGATGCGCAGTTATAACCCGGGGACAGTTTAATTGGTGCATTTTTTATGCAATACGCTGGCTGAAAAGTATGCAACACATTTTTTTATTCTATGCAATGGATGGCCATGCGGTGCTTATAGGGTGAAGTAGGGGCAAAAGCGAGGGCGTCAACTGGAAAATTGACAATAATTTATTTGATTTTATGTGTGTGTGAGGGGTGAGACGCAATGTGTGTGAGTTGAGTTAAGCCAGCTATAGCAAGCATAATATTATTTTAATGCTCTGAATTTATAGCTCTGCAATGTTGCAGGCCACGGGATTCTGAGGATCTGACAAAAAGCATTCCCGACTTATAATTCAACTGAAAAATTAATCTAAATATTTTGTGCAAATTTATGCAGTTGAAAATCTTTAATCTGTTCTAAAAATGGGAAAAACACGGAAATACAATTTATATTGAGAAATAAAGACTGCTCTACATATTGAACTTAAAGGTTATGAGTTAAATTTTAAAATTTGAAATGGTAGAATAACTTGATATTTGCAGCTGCTACCAGAATATTACCGAATCTAAAACAAATAAAACAAAAATTACATAGTTTTCTCATAAAAACTCGTAAGAAAATATTTAATTTATTTTAAATATTTTAAATTTTCAAAAAGATTTTGTAGTAAAAGTCAAAATTTTTTATTAATAATCACAAAATAGATTCTTCACTTTTTTTTATTAACCAAATGAAAATCCATTGAAATTTGTTAATCGAACTGAGCGAAAACTTTTTTCTTGTTGTTAATTTCCGGCTACAATTTATTTGGCTTACAATTTGTAGTACAACATTTAATTGCTCTGTCTGTCCCTATGCTAACAAAAATAAACCCGTTTGCGCATCCACTCTATTTGTATCCCTTATTCATCTCTCTCATTCTGTTCTGTTCACCTGCAGGCAATCATCCAAGCGACGTGCTCAAAATGCCGAGTCTATCGACGCGCAATGGAAATGGCTACTGGTTGGATGCCTCGACAGGCGGCATGGTTTGGCGTCCCTCGCCCAGCGGCGACTCACTCGAGATGCAAAAGGATCACATTGCCGACTATGCTCCAGTCTGTGGTGCAAGCGGCGGCGGTGGCAGTGGCAGTAGCGGCACCAGCGGCGCCAGCAGCGGCAACAGCAGCAGTGGTATTGGTGGACCCGGCTGCATTGATGACATTCATGGACTTGGCAATGAACGCAATCAGCAGCGGTAAGTTTTTACTTTATTCTCAAACCCCAAAAATAAAAAACAACAAAATTTATAGGGGGAAGGGAGGCAAAAAAAAAACCAAAAATAAAGTTGAAACTCAAAAGCGACGACAATAAAAATTCACCAAACTGTGAAATTGCATTTTTCTGGCGACATAGAGTAAAAAAAGGCATTTCCCCGTGAGTTTTTTCTCTTTTGCATACATTTTGTTTTTTTTTTTTTTGGTTTTTATTTTTGTTCTTTCGTCGTCGCCATGAAAATCAAGTTAGGAATAGAAACGTTGGCACGCTATTTATGTTGATTTTGGGCAATGCCCAGTGGACAGTAGTTTTTCAGGACCCACCCACACACACACACACACACACAACCAACAAGCGCCTGAAACTCGACGAGACAGTTTTTTCATTGTGTAATTATCACAAGACTTTAAGGGCTTTAAACTTGTTTTAATTCATTCAGTTCAGCTAAAATTTCTATCCAATGTCCATCACACAACAATTAAAAGGAGGTAAAGCTCGAGAACACAATTCTTTTGATTATCATCTGATTCCAACAATTTCTTAGTTTATTTTTAATATTGTATGTATTAATGAAGCTTTTAAGTCTGAGTACCGTCCATATAGCAATTATATTTGCCATCAGATTTCTCACTCTTAAAATGTTTTATTGACGCAGCTCGAATTAGTTTTTTTTTTTTTGCTGCGAGTCTGTGAGTTAAAATCGTTTATAACAATTGCAGGCCTAAAAACGAGTTCTCAATAATTTATTTGTCTGGCCGCTGGCAAATGCAGACTAAAAACAAAAACCAATTGAAATGTGGGGGAACAACATGCGTATAAAATATGTTTCGAAAAGCAGCATGCAGAAAAAAAGAGTCTAAAACCGTAATTGTTATTTATTTGTGGCCAATTTTTGTGTTCCCCTTTTTTAATGGAGAGGAAATAATTATAACAATTTCAAATCGCGATACACTCATACATACTCACAAAATAAACGGAAATTAGTTTTGCCGAAATTAAATTTTAGAATAAATTTATTGTCCCATCAATATTAAAGGGAGATTTAGAGATCTCCTGTTCAGCAGTGTGCACACTAAGCGCTAAAAGTATAGCATACTTTTTTGAGCATTTATTTAAAGCCCATATTTTAATCGCTTAATTACAAATTTCCATCTTTAAATATTGAAATCTAGCTCATGTTGTGCAAAAATAAATTAATGTTTTGTGAGTATGTGGTGTGTGTGTGTGTGTGTGTGTGTGTGTGTAAGGGCAGATGGATTCACATTCATGCCAATTCAGTTGCTGTCCCACACAAATTGCAATTAAATGCCAATCAACCATCAAAAGCTGAAGAGTCATGCGAAAAAATGGATAGAAGGAGAACAATGGCAAACAAAAAAAGCAAACACAAAATAAATATTAAACACAATAAAAATTTAAATAAATTGTCTCATTTATATTTATTTTACTACCGACCTATAATAATATTTGCTGGCAATTTTTTTCCGTTGCCCAGATAATAATAATTATTTTGCACACTTAATTAGTCATTAAAAACGCAAATTGAAAATGCTCTCTCCTTTCGCCAACTCACACATACAAAGTGGGAGTGAAAGAGAGAAGGATATTAATAATTGCAACAAAATAGTGTGCGAAATGCGGTAATAACAATAACAATAAAAGTAATCATACAGTAATGACTATCATATGTGCGCAAAAAGAACCTTTTATAATGGCCATAATGGAAAATAAAAGCATATCCTGTTACTTCAATTGGCAAGAGGATACATATAAATATATGTATTAATTCAAACTTTACGTCTTTTTTAAGTATAGAAATTCAATCAAGCAAAAAATAGCGACTAAATTTAGTAAAGAAATCCTTTGAAAAGAATAGCGAATGTTTATTAAAGAATCCAATGAGATTTTCCAATACTCTGTGGATTACATTTTGTTTTACTCTTTTTCATAACTTTATATCTCCCTCCTTTTTATGTGCTTGCTTCTCTACTATGCCTTTTCATTAAGGGCATTAAAAACTCATTGAAACTCTTTGCCATGGCGACTCCATCAATACGTCGTATATTTTGTACAAGGATTTTCCTTTAAATGAATAAAAAAGGCATCGCATTTCTGGTTTTTGGTTCGCTGGGCGCCATGTTAATCCGCTTTCAGTATTTAAATACGAAAATAAACTGACAAGGGGAGTGAAGTAGGTGCTTGGGGGGAGAAGGTTTAAAACACATTTTCACCTTGTTGTTACCCATATCGTCGTTTTTCACCTTTTTCCGATTTTAATCCCATAATTTATTTAATGGCTGATTCTAGACTAACGATGATAATACCCACTAACTATTCCCAGTACATGGTCTTAGCGCTTAGTTGCTACCAAAAAATCCATTTTGCCGCATGAGACCAAAGAAACCAAAAAAAAAAAAATGTATGCAAATTTTTTACCTCACATAAATTCTGAGAACCGACAAATTTATAACAGACCAAAAATATGGCCATGAGTTTTCTTTGGGAAGAAGGGTTGTGTTTTTACCCCCTCCCCTCTGCGTTGAGGAAATATTGTAATAAACATGCCGCAGCCAGAGCACAGCACAAGTAATAACTGTTTTTTCTCTTCTCTTTTTTTATCTCTTCATTTGCAGGTATGTGGGCGAATACTCGAATATACCCACCGACTATGCCGAGGTGTCCAGTTTCGGCAAGGCACCAAGTGAATATGGAAGGGGGTCACCGGCTCCCTATGCCACTTCGGCCATACTCAATCCTAACCAACAGCAACAGCAGCAGCCACAACCACGTTATCAACAACGGCCAGGTGCAGTCGGTTATGGCCTTCAACGACCCATGCATCCCCATTACCAGCAACAGCAGCAACAACACCAGCAACAGCAGGAGCAGCAACAGCTTCATCCAGGAGTCTCACACTCGAATAATATCTATCAGCAAATGTCCACGACAAGCGAAATATATCCCAGCAATAATCCCACGGCCAGATCAGTGTATTCGGAGCAGAACTATTATTATCCCAAGGACAAGCATATGCATATGCATATTACGGAAAATAAACTGAGTAATTGTCATACCTATGAGGCGGCACCAGGACCTGTTGTAGTCGTTGGCCAGACCAAACCATCTTCCGCTTCATCATCACAGTTTTCTAGTGTTCGTCGTCATCCGCAGATGGCGCCCAACTGCAGCATTGGACGGGATAGTGCTCGCTTTAAGGTCCTTAATTCGCAAAATGTTGGCGATTCTAAGCTGCAGCAGAATCTACTCGATCTAGATGGCTCTTCATTCTGTTACAACGGCCTTGCTGATTCCGGTTGCGGTGGTTCACCATCGCCCATGGCCATGCTAATGTCCCATGAGGATGAACAGGCCCTCTATCATACTGCCGATGGTGATCTTGATGATATGGAGAGACTCTATGTAAAGGTCGATGAACAGCAGCAGCAGCAACAGCCACCGCAACAGCAACACCAGCAGCAGCAACAACAGCAACAAGTATCCCAGCAGCAACAGCAATTGCTGCCACTGGTATCACAGCATACAGTTGAACATATAATGCCAACAAATCATCCACATCATCCGCATCACCACCATCAGCAATCATGGCGTGGACAAAGTCTGCGCAGCAATCGTAGCAAGGCCGCCGGTTGCGCGGATCCAAAGGAGAATAATGAACTGATCTATGCACCTGGCAGTGTGGCCAGCGAAAGAAGTTTGCTCAGTAATACAGGCAGTGGCAGCAGCAGCAATCAGCCCCACAATGTCTGACCCTTGGCCGGCAGCAGCAATTCATCACTAATCCCATCCCAAACTCAAACCCAAAACCAAACTCAATCCCAATCCCAAGAACAATTGTACGCCAGGGAGGTAAGGGAGTTGCTCGCTTGGTGCGAACGTTTCAATAATGGTGGAGTCGAGAATTTCGAGTAAGAACGAAATGGTAAAGTGACTAAAGGATTGCAGGAATAATCACTGTGAGCCTGCACATGTGATAGAAACGATATGGAAAATGAATAAAATATAATTGGAAAGCATTTACTTTACTACTTCAAGGCTACTTCGCGTCGACTAGCTTTTAATCAAGTTCAATTTTCTTTGATTATTCCTTGCAATGATTTCTTTACGCCTTATCACATTATCTGAGACATCTCGATTAAAAAATATTGTAAAAGCCAATGCCAATTTCGTCACTTTATATACATAAAATAAGTGACCATGATTGAGACTGATTCTGATGAACGGATATGAATTGTTCATTTAATTTTAGCATTAAACTGGTTTCATTTTCTATATAAAAAACTTTAACAACTTTTTTGTAAACGCATCAAGTGTGCGACAAGCTTTATCCAAGGATTTGTCTAGTGCTAGTGATAGACTTATTACTTATTACTTTCTCTCAATTCTACCTATCCTACCTATATTTATATATAAATATCTAAAAAGATAAATCTATTTCCATTCTCTATCCTCACCATTGCGTGTTTAAATGTAGTTTAGATATAGAAAATCATTGTACATGTTATTGAGAACAAAACGTATGATAAGTTCCTCCAAGTATGCAGGCCTCAACTAGTTGCAGCCTACTCCTAGATACCGATAATACATATATATTATATATATATATATACATACATATATCTTTAGTTGAGATGGGTCATGCATAAGTTGACAGACAGAGCATTTCGTTTGTTACTTAACTGCATGAATAAATTATATATATTAATTAATTAGATTAGCCATAAATGTAAATATATAAAAATTATGCAAATGTGAACGTAAAATATAAATAAATAATTTACTTAACAGCTGATTATCAATTGTGCATATATATAAATATATAGTAATTTAACAATTATATTATATACATATTTAGTTGTTGTTTAATACAAATCATAATTAAACTCTCATAAATACCACCAAGGCAACTCCTTCAATTTCACAGATTTTGATTAAAATGCATTAATGCATTTTCATACACAAGATACGCACTAATGAACTGTACTTTTAAGGCAGACAATTATATATATACATACATCTAATCCCATATTGTATAATCATAATTAGATAATATGCATAAATGTGCCGAAAAATGTCTTTATATACATATTTATCACACACATACATAGACGTGAATTAATTATCTATTAATGTAAGTTCATTATGAAAACGATTAAGTGCATAAAAAAAACAAAAACATGACAAATATTCTATATACATATACATATATACATTATGTGGTAGGTATGTAATTTGATTAGCATTTTGTTGTTTTTTATCACAAGTGAAATGAAGTGTACTATGTCTATGTGTAATTGTAATTGTAATTATTATTATTGATATTGAATACGTACAAGTATTCACAAATGTAGCAATTAATATGCAAATAATAAAAACAAAAATGCAAATGCCATAATTATGAACAAATATGAAAGAAAGAAAGTGTTTTTAATTAATGAGATGGGAGTTAAAACAAAAAACTATTTAGAAATGGATATAATCACAGTATAATCAAGTAAACGCCGCATCAAACAATGCAAATAATTGCTACTCCATAAAAGTTTCCTGTTGACTTTTTTTAGTTATTACAGCTAATGTACATTTGCACATGAATTGGTCAAGCAAGGATTTACAGTGATTCAGCTTTTGAGTTAACCAACTCTGCGTCAAGAATCTTTTACCAAACCAGTTCAAAAAACATGCGTCTGCCGGAACCCTTTTTTCCTGTCGACTAATTTGAACAAAACGACGCGCTTTTAATTAGCTGCAAACTCTAAAAACCCAAATTATGCATGGCTTGTTGTAAAAGTCAGTTGGCTGAGAGATGTGTGTGTGTGTGGCAACCGCGCCCATTTTAACTACAAAATAATTACGTGCTAGGCAATTAATGGCCCAAAGGGTTTGAGTTACGGTGAGTAGAGCAAAAAAAAGAAAAAAAGAAAACATGGAGGGGAAAAATGTTTCCAGGGTTTTGCAGTCTCACGTGCGTCATGCGGTAACATCCGGCGGCCATTTGTTGCAAATTGACAACCATTTCCGGTGCCTGAAATGGATGGGGCAACATTCGTGAACTGCGGTTACAGAATGCGTATGGCGCAAGGCAAACAGAAAAGTTATAATCATAATACTTAATGTAAATTTAATCAGTATTAAACAAAAGAAATGGGAAAAATGGCATGGTCAAATGGCGCCCAAACCTGATAACATTTAGGTGGATAGAGCTTAAAATGGTAAACAAATTTTTAATATAGATTTTTTGTAAATTTTGCTTTGTAAATTTAGCATTTTCTTATATGTGTTTGATTTCAATAAAATCTTCTAGTGATTTAGCATAGATAGTCTTTTGAGATCTACTTCCTACATACATAGATCCGATTTATTTGAACTATATTTTTATATATATTTATTCAAGCCCAGCATCGACTTATTAAAATTTGTCTAAACTTTGACCTTTAAAGTACCTATACATTTCACAAGACAAGATTATACGATTTTTAATGGGAAACATAAATTCGTTATCAAGGAAATTTAAAGAAATAAACATTTGCTAGCTAAATTTCGTAAATAGAACAATAATTCTAAGAAATGTCTATTTCTTTAGAACTCGCGTTGAATTTGACAATAAAAAACTTAAATAAACAAATAAGATTGATTGATTGTTGCCAGAAATGGTTTTATGGTATCTATGCTAAACGAAATACCAAATGAAGAAACTAATTTATTAAACGAGATGACATTGAAGGTCTCAAATTTAATATCGAAAAAACTGCATATGAACTTTTAATCATTTTAAATATAAATTTAAAAGGCAGTAAAATAAAATTTTGATATCTATTCCCATTTATCATAGAAAAGAAACAGAAAGAGTTGATCGACAGGTATTAGAATGGACTTGCATAAAGATTGGAACCAGTTTGTGTTGGCTTCAGCTTGTCACCTAACGTTTAACGATAAATTTGCTGACAGTGACGACGGATAATTAGTTTCACTAACGAGAAAACTTCAACTGACTGGATGGTCGTGTACCAGCTCGTCCACACACACACACCCACAGGAACATACACACATGATTGGAGCCTTTAATGCAACATGTTAACTCAAGTAGCAGCAATAACAACAACACCAACATCAACTGTGATATTAACGCCAACACGTCCTCAACTTGGCTCAGTCATTGCCAACCACTTTCTCTCTAGCTCTATCTTTGCTCTCCCTCTTTCTCTCTCTCTTTCTCTCTCTCTTTCTCTCTCTCTATCTGTCTTTTTCTCACACACTCGCTCATCTTGTATCTGATGATAGCAACAGGATGAACAATCCGCCGGAACGTTACTACGCTTCAGTGAACCAACGTCCTTTCGTTCCTTCAAGCTAATAAAATGATTATGTGTTATTTTTACGCTGTCAGAGTATGGCATAGGAAGGGGTAATGGGGGAGAGTATGTGGCCAAAGGGGGGAGGCCAGAGACAAGCGAGCTAAAGCATCATAACGATGTGTTGTCTGATGTCCTAAAGATACTTGCAAAAACAATTGCCCATGATTGTTCACATACATATTAATGACAGCTTTTTACTAGGCAAGAAAAAATGGAAGGAAAACAATTTGCAACCATAAAAACCATGCAATAATTATCAAGCCGAAATTGACTATGTTTCATTAAGATGAAATTTTCTACATATTCTACAACCACATAAGCAATTAACTCGTGAAGAAGCAATCTGTCAACGTAAATTTTAATTACAAATTAAAATTATAGTTAAGGCAATGGATTGAAATTTCTATGTAGATATCTAAAATTTTATGACTTAATCGAGGTGAATAATATAGAACAGAAGATCGACGTGACTTGAAGTTGATCGTGTTGGCTTTATTATTTTGCTAGCTTAACTTGTTTTTTATAAAACAAAATGACTTCCATATATTCTATTTCTTAAATAAAATGTTGGAAGAATTTTTTTCAGTTCTGGTTAATGTATGCCAATCTAATTTAGGATATTCTCAGAGCCTATTCTATTATATCCTTTCTGACATCCTATCTTAATGACTACAGTTTTTAATTATTAATGATTCTCGCACTAAATATTGCAAATGTCATGGATATGTATTTTGATTCTTATTATTTAATGTATTTTGTAGTAACACAGCTCATCTAATCATTTTCATCTCACCCTTTTAAGTTTTGAATTTGTGTCGATCACCTTTCCTTTTGTGATACTTAAAAACTGCATTAAAGTTTATTTAAAGGTTCATTTCAAGCAGATGATTAAATGGTCCTATACTTAGGCTTAATAATCAAATTTTTTATCTATTTAACTATGTTCTAATTTAGAACAAATCACATTTTAATAGTTCTTAGTTGATGTAAGAAATCAAAGCCCACTTACAATGTTCCTTAAGAGCAAAAAGGGCATATAAAGGGAGCAACGGGAAAACCTGTTTAAGTAAATTAACAATTCATTGCAGGCAAAGTTTTTCAAGCTTTATGTCCTCCCCCATTGAGTTGACATTTTTATATTGTTAGGTGAAAATGGGAAAAAAAAGGAAACGAACTGAACAACAAAGCAAACAAACAAACAAAAAACGGAAACTGGCAAACAAGCGGAAGTCTCTGGCACTCAACTAATGGCAGCATAATGCGTTTATTGTGGAAAAATACAAGCAGAACAAAAGTGAAAATGGAGAAAGCCCCTTCAGCTCTACAATCTGCCCAGCCCCCCACACCTTAACTGAAAGATAACCCAGCGCAAATGTCAACGCAAAAGTCAATCAGTGCATTCTGTTGTAGGCGTGGCAGACATACAACCAGACAAAAAAAAATTTCATTCAATTCTCCTGAGGGTGGGGAGTCGAAATTTCAGTTGGTACGCACTTTTCAATAGCAATGGACGAGACCAGACAACAGACAGAGACAGAGAGCGAAAGAGAGAGAGACAAAACGCATTCAAAATCAATTCAATTGAAAAGTATTTTTCCTCCTCTTTTCCTTTTAGGTACATTTTTTTTTGTTTGTTTGTTTGAGGGTGACTTTCGTTCTTTCGTTTTTGCGCTGCTTTACTTTATGTTTGTTTGGCAACTTGAAAAATCACTTGAAAAAGTTATCGAAAAATGTTCGGTTCATTTCTGGTGTGGAAATGAATGATTTCCCTTCTAAGCGGTAATGAGACGTAATGTGATGGCCATGACTTGAATATATATAGTAGAACATAGTAAATTTGGCTCTGCAATATAAATATGTATATATCTGCCAACTCATCAAGTTAACAATTAATTGCCTGGTCGCCGAGAAGCATCGTTTGTCAAAAGTTTTGTTGCATACTTAGCGGCTCCATCATTATCATCCTGAATGAGAATTTCTCATCACCATCCCTGCAAAATGCCTTCACACAGTTTTCAGATACTTATAGCTCATTAAACAAACGCATTAATATACACAGTATTTTGGCCAAGTCATGACACGCCCACAGAATGCTAGAAATAAGATTAGCTGACAAATTTTCAGGACTACATAAACAATTGTGCGAGTTGTCTAGGGTAACAAAAAAAATTCATAGAAAGAACTGAAATTTTAAAACTTAAACTATTTTCATGCCTTTCTCTAATTCAGAATCAAAAAGATTAGGTCGTAAACATTTAAAAATTTTGGAAAATTTCAGGTTTATAAATTTATTTGTTTAATAAAAAAAGGCGATCGTTTTTTCTTTATGTTTTCAATGGCTGGTTAATTAAATACATGGATCGAAAAACCACATCATTAGTTATTTTTAATGAATTACAATTATGTGACTTACAGATGTTTTCTTTTTTAAACTAGAGCCAAAAGCTTATTAGAACTACATACTTTAGTGCTCATGGATGCTAATAGAAAATCATAATGCCAATCAGTATGTACACAGAACATAATGCCAGCTTTCATTCACAATTATGTAATGGATGGGCAGAGGAATCCTACGCCGTGTGCATTGTTGGCTAATAAAAACGAACCAAGCTAGAGAGAGCAGGCTGAAGAGGGAGCAAAGCCTTTAAGCGGCTTCTGGCAGGTTACTTCTGATGGCTGAAAACAATGGAGACAGTCAGCCAACAACTATTTATGTTTGCATAGGTATGCCATTCAAGGCAATTTCCTTAATGCGATTTCAGGCCAAAACCAAGCAACATTTACCATCTCTCTCTCTCTCTCTCTTTCTCTCTCTCTCTCTCTCTCTCTCTCCTTCTCTCTAGGTGCTCGTCTACCAGATGGCCATAATTAACACACGTTGTCAGTTAGTAAATGAGGAGTTGAAGGCGTGAGACACTGGGCTATATATAGACGTTTTACCTCGTCAAAATTCTGTAGTATTTTTGCCCAAAAAACTCAACTTTTAAAGCACTTTACAATAGTTATTTCGAATGAAAAACCATATCTATATCTTGCTGATATATGTTTTAGCTCTTTTATGTTCATTATTTTTTTTTTTTATGGCAACTTAAATAGATTATTTGTCCCAGTGTACGTGGTTAAATAAAATAGTTCAGTATCTACCAGACGAAACAAAAGTTCTTTATGTAGACATGTGAAACTTTTGGTACAAAATACACACATGACAATAATAATTATTGTCTTGATTATGCTCTGGAGCATGTTTTACTTATCCAAAGTTTGCCATTTAGCCAAATTGCCAGACATTTGTCTTGTCTCATTCTTGTTTTTATTCTTGGCCTTGTCTTTGTCTCGTCGCTCTTGTAGTTGATATATTTATCTCCATCATTCGACTCCACGTCTCGTTTTACCTTTACCTTTATGGTCTTTTGGGGTTCTGCTGCTTCGCTCAGCTCATGAGCTCATAAAGCATTGCTTAAAGGCTTTTCATTTAACTTAATTAACTTAAAACAATTTTTGGTGGTTTATTAGCTTAATTTATAACCACAAGTATATAAATTTTCCTCGCTTGGCTTTTTAATTAAAGTTCAAGAGGACTACATCAGTTTCTCATCTAAATTTTCTTTGATTTATATACTCACTCTTAAGTATATATATGTATGTAAGTACATATATGAGGGGTTTCCAATGTGAGTCTCAAGCCTCAATCAATTTAGCTATAAGCGTATCTTCGGCCATCCGTTTCTAATGCAACTAATTTATTTAAAATGCTCTCATTCATATCATGCCGAATTCTTGTCCATTCATCAAAAGTCAAAATGGAGGAAAATTTTCGGACAAAGACATGAATACGGTCCTTTGCACAAATCCTTTGTGTTCAAGCAAACTGACCCCAAACAAGGATTTCAGATTTCTCTTTCTTCGCCCATGCAATTAATATTGAAAAGCTCCCAGGATAAGGGCAAACGACTTGCAATCTGAATGATATACGAATGAGTCCGATGAAAGGAAGCGTGTGACAAATGTGCGTAGCTCTTCAAAAAGATTTACAAAAAAAGATCTAAATGAAGTGTGTAATTAATTGAACTTTTGGTCAAACAACCAACAGAGCAAGCAGTCACCAAGGCAGGCAGCGTTGATAGATTAAATGTTACTGAATATAGATATCAGAACAGGTCAAATGCTTTTGAAATTTTTTATTTTGCTTGAGGAACAACCAAAGGCGAAATTATTTCCCTAACTTTAACTTTAACTCTAGAAAATTTCATTTTATAAAGGGTGTTTTTTAGAGATATAGAACATTCGATGGGGATAACTGTGAAACCAGCTGCCATTCTAGGCAACTGTCTTAGTCTTTAGGTCAATATACGTATTTTGGCAAATTTTCATGAACAGATTAACCCCTGAACAACGTGCACAAATAGTAAAAATTTACTTTTGAAATTCGCGTTCTGTTCACCAAACTTATAAAGCTTGTTTATTTACATTTTTCTTGGTATTGCATTTGATTCCTGGAAATTTAAAATCCACCACCAGTGCAGGTCTTACATACTTAAAGATTCGGAACACCAATAATCATCACCCCTGACACAGACACTCACACATACATAGACACATACGACCCTCACTATGAAGATAACAAAGTATAAATTTACTTCACCCAGCAAGCATCTTTGAGTAACTCCACAACCAAACACGAATGGAAAAAAACAGCAGGCAACATTTTTGGGATAAGATTTATGAAACAGTCAAGTATTTTCTATTTAAGTTAAAAACAATCATAATATCTAATGTAACTGGAACTATGAAAATTGATGCACTAGCTCCAACAGAGAGAGAGAGGGAGAGAGAGAGAGAGACAGAGATTGGGGCAAAAGAGACAGACATTCTCTTGATGATAGATGATGTGCATATAAGCACAAATAAACACCAAAAACAAGCTATTGTCTACAATATGTGTTTTTTTTCTATCCCCCATTCTGCCATTTTCCTTCTATCTCATAAATACACATGTAGAGGATATTAGATGTGTATGTGTGTGTGCCTGTGTATGAAAAGTCTTTGCATATTTGAGCAGACTTCTTGCTGTTATTTTGTATTTCATGCATTTCGGTGACATTCACTTAAAAATTCCATTACTGTAAGCTTAAATTACAAATATAAGACATAAGAAATGCTTATAGCATCCTGTATGGGGGGCGAAAAAAATCTTATTTCAGGCAGCATTAAACACAAAAATTGCATTTGACAATTGTATATAGATATATTGAGACATACACATATCAGCGGGTTGTCTTACAATAAACTTTTCTTCATTAAACACTCAAAAGTACTCGACCAGCTGTCATGAAAACATTTCTATACCCAGAAGGCATACTTATTGACTCTCCCACCATGGTCATAGCAAAAGATATTGCCTAACAATAAAGGGTGAAGAAAGTATTACTTTTCCACACGTTTAGGTTTTTTCGAGTAGATTTATAATTTTTAAACAGGACCGAATTCATCATCACAAGCAGGACTAGGGAAAACACAATAAAATAATACGGGTTAGTAAAAAACTATACAAATTGCGTTCCATTTATTAATATTATTCATTTATATTCATAGAAAGTATAAATCCATCTGATTTTATAAATGTACAATTTGAAGATTGTTGCATTACTTAAAAAGGTTTAACGTATTTTGACCACAAATCATTGACATACTCTACCATATTAAGGTTTGGTTGCAGTTTTTTAATATTTGGTAAATGAGCGTGGGTGATAATCAAGCGTCTTATTTCACCCATCAAGTGGGCATCATTCTTAAAAAGAAACTTACAAGACGGTATTTTATTTTTCAAAGAAATTATTTTCCATTTTTGTTGTTCATCTAGGTTATCCTTGTAGGACTGCATATCTTTTGCTCCATCCAACGTGGTAGTCACATTTTCTTGTTTACCAAATTGTATGTTATTTCCATACCATTGGTAACCGACTTTGTTTTCAATAGTGTTCAAAATTTCGTTAGCATTCCTTTTATTAGTTAACTGTACAGAAACATCGAATCTTCCACCGAGAACAAAGTGATTTGTGACATACCAACCAAAATTATTTAAAACTTTGATTATTTCCGTTGCACGCTCCACATTGGTTAGATTATTCTTGTTGGCAGCCTCATAGAGTTTATCGCGAAAGTCCGAGTTTAGTTCGATTTTGTTTTCATCAATAAGCAATTCCGATTTGATATTCATAAGCGAGACAACGCCGTAACCTATCATTACATTATCATCGAGGTACTTAGCACTTTGAACAGGTATGATAATTGAAGGAATTACAGCTAAAAAATTGTCAAACTCAAGTGTATTGTGTGCATTGGTGGTATGTATTTTCCGTTTAGTTGAAAAAACCATGTTTCTTGGATATAATTGCTCCGGTTGGAAATTTCTGTCGAGTGTAATTGGCGATAAGTCACCCAACTTAAAGAGGCTGGTTTGTTTGTCGTAGATGAGGCCTTTCATAAATCTCTTTGTCAGATTCTGCAGCGAAATTGAGTATTTGCCTATATATAAAACATAATGATCTTCAGTTGAGTTTCCATTTCTCGATACATCAATTACTTCACACAAAGAAGTTTTCAAATGAACAGTAGAAAAAGGTTCGTCTTGCTCATTTTCACTTGTCACTTTCACCCAAGCGGCTTGCGAGCTTATTGCCGTTTTGTTTTCTTTTTGAAGTTGTTCCAAAAATCCACCAACAGTTATATTTTTTATACGTGCGGGACTACAACGAACTGCCTTTTTGAAGCCATAACTTAAATCGTAAATGTAAAGTGTAAATTTATCTGATTTTATAAATGAACAATTTTGCAGAGGCTCAGCAGCAACGTTATCTAAAAAACAATTTAATACAATAGTAAATGTAAATGTCGACGATTGTAAGTTAATTAAAGTACCCACTGTTAAAAAAGATTGAAAGCCCCATCACAAGAAGAATATAGAAATTATAACACATCATTTTGTTCTTTAAATCAATAACACATATGACAAGCTCGCCGGACTGAAATATACTAAAATGCTTGAATCGACTGGTGATCTACTCAAATCATTTCTCACACTCCCTACGATGTGAATTCTTGTTAATCGCGATTTCTGAGAATTCTGTCCTTATCTGTTTTGTATGTATATACGCATATATGTATATGTACAAGCATGTAGACTTCTTCGCTTCTTAACCTCAGATTATCGCACAGTGGACAATCTTAAAAATACTGCTAGAGTAAATAAAATTTACATCAAATGCAAGGGACAAATGAATTCCAGTTCAAATATTACTTTGTTTAGTTAAGTCCTCAGTACTCGTTAAATCCTGTAAATAAAATTATTTTATATACCTGTTTATTGTTTATATGTTTTTTTCAAAATGAACAAATTTAATTTACTTTTCAATATGAGCGCTGGTTAAAAAGTTGTTGGCCTCAAAAGTAAAGCCGCTGGCAGCAACGATAACTCAACGCGGGATTATCTGATGGTCGGCGTATGATTCACCATTGATGTACTCTGGTTCCGACCTTAAATATAATTTTAGGTTTTTTTTTTTTTTATAAAATGAAGGTAGTTCAAAAATAAAAACTAGTTTTTAGATTTTTTTAAAGAAAAAAAACAGGCAAAGTCAATTAATTACTCCGTCGATTAAGAAAATTTGAACAAAAATTGACGCCTTGGATAAATATTTCTAAATATGTATATTTAAAATGCTAAGAAAACAAATAACATTTACATTTTCTGATTGTTGAAAATTTGTTTCGAATTTCAAAAATAGTGTCAACGTTGAAATACTGAAAATTTTCTACATATTTCTTCAAGCATTGAGACTTCAATGTAAATGATGTAAATGATTGATTTATTACAAGTTTTTATTTTGCTCACATCAGATGTAATTGCAAAAGCTCGAAATGAAATGTACATATTCGTTAATAGTCTACCTGTTCTCTGCTTGTTTCACAATCTGCTTTTAATCTGCTTGTTTCACAATTACGCGTAAACAAAGTCAGGTTTAATCGCTTATGGACGCGAGAGCATCAGACGTAAATATAAAGCAAATGTTATTTATGTTAAAAGTCTCTCTTGGTTTGGTTCAGATGCAATTGCAAAGGCTCGAAATGAAATTTGTTATTTCGTTAATATATTTTGCTTTTTTAAATATCAATTTTGCTTTTGGCGGTGCTCAGGAGGAGGTATCGATTTGCTTTGAAATACATGGCGAAAGTGCAAATTACACCTTTAATTCGGATAAGGTTTCATACAAAGAAGCTCGATATATCTTAAACCTTTCATCTAGTGACTCTTTCTTGGACGATGGAATAGTTATTCCTCGAAAAACTGAACGCAGAAAACTAGTGAATACCGAGGAATGTAATAAAGTGTTTGGCGAAAATCAAAATACCACAATCGCCATTCAGATAAGTGAGGACCAAGAAACCAATATCTCTCTAAAGAACGATGCCAAGTTGGATCTGGTGCGTGCTGAATTAATGAAATCGTTGCCTGAATATTATAGGAACAAAAAGTGCGCGGATTTATACTTTGTTGACAAAGAAGGTTCCGAAGTGTCAAGGGTACATGAAGTAAAAACGAACTTTCAGAATATTTTGTTAACCAATGCCAAGATTATTGTGAAAAACAGATTCATTGAAAATCGAACAAATGTGGAAGTCAAATGGCTTTTAGAAAGTTGGCCAGTTCAAGTTAATATGCGTGCGTCTCTAAGTGATTTGCGTTATTGGATCACCAATCCAGGCAATTGTCCGAACTTGAAAGGCCCTCTAAATCTTCCCGATGGACCATTATTCAACACTAAGAACAACGCAGACAGGACCAATTGGCTTGCCAGAGATAAATATGCAGAACTTGAAAAAATACCAAATTTCAAATCTATGGAAAAGTATTCGACAGCTGAAAATAGAGTCATACGTGTGTAGAACAGAGACTTTGAGCAAAAGAATGTACTACGTTGACGTTTTGGAAGTGGAAAAAACTTCGTTCGCTGGATCAAAAACTGATAAATTTTCTGGTAATGGCATTAATGTTACAGTACGACTCGCGAATCCATCTGCAACTTACTTCAGTCAAAAGCTTTTGCTATTGAAAGATGTTCGATCAACAAATAGCTTAGCCTTAACTTGGGATAGCGTCGCCATTTCAACAAATAACTCTGAAGCAGTTATTGAAGTGGAATTCTTGGATCATCAGGATGGTTATCTATACTATTGCGAATTATTTGAACACCGTGAGAAATACAGGAGTCACTCCTTGATGAATTTTATAGCTATCAATACAAACAAATGCATCTTTGACACTGTAGGGAGTCTGCGAGGCGCTAGTAATTTGATCTTTAACAAGGAGACTCTAATTGAGAACGGCGAAGATCTCACAAAATATCGATATGAAATTGGTGTAGCTATGACTCCCTATCGTAAAGGCACATATAGATGTTGGACAGAGCGTAGTCGTCGTCGCAGGAGCCCTAAAACGGGCAATGTTGATATATATCATGACGAAATAACAATGGGTAACGTTGGAAAAGGAAAACATTTAGGCGACATATGGGGTGGTCGAAGTTGTACTATGAGAATTTCTGAGAATAACAAAAAAACATTTCATTTTAATATATTTATTTTTAAGTCTCAAGAAATAGCCGAAAAAATAATCGGAAATATTCCGGTTATGTAAGAAAACTTTTTTTAACTACAGATTTATTTGTTTAGTTGAATATGTAACAAAATGTTTATTCCACAAAACTAAATAATAAAATACAAATGTTATGGTACATAATTATACAATACTTAAACAATAAATAAAAAGGTATACGTTTTTTTGTTCATTATTCTTGTGTACCCTTTTATAACGTTAATTGTGAAACGTGACAATTAGAGCAATCAGTGTGGTATTCATTTTTAATAATTTTAAACTATAAATGTGTTTTATTGAAAATACAGGTTTAGTTAATACAAAGTCTAGATCAAAAACTTGAATATTTAAAAAAGTTTTAAACATTTTGGGGTTCCCTTTTAAATTTGACTCATTCTCTAAAAACTCGAAGCAATCTCGACAATTGCCTTGAAACTTTGTAATCGAATTAAATTCTGTTGTGTGTATTTAGCCAACTAACAAACAAGTTCAACACAATTTCAACTGAAATTGCAATCGAAAATGGTTTTTTATTCCCCTTTAGGCACTTTGTAGTATTTTCAAATCAAAGACCAGATAGACTTTTTATATATTGCACAAAAAATTGAAAAAGGAATAGAAAAGTACTTGAAAGTGCTTGAGTCCTTGTAGTGTGCCTTGAGGCGGCTCTCACTTATTCTCATTAAATTTTTAATCACCAGAAGGAAGCCAAAGTTCATTTCATATTTTAGCCATAACCAAAATCCCATAGCTGTCAATACCAATTAGTTGAGGTGGCTCAGAATGGACTTGCAATTAGTAAATACACTAACCAAAAAAAAAATTCCTTGTATTAGACTATGAAAAAGAACAAAAAAGGTGAATATTAAAATACTGCTTTAAATACATTACTTTTAATTTACGAAAAGATAAATAATTCGGGGAAAAAGAAAATATTTGAATATAAATGGAATTGATTTTTTAAATAGGCCTGTTTTAATTTTAACTTAAAGTTTTATCTCCTTACGTTAGAAAAAAATTAATGCCACAATTCTGTATCAAATCATATGCTTCTTAGACATTGCATAATTTAAATTTAAAATTTCCAATTACGAAATGTCCCGAAAGTTAAGTCGAATTACATTTAAACACAATCGGAAAAGACAAGAGGACTGAAAATATTTTCCTACTTGGATTTAGAAAACAACAACTAGATAGTCATGGGTTAATTCGTATAATTTATACAGTTTTTATATTTTACCATATCGAATAAAAAACTTTAGTTTTCAATGTGGTCCGTTGAAGGCTTAACAAATTTTTCCAAGTGCATGAACATATGAATATTTATCATCTATGTGGTACAAATTTTGTGGGTCAAACTCAAGACAAGTCAAGTATATGCCAAATTGTGTGGCTCAGATTTCAATTTAATAATAATTATGGCCCATGTGTCACCAGAGAGACTCAATCATTTGTGTAAGGTGCATGTTTAATTTTCTATACTCGAAATTAAAATTGTGTTCATCTGGGATAGAATAGATGTAACCTTGAGCAGTTTCATACATGTAATACTGAAAATAAGCAAAGGATCAGTTAGTGTTATTTTAAACATAGACTCATCTAAATTCATTTCCAGCTAAAATAAAATGGGATATTTAGCATTTTGGCTGGAAAGTTACCAAAAAACCTAACATAAGTAATTGGATTTATTTACAACAAAGAAAAACTCAGCAAAAAATGAAAAAGGAGAACAAAAACTTTTAATAAATCCGCAAATTACTTTATAAGCAACTCGTTTTTCTCTTGTTCTTGTTGTTGTTGTGTCCCTTTGCCAGATGATGACAATGGGAGGCGCGATAAGGATTTGTGGGGACCATAAACCAAAGGACAAGATGTAAACTGGCCTGTTTGGCATTAAAGTTAATTCTGGCTGATGGCAGATGTCCAGACAGGAGTTCTGTTCAAGTCAGAGCGTAAAAATGGCCACGTTGGCAGTTTTTATTTAGCTTTTGTTAGTTAATTTGTACACCATTGTGTTTGCATGGTGTGTCCAGGACCTTGCCAATGTCCCTGTAAGCTTAACAACTACATGGCAACTAACTATGTCTATATGTATACGAATGTATATAAGGATGTGTATAAAAAGCGTTCGCCTTTTGCACTTTTTAATGTAATTCAATTTCAATGAAATTTAATCGTCCATACAACAAACTCCAGCCACCATTCCTCTTTCTTTCAGCTCTATTTTCCATTCACTATCGTTCATCCTTGGTCCATTCTGCTCTTAACATTATTTGCGTCATTTTGTGGTGGTTAATTTTGCAGTGCAATGCCGCTTTTACTATTCAATTATGTTGCCTTGTCGCCTCGTAGCAATTTTTTATTTACTCTCTCCACAAACTCCTTGCAACCTTCGCCACAAACTCCACCCACATCGCTCCAGTGTGTTTTCTTCTCTTGTTTATGGTGGACAAGAGTCGGCATCCTGTTCCTGCTGTTGCTGCTGCCTTTTGTCCTCTTATGAGGCACATCAACGCGCTAATGTCACACTGGTTGTATGTGTGTGGGTTGTAGTTGTTCTTCCCTTTTTTCATTGTTATGAAAAATTAAATAGGCATAAATCATGCTAATGGCGCATTCAAAATTTATTATGCTTTAAAGCATCGCAACAAAAACGAGACAAAACGAGAATTTATTTATGTATTTGCAATTATATGAGCTTGCATTTTGATCGGTTCAGGGTGGATTATTTCAATGGCAGCCAGTGAAGCAAACTACACACGCAATATACGAATATATATCCATAGTAAAAAGAAGGGTGTCCAGTTAGGTCCCCTCAATTGAGCCCAGAGTTTGGTGTTTGATGTTGACGAGCGGGTGGAATTTGATTTCAATTAGATGATTAAGGCAACTCATTTCATTAGAAGAAATGATGTCACACAATTGATGCTGTTTTTTGGATCGGGTAAACTTTTTCCAAGGTTGCTTGACATTCTGTCTTTTGTACGAATAATTTTGGTACTCCATTTAATTAGCAGTCGTTGAGCTAAAAGGATTTTACAATCAAGCCAACTAACCTTAGATCTATTGTTCTTATAAAATATATGATTTGAAAAGCTTTCATCATATTAAATCTTCTAATATAGCGCCTAATATTCATCGATTTTGTTAAATTGCTCATTAAAAACTAAATTTCGTAAAGAGAACAATGTATAGACAAATAAGAATGACAATTGAGAGAACAAAGAACAAAGAAAAGAAAGGTTTTGTTCTAAGATTGAAAAGAAAGTATTAGTAATTAGACTACTTAATTATTAAGAAAAATATATTTCCCAGCAATCATTTTTGGTGCTAGTTTCTTCATTTTGAATATGTTTAAAGTGCATACAAATGTGGGCACATTTATGTATCTACTTTACGCACAGTTCTCGGTTTTAAAATCTAAAATTTCATTTCGCAGCTCAACTGGGAGCAATGCGCTTAGTCCGCGTTGGTTATAATATTTAATCCGAAAAATTGGGGGCGCCCAAGGCGACCCACATAATGCAAATTGCTCTTATAATTTGCACAGCAGCGACGTCATTCATCAGTCTTACAACGCAAAAAGGGAAGCAGAGGCAGTCGAGCTGGCAGGCGGTTAGTTTAGACAAATTTCCAGGGATTAGTAGCAGCAGCAGGAGCAGCAACGTTGCCAGTTGGCTGTTGCCGCTGATGTTGCAACATTCTGCAGCAGCTCAACGCTTTAGCGCTTCGTTCCATTTATTATGACTGCGTTTTATCTAGTTTTTTTCCTACTCTTTTTTACGTTATTTTCATTGCCAAATATATATTTCAAGTGGGTTCAACTGAGTCGAGCATTTTATTTGGTTTTAGGATTTTCTCTCAGCCATTTGCAGGAGTTTGTTGCAAATTTTTCATACGCACACCCAAAAGTTGACGCCTGCTGTGCAATACATATCCAAAAACATAAAAAAAATCTCGATATGTATGCTTTTTCTGCAGATACATTGCAGTTCTAGATACATACGAATATATATAAAGTTACAAACATTGGCACTGAATGCAACAAAAAAAAAAAAACCGAAAAACTTTTGTAGAGTATTTGTCGGGTATATTCGTGATGTTTAGGAAAATTTATAAATTTTCAGACTGAGAGAGGAAAAATATATGAAATTCAGGTTCTTTCCTTTCTAAATCCTTTCTATATTAAAATGCCCAAAATGTATGTAGCATGCAGAAGGAAGTATTTCCGACCTCATGTCCGTCCGTCCGTCTGTCCGTTCGTCTGTCTGTCCGTATGAACACGTAGATCCCGGAGACTATAAAAGGTAGACTCACCAAATTTGGTACTCAGACCTCTCTAATACCTCTGTGTTCAAGTTTATTTCAAATTTTTTGCCACGCCCTCTTACGCAACCGCAAATTAAATAAAACCGAAATTAGATAATACCGATTTTCTCAAAGGCTATAGTAGCTATAGACATCATATTTGAAATGTGTAGTGGATTTGTCATTCGCAGATTTCGCTTTTTTCAAAATTATGGCACGGTCATCTTCGCCCCCGAAAATTGAATAAAACAGTTTTTTTCAAAAACTATAACCACCAAAATGTTGGAATCTTAAACATGTTGTATTGTTTAAAAATATATGCACCCTCAATAGATGAAGATGAAATACGTACATAACATTGGGTTACACACGAATAATTTTAAAGAAATAAAGCTGTGTTTATGAGTGAATATACATATTGGAATTAAAAGATATTATTATGAATCGGCAGTCAACTAAAATAATCATTTCTAGTAGATTGAATAATTTACTAATCTAAAATTTGGAATAAATAATAAAAAGAATTAAATTGTTTTCCCCCTAGTTATGTTAGTGAAATATATTTTTCTAGTTCTTTGGGCTGAAGTGCAATTTGTAATATTGCCAATACATATGTATTTGGGATAATATTGTAGAGCTGGTCGAGCTGGTACAACTAAAGTTTCATTTTGTCATCAACTATTATATACTTATGTATTTGTGGATTACTTATCATCAATGTTAAATATCTACATATATAGGCATTGATTCGATCACTAATTAATTTTTTAAAAACCATGTAGAACTGTGGATTAATGTAAAAGTTTCTAATTCGTGGACCTTATTCATCTCTATCGTATTCTAGGTGCTCTATTTAGTCTACTAACTGCCGCAGTAAAATATTCAGTGCTTTTAGTTACCATTTCTCTTGCATGTTGCGGGATCTTTTTGTTTCTCACGTTGGTAGGTGGATGGTGCACCTAGCATTGTGTTGTTTACATGTTCATTCGCGGGATTTTTCACTTGAAATTGGAAAGTCGATGTCGACATTTGTATATTTTTCAGTCTGTGTGCATGTGAGTGTAGCATACAAAAGAGTTAAGTCCTCACCAAAGTTTCCTTCAGTCTGTGTGGGATGTTTTTACTTACCCACCCTTTCGTTATCCATTCATTTTTCGGGCACTTGGCCAGTCTTCCTCCCATTCGCCATTGTTGCATTAAATGAAGTTTGCGATTTGGGTTTTTTTTCTTTTTCTCTTTATCCCGCTTTGCGGTTATCCTGTATTAAGCTTGTTATGGCTTTAATTTAGAGGCATCCTTTGCGAAATCGCATCAACGCAGCTGGAGATCGTTAAATAATTCATGTCAGACTAAAGGAAAATCGGAGGGGTATCAGACACACACCCAAACACATCTATATACAGATACATCTATACATATATAGACAAAACGAAATAAAACGAAAACGAATGAAAGTCAAATTAAGCAGTTGAAAACGTTTAGCCAGGATATTTGCGAGTGAAGATGGCGTAGAGGGAGGCTATGGGAAGATAGAGAAGACGCAGCTGGGCGTCCAGAATGCCGGGACACACGCCTGATTTACGCTGCAATAATTTTCATCTCATTTTCATTACTTGCTTGGAGAGGCAAAAAGGTGAGAACACACAGAAAGTAGCAGCTTGAACCTGCTTGCCACTTGAGTTTGGCTATTTATCATTCCCCTGGAATGGAGTATGGAGTATAAGCCAACTTTGGGGTTCCTTTTTGGTTATATGTAGGCCTTACCTAGTCTGTAGTCCCGGGTTACTATTTGCTCCATGTTCACTTCTCTTCACCCTCTTATATACGCAGCTGTGAAGTTTCCATGGTGGATACACATAACTTTTTTTCGTTTTTCATCTTGAAATGCCCTTCCCCCCGAAAGTTGTAAACAAAAAGGATCAACAAGGCACTCAACACCCAGCAAAAACATCAGAAACAACAACCACATCATTGGGAGTGAAAATGCCTGTGACACTTTACAGTGGCAACAGATTTACATCAATTATTGAACTGGTTCAGGGGTAACAGGTGGATTGAAGGTAAAAAATTAAGGGCGAAGCTAGCCAATATTAACCAATGGCAACCACATTTTACTATATGTGTTCGTTGTGCAGGAGTGGACTTGAATTGGAGGGATAGGTAAGAAAAAAACAAAAAACAAAAAACAAAAAAACAAATTTTTGCAAATCTCGAAATTTACAAGATACCAATCGACGAGCTCAAAGTTAAATTAAATAAATATTATCATTAGTTTAAGCCGCCTTTCTAAGCGGGTTCTAAAGGAATTTAAAAAGTTGAGTTTTCGCTCATGAGATACGATTAGATCTAAAAATATCATTTAATTAAATCGAGATTAGTTTATTTAAAAAGTCGATATTTTTGTTTCAAAGAATTATGTGATAAAATAAAAACTTAAAAATACAGCATTTTCTTTCTCTGTTCTTGACCTAATTAACTTTATATTTTCCTTTGAAAAAAAATTAAGTTTTTCCATTCACAAATCCTCTGACTACATCCGCTTCATTAGGGACAAAGCCATTTTACGTTTTTATACCATTTAATGCCGTTTGCAAATGCAAAGCGGATTTACCAAAGCTTCTGCTCCATCCATTTATTCATCTCTCAAGCCTTTTGGCCGCAAAACTAAAAAGGCAACTCAATTAGTTGCACGCATCCATTAGATATTCCAAGCACAGTTCGAGAGGAAACGATTGCAAAGCCATAAAATAGCCAAAGGCCGCATTCAAAAAAGGACCAACAATTGCCAAGGATATATAATCTGCTCATATTTGAGAGGTCAAACCACAAACAAAATGCTAACCAAAGAAGATGTCACGCAATGGCCATGGCCCAAAGGGATTTTGGGACCAGAAAAACAACAGAAAATATTATATATGACATTTGGTTATGAATACTAATGTAAGGCAAAAGAGGAGTAGCCGGGCGACAAACGGATAATATCGAACTTTAAAAAGAACAAGAGTTTTAGACTCGTTTGACTACTTAAGGTAAGGGAGAAATTCTTGTTTTGACAACTCTCAAATCAGTTAAACGAATAAAGAAAAATTGGCTTTGCTGAATGTGTTTAGACGATGTGAACATTTGTATACTCTAATACTAAAAAAAAATATCAAAGAAGCTAACTTCGGCTATGCCAATGTTTTTATACCCTTGCAGTCCTTGGCAATAATATTTTTACATTTTGAAATTTCTTTCTGTGTATGCATGTGCTCTGTTGATTTGATGATGACGTAGTAGGCAGATTTAAGCCGATTTATATTGACTGTAACTTGTGTTCTATTTATCCGAACAGATTCAAATTTTGGGATCTGAGATTTGATACTCAATACTATCATGTTGATCAAGAATATATATACTTTATGGGGTCGGAAACGTGCGTTACAAACATCTGACCAATTTTATAATACCCTCTGCAAGGGTGTAAAATCATACAAGTTGTAGTTAAAATAATTTCAAGTTATAGTTATTCACATAATTATTAAGAAACTATTCACTTTTCCGCCTTATTTGAGTATTTTTTAGTGTCATTGATAAGTCGAAGTCTACCCCGTCAAGGTCAGGGTAGAAAAAATGAAATTATTTTCAAGATTTTATCATACTTCATCGAACTAAAGAGGAAAAAATTGTCCGCCGTAATCAATTTGCAAACAACAGAGCAGACAGAGTTCTCAAGCCCAGTCAACTGAAACTAATATGTCTCCATCAGATACTGGCTATAGCCAGAAAAAGTTTATTTAGTATAACCAAATAAATAAGAATAAATGTACTGAGACAAGTGGGTTGGGTCAGATGGAAACTCTACTATTATTCAATTGTTTTTTTTGTAGGTTTGCTGCTTTCGGCATAGATTACGCAGGACATCTGGCAGAGTCCTGCCCGATAAACTCATCACTTGAAAGGGCTGCAGTTTGCTCACCATATTATAGACACGCTGATGTTGATAGTTGATCGAGGGAGTCCCATGATAGATTTTATCATCCACATAGACAATGTCGATTCCCTCATCGATGATGCGAACATGATAATGATGAGTGTGTGGAAAGAAATTAAGCTCATTGCCTAACTCTTTAGTAATCAGAATATTCTTATCACTGGCCGTAAGCTTGATCAGAAAAACGACCACATCAGACTCACTGTGCAGCGATTGACCAGCTGGTAAAGCTGTTATCTCCAATACACAACGTTCGCAGCAAATAAGCTCCGGTTCGTATGGTTGAAGAGCATGAAAAGTGAGCAGTGTGGAGTTTGGCTAAGGTTGGAAAAATACTCAATGGATTGCAGAATAAATTTCATTTTCCACACAACTCACATTAAAACGCCTGCGATAATTATCCAATAGTTCCTCGGTGCTGTAGATGGTGCCATGCCAACGTGGTGGTATGTAGACCTCGAAGTCCGATGAAGTCAGCAACATAGTTCCGTGCTGGCCAAAGATTGACATTATGTTTGAAATACTTTCAGTTTTTATAAATTCTTACCAAATCATAAGGATATTCTTTTAAAGTATCTTCTGTCACCTCTTTGGGTGCACCAAAAGCGTCTAGAAACATGGCAAAAGTATTTCCGTAAATTATTTCGATATCAATACCAATCAATTTTGCTTAAACTCACTTTAAATGTCATAAAAAATATTGACTTTAACTCAAAGCCTACTATTGCTCAAAAATTATTAACAACTTGTCGATATTATTTATATATTAGAGTCTGGGCACACCAAAGGAGCATTGTAATTGCCGCCCAACTATTTTATTGACAAAGTTCTTAATTTATTAATTTTTTACTCATACTTGTGCGTTCAACTGTTCACTGACTTACATACTCACTTGTCCATTGACCATTAATTTCCACACAAATCAAGCAAATGTCTTTTGCATAATAATTTAGAGTGAATCTAAACAAACCTATATTTAAAGAATTCATCTGTTAATAAGTTTAGTAGGCTGATGAGGGAGTATGAATAGTTTTTTGAATACCTGCTTGCCATTGTGTCATAAAACGACAATATTAAAAACAAATACTTTTCTAACTGCAAAATGGAAGTATTTATAGAAATGAATCTTTTGAACCATAAATATATTCATTTTAACCTTCTTCAATAGGTGTTCTTTAAACTTTTGAAACAGCCCAACTTAAGACTATTTGACAATCGAGCGGAACTAAAATGATTTATTCAAGCATTATCTCTTTGTATTCTTTGAAACTATCACCAGTTGTCACAGTCCGCTAAAACATGCCGACCCAGAACCTCCTTTTGAGTCCGCATTGCAAACGGGTTTAAGTCTTACCACTAAATAAGCCTAAGCATTGTCAAAACTGGACATAGTAAGGCCGCTTAATAGACATGTCCATGGGTGGGTCAACCCGACGACAGGACTTATAATTTATTACTCTCAATGTGTGTGTGTGTGAGTGTGGATAGCTAGCAAAGAGGAAGTGGAACGAAACTAAGGATGGGGATGGGTGGAATAGTTAGGCTATGTGTGCGTATCTTTGGATTGCACATGGAGTTGCTTTTGTGGCTGTCAGTGTCGTCTGTAATTGTTTTCCTAATGGAAAGCCAAAACCCGAAAGCATAACCGCCGCACTTAAGTTGTCAGGCAAGTGTGGTGTGCAGGCTCTCTTTGAACGCAATTTATGAGATTTTACCTCTAAGACCCTCTTTCCAAAAATAACCCAAGTGACTTGAATAACTAACTGGCAATTGGACTAATTAGGAGTTTTGGCATCAACTTCAAAACTCAAAGTTGGTTAAGAAATTTCATGCGACTAGTTGCAATTCGCCATGCTTATCACAAGGTTAAGCCCAGTGGCATTTTTTTGGGATAGATTCTTATGTTTTGCTCTGAAATGTGCAAACATAAATTATACAAAGTGTTTTGGTTCCATTTTCTTTGCTCACGTAACGATTTGGCGTCACATGTGTGTCTAAGTGATTTTCAATAAGTTGGAATATATGTATATATACATTTTTTTTCTCCTTCACGGCTTTAGTTGACGTGGGTTTGGGTCAAAGTTTTTGGGGCACGATTTTTCACACAGCTACAGATGTCTATATATACATACATACATAGAAAACTGGCATAATTTATGGAGCTTGGAGCAGACATGTGTGTGTGTGTGTGTGGATATACGGGGAGTTTTCACAGGCTTCGATAATGACGAGTGATTTCTCATGGCAGAGAGAAACTCTGTTGAGGGTTTCCTCATTTTGCCAAAGCACCAGCCATTTGCAGCAGCTGCGACCTTTGACATCCTAGAACCGCCAACACCAACACCAAACGAACGATTCAACCACGTTCCAAGTCACTGCATGGCACGTAAAAACAAACTTGATTTTCGGCCATCAAAAACGCCATCAGTCTTACAGTCGTTTCCCTTCTCTCCTATAGTCCCTACGCGGAGTTTCTTACAAATGTTTCGCTTTGACTTGACTTGAGCATATACAAGACGTGCTTCAATATTTCTGTGAAATTATTTTTTAATCATAGTGTCAAAACGAAGAAGAAATCACAACTTTTTGGCATTGCTTGTATTTTGGTTTCTACATTGCCATAAGAAATCACTAGAACAACCAAGATCTTCGTCTTAATTTACTTAATTTCACCACAAAACTTTTCTAATTTCGAAAAAAAGGAGCCTTAAAATCTACGATTCGCCATCGATGGACATTTGTTGGCTTTGGCTTTTGTAGTTGGGTTTTTCTGCTCCTCAAAAGTTCCACAAAATGGCAAGCTAGTCACAAAGCCAGACAAGTCAAGGCAGGAAAAAAGGAGAAGACAGGGAGATGGAAAAAATTGCAATTGTGACAATGCTGACAATCTGCAGGCGACAGGCAGAAAGCAGAAACAGGCATCTCTAGACAGGCAGACGGCAATTTCTTCTCCCTCTCATTCACATCTACTCATTCTCTGGTTCACTCTCGTTCCTTGGCCACGTCAAGCAAAACGGCGACACTTACAATCAGTATGAAATTTACGCGATTTTCATTGCGGCAAATGGTTCGTTTTTGGTATTAACATTTCTCAGATGTGGGCGAAGTACGATGGGGGGAAGGGAGGGAAATTTAGCAGCCGACAACTTGTGCCAATTCTCATATCTCTATACACTTTAAGTCTAAAAGATACATATATGTCTCCTAGACATCTTGATAAAACTAATATTGTATAAAAGATTTCTTAGTTCATCATAACATAACATAGCCAATATTGGAAATATTTAATTAGGCAAATTGTTTTTAGAGATAGGCAAAAATTGTTTTATATAAGAAAGCAATTAAAAATCTCTTAGGTGAGCTATCTAGTACAATAAGTTTTGCCTAACAACTGTGCTTAATTCGGTTTTTTAAATACCAGGAACTAATTTTCTTACATTTTGCCTAACAACTGTGCTTAATTCGGTTTTTTAAATACCAGGAACTAATTTTCTTACTTTTTTCCAAATTTTAGTTTGAAGAAAAGAAAACCAAGACAAACATCGAGTGCATTTAAATAGAAAATTGAAGGAATTCTTTTAGTTTTTCAATTATTTCCCAATTATTATTCTCAAATTAAATCATTTTCTCAAATCGACACTATTCTTATTATTATAAATTTCAGTTACACTAAAAGCAATTTAACAAACTAGTAATAAGCTAAAAATTTGAATTTCTTTGGACAAATGTTTGTTTTGCGAATCGAATTATTTTGGACAGGGTATTGGCCTATTCGTCTTGGTAGAAATTTCGTATAACTTTCATCTCATTTTTCCATTTTCTTTGGTTTCTTTTTCTTTTCTTCGTTTTTTTACACGCCATAACCAACAAACAGGCAAACAGCTCGCGGCTGCCACGAGCCAAAAGTGGCATCAGCTGCACTTGGCTAGGATATACATATCCTGCTTGCCACCGCCTTTGCTCTCCTCTTCTATGTGTTTATGGGTGTATGGGTGTCTCTCCCTTGTCCTATCTGGGCACGCACATGACTCCCAACTCCTATGCTGACTCTCTGGGATAATGCAATAAGCGTTGCCAAACGACGCCGTCGACGTCTTCGTCTTCTTGTAACTTTGAGCCTTACAACAAACAACACGGCGCTAAGTCGACGGCCACGATAATAAGGAGGGGGGGAAGCAGATGGAAAACGAAGAGCAAGAATATGTGGTGGGAGTCCTGCCTAGCGTAACCCATGTGTGCCAGACAGGTTATGCGCTATAAAAAATTTAAGAAATTGCCAGCCAAAAAACGACAATACTTACGAGCATTTCACAAATCAAAAATACTTTTTTCATGATTCCAACCCCGATTCCCCTCTCTCTCTCTCCCAACCGTTTTTTTTCTTTGTGTTCGATATTCCCCCAATACAGGACTTGTTGTCTGCAACTGATGCTCAACTTGGGCAAAAACAATGTGCTAAATAAATTATTTGGATGAAGGAAAAAGTTGCATACGAGGGAATCTATAAGTGTTTAAGTTGCGGAAAAGTATTTATGATATTTTCGTTTTACGATGCAATAAGCTGAAGACAATTCAAAACTATAGCGAAGTTGTCTACCAGTATATTGAGAAAGACTTTGGAGGACATTAAAAATCAGCAACAATAAGCGTTTAGTTCTTGAAACAATAACAATTTTTGACTTTTGAAGAACAGTATGGAAAAAAATAGTTGCAATTTCAACATGGTATTTAGGTTAAGAAACTGATTAGCATGAACTATTTTTATTATATATTGGAGAACAATCTGTGTCGGATACAGAAGAAAGGAATTGGGGGAGATCTGCAAGACCTGTTGTAATAAAATATGTATCACAACATACATTTTATTGAAAGTTGGCACAAAAATCTCCCTCTGTTTCCGACCTTGGCTCCTATTAAAAAATTATAAAAGAAAGTTACTTGAAATTTTTTTCTTTAAATATGTCCTATCCTAGATAACGTCTATATATATTTATTTACACAATAAAGTTCTTCACTTAAGATCATTTTCAGCATTGTACAAGATGTCAAGGAAACTATTAAAATAATACTTAAGAAAATATCAAAAATAAAGAAACCAAAATACTAGGAAAATCAAAATAGGATCAAGAAGATAATATCGTTGAAAGTTATTTTCAGTTGACATTAGATTGATAAAATCATCAAGAAAATAATAAAAACATTTGGCAACAGTCTAAACAACTTTAAATACTGAAAAATCCCTTTTTTTTGGAAAACCAATTTGAATTTAATAGTTTCTCGTCAGCTAACTGGTAATCTTTGCAGTTGGGGAGAGTTTCTCCATTGTTCGAATCTCGTCTCGTTTAATCTGCCAGGGAATTTGAAAAACTCTACTTAATTGCAGCTGTGCTCTGAGTATTCAGTTTTTCCCTTTGATAAATGCTGGAAAACAGTTTTCCTCAGAGCGTAATATCCTTGCAACATGCAAAAAGGGCAGCAGCAGAAATGGCAGTGGCAGCAGCAACAACAAAAGGGAGGAGAAGCAAAAATTGCGTCATGTTTTCCTATTCCCACGCATTCTTTTGCCAGGGCTAAAGGTCATGAATGCATCTCCGCCCAGTTGATGTTTGTTATTTAGTTAGATGGAGCTCTGAATCTGCTCCATTTGGTTGCAATATTGTTGTCATTAATTCAATTTTGGTCAGCAATTGGTAGTTTTTAAAGGTAGCCACTTAATTAAATGGCCGGCACACGCATATCCTGTGGCCAGGACACTGATTTCATTTTAAACCCAATATGTACATTTTTTTTTTTGTTAAAATAAATCAAATTACATTGAACAAAATGTGCCCATAAAGCGGCATAACCGCAAAATATTCATGCATTTAAAAGGGTCATATGATTGAATTGTGTGTGCGTGTGTGTGTGTGTGTGTGTGTGTGTGTGAATACCCTAGATATATATACATATAGGTGCAGGCATATGTAAGTGTGTGTGTATTTTCATGGGATTGAATGTTTTTACCGAACAGGCCATGGCAGGCTTTCGTCCATCGGCTTATGGTTTATACTCCTTTTGATCAAATTATCCCTCTCTGGCATGGTCTGGACTTGGCTCGTGGCTGGTGAGGGGGGAGGAGACCCTCAGACACAAATTGCACCTGTTTTTAAACTCAGATGTTCGGAAAATGTGTACATATTTTAAATTTAATTACTACACGCTGCCAGCTACAATGTTTAAAACAAAAACAACAGCAACAAATCCAAGCAACCGTCTATCCAGCCATCCATCTGACCAACAGCCAACGCAATCCATTCATTTGTCGCCCTGCAAGTGGCCAACGTCATAAATTCTCTTTCAAAAATAGTTGACCTGGCATTTCGCATTTCTCGCTAGCCTCATATGCATGAATAAACGGTTTCTACCTTTACTGACGAGGGCCAAATTAGAAGTTGCAAACACTTTCTAAACGCTGCAATGAGCTTTTTTCGGCCTTTTCAGGGACATAGGAAAAATTCAAGTACAACAACAATTCGTTTTTAACAAGTTACACATTTTTTTACCATTGCTTTAGTAGTATTAGGAAATGTTAAGCTGTCTGAATAATAAATCTAAGAAACACACATTAATTATATTTTCATATATCCTGCCAAGCATCAAACACAAGAAAATTCTTAACATGTCATGGCATAGTCTTCTATACTTTTTGCTATTATCCTTTACTTTTACTTTCTTATTAAATCTTACTTAATATTTTCTTAAAAGGAAAATATTACGAAAAAGTCTCTCCATAATATTTGATCCATGTATTTGGATCACAGAACTATATTGTATTTTTCAGTCACCATTTATAGTCTCATCAAACATCCCTCGTGCCTGCTGAAATTTATCTTCAGTATAAGTGTTTGTTTACCTATTTTACCTTTAAATGTTTGCCCCAGGCAAAAATTGTTGCACATTTAACTCAATTTGTGGTTGATATTTAATTAATTTAATCATATGTAAACGGATTTTTTATTGCAAATTAACCGCATAACATCTGTATCTGACTACAGGCAGAAAATACATGCAATGAGATCTGGTAATAATAGCTGTAATTACTGTTGTAATACAGCCCCTAAAAAGCTTTAAACTATACTTCTATGTAATAAAGGAGATAAAGCAGGAGAAAGAAGTCCTTATTTCTTCTTATTTGGTATGTATTTTCTTTGGTCTTCCTGTTTGGCGTCATTTTACGCCACTAATTCATACTAAAGTATAACTACATTTGAACTACGATGAATTAAATTTCCCGTTGAATGAGATATTGTTCATTAAAATCGGATAAGAAATATAGAAGAAGTCGAAACATTTCATTTGATATAGATTTTCTGAAATTGCCATTTTGAAGCATGCCACAGATGGCGCCAGTTGAAACAACCACACGGAAGGCAATAGATGGCAGCAGCAAATGGATTCCACTGATGGATAAAAGCTTTTTGCCACCCACGTGGAATGCAAGTGAAATATATATTTATGTGTATCTAATATATATAATAAAGACAAAGGATTTAAAAATAAAAAAAAATAGACTTAGTCATAAAGAGTATTTCAAGTGGTCTTTTTTTCAGTTATTTGTATTATTATACCCTTGTTTTAAATTATTTTAAAAAATGTTCTATGATTACTGTTAGTAAAATTGTATTTGGATCTTTTTGTAGACTTAATCTTTACAAACTTCTATTTTATAGACATTAATATACCAATATGTAACATAATTTTCAATTATTATTGCTATATAAATATACCATTACTATAAATCTTCTGACTCCCACCGATTTGCTTTTTCTAAAAGTGCAAGTCAATGCTGATTGAGTAAACAAAAGACCATTGCAGTAAACTTTTGAGTAAGGTCAAGTTAAAACCAGAGGCTTACTTTGAAAATAGCGAAGTTTACATACCCTAACTAGCGTGATTTGCAAGTGATTGAAACCATTTTCTTTCCCCAAATAATAAGCGCTTCAAAAGATAATTTTACAATCGTATGTAAAATATATGTGGTAATTATTTAATAGTTGTATAAATACTTAGCTGTCATGTCTTTTGTGTTTTACCTCCTCCAATAATCAAACATTTACCTACATAACAATAGCAATAATAATTATCTATTTGTAAATTTGAACATAAATCGTCTAGTTCTAGGGTAAATAAAAACCAAAAGACTGCAAACTTTATGTAGGTCATTCACACATTGAACTCAAAATTTTGCCAAACAATTGGCTTAGTAAGCGAACCCATCGACCAAGCTTAGATTTCAACCTATCATGAATGGAAAACAATTGCCAGAACAAAGCAATGAAAGCAAAAACGCTTCATGGAAGACCTTATCAATAACTACAGACATTTGTAATCAATGTAATTAAAATTTCTTTGCACATTTGGCATGTGAGTCTGTCTGGTAAAAGCGACGCGTTCAGCTAGTGTAACGAGAACATTACAAATCACCTTATCCAGAGATCGGCTAACTATTACATATATGTATGCATATATGTATGTATATGCATATGAACATTTCACTTTTCATTTTCCACATTCGGCGTCGACGCAGTTGGAAAAAGCTTTTGGCTTAAAAGCTTGTGCCTCCGATGCAACATCTATAAATGATGCACTGCAGCGGGAATTGGGTTTCAGTTCTAATTGAACCACATCGCGAAAACGAACTTCAGTCAGCATGAATCATCATTATCAGCTGTTGTAAGCATTTGTTTATTTATTTTGAGATCTTTACCTATTCTCGTTTTGGGATTACAGATACAAAGTGATATTTCTAATCTGGTTATGTGGAAATGGTATGGCTCAGTTGCCATTTCCTGGTCAATGTCCAGAGGTTAAAATAATGGATACATTCGATTTGAATGCGGTAAGAAATTGACCATATATCAAATGCAATTGATTGCACGAAATTGGACTCTTGAATTGATAAAAAAAAAAATTGTCAACAAATTGTTGAAGTACAATATTTATTCAGATTGTCACCCAGGCGTTTTGAAGTGATTTTTGTTTACCGAAGATCTTATATGTAACAATTGAAATTACTTTTATTGAACTGAAAAGATTTTAAGTATATCTATAGATTTTTTCGTTTGACAAATTTGTTAAATTTGGCTTTAGTCATGGTGAATTAACCAATTCTTGTAGAAGGAAATTTTTGCCTCTAATTTTGTAGTTAATCATAGCATCTGTCGATGGTAATATAATTTCATTCCTAGATTAGATTTCAGTTTTTTATAAGACATTCATAATATTAATCCTAAGATTTGCTTGATCTACTATGTTAATATTTTTTAATACTTTTTGAACTTTTTAAAAATAATTTCTAAAATTCTTGTTTCAGTACTTGGGAATTTGGTACGAGTATTCGAAATATCCATTTGTCTTTGAAATAGGCAAAAAATGTATTTATGCCAACTATGGAATTATTGATAACAGTACCGTTTCTGTAGTCAATGCGGCCATCAATCGTTTGTGAGTAGATATTATGTATAGTTTCTTTCTATGATGAAATATTAATGACTTATTTAGCACTGGCAACCCGAGCAATGTTACGGGAACGGCGAAAGTAATAGCACCAGCTCAATTGGCTGTCACTTTCTCTGCCAATCGTAAGAGTCCATTTTGGTTCAATTATTTGACCCCTCTTTGATTGTTCTTTATTTCGCAACAGAACAAGCAACTAAACCCAATTATCTTGTATTGGGCACCGATTACACATCATATGCCGTTGTCTATAGCTGCAGCAGTGTAACGCCCTTGGCTAATCTAAGTAAGTTGAAATGAGGAAATCGAAAAATTTGCCCATTGTTATTCATCAGACAACTCAGGCATAGAACTTAACTGAGTATAGGGACAGAGTCTTTGGCTAATTTGTCATGCAAACGACAAATCAATTATTCCATTTGGCATAATTAATGCCAGACCATAATTAATTGCAGTTTCAACTCAGACTCAGTCTCGTCGCGTCTCGCCTTTGGGGGCGTCATTTGAACACGCTAATTACAAGCTTGTGACCTTTGGAGATTTCTCAATTTGCAGGAATTGTTTGGATATTGACACGTCAACCGCAACCCAAACAGGATGCCATCGATGCGGCTTTCAAAGTTTTAGATGATAATAATCTATCAAGATCATTGCTTATCGATACCATACAAAACGATAATTGTCCTCAATTGGATGAAAATGGCACTGCTATCAACCTACAATCGGATAATGTCGATCCAATAGATGAATTTGCTACAACTGCTCTGCCCGATGCCATAGCCAAGGCATGAGAATGGCTAAGACGCTTCTATGAGCGTCTGTTTGATATATTTGTCAATTTTGTAAGTAATTAAATGTGAAATTTATTCAATGGAGAACTTTTTTTAAAGCTCCTAATCTATAGGTAATCAATAAACGAAATCATTGTTTTGTTACAAGTAAATAGAAAAAAAATACATTAGATACATTACCTCATTGGTTTTTACATAAGTATTAAGATTCAGAATTACAGCACTCAGTATTTGAAATTAACGTCTATCTTTCAATCTCGAATGAAAATCCATTATTATGGATTATTATTTCTTACATTAACAAAACAGATATCAAAATGTCATATTTCTTGCAAGAAATTCCAATAATTATTATAAATCTTGACTACGCATAAACTTCCCCCTTTGGACGTTTCTAATTAAGCCAGACAGTTGTATACTTTAGGTCCCATTAGAGTTTTTATTGACTGTGGCAACTGCATATGGATATTTATATTGTGTGAATGAGTAAGTTAAAGTGTTACGGGACTAAACGTTTCGAATCATTCGAAAACCAAACAAAGAAAATGTATTTGAGAGTGAACCAATCGATATTCAATCACAGGCGCGCTTGAAATAGCTTACAAACTAATCACTGGCAGGCTAGACAGATGGGCTTATCACCGACCACGGTGAAAGTGTGGCTAGTAATGGGATTCTCGCATCGATTGCAACAGAAGCAATCGCGATGCCACTTCATATTCATGGCCACCAAAGCGCTATCTGTGATTGGCTTCTCGCACTTGGCGCACTTGGTAGCAAACGCATCCTCGTAGTCTTGCTTGCAATACACCTTGCCTTTTCGTTCGAAGAATGGCTGATCGACCAAAGGTTTCTTGCAGGCTCCATCGCAGCAAAAGCACTTATCATGCCACTTCGCACCCATGGCACAGACAGTGCGTTCCATTATGGGCTCCTTGCAGCCGGCACAAATGTGAGTATAGCGTTCCACAAAGCACTTGGTACAAACTGGCTCACCATCGTGAATATTGAATGTGGCATCCTGGATCTGGGACTCACAGTGATGGCACACAAAGTGCTCTGGGTGCCAAGTCTTACCCAAAGCTGTGATCATTCTATGTGTAATGACCTCGTTACATTTGTCGCACACAATTTGTTCGCTCATCTCGATTGCTTTTAGCTGTAATTAGACTTTGTGGATTATTCAGGTTTTTAATTTTAATCGTACGAAATATATTTACAGTATGTGAAGAAAAATAATGGAACTGAACAATATCTGAATTTTTAGACAAATTTTTACGATTTTTCTTGTTAACTAAACATGTAAAATTTCTGAATTAAAATCTAAGACAGACAATTCGAGAAGAAAGAAATTTATGATTGAAAAATGTATGCTGCAAATTTCAAAGCCTTCTTTATGTAGGGAGAAAAAAATAATTTTGAATGTACACAAATCTATTCATTTTTTAAATGTTGCCTCTTGAAAGAAGAGAATGCTTGGGATCCATGATCTCAAATTAGAAATTCAAACCATTCATTAAACAAATGTTGCAGTGTAATGTACCATAAAGTAGAAAAATCGAGAAATAAAACATTACATTACACAATTTAAACCATGCCATGAATAAAGAATTACACCATAACTATTTTTACAGTCTTGATCTGTAAATATAGTTGACTGAGATTTCGATGAAGAATTTATTCCCCCTAATACTATAGAAGAATGAACAAGTCGACGAGCGTCAAATGGATTTACCATTATCTAAAAATAGTTAACCATTTGATGATTGGCAGCAGATTCTTCATTCTAATTCTTTTATTTGGTCAACCATCATGGGCCCTCTTGGCCTTTCAAGGATCTTGTCCAAGCAATATGACAGCTGTAGCTGATTTGGATATGGATCGTTTACTTGGCAGATGGTATACATACTCAATGTATCCTAATCTATCACTAAATGTACCCAAATGTCATTCAGTTGACTTTGTAAAAATGGAGGATGCAATTGCTGTTAAATCGACCCAGCTAAGCAACAAGTAAGTCAAATAATATTTATCATTTGATTATACCAAACATGCTTAATATGTAGAAGCGGAACTCTGAAGATACGCATAGACAAGATTAAGAACGTTGAACCAGCCTTAGGAAAATATGATTTGGCTGGCGGTAATAATAAGGGTGAGTAAAGTGTTCTTATGAATTTTTCCTAATTTATCGATGATTTTTTTTCTAAAGCCTTTCCGGATGGCATCACAATCTACGTGCTGGACACAGATTATGAAAACTTCATCATACGATATATGTGCTTCGATTCGAATGACATTATAAATTTTCGTGAGTTTTTGTGGCAGCATTTTTCACTTTTGATTGATTATAAAAGGTCTAATTTCAGAATGGGTTGTTCTACAAACTCGACATCGTTTGCCTCCCTCAGAGACAATATTCAAAGCTCAAGCTTTGGCTAGACACTCGGGTATTTTAATAAGTAAAATGGTAAAAATACGACAAAATGCTTGTCCTCCAGATACATAAAAAAATGTTCCATTTTAAAAATGAAAAAGAAATTGACTTTACTTAAAAATTTTGATAAGAACAACTTTTTTAAATGGGATCAGCTTCTAGCGCTTTTCATTTTTTTTCTCACTGACTAAGCTAAACTCAAATGATGCAATCAAGAGAACGAATATTGTCTAAGATTTTGTTCAAAGAACTGGAAGAAAACCTCTGTGAGATCGTTATTTATCCATAAAAAACTAAAATGTTCATTCGATTCATCGATTTTATATAGTTTTTATGTTCCTAAATATCGAGACCTTGGGACTAGATTTCAAAAAAATTTCACCCTGATTATTATGCAACTTATGTAAATCTTAAATTGTACTTAACGAATCAATTTGTTTTGGTAAATTAAAATTTTGTTTTAAAAATTAATCGACTGACTAGTTAGTCAGTAAAGTGAGAAAGATGCAGCATTTAAGACTGTAGGTCGGGAAAGCGCTTAAATAAATATTTATATTCAATTTTGTAACCTATTTCTAGTTTTCTACTTTGGGCATGTCTTTGGGTAGGTGTTATCGATGGTAATCTTCCCAAGGAGAAAGGCTGCCAGGAGCCAAATAATTATATGCATAACTTTGACATGAATAAATATCTGGGAATCTGGTATACCCAATTCAGAACTCCATTTTTTGGTGAGCATATAGCCACATGCACACGCCAATCGATTATTAGGACTAAGTCTAAGGGTAATTGGACATACTCTTCAAAAGTACGGGAAGTCCGAAACGGGTGAGTACATAAATATAGTGAAACCGATCGGCAATCTAAAAAAGAATTTTCACAACAGGAAGCTAATTATAAAAAATATTCCATTGACTGACTTAAGAAACGGAACCTTTGAAATGCAAGAAAAAGGTAATTTAAAATACCTGTCAATGTCCTTTTCTTTGAATCTATGTAATTTTTTTTGCCCTCGCAGTCGATGAAAAAGGTACAAGGACGTTTATCCTAGATACTGACTATAATCATTATGCTGTTCGTTATTCTTGTTTCGATGTAATTGGTTATATATCATTTGGTAAAGTATTCAACAATATGTCAGTTATTGGCATTATTTAATATCGTTTTTGTTTCCGCTTCATTTAGATTCGTGGGAGATCAAGACACGTCACCGCAATCCATCAAAAAAATTGATCGAAAAAGCTAAAGGTGTATTAAAATCGGCCAACTATAAATTTGAGGAAATGATGACGGTAGATCAAAAAAATTGTAGTATCGTTGAGAAACCGAAACATAAACCAAAACACAAACCAAAAGTTCAACAGAAGCTTCGAACTCGGCACTAAGTTATATTCTCAAGGTTTTCTATATAAAAAATAGAACAGCAAAAAAACACCCCAAATAACAAATAAAAATGTTGACCAACGAGAAAGACAAACAGAAACATAAATCACAAACCGCACACGAAACGGATGCGCATAGATAACTCTAACATACACACAGAAACACTAACTTACACACACATACACACAGAAAAAGGACAATTGTAAAATTAAACAGCGAGAAGGCAGGAGAGTTGTCCTTCCTCAAAGCAAACAACGTCCAATGGGGAAATTTTATGCTACACCGATTTTAGAAATTTCTACATATTTATACATATGTATGTATATTGTATGTTGGTACATAGATACAATATAAGGTCTGTACTTGAAACAAACTTTTCATTTTGTTCCTTTGTATTCGTTTCTATAGCAGAAGGAACTATTTTTGAGGATCTCATTATTTCGCCTGATATATTTGGAAAACTATTGAAATAAGAAATGAGAAAATAATACCTCTAGCTAAGGCATTGAGAGCGAGGCGAAGATCGAATATGGCACATTGATTTATCTAAATTTACCAAAATCTAGAAATCGGAAGTATATAAAAGTTCTTATATTTAATAAAAAAGTTTAAATGTTTGGGAACTTTTTTTGCAACTGACTGTCACTTGTGGCTAAAGAGACAGAAAGTAATTTAAGCATGGATATAAGTTTACAATTAAGAAGAAACAAGAATAAGTTTTTCGGCACAGTCCTAATGCTTTAGTGTTAGTTTGAGTTCAGTTTTAGCTTGCAGCATGTGGGTGGGCAATTCTATCACCCCATTCTTTCGGGATCCCTTGATTCTTCGGCTTCTTCTCTGGCCCTTTGCTGGCCCCAAATACAACAACTACTCGCTATGCATACAAAATTTATTTTGTAAACAAAGTAATGCCATTACAAACAAATTGGACTTTATGCCAATGCTTGTTGTACATTGTTGCGGAATCGTGTGCATTTTTTTTGTTCTACTTGGGTTTTCATTTTTGGCTTCTAACTCGTACCGCTGGGAAATCGCTACACAGAGCGTGTGCGAAAGGAATACAGGAAAAGCGAGTCTTGAGATGATTGAAGGAATATGTGACTGACATTTGAGCCCCCATTTTTGCTCATTCAAAATATTCATTCAATGCAAAAAGAAAATGTCAACCCGGTTCTATGTGTAACTGTGTGAATTGCCGCCAGCTCTTGGTTATGTGGTATTTATTTAATTTTGTATTCCGATTCCCGACGGCATCTAACAAAAGGTTCTGGTTTTGCAAGAGGGGTGTAAAAGTGGGAGGGTTTTTCTTAAGCCAACAAACTGAATTCCTAAATTCAAAATAAGAGAATAGCATCTGCTTCAAAGGCCTCGTGATAAAGTTTCAGCAAACGGAAGATAAGAATAAAGACCAATCCTGCGAATGGCCTTGACTTCACAATGGCTTATTATCAATACACAGAGTATTTGGTGCACAAAGTTATCTCTAATCCTGTTGAGATTTAAAAGGGTTTTATCACATTTTTGTCAAGTATCAAATATATATTCCAAAAATAGAATAGTTTTTCAAAAATAAATAATAACATCAAATTTTAGTTCCTTGATTTTAAAACATTCTGGAATATTTTTATGTCACATTATCCAATGTGACTTTGATTAAGAAGAAAGTAGTTTTTAAAACAGAACACAGGTTTTTTTTAAACATTACATTTACTTTAGCTAAATAACTAAGAAATTAGTTTTTATATTTTACAAAATTTAAATAAAAAGTTTGTGGGTAAAAAACAGTTTGTACTTTTTGTACTCAGATCTTTCTATGACAAAATACCATTGTGTAATAAATATGTTTTTAATTTTATGCAGAAAACATAAGCTCAATATTTTTATTTATTTGGTTTTCCTTTTTAATCGTGAAAATATGCTTTAGAATCGAACATTTATCTGACCATTTTATTACCTTTCATTGCCAAACATGGATGCTCACAATCTGCTCTCGGTCTCAATCGCTGCAGTCAAAACCATTGACCGTAACGCATTAATGTGTCTCTGCTCGCCTCTGTCTATCAGGATTTCGGTTGGCAAAGTCATCTGAACTTTTTACGTGCTTTCGAGGATTTTTTGGCTTGCATATTTTATGACCAAGTCGAACTTTAATTGGAACAATACCAATAAATGCCAAATGCAGAGAAAGACTAAGAGAGCGAGCCAGAAAAGTTTGATGTGCATTGACCGGGATTTTAACGGGGGCAGTCAGGCGGCAATAGAACTGAAATCAATTCCCAATGGGCCGTAGCCGTTGGAAATCAACTCAAGGGACCTAAAACAGAGCAGTTGCCTCTGCTGCTATTGCTACTGCTGCCGCTGCCGTTGCCGACCACAAGGATAACAACGGCTTTTAGCTGCCGCTGCAAGAGTTGCGGTTTTGTGGGACGTAGACAACCAGACCTGTTAACAATTCAATGAACGCAATTACTGGTTGAATGGGATGAGAATTGTGGACTGAATGTGGGCAACTGATGCAGAGGCACACGTTGCCAGGACAGCGGCGATTAGAGACGCGTGCAAATTAAACGTTTACAACATATTGTCCTGTGGCCAAAAAACCAAAGGCCCTGAAATTGGTTAGCTGCATAATTTATGCGCACAATTCATCCTCGTTTGCTGACTGCATTCAAATATCCGTGTTTTCTCTCATTTCGTTGCTCGTTGTACCGTTGTGTGTGTGAGTCTGGTAACAGCTGACGCAGTTTCCCCGATTAATTAAAAGCATTTTATTGACCAAAAAAAAGAAAAGGCGCTACAGAATGACAGAGTGTGAGGTTTACATTTGTGGTTACGGCTAGATTTTTCTTTCTATAGAACAGAATTACCTGATTAGACTAATTCACATGCTCTCAGTCAAGTTGCCACCTGCTCTAACTTTCAGCCGGGGATCAACTGCCGCCACAATTCGTCCATTCAGCTTTGTTTTCCCATCCAGTCCCCAACCTCCACGTTGTGAAAAGTTTTTGGCGACGTGTCGCCGCACCGCCTTGCCCTTACTCGGTATGTCTTGGTTTGTTGGCAACTGCTTAATCAATTACGCAACTTTGTAACAACAGGCGTCCTAACCGAAATCTTGAGCGTGCATGGCATGCATTAGACGTACAGTGGTCCCCAAAAAAATTGAAGAAAAATCGGAAAGAAAATAAAAGAAAAACTTGTATAAATCCAAGCATCCCAAAAGACGACAACTCCTACAGCTGCAACAGCTGCTGTTGCTGCTACTGCTGCTTTTACTACTCTCTGAGTCATCCGCACATTGAGAAGTCCTAAAAGTTGCCAAACTATTTTAAATGGCACGTCAGAAAGTCAGAAATAGTTTAATTAAAATTTGTTGCTGTCAATTAGACTTGGGCCGCAAATGTCATGAACTCTATATCAGCAGTTATACGTTGAATTAAGCTTAGAAAATTTAAAGCAACATTACTATAAATTTTAAGAGGATATTGGCCTCTGTTATGTATTTTGGAAAATATTTTCTTTAGTTAATAGATGAAATTAAGCTCTAAGAAAATTATTAGTAAGAATCTATATAAGAAACAAATCCTCATAGACTTAGTGGCTAAATATTTTAAAAATGATATTGCTATCGTTATTAAAAATCAAATTTTTCACAACTAAAAATATAAATGTAAACTAATTATATAAGTACCCAGAATGAAACTTTTATCTGTTTTAATGTAAATTGAGGTACAACTAAGCGATATATTAGTTTCTCGAAGCATATAAGTTTTTGTGCTCTGGTATGTCAAGAAAACTAGAAACGATGTATAAATTTATAATCTTAAGCAATATATAAATACAGAGAGAGGTTCAACACGCAGTAAAGTGATTCAGGAGTTTATAAGCTTAAGCATGGTGAGAAGGGTCGGGAAGGGCAAGTTCAAAAACCAATTAAACCAAAGTCTAGAAAGGTAAAATGACATTGGGGGTGGAATCACCATTCCACCTCTAGTCTAAATGGCAAGTCAAGTGGCATCTTTTCAGGCGACACTTCTGGCTGTTGTCCAACAGTTTGAGGGCCAGAACGTTATCATGGGTTTCTAGCCTGAATACACCTCCGGATCTTGCACATAACTAACGGGATGTTAAGACTAAGGTTCTGGAATCGCTGCAGGAAACCCAGATACAGAAATTACCTTATGTGGATGTAGTGTTAAATGTCTCTCTGTTAAGTTTTAAGTTTTTTGTTGTAGAATGTATAGATCTGTTAGACCAGTCCAGCTCACGTAATAAAACAAAGAACATTTTGTTACTTTACTTTTACCGCAATATGGATTGGCCAACAAAAGATTCGTGTATTTCATTCCATTGTTGAAATTTTGTACAATACTTTTAAAAATTAACCATAGAATATTTAGTTATATCTATCAAAATTTCGAGTAAAAAATAGAAAAATAATTTCAAAAAAATATTAAAATATTTTAAAAATGTCAGAATCGGAACTGGTTGCCAAATCATCATCGCGACAATGTTGCTTTCAGCCTGTAACCCATTGTATTTTCGAATTAGATGGGCTGCTGATCGATAGCGATCGTTTGTATACACAGACAGTACAAAAGATACTCGATCCTTTTGGCCATATCTATGGATTTGACCAGAAAGTACGATGTATGGGTAAACATATGTCAGAGATAGCGGATATGATAATAGCCAGCTACGACTTACCCTACAGTCGGGCGCAATTTCAACGATTGCTGCGTATACACAGTCGAGATCAGATGCATAAGGTGAACTTAAGGCCAGGGGTCGAACGTATGTTACGTCATTTGCAGGCCACCCATGTGCCCATGGCAATTGGGAGTAGCTCAACGAGAGAGTTTTACGAGTTGATTGCTCGTCCGCATAATCAGCTTTTTCAGTGCTTTCATCACACAGTCTTTGGCAGCTCAGATTCGGAGGTGACTCTTAGTAAACCTGCTCCAGATATATTCCTATTGGCCGCCTCACGTTTCGAAGATAAACCACGGCCGGAACGTTGTTTGGTCTTTGAGCATTCGCTGTTGGGCATGCAGGCTGGACTAGCGGCTGGCATGCAAGTGGTGCTCATACCCGATCCTCTGCTTTCAACACAATTGAGTGCTCCTGCCACGCTAAGATTACGCTCTATGGAGGCCTTCAGGCCGCAGTATTTTGGTTTGAGGCCACTCGAAATGAAATAATTAGTTGATTGCAAATTGTTTTACGAATGACTTGTTTTTGAATTATTTTTGGATATAAATATAGTGGACTTTAGGTTCCCCTCGACCCTTCTTAGTCTCTAATGTCATTATTTGGTTAACAATTTCAGTCAGTTTAATTGGAAAAACAAATTTGATTTTAATTTGATTTTTGGCCATGTGTAAAAGAAATTGTAGTAGTTGCCGCAAACCGCCGCCAGGATGTGCCCGCTGCTGTGCACCATCTGTGGTGAATTGCATTTTCGATCTAGAAAGCGCAGTGTTTGGTGAGACTTGAACTTGAATATTTCCTTTTTATAACTCTTGAAAATTAAAACTTTTGTCAACTGGCTGACCTAGACACACGTCACATTTATCAACGCGCCTGCATCGAATTGGTTGCCAGTTATAATCGGACGATACCCGAAGCTATTCTGATGCGCATTGCAGCCATGGAAACCCAGGAGATGGCCGAATTGATTTGCCAGAAATGTGAAATCCCCTTGTCGTGGGAAATGTTTTTATTATTGGTCAATGAACGCGCCGCCGAAATGATAGCAAATCCTCCATTAATGAACGGTGTGGAGAAACTACTGCGGCATCTTGATAAATGTTGCATTCGCATGGCCCTCGTGACCTCGTGTCCAAGTGAGCTCTTTTTAAAAAAGATACGTGGCCAGGAGGAGCTCTTCGAGCTCTTTTGCACCATATTATGTGCAGATGATCCCGATTTGGTCAATTCGTTGCCCAAACCAGAACCGGACATTCTCTTGAAGGCCATGCATCATCTGGGCGAGGCCACTAGAGATTCCACTTTAGTCTTCGATGGCAGTCTTAAGGGTCTCCAGGCAGCTAACGATGCTCGCTTGCCAGTGATCATGCCAGCCGAAAGGGATTTGCCTTGTTGCTGGTCTGAGTTGGCTACAAAGCGTCTGCAGACGCTCGAAGAATTTAAACCCGAGGAGTTTGGTATACCACCCTACAAATGCGATGAGCCACCCCCAAGTCCTGTAAAGAAAACCAAAAAACGCAAAAGTAAGCAGACAAAGAGTCCAAGACGAAGCTCCGTGAAGTCAGTAAAAGACGAACCCAAGGAAGCCAACGAAGAAGAAGCAGGCGAAGAGGAGCAAGAATAAATCCAAGTAACTGAAGTTCTGTTGTTCTTATTTGAATTGTGATTTCATATCTATAGCAAAAATCTTCTCCAATCCTATAGCTGCTTACTTTGTATCCCTATATTTCGTTTCATTAAAATTTTTGGTATTTTACTTGAAATTTAATGTATAGAATATTTTAGTACGAAACTTTTTCAACTTTTTTAAGGCTAACCTAGATATGGTAAATGGTTTTCTTTTTTTATTTTTTAAATTGAAATAGAAATGCAAACACTCAAAACAGTTGCATATCAATTTACTACAACAAATCCAGAGGCGGCATATTCATTCATATTAAAATAATTTGAATGGCTTTGTGGTTAATCTACATAAAAGCTTTTACCATTCACACCCAATGAATCATTCAAAGCATTCACATACATTGAGTGTCTATGTGTGTGTGTGTGTGTGTGTGATATTTGAGATGAGCTAGAACTTATTTTTGTTTAGATGAAACAAAAATGTTTAGCTATTTGTTAATTTCCAATTAAATTTTTTCATATTGACGGAGCTATTTGAGATACAAATTGATAATAATAAGAGAGCAAAACAAAAAAGGAAAAATCAAAATGATAATTCTAATTGAAAAATCATTGAAAACGTCGAGGAAATTGAATTGAAATCATAATGCAAATGGAAAATGCAGATTAAAAGGCATTATAAATAATGCATGCACATACACGGCTAACACCAAAAAACAATTTATATTGTTTATAAATATCGAGGTATGCATGTGAATAGGGGAATTTTTGGATATGTCATCAAATGCATTTCAATTAAAGATGATTAAGCGTTTATAGGTTCTTTTGTCTATTGTGGACATTTCTCTAAACAGGATGAGCTAGACAATAAATCGTAAGTAAATTTCAACATTTTCCTGTCATCAACATCATCATCTCGACGATTTTGACTTCTTCTATTTCCACTTCTTCATTTTCAATTGTTTGACAATTTAATTATTCAACACATTACGCATACGACGTGTGTACGTTGATAGATATATGTATAGTATATTTGTATGTACAAGTGTGTGTGTGTGTGTCTGTTGGAGTAGTTGCATACAGATGCCAATCTGCAACTTTCTGCCAAACTCTCGAGCAACTTATAATTACTTAATGTTCACCAGCCGACAACCAACCAGTCAGCCAGTCAGTCTGCTAACTTGCTGCTGCTTCAAATTGTGTGTCTATCCCGTCATAAAAGTAAAGTGAATAAACCTTTTAACTCTTTAGACTTTGACTATGAGAGTTCTGAGCATTTGCTTCGCCTTTTTTTTCTCTCGTTTCATTTTATAATCATTATTTTTTCACTCCTTATTCCCCGCAAGCTTCCGTTTTACCTAATGAACGAACGCCACAGGAAGCACTCAAGGGCAAAAAGCTCAGAATGAAAACCAAAGCAAAACAAAGAAAAAGAATGATGAAAAGAACAAAAAAAGAAAAATGAAAGTGCAAAGTATAATCACAGACTCACTAGAAGTATGATGTTCAAACAAATTCTGTAGTTTTTAATTTCTTAATTTAATTAAGCAAGCCAAATGCCGTAGGAGTCTAGATAGTAAGAGATTTTTCCATGAAGAGGATAGAGAAGAGAAAAAAGATTTAAAAAAAAAATAGACATATATTTAATGTTTCATTTAAGTTAAAAGGTCAGCCAAATTCGAATTTCGAACAACAATCATAAGCGGGCAGACCAAAATCCTGTGGATCGAAGTCAGCCATGGAGTTCAACACTTGGCTGGCTCCTTTTCTTAGTTCAAGCGGCACTCGGGGATCGGGTATCATGATTACTTGCATGCCTGCAGCTACACCCGCCTGAAGGCCATTTGGTGAATCCTCGAATACCAAACAATTCTCGGGTCGCGGCGGGGGATTAAAGCGTGAAGCTGCTAGAAAGAATATATCCGGTTTAGGTTTACCCCGACCACGCATCAGTTCCGGATCATCACCACAAACAACATGATGGAAGACAGGCATTAGTCGACAATGCGGCCTAGCTTTGATTTCAAAGGAGGCCCTCGATGAACTTGTGGCTATGGCCATGTTAATCCTATGCTCATGCAAATGGAGTAGAAGATCTCTAACTCCTGGCATTAGTTTAACATTCTGGGCAGTTGTCTTTATAATGACCTGCAACATTTTCATGAATTCCTGTTTTGATATAGGCAAGTCAAGATGCTTAATCAACGATTTGGCAATCTCTGTACCCGGCGTGCCCATATATTGTAATTTCATTTCATGGGTAAATGTATAGCCAAACTTTTGTAGAATATTATTCATGGCACTTGCAAAAATGTTCTCGCTATCTGTTAAGAATGAGTAGAAGAAATGATTGTAATAAGTGTCAGATAAAGGCTTACCCATCAAGGTTCCATCATTGTCGAAGATGATATGAGTGACTGGACTGAAGCGTGGTTTAGCCGCCATTACTAATAATGAGATTCTAGCTGCCCATCTGTTTAATTTTTGACTTTTTTTTTTGGTTTTTTACAACAGTATAAATTTGAAATTAACAACGACGAATAATAATCATACTGGCAAATTAAAGTAACAAAAAACTCAAATGTAAACTTAGTTTGATGAAACGAATTGTTGCCTGGAATTTAACATGTGTCGACGTTTGCGAAAAGTCCTTTTCAAAGTCCTTATACAGCATTCCACTAAATTAATGTTAAAACGCAGGCATGATGATGGCGACAGCGGGGTAAGTAGCCAAGTATGGAGGGTAGTATTTTGCCTTGTTGTAAAGCATTAATCAAGGATACCTGCTGGGCAGTAAAGCCTACAGGCTTTGGCTTTGGCCTTTTGCTTGTTTGCGGTGGCGACAACGACCCACACACACACACACACACACACACACACACACATACACACACAAAAAGGATAAGGATGGAGGACAAGGGACATACATGAAATTGCCGCTCATTATGATGTCCACATATATGTATGTACATATATGCATATGTAAGTATGCCTGCCTCCCTTTTGCAATTTTCCAGCTAAATGGCGTACATTAATTAACGGTTTTGTATACGACAGACTCAGATTCATAGCTACTACCAACCTCATTCTCTCTCTTTCTTTTTTCCCACCTCTATTCATTCATTTTGTCCGGGCAAAAAGATTAATGGTCCGCTATTAATGTATAATGACAAATGTTAGTGCGGCCCTATCACAACATCTGAGCATGAGATCTTACTCAACCGTTTGGATTTTGCTCATGTGTTTTTGTCCCCAAAATGATTGAAATAAATATTTAATTAAAGTGCCAAAGTGTAACAAGAAAAATCAGCAAGAATACAAAGAAAAAAAACCTTATTTCTCTAAATTTTCATAAAAAATTCAATGGCACGTTCCGACAACATTCAGCGACAACGATATGCAATAAAGTGCGGGCAGCACAAAATGTGTCACAAAATGTTACAAATAGAACAGGATGGGAATGGGAACTGGGTTACAATTGACTTGACAACGAAACCATTTATACTCTTATTATTTTGAATTCAAATGAGAAAGCAGTAATGGAAAAATATGAGTAAGAGTTATGAGAGGCGAAAAAATTGATAAGATTGAAGCTAGTATTATCTTATCCCAAAAGATATTTAAATCTAATAGTAACAACTATTGTATGTATTTAGGTGAAAAAAGAGTCAAGATAAAATTTTAGACATTATTTTACATATAATTTTACATATAGTTTTCAATCTCTAATTAGATAAGTTTACATACTAAGAAGACTTTGGGTCTACATTTTTACTTCCGTTTTATTAGTTCTTGTGGGTCCCATAAGATCTCACAAAAGTTGAGACAATTTTTATCATTTCTGTGTAGTTATATATCATGATCAAATGACTACATATAAATACCTAACTTGTTGATTTTAGAAGCTAAAGTAAAAAAAGTTTAACAAATCAACAAGACCGAATCCACTTACTTTAAAGTTTTAGACAAAAGTCTTTTGCAATATGATCATACAAGACTTCATTTCTCTTTCATTTTTTTTAAATAATTTTTTATAGATTAACTCTCAATCGTACATATGTATGTATGTCCATATTTTGCCTTAGAGTCTCCAATGTAATGAAGAATTCCATATACCCTACCCCCCAAAAAAAAAGAAAGCAAAGCGCAACAAAGGCCACACTGCACGTCAGCATCAAAGTGACAACAACAGACATTAGAGACGCACACGAACGAACATTCACACACATAGACACTCACACACACAAACAGACACAGGGTCGAGGTAGCCGAGATAGAGATAAGACTAGAAGTGTGTGAAAGAGACACAAAATGCATGAATGAGTGAGAGAGATGGGGAGATCAGGGCAGACTTGGCAGCCTGTTGTTGTGGCAAACAAGTAAATAAATGACAAACTAAAGCCAAATTAAGTAAATAAAATTGTTGCCGCTGTCAGGCGCATAAAGTGACGCCTGACACGGACATGGACATGGACACGGACAGAGGCTGACAGGATATGTTGTGCCCGGCTGAGGCTCAGGCTCTAGTTCGGGCTCGGGCATAGTATTTAGGTTTTAGGTTCAGGTTTCGAGTCATTCGCAACACTTGGGTCGCCCTCTGCTGTCAGTTTGTGTATTGTGACAAGCAGCAAAATGTCAACAAGTTGACTGCAAGCAACAACAACAGGAGTTACAAAAGATACATTTGAAATCTACAGCTAAATATACATTACGGGGTCATTCAAAGGTCAAAGGTTGCAGCCGATCTGAAGTATCACCAAACCTTTAATTGGTAATACAATCTGTCAGTGCGTCAACTTTATTTTTGGTAACAATTAATTCTTGAATTTTCATATTAACCATTAAAAGTATGCTATGCTTTTAACTCTCAGCTTTTGCAAGACTTCAAAGATTTTTACGCATTTACCTTTAGATTTTGCAAAGGAAACGCTATTAATTTTCATTTGCGGAAAGTGTATCTCCAATCTATTACAATCTTGTTGTTTTCTGTTTTTTTTTTTTTTGTGTTTCTTTAATGTTTTAATTGTCTTCAGTCTGGCAATTGAAAAGTACAATAACCTTACCTCTGCCCCTCAGAATAAAACACAAAATGAGCAAATAAAGCCCAGCCTATGTAACGAATGTACACCATACACATTACACACCATGCATATAGGCCTTCTCACGACTGGCAGACAAACGCTGACATGTGTCAAAACGAAAGGCGCACAATTTATCAAACGGCAACAATAACAAAAGAAAAGAAGAAAACCAACAAAAAAAAAAACACAAAAAACCCACACGAAAATCCAAACTACTAAGAGAAAATAAAAGAATGAGTGGGGGTCGAGAGCAAGAGAGGAAGATTTAAAACGACAAATGTCCACCAAACCGAGACCAAAACCAAAATCGAGTCCAAGCCAAGACAGGAGCTTAGTTGAAAATGTAAAGAAAAATGCCAAAAGGAAGAAGGAAAAAAACCCATGACGACAATGAAAATGGTCAGGGAGCCGCTAGAGAACTAGAGACAAGTTCCAAATGAAAAATCGACGCCAGCATAAGAGACTCTCTTGGAGTTCGTTCTGCGTGGGCTTTTGCCCCGGTTGCTCATTCATCACGCCCCGAAAAAGACGAGGCAAGTTTCCGTCCGCCAGCGATGCATGCAGCATCCTGTGAGTCTATGTGTACGTATGTGTGTGTGGCTCCAACGGAAGCTCTCAAAAAGAATCCTCCTTCTGTAGAGAAATTTTCATTTATTTATATTTTATTTTTTCTTTTGCCCTGCTACTATTATTATTGTTTATGTGTGCGATTATCTGTAGGGAACTTTTCAGTCAAGCCCACACAATTTATTTTCTGAGTGCCTTTGTAATATATGATGAAATCTTTTGGCACGAATACAATACCAGCTAACATTAGCATAGTTATTTTGATCACAAAAAAAGGCTTCATTTTCACTTTAGACGAATTAGGCAATCAAATTTTGCAGAATTTGTTGTAATTAATTTTAAACGCTTGACAGCCTTAATCACTTTTAATTATTATCAGTCATGTAGCAATTATATACAGACTAAACACTTGAGATTAACAAAGACAGGTTTATAACAAAGGACAAAAAAGTCAATGTTATTTTAAAACATTCTATGCACTTGTCTCAATCTACTTGTCAGCGCCTATTTTAAGTTTTAATGACTTGTGTGGATTGAATTTAGTACATAATATGTTTATGGACAAAATAAATAAAACAAATGGTAAAATCCAATTTTTCTGATGGCGTCAACAACAACATAAAAACAAATTGATCTAGCTACATTTGTCAATATCTACATGAAATGGAACATGTTGGAAAAAAAAAATTAAATTAAGACGTTATTTTTTTCAAACTTTTAATATTAGACGTCTCAAAGTCTTTGAAATTCTTAAGACTTAAGCCATGTCTACTGACTTTTAGTAGCATATACATACATAGACAACCCGCCCACATATTATTTCTTTGTAAATTGCCCCCTAAACTAACACACTAAACAGCTATTTCTCAACTCACTACGCTTTGGCTATCGTTATCAATTCCGTTAGGCAAAAAGTAATTAGTAGAAAATTTGTTAACCCCAATGAGTTAATTACAAAGTCGTATAACACAATCAGACTTAATGCCTCCGATTATAGATTGTAATCAACTCAAGGCCAAACTACTGTAGACTTTTTTTCAATCAGTGAATAAAAAAACAAAAATGCTCTTAATTGCTCAGCATTTTTTTAAATTTTCTTTATTTTTTTCCCCAACTGTGTACTGGTTTTTATTATTGTTTGGCTAAAGAGAAGTTGCTCTTCCCCTTTTTGTTTATGTTTCATTAAGTTTTCTGTTTTCATTGTTTTATATTTTTTTCTTCCTGTCGTTTTTGTCATTGTCAGTTTGGTCTAGTGTTGACTTTGCCATGGTCATAACAAGTGACCCGCTTTGTTGCTGCATTTCTCTTGCCCTCAGAGTTACAAATGAACAACGGAGGACAAAAAAAACAAATAAAATAAAAATAATAACAATAATTGCCACAAGTGGAGGCAAAAATGCCACCCACACACAATGGTGGACAGAGTTGTATAGATACAGACATATGTTCATGTGTTTTTCCTGCGGTTGGGTTGGTTTGGTTTTTCTAGCCTTTCGCCTCAGCTGCAAATGCAAACAAAGTGAAATGCAATTACATTTGTATCTATTGCATTTGCAATTGTTACCATTACTCTTTTTGTTTTGCAGTGGTTGTGCTTATGTGTGTGTGGGCTAAGTTATATAGTGTAATTTGATATTGAGGTCAGAGCTACTGATAATAAATTATAAAACTTGTTTCTAGTTTAAATTGCAAGGGTCAAGTTTTTTTTTTGTCTACGATTAATGAGATAGATATTTTCACATTATCTTTAGGATATCTATCTGTTTTTTTAATAGTTTTTGTTCATTTTTATTACTACTTGCTGAATATGTATTTTTTTTTATACACAATTAGCTAACAATTATGTCTATGAAGGAATGCCCTCCATAATCTCTTTCGATTATAATAAAAATTTTGATGACCTATCAGTTGCGTTGCCGTTATCTATACAAAATAGACAGTATTTGTATAGTTCAGAGAGATAGTCTGATTGCTTGTTTGCTTATCACTAAGAATATGAGCGGAATCAGAAACTCACAGAAATATTAGCGATTTTTTTTTTATGTTTGACAGCTTCTCATTTCAGTTGTATTTGAAACAAACTCTTAAATATACAATTTAAAGAGGTAAGAAAAATGTAATCCACAATAAAATTACTTTCGAATTTGGTTAACATATAAAAATGGTAAACTAATAAAGCGATATGATTTAAAGTATATAACCAGAGGGCCGGGGCTAACTTCGAGCGCGCCGAAGTTTGTATACCCTTGCAAGTTGTTTGGTACTCTTTACTCATTTATAGCCGTCAAAGTGGAAAAACGTTTTATCTACAAAGAGTAATGTTTACGAAAGAACGGCCCACAATCTTAACATAGGAAAAAACGAAGTTATTGATCAAAGTCAGTGTTTTCGACCGATCATTCCTATGGGAGCTATATGATATAATCACCCAATCTTTATCAACTTCGGCACATTTATTATTTTGAAAGCAATCGCGCCAACAGTAACGAAGGTATTCATCATCCGATGTTGACCAAATTTGGCACAGTCGTTTATAGCTATAATGAACAAAGTTATTGAGAAAAGTCACTGTTCGTGACTTTGCCGTTTGTATGGGAGCTATATGATATAGTAGTCCGATCCGGCACCGAGATATGAACCCGAGATATACAAGCAGTATGTACAAGCCTACGTGCAAAATTTAAGCTCTGTAGTTCTTACGGTCTAGGAGCAGTTCGCGTTGATCCAGACGGACGGACATGGCTATTTGAACTCTTCTCGTCGTTGTGATCAAGAATATATACATATACTTTATATGGTCAGAGATGCTTCCTTCTATGCGTTGCACACATCTGACCAAAATTAATATATCCTTTTTGCAAGGGTATAAAAACATTGAATTTAAATTTTATTAAGTCTAAGTGGTTATCTTTTTAAAGCTAGCTGAAGTCAGCCATTTGGAATGAATTTAAATTAAAATTCTGAATAATTTTGCCAACTTTGATCTACATATAACTGAAGTTGGATGTGACTTTGGGTCACCTTAGTAACTTTAGTTATACATTATAGCTTGGAATTTGAGCTAATTGTAAAATAAAAAAAAATAAAAAATTACAAGAAATTCTATTTGTAACGAGAACTTTAAAAATCTGGCGCCATCTACACTCGCTGGAGAGAAACCAATCTCCTCGACTCATGAATACGATTGCGCAGACTCAACACAAAATTGTGGCCCTTATTCGTATTCAGCGCTCAGTGCCCGGTTAGGAAGTCCATTTAAATGGCTAAAACAGCTGGCTATCATGAAGTGAAATGACTTCTATTCACATCTTCGAAACTTCAGAAGGCAGTACAGAACACAAATCCACATTCGCATTTCACTGTAGGGTCAGGAGGGCATAACAATCCAAATAAATTGTATAATGTTATTTCTTGTTACCTTTATATATGAAGAAGCAGGGGCTTTGTTTTTTTTAATGTTTGAACATAAAAAATATTATCATAAATTGACAAACATAAAAAAATATTAATAAAGCCTGCCCGAGAGAGCGTAAAACTGATTGCAAAGAAGTCCTAAAGTGCGTGGGCACTTAAATTTTTATTGGCTCCATATAAACAAAAGATCCGAACGAAAAACGCCAAAAAAAAACTGAAAAAAGGATGGAAAAGGATTCCTGTATTTAAGCCATCCATGCAATATGCATGAGAATCAGTCTGAGCTGAACTGAACTGAACTGACCTGTACCTGTGCATGATGTGACCCCTTCCCTCACCCTTTCATCATTCGTGTATGGGCAGGATACGGATGCAGAAAATCGCGTCAGCTGTCTCCCAACAATGTGAAGGCCAAAAGTCGTCGAACTGTAAAAGCGGCTCAGAGTAAAGGAAAAATTTGCATATGTTGAACCAGAGAGGATGCCAGAAGTTTGGTGGAATGGGCATCGTAAAAATCAAGGGGGGGTGATGGGAAAGATGTACATATATAAAAATAATAAATATTTTTCATTCTTTGCAACTTTATTAATATTATTGTTATTATTGCGTGTGCGTCCTGGCATAATTACCTGCAATGTCCTGGCCAAAAGGTCCGAAAATTGCGAAAATCGACGAGATAATAAAAATACATAAATGCCACAGTCCGGAAGCAGTTTCAGCAGGAGAAGCGACATCAGCATCGACAACAAGGACAGCAACAATATTTTAATTAAGTTAATTAAGCCATTTTTATTTGTCCATCACCAGGTGATTCCTCTTAGTATCCACTTCTACCTTCTCCCCTTGCCATCTTGACCAACATCCGGACAATGTTTGCCTTATGATGAACTCCAACGAAAATTATCGATCAGGGGAGAACGAATGACAAACAAATGATATGATGGAATTACTCTGAGCAATTTTTTTTAAAGCCTCAACCATTTCAGTGGAAACTATTTATAACAAACAGTTCGGCAACAACTTTACTGAAGGCTCAAAAACATCGAGACTAAGGAAAAGATCTTAAAATAGTAGAAGAGATAAATAAATAATTTATTATTGAGGCTAAGTGAAGGACATAATGATACTTATCTTCATCTTTACCGTATACAATATTTAGTTTCACTTTGTAGACCGTAATGAACTTGTCTAACAAATGTCTGTGAGAAAAGGGTTCCAAACAAGAATAGAAAATAATTCCAAAGAATGTCAATTAAACACATTTAAATTAGGCAGATTGTCTTAAGTAAATTTCACCAAGTAATTTCCAATTAATTAAAATAAACTTTTTTAACTGGGGGCAGGCAGTTTTAATTCAAATCGAAAGAAAATAAATCAATTAACTAATTATGTGTTGTTGCAACCTTTTCAAATTTAGCTCAAGAATTTTGTTACATTGATGTGGTTTGTGTGCGTGATTTTACATTTTTTTTTTTTTTTTGGTGATGTGCGACTATTTTGATCTATATCTGTATCTATATCTATATCTGCATCTATATGTATATATATGTGGGTTTTTTTTTTGGAATTATGCCATTTCAAATCAAGAGTTGTGTGTGTGTGTGTGCTTTTCTCTCTGTTGGTGTGTGTGTCTTGTCTCTTTTCAACGGGCTGCGGGGGAATGCGAATGTGTTTAACCGCTCTTGAAAAGCAAAATGGCCACCTGGCCCAGATAGAAATAGATAAAGTGACGAGTCTCGTGCGTCACATATGAACCAAAGTTACGTCCGACAATACAATGCCAGGTGGGATTATATTTCTTGTCGAATTCCTTCTTGATATATGCCGCAATGTCCTTTTCTATGTTGTATTTCTCTAATGCCTGGGTGGCACAATCGACCGCATCCTGCTGCATCTCTTCACTCATATCCGCATTCTTAATAACCGCCTTGCGATCCGACATTGTGAAGCTTCAACAAAGTATTTTTTCTCGTGTTTCTAGAAATCGCTTAACAATGAATTTTGTCCAATTTAATCAAATGTCTTAACTCTTACCTTGTGGTATATCAATTATCTGTTTTTGGTAAAGGCTGGAGAGGATTGTATCTGGCGTCTACAGTCAATACGCACGCTTATTTCCTTTTTGTTTGAGTTTAATGCAAACACAAAATTTTATTTTTTTGAATTTAAGACAATATTATAGGAATTTCTATTGATTTGTAAATAGAGCTTACTTGTTTCTTTTAATAATTTCGAATTCTTTTTTTGCTGGGAATGACTTTTACTTTTTAGTAGTGACAGCTGTAAGACCAGTGCTACCCACTTACCTTGACAATACCAAGATGGCAGCGCTGGCAGGTTTTGTCATATCCGTCTGGCCACACTGCAAAAAGTTAAGCAAAATTTGTCTCCAACCCTAGCAGGCAAATTTGCAGAAGGCGTTGCCATACTCGATTTACAAATAAGATTGATATTTATTACATACATGACAGCAAATTACATTAAGTAACCGGAAAACTTAACCAAAAATGTTTGACTACGGGCACGCCATCAAATCACATGAATATGAATCGCCCAGCAATTGCATGACAAGAACTAACACTGCTACTCCTTTTGCTCTGCCGGAATTTGCACTTAATATGAAAATTCATTAATTTCCTCCTACTTTATACTCTAGCTAAAAGGAAAGTTTTTGTGTTCATATGAAGTAGAAGTTGAATAGGAATTAATAAAAATTTTGTATTATACCATAACTCTTCAAAAATGTTTGTTTGAGTTCCTTTAAAAAATGAATTCGTTTGATTTAAAATAAACTTAAGTATAACAAATTGGTTTAGCTAATCTATCGAAGTCGCAACTATCGGAGAATCCGAAAGTAACTCCCTTTTAAGGCCTAATATTATTATTATTATTTATTATTTTTTTAAATGTTTTGAGAAAAAGAAAAGTCCAAGTAATATAGAGATTTAACTCTCCATTATGTACTCATAATCCTCATTTTCTTTAACTAGTTATATTTTTAACTTCTATTTTATGATATACATATATAATAATAAAACCCACACTATCTTTCAAAATTTGTTGAAATTTGAATAGTTAGTACTTATAGTACTATCAGGTAATCTGTAACTTTACACGGATCTAACGTTTTAAGTCTTCATACATGCAACATAATGATTTAACAATAAGATATGGCAATTATTTTTGCACTTCGTTATTAGTAAAATTTCTTATAAAATGTTTTGTTTGTAAATGTTACCTAAACAGAAAAGTATAATTAACTATTAATCTGCTGAATTTTTGAACCAAATCAAAGAGCATTTGCATGCTTACTTTAGCACTATGGAGCTAGGCCTGACGCTTCGTTTTGCTCTCCTTTGTTTGGATCCAATGCGAAGCGCGTTACATTTATCACAAATGCAAAATGCAAAAGGTTGTTAAATTCGATTAGACATGCAATGTTGCCCCAACTCAACTGCCGGAAGGAAATTGAATTTTAATAACAGTACCAAAACCCCTTCCCCCCATTCTTCGCTCTTCCCCAACTAACGCTAATCAAGTAATGCAAATGCAACCAACCGAACAACATTGCGAACAAATTTTGCTTGTTTTTTCTGAATGAAACGCTAATTTAACGGCCACACGCTATTGTTATTAGTGAGGACAATGCTTCAGAGAGAATCATGTCCGGGCAGGGTTTTTTTATTATTATTATTTTTTTTTTTATAATTATCATTATGCTGATTCATTATACCATGCCATAATACGTATTAGCTGTGTGTCACAGGATGTATTGCGCAAGATTTAAGCTTTAATTTTACTTTTTTCTTTGCACATTGTCACTGCTAACACAGTTCCCTTATATACATAGAATTTCAGAAACCATATAAAAGTTGACTTGGCAAATTCATACAAAAGATAAAGATGCGGCTGAGAATGTGAGAGCGAGGTAGAGAATGATGCTGAAGAAGGACACGAGGACTCAGTGAAGCAGGAACAAAGGAAATGAAATAAAAGCGCATTAGTTGACACTTTTTGTTTGCTTTCAAAGGGAAAGATGCCGAATATCAAGGCAATGGAAGATTATTATCATCATTTGTTTGGAGTCTCAAAACGGTTTGTCAAAGGTTTCCAAAATAATAAAACGAATGATTCGTTGCATGTCCTCCAAATAAATATCACAAAATATTAATCTGTGTGATAAGATTAAAAAAAAATCGAATAAGGATTAATTTGCACTAGAAGAATGGATAAATAGTCCGAAAATCCGATAAATGTATCTTGATTTATTGAATTCACTTTATTTGTAGGTGCTTTTGCTGTCAGAAAATTGTGAACATATTTTTAGTTTATGTAAGTTGTTGAAATTGTTGCTAAAATTCTATCTCCATGCCGCATGGCAATTGTTTTTCCATTAAATTGAAAAGACATACAAAGTGCAAATGTTATGCATTTCGAGTGCGAAGAAGTGAATTCAAGTTTCGAGTTTGTGTCATAGAATTGTTTGTCCTGGCCATTGCATACTTTTAGGCGTACATACATATATGGTTTGTGAAGAAGAAACTTTCTCTACATTTGCGAGAGGAAATTTTTCGGTGTGCAAAAAAAAAAGAAAACAAAACTTTCGACATTTGCATCTGTCACCCAATAAGTGTGTGTGTGAGTGTGTGAGATGCAGTTGTTGAGCTTATACAGAGAGAAGGAAGGGGAAGAAAAGTTTTCAGCTTAAATTCCAACACGCAATTGGCATGTGACGAAGTCAAAATGTTTTCACAGAGCAACGGAATCGAATTCCATTTTTTCTCGTTTTTTTGATATATCAATTTGAAAAGTTTGACTTAGTTTCCAGCAGCTTTTCGATTAAAGTTTTCCTTCTCTCTTTGCATATAGGCAGATTAAAAACTTTCCTTTCACCGAACATTCTCTCATTCTCCAGACTCGAGGGAAACAGAGAAAAACATTTCTTGGCAACATTCCTGGAGGATCTGTGGAATTGGTTTTGTGGGTTAGCTGCCAAATGGAACACAATGGAACACATTAGCTAAAGCCGCTTAAACTGGTTCAGTATGACAAATGTGCCAGTAATGTAATCAACTCTGGCATTAAAATAAAGTACTTTTCCCTCCATCATCATCATCACCATCATCGTCATTATCATTATCAACATTGCCATGATAAAAGTCAAATAATATTCAACAATTTTTAATTAACCAAATATGAGCATGAATATGCACACACATTCAACCAGTATCCAAAGACCAGAAACAGCATATGAATTCAGAACACAGAACCTACATAGAACAGCAAAATGCAAATAGAGCAGGCAAAATTAATTTGCCCAGTGCAAATATGCAAAATGTGAAATTTCCTCTCTGTGTGTGTATGTGTGTGCGTGTGTGTATGCGGTGTCATAAATTTTGCGAGCAATGGAATCCCTACCAAAAAAATAAACCCCAAAAAAACCCAAGCAAATAATACCAAAATTTTCGCTGACGTTTACAAGTTGAGTAGAGTTGAGTAGCGTGGAGAGTAGACCAGGCAAAGTCAAGCTCGAAAGCAAATATTCTATAAATACACATACACATGGCCAAATACTTACACACACACAAGTAAGCACTCTAGTTCACACACACACACAAGGTCTCAAAATTGCATTGCAAGTCATCTAGCTGAGCAGTCTCCATCTTCATTCCAAAATGTGGAGTCTCCAAGAAATTTCACCTGGCTAGGCAACTCTAGACAAACACTTTCTCTCCCTCTCTCTTTCTGTCTCTTTTTCCCATAAGCAACTATATTTTGTAATATGACTGCAGCTTCGTTGGTTGACATCAAGTTGCCCGACTTTAGCTCCCATATGACTGCCAAATACTGCCACTTGCTGTCATCAGTGGCATAGAGTTAGTTACCTAGCGAGTGTTGCACCCAACTGCAACTACTTGGAAAGGTAGATTTGGTTCTACTTTCTGGCAAACAAGTGCAATTTGACACAAGACCTTTGAAAATAAAGCCACCCAGAACACAAAATTATCAGAGAATAAGATTACCCGTTTCTTTTCTTTGCTCAACTTTTTGTTTATGTTTTCCATCGCCTTTTCGCCGCAGTTTGAAACAATCTCAGGTAAGGGAAAATAACTAAACTCAGAAAATATATTATAAGTATCAAAATATATTGTTCTAAAATATTTTCGGTATTTAGTTTGTAGCCAACGAAATATAGGAAAGTTAATAAAGAAAAATTGTTTATTTAAATCGAATTGAACAATCAAATAAAAGTCATACTTAATACAAGTTATCAAAAATAGTCTTTCAATTGAAACATTTTTCAAATCAGTTCGGGATATGGATCAGAATTTATAAACATTTTTTTCCTTAACCATTTAAAATCTGTACAGAATTTTAAAGAAAACTAATACAAAAATTAAAATAGATTTTGGAAACTAATAATTTACTTGGCATGAACAAAATAGATCATTATTTTGTAATCGTGGGACTTAAAAAAACAAAATAACGTTAGTTTCGTAAATATTAAAAACTCAATTTAAGTATTTAATATTCTGAATTGAATTATAAAAAAAAATATTATAAAGGATACATTTTGCATTTGTCTGAGTTGTTCGTTTTACCAAACAATTTCTATAGCTGGTTGCTTTTAATAAAAATGTTTGCTGGGTTTTTTGTTAAGGACCTGTTTGAATTTTCAGTAGGAGTCTATGTGTGTGTGCGTGTATGGTCCAAGCTCATTATGCATAAATTGTCGCTACGAAATTTGTGCAGTGCTGAATTATGAGAAAGTTAATGGCATTATAATGCCAAAAACGTTGTATTTCTGTCTGTTGGTCTGTCTAACGACAGGAGGCGAAGCCTTTTGCAGTATTAGCCATGGGCAAATATCTGTCAGTTGGCTTTTGCAAGGATGCTATACGAATCTATGCTTAAGTTTAAAGCCAAAAAAAAAAAATGTTCAGGTTGTTTGGCAAGATGTCTTCTCGACTTGTTGCCCCAAAGCAAATGACCCTCGTTTTGTATAAACGAATGAGCTGGAATGGTCCCGGTGAATGGGAGAAGAATGGATAGAGAATATGGCTCACACACACACACATACAGAAAGCTGGGGCCAAGCGTCTTTAATGCCTTCGCTTGCAGTTTTTATCGCGGTACTCTCTAAAGTCATGGGACAAGGCTTTGAAGCTACATACACACACACATACAACCGCAATAACAACAGGATTCTCCCATCGTCTCCGTCGAACGTCTCCTGTTCACATGCCGCATGCCGCCACCACAAACTTGCGGCAAGAAGCCCTGTTCTCACTTCCGGCTTCCGGCTTGCCTTGCTAGTTGGTTACTGATAACTTGTTTTGATTTTTTAATGGCTCGCATGTTGGCGATGACGACAACGACTACGACCTCAGCGACGAGGCTAACGGCAACAGCAACAACGACCTCATGCTTTTATAATTTTCAGCTTAAAGCTACAAATCGAGACTCCAGTTCAATGCGTGCATAAAGTCCTGTATAAACACGTCAAATAGGATTTAGTTTTGTGCAAGTGAAAAGACTTTTTCGTCGCCAAACGTCTCAACAGTATTCGAATATTTATATTTATATATGTATTTCTATTTTTAAAATTTAAAACTCAAGCTCAAGTATCAATAACTGAATTTACGGAAAGTATATATAGGTAATTCTCAAAGGATACTTGATATTGTTGATATACATACACATACATATATAAGCCGTATCAATAGCATTAACAAAAGATGTTCACAATAATGCTGGTGGCAAAAAAATGTCACAGACATCTTTTATTTCATGCTTATTTTATATGGCCATTCATAAAATGATTTATTTCATTCATTCATACATATATAAAGACAACAAACAATAAACAACAACGACAACAACAACAAAAAATGCCAACAAAGTGAAAAAAAACATTTTGTTAATGCCATTTAGGAGAAAAAATTCGTGCGTGTTGCCTACTTTTTGGCGTTTATGCTCTTGATGGGGCATGCATATCACTCGTACGTATAAGCCAACCACACACACACAACAAAAAATATTTAAATTTTTAATATTATTTCAGCGTAATTTGGCAGTTCGTTAGGCTTGTTAGGGACAGACACAAAGTGGAAGCGAGTGGGCGAAAGCCAAAGAAAAAAAAAAGAAACAAGCAAAAGCGAATGGGAGGCAAAAACGAGAGTGATACAGTGATACACGCGTAGACAGGCAGTCTCATAAATATGAATAACAACAAGAGCTAAAAAACGAGCAAGTGCCACATTTGCGGTCGATGTGTGTATGCCCTCTATAAGTATGTATGTGTGTGAACGAGTGTGCGATGCTGGCTCGTTATGACTCACATGACACATCGTTATGCTTTGTTAATGGACTCCTCCTGCCACCTCTCGCTCTGTGTAAGATGAGGCACCTAGCTGGCAAAAGAAACTGCCTCAACTGTAAAGCACATCACATTATATTTAATTATTTAAATCATGTTAATTTGCATGCATTTAAAAAATGCCAAAAATCTTATATTACACTTGACAACAAGTGATCATAAAATTCGAGATGACTTTTAAAACGATTCACAGCACTTTTTTATTTACTGGTTTGAATGAAATCGAAGTCAATTCTCCCCTAAAGTATGTAATTGGATGTCGAGAATTGCATTTTCTGAACAAAGAATCAGTAAATTTGGAATCTCCTGTAGTTAAAGAAATTGTATATTAGTTATATACATGTAGAAATTCTTAGCTATATTATGTACATTTAAAGTTCTTTACAGATTTAAAAAAACAAACTGTTGAAATTTAATATATTGCAAAGCAAATGTTGTATCACATTGCATACTTTAAGGGGTAATTTTTGCCCCTGCATGACTGGTTTCATACGACGTATTTTATAAGGAAATAAGTTCTATTCGTATTATCCATTTAATAAATATTTTTCTTATTTTAAATTCTAAATTGTTTCAGTTTTAGGTAAGGGTTTGCTAGGGCTTAAAAATTGGTAGTTAGTCTCTTTGTTGAAAGCTTTTGATTGGTAACTAAAACTTTGTAGTCCAATGTTGCAGGGAAAACGACGCCAGGCAAGCACAATATAATTTTTCCCCCTTATTTATTTTAAAGGTTCAAATGGTTTCTGGCCACGCTTCGCTTTGCTATGGCAAGAACGTACAAACACATTCGACTAAACAAATACAAGAGAATATTTTGGAGCATGGACTAGCTCTCAGTCCACCCATCCACCCAAAATGTCGAAAATGTAACTTTAAACTGCCAGCGGGTGAGGCAACAGCAACAGTAAAAGCAAAATCACCAGCAACAAAAACAACATCAAACACTTTGCTTCCAGCGTCAACTCGGAAAACTGCATGCGTGTGTTTACTCTGCGTTAATGAAGTTGTGCGATGTCAGTGGGTGGGGTGAAAAGGAAGACAGGGTGAGGTGATGAACAGGTGGGTGGAAATTCGCCTACGCATGCAGACAGCTTAGCGCCAGAAAGGTAAATGGCAACGGTGACTGTTACATTGCACATGGAAGCGCAAATGAAATGAAACTGTAAGCAGTTAGATAGAGATAGTAGCATAGATAATGCCATATTCTCCTTCCCTTTCCCTCGCACTCCCTTTCTCTCACTCTCGTCAGTCCTTTAGCAGACATCAGTGTCAGTCAGTCAGTCAGTCAGCTAGTCGGAGTACGGAGTCGAGTCAGTGTTGTATCTTCTATGCAATTAGTACTTTTTGTTGATTATGTTGCAAATGTGTATCTGTATGTGTGTATGCACGTGCGAGTGTGTGTATGTGTTAAGGATTTAGTCTGGCTTTCGTTTTGCAACTTTTACAAAGCGCTTAACGCTTTTTTCCCCTTTCAACTTGCCTAATTAATCAGAAAAATTTGGAACGAAATGAACAAGTGTAACCTAAGAAAATGAAAAGGATATAACGAAATTTAACTTCAATTCTGTCACTTTTTTTTGGAAAAAAAGGACAATAGGATTTGTTATTTATTACATATTTAAGAAATTTTAAGCGTAAGACATGCTTGAGAAGTTATAAATGGGTTATAAATGGTTAAATTTAAAAAGTCATTAACGAAATTATTTATTTAAATCAGTAATTATTAGTAAAGCCTAACGTGAGAAATAGAAAGCTTATTTGACCAAATATAAGCAATGAAGAGAGAGAGTTAAATACTTACAATTAGCTGGACAGTTAAAGTTACATAGCTAATTTGCATAAAGACCTTTAACAGTACATAAAAGAAAAACAATTGTACATCTGTGTTTTAGACAGTATTTATATTGGTAGTGTGTTTTTAGTTGTTTTAAAATCGCATTGTTGTTTTTATAGATATATTTAAACAATTAAAAATCTGAAATGATTTATTGATAGCAAAAAATAGCCCAAAAATAATAAAAACTTTTTTATTCAAAGAAAAACAGAAAACATGAAATAGAAATGCCATAATAAGTAATTTATTTGTTTAAGTATTAAGTAGTTTTTATTAAACTTTGGGCTATAGGCCAGAGATGAATAATAACTATCAAAGAGGTTGAAGTTTATATACCCTTACTTTCAAAAGAATTTTCTATATTTCCTTATTATATTTCCCGGCGATATGTTACAGTGTTCCGATCCGTTCAATTGTCATACTTTATCTCAATTAAATAATATAAAGTTTAGACAGCACGTTTCATTTTAATTGTTTTTAAATGTTGAGCGTGAACTTAATTATCACATATAAGACGGTCAGACAGACTTTGGTACATCGACTTTGCTTCTTAATGATCAAAAATTAATATGTTTTATAGGATCGGAAAACTCTCTATCTCTGCGTTACAAACAGCTGGATAATTTTATAAGATATTAAGGCTAGAAAAAACAAAAAAAAAAATAAACAATTTGTTTGCTAGTTTTTAAGCTTCCAAGATGAACCTTTACCAAAAAGGTTTTTTTCTGTCTTCAGATGTGACACATTCTTTGCCTACATTTAAGCAATGCAGATAACTATTTGGGTTAATTATAAGTTGAAATCACGTTAATTGTATCAAGAACTTCATGAAAAACATTTTATTAAACCAAGTTTTTTAATAAAGGGTACATAATAGTCGTTATATTTTTGCCGAAGTTTATATACTCTTGCAGATCTTTATTATATTTAATCCGATAGCAAAAGTGAAATTTCATACATCAACAGCATTAGTTGTCGTATTTTGAAAATGCTCAAATATTTTTGACTGCAACTTGTGTTCTATTTATCCGATCAGATTAAAATTTTGGGATCTGAGGTTTTATATCCAAATCTATCAAATTAGTAAACTGGGATACTCCAATTTTTGCAAAAATGTTTGTTCTAGCTTTGTGATAGAGTATGTTTGCTCTAGAGCTATATGATATAGTAGTACGATCCTGCTGATTTTCATTCTTTATCTTACCCGTGTAATAAAAAGCCACCAAAAATAATTTCATCACGATAGCTCTTAAGATGGCTCAGTAAAACGCATACGCACAGACGGACAGACGAACAGACGGACATGCTATATTGACTCAGCTTCTCATTCTGATCAAGAATATATATACTTTCGGAAACGTCTCATTTTGTGCGTTTCAAACATCTGACCAATTTTATAATACCCTCTGCAAGGGTATAAAAATGTAAAAATTATATAATCGAATTCAGGATACATTATAAATGTTTTTGTTACCATGTGTTATTTTCATACATGTATCTACCTATGTACATACATATACATATATATATTTACATATGTTGCCCCTGGCCAAAATTTTCATTTTGGTCAAAGTTCTTTTAATTTTCATTTCTATATGAAAGCTGAAATGAAAATTATTATTTTCATTTATTACCATTTGCATTTTGGCCAAAGGGCAGAAATGCTTTTGATGCCCTATATACAATATGACAGGACTCAATTGTGAGAATGAAAAATAACTTGATAACCGCATGTTAAATCTTTTTCTTACTCTCTTCTTCAGCTGCTGGCCACATCCTGGACGCAAAAGGAGGCGTAGTGCACAACACAATTGCACAATATTTCCGGGCCAAGGTAATAAATAAATTGCATACGTAATTAAAATCGACGACTGTGCACAACAGGACTCCGATGGACACGAGGGACAAAAGGGAGAGAAAGAGGGGCTAGGACTGGGGCAGGACAGGCAATTGTTATAGCAATTACAGCAACAACTGAACAACAAGAGGCAACAAAAAGTTCTCTGACTTGACTTGTGCTTCCCTTTAACATCAACTGCATTTCGTTTGGCTTTCCTTTTTGTAACATTTTTTTTTTTTTTTTTTGCACTGTTGGCAGCTCTTTTGTTTCATTTTTTTCTTACCTTTTGTTTTTGGTGTGTTTTCTTTTTTGTTGTTTGTGTGTGTGTTGCATGTGAAAACATGGAAAATTGTTAATGGGGGTAATAGGGAAATGGGTTGGCCTTCTCCTTCTCCATTCGCCTCATCGTAGTGTATAGGTAAGCAAAGTTAAGTTTCTTACTCTGGCCTTGTTTGTTTTTAATTTTATATATACACATATACATACATACATATATTTATATATATAGAGAGAGGCGAAGGTATTTCAGGAAACGTCTTTGGTCCGCCTCGCTTGTTGAGCAATTTTGCATGACAAAAGCTCAGCAAAAGGCGGCAGCTCAACTGAACCGAACCCAGGTCGAGTGTGTATAGAGTGTCTAGGGTGGAAACACCTTTTCCCGATTCTTATGGGTCGGTTCTTATTGTTTACCAGAAGTCACGCAATTCGTGTGGCGCTTGCTGGGGAACAAAAGAGAACTTCTCATGCTCATTTCATTTTTCACAACTTAACAAAGAGGTAAACTATCGAGACTTGTTATTAGTTATAGCCATTCATTAGGCATGAATGTTTTTGCCATTGTTCTTTTCTAGCTCGACATATTGTTGTGGGCAACTCTACAAAAACGACAATATTTTTTATAAAATTATCGATGGTTGAGATTGAGTTAGATCCAAGACTAAGTTAGCAGCTCTAATTATGTTTATGACTATATAATAGGTGTGTTATATATAGTTAAGATAAAGTGAAGTTAAGAAAGAGGCAAGGCAAAGCTAAAGTTTCAAAAAATAAAGAATCAAGTTAAAACTCATGACACAATTGATTCCATTCTGTTTGTTGTAAGGTAAAACATTCCTAAAATGTAAAGAATTTTTTCCTTGGAGTCGCAATTTTCTCTTTGTAGAGTTCCTCATCAGACATACAGGTCTGTGTTACATTCTGGTTGTGACTATATGGTTTTTCCGTTTCTTCTTTACTTTCGTTCAACTCCAACTCAAATCTTTGGCGCATCTCTTGTATTTCTTTCTTTAATTCTGTAACTCAAATTTTTGGTTATTGGTAATCACCAAAGTCTTTTCCATTGACATCTGAATAAGCAACAGGCAAGGGATGTAAAACGGTTAGATTAATAAATTGAATTATATAAACATTTTGGTTCATAGTTTAACCTATAGTACTATATACTATAGTGCGTGTTCCTACCTTTAAATTCCTATAAGCAGATGTTAGTTTACGTAAAGTCTCCACTTTGACAGTCAATTGTTTGTTCTCGTAATGCAAACTGAAAGTGATCCTTTGAAGACTTTGAATTTCATTGGCTGCGTTGTTACTAACTAACTGATCAGAATGCCGAAGCATCATTTTTATTCGGTGTGCTTTCTTTCGACATTACTTCTTTTGCTTTTTTTGTGAATTGAGCCGACATCAAAATTACCGACCATGACAAAAAAAAAAATAAAACAAAAACCAAACGAAGATGTTTATTACCTATTTTAGAGCAAAGTTACCTCAAGTAATTTCTAAACAGCAAGGTTGTTGAAAATTTAATTTTTGCCTTTTTGCAGATTTGTCATATCTCAAGTTGTAATGGCCGTACCATATCTTCAACGCTAGAAGTAGTTGTAGTAGCGGATAAAGAACGGCAAAGCTTGCAACTGCAGATTCCACCTTTTTATGTGCATACCCTTAGGCGCCATCAGAATTATTGTAAAGGGCTTCGCCTTAACCAACTAACCGTCGCGCCCAAATACTTTTTTGTTATAGTATATTGTACTAAGTATATGCAAAAAAGAGAGTTTACAGCATGTGTAATACGGCGGGCCTTCCGTCAGTAGGAAAAAATTACTTTTCTAGACATTTAGAAAAATAAAATATGAAGCAATGTTTGAAAATATTGGTTACCATTTTTGAAAATATTTACCATCCTTTGATGAAAAACCTACAATTTACTATGTAAGCATTATTGGAAATATTTTCTATTTTATAGCATACTTATCAGCAGCACACACACACTCACATATCCCCTGTCAAAATGATGCATGTGGCTAATCATTTGCGTAGCTGGAAATGTACAAAAAAAAAAAAAACATCAACGAATCGCAGGCAGAAAGCATATTTTAGAAATATTGAAAAAAAGACAATATAGAAACGAAAAGGAAAAGCAAAGCTTGCAACAATTTTTGGAAAATAAATGGGAAAACATTAAACAGATTTAAGTAAATTTGTTTTGCTGCGTGTGCCATCAATAACTTTGGCAGCATATTTGACTTGCCAACCCCATTGAGTACACCAATTTGCCCTTGCTCCAAACATTTTTTCAACATATTGAATAAGAGGGGGAATGGTTTGGCAAGGGTTTAAAAAATGTTTGCATTAGCTTTTCCCTTTCTACTACCCTCATCTGTCGTTTCTCGTTTCATTTTAGTTCACTTTTGCTAGCTATCTAACTGGGGGTCTTCTCTTTTATTTTTCATGCAAATTAACCCCCCAAAAAAACATAAAAAGAGTAGAGCAGGGAGGACTCCCCTCTCACACACATTCACACAAAAACACACACATATACTTGTCAGTCTGGTTGGCTAATTTTGTGTTTCCTTTTCTTACACTTTTGTTGCTTGTAATTTTCAAAATCGATAAGTAACAGAGCACCACCAACTTATTTTATCTTCCCCACTTCTACCACTTTGCCTCTTCACTTTGCAATATTTTTGCATGAAAATCACGAAGTCGATGTCAAAAATTTCACTTTATCGACTTTTTAGGCTACGGAAATTGTTGGCAACGCAATGGCGGCCACTCAAATATTACCACAATAGGTGGGCGTGCCTTGGCTTTTTCGGTGGTAAAGTCGGTTACTCTACTGTGTTGTGGTAAAAACAATTTCCCAAGTTGTCAATAATAGGAATAAAAATACAAAAAACTCGAAGAAAAACTGCTTGAATTTTTGAGCAATAGCAAAGAGGGTTGGCGGCAAAGAAATTGTTATGCTGGCAAAAATTTTCGTTCGCCTGACTTGTCAAATGCAGAAGAGGCCAAAGCGAAAGCCACAATACGACAAACGACAAAGGATTGACATATTTCAAGTGCCTAGCAAATGACGAGACCGCATTTCGTATGCATGAAATGAAGGCTGCCTTCTGGTAACCCATCTCTCCCCCCACAACCCCCCTAGCTTTTGTTTCGTATAATATATATTAAGTTTGTTTTATTGAATTACGTTTCTTTGGGAGGGAATAAAGAAAAAAAATTGAAATAAAATTTTAGTGTATTAATTCATGGCATAAATTGAAGTGCAATTCAATGTATCAAAGATTGAGACTCTTGAGGAAATTGAAGTTACAAAAACAACTTTTGTATGGTTTGGTAAAACAATTTGTTTAGTTCTTTGGCAACTTTTTTTCAATAGTCAAGTTGTTATGTTTTGTAATCGTTTCCTTACACAAAAAATATACGAATAATATAATTTATTTTGGATGTACACGAAGATGAGAAGAGACGATCCAAGACAAAGGAGCAGGACGAGTAGGGAGAGAAAGATGCTAACAAAAAGAGTATTCATTTCACGAATTGCAGAGGAATGATAAACAGGAAGTCGTTCGTGAAAGGTCGAAGCGTCATAGATAAATTTAGATTGGTAGTTAGAATCTTGTTAGTTCCAAAAGGTCGTGTGTACAGACACATTGACTAAAATTACCCCACATTTATGCTTTAAGTAATAATTATACTAAACTTCTTAATATAGACAATTTAATGCAACAAATAATAAAACAAAGCAAAGATGCCTAATAATAATAATAGAATTAGATTGTTATTAATAAAAATGTAAAGCAGGTGAAAGTGAAACCAACATTTACTGTCGGTATATAAAGAAGGTCTTTATCTAAATAGAGCAATCAATTGTTGTAGTTTCATAATTTTTGACTATAACTATGTGAAATGTTTAACAAACTTTTTGCAATTTGGCAATAGAGAGTAACATATAACTAATATATACAGTAGTACAATTCAAAATGCTCAGTAACTATGTCCAAGTTGCTTCCGTTCCGTTATAAATAAACAAGAATTAGCTTAAAAAAAATAATCGTAGCCAGATGCTGGCTGGAATTGTTGAGGACACACACTGACGGCTTTGGCTCGTCTGTCACCTGGCATCAATGCCCCAGATGCCGCTGGCACCATCAGCCCCACCACCAACCACCTCATTGTGGGGCAAACAACAGGCAGTTGGAACGGCAGCATCTGAGTGGTAGCTCAACAACCGTGAGCTGGAGGCCCTCCATTGTGCCTTTTTGAGCGGGTCCATTGTTGTCCTTTTTTCCCTGGCATTGTGTGGGTGTGGGATTGGTTATGCGTGTGTTCGTGGGTGTATGCCATTGCATTGTGTTGGGTGACGTTGCAGTCGACTTGTTGCCGTGACGTTGGCACTTGTCGTCATCAGCATCAGCGTCATCATCAACCATTCGCCACTTGCCTTGTAATGAGTTTGCCATTTTATTTTATTTATTTGCCAGAGTGCTTTGTTTCAGCCAAGCTAAAAGCGTACAAAAGTAGGAGGAAAAAAATGCATTTTAAATTTAAATTAAATAATGATTTAAGTACGCCAAGAGGCTTTGTCTACAAACTGGAGAGGAAGTTGGTTATAATGATGAATATTTTATATGCAAATATAAATGATACGACACATGGCCATTTAAACGTAATAAATATAATAAATAAAAAGTAAAGGCAAATTAAAGTTAGCTGCAATTAGAGTATATAGATTTCAATTCTCTCTATAGTGTCCCTCTCTCATTTAAACAATTATGTTTTGAGTTCGCACATCCAACGAGTTTCGTTCGCAACGCATTTGTGTGTTGACCCAGTTCATGACTCGAGGCAACACTCGTGGCTATTTGTTTGGCTATTCAATTGAAACTACGCGAAATTGTACACCTCCCCCGCCCATTTCACCCTGTGGCCCGTGGATGTAACCACCCAGCCAACAATGCAGAGACAGAGACAGATAACTACATATTCTATTCGATGTTAGACAGAGAGGCAGTTGGGACAGTTGGTGGCAAAAGGCAGAAATCAAATTACAATTTCAATATGCATTGCGTACTCTAAATGTCTGTTGGTGTCAGTTTTTGATTTCACAGTGTACATTCGCTATACATAGAACATGAAGTTTTCCAAGTTGATGTTTGGAGTTTTGAGTGTGTAGATTTTGATTTTGCGTCCCACACACAAATGCATTTCTTGCCTGTCCATTTGAAACATTTCTATGTGAAGGAGTCACTCCAAATGCTAGAGATGGCACTTGTCAGCTTTGGCTCATGTGTGTGAGTTGGAGTTGGAAAATGGAGATAGCAAAGAAATTTACTTCAGCTATACCAAAGTTTACATATTTTTGCAGTCCTTAAGTATTATAATCATTGATTGCCTTAACTGTAAATAATATCCCCAATACCATTAGAAATATAAAAAAGTAGATTTGGAAATCTAATTGTTTCGGTTTTTTTTACTTTGCTTCATAACAGGAATGTCTCATCTTACCTGAGTGGCGACTAGATTGCATAGGAACAAATGGAGAAAAAAAATCATAAAACTTTATCAAAACATAAGGAAAACCACTTCTGTGCTTATTTTTTTTAATACATTTCCATTTTTATTGTATTATATTTAAGTAGTTATCCATCGTCATTAATGTTGCATCTCTAGGGACAATGTTTAGCTTCTGGTTGTGCGTGTCCCCATGTCACTTAATAGAATTTATCACATTTTAACTGTGTGACAGGAGTCAGTTGGTTAGTTTAGGTCTGGTTCGGTTTGGTCTTAGTTTGGGTCCTTTTTGCTGGTGCTCTCCTGTCGACTCGTCACTTGTTTTGTCAGTCATGCATTTGAAATGTTCAATTCAATTCGAAATGCAGGCAAAAGTGTCATAGTTATTGATTTCGCACCATAAATAATGCATGCGGCAGCAAGTGACCTAACTTGTTTATTTATTACATGATTTATGCAAGTCGATCACCAGGAAAGACTTCAATTAAAAACGCCTTCTTAACTAGACGGCGATTAAGTGCAAATTGCAAAACCAAACAGTAGTAGATGAGTGTAAAGCGAAACTTTTTTCCAACGAACCGATTATTAAATTAAAACGTACAAGAAACTTTTCCCAGTCAAAGATGGAAAGTTTTATGTTATTTCTTTTTCTGTTCCTTCTTTTTTTTTGCTTCAGCTTTCTTTTTTTTTGGATTTTTTTTTGTCTCTGTGTGCAACGCATAATTTATTATGCGAGGCAAAAATCTGCTGCACCAAATTTGTCACATGGGATAAATAATAAGAAGAAACTTGGCAAAAACTTTCTGCTCGAAAAAGTGCCAGGGGCCAACAGTAAAGGGAACTGCAAGGACTAACAGAGTACAGAATGGAACTGGTGGTGTGTGGGGTCGAGGAGGACCAATGGGATTTGCCACAGAGCTTGGGCAGATTACTCATACGCCATGTGAGACGACAGAGTGCAACTGCCAAGTGCAGCATCTAATACAAAGCTGCCAAAGGATTCACATAATAGTGTGGCCAGGCGAGCATGAAATTAGAGCTAAGCACTTGAAGATGATGTGCGGGAAATTTGTTAAACTAAGTTTAAGCAAATTGAATCATGTGAGAGTTGGATAACACAGGCCGACTATATCACGACATCTATGTATACGAGAAAGTAACAAAAACCAAATTCAAATTTAAATTGTAAAGCAAATTCGTAAAGGCCAATATATTGTTGTTTTTTTTATATTTAACTTAGCAGATATTATTAGCATTTATTCTTTTCAAAGAAACACATCAAATGGAATGCAGTCATCTAACTAATTTTTATTGCAAGTACATATTTTTATAATAAGATTAAAGTGCAATAATATGTTTTAAAATATAGTTCTTTGCGAGTTCCGCTTTGATCTTACTCACTCACATTGTAGAGAGTTTTCATTAATTCGGGAACAAATTCATCCCATTTGGCCTCAAAGATATTTCCAGCCACTGGCACCTGCTCCATATCATATTTATCTATGAATTTCTCCACATCAAAATTGCTATGGCCTTCGGCATTATTCAATTCAATTCTCTTCTCCTCGAAATCCAATTTATCCGATTGCTGATAGACTAAACAGACATAACGCAAAAGCCCACTCTCCTTGGGCGGCAAAGGGCCATAATATTCGGATATGGTTTGTCCTCTCATAACATCTTTGCCAGGGACATTCACGACCAGCCAGTGTAGCCAGGAACGGTACATGGGATTCTCACGAGATGGCGCATCGGGACTGACCATGACAATGGTATAGAAAGTTTCCGCATCGGCATCCCATTCTAGTTGGGGTTGGAATTTTAATTCAGTGGGCGTATAGGCCTTACCCTCGCTTATATCTAGAGAATTTTCATACATCATCTGCAGTAGAGAAGCGCTTATAAGTAAAATGCATTTCTTCTTCTTTCGTCTTACCTTTAGCAACTGCTTGGGTGGTTCCTTTAGAATATCCGGTATAATGGCCATATCCTTCATAATGCGACGTACATTCAACTCATTATCCTCTTGCTGCTGACTACTTGATGAGGCAAATAGCAGTAGACCGAACAATAAAATTGCTAACGAAATATGCATGGCAAACTCAGTAACTAAATGACTCTAAGTAACTCTCTTTATCCATATATATATACATATTTAGTCGCTTAAAATTGTACAAATAAATATATAATTAGGCAATTAACTATAATTTCTTTTATAAATATTTACAAAATAGTTATTTTCGCCAATTGATGACCCCTGGGCAATTTGAATAGATAATTGATATACATTTGCTACACTCATTTGGTGGGGGGTTGAGAAATTAGAGTCACGAAGAGTCAGCTCAGTATACCGCATACACACACACACACACACACACATATTTTTATACACATGTATGTTTTGTATATCTTTAGCTATATCTTTGGAGTAGACTACCCTTAGGTAGCAATTGTGGTCACTTATGTGTTTATATGTCCTTTTAATAGACTTGCTCGCATTTCAGCTTTCCTTATCAAGACAATTGTCTTGGTTTTCGTGTCTAGCCGGGAAAAAAAAGATCTCACTAAATATGTCAAAATAAAGGCAAATTTATACACAAACTGATAAACAAAATAATATAAAACAGCGTTAAGGAAAAGAAAAAAGCAAAAGAGAATAGAAGAATCTTTTCTTGCTTATTTTTTTTGCTTTTTTGGATACAATTGCTATCTTGACATTGTCATCTCAGACTCAAAGTGGAGCCGGGAAATTGGCCCGACAGTTGCTGATGCCTCAAGCTCTTTCAGTTCTATTCGCTCCAGCTGTTTGTTGTTGCCTTGGCACGCCTATCAGTGGAATTGAATCAAATTACCTTGTAATCTTAACCTTAAGGTTATTTGCCATTGCCCACAAAACGCTTTGTGCCGCTTCGGTTTAGTTACTATTTGACTCCCCACAGTCCCATACCCATTTCCCCCCATTCAGTTTCCATTTCAACTTCCTTACATCTTCCATGGCCTTTCTAGCCAAAGATGGCAAAGAAGGAAGTTGGCAAGTTTCCTTTGCTGCGTTGCACCTTTAACACTTGTTTAGGTGGCGACCCCCCTAAGGATGAGTTCAGAAATGGGCAGGGAAATACGATATATATATATAAATGGAAATCCAACATTACGACTTATCATGATTGCAAAGTTTAAGTGACTTTTGTGCAAGTGCCAAAGATATAGATTCAATGCATTTAATGTTGTTGTCGAGGGATTTACTTTTTTTTTTAACTGTAGCAACTCAATCATAGATAGCGGCGAATTGAAGAACTTCTGATTGAAGCAAACTTTAATATCGAATGGGTCGCGAGAATAAGTAAGTTACTGACTTAAGCTCTTAAAGGTAAGCTTTGATCTAAACTCGTAAGCATAGTAAATTTAATTAATTGATACTTTCTTTTAGAACATCTAAAGTATATTTCAAAGCTATCATAACTTTTATCCCAAATTTGAAAAACCTTTAAAATTTCAAATAATATATTTTCTAAATTTCAGCCTACAAATTATGAATATTCTATAAGGTCTAAAGACAAAGTAAGTTATTTCAATGATTTTCTTAATAAAAACGAAAAGAAAATTAGATAGTTACACATTTATTTGTATATGCAATCGATTTTCTGCCACATGTCAAAACATTTGACTCACAAAATTTTCCTTTAGCAATTAATTGTTGAATATTAATAACTTAGGATAACTTTTGGCCACATGTCACACACAAACACAAAATCCAAGCCACACATACAAATAAACACAAACACCTAAGCCAAGCTACCTAGAAAAACAATTAATAAGCAAATTAATATATAAACAGGACAAATAATGAGCCAATATTTTGCTGGAATATTAAGAAAATGACAAACAGAGGCGCCGGGAAATTAAAATGTCAATGGCAGGCATATTCAAGGGGGGTAAGCGGGAATGAGAATGTGAAGGATCTAAAGCTGGCAAAATTTTGAAGCTGTTACCATACAAGAGTCCCACACATGTTCTTCATTCAAATGCCATCATTATCGTGCTCATGCCGCAGAGTCTGCCGCTTCATTATCCATATTACTCCTTTCTAGTGCCTCATAGCTCTCACTAACCGCTGCTTTTCCCCCCCGAAAACCCCAACCAAGAGCCCGTTCTCTGGATGGTTATTGTTTCCATTTTGATTTATGTCTGGCATCCTTGGGCATAGTCCTGGTCCTCCCATGCTTGGTTGCTCGTCTACAATTTTAACGTTGTTAACCAAATTGCATAAATTAAGTGCGTTCGTTTGCTTGAGTGGCGTTTGCCTGGCTTGAAGGCTCCTCCTCTGCACTAGGGCTAGTCCTGTTTCTACTCTTTTTCTCCGTCTCCAGTCTTCGCTTCATCGTCTCTCTATTCTTTCTCCCTCCCTTTCTCTCTCCACACAGTGCATTTGTGTTGCTAATGTGGGCACATTAGAAGCACATGTTGCCAAGCTACTTCTTCTCTTCTTGAGTGAATTTTTAGTGCTTATTTGTTTTTTTCCCCTCCATATTTGCCTCAACTCCTTCGAAACGATACGCAAAGACTGAACGAAATGAGCAAGGAGTTGAGAAAATTATGTAAAGCACTTGGAATATTTTATAATTGCCATGTAAATGCATTTATGCCAAGCGGATGTTATATAATCCACTCTAAAAGAAATATATGAAATCATTATGATGATTATTTCTTTCAACTTTTGACTTTGGCACAAAGTCAAGACCAATTAGTTAACCTATCCTTGATAATTATACGTTCATTATAATTATTATTCGGCATATTTTTCTAAAGAAAGTTTTTGTGGTGTTTTTTAAGTTAAGGGGGAACGGGATGGAAATTAAATTAGTAAGTTTCAATGATGGCTTCTTTTAAAATCTAGCAGAATTTATTTGTAGGCTCTATAACTTTTAAACTTGGCCTTTGTATTAAGGCCAATAATGTAATGCAATTTAGAATAAATTAATGGCATATAATAGTCTTATACATTGTCAATTGAAGAATTGCATTTGTATATTATTATCTTTAAATTTCTAGGATTATAAAAGCGATTCTCTTGAAGACCTTCAGATTTTCAGGGCACTCCACCAAATCGGTCGAAAATTTAAAACAAAATTGTGTTGTTAGTGAAAAAATTCTTCCATATTGGTATACAAAATTTAAGAAATTTATATTATATACTTCTTAGTTTGTGTATATATTTAATTTTAAATGATTATAGCAAAAATCATTATTGCATAAGGAAATCGATTCAAATTTAGTAAATAGCTTCAACTTGAGTAGATTTTACTGGTTCTAAGATATATCCAATAAAAGTACAGATTAAAACTGAAAATTCCATTCTAAAAAACATTTCATTCCCGTCGTCGCATAGATTTTTGTTTAAAGCCATCGTTATATTTATAATTCCTGGAATATTTACTTGGCTATTATATGCTCGCAGCGTTTCAACTGCTGCTCCTTTTGGCTTCTTGTTTAAGCTCTTGCCTTAGTGCCACAGTTTTTATCTTAGCCCCGGCAAATGGCATTCAAATGCAAACCACAAGAGTCACATAAGGATACGAAGGACGAGTTTATAGTATGCCATCGTAACCCAATGCGGCCATACTTTGTCTTCACTCCAACCACCAGATACCCCCACCAACCACCGCGTCAACCGTTTTGCCATCTTGCCTCGCCCAGAAACCCATGCTTATGTATGTTTGCACAATTTTGCCACAATGAGCCAAAAATGGAGCAGAAGAGTCAAGCGAAATGTCTGTTTTATTGCGGTTTATGAAACAGTTCATAAATAAACACACTTGGGTATGAGTGTGTGTGTGTGCGTATCTGTGAATGGAAATGCATCCTTCTTCAGTCATTCTGGTTAGGTATGTAAACCTATTTGTGTCAGGCATAAATGTATTTCTGTGGCACATCAAAAATTGCATTACTATACTATTTGGGTTTTCTTCATATTTTCCTACACATTGAATTTTCTTACTTCAAGGAAAATTTGAAATATTTCAGCATAGTTTTTTGTAGTCAAATAAAATTGCGTTAAATATTTAAGCTCAATTTGCCAAATTCTATTAACGCGAAAAGTGTATCAAACTAACTGCAGGCTACCAACTAAAAAGGAGAATGCGGTATGTGTGTGTGTGTGTGTGTGTGTGTGTGGTTGTTGGAGGGAAAAGTGAGAACTTTTCCATTTAATAAATAATGAAAATTTCATAATGGCGCTTGGAAATCAGACCAGACAAACAGACAGATAAAACTTGGCCATTATCAAAGTTTTTCCCAAGAAAATTTTACAACAAATTTAACATTAATTTGGCAATTTACACGATGCCAAACTCGCAAATGGCCTCCGGCGAACTGAAATCGAATGAACGAATGAATATTCAATTTCCAGTTGAAATTTCTCGGTTAAACGAAACAAAAAAAAGAGAAGTAAAAAAATTCCTTAACTTCATTTAAAGTATTTCCGCAGCAGACACTTTCGATTGTCCAATTTAGCAGAAAGACAATTCGAATTAAATGGACTAAATATATTTTATGCAAATTAATTTCAAAATCACTCGCAAAACTCTTTAACATAATGGCAATTTAGAAAAGTTCTTTTGGCATTCGCAAGTGTTTTATTTTATCTATTTGGGGCTCATAAAAACTTATTAAGGCAATTCTTAGGTAATACAAATTTCCCAAATTAAACTTGGCCATTTCAATATTTCTTATCAATGAATGAATTCAGAAAGTTTTTTATTGCTATTGTTTTTTATTCTAGTCCTAAAAATACAACCAAATTTGGAATGGGTGTATATTACTTTTAAGTTAACATGAAGTGAAATCATTTATATAAAATATAAGTTATATACATATAACTTGAGACCTTCCTTCAGAAATAGTTTTTCATATGCCTTTTCTCTGAAACTACAGTAAATTGTTTTCATTGTGTTTTGTTTAGATTCAGTAGAAGTATATTCAAGTGTATCTATAAGAAAATCCTTTTGTGTTTAAAGAAATTGTCTAAATTTTGTGATACTCGCACATTTATTAATGATTTCCAGTTTTTGTATTTGTTGAAGCTCTTAAATATTTAACTGCAATATAACGAATTTATGTTTTTCAGTTAATAAAGTTGTAATCAAAGTGTGTATACGCTCGTCACGAAGAACCTGTCACATCGATAAAACTGCCCCACGTTGGGCTTGCAATTTATAACTCAATTAACGAGCCGCAACCGAGAAGAAACTTTGCCCAAGCAAATACTATAAAAATATCGTATATATGTATATATACTTACATATTTATATAGGTATATTAATAAGAAAGATGATGGATAAAAGTATCTGCTACAGGCAGGCGAAAAACCGATTAACCCGGATAAGTGAACAGTTCAGAAATTCTGTTTTATTTTTTTAACGATAACAAATCGCTTACGGTTAACAGGCGGCATTAATTCTCATTCACAGTGAAGCATTTATTGGCCAATTAAAGTGGGTGGAAATCCGTAGAAGGAGGCATGAAACGAAATGATGGAGCCACCCCTTTGGGCTAAATATGTCTATGAGTGTGTGTGTGTGTGTGTGTGTGTCTGTGTGTATGTAGAGTCTTCATTTACTTATGTATATAGAAACAACTCGAAGAATAATTGAGAGCAATTAATAATTTTGACAATTTACACAACATTCAGCCAAATGGCACAGAGGACAAAGATAAGAGAAACGAAAACCCCTTTCATAATTAGTTGATGCAAGTAACCGGTTTCACTTTTTTAATTGCTTATTTATGGTTTTCTGGTTTGATAAGAAAGGGAAACAAACAAAAACAAAATTCACAACAAAGTATCTGCAACTGACAACTTCAATTGGCCAATTGGGTGGCCTTTTCGCTGTCGTTTGATACGTTTTTTCTTTCTTTCTCTCGCTTAACTTGTGTTAAAATAAATCAATTATTTTAATTCACGATGACAACTGGTTGTCATTTTCAGGACAACAAAATCTTTGACTATACCCTGTACTAATTGCAGCAAAAGAAGAGTGTATTTGAGTCATTGAGAATCTTGGTTCGTTTAGACATATAAATGACTCGTTATACAATCTTTTTTCTCTCCATCAACCTTAATTGACAAATAGTTGACTTTATAGTATTCCATTGTCTCTAAAATTAGATGAAGCATATGTTTTACTTCCTATAGGGTAACTTGCATTCGAATTGAGTTGACTTTTTCTTGTCATGCGTCGTCAATTGCTCAGTTTTTTTTTGTTTTTCGCCCTTGGCTTGACATGGGTTAAGGGTGAAACCAACGAAAGCAAAAAAAAAAACAAAACAACCGCAAGTGAAAGACTCTCATGCATAAAATGTCAATAGCAGATATGAATATCAAAAATAAAATTGAAGAAACTGAACAAAAATGTCAAGCAAAAAATTAGCATTCAAGTGGAAAGCTAGGATAAGCTGCAAGTAAACCATTACAAGGGGGGGAAAAAAAGCAAAATTTGCCAAAATCAGACTTTAAATTTAATTTAAAATTTACCAGGGTATAAATAAATACATGTAAACCCCTTTTACCACCTTCTCTACCCCATCTACCACATACTGCTGCATATTATACGATTTGCATATATAAATAAAGTTGATCAAAAACATATTCATAGTCCGCCGCCCGCATGTAGCAACAACAAAACCATTTTCCACTTGACATGTGCTCAAGTGGCTAACCATCCCATTTCCCCCTTTTTATTCCCTTCCCTATATTCTTAGCCAACATCCTGCTCGGATTCCCTATATATATTTGAATGTGGTGCGTTAGGAGATATGTATATATTCAATTCAATCTGTTTTTTCCATTTAAACAATTTTTGCCAAAAACTTGTTTATAACTCAATTTTGCAAAAATAAAACGAAATAACACTTAAATAAATAAACACAAAAAGTGCGGGGTAAGCGGGCCTCCGTTTCCCTTCCTTGCGAAAAGTTTGTTTTTCAAGGGAAGAGGCGATGGTATGAGTGTGTGTGTGTGTGGGAGGAAGAAGGGAAATGAACAATTCCATTTTTGGGAGATTGTGTGCGGATTGTGAAATGCTCTTTGCCTGAGTTTTTGGTTCACACGCATGTAATACACAATAAAGGGGCTTTTGTTACAGTTGCCGTTCCCGTTGTAGTTGTTGTTGCAGCTCTTAACAAGGCACGCGAAGAATCCTCCAAAAGCGAAATGGATATATCAAGCGCTTTAGTCCTGCGAGTCTGCATGAGTATGTGTATGCGTGTGTGTGTGTGCGTTGGTGTTTGCCAAAGGATACAACAATGAAATTGCCAAATGGCATTTCCTCTTCTTGCTCCTATTTCTCTGTGTATGTTTGTGTGTGGGCGCATTAGGATTGCCAGTGGGCGTGGCTGATTGTTGTAACCCAGACTTGCACAAAAACTTTTTTGTGAAAATGTTTTGCAGCAAATTGTATTTAATTTTTACATTGCGTATGCTAAAAAACAAAACCAAATAGAAAAAGATACGAAATTTCAATTCAATGATAAAAGTTCCATATCTATGTATCCCATGCAAATGTACATACTTACATATAAGTAGACAAAAGTTTGAACAACTTTTCTCATAAATCAAATAATGCCTTGCAATTTATCAACAAATAAATTCATTAAGAACTTCATATGGCTTTGAATGGACAGATTTCAAGATCATTTATTGAGAAGATTGTCCATATAGTGCAGTTTCCAGAACTCTTAAATTCATGTATCAGACAACTTTGCTATATTCGAGAATTACGACTATTTTAACTATAAATGACGAAAGCACAGATTAACAACTTTAACTTCAACTCTTTTTTTTTGGCGATTTCTTGTAAAATGATTAGCAAATGAAAATAAATCTAATTTCTAAATTGCTTTTATCTGTATCTATAACTTTTAGGCTGCAGATTTAAGTTGGGAAAATAAATTCATAAACCCGTTCCAAGCCTTATTTAGGCAGATCAAAAAGTAACTTTTCACGTATTGAAGGAATGAAGGAAGGAAAAACTGGAATGAAAAGGTCACCGGGTCAATCCTTTAAGTGATCAGTAAGATGCCTAAAAGAAGCCCCAAGCTAAGTAACCCAAAAGAATTGATAAATTTCAGAAAGTTTTCAACTACGAATATAATACAAACTACAATAGAAACTTTAAAAAATCTTCTGCTTATTCAAGATATGTTAAAATCGAAATCGTATTGTAAACTCGTAAATTATTGCACTTAAATTGTTAATTTGTTGCTTAGTGTAGATTATAAGAGGCAAGGGCATGAAAATTAGCCAAGTGTAGAGATATCTCTATCCCCTTCCCCCATCTTTTTGCCAATTTGAATGGGAAACCTTTCTCTATGGCATCACATTGTTTTTGCTGCAAGTTCACTTGGGCACTTGGTTGCCACAATTTATGCATTTTCCATGGCATTAACGTTGAAAGGCGTCGCAAATGAAATGCCATTCAAAATGCTCTTTAGTCCGCTTGGCTGTTGTCTGGTTAGTTGGTTACCTGGTTAGATGCTGCTGCTGTTTCGGATAATGGGCGGCACAACCCTCCGTTCCCCACCACACCAACTCGACCACCTGGGCCACTCTACAAAAGGTCACGCAAATTAGTCCAGCAAGAACGATAAAGTTTCATGAATAGAAAACTGCCAGACTCGATGCTGGTTGTAATCCTTGGGAAAAACTTGTAAAAGTAACTAGATAACGCAGCAAACTAAGTTGAAGTTGAGCTCTAGGGAGAAGGTGGGAGACGAGTAGACAATGCAAAGACAAGGGAAACCATAGCGATGGCATGGAAGTAAATAGCAGGATGGAGAAAAAATGGTTTATTGACCCTGCATTGGGATTTGATTTCCAATATATTCAAATAGTAATACCAATAAAAAAGGAAAAAAAGCTTAGAAATGGCATTATCACATTTTCCCTCCAATTGGGAAATCTAATTGAAATCTACGGAGACCTATTGGGAGATTTCCGTTTGCACTAGATGATATCGAATTTATCCACCATATTTTAACTGTAATTCGAAATATTTCTGCCAATTTCGGAAGTTAAAAAAAGTAGCAGACTCAAAAAAAGAATAATCTAAAAGGATGGAAAAAATACGGGATTCAGAGCACCATAAATTTTGAACTCTGCCTGTCTTGTTTCTCACTCCGCTCATTTGCACAGCGGATTAAAGGGTCTCGTTGGGGTTTTCCACTCTCTCCCATTTATTATGCTTTTGCGTAGGGATTTTCGTATTTCCTTTTTTCCTATAAATATTTCAATGTGTGTGTGTGCGGAAAGCTTGCAAAAGTGATTAATGCAAAAGTTGGCCGAGGCAAGCAAAACAAATTTGCCAAACGCGAATAGAAAAACGCCCCAAAACGCAACTCTGGTAGAATTTTTATTGAATTGCAGAAGCTTTGGAATCCGCTACCAATGCCTGTCGTTTTGGCTTGGGTCACTCCATTTACCTGCGGCATGAATATTGACAGAAACCATGAGCACGGTCTGGAACTAGAGAAGTTTAACCTGGCATTGGAGTTGGCGCATTGGCAATGGCCAAAATGGAGTTTCACAACGCTTTGACTACAGTTGCACGGATTAAAGTGAAAAATACTGCGAAAAGCGGCTTTGGGTGGCAAAGAGTACTTTCACAAAAAGGACAAAACAAACTGACAAATATTTAAGCTAAATGACTGCTGGAGAGGCAGAAATAGCATCGACAGTTTAATACCTTTCGAGGATGAAAACGGTTTTAATAACTTCAAGTTTAAGTCACCCTATAACCGGCTCATTTAATGGAATGTTTAAAAAGTTTAACTGTGAAATAAGGAATCTGCAATAAAATAATATAGGAAACATCATACATACATCAGACTATTCTGGGAAAAGTTTTTCTCAAGGAAAGTGGGCATAAGATTATATAATTCTATATTTTATTGTTAATAATCCACACATTTAATTCTATATTTTGTAGTTACATTGGAAACAGTCTTACGAAAGCCACTTAAGTGGCTGTCCAACCTGTTAAGCGTACCTGTCAAACGCTTAATGAGTAAATAAATGGTGATCTAGTAAAATGCACAACCTTTTGATAATCCCTATATAGCAATGATATAGTAAAAATTGCAATGGTCTAATTCGAAATGCTTTTAAAAGTGAATGTACCCTTGCTTACCTTTATGGCAAAATCATTGAAAAATACATTTTCAATAAATACAAAACGAGCCGGAGACAATAAAATGTCAAGAAAAATCACTGAGCCATCCGAACTGCAACCCGTCCAACCCCCCATGTACATCCACACATACAATGGAGTTGAGGGAGATGAGAGAAAATCGAGATTTCTATCAAGCCATCAAACTGGCAAACGAGTTCCGCAGACTCGTCCAAGCCAAAAGTCAACAGGCTGAAGGCACAAGGGGCCAAATGTCAGTGACACCACCAAATAGCATACAGATTCCGATTCAAATCCTCATGGCAGAGCCAACCATCCCACCCTTATGTGAGCTTGAGGTGAAATGTTTTCTTGCCTGCATTATTGATGGTAATTTTAAAACGTGCCTACAAATTTCACACATTTGCCGGATTTACAGTTTTGTTTGCCAGGGAAATCGGAAAATCGCAAAAAAAAGAAAAGAAAGGAGGCAAAATGAATCCTCCTTTGCTTTTGTTTCGTTCGATTGACGCTTATCTTAATGGACCAAACATATGGGCAAGAGTGTACGTAGAATATAATGCCAACCCCGCCAGTAAAAATGAACGTGTTGATAATTTAAATAAGCTACTTTTTCCAAAAGGCGACCCTTCCCGCTCCACCATTTCGTCGGAAACTCCCTTAACATTAAGCATACGCCCTGTCAGCGTTTGTCGTTGGAGTACCGAATGCCTGGCTGACTGGATGACTGCCTCCCTGGCTGCCTGTCATTTTGGTAGCGATAAGCAAACGGTAAATGATTCTTCCATTTCATATTAATTTCGCTTGCGCGTCAAATCCCAGTGAGATTTTAGCAGGCACTTCATTAAAAAAATATTTCCAATTTTTCCCCCCCATAATAGAATGCCACCATGTGACGGCAGGGAGAGACATGAGATTTTTCCAACAAATTTACACAAATTCCTCATTGAACTTGAGCAAATGGCGTACTGAGAGTTATTTTAAGGTATTGTTTTTTATTTAACGATATATATCGGGATATATTTCGAATCATTCACTTTACACCTTGGGATCTTTTCGGTTTGTTTAATTTCGTTGCAGTTTCGGGACAGTTTTACCTTTCACAAGTTTCTCAGAACTGTTCAAAACTTTGAAGATTTTGTTGCTTTATTTGCTCGTTGCTGGTTGCCAACATGCAAACTTCAATCAACACTAGCAAATATAACCAACTCCCCTTTGCAAAGTCAGCCACCCTCCCTCCACCTTGGTCAGTGGCATACCGAAAGACTAACCACAAAGTAAGACCAAAAACTTAGCTGACCAAACTGTCCCGCATTGTGTAATTTTTCAAGTTGAGGACCAGCAAAAAATATATATATTCTTATACATATATAAAAACTTTTTGTGACTTCTTATCGTTTTATTTTTGTTACTTTGTTTTATTTTGTAGGTTTTTGTCTTGAGGTTTTTTGCTTTTTTTGGCCATTGTTTTATTTACCTGGAGGTTACTTCTGAATCCCCTTAGTCCCCTCCTTAACCAGTGCGGGTGTGTGTGTACGTGTGCTTATTTATATCGCATGATTGAATCTTGGCCAACAGTGGAAGCAACTTTTTCTATTAACTTTAATGCCCAGGCAACCAAAACTATCCAAGTGTGTGGCATAGTACCTTTCTACACCCTCTCCTCATCCTACATATATACCCACACCCATTTTGCGTCTCACTTTCTCTTCTCTGTCTCTTTTTGTCTAAGGTAAGCTTTTGTCTCCTGGCTTCACCTGTTTCTTGCTGTTGTTCTTGTTTCGTTGGCCGCGAAGTCAGTCTAGTAGTGGTCGCCTCTTTAGGTTTAGTAAATGAACTTTATTTTATCGTTTTCTTCTCTTGTTGGTATTGATTTCCAGCCAGTGTCTTTCACTTCACTTGACTTGACTTCTTCAAGTGGTTACATTGTTTATACTCTATCTTTGTAGGGAATAGTTGATAGCATCAATAAATTGTGTTTCTTTTTGTAAGACGTGTTAATAGTTTTGAAATCGAATAAGAATTGTTATTGAGTTATGATACTTTAAGTGTACGAAAGATGTTTTTTTTAAGCTATATTTTATATATCATATTTTTGACTTTATAAAGAAGTTATTTACCATATAGTTATAACTTATTTTTAGCATTATATTTAATAAATTGTAAGACTATATTGAGGAAGAGTTTTATTACTCTTACTTTTGGTTTGAAAACTTACAAATGGTTTTAATAGTTCACTTATCGGTATATTAAAAATATTGAAATGTACAATTGCTCTTCAAAATACTATGACTGAATGCCTGCTACAGATAAGTATCCTCGAAATAACAAGGGCAGTTTTATAATATTACTAATTTTCATTTACATAAATATCATCTAACAAGGGGAACTTCAGGTATGCGAATCACCGATTTGGATGAATTTTGTATATGTTGTAGAATACCCCGTCATTTGAAGCTGTGTGAAATATTTCGGCGCACTATTCTATATTTTCCTTATAAATCGCGTTTAAAGCTATAGCTTCGGTGACTTATAGGTAAAACGCAGACTGGACTTCAAGCAGCTCGGCAGTGTAAGGGGTAGAGGTCCCGGCTAAACTTGACGAAACTCTGGTTCAAACCACGCCCAAAACTAGTTAGTTTTGGATTTTCATTTTTTTTTTTTTTTGCCTTTTTAATTATTTTTTTAAATAGCAAAATACGTAATTTGATGATTTTTGATTGAATTAATTTTCTATGCTTTTACAAAAACATAAATGTAATAAATACGAATATAGACGAAAAATACACTAATTAACTTCTGTCCTCACATTTTTTGTTGTGATATATATATACATACAACATAAAAATATGAAATACAAATTTTTTTTCAAAACCATGAACGTGCTAAAATGATGCTTTTGTCCAAAAATATACCATTTTTTAATCAATTTGAAAGAAACAAACCAAATAAAAATTTTGGAAAACTACCCTCTCATTTCATCTCACAATCAACTTTGAAGCGAACCATGCATACTTGAGCATTCCCTTCAATATCAGGGATGACAAGTGGACAAGTGGTCTTTTCTTGATGAAATTTCTAGATTTTCTTCTATATGCGTTGAGGAGTTTCACATTCGCTTTATCATATTTTTAACCTGCCCGAAAAATACAAATATTCAAAAAACGTATTTTGCTGTTAAAAAAAATAATTATTAAAAAGGCAAAAAAATGAAAATCCAAAACTAACTAGTTTTGGGCGTGGTTTGAACCAGGGTTTCTTCAACTTTAGTCGGGACCTCTACCCCTTACACTGCCGAGCTGCTTGAAGTCCAGTCTGCGTTTTACCTATAAGTCACCGAAGCTATAGCTTTAAACGCGATTTATAAGGAAAATATAGAATAGTGCGCCGAAATATTTCACACAGCTTCAAATGACGGGGTATTCTACAACATATACAAAATTCATCCAAATCGGTGATTCGCATACCTGAAGTTCTCCTTGTAAGAATATTAGGTATATTGAGAAAACCCTTTACTAATTTGCGATACAGTATTCAATAAGACGCACAGCTAGTGCTTGTTTTATAAGGGTATCAACTACATCGATCTATCATTAGAGAGAGCTTTGCTGGATTGTTTTTATGTCCTGATTGAGTTCGTTGTATTTTTTTCTTGTCTTTTTGCCATTTTCGCTAATGAAAAAGTTGAAAAGTCAACGGTTTTTGCTCCTTTTTCACGGCAGGTTTTTACTTACTTCTTAAAAAGTTTTTGCAGTTTTATTCGTTTCATTTTGTTGGTAAGCAGTTTTTATTGAATTTTCTATTGAAAACGACCAATAGAATGACCGATAATTATTGATGACTTGAAAGAGGCTAACAAATAACACGGCAAGAGTTAATTAAGGGAATTAAAAGAAGTTCCAAAGGAGTTCAGCCAAATGGAAATGAAGAAAAACGATGAGAGAGAGAGGGTGAGAGAAAGAAATTTAACTATTTATGCTGGGATTTTCATTTTGCCGTTTAATCTCTGAACCCCGAGACACCACTCCAGTCTGCGGATAACCCCCCCTACCTACACAAGAGAGTTAATGCCATTGAAGCATGAGCCCGCATATTGAAATCCTATTTAATTCAATTATCGAACGCCACAACTTAAAGCGCATTTCAATACAAAACTCCGTCGGCCATAAGGGTCAGACCCCAAACCTTATAGCATGCCACATTCCACTTACTTCTCCTCCTCCTCGTTCTACTGCTGCTGCCTCTGTTTCTTCTGTTGCTATTTTACTTACCTACCCTCCCCTTTTGGCAGTTTCACTTACGATTATTGCCTACTTTTCAGAGGGCGATGCCAGCTGATGGCGCTTGTACGACACGGCTAAGCTTCGCATTCACATGCAACATGTATTTAACTTATCCCCAACCCCCCCGGTTGGTCCCTCTCCACTTTCCATCGTTTCGATTTATATATGTATGCTTTTCCCTATTTATATTGTACATATATCTGGGGTATATACTTTACATGCTCGAATTGTCATTGAAGCGTTTAGACATTTTATTGGATTGCTCTGTCGTCTTGTAAGAAATCGCCCCAGTTTACTTTGGACCCCATCAGTGCCTTCTCTCTTTCCCTCCAACCGTCTTATACTGGACTGGACTGAGATTTATGCGCATATGCTAAGCACATGCCTTTTTTGGGGGTTGCCCAGGATATGCCTCGGTCCAAGGGGTTGTCCTTATTCTACGTTTTGTGCTTCTTGTTGACTCTTGGCTGTCTGTCCTTGTCCAAGCCCTGCCAGACTATCTGGCTGACTGCTGCCCTTTTCTTTCTACGGTTTTCGCTTGTCTTGGCATTTTCCACTTGGTGTTTTCTTCTTCCCTTTTGCTTGTTTTGTAAATTAAAATTGATTTGATTTTTGCTCTTTTGTTCCATCCTCCAAAACGTAATATGCTTAAATTGCACACATGCTTCCGTTTGGACACAGGAGCAGATCCTTTTCAATGCGGAGAATCCATGGCATTTCACGTTAATAAGCAGAACATGGCATTTTAATTTGATAATGAAACGTCCTCTCTGATGGAACACATAAGCAGTTGACTGGAAAATCTAATGGAACATGAAAAGAAAAGTAAGAAACTATTGAACAAAAGATTGAAAAAAGTCGAAAAAGTTGAAATTGGCTCTAATAGATAGAATCCCGATTAAGACAACTTAATGGAGAATAGTTGCAGATATCTTTTATTTTTAAAAGCTATGGCAACTTTGTAATATTTGTTTCATTTGGTTAGGTTTTTTTTTTTTTTTTTGTTTCCTTTGCATTTGATTTATACGCATGGCTCATTTCCGTTTTCGTCTTTGATTATCTCTCTCTCTCTCTCGTCTTTGCTCTTCGTGCGTGTTCTCATTGTAAAATTCGTTCTGGCAGCTTTAATGTTTGCCAAAGCGGAAATGGAAAACTTTTGCCACGTAGTTTTTCTTACGTCTCTAAGTAGCCAAAAATGCACGTTTCTCTTGGTTGTTTGTTGTTGCCTGCTTTTTTTTGTTTTTTTTGTTTTTTATTTTATTTGGTTTAATTTTGGCATTTCACGTATTTTGGCAAGCATATCTACACATCCACCTACTCACACACACACAAACACACATCAAAACAAGCTTCCTGGATAAATTTCTGTAAGGACATAAGCAGAAGAGATCCCATCTGGATGCTTAGTCTGAAATTTGCACGCACGTCTGCTCATTAAATACGCATATACATGGAGGCAAAATGAAGTGAAGGCATTATCACAGGGAAGTAGATAAAGGGGAGACAATCATATCTAAATATATATATGATGTATAGATCAAATTGCTAAAACTTTATAAAATATTTAATTTGCATTTATGTTCTTATATGATTATATAGATAGCTGAAAGATCTAAAAGTTTTTTCTTTATTCTTCATTCGATTCAAAAAAAAAGAATTAAAGAAAAATATGTACATATGTATGTATGTACTGAATCATACCCAATACAAATATTGGAAAGGCATAAAATTAAAATTTGTATTGCCTACTTATTCGTGACTTCCTTGCAAATTTACCAAATAGATTAGTTTAAAGTTAAGACCCTTTGCTAAAGTTACGAAAACTACATCTCTGTTATATCATATGTATTTTAGACACATATCTCATCCTTTCCACGCACACACACACATACAACTGTGTGGGACACACACAAATAAGCACAAACTTATAAATGTTGTGCTAGATAATGAATCTTTCTCTATCACTGAGTTGAGTTGTTGTCTGTCTGTTTTATTTGCTTTTATTGTCTTCAACTTTATTCATATCCTGTTAAAATGTATAACTTTGGGTTTTCGGGGGTTATAAATTAAATACCAAGTGATGGCCAAAAGACAAGGGGGTTGATGAGAGGGGGACCAGCAGTTACATATGTGTACGTATATACATATACGAGAAGGCCCTTCAAAGTAGACGATTGTGTTGATAAACTGCGATATGCAGCATAATTAATGAGCATGTTGTACAATGCCAATATTTTACATACACACAATCACACACACACACACACATCTATTGTGTGCGTGTAATGGATTTAATGAGTAAATTATATAATCTACTACATGAAATGTGAGCTTAAAACAAGACAATTAACTGCATATGAATAATAGAATTTGAATTTTCTTTTTCTACTTCTTTAAATTCATCAATAACTTGTTGCTAAAACGACAGACTTACCCCAGACTTAGGCAACAAAAAAAAAAGTGAACAAAGTTTGCCCATTCGCACTCAAAATTAGCGCCCTCCAATTAAAGTCTTAACGCACAAAAGCCACCATCGCCTTTGCTTGTAAACAGTTTGCCCTCTAGACCATAACTCTAAGCCAATAGTCAACATGGGAAAATAAAACAAAAACATTTGAGCGACTAGCGAAGCGGGTAGGATTGGGCCAAGGGTGTGAGTAACTTCAAAATTTCAACAATAGCAAAATGAAGCAAACGAAGCAGCAACGAAGCCACTTTAAGCCCCACACAAATCCATAAGGCAAACAAAATGGTTTTCAAATGGAATAGCGCGACCAGAATGAGATGAAGAATGTGCCAGGCCTGGCCCTGTTCCCTTCACTAACATTTGCCCTGCCCTCGGCAGGACGACCAGGACTAGAGTGGGGACAACAACAACACAAAATCCCAGACAGAAGCTGGCGTTGCCATTGTAACCGAAATACATCCACACAGTGGTTGGAGCCTTCTCCGTCTCTGCAACGGTAACCAATTTCAGTTACATTGCCAATTTTGTTATGCCATGGACTCTCAACTTGATTTGCGGTAATGGCACTTATCGCTAACGGTATACCGATATGATGAAAAAGCAAAATTGATCAACACTCTGTGGAAGGTTGCTTTTGGTAAAATGTTTAGCAATGGCTGTGGATAATTCAAAATAACTGTGGATAATTAGTCATAACTGATTTTTTTTTTTCATTTTATCAATCATCCTTCTAAACCACTGTGCGATATGCCGATAATTCTCAGCTATATTTTCACAGCGGTTACACCAAGAAGGCAAATTGAAGTGGATCTGCGAGAATGGAGAGTGCCGCTGTGGCTGCCTGCCATCCGGGTGTCAACATTGCCAAAGGCTTCCCGTACTCCACCCTAAAAACCAGACCCAAAGTTTCTTTGCTTGTGATTCGATTTTTTTTGTTTTCTTTCAGTTCGAGGCGCTTTTGTTCTGACATTTCAGTGAGAGAAAATTGAAAATTTTCTTACTAATCGCAATCGATACGCCTTGCCAAATGTCACTCGACTGGATGGAGGGGGAGAGAGAGAGCAAATGTCTGATTGTGAGATTTTTGTTTGAATTGGTTCGATGCCACAAATAAATGGAAGAATACTGTAAAATTAAATAAATATTTGGCATTTCAGCTGTTGCAAATATATTACAATAATGAATGAGTTTTTTTACTTAAGACAAAATTTCATTTTTTTTACTTAAGACAAAATTTCATTTTTCACTTGAAAAAATTAAGTTCTGAAATACTTTTAAGCTTTTATTTCGTTGTACTTGGTTCACTATTACCCAAGCCAATTGTGAAATTGTTGCTTTAAATTTAACGCCCAACCCAAGGATCAAAAGTAAGCCACATAACACTTGAAATTCCAAGGCATCGCCTGCACAAATTAATATCGACATTGCCTCTTTTCACGTTTTTTCTGCGCCTTTCCTTACAAAAAAAAAATATATATAACGAGGCCAACATCAACGCCACATGCGTCCATTCATGGCCTCCATTTGCTTCAGTTCGTCATGCTTGAAACAAGAACAACACTTCCATCATCATCATCATTATCATCATCATCATCATCATCATCGTCGTCGTCGTCGTCGTCATCGACGTGAGCATAATTCACAGCTGAGTGAATTTTAAGTGGTTATTGCAAAAGTTCACCAAAAAGGCGAAAGGCGTGAGACGGGCATTGGCATTGGCATCAAGTAGCGAAAGTGTTGAAGCGAAATTTTTATTGAGTTATTGTTTGGAAAGTTGAAGCAGGACTGCATCAGGAGCACCCTCACTACCAGCAAAAGGAGGAGACGAATGGATCCTAGGCCAGAAATTAGGTTAAGCATTTATAAATAATTTGATTAGTCTTAATTGGCACGAAGTAGCAAGAAAATTTTAGCAAATTTTTAGTCGAAGAGAATTCCTTATGAATTGAATACTCAATTCTTTAAAGGATTAAATTAAAGACAACAATTTGGTACCTTATTTGTTATTTGAGCACAAATATACAATAAACACTTCCATCCCTCTTTATTTACTTAACAAATTTCTCTCAGTGTAATTCCTGTCTTATTTTTATGATTGGCAGACATTATTACCGTGATGCCAGACGAAAATGATTATTATATAATTGAAATTGATAGATAAGCTAAAGAAATAAGACAAGAAACGTTTACTTCTCGGGCCCGCTTCAATATTTCAGTGGAAGAGAAAAGGACCGACAAGAAATATCATTTAATACCAATTAAAGATGCAAAACGAAGCTGTTTGAACTAATGATAAGCCGACAATCAACAAACGACCCCCCCGAAAAATAGAAGTACTTAAACTCTGACTGTTTGCTTTCTATTGGAGACCGACCGAAACGTGTCCAACAGTGAAACGTGCTCAAGTTGATTTAAAGTTGCCAATTCAGAGGAAAATATTTAAACTGAATAAAACGAAAGGCAAAAGTGGCAAATGAAATAGAAGAAGACTTTTGTCTATATATGAAATATAATTAATGGGTTAGTCAGAAATAAACTAAAAGGACTCAATTAAGTATCGCTTAAGGTGACTCAGATTTATTACCCAACTAGACTAGATTAAGATGCTTCTAGATAGAGCAAAACAACAAGAATTAGGTTTAAAAATAAAATATTTGATTTACAATATGTTTGATTAAAGTTTTATGAATTATTAATTGCCTTAGGATTGATAATTTCGTAAATAAGAAATTAATTGGTATAGTAAATGTTGATATGAAAGAAAAATCACCCTAAAGCGACTTTAATTTCCGATTGTCAAAATTTTTCCACAAATCTTTCTGTCTCTCTTTCTCTGGTGATAAATTTCAATTTACCAAATTCCATTTGCTGTCAATTTTTCAATTCAATTACAAACACAGACATTTTAGCCATTCACAGTCACATGTTCAATCAGTTTTCATTTCTATTATTATTATTTAAAAATTATAATTTGAATACAACGGAATGCTGATAGGTAAATATATGAAAACTAGAGGTAAAATAAATGCAATTACGCATTTACTAAAATACTAAAAATAAAAAATAACCAAATCTATAAATACACGCAATTAAAACTAATTTGAGCATTTAAACCGATGAGAAACCAGCAAATCGACGAACCAAAAATCAAATGAACTTGATAAAGCGAATTCAATTCAATTCAATGGCCATTGGAAATGCAAATTTTTCGAAGGGCTGCCAATTATGTAACACAGAGAAACGAGAGAAAAGACTGACTGGATTTGGAATTGTTGCAATAGGAGCAGCTGCAGGCCAAAATTTCAAACAAGCCAATGCCACACAATTTTGTACAAATTTGAGTCTGAAAAAAAACCCTGAAATTTGTAGCAATGAAATTAAAACCCTTCCAGCTATTTGGGAATATTTAATAATTTCGCATGTAATACAAAGAGAAGGCCCAATTTTTACTAACAATTAGCAAACATTTTTGCAATGACAACTAAATAAACTCTGGCTAAACTGGACAGAGAGAGAAAGAGAGAGAGAAATGTGGATAAAATTGGGCTGACAAAGAGTTGGGTAAAGTAAAAACCCAATACAAATATACTCAACTGACATTGGACCATACGAAATCCTGTACAAAAATCAAACTGACAACAAATCCCAATGACAAAATCAAGCAATAGAAATCGATATGTTAGCCATCCATCCATCCTTCTATACCCCATGCCATGTAGTAAATGGTCATGTTTCGGTCTACTAGAGGTGGAGAGGGAGAACGAAAAAGGGATGGGCGCATTGAGGGTGAGCTACTACTGGTGATGGGATGGTTAGTTGGTCGGTTGTCTATCCTGTCGAAATGTCAATGCAATTGTCATTGTCTCTGGGTTGTTGTACTTGCTGTTGGTGTATGTTTGCCGTATGCATCATCAATTTGGTGTATCCAGTGGCAATGGATGGAGTAGAAAATGACTAGAGCTGATGCCTCTTACCACTGGGCAACTAAAAACCTGAAATGCCATAAGCGCTTTTACTACTTTTAAGGCACAAACTGGTAAGAGACAATAACAATAGATAAAAATAAAAGTAGTGCTTGCCTAAGCTGTCAAAAACCTTTCATAAGTTGTTGGAAAATAGCTAAAATATTTTTGTTTAATTTGTTTGGTTTAGGTTCTTAAGGATGAACTACTTATTGATTAGATAGATTCACAAGTCGATGAAATTAATACGCCATGTTGAATATTTGGTTTATCTTTAAGTTTTTTGAAAATATTTGAAACTTTTATAAAAGGTTCAATTACTCAACTCAAGAACACTAAGGACAAGTTTGTTATAGATAAAATCGGAAGCTAAAAATTGTAAAAAATATCTACAAAATTGGTGAAGAAATTCTCTATGATATTAGAAGGCTTTAAGCTATTATTTATTTTAGTGAAAAAACAAAATTCGTACACAAAATCATTTCAATTTTTGCAATAAATGACAAACCAAGGTATAAATAAAACAAACCTCTTAATTTCATTGATTAGTGATTATTAGTTGCAAAAATTAGTGAAAAAACATATTTTAAGTAATTTAGTTTTCACCATCACCATCCGAATCCCAAGTGATCCGAGACTCGTAATATTGTATGACCATTTGAGGTATTTTTATATTGGCCACTTTTGCTGGGATCAGTTCCGGTTCGCCATTACCTTCAAACTGTATCTGGAATATAATACCAGTGTCTGAATAGTTGACGCCAGAAATTTCAATGGCTTTAAGTCCACGCTGAAAGCCATTGCCATTGGAAGCCAAACCTAAAAAAAGCAATTATAGATATGGTAAATCTCTTTATAGACTCATATAGACTTTGATTCTGATACTTACAGTTTTTGTCATTTGAATTCGAAGCCTTGAGTGCGTTTCGAGACGAAGCTTTTTTAGAAGCCTGTAGAATGTAGCCCAATTAAAATATTGAGAAACAAAGTAAAATTTTAAGTAGTTTTACCTTTTTGTTGCGTTTCCGCTCAAATTTTTCGATGGCATTTGCAAAGTTTAGTGGGTCCAACTGCTTCCAAGAGTTTTTCGACTCGCAATGGCCTTTCCATTTTATATAATATTCTACCTGGTATGAGATTGGAAAATGTTTTACTGTACATTCTTACACGTTTAAGGAGGATTCCATCTACCTTATCATTGCGAATACGCTGGTTCAAGATCTTTTCAATGGCGAACTCCTGGGATCCAGAAACTTTTGATTTCTTGTTGTCCTCGTTTTTGTTCATTCTTTAAGCCTTGTTAACTATTTTCGTTGCGAATTTTTGCGTCATTTATGTACCGTAATAAAATGTTTTTCTCTTCGTTGAGATTTGTCCACTTGCGTTTGCTTTTCAATAAGCACGTGATTCCCAAAGGGAGTTAACCAACACTGTGCAGAGTGATAGTCGATTACAAGAAATCCAGGGCTGGTAAATCTTTTATTCGCTACAGATTACCACTACAAATTAGTGCTGCCACAGTGTCAGAAATGAATTTAGGGTGACCACTAACAGATAAGGTTAAGGTTTCTTAACACTGTCCAGTATACTCGTGGAACTTCGTTTTATTTCCGTTATACTAAAATAACTTTTATTTTTCTATTCTCAAATGAAAATTATATTTTGACAAACTAAAAATTTTAAGCGATTATGCTTTATCCTTAAATACGCTCGAGTGACAAGGCATTGATTGATGATATCTATATACAGGACTGCATATAGGCGTGGTAATTTGGTAAAAGTAATATGTATGTAGACCCCATGACCACTTTTAATACCTGCAATGAAAACGAAAATGAAAATAAATTCCAAAATTTGTGGCAGAATGGCCATGGCAACCAGACGCCCAATATAAGCCGCTTAAAATCATTCGGCAGCATCAACACAAAAAAGGAAAAAAAAAATATCCAGAAACCAGAGAGAGAAAATGAAATCTTTTGGGCGGATGCGTTGGGAATTTCAAAAATCGCACTCGAAACTCATTACAACAAAAGGTGCTTCATCAGTGGCAGCAGGAATAACACCACCAGCAGCAGCAGCACCACTCCCACCACCAAATACCAAGCCTGGGGACAGGCCCACTTAAGTCCGCGCTCTGCCATAATCAACTCGTTGTCCGCTGCCGTTTGTCGAACACCTTCAACAGGGGCTCGTCGGTGGCATCAGGCCACCTTTTTCATTTGCACAAAAACTCGGTATGGACAAATAAAAAAAAAAAACGAAAGAGTGAAAAGAACAATGGGGCAATGTCGACACTCATGGGTTTTGAGGCACTGGCTAAGGCTCACGTTTTGGCTCTGGGGTCCATTGCAGTCCCAGGCAGAGTCCGCCATCCGTCCCCCGTTTCCCAACATTCCTCACTCTCTCTTTCTCTCGAAGTCTCTTCATCAGTGCATTCTGCTCCTGTCAGACTCACAATGCCAGGGCACTTAAGCCATTGCTTTTTGATGCCCCACCTCATGCTCATGCTGTTTTGTTTGATATGGGGGTTGCAGGTGGGCGGTTGTGTCTGTCTCTCCCGACCTCCCTTGCAACCAACCCTCCAACCCGCCACAAAACTCGCTTTCTGTGCTCTTGTCCCAGTTTCCGGTGTCGTCGTCCATGTGAGGATTTTTCTCATTTTGCGTTGAGAGTTCAGCGTGTCAGGACAAAACCCATTTGCCTGTCTTCTAAACTCCCCGTGTCTTGGTCATGTAGACAGCGAGCAATAATTCTGATAATGCACTGACAAAAAACTCCATTAAACTTTAAAGATTGAAATTGAATATTAATCAAGCGAATATAAAATACCAAATTGAAATGATTTGGAATTGACAGAAATTGTAATTCCCAAAAAAACTAAGAAACTCAAAATTCATCAAGAATTCATCAATCATATTTGACGATTAACAGGCTAAAAATTAAAATTATTTAAACTATAACCTTCCTATGAGCGATTGTCAACTTCAAAGTTCCAAAAGTTGAGGACTTTCAAAACCCTTTAATTATTTTAGTTAAACTTAAGATGGTGATTTCAAAATTGGTTTAAAACTTAAAAATGTCATAAGTTCGAAAAGTTGATGAATATTGAGCTATTTTCGGTGATTTTGCCTATTTTTCTCAGACTCTAATTGGGCCAATTTCTGAACGTTTTCAATAAGTGGTATTTCAGTTTAATCTCAATTTAGCATTCCTACTTTAAAATGACAAATAACACTTGAAAATTTGATGGATTAATATTGAGTTATGTATTAAAAATTTTCGACTTTATCTTAAAAACCACATGCAATTTTTATACCCTTGCAAAAAGGGTATATTAATTTTGGTCAGAAGTGTGCAACGCATAGATGGAAGCATCTCCGACCATATAAAGTACATATGATGTATTTTGATGTATGATCATCAAAAACAAGTTCCTTCTTATAAAACAAAATGATAACATAATTATTTTTTTAAAGGTTTCTGTAAATCTCTTAAATTGATTTTACAAAAATTTCTCCAAGTGTTGAATTGGATCTCATACTCCACTTGCCTGCAGCTTCTTCAGTTGTCATCAGGTAGCTGCCTGCCTGCACTTAACATTGTCTCTGGGCCCTAGTGGTGTGTGTGTGTGTGTGTGTGCTCCTGTGCTTTCTCTGGTCTCTGACAATGATGGCGTTGGCATTGACGTCATTGGCATTGGCGTTGTTTGGACGCTGCCGTTTGCCATTCATTTACTATAGAAAAGATACCATACCATGCCATCATTGGGACTAGACGACATCGCATAGCTTGGTCCAGGACCAGCCTTGTTCAAATGCAGCCCCATTATTTATGCTTTTTAGCTACGTACCATACCCGCCTTTCCCCGCCGCCCTCAAAAGCCTTCCCTGTTCCATACATACATAGGTGTCACTTGACGCTCTATGGACTTGTTTGCCTGCCTCAAAACTGAGGCTGGGAATCCAGAATATGGTCCATGAATAGGCTCGACGCCATATTGGCAAACATCTTCAATTTGCAGTTGTCGTACATTTTAATTGTTATTGTTATGCATCCCTGGCTTCATACACAGCACAGGCGATAGGACCAGGACACTATTGCGATAATTGCCGTTCAGAGTTAGCTTTTAATTTGAATGGCCATAGCGTTTTGTAGAACAATTACGATTACCTTTGCCCCTGTCATCGATGGCAGGCCATTGAAATTTGGCTAAATGGCAAGTAAAATTGGATTTTTACCATTAGCTAGCTTAGCTCATTCCATAAACTATGTAGTTCAATTGATATTTAAGATTGTCAACTTGAAATTAGGTTTAATCTTCATTGAAGATTCCTCAAAAATGGATAACTATTGTCTCATAATTACATACCGCACAATGGAATGGAAATGCATTTGACACGCCCCCTTCATCTTGACTATTGAAGATACCCATTCAAATAAGAGGGACAGAAGTAGAGAGAGACGGATAATAGCAAAAAAAAAAGTTCGAATAGATATTCAATAGGGCATGCAATTCAAGAAATTATTGTGCAATTTCAATAACTTTCAATTGGGTTTTCAATTTGCTGCACACTTTATCTTTTCTTCGATTTCTTTGCTCTGTCTCCTATCCTGTCTTTTCTATTATTTGCTTTTCTTGTTGTTTTGTGTTCGAACTTTATCTTATCGTTTTTTGTGACCCTACCGCAAAATGAATAGAGCATAAAATATGAAAACTTTATCGTCTGATGCGCATGCTACATCTTCTCCTTCTTGGAATAAAAAATTGACGATTTTCGTCTTAGGAAATGAATGGAGTAAAATGGGTTTTCATTGAAATATAAACTAGCTAAAAAGCAAAAATAAATATGTCTGAATTTATGTTTCTAAGCTTTAAGCAACGAAAATATATGAGGCCATTAGCTTGCAATTGTAAGAGCTTAACTATGTAAAATCTTTTAATATGGCCAATGGAAACATAAAAATTGCATAAACCAGAATGCAAACAACAAAAATGCCAGCCAAACAGCCATCTAGCCAGCCAAGCCAAAAGGCAAACAATGCAATTTCCCACTAGACTACCGACTCACAGTTTTCCATTTTGCCAAGCTTTTTTCTTTCTCTCTCTCTCTTTTTCTCTCACAAGGACTGGAGAGGAGACTCAACCGAAATATGCCTCACGGCGCGTCGCGATCTGTAGCTGAGGGAAAAAGTTTCTTTCCATAAACATGAAAAAACATGAAAAACAGCAAACAAACTTGCAAAAATACAAAATAGAGAAACTGACAAGAAAAAAAGGGGGAAAAAACCAAAGGCAAAAAGAAGAAAATATCTAAGGGAAATGGTAAGAAAGAAATAAGGAAAAACTCAGGAAAGTAAAATAAGGAAGCTTGTGAAGGAAACCTTGGCCGGGTTATGCATAAAATACAAACACAAAAAGAGTGCTTAAGGGGTTTGACGGGGGGTGGTATGATATAGTAGATGTTGGCCAGGTTGAAATATTTGCATTTGCCAAGTGCAACGGCAAAGATACGTGAGAGTATCTTGCAGATACTTTTGGTTCTATATGTATAGATATGTATGTTTATATACATATGCATCCCGCAAGCCAACTTGTTTTTTTTTTCTCCTTCTTTGCATTGAAACAATATTTGCGCTTTACATGAACAAGTCGCTGCGGTTCGTAGTGGGTGGATGTTGGGTGTGTTTTTGAAGGTTTTCAGGTGGGATAAGTGGGTGCCGTATGTACGTAAAGTATCTTCGAGCACGAGCAAACCGTATGTATGTATATAAGTATAACCCACTCATATTAACGTTTACTTTTGCCGGCAGCACGTGCCTTGGCTGCTTTCACAGTTTCTAAACCAAACCATTAATCAAACAATTAGACCTGGTTAAGTTTCCAAGCGTTCTCTCGTCGTTGACTTACTATGTTCCCGCCCTTCGTTCATTTGCATAACTTATGGCTTCATAATAACCGCTATTTATAATTTTCGTCGACGTCGACGCCAACATACCCCGATTGGGAGGAAATGGAGGCGGAGGTGGAGGGTGTTGTCAAATACGCCCACTCTCAACACTCGGCAAAAGCAATATCGTGCACTTACCTTTTAGCGGGGGATGGTAACCCAAATGCCATTTGTTTCGGGGTTAATGTGAAAATGAAGTAAAGGATTATTGGTAAACCATCCGTCTCATCCTCCCCAAATTACTATTGGCTATTTATTCATAAGTATATATGTAGTTGTCTCTAGAATGTTTAGTCAGCCTCAATAACATTACTGGAACCACAGCAATCCCCTCGAGGCTAAGTGAAGTAGATCATGTAGAACAAAATTTTATACTCGAGAGCAATAAATAATATATAATCCTTACATCTTGCCTTCATAAATTCCTATAATGTCTTTGTAAGTCGGAATATAATTGTTTATTTTACACTTACAAAAGATAATAACATCTAATAATAACTTCGACTACACCTTTTGAAGATTTTTCGATTTAAAATATTGAATTTTGAAGCCGCATATCAAACCTGATCCCACGAACCTTTATTTCGATAATCCTTTTGTAACTCAGCTAAAGTTTCCTCAATTAACCAAGTCAGGGATGCTTTAGTACTGCAGATAAAATCATTCAGTTAACTTTAATCGTCGATTTTGTTGGCCCTGCTTGGATAGGATAGCCTTGTTCGTTTCCTGCATTTTATAATAAAACCTTAAACTGCTAACTCCATCGAAACGAGTTTGTTGTCCTAAACAAGGCGTCAACTTACAAAGAATGACTTGCTCTGGCTTACAATTAGATCCAATAGGTAAGTTTAAATGGGCAATGGAAAAATTTTCTGAAAAAGCCCCTATGTATATGCACACATCAAATTACATTTACCTCAACTTTAGCAATTTTCTGTGAAGAATTTCAACTTAATCATCTCGGGGAAAAATTCAACAGCTGTTAAAATAATCCAAAATGTTGCCGACTCTTCAGTCAGGAAGAGGGTAAAATTTTCTTTCGTTTTTTCATAATTTTTATGTTAATTTTTTTTACGTTGGGTTTGAAACTTGGTCTACACAATTACCTTGATGTGCATTTACAAGATGAATAATATTAATTCATATATAAGGAGAAGAAGGCATAATATAAATTCGCAACAAACAAACAAACAAAGCAAACCAAACCAATTCAGAAACATTTTACACATGAGAATTATGCAAATTGCGTAAACGCTAAAATCAACTTGGGGCTTTTCAATGTAATTTCTACTCCATGCAAGGGCAAAGGATGAACGAAATGAGGGGTAAGATGTGATGAGGATGCTGAGACATTTTCCACAATTTGCCAAGCAAAAAAGGATTCACACACACCCAAACATACACACACAGATATATGAGTATGACTGTTTGCAGGAGGCCCAGTACGTGGCCCAAAACGAGCTTCAAGTCGAAGCAGCCAGCCAAGAAAGCGAAAAACCCGCAAATGAAATGAAACGAAATGTTTGCATAAACGATTTAATCGAATTCCAATGCAAATTCAGTTAAATTTCATTTCCTTAGCACCCAGGAATTGCTGCCTGAAAAGAAACGACGACGCCATTGACGATGTAGCAAAATCCGGCAAAAGGACAAGGGGGTTACTCGGTTTGGTGGTATGGCATGGCATGGGTTCGGGTTGCCGGAAATTAGCATAACACTCGCGGTAATACAATAAAAAGAAAAGGATACAGATACAGATCCAGACAAGACTACATCCTCCTTTTCATTGCTATACCGATGACTCCAAGGCAGGCAAGTGTAAAGTTCATTTTCAAATTGCTGATATACGAAATTGAAATAGGAAGCTCTTCCCTTTGCCCTGCGTAAGGAAACTCAGCTAGCTGATGATGGAAAATTATTGTTGCTGGTTATGGTTAGAGAGAAACATAAAAAAATTAACTAGATTTTATTATTTATTTGGCATCTAGTATCATATTTGACTGGTCAATTGATAAAGAAAAATAAAAATGATTTCAGCCTTAAACAATTTCAGGTCCAAAACAGAATTTTAATGTATATATGTATATGTATGTAACTAATCTATTCAAAGCTCTGAGCTATATTTTAATAGGAAGCGATCTTAAAGAGTATGGAAATTTCGCTAGGCATTTTTACTTGTTCATCGGGTCTTGGGCGTTTGTTTTGGGCGTTTGTTTTGTCTATTTGCCTAATAGAGCGACTCAATTAATGAGCCAAATTCTTGCATTTCCATTCAACATACATTGAGCGAGTTTTGTCCCCTTTTTTCTTAGGAAAACTTTAATGAAATCTGAGTACAAACAAAAGGTCCAAGAAGAAGAAAGAATGATAGGGTATAGCTTTCCCTCAACAATTGTGAAGCAATGAATTTTATTTTACTCTTTACAAGTTGTAAATAATAAAAAATTAGGAGGAGAGAAGAAAAGTCTTTGCCTTAGATTTTTCTCTTTTTTTCCTTACAAGTTCTTGGCCCAAAGCCAAGCACTTTATATGGTGGCAAAACTTGGCCTTACGATGAAAAATCCGTAAGTCAGAAAAAGTTTATTTGCCCGTTGCATATTCAAAGCCCTCACTCTCACTCTGTCTCTCTCTCTCTCTCTCTCTCTCTTTCGCTTTCTTTCTATCTCTTTTAGTGCCTCTCTGTGGACAATGTGTTGGTTGTCCTTTCGGTTGCTGGTCGCGCATTTCCGTTACATGCCAAACACTTTTGGCCTTTGTGCCAAAGACCACAAAAGTCACCGCCTGGCGCATACAAATTAATCATTTCGGCCAAACACACAAAGGTTTGTCGCGCAGCAACAGCAGCAGCCAAGTTAATGTTGGCTTTCCATATCGAAAAGGGGACTTTTCAGGATTTCATCTGAAAGCTTTATCATTCGTCTCACGTACGCGACGTTTTTATGATATACCAATTTTGACATAATCCACGTGGATTACGACGCAACAACCCAAACACTCAAAACACACAACACTCATGCCAAATATTTTTTGGTATTTTTCTTCTCTTGTTGCCCAATTCTTTGAAATCGGCCAAGAGTTCTCACTCAAATTGAGATATCATGCGACTAAGAATAGTAGTTGGGGCAATTCGATGATGGTCAACTGCTAACAAAGTGAACGATTTCCGTTTCTCACTTTGTTGAAAGTCCTCAGAGACTTATTGATTCCCAAGCATACATAATATTGGATAGTGAAAAAAATATAGATTGAAAATGAAGTTAAACACGAAGCTAGATCTAATTTTAAACATTTTGTAAAAATTCAATATCCTATGCCAAAATTCATGATTTATCTTAGGAATTATTCTCGCAATATTTTTTTACAGAAAGTAAGAGAAGATGTATATAAATGACTACAAACAAGTTGTAAATATAACTTTTTAATGAGTAAAGAAATTTAAGTCTGAAATTAATCTTTGTAGCTCCTTTTGTTTGCTTTTCGTCTATATTATAAGGGTCATCTGATCTTGTTCAAATATGTAAATGACTAAACTAGACCAACCAATATTATGATAATTGCCGCATACCAAATTATGGAAGGATTGATATAATACTGCATCCTGATGGATCAGACCTTAGTAGCCCATTAAGACAAGTCAATGGCATATGACATGATCGACCAAGTGAACTTAGGTCTCAGTCTGGGCTGGCCTTTGGCTGGTGAGCTCTTCAAGCCTATTTAATTATGTAATTTATGACTTAAACTAACATTGAGGTTAATTTACTGTATTAAGAAGAGGTACTTAGATGCATAAGTACTTCTGCTGTGTTTTAAGTATTGTTGACAAGTTCATCGTGGCAAGGTGGTTAGATTAGTTATTACAAAATATTTATAATCGAATTTAAACATGATAGTATAAGAAAAGTACACAAGTTTTTTAGATAAATCTCCAATTATTTTTTGAATCAGTAGCGCTCTTAGGCTGATTTGTTAAGTGCTGAAAATAACTTCGTGAAATGTTGTCTAATTCGGTTATCGGTGGGAGCATAAAAAAACTCTTGAAGTGTGACAAACCTAAAAAATATATAATATTTTATTTGGAAACTTAGCTTTGAAATGTTTCGGTCAAAGCAGTCACATTTTCAAAATGCAAAGATTCAAATTTTTTTAAGTCTTCAACCGTTTCTGGGCGAAAGTCTTCCATTTGTAGCGTTTTGAAACCCAACAGATGTAAATTCATTTTATGCTTAAAAAATCCTTCAGAAAGATGCAATGGGCCACCTTCGCCTATAATCAGGGCTGTGTTTAAATTGTCTCCAAGTTTTACAAAGTATTTATTTAAAAGTTTACTGTAAAATTGCTGCTCTCCTGCTAAATTCATTACTATTTTTTCCGGTCCGTTTGTATTTGTATTTAATACTATTTATAGATACTTCGAAAAAAATGATTTGTTTTAATTGCAGTTGGAAAAATGTTGAAGAAACTCTTAATTTCAGCGAAACCAAGATGATGAAGATAGTCAAGCCCTGTTTTTAAGTCACTGGGGTTAGAAGGGTTATTAACTGTAACTAATTTTAGTGTGTCATTCGACGAGCCCAGAGGTACGAGTAAGTCCAATTTAAAGTCAACATCCAAAATACGAATAGATAGTGATGAATTTTCGATAGAAATATCGTAATAATCCGTTAGTATGAAATTGGAAAATTTCCTGCATGTTTCTGTACACGTGATAGTATAATTATTTAATCTTAGTCTCTTAAAATATACTGTAAATACAGTAATTCTCTTGTATCTGTGGGGTATATTCCTCCGATTTTACTTTTTGAAAAGCCGTTGAAATGAAAAAAATGACTAAAAAAATGCTAACTTTTTGTGACGGCATTTCAATTTTTAATTTTTAATCCGTGCAGATGTTAATGTCTACTGAACGTGGAACTTGAACTTGTCTTTATATAAAAGATTTCCCAACCGAAGTACATTAAAACGCCAGAGTTGAAAATGAAAGCTTAGCTTATTACCCTTCTCAAGAATCGAAAAGTATATATTCTTGTCAAATGCAAAAAGGTAAATTTTTCCGGTAGATTTTTGAGATGAGAAATTTTGTTTCCAAGAATATTGATAATTTCGCCCATTCCGCATCATAATTCAGTAATAACAACGTATTACTATATGTGAATAGCAACATTATACATATAGATAACCTTATCTTGCGTAGTCTAACAATAAGTCCAATTCATGTAAAAGCCCGAGCTGCAAATGAAAGCGAACGGAAATGGCTAGTACGACTCGACTTTTATTATAGATTATGTAACTACATTTATGTAGTAACGAAAATTGTCTTAAAATACTTGTCTCTGACTGCATTTCAATTATTTGATTTCCAAATGTAAATAAAACATTTATTTTCCTGCATAAAAATAAAATTTGTACTTCAGAAACGTAAATTATTCCGCCTCCATTACTGTTTACTGTAAAATCAATTTTGTTGCATGTTGCACTTTTGCCACGCCCCAAAAAAGCTATAAAGTTACCCAAAAAAAAAAAAGAGAACAAAGAAAATGATAAGTTATTTTGCAATATAAGTTATAAACTATTTGCAAGACGGGTCGAAATAAACAAACTGATTTGCATTTATGGAAATGGCATTTTAGCACACATAAAGCTTTCCACCTCTTTTCCTGCCCTACCTCCGATTCTGTAACCCTTTATACCCCACCCCACCGTCAAGTACTTTTCCTTACCCCTGCTGCAGACAACACGTAATGGCGTAAAAATGCAAAAGGAAAATATAAATGTCCTGACTGCAAAACTTCCGAATCCCTTCAAAATAGAAATGTCCATCGTGTGTGTGTGTGTGTGTGCGAGTGTTTGGCAAAAGTAAATATTTATGTTTTATGTTAATGAGAATATGTCTGACTTTTTGCTATTTGAATATTGGCAAACGGCAACAGGACTCGAGCATTTTCTGTTTGTTTGTCTGCTTGCTTGCTGACTGCTATGTCCTGTTAGTATGCGTATATGTCTGTGTGTGTCTATGTGGTATGTCCTGGCCAAAAGAATGACAAATGCGTCGGGTGTTGGTTAAAACTGCGGTTGCAGCTTGCATATTTTTCCGTGCAAATAAGTGGAATGGGATAACCGCCAAACGAATACGCCTTGCTTGTGGTTTTTGCTCTATGCGGTAAATGCGATTGGGTGGCCGGGCGGTTTAAGCCCATATTGAAGATGGCCAAGGTAGTGGAACGGTGGGAATTTGGTGGTGGTGGTGGTGCTGGATTACTTTATGGGTCTGACTTTCGCTTGCTAACATAATGGCTGCAGCCCGCTGTTGTTTTGTTTGCCAATAATTGGCAATTTAATTTGCCAAAGCGGCGGAAAAATTGTAAAAGAATTTATTACTGGAAAGCGAAAGCAAACATTTTCATTATGGCGAAGTTTTCATACACTATCAGATGTTTGTAATGTACACATTCTAGAAGAAGAAATTCACTATGAAACGATACCATGTATGGGACTGATTATATCCTTTTATTACAGGGAGGCAATACCATTTAAGATATATGTATAAATTGGACTACGGTTGCTCATCAGATATTTTTGAGTTGTTCTCTTTGTTCCTTTTTAATTAAAACTTGCAAAAATTTTGCCTGACTCATTAAAGGTTTCTCAAGGTGATCTTAAAATAAATCTTATCTTATTTAATCTTTTCCCTCTTTATTCAATCATCTATCATTTTACGTAGCTAAACCTTTTGTCCTATGACAATCTGATCTGAAATTTGTTATCCATACTTGCTTTACAGAATCTTTGAAAGCAAAGAGAAGTCTAAAGGATTCTAAATTTTTTCTTGACTCTCGTTTTTAACATATATTGGACTTTGCAGTATATTTTAGCCTTTGTTATCGTTCTAATCAGCAAATTTTGTTCAGCCTATTGAAAAATCTAAAGTTAAGCAGCGATTAAGAGAAATTGAAAAACTCTTTAAGGTTAAGGTTTTTAATTGACATAAGTTTGATCCATAAGTTATTAGACATAATTACAGTGTAATTCAATGTCGATGTGGTCGATTAAGAGGAGTCATTTGCATTTTCTTTTTTTTATGTTTCAAGAGTTCTCTTTTGTTGCATGTTTAATTAGTTTGTTGTTTATGGCCTTCAGTATAGTTATACCGATTGTTGTTGCTGTCTCGGTGGCTGTTTTCACTGTTTATTTATTTAACCCCTTTTATTTTGTTGTTAATTTATTAATGCCGCACTGATATGTCGCTTAAGCTGACATTTAATTAATTTTATTAATTTTTTAATTATGCTAGAGAGCGGTGAAAAGAAAAATATATATGAAAAATTTCCTGTGGCTTTTTGTGTTAATAAAAGAAAAAAAAAATTGGAATCAAGTAGACTAATTAAATCACAGTAAATGGAAATTCCATCAAATGAGCATTGATAAATGTTTTAAACAGTTGATAAATAGAAAATGAAATGGAAAACCAAGGAATTTGCCTTATCACACCCGTAACGATTGATATTTTCAGTTTTCCATCTAACCAGTATGCAGTTAACGTTAGTTCAATAAACTTTTATGCTAAAACCTTGTTGTCATTTAAGGCCCAAGACATCAGAATGAAACAACAACACAAAAGCAGGCATAAATATGCCCAAGCATGTATCTCGAGCTATGAAAGAGCAGGGAGGTGGGAGGCCAGTGTATCCTATTGGGTGTGTGGATGGATGTGGACACACATTGAAACCGAGATTGTCAACAGGGCATAAGCGAAAGTGATACAGGGGATTTACTTGGCAAGACAGGCGAGACAAAAACGAAAAGACAGCGAAAAGCAGCAACATTTCTGCTCGTCATTTTTGCTTCTTACAATGACGATGATGATGATGATGATGACAGGGTGGTCATACTTTGTTTTCTGCGCCAGCCTTTCTGTGAGTCGATGCTGAAATATGCATTATAGTTATGGTAATGGCATGCTCGAAAACTACCCATACTACTGTCCTAAGATCTTCAGACCTGAAGACAACATCACACAGACTGAGACAGAGAGTAAGAGAGACAGAAGGTTGCTGATGTCAAAATGATGACAGGCATATTTACGCTCGTTTCGGTTTTTTCTTTCTACTCTTTAAATAAATGGGTGGTGTGATTATTTCAGGCAGCTTACATCTGGAATTATACATTTAGTCTAATCTTTTAATTTAAAGTATATTTAATTAAATTTAGCCCAAATATAATTCATTTTTTCCCTTCAGAATGCTATGGCTTAAGGGCTAAGCTACAATTTCAAGCTTCGACTATATATAGTATATTAACAATAGGTAAGACCTGTGATCCCAGGAAATCTAGCCAAATGATCAAATCTGGAATCACTAAGATTTTTGACATACTTTTAGGGACTTCAATGTAGTGTAATTTGTTAGTTAAAAGATATCGACTTTTTATAAAACTGTTAAAACTAAATGAAAATTCAAAGGTGACGATTATTCAATATCAGGTTTACTTTTGAGGAAAATACTAAAAACATAAAACTTAAATAAAAATTACCTTACACAAATTACAATTAATTAGAATAAACAACTTAAAATGTAATAGCTAAAAAGTCATTAGTTTATAATAATTTATTTGAGGAAAGAAACATATAGGTATACATTTTCATCTTCGTAACAAAATTTTTTAGATATGATCACGATTTGATTTTTGGATTCAGGTGCCAAGATAATTAAATTAATTAAATTTACACAGATATATAGGTATATAGAAACATATGTAAAAAAAATAAAACATTTTTCCATTCGTAATATTTAAGGGTAATCAAAATTCGTCGGAGATTTATTTAATTTGTGTTTACTGTATTTTGCTCATCCTCACTTTTCTGTTTTGGCTTTGCGCGTCGTCTTTGGTTTTATGGCTTTTCTTTTCATTTTCCATGCTGCTCTTGCGCAAAATTTTTAGCGTGAAGTGGGCAAGAGTGGTAAGGGCTGTGTGAGGAGAGGTGTGCTAGGGGGAGGATGATGGGCTAAAGCGGCGTTCTTACTGACAGGCCGTGCAAGGTTAAAGTGACAAGTGCGATGATGTGGCGCCTTGCATAATGTTAAGGTAGCAAAGCCAAGGACATTGATGTTGGAGGGGAGGGAGGAGATGTTTCGGTTGGTCGTTTGGTAGAATGGCAGCAGCCAGGCATAGAGTGTATGTAGACGGGGCTGATGGGGAGGTGTCTCTCTGTCATGGGGAACATATTTACGTCGTCGCGACAAAACAAAATTACGTGCAGCCATCAATGAAGGAGTGTGGCTGAGGAGGGCGGAGAGATGTGCACGGTGTTTGGGTCTACAGGGGTAACAGCCAGGCATAAAAACTTTTTGCAGTCTGGCAAAATGAGTATTGTTGTAGTTGCAGTTGTAGTTACTGTTGTTGTTGTTGTTGTTGTTGTTGTTGTTAGTACGTTGTTTGAATGCGGCTTTTGCCTTTTGTTTTTATGCCACAGTAAAAACATTGAAATGGGATACTATTGTTGCACAATTGTTGCTACTGCTACTGTTGTTGTTGTTGTTGTACATTACCAACACCTCTGTGTTTGGTTTTGCACTCGCTGTTGTTGTTGTTGTTGTTGCTTGTCTCGCACAATGTGTGGCCATGTTTGTTGGCTGCCAGCATGAAATCTATGGGATTTAGCAAGCACTTAAACTTTGTCATATGCTGCTGACACTACCACATATAAGTATATACATATATGTACATATGTATTTGTATAGGTGGTATATATGATGACGATGTCAACATACACTTTGGCATTGCTTTACACACCTCTCCCTCTCTCACTGTCTCTCCAATCGCAATGCAACGCCATGAAAAATGTCACCCCGTGTATGGACATTTTGCACTTGAAAACATGCAATTGAAATGGTAGACAATACATATGAGTAGAGACACCAGTTAAGTTAGAGGAGAGAAACAAGGAGCAGTTAGTGGTTGCTGGTTTTGTCATGGTTCATTTACCTTTAACATTCGCAAAGGTTTTTGCCTGTTAACCGAGAGATAATAACTGTAATTTAAGGTCATAATCTAATTTGGTAATCCAAATCATCTTCAATTGGTGGCTTAGTTGCATAAATCCATGTGAGTCCATTCAATTTGTGATATATACTTAATTTAGATTAGATCAAAAAAACCATATATCTTAAAAAAATTGTTAAAAAAAAATTTACTTGTGCGTCGGCCGGGAATCGAACCCGGATCAACTGCTTGGAAGGCAACTATGCTGACCATTACACCACCGACGCCCCTTAAAGTTAATGAAAATATTTCCATGATTGAATTCTGGTTGATATTTCTTATATTTTTTCGATCCTTAGGGTTTGAAACGATTTTTGTTTGAATTTCATTAATTGAAAATGGTTAAGCTGTCCTCAAAATTTAGACTGACATATCTTACAATACCGAAAGTTAATGCAAATTTTTTTAAAGCCCCTGCTAACAGCAAGGTGAGTTCCATTTCAGATTATTAAATGAATTTAATTACAAAAGCCGACATTTTTAAGGTCATGAATAAGAAAAGGTCCCATAGTAATTGGTGGGTTTCCATTACGGCAGGTTTTCGACAAAAACGTGTTGAAGTTATTCAAAGTAAACGTATTTGCCATAAATTACTGTACTGTATTATTTTGACCTATAAATATATTAGGTTTAATTTACTTTATCAATTATCGTACTTCTTTGCTATAATAAAATCTTTCACTTTGGATATGGTTCTAAATGGGGTAAAATTTGTATCCAAAAGTATGCTATAAGGTTTCAAATAAATTTGTTCTTTTTAATTTTAAGGAATTATGGGAATCTCTGTCATCTATCAAATTGTTTATTACTGCTTGTAAGTTTTGCACACAACAACTATTTGTAAAATTTGTAAATAATGTACAAACAAATTTCTGTTACTTTCTATAGTATTTATCCTTTTGCCTTTTTTTCCAAACGCAAATCCCTTGATTATGCAAAAACTGTATGTGATGGGCGAAATCCAAGTAAAAATGCAGATTCAATATACCCGAATTACTTCAAAAAGTCTCAAAAAATCATGTCGGTCTGTGTTATTTTAATGTTTTATCACGCCATAAACAAAACAAACATAAAAGTACATCGAAAACACTATATTTACCTGCTAGCACCTTTTGATTTATTTAAACAAAATATTAAAAATATAGATGTCAAACGTTAACACTTTTAACAGAACCCATTATTAACATGTTCATGTATGCACAAGCAATAATTAAAACTATCATTAGTAAACCTGCCTTTTCAATTGCAATGAAACACCCACTCTATTGCCCATAGACCATATAATTATAGCCAATGTCTTCATTTCCCTTAACCAACAACAGACACACAAGCCACCAACATTAAATTAGAAAACCAAAACAAAATATTATAGTAGGAACCAAGAAATGTTCTACACAATGTCTGTGTGGCCAGGCCAGCACAGACAGTAGACTAGACTTGGACCCAACTATATCTACATATGTATCTCTATGGACAACCGCCCAAGTCATTAGAATTCTCTTTTTGAAATTTTATGCAGAAAAGTCTTGTTAAAGGCGGTGGGTAAAGGAGTTGGAGTGGAAGGGGAGAGAGGGACCAAAACCAAAAAGCAAAACGAATTTCATTAAATTAGACGTAACGGAAACAAAGTCGTTAAAACTTGGCAAGTCTCCCCCCACAAAATGCATTTCGAATGCATGGCGAGTGAATGGGATAGATATACAGGAAGAAAGAGAGAAGTAGCGAGAACGTACACTAACGATCCACCAAACGAGTGTTTGTCCTTGGTCCCCAAAATCCTTGCTTTCACTCCATATTCAAGAGGGATGCGGTGCAGGTGCTGCACATGGAGTTGGGAGTTGTGCGTAGAGAGACGATGTCCAGTTGGCGTTTGGTCCTGATAGACAATGCCAAGCAAACGCCATTTTAATAAAACTCAGGCGAAAATCCCTTTAGAGACACACACACACCCATTCACCCACTTACTTATTCACACACACTTGTACACATACATATTTTAACAATTTTCATGCGCACATTTTAAACGATTGAAAAGAGATTTCATTTGGGAATACGACTAAGTGTTACCTTGTTTTAAGCAATTTGGCCATTTTTGTGAATAAATGTTTGAAAGTTTTTTGAATTAATCAAAAGTCCGTAATAGACCAGCAAAACGAATCGATTATTCTATTATAAATGTTTGAAAGTATTTAAGTAATGAACATTTTCATTTGTTGTCGTTCTATTTGGGCTAAGCTAACTCGAAGTAGTATAAATGTTCTACGTCTCTATATGTATATACGTTTATCCTTTGATTTAGATCTACTTTAACTGGTTAAGTAGCATTTTAAATGTAACTTTGATTCATTTAGTAAAGAGTTGAATTTAAGTTACATTAACTATTATTATTTCGTTACTGTAACTTCAATTCAACTCTTAATATTTTGTTTGCATAAAAATTGTTATAACAGTTTTTAGATATCTCCATGCTAAATACTAAAAAGCTAATTCGAATCCAATATGCATTTAACTAGTTAATACAGAAATCTTTACACTCGGCCTACATCAGCTTTCTATCTAGTCAACCTCACATACTCTACAAAAATCCAACTACCTTTTTCATATGTGTTAGAGAAACTTAGAGATAGAGAAGTAGTATTCTGTTGAGTCAAACTCGAAAAACCAGACAGTCCTTCACTTTCTGCCCCGCTCAAGAGCATTGTCTACTAATAGAGACTTGACTGAAGTGAACTTACCCTTTAACTTCACTTGGTAATTTTCATTTCCCTCCTCCTACTCTTCTGCTTCGTGTGGAGCGATTTACTCCATGCTCATTTCATGCAATGGCAAATTGCCATTTTTAGTTGGCCATTCGATGTAACCGAAACTGGTGACCATTTCGACCATAGCCATCCTACAAATTAGTATAATAAAACGTTTCATAAAGTGAACCACACACTCACGCTATCACACACACACACTTACACATACATACATTCATAGACCCTAAGAGGATTTCACTCTTGGCTTCAGTTACAGTTTTTCGCTTCGTCTTTTCTCTTTTTTTTATGTACGTTTAATAGTTTTGTTTGCATTTTTGTAGTCGTCTGCGTCTAGTTTCTCCTTTACGGTCACTAAGTATCCATTACATAACGAGGTTCTTGAAAGACCAACTCACCCACCGTCTACACCGTCCTCTTGTTCTCATTGCTCAACACTGTAGAATATTTATTACATTTTCTTCACACCGAAAATTGTCATTTTGAAATTGTATTATCCTGGGCCAAGTCAGTGCCGCGTATAGCTGCTAGCTCTATGGAGGGTGTCATCAATGTCCTTAACTTCTTTGAAATTGTCGCCATATTTTGCAATTAGAATTAGGATAGGCCAGAAGTAGATGGAGATAGACAGAGAGAGAGAGATAGAGAAATACACAGATAGCTAGGGATGGGGGAAGCTAGCTGACACATTCAAGAAATTACAACGCCAAATGCCGACGGCCAAAATGGCTTGGGCCCAAACAAAAGGCAAAAGGCGACAACGATGATGGCGTCCAAAATGTATTTTATGGCCTGTTTAAATGTCTCGCGTTTTCAGTCCCTTCCCACACCGTGAATTGTCTATAAAAGGCCCCAAAGAAAGACAGTTTTATGGCAGATAAAAATTACCTTTACTTGAAATGGGGACAAAACTTAAATAGAATTGAAAATGTCCAAAGGCGTACAATAGATTAAAAGTATTTTTCAATCGAAATAAAATGAAGCAGAAAAATCTTTAGGTTGATAAATCATTTTTAATTGATTCGAAAGAAATTATTCTAAAAGTTTAAACATTACCTAATGTCAACCTTATGTTTGTATTAATAGAAATTTAAATGATTTTTTCATCTTGGTTGCCTAGAACATGTGAAGGTTGTTAAAACTTAATATGAACTAGTCATACAATAAATTGTTTCATAAACTAAATCCATTTGAATAGAATTAAAAAACTATTAGAAAGTTGTTCATATTATTCTTCAATTTGCATTTCAGTTGTTAAAATATTACTCATACAATTAAAAAACAATAAAAATCAAAATAAATACATCTGTTTTATCTGTATTATTTATAGTATTTCGAAATCTCATTTAGTTTATTTAGTACTTAATTGTTAGTATTTCGTTGTAAATTCATTCCCATTAGTTATTCTCCAAAGTTAGAAATAAAGTAAAGATTAATCTGCGAAAGAAATTTCTTATCCTTAATAAAAAAAAATACTTTTTATGGAGTAAGATTATAGTTAATAAGCTTTTCAGATGTGCAGCATGGTTTCCATATTTTAAATTTACCACTGCTAATGATAGCAGTCAATAGTCAAAAGGGCCTTACCTTAATTTAATTTAAAGCATAATTTGAAATTAAAACTTTACTTAAACTCAGACTTTAGCCCAAACAACACCCCAACCATTTTCCAAGCTCATTTATTTTAATGCATTTTACTAATTACTCACCGAAAAACAAGCTAAAGACCCTTCTCATCCAAGTATCCTTCCCCCGAATGCACATACCGAAAGCAAATTCAACTTTTTGACTAACTTCATGTGTAAGTTTAGCCATTTAAAGAGGGAAAACCATGGCTAACATTTCATTTACTAGCCAAAATTGTTTCAGGCATTTAATTAGTCTGTGTATGAGTGTGTGAAACTGAGACGGCCCCACAACCAGGTGGGTTGGCAGAATGAGGCAATATAGTAGTAGAAGAAGAACCATCATGTGTAATCAACCCTTGAGACTCATGGCTGGCTGACCATTTTCAATTAAGCTTCTTTCTCGCTCTCTTTGAATGGTCGAGGGCAAAAATCCCTGGCAAAAGTCGAAAAATCAAAAAATAGCATAATGCCTAAATTAAAATGTTGGCGAATGCTCCAAAAAATCCCCACTACATTTTTTCCATCCTCTTCTTTTTTCTTAACAATTTCATTTTATCCGGTTTTCCATTTTGGTTTGTTTTATATGGACATTCCCTTAACATTTTTCCGACTTTGTTTGCCCCGCAATTTACATTTTTTGTTGTCTGTATTTTTATTTTGTACGCAGAATGGGGAAGGGGGGGAAGGAGTTTAAATTAAATTGGTTTTCGGTTATCGCACAGAGATAAAGAGCGGGAGAGGTCAAAAGGGCAAAAGGCAACAAAAAAGTGTGTAGGGGAAAAGTCAAACTTATGAAGACAAATAAAAAGAATCGTCTCAACACACACATTTTCCATTTTAGTTTTCTTAATGAACAAATGAATTGGATAAGCAATTTAATTTAAATAGCAGACTTCTTTGTTTTATATATTGTTAATGATTGTAAAGAGTTTTTAAATCTTAAGATTAATTTCTAACGATTTTTGCCCAATTAGTTTTATACACAAGTTATAATTCATAAAAGTTTGATTTTACGTATAAAACATTGTGAAAGTTTTCTAATCAAATTAGGCAAGAGACAATATTATATTTATTTTTTGACTTACGCTATCTGTTGCATACCTTAAAGAGCGAATGTCCTACGTTGTATACGTCTAGATAGGCACTCAACTTTTTGCTTAAAAAGGATATATATTCTGTTTTATTTTAAATTTTGTTTTATTACTTATATTTATTTTCATTAACTTTAGTTCAAATCAATTAACTACACAGACGGCGCTCAATAAATTATAATGATGATTTTAGGCCTACAATCGAGGTTTTATTTCTATTTCTTTGGCAGGAGGTTATCTCATCAAATTGCTTTGGTCAATTTTTGCTTATCAACAGGCATCGGCTGGTCGGCAGGCCACAAAGTTTCCTTCCTGTTTCAGAAGGATAACATCATTTGTGCACACACACACATATCTTAGCAAACACAGCAGGCAACTGGAGATTTGGCGGAGACTTCATATGGTCATGGACAATTTTTATGGTCACTCAAATGCGCATAAAACTCGGTCCTCATGTCCTGTCTCCACTTCGTCACTGTATGCTGTCCTTTCTGCTTCTGCTCCTGCTGAGCATATTTACGAGAAAAAGCTGCTGATTAAACTTTATGGCAAACTTGCTGAATCAGTGTTTTTTTTTCTCCTGCCCTCATCTCGTTGGTCTAAATGCCATAAAATCAAAAATTCCAGACATCGCCTGCAGGATACCAAATTTTTACGATACAAATTTGCCAACTAATTTATGTGAATATCCCTAATACAAGCGAAACAATTGCAAAATACCAAAACAACAATTTCAATTTTCTTTCGTTTTTCCGCTTTGCATTTATTATTAAATTATTTATTTACAAAATGCATTCAAGTTTTATTTGTCACATGTGTTGCAAAGTTGAAAATCGTTTTTGTTGCAGCATTAGCCTGGTCATTGTCCTGTCCAGTAGCAAGAGCATTGAAAGCATCAACAGCAGCAGCAGCAGCAGCTGGCTAAACAAATTGAGAATTGATTCTTTATAGACCATTAGTTTTGATTATACAATAGTTCATGAGAAGGGTGAGGGATAGCTAGATGTTAGGGAGAAGGCAGAGGGTGAAAGAGGAGGGAAACACAGACAGGAACTTGTGCTGGGGGCAACTAGGTTAGGGCCAGACGACATTCAATTGAACGCTTCAACGCCTATCGACAAATTTTGTGCCAAAAATTATGAGCGCTGTTGGCGTCGACTTTGGCATTGCCTATTATAGCCACGATATATGGTTATACTACTACATGAGTATTTGTGTGTGTGTGTGTGTGTTGGCCTCATGTCCATGATAAATTTGGGTTTATTTATCGGCCCTGGCCCAGTGGCAAATGGCATAGAGAACATAGCACACACAGGCACTTGCACACCCAGATCATACATAGAGAGAGTGTGTTTCGGACACTAAGGCTATTTGTAGTTAGACTTTGGCCGCTTTGTAATGGTCGACGTGGTATATAGGGGCAGGGGGCATTTTGGGGTTGCTTTGGGGCAGGGAATTAGGCTACTACTACGACTGAAGAACGTGGGTGGGGGGGTGAGAGGGTGTCGAAGCTAATGGTGTGGGCTGGTCAACTGATACATTAGGTTTGGCCCCGGCCAGCTGGTGTTTGCTGAAGCGAAAAGCTTAAAGTTCATCCAAGGGAAATATGAGCTCGATTTGCTATAACCGAAAGGAAATGAAAATTTCATGTATTCAGCCGAAAGCAAGTATATGAAAAATTTAAATGTTAATGATTTGCTATGAGTTTGCCTGTGAGTGAAACTTACATATTTACCTATCTCTAAACCAGTTTTAAAGCTATAAGAGATCGACATTTAAAACGAAGTCAATCTATCATTTAACAATAATTTCTTTGGAAATGATAAGCTAAAGTTATTCTTCAATTTGAAAAGTATAAAGCTAACTGAAATTGTTTTCGTTTTATCATGGTTTACTAATGAAGATTATATTCGATTTATTTGAACTTAGATACTTAGACACAAAGATAATCAGAGAAATTTCAAATAAAATTTAATTATAAGCACACATTCAATCTCCTTTCTAATCAGGATCCATAAATCAGGTAAGTCCTATCTTAATAACTTTAATATTGTTTAGTATTTCAAAGAAAATTAACATACTCAAGCATCTAAATAGGTTAAAAAACGTAAAAAAAACATTAAAAAAGTCAAGAAATCGATTAAATATTTCATTTATTTTAACTAATTTTTCATCTCACTATGGTTGATTTCCTAGTGTTAGCATCAGTTAGTAGAAAATCGGGTATCGTTCATGGAAAGTTGGTTCAATAAATATTACATGTTAAATATATCAATTACTTTCGCTTAGGAAACATTTTGCATATTTCGCGACCATAATTAAGAGACTTATTTGTTTGAATGCTCATTGATGTTATTATTTAATGACTTTTCATACTTTTTCCACAATTTTAATAACAGTAAAACTTGTTAATGCACAAAAAGGGGGGAAAAAACAAAAACATTATTATGCTTCATTTAATAAAATTGATTTTTATTTTCCTGTCGCTTTTTTCCCCTATTTTGTTTTTGTAACAATTTAATGCATATTCAAATGGCGGCATCCGATGGTCATAATTAAAAACAATAAAAAAAAACAACACCAACAGACACACACAGATACATACATACATAAATTGTCAATAGCAATTTGTAAAATTGTTTTGCGCCGAATACGAAAAACACAGTTTCAGTTCCAAATGAAGGCCGAGAGGAAATCATGAATTTCCAATTACAATTGCAACGGAAAGTAGAGGGACAAGAACATCAAGAAAGGTGAGGGAAAGGGAAATAAAATGAAAGGGGATGGACTACAAACAATGCCTCATTTGGGCCTACATATTAATGATTTTGGTAGAACAAATTGGGTTTGCGATATTTTGGTTTGGTCAAAGTGCATAATTAATTTATCTAGCCCATCGAAAGAGAGAATAGTCAAGTTGGTTTGGATTGTGGCAAAGGGGAGGCTAAATTGGGTTTACCTGACCACCATATCGACCATTGACCACCACCAGAGGAATTCAAATCACAAAATCCATGGAATTGTCCAAGACCATGTAGGAAGAGCTATGGCGACGCCAAATAGTTGAGGCTGCAAATGAAATGAGATGAAATTTGGCCAATTAGAGCAAATAAATTGCATTAACCCAAAACGATAGTAGATTCTTTGAATTTATTTTGTTGTAGTTTAGTTTTTTATTTTATTTTTAGGCTTTAATTTGTTGCATAATTTATCAATTAATTGATTACTTACACACACTTTTTTTTGTTTTTTTTTTTTTCCAGCTATATTTTAATATTTGCTGTAATCGTTTTGCGGTATTTTTTCTTTTTCTTTCTTTTTAGCTATTTAAACTAAATCTAGTTGTCAGTTAATTACAGTTTAATGCTTTAATTACACAGTTTAATTTTGTAGAGTTTTCTTTTTTGGTTTTTGGGTTAGCATTAAATTATTTATGATATTTTACATTTAACAGCCTTATTATTATTAGCATTCTGCGGGGGATTATTACACAAAAAACTAAATAATTAATTTCTTTTGTTGTCTAAATGCTGTGCGGAGTTTTATTTTTTATATCTAATGCTATTTTCTTTCATTTGTGAATTTTTTTTGTTTCTTTATATTTCGGGTGTGGAATTTTATCGTTAGGGTTTTTCATAATCTATTTTTGCTTTGGCTTAAATTTTCATTTGTTGTTTCTGTGTGTTATTTTTGGTTTTGTTGTTGTTCGAACTCTACTATTAATTATTAATTTGTGTTTTGTCACTTACTTTTAACTACAATCTGTGGCTGTGGGTGTGTGTGTGGTTGTGTGTGTGTGTGTGTGTGGTGTATTGTGTGCTCTGTTCAAGTAGGTTTTTGTTTCAGTTAAACTTTTTTGCTTGCTCGGAAATGCAATAATTTTCATATCAAGGATGTACTTTAATTTATTTACAAGCCAATAACTTTTGTTCGGATTTTTCGTTGTTACAAATTTCTCTGGCGGAGGGAAAAAATGTGGGAGTTTTTCTTTTTTGATATCTTTGGGGTAGAAATTGCTAAATTTAAGTGGAAGCCAAAACTAGTTGTAGGCATTGCTAAAAGGTTATTCACTAGGTTGCTCTAGTTTAACGAACTACTACAATTTAGGCTGGGCCGTTCTTTATTTTATCTCTAAATTAGATCACGTAGAGAAGAAAAGTGAAGGAGAGTTAAGGTCAACTAAAATTTTCTGTTTTACTTTTTCTATTTCTCAATAGTTATATGAAACTGCCAAATCTAGCTTACTATTGAAAATTTGATCATTTTAGTCACGTCATTTACAAAAAATTTTGGTATTATTAACTCTTTTAGTCAAATTTAATGGACTTCTTCCAATTATTAACTCTTTTAGTCAAATTTAATGGACTTCTTCCAACTAAATTATTCAATCAATGTAAAGTTTTGACTTAAATATGTTAAAGTCTGCTTGTTGTTTGCCAATAAAATAAATTTCATGTTTTTAAAATATCAAAAGGAAAATTTAAATTTCAAGAAGATCTAAATGTTCATAGCTAAATTAAGTTTTAATCATTGTTTAAATTATTTCGACGAAAAGGTTAACATTTATTTGGAAGTCAATGATTCTCTTTAATTTGAAAGTCTTAAAAAGTTAAGAGAAATGTGATCTACGTCACATTAAAGAAACTAAAGTATGTTTCACTCGAAGCTAAAAATTTCTTAGATCAAACAAGTATATTTAATTCCTTACCCCATGTAAAAGAGTCAACTATTCTGCTCCTACTCCTTTCAACTTTAAGAACAACCTTGATTTAGTGCGTTACCCATTTAGTGGTTCAATTTTTTAGCCTATTTATATATATTTATGTCAAACTATGTCTCACCTGGAAAAGTATAGAAATGTATATTGTAATCATAACCCCAATAACTGGTTAATTTTTGATGACTTCTGTTGACTTTCCAATCGCACTAGCTAAACTTCCACCATCCAATTCGTTTCCTACCCGAAAAGATGTCACAACATTTTTTCTTTATTATTTTCACTTAGTCTATTGAGCAATTATCCCTTTTTTGCATAGCTTCCGTTGTCAACACTCTCGCTTTTTTCTATTTAGACATTTGCAGTGGCACTGAAACTACTTAGAAACTTGCTATCACCAGCCAAACTATTCACACTAAGCGAGGATGGATTGGCATTGGGGGCTAGGGCTAGGGGCTTATGTGGATCACCTGAACCAGCATGGAATTGCTGCAATTGATGTTGCTGCTGTTGTTTAAATGATTGATATGCCTCCGAACTGACAGCAGACCAAGTGCCATCCTTGGCCTTAACATAGAGATGCTGTTTGCTTGGCTGCTTGCTGCCAAAATGATAATCTCCGGTACCAGCTATAGATGCTGATGAGGCCCAATCATTGAGCAATTGATTGGTAGAATTCGAGAGAGTTGGAAAGTCCCCAATCTCAAGATTGTCACAGGCCGGTGGACCACCAGTCAAGAAGTCCAAATTGCCATTGGTTGTTGATGCTATTGTTGTTGTTGTTGAATTGTTGGTGGGATTATGACGCATTGAAGCTGGCGACATGGACATTGCCGATTTGCCAAGAATATTGTTTTCACTCTTATAGAGAGCCTTCGGTTGACGCTGACGACGCAGTGTACCAACGCCACCACCATTGGCCATCTGGGCGGCCAATGTCGTATTGGCATAGGCGCCAAGACCCTGTTTTAGGGCATTGCTGGCTAAAAGCAATTGTTGCTGCTGATTGAAGGGATTCATACGCTCAGGTTTGCTATCGATGGCCTGTTCCATTTTATTCTCCGTAATGTTAATCTTTTTCAGTTTTGCTGGCGATGCCGTCAATATGGCCGTCGAAGCAGTTGAAGTAGTCATGGGATTCGATTGAATATGCAGTTGCTGCTGCTGTTGGTCAAGGCAACCATAATGAGCACTTGGCGGTGCTGAATACATGCCCGTGGCCTGATAATCATTCGAGATGATTCCATTATTATTGTTGGGCTGCGGTTGTTGCTTGGTATAGCGATTTTGATACAATTTCACATTGGCCACTACGTTGGTGGTGGCATAGGCTCCACAGCTATCATATAATGATGATGAGGATGATGTTCCACCGCCAGTAGTAGTAGTAGTAGCAGCAGTACCGGAAGTTTGCTGCGCATTTCCGACAATCATGCCCAGTCCACTTTTGAATGTTGAACATGCAACTTCCGCATAATCGGGCATATTCAATGGGGAGAGTCTGTAAGGGAAGGGACACAAAAACCTTGTTAATATCTCACATACTGCTGATGCATACTCTGTATGGGTGTATGTGTGTGTGTGAGTGTTCATAAATCAGTTGTTGGAGGAAATTGCTTTTGTTAGGCCATGCATTAATGTAGCTTCTCCGGAAATTACTCTGTACTCTGCTACCTTCTCATTAAAAATTGGTTTTCTGTTTCGTACTCGTTTCTCGTACTCTCAATTCCAATTTTAGTTAAATATTGGTTGTGTAGTGCCCCAATTGGGCAAATGGAAATGGGTATTATGAGGGGGTGGGGGGATTTATATGGGTGTGTTTCACCCAACCATTAGCATTCAAACTTTCTAATTAGTGGGCGTTGGTGGTGGGGCGGAAAATCGTTTCCCAACTTTTTTTCCTCCATGTTATTTGTTCCCGATTTTTTTCTCTCTCCCTTATTTTTTTTTTCTGTGCTTGTTGCCAAAACTTTTTTATTGCGCAAATTTTTGTGCACTAATTAAGCTAATGAGATAATGCTTATCTATGGCAGTTTTACTTCGTCTCGATGATTTCCCGTAAAAATTATTCAAACGAATAAAAATCCATGCAAGTGCGAATGTGTAAGCATAACTTTTTATGCGAATAGTTTTGCCATTTAAATCCTGCGAAATTTGTAACAAATAAATCTAGAAATCATTGAGGAAATGTTTGCAAAAGCGTACGGCCATAAATAAGAAGATTTATTTTTAATTTTCAAAAAGATTAAAAAAACAATATTGAATACTTTTATTTGGCTTTAGAAGGCTAAGGTTTCTAAATGTTTTTTGTTATTAAATATTATAAAATACTCTTCATTTCAATAAAATTTTACAAGCTTTATGCAAACAAAACGAACTAGGTAAATGACTGAATCTTTTAGAAACTCAAACCACTCTACATACTCACATTGTTTTGAGTCACCAGTATATTGTTGTCACCTCTTGTAAGCAATGAATGAGATTATTTAGGAACTCAATGAGCTCTGACTCATAGAACTAAGAATTGTTAAGTATTAAGACTTTGAAATGTTATTCATTTCGAATTAAAGAGGGGTTAGTTCTTGGGACGAACTTAAACTCGAGTTAGTAACCATATAAGTATTTAATTCTTGATTTTATGTGGCTAAGGATTGAACGCACAACTGCATAAGTTATTTCTTGAGTGTAATTTTATATATAACCGTATTTATCCATTTCATTCGCTTCCCTATTTACTTAATTCAATTAAGCATTAAACTAATAGAATGAACTAAGTACTCAAATGCATTCGTTTTGTTGAATTTAGTTGTAGTCGTCTCATCATTTGTATTCAATTTCAGTTTTATGCCTCAGGCAGTCGATTAAATTTGAAACTGAATGTCTCAAATGTCGATTTGAACCTAATAAATGAATAAAGTTATTTTTTAATGGTTTAATGCATAAGGAAAAGATTAATTAATTGCCTTTTTCATGCGAGAAATGCAATTACCTAAGCAATTAAATAATATCTGAGAGAATTAACTGCTTTAATATCAACCATTTGGCCCATTTAACCCAATCTCTCGCGTTTGTTTAAAGACGCCTGAAAATATGCAACGGAATTTGAAATTTTCCAGCAATTAAGCTCTGTCGACGCAAACGCAGGGGAATATTGTCGCTGCTCTTCTTTTCCGGCATTTGCATATGCCAATGGCGTAAAAGTTTTCATTCATTTTTATTTTTCCCAATGCCTTGGAGTGTTGAGCCAGTATGAGGGGCGGGGAAAGCAGTGCCGGATCTAAGCAGCGCAATTCTTTCCCTGAGGGCTATCAATTTTTAATTGTTAATTTAGCGGTGAAAATTGCGTTTAGACTAAACAAACCGAGTAGGTGTGTGTGTGTGTGTGCAACTTGAGGGTGGATGATTTCTCAAATCAGACAACCCGAAAAAGAAATTAAATATTTTAATTGGAAATTTTTAATGACGCAAGTTCTAAACGCGCGTGTCCCACACAAAGGGAGTGTTTATGTAAACACAAACACAGAAAAAAAAAAACAAAAAACTCCAACAATGTTTTGCTTATGTTATACTTTTTACGATTTTACAACGTTGTTAAAATGCACAAGAGCAACAACAAACAGAAAAAAGAACAGCATCTTCGACCAAACAAGGGGAGAAAAAAGTTCCCAAAAGTTATACAACAGAAAAATTAAAACGGAAATAATGAAAATCGCGTAAAGGAAGTGGCAACAGCATTAGAGGAATGTAGGTGACGCAAGCCAGGATGGCAATTGGTTGGGGCAAGAAGGAAATGTTTCCAAATTGAAGTGGAGACAACAGATACTCGTATTGTTCAAAGAAAAAAAAAAAAAACAAGAAAACACGTAGAGATAAAAAACGTTAGTGTACTGACAATTGTATACTCTAGCTCTTCTTAGGCAATTGACTCCATACAATCTATCTAAAGATTTCAAAACCGTATTAGACTTTTTGTTGAATTAGAACTCAAATTAGATCTAATGATCCAAATGAAAAAGGATATTCTATAATACCTATTATTGACTTACAACAAACTAACAATAGTTAACCTAATCACCAATTTATAAGTGATAAGTTCAACAAACTATATACAGTGTATACCAAGTAAGCCTTAACTAAGCGATTACTTCAACAACAAATTGAAATATGAAATAGAATTTTAGAAGCTATTTTCTATTCTAAGATTAATATAAGATTAAACAAATATTCTTTTTTTTCCCATTTTTAACAGTTTTCTTTGAAGTTTCAGAAAGTAACCGAATATGTAATTTTTATAGATAGTGATTTATAGTGAAAAATATAATTGATTGAGCAAATATTCTTATGCCTTAAGATGTTTCTATTGGCAGGATTTGCTTTAAGTAAAAGTTCATGGCAATTTCTATGGGCTTACCCATACCTTTAAGGAAGGGTATAAAAAGTCAAAACAAATAAATGCGTAAAATGCCGCAAATAAATACGCGCAAGTTTCTACCGAGCAAAAATAAAAAAATATATATATAAAATATCTGAAGCTGGAGGACAGCAATATGTCGCCAGCAGTTGAATTCTTTTATTGCGCCTTGTTTAGCATTTTTTCTTTATTTTATTTTTTTGTTTCTTATTTTCTTTCTTATTGTTGTCACAACGGTACATTAAGCTTTAAGGAAACTTTGTTTTTTGGCAAAGAGCACGAAGAAAGATGTAAAAACAAAAAAAAAAGCTGGGGGGAGGCTGAGCTAAGAGTGAATTTGGCTTAGCCACAAAGGGATTAAAAATATTTTTGGAAAAATATTTGCGATTAGGATATCAGAGAGGGGAATAAGGTAAATACAAAAGTGACAAAAGCTAAGCAAATAATTGTTTCAAAATAAGTAAATACACTGCGAATTCATGAAAAATGTAATAAAAATTTAAAGAAAGTTAAAAGAAAATCAAATAATTGAATGAATGACTTTTCTTTAAGTGAAAAGTTGCTTTTGACTTGATAGATTTTGGAATTAATTTGTCATTTGATTTATTTTTAAGATTTTTTAAACTTTCATTTGACTGTTAAGTAGAATTTATTTATCTTTTGGGTAGACAATGACGTAAGATGACTGCTAATAATAGACTTATAGTCTTTTCCACCAAAGAGCGTTTAAATTTTGTGCCTGCATTCCTGCTAATCAAAATGACAGCCCTTAATTATCTATTTTAGTTTTTCAATTTGAGATTCTATCGATTTATATTTGATTAACTGGGTTATATTTGTATCTAGGTATAAGATATAAAAGTTAAATTAACCACTTATTTACAAAATGACTTTAGGAAATAGAAAAATGTTCAGAGACTTTGTTATCTAACAAATTCATAATTAGAAAACACATACATTGAAGATCAACTAATTATAGTATTGTGCAAAAAGAGACTCTCAATCAGGCAAAAACTCATCCATTGGGAAGTGTCATCCGTTTAATCCAAATTTTACTTATTATTTCAGTCTAGACTAACGCGAAATACAATGAAAAAGGCAAGGGAACTTCTTAATGCTAAAATATTTCTTGTTTATTATATGAAATAACCGACTGCGATTTTAATTTTTATGCAAACTGGTAACCAAGGAGAGTTTGGATATCAAATATGTTTGCTTTCTTGAATACTTTTCATTTGAGCTCCACGGCCATCTTACATTTTCCGACCCTCACCCCGCGGTTGAAGTTGATACTACATTGTTGTAGTTAAAGTGCATGCCTGAAAAATAAAACATAAAAGTACATAACTTCCAATATAACAAGTGTGGAGGGTAAAAGGAAAACAGATACGAAAAGCTGAACACGAAATATGAAATTCATGTGCGTCGTATGTATCGCGAATGTATGGAAATTAAATAACGGTGGCTATTGTAAATGCCCGCAGTGGAAAATGAAAGAAAGAAAAACTCGAAATGAAAATGAAATGTGTTGTGTATGCAGCCCTATCATACGTAAGCCATCTGGCAACTCTATTCTTGACGCCCGAATGGCAGTCCAGCCGGTCGTTCGCAGCAAGCACACGCATTATAAACTTGCGAGATATACTTATGTAATATCAATATCACTTAATCAATAAACATTCTAAGATATTTCAAACTGGCGACGAGGATGGGATGCTAATTATCATCCGAAATAAACTTGGAATTATTGACGCAAAATATCAAAAAATTGTCACGCACAAAAGCATACATATACGTTTACATATACATGCTGTGGTGAAATTTTGCAAACGTTTACACACACATTTGCATGGCAGAGTCGCTTGCTGGTGAATTTGGAGAGATTAGATTGGCCGGCGTTTTTGAGGAAAAGAAGGAAGTAATTGATTCTACGAGTGCTAAATATACTCAACGGAACCCAATTATGACGACAGTTGGAAGTTTGGAACCGTTTGATTTGGGGCAGCCAAATAAATGGGGCTCATATTTGGAGCGATTTAAATTGTTCCTGCTTGCCAATGATGTCAAAGACGAGGGTCGCAAAAAAGCATCTTTCCTCACATTGGTCGGAGCACCAGTCTACGATCTTTTGACATCATTGGCGTTTCCAAACCAGGTCAGTACATTACCGTTAGACCAAATTGAGAAGATTCTAACTGATCATCTTTGTCCACGTCCATCGGAAATCGCTGCATTTTATCATTTTCACAAACGTGATCAACATCCGGACGAGACCGTCGGAAACTATCTCGCAGCGCTGCGGGCATTGGCAGTGGGTTGCAATTTTGGAGCAGCGTTGGACAGAATGCTGCGTGATCGTTTTGTATGCGGCATGAGGGATGAAAGCTTACAGAGAAGTTTTCTTGCAGACACTGAATTGACAGTGCAGAAAGTTTTGGAGAGAGCAACTACTAGTGAAGCTGCAGCAGCGAGTGCAAAGGCTATCAGACAGCCTAATGAGACTATCCACAGCATCAAATCACAGCGCCCTCAACAACCACATAAAGGAAAAGGACAACAATGTGCGGGTTGTGCCGGTCCACACGGCCGGCAGCAATGCCCTTATCGTGAAGCAATATGTCACGGCTGTGGCCGGAAGGGCCATCTTAAGCGTGTCTGCCGGAATAATGAATCGTCGAACGATGTTCATCCAGTAAAGGGCAAAAATTCACGCGGAAAATCGGTAAACCTCATATCTAATCTGGTGAGCCTGAAGAAACGTATCACGGTACAGATTAATGGAAAATCGTGTACTTTTGAAGTGGATTCTGGATCTGACGTAACTATGATGACGTTGCGGACTTATGATCGTATCTGGCCAACAAACAAGCCTAAGGTTTACAACTACGATCCGGGGTTTAGTGACTACCAACACAACCCAATCCAGATACTAGGAGTTTTTGATGTATCAATTCATTACAACGGTCGTAATATTGATAATCTACCAGTCATCGTCACTAAAAGCGGTTGTAGCGACCTTCTGGGTTGCAACTGGTTTGACCCACTAGGCATCAGTATCAAGGGCATACATTCAGTGGGCAGTGACGTACAGATCGCATGCATTCTGAATAAGTTCGAACACTTATTCTCAACAGAACTTGGTTGTTACACTGGTCCGCCAGTCACATTAAACATTGATGCAACAGTGCCACCAGTGCGACTACCTCCACGCCGAATTCCATATTCTCTAAAGGGACTAGTCGAAGAGGAGCTGGATCGCCTATGCAAGCAAGGGATTCTTAAACCTGTGGAGTATTCAGATTGGGCCACTCCTATTGTACCAGTTATCAAGAAGGACGGTTCAATTCGTATTTGCGGCGACTATAAATCAACTTTAAACAAAGCGGTTAAGCCGCACTGCCATCAAATACCGGCGATCAACACTTTGCTGGCATCTATCGAAGGTGGATCGATTTTTGCCAAAATTGATCTGGCTCAAGCTTATCAGCAGTTAGTAGTCGACGAAAACTCGTCTTTGCTGCAAACAATCAGTACACATAAGGGTGCATTCAAAGTTACTCGATTGCAATTCGGCATTTCATCAGCACCAGGCATTTTTCAAGGCTGTATTGAGAATGTGGTACAGAATATTTCCGGAGTCTTACCATATTTTGATGACATTGTAATAATGGGAAAAACGGAAACGGAATTGGCAACTAGATTACAGGAACTGTTTATACGTTTTGATAAAGCGGGACTGCGACTACGCAAGGACAAATGCCAATTCGGAGTACCATTCGTTGAGTTTTTAGGGTTCAAAATTGACTCAACTGGTATAAGACCATGTGCCGATAAAGTCTCGGCAATCAAAGACGCACCAGAACCTAAGGATAAAAAGCAGTTGCAGGCTTTCTTAGGACTACTAAATTTTTATCACTCATTTTTGCCACATAAAGCAACAGTGGCAGAACCCTTACATCGTCTTTTGGATAAAAATGCAACTTGGAGGTGGGACAAACAGTGTGAGAAGGCTTTTTCTACACTTAAGGAACTTATTGGGTCAGACGACGTACTAGTGCATTATGATGGTTCATTGCCACTAGTTCTAGCTTGTGATGCGTCGCCATATGGACTCGGTGCAGTTTTAAGTCACAAAATGCCGAATGGAGCGGAGAAACCCATCGCTTTTTACTCCCGTACCTTATCCAAAGCTGAGCGAAATTATGCTCAGATTGATCGAGAAGCTATTGCCTTGGTAGCAGGAGTAAAGAAGTTCCACAACTATGTCTACGGTCGTACTTTCACACTAATCACCGATCATCGACCTCTGCTGGGTATTTTCACCACATCGAAAGCAATCCCAAACATAATTTCAAATCAGATGCTACGTCGATCTTTGTTCCTGTCAGCATATACTTTCGAGCTAGTACACCGCTCCGGAGTAAAAATGGGCAATGCGGATTTTCTAAGTCGTTGTCCACTGTCAGCAGCATCGGACGCTGTGAGCACAGACGATGTGCTTATGATCGAATTAGCAGCAACGCCAATCATAAGTGCTGAGGCGATTGCCGCTCAAACATCGAAGGACCCCTTATTGGCGAAAGTATCAAACTGGGTGTTAAGGGGATGGCCTGACATGAAATTGGAGCAATCAGATATTGCATATCCATACTATTGCCGTCGGGAACAGCTATCTACAAATAAAGGAGTTTTGATTTGGGGAAATCGCGCCGTAGTTCCACCGAAATCCAGAGCAACAATTTTAGCTGCTCTACATGCCGCTCATCCAGGCATTGTAAAAATGAAGGCGTTAGCGCGTAGCTATGTTTGGTGGCCAAACATTGACGCAGAGATTGAGCTCATTGTTAAGAAATGTATTCCATGCCAGCAGAATCGTAACGATCATTCAGAGGCACCGGTGCATCATTGGGAGTCAGCCAAGCGGCCGTGGTCCCGTCTACACATCGACTTTGCAGGACCTTTTCAAGGGAAAACCTTTCTTCTGGTCGTGGATTCTTACTCAAAATGGCTAGAGGTTGCGGTTGTTAGCTCCACTTCTACAGCGGCTACAATCAAAGTTCTCAGGCAACTGTTCGCTACGCATGGGTTACCAGATCAGTTAGTGTCAGACAATGGCACAGCATTTACCTCCGAGGAGTTCAAGGCATTCCTCCACAACAATCTAATTCGACACATTAGATCAGCACCGTTTCACCCAGCAACAAACGGCCAAGCAGAGCGAATGGTGCAGACCACCAAAAACTACCTTAAAAAACTATCTCCGAACAATAATATGGATCTAAGCCTTGCTCGATTTTTGTTTAATCAACACATAACTCCACATGCAACGACAAATCGCTCGCCAGCTCAGCTGTTGTTGAATCGGGAGTTAAAGTCCTACTTTGATAAACTACAGCCACAAGAAATTTCTAATGGAGCAGAGCCATTTATTAATCAATCGAAATGTTTTGATACAGGCAAATCCGTTTGGGTACGAAACTATGCACCGGGCCCAAAATGGATAGAAGCCTACATATCCGAGCAAACAGGACCAGTGTCTTACAAAGTTCGTTTGACAGACAATCGCATAATGAAGCGTCATTATAACCAAATTCGAAGCCGAGTTGAACAAATAGATGTAAACATATCACATCAAGCACCATCAGCAACTGATGACAACACGGAAGATCCTGTTTCCAGTAACCACTCTAGGCCAGAGAGTCCTATTCAAGATGATCCACAGTCATTGCATGCCTCACCGATGCTACGACGTTCTGCTCGCATGAGACGACCCACTCAATTCTATGAGTCATCTGGGTGTTAAGGGGTGTTGTGTATGCAGCCCTATCATACGTAAGCCATCTGGCAACTCTATTCTTGACGCCCGAATGGCAGTCCAGCCGGTCGTTCGCAGCAAGCACACGCATTATAAACTTGCGAGATATACTTATGTAATATCAATATCACTTAATCAATAAACATTCTAAGATATTTCAAAAAATGGAAGGAAACAAACACCCGCGCAGTAAACAAGAAGTTACCCTCCATTGAGGAGTAACAACATGGCCCAAAGTAAAACCCGTTCAAGTGTAACAATTTAATGGCGCTTGTTTGGTTTTGGGAAAGTGGAGGATGGCAGATCTGGCCAGAGGATGGAGTGGATGGTTGGGTGGTGGGTCCACACAATTTGGTTTTTTATGACCCAACCAAAGTCGTAAATACAGAGAATAGTGTACGGAGTTTGCAATGGTTAAAAACATTTAAGCAATTGTGGGTGATTCTCATTTTTTGTTTTTCCGTTTTTCTGTTTGCAATTTTTGTGTAATTAAACAATCAGCGAAGCGTAGACAGGATATTCAAGAAACTTCCGTGTGAGATAAACAAACCAACAATCATCAACCCTTCTTCATTTTGAACTCACCTCTCATAATCGGGTAGGAGTGAAGGTTGTCCTTGTTGTGGCCGTTGTTGTTGGTGTTGATGTTGGGCGGTTGCCTGTGCGTAGCCCGGAAGTTGCTCCTTTGTGGCTGCACCACCACCACTGCCAACACCACTTGGATGTCGCCAAACACCGCCACTTGGATCGATCCACAAACCATTGGGACCCGTTGTCGTGTTGCCATTTGGCCCGTTGATCCCAACGCCACTGCCAGCGCCGCCTCCGCCGTTTAGTGGCAATGTAGGAAACTTTCGCACAGTTCCGATTGCGTGATTACCTGAAATAAGAACCACAGAAAAAAAAGAAGAAAAACACGACGACAGCGGGGAGAAAGAAGAAAGTCAGTGAATGAATATCATAATGGCTTTCCAGCAATGATTACGGCTCGTTAGTTAAAACTAGTAACTGGCTTTTACTTTGCAAATAATAAAAGACGGAAATTACTTTTTATATTCAATTGGTAAGGTTTTCTCCCCGTGTATTTGTGTGTGTGTTTTTCTCAGACAATTGATGTGATTTTCACGTGAGCATTTTGTTGCCGTTTTTTCTTTTATAACTTTACCAAACTTCAATTTCCCCGTAATCTTCTGCCCTTCTCCTTCTATACTGCTCCTGCTGCTAGTTATCGTTTTGCTTGTTTATCTTTTTATAGTCGCTTTAACCTTGGCGCTGCCTTGTGGCTGACTCCACTGGCAAAGATTATTACCGCTGGCAAGTCCAAGTGTATATAATGTTATGAGTGCGTGCGTTTCAGTGTCTGTAGTTTTGTGGCTAAACAAAATGGTAGCCTAATTGAGACCAGGCCATAAACGTAGTCGGTCATAAATCATAGATTATATGACCAAGTGGTGGCTGCCACTGCATAGATACTACAGGCAGATGGTCTAAAGACATACAAGACCAAAATAAGTATTTGGACTTTGATTATTAAAATTTAGTTTATTTGTTGGCCAGTGGAAGCATCATGTCTCTTGAATGAATCTGTCTATGCCAAAATGCATGTTACATTATGAATTGGAATATTTCTAACAAGATTTCCAAATTGAAGAAGAATCTTTAAAAATCTTTTATTGTAATCAAAAGAAAGTTTTAGGATTTCATTTATGATAAAGTGAACTCAATTTATAAATTGAAGATTAGACACAGGATTTGTAGTCTTTTCTTTTTTGCAGCTTTGTGTTAAGGACCGTTTACTATCTCATTTTTGTACTCATCTAGACTATTTTTGTACTTTTGTGAATTTCTGACTACGTACCAAGTATGAACTAATATAAATTCAAATGAAATCTTTACCACAGTGTCGAAAACACATTTTAAATAATGCTACAAACATTTAAAGATTCTTTAAGCAGTCTAAAACATAGCTTGATTTGGAATAACCCCTTACTATCTTAGACTTTGAACTGTCTGTCTATAATGAATGCAACAATTCTTAGCTACTCTTCTAATAATGAATACAAATCACCTCTTTTATCAGCTTTAAATAGGTTGATTGTTTGCTTTCGTCCTTCTCGTAAATTACCAAACACGCAATTACCTCTCGACTGAGAGGCCCCAGGCAAAAAAACACACAAAAGAGAAAAAGTGACTGAACCCAAAACTAAGCCATGCAAATAATGTGCCACCAAAACTTAATCCACAGACACAAGGGATGTGGGGTGAAAAAAAAATAAATAAATTTATATTTAAATTACAATAGGAAATCGCCCTTCACACTCACCATGTAAACTGCCTAGCGAGGTCTGCTTGATAAATTGATAGCGCTTGAATAGAATCAATGCGCCCAATAGAAACACAATTATGGCAATGATGGAGCCCAGCAGGACAATAAACCAGGTCTGTGTTAAAAAGTCATCGGCAATATCACGACTGATGGGATATCTGCATTAGACAATAGACGAAATGGAAAGAGACAGAGAAAGAGAAAAGAAAGAAAACCAAAAGCGGAATGAGTTCAGGAAGTACGTGTCCTGGGCGAGGCTTAGTTTAATGGTCACAAAGTCGTCCGCCATCGTAGTCCCAGTCATTCGCGTTCGTTGTCGTTGTCATTTGGTGTTGGCGCCTGCCATTGTCATCGTTTGCCATTAATGGATTGATGTGAATGTGCTCCTACTACCAGTTCCCAGCTTCATTGGGTGGGGGCCAGTCAAATGAGCTTGTGGCACAATGACAATGGCATGGCCAACCATTTGTCCTCCTCATCCCCCTTCCTTCTCATCACACTCACCGTGTATAGCCTGTGTCCAGTGATTGGGTGCGTGCATCGATGCGCAATATGGCCGGTTTACTGAAGGGTCCGACGCCCACCCTTGTGGCAGCAGCCACGGCTATGTAGTAGGTGACTCCTGTGGTGAGGTTGGCCAACAGTAAGGTTGGCGTTGCCGCATCTATGGTCATATTTTTGAATATTCGCGTTGTATTGTGCACGTCCAGTCCTTTTACTACCACATTGTAGCTGGTGAGTATGCCTAACATGAAAATTTGTGTGTGAGGGAAAATGAAATTAAATGTAAACACACAAAAGAGGCATAGAAACAAAACAAGAAAAAGAGAAACATACAGACTAACGAACTGTTGATGCTCTTTCTCCTACCGTACATACCATTGCGCGTCCGATTTGGTTGTGGCGGCAACCACTTCAAAAAAACTGAAGTTCGATTGAATTGTATGGCCTCCATGCCATATGGTGGAGCCTCCGGCACTGCAAGCAAAAATACCACACGCACATACAGTCAATTTAGTAAACGACAAACAATTTAATATGAGCTAAGTTGGCTTTAGGAGGTCTTTAAAGTTAGGAGAGCCATCTAAATGGAGTTCTTACCATCTTCCTGAGTGCGAACTTGTCGCGAATTGGAGGGTTTGCCTACGATGCTCTTGTAAAATGGCACAAGAAAAAACTCATACGTAGAAGCCTTGGAAAGGCCCGGCACAGTGCAGGAACTGAGACCTTGTCCCTTGTTTAGCAGTGTCAGCATCTTGTATTCGGGTGAATGTAGTTCGCGGGCATACAAATAGAAGCCTTCAATATACTGGCCACTATCGATGTCCCAGCCCAAGCGTACACTTGTTGAATCACTGGCATTTGCTTCGAGTAGTTCCACAACATCATTGGCCTGCAGCAGAGTCTCCACATCGCTGAGCAATAACTGAGAGTTGGCTGTGCCCATATTGTCCATGGCATCTCTTACGCCCACAAGTTTTCCAGCCGTAATGGGCTCCGAGATGGGTGACGGAGGTGAGAAACCCAATGCATTCTCAGCTCGCACTATAAACATATACGCGGCTCCTTGGGTCAGACTTTCAACAGTGAAAATGGGCTCATTTAATCTTGCTGCAATCGGGATCCAAGTTTTACTCTGATTTGTGCAATACATTTCCACACTATAACCCAGGAAGGATGAGGCTCCAGCCTTATCACTTGTAGGCCACACTATGGTCAGGGCAGAGGCCGTGGCATTCAATATTTTGGGTTGTCCTGGAGCTGTGGGACATTTACTTTGTTCAGGTGCTCGATAGAACTTAATATTTGGATTGGTGGGCAATTCAATGCGTAGGAAACCACTCCAAGTGGACTTTCCTGCCCGCGAACTGGCCACACAAGTATAAAGTCCCTGATCCTGTTGACGATCCAAATCGGATATAATCAAGTCTCCTGCTGTGGTGATATTCAATTTGGTGCTCGGTTGGACTGGTATGCCATCACGATACCAAGATATAGTTGGATTCGGTAATCCAATGGCCTTGCATTGCAGCGTGGCCAGAGACTTAATGGGCAGAGTTTGATTTACAGGTCCAGCTATGATTATGGGAGGCGGACGATCTTCCTGCGAATCTAAACTCAATTGAACTCTTGACGTTATGCTAGCCACCTCATTCATGGCATTGCACAAGATGACCAGATCTTTGTCAGCTCGCTGAAATCTCGTTAGGGTTAGTATGGAATGTCCCTCTTCGGTATTGAGGCTATGAAAACGATCCAGAGGCGGGGCACCGGGGAATATCAATGTGCTGTTATTCTTTATTGTCCAGAACATAGTGGGCTTGGGATTGCCACTGGCTCTACACTCAAATGAGGTATCAGCTCCAAGTTCCACAGATTTACTTGCTGGACGTTGAATGAATTTCGGGGGAGCTACAGTGTGCAAAGGTGTGGAATGGATCATAGGGATAAACTAGTTAGCTAAGTGTTTTAACTAAAGGCGCTAGCGCTAAACTATAATAATAATGTTTCATACTCACCATAGACAGTAAGGGTACCCATGGCGGTGATGGCACCGACCACATTATCCGCTTCACAGCTATATTCACCTTCGTCGGCTATGGTGACACGTTCCAGACGCAAACTGCGATCCTCCAGGACACTAACGCGATCTAAAGTTACAAAAGGTTTGGAGATAATTTTCATTTGCTTCAGGTGTTCGAGTGGACTCTTGCTTACCCAAGGGCATGTTGCCGCCAGAGGCTGTGCGTAGCCACAGAACATCCGGCATGGGATCTCCACCCACACGGCAGGGAAATGTTACTGATGTCCCCTCTAGAACCGTTTGATCATGTGGTCCTCGTATGATGTAGGGCTTAACTGAAAAGCGTTACAATAATGTGAATGTTTAGTTCAACCCAAGTCACATTCCAGCAAATTGAACATGACACATTGATTTGAGGTGCCATCCACCCCCATCATTTGGGAGAAGGACTTTGGGGGACTTACCATGTACTTTCAGAGTGGCCAAAGAGGACTCGCGAACACCAACTGGATTCTTGGCAATGCACTGGTATTGACCCTCGTCAGTCTGACGTGCATCCTGTATGGCCAAATTGCCACCATCAACGATGCGTATACGCTTGGAGCCCTCCAAATCCAATTTCTGGCCACCCTTTTTCCATGTCACCGTCGGCTCAGGTATGCCACGCGGTGCGGCGCACTCCAGAAGTGCCGTTTCACCTTGGGCAATGCGTGTGTTTTGCGGCTCCAGGCGAAACTCATCGCGTAGGACTATATGTAGAAACAGAGAGAAAAAAGAAAGCAGAAGATGAGCAATGTGTTTTGGGGGATACGTGGCTTGCCAGAGGCGTCATTATAGAGGATTTCTTTTGCCATCAAACAATATAAACTGGCAAGAGCTACGCCACTGCAAAATGTGCGTGTATTTTACGTGGCTTGGCCCCTGTCCATTTTCAGTTGCTGCTCTGCTCTGTTGGTTTGGGATGGCAATGGGTGGGTTATAAATTATCTTGGTTTTTGCATGATAAATGCCCTTGCTGTCCCTGTCCTGCCTTAACCTGTGCGTGTGTGTGTATGTGCGGGTGTTTGCGGCCTGACAGCAAAGATAAATTGTTGGTAAATGGCATAAATGTGATTTTTATACGCCCGTACAGTCATACCATCATCATCCACCTATATATACATACACTTACATATACATTCAATACATGTACATTTACCCATAGACAGCTTCACATTTGTAAAGGAAAATTGTCCATAGGAGAGGCTTTTTATGTAATTTAATTCTATTCCATTTCATTTTTGACTAGATGACATTTCGAAATTCCAGAAATTTTAGTGAGCTATTGCAATAAGTTAACCAGTGTCAATTAATAGTGTCAGACTTAATGAGTCTCTTAGGTGCAGTCCTCTTTCCAAATCATTCTAGTTCATTAAGTAATGACTTAATGCATCTGAAACCTAATTAATTATGGTCAAGATTATGTACTCAGTAGGGTGTCTTCATTTTTCAAAGAAAGCGATAAGCCACCTAACAAAACAGTTTCCCCAATCAAGTTAGTTAGAGTTTTCTATGTTTAATTAGAAGAATTGGAGACTTTATCGATAAGCTCAGGCAAATATTTCATATTTTTCGAGCTGATCTTAACAAATTAACAATTTAAGGGGTATTGTTGGCCAAAATTTTACCATAGCGCAGGCTTAAAGATTCTTTTCTTAAATCCTTAAGTCAAGTGTTTTGCAGATATATACCTATATACGTATGTATATAAAGTAACTATAATTTATATTATTCATGTAACAAAATCTGGTTTTTAGCTCATTTCAAATCTCCAGCGATTATTGTTCAAGGATATTCTATGCAATGTTTGCAACGCTGATGCGGTGACCCCGTTCACTTGCGGATTTAAGTCAAATTAAGCACATTTCTCACTTTGTTCCAGAGTCTGACATTTTGAAATGCAATTCTAAGGATTTCCACTTTGATCCCCTCTCTCCTATACTCTCAGATTGCGTGGTAAATCAGACTATTATCAACATTTCTGCGCCGAGTAAAAGCAGTAATTCAGCTGCCAGCATTTATTTTGCTCAGCATTTTGCTTTATCCTTTATTTTCTTTTTTTTTTTTTTTTTGCATCTTGCAGATTCTTTTTTATCATCTTCATTTTGCCTGCTTCTGGTGCTTTTGTGGTCAAAATGGAAACCTGTAATTTGCACACGATTCTCTCCACGGAATCCCCACACAGATGGCTGGCTGGCTGTCTGGTTGCCTCTGACATAGCTCGATTTGTTCGGTTATAAATTTGCTAGGCGAATATTTGTCCTCTGGTGCATATCACAGGACAGCAAAGAGTAAAGTACGAATAGATTTGTGGTAGAAGAGGTAGAGAGGGGCAACCAGGGTAAAGGTAGAAGTGTGCAAGAAGTGGTTGTTGGTGGTATAATAAATCAAGTAACTTTCAAGCACTTGAAAAGCAGAGCTAAAGTAAATTTTTTACCATGAAAAGCAGCAGTAACCTTTGTGCACTCTCCAAATCTCTCTCTCTCTCTCTCTCTTTTTCACTATTTCCCTCTCTCTTTATCTCTTTCAAAAAAGTACTATACCAATACGTATATACATATACAAATATATATATATATATATATATATAATCCATAGCGAAAACAGCTTTTACCTAAATTAAATTTCGCTTTTTTAATCTACAAAGTGAATAAGCGCATTTCTTTTGTACATTTTTCGTTTACTTGGTTTTTTTTGGTTTTCTTCTTTTTTGTTAGTTTCCTCATTTTTTGGTTATGCAAAAGAATGCTAAACCATGACTTTTATATTAAATTTAAAGTTGAAGCATAATAAATCAACATAAATCAAAGAAAATTTCAACGCTCTCACATTCACATTCACAGCAAATATTCAGTCCAGTCACTTTAAAGGCAAACTTCCCTAAAAAACAAAACAAAAAACGAAAGGACGAAAAATCTTGTAAACAAATTGGCAAGTGTCGCCCTTAAGATACTCTGTAGTAGACAAAGGTATCGTTACTTGAAGGAAAATAATGTGAGACTGTTTCTATTCTTTACTTCTTAAGTTTTGTGCCTTAAATTATCGATAAACTACAAGTTATTACCCTTTGTATTAAATCCCGCAGGTGTATGGATAGTCAATTTTTCTTACGAATCAAAATTGTTGTATGTCCTGCTAAAATACCCTTAATTTAGAGGGTATTTAAAAGCAAGTAAACTTTTAATAGCCAGACAAGTTTCGCTTCCTTCTTTTACCATCCTCGTGCTCGTGCTCGTACCAACTCAGCAGGAAACACGCCAACCATCAATAAATTAATCAAAGTCATAATCAGTGTCAGGTTCAGTGCCACTGGGCGAAAGTTGCCGTTGTCGTTGCTGCTGCTGTTGATGTTCTTGCTCTTGTTGTTGTTGTTATATAGGCCTGCCAATGTATTTTTTTTTTTTTTGAGGTCATGGCCCATGGCCCGGGGTCTAGTCAAGCGGAAAAAGCTTGCTGAAAAGGTGCAAAATGCCCAAACCAAACCACTGATAATGAGTTAATAAATGAGTCTTAATCTATATTTATCATGTGAGATTTATGGAAAGATGATAACTACCTCAAGTTGCTTGGAACGTGATGAAAGATTGTTTAGTTGTAGTAAAGTTAGAAGAAAAGGTTTTCGCTTTAGCTAATTAAGGGACCAAGTTAAGATGGTGGAAATAATTTATGTCTGAGAAGAATTTGCTTTGAAAAAGTAAGAGGTTAAGTCTTAATGTCTTAGTTGTGTTTTCTACGTGGTTAATTAAATGGACAACCATTTGTCAATTTTGGACATAGCTTACAGTTGGTAGGTTTAGCAGATTCCTTTGTATTTGTTCAGTACCTTTTATAATGTGTCTTCGAGTAGTTGGTTCCTAAAGATCTTATAAGAAAGTCTTACCTTTAGCCTGTATTTATAAATCCAAAGGTCTAACTTTTTGATTTCGCAAAATGCTTTCTTTTTATTAAATTTTCATACATAAATTCGGGAAATTTGTTTCTCTTCTGTTCATTTCTACAAGTTTGTATTGAAGTACTAAATTTATACTGACAAATATACGATCAAGTTCAAGATTTTAATTTTGTTTCTGTCCTTAAAGTATGTATGTTACTTTGCATATGCTTTAGGCTAAGCTTTTCTCATTCTATGCCAGGTCATACGTTGCGTATGGGTAATGTTGACTCTGCTTAAAGCCAAATTACGCTGACAACATCAAATATTGTATATGCAACTTATGTTTATTATTGACAAACCCTCTCCCCCAACCACACCCCCTCTCCTTAACCAAGTGAACAAGTGAACCCGCCTTTACAATTTTCCCTCCTACTTTTCTCTTATATTTGTTGCTGTCCTGTACGCTTTTCTTTTCCGGGTTATTTTTTTTATTGCCTAACCCAATCAATGCGAACGCCTTTCGCCTTTGCCAAGTTGCTGATCCAACTCCAACCAGAACCACAGCCACAATAACGACGTTTTAACCAAGCAAACAAATTTGACGTGCTTTTCGTGATTTACATGCAAATATTGAAAAATATTCCCCAAGGATACCGCAAAAAGCAAACCAACAACTGACTAAGGCTAAATATATATACATACATATATTTATATATACAGAGAGAAGGAGAAAAAAAATATGGCATGAAGACAGCACATGAAAAAAAAGAATATACATATAAACTCCAAAGTGCTGAGGCCACAGAGCAATATCGATTTTCATGTGGGCGGAAAGCACGGAATGTGAAAAGGCATAGCAAATAAAAGAAATATTAGCCAACAAAAGACAAAGTGGCAAAACTGGGGGAGAGTAAACGTCAATACAAGGAGCTGGGGAGCAGCTCGAAAAGGTTTTGAATATAACGGCATACTTATGGATCTAGTCCATGGAGTAGTTAATGGAGTCGGATGATTTCAAAATTTTCAACTTATTTAGAATCTAGAATCTTGAAGAATACTGAATTTTGTCTATGCCATTTTTATGTGGTCTTTTAGAGTTCATGTAAGTCAGTCAGATAAAATTAGTTACAAATGATCCCTAAATATGCATCTTAACATTTCATGGATATTTGGTAACTAATTTTAACTCAAATTGGGTAGTTATAATTAAATCAAAAATTTATATATATTTTTCAAATCATAAATTCAACCCACATCAGATTATCCTTACAAAAGTAAGTGTCTCTTGTTGTAATTTCCAAAAAAAGGAAAATGAGCAACAGACCTAACTCAACGCCATCTCAGCTTCGCATGCCACCTAAAACCAAATCCTGCCCCAATAAATCACACACACACGCACACCCACACACATGAAGCATATATGTAGCTCTCATCTGAACCCATCAACCAACTAACCAAGCTAAAAGGGCTTCAAGAGTCAAAAAATAGCAACGCAAAAAATAGAAAGGCAAAAAAAAAACCAGCAACAACAACAAAGACGAAAAATCGTCCGAAAAAAGAAAAACCAGAAATGAAAACGGGTTAATAGAGGCAGCAATAGAGCAGGGACTAGACTGGCAGAGATGGAGCAGCTATCCAGATCAAGGATGGAGGAGAAGGAGGAGGAGGAGACCTTCTGACAAGACAAGTGGGTGCGTTCAAGCGGAAAACTTGTAAACGCAGCTAGCAGCTAGTTAGTTAAGTGGGCGGACCGGGTCGGGCGGGTGTCCTAGTGTGTGTGTGTGCGAGTGGGCGGACTGTAAAAAGGCTGAGCTAGAGAAAGAGACAGAGAGCAACGCTATCCCGTCTCTCTGTGGTGGCCCAACAAAAATCAACATCAATTTAGAATATTAAAAACGCAGACACACACACTAACATGTAGAAGAAAAAAACAAGGGATGGGGGTTTGTTCGATTTGACTTACCAGCAACTTGCAATGTGGCATTACGACTGCGTGCCACGCCCAATTCGTTCTTCGCCTCACACCAGTAAATTCCGGCATCTGTTTCGCGACGCGAATTGACAACCTGCAAGAAGACCAAGAAACAGTTGGTGGGTTAAAAAACGATGAACATTAACAGACGGAGAAAGTGTGGTTGGTGGGGGAAGGGTCAGCATTATGTGGGTGTGTGTCTTTTTTTATTGAAATGAACAAGACAGACGTGAGCATTATAAATTTGTAGTTGAATTTGATCTTTTCATAAGAGTTAACTTAAAAGTTTATTATGTAGATAAGCAGATGCGTATATCATGTGAGAAATCTTTTGATAAAGGGTGTTAATTATTTGGCATTGCACACTTTAAAGATGTAGGTTAATTGGTATAGTACACCCAAATGGACTTGAAATTTCTTGATTTTTGTCCTTTGACAACAACAGCCATACTATTTGATTTTAAAATAATACCGCAAATTAATACCCTTTAACTTTCTTGTACTTTTACTCAAATATATTTTAGAGAAGAGCTTGATATTGAACCTTAATCCATTTATGTAAAATAGCTTTCTACCATTCTTTAGTTTTTACTTTATTTATTTTCCTTGAGGCCCACATGAGTTTACTTTGAATGTCAAGCAGAAAAACAAGACTTTCCCAACTTTTTCTTACTTACGGAATAGAAAATTTTCGTATTAGAGACGATATAGTAATGTATACGAGTTTTCAGTTCGTTAACCGTTTTAAGACTTTTCCCAAACTAAATATATCGATTTAAATTTAGTAATATGGTTGTAGTTAAATTATCATGCCTTGTCTGTTGGCTACAAACTTTGAATGTGTTTTTTAAACAAATATAAAATAATAAGTTGTAATTTGCATTCATATCGAATCAATATCACAAATGTTTTGATCTTAAATTATAATGCACATTTCAATTAATTTTGGATTAAAGAATTTTGATCTTCAAGTAAAATTAATAAATAAATGTCTGTAATTGTGATATAAAAATATTGAATATTGAGTATGTACATTTACATAACATTTACAATATTTATGATTTCACTTGTAACAAATTCGACTTTTACTTACAGTTTGTAAGGGTAAAAACGATTCGTTACTTTCTGTGTGGGGACTATTTGTTCAATTGTTGTAATTTCACAAATGGTTACAACAAAAACAGTAGCAAGTGAGCTACAAAAGTACAGCAAGACAAATTTCTAAGACGTTGATTTGCAGAGTCCTTTTCACTGGTTTTCTTCCTTCGTGTTCAACTCCTCCTTCATCTACTCTCTCCTGCTATCTCTGCCTCTCTTTCCCTGTTGTGTTGCCCCATTCGGATCTTTTGTGGGCCATAAAACAGTCAGCAATCTGTTGTCTGTTGCTCGTCTGCTGGCTGCTTTCAAGTGCTCAAATCATAAAATGTCTCTCAAGCAACTTTATAGTTACTATATGGAATCCCGAGTGTTAGAAAGGGAGAGGTAGTTAGATTTTGGGTTATAAGAGGGGTGGATAAGAGGCAAGGAAAAGTCGGTCCTTCTGCCTTCCCCTCGTTGTTTGTTTATTTGAGTTTGTTGTTATGTTTTCTTTCTTGCACAAAAGAATTCCCTAACATGCGCTTAAAATTAAATGTCAAACTAAGTTGTGTGTGTGTGTATGTATGAGTGTGAGTGTGTGTTAGCCATATTTATCTGAAGACAAGAGTAGGTAGAAGAAGTTCGCACAATTTACACAACTTCTGTGCCTCTGTCTTCCTTCTCATCCAAGTGAAATTAAGTGTTGCGCTAAGTGAAGATGACAAAAGGGTTCTTCAGCTGTATTATTCTTTCATTTAATCTTCCTTCTGAAGTATGTGGTGTGTGTGGGTGGGTGAGTGTGTGTATGTTTTTGAGTGTACTGTGCCGCGGGTGTGCTTTATAAAACAAATAAGTTGGTGCGCTTGAGGCGTCTCGATTGTCATACTTCTCCACATAAGCACACACACACACACTTGCTTACACACATAGATACTCACACAAACAACTATAGTTGTATGTCTACACAAATACATAAAACAACAGCATCTCAAAGAGATTACTTTCGACGTATCTATGTATAGATGCAAGCAACTCTTTTCATGAGTTGATTATTATTTGCTTTTGTGTTTTTATGCAGTTTAATTAAACTTACTTCAAAGTTGACCTAATAAATTGTAAAAAAAATTTATTAATCTAATCGCGTTCGATATTTGCCACATCTCTCAATATAACTTTCGTGTAGAGAAGTTAATAGAGAAAATTATAATTTAAAATGGTATATAAACTAATTCAAAATTATAAGTCTCAATACAGTAAATAAAAAAATAAATAATAATTTCTTTCAACAATTGTTTGTGTCTCTAAAACCTTTTTTGGCCTTAAATGGCTTACTTGTGCCTTATTTGTAATCATATAAATTCTATCAGAATGACTCAGACAGCCATTTTTCTTAGTCCTTATTAAGTTTAAAACTCAAAAATTAAATGAAACATAAATTTAGATTGAAACTAAATGTTTTTCTGACTTGCTTGTGTACAAATAATATTAAATGTTAATCTTTTTACACTTTTGCTGGAATTTCGAAAATACCAACCAAAGATATTTTGTTTATGCATTGCCTTTCAATTATGTGTCTGCCTGTTGCTTCTGTTTCACCTGTCTGTACATCTATTTTTACCTATTTTCACATGTTTTTTCACACACACACACACACGGAGAGAGAAATTCACATATGCAATTGAATTTCTCGCATAGATTTACCTAATTTCATTTCCATTTGGCACGTTTTCAAGCTCAATTAAAAGCATTTACACGTCACATTTTACAGACTTTAAATTTTAAACCAAATTATAAAACACTCAAGAGAAACACAGACCGGGGGAGAGAGAGGGAGAGGCGAACACTTTGTATGTCTATCTCTTTTTGACTCAGACAATTACAAAGTGTAACAACATGAAAAACGAAATGGCTCCCAAATGAAATGTTTGAAAATTTATGGGTATTTTAAATTAAAACGGAAGCGTGTTTTCAACGCGCGACTACACACAGATGCGGATACAAACACATACACACGCATACACACACACACACACCCACACCCACAGAGTGATACAACAAGCTACTAATACAAGCACAGTCAATATATTTTATAGCCACACAGTTTCCAGGCAAGTCAGTTGGCTGCCTTCTTCTTTCCCCTCCCTCTCGATACAGCGAAAGTCAAAAGATGCACGTAGCACACGGTGAATGTTTTTTGTTGTCAAATCAGTTTCCGTGTTGCTACTGCTACCGTCCAGAGGCAGCACGCACAGGAGCAACAGCAGCAAAAACAACAACAACAACAACAACGACGACAACAAATCCTTGGAGCGCAACCAATTCGCAACAATTCGCGTGGCTCAAGTCATTAAAGATATAAATAAATTTATGTGACTTTTGGCCATGTTTGCTCTGTGCCCCGTATTCTTAGCTGTTTGCTTCTCTCTTTAGCTCACAAACAAAATTTAATTTTTTCCTTTCTTATTTTTTTGGGGTGGTAAAAAGATGTCGAAACACACAAAAAAAAAAAGGAAACCAGCTTACTACATTGTCTGGCTTACAGCTCTTTTTCTTCTTCTTGTTGCTCTTCTTTCTCTTTATGGTGGATATTATTTTTTAGGTATTTTATTTTCATTTTATTTCTCAATGGTTGCCATTGCAACGTTGTCGCTTTTTATGAGAAAGGATAGCCAGAACACGAAACTCTCTATGTTGTAACTGAATGGATAGTAAGTACTTTCATTTCAATTTTTAACATTCACAGCAGCTGCAGCTACTTTGTGCCTAGCAAATGAGCTTAGTTTTATTTTTTCCCCTGTCTGCTTATCTCTTGTGCAGTAGATGACTGAAGCGAAACATGGCGTATACTTGATATTCGGAAGCTACTAAAATAAAATAGTAGAGTAGGTCAGTGAATGGAATTAAAATAATTTAGATTTGAAAGTAAAGAAGATTTGTATATATATATATATATAAAGAGCTTAAAGCAATAAAATAATAAAAAATGAAATATTTTTTTCAAATACATAGCAAATGAAAAAGTTACATCAAAATGGGTAGATGATATGTGGGATGTATTTGTATGTAAATATTGTATGTACATATGCATGTCTCTATGGTAACTAACGTTTCTTTAATATTAAAACGTAATACCACTGTTATCGTTGTTTCTGATATTGTTTTTGAATATTCATATCATTATCACCTTAAAGCTCTTGCTAGCCATATGGCTAAGTATATACTCGTAATATTCAATTTAAAGTAGCTACACCATTATATTAATATTAATAATATGGACATATACATCTTATATAGCTTAGTGTGCATAGCAAACCAATCAGCAAGTATTTCCTTTTAATTCTTCATCTTTCCTGTATTAATTTTCACTCACATTGGCTCAAAGGCATTTTCCATTCTGGCTCACACCTTAAGTTGGTAAGTAGAAAAATATAAACCCATAACTCATACGCAATGTTGTCCTCAACTCTACTCTACACTCTACTTAAGCTCGTCTGTGGGTTTTATTTATTTATATATTTATGTGGGTATATATATGTACTTATATATTTTTTTTATGAAGCCGCGAATGTGTCAAGCGTTTGTAAACTCATTAAAATGTACTCGTTGTACATGCAGTGAAAAAGTTATGTTCTCCAGGGTAGAGGTGTGTGAGAGTAGGAGAGAAAGAAGCAAGTTGAGCCAGACTCCGGCAGAAACAAGTAACTGGCATTAACTTCTTCTTTTTTTTTTTGTGCCCCACTCAGTCTTTGCAGACACAGTGAGGCTCCGTTTAAGTGCTCTCCAGCTGTTTTTAATTAAGATGGTGAAGCTATTAAGGAACCGAAAAAGCAATTCACAACTCTTTTGATTCATTTGCCATTGCATTAAATGGAAACTGCATGCTTTAAGTTGCCCAAAAACTAAACCGAAAAAAACTAATACCAAATGTGATGAGCCATTTAAACAAACATTACCAAATGCAGCAAAGGGAGTTAAAGAGATATTAAAAGGGGATTGAGTCGAGGTTGAGCGAAATGCATTACTTGCCAGCACTTCAGAGTCAGACAGAGCAAACATAGAGAGTTTCAGCAACTTTAGTCAAGGATGTTAAGAACGGTGATGAATACCAAATAGAGATGCCAAGTAAGTTGAATCGTTAACGATAAAGCTTTCAAACGATTTTGTAATCAGTTTAAAATAAATTGAAAAGCAATACATGTTTCAATTTTGCCTGAAGACTGCTTAAGAGTAATTGAATGCAATTTGGAGAAGAAAAGAAATCATTTTTAAAACTACGAATTAAGAAACCATAATTTTCATTTACGGATATTAGAAAAAGTTAATCTCAGGACTAATCTATACCAAAGGAAGATTTCTTTTTTCATCTATTTTTCTTTTTTTCCATTGGAAAACCAATGAGAAACCTTTACACTGCTAATTATTAGTATAAAACTGAACTTTAGAAGATTTTGAAATTTATTTTTAAGACACTTCAAATATATTTGAAAGTTTCTTAGTTACATAGATACTTAATTTATCTTAATTCCAAATATAGTAAATTAAACTTAATAAAATCAACACATTTTCTTCACGGAGTATCTTGATTGAATCTTGAATTTCAACTCTTGGCTGAACACATAATAAATTCAAATGACAAAAATTAGTTTACCTAAAGGTATTTAAACTAAATCAACTATAAACAGACCAAATTTTGTCTTGCGTTATTATGAATTGCTATCGCATCTCTAAAAGTAAAACTCTTCAAGAGACTAGTTTTTTTTTGCTGGTTCTGCTGAAGTGTAGAAGACAAACCAAAGTGCTGCTCCACACATACACACACAGCCTCTATATATGTATAGTTGCTACAAATCATGCATGGGGTGAGTGTGTGTGTGTGTGTATGAGAGAGAGGGAGAGAGAGAGAGTGTGACTAACTTGTCTGCTTTCGTATTTCGCTCCCTTCAGTTACGTAAATTATAGTCTGTCTTTCCAAAAAGCTCGCTTTTCCATGTCACTTTTCACTATACGCTTCAAGCTGTTATTTTTTTGGGAGTCCTTTTTTCCTGTGAAGCTCTCCCACACAAACACATACATACATATGTGCTATTGTATTTTATTGCATATTCCCCTCTATTTTGCTTGTACATATATCTTAGTCCGTCTTCTTTTTGAGCACTTCAAGACAAAGTTATATTCTTTTTTCGCATTTTGTTTGGTTTTGGTTAAAGTTGTCTGGCAGAGAAGAAAAAATTTGATAGTGTTGCATACTTTTAGGCCATTTGAAGTGGTTGCTTCGTCTGCTTGGCGCTTATAAGTAAGATGAATTGTTGTGTTTTTTTTTTTGGGAGGAGGTTTTTGTGTATGGCTAAATGAAATGCTGGGCTGAAATTAGAATGTAAGTTATGTGGTGGGAAAAATGAAAGAAGAATGATATTAAAGAAAACGAAATATAAGAATAAAGAGAAAGCAACAAAACTTCTCTTTCATGAAATATCTTTCAAATAGTAAGTAAAATAAAAGAAAGAGCAAAATAAAAGACAGAAATATGCAACATTTATATCTGTTAGCTTTGTATGTGTGTGTGTGCCTTGGTATTCTTTTATTAAGCTTGAAATATTTATGTGGCCACCGGCAAAAAGAAAAAAAAAACACTACTGGCAAAGGACAAAGAGAAATACTGAGGACTTCTCATGCCATGAAATTAATTCATTTAAAACTCGTTAGATGGGCAAAAAGAAACAATTTTTATACGAGCAAAAGCAAAAGCGGAAACTGAAGTCTGCAAAATCCCGGAATCCTTTTTTCCACTTAAGTGATAAACAAATACACTGACATTCAACGCAAATATTCACACACACACATACACATAATACTAATACGAATGTAGTCTAAAGGAGTTGCAGATGGCAGGCAGATCGAGTGTGAAAAGTGGCAAGCTCCCGTTCCGCTTAAAAACCAGCTATGGCACTCTTCCTGCCTGAGCTACCATTCCCCACATTGCCAACTGCATCATCAGCATAATCAACGCGCGCCGTTGGCTTTTTGCGTCGTAAATTGCTGAGTGCTCCGGAGTCGGAGTTTGGAGTTGCTTGAATTGGTGGTGTTGGGTGGTGTTTGGTGGCGTTTGGTGGCGTTTGCTGCTGGTGGTGGGGCAGTCATAGTTGGCAGTCCTGCACACATTGGTAGCTTCTCATCAGACAACTGTCTGACTTTTGCTGGCGTTGCTTCCGTTTCGTCTTTATTATTTGTCTGTCTGTCTCCCTGTCAGAGAATTCGCTTCCCATTGCTTTCTTTTGCCCCACTTGCCTCGCTTAATGTTTGTTTACCTTGCGTTAATGAAGTTGTGCTGCCCTGCTCTCTCTCTCTCTCTCTCTCCCTCTTTGACTCCGACCATGGCCCTGGCCGCCAAATGAAAATGCTTGCAAAAATATTTTTGCAAAAGATACAGAGCCAAGAGTCAAGACTCAAAAATAAAAAAGAAAGTATAAAATAAAAGCAATTAGTTTGTTCATCACTCAACAGATGGGAATTTTTTTAAAACATCTTCCCAGTTTACTCCTTTCCTTACTCATTATGAATAAAGAAACAAACAACAAAAAAAGGAAAAATAAAAAAAAATAATAATTATGCATGCAGATAAAACACAAAAGGAGAAGGCAAAAAAGAAAAAAGAATGAAAAGAAAATGCAAGCCAGTGAAAATAATGCAAATATGCCACAAGACTCATTTAAGTACCGACATCTGTATTGAAGCTAACAAAAAAATGGCATCAAGGAGTCGAACACCAAGTTTCAACTTGGTGAAAAAAATGTTCTTAAGTATTGAATAAAAGAAAAATATCTTATTTTCATGTGGGTATATTTATAATGTTTGCTATATATTTGAACCATTTATTAAAAGGTTTTATTGTGTCGATTATATTAGATCATTATACTCAGAAGGAAATTTTCCTCTCCATAAACATTATTCTGCCAAGAAATCTAACACCGATTTTCCCCCTCCCCTATAGATCTTTCTTAATCTTTTAAAAAATCTGTGAGGTAGGCATTACCTTTTGACTTAAATTAGTTAGTAGTTTAATTAAGTAAACAATGCTTATATCTTTCAAGGCTGAGCTCTATTATACGGGCAGAGGAACATGGCTGTATAGATGAAGTTGATCAAGAATATATATAGTTGTAGTGATCGCCTTTTATAGGTATAAATTTTCAACTTAGTGACTTTTTTAGGTATTTACATTTATGATGTCTTATCAGCCTTTTTCAATAGTCAGAAAAAGTCAACCATATAATAGAATTCTTTAATTTTAAATTAAACAATCGGTTTTTGAAAGAGCGTTCAGCTCTTTAACCGCTTAGTTGTCTAATTTAAATTTTATGATCATTCCCATATCATTATGGGATTAAATATAAATAGTTTTCAATATTTTCTTTTGCCTATCTCTCGTCTCTCTTTAGATTTCAATTTGTTAATTTTCTTATTTAATCCTTAGATAGAAAATACACCAGATGTTTTTCCATATAACCATAGAATAGAAAATCATTATAACATTTTTGTCTGAGGCTTTCTTTGTGGGAGGAGACGCTGGGTGATGTTTCAGTGGTTTGGTTGCTTACCTTGAGGAAAAACAATCCACCTGCCGGCAGGGTGATGCGATGTGATCCAGGCAGTATCTTCAATGGTACACCGTCTTTATACCATTGAATGGTGGGCGTGGGACTGCCCTCCGCTTTGCAATTAAGCGTGGCTGGCTCATGGCGTGGCACTGTCGTATCTATGGGATGCTCGACTATTCGCGGCGGATGTGAACCTGCAAAACGAAAGGGAGGAAAAACAAAATAAAAGAGAATCAGAAGGGAGTTGCAAAAAAATTTTTTTTTCATACATATATATGTATATAAAGTAAATTGCAAAGGATTCGGGGTCAGCGGTTTGGGGCTGGCTGGATGCCTTTTCCGCTGCGTCATCATCATCATTGTGCCACATCGTTTCCAGGGTCTCTACTATGCGAAAAGGAAACGCTCGCTGGCAAAATGAAAACAATGTTAATGCGCATTGCCGTTGACGTTGCAAATGAAGTTGCAGTTGGAAGCCAGCTCAAAGGTTTCGCTTTGGAATTAATTTGTTTAGATTTGCATATGGCGGCAAAGTACGTTGGCAGCTTAACAGTTAAGTAGTTTTTTGTTTTGCATAATGTGAAATGTGGAAAATTAACCTGCGGCTAGCAGAGCTAAAATGCATTCAAGCCAAGTGGGTACCAAGAGGGCCAAATACAACTGACATGCTTGGTAGCAATGATAAGCCAGGGATTATTAGCATAGTCTTGCTAAAGATTTCCCCCAAAGTCAATTCAAGATTTTTAACATTTCGTGAAAGGCAAACCTTAATTGAAGTTTATGGAAATCAACTTACAATAATTTACAATTCCTATTTAACGAACAATTCGTTTTCCTGTCACTCGACAAAGGACTTATTTAGATTTCTTTCCAAATCACAGGCATTCGATTGTTTCGTTTAACATCAACTAGGACTTTTGGCTAACTTTTTTACTTGCACTCAACTCGTAAATTTTTTGTTTGATTACAAAATTCTTCTATGCTTTTAATTCTTGTAACATTATTGCTCACACAATCAATTATGTCAATTGATATTATGTGAATGTATCAAATTAAATATAACAAGATTTACTTTTTAGAGTGAATATAATTAAATGAATCTTTCAGGATTCTAAAACTATAATTGGTTGTATTTCGGATATCATTTTGAGGTGGAGTAATGGGCATTAAAAATAAGGAAGGATTAAAAGCTTTATCCTAATTAGTTATTTAATGACGCAGGTAAAGAAATGTTACCAAAGGCCAAACAAATTTTTTTAACTTTTTTATTCCATAAAGGTTAAACCAATTCTATAAGTCACGTTTAATAAATTAAATTTAAGTATCCAAATCACCTTATCTTATTTATACACAGAGTTTTAAACAATAGGCTAACCACAAATTTAAAACAATTATGTTAGAAGAGCATTAATTCATTGACTTTTTGACCGCTTCTACTTAATACATTCTCAATAAATATCTATTTCCAAATAAATTATAAATTTAAAACTAATCTAAATGGATAACACTTAATATTAAGTGCTGAATCTCTATTTAATATATTTTGATATAATTTATATCACAACAAAATTTTACAATATCACAAAATGTGTTAATTTAGTTTGATTATTGTTTAATGTTTCCATTCAACTTGTTTTGTTGGCGTAACTTGTTGCCAAAGATGCTTGGTCAGTGAGTTCAACCGTTAACACCCTATTGTGGTACACATACGCACACAAATACATACTCAATAAATGTGTGTGTGTGGTTGTTTCCCCATAATCTTTATGTTCTATTAGCCAACCAACATTCAACCTATGAACAACTCTTGTATTTGCTACAAGCAATCTGTCAGTGGCAAAGACATAAATTTCAATTTTCATGCCATATCTAAACAATTTGCTGTCATACACACACACACACACACACACACGCAAACAAGACGCAAAACTTTTATTCATATCACAGCATGAATCTATAAATATATATATATAAATATATTTTTATGTATGTATATATACATATAGATCTCTATAACCAGACTGGCAGAGTGAAAATTGATATGTCAGAAAATGTTGGAATATTGAAACGTTATTTAATAAAAATCCAACTTTTGGTATTGTTGTTGTTGTTATTGCATTTTGTTGTTGATTGCAACATGAAAACAGCTCGCGGCAAAAGTTGCATGTCATGCAGCAGACGCTACACGAAGTCGAAAGCTGGGAAATCGAATTTCAAGGGAACTTACTAGAGTTGGTTCTATGTATATGCGTTTGAAAGGGACAGAGATACCGAGTATTTGGGTGGGAGTTGAGGGTGTCATATATAGCACGGAGGGTGGTGCAAAGGAGGGAAACATTGGCGCATGTTCTAGGGTTCAGCAGGCAAAAGACGCATGTCAATGTTATTTCAACAATAAAAATAAAAATAAAACAACTATTCAAGTGCTCTGTACACGGACAACGAACAGGGCGAAAAGGAATGGTAAGGGGAGGTAAAGCAGTCCAAAAATCAACATGCGAGGAAAATAACAAAAAAACACTAAAATAAGGAGAGAAAAAAAAAACAATGTAACAACCAACAGTAACTAAATGCCAAAAGGAATGGGCAAACTTTCGCTGCATCGAAATGTGTATACCCTTAGATAAGATCCTAGACTTTCTTAGACAACATTTCTAATTCGAAAACTATTTTTCAACTATGCATCGACTTTTATTGAATATAAACCGAGTTCGCTTAAAATAGGAACAATTTAAATTCCATTTAGTAAACTAAGAATATATTCTGCTTGTCTTAACAGGTTAACCTGAACTTAAATTTTCTTAACCAATCGTAGTAGAATCCACTCTATATTGGACTGCCTAGTGTCCCTGCATACTTTAGGGTGTAAACCATTTTTCGATCTATTATCAAACAAACTTAATAACCAATTGATATCAAGAACTTCCTGGGATTCGATTTTATACTTACTTAACTGATGTCTTAAATTAACTACTTGAATATAACTAGAGTTTTCTGTTTTTATATTTTTCTTTACAAATCTTGTAATTTTCTTTAAGCATACAAAATTTAATTCAACTCTTTCGGGTCGGTTTGAGTAATATGTCTGAATTTAAAGGTAAACATGTTGTGTGAGTAACTTGGAATGCTGCTTTATATCGTACAATTTCCACTTCACAAGGAAAATAAAAAACAAAAGGGTAGAGAACGAGAAATATTCAATGTGCCCTTTGTGCACAATTCGAGGGTTAAATGTCGCATGTGGGAGAGTTGCCGCTGCTGCTGGTGAGGACCCAGTCTCGGACTTGAACTGGACATCGATGGGCGTGGTGGACAAGCAAAAGTTGCTGGACCGTGGACAGTTTTTCTTTCTCTTGTTTTTTTTTCATGTTTTTTGGCTTTTTGGTGCAAGGGAGTTTTTTGTTTTTATTTGCCCTGTTGTTTGTGCATATCTTTGCTTACCAGGCCGGGGCCAGGAGGTGGACCAAGTTGGCTTGTGGTTTGTGCCCTGTGGTAATGTTCAACACCTCCCAAAAAAGAAAAAAAAGGTTGATTTTGGAAAAGGGCATATATGTACATACATATGAAAAAGGGTGAAGAAATATGTTTGACTTTGATTAAGCTAGAAAAAGTAACGAAACAAAAAAAAAACAAACAACAAAAATGAGAAACATTTTTAATCAACTACAACTAAATAATTCAATTAGTCAACACAGAAACCAGAGAAATTAAACCAACTTGTGTTGTAGTAAGTTTTTAGATGTTGTTGTTATTGCTGTTGTAGTTGTTCCTAGTGGCCTAGAGGCCTACTAATTTAGTTTTAATTGCATGCCAACAATTTCTTGTGCTCTGCTGTTTACTTCGTCCTCATCCATGTATTATATGAGTATAAACATAAAAGGCAAGAATGTAACGACATGGAAAATGCACGAAAATTTGCATAAAAGCAAAGGCAAAGGCATTTTCCAAAGCGCTTATGCAAAATGCATAAAAGGGAAAACAACAGCAACAACAACGAGAACAAGAACGAGTACGACGAGCTAGAATCTCGAGTCGACCAAAGCCAAGACCAAGACCAAGATGTTGTGCAAATGCCTGAAGAAATTGCTAGAGAAAAACGTTTCGGCAACTGGGTTTCACTTAACAAGCAAAATATTTGCTGCAATTTCCTTAAACATTTTCTTTTTGTTCTATGTCAGGCATTTGCATATATATGCATGTGTGTGTGTGTGTGTGTATGTGGCTGTTGTTGTTGTTGTTGCTGCTTTTCTCTGCATGCATAGTTTGTTGCCTCTCAACGCCTTCGGCAAATTGCATACTTTAAGGCGCTTGGCCCTTTCTTACGAAAACGTTCTTCCGTTTGCATCATCAATCAAAGGCAGGCCAAGCCAGGCCAGGCACACGACTAGTTGGCTGTTTCTTTTTAGCTGTAATTGTTGTTGTTGTTTTAATTATGGCTCTTTGGCTCTGGCTAATTGTTTTAGTAGCATACTTTCCAGAGCACATACATATATATTATTCGCTTTGAAAACTATGTTAGTTGGATATCTTTCTTGCACGGAAAGAGAGAGGGACGGATACGGGAGGGAGGGGAAGGAATCTATCCGTAAGAATTGTGCCACGCGTCCAGTTTTGCCATAATTAAATTTTTGCCATAATTTACGTGAAGTCAACTCTCAGTAACAGCAACAGCTGTTGCAATTTCAAGCTAAAATTGTGTCCAAAATGTTCTGTCAGTAAAAGCAAAGAAATTTTGCTTTTTTGACTTGATTACTAACTTGACAAAATATGGCAAATTTAATAGTCAAACTTTTGTGAAAATGCCTTTAAGGCCATTTACTTTCTTTCATAGGCTCACAATTCTCTTGGATCATTGTCATATTTAAAAGGATTGATGATTGAGCTATAATTTTCCAAATACGGTAATAGTTTATATTAGGGGGCAATTTATTTAGACCATGGCCAAACATAAATCTAAAACAATAAATAGAGTTAACGACTGCAAAAAATTGCACAATTTGTCATAAATTTTGCCCATTTAATTGAAATAAATGTATAAATTATCAATAGAATCAATTTTGTCATTGATCCCCCGAGGTATGCAATAGTTTGAATGGCATTTTAAAGCAACAATTTTTTTTGTTCTGCCTTCTATGCATATAAACCACATAATTTTTCAAACTTTAACCTAAAATAAAGTTGGAATATCGTTAGATATCTTGTTGAACCTTTTCACACCCCCTAATATTAAGTTAACAACCAACAATTTTCTTTTTTTTTCTAAAACACTTTCATACAATGCCCAAAAATGAGTCAAATTAAACTTTTGTAAACGTTTCGTGTGCTGCAAATTGTTTCCGGGGATGTTGTGCGAGTGTGCGTCTGGGTGTGTATATGTTTGATAAACTTTTTTACTTCTATTCTTTATGTGGTTGTTGTTATTTAGTTATGAATCATAACGACAACGCACACCCAGTCTGCTATAACAACCAAAGGACAAGGCTATAAATTTCGACAAAATTTTGTTTTCTTTTTTTTTTTTTTTCTTTTGTTGGTCTAGGGGTTGGGATTGGGTTGACAGGGACTCAGATGTTTTATTGTGGAAAATGAGTGAATGTGTTTTTTTGACACTTTTTCTAATTGCACACACATGTACACAGAAATACTCCCAGTATATTTAAACTGTCTTGTACGTATTGTAAACACGTCAAAAGTCAAGATTTTTGTGGTCTAAATGCATTTGCCATCAAACTGTCAGCTGCAAATGTTTTGCCCAGGCAACTTTGCCTCTGCATATAAAGTGCAAATATTATAAATAATTCAAAACACACTAGAGAGAAGAAGTAGACACACAAACATATACAGAGAGAAAGAGACCCACACACTTGCATTGACACACTTGAAAACCTCCTTCACCCACACCCAGTGTGAGGCCCTGGCAAATGCACCACAATGCTAGAAGTGAAATGCAAAAATGCCCATCACCCGCTACAGCAAAAAAGAAGGAAGAGCCTCCCAAAATATGTGCAAATACTTCCATCTATCTATCTATCTAGCTCTTTCTATGTATGTATGCTTTTCTAGACCCACATGTGGGTTAGTTCGTCTACTGAGAATCATTGCCAAACCTACTTACCTACCTACCTATGTACGATATGTATATTTCTGCACTGCTGCTCTACATTCTATAGTTAAATTGCCACCTTCAGCCCACTGGCCGGAAAAATACATGTGTCCAATATATGTATATATGCAATTGCATTTGGCTATGGCCGAAAAACTTGAGCCTTAACGGTAGCTTAGTCTCCAGCCATCCATTTCAGCTCCTTACCACCCACCGATCCATCTGCCATACCCACACAAATATACTCACCGTCACCCACAGACGAAAGTTTTCACATTGAATTTTCCAGCGCAGCGCATCGAGTGACAAAACCTTAGATGCTTTTGAACAGAGCGGGTAAAAAGGAAATGTATGTAAGCGTGAGTATGACAGTGTCAGTTATCCTAACTACAATTTTCGCAAGGGTAACTAACGGTATATTGATTGGGTTAAAGTTTCTTCTTACATTTGTATTGGATTAATATGTTTTGAATTCCTCTATATTCCTTTCATATGATTCACATGCCGGGGAAAATCAGGAATATTTTCAACACTTTCGGTTTCATCGTCAGTAAAATGTATAAGGAATTTTGTATATCTTTAGCTTATAATGATTCATTGTACTTTACTTTTACAGAAAAAGCTTTTAAAGGAAGATTTAATCAGAAATTTTGAATGTAATTTTAATATGAAATAGGTTTAAGAGTAGAAAAACGATAATGCATGATTTTGGGGAGGCAAAAGGCATTTTAGTTATTTTGCATAAAAAAACCTTTCACTCAAAAGCTATTTGCATCTGTTATTTGAGTCCTTACAAAAATTAAATTAAACAAAGAAAATAAAGTTTATTAACAACCGATGATTAAATTTTTTAATGTGTAGTTTGAATTTCACCTGAGTTATTCAATTAAATCCATCAAATGCTTAACAAACTTAATGTTTATATTGGCTAATTTCAAGCTATATTAGCTTTTTTTAATTTTTGATTTTCATATAAATTGAAAACTTGAGGAAAGAGTATTTAAAATGTTCTTTCGTTTGTATTTTTTGGAGCTGACATCAGAAGTTTGTGGAGCGTGAAATGTTAGAGCTAACTTAGAACATTTTGATATTTCTTTTTCTTTTTTCTTGTCGTTGGAGCCACAAGGATATATTTTTATTTGCACATGGGGACATTTGAAATTCCAGTTGGTTGATGGCTCATTAAGCATCAACGGTTCCACCTTCTTTGCCAGCTGGTCCTCCTCTTAATATCACAGGTCTTTCCGTTGGATAGATTCTTGTATCCCGTGTCAAGCTGCTGTGTCAAATGCTAATTAAAATCAAGCGGCATTCGCTTGTTTAAACAGGAATCATGTTGAGTGGCGTTAAAAAAGTATAGAGAGAGACAGAGAGAGTGGGAGTGGAGGGAGTGGCAGGTAAACTAAAAAGGAGATGGTGACTACCAATCGCCATGACCATCGTTGATGTTGTTGTTGTTGCCATCGTCGTCGTCATCATCATTATCCCTGTCATCGTCAACAGCAATCAAGATAAAAGATAAGTTAAATGGCAAATTGGTGATGAGGGGACAGGCGGGCGGAAAGCAGCAACAGCAGAAGGTTCCTGCTTGTTTGTTTTGTAATAAAGTCCTGTTGAGCACACACACACCAACACACATACACAGAATCCTCTTGCCACGCTGCGGCTCGCATCAAAGCAAACTTTTGCTAAGCTGCCATCATTTTTTGGGGGGCTAGTGATTTGAACGCTTGATTGCTTTCACTCAGGACGTACGTGCAAAGCACCAGGACACTTTTCCAATGCTCCACTCCAATATCTACCACCATCAGCCTCACCCAGCCCGCTCTATGTGGTGTGTTCATGTTAATTTCTATCTGCCTGATTGCTGGGGTTGTCTCTCTCTGTCTCTATCTCTATCACTCTGTGCGTTTTCAGTCCCTTTTGTCTGTCAACCCAAAAGGCACCCATAACAACACGTTCGACTCATAATTTGGAGTGAAAATTTTCAATTAAACTTAATTGCATTAAAAGCGAAGGGTTCAATCTGTCGTTATATAGTCATGACAGTTCTTGGTGATCCTTTTTAACTGTTTGCGTTCTCTCTCTTCCCTCTGTATCTCTATCTCTTTGCCTTTGTCTCATTTTTGGCCCTTCATTAGGACCCTTCGAGCTTTATAGTTTTCTAGCTTTTGTTGTTTGTGTATTGCTGTTTTTTATGCCTTTCATTTTTTTTATATTTAGCCTAAGGGGGTATATGGTGGGAGTATCGGGTGAGGGCGTGAAACTCGTTAAAATATCTCATAATTCAGTTTTCCCTTTTTATTTTATGACCACTCCATAAGCAATTTATCCATTTGTTTTTTTTTTTTTTTTGGTTTTTGATTAAAATGCATAGATAATGAGGGAATTGAAGCAAATGTTATAAAATGATTTTAATAATTGATTAATATTAAATATAAACAATCAACAAAATAAATTACAATAAACTGAAATTTAATATTTCGTTTTTATTTTTTTTTTTTTATGACATTTATACTATTCACTTTGAAAAAAGTCAAATATGGATCTTTGCAAAAACTATATATTAAAAGAGAATTTAAAAAGTCAGTCATAAGATGGGGAAAAGTTCGAAGGATTTTAATATTAATATTAATAAATTTATTGATGAACTTTTTTTTTCAATTATATTTATTGAACTTAATTAAAAGCAAAGCACACAAATCAGCAATCGGGTTTCAGTCGTTATCTTGAAATCAGTTTATAATTTTTTACAACAATCCATTTCATATAACTAACAATTATTTGATATAAATAAAGTCTTATATAGCGAAATTCATACAGATTAAGAAAGAGTAAAATATCCTGGCAATAAGCAAAATTATAAGTTTTGCGTATCTTTGGCTTAATTTGCTGGGAATTCTCATTTAATATGATGTTTTTTGGCGATTGTAACGTCGATTATTTAGAAAAGTTTCGCGTTGATTGGCCTTGGTGGTTTCTCCTCACAAATTTGAAAGATTTAATAATTTCGAATGCTTTCTACAAAATATAAAAATATGAAATAATTTATTTAAGTCTATTAAGTCTATACTGTAAGTATACATAATGTGATTGTATTCCTTCTTCTCAAATCTTCTTAATACTGTCTCAATGAGAAAACACAAAGTTGGCGGAGATCTATAAACAGAAATTTTCCTACCTCAAAGCAGGATGATAACTTGTTAACACCAAATTTCAACAGCTATTTATTTGATATTTGTTCTCGAATCATATAAAACATTTCTTTCAAGTCAAGTTTAAAGTATTTGCCACCGAATGTGAACCATTTTTCAATTTGCTAACATCCATCATGTCTATTTATGTACACGGCTATCCGTCATACCCAAAAAGCTGTCACTTAGTGGAATTTAACACCCTGTTAAATACGCAATGTACATACTCTTTAGTCAAAACATTGGCATTGGCCATCCCCATATCCAAGGCACTTGGAAAAAACCCTTCCATTTTGTCTCTACACTGGCCAACCAACTTCAACACTTACCTAGCTACACATGACACCCAACAAAAGCGACTTCCACTCAATCTAAGCGACAAACAAACATTTTTTCTCTATCTTTTTTTTGGGGATACATTTTTTGTGTTTTTTCCTTTGCGTGTGTGTAAATTGAGGCACATAAATCTTTGTGGCAAGCAGACCAAAGTGGAATAGACACAGAGAGAGAGACAGAGACAAACAGGCAAAGTGTGAGCCAGGGAGGGGATAGGAGGGGATGAGAACAAACACTCAAAAACACAATAGAAGTGACGCGACAGCCATTTTTCAAAAAACAAAACATGCAGCAGAAAACTCAAAAAACAAAGCAAAAAATAAAAATAAAATCGGAGAAAACCCAAACGAGAATTGTAAAAGTGCGAGAAGAAAGCACTTGATGTAAAAAATGAACACAAAGAGAGAGAGAGAGTGAGAGAGAATGGAAAAGAGGGAGACGAAGAGCTGCGGTATGGGACGCATGATTGTCTTAATGGCTTCGACATGTTTGCAAAACGACTGTCAAAAGCAGGCAATGTGGCATTGGCATAGACATTCGTCCTGGTTTAGTGGTAGTGGTAGTGTCAGCATCACCACCAGACAGCATTCACATGGCATCACAAAATCTGGCATACAAAGAGTCCGTCTACATCTTCCCAAAGCTCGCACTCTGCCTTCAGTTTTCAGTCTCAGCCTCAGACCCAATCTGTGTCTTTTCGATTTCTCGCTTCTACCATTGGCATGATATGTCGTCTCTCTGCCACATTGGAGTCATCTAGAGATGAGCAACAAATGTCACAAAGAACTTGTGAGCGTTAGTAAAACAGACAAGGGTTTATAATCCATTTATCTTGTTTTTATATACTTTTGTTTCGTTACTGTATTGGTAGATATTGAAGTGGTATTTTTTATACAAATATGTCCTGGTAAAGCACATTGCTCTCCAACATGGTTTTTCTTCTATAAATTATTCGAAACTTCCGAATATATTTACATATGAAGTAATAAATCGATTTTTACTAGCATTGCTTGTCTTTCCTTAAGTTTGAATATCATTTTAAATCATTTTTCAGATACATTTTCATTTCTTAAGTGCTCTTTCTATTAGAAAATGTTTTTATTACAAAACTTTTGTATTCTCTTTATTTCTAAAGAATTCCAATAATGCAGTTGTTTTTTTTATAGAAAACATCCACTATTTTTGTATTTTTTACTTTTTATTAAAGAAAACGTACTCCATTAATTATGTTTAAAAATTCGTAGGCTTTGTGTGGCACATTTTACGGTACTCGCATCTCTGACTTAAAAGGACCCACTTGAGGCTGTCTTGTGTCAACTTCTTGCTGGGATTTCGGGCCTGTGAGTTTTTTTTCATCTTTTGGCTTGCTCGTGCAACTGAAATCTATGTTCTGACATAAAAGTCATTCAGTCATGCAGCCCCACAAACCCACACGAACACGCATACTTGATATCTTCTCTCCCCCCACTGAAGAGGAGGAAAAAACAACTTTCTCCCATCCAATCGAGTACTTAGACATGCTTCTGGGCCTATCTTATGGCTGCGAAATTGAATTTGTACACCTGAATGAGTTTACTCACACTCACTTGCTTTCTTGCTTGGCAAACCAAACCTTGTCTGCATGTGTAATTATCGTTATCGATATCGCTCATACGACCAGTTGGCTGGCTGATGACAAACTTTAGCGTTAAACTGTTTTCCAGGAGCAGCACACATTTAACCCTCGTTAAGCAAAATCGAAATTAACGCTTTATGTATTTAGTCCGCGCTACTCCCCCATCCATCACCTTTCATTTAGCCAGCCAGCTACTATCCTTGTCCATGTGAAAAAGGACACTTTTAATGCTTCCCTGTGTAAGCTTTTTTGCTTTTTTGCCTATGAAGTTATTAAAAGTAAATTAGGGTTGCTAGTAACCGGCAAACGAAAACAGAAGCATAGCCAGAACCAGTTTTTGACTGCCTTGTCAACGTGCTTTGGTCCTTCGCTCCTGTGGTCGGGGTTGAGATTGGGGGTTGGGGTAAGGGTTGGCTCTGGCTGCTCCCTTTTGTAAGGGTTGCGTGCCTTTGACGCATTTTTGCCGCTGCTTCTGTTATTGCTATTGTTGTTGCTTTAGTTGTTGTTGGTCTGTCTGGGCCTGTTGGTTTGTTGTGAACTTAATTGTCAACATGGGAATTTTTAGTTTTTTTTTTCATACTTTGTTTTCAGAATAGTTTCGGGCAGTCGTAGTAGTTGGCCAAAACACAGAAAGGGAGCCAGTTGGTTTATGGGTTTGGGTTTGTTTATGTCTGGGATTTATGATGGAAAACTTTCAATTATTTTCAGATTTGTTTAATTACGCTTACATATATAGATATTAGAATAATGGTTGGAGTAGAAGAGTGAGATTGAAATGTCTGTCTTGACACATATTACAAATTGATTTTTAAGTGTGGGTATTTCGTTCCCATTCTCAGGTATTTCGAACGCGTTTGCTGTCAATAAACTCCTAATTAAGAATGCAATTGGAGCAGTGGGTGAACATTTCTGAATAATTGATCATTTTCGTTGGGAACTGACGGAACTGATGAACTAGAATAATTTTCAACGATATGGATATTGAATATTGCAGTTTCCTTTTGTACAGCTTTGCAAATATATTTTATCTTTTGTTCATGTATTTTAATGTTTAGATTGTAAATTTCTTTCAAATTTTTATTTTTAAAGACTTGAAGATGTCTCTAGCCCATAGAGTTTTTAACAATTTCAATACAACGCCCATTAAGGTAATTTCTGTACCCTTTTGCATAATTGAGACATGAGAAACTGTGGAGAAGACTTCAATTTGAACTTATTGTTAGTTCAGTTATTTTTCAATTATTTCAATTATTTTTCATAATAATATTGAGTTTTTTTTGTAGCGTTATTTATTTACAGTTTATTAAGGATCAAACATATTGTAAGTGATGATCCCTATGTGGTTAAAATCAATTGAAAATGGAGTTGGAAAAGTAATTAGAAAAACTTCTCAAGTCATCTTTTTACCCTATGCATTGTGATGTGGTTTTATTTAATATCATTGCAAAGTATTCAGTTGTTTGGTAAAAACTTTTTAAGACGACTTTGAAACTATCACAACGAGTATTCTTGTTAGGAATCTTTATTTAAAGGGTACGGCAATTTCATTTAAGAGAATCTGTTCAATTCAGCCACAAAAGTAAAAGTAATTGGTCGGGGTAAAAGCATAGAATGATTAAGAGGAGATGGGCGTGGCCACAGCACACACAAACACGCAAACACACACACACACACCTTTGAAGTGCAACAGCCGCGAGCAGAGTTGAAAAGTTCGCTTGTTAACATACCTTAATTGCTGTTGTTGCCATTGCCTCAAGGAGTTGCCGGAGCAGGAGCAGACAACAAGGATGTCGTCGACGATGACGACGACAATGACGAGTGCAATTATACAAAAACTACTTAGGCGTTCATCCTGCCTGTGAGGCAATACCAACAACAACATCAGTAGTCCTCCTGCTGCTGATGCCACTGACATCTTTTGGTATAAGTAACAAGGGGAAGGTGGAAATTGGGGTCGGCGGTGTCGTTTGGTTGGCGAAACGCAATACAAATTGAAAGAAAATTCGCTTTCGCGTTTGCAAATTTGTAAACATCCTTGAAAAAACAGCCAGGGGCGAGAGAAAACTGCGTGTAACTAGGATGTCAGTGACAAGTGTCAGGATGCTGGCTGTAATGCAATTTGAGTAAGTCTTTTATTATATAAGATACTTGAAGTATCCAAAGGGAAAATGCAGTTGAAAGGAAATGAATGAATAGAAAGTGCCATTTGCAATCGTTGAAAACTATTTGCATCTTCGATTCCAATTCAAAGTCTCAAGTCGAAGTCAATTTCAGTTTTAGGCCTGGTGAAGAATCTTAGACTCAAGATTTTGTTGCCTAACAACATTTGTCATTAAGTCAATAAGCGCATTGTGCTTAAATGCACATAAAATAAAGCCTACAATGAAGATGGCAACAGAGGACAGCCATAAAACGAGACACGACCTGGATGGATCCATCCATCCATCCCAACTTATGCCCTCTCTCTTTCCTGACTCGTGTGTCGGGCGACAACGAGGACAAAGCCGATTTATGCCCAATTGGATTTGCTGCTAAGAGCCACAATTCATGTTTTTATGACCGGATGCCTATTACCGAAAAAGCAGAAGCAAAGCCAGATAAGAGGGAGTCGGCGAGTGAGAGAGAGGGAGAGGCAGTGGAAAGGGGAGAGAATCTTACTACTCACTGCCTGTTTCTTTTTAATAAATATAAAATGTCCTTTTGCCAGAAAATGAAAGAAAAGGCCAAAAAGAGAAAAGGTAAGGCAAGTCAACAAAAGAAATGCTTAGGCCATTGATAAGCAGCCTGCTGCTGGACTTTTGGGTCAGCAAGCATGTCCTTTTCCTTTTTATACATATCAACAATATCCTTGTCGTTGTCGTCATCGTCTTCTTTTCATTCGATTTGCTTGTTATAAAGCTCAAATTTTATGGCGATTCCCCTGCCCTCCTCCCCCACTGTCTAAGAAAAGAAAAATCAGCAAAGAAGAAGTCCAACAAGTAAGTCTATCGATTTGAGCTCAAAAAAAAGGACACTAAAAGCAAGCCAAGCCAGGACTTTAAGCAGAACTGATACCAGGAGGTTACAATCTGCTGGCCTAGCACTTTCGGGCACAGCGTTCATCATCAGCAGCTAGCTGACTGGTTGGCTAGTCCTGACATTGATAAATTATGCAGAGTTCCAGCACGAAAGCAACAAATGGCAAAAGGCAGGCAAACAAAAAGTGTTAGGCGCAGGTTTTGCAGGTCTTGGCCAAGACCATGCCCAGGCTTAAGCTTTCTCGGCCTTGCCGAGATTTCTGACCCCCTTTGCCCAAAAAGGCAATGAGTTGGCAAAAATTATGACTGTTTGGCGTAAGTCATAAAAAAAAACACTCACAGAAAAAGGGCCAGAGGAAGAATTTACAAAATGCTTGACTGGGTCTGCTAGGCATTTAAAATTTAAGTGCCCCAGATGAAGTTCAGTCAAGGATTGAGTATGGAATAAGCCCAGGCAGGAAAGGAGCTTGGGAATAAGTGAGTGAGAACCCTTTAAGAAAGTTGTCTTAAAGTCATTGGCATGGAACAGTTGTAAAATGAAATATTAAAGTCGCTCTACAGAGACATTGGTTAGGCAAGTCACGAGTGAGTGAGTTGCTAATGTTGTATCAATATTCTATTTGATAGATTACTCTGAAAATCTCCATCAGAGTCATTTCCTAGCTAAAGTTTTTGCAATTTTTATTGAGCATCTAAAGAGGAATTTCGTCAGGGTCGAACACTTTTTGTTCCTTTGCCTTTTTTATTTTAACTGTTTAAAATGGAGATTGTTATGAACGTTTTAGGTCTCCTCATTCAAAATTCGGTTAAAAACTTTAAATTGCTTTTATTTTTAAATTTCTTCTTATTAGTTTTAGCCAGAATCAGTGAGGCATTACATCTATTTTATATGCTGTAATTTTTGAATATTAGCGTTAAAATGAAATTTATATCAAATTTTCTTGACTAACTTTTTTAATATTTCGAATGATGATGCTCTAAATGTAATTTCCATTGCTTTCAACAATTTATACAAATCATTTACATTCTTGATTAAGGTTTTTGCCGTCATGAACTATTCAAATTTCAAACGAAACTTTTCGCTTATCCTTTGCCTCAAATTTTATTTTTCTGCATTGCATTTTTGTTATATGCTATTTCCTTTTTACACTCTTCATCTGCATCTCACCCTTTCATTGGCAGCCTTTGCAACATTTTTCCATTTACTGCACTCAAAATTATAACCTACATTTAACATTATTCTCCTTACTTTTTTTGCTGCTTACACTAACGCCCAGCAATTTTGTTCATGAATTGACAACTTTGACATAATTGACTGCAAGGCAAAAGAAAATTCAGAGCAAAAAATAAAATAAAAACGAAGTAACCACCAGCAGCAGAAGGGAAGGAAAACTGAAATCGCAACAACTCATAAACACCGCAGACCAAGTCCTTGAGAGAGAGCTTAAAAGCGTTAGCAAAGAATGTGGTTTGATGGTGAGAGGCGGGAGACGGCGAGAGAGGAAAAAGAAACCACATAATGAACCCAACTTGGGGTAAACGAGTCAAAGGCGACGATCCTTGACTATTTTTATAACAATTTTATTATATTTTCAGCATTTCCTTCATTTTTTAAAACATTTATTTTTTTTTCCCCCATTGCCCTCATCTTCATTAGCACATTAAAATGTCAATGACACTTGTGGGTGACGAGGGGGCAAATTGGAGTTGGAGTTGCAGTACCGACCCAGGGTCGAAAAAAGGGTAAACATTTGAAAAATGCGCGCAAGAAAGAATGCGAACAAGTGACGACAACCACGACAGCGGCGGCTTCTCCAGACATTGGAATCCCTTTTTCACTTCACCATCCTGTCATTTGCTGGCTCAGTCCACGCTCCCGCCCGTCGGTCATTCCCTATGCTTTATGTTTGCTGGACGGCGCCAAAGTAAGTAAAGCGCACAAAAAAATAACCAAAGTGGGAAAAACCTTACTTGTCATAAAAAAATATGCTCAACACTTGTTTATGTCACCAGTTTGCAAAGAACTGTCAAATACCCTACTCCAAAATCCAGAAATCAAGTATATAGTGAAAAGTTGGTTTATTTTTCAAGTCTTAATTAAATGTGATTTAAAGTTAAACCTAATTTATTAACTAGAAATTTTATAATGGTAGAATAGATTTAAGAAAAGAAAATGTACATAAGTTAAAGAAAAATATAAAAAAGAAATGGAAATTGAAATAAATATAGGCTTTGATTAGAATGAATAATCCCTGAAATTGAATGTTTTGAATATGAAGCTAAACAACTTTTAGTGAAAAGAAAATTTGAACCAAGCAGCACAGCATTTAAAAGAAAAGTTTAATGTTTTTATTTTATGAAATATCTAATGGACAAAAAAAAAACTAAAGGCGAAGTAATCTTTATCACTTTTATTGCGCAATATGTTCTGAACTTATAATAACATATATACATAACTCAACTCAATTCACTTACTAATACTATACCAATACTTTTTACTCACTTACTATACTTACGAAAAACCCCGAAAAAATATTGAAAAAATTATTCTTTCAATGAAAATTAGAATTATTCCGTAATGGAACCTATTTCATAATTCCTTTTGCAATACACTTTAAAGAAATTTTATACTTTCTAACCATAATGCTGGCAATATGTTTTTTTACTTTCAGCTTATGTTTATGGAGTTGCTTTTATTTGCTTCTCCCTCAAGCACTTTAAAGTTTTGATAGCCTCAATTGTTGAGTTGGTGCTCTCCTTCAACAAATTTTACTAGTGCAATTCATTAGTGGCAATTGCTTGCTAGCTTATTTGTTGTTTTTGGTTTTGTTTTTTGTGTGTTTCTTTTGTTGCTTTGTTGTTCGTGTTTGTTTGCTGTTACTGGTGTTGTTCCTGTTGTTGCGACATCACGCTGTTTTAACCTAGTTTTGCTGGCATAATGAAATGAAATATGTTTTCATATGGCAAACATGATTCGCCTTAAACACAAAGACTCAGCGGGTAATCATGTCATAGCCAAAGTACTATAAGAGTAGAGAGGGGGCCCCATTATAAGAGGAGCGAGAATCGCTGCCTGTTGATAGGCATTGTGTGTGTGTGTGTGTGCGTTTGTGTCTGTGTACATTTCGTTTTTGCACAAAACGAGAAATCCACTTAATTAACTTAATCAAAATATAGCCATTATATATGCCTTTGACTCAATCATATCGCTGCAGGCATGTCCTGCACAGCTGCATGTCCTTATTGTCCTATTGGCACATTGTTTGCTTAGTGCGCTGGATAAATAAATAAATAGACGTACGTATTGTCGGATACACACATAGAAATGTATAAATATGTATGTGTTTGTCTATTACAATTTTGTATCTTCTATTTGTATTATGACAGTCGTCCATTTGATGCAGAAATTAATTAAAATTTTCCCTCCCACCCAAACATATACCCACACACACACACTATCTCTATATCTATATTTGTGTACATTACTTGGCAACTTATATTTGTGCGTGTGTGTGTAAGTCTGTCTATTTAGTTGAGTTGCCTTCAAGCTGCAATAAATTACAATTTCCTCAGTTATTTTTATTGAATGGAAAAACTAGCAATTACCTTTTATCCACTTCTCTTTTCAATTACTGTAAATTATCCATCAAAGCGAAAAAAATCCATAATGATTTTCCAATTTTTCTCATTCAAAGTATACAAAGAGAAATATTTCATGTACGTTTTAATAAATAAATCGAATTTATTTGTCTTTATTAGAAAAACGACTAAACTTTTAAGCAGTTTTAAACAAAAGATTACATTTCTTACAATATAATGTAACCAATTTATAGTTTTAATCAACAGAAAAAGCTGAATTAATATTTATAATTCATTTTAGTTGCTTGTTTAGTTAAATCAAACCTGAATTTTTATGACAATGCTATTGATAAAACCAATTTGAAAGGGTATAAAAACTTTTATAACCTTTTTTACTACGTATTATTTGTATAAAAACATACCTTACACTTGAATTTCATCTCTAATTAAATAAATGAATGAATACTTGCTTGAATTATTTTGTAGATATGAACTAAAGTTTGTCTTCATTGTAATCCATGTTCATGGGAGTCAGAAGCAGTCAATATTTGAAATATTTGATGTAATATACTCAAAATTAATTCCATATTACTTTATTAACCCAAAAATGGCCAAGAGGAAAATTCATTTAAACCAACAGCAGAAGAAATACCTTTTCGGAGAAATAAATATCTTACGCTCTTTTGTTTCAATTAACTAGAAGACAAAAGCGTTTACTGGAATGCATGCCAGGCTAGTTACTTAGGCTTTTACTTTTTGTTATACAAACGAGCAAGAAAAGAGCAAAGGAACCTCTAACCCTTTTTGTGTATTAAAAGGCAAAATGGCAAAAACCTTAGCATGTAAGATGATTTTACCCTTTATTTTTTTTGCTTGCCTTTTATTTTTGTTTGGTATTTAAAGTAATTTAATGCCCCAGTGAATAGAGAATTTGGGTTAGGAATAAATATATATGTATATATAGATAAAGGTATATGTGTGGCTGGCATTGATACCTGCAGGGTAAAAGTGGAAGAAAATGTGATAGAAACAGAAGGAGTAGAAAAAGTAGAAGTAGAATATTTCATGCCACTTATCAAAGGCAACAATTTAGGTTAAATACTCATTAATATTCTAGTCTGCAAAAGTTTTTGCCAAATAAATTTATGCCCCTTGCCTTTGGCATGATACTGAGACTGAAACAGACAACAAGAGACTAAAAGAGACTGTTATACAGAGTGCCAGAGAATAAGAGAGACAGAGACAGAAAGAGAGAGTTCCCAAAACAAAAATAAATAAGCACACGCACATGCCCTATACAAACACATTCACACTCACACACACACGCCAAAAGACACATAGGAACAGAAACAGCGAGCAAGCGAGCCAGAAATTAATTTGTTGTAGCCTACTTTTTTGGGCGAGCCCTAAGAAAAACAAGAAGAAGAAAAAAAATGCAAGACAAAACTTTTGCCTATGAAAATGATAATTGCCCCAATGGAGTTGAGCGCAAAAGCATGAATAATTTATAAATTAAGTGCCAGAAGATGGCCAAACTTAAATGCGAAAATAAAACAACAACTACAAAAATGAGCGAAACAAAATGTAAAAAACTTTATACAGGAAAAAGTATTTAATTTGTTGCCCACTAAAATGCCAATAAATTTTTTGCAAGCCATCAAAAAAGAAAGGACACGTTGCAACGCGTGTTGTCGGGATTTATTTATTTACTGCTTCACCTCCGCCTCTATATCCTCTATATATCCATCATACACACATATACTGCTGGCATGGCGGATTTTTGTGCGCTGATAAAAATTTTGACATGCCAAACGAGGCGAATGGAGATGGGGGCAATGTCGAAGAAGGAACACCAAATGACAGGATATTATTCAATTGAATTCGTTTACATGCATGAACTACATAATAAAAATGCCCTTAACCAAAAAGAAGGCAAGAGTGTACATGTGTTTGTGTATACATATATGATTCTATAAGGAAAAAAAAAATAACGCAAATTGAGCAGCAGCCAAGCCAACAACATGAAATATTCTTTTGTATCATTCAGACCGGGGCAAACGCTTTTGTTTTCCGTCTATCTGTCTGTCTGTCTGACTGAGTAGGAAAAAGTCTGCGGTGTTTTTGAGGGGGAGGAGCATTTACATATTCATTTTGCAGAGCCTTATTAAATGCGCATATTTTATGGACATGCTATGAGTACTCGTATTTATACACTCATATTCATACTCATTTCTGGTTAGTTCTACTTGTCTGCTTGCTTACCCCCTCGAGGCTTTTTGTGTGCTTTGCCAACATTTTTCGACTAATTTGTTTGGTTCCGCCAGTTTTGCTTGCTGGCTGCTTGATTGGAGACCATAAAGAGAGCTGTAGGCGAAGGGTGGAGGAAGAGGTATGGCATCAGTAAAAGGAAATTGTTTTGCGGCTGGCAAAACTTTTCATATGAAATCCAAACTCATAAGTTTATGCCAGAGGATGTGGCAGAAAGGATATGGAGACGAGTAAATGAGAGATAAGTAAGAGTTATATGAGTTATTCTTGCCAACTTTTGCAATAGGCAACCAAGTAATCAATGCATTGCTTACTCAAAATATAATTCTTAGCTAAGATTTCCAAATGCCTTCAAGTCATTTAAGACATGTAAACTTTAGTTAATATATTGAACAGTCAATTACAAGAAATATTCTACTGGAGAAAGTTACAAATAACTTGTAAATTATAAAGTAATTTGTCATTTGATTTGATTCTTTATGAAATGCCTTTAATTATTTCTCTTTATTGAAACGTTAACTCAAATGTCTTTGGTTTAGAACTAGCCTAAAATAGTTTCATATGTAAAACAAGAATTGAAAAATTTCAAGTGTTAAGGTTGATTTACCAACTGAATATTTGAGAATATCCTTAACTAAGATTTCTTAAAGTCGAGTGGAGCATTTGATACCTTTTTTGAATAAATTGCATTTTAAATCATTTTATACATAAATTTTTCTCATTATTATAATTATTTCTCCTATTATAAACCCAAATAAGGTGCGAAGTTTTAATAATTTAGAAAATTAAAATTTAATAAACTATCAAACAATTTTTAGACTTTTTTTATTTAAGCCAAAAAAACTCACACTAAAGTGATCATCAAAGCTGAAAATATATTTCTATCTATTGGATACTATAAGCTTTTCTGACTTTTCTTTGGTAGATAAAAGACATTTTAATAAAAAATTGATTCATTAGACACAAAATATTTTTCAATCATAAATACATATTATTAAGATATATTTTTGTCTGCCTTTCATAAAGATAACCAATGACTAAATACTTTCCATAAATGTTCTAAACATTCTTAAGCAAATTTCTGGAAGGACCTTCTGAATTTCCCTTGCAATAAATTATATGGAAGACGCATAGCTTTAAATAAATTGCAAAACTTTTCACACTTCATTGATATCATTAGAAACATGCACATGTCATCTCGAATCAGTATCAATAAAGCAGTCACATTTAAAACCAGTCAACCAGAGCTACACTCATCTACATGTAATTCTCTAGATCTTCTTATAAAGCCAAAATGGGAGAAAGAAAAATAAATAAACACAACAGTTGCTCCAGAAAAAGTTGTTTTTTGTTGGTATTCAACACCTTTTACACACACATGCACACACAATCCGCATACAAATAGAACACTCCAAGTTGGTCTGTTGCCTCAGCTAAATGCAACTCATTACTAGACCACAGAGCCATAGAATTTCATATATACATACATATGTGTATGTATGTATGTGTATATGAAATATATATAGAGCACACTCTCGGAACAATTTTCTATGGAATGATTGCAATTGCACAAGGGGGAAACGCGTCACTTGAACAAAATGCTAGAGAGAGAAATTGCACTTGAAGCAGCAACAGCAGCAGTTGCAGCTGCACAAATAGAACGCCAAGCAAACACACAAGGACTCTGGACCACCAGGACCACTATGAGTTTTTCCTTTCCATTTTTTTTTTCTTTTATCCTTGTCTTCCCCCGCTTTGGAGTCTTTTTTCCTCTCTTCTTACTTACCTTGTGCATACGTCCACTTTAGAAGGAAAACGATGAATACGAAACGTAAATCCATTTTACAATTTTTTACAGTATTTCGCCTTAAGATAAAATGGCTAAAAAAGCGTTGCAAAAGCATTTATTTGCCTCAGACACTCGCGCAAACACACCCACGGCGCAACGCACACACGGACGCACACACACCGAAACTCGAATTGTAGTTGTTTAGTTGCATACAATGTGATTCTTCTTTAGATACACTTTGCCACTTTCACATTGCCCATTGACCATTTCATTGCTATAGTAAATTTTGCACATTGTGCCAAAAATTTTATTAGCCAAGGCCTTCGCCTGGTTTAAGCCCTCTTTAGAGTTAACTCACATATTTAACCATATATACTTTATTTAGTTACTAACGTCGAAAACCGTTTCCGCATTATCTAAATGCTTTCTTTTGAATTTTTTCTTTTTATTTTTCAAAGTTTGTTTATGTTGTCTTAAGCAAACACGATGTTGGCTTAAAACTTCAGTGTGACCTCAACCTTTCAACCGTGGGAACTTTTTTGTTAACCGTTGGCGGCAGTAACCAAAACTCAACTGAAAGCAAACTGAAAGTTAAGCCCAAGCACCAAGCACATCCATTCATACGCCTGAGTCCATGGTAAAGGCAAGTGGTGAGTTTCCTTTCTCCCAAAAAAAAAAAAAAAAAAAATTTAAAAGGGCTTCGTGTCTGGGCGGTCGTTTTATTATCTGTCGGGCTGGATAGAATCCGAATTGGCATTAGACCAAATTTCGGAGTTCTAGCCAAATTCCAGCAGGGAGACGCTACACAATCAGCTGTTCACACATTTTTATAACACAAACAAAACTGATCCAAAACAATTGATAACTTTTAAGAAAATAAAAACTAAATAAATGCTTAGAAGCAACTAAATGAATGCTTAATGTCAAATTGTCCCAAACTTTTCCAGTTTCTTTTGTGCTTTATTTAAATAAGCAATCAATTTGAATATTATTTAATTTTTTTTGTTAATTTTAACATTTTTCTTTTAATTTTACTTTGACTTACTTTGTATGTGCCTAAAACCTGTTTTGTTTATTATCATTTTGGCTAGCATAAACATTTGTTGCTGAATCCTGCCGGCTAAATTGTTGAGTCTGCGCACTAGAATTTTCGGAGTTAAATTGAAATTCCTACGCTCTCAATTCAAAATGCTTTGCTGAGTCAAAAATAGAAGAGAGAAAGAGAGTTGGATAGTAAAGAGAGTATAAAAATTTGGAGCGCCTGGCTAAAAGTAACGAGTAGCATTCAAAAGGGCCAAAAAAGACCGTTAAATACCTTTGCAATGCTATGATAAATAGTGATAGACGCGATGTGCTTAAGCAATTGATTGCACTTCCTGCAATTTGAATTAGTTTGTATATGCTTAGGTTCAATAGTCTAAAATTGTCCTTAAATAAAATATCCTTTATCTCAGGTCAGTACAGAGAAACATATTATTTTGGTTCAACTTGAAACTGAGGCAAATAAATCAAATCAAGTGACTAAATCCATTATATGAATAACAAGCTTTATTCTAGTTTTTTTGAGCAAAGCAATTGATCCTTATCCTTATATCTGCCAAAAATAAACTAAACAATGTAAAGAATGAAAATTCTAAACATGAGATCAACACAACAACACAGCTGCGTTGAAAATGGATCAAATTATATTATTTATACGTTATTATATACCATTAATAAATGTTCATTAATTGTAATTTTTAAAATCAGGCTTTATTTTACTATTTAAAAATATTTCAATTAATATCAAGTAGTCCTTATTTTGGACCTATTATGGATATTATCAAAGGTTTGATGACATGAAAAGAAGCTGATGAAACATAAGAGACACCATTAATATCTAAAAACTTTTCAATGCGTCATACATATTTTGATGATTACTGAATTTCCAAATATTCAGGGAATTATTAATATAATGAAAAAACTTCTTATCCAGAAATTTTTTAAAATTTTAGAAACTTATTTTACAAAAATACTTAAATAGAGTCTCAAAAGCTTTGTTTTCTACAAACTCTTTTAGAATATCATGAAGCAATTTCAGATTTTCCGAGAGACAAACTAAACCAGTCGTTGACATCAAAAAATCAATGTTAAGTATGACAAAGAGAAAAGCCAATGAATGAACTTTATACAAATAGTTAGAAATTAGGCCAAATGATGATGACCATTTCATTATGTAGGTAATTTTTACTATTTAGTTAGATTTGAATTGCACATGTTCGAAGAGAAACATTTCCTGGCATACATAGATTACAGACTAGAGTCACCGCAATTTCTGTGACCTAACCACATTTGGTGCTTTTGAAAACTTTTTCACCTGCCCTTCTATGGCTTACATTCGTTTGATGCATTAGAAAGAGTTTTTGGCATGTACATATGTATGTTATATATGTATGTATGTAGGTTATGTAGGTAGATAGGTAGTTAGGTTCATGGCAAACCAACCAAACATGATTGGCACAGTTAATTAGAAACTAACGTCACTTGCCATATGCCTTACCCATTCACCACAATCAAAATTAGCTCAGTGGCTTGTGGTCTTTCCTCTTCCGCTATGCCTCGTTTTACGTCCCTTGGCTTGAAGCCACATAAACAACAATTAAAACGTTACAAATTACACGTACAAAATCAACATTCTTCAAAGATTTACCCATTTATCCAGGAGATCTGCCTCCCCTATGCATTTATGCAGTGCAAAGTTATACTTTTTTTTCTTATTTTTTCTCTCCACATCTCTTCAATTATTTCCGATTATTGTAGAGCAGGAAAGTTGCTTCAAAATCCATGTTAATTGCTATTTTGCACCCATAAGAAGATGAAACGAAATAACAAGAAAATACAAGGAAATCATGCTTGCAGAAAGAAATAACAACCTGAGGTCAGAGCGAAACTGATTTTCTATTCATTTTACAGTGGCAACAACATCAACATCATCAACAACAACAAGAAGAACTAAAGTATATCCTTGCTGTTGGTCCTAATACAGTTTGCTTTTGATTTTCCTTTTACTAGCTCGATAGAAGAGGAGTATAGAGAATAGAGATTGAAGTACAGTGGACAAGAGCGGGTGGATGGGTGGTTGCTTGGTGTGTAGTGAGTAATCGAAAGAGAAAGAGAAAAATTACACTGACGACCCAGTAAAGTAAGTTCGCAGACGGTTCACAAGATAAACTGCAATCGAAGGACGTTGACTGAATGATAAATTACACTTGACAATGGGCCCAGGCAAACGTGCGTGTATCTTTGTGTGTGTGTGTGTGTGTGTTTGTCTCTGCTTGTGTGTGAGTGCCTTTAACAGGGGCCAGGACTTTTTCTACTCTCGTTTGTCATAAGTTTACTTTTAATATAAAAGTTTTCCCCGCTCTGTTCATGTTGAAAAGTGATCACGATGATAATTACATGAGCATATCACAGTAGGGGAGAATATACAGTGAACGGTGGAATATGTTTGGAAGGAGAATAAATGAAAGTTAAATCCATAAGATAACTTAAATTACTAAGCGTAGTTTTTTATTCTTTTTTTTCTTAGTTTAAGAGCAAAAAATTTAAAAACTTTACTTAAAATTGCCTTATATACTTGAAAAACTTCCAAAATTTTTATAAATTGATCAAAAAGAAACAACAAATTTCATACAAGACTTAACATTTTAATATTATAGTGAGATCAATCATAATTGGATTCCGATATATTGAAGAATTATTATACTATTTTTTGGAAATAAATGAGTAACTTAATTAATAAGACGATAAATTTATAAATATCAATGGTATTATCTGCTTAACCTAGTTTGCGATGGGCGAAAGTTAATCTACGCGAAGTTGTCACATTTGAAACCACTGTGAGAAGGTGTCCATCATGGTCCGAGAATGGAAGGAGACGCCAACTCCCAGAAGATTTATGTGCCCATGTGGTCAGAGATAAGAGGCAGTGGCTGAAGCAGCAGGAGCAGTAGCAGCAGCTCCTTGAGTGTTTGTGGGGACAACGGGAAATTCCTCGAGTGTGTTTGTCAGTTTGAGAATGGTGGAGGAAGGGGGGTAGGTGGTTGGGTGGAGGGTGATGGCTGGGGGTGTTGGCTAGAGGGTTGGGGTAATTATGATGCCGTTGTTGCCGCTTGTGGGCGGCAGCTGTGCGCCAAGCTACTGTGTTGTATTTCGAGTCTCTCAAGCGGTAGCCCAGTTTCTCACTCATTAAGGATATCCGTGCAGGAAAACAATGCCAAACTCAAAACTTGCACAGCGAGACACAGACAAAAGCCGTTACAATATTACCACAGAGGGTGACAGGAACTCCCGCCATCCTCTTCCCCACGCACCATCCTTTTCTCTCTAGGAATCTTCAGATTCCACCCCACGCTTAATGCATTTAGTGGCTGCGGTTTTTCGAGCTCTCACATTGTTTGCTCTTTGGCGCGCCAGAAAACACAGCACAAACAATACAAATATATTTTGCCACGCCTTCATGATACTATGTATACCACATCACAAGCTGGGGGGCTAAGGAGTGAGCTAGCGGCTGCTGCACAACAAAAAAAAAAAAGAAAGAAAAGGAATATTTGCTTCAAAAGCCAGCTACCAGAACTTGAGCACTGCACGGAAGTTCCGGTGTGGATGTATGTATGTGTATGTGTCTCGAGTCCTTCCATTCAATTTGTAACTTTTCTAGGATTTATATAGCCACACGTTGACTTTCCGAATTAGATACTGGGCGCGCAAGGACCTAAAAAGTGTTAATTCATTTACTTTGTCATAATATTCAATCTGTTAAAACTTAAAAAAGAAAACATTGAGAATGAAATGACAGTTGAATGAAAAAAAGCAATGCAATAGATGTAGTTGAGAATAAACAGAATAAAGCTATAGTAGATAGATAATAGATAAAAATTGAAATGCCCTAATACAAATGATCAAGAAGTTAGTAAACATTATTATCATACCTCAGTAAAATAAATAAAAAATATGCCTACATTTGTAATGGCATTTACTCTGAATTAGCTCATCTCTAGCTATCCTTTATGAATTGCATGGGCTAAATGTGTCATTTGTCCTAAAAATCTAAATGTGAACTTAGGTGACAAAAGCGTTTTAAAATAGGTCAATTAAATTTATCGGTAACAAATTATTTAACTAATATTAACACCCGAACTCTAGCAATCGTTTTCAATCGCTCAATTGATAATCGTCCTAATAACATATATACAATTCATGACCCACACACTAATTACAATTAGGCATAAAATGGGAAACAATCTAATTATTGAATACAGTAACAAGTGCATAAACCTTTGAAACATAATTCACTTTCGTAATAATTGAATCCTTTTTCATTTGCTTTATGAATCCTTCTTTGTTGCACTTTATTTACCAATATCAGCCAAACACAATTTTCCGACTTTTGCATGTGATGGAACTTTTATTAAGAGCGCTTTCTTTAAACTTAATGCAGCCCCTTTAAATATGCAACAGTTTCACTTAAAGCCACAATTACATATGTAAATGAAAAGCAATTTATAAGCAACTAATTTTGCATTGATTTCAATAAATTTACATTTAATTGCTTGACTCGTGTTTTTTGTCATATAAACATTTTTTTATTTTGGGGTTTGGTAGTTGTGGCCACAGAAATTTATTGGCTTAATTGACAAAACAAAATGAGTTGAACATGGCCAACAGGTTTTGCATGTACAATCGAGTCACGTGTGAGCCAAGTTTTTAATTGGATGCCAAATGGCTAAAAGTGACCAAAAGATGGGGAAAGGTGGACCGAAAAAAAGCTGTCAAATCAATAAAATATATTTGCTTTTAAAGACCAAAATGAAAAAGAAGCCGCAGAAGGAAAAAAAGACACAGAGTGGCATGAAAAAGTTTGTGGCACCTTTTGAAACTTTTTTGTTCTACCGTTTGTTGCCACCGTTTCCCCACATTTCTTTTGCTGTTACCAAAGACATTTTCAAGTGCAAAGTTTTTCCTTTAGCCAAATGCCTTGGGGACCCCAGCAAAGGCATTGCTTGAGTGGTCGTCGACGTCGTCGTCGTCTTCCTTTACTTCTGAATTCAATGTGGACAAAACAGGGTAGGTGTGTGTGTAATTGGTAAAAGGGTCCGGGGCTGCATTTAACTGAGAGGGGAGTAGAATAGAGACCAAGAGCTCAGATGTCAGAGGGCGAGCGACTGCATGTTTAAGGGTCGTCGACGGCAGGTCTAAAAAGTCAATCACAATTCCCAGTGCAATCACAACACGCGTATTAATATTTAAAGAGGCCATCGAATTGGTTTCTACGAAATCTGACAATTGTCTGCGACCCACACACACACACACACAGGCATTGAATACTGGGACCAAGATGGAGAGCATAAGATAAGATGCGCCAGCTCAGAGCAAATCATAGCAATTTTGTGGCCTGCAATATTTTCCACTTATTTGACGATTTGTTGCAGTTAAGTCAGGAGCACAAAACTTCACCCCGATTACGTATAAATATTTTAAGAGTATGGATATCCATTTTATGTCTGGCAATTTAGATTTTTATGATTCCTATACACACAGCATTGTCTCTGCTTTATGACCGATTCCATCCCTTCCGAAATGAAGATTGATTTCGCATTTGCATTCGCTTTGTGTATAGTATGTTGGCGAAAGGAAAAAAGCAAAATGACAGCTTTCTCTTCCGTATGTCTGCACGAATGTCTACTCTCTGTCTGGACGTAAAATGCAGAGAAAGAGAGAAAGGCAAGTTTACGCTTTCTGCATTCGCTTTGGCATTGAGCAAAAGTGAAAACTTTCACCATATTTGAACTTGCAGGCATTCAATTACAATTCTCCTGCAATCAATCACACTGAAAGTTAAACACTTTTTACCTTCTCACCCCTTCAAAAAAAAAGCGCAATGTCGGTAGCGGAAATATACATATTTGCATTTTCAGTTATGCATTTATGCGAATATGCTAAGCGATTTTCCTCTTTTGATTATGACAGTAGCACAAAAAACATGATTGAAGAGCCGGAAAACGTGAAGAATGTTGATGAAAATCAAATCGAAAGATAATGTTTTGCTTCAGGTAATTTAAATTCACTGAAAAATTCTTCGAAATAATGCATATCAAATTTCACGTACGCTTTTCTTTGTTTTAGTTTAAATATACTACTTTTTCAAATTCGCCTTTGGAACTAAAAATTTTCTTAAGGAAACAGAAATGCGTGCCTACTTTTAGGCTTTCCATTTACTTTCCGTATGTTTAGAACAAGCAAACCACACAAGAAATAAAAATAAAATGGCAGACAGACATAGAAATATGTTGTAGCAAATGTCAACTCGACTCCTTTTCCCACTTGAATAGGTCCTTTAATTTTATGTATTCTCACATATCTAGTATTATATGCCCACTTAATAGTTTTGTTTGTGTATCCAGGCAAATGACTAAACCGGAATGTTTGAAGATGCCCTGCCAAGTGCCTTGTTAATTTATGGGGCTAAGCGTCAAAAGGCAGACGACGACTACGACAAAGCGGTGGGGCTACTTGACAGCCGGCAACAAAAGGACACCACTCAAACCACCAACTTCTTCAACGTCACCACATAACGAATTCAGACAGCAAAATGTATCTATGTTGGAATGTTGATGGGTTTAAATTATATTAAACTGCCAGCCGTGGCATGTATTTAGCCCTTTTTCAAAATATTTCCTCACTTCTTGCTAACGTAAACGTAACTCAAGTGCGTTTGTTGATGTAACGTAAATTTCTCATTGCGGTTAACTGTTTCAAAAACACAACAAACAACACACAAAATGCACATTTATCATTGAACCAATCCCCATAAAAACACAATCCGAAATATTCCACTTGCAATTTCCCATTTTCATTTAGTGCAAGGCAAATGTCAAAAGTTGAAAGCTCAAAAGTTTCCCCTTGGTTTTTGTAGTTTTGTTTTTTGTTTTTTTATTATTTTAACAGTCGGAATATTAGCCCCGGAACGTAACTACTGGAGTACTGGGCAAGATCAACCCAGCGGGCAGTCTAATTTAAATTGGTTTGTTTTGTCTGTGGGCATTTGCGCTTTTTACTCCCCAGTTCCCCAACGATTACGACTGTCCTCCGTTTCTTACCACCATTCAGCACTTTTTTTTATTCTGTAAAGGACTCTCCTCTTTGCGAAAGTTTTTAACGCTCGGGGGAGTTGCGATGGATGCGTTGCGTTGGCCTGGATTGAAATGGACTGGGTAAGTGCAGCAGGCGACCAGGCGGAGAGAATCAGTTGTGGAGCTACTACCGGTAAATGCTAACGTTTACTACCTCATCGTATATGCTGTCGCACATTTTATTTTTGCTACGTCGAGAGAAATTAAAATGCTTGTTTTCACTTTATGCAAATTTGGTCCCTTTAAAAATGAAAAGCAAAAGGGCAAAATTTTATGTCAAGACTTGATAGTATCGACTTACTTAGTGACCTCTAAGGATAAATTTAAATGATTGGAGTTAGAATTGGTTAAGATTTGCCAAGGGAAAAATAGGTGGTAACTTTTGGCACAGTTCAATTTAAAAATTAGTTTAATCTTCCAAATATAGTACTTCAAATATTTTAGAAGGTTAAATTAGAGGTGTTACTTCAATAATTAGACTTAAAAAAATATTTTACTGATAAAATTATGTTTAAAATATACTGTTATTCATTTCGTCCAAAGAACATATATAACTGAAATTAAAAAAACTGAATTTAAGAACTCTGTTTTCCGTTTTTATATTAAAACTTTTGTCAAACTTTTGCCAACAAATCCATACAGATTATAAAGACATGTAGGAATATTTCAAGTGTTCAAAATTAAATATGCTTCAATTGTAATTTCACTTGTTAATAAGATGGAAATACAATTTTTTTTAAAGTTCAAAATAATTTTGAAATAAATTTGTCACTTCTGGACATTCACTGACAATAAGACATTAAGATTTAATACTGTTAATTGTTATTCATAAATATTTTCAGAAAAGCTTTATATTTTTTTTATTCCTTTTCAATTTGATGATTTGATTCTTTACCATAGATACTCAATACCTTTTACCTTATTTACCAAAAGGGGGTTCCCTCTTTAAAGATTCTTAAACAATCGTTGATCAAGTTAATAGACACTTTCTTTTGCCTTGGGCTGATATACCTTATTCCTCATGCTCAACCACGAGGTATTAAAACGCAACCAGGATTCGTTGAGTGCCCAAATATACACACACATATATTTAAAAAAAAAAAAGTGTATCAAAATTAAAAAAAAGGAAAAAATACACAGTGAAGCAAATAAAAATGGCGCGTATTTACGTTTGGGAATATGCAAATAAGCGTCCGTTGTATTTATTTTCTTTAGGTTGATGTGGAGTCGTCTCTTTTTTTTTTGAGACGAAGGGGAAGTTTTTTGGTTACTCGTGGGGCTTACAAGCTATTAAAATGTCGCTGCAAGTACTTAACTGCTTGATGTTGTCAATTTAAATTAAAAATAAAAAAAAAGAGAAGGAAATGAAAACGAACACAACATTGGACTCAAAAGTTGCAGGGCAAATGGCAGAGAACGCTGACTTTATAGACAACCCCAAGATGGGGCCCCAGAATGAATGGATGATGGGGATGAGGTGAAAGGCGGCTGCATGCGTGGATTAACAAACAAAAGTTTTGTTGTTTATGACTGCATTTCGACTGATGAGCTCAAGTATATGTATATATAGCATATACATATATATGCTAATGGAAATGGTTAACTCAGCTAGATGGGCAAACTGGGAAATTAAAAGTTGAGGCTGCTGAGAATTTTCCAAAGTATCCTGTCATTAAGCAAAGTGATTCACAATGGGGTAAAAGTAGAGAAAAGTCTATGCAGCACTTTTTAAAACTTTTCAAATAATAAAAAAAAAAGGAAAGTTTAAAAGCAATTTCTTAAGACTTTAAAATAAAAACAGAAAATATATTTACATAAAGTCTACAAATACAAATTTGTTGAAATTTCCAAAATTGTTTATTCGGGGTGCAATAAATATAAAATGTTAACTTTAGACTTGAATTGGGGCTAATATTTAATAGGAGAAAATAAAAATAACTCTTCCATCTTATGTCTTTAGAATTTTGAGTGAATCGGAGCAAAAGTAATGCAAACGATCATATGTTAAGGTTGTTATACATTACGCTAATTGTAAGATAGAGTCTAAATGTTTGCGATAGTTCCAATTCCATTAAAAGTCCTTTAAATGCATACAAAAATGCATCAGGTGCCTTTTTGTAGAAAATAAAAGCCAACAAAAATGTTTGGCTTGGCGAAGGGCTTTTATTATATGTATATAACAATGATTTTGAACACATTTCCAAACCAAACCATGTAAAATTGCCATTTAGTTTCTAAGCAAATTGTACTTTTATCTGTAATCATAAAAATCTGAACCTATAACCCAATAGAACTAAAATGTTATAGGAAGAAAAATATAAAAATGTGCTAGTAAAAACATCCGCTTCTTGGCTTAAAGGCTTTATCCTTTTGGCTAAAGTATAAATGAGACTTGGTCTCTGTCAACAATTGAGGATTGTGAACGGTTCGCTCTCGCTCTCTCTCTCTCTCTCTCTCCCTCTCTATATATTTCTCGGTGTTTGTATGCCGTAATAAGCAAAGTCGGCTCAAAGTATTTTAGTGCAAAATACACACAAACACTCACACATTTGCAAATACATACAGACACACACGTAAACGCATAAAAGCACAGCGAGAACGTGCTCTGATTTTGTAAATAATTGCAATGACGATGACTTTGCTATCCACAGCCTTGCGCTCGTTCTCATCCTTGTTCGGATACACATTCGCATCCTTGTCGTTGTCCTCATTGTCGACAAATACAAGCTCCGGGCGCCAAGTCAAGCCAAGCACATGATAATATTAATAATAGTGGTAATAATCATACGCACTGTGTGACGAACACACAAAAATGAAATCCCCGCCATTGTCTGCGACGCTGTTTAATATGATTAATGCTCTTCCCCATTCTCACACTCAGATTTTGCCCCACACAAAATATTTACACGTACCTATATACATATATTTATATTCGCATTTAGCTATATAGAGCTTCCAGTTTCTTCTTCCTACTTTCTTTGCACAAGGCTTTCACCATGTAGGATTTAGAGGACTTAACTAGTCGGCTCCATGCTGCTGCCATGCTGTGTGGTATTGTTGGGTGGTTGGTTCTGATTTTGAATTTATACTTCATGTTGATGGATGGATTGAGAAGGAGTTTTAATTAAAATCGTTTGCTCTTTTTTCTAGTTTTTTTTGCTTAGTTTTTAATATGTTTACAAATCTAAATCCCTGATAATAACATCAGATTCGTTTTAAAGTCCTTTGAAATAAAAAAAATTATAATTTTAAAGATAATTAATTCCTTTTTCATTTAGTTAAGAAAATATTTTTATGAAATATACAAATTTTATAAGTATAATAATGCTTTTAAATAATTTTGTTAAAGGTTTTGCAAATATTTCAACTGTAAAAACAGTAAAGTACGACAGCTACAATTTGTTAGATTCAAGCGGCCAAATTAAATGATATATGAGATACTTCTGATAAACTTGTTTAAAAACAGACTTCTTACTTTTAAACATGAAAAAATGTTTGCCAAAATCTTTTACTGCGGCTCTTTAATTGTTTTCCATTCCAGTTAGTAAGAATTTCTCCCAACACCTTTAGTCGTATAACTTATATTTCAATTATAAAACTTGCATAAGCTTTAGCTGTACATAGGTGACCTTTAGTCATTTTAGGTAAAGGATATTGAGGTAAACTGCATTCAATCGAGCAACAATAAACAATGCATTTTTTATCTTACACAATTTGCAACAACTTTTTTAGTTTTTCTTCTAGACTCTTTTTTTGTCTTATTCATGTGCCATTTGGCTATAAATTTTACTCAAAATGGTAAAAGCAAAAGTTTTTCTTTCAGTATTATCTACTTTTATTTCGTTTTGGATATAAACTTTACTTTGAATTCAATGAAGCAAGAAATTTTTCCCTGACAATTAACCAGCTTGAGAAGGAGAAGATATGAAAAGACATCTGCAATTCTGCAGATTGCAGAGGACAAAACTTTTACCACGTATATGTATATATACCCACATGTATGTATGTATATGTGTGTGTGTGAATGGTTGCACCCCAAAACTTATGCAACGATTTTTGTAAGCGTTGCAATAAGAAGCAAAGGAAAACCAATTGAAAACTTTTACCTCAAAAAAAGAAGATGGAAACGAAATAACGAGAAAGGTGACTCCTCATATTGCTATGCATTGTGTATTTATGCCTTTTGGCTGCCTGACGAATCTCAAAAAAAAGCGAAAAAGAAACAGAAATACAATGAGAAAGGTAGAAAAATGCAGTAAAGCAGAAATTAAAGAATAATATTTTCTTAGGGTAAAATGCAAGCAAGCGTTAACAGACGACCGAAAGAGAGAGGAAAAAATGAACTAGACTTGGAAAAAATAGATAAACACGGCGAATGGTAAAAGTCTTTAAAAACGCATAAATTGTCATAGCCAAATGGCTGATGGTGGAAAGAAGAATGGTAGTGGGAAGTTTTTCCTGGATGAGGGTGGTTTTGAAGACACATCTTTGATGTGTGGGGGGTGTGTCTAGCTGTTTTTCTTAACTTTAAGTGTTATTATTCTTTGACAACTAACCCTTATTTTCATTGAGGGTGGAGGAGTTCTAGAAGGGCAGTAATACGATATGTTTACTTAAGTTACAGTAACAGGTAAAAAGCTTTTTGACTGACAGTTGACAGAGTTTTTGTTTTGCAAACAAAAAAATGCGTAAATAAGCCATGAATGGGAAAGGAAACTCAACATTACGAAAGACAAAAGGGAAAATTTAAATAATTTTCCAATGGAACAAAGACTCGTAAATCTGTATGCAAACTAAATGAAGACTCCAACAACATCAACATTCACAGTATTCGCATTCACATCCACATCAGCAACAACAACAACAACAATTGCATCATCAAGTCATGACATTTGACAAATGAGCCTTAACCAACCCAACCGTTTGGGAAAGTAAAATATTGCACTCACATGCGAATTTCAAGGTACATGAAAGGGGTATGTATGTATATATGTATGTATGTACATATAACAAAAGCACTGCAAAAATCCAACAGTCAGCAGTGTGAAGCAAATTCATCGTTAGAGATGACAACGTGGGGTTATATCTAATAGTGTATTAGGAGCTAAACTCGATCTAGATCAACAATTTGCAAGTGCATACTAAAAAAATAGCTAGTTACCAATTGTAGAAGTCAAGTATTTCTGTTTAGAAGTTAGTACAGGTTTATATAAAAATTAAGCATTGAAAAAGTTAAATATAAAATGGAATTAATAAAGAGGATATCTGTATACATAGATAATAAGAACCAAGGAAATCATTCTTACATTGAGCAAATGACCTATGAAGAGTAAGGCAAAAGCTTTGTCCCAAAAATGATGCAACAAGAGATGTAAGAGCTGCAACTAATTCAAATAATTTCACTAACATTCTTGAGAACTTTGATTTCTGCAGCTTATAAACTGCCTAACGCTAAATATCGCTAGTACAATTTGCTCCACATTATTATGCTCCACTCTATACTTTTTTGACAACTTTCACCACATTTCAAAATGTAGCAGCGCCTTTTGTGTTATGCATTTAGAATAAAAATGCAAGTTAAAATATTTCGATCGTAATTTGTTTGCTTCGATACCATTAAAATTGAAATAGAAGTAGTTGCCTCACATTTTCAGATGTTAATACAAACAACCAAAAATTAGTTTAAAAATTGTTTTCTTAATATATTAAAAAATAACTGTGTACCTAGCATTTCGGCATAAGCACATGAAACCATCTCTTTGATCCCTTTGTTTAAAGTTTACTATAATTTTAAACTCGGAACCTACATCCAACTAAAAAGCATAGTTTCTAGTTGACCCATCTCTAGAAGCATAAAAGAGTTTTGAGTGACATCCAAAGGCACGACCTTCTTTGATACCCTCACCACTTGCCATCACAGTCAAGTCAGCACAAAAGTCAGCCGAGGGCAAGCCAGTCTGCACAGTCTCCGCAATTTCAGTCAGTCGCTTTTTTTATGGCAAATTGTCAGCGTAGTCGTAATTTTTAAGTTAAAAAATTGTTAAAAATAAAGCAAAAAAGAAAACAACAAAAAAAAACCCAACCAAAACCAAAAAAGCTTTCGTAGCATTCATTACCATGCCGACAACTCGACTCTGCTCACTGCCACTCACTCAGGACTCAGTACTCGGAGCTCAGTGAGAATGAGTCTGCATCCCTCTCTATCATGTCTGCGTGTTGCACAATAATTTATTGCCGCACAATTGCAGCTGCCACACATTCCAATGCACTTGGCGCCCCAGCTGCCATATAACTTCGAATAGGGTTGGATTTCTGAGCTGGGGGTTTTAAGGAGGAGCCACCATGCTGGAAAATGTTGTCAGGGCACCCGCAGGGCTTGTAAAACCAACTCGCATTCATCGTTGATTTCGAGATGAGATGAATCCCTTCCATTTGGAATGGGATTACATTTATCTTCTCTTATATAACATTGAATTTGTAACATTATATATATTTAGTTATTAGTTAAATGTTGCAAATTGATATCATATACATACATGCATAAAAGTAAATACTTGTGGATATATTTCATCATTTGATTAAATGCAAATGTAATTGGATATTTTGCAAATATAGATTGTACTCATATGTCTTGAAATTGATGTCACTTCCATCCATCCAAAGCCATTAGCCTAAGTCAGTTGGTTGTGGCAGCGGTGAGTGTGGGTTATGCGGTTTCTACATACATACATACATCTAAAGATATATATAGCGACAAGTCTTCCTCCATTAAGGGAAGCATGCGAAAAGTGTCAATTACAGCAGATGTCAAAAACAATCAACGGCATAAATAAGTCATGGCATCGGCCATCAGGTCGATGGCAATGCGCCACGCCAAAACTAGGAAAAAGGACGGATGGGAAAACTTCTGGGGTAATCAATAAGCTAGACCAATTGCGTGCAGATAATTATCAAGTGGTAGCGGCCAACAAAAAGGTGTTATGCTCAATACATTGGTTAATACCATCATAGCCGCAGGTCAAAACTGTTAACATTTGAAATTAAGAAACACGAACTCTACGAGCCTATGGGGATTCGATAAAAAAACATGCAGCTGGAGGTGTTTTTTCTACTTTGGTTAATAATACTTTTGTAACAGATCAAAACTGGTAACATTAGAAATTAGGTTAGATCTATATCATTGCTGGACTAAAATTGTAACCATTAGGAATAAAGATAAGGACTATTAAGTGTCAGAATTGAAATTCAGCTTAGGCCAATTTAAGGCATTTAACATTGGGCATAAAGTTTAAGCTTAAGAGATATACATAAATATTAGGTCAATCTGCCTCGAACCATTAAAAAAAGTAAATACATTTAGATTCATTTAATAAAAGGTTACAACCATTGTCAATAACGATAAGGTTAAGGACACCACTTAAAGTGCCTGCTGGAAAACTGTTCACAGCTTGAAGATGACATTAGTCACACGAATACATAGTCAACACCTGGTACTCTTGTATCTGGATATGAAGATAAGATAAGGAAACACTTCAGTTGATTAATGAATGGACATTCATCGGTAAAAATTAGAGACTAATTTGATCATATTCAAACATATAAAACCAACGAATGACATATATATCAAGATTAAAACACTAACAATAAATTAAAGGATAATTCCAATATTCTTCATAAATAGTTCAGAATTATCATATCTAAACTATAAAAACCACACTTTGTCAGGCAGACAACAAATAGAGAATGCAATGCATAGTTCATAACCAATGTGCGACGTATTGGTCAATGTGCGTGTTTCAGTTCAATCAATACTAATTATGGTAATCAATTTTAATTAGAGCATGATGGGCTCAAAAACGTAAAGGGTAAGCCGCTGCAGTTATTTGTTGTCAAAGCAATGGAACAAAGACATGAAGTTCGCCTGTCCCGCACACTCAAAAGCCACTCAAAAGGGATTGGATTTTTGCTTATGTCAAATTGTGAACAATGGTCGAAAGTGGCTTGCCCAAATTGAGGATGACAGGCTCGACCGACCGACCGACCGACCAATCGACCCACCCACCGCCCACACACAATATGCACACGTCTCTTGCCTAGTCTTTTACGGGTTTCTCATTGATAGACACACTGATAGACAGGCCGTGTGCCGCATAGAACTGAACCTGCCAATAGCATCGGCATTGGCATCAAAATTCCATTATTTGGATTAGACCAATTGTTGCCTCTGGATGGCATGCCCAGGCTGCATACTGCATGAGGCATTTTACGAATTATGCAATGACAATCGAGTTTTGAGTATCTCTTAAATAATGTCATTTCTTATTTAAAGGTATATTCTGCTTCTGAGTACAGCAGAAACTTGAAATTATATCAGTCTCCTTTTACTTATTAAATACTTTTTGTTAGATGAAACGGTCTTATTATTCAAGCCAACTAGGTTGACTATAATATGTATATGCCATCATATTATTTGTTTATTATTTGAGAATAGCCTAAAAATTCAACAAAATTTTATTTTCAGTTTTAGAATTGTTTCAAGTAGTCCTTAATGTGTATTTTCAATATGCAGTGATTTTATATAGAAATTGAAGATATTTTATTATAGTTTCACCATGGCATTGAGCATAAAGTTGATCTAGAAAATATCATGGGTTTTTTATGGATCTCCCTGGATTTAGCTTCATCATTTATAATCGTTTTTATTTCTTGCTCAAAAACAAAATTTTATCAAACTTATAAATATACGTAAACTTCTTGGAGTAATCAACATCAAAATCTACAACCTAATCGGATTCTACAACATTATACAATTTTTTAAAAACAACTTCGTCAAGGTCTGAGATCTATACTTGTATATTAGTTGAATTTTCGACGAATGCAAGAAATTGAATTCCTGCAAGTAAATTTTCAGACTTTCAGTGTTATATCCACAACTGGACACATGTGCTAGTATTACATAAGAAATGATAACATGAATCATTTAGACATTTTTATGGCTTTAACATGGCTATTGTCTATTTTCGTTGTATAATTGGAATTTTCAATTTGCCATTAACAAGACTGGATTTAAGCTCAATTTTTGCTTAACCTTATCCCTTGTTCTCATCTCATCTCTTGCCACAAAAGACTTGTAAAGTAATTTAAAGAGTACACAACATCTCAATGTACTAGATATACACACACACACACCCCAAAGTAAGCACAGCTGTTTGCCCCCAACTACCATTAACAGTAAATGACTAGCCTAATTTATGCACCTTAGTAGACACCCCCTCTCATGACCATGATAGAGGGGAGACATCGAAATGAGAAGAGGGAGAAGTCTAAATTCCTATTCACCAGTAAACACGCCGCAATGCCGTAACTTCTATACCAAAATTGATGAAATAGCTATAAGGAGGAGGAGTATGAAGAGCAGGAGCAGAAGCTGGAGCTGGTCCAAACTAGAACTACCAACTACCGACTGACTGCCTAGGAAATTGCTTTACACAATCGAAACGCACGAAATGACAATATAAATCGAGGGGCGGAACTAATTTGCCAAAAGACTCGAAATAGGCTGGCCACAAAAGCGGAATGATGACTATACACTGTATGATGTGAAGGGAGGATGAGCAGAATGAGGGAGCAGCCTGAAGCTGAATGGGAGACTAAAAGGGAGATGGAGATGAGAATGGAGAGGGATGATGATGATGGTTGCAATTTCACCCATTTGAATTGGCCAAAATTAACGCAACGTGGAGCAAAAGTTTTTTTTTCTTGTTGTGTACGGAAATTGCGTAACTACACATTAATGAAGAAAAATTGCAAGAGGTAAGGGAAGGGAATGATTGTGAGTTTGATGAAGGGGAACTGCTACAATTACGACTACTACCGCAAAAACTTTGGGAAAGTGAACGACACTTTAGCCCATAAAACTGTCTCTGATTTATGCCAATTGAAGTTTTTTGGCCAGGTAAAGAGCTTGATAATGAACTACACGATGTCTGAGTCAGTGAGGATTGAAGGGGGATTATCACGATGTAACTTCAAAGAGCTAGGGTTAACAGCTGGCATTGATTAAACTTTGTCTCTCTCATGTCTCTGTCTCACTTGGCTTTCCAATGAAATCATTTATTATACGTTTCGCATTGGTAATTTTTATTGCCCATCATTAAAAACAATGGAGACATCTTCTATTTATGGCTCAAAGTCGGCAACTATGCACTATAATCATCGTTTATCATCTGTTACATAGATGCTAGGGGCCTAATTAATTGTAAAGTTTTCTCTTTGCATTTACTTGGAAATCTTTTTTGCCCCATTAATATTGTCACAGATGTCGCCATTTGCTAAGGCAACAAATGATTAATACAACAAAGTTTTCCAATTGTAATTGCATAAAAGAGAAGAAAAGATTATGCTCATATTTTCTCTTAAGGCGAAGTAGAATATTCACTAACAAACTGATGGAGAGATTGAAAAAAAGTTGATTTTTTCCAGTTCAATTCATAAGTTGTCTAAGTCTTTTTAAAAACTTTAAATGTCAGTTAAAAGAAGATCAAATATATTTTACATGCAAATTGAGTAAAAAAAATCTATGTTAGTCATAGTCATCAATTTTTAAAATGCTAATCTATTAGTTTTTAATGCCTGTAAGTTCTATAATATTTCATTTTGCTAACGTTATATTTTAATAAATAAAATTTTTAGATTACTATAAAGTGTACATCTTTAAACAGAATGCTTTATATATAACGTTACATTTCTTCCCTTATTAACTCAAGTGGGACATTTGGCAGAGATACTCCAACGTTTCGACCGATCGTCCACATAACTCTATTTGTAAGAAGTAATAATCCGTGACAGTTGATTTTTCTACTTTTTATTTTTACGGTCGTATTTGCTCTTAAACTGTGGCCTGCTCCTACATATGGGTATAAAATGTAGAAAAAATTTATATTTTCGTTTTGTTTTTCTGATTCGTTGGGCAAACTCAACTAATGACTCAACTAATGACATCATAGCTCTCTAGCTATTCTTCATTATATGTATATGTATATTGGAAATTAAAATTTTAAAGACTATTTCTATTTTGTACGAAGAAATCAATGTAACTTATTTTTAACTTACATAATGTAACATCATAAAAATATGTAAATCTCGAGTTGGCTTAGGTACATTACCCGAAGGAGCACTCCAATTCATGAAATTAGTTTTAATAATATTAATATCATCACTTGAAGCAACAACAGCAACAACATAAGCCGGCTTTAGTTTCAACTTTTTGGCTTCTTGCTCAATAGTTCAACGCGTGCAAGGAATTTGCACAAAAGGCGTCAAGGCAACAGCGAGACCACCCACACCACCCAGTTAAATCTCAATCCCAAACTCAAGCCCAGCGACCAGAATCAAGCCCACATCATCTGCAGTAGGAGGAGGAGCAGCAGCTTATGCTCATTGTTTGCTCAGACTGTTGCCAGTGCCAACCAACATCAACATTATCCAAAAATGTATATAAAACTGCTGCCTGGCTAAGATCTGCCCACAAGTTTTGCCCCCACCACGTCATGGCCATGCAAATTTTCTCTCTTTTGTTTAAATTTTGCGCGCCGGAAATTTGCTTATCGCCGCGTTTCAGTTGCGGCTGCCGTTTCATAGAGGGCGGTGCAGGAGGAGGAGGAGGCAAGGGAGTAGCTGGTTTGTGGACAGACCAAAGTCAATAGAGAGATTAGTGCGGCAAGCATTGAGCCGACACACAGAGTTGTGCTAATTGAGCGACGGGTGCTGGGTTTCGGGTCATGGAGACGCGACGGCTTAAATCAATATAAAGCAAAGCAGCTTTATTCAATATGCAACAGGACAAATTATTTTCCCATTGAAGTGATTATACAGACAGGAGAATATCAATTAAGGCAGAAAATACAACAAGAATTTCATTTCAATGGCTAAATTTTTAATTAATCACAATTATTGCTGTCGCATAAACATTAAACTAAGATGCATATTAGAGAATACCTAGCCCAAGTGTGCCACCAGCTCGTCTCTTGCCGCCGCCACCGCCACCTCCAAGGCCACCCAATCCAAGTGTATTGCCAACTCCGCCAAGTGTCTTGCCAAGTCCTCCACCCAATTGACCCAGAAGATTGCCAAAGGCCTCGCAACTTGTCGAACTTAGAGGTGAAAGTGAAGCACCCAACACAGATAGTTCGCAGAAACGAAAATCATTGGAAGTTTCCAGTTTGGTGTCGATTTTAATAAAAGGTGTCGCCTTCCCCGTGACCCTCTGGAAAAGTTTCGAAATGCCTGTCGATTTGCTATCCATTTCTCCCTGCTTGGCAAATTGTAACAACATATTGATAAGATTTTGCCGCACTTTTAAATCTTCAGAGCTGGTGAGGCGTGTATCCTCCAAAGGAGTACCAAAAATGTCATTTGCATCAAACATATAGCCCAATTCATCGCCATGACCAACAGTCTCAGGTTTATCCTGAGCCGTTTGTGACACTATGGGTAGGCCACGCAAGAAATTTATTCCCTTGGACTTGGTGCCATTATACTCAAAGCTATACATAAAAGCTGGAGCCAACTGCGACCAGACTTGAGTGGTTAGAACAGCTGGCAGATTGAAGAGCACATCTGTGGTCGACTCCACAACTTTGGACAACACTTGATCGACATTCAAGGTTTGTGGCACTTTCCACACGTCCTGCAGCGTTGGGGTTAATAGGCTTGTTAGACCAGGCAGCTCAGGTTTCAATATTTCGCCAGTCACTTGATCTATGCGCAGAAAACCCGTCAACTTGTTCAGGGCATCATTGAGCGAACCCAAAAACTTTTCAGCTGAACCAAAAACTTTGTCAAGAGTTTCTACAGTCACGGAATTAGCAGTCTCATGTTTGGCTACTCCCGTTAGCAATGGAATGCCAGAGTAATTGCCACTTCGAAGCTGCTGTTCGGGATCGCCCACCAACAAGCTGGGTAAAGCACGTCCATCATCTTCTCCCTCGATATGCGGCTGGAAACCCACATTGCCAGTAAGACCCTTGATTAAGGCACGTCCGAACAAACGTTCTGTTTGCACTTTATCATCATTCTTGATAATCTCCTCAGCGGATTTCTAAACAATGACTTATTAGTATAAACTCATGGGGTTATTTAAACTTTTTTCTCACCTCTCTCATGCACTGAACAATTTCCAGTTCATTGCCAGATGGACAACCATTGATCTTGGCCACTTCTTGAACACTCTGCACGGGCTCCTTATCCGTTGCGTATTGAGATAAAGCTGTTCCCGACATGGCCACCACGCCGTGTACATTCCCAGCACTTCTTGCTGTCTTAGACATGGATAAATACATGGCACTGGCCGCTCCAGATCCGTGACCAATGGCCTGAACGTTCTTTGGATTACCACCGAAATATGATATATAGTCGGTGACCCATCGCAGAGCTGCTGCCAAGTCAAACATGGCCAGATTACCATCGAATTCCTTGGTGCCGTCACCCATTATACCCAGAGATCCCAAACGATATTGAGGTGCCACCACAATGGCTCCGTTCTGAGCCATTGGAGTGGCATCGTATTGAGCAGCAGAACCATAACGATAACCACCCGGATGTATCCACACAAACACGGGCAAGCCCGTTGATTCATCCGGCATTTGCGGTGTATACACATTAAGGAGAAGACAATCTTCACTACCAATAATGCGTTGAGGTTGCTGCGGATGTGGCTGAATGCATGGTGGTCCATACCTAGTGGCATTCATGTCACCGGCAAGACGTCGATAGACTGGACGGGCATAACGCAAATCCCCCACAGGAGCCTCTGCATAATGTATACCCAAGAAACTGTAAACTCCCGTCCGGCTATTACGAAAACCTTCGACACGGGCATCGCGATTAAAGAGACGTGCAAATACCACGGGATCATCGACTGGCGGTGCCTTAGCATTTCTGCCACCCACTATACGCTTGACTCGACGATGTTCCGACTTATCGTTCTCCACCTCTGGCTGGGAGTGACTCGGCTTCAAGGTCACCGCCAGTAGCAGCAATAGCACAATCAGCCATTGAAACCAATTGTTCCGCTTCGACGCTGTGCACATTTCGTTTCACTCCGATTGTCAACATGCAACTGAATCAAGAGAGAGATTTCCACTGGCTCACGAGATTTCCACTTTGCTCAACTTGGCGATAAACTACAAACTGATACAACAAAAACAACAACCACAACAAACCACATTTTTTATTTCTTGATAAACAGCAAAAGCTAAATTAAATAAATTTTACTCATTGCGAGTTGGATAAGACTATGTTTGTTTCAACTGAGCTTTTGACACTCAAACATTCTAATCACGTATTTTGCAATTATGCCGGGCAATTGAAATTCACTCTCAGATATGGCACTTGAGTTTAAAGCTAAGTTCAGTAGTTCTCAGAATAAATACACTAACTAATTAAGACATTTTTATTATTTTTCCTATTGTTGTTTTGGTTGGGTATTATCTTTTAAACTTTTCTTGTACTCTGTGTTAGATTATAACTATTCTTGCTTAGTTCGAGGTTTATATGGATATTCATTTTATTATCTTTATATGCATTTAAACATTTTTTGACTTTTTCACAAGCAGTTTAGTTTCGAGAAAAACATGCTAAGAGTAGAATAAACTTTTTAAACTAGTGAAACTCCATTTAAAATGTTTAAAAATATACATATGTTTATACTTAGGAACTATAAAATTGTAATATAATTATTTTTATTAAATTTTTTACAATTAGCTTAATATTTAACCTACTATAAAAAATGGCAGTTAGTTTAAGGACCTTCGGCTTAAGTACTTATATAACAAAAGAAACAATACAAATTATAAACGTGCAAATTCATAATGTAAGTATACTTAAATCTATTATTTCCGATCTCGCATAAATTTATTGATAATTATTAATAAAGAAAGTATTATCTTTCTGATTCAGTTTCTGATCAAAATATAAGTTTTAATAAATGTTTCTTTCTACCATGTAAAATTGTAAAAATGATCTAAGAGAAAATATTTTGGAAACACTAATTCTCATTTCAAGTTTCGAATCCACATATATTCAATTAGCCTTAACCAATTATTAAGTTTTATTATTTCGTTGTTTAGTAATTACTAACTTCTAAAGTTAAAGTATATAAAAGTGCAATAAAATTAAATTCATTTCCAAGTATAGACTTTCTGAAGTCATTCCTTTCAATATTTTACACATTAGCGAATTTAAAGATATCAATCATGTTTGAATTGCTAATACTGACCAAGCTGGCTTCTTGGAACTGGTTCCTACATTTAAATTAGTAAACGTAAAATGTTCTTTCAAAACGAAGATGAGTAATATAAGAAAAACTTGATATGACGAATTGGTTTACGTATACGTCATACTAATTAATCAAAAAAAGTTAACAAATTTGTCTCGTTGACCTTTCATTGGCTATAATGCATCTAGATTGAGATTAAAATTTAAACAAATATAGTATTTTGTAAAAAAAAATTACTTCATAATTGAAACGGTGTTAGCTTGTTAATTTTAGTAAAATTATTGAAACTTAAATAAAACCTTTGTAATAAGGTTGTTGATTTCAAAATTTATTTTATAATTTTACTTAATCGCTCATTAAATTGCATGTCAATTGAATATACCGATAGATTATTACTACTTTACGAATCTGACATCTTCTCAAACAACAGCAATCAGCTTTTGGTATTATAAAGCTACTTATAAGTAATTGTAAAACTGGTCAGTTTGGTTTTTCCCACATTGGCATTGTTACAAACTTGTGAGTTGAAATTCAAAATTGCATGAGCGAAATAATAATGAGAATTTAAAGTCGTTTTGTATCTTCACAGCGACAAAACAGAGTGAGAGAGATGGAGTGACAGAGACAGAGAAAAGAGCTACATCATATATGTATGTACGAGTCCGTAATGTCATATTTTACAGCAGCTGGGCAAGAGGAACCACATTATCTTTGCCCAGATGAATTATATTCCTCAGCATATTTTCAGCTAAGAGGAACATAAGGCCAAAGCCAAAGAAGTGGTGCAATGGGGAGTGAAACGGAAACGGAAGCTGGCAAATATCATGAAGCAAACGCATGTTGTGATTTTAAGTTTCTTGACCCCTCCCGCACACTCTCTTAAGAGAGACATAGCCAGCATCAAACATTAGGGATTCGGATTAGGCAATAAGGGGGGGCGGACGGTATGGCACGCGTTGGCTAACTGTATGACTGTGCCACATGAATCTCAATGTTTGTTGTTTAGAAAGAGAACGAGAGACCACGTACGGGCAGCTGATTTGTCTGCAGCTAGCCAAAAATACACTGTGAAAATAGTATGCACTGTATCTAACGCTTTAAATAGAGTTTAGCTATTGATTACTACCGGAATTGAAATCAATTCTTGATCAATTTTAAATTTTGAATTAGCAAGTGATAAGCGCCTAAAAAGTTTATTTCATCTAATGTTTATTGCCTATCTTGTTAATATTCGTTTTCTCTTAGTGTAAGATCCACTCTCATGTGTCGTAGACAATGGCAAAATGACATTTAAAGTTACGACAATATAATTAAGTATACTTCTGGGAGTTGTCGCCGCTAGAACAGAGTAGAGCAGCTAAAGGAAGGAATAATTATATATGTATGTATGTATGTGAATGTGCAGGAGAGGGCTAAGAATGAGGCATGCAACACTTTTGAAGCACGCAAAGTTTACACAGCTCCCACCAGATCCGTCTTGCCACTTGGCCAGGCACGCCTCAGCATTTAACGAGATTAATCTTTTTCTGCCACACTCTCAGCTTACGTTCTCTCTTACTCTCTCTATCTGTCCCTTTCTCTGGCTTTTGCTATCTCTCTTACAATTTATTCCCCCAACTGACAGCAAAGAGAAGTCTTTAAAAACTTATTAATCTTAAGGGCTATCGAGTAAATATTTTGTTTTTAATTGAGTTTAAATTTGCATAAAAGTTGATAGACCTATCTATCTAGGAGTAACATAAACAAACACACATTCCAGTCCAAGCTAAAGAGGAGAATGTCTGAATATGAACATGTCCATTATAGATACATTTAGGCAGAGCAGAAGGGAGAAACTAGCTACCAAAAATAATTATTACAAGCAAGATTGAGTTTTAATTTGATTTTGTGGATACCGAATACACAGAAGGAAATTTGAAATGAAAACAATACAAAACAACTTTGCTTTAAGTTCTTCAATTTTCAATACTAAATATTTACAAGCCCATAGAGAGACAACATTTAGCCAAATTTGTGTAAGTTACTAATACTATCTGTAAATATATCAATTACTTAATTATGTTTGAATTTCTTAACTAACTCAAAAGTTAATTTTTTATCAAAAGTAATGTTGAACTTGTCAAAAATTAAATATTCTTTTAAAAACTGTAAACTTTTTTTAATTGCTAGCTAAAAACAAAAGAAAAATTTAAATTTGAAAACAGATTTTTAGAATTTATATGTATGTATCTAACTGGTTTTTTTTAACTTTTGCTTATTGGTTGGTCAACAAAAATTTAATTTTTTTAATGTAACCATTAGTTTAATTATACTTTTCATCGCAGCAAGTGCTTAATTTCATTTCTTTAAGTTTGAAGGATTTTCTTTTCATTTCCTCAAGTCATCTATTCCAATCAGAAGTTTTTCATCAGCTGCTTTTATTAATTACATCACCATCGTTCATATTTTTCAACTAATACATTTCTTTTTAGCCTAATTTATCTTTTTTTCTATCTATTGGGCTAGGGGTCCTTTGTTTCTCGTTTTCCTGCCACACGCAACATGCTACGGATTTTTCCAAGCTGCTTTCTCTCTATCATCCTCTCTCTCTCTCTCTCCTTCTGCGTCTTCGTGAGTTGCGTGAGCCAAGCCCATGAGTTCGCCAAGAAGAAGGAGAAGGCGTTGCGTGGAAAATTAGTGGCAGCTTCCGCAGCTGCTCCTGCTCCTGATGCGATTTTGATGTGCAAAATATTAATTATAAAATAATAATTGAATTGTGTATATGCTCTTGGCATTTGTGTTGAAAGGTGAGCAACAGCAGTGGAAGATATTTTCGTTTCTTTATTGTTTTTAGCACTGTAGACACGCCAAGTGTTCATTAAGAAAGAGACAGCAGGCAGCAGCGACAGAGACGGAGAATGAAAGAACACATTTCTAATCGAAATTAGTTTGCTAGATTAGTATTTAATAGGATAAGCAAATCCTTGTGATTGAATTAAGAGTTTGGGGGTAGAGATTAACTAACAAAACAGCTGACAACATAAACAGAAAATGGGAAAATATCAATTATTTTAGTTAATCCTCTTTATTTATATTAATTTATATTTATATTTAACAAAGGGGAAGAAATCAATCTCTTCTAACAAGAAAGAGAACTTTAGTTATGACAGAAGCACAGAATACATGGACTTGGTACTTTCTTTTATACTTACTCCATAAATACCCAAATACTTCTCTATTTTAACAAAAAATGAGACTAATAAATATAAACCGGTATTTAAATACCTTTTAAGCCACGAATTAAAAGCAAAAGGTTTCAGGCTTACCATGAAAATGTGAATTAACTATAAAACACTTAACCTATGAGGCCAATATCCTTTTGTAATATGGAAAATTATAATTTATATTCGTTATACCTTGAAACCTAAACCAAAAAATAATGATTAAAATATTCCTTTTTTCCTTTTCTGCTGACCAATAAAATGTTTAAAATGTATTCCTACCCTCAATTCGCATATTTTCGTCCCCAGTCAACTATAAAAACGCATAAGAGCGTGAATAATATACATAAAAAAAGAGGAGAGCAAAAAGAAAACAATAATAAATAAATATGAAAATATTTCATAGTCGACTGTCGACCAGTCCGCGCTTGTCCTTCATCCTATCGCCCCATCGTACATGGCCATCGTAAAAGGGAAACAATATACAACAAAACAAAACAAAGTTAAACCCAATACATTAATGGTATTTGCATTTGTACTGATTTTATTTGGTTTTTATTGAATTGATAAAATCACAACGTACAGGAGGAGGTAGAAAACAGAAGGGCGCTCGCGTTGTATGTCCTGCGATTTCTGGTCCTTGCTCCTTGCTGCTCCTGTTTCCAGCTCCTGCTCCAAACTGCCAATTTGATATTCCGATTGCAATTTATGTGCGCCCACTCTACACACATTCACACACACACACACACATACTCACCTACATACATACGTATACATGTGTAAGCCACATGTATGTATTTGCTTTGTGGAGGAGGAGTGGGGGCAGATTTTGGGTGGTGTGGCCGTGGAAGTCGTTGTGATTCTTTAACTCCCCCTACCTTTCCACAACCCTTAGACGAGAGACGGCTTTGTGTTTAAACATCTGCAATATGCTGCGTGTTCCGGGCGCTGGAATGAGGTTTGTCGAAATGAGAGAAATGTTTCGGGGATCACACTGCAGTCAAGTGATGGTGTGAGCAAGTGAGACCAACCTTCAGAGCTGAGAGCGTGACACGACAAATATGGTATTCAATGCACTAAAATCCTGTTTGATAATTTTTGGACTCTGCAAGAACAATATTTTGAAACTATTTCTTTATCTTTTCAACAAAAACTTTTTTTTTACTTTATCTGTAATTGGTAATATTATAAGCATTTAAATTATTTGACCCATTTTCGGCAGTTATTTTATCTTACAAAAAGTTTTGTAATATAATATTACTGTTTTTAAAGAAAGAACAGTTCAAGCATTTTGTTGGTTTTACTAGTTTTTAATAAGTAAATTAGTTTTATAATCTATAGTCAGTTTTACTAAAAAGAACAATTTTAGCTGAAATGGCAGACAATTGTATTATGTATCCAAAAATATCCTGCTGAGCATGTGTCTGATATACCATTTGACTATATTCAAAACTTGACTTTGCTTACCATTTTCTGTTCTCTTTATTTGATGTTATTCTAATATATCACTTTTCAATTCTAAGACCTTTTCTTAAATTTTTATTCTATTCTATCTATTCTTCAAGTTATACGAATTATATTCAATCTAATAATATAGAAATATTCAGTTTCACAAAAGTACAAATATTTTGTTGAGTTTTAAAACCAAAACTGGGTTTTAGCCAGTTTGAGGTCAATAAATCTTACTATTTTATAATATTTTTAATCAAAGGCAGCACAAAACTTCAGCAGATTTTCTATATAGCTATTTCCAGAACTACAAAGTTCTATCATCAGCAGACTTTGCTAAAGAATGCAGATTTTAGCCACTTACTATAACTAACCATATAATCAACGCTAAAAGTAGTTGTGAATTCAAACTACATAAAGCGAAAAATAAACGGCAAAGTTTTCAATTGCATATTCCACCTCTTTTATGTACATTTTAAAATTTGTCTTATAAATTTCCTTCATCTATAATTTGCAAATCTTGGAAGAAGCTCTCGTTTTATCTTAAGGTGGAATTTAAAATTTAATATATGTAAACTCTAAATTGAAGAACAAAGCCTTAGAATTAAGAAAATTCTGTGTAAGAAAACCTTTTTTCGAAAATCTCACAAAGGTACCTAAAATTCATATGGAAAAATTTTCAAATCTCTTCATATTGAAGCAAATGGCCTTTTTGAATGTACTTATGTACTTCTGACTAAAGTTTTCTAAGTACCTATATATACATAGAATAGTTATTCTTGAACACGAAGTCATCTCTATCATATTTCAGTTGTCTATATGTTCGTGTTTATTTGGCACCACAAATGCGTTTCCTCTTTTGTGGGTGCCAGGCTGAGGTGGTTGGAGGGGTGTGGGGTTAGTGGGTGGATGAGTGCTGTCGCGGTGCTGCTGCGGGTGGATACAGTTTGGTTTGGTTTTGTGGCAGCGACGTCAGCAGCGCTGCGGTTGTCGTTTAATGGAATTCCGTTCTTGCATTAAATGTGACACACAGAGAAAGCTGCCAATTGGAATGCCACACACACACTCACACACACATACATGTACATACAGATAAAGCGCACTGACAGTTCCCGTTACACACTTTACCATTGCGAGTTGTCCTGTGGTTTAGCTTGTTTAAGTGTTAAATTAACGTTTTAACAGTTTCGATTATTCCGCCAGTTAATTTTTAATGTTCCGCTCTCCAAAAAAACAAAAAGAAAAACATACGGTAAAACGGAAAAATCATCTGAATTAAGGGAAAACAATTGAAGCCAAAAACATTTCCTGATCCTTACCGATGCCGCTGCCGCCTCGGCTGCTGCTTCTGCTTCCTTTGTGGCCTGTATTAAACCGAAAGTTATGTCCTTTTGCCTGTACATTTTCATTAGTTTAATTAAAATTTTATTTGTCTGCCGTCCAGTAGTTCCTTTTCAAATTGAACCGCAAAAGTTTTTCGGTCTAGCATGCAAAGGACGAGGAAAACGCACAGACATATATACATAGATGTGAACCAAAGGCAAAAAGGATTATGTTATTGGTTTTGTCATTTGTGTGTGTGTGTGTGTGTGAGAGTATACTGCACTTCCTTATCCTTGTTTCTGAAAACTTTTGGCCCTATACATTCATTTCAATTTTACTTTGTTTATTCTCATTGAGTGTGTGTTTTTTTCTGTTGGTCTTCTTATCTTTGTTTTTGGCATGTCCTTGTGCCATTGACAGGCCTTCAAGTTGCCACAGTTGTCTTCCACTTCAGCTCTCTTTTGTGGCTAGTTGCCTAAGCACAAAACTAAAATAAATGTTGCCATACAAATTATTGCGGTTTATTCTGGTCCATCGAACCACCAAAGAACAACGGAGACGGCCACAGTCCAGAACCAGACGCAGACCCAGCCCGAAACCCACAACCGTTTGCCTGGCGAACATTAAACATTAATGGGTACTAAGTATGTCGGGGAGACAGTTTTGAGGAATTATCGCATTAGGACTTGCGGTCGATTCCATTAAGCTGCTTACAACATTGATAAACGTGACTTTCGGCTCATGAAATTTTTCAATTAAATTGAAACGCATCTTCTACTTCTATGTCTATGAAACCCTTTATGGATTCTTATTTCAATTATATGGACAAATTTTTGGCATTCAGTTTAAGTAAAGGGGAAAGTATATTAAATTATATTAAAATCATATACAGATATAAAAAAATTACACGAATGAAACGAAGTGCTTATCAATAATGGTTGTTAATAATTGCAGGTATATAAAAATATATACATGTATTTGCGAATAAAGGTTATTATATAATTCCAAAGCAAATCCGAAATAAATTGTTTTTTATAGGTGAATCGTTAAGTTATAATAAATTAAAAATAATTTTCTTTAACACTCCCAATTTCTATATTTCTGTTTGTTATCTACTTTGTCAAGTATTTGTTGAAACTAATTTATTATTCTTTTTATAAATATTTTCATCAACCAATTTATGCATGTGACTTTGAGTTGGAATTGTAAATGAATTCAATTATTATAGAAAAAAGATTCGCATTTCAGATCTAACCTAAAATTTGCTACATTAGTTGAAAATTAAACAAGTTTCTGACTATTCACGATGAAATGAAATGAAACCTCTACTTCTCTTAAAGTACATAAGCCAAACTTCCATCTATCTTTGAAAATATTCAAAATGAATTATATTTTAAGAACTTTGCAAACTTTAGTTTTATTATTAGTTCATCTTAAATGAGATAATTGCGCTTATCGTTTATGAGACGTCCCCTTCTATTCACTTTTATTCCAGAGCAAATTGCTTTTAAACGCACCATTTACCATATCTTTATCTTTGCCATCACAAATGAGAGGTTTTTGCTTTCGTTTATTATCCATCTCCATTGACCCAATCATTAAGTACACTGACCCAGCTAGACGGCCTTAGGGATAATAGATGCTCATGCTGATTGATGCTGAGTACATCTTCACCTACCCGTATAACCTATCTAATTAACTCATTAGACAATGTCACCCAAAAAAAAAAAAAAAAAAAAACCCAATGTTAAATGTCCAACATTTACACACTGAATGGCCCAAAGACCAATCTCAATTTGTTGACAAACAAATTACACGAAGGATTTACAGGGAAATTACGCGCAATTTTTCTACACTTTTTCTTTTTAAGCCACAGAGAAATACGAAAAAAGAAAAAGCAGGCCAAACAAAGCAAACGAAAGGACCCATATGTACCATGAAATTTAATTTAATCAAAGGGCAAACAAGGACAAAGAGGACGACATCAGGACCAGCACGAATCAATCTCAGCATGATGCACAGTAGAGGCGGAAAAGGCACCCAAAAGGCAGATTCTTGCACTAAACTCCCCAAAAAACAAAAAAAAAAAAAAAAAGGGACAAAGTAAAGGCGTTCCCCAGCTAAAATTGATTAAGTCCAAAGCGACAGCGGGAAGCACGAAGAAAGGCAGTAGAAACGCACAATGCAGCGACCAGACAGGACCAGGATCGACCAGAAATGGGTTCCTCAGCATTGGACCATTGGCTAGTGCTGATTGTCTGACCGTAACTTGTTTGCTCGCCTTTAATTTCATTTGCGCGGCCTCCACTTCACTCTACTACGTCTCTACTTTTGCTTCAAGGATACGATTTGTCTTGCTTCTTTTAGTCCTTTTTTTCTTTTTTTGCTTGTGTTCTATGTGCTTCCTTCTCTGAATGCTTTTCTTGTTGGCTGCTTTTCTCCCCTCCATTTACGTAGTATGTCTGCTTTCATTTACATGCTTGAATTGTCATTGTAGCGTTTAGCAATTTTATTGTCCTGCCAGTGTCCAAAAACTCCCATATTCTGACCATCCAGGCCACCCCTTTTCTGGTTGCGGCCTTGTGATTTATGCGCATATGCTAAGCATGGCTTGGGGATTGAACTTTGACCCTGGCCAACAAGGGTGAACTGATAAGGCATTTCTTCGTTTCCTTTTATTACAAATGCCTCGACGCGTTTCTTTCTCACAGACCATAAGGGCAAAAGAAGGCTAGAAAAATGTAAGTTTAATTTGCCACAGCTGATTGAATTAGTGCAAAAAAGAAAAAAAAAATCTGAGATAAAGGGATGAAAGTCAAGAATTTATCTGCAACTAAACCAGGGCTGTCAGGCTTTAAGTAAAAGGCTTTTACTTTTAGGAATTTGAAGTTGTCACATTAGATTTTTATCAAATTTGTTATCAATGACTTAAGAATCAATCTTTAACTATATATATATGCATATATATATATACCTATGTATAATGTGTGTTAACTGGTTAAAAATAAGACAAACAATACGAAGTTTGTATATTTAATATTTTTGTTTCACATATTAAGTCGTTGGTTTTACAGCATAAAACCAGACAGGTTATCTTCTGTATTTATGTATTTTATTCCAGCAAGTTTTTTGAAATAATACATTCAGAAGGATTCTCTCAGTATATGACTATATAAGTTTGATGATTTCCTAAAGCAATGCATCAATAAAAACGAAAAAGAACACTTAGATACATTGGCTTAGCAATCTTTAAAATTATAGATCGATTCAGAACATATTTCTTGAACTACATTTGTTTTTATGTTGTTCCAATGAGAACTTTTCACCTCCAATAAATCCAAATAATTACATAATAAACAAATAAGATAAGAGAAGGTATCTCTTCATTGTAGGATACATCAATTAGAGTATAAATTACCAAAAAATTGCTAGATATTTAAAATGAAATTCGCAATGCTTTGAAAATCTTTTTGTCTGCCAATATTTTTTTTGCTTTAAGTATTAGCTAAGTAAATGGCACTTTAACTTTGGGGTGGCAATCTAATGCTAAGCAGGGGCTCACATGTTGCAAATTCGAAACACTTCACATAGACAGACATACCGATACTCGCTCACAGACACATTAGCCGTATCCCCCTCCTCGCCACTACCAAAAAGGAGCTGGTGAGGAGAAAGTGTAGTGATAACCTAAACCTAAAAGACAACGGACATCGCCTCAGACATGGTATAATAAATGGCGTCGCGACAGTTTCCTTTTAACAACGAAAAGTTCGTATATATCCGGCGTTAAGAAATGCCACAAGGACCTAGCCCCTTCTCTAACTCTCTCCCTCTCTTTGTGGCTCTCTTCTATGAATTGAATGCAGGCAGGCAGGAGGAAACACCTGCGTCCACTCTCAGACCCTCAGACATCTCTCAACATAGTAAGTATGTATGGGAAACTGCACGCCACATAAATTCCAATGGTGCTTGCTGTGTATTTTCGCCCACAATTCTGGTCCTGGCTTACAAGTTGGCAAATTTGTGAAAATTACTTTTTGTTTATTGTGTTGAAAGCTTAATGTTAAGGCCAAGGTGCTGTAGTAAAATCCAGCCAAGCCACGCCCATTCAACCACCAACACTCGAAACCAAATCTCACACCACTTGGCCATTAACATTGAGTTGTTCTTCGTTCGCTCGTTTGTGTTATATTTTTCTTTTTTTTTGCGTTGTTGTGTTAATAATTTGTTCGCCTACATGGCTCGTAAATATCGCAGAATCCTGCCACGAAAAGAACGAGGATGTGTTTTTGTCCTACCGTCCGTTTTGCTCTGTCTGGACAACAACAATTGCTGTTTTCACACCATAATCATAAAAGGTACAAGCATAATTATTATTTTTATGTCCCTGGCACTTATTGTAAAGCAGCAAATTGCCTTGCCAAGCCACCGACCAAGTAACCAGTAACCACACAGAATGCGTGGGAGAATAGCAGCAGGAACACAAAACGGGAAAACAGAAAAAAACAAAAAAAATGGTCACGAAAATTGTAATATTTGGTCTTTGTCCTGCTGCCTGGCTAACTAATGTGTCTTCAGTTAGTGAATATTTATGCTTTCCGACGATAAAGATTGCCCAAGAAAAACTCTTTCATTTTTTTTCATTTCTCATTTATTTCTTTCTTTCTTTATTTGAAAATTTAAATTATGAACTATAGTTTTGAGGGACACTGGCAAAAAGGGTTAGCTGAGCCGTATTATATGGAGGATTTGTCATTATCAAATCATGGCTCATTTTTCATCAAACAATTTTTAATTTAGTTCTGAAACCTTTTAGGTGTACAATGAATTGATTTAGATATACAGAATCAAATAAATTAGTTTTGAAATACATTAAACCTAATTTTCTAGACTTGAATCATGTGACATAAAGTCTTTTAAAATGCTATAAAAATTCAAAAATGGTTCTAATTGATTTCTTATCTTTTTTCATGCTGAAAAAATATGTTTATAATTTTTAGTTATTTGAATTTAACAAATATATTCTTAAGAAACACTTAATGTGAGTTAAGAGAGATTAAAAAATAGACTTACAACTTTAAGAAATATTTTCATCATATTTTTATTTAAATGCTTTGTTACATTCTGCATGATAATTTAGAGCTTTAGAAAATTTTCGGGGCATCGGTTTTCGATTTTTCTGTGTCTAGACGTAATTTCCAGAGATTCTTAATGTGTTCATAGAAAAAATGTTGTGACTTTTAATATTTTCGTAGTGAATGCTGCAAGAAATGAGTTCAAATCGGAATATTATTTTTTAATGTTTTATATTAAATTTAGACAACTTCGCGTAATTTGTAAGTTTCTTCTAAATGTCTAAAGTGTCACAGTTCAAGAAACTGTTTTAAATGGTCTGCAATAACTTTAAATAATTACTTGAAATCAATCAACAGATAAATGTAATAAATATTTAAACTCTGTTCACTATGCCTATCAATGATTAATATTCCACAGGATTATAATTCCTGTGCCAAGTTTCTTTACCAAAATACATTTTCCATTTTTAAAGAATACATTATTTTAAATGCAAATGTTTTATGTTCTTTTCGTTAGCCAATAAAGCAAACAAATACATTTACTCTTGTAATATTTAAACCCCATTTGGGTTTTCAACTGCCATTTCATCATTCAATCGAAGCAGAAGTAAAGCTCTTTAGCATTGCAAATCGTAAAAACCTTAGTCCATATCTTGATGGCAGACTAAAGTATTTGCCATTTGGCCCAACAAAACGTTTGGGGCTTAGAAAATCATTCAATTGTGCAGGTAAATGGACTGCAAGCGACAGTTCGAGACCCCAAAATAAAAAAGAAAATCGAAGAGAAAAAGAAATACATAAAAAATAAAGGGTTTCACATACAATTGCACAGAGAGCGAATGAAAATCCATTGAATACACAGAAGAGCGAAAAAAAAGTTTTGGTCCTTTGGCCCTCGTCGTGGTCAGACTTAATCACTTTTCCCTCTGACAGGCATTTTCTTCGATGATCCGTAATCCTTTTAAATGCCCCTTGAGTAAATTTATTAGCTGCACGTGAGAGTTGCCCAAAAAAACAGAAAACAACAGAAAATAGCAACAAAGAATAAAAAACGAGAGTTCCGGAAACCCAGAGAGAACCGGATATGAGGTGCAGCCGGAATAAAAGCAAAAAAATTTACAAAAATCCACGCCCCAAGCATTTTTAATGCTAATTTATGAGCTCAGCTCATATGGATGTAAGGCGAAATGGGAGGCAACTTATTTACGAGCTGCAGATACATATAATGTATATATATTTAATTTTCTCTTTTTTCCATTTTGTGCAGTTGAAATCCTGTAACATTGGTCTCCGCCCAAGGACCAACAGCGGAAATCATCATTTTAATTAGTGAAAATTCCCTCAACTCCTTCTTGCTGGAAATGTTTGTACATAGGCCAAATACTTTTGTCAGAATCCATTGATGAGTTTCGCGGTCAGCTGATGGGACATAATTTTAACAAGAAAATCCATTCGGTAAAGATTAAATTTGTATCTAAAATTATATTAAATTCTATTGATTTGAAACTGTGAAGCATTAAAATGCTGATTCGGTAAAAAACATATTCAACAAAAATTTGTTGGTAATAAGCTACTAGCATTCTTTTATAACTATTGCCAATTGATGTGGTAAAATGTTGAAAAAACGTTCTAATTGTAATTAAAAATGTTTTTAAATTTTTTCAAAGATTCTAAGAAATTCGTGAATCGTATTTAAATAGTTTAGTTGGGACCTTTGTGACAGAAAGTGGTCGGTATAAATACTTATACTTTTAAACAAATAATTGAAATTAGCCCATTAAATCAAATTTTATTATATATGTCAATTAATATTCTCAATGACTGACAAATTTTTTATCATAGTTATAATGGTATGACTTAAGAATAATACTTTGTATTGTATTAATAATTGCTTGCACTATTTCATAAGTAAAATTTTACAGTCCAAGAATTAAGTTCGAAATGAAACTTTGATAATTTAATAAAGATTTTCTCATATTTGATAACAAATCAAAACTAATACGTTTTAGGGTATGCCAAAGTTCATCAGCAAACAAGTTTTAGTTTCTTTTGTTTGCATTCTTTAGTTTTTTTTTATGCAATGTCTAGTTCGTGGAAAAAAAACCGAGAGGAAGTATACGAAAATTATGGTGAAACTTTTCAACAGTTTTGACAATAAAAAGCAAATGGCGCTAGATACAACTTGCCTTCAAATGCCACGCCCACCCGTACTCACACACACACACACACACAGGAAGAAGACCGCACATTAGTAGTTAGTGCAAGCAGGCGGCGGTGTCTAACTTTTGAATAAATACAATAAGGTGGATGGGGATCAAAAAGAACGGAGGTGGCATGAATTGGGGGCCGTGATGACGCAGAGGGAGCAACTGACTCCCCGGGCGCCACTTTAGACAATGAAGCGTGTAATGCTAAATATCACGCTGGCAACCGCATCCAGCCGTTGCTTTAGCTCCAACTATATTCCTGTCGTCCTGTTGTCCTTTCGTCCTGTTGGTTTTCCCTTCTACTCTAGCATAATTTTGTGTACCGCGCGGTTTGGCAACAATTGCTTTCATTATAGAATTTTTTTTTTTTTGTTTTTTCGGTTAGGTTTTGTGGTGTGGGTTTTTGTTGTTGTGTAGTTGCTGGTATTGTTGTTGTTGTTGTTTTTGTTGTTGAGAACCTTGCAAAACCCCTTGATGTTGTTACAGCTACTCGTGGCTCCTGTTGTTTTTGTTGCTCTCTTGTTATTGTATCCTGCGGCCGCAGATACATTATCCAAAATTTGCATAAAATAAATAAATTAAATATGCCAGACATGCGGTGCGCCATTGGTCGCCAGAAAGAGAGCCAAAAGAGAGGCCCGTGTTAGGCAAAAACACTAGATACACTGAACAAAATGCTCTAATGTTAACTTTTAACTATAAAATAAAGACTATAAAAGTACTTTATAGAAAGTATAGACTTTTATTTATTTTTTTCGTCTGTGAAATCATCCAATATAAGATAGAACTATAAACAATAATCACAAATATACATAAAAGAAAATAATTAATATACATATTAAAGAGCTGCATAAATTATAACAAAATCAATACGAGTTAACTCAAAGTTAATTCAAAACCAAATGAATGAATTGTATGGCTTTGAAAAACAACTTTCAATAAATGAGTGTACGGCGTAGAACTAAGTCGCACAACTAGTGAAATAATATTCAAAGGTAGATCCATCGGGTATATGATGGATTAGCGAATATTATTTTTTATAATACTTATATTGGATAGCCTTATTTATGTTTACTTAGATCGTGGGAATTAAGAAATCCTTCTAAATTAGATTTTCCAAGATTTGTCCCAAAATGTTCAATCCAAAACTGCGCACTTATTTCGCCATTTTCCGTACATTGTTTGATGCTTTGACACTCAATTCATTGCCTTTCATTAAACAAACTTACGTATTTTTAGAAATTTGACAAGTACTAACATTCACACTCATTCATTTCATTGTGCATGCTCTATAATACATATTAATATAAGTAAATTCTGGGTTTATAAAAATGGGTACTGATGGTGATATAGAAAAGAATATTAATTATTTCGATTTTCAGAATTATTTAAAATTTCACAATTTCGGAAAGCTGAAAATACCAAAAATGTATAATAAGATATATATAATTTCCATTGATTGAGTTGAGGTTTGTTGAAATTTATCTCGACATTTTAATTTTTACTCTGCTTGAACATATAAATAAATAAATTATTAATTTTAAATATAAATAATAAATACAAATTTCACACATTAAAGTACACAATAAGGTAGTCTTTGGGTTAATTACTTACCATCCACTTTTTTTTAGTAGACTGATTAGGCATCAGCACCTTAAATTTTTATATGTATGCTGCATAGATCAAACATTTCATTTTAAAATACATTTTCTAATATCTATTGGGTTCTAAGGATATATTTTACGGATATATATTAATCGATTGTCTTGGTTAGACAGAACACATATTATTACCTTATTCATTAGCACAATTGTAACTTCACATAATACCAGACTAAAATGATTAGGCCAGTTTGAATTTCTTTCAGTGTACATCTATTCCTTTTGGCCGTTCAAAGTTTCCATTTTATTATCACACCGAACTAGAGCGGGTGAATGAAAATAGGAAAGGGCGGGGGATTGAAACCCCCCCACTTATGAGCCCACCAACAGAACAGCTGCAGCATTTTTGAAGTTACCCAGAAGCTGGAGTCAGTCATGGCGATGGTGATGGAGCTATAGCCGGAGCAGACGGCAACCAGGATGCGCTACGTTGCGTTTGCTTGTCATGGTCCGTTGCGTGATTTTTGGTTCGTCCTCCAACCATACTTCTGGCTCCAGCTTCATGCACGAGTTGTTGTCCTTTGGTGTGGTTCTTGTTGCTGCTGCTTTTCCTCCTGTTACTGTTGGTCGCCTTTTTTGGCATCCGCTTCATAGAGCACATGGCTGGCCCTAGCATTAACTTCATGCCGCTTCATTTTGTTGGCCCTTTTTTGTTGTTGTAGTATATATACATTTTTCTACTTCTTTTTTTTTTGTTTTGAGGGAAAATTGGTTCGTTTGGTCGCCAAGGCACTTAAATTCTCTCCAGCGGCAGTTTATCCGTTGCTCTTGTCGTTGTTTTTGTTGTCCACCTCTGACTCTGTTGTAGTTCAATTTGTGCCATGCGGTTTAATGAAATTTAGTTGTTAGTTGCTGCACGTTTAGCTATGCATAGATGTTTCAGCTCCGATAGATGATGGGACAACAAGAAAGTCGAGGGCGTGGCTCCATACGTGATGTTCAATGGGTTGTCCTGGGCTAAAGGGTAATTGTTGTGGCATATGATTTGTAGAGTTTGCACAGCTCCCGCAACCGTAGCGAGATACATATACATACATACATATGTTTAGAGTGACAGGGGACAACTCGAAAAGGGTCAAAACCCAACAGAGCGTATACGTGATATGAGATATTTATTTAATTAATGCTGTATGCTTAAATTGAAACCTATTTATAGCTACGGCGTTGCCAGTTAACTATTGTTTATTTTTTCTTAATTTTATAAAAAAAAAGGCCTAAATTTGCTGATCTTCCCCCTTCAAGTGAATCAAATAAATTTAAATGTATTATATAAACTTACGTATTTAGAAATTAATAACAATTTGTATACCAAACTAGTAAAGTGTAAAAAAAAATAAGCAACTTTTTGCTCTAAAATACAAATTAGTCCACAACGACTACCAAAATGCTCTTCCGAATGAGGTGTCCTCTACGGATATAATTGACCTTGATTCAAAAGACCTGAAACAGGGTGAAACCATCAAGCTTTCTCTTTACTTTAAATTTACTTCAAATCATAGACAACTGCAATATGTTGATCTATCAAAGTTATATAAAAATTAAAGAAAAATAAAAGAGTTTCATCTACTTTACTATCATTCTTACAGTGTCAAATTTCAATGATTAAAGTTCAATATTAACTTTCTCTTTGAGAATGTCGAACATAAATCCCTTGAGAAATTCGCACTAAAATCTCTTTAGCCGCAAAACATAGATTTCACTTTTGTCTGAGACTGGGCTCTAAGCCGAGCCCTTTGCTAAGTACATTTGTAAACCATTTCTTACAATTCCACAATCCGCAATTTTCGAACAACAACAATAACATCAACTACAAGGAGTTACACTAAGAACTTACAGACTCAGAGATCTAGTCTTAATAGTATTGGGTGGGAGTAGGGGTTCGGTGGGGGAAGAGAGTGAATTTCGACACATGTTGACGCAATAAAAATGTCAACACAAACATAAAACATCTTCTAAAATGGCATAAAATTCACCGGAAAAAAAAGAAGAGAATTTTTGAACCATAATAAATGGGTCTATGCTTGAAAGAACTTTCACTCCCATTCTCCAACTTTCTCTATCCACACACACGTGCTTAAAGTCGCCTCGCACACACAAATACACACACACACACACATTGTTGGCCATTAAACACGCATTCCTTGGCCATATAAATTTATAGACCAGAAACACAAGACGACAGTGAAAGTGCGGAGACAGAAACAGAGAGAAAAAGACTGGAAGTTGGCCTGGGAAGAGATGAGAGGGAGCAGAGCAAAAGAAGGATGAGAGTGAGAGGATTTTGGGGCGAAAAATGTGTCGCGCATCGAGTCGCGAGTTTTACTTTCTCTATGTCTACACTCTGCAATAGCTTTCTATTCAAGGACATGGGCAACTACCAAAAAAAAAAAAAAATAGAAAACTCTTCCGGGCATGCAACATATTCTCTATTCTCTTCTCTTTTTTATAGTTTATCTAACCGCTACGCTCGGTTGGCTTTAGGTGTGAGCTGAATTTTAAAAAATGCCGCCCTTAATGAGATAATCTACGCCCGTAGTCGTTATTTTACGTAATTGAAGGTTCACTTACAGACAAGCCTCAGCTTGATTACCAAGCTCCCCCCAGATATAGAGCAAGAGGAGCGCAATGAGTTTTTTGGGGGGATTTTTCAAGGGGATGTAATGATAGTGTGCCACATCCCCAACCGAATCCGGATTGTTATGTACGTGCGTTAGCCAGGAGCAAGTAGATGGGGGTGCATTGCAGGAATGGGGGAACTCCCTTCTTTTTCTTTCTCTCTCTCTCTCTCTCTCTCTCTCTCTCTCTGGGTGTGCAACATCAGCTCCATTCTTAGCTCCAGCTCCAAACTGACTTGGCTCTTGGTAATCTGCAATAAATGAGGCATGTTGGAAGATTTATTTGATTGCTTTATTTAATATTTTAGAAAAGGCAGATGTTTCGCTTTTCTGCTTTCTGTCTACATACTTGAAATTTACAGACAAAATTGTGAAAGCAATTTCGAAAGGGAATGGCGTTTTGTGGAGTAACAATGTTGAAACAATGGCACTGGCAGATGACTTTTGCTCTTGGTGTTTGGCATTGAGTTCCTGTTGACTATGAATTATGACAGATGAAATGAATTTTTTCCCTGCCAAAAGGTGCAAAACAAGGTGCGAAATAGTGTGCAAACATAATGACATATGACGAATGAATTATTAAACATTTACCGGAGAAATCAAATAAGTTGGAATTTGAATTTAAATTTAAGCAAAAGACTTTCCTAGGGTTTTATAGGCCTCAGAAATAATAGTGATATTTCAATTAATATATATATATATAATATATGTCAAGAAAATAGTACCATTTTATATCAATACCCATCATCATTTCCCAACATTACATTTACATTTTATGAAATTTGTTGCTAGCAGGCCCTGATAAAATATTGATCACTATACGATTTCACAATCATTAGTATGTTCTTAGCCTTCTAAAATATTGGTCTATTAAAATGGTCTGATTGTCTTTCATTTCTAACCTGTGATTCAAAAAGTATTTAGTTAGATTGTCTTGAAACGGAATGTGAACATTCAACTGAGAAATATGGATTTCGATTTCAATTTAAAATTTGAGTCCCAATTGAAGTAAGTGTGAACAGTTATAAGAAAAAATTTATTAGACCTTCTTTTGGGCCTCACCTACAGAACAAAATATAATAGATTATATGACTTTAACTTATAAACGTAAAGCTAAAACTTCTACTTAACAAAATGTTAACTTAGACAGTATTTGCGATTCACCTTAGTCGCTGTGTATTTGATTTTTAGGATATTTCGCATAAATTAAACATTTCAGCATCTTTTTTGGCAGTATTCATCATTTGTAATCTCTAATACAAATCCACCTACAGAGAATACAATTAATGGTTAGCAATCAATTTTGATTTATTCTGGGCGTAGGAAAAATCTTTGGCTAACATAAAATAGCTTAGCATACTGAGACCCATTTGGAGGCATTTTGCCCTCGAGGGCAATCACAATTAAATACGCCGCTCATCGCGACAGTTTGTCCTGGTGCCAGGACATCGTTTATCACACACACACACACACTTACACATCTCTTGATTCCTGGATAGCGGTGCCTCGTCTCTCATCTCTCAACCATTATGGTCGCTTCATTACAAGCGATTAATTTTGATTGTTTCGAGCAGAATGAAATCCACAAAAAGAAAAGCAAGTGGCAGTTTTTTTTTTCCTACATCTTTTTTTGTGTTTTGTGGGAGGTGAGGTGAGTCTAGAGGGCAGTAACCAAATAGAGAGCCATAATTCACACCACAGGCAAGCTGGAGAGGATTGGAGCACTGGATGGCTGTGAAATTAAGGAAACAAAGCACAACTACACGAAAACGTAATAAAAATCATAATCGTCGGATCAACACAGTCATCAGCGGTGTCACAACAGAGTCTCCTTTGCCAACAGAGACGAGACCATGTTGGCAACGTTCGAGACGACAACGAAGCCATTGCCAGGCGAAACTCAACGGTAATTACAGTAATAATTCAAAAGAGATTTGCCCACCCAAAAAAAAAAAACACGCAAAACCAAGAGTGAAATAAGAAAAACTAGAGAAAAAGTCGAAGAGAACACGGAGACAATGAAGAGGACGATGCAATGCAGAGGCTAAAAGTGGCAATTGCCCAGAATGAAAACGACGAAAACGATGCACAGTGGTTTAGGACTACAAAATGTAATGAAATATATATAGTACACAAAATGGATAAGTATACTTGGCTACATAATAAATCCTTATTAGTTCTCAGTATTCAATTCAGGTATTTTAACTCATTTGTACTCAGACAAGCCGTAGGATGGCTTGTTATGTAAAACTACAAGAAGAACCTATGAAAAGAGAAATAAATCTTGTGATTTGAGTTAAATGACGCAAGCCTAGTATCCTTATCTCTTCTTCACATCCAACTCTACCTTGTGGGGCTATAGTTGTATGTTCATTTCTAGGTAGAGTATTTGGACCTTGTATTCAAATCTTTTTAGTCATTTTAGCTATATTAAAAAATACACAGTGACGTCACACATTAATCTTGAAAAGTATGATAGAATTTTGTCGATTATAAACTAATAAAAAAAACTAATAAAGTAGCTTTACCTTCTCTAGTCTTTAAGCTCTCAAATGGGCTTAAGCTATGAGCCCAAATGAGGCCGGTTTATTAAAAGATATCATGATTTTCAATTCAAATTGGGTTTTAACCACTGTGCCAGAAAAGTCGTGACGACAACCATGAAGGCGACGTAGAAACTAGACAGACAGTTCGTTCCCGTCTGTCCGCTCCCAGAGCCCAATCCCACGCACATGGCAAACGTTGGCGCTGATGTGCAGCTTCCGGTCTCGGTCCTAAGCGACGCACAGGTGCAGGTTTAAGCCAAAAGGCACAGAGAGAAAGCTAAGAGAGAGAAACCAGCCAAGCACAGCGAGCCATAAAAACTTCCAAGTGGGGGGACGAGTGTGATGATGAAAAATGCGACAATGAAAATAATGCCCGGCACACGCAGCAGACCCCCCCGTGCTCCCAAAAACCATCCAATAACCCAGACGTCCAAGGCACTTAAAGTCTAGCATGGCGAGAGCGTTTTTTGGTGTCTGGGTGTGAAAAAGTTTAAGTGGCAACAACGAAAAATCCATGGATTTACTTTTATGCACACACACACACACACACCCCTCTCCCAAAAGCCCCAATCCCCCCGCCACAAATAAAACCTAGAACGAACTTCAACTTCAACTCAAACCTAAAAACTCATTGAGTGCAATCTGAGCTTCAGAAAGTTTTTGCCACTCCCTTTATGACTTTTTGGCGGCGATGTTGAAAGTCGTTGAAAGTGTCAATATTGCGTTATAACATCACGTGGATAGCCTTTCATTGGTGGCCCACCTGAAGTGAACCTCAGCAGACCCAGCTGTGTGATGATGTTGATGACGTTGAAAGGGCGTCTCCACATCCCCAACTCCCTCTCTAGGATTAGCTATGCGTACACTTTTCCACCTTTTTTGTCACCCCTCGCCCACTTTAGCTACTTACTTATATTGTGTGCACTCTCCAAAAACGCAACATGAAACTTGTTTTTCGCTTTTTTTTCGGATGTGGCTTATTGCACTGCCTCACCACCTTTAAGGGAGCTTGCCTTCCAACCCTCAAAAGTCAGACAAAAAGTAAAACTTGGCGCAAATGATACCAATAAACAAATCCCATTATATACGGTGTATCAGCTTTACATTGGCTGCTTCTGCTTCACTCTACGTGATCTGAATAACAACAGGAAATCATATGAAAATGCGAAACCTTTTTTATTTTCGCATCGACGTTGCCAAAAAAAAACATTTACATTTTCAACTGTAGGCAAAGCTAAAGCTATATTTCTAGCAATATTTATTGCTTATAGAATATATTAAGTCCGCTATAAGATAACTGCAAAAGATCATTCATTTTGGATGACATTAAAAAGTTGTCATAGTCTTCTGCTAATAAAATCAAAGTTTTTACACAAAATTTAGAAAAAAAAATTAATGTTTATATGGCAAAAAGCAATTGTATAAAATTAAGTATCGATTAAGATCAAGATAAAGCTTTCATTTTTATAAAATTGGATTTCTTTTTACTAACTCTTACATGCTTTGGAGTCTTAAGATTTAACTTTAGACTTCTAGATTAGGGAATGGTCAAATTTCTTATATTATGAATTCATTAAGACTTTTGGAGTCTTATATTGAATTCATTAAATACAACGATCCGTAAGGGAAAGTTTTTATGATCTCTACAGTATATGATCGTAAAGAAAAACTTCCGAATTTCAAACTCGAAATCAGATAATATATATGTATATCTTAAAGTAGCGATGAATCTTGCCATAAGATTTTGACATTTATGTAGGTTCACTGCTTAGAGTAAAATAAAACTCGTATCTCTATGTCTATGTTAACTCATCTTGAAACATCAATCGGAAGATGGACCGATTGAAGCGATAAACTATGTATATATTCTACTAAATGTCATACATGTAAAAACAGTGGAGAAATAGATATGAATTAGTTGAAACTTGTAGAAAATTACGAAGAAGTTCTAAAATGTTTGGTAACTATAAGTATTTCTCGTTGCCAAAATTGTTTATAGACCTAAATAGTTATAGGGAATTTGCAGAGCTTTTTATAGCTTCACAAAAATTCATTCTTCCACTGTCAAAAGGGCAATTCGCCACCATTTCATCCGATTAGTTTTCGTTTATTACATAAAACCAAACAAAATCCTTTGTGTGATTCTGTGAAACTCCTGGATGTTGAAAAAACCACAAACATTTTAAATTTCTGTACCAGATATTTGCGATTTAATGGAACTAGATGCCTTATTATTCCGTTAGGAATTAAAAAACTGATGAAAAATTAATTGTATATATCAAAAACTAGGTACTTCGAAGTCTATTAGAAATAGTCGATCTAGAAATGTATCAGAAACCAAGATTAGTTTCAAAAGTTGATCAATGTGGCATCAAATAATATCAAAGTATTTTACAACATTTCTTAAAAAGCTTTAGGGTCAAAAGTTATTCTAACCATCGTCATTAATTATTATTATGGAAATCAATTTTCAAAACCATTATGAACCATTAGAGACTTCTCACTATTCACTCCCGTCACTTTTGCCTAATAGTTCAGGACTTGCAATTAAGGCATTTTGCTTACCAGTAACCTAAAGGCTCAAACGGCATTAAACGGCAGTTAAAAGCAAAGAAATATCTAAAAGATTTAGCCAAACTTAAGTTGCTTTTTAATGAACTATGCATTAAAAATATGTGCACAACTAAGAGCATTCATTAAAAAAGTTTTTGCTTTAAATAAAAACTGCAAATAAAAAAATAAAGAGAAAAAAATAAAAAGAGGCCATAGCCATCCATGTCCATAAGCAAAAGCCAAAGCCAGTTACAGCCTGGCCAGTAAATCCCTAGAAAAAGCTGCAAAACTTTGCGACTTTGGCCATTCATCTTACAACTAATTTCTGACTGGACTTGCACGCATCCTCTGGACACGGCCTGCAAAGATGGCTATTGAGGGGGAGAGGCGCAGGGGAAGTCTTTCGCCACTTAAGTGCTTAAATATTTTTCTTCTTTGTTCTTCTTTGGTCCAGGAAAACACTCAAGTTAGTGGCCATTTCCGTTTTACGCTTGCCTAAATATTATTTAAGCTAAATAGAACTCGTTGTTTTGTTTTGTTTTTGCTTTTACTTTACTGTTTTGGCATTCTGTTTAATGAGATTTTCCAAAAAAGGAAAATCTAGACCTTACCTGCCTACATCTGCCTGCCTGCTGACTGCTGGTACTTCAGGTATTTAGATCATCTTTGCCTACATCTGATGACTCTTCCATTCTCTGCTCTAGCTTCCGACTTTACAACTTTTGTGTGAGTGTGTGTGTGTGTGCAGCTTACACACAGAAAAAAGTTTCAACTGATTAAATGTTATACGAGGAGTTTACTCCTCATGCTAAGATTTTGCTGACCAATTTCCTCGACGTTCTCTTTATTTTTGACCAACCAAACGAAAGGCAGCAGCTTGAAACTTTAAAATCAGTTGGCAAAAACCTTTATCTAATTGCTTTGAAAAAGTTTTTGGATTTTGGTTTTTGCTTTATCCATTTGCCATTGAAACTTAAGCCAAAAGTCACTTTTGGGTTAGGATTTTTTTCTTTTCATTTTTTTTTTTTTCCTTCTGCTGTGGCCTCAACTTTTTGGTTAGGTATGTATGTAAATGATGGTGGTTTCTGGACTTAGATTGGGTTAGCTTTTTAGGTAAAGATAACTGAGTCAAGACAGGTTAAAAAGGTGATCAACTTGAAAACTTAAGAAACTACTTTATAAAGAGGTGACTTTAAAATTTCCTTCTCAAGTTGTTCAATAAAAGTGCATTTTCACTCAAGTAACTAGATACGCAAATGGTGTCACAAAGAGCTCTCACCAAAGTTGCACTAAAATTGTTAGTCAAGACATGAAGAATCTTTGGATAGCCCAGCGGGTTAGCCCAAAATCACAAACGATAACTCTTACATACATACATATATACATACATGCGTGTGTGTGTGTACATAAGTAAGTTGAAAAGGTTACCCTTATCCAGTTTTGCTCATACCCTGCGGCTTTTATTGATTAAACTTGAAGTTGGCAGCAGCCTCAAGGGCCGCCCGTCGCGCGTTCTTCTTTCTGCCAACTTTCTTAATTTTGTTGTAATTTCCTTTACGCTGTTGGAATTTATGAGCAGCGGCAGTAACGGCATCAGCAACAGCGAAGCGGAAACTATTTTTATTAGATTAAAAAATATACACAAAACAACACAAAAAATTGTTTTGTAAGCATGCTGTCAAATGGAGAAAGAGGGATGGAGGGGAATAAAATCTCTTGCCGTAATTTGCTCTAACAATTTTAATCGCATTTACGCGCCCAGAGAGTTGAGAGCAGAAATATATATTTTATATATATTAACAACAATGTTGCCGCTGTTGCTATTGCTGCTGCCACTGAGTCGCTTTTCATTACGGAATTGTTCGTGCGTAAGAATGTTGCAGGCGGCATTTTCAATTTTCAGTTTTCAGTTTTCCCAGTTTCCCGTTAGCCAAATGTTCATTTATTATGAATTTAGCAATTCGTGTGCAAAAATTTTTGGTGAAACAACAACAACAAAATTACACGAAATTTGCTAAATAAAACAAACGAAAATGTCAATTGAACTTTTACATAGCATACTTTTTAGGGCATGGGTGGCGAGGCAAAGAAAATAGCAAAAAAAAAAAAATAATAATGATTTATGTATTCCGCTAAAAAATGTAAATATTCAAGGGTAGCAAAAATTTAAAGTATGCAGCATTTTGTATAGATTAGAAATATTAAAAAAAAAAAATTTTTAATATTTTTTAAAGTTATTAAAACCAATTATCTAGAAAAATAAGTTAGACCATAAATATTTTAATACCTGCTATAGTATTTGAAAGATCTAAAAAAGAATTAACCGGTGTCAAATATAAAGAACGTTAATTCAACTAATAGGATAAATAAAAACGATTTTTTTTTTTTATATGAATGGAAATTTGACCATAAAGTATAGAAAAAAAGTTATTTTCAAATATAAGCATTAAGAAGTTGTGCATTTTCCTGTGGATACAAAATCAACAACATTTGTTAAACACAATGAAAACTTTTTCACATCGCAGCTTTGAATTGGCCTATATAAATATCGTTGAATACATCAACTTTTAAATTGAAAGTGCCAAATTTTTCAAAGTAATTTGAATGGAGTTTTATTTATTATACTTAACCATCTTTAATAGTAAATGGTATATAGTATAATAGTATAGTAACTATATATTTTTGCTATAGCTTGTGGAAGAAGGAACAAAGAAATAAAAGAGATGCAAACAAATCTAAATATTAACATGACATAAAATCAATTGATAATGTAATAAATCGATTTCCGTCTGTTACTTTCTAGGGTATTTTTTGAATTAAACCATTTCTCTCAGTTCAGTTCTCATTCATAATTTTGAGCCTCATCGAAATGAAGAACTTTCGCCTGACTGGTCTGGCCTGAGTTTGGCATGGCACTGCCACTCGTGCTGAATTTTTATTGCTTGATTTAATTATTAATGCGACTTGCAGATGTCACGAACACAAAAAACCTTTCCCCTACTCTTAATCAGTAGCTGCAACCCCACCTACCTACCAACCAAACATAGGCAACATCCATTCTTAACCCTACCGAGGCACGCATTTTGACGCGTAAAAACAAAACAAGATGGATGGATAAAAATGCTAACTTGGTCCCCTTTCAGCAAGGACTTGGGGCAAGGCGAGGCACAAAGGTTTATTGAAGCGGCAACGGATTGCATTTTTTATTATTTATTTCGGCCAAAGTTTTCGTAGGACAGGGCTAAAGGGCCTAGGCAAAAATTATTTATAGATAGCATGTCGAAATGCGTCGCAGTCCACGTCGAAGAAAATTCATAATGAAATATTTATGGTCATAAAGCAATGCGGAGGCAAAATGGAATCGGGGTTTTCCATCATCATCATCATCCTCCTCCTGATCTGACTGACTGACTACATTGAAAAAGGGTCGCATTGGAGTTTTCTAAGAGAAGGGGGGAAACCGTTGGACTGTGTGTGTGTGTTTGGGGTAAAAACGAAAGTCAACTCAGCTGTCTGGAAATGATTATGATAAGAAAGACCACGTAGTGTTTTTTTTTTTCTTACTTTCCTTTCCCATTTTTCCATACTTGTCCTTTTGTTTGGCGCCTGTCTTTTCTAGTTTATGAAGGTAGTTTGCGGAGGTTTTTATGGCAAATAAAGTGCCTAGGTATGTTGGGCGGAGAGGGAGGTAGGCAAGTCTAAGTATAATAAATATCATAGAAACCGCACTGATTTTTTTCTGGGGTTATAAAAAATATAACGAATAAAGTTTATACTTATGAATATGTTAAACTTTTACAGACTTCGAGCATGGCAGCAGTATGCAAACTCTTTTTAGCTTAAAAATAATATTCTGTTGTAAAAACTTGTAAAAACTTTTTCTGGTTTTCGCTAATTTATTCAAACTTGATTAAGGTATAAATAAGTTAAGAGATCAATTTATGATCATTAAAATTTTGCAACACATTGAATTAAGTTGAGAATTAGTAGTTCAGCTTAAGAACTGACATAAACCTGGCTTTCATCATTCTTAAGCACTGATAAATTGATATTAAACTAAATTAAATACCTTAACCAACCGAATCATTATGTTATACAGTTATAACATTTAGCGTTTTTCTGACAAGTGTTTGTAGAAACAGAGTTCTCTCCTTTGGATTGGGTATAATTTTTCTATGTCTTGAACAATTTTTCAAGAGTTTCTTAGATATTTCATCCACTTGAATGAATGTTAATTTCCCAACCTTGACAGCTTTGCTAAAACAGCACTGGCGCTTTCTATAATTTTAGTCATATTCACAATTTTTGAACCTGAGTTTTGAAGCGATATCAGTAAAATATTTCGTAAAATACCCATAAGTTAGATAGTCATTCATAAGTATTAATTTAACTGAATCTGAAGTGATCTACCAGAACCTGAAGTGATCTAGATGATTCAGCTAAAATAATTGAATTGAACCAATCTCTCTAACTATTCTAATTTCATTCGAAAAGTCTGACCAAAAATAATGTATAACTTGACGTCATATAAAAGATGTGAGCCAATAAGTTTTAATTAATAATTAAAGTTGTTTAAAGGGTGACTAAATATGCACAATCAGCAATCAATTCTAAAAGGCAATTAATTCTGTAAGTTAAAGCAGACATTGATTACTCATTTTAAACAATTCAAATTATTGTTTCAATTTTGTAAGGAGTAAATAAACTTTTTGGCTTCTGCAAACACTTTTTACCCCCTCTTGAAAACTCGAACTCGTTAACCAGTCTGAATGCGGTAAGCATCTCATTGCTCTTCACCACCTCCGAGATTAGACCAGGAGGAAACAGTTTACATAACTCATTAAAATGGAGAGGCCAAGGCTCCGCCCAAGAAATACAATAAATATGCAACTAAATCAAGCTTAAATGTGCTTAACAATTTTTGAACAATAATGTCCAAACCACAAGTGCAAAAATGTTTCACTCCTTCTACCCGAAAAGAAAGCCACTCCAGACGTTCCTTTAACGAGAATGGCGAGGTCTTAAAAGGAGACCGCTTTCCTGTACGTATCCGGGTATGGATCCGGGTCCCCATACATATGTCAAGGAAAAGAAATATTACGCACACACACAAGAAGTGTAAGTGTGTGTGTGCTCATTACTAGAAAAGGACGAATGGGAGCAAAAAGGTTTCGATAGAAATAAATTTGCACCTTAACGCCTTTAAATGCCGAACGCAAACACACACACCTACTTCTTCCTCGTATATACTGAGCTGAAAAGGTGTAGAACATGGTGTTGCCAATTACCCGGAAGTATGCGAAAAGCTTATGCGATAAATTCACTAAAGTGCCAAAAAGGTATGCATCGACTACAACGGAGACTTTTGCCAACGAAAATAAAGTGAATATATATATATAATATATATGGATGCGTGTGTGTGTGTGTGTGTTTGTGTCCCAAGTATTTTTAAGGTTTACATAGTCCAGACGCAAAAAAGCAACACTTCCAGCTAGTTTTTTTTTTGCTCCTTTTTGCTTTTGTGGCTTCCAAGTACCTAGCTAACAAACGCGTCTCCCAGTCTGAGTCTGCATCTTTGTTTGGCGCCTTTTCGACCACGTACCCAACACCTGTGACCACCAGCATCCAAAGCCAAAAAAAGGGATCCCTTAAAGGAAATGGAAAGGAAAAAGGGACGTCTCTTTATGAGACCCCCACATCGAAGGTTAAGTTCTTTCTGAGCTTTAATAAAATATCATGCGAATTTCCTCAGCTGTGTTGCATACTCAAAATCATATAGCTCATATATTTAGGATTAAGTTATATTTACGATTTCCTATTGCACTTTAAAAATATTTCATTAAAATTTACAATGTGTGTTATGTTTTTTTGTTTTTGTTTTTTTTTTTATGTATAATTCCTTAGCGTAGTGCTCGCATTACGGAACGCATATAAAATTTTATATGTATGCCATAAGCTTTGCCAGCTTTTCCGTTTTAGGGGGCTGTCTGTTTGGATGAAGCAAAGCGTGAAATATGATTGCGATGCGGTACAGGTGAAATTATTGGGCATATACATTATACAAAGTCATAGTTTTCAAAGTAAATAGTTTGCATTGGGAGAAATGAATAGAATAAAAGGGCTCTTTACTCAAATTTGATTAAAAAACAATCTTGACAAGTTTTTCATAAAGCATTTGTAAGAGACATCTAGGATGTTTTAAGAACGATTTAAATACCATTCCAAAAAGTTATTGAGACTTTCAGAACTTGAATTTTGAAGTTTTAACCTGGATAAAAATATACGTATGTATGTATAGTTTTGATTCCTTCAAGTTTTCAGGGCATCCATAAATAATTTTGTAGGAACGAAATTTTTTACTTGCATGGTTCATATTAATGCTTAGTCATATCTTGGAGAAAATGTTACCCTTTCAAACAATATATCGAAAAAATTGTGCTTTCTGTATTCAAGAAATGTAAATTAGTGTTGGTAAACGGTTTCTAAAACAAAAATTTTGAACATTGAATCCTTTAGCTGTCATTTCGTCGGAGTTTAATTTCGAAAAAGAAGTGAAACATATTTTAAGATAATCTAAGATATTTACTTAATTCAGCCCAAAAAATAATACAAATTGAATGAAAGATTTTCAAGGTATAGCTAAATATTTAAACAAAATTAAAAAATAGAATGTAAACAGAAGTTATGAACTAAGAAATATTTCTTTGACAGTACTAATGGCAAACAATTTTAATACATTTAAAAGCTTCTACTTAAAAAAATTATTTTGAACTATAAAAATTAATTAATTTAAGAAAGCAATTTGTATATTTTATGATTTGATTAAACATTTTGTCCTAGAACAAACATAAATTAAGGATCTTGCATACAATTTAACTGTTTAAGGCTAATATTATTGTTGCCTTTCTTGGTTTTGGGCAAAGGACTCTTTTGCACTATAGCGCACCTGTGCGCCACTTCAAACCGACCACACGCTTCGCTTTATTACCCGAACATCATTTCACGCTAACGTAAGCGCAAATTTTGTACCTAAGCCGCGGCCAGATTCAGACAATATGCCAGCTCTTCACTTCTTCACTCTCAGCCCACAACCACCACCATTCGTCCTGGCAGCATCTTTCGCTCTCTCAAGTAGGTAAACAAGTGTAGCTTTCGAAAAATGGGCAATCAACTACAAAATGGCCCACACCTGTCCCAGGTCTCGCATCCAACAAAACGTAACTTCTTCTTGTTACTTTTTAATACTTTTTATGTTTATAACAATGTGTAAGTATCTACTGCTGTTTTGTAAATACAAAACAACAACTTGTTTTCTCTGTTCGAGTGCCAGAGCACACCCCGCTGAATTTAATGAAAGTCCTTTTTGATTTTTTTTCTCATTCTTTTGTTGTGGTGGTGCTGGAGTGGGCGCTTATCCCTTTTGCCACTTGTGTAAAGCTTTGGCATCATTTTATGTTTTGTTAAGTTAACACTAAACAGCCACCCACCCAGCCAGCCAGGCTAATGCGACCCAAAAACTAAACCAAATCAACAACATGAGAAATATTAAAACAACCCTAAGCAAACTTTGGATATTATTTATGTTATTAAGCATACGCCATGTATTAGGCACGACCCCAACTTGACTCTTCATGCATGTTGATAGTCTTTTCGTGTTGTCGTTCTTGCTGCGTTTAATTGTTAACATTTCATTTAAGCCGCGCACACATAAATGCTGTGTGTACTGAGTGTGTGTGTGTGTGCTGTGGTTGTGATGGGTGTGTGTGTGTGTTTGTGTGTGGAAAAGCAGTGAAAATTCATTTATCAAAACGCTGCCCGCATTTCCGCGATGAAACTCCCACAGGATAAAACTGACTGGCGCCAGCAGAAACAGAAGTTGAACCCAAAATCTAAATCGTTATATGCAGACAGACATACAAAACGAAACGAGCATCCATCCAGATGCAAAGTGATGGGGGTTCATATAGCACAGTGTGATGAAAAACATGCAAAAGTTGTACTTGATAAAGATGTTTAGTCATCTACTTGGCATTTACATTGGTTGACATTAAAGAAATCACTAAACTCGGACATCTTATTTTCGATTTTTTCTTCATACGTAAGATGTATTGATAACAATAATAGACAACCATATCTAAAGTAAATACTGGAATCCCTAACACTCTGTCTCATGTCTAAAGTTACAGCATGTTTAAGATTCACTTATGTATGTATAGAACAGGTTCTATTAGGACTTATACGTCGGCTTTCTTTTCACAAATTTTTGTCTATTGTATTTTCATTTGTATCTAAAAGATATCCTTTAATATGAGTTTCAACAAAACGTTCTACTTTAACAAAACTCTATTTCGAAATCTTATGATTTTAGTTTATTATTTTTAATTAAAACATCATTACCAAAAAAAAAAAAAAACTTTCTTGTATGGCTTCATAATTTTTAATAGTCTTTTATATGACTTAACCACTGTGCCTCCCCCCTTCAACCAAGCTCATCCCATGACGTTTGCGTATGTCAAAGTTATCTAAATGAAAAATTGACTTTCCTACAGAAACCGAGAGAAAGAGAGGACATCACATGGTTTCGGTTAGGTGGCTGAATGGAGGGGAAAGGAGTGTGGATGGAAATCATCATCGCTTTCAGTTGAGTTTCCGTTCTGTAGGATTTCACATTTACGCATTTCCTATTTTAGATGATATTTCATACTTTTTTTTATTTTTGCTGACACAAGCAACCAAAGGAGCAGGAGCAGAACCCGCCGTCGTTGTTGATGCTGATGATGATGTGCGTTTATTATTGTTGCTTTATGGCTTTGCATATATGTAGATATGTATATGTACGATGACAAACGGTTGGGGGGCGACGGACGTAGTTACCGACCGACTATCTCCTATCCCCTGTGTTTGCCTTTGGGATTATCAACTCATTGTGAGCCCCGACTACTGTATGAATATACTTATAGGGGAGATTCACATTTCATCTAACAATCGGACTGACTTTACTTTGACTTTTTGACATTTGCTAATTTGGCAGTTTGGCGGCGTCTGTTCAATTTGGAGTCAATAGGATAAAACGGTTCCAAATGGCTAGGCGGTTTGAACAATTAGGTTTCTTCAAATGATTCCAGATATTTTATTTGTATGACAATTGAAGTTTTTCTTGTTTTTTTGAAGTGTTTGTTACTTCTGCTTTTAAATGTTCCAAAATATTTTCAATTGATTATCCAAAGATCATTCTTCTTCTTTTGATTACTAAAAAAAAGTTTAGAAATGTTGTTTGAAATGTTCTTCAGTAACTAAAGAGCTTCAAGGAAGATCAACCTAAAGGAAAATGCACAGCCACAGGAAAATGACTTTAATTTTCCTTCAGTTTTAAAATTTTAGCGTATTTATCTAGTAGGCCCTTCAATTTATTTATGGTTTTTAAGTCCCTTAAATGAAAATAATATAAATTTCTAAAAGCTACTTCATTTGAAACTTAACGACTCCTACGTGTCAGCTAGTTGTCTCGCTCGAACATTTTCCATCAAGTGGCAGCCTAAAATTATGCTACAAAAATTTTGTTGGCACATCAATCACATAACTCATACGCAACGCGCAGATGGCCAAGACGAGGCAAACCAAAATAAAAAACAAAAAATAAACAATAGACCGGGCCCACGACGTGGCCAATAAATTGTTTTTGCTACTAAAGAAGAAACAGAAGAAAAATAAAATAAATTGAAAAACATTTAGATGCCATCAATAAACGCTGACAAAGCCAATGCCAAAGCAGCTGAGGCCAAAGACAAGTCATAAGGAGTAGAAAAGTTCATGACATTACCCTGAACTAATGTTGATATTGGCTCGACCTCATAGCCCAAGACCCCCTCCAACATGGCCAGAACAACTCAAACAGACATTTTTGTTCTCTCTTGCTTTTCTGGCAAACTGCATTTTGGCAACAAACTTCATGTCTTCCTCTTTCTTGGCAGCTGGTGTTCCTTCTTTTTTTTTCGTTGTTTGTCTTTCTTTTTGTTTTTGCTATTCTAGTTGATATGGCTTTAAATTAGAGCACATTTCTATGATTGCCTTTCGGGGCGCCACTTTTGTTCAATAGTTTTGCTGTTGTCTACTAGGCAAAATGCCAAACAGCTGCGACAACTCCACGAGAGAGGGATAAGGCTTTCACCCCTTCTGTTGTTTGTCTCAGTTGTTCAGTTGTTATTGTTGCCAGACTGTTGTTTGCTGTTTGCTGTTGAGCCCTATTCTGCTGTTTGGCCTATTTCTTTGGCTGAAGAACCCTTTTGTTGCCAACAAATGTCATCGAGATATGTGAGTGGGTTAAAGCCTTAAGTTGACTTAGCCAACTCCCACTCTTCTACGATAGGTTTATGCCCTTTTTTTGTTGGTTTTTTGTTTTGCCTTCCTGTCTGATTTATGAATTATGTTAGGGTTTTAGAGATATATATATAATCTTTGCTAAGGGCTGCAGTTTTTAGTGTCGATTATTTGCTGAAAATTGATTTCTCTTGAGCAAAAGAAAGATTGAAACTAAGTAGGACCTGCTTAGGGTTTTATTAGGTTTATATTAGGTTTCGGGTTAAGGGTTCTATTAGGTTCAATTTATATTTCTTCTAACTAAAAGCAAACACTGGTACAAGTTCTAAAATACTTTGTTTTAGAGCCATTTTGAAGGTTTTCTTTGTTGCCATTTTTTTACCATTTTTACCAACCAAAGAATAAACAGTTTGGTCGGAAAAAATTTATATTGGAAAGCACTGAAAATACGCAAGGCAAAAAGCCTTTTGAAGTTTGCGTTGTGCTTCAACAAAAATAGCAGTTATATTCTCATGATTCAGAGTTCCATTTATAATAAAAGTGAACAATTTCTCTTGGCATATTGACGAACAAACAGACAACTTCATTGTGAATTGCTCTAGCAAACAAAATGCATTCACATACATTGATCCCTATGCAACAGTTTGTGTTTCTCATGGTATTGTTGGTTGGCTTCTTGTTGGTTCGATAAACTTTCGTCATGGTGCTGGCTGCTTGTTTTTCTTTTTTCTTTTTTTTTTGCTGCGCCTGACCCAGCAACCCGTAGCTAACAAATAATCCCAGCTGCGGGTTTTAGTTCAACGTCAAATGCCCAACGGTAAAGCGAAAAGGAAATCTCTACACTCTCAAATCCTTGGGCATAAAACGGAAAACTTGTAAACCATCTAAGTGAGTTAGTCTCTGTGTGTGCTTGTGAGTGTGGAAATGGAAAAACTAAAAGCCAACAATACGAAAAAGATGATGGCTGCTGCTTCTTCTGTTGGTGTGGAGAATCCCTTCAAGCGGCCAATGAATACATTGCAAAAGCAATGGTATCGTGTTCTCTTGGCAAGACGTGTGGGATTCGGTCAACGGCCGCCCAAGGATGATAGGGAGCCAACATAGTAAGCGCAAGGCACAACAAGATGAAATCAAGTTGTGTGAAAATTGCAATTTCCTGTTGATTTAATACATTTTACAACCGTTTCCTCCGTTTTTCACAGTGCCGATGTTTGCCAGAAGCGTTATGCCGCCGCATTTCGTCAATATAACGAACGTTTCCGTCATGAAATGGCCAAACACGAAGAGATGCAACGCTGTGCCATCGATGCAATGCGTGTGCACAGGTATGTTCACCCCCCCACTCTTGTCCCTTATTCTTGGCAATTAATGTTGCGTAAATTTTCATGTTTTAGAACCTTTGCCATTACCACTCTCTGGTTGCCCTTGCATTCGAAGCGTGAAATCAACGCAACACTGGAGACACTTGAGCAGGTCTCTAAACTGTGAAATAAGAAAAGAATTTAACAACATTTTCAACACTTGTTCATTTTCTGTGTCAGGTTTTGACTATCAAGGAAAGACGACGCCTTCAGGAGATACTCAAGCAGAATGAGTCCTTGCGCTCTCGACGCTGAGCTAAGTGGCTGAAAAGGAGCCATCAGCATCATCTTCATCAACATCACCAGCTACATTTAAGTGAATTCCTTTTAGTTTCACATTCACCTTACTCCTTGTCTATTTTTTGCACACAATTTTCCATTCTTTCTTTATTTTGAATTATTTATTTACGTAAAAACTGAATGAAACACAAAATGTGTTGGGATTTTATCAATTTTCCATGTGCTAAACGGAAATTCACTTAGAAATGCAATTTGAATAAAATCAAAAATTAAGAGAAATGAAATTGAAACGTTTTATCACGAATCGTAGTAAACTTATTGTAAAACCAATATCGAGACAGTAAATTTGTATAAATACCTTAAATATTATGGAAAGCTGGATGTCTCATTAGCATTATGTAATGTGAGAAGTTTATTCTTTATATTCACACTTTCTGTCTCTTTTATTCTACTCGATCTGCCTAAAAATATGTCTCAAAATATGCTTTGTATTAGACGGTTAGAAAATCAAAGTCCTTTTGTTTCTTTTACATTGCTTTATCAGCAAATAATCTATTTTTACATATACTCGCTGTGGATTTCACTCCAACTTATATCTACAAATTTTGTTCACCCGATTTCTAAATGTTATAGTTGTATGATAAGTCCAATATTCATACAGACACACAGACAGATAGATACAAAGCAATTCTATTATAATTTCTGAAGAGTATAGAAACTTACCACTTCTATTTGGAGTACTATAAAAGGTATATATAAGTATATATGTACCCTTACAAACCTTTAAAAGTCCTATAATACTACAAGGACGTTCGCATTTTTTTTTAAGTTAGTTTCTCCTTTACCATTCCTGAATAAGGTTTTTGCTGTTTGAATACTTCATACAGTTTCATGTTTTAACAAATCTTTTAGAAATAAATTCATTCTCTATACTTTTGTTACAAAAGGTCCCCAATGAGTTTAACTTTATATGTATTCATATTTATTACAATTTTACTCACTTTGATAGACTTTCTTCACTTATACTCAACTTTATTACTTCATTGGGTATATCTGTGTTAAAGTATGCATAAATAAAACTGCATTTTTTCATGATTTTCATTCCATACCTAACATTTTTGCGCTTGTTTTAAAATTTAAATAGATCGAAATTTCAACCTATGTAGTTAAATAAAAGAAAACCCGAAAAGAAAACTGTATATTAAAACTAATACAAATATGTGCAAATTTAAATGCTGCCATGTTTGCTCCATTTTAACTCCCACCCTGCGTCAAACGACCACACAAACCATACACTAAACGGAGTCACGAAACAAACTGCAAAAACCGCACCCAACCTATGTCTATGTCTCAGAACTAAGACCAACCCAGATACGACAATGTCTATGCATATATCATAAACTCTTTCCAACCCAAACCATCCAATGCTCGTACCCTGCCCTCGATTTAACGGAAAGGGAAAACATCTTTCCGTAATGCGCGACCTGACAACGTCAACTTTTCCCCACCACCAACGATGAGAAAGTAGTTTCCATTTCCTCTTGGCTCTCTAAAAGATTGGAAGCCATAAGCAGAGACAGAGAGAGAAAGAGAGAGAAGCAGAGGAAGGAATAGAACCAAGAGCGGGAAAGCAGAAAAAATGGGATTATATTAATTTGAATTAATAACATATTTTCCGCTATGAGTTTTCTTCTTCAGGACTCTATATACGGAATGTTGTTGCTATGCAATGACGGGAATGAGGAATTTCTGTGCCTTTTAATGAGCTTTTAATATGAGTGAATTTGCATTGGAATTTCGTAAGCATGAAATATTTTGATTTTGGAATTTCAAGTTCTTGCCATGGTCTCTAATATGGGAGGGAACTGCAGTGGCCGGAGGGCAATGGATATTTTAATCAAGTGCTCCTCATTAAAGCTAGACCAATTAACTTGAGACCTTACATTTAAGAGAGTCAGGGAGAGAGCGAATAGAGAAATTTTTTAACTGGTTCCCTTTTTTTTGGCCTTCATCCATTTCAACGGCAGTTGTGGTCAGTTAACTGATGCCTCATCCTCCATCCACTTAGCCCAGTCTACCCATCCACATTCACATTCACATTGCTTTCTAAGCAGCTAGCCAACTTTGCCGCAATTTATCGACTGTATTGAGTTGGTCTACGTGCTGCACATAAACCGCACTTATCTGCCCTGCCTGCTCTTGACTAACTGACTGACTGAAGGATGTGTGTCCTCCAAAAACCGCCCACAATCTCACTCCCCAACCATACTTCCATGACTTCCCTCAAGTATCGCTTCAATATACCCAGCCATTGAAAGGCGATAGCCGTCGAGCTGCAGATGTAGAGTGAGAGAGTAAAGAAAAATTGCATGCGGTTAGAAAAGCGAGCACAAAATTAATGTGTCTATCCCGGAGATCCTTCTCTGTCCACTGTTTTTCCTCATTCTTCTGCTGCTGCTGCACTGCACATTGAAGCGAAAAGGAACCCTTAAGCAAACATCTACTTCTACATATATTCAGGATGTACGTGTCCGTGGCGGGCATATCAAAATGATGTATGCGTGTTAGATTTGTTATAAATTTTATTTGCTTGTGATTTTTTCTTTATTTTTTTTTTTGACCCACTCTTTCAGGTTTCTCCCCTTTTCTTTTATCGACCAGAAAATGCAGTCAATGGTTATTAAGCAGTTGAAAGATTAGATAGAAAAATACGTACTATGCTATCTACTGTCTAGTGGGCTAAGAAATAAGAATTAAATGAAGTTTTTAATATGATTTTGATAGGCCTATAATTGATTGATCCTAGTGTTTCTTTCGCTCGTTCGGTAAATCCCCTAAAATCAATTATTTTGGGACTCACAGAAAATTCCTTAAATATGCTAATAAACAAGTATGAGCAATATTACTAAGCGTCAATTTGCAAATACGTGTTAGTTCGATAAGATAAAGTTAAGTTAAATCTTATCAACCACTTGCCATAAAACATTCATTGATAATATGACAAAAATAAGCATTATACGTAATATTTTGACGCCTTCGCAATAGAGGGGAGCGGTACTATTATTTGTAGGCTGTGAATAATATATTGCTAGAAAAATGCCGGGTTGGATAGTGTTTCCACCATCCATGGTTTATATTTGAATCTGTCTGTTTCAATCTATCTTGATTCAAAACCTCCTTAATTAATACTTGCAATTTACCCTTTTATTACCTTCAGTTCTTGATTCTAAGTTCTGGGTTAAAGATCATGTTCTTAAAGTAAATTTAATCATAGGATCGTTCTTGTTTGTTAAAAAATCGTATAATTGCTATGGTTAGTTAGTTAATGTTTTTTTAAAAAATATTTCGTGAGATATTCAGGATTCTTCTTCTTGTAATATCTGATAGATAGAAACTACTACAATAATATTAATACTCCATCTTTCTGTGATTCTATCGTTTTGGGTATTGAGCATTAATTTTGAGTGATAAAAAAATTGTTATCCAAGCTAAATTATTGCTAAGCTTTCAAAATCCAATCATCTTTAACCCATGTAGACAATGTTGTCACACAATGTAGTTGTTTTTATTTAAATTTTTTTTTTTTTTTGTGAATCACATCGTCTCTTTTCAATGACTGCTTCATGGGCTAGGTTTAGTCGATTATCTTTATATGATTCTGTTTGGGGGGAATTTCGAACTGTGTACAAAGAGTTTTTTATTGAGTGCTACAAATGCTATCTGCTTGGCTGATAACGGACTTCAGTTAGATTAAAATATATTTTTTTCACATATAAATTGTGAACAATGGTGGGAGTGAATTTAGTACTCAATAACGTTTTCTATTGCAAGGATGTCGCCACCACCGCCACCACATCATCATCACGGGCCACCACACCACGGGCCCCCGCATCATGGGCCTCCGCATCACGGACCTCCCCACCATGGGCCTCCCCATCACGGACCACCACACCACGGGCCCCTACACCACGGGCCCCCACACCACGGGCCTCCACACCACGGGCCTCCACACCACGGGCCCCCGCATCATGGACCTCCCCACCATCATCATGGCCCTCCCATGCATCCGCGCTAACTGGATAACATAACAAAATTTTAGACTTAGGAAGAAATTAAATTATTTTTTATATGCAATTTTTCTACCACAACAAAAAAAATATCCAATTTCAATAAGAACCTGCACAAAAATATTCTACATACATAGAAAAGATTGTTTTTATTTAAAAGTGTGAATGAAACTAATACCATACTATAACTATAGCAAGTTATCACATGTTCATTAGCCGAAGGTCTTTTGATTAGACTAATATTGGTGGTTAGAAATGAATATTTGATCATCGTTTCAACAAGTTCTTCTTTGATGACAAATTCTAATTAAGTGAGTAGTTGTAGTAGTCACAACAAGAGAATCAAGAGAGAGGAGAGAGAACTCAGTTAATTTCGCCGTGTTTCCATTAAGTGGTCTTTATTATATACGCCTCTCTATTGGTCATCAACAATTTTACTCATTGATGTGTTTTTATTATATATTTTCTGAAGAAACTGCAATTAGGACTTTTCGTTTTTATATATTTTTTAAAGGGTGCAATGTGTTACTTATTTATGAATAACTATCATAATGTGTTGGGCAACGTGTCGTATGAGTAATATTTTATATAGTAGAAGTAATCTAGCTATTCTAGTAAATATTTTCAACGCGATTTTAATACAATTTATTTCATTTTCTAGAATATAAATGGAACAATTCGCTTATAATTTAAAAACATCGAACATGTAAGAAGTAATCAGCTTTAAGTTATCACATATGTCGAGTACCTGCCAAAATGCGTAAGGTGACCACTTAAAAATGGTAGTAAACATCAGTTTCAATGGCAAAAAAAAAAATATATAATATTTTGTATACTATTTATATTGTAAAAAACTTTATAACTTCTGTATAGACAAGTTTTAAAATTATTTTAATTTCGTTTTTGATCAAGAATGTCAAACCAAAAATACCAAGACGAAGACGCTAAATTGAATCGCTGAGACGAATCGCATATGTAGTTCCAGTTCCACAATATTTTAAAATTTATAAAAATACACAGAACTCTTACCATTTTATGGGTCTATGCCTTAAAGCCCTTTCCCTTCACGATATTGATGCTTTTATAAGCCGTTTTAGTTTAGTTTAGTTTAAATTTATACATGTGAAATGCGAATTATTTTCATTTAGATAGTCTATGAACTGAAAATTCAAACGGAACTGGGAAAAATAAATTAAATTTGAACACTTGACTTCACTTGTTCAAAATAATTCAGGAATCTTTAGAGTTCATTTCCCACTAGATTCAATGTTTAAATTAAAATCTAAAAAAAGGATCGAAACTTGTTTTTAAGTTTTACAATCAACATACTTATGTATATTTTGTTTTTTGTCTGCCATCAATCACAAAATAAGCCAACGTTATCTTATCTTCTGTTGTTAAACATTTTGTTTGTTAAACAATTTGACAGTTTGGCTATTCATTTATTTATTGTGATGGATCAGTTATTTTGTTAATGATGTCATAATTCTTATGTCAGAAAACGTAACGAATTATTTTTTAGGTGTGCTTATATAGTTTCCATATAATAACTTTGCAAAAAAAGAGAAACAAACAGCTAAAAGTAATTTTTATAAACTTTTTTATTCAATTTCTTTAACCAAAACCATTTAAATTTCTTTGTTATCCCAAATTTTCCTTTCCAAATATGTGTTTTTTATATATACATATAAATAAATAGTTTGCATCTTTTGTCCAAAAATTAATTGATAAGTCCTTTTAAATCCAAGTCTTTATCCTTCTTAGCGGGGATGCATTGGTGGTCCATGGTGGGGATCATGATGCGGCGGATGGTGAGGATCATGATGCGGTGGGTGGTGCGGTGGGTGATGCGGATCATGATGGGGTGGATGGTGCGGCGGGTGGTGGGGATCGTGGTGTGGTGGTGGCGGCGGTGGTGACATCCTGTCTATATCAATAACAAACGAATACTGAATACAAAACACAATTTTAACTCCTATTTATATAACAAAACACAAGTCAAATATGTGAATGTTTATGAGCTCACGAATGTGATAAGGTTAACAAAACAAAAACATTTCTAGTACCAGGCCTTAACACACTCAGATGGGGTTTTCCAATAGATATAGTTCCAATAGAATGATAAGGGCATAACTTAGTAAAGTGGTTAAGAAGAAATTCATAAAAAACATATGAAGGAACAAGAATGATATTTTTAATGTATTTTTGTACATATATTAGATTGTCTCTTAAAAAGCAATATAATGTGAGTTTTTAGGATATTTTTTTCCGAGTTTCAGTCCTTGTTGAATTTTATTGACTGGGATTATCAGGTTCTTCAATTAACTGAGATTTCTCTTTTGCTCACCAAATACAGATTATAATCTTAGAATCCTTGGGATAAGCAATAAAAATGGTGTCTTTTAATATCTATTATCAAAGACTATCACATGTATTAAGGACATATTTTTTTATTTATTAAACTAACCAACTTGGTAATAACAAATATCCAACTTGATGTCGTCATGTTTATTTCTTATCTATTTTGACTAATATAACTGGAGAAACCCATAACAGAAATCACTCATAGTCAGTTATCTAGAACTTTTACAACTTATTTGACCAAATTCAAAAGGCTAAAACGAATGAATCTTATCTTTCGATTCTATGGGAAAATTCCGACAAAAAATTTTCATATAAATAGATCCCTAGAGCTGTGAAAATATTCAGTGTACAATCAAGTATTACAAAAATCAAAATGCCAGGACCAGGACCACATCACCCAGAGCCACACAAGCCACAGGATCCTCATCATCCAACTGGACATGTGGATCCCAAACATCCACCAGGACATCCGCCTGGACATCATCCACACTAAATTAAAGACATACAGAATTTTCATTTTCCAATTTTTGCCTATGAAATTTTCTTTGCATTTCAAATCAAATCTTCTTTCTGTACACATAATTATTAAACAAAATTTATCTGTGTGAAAATGATGAAAAAGAATTTATTGTGGGACACCTTGCAGGCAGTCGAGCAGGTGGAAGTAGCTTTTGAGCAAACACTGAAGACCATCGATGATATCAATCATCGTTACAAATTGGTATCGGCCTTCAAGAGATTGGCCGCCAAGCGACAGCACTCGTATGAAGCAGAAATACAGGCGGCCATTACCGGTCCCTTGGCCAAGTTTCCGCCTCTGTACGCCTGCACTAAAATCTCCACAGCCCCTCAAGGTAGTCGCAAAAAGAAATATAGAAAGCGCAAAAGCAACGTGCAGCCAAAGAAACTAGACAAATCCTTCACTCAGAAGATAGCGACGCCAAATTCAGCCTCTGGTTCTGCTACTCCAGCATCAACTCTCCATCAACTGGACATGGAGATGTCAGAAAATGTTGCTTGGACGAACAATATGTGTGAGTTTGAGCAACAATCAGAACGGATTGGCAGGACCAAAGGGAATCAATCGTATCGCAATCGTATACGTAGACTGCATGAGGCGGCACAAAAGAAATTAGAGCAAGAGACACATGAGATCAACAATGAGCATGGCAGGCAAATTATGCAGTCCGATCAAGAGCAAATAGATGATTTTAATGATCAGAATGAAGAGTTCTCCACTTGCGATGTCTATTGCAGCTCCTCATGCCCTTGTCAATGTGAATATTTGTAATATTAAATTGACCAAGTTCTTTTTACCTACTTATGGGCATCAAAAAAGTTAAGCCAAAAATATAGCCTGCTTTGAGGCTGTTTGCGAAAAGTCTTCAAAAAAAATATTAAACAGAAAAGACAGTGTCGGTTTTCTTTAAAGTAGGTTGGGGCCAGCGACCAATACAGGCGAAACGTAGTGAAACATACAACGTAAGTCTGCCCCCTTAGATATGCAACAAGTAACAAGTAGACTAACGTGAAATAACCATGCAGATATTGTTTATAGGCATATTTCTAACTATAGACAAAACATACATTGAAATTTGCCCCCTAATCAATCACATAAAGCTTTATAATTGTGGATAAGAATGTTCCTCTTTGCAGACATTGTTTAATATTATATAAATTTAAACAAATAATATGTATGTACATCAAATTCTTAGGCAGCCTACGATATACTTAAGGTGGCTAGCCAACTTTATTCAGTATTGGAAGACAGACTTTAATCACCTTTAGCAATTAGCCTCGACACCTGTTCCAATCCTAGCATCGCCAAACAGATATGCCTTAAAGTTAAAACCGAAAGCCATTTGCTTATTTACAGGACGCATTTTGTATGGCAACTTAAACGCTAATGGCACAAAACAACCGAAACGTGAGCCACATTTAAAAACAAAAACAAAACCAACAACAACAAAGCATCAGCTTCAAACGAACAAAAACACAAACGAAAAAAACAACAAACAAACAGGACACAAAACGAACGGTTGAAATCATCCACCGCTTCTCGCGGTGGGCGGTGACTTTGTAATGTAGCCAAAAAAAAAAAAAAGTTAGCCACAGTCCCAAAAAAGAAAAAAAAAAATATAGCATCGGGTCCAAATCAAATCTCAAATCATGCACGTTCCTTGTGCAAAATCCAAGTCAGGCGATGAGAGCAGGAGAAGCAGAAAAATTGAAAAGAAACCGCATTACGAATACACTGGGAAAAATGGTAATTGAATTTCAAGGGGTATTAAGTGAACTTTTTTATGTTGAGTACTCCTGTAATATTTTTGGAAATAATTTAAACAAGTTCATTATATTAAGATAAAGATAAATGATATAAGATAAATGAAATAAAAGAATTCGATTTTTTATTAATTCGAATTTGGCTTGTTCTTCCGCAATGGGCTCAAAGTCTTTCCCTTTTAACCTGAACATTAGAATGAAACTGAACTTTATTTAAATTACCTGCGTTTTACTAAACAGGAATAATCAGCTACTTCCTTTCCTTCCTTCCACAGTGATCTAAATACTTTTTGTTGTTTTGTTAAAGTGATAAGAAATAAAAAGCCCTTTTGAGCAAACCTCATGGGCGAGATAACTTCTTAGAGGCCTTGTTAAATTTCTTTAAATTCTTTGTTAAATTGCTAAAGAAAATTTTGTGCAGTGCATTTGCTGGCATTGCAATGAGGGTAAAAATTGTTTGGAAATTCAATTCACACATTTGCCAGTTGTCGATGATTTTCTGTGATTTTGACTTTGCCCCCGGAATGCTTAGATGAAAACTTGCTGGCTCATTCTGTTGACTGCTCTTTGCCTGCCTGCCTAACCATTCTGAGGTTTTCGTTAGACTCGTTTTTAAAATAAGTGGAAAATCGCAACGAATTGTTACAATGTCAGAGGCACAAAGAGGAAGGATGAAGGTGGCTTGAGGCATCGAGAGAGTGTTTCAGGCACGTGCATATCGAACTCTGGTCATATCCATTGCAACTCCAACTCCTTGGCATGGCCTTCAATGTGGCATGTGAGGCTGCCTTTAGGGCCCTCTCTCTCTTTCGCTCTCTCTTCCTCTGTGTTTGTGTGAGTCTCTTGGACCCTTTACGGATTTCTGTCTATTTTGTATGCAAAGAGTTGTTCAAAATTTAATTTATTTACTTTGCTCGTTGTTGTTGTTACTGTTGTCCTTGTTTATTGTCTGCAAATGAAATGCTGCGTCGTCTATGTACCCATCCTTGGATTTCGAGTCTTCTTTTTTTTTTTTACTTCTTAAACGAATTACCATTTACCAGCTTTGATGTTCTCTTGCTTTCGGTTTCGGTTTCTTTTGGAGAATTTTTTTGGGTTTTCCCACTTCTTTATTTTAGATTTAGTTCTGCTTTGACGCAAACTTTGCAGACCATAAAGTTTTGACTTCATGCAATTTTAATGACTTAACGAGCTACATTCCGGTTGTGACAAAAAAAGAAAATGCGAATGCGAAAAGCAGAAGCTAATTAGGAAAATGCTTCGCAATTTCCACACAAATTTTCACTTTTCCTTTTCACACAAACTTCAACTGGGAATTACTTTTTCAAGACACTAAAAATATATATTCCACTAAGGATTTTCTCACACACATACGAATAAAGTTAAGTTAAAACACTAGAAGATATAAACTAAATTTTGATGCATTTAGTTGTATTTGAAAGGAGTTATTTTTCGTTGAGTTTGGTTTATTAAGTGTAGCTTTAATTTAGACAAATAAATTAAGAATTAATGATATAATAGCTATTGGTCAACAGAAGTATCCGTAAATGTATTATTGCAACAGTATAGATATATATCAAAAGGTTCATAAATAAAATAGAAGAAATGTCATGTTGAAATTGTAGACAAGTTTTGAACACAAACAATAAAATCAAAAAAAAAGTAAAATAATAATAAGGAAAAACCCTGAATGAATGAAAATCTGTTTTAGTAGGATGTATGTATAGATAGATGAGTGTGTTTGTGTGTGTGTGTGTTTGGTGAGTGTATGGGTGTGTGCTTTCTTCAAGGTCTCAGCTCATCATCCTTCATAACATATCCCTGAGCACTTCCTTTTGTGCGGCAGTCAATTTCTCCGGAAATTGTATATCAAAGGCCACAAGCAGATCACCTTTACGTGTTGTATCCTTTGGGAAGGGTAAACCATAGCCCTGAATACGTTTCACAGTATTCGGTTTGATGATCTCCTGCATGGTGCTAATGCGTAATTTATCGCCGGACATTGTAGGAACTTGAAAGACAACACCGCAAAGAGCCTAAAAAAAAAAAGAAATGGAAAAACTTGAATGAAATTGTTATTTTGATTTATCCATCAAATATTGGTAAAAGCAACTCAATCTATTGTAGGCACAACCAATCAAACCGCCACCCACCCCACCCATATGTACCCACATATATTCCACACTAGGCATGACCGAAATCTATCAATCTTTTTCTATATTGCTATTGGGGGTAATCCTGTTTATGTTCTTAGCCCCGAATGTGTTGTTTGCCTTTTGTATCGAACATAACATTTATAAATCCTTTTTGATACGTGTTTAAACATGTTGTTGACATGATTCGACCATCTCTCCCCCAAAAAGCACTCTATCCCGGCTTGTTCGATTTCCTTTCCTTTTGCGATTGACATACGATTTTGTTTAATTGGCCTACTAAAAAGATATACATCAATCATGTAGCAAATCCCCAAAGTGGACAAACTAAAGAAAATATCACTGGCTGCTTTAATTAGTGAAACGAACCAAAAAAAAAAAAACAAGAAAAAAAGAAGTTAAAGCTCTTAAACTGGATTTCTTGGAAAAATCCATGAGTGATAGCAGCATTACAATTTCTGTGAAAATTAGTAATTAAACTATTATTAGTTGCCCAACGGTCAAGTTTTATCTAATCATTTAATTTTTGTAAAACTTTGTCACTTATCAAGTTATCTAATCAATGCAACAATTGCTCATTGATTCCTTCCGTAAAACATTATTAACAGCTGTTAGTTAGTACGAGAAGCTTTATACAAATACACGTGACAACCTATTTTTAGATAGTAATAGTTTACAAATACGCAGAACTAAACAGAATGTTGTCGTTTTTTCGAGGCGATTCCATAGGCAAAGCTAGGCATATGAAAACACTTCAAAGAATAAGTAATGGATTGAAATTTCGTTTTCTTTTTCGCCCAATAATTTCATAATTTAATAAAAGTGTCAAATTTCAATTGATTACTGTGTCAATCTTCAATATAGAGTGTTTTTCAATGGGTATTTACAACTTTTTATTATTAATTTATACAACTTTCTATTATTAATTTAAAATAATCAGTTCCATAATAAATTTTAAAAAATTTGTTTGAATTTTCTAACTTTGTCTAATAAAGGATACAGCTTAAACACAAATCTAAACAAATTATAAGAAAAATGCATATCAATGGAGTAGGCTCTTAGTGTATTTTTGTAAATACAACTTGAATTTTGAATATGAAAATACATTTTTGTATAAGTCCATAAAAATAATGCCAATCAATTTGTTTAATTTTGCAATTTATTCTAAGATTTTATAGAAGGAAACGTTTGGAAACAGCTATCTCATTCATACATATCTAATAAAAAAAAGTTTATGGGAAGCGCAATATACTTTAAAGAGTCCTAAATATTCTGAAACGAATCTTGCAAAATTTAAAATCAAAGAAAATCTCTGAACTTTAATTTCGTGCGAAAGTAGTTGTTTTCAGTTTTCATAATGAAATATTTCTTAAATGATAGATTTTAATTTAAATGTTAAAATGTAGAAAGATGATTCTTTCAGGTAGTTAAGTTTTTAAATAGATTGATTATAAAGATTTGAATTTAAAGATTGTTTTATAATATTATACGGAGAATGAAAAATAAGTAAATATATACATAATATGTACATAAAAAAAAGCATCTATAGAAAAAAAGGTAGAAACAATATTTTCGAAATAAGATGTCATTTCTAATCTGCCCAACAAGAATACTACTATCTATCCAATGAAATTGTTTAAGTTCCGAAACTGAACTACAATAGTTCTAATAGGCACCAACTTAAACCAAAAAGGAAATCAAAAAATAAATGGAAATTCATCTAAATTTTCTCTCCATAAACTTATTTTGCATGCTCAAATTTTTCATCGGCCGAGAATAATCGTTAATATTCATATGATTACTTTTGATAAATTGCTCTCAGCATTTTTGGAGCAATTTGAAATGATTTTTTGCCTTTAAAGCAATTACATTGCCATATATGTTCATCCCATAATTGCTCAAAGGCAACAACAAAAAATTGTTTATGTGATTTCACTTTTTTTTGTATTCGTTTTGATGTTGAGCCATTTTGTAACCAATTAAATTTAATATATATCATAAATTACATCATCATTTACAATGAGTATCAGATAATTTGCGGAATATTGATTTAAATGCATGAAAATGTAAAAAACTACAGATCGAGATTCAGAGGAATGAAAATCAAATCAATTTTTGTTCAAGTATCTGCAGAGTAAACTAAAAATTGATGGACAATTCAAGAACATGGTTTGAAACTGGTCTTTGTCCTGGGGACCTGGGGGAAACGCTGCGTATTGTTTTGTTTGTTGTGTTTTGTAACTGACGGCCAGACGCCGCAATTGTTGTTCAATGTCTCTCTCTCTTTCTGACCATTTGGTATTTTCATTTTCAGTTTCAAATACCCTGTAATCTGTAGCGTACTGTAACGGGGTGGTTTATGCTTCAATAAACAGGTTGGCAGAAAATTAGATTTACATCTACGTTCTAAACATTAAGTTTGATAAAGTTAACATTCAAGTTTAATATCATTTCTGAATGAAATGCTAATGAAAAGATGTAGATTTTCACAAATTCTATGGTAAGCCCTGAATTTTCTAAACATCCTTTGTAGGAAATATTACTTTGTGTAACCACAATCTAATACCCTATTCTTTAGGTATAACTTCATTGGAGTTCCAACTCCATAATTTTTTAGAATTTTAGAAAAAATATATATCAGACCTTTAAAGCATCTTTAAAATGAATAATCTAACTAGCTTATTTTAAAAGGAAAGTTGAGATAAAAGATTGAAATTTATTATCGCTTCCGTTGTGGATTATTTTTCACATAATCGCATCTGAGATATGTTCTGAATGTTTGAAACCCACGTGAATTTTCGATTCGGTAGCTATAGGTGACATTCAACTGTAGGAGAAATAAGTAGAAGATATAACGAGACTGATCTCTGTATAATAATTCTGAGCGCTTTAGAAAAACCTGGAGAATTTCAAGTCAGACTAGTCAATCAACATTTTTTGTTATTAATTGTAAATACGTTACTTAAAAATAAGAATAGAAAACAAAATAAAAGCGATCAGTTATCGATTCCAAACATTCTGAACCGAAATGGTCTAAAATTGATTAATATTATGACATTCCCTAAATTAATATAAAATATATGGACAACTAGAAATGTATTAGTAGTATGTGTAGTATTAGAAATGATTCTAAAATGATTTGAAAACGAGACCAAGTCTAAGAATAAAACAATTATTTAAGAACTTTTATTACTGAATGCATTGATTCTAGAGGTTACGATAATAATCTTTTCGAAACGTCTATATTTTAAACTAGATTCTAGATGCTACTAAATCTTTGCTTATAGAATATAATATGTGTAATTAATAATTGGAACTAAAAATAGATAGTTTGAGTTTTACATTTGCTTTTATTCAATACAAAGTATTGCCCAGTCGTGATATAGAAATTGCTGTGTTTCTTTTTTCATTTTTTTCACTATTCAGACTTGCATAGAAATGAAAACTCTCAATACAAAAGCATTTTTTTGATTCCCCAAACCCTCTGGCTGAAAACTTCGTTTGCATTTTGATGACAGTCGTCGTCGTCGTCGTCGTTGTTGTTGTATAGTCAGTCGATGTTGTCGATAGAGTTTGAGGACTTTACCAATCCAGGCAAACAAAAAAAAATGGAGAAATAAAATAATGCTTTATGACATGCGATTGAATGTTGTCGATTTTTGGTTTTTGCACACTATTTAAGCCCAAGTCGGCCATAAGGGGGCAACGGGAGTGTAAAAGCGATTTATGCTCGCTGAAGTTGACATTAAAATTTATCTGCTATGGTATATCACTTTAATTGACTATCCCAGATTCCTCGCATATTTTTCACATGTCGAACTGGTTTTCATTTGCTGTTTTTAGATTCTCCTAGTGAATATCCCCCAAACCCCTCTGTGTTTCGTCTTTTTTTTTGGGTTTTATGTTTCAGTAGCCGTAAAAGGCAGCCAAGCATTTAAGCGTTACAGTTTCAGTATATAATGTACATATGTATATATATATATATATCGCATATATCGATGCTGATGCTGTTCCCTACCATCATGACAGTGTCGTCATCATTGGGACAGGTTATAGTCGTGGTTTTTACTTATTTTTTTGTTCTTCTCTCTGGTTGTCGTCATCAGTTTATACATATATGTTGTCATCGCTTTAAAATCGACAACCGGCAAACTGTTCGATCATATGTTTAAATATTCATATGGTGTGCACTTTGATTTTGTCGCAATTTTCTTATTGTTTTATGTTTTCTTTTTATGTATTTCGAAATCATTTCATGCTTAGAACAATTCTATTATGTGACTAAAATTATTCTAACTTCATGCTGAGAGTGAAATCATATGTGAAATCGTAATCTGAAGACGTAAAAATCATTAAATCATATATCAATATAGATAAGATCCAATCACGTACGCCATAAAACAAAAATAGATCCCAAGATTAATTTGTTGTGTGTCGAACAATTAAACGATTTAAGTTCTTTTAAATAAAAACTACGTTTAATTATAACAATTATCCACATTTGTGACGACAGTTTTTTTAAAACAAATTTTTTAATTAATTAAATCGATTTAAAGAACATGTGTATCTATTCTTTCCTTTTAGAATTGAAGACAAAACATTTTACACATGAAAGTCTTTTGTAAAACATTAAAAACTGCTTTTATTAACATTATTATTTAATTTTTATTTTATTTATTAAATATTGTTAATTTATCGTCGCTTCTACAACAACCAACTTTAAAAAGTTTTCAGAAATGTTCTTGATGTTACAATTTTTCACTACTTTTGTCATTTTTATTCAATCGACGATGCAATAAACAGTACTTTTAGATTTATATATGTATATCTAGAAAAACCCCATAAAGAAATAGAATATTTCAATGATTTTAAAAAGGTTTTTAAAAGTTTGCGACCATCACGGTCTAGGTCTAGTTTATAGAAATCATTTATCCTAAATTCTTATTCTAAATCTAATACCAGTATCCAGTAGAATCGACAAAATTAGATATAATTCAAAAGCGATATCTGAATTGCGGCATATCCAAAATTAGGCTAAGATGGCAATATAATTCAAATATAATTAACGACACATTAAAAACTCAAAGTAATAAACGACAAATAAAAAGAATAAAAATATTGGCGCCACACTGTCACACAGATATAGCTGAAACCTCTTTCAGCATCTTATCAAAATATAGTAAAAGACGATGTCAGAATACTTTATGGGGCATATCTAAAAGAAAAACTTCCTAAATTGTGATTTAAGGTTTCACAGATAAACTAACCCATAATTGGATAAGTGATATGAATAAAAAAAATAAAAACAATAAAGTAATAGTCTATAACTCATACGAGGAACCCTATTGGAATAGGTTACTTTTCTTATGTGTGCAAATTTTAATCATGTAGTTTAACATTCCAAAATTTTCAATTTATTTATAGGATCAATAGTAAAAAAAAAAAGTTCTATCACACCTTTTTGACACCTTTACTTTGACCATAACTAAATTGGTACACATCGATACATTTTCATTATACATTTCAATTGATTTGTGCTTCAGTCATAGTCTTTAATTAAAAATCAAAAACCGTGTCAAATATTTCTATATAGAAACAACAGCAACATGACACTTGAAACCAAAATTCTATTCATATTTTGTCAAGACAAACACAAACCAAACGACGAACTAAGAAAAATATTTCACAAAAATATGCCATAACCGGCATATGAGAGATCGAGAATCGGAAAAATGTTTACTAAATTTGTCGCACTAACAAGCAATAAAATGTTAAAAATGTCACTGAAACTGAACAGAAGCTTTGAGCAACTATTTAATCTACTTAATGCAATTAACAATTTTAACATGACTACAAACTGGCTAAAATGTTTCATACTTTATTTTTTTTCTTTGAGCTCTCCAAAAATATTTAATGATTTTCCTCCCCTTCAATAGCCTCCGCCCCCAAAAATTTTGGAGTGTAAAGTTTGTGCGAAGTTTTGCGCAATTTGGCTGTGAAAAATTTAACACCTCTGAGGAGCCATGCGAAATCTGAGATGAAGCAAGCAATCTGAACTCTGTTCACTCTCTGCTGGTTGTTAATTGAAACTTGACCATGTTGACCAAATTGGTAGGCAGGCAGGCTGGTTGTCTGGTCAGCTTGGCGTATATGGTAAATTTGCCATAACCATAATGCTTGATTTTGATTACAATTTGATTTAGGCGCTGGCCGGGGCTTTAATTGGGCGCCATACTGTGAGAACAGCCAAAACACAGCGATTGAAAGGCAGATATCTTTAACGCGATCGACAAACGATGTGAAATTCCCTTTGATTACCCCTCCACCTCTCGACCCATTCATTGCTCACTCACCTGCTTTAGTGTCAGTCTCGCCGTATAGCGTAAATCGCTGCCCTCACGCTTGAACATGGCATGCGGTTTATCTCTTATGATGAACACAATATCCGCTGGTATTTTACCGGGTGCTTGATCACCTTCCTTTTGGAAGGTGACTTTGGTGCCAGATTTCCAACCGGGCTTAATTGATATCTGTAGCACTTTATCTTCCTTCTTGGAGCTGCCATCTGGCTGGACAACACGTCGTGAGATTTTCATTTTCTTAACACAGCCATGATAGATTTCCTCCAGTGTGACATAGAGATCATGTTCGACGGGTGGATCCTGTTTCTGTTCCTTCTTAAATGGCGTGTGCACATTGAAGGAGTGTGATCTGAAAGAGGGCCTACGAAAGATTAGCCATCAATTGGATAAACCTTTAAACTGTTAACCAACCTGAAAGCACTGCCTAGGCCATGCCGTGAACCAATTCCGCCAAATGGTGATGAAAAGAAATCTGGTTCCGTATCCAAATCAAAGACATTCTTATCAAACAGATTATCGCCCATATCGAAGAACGAGGCGAATGGATTACTATTGCCAAAGAATTGGGCAAATGTGGCACGTGGATCACCATGGAACTGATATGTAAATGTATTATTCGAACTGCCACCATTTCGAGTACCTGGTGGAAAGAAATTGAAAAGTAACATTTTTTTAAGATCGTTGTGCAATATGTTAATTATGTGCAGGGATGTAAAATGGGTATAAATTTGCCCCCTTAACTATGCAATACTCAGTACAGGAATTAGCTTTTTTGAAATAACTAAACCAGTTTTGGAATGTTCTGTGCATAAAAAAGTAATACTAGGAAGAAATTTTGTTTATAGAAAATCTTCTAGTCGAAAAGTTATCAATTTGTTGAGAATAATCAATTCTAAGGCATACTTTAAGGGGCACAGTTTCCCCATTTTACAGCCTTTGATATATCATATGAATAGGAGAAGAGAGAGTAAACTATTTTCAAACAAATTTAGACTATAATATCATCAACTGGAAATTAATTATTACTTACCATTACTTTTTAGTCCATCTTCGCCATATTTATCGTACACCTCTCGTTTACTTTTATCCGATAGTACCTCATAGGCCTCGGCAACTTCTTTGAATTTCTCTTCGGCATTGGCGGCTTTATTTTTATCAGGATGATACCGCAATGCCAATTTTCTGTAGGCCTTTTTGATCTCATCATCGGTGGCAGTTTTTGGCAGGCCTAATGTTTTATAATAATCTTTGCCCATTTTTAGGTGTTTGATTTGTGTATATGTGTTTGTGTATGTTTGGGCGGTGTGTGTGTATGTGTGTGTGTGAGCTTGTGCAAATCTCAATGGCGCTGTTGTCTACGATCTACTATATCATATAAGTTAGATACTTGGTAAATGCAATTGCTGATTTAAGGCCTACTCACAAATATATAAATATGTACATATGTATACGTTGTCCAGATGGTTTTCCACTTCTTCTTCTTTATTTTGTGAATTTCTTAGTTACTAGTAGATACTGCTTAGAAATTGAATTTCTCTAGTACTTAAAATGGCACATGCATTTTGTTTGCTTCATTTGATTTTAGTTGGTTCCTTTTTGTTTCTTGTTTTTTATTGACAGCTCGGCAAAAATTCTGAAACGAAAAATGTAAAATATAGAAAAGTTCCATTTAGTGTTTTCTCTCAGATCATAAAGTCAACTATAAGTATTTATGATAGACACGTCACAGAAACCCCATAGACATCATACAGAGACCCTGGTCATGTTCAATGTTGAACTGCCTCACCCCACCCACGATTTTTAACTAAATTTAGACTAGGCGAGAAATGCTTATACGTTTTTTTTTTGTTCACACACTCACAACATTCGTACTTCTGCCACATCTATCTATCTATATAGTATATCAAAAAATATACATATCCAAACATACATATGTATATTTGGCATATGAATATTGAATATTTGTCTTGACAATTTAACAAAAATTGAAAATTATCAGACAGAGTATGAGAATTGTTTCGTTAGCCAATTTACATTGACCTTAACATTTTCATTTTCAAAGAGCTAAATGCCCAATTATGTTTGTAAATTGCTCAAATAGAATTCAAATTGATGATGACATTTATGTGAATGTTTCTATTAAGAAAACTGACAATGACAATAAAAGAAAAGAACAACAACATGATCATTGATCAATTTTTGATATCAACCAATAGTATATAAGTTTATTAAAAAATTTTCACAAATAATAACGAATTTATTACTTTTCGTTTCTTTTTTATTCATAGAATGTTAGTTTTGTCCTTTGCTTATTGTTCGTGGTCAAAAAACTCTTCTATGGCTTTTGGAAAAATTGAGACTGAGAACTTAATATTGAGCTTATTTTTTAAATCAATTGCTTTCTATTTCAAATAAATATTCTTTAAATCAAAATTGATAGCTATATATCCGCTTTATTATTAGTTATTCCATAAAATTGACAACTTAATGCGCTTTCAAATCGTATGTGTTTCGGTCAAAAATATTTCAAGTATGTTTGAAAATGTTTTAAACTTCTTTTGGTGAGCTTAACTACTAGGATTAACTACTTGTTAGTATTATAACTCGATAAATAATACTGAAACTAGATACCAGCAATGATTTTCTTCCGTTTGTGAAGTTATTTTAGTCAATTGATCTTAGCGGCGGAAGTTATCCCTAATATTCAATTACTTAACACCGAGTAATGCAAAAATCTGTCAATTATTGCAATGATTTTCTTGTGGTTTCTATATTATAATTATCAATGAAAATAAGACATTTCAATGTGAAAAGATAATCAATCTGAGACTTGATAATGAATTGAATTCAAAACCACAATAATAAAGCCGCAATTCATTATAAACATGGATCAAATTTAATATATATGAATGAGAATTATTATTAAAGTAATTGAAATGCACAAAGAAATAAAATTATTATGTTTCCTGTCCCAACTAAAATTGACACCAAATATTTCTGATATTGATGATTATCCATTAAACTCCTTTACATTTCTCGCCGATTCTACCAAATTTATATAGAAATCATTAACATTCAGCATGTCAACACATCTGACAATCGATCCATTCATTCACTCAATGCAATTTGTTAGCCTTGAGATTAACTGATTTCATATTGGAATACGATTTTCTATTTATTATTATTTTATTATTGTTTTTTCTTTTTCTTTTTTTTGTTTGCAAATAAAGTTGTTGCTTTGACAATTTCAACAACAATTGTTGCGAAATATCGTCTGCTGCCTTGAATTTTGAATTCTCTGGGGGTCTAGCCTGGCCTGGCTGTCAATATATACAATCTATCGATTGGAGATACATATAGAAACAATTTGATCGATTGATGCGATCAGCAGCAATAGCAACAGCAGACCAACAGAATGAATATGCATATAATTGTTATTTTATTGGATTGTGCCAAAATGTGTGCCAGATTGAGCATGAGAGACAAGGTCAAGCATGCAAAATTTTTATTTCAAATATTCTTTTCATTCGGAAAAGTTTCTATATATATAACCACAAAGTGTGTGTATATATATAGAAAGGCGAGGTGTGTTTGAAGAGAAAGCAGTTTTTGTTGATACATTTGTTTACATTTAGCTTATACACAATAAAGATTAGAATATATATACATATATAGAGGGTGCGGTCACGTAAAGAACTACAAAACTAAATATGTATTATTTATTCAACTGAATTTCATAGTAAATAAGGGTTATCTCTTATCTTGTTTGATAAATTAATACCCGTGAAACTTCAAGTCCGATGAAAGATAAATATTCTAATTTATCATATTACAATGATGCTATAAAACAGCAAATAAAAAATACTTTTTATATTTTTAATAGCAATTGAATCAATTCTTTGTCTAACTAACATTATAACCAACTATTTTTCAATTAAAATTATATACTTCATTTTCGAAATAATACGACATACCTAGAATATACAAACAATTATCACTTTTGACAACAATATATAATAAAACAAGATCGCTGATCCTTTGCGTATCGTTGGACCAAGCATAAACTGTATTTCATGTAAGATATAGCCATATTTTATCTAATTCACATTATGCCAACCACTTTCCACTTGAAATTTTTATAGTTTTATGTAATAAAGCAATGTTTCAACTGTTTATTTTAAAGGACAAGCCTTTAATACATACATATATTTGAAAGTTTATTCTTATTCCTAAACAAATTATCTTCTCAAAGCAATAACTATCTCAAAAAAATGTAATGCTAACACAATATATTAATATCTATCTAAATAGAAAGACAAGCAAAGAAAGCAAAGATCTAGAATCAATCCCATGTAATAAACTATTGACAAGCAGTCCTCGGTAGATCAATTGTCTAAGTGGACAAGTCAGTTAGGCAACGAGACTAGTATATGGATGGCCTTAGTTGCCAGTGCTTGTAAAATATAGTTAGGTTAATAGTTTACAACAATATCCTACACATTAATAATAATAAAACTGTTGACAATACATTTTTATAGTACTTTGTCGGGGTGTTTAAATGAATTGAAGTGAATTCCACAAATTGTTATATTTTGTTTCGAAAAGACCAAATTAACCTTTTCAACGTAATGAAACTTGTTTCACTTAAAGGATCACTAGCATAATTTGATTGTTTGGGTTTATAAGGTGTAATTTATACTATATTTTATAGTAAACTTTATAAAGACTAAACACTGGAACTATTTTAATTTAGGATCAGTGATTTAGAACAATTTCAGAGAAGTTTCAACACATGAAAAAGGAAATTGATCAATTAATTATTTTCTTTAAGGTGCTAGAGTTAGGACAATTTTTCAAGGGGCGTCAAATTTATAGAAATGAATAATAATAATTCTTTAAATCGTTTTGCTCGCTGCACAAATATCTACTAAATTTTGCAAACAATGATTTGTGATTTCAAAGATTCTTGAGAAAGTTTGACAAACATCAAGGACAATAACCTCTCTTTAGTACTTAATCTTGCCTTTCTCCTTAAACATATCTCGCTTTCTTTTCTCTATAGATAGGTATGCAATGCATATATAGATATAATATATATATTTATCAACTGAAACAGAATTATATTATGCAAGGTGATTATCTTTAATGTGTATATTTTATATATGTATATATATATACTTATTTCATTCTTTTATTTCTGTATAAATTGGTAGCAAAAAGTTCTCTTCTCAAAATTAAATGAAATTTTTCGCTCACGTTTTGATTTTTTTTTCATTTTTTCTTGTTTTGTATGTCGCTTGTCTTGTTTTTTTATGGTTTTTTATTGAATTATTAACCACATTTGCATTGTTCGTGCGAAATTATGAGTTTAAGGTGGTAAATAAATTCATGCTCGAATTGAAATTGTTATTGGGTATATGTATGTATGTTTTTACAAACACTTTTCCCCCTACCAACCCCCGCCGTCATTTACAACATGTTTTGCGTGGGAGAGGGCCAAAGTGGTTGTATAGCGAATTCGAATATCTTCCGCATAAATAATTTATGGCCAGGCAGGAACCGACTCATTTATTGATTACAATATAGCATTTGTTTAACAATTTATGGCAATTTCATATGCATATGTACACACATACACACATTTACTATATAAATATATGTATACATTTGTTGTGCATTTTTATTAGGGAATTTGCTTTTAATACTACATAGAATGCAATTTGAATTTCTTTTCTCTACTCGGTGTCTGGCAAAGTAAAAAAAAAAATTATAAATTGTCGTAGGTTATGAGAGGCCACCACCGAGAGATGAGGCACTTTTGTCGTTTGTTTGTTATTATAGTGTGTCCCCACCAATTGGTTGCTCCACTTAATTGAATTGAACTTGATTTATAATCCAATTTTTCTCATATATTACCCATCCCTCTTATTTCACATTCTCTGTTTTGTTTTTTTAAACTTTATACGTTCTTGTTTGTTTTTTCTAAAGAAATCATAAATTATTGTGAATTGGTTTTTGATTTATGTGGGGATATTAATATTTGAATATTAATTTATCGCCCAACTTGAAACATTTTTGCAAAAATTATTTGAATTGATTTTGATTTTAGCAAACTTTTGATATTGAAAAGCAATTAGTATATTTGTATTTGTATATCCTTGTCCACAGTGTGAATTTATTTTCTTATCATATCTGTCTCTCAGATAGTTTATGCACAATATTCTTTCAGACTTGGATCATTTGTTACGAAACATGAAAATAGCTTACCTCTTTTTTATATACATATGAAGCACACTTTTCGGAATTTGAACGATCCGGCAAGTTTATCATATAAAGAATATGGTGAGCCAAACTACAACTTAGAGCTACATCAACGTGGGACTAAAACATTGCCGTCCCAAGAAAATGAAACTGTCAACTGTGTTCCACATATTGTCTTTATCAATAGGAACTGTAGAAAAGAATATTATATATTTTGCATATAAGTAGAAACCGCTTGCAAGATAAAACTTTCATGAAGTAAGATTTTGAGTCCCATGAAATTAATCAGTTAGTTTTATTCAGGGAAACAAAAGATTATAAAAGGATTCTATTAGTCTAATGATTTCATTTAGCAGTTTTTTATAGAAAAGTAGAAGAAGATCATATCATATATCAAACCGTACTAAAAAAAACATTTCAAACTTGGTTTTTGTAGCAAAAGTTAAAGAGATGGGATTAATATAGTCTTAATTTTAAAAAAAATAATAAAATAACTCTTGAAAGTCTAAGTTATAAAACTGTTGAACAATTAATGACACAATGGTTTTAATAAGCTATGTGAATTTCTTTCCAATACTTTAAAGGATCTTCATTAAACAAGAATTTCATATCGATTAGTTATAAAATCTATAAATCTCTATTTAAAATGTGATAAATTTGTATATCTTCATGCAATGTTTAAGATACAGCGTAAGTTGTATAAGGTCAGTAATATTAATGGAACCAAAAAACACACACTTGAGTAGAAAATTTAAGTATTTCTGATGTCTCTTTTTACTAACAAATATGAATGATGTATTGAAATTTGGCCAACTTTAACGCTTTGTTCATCCATACCAATGAACACTGAATGACTGTGCGTCGTTTCCTATATTGTCAAGGTCATTTAAACAACTTCATTTCACATGGCACAACTCTCATTCAAGCTCTTTCAATCACTCTCGCTCTCCACACAAACCAACCTACATACACACATACTCATGATGTATGTACATACATACATAGGTATACATTAATTTATTATGTGTTCATAGTATATAAGTATGTTTGTTTGTTTGTCTCAAAGTCAACAACAGATTTCATTCAGTGTCAACCATGTTTTTTTTTCTGTATTGCTAAAAAAATAAAAATGGCAAAAAGCAAAAAAAAAACGCTAAAGCACCAAAAAGTTTATTCACCCACACTTTAGCCGAGAATCTGCTATAAAGGTATAACAAGTAGTCAGCCTAACAATTCTGCTTAGGTGCAGTTAATCTTAGTAATATCAGTAATAAACAAAATGATCTTTTAATAATACTTGTTACAATTCTCCTACATATATTCTATATACTACAACTATACATAGTTCTAAATATTATTCCAGAAGCCTTTTTGTTCTTATAAGAATTAATATTAATCCAAAGAGCACTAAGTTTAATTCTTAAAAAAACAAAGTTCTTTTAAAATATATATATTTACACTTGAAGTCTGCTTTCAAACTTATTAGATGTACCCTAATACATTTGTATGATATATCCCATTTAGATCAACCTTAAGGCATTTTATATATCATCATAAATGATTGTCAGAAACTGAATTTTCTTGCTTTTAGCTGTTGCTTAGCTTTGCATAACTAAATACATTAAAACTATGCCAAATTCGTTAGGTATAAAATACAATAGACACAGCCAAACTTAGAGGGGAAATGCCTAAGAGATAACCCAAGACAGGAACCTCAAGGCGAATCCTAGCAAGGGGAAGTTAAAAAAGTTATAATTTTTATCAAGGAGCAGATTTTTGCAACCTTTTCCAAATTTGTTGAAAAATGTTGAAAAATGTGTAAAAACTGTTACCCCCATAAGAGTCTGAGTTAAAGGGCTTCTAATCGTTTGAATTCACACCTGGTAATAGGTAAACATTCAGTTTCGATAACCGAAAGAGTATTCGAAAAGGGTTATATCATGAAGTTGGTAAGAAATGCTTTAATCGTAGACATTTGCGTTCGATTTAGACTTTTGCTTGAGACTTTTAGTACTTGTAAAAATGTCACTTTAGCAGTTAGTTGTACCTATGATTGACAAGCTAAAACAATCCAACAACTTGGAGGACTTTAAAGCAAAACTGTATTATATATATCCCCAAAGCGTATCTCAAAGTCAACTTTACCACTTAACAAAGATGCCTTAAGACATTTATGTGGCCATTTAGCAAATATCAATGTAGATAATTTTGGTATAAGTGGGTGTCTCTAAGCTACAAATCCGCAACAAAAATAACCACCATGACTAAGACGAAAATGATTTGGATCTGACGTTTACCTGGTGGTACAGTAAGACCTCCCACACACGCACATGCTTACACTATTTTGGAGAAATCTACGCAACAATTTCCATTATTTTGGTCCATGAATCATAAGAAGAAAGTTGCCAGGCAAAGAAAACGAAAAACACAGAATTGTCTATGCAATTATTCATCTGGGCAAGTAATTAAAACATTTTTGCTATACTATGTAATTTAATATTTCCACTAAAAACAAAGACAAAACAATATAAATATGCAAAAAAAATTCCATTCCATTTCCGTTTATTTTAGCCACAACATTTGTTTTTTTTCTTCCAAATTTGCATAGAATAACCATAAAAAAAATAAATAAATAAACATATGTGTAGATTTTTCACCATGTATAAACGAAATTTGAATTTTTTATGCACACAAAACTTGATTTAATTCTGTGAAAATGATTTTATTTTAAATATTGATTGAGACAGAATTAAATTAAATAGATATAATAAATATAAAGCTCTTAATGGCATTAAGAAAAAGTCCAAAAGAAGCAAAAATAAAATGAAAATTTGTGCGAAAATGGTGGATTATGATTGAAAATTGATAAATAAATAATTCAATCAAGTAGAAAATTAAATTTTGTTGCGAAAACATGAAAACGTGTATGAAAAACAATTGAAAGCCTTTTAAAAAAATACAAAATTAAAGCCAAAGAAAGAAAATAATTCAAAATACACAAAAAGTTTACTTGGTCGCATTTTTATCACTCATACGACTCGTTGACAAGGCAGACCAAAGAAAGGAAAATAAAATGTTTTCTACGTATTAAAATTGATTTAAAAGATTAAATAAATATAAAATATTTTGAAATGCTTTAAAAAAAATTTAAAATTACTTTTTAATAAACATTTTTCGCTACATTAAGCAACTCTCCATTGATTAATGAAAAAAAATTATTTTTAGCTCTCATTGTGACAAAATGAAAAATGTTAAGCAAGAAAAAAAATGGAAAAAAAGTCAGTAATTATAATTAATCAATTACAAAAACAAAATCGCGAAAATGTATTTCCTTATGGTATTTATTCTCTCTTTCGTTTGTTGTTGTTTTTTTTTTATTTTTTGTTTAATCACCAAGCAATGTTGCTGCTCTGCTCTCTCATTCTTATACAAGATTATATATTAAATGTGGCCATGCCTTCCAAATGGGCCGCCTACTTGACGCCCACTCAGCAGCTGTTTTGACAGCACAAAAGAGAGACCGAAAAGCGTGAGTATGAGAAACAGAGAGTGAAAGGCCTTTTCCTCTCCAAGTGTGTCATAATTTAAAAATACAAAGGAGAAGAGCAAGAAGAAGACAATCTAAACGAACAACAAGAATTAAAAGAAGAATCAGTTGAAGATGAATCGGTGGTTAAAGAAGAACAAACACAAGTTAATAACAAAACAGAAAGAAGAAGTAAATACAAAATGAACAATTATAATAATAGGCAAAAGAAGGTAGAAAATAAGGGAAAAAGAGAGGACAAAGACAACTTTAAAGTAAGGGCCAAAGACCTAGTTCAATACGAAGCTGAACCAAGAGATCAAGAGGGATTATCTAAAAACTTACATAAGAAGAAGTTGAAATGAAAGATCTAAAAGAAGATTCATGATATAATAAAATCAAGAGAGTCTAAAAGAACACATAGGAAGATTTAAGTCAAAAGAAAAGTTGAACTAAAATACGAAATAGGAAAAGATACAAAAATACGCCAAGAAAATGAATTGAAAGACCAGGAAAGAAAACTCCGAAATCCTTTTTTCTATATTCTTTATATACAATAACTGGTCTATTCAAATTTAATGCTGATTCCAAGTAGCAATATGAAGAAACTATCCCAAGAAAGAACAGGAAATAAGGATAAATAACAGAAAGAAAAATTATTTAGTGACAAGCACTAACAATAAATGCTGACAATTATATTCTTACGGATTAATTGTCTCTTCTTTATACGTAATTATGATTAGCCAAGAAGCTTCTGATCTCAAGAGAGCTAAAAATGGTTTTCGGTTTGTTTAATTTGGAGGTCAGCAACAAGTATCCATCCACCGCTCTCCCACTCTCCCACACACACACACACACACACACACACCCTCTGGCAATTTATTGAACCTTGTGTTTAATTAATTGTCTTAAAAATTTGTTTATTTAATTAAAAAGCCACTGAGATCATGGAAATATACCAACAAATGGGCATCGAAATATAAGAAATAATAATACCTAAATGAAATATTTTCTTTAAGTAGCGCTCAAATAATATTTTCTTAATAATTTTATCGGAAAACCAAGAAGATTTGGTAAGGTCTCGGAAGGTTAGTTACCCTTCCAAAAAAGGAAAATGCCTTTTTTATAGAAGAATTCTATTCATTTCGATATTCATCAAACTGGTTGAAATGAATTAGAAAATGAACAACTTTGCTTATATTAAAACAAGTTTTTTTTAACCATTGAATAAATTTGGAATTTATCATTATTGTCAAATTTGCAAATCAATTAAATAAACAATTTAGATAACGAATATTTTAAGAAACACAAAAATATAAACTATTTTTCAGGCAGTTCTTAAAGACTTAAGCAATAATTGAACCGAAAAACATAGTCAATTTAAGTTCTAATTTTATAATGAAAATCGGTTTTGGATATTGACATTCTACTACTTCTAATCATATATATATATATATATGTAAAAAAGTCCTTTATCCTAATAAAAATCGCTTCCAACTGATGAACTGCTTAACATTGATAGACAGAGAAAGGCAAATACTTATACTAATGTATATATAGCGAAATCGGTTGATACTTATGTATATCTGGTTAAATACAAATATTCCCTTCTTGCCAATGCTTTTCACCAAATAACCCCAAAGTGTGTATATTCCAAAGAAAAACGGCAAAATCGAAAATTTGGTGAGAAAAAAAAAAAATACACAAAAATAACTAAAAATCCTAAAAATAGAACTTATTTAAAGAAATGAAACCATGAAAAATTTTCAAATAACATCGAAAGGCAGAGAAAAACCGATGTTAAAATGCGAATGAGAAAAAAAAAAAAAAACTGAAAATATAAATATAAATAATAAAGCACACAGGAAAAATTGTGAAAAATTGAAAAAGAACCGTGAAAATACATAGAGAGAATGATGGGATAGAAAAAAGATAGTGGGGCTGGGTGGAAAGGGGGGGAAGGGGTATACTAATTTTTGGCAGCTTTGCCTAATTTGTAGATATATGAAATTTGGAAAACTCTTTCAGAATACCGTTAACATAGAAAACGAATTATTATTAAAAATTTGACAGATTTGTTTGTTTTGTCTTTGTTTCATACCATAAAAAGCACTTTACAACATATGAAATCTATATGTATCTGTATCTGTGTGTGTATATATCTAAATTGATGTATGTATAAGTGTGTATATAATTTTTATTATTTTGCTTTGACCACATTTGGTGAAACGAAACGTAGACCAGACCACGTTAAGCCCCAACACTCACACTCACACACACACACACACATAGACACACCAGTCCAACACTCCACTCACACAGACACACACTCACGCACTGCAAGTTTAGTTTTTTGTTTTTGTTTTTTTTTTGCTAGTTGTTTTTGTTGTAAACAATATTACAAAACAATTAAATCATATTTTTTGTTTTTTATTCTTACAATTGCTAGTAATTGATGTTGTTGATTTATTTCTCTCTCTCTCGCTCTCTATCTCTCTCTTTATGTGTATGTATCTTCTCACTCTTTAAATACACAAATATGTATATGTATGTATTTGTATTTTGGATCACGAATTTCAGATTTCTTATATTCCTTTTATTATTAGTATTAGCGCGAGTTTTTCTTGGCTGCCAATTTAGACGTTACGTTAAAAATTCGCTAGACAACCGAAACCGTCGGACAACTACGACGACGCTTTGAGACTCACTAAAAACGGCCCCACCAAAGGAGCCCCCAAAATACCCCAAAACCAAACAGCAAAGCAGAGACCCGGAGACTTGTCTGTCATTTTGCCTGATCAAAACTCTGACGCATTCAACCAAAGAGACAGACAGAGAGAGATAGAGCAAGGTAGAGTGCCAGCGAACGCAAAGTTGCTACACAGAGAGGCAACGGATCGGCACAGAGTGGGAGTGTGAGAGCGGCAAGAGAAAATGAGAGAGGCTTTGTAAGTAAGTAGTTTTTGTTCTTTTCTTTTCATTTCCCACAATCCCCCCCACCTTTCCCCCACACACGATAGCAGCTGTCGTAGTTTACACACCTCGTGCTCTCCCCATGTGCCCCACAACAACAAAAATTAAGTAAAAACTTGCAAACGATTCAATGTATTGATCCGAATTCGAGGCGATCGCCATCGATTCGCCATATGCGTCATACAACATACAGAGAGCTTTTTCCCATAGGTGAGCAAAAGGAGCTTTTCGTTGTTGCTTAACCTGTAGTCATAGCAAATAGTGTGGGGTATATGCGATTAGATGGAATTTAAAAACTATAAAACAATAAAACTATCAAAGAGAATTTTGAAATATTAATAGTCTGCATGATATTCTGCAAAACTTAAACTGCGACATCCAAATTGTTTAAAACAAAGAAAGCTATATTTAGGGGAACCCCACAATAAAAAACTAATAACTTTTTTAGAACTTACTAATACACATATGTACATACATGTGTAGCAGTTTAAATATTTAGATAAGTCCAAATGTATTTATTTTCTTACCGTGAATAATATCCAAAATTTAAGGATACAAACTAAATTACTTTTCAAAACAAACTTTACATCCGACACCCAGAAATTTCCATGAATATTACTCATACAACATGTTGCCTCATTAATAGAATGAAAATTTGTTAATAAAATAGCTGGCTCACGAAACTAAGTGGCGTTTTTCTAAGAAATAAAACAAAATTAAATTCAAACAATTCAAATCATTCACAAAAAATATTGTTGTATTGATGGTATTAATAGGTTTACTTTAAAAATGTTTATGTTCATTAATAATATAGAACATTTAAGGATAAGTACACAAAAAACCAGAGGGCCGGGGTTAACTTCGACCACGTCGAAGTTTGTATACGCTTGCAACTGTTACCCATAGCCATCAAAGTGTAAAAACGTTTTATCCAAAAAGTCTAATGTTTGCGAAAAAAACGGACTTCAATCTTAGCATAGGATATAGCGAACTTTTTGATGAAAGTCACTGTTTTCGACCGATCGTTCCTATGAGAGGTATAGGATATAGTCACCCGATCTTGATCAAATTTGGCACAGTTTATAGGTGCAATAAACTCACCAATATTAAATTTCATGACGATAGCTCAGAAAATAGCGAAGTTATTCAAAAAAGTCACTGTTCGTGACTTTGACGTTTGTATGGGAGCTATATGATATAGTGGTCCGATCCGTCTAAATCTGAGATGTACAAACCCTGCAGTATATACAAGCCTACATGCAAAATTTCCGCTCTGTTGCTCGAACGGTCTAGGAGGAGTTCGCATCGATCCAGACGGACGGACATGGCTATTTGAACTCGTCTCGTCCTGCTGACCAAGATTATATATACTTTATATGGTCGGAGATGCTTCTTTTTAAGCGTTGCACACATCTGACCAAAATTAATATACCCTTTTTGCAAGGGTATAAATATGTAGACTTTGCAAATGTTCAATCCACCAAAGGAATGAAATTGTTTACGTGGTCCTTTATCAATACATTGGTTGCCCGTCTAGGACAAAAGTGATTAATTTCTGTTATAACCCCATCCAGCAATATACATAGTCTATAATTTTTAATGAAAAGAAAACAAACGAATGGATATTACTCTATTAAAATTAGTAGTATTAGTTCCCGCCACCAAATTTTAAAATTCAAACCTTATAATCAAGGAAAACATTGTTGTTTAATTTGAAAGTTCAATGTCAGATATAATTTATATATCGTTAATAAAATTTCTTTTACAATTTACAGGTCAACAAATTGGTAAGAATATTTTTTGAAACTTATGCATGTAATTTAATGCCCTGAATTTACATTTTGGAATAAAGTCCGATTCTTATAGTTTTAAGAATTAATTTATATTGAAGTTAAGTAGAAATACGATTAAGGTATGAAAATAGTAGTTATCTTTGTGATCCAATTTGGTCTATTAGCTAGGGGTTGTACGTTTTTTGGCTTCTTTTGTAGCATCTGTTGCATCATCTTGGGGCAATTCAATTTTAACTGCCGCCAAAGCTTCACGTATCCATTCCGGAATTGGTTCTGTTTGGAAATGACGGGCCATAAAATCTTTCACAAACTGGGGAAATTCGTCGCGTTGTATTGCTTCTCGCATTGTTCGCATTAGGCGCAGCTGATAGGCCACATTATGAATGCTAAGTAAGGAACTGGACACACACTCATTGGTGGCAATATGATGTAGATAAGATCTTGAATATCGCTTGCAAGTGCTGCAATCGCAATCTTTATCAATCACCTCCATATCGTTTTTATACTTTTGTTGCTTTAAATTCAATTGACCGCTGTCAACAAGGGCACAACCAAATCTGGCAGTTCGTGTGGGAAAGACGCAATCGAACATGTCAATGCCCAAAGCAACACAGACCACCAAATCGGCGGCAAAGCCAACACCCATCAGATATCGGGGTTTATCGCGCGGCAAACGATCTGTACAGACATGAACCATGCGCCAGAAATCATGTTTACTCTCTCCACCGCTTAAGCCGCCCACGGCAAATCCCCGAACTTGACGTTCCATTAGAGCGGATACGCAACGATGTCGCAGAGGAATATCCAAGCCACCTTGAACAATGGGAAATAGCGACTGGTCATCATCACGAGCATGGGCTTTAATACAACGATCCACCCAACGTATAGTACGCTCCATAGCCTCCTCGACACGGGGTCCAGTTGTTGTTGTCTTCACCACGTCATCCAATTGCATCATGATATCCGCTCCGATGGCATTTTGTATTTGAATAGAATGCTCCGGTGTCAGCATGCAGTCACTATTATCAAAGGGTGATCTAAAATTTACACCCTTCTCATCGATTTCGGCCAACTGTAGTAGAGAGACCATTTGAAAGCCTCCAGAATCTGTCAAAATCGCACGGGGCCAGCCCATGAATTTATGTAGGCCACCAGCCTTGCGAAGTGTCTCAATGCCAGGCCTTAAACCCAAATGGTATGTATTCCCCAGGAGTATTTGGCAGTTCAACTCAATCAACTGATCTGGCAGCAAACCCTTCATAGTTCCCTGTGTTCCCACGGGCATAAACACAGGTGTGTTGACATCGCTGTGCCTGAGGTGAAAGAGAATGAAATTAGTAAAAGGATAAATATAAAATTATACTGTCTTACCTCAGGCTCATGAGGCCAGCTCTTGCCTTGGTCACAGAACATTCAGCGACCACTTTATAAGTCAAAGGAGGAATATTACTAGGACTCATTTGATAAATTATTTTGCCGGCCTGCACGTTTTTGCCAGTGTTGAGAACCGCGAAGTTTACCGCTTTGCGCCATGCAAAATTGCGATAGCATTTAGTATCGATAGGTTCTGCGAAATCGATACATTTTGGATTTGCCGCTAATTTGAATTATTTAACTTTCCATGATGCAAACGGAAACAGCACATTATAAAATGACATTATAATAAGTTTTATTTTATACAATTTGTAAATGAATTGTCCCTAGTTAAATTGAGCTCTTGAGGTAAGCATTGCCACGATTTTAAAATAAATTGAAGTAAAATTTAAATTACAATTAATAAAAAGTAAAGCAGTGATGTTTAAGCGTTCTTGTAACGTTGCTTCATCATACGTTTCACATAGGTATTGTAATCGTCATCTCCTCGAGCACCACTCACTTTATTGCCTAGACCCAAATTCTCAGACCTTCTGTCCGAAGTCTGTAAACAGAATTCATTAAATAAAATTCATATTAAATTTATCTTCTCTCTAAATTACCTCAATAATATGTGTGCGTCCTTGATTCTTACGACCCAAACCCTGACCCTCAGACCAGCCCATTTTCTGCAACAACCGACTTCCCACATTACTAGATGCAATTGGCATTTCTGGATCCGCTTCATTTTGTTTTCGCTTATTTTGCACTTTTGCCATTTCGCGTTGGAAAACCTCGCGATTGCGATTCGTAGGCGGTGGATCACTCTCTCCATATTTAAGACGTCGCTCCTTGGCGCGATCGCGATAACTGAAGAAAATAAATTGAACTACAATTACCAAATTTTTAAGCGAAAACCACTTACGATTCACTTGAACCATCTTCAGATTCAGAGTTCTGCTTAATTTTCGCTAGATTATCCTTGTGTAAATTCGATAATTTCAAATGCTTCTGGAGCGTGTCCAAGGACAGAAAGGCACGTTTGCAAAGCAGGCAGGTTAGTTTCTCGAAGTCCACCAATTCCTGTTCATCTGAACCACCATTGGCCTTGGCATTTGCATCCACTGATGCAGATTGACTTACTGCTCCTGGATCTGGATCTTCCTCCGACTCTGAACCATTCTCATAACTATTGGACAGCTTGTTCATGGCAGTAAAGCTGCTGGTGGTGATAGGAGCTCGTTCCTTTTTTTCCATTATGGAGAAACCGACATCGGCATAGGCACCACTACTATTACTACTTTGTGATGCCATTACACGGGATGTGCTCGGCAATTCGAATTTTGCCGATGAGCCACTTAATATAGGCTGTGGCGTAGCCACCACAGTGTAATCCTTTTTTTGATTCAAATGTTTTGCCCATTTCTCCATGTCTTTGACTATCATTTTGGCAACTTGCACTTTATCGGCTTTACCATTGGCTTCCGTCTCAGATTTACTAGCCTCCTCCTTGGGCTCTGGTCGAGTTGGCACCTGGCCTGTCTCTGTGGCGTTAGGAGTAGCCAACATATATGTACTACGACTCTGATCCCAATATAAATAAGCTCCCGTCTCGTTGTTATAATAGTATTGGGAATGGGCATCGTAATATAGTCCAGTACTTGGATCATAATAATAGCCCGACGTTTCATCATACTGATAGCAGGCCACATTCGGTGGAGCTAACAAATAAAAAAAAAGGAATTAGGAATTATGATTGCCAGGAACAATTTGAAACGCCTACGATATGTCTTGCCATCATTGCCCTTGGGTGTTCTCGATGTCTTTTGCTGTTTACGTTGAATGGCTTCCAAGGCCACAGCCGCTCCCGAATTGGCCTCCGTCAACTGTGAGCCAAGGCGATTGCCTTTAGTTACCTCCGTGGTATAGTAATCTGTGTAATATTGTAGATATTGGGCTTTTTCCGCCGGATTTGAGGCATATAGAGAGGCACTGTATTCCGCCAATTGGGGTACATCGGCCAGAGTATGTGTGCCACCATTCACCGATGTGGGTATCCCCATTTGAGATCTTAAACTAGGTCTATTATCCTTGGCAGCAGCTGGACGATCCTCTAGTGCCATACAATAGTTAATTGTAACTAAGGGGAAAATCATAATTAGAGTTAAAGCCAAATGCAAATTGTCCAACGCTCATCGTTCTCTTGTTAAGCATCCGTATACACAATCCTTAAGTCAATGCGCCAGCACTTCACCTCACTCACCCGCTTTTTCATCTATAGTCAGAGGCGGATCAAGTGCTGTCAGTCCATTATGCACATTCATGGACTCGATCAAAGTCTCAAAGTGAAGATAACATATGCCACGTGATGTTTGGGTCAGTTTATCACGACTTATCTCTAATTTGGTAACTGTTTTGGCCAGATCGGGTATCGCATGCTGCAGGACTGTCAGGACTCCTTCCTCATTTGTCAAAGCATCCAGATTCCGTAGCATTATCTCTGGTGGTTGAGGGGATGGATGGGTAAAGCGTCTCAATCAGAACAATTTGTTTTTCTCAACACACACACACACACACACACACACACAACACAATACACAGAATTAATTTTAAGTTGGTTTTGTTTTTTTTGTATATACTTTTCGATATAATGTGGGTAACTTCATCGAGGCCATCATTTTCCCCATTTTCAGATTCAATACGTGGAGCCTTGCACATGTAACAATTGATCCTACTTTTGAAATTATTTCCACCACACTGAAAAACTTCAACATGTTAATAAAGCAATTAAATATAGTTTTTATGGCAGGAAAATGCAACCATTAGATAAGCGAAACCATCAAGTTAATAAATATTAAATATTCACAAAAGAGCAACAAAATTTCGTCACACATCGATTACATTTCCTTGCCAAGGCATTGTGCCATCATTCCAACCTTTATACAACGCCAATCTGTATTCCTTTTGTGTCCATAGTCCATGATATAACGATGGTCACCAACCTGAAATCTACCCTAATGGAATTAAGGTCAATAAAAAGTCTTGGGCCTAAATTTTCACTTCAAAATTTGTTTACTTAAGTTACCTGATTTATGTCCATCCATTGTTTGGCTTCCTCAAGAGCACTAAAGTCAATAAATGCGATTTCCCGTGATGAACCTAGGTGAATCATAAAAGAGAAATAAGTTTTTTGTGCTGTTGTTCTTAGTATCAAATTACATTGATTAAAAACACACCTGCAATTTTTTTTCTACTTATATGAAGTGGCTCCAAATTCACCTGCCGGATCCGATCCAAAAGCTAAACAAAAAGTATATATTACTTTAGGAAATTAACCTTGTTCTGCTTGTTACTTGCCATTTCCTTTGTACAATCCAGAGATAGATCAAAGATTACCACTGTGCTACTGGTGGCCTCTTCAGAAAAACGACGTTTTCTATTCTGTTGGTATCCTCGCTCATTTTCCCTTTCTGTATTTTGATTTTGAAGCTTTCGTTCATTGCGATCCTCACGTCGATCGAATTTGTTGCTATTCATTGGGTTTTCACCGCTGCGACTGAAATAGCAAGGAACTGAGTATGGAATATAGCGTAGTAGGACACCTATAGATTACCCGCTCCGATCATTGCATCTGTCATTCTCCATATTTCGTTCCCGTGTCTGCCTGTCATAGTTTTTGAAACGTGAATCGCGCTCATTCTCATGATTATCTTCGCGGCGATTCGAATTATCATCCCGACGATTATGATTATCGTCACGGCGATCAAAAGATTCGTCCCGACGATGTTGCCGATGACCATAGTGATTGCGCGAATTATGGCTACTCTCCTTCTTGTAATCATCATCAATCAGATCTCGATACAAGTCCTGATCTGAGCCTTCATGGAGTCGAAAAGGCAATGGGGAACGGGAATGACGACGCCGATTGCGTTCACTGCGCGAAGCAGAAGAATTGTCCATTAAGTTATCAATTGAATCTAGTCATACCGGCTACTTACCGGGAACGTGAACGGGATCGACTATAGCGTCGATATTGACTGTTGTTGCTGCTGCTCCCTGAAAAGCTACGTCCATAGCGAAAGTCCATCTTACGCGTTCTATGCGTTACAGAAAAGCAAAGAATTTTTAAATTCTTGTGAAATTTACGTAGCAAATTTATAAATATTCGTTTTCTTTTTCTCTTACTACTAACTTTGTCGAGAGGTCAACATAAACAATACCAAATCCTGGCCTGCTTAGTTAACAAAGTGGCCAGAAGTAAAAACAGCTGGTAGTGGCATCATTGTCAGAAACACTCATCCGATTACCCTTACATGACATTACACAATAAACAGCATTAAATTGCATACAACTGTCCCTAATACCAGATTCATAGCGTTATGTACGCCTATCTTTATTTTTATAATTTCTAATTTTGAAGATAGTTGATCAAATAAAAACAATCTAAGTTTACTAACAGCTAATCTTATTAAATTAATAATTCAAAAATATTAAAAGTTTAAAAACTAAATAATATAACCGAAATGGCTATTCACAGAAATGGCTATTACCCAACAAAGAAAAGTCTAGCATTATGCAAACAATTATTATTATTATTAATATTATTACCTTAATATGCATGTAAGTTCTTTATGTCAGTTTTAATTTTGTAAATCACAAAGTGTGAGAACTGCAGACTTTATATAATTATTGTATTTTTAATTTTATTTGTAATGTTTTAATTTTAGCTCTTACACCTTTAAGGTAGATTTTTAGCGGTTTTTTCTGACGGCGAATATCGAAAGGTTGATTTAGCATCTGGCAGCTCTGTTGATAACGATAGATTAGGCACACACCTCTGACACTTGCTCATTATACATCAGCGTGTTGGGGAATAACCATTTTTTGCCAATGTGTCGACAAATTGAAAAGAGAACTTCCCCTTGAATTTTGGGATCACTATAAAAGAGCTTGACAACCATGAAAAAAGTCTTATTAACTAAAACCCAGCAAGTAGAACGATTACCAACGTCTATTAGGGGAAGTGTCGTTGTGAATAGCAGTACTAATGCCAGCAGTGGTAGTGCTGGTAATGCTGGTGGTGGAGGTGATACAAGAAATACAAGCGTAATAATGTCACCTAAGGTTTTGACCGTGCCAGTTGTTCGAGTGACATCAAAGAGCAATAGTACATCGGTAGTGACAAATACGTACACGCAACGCAAATGCTATCAAGCTGTGTTCGAGGACATTTTTAAAAGTTTAATGCAAATACCTGACAAGCAACTACATCAGCGAGTAATTGACGCGATCAACAGTGTGGGAGTGTCTAATAGTGCGAGTAATGGTGCTGATAAGACAAACGTTATCTCTAATCAAAATAAATTGTGTTCTTGTGGCTCGCCGTCGTCATCATCATCATCATCATCAACAACAGCTGCAGTGAAAGTAAATGTGTCTACACAAACGGATTTTACAGAATTTCCCAAAACAGAACCCATTGCCACCGAGAAAACAGAGTTGCCAGTTAATATTGTACCCAAAAGTGAAACAACCTTGGCAAAATCATCCATATCGAGTGACAGTGGCATGGCTTTACCACAGACGTCTCCCAGCAAAGCTCCTGCCACAACGGCAACAGGAAAAATTGCAAAAAAACGTGGAAGGAAACGCAATACATGCGTTCCCAAAGTGGTCAAAAGATCCTCTGCTGAAATGGCTCTAAAGGAGCGTGAAGATAAGCAATTGACGCCCGTAGTGACAAAAAGGAAAAAACTGGATACCACATCATCATCATCACCATCACCTGTAATTATTAATATTTTGGGAATATGTTCCACAAGCAATGACAAATTACTTTTCATTATTTTCACAGGCTCTAAGAAAATCCGTGAGTAGCAGCAGCCCGTCTATTTCGGACTGGTCGCTGGAGAATGTCAATTTAAATATTTTATCAGATGATGTAGACAAATATATTGAAACTGATACAATTGAGATTATATTACAAACTATGGCCAAGGAGTATTTAAAAGCTGCAACTAAATCCAAAGAGGGATTGTTGTAAGTTCAATAATTTTCCCATTTTCAGTTTTTCCCCCAAATTTTCATTCTCTTTGTCTGAACAACAAAGAAACGTGTTAAGATACGGGATTACCCGATGTTGAAATCTTATTTTTAGTGTAGATCGTAAAACAATAAATCTGCGATAACCATTATTTGCCGATTTAAAAGATAAAACTCTTGGGTAAACATAAACGAGTTCGTGTTGCTAATTATTTTTTGTTTTTTCCAGACCCCTACACGATGCCATTATAGTGAATGATATTCAGGTCGTTCGACGTCAGGCATATGTCTGGTTGAAATTTAAGAACACAGATTTAAACCAATTGCTTACTGACGACGATGAAGATTGCCTGCAATTGGCTATACAAAGTGATAGTGATCCAAAAATAATGGAAATTATTTTAAGTTCTGGAATCTTACCCAATCACATATACGAAAATTCAAATACGGCTCTCCATTTGGCCGTAATCAATAATATACAATTGAAATCACTGAAAGCCCTAACGCAGAATATTGATTTGAATCTATTGCTGCAACTAAATGATGATGGCTACACGGCACTTCATATAGCTGTACGGCATAATCAATATAGAATAGCTGAAGTCATCTTGGATACCATTGACAGCAGAGAATCGAATGTTGTGTATAACAGGCCAATTGAGGAAATAACTGACAGTCCAAATGAGTTGAAAAAGTTTTCAAAATACTATGAAAATGCGTGCGATCGTTTGGAATTGTATCAGCATAAACTAAAACATAGTCGCTTAAAGAGAGAGGTAATCAATGCCAGCGAATCTCGAGCGGGCAATCCTCCACTTTTCTATGCCATCGAAGGGGAATGTGGTAGGTTTTTCAATATAATACGTAGATTATCATAATGAAGCTTTAAATAAACGTATTTTCTTTATAGAACATCTTTGCTATTTCCTGCTCGCACATTTGGCTGATCCCGAAGAGGAGAATTTAAGCGGGAATTCACCGAAATCGTTTCACTATGAATACACACGAAGTTTGCGCATCAGTCTGAAAGTTGGGCGCCTTATGGATAAAGTTACAAATATCTTAAATAATGCTAAAGTTACAAATACCTCAAATAATGCTTCTCCAACAAGTATTTAGGGTATTCCTCCATTTGTTACATCGGTAAACGATTGAATATTTGGCGGGAATACCCAAAATAATTTTAATTATAATGATAATATTTAATTTGTAAATAAAATATACAATTATTTTTTTGATTATTATTGATTTAACCCCAATCTAAATTTATATTGAGTTGTTTTATTTTGTTTATATCGATGGGCTGCATTGATGGAGGTAATTTCCTATTTTGTCCTTTTTTAGATCGCTTAGTTCCTTTCTTTCCACGACGACCTTTTTTTTGTTGACTCACTGTAAGGTTATAAACAAATAAACAATAAGATTGCAAATTGTTATAATCATTTTCAAACTTGCCTATTTTTTCCAGTCGCTTTATGTCTTCAGGACTATAATGTCCATAATTACAGAATAACTGAAATTGGCAATAGCCATTGAAAAATCTTCTGCAGGGTTTCTTAAGGCGTTCTTTTTTTAAAATTTGTGCGGGATCTGAAAGATGAAGAAATATATAGCATATATTTTATTTGGGGGAAGTCCCTTGCCTTCGAATCTTTGCATGTAGGTCACCTTGGCTGCTGTATGCAGCATGCCAGCGTTGTGCAATTTACGCACATTAATGTCATTTTTCATAAAACAACAACAATAATCGCAATAATAACTTTTGCCACCCATTTTGTAAGAAAGTAAAAATAAATATAAACAATGCTGGGACTAGTGATGTGCAAATTCCGCATGTATTCGTTACTTGTAACGAGTTGAATTTAGCTTTATTTAAATAGCTAGCTAAAAAGAAACTCAAGTATATAATTAAATGTTATTCGTTTTCTTTTTATGGTAAATTGGATTAAGAAAATAGTTTCAAAGAGTTTAATGTTTTTTATTTATTTTAATGTAGTCCCACGTAAAGATGAGTTTGTTTTTCACATCAGTGGGATTTTAAAATAGCTAAATAGCCAAAACAATTTCAACAATAGCTCAACCAAGCATCATTGTATGACAAAATGTGGCAACACTTTACATTCAATTAACAACAATTTGCAAAATGTTGTAAATAACAGTCAAATTTTTAAGTATTAGTAACCGATTTTGAATTGAACAAGCTAAAGTGCAATAATGTTTTTACCCGAAACTGCCAACTTCTGTATCACATTGCTGGTATATGGAGCCATTTTGCTATTGTTAATTTACTATGTAAGTTCTATTTAATAGTAGCTGAAACATTTAATTAATTTGATTTGTTTTTTTGTTTCATAGGTTTTAACACTCGCCGATCTAGAGTGTGACTATTTAAATGCTCAGGAATGCTGTCGACGCTTGAATTTTTGGGTTATACCCAAATTCGGTTCACATGCTTTGCTATGTGTCCTTCTACTTTTAGGGGGCCATTGGATAATGTTCCTGCTCAATTTGCCCATGGTTCTGTGGCTCTACTATGAGCTACATCGTCAGCGTAGAGATAGTCTTGGTGTCTATGATCCCGTGGATATACATAGCCGTGGTCTATTGAAAGTTCATTTGAGAAATTGTATGATTTATTTGGGTTACTATTTCATTATGTTCTTTGTGGCTTTGTATTGGTAAGTTGATGAAATTTCCGCAATTTGCTTTTGCTTGTTTTAAAGGAAATCCTTTGTTTTTCAGTCTCATTTCATCCCTGATTAAGGGGGATCCCATCAAACGGTATGAGGATGATGAAATAGTCACTGATTTTTGAAGGTTGGCATAACCTTGGCTTCCATTGAGAGTGAGAATGTCAGATTAATATACATATAGAGATTTAATTAGTTAAGTCAGCTATCCCAAGACCAAATTAAGAATGTCAAACTAATGAATTTCCAATTATGAGATTCTTAAGGTTCAATGCTCTTCGAACTGGACAAAGAAAAATCTTCCGAGTTTAATTTATTGAATATTTTAAACAAATCGAAAAGTCTAACCTAGTCCTATAGAAATTTATACTCATAGTTGTAGGTAATCATTATTGTAATTGATTTAACGATTTCTCGAGAAAACATTTAGTTTTTAGATTCATAATTTATTTATTTCATATATATATATTGATTTTTTTTAGGCATTTAAACAATTGATTTATTTCTTACTTATTCGCATAGACATCACAAAAGTATAAAAATATATTTATATGACAAACATTTTTCTTGTCTATTGTAAAAAGTCGATAACTTCTTCCAGTTCACGTTGACGAGCCTGTTTCTGGGCCCAGCGGGCTTCGGCAGTGTTGACACTGATTACCCAACGATCGTGGGCCAATTTAATGCCACAAACGTTTTGATTATCCAATGACGATTTGGTAGATGTTCCTGCTGCTCCTGCTGCTGTTGTTGTTGTTGTTACCTTCTTATTGCCCATATAAGACTGAGCATCGGAGCGTGGATGTCGTCGCTTGGCCGGACACAGTTTGCCGCCCTTGGGAAATGGTGGCTCCGATAGATATAGCTTCAGACAGGCCTGATGAAACAAATGGCCGCAATACACACGCTCTATATACGCATCGGAATTCTCATCCGTAACCATATCTTTGGGATCTTTGGGCAAAACAGGATTATCACAAATGGGGCAAAGTTCTAAATGAAAATCATGAGTGGCTTCCAGGCAAAATTTCAATGAGCGATGCAATGATCGAATGGGTCGAAAATTGGCCAACTCATCTTTGGTGAGACGCAGCGGTGGCTCTACACATTTGCGCGCTATCTCACGTGATTGTCCGTTTAAATAGCGCACCAGTATGGCCGGTAAATTGGAGTCCTGGCATTTTAATTCCACACTTTGCATGGGATAATCATCGGGCACCGTGGCTATGATCCGGTATATATAGGCTCCACCCCGTGCGGCAAGTTCGACACTGCTATTCTTTTGCCTTAATTTTAGTTGGCTGCTCTCAGCCAGGGTTTCTTGTGCTTTAATATCCATGCGTAATTGTTTGATCTCATCCAGGCACACACACAAGGGATTGTCGGTTAGATATTGTTGGGTGAAGGCAAGAACCAAAAAGGATTGTTGCTTGCCCATATGCTCCTTCAAATATTCATCAATTAGACGTGTTAGCTCTGTCAATAATTTGTCCGAGTACACACGGCTCTTCAGCTCCACCAGAATGGTAGAAGTTTCCGGATAACTATCCGGAAAGCGTAGGCAAACGGTCATGGAACGATTTTGCCTGTCTGGATAGATATCGACTCTTATAAGGGAGGTGGAACAGGCAATAATTTTTGTGTGCGGAATTTGTTGTTCGCACTTGTCCCGAAAATCGGTGATTTCTTGCTCTATAAAGCCCATGACAGGCGAAATAACAGAAAACCGGTGTTTGTTTTGCAATTTTTGCAAGTATTTGAAATTTAATGCCAATTGGAAATATTTTTAAACAGCTGTGGGGTTAATAGAGTTGTCACCACTATCAAATGATTCACTCAAAAGAGCTAGATAGCTGGCTAAATTTAAATCACCCAAACTCAATTAAAACACAGCAACAACTAACATTCTTCAAGTGAAAATTATTATTTAATATTTTCCGTTTGCCATCAGAAATTTGACTTTGTAATAAATTTTGGTGGTTAAAAAAAATGGCATCACTAGCATTTCAGTGCTACGGTTACTTTCAGTACCTTGTCAACACTATAAATCACTCGACTGACGCAAAACCGTCGCCACGTTGTGTAAAACGCCGACTAAGTTAAAGGACCCAATTAACTAGCTAAAAATGGTATTGGATTTGGATCTGTTTCGCAGCGACAAGGGATTCAATCCCGACGCTGTGCGTGATAACCAAAAGAAACGTTTCAAAGATGTCGCCCTCGTGGAGACTGTCATCTCAAAAGATACGGAATGGCGACAATGTCGCCATCGGGCCGACAATCTGAATAAGGTGAAAAATGTATGCAGCAAGGTTATAGGGGAAAAGATGAAGAAAAAGGAACCAGTGGGTGCCATGAGCGAGGAGTTGCCAGCTGCTCTATGCGAAAATCTTACGGAAATTGTTGCCGAAACATTGCAGCCCTTGACCGTGAGTCAGATTAAACAGCTGCGCATCGTCATCGATAATGCCATGGTGGATAATCAAAAGTCCTTGGAAGTGGCAGAGCAGACCAGAAATACAGCCCTACGGGAGGTGGGCAATCACCTGCATGAATCGGTGCCCGTTTCGAATGATGAAGATGAAAATAAAGTGGAACGCACCTACGGAGATTGCGAGAAGCGAGGCAAATACTCTCATGTGGATCTGATTGTTATGATCGATGGCATGAACAGTGAGAAGGGAGCTGTGGTATCTGGTGGACGTGGCTATTTCTTGACAGGACCAGCAGTATTTCTTGAACAGGCGCTAATACAGCATTCCCTTCATTTGCTCTATGCCAAGGACTATGTACCCCTGTACACGCCATTCTTCATGCGCAAGGAGGTGATGCAAGAGGTGGCGCAACTCTCGCAATTCGATGAGGAGCTCTACAAAGTGGTGGGCAAGGGCAGTGAAAAAGCCGAGGAGGCTGGCACTGATGAGAAATATTTGATTGCCACCTCAGAGCAACCGATTGCCGCCTATCATCGGGATGAATGGCTGCCAGAGGCTTCGCTACCCATCAAATACGCCGGTTTGTCCACATGCTTCCGGCAAGAGGTTGGCTCCCATGGACGCGATACGCGCGGCATTTTCCGTGTCCATCAGTTTGAGAAAGTGGAACAGTTTGTATTGACATCACCGCATGACAATAAATCCTGGGAAATGATGGATGAGATGATTGGCAATGCCGAGCAATTCTGTCAATCTCTAGGCATTCCATATCGTGTGGTTAACATTGTCTCCGGTGCCCTCAATCATGCTGCATCCAAGAAACTCGATCTGGAAGCCTGGTTCGGTGGCAGCGGTGCCTATCGTGAACTCGTCTCCTGCTCCAATTGTCTAGACTATCAGGCACGTCGTCTCCTTGTGCGCTATGGCCAAACCAAAAAGATGAATGCATCCGTCGACTATGTCCACATGTTGAATGCCACTTTATGTGCAGCCACTCGTGTGATTTGTGCCATCCTGGAGACACATCAAACGGAAACGGGCATCAAAGTCCCGGAACCCCTAAAGAAATTCATGCCGGCCAAGTATCAAGATGAGATTCCATTCGTTAAGCCAGCTCCCATCGATCTCGAGCTGGCGGCAGCAGCTGAAAAACAAAAGGGCAAAAAGGACAAAGGCAAAAAGGATCCAGCAGCTGCTTAAATTCCTTCTAGTCTAGAATGAATGCTTAATTAAGCTTGCTATGTTCTCTTAATACTGTTAACTTATCAAAATGACTCAAAAACAAAAACAATTATTTCTATGGCATTTATATAAAAACAAATAATCTTTTTTTAAAAATTTAAATAAATAAGCTGCGCTTCAACAAACAAGAACAACAACTAAGGAAATATGTTTAATTTGCTTATTAAATTGTTGGGCATTTTAGAAATCTCAATCAAGGTTATTAAAGGACAAGGATGAGAGCTAAACGACCCACAGATGACTTAGGTAGTTTATGAGAATGTGGTTTAATCTGAGTCTTACCTCTTTTTCAACTCAAAACTAAGGTTTTTGGAGTTCAATTGCTTAATCTTATGCTGCCTTGGATATAAAAGAGTAAAACTGGGAAATGTAATCGAAATCCAGTGATCCTAATTGGTTTCGAAAATTGCTATAAATTAAGCGATAGTAAACAATTTGAAATCTTCATCTTTTTACTTAATACAATGTCTTAAAAAAAATATAACAATTATATTCAAAGATCGCTCATCTACTTAAAGAAACAGAAAGTTTTAAAGCTTATTCTTAGAAATAAAATCTTTGAAAAGATTTTACTCCATTTCAAAAGAAAATCAAATAAAAATCTTTGCTTCTTCCAAATATTATAAGTTAAAGTCGATGTTTGTGGTTCAATAATAAATTTATGTAAAAAACCAAGTCAAAATATAAAGGATTCTTTTCCCATTTCTTGAGGGCAATCAGAAAGATTCTGAATTAAAGTATTTCTGAACTGGACTAGCATAAATTTGAAGCACTTTCCCATCTGGTCTAATTAACATATAGTTCCACAGAAGCGATCGATCAAAAAGTCACATCAAGTTTCTTGAGATCCGTTCACTATATCACAAAGCTCACATAAGAGAATTATCTTCAGAATTAAGAAGGATCTCAATTATAAACGATATCAGGGAGAGTTTCCCCGAAATATCAATATTTTGAATAATTTTAAACTTGTATTATCTCTTTTATATGCCAAACTAAAGAATATTCGAAGTAGTCGAAGCAATTTTCAAAAATTCTTAGTCTCACATAATGCCCACATTGAAAATTACTAATTTGCTGATACAAAAATATTTTCTAAATCCGTTCATGATCTTAATATTTGTTAGCCATTTCTTTTATCACTATCTAAGAGAATAAAAGTTTTGTTAATCTCTGATTTTTATATTTAAATACAATATTCTCAGTTAAACAATTAGGCTAAGTCTAAATATAGAAATCCTTATATAGACTATGAAGTTGTTTGTTGACTTTCGTTTTAATGGCATTTAAGAGATATGTATTCAAGTTCTAGTTACGGTTTGATTTTGCTGCAACGCAGATTGTTGGTCTCCATTCGAAAGTTCGTTTTCGATTCGTCGTTTTCAATCCGTTCTCGAGTGAATTGAAACATTTTCATTTCACCATTTGCCTCCTTTATCTAGGAGGATGCATGTGGCTCATCCTGCGAATGCAAAAGGCTCTGAAGTGCGAGAAAACGCAAAATGCAATATTTGCTTACGGGCGAAAAAATTAGAATAGCCAAGATTCTTCGTTATCTTCTTTCTTTCTAATTAAAGTATTTTATAGTTTATATTTAGTATGACTTTTTACGTATTTATCGTTAGTAAGAGTTAACTTCGTACCTGGACTTAAGGTTAGAACCAAGATTTCTAATAGTTCAATAATTTGTTTACTTTTTATATAATATTTTAGATATGGTATTTCAGATATAGTACATACTATTATATCCATTTTTCTAATCAGTCACTCCATCGTTACGGAGTTTCTTTGAATGTTTTAATAGCCGGCAACCTGGTTGCCCTGACAATATATTCAAAAGTTTATTTACTTTTCATCATCCCTTCTACTCTCCCAACGAATTTTTATGAATTTGTCATTATACAAAAGGGAAAGAGAAAAAATTGAGCAAACAATTTTTAAAAAATTTGATAATGTCGCATCAGAAACGTCGTGAGAAATGCAATAAAGATACACGATGGGATCGCATAAGAAAACGTTATTTGAATGCCAATCCTTTGGCTCTTAAAACGGATGCAGTGCGTCGTTTTATTGAATTGGACTGTGTGGGAAAACATGAGGAACGTCGCCTTATTGAGGGTGATAGGCCCAAGCATCTAAATCCTAGTGTTATAATGGATATGCGGCATAAGATGGTGAGATTTTGTTGGTGGTGACGGTGAAGCAATCTTCTAGAGAATATTTGTATATAGTTTCAGCAAATACCTCATAAATTGCCATTGGCCACTATGGCACATGGCAATAGTCTGGAAACGACCAAGGCTCATAATTTGGAGGTGGAGAAGCGTTATATTGACAATCAACTGGAAAAATTTCGCCAACAATTGGCACGACAGCATCCCAAGGATAAGAAAGGGATACGAGTGCGTCCAACTAAACCAGATTTCAATTTGAATAATGCTCCTCTAGTCCAGAGTTTAGCTTCAGCAGCCCAGCACATTGATGATTTCTATAGCACTCCAGTTGTGGCTTTGGGTCAAGTGTCCAAAATATGTTCCACATCCAAGCAGGTGGCTACAACGAGTCTGCTGAGGCATTTGGAACAAGCCGAACAGGAGGCAGATATGGAAAATGGTTGGATCGTTCAGGAGGAATATGTGGCTCAGGTGAAGGAAATTGCTCATGAATTCAAGGATGAGGAAATTCAATCGTTAACTTTGGATTTGGACTCTTTGGAGTATCGTAAGTTTACCAAGCAGTTGCAAGTGGATGAGAATAAGGCCAAATTGGAACTGTGTCGCACACCAAGCCCATTGACCCCCACTGAGGAGTTCTTTAGGCCTATGCGAGCCGCTGCCGAACGTCAAATGCTTCACATGCGCACCATACGCCATGAGGAGGAGATGCAGGAGCAACAGCAACTGCAAAGGGACTCATCTACACCTCAATTGCAGAGAGAGTCCTCCACATGCTCCAATACCAGCGATGGCATAGATTCGGTTATATCAGATCTAGCCGAGGAGGCCTTGTACGAACTCCAAATGGAGGCGGCTGAAGAGCAAAAAGAACAAGTGGACAAGGATATAGTCAGTGGCAATTGTACTAAACATGTCCAGTTTCAGTTGCCAGCAAAGAAAACACCCATACCCACACCTATAGCCATAACCAAACCGGAAGAGAAATCCCAAGTAGAAATCGAGCCAGAACCCTTGCTTATACGCCGCATAGATGTACCCAAAGTGGTGGTAAAGCTAAAAGAACCAGAAATGGCACCAACCTCCAGTGATGATGATGAAGCAGAGGATATGCAGGAGCCAGCCCATGAGAAACATCGAATTATTGATCAACTTTTCCAGGCCAGAGCCAATACTGAATTGGTTTTGTTGCGTAAATATTTCCTCAGATGGATACACTATACAACTCTGGAGAAGATTGAGTGTGATCAGCAAGTATGTCGATATGGTATGACAGCTGCCAATCGTGTGCAGAAAATTAACGCCTTCCTGGACAAAGTGAGACAGGAGAAACAAAGACAAAGGACTATAAAGCAAACCAAGATCACTTCAAGTGATGTGGAAAAGGGGACACAAAAGTCATTAGAACAGCGAGAAGAGTCCATCAAATTGGCAAAGCAGTTCAAAAACAAGTAAGTAATAGATTCTTCACAAAATTTCATTCAAATAATACTCAGATTTTCAGGCTAAAAGTCCAACAGGATATTATAGATTTGCAGCGCATAAAATTGGAACGTCAGGAACGTTTGATTATGCAGCTGAAGCTCAGTAAGCTCAGCGACGAGGCCAGGGAGGCACGTGAAGATCTTAAGCAGGAGCTAAAGACCGTCATACGTTGCGGTGATCCCAAGGCAAAGGCTAAAGCCAAGTGCCTTCAACTTATTGGCAGTTTGCGAGATGCCGAAGATGAGGAAGTGGCCAGATTGCAGGGAAAAGCCTTGCTCCAACCACGTTTCCTGCAGCACATGCAAGAGAGAGCCGTGGAGCGAAGTGTGCGTCATGAACAGGCACGCCAGCGGCGAGCTCAGGCTGAGGCGGAACGTGAGGCAGCCAAAATGGCCCTGGAGGAAGCCAAACGGCAAGAGGATGAAGAGGCCAAACGTCTGCGTATAGAGGTCCTCAAAGAGAAACGCCGCCAAGAGAAAATGGCCAAAATCCTCAAAGAACGTGAGCGTCAACGTTTCTTGGAAAACCAAAAAAAGGCTGTAGAATTCGGTCGTCGCCTGATCCTCAGTCGCATTGGCATGGAGGGTTTCAAGCGTCTCTTACAACGCAAGCGTGAAAATCTTGTGAAATGTGAGGAGTTCCGGCGACGTTTATACAAGAAGAATGCCTTTCTTGCCTGGCGGGGCTATGCCGCTTTCAGACAACGCCAGAAAGTTGTTCGCGCCGACCAATGCTATAATCGTGCCCTCAAAAGGCGTGTTCTATTTGCATGGATCACCTATTTGCAGTATGAGAGAAGCAAAATGTTAGTGGCCATCGATTGGCATGCTCTTCATGCCATGGAGCATTGGTTTGATCGTTGGCAGAAATATACAACTCACAATAGATTGTTGGAAGATACCAAAATGAAGCAGGCCATATCACATCATGAATGGTAAGTTCAAGTATCTATGTATATACATATATTTCATAAAAGTTGGTAGAAGTCCAAGAAGGTTTGAAAACTACTTTAAAAAAAGGGTCTTACCTTTGATTTTTTGATTATAAATTCGGCTCTCCTTTGTTGCAAATGACTGAGATCTACTTTCGATTTCGACACCGAGAAGAATTATCTAGATATTTAAATATCAAAGTCTAAGAAAAAATTGCTTAAACTGATTTAGGTTCACAAAAAAAACATTTGAAAACAGAATTATTTGGGCATTGTCTCTATTTCGATTGAGAAAAGCTTAATCTGAATCCAAATTGAGAGCTACTTCAAATTTTTACAGCGAGAAGTTTAATGTAAATGTCAAAGTCTAATCCGATTTCGATATTAAACCGATTTAGGCTAGGAAAACCATCGAAAATACGATACATATAAGGCAATTTTTCAAATACAATTCTAAAACTACTTAGATTTAAACCAACTCAGCGTCGAGACGAATCATTCGAAAGATTGAAATAAAAAAGTAAACTTACAAAGTGAAGCTTATTTTCCAAAATATCAGAATGGCTTAAAATTTAAAAAAAAAATGTCATTACAAATATTTATCTTTTATTGCAGGCATTTGAAATGGAAGGTCCTGGATTGTTGGCGACGTTTGCCGCAAATCTTAAAAATTGAAAAGGAAACCGAAGAACGGCGTCAACGTTGGCGTATGAAAATTTGGGAGCTTTTACCCGATTACAAGCCTCGGGAAGATAGTCTCTGGTAGTTTAATTTACAATTTTTATCATTTATGCATTTTGAGTTATTGTTTTTTAGTTTATTTTGGTTTTGTTTTTTGTATTTCATATTCAAATTCACTTGATTACTATATTTGAGAGTTGTGAATAAATTTGAGTTTTGAAAATTGCATTTTTGTAAACTAGACAGAAGCATTAAACACAACATAATACTCTACAGTTTAAGTTACACATACATACACATACATATATCGAGATAGCTAGCATTATAATAAACTTTAAGCTTAAATTTAATAAAAACTACTAGTACTATATTAAGCATTTTGCTGTTATTATATAGTTTGTGCTTGCCCTGTAACCTATTTTGAAATAATGGCTCGCCAATTGCTCCAAATGCGATTCCTGCTGGAGGGCGGTGCACGTTTATACTCATGTAATGTGGATCCCAGCCAGGTCACATAAATCTGACGCAATAGGAGGAAAGCTATGTAGCAGGATATAAGCATGGCATAGGCTGCTACCACAAAAGATATGCCCAATCTGCAAAGAGACAACTAAATGAGCTTAAATTGCCAAGCAAAATTGTTTTGGGACTCACTCAAAGTCTTCAAAAACTTCACTGCAATCGTCTGGCAAAAGGATAGGAACTCCCAGCATACGGAATACCAAAAAGGGATGACATATGGAGGTCAATGTGAGATTGGAGCCCAAGAGCAGGGCAAGCTCGGAGAAGAGCAGTCCCCATATATACCAGCGATAATTTCGCTCGCCAATGCAGCAATTGAGCCAAAAACTATGATGCGAACGCCGTTTGACGCAGGAGCCACAGATGGGGCAATGGTAGGCACGCCTTGGTGTGACCTTGCGACAAATCTCACAAATATTCGGTTGGCCATGCAACAAACCAGATCGCTCTGGCGGCCCATCAAGATCCATGACTACAACATTGTCGTCGTCGTCATCGTCAACGTCATTCAAAACACTTTCCATTTGCAAAGTTGTCTGGGCCTCGGCTTGCTCCTCGCCACTAGAAGCTTCTGCTATGCCAGGCAACTCATCCTTTGGCGTTGTTCCATATTGTGCTGTGACCAAATTGAGCGCAGATAATTTCTTTGTGCGATATAAACAGTAAATTGCCGCTGCTGATAAAATGATGAGGGCATAGTTCTCCTCGGGCAACAGTTCCAAAAGTGGTACCTCACACTCGAATACCAATATCATGTAGAAGACCGAGAAGACAATCCAACTGAGAAAGAAATTCGTACGAGTAGCTGTTCGTTCCGCCAGCTGTAAGCCCCATACAGTGAATCCCATGAGGGTTAGCATAAGAATCAATGCGGTTTTGCCATTCAGAGCTGCCAAGCCCATCATTAGGGGAATCATCAATCCCGGTGCCAGAGCGGCGGGTGAAATACGCTTCGCTCCGCCCCGCCATGGCAAACGTAGACGATCCTGGAATGCAATCAGCATGCCGTTCAGATTCTTCCGTTCAATCTTCTGACAAGTTACCAATCTATAAATAAAAATCGTAATTTCCAATTTTTAGTATTGATATTCATTCGATTAGGTGAAATAATTGAACGCCCTACCGCGTGCATACCAAATCAAAGTCCTCGCAATTACAACAACATCCTAGAATATGGAATGGTTTTCTATCTGATCCAATATATTCACAGCAACAAAGCTGACCCTGGATCTCTTCCGTCTTTGAGGCTGCTTCAAAGTAATCCATAGCAAAAAAAAAAAAATACATACATACATATATATATTTAATATCGATTATGCCGGCAATTCCAACGTAGGTCCGAGTTCAAGCAGCATAAATACACGAAACGAAAGGTTAATTCATTTTCTGGCCAATTACAAATAGGATTTTTTCTAATCTCAAAGAAAATTTTGAATTATTAAGGTATTTGGTTTTCTTTTAAAAAATTTACTCACACAATCACCAGACAGAATACAAAAACAATAAAACAAAAACTTCGTTCGTTTTGCAATCGCCGACCGCAGATCAGCTGTTAATGAATAAGGGTGAATCAAATTTGTAAATTTAGCCTTTTTAGCTTTTTGCAGCCAAAATTAAATTCTAATCTCTAAATTCGTTTAATAATTTTCAAAAGTAAATGAGAATTTACTAAGACAGCTCTTTTATCGCTGATCGCCAACGAAGAATTCATTTTTTATACAAAAGAAATACAATATAATACTTTATATTCATTAACTTTATTTAAATTTTAATTCTAAAATGCCTCGCTTTAAATTTTCGTCTGTATGCCACACATTTTTACTCTCAAATATTCCGTTTTTCTTGATTACTTCTATAAATTGTTCTAAGCCGCCACCCACACCGAAATAGTGTGATTTGGCAGCAACTAAGACTAGTCCATCGGATTTTAGTCGACTACTAAAAGTATCTATAAGTTTTTGTTGATTTTCAATATTATAAATTGTCTCGGCGGTAAGAATTATATCGTATTTATTTAAATCCTTGGTCAATAAGGCAAAATGTGACCAATCTCCAGAAAAGAACTTTGTATTCTCTTCCAAAAAAGCCAGTTTTTCATCATCCTTCGAAGTATCCTTTAGATTTAGTACGACATTTGGTTGAGTAATGTTTTCCAGAACATCTTTGTTCTGTAAAGAAAAAATATAATATTAAAAGGATCATTTAAGTGTTTTCTATAATTTACATAATCTTGAAAGTCCACTTTAGCTCCACATTTTACGGCATATATGCCCAAGAGTCCAGAACCACAGCCCAGATCGAGTATATGTTTGTCTTTCCAAAAGGATTCCTTAAAGTTTTCTGCCAAATACAATAATATATCATCTGTACCCTCCCACATTTTAGCTCCACCTTCGTAGACTCCTGTAATTAAATCCGAGAGTTTATCTTCTGATTTCTTAATATCTGTGCTATCTCCATCTTGATGCGTTTTTATATCTTCAAGGACGAAACCGGCTATAAGATGACGCAATTCTATATTACCAACTTTAAGGTCTTTGGCATTAAGTTCATATAAATCTAGATTTGTTAATAGAGCATCAGTGGGCTTTACTTGCTCGGCTTGATACCAGGAAACTTCCTCTTTTGCTTCTCGTTCATTTTCAGAAGTTTTATCCTCCTTTGGCAGATCAAAAGCTGTATCTGAAGTTTCAGCATCCACATGGAAATTGAATTTAAACATTTTTTAAATATTTGTTTCCGTTGTAATATTCCTTGAGTGCTGAAATGATTTATGACCCAATACGAATTACAAATTGCAAAAGATACAATAAATACAAAATTACCGGGTAATTTATATTTTAAACTCCTATTTACTTATTGTTTACTTCGGGAATTCATTAACAGGTGTTGAAGCACACTTTTTGGAATTGTGCAATCGTTATCGCACAGCAGTGTTGGAAAGGCTTCTAGGTTTCTTAAACCTATCGATTTTAGTTTTATCGATTTTATTTTCATTGCGACCTTGCTGAAATTTGTGTTTTTTTATACTTCTCAAAAAATTTCTATGGACGACCAATTAAACAACGATGTAAGTTTATTTATTGTCAATTAGAATTTTTCAATAATCAATTACTTAATTAAACAGGGCGTCCAGCCAGCGCCATTGATGTCCATACGTTTCGAGCCGCAACAGCAATTGTCGGAAAACGCGGCGGCAACGGCATTGGCCCCGACCAATGGGAATGAAAATGGCAACGCTAACGCAGCCGGCGATACTGCTATTGATGAATCGGACTATACGGAAAGTGGCGATAGAGAAGATGCTACAGATGCTGCTGCTGATTTAGTTTTACCCAAAGCTCTAGAAGATGTTTTAGCCCTTAAGGACCAACGTGTGGCCGAGTTTACTATCGACGGTGACTCCCAAGGTGGCAGTGGCACCCAAGAAGGCGGCGACTTTGGCGATGTGGGTGATGAGAGCGATGATGAAGCCGAAAATCAAGTAAATGGCAGCGGCATCAGCAAATCCGCCAAACAGAGCAAGGCGGAGAAAAATAAAAAGAAAAAGCGACGTAAGAAGCAGAATAAGAAATTGCGCCAACAATTGGAAGTTGAGAGACAAAATCAATTGGCCACTACAGAGAGCCGCCAAGGCCAGGAAAAGGATAATTCGGATGAAAATGAAGCAAAAGCTGAGCAAGAGCAGAAGGCAACAGGCAGCGACGATGAGCATTATGAGAAGGATAAAAAGGGCAAACACAAGGAACATCGCTCAAGTTCGAGCAGAAAAAAGAAAGAACGTGTTGAGGAAAAATCCAAAGAAAAGAAACTCGCTGAGACAAGTGAAGATGATGTGACAATTGAGTAAGCATACCAACATTATATGAGTTGAAAATTACTTAATCTTCCCTCGTTTCTCTCTCAGATATGTGCCCGAAAAGATAACTATAGCGGATCTGGCACCCATGTACAGACAATTTTATCGTGTCTTTGAAATCTTTAAATTAGAGAATAAACCCAAGCCGGCCGAAAAGGACAAGTCTGCATTGGATGGCGAAGCATTGGCTAAGGATAGAAAATCCACTGATAAGCTGCACGGTGAGGATGATGATGATGATGCCGACGATGATGAGGATGCACAGAAGGCAGATAAGGAGAAGTTATCAAAGAGAAAACTCAAGAAATTAACACGGCTCAGTGTGGCCGAGCTAAAGCAATTGGTCTCCCGCCCAGATGTGGTCGAAATGCATGATGTTACCGCACGAGATCCCAAGTTATTAGTTCAATTGAAGGCCTACAGGAATACGGTTCAGGTGCCCAGACATTGGTGTTTCAAGCGAAAGTATTTGCAGGGCAAGCGTGGTATAGAGAAGCCGCCATTCGATTTGCCAGCTTTCATCAAGAAAACGGGCATCATGGAAATGCGTGAATCGCTGCAGGAACGAGAGGATGCCAAAACCCTTAAGGCCAAAATGCGAGAGAGAGTGCGACCCAAGATGGGTAAAATTGACATTGACTATCAGAAACTGCACGATGCCTTCTTTAAATGGCAGACCAAGCCCCGTATGACCATTCACGGTGATCTCTATTACGAGGGCAAGGAATTCGAGACACGTCTGAAAGAAAAGAAACCGGGTGATTTATCCGAGGAGCTACGAATCGCCCTTGGCATGCCAGTTGGTCCACAATCGCATAAGATTCCGCCCCCATGGCTGATAGCCCAGCAGCGTTATGGGCCGCCACCTTCCTATCCGAATCTTAAAATACCAGGTCTAAATGCTCCCATTCCAGAGGGCACAGCATTTGGTTATCATGCAGGAGGTTGGGGTAAGCCGCCGGTGGATGAGAATGGCAAACCCTTGTACGGAGATGTGTTTGGAACGAATATGTTGGACCTTGACGTAAGTTGAAACGATATTTTTATCAATTACGATTATAATTTACTTCCAATTTCTCAATAGAATGGCATCGATGAGGCCGACATTGAACGTAATCAATGGGGCGAACTGGAATCCGAATCTGAAGAATCTTCCGAGGAGGAGGAAGAGGATGGCGAAGATCTAGGCGATCAGCAGGATGAAACTGGTCTGGTTACGCCTGTTGAAGGTTTGGTTACCCCATCGGGTCTGACCAGTGTACCAGCCGGCATGGAAACACCCGAAAATATTGAGCTACGTAAAAAGAAGATCGAAGCCGAAATGGAAGAGTATGCAGACAATCTGCCTTATTATAAACGGTTCCTAATTTCCTTTATTTTTTTCCTTTAGTAATGAAACCCCCGTGCTCTATCAAGTGTTGCCGGAGAAGCGCACTGATCGCATTGGTGCTTCCATGATGGCATCTACACATGTCTATGATATAAGCGGAACTGGGGCTGGAGCTGGTGCTACTAAACCGCCACCAGTTCGTTCCACAACCAACACGACCACAGATCGTGAGGGTATTGTTGAGTTGGCTTTGGATCCAAGTGAATTGGACATGGACAATGACGCAATGGCTCAACGGTATGAACAACAAATGCGCGAACAGCAAAATCATTTGCAAAAAGAGGATCTTTCTGATATGTTGGCCGAGCATGTGGCACGTCAGAAATCCAAACGCAAGCGCCAACAAACGGATCCGGCCAAATCCACAAAGAAGTACAAGGAGTTCAAGTTTTAGTCGAGCAAAAGAAATTAACAATAAAACATTTTCCATAAAAATGGCCAAAAAAAAAAAAACTTTTTTTAATGCAGAAGCGAAATCTTTAAGAAAATGAAAAAAATAAGAGGGTTTAATTTACTGGTAAAGGGTAATTTAAAAAATGTTCAAATTTTTTGCATTTAAAAGGGATGGCAAAAGTACCGATGTATATGAAAAAGAATCGATAGTTCCACAAAGGCAAAACCATCGATATGATTAAAGTGCCAGCTCTAACACAAACCGAAACAGAAGGTGGAGGCATTGAAATTTTTTCATTTGTGGACAATTGAATTTAACTAAGCTTAAAACAAGGGAAACCGCTCTAGAAACGTCTCAGTTTTATCAAGAAAAACACTCCAATGAGTAAGTTTTCTAAAGTTTGTGCTGGTTGAGCCACACACATTCCAGCTTCGTGGAAAAACTCAATTCAATTTGCATTTTGCATTAGATACGCATACGCCGCGTAACATGGACTCCCGCTATGGACGGAGCTTTTCGGGGGGTAGCAATAATAACAGCAATCAATACAGACGCTACAGCCGTTCCCGTTCAAGATCCCGGTAAGTGCCCGAGAGCTCTAGCAAAATAAACTTGGTTAAAACGTATTCCCTGCCTTCTCCCCCACCTTCCTTGCAGTGAACGAAGTCGCGAACATGCTGGTTACAGGCGACGTCAATCTCGTTCCCGCAGTCGCGAAAGATTCTCACACTATAGACGTGATGGTAGCACGGAACAGGATTTATATAGAGATCTTATTGATGATGATTATAAAAAGGAAGGCAATTATAATTCCCGGAACAACAACTATGATCATCGCCAACATCGCCGAGATGATAATTATGATCGTCGTGATGATAACTATGATCGACGTGATGATAATTATGACAATGAACGCGATCAACGTTGGAAAAACTATGACCGTGAGCCCAGAGAACGCAACATGGACTATGACAGAGGCAACGATCGTGGAAGGTAGGGCTCTTTGATTTACAATAAGATTTTATACATCCTTTAAATTTATTATCACACAGTCGCAGCAATAACATGAATAACAACAATCAGAACAATGGCAATGGCAACAATCGAGAACGTCGGGATTCGAGACGCTATTCCTCGGATGAAGACAGCTATATGAGCGATGATAGTCAATATCGTCGTAAACATACCAGGACTAGCAATGAGGCCCTCAACATTATAATTATATTTGGATTAAAGAAACATGTTACGGAAGCGGATGTAAGTGTCAATAATAGAAAAAAGAAAACCATTTCCTTCTTACATTTGTCTTTCTCATCCTTAAACAGATTTGGGCTGCTTTAATACAAGTGAATATGGAGCCAGCATGCATACGTGTGATTAGGAAACAGCCAACAGGTGGGTTATATATGCACAAATGATATTTACTCTTAAATTTAGTCTATGTTCCACGGAACACAAATTTGACAGTAAGTATTTGTGGGTTCATCCAATAAAAATGTTAAATGATAAGGAACCAAACAAATTTTTTTGATACACCTGGCTTTACCGACAAAAACAACAAAAAAAATAAGCAAAATAATTTCCCAAAAACAAAAAACTATTGAAACAAACAACAACATTTTTTGACAAAAACCATTTTGTATCTGCTTCTATCTAAAATTTAGGTGCATCACGCGGTTTCGCATTTGTCGAGTTTAATACCGTTGAGGAAGCCAGACATTGGATGGAAATAACTCAGGTATCACAACAATAACATCAACTACAAACCAAAACCAAATGATAAGAGAACAAATCAAACCAAAAAAACATAAAAATCATCTCGGAAAATACTATATTATATGTATATTGTAAAAGGCAATGGGAATTAATAGTTACGACATTTTGTGCCTTCAGTTCAGTTCCGCAATGAAAATTAAATTATGAATGCCCTTGGGAAAGAATAACACTAAGCCATAAGCTCATATATATCCTTCTTGTATATATCCTCAGTTAATCCAATGTCCGTCTGCTTTGATCAAGCAAAAACTAGTTACTATTTCGTATTTTTATCATTCAAACTATTTATTATTATTATTAAAGTATAGGATATAGTTGTAAACTATCAACCTAACTATATTTTTTACAAGACGAAAACTACATCCATACACTAGCCTGGGATTCGAACCCGGATCCTCGTTGTTCAGTTGACTAAATGACTGGGTCACTTAGACAACTCATCTACCGAGGACTGCTTCAAACTATTTCTTTTTCACTTTTACTTCATTAAGCTTCTCTATTTAAGTATTTCTTTCGATTAACAATTCATTTGATCAGAATTAAATGAAGTCAATCAGTTAAAGCACTTTGATTTTATAGGAATTTCTATGATCTTTTAATTCACGATTTACAATCTTAATTTTCCACCATCAATTCATGAAATTTATAAAAAATCTATAATCTATCTAAATGATGACTAAAAATATAAATATAAATCACTTTACAGTTTTTTTACATTAACCAAAAGAGCATAAAAAAAAGTCCGCTTTGAATTTTGTATTATTTTTATCATAAAGTTTGCTTGGCTTACCACAAACTAGATAAACAAATGCATTTATTTAGTCTCTGGAACTCTGCATTCGCTTTAAATGAAAAATTTATGGCCTAGTTTTGAAATATTCATACCGGAACGGAACTGTAGCCACTTGGTATTCCAAGTGCTAAGTTAGATCAAGTTGGGTTAATGGATAAAAGGATACAAACGTCGTCAGCAGCATCATCAAAACGATCTCAACGGCAACAAGAACTGCGCAAAAAATAAACACACACACAGCAGCAGCAACCTGGTGACTGTGTAGTCTGTGATATTGTTTGGTTTATTTGAAACATGTTTTATTAATGCCACAACCCATATCTGTTCTCTTTTCATTTCTTGGCACAGGGCTCACTGCAATTGGGCGATCAGCGAGTATCTTTACAATATAGCCACAAGCGGGGAACCGATTGGAATTGTGTTAAGGTAAGCAAAGAGAATTTGGATCGGAATTGAAATAATTGAACTTCTCGTACTTTCTTTTCAGTGTGGCGCCTGCAATTTTAAGCGACGCTTCTACTGCTTCATGTGCAGCTCGTCGCGTACGGAAAGCGAAGGCGTTGGCGAGGGGGCCGATGAGATAAGCCATATATTAACAAAAAGTAAACCAACCACAATCAAATCCTTAGAAAAAAAAACCAAAAAACTTGAAACTTGAATCAAAAAAACAAGATACTCACAATTTAATTGGCAATTTCTAAATACAGAGATTATGTTACGCAATCTGGATGCCTTGACCAACGAGGAGGGTGTGCTGACTGCTCTGCAGAAATTCGTGCCACAGTTGGCTAAAACTGTCAGTAAAGTGCTGATCAGTCGGGACACATTGACCCAAGCGTCGCGTGGCATTTGTTATCTTTACTTTGAGACACTCATCGATTCAATGAATGTATACAATGGATTGACTGCCCTAGATCCACCCTTGACCATAGATGAGAGGAACGGTATGAAATGAAATCCTTGCAAATTCGTGTTTTTTCTGATTGTCCTTTCTTTTTAGTTGGCATTTCTTATAGCATTGACTTTGAGAATCGTCAGATGGGACCTAAGGATGTGCCGACTGTGGGTAGTTCGGGAAATTTGCCATCTACTGGTAACGTAGATCTGTCAGCGGTTCCACCGTCAGGAGCTGGGGGCACATACACTCTAGCTGATGTGCCTCGTCTGGCCGAGTACAGTGCCTCTTTGTATGCCTCGAATCCTGCAGAGCAGGCCCATTATGTTCAGTACTATAGAGATTACTATACATCTGAAATTGCCAAAGGCAATATGGGCGATTCCCAATTAACAGAGGCTAATTCGGGAGCAGCTGTGGCCTTGTCGGCCATACAAAGGCAACAAAAGAAGCTAAACAGTATTGAGACAACGGCCACATCAGCAGCTTCAGCTGCAGCCCAGGCGGCAGCCATGGCAAAGGCTGCATTTGCTGCCACAACCACCACACCAAATCTGAATACGCCCAAAGGCAACGATGGCAAGATTTATCGTTAGTAAAATTATCTCGTTTATCTCGTTACTTGTAGTTATTATTATATTTTGTGTACACTTTTGTTTTTCTGTTTAGCCACACCGGATGTTTCGCGTTATCAGTATGATGAGACTTCGGGTTATTATTATGATCCAAGTACTGGACTGTATTATGATGCACATTCTCAATATTATTACAATAACGAGACGGGAGCTTATTTATATTGGGATCAGCGTCGAAGTACTTATATATTGGCCACTCCTGCCTCCACACAGGCGGCACTGAAAGAGGTCTTAGCCCAGGAGCCACAGCCCGAGGCCCGTGAGGATGACACCAGTGCAAAGAAGGAAAAATCCAAGGACAAGGAAACTGGTTTCAAGCATGATAAGGTCAAGGTGGCAAAGAAAATTGTCAAAGACATGGAAAAATGGGCCAAACAATTGAATCAGAAGAAGGACTATACGGCGGTGGCTACACCACAACCAATTTTGGGTACAGCGGGCACATCGATACCACTCGCTGATGGACCCAGCACTTCACGTGCAGCCGCCCATAGCAGTGGTGGCTATGCCGATGTAGGCTTCTCCATTTTGGAGAAGAAAGAAAGAGCTAAATTGAGTGACTTTGTGGCGCCAACTGCTCCAGGTGGAATGAATAAATTGGTGAATGCCTATGGCGGGGGTTCAGACTCGGAGGAGGACAATTCCTCAGCAAATCAGGCCACTTCTGTTGGCGGAGGAGCAAGTGGACCAATTGATGAAATGGATTATGTGGACTTCAAGAAACTTACTTGCCTATTATGCAAACGTGCTTTCCAATCTCTGGACATACTCCAGAAGCATTTAAAAATGTCGAATTTGCACAAAGAGAACCTTGCCAAGTTGAATCAGAACTCAGCGGGCAGTGGAGATGATGCAGCTGGAGGAGGCTTATCGTAAGTTGTATTAAATTAATATATATTAGACTTAATATATACTTAATTGTTTATATTTTTTGTGCAGCTATCGTGATCGGGCCAAGGAACGTCGACTAAAGTATGGTGAAAGTGATCCTCCACCACCAAATCGAAGTCGTGAGCGTTTTGAAATCGAAATGAAGCAAATGCAGACACGTCAAAAGGATAGTAATCCAGCTCCTGCCATGCCCATCAGTTCTAGCAATGTAGGCAGTCGTCTTTTGCAGAAGATGGGCTGGTCTGAGGGTCAAGGCTTGGGTCGCAAGAACCAAGGACGTACACAGATCATTGAGGTAACAAACAGTAAATGGAGCGACTTTGGGAACACTTTAATAGCATTGATTCTCTCTCTCCGTAGGCCGAGACACGCTCCACCAACGTTGGCTTGGGCAATAAGGCTGGCCAATTCGCACCTGGCAATGATTACAAAACTTACATCAAGAAAATGATGAAACAACGCTATGAAAATGCTTGAACTTAAATATTCAATTGGTTTACTTTTTTTTATTTATTTCTAATCTTTTATTATTATTATTGTTTTGCATTGTGTAGGGAAACTGAATCGTTACCTCAACTTTTCATACATACACCTAATTGTCATTACGCTCATTTACACACTAGCTAAAATTAGTTAAATAATGTATATAATAAAGATACATATATGTACAAAAGAATTCCATAATTTGTGATTGATCATCACTAAATTTATTTATTCAGGCTTAAACAAACTCTAGTATGCATTTAGAATTTGTGATTAATTTGCAATGTTTCAACAAGAAAAATAAAGGCTAGCAAAAATTTTTACAGAATTTATTCGTGTCGGAAAGAAATATTTATATTATTAAACAAGTTCTATGAATTTAAGATATTAATTAACGACTTGAATACCTGGCATATATTAATAATTCTTGTTTTAAACAAATATTTGGATCAGTACTGCTAAATATTCTTGTGGTGAAGTGGTTTAATAATCTGATTTCTATAATGGTAAACCTTAGAAGAGAGGAAATTTTATTTTCAAACTTAAGAAGCGCGATATTGCAATTTATCCGTTATGAAATCGTACTAAACAAAATGTGTGCTGGGATATGCCTACGTTTTATTACCGTTAATATTTTTAAAGTATATAAATTTTATTGTTTCAGTCAAAAGCCACTTGTTTATAATTTGTTTGTTATTTTTTATTAATTATACCATCTTAACACCATGCATCTCTCATCAAAATTGCTTCATTTAAACGTACCGGCAGATTTCTTTCAGTGTGGCAACATTAACATAGCTCTGTTATATTAACATAGCTCTGTTATTTAACCAAACTGGTTTCTTTTGAATTTATCCATTTGTTATGCGAATTTAAGAAAAAAAAAAGTTGTTCACTATTTTATGCTCAGTTTCTGTTTCTGTTTTCCAAGTGAGCGGTTGTGCGGTCGCTTGTATTCGGTGGTTTTTTTTTTTGGTAATTCCATTGAACAAAAACACATAGTCGACAATATTTGAATACAACTGTGTTGCGCGCCTCTGACTTAAACTGAAGATTTGGAATTTTGTGAATTTTCTAATACAAACGGAAATGAAATGAGCTAACGCAATACACAAAAGGGCAATGTAAAGATACAAAGTACAAATTTGGCCTGGCTGGGCTGGTCTTGTCGATCAATTGCGAAAAAAAAGACGGCGTCTGTTTTTTCTTTTTGTTGTTTGTTGACTTGAAAAGGGCAAAAGGAAAATTCAAGCCAATAAAAGATACATACAAAAATAAAAACGCGAAAATTGCGTGCGCAGATACACACATGCGGACATGCGTATATGTGTGTGTGTGTGTTTGTGAGTAAACAAATTAAACTATAGTGTGAAAAGATTGATAAATTGTTTGTTATGTGTGTTGTGTCTGCTTAAACAATTTGCCGCAAAACGGCGGCTAACCGTTTACATTTGTATATCGGTGTTTGTGTCCCTCGCTCTTTTTCGTGTGTGTGTGTGTGCGTGTGTATCCCTGGAATGCGGCAGTTGCGCATGCGCAAATATTTGTGATTTTGCGCAAAGGAAATTCTACTTCATTCTACCATTTGGAATACATTCATATGTACATATGTATATGCGCCAATCATATGCATACATATATCGTCATATAAGGTAAGTTGACTAGCCTAGCTAATTTTCCTTTTCCAGCAGCAACCCACGAAAAAGCCCACATGCCATAATCCCCTCCCCACATGCCGCACACTTCTCCCCTTGGGAGAGCCCACACAAAAGAAACAACAAAAAAAAAAAAAAGAAGTCATTTGCCTTATCCCAAATAGAAAAAGAAATTGCTCTATTCCCTTCCTCTTGCCCTTTTCATCTCCTTCTTCTTCTTTCCTGTACGCCCACTTTTGATGTGAACAGTTACGCCCACTCTTTACCAATTTCATTTAATTCTACCTCCCGCCCCCCCATACCAGACCAACCTATGTATATATAAACAATAAAAAAGAAACAACAATTCAAGAGAGGAAAATCAATTTTCAAAACAAACAGGACAAGAAAGAATGTCTTCAAGCGCGGAAGGGGGTAAGTGGGGGGGTTTCAATGACAATAACATCAATTTTGAGGCATTTATATGCGCCAATAAATATCACAGTGAAACAAGAGAAAGAAACCAGCAAGCTAGATAGAGAGCAAGAGAGAGAGAAAGGATGATAGTTAAAGACAAACCAACAAATAACAAGCAGAAAGATGCATGACAACGCTCAACAATAAGACACAAGATCAAACAAAAACCAGCAGCCTCCCGACCAAGATATTTCTTCTCTTTCCTCTTCTTCTTGTTTGCTGCAACAGGTAAAAGCAGCAAGCTATCTGATACGCTGAGTGTGTGAGAGAGTGTGTGTGTGTGTGTGAGTGAGCCAACAACAACCTGTTACATCGACTGCGACTGCTGCCTGAAATATGTAAAGTCAATTTCATGTATCGAAAACTAAAATACAACAACAACAACAGCATTCAAAAAGAAGAAGATCAAACTGTAACTAATGCCAATAGCCACCTTAACCCATTAACCCATTAAAAGCAAAATTAAAAATAAAAAAAAAAAAACACCAAAAAAACATGCCTGCATTTTCTCCACTTTAAATTCAGAAAATTTTCTTTATTTTCTTTTGGAGGGTTGAGTTTATATATTATTTTTGAGGTTCCATTTATTAAATTTCAAAATTTTGGGTGTAATAATTCTAATTCATTGGCAAATTACAGTTTATTTGGTATTCATAGATATAAAAAAGTTGATTTGAAAAATGTTTAAAACTATTCTAACTAAGATTCCAAACAACTTTTATCCTGCTCTCCTCCATATGCATTTAGTATCGATTTCAGACTATTAAACTGTTGGAACTAACGTCTTGTACTTAAAAGTATTTATTGTAGTTTCTACTTGAACAGATTAAGAACTTTCAAGTGATGTAAAAGTCACACTTAAAATAAGCAGACAATGTCTCACATGAGGCATGAGGAACGATTCTAAAGTGAGTAAATGCAATCACTGCAAAGTTTATAGCACCGGTTCCTGTTTTAAGAAGCCATGGTTAATGGGTTCTGGTTTGGTCATCAATATCGTTTCATTTCGTTACGTTACGGCAGGAAATCCTATCTGAAATGTTTCTAATTTAGAGATTAAAAAGTAACAAATTCGGATCAAATTGACCAAAATGTCTTTAAGGCTGAAGAGAATACCAAAGATATTGGTATGTCTATGTAGGTAACTAAACTAACTCTTCAGTACGAATTAAACCCAAGAAATACTGGGAAATACTGTGAATTTGGATTACTTTGCTTAACCAATACATGAAGAAGAATTTGAGTTTAAATCAAAGATCCAAAAGTGTATTAAATTCCAGTTAAAGTTCAAAGTTGTCTTATTTAATCATAATATCCCATTGACAATTTGTTTTGGTAAGTTTGTGCATTTACATTGCATACCTGTGGGGGCACAGTTTCTGTCCACTTCACAGCTCTAGAATTCATTGATTTAAAATCGTATTTAGTCGTTATAAGACTAACAACTAATTAACAAGATCTTGAAACGTAAATTCTTAACGAAAGTTCTTGATGGATTTGCACAGTTCTTAGGAATTTGTTTGTTAAATACCTCAATATACCCTAGGGGGCTTTTCAGGGTTAAGCCCATTTTCGGTTTGGGCCTTCTCATGCAAAGTTCGTTGCACGCGGCTAAGAGGCAAAAGAAGAAAAATAAAAAAGACGTCGGCAAAGTAAAATATTTTTGTCAATGAAATCGCTGGCTGGAAAGAAATAAGAGACCGAGACCGAGAGTGGGTGTAGAGGGAGAGGCGGAGGGGAAAAGACGAAAACTTTCTTTTCCTTTTGGGCTTATCCACGCAGCATCGACATCTCTCTCGATCCCCTTCCCCACCAAACCCCTCTTTATATCTTGACTCTGGGCTCTGCTCTGTTTTTTTCTGTGTCGCTTTATATAAATTTTTTTTCTTTTTATAATTGGGCGGTATTTTTATTGTTGTTGTGTTTAGTTTTACGCGCCTGCTGCCAAAGCCGGCTAAGGGGTATCTCAACTCTTCATGGTCCATTAAGGCAATTTAGGTTGGCTTCTCTTTTTCTTTATATTTTCCCTGGGTTGGGCTGACTCTTTGAATTTTTTTCCTTTTTGCGTGGGAAGTCTCAGATATTTTTGAAACGATCTTTGATTTCTTACCAATTGAGCGAATGTTGTTGCTGTTGTTTGCCCCTGGTGTTTTTGCTGCAACAAGTGTCCCAGTTTATGGCCAGCAACTTAGAAGTCAGTTAAGTTGGCTAGTTGCTACTAGAACTAGTTTAAGTTTCCTGTCCAGAGTTGACTTGAGTTAAGCCACCGCATTGCAATGCATTGCACATGCTTCTTTTTCTTTCCTCTAGGCTCTCAGTTATGTGGCCTCCCGTTGGGGCTCCTCCCGTTTATCTGCTCCCCCTTGCCATCAAGCGTTGTATGCACCGTTTTGCCACATTTTCTCACACACAAATTGCCAGCCGAGGTGGGGAGGGAAAATGAAGGATGGCAATTGGTGGCGCGCCTTTGGAAATGACAACTAGAGACCACAAAGTTGAGATGCCTAAGTGCCAGAGGATGCTTGAAGGCGTTTCAACGTAAATAACTGAACGAAATTTCTTAATAATTGATAACTATTTTGAAAAACTGAAACAAACTACTGAATAGATTGTTGTCAATGAACAATGATAATGAGACGCAAGTTCAATATATTTCTAATGACTGTTTTCTAGTAGAATCATTTAGCTTTTAAGTTAAGCCACTTTAAAAAAAGGATCTACAAAATTTCAAATTCATTCAATCAATTGTTAACTTCCTACTGCATTAAAAGCAATGAATGAGTTTCGCTAGAATCTTCAATAGCAGGGACGAATCCAAAGGGTGAAACCTCCCCGAAGTTCGAAACTTCAGACTCCGTGGGACACGGTCTTTAAAAATAAATCGCTCTACTTTGGTTTATTTAACAACTTACTTAATGCAAGAAGCTTTATCACAATAAAAATGCCCTTTAGTGATTTTGTTTGAACCTTATCCATATAAATTCTTTAGGTCCTTTGCTAAAGGGTAAGTTTTTTGAAAATGAGAGAATCTAATCCAGATGCCTCGGTTTGCCCTGGATTAATATGTATATGTATGTATTAAGATATAACCATGGACGGATTTTTAGATTGGATCCATTGAGAAAATTCAGATTTTTGGCTTTGAGTTTGAATCTGAATAGTAATCAAACTGTAAGACTACTTCAAGGACGTAGTAGTTGGGGGGTATAAAGAGACCAAGGAAAAGTAATCACTTATACGAAGCCCTTCTGGATCCATTCAAAGGAAAACATATTTCTCATCTCAGCAAATGATTTGCCCAGTTTAAAATACATAATAAGCCAATGGTGTTCACTATAAGCAGCCCTTTACCCATACAATGAGCCAAAAAATACCTTTGTGTATTTATAGAAGTCTTTAAGAAAGGTAATTCAGCTAAAAGAAGTCTGAATCTTAAGTTTTAAAAAAGAAATTAACTTTATAACCTGCAAGTTACCCCAGGTAGAAAATAGAAAAATCCTCAATTAAGGATACAGGATTCAAGTTGGCACATACAAATCTCAGTAACTTGAATATAAATGGCAACAAGTTAACTTAAAAATAAAATGGTATAAAAGTAATTACAAGATTTCTAGGATTACAATTACTTGTTCTGTTCTAAAAAGCTTTTGGCCATGTAACACAACAACAAACATACATACATAAATGTTGGTACATGGTAACACATTTAACCTCAAGCCTACAGCGAAACCCAATTTCAAGTTCATTAGCCAAACAAACTAGTTAAGTAAAAGAGGCAAAAAAAAAACCTGCTGCTTTATATACATAGCATTCATGTCCATTTCATCCCGTTCCATACATATGTATGTACATATATGTATATATACTTTCCTTTTGCTCTGGTAAAAATACGAAAACGACGCCTCAATTCTGTCCATTCTGAGTGGTGTTAGTTTCTCCTTGCCGTGCCACCCAAAAGAGAGAACAACGGCACAAACACGTTAACTGTAACTGATTTGACCTCCTCCCATCACTTAGGCTACCATCAAAGAAATCTGCAAAATGTTACCGCCTATTCAGTTGTTCAGTGTGGTTAAACGCGTAGATGACCTCGACGGCAACAACAGCAACAACAACAACAAAATTTTCTATTGCATGCACAAATTAACATTAACACTTTGTTGCCGACAAAAATAAAACAATCTAATGGATACACGAGTGAGCCAGAGATAGAGGGAGAGAGAGAGAGAGTTAGAGAAAAAAAACTTCAAACTTGTTTGTACCAATAATGACATGAAAAATAAAAATAAACTGTACAAATATTTATTTTTATTTCATCTTAAACCACGACATGAAAATACTCTAAATAAAGTTTAACTTTCAAATCATCTCTGATTAAAATCATGTAATTAAAACAGATTCCTCTTCAAAGGAATGTTAAAAGGCATTTAAATGAATCTAAAATTAGTTCAACAAATCGAAAGACATTCAACAAAACAATTCTTAGAGAGAGTCGTTTATATGGCTGGCTTTCTGTTACTAATTTAAACAATAAATTCAAATAATATTATTAAACTTCTAAGATATAAAATATTATTTCAATGATTCAGCATCCTGTCATACTGAAATATTTGCTATTTGCTCCTTTCTCGTTGCGAATTACAAGAATTCTTGAAGGCCAATTAGGACTCATCAAAGCGGTATAAAACTTCTTTTATAGGATAATGAATGAATGAATATTTTAAGTATTCATCGATTTCATGGCAAACTTGCTAATATAGTCAACATCTACAAGTGTTAGAAGAGTATTTTAACCATCAAAAAAACAAAAACGGCAGCAGGAGGGAGTTTACGAAAAGAAAAAAAAAAACAAAGTACGCTTAGAAATTAGAAAGTACGCGGACTTCTCTGCTACAGCAGCAGCCAAAGTGACTCTGAGAGACTTTGTTGAGGAAAGGCTGCGACTGATGTGGTATGAAATGGTTTTGTGGCATGGTTTGGTGCGGTGTGGTATGGTATGGTATGGTTTTTGGTATGTGTGCGAGTATAACTCGATTTGTGACTGTCATAAATGGCGGAAATTGTGGGGCTCGAGACAACGCAGCAGCCGCAGTCGCAGCAGCAGCAACAGCAACCGCCGCTTTCTACTGCCGGTCTTCAGCTTGACTATAATTTGTGCCATCAGCATTTTGTTGTTGTCGTTATCGTTAGCCAGTGACTGAGACTTGAACTGGCAATGAAGCGTAAGTTTTTGACATTTCTCCAACTCTTCAGATTTTCTTGTTGTTTCTTCTCAAATACCCTGCAGCCATTAGGCCACAGTAAGATGTATTTGAACACTGAATCCGGCAATTGTTCTTTAGTGGCAGCTAAATCTACATATGTACATATGCTTATTGGAGATATCTTTCGAAACATTCATTGTTGCCTATCCTAGGGGGAGTTAGAGGTTTCCTGTCTGAAACTGCTGAAAATGTACGCCAAGATCTCCTACTTCATGCCATCCCAATACACACTTCTGGCCACAGCACTAGGAAAGCTCTCTTATGCTTGGATTCTGTTGGAGCCGTTAATTAAGTTTTTGCATCAGAGTCTGGGCCAGCTCTCAAAGCAGACCGGGCTCAAGATTATTTTCAAAATTCATTTGAATTCGTATCTTTTTGATTTTAAATTTTGATTTCCTTACTAAGAGTTTCATCTCAAACACACGCCTGGGCAGAAGTTTAGGACTTCCTCCTTAAGGGTTTTTTAATAGAGCGACCGGACTAAAGATTATCATTATTATTTTCGACTAATTACTTTTTAAAATGTATTTGAATTCGCATTTTCTTGCCTAATATTGCCTCTACAGTTGCAAGTTTCCAAATTCTTACTGAATATTCCCCCTACAACTCTAGTTTAACCTATTCAGCTGTCCCCCATTGTATATCATATGAAAATGGGCTGCAAATGAAAGTAGATCACTTGGTGTCAATCTATAAAAGTGGAGACTAGTTGCAGGGTAACTTCAAGTCCTTGTCTTTTGACATAAAGTACAGTTTATTATTGCTCTCCATAATTATCCACCTAAAGAACTTGGCCACTTTATTAATTTTTTTTTCGTTCGTCTTGGGTTGCGCGTTCTTTTTATGACTTATTCAATTTGCCACATACGAAAAAAGGAAAAAAAAAAAAAAACTGGTTAGTACCGCTCTGCTTCAATCTGGCGTTTATTATTACACTTAATGTGACTTGATTTATAAACAAGAGCAACAAGCAACCATCCAACCAGCCAACCCAGCATCCGAGCATATGAATCTCTGAGCATTCGAGCATCGCATCACATCATCTGATGCCTTTAGTATTGGGTTACCCTTACATACTTTTTTTGTTTTTTTTTCTTTACCCCATAACAACGACCGATCACAACGAACTGCGCCTTTTAATTAGTTCATAAATTATTTCGCCTTTTGCGCAGTTTCTTTGGGCCCGACTTTTATATACTACAAACATATATGTATATAGTGAGTATATACCTACATACTTTGGTTTCCTTCTCACTTTGCCCTCGCTCCCTTTCTCTCTCTCTCCCTCTCTCTCTATCTTTCTCTCTGTTTTCCTTTATTAGATCTCTTTACAATCCGGAAGTTTTGTAGCGTCACAAAAGGTATTTTCTTTCTTTAAGCGGCTTTTGTCCCAGAAAGGAAATAGAATTTGTTTCTCGATTCTTTCAATCATTTTAATGGTTTCCGCTTTTTATAATCAACAGCAGCAACAACAACAATAAATCATATAAAAATTGTTAATAGAAAATTAATTGGATCTGCATTTGGTATTGATGGCATTTATTGCGCATGCGCAACGGTGGCAAGGTGGCAAGTTGGCTATCGGGAGGCAACTGTCACTAATTGTTATTGCCGTTGTGTTGTTTTATGGTTTGTTCACGCTTTGACTTCTAGTCAATAGAGACAAAGAGAGCGGTAGGGAAGTGACTGACGGGGGAAGTGCTGGAGAAATGGAGGTTAAAGCGTGCTAATGCTTACATAATGCTTTTTGTTGTAGCTTGTTTTTTTTTTTCTCTATTTTTATATGTTTGTTTTTATGGTGTGTGTGTTTTTTTTTTGTCTGTTTGTCGTGATTCTTTCACGTTGTCTTTGGCCCGCAAGTACGTGAGATGGGCAAAGTTAAAGCTTAGAAATGGCCGTGAACACATAAGACAATCATAAATCATCGTAAAGTCTTTGAATATTAAATATCTATCTATATGGTTTTTTAATATCACTATTCACACTAAAAAATATTTAGCCATATAATTGTAAGCATCTTTAACTAGATTTCGTAGCCCCCCCGTGACATTACCTCCTTACAAATAAATGTCAGTAATAGTTTAAAATAACAATAACAATAACTTATTTATCACCACAAAAATAAGAAACCACAATGTATTTATATTTTATTAGTTGTATGTACATACATTTAAATACCAAGTAAATACTTAATCCATACCTATAAATTTGTTGAAAGAAATTTAAATTTTAGGTATATTTCATTTAGTATATACAATATAGAATATCTCACCAAGCATTTTGAGGATTGTTTAATAGAAATTACCCTAATGAATCGATTTTGAGACCTTTTGTTGATTAAAATAGTTTTATTTTCCGAATCGAAGAAGAAGACTTCTCTAACTAAATAAGACTCTAAAACGAGTCGCACATGATTGTAATGTTGTCGCATAAGATTTTAAAAGGGATAGCCTACGATTAGTCGATAAAAAACTAGTCGTTTATGATTTAAATCATGTCTCAAAAAGGAGTCAAAACTAATTCAAAACAAGGGTTAAAGTAGGATAAAAATATTTCCCGACATGGGAGTCATACATATATGATTAGACAACAGGCTCATTTATGACTATTTAAATGGGTTTCGGAAAAGATTCGTTTGCGATCAGAAATAAATGATTAAATTTTACCTACGCAAGTCGAATTTTTGTTTATACTTAATCCAAAACTAAGTATGTTTGTGAGAGACATTTAAAATAAAAGAATCTTTTTATATTTATGTATATATATACATATGCAGAGACGTGTCCGATCCCACAAACTATATATGTATATATATATGATCAGTGTAAGAAGCCCAATCGACAATCTGTCTAAAATTCACTTCCTTAACTATAAAGATACTAGAAAAACATTTGGTATTTAAGCTTTTTATTACCTAATTGAGATCAAGTTTCAAATTTTATCGGATCGGAACACTATAACATATAGCTGCAATAGAAACCAGTGATTGAAAATCCTAATTTAAGAAAATTCTGTAAAGATATTAACGATTTTAAAATAGCTCTTACTATGTAAACTTCGTCGTAGTCAGAGATTGCTTTTTTTCTCGTTTTGACAGTAATATTTTACAACTTTTTTTTATGTTTTGGCAACATTAAATCATAAAATTTTGCTAAATAAAGTCATCTTAATAGTACGTGAAGGTATCTCAGTTTTAGGAAACTGTTATCCCAACTTAGTTATTAGATTTTGAAAATGAATCTCTAGAAAGTTTGCAACATATTATGGGTATATCTCAAAGTCTGCTGACTTGGAGGTTAATGTAATAGCTATACATAGACACGGTTGGCCAAAAGAAATCATCCGATGTTTGTTTGGCTCTTAAGAATGTCGGTTGTGGCTCGTGCAGTGTGTGCCGTTGCTCCGTCCTGTTGGAACCTCATGTCCTCCAGACCTAATTAGCATTAACCTATGGCGCGCACCGTCCACTGTTATTGTTTGACCAGCGGCGTCCTCGAAAAAAATGGTCCGATGACTCCTCCAGCGTGAATAGCTCACCATGCAATCACTTTCAGCGGGTGTAATGGCTGCTGGTGCATCACTCGTGGATTTTCAGTGCCCCAGAAGCGAAAGTTCTGCTTTTTCACGTACCCGCTGATTTTGGTCGGCAAATCGTCCACTTCGTGCTCAAGATTGAAAATGGCTTGGGCAAGGGTTACACGCGGGGAGTGTATCGCTCCACGGCTTGTTCACTTATATTCCATATCTGTATAGTCCACAGAAGTCAAAACAGATTCAACATTGGCAAAAACAAGAGCATCATTCAATATGGTGATTTCTTTAGGTCCACTTTGTATATATGTAAAACCTGCACACCGTTTATGCTAATTACAATTTAAAATCATATACACGTACTCGCAAGATTGATTGACGTAAACAGTTTTGAAAAAATGTTGAAATCTAGTAATTCTAGTATTAAAAAAAGAAAAGGTACACTTTCTTTTTACGACTTTAGTAAAACGAATGTTTGGATTTTCAAAGGAAATTTCAAATTCAATTTAAAATATATATTTTTTCTGGTGAAAATATAAAATTTCTTCTTCTTTCTTGTATCAATAGTGTTCAAAGTATTTCAACTTAATTGTTTAGATTACCCACTCATTTAACAAATTAAATGTTGTAATATTTATGAATTCTAAAACTAAGACAAACAAATATGGGAATAAATAGAAACCCTCACAGCTTTTGATTAGTCTATGTACATAGATCTCAAGTTGTCCACTCAATGCCACCCACAACACACACACACACACACACACACAACTGTGAAAATATTATTAAAGAATTTCAACTCGAATATGGTCGGCCCACGTCGAGTCAGTCGAGTGTCTTATAGAGGACCATAATAGAGCCAAAAGCGGTTTATTGTGGTTATTCTAATAAGGCAACAGACAAAAGAACTAAAATCGAAAGTAGACAAATGGTCAAATGAAAAGCCCCTCTGACCAGACAAAAAAAAAAAACCCACAGAAAAATATCATAATGAAAGAAACTGAACATTAGCATAAATAAACTTTGAGCATGATTACACAAAAATAACAAAAATTTAACACCTAAGAAACACAAAAAATAAACAGTTGATGTAAAAAAAAAAACAAAGATAATTAAATATTTGTACAAATGAACTTTACTGGGTTAGCAGGCCACAGTACAACACACACACACACACACACTCACACACATTAACACATTTGTTAAAAAACTTTTAAACAGAGTTTTAGTCATGTTTTCTTCTTTTGCTTTTGGCAAAGAATTTGTTTACATCTCTTGATGCTGGCATTAAGATTAATGTTTTAGTGTTTTTTTTTTTTTTTGTTCAGACAATTTGCATATTTCAACAATTTATTTGTTGTAACAGTAAACCTATAATATTGCCCATTTGGTTGTGCTTGTTGTTGTGTTTTTTTGGTTTTCGAGGGCGTGGCAATGATAATGATGATGGGGTTCTGGCGATAAATTCGAAAGTTACAAACTAAAAATGCTAGATGCTAGTTTTTAGTATCTTATATTTGTTTTTTATGTACATTTGTTGTTGCTGTTGTTTGCTAATTTACATGCATAAATAATTTGCGCATGAAATGAATAAGTTTATGGCAATCGACGGGCGGTCTGGTCTGGTCTGGTCTCTCTCTCTTTCATCGTAAAACCACCAAGTCAAATTCAAATAGAGACACCAATTCCGATTCTAACAAACTCACATTCAAACTCAGACTTGACGTAAATGACTACTCATAAACCATAAGCCATTCGTACATAAGTTTGAGCCAAAGAAATGCAGATTGAAGAATTTGGGATTGGTGCAGAACTTATACATACAAACGTATAAATCGAAATATATTTTCCGTTTCTTTAATGGGATTTGAAACCAATCCCCTTTCCATTTTGTAATGAGCTTGCCTTTTGAAATCTTATTTAACTCTAAGAATGATCAACTAATTTATTATGCACAGAGAAATATGTCAATTTAGTTTAATCACTTTGGTTTGTTGATCGGATAAAATCGAACTAATCTTATTTGAATTATATTTTGTGCTTTACACTTGAAGAAAAAACTGAAATTCTTATCTGCAAAGAATTATCTAATGCCAAAAATTGGATAAAGTTTAGTTTTTCCATTTGGCTTTCGGTTTAAAAACTTATCTTTCATTATTTGTGATAAAAATAAAGAATAGAGTTTGAAAATGGATCTAAAATCTGTTCCAATTTACGGTGGCAACTTGGCAACTTCAGTGACTTGTAATAAATTCGAGACTGGGGATTGAGTATACCAAGTTTAAAAACTGTTGCTGGCGATTTACGTATGATAATGATTCGTAAACAGGCCTGATATTGAAGGCACATATTCCATTTTGTAAGAGGTCTGCGTCTACTTAAGACTATATTTTACCGAGTTATAGATGTCGTTTCAGTATCTTGTTGGTTTTATAATGAGGAAACTTAAGCAAATTAAGAGGTAAAAGGCTTTTAATGGAAAAAATGCTGCTTCATTTCTCATATCCCATTGTTTTTTTTCTAAATTTTTTTTCTTAGCATTGTTAATTAATTTAGAACTAGAATTAATTGATATTTTAGAGTTGTGTTGGGTTTGGCTTAAGTGTAGAAAAAAAGTTGTTCATTAAACATGTTCTCTTTCAATTATTCTTTGCTTAAATGGTTTTTTATAGTTCTCTAACATTAAAAATTATAAATAATATTAAATTAATCGACGGACTAGTGAGTATTGCAGTGAGCCAATCGTTCTGAGTAGTGAAGGGAGCAAATGAACAAAACGAATAAGTTGATTTACTTTGACAAAAAGAACATGTGACCCAACACTACTTTAGAGTATTTTACAAATCTGGTTAGATTACGACCTATTTGAAATTTAAATCAAACCTTGCAGTTTAGCCGGCTCGAGGTCAATCTTACAAAAAAAGATTGTTTCAAAGGCAACAGAAAAAGGTGAGCAGGTTGTCTGTATAGCTATTTCAAGAACTACCAAGTTCTATCATCAGCAGACTTTGCTAAAGAACTCCGGAATTGAAACGCTAGAATTAGTTGGGAATTGCAGCAACTAAATGAAGCGAAAAATTGGGTAAAGTCTGTATTTTAAAAATCTGAAAATCTGTTTTGCATTTAGTTATATTTATATTGTTATCTTGTTGTTGTTACCCCAATTAACCCTTTTACAAACACTTTTGCCAATGGACAACTTTTTGGGGATAGGTAGGACAACAAAATTAACTTTACCATTATCGCCTGGTAGATTGGTTGCTTTTGAAAGCGTTAAGTAAGTAAAAGTTGTAAGAAATAAACTATTTGAGCAGCAAAAATCAACGCAAAGTATGTAATTTTAAGTATCATTGGACCATCTTCTTTATCTTTTTTTTGGTAGTGTTTAAGGCAGTTATTCCCACCCTGGCAATTTTGTGGCTTAATGAAAAATCTTGACCTTCTATATATCAAAGCTTTTCATTAGCCAAAAGCCGCTTTCAATCTCCACCTTCTTCTTCCTCTTCTCGACTCGATTTCTCACATTCTCACCGCAAGCAAAGCTTGACTTGACGCTTAACCTCTTTCGAGTTTATAATTCTTAAGCCGGGTTGTTGTTTCTTTTTTGCTTATTATACGCTTTTGCATTGTTGTAAATAAGAAAAGAAAAACGAAAAAATATATGGATGTATGTATGTATGTATTTCGTGTCTTGCCTTTCGGTATATTAGTCTGTCTTACCTACTACTGTGCTACACATGCCTTTATTATGGTTTGTTATGTTTATAGTTTTTTGGTTTTGTTGTTTTTGTTTTACATATTTAATGTAGCTAAACCTGGGTGGTCCAGGCTGTCTTTAAATAGAGATTTGGGTTTCATATTAAAATTTATAACTAAAACAGTTTCAAGACTATCAGTTTACTAGGAGAACTTTTGTTGTAGAATTCTCTTCCAGTTGATTGATAAATCTTTTTGGCGCTCGATATTCTTTGTTTCTTCTTCAGTTCCAGAAAGTCACGTGCAATTTAATCGTCTTATGAATGCCTGAGAGCGTGTTTCCAATTTGATTAATGGAACGATGACGATCTTTTCCCCTCTCTCAACCATACACACACACACACATTATTTGGACTTATGGAGGCGTAAGCTTTAGTTGTTGTTTCTTTTTGGGATCCTTTTGTATGCCTCCATTCATGAAAATATAAAGAAAGACATGGCAGTCTTTTAGAGTCGACAGATACGTTCATCTGTCTGTTTGCGCTTTAGCGATTGTTTGCGACATTTGTCGTTTGTCATTCGATACAAGCGATGAAGGCGTTATATGTATGTATGTAAATACGTTTGAAAAACGATATATAGGATGGTGGAAGATGGTGATCCATGGACATTAGGTATATATACATACACATAAACCACGCGCTTTTTGGTGCGTGCAATGCAAATCCAATGGACCGTGGAGTGAGGTCTCTCTCCCTCTCTCTGTCGCTCATTTTGGCGTGTGGGTGTGGGTGTTGTGCGGGGTTTTCTTGTCACATTTTCCGCCGCCGCAGCGTCGCAAATCTGGAAATGTAATTGTATAGTGTGGGTGCCATTGACGGGTGAAGTGAAGTGAAGTTAGTATAGATCTGGGCTGGGCGGAAGATACCACCAATATAGTTCCAGTTCATAGATTTCTTTTTAAACTGAAAACCAATGCTACAATAAATTCTTATATATCAAACAAAATTCGCCGTCTATTTGGCAAGAGAAGGGGAATAGAAAAGTTACTCAAACAAATTTATAACTTTGCATTCAAAATTCACATTTTTAGAAAGTTGAAATCCTTTCTTTAATTGACAACATTTCGCAATTAATGTAATTATGCTTTCAGTTTAATAGCTTTTGGTAATTGAAAGAATTTTTATCTTTTAATAATTAATACCATTTAGCATTACCTACTTTCAAAATTCTTTATTCTTTTCTATTGTTGAGTAAAATTTGTTTTGAAATTATAATAAGTAAATTAGGTGAAAGCCTTTCAAAGAATTAAAGTTCAATTACATTGAATTATAAATTCTAAATAAATTGGTTTTTATGCAGTTTTAATATTGATCTTTAACTAAATTAAACTTAAACATATGTTTCATATGTTCAGTTAGTTTAGGCAGTCTAAACAGTCTTACTTAAACATAATGTTTTGAAGAAAAAAATCTTAGGAAAATAGCTAAGCATAACAGTAGTAATAAGGTATGTGATGTGATTTTCCAGATTTTTCAAATTTCAAACATTTATTGAACTATTATTACTTAAGTATTATTATTTGAACTACTTCACCCATTTTCTCGATAGCAAACATCCTGCGTTTTCGATAGTTTCTCGGCTTTTATGGCATCATTTTTAATTTTTTTCGTATTAATAATATTAAATTTCAAATAGTTGAAAAATGGTTTCCACGTCTCTATCGCAAACCATTGATGATAATGAATTCGTAGTACAGTTCTAGGATATTTCAACTAGAAGCATTCCGTGCTAAATTCAAAAAGCCAAGTAGATGACAACAAACATCAAATGTTAGGAGTTATACCATATTTCACTGAGCACTTTAGCACCATCTCTTTGTAGGATGGTATCTATTTCAACATTTCCAGGAGATTGGCTCTTTAAACGATATTTATACCGTCATAATACACTCCAATAAGACGAAAGCTTCCCGGAAATTTTACAAGAAACTATTTTTCTAATCGAACCACTAATATATGAATGACAACTATTATTATTATTATTATTATTATTTAATTGTAAAAAAGAATTAATGAATGACAACTGTATGCGTCAGTTCTTACCCATCAAATTGTCCAAAAATTCTTCTTTGAAATCCTACAACTCTTACTTATGGAATTGAATCTACCTTTTTATGTATATGATTATCTATCTATGTATATCTATATACTATATATATGTAATATTGATAGTTATGACCATATTTAGTACATATTTTGATATAGAAATCATTATGTAATTGTCTCTACAATTTCTGTTTTTTGAGCATATCATTTTCACACAGTTAGGATCAGAATTTGGTATCGAATTTTAGCCCAATCGGCTATATCGATTGCCTAATGATCACAATTTGTGTGAAATATTGAAAAGTCATATAATTGTTGACCAATTGCATTTCTCAGCCCTGGTTTATCCTATTTTCCTTTATAAGGTGAGCTTTTTTTGTCTTTTTCGGTTTCGCCTTTCATTACGAATTTTATTGTCTGTACGCACGGTCAGTGTATTTGTTTCTCCCCTCCCTGTTATTATTATTTTTATTATTTTTTGTTTTCGTTTTATTTTGGTTTTTCTTTTCTTTTTTTTTTGTGTTTTTGTGAATTGTTGTTAAGTAAGTGTACTTAACCCACATGACTTGTGGTTTTTGTGCTCGTTCGTAGCCTGTTATTGTTGGTGGTGGTGGTGGTGGTGCCGCTGCTGCTGCTGTCATCACTTACCACCAAAAAGCTGTCATTGCCAGTGGAGGAGAAGAGATCTCCTCTGTTGGCCAAAAGACATGCGTGTCTGTCTGTCTGCGTGTGCTCTTGTCTTGCTAAAGAGATTTCTTAACCTTGAGTGACTTTGAGCATTTTATTTCTTTTCTTTGTTTTTCTTGTTTATCCATTGCTTTATTTATTAACCAATTTTTTTCACATTTTTCGTTTTGCTATTATTTTCGGTGGGTTTATTAAATTGCTGTTGTTGGATACCTGTGCGTGGCTATTTCCTTAATTAAACACACTTGTTTCATGGTCTGTTGGGCAATGCTTAAAATGTAAAATAAATAAAAGAAAAATATTAAATCATAAAAAAATATGCCGACTGCCGAAAATAATAATAAAAAAAAACATGACAAAAAATTAACTACGATCAGCTTGATGCAAAGACTTTTTAATACTCTTTAACGATTTGGCTTACCATTTAATTTCTTACATGATTTCACAAACAATAAATAGTTTATATATTAATGAAAAAAGGAGTGTCAGTATTCCTACAAATATTCATTAAGCTAAAAATTTGCAAAAGAAAACAAAGAAAAAACAAATTCATTTCCAGTTGTAGACCAAAATTACATGCTTTCTACATGATTTACCCATTTCATCATTTGCCTCTATATAAACTATAATAATATGCTTTGGCTGCTTTTTAAATATAGGGTATTAAAATCAAATTCAAAAAAAAAAAAAAATCAGAAATATTTGCCATAAAAAGAGATATGTACGTTTGATTTTAAGCTGATTAAACACATTTGGTGAGTTGGCTAATTAATGTCCATAAAAAAATGGCAAAAAAATATTATGCAGAGGAGATTGATTGAAAATTGATTATAATTAAGGGAACTTCATCATCGTCAGATCAATTATTTATTTATTAATTTTTTGCCATTTTTTCTTTTTTCAAAGTTTAATGGTTTTTTTGTAGGTTAAACATTTAGGGAATTAATTTGTTTTACTTAATAGTTGGAACTCTACATACAGTCTGTCAAGAAACACTTTACACATTGCAAAAAAACATCTTTTTATATAATTTAACGATTTATTTTCATTTGTAATCACTAAATTATTCAATTTTATCCTAAATTAAGGAAACAAAAGAACAAAATCATAAATGCAAACCAAAGAAAAAACAACAAATAGGAACTTTACTGAGAAACTCCAGAAACTCTTTACACATTTAATGAATTCTAATGTAAACTAAATTATATGCTAAATTATTATTATTTATACGGATTTCAGTATTTAGTATGGCTCCCCTTGGCTTAACCAACATGTTGGAGGTGTTTTTCCACTGAACCTACCAACTTTTTTATATATTCAAGAGGGATATTTTGCCACTCTTCCAAAACAAAATCTTCTAGCTGTTGGCGGTTCTTTAGGTGCCTCTTTCTCTTAAGGACCACGCATGCTCATAGCACATAGTTCTTTTATCAAATTTAACAACTTTATATTAAGTTTATTGCAAGTAAGATTACTTTAGATTAAAGTGTAGTTTTACACAATAGTTATATCAATTTTGTGAACCTAAATTTCTGTTTAATTTGAGAATAATCAAGTGATTTTAAAACTAAATTGTATGGAAATTATTGCTCTGGGAGCTACAGTCAATTTTACTCCAAATGTTTGCGACCTTTTCAAACTTTTAAATACTTTGAAAATCGTGAAATAATCTTTTCCTACCGCCCATTTATACTCTTGATACTGAATCATTTAGTTATAATTACAATGTCTTAGCTTGAGCCTTAAAAAAAAGCCAATAAGAGATTTATTTCTAAGAAATTTCATCTTATACCATTAACAAAATACTTGAAAAGATATCGTTATAAACTTTTTGCCATTTCGAAAAATCGAAAACTAAAACAAAATGGTTGTATATACGAATTATATGACTCAGATTATCAAAAGCTTAATAAAAATTATCTTTAATTATTGTAATTGCTTAAAATTTACCTTGTTTTAAATGAGATTATCAAAATATTCATTGAAATTATGTATATTTTTTGACATCTGCATATCTTTGACGGACAATCTAAAAAAGAAAAACGCGTCTTATTTGCTAGAACCCATATCAAATAAATTTAAGCTTCTTCCTTCTCCAACGCATTAAAAAGTTATTACTATCATTTTTTTTTGCCACTCTCTTCTGCTGGAGGGCTAGTTCTGCCATTGTTTTATTGTCTCATTGTCAAGTTAATGCCATAAATAGAATTCCCATGGAGCCACCCACAAAGCATGGGAATTTTACTTGTAGCTTTTCATCATTTTGCAGTCCAACACCTTCTGTACCAATTGCCGATGCCAACTAGTTCTCTTCCATCCATATCATCTATGCCGAACAATGCCTCGAAGGCTCCACTCAACTTCTTGTTAGTTCGCATTTAAATGCCACTAATTATACCAATTTGTTATTTGTAAAAGAAAACTGAAGCCAACGCCTCCGCCCTCCAAAAAAACAAAAAAAAAAAACGAGATATGAGAAAAAAACAATGAAAACCATTAGCAAGTTCAAAAAGTTTGCCACGTAGTTGCCTATTTTTTTGATTTCATTCCTTTTTTTCGGTCATGTTTTCGTTGAGTGCGAACAATAATAAAAAAAAAAGGGAAATATAACCAGAGAGAATTATGTTTTTTTTTTTTTTGGTCAAGACACATGCCAAGTCATAAACAAGACTCTGTTCAAGTAGTGTTTGGTCGAAGGTGAAGTGGGAGAGGAGGGCGTTACCTTAAGCATAAGTAGGCAGAAAAGAATACCAAATATTAAGTTCTCAAATGCCCTACACTATAAAGAGTTTTCAATGATTTAGTAAGAGGTTAGCCTATAGTTATTGTCTATTAAACTGACGTCATTAATCTACCTAACATCTGTTCATTCTACAATAACCAATATATTTAACTGAGTCTGCCTGAGCTAACTAAGTTCATATATCAAATTTCACTAGATGAATATATGGAAAAGTATTCGAGATTAGATTTAGATAAATGTAACAAGATTCACTTTCTTAGAAGTTATATACTTTCTTTTTGGCAGGGTATTCAAAAAGCAGAAAAAAAATCCCAATCAAAATTGAGTGAAATAAGCATTAAGTGCGTCCAACGACGACGACGGCGCCGAAGGCCATACATACTCGTAGTCAGTCATATGTACGCATATTTAAATAAATTTTTGAACTTTTTCCTACCCTTCCTCCGCTTCTGCTCCTCTACCAGCTTCTCTTCCCGAACCCAATTCGAGCTCCAACTCCAGGTGATGATTTGCTATTTGCTGGAGAGTTTGTATAGACAACAGGGAAAGGTTAAGTCGCAATACGAATGAGGCATCTTATAAATACTCTAGTATGGGCCATTACCCCAGTTATTAGGGATCGGGGATAATAAAAAGAAAGTTGTAAAGTTTGTTTTTCAATAGTTCAAACGAAATTTTAGCGGCTGCCGTATTCTCGATATATTCTATAAGAATACATTCTGAAATGTAAATCAAAAAAGCATGTAATGAAATGATATGAATCTACTTATAATTATAAATATTATAAAATGAATAAACTAAATAAAAACATTGCATTCCAAGTCTTTTCCAAGCTTTCTTAATTTTCAATTTAATTTATTACTTACTGTGATTACTTTATCTGGGAAGTTTCTTTTTGTGAATTTTAACATTTTTTTTTAATTATTGTAGAAGACAAAGTTTATTTAGGATAATAGTCTATAACCAGTCATGAGTTTGAGCCAATCTTAGGAAAACGCACTCCATAATTTCCTGTTCTTAGATTTCAACAAACTATTAATAACAATTTATAAAATACTTGAGTTATTCAAATCAAATATTTCATTATTGTTAATGAATTATAAATGGCAAATAAACAAGAGAGAAATTTCCTAAAATATTGCATATTCAAGACCAATTTCCCACTCCAAAATGACCAATTGTTGCCCCACAAATTCTAAACCTTCATACATATATCCACATCTGCATCGAATTAATAGTAAAATTCATTGAAAAGAAAACAATAAGTTAAGTAAAGCTTTAAGATATAATAAATGCAGTTTTTGTTACCTTTTTGATATCTTTGTTTTGCTTGTTTTGACATAGACAATGTTCATTGTTATTAGTTTTGGTAATCGAATTCGTGTCTTTATGAAGTTTTTACTAAAATAAAAACTTTATTTTGAAAAAGAACGCGTTAATTTTGTATACTAATGTGGTCAATAAGGCTTTGCATTTCAATTCAAAGGAGTCACAGAGAAGCTAATGAGAGACATTTACTAATTTTTGGAATTAATTTATATGATTTGATAGTAAAACCCCCAATCAAATCAATGATAATCATAACAATTGAAGCCTTTTGCCATTCGTGATTCCTTTCATTAGAGTATTTCAACTTCTTTATAATGAAGTCCAGATGAGATTTTTTTTTTCCTTTTGCCAAAAGCTTTTCATTACGTTTCCCCCTTGTGTGTGATTTCTCATGACTTGAGGCTGAGGTAGGGTGAGGTGGTTAGGTTGGCAAGGGTTCAAGGGGAGGCGACTTAAGTATTGGCATTTCCGACTGGATCGACCAATGGCAACGGCAACGGCGACTCATCTTCATTTTCATTGAAATCGAGCTCAGTTGAGAGTCAGTTGAGTTTGGTTCAGTTCAGTTTTTGTTTTTTGGTTCCAGTCTTCAACTTTTGAGCTGATTCTCTTGCCCCCTACGAGTTGCCCCTTCAACTTAAGCACGGCAGGGCAATCAAAAGCAAAAAATCTTCAACAGCAACAACAACAACAATGAGAGCAATATTTGTGCTCATTAAGCGTAACTGACACACGAAGTTTTGTTGTGTTGTATTTTGTTTTTTGTCGTTTTTTTTGGAGGGTTTCTTCATTTTGCAAGTCGCCAAAAAAAAAAAAAAAAAAAAAAGAAGAAGAAGAAAAAAATGAGTTTGGAGTCTGTGAGTCAAGGTATTCCTCCTCTGTTCCGCCTTCTATGCACTCTCCCTCCACCAACATCATCATCATCATCATCATCCTTTATTTGCCTCTTACAACTTTACGAGTGAGAAGTTGGCTGACTTCTTGCATTGTTTTGCTGTGCTTTTAGGCAATTTCGTTTTCTGTCCAAAAAAAAATGAAGTAAGTAAGTCGTCTCGCCGACTTAGGTATACCATACACCAGTAAAACAAATATTTCAAATTTGTATTAACAAATGCATTTGCCTATTTAAAAAAAATTCTGTTCACATGCTTTTTACAAGCATATCTTAGTATCTCACTCACTCATGCATATGAGCACCCTAGCGCCACCACCCGCCAACGACCAACTCCGGCCTTATGGAAAAACGTTTATATGCAAAACTTGGCTATTTTTTGTCCGATTTTGATCAAATTTGGTATTTTGCTGAATATTAGTATCAATTTCAAGTGTGCCAAATTTGATTCCACAAGGTGAAAAATTACGGGAGATAATCGAGTTTTTCGAATTTCGGGGGCGGAAAGGGGCGTGGCAAAATCTTTATAATTACAAAATGAGCGTATTTACAAAGCAAATATACATACCAAATATGGTGTCTCTAGCTGCAATAGTTTTTGAGATAAACGTTTTTTTTTCGAATTGCGGGGGCGGAAAGGGACGTGGCAAAATCTTTATAATTACAAAATGAGCGCATTTACTAAGCAAATATACATACCAAATATGGTGTCTCGAGCTGCAATAGTTTTTGAGATAAACGTTTTTTTTTAATTGCGGGGGCGGAAAGGGGCGTGGCAAAAATTTGAAACAAACTTGATCACTCTACATACCACACGAGCCTACATTTCAAATTTGGTAGCTCTATCTCTTATAGTCTCCGAGAACTAGGCGTTCATACGGACGGACAGACGGACAGACGGACAGACGGACAGACGGACGGACGGACGGACAGACGGACATGGCTAGATCGACTCGGCTGTTGATCCTGATCAAGAATATATATACTTTATGGGGTCGGAAAAACTTCCTTCTGCCTGTTACATACATTTTGGCGACTTTAATATACCATTTCACCCTATGGGTGTATGGTATAAAAAACAGAAAGAAAAAAAATGCAAAACGTAGTCTCGAGAGCCCCCAAAGCCAGAGAGCGATTGCTATTATTTTGAGGTAATTCGATGATTTACAACTGTTGCTGTGTTTTGTAAGTTTTCTTTTCAGAATGCCACACTCTGTGTGGCAACAGCTACAACTGCAGCAGCAGCAACAACAACAACAACAACAACAATATTACAATCCCAAAAACAAAGGGCCAAGCCTGGCCCTTGCCTTACCACATTCTTTTGTTACTTTTCGCAATTCTCTTTTTTTTCTGTTTGTTGCTTATTTCTGTAATTCTCTTCTTTTGTTTTTCACTGAGTGGACAGGAGAGGGAGGAAGTGGTTTTTTTTTTGGACTCCTTTTTTATTATATATTTGTCTGTGCCCAGTCAGACGATCGGCGATGACGCTCCTCGAGGGCTTTGTGTAGGTTCTTTTTCTTCCTTTCTTTTCTCCCGAACCCTTGGCCAAATATCGCGGCTAACTTACAATTCACACCTGTTGGCATTTCATGCATAGAGGAGCAGCTGCTGCTGGTGCTGTTTGTTCTTCTTTTCCTTTTTTTTTTTTTTTTGTGCTAGGGTGGTAAGCTAATTGTAAGAGGGAAGATGACCACTTGGTCTGATATATCTAGACTGGCAAGTTGACAGCTTAAATAGCTCAAAAGTTACGAGTGTAATTCATATACATAAGAATGTAAATGTATATATAGACGAATATACCGTATGGTTGCCCCATCAGCTGCGTATTCCCGCGATTTTTCAAAGAGTGTGCTAGGGTTTGAATTCAAGAACCCCTTTTATAAAGACACCTTAAGAAAGCATTAAGTACCCTTAGTCAAATTACAGTGAAACAGAAAATTTCATGGTCAAGAAAATGTTTATTTTTCCCTAATAAAAATGTAAGTAGTTGCATTTTCTAAAAAACAACTCAATTGGTCTTCAAACTTGAGACTTAAAATAATTAACTTAAGCTGCAAAATATTTTTACTCTTGTTAGATTTCTCTTTTAAATATTAAAATATATAGTTTATTTAAAATATCCCTTTTGATGATTTATTTCTCTTATGTGGATCTGTTTCTACATTAATTGATATTAATCACATTTATGTTTAAACCTTAGCTGAGTTGAAGAGAATGATATAACAATAAGATACGTACATAAAAATGTGCAAAGATACTTTCAATCAAATGAAATGAGTATCAGTTGAGCCAAGAAATTAATCTTCATAAAAAAGAAACACAAATCTTTCATAATGTTTATTAATGTATTCAATGCATCTTTTAAGACTTGTCGTAAAAATTATTTAATACTTAAATGGAAGAATAAAAGACAAATTAATCTTAATATAAAATAAGATCATGTTGATGTCATCAACTATTAACAAACATATTGTATACACTTCATGATTGAGAATATTTCCTATATTTTCCTTCTTGTATATTTATAAAATTTACTAATAATCGTCATATTCTTATTAAAAAGATTTAAGCTTATAACACTTCTGTTTTATATAAATACATATGTAAACTTATATAAAAATGTGGTTTTATCCAAAAGTATTCAAAAACTTGTACAATATTCAAATGGACATTTGAGACATTCAGTTTCCTAATGTGACTGCGAACTGAAATGAATGAATAGGAATTCTGAAGATATTATACATGGATCCGGAAGGACATAATAGATCAGAAAATTAAGATTTCGGATCGGAAAATTCAATAGTTTTCGAGGGTGGCATTTTGCCCAACCACCTCGAGAATTCCCCACGGATTCCCCATGGTCGAACTCATTCTTTCCTTCAGTGTGCGACTGAATCGAATGAATATCATCTTTATAATGAGGAGACATTGTTTTATACATATTTTCCATAGTTTTTCTGACAATTTTGCAACGTTCTTCAGTAATTAAGAATAAAATAAAAATAAAGACGTGTAACTAGATGACATTTTCTCATTTTTTATGAATGAACACATTTTCACATGTGTTCACATTTGTTGAGCCCTTTAGAATTAAAGAACATCTTATCTTAACCTTACTATCATCCCTCAAAAAATGTACTAAATCTACGCTTTCTGAAAGCAGTAAAACTATCATTTCCCAATTTTTCGCCTCTATCTCTATGGTTGTCTGAAATTGTCATCATTATGTCATGGCTGACGACCCTAACAATTCAATTTGTCTGCCCTCATATCTGCGAGTGCATTTATGTGCTGTCTGTCTGTGTGTCTTTCTGTGGTTAGTCATGAAACCATGAACGATTTTCACTTTTCAGATACAAATGTTGCGATAAGTTTTTCTTTAACCGATTTTCTGCATTATGTTTTGGCTTTCAGTTTTTAAACCAGAAGCGGAAGCCAGCATTTAGAGGAATTTTGTTATATGCATGGGGATACAAGGGCTTTTCAGTGAGTTTTTGCGACTTAATGCGACGCTTCGATGCATTTACTAGACTCAATGATATATGTGTGTGTGTGTGTGTGGTGTGTCATGGCTTCAGTGGTGCGATAAATGCTCATTTCACTTTCTATCAACGTCTACAAGTCGTTGCCGAGCCTAATGGCAGTTTAATTATGGTGCAAAACCCTCAACTGTCGCATAAATTACATTAGACAATTTTTACCTTTTATTTTCGTTTTATTTTCATTTTTGCCTCGCCCATTTTGATTTGATGTTTATGTCTGTGTGTTTTGTTTTTTATTTTTGCAGTGACTTGGCATTATGGCTTTGAGGTCATAGACATTATTACATAGACGAAATACATAAAACACATGGCAAAAGCAAAATAAGGAATATATTTTCAAAAATGTCCGGCAATCAACAGCAGCAGCAGCAACAACAGCAACAGAGACAACTACAACTACAACAGCAACAGCAACAACAACAACAACAGAAGACATTAGCTACAACTACCACAACAACAACAGCGGCGGCGACAGCAACAACAACAACGACAGCAACAACAAACGGTGGAACAAGTTTGGTTAATAATTTGATCAAAATAAATAGCGTTGACAAAATTGCAAATAAAACAACAACAACAACAGCGGCGCAGGCAATTAACAATAAACACCAGCAGCAACAACATCATCAAATACTACAAAGACGCTCTTTGTTGCCACCAACAACAACAATCTCAACGCACCAACAAAGCGTAACGCCAGCAGCAGCAGAGGCAGCACAGTCCTCAACAGTACATCAACTTCAAACTGTGGCCACAATACATCAGCAACATTCAACGCAGCAACACCAACACCTTCAACAACAACAGCAACAACAATCTATAACAACAACAGCGGCCACATCTCGTCTACCCATACATCAGCAACATCATCATCATCATCAGCAACAGCAGCAGCAGCATCAGCAACAGCAACAGCACCAGCAACAGCACCAGCAACAGCACCAGCAACAGCAACAGCAACAACAACAATCAACCACCCGCCGCAGTTTCTATCAATTGCAACATCCAACATTACGTACAACCAATCTTAAGGCACCAGCACCCGCCCATTCTATACCACCGCGCTATCAGCCACCACCACAGCCAAGCAGTGGTAACGGTGGTAGCAGTGGCATACTGAAACCACATTTACCCATCAAATATCCACCGGATATACCACAACTTTCTGCCATTTATATACCAGATTCCATCAAGCAACAGCATCAACATCAACAATCCTCGAAGGCAGCACAGGATATGCTGAAATTTGTACGCAAACCGGAACAAGAGCATCCATCACCGAATGCCTCGGTCACATCGTCCAGTGTGGTGGGTCACTCGGCCACTGGAATACCAACTGCCAATGGCACTGGACGTTTGACCATCGAACAGAATCGTCAATTGCAATCGTTGGTTAACGAGCTGAGAGCATTGAAAGAACAAAATCAACGACTATTGGATGACAATCAAGAGCTAAGAGATTTATGTTGCTTCTTGGATGATGATCGACAAAAGGGTCGAAAATTGGCAAGAGAATGGCAAAGATTTGGTCGTTATACAGCGAGTGTAATGCGTCAGGAAGTGGCAGCTTATCAGGTAGATATTACCCATCGCCCCTTTTCGTTTTAACAATTCTATACTAATTCAAGTTTAATTTACAGAACAAACTCCGACAATTGGATGACAAGCAACAGGAGCTAATAACCGATAATCTAGAATTGAAAGAACTTTGTCTTTATCTGGACGAAGAGCGTGCCCATGTGGCGGCCAATGCTTTATGCGCTGGTTGCGGTGCAGCCACTAGAAATGCCTTACGCGACGACGGCGATGGCTCCAGTTCGAGCACAAATGCGGATGAGACCATAACAGCTTTGCGTAACTATGCGGAACAGAGACAACTGCCGCAGGTAAGTGCAACAAAATTCTTAAAGAAATAGTCAATCAATGAGACTTATTTTTAACTCTCTCATTTAGGATCTGCGTCATGCTCATACCTTAAACGATCAGACGCTTCAGTATGTACGCTCGCTGGAGAGGCGCATACAACAGCTGGAAGAGGAACGCAGTACGCCAACAATTAGCCAACAGCAGCAGCAGCAGCAACATCAGCAATCTACACCACAATCAACCACTCCCACACCAGCACCACCTAAAACGGCACCATCACCGCATCCACATCCGCATCCGCAGGAAACCAATAACCAAGCATCAGCAGCAGCAGCAGCGGCAGCGGCGGCGGCAGTAGCTGCAGCTGCAGCAGCTGCTGCATCAGTACAATTGCCTGGACGTCCGGAGGCTGTTGTCCGGGCATTGCAAGTATTGGAGGTTCGAGAGCAATTGGAACGCGATCGTTTGGGCAATTTAGCTGGCAATGCCATCGATCAGATGGATGATGGGGAAAAGGCATTGGTCCGTGAGATGTGTAATGTAGTCTGGCGTAAACTGGAAGGAAGTCCGCATGGTCCGGCAGCCCTAGAGCCGCTCTAAGTTTCTGTAGGCATCATCAACACACGAACAAACATACTTCTCCTTCACACTTGGCTAACACTTTAGAATCTAATGTTTAATGCTAATTTATGCCGTAATATTTAACCCGACACAAACACATTGTACAAAGTTCAACAACAACAAAAACAAAAAAAAAAACTATGACCTAAGTTTAAGAAAAGAAAAGAAACAAAATAAGAAACTTGAAATACTCAACTCAAAATATTAAGTGTATTCTCATCAAAATTAATTTTGTCTAATATTTATGGCTATATTAATCAAAAAATATGTCATTAAATATTTGGTTCAGTTTCTCCCTATTTAAAATTTACATTTTACCTCCACTTGTCGAAATGAAACGGCTCAAAACTATATTTTAACTGGTTTTAAAATTAGTCAACTTGAAGCCGCTAAATCAATTCTAAACGAAAATAATTTAATCTACAAGAAAATGGTTTTCATTTGAAGTTAATTTGAAAATGGAATTCGAAATGGAAACTGCAATTGAAAGGATTTTTCAATTTATGAATTTGATGAATCGTTTAAATATTTCCCAGAAAAATTATGTTGGAGGGTCAACAGTTTGTTTATTGTTTTTTCAATTATTTGCTGATGAGATACATTTAACTTTTTTGTGTACTATTTTAGTCTTTGACTGTTATTCTGTGTATTTTTTATTTTGCTGAGAGATGTAAAACTATTATATATTATTTTTCTACAAAATTTGAAATACAATGCAACAAAATATTTTCTGAATTATGCAAATTGCATTTGTAATTCACTTGGAAATCTGCATTTGGGACTGAATGGTAAAACACTTGCAATAAATCTAATCGAGTTACATATATGTACATGCATCTAGATGATGATGATGATAATGATGCTCCTCGCCTCGTTGCGGTTGCTTTCTATGCTTAGCTGGACACTGCTTACCAATAACAACAACAAGATGGTCGAGAGACAAACGTAAATTACCAACAGAGCTGTTTAACCTGATTTTTTGTTTTGTATGTGTATTCTTTTTCACTGTTTACACTGACTTGGCCAATTTACCCGACGTATCAGATTCATTCAGAAATGTTTGGTGCGTGGGGGGAGGGGAGGACAGAATGATGCAGCAAGAAAAATGTGCAAGCCAACCCAATTTCTGGCTAATTCATGCATTGTCCAGTTGTTCCAGTTGCCTTGGCCACTCTGCCAGAGCGCCAAAAGTGTGAACATGTCAGTCTTAAATTTACTGCCATTAAATATGCAAAAGGGATCAGTTGAGAGGCGTGTGAAATTTATGCAAATGGAAGTTGAAATACAAAATGAAATGATGACTAGAAGAGGGGTAATACACTAAATAATTGATAAAAGAGTAGAAAATATTCGTTGAGAGTTGCTTCTATCAGTTGAAATGTTGTTGGCACAGTTAAAGAAGCATTAGTTAAGAAAAAAGAGCTGTAAAAATAAATAAAAGAAATGAAAAAGAAATATTTTTAAGTACATAAGTAGAGCAGCATTTGGCTTCAGTTACACCGCCGAAAACAGCACAGAGATTAGAGACCGCAATAGCGAGAAAAGCGGGAGAAAAGCAGTCAGTCAGCAGACTGAGAGTCTTGTGCCTCGGAGTCTCCGAGGCTCGCACACAGCATCCAAAGCAAAGCCAATGGACAGCTGGAGATCTGGCGCACTTTTCATTCAACATCGCAGCGAAACGCACGCGCGCAAAATAAAAATAAAAACCAGCAAAGTTAAGTTAAGAAAAAAGCAAACGAAAATTGGTAAAAGAGAAGAGCATAAGCAGGAGTCAGGAGACTGAAAGTCACAGTTTGGGTTTTTGGAACACTTGGGCACATGGGGCACATGGAAGCCATAAAAATGTTGTCGCTAAACCAAAATGCTGCCATCAAGTCAAAGTCCAAATCCAAATGCAATATAAATGTGAGATTACGATTCAGTTGGCCAACTTGTTGTGGAGGAAGAAAAAAGAAAGTTATGACTGGAACTGGAGCCGGTTGTTGTTGCCATTGCCATTACCATTGCTGTGGTAATGGCAACCTGCTCCAACCATATGCTGTTGTTGTTATTACTACTCTTTGCATATTGACATTGTGGCCAGTTGAAGCAGCCCGATCATCAGCATCAGCATCAGAATCCGCATCATTGGCCAATGAAATAGCCTGGCCACCCATGCGTCATTATGATATTTGGAGCGACAAATTCAACGAGCTCAGCGAACAGAAGGAAGATCAGTCTAAAGAGGAAATGCAAATGTTTATGGATATGGACTCTGAACTAGAGTCAACCATAGAGGATCAATCGTTTGGAGACCCACAACAACAACATCTAAACGACTCCTTCAGCATCAAGCTGGAAGAGACACTCAATCAGACTCTAATGACGGCCCATATTAATGGTCAGAACAGACGCAGCAAGGGTAAGCCAAAGCATATAACCACAAAGAGTTCGGATAAAGCCACAATTTCATTCCAAACTTAAAATTTTTTTGTCGACTCTCTTTTTAAGAGCAAATGGACAAGATTAATAACTGAAAAATCTGAAACGTTTGGCCTTTGTTCATTGGATTTTTTAATTTTCTTTTAAAAATATATGAACAAGAAAAAATAAGTTTCAAGGATTCTGTATTTGTTGTATTATATATTTGTATTATGATATTAATCAGCCGAACGTTATTCTAAATACTCATCGATTAGCTGGCACACGACGCGTATACGTTATTTTTAGCTTCAAGAATCTATTAATTTATTTCCAAATAGACTTATTGGAATGCGATTTGAAGTTGAGTTTAGAGAGAATAGAATGTATCCTAAAGATGTTTGTGTAGAAAATAAATAATCTTTTAATACCTGCGTATAGATTAATAAACAACAAAATAATTCTTTAGTTAAGTAAGGTTAAGTAGTTTCGGATCGGTTTTGCATTTCCTTGTTGCGGGTGATTTGGTTTCTCCTCTAAGTTTTCTAACCAAATCCAAAATAATTTTCATACTTTTCTCTCGATAATCGCAATGTATATTTTCTCATTTGCTAACTAAAGTATATATTTAGAAATAAGTATGTTTTGTTTTCCAGTGATTCATTTGTTTCCAGTTCCTGTGGATGGTGAATGCTTATCGGATGATGGTCGTCGATTGGGCAATTGTTTCAATGCCTACGAATGCCGACAAAAGGGTGGTCAGGTAATTTAACTACTGATAATAATTGAAATCGATGGATTTTATGTATAATATTTTGTGCTTTGGCAGGCGAAAGGAGAATGCGCTATGGGATTTGGTGTCTGCTGTGTATTTGTGGCCAATTGCAATGCCACCATAACAAACAATATCACTTACATTGTGTCACCGAATTTTCCCAGTTTTATGCCCAGCAATTTCAGTGGGTGTAATCTAAAGGTGAAAATGATGGGCGAGGAAATCAGTCAATTAAGGATCGATTTCTATCATTTTTCACTGGGACAACCGAATCGAAGGACTGGCGTATGCGATGGCGATGCATTTAGCATAAATGGAGGACCAAGTGGTGAATTTTCCATATGTGGTCAGAACAGTGGTCAACATTGTAAGTATGAGATACACAATTATGCCTTGAGATACAGATGAGAATTTCATGCAGTGTACTATGATGTGGGAGCACGAGCCTTGCCTCGACAATCCGGAACTTTATTTGGCAGTCTACGTCCAACTTTGGCACCCAATAATGTCATTAATATAACGAATGTACCGGCAACAGATCAGCTAATTGACATTAATCTAAATCTCTCGAATCGCTTTCTGCCCATAAGATTGTGGGAAATACGTGTGGCCCAGATACCATTTAGTCAAAGAGCTCCAGCTGGTTGCCTGCAATATCATACTGGAACTGAGGGCGTTATGCAGACCTTTAACTATGCCGAAAATGGACGTCATTTGGCCAATCAGCATTATCGCATATGCGTGAGACAGGAAACCGAAATGTGCTCGATAATGTATCAGCCATGTGATGAGCAATCGTTCAGAATTGGCGGTGGAGGGCTTAGAACAGTCAGTAATGTCAATGGAAATGAAGGTGGTGGCGGAGGCGGAGGCGGAGGAGTAGGAGCAGGAATAGGAATGATGGGTGTCGTTAATCCAACGGATAGTGTTGCTGCAGCCTCTATGGGAAATGGTGGTGTAACTGCTTCATCTGTTGCCCCAGCAACATCATCCATGTTGAACAATAATACCGGAACAACAGCCTTAAATAATATGACCAACTCCTCGTCGACAACATCTTTGATGCAAATGATGAATGCCAATGCCAGTTCATCTGCCCCAGCTGCCGATGATCCTTCTGCTGCTTCGTCATCGTCATCTTCTTCCAATGCAGCTAGCATGTCCAGCACAACGCCTATGCCCCAGCGATCCAGTACAGTGGCAGCCACAACGTTCTCATCGACTCCGGCACCAGCCAATGATGATGTCGAGGGTTCTGGTGGCAACACAGACGATGATGATAATGGTACCTTTAGTTTCTTTCGTAGTCCACCAACAACAGCCCAACCCGGTGTCTCTAGACGACCAAGGCCTGTTGGTGGCGTCTCTTCTAGTGGAGGCTTCGATCTGATTGGCTTTCTACGAAGTGCCTTTGATTTGCGTTTACGTCGTCGTCGACGTACAAGTCGTCAGGCTAGGCAATTCTTTAGCACTTGTACGGATCGTATAACTATGCCGTGTATCATTGAGGATTTCATTGGAACTGGTCTGGGACCATTGCCCGGCTGTGAGCCTGTCCATTGTGGCGCTCAATTTTGTTCAACCGGCGTCTGGCCCTGTCGGATTGAGAGTACTGTGACACCATTTTATATCGGAGTGCATTTCGGTGATGGCACTGCGGCGGGCAAGGGTAGTCCAGAGGATAATATCGGAGCATGTCTGCGTTATTCTCAGGTTCAATGCATGTGAAGATGATGGACCAAAATAATTATAGATTAATATATAGTTTACAAATGAATTGCAACAGGCTAGCAACATTCGATTTTTTTAATTGTGTTTTTATTTTTCATTATATATTGCAAAATCCTCTATAACCTAACCTCAACTTCCAATTATCAGTTATTAGCAACATTACAAAAAGTTAATTTTTTAGCAATTTTTATATAATAAAACCGTTTTAATTAGATAAATTTTCACTAAAGTATTACAAATCCGTAAAATCAATTAAAATTATTAACCTAAAATTAAATATTATTCTATTAAGAGAAATAACGAAACCCAAAAAGTTTTACAAAAATCATTTCTATTAAAATTAATAACACTATTCATTGTAGATCTAGTTAGTATATTCTCGAAGATAGTTACAAAGGCTCCTCAACACAATTTAATATTAAAAAAAAAAAACAATTGTAAAAATTGTCCGGAAAAAAAGTTTAGAAATATGTAAATACAAATTGATAAAAAAAATTTATTTTATGATAAATTGATTGCTAATTTTTTAAAATTTTACAATAACAGTTAAGTAATTATAATGACAAATTATTTGATGTTTAAAAATATTCCCCACAGCTCTTGGAAAATATAATTGGGCAAATTATCTTTAAATATTTTTCGATTTATCCAATGCGAAAGCCATTCCAAATGGTCGTCTCAAAGTATTTAGATTCAATGAAATATTAATGGCATAAAAGGCTTCTTCTTTCATGACTTTAAAGTCAAGGCAACTTTTGCTATTCTCAATCATCAGGGATTAGATTTTGGATGCCACATGTGACGTTCCTGGGTACCAACAAGACCTAAAATATACAAATTTACTTTTAGGAAAACACATCATAATACTTTAGTTTAGTTAATGCGTTTATTTTTGTATTTTAAATACGGTATTAAAATTGTATACACTCGGGAGAATATTCATCTCAAATAAGATTCAAAAATTTCACAATTAGAGTAGAGTACTTATTATTTGTTCGATTATTTCCTTCAAAAATTCATATTTGTTTCCCCACTTAAACAATAAAAATTAACATAAACATATAAAAAAAATATAGATATATACATCCATTTCTGCTCTGACTTAATATTTACATTATTTGAGATACAAAATATTGCTTATTCACTTTAACGAACCGTTAAACTGAAATCATAAATTGTGACAATTTTTTTGATTTTTGATTTTCAAGCTGGGAGTAACTTATTTTGTTTGCTATGTTATGTTTTGGTAATGTTGGTTGAAAAAGCCTGGCTAAGTTAAATTAAAAACAAATTATTATAACTAAGCAACCATAGGAAAGCTGGATGCTTTCACAAAATAATACATATTTTTGGTATGTGGACGCTTTTTGCGTAATCCTAAAACAACAAAAGAAAAGCATTTGAACTAGTTTTGGTTACCTAGAAATATTCCCCAGATGCTGCCAGAGCACGAGGACAATTCGATTCGGCATATTGTGCATAGGCGGATTTAGTACCATAACGAATTTTCAATTGAAACGAGAGATTATTCCAAACGTGAATCACATACGAGTCCTTGGCACGGGCCATAGTCATCGCCAGTTTATGGGGTTCGAAGAAATCTTGCCATTGCTCATAGGGAATGGCATAGAAGGCGTCACGTGAATATACTTTAAAACCATAGCAACGTTTGCTATCCTCAATCATCAACGAAATGTCCTGAGTGCCGCAAATCTTTTGGGCGACACGAGTTATCACTTTAGGACCGTTTTGGCTCCAATCGTTGCCATCGAAATTTTGTTGAAAATCCCGTAGACACGATTCGGCGATTACGTGACCAAAGCCATGCGCTGCAAAATTCATGACAGCATTATTTATAGAGATATGAGTTTCGGCGCCAGTGTAATTGGGTGGAATATCTTCCATGCTGCGAAGCACCACCACATCCATATCCAAATAAAGGCCACCATAGCGATATAAAGTGAGATATCGCAGAAAATCCGATAAATGTTCGACCAAAAATCTGCATACAGAGATTGAATTAATTAATAGATTAGTGAACAATTTGTCGTTAATTCACCTGGATTGAAATAAATGACCTTCCTTGAACCACGCCTCAATAGGTGTACCCTCGGAGTAAGTCCAGAGATTCAAGCTTCTTAAATGTACATTATTGTAACCCAATATGGCTTCGATTAATGGCGACTGCTCTAGGCTGCCATTTCGCCATTTAGCCACTTTATAGGTGGGATCGGCAAATAGGACAAAAATGTCGAAATTCGGATTGTGGAGAGCGGCGGACTCGATGGCACAGGCCTGACGTGGTGTCAGCTGTAGTAGTTTGTACTCTTTTTTCTTGCCCTGCTTTCGCTCCTGATGGCAACTGGTCTCAAGGAAGAATATGTTTCGACCGGCTGTTGGTTTGGGCTGGCCTAGGAGCACATCTTGCAATGCAATATGTTCATCTGCATCTAACTCAGACTTTGCTGGGGTTACATCCCTAAAGCAAAGCTCAGCATCGGTTGGCCAATTGTTGTAAGTAAGGCAAATGCCCAGAACCAGCAGAACAATCAGAAAGAGGAGTAGTGTTCGCAGGCGTCCATTGTTCAGGAAGCGCGCCAAACTCATGGGCAGTCGTAGAAACATTTCGACATTTACTTTTTACTCATTAAGACCAAATTATAATTTTCAAGACAAACAACAAATGTGTTTAGCAAGACCAGAAATATACAATTTATTTTTAGGAAAACACATCAACCAAAAAACTACTTGGCCTGCTTGATTAAATTAGAATTTAACTCATTGTGGCCTATCCGAGCATTTTATTAAATTTCTAATCATAAATGACTCTCTTTTTCGGCATAAAATGGTAACAGCTCCTCAATCTGTTTCAACTAGAGTCAAACTTGTAATCGTACACGACTCAATTTAGTATCATATCGTTTGCTCTTCCAAAAATATATAGATGAATTGTCTAAATGGCCCAGTCAATTAGGCAACTGAACAACGAGGCAACTGTATAGAAGTAGTTCTCGTCTAAGCCGAAGGACATATGTATTACTAGTGCCTGAAGAATGTAGTTAGGTTGATAGTTTACAACTATTTCCTATACCTATAACAATATTAAGCAAGCATTGAAATTCTGCAACGATTGCGGAACAAGTTTCTACGCAGAATTGTTGAAGTGCCTTCTCCTTAAAAGACAACCCATATACATGTACATACTTCCCCTTAATGAACTTATATAAGCCTTATTCAATATAGATAATACTTCCTAGGTTTAGTTAATGCATTTATTTTTGTATTTCAAATACGGTATTAAAATTGTATACACTCGGTAGAATATTCATCTCAAATAAGATTCAACAATTTCACAATTAGAGTAGAGTACTTATTATTTGTTCGATTATTTGTTACAGCGATTTCCTTCAAAAATTCATATTTGTTCCCCACTTAAACAATAAAAATTAACATAAACATATAAAAAAAATATAGATATATACATCCATTTCTGCTCTGACTTAATATTTACATTATTTGAGATACAAAATATTGCTTATTCACTTTAACGAACCGTTAAACTGAAATCATAAATTGTGACAATTTTTTTGATTTTTGATTTTCAAGCTGGGAGTAACTTATTTTGTTTGCTATGTTATGTTTTGGTAATGTTGGTTGAAAAAGCCTGGCTAAGTTAAATTAAAAACAAATTATTATAACTAAGCAACCATAGGAAAGCTGGATGCTTTCACAAAATAATACATATTTTTGGTATGTGGACGCTTTTTGCGTAATCCTAAAACAACAAAAGAAAAGCATTTGAACTAGTTTTGGTTACCTAGAAATATTCCCCAGATGCTGCCAGAGCACGAGGACAATTCGATTCGGCGTATTGTGCATAGGCGGATTTAGTACCATAACGTATTTTCAATTGAGTCGAGTGCTTATTCCACACATGAATCACATACGAGTCCTTGGCACGGGCCATAGTCATCGCCAGTTTATGGGGTTCAAAGAAATCTCGCCATTGCTTCCAGGGAATGGCATAGAAGGCGCCACGTGAATATACTTTAAAACCAAGGCAACGTTTGCTATCCTCAATCATCAACGAGATGTCCTGAGTGCCGCAAATCTTTTGGGCGACACGAGTTATCACTCCAGGACCGTTTTGGCCCCAATCGTTGCCATCGAAATTTTGTTGAAAATCCCGCAGACACGATTCGGCGATTTCGTGACCAAAGCCATGCGCTGCAAAATTCATGACACCGGCAGCTAAAGAGCTATGAGATTCGGCGCCAGTGTAATTGGGTGGAATATCTTCCATGCTGCGAAGCACCACCACATCCATATCCAAATAAAGGCCACCATAGCGATATAAAGTGAGATATCGCAGAAAATCCGATAAATGTGAGAATAAATATCTGCATACAGAGATTGGATTAATTAATAGATTAGTGAATTTGTCGTTAATTCACCTGGATTGAAATAGTTGACCGTCCTTGAACCACGTCTCAATAGGTGTACCCTCGGAGTAAGTCCAGAGATTCAAGCTTCTTAAATGTACATTATTGTAACCCAATATGGCTTCGATTAATGGCGACTGCTCTAGGCTGCCATTTCGCCATTTAGCCACTTTATAGGTGGGATCGGCAAATAGGACAAAAATGTCGAAATTCGGATTGTGGAGAGCGGCGGACTCGATGGCACAGGCCTGACGTGGTGTCAGCTGTAGTAGTTTGTACTCTTTTTTCTTGCCCTGCTTCCGCTCCTCCTTTGTGAACTGATGGCAACTGGTCTCGTGGAAGAATATGCTCCGACCGGCTGTTGGTTTGGGCTGGCCTAGGAGCACATCTTGCAATGCAATATGTTCATCTGCATCTAACTCAGACTTTGCTGGGGTTACATCCCTAAAGCAAAGCTCAGCATCGGTTGGCCAATTGTTGTAAGTAAGGCAAATGCCCAGAACCAGCAGAACAATCAGAAAGAGGAGTAGTGTTCGCAGGCGTCCATTGTTCAGGAAGCGCGCCAAACTCATGGGCAGTCGTAGAAACATTTCGACGTAATAACGATGGCCAACCTTTTGGCCTTTTTACTGATTAAGTCCAAATGATCATTTTCAATAACAACAAATATGTTTAGCAACTATTTTGGTTGTGCTGTGTTTCTTGTTGTTGCACCCTATTTACTTCAAGGGATACTGGTTCCGGTTCGGCATCTCTGAATTCGCCGGTAAAAATATTTGTTAATAATGCAAGTATATGAAAATGGATATAGTTTTTTATAAAAATGTTTTTATTTTTACATATATGTGTACATTATATAAGTAATTGAACAATGAGCACTTCTCAGTCCTGGCCATTAAATATTTATCCAAGAGTTGGCAGGTTCCGTTATCAATCGATATGCCTTTCATGGGCAACCCTGCTTATCGAAGCGAAGTTGTGGTGCCCTCAAATGCGGCATTGGCAGAGTTTTCCCTTTTTGATTTCTGTATTAAATTGCAACTATTGGGAAAGCAAAGAATTGGCTGACGCTGCAACGTAGACGAAACCATCCGGTAGACGTAGCAACGTTAAATTCTGTTTACAAATATAGCAAAATAGTGAAATGAATGTTCCTCCTAGCGCTGGCAATGGAGCTGTCGTTGGTGGTGGAGGAGGAGGTGTCGGTGTTGGTACATACTCGCATCCGCCACCGGCTGCTGCTCCCGGCATGGTACCACAATTTCCACCGCCCGGTTTTGCTGCCCCGCACCCGCCGCCAGAATTAGCAGCTGCCTTTGGAGTTTTGGGACCACATACGGAATGGACAGAGCACAAGGCTCCCGATGGTCGGGCCTATTACTACAACCAAAATACCAAGCAAAGTTCGTGGGAGAAGCCAGAAGCATTGATGACCCCAGCCGAATTGTTGCACACTCAATGTCCATGGAAAGAGTATCATTCAGATGCCGGCAAGGTGTATTATCACAACGTGGCCACTAAAGAAACATGTTGGGAACCGCCCCCCGAGTATGTCGATATGAAAGTCAAAGCTAAGGCAGAAGAGTGAGTAGCAATGAAATTGGGCAAACCTATCCTATATTCACACAATTTTTCCCATTCACAGAGCCGCCGCTGCTGCAAAGGCAGTTGCAGCCATGACTTCTTCTAGCCTGGCGGGCATGGTGCCACATGCTGCTCTGGCAAGTATATTGCCCACAGCGCTGCCGCCAGCTCCAAGGATACCCACCCCAGAGATTCATTCGCCTTTAACGCCCAGTAGTAATGAGAACTCATCCTCGGCTCTGGATCAGGCTATGGCAGCTACATTAGCTGCCATTGAGGTACCTCAAACGAATGGTAAGATGCCCAATATTCCATAGAACTCTCTCTCTCTCACACATTTTTGACATTTATTTCTCTGGACAGCTAAGAAAAATGATAAAACGGCGGTTACCGCTCCTGTCACCTTTAAGGATAAGCGAGAAGCGATTGAGGCTTTCAAAGAGCTGTTACGTGAAAGAAATGTTCCATCCAATGCCAATTGGGATCAATGTGTTAAGATTATATCAAAGGATCCGCGATATAGCTCATTCAAAACTCTCAATGAACGCAAGCAAACCTTCAATGCCTACAAAACGCAAAAGCTGAAAGACGAGAGAGAAGAGTCTCGGCTTAGGGCCAAAAAGGCCAAAGAGGATTTGGAGCAATTCCTTATGTCCAGCGACAAAATGAATTCGCAAATGAAGTATTTCCGCTGTGAGGAGGTTTTTGCCAGTAATCGTCTGTGGACGACAGTGCCAGAACCAGATCGACGAGATATATACGAAGATTGTATGTTCAATTTGGCAAAACGTGAAAAGGAAGAGGCGCGTGTCCTGAAAAAGCGAAATATGAAAGTTCTGGGTGAATTACTAGAATCGATGACATCTATTAACTATGCCACCACCTGGTCGGAGGCCCAGGTAATGCTATTGGACAACACCGACTTCAAGAACGATGTGAACCTCCTTGGCATGGATAAAGAAGATGCCTTAATTGTATTTGAAGAGCATATACGCACTCTGGAGAAGGAAGAGGATGAAGAACGTGAGAGGGAAAAGAAACGAATGAAGCGGCAACAGCGTAAAAATCGCGATTCATTTCTGGCTCTACTCGATTCCCTGCACGAAGAAGGTAAACTTACCTCCATGTCACTATGGGTCGAGCTATATCCGATTATATCAGCGGATTTACGCTTCTCCGCCATGCTCGGACAAAGTGGATCCACACCCTTGGATCTATTCAAGTTTTATGTGGAGAACCTGAAAGCTAGATTTCATGATGAAAAGAAAATCATACGTGAAATACTCAAGGAAAAGGCATTTCTCGTCCAAGCGAAAACCTCCTTTGAAGACTTCGCCACTGTGGTGTGTGAGGATAAGCGTTCCGCTAGCCTCGATGCGGGCAATGTGAAACTTACCTACAATTCGCTCTTGGAAAAGGTAGGTAAAATTTATTTAATCTATTTTCAATTTAGTCTAAACGGATCAAAAATCTCTTCCTATACTTTTAGGCGGAGGCCATTGAGAAGGAACGTCTAAAAGAAGAAGTTCGTCGATTACGCAAATTGGAGAATGAGGTAAAGAACGCTTGGCTGGAAGCAAATGTTTCTGTGGCCGAATCCTATGATAGTGCCAAAAAACTGGTCGAACATCTCGAAGCTTTTGCCCTGTATGAAAAGGAAATTGGCGTCGAGAAAATCTGGGAAGATTTCATTAAAGAAAGCGAAGATGCCTGTAGTCATCATCATTCGCGATCCCGTAAATCGAAAAAGAATAAGAAACATAAAAAGCGTGTGCGCTCCACATCACGATCGGATATTGAGAATGAATTGGCCGAGGTGGAGAAGGCCAAACGTTCCAAACGCTCCAAATCAAGATCGGTTAGTAGATGATTCAAGTTTTTAAGTTTATATTTTGTAATCTTTGAGGTTTTTCTTTCTGTTTTTGCAGCACTCTCTGAGCTCAATAAACAGCAGAGAAAGCGAAAAATTGTTAAAGAAGAAAAAGAAGCGTAAAAACAAGTTTCGAGGCGTAAGTAAATAATAATTATGTTAAAGAAACTTTAACAAATAATTAATTATTGCAATTCTCTTCAGTCTTCTTGTGAATCGGAAAGTGCAATTATTGCTGGTGGTAATCACTCACCTACAACAGGTCTACATCAAAACGATTCCAATTCCCATTCACCAGCCAAGAAAAAGAAAAAGGAGAAGAAAGCCAAAAAAGACAAGGACAGTAGTAAACGGCATCGTCACAGTCCTGCCCAATCTCCACCGGAATCGCCTGTATCCCGGCAAGAGGAATTGACATTAAGCGATGGCGAATTGGAATCAAAACGGGCAGCTCTTCTGGCACAACTCAACGAACAGTTGGATGAATGATTTCCCCGTACAATTCTCGTCCCTCATCTTTCATTTATCAATATCTTTTTCTGATGCTAATTATGCGATATATATATACATATATATTGTATCTGTAATTTCTCTCTAGAATACTTAAGTTTGAATGTAAAAAAAAGAAAGTTTTAAGTATAACAAAGTCAAATTTTAATTAATAGCCTATTAATGATCTTTGTGTCTATGCAAAGCAAGAAAACAATGCAAAACAATATATGAATATAATAAATAAAAGAAAAACCGACAACTATATCAGATTAAACGTTTAAATAATGAAATCGATTTTAACTAATAATTAAATATCGTTAAATGCAAAAACGAGATAAAATTGTTGCTAAAAATAACATATCTTATGTAAAAATTGATTTTATTTAGTTGTGCATAAATAAATTCGTAATGATAAATTAGCCCAGTCACTCCAATATAAGTAAAAATAATATAAAGCGAAACAAAGGATATTGCCTACTATATCCTTAAATGACATCTCAACCATGGTTTGCAGAAGAAAGACACCGACACGCATTTCACAAAAACGAAATTTAAAAAAGTACACAAATTCAACAGTAACCCAACAAACATCTATATCACAGCAAACATTACAAGTACGTCGATAGGTTTGCTCCGAAATTGTCGATTACAAATACAACGAAATGTATCGTTATCGAAGTTCCACTTCAAATGCGGCGAATTTATTCGTAATTCCTGAGCGAATTCAATGTTGTTTATTTACTGTGTGGACCGTGTGTTTCATTTTAACAATGTTAAACAATTAAATTAGTTAACAATACTATTGCTTCATTTCATTCGTTGAATAGATGTTCCACTTGTTTATATTGCTAGGAAACTCTCTCCTATAAGCCAAAAGAAAATATTCCTTGGGTGTAAGATAGTAAACAAACAATTGTAAAATCATGCTAACTGATAAAGTGCTAGTCACCAAGGATGCCCTGGCCACAGCCTTGGGTGACAATTGGGAGCGTTACAGGGCCAACATGAAGAATTGGTTTCGCAATCGTTGGACCAAAGAGGAGTTTGATGCCGAATCCCGCAAAATAATGAATCCCACGCAATTGCATCTACACAATCAATTCCTACTGGCTCTGCTCAATAAAATCGATGCATTTGCTCCGCTGGAGCAGACCGTGACCAATTACCAAGCGCAAAGTAATGCCCAGCGAAGCAGCGCCAGTGCCAGCGGCAGTAGCAGCAGTCGAAAACGTAAACGCAATTCTCGAACATTTGCCGATCGTTTGAATTTCGAACTCTCCGATGTTTTGGAATTTGTGCCCGAGGATAATATGCAGCTGATACGACCACCAGCTGCCATCGGATCAGCAGCAAGTACAGCGGAAGGATTGCAACAACAATTGCCCAATCAACGTTATTGTGCACATGAACTCTTCCTGCCCGATGCAGGATTTATAATGGGCCGCTTTTTAATTGGTGCCTGGGAAATCGGTCTCGTTGCTGTCGATGACAATGTCGCCGAATATGTGGCCATGGCTGTTCAGGTGCTACTCAAAGATCTCTTGGCATCGATTATACGAAAAAGAAAACATTACAAGACAAGCGGTGAAGGTAATTTCTACTATGATGTAGGTGCCCCATTGCGGGATCCATCGCTAAGGAATACAGTCACAAGGCAAAAGGTTGATGACACACCTCTAGAGCTGGACAAGGAGCTAAATACGGCGAATTTCATGAGAAGACAGAATGATGATATAGTTTTTCTATCCGCCTGTGAGGAAGTGTAAGAATCAAATGGTTTTCCATATATTTTTTTATGTATATTTAATTGTCATTATTATTTTACGCAGTGAGCCCAGTGAGCGTACAGTGATCACTCTTAAGGATTGCCAACAGGCTTTTCGGGATCGCAATCTTATAGGCTCCCATGCTGTCTATTCCATCAATATGGAACGTCTCAATATGATGATGCATTAGTATTTAGTTTAGATTTAAATTATATATACATTTAATTATCAAAGTAAGAAACGAAAAACAAATATTTCTTTTTGGAAAATTGTTTGCCAATATATAAATACATATATCGAGATTTGTTGTATCTTCCAAGAACTTTTAACATAAACTATTGACTATTTAAAACGAGTATTAACAAAATTCACGTGGCGGCGGATCAAATGGCACCATTGCTTGAGCAAAGAATTCGGCTTTGAATGCTTCCAACTGTTCCGCCGTCAAATCCTTTAGCTGACTGTATATGCCAAGACCAGAGTCGGATTGTGTTTGTATGGGCTGTTGCATGGCATGCTGTTGAGGTGCATATCCGGCTGATGCTTGACTAAAGAAGCCACTTGGTGGCTGCTGGGCTTGAGGAACACCGCCAAATCCTGGCATCTGTGGCTGTTGTTGCGTTGGTTGTTGTTGTTGCTGTTGCTGAAATCCGGCAAATGCAGGCTGCGTTTGATTGGCAAAATGGTTTTGTTGCCCGAAACCAAATGCATTTTGGCCCCCTGCATTTGCCTGTGCAAATGGATTCGCTTGCTGGGTATTGGCAAAGATATTTTCACCTCCAGTATTTGGTTGAGTAAATGGATTTGGTTGCTGTTGTTGCACGTTCTGGGCAAATATCGATGGTTGAGCCTGAGCCTGGACTTGAGGTTGCTGACCAAAAATGTTGGTTGCAGGTGCTTGGTGATTGCCAAATATAGATGTCTGTTGTTGTTGTTGTTGTTGCTGCTGTTGCGGCTGCTGACCAAATATATTCTGTGTTGCTGCAGCTGCTCCTCCAAAGATGCTATTGGCATTCTGATTCTGAGTAGCTCCACCAAAGATACTATTTGTGGTAGCACCACCGACACTGGCGGCAGTATTACCACCAAATATATTGCCAGCAGTAAGTGTCGGTTTGCCAAAAATGGATGTCGTTTGATTGGTTAAACCGGTCGTGCCAAAACTATTGGTCGCCACTGGTGGTGCCGCTCCGTCGGGTGCATTATAGATCTTCATCATTACATCAATTATTTGCGGTGTCGTTTGTAGTAAACTTTTCATTTTATTAGTGGCCTCCATGACTTCTCTGTTGAATTGTACATGGAATTGATCAAATTGATTATTCCGTTTGGCATCATAGCACATCAGACGAACTTCTTCAAAGGATTGATCCTCAATGAAATTTGGAAAATTTGTTTTATCCTTAAACGGACCGTAAACCGAAAATGGCCACATTTTCCCATTGAAAGCTGATTCCACATCGGCTTTCAAGTATTCCCTAAGAAAAATATTGTTTTAAGCATTAGATCCACGGATTTCATTATGATTAGTTGACTTACTTAATATCAAAGTGCTCATTATGACACTTAGTTCCATAACGGCAGCTACCAGTTTGAAAAAACCTGCAAACTCCCATGTTTTGCTAACAAAAATTGCCAAAACAATTTTCAAATGCAATCATTTGCATTTATCAGTGCTGACACTTAGGCTATAATTATACACGTTTAGCAGTTTTTGTAGAGACTTTAAATAATAAATGTATTTGTTGTATTTGAAAAATATAAATATGTATATATAAAATATAAAATATTTTTAAAATATGCCATTATTTTAAGCCTTAGAATAGATTTCTTTCGTTTTTAGTCAGCATTCGGACCAATTTATCCCTACAGCTAAATTTCGATTGATAGCCAGAGTTTTAACGATAGATATTACGTTTTTCTATCATCACTGACTACCATCAGCTGTTGGTTGAGTCTGTTTAAAAAAAATAAATATATGTATATTAAATACATTCCTATTGTTATATGTATATACTGCAGTTGTCCATGATCTCAGATCTTGTTTCCTTTTTCATTTTCTCAATTTACACGATCCCAACGCCAGACAGTGCTGTCATCGCAAACACAAATTAGGATTGAGCCATCCTTGGAGAAAGATGTTTGCCGTATGGTCGAATTGCATTTTGGATGAATCAAATGACTGCATTTGGTTAGATTCGGATCGTTGCAGTCGAGTTCCCACACAAATGTTGTGCCCAATTGATTGCCCAAAGCCAAAACCTTTTGCCAGGCATTGAAGGCAAAGCGAACAAACCAAATTTCGCACATCTTGTAATCGAAATGATGCAGGACCGTGGTGGTAGTGGTGGAATCCTGCGCTTTTATCTCATGCATTAGTTTACCAGGCTTCCAGCAGACTATGGAGTTCTCGCAGGATTTCGAAAAGATAAAGTCCCCGAACCATTGAACACAATCCACATAATTGCGGTGTATATCGCGAGTTGAAAAATCTGGAAAGTGTTCTTTGATAGTCGGAAATGGGCCGGTCATTTTAGTTGGATTGAAATTGGAGCTCAGCGCGATGGCTTCTTTAATCTCTGGTTTATCCAGGCGCCATAACTTTAAAGAGTGATCCATGCCGCTGGACATAATTCGATCCCCACGCAAATCGAAATCAATGGACAATACCTCATCGCGATGTCCTTCGACGCCACCGAACACGGCAACACAGACATCAGTTTGAATGTTCCACAGCCGCAGCGAATGATCCTTGCTGCCAGAAAGCAGCAGTTGGGGTAAAATTGGATGAAATTTCAGCTCATTAATGGCATGACCATGTCCAATATAGTTTTTGCTGCACTGATGCTTCAGGGGATTGAAAATTCGAATTACACCACGGTAACCGGCAGCGGCCAGCACTGGATCACCGGAAACAGTGTCATAAGACCAGGCGCAAGTATAAAAACTTTCGTCTGTCTAAGGAAGGAAACACAATCTTAAAACAGAGTAGTTCAATTGACTTGGTTGTTTTCTTACATCTGGATCCGCATAGACCTGCAGCAGACGTATTCCATGTTCTGCCTGATCCTCTTCATCATCACAATTAGGTGTCGCATTCTGCTTAACACACTCATAAATGGATACTCGATCCTTGCCCACAGTGGCAAAGACTAATTGATTTCTATCCAGAAATGGATTAAATTGCACTCCAAAGATTTGATGATTGTGATCCTCGCGAACATGATAGCTTTAAAGGACATGGTAGAACATCACCATCAGTATATCCTTGACTCTTTTGCTAGTTTCTCCTACCTGTATTTGTAAAGCGGTTGAACGATTTTCGGTGCTTTTACCCGCCGACAAAGCCGGTTCAATTTTCGCGTATTTGGTGATTTACTACGAGTTGTTGTTGTTGTTGTGCTAAATACACTGGCCGTCTCATCGCGATCCAGTTCTAAGGAAGATTTCGATCTCGTGGTCTCATGCTCTTCCAAATCATGCAAAATTTGATCTTCCAAAGGAGGTAGCTCTTCAATTTGTGACTCGGGTGGACTGTCAAAAGTTTCAGTCATGTCAAAAGATTGCGCTAAACGCTTTTTTCTTTACCCAAACTTAATCGCCACCGCCGCCACTAGAGGTGGACGAAACCAACAATATATCGATGCTGCTGACATTTGGTCGGAGCAGCCGTTTTGGCTTCCTTTAGGCTGAAAATCAAGTTAAGGGCAATTCACTTTAAAAAACCTTTAAAATTACTATTACTTATTTTTTTTATTTTAAACTGGTAAATCAATATTGTTCTATCGGATTTCTGCTCAACGGCGATTACTTTTTAAGCTCAATAGTTCATCTAGATATTGTTCAACCTCTTTGTGAGCCTTCACACTGTGCTCCGTCTTGGTTGCAATCTCGTTTGTAAGGAAGCTGCGCAATAATTCAGCTTTCGTTTGCATCAGATGCGCCTGCGCCTGTTGAAGCTTCAATTCGTTTGCCAAATGTGGACCCATTTTCAGGTCTGCTGCTGTCTGTAGTAGTTTACATTTACGGCTCAGCTTTTCCACCAACATTTCTAAGCAAGCGCGATGTTCTTTTTCTAGTCGTATAATTTCTTTTTGCCCTGTACTAAGCTCACAGTCATCGTTAAATGCGTCGGGAAATTCGGAACGTAGTTTACGGCCTTCATCAGCTATTGGTGTAAGCGTGGAGCGCAGATGAGCAGAAAATTTGGACATTAAGGCCTTGCGATCAGCGTAATTGAGATCGGTTCCTGAATAAGATATTTACATATGTGAAACATGTCTTTACTGGTTAAACATTTGAGTTATACCTGCCAAATGCTCTCGATTGACTTCTTCACCTTCGCCCGGGCGTATGTATTCGCCTATGGAAACTAATTTTAGAGCTCGCTTAATCTCAGGACTCGGGTTTGGGCCCAAATCTAAAGTGCGGACTAGCTCCAGCAAAAGTTTTAATTTCAGTACACGCTTTAGTTCATGGTTACGAGTTTCGATCAAATTTTTTGTCTCCGCAGATGAAACCGTGGCCGAAAGGCTGTCCATTTAAAAAATTTAATGAAAAAATTTTACAAAACAAACACAAAATTCAATTTGATGTTTCTTGTTGTTGTCAATCGGGTGCAATCGAACGATTTCTCACCTCTAATCTCCATTTTGTATTCAATATGGTTAAAAAAAAACCCGCTAATTTAGCTATAACTTAAATGGATTCGATATTAAAGGTTTTGCTATATCATTAAAAACGTAATGAATTTGAACTTCCGTTTATTACAATGTCCTACTTGTCATATATCAATATAGTAGTTCAACCATAAAATATAAAAAAAAGAAAATAATTTAATGCTTTCCCGGCTAAGCCGCAGAAAAAACTCTAAGTTGTCAGCATTGTTTAGCAATATTCTTCAAAACACGAGGATAGCAAAACAAAAATAAACAACAATGGATGTTATTAAGGTAATTTGAAATAAAATTAAATTTTTTAAACTATTTACTATCATTTTTAATCATCAGAAACCCAAAAAATCAAAAAAGTCCAAGGCACCCAAAGATTCCAGTCAAACACTAAAACTGGCCGCACTGCAAAAGAAACAAAAGGAAGTCGCACGAGTTTTGAATTTAAAAAATGAAATTATCATGAAAGGTTTATCCTATTTGGAATATATGGATTTAAGGGCGGAGATTGAAAGACTAAATGGTATCAAGGAGCACTTTACAAGACGTGTAGAGAAATTAAAACAACAAGCTAAATAAATTGCATCAATTTTATTATAGAACCTTATTTATTAAGTTGTTTAGTTTGCGTTAGTTTATTCATTTCATTTATTTTTGTGCAGATGCTGTATTAGCTGTCGATTCAAATGCATCCCACATGCGACAAAACTCCGCTTGAAACGATTTGATCAGTACTTTATCTGAAGTAATGATGCAGTTCTCCCAATTGCCTCCGAGTCCCTGTCTGGTCCAGTTAACCGATCCACTTATCAGAATGCTGTTATAGGGACGCACAAGTTTTCGCTTCTTAAGTTCTAAAATTTCATTAACACGAGCGTCTCCATCAATGACACAGAACTTGTGATGCATCATGTTTGTGGTATCAGGACAACGCACTGGGACACGGGCACCGACCATGCAACGAATCAGTGAGCCCGACGAGTCCACCATTTCATGGTCGCTGATAAGTCTAACGATAACACCTCGCTCCAATGACCGATTTATAGCTTCTATTAGGTTGAAAGAAGTTAAAGTGTAAATGGCCAAATCTATGGAATACTGCGCTTGATCCATCTCATAAGCAATGCGGTTAGAGTGTTTTGAGGTGCAGAATTCATTGCGGCATTCAGAATTTGGAAATATAATGGGGCTGGGCTTTTTATTGGACCATTGTATATGTTCCACTAAACAACTTCCACCTTTTTCATTGAAAAAAAGAACCTCGTGTACTTTTCGTTTCGATGTCAATGCCTTTTTGCGTAGGTAAATATATGTTCTCCAAATTACTTCGGATGCTACACCGAAAGTAACAACCGTCGCAATGGGATGGCTTTTCAAAAGAGCGATGATTTCTTCAAAACTCATATCGTTTATATCCAATATATCTTTTATCGCTTGTAAAAAATTGTATTTAGCGCCTATGAGAATTAGCTGCAGATAAATTAGTGCTGACACAACAGTTCTGTTTATTTAGCGGCAATTTGGCCGATAACCAAACGATACAATACGATACTTATCGATGTAGTATATCGACATCACTAGCAACCGCAACGTTTATAATATTTTTTTTTCTGAAAAGCGACAGAAAAAAATAATTAGACGAGTTTGATAAAAAATGGGGTCCTCATCTGCAGGAAAGAAGCACAAAAAGGATAAGAAACACAGGCATCGTTCGCGTTCCCTGGAGCGGCGTTCAGGTATCGAGGAGGATGAGGTGCAAATTCTGGACAGGCACCACAGACACAAGAAGCACAAGGAGCATCGACACAAGCATCACAGGCACAGGGAGAGGGAAGGAGGTGAGAGTGGAAGTGGAGGCCGTGCCAGTGAAGTCATATCGCTGGAGGAATCAGATTCCGATAGCTCAGATTGCGTCGAAGTGCCCATAGAGCATGTTAAGACTAGGGTAAGAGAGAGGGAACCACCACCACCTCCTACAATTCGAGAGAGGGTAAGAGACCGTGAGAGGGATCGTGACACGGAAGTCTCTGCTCCGCCACCTCCGCAGATATCCAAACATTTGGACTATGAGCGTCGTCGTGAGCGTGAGTCGGATCGTGAGCGAGAGTCTCGTAAGCGGATGATACGTGAAAAGGAACGTCCTAGAGAAAGATCCCGTAGCCAATCCCCTCCACCGCCATCAACTTCACGAAGGCGTGAGGCTGCACCTCCACCACCAACCATATCATCATCATCTTCACGATCCTATTCGCCCATACCCGACAATGGAGCTGGTGATGTTTTGTCCATTGAGGAGACAAATAAACTTCGCGCCAAGCTAGGTCTGAAACCACTTGAAGTGGATAGTGGACCAACTAAATCTTCTTCTGCGGCTTCTAGTCATGGTGAATCACATGCAAAATCCTCGGGTGAAAAAGATCTCTCCTCCTACAAAGATGAATGGGGTGAATTTTTGCATAAACCTGCCGATAATATCAAGGAGAAGAAACAGGCAGAAAAGCTTAGAGAAAAACTAAACCAGCGTAAGGAAAAACGTTTTCTCGAAGAGAGATTAGCCCGGATTAAAACGTTGGGTGAATCTGACGAGGAAACCGATAACACATCGAAATGGGTGGACCGTAATAAGCGAGTTGTTAATGAACGGGAAGAGGCAAAGCGAAAGGTAAAAGCAAAAGTCACTAAAAAATATTGCATTAACTTTAATTATGATTGTTTTCTTAATTTCCCAGGCCAAAGAGCTGGAGGAGCTAGACGAGGCATTTGGTGTAGCCGAAATGGTTGAAGAGGAAAAGCAAAAAGCTCGCCAGCGTGCCTATGGCGATAATAGTCTAAAAGGCTTACGCGTTGACCATGATATGGATGATTTCGGTGAAGGACGTACTGTTATATTAACCCTTAAGGATCAGGATGTACTCAACGAAGAGGATGGCGATACCCTGGTTAATGTTAATATGCTTGACGATGAACGTTATAAGAAGAATGTGGCCAACAAGAAGCAAAATCCTCTAAGCTACGGCTATGATGTCTATGAAGAGCAATATGATGAACTGGGTAATCCCATAGAGCGTTCCATATTGGAGAAATATGATGATGATATCGATGGAAAGCCAAAGAAGCGCAAGAATTTTGTTATTGGCGAGAATGTAGAAGAGCAGCGAGATCAACGACGCAAACTTCTGGAAATAAAAACCAAATTGGCCGGCAAACGTTTAGAAACGTTAGAGGACACGAATTTACAGCTGGCATCAGATACATACAGCACGGCGGAGTTAGCTACGTAAGTATTTAAAAACAATAGAAGCCAAACAAATGTATAAACTCCTTTCTTTTATAGGTTTAAAAAACCCAAGAAAAAGATCAAGAAATTGCGCCAAAAACTGAAAGCGGAAGATCTAGAACAATTGGCAGAGCCATCTACATCTGGTTCTTCAGATTTTGGCAGTCGTCATGGACGATATCGTGACGCCGACGATATAGAAATGAAAGACGAGGAACAAGAAACAAAGTCCACGCAAATTAAATTGGAACTCGATGACGATGATGATCTGGACCGTGTTTTATCCAAAGCACGTAGACTAAAACAAAAAGAGAATATTATTAAGAAATCATTGCCCATCGATGTGGCTTCTATCGAAAGGGATATTAAGCCAGAACCCGTACAAGAAGTTAACTCGGCCACATCGGGTATCGTATTGAGTGGTACAGATAATAATATTGTATTAAACGCTACGGCTGAATTTTGCCGTACTTTGGGAGATATACCCACATATGGTATGGCTGGCAATCGTAATGAAGACTCCAATGATATGATGGACTATGATAACAGTGAACAGCAATTGGATGAGCATGTGGATGGTCATGGGGATGAGGCATCAGTCAGTGGGCATGGCCATGGCACATGGAATTCTGTTAATCCAGATGAAGTTATGCAACCAGCTGATTTTGATAATCTGGGAGATGATTTGGAAGATCGTGCCATATTAGATGAAGAGCCAGATGTGGGGGCTGGTGTGGCAAATGCCTTGAGGCTGGCCCTATCTAAGGGCTATCTCGAAAAGGAGGAGAAAAACAGGCCAAGTAATACAAAAATGGCCCATCTGCAGGCCAAGAATTATTCCATTGAAGACAAGGCGGCTGGGTAAGTTGATCAAGTAAACTTAACTAAATCTTTAGTATATATTAATACCATATATTCTCGTTTTTAGGGAAGAGGAAAAAGTTGGTCGTCGAGATCGTTTTCATTCTGGTCCAATTATGGACTTCAAAGACAAGGACACCTTTAAACCTAATGTCAAACTGGATTACATTGATGACAATGGTCGTATCTTGAATCTTAAAGAAGCCTTCCGCTATCTCTCGCACAAATTCCATGGCAAGGGTCCAGGCAAAAATAAGATTGAGAAGCGTCTCAAGAAAATGGAACAAGATGGGGTAAGTTGGCAAAAGATATACATTGAAATAAATTACAAAAAAACATAATTAAATGTTTCTCTCACAGTTAATGAAGACCATGAGCTCAACAGACACTCCATTGGGCACTCTGACAATGCTACAGCAGAAGCAAAAGGAAACTAAAACCGCTTATGTGGTCCTCAGTGGCAGCAATAAAACTACATCTGGTGTCAGTGGCTCATCCATAGCCAAGTTTAAATAAGAAGACAAAGAGAAAGAAAAGCAAACCACAACAGGATACTTTATACCATAACCAAATGCAATAGTAACTTCCCAAAATCCCACAAAATACGATACACCGTCTCAAACCAAATGCAAGCAAAAACAAAAACTAATTGAAAATATGTCCTGATTATATTTAATTCAAATACAAATGTGAAAACTAGTTCAGCAAATTTATATAGATGGGTGGATCGCCCTTGCGATGAGTCACTATAAAAAATTAAGGAAAACTATAATTATTGTAACTAAACAAAATAATTTCCTAGTTGTACCTACCATTGAAATTTGTGGCCAACAAAGTTCTCTTGTTACCCTGAAGTAATTCGAATCTTTTGCCAGATTTCTTATAACCGCAATCCATAAATGATGAATGCGATTTATATATCCAACGACATTGGCTATCTCCATAGCGTATATAATTAATTTCCACTTCTTCAACATTGGGTGGCATTAATACACCTGAATTTTCCATTGTAGTTTTATTCCCACTACGATAGAAATCTAAGCCACCATAGCCAAAGATTAGAGCCTGTAGAAATCCACCGATGCCGGTTAAGAAATTGGTTGAGCCCTCATAGCCAATGGGCGTTTCACTCCATACCTTGAACTCGGGACGTACATAGCTCTTGTAGCCACGCTCAAAGTATTCATCTGCCCGCCAATCCTCCGATGTACGCAAATAGTTGGCCGCAAACATGGACCAAGTCATGGCTGGTCCGGATTCGCGAGTGGCATTGGCATAATACTTTAGGTCGTTCAGATGTGTAGAGCTGCAATGGAATTTATGGTTTGAATAATTATCGAGTCTTGTGGAATTTTCGTTTCTAACCTTTTATCAAAACGCAATGGATAACCCAATAGAATTGTATCCGCTTGCTTTATTTCCGTATTCAGTTTATAGCCCTCATGTTGGGGATGATAATCCAAATCCACATCACGTAGGATTAATAAACGATTGCTAACTTGTTGCCATTTTTCAAAGAGTTCAGTGCTTGAGTTACCGCACATTCCACCAGCCCATACGGCAAATTCCAAAGCAATCTTTGCCATGGCATTCGTATAGACATTATCATCGACATTTGGATGATCCTCGTCGGGACCCATGACATTGAGGAAATGGCACACTTGTTTTAGTTCCTCACAGGCGGCACGGCTAACCAGAAATTCAGCTACTTCGGCAGCTATGGGCCAGGCTTTTTCACATGTCCAATCGAAATCCGCCGATTGGGCAAAGAATTTTTGGAGAGCAAAGGAAATGTCAGCAGATATATGGATTTCCTGTTGGGCTACTTCCGGACAGCACGGATTGGTAACCTCTGTGCCCGTATAGGCGCTTTCCCAGGGATATCTAATAGAAGCAATTAAGTTGTAAAAACGGCTATTAAATAACCCTCATCTTTAAATCACCTGGCTCCCTTATAACCCTTGGCATAGGCATTATACCTGGCGGCCTCTAATTTGCGGCTGCGATACTCCAAAACCTCTTTGGCATAATCGTAGCCAAATTGTGTAACCACCGGCAGCATCCAGATCTCTGTATCCCAAAAACTATGACCCTGATAGTCTGCCTCAAGATTGCCACGTCCCAGACCAGTTGGACTAAGACCATCGAAGGGTTCGTTCTTTTGATTTGTGATCAAAGATGGCAGCGAACTGGCCAGATAGAAAATTCCTGCATTCGCTATTTGCCACAATTCCAAAGCATTGCCAGCAATTCTGATGGAGAAATCATTGTCCCAGAAATCATGCCATCTCTCTATATGTTTTTGATGTAGGTCCTGGAAACTCAATTGAAGTGCATCTTGCAATTCCTTCAATGCAACACTTTGCTCTCGATCTATACAGATTATGATACGATGAGTTATTTCCATCTGCCATGTGGGCCATTCAATTTGTAGAGGTTCCTCCAAAGATTGACTGAATAGAATAAAAATTTCATGTGGTTGTGGTTGGAATCTTTCGAATTCCAAGATCTGAGTACGACCCCGAATTAGACGATAATCTCCTTTGGAATTGCTGCCATTGTTCAGGATGACAAATTCAAAGGCATCACAGGCATTGCCAGGATGTTGGCTCAACTTAAGAAACTGAGGAGCTGCGGAAACGAAGAAAAAATGTTACAATTTATCTCAAAATTCCACATTATGTCAACTTACAATTTGATCTCGCTGTGGTTGCATGTCTAGTGGCCACCACTTCATAGACAAGAGCACGATTAAAATACTTATGTGGATATGATCGCTGTTCAAGAGTTATTCCCAGTTTCTTATAGTCTTTGCGATAACGAAAATAACCATCTCGCAGATCCATCTCATAAAGAGTATCGTTCGTCGTGAATAAGTCATCATCATCCGTTGCACATCCGAATCTATCGCAAACTTCTGCGCTGATATTAAGCCAATTGGGTATACGAGCTCTTTTGCTATTGCCCCCGGCTCCATTGTAGACTCCATTCATGAAAATGGCATCACCGAAAACCGTATAACCCAGATGACCATTACCCAAAGTGGGCATAAAATTAAGGTCAGATGGTAGTCTGCAAGATGTTATTTAAAATTTTATAATTAGATGTCTGTGCGAATTTAAAACCATTCTATTTCGCTTTATTAGATATACTTGAATACGGAGCTATATTCTAGAACTCTTACAGTAAGTTCTGGCCATAAAATGATGATGTTTAATTCCGATTTTCTCAATTCAAAAGTACTTTTAGTTAAAATTTATAAAATACTTTGTTTCGTAAGTTGATTAAACACTAAATGAATGAACCGTTAATGTGGTCATAGATACATTAAAAAAATCTGTCTAATCAGACTGAACACAATTTTATGACGGCTTACCAAAATCTTAAGTATTATAGAGATCTCGTTTCATGAGGTTTATGAACCGTTTCAGGAAGTCGAATTCTGGTGAAGAATAGGTTTTTAATCTTTTGATTTGCAGTCTTATTTTGACACTAATGAATACTGAAGTTATGTTGTTGTACTACAAAAGAAATTGAGTTCAATTTACCATAAAATGAAATTATATCTCATAAGCTTTCTACAACTTACGATTTCTGTTTAACTTTAAACTAATTTTTAATTCTTTTTGTTTTATATAATCTTATATTGTTAGAAACTAAGTGTAAATATTTGCAATCATTTCACATCTTTTAAACATAAATTTAAAATAATTTTGTTTTTTAATCCTTCACCTTAACTTACGTATGGGTTTGTAATAGATACGCTTTCGGAGTTTCAGCAGTTGAGAAATTTCCGAGCACAACTAATCCCACAGCCAGCCATATGGAAATCAACATGTCGTTCGTTCAAATGTCAAGAATATACTGAAACAAACAATTGATTATAGTCGTTGATTCAAGTGGCTTTCGCCAATTGCTGCAGTTACTTGACTAATGATAAGAAACGATGGTGATAAGTTCATAATCTGTGGGACTGGTAGAAAGTGTGAAGAGAACGCTTTGGCAAATTGTTGCTTAATCTATTGAATTGCACTTAGCCTTATATTTTTTTTGATTGTGTTTCCATCAAGACTATTATCAGTGAAAATTGATTTTAATATGTATTTAATCAAAGTTGCGATGGATTATATTGTAAATATTCTAAGAGTTTAAGCAGAGATGTTAATCTATGTTAATCTGTAACGCCTCTTTCAGTGCTCATGGGCTCATCGAAGGCACAACTAAGAGCCAAACATTATCACCTTTAGGCATGGAATTCTTTTCTCGCGATGTCAATAATATTTTCTCAAGTCATAACCATTGACTTAGTTTTTATTACACAGAGATAATCAAAGTGAAGATTAGGAATGACCCAAAGAGATAGATGGGGACAATTATGAGAAATCTTCTAATGCCATGAGAGAGATATTCACAGGAGAAGACAAAAAAGTCATTAAAGGTCTCAGGTGGTGGCTCTCGGCATGATCTCTGTGTGTGCGTTCTTTGGGTGGGCTATAGTCTAGATTTCTCATTTTTTTCCCATTTTTTTTTATATGATGATATTTTTATAATTTCTAGTTACAAGTAAGTAGCAGCTGAGGGTAATTATGACTTTTGTTGTTGTTGAGTCTAATTACCTTACCTGGCGTTGGTTTATATTGCTCATTCCCACATAGAAATACATAAAGGTTACTAGATACATACACTTGACAAAAGTAATCGACATATCTGTCAAAACAAACAAAAAACCGTCTATGTGATATATAACATACATATATAAAGCTGCTTAAGGTACAAGATTTCACTGAACATTTCGGTATGTGCTAATGATACATAATATTTATGAACATATTCAAAGAAGTAAGATTAGAAAGATTTATTGACCTGAAGCCGACTGAAGCCCAGTTTTGATTAACTTCAAAAAAGGCCCAAATCTAAACCAAACACAAAAAAGCGGAAGGCACGCCTTATTACACATGTTTTTACACTTGCTGTAAACTCTCTTTTTTGCAAATAGTACAATATACTATAACAAAAATATTTGGACGCGACGGTTAGTTGGTTAAGGCGAAACCCTTTACACTAATTCTGATGGCGCCAAAGGGTATGCAGATAGCAAACATTTTGTACGCATTAGCTACATATGTATGTATGTATGTAGCTATTGAAAACAGAGAGACAAGTCCATGTGCCTATGGACCCATAAGTAAGACAGAGTTAGACTCCGAGATATGTTATATCAGAATGTTGATATCAGAAAGTTTCTAAGAGGCAGAAGGAAGCATAGATATTTTTAATCATCATCAAAAGCCAAGTAAATCTAGACATGTCCGTCTGGATCAACTCTTAGATATCGTAGACTATAAAAGTTACAGTCACCAAATTCTGTTGGCACACTTGTGCATTGTGTACGCAGATCAAGTTTATTCAAACGTCTCGCCACGCCCCTTTTCACATTTGTATTTTAAATAATCATGGTTTTGACTTGTATTGTAAAGAACAATTCGATATTTGGGTATTTTACGATGTTTGCCAAATGATATTCTTCTAGTAAGAGTGTGTAAATTAGATTGTGTTCCATAACATTCTTCTTTGACTTATTTTTCTTTGTGGTTTTTGTAAATAATAATAGCCATATATCTCCCCAAAATCAACGCCATCTTGAACTTAACAACGAAGCGTAACCAAATAAAAGAACCCGACTTTAACCCGACTATAACCGATACGGCGCGCTCATCGTGACTTCTTGCGTGCCAAATTATGTGTTGTGTGTACATACATATATGTATAGCCGATCTTTGTTTATGAAAACCTCCTCCCCCATATAGCATAATATATCTTAACTTTAAAATTTTTAATGACGTTACGCCGCGATAGGTTTTCTGCTCAAGATCCATAAAGAAATGCTCAGGTGTTCGAAAGGAAAAAAAAAACTTCTGTCTTGCGGTTGCTTGGCACGAGATCTGGCATCTCTCTGTGATTTACCCTTTTCGAGTTGTGGCTTCCCCCCTAATGGTATATAAGCTCGTTAGTTTTCAAGAAGTCCAGAGAGGGCTGGGGCTCTATCGCGATGTTTTGGATCGTCGAAGCGTAACTGAAATATTAAAACAATTTTTTTTTTGTTTTTTGTCTTTCTTGTTGCTGCTATTTTGTTTTCTGTTGTTAGTCAGCCATTTTGTTGGTGGTTTTAACGTCAGATTTTGTGTTTTTTTCTTTTTTTTTTTTGTTTAGGTTTCTTTCTACTTCTTTTTTTTTTGTTTTTGTTTTTGCTAACCTGTTGGTCGAAAAGTCGCGTCGAGAAATTTACGCAACGAAGCGTTGCCAATGAGTTTCCGCTTTTTGTGGTACATAGGCACATGGGCAATGGGCTTAGTCGTTGTCGTTGTCGTTGTCGGCCCAAAATGAACACCAGCAATTGTTTGCTCAAATAGCAATTTATACATACATATTTATGCCTAGTTTATATAGGAAAACATATTTGTCTACATCACAGATGACCACAAAAGAATTGAAAGATAATGCTCATGGATCTTAATCTTTGCTTAATTGTATGAGTTTTGGGTAAGCTTTTCCGCTTCATTTTGTTGTAATTCTCAACTAGTTTTAGGGTAGAGTTGAATGGGGAATGTATATCTAAAAGTTAATCCATAATTTACAATCGAATCATTTGTATTTCAAATTGATTTGTCTTACTTCATGCTAATTGTTCGCTAGTGCGAATGAAAGCTCTACTAAAATTTGTTTTTATGGCTTGCTTTTATATTTGGTTGTAACGATTTCCTTCTTCTAACAATCTATGCAATTCACACTAACAAACCGAGTGACAATGACTATTTATGTAGTAGTTTTGGTTAGAAGCAATCACTTCTCTGAAACTGAAACTGAAAGAAGTGATTAATGTGAAGCACATTTTTATTATACTCGTATAAGCAAACTGAGTTAGCTCGAAAGTAAATAACTATTAAACATGATTATATATGTACATATGTATGTATGTACATATATGTATTTAAGTATATGTATATCTACACATATATTTCGTATGGCTTTCACAGTGATAAATCATTCGTCTAACTATAGTAAGCTCAACTATCAGTAACTCAGTAATCTATTGATATATTAACCTTTAAAATTTTATACAAACAGAAAGTTATATTTAAAGATGTATATTTCTGATAAAAACTGGCCATAATTTTCTTATGTGTAAACAAGCGCTTAATGCATTTATTTGATTGGAATCATTTTATGCATTTGAATTCATTTCAATGTAATATATAAAACTTTCATTAAGACTTAAGGTGTTTAAGTAAAAGGACAATTGTGTATAAGTCATAATATCCAAGTCAGCACTTTTCTATGTGTGAGTTTTGAAAGTTTATATTTGTACACCTGCAAAGTTTATTTACTCTGACAGTCATTGATCACTAAATCCTAAATCTTTTTATATTCTAAACCATCTTTCTGTGTCTCAATATCGTGGCGTCATTCGAATAGGTTATAGTTTAAATAATTTCTGTCTCTTTAACACTGCTGGGGTATCATAAGAACTGTCTCTTTCTCAGTGATAAGCAAAATTTAATTCAATTTCTGAAAGTTCCTTAAAACTATTATCCAATTATTTAATGGCTTTTTAACATTAAGCTAGAATATAAATTTCTGAAATCATTTACAAATTGGCGAAAATACAGTCTGTAAACAAGGCAGATTAACTAAATATATTATATTATTTATTTAAATTACTTTAAATCTAATAAGAAAATTGAATTTTAGTTTCTGATCCGGGTTTGAATCCTGGGCTGGGATGTCTCATTGTCATGAAAAGAAAGATAAAGTTTACTTAATAAAGCCAATCATGAACTGCCACAAATATTAATTTTTGTCTCACGACAGATCTTAATAAAGAAATTCATAAAAAAAACTTTCTGATTAATAAATTTCCTAACGCACTTGTATATCAAATTTTTGAGATATATTTCTATATACTTTTATTCTTATTTATGTACATACATATGTAACACTGCTAGAACTGAAATTTATAAATGTGCAAACTTAAAACCATCAAATTGGCGAAAAATAAACACAATAACTATATCCCGCATATTTATTTCAAAATTGGTAGGTCTAGCAGTTCATAAATTTCAAATAGGGTTTGCATGTGTATATGCAAGCCAATGATTTGGGTTTAGGGTTGACTAGTTTAACTCAGGAAACTTTACAAAGTTTCCTAAAATTATCTACGAAGAAGATTTCAAAGCTTTAAAAGCTGCGTCTTTTAAAAGAATAATTTGTAAGTAGTTAAATAGTTTAGTGATAGTTTAGTAATAGTTTAGTAATAGTTTAATCTGTGATCTGAGATCAAATTCTGAAACAATTTTCAAGTTTTTGTTTGTATAAATTGCATTTTTTGAATCTCTTACAAAACTCGATTCAAAATAGCATTGGAAAATGTTATTAGATTTTAGAAATTTTTATAATAATTTCATTTAATATGATTAAATATTTGCGAATGAAGTTTGTGAGCTGATGCAGAAGCACATTTTGCACTGCTGTGAATCTAATTCCTGTAGTTCCTGTTTAAATATATGTATATCCGATTATCTGAAAGTATATATCTCAACCATCACTTGTCCCCTATCACCCACCCGCTGTGGCTTAAGCATTTACTCGCATTTTTCTCTCTTTCTTTCGGTTTTATTTTTTATTTTTTGTTTTTCCTCCTCCTCCTCGGAATTGTGAGTATTTTTCTGCCTAATTTGTGTGAGCGCCCCTCGAAAAAAAATGAAACGCGTGTGAAAATTATGTTTATTATGCGACCGCCCAAAAACCATTGTATGTATTGTATGTTGTATAGGGTTAATACAAAGACTTAAATACATATAAACAATACAATTCATGGGCATACAAAATACAATGTACATACACATAGATGGATATGGAGGCAGTCAGTTTGACCATTATTGTGCTTTCCCTTTAGACTTTTTGTTATACATACATATATATTTTTTTTGGGTGTTGTCCAACTGTGAGCTGAAAAGTCTGCCTAATTGTTGTAATTTGCTTGGATATTTTATTTATCGTTGCTTAGATAATAATTATGATGATTATCTATGAAACGGTGTATTTAAAAATTAAAAATTATTTTGTCCGCACAATTACATTTGCGTTGAAAGTGTTTCAGAAGCCGCCACCAAGCTTTGTGGCCTGGGAACCATACGAAAAAGGCACATACGAAATAAATTGAAGAAGAAGGGGCACCCAAAGTGTAGACAGAAGACTTGGTGTTGCTTTTGGTTTTTTTCTTTTGCATTTTGCAACTCAATTATGAGAAGCGCGGCGTTTCTTTTGCCACCATGCACCACCTGACGACGATTCGTGCAATTTCTAGCTGATAATTTGCATTATTTCTTTGCTCGCAGGTGGCTAAGACCAAGCAAAGACTATGGCGTTGGCTTTGGCCACGGCTATGGCTATGACTTTGGTTATACCAACGGGCTTCTGCCCCATTCGGTTGCTGATCTCACGCGTTGAGCACTCGCTTTAATTACACTACACAGAAGAAAATTATGTGAAGTCTAGAAGTGTTATGATATGGAATATCATTTCTTATTCCAAATACAATATTTGTTACGAAGGCCAAACCAACAAACTTTTAATAAAGTTTGATTAAGAATTACAAAACTATTTCGAAATGAAACCAAATTACATTTGAAAATGAGTTATGATTATTTCCAACAATTTGTTTATCGAACGTTATATAAAACCATAAGACGGTTAATTTATTTTTAGTTAGATCTTGTTTTAAATATTAATTTTTGTTAGTCTCTTATGATGTTTGTCATATATGCAGATAGTTTTTATGCCTTGAATGATAGTTAGTTTATACGATATGAACAATATTCGTAACAAATTGTTGATGTTTTATTTTAAGTATTACATTATCGCAGGTCGAGGATCAACTTTATTTCTCGAAGGCCCACTTACCGAGCTTTTCGGACAACTTTGAAAATCCCGAACAGCAAACACTTGGGAAAATTTGGTAGAATTAGCAGTATCAAAAACTTCAAGAACTTGTAAAGTTTATGACTACAGAATGACTTTAATGCATAGATGGATCTAGGATTTGGAAATGGGGAACTTTGCCCCATAAAGTATGCAGTAGCATAGAAAAATATTCATTATTTGCCACAAATTTAGAACGCAAATTTTTAACTTAAAAATTGTCTATAAGCAATGTAAGTTTTGCACAACTTCTTTATATGCTTCAAAAAGCGAAAACTGACAAATTTATTTCATTTATTATTTTTTCAAAAATCTGATGTATCTATATTTTCTGGTTGGATTTCTAATGGATTAAACTGCAGTTGCATTTTGTCAAAGCTCTTAAGTAAAGACCAAAATAAATTGATTGTGATTGAAACATTTTTATTCGAATGAAAAATGAAATTGGCAAAATATTTGCTTTAATTTTTCAAGACTAATTTGTAGACCCTTTTGTATTTGTTAATAACAGGGGTGTAGATTTAGATTTAAATTTAAAGTGTGTTGCTTAGTGTTAAGTATAATTTTTATTTCGTATATATGTATGTATATATTTTATTTTTTTGCTGACTTGCACTTGCAATGTGCAGTGTCTGTGACCTTTTCGCGGCTGCACTCCAATTCAATTACAGGCCGACACACACATACAAACTTAAAGCTTGCATCAAGAGAAAGGGAGAGAGAGAGAGAGAGAGAGAGAGAGAGAGAGAGAGAGAGAGAGAGAGAGAGAGATTGAGAAAGAGTCTTTGCCTCGTAGTTGGGTGAGATAATTATCAGCACATGAGTGGAAAGAAGATGCATTTTGAGGGGTGGCGGAGGATTGATATGTAAATTTATATTTTGGTTCGCATTTGAAATGCGTAAGTCATCCGAGGCCATCCCGAAAACGGGAAACAACTACTTGATCACTATTTGGGCGCGACAAATGGCCATGGTTGGCTGACTGCTAATTAAGGCAGGTCGGGGAAGAGCGTGGGAAAGGATTTTCCGTAAGGATCTTGGTTGGGGCAGAACTTTTTTTACAGCTGCCATTAAACTGAGTGGCCAGGAAGCACGTAAACCACAAAACCAAAGCAAAAGAAAATATTGATAGAATCTCCCTATCTAGAATCCATCTCTTGGCCCGCGCGCTCACTCACCGTGATTAGAGTTTTTGTTATGAAAACAGATTTCAATTATTACACCTGTTGAGCATAAAGTAGCGCAAGAACCAGGCCTCAACCCCTTTTCAAGCTACAGAGATTTCTTTGAAGCGTGCTTCCTGCTGCCACATTTAGTGGCCTATGGCTACAAGAAGAAAAAAAAAACCAAAAAAGAATAACCACCTTTATTTCTACTTTAACCTTAAATATAAACTTCTAGCCATTCACAGGCCATACCCATACCCATCATCATCTTCATCTTCATCTTCATCAATGATTGTGGCCATCAGTTCATAAATATTTCTCTCTCAATAATCACAGACTCTCGAGTTACTCGAGCTTGTCCACCATTTAAGGTGTGAGCCTTTCTGTCGGGAATCTGAACCTGAACCCGAACCTGCAACCTGCAACCTGGCCAGTAGCTAGCTGCATCTTCAACACGTTTACGCATCACTGCACCATAGCTGCAAAGATTGTAACGATCGGCAGCAGATGCCTGGCCTACTCTGTAGCCAGGCAATTGGACAACTGGACAACTGGCCCAGCCGGCTGGAAATTGATTTTCAGATGTTTTTATTGTTTTGTAGAACGCGCTTCATATCTCACGTCATCTGAGTTGGATGACGTTTATTGATACACACATACACACACACACCAATAACAACTACATATTGGCCAATAATAGAGTTGTTATTGCTTTTTAATTGAACTACAGTGACTGAAAAAGCGCCAGACCACAGTCCAAACTAGATGATGGTCCTACACTATACAACAAAGTATTGAAGAAAAGAAAGGAAGATCAAACTTATATACATAGGTAGATTTAAAGAATTTTTAAGTTGATTTTAATCTAGAATCATCGAACAAACTTCTTAGTTTATAACTTAATTTACAAATTAAATGTATTTGAAAAGAACGTTGGTTTAAGTCTGCCAAATCATATATTTCAAATAGCTTCAATTTGTGTGGTCAATCTTGTCTAAAAGATTATTTCAAAAGAAGTACAACAAGTTAAAACTACTTTGGAATTACTGTATTTGGATAGCTTCCTTTAATGAATTTCTTTCAAGGTATTGAAGGAATTGAAGGTATTTATGATATGGGTGACTATTAATCAAGTGACGCAAATTTACGAAAAATTTCCTACAAAATTTCTTTTTTATTTTTTTCTAAGCCTTATTTACATGGGATTGAGTCATTAAATGACTCTCGTGCAAGCAGGTGGATCATAGTAGATTAGACTAAAAATTTTAGACATTTAATTTTTCTACAAAGATTGTAATCTTCTTAATTTACTATCATGTCTTTGAGTTTTTTAAGGTGAGTAAAAAATTTAGTTGGATATAAGACATAAGAGGTACAAAAATGAATTATAAATGTCGATGTTTCGGGGGTGTACCGCACCAGATTCTCTCCCTGGATCCATTTATGATATAAGATCAACTTTGTTGCCTGTTTCCATTTCTAAAAATTCAGATTCAAGATTTATCAGCTGCTTAAACACATTTTTCAGTAATACGCTAATATTTTAATGTGTTGAGAAATGCTTCAAGTCGTTTATATAGTTGGTTTATAGAGAATTACGATTGCTGGTGCACCTCGTTAACTGTCAAGAATTTGCTTTTGTGGTATGGAAGTATTAGCCAGGAATGTGCATTACGTTTTGATTTAACTGTACCGCTTAGGCCGAGTGTTGATGCCAGGCATCAAGTGCTGCGGGCTGCGTGTTTAGCACATCATTTTTAGTCTCCCCTTTTCCCCACCCCATTCACAAACACACACACTTATTATATTTACCATTTATTCTACCGCAGCGGAAAAATATTTGCAACGAGTGGAAAGTAATGCAAAAGAGCACGGCCAAAAGCCCGTGTCCAAAAGACCAGGCATCCAATATTGCATGTTTAGACCACGGGCCCCATCTCTTTTGCCACTTGAAGCCAAAAGCGAGATAAGAGTCTAAATTATTATCATACCTTGGTGTTGCAAGTGTGTGCGTGTGTGTGTGTGTGTTTAGGGTCTTGTGCGGCAGAGCAACCTGTTGATGTTGTGGATGGTTTGTCTCGTTTCTGCCTTTGTAGTTACATTTTTGATTTTCTGCTCCGTTGGTTTTTATATGTATGTTGCATGAAAACTTTGTGTTTTTTTTTGCAACCTCCTCTTTATTGGAGGCAACTGTACATAGACATATGTATGGGCTACACTTTTCTCTGTCTCTGTGGACTGGAAAATAGTGGAAAATTGTAATGACTTTTGGTTTTAGAAAAGTGCCATTGCACCCCAGAGGTTATTTTCTTAGTTTTCTTTTTTTGACTAAGCATGAGCAGCATTTAAAAAAAGATACAATTTTTGTTTTATATACATATGTATATAAATTTTTTTTTTTGCTATCACAGATCTGTCAAAAGGCAACCGTCCGTAACCAGAATTTGTCATAAAACCTAACCGAAAAAAAACAAGAAAACCCAAAAATGTTTTATATTCCATTTGTTGTTGTTGTTGGTGTATTTTTTTTCGGTTCTTTTATTTTAGTTTAGTTGAATTTTCAGTTAGGTCGTAAAATAATTGTCTGGGAGCTGGCAATAGAGCGCGACACATACGGAAAGACCATGTATCCATTGCCCCGTTTGGCTTAAAGAACTTGCCCTGTAATTATGATGAGGCCAATACAAGAAACGACCCTAAAAAAAAGTACTACAATTTTGTACTGAAGTAATTAAGAAATCCTCTTTCGGTGCGCCAGAATTGGGTTTTTTTTCGTATTTTTATATCCGTTGCTCTCTCTAGCTATCTCTTTCATTTCAAAAGTTTCACAGAATTTGTTTTTGTCGCTCGAATGCCGGCTTGTGTTTTTTTGATGACTTCACTTAAAGTCAAATGGTCATACATGTGGGTTATTATTATTATTATTTCTAGTATTTCAGTACAAAATGGTGATACCCGCTACAAAATAATAAAAATAAATACAAGGCAAAAGAAAACCAAGGGTATTGAAAGGCTTATATGTACATATAAAGCGAAACTTTCAAACCTCTAAATAAAATATGAGAATTATGCCTTCTGTTTAGAGTAATTTACATCATGAATAATTTTCAAACTAATTTCTATTATTAGTTTGAAAAATTATTATAAACATTAATAGTAGCAATTCATTATATAATCATTTCTATTCACATTTTACACTATTGTCAACCATTAGAAAGCTTAAAAAAGCTATATTTAGTTTTTAATTCCATTCAAATTGTACTTCATTTATAGTTCTTATAATAATCTAAGAGTTTACGTATTCAAAAATTCACGCGTTCCAATTAAATATTTTGAAAGATGTGTTAGATACATAAATGTAATAGACTTAATATAAGAAAATCTAACTATAATATTTGATTAATATAATAACCCTTATAAGTCATATTGATCGATATCACTGAAGCTTTAACTTGTTATCGATACAACCGAAGAATGACAACTCTGATGGCCATTTCCTTTTGTCAAACAAACAGCAACAGACTTGTGAATATAAAATCATACCTAGAAATATATATATTGATAAGGATATTTCCACTGGAAAGTCTACCAGGACCCTATATAAATATTTAACCTTGTATTAATAGGTAATACATTATACTCTCAAGTTTCATTTAGGGGGAATTGTTTTTATGGCCATTATGAAGGAACCAACAATAGTTTTAATTTGTATACTTATTTAGAACCAATATAAAAAATGTTTTGATAGGTGATAAAACTATTCGCAGTAAAAGTCAAAACATAGTTCACTTTTTCACCATTAAATATGGAAAGATTCTTTGTATTAAACCATTAAAGTTTAATTGATTTAATTTAAGTTTTGGTTTTAAAATGATTATGATTTATTTCTTGGACAAACATTTGTTTACGTCTCCATAAAGACGTTTTAGTAATAATTTTAAAATGTGTAAAAGAAGTCTAAGTCTATATTTATTGGATTTTTCAGAAATATATTTGCGTTTTATTTTTAGGTATAAGATCTTAGTTCTTTTTTATTATTTGTTGGGGTTTTTATTAATTTAATTTCTAACCAATACTCTTAATTATACTATATCTAATAATAAATAAATAAAAAAATAAGCAAAATCAATTATCATTTTGTGGGCAATTGATAAATTAATATTTGAAACTAGAATCGACAATATCATAAAACTTTTAATGAATACATTCACTGAAAGTTAATAATCAAACTTTCATAGAAACTATAGAAGATATCAAGAAATTATCAAATAGAAAACTTTCACATTTAAGTGTACAAAAAATTAACATAACTTACATATAGATTACTTATAAATTTTGAACGTCAATTACATTCTCTTTTTACTTTGAAGAAGTTTTATAAATTTTTATATAGTATTTTGACTTTTTTATTTCGAAAGGGTATCAAATTGGTTCATACTCTATTAACAAAATTTTGAGACATTTGGGATTTGCTGTGTTCTCATTTTATTTTATTTTTATTTATTTTATTTTGTTTTTGTTTTTGGGTTGTTGTTGTGGCTGTTCCCAGTTCCCGTAAGTAAAGCTTCTGGTGTTGCTGTCATGTTGGGGCAACATTAGGCTTTTAGGCCCTTTTTTCAGTTTTCTGTTGCTTCAGCTTGCTGGGCGGTCAATTGCTTTTGACCTATGTACCATTAAGTGAGAGACAGAGAGAAAGAGGGAACGCAAGAGAATGGCAGAGACTTCCCACTTTGAGTGTACTTTGCACATCCGTTAGTTTCTTTTTCCGAAAAGATTTGGAAATGATTTTTCCTGGTTTTGTTGGTTTTACTTGAATTTGATTTGGTTTTTTTCTCGTCATCTATTTCTAATGTATTTTTTTTTTTCGTTTTTGGTTTTTCTTGGTGAAAGTTTGTTAAACGTTTAATTGCATCTGACTAGAACCTCCCAGTTTTAGGTTCCAGATGTAGTTGCAACACTAAAATTTGCTCCATATGGCGAAACTTTCACAAAGAAATAAAAATCGACAATAAAACGACGCTTTCTCAAAATGTAATTCGCAATTGTCTTAGCCAATAATTGCAACTAATGCGCCAAATAACGAAACAGCAAGACGAAATTGCACAATTTGCCAAAACAAATCGTTGTTTGCAGTGCTGTTGCCCCAAAAGCCATTCTGAGTCATTGGAAAGAAAGAAAAAACCATATGAAGCAACAAATGCTACACTAAGCATAACCTTTTGTTCTTATTTTGTGATTGTTTTGTGAGAATACCCTATATGTAAGTGGAAGAAGGTGAATATAGGTAAATTATAATCAAAGATACTAAAGATCGAATGAAGATAGAGTCTATTCTGATAGTAGATGAAAACATTCTTAGTAGCAACTCTCAGAGACTAAACGATTAATTAAAAACATTTGCCAATACAAAAAGAGAGTCCAGGGAAAGAGTATCTAGGACAGGTGATACGCCCTTAGTTGATATAGGGCATCTCTAGAATTTGATCAAAATTGTGTAATTCATTTCAAACTAAGAACTTCCGCAGATGAACTTTAATTTTTTTTTTTACTTGCGCTGCGTCATTTCCTTATCAAATGATATCGAGAATTTGAGAAGAAAGGTGGAAAATGTCACCACGGCACCAACGGCATAATTAATTATCCCTTCCTGGTGGCTACCGTGTGCTCACCCTCACTCTTTCTCTTTATTTCTATCTCTCTATACAGTTGTCATGCAGGCGGAGTATTTTCGTGCACCCCTATAAAATAAAAAGTTGGACAAAACGAGTGAAATAAAAAAAAAATATATAGGTACAGAAACAAAACCAAGCCATAAACATTATCGCATGTTCTACACTTAGATCATCGTGTGTGCCTCCAGCGGGGGTTAAAAGTATATAGTGTTCATATAGGTAGAGGTACAGGTACATCCCAACAACAAACGCGCCGTCACGGTTCGATGACAATGTGGAAAACACATAGACACAAAATATATAAACTCAAACTAGATGTATACATATATTATATATATATATATATATCAAAATATATATAGCAAATGCCTGAAACACATGAGTTGGCCATTATTGCCTTGTTTAAGCAAAATTGAACAGAACATTTCAATAGATTCGTTGCTTATAGCTTACATTATAAACCTATGTATACCAGTTAAACAGAACAATAAATATATTAATATAGAAATAATAATTGGATACATTAAAAAAAAAATTTCAGAGCTAAATTTACATGTTTTTCATTTTAAATGATAATTAAATTCTTTGAACTCGAACAATGTAAAGAGAGTTTTTTGTCAATTTGTTGGCTGAGTCTAAAGAAAATATTTATGAAAGATGAAATATGTAGTAGTATTATTATTTATTTTCCCAACCTAGTTTATTCTAGTCTATTGATCGTTTAATCGAGGTGAATTTTTTTGTTTATGTTAAAATATTACAAAAAAGTGACAAAAATTATGTAATATGTAAATATGTTGTTTTGCGACCTTTTTATTTTATGTCAATAAATAAAAACACAAATGTTTGTATTCCTTTTTGGCTTCTAATTTTGTAGAAACTTAAAGTTAGTTAATAGAACTCGCACAATCTTTGTTATAAACTAAACGAACCGCATAACTTTATGTATATAAAGCGGAACAAATTCATAAAAAATAAAACTGAATAAAGATGTTTAGAATCTTTATTTCAATTATTACAATTTTATTGATTTAAATTGAACAATTACAATACGTTTTTAGAGTTTTTTTGTTGTTAAATTTTTCAGCTGTAATTTATTTTTGCGACATAAATTTTGGTTTAATTTTTTAGACGAGGACTTGAACATGTTGCCAAAAGAATATACATAATGAGTTATTCTTAAACTTGAGTTATTTTAAGTAAGTCATCAATTAGAATAAGATAAAGTTTGACAATTTAACTGATTTCCTTTATAAAAAAGTTAGATTAATTTAATAAAATAAAATAAAATTTGAAGACAGGACTATTAAACTAGTATAGTTGGTATAAGTTTGATGCATTGCAATCTAAAAATAAATACTTTTATTTTAAAAGTTTCTGACTTTTAAAAATGAATTTATATATACTAGAACTGTTTTAATGGTATTTTTCAAAGGTTAACTCTAACAATAAAGTTCTAAACAGATGTACCTATACACTAATACATTTATTATTATACCCTTGCAAAAAGGGTATATTAATTTTGGTCAGAAGTGTGCAAAGCATAGAAGGAAGCATCTCCGACCATATAAAGTATATATATTCTTGATCAGCACGACGAGACGAGTTCAAATAACCATGTCCGTCCGTCCGTCCGTCCGTCCGTCCGTCTGGATCGATGCGAACTCCTCCGAGACCGTAAGAGCTACAGAGTTGAAATTTTGCACGTAGGCTTGTATATACTGCAGGGTTTGTATATCTCGGATTCAGCCGGATCGGACCACTATATCATATAGCTCCCATACAAACGTCAAAGTCACGAACAGTGACTTTTCTCAATAACTTCGTTATTTTATCAGCAATTGTCATAAAAGTTGGTGTTGATCAGTTTTATGTTCTTATAAATAATTGTGCCAAAGTTGATCACGATCGGGTGACTATATCATATAGCCCCCATACAAACGGCAAAGTCACGAACAGTGACTTTTCTCAATAACTTCGTTACTTTTTAAGCTATTGTCGTGAAATTTAATATATTTAAGTTTATTGTAATTATAAACCACTGTGGCAAATTTGATCAAGATCGGGTGACTATATCATATAGCTCCCATAGGAACGATCGGTCAAAAACAGTGACTTTTGTCAATAACTTCGCTACTTTTGATGCGATTGCTTTCAAATTTAACATTTGTCAGTTTAATATATCTGTTAATGGCTCTGCCGAATTTTATTAAGATATAGCTCCCATAGGAACGATCGGTGGAAAACAGTGACTTTGATTAATATCTTCGTTATTTCCGAAGATTGTAGGCCGTTCTTTCGCAAACATTAGCCTTTTTAGATAAAACGTTTATTTCTGTGATGGCGAGGAAAGAGTTACTAAAAAAGATGCAAGGGTATACAAACTTTGACGCGGTCGAAGTTAGCCCCGGCCCTCTGGTTTTTTTTCTATTATCTGTTAAAACTGCTAAAGGATGTCCTAGAGTAAATGAGGATCACGAATATGTGCTCAGTTTTCTTCCCAAACACATCAGGTTTATAATCTCCACTTTTGAAGAAAAATTAAAGTTGAAATATATTTTTTGAATATATCGTTTTGTTGATAATTAAACTACAAAATTATTTAGCCAAAAAAGACAGTTTAATAGAAATTCAAAAATCGCGTGTTACTTTTTTTAAATTGTTATTTTCTTGTTATTGCTCTTGAAATTACAAAAAAAAAAATATCCGTAAAGTTTTGAAACTTTATGAAATATGTTTACCTGGATCGATCTTTGTTAAAACAAATTTCGGGCTTAAAATCAGTTAAGAAGGTATAACAAAGATTGTAAGATTTCTTTGATTACTAACTTGAATATCAGTGAAAGAATGTACCTACTTATTAAACTTTATGAGATCAATCGACTTTAATCTCAAATAATAACTGAGTAGATATCTTTTTAGGAATTTGTATCGATTTGTCATTGATGTGTCTTGGTTTATGTTTACATCATTAGAGATTGGTTCAGCTTGTATTTATTGTAATAAACTAAAGCATTTCTTTTGACTTCCTTTATTGTATTTTGCCAAGATGAAGAGATCGTTTGCAGTCCATCTTCAGGCTCTTCTTAGAGCTGCTTAACCAAATGGAAAGCAGAGAGGATGCCTCATCTAACTGCATTGGTGGCAGTGGCAGCTGCAGTTTGTTGCTGCAACTAATTGCGTTTAGTTGGAGCTGCTTTGCTGGCCTAACGGTTGCTTCCGTTAAGCGACGGAATGAATATACATACATATACAATGGCCTTTTTTTTGTTTATTTATTTGTTTGCTTTCTTTTCTTTCCTTTCCAAAGATATCATGGCACATAATGCATCACCTTGACTAAGAATAAAATGTGCCTACTAGCACTCAGTAAACAAAAAAAAAAAAAAAAACACATACTAACTGTAGTGGAAAATGCAAAATCAAATAGTAATTCATATGGCTAAAACGGAAGGATGAAATTATGATAAGATGTGACAGAACCTTTCGATACTAACGATAATGTCGATCAATTAAAGGGTGATCATGGTGTCTCGTGCTTCCGATGGCAAATTGCATGGAATTTCATAGGCAACTCTATTTACTACTGAAAAAGGAAGCAAGTTCCGGTTAATGAGAAGTTGCCCCGTTCAAGAAGATTGCCTTTAAATGCTTTTGCGTAATCTATAACATAACTGATTAAACCAAATTACCAATGAAAATTATCAGAATGAAACCGGAAGTACAAAGTGTCAGCAAGTGATCAAAAGACGGAAAATATGAAAAAAAAAAAATGAAAATTTCGGCAGAAGTTTAAGCAATATGAACAGAAAAAAAGGGTTTAATGATCATTAACCAACCAAATAAGGCTAAGAGCAGAAACCCTCTCTGAGTGAGAGAAAATACACCAAAGAGAGGCACAGTAAGACAATGAGAGGGAGCCAGCCAGTGAGCAAGTGAGAGGGCGATCAGTGAGAGAGTGGGCATAGAAAGAGTCAACTAGCTGTTGTAGCCAGGGAACAGGTAATTACACCTGTGCTAATACGCTTCACTGAGCGTTGCCAGGTGACAGAAAGAGACAACCGCATGCCAGCAACTTTGGAGAGTCGAGGTTACAAAAACCCCGTGTCAACGTTGAATGCTGCCAAGTCGCAAAGTGGAAGTCAAACACGAACGGTGTGCGGTTGATATTGCAAACCCTAAAGAAAATATAAAAAAAGAACTCTTCAAAGAAATAGAAGAAAAAATACAACACAACATTGAAGAGAACTAACTCTACAGAAGGCGCTTTTTTTGTATACGTTTTACCTGTCGTGTTGGCCACGTTTGGGGACGATCCGATCAGTGCTTTGTCAGCCAGCGGTCTGTTTAGACCTACTCTCAGCTATCAGCTGAAACCAGCAACCAACAAAAATAACTACACAGCAAAACAACGACAAAAAAATATTTACAAAAAAAAAAACCCAAAGTGTTAGATAAACTGATAATAGAAATATCACTCAGAGTCTCTCTCTCTCTTTCTAACTCTCTCAGCACACACAAACGTGGCGCAAATGGAAAAACAACAAAAAAAAGTTAAAGAAACCTCAAACTAAAAAAACAACGGCAAAGTGTCAATAAAACTCTTGTATTCATTAACACAACTCAAAACGTTCTATTAGTAAGCACTTGCAAATTTCGAAAAAAAAATAAATAAAAAAAAATGAAAATCGACAAAAAACGTAAAAAAATAAAACAAAAAACGTAGACAGAAAAACGACGACGACTAGCCATAGAAATTAGCGTGGCTAACTCATTGCAAATTGCATATAGTCTTATCTATCGATGCAGTATGTCGGTCCCCAGACGACTCTAAAAGATATATGATCGTTAAAGTATTTAACTACAAAACGTTGATGCGTTGCCATGACGCTGTCATGTCCTTGGCCTCTAAAAATGGGCAGGTGAGTTCACACACACAGACAGACAGCCAGACATACATAAAACCTCTTAGACAATAAGTTTCAGTTTTACGATCATCATATATCATTAATCACAATTTGACTTCAACAAAAAAAAAAATGTAAAAAAAGAAGAAGAAAAAACAATTAGTTCTTATAATTTCCATTTTAAAAACCAAAACCCAAAGAAAATCTATAGGGAAATATATTATTTTTTTTGTCTTGGTGCCCCACCGAGAAAGAAGAACAAAAATTTTAATTGAAAACTAATTGATCTGGTCATCAGACTGGAAAGATCATCATCATTCATCATCATCATCATCACGATTTTGTACATCGCTGGAATTTCACATCACCAAAAAAATAAATTCTTTAAGCTATTATCTGGGCCTAAAATAAATCACATTCTTAAATTTGATAAGAATACGAGGGAGCAGGAGAAACCAAATGTTGTACACTTCAATCCAATGGAAATTATCAACAATAATCATTTTTGTTTCCTCCCTCCATGTGTTTATTGAAGAAATATATAAAATATATATAGTTTGATTTAGAACTCTTGCTATCTGCTTATCATAGAGCATAGTTTTAGTTCTTATTATGTTTCCCCAAATATTGCAATATAATGCCCAATAAATCTATCTATAGGTATTTTCTTGAATTGTACAGATAAATAAGAGAAGCCAGTTCTGTCTGATGTTATAGAAGCCCAAAAGATTCCGATTATTTGCCAACGTTTAGTATGAATATGGTTAAAAAAGGGCTTCCTCTTAGAATTATATTTAAAATAAATGCTGCATATGTATTTTTTTATGCTGTAGCCTTTAGCCACATTAAGTTTTGACTTCTGTTTCATCCTTTTGATTGATGATTGATTGATTTAATTTCAAGGAATTTACATTTTTGGTCATATATGTTTAATGGTTTAATAGTTCTAATAAGAATTCCATCAGTCATTATGAATGGTTTTTTAAATACATTTTTCTAGTAAAAATCTATGTGCCTATAGATTATTTGAAACCATTAAAGTCTCAATGAAAAACAAATTTAAAATATTTCTGTTACATCAGAAAATATTTGTTTTACTTTTACTTTAAACCCAATATGAAAAATGTTAAAAAAAAGTTGTCTCTCCCTACCTTTTTTCCTATCTGATGAATGTTTTTAAAAATTATCTCATTAATTTTACAAACAAAAAAAAGGTTATTAATCTGAATCAAAAATCGGTTTTTGTTGGCTAGACGATATAGAAAGCTGCTTTACTGCTATCCGTCCTATAGTTAGGCTGCAAACTAATATTTAGTCATAATTCAACTGTCTAAAACTTCTCCTCCCACAAAAAAAAAAAAAAAAACAAAGAGATAGAAACAAAATTCCCGCCTATTCCCTGACTATTCTGCTCAATCATTTCACATAATTTGTGTGGCGCACAATATTCGAGATCGATGGAAAACATTTAGCGGCGCTTTAAACAAGTCAATAAACGATTAAAATAATGATTTTTCAAAAAAGAAAAAATGGAATGCCCACACAAAAGGTAACACAGCCTTAAAAACTAAAATAAAAAAAAATATATTACAAAAGCACTCTCGAAAATCTTTATGAAAAAACCCACCAAAAAAGAAAAAAAAAACCATTGGTATAATAAAAGGCAAAAAGTCTATAGTGCTCAGTGCTATAATTGCGAGTTGCTTGAGAAGGCATCGAGTGACATCATTTGGTTTTTATTTTATTTTGTTTATTTTACTTGATCTTTTTCATTTTTTGGCTAAACAAGTTGGTGGTACACACACACCGAGTGCCACAGAGTCAGTCAGTCTCTGTGAGAGCTTTATAATTGCTATGACTTTATTAGGTTATCAGAGAGAAGCTGTGAACCAAAATTCAGTTAAAGCCGCGTTGTATGTATGGTGACTGACTGAACCGGCCAAGATTGTGTTGGTTGGTGGCTGAAACTGAGGCTGAGGCTGATCTTGATGTTTGAGTTATGTCTCATTAGTAACACGTGTGAGTAGTAAGTAAGTAAGTAAGAGGAGCGGATGACAGAAGGAGACTTTGTTCCACCGTTCCTAAAGGTCTTTCAGTTGGGCTCAACACATACAGTTGCAATATCAATTACAGCATGCCACAGGAGCAGTAAGTAAGCAGTGAGCAACAGTAACTGGTTTCCTTTTTTTTTTTCATTTTATAATCGTTACTTATTTGAAGTATCGAATTGGGGTATATAGAGTTTTTAATTCACTTTGATGTCTTATTTGACAAGATCTAATCTATAAACATATGCTGATTTTTAATTTCCTTTGAATAGGGTACATTATGTTGATTAACTAGAAACACATAAATAAAATTTCGTTTAGAAAGAGAAATTTTATACGGGATGACACTTGATAGATATATATAAAAAATTCTCAGATTTGGCAGATTGATGCTATATATCGTAGCTAGATTTGAAAAACTGTTTTCCCTTTTTCTTGTTATTCTAATTCTTTTAGAAGCAGCAATTATTATTTTAGAAATTTGGCACTTTTGCTTAGAGTATCTTCTGGTCGACTATTGGCCAAGTAATGATCTTTCAGTTCGTATGTTGTGGACACCTTTGGCTCCTTTCTGCTCGCAAGGTTTCATGTTGCATTTGCCTTGACTTCTTCCTCTCTCACATAAAATGACCCAGAGCTATCGCCACCACCAACAACCAACTGGCATGGCCATAAAGTTGCAGCAGGAAACCAAGCCTGGCCAGAGCCCCAGTCAGAGTCAGGCCTCTGAGCGGCGCGGCGTCGGAGTCCCAGTCAGAGTAAAGTCGGGCTGAGCACAACAATTTGCAAACTCATGATGCAGCCTTAAAAGGCCGCCTCATCCGCTCTGGCAAATAACAAAAACTACTACAAAAAAAAAAAAAAGAAAAAAAAAAAAAAACTCCAAGAAGGAAAAACAAAAAGTGCGTGATTTGTGTGATGTGCCCAAGCCACCAGAGAGAGGGCAAGACAGCGGCAGAGGCAGAGACACAGAGCGAGAGGATGAGAGTGACAGGAAGATAGAGAATGAGACCAGAAGACGGAGAGAGAGAATACGAGAGAGACTTCAGTTTGAGTCTCTCAAGTCTCTTGGCAATCCATCAGGGCAGTCAGGTCTGTTGACCTCTAAGTGCTCTCCTTGGTCTCCCCCTTCCCCTGTCAGCATTCCCTTTACTCCCAGTCACTGGCTCTGTCTCTCTGTCCCTGTCTCCGTCTCTGTTGGTGGCAGTTGCGCATGTCTAATTGCAGTCAGTTACGTATAACAGACAACAACTGCAACACGCCAGAACTGGCAACAAGTGAGACTCTCAGCTTCCCTCTGCCACCTGACAGGTTGTGATAATTGCCAACGGGTCAAGTCAACTTAGCAGCCAGCAAAATACGCAAAAAAAGGCACTTGGCTAAGTCAAAAGTTAACATTTCGAGAGTGCCTCTTAAATTTCCACCATGATTTTTACTAGAATCTTCAGATGGGAGGTCACACACACACACACACTCACACACATAAAAAAAGTAGAAGGATTCTTGTTGTAATTTTAAAATCTTGCATTTCCTATTGAAAGTTTTACTCGAATTATTTAAGTCAAATGTCTCAGAAAGAGGCAACAGTTCAATTTGATATATAAATTTATAAAAACTATCAGATTTTCTAGATAATAAAAGATTGTTTTTTAAGTATTTTTCGAAAGTTAGTTTAACAAAGCATTTGACTTATCGATTCTAGATTATTTGAAGCATATTTGTGCTGACTCTAATTCCAGTTGATTTCTATTGTAATTCAGACCTTAAAATAGAAACGTTTTTTTAATTTTTGTTACACACATTTTATAAATGAATTTCGTTTGTTTGGTTTTTTGACAGGTTTTTTATTTCAATACCATGTGGAATTGATTGTTCATTGGGATGTTTTGAATGAGTTGTAACAATCTGTAATGCTTATTTGATGGAAGTTTTTGTAAATTTCTACCATCTTTACACATAATTTCTATCTTAGACTCCATTCCATATAATTATGTAAGATATGGAAGTTTTTTATTCATAGAGCATTTTACAAGAAGTGTGTGTGTGTGTGTGTGTGTGTGTGTGTGCGTGTGTGTGTGTGTGTGTGAATATGTATACATCTAATGTCTTACATCATTATTTCAAGTTAATTTAATTGTTGCTCGAGACCCCCTAAATGAATCTCTTCCGTTCTTTTCTCATACTTTTTGCCATTTTTATTAGGTTGACCATAGTCCGATTCAAAGATTTCTCATACAAGTGCCTTGTCACTTTGTCATGTTGTAGTTGTAGTTGTTCTAAAAAAAAAGTTGCTGGGTTTCCTGGAATGGCCCCAGACAGAGACAGAGACAACGACAGCTAGTGAGGTACTCCAACCTTCTCCTCTCCTTTTATATACATATGTACATATGTGTGTGTGTTATTTTTTCGTGTGTGTTTTTTTTATATGTTTGTTTTTAAATGCTGACAGTAGCGCTGACCTTTTTGTATGTGTTGGCTGCGACTTTTCGGCAGAAGTTGTAAAAATGTTGTTTCAAAGCGCCGCAAACAAGAAAAATAAAAAGACCAAAAAATAAGACAGACAGAGAGAGCCAGAAACCGTTGGCATTAATGATCACCGCTGGGCATGCAAAAGGCAAGCGATAACGAACATTTCCTAATAGCCATTCTACCCAAAAAACAAAAAAAAAAAACAAAATCTTCAACTGAATGAGTTCGTCTTGTTCTTATTCTCTGTGTTTTTTTTTTTTTGGCTACTGGTTGCGTTTTCACGCAACAAATGGCAACATTTAAAAATCCATTTCGCCTGGCAGCAAGTCAGCTCCACCACCAGGCAAACGGGCAGTCAGCAGTCAGCTCATCCTCAACTTCACAGGTGCACAGCGGGCAGCAGTCACAACATAGCACTGGCTCATATATCTTTTTGTCTCTCTGAATGGATTTTTGCCTGCCACAAAGGGTAAAACCAAAAGGCAAAAGAAGTAGGAGGAAAGCTGCCTCAATTGATGCTGACAGCGAATGAAAGGCTCTGGCTGAGACTTGGCCATAGCACTGAAGCCTGAGTTCACAAAGATGACTCTCGGCTGTGAGAGTGAGAGGTTTCTTTTTGGTCTTAGGCCACTGTGGATTACAGTGTGTTAACAGTAGTTAAGCTGGTAATAGAACTTATGAGCCGATTTGCCTTGAAGCTAAATAAACATGTAGGTATGAAGTATTTTTCTCAGTTCCCCTTGAGCCTTTTTTTGATTGGATTAATGCATTTAGAAAGCAGTTTCTAAACTATTTTTAATGAAGGTTATTAATAGTTTTCTCTGCGAAGTTGTGTTAGAAGATATACTCCAAAATCCATTCAAGAGTTATTCAAGACCCATTGGAACCGTATTGAAGATTTATTTGAGATTTATTCAAGTATCATTGGGGATATGTTCAAGATGCATTCAAGTCTCATTTAAAGCTTATCCAAGCCATATTCCAGTCTCGTTTCATTCACTTTTTAACGGTATATTTGCTGATGTTTTTGCCATATTTCTCAAAGCTTAGCCACTGTGCATTTTGGTATAGCGCTGCTGTTTTGCTTTGGTAGTGGTGGCGGTGGTGCTGGTGGTGATGCTGATGCTGGTGGTGGTGGCGGTTACTTCCTCTCTCCAGATGTGCTTAAACCAGTTTTCGGTATTGGGTTGCCCCCAAGACCACGACAGACAACGATGACTTCGACTCCCCATAAGATCAATTCTAGCCGATTTCACTTTTTCCTTTTTGCTGGCCAAGCTCAAAGTTGGGATGTCAAGTTTTTTTTTGCTTCTCCAGTATTTCTGTTTTTTTTTTTGTCTTTTTTTTTTAAAGGTGCAGCCTTGTGCAACGGTTGCCTTGTCGTCGTTTTGTTTGTTGCCTCATCCTATGCTTCTTGCCAACATTTTTATCTCAATGAGTCGAGGCAAACATGTTGTTTTCGTTGTTGTTGCTGGTTAGGCTGGTTGCATGCCACAAATGTGCGATTGGCATGTCAAAAGAATTATGTATTGATTTTTGATTTCGACCCCAAGAAAAAGCACAAAAATAAAGCGGAAGTTTTTTGCTTTTCGCTCTTGGGGTTCCTCGAGGCTAAAAACTTATTAAATTCCAACAAATTAAAAGTCTATTGAACATCTATCAGCAACGAAAAAGAGAGAAGAAAAAAATAGTTAAAGATGGAGAAGGCGGAAAACATGTTTCACCTGTCCAAAAGTGGGCGCCACTTTACTGGCAAAATGTATGACATTAAACGCTCCTGACAGCCAAACATTTGTTCATTGGCATTTAATTAGTTTTCCACGAAATTATGTTAGTTAATTGATTAGACTAAGCCAAAAGACAGCCACAGTCAGGATATACCAATAGAGCGGTGATCGGTGAGAGGGAGTAGTTAGTATTGAGGATCTGGTCAGATCTGGTCAGTCGAGTCTTGATCCAGAGCCCTGCCTTTAAAAAAAGGCAAGCCAAACAAAAATTGAACATAAATTGCTGAAGGAGTTGAGGCCAATGTTGCTGCCGTTGCTGTTGCTGCTGCACCCACGCCAAGTCAGATCATAGAGATCTCTTGGTGTTTCTCTCTAGTTGTGTCTGTGTTTGTGTCTAAATATGGACATGGACACGGCATAAATTTTTTTTGAGGGGTTGGCGGTTGTCGAAGATCATTTCAAGCCAAGCCAAGAAGCCAATCTTTTAGCCATTATAAGAAGAAAATTTGAAGCTTGCGGCTAAATAAATGAACGAGAGATGAAGTTGAAAATCGTCTAAAGATCATATGGAACAATTTATGATGGCAAATGATTAGACAAAAAGAAAGTTGATGAATGTTTATATAAAGGTGAAAAAAAAAATGTTCATAGAAAAGAGAATGCCTAATAGAAATGTTAAAGATTATACAACTCACAAGCTGTAATAGAAAGTTCTAAGATGATAAAGAAAAGAAACGCCATTAAGATAAATCTTTCAGGAAACCATTAGCAATAGATTAGATCAATAAATATTTGACTACTTTAGTTAATATGCCGCCAAATAGAATAGAAATACATTATTAAAAGGAAATTTTTACTGCATATCATTAGAATACAATTGCAAAAAGAAAAAAATTCTCATAGAAGTTGTATCTATAAATTTCTATATTCGCATGGAAACAAACAAAATTAAACCTGTTAATGTGACTAGACTGTTGCTGATCTAATACTTATGTACATATATAAATCTATAGAAAATGTTTAATGATCTTAAATTTATGATTTTTTTTGCCTTTCGTTGTTTATTTTGATTCTAAGGGCGATGACAAGATGATGCCAGTTGTATCTAGTGGATACCAAAAAGTATCTCTCTCACTCTCAAACAATAGGCCTTTAAGCTGATCATTATGTGAGAGCTTACTAAAAAAAAAACAACTCATGTCTAACGATTTTTGATTTTAAAACCTGCTAATGAAGATCACAGTTAGAGTGAGATGGCAAATAACAAAAATAGATAGAGCGAGACAAAAGGTAGAAAGGTAGGTAGGCTGACACACGCGTGTGCTTTAGTAATTAATAAAAAAATTTCAACAAACAACAAAACTAACAAAATATAAAAAACATAAAATAAAAAAAAAATATCTGACACGACAGTCACAACTCTCAGTAAGCAGTCAAACAATGGGCCTAACCGTTCCAAGCTCTGTTTTTTTTTTTCTTATTTAAAGTATTATTTTTTTTTTTTTTTGGCCCAAAACGCATTGAAAAATTGTAGGCATTGTTCAGGGCAAAAATTCACATTGTCAACTACTCGAAACCGGAGAGAAAGAGACAGAAGAAAAACCATATATACACGACTTTTTCGTAACAGTCACGTTTTTTCTCTCTCTCTACCTCTCTCTCGCACTCTATTTTATTTTATTTACTTTGCTGACAAAGTAAAAAAAACCAAAAAAATTCAGCTAACAACAACAACACAAAAAAGATACTAAAAATCGAAAAGTTGACGCATCGTGCGAGCAAACAAATCATAAAAAAAAATGTGGCCACTATGAAGAGGCATAAAAAAAAAGAAGCCAAGAAATTGAAATCTCTCAAATCAGATTAGAAAGGCAGAAGAAACAACTATATACAGATGGATACATACATTTGTATATATGTATCTATATACGATACCTAAGAAAAATTGATTATTATCAGAGAAGCTTACACGGTAGTAAAGAACATCTTATACTTACGATTTAAGCAGGCACCGCTTGAGAGATACCCTGTGATATGTTAAGGATAATCAGGTCTGAGGACAAAAGTCATAGGATTTGTCTATTTTGCCATTACTATAAGACTAAGCTTAGATATTTCTTCCTTATTTTTAAGTTATTGTGTGAAAAAAATTTATGTTTTTAGTTTATCAGGGTTTTTTAGGTAATTTTTTGAAAAATTGTATATATTTTCCATTACAACACTTCCTTTTTCATCTCGTTCTTTGCATTTGAAAAATGAATCTAAGGAATAATTGAAATCTATATATACTCCAACAAAGTAAAGGCGTTAGTTGAGACAAAATAAAAAATTAAATATGAAATAATTCTTCCAAAAATGATTGTAATTGGAATTCTTATCTGAATGACTTTAATTATATAGTCCCAAAGTTCTGGGCTATTATAGGGTATGGGAAAACGATGAGGAGGAGTAGAAAAACAGCAAGAGTTGCAACATTCATAGGTGAGATCTACTGATCTGGTGGGGGTTGTCTTGGGATTATGATGTTGCAAGTTAATGACAGCTTCAGGTTTATCTGTTGCTGTTGCTCAGCAGCATTTCGTTCTCTGGCGATTCTCAGCAATTAGTTTCCAGCCGAGATCTGGCTATATATCATTTACTCTCTGTGTGTGTTGCTGTATCTGTATTCGTGTTTCTCTCTCCATCTCTGTGTGTGTGTGTGTCTGTGAATGATGAGTGTTGATGTCTAGAGGTAATAATTGCTACTGGTCCTTGTCGTTGTTGTCGCTGTCGTCAACACAGAGCAATGGGCAACACATATAATTAAGTTCGTAAAAGTCTCTCCAACACACTAAAAGTTCTCCAAAACTGAAAGCTACATTGCTTGGCACAATTATGAAATATTTTTGTGGTCAAAACCGGTTCACAAATGAAGGATAATGATGATCTCTCTCGTTCTCTTCCCCATGCATCCATCCATCCATCCATCCATCTAGCTCTTGGGGTGTGTCTCTATCTCTGTCTGGCCTAGTAGGCTTGGAGGAAAAAAAGATTTATGCATTGCACAAAGGTGCCTGGAAGATTGAAGATGGAACTCGCCGCTGTTCCAGCCTCCCGGGCTCTTTATTTGTCAAGATTAATTACAAAAATTTGCGTCAAATCATAATTTTCCATATTTATGAGGCTAGGCAGCAATGAGTGAGACAGCATATTAGAAAGAGAAAGGAGAGGGAAGGTGTTGGGCATATAGTTAAAACTCAAATACTAATACTTCACTGATTTACGATTCATAGTTTTTCGGTTCTCTGTTGACAAGCCCATTCTGTATGGCATTTGGCATTTCGTATTTCGCATGGGGCATGACATTTATGATCTTTCAAAATTTTCGTAACGGAAAAATACATAAGTTTACTAAATTCGTTTTAGTTTTTTTTTTTTAGGGCGGGTATTGGTAACTTCTACGATATTATTATAATATATTGTATTTGTTGTATACAGAAAACATTTTGATTTGCGCCAAAGTGGCAGATAGTCTTTCGAGTCAATTGAAGTCCAAATTTCAAAGACAAAAAGTTGAAAATAATGCAATTTGTTTATTCGAAATTTAGACTAAATTACGGTTCTATTTATCTTCTCAATCTTTTCCTTTCGGCTTATATATGCAGCTTTGGAGAATTGCTTTCGAAATAAATCATAAAAATATAACAAATTTTTGTTTTCGTTATATTCATTTTTAAACCTTTTTAGTCTTTAACTATGTGGACTAGTGTAATGAATTAATTTCGCTTAACTGATCCAAATTTTTTTGTTTGCTTGCAGTGATGAACATCTTGCTCTCTTAACGGCTCCTTCTGTGATCAAAGGTTCTGAACGCTAAGGAGATTCCCTGGAGTCCTTTTTGCTGCATCATCATCGGAAAGCAGAATCGATCCGTAAACGTCTAAGGTAAGACAAACCTAGAGTTCTCTTCATATGGTTTTAATTAAAGAGAAAGAAAATGAGAAAAAGAAAAAAAACTATATAAATGTTCGAGTTGGCCTGACAACGTTTGCGACTCATTAGCAGCAATTTGTTGGGCATGCCGCCGACGTTGTTCCCCTTCCCTCCCCAACCATCGTACTCCTCATGCCATCATGAAATTATCGAGGCCGACAAATGTTTGAAAGCGTTTTCACAGAAGCAACGCAAAGGTCCCATGGCTAAGCCATGGTTTTGGTATTATCCAAGTTGGTAACTTGTTGCTAATTATGCATGTGGTTTGACGGTTGGCATCGGCATCGGCGTCAGCAGACAGAGGTTTAGGGGGCTGAGGTTAAGGCTCGATGTTGCTTTTACTGGTTGCTGTTCGAGCTTATCTATCTATCATAGTGTCGCTGGCATAAAAATTCAAATTGACACTGGAAATCAGTGAAAGCGTGTGAACTGAACTTGAGACGTGGCAAAACCGCAGATAAATAAGACATACAAAGACAAAGAGGCACAGATAAAAACAAAAAATAAAAACACAGTAAAAGTGAACTACTTATGCATTAGAGATGGTAGCGTGACAAAGCCCTAAAAGAAAATCTACAAATTTGTAATGAAATTTTAAATAATTAGACTTGGAAGAACTTGACTTGATTGCTTTAAATAAAAGTGTAAAAACTTTTTGGTTTGTCTTTGCTACGATTCAGTTAGCAATATTTGTTTAATATTCTATTTGAATTTGTTTCAAATACTCACGACTTACGTGATTATCTTCAAGTGACTACTTTATTTATGCATATGCAAAGAGCAACCGATAAGACAGACTAACAGAAAAAACAGAAGGAAGTGACAGAGAGACCTCTTTTAAGTTTCAGACCCCATAAATCTACACATGTTTACACTGGGCTAAGCCACTTCAATTGTTGTTGTTTTTGTTCCCATATCAGTTGACAATTTGTCAAGTTGCCTTGCAACTTGAATGACATTTTTCCTATGTGCAGCCCGCCCAAAAAAAAAAAAAAAAAAACCAACCAAATACAATGGACAGCAAGAGCCACAGAAACAGCAACAACTTGGCCAGCTTTGGTCGCTTTCAATTCATGAAATGCACAATTGTTGTCTGTTTTTGTCAATTGAAATTGAAATTGGAGCCACTAAAATGAAACAGAGACAGAGATAGAAAAGTGAGTGGCAGAGAGGCAGGGAGAGAAATAACAATAGTAATTACTAGCCACAGTTTGAGATAAGAATTTTAGTTTTTACTTCTTATCAGTTTTACTTTTGAAACCCATAATATTTATGAAGAGTAGACAAATGAGTCAGTTTTCAATTGTATGCCTCTTAGTTGTGAGCTTTAGCCTAATTCCAATTAATCATTATGTATGTCTATAATTTCCTTTTCTAAATCTATACATGATGGCCCACAAATGAAATCATCAAAATGCCCCTCCAAAAAGAAGATGGAGAGACCTGATGCTCTCTTTAAATCTTATATTCATAGCCATAAATCTTGCTCTGGGTTTCACCATATCTTTAGTTGAATATCTATTGCCAAGGCGCTGCTCCCTGTTCTTAAATTTTTATTTGAAGATAAATGTGGCCGCGAAAACTTTGACAAGCGATTAACTTTACAATTTATCGCCTACCAATTTGAATCGTCGTAAATCTTTTGTAGAATTTACTTACTGACTAACAGTTTACCAGTTACCAGTTACCAGTTTTTTTTTTTTAGTTTTTTCACCTGCCTTGCTCCTTTTTTGGCCCCGTCTCATGTTGCGTCATTAATTTAACTAGTTGTTGCAACAAGTATTACTTACCCCTTAACCATGGGTCAGTCTCTTTTAAAATCCCCTCTGATTAAAACATCAACCAGGCAATGTTTAGCGAGCCCTGCCCGACTGGGTTGCTGATCTCGTTTTATTTATGCATGTTTAAACATATTTAATGTCATTACGGGCACCTTGCCCCATGCCCCATGCCACAAGCAGCAGCAGCAGCGGCAGCAGCAACACGCATTTAATTATCAACGTCTCGCTGGTTTCTTGAGCATTAATTTAATGAACGCATGCATTTCACATTTTTATCAGAAAACAGAGACATAGAAAAGGGGGACCTTACGACAGGGAAAGGGTGAAGCCATCTTCAGAGTCGTACTTTCAATATTTTTCAAAAAGAGAAAAGGAAAATCTTATGGCAAAGCTTAAGAAAGTCTCTTCAGACTTACAGATTGCTATAGATCGTATTGACTTATGTCTCTTCTAATGTCTTCTTCTTTATGTTATATCTTTAAGGTTTAAGTTTTATTTTCATTTTATTAGTTCAACTGATTACGCCACTGTTTACCTTTAAGTCCGGTAGCTGTTTAGCCTGTTCCAATATATTTATTGCAACGTCGCGCCGTTGCCATCGTGTCCGTCGTTGTCTTTGGCTGTCTTGGTTGTCGTCGTTGTCCGCTGTGGCTGGTGTCTTCATTGCGTTTTTAATCGCATTTAATATTTCATTTTATTAAGCCCAATCGTTAAGACAGTCTTTGGGTCTTGTTGTGGCATCTTCATTGCCATTGCCAGTGCCAGTGCCATTGCCACCAGAGGTGGAGTCTCTTCATCTCCATCTCGATGTCTGCTTATCGTTTCGCGCTGTTGCGCTCAATTTGCTTAATGCTGTCATAAGGTTGTCAGTTTATCATTTGCATTTATTCATATTAATTCTGCGATTTTGGTTTTTCATCCAAGCAAGCGGCGCCTTTAGCGACATGGAGATGACACTTAATAAGTGCCACAACATAAGCATAAGATCCAGTCGAAGCATTTGCAACTTGCCACTAGAGTGATGCGAAAATGCTAGGCATTTAATTGTGGCATGTGGCTGAGTTGCAGTTGGAAGTTGGAAGTTTGCTGCAACTTGCAGCTGTTGGCAACTGGCAACTGGCTAACTGAGACTGCATTCCTTTCAGTCAACCAACAGCAACCAATGAGGCGAAAAAAAAAACAGATAGAAAACAAACACAAGACAACTGTCAATTGCTAGCCACCCTAACACACGATCTGTCTACATAACTCAAGAAGTAAACGAGATTCATTGAGGCCAGTGTATCGATGCAATTACAATAAGAGTATAGACTGTACCAACATATATGCGAATATACAATCGGTTAACCCTATCTCAGATATCTGTTGCCACAAAGTATATCAATTTAGAGATACTTGCCTTACATAAGAATCATTGAGGAAGAGTTTCTATGCAAGCTTGAACTAAAAGAGTGTACAAACATCGAGATACCAGCAAAATCTTAGCCTAGTCTTCTAGTTATCCATTCGAGAGCAACTACAACATCCACAACATGAAATCATTGATACTTAAGTCCAATTATCATTAACCTCTTCCTAACCCCCCTCACTTTCCCTCTTCTATGCTTGCAGTTGTCAATCATTTGAAGAAACTGGAAAGGATGACCATCAAAATGTTTCCTGTTTAGGAGTAAGTTGATATCATAGACATGAGAAATATACATACATACACAGCGTGCTCCATGAGATGAGCTTAATTAACCAAAAAGAAACAGAAACACACGCACTTGACCCCGGCCGATCCATTCATATCTACAAAAGGTTTTGCGACCTCAAGCCAACTGACACAACTAATTTATCAAATAGAGAAAAAAATAAAACACGTTACCAAACAGCCAACCAATGCATAATTAAGGCAACAAAGAGCCAAAGAGCACAAAACCAAAAATGCCTTTTTAAACCGTTTGAGCAACGCCTCTTTCTAACAGTTTTTTTTTCTCTTTTTTTTCCTTTAGTTTTTGGATTTGTTTGATTTTTCGTTAATTGCCGCTTATTAATCTTCGACATAGCCAAATTTAATGGTCTAAACAACCAAAAATTTTGTTTGTTCCTTTTGGAAAAGAACGTAAAACTATTAATCATATTGGAGGAGAAAGAAAATCAAAATTTAAATTTTAGGCTCATCAAAATAGTTGAGCATTTTGTAAAGATTTCAATACCCTCTACATTCAGAAGGGTATATGTGATGCTATAAATAATTTGTTGACTGACAGAAGTTTTTTTGGTAATTAGTAAAGAAAATCTTAGAGATAATTTTCTTATAAATTGTTCATAAAGAAAAAATAATATATTTTTATATTATATAACTGAAAAATATAGTAAAATTGTGACTATAGTTCTTAGCACCAATTCCAATACTTATAAGCATAGATAAGAGTATTTCTTAGTCAACATTAATCAAGCTTTTAGTTTTTTAAATTTTTCCTAGTGTTGACAAATTCTAAATTCCTTTAGACATTTTATTCGGGCTTTTGACAGGGCAAATTAAATAATCAATCAAAAGATGGCACAAACACACACACACACATACAGACACACAGAAAGATCAAAGGCAAACCGACATGAAGATGAATTGCTATTGTTGTTGTACATAATCTAAAGCCTTCAACCATCAGTTGCACGTTTGAGCCATTATTTAAAAGTGAATTCAAATTAAGCGCGACAAAAATAGAAAAAAAAAAAAATAACAGAAGCAAAAACAAAACTAAATTGAAGCTTCGAGTTATAAAATGCTAACCAGATGAAAGTTGGGTATATTATATACATGTATATATAGCATGTGATTGAAAACGAGAGGCAGAGGAGACAAAAAAAAATACAACTGAAATATAAAATTACATTAAATTACCGGATGTAATTGCGGTGGTCGTGCTGCCTGTTGCCTCTGGTAACGATTTTGACTCAACTCGAACATGAATCATGGCTATAACGAACAAAAACAGAAATACAACAGCAAAAGCAAAAAAAATGCGTCGTAAGCAGTAAATAAAAAACAAAAGACTCAAGCAACAAACTTGATTTGGCGTGGGTTCCTAGAGAGACGAGGTGGAGAGACCACTCATGACCAAAATATAACTAAAAGACAACCCACCAGCTAACCAACTGTCTGTTCTTATCAGATTTTCACTCAATGATTATGTCAAATGACAATTTTTTTAAACACGCTCTGCCCTCCCTCCCCCGTTCAAATCACCACTCACCCCCACACAGACACTTTAACGTTACATTAAATTCTTCTTTTTCACGCCAATTGACGTCGTTCAATGACCATTTAGTTGTCAATTATTTCTTTTTGTCTATTGATAAGTGTATTTAGATAAGAACCTAGGCAAAGTCGCTGCGGATCAGGCCAAGTCATGCTGGCTCTTATATACATAGCTGGTTTTTCAGCTTTTCCAAGCGGCAGCATCAACATTTGCATATTGAACGGCAGTTTGTCTTTTTGCTAGCCAAAAAAACCAACAACTCTTTAGTTATGACCAACCATTAAATTTAACTATTAAACCATTTTTGGACTATGGATTTGGATTCGTCGTTGTCGCAGTTGTCTTTGCTGTCTGCTGACAGTTGTACCTTATGATCGTTTTTTTTTTTTTTTGTATTTTTGGGAGATTTCAATTTATGAGACAGCTGCAACAAGAAATGGCGAAAGGCAATCGAACAAGACGTGGGAATTCATGAGTGAGCATCAGCTGAAAGAACAGCACAACAACCGCCATTTGGAAGATAGTTTTGGGGGCCATATAACAGAATTTATATATGATTTGTCTAAATATTTTGTAAAACATTTAAAGCTAATAGGGGAAAAAAAGGGAAAATTTAAATTGGAAATTATGTTTGTGAGAGGTCTTAAGTCCTATCTAACTAATTTTAAAGTGGTCATATGAATTCACCAGTTGGGGGATTGAGGACAGCCCAGTGAAATCTCAGTTTGTGCCATTGTCTTTCAAGCCTACTCTGAATTCTGTGTGACCCATATAGGAATGAATTATCTTACATATTCATATCTTGTGTATATGTGTTGTTCGTGCAACAATTTTCAAGACAAAAAGCAATTTGCAAGCAACAGAAATAAGAAGGAAAAAAAAGAAAGAAAATGAGAAATTTTTGCAGTGCCTCACTCATATGCCACGCACGTAGAAAGACACAGAAACCGAAATGCGAAACCGAATGGGATATCGAAACCGAACCAAACTGTGGCAATACAACAATCATCATCATCATCATAATCATGCCATCAATATATGGCAATTATCAATGAAATTTATAACAATCCACGAAATGTAACGAAAACTTAACCGACCAATAAAAATTTCATTTTCATAAAGGAGTAGAAAGATGTAGAATTGCAGCTGCAGTTTCCAATTGCTCCATGTCCATGTCCATTGGAGTAACTTCAACTTCAACTCGTGCTGTGTCCAGTTCGTCAGCCTCACAACGTCATGATCATCATCACGGTCATGATTATCATCATCATCATCATTGTGAACAACAACATTGTGATCTGCATCATAAAAACGTGCCAGATTGATGCGTGATTGAAATGCCAATTGGAATGGAAACAAAATACATTTTTTTTTCTCTAAAGCCACGTTTTTTTTTTTGAGATTTTGTATTTGCTTTTTGCGTGTGCTTACCGTTAAGTTCTCTTTCTCCATTTTTGTCTCTTTTGCATTGTCATGTTGTACAATTAGTTTGAACATCACTTTTTATTAGGCGGGAACTTTGATTTCAGAGCATTTGACTGCAATTTGTTTAGACAGACAAAAAACCTAGAGAAGAAAGAAAAGAAGAACTATCCGTTGGTTTGATCATCTACAGTTACCCCCTTTTGGCCATATATAGTAAGCGAGAGAGAGAAGAACTTGTACCGCAGATTTCCATCGCTTACCGTTCTAACAAAGATCTTGTCGCTATGACTTGTTTTTTTTTTCTATTCTGTTCCTTTCTTTTCTATTTTTTTGTTTAGGTATATATCTTGCCCTAACTTTGTGTGTTGCATAGAGAGTTTATAATCGGTTTAGAGCTGCGGTTTGTAACGGATATTAGATTGTGTTTACTGTATGCTTGTCTATGCTATTAAAAGATTCCTGAATGATTTCTCACCTTTTTTCAAGGAATTGTTTATAGCTACTAAAATTAAACAAAGTCATTTGACTGAAAGTGCTAAATTGTGAAATAGAAATGGGGAATAGGAATAAACTTGATGTTAGCTAATTTTATAAATTTATTCGTTCACATTAATAGATCATTTCTCCTTTCAATTTACTAATGAGTAACTACCAGGTATAAGTAAATATTTATCACGAATTGTGTCACATTTACTCTCTTTAGAGAGCATTAAAAGTGTCGTCTTAATACATAATTGTTCAGTTACCGCCTTTTTATAGCCATTCTCAATTAATATGCATTTTATCCATCTATGTACATATGTATGAGACACACTTGACCATATCTTACTTCAGTCTTCTTTCATATTTCTTATTGAATGGAGTCTTCAGTTGAGTTGGCGCCAGAGTGTAGAATCTATTCTAAAGACCATTTAGGGCAACTTGCAACAGGCCAACCTGTGAAGAAACATGTATTCGCAACATAAATGCATACTATATCTAGAGATATATGTATGAACAGATGTTTGTATCAATGAAAGAGTCAATTCAATCGACTGCTCTTATCGCTCGTTGTGGACAGCAGCAACAACAAATTGATCATTTCAATTAATGAAACGCATTTAGTGTAAACATTAAACGTGGATGAAGAAGCAGAAGAAGGTAGTAGAAGAAGATGAGATGATGGAAATGAAGATGAAGTGGAGTTGCTGGCATTGTTGTTGTTGTTGTTGGGCCTAATGAGGCGTGTATATGTGAGAGAAGAGGAATCGTAAAAAATCTTTTTGCCTCTTGCTTGCTTGCTGTGTGTCTGTGTCTGTTTCCTTCTGTTGCCTGCCACAATTTGCATATTTTGTTGTTGTTGTTGTTGTTGTTGCCATTGCTGTTGCTGGCGATTAAGCGCGTAAATTTGTCGTTAAAAATCATGTTGGAGATCTCTCAGACACACGCGATTAAAATTACAGAAGCAGTTAAACATGGGACAGCAGCAGCGTCAGCAGCTGTTGATTTTCTCTGTTGATTTTCAACTGTTTTTATTCCTTTTTTTGGTTTTCGTGGTGCGGGTCTCTGATTTTGATTTTGATTTCGGTTTTGCTTGATTGATGGCTGTCGCCCCTTGGCGCATGCTTGGCATGTCTATAAGACATACCAACTGACTGACTTACTGATTTACCGTTGTCTGATAAGCAAGAGAGAGAGAGACACAAAACTGTGAACTGGTGGCAATTACCTCAAGTGGAGCAACATTTCGCATTTGGCATTTGCATAAATTGGCTTGAAAACGAAACGAAACGAAAGACTTAGGCAACAAACTTGATGGCTTTCTTCGTGACTAATTTTCGATGTTGTTTTTTTTATTTTGGTTTTCTTTTTCTGTATTTCTCAGATCCGACCAGAGGTCATTTCTTTTAGTTGCAAACTGTCTAAAGCAATTTGATGTTACAATTTGTTTGTAACGACAACTCAATTGGCTCCTGGCGGTCCTATTCTGTCTGTTCGTATCTCTGGGAAATTGGCCATGAAAGTGGTTTAACCCTTGACAGGCCGTAACGGAGCCAAATGCGTATCAAGTAAATCTTTAAAAACTATGTGAACCACGATAATCTAACCAAGTTTAAATTAGAATCTTAGCTTGGATACAGCTGGGAGAGAGAAGGAGGTTATAAGCCTGCATTAAGTTCATACATAATGAGAGCTGATGCAGATATCGAGGTATGATAGCTATCAATTAGACTTCAGCGGAGACTAAGAGCCAGCTAGCGTAGGTTTTTGGCATAAATGCTAAATTGCTGGATTGCAGTCAGTCATTAACCTAGCTGGGATTAGAATGATGCACATCATTGATTAAAAAGTTTATGTTGTTTTTTCTCTTATTTTGTATTAACTAGTTTATCTTGTTAACTAGAGCATGAAATGTTTTTTTAATTCCTTTGTTTGTTTTACGGTTTCTACTAATTATGATTTAATATCATATTTTTTATGTCTCTCTTTTCATTTTAAATTATTCAATTATAATTTTATGCAACACGCCATACAGCAGCAGCAGCCGCAGCAGAAGCAGTCGAAGTTAAAGCCACAAAATGTTTTTCACAGCAAATTATGCGGCCAACCGCAGCGAGCCGCCACCAACAGCACCACTAGAATCCGAATTCAAATGTATTTTGGACTACACCGAAACATGCAATCCCAACTCCCCCTCCCTTCCTTTTACGTCTCTTCCCACCTGTCAATGGTCTCAACACACGGATTTCCCACGCATGGCCCCTTTGGCATGGAAATAAAGAAACGGCTAAAGAGAGAGAGAGAGAGAGAGATAGAGTAAGAGAGAGACGAAAAAACAACTTCCGCGACTTGCCGACGACTGTTAAATTTGCGTTTTTGATTAAATCGTGGGATAGATCAAAGGCAAACAAGAGAAGACTTCTCTAAGTTATCGGCATAAAGCTAAAGGTAAAACAGGTGAGAATTTATAATGTGGGATAGAATCCAGCGAGATGATGGCAACCAGACAACAATAATTTTTAATTAATTAAATAAGGAAGTTCCTGATCCATTCCAGTGGGTAAGTTTTTTTCTGCTTAAGCCTAAGTTTTCGATTGGTTCTGCATCTCGGCACAGTTAATGGCACTGGAAGAATTCACGGGGTTTTTATTTAACACACCCGTGATCTCTTAGTGGCATCTATGGTGCGGGATTTAAGCATACAGAACATCAGACATCAAGTGTTAATTTTTTTTTTTTTTTTGATTTTTGAACTAGTTGGTAGCAGCCACGAACTGCTACAAATTGGTTTGAAAACAAAGTGTTTCTTTTTATTTTGTTATTGTGGGAAATTAATTATTAAATATAGATGAAAAGGCAATCTGCCGGTCGGCCCCGTTGCACTCATTAGCACCTCAAAAGCTACAATCTAAAAAAAACAAAACTTTCGAAAAAAAAAACCCAAAGTGGGGAATATAAAGTTGTTAGGGCTTGGGAATTGGAATTGGAATGGTAACTCCGGACGTGGCAGCCTTGAAAAATCACCTTTCACACTGTGCCTAGAGTTCTCTCTGAGCTCTTTTTTTTTCTCTTTCTTTTTGAAATTTTATTTTATTTTTTTTTTGCCCAACAATTAACAGTTCAATGAACCAAGGCCAAAGCAAGCGGATGGAGGAAGAAGAACAAAAAAAGGCAGGCAGCAACTGCTGGTGCTGTTTCAAAGTACCAATCTCTCAAAGAATAGCACAAAGCCCATGGATAATAGCCCAATGGAGTCAGAAGGCATCAGAAGTAGCAGCAGCAGCAGCGGCAGAAGAAGAAGCAGAAGATACATACAGTAGAAATACAGACACAGAGACAAGAGAGCATAATAGGGATAGGGAGGGCTAAGAGGAAATGTAGTGACTCTAGGTACTAGAGGAAAAAAAAAAGATAATTAACTTTTTTTCTTCTTCTTGTAACTTCTTTTGAACGCTAAGTATGCCAAAGAGGAAACACACAGACAATGAAGACCCCAAATGTGTGAGATAGTTTTCTCTGGAGACCCAAGATATCTATCTCCCTCTTTCTCACTCTCTCTTTCTCTCTTTTTCTATCTCTGGTTTCTTTATGTTGTCAACGCTTGAATGATTTTTCATACATGTATAATTTTATGTTGCAAAAAAAAGTAGAAAAATTCTTGCACGAGCTCTTCTCACTGCCCTGCACTTGTCCCCAGCATAAGGTAGTTCCGCATGGTTGGCTTTGGGCAAAGGGAAGTCACTTAATGTTAATGATAATGCTGTTGATGATGATGATAGTAATGTTGATGATGATGACAATGGCAACATCTACTTCCTTTGTCGTTTCGTAAGCAATTTATCAGACACCTTTTTGGCTTGAGTAGTTCAACAACACAGAGACGTAAAATTTATTTTTGATTTTTCGATCTAGTATTTGGATAAGACTCAAATAAGTGTAAGATTTATACTAATATATATGTATATAAGACTTCAGACATAAATAAACTTAAAAAAGGAGTTAATGGATACTAGATTTTATGTCCTAAATTTATTCAAAAACCACAAGTGTAACAATTAAATACACTTGTTTCCCTAATGTTTAATGGAATGCTAATTAATTTTCTTGTTTTAAAAAAACACATGTTTTAATAAATGTAAATATATTTTTCATTTGAGTTAATTTCATCTATTTTAATAAGCAATAGGACAGGAATAAAATATTTTATCTTACATTTCACTTTCTATACTACTTACCTACTTATTATATTAAATTTTATAACTGAACTCTTGCAATTGTGATCAAAAATGTTAAAGTGAAAATGGAAAGCTCCGTTTAGATTATCAAAATACTCTTGGGAGGCCTCCAAAACTTACTTAATCGATGCCCACACATAATGCTGAAGTGCTTTTGCCCACTTAAAAGTAATCCTCATCGAAGTCTTGTTTTAGGCGAGCAATTTCTAATGGCCACATCGACATCATCTTTGATGGATGCAGGTGCTGCTGGTATAGTATTAGCCAATAGTATTAGCCAAAAAACGAGAGATACAATGTGGGACAATAAAAGTAAAAAAGAATAATTTATAATTATAATTTGATGAAGTTTTATTTCAAATTAGATGAGATTGACAAACAATTTTTATGGTGAGACACGAAAATACTAAAAAAAATAGGAAAAATAAGCTTCCTGATGAGATGAGATGAAAACATTAATTTTGGAATCCGTGTTTCGAAGACTCCGCAAGGCCATAAAAATTCATTTAGGTGGTCATACATACATATTTTATACACATTTTTTTTTTGATTTTTTCAAAATAATTAGCCTTAAGTATCTCTGCCTGAGCAGCGATAGTAGCTGGTCCAATCAACGTCCTTTCATAAATATCTAACTTTAAGTAAAACAAAAATAAAATATATATACAATATAAAAACGGAATAACAACAAAATCAATCACATACAATGTAAAGATTTTTTAAGACATTATTTTACCATTTCCAATATCAAACTCATCTATCTATTTATGTATGTATATTTGGCTATTTTTAAGACATTAAAAGTGTTTCATTGATGGTAAAATATTAATACATTTTTCTAGCTACATATAATTGACCTTTTAGTGGAAAATACTTGAAGAATCCCCATTTCATATTGAGGCGGAAGTGGTCTTTCATAAGTTTGTCCAATCGATGATTAAGACTAATGCTATTTCGGCTAAGCTGTGAAAACTATAAATTAAACAAAGAGATCTATATAAACCAAACACACATGGAATTGCAATAAAATGATGCTCATGCATATTTATTTCAATTAAATTAATAGACTTGATCATTGGCATGAAATGAGTTTTAAAAGGAATATTCCTATAGTTATCTAATGTTAAGATTCTTTCCCATAAAATAGAGAAGATAAAGCAGACCAAAAAAATAAAAATCAAATTGATTGGGCACCAAATGCTTGAAATGTTTCCTTCTTTTTGCATAATTCAATGCGCACGCGTTTTGGCTATTTAGTTTCGACCATTTTCCAGCCAGAGATTCCAAGACCGACAGCTGGTCAAGACAAACAACATGTTGTTGCTGCTTGTTGCTCTGCATTCGAATTCCATGCGATTTAAATCATTAAAGTGGACGACAGGCGAGCCAAATAGTTGTTGCCGCCTGCTGTTGCTGTTGCAGTTCCTGTTGTTGTCGTAGGGAAAATTTGAAAATTACCTTTAATCAGAGCGAAAATGAGATGGCTAATTTCGAATTGCTTAGAGACTGTGGGAACTATTTTTGTTGTTGTTGTTGGGGTTTCTCGGCTTTCTGGTGTGGGTGGGTGGCTAGGCTAGTTGATGCTGATGGCTGGAATGTGGCTGTGAACTGGCCCCGGTTCACAGAGTCAGAAAATCAAATAGAAAACAAAATCACCAAAGAGGAACTTTTGCTCTCCAAATTATGCAAAATTACAAAAAAAAAAAAAAAAAAAAAGAAAGAAAAACGATCTCTTTCCTTTGGAGTTGGGGGGGGTTTTTTTGTTTGATCTATGAGACTGGCCATTACGAGAATCTTGATGTAAGCCAGCTGCTGGTGGCGACTCTTCGCATTCTGTTATTCGTATAACAGTTGGCTACACAAATGATGATGATGATGCCGCAATGGACTAGAGATCATGGAAGTACCATGACAAGCGACAAGTTGTCGTTAGGCCCAAAATTAGATGCATTTTGCATGGCAAAAACCAGTGCGAATGAGGTACGTAAAGCGGACAGAGAGAAAGAGAGCTTAAGAAACAGAAAGAGACACACAGACCCACACAGCGAGAGAGAGAGAGAGAGAGAGAGAGAGGGAGAGAGACAAGTAAAACCCATAAAGCCCCACTGCATAGGGTAAACATTTTGGAGATGCATCAATGCAGCTGTCTGAGAACTGCAACAACATCTAGGCCCAGCGAATGGGTGTGTATGTATGTGTGTGTGTGTGTGTGTGTGTGAAAAAATATAGGCATGTGTCACTGTGTGTGTAAGTGAAGTGTGCAAATATTTTAGCAGCAATTTTCAGCTTAAATGCCTAACACAACGAGGCGCATCGTGTGCCCAACTGCTTAAAGAGTTTTTCGTTTTTTTTTTTAAGTTTCTGTCAGGCGGAATTTCAAATAAGTTTTTTTTGTTGTTTTTACAGACATCATTTTCATTACTGTTCAAGGTAAATGAACTTAATAATATATACATAAAAGCAGTTGTTTTTAAAACGGCATTAACCATTTGGGCATATTTATAGACGTTGGGTTTACTTCTTTTGCTGAGTTAAGTTCAAATGTTTTTGGTACTAAAATCAAAGTAGGGATTGTGCACTTGAGCTAAAAATACTAAAACTAATGGAGAGACTCTATACCTAATCATTTTGACTAACATAAAAATAAGGTAAGCTAGCTAAATAAACATATTATGTCTAGCTGAAACGTAGAATTGAAGAACTTTGTTACAAAATCTAATTCTGTACAGAGTTTTGGTTTAAAAAACATTAGGGGTCTTCATCTCTCAAAGGTGGAAGGACATTTAAAGAGCCATTTGGTAGTTTTCTTCAAAACTAAAACTAGTTGGGAATTAGAACTTGGGGAAATGAGAATAGTTAAGCATAGATTTCAACTCTCAAACTTTGTCTTATGGGCAAACAATAACTATTTATTTTGAAAATAAATTTTTCTCTCTTAGTAATGATTAATCTTTGAATTAAAAATGTATACTTAGTAATTGTTGAAGCTCTCTATTGTTAATTGAATAGTGTTACATATGCATACATTCATATACTCACCTGTATGAAATTACAGCGTATTAAGAGCAACATATACAACAATTGAGTATAGTTCGAGTAGTATTAGTTTTGACTGTTAACTAGAAAGAAATCTCTTTCAAGTTTTTGGGGGATTTCCAAAGCGTTAATTATTGACCAGTCTATACACGTGATGATGACAATGACTCTTACCATCCCCTTTTCTCCACCTCTCAATTCATAGAGATCAATGGAAAAAAAAACTCACGATCGCAGAAAGAGATATACAGTGTATAACTTTGTGTGTTAAAGCGGATCTTCTGACATCTACATACATATATACATATATATATCTTCACTTTCGTTTCGAACGATTTCATCAATATCCCACAACTTGTCCCTGAATTTGTGCAGCGACCCCGTTCCCGTTTCTCATTGTTGTTTCCGTTATACGCCGTTGTAAAGACATATCGATTGATGATTTTATTCGAATTTCTGCTACGAATCTATTAACAATTCAAATCGTAAGACAGTTTGAGAACGTATCAGTAAAATTCAAGGCAAATATTTTTACCTACATACAATATACATACATATGTATGTAATACATTGTGTAGAGTTCTAGAAAAATAATTTTATATCGTTGCGACCTTTAGTTAGGTAAGTTAAGCTAAGGTGAATTTATGTAAAATTGTTTCACTTTGAAAGAAGATTAAAAATGTAAGTCCCAAACTAATAATAAACGAGCTATGGAAGTTAACTTCGGCCTTGCCGAAGTTTATATACCCTTGCAGTTCTTTATTATATTTAATTCGATAAGAAAAGTGAAATTTCATACATCAACAGCATTAGTTGTCGTATTATGAATATGCTCAAATATTTTTCAAACTACTGAATTCAAAACACATTTAATGATTATTAAACAATATATGATATAGTAGTCCGATCCCGATGATTTTTTTCAACCCGATATCTCTTAAGATGGCTGAGTAAAACGCATACGCACAGACGGACGGACAGACGGACAGACGGACAGACGGACATGGCTATATCGACTCAGCTTCTCAAGCTGATCAAGAATATATATACTTTATGGGGTCGGAAACGTCTCCTTCTGTGCGTTACAAACATCTGACCAATTTTATAATACCCTCTGCAAGGGTATAAAAACATTAAGGCTTTGGAAAAATTATAGAAGTAAGTAAACTGGCTCATTTTAAGTTAATAATAAACTGTTCCCAAAAGTTTTACCGAGGTTCGTGTCCATGCTAAATGCTTAGCTTTTTGCTGCGTTAACTGGGCACATTCAGCAGGTACTACTTCTAATCAGAGCTCACCTGTTCACCTCTCCAACGAAAAGTATCTAAGGTAAGTTAGTTTTATTTTACTTTATTTAAGAGCCTTTAAATTTACATTTTGTTTACAAATATAGATAATTGTTAATTTTTCTTCTTAGGATCCTCATCTTTGATTGTTTGCTTTTTCTTTTCGTCTTCCTTGCATTTGGCCTTTAGATCGGCCTCCTTTTTGTTTTTCTCTTCCTGCTCACATTTGGCCTTGAGATAGGCGGGCATTTTCTTTTTTTCTTCCTCTTCTTTTTTGGCCTTGAGATCCGCTTGCTTTTTTTGTACTTGTGGATCACATTTGGCTTTTTGTTCAGCTTCCTTTTTCTTTTTCTCTTCTTCTGCAAGTTTGCACTTTAATTTTGCTTCTTTTTCCTTCAACTCCTCCTCCAAGCGTTTTGCTTCTTTCTTCTTCTGCTGTTCTTGATCACATTTGGCTTTCTGATCAGCTTCCTTTTTCTTTTTCTCGGCTTGTTCACATTTCGCTCTTTGATTAGCTTCCTGTTTCTTTAACTCGTCCTCCTTTTGTTTAGCCTTTAGTTTGGCTTCGGCTTCCTTTCTGTTTTTCTCTTCCTGCTCACACTTGGCCTTGAGATAGGCAGCCATTTTCTTTTTTTCTTCCTCTTCTTTTTTAGCCGTGAGTTCCGCTTGCTTTTTTTGTACTTCTGGATCACATTTGGCTTTTTGTTCAGCTTCCTTTTTCTTTTTCTCTTCTTCTGCAAGTTTGCACTTTAATTTTGCTTCTTTTTCCTTCAACTCCTCCTCCAAGCGTTTTGCTTCTTTCTTCTTCTGCTGTTCTTGATCACATTTGGCTTTTTGATCAGCTTCCTTTTTCTTTTTCTCGGCTTGTTCACATTTCGCTTTTTGATTAGCTTCCTGTTTCTTTAACTCGTCCTCCTTTTGTTTAGCCTTTAGTTTGGCTTCGGCTTCCTTTTTGTTTTTCTCTTCCTGCTCACACTTGGCCTTGAGATAGGCAGCCATTTTCTTCTTTTCTTCCTCTTCTTTTTTAGCCTTGAGTTCCGATTGTTTTTTTTGTAGTTCTGGATCACATTTGGCTTTTTGTTCAGCTTCCTTTTTCTTTTTCTCTTCTTCTGCAAGTTTGCACTTTAATTTTGCTTCTTTTTCCTTCAACTCCTCCTCCAAGCGTTTTGCTTCTTTCTTCTTCTGCTGTTCTTGATCACATTTGGCTTTTTGATCAGCTTCCTTTTTCTTTTTCTCGGCTTGTTCACATTTCGCTTTTTGATTAGCTTCCTGTTTCTTTAACTCGTCCTCCTTTTGTTTAGCCTTTAGTTTGGCTTCGGCTTCCTTTTTGTTTTTCTCTTCCTGCTCACACTTGGCCTTGAGATAGGCAGCCATTTTCTTCTTTTCTTCCTCTTCTTTTTTAGCCTTGAGTTCCGATTGTTTTTTTTGTAGTTCTGGATCACATTTGGCTTTTTGTTCAGCTTCCTTTTTCTTTTTCTCTTCTTCTGCAAGTTTGCACTTTAATTTTGCTTCTTTTTCCTTCAACTCCTCCTCCAAGCGTTTTGCTTCTTTCTTCTTCTGCTGTTCTTGATCACATTTGGCTTTTTGATCAGCTTCCTTTTTCTTCTTCTCGGCTTGTTCACATTTTGCTTTTTGATTAGCTTCCTGTTTCTTTATCTCATCTTGCTTTTGTGTGGCCTTTAGTTTGGATTCGGCTTCCTTTTTGTTTTTCTCTTCCTGCTCACACTTGGCCTTGAGATAGGCGGCCTTTTTCTTTTTTTCTTCCTCTTCTTTTCTGAGTTCCGCTTGCTTTTTTTTCTCTTCTGCATCACATTTGGCCTTTAGTTGTGCTTCATTTTTCTTTTCTTCTTGCATTTTTTTGGCACTTAATTCCAAATCCTTTTTTCTTTTCGCGGCCTCCGCCTGTTTAGCCTTAAGTTCTACATTCTTTTTCTTTTTCTCTTGCTCTTCACACTTGGCTTTTAGTTCTGCTACCTTTTTCTGTGTCGATTCTTCTCTACTGTCCTTCTGTTGTCTCTGATCTCTACTCTTCTTATCATGTCTAGCTTTTTCTAATATTTCCTCTCGTTTCTCCTCGGCCTCACACCAAGCTTGCAGTTCTTCCTTATTCATATCCTGTGGTTTTTTGAATTGTTTTACGTCTTTTTTGTTTTTTACCTCTTCTTCAGCCTGACAGAAGGCTTTTTGTTCATCTTTACTCATTCTCTGGAACTTCTCTTCTCTTCCACGATCCTTTTTATCTTGGTCTTCACACTTGGCCTTTAATTTGGCGTCCTCAATCTCTTTCGCCTGAATAGCAATTTGCTTCTCACATTCTGCCTCCAGTTGTTTCATTTGCTCTAAACTTATCTCATCACATTCTGCTTCTGCATCGACTTCAATAATGGCATGAACGCCACCACCCAAGCGACTATCATCCCGCAACTCCAGCGATTGATTCTGTAGTTCAAAGAAGGAGTAACGGTGGTAGCCAAAATATTGGGCATTTTTATACTTTTTCCCACGACCTGCTCCAGGACCCAATTGCTCTTCGGGACATTCAAATTGACGAAATGCAGCTGGTCTTATGTAACTTGGGACGTCTATGCCAACATGTTTTACACCCACTGGATCATAACCATTTTCCGGTGGATCTTTCGGTGGATGCGGAGTGTTCGAGAGTTCGCTACTTAAATTTGGATCCCGCCTTGGCAATGCTGTTTTCTTGGAACAATATCGTAGTAGAAGAGGTCTTAAAAAAAGCTTAGACATTGCTACCTTCTTTAAAGGATAAAAATTCATGATTTTTTTTTTTTTAACGCGTATGTTAGAATACGCAAATTTCAAAGGCTACTTGGAATAGTTTTGAATGTATGTATGTTAATTTGTAATATAAATGACAATCTGATTCAACTCTTAGTAAGATTATAATTGGTCATTCAATCCATTTAGTTTCTCTCGTTGGGCATTACCTTCAATTCTTGCCCCCTCCACAGCAGTCACGGGTCGCATATACTTGGTCTCCATATATGGCGGCAAGTTGATGGCCTGAACCTGAACTTTCTCAATGGCTTCCGACTCTGTCTTAGCTGCTTGGTGCGCTTAGCTTCCATTTCCGTTGCTTGCTCGACTGCTTCTTCAACTTCATATTTAGGTTCCGGCACCTGAGCTCGCCGCAATATGGTACCCTTAAAGGTGATGGATGCTTCTTTGCTATAACCACGCCATATGCTGGTCATAAGGCCATTTGCCAGCTTCCTTGTTAAACCCAGCATGGTCAACATTTTTGCGATATAATGGAAAAGGAAGTTAAGCACACTACTAAGAGACAGAGAGAGCTGGAGGAAGAGGGGACGGACGGCAAAAAAGTCAAGTGAGGAGGTCTTACTATATTCTTACTTTGATTTGTCTCGGTTTTATTTCTGTTGTGCCTGTGTTTTCATTTCTCTCTTTTGGATTTGACAATGACATTTACAGCAAAAGCACACTATTTTTTTTATTCTTTTTTTTTTCTCTATGCCGCTGTCAGCCAATTGTCAAGTTGAAACGCTCAAGGGACAGAGCCAGCTGCAGTTTTGATGAACTTTTAAGTGATTTCTCTAGCGGAAGACTCGACGACGAGTTTAGGGATAACAGCTGGCCATGGCAAGAGGAGTATAAGAAGAGGGAGACGAGGAGGCGGTGCCGCGGAAATGCAAATGACTTTAATCTAATTCAGTTTGTCTTGTTGATACCGCCGAAGTTGTTTTCCCACATAGTTGATAAGTATTTTAAATTCAAGTGAGTCTAGACCTCAAATCTTACGTCTCCAGAAATGAACAACCGATTATACTAGTATTTGCAATCACAAATGAACAACGACTCGATCGTAGCTTAAATAAAGTTTCTTTATTCTTCACTTTAATGTTGCTTGAGAATTTTTAATAATTTTCCATTAAACTTCAACTTTTGATTTTCTTTTGTAAACTCTTTTATACAAAGAGTCACCCTCTTGCTATCAGATTCACCTGTTTGCTGTTTTTTTTGTCTTTTGTACTTAGTTTTATCTGACGGCAACATGAAGCCGATTTTCATTGCCAAGCTGTTAACAAACCTGCCACAAGTTTTAACCAACATCTCGGCGTTTCGGCATGCACATCTCCACCAGCCCCGCCCCAGTCAGTCAGTCAAGTGCAACTTTATTTTTAAGTGCTTCAGAGAAATGGAAAGGCAAAAGGTTGGGAAAAGTTTATGGCATAAAAGGAGCCAAACAAAGTTTTTCTAACGTTTGTGTCTGGGTAACATAGCTGTTGGTTTATTATTAAAAAAATTTGTTACCATTTGCTTCACTTGTTTCTACTCGGTTTCTCAGTTTATGGCAGAAACACGTGTGTTGTGCATGTGTGTGTATGTGTGCATATGTGTACCGAGTGTCAGAGTCCATGAAAGGCGATTAGGGTCAACTGAACTGGCTTTGGCTTTGCTTAGTTGGCCAGAAATAAAAACTACAAGGATGAAACAACCTCTCTATGACCACCTGTTGCTTTTATCCTTTTAAATAGAACTCAATTTTGGTATCTTCATTTTCACACACATACAAGCTTAAGCTTGTTGCTTTATTTAATTTAATTTTCTTTTTATTTTCTTTTCGTTTCTTTCCTTTTTTTTTGAGTTTTCATAATAATGCAGTTTGAACTAACTATGAAAAAAAAATGTTAAACAAGAAAACAATTAAACTTAGAACTAAAAGTTAGCAAAGGAAAAACTTTAAGCATTAGTTGGTCAAGAGAAAGAGAGAGAGAGCAGATTAACAAAGATAGACAAAGGGAAAGAAAGTTTTACCAAAATCCCAAGGATAAGAGATATCACTAGAATGACACAAGTCTTATTTGTGTACATAAACATAATCGTGATCCATTGATTGCCATTTAATTGAGGTCAGTTGAAGTTCAGTTTGGAGTCAGACTTGGCTTTTTACCAGGACTTGAGACGAGATGATGATGATGACGATGAAGAAGAACTGAGACGCTCTGAGCTGCTAGCTGAACGCAGTTCTTCGCTATCTCGTCGATTATCCTGACGACGCTCATCCTGATCCAATCGATCCAATTGCCAGAGATCATTGCCCAGCAGACGTCTGCCCTGGGACCAGCTCAATGCGGCACCGGCCCGCAATGCATTGCCATTGAGACGTGTAGAGATTAAACCATTCAGATTAGCCGAATCCAAAAGTAGGGGCGAACTAATCAATTGGGCCTGGACAGAGGCGCTTGAGGGTTGGGATAGAATCAAAGATGGCTGATTGCTATCGCTACGCTCAATGGTTAGACGAGTGCGGGGCAATTGGCGCCAGGCCTCCAGATCGCGTTCACGGGATAACAAAGTGGTGCGGCTAGATGTGGATGTGGTGGTGGCACTGCTGCCAGGCAAGCGAGCCAACAAAGTGGGTGGATGGGATACCAGAGTGGCCTGTACACTTTGACCAAGCAGCTGACCAGAGCTGGGCAGGATTAGGGTCTGCTGTTCCGAGTTGAGACGGTCCAAGAGACGTTGTTGCTGTTGCTGCTGTTGGCGACGATCCTGTTGCTGCTGCTGTTGACGACGTTCTTCCCGCTCACGCAATTCACGCTCCCGCAATTCACGGTCACGCAATTCACGCTCCCTCAAGTCACGCTCACGTTGCTCACGTTCACGCTGCTCACGATCACGCTGCTCCCGTTCACGTTGCTCACGTTCTCTCTGTTCCTGCAGACGCTGCAAGTCCCTCAATTGTTGCTCTTGCTGTTGACGCTGTTGCTCCTGTTGCTGTCGCTGGACTTGCTGCTGGAATTGCTCCATCAATTGCTGGGCCTGGACACGGGCTTGATTTTCGGATTCGAGACGCGTTTGGGCTTCCAATTGAAGTTGTTGTTGCTGCTGGGCTTCGGCAAGGCTGCGAGCTTCGGCAATGGCTTGGGCAGTTAGACGAGATTGCAATTCTTCAATGCTATTGAAACGAGAGGCTGAGCTACTGGTCCTTTCCAATTGCTGCTGTTCATCCAGACGCTGCTTGGATACACGGGCATTGAATCCACTCAAATCATCAGCGGTATACTCCACAATGCGTCGAGTGCCATCGGGTTCAATTAGAGAGTATTGACCCTGTACCAGATCACCGTCCCGTTTCTCCTCCTGACGTTTATCATCGCCTGTCAGCGAATCTCTGACATCATAGGCAAAACTATATTGTGGACGACTATCGTAATCCTCGCTTGAGTTGGGAGTCAAGGTTGTGCTGTCATCATCATTATCATCATTGGCATTGGATCTATCATTATTGTTGTTGTTGTTGTTGTTATTGTTAAGGTTCAGTTGTTGTTGCAGGCTTGAGATGGATGAGGATTTGCTTAGTTCCAGAGGCCGCAGTAGAGCCGAATTGGCCACATTACAAGTCAGCAGACTCAGGCAAAGCAACAGGTAGGTCTAAAATGAAATTTTTTTTTTGAGTTTTATTCCGCATTTGATTGGGCATATAAATCATTGGCATTGGGCATCATCATCAATTTGCCATTGAATCTTTTACATGCCCATAAATAACTGACCACAAATTCGGACAACATTCATGAATTTGATTTTTTGTTGGTTTTTAGGGCTAAACTTTTTCCCCTGCCTTTTTTTTTTTTGGTTCTTTTCAACATTCAAAGTGGTTACGGCTTTGGTTTTTATCCGTTTTCTTTTTTATACCCTTACAGAGGGTACTAGTATTGTAAAAGTCTTTGTTTGAAAAACTTTCATTTGATATATATTTTAGTTTAAACTTTGTGCGCCATTATTTTAGATTAGAACTTAACTCAGAATTAAATTTGGAAAGGATATATAAAATTCGGCGTGGGGGGCTTAGTAGCCAATAAATTAGTTTTGTTGTATTTTTGATTATCCTGATTTATAGCGAAGTATTTGTTCCTCATGTAGGGATGACATATCCTGGACCTAAATTTATGGCCTACAAAAAAAACTTACCCGTTTCATGGCTGGTTACGTTAAGTATTCGACTAGTTGGCTTTAGTTGTTGCTATTGCTTTTGTTGATTCTTGTTTGTAATTTGTTTTGCTGCTGCTCTTGGTAAAACCAAATACAAGACTGATGCTTAGGCTAACGAACACTAACCATTTTATATGCCCAAAAGGGCTTATCGAAAGAACCAGACCACATTTGATATGCGTTAGAGGCTTTCAAATTTGTTTAGTTAGGGTTACAAATGACCTAGAGATACGCCTGCCTGGTCATTAAAGCTGCACTGCAGCATTCACTTTTCCTCAAAAACAAAACCAAAGTAACACAGTCAAAAACAACAAAAACAAAAATAAAAGACAAAAATTGTCACCCAGTGGTAGGCTAACCAACATTTTGCCTACGGAAATTGGAAATTGGCCAGGCCAAACAACAGTCAAGCAGACAGATGGATAGATAAATCTGCAACTCGGCCTGCATTGGACTTATGAATTTGAAATTTTGTAATTTCAGGCCACACGGAACACAACTCCAATTGCAAAATGGTTCAGTAAGCTGACGACACATGGCAAACAAAAATGGAAATTCGATAAGCGGAATATGGAAGCAAATGCAAATGATGAAGAAGACGCGACAGATTGGAACGGTGGGCAACCCTAATGGACTTGCTTTGAAATGGAGTAGACTTTTTGCCGACAGGTTTTAATCGATATGGCAAAATGGGGCAAGTAGGTAAACTTTGTTATTTTGCTTAATTTGCTTTTTGCCAACAAACTAGTTGTCTTATGATCAAGTCAAGGAAGTGTCGGATATATTGGCTTCCACTTGGGTAAACTTGCAAGTTCCTTGTTAGGTGTTTATCGATTATAATTGTCTCTCAGCCATTAAATTTGCATTTTCCTAGTTGATAAATAATTGCCAAGACGTTGGCAAGTTTTTCTCTGACTAATTTTCAAGAATTGCTTGTTTCTGCATTCTTAGACGTTGCTGACATAAATAACATTCATCAAAGGCCATAACATCTGAAAGAAATGGTTTAAAAATAATAATAATGTTTGCAATATTATTTTCTTTTGTATTTATATTGTAATATAAATCAACGTGTTAGAATATTCGTATATTAAATAGAACTCTTCTCTCTGAGTTGTAGTTAAGATAAAGTTCTGTGATTGCAGTGAGGAGTGAATTTCTGGGTGTCCTCGTCTTTACAGCAAGTGCAGTGGTCGCGGCATTTTTCCAGTCCATTGCAATCGCTTAATACTTCCTGATAATCCAAGGGTTTTTCTCTCCTCAGAAAGTCAAGAAATTTTAGATGTTTACAACTGCATTGCCAAGGATTACCAGAAAGACTAACGAATTGCAGCTTTGATATGAATTGTGTGACATCATCGTCAAGGGAAGTTAAATTGTTATTCGATATATCCAGATAGGTGAGATTTTGAGGCAACTGTTTTATGCTCAAGCTCGTAAGATTATTATCGTCCAATGATAGTTGTTTTATATTATTAAAACCTTCACTTGAAATATTTGGCAAATTAATTAACTTATTTTCTCTAAAATATAAAGTTGTTCTCTCAAAGTGTGATATGGGCAACTCTGGAATATATGAAAGTCCTTGTTCGGAGCAGTCTATGACAAATTCTGAAGTATATTCTACGGAGCATTTGCAATCCATCGGACAATGTTTGCCATTGATGCCAATATTAAAATGACATGTCCCTCCTTGCAAGTTACAGATGAAGGCTGTTAAGTTGGTTTTAGAAATGGCTTCGGAATAATAGGCCAAATCGTCATAGGCCACCCAAATCGCGTTAAGATTTTTGTATTTTGCGAACAATGTCAGGTCTAGTTTCTCAGCTAAATCAAATACCAGAATTTCCAAGTGATTTTGGAGATTGGTTGCACTGCAATAATTAAAGTAAATAATAAGAGAGCAGCAGAGGAAATCGTGTAAATTTACTGAATAATACCAACCTTAGAAATTCAGAGATATTCACTTCACAATTTGAAATACGCAGCATCCTTATGCTTGTCATGTTTTTCAATTTAAGACCTCGTAAATTCAATCCATCAAATACAATATTTTGCACATGGTTATTAATTTTGAATGTTTCATCATGAAGCTTTAATATTTTCGTACTGGTTAATGAAACGCCTTTTAAGTTCTTCATGTGAAGCAAAAAGTATTTGTAAAAAAAATTTGATTCAAATGTTTCGTTTTTCACATTTAAAAGCACTCCATAAGGTCCACCAATCACATCAATGTCATGCTCTATTATTTGATGTTTCGACGTCTCATCGCGATAATAGCTCAATTCGTTGATGTTTAGAGCTTTCATGTAGTCAATGGCTCGAACGATTGTGACTTCTTCCAGTTGTCCACTAGCATCGACTGGAGAATATTTTATCCTGAGTTGAGAAGCTTGAAATGTTTGGAGTGACAAGTCGAGTTTCTTAAGAACTGAAAGGTTCACTGGAGTCAACTTCCAAGTTAGCAGTAAATTCCTATTTGAAAATTCTAACTTATATTTATCGGTGTCTACAGTGTCTCCAATTTTGGTGCATGTCCTATCGGTCTCACTGTTGCACTTATTGCCACAATAATCTTCACAGTAATCGTCTCTTATTTGAGACGGTTCACACAGTTCGACTGCCAGCAAGAGGCAAAATATAGAAAATAATTTCAGCAACATTTTTATGTCTAATCAGACAACAAGACACAATTATACTGAACTAAAGATTAAGATGTTTAGAGAATATATAGGCTGGATTGAGAATCTCTTTACAATATTATCAAATACGAATTGTAGATTGTGCCAAAGCTATATATGTGCTCTATACCTATGTATATATATATATATATATATATATATATATATATATCAGCAATAATACGAGGGTTGGCAGAAAATTTTAGACAATGAACACATTTCTGTTTTGTTTTCATTTTTTATCGTTGACCTTTTAGAACCGCTAAAACTTCATATTAATTGAGCAATTTTTCATCTTAAGATTGTACTAAATCTTTGAATTTGATTTAATATTTCAAACAACTTAGTTGCCCCTCTAGTTTCATCTGACTACTGGCAAAATAATTATCTTTACGTATATTGCACGACCTCTTTATTTATTTGTGAATGAATGGCAACTAATTATAATTAATTTAAATAAATTTGATTTTATTTCCATAACGAAAATGTTCTCGGGTCACACTCGGGGAGTCTGTGACTCTGTGTTTGAATTAATTACTTTTATTTAAGTGTGTGTTTTTATTGTTAACGAATTTGCTTAGTTTGATGGTAGACTTTTCGGTCTAAAAGTCTTTACAGAAAGTGTAATATTTGACATTGCAATGCAGTTTCATATTCGGTGGGGCTTTCACTCTTTTGATAGTTTTGAAATTTGTTGAATTTACAACTACATTGCCCAGGATTGCCCAAAAATTCAAATTCAAGTTGCAGCATAGATATGAATTTTGTGACATCATCGTCAAAAAGAGTTAAATTGTTATTTCATGTTATGTCCAGAAAAGTACGATTTTGAGGGAATTGTCTTAAGCTCAAAAAATAAGTTATAATTTATGCATTCGAGGGTGAGCTGAAAAGTTTAGATTAAAAAACATATTGAAAAAACTATTGTTCGTATTTAAAAAAAAAATTTGCACTTCCATGAGGTTTTGAGATTTGCATTATAAGTTTAAGTTTTACCGACGCCTTAGCTTTTGAGTTGTAAAATGCTAATATTTGTCAAAATTTTGGGTTATCAAAACATACACATTGCCCTCAATTTAGGGCACTTAATAAGCAAAAAAACTATATTTAGCTTAGTACAAAGTCGAAAATGCAAATGTATCTCAAATGATCAGGCGATTTATTTTTGTTGGCTTCTTATAAATTTTTAAATTATCGTAATAGAAGTAGGAATAGGTTTTATACGTTCTCATATGCTTATTTTGTTTTTTATGTATCTATTCTTAATAGGAAATCATTCAATTTATGAAATTTCAGTGTAATAATCTGTTATCCAAGTAGAAAAATACATATCATATTACATATATCGTTTTATATGAAATCCTCTTTTTCCTTTCGTTTTGAGAACATTTTACACTAGTCAGATTTTGGAAAATTGTTATACCAAAGATTTATCTTTAGACAAAAGTCAACTTGATTTAGATGCCATGCTAAAAGCCCTGAAAGCTTTATCAGCTGTAACAACAGAAGCAACTACAACAAACGCTAAAAAAAAAAAACTAAACAACAACTACAACAACGTGAGCATCTGTGCCATTGCGTAGCAAGAAACAACAAACAAAATAGAACAAGAGAAAAAGATATCATCCAACGTGCACGGGCAAAACAAACAAAAGAGAAAAGCAAAACATGTTCTTATAAAAAAAACCTTTGTCCGACTACACGATACACTTTAGGGAAACTTTTAGAAAGGATCTCTTCGTTTTGATTGGACATTTTGTTTACAAACATATTTGTTTTATAGGTATGGAATCTTAAAAAACGAACATAAATTTATAACAAAGTTGCCTTTTTTTAGAATTGTCCTTGAAAGAATCCTTACGAATTGTAGATCTAAATGGCATTCTTATAAATTTAGGGTATATTTTCAATGGGTGTAAGGTATGGAAAACAAACTGAGTGGAAAAAAATGTCATGCATGACTGAAATACAAGAAGAGCCAAAAGATAGAACAGAAAACAAGCTCTGAGCTGAGCTGATTCTCTGTGTTATTCATTTTCATAGTGCATAGTTTTAGGCGCCGCTTGCTGACATTGTTCTTGTTGTTGTTGCTGCTGCTGCTACTGCTGCTTCTAGCGGTTGAAAAAGCAACATGGAACATGTGTCGCATCGCTGGGCTACCACAGTCATTGGTTGGACACTATTCCTCTTGCCAATACCCATGGAGCCGGTTGTGTTTGTCTTTGATGCGCGTTTTCCGCTTGTTTTTCACTAAGAGAGATGACCGGAGCATAGGAGTGAGCGAGTTGGCTAAGAGAAGGGATGTAAAAGTTGGCAAATTGAATGTCCAACAGCCGCGTTGTAATTGAGTTCTGCTGTGAATGCCAAAACAGTTGTAGGACAAAAGGCAAACATCCGAAATACATGAAAAAAACAACAGGGAATCCCTTTTGATGCAGCCAATTTGCCTACGGTTAATTAATCAACCAGTTGTTGTTTTTTATTTGCTTGTCGTTTTTTTGCTTACCATCAATTTGTTTGAACAATTTTTCTCAATTTATGTACTTTACAAAACTGTCAAAAGGCCAATTAATTGATACACATTCATAACATTAGTGTTGATTGAATAATCAATTTCAATTACAAATTTGTGTGTGTTCAATTAAAAGTAACCGATGCTTATAATTAATAGCTATTAAAATGCATATTTTCACTTTTTCATTTGCAAATTGAAGTAATTAAAAGAATAAAAGCAATGAAATAATTTCAAATTAATTTTAGTTATATATTTTACGTTTTGGGAAAGGTAAAAAAGAGTTCATTTAAAATATATGAGTTTACTTGAGAGGTGGTTTAAATTAAATATCTCTAGCTATAAAATAATAATTTCAAATCGTTTACTGGTTGGTGCAAATGTCGATTCTTCGGTTAGACATTGACTTCAATAAATTAAGGCATGACATATCAAAAATTTTGCAAGTTCGGTCAAAGAAACTTTCAAATTGCTTAAAGTCTCAACTCAATTACTGAACTTTAACTATACATATATTCATGTATATATGTATGTATGTATGTATATATTTCCAATCTAGCGTTACGGAACATTTGTATGACAATTTATTGAAAAATAGTAATGCATTTTCTTTTATGATCAAAAAGTGGCTACATTTTGAGGGAAAAAAACTGAAAGTAACTTCTGAACGTAGGGAGAATTAAAGGCAAATATATAACTAAATAATTAGATATTGTTTCAATTATTTTGGATCCTTTCTTTTGAGAACATCCAGAGGGTGGATAATTTGAAGACCAAAATGGAATTTTGAACTTTTAGTTGTTTCCGTCAAATATTTTAATAGAATCTCAATGATAGGATATATAAATGCTATATAAAATCTTGTTAGTTGCAGCTTGAACTGTTCTCAGCAGGTTAAAAATTGCATCACGGTTACTGAATTAAATTGCTGCATCATGAATAAATTCAAATGATTCATTCAGACAGTCATAGGTAAAACCCCACAATTTACATTTCTCTATATGTTTAAAGAATTTGTGTAGTATAACATGAATCAGTTTATCAGCATGACTGATGTTTATTGTACAAGAGAATATGTAGTTGAACTATTCTTTAATTTAACAAATTTTGTTTTGATAAGCAAAACTAAGTAAGAATTTTTGTAGAGGCAAAAACAAGTAAATGCAAATATGTCAAATAAATTCTATAATTGCAATCAGAGAAAACTGCTATTCAATGCTAGTTTCATCCTTTTTATGATGCTCTTGCTCTGTTTCTCACTTGATCCCAGGGGGCATTTGCAACAATTTGTCGGTCAAAAGTGAAAGCAATTCAATCTGTGGCCAGAGCAGAGAAGGCCAGTGGCCAAAATCCACTCATCTATTTCCATTCCGAGTGTCACAATTTCCAAGCCACAGTGATTGAGTTGCCTGGTTGTTTTTTTTTTTTTTTGCCCCAAGAGTTGACAGTTTTTGTTGTTCGTTCGTCCTTTTTTTATCTATTTTTTCCATTTTGCTTTTTGTCTCTTTTTTTGTGGATCTGGTTTGAGTGTTTCAATTTATTTTTCATATTTTTGTTTTACTTTTCTATTCCCTCGGTTGCGAATCTCGCGCGTAGACACACAATGCCAAAAGTTAAAATAAACACACCGACAGTCGAGCGGCGTCAATGGTGGCAGAGGCAGCGACGTCAGGACATGCGGCAGGAAGTACTTGAAAAAGTATGCCAACAATATTTTTTTTCCATCTTTTTCCCACTACCCCATCTCTGTGTTCATTGTATATATGTACTGTATTGAAAACGGGAAATGAATGGGCAGGCAGCAGTGAAACGAAAAAAAAAGTTAAATCACCTCCAGCTCCTGCGTGAATAAGAACATGGAGGCGATGGAGGACAGAGCTCAGTAGCTGTAAGCATTCTCTTGGGGTGTGCTACACGACGTATGCGCAACTTTTTTGTCCGCTAAGTCTCGCCTGGGCCTTTTGGCATTTTGTCGCATTTTCCTTTTGTTTTTCCCCTCCAATTTTCTGTTTGTCTGTATGAAATTGCTTTCAATAATCACACAAAAGTGTTGCTTTGGGTTGATTTTAATGGCGGCTTTGACACTTTCACTTTACAGTTTGCCTCATCTCTGCCATTTCTGGCAATTTATTGATAGGCATTCATTGAGAAGTGTTTCGTGTTCTTGCGACATGGTCATTTATGTATGTACCCAAAGGGCTTGCCTCGTGGATCTGTACGTGCATCGTACATCTTTATGCATGCATACAAACGATGTGAGTTTCCTTCATTTACATGCCACATTCCACCTTTATTTCATATGCATCACATCCCTTATACACACTAATGGAAAAATGCAGGAAGAACACTACAATTTCTATTGCTGCATACCAATCGATCGCACCATAAACCATATCTAGACTCTGGCAAAAATACATATGGAAAGGTTAGTAGCAGTCCTCTCACAGTTTATACCGTGTATGCAAAGTTATAGATTGAATTAAAAAAGATTTAGTTTATTGAAAAGAGCAAACAGCAAACACAATTAAATCAAACTACAATTATTAAGCAAGATATTATCAGCATTAGCCGCCGGTTGTGCCGGCCAAGTAGATATCCAGTTCTGGTCCAGAACGATTAACCTGACGTCGCTTTGGGATCGGCTGTACATTTGGTAGCCGCGTCCCATTCACTGCATTTAAGCTCAGCATGGAGTCATCGCTAGAACTGCTGTCCTCAGGTTGTTCTTCTTCTTGACGCTTTCGTTTAGTAGCTGCCGCTCCACTAGTGGTCGGTCTGTCGGATGACGATGACGATGACGATTGACTGCAACTAACATCTGATATGGAGGCAGATTGAGCTGCAAGTCGTCTCCTTTGATGGCGTATAGCATTTCTCAATTTGGCCGCATAAGCCGATTGCAGCAAATCCAGGCAGTTGCCACAAATAAGAGTGGTGCTTCGCAATTCATTATTTAACTTCTTGGCAAATTGAAGCAGATGAGCTTCTTTGATGGTCTTGTGCGGTTCCTGGAGGTAATGATTTCCCAGACCACAAAAACGTTTAGCTTGTTCCGTAGCGGCTGTTCTGGCACCTGCAGAAGCGGCCATGTTTCGTCTAATAAAATTTTGGATATATTATGATGGTTACAGTGTTGCCCACTAACACCAAAAAGTCGATGACTATTTTTATATATGTATCGATGTCGCTACTTATCGACTTTCTGAAATTTTGCCGCCTCGGGCTGTTGACCTAACTGATCACGCCGACATTCTTAATGTTTGTAAACTATAGTAAATGTTTACTTTAATTTGTTGTATTAAATGTGTAAAACAAAAAATACACCACCTTTTATATGAAAAAAGTCGATAAGTAGCTATATCTGGCAACGCCAGTAGACATGTAATTTAACGCTTAGCAACACTGATCAAATTTAAAACTAGTGCTTGCATTATTCAACACCAATTTTGAAATAGCCAAAATCAGGATTACCTTTGGATGTGCCGTACTGTTGATATGTTAGTATAGGGGACTTTTTTAGTAGATTTGTTTATTGTTACTGAACATAATTATAATGAATTCAATAGTTAGCTCCATAAAACTGTGTCTACATAATGACAAATACTTTATATGTTCTTCTAGGATATGATGTCTAATCCAAGATATCAACGTGATATTGTTGGCTATCAGTCTTTCTTAATATAGACTCCCATATAGACTTAACATAGGCCAATTTAATAATTTACCTACATTTGTATGTATGTAAGTATTGGTTTTTAAATTATATTTAGGGTCTAAGTAAAAGCGAATTTTATTTATGTGTCCCCAGTTACAACCTCCACTTTTTTGTTTTTTCGTGCCAACTTTATTTTTTAATCAAACGTTTGAGTGTTAAGTCTTATGCCAGCATTAATAAAAATTTCATATAAATTCGCAAATGCTTTCAAGTTCGATTACACCGGCAAAGAAAAGGGGTACAAATAATTCCCATGGAGTCACGTATTTGGGTGCCTCAAGATAACACTCCAAATTGCTAAAGCTCTGCCATAAATCAATAAATAAATACGAAAAAAAACTGAAAAAGTAAAATAAAACGATGGAAAATACTAACCTTACCTAATGCCAAGCGCAGTGCGGGAGATTTCCACTGGATGTCCGACGGCTATGAATTTTATATGAATAAAGGGTTTTTTTTACTTGTTTAAAAATTCAATAGCTTGGGCAAAATTATTCCACAAAAATTCACTAAAAGTAATGAAAAGTTTCAGCTTGGTATGGGACAAGACGAAATATCAATCGATATGTTGTGGTAATAAATTTTTTGTGTTATAAATCTAAATAAAAAATTAATACCACGAGAGCAGCAATAATATTAAGTTAGCTAGTCGTAATTACTGTAAACCGGATTAAAATAAGCCAAGTTAAGCATATAAACGTTTTTCCGTAAGGTCGGGGATGGCCGTTGACTGGTGGCGGCGTTAGTGTGCTCATATGCTTGAGCGAGCGAGATACTGACAATAAGATATGCTTGTAATAAGCATGTGAACAGAATTTTTTAAATATATGTACGTAAGCTAAAATTGGTTAAGTACAATGGCAAATACAACCCAAATGAAGTCAAACTATTTTACCAATATTTTATTTTAAAATATTTATGTAGTTTCTCCGAAGGCCAATCAGCTTAAAATTTTGAATTGTGACTCATAGTTTGTAGTGAATACAAACGTGTAAGAGTAATAGATCTCTGACCCATCCATTAGCCATTTAGACTTTCCCAATGAACTAAGTATGAATAACTTTGGCACATGTTTTTCTCTATTTTAATATAAACGAGTGCTATTGTTTTCTTAATTATAATTTAATTTTTATTTTAGTAAAATTTTAATTACAAAAACACAATGCTGCCTAGATTTCATTGGGATTTATGCAAGGTTTACAATAACAAATCGCGCAAACAAAAATCAAAAATCTTTCCAAAAGTAAACAACATTTAAATTTCGGGCTACGAGGGCATAAAAATGGGAAATGAGAGACATGAACAAGGAAGGGTGGAATAATGTTTTGGGCGAAGCGTGTGGGGACGGGTGGTTCTTTAATGTGCAATTGTAAAATGCCGAAACAACAACAACAACAAAATGAAACGAAAATCGAAGCTGGAATGTTTATTTGCGCATCGGGACGAGGCAATTAATGAAATTTCATTTGTAGCACATTGATTGCCTTCAAGCAGCCAAGACCCACTATGTTATTTTTTTTTTTTGCGGCGGGAGGGGAATTTCGGGTATTCAAGGGGAAATCAATAACAATAGCCCAACGGAGAGGCAGAAGCAGTTTCTTTAATTAACGAACACTTTTATTTTATATATTTTCGTTTTGCCTGTTTTTTTTTTTTTTGTGCGCTTAAATGTCCCTTGATCGTAGTACTACAGCAAAGAGGGAGTAAGCCATCTTCAAGGTGGCAAAAAAGGCATTCAAATCGAGCTCAATAATACCACCGGCTTTCATGACTCTGTCCTTGCCTGTCTTGCCCAATGTTAATTGGCTAAAGATGAGCACAATTCGACGATAATCAATTGATTGGTCATACCATTTACCCGAGAAAATGGCATAAGGCAAGTTCTGAATTTCCTCGGCCACAACACTTGCATAATAACAGCCGGGAAAAAGTTGTATACAAATGACGGCAAAGTAAATAATATAATACGAAAATGCCACAATATCTCTTACATAGAACAGGACATAACACACAATTAAACATAAAGTGGCGCCACAGCAAATTAGTTGAATCAGTTGCACCTGACTGATGGTCTCTCGTATTAGCTGATGGAGTCTGCAAATGAAAGGAAATAGAAGGTAAATGAAGGTAAATGGTAAAGAAAAATTGCAAGTCATCCAGGCAAAAAAAAACAGTGAAAATCGTAATGTCATCTGTGTTAAAGTCTTAGTCTTTTTTATTATAAACCAAAAGTTTTCTTCAAGTATAGAAAATTGCATATTACATATATTAATACAATATCAGTTCCCTTAAGTTCCGATATTAAGTAATCTTTTTAAATATATTAATGATAGATAAAACCAATCAAAGGTTTAGGGATGTGAAATGGAGGAAATTTATTCGAAACAGTATGCAATAGAACTCCAAAATTATTATTTTTCTTTAAGAAATCTATATTTGCATTATTGCACCATTTAAATCCAAAATCCATAATTGAGTTTGAGAAGAGTAATTCTTACCCCATCAGTAGTCTATGTTGTTCAATGTAAGTGAGGAGTTGAGCATGTTGATTCAATTCTCGTGCATTTTGCAGTTCCTGATATCCTAATTGCTTAAGACGTACGACCAACAAATGAACATGTCCAGCCAAAAAGCATAAAGTAAGTGGTGTGTACGAATCATTTGCAAGGCCCTGAAATCCTTCCATGAAAATGCAAATAGTCTGATAGGACACGGCTAGAGTGTAAAGGATGGCATTCCGTTGCCAATCGAATGGTAACCAAGCCGAGTACAACAATTCGAGTTGTTCCCCTTTGATATGAAGTATTAAAGTCAAGAGAAACATTACATAGATAAAAATATAGCTTATTTGAATGCAGCGATAAATTAGTTGAATTCGCTTGCTCAAATTGTTGTGATAAAAGCTTTGTTCCTCCTCACTAGTTACAAATGTATTGAATTTTTCCAGCAATGCTTCAATTTCAACAATATCTGATAGGTGATACAAGTGAACAATATGCTTCAAGCTGCAGGCCATGCAAGTGATGCTCATGGTGAGATTCTTAAACATCTCATCTCGTGTCGGTTGGAGTACCAAACCAAGCAATAAATGCACTGGAAACATTATAGTTACCAACAGATGAAGTAGCACCACATAAATCTGCACGGCACGTGACTTTGCACCAAAGAATGTGGGTGCCAGCAGACGAATGCTGAACCAAAACGGACGATAGACCCGTAAACTATTAACGTAGGTGATGAAGGTGGCCATTGTATACGTCGACTGAATGGGAAGCATTCGCTTTTATGGATACCACATGAAGAAGAAGATTGAGCGAAAAAAAATTCAAACTATATTGCCACAGTTCCAATTATTTTCTTTTTTTTTTGTTGGGCTTTTCTTGTTATCAATAAATAACTAACCAAACCAATGAGGTGTAAACCTCAACTGACACCATGTGCAAGGCCATCTGCACAGTCAAATTATTAATGGGCAGTCAAGTTTCTTTAGGAAAAATCAACTGAACTACATGGCAAATAAAGTCAAATAATTTAAGAGCAACATTAAGAATATAAGTACTTTTTCTAGTTGATTCCTTAGCGTTATGTTTTGCATTTATTTATGGATTTTCAATTTAATTTTTTCAGTGTATTCTTTACCACTAAGTGGCATTTAAACGGCGCCAATGCAATTTTCATTAAGCTTCTACTAATGGCGGCCATTAGGCGGTAATTAAAATTAAGCGAAAATGCAAATGTGCATATCGAATGCCATACCGAAGCCAACCGCATTCTCGGTTGATTTAATAAACCGAATGACCGTAGTGCATTTTCAATGGCATATATGAATGAACGGAATGAAGAACGATTCAGAATGGAATGAAAATACCAGCAAATAAAACGAAAAGTGGGGCTGAGTCGAAATATTATGAGACATAGCAGACCAATTCGAAATGGAAACAATTTCCCAAGATCTCATTATGGTAAACGAATAATTTGCTATTAAATTTGGAGATATCAAATTCATTGTTTTTGTGTCACTTGATTGTCTCCCAACGATTAGTAATTCGAAATAGTTAGACTTATGTATGTGACTTCTATTCTCCAGCAGAAATGATCTTTCCAAATTATTGTGTTAAAAACATTGCTTTAATTTCTAATTCTAATCTAAATAAACTGAAAAAGGTCTCAAGATGCAATGTTTAGTCATACTACATACCACTACAAACATAAATTCCATAAACTTCAAAGAATATATAATGTATCAGAGATAAAATGAATTTTGAAGGTAGAGCTAAATCACGAATTGAGTAAATGCAACATAACTATAGATAAAAATGGATAAACTTGCCTAGAAATTGTTTAATACTCATCTGAAATGCAGGAAAATAACTAAAATAAATATGGACAAATAAAAGAAGTGTATATAATTTAAGCCTTTTGACATTACAGTAACTCGTATACAAAAGAAAATCGTAAAGAATATTAAGTGCACATAATTAAGTGTTTGGGAAATTTTGTGCTCTGTTTAGCATAAGTAGACATAAAATTATATGCATCACTTGCCACATTGTTGGAATGGAATTTACTTAAACCAAAATGGTCATAAAAAAGTTGTTAAATGTTTGTCTGCAAGTGTATAAATACAAAGTTGCATCATTTGAGGATAATTTTGTACACTTTTGCAGCAGACAAAATGCGCTTAATAATGCGAAAAGTTTTCCTTCTCGCCTTATGCACTTTGGTAAGTTAATTTCTATTGTAAGGTCAGATAAAAGAATAGACTAAGTAACACAAGACATACAAAATCTTTACTTTGAATGTGAAGAAGACGGCTAAAATTTGCCGCCGACTCCCTGTTTGGGTCACACTGCATATTTAATGTTGTTGTTTCCATGTCCTTGTTCCAAGTAAGTGTTGCACCTGTTTTCGTCTTTCACAGTGTAGCTTTAGTGTTAAGCGCGGGATTGTTCCCCGTTGACTACGGTCAACAATTTTATTAGTTGTGTAGTTAAGGATGCTTCTCGTCCCCACCTGTTGACTTATTAAGAGCTTTTTTCATTATCCCGGCAAACAATGCTTAAAGTCATTTGGTTATTAGGTCAAAGAGAGAAGAGAAAGACAGTTCATTCGCAGATAATAAAATTCAGACTAACTTTAATCATATCTAGCCAGCTCTTTATATTCATCTCATTAATTCAATTCGTATTCAATTATTGAAAACGATTAATAGGAAATTGGTAAAACTACAAATTTCTGGACATTATCATTAATTATAAAAAAAGAAAGATTTAGATTCCTGAAATAATTATTAAATTGAAAAATTAAATTGAGAATTCTGGCAATAATGCTTTGGTTTTCTAAATTTTCATAAAAATAAAAATATAAAAATCCATTTAATTTTGATTTTTGTTCTTAAAATCACATTAAAAGTTTAAAAATAACTTTTATTTTATTTGTCTAAAGATATAAAAATCACAAAATGACTTTAATTGTAAAATGAATGGCTAAAATATATATTTTTTCTTCTATAAAGCTGAAAATGCTTCGCTTTTGGGCGTTGAAATTTTAGAATTGACTTAGAAATGGAAGCGTACTAAAATTATAATCCTAAAGGGTTAAATAGAAAGGTGAATGGTGATCTCAGTTGCTTTAATATTTCACTACACTTTCTTTGTGTGTATTTCAAAGTTTTCTGTTTTGAATTTAACAAATTTTAAAAAACAAATATCACAATATTGAATTATCATTTGTAATGTCAATTGTCCTAATGATAGTTGGTAAATAAATAGGCTTGAGTGGCTAAAGTTCTCTATACATACATATGTAGGTGTAGTTTCCTTGACTAATGGTGACTTAATTATGGTTTGTGACAGTTTAATCGTTAGGACAAATAAAGGTTTATTAATTGAGACATTAATTAATAATTCAGGGGCAATACATTCCAACAAGATATTAGGATAATTATGGGTCTCTTTAGTATTTAAGAGGAAATATATGTATGTAATTATGGCAAAGCAACATTGCCTTTAAACAAATAATTATTAATCATAAATTACATATAAAAACACACGACACACTGATCTCTGATGAATATATGTAGAAAAAATAGATTTCGACACAGTATTAAATGATTTCTGGTTTCTGTTGTTGTATTCTGTATTCTTAACGATTCTTGTCATTGGCAAGGATCTGTATTTTATTTGAAAGTCATAGCCAGCGTGAATAAAGAGTAAGCCATTCTCATATTGGTAAAAAATGCATTCATTCCGATGATGACCATGCCGCCAGCTTTGATGGTCACTTCCCGTAACGTCAATTGCATTAGGATCAATAAACTGCTACAGTATTGACGGTTTTTACCTATCCAATCGCTGGAGAATATTGAGTAGGTTAACTCATAGAATTCCATGGTCAATACGGAGCCATAATAACATGCCGGAAAGAGTTCCAAGGCAATTGCCAAAAAGTGAACCACATAAATAACAATATCGAGAATATTATCGGCAAAGAATACAATATATAGCAACACAGTCGATAGATTAATGCCACTCGAAATGAATTGACCAAGTTGCGGCAACGACAAAGTTTGTCGTAGCAATCCAATGATCCTTGTAAATAAGAAAATCAGTATAAATTAATTTATCCTTACACAAATTCGACAACTATTTACTCAATTAGTTTTCTATGATCCTCGATGCCAGCAATTAGGGTTTCCGTACTATCCATTTTATTCATTCTTATGGCCAACATCTTAACATGTCCAGAGAGCACACACAATGTCATTGGAACATATGTGTCGTTTATCAGATTTTGTACGACTATAAAGCAGCCTCCAATAGACTGATACAAGAAACTGACCCAATAATTGAAAGCCGATGCCTGCACATTGTATGGGAACCATGCAGGATAGAGAAGTTCCCTCTCATTGCCCAGCAAAATTAGGCCAGTTGAGCTTATTATGGTCGATGAATAGAACACCAAAAATGTTTTCAATACCACATTGGCGCCACGTCGTGTTTTGGTTTCGAAGTATTGGCATTCCTCCTCGCTAATTGCCTTTTTATCCAATTCTTCTAGTAATTTCTGAATTTTCTTTATTTGGGGCAGCTTCCAGCGAAAACAAATGATCTTAAAACTGCAGAATATACAAGCCGTTGTTATGGGTAAATTTTTAAAGAGAATACCCATAGAAGTCTGTGAAACCAATTCAATTAGCAGTAGTATAGGATACCAGAGGGTGACAAAGAAATTGATTAAGATATCCAATGGTAAGCGAAATAGAGGGTGCCACTTTAAATCAACAGCCAGTAAACGCCAATAGAGCCAATAGACTCGATAAATACTCTCACTGTTGACCTCAGGCACAGTCGGCGCCATATTTCAAACAGAATGAAGACCACGGCAAAGTGTCGGAGGTTTTTATACACTCAAATTAAATTATATGTATATTTGGTAAGGCAATCGCTTTGATATTTGAGTGTAAACATATAATTAAGTAATTAAGTTTTCAATTGCTTAATTGTTGACTAATGCTATGCAATTATCTTGGATTACTTTTCCTTTGTTAGGTTAAAAACGTAATGCGACATTGTTATCGTAAAAAAAAAGAAATGTTGCTCATAAAACATCCTTAAACAAAATGTTGCAAGTTGCATAGACAAAGTTGCGATACTTTGACATTAATCTACTTTGGTTTACAGCGAGAAAGGCGGAGTTTTAATTTTATATAAAGACCTTCAGAGTTAAAAATTTGCATGAAGGACCTAAAAGTTTCCAATTAACTTTAGATGAAAAAAGTCGTACAAAATGTTGGCTAAGATTTTCGAAATTTTCCTGTCTTTCATTGCAGGATATAAAGTTGACTGGTGATAACTGTTAAATTCTAGATTAAATCTCTACAAAAGCAGAGTAAGTGTCGAATTAACCTTCTATATGGAACCTATTATCATTTATCTGCTGGTGCTTGTTAGAAAATATATAACATATATGTATACATATGACTATATAAGAACAGGCGCAGAGCCGTAGCATCTTGTTAATCTTGCTAGACAAGGCTAGTCCATAGACGGAATAGATTGAGACAATATTGACTAATAATAAGTATTTTTCACAGATACATCAGGCCAAAGAATAACACGAAAATGGTTTTACATAAACACATCAATTTATGGGTACAGGTTCATCAATCTAAAAACTTTCCGGTGCACAACGCGGTCAGGTGCCACACAGGCTGTTGGTGTCTGGTATCTTGGCAACTTAACGACTTTCCAACAGAAGGGTATAATGGTGCATTCTAACCTAATCTTTATATAAAAGACGTACTTCCAGTAAGCCAGTTTATTACACACGCTGTAATGTTGACATCGAAATCGATTTCATCTTACATTCAATAAAAAATTAATGAATTTGTTATGAACATTTTATGCATTTTTGCTATATTCATGGTTTATGGTTTAGCGTTCTATTGTGTTTGAACTGCGTCGCATCGATGTGCCTTATATCTGCTGACAATTTTTGTGTCGGTGTCCATTGTCGTCTTTTCTTGACGGCTCATCGTCGTTTCAAGTTAAATTGTTTTATACACAATAAGAAAAAAAAAAATGAAGAAATGCGAACAAAGAAGAAGAAAAGAATAAGATGTCAAGAGCATTTTACGCTTACTTTACTTTGGCCTGCAATGCCCCAAACCATTTTCCAGCCATTTCCACGTACCCCCATCCGTTGCTCATTGGAGACTTTTTTGGCAGAGCAATGTTGTTCGCTGTCTTTCAAAAGTTGGTTGAACACTGCGTATACGTAATGCTAAAATGCGCAACCGTGACAATAGCGAAAGAGAGAAAAATCAAGGCAGCTGAGCAACGTAGTTTCTTTTTTTTTTTTTTTGACAAACTTTTTTTGTTTGTGGCCAAAAAGAAAACAAAAATGGAAACAAAAAAAAAACCAAGTAAAGTAAAAGTTGGCAAAGTTATTTGATTTGTGAACGTACAGTTTTTTTTTTTTTTTTTTTTTTTTTGGTATTCTGTATGATTTTCGAGTTGTATTTTATTTACACTAAATTAATGAAAATCAGAACTGTGTGCAAAATGTAATTTAATTCCTTCGGTTTGCTTGCCTTAAGGCCAACTGGCGCGTGGCAAAATGCTGATAAACTTTTCCTCCTTTTGCCAAAATGTTTTGCAAGTAGAAAGCAAACATTTCTGTTTTTATCAGCCCTTAGAACTGACAGTTTTCAAATTTATCAAGCGTAAAGCCAGAAGGGTGAGCAGGAGTCGAACATAAGCAGAGCGAGGGATCACATAGGGAGAGAGACCCATCTGTAAGGTGATAGGCAAGGTCATCTAAATTAATCTATGTAAACTTTGTCATTCTTTCATGTTTGTTATTCGCACCACAAAATTTATGTTGGCATCTGATGTTTATCATTAAATTTTATTTCACAAAGCTAAAATTAAATCTGCATTCTGTGTGTGTGTGCAAAAATTCCATTTGCAAATTCAAAGCTCATAAAACGGAAACGAATTTCGCTCTCTCTCTCTCTCCATCACACTCTTTTTCTCTCTATGTCTTTCTCTTAGTCTGCCCACATATTCAAAACGCGATACTAAAATACGAAAAAATTTCAAAGCTATAAAATGCAGAATAAAACCCAAAAACGGAAGGCAAAACCGTACACACAAACACACTCACACAGACTAAAAAATATATTTTTTAGCTAACCCCAAAGTCAGCACAGTCAGCAGATGACAAGCACAGACATAGAAAACTGATAGAGAAATGCATAGACAAAAAAACTTCATAAAGTTGGCTAAATAATTGAGATAGCTGACTATCGAATTTACACATTGTTCGATTTTTATTTTAATAAACAAAACAAGATACTTGCATAGACAAGAAAACTTGATGTTAACCAAAATTACGCAATTCCCAGCCCTTATATGGCATGGCATCTTAAAAACATTTGCCTTAAAATGTTAAGGCTCCATTATTCATCTCGAAATAACAGTTAGAAAAGTATTGTTTGATTGAATTATATATGTAGGAACTAGTTTTTCGTAAATATCTCGACAACAGTGCTTATCGTAAGCACGTGTTCAAATCGAAGGCTTACTTTTGATGTAAACTAGTGTTATCTCTATCAATATTCATTAAGATAAAGTGACTAGATACGTCTCCGAATTTCATCATCTGACTTATTAGGAAATTATGAAGAAATTGCTAATAAATCGTTTTTTAATAATTTAAAATTATTTTTAAGAAATAGTTTCATGTATGGCAATTTGGAAGAAAAATATCTAAGACACATGGCTGATATATCTATAATGAATTGATGGTAGGTATAGATAATATCTATATAACAAAGGTAAAACATAATTCAAAAACATAATTCTTGAAATTTCTTTGAGATCAGTTAAAATATTATTTATAACTAACTTAAGGTAATTATCAAATATTTTTACACGTCCGCACTCTGTAACGTGGAGCTTCAAACAGTATGACACAACAAATATTACGTTAAGCTGGCAGATCTATTTGTTTAAAACTAACTTGACTTAGTTTACCTAGTTTAAGGATTCGTTTTTACAATGTTTGGCAATTGGTTATGTCTTCACTTGAGTTTAAAGCCTTCTAGTTAAAGGATAGTTAGCATAACTTTTCCAACATCTGAAGTGAACAGACAGCAAGAGTTTTACTTAATATTAATTACACACCTTGTAATTCAATTTCCTGCGTGGGCGATGTTGTTAACCCCAATACACATGGAGGAGATAAATCTTTTAACAGTTTACTTAAGAAAGTAACTGAATAGACAAACTTTAAAGAAAATCGTAAAGTACATCAATTTCCGCATAATGTTGAATCGTTTATAAAGACAATTTCAATTAACTAAAAGTTAAATGAATTTCTAATCACACACAAAGCTCATCAAGTTCTTAAATTAAACCGAATTTCAACGGTTTGTTTTTCAATTCAAATTGATAATCATGGTATTGAAAGTGCAAATTTGTATATGATAATTTTACCCCTCACTGACCACTCTCAATGCTTAATCATTATTTTGTTGTTTATGTTGGGCTTTTAAAACAATGTGTCAAGTATTTATTGCTTTATCGTTTTGCGCTCGTTTTGTAGCGTTTCGTTTCATTTCATTATGTTATGTTCAACTAATTTCAAACGATTTCTCACAGCGGAAATATGTTTTCTTTTTTCCCGTAGAATGGAAACGCAAAATGCTAAAAAATTGCTGTTCTTTTTGTATTGTGTTTTTTTTTTATTGTATTTTTCTACTTGTGTTAGCTATAAACTGCTGAGAGGAGTGATGGTGTTTCAGTGGTGCATGGAAAAGGGGCAGAGGGGTTTGGGGTAGGGGGTACTTGTGGTTTGAGGCATTGGCTAACGTAAGTGGAAACATGGGAACTAGCATGAAGTGCCAGCTGCGTTCGACTCATGTTTATTTAGTCTAGTCTCTGGTCGCATTCTCTTTCCATGTGTGGGTGAGTAAACAATAGTGAGGAGGAGTTTAATAGTTGCCTTTTGGGAAAAGAATCAAAAGATTAATAAACACATCAAATGTAAATTAAACTTTAATATAATACAAAGAAATGGAATATTTCAAATATCAAAATACATAAAGAAGTTCTTATTTATCAATTTCTAGCGGCTTAATCGAAACTATCAAGTCTGTCTATATAAAGAATATAAAATATCAGAAAAATGTTATTTTACCTTTTCAGTAAAAGGAGTTTAATAGAGGCAAGCTTCCTCCAATTTGATAGTCCAAGATCCGAATCAGGGCTTATGTTTATTATCTTATACATCCAGAAGGAAAGAATATATAGGTTCAAAAATGTCTCAACCGATTTGAAATGTGCGTTTAGTTTCTTTATTTTTAATTCCTGACCTGCTTTAGCCCCCGGGTCATTCGAAATATTTGAAAAATTTTTTCAATTTATTTCACGCCGATTACTTGCCCCATATTTCTCGCATCACTAGCAAGTGCCCGCCCTATACAGTGTGAGTTTTGTATTCGTGTGTGTGTGTGTGTGTGTATGATACTGGTATGCGTGCTTGTGGCAACGGATAATCGTCTAATTTTATCATGTGGTTTTCCACATTTAAGTACCGCCAAGTGTTGAACGATTTGTTGAGTTCGCGTTGCTCGGTTCTGCGGTTTTGCTTTCTTGCTATTTTCTTTGCACAACTTTTTCTTCGCTTGTTATTGGGGTTTCCTTTAATGGCAATTGATACCACAATTTGTTGCATTATTTTCGTTTTGCAGTGCTGCATTTTATTTCATCAGCTTTATAATTAGGCTAAGTGCCGCCATAACAAGGCTGCATATGGCATGACGTTAATGGAACATTGAATGAAATAACGGGGGGGGCAAAATAATGTAAGTTTACACCTTGTTGCACCTGAAAGCGATTTGCTGTAAAGGGATGCAAATTAATTGCCCAGCTCCCTTGCTCTTTGCACCTCTCCCCCACCCTCTTTCTATGCAATGGTAATGGAATGGTAATGGGAGTAGTAGAGAAATGATGGTCACGCGCTTTCCATATTTGTAATGTTCTCATATAACGTATACGCCATGCTATGGATATACCATATGGCCATCAATCAAATGCCAAAATGACGCAGCACTAACAGCATTGTAGCGTCCTTTGGTCTAGTCCTGTGTATATGTCCATATATTTGTGTGTGTGTGTGTGTGTGTCAGGCCTGATTCCGGTTTCAATTTTGCATAAAAGTTTTGCCATGTCAGATTATGCCTTCTTCTTTTCGAAGGATTGCTGTAATGCTCGAGTAAAGCAAGCTATTAAAGCTCTATTCGTTTAGACATTTAAGCTGAATGGGATTTCATTCCATTCCATTTTCAGCATGTGCATTACATTGTTGTCCTGTCAAAATAATGCGTTTTCTCTCTCATTTCGAAAGCTGCATTTTGAGTATGAGGCTTATCCTCATGTCCATTCTCTGTTCTATTATTAAGTACCCGCCTACAAAATGCTGACATTTCAATTGTGTTACAGTAACAGGACCGGAATATAGTGTTATCTAACATCCATTTGGTCACAGCTATTAGGGAAGTTATTGGCAAAACCAACATGGTCATTCAACTCAAAGAATAAACTAATACTGATGCCAAAAATATGGGATTTCTGCTCAGAGTAAAATTATGATGAGACCACTTTCGACGCATCACAACAAAGTATTCCGAATATTATGAGGCCCCCACATGTTTCTTGGCTTATGGCCAACCGACCCTGGTTACAAATATGGCCCAAATCCAAATCGAGAGAGAACTGGCTGTCAATGCCACAAAGTGTTTATGGGTCAAGCATGTTTGGCGCTTTGTTGGGCATTAGTACTCTGGTTAGTGCAGAATTCGCATATTTAAGAGCTTCAACATGAACTATAACCTTAATGCCGAATGATGCCACAAATGCGGTAATGCCTTCGTCATGGTTGTCATCGTCATCTTCATTCTCATCATCGAGGTAGTCATCTTGGTTAACATCGGCTTCTTCCTTGTCGTCTTGGTCGTCGTCGTTGGAGTCTCAGCCTATAAAATATGAACCAATTGACGTGAAATTGATTGTTCGTTTGGTTTCTCTGCCTCCCTTCCATCGTTGCCGTCGTTGCTATTGTCGTTGCTTTTGCTGCCTGCGGTCTTCCGTTTGCGCTTTATTAACTACAACAACAACCATAAAGTGCAGGCTTCCCAACCATCATCATTCTCTGCCTTTTCTCTTTCGCTTATCGCTTATTTTACACGCTACCAGCTATGCGAGGCGTTGCCACAAAATTCCTTTTCTCCAGCTGGCATATTTTACGTGCCAGTACAAATTGTACGCATCGGCTTGCCTTGGCAAGGATTAGAGCTTTCACACACAGAGGCTGCAGTCCACCCGCCCATTACAACCACCCCCATACTTACCCGAACTCAGCTCCTTCCCATCCTTCATCAATATGCCAGCAAGTTCAATTGAACTATTTGTACTTTGTTGGCATTTTATGGCGTTCTCTTAATTAATGTGGTGACTTTGGGGATCGGGAAAAAAAAGGTCCAAAGCATCATCAATATACAACAGTTGGTTGACCAAGGAATGGCGACTGAGGCTAAAGACAATCATTCAAAGTCATAAATTATGGAGTATGTTTTTTTTTTAATGCCAAGTATAATAATTTGTACGCTGTTTATGACAATGTGATTTTGAGAAAAAATAATTTGATTACATATCTCTCGAAGATTAATGATTGGCATACATACAAGAGAAAACGAAACAAATTTGGAGTAACTTCTAAGGAATGAAGACGATTCAGACGAATTAACTTTCATATTTTATTTAAAGATACTAAATATCAAATTTAGAAAGAAAAAAGAAATATCTTTCTGACATTGAGTTTACCCTTGTTTATTTTCCGTTTGATACTAATTCAATTGTATCCCTAACACAACGGCAAAATTAAAGAGTTGTAAACAGAAATAACTTTTACATTTATTGTGCTGGAAACTTATGAAATTTTTGGTTAAGCTATTATAAGAATTTGTAGAAACTTAAAAGATAGAACAGAGAGAGAAGAAATGCAACATTCAATGTAGATACTGATACTCGTAACACTAAATAAACTTCTATGTAATTATATTTAATAAACGTTTTCTCTATTATTATTATTTATTATTGTTTTTGGCTTCCCCTATGATAATCAAGACAGATATTTATTTTGCTGTATCGATACCAGATCCAATAAGATTAAGATACAGCTTTAGAGTAATATGTTTAAGAGAAATATTAAGTTATAATTATCATTGATCAAAATAACATAAGAAAAGTGCAGCAAGAAAAGATACTTAATATTATTAACATCGCCACATTTTTGTTTGTTCAAACTCACAATTTAATGTAAATTATTCAAGGTTACTCAATTGTATAACATTTTTATATAAACAAATTATGGTCAAGTTTAAGTTAGGCTTGGTCAGTTAAACTTGATTATTTTTGCCTAATCATTCCCTGTTATTTTTAGATAAATTTGAGAAAAAGCAAAAATGATACTTTAAAGCCAGTCGTTTTAAGAAAGTTTATATCAAAATGATTACCAAGAACATTTATATTTTTGCCAAACTCTTTTCAAAAGTATCCATGTAATATTTCCTTCAGCAAGTGTATTCATTTGCTAAGGTCATATGTAGATTCTGGCTACTTCATTTCCACTTACTTCATTTCCATTTGTAGGCAATTTCTTAAACGAAGTGAAATCCCTAAGCACACACACAAACACGCGCACATACTGACAATTGCCACAATTCTTGCTTATACTGCTCTTAGCTCTTCTTCTGCTTGATAGATCTTTTCCTTCAGGCCTGGTTTGCAGTCAAATGGGCCATTTGTATGCAGCATCCGCATTAGCAACGAATCTCGCCTGCGGTGCATTACGCATACGTCGTGTGGTACGGTTCGGTTATGCTAAGATTCGGTTCGATGTTCGAATCAAAACACAACATTTACCGCCAACGAACATGTTCGAAGCACATGGCAACCTTTTTCAAATAATAGCGTCGGCAAACAACAAAAAAAAACACAACTTTCAGTTGTATGGAAGTCTTTGAAGCTAACGGTACGAAAAGCGCATTGAATTTAATTGGAATATATAATTGATTCATTTTTATGTCTTAAAACAACGTGCAAAGTACAATAATAATAACAACAACAGAAAAAATATACAATCTTAAGTGTCTTAGCCAAAGTGTACCACAAAAAAAAGAAAGAAAAAAGTTTCAAATAAAAAAGTCCTCGTCAAATTAAAAGAAATGAAAATCTTAGAAAAAATACTGTGGCAAATGGAGGGGAAAACTTGAACAGTGAAAGTGGAAAGTGGCTTTTGAATTTGATTTACGTTCTGTCTTTGCCAACCAAACAAACCAACGAAAACCATGAAAATGTCTCGAAATGTTACCTTTTGTTTCTTTTTTGTTTCTACCATTTTTATTTGATTTGCCTTTATCTCTGGTCTTGTTGTCTTCTGCGCGCCCTGCGGCAATCAACGCTTGTATGGCTTCAAAAATAACCATAATTTGTCCTTGACTAACAAGCGGCTATTTTTACAATCTTTTTTTTCTCTGCTTTCGCCTTTCCCTACACGACGACAACAAAAACGAAAAAAAAAACAAACAATGAAACAAAAAGTGAATTTCAATTGCATTTGTATCAAACAATTTAATTGAATCTACGATATCGTATATATACATATAGACACATTAATATATGGGAAATAAAAAGTTCTAAGCGAATCGGCCCGCAAGTGTCCTAGACTCTGATGGATGGCCCCGTGTGATTTGACTGCGTGTGTGTTTGTGTTTGCTGTGTGTGTTCCTCCTTCTCTTTCGTCATTCGTTAATATGTCACAAGAATCCAAAACACCACAAATCATTGCAGAGAGGGAGCTAATTTGATGCGTTTACTTGACTCAAACTCCTAAAATTCTTCCTGCCTCGTCTATATTGTTGCCTTGTTGGTCTTCCCCAACTGCTGTTTGGCTTGTCAATGTCAAAGTCAAAATGAAATCGTGTGACGAGGCGTTGAGTGATTTGTTTTTCATTAGATACAATCCGGCGTCGGCACATGGAGCGTATGCGCAATTTACACTGATTTCCTTGTACCAGAAATCCGTCTGCGGGGTGTATTAAGAATTTATTATGTTTTTCAGTATGCGCATAGTTAGCAATTCAGACCTAAATATTTAAAAACTGCCATTCAATTTAAATAATAAATGTTTAAAATAATAATGTCATTATGAAATTAAAATAAGATCATATAACTATTACCACAATAATAGTTAAAGTTCATTGCATAAGTATCATATATTTGATCTCATATTCTTTTATTGAGTAGTTAGTAATTGTATTAGAATTGTCATTAGGTAAGTCAGAGTTAACAGAATATTGTTAGATATACATACACACTTATTATTTGGTTTTTTTATTTATATTAAAGTTGAGCAGTAATTTAAAAATTTGGCTATATATAGCTACTGCGCCTTAAGCTACTTGGACTTTGATTGTTAATATTCAAAATGAATTACATTTTTAATAAATAAATAATACATTAATATACGTTATTCAAATTGCAATCGTCGTCAATTTGACGTCAAATGTTAAGGACTTATTTTTTGTTTACAAATAATGACAAATTTTAATTTGTTTAAAACCGTTTAGTAACATTTACTTATATGAAACGCCATAAATCTTATATTTATTTGAAAACAATTGTAAGTTCTATTCATTAGCGCAGTTTATGTGCATTTTATTACATTTATTTTTCAGTTGCAAAATTTGTTTTTTTTAGTCATTTTATCGCTAACCAACACTATTGGCCAATTAGTGTTGTTTAAGAGGAAGTTTGATAGATTTCTTTTACATTTTTTGTATAAATTTTTATTTGATTCCAGTTTGTTAATTATTTGACGAAACATATGTGCAGATATATATGTTTTTCAAATTCTTTTTCTAATACTGTTAATTATGAATTGTTCCAGTACTTTAACTGAGCCTAAAATTTGTTATGCAGCACTAAAAATGTTGATAAGATTCCATTAGCAAGGTAGAAAATGTGAACACTAAAAATTTGTAAAAACGTGAATATTAAAAATGTTGTAAAATATTTATCATTGTAATTATCATGATTATAATCACTAGGCCATTAATTAACACTGCTTTAGTTTGGGATCAAGAAACTAAGGGCATAAATACCCAAAAAACAGCTCACAAAATTTAATTATTCTTCTTTTTTTTTTCCCAAATTAGGTCTTAAAAAAGTAATTTTCTCTCCAGAGTTAAACAAATTAAGCGAAACAGAAAAACGAGGAACATTACAACGAGCAATCATACATATTTATGCACATGTTATTAATTGCATGTCCTCGTTTAAACCCACTTACAAACACACACACACACAGAAATAGGAAAGCATGTGTGTGTACTTTGTAATTGTATTAGTTAAATCAAGCAGCAAGCGCTTGTAGGCTTGATATTACGTATACGTCCCGTTTGCCGCTTCTACGTGTACTCAATAATTTTACGTCCTCCTTCACATTTGCCGTTGTCGCTAGTGTTGCCTTTCGTCGTTCTCCATCCAGCAAGGGAAAATGTATGTCGAGCCGGCTCGTATGGCTATATATCCCTGACTGCACGTACCTTGCCTGTAATTAATTTATGCAATAATTTTTCATTGCTGACATAACTTGACAATATTTCTACGTTTCGTTTTAATTTTAGAACGAGTTTGTTCTATACCCGCAAAACTAATGTAACCTCAAGGTTGTTGTTGTTGTTATTGTCTGTCTCTCTTGCTCTCTATCTCTCTGCTCTTATGGCCACTAAATTTTTTGTCAAGCACGTTAGGGGCAATTGAAACATTATCTTTTGTGGCATGAATTGAAGGAGCAAAGTAGCAGCAAAAAAAAAAAAACTTTTGATAAATGAGAAAAGACAAGGCACATAAAAAGAAAAACAAAAATGGAAAAAACCCCAAATGAAAAAAAAAAAGACAAAACACAACTAGAGGTGGAGAATTGAGTTTTAGAGCTTGGTCACGAAAGACAGGACCATGAATGCTGGTCATTAGGTTAACTGACTGAGCAGGAAGTTTTGGTAAGCGTCATTTAGGCCGCCCTTCCCCTCTTCATCTACTGTCCTTAGCTTATTGTGCTTGGCATTTCTTTCTTTTTTTTTTTTGGACACTTCACTTTCGATGATTGGCAGCGCCACTTGAATGTCAGGCAGTAGCAGCAGCAGCAGGCAACAGCAGAAGGCAATACAGCTGCGCTTTTCGCATGATAGGACAGAAGGTATCATGGTGAAGGACAACACAACTAGGCAAAGTAACAGCAATGTCAAGCATGTGGATGCCAGGGGAGAGGGTATTATTGCGTCCACACTTGACAATTGCCGTCAGGGACAAGGAAATGACATTTTTGCCAAATTGAATTGAATAGACCATAAGGAGATGATTAATAAATGCATAAATATCATTTTTTTTAAGACCAACCGATTACATTTGAGTTGCAAAGACTTTATTCCTTATATTTTAAGAATACTTATTACATTGATTGATATTAAAAAATTCGAGTTCAAATATTATTTTTTGAAACGATTCTTTTCAGGATCACCTACTGAATGTGCCTAAATGTAAATATGACCCACCAATATGGTTTTTGGTAACATAAATCTATATCTATTGATATCAAATTTGTTCAATATTTTATTATTTATGGCCACTGTGTCCTCAAATATTTGACTCTTTCAGTGTCTCTTGACTAACTGTACGTCATTGATTGCTATCTGCTTTGAATTTTTATGAATTTCTGTCGGCATACTGTTGGTTTCCTTTTTCACTGCCTCACTCTCTTTCTCTCTCTCTCTCTCTATTTTTATGTCACCCTCTCTGTTTTACTCTCTGTTTCTTGCTATCTCTGCTGCTGCTGGTCTTGCTCTTGTTATTGTTTTTTGTTCGAGGCCTATGCGAGTTGTCGCACTAAATGTCAAGTGCACGTGCTGTACATCGGAGGGGGAGAGAGACCCTAGCTTGGCCCCTACCAGCCTAGCAAATTGCTAACGTGACGTATCACACAGACACACACATACACACACACAGGTTAGACTACTTATTAAATATTGCTCATACGCCGCATGTGTCGAAGTGAAATTTTTACGAGGCAATCGGCTTTACGCAAATTGATTTCGCGAACTCGTCTGGGCTGCTGCCGCAGCTGCCAACGTTAAATATAAATCTTCAAATAACTGAAATCAATTGTAACACACCCTCCCTGACTTTTGGGTTATTTACAGTCATAACCAAAAACACACACAGAAGCAATATAAGTCACAATAATTTAACACAACAAAAAACCAGGAAAAAAAGACGAAAACAAGTTAAAAAGTTACTCAACGCACAATTGTGAGCCTCATTCTATTGAAGCCAAACTAAACGGTAAGTAAACCATTGAAATTGAATTGAACTTTCTATATACATACAATACATATATACATATTATATGAGTGTGTAATTTCTCAATCCCAAGCAGAAAAAAGGGCAAAATGAAAAATAGAGAATTTAAAGTAAGAGGAAGAGTTTTTGGCAGGCAAAGTCATGCATAATGCAAATGCTAGTCAAGGATAAATTTTGGCAGTAGTTTTTTTTTTCGTTTCTTTTATTCTTGAATGGAGAAAGGGGTCCAGGCAAGGCGAAAGTTTTTCGGCTCCGGCATCGGCTTGACTTTGTTGTTTTCCAGTTTATAATGCAATCACAATGCCAGCTAATCTATATGTAAAATTCTATTGGAAAAAAGTAGCGAAAAATAGAAACTAAAAGTCAATTCAATAACTTAAAGAAAGTTTGGAAAATGGATCAACTAACTAGTTTTGTTTGACTAACTGACTTTCAACTTTGAGAAATATTTTTAAGTCTTCATGATATTAGATTCGTTCTTATATATTTTTGAATTTCTTTTTATTTTCTTTTATATTTTGGTTTGAAAGGCTCTTTAATTTATGTGCATTGTATTTGAACAAAGCTTTGTGTTTGCCCAGATGTTTTTTATTGCACAAAATTTTGTTTGCCCTCTAATATATACAGAGTAAATACCTTATTGTTGCGGTAGATCACGAACATGTTATCTATAAAAATGTAACCATGACTGTTTTTGTGAGTACTTAAGTTTCTTTCGGGTCATTAAACCTTATAAAAGTGGTGATGTAACTCAGTAAAATAGCTTATGATTGAAAACTAAAAATATTTATTAAATAAAAAATAATAAAATTTATACTTTTCTAAAAACTTTAATAGTTTTGCAATAGTATTTTTAATTTGCTGCCTCGAATAGCGAAAGCTAGTCGGAACTAGTTTTTTCCTATCATATTTTGATAGTATTGAAATTGATGGATAAATAAAAGTGTATACTCAAATTCCACTTGAATTTCGACTAATTTTAGCCACTTTTTTTGTCTTACTTTTTGCAATGTGCTGCTTGCCATTTACCTTTTGATTTGTTGCCCCTGAGTGCAAAAACAAGAGGCATAAAACAAAATGAAAAACAAAAACAACAACCAAAAGAAAATAAAATAAAAACATCTCAGACAAGTTTGTTTATTGTTGCGTTTCGGTAGTTTTGCTTGTTTGTCTGTTGATTTGTTTATTTTTGCGCATTGCTCTAATTAAAATTGTTTTTTTTTTATGCGAAAGTAATTTTCAATGCATTTGCACACTTGTATTCAGTATTCAGTTTCAATGATGCAGCACGAAAAGGCACGAACGACTATGGAGAGAACGAGAAATGCCAAATTCAGCTTGGCAATGCGCTAAGATAATTATCAAAAATTAATTAGCACAGGCTAAATCATTTTTCAACTGGCTCCAAAAGTAATTAATGAAGATATCTTTGTGGGGAGACTTCTATAGCCGTTAATCACCTGCAACCTGAGCAGATGCTTTAGCACTCCTCTTGAGCGTATTTTTTTTTTTTTTATTTCAAGTCCTGGGTCCCTTGCTCTAGCCTGTTTCAGTCTTGTTTCTCTGGGGAGGTTAGACCCAGTTGCCTTTGCCCTTTGAACTTTTGCACTTTTGAACAAAAAGCGCAGAGAAAGTTTTTGGTCCGTCGCATTGTTGGTGTGGCTCTTTACGGCTTCTGCTCCTTGTGCGCCTCCGTCTCCTGCTCCTCCCGCTACTTCTTCATGTTCCATTATGCATGTGTGCCTTCTTTTGATTTATTATATGGCCCGGTCTCTGCCATCGACTATTCTATTCACTTTTCTGTGCCGTTTCGTCAGTGCTGGGGAAAAACTTTTGATTTCTTATTGTGATTATTTTATGATAGTTTAAGCGCGCAGGCTTTTTCTCTCTCTAGATCTTTGTGTCTGCCTGCTTTCCTCACTTTCTCTTTAGAGTGCACAAAAGTTTTCTCTCAACCCGCATTCGCAATTTCGTATAGAAAATGACTGCTGGAAATTGTAAAGTGTCACTGTGAATGCACTGAAATTTGTTAAGCTGTCAATACAACTCGTATATGTATTTACATATTCACATATATGAATTGTATACACTCATACACTCATGTGTGTGTATATATTATAGATATTACATTTTCAATCAATGGCAAATGTGAATGAAACAATTCTTGACATTCGATTCGCCTTGAATTGGCATAAGTTTTCCGAGGATAAATCACTCGGAAATCATTTTTGCTTCTTTTCATTTCGATGCAAAATTATCGAACATTTATTTCTGTGCTGAAATATACAAAAGTTTTCTTTTTCGTTTTACAGAAATGACACTCAACTTCATGAATTGATTAACTATGCAATCAATTTCGACTTAAAGTATGGATCTTAAATCCTTTTAGTTTAAGTAAATAAATTTATGAATATTACGCTTTAAGATAAGAAAATGTGGAACTTTGCACTTCTCAAAGCTTAAGCACATCTTCTGTCTAACAAGACAGAGAGGATGTATTAATAGTCGGTTTCATCTAACCAAAGATCAGGTCTTGTGACATCTTTTATTTTATTTTGGCCTAAAGGCCATTTCGTGTTCATCACTCAAATGTAATAGAATTCGTTCAGCTGTCTGTCGATTAAAGCTCTAATTGCAATCAAACCGCAACATTGTACTTTTATTTGCATCGTTTAGTTTCACATATGTACATATGTATAAGAACTACATAAAATTTGCTATTGTAATCATTTCACAAAACATTCATTTGGTTAACCGCGAAATACAGTTTTCAAATGAATGTTCAAAATGCAATGTTTAAAGTGGGTGACAGAGTGAATAAGCAATAAAGAGAAAGAGGGAGAGCAAGAGCAAGAGAGAGCGAGTAGATGCGACTCTTGAATGAAAATATAACGTATACGCGCCGTTGTCATCATTCAACACGAAATATTTTTTTTGCTGATGTTGATGCTGATGAGAGCACGTGGTTGGTTGACACCAACCCTAAAGTGTGCCCCCCTTCTACACCCAACACATCCCCTGGCACATTTTCGCTCTCGTAATTACACATTTAAGCCATGTGTCATGCATATTGAGAGGCTCATTAAAATATAGAGGAGATGGTAGGAAAATTCACCCCTCGCCCAGCTCGAAAACTACTTCCGCCCCGCTGGCAACTGTTCAAAAAACATTTTTTTTTTTTGGTTTTACGTTTTTTACTATGCCCCAAAGGTTATATTAATAAAAGGAAATATGTTTGTATGTATGAAAATAAATGGGAATGTATCAATTTTGTTAATTAAAGAAGAGTGCGGACAGAAGAAGAGATAGGTATAGAGGATAGGTATGAGATTTTTTGCCTAGCAACAAATCTAAGTTTAAGTGTTTGCCTGCTTTCACTTTCATCTGGCTTACTTATATCCTTATTCTTCAGTTTCTAGGTGATTAAATTCTAGCCTCCGGGGTGTCCTTTTGTCTTTCTTATGTTTCCAAGGTCAATTGGTGCTGCAATAAAAATAAAAAATATAGCATACATTTCGGAGCATATTTCATGAGTTGTTAATTTGGCCCAGGAAGAGAAGCCCTCATGAAATGTGTCTGTGTGTGTACGTCTGTTGCTTTGTCTGTATGTATGTGTGTGGGTATGAAAAATGTGTGATGGGAAAAACTCTTTTAATTGAAAATTCATGTGTGCGAATTTAGGGCGTGGCGGAGGGGCGGCGGGAGAGGAGATAAAATGCGGAATGCGCTGCTTAAATATTTTGTTTTCATTCTTCCGACAATGACGACGGCAACGGCGCCGCTTAAGAGGGCCGATTGTTGTAGATTGTCCGTGTAAATGCTTGAGGGGGCGTGGCTGACGCCGTTTTTTTTCTTGTTTTTCCGGCAAAAAAACAGAAAACGAAAAACGAAAAGGAGGTTAACAAGTTGAGATTGTGTGTTGATGTTTGCTGACGTCTCGAAAGCGTTGCCTTTCTTTACTACAAAAAAATTATGTGCGAAAAATCTTGCATTTGCGTTTGTCGGTGTTTGTAGTGGGTGGTTGGGTGTGAGTATAGAGGGGCATACCATCAAGTGGGCTTACTTTCCGCTGCTACTACCGTTGCTGCACTTGACAAAGCGACAAGGCAAAATTAGACGAGTCTTACATTTGCTCACGGTAAACATATCTCTCAAGTGGAAACTGTTTCCATAGCCTAACCCGCATGTCAAAAAGCCACCTCGCCCAAAATGGCCCACTTGCATCGCCAAAAGCGCATGTGACCTGAACAGAACGATGGAGAGAGAGAGAGGCAATAGTGGGAAAGAGGCGCTGTGAAGGTGGCAATTCATGAAGGAAGGCAGCGCTCTGGGCTTTAGACACTTAACCTTGTAGCAATCTCAACACCACTCTAAAGTGTTATATAAAGCAAAGATGCAAAAGTTATGGAACGTGTGGAAATAAAAAGATTAAAGTTTTAGACGGCAAAACTATATTTACCTGACATGCACCAAATATACATATATATTTGTCTCTCTGAACGTTGATATCTTAATGCGTCTCAGTTTGGAAAACTGTCAAAATGATAGATAGCTTAGAAATTCGTTTGGACTAAGCCAACGATAGCCAACGACTTTTGAATATCTTAAAGGATTTAAATATATTTCATCAAGTCAAAAAATTAACAATACTAAAGTTAATCAAAAGAGTTATCAAGAATTTTTTACTTAAATGTCTTAGACACTCGTTGATGACAGACTTAAATTTTATACAGATTAGTTTTAATAAATTGCTCTATAAATAAATATAGTGTATTTCGTTTAAAATTTGTTTAACTTCATAAGTTAGTACATTTGCTTCCTAAGCCCTACTTTAGATTCTAAAATTGTCCTTATGTGTTGCTTTATATTAAGGTTTAGTTGATATTTTTCTCACACATTGTATCTTCTCATGACTACAATACGAATTACTAAAAAGTATCTTCTCATTAAAGAAGCTTGAAGCTTTTCTTAGTTTACATTGCACAAAAAATAAAATTCTGTTGCTTTAAATATATCGTATAGTCTTATTTGTTTACTATGACTAAAGCATTGGGTTACGTAACGTTTGGCATTGACATTTTAGAAAACAAAAACTATTTCTTCGCTTAAGGTATATTTATAGTTCTTGAAAATCATGCATAAACATGTCTCCATACAGAATGTGTGTATGTTTGTGTTTTTGCAGATTCCTTTTTCTGTACTTTTACCTACTCAAATGTCGCCGCAGCTTTAGTTCCTTAGACACCTTTATCCTGTTTTGTTATTCTTCTTGTGTTTCGTTCTCTCACGCTCTCTCTTTCTACGTTCTGGGCAAGGTCGGAGTCGGTGTCGGTTCTTGTCATTAATTGCCTGGCCGCCATTTTGACTGGCAACCGTATCCGGCTGCCGTATCCGTGTCGACTCCAGGTCTATGTTCAACGTAGTTAAACAAATCAGCGTTTTTCATGGTCGCTAATGCAATCAAGCCGCAATAATTTTACCGCCATTGCCGTTGCTATTGCCGATGCCGATGCCGTTGCCGCCTCAACGTACTGGCAATTTGTCATTTTCCATTGCATACCAGTTCATGAGTTCTTTGCTAAGAAGGGGCTCAGGGTGGATGGCATGCCACCAATGTTAGCTTTGGCATTTTCATTTCCATTTTTATGCGCTTGTCATCGTTTGCTGTTGGTCCGGGTTGGGCTTAAGTGCTGCCATTTGCAGCTAGCAACTAGCAGATAGCAGCCAGCATCCATCCTTAGTTGCCTTAGATGCCTAAGTCTCATTTGAGACGCACACCAACCTACCAACACACACACACACATGCACACGAAACGAGAATAATATATGGTGTACGTGTATGTGTGTGGACACACGTTGAGATGCTTTTTAGTTGATGGGATTGCTTTAGTTTCTTCTTTGGTTGTTCAGTTTTTCTTTACTTTTCCCTTTTTGTTTGTTGCCTTTTTTTTGTCGTTTTACAGCACTTAAATATGCCATGGCATTTGGCCGATTTTACTGGTCGACAAAAATAAAAACTATAAAAATATTATGTCCCTAAAAGCTGCCAATATAATTTTTTTACCAAGAATAGTCATTATTTATAAAACAGTTTCTGAGGACTTTAAAATATTAATGGCCTAAGCAAAACTATAACTTTATCAATATTTTATAAGATGACTTTCTATAATTTCTCCAAAGAAATTAACCTTGATTTTTATAAAGAAAGGAAAAGCTAATAAGATAATTATCTACTCTTAATAATTGAATATTAAGTGTAAATCATATGAAATATAATGTAATTTATATAATTCATTTCAAAGTCTATCACATTTAATATTCTGTTGTGTAGTGTATTAAAAAATATGTCAGCAGATTCAATCTATCTTGGCCATAAACGAGTATATGTATATATATAATGCCTTTGCCTATTTTCATCATGTAATGCAAATGAAGAGCATGTGTGTGTGAGTGTGTGTATGTGTGTTTGCCTTGGTGTCCAAGTCAATTGCCATACAATTATGGCCAACCAAGAAAACACAAAAAATCAATTTAATTTCCACAAACCAAAAGTCAACTTGATGTCTTGTGTTTTTTTGGTCAGTGAAGCGTTCAATAGATAAGACCACACATACACACACACACACACACTCACAAACAAACACATTTTGACACACACGCACACACTCGATCTATCTAACACCCTTACACATAGATACACACATATATACATATATACATACTTAACAACCATTAAACACTTCATAAAATGGTCATTTCTTGTTCCTTCTCTCTGCCTTAATTTTGTTCTTTTTCTTGTTGTCCGTTTGTTTTGTCATTTCATTGCGGCATACTTTCAGGCGTTGCGTCGTTTTGCTTTTCCTTCTCATTTTGTTTCTTCCTCCCTCTCACTCTCTCTCTTTTTCTGTCTCTCACCCCATGTTGTTGACCCTTCTTGGGAAATTTTATTTTGTCGGTTTTGGTATTTCGTAGATTGTTCTTTTTTTTTTTTGTGGTTTTTTGGATAAAAATCAGTCAATAAATCGATTGCTTTGCATTATTTATAATAACACAAAACAGAGACACGCAGTTGAGTTAGTCAGTTAGTTGGTTAGTTAGTTAGCCGGGTGGTTAGTTGGCTGGTTGTTTTATTGGTTAACAACAATCTGCCCCCAAGGACTACCAAACAAAAAAATTCATTCCCATTCAACCTAGTCTACGCAATCTCAGTGTCTATATCACTTTTTTCCCCTGTGTTATTCATTAATTGTTTTTGCCTTGACTGAACTTTTGATTGATTCAAGCCTTCACGAACACATGATAACAACTAAATAAAATGTAGGTATACACCAATAAATCAAATATTCTATGCAATTCCTTTTTAGTGATTGTAGTTTTATGACATGAACGTAAAACAACAAAATATTAAATGAAGGTTACAAAACCAACTCTAATTTAGATGGAAAATCCAATTAAAAAGAAAATGCCAATCAAAAAGAAAGTTTTGATATCTTTTTTTGTTGAATTTAAATTTTGGATTTAAATTACTGAGTATGAAAAGCCATACTATCCACAGAGAGTAGTTCTGCAATAACTTTTCTTCAATTTGTCAAGCATGATTTTAGAAATTTTGACTAGAAGATGGTAAAATCTTTATATTTTTGTTGGAGAATTTCTTCCTTCTAGTGAACAGTTCTCTACTCAATCTCCTAAGAATACAAATTAATAGTTTTACCACAAAACTGAATAATCTCACAAATCCAACAGCCACGTAATGACTCCATTATAATATTCTACCTTTTATTAGAAAATTTTTCACTTAATGCCTGTTAATTTTTCTCTTGGACTTGACTTCAAAATTAGAAGAAAGCCCGCCGAAGTAGACTATACTTTTGTTTAAAAAAAAAATTTCTTAAGATATACATATAAACACACACGCAAAACGTGTAAAAAAAATATATTTTTTATTACATTTATCAACGAAAAGTTAACTTTTTCATATTTCAACAAACATCTGGTTAAATAATAAAAAAAAGTTTTATCTAGAAACATTTACTAACTCTAAAATGCCTTAAATCGTTTCGCCGCAAAAGAAAACCAGGCAAAACTCAATTAGAGTTTGTTGTTATTTCATTTTTGCCACAGAAAGCAAAATAACGTATACCTATCTATACATTTATATATTTTTTTTATATATATATATATATGTATGTATATATAAAAGTATATCTACAAATTTTTGCTTTAGGCTTTAGTTTGTTTTTTTGGTAAAATTTCAAGGTTTTTCTAGCACTTTGCCGAGTTTGTTTGGTAATGGGAAAAGTTTTTTTGGCTGCTGCCGAAGCTGCCTCATATTTAGTTTTATGTTATGTTGAGCACAGCTCAAATTTTGTAATTGACTCGGTAGGAGAGGTAGGAGATGGAGGGGGGACTGGAGGGTGCGAAACGAAGACGTTGTGGAAAATGGAAAATGAAAAGCACAAAACCTGTTGGCCATTTGGTGAGAAGTTGACAATGTGACGACAATTTGCTGGGCATTTAAATCCCTTTCTTGGCAATCCTTAAGTCTCAGTCATATATATGTATATGAATATGTATAATGTATGACATGATTGGCATATTTGTGTGCGCTGGATTCCAATAAGAGATTATGGCCTTGAACTTTTTGTTCCCACACCACCCACAACTACTACTCATTGGACTTTGTGGGTGAAAGGGCTTCCCAAGACAAGGGCCAATGCTTTTGTCATTGATTTATTGGCTTTCAGCTCAAGTCTATTTTCTTTCAATCATGTATGAGTACAAGTATTTGTGTGTGGTGTATGGGTGTGTGTGTGTGTGTGTGTGTATGTGCTGTGTTTGCTGGTGGGAAAATTTCATTTAAAGCACATTTAACCAACATTTCATATTACTTTTGTAAGTTTAACAGAAACGAGGGTGTGGTACATTGTTTTAAAGCCAGCCAAAGTTTCTGTGGCTTGCCTCTTGAAACGCCTCTGTTTTTGCATAATTAAACTGCCGACACAGGTGCAAAAGTGAAAGAAAAAAAGAGACATAGAGAGAGAGAGGGAGAGACATAAAGCAGCAAGAAAAACCAAAGTTTTTCCATGACACAGTTTTTTTTTTTTTTTTGTTGCTTTTTTTTTTTTGGTTCTTCAATTATGCAGTTGACAGGCCTAAGCTGTTAGCTTGGTTATATTTCTTATTAATGCCCGAACAAATTGCCAACGATTGACATAATTTATGTCCAACATCACACTCACCCACACACACTCACATACAGAGGGTAAAATTGTGTGTGAAGGTGTCGCTGCTGTTCCCAAGGGATCAATAAAAGGACAAGGCCAAATCCTTTTTGTTTCATATAAATGTCAGAGGAAAATAGTAATGGCAAGAAATCAAAAGAGATTGTCAATTCCGCAGCAATTGTTCAATCATCTATGTAAAGTTGTCCTGTGGGCAGGATTAGTTTAGTATCCTTTCGAATTTGATGGATATGTTTTCCACAGAAAAGGTTTTCCACCATCGATTGCCTCTATGATTCATTCTCTTGATTAGATTGATGGTTTAAATTCGAATATCAGAATGTTTCATCAAATTAGTTTAAAATCTTTGTGCAATTTATGAGGAAATACCAAAGAGTTTTCTTTAAAAATGTTAACTGGATTCTATATAGCTTTTTGGTGAAGCGAAGTGTGTATTTAACAATAAAACTTAATGTGCAGATTAAATGCCTCAAAAGTGTCGAAATTAAACTATTAAGATTTCAGCTATGAAAGCATAATATGCATATTATGTGGTAATAACTTTTCTTGTTCAATAACTTTTTGTACTTAAAATCTCTATAACGCAAACACAAGAATAATATTGGAGTAAATTTAAAACGTATATATAGTTAATAGTCGTAAAAAATCTGTGGTCGAGTGTTGTCAAATGATTTTACTCAGCCAAATGAAATAAATAAAGAAGGTTGGCTTTGGGCAACGTCATCGTCCATAGCCCATCACCCATCAGTGTCAACCTTGGTATACCGCGCACCCAAACCCGCACCCGCAACCGCCGTATTGGCCCTCGAAACGTTGTTCAGGCTATCAACCACTAGCCGCCGCCCCATCGCTTAAAGCAATGAACTTTAAGTAATTTGCTTTTACTGCCTGACAAGTGACGAGTAAAACAAAATGCCGCATTTTTTCTACCTTCCTTCGTTTTTATTTTTTGGTTTTTTTTTTCTCTCTCTCTTATCAAAATCAATTTGCGGAGAGGTGGAATGGAATGATGTACTGTGTAGTGTGATGGAACGTTGACTGGGTTTGTAGGGGAAAGACAGAAAGTTGCTCTGTTTGTCGCCTATTTTGGCGCTCTATTTTTGAGTTTGCATCTTGTTGTTGTAACATTTTATTGTGCAATGTTCCGGAAGGCTGCTTTGTTTCAGCAAAATGCGCCATAAACAAGAGCAACGTAAAAATGTACAATGACACCAAAAACAAAAACGAGATAGAGTGTTTCAAACATTGCCAGATATATATCTTGCAGAATCCTCTCTACAACAATGTTGTGCGAAATGATTGAATTTAGAGGGACGAGAGAGAGGAAAAACACCACTGCAATTTATGTTGATGTTGGTTGGGGCAGAGGCAGATGCCAGAAGAGGAGGCAATACGCAAGGAAGAGTACGAGGGAAAAGTTAACCCAATTATTGAAAGTGGTTTAGTAGTTTAGAAGTTGCATTTGCAATTTCTGGTCTAGTGGTGTGCGGTGTCTGCATCGATTGCCCTTTAGTAGGCGAAATGTTTCATTTCAAATTAAACTATCATTCAATTTGGTTGTAAACATTTAAGGGAACTCGTTAACATCGGAAAATTAAACCTAAAAATAAAAAAAATTAGAAAATTCATGTCAGTCTGTGTAATTTATTTCTTATTATTTTCTATGAATAATTTGTGTCATTTGTTTTTAGTAATCGTAGTTATATCAAAATATTAATTTATGATAGAATTTTTTAAGTTTTTAAAGTTCACTTTTGTTATTCTTAATTTCTATTTGTATTTTTGCCTTTTTGGTCAATTTCAGTTTTACTTGATTGCAGATTTCTAAAAATATATATTTATAAAATTATTGTCACAAATTTTGCTGATTAACTGACCGCAAAAAGACAAAAAAGAATATCCCTTTATAACAATTTCCTAAGTCTGTTATAATAAGGTTTTTGCTTCTTGTTGTCGTTTTTTTTTTTTACTTACTTACTTACTTTCCTTTACAAGGATAACAGGAAGAGAGAGATGGCCCTTTTTGCTATTAGAGTATTAGACATTGTTTCTACTTCTCTTGGTCGGCTGTTTGTTCTTTGCTATGTAAGCTGCTTATAACAGCTCAAAAATTTATTTTGTTTTGTCTCGTTTGTTTTTTTTTTTTTTTTTTTTTGTTGTAGCCTTCCGTTTTTAAGGAAATATTTTTAGAGCAAATAAATGAAATAGAGTTCGTTATATAGGATAAAATTCAAGAGAAATCTACAAAAGTAAGACACACACACTTACACCCACTGACGTAGACACACTCATGCATACAACCACCACAACAAGCTCAAGCTCTGAAGATTGTTTTAAATAAAAAAAAAAAAAGTAACAAAGAGGGACGATTTTTTTTTGCTTCCTTATTTGGGTCGAAAAGCACTCAGGGAAAGGCCAGAGCAGACACATGGAAGGTGTGTTATGTATTGATGTTGTTCTCTCTTTCGCTTTCTTGTGTGTGTGTTTGAGTTTGTAGGTGTCAGTCAGGTGACAGTGTAAGCGCCTTAAGCTGCTTCAACACACACACACACACACACACACACACACAGCATAAGGAGGACATCCAACATATGGAGGCTGTAGCTATCCATATATTCTACAAATTCGTAGTTTTTCTTGTTTATATACCCTAAAGTCATAAATCAATGGGGCGTATTAGTGTTTTGTACGACATTAAAAACTGTTTACAAAATATAGTCAAGCAAGTCAAGAATGTTTTCCATGAAATTAAAAGAGATAACGAAATACAATTAAGAATCTAGAAGTGACAAATTATGATAATTTGCCCTCTCACTTGAGTTGAAATATGGTATATACTACTATAGATCATATTTTGCAACAACGCCTAGTCAAAGTTATATATATATATGTACATATACATGGTATGTACATATATATGGTAAAAACAATAAGCATTTCTTGAGCCTATGGAGCTCATATTTCATATTTCTACATATAAAGACTTTATTTGGCCATAAAGTCAAAAAATATTTCCAACTGGGAATACAATTTCTTTGAATTTGGTATATTTAGTAAGCTTAAAAATACCGAGTTATAACAGCTAAAGCTAAAGGGTATCTATAAATCGAAACCTTGCTTTCGTTATCTTTTCATTTTATTTCAGTGCCGATCTTTGAGGGTATTCTCATTCTTGACTTTATTGCATGCAACAAATGCAATGAAAACTTTTGCTATAAATTGAGTTTTCTTAGGGTCGAGCAAGTAAGCAAGAGAGTTAATGATGTTTTCAAGTTTATTACAGGCCAGGTGAAATGAAAAGATGAGAAAAGTACGGGAATTGATTGGCCTTTAAAATGAGTCAGCCATTTTTTTGTATGACTTGTGCCCAAGTCCAAGTTTTCATCTAGATCACAGGATTACTCTTGTTAATTTCCACTGAAGAGGCAGAAGTATGTCTGTTGCAAATTGAGTAATTTAAATAAAACGTTGCACAAATGTTCTTGACAGTGTTCCACATTGAGTATTCCCTTAACAATAAGCCAGTCCATGTCAACAGATATGCACAGACAAAATTAGATACAGACCCAGATATACGTATACAATATATGTTACATTCTCTTCTCAGATGCATAGAGGATGTTGGGGGGAATCCAGTGCAGCACATGTGCTGACTTTGGTTATTTGATACAATTTGCCAGCCAGGCAGGTCCCGGATGTTGTTAAATTTTCGGGCCAGGGCAGTCAACTGTGCATTTCACACAGTTACATAGATAACCACACACACACACTCTAACATAAAGAGAGAAACAGCGTTCGTTAGGTAGCTGCATTGGCTTCTCTTAGTCTCTTTTGTGGCTGTTTTGCACGCGGCCAGTAATAAATTTACATTTTGCAGCTAACTGGCCGAGTGACAGTTAAGGGGAGACAAAGAATAAAGAGAGAGGTACATATGTATGTATAAGGTAGCCTCAAAATAATGGTGAAATTTTTTTGTTCCAAAATTCTTTTCTTTAAAAAAAATAGCAAAATAATAAAAATGCCAACACAGAACCTGAAAAACATTTTCTTTGCCGTTGCTCATCAAATTTTCATGCGTTAAGCATGAAAATGTTCTCCCTCTCTTAATTTTTTGCGTTTTTATTTTTGTTTATTGCTTTGCCGTGTCCGTTTATGCGCATAATTTATGCATAAATTTCAATTACCTTTGGCGCCCCCCAAAAAGTATGCTATAGCATATTTGTCTTGCCTGCGACTGACTCTAATTCACTTAAACTGAAGAAGCAAGCATAATACACAGCACTTCAGAGCCTTTTCTTTATAAAGCAAACGAGAAGAAGACAGCATATATGTGATTTGATTAGAAGTAGCTCCCTATGAAATAAAAATGTGTGAATTGTAAGCAATATAAATTCGTTTAGCTGATACATGACAATTCTCAAGAGCAGATATTAAAATACACTTTTTTAAAAAGTTTTTCCAGAATATTTCTTTTTATGTTTTGCACAGTATTCAAAAATGATTGCTTTCTTATCTAGGTCTTTCCCAGGGTATGCATTAGAAATTTAGTCCCTATTAATATTGTAGGATAAGGAATAAAAACCAAAGTCATTCAACTTATTCCAAAGATTAAATAGTACAAATATTAATAGAATAAAGCAATTTTTATCAGAGAAGCTAAATAAATTACTTCTCTAGGAAAGTTTCTAGAAGCTCTCTTCTTCCCTTTTTCTGCTTTTATTTTTCTATATGCAAATCTGATGAGGTTTATCGTTTCTAGATGTAAAAGAAAATAAAATTATTACAAACTTGAAGCCAATATCTAAACTCTTATGTAACTAACAAGGTCATAAGTTAGTATTAATTTATATTCTTTAATTTTAACGTTAGATTCAAATTTTAAACTAGCTTAATTTTTGGAATATTTAGCATTAGTTAAATTTTTTTTTTCACTAAACATAAATATTTCGAATTTCTTCCCATTGTGAATAGCAAAAACCTCAATATTATTATAATATTTTAACCAGCCAAATGTGCTCCTTGCCATCTCTTGGGTTTATATAAATTTGTTGTTCTGTAAACCGAAAAAAAAGAAATAAAGGAAAATTTGAAATTCAAAGCACGTAAAATGTGGCACGCGTCGTCGCTTACAGATATGTCAGTAATTTATATGGGCAAATATTTGCGCACTTGGCACAGAAATCCCAAAAAAAAAAAAAAAGAAACCATGGCCAAAAGAGGAAAGCAGATAAAGGGACATGGAAGGCAAATGCAGTTAGCCACAGGGCACGCCCTCATGTCTCATTCCATGTCCTTTTTCACAGCCCCGTCCCTTGATTCATTACAACTTCATTAAAATGTTGGAAATTTTCGCACACTCTGCACATTTGCTCTGTGGGGAGGGCCAAGCACTTAATCGAATTGCAAGTGAATGGACAGGCCATGTGTGACCAACAGATGCCGTTGCAGCAAGTTTGTCATTAAATTTTTATTGATTCCCGCCAAAGTTAATGAAATTTCAACCGACCAACCAATAAAAAAAAAACCAAAAGAAAAAAAAATTAAGAACATTAACAGGCGTGAAAATATGCAAAGTGACAGACAGAGACAGCGACCCAAGAACCGAAACGAAAAGAGAATCCTTCGCTAATTCTAATGGATAATTAATTTTGTTTGGTCCATGTTGACGTCTCTCTCATCTTTAATGAATTTCACAGCTCCATAATTAGATTGCGCTAAAAGCGCAAAAAAGGAATACTAAAAATAAAATCCACACACACACACAAATAGAAGTGATGTCTATGTCTAAGAATTATGCAAACGTTGCAAAAGCCAAGCCAACTTAAGTCCAGCCAAGTTAAAAGCAAACGCAGAACAACGATTAGTACAAAGAGTGCGTAAAGATGCCACGTAAGATGGATGGAGGTGAAGTAAGGATACCACAGAGCAAACAGTTTGGTAGGTAGATGGAACTGGCACTCCCTTTTGGCCTTCTCTATCCACTTTGAGCTGCGTTAATGAGTGTCATTACCACTCGGTCGGCAAAAACCAAAAGCAAAAGAGAAAAGAAAAGAAAACGTATACATATATTAGATTGAAGTGCCGACTTGGGGATACTCTAAACGATGTAACTTTTAATTCGATGGCATCCGCAATTATATATTCCGAAAAATTAAGTTTTACTCTGTTTTAACGACTGCTTTGATACACTCATAAGCTTAATAGATCAATGAATGAATTGAATTCATAAAAATGAAGACCTATCTTAGAGTTAAATGTTTCGGTTAAATATTTTTTTGTTGGTTTTTGTTAACCGCCTCCAAATGTTCTATTTATTACTTTGAAATAAACCACTAGAAGTTTAATAATTTGCTTAAGGAAATGCTTATTTCAGAAGGTAAAAAAGAAATATCAAATTTAATATCTTGGTATAAAATGACATAGGATTTTTCTTCCCTTCAATCTCTGTGACCAAATTATAGTTTAAGGACCTATGCCCTCTATTGAAAGCAAATATATGTATGTATATTAGCAGAAACTTTTACTTGACCTCAGCTTAGAGTTTTCTTTGGGTCACTTTGCTAACTTCGCTATGCTCTGTTGCTCATTAGATTTTCTGGTCTTGGGTTCAGATTAATTTATTGAAGGTAAATGAAATTGTCGGCGGCTTACTTAGATGAAATAAATTTATATTGACGAAACTTAAAATACTTTTTAAATACTTTTTCAGTCTAAATAATAGTTTACAAAAATCAAATGATTCACAACCCAAATAACTTTTATTTTAGATGACTTGCATCTTAGATTAAATGCTTCTTTTTCTCCCATCATATTTTCTCCAGTATTAATTCCTTAAGTAATTTTTCAAGTGTGTTGTTACAGAACTTTTGAAGTATCATAGCTGATATTCATTGGCTTTAATATCGAGGTCTTTGCTTAGTCCATGCAAAAACATATTTTCGTGATGTCCTTTTCTCTTCTCTGATTGTAGCCAGCCATATCTTAGGCAATTAAATGCATGATTCCAAGTGTGAAACAATGAAACAAAAAACATCTTGTGACCCTTATCAATGCATCAATTTATCAGACTCAACCTTAAGTCAGAGTTCATCATTGACCCACTGTCTGAGTGACTAACTGACTGACTGGACACAATCAGGGCTGCTAATGACTAATGGGCGACAATCAGAGTAAAGTTATAGAGAGGAAATATTCCTTGCCATAAGCTCATTGAGCTGTAACATAATATTTATAGCAAAATATATATCCATATATACATAAATGCAAGACACTTGAAGTCAAGTTCAAGTCTGGGCTTGGGACCTGCCCAGCAGGCAGGCAACCAGCTTAAGTAACCTAATCTGTATTGCTGTGTGGGTGTGTGTGCGTGTGTGTGTGTGTGTTTGCCCATCATCATCATAAATAAGCATAAACAGGCTCATCACTTGAGCAGTTTTCTTCTCCTTCTATCTATCTTACTCACACTCTCCTTCTTCTCTCTCTTTCCTTCACTGTCTCTCTTTTTGTGTTTATGTTTATCCTAAGCTTTTAGTTCCACATAATTTGATATTCATGCATGTCACATTTGTGTGATTTGTGTGTCATCAAAATGAATATTGTTTATGTTGCATTTACGTATCCCTCGCCCTCCATGCATGTCATTCTCTGGCACTTTTGGTACAATTTTGAACCTGGCCACTAATTCGAATTCCATTCATTGCAGGCGAAACAGTAACAACAAGGGAATCCTTTTGGAATTGTAGCAGACAGGACAAAGGCCAAAGGTAAGTGAGCCCTTCTTAAATTTTTGGTACCATTTTATGTCGACATCCCTTGAAAGAGAAGGTCGATCGTCTAAGATAGGCAGAAGGCAGACAAATAATTTGCATATTTATCAGACTTGGCAAATATTTATTTCTTTCTTCTGCCCTGGACCTACCCCCCACAACTACCTGCCCCTTTCAACCGAGTGGAAAATAAAATCATTTTTCAATGTCAATCTGAATTTGGCATATGGCTGTGTGAGATTCCTGCGGAGTAGGCGGAGATTTCCCCTCATCATTAAGTTGCTGTGCTAAATGATTCGAACTTTGCAAAACGATAAAATAAAAAAATACGTATAGGAGTATGAGTTTTAAATGTTGACTTTGTGAGAAGAGCAACGAAAATATTTCAACTTTTACTAAATTCAACCAACAAAGATGTAAACATTTTGATTAAATCTATCAAGTAAAATATTTAAACTCACTAAAAAGAAGATATCAAGAAGTTATTTTGAATATTTTAAAGATATTTCAAATCGGTTAATCAACGGTAATAATATTTGAATTTCCATTTTGTATCTTTATATATTTTTTTTAATTTTTATACCCTTGCAGAGGGTATTATAAAATTGGTCAGATGTTTGTAACGCACAGAAGGAGACGTTTCCGACCCCATAAAGTATATATATTCTTGATTAGCTTGAGAAGCTGAGTCGATATAGCCATGTCCGTCTGTCCGTCTGTCCGTCCGTCTGTGCGTACGTGTTTTACTCAGCCATCTTAAGAGATATCGGGTTGAAATTTTTTTTGGAGACTCTTTATTACCTGTGTGAGATAAAGTATGAAAATCATCGGGATCGGACTACTATATCATAAACCTCTGGAAGAAAAATTTTTGCAAAAAAAATTTTATAAAATAAAAATTGGAGTATCCCCATGAAATTTACCAATATAATAGAATTTGGTATAAAATCTCAGATCCCAAAATTTGAAGCTGATCGGATAAATAGAACACAAGTTACAGTCAGAACAAATCGGTTCATGCTGTTGATGTATGAAATTTCACTTTTCTTATCGAATTAAATATAATAAAGAACTGCAAGGGTATATAAACTTCGGCAAGGCCGAAGTTTACTTCTTTGACTCGTTAATAACTATATTTATAAAGTAAAAGCTTTAATAAAGGACATTATAGTATTATATGGGCTACTTTAAGGTTTTGGGCTTAACTAGGACCTGAATGGGCTATTCGAAGACCAACATAACAAAACTTACCCATTTTCGATAGCATTTCTATATAAAAATTGATTATATCCATATTATATCCATTGCATTTAAATTTCTTAAATATGTATAAAAATGTGTATCCTTTTGAATCGATACAATTAACACATTATTAAAATGTTGCCCATTTGATACAATTTAATTGGGTAATTTAAATTTAATTATTTTGCATAAATGTTCATTGCTTATTATAAACGGAAATGTGAAAATCAATGCGTTAATTTTGTGGGATTTAATTTTCATATTACTTCCCTGGATTCCATGAGTGTGTGTGTGTGTGTGTGTTTGTGTATGTATATCCTGCATGTGTTTGCTTTTGATAATTACAAAACCAAAAACCCGAAAGAAATGGGAAATCCCCTCTGAAAATTATCATTATATATGTATGTTTACTGTGTGTGTGTGATTAATTGTTGCTCCTGCTGCGTTGTGTAAATATTTATTTATTAAGCCCCTTGTGGAGAAATGTAGTCAATTATGATTTATGACCAGTTGCAGCACCAGGAGCAGCGGTAATATAACGGTTAATGCGGTAACAGCAGGTAACAGATGATGATATTTCATCTGATGTGGGCAAACATCATTGCAAAATTGACTATGAAATTATAATTAATGCTATTTCCATACGCTTGATTAAACAAAAGTGCAACCAACAATGAAAGCAAAATACAAGTTTATAAAAGAACCCCCCTCTCCACAACCCACTAAGTACAATTGATTTTTAAGCTATTGACACTGGCAAATGGGAAAAGTGAGAGTAATCAACTATTCGTTTATTCAAATGATTGCCCTCAATGATTTGGGCAACTGCGTCATTTTGATTAGTAAATAGAAATCGTTTCTCTTGCATGACTGATGAGATCAAAAAGGAAATTAACAATATATTTATAGTGATTTCCCTGCAGGCGATATCAATCATTGAGTATTTTCGACAGCTGAATGCGAAGCGTAACGAATAGTATATAAACGAATAATTTTCATGAGAATCGCACAGGTGGAATATGAAAAGTACCTACAGATGCAAAGGCGTAATGGATCTTGGTATAAGTTTGGGCCACATGAAAAGAATATAATTTTATATGTAGGTAGGAAATAGTAAGAAGCCATTGGGGAAAAAAACTGTTGAACATATTTAAGGCAGTCATCTTATTAGAGACTCCTAATTGAATCCTTGGATTGACAGTAATGCACAAAGAAGGTCGCATACTCATTAGCTATTAAAAACTTTCAAACGAAAAAATGTTTTCTAAACCCTTTAACTCTCTGTCAGCCCTCGCGGTAAAATATTCCTTTCTCTTGCCTTAAGTAGAATAATTATTTTTGCATTAACTTTCATTGGCTGTTGGCGGTTTAATGACACATTTTCCAGTTTAAAGATCATATAATAAAAACCAGTCTTCTCATAGAGCTTCTCAACATAAAGCTGCACCCCACTTGCCATTTTTTAGGGGCACGTAATGGAATCCTCTTTTAGCCTTGGCTCTCTATTAATTTACGCCAAGATAGCGAATTGCTAAAGCTAAATAAGTTATGTGATTTTGGGGTGGAGAGGCAATAAATGCGAGAGGATGGGTAAGCAATTCACTTTTGGCTTCAGTTGCCGTTGAAATTTAATAAACCAGCTTCACAAAATTATTAGCATATTTAAAGGCGAAGTGTCCTCAAGTGCGGCAGGAACAGCAGGAGCAGTATCACGAACATGAAAGGCATTAAAGGGCAATAGCTGTGGCAGGCATCACCAACAGTAGTAGTAGTCAACTCATGTGGAGAGTCAACTGAAGAAGCAGTTAATAAAATGAGTCGACAGAGAATTGTCTTAAATTATGCACAGGCCTTCGAGAATGCCAGAGACAAAGACGAGGGGCACGTTGACTGGAAAGAAGTTGGGCGAATGCCAAGACGATTTTGAGACTGCTGCAAAGCTTCTTACGACATGCTGACCGAAGCAAATGGAATGCAAGCCAAGGCAACAACTTGGCATAGTGGGCATAATATGGAAATAAAAATGGCCTAAAAGCAAAATAAGAAATGAAAACCCATTTTATTTGAAAGTCAAAGCAACTTTACATGTAATTGTAAATTACATTATAAATTTTCCACCAAGGGCAATGCAAATGGAAAAGCAGAAATATAACTAAGAATGGTCCAAAGCAATATATTTTTTTTGTGTTTACTTTTGTGGATTCTTGATCCTCATAATAAGTTTCAAAATTAACCATTTAATGAATGCTGCACTTATGTTGACTTCCTATGATTCATTGCTATAGCTTGGTCCATATCTAATTGGGTTGCTTAATTTACCTTTATAAAAACTCAAGAAGAACTAGTGCTTATAGGCACCGATGAAGTTTGGTCATAAATAGGTTTATTATTTTTAGTTTATACAAGTTCCATATTTATATAAATATTTTTATGTGTCATTTTCTAAACTGATGGAATAGACCACAAAAGATACAAAACATGTAGCTACCCAACTCTCAATTTCCTTGTTATTTCTTGTGAAAATTTAACGTCTTCATCACAGTTTAATTTTTACATTGCTCAAATAACAACAGAATAGAAATGCCCATTTCTTCAAGAATTACATGCATACAGTCTAAGGAATAAGTAAAATTTATTAAAGGTACTCGGTAAGGAAAAATTTCGCCAAGCAAACAAACGTCCGGAGTTTTAAAATATTAGCATTTTAAACTTGAAATAACAATTAACACATCAAAGTCGCTTTTTAAGCTTCTAGAGTGGCAAGAACAATATCCGTTCTAACCTACAACTTAAAATTTTATCTGAATTCAGATTCATTATTAAATGGTGCTGATTGTATTCAAGCAATCATAATAGAAGTTTCTTTGTAAAATAAACTTTCTTCATAAAGCCTTAAGTAAAATTGTATGATTAAATAAATAACTGATCTAGTTTGATAATGAAGAGGAATATGGTGATTTAGGAAACCCAACTTAAACTGTAAAGAAAACAAATTTAAAATCCAAAAATACTCAATGAAACACAACTTTTTATACTCGAAACATTTAAAAGTGTTTGTCAAAAGTTAGCTTTAACTTCTACTAAATAAAATATAAGTTTTTACTTATGTATAAGATATGCAACCACTGTTTGTCACTGTGATTTGTTTGCATGGACCTTTGGCAATTCAATTTATATGTCTCCATTTGGTTTGCTTGTTTCATAGGTAGATGGAGAAAATTTTAATTGCATCAATTGCTTGAAACAGCTTGAAATTGGATTTGCTACAGGGAGATTGCTCATACGCCGCATGGGCTAGTCAAGGATGCCAAAGGAGCTTAGGAGACTCTTAGCTGCTTACTTATGTTATGCATATATTTAGAAAATCCATTAACCAATATTATTATTTATAAACCTGGTCAAGTAACTGCTAGTCACTGCTACAGCGACCTTCATAAATCGAATATACATACATACCAACATATATTTATATAAATACTTATGTATACACAGATAGATAGTCATAGGCTAAAGCATAGAATGGCAAAACAGACAACAGATGTTAATGCCTCAGTGAGCAAAGTGCGTTTCGCTGTTTCGCCTTTTGTCGTGTGTGCGATTGTGTGTGCCTATGCTTGGCAAAAGGGCCTACCCTCATTATTATCGTTGATGTTGTTGTTGTTGTTGTTGCTGCTGCTTCTGCTGGTGTGGTCAGTATTAATATGTATACGCAATGTGGCCGCAAATTGTATGCTTCGGTGTAAAGCTGATTCCGTTTTTATGATTGTGCGGCATTTCGGTGTACACATTGAATGAAAGGGACGTGCGTATTTTCTGTTCGTTCGGATGCCACCGCTAGGGGCATTATATCGAATTATGTTATAAATATGAAATATATTTCTCGGCTTTGTGTGCGAGTGTGAGTATGTGTGTGTGTGTGCGTGTGTGTGTGTCGTATGCCAAATATGCGTGTAATATGTAAGCATGCAAAAATTCACCCATATATGTCAGTACATACACATATGAGTTTTTATGGCGTTTTATGGATTGTTCATGTCATTTAAAAAAAAAGAGAGACTGAGCAGCAAAACATTGATGTTGGCCATCTTAATGTATAATTAAGGCATTATTATTTAACACATTTGGCGCAAAGCCAATTGTCCTTTCTCTATGATGCACATAAATGAGTTTTTCATGTTTAATTCAGATACAGTACTCTGCGTTTTGAGGAGGGTATATTATTTGAATATATTGCGGATGGTTATTATCTGAATCTAACTAGTTTGGAGTGGAGAAGTTTTAAAAATTTTCGTAAGAGATGAATTCAAAAATTAGTTGATTTAACAGTCCAGATCAGAGCTACTAAATTTGGTTGCCATAGATTTTTGATAATATTTTTACAATATCATTAAATGTTGAACTGTCATTTGCAGAAAATCAGACGTTTAATTAATTTTGTATCTCATTATACATATGTGTGGGTTGCCATTCCAAACAAAATTCAAAGCTAAAACGCAACATTTTGGTTTTTAATTTTTGTATTTTTTTTGTTATCAACTCTTTCCCTCATAATGTAGAATAGAATAAAACATTTTAATTAGTTTACCAGCATAAAATGTTTTGCGGTGAGTGAACAATATTTGCACATCTATGGAAATTTTTCAAATGCATACCATTGAGATAATTTCAAATAGGACATTTTCTATTAGCATATACACACATACATGTACATGTACATAGCTGTGTGGAAAGGAGTAATTTGTCTAATTGCATAACCGAAAGCAAATACAACCCAATCAAAAGTCACTTCAACGTTTGAATTTTTACGCTTAAAGTGTGGGTAATTGCATAGAAAAGGGAATAAAATCAAGGGCAAATCTGCAACTGGCTACGCTTTCTCGGTTGTGGACTTGTTTTGGCTTCCCAAAGGGCCCAAAACCTGAGAGAGACTGCAAGAAGCAGTAATAGCTTTGGATTTCTTTTTTTTCATCTTGCCATCTACTTTAAATTTTAAACTTTAATACGCTGACAGTGTTTGTTGCCGCTATTAGTTATTTTATTTTTTTGTAATTTTATATAAACTTTGGCCGCTAAAACATGCAACATAATCAGAATATTACTTATATATGAGAGTTAAAGCCTTCGTTTAGAAAGCTGCAATTATGTTGATTTTTTTATTATTTATCTACTGAGAATTGTCTGAAACACTTTAACCACACACAAACACACCTCAAGTGTGAGTTCATAGGAGTATGAGATTGCAAAAGGCAATCTACTTGCAAAATTTATTGGAATTCAATTAAATCTTCATAGTTATGACCAAAATTCCATGGAAAAACCTGCCAAACTTACGTACTTAGTCTAATAAAAGAAATCAATCTACTCATTGAAGCCACTTTAGCAATTATTTTATGCAATAATCGTTGCATAAGTTCCGCTAATTTACAACAAATGTAGCACAATCAATGCATCAATTGCCTTGACACCAACCACAACCACCGACTCTCTCTTGAAGCACGCACCCACAAGGGGGAAGTAAATGACGCCAGCTGTGCGGGTCATTTGGCTGGTTAAATTTTGCCCTTACCCTTCGACACTTCGAGGGCAAGTCTCCTCCATTCCAACGTTTATATAATGGTCATGGCAATAAATGACTCATAAATGTTGTATTAATTTTGTGCAATAGAATACAAAGTGCGCTGTTGTTGTGTGATTGTTGTTATTTGTGGCATTAATTTCGCTTGGCGGCAAATCAATATTTTGACTTGCATTGTATGTCTGCCCCCCAGGGAAAGAGAGAGAGACAGAGAGCAAGAGATGCAGACGTTTGTTAGTTGTCGCTTGTTGGTTCTTGAGAGGAAGCCACTTGATATACGAGGCTGTCATCCAGTCAGTCTTTCCACAGCCTTACTTAGTTGGATTTTATGCCTGACCATGCTTTAGTTTTATTGATTTTCCTTGCATCTTTTTCTCTTTTTTTTGCCTTGAGCGAGTTTTTACAAAAAGTAAAGGTATAGACATACATATATAAGAATATAGGTAGAAATATATATGTGTGTGTATACTTGATATATATATGTATGTATGTATATATGTTACAAGTGCCTGTTGCGGCTGCTTTTTAGGACAACAATTTTTTTTTCTGTTTTTCATTTTGCCATTTTCTGAAGATGCAATTGCTGGAAATGCGAAGAAGCCAAAAATAAAAAGTAAAGAAAAAAATGTGTAAAATATTTATGGTGTTTTTCATTCTTGGTACTTGCATAAAAGTTGGATATACTATATATACATATATGACTTACTTTTCATTCATATCGAATGAGATAAATATCCATAGGGCAAATGAAATAACTTGGTGTAAGTTATTGGTTTAGCGTGGCATATGTTTTTTATATTACTTTTATGCAGGACATTAGCCTAATTTTTAAAAAATATGACTTGAAATATTCGAACAAGTTAGCACATGTGGCCTAAAATGATGATGGGGCAACAAAACGGAAATATTTTGCTATTTTAAAAGCAAAGCCCATAACAATGAATGCTGTGAAATAAAATAACATTTAAATAATCTAGGCTTTGGTGTAGCAACACTTAAGTCTATAGACTTAAAAGCCTTGAGTGTCTTGTAGAATGTAGTTCACCTGCCTAATATCAATATCAATAAAACTTTATTCCCTAAATGACTTTATCATGTCCCATTAAACTAGTAAAATGTTCCACTAGAACACACAAAACTTTTGTTTATCTTTAAAAAAAAAAAAACGAAATGGTTTAATTTCAACAAGTTTTTAAGTTCCATGTTATGAGAGTATATATGTATATTTTGTTCGTCTTCCTTGATGAAACTGGCAAGGCAATATTTCTGATTCTGAATTTCATTTTTATGCTGTAGTATTTTTCTTATTTGTTCCTTGTTGTTGTTGGCATTGTATCCTTGCGCGGAGCTCTAATTGCTGTGGCTGTCGCTGTTGGGGATGCTGCTTGGCTGGTCCTGTGCCTGGGAAACCAGCCTGGGTCCCATTGTGAGAAATTATAAAAACACGAAAAGCAGCAGTAGCAGTAGCAGTTTTAGTAAGAGCAATGACAACAACAATTGCTGGATTCCTTGTCGTCCTTGACTGACCTTGCGCATTGCAGGACTTGCGTGAAATGCTCATTATGCTTTGTTGTTGTTGCTTGTAGACGTCAAGTTTTTTCATATTTTTCTCTTTTCTGTTATTTTTTTGCGGTTTCCTGTTATTGTACATGCATTTTAATGGTTGCAATCAAAATTTCAATGCATTGTTAAGCAGTCGCATAACTCAAAAGTCAAGGCAAACTGCCTACCTGAGGCTTAGCCCAGACACAGACAGCAAAGCGGAGCGACGAGATGAACAAGTAAATCTACATGCATACCACATGGCGTATACTTAACATTTGAATTTTAGCTAGGCATAGGTTTTTTTTTGTTTTGTTTTGTTTCAAAATTTATGACCTCCGAAAGAGTAACAAAACACAAATGTTGCAACTTAAAATGTAAGGGAACAATGAGCAAGTTTCACCCAACTGTAATTAGACCACGCCCCATATTTGCCCAAAAGAATGGGCGTACCATGGCAAAATGAGACAAATGAATGCGAGTATATAATAGTAAAAGCAAAACGCAAAATAAAGTCAAAATGAAGAGCAGGAAAAAGCAGTTTAATTTCATTTCAGGAAGATTCTCATATTATCCAAGGCGTGGTGGCAACCCAAAAGACAAAGGACATTCGGAGTGAGCGAGGAGCGAAGGAAACAAAAAGATGGGTGGAGTAGAGTGTAAGCACATCAGCAAATGCCTGATGATAAAATAAAATACCAAATGTGCTCACATTATTCAAATGTCATGATAGTCTAGAGAAAATACACATACAAACACACACCCAGCCAGACACACACTCACACACACACACACGCACAGCGTGTGTCTTGAAGCAGCTCTTGACTTGGCTATGATATGAATAGGATATGGTATAAATAAAATATACGTATGTATAAGAAGAAAAACCGCCACAATATTAGCTGCTGATGTGCTTAGGAGAACTGAACTATTGTTTAATTTAGCGTGAAATTCCCCGATGAAAGAAGAAACATATGGTAACAATTTATCAATTTAAAAAAAAAAAAAATAATAATAAGACTCTTTTAAAATATTAACGGCTAACAATTTTTTATGTGTAAAGTTAGAACAACGAGATAAGTTTAATAAAGGTAAATGTAATAACCATCTCAGTATTTTCAACTCAAGTTCCACATTTAACTTTTACTTCAATTTTGTTATCATTATTTTCATAAAATTCTCAATAGTTTGAGCCTTGCGGCATTCTAACTTCCTGATTTTATGAATCAAGTTCTAAATACACAACAATTGTTAACGAATTCGAGTTAAGTCATTTAAAAGAAGTCATAAAAAGCATTAACTTTATACACTCTTTTTACCAGCCGGCCCCACAGGTATTTATTTTTGTATGAATTACATCCGAAAAATTTAAAGGATGAATTCGGAATATCCTCTTGACCACAAATAAAAACGTAGATTAAGTGGCTCGAATGTTCCTTCTTCGGCCCTTATGTATCCTTTATGGCTTTATCCTTAGTGGCTTTATCCTTTATGACTTATAGTTTTGGTCAAGCCAAGTTTAATTTAGCCAATCACTCTTATCGGTTGGTATATTACCCTGCAACATAGTCAATTACCAATGTATCTACTGAGGAAAACTTTAAATCAAATTTAAAATCAAGAAAATTGTTTCAAGCCCTTGGTATATCTGGCAAATGAAATGACTGGAAAAGTTCGAATCTCCTGCATTTTTAATTTAAAAAAAGTTATATTGACATACTTAATATGGAGTTTAATATTCAAAATTAAGTAAAGCAAATTTTATATAATTGTTTGCGTTTATCGCAAATTTAAACTAGAAATAATTTCAAGCTTCCTCTGCAGGCGCCACTTTAATCAAATTGTTGCTCACTATTTTCTGGCAGTATCCATGAAAACTGCATTAATTAGAAATAAAGTGAAACAAGTTTAACTTGGTCTCTTCCCCCGGTTCATGTCAGAATTTTTAATTATGTGTGTTTGAAATGAATTTATGTATATATTCACTTTGCACTGCGCACGTGCTTAAATTTTCATCACAGATTCGCAGCAACCGGGCCAATAAATGTAATGCATAAACGGTTTTATTTTAAACATTTTTCTCGTAAGAAAACCAAAAGAGCCTTGGCATTTATTTTGCTCACAATGAAAGCCGTTTAAACGTGAAAAATGGCCACTAAAGTGACAGAGGAATGGGCGTACAGATTTGAAAGGTTTTTGGGGTCGGAAGGGTGGCTGCATTTACGTATACGTAATACATACGTCTGACATACATACACACATACTTACATACATTCACACGCACTCAACATGAAACATTTGTTTCTTGGGCGAAAAAGAACAAACGGAGTGCAGACTACGTGTGACAAGGCATAAATAACTAAACACCTGCAGAATGTGAGGACTGTGACTCCTTTTTATGGCTGGTTGTTTTTTTTTCGTTGTTTTTGCTTTTGGTTCCTCATGCTTCGCGCTTTGTCATGTCTGCAGTGGCATTATAAATTACGCAGGACTCCACAGGACTCTATTTCGGCGTCGACGTCTTCGTCTGGTATTGCTTAAAGCATTTGTCAATATATCTTCCTGATGTAGGGACAAGCATAAAAATACAGTTAAATTACGTTTACTAACCGCCAAATGGTTATCAAAGCGCCATCTAGCGGAAAATGTTGTTAACCAAAGGAAGAGAAGCCATGAGAAAGCTGTGTGGTGAAAAGCTTTTTAAACAACTAAAGAGAGAGTCCTTTCAATCAGCTGTTTCAAAGAAGATAAGATAAGACTGAACCAACTAGGTCGTCAATCAATGCCTGCTTTGAAACGATAAGATATGGAACCGATATATATAATATATGTATAAGTTTAGTTAATTATTATACAAGTTATTGTAATTATTAAACAAATTAGTAGTCAGAGCTTTTAAATGTTTTTTTTATCATATTTATTTGTTACTATAGTTGGCAGTTTATCTACACAAAAGTAATTAACTTTATCAAGGTCTTTTGATTTCAAGGACAGATTTTATACTCTTCTTTCTCTGTCCCTCTGTTTGTTGTCACTTTCTCTCTCTCTTTCAGTTGGTTGGTTAAGCTTTTCATTCGATTCGCTTGTTGCTCTTAGTCAAAGCTTACGCGCTCTCTCTTTTACAGTTTTGAGCTGAAAGGAAGGACATGATTTGCTAGCCTGTCAGTTGATTGGCAACACGTTTGCCGGAAGGTAATCCTAAACCAAAAGAAAATATAAAGAAATTTTACGCAAATCCTTGAAATATTTCTACCACAATACGCAAAACAGGAAGTCAATCAGATTCTACGTGCGTTCGTTAGAAGTCGTGTGTATTCATAGTTTATCTAATGCAAATACAAATATCAAAATGCATCGAGTGAAATTTGTGTGAATAATTAAATGTGTTAGTTTGCCAAAAATGCTGTTCAATCAAGCTATATACATGTGTTCATATATAATAAAGCCAAGTCAACTTGTTGCTGAGCCAATAAGCCTTTCTCCAGAACCTCCATGGCCGCCACTTCGAAACCTCTTAAAAACCCTCTTGATGGGGCTAAAAGCAAAAGCAAAACGATTGCTAATTGCAAATATTTGTGTAACAATTTGTTTGCTCTCTCTCCATGAAATAAATTAAGAGCTAAACGTTTGCTTTCACTTTGGGATACAGACGAGCCGACAATTAGTTGGGTATCAGAGGGTCAGACACGTTTTACCCCATCCAACAGACAACTAAAATTACATTAAACACATTCAAATTACAATTACGTAACCCGGACAATATCTACAAAAAGGAATAACAAAAAAATCATTCATAAACAAAATAAAAAAAAAAGAAAACAATAAAGGCAGGTCGCTTATAAATCTGAGAGAGGAGTGCAACATCGAAATGGGTCTGCCAACACCTGAAACATCAGACAGACAATACACTAACACAGACACACATACGCACACACACACACACACACAAACACACACACAGACACAGAAGATACCACACCCAAGGCAAGGGCACACCTGAACCCAAGCCGATCTCTGGTTGTCTGTTGGGTTAACTCCTGTAACAAGTTGCGGCAAACAAAAACAAAAAGCGGATTAACACTTTGCTCAATGGCGATGATATGACCACCACTAGCAACCCCAGGCACTGCCCTACTGCTGCTGGTTGTGCTGGTCGTCATTTTACTTCTTCTTTTTTTTTTGAGATAGAGAGAAAATGAATGGAAGGAGTAACGCTTGCAGGGCCTGACCTTACGACCCTTTTGCTCAGTCAATCTAACTGGGCAACCCTTTTTATTTTTGTTTTTGTTTTGAATATACCAAAAAAAAATAAATAAATAAATGGTGAGGCGAGAAGTTTTCCCCTTTTTTTTTTTGGAAACGAAGGCAGAAATATAAAAACTCAAAAATTACACTAGATAACAAAATTATTAAAGTTATTGAAGTTATTTTATGAGCAGCAAACTTATTTTAAGACTTGCCTTGAAAGCCTAAAAATATGCAACATTAAATGTAAGCAAACAAAATGTAAAATAAAATTGGGACCCTATGAAAAAGATTTTTATCGTTTGGGCTTCCATTTCAACAAACTTTTACACAAACCTTCAGGTTTTTAACTTATTAATACTTTATAAGGTATATTAAATTCCTTCAGTATTTTGTTATTTGTCGTATACACAGCTAATTTAACTATGAATTCAAAAATGTAAATATCATAATAATTACTTTTTATAATGTTATTACATCGCAAATATCTGTTGTTTTTTCTTTTACCTACATATGTATTGTCTCTGATTCATTATGATGAATTATAATCTATTGAAAAACTTCTAGAAAAGAGTTTTGTCACATTCAAAATATTTATACAATTTTTAATGCATTCTAAACAAAGAATATTTGAAATTCATTTTAAAATCTCTTAAACAATTTATTCATATACTTTTCAACAGTTTCTTCATGTACATATCCTTAAACAATTTGATCAACTACATTTCAACAGTTTTTTTTATCTAACGATAAAGTTTTTAACAAGTTCGGAACCAAATTTGTTATATTTAGTATAATGTAATCAACAGGTTATTGATACTTTTATAAAAATCTTAAAAAATTAGCTTAGCTTATGTGCTAAAGTTATTTTTTCGTATATTTTGAGAGAAGACATTAAAAGTATTTGAAGTTATAAAGAGGCATAATTCTGCTAAATTTTTGTTTTATTTGTTTTTAATATTATCAAATGATAATTACAATATACATGGTGTAAAGACATTATCGTATTTATATATGTTTGACATTAAATTTCATGCTCTGAGACTTTAGTTGAGTAGTTGATAACATCAATAGAATTGTTAACTTGAAATTCTCCTCAAACCTTGAATGAAAATTAATTTTATTAATGTCTACAAGGACATGCTAAGCTAAAGAATAGCATCAAGCAGTAAAAATCTCTGGAATTTTGATTATAATTTGTTAAGACTAATAAATTAGTCAAGGTCCATTGTGTACAGCAAATTTAATGCTGCTGTTTTGTGAACATTTTTCTATGCTTTTATTTTCCATATAAATTTAATATTCTTTTTTGGTCATAGATTCCTTTCTTTTCATTTAGCTTATCATCTCAATCTCATTAATAAGAGAAGGGCAATCAAAGAAAATCTTGTAAGACTACAAATAGAAATTACATTTGCTTGTAGTTTATTATTTTGATTCTTCTTGGTTTTTTTTTTTTTTTTGTTTGGCAATCTAAAATGTAAATTGTTGATCTTTAAGGATTATTACTATATTGAAATTTATGGCTTGAATTTTGTGGTTGTTTAGTGTTTTAATGGCAATCCAGCTGAAGAAACTTCAAGCCAGAAGTGAGCAACCAATTGTTGATATTGTTGTTGTTGGTGGTGTTAGTGTTGTTGTTGTTGTTGATGATGTTGCTGTTGTTAGCTGGCAACACTTAAGCCGCAAAATATACCCAAAGTTTATATTTGTTGGCCTTTTTTTGTGTCTTCTTCCTTTTTTTATGGTATGACAACAATTTGCCTGTGTGTGTGTGTGTGTGTGTGTGAACCCTTGTCCCGTATCTTTGCAGTCAGCGCTTTTGTTTTGACAGACTTTAGGCTTCAGTTTCATTTTCGGTTCTCATTTTGGAGCGCGAAGCGAAATGTTTCCAACTGAGTTGATGATTTTCCAAGGCAAATCAAAGGCAGCATCCTAACAACAGCTGCCAATGTATCCTGAACATTTTCGGCATTCCCTTTGGTTCAATATACTTTTTATATATATGTACATATGTATGTACATATTGAGGTATATGTATATATAGTCAGTCTTTTATCTCTTTGCTCCCATGGCATGGCGACCTTGTGAGGAGGGATTGAGAATTGAGGATTGGGAGAATTGAAGGACTAGAGAACAGTGAGAAAGGGGGGAGGCGGGCGGGGTTGGTCGACCTAAATATTTCAGAATTAATTTACCAAATTAAAGCCGGCATGCTTATCCAAGCCACTGAGCTTCGCAATTTATCTGCAAACATGGACACACACACACACATACACACAGCGAACGCCCAAAGGTATTAATTAGTATTGCACAATGTCGAGACCAGGCTCCAAAGCTGATAGTATAAGTATATATAAATATGTATGTATATATATAATATAGATAGTCACGCCAGAAGGAATTCAGCGAGCTGGCCAAACTAAAACTTATTATAATACAATAAAACATAAAAATAAGGGCGTAACATCATAACACAACAGTACACACAGCCAAACACCCACCCACTCTCTCACACACACACACACACTACCCTGACACAATGATGAAAATAAAAAAATAAAATCCATATTTCCAAGTTTCAGCTTTCCTTTTAGCCTGAACTGCTTGCCACTTCGTCAACACACACAGACGCAGACACATAGTTACAGTTACAAAGGTGTTGACATTCTCTCATGCCTCAAATGTCATACATAAAAGACAGTCTATATTCGACATATATGGACAACATACATACATATATGTACATACCTACGTGATAATACTATATTCGCTCTGAGAGACCCTGCAAGGGTGAATGAAACGAAGGGGGCAGAGGGAATGGAAGAGACACTTCATACTTCGTATGACGCAGTCTTTAATATTTTTGTAACTAAATGAATGAGTAAATGAAATGATGTTGAATGGATGTTTGCGTGTGTGTTTGTGTGTGTTTGTCTGTGGGCATGAATGAATGAATGAATAAACGCTTGTCAGTTGAGTGTTTTTGTGTGGTTAGTTTTCAAAATGTATTTTTGTTCTATCCTCGCTTGTGTAGAAAAACTTTCACAAACATTTTACAAATGCAGGAAATGAATTTTCATTATATTATATATTCTATTTTAAATTGTATATGACATCAGCTATATTGAATTAAAGCATTCGGAATATTAATTTATTATTAAAATCTATTGAAAAATGTCTTTACATAGATAAATATATAGAAATGCATTAAAAAAAACATTTGATTTTATTTCAACTTACTTAATAAAATAACATCAATTAATTTAATATGAAATTTCAGACTTTTGCCGAGACTGTTGAGCTATTAGGAGCAAAGCAAAAGTTTGATTTTAAGTTTTCCAAATGCAATAACACAATGAGAGATGGTAATATGAAAAAACAGAACTACAATGATAGGTCCTTGGAACTGGTCACCAAGTTGAGTTATATGACATTATATTGAAACAGTTTCATACAGAGGATTACTGATTATTGTCTGTACTGTACAAAAGTATTCACTACTTCATTAGTTTTGTATTTGCCAAAACTCGTGAAAGGATGGAAAGAAATTTGGCCCAAAAAAACGATTAAACTAATCATAATTTGAGATCCAATGGGGTTGCAGAAGAAAGACTTCGTTTCGGACCCCATAATATTTAATTATCATTTTTATATTCCTGATCAGCTTGAGACGGATAGTCAATATACCTCACTTGAGATTAGTCGAATTTCTATTTTGTTCTGTTGTACTTTCTGCTTTATTTAAACTCAAATATCTATTTTAAGTTTTGTTTTTGCCATTCAACAATAAATCCTGTTTTGCTTTGGGTCATTGAAACAGGAAAAGTGTTTGAATATTTTGACAAAATCTCATTGAAGCAAACGTTTTTCATAAATTATTTAAATCAAGTATTGTTTTATTGCTTCTGGCATTTCCTTCCAAAGAAAGGTATGGAAAAACGTTTGAATTTAAATTAAATTGAATTTGATTTTATGGGAGTCACTTTATCCATGAGTTTCAATTACATTTTTTTGGTTTTTGTTTTTATTTTTAGACAATCATGGCAAAGACATTAAATAGCTTTAATTACATTTTTATTGATACATCAATTACATTTCTAAATCAAAATATATTTATCTATACAAACATGCATATGTATATACTGAGCATTAATTGTGTCAATAATCATTTTATCAATCTGGTGCCCTCTATCTCCCATTTACTCTGTCTGCCAGTTCGGCCTTCTCCATTTTTTTCACGCACATTTATTTTTATTGTACTTTGTTGGTTTTCCGTAGGCCTCGGCAACATTTTGAACATATTTTATATATACATACATATATATAAATATATATTCATATATATGTGGCAATTTTAGCGCCTTCCGCCATTCCGCACAGCGTTGATAAGCGAGGCAAGAACAAAACAAAAAAGCCATAACTAGGGAAAGAGAAGTAAGATGGAGGGGGAACCTAACAACAAATAGCAGGCTATGGCAGACGCTTTAATGTATACATTTGAATGCCATTATCACAGAAAACCAGGAAACTCAACCAGAAACACTGAAAACCTGCAGAAACATTGAGGCAACCAACACAATTTTAGCCGCAGAAAGGCATTCATTGTCTGACATTATGCCTTCCATCTGGTTGGGTGTTTCTGTGTGTGTGTCTGTGGTTGTGGGTCTGTATATGTGTTGGTACTTATTTCCAAGCAATTTACTTTAATTCGTCGCATTTTAGATTGGAAAAGGAAAGAGATATAAGTATATAGAGAGCGTGAGAGCTATAAAAGTCATCAACTCTCGACAGTTGAGATCCACTTTCGCATTCACTTTTCAACCATTTCACCTGTCCATGGGGTAATACGATTTTTATTGACTACAATTATCATAGGCATCATTATCGTCATCGTCATACTCATCATCGCCTTAATTATCGTTGTTATCATCATAGCAAATCTAATCGACACTTTTGTGTGGGCGTGTCTCTGCGTGTGGCAGATTGTTGTAATTGCAATTATGGTTGAATTTTCCAAAAAGCTAAATTGAAAATTGCATTTGAAATTATTGTTGGCATGTGAGTTAAGAGCTAACTGATAAATTGCTTGGATAAATGTGAGCCATGTGTATGTATGTACATATATGAGGCCATTTAGTGGTCTTTAATGAATGCTTTGTGGATTACAATTTTATATAATGGACAGAGGGAATTTACTGAATTTCATCTAATGGCATTTACTCAATTATAGTAAATAACAGTAAGACTTTAATAACATTCTTAAACGTGTGTGCATGAAAAGGCTGAGTGAATTATGTGACACGATGGTGATGAAATAATTTCAATAAAATTACACTGATTATCGTAGAAATTATGAATACTGTTAGTGTGGAAATAAAATAAAACATCAACTCCGTTTAGACTTGGACTCTGCTTCTACGAAAATTTATTTTGTAATGACTCATTACTCATCAGACTTTGTTCAATAGATTCCATTCTATTATATTCTAGTCTATTAACTTATAAAAATATTCATTTATTTTCTCTTGATGTTTTCTATATTTTGAAAAATTTCCTTCAAATGATTTTTCAAAGATCGAATTATTTGAATAATTATAAACAAAGAAGCCCTTTCATCATAAAAAAAACTTATACGACTTTTTGTCAAGACCTTTTGTTTTTAAATTTAATCAGCGGATTGACTTTAAATTTTGTTTGAATACTGTTTATATGAAAGGAATATTTAATAGTGAAAATCAAAATGTTTTATATAGATATGCATATACATATATCGTTTTAGAGTCTAAAATATTATATATATCCAACTATCTTCTGCATCGACTCAAACGTTTTAAATACTGATCTATTATCTCCATCATTGAAATTATTTCCTCATTATTTTACTAAATTAAGCAAAATAATTGGTTTTTTATATGAACTTCCCACAAAAATATTAGTAAGGAATTTTGGTTTGAAATGTGTGATTTATATTAGAACCAAAAATTATTATTCAATAAAGATACTGATCTATTATCATGTGAGATTATAAAAAGTAAAACACAGAAAAAAAAATCAAATCATTTTATTAAACAAAGTGATATTAAATAAATTAAACCATAACTGCCTTAGTTTTACTAGCAAATTTCCCCCATATAATTTACATCCTTTTAATATGATTAAATCAATAAAATTCAATTTGGCTAATTGCAACAAATTGGCTTGGCTACCTGCCCATTGCCAATTACAGGCAACCAATTTCTCGCCCACAACGACCTTGTTTTAGTGAAAATTTTTGCAAATTTTAAACAAAATGTGTGCGAGCAGCTAAAGTGATAATAACAAAGTAAATCGAAATCAAAAGGAGGCAAAGTTAACAACATAAAAAGCCGACCGAGCTTAAAACGTGAGGCAGGAACATGTCCAATTTAAATTTATCAAATATGCCGCGCCGTTTAGCTCCGGGAACTGCCACTCCGGTGGCAGTACACGGTTCGCACACACCAGCAGAATCAGTAGCAACAGCAACAGCATCAAGAACAGGAACAACGACAGCTTCAGCTGTGCTGACGGCCAGATTGACATCGGCGAACACGGTGACCAGCAGTGTGACATCCTTGCATCAGCAACAACAACAACAGGAACCCCTCTTGCATCAGACGACAACAGGACACACAATGGCAGCCACATCTTGCCCGGATTCACCTATTCGCCGCGTTTCATCTAGTTTAAAGAATTCCGCTTTGGATTTTGCCTCACGTTTCTTTAACAAATGCAAGGCTGCCACGTTCACGGTTGATGGCGCCACCTATACAATCGGTGAGTACCCAAAAAGAGTAAACAAAATGCAATGCCTGGTAAATTGTTTATTTTTGGCCTGTCTCTGTTTATTCGATCTATGCACAATGAATGTATTTCTCTCTCCATATCGAACGACATTGCCAGCTAGAACAAGGTCGCCAATTGGCATTGTCCCCCACCGCGTACACACATCGTCCCACAACAAAACAACCCACTTTCTAATATCCTATGCAAGTGTGTGTGTCAGGGTGTGTTTATGTCAGGTGTTTGGGACTTTACCATCTCTTTCTCCTCTGGCTTGTGCTCCTGCCAAATTATTCTACGCTTTTCCTTATCGATTTTGCCACTTTCACCAGCACCAAAAAAAAAAAAGGAAAAAAAATACAAAATGGCTATGTGAATGACAAGTTCATGTCGTGCAACATATATGTATGTAGGTAAAAGTAAATAATATGCAAAATTCTCGCTTCTATAAGCAATATGCATAGATGAAGTGCAAAAAGGGAACGGAGAGATATTGAAATGGAATGGCAGAGATGCAGAGTAAATAAGAAATAGACGGCAACATGGAGAAGATCGATGCAAATCTAATTATCTATGTACAAGCAGAAAGTCAAAGGCTGTCAAGATTTTTCCTCCCATTATAATTCTTGGAAATTTCCAACTACACATACATATGTACATATGTATATACAAATGTCACCCCTATAAAGTAATTACTGTTCTAGCTACTTTCTTATCAAACTAGAAGCAATACTGTCTCTGTTTAATATGCACCTACATTGAAGGAGCATTACTGTTCGATTGTCTTTGACTTGTCTGTTCCTAGACTCCAGAAATATTGATAATGCTATAAACAAACTTACAAAAATGTATGTACATACTGTGTTTTTGGCTTATCTGGAAAAAAGATCTTGTATTAACTAAAAACTTAGAATCAAATTAAAACAAATTAGATTCAAACACATTTGCCACCTATAATACCATAACACACATAATTTTTAAACTTAAAAGAATAAGCCCATGGCTTGCTTAATAATGACTTTATAAAACTTAAATGAACATTTTAAATGGTGACTATATAAACTGCATTAATTAGACCAGCAGCAGATCAAGGTAGGGAATGATATACATTCTTTTATGAGGGGAATCTATACTGGACATCAAAATTTTAGCTGTGTCTTCAACTATTTAGAGGAAATGTTTAAAAGGAGAAAAATTTATCTAAAATGAGTGGAAATTTCTCATATTTTTTGTAACGAAGATCAGCCTCTCTACTCTATTTTAACTGAATTAAAGAAACAACTATTTTAAAATCAAATATGCGTAAATATAGAACTCATATTCATCACTTTAGTTGCTCTCATGTACAATGTACATTGTCCACTGGACATTTTCCAAGAAGTCCACTGTGGTTATTTTTGAAAAAAGTCCACAGGATGTCCAAAGTAAAAATTTTATACATTTTTTAAAAAAGTCCACAGTTTGACCAAAGTGGACTAACAAAGTCTACAGATTGTCCAGAGTGCACAATTTTTAAAAAAGTCCACAGTGGACTAAAAGTCAAATTTTTTTAAAAAGATTATAGGAATTCCTTGAGTTAACTAAAAATAAAGTTTCAAACTGTCTAATATGTATGTAACTACAAAGAATAAAACAATGAGATATGCCAGTTAATTTTTATTTTTGTATCTCACTGACAATTGGTTAGTCTGAGCTATTGTGGACCCTTAGTGTGCAGTAGCGTCAGCCGAAGGGTCTTCGGGTTCTTCCATTGGCTGCTTTTCTTCATCTTCATCTGAGCTCGCATCCAGCATCTGGGAATGTTTCTTGATAAGATGACGAGTTACTTTGGTGCTTACTTCTATAGTCTCCAAGACATCGTTGCAGATGCGGCAAAAGGCGGTGCATGATTGTATAAATGCATTCAATCTGCGGGCAAAGTTAAGTACATCGCTTTCCTGGATGCTCGGTCCAGACGAGGTTTTTGAGGTTTTTCCATGAGTAGTAACCATGATTTCGAAGATTTTTTTAATTCCGCAAGTTCTGCACGTGTGCTGACTTTGATGATGCTTATGACAATCGGAAAATTTATCGATTGCCACTCTCGGCGTTGCATCAACTCAAAAAATCTGGCAACTTTGAGCGGGTATAAAATATAAATACTTGAGCTCATTCGCAAAAGTTTGTGTGTCAATTAAAATAAATGGAAATTGTTATTTTATTAATTTCCTTCCGATGAAGCAAAAATTATTTTTAATACTAATTTTGTAAGGCCCATTGAAGATATGGCAGCACTGTAGAAATATTCTGCCGTACCGCTCAAAGAACAGCTGATTGTTTTCTAATTTGCTTTTTTCAGTTCAGAAAGGGTATATTAATTTAAATTGGATTAGAAGTTACCTATGAAGGAAGACATTCATTCATATGAACATATAAATGAATTTAGTATAAGTATAATCTTTATAATAAGTAGAATAAGTAAATATAATAACAATTTTTAAAAAAGTCCACAGTGGACATTTTTTAAAAGAGACCACAGTTTATGCATAGTGGATATTTTTTAAAAAAGTCCACAGTGGACATTTTTAAAAAAAGTCCACTGGATGTCCACTGGACATTTCCCAAAAAGTCCACAGTGGACATTTTTATACCCTTGCAGAGGGTATTATAAAATTGGTCAGATGTTTGTAACGCACAGAAGGAGACGTTTCCGACCCCATAAAGTATATATATTCTTGATCAGCTTGAGAAGCTGAGTCGATATAGCCATGTCCGTCTGTCCGTCCGTCTGTGCGTATGCGTTTTACTCAGCCATCTTAAGAGATATCGGGTTGAAATTTTTTTTGGAGACTCTTTATTACCTGTGTGAGATAAAGTATGAAAATCATCGGGATCGGACTACTATATCATATATTGTTTAATAATCATTAAATGTGTTTTGAATTCAGTAGTTTGAAGTATGCGTTTTACTCAGCCATCTTAAGAGATATCGGGTTGAAATTTTTTTTGGAGACTCTTTATTACCTGTGTGAGATAAAGTATGAAAATCATCGGGATCGGACTACTATATCATATATTGTTAAATAATCATTAAATGTGTTTTGAAAATGCGTTTTACTCAGCCATCTTAAGAGATATCGGGTTGAAATTTTTTTTGGAGACTCTTTATTACCTGTGTGAGATAAAGTATGAAAATCATCGGGATCGGAATACTATATCATATATTGTTAAATAATCATTAAATGTGTTTTGAATTCAGTAGTTTGAAAAATATTTGAGCATATTCATAATACGACAACTAATGCTGTTGATGTATGAAATTTCACTTTTCTTATCGAATTAAATATAATAAAGAACTGCAAGGGTATATAAACTTCGGCAAGGCCGAAGTTAACTTCCATAGCTCGTTCTAAAATAAAATGCTGGCACTTAAAAAATATTAAAATTCTTTTTTCCCCATATAACTAAGAACACCCCTACTGTACATATGTACATATGTACATACATATATAAACTTTAAATAAGTTCCCTGAATGGCTTAATCTGTGTAACCACATAAATGAATCTGAGTAATAGAATGAATGAATGGCCAAATCATTCTATAATTTAGAACTTCTCACAGTACTTTACATTTCCTTCAAAATTGAGTACTCGGGCATCCCATTTCTTTCGATTGTCTATTTATTCCATGCAGTCCAATATTAGTCTCACTTTTTCGATTCATTAAGGGACATGGCATAAATGTCAATTTGAATTTACATTATTTATTTACATATATACATTTTATATTTTGTTGGTTTTTGTAGCGGAAATCAAGATTCATCAGTAATCCAAGTAGTGAAAAGCAATTAATCTTATTTCATGTAGCAAATGTGCTAATTACATATTATCAGAATGGCATCAGCATCATCAACATCATCGATTGATCAATGAGAAAACAGAATCGGCGTGGTATTTCCATTTTCGTTTTAGGTTCGAAAATTATATGAAATAAAGTGAAAATTTAATTATATACATGAGAAAATGTGCGGGATGTATTGAATAATTAATTTGTTCCTGGCCGTGTAAATAAATACTTTTAGTTAGTTGCTCTATCTATGTCGATTGTGAGAACAATTTTCGCAATTGTTTATTCAATTATTTTAGTCAGTGTTTTTGGATATAAACTCAATTGGCGTTTGCTTTGTGTCTGGGAAAACACAAACATTGAATTTGGAAACTCACGTGCGAAATGCGTTAAATGTGCCCACACGTATCAAGTGAAGGAAAACATGAATGAATAAAAGGAAAAAGGAAAGCAAAGACAAGAGTAAAGATAACTTTGCCTTATCCTTGGATTTGATACGGCACGCAAAAAAAAAAAAACTCCAAGTCCCCGGCGGAGGCTGAAAACAGATTTTGTGCTGACTAAAGAAGATTTTCCGACTTTAGTGTGTGCGTGTGTTCGTGAGTGTGTCTTTGTCAGTGACAGAGTGTGGAAAATCTGTGAATTGTTTGATATGGAGAAATGTGAAAATTTCATTTTAATTGATACCAAATACATACTGGCTTAAATGAAGTGTTTCTGCCATTGCTTTTGCATCTCGAACTGTCTATCTGCAGTTGCAGATTTATATGTATCTATCTTACCACTTAACGAATTTTTAATGATGTCCATTTAAAATGTCATTTAAAGTTTATTGATGGGGCGAAAAATGTTGGAATTGTTTCCTTTCCTATCCGTTCTTTATGCTCCTCTTCGTATCTTGTGTCCGGGCAATGAGGCTGTCGTCCTTGGAGTGCTTGGAGAGGCTATAAACTGCATCAGCTGTATGACATCAATTAAAACTTGTGAGAAAAGAGCAAAAGAAGAAAATAGAGGCCAGAAGAATCCTCTGAGAGACCAGCATTCAGGACCCCAGGCCGCACCCGGCAATTTCCACAGGCGTAATGCAATTAAAATGGCACCAAAAAGGAACAAGCAATTCCCACAAGACCAAAAGCAGCCACTCAAAGTGCGTCACTAGCTTCTTGTTAATAAGCCTTAGTCTTAGCCATGTGCAATGACGGTGCGGTTTGAAGCAAGTCCTGTCTTCTGTGTGTGTGTATGTATGCATGGGAGGAGCGACTCGGATGGGTAAACTTTTAGTGTGACATTTTAATCTTTAATTGTTGATTCTGTATGCACAAGTTCTACCAACAAAAGCAGCAGCAGTAGTTGGAGCTGAACAGGAAGCAAACCACCACAAAACTGAGCAACGACATCAACAGGAAACACAAACGTGTGCAGTTGGGCATGTCCTTAACATCCTTTTTCATGCTCTCTTCCACCTTCTCACTTTCTCACTGGCTTTTCCTCAATTTTCTTCCTTCTTCTACAAGTATATCCCTTCTTTGGCTGTTGACGGAAATTGCATTGTCAACGCCAGCTGTGGGATGGTCAGGCTCAGGTTCGTCGTTGTGCCCTGAGGTCCTGCTGTCGTGTTGTCCTGTGTCCTGACGGCCCTGCCTGTCATAGATGCGCAAATTAAAAATAATGACAGCAAAAAAATAAAACGAAATACAGTAATTCCATTTGACGAACTAAAATGTATATATTGAGAATTCATCGATAGAATTTAATGTACTATGAACAAAAATCACAATCACTCAAAAGCAACAGGCCTCAACGCTTTTGATATATTTTTGTAACCAACATATGTACATATATACATGCATAAGTATTTATGTTGAAAAAAACCATGAAAGGAAATAACTTCTTGTTTCTGCCTAAATAATTAAAAAAATTCATTATACCTTATAAAAAGACAAAAGAAATAGTAGGCAGAATAAGGAACAGATATTTGCCAGATTTTAAATTTATAAAAGAGAATACATATACATACATACATACATACACACATATGGATGTCTATAAAGACTTTTGATGACTATTACTGATATTTTTTCTAATTGTAAGACTGCGCTCCCTTATTTTCACACGAGGTCTTAAGCGTGCCAATTGTGGCTTTTTTGACTACCGAGACCCTGGTATTGAAATCCAACCCTGGTACTCACCTGCAGTTTACGTTTTTCACCACAAAAACTTTGAGACACCAAAAACAAAGAAACTTTGTTTTGGAAACATTAAAGGAATTCCTTGATTTAGCTAAAAATAAAGTATCAAACTGTCTAATATGTACATATGTATGTATGTAACTACAAAGAATAAAACAATAAGATATGCCAGTTAATTTTTATTTTTGTATCTCACTGACAATTGGTTAGTCTGAGCTATTGTGGACCCTTAGTGTGCAGTAGCGTCAGCCGAAGGGTCTTCGGGTTCTTCCATTGGCTGCTTTTCTTCATCTTCATCTGAGCTCGCATCCAGCATCTGGGAATGTTTCTTGACAAGATGACGAGTTACTTTGGTGCTTACTTCTATAGTCTCCAAGACATCGTTGCAGATGCGGCAAAAGACGCTGCATGATTCTATATATGCATTCAATCTGCGGACAAAGTTAAGTACATCGCTTTCCTGGATGCTCGGTCCAGACGAGGTTTTTGAGGTTTTTCCATGAGTAGTAACCATGATTTCGAAGATTTTTTTAATTCCGCAAGTTCTGCACGTGTGCTGACTTTGATGATGCTTATGACAATCGGAAAATTTATCGATTGCCACTCTCGGCGTTGCATCAACTCAAAAAATCTGGCAACTTTGAGCGGGTATAAAATATAAATACTTGAGCTCATTCGCAAAAGTTTGTGTGTCAATTAAAATAAATGGAAATTGTTATTTTATTAATTTCCTTCCGATGAAGCAAAAATTATTTTTAATACTAATTTTGTAAGGCCCATTGAAGATATGGCAGCACTGTAGAAATATTCTGCCGTACCGCTCAAAGAACAGCTGATTGTTTTCTAATTTGCTTTTTTCAGTTCAGAAAGGGTATATTAATTTAAATTGGATTAGAAGTTACCTATGAAGGAAGACATTCATTTATATGAACATATAAATGTATTTACTTATATTTATAATCTTTATAATAATTAGAATAAGTAAATATAATAATATATAAAAATAATAAGAATTTTTAAAAAAGTCCACAGTGGACTAAAAAAGTCAAATTTTTTTAAAAAGATTATAGGAATTCCTTGGCTTAGCTAAAAATAAAGTATCAAACTGTCTAATATGTACATATGTATGTATGTATGTAACTACAAAGAATAAAACAATAAGATATGCCAGTTAATTTTTATTTTTGTATCTCACTGACAATTGGTTAGTTTGAACTATTGTCGACCCTTAGTGTGCAGTAGCGTCAGCCAAAGGATCTTCCATTGGCTGCTTTTCTTCATCTTCATCTGAGCTCGCATCTGGCATTTGGGACTGATCCTCGACAAGATGACGACTGTCGATTCCTAGTTTTATAGCCTCCAAGACATCGTAGCAGATGCAGCAAATGACGCTGCATGATTCTAGAAATGCATTCATTCTGCGGGCAAAGTTAAGTACTTTGCGATCTTGGATTCTCCTGTGGGCTCTGCGAAGATAATGCGATCCCAAGGCGCAATAACGCCTGGTTCGTCCGGATGATTTTGAGGTTTTTCTACAAGTAGTAACCATGATTTCGAAGATTTTTTTAATTCGGCAAGTTCTGCACGTGTGCTGACTTTGATGATGCTTATGACAATCGGAAAATTTATCGATTGCCACTCTCGGCGTGGCACGTTGCATCAACTCAAAACATCTGGCAACTTTGAGCGGGTATAAAATATACACACTTGAGCTTATTCGCAAAAGTTTGTACATATGTAAATTAAAATAAATGGAAATAGTTATTTTATTAATTTCCTTCCGTTGAAGCAGAAATTATTTTTAATACTAATTTCGTAAGGCCCATTGAAGATATGGCAGCACTGTAGAAATATTCTGCCGTACCGTTCAGAATATTTTAAATTGGATCAGTATAGGATACACGTATGTGTGCATGTATGTATGTATTCCAAAAACACCCATCAGCTGATCGCAACTAAAATTATAGCCCTGCGAAGAATAACTTTGCGAAATCCATGTGTTTTTGTATGTAAAATGCACCTTTATACTTTTCAACAGCATTTGCGCCTTCTGACGCCATTTAAAGTAATGTGATGGGTCTTTTTGGAATACAACTTCCTTAAGGGACATTTTGCGATGTGTTTCGTCCTTTTCTGCCCACTAGTTTTGCTTTTTGAAGGACTTTTTTAAGGATACTCTGAAACGGGCATTAAGTTACCCGATTTTTTTCTAGATTAGATCCTGTTTATAAAACTCTGAGCAATAAGGAAGACCTACAAAGAAGCAATTTGTCAAAAAAGTCTTGAAAAATACAAAAAATCATTGTTTTTTAACGTTATTAAGAGGAGGGAATTAGGTGTATGTAGACTTTTTTCCCAACACTTTTTCTGTTTTTTGCCAATAACTTTGATTGTTTAAAATTTTTTGAAATTTTTTTTTCTCGCATAGAGTTAACTTTTGGGCCTCTAAATTATGGCATAATTACATTTTTAATTTTTAGAGCAAAAAGCCGAATTATGCCAAAATTGGAGGTGTATGTTGACTTTTTTCCTTGACTGTATGTACATCCATGTCCGGGAAACCCGAGATCCTCGTTTTTCACTAAGTTACTTAGTCAACTGATCTGCTGAGGGCTGTATATTTAGAATAGAAAATAGTATATTTTTATACCCTTGCAGAGGGTATTATAAAATTGGTCAGATGTTTGTAACGCACAGAAGGAGACGTTTCCGACCCCATAAAGTATATATATTCTTGATCAGCTTGAGAAGCTGAGTCGATATAGCCATGTCCGTCTGCCCGTCTGTCCGTCCGTCTGTGCGTATGCGTTTTACTCAGCCATCTTAAGAGATATCGGGTTGAAATTTTTTTTGGAGACTCTTTATTACCTGTGTGAGATAAAGTATGAAAATCATCGGGATCGGACTACTATATCATATATTGTTTAATAATCATTAAATGTGTTTTGAATTCAGTAGTTTGAAAAATATTTGAGCATATTCATAATACGACAACTAATGCTGTTGATGTATGAAATTTCACTTTTCTTATCGAATTAAATATAATAAAGAACTGCAAGGGTATATAAACTTCGGCAAGGCCGAAGTTAACTTCCATAGCTCGTTTGTTTTAAAAACGTAATATATGTACTAACTATATGACAGCCTTTCTTATATAATTTTAATTAAAACTTCTTGAAAATTCGAAAAGGCTTATTTAAGCTTTTAAACTAGTAGTCATTTTTGGAGATTTCTGTTTCCCTGGTGTTGGTTGTTTTCGAAAAACTTAAACTTACCATTGTATTTTATACAGTTTAAAGAGTTTGAAATGCAAACTCCCTGTTAATGAAAATCTGAGCTCATTTTGCACTTTGATTGCTGTCGCCCTTGCAGAGTCGCCAGACCCAAAGCACTTTTAGCTGTATTTTCCCATCGACCATCTCTCTGTCCAGTGCCTTCATTAATCACAGTGGTTCCAACGATTGCAATGCCATTTGCTTTGGCTGGTTATTGGTTGTGTGCAGCCATTACAGCCATGACATAGTCGTTGAACGTCAGCTTCTGGTAGATGGTAACTGGATGTTGGTTGTTTGGTTGCTGGGTATTGGTTTGTATTTTTCAAATGGATTTACTACAGTTACCGTAACCTGTTGCAATGGACGATTTATCGATTTGGGCGACAAAGACTGCAACACACAGGAGCAATGTACATAAATGAAAATCGATTTCACGCTCAAATTGATTTGCTTTTTATTGCTATGGAGCCATTTAATTTATGTTCAAAATGCTGCTGCCTGCTATAAAATGTATGTATGTTTTGGTATGTGTGTGTGTGTAGGGTATGGCGTCCTAAGGATGGCTAAGGATAACAATGACATATCAAGAATTTGTGCGCTTATAAATTTAAATTGAGAATGGTGTGGTGATGTGGGCAAAGTTAGAAGGGAACCATGAAAAACATTCCTTAGGCATTGAGGTGACGACCTTAGCAAGCTGACAAGATGATGTTGTTGTTGTTTTTGTTGCTGTTGATGCTGGTAACATTGATTTTCCGCTTTAGCTACTAAATGCCAGCGACAGGTCCTTCTTCACACCCAACCGCCCAGACACACACCCACATATACACACACAGCTTTTATGATGGTGTGGATGTTTGTTGTGTAGGAGGAGCAACGGAGTTGCCTTACCCACAGTTTCCTCCACTTTTTGGTTCTGTCAAAAATTCTGTTGAGGTTTGCGGGCAAATTTTGGCAAAAATGTTTTTGTATCCAGTAAATAAGGCAAAAAAAAAGGTATATTTGTTCTTAAGCTGATTTGGTTAAAAGTGGTTTTTATTTAATAGTTCAAAAATATCGTCAGAAATTTAAAAAAATTGTGCTCTTATGATGCTAAGCTTACCATGTCTATCCAATTGATTCTATAACTTCTAAGTGATTGAAGCTGCTCAAAAAAAAGTTTATAAACTTATTTAAGTTTAAAAAAAGGATAATTTTGATTATTTCTAATATGAAATACTTCCGAAAAAAGAAAGTTTATGAAAATAGAAAAACGAACTTAAGAAAGTTTCCATTGTTGCCTACTCATAAAATATTTAACATTAGAGTTTATATTTAGTCTAAACTGCACTTTCGATGTTTCCTCTGTTTCTTTAAGAATTTTTCTGATAAGTTATATTTGATAGATTTTAAGTGCTTACTTTGCGTCGATTCATTTAAAAAACGTTCAATTTTGGCATGAGCTTGAAATCATCGATATATGTACATACTCTGCCATCCTTTACTTCCGGTTATCCTGTTGTCATTTTCTATACTATCTCTTTCTTTTCCTACACTCTCACGAGAGATGGGAAACAAACACAACAAAAAAAAAAAAAAGTAGCATTTTCAACATTTGCTTTTTGCAATTTGTTTCGAATTTGGCATTAATTTTTCACACAGGACACAGGAAATTGAAATGTTGCCATAACGGAAAGTCGTTAGCTTGACGTCCTGTAAATATTTGAGTCTCACGTGACTCGGTCTGCTTGCTGGTCTTGGTCTAAAGAGTCTGGTAAAGAATGTGGCAAATAAAAATTTTCTAGTTTTAGCTCAGGTTTAGAATTCAATTAAAAGTTTATGAGAACATCATCAGGCCTAAGACTCTGTTAAGTTGGTGGTTAAAAATTGTGTGTGTATGTGTGTCTATGTGTATTGGGTGTGTTAATCGAATGAAACTACTTAGGCTAAAAGTTTTTGGCAGCAGCAGCTGAAAGGCTCATAAAACTGTCAGGTAAATATCTAAAACTCAGTCCTTGCCTTCCACTTTTTCGCTCTCTTTCTCGCTTACTATCTATTTTTCTCTATGGTGCTATATTCCGCTTTTTTGGCTTTAATGGCGTTTGCATTCAATTTAATTGCCATCGTTTCCGTAGTAGATTGCTCTCAATTTCCAGTTGAAGACTCTAGGCAAAGCAAACTTTTGCCAGACTCGACCAGGTGTTTGGCAACTCATTTCGGTAACTTCAATCAACGGAAATTGAAACGCAAACGCACTGCCACCATCATCAGACATCACCACAATCCCCCTTCCAAAAATAAAACCCCGCCTATTGCCCAACTAATGCCCACGCAATGAAAACGAAACGTGCGTAGCTTGAAAGTGAAAGTAAAAGTTGCTTCACTATATATAAGTATATGTATATACATATATCTATATATAGACAACAATATAGTATTATTATTGGTCCAATCCATCGTTGAATTCATATTTATTTTATTGCCCGATGATACACAGAATACAGAAAACCACTCAGACATATCACCCACATGAATTCGATTCTAGTATGCCAGTATGCCAAAGTGCTTATACATATGTGTGTGTCTGTGTGTGTGTGTGTAAATAATACAAAAAGAAAACACAACTTGTTGTTGTTTATTTTACGTTTCCACGTTCCTAGGAAGGAAAAATTTAATTTAAAACGCAGAAAAACCAACTCGATTGGCATGTGAATTGAGGGGAAGTTCTTTTGCCGTTGTCTCTCCCCAAATAGTCGTACATCAATACGTATGGGTAACCAAAAAGAAATAGTTTATGGTTATTCACTCCTGGAAAAACCAACAACGGATACGGCAACTCAGTTTCGTCTTTCATCTATGGGAAGAGACCGGTTTATTGAATATAAAATTCACTGGTATTAAATGTGCTTCAAATTGTTTTTTGAAAAAAAATCTACTATAGTTTTTATCTGACAAAAAAAGAAAAATAGCTGTGAAATTATATGCAAGATTTGCCATTGAAATCGGAATAAAATAAACAACGTTTTTTTACGCAACAATAAACGCAATCTGGGTAGAGCGAACGTTTTTTTACTCTGCAGGCTAAAAAAAGCAAAACAGTAAATTTCATTACAAAAAAATATTTAAAAAACAATTTTTTTTGTGCCTTTTTAAAGATAAATAACCTTTTAATCGTGGAATAAAATGTTTTTATAAACTAAACACTATTTCTTAGACTCATAGACATGATTTCATGCCAATAAGTTGTTTTAAGAATAATTAAACCCACTCCTTTATAAAAATTTGTCTTCTCAAAGCATTCAATAGTTGTTCTCAAAAAGTACTTACGTCTAGTACTTTATTCTCTTTTTCATTCGGCAGATTTATATATGTTATAGTTATCCGATTGCTCTAATTTCAACAAATACGCTGCCTTTATCAAAACTAAACTTAAACACAAAGATTACTAGTATTAGCTCAAATGAGAACAGACAAACAAATAGTGACCAATTCTATAATATGTAAGAGATCAACACACAAATCCACAAGAAGGTCCAGTCCATTAAATGATAACTAACTGCATTCCGTTTTGTAAAAATATCCCTTTTCGACAACGTGTCTTATGTTTTATTTAAGGTTTAAAAAATGTTGAAGTCTTTGCATAAATAAAAAACCCCAATAATGTATGCCCACAATTGTCAAAAGCAATGTCACATTTCACTTATAATAAATGTGACTTTAATCTGCAATTGTTTTATCGACCAGAATGTAATTCAAAGCTTTTGTATAAATCAGCGTAGTGTTTGAACATGACGCTAAGCTGTGAGTCTTAACGAATGCTTGAAAACTTGTGAAACTTTTATTTAATTTGCCCGCATAGTTTCCCATCCATTGTGATCCATTTAGTCTTTCCACTTGGCACACCTGCTCTTGCCACATTTTGCCTGGCACCTTTTCCATATTGCAATGTCATCGCTATTTCTCACTCAACCACCACTCATCTCCATCCACTTGCATGGTTAGACTTGGCCCTGGACCTGTCTCTTTTATTATAAACAACCACTTCTAACCTAACACCTAATTGAAATTGTGGGAACCATCATCAATCATACGCAGCATATACGCATATTACGTATACGCCCCAGCATCAGCAAAATATATATTTTTTTTATCAATTTACTAACCAAAAAATAATAAAAGAAAAGCGAAAAAGAAAATACTGAAAGACAGCTGGCTTGGTATAAATTATTATGGCAATCATCGGTGACTTTTATTTAAGCCCGGTCCACCACTGAATAAATATATGTATATATATACTTACATTGCTATACGTATGTATATGTATGTATTTATATGGAGACAAAAACAATAACACAGCAGGTGATACATTTTATAGGTAAGAACTTTTCTTTTGGTTTTTCCATTCTCTTTTATTTTTTTTTTTTCTTTGTTTGTGTTGTTTTTGTTTCTTTTTTTCCATTTTATGGCTTTATATTCGAAACGTGCCCAAGTTTCGCTGTGTTTAAGTGCTGCGGCGTAAATTTAATTTAAAGCAAACTTCAGTTTTAGATGTAAAGTTTTTCCCATGGCCAAATGCAATGGCCAAAAAGAACAAGCCTTGAATTGAATTTTCGCTCTGCGAGTCCTTGTCTGGCTGAAAGGAAAAGAGCTCTCAAGCTAAAGTTCCTGCCCATAATGGCAGGTGGCGCTATCAAATTATTACCAACAACAATGTCCTGCAGGCTATATACTAATATACATTTGTGTGGGTGCGTGCGAGTGTTTGTGTATATCAACAGTTTTGCAGTGGCTCAATATAAATGAGTTTATACCGCCGCCATCTACTTATCACAGGCTGACTGACTGAAAGGCTGACGGAATGGCGGACTGGCTGGCTGACTGGCTGTAGTGCTCTGCATAATTTGTAGCCGTAGGCAACTTTTGACTCAACGTTTTATCACAGACAGTTTCGTTGCCTAACCCGCATTTATTTCAAAATCAACGCGGCAAAAGTTTTCTACAAGAGAAAATGGAATCACAAAAAGGAAAAAATTACTAAAGTCATAGAATAAGAAGCACTTTACAATACCCTGTACTCAATGCAGAATCTAGAACAAAAATCCAGAATGGATAGTAAAAAAAAAAAAAAAAATCTGTGAAAATTTGTGGGTTCAAAACCTAATTTTCAAATACGATTAAACTGAGACAACATCTTTAATTATGCTTCTAAATGCGAAACACTTTTTTAGATCTATCAAAATATTTAGTCAAATCTTAAAAATGACTGTTTCAATTTTTTTTTTTTTTACCACAGCAAATAATTTGTCCGTTTTCCCTATACCAAAAACCAACGGAGACTACATTCAAAATAACAAGACTTTTACATTGTTTACATATTTTGCCTTTGGTGTCATTTAACGATACTAAACTTTATTGATAATCTCTTTAAAATGTATTAAACAATAAATTACACTTCTTATTATAAATATTATAAGTTTCTACAACTGTTTTTTTTTTTTGTAAGAACATTATAAATGTTTTAAAAACACTCACGATATACATTTATTAAAGTTAAAACAAATCACAACAAATTTTTCCCCTAATCGTGATATCCAATATGAGTATTCTTTCCATGAGGAGGACTTATTCATAAGAAAGACTTATTCAATTCAGAAGAGCAAATAACCCATTTCTTTAACTTCTATTTGCATCAATATTATGTTGGTTTTAGACTGTAGTAAAAAAAAATAAACCGATACAAACCAAATTTCAGCTACTATTTTAAAGTTAAGAAAATAGTTTTCTAGCGTCTTTTCTTATAATACAAATAGAGCAACTTTATTTGGATAATGCGTTTGTTGCTTAGAAATAGTTAAATGTTGTACTGCTTTTTCTGTTCGCAGATACCTTCAAGAAACAAGAAATGCAGGGTATTAAAAGTGGTAGTTGCTTGTTAGGTGATTGGGTGTGTCACTAGTAGAGAATGACACAGCCAAAGCACACGCCATACACAATTCGTTTGCCTCTCCTTTCCTTTCGATTTTTATGCGCGCATAAAAGGGCGTGGCCAACACTAAAAAAACATAGTTTGTTAGTTGGCTTTTCCATGTTGTTTTTGTTATTGTAGTTGATAGTCCCTTGGTTTTAGTGTGTTTATGACCCGCAGACTTTTCGCTCTCTCTGTTGTTTGTGTTTTTTTTTTTTTTTTTTCGTTTGCTGATAAAAATCTAGTAAACTTGCCTTAACGTAATTGAAAGCAACAATGCGAAAGTAGCAGGCGAATATATATATTTTTTTGGCTACAACTAATTGCAAGCTTTATGCCAAGATATCTATAAAAATCCAGTGACAATTTTCTTTATTTTTTTTTTTATTTTATGACCGACCTGCAATCAATTGTCCTTCTCGTTTTTATTTCGACAAGTTTCCGTCTTCTTGTTGTTTTTTTATGGTTGCAACACAAATCAAATTTATGCGCTGGACAAACGATATTTCCGTGGGGGTAATTGTTTCTTCGTCTTCTTCTTTTCATCTTGTACGTGCAGTTATTGGATTTTACGTGTTTGGAAAATGGATTTTACCGAACGCTGAATGAACTTCACAGAACTTAACATTATTATTATTATTATTACGACGAAAAACTTATATACATACATATATCAAGCTACCATTACCCATTGATAACCATTTCCATTTCCGTTTTCCTGTTGCTATTTCTGATGCTGTTGTTGTTGTTGCTGATGATGCACACGTTTGCCAAGGCAAATTGAAATTGAATTGCCAACTTTAAAAAGTTTATGGCCACAACGAGACGTTGGAGGCCATGGAATAAGAGCCCGAACTAGAGCCCAACTAAGTAAGTAAGAGAATCCTGCCGAGACATGGCCAGGCAACACAACAAAGTTAAGAGTTTTGTATTCTATGTGTGTGTGTGTGTGTGTGTGTGAATGAATCTTGTGTTTGCTATCAACATTTCGCAAGTTTGTGGCAACTGCTTTGCCTTCGGGGCTCCTCTACTTATTTGGCTTTGGCTTTCTCTCTATAGACACACAAGCACACACACACATAGTGGCAGGTCTTAGTCTTATACTTGTGTTTGGATTGCCACTGTAATCACATGGAACCCGTAAATACATACATACATACATAGAAATAAGAGCAATAACAACATTTTTATTGTTGACTGCACTCAATTACTTATTTATTTATTTATTTTTCCATTCATTTTTTTTGCTCTCAAAAAAACTGGTCAAACGTTTGCTTTTTGTTTTGTTTTGCTTTTTGATTTGATTTGTTTGTAAACTCATTTTATTTCTTATATACATAAGTAAAACTGAAATTGAGGCATTCTAATGATATGTGGGTTATTAAGGACCAGGGACCAGGGGAGGACTGACTTGATGAAGCGATTAGGAGCAAAAACTTTGACTATCGGTGTGTTATGTGTGTGTGTGTGTGTAGAAGGGTCAAGCAAAGCAAAAAGGGACTAGGCAAGTGAGCCTTCTAAATTGTGTGTGCGTGTGCATACAGGGTGTGGCTAAATATATGTATTTACATACACTTGTCAGACAATACTTTTTGCAACTCTCAAATTAAGACACAAACAATTTGGCAGATGGAAAGCATATTACCTTGTAAACGCTTTTTCAGCTCTAAAATGGTTTCTTCAACTGAGCAATTGTTTCAATTGAGACTTTTTGAAAGTTGGCTCCCAACTTGCCTGAGGTTTTGTTGCTCCTATTGTTAGTTAATTTATGCATTGAGTTTGTTTTCTGTGAGTTTATCTTCTGAGTTATGTAAAATGGACTATGAATATTTGGATTTTCATAAATATGATGTTGTTTGCATTACATTAGAATGCTTGCAGCTTCTAATAGAATCACATAAAATGGCAGCCAACGTGGGGCAACTTGAAAACTTGTACTTACTTCATCCACACCCTGTTTTTTTTTCCTTTTGTCCAGTCCACATATCAAAAAGCCGTCATACTAAATCATGTAGAGAGGCAGCCTTTTTCAGTCTGTCAGCCTGTTTGGTTGATGTTCGGGTATTTGCTAAAGGCTTATAAAGGCCAAGACATGCATACTGAGTGAATGAAATAAGAGAAGCCAGGCAATGGCAATGACTACCCTTAACTGTTTCCTATACTACACCATTTGGGTATATTTCTTGTTTCCTTTTTTTTTTTTTTTTTTTTGGTTTTGTAGTCTTTGCTCTGTGTGCGTTTTTATTTGCTTTTAAGCGGCCCAGTGACTGACCAAGCATCGAATGCTTCAATGATTTTTTACGTTTTGCCTTGATTACTTCTGGGCTGGAATCCTTGATGCACACAAATATACACACACTACCATATAAACATGTACGTACATATATATGTATATGTATGTGTGTGTAGCTTGATACGCATAAATAATCAAAAGCATACGTATGCGGAAATCAATACAATTTTCATTTGATATGCGAGCGAGTATTTCAATAATTCACCAGAATTTTGTGAAAGCGAAAATTAACTAACTTATTAAAAATATACAAAAACAAAAAAAAAACACCAGAAAATATTATTAACAACGCACCTCGTCAATGTATTTCATATGCAAAATATATGTGAAAAGGCAAATGAAAAGTTTTCAGTTGCATGGTAAATATTTAATTTCAACGACCTTTGACATAGCTATGTACCATATACTCGAGGCAAACTAATTAGGAACGAAAAGTAAGACCCTTTAAGTCACTTGCGAAAACATTTCATTTGCAGTTAGTTACGACCATGTGTGGTCGCTTCAAAATTAAGTTAATAAAAAGCTTAAAGGTAGAAACACGTGTATGAGGATTTTTCATTTTGCTACCGTCCCCCAAGTCTGCTTTCGTGGTCCCCATTCACTGTCGCTCTCATGATGCCCCACTCTTTTCTGGCTCATCAGAGCCAGGTGAATTGCTGCCAAGTGTCTGGCAGCTCTTTAACACTCACTTTACAGCTGATGCTTCTCTGCGTTGGCATCCTGTTCGTCTCCCACATACACTTCATCCGTTTCCTCTGTGCCCAGAACTTTTAAGTGCATTAATACATAAAGTTTGTAATGTTGCCTGCTGTTGGATGGTGTTTGCTCGGGCTCATAAAGTCAAGTGGGACAGGCCGAGATTTAAAAAGATGAAACTGGATGGCTGGATGTAGGCGCTGGTACTGCATTCCTCAGCTGCCGATGCCATTGGATGCTGTCACACTCAGAGTTACATTTTCCATTGCAGCTGGCAGTTGTCCTTAATAAAACTTTTATATTGGATGCCAATGGCTGTAAAAAATAAAAAAAAAAAGATGAATAAAAAAAGAGATGAGCAAACTGCAAGGTTTTTCCAACAAATCGAACGAGCGAATAGTTTTCTCAGGAAACGGAACCTTATTTAGATTTACTTTGAATTTGACTGCCAATGGGGGGAAAATTCAGTTTCATAGAGCACTTGGGAAAGAGATTAGGAGAAGTAATTCAATCAGAAAGGAAATCAAACGGGGGAAACCGATTGAATAACGCGGATCTCAATTGAGATACCAGGAAACTAACTTGGCCGCCATTTAAGAAATAAATTTACTTGAGCAAGTTTCGATATCACTTTAAAGTTAAATCAAATTAATTTAATATCTTGTAGTGTTGATTCAGCTGGAAAGTTTATAGCCAATTGTATTCAATTTAGCTAATTTACGTATTAAATTTCCCTGTGAATCGGTTAGCTAAATGGCTTTAAATGGCTCGAGCAAATATTGATTTATGGGTTCATAAGATTGCTGTTTGCTGTCTGTTTCTGTATGTATCGTATGCTACTTTTCCGCGCCTGAAACTTTCTTGTGTTGTTCGCCTTTTTGCGAAATACAAAATCCCATCCAGAATCCGTTCACCTTTTGTGCTGCATTGTGGGGGGGTATTAACATTTTGCACAAAAAGGAAACGCATGCCGGACAAAGACAGACAGGATAACATCGTCGGCATCATCGATGGCGCTTTTCAGGATCTATTGTGCATTCCACAGAAACCATACAATTGGCTTACAGTTTGTACCCATTGTTATTCTTGTTGCCGTTGCTATTTTGCTATTGCTGTTGTTCTGCATTATGCCCAGGCAATCGAAAGTGGGTGGCTCCTGGACATGCTGTTTCCTGTCATTTTGAAGTGCCTGGCAAATTGAGAATTGGCTATGGAAATGCTTGATGAATTTGAAGTTACATTTGCCAGTGGCGGTGCCTTGAATTTGCTTGTGAAATTGAAAGCCAACGTCCACACTTTCGAAATGTTCAGCATAAGACAACAAGAAATAATGGCTAGTATAGTATTTATAAGACTTCTCTCTACTATATTAGACTACGCCATATAAAACAATATTCTTCGTAATATTTACCTTAAGTTTAGAAAGTTAAAATGAACGTGTTTAAAGTTTGTTTGGGATGGTTGAATTGTAAATTGAGAATTCAATAATTTACAATCTGAGATAACAATTGTTTCATTTAAAAATTAAGCGAGGGGTTCTGAACTTCAGTTTCATAGAGCACTGAACAGTACTGAAATATCTTAAAAAGGATCTGTCTAAGTTCTGAATATCATCATATTAAAGCGTACAAATTAATCGTTTTAACATCTACTACAATATACAGATTAGTAATTCGCTATTCGGATATCATCTGAACAAGAAATTTCCATTCAAATACTAAATATTGAATAAATGAATTCTTGACTACATAAATAAATTTAAAAGATTAAAATTAATAAAAATTAAGATTTTGTATAGAATAGTGCTGTTCTAATAGATTAAAGACTATATTTTAGTAGCTAAAGCCAATACCATTTGTTGATTTTACTGACATTCATATTACTTACCTCAGCTGTAACCCTCTCCAAAATTCAGCAAAGAGTTGTCAATGTATCATTAATAAACAACACCGTACTCCAAACTTTTTAAAAAATGTCCTTTGGCTAGCAAAGTTAAAAGAATATAAACGAAGAACGAGCTCTCTGAGTTGTCATCTCCATTATCCAACACAAAAACTCACATACTCTGGCTAGAATCCATTGTAATTATATTAATTTTGTACATATAAACTAATATTGGACAATCTCACTGATCTGATAAAATGATATCCAGCTAAGTAAGCGAAAACCCTCTACAATACGGCGCCACTGTCGGCCATGCCCATTGGCTGGAGCTTTTCCTGCTGCCGCTGCTTAAGCTGGCTTATCTGTGGTTTTGTGCTGATTGTTGCTCACTTTTGGTCCGCTTTGGTGGTTTCTTTAAGTGAAATTGAAAATTGAACTCATTTTTTTTCTGTTCCCTCTTATTTTCCTCTGCCATCGTCAAACGATGAAGAACGAAACGAAATTGTGAGCGCAGGCAATATACATAACTCTTACTCTGTGGGTTATATTCAGCTTGGCTTAAGCTTTATTTATTTTTTTTATGCCTTGGTTATTAAGGTCATTGCCATAACTTTTCCTAAGTTTGTTCCCTTTGTGAATTAAGTTCCCCCCTTCTGCATAGCTTTGACATCGCATGTCTGACTGCACTAAGTGCATGAAACCCGATGTTATTTTTTTTGCGTTTATGGTGAAGTAACTGAGAACTGTTTGGCATGCAAATGACCAACTTAGACATTTTTAATTATGAAACAAAGAGCAATTCAGCCAGCAACAACAATCGGGTAATATACTTATATAGGTACGAGTAAAAATGTGGTGGCAGAGTGTTGATGAACTTGCTCATTAGCAATTAAGAAAAATAAAAAAAAAATAAACAAAACCTAACTTTTCTTTCACTTCTCAACTTTAGCCACTGTCAATTACTGAAGTTCTATTATTTTCTTTTTGCCCCTTCCATGTTACTGTTAATTTTCCTTTGACTAAGTTTTTGGGGCTGTCAATGACTTTTACTCTTTAACTGTCAGTTATCCTGGTGCTCCCCTAGGACTATGAATTCCTACTTACTTACTTACTTACTCTCACTCCCTCAACTGCGTCCCTTTTATCAGCGCCATCTCATTAAGGGAAATGCTCCACAAGGATACAGAGCAAGAGAGAGAGAAAAATGTTGAGAAGGATGTGTCCTGCAATTGTTGTGCGTTCTCTTGTGTCCTTGACATAATTTACAATTTCAATAACAATTTCCCTCTGTCTGTCTGTGTGTGTGCCAAGCAATTTATTTGAGCATTATCCCTAAGCACAACTCCTTTTATTTTTTTTTTGCTTTTTTCTTTTTGTTTGTTGTGTTGTGTAGTTGGGTCGTAAGTCGCCATCATCATTATGATCAAGACGATGATGAAGACATGCGCATTTGTCATCATTAAAAATGGTTGTGAAGCTTGAAAATTAGTCTGAAGCTGTTGGGATCCTTGGACCAGGAATACGATTTATGCGTGTGCACTTTTCTCTTATATTTATTCTTTTCCTGACTCACCCCTAACACACACACGCAAACACTGACAAGTGTCACGCCCCCAATCTCAATCGTCTTGGTAGTGGTGCAGATGTTGTTGCTGCTCATTATGGCTTAAAAAATGTTAAGCACGTCGACAGTTTGTTTGCATGGTGGCCCTTATTCTCATGGACCAGCACTTGAAACAGGTCGCTTGGGTCCAACCAACCAAAGAGCGAACGGAATGAACGAACCAACAGATGACAAGTGCCCAGCCAGTCAGCCATCTAGCCACCAAAAGCAGCCACTTGATAGTCAACGCTGACATCTCATTATGGTTGTCTAACCGTCAACAGTGCGTATGTGTGATGTCCCACCATTTCGTTTCCTGCCCTGCCATCCCCAGTCGTTCCATTGGCTTCGTCTTCATCTGCTTTTTAGATATGTGTAAGCAAAATGGCTACAACTCGAATTATTTTTATGTGCCTTTGAGGACCAATTTACGTTGTGGTTGCCAACATTTCTTGCTTCAATTTAAATTCATATAAAAAATATCTTGTACTTGTAGATTTAATACCAGCATAAAAGAAAGCAAATAGAAAGCAAAAGTACTTGTTTTTTGTTTCCGGAGAAATTCTTTTCACTTTAGTCTTTAAAAAGAGAGTCTCTGTATCTTTCATTTAGCCAAGTCAATCATATGGCCCACTTGACCACAGGCACTAAATCACTTTGAATGAACCTTCATTCCAGATTGAACACAAGGCTTCTTTTTTCTCCCTACCACTTATCAGCTGTTTATCTTGGCCAGGGGAGTATGCAATCTCTTTGGACAACTTCCATACTCTCTGGCACTCTGGCCATGTTGACAGCGACATTTACATAGCAGCTAGCCAGCTGCTTTATGTTACCCAGCATCGGCGCCAATTCAAGTGTTTTTTTGGATGGTAAAGATGGAGACGAGCATGGCAAAATCAATTGCATTGTTACCCCCAAGTGGGCAAGGTTCAGCAATTCAATGGCTAAAGAGACTATGGGAAGGAGGGTCCCATTGACAGCACATTAACCCGCAACAGACAGACAAAATACACACAAAGACGCATGCATTATTTATTAGCATTTTCCGCTCCAAAGACAAAAACGAAGAAAAACGAAGCAAAAGCAAGAAAAAGCTTCGAAAAACAACAATGAAAAGCAACTCACAAGAAGGATGACAAGCTGCTGCCGAAATAAAAAGTGCTCAATCAGCAGGTCGAATGAATCGCTGACTGAATTGACTTCACTTCGGTTCGGTTCCTACGCACGAATTGACACTTGAGATGGATTAGCATGACGCCTCAATGGACTCCAAGACACAGACGATAAAGAGCAGAGGGCAGATCAGAGACAGAAAGAAAGAAAGAGACACAGATTTCCTCTGCCTAATACAATATTCGTTAGATAAGTTAAAGTGCCATAAAACTAAAGACATTTTAGTACACTCAGGGAATTAAAGTTAAAGTAGTTTCTTAAGGTTTACCTAGAATAAACTATAAAGACAGTCAACTGGGGAGAGTAAAATAATATTTAATACAAAAGGGTAACATATTTTCTCGCTAATTTTTGTCAGCGAAAAAATGGTTACTCTTTTCTGCAATTAAAGCTGGCTAAGTTATTCACATAAAAGAACTCATTTCTTACTATTATTCTTAACTTATAAAGCATTTTATAAATGTTGCCTTTGTTTTAACATCATTAAAAATAACTTAAGGTTTCTTAAAACTATTTCGCGTCTCTTTGGCCCATTCGTCCTTCACAGGGAAAGAATAAAAAACAACACAAACGAAACCATTATATCAAAATGCAAAAATGTTCATCTTGTGGTCGCAGCTCGAGCGTAAAATTAAAACAGCTGTTTTTGCTCTATTTTGTAAAAGGGAGAAAGACAGAGATGACTGGCACGAGAAAGGACTTCTCTCCTAGCTTACAACTAACTGAGATGTGCCTCATTTAGCTGTGTGTTTGAGCACTTGAAACTAACCACTTTTGTTGTCGTTTTCCTGGTCGTTGTCTTTTGATTCTCTGTTTCTCTTGCCTTTCCGCTTTGGCTCCTCTCTAGCCAACCAATTTGCCATTTCCGTCTGCCGTCTGTTCCGCTTGGGCCAAGACGCAACGACAGCAATGGCAATAACAGCAGCCAACAACAATTACGCAGCATTTTGCCATTATGGCGTTAAATTATGAATTAGATAGCCCAGAACCCAAAACAAGACCTCCTGAGGACCTAAAGGAGATCCCTTCTTGTTATTCAAACCCCATTTTAATTCTAAGTGAGTTTCCAACTAACTTTTTTATAATTTATTGAAGAAACAAATTTAGAATCACACAAATGTAGAAGATGAGCAAAAAGGTGTGATGTCTATAAAGTATACTTAAGTAACTTATACTTTAACCCTTTTAAGACATTCACTTTTAAGAGACAGAGACATGCTCTTAAAGAGACTAAACTATAATTATTATTCCTCCATAAACTACGCCAGTATTTAAACTGAGCATTCAGTCTAAGAAAGCTCCTTTACTGGAACCTTAAAGCCTATTGAGTAACCTTTAAACTCCTATTCAAATTCTTTTAAATTTATGATATATTTAAAAAAGATTCTACTTATTAGATAGAAAAAAGCAAAGGAAAATAATTGACGTTGAGACTAAAGTAGACAGTATAGACAAATAGGTAGCTCAAAAAAACAAGGCAAAAGCACAGACAATTTAGCCAACACAAGTACGCTTAGGCGCACAGGCAGACAGATGAATAGAAAAAGGCAAAGAGAAGAAGAGAGAGACAGACTTTGGTATGATGGAATCCTTCAGACATATTGGTTAGACTGACAAACAGACAGAACTTTGACGTGACAATTGCACATTAAGTGTGTCCTCGCATGGGCATACATAGATGGACAGATAGACAGAAACATCTCCATGCACTCATCTGCTTTTTATTAAAGGTTTAATATTCTTTTTAAACTCACAACTACGGAGTATAGGATATACGTATATTTATAAGTAACAAAATCATTTCACAACCTGTCACTTTACACGTTAACAACTCGTGTAGTCTGTCAACCTTTTCCCATCCCATCTCTGTCTGTCTTTCTCTCTCTCTCTCTCCATCTCTTAGTACGCTCTTCCGTTTGTCCTTTCCGCCACGTCCTTGTCATCGGGCCTATGTTAAATGCTTTGTCATACATCAAAATTATGTCCGCATTTATTAATGAACTGTAAATGTGATTGATGTGATTGTTGTTGGCATTTAAATTGCTATTGCGGCCATTGCCATTGCCTTCATCTCTGGCTCTGTGGTTCGCAGCTGCATTTCAGCCTCTACTTGACATTAATATATAGACGCTTTAAATTATATGGCATGCAATTTATTCAATTTGCTATACGAGTGGCTTTAAGACGTGGGCGAGTGTTGGAGGGAGCCAAACACAAAAACTCGGCCTATTTATCTGGCTGAGTGTCTGCTGTTTCTTTCTATCTCAGTTATTTTTTACTTTTCATAAGCCTGAAGCTTTTATTATATTTTTCTCTTTTTCTTTTTTTTCTGTTTCTTTTTCTCATTTTAATACGCTTCAAACAAATAGAAAACTGAGAGCAGGTGCTTTAACTAAGATACTTTAATATACCTAATTGGAGTGAAAGAAATTTAATATATAAAAATCTGGTGTAATTAAATTGTTGAAAAAATTGTCTTTATTGACAGTTTTTCTTTATTTTTTGTAGTTTAAATACCAAAAACATATTTTTAATATAAAAAAAAAAACAGTTTTGCCTTTTTATTCCTGACATTGTTTAGTATTCATCCAGTTTTTCCTAGTTCTATCAAATGGATTTGACTCATTCAAATAAAGTTCTGTCACAAAGTGAAAGTGTTGCAAACTGTTTTCTCTTTTTCAGACAAGAATATTATTAAACTCTAAATTAGTATTTATGTTTTACTCACATGTCTTATTTTCATACAAATTAGTTTCTATTTATATGCATTTCTACTTCTTGTGAATGTAGTCTAAAAGCTACCCAAATGGCTTTTCCTAACACCTTGTTTTCATTCAGCGTGACAAGCACTTCCATTTGTGTCTTTCATTAGTTTTTGTAGTTTTGCATAAGATGCTTACTAAAAAAAGCATCAAGAGCAAAAAAATTAAAATAAACTTGGAACGTGGCACGTCTCTTGAAGTCCTTTCATCCATCTGCAGCTGTTGCAGCAGCAACTACAACCAGCAATGTCAGTGGCATTGGCATTGCCATTGTCATTGTACAAACAATACAACTCATTTGGCTCGGAAAATTTGTCATCTGTCAACTGAATAACATTCTTGGTCCTTTACTTTCTCTCTCTCAATCGGCATGTATGTGTGTGTTTGCTCCTCTGATTCTCTTAGATCTCACATTTTTCGAGTAATTAGAGCAAATTAGGCAAACCATTAGAGACGATAGCAAGTGAAAACACACAAATAAGAACAATGGGTCTGGCTCCAAAATAATGCTTCAATACAGGTGCAGATGATTAAAGGGAAGATGGAAATGAGAGCATTAAAAATAGATTACAAACCCAGCCGCAGATGTTGCAGCTAAAGACTAAGTGGAACAGATTGCACTGAAAGCAACTCGAGACCTTGTTGCAATAAAAAGACAAAAAAAACTTTCCTCTTCGTTTTTACCCTTTCTTTTTCTCTCTTTGGTTGTAGTTTTCGCTCACTATCTCTCTCTGTTCGTCTGGTTGCCTCTTGTTGCACTTTTAATTAATTAACTTATTCTGTATTCCGGTTAAAGAACAAGCAAATCTGCTTTAAATTCAGCGAAAGCATACATTAAGTCTACGCACTGTGGTTGCTGCTGCTGCCATACACATATACGCACTTATACTCTTACAAAAGCACACAATGTTTTCGCACGATAACCGACATCTTTAGCACCTGACATAATTAAACCCTCACTTGACCCCCCACTCCACCCCCAAAACAACAAAAAAAAATAACAACCAAGCAACCAACAGCGTGGCAGTAAGGAAGAAGGTTGGGACTTAGGTAGGGGATTTCATGTCAACTTCATAAGCGCACCGCTTGACCTTCGCCAGTCGAGCGTGAATACAATCTAAGCAGGATATATGTATGTTCAGATATGCAAGGACCTGGCAACACATCAACAAAGGATGTAACTATGTGTACATGCACTCAAAAAAATACAAACAAACAAACAAGCTATAAAAGAAAGCAGCATAATATGTAGAAATATTTATAAGCATAGCCCATGCTAAATTGAGACTTCAAGTTTTACCTAATATTGCTACTAAAATAAAATGTCTTATTATCTCAGTAAGACATATCTTGTAGACAATAATTTGTAGTTCTAAAGTCATCTAACAAATATCATTAGTTCCGTTTAGTGCTTCGGCTTAGTTTTTGTGTAACTTTCTTTCCATTTATTTCTTAAAAGTTTTTCGTTTCACTTTCCTTTACACTCTTGATGCTTACTAGCTACTAAATTACAGTTACTGTTTGCTCAATTACAGTTTGGGTTACCATTTCGGTTTTCATTTACTTCAAGTTTATGGGTTTAATTGTCGGTTTTTGGTTTCTCTTTATTTAAAATCTTTATAGGATATTATTTCTACTTTAAGACTAAAATTTTCCTGATTAATATACATGTTTTGATAGACTTTAATGAATTATAAAAATTTCAATTTAAAAGTACTAAATAGTTGGTGAGAGTTTCAGTTTTGGTTCTGACAGTTTTGGTTAACAAGGTTTTCAAAGGTGGCAAGTGCAGGAATAATTTGAATTTCAATTGTGGTCAAAATACCGGCCAGTATGTACATATACATATATGTATGTTTACATTATGGCCTAATGTGGTTTGTTTACTTCAGTTTCAGCTTTGAGTAACTAAAGTTATTCTCTCTAACTGCATTTTATTTGGAGTTGCAGAGTTTTCCTTTTGTATTTTGCTTTTTATTAGCCAATTACTAAAATTAATATAATATAAATCCATTTTTTGTATCCTTGTTTATTATTTTGTATTCAAAATTCAAATTTCCTCTCGATTAAAGAGCTTAATTAATTCCTTTATTTTTATTTTAACTAAACCAAACTTTATTTAATTAATTGTCAATAATAACGTAATCCAATTTTTTTCTTTCACTGTCTTTTTGTCTGAGTGCGACACTAAACTGCGCTTATGAGTTTTTGTGGTTGCTTCACACAAAAAATATGCCACAAAAAGCAACAACAACAAAAATAACAAGTTAAATATGCAAATATTTGCACAATATGAATGCAAAGAAGAGGTTGTGTGGGCGCGGCGGGAGAGGTGCAAAAATGAACGAGAGGCGTCAAGAAACCGCCACAGCAACAACAGGCGTTGATACATGGCCACAGTTTGTCCCCACACTCCGTTCACACTTGCAACACAACAAACAAAACACCCATACACACACCAACACAAACACAAACTCCTGCACACCCACACCGACACACACAAACCATGTACACAAAGACACAACTTCATTCAAGCGACCTTATTTACTTTATATGTTATCCTTTTTACATCCGCCTTTTATTGCATTATCCTGCTTGTGGTAACTTCATTTTGTTAAGGCTAAAGGAAAAACAGCTTGCAACATTTTTATTAACATTAGAATATCAATTTTGTTGGCCAAGACTCATAATGGCTGCAATTAAGACGGGGTTAACAGATGAGATTTGCTTAAATGAGTGTGGCAAGAAAGAATATGCAATGGCATGGGGCACCATAGAGCATGAGATATGAGTCTTGGGGCATGAGGCATGAGGTCCTTATCGTTATCAATGTGTTTTGCAAGAGAGTCAGTGTTAAGAGCTAAGAGACACGAACACTCGCTCTTTTGTGGCTTGATGCCAAAAGCTTTTCACCACACAAAAAGTTGCCAAGCAAAAGCTTTTCGTTTTCAGTTGAGACAAACTGACAATAGATGGCGTCGCGATAAAGTATCCTAAAGATACTACATGCTTTATTTAAAAATTTATTACAATTTTTAAACAACGTTCAATTAGCTGTCAATTAACCCCCATGCCCCTTGAGCCGTTCCTTTAGCTTGTCTTCCAAGCTGTGGGAAAAAAATGCGTTAGTAACTGTCAATTTCCTGCATCGTATATGTTGACTTGGCTCATTAGGCAAAACACATTGAAAGGCTAACTGAAAAATTTGTATCTCCTGCTGATTGGTTTTTACTTATTGAATTAAATTTAATTGGCGCCCAGGTAAACAGTCACTCAAACAGTCTCAGTTGGCCATAAAAAAAAGAAACACACACATAGACAGAGAGACACCCGCTGAATTTGTTGCCTTCGCCCCTTATCAAGTCACCAGCACCCTCCCCCCTGATGTCGTTCAAAATGTGGGCATGCGTGGCACGCATATTTCATGGCAAGGCGATAATTAATGCAACCAAAAATATAAAAATGAAAAACAAAGTGTCTATCTTTCCCTCTTGACCCCATCTCTCCTCAGTAACTCACTTACCCGTTCTTGTTGTTTGAACGACGCTGACCAAAAATGTTTGATTAAATTTGTAAGTTTATTATGCTTTTTTCACAAATTGATTATATCGGGCTTATTAGTTTAGACAAACAACTTGGCAAGTGTTTGACGTTAATTGTCATGAGGAAAGTTAAACATAGGCGACTAGTGTAACAATAATGTAGACAATTCGGAAGATGTATAGAGGGTACCTAACGATATCGTACAATATTTCACATAATGACACATGAAAGATATATCTTTGTATATCCCATAATATTTGCCGTTCCTCTCTTTTTATCTCCAAATCAGAATTTTTACTTAATTATAGTGCGTTTTGTTGTAAATTAGCTACTACACCCTAAGCTAAGAATGTTTCTAGTAGCTACTTTATATTAATATTGAATAAAATGAGTAACTATGTATAATATAGTAAATAATTTTTGCATTAAAAAGTAAAGTATAAAATAATAATAGTATATCAATATGTGTCTGTCCGTCTGTTTAAACCAATATCAAGTCGTCATTTCAAGAGATTTTGAAAACAAAACTTAGTAATTTGGCTTATTATAGACAAATTAAGTACTTAAGTTGGCCGAAATGGACAACTATAACTTATAGATAGCTCACGTGAAAAATATAGGTCAATAAGTTTTGTTTTTTTTCTATCCTGGGCTTAACTAAAATTTGTTTGTAATTTTCAACTTTTCAGCAAGTTTTGTTGAAATCTGACTAATTTACAAATAACTTTAATAGAATCATTATTTTTCAGAAATTGTTTATTACAGTAACTATACTCTTTAGTTCCTTTTAATAAATTTTTATTGCTGTACATATTAAGTTTTAAGAAGATGAGATAAAATGAATTGGGATACATAGGTATAGGTTGATTGAATAACTTTAGACCTATTAGTTTTAGTTTTAACTAAAAAATGATCAACAAGAGATCAGTATAATCTAAGGGTAATAAAATATTTCTGAAGCAATATCCTTTACTTAAACGGTAAAGTTGCATGAAAAAATAATTCAAATTTCAAAAGTCTAGGGCATTCAAAAGTATACATTTTTTTAAAGCCAATAAACCTCAGCTAGCCAAAAAGTTTCGTTTACATTTATTTGCCAAACATTTGAGATTGACAATCGTTTGCGGCGATAGACATATATATGATATCTATATCTAATGGTTTGTAACACTTTTAATCTAATTAGTTAATAAAAACAAATTGGGCTTGGTTAAATGGAAAAAAGGGTATAGAAACTATTGTGAAAATTTTCGAAATTCTCATATCAGAGATGTCTGTCAACAGGTTTGTAGTTATACACTTTGATGTTGATTTTTGCACTCTCTTCAACCAAAATCAAAATATATTTATATATATATCCATGATGATTTATTGCCGGTCTCGCACTTCTGGCATTTGACGCATTTGTGCAACATGCGTTTTGACATTTAACGCTGATTTGTGTGAAATTTGTGCATGGAGCTTGGGGTTAGTTCAGTTTATGTATGTGTTAGTAGGTTCTACCACTTTAGACGCTCGTTTTTGTTAACTCTATTTAATTTATAATTAGAATTTGATTTCAATTTTGATTTATTAATAACACTGATTAAGTACACCAGCCTAAAGCCGGCAGGCTTATTTGCCTGCACTTTGTGTATGTTTGTGTGTATTTTACTTGTTTTCCATTGCGTGACACGCAATGGCAAGTCAGATCAAGCCATAGCCCAGACATGAGTATGAAGGCTTGGGGCTTGTCCAGTTTTGGGCAAGCGGCAAACCAGCTTGATCAACATGCAACTTGAGCGCGGCAGCTGCAGAAGTCAAACGGCGCTTAAACTGAACACAAGCAAAAAATTAAAAAAAATTTAAAACAAAAAAAAAAGAAAATCGATTGACAATCTAAAAAATTAAATAACGGAAAATAGTTAAATCCTCTCCAGCTCGGGTGAGTAGAGTTATCTCTTCCTACCACATCTGGACACATCTCACAAATTAGAGCAATTAGCATTTAGCCAGTTCTGATTTGTGGATTCAAAGTTAGATAATCACTGACTAATTGTTGCCCATGGCATGGATGTGTGGGTGGCTTATCCATCTTCTACAAATAGCAAAGTGCAAACTGCAAATTGCATTCTTGGCTACCAACGTTGCGTATGAGTTATATTCACATTTTGAGCATATGTAAATTGAATTTATCTTCTCTCACATACCATAAAATTTAATTACTAGTGTGAATTTGAATTGTGGAAAGTGCAAAAATATAGCCCCAACAACAACAAAACCAACAAGAAGACTAAAAATTAGAAAATATTTAATAAATGAAATCATATAAACGAAAATTCAATTGCAAAAAGAAGCAAAATGAACATGCAACATGCCATCCGTTACACATTTCGACAGCTTAAAGTTGAATGTTGCACGATGTTGAGATTCTGTCAGCACTCAGATCAGATTATGGCAATTTAATTAAGCGTTGCAAATTCTAAAAATTCTTAATACATATTTTAATAACTTTAAACCAAAGTGAAATTAGTTTATAAATTGTAGTTTAAAAGTGATTATAAAAAATTCAATATGCAAATTAACGTCAAACTGAATTTAGTGCCATTAAATACATAAATAATTATTAATTTGCTATACTGAATGCCAAATAAAATGGTTTAATTATGGATTAATTTCAAAAATGTAATTTGTATCAAATAAACGTATGTTATTAGACTTTTAATGTGCTTTTGTTGAGTTAGTAAGGACAAACATATGCAAAAACAAAATCATTTTTCAGTCAGCAAATTCCAGAGTTCAAACTATTTGTTTTTAATTTGTTTAGCACCTTTAACAATTAACTCATTAGTATACAAAACTATTCCAAAAAACTTCTAAAGTAAAAATGTTAACATGATAAATAATAGCCTAAAAATCATTCTGGCAAAATAAATTCAGTTTTAATTAATTAACCTTTTCTGTTTTGATTTAATATGAGCAAACTTCATTTATTTGGCTTTCAATTTCAAACAAAAGCCAAATTTCTCACTTGTAGTTGTCCAATTCAACATCAAAGTTGAAATGAAAACCTAGAGACGTAATACTTCCATCAACTAACTCATCCAATTTCAAAGGAATCTTTACCTTGAGATACTTCTTACACTTACTTAAAGGTAATTAACCAAAATTAAGCTCAGTTAATAAGTTCTGGGGCTCTGGTGTTCGAGCCAACTTAAGTAAAATTTTTAATCAAGTTTGGTTCCTTTCGTCTGATGTTTAGCCCACCAATTTGGGTTTATATATTTATGGCAATTTTGTGGTTGCGTTTTAAGCAAAGTTTATTTTTTGTATATAGTACATAAACATTCTGCGGCTTTTCATCTGTTGTGTTTCAATATACATACCTATATATTTTATATACATACATATATTTTCTGGTGAGTGTTATTCTACCCAGTCAGCATTTGTTTACCTGGCTTGCGGCCGATGAGTTGGCTCATCTTTGCTTCATTCTTGCTTCAATTAATGCTAATGGTTTGCCTCTTGAACTGCTCGGGCAGCTTTTGTGCTCATTTAATGAGCTGTGCGCCCTTTATATAGCCATGCCCACTGTGTCCAAGTTATTCTCTGCCCTAGTACCACTCCCACTTATTGGTCCCCTGCCAGGAGGTTGGTATTGTGTATTCTATTTCAAATATGAAATCTCATGTTTTTCTATTGTTTTGTTGTTGTTGCCATAATTATGACTCATTTTCATCTAATTTTTCTCGTTCTTGTCTTCTTATTTCAGGTAAGTCGCTAAAATACTTTTCGCTACTTAAGCCTGGAGCTTTGTTTATTTTTGTCAACGCCCGCCCATCCCACACCAAAAAAACCGCCACGCCTCCATTGGGGTAAGTCGAAGAAGCATTAAACAAACGGCAAAAAAATGTGTAAAATATGCAAAATGAGTAAAAGAGAAGCTAAAGAACACTTGTACAATTTACGGGAACCAGGCAGGCAGTTTGAGAAACAAAAATATCCAGTTGTTTTACCTACAAAGAAGAAAAGATATATACGCATGGGTTTTCCACCCGAAGGCTTTCCGAATTTGTTGTTTTGCTATGTGCGCCCTGCGTAACCGCACACAAAAGCGACAAAGCTGAATGGGAGAGGGATGAAGGCAAAGTGGGTGGCAACCTGTTGAAGAAGAACCTTCGGAAAAACAAAATAAATGCTCCGAACCAAAGGAAGCTGAGAGAATAACGAACGAACAAGAGAAATATACAGAGCTGGAGAGAGAAAAAGAGAGGAAGCTATAAGAATTCAGAGAGTGGACAAATAACGGGAAATTTTGCTTACTTTAGACATAAACCTTATTCGTGGGGTAAAAGGATTAAATAAAAGCTTAAACAATTTATGAAAGAGGTATTGGCGAAGAGTTTTAAACAATATACAATATGTGTATAAGGCAGATCATGCAAAAGTGATATACATTATATTTTTGGATTATAGTCAAGACAAAATGACTTGGAACTAGAGGATTTTATTTGGTTTATGCTTGGTAGCATTAGAATGAAAACTTATTTATACAAAGTCCTTTTTTTCATATAACGAACATTTCAGGCCTTTGTCCATTTTTCAGACCTTTTCATGTGCAATGTTAGAAACCTTATCCTAAATTTTTGAAAGATGAAAAAGTGTCCTATTTTATTTCTAGCTCTCTCATTAAAGAATATAAGGTTCAGGCTCTTAAAATTTGTAATCTGTCCAATTTAATCTATTTAACAATTACAAATGCTATTTCTTAACCTTCTTTCGAATATTTTCTAATGATAACACTATGTAACAAGATTTTTGTCCATGGATTATAATTATTATTTCCCAGTTAGTAAGGTCCCAAAAAAACAGCTACTGTCCAAAGATAACTTTGCTTTTGTGACTATAGTGTAATTTATGTTTGACTAGAATAGAAATCTTTTTTAAATTCAAATTTCTAAAAAGTAGTCGAAGAATAATAATTTTAAAGATAAATATATCCAAAAGTGTGGGAGCTCTTAACTCTTAACTCTTACTTTTACGTATACAAAACTATAGAAAATACGATTTCAAAATCGATAAGAGTGTTAAGTTACAGTTTTGAGAGTTTAAGAGAGTTTAACGAATTTGAGCTACGATAAGCTAACAATTTAATCTTTAATAGTCAAATAATAGTGAGTACATAGTAGTCGGTCTCTCCATTTCAATTAAAGTTTATATCTGCTTAAAGCAGACTAAGCACTATATGATAATTGAAGCTTTTCGCTAAAGCTTCTTCACCAATTGGAAATAACGGGAAATTAAGGAAAATTTGTCAGCTAAAGGCAGAAAAAAGCTCTCTCACACTTTGGTTTTCCTACATGCGCAGATTTTAAGTGCTGTGTCGTATTGGTAGGTCGAAGTGGGGATAGGGAGACGAGCTTTACTGGCTACTCGATTGGTTGCACTGGGATGTGTGTTTTGGGTCTCGGATCTCTTGTCTCTGTGATTCTATATTGGCGGCGACAGACAGCAGCGGTGGCCGTAGCACATCAAAACTCCGAAATATATCCAGTTCCAGTTTATCCCCAGCAGGCAACATGTGCGGACGTTGTCATATCACTGCTGGCACTTCAATTCTTATCGCGCTCTCGTCGATATCGTTCACGTTGTCGGCAACGAAGTCGCGTTCACATTGAGCATCGATTCTCCATCCGGTACACAGAGATTCAAAGTGATCATTAATTGTTAATACAATCAATATTTAGTATAAATAAAGTGCTTAAATAAATACAAAAAAAAAAAAGAAAAGCAAAAATTTATTTGTTTCGTTTTAAATTTTAAATTTTCTTTCAAACAAAACAACAAAAAAAAACAAACGAATTCTGTTTAATTTCTTATCTCTTTAATAAAAACAAACGCACACTCAGCGCAAAAAGTGTCCACACCTTCTTATTCTCCTCAGTTTTTGTCAGTTATCTCTCCTCGGTTCACACCCCGATTTTATGCGATTATAATGATTTCATATATGTCGAACACTTTTTTTTCAATTAACAAATGCCAAATGCAATTTGTCAATACAATAATCATTTATTAAATATAACTTAAATCAAGTGTGAAAAACAAAATTCATTTATTAGCTTCCCTTCTTCTTTCGAAGAGCAAATATGATTAGCAGCATACGAGAACAAACAATAAAAAAATATCGCTCATACGCCCCATTAAGTCTCACACAAATTTTGTCAGATTTTTTGGTTTTGTTTTGACGTCATTATATTTGCATAAATAAATAAATATATGTATATAAAATGAAACACACAAAAAATCATTGAGAGCCTATCAAATCAATTTGATTCTCGTCGCGACTCCATTAAAATAAATAATATTGTATACAAAATGATTAACGCAAACCCCACTCCCCTATATAATCATCCAACCTCACTCCCCCTCTCACCCTCTCTCTCTCTCTCTCTCTCTCTATCTCTCTCACTGTTTCTATTCAACGTTTATGATCGCAATTTTTGGTATCATAAACATTCGGTTTCAGCTGCTTTTTTGTGTGCGTGTTTGTGTGTGTGTGTGTGTGTATATTTTGCAAAAGCGCATAAAAATCGTAAATACAACAATATGTATTCACATATGAAATGCAAGCATTTATGTTTATTTTATCGCATAATTTGTAGCGTTACGTGTTTGCCATTTCCGTGTGTACAAAGAGACCAAAGAGAACCCGTAGGATACCCAAATTTGTTACATGTCGTAAAGCTAAGCGGAAACTTTGACTCCATAAAAAACCCAGCCAACCAACCACAAGCAAAATATGAATACAAAAATCCAGCTTCTTTTACTGGCTTACTTCATTATGGGTCTATACTTGAAATCAATAAATCAGATTTCACCCGCGCCAAAAAAAAGCGTGGCATACAGGAACAAAAGATCATAAATATAAATATTTGCAAATTTGTCGTCATAAATGTGTGATAAAAGTACTTTAAAACTTATAACATCTGACAGTGATTTGTATATACATACATATGTGAACAAACAAGTTTCAATCTTTAACTTAATAAAAGTTATTTGAATGTAAAATTAAGCACAGTTAAAGATCTATTAAACACTACGAAAGTAAAGATATTTAGGCATATGATCTGTTAAAGATCTGTTAAAGACTGTGAAACGAAAGGTCTATAGGCATTAGTAATTGCCTTGTGTGGGGCTTGATTTACCTTTTAATTGTAAGTCACAAATAAATGTTAAACTTACAGGTCAAACCTTTTCCTATATGTTTCAAACTCTCCGATTTATAAGGAGTAATAAGTTTATTTCAATTAAAGCAATTCCAAATTAAAAAATTCATGACTGATTAGCATTTGCTCAAACTAACAGGGATCAAATAATATACATAGTTTCACTTATATAATATTCAGGACTGGTTTTAGAGGAAGACAAGCGGGGAGGCTCTTGCCTCACAAGAGAAGTCTACTAATAACGAAAACTACTCTATAAAATGGTCAACTTTTTAACAAGGCTATCGCAGAAGTCAATGAAATTTATCGTCTTAGACAAAATTATGAAAAGATTTTTTTAAAACTTCAAAAAATCCAGAATTTACTGCTTAATTCTTCTTTATTTATTAATTGTACTTAACGTTTAAAAATAAGACCAAAGTTGATAAAAGCATAAACATTAGAGCAAGATTAAATAAAATACAAACATTAGCTAGTTGCCAAAATACTGAAATCGTTTAAGCAACTACATTAAAAGAATTTCAGTTTTCAGTTGAAAACGACTTTAGTTTCATGCAATCGAACTATACTGTCTAATTAGTTTAAGTGTAAGCTCACTTTGATATTTATCCAAGCAAAAAAAAAAATAGTAAAAACCAACCAATCGATCTCCTCTCTTGACATGCATCCAAAATCTGTCTCTTAATCAAATAGCCAAATAAACGTTCGTAAGAAGAAGTAGAAGAAGTTGTTGCAAAATTCAGTTGCTGCATTTAAGACTCTTGCCGTAGTTGTTGCTGTTGTTGTTATTGTTGTTGCTGCGAACGCTGCGCAAATTGTTTATACAAATCTACAAAATGTGGCCACAAGCATCATTGCCTTTAGTTATATTTACTTCAAATGCAAACAACAAATTTGTTTTTGGCTGAGGAGGTCGAGGGGAAAGGAAAACAACCTCAACATATACACAGACTTTTGCTGCTAATGTTGATCAAAGCCAACTGCGCACCGGACGCACGCGTCGCCAGCGACTCGCTGCTGCTGCTGCTGACGTCGACGTCGTCGTCGCCGTTGTCGTTGCCATAGTGGACGCCTCTTGGCCGCTTTGCCGCTGTTAGCTGTTTGGTTATCCAAAATAGTTGGTCGCAAAATTCACATCGTTTGCATGCAGCCACACACACCTAACGGATGCAATATCACGCACGCAGATATAAAAGATACAAAAGTATCTAGCACGTTTTCAACGTTTGCGTTTTTGCCTACGTCACACAACCAAAACCAGACAAAATATTACAATAACAACAACAACAACTAACGCAGAAAACACTACGCAAAAATATGTCTATACATTTATATCTATATAGACGCCAAAAGCAAAAAATGTTTGTTAATCGTCCGCACAACGAATTGTCGCCCTCAAAAGCTTTGCACAGTGGAACAATCAGTTTACGTTTTTCTCAATTGATGCCACTGTGCACTGTTATTGATAGTTAGATAAAACATATAAGGAAAACTCGTTCATATTTGTTCTGAATTTTAAAATCCAATCAAATCAGCTTCAATAATATTTTTATGCAACATTTTACCTATAACCAACATTTCGTGCAATTCTTTTAAACCTTTTCATTGATAATAGTAATAGTAATTGATTAGTAATAAAAGTGTGCCTGGAATATTTTTCTACTCAAATAAATACTCAATAAAATGTTCTCTATAGTGAATACTTTGTAATACAAATTACATATCTTTGATAATTTTTCCTCATCGTTAATCAAAGTATTTGAAGTAGTCTCATGCTCGAAAATAATTTATATTGAGTCTCAGATATATAGAAACACATTAAATTAAAAATGGCTTTTACAATTTCTCCTATGTAACATAAGAGAATGAATAGTTATAAGGTTTTTTTAGATGCCATGTTCTTTTTAAATCGTAATTATAATCATTTTATAAATCATAATAATTATTATATTTATTCAAAACTGGGCTTAAGCCCGCCTAAGGTCAAAAAATCTTACTAATTTATAAGATTTTTAATCATAGGCAGCACAAAGGTTATATAATATTATTATTCAAAGTAAGCAAGTAAAGAATGAGCAATTAATATAGTATATCTATATATATCTATATATATATCTCAAGCACACCTTATTGAGTTTTAAGCAAACTTTTGAAACTAGAATTGTCAATATTTTTATATAGGACCTTAACTTTGAACTCAAAATATGGGTATTAAAGAGAAGTGGAAAATTAACATAATATTAAATTTCCTTTCTCTCTTATTTGTACTTCATCTCTAGTCCCAATCAATAGCTAAGTCAAATGTATGTAGATTTATATCTTAAACATATCATAATTATTGTCTGGCATCAAAAAAACATTTGCTATGATTGCATTCGCAAATATTCGTTCTCGGAATATTTCAGACCATATAAACATAGATATCTCTGATTGCCTATTGTTGCTGTTGTTGTTGCTGCTTCCACTGGCACTTTGGTGTGGCTATTCTTGTTATTGGTAGTTGTCTATTTCTAATTTGGACTATTGTTAGGCATTTGACCAGTCCAAGCCACTTCGAGATGTTTGGATGACACAAACGAACGACAAAAAAAAAATACAACGTGTTGAGCTCTCAAACAAAAAAAATCTTCAAGTGTTTTGCCGCTCTCTGACGTTGACAACTTTTATCGAGTGCTCTGTGGTGTTTGTTTGCTGTTAGCCAAACTGGCTAATTGAATAAAGGCCCAGGGGATCAATTAAATAAGCATACCCACAAATCAATGGTTAGAGCAATAAAAGTGCGTCTAGGCTTGGAAAATGCGTAACGTGTCTGTGGTGGAATGTAATCTCAACAATGCGTATGAACATTTTGCCCGATTTTGTCGAAAAAAAAAATGTTTGACCTACATATCATAAATATATGAGACAAGACTACAAAAAACAACAAGCAAAAACAAAATCTCATTAAATTTTCAAAAACAAAATGCTTCAAGACAACGCCAAGTTATTGAGCCTGCCATCAATTTTCACTGCCCAGCGAACTTGTTTCGCTTAAACACGCAACTCCCAAAGATGAAGACACTTGAGAGAATATGGGGGCAAAGATGAAAAGGTACAAGAGCACGAGGTGACTGTGGGGAGGGGAGGAAGAAGAGGGCAACTTACTTTGGGGACCTCAAGACAGCGAGACAGGCAATTTAATTAAATGCATTTATGCTTCTTTATGATGCTGTGCGGTTGAATCTTTACAAAATTTTTGTTTTGCGGTAACTTTTGAATGGGTATAATAACTTTATTAACAAGTTTGTCAACATCTTAGGAATAAAAAAGTTATTGTTACTGTAACTTCCAAAGAAGACAAGAACAATGTAATTATAATTCGAACTATTAGTTCATTTCTAACAAATATAACCAACAGTTTTTAAAAATGTATTAACAAATTTGTTTAAATTTTTACAAATTCAAGAAAATTATGTGAATTTAAATATTTGCTTCTTGATGACTTGTTGGTATAGAAAACAAAGTTAGATAAGCAACTAAACTTATGCATTCAATTATATGTATAAAAGAGTAATTCACTAAAACTATTTCCAAGTTAAATACAGGATTAAGGCCGAATTGATACCCAAACGCCGAAAAAATTTAATTCAGTCGAAAATTAAAGCAAGTGACTGAATAAAAGAGCTGACTCAGTAGTTGAACTGATTTCAGCCCGATTCATTTTTTAAACTAAACATCTAAAACTTCATTTTGAATACATTTATGTATAGCTTTCTAGAGTAGACAAAGCTGCAATTCAATTGTTATTCCCATATAAAAAAAGAGCATACAAAAATCCACCTGAATGGGCTGCTAATGACAACCAAAAATGAAATCTCTTCCACTTTTCATATATGTACATACATATGTATGTACGAATTGCTTTTTGTCATCATATCATATCAGCATTGTCCTCAGTTATTTGGTAAAACAGGTTTACCCTCTTGATGGCACCTGAAAAAATGTCGATATTCCCAGCTTCTCATTCTCCTTCTGCTCCTCCGCCCATCTCACTCGCAGTGTCTCTCCTCTCGCATGTGTTTAACGTACCTGAGAGACTTGCACCTGGATATGGGACCACTCACAGTGCTTTCTGAAACATGTCTTAAATGATGTTAACGATGCCCTTTGGGTGTTAATTACGAGTACCCAACCGACTTAATCTGGACAATCGAGTGTCATTAACTATAGCGCAAATGATCCACAGATATGTGATAATTAAACTGACGGGACCTTGAAGGCCATAAAAAACAGAAACCACGGGTGGAAGAGGTAGAGGTGGCGAAAAAAATGGAAAATTTTTCTTCGAAATTCTCAAAATCATTCAATTAGCCTGTCAACTAAATAAACAGCCATGTCGCCCATATATACAAACACATACATATATGGTACACATAAAAGAAATTAATACTAAATAAAATTAGGAAAAAAACAAAACGAAAAACCAAATTTTGTTTATAGATAAATTTAGAAGCAGACATCAAGAGAGGATGAGAGAAAGAGAGAGAGAGAGAAAGAAAAGGAAGAAGAGTAGTGACCTTAAGAAAACTTGCTAAGACTGTTTTAAAATTTAATGCTCTCTCATTCATTTTCTCTCTCTCTCATTCACTCTCTTTAATACAACCTCTGATTTTCTGTTCTGCCTTTTGTTCTACATAGATTTGGGATTTTCTTTTGTTTTCCTTGACGGCGTGAAAATGTGTCTGTGGTTTTTCTTCTCTCTTGCCAATTTTTTTTTTTGTTTACTTTTTTTGTTTTCATGTTTCGTTTGCCTTTTTATAGGATGGTGGTGAAGTGGGGTTTTTGGATAAGGGAAAACTGACTGCTATAAAAATTAAACGCCACTTTGAGCAATTTGATTGACTGACAGAAAGCCTGCCACATTTAGGCAGGTGTCACACCATGTCGCGGTAAGGGCATTAGTTTCATCGAAACGCTATCGTAAATTTAGTTTAAAAGTTAGTTAAAGTAACGATGAAATACATATTTTCAAAAGTTAATACCCCAAATCTGGGTATCAATATATTTTGATATGCTTTTGATAGATCCATTAAAGCTTTATTATGTTGCCCTCAATCAAGTTTTATGTTTCATTTTCATATATTCAATAAATGTTCAGCATAAACTTTATGATATTTTGTCGTTTCATCTTAAGGGGTATGAACATGTTTCTTTGGGAGTTCTCAAAATGTTTCTATTCTGTTTTCCTTCTCAACAGTTTTTATCAAACCATAAAACTTCCTAATGAACTTCCATTCTTTACCTTTTTAATATCTATAAATTATAATAAAATATGAAGCTTTCACAGAAATTAAAAAAAAAATATTGTTTGATTCACTAAAATAATAGCTAAATTTGTGTTACAATTTTTAGAATATATTGTTCAGTAATTCTTAAAAAAAAAATCTTTTAAAAAGACACCATTTTTTGGATTTTTACTTCGAGATTTGACTATTTCATTATTAAGTAGAGCCATACTATACAGTCCTGTTAAGTTGTTAGTCAAGTTCATAAAGTCAAGATAAAACAATGATTAAGATCAATTTACAGTTACCTAAAATTTATAACCATTGTTCAACACACAAACGTTAAGGGTATAGAAAAAGCGGTTCGAAACAAATTCTGTTTATAAAATATTCCTATAGAGACAACCTCTTTAAGTGAAAAGCTTATCAGACCCTAAATCTCTATCTTCATATTGCCTTCTTATCCCATCATTCACCACCTACTAGCATTTGCCTCTCTCTCTCTCTCTCCCTCGTTCTCTCTCCCTTTTTCTCTATCTCTCTTTCTATGTCTCTACACTAACCAGAAGTCAAAATAAAAAGAAATCCCATTGGCAGTGTTAAGTGACTTAAGTGCTGCCAAGTTTTCTTTTATATTTTGACTTAACGCTTCTTTGTTTTTATTTTATTGTATGTATTTCTTTTGCTTTATTTTTGCTTACTTTGCTTTGGTTCTCTTCTCCTTATCTAATCAATAATCATAAGAAATGTCGAAATAGCAAACGTGCAAAATCTTTTGGGGACAATGACAGCGGCCAACAAGGACGACTAAAATAAAACACAAAAAAAGAAAGCAAGCAAAGGAAAAACCAAACTGAACTGAACTGAAAAGCCAAGACCAAAGCCAAAGAACTCGAAAAACTTGCTTGGGTTGTGTTGGCCTGACTGGGTGGCATGTGTGTATATGTGTGTGAAAACTTTTAAGCAAACAATTGTTCGCAGGCCTAATAAAATCAGGACACACACACATACGCCATCCTCGCAGGGACTTTATTGATGGGTGGCATCATTCTGTTGACGGCGATAATGGAACCAATGCCCGGCATACTACGACATGTCTGTTGCCCAAATTGATGAAGTTATTTTTGTGTATTTCTCTTATTTTTTTCCATTTTTCGTTTTCGGTTTGCCACTTTTTGTTGTTACTGTTTTTGTGTAGCATACTTTTGTGAGCCTAACGCAGCATTTCGCGTCCTTGCATTGGAAATTTGAGCCTCCTGTGCAGGCGTTGGCTTAATGGCATTGGCGTCGCCATCGCCGTCGTCATTATCAGCAACGCTTTGAGCATACATTGACACGTGTCTGCGCAGAGCCAAACCAATATGCAACGCATATTTTTCAGCCTTGGCTAAATGGCCACTCAATTTCTGAATTAAATTGGCAATGCCACCAACGATGTGGTGTAAAGGCATCTGTGGGTGTGAGTGCTCATATATGATGTGTGTGTGTGTGTGCACTTAATGGCATAATGAATTTATGCTTGCTGCCTAATTACTCGATTATGCGGTTGCCAACATTAAAGAACAGACAGAGTATGAGAATAGTGAGTGGGGAAAAAACTTGCTTAATTTTTTTTAAATATATATGGAACTAATTTTTTGCTTTGACATAAAGAGTTTTTAAATTTACAAATGTTAATACCTTAAAAGTTTTTATTTGCTATAATTGTTAACGTTTGTTCACCATCCTTTGAAACAAGAGCTAGATAATAGATAATAGAGCTAGATAAAGATAACAGTTATATTGTTGATTCTTCTGACTCTTTTCAAATTTTGGATAAGTCATCATAATAACTTTTCTTCGAGAGTCATAAAATTTAATTCGTTTTGCAATGATTCCGAATTTCTAGTTCAATACGATCCTGAGCCAGAATAAGGACTTTGATACATATACAGTCAAGTCTTGATAATTCGAAATGGCAAGGGAACAGAATTGTTTAGGAATTACAGAGGATGTAGGTTTATACTATTGAATTAATTAACGGAGATAAAGCATCATGAGTTCAACGTCTGCACTATCAGCATATTCCAGATATTATATTTCCTGAAAGAAAAGACAACTCTAAGCAACCCTGATTTAATACAAATTCTCTCTCTTTGAATTTGATTGATCATTCAAACTTTTAGGGTCAAAATTATAGATTTAAATTCACGCCAAAATAATTTTAACTTTACTCTTGAGAACTTTCAAAAGTTGTCTCTTTAGAAAGTCTATCTCTATCTCCTAGGACTCTGACCCAGGCAGGACTGTGAATGTAAAACACTAAGTAAGCAACAAACATAAAATAAGCTTTCAAAATTAAAAGGTTTGTACCTCTTCGTCTTGTGATTCGAAAAAAAATTCATTGAATATTCAGTTTATGCAAATCGAATAACTATATCTAGGTAAGAGTACCCAAATCTAGATTCCCTTACCTTACCTTAAGTTACTTCCATTCCCGGTGTCCATGAATACTTTGAAATGCTTCGGTTAAATTCTTGTTGTGGTGCAACAAACTTGCTAAGCTCCTGCCCAAAAAAGTATGCAACATATTTGAGTATTGCAGCTAAGTAGAAGGTTTGTATTTGGCTTTTATGAATGTTCGCTATAAAAATTCCAAGCGAATGCACAAACTTTGGTTACTTTTTGTAACCTTACTCACATACACACACACACACAAACGGAGAGAATGCGAGAGACAGAAGGAAGCCAACTTCCGTTGCCGCTTTTGACGCCTTGGCATGTTTATCACTTTTGGCAAAAACTCGACTTCTGGCCCAATTGGCTAACAGCCAGCGGCAGACAGTGCAAAACAGAGTAAAAAAAAACTATTCAAAACAAATTTTCAAGTTTCTTGCAGAAAATTTCACTTGGTCTTTGGCTTTGTCTGCATTAATTAAAACCAAATTACATTTGTTTTCTCCTTCTTCGAAATTAAACACAGAAATTGCCAATGCAGCATCATTAAGAACTTCTTAGCGATGTATCTATTTCTTTTGCCATTTTTTGTAAGTTTTCGACGATTTTATTTTTTTCGAATGAACAACTTGATTAGCAATTCAAATGCGTTTTTATGCTTCTCTTTTTCTTTATCTTTTTTTTTTGAGATTTTTGGGTATACTTCAAGTTTTCCACCTGCTTCAGTTCCCAGGACAACAGATGGCCGAAAAAGTTTGTTTCTTTTGGTGGTTTCGCTTGCCTTCATTTTTTTTGTATTTTTTTGCTAATTAAAGTGGCATCAAAAACCGCCAAAAACCGCACAGAAACAAAAGCAAACACATTTTTTGGTTTCCTAAAAAGAAAACTTGTCAAAAATGCCAGAAAATTGGAAAATAAAAGAAAATTTCTAAGCAAATGCGACAGCCTGGCAAGCAACTCAATATTTAATGAATAGCCTGAAATGGGAAAAATTACGAAGGGACTGATGGTTGGTAAAGTTGTTGTTGCCAGTTCTGGGGAGGCTCGTGGGGCGTGGTCCCTGCAATTGTTTTTGCGGCTGGGAACTGTCACATAAAATACGCCAACCAAAAACCAAAGCAAAGCAAACCGAAAATTTAAATTTATTTTGGTCCTTTTTTTACCCACAAATAAAAGCAGGCTGACATTTTTGTATACATATATATATATATATACACGCATATACATACATATATACATTTATATGTATGTGGCAGCCGCAAAATGTTGCATAGTTGTAGGCGCGCTGAAATGTGAAACCATTTCAACAAAAACAGCAAAAGAAACAACAACAAACCAAAACAGCCAATGAATGAAAATTTGTCGTTAAAGAATTGAAAAGTTACAAATTGTCTGTTGGGGAAAAAAACAACATATCTCCTTTCTGTGTGTGTGTGTGTGTGTGTGTGTGTGTGTGAGTTGTGTCTGTGTGTGATGTGGGTTGATATTTGACTTTTTGCTTGTGATTTAGCTAAAGTTTGGTTTTCTGTATGGGGTAGGCGCGGTTTTTGTGATTCTAGTTGCAGTGATTTAAATGCTAACTAGTCGGAGTACAAGATTATATGTAAGTTTGCCTTTGTTAAATAGGAAAAGTCCGAGTCCATCTGAGAAGCCTAAACATATAAGCTTGCTTCCGTAGACTAATTTTAAGTATCTATAAAGGCCTTTAACATACTGTTTAAATTCAAGTTTATTTTAAATTTAAATTTATAATCCCTTTTTGAACCTTGAAGTACTTAAACTAGTTTTCAATAGAAAATCAGAGCCCAGTAACCTCTAGTACTCTAGTAAATTCTAGTACTATTAAACATGATTAAAATAATAAAATTCCAAGTTTGAAAATTGCAAACATGGGCAAAGTAGCCTAAAGGTTGCCGAGAAATCCCATGCATAAGTATGTAAGGACATTCACAAATTAATAAGTTAGGCCGAAAATCGTAGTTTCTTCAGGCTAATGCCAGTTTTTAAAATTACTAAATATATGGAAATCTTTCATGATCAGTACATTAATTGTGCATTAACTAATGTTATAGTTTCTTAGCAAAAACATTTGCAACTTGTGTGCTTTTACACTAGCTTTATTACACTAGTTGATCAACTGAATTTTCTTGATAAACTTTTATATATATTTAAATAATAAGCTAAGTTACAAGTGCTACTTGCTCAGCCAAATCTCATTCCTAAAGATTGTTTGACTATTAAGCTAATACTTATATTGAAAACTATGCGTAATAGACTTCTGGTATATGAAATTTGGACAGTTTTTTACACTTACTTACTTACTTTACAGACTTTTAAAATTAATGTAAAGAACTAAGATAACGCCAAGCTCACATCTATTGCATTTAATTGACTCTAAGAAGCAGACTTTTTAAGGCAAACATTAAATTCCCTAAGGGCCGTTTTTGTGGCAGTTCGAAATTCGAATATACATATATAGTGCAATAAACTGAAGTCCACAAAACCCAATTTGCAATATTTTAATTAATATAGACTAAAATATTTGCAAAAAGTCATTGTTTTGAATTAAATTTATGTAAATGAACAAGTTATTGTCAGTAGATAGATCTTTTATATGTACCTTTAGATGGTTTAGAAGCTTTGCATTAATACGTGGACAAAAAAAACCAACTGAGCAATAAATGCTCCAGCATTTTCTATTTGGATGACTAAAAAGTGCCACAAAGGGCATGAAAAGAAATTTTCATTTAGATTTTTTGTTAAACAATAATGTGAAAAATGTTACACATACAACTCAGTAACCATTTTTCTCATTTGTTGTTTCTTTTTTTGTTTCGTTCAATTAAATTGTGTGGCGAAATGAATTCAAATTTCTACACACTTAACATAAACTCATTTCTTTCTTTCATACCGCTAATAAACTTGATAAATGACAATGGCCAGGACTTGGGGCGCCATTTTGGAATTTCACACCATTACAAATATGTGTGTGAGAGTGTTTGTGTGTATGGGTGAAAAGATTTTGAGAAATGGCGCATCATTTTGAGGGCTACCAGAGGCAGTCACTAGCAGGATCAAGTGGTGTCGAGTGACGAGAGATTCTCGAGTGATTCGGCAAAATCATCATCATTTTCATGAGGAAGAGGTTCCATGTTTATTTACCCGAAAAGTCACAACTTTGTGTATGTGAGTGTGTATGTGTGTGTGTGGCAAATACAAATAAGCAAACATAGCTAAAGGAAAATTGCACACACACACATGCACACTCATTCCCTCATAAAAACACACATCACATAAATTGAATGGACGGGGTAATACATACATATGTATGTATGTGTGTATACAATATAGAAAAGAGTAGGTCGTTTCAGACATTTGTCAGAGCTATGACGTTGTTGATTTTTATGACTACAAAATATAACATAGACCCAATTACCTCACCCTACTGACCCCTGCGCCACGTCTCTGCTGAAACACTCGAATAGTCAGTTGGAAGGCAAACAAACTCAATTTCTTCTGATTAGCCAGGCATGAAATTCAAGTTGCATTTTCCTATAAGTAACAACTTCAATTGCAAATAAACTTTTCTGTATGTGTGTGTATGTGTGTGTGTGTGTGTGCATGTAGGTGGAACTACTTCCTTTTTTTGCTGGTTTTTTGGCTTAATCGAAGTTCTTATTCTTCGTTTCTTTTTCTTCTCCAAATGAAGTGTTTGCATTTAACAGCCAACGTACAAGAGAAAAATGGTTTGGCATTATGCAAAAATTGTTGCAAAAAGTTTCAGCAAAAAGAGGAAAAGAGGAACGTGCCACAACAACTTTGCCTTGATTTCCAACAGTTACCACAAAACCACATTCAATGGGCGTTCCTGGTGAGCCTGAAGTTGAAGAGAACATCCAGACAATTGTGCTCAAACAAAAAGTAGTTTTGCTTTGCTTAGCCACCGAAGTGAAGGGATGGACTATAAATGAGACGATTGGCGGTGAAAGAAGGAGTCAATGCAAGGATGTGTTTGTTGCAGGACAACAGCAACAGCTGCAAATGTAAACAGAATGGGGTCAGTTGTCGGCGTTGCATGTTGCTTGGGCATTAGGGCAAAACTGTTGATAGACGTGGCCAAAAGTCGGACATACGGACTACTAATCAACCACTGCAGAAGGGGAATTAGATGGGAGAATGGGCCCAATCTCAATTTCAGTCTGGACACATGCAAATGAAGCCACATTAATGACTTTAACCAAAGTTAGTCTGCAAAGTTTTCTGTTTTGGTAAATGCAAACGAATTTTAAGTGAAATCATCCAAAAAAAAAAAATCTAAGAATACATTAAAAGAAAGTAACTTGGAAACGTGTCTAGGTAAAAAGTTTTAAACAGAATATGCTAAAAATTCCATTATACATATGTTAGTTGTTCTATATGTATATTGTATAATTTTCAATTGAAATGCTGTATCATTCTTTAAACTTATGACTTTTTAAAGCAGATATTTGATAGATTTGTCGAAATATTTTTACCAAAGTTATTATAACAAAATGTATCTACGGGTAATAATATGGATTTCGTTCTTAAAAACTTACAGTTAAAGAATTTTTTAGTTGTTTGATTATTTTCATAAAACTAAATATTCCTGAGAAAAGTGTTATTTGGCATATATTTGAGGAAATTCTTAAATATAATGTTTGATTAGATACTATAAACGATAAGGCCAAGGACTGCAAAAAATATTAAAAGAAAATTATAATACAATACTTGTAGCTCAAATTATTTTGTTAATAAAAATGGATTTAGGAACGCTAACATTTCATTCTGTCAGTGTGATATTTTCTATTGGAAGTAAAACACATAGCTGGATGTGTGTAAATTGGTTAAACTTTTTTCCTTTCTTTCCCATCTACTAAATACACCAGATTGTACCACCTATCTACATCTATAGGTATGTATGTATAAGTGAATCCCTCTCTTTTTATAGTGCACTGCGTATATCATAAATTATGAATATGTCGCATATTAAAACAAGGCATACCTTTTTACACCCCTTTTTTGGGGTGCTTCAACCGTCAACTTGTGACCACAAGGCTTTTGAGTTTGCCAAGGGATGAGAGTGCACCACGGACCCTTTTACCCGCTTTACTTTGCCCCTCATGACGTTAGAGTCGATTGTCGCATATGTCTGCAAGTGAAATAAAGTCATAAAACATTGACAAAGTCAACAGCATAGAAAATGGCGCAAAGGAAATGCAAACATATGAAAAACGGCATAAAGAAGAGATGTCGGAGAAACCAGAAACATTTCAAATAAAGACATAAGAAAGAGCTATGCATCCAAAATCTTTACCTGCTCTAAGTACACCACTTCTCCTCTACCATCTTACCCCAACTCAACTCTTAGAAAGATGACATATTTGCGCGTCTTTTTCCGCTCATATTTTCATTCTTACTTTTATTTTTGTTTATTTTTTTTTTTTGACAATTTATTTATGCGTTTAATAACGACATCATCATCAGCATGTACATATAAGAGAGAGAGAGAGAGAGAAAGACGGAAAAAGTAACAGACTTTTGTATTTACATACATGTATGTACGTTTGTATGGCATGGAATTGGCAAGGAGGCTGATGGCAAAAACACACACAAAAGGAAGTTTTCGCTTTACACTCAGGCAGTAATAAAAATGTCGCTGATTTGACAATGTGCTTTATGTTGTGAAAGTTGCCCAAAGAGAAAGCTTTCAACACTTCCTCCAATACTTGTTCTTCCTCTTATTTAGACAAACACACACACACACCAACCCTCACCCCCAAGTCAAGTGGGCTCAACTTATTATGCATTAATTTCATATGACTTAAAGCTGTTGGAAAAGTGCCTAAAGGAGAGCCTTGACTCGAGAAAAGTCTTGCAAAGTTGGAAAAAGTCTTTGACAAAAAAAAAAAACACAGAATGTACTGTAAAGGGTCTTTTTTATGGCCTTGCAGACAATTTTATAAATTGATCATTTGTTTGTGGAAGCATTAAAGTCTTCATAAATTATATATGATATATACATATATATCTATTAAGCTTCGTACGTATTTAATTATTTGTGAACTTTGGTAAAGACTTATTTATATTTCAAAAAGTAAAGATAGGCCTCAGCTGTTTTCAATTCAATTATATGAATTAGATTCAAGCATGACTTAAAAACCTTCGACAGTATTATTCTACTTTTGTCCTAGATCAGTCAACATTAGTGGGGGTCAGACTAAAAAAAAGGGTGCCTGATCTGATTGTGTTTTTGTTACAAATTTGCACAATTTATATTGTCTATAGGAAGACAACAAAATATTTTTCTAAATTAATATTGATATCTAATATGATCTGCGGTAAATCTAAGGATATGGCATGGAAATCCTAAAGCAACAAATAATAAATCGAAACAATATTCTGATATTAACAGATGGTCGTTGTTACAATTATTGTTTAAGAACAATCTTTGAGCTACATTGATTTAGTTACAATTCTCAACTAACTTTTACATTAAAGGCACACAAAAACCACGGAAACTTTGGAGTATTTTGGAATATGTACTGATTATGGAGCTTGGAGGTTCTTGAAAACTTTTCTTCTGCTGCCTATAAAACAATTATTCTTTATAATTGGATACTTTAATGACCGACTGACTCTCCTAGAACCAGCGCTAATTATAATGTTTTGCCTCATCCTTGTTCATGTATTCAAAACCTAAGAAGTTTAGACTAAGTGGGTTGATGTGGCATAAGCATATGCTACTTAAAAGAGTTTTCTGCTTTAATCTAAAGATAATACTTTCTGCAAAGTTATAATTGCCGCAAAATTTTTTCTTTTTGATGCTTTGTATGTTTATTCATTGAATTTTGTTGTCTTAATCGTTTGAGGCCACAACTGTTGCATAAGTTCTGAACAGTTTGCTGCTAATCTTTGCCAATTATTTGCCAATTCAGAATCAACCCACCCACACTCCTCTTTTCCAATAGGAAAAACGAGTAAACAAACATGGCTATAAATAAGCAGCTAATAAGGATAATTGCCTGCTTTACAAATTGTCGCCGACTCAGGGATACTTAGGCAATGGAATCGATCGAGTGGAGAGAATAGAAGGCGGATAGCACACCCACTCACCACTACAAAGACAGAAAGCAAGAGAGAGTCACACACATCTGCAAGTCAAAATAGTAATAAATTGCTAAAGAAAATTGCGTGTAGCTGAGGAAAAACGAGCCGAGCTGCAAAAACTGAAAGCCGCAAACAAACAGAACATATGGACAAGGATATGTTAGGGAGTCCTTTGAATTTTGTATGTGCAGAAAAACAGACGTAAACATGCACACATACACCACCATACGTAGCCACACACATCCTTATTTATGGTCGTGCGGTGCGGCAAATTAATAATGCGACTTTTCTCATTTTCCCCACTCTGTGACTCTACTTCTGTCCTCTGTCCCTGTCTTAGTTGCTCTGTGTATGTAAATGGCTTTCTCTCTAGGTCCGTGTATGCGTGTGTGTGTGTTTGTGTTTGTTGTGGGGCAGTGTTAGTGCATTTAACCCACAGCTGGGCACCACGAAAAAACAATTTGCAATTGAAATACTGACGGCTGATGATGATGATGATGACGAAAGTCAAGTTGCCTGTCTGGGGCTTCCTTAGACACATGTCCTTATGTTTCTTATGGCCCGAAATGCTAATGAGTCAAGTCGACTAGAGTCGAGTTAAGTTGGCTGTTGTCGTTGCCGACTTTCTGTGTTGCCTGTTCTGACTTGAAAGTGTTGTCCTTGATGGAAATTTATTGTCCACTTCCTGACCAGGAGAGTGACTTGTTTTTCTGTTCATTCGTTTCATTCTTTGTTTGTTTGTTTTCCTCAATTACATGCAATTTCTGTTCGGCTTGTTATTGTTGTTGTTATTGCATCTGATCGATCCGTTCCGTGAACTAACATAGTGTGTGATTAACGAGTACATGTCCCCTATTTCTGTTCATCTGCCCCATACACACACCATTAGTATTGCTGATATTTCTATTGTTCTTGTTGGCTGTTGCTGTTGCTGTCCTGCTCAACATTTTTCCCCTTTTTACGCTATCGCACTTTAACTCATCTTTTATTTACACAAGAGACGAGACACAAACCCGCAATGGCGTCACATTGGCGCCCCACAATGGCAACAACAACAAAAAAAAACAAGCAACAGGACCCCAAGATAGGAATGTCAAGAGACGAGCAGCCAGGATAAACAACAACTATGCGAAATTACAACAATTAAAATGAATAAATATGTCACTGTGTGTGTGTGTGTGTTTCTGTGTATGCGTAAGTGCAAATGACAGCTCCGTCAAATGCATAGCGTTGCACTTTTATTATATATTTAAATATACACAACAGAAACGATCCACATTCACTTTGTCAATCTGTCAATAGCCTGAAATATTCTTAAAATTGAAAAGTATTCGTTCAGTATAAAACATTGCCCTTTAAGGTATGCAATAAGCAGTCCATGAATTCATTTTTTGAAACATATAAAGAAATTTTGAATTCTCCGTGGCCAAAAGCAATTATTATTTATGGACAAGTTATAAGTTATGTTCAGCTAAGAAAAGTTATGAATCTGTTGAATACAGTGACTACTTTTCTAGCATATTGCATACTTTAAAGGGCAAGTTCCCTATATTACACAACCCTAGTCGCCTATGTTTCTACTACTAAAATCGATATTATATTAAACAAAAGTAGGAGACTAAATGAAATGTAAAAAAAAATAGAAATCGATCGAGTTTTTTTATAGTTAGGATAACCAAATTACAAAAGTCCAAATTAAAACCGTGTATGTTATGAAATTCAATAAAAATACGAATACTACTCAAAGCTACTCAAAGCACTTACTTTATAAAGATTTAAAAAAATGGAGACAGAATCGGGCATAATCCAATAGATTTTTTCTTTTAAACACATATTGTTTATTTATTTGCAATCTATCCTAATATCGAATAGATGATAAGATTTATCTATATCTATTGTTACGACAGTTGATTAATTTTCTAATACAATTTGACACAACTTTTAGATCCACTTTTTAAATTGACATAAAAAGTCACATACTAGATTACTTTATTTTAACTTTCTATCCAAAATACAAAATTGGTTTCATTGGCTTTTGTGCTAGTGATACACCTCTTTGAGGTCATGTAATTGAGATATCTATCTCTTGTATATTTAATTTAATCAACCTACATAGTTTGAATCAGCTTAACTTGCAGTTTGTAGAAATTACACATTCAACGCAGTTGAACTTTATCCTTTTGTGTTTTTTTGCTCCGTTTCTTTGCTAACTTGCCAAGTGCATACAATTATCCTTATGTCATTGCCATGTGCATGTGTGTGTGTGTGTCTATGTTTTTGTATGTGGGTGTGTATATCCGTTTGCCTAGGCGACATTTTGCCTTCGTTTTTGTGTATGCCCTTTTAATTATCTGTGTATAGTTTGTTGTATCTGCGCTGTCATTATTCCGTTTGTTTTTTTTAACAACAATAAAAATACAACAACATTTTAAGGCACTGCTAGTGACAGCTTCTAATTAAATAATTGACTTTTGTGTATGTCAGCTAATTGTTGTTGTTGTTGATGCTTTTCATCTTGCCGTCATCTGTCAATGTTGTCTACTCAGTCCGGATGCTAAATGGCTTAGACATGTTTATGATGCTGGCTGTTGAAGTTCATTGAAACTTTTCGACGAATTTCTCTGACTTTTGGCCAGAAAGAAACAAAAACTATCGTAAGCTGCATTATTTATGCGGGTTGCCAAAAACTTTTGCCAGATAAAAATGGCTAATCGCGCAAATAGCAGTGGAAAAACGGAGAATCAAACATACAAATGGACATGTTCAATGCATACAAATTTTAAATTTATGCACAGAATCTATGAAAGCCACACAGAAAGACAGACAGATAAAGGAGGGAAGGGACTTTTTGGGGGAGGTTCGTTTACCCCACTATGAGTAACACATAAAGATAACACGATTTACGATTTATGCGTTCACCAAAATGGTTTTTCTTCGTTCATTGGCATTGATTTGCCCTCAATATACATCTCCCCCCGCCTCGTTCTCTTTACTCTTCACAACAATGTTTCATTAATTGAGTCATAAATGTGGCGTTATTGATACCTCATTAGGCAAAAGGCGATAAATGCTGCGTATAAGCATTATTTTCTTCTCCTCTCCTTGTATTCTTTTTTCCTCTGTTAAAGATGGAAACGCTTCAAGGGCATCATGGTTAATGGGTGGGGAGAGGGAAATATGGAATTGTGAAAGCCTTGGCAGCTGTTTTTGACATTTGCGAGTGAAATGCTCGAACATCTAACCCAAAAGACCAAAAAATTTGATTGTTGTTTTGCTGCGGGCCCACCAAATTGGTAGAGGTTGAAAACCCAACATAATTAAAATTTGATGATTATCATTTGTGAATGGCAAAACGCAAATTTGTACTCATCCCGTTAATGGGGTAAACAAAAATGTTAATTATAAAAAAATAAAAACAGGAAAACGGAATTGCAAATTGTTGAAAACTTTTCGACAATAGACATTTTTTCTTGGTTGGTATTAGAGTTTTTGTTAGAATTGCAGTATAACTTACTCTACAACAATAATTAGATTTAAGCATCAATTATAATGCCAAAACAAAAGGCCAAATGGAAACCAATTGTAGTCAGATCATAATATTAAAAAGTTTTGGGTGTGAAGGGTTTTAAAAAGTTAGTTGTACAGCGAGTTAGGGATTCAGGGTATAGTTTGTGGTAAGTACAGACGCCAAATGAAAAACTTGAAAAGAATATAAAAGTTTTAAAAGCAGTTTCCACAGATTTTCAACCTAAAGCACAAAACATGTGACATCAAAAAAATTAAAAGAAGTTTAAAAGTTTTCTTTAAAGTTTCCTTTAAAATAAATATTAATTTAAAAACTTTCATTCTGACTTAAATATTTCAATTTCACGTAGAGTTTTTAATAAAATAATTTGAATAAATAATGAACTTCTCAGGACACAAATGAATCACTTGACCTTTAATAGTTCTACAACTAATAATACCTTAATACTACATATAACCGATTCTAATATTCTCTTTTATGCTCGACTTACAATATCGTAAAGTGCATAAGAAAATCAATCCAAATAAAGTCAGCAAATCCTTAAATGTGGCGCCAGTTTAGAGAACTTCAACAGACTTGACGCTCATTGTTTGCCTCACATTTAAAGGCAAAAAAAAAATTCTTAGGCAATGCGCCAATGAGAGGATGTGAAAGCGAAGACTTTCTTTTTGGCACGTGATGCCTTCAGACTGTCGCCTTTTTTTCCAGAAAATTCGCGCTACGTGCCACAATTGTACACAGCAATATAAAACAAATAAAAATTATTGAAAATTGTTTCCCCCCGAAAAAAATGAGACACATATTCGACAGAAATATATACGAGTAATAACAATAATAATAAACCGGAAGGTTGAGCCAAATTTAACACGGGCGAAGATGGGATACACTGTAATAAAGTCGTTTAATATTAATATAGTTCTTTCCATGTCATTTATATTATAAGTCCATCGATTAAAGTGTTTCTCAGAATACGTATTTCTCTTATTTAAGCAGTAAAATAAAAGCATTGATACACAAACTTCTTAACAGAATTGTAATACTCTTTTGTTAGTGCTTAACAAAAACCGCAACAATATAAAACGTTTGGCATTGATGGATTTTGACATTATGACATATATGCAAAAAGCGAATAAACGAGAGAAAAACAAAAAAAAAAGAGGAAATAAAAATCAATGCTGAATGACAAAGTGACCAATCTAGCAATACTAACGACATGGCCATGTCAATATTTTGCAACGATAAAAATCAGAATCAAATAACGTCCAACAATGTCAGAGCCAGCCAGTATGTCTGTCAATTTGTCCATCATTCACTCACTCACATGGTCAGTGACAAAAATTCATCACAAAAGGCAATAGAAAACTGCAATTAGAGCTAGACATGCATACATATATTTGCATTTACATATATATGTACATATATGTATATATCAATTCAAAGAGTTGGTCTAACGCTGCGTATGAGTAATATTGTTTTCCATCACAAAAGCTAGAGAGAAAGAGAATAAAAGAAGTGCTGTGGAAAGCCCTTTCCATACGTTTCATTACATTTTCATTTTCATTTGAATGTTTGGTTTTAATTAAATGTGCTATGTTTTTACCACTTACAAGTCTACTCTAAAGTTTAAATAAAAATGTTCGACAAAGTGAATTAAAGTGCAAATTTCAATTCAAAACTGGCGCAAAATCGACAAATAGGCAAAAATATCCCACTCGCGAAACGGTTCGGGTTCAAAATGATTAAATGAATATTTAAAGAAAAAAAAAAACTTATTTTAATCTAAAGAGAAAACCGAATTTATTGTAAAATTTAAGCAAAATAAATTTCAATCAAAATGGGCGATACTTTGGATGAGTCGCCGCCCACGCGTCGCGATAAGCCACAGACATTGAACATTAGCCAAGAAGATAGAGGCAATTCATCATCGACTTCCACGACCTCCTCCGCAACGCGTTCCCCCCGTCCACGTTTACGCCAACCACCGGTGGTCGGCTGTGATCCACAACGTGATCATTCTAGTGATGGCATCAGTTCGTCAAGCCATCGAAATGATGAATTTTCAGGCCTTGCGGCACCGCCACGTCGCGAAAGTTTGAATACCTGTGAGACGGCATCGACAACTACGGCAACGACAATGGCAAGCAGTCCCAGTGCAAATATTGCTCCTGGTGTCGGTTATTCCAACAAAGCTTCAGCCGGACGGCTAAGCACGTCCTCCAGGTACCCGTCTAGCGTTGCAGGGGGCGGTAGTGGTGCTGGGAGCAACGCTGGTCTTAGTAGCGTTTTGATGGGCACCACCACCCGCAAGTGCGTCTTAACGCTAGACGGGTACTCCTATGTTATAGGTAAGTTGCTATGCGATTGGATCCAATAGAAAGCGAAAGAGAAGCATTTTGACTGGCAAAATGGTAGAGACATAAACCGCTTGAAGCACGTACAAACAAAAGAACTAAGTAAAATAATACAGAATCCCTCCAACGTACAGTGGCTTAAGGCCGAAAGAAAAACTTCATTTATTTTTATGTTAAGTCGATCATTTTTACCCATATAATGTCAAGTTTATATCTACGCTTCGTATGAAAGTTGTCCACCTACAGTTAGTAATATTATATTAAATTTTTTTTTTGAATACTTTTAATGTCAAGTAAATATTCTTTGGTATATAAAAGAAATTTCATTCATTTATTCATTCAAATATATTTTAAAATAAATAACACGTTTAACTAAACTGTTTCAGATAGGTTCAAGATCTCAAAGATTTCGAAGGTTTTCATCTATGTATTTCCTTTTTTTAACATACTTTAAACCACGGTAACACAGATCTAGCGAAAGAGCCAAGGCAAAGGAGTCACCTTGACTAGCTTGGTCTTTGTTCAAAAAATGAACTGAACTTTGGCCCTAAATGAATTTTCTGCAGCAATAATGGGCTACAATGAATGGGATGAACGTGAACGTCGCCAATCAGCTTCAGTAGCAGATTTTAATTTTTAATTTTATTGTCATTCTCATTTCGCCATGCTGTAGTCCATGCTTTATATGTATTGTACTTATATCTAAATATTTTTCTATCATTTCATTGCAGGTAAGTCCATTCAAATGGCAACAGAAAGTCAGATTGAAGAGCAATTTTCCATCTGCTGCTTACTGAGTCAAGTCCCCAAGTATATATGGATATAGTACATAGGTATACTGGCACTTTGGTGAGTGGTGAGAGCTTTTCAGTTCTCCATTGCAGCATTAAATTGAAAATGAAATTGAATTTCCAACGAGTAAGATGAAGATGGGTGCGTTGTATACGGGTTGTAACCGGTTGCCCATTATAAAAGTTATCCCTTTTCTCTCTCTCGTTTTTGGCCGAATGGCCAACAATTCATTTAGGATTTGTTGTTGTCGGTAGAAATTTATGAGAAACTTTTTTATGATTCTTGCATATGGTCTGGGGTATATGGTGTTTGCCTGTATACTTTCCTCTTATACGTTCTCCCTCTCTTGTTTTTTTTTTTTTGCCTCTTTGGAAACGAACAGCAAATTGCTTAGCATTTTTAGGAAAATACCTTAAATGAAAACAGGCCACTCAACCAAGATAAGGCAGTTGGCAGAAGGTAGCCAGCACTTAAACACAGCCAACAAAGTCTCTTCCTGACAAGGGCGTCGACAGGATTAAGAAGAAAAAATTGACGCTTTGAATTATATGGATGTGACCATAAAATTAACCACTACAGTTAATAGTTAAGAAAAATGTCTAGAATTAAGTGCACATTTTAATAAGATGTCAGTAGATTATCCCAAGTCAAGTTTCAGTTAATTTAACTACGCCCATGTCCTGCTGTCATTGTTATTCTAAACAGGAACTTTTTGGTTTTGGCTAAAAGAGAGTGAGCTTCATTTTGGGCATAGTTTACATGATTGTGGTTAAGGTTGTTGCTGCTGGACAAGTTGTGTTTGGTTTAGGACTAATAAACTGGCCAACCACACCACAGAAATGTTCCTATAGTAAGTAAGAGGAAGAGAGAGAGAGAGAGAGAGAGACTGATGGAGATGACTGTTCATTTGCGATAAAAATGAATGAATTGGATTTATGGAAAAAATAACTGCAATAGCATGGAATGCATGAGTTATTAGTAATAACAATGACAAATCACTGCGCAATTTATATTTAGTTTTGTGGTGCAAATATAAACCAAAAATCTAAACTACATTTTATTTTGTGGGCAACATAAAACCAATAAAAAAAAATCATTTACCAAAATGAATGAAATGTATTTAAATTTCGTATAAATAAATTAGTTAGGGCCTATGAAAAATTCATTGAACCGCATACATAAACTGGGTCTATTTAACCCTTTTTTTGTTGGTTGTTGTTGTGGGGTTCTTAGCTTGGGGTGCTCAAACAGCTGCGGCCAAGAGCAGATGTTGCCATGTACATCAATTAGCCAGTTCTGTCAATAAGTTCAACTTGTCGGTCGTTCGGTCGATCAACTGCTGTTATGCTACTGACTTGGGCCAAACGAACCGGCAAACTTCAACGGGATTCAGTCTGGTGGGCAAACAAATCGACAGCCATAACTAGTCAAAGGCGGTCCGCGGTCGGCAAAGACAGCCCAGGCCAAAAGACGACAAGTGTAATATGTCAATTGAAGGACACATCTACACACCCACCAGGACACACACACACACACACATATACAGACACACAGATACACTCAACCATAAGCATAAGCAGTCTGCTCTTTACCCCAACAAAACACTTGGCTATTTATTGCATTGTGTTTGCCGGCGCTGTCGCCACAGGATATGCTACGGATATTTGCAAAAAAAAAAACAAAATGAGGAGAATGAGAAGGACTGCTAGGAATATTGCAATGCCCATAAATTGAAAACGCAAAAGGACAGGGGACAGAATACAGAACACAAAAACCCTAGAACAGGAGTCGTTGTCGTACACATTGTGTATTGTGCCGTTGTGCCAAATATACATAGCAAATGTGGGCGTTTGTAGTCGTCTGGGCGTGGCAAGGCAATGGCTTAACTTGACTAGCTGGCTTTTGTCTAGAAAATCGCCTCACGATTTGTGGCCCCTACGTGACTGAGCCAATGAGCCAAATAACACACACTCGCACACAAAAACGTAACGGAGAATGTAAGGCGCCTAAAGAGGGACGAGCTAGAAAATTATCTGTGCACAATATATGACCTTGAGTTTAAAGCATTTACAGCAAAATATATTCACTTTTAACTCAATATAGATTGCAAAATAAAACTTGTAAAATCAAAATCGAAACTCTAGATTTTAGATTTCTATTAAGTGGTTAAGCCTTTTAAATTCTTAAAGAGTTTTAATTTAGCTTTGCCATTTTTACAAAATTCAGCGGTTTACCAAAGTTTCGACATCAACTCGCTGTGTCACCCAATCATAAATTTCTCTTGCATATTTTCAGGCACACAATTAAATAAAAATGGTAAAGAGACCGACCGCATAATTCACATGCCTTGTCCTCGTTTTACTTTTTGTTTGGCCTTTTGCGACAATTGAGAAAACGAAAATAGACGTAAAAAGGAGAATTTTCATAAATTTGCATAAATTCCTTTCATTGACTAAACGCAGAAAAATTTCCAATGCATTGGACTAGGAGCAGTTGTTCTTATGTGGGCATGGGTTAACTTTTATTGCTGCCGTTTGTTTGAAGAGTAGAAAAGTTGTCATTGAATTTACTAAAGCATACTTTAAGGGATAATATATGCAAGCAAGCAAGAACGAAAAAAAACAACTCAGTCAGAAGTTTTTTTTTTTGTTTTTATTGTCGATCCCCAATTGGCAATCAATTTCAGAGGCAACTTCTTTCAAGTGTCAGCAGCAGCAGTAGAGACAATAAAAAAAACTGTGAATATGTATTGTAATGTAAAAGGCTTAAAATCAATTTTCGAATACCCTTTGGGGCACACACACAAACGAACACTCACACACATTCAACTGATTACCAATGCGGAGAATTTTTTACACGTTTCTTGCCTTTATTTTTAATTAAAAACAGTTAAAAGTGGCGCCAACTGTCTGCGCAATTTATGAAGCCAACGGCCAAAAATGGCGGCTGCCAGAAACAGAAATACACGCGCACCACAAACATCCACACTTACACACACACACACAAAGAGATGTTAGTGCAAACAAAAAAGGGTTTTGAAAGGGGGGAGAATGCTGTTACTTGTTTGTTGTTCTGGCATTAAGGTGTACCACCAGCAGCAGCCTGAAGGCCCAGGCTCTTGTGTCTGCCTAAAATGTTTGCCCGAGATTTTTCCCCAACACACACACACACCAACACATGGACTGCCGCCTTTCCACAAGAGACACTAAAGTCTTCACACAGGCATTTCAGTTGTCCTTGTTAGTGCTTTTGCTTCTGCTACTCAAATGTCAAACGAACATTGCCGGTCCAGACAATGCGGCGACAATGAGATGCGTTTCTGGTATCAGGTGAACCTTAAATCTTTTCCCCCCCAAATCAGTAAGCTGACTTGTATTGAATGTGATTTCAATACTTATGGAGATTTAAACTGTTGAAAGAGTTCAGTGTTTAATAAACATTTTCTTTTAGTACTTTTATATTTAGATTCTGTGGATCGATAACATAGGCCGAAAAAACTTAGACCCCAATACCAGTCTACCGATTTTGGCTCATATGACACTCTGACAACTTTAATTAACATTTCAATTTCGCATATTGTTAAAATTACCATTAGTGACAGGCATTCCAATAATACTCAGGCACATGTGATTAAGATCCTTAACTATAATTTAGGCAAATATGTAATCTCTTTAGACAAGTGTTAGAATAAATTATGCAGTCTTACTAAAAGGCAGTTGAAAAGTGTATTAATTATGCGTTACTGTACTGAAACGGGTTTCTTTTACTTTAATGAGGAATGAAAATATTGAAACAGATTCAATTTAAGAAACTTCACAGATGTCGACGATGATTTTATATCAATCCCTGTACCAATCAATCATTTAACAATCTTTACAAATATGTTTAGGCTTAATATCCTTAAGAAAAAAATAATATATATAATAATAATATCTTTAAGAAGAAAGTGTTAGAGAATGTTTATAGATATAAATAATTGATACGTAAATTTATTTTTGCACAAAGGCAATTAAGCTTATTCAACGGGTTCAATTTAATAGAAAGAGTAAAGATTGATTTGAAATATTACGCCAAAAGTGTGTTATTAAATTTTATTGAATTTTAAATTATTGAATTTTACAAAAACTTAGTTTGAAGTGCTTCTAAATAGATTCGCCATTTAGAGTAACCTTGCTACATTCTTTTAGTTGGTGTCTCCCAGGAATTTCAAAGTGCTTTTTTGATTTTGCAACGACTCTAAAAAACTTGAATCTCTATTTAGCCACAGTAAAATCGGTTTGACAGTATCCAGGATGGAATTCGTTTCAAATTCAGGCATGCTGAAGCACTATTTAAATAACAGCATAAAATGTCTTAAAAATAACTCTTTATGTATCTTCTTAGTAAATATATTAAAAGGATTGGAGTTAAAATAAGTATTTTCAATTACTTTTTTTTTTTACTAAAACAAGTTAAAGTGAGTAAGGGAATAAGATATTCGTTATTCCAAAAGGACCCTCAGTTTGTTTATTATTCTACCTACTAGGATGCTGTGTGTGTCTTTGGCAACTGCTGCCGTCATCAGTCAGTCACTTACTCACTTACTCACTCAGTCAGTCAGAGTAGTACAAAGCGATTCATGTTGGCTTTTTGTATGTTTGCGCCCCGGTTAATTTGCAAGCACTTTAGCGTAATTTTATTGGCATATCCGATTCCTTTTACTACCAACATTGCCAATCAGTGGAACAAACAGTAGAACAAATGCATAAAACTATGTATGTAAGTATGAAGAAAATCTGAGGCTATCCTTATATCCTTCCATGGCAACAAATTGAATAAAAATGATTGTTGACACTTTCAGCACGCTTTGCTACATTCTTTCACCCTCTCTCTCTCTCTCTTGCGCTCTTCCTTTCTTCCTATCTCAATCCTCAACATCCTCTCTAATCGTTTCTTTGCACTTTAAGTTCATCAGGATAATTTATCAAGTTGGTGATGGGCGTTAAAACTGCATTGAACTGACGCAACTTGCATTTGCTTTATAATGCAGGGATTTATAAGGACAAATGTTGTGGATAAGCAAGTGCCTCATTTATTTGCTGTAAAATAAAGTGCACTTTAATCCTGTCAAACAAAAAAAAACAAAAAACATTCTTACTTTACTCTTTAAAGTCATTCCGAAACATCAAGTTTATCAAGTGGCTGGGAATTGAAATGTTTCTTCCTGCTTAATATATCTCAATCACTCTTACCGGCTATGCCACATTGAACCTCAATCCGTGAGTGGTGCTCAATTTTCAGCCCGAACGAGGAGCGGAAATTTAACTTGCAAATCCCATGGACCACACACACACACAATATACACAAACCAAAATGAAATTGCTCCGAGCGCCAACTGTTAATGACATTTGAGCCTGCAGTGGTTATACGTTTTATTAATTAATCAATCAATCAATGCGTACCTACAAAAAGGCGAAAGGCAAAGCATAAAATCTATCAAAAATGCTGCTGATGGAAATTCACTTTGGTCCATTTGTGTCGCCACAAATTGTACATTAGCAGACCCACTAAAACCACATTGGCCGATTTGATGACCTGTTTAATCAAGGCACGACGTTCCTGGCTAAAAGACAAAACCATAGACTAACAGGGTTATGTTTTAACACATTTCCACTCACCTCATCACTGAGCGTTGTTGCCTTAATATAATGCCACCTCCTGCCGATAGATTAAGTTGAATTGTGTTGGGCAAGAAGCTGTCACTAAATTATTCAGATAGAGTTTATAATATTATACTTAAATATAAAACTTCTCCTTCAGTTCAGTGGCAAAATTAAACACAGCGGGTGGAAAGGAGTAACTGTAAGCTGCTAGCGAATGGAAAAATAGATTTCACTCGATGTTTAACGAGGCGTATGAGCAATGAATTGTTCCTTAAAGCTTAAGCAATAAGAAACTACCAAATGCGCTTAAATTGTTTCTGACAGTTTCAAACAATTCTGTCCATACTTTTTTCCTTTGGTCGTAATAATGATTTATTATGCTCTTTTATACATGCATATAAGTATGTATTTTGTCTGCAATTTGTCGGTTTATAATTCTCATCTAGTTGCAAAGTGAATTTTTAATCAATTTAAATAACTTTTGCTGTAAAGTTGTAAAAAGTTGAAAAAGGATTTGTTGGTAATTTAAAGGCTAGACAAAATGTAAAAAGAAAACTTTTGTAATTTTTTGGTGATTTTATCAAGGAAAATATTTCAAAAGAAATCGTTGAGTTTAATGCTGCAACTAAAATTATTTTGACATTGCCGAGCTAAAAACTAGAAACGTTTAAAATATTAGACTTATGCAATTTTCTACAATTTCTTTGTAAGTGTCTTGGCTCAAGTTTTCTTTGCAAACTTTCAAACAGTCAGCAAATTGAAACAACCTAAAAAAGTCAACCAAATATATGTTTGCTCTTGTTAAACCGTAAAAGTTCGAGCCTCGCACATCTTAACCAGTTAGTTGTAGTCCGGAATTCTGCCTAAGTAACAAATTTAGTTTGCAACTTCCCAGGAATTCTTTAGAATGTTCCTTTTCCCCAATGCTTTGAAGTAGTCCATCAAAGGCGAAACTAGGAATGAGATTTGCACCACAAAAGAATAATTTCTCCAATTCGCTTGTTAATAAAATTGCGATTATGTTAAATTTGGTTACTCAAGAAACTTCAAAATGATATTTATTATTTTGCTTCTTTATGTATTTTCCTTTAAATTATTTAATAACAAATCCAAATGATTGAGTATTTCATATTTAGAATATATATATAAATTTTATATTGCTTGTGCAACTTAATGTGTCATAGTTAAAAGTTTATCTGTCAAGTTTTGGAAATCATAAAACTTTCATTTTGTTATATCACATTTGCAAGTCGTTTGCCTGACTTATTGCCTTCTTATGCAATCAAGAGGAAAAGTTTTGCTAAACAAATTTATTGAACAACTTGGACTTCTCATATTAAATGACATTTAAAACTTTAAAAGGAACCTCAACTTTGTGTCTGAACCTCTTGACCTCTCTCCTTCGCCACACAATCAGAGGCAATAGGGGCATTTAGAGAGAAATATATAGAAATCTCACTGGTCCATAAATCTTTTTTGTTGCTACATGAAAAATTATACACGATGACCGAAAATGAAACACAAACAGCATTTGGCTTCAAATTCCATGAGAATGGAGGATGGTGACAACGGTGGACGGTGGATGGGCACGTTGCCAGGCGACATTGTGGCCAGGAATTGAAACTCTGTGCCGCATACGAAATTGAATTCAATTTATTTAAGTCAAATTAAAACACACAAAAGTCATTAGGTTTTTTGTGCTCTGAATTTCCATTGCCATGTCAATAGATGTAAATGCAATTAAGTAAGTAAGAAATGGAAACTTTTTCATTACATTGGGCTCCTAGGAACTCTCAATTAGACCAACTTGCAGACAAGACCTTCATGTGGTGCCAAAGACAATGCACTTGCGGGTAGTGGTTGACTGTGTATATAGATAAAAGAAATGATAGGACAATGAATGAAATGATTCCAAGCAGAGTTGATCATTTTAGTGTCTATATGTATGTGTGTGTTAAGTACTTACCCCGGTTCGTAAATTGAAATAATGCCAGCCAGTTCCACAACTAATTTCTGTGCATTGTTAATGAATTCCGTAAGATTTACCAATTGCTCCTTGTCACTGACATTTATAACAGTAATAATGGAATCAAAATCTTCAAGGCATCTATTAATATAAGGAAGAAATATTATTTGCCCCATTTGTTAAATAAATTATTATTATACAAACCTTTTAAAGGCAAACACAGAACGCGATAAGGGCTCAATAATGAAACGTCCTCGCCGAAGTATAGCAGATTTACGCAACTGTAAAAGTTGTTGATAGACCTTATAATGACTTTTTACTGCTGCCTTTTGATCCTCCACATTCACTTTGGTGTAGTTGGGATGCACAGGTAGCCAAGTCTTTGAAGCAGTTGAAAACCCTTTTGAAAAATAAATAAGAAACTTATTAAACTGAAAATTGTATACCGATAAGGATAAGGGAGTGGCTTTCGATTTATTACCCCCTTCAGAAACTTATTAGAAAACACAAAAGTATTTTGATGGCATATTCTTAATAATACAAGAACCCAAAAAACAGGTCCCTAAAGAGTTAAGTTTAAATCATTAAGTTAAACTTCTAAAGACAAACATAAAAAACATTGCTTGACAATTCTATAAATTGATTATTCTCATTATAATTAACTCACCTGCATTAGCTTCATTATTCCATTGAAATGGAGTACGCTCTGGATCTCTGGAGACCTCTTTATATTTGAGCTCACCAGCATTTTTAGCTGGCGGATCCACTGTATCGGCCCAGCTTATATCCCGATAGTCCTCCATGCCCAACTCTTCACCCTGCGAACAATACATAAAAACGTCCAAGAGATAACAACTTTTCGAATTTCCCATCATTCGTTGTCGCTTTCACACTTCCTTCTTCTCTGTGTTTGTTCTTTTATAAGCTCACTCACATTGTAGGTGACCGCCACTCCCGGCAGGGTCATCAACAGCATATTCATGGCATCCACACTGGCCGGACCAAAACGGGATGCGACACGCGGATTGTCATGATTGCCCATGACCCAGTTGGCCACATGCCCGCCGCGTGGCATGTAGATCAACCATTTCTCCACATTGTAGACAAAGTCACGTGCATCCGAGTCGCCATTCACATCCGTGATAAAATTAAAGTTGAATGGCAAATGTGAACCATGAACCCCTTTGGCATCCTCATAGTAGTCCGCCAGTTGAGTAAGGCCGGCATAAGCCTCAGTCATCATGATGCGAGTGGGTCGATTTGGATTTTTTGCAGAAAACTCATCCAAGAGGCGACGCCAATGTTGAATCATATCCAAGACTTCAGGCAAGTCTTTTGTATAGATGTGCTTGGAGTAGTCATATGATAAAGGATCCTGACTTTTACCACTCAATGGTTCATCTTCGAGATTTTCACTTTCAAACAAATGATTCACGGCATCAATACGAAAACCGGCAACACCCTTATTCAGCCAATACAACATAATATCATCCATGGCACGAACCACAAGAGGATTACGAAAATTAAGATCTGGTTGCTCTTTGGTAAATTGATGCAAATAGAATTGCTGGCGACCCTCATGCCATTCCCAGGCAGAGCCATAGAATACAGATTGCCAGTTATTTGGTGGATGCCGCTTACCAGCCTTATCTACTTTGCCATCATGCCATACATAAAAATCCTCGTAACCGCTCACCTTGGCGGCCGATTTCTTAAACCAATCATGTTGATCGGAAGTGTGATTGGGTACAAAATCCAGGATAACTTTTATGCCCAACCCATAGGCAGCATCAACAAGATCATCGAAGTCTTTCATTGTTCCATATTCGGGTTGAATTTGCATATAATCCGATATATCATAGCCAAAATCAACCATGGGTGATTTAAAAATCGGACTCAACCAAATGGCAGTAATGCCCGTCTCAGCAATATAATCCAATTTCGATGTTATACCCTGAAGATCCCCAATGCCATCGCCATTGCTATCCTTAAAGGATCGGGGATAGATCTGATAGAAGACTGTATGTTGCCACCAGTCAGTAAAATCCTCGGTATCCGTTTTTATCATCGAGGACATGCTTTGATCCTTTAGCACTATAAGACCAAAAATAAGTTGAAGAAGTACACGATGAATTGTGATCATTTTTGGACACTACACGTTGCGACACTACAATAAAAATCCAACAGGTTACACGCTTTTAAACCCATACTCGCCATATAATTATAATAATTTGTTCAAGCCCCGTTAATTTTTTAACATTCGAGATGTTTATCAATTTAAATGTCAAAGCAAATTGTGTTGTTTACGCGTGAGACTGTTTGTTTTTATGATTGCGCCTGATCTGATCTATAATTTACCTCTAATTAATTTATAACAAATGCTTTTCACTAATCTCAGCTGGCCTGCCAATGTTCGACTAAAAAGCTCATTTAAATTCTCAGCTGATCTGCTAGAACTCATGAGCAGTCAGAACTTGCGATCCACACAAACAAAAGACTCAATCCACATACGAATTCTTAAAATAGATGATAATTTGAAAATAAAATTGCAACGACTTTTAAATCACCTAAAATTTAATGAGGGAAAATAAAGAAAAAAAATTAGATTTGACTAGATGGGAATTGAATGCTAAATTTGAGTAAGATTCATTACAAAACTAATTGCAAAGGTGATTGAATAATTATACTCATGTTAGTTCTTATCTTAACTAATTAGTTAAAGCTCTAATTATTGTTCTTCAAATATTAATCAAATATTAAGCATGACCTTTCTTATTATATATTTCTCATTCAGCATACTTTAATAAGATGTTTCTATATGTGGAAGCAAAATATATCAAGTCAATAATTTAGCGGTGTAAGCCTTAAAATTCGCCTGCAATTATTTTTGACAAATAAAGTTTTTTTATTGTATTTCTAACCAAGAATTTAAAGTTTTAACACTTTTTGTGTATGTGCAAACTTATATATATGTTGTTTATTAATAAGAGAATGGTACAGTACAAATCTAGGAAACGATCGTTCTATAGAATAATAGTAGTAGTTATAGTAGTAGAAGAAGTCCCTCGTAGTTGTAGCAGTTGTAGTAGTAGAAGTAATCCCTCGTAGTTGTAGCAGTTGTAGTAGTAGAAGTAATCCCTCGTAGTTGTAGCAGTTGTAGTAGTAGAAGTAATCCCTCGTAGTTGTAGCAGTTGTCGTAGTAGAAGTAATCCCTCGTAGTTGTAGCAGGGAGTGAGTCGATGTTGTTCCGAAGCAAGTAGTACTATGACTGAGGGTACAGCTGTTAACAGACCTTTAACAGTGCGACGATAACAGCTTCTTAAAGATGGGTCACATACATAACACCCCTTAACACCCAGATGGGTTAAAGAATTCCGGGGGTTGTCTTTTCCGACTCGATCTGCGAGGAGTCACTGGAGCTGGGGGCAATGTTACCGGTTCAGACAATTCAGCACAGGCGGGTATATCATCAGGAATCGGAACTGCATCTTCAGCAGGTAGTTCGATTGATTTCGTGTCCTGAATACATTCGGCAGGCGGAACCCGGTGGCGAAGTTGGTCGAAATGACGTTTAATAATACGGCGATCATGTAAACAAACATTGTATGAAATGGGGCCTGTCTGGTCCATAATTTCGCCTTCTATCCACTTCGGACCGGGGGCGTAGTTACGAACCCATACCGGAGTACCAATAGGAAACTGCTTATCATTTGTTGATTCGTAGACCCTTCCGTATGTTATTTCCTTGGGTTGAATTTTGTCGAAATATGACTTAAGCTCTCGGTTACATAGTAGTTCTGCAGGAGTACGATTTGTCGTGGAGTGAGGGGTCGTATGTTGGCTAAAAAGATACCGCGCCAGTGCGAGATCTATGTTAAGATTTCTGTCAAACTTTTTCAGGTAATTCTTAGTACTTTGTACCATGCGCTCGGCTTGCCCATTTGTGGCAGGATGAAATGGAGCCGACCGAATGTGTCGAATCACGTTGTTCCTCATAAAGATCCTGAATTCTTCAGACGTGAATGCAGTGCCATTATCTGACACTAATTCGTCCGGTAATCCGTGCGTTGCAAAAAGCTGTCTCAAGAATTTAATGGCAGCAGCAGATGATGTAGATTTTACAACAGAGACTTCTAGCCATTTCGAAAATGAATCCACGACTAGTACAAAGGTATTCCCATTAAAGGGGCCAGCGAAATCTATATGAAGGCGTGACCACGGTTGTCTGGCAGATTCCCAATGGTGTGTAGTTGTATGAGGCTGTTCGTTTCGGTTTTGCTGACAGAGCATGCAACGTTTCACAAGTAGCTCTATTTCAGCATCAATATTAGGCCACCAAATGTAGCTTTGAGCCATGGCTTTCATTTTTACAATCCCCGGGTGTGAAGCATGCAACGCTTGAAGTAAAGCCGGTCTAGATGGTTCGGGAATTACAGCCCGGTTGCCCCATACAAGAATTCCTTTGTTTGCTGAAAGTTCATGTCGGCGAGAAAAATATGAGTAGAGCTGATCTGAACGATCAACTTTTCCATTGGGCCATCCCCTTAACACCCAGTTCAGAACCTTTGATAAATGTGCATCTTTCTTAGTCTGCAATGCTAGAGATTGAGCGCTGACAAGTGGTGTTCCAGCCCATTCAATCATTAACACTTCTTCTGTAGTGTTACCTTCGCCTTGTTGCGGTAATGGGCATCGGCTTAAGAAGTCGGCGTTGCCCATTTTTGATCCAGGTCTGTGAATTAGTGTAAAGTCATAGGCATTCAAGAATATTGCTCTTCGAAGCATCTGTGTAGAAATTACATTTGGAGTTGCCTTGGCCGTTGTAAATATTCCGAGTAATGGGCGATGATCTGTGACGAGAGTAAACGAACGGCCATATAAATAATTGTGAAATTTTTTAACGCCTGCTATAAGCCCAACGGCTTCTCTGTCGATTTGCGAGTAGTTTCTTTCTGTCTTGGAGAGAGTTCTAGAATAAAAGGCAATAGGCTTCTCTGATCCATCCTGAAGTTTGTGGCTCAGCACCGCTCCAATTCCGTACGGAGATGCATCGCAGGTTAACAATACTGGCAATTTGCCATCGAAGTGCATTAGCACATTTTGTGAAGTTACAAGATTTTTTAGATTCATGAAGGCATTTTGGTGTTTATAGGCCCACACCCATGGCGCATTTTTATCCAGCAGACGGTGAAGCGGTTCAGCAACAGTTGCCTTATGCGGCAGGAATGCGTGGTAAAAATTGATGAGTCCCAAGAATGCTTGTAATTGTTTCTTATCTTTTGGAGCCGGTGCGCACTTGATAGCTTCGACCTTACTGGCACACGGTCTTATGCCCAGTGCATCGATTTTAAAACCTAAAAATTCTACTGACGGAACACCAAATTGACACTTGTCTCTGCGTAGGCGTAGTCCGGCCTTATCAAATCTTGACAGCACCTCATTAAGACGGACCGCTAGCTCTTCCTCTGATTTTCCCATAACAATTATGTCATCGAAGTAGGGTAAAACACCAGAAACGTTCTGCAATATACGTTCGATGCAGCTCTGAAATATGCCCGGAGCTGAAGAAATTCCAAATTGTAGTCTAGTTACTTTGAAATAACCCTTGTGTGTACATATGGTTTGCAACAACGCAGACTGCTCATCTACCACTAGTTGTTGGTACGCCTGAGCCAAGTCGATTTTCGCAAATATGGATCCTCCTTCAATTGATGCTAATAATGAATTCATTGCAGGAATTTGATGGCCGTGTTGCTTAATCACTTTATTAATTGTAGACTTGTAGTCGCCACATATGCGAATAGTACCATCCTTTTTGATTACTGGCACTGTAGGAGTCGCCCAGTCGGAGTACTCAATGGGTACTAGGATTCCTTGGGAGCAGAGACGATCTAATTCTTCTTCATATAATTCTTGTATTGCGAATGGAATGCGTCTCGCTGGCAGTCTGACTGGTGTTGCATCAGTATTGATTTGTAATGACACAGGTGGCCCCAGAAAACGGCCTAATTCAGACGAAAACAGATCCTTATATTTCGCCAGAGTTGCCTCGATGCTAAGTTCAGCGTTAATGGCATGTATTCCTTCTATGCTGATGCCTAAGGGCATAAACCAGTTGCGTCCAAGTAAATTCGAACCGCCGCTTGATGTGACAACCAGTGGAAGGTTCGGAATGTATTTATTATCGTACTGGACGGATGTATCCACGATGCCAATAACTGGAATTCGGTTTTTCTGGTAATCCGTAAACTCTAGAGAACAATCTTGGATATTCGGTCTGTCCGTTGGCCAGATGTAACGAAACGTAGATTCGTCTACCATAGTGATCGCAGACCCCGAATCCACTTCGAATTGGCATTTTCGTTTATTTATGATTATTGTAACAATTTCCTTTGGGCAAATCAACGGTAGTATGCTGTGGACATTGTATTCTTCATTCGGCTTTTGTTTGTGTGGTCCTCGGTAGGAGGCATGGCTACTCGATGTGTTGAATGGTTTACGACCCGGGTCTCTTACAGCCCGGCAAACTCGTTGAAGATGGCCTGCTCGGTGACAGGCATGGCACACAGTGTTCCGATGAGGGCACAGTTTCCGCAAGTGAGCACCCCCGCAACCATCGCATGGCTGGTGGTGCTGATTTGGTCGGCTTGGACGGATCGCGTTGGTCTGCACTTCGTGTATCGACTCAGTGCTCTCAGCTGTATTTCGCATGGCCCAAGCGCTGTGAGCAGCGGCCTCACTAGATGTGGCGCGTTCCATCGCGCGTTGAACCGTTAAATCAGCCTCTGCTAGCAGACTCTTCTGAAGACCCTCATCCTTCATTCCACATACGAAGCGATCGCGCAACATGCGATCCAACGCAGCTCCGAATTTGCAATCGACAGCGAGAGTCCTAAGTGCAGCCATGTAGTTCGCAACAGATTCATCAATTAGTTGGTCTCGCTTGTGAAATTGGTAATAGGCCGCGATTTCCGATTGACATGGAGACAAATGTTGGTTGAGTTTTTCATATATTTCCGATAAACTCAAATCACTAACCTGAGTAGGGGATGCCAATGACGTTAGAAGCTCGAACAGTGGAGCGCCAGCCAACGTAAGCAATGCAGCCTTCTTCCGTGCTTCCTCCGTAACGTCATTGGCCAGAAGATACAGCTCAAAACGCTGCTTGTAAGTTGTCCATTTGTTGGGGTGATTTAAGTCAAATGGTTCTAACTGACCTACTCCTGACATTATCACTGATTTATTTGTTGTTTTGTGTTCTGTAGCAATATTCACTTTGGCGGGCTTTTCCTCATGTGCTTCCGAATCAGACATTAGTAGTTGAACTCGATCGTATGTGTGTGTGTAAGCATCAATTCTCAATTGCAGTAGTCGTAGTGCGTCTGTCTGCGAATGCGCGTGTTGGAAAAATACCGTTTCTTATTTCCAATAACTTGGCGCCAGCACGCATGCGTTTTTCGCGTCTCTTTGTTCGCTTTCGCTTAGTCGATTGTAACTGTACACGATGTATATACATATATATAAGTTTGACAAATTATCCCATCCTCGTCGCCAATTTTGTGTATGTGCAAACTTATATATATGTTGTTTATTAATAAGAGAATGGTACAGTACAAATCTAGGAAACGATCGTTCTATAGAATAATAGTAGTAGTTATAGTAGTAGAAGAAGTCCCTCGTAGTTGTAGCAGTTGTAGTAGTAGAAGTAATCCCTCGTAGTTGTAGCAGTTGTAGTAGTAGAAGTAATCCCTCGTAGTTGTAGCAGTTGTAGTAGTAGAAGTAATCCCTCGTAGTTGTAGCAGTTGTCGTAGTAGAAGTAATCCCTCGTAGTTGTAGCAGGGAGTGAGTCGATGTTGTTCCGAAGCAAGTAGTACTATGACTGAGGGTACAGCTGTTAACAGACCTTTAACAGTGCGACGATAACAGCTTCTTAAAGATGGGTCACATACATAACAACACTTTAAATATATAAAATGCAAAACAGCAAGATATTGGCTCTTTTTATGTATTTTGCCGAAAATGACAAAATATTCGTACAATCTAATTTTTTAGATTTTTATTTAATATTTTTAATTCAAGAATATAATAAAGCATGGGCTAGAATTTTTGTTTCTTTTTTTCCAATTCGAGCCGACATACGCCATATCTCGAAATACTTTGTGAGGACCTTTTTCATAAAGGTTCCCTGGGTCAACTGTTTCTCTGGCCCTCTGCTGATTTGAGCTCTGATAACCAACTTGGAGCACAGAAATTATAATTACAAAAATTCATTTTCTTCGTTTCTCTTGTCAATTCTGCTTTGATGTCTATATAGAATATTGGTAGAGATACTTCATCATATGAATTATACTTTTATTGAAGGGTATACAAATTAGTTCATTTAAAAGGACTCTATTAGCTGTTGAAGAAAAGTAATGCAGTTTCATATGAACTTTAAACATTAGCCAAAACGACAACACTAATTTAGAGAAACAAATGCATCCTTCTGTCGAGTGCATACTTAATTAAAGCCTTAATATGCCCATCTACTCTCCTATGGGTACTGGGTGTAAAAACCGCATTATACAATACATACGTATTTATGCAATCTCCAAAAGGGATTTTAATTAAATTCAACGACAATTTATCCAAAGAGAGCAAAGAGAGAGAGAGAGAGAGCAGAGAAGAGAATTATTGCGGCGGTGGCTGGCTGCGTGTTGACAGTTATGAGTTACGAGTGAAAGTGCGGCACGTACTTACAACACTTACAACGCAGCTAAAAAGGGCACAAAGCAAGTGCTCTCAATTCAATTAAAATACTGCTTGTGTTTTTATTTATTTGTTTGTACATTCGTAAACGTGTAAGTACTTATTGCACTGTTTTGTGTGAAATGAAATGGAAATTGAAAATGAAAGATTGCCTGCACCAGATACATTTTAAGTGAGCTTATAGGTTTTCAAATAGAAAAGTTTGTCATGACCTTCGAATTGAGTTAGACAATTGCAATATATGGTTTAATCTTTGGGTTTTTACGACAGGGGCTTTACCTTTTGTAATACATTGAGGTATTATTAAAACAGTGTGGAAAGGTCGTCAGGAGTCTAGAACCATCCTTTAGTTATCCTCTTTATATAATGAATTATAAACTAAATTTTTTAGATAACTATGTTTCATATATTTAAATAATAGTTGTCAACTTATAAAATAGATTTACTTGAAAGTTATATTAATAGTATTAAAACAATCGCTTCTTCAAGCTAATGACTATACCCTCATGGGGATCAAGTTTTATAGCCTCATCGTGTATACGCTGACCCACATAATGTTGCGAATCGACACCAACAATCAAAACATTAAGATGATTGGGTTGATCAATGAAATCACTCAAATTTACTTGCTCCGTGCGATTGCCCACATTGATGACAGTGAGTAGAGAGTGTTGGCCCTTTAGTTCGCTGAAAATGTAAGAGGAATACTTGTTAATTTGTTAAATGTAAAAGTTTTTGATGGTCCATCATACCGCTTAAAAGCAAACACTCGGCGATTTATAGTCTCAGCTACAAAGGAGCCATATTTTAGTACGGGTAACTGCCGCACTTTTAAAAGAGATTGATAAACTTTGTAATGACTGCGAGGGGCTTGTTGTTGGGCTAGAAGATTTAGTTGAAGATAATTTGGATTAACGGGCAACCAAGTAGAATTAAATGTGGAAAAGCCTGCATTTTGACCATTGGACCATTGCATGGGTGTACGTTCAGGATCACGTGAGATCCATTTATAATTTACAGGGCCAGCTTCAAGGGCAGGTTGATCTACTGTTTGTGCATAACTCATATTACGATAATCCAACATGCCGAGCTCTTCACCCTAAAAATGGGAAAGAATCATTATATGAAATACACATTTTCTTTTGCAACTTACATAATAGGTAATTGCAATGCCCGGCAAGGTCATCAATAGTATGTTCATAGCATCTACAGTCCTTGCACCATAACGAGAGGCCACTCTTGGATTATCATGATTGCCCATTACCCAATTGGCGACATGTCCATGTGGCATATAGATCAACCATCTTTCTATATAAAATACAAAATCGGCAGCTGTTGAATTGACATTCAATTCGGTAATGAAATCAAAATTGAATGGAAATTCAGGACCCTCTCTGCCCTGGGCATCTTCATAGTAGTCCATTAAAAGCTTTAGATCGGCATAGCCCTCTGTCATCATAATTCTCAAAGGACCCCCATGGCTTTCTGTATAGTTATCCAATAACTGACGCCAATGTTGAAGTAGAGCATAACATTCTGGTTGATTTTTTGTATAGATATGATCAAGATAATCATATGAATTAGTATCATTAGTGGTACCACTCAAAGGTTCATTTCTCAACTGTTGATCCTCATATATATAGATAATGGCATCGATACGAAAACCAGCCACTCCCTTGTTTAGCCAATACACCATTATGTCATCCATTGCTTGAACAACAGCAGGATTACGATAATTGAGATCAGGTTGGGCATAGGTAAACTGACGCAAATAATATTGTGCACGTTCTTCATTCCATTCCCAGGCAGAGCCGGAGAATACTGATCTCCAATTATTGGGTGGCACATGAGTGCCATTTTCCAGCTCTGTGCCATCTTCCCAAACATAGAAATCCTCATAGCCAGACTCACGGGCAATTGATTTCTTAAACCATTCATGTTGATTTGAGGTATGATTGGGCACGAAATCAAGAATCACTTTTATACCCAACTGATTAGCCTTGTCTATCAGTTTATCAAAATCGTCCAGTGTTCCATATTCTGGTTGTATATTCGTATAGTTGGATATATCATAGCCAAAATCAACCATTGGTGATTGAAAGATGGGACTTAACCAAACGGCTTTAATGCCTGTCTCCTTCAAATATTCAAGCTTCGACGTAATGCCTGGAAGATCTCCAATGCCATCCCCATTGCTATCCTTAAAGGATCTGGGATAGATTTGATAGAAAACCTCATGTTGCCACCAATTATTTATTTCATCTGGATCCTTGAACACCAATCGAGACTCCACCAGCAATCCCAGTCCCATAATGACCACAACCACACTCAACCAATTCATTGTTGTAGCTCGATTAACTTTTCCTCTCATCTTCACTCTTACAATGTTTTCACTAGTTTACTGCGCTTTCGTTTGAAGTTGAGTGGCTTTTATACGTTTTTTTTTTTTTGGCGGCTTTTCTTAACCGGTTTTGTTTATTTGCTTTACTCAATTAGCTCTAACAAAATATTTGTACAATTGCACTAACGGGGGAGTATTAGTTAATCTATTGTAGAATGAATTATCCCATTGAACTTTTCTTTACTTTTTATTGTTTTCATTGTTTTCTTGGCCAGTTGGTCATGCAGCGGAAAGTTTATTGCCAACCTTGACATTGAGCATTGAAATCGATATCAAATTGAAAGCCAGTTAAGCATTTGGCTTTTATGCTGATGGCCGACATCAATGTTGGCTGAAACTTTTAACTTTTCTTTTTTGCCCAAAACCAACAAAAGCAATTGGAAACTCATCAAAAGTTAAATGACGTGTTATGACTTAGATTATAATCAAATGCAAACTGACAAAAGGCAGAAATCAAAGCTCTTTAGAATAATAAAATTAAATGTAATGATATAAGTTGAAAAACTTAATTTTTGGAGCCCACATTAAAAGTATGTAAAATGTAAAAATGGAATACATTTTTAAATTTGTAGAAATATATGTATTTAAAGGCATAGTCAGAAAGTTCTACAAAAATTTTATTAGAACGAAGAACTTCATTTCATTACTTAAAGGAGAAACTTTATTTAGGCCTAAAACGTTTTAAAAGTACTAAGCAACTATAATATTAAAAATAAGTCGTATATGTATATATACTTCATAAAATATCTATCCTTTCCAACATTTTAGTTAACTGGAGTCATAGAAACTAGCTTAAAACAATATTAATTGCTTAGTATCTTAATGAAGTGCCTGTCATTCAACAAAAACTAAATAAATGTCTGAACTATTGTTATCCTTCTCACACCACTTGCATATATGGAAGGGAACAAACGTTGTAATTCTGGTATAAAAATTAAAATAACTCACTTATAAACAGTTTTTAAGTCTTAAAAATGTTATCCCAAAAATACGTTTTAAAACACCTTTGAAATATTTTTACTTATTTATTTTAATGTACCTTAACATTTCAATCAACAAATTTTTGATAAACTCAAATATTGACTATTTGACAAACCATAGATAGAATAAATTTATTATTTTTAAATACACTTTTTTATATTTGAACGTACATATATTTGATAAAAACTGTTTAATTAAAATTTAAATTGAATTGAACTAAAATTGAAATTGAAACAAACTTTCAATTTCTTGACTAACTTCTGTCTTTAAACTTTGTCTACGTTTATGGTCTTTCTTTACACATTACAATTTCTACAACAAATTACCCCATTATTATGTTTTTGTTGCATTTTGCACCAACAAAAAAAAAAACCAGAGGGCCGGGGCTAACTTCGAACGCGTCAAAGTTTGTATACCCTTGCAAGTTTGTTAGTAACTCTTTTATCTAAACTAACTGTTTTATCTAAAAAGGGTAATGTTTGCGAAAGAACGGACTTCAATCTCAGCATAGGATATAACGAACTTTCTGATGAAAGTCACTGTTTTCCACCGATCCTTCCTATGGGAGCTATATAATATAATTACCCGATCTTTACCAAATTCGGCACAGTCATTAACAGATATATTAAACTGACAAATGTTAAATTTGAAAGCAATCGCAAAAGTAACGAAGTTATTGACAAAAGTCACTGTTTTTGACCGATCGTTCCTATGGGAGCTATATGATATAGTCACCCGATCTTGATCAAATTTGGCACAGTGGTTTATAGTTACAATAAACTTACTTATATTAAATTTCACGACAATAGCTTAAAAAGTAACGAAGTTATTGAGAAAAGTCACTGTTCGTGACTTTGCCGTTTGTATGGGAGCTATATGATATAGTCACCCGATCTTAATCAAATTTGGCACAATTATTAATAAGAACACAAAACTGACCAATACCAACTTTTATGGCAATTGCTGATAAAATAACGAAGTTATTGAGAAAAATCACTGTTCGTGACTTTGCCGTTTGTATGGGAGCTATATGATATAGTGGTCCGATCCGACTGAATCCGAGATATACAAACCCTGCAGTATATACAAGCCTACGTGCAAAATTTTAGCTCTGTAGCTCTTACGGTCTAGGAGGAGTTCGCATCGATCCAGACGGACGGACGGACGGACGGACGGACGGACGGACATGGTTATCTGAACTCGTCTCGTCGTGCTGATCAAGAATATATATACTTTATATGGTCGGAGATGCTTCCTTCTATGCGTTGCACACTTCTGACCAAAATTAATATACCCTTTTTGCAAGGGTATAAAAACGCGAACTTTTGTTGCATGACCAAATTCTAGGCGACCCCAAAAACTGAAACTTTGCAGTCCAAACTGCAACCTCTTTTTGGTTTCTAACCATTATGTAGATACTCGTCAGCTAGGGGTTCTGGCACCTGGCAGCTTAATTAAAACATTTTGCAACATTTCAAAGTACAACAACAACAACTAAAGGTAATGTTTGCATAATCTACGTGCTGAGGCATCAGTTTTGCGACCTACTAGGGCTGAGTAGAGGCAAAGGATTATGGGATGGCAAAGAGGCTTAACATAGAGTACCGACAGCTATAGGTAGATATATGCATAGATACCTACTTTGTATATAACCAGTGGAAAATTTTTAGAATCAAACTCCACTACAATGAAATTTTATGAATTTATGGGATATAGCATTTATGATAACTCATTTTTGCTAGTCCGCTCCTGTGTTCGTGTTTTACCTATTTGTGTGCATGAGAGTTGACTGTGTTTTCACTGGGAACATAATATTGGAAAAATTTTCCATGCAAATATGTGCAAAAGTCTTGGCATAAGTAATTTTTGGCAAACAATTTCCACGAAATCTATTAAGCAACATGAAAAGGGTTTGACAATGTGGGCGTGTTTCAAGTGCTTCCCATATTGAAATTCCTTTTACGTTTTCTTTTTTGTCCTGATTCAATGTAATCAAAGTCTGGGGTTTCTCTGTGTGTGTATTTCTACTCTAATTTTAAAGCCAAAAAGTTGCATGTGAGTTATATGTGTGTGTGACTTTTTAAAGCTGCCCCTTAGCTAATCTGTCGACCTGTCGACCGCTTGTCTGACAAAAGCAACTTTCCCTTTTAGCCATCTGTCCCCATCCCAGTACCCTTCATACCGGCAGCCATACCTCCATTGCCTGTCTGTTTCAGTTTAGTTTCAGAACAAGGGGGTTTTTTACCTTTTATGTCGCGGCGCTGATTGAATTGCTGCCCGCGTTTTCTCAGCCAGAGTGAGCGGCAAAAGCCTTTTGTGTGTCAGGGCCTGCCAAATATGTATGAAAAAGAAGCAGAAGGAAAAAAAAAGCGAAAGAAAGAAAACGAGAGAAAAACCAACACTTTTCAATTTTCTCGTTTTTGGGCTCCCCAAACACGAATAAATAAATACCGAAAGCCTACATTTTTTATTATGTAAATATTTAATCATATCAAAAGTGGAAGCATTTGCTTGCCATATTAAAAAACACACACACCGAGAGAGACGAAAAAAAAAAATGTTAAAACTGACTCCGATTAGTTACGAATTTAAGACACGCGCCTAAACATATGCTACGCTTTCTTTTCTGTGTAAAGACGTTGACGGGAACCCTTAAAGCATTAACAAATTGCTATTGAAGTCGAGGTATGTGTATTTGTGTTTGTGTGCGGAAGTGGAAGGATGAGCTTTAGGGGCGGGTAATTTTGCTATTTGATGTTGTCAATACGTTTACGCTTATCAAATACTTGTTATCACAAATCGATTACAACAACCACAACAACAACAACAACTACGGAAAAAGTTGTCTGTTTTGTTGTCATTTGTGGAGATTGTTGTTATCCAAAAAAAGAAAATCGTTGAATGGGACCGATACAGTCAACCCTATGCTAATGAACTACGTGGGTTACATACAGTTTTGTTTATGCGATCAGACATCAAGCTGATTAATGCTTAGATATAGAAATTTATATTATTATCGATATACTTATATTTACCTATATTTAGTCAAAAGGGATAATAAAAGTTCAATTTGTGATAAGGCAACTTTTTCTAAATAAAAATGGTGTATGAGAGAAATTTTAAAAATTAATTTCAATCTTTATAATCTATTTGGCAAAGTTTCGAAAGTTGAGAGTTTTTAGAAGTATTGCAGAATTTTTCAAATCAAATTTTCTTTGACTATGTTCTGGTAAGTGAAAAGATAATGAATCAATCTTAAAGAATTTGTATTTATTATAAATATATTATGTGATTCATACAACAATATGTTTTTCTCGTTGTATACAAGTTTGTATGAGTTCATAATGCCAACAATTATTTTAGGTTTTTTTTTATACGAATCGAATTTAAATTGCATCATTTTAATGCTATATTTAGCATATAAAAGTCATATGATTGATGTATCTAAAGCATTAAAAAGAAAAAGTTGTCTGGTTAGGTTTTGTCAATCCATTGCTAAATCCAAAATGCAAATAATTATGAAATTTCTGTTCTATGTACATTTAGTTGTGTTAAATTTTAAAGATTCTTTGCCTTGAGGTGTCTGCTTTAAAAAGGATGCGCACACAGTTTTACTAGGATGCTTTCTTTAATTTTTGTTAATTCCATGCCTTGCGCATAATTTGAAACCCCTTTCAGCGTAACTCTCATATCATATTTATACTTATTATTTTCAGAGTTTTTTATGCAAAAGCAATTTCCCTCATACCCCGACAATTTCGCCTTGTAGTGAATACAAGATAAAATCGTCAACTCGACGCTTAGTTTATTATCTTTTTAATAACAGTCCCAGCCCGAAACCACAATGAAAAAAAAAGTGGAATAGATTATCTTTTAATGTCGACTTGGACGATACCTTGTATATCGACCCATAACTGTTTGGCAGTTTTTTAAATTTCCTTGCTGCAAATATCAGTTAAAAATGGAAATTAAACTAAAAGGTAAAAAAAATAAGTATTTTGCTCTTAAAAAGTTAACTAATAAAAGTTATAAGTGATAAAAATTTGATAATAATTTAGGTTGGTAATTTAGCTAGAGGCAGAGGGAAATAAAGGAGTAGAACCTGTATATACATAGGTTCTTTCTCAGGAGGTTCAGATTAGATTCATGAATATAACAAATAGAAATTTAAGAATGGATAATATAAATAATGTAGATAGGTAGATATGACTCTTCTCTTGTTGGCCAAGTGGAATATACCGTCTTCCTCATTTTTCAAAGGGTATAGAGAACGACTCAAATAAAATTCTGTGCAGCTGACAGCTTCCTGTCATAAAGCAAACGGTAGTCACTCTTCTCCACTCTTCTGCCTTTTCTATTCTGTCTGACTCATAAATGTGCTCTACTATTATTATTATTATTATTAAATGTACGTTGTTGTTGCTACTGTATCAGCTGGGTGGGTGTGTTTTATTTTTGTTGTTATTTGTTTGCCCAAAATTTGACGGATTTCTGTCGCGCGTATTGAAATTCAATTAGCTAAACAACACGCAGTTAATAAATCAAATCTTAAGCAATCAATGTGGCAAATCTATATACATACATATAAATATATATACCACTGAAAATCAAGAAAAAAAAGGAAAAAAACAAATCGAAACAAAAAGCCTGACGGGCGTCGTCAGTCGATTAATTATGCATAAATTTTGATTGATGTGCGTGAGGTGAATTCTCCCCGAGAATTAAATCGAATCAAATGGAATCGTATCAAATCCGTTATGTCAATGAATACAATTGAATCGACGTGTTGACGTAGTCCGTACTTGTATTGCATCTCTCTATCTCGTTTTGGGGCTATTAATTAGCATTGAATGGCACAATATTTGCATATACCTACATATATAGCACATGCTAACAAACATACATATAAACGACTAAGTAGACATGTATACATTCATACATTGACTTGTTTAATAGATTTCAATGTGCGATACGCTTCAATGCAGAGTAATACGTAGGAATTAAGTATTCTCTGAACTTATTTTTCATTAAAACACATTCAACTTAATTACACTTGCCAAGGGAATGCATTAGTAAATGAGCTACAGGTTTCTATAGAACTTAATATAATTTTCAATTAACTAAAACATTTATACGTACTCAATTGGAAATTGAAAATAGTAATTTAAAGCATTTACAGCAGCAGAAAAACGAATTAAAATTTTGAATATTTTCTATAGCAAAAATTTTTTAATTAGTTATAACATATTTTAGTTAGCGAGACAGAGAGATAGTTACTCCTCCTTGTCTATCCTTTAGACTTCTCTAAACTTTTTATATCACTTATATCCAAACTCAAAGCAAGCATTTTATTTTCGAAAGTTTTAGAAAAAGAAAATGATACAAAAAGTATAAATTTTTTTAATGTAAGCCACTGCAATTTATTAATAACAATTTCAAGCAATATTTTAATAAAAATTTTTATTTTTTGGGCCAAAATTCAATTTCATTTCCAAAAATAATTTCAATTTAAAATCTCAAAATATATTTATGTATGTTACGCACTTTATTGAACTGTCAACAAGATTTCTTCTCCAATTTATATATTCTTGGAATTGAGGCGGCTTTTTTAGCCATTTATTTTTACAAATATATTAACAAAGTATAGTTTTCCTTTTTTTTGGTTTTTGTCATTTTGCAATCTTATCTCAGCATGTTCCCATTTTTTGTATATTCAGTTTTCGGCCCAGCTTCTTGTAGTCCCGCTGTGTACAGTCGAATTCACAGCGATTTTTATAGGTAACACCATTGGAGCCGCATACCTCGCCCTTCTCTTTCAGATTGCAGGGACAAAAGCTGCCCTCCACAGGGCTTAACATAATCATGGCCATAATCAAAGCAATCACTGAGACTATATTGAAATACTTCATTTTGTTTCTTTCTGAGAATTTTAAGTTTACACAAAATTTTAAACGTAGCGCGTCTCACGAGCGTTCAATTCAGACTGAGACTTTGCTGTGGTTTCTAGTCAAGTCTGATTTTCGTTGAGTATATTTGTTTGTAGATTTGTATATGCGTAAGTGTTTTGCTAATTAGTCAACAAGTTGCTGATTATTTTGGAAAACAACAACAGACCATTTCTCACTCTCTCTCACACTCGCTCTATTGGTATCTCTATCTATTCCCAATTGTTTTAATTGTTTTTTTAGCTATCGTCTCATTTGCATGAGTTTTGCGAGCTTCAAGCAGTTTGCAGGGTTGGCAATTTAATGATTTTACCACCACAAAGGTGAATATTAATAGGAGTATTGTAAAGTAGAGACCTCGCATGGCCATGTCAAATATATAACTAAATTTTTGTAGTCTCCAAGATTTCCCCAGAGAGACTTGAGAACATTTGAACTAAATTAATTGAAATTGAATAGGCTGTGACACAAAGAGAAAGATATATGGCATGGTTTGAGGCGGGAGCAAGCGAGCTTAAATTGAGTTACAAAAAAAAAGTATGCTCTCGACAAATATCGACCTCCAGATACCCTCTAAAACCATGTCAACAGTCTCAAGATCAGAATCGATTGCATATAAAGTTTTATTAATTTTTTCTTTAACCTTTTTGATTTTGAAGAGAATTTAATCTTAGTTTAAGTTCTTTGAGAGTCATAGCGTAACTACTTCGTATTTCGGTTTTCCATTAAATGGAAACACAATTATTTGAATTATTTATAATCCATCTTACAATGAGATTTCATTATAAGTAATTGAAAATTTCCATCTTAGATTTCATTATAAGTATTTGAAAATTTTGCCTTCATATTTGCGGTGTAACCATTATTTTTTATACCCTTGCAGAGGGTATTATAAAATTGATCAGATGTTTGTAACGCACAGAAGGAGACGTTTCCGACCCCATAAAGTATATATATTCTTGATCAGCTTGAGAAGCTGAGTCGATATAGCCATGTCCGTCTGTCCGTCTGTCCGTCTGTCCGTCTGTCTGTGCGTATGCGTTTTACTCAGCCATCTTAAGAGATATCGGGTTGAAATTTTTTTTGGAGACTCTTTATTACCTGTGTGAGATAAAGTATGAAAATCATCGGGATCGGACTACTATATCATATATTGTTAAATAATCATTAAATGTGTTTTGAAAATGCGTTTTACTCAGCCATCTTAAGAGATATCGGGTTGAAATTTTTTTTGGAGACTCTTTATTACCTGTGTGAGATAAAGTATGAAAATCATTGGGATCGGACTACTATATCATACTATATCATAGAATTAATTGACAGTGTGAATTTCGACGAATTTTCTTTCGTTTTACTCAGCCATCTTAAGAGATATCGGGTTGAAATTTTTTTTGGAGACTCTTTATTACCTGTGTGAGATAAAGTATGAAAATCATCGGGATCGGACTACTATATCATATATTGTTTAAAAATCATTAAATGTGTTTTGAATTCAGTAGTTTGAAAAATATTTGAGCATATTCATAATACGACAACTAATGCTGTTGATGTATGAAATTTCACTTTTCTTATCGAATTAAATATAATAAAGAACTGCAAGGGTATATAAACTTCGGCAAGGCCGAAGTTAACTTCCATAGCTCGTTTCCATATAAATACAGGATATCAAAATAGATAGCTTTTAACTAATTAAAGTCATAAGAACTCATAAAGGAAAATAAATTAGCTCTTTACAAGAGTCTTTTATGAGAGATGGAAAATTTTGTTCAATTACCTTTGTGTCACCTGTTAAGCCAATCAAAGGCTCGACTTTTGATCAAAATAAGAGAGCGAAACAAAGAGAGCAAAGAAAAGCTTGCTGAGAAAAAGAGAGCAAAGGAGGGAGACAGAGACGGGAAAAGCTTATGCCGCTTTTGTTAATGATAATGAAAACGATAAACCTCAACAAAGAGAAAAGGCCCTAAAACAGATCTCAGCCCATAAAAATTAAATGTCCCATTGTATAGAGAAATATTAGCAATAACTAATCTATACATATTCTAATTAGAGTCAATATCAACAAAAGCTTTTTTTATTTTGTGGTTCAACCACAAATCCAACTATCGGAAAAGCTTTCAACGCCGACGCTAAGATAAGATAAGGAAAACCAATCTTCAAAGTAATACAAATTTCGAAAATTATCGACACACAGCAATTCAGTATGAAAACACAAAGTAAACCAAGTGGATTAACCTTTGTTGGACAAATTCGAGAAAAATGAAATTCCTTCATCAATTGATGGCCCTCTGCCTGCTGGTGGCTCTGCTCTTCATGGCCCCTGCCCAAGCTGATGACGACGACGTTGTGGCCAAGATTCCTAAGAAAATTTGCCCATGTCCTCGCAACTTTGATCCTGTCTGTGCCAGCAATTTGATCACATATCCCAATCGCTGTGAATACGATTGTGTACGACGTGAGGTTGAACGTGCGGGACGTAGTCTGAATTTACTGCGCAGTGGCTCTTGCTAGTTCTAGAATAACTAAGAAGTCAAATATCAATATTATCAACAAATACAAAAAAAATAAAACAAACTACACGTAATAGCCAAATGCAAATAAACGGATACAATATATTTTAATAATAAATACAATGACGATCTTTTTATTGCCTATCTGTGTCTGTGTGGTATTAATCATCAATTTGAAATATAGAAATATGTGCTTATCAGCAAAAAATCATTCTGCGTTGCACTTGATAGAGATAGCCTTTATCGCCGACACTCAAAGAACTTCACTTCGTAAATCAAACTGAAGGGGAAACCACAGAGGGCATGAATAGTATTACCAACAAAACGTTGATATGGCTTGGAGGGAAGTTTGCAAAGTATACAGACAAAATATTGCAAATAATTCAGAAAATTTGCCAATTTTGTACTTAATGGGACTTTGTTGTAAATTGACTTCTTTACTAGGGATTGCAAAAGGAGGAAAATATTTAATGACTCACTTTTCATATAATATTTATTTTAAAAACTTTCTTTAACTCAAGCTTGTTAAGCTTGCTTAAGTTAAGGCATCCAAGTATGCCAACAACCTGTTTAAGTTCTCGATTCTGGAAATTGACTTATTGAAATCGAAATTTATATCCTCTTTTGCTTCCGTTTCAAAATAAATTGATCTACTTTCAAATCGTTATGAGTCAATGTTTTTCCAAACAAAAATCTTTTAGGAATTAAAGAAGAAATTATTCGTTAACCACAATCGTTTCCATTATGCCTGAAGAAACTTTACGTATTCCTTACGGCGCTTGAGAACTCGAGATCAAAACAATTGTAGATTTATAAGATATCCACTGAGCCACAAAATGTAATTTTAAATTTCAGAACAGAAAAATTAAACAGATTTCTCTTTTGAATGAAGAAATTTTTCGTATACCTACATTTAAAAAAGCTATGTATAAAAATATGTTCCCATTCTTCAAACTCTGATGATAAAAGCAGTCTCCATTTCACAGTTGTGTGAGAAAGCAACAAAATATTTTTTAAAGCAAAATCAAAAATATTGCCAATTAAATTACAATATTTAAACTATATTTCTGAGGATTTTCTTTATTTGCTTAAAACTTAAATATTTATAAAAAGTTGAAAATACATTTTACATTACATTGAAATCGTATACATATATCGCCTAGCCATGCTTGCTTTTTTTATGATTTATTTGACTTTGTTTCACTCACACAATCGTTTAAACATAAACTCCAGAAACCAATTGGGTCAATAATAACAGAAGCCATAAAGCAATTTCAAATTCACAATGAAAGCTTTTTTATTTATTTGATAAATGAACTGAAATATGAAATTTGATCAACAACTTCCGCTCCTGGCCAGGGATAAGCTGCGTCCTTGACGGGAGGCCCGTTTGGCCGCACACTTCAATTCACAGGCATTGCCGTAGGTGCGCGAATCCGAGCCACATACAGGCTCATAATTCCTGGGGCAAGGGCAGAAGTCATCATCGTCGTCGGATTGGGCTCCGGTCAGAGCCAATAAAGCAAACAGACAGAAAGCGAGCAGAGCGAGGAAACGCATAATGGTGATAAATTTGCCGGTAATGGTGTTAACGTTTCAGCTGGTTAGACAAGACTGAAGCTTTAATAAGCCAGTTGGCCTTTTTTATACATATATTATTTGTGTGATAAGCTAGAGGTTCAATGAGCACTACTTAGAACCAACACACACACGCACAAGTATATTATAATATTAAACAATAATTAGCAAAGCGTAAAAATCCCAAATACGAGGAGTTGGATTTATGTCATGACACGTTTTACTTAGTAATTAATGATGATAAAATAGTTAAACGTTGCAATTTTCATTTGAACTGAGAACTGGGTCTCCTACATCTGGGGTCGACGTGGCGTATGAGCTACGTATTAAGAAGAAAAGTAATAATTTGCATCATTTGCTTTTTATTTGGGCTAAATCGGTAGCAGCTGTTGGCCTTGGCAAGAATAAAAATAAAAATGAATATATTGAGAACAAGACAAACACAAAAAAAAAGAGAACCTAACTTAGCTTGGCCTAATAAAAGGCTTTCAACGCATAAAAAGCAATTTCTATCGAAATATTTCCCTTTTTTGCATACATATTCCTTTTCGTCTCAAAGGGACGATAAGACGTTGTAGAAAAAACTTGAAGGAAGTGAATGTGTAATTCTAACAATCCGTAGGCATATTCTTTAAAATGGAAATTTTTGTAATACAAGAAACTTAATCGTTAGCTGTGAGTAAGCATATATTGCATATATATTGAAAACATGAAAATTAAGCAACCAAAGTGGCCAAATAATCTAGTAAAGACAACGCTTTGTCTACCATTATGTAAATTTTGCAGGAGAAGCCACCTTTATATATATAACTTTTCTCTTTTTGTGGAAAACAGTAACTAATACGATGAAATATCTACTTCAAATTGAATAAAGACTGATTGTGCTTTTAGAATTGATCTAATTAACTAGTTTGTAGATATGTATGACTTGTCATGAGTCATCAAGTGTCTGTCTTTATTACTTTCACCATCGGCAAATCACAGAAGTAAAGGTTGTTGAGATAATCACTAAAATTAATAGGCTAAAAAGTTGCAGCAATACTCACAGATACCATTACAATAATTTTGAAATTTTTATACTTTTATAATCTACTGAGTAATCTATGAAGAACAATTTGAACAGAATTGCAAACATAATTCCTAAGTACAAACTGCTATATAAAGTTTTATAGTGGAAAAAGATTTAAAACATTTAAATAGCGTAAAACAATAAGCTTTTACTATGCTATTCTTAATAGAAAACTAACACTTCCTTAATAGGGAAACTGAAACATTTAAATACTCGAAAGGAGTTCTTTTTGCATTATTAACTACTTTCTTACTTAAAAGCAAACGTATTGTTTTTAAATGGTTGTATTCTTTAACAGATTAAAAAGATGTATGAATTTAATCATTTATTCAATGATAAAGAAATTAAACATAGAATAGTGAACATTATATTAAGTTGTGTCTATGTTAGTTAGCCACTATTACTTGAAGTATTTATGAACAACTTCCTGCTTACTTAAAGAAAAAACGAAAAAAAAATTAAGTAGAATTTAAAATTTATTATCTGTTGGAAGTTAAATTAGAAAAGATCTAAGCTCTGCACTCTCCATATTGATATTGCCAATCTTCCACACTATTGAAACTTATATAAGCGATTTAATTTAAATGCTTACCAAATAGAGAAATTTTAGTCAACAAAATGTAAGAAAATTTAAGATTTAAACTTTAAAATTCTATAATTCTCTGTCCTTACTTATCAAACACATGAAAGCCTAACAAGTTTTGGCCCAAAACAAATATGCAATATGCCTTACTTATATAGGTTTTGTTTCTTACACTTTAAGAATAAATATTACAAGTTTCCTTGCCATCTTACATCTTAAAGTACGGCATATCAGAAAACGAGAAAAGTTTATCAGTTTAGGCAACAACTACAACAACTAACTATTGTAAGCTAGTCCATGAAACTACTCTGCTCTCTCTGCCAATAACAAAGTTGGCATGTCCTTAGACAGAAGAGCAAACAAAGTCCATAAGCAAAGACACACAACACTTTCGGCCTAAGCCCCCCAAACAAGAATCCTGACAAAATAGAACAAAAACAAAAAATATAAAAATAAAAGAAAATAAAAACGAAAAAGGGCTTTAGTGGTGAATGTTATGCATATGTGTTTGTGTAGGTAGTTATATTTGCCATCGAGAGACCTGTTGGCGTACACAATCTATTTTCAAATCCCCTATTTTGTTTTTCGTTTTTGGTGAAAAGCATTTTTCCATATGTATTTTTCTCTGGTCTTTCCAGTTGCCAGCACACCCGAGACTCTGCCCGGCAAGCAACAGTCGCAGCAACAGCAACGTGACGAGGCCAATTCTGGTGCGGGAGGGAGCAGCGGCATTAGCAATTCATCTGGTGGTGGTGGCAGCAATATAATTGGTGGTGGCACAACGCCAGGAGCAGGTGGTGCCCCAAGTACTTTCGCAACGTCCGGCAGCAGCGCTGAGAGTCCCACACTCTGTGACCTGGGTCCAAATGCGACAATAAATGGTCAAGTGGCAAGTAAGTAAAAGATGGAAAAATACAAATCCCAGCTTGAACATTTTTTTTTCTTTTTGTTTTTTACTCCGCATAATTCATCATTAGGCCGAGGGAGTAAAGGGTTCGTTGTAGTTGGATAACTAGTTAGCCGGACAACTAGTTAGCAAGGGCAACATTTTCATTTACATTTACATTTCCTATTTTGTTTTTGTAGTTGACAAGACCACCGCAGCGATGCTGGTGCATAATCCTATGCACATTCACCAGCTGTGCCACAGATCTCTTTGGAACAAAACCTTTAAACCATTTGTTGAAGTCTGACGGACTCTGGGCAAATTCAAAGCAATGAAATAGAAAAGAAAACTTAAATTTGAAATGCCATGATAACTAAAAATCCTTGGAAATAAAGCAGCTTAATTCATCACGCTTACAAATCTGAAACATTCAACAGTTTATCTATCAATGCATATTTGATGCTGGAATATGACAAAAATATTACTAAGAGAGAGAATATATAAAAATTCTTATTCCTATTGTCATTTCACTTTTTATAAATTCAAAATTTAACTAAAGAAATACTTCCATTCCACACTCTAGAATTTTAAAAGAGAAAACTGTCAACCAATTAATAAAATGTACCTCGATTTCATTATTTCAAATTTAGAAAATCACTACAAATCGAAAAAAATAGTTGTATCTGTCAAATGTTGAATAAGGTACTTAATATTTTCTTAGCAAATATATAGTTACCTTTTTATAGATATTTAAATTTGAGTCCCATAACTGTAAATTTTATAGGGATGTGCCAGTGCAACGCTTAAAAAATTCAGTTTATTCCTTCTAGATGACAAAACTTAAAATCCTTAGCTGTTTTATTGAATAACACCTTTTGAAGAAATAATCTGTTGATTATAATTTTCTAATGGGTTTTTCCTAAAAAAAAAAAAAGGCTATTTGAAAGTTCATCCTTTTTATTTATTTCTTTTAACTCAATGTTCAATATTTTGAATAAATATTTTATGCTAAAAAGGGTTAAGAAGGCTAAGAAGGGTTTGAGTACATGACATTTTTTTGTATAAAAAGTTTTTTACCTTAACTCACACAAATTTTCTAATATTTTTTCAAAGATTCTACAAAAATCACCAGAATTTTTTGTGTCACTATACGAAACTATGCTTAGTTTAATAAAGATTAGTTTACCAGACTTCAAAGATGAAAATAAACTGAATCCCTTGGGTCTGTATTATTTATTTCTTCGAGTTCTTTTTTTATACTTGACAATTATAATGTTGATTTTGAATGTTGACAATGTAAATATGGAAAAGACTGTGTCCAATAGACACGTGTAATTACCATAACTTGACTCAATTTTTCACATGAAAACATAGAAACATGGCTCTAATATCATTTAAAAAGAATGCTTTAATTTTAGTTTATGAAAAAGGTTTTATTCAAAATATGCATTAGTCACCAAGCCAAGTACTAACAATGAAATGATCCATAAAAACATTTATTGGCAACGACAGAGAAACCAAATAGCCAAATAGCAGCAATTAGCCCGACTCTTTTGGTTTTTAAGTTCAAAGTTTATTTGTTTTAAGTTTATTACACGCCTAACCAAAGGCGTGTCTTACAACTATAAATTTAATTGATTTGCCCAAAACTTTTGCTACATGTTGGGTAGCAATTAAGTGCTATACGTGTGTGAAAAGGTAGGAAAACTGTAAGACGAGTTAGGGCCATTAGGCAGGATTTCAATGTATGTAGATTCTGGAATCAACACGGTGTCAAAAGGCAGCCTGGTTATTGTATGTACAGCAGTTTTAGTCACATTGTAAGGACTATGATTTTTAGCGTTGAACTCATTAAACTCATGCCGACCAGTAAAATAACGCATAAAACATTTCATCTCTACCAAAAAGTTGAGACGATAAGGACCTACAATGACAGGGACCATGATGTTGGGCGTGAAATGTCTACTAACGTTTTGGTTAGAGTTAGGAGGAGGCGTAGTCTGTTGGCAGTTAAGTAAAGGAATCTCGGGTGTAACATAAATTTAAGTGCAGCATAAAGCGATTTTTATGTCAGTTGAGCTCCTTCACCTTTTTCGCTCCTCGAGGCACTTGCAACTGCCAAAATAAATGGAGTGCAGTTAACGTTCCGTTGTATGGCAGTGGCATTGAGCTGGGTGGGGGATGGGGACTTGGTCCCTTACTAGATTGCCCCAGGAGTGGAAGCAGTTCAGTCTTTGTGTCTGCTTTTTCTTCATCATCATGTTGGGGTTGCTGTTGTTGTTCTTATTCCGAAGCTGAACGCTTAACAAATACAGATAAATCTTTGCAATTTTCGACACTCTCCTCTCAAAGGCAGCTTAGACCTTGAGTTAAAGAAGGAAAGGACAGGACAAGCACGAAATCCCTCTTCGATTTTGGAAAGGGGCAGGAACTCAACTCTTCTGAGGGTTGCTCGTTAAGGAGTTACGTACACACACTGACACAAACACACATACACATAGGATATACAAATACATATGGAATATATTTTTTCTACTACTTTTCTTCGGGTTAGACTAAATAAAGAATTGTATGCTACAATGGCTTTAAATGATTGGAATAAATTATTGATTCCTTTTTTTCGTTTGTTGTTTGGCAAAAGAGTTTGCTTAGGCCCTCAAGCCCTGTGGCAATAGAAAATTGGCACAGTGGTTACCAAAAATTGGTTAAATTCAATTTGTTTGTAGATTAGGTAAAGGCCAATGCCTTGAAAAAATTATTTTCGCTACAACTTATTAGAAAGCTCCAATATAGCATCTGCTTTATGAAATCATTTCAGATTTGTTAAGTTGAGTTTCCAGGGTTTTATAATATATTTATAAGAATAAGATGTAGGTAACAATCACCTGATTCAGTTCAATCGGGTTATTATCATTATTGTGATTTCAATTATTTCAATTTTTCAATTTTATTATTTAATTTTCCTTGCAAATGTCTATAAGCCCATAAGATCATTTATGATAGGAAAATTTCGAAACGCCAAGACCCTATGGACTATTCAGATCTGGAACAGTCTAAGGAAACGAGAGCAGATTTTGATTACAAGAACATTATTCGAAATTCAATATGAAAACGTTTACTCCAAGTTCCATTTTAAAATGTGTGATAACTCAAATCGAATTAGAAAAACTGTTCAACCATAAGCTTAAGGTCTGTTTAGCCTTCCCTGAAAATTATAGAATTATTTTGGAAAAATACAAAGAAAAAGGACCCTTTTGTGTTTTACTAATCAGCATCGAGCCGTCAATCAAAATTCTTTAAAATGTCTTAGTATGTTAATTTATTTTGATTCTTCGGCATCGAGCCGTCAATCAAAATTCTTAAAAAGGTCTTAGTATGTTAATTTATTTTGATTCTTTGAATTGGAGGGTATTCTCAAATGTATTGAAACTTATTTTCCATTGATATCCACTTCCCTTTATACCACTGTGCGAGCAACTCTTTGGAGATTCGTTCTTTGCTAAAAGCTAAATTCAATCTCATTGTTCGCTTGATTAGATCAAAGTAGGATTTTGTAATCATAGTGTCAATAGTTGTCAAACTTAGTATATTAATTTTTTTATCGTAGCAAACTTAATAAAAAAAATAAAAATAAAATCGAACTTTTCTGTTTTTATTTGTCTATTGCAGGACATGGTTCACTGACCATTATACGGCGCACAAATAGCAGAAATTTCTCACAAATCGACGCTCAACAATCAACAATCAGCACACAGCACCAGCAACTTACCTCGCCATCACCAGCTTCTAGTGGACCGGCCTCATCATCAGCTGGTAATATCAATTATTTCCAAACGCCACTGAGTGAGCCACTTGCCGAGCGTTTGAATTCCCGTACACAAAATACAAACGGATCATCATCGAGATCTGTTGAGGGCACTGCATCAAGCAATCAATATCAATTGCCTGGGACACATAACGCAGCAACTTCCGCCATCTCAGCCGCTGGCACTGCCTCCTACAGCCAGAAAATGCAACCGTCGTCACCAAATCCAACCAATTATTCGCCCGATAATGTGCAAGTTGCGTCGAATACAACATCGGCCATCGATATGACTGCGGGCGGTCGCGAATCGGCTGAATATCAGTCATCAATAAATACAAATAGAATTTCTCTAATGCGTAGCGAAAATCCGTCGGATTCAGTGCATTCGTTTGAAACAACCTCGAATATATCGGTATCGCCATCGCAATGGGATACGGAAAATTTGCCACCAGTCGATACGCCAGATGCCCTAAACAAAGCGGCTGTGAGGTGAGTTAACAATTATCTGGCTTAATCCTTTGTCTGTTTTTTAAGACAAAAATCTCTCGAATGAGCAGGTTATCTGAACCAATTTGATCTTTCATCAGCCAATTTAGGTAGCCTCGTAATGCCATGCCTTAACTTTATAGCTAACACTAGTTGGGAATTATAAAAGAAAGGCAAAATTTACTTTTAATGAAAGCATTGGTTGAGTAAAAAATTCTCTATTCCAATTTTTGTCTGTTCCTCTGAATTCTGAATAACCAATATAATATGTAGTTTATCTCTAGAATTAGACAGTCTTTTCATATCTATAATCGATGTCTTAAAATAGTATTTTTAGAGAAAAAATTGCATTTATTAGGAAAAAAGTTTAAGAATAAAGGGATAGGGCATTCCGAAACTGAGGAAGAATAAATATTTGAGAAACGTTTTATTTAAGTAAAGTAAAATAAAGTATAATTTCTCTTAGATACATCATTTAGTACAACTTATTCCATCTTCCATTTCGCAAAAATTGATTTGTGATCTATCACAATGAATTGATTTTCTAAATCCAATTAAAGCCATACCAAAAGATGATTATGGAATAAATAGTTGTGTAATAGTTACCCTTTAGAAGAAACTAACGATTATAAACTAAGAAATTTCGGCTTGACCGATTAGATTTTGTTGTCATCCCTTGGTTAATTTTTCCATTGTTTTTTCTCTCACCCATATAGAATACGTGGTCTTCTCCGCCGCATGGATTACGAGACCGTGGCATATGAGGATATGCAACGCAATCTGCATTATGCTGCTCGTGTACTCGAAGCAGTCTTCATTGACGAATCAAGGTAGGTGCTTAAGTCTATAAAGATCTTACTTCTATATCCTATACTCCAAGACTACCCACCAGCTATTGGTGGGTCTTAAGTATCTCTAAGTATAAATTTCTAACCACCAACCAAAAATACCCGCAAAACAAAAAAACTGATCACCGGATCTTCTGCTTTCGCCAACGGCTCATCCTATGATTGGTTTAGGCTTTCAGTAGGTTCTCAGATTAAAAAACAAAGCCCTTAAAATTAAAAGAAAAGAAAGAATAATGAAATCAATAATCAAATTCGGACCTTTGCACTCGTTCAAGGCAAGCTTTCCGTACTAGATGTTCATATACCTATTCATTCATCTTTTTATATCAAATCATATATCTTTTATATCATTATGTATCATGTACTGAATTGATATTCTAAATTGATTGTCATTTCTGTTCTCTTCTTATTGGTTTGAAATTTTTTTTGTTTTTATATATTTATTCTCTATATATCTGAATAATTTTTCTTTTTTTTATACTTATATATACATATATCTGTATGTGTGTGTGTCTCTTTCTCTCTTGTTGTAAAACCAAAAAATCTAAAAACAGAAGCCCCACAACAGGTAAAACAAAATTGGGGCAGATTGCGTCCTCATCCGTTGAGAGCGAAGAGTAAGTTTTTCCTAATTAGAGAAAACAAAAACTAAAACAAAAAATCAACTTTTTATATTTTGGTTTCAATTGTCGTTAACTCATGTTGATTTTTAACTCGTTTTTTTTATTCAACAAATAAATTTTCGCTCTTTTTCCTACTACTATAATAATTATACTCAACAATAATGATATCGAAAAAAAAACTCACTCACTTTACATTACCCTATCCTATAATCTATATATATCTACTATAACTTTCGTCATTTATAATTTAATCTATTTTTTCATCATTTGTAGTGCTCTCTTCTGACAATAACTAATTTTCATTTTGCCTTGCTCTGCGTACAAAAAAAAAAGACTTCATTATCGCCTCAATCCTGTTAACTCTATATACTAAATCGATTTCGATCTATCATCATACATACATATAACTTCCCTCATCAATGCATTCATAAAACAGAGAACGCGTATACTTTCTAGACTTAGTCCTAGCTAACGTACTAAGAGTCTTAACGTTTAAGTTTCCTTCCCCCTTACCTAATCTCCCATCAATCCCCTAAGGTTATTTGCAAATTGACAATTCGTTGAATCAGTAAACTAAAGCACCGTATTAATTTAGAGAATTCTCTATATCTCGAACATACTTAACTTCAGCATTTTCGGTGTAACTCTACGTATCTTTATCTAACTTTGTTGTAACCCCTCCCCCTTACCAAACACCCCTTCGCCCTACTCAACTGTGCCGCCAGATGAACTTCCACTCTTCACTAAAATCAAACTCTTCTGCTCTGATTTTCGCCTCTTCGCTATATAAAAAAAAAAACAAGACATACATATATTAAAAATCTTAAAAAACTTACATTTTAATATTAAAAACAAGAATTTTAACATTTTTCTTTTATTTTTCGGGGAGCTAGCTAATGCAAATTGGTTTAAATCTTTAATCGAAACCAACAAGTATAAAAAACAAATATCGCATTACAAAATATAGTTCAGTTATTTTATTTTTAAGATCTTACGATTTGTTCATATAAACGATAGAAATTAGTATCCAAAGAAAACTCAAGCAATTTTACCATTTTTTCCAGCTTTGTTATTTTATTGTTAATTTTATAATAAAGATTAAACAATATGTTAAGCAAGGCTTAAAAACTTAATTATTGTGTGTAGTATGGTATAGTTTAATCCGATGAATTTTTGTTTTTTTAATGGTTTAGATAGGTTTCAGAAGCTCTAAGCACATTTTTACCTAACTGATTTCAAAACTTCATTTCTTAGTTTAATCGTACTTTAGCATTTAGCATAAACACTTGAATATTTTCCATTCGACTCGATGTTTGAAGACAATTGTGATTATTTACAAAATTTGTCAAAATCTTAGGTTTCAAGATTTTAAAGCAAACTTTACTATAATTATCTAATAAGAAAAAGCGATGAATGGATTTAAAAAATCGGTGGAAAATGGACATAGTTACAGATTTACAATATTAGGATGATTTCAGAATATTTGAGATATTTTAAAAATAATCTTTGGTGATTCCACATCTTTGTAATTTCTAATTGATTTCAAAAAGTTATAGATCAAAATATTTTTAGATTTTAAAATGACTTGGATATTTGTATATTCAAATTGACTAATTTAGTTCTGGAGATTTTAAAGCAGACTGAAAGATATTATTCTAACTTGAAAATAAAGACATAAGAAGACATAAAAACTCAAAAAATTAACTCAATTTAGAACCTTCTGAAATTAAGGTTTTTGTTCTTTGATAATTTTTAGTCTTGAAAAGATGACTTCATAATTAGATTGTCTAACATTCCATTCAAAAACGACATAATTAAAAGCATTACAAAAATATGTTACTTTTGAAGAGAAAATATTGTGTTGTTTTCACTTTTGAACCTATCTAACCCATTAAGAACAAACATTCCTTAGCTTTAGATAAAGATTTCTAGATATGCTTTGGTTTAATCTGATAAGTTTTTGAGGTTTTTGGAGGCTCAGATGATAGTTGGTTTGCAACCAGTTTGCATTTTCATAGGTTTTCAATTATTTATTACACACACACACATTTCAATTAAAATTTTCCCCATTGTCATTTGAATATGTGCAATATGTATGCTAGTGTCGACTGTTATATACACATAAATTATTCACATTCAACTCAAGAGACATGAAACTTCGATTTACATAATCAAGTGTGTGGAGGATATGTATTTTGGGTTGAGAGTTTCTTGCTTTTCATTTTCACAAAACATGCTAAATTTTTGAATAATTCAGGTTTAGTTTTGTGTGTGAATTGTAAAGTCGGGCGAATTTGTGTTTCTTGATTTTTCTTATAGGGACTAATATCTTTTTTCTTACAATTTTCAACTGATGTACTCTCTCTTTCTCTCTATTTTTATATATTTTTTTCTTTCTATTGCGAACCAAATTAAAAATTTTGAAAAAACAAAAACAAAACCAAAACGAACTAAATGTGTGATAAAAATAAAAATGTTGTCTTCTGTACCGGTTTCGCTTTTACTCACTGCCAACTGCTGTGCGAAAAACACTTGACCGCCTTCGCCTCCGCCACCGACAACGACCACGACACGCCATGATGCCACACTCCACCAGTGAGTCAACTGTTAGCAAGGAGCGTTGTAATGGTAATTGTAAGAATCTTAACTGCAGTCAGCATAGTCATAGTAATGCAGGACAACAGCCACAGCAGCAGGATAACAACAATACAAATAGTAATTGCAGTTTGCAAAAGGAGCAAAAGGAGGAGGAAAGACAGCAGGACAATCAGACAAGTATAGAGAGTCGCACCAAAGGTGTTTCGCTGGCACCACAGACACACAGTGGACCAACTGGCCCGCCATTAGCAGCAGCCTCTGGAAACGAAGAACAGACGGCGAAAATACCAGGTGATGATGATGGTAGTGAGGCTACAACCAAAACTGGAACAACAACGGCTCTTGAGTCAGTCACGGAAGAGCACTCGGCCTTATCCAAAACGGCAGCAACAACAACTGCTACAGAATTAAGTGCTCCGCCTGCGGTTACTTTCGGTGAACCTGCTCCATCTCCTTCCTTGATCAGTGCGGTTCAAAGTGTTTCCAGCAGTAGCAGTTGCAGTAATAAAGCGACCGTTACCGTTCAGCGACAAAGACGACTGCGTACACCTGTCTGGGCGAGATCAATGTCCACAAATAAAACGTACTTGAATTCAAATTAAGATATTACTTATAGCAAAACCAAAAGAAAAACAAAAATTTAACATAAAACTAAGTCTAACTTTATTATTTTGGATATGCTATTAATTTTTTGTCGACTTTATTTCTTTAAGTTTCAAAAAATTATCGTTATATTTTTGTTTTTATTCCTTTTGTGCCTTAATCAACACTGCTCCTGATAAACTGAATATTTCGCCTAGTTTTATGCGTTAAGTGTATAAACTGGGTGAATAAATCTATATATATATAAATATTTCCTATCTCTTCTATCTACTACTCTTACTACTGACTTATGTGTCTTCGTTTTTTTACTGCTGTAAACTATTGTCCAGCCTCTTTCTGTCCCCCTATCTTCTTCTTCTTCTTCTTCTTCTATTTACCTAAAGTTTTTCCAAATATTTTTGCTCGCTTGAACTATGTAAATATATATATTGATCCTGTTCCAATATTCCTTCCTATATGTGTATAAAAAAAACCCCGTAAAACCATTGTCCTTGTTCTACGTTTTTTGCAGCCATTCCATAAAGAAGCCAGAAAATTTATAACACTAAAATCAAATTAAAACAATGAAATTAATAATAGATATACATATATAGTTTTATAAATGTATCTGTCTTCGCTTGATATAAATGGAATGAAAATGCTATGTTTAAATGTCTTTAAATGTAATTGTTTTGTTCAACACTTGAATTCATGACATTGGCATGTGTATTGTCCCCCATTTAAATTTGAATTCGTTAAAAAAATATTAAATTTTAGGTAGGAAAACGCATGTAAATCTCACTTGAGCTTAAGCCATATAAAAAAAAAAGTTTTTACTTTAAAATTTAAATTTCACTACATCTCAAATAGTGGGAATATCAAACAGCTGATTGATCACGTTTTCTTGCTGTCGCGTAGATACCTATCTACATGTAAAATAGCGGTCAAAGTAAACAGCTGATCTTGCCGCCAAAAAAAAAACAAAGCAAAACAGAAAAAAATTATCGTATTTCGCGTTTTTCGGCATAAGAAATAACAGAAAAGTGTAACAAAATGATTAACAACAATGCAGACTCGGACGAATCATGTGGAGATGAATCGACCAGCTTTACCACCAACAGCACCACCTCGCGTAGCAAATCCCCCACCTCTAGCACAAAAAGCAAACGGCGTGGACGCAGGAGTGCAAAAGCCAAGCATAAACCAGGAGCTGCCTACAAGTATGAGTAAGTGATGGGCGGTGGAGAGAGATGAAGATTGGAGATTACAAGATTCCATTGCATTAAATGACTTTTAGCACCCATGTAAAGGAGAACCACGGAGCTAATATCTTTGGAGTGACATTTAACACTTTGGTGGGCAAAGATGAGCCACAGGTGTTTGCCACAGCTGGCAGCAATCGTTGCACTGTCTACGAATGTCCCAGAAACGGAGGCATTCACCTTCTACATTGCTATGCAGATCCTGATGTGAGTCATCTAAGATGTTGCCAAAACAGAAAAACATCCATTTATACAATTCCTTCTACACTAGCCGGATGAAGTCTTCTATACCTGCGCCTGGTCCTATGATCTGAAAACGTCGGCTCCTCTATTGGCTGCTGCTGGCTATCGTGGCATTATACGAGTCATTGATATTGAACAAAATGAAGCTGTGGGCAACTATGTTGGACACGGACAAGCCATTAATGAGCTTAAGTTTCATCCTCATAAATTGCAATTGTTGCTCTCGGGAAGTAAGGATCATGCCATACGACTGTGGAACATACAGAGTCATGTTTGCATAGCAATTTTTGGCGGCGTCGAGGGTCATCGAGATGAAGTCTTGTCCATAGATTTTAATATGCGCGGCGATCGCATTGTCTCTAGCGGCATGGATCACTCACTGAAGCTCTGGTGCCTGAATACTCCTGAATTTCAGCATAAAATTGAATTATCCGAGACGTTTAATCAAGACAAATCGACTTTACCATTTCCAACAATCACAAAACATTTTCCGGACTTTTCCACACGTGATATACACCGAAATTATGTCGATTGTGTTCAATGGTTTGGTAATTTCGTGTTATCCAAATCCTGTGAGAATTCCATTGTCTGCTGGAAGCCCGGACAGTTGCATCAAACGTTTGAGCAAGTCAAACCGAGTGATTCATCTTGCACTATTATAGCAGAATTCGAATATGATGAATGTGAGATCTGGTTTGTTCGCTTCGGTTTTAATCCCTGGCAAAAAGTCATTGCCCTGGGCAATCAACAGGGTAAGGTTTATGTATGGGAAATGGATCCAAGCGATCCGGAGGGCGCCCACATGACCACCTTGTATAATACCCGTAGTGTGGCAACTGTACGTCAGATTGCCTTCTCCAGAGATGCTAGCGTCTTGGTCTACGTGTGTGATGATGCCACTGTTTGGAGATGGAATCGCCGTCAGGCATCTGCCATTTGATAGAACTAAAGATCTCGCAAAACCAATTCTCCAGCTCCACAACCAAATCTCAAGTGGCCAAATTTATTATAGACATTTCCATATGATTTTAGTTCCTAGAATTTTAGAATTTTTTGATAAATTATACATATATACATTTTGTACCTACATATACATAGATATAAATCAAATTTGCTAAAAAAAAAAAAAAAAAAAAAACTTCGAAACGTTTCAATTCAATAATCTGTTGTCAGTTACAGCATTCTCTTAGCTTTTGGCATCTTTAAGTTCTGTTACCTTCTCCCAGTGGGTTAATTTCTAATCGCCATTCGAAAGCCACACAGAAAACGAACGAAGGAAAATGGCAATCCTGAAAAGTTCGCCATAACAAATGAGTTTCCTTGCAATTGCCCCGCCATTTATATGCATTGCTGCATTCAGAACGACATCGTTTGGAATAAGTAAAATAAATGCGACGAAATTGAAACTACCAAAGGAGCAAATGCTAGCAGCCAAGCATTTAAACCAAGCAGCAGCCATAACAGCTCCCAGCAGACTGATTAAGCCTTAACAACGTAAAGGAGCATAACGATTTTGTATACCCTCATTTATATTAATCTGCCACACAACGAATAGAAATGGAGTTTTTATTGAAAACGTATGGGAACTTTGATTTCCAGCGTTTATATACCTAAATTTTTACCTTAAAGATTTTCTACTTTGATTCTGTAAATGTTTAATTGTTGCAAAATGAATCATATTGGTTCTGATATTATCTTAATTATTTATACAATAATGCTGTGTAAGGGCAGTAAAAACAAGCTATACAAATTATACAAAAAACTAGCAAGTGATAAAACTGCTTTAAGTTAAGGAATGAGAAGCATTTTTTACATGCATATTTATACGATATTAAAGCGAACAATTGTTAATGTCTAAATATATATTAAAAGTGCATACTAATGCATTTTTAGGTGACCTTTTATATATTTTTCTATTTTAACTATTAAATTTAACATAGCTTAAATATGTATCTACATTTATGTATATTAATAATAAATATTATTCACTCTCAAGTCAATTGACATTCGGTTTTTAAATATATTTTGCAAAGATTTTAAATCATAATTTAAAAGACTTGAAAAATTTTTAACAATTTGTTAAAAAGACTTCTTTCTGGAAATCGAAGAGGAGAAGACTTATTTTCCTTACTCCACTCCACATGCTGTTGAGCATTGGAGTCTTGTATCATTTGCAACTGGACGGATCAAACACTATCTGAGATAGATCTAAAAGGTTTAATGTCAGATTTTTTGCCATAAGCCGCATAGTATTTGATTTTATTTATGTAAAACTCTGTTTATGGCATAATGCAAGGTAATCTTGATGCAATGATTGGAACCTACGCGAGGAGCAATAGGACAAAGATCTGTCCTGTTCTCTTTTTTCTGTTCTCTGATAGCTAAAAAAGGGGATGTAATCTTAATATTACTAACCAATCTCTTGGGGCGTAATTTCAAATTTAGGCGCGCCCTTAGATATTAATGTAGCATCTAGAGTACGTTTTATCCTAGTGTATACCTTAGTCGAACTAGTTTATCAGTGTTAAATTTTAATATATTTTCTTCATGCCTGATTGAGTTTTTGCATCTTCTTTGTTCGAGTATACAGAACGTTTCGTTCGTTGACCGCATCTCGTCTCCTTCCGTCTGGGAGTCCATGGGACTCTTTCACTATTTCATACTTTATCCACTTTTACTTTATGGTAGCACTGTGAGTAATTTTGTGTGTGATACATTTGCCTTTTTTGGAGGGCATTAAGTTGTCAATACGCGATATGCAAAAAAGCTACAGAGAACGTGATTCAATAAGGGATATCTAGGAGCTAGCCACTTCTATTACTATGTTGAATTTAAACCTTGGAATTTAGAGCATAGAATGTGTTGAAGAATAAAAGAATGGAGAAAACCCACAAAAACTAAATGTTAAATATTTTCATTTCATAAATATGGAAAATTTCGGTTGAGTCCTTTTGAACAACTTTAGTCTCATCATCATGTTTGTTTGTTTCTGTGTACGTATTTAATTAGATGCAACTCAGCGACCACATCAACGACCTCCACCAATGCCATGACATGTAGCAGTTCCACCCACGTTCTCAGCTATACCCGTCGTCATAGTCACATCCATGAAAATGGCAACGGCGATGGCAATAAACGACGAATTATTCGCTTGCGGTTTGTCTTTGTCTTTGTGTCTCTCTCTGTGATTGTTGATTTTGTTGGATGTTGTTGTCATTATGCCTCATCCTCCATCCATCTATCCATTTATGCCATCTTCTTGTTGTATTGCACTCGGTGAAAATACGCAATTACCCGTACCACCACCACCACCTCAACCACCATCCGCATGAAGCAGCACCACTCGTATACCGACTAAAATGATGATTCGTTTCCACTTTCATTTGTCGGCTGAAAATTAATCAAGCCAAAAATGCCACTGGCATAGGAGGACCTATATGTATATGGTTTGGGATAAGAGGAGACCTGTCACTGGGACTTAAAAGACTCATCTCCATTCTCCTTGGTGCCTGTCACTTTAATTCAGTTTTACATGTTTGGCTAACACCAAAATTAGTTTATCATGTCAGTTGTGTGTGGGTCGCATTTTAGACATCTCAAAAGTCATCAGAGGCTAAGGGCCAGAATCATCATCTTTAACCAAAATCAAGCAAGGCTGTGCAAAATCTTCTACTATGGCCTCTTTAAGCTCTTAAGAGGTGGGCGTGTAAGTTGCTCATGTCATTCGATTTATGAAGACAAATTGTCAGGAAGTCGAGCATTAAAGTTCCTTCTTTCTTTCTTTTTGGCTCTTGATAAATGAAAGTTTGTAGCATTAGACAGTAAATGGCCAAAGACTCTTGTTGATGGCCCAAAATCCTGGATCAAAACAAAAAAATCCATTAACTGTTGAGTTTCTTCTTTTTATTTTCGTGTTTTTTTTTTTTTTTGGTCAATATCTAAAGTGTAAACAAAAATAGATAACTTAAAAAAGACTGTTAAACTTAAGTATCGTTCCTGCTAAAAATAAATATTGAAATATTAAACTATTGCCGTTAATTTACGTGATTCATTTAAATAAGAAATTAAATTGGGTGTATATTATATGGAACTATTCGAACTTAAAAGAGTTTGGATAATTTAAGTGTAGATATCAATGGGAATTTTAATTCCACCTTATTAGCTAGGAAGTTTGTTAAAGACTCTAAAATATTTAGTTGAAATGTTTATAAATTCAAAATTAAAACAAAAACTACAATTTGGAGCTAACCTAATTGAATTTGAAACTATAACAATTTAAACAAAAAACGAAATGGAAGCTAAATGTGAAATTTACTAGAAACTAAATCAAAAATAAATATGTATATATTAGAAGGGAAAATTAACTGAAAATATGACAAATTTCGGTCGAAAAACACATAAGGGACTTCAATTTTTGTACTTGTTAATGTATTCAAACATGGCTTCATCATTTTTATAATTCTTTGGAAATCTTTCACAAGGTTTTATGAGGTTTTTTTATTTTTGTGATAAGCTCAATATTTGTCGTTTGAGGCACAAAATTTAATTTAATGTTATTTAATTTGACTTGAAGATTCATTCTTTATAAAATGATAAAACAATTTCCAATTATTCTGCCAAGTGTTTTTTGAAGAAGATTAAATTTCCAGAATTTGGATTGAATTGGATTACTTGATCATTTCAACCAAGTTTCTGCAATTTCAGATTTTTCTGTGTAATTGTTCGTCTTCGTATAGTTAGTTATAAAAGTTATATTTGAAAATAATCGAAACTCAACTTTAAATATTTTTACAAATATGAAAAAGTTCCTATTGTTGGTCTCTTCCCTTGACTTGTTTTCTTAAATAAAAAGTAAAGTTTTTTCTGCGAGCCACAAAAATAATTACATTTTTATTTTGGGGCTTTGTTCGATTATTGAAATAGAAATTTAGTCATCTTTTAAAAAGTTTTAAACAATTCTTGTTGTTGTTTATAGTGAAACGTCAATATGCTGAAAGTAATTCTGTTTTTTTGTAAAGCTTTTTGTTTTTAGTTTAGCTTTTAGTAAAGTATATTTATTTTTGCACCTCAGAAAATGGGTTAAGACATCAATTAGAATACAAAAGAAAATATAAACGTTTTACACTGACATCCCCAATTAAAGTGCCAACTTCATGACAATTATATCTATTGTCTTATCACCAAACTTATTGTTGACGCAATATTTGGCTTTGTTTAATTATGATAAAAAGCGAAGAAAAAAGAATAACAATAATAAAAAACAAAATTCTCCAAATCATAATTTTTGTAAAATTTGTGACTACATATATGCCACATACATATATTTTTTATATACATATGTACATGTATGTATATTTGTCTGTTGGTTCTTTTTTATTGACGATATGTCGATATCTATTTGGTTGAGAAATTCACAAAATTAAATGCCATTTGCGGCTCCATTCATGACGATAAGAAGCTTTCGGGAAATAATTTTTTAATGTGTTTGCGGACTCTGAACGACGATCAGACAAATTATTATAAATCTACCATACAACGCGGAGTGAGAGAAAAAAGTGTAAAATCGAAAATATATCATAAAACAAATAACAATTTTTGGATTTTTTTTTTTTTGTAATAAATCACAATTAAAATTATAATATTTTTCGCATTGTTTTACAATTATGCAGCATGGCGGAACAAGAGGAAAAAAGTAATTGCAATTTATGTGTCATTAATTTCCATTAACTTTGATTTAACAAGTGGACGCAGAAATTGTCAGTAAATGATAAATGTGCATTATAATTAATGAGTAACAGGGCTCACTTACCTATAAACAAATACGTCCAGCAGCACCCAAAGACCCACTACCAATGGGCCAATGGAAGGGAAAAAGCAATTAAAAATGCGAAAAAAATAAAATTATTCGTATGAGTCAGTAACAATTAAGTAAGTAGTTTTGTATGTGTTAGGCCCTCATTGCGATGGAACTGAAATTAGGTCAAATAACACCACAGTTCCCCCACAATTCTCTCACTCTTTAAATTTTACTTTTGCTGAAATCGAAGGTTCTTTTATTTTATGGACAAGAGAGAGTTTTAACCAGGCCGCGAGAAATCATCAATCATCTTTTCGTTGTCTGACCCCAAAAAAAAGGGAGAAAAGAAAGTATACAAATATAAAGAAAAAGTAAAAGTATATAAAACCCTAGCCACCCCTCGACACACAACACTCCTTGACAGACACACAAACTATGTATGTATCGAGTTTGGTCTTCTTTTCGTCAGCTGATATTAGCAGAAAAGGAAAATCAATAATAAATGATGTTAACTGCCAATTTTTGCCACATAAGCAACTCACCAAGAAAAAAAAAAGGGGACAAGCTGAATTTGTGTCCTCAAAATAGTAGGCACATCAATTGAAAGGACCTTGGAACCGTTTTTGTTGTTATGCTATTTTGCGGTAATACAAAGAGAGAAACAACCAACATACACTTTAATCCCAAAGCCAAAGAAGTGGGCGTTTAATAACGAGAGGGGATTGATTAAAGTTTATGAGATTTAAAAATGTCGTCTGTAAGTTTAGCTCCGAAAAGTTGACAATATTAAACTTATGGAAATGCTAGAAGAAACGAGAAAACTTAGCTGAAATTTCTATAAGATTCCTCTTTGAACTTAAGTTTTTTAACAACTTTTCGAACAACTCTCGTCTGGCATAGTTACGGATTTCCAAAGAAATCTTCTTTTGTGTTTGGCGATACTTGTTCTTGTTGCATAACAGAGAGAGTATAGGTAAATGGTCCATGTGAGTTTTGGAGATTTTAGCGAAACAACAGCAAAATCATTGACAGAAAACAAAGCTGTCAATTTGGCAGCAATTTCCCGTACTCTCTTATGCTATAGATGTTGTTATTGGTTGGTCGGACTGTCAGTCAGTCTGCTCCGAAATGTGACAATGACAACGATGGGAAACGACAAAAACGCTTGTAGCACGGTCACAGGAAATTGCACGCATAACTATTAAGTGGCATGGCCAGGGCAGGACAGAGAGTAGGCATCATCATTTTCGTCTTTCTATTAGGCCAACAACAACAACAGCAGCATTAAATGAGCCTTAAAATCCATGGAGCACAAAATATCTCAACCAAAAAGGTTTAAACAACTTTTCAAGAGCTAACGAAAAAAGTTGTCAACAACTTTTATGACTCAAAAATGTATGAAAATTATTTTCTTTGATAAATGAATGAACGAAAAATACACATCAACAAATTTCTCAAAAAGAAATGGAAAAGAAAAAATTTTTAAATTAAATTTACGCTAGAATTACTTTAAATTAGCTTAGCAAATTTTATGCTATTTCTCGTGCTCGTTTGACTTTGGTTTAAAGGCAACCTGTTGCCTACTTCTAGGCGCTCCCTCACTCTTTTTGTCGCTCTCTCCGTGTGTATGGGAATGTTCCTTTGATTGAAGTTTGCGTGATTTCTAAATGCATATTATATATTAATTGAAGTGTAACTGGCAAAGGCAAGTAGAATAGGTGTGTGAGTTTATATATGTAGCTACATACATATATATAAAAATAATGCAAATGTGCCAATAACTGCTGCAATTTAGTTTAACAAATGCCAATAACACGCAAAATGAACACGAACACGAAATCGAAAATGAAAATGAAATGCAATTGTATTCAAATAAACAACCAAGACTCGACCGCCTAGGCAATTGGGAATTGTTTAAGACAAGTTTAATGGGCCCTTTCGACCACCTTGAACCCTAACCAAGGGCCACATCTTTTTCTATTTCTTGGCATGCAAAGTCATTAAAACAAAAGGCAAACGCCAAGGATCAAAAAAAACAAAAAAACACAAGAAAATTAAGAAAGAAAAACTACTATAAAGAAAAGGAAGTTGCTTCAAGCGTCGTGACGTTGTCGTGTTTATCAGAGAAAACTGAAGCTATTCTTTGTTCCTAGTAGTTTTTCATGTTGTTGTTGTTGTTGGTTGCTGATGCCTTTTAGCATTTTGTGTAATTGTTTTGTTGAAATAGTAAAAATACTATATACTTTAACATACACATACAAACATACCATAAATACATATGTATATGTATATATTTCCTCTCTTTAAGTCTAGCTACTACACTAAGCAAAAATGAAACACTTATTTTCATAGAGTTAATAGGTATTTGAGTCACTTGATAGCGGACATTATATTAGATACCATGCTGGCCATTTTAAAAAGCAACTAACTCTTAGTTACTTGTTTAATCGTTTAAGTTATCACCTTTGAGTAGTAGACATATACAGGTTTACATGTAGGTTTACCCGCAAGGTATGGAGACACCCAATAAAGGTATTGCGAATACATCTGGCAGCCTGCTTTGTCACCCGCCCATCTGGCAACCTCTTATAGCTATAAGTAAAAGTTTCATATATGGCATCGTCTGTGCCAGTCGATTCATTCTTAGTTGTACCACAAATAATTTATTCATCACAAATATGAATAACCATTAGTTAAAGTTAAATAAATCTCAGAAAAAGCTTGAAGAAATTAGTTCAGCATTTCACTTGGTTACTAAGCTACATTGTATAAGTATATGTATATTAATTATTCAAGTTCTTGAATAGATTTACCAAATATTTTTTGTCCCTCCTTTCGGGTTAATGTGTTATTCAAAAATTTTCTCACGTGGGTCAAACATTGTCATTTTATGAAGGTAAAGTAAAACTAAGCAAATCTTTCCACGTTCAAATTTACTTTTTTATTGTTTTACATAAATACTTTCAATTAGATGTATCTTCTATTTCTATTCTATTTTACTGCATATGGCAGACTCTTTCCTCGAAACTTTAACCAAAGCATCATTAAATCCTTTGAAGCTCGGCTAATTTTAATTTTTGTGTTATTAAAGACAAAAAAACTTGAGAAATCTTGAAATTTTAAGCACAAAAACATAATGAAATTCTCCATACATATGTACATAGGAAATGGTTTTTTCATATGAAAATAAAATATTTAAATTCATACCTATGTACTTATTATATGTACATATAGTCGATTGAAAAGCCACTACACTTGCTTAGGCTAGTCGTCCTTATGCATTCCAATGCTTTGGCAAATCAAGGGCTATAAAAAGGGAGAAACTTTCCCAACAAAAAAATGCAATAAGCAGTCCAAGAATTTGAATAAAATGTTGCTGTGGATAAAGATTATTCTGGAAGGAATCATAGCTAACAACGTTTTCCTCGTTTCGCATCCTTAGATCAGCCTGTAAAGTCCTTAGGGTTTAGTAAGGGTTTAGTTTAGCTGTAGAACGACTTCAAGAATAAATAAGTCGAACACTTTTTTAAAATATTCAAAATTAAACCTAAACAACAAACATATTTTTTAACACAAAAAATAGTTTGGCTGTGTCTTGAGTTTTTCTTAGTTAGTTTTAGGTTTACCAAGCTCAAGATTCGTTAAATTCCATAAATTACGACTTTTACATAATTCCAAATCGAGAGAAAGAAAATGTAATATTTTCATTCCACTTTTGGAAACTAGAATCTCTCTTTTGCCGCCCTAGACAGAATTTCTAAATCGTTGGCTGAGTGTTTTCATATTATTTTCACATTTCAAGGGATTTGTTTATGTAGCATAAAAACCTGGAATATTCACTGGGCGTTTCTTTAAGTGTAGATTTTGAGGGGGTGAGGCATATTGTACATAATAGTTAGTTTTGTGGGCTTGCCATGACTCTGCAATGTCTTAGTGCTGACATAATTGATATGGCCGTCCTCCATACACAGTTTTCGCCCCACCAAGGGAGTTTTCCCTTCTATAGATATACATTTTCTTCTTGTTTTTTTTTGAATTTTTGCAGTTGGCGTGTGCCAAGCTATGTACACGCAATCCAGCTGCGAAACTCTCCGAGCTCTGGAACTCTTAACCAGCACGCAAAGAGCTGCAATGAAAGGCTTCTCCTATGTATATGGACGTATGGGTTCTTGTTTTTTTCACCAACATTTCAGTATTTTGCGCGCATTTAGTTTAAATTTAACTCGCAAAGGGCCAACTACATACAATACGGGCAAAAACGTCAAAACAAAAAAAAAACGCCGTGCGAAAATCGAGAGAGTGACAAATATAAATTAAATATTATTGCAAAACAGAATACTTCTGAAAGAGGTGTGGGAAAAAAGTGTTGCACAAATATTTATATTTGTTGTGTCATCATTAAAAGCGCATTTTGACGGGATAGCAGATAACAGTAGAGTCCTGCGTCCTGCTAATTACCAAATGCTAAAAGTGATGTATTAATTTCTAAACGGTCACGACATTGTCACAAAGTCAATTTTTTCCCCCTTTCGGCAAACACACCTCGTTGCCGTTGCTCTCTCTCATCTCCATGAAGGACGGTCGGGCAGGAGAATTATCCACATCAGGAGTTTTACCCGTAATAGAGCTACTGCCATCAGAGTATCGTAGTAGAGTCAACCGTTTTAGCGTCATTATCGTGGTCGTCGTCGCCGTGCGCGCCATGAGTCGTCTGAGGCGTGAAAGTAGCCGACAAAGCGTCATAACCGTCGAGTTAATACAGTTCATAATTCAGTATCGTGCCAAGGAGACTCAGGAAAAGAAGAAAAGGTGCGACATCTCCCAAGAGATAAATTCCAAATTTTAAAGTGTGTTCCCAAAATAAAAAATAAATAAAAGAAATAAGAAAGTAAATAAATTTTTCAAATAAATCTTTCGCTATGTTGTGTGCAATTGAAGCGGAGCATGCCATGAATAAGGAATGGTATATAAAATACTCACTAAAAAAAAAAAATAACTCTCTGACTTGAAATTATTAACAACTGACAATAAAATTGTCTGAAATATTTAAAACTCTTGCCAAGGCTGCAAAGAATAATAAACAAAAATATACGTACATACATTTCATTCAAATTTCTAGCACAACAACAGCAACAACCAACAACTTAGATTTTTTATTCGTAGGAAGTGCAGCACACAAAAAAAAATCCCTCAAAGAGCAAAAAAAAGAAAATTATGAGCTTGGAGGAACTCCCAGGCCATGCCATAGATTGTGGTTAGTGTTGTGTAAGAAGGACTCCCAGGCCAATAGGGTGAGAGGGAGCAGGAGTAGAAGCAATTTATTGTTTAAGGAACAGAAAAGGAAAGCTAACTAACAAGAACTGTGGACTAAATACGATAGGAATATCTTTGGCCAACTTGGCAGTTCCATCGCAATGGAAAAATTTAGATATTGACCAAGTCTTTAAGGAAGGTTTCAATTTCCCAATTATTTGCTGGGTCTGGGTCTTGACTCGGCACGCGACCTACATTATCTAATGATATAAATACACGATATCAGCAATACATAGAATCGATAATAAAGTGGAAAAACCTTTATTGAAAAGAACTTAGTAAATAGCAAAAAAAAAAAAACTATATAAACTGTAAAATTGTTAGATAAACAATAAAATAGACAGAAAACTGCAAAACATTTTAAAAAGTATAATACATTTTTTAATTTAGTTTGACTAAATTCATTTTTTTAGAAGATTTAATGGCAATATCCAACTATCTTCGATTTGAATTAATTGAGAGACAGCATAAAAAGTACCTAAAAACTCAAGGAATTATAATTTATTAAAGATCTTTTACGAGATTTAGGGATAGTTTAATAGGTTTTTGGAAGGAAAACTTAAACTTAAAATTAAAAACAAAAAAAACATTTAACAATTTACAGCTTGTTTTTAGAATAGTCACCAAAATAGAAAGAAAGGTGCAAATTTTTTCAAAAAGTCAACAAATTAATTTCAATGTGTAATTCGAATTATCTGTTGATCCATTCACATTATAATGGAAGAATCATTTTGTTTTCAATTTCATCTTTTTTTTAAAGCCAATTGAGTTTTTCAAAAGTTCTGAAAATGTAAAGAATTATTATGAAAAACTAATAAGACAACTTTTGGATAATATGATAAAGAAATTTATGAAGCGAATCGTAATAAGAATTGGTAGCAGATATCCGGCATACAATTAAAGCTGAATAGTAAATAGGTATATACCTATAGACCTATCGAATTCAAGAATCTATTCGAATCTAGATAACTTAATAATATGTAGCATTAATATAGTTAACATCACGAAACTAATCTCTGCTAATTCCTAAGCTCACAAGTTGTTGACTGCAAATTGAAGCAAAACTTAGCCAAACTACCAAATTCCACTTAAATCAGCAAATTCTGTGCTGACCGCAAAGCAAATGTAGGACCAGAAGCCGCAGACCTTTAGCCTAATCTTTGCTCCTAACACATTTCTACTTCTTCTCTTACCAAGTTCGAGGTAATCTGTTCCGTTGTCTGAGCTCTGAAGTTTCCCTAATTAACCATAATTGAATATTGCGCCAATTTGCTTAAGTCACACAAGCGGCGAACGGCCTCAGACATGACTCGTCGGGGGCTCAACAAATTCGACGGAGAGCAAATTTCCTAGAAAACTTTTTGAAATGTAAATTTAAAAAAAAAAAAAGAACAAAAAAACGAAGGCATTTACTACGTTGTCATAGGAATAGGTTCTGATTGACTACAGGAGATGCACATAATGGGCCAATTAAAATGAAATTTTCAATGTATCTGTGTCTCCTTCTCGGTGCCTGTAAGAAAAGTACCTTATCAATGCCAATTACAACAGCTTTCAGGGCATTTAACCTATCTGAGTGTACTCCAAAGGTGGTGTCTCTTACACATTATAGTTCAAAGTTGCAAGTCCTTTTCGTCTGTCCTTTTTTGTTGTGTGAGCGCACTTGAAGATGCTTTTCAGTCTTTTATTAAATTAGACTTTAATAGTTCTTGCTATATGGCATTTTGGTGTTTTATATTTACATATATAACCAAATCAGAAACACTAAATCAAACGACTATTTGTCAAACTTAACTATTTCTTTACCTTTATGAATGTATTTTACTAAATAATTCTCCATATATATCCATATTGTTTCGTCTTGATAAGATAGTTAACTGGGAAAACAAATTTTGTAACAAAGCGTTATAAAGAATTATTTTTATCAAGGTCTTGGGTAAAATTTAAAATTAAATACTTAAAATTCAATGCCAAAAATTGAATACATGTTAAATTTATAAAAATGTTAAAATTAAATACAGTTATTCCGGAAGTAACACCTCTAGCCAACGAAACTAATTAACTTAAAACGATGACTTAAAAGAAGTTACTCCAAAATATGAAAAAAACTGTTTCTCAAAGCAATTTAAACCAAAAAAAGAAAACAATGATAAATTTTCAGTAACCTCACAAAAAGAGGCAATGGAAATAGACGACAACTTACAAACCTTCTAAATTTTTAAAGTTGTGTAAGACAAATTTATGCTACTCTAGTTAAACAGTTTATAAACAATTTCAGGATATATGTAGGACAGTTCCCTGATTGCCAATATGTGCTTCGGGTTTTTGCAGCCGTCTTTTTTATGTCAGGGTTTTAGGAGAAATGTGGTGAAAAATGTTTGCGGAAACTGACAAAAATATTGTGCAAATATCTGGTTGGATTACGACCTTTTTGAAATTTAAGGGTATGCCCAAAAAGGTGGACTTCGATATTGTAGGCTTCGCCAACCTTCTTTCCCTTCATTTAGATGCAATTTACAACTAGTTTTAGAGTTGAAGATGGCTATTGCAATTCTGGAGCAAAGTCTGCTGATGAAAGAACTTGGGGGTTCTTTAAATAGTAATACAAACAACCGGCTCAACCTTTGAAATAATTTTCTTTTGGAAGATTGACATCGAGTATTTTGCAAAAATTTATGGAAACAAGTCATCTTAAGGTCAATCTTGCTTAGAATGTACATAGAATGTATGTAATTTCTATGCCTTGAGTTGTTTAATAAGTAAGATTCAATACATTTTAAGAAGGTCTAATTCTATCACAAGACATACAACAAAATATATTAAGGCATTTATTCTGTGAGAACTGAAAAATATTGATAAATTAAAAAAAAAAAAAACACTTATTTGGTCTTTTTATTATTCCCGACGGAAGAATTAATCTCGAATCATTTGGAAAAGTTAAAGCTTAAAATAAACAGAATTTGATGTGAAGTAAATCTTAATATAAGTACATAATCAAAAGTTTATAAAGTATAAAGCCTGCAAAAAAAGAAAGTGATGGGTGCAAAAAGAAACTATTTAATAATATAGAACTCTAATATTACTTGAAATTTATAACTAGTACAAATTTTATTACAAAATCTAATGAAAAGATATGATTTTTTCATGGCAAAACAGCTCAAATTGTTTCTCTCAGTGTATGTGTGTGTCTCTATAAACAATTGTTGTTAATTGTTAGTTGTTGCACTTGCAAAATATCGCAAAAAACTTGGCATGAAATTAATAAATTCGTTAAACTCACCACGCCCCCACAGCACGCCCTACTGCCACCCACAAAACACACCAGCAACACTCATACACACACACACACAAAGCATGACCATTTGCCTGCTTTTTTTTGCTGAGTAGTAGAAAGTTTTATGTAAGTCCACAAACTAAATGCCCCCACCTCACCAACACCACCACAAAAACAAAAAAAAAAAAAAAAGAATACAACTTTTTAAGCTCTCAACTAACTAATCTAACTTTATATATGTCTTTATGTATACTTACTAAATGTATTTAATGTTTTACTCTTGTTACTATTTAATCCAAACTTGTTATGTTTTACTTATGCACCCAATTAAAACTTCTCAACTCTTTTTTACTCCAACAAACAAACAAAAAAAAACTAATAAAACTTCTCCTACCTTTAAAATCTCTCCTTCTATACACAAACAAAAGAAATGTATTAATATTTTATTGGTTTTCTTATTAAATTTAAAGAAAATTTATTGTTTTCTTTCGTTTTTTATTGTCCTTTTGGCTTTTGCTTTTAATTAATTTCAATTTGACTAAAGCTAAATAAAATGCAATTTAAATAAACAAAAAAAAGCAAAAATAATAACTACCAACTAGAGCAAGAATATTTATTTTTTTTTTTTTTTTTTTTAGAATTTAAACAAAATTTTAAGTTAAATATGTTTGTAAATTATTAACCCAATTGAAGAGAATTTTGTAAATGCAATTGAACTAATGAGAATCTTTGTCTTTCCCCCAACTCCAACCACCTCCTGCCATGTGCCCTCCTTGTCACAATTTTACCCGCTACCTACTTTAGGCGCCTGGCCGATGAGGATGACGAGTTATCGGAAGTGCAACCGGATGCGGTGCCGCCGGAAGTACGGGAATGGTTGGCCTCAACCTTCACCCGTCAAATGGCCACCAGCAAACGTAAGAGCGATGAGAAGCCAAAATTTCGATCGGTGGCCCATGCCATTAGGGCGGGCATCTTTGTGGATCGCATTTATAGACGTGTCTCCAGTTCGGCACTAATGCAATTTCCACCCGATGTGGTCAAGTTGCTTAAGGTGAGTCAACAGAAGTATTTATTTAAATTATAGATTTATGATCATGTTGACTTAACTTAACGTCCTAATGTTTTATAAGCCAAAAGAGTTAGATATCCCAATAGTAAGTTTCACTTAATGAAATTTAATTTCATTTTATGAATGATTAAATTTCAATCTATTTTAATTATTAATTTATTAAATAAAGTATAATAATTTTGGTCTGGACTGCCTGTCTGTCTGTCGCTTAAGTCATTAAGCTTTTTAGACAAAACTTCATCTATAAGTTTCAGATTTTTGTTAAGTTTACATTTACTTTAAAACATTGTCCATACCAAATGATTTTAAAGATGAAATACAAAGTTGAGAACTTTGAGAAATGAACACAAAAAAATCTGCTTATAATTTTCTCTTTTTAAACACTTTCTCAACAAGCAGATAAACAACAATATTTTCAGTTGTCAAGAAAATTTATAAATGTATCCATTTATTTCAATTTTTTATACCCTTGCAGAGGGTATTATAAAATTGGTCAGATGTTTGTAACGCACAGAAGGAGACGTTTCCGACCCCATAAAGTATATATATTCTTGATCAGCTTGAGAAGCTGAGTCGATATAGCCATGTCCGTCTGTCCGTCTGTCCGTCCGTCTGTGCGTATGCGTTTTACTCAGCCATCTTAAGAGATATCGGGTTGAAATTTTTTTTGGAGACTCTTTATTACCTGTGTGAGATAAAGTATGAAAATCATCGGGATCGGACTACTATATCATATATTGTTTAATAATCATTAAATGTGTTTTGAATTCAGTAGTTTGAAAAATATTTGAGCATATTCATAATACGACAACTAATGCTGTTGATGTATGAAATTTCACTTTTCTTATCGAATTAAATATAATAAAGAACTGCAAGGGTATATAAACTTCGGCAAGGCCGAAGTTAACTTCCATAGCTCGTTTTTTATTCTCACACTTTTATTTAAAGAAAAATAAAGGAAAAGAACAACCAGGTTTTTAAATTAATCAGCATACAATTTAGTTAGAAATTTAGTAGACTCATTTTGTTTTTATTTGATAAATTAATACAATGTTTTTCAAATAACTTCATTAAGTCATAAGTTTATATCACGAGAAGATGATTTCAATGTTTTTTTCTGGGAACTAAACTTTTCCTCCCCATACAATATATTAGTTCACTTTTCATTGCCTACTTTTCAAAGCATCTTGCGTTTCTTGGCATAGAGAATTTTGTTTATTAAGGTCTAATACACAAATATAAGATACTAAGACTCAATTAAAAATATAATCAAAACTAATTAATTAATTAATCATTTTATTTAAGTCGCTTGGAAGTCAATCTTACAAAGATTATTTTAAAGAAAATTTTAGGTTATTTATATTAATTCAATTTTTAATTAGAAAAAGATTGATATTTGTCTTGAATCAACAAAATATATTTGTGTTAAAGTATTAAACTACTTTATTAGCCATTATTAAACTGGTTGTCCTTAGAAAACATTACTTTAATTAATATATGTATTAAATCAATTGAAAATTCTTCGTTTTTTTCGTATTTTCTCTTAATTTTTTTTAGAATCTGGACGATTGGACATTCGATGTTTTTGCCCTGACTGAGGCAGCCAGTGGTCAGGTGGTTAAATATGTTGCCTATGATCTGCTCAATCGCTATGGCGTGATACACAAATTCAAAATAGCTCCGGTCACCTTGGAGGCATTCCTTCATCGGGTCGAGGAGGGTTATTGTCGTTACCGCAATCCATATCATAATAACCTGCATGCCGTCGATGTGATGCAGACAATGCACTATTGCCTATGCAATACTGGTCTAATGAATTGGCTAACAGATTTGGAGATATTTGCCTCGCTATTGGCTGCTCTATTGCATGACTATGAGCATACGGGTACCACAAATAATTTTCATGTCATGTCGGGATCGGATACAGCTTTAATGTACAATGATCGAGCTGTGCTGGAGAATCATCATGTTAGTGCCAGTTTTCGTCTGTTGAAGGATGATGAATATAATATATTGACGCATTTGTCACGTGAGGAATACCGTGAATTGAGAACTTTAATTATTGATATGGTCCTGGCTACCGATATGACTTGCCATTTCCAGCAATTGAAGACTATGAGGAATTTACTAACCCTACAGGAGGCCACCATAGACAAATCGAAGGCATTGTCTGTGGTCCTGCACTGTTGTGATATCTCCCACCCGGCCAAACAGTGGGGTGTCCATCATCGTTGGACAATGCTGCTGCTGGAGGAATTCTTTCGTCAGGGCGATTTGGAGAAGGAATTGGGCTTACCGTTTAGTCCGCTTTGTGATCGTAAAAATACATTGGTTGCCGAATCGCAAATCGGTTTCATTGATTTCATTGTGGAGCCAAGTATGTCGGTTCTATCCGATATGCTAGAATATATACTGGGACCCATTGCCCCAGTATTGAAGCCAAAACCCTCACCATTGCTCGAAGAAGGGACTGATGGAGCGCAAGATCAAAATTCAGGGGCAGCGGGCAGTGATAAGCCATTGGAACCCAAGCGAGATACTGAAGCCAAATCCGTTGACGGCGCGATTACCATGGCCAGAAAGAGTTTACCCACCAGTAGCAATACAGCCAAATTCACCATACCCAAGCCGTGGCTTGGTTGCCTTGTCGAGAACAAGAAAATCTGGAAGGAGCAGGCCATCAAAGGTAGGCAGAAAAGACTAAAACAGAACAAAAAGAAAATAATCTCAGCCATATACTCAAACATTCGCAAGTCTTAATTAATCTTAATATAAATTGGCTTTTGCTTTTTACCTAAAACATACCTCTAATCTAACCTTAATTAAATGCCAATGGCCATTGCTTTGATCTTTGAGTTTAGCGACCAAAATTAATTATTTTATGCAAAAATTTAAGAAGTACAATCAAAATCCAATCCACCTCCCCCCTAAACCCTCATTTACGCAGAACTTTTGGAGCGGCGAAGAAAGAGCACTCATTTATATTCATAATTACATAATAATAAAACTAAATGTTTCACTAACGTAAGTGTATATCATCAATATAAAAACGAAAAAACTAACTATACCACAACAAAAAATACACTAAAAAAAATCAATATGAAAGTGTAGCTTATGAAATTATCTCAATGTATTAGTATCAATTTATTTTTGGTCCGTCTGTTTCTATACAAGAAAATAAACATTTTCTAAAGGTAAAGGTTTTTAATTTTTCGAGAATTTTTGGACTAAATCTCCTTTATTACATCATCAGACAATATCAGAATTCGTAGCAAGACTTTTTTAAGGATCAGCCAATTTGAAAATATTTTAGGAAAATTCCTCACACCATTTTTCTTAGCTTAGAAATTTCTAACATCTTGCATGATTTGGTTTTACTTAAAAGTACTTATATAATTTTAAAGACTTTGATGTTTCAATTTTCAACATTATAAAATCTTATGTAATTCTAAGTAACTTTAACTTTAACCCATTTTCTGCAAATCAATTTTAAGTAATTGTTGATTTTAGCGACCTTTTAATTGGAAAATAAAATAATAACAAACTATTTTTTATTTATCCAACAAATTGACCTCGAGCCTGCAAAGCATTTTACTAATTTTAAGTAATTCGAACTAACATTAAGAAGACTAACTTACGTTCTAGAAAACACTTTTTGTTTGCATATTGAATTTTCTTAAACTAAAAATATTTCAAAAGATTTTAAAAGATATCTAAATTTGCTATTGGAATATGCAAACGAAGTCCGAATATGGTTAAATTCCAAGCTTAAACAATTCATTTTTTTACAATTTTAAAATGTCCATTAAGAAAATTAACTCCCTTATTTTAATATTTAATTGGTTTATGTAGAATTATGCCATAAAGTATATGTACGTCATTGTGTTTGATACATTTCTGGAAGATAATTGCCTCTCATATCAAAATCAGGTGTCCTTTTGATCAACGAAACTGCAATAGTTAGTCGATTTATTCCTTATAGTGAAGCATATTTTCTGAGGTCTCAATTACATATATATCTGTAAAGATATAGTTATAATATAGGAGTATATGTAGTGATTATTGTCACAAAAGGAAAACATTCCACAAATAAACAAAAAAATAAATCCAGGACAGTAGAGACCGATAGTTCTGTTTTGCTTCTCCCTCTCTCTATGGCACTGTATCTATATAAATTTCATTATAAGTACATCCTACATCATTTCTATACCCTTGCAAAGAGTGTTAAAAAATCACGATTTTATCATCTCAGTTTGAAAAGATCTAATAGTCCTCTATAATTCCATTCATAATACTAAAGTAATAAAGCATTCGGACTATTCAAAACTGAATAGATAGTGGACATATCTAAGTTCCTCGAATTTCCACGATAATAACTTACTGAAAATAGTCAAATTATATTCGCTATATTCCTCACAACTGAAAAATGCATTTATGTTCAAACAAATACTCTAACATTAGCAATCTCAGGTATATAAGGCAACTTTTCCAAGGGTCACAAACTACGGAATTGCCGAAGCTATGTTCATATTAATGCCACCATATCTATTTCGTTAAACACCTTAGACTGATGAATATCCTGAATATTCCTTACCCACAGATGCTGAGGCCCGAGCTTTGGCTGCCGCTGCAGAGGAACTTGCCGCCAATGCAATAGAAGACGAGACAGTTTCTGCGGCCATTGAGGCAAAGCCCGAGCCAGAGACGGCACCAAGTGAAGAACAGAATGCGGCAGGCGGTGAAGAGGATGCAGCTGCTGCCAATTAAATTGGCCATCCTAGCAAATATTTATATATACATAAGAACTTATCCATTAAACAACAGTTAAGCACATATAGCAGAAGTCTATCAAACAACATAATAATAATAATAATAATTTCTCAGAAACAAAAAGCAGCAAATACTGTAAAAACACAAAAACACAAAACAACTAACCAACTAAAATAAACATCAACAAAAAAAAAAATCAAACATTTCATTAAAATTAAAAAATAATGCAAAAAAAAAACGCTTCTTATAAGCTCTCTATGTTATAGTAAACAAAAACAAACCAACAAAGAAATAATATAAAATAATTTGTTGTTGCAACCTATATAAAAAGTAAATTAAAAATAAAATAAAAAAACAGTGTATAGTGCAAATTTAAGCAAATATTAGAATCAAGCACAATATAAACTAAATATGTTTATGTATAAAATTGACAAAACTTTTGTAAATACTTAAGAAAAAGGAAGCATCATTTTAATTTTAATTTAATGTTTTTGTAATAATTATTTTGCATTATTTGTTTAAGTTTTAATTTCTTCAAGCATTTAGTGATTAGTTTTAGTTTTGCAAATCAATAGAATTTTTTGCATAATTTTATTATGAATTTATAATAAGAGCTCTATTAATTATATGTACTTATATTTTAAAATACAAAACGAAAAACAAAACTATTTTTTTTTTTCTTTATTTTCTTTCGAAAATATATTGCTCAAAAAATAAATAGATGGAATGGAAATGGGTGACAGTTATTTTCACGACTGTCTAGTTATTAAGTGTGTACCTAACTACAAACCAAAAGGAAAAACCAAATACCTGAATATCTAGTCTATACGAATTGTATATACTCTGACACTTTGGCCTCCCTCCCCCCCTATCTCACCCTCTCTCTCTCTAACAGACTTTCGAAAAATGTTTCAATGAAAACTTAAAAGAATTGCACATAGCTACCTAAAATAAATGATATAAGTATACATATAATAACATCTAATAATATATAATAAAATAGGCACAACTTATAAGAAAAAAAAAAACAAATATTTATTTTTATACGACGAAACAGAGAAACCAATTTTGTTTCGAAATACTACTACAAAAAAAACAAAACAAAAACAAACGAATAATTTTGTTGATTTTTCCAAAACGTTTTGTTAAAGGTTTTTTCTTAATTTGGTTTGAACAAAACTCGAATGTTTTAAAACGTTTTTTCAAAATGTCTGATAGCGGGACCATTCTTTTAAGATTTACCATTGTCCTTTAGCAAAAGAAATTGAATTGACTGTAGCCAAGACTATTCCGGAAGTAAAAGACTCTAGTCGCAAAGTGAGCTAATTGGCTTAAAGGGCAGTGGTAAATGCGCTTAGCAGTAAGGTACCAAATTATCAGCTGAAATTGGGATCATAGCTTTATTAAGGTAGTCGATAATATATACGAGAAAAGGAAATACCAGACAAACAGGAAATACCACAAGAAAAGGTAACAAATGTATAATATGAAAATAACCAAAAATGTCACCTTACCTAAAATACTCTTAACCTAACTTAAGTGTAAAAAAACAAATAAAAAATCAAACAAAATTAACTTTGGCACACCAAAGTTTATATACCCTAGCAGAAAGTAATACAATTTTTGACAATATTTATTTGCCAAATGAAATAAATAAACCTGAAAAATGATTTCAACTTAAACTGCTTCACATTAAAAAAAAATTTTAATAGCAATAATCTTAATAAAAGATAGCTAGTTTTTATTCTCCGCTCCAATTGTAATTATGATTCCCAATGAGTTTAAGCGTTGAAGTGATTAAAAAAGCGCAAGATCTTCTGATTTTATTTGTAAGATTAATAATTCTCTGAAAAAAACTGAAATATTATTGCATGCCAGGGTATAAATAAAATAACATAAATTTATAAATAAAACAAAAATTATATTATAATAATATCAAACTTTAACGCTCAAAGCGATTAGTTAATATATATATATATTAGTAGTCACCCTCTCTCATCTAACTGAAGACACATAGAAAACCATAATAATAATATAACACCTAATAATGGATATAGAAAATTAGATGCTGTAAAAAAGAATATGCATTAAAAGTTAGAATAAGGCACAAGGCTTAATACCGTCAGCATATCCCTTCAGTTGTTTCTATTTATAGATAATACAAATTGTTATTGATATCTGTTGAGAGAATACAGCAAACAAGCTATTCCAATAATTGTTATATGGAACAAGCGTATAATTGAATGTTATTTGAGAACAAAAAATAAAATATATACATAGTTCTAGTAGCAAACAATATTGAAACACAGTATATATGAAAATGTAGATATATGTATGTACGTATGTAATTAATATATATATACAAAAATACTTGTCCGTGACCTATCAGAATTTCGGAAATAGAGATAAGAGTAAGGAAACTACTAAAAAGTAATTCCTTTTCCTAATGTTTGCTCGAACAAATACTTAAATTGACTTTGCGACTAAATTACTGATTATGCTCCTCAAAACATCTCCACCAAAAAGAAGTTCAAGCAGTTTTGATAACTTTTTGCTAAATGAATTTCAATTTCAAAAAAAAAAATATTCACAAAAAACACCAACCAAATTTCCCTTAAATCCTTTTTCTTTTAGCAGCCTCAAAAACAAAAACTTATTCATATTTCTAAAAAATTATATGAAAATAATTAAAATATAAAAACAAAGATATATATAATATAAAGTTGAAAGCAATCATTATATTTAAATAAATCAATAACACAACAAACAAATATAAATTTGTGTAAATAAAACATTGAAATATGCAACAACTAAAATACAGAAAAAAGAAAACAAACTAACTTACTTAATATTAGAAAACATTATTAAGTAGAACCCACAAACTGTAAATAATTTTATTTCATCATTTTTGATTCATTTGATAAATCCTAACTTAAACTAATTGTTTACTAAGCGTCAGGCATTGAGTACTTTAAAAGCGAAAAACAAAAAGGCGACTAACAAAAACGGAAACGGAAATCTATTTCTGTATTTACAAGAGAAACATTATTTTTAATTTTCCTACTACGTTAAAAACTCAGATAATGTTTATATCTATAATATTTGTGCGAGATTGTATGCTTATTACGAAAAATACTTTCAAGTCAAGAATTATAATAACACCATATGACTTTTAAATATACCGATTAAATAAAAATTATTATTAAAACTAAATCAAAAAGTCGTCTTGTCCAGTATTTATACTATTTGAATTATAAGTACTTTATTTATTCGAAGTATTTTGGTTGAATAATATTATTATATTTTTTGGAGTATTGAGAATTTTATCCCAAAAGAGTTCTTGCAAATTCAAAATTCTTTAGAAGATGTAACGTTTTTTGTGAAGCAAAGAGATACAGCCCGTAATTTCAAATCGATGTTAATTAACTAAAGTGCAATCGACGGAGAATGGCCACGATTCCAGTCATAATCTCATTCAGAATTTTAGTAATTTTTGAAATATTTTTTTAACATTAAACAAAAATAAAGTAGGCAAGAAACAGGTTATTAAAAAATCTCCAAATACTGAATGTGGTCAGGTCTAAAATAACGTCCATGCTGAATCCAATGCAGTGCCAAATTTAAATTTCAGACGATTCTGCATCAAGTTATCCTTGCTGCCAGCAGGATATCGTTTTATTTTTTGAGTTAACTTTTAAGGCCGAGAACTTTATGAACAGGCCTAGTACAGAGAAAAAAGTTAAATTTTTTCACTTCAAGAAAAAACCGTTATTTCAAAAACTCTTTTCAAATGATTAAAAAAAAAAAAAAAAAAAAAAAAACATGAAAACCCCCTTAATATTTCTCAAAAGGCTGGAGTTGGTTTGACGTTGGCAGCGTATGTTCGACTCTTTGGTCGGAGTTGCACTCATCAGTTCGACGTTGGTTGCAGTTCGTCTCGGACCTATCGTAATCGACATTATCGGAGCAAAGTTATCGAGAGGGCAAAATATTTCTCTTCACGGCGAATATTCTCTCTTAAGAGAGCAAAACGTGCAAACATGTTGGAGTTGGCCTCATCGGTTGGCCTCATCGGTTGCGGTTCGCCTCATCGGTTGGGACCAATGGTTGCGATTGGCCTCATTTGTTCGATGTTCGATGATTTTGCTAAATTTTCGCTCTTTTGTTGCATGCTGTTGCTCTTAAACGCGGGTTCGACGTGGTTGCATGGAGTTCGGTGTGGTTCGAAGGAGGTTCAATTTTTAAAAAGAAAGAAGAAGAAAGTGTAATTTGCCAAAAACACAGAGAAAATAATAAAAATAATAATAAAAAAGGAAATCGAAAAGTCTTTGGGCCAATGGGCAACCGGTCAGATTAGTAAATAAGATTCTGTGAATAATAGTAAATTAAAACACCAGACCATGTCTTAGTCCACAAGGAGAAAAGACGGGCTAAAAAACATTAAATCTCTAAAAATGTGTGAAAAACATTTTATTAATTAATTAGGTAATTTGAGTGCACGATGAATGAGTTGAATTTCAATCACATATTGCTTGACAATACAAAAAGTTTGCCAGCGGACCAACTTTAATTTAAGAAATAAATTTCAACAATCAGTCGTGGGTGTGAGAGTGTTTTGTTGTATGTGTATGCGTGTGCGCGCGCGTATGTGTGTGTGTTTGTGTGTTTGTTTCTACTGCTGCCATTTCCATTCATTCTTTCATTCATTCAATGTTGTCCACCAAACCCGTAGACCATGATTAATTTCTGCACAAAGCATTTTACACAATTCAAAACAGAATTTATCAATCTTTTTTGCCATAAACAACAACTAACTCGCCCACCTAAAGATATATGTACATATATACATATATATGTAGATATACCGCTTGTTCCGATATAAGCCCCGCCCCTTTTTGGTACAACGAAACCAAATTAGGCAAACGACGACTTGCTCCTCATGTCTCGTGTCTGGGGTTAATTAATTTTTACCACAATAATCTGGTTTTTAATTCCACATTTGGGTAAATAAACAAGTGGAATCTTATCTAAACGATATCACAGATACGAAGTGGGTTTGTGGACCGAAGGGTTCGTGAAAGGGGAAAGCGCCTCTTGACCGGCAAATTTATATAAATTTCATTTGTAAAGTTTATTTAAATAAATGTCAATTGCAAATAAGAAAGAGCAAAACACTTTTGTTGTTATCTGCTAGGTAAACAGGTTATCCTAACGGTAAAGAGCAGAGGACTATTACTGTTATTTTGTATGACGGTTACATAACGGTTATTATCCATGCCTCTTGGCAGATCTTCACATTTCATTTTTGTCTATTGATGATCTAACGAAACTTTTCTCTTTTTTATCAGATGTTGTGAGGAGAGTTTGCCCTCATTGTGGGAACGATAAACTATGCCAATTGCCATCCTTATGGACACCAATACGTTCTTGCAACCAAACCGTCGACCAAGTGCCAAAATTCTGAACAGGGCGTGAACACCTGCAAAAAAAAAAAAACACAATAGCCACAACTCGACGAACTCGAGTGTGAAAACGAAGAAGACGACACTTAAGAAGCTAGTCAACCAAGTCGAATTGCATTTATTGTCTTGAAATTGAATTTTACATCTCACACCATCTCCCTGTCTCATCATCATCATGGGCAATAAGAATTCCTGTTGTGCTTACTCCAGTCCGCAATCGGATCGCAAGTCAAAGGATATGCCACCGGTATTTGAGGAGAGGCATCAATTGAATCATCCGCCACATACATCACAACATCAATTGGATGGCCATCATCATGGTGGCTCAACGGCGGCTGTTCATCATCATCATCATGGCCACGGTGGTGGTGGTCATCATCATCATCAGCAGCAGGGCGGAAGTAATGATAATTTTGAAAATCAACAGAATCTGCAACACATCTCCGAAAGGGAAGCCCTGGAGGGTGAAGAAGATCCATCGGTGGATCCAACAGCGGCTACAATGTTCTTGGAACGTTCAAAAGTTGAAAATGGTGGCATGACCCGTAAACGTTCACAACATCAAATAGCCCAGCAAGGGAGTATCATTTCCGGGGGTGGAGGAGGCGGTGGTGGTGGTGGTGGCAGCACTCCTGGTGGCACCAGTTGTGGCGGCATGAAGAAAAGTTCCTCTTGTTCCACCATTTACTTGGACGATAGCACTGTCTCCCAACCCAATCTAAAGAATACCGTCAAATGTGTCTCATTGGCCATTTATTATCATATTAAGAATCGTGACTCAGATCGTCGATTAAGTATCTTTGATGAGAAACTGCATCCATTGACCCATGATCCAGTTCCCGACAATTATGATACACATAATCCGGAACATCGACAAATCTATAAATTTGTGCGAACCCTATTCAATGCCGCCCAACTGACGGCCGAATGTGCAATCATAACGCTAGTCTATCTAGAGCGTCTATTAACCTATGCCGAATTGGATGTGGGTCCATGCAATTGGAAACGCATGGTGTTGGGTAAGTATCTGCCATCTTCTTAAAACCTATTCAGAAATCAGTCATTTCTCAATGATGATTCATGCATTGTGTGCATAACACTTTAGTTGTTATCTTATACTACAATATATATATTATAACTATATTTACAGGTGCCATATTGCTTGCGTCAAAAGTGTGGGATGATCAAGCTGTATGGAATGTTGACTACTGCCAGATACTCAAGGACATTACAGTGGAGGATATGAATGAATTGGAGAGACAGTTTCTTGAGCTATTGCAATTCAATATAAATGTACCATCCTCTGTTTATGCCAAATACTATTTCGATTTACGTACATTAGCCGAGGCAAATGAATTGAATTTCCCAACAGAGCCGCTCTCAAAGGAGCGAGCCCAAAAACTGGAAGCCATGTCGCGTGTGATGCAGGATAAAGTCACAGCGGAGGCACTGAAAAATGGCATCAAGAAATGGTCCTCGATGGACAACATCAGTCAGGGTGGTCCGCGTCGCAGCGTGGCCATATTATCGTGATTTATATTAGCCTACTAAAAAAAAAAAAACACAAAAAGATTTAAAGAAAACCGAAAAACTAAAACAATATGAAGGAAAAACTGTTCAAAGAGTCGGATCGGAATTACTAAATTTTTCGTAACTAGAAATCGTCTTAAAACAACTAAAAACAAACAAATATTTGCAATTTTTTTACTTTTCCTTATTTTTATACCTTTGTTATAAATAATTTAGTTTTGATAAAACGAAAAAAAAAAAACTTTATGAGAAAGTTTCCTCTTAAGCCCATCAGCACTCAAACACCTATGAGAAAGAAATGTTTTTAACACGTCTCGAATTAAGGACCACTTTTTTATATATACAATACATACCTACAATTCGATTTACGGATGTAATGTACTATATATATATATATATTTACATATTTCTACCGATTTGCAATGAACAACATTTGGAAGAAGATTTTAAAGCTAAAACGAAAATGAAAATTTAAGAAGCGCGTAACCAATTGCCAAAAAAAAACACAGAAAAAAAATAACCGATTATATAAAAAGTAGAAAATGTCTTGTAAAAAAAAATGAGATTGCTTAAACTATTTAGCCTTTGCCCCCTTTAAAAACAACAATTCCCTGTACATGTGTTACGAATTTAATTATTATATTTTCTACCTGCCTTTATTGTATGTATGATTTTTTTGACTTGTGATTTTTGCATTATGAATTATTTCCAATTTTAGCTTTATTGATAAGAATATAAGCGAATGCTTCCTTTTAGGCACAAAAGTAAATAAAACAAAAAAAAAGGGGCGCGGCCAGACGTTAATTAAAAATCATAAATTCGACCACAGCGCAATATCTAATCCAAAAAAGAAACAACAACAAAAGATTTGTGAGTAATATCAAAATAATAAATTTAGATCTATAAGCATAAAAGTTATATATGCAAACCACAAAACAAAAATTATTTTATTTTGTAATTTATTTTACGATAAAAATGCTAAATAAAATGAATCAAAGAATAGCAAGTTTAAATTGTATTTTTTAAATTAAACACTTTACTGATGGAACTAGTTTTTTTTCCACTGCCCCCCTATTACGTTTAAAAACCCATATTTGTATATATTGGTGTGGTAAACAAAGTAAATCCGGAAATAAACAAACAAAAATGTGTTAATAATCGGTGTGAGTGCGGGGTATACAAATAATCAATTAAAAATCATATTCAAATTAAGTTGAGCTTTGGCATTGTGTAATTTAATGCCTTTATTTACATCAATGAATTTTGCTGGTATTTTTTTTCTCGCCCCACCTATGTACCTCTGCACAGTGCTGACGAGTCGTACAGGTGTGAAATAAAAAACGCCAAAAGATAAAATTGTTACTATACATGGGTATCTTTAATGATAAAAAACTTTAATTACAATGCATAGTTTTTCATTAGATCATTGTTTTGTCTACATGAGGCAATACTCCAAGTAAATCCACTATAAACAAATCTACCCCTCCCACAGTTGGTGTTGTAAACAAACCAGTATTGACATAAACACTTAAATACGAAATATTTACTAAAGCTACTCGAGACCAACAGCCTGTGGTAACCAAGTTTAAAACTAAAAGCAGCAAATAACTTCCACTAGTGTAGTTAATAAAACAAAATTTTTAATAATTAAAAAAAGAAAACAGCTGTTTTTTTAGACGGTTTACAGTACTACCACCTACTAAAATTTATCAACACAGTGCTGATAAATTTTTGTAGCTGTGAATTTACCAACACTATGTTCGCCTCTTTCGTCACTAGGTTAACGTGTTCACGCGAACGTCACTTTAAAAAAATTTTCACACGAACAAGACGTATTAAATTCGAACTGTTTTCTATAAATGTTGGTACCAGTTTCACCGTTTTAAAAGATTTTTACCCCACTTTTAAAATTAGTCTCATACGAAAAAGGCTTTTTAAAATGCGGATTGGTTTTTAATAAATATTAATACCGCTTTAAACGTTTTAAATAAAATTCGTAGCTTCCGGAAAAAATTTCCTTTGTCAACTTTTATTCACATTTTCAATCCAAATGCTGCAACACAAAATTTTTTTTTATAATAGATTTAGTATGAATCCGCGAAGGCGTTCTTCTTGCATGTGATATTGTGCGACCCGAAGGCTGTACAGCTTAATCACCTAAAATGCTTCAACTTGCCGCATTGCACAAGTGCTTAAAGCTGGCACGACGGTCTTGGGTGATCGAATATCCTTTTCATTTTGTTTTTTTGCTGGTGGCTCCTTTGAAGTTTTTTGGCCCCTACTTCTATAATTCCTCGGGATACCCCGAGTATGTATCATCAACGCAGATCATTTCTGCCTTTTTATTATTATAGTTTTTTACAATGTTAAGAATTTGAAAATATATGAAATGAGATATGTTTAAAAATCAACAATTTTCAGTAACTTACAATTAATGAATGTTTAATCGTCCAAAATAAGAAAATGGAACAAACGTTTTTGTCGGTTTTATGTTTTTTTTTTTTTTCTGCTATTGCATTTGTTTGCAATATGTCCTATAAGCAATTTCTATAAATACGTACGTAAAGTTTCTAAATTTCAAGTTCAGTTATATGAGGCTGCAGCTCTTCCACGCTCTTCACCATAGAGATGGGCACGGGTACCCGAATTACCCGTACCCGACAAAAACCCAGCCCTTGAAAACCTCTAGTTCCCTAGTCCTGGTGTTTTTTGAAGGAAAGGTGACATCTTTTCAGACGTATTGTTTGGCTGCTGTTTTCTCGAAGGGTTTTATTTTGTTTTTTGCTCTTGGCTCTTGGCTCCTTTAAAGTTTTTTTCCCCCACTTCTATATCTCCTCGGGGTACCCCGAGTATTTCTTGATTTTCATTTTGTTTTTTTGTTGGTGGCTCCTCTAAAGTTTTTTGCCCCCACTTGTTTTTTTGTTGGTGGCTCCTCTAAAGTTGTTTGCCCCACTTCTATATCTTCTCGGGATTCCCCGAGTATGTATCATCAACGCAGATGCAATTGCATTTGTTAGAAATATGTCCTATAAGGACAATAAGCAAATTATTCAAAAACGTACGTAAATTGTTTGGAAATAGATAAAAAAAAAGATGATATTGATATTGATTACAAAGTTTCTAAATTTTAAGTTCTTCGACGCATATGCACTGTTACCGCCGTGACATCTTTTCAGACGTATTGTTTGGGTGCTGTTTTTTCGAAGGGTTTTATTTTGTTTTCTGCTCTTGGCTCTTGGCTCCTTTAAAGTTTTTTGCCCCCACTTCTATATCTCCTCGGGGTACCCCGAGTATTTCTTGATTTTCATTTTGTTTTTTTGTTGGTGGCTCCTCTAAAGTTTTTTGCCCCCACTTGTTTTTTTGTTGGTGGCTCCTCTAAAGTTTTTTGCCCCCACTTGTTTTTTTGTTGGTGGCTCCTCTAAAGTTTTTTGTCCCACTTCTATATATTCTCGGGATACCCCGAGTATGTATCATCAACGCAGATCATTTCTGCCTTTTTATTATTATAGTTTTTTAAAATGTTAAGAATTTGAAAATATATGAAATGAGATATGTTTAAAAAAGTTTCTAAATTTCAAGTTCAGTTATATGAGACTGCAGCTCTTCCACGCTCTTCACCATAGAGATGGGCACGGATACCCGAATTACCCGTACCCGACAAAAACCCAGCCCATGACAACCTCTAGTTCCCTAGTCCTGATGTTTTCTGAAGGAAAGGTGACATCTTTTCAGACGTATTGTTTGGCTGCTGTTTTCTCGAAGGGTTTTATTTTGTTTTTTGCTCTTGGCTCTTGGCTCCTTTAAAGTTTTTTTCCCCCACTTCTATATCTCCTCGGGGTACCCCGAGTATTTCTTGATTTTCATTTTGTTTTTTTGTTGGTGGCTCCTCTAAAGTTTTTTGCCCCCACTTGTTTTTTTGTTGGTGGCTCCTCTAAAGTTTTTTGCCCCACTTCTATATCTTCTCGGGATTCCCCGAGTATGTATCATCAACGCAGATGCAATTGCATTTGTTAGAAATATGTCCTATAAGGACAATAAGCAAATTATTCAAAAACGTACGTAAATTGTTTGGAAATAGATAAAAAAAAAGATGATATTGATATTGATTACAAAGTTTCTAAATTTTAAGTTCTTCGACGCATATGCACTGTTACCGCCGTGACATCTTTTCAGACGTATTGTTTGGGTGCTGTTTTTTCGAAGGGTTTTATTTTGTTTTCTGCTCTTGGCTCTTGGCTCCTTTAAAGTTTTTTGCCCCCACTTCTATATCTCCTCGGGGTACCCCGAGTATTTCTTGATTTTCATTTTGTTTTTTTGTTGGTGGCTCCTCTAAAGTTTTTTGCCCCCACTTGTTTTTTTGTTGGTGGCTCCTCTAAAGTTTTTTGCCCCACTTCTATATCTTCTCGGGATTCCCCGAGTATGTATCATCAACGCAGATGCAATTGCATTTGTTAGAAATATGTCCTATAAGGACAATAAGCAAATTATTCAAAAACGTACGTAAATTGTTTGGAAATAGATAAAAAAAAAGATGATATTGATATTGATTACAAAGTTTCTAAATTTTAAGTTCTTCGACGCATATGCACTGTTACCGCCGTGACATCTTTTCAGACGTATTGTTTGGCTGCTGTTTTCTCGAAGGGTTTTATTTTGTTTTTTGCTCTTGGCTCTTGGCTCCTTTAAAGTTTTTTTCCCCCACTTCTATATCTCCTCGGGGTACCCCGAGTATTTCTTGATTTTCATTTTGTTTTTTTGTTGGTGGCTCCTCTAAAGTTTTTTGCCCCCACTTGTTTTTTTGTTGGTGGCTCCTCTAAAGTTTTTTGCCCCACTTCTATATCTTCTCGGGATTCCCCGAGTATGTATCATCAACGCAGATGCAATTACATTTGTTTGCAATATGTCCTATAAGGACAATAAGCAAATTATTCAAAAACGTACGTAAATTGTTTGGAAATAGATAAAAAAGATGATAGAAAAATATTGATTACACATTCTAAATTTCAAGTTCAATTATATGAGGCTGCAACTCTTCGACGCATATGCACGGTTCGCCATAGAGATGGGCACCCCACGGGTTACCAGTAGGTACGTTACCCGTTTTGGGTGGTGTGCGGGCAAGTTGGCTCTGGAAACGCAATAGAACGATTCCATTTTGCGCCGAAAGCGGACCTCCAGAGCTGAATGCCATAAGTCCACACCGGTTTGATGATGGCCTTGTACTGCAGCACCTTGATGCGATTAGTATTATAATGAATCATTAAACTTAACTTGTTGCCATATTTTGTGTAATATTTTTGTGGTCTTTAGCTGTGGAAAAAAGCGTGCAACCGTTGGGTATGAAGTATTCTCTGGCTTTAAAATTTTGTGATGACCGACTTCCAGCATTTTCCAACACCAAATAGAGGCGGCTCCGTTTAAATACTGGTACTTCACCGGTTCCCCACTATTTTCAAGTTTGAGTTGGGATGATAAGTTTGATGTTCCTCTCTTTGGTATGAAGCAAAGTGTTCGCATCGAGTGAACTCAAACATGTGCGTTCTTGTCGCGTTTTTTTTGTCAGTGTTGTTTTTGTTTTCAATTGTACCACTACCTCCGCTCACCCGCGCGGCGTTTTCGAATTCTGATTTTTCCACTACTGTTGCACAAACACACGCACACTCATACAGTGGAACAAAACGAGAGAGAGAGAGAGAGAGCGTGTGTGTGTGTGTGTGTGCGCTCAACCACCACAATCAAGTAATTTTTCATATACTGGCGTCATAAGAACAATATTTTAGCGAAAAAAAGTCATTCACGAAAAGAAAAAACGGAAGAGTAAATCATAAAAACTGCAGCATGTAAAAACAGAAACGGAAGAATGAAACAAAAAAGAAATAATAATTGAATGAAATCTTGCAAGTGAATAAGTGTGAAATTCTAAAATGCAAAAGAGCGAGAGAGAAAGAGAAAGATGAAAAAGTAATATTAATCAAATGACTTTGCGGTCGACTTTTGATATGTGTGAGTGAGTGAGCCCGCCTATAAATTGTGTGTGCGTGAGTGTGTTCGTGTGAGTTCGTGTGAATACATACATAGGCAGAGTTCCCATTAACGTCATCATCGTTGTCAATTCTTATTGGCGGCGCAGGGTTGCATTTGAATTTTTATGAGAATTAAATAAAAATGAAATAACCAACAGAATGCATTACTAGCCGCTCCAACTCTGCTTCACATTGGATACCAAAATATGGGTTTTTATATGGAAAATTTGTTCATTTTGGCTACCATATGCTAGACCAGATATGACTGCACGACGAGCTGCCAATAAGAATTCATACAAAGCATTTTTATTTACACAATTGGATATGAATAATTTTTTCCTTCTGATTTGCTTAGATGTATATGTATTGCACACACACATGTTTATGTGTGTGTGTGTTTTAGAGAGTGGTGTGGGGCATACAATGTCTGTTTTATTTTGTTAAACAATTATGAAATGCACACTAATTGTCTGTAATGAAAATTTCAGTGTGTGTATGTGTGTGTGTGTTGTGTCTCTTGACACTCATTCTCTCCTTTTTCTCCTTGTCCGCCTGTCTGCGGGTCTCTTTTTTTGCTGCTAAAACAAAAATTAAAAATAAAGGAAAAGCCAAGAGCCAAAAGCAGCGCCATAATTATAACTATAACTCGAGTTTCGAGATCTCGGGGGCACACACACAACACATAGAATTGTGAGCCAAAAAGAAATAAAAGCAAAAAAAAAAAAAATTGAAAAAAAAACTTGTATGCGACGCGCCGCCTGTACCAGTGTTGCCGTTTTAGAGTTTTTCCCACCAAATTTGGAGAAACAGCGATTTTGGCTTTATTTAAAATTGAATAGGGGTTTTTCCACTTTTTTATGGATCAAATTATAATTCATAAATTTATAAGTTTACATTTTTAAGTTTTTTTTTGTATGTGTTATTATTAAACTGCGAAAAATAATTGTTTAAAGTGATTATAATGTCTAAGGCTAAAAGATGTAAACAAAGGGCAAATGCTGCAATGAAAAAGCACGTTAATTGTATGAACGGTAAATCTACACCGACGATAAAGCTGACAACATAGAAGATAGACTTTGGCTAAAATAATTTTCTATAGATTTTCTAATCTAGCGTTTTTTGCTCAAATAATTATAGCAACACTGGCCTGTACCAACCGCTTCGTTGCTTCTTTCGTCTCTCTTGCACGGTGGCTTGCTCTCGTTGTGCCTCGCTCTCGCCCCCGCCCTCGTCCATTCTCTCACTTGATGGCTCTCTCGCTCTATTCATCCGTCTCTCAGCTTTCATTTTTTCTTACTTTACTCGTTTCGCTTTATTTTGTACTTACGCTTTGCGATTCAATTCGTTTTTATTGGTTTTCCGCTTTAGGCGGAATGAATAATGTGAGAGAATAGCAGATGAGTGTGGAGAGCGAGAGAGAGAGTTAGCCAGCAAGAGGCGAGGCGGAGAAGAGAGCAGAGAACAACAAAATAAAGCATATAGAAAAGTGCACAAGAAGCGCAAAAGGAAGGCAAAAAAAAAGATACAAATTTTCGAACGAGAGAGTGAGCCAGTGTGTGAGAGAGAGCGAACGAGAGAGGCAGGTGGAGAGCAAGTAAACGAACCAGCCAGCCCCCCATTCTAGAATCTAGCAGATGCACATTAGTTTTTTACATAGAGATATAGATACAATTAATTTGATCGAATTGTAACATTTCGGAATTTATTTTTCTTCTCTCTATTTCTTCTTCGTTTTCCCCATTCTTCCCAATTGGCAATAGAATATGTCTAGTTTGCCGTTTTGCATTACAAAAAGCAACAAAAAGGTGAAAAAGAAAAACGTTTTCGCTTGATTTTTTATATTTTTTCCCTGCGCCTCCACTTTTTTGCTGCTGCTGCTGCTGGCTGCCTCCTTCTGTCTTCTTTGTCTCTTCTTGTGTTTGCGGGGGTAAAACTGTACCGCGCGCGGATTGTGTTTGATATTTTATTTTTTGTTTTTTTTTTCGCGTAAACATCAACACATCAGAAACAACAACAACAACAAGAAATAAAAAGAACACAAACTTGTTGCTTTTTTTTCTGGGATTTTTTTTTATTATTATTTCATTCCTTTTTCTGTTTTCTTTTACATTACAGAAATAAATATTTAATCAGCTCCTGGAGAGCATGACAAAACAAACGAGCAAAAATGCAAGGACTAACAAAAAGAAGTTCAATTACATGAGGTGAGTTAATTGTAAACAAATATGTAATACATTCAATTTGATTGTAATATTAGAATAATAAACTGCAAATACTTAAGGTTTACCTAAAATAATTTACGACTCCATTTAATTTAAAATTTGTTGACGTGTCACCAGTAATTATTAATTCTTTTTGGGGATCAGCTGGAAACCAACTAAAGTTAGAGAATCGAAATAAACTTTCATAGAAAACTTATGAAAGGGTTTTGAAATTATTTACGTAAAGTTATTAGAGAAGCGTCTTTTAAATAGTCTTTACTAATTTTGGCTAATTTATTACCAACCTTACTAGTTATTTTCGTGTTTGTTTTTACTCGTTAATTTTAAGGTGCATTACGCACCAGTTTCAAACCGGCCTTTCCCCTCTAAATACAAACTTGTCTTACAGTTACTTGATTTGGTCATAATACGCTTTTCTTCTTCTTCTTGGGCCCACATTTCTCGATGGTCGATGTTTTTAGGCTTAGCTTTTATCACACAAATAGTTTTGCCACATTTGCGCGCTCCCGCCCAAGAACAAGAAGAAGGAGAAGAAGAGGCAGAGGAGGAGGATGAAGAGAAAACGGCTTTGCCCGGGCTAACTCTACGAGGGGGGTGGGGGAATGTAAAGAGGGGAAATGGAGTTGCCAACGGACATACAAGTATATTCCTACCTCACCATATAAAAAGTGGCGCCCTTTTTTTTTGTGTCTCCACCGCGCGAGCTCTCCCTCTGCGTTTGTGTGAGTGTGCCTCTCTCTCTCTCCTGGTATCTCTGAATTATTTGCCAGCAAAAAACAATCAAACACCAAAAAAAAAAAAAAAAAAAAAAAAAAGAGAAGCAGCAGCAGTAGTGTTTATGAGAGAGAGAGAGGAGCGAGAGTCAAGAGAAATAAATTCATTCAATTCCCCGTCGTCACCTTCTCCAATTCGTAACGTCTCTCCATCCTGGCTGGCTGCTTAGCGTTGTGTAAAGCTGTAACTGTAAAACGCTTAGCAAGGGCCAGGACAATAGTCGGCTGGTAGGACAGAGAGGGCGGGGGAGTCCTACGCAAACATTAGCAGAGACAGTGGCAGCAGCAGCCAGCCTCAGCCGCACTCCCCGCTCATGCGCGTTTACTTTTACTAATCCTCGTCCCATAACCTGCCTTCCACCCTGCCGCACACACACACACACACACGTACAATCTGCAGCATTGTCTTTAATCGATTTGTACTTCTTGATATTTACATCAGCACCATCGCACCACCCCCGCACCACCACCACCCACCTTCTTACCCTGCTTCTCTCATTTGTTCTCTCCCTTTTTGGCTCTCTGAACATTTCTATCAAATTGCTGCTTGCATACTCTGTGATTGGATATCTAAATCCTGAATCCTGCCCGCCGTTGCCGCTCCCCCCTTCTCTCTTAAAAAAAGAAATGAAACTAGAAAACCAAGGCGAGGCTCCTCGGCTCGATTCTAGCTCCACTCCCTTTTCTTGTCTCTTTTCCCTTTGCTCTTCTTCTCTCACGCTGCTGTATCTCTCTGTCTCCCGCCCTCTCTGTGTCGTCTCTGTCTCTCTCTCTCTCTCATTTTGCCTTTTACAATTTATATAAAGTTATTTCCATTTGTTCTGTGTCTTTGGGGTTTGAGGTATGGTCTACTCTCTATATGGGGCCCAGCTCTGCTGCTTGTGGTTTTTACTAATGGGCAATTTATAGAACTTTTAATGCAAAATCGATAAACTGGTCAACATATTTACTTTGTTTTAATGTGAACATATAAATGTTTGTGTGTGTGTGTGTGTGTGTGACAGTGTTTTTGGCCAACTGTACTTGCATAATTACATAAATATATGCAAATATATAAATCTATATACACAACGCATGTAAAGGGTTGTTACACCTCAAACTCCTCCTGCAGCTCCACATTACTTCATTTAACCACTTGTCATCTCTTCTAATGTCGTCCTATCCTGCTCTGTCACCTTTTCCTGGTCAGCCTCTTTAAAAACAATAAACTATTAAATATATTTAGTCGGAGACTTTAAGAGATAATCCCTTAAGACTAGAAATTGCTTTGTTACAATCATCACTTGGTTTTGTTTTAATTACATAGGCGAAATGAGGCGTGGCTGTTAACTTGATGAGCTCACATAGTATACGAGTCGACTTCTTAAATTTGGTTCCAATAGTTCTTATCGTTTTCTATACAGTGCACCACTAAAGTCACCGTACTCTTGTTAAATGTTTCCACAAATCACCAAGTAACTTGGCCAAATTTAAAAAACTTTGAAATAGGCAAACAAAACAATGTATTTTCTCTTAAATAATGGAAAAAAATAGTAAGGTTTATAACTTGATATAATATTATTAATGCAAAATCTGCTTCAACAAAATTCTACGTACTCTTACAAACCAATATAAACTTATTAACTATAAGGAACATTATTTTTACGAAAACTTTAAACTTTAGTATCTAGTGGGATAAACCTTAAACCTTCATATTAATCATCTCTTTGAGACGATTTGGCACTGACATCACCAGTTTTTCTATATAATTTGGATCCATTGCGCTCCACTCTTGGTACAATGCCTCTCGCAGGAGGTTTTTGTTGGTAATATGGTGCTTCCTTCCTTCCAGGGCTCTGTGGTGGCGTCTCCAAAAGGTGTGCAGTCTGGTGTTCATTGCCTTGTGTTTAGGGTCGTTATCCTGCTGAAAGTAGAATTCGGAACCTATTCCAAATGTCCCAGCGCTGCTTTTTAAATGTTTTAATATTTAAACAGACGGACAGATAAGGCAACTTGTCTGTAGATGCGGATCAATGATATATAAACTTGATCGAACATTTTTTTCACATTTAATTAGGTTTCATTTTATAGTTGAACGATTATTACAAATAATCTCAACTCTAATTGTATAATTTCTTGAAATTCAGCTTTTAATTTGAGTCCAGAAAAGTAAAAAGTATTAAATGTAAAAGTTCATTGTATTAAATAATATTTCTATGCACAATAATTTAAAAATTTAGATATTTTGGAGAGCATTTATGTTAGAATTTATACTAAGTTAGCTTAAACTCAAATATATATTACAAATTAGTAAGTTTTAATCAATTGATTTAGGTAAAGCTTACTTAGTAAGTAGTTGCAGCTAGATATTCCATAAGGAACTTTAGTTTAACATAAATATATACTAAAATGAAAACTTTCTCTTCATTTTATAACTTAAGACATTACTTTTCAATCATAGTTCAAGTATCTAAGATACAATTTTACATTTTCTAGGTGAACAACCAGCGGAAAACACAACGACAACAACAACATATTCAACAGAAGGATAAACTTGAACAGAAGCTACATAAATACATGGTAAATGCTCTAGAAAAAAAAAAACATGAAACTTATATGATTTAGTATTGTTGCATCTTCAAATCGAAACCTGCTACTTTTCATATTTCTGACCTTCTTGCAAAATGACAAAGTGACTTCAAATACCTTCAAACTATTATCACTTGCATTTTTTGTTTGTTGTAGCCACAATCAGCAAAGGCAGTCGACAACAGCAGCAGCAGCAACAACAACAGCAGCAATATGTAGGCGCCCTACAACAACAACAGCAGCAGCATTCATCATCAACAAAAACAACAACACACCTACAGCAACAAAGTGCCACGCAATTTTTAGAACAAGGATCTAAGAGAGAGATAGAGAGAAAAGGGCAGATTTCCTTCCCCCTGAACCCAAACCAACCCACATATAGAAACTCCAAGAGATTGAGTTAGCTTACAAAATGCAGCACGTAAGCGCTGCCAGTTCGGTACCATCGGTAATTGCACCGGTGGTCACCACTGGAGGCACCACCATTACCTTGGGCGGTGGTCCACCACCGCCATCCTCATCATTGGCCAAATCGGAGATTAAAGAAGACGGCAAACCGCCGCATGGCATGGAATTGTATAAAGTGAACATTGAGGATATTTCGCAATTGTTTACATATCATGAAGTCTTTGGCAAAATACATGGAGATGTTGTCAATCATCAATTGGTGGCAGCGGCTCATGGTGGACAATTGCCACCGCCTCCACCGTTGCCGCCACAGACGCATGCCGCCTCAAGTGCTGCGGCAGCCGCAGCGGCGGCAGCAGCCACAACAAATAATGCAGCCGTGGCTGCTGTAATGGCATCTGCGAATGCAGCAGCAGCGGCAGCAGCTGCCGCATCAGCAGCTGGTGGAGTCCCCACAACGAGTAGTGTGGGCGGTGGTGGAATACCCGGAGTAGTTACAACCACAACAAGCTCATCCACCGGGAGCAGTGGCGGCGCTGGTGGTGCCGCCGGCGGGGGTACCACATCGAGCACAACGGGTGAGTTGCTTATGCCTAAAATGGAGGGCGGCCTACATGGCAACGTGGACGCTGGTGGCGGCGGTCAAACCCAGGTGGCCTTGGCCCCTGATGGCACCCCAATTGCTACGGGGACGCATGTCTGCGATATATGTGGCAAGATGTTCCAGTTTCGGTATCAGCTAATTGTCCATCGTCGCTATCATAGCGAACGGAAACCGTTTATGTGTCAGGTTTGCGGTCAGGGTTTTAGCACATCGCAGGATCTGACACGACATGGTAAAATCCATATTGGCGGACCGATGTTCACCTGCATCGTTTGCTTCAATGTCTTCGCTAATAACACCAGCCTGGAGCGGCATATGAAGCGTCATTCAACGGACAAACCATTCGCCTGCACCATTTGCCAAAAGACATTTGCCCGCAAAGAGCATCTGGACAATCATTTTCGTTCGCACACGGGCGAAACGCCCTTCCGTTGCCAGTACTGCGCAAAGACGTTTACGCGCAAGGAGCATATGGTTAACCATGTGCGCAAACACACGGGTGAGACGCCACATCGTTGCGATATTTGTAAGAAGTCCTTTACGCGCAAGGAACACTATGTTAACCACTACATGTGGCACACTGGTGAGTGTGATTTGGTCTGGGGGCGGACAAAATGCGGCGAGCGGCGAGCGCCAAATTATAAATGAAAATATTCAAAAACACAGAATCCAAACCAATCCAATCTCAATAGAAATCAGATCATAGAAAACAAAAAAAAAAGAGAAAGAAACAACAGCCTATATATATATGTATATGTATATATCTATATATATATATAGAAACGAAAGCAACTACAACTACTAGAATCAAACCCCCATCATTACAACAACCACTACATCACACCAAAAACCAATCAACCTAAGAATCAATCAATTTATTTTACAACAAGCACCGCAAATTACCAAAATAAAAAAAACCAAAACTCATCGTGCTTCCACTCCACCACGTATTCTCCTTTATATATATATATATATATATATATCCCAATCACTATCTGTTTCTGTCGCTTTCTCATTGCTTGTGCTTATGTTCCTTCTCACATCCTTAGTCTCTCCTCCAACCTTTTGTGTACTCAATTCCAAAACTAATGCTTGAAACAAACGAACGTTTTTTTTTAAATACCAAAATTTCTATCAAATTTAGTTTAAATATAAACGTTAGATCTTGCTTTAAAAGCCATTCATATAATATTTGAAAAACAATCGAAGACTGAAAACCAAGATTTTTAAAATTGTCGACAATAAAACAATTAACTAAAGAACAAAAAAGAAGTTCTTGGAATGAAATTTTTGTTTTTATGATTACTAAATATAATATCTTGACATTTCAAAAACCATTTAAATTTTCAAATATTATAAAAAAGGCTCAAAACTGATGAAAGAAAGGTATAATTTTCTAAAAACTGTAAAATACATCAGTTTCAATGAATTTTTCTTCCTAGAGTCCATAATATTTTTAAAAAGATCTGTAGATATTGATAAATATTATAAGGATCTAATCAATTTTTAGTTCAAGAAAGTTAAAAATCTTAATTTTCAATATTTCATACAAAATCTAAGTGAAATAAATTGAAAATCTTATACAAATTTCAAAAGCTGAAAAGAAAAGAAAACGTTCGTGATTGCTTTTATATCCTTTTGTCCACAAAAAAAAAAAAAAAAAATACAAAATTTACCAGAAAACCAAACCAAACATAATAAGAAACACGCTCACTCGCTCATATACCGCTCATTTTCCTCCCTCAGACATATAATCATCACATCACACATCCCTTCCAGAGATCATCACCAATCATCATCATAACAATCATCATGCATCCATCCAATCATTCATTCATCCAATCCATTCACACTACTTCCTAGTGAATCCTATGAAACAAACTACGATCATTTCCATATATCACCACATATCCTTATATATGTATATGTATATGTTACTTACTTTTATATATGTATGTGTATTGTCTGTGTAAACTTTTGTCTCTACGCTCTTATCTACTGCCTCTCTAATTGCTGTGAATACAGGGTGCTCCATGTATGTAGTATACTCTAACTTTACTTTAAAACTCTTTGTCCCGAAGAAGAAAAAGAAGTTTGTTGTTGCTGCTTGCCGATTTGCCAACGTCTGTGTTGTTGTTAACCCAAAATTGCGACATAATTCACACACACAAACACACGCACGCTGTTGGACACCCACACACACACAAAGAAGTCCAGTCTAGTATTTGTGGCGTCTGGAAAACCAGAAACAGAAGAACTTCACGTTCTACATCAAAGAAAGAACAAGAGATACAACAAACTGCATCCTGTAGATCAGCATATAGAGTGGAAACACAGAGTAAACAGGCTAACAGGCACACGCACACTTCCTTACAAACACACAAACACACACACACACACGCATTATACCCACACACATCCCACATCCAACACCATCATACTATTGCTTCACCAGACCACCACGCCCACGTCCATATGCCCAAGCCAGCCTCCGTTCGCTTCGTTCGAAATTTAACGCAAGCCACGGCCCAGTTTTCACACCACCACACATAAAACGGGGGATAACAAAAACAACAACAAAAAAAAAAAAACTATTTTCTTTAATTTCTTTTGTTTTTTCTTTATCATTTGTATTTGTTTTGTTTTGTTTTTTGGTTTTTTTCTCTTTAGTAAATTGTTAATTATTTGCTTGCGCGCCTAAATAATCAAAATTTGAATTGAATTATTCCAATATGCTAAAACCCATTGCCCTATACGCCATTTCTTTTCTTCTATTCCGCTAACCCCGAAAAACATATACAAATCCAGGTCAAACGCCGCATCAGTGCGATGTCTGTGGCAAGAAATACACACGCAAGGAGCATCTAGCTAATCATATGCGATCCCATACAAACGAGACACCGTTTCGCTGTGAGATTTGCGGCAAGAGCTTCAGCCGCAAGGAACACTTTACCAATCACATACTCTGGCATACAGGTAAAGAGATAAAACTATAAACGAACCCCAACTAAAAACGAACAAACCAAAATTGAGATCCCTTTTGTTGATCCTTGCCAAACAAAATTAGCCCCAATGATCGAGATTAGCAACGTATTTAGGGTTTCCTTTTCTTGTTTGGGGTGGGGGGCAAGTGGATCAAAAAGAGGAAGAACAAAAAATATAAATAAAGCTCAGCCAGGAGATTCAACTGAATTGAATTTTGCATAAAAATGAAGACAAAACTTAAAAACAAAAAACGTTTAAGCAAATGCTTATTAAAAACTCTTTCCGTTTTCCAAATCTCTTCTCTTTGCAATGCAAGCAGGCGAGACGCCGCACCGGTGCGATTTCTGCTCCAAGACGTTTACGCGCAAGGAGCATTTATTAAATCACGTGCGCCAGCATACGGGTGAATCACCGCATCGCTGCACCTACTGCAGTAAGACGTTCACACGCAAGGAGCATCTGACCAATCACATACACCAGCACACGGGTGAGATCCCTCTTTCGTTCCGTTCACACAAAACCAAAACAAAACAACAAAAAATATATACAAAAAACTAACTTATAGATAAAAATCAACAGCAATTAAAGAGGCGTTAAGAAATTATTTCATTATTCATGAGATCCTCTTCCGAATCAGAATCAATCAAAGTAGAAATAAAATTTAGTTAACTTAAAAATGTTCAAAAAACAAGTTGAATCTCGTTGAATGAGCTAAAAAAAATAAAAACTGAGACAATTAGACAAAAATCTAAATTTCATCTAAGGGGGGAGATACATGTAAAAGCTTAAACTTAATAGAAAATTAAATTTAAAATGAAAGAATTCTTTCTGTATTTAAAAAGTATTAGAACAAAGTTTTTGCTAAGAAATGGATCAAATTCTGTTTGAAACTTTTGAAGGATTAAACTATTTTATAAAGGAAAAGAAATTCCAAATTTTACATGTATTTCACTTTCCTTAATTAGATTTTTGTTAATAATTTATATGTTTCTTTACGCCATAAATAAGAAAACATAAGTAAATAAAAATAACCTTATCAGTGACGATGATTACTAATCTCTAAAATATTTATTATTTTGTCATTTCTCATTGCCATGCAAGCAGGCGAGACGCCGCATCGTTGCGATTTCTGCTCCAAGACGTTTACGCGCAAGGAACATCTGTTAAATCACGTGCGTCAGCACACGGGTGAATCGCCCCATCGCTGCTCCTACTGCATGAAGACCTTTACACGCAAGGAGCATCTGGTCAATCACATTCGTCAGCACACGGGTGAGACACCGTTCAAGTGCACCTACTGCACAAAAGCGTTCACGCGCAAAGATCACATGGTTAATCATGTACGGCAACATACAGGCGAATCGCCGCACAAGTGCACCTATTGCACCAAGACGTTCACACGCAAGGAGCATCTGACGAATCATGTGCGCCAGCATACTGGCGACTCGCCGCATCGTTGCTCCTACTGCAAGAAGACATTCACACGCAAGGAGCATTTGACAAATCATGTGCGTTTGCATACGGGAGATTCGCCGCACAAGTGCGAATATTGCCAGAAGACATTCACACGAAAGGAGCATCTCAATAATCATATGCGTCAGCACTCTAGCGATAATCCGCATTGTTGCAATGTCTGCAATAAGCCGTTTACTCGCAAGGAGCATCTGATCAATCATATGTCACGTTGCCATACAGGCGATCGTCCTTTCACATGCGAAACATGCGGCAAATCGTTTCCACTCAAGGGCAATCTATTGTTCCATCAGCGTAGCCATACCAAGGGCCAGGAAATGGAACGTCCGTTCTCATGCGAAAAGTGCCCCAAAAACTTTATATGCAAAGGTAAGTGTCCCCAAAACCATGACAACACACAAGGCAATCTCCGATTACAACCTTGTCGCCTTATCATCTTTCCATTCGTCTTTAAAAAAGTTATATACATATATCAAGGACTGACAATGTGACTGAAACTGTTTGAAATCGTTTCATTTTGTAAAACCCAAACCGCAATTTCTATTCAGTTTCATTCCTTAACCGATTAAAGGTGTGCGGGATACCTCAGACTGTAAAAGAACTGCCTCCGCGCATGTTCGCCAAGGAAACAAGAATCCAATGACTATATCTAGTCAAAGCAGTGGTACCATCTGTAGATTGTGCTCCTAAGAATAGATGAAGATGGTTGAAAAATAACAACCTGAAGACCTGAAGATTGAACAATCTTTAAGAAGACTTTGTTGTTAGAGAATAAAACTCAGTTTTTCCAGTCGTTTTCCCTTTTGTAATTCTATTTATCAGTAAAAGTTTTACGCTATGCTATTTGTTTATTTAATTATTGCATTTATACTGCGAACAAACGAAAAAGGTTTAAGTGAATTTCTTACATCAATATTAATAATTAAAATGAATAAGATATTATTATTGATAGGAGAAGCATTTATTGAAGAATTGAGTGGAAAATGAGTGTATTCAAATATGGCAATTGTTGATTGCTTTTGGTATGAAAAAATCAAACAAGTAATTTAAAAATGAAGTAACATATATTACCATAGACATCGTCCCTCCTTTTTGTTTTAATTGATTATCGTAGCAGATTCTTGATGCCGCTTTCATTGTCCATTTCACAGGTCACTTGGTATCGCATATGCGATCCCATTCGGGCGAGAAACCCCACGCGTGCACACTATGCAGCAAGGCGTTCGTTGAGCGCGGCAATTTGAAGCGCCACATGAAGATGAATCATCCGGATGCCATGATGCCGCCACCACCAGTGCATCCGCATCCGCAAATACCAGCCGGTGTGCTGACACAAGTCAAACAGGAAGTGAAACCGATTATAAGTGAGTCGGCAAACACTCAATTTTTGAGAGAATGCACAAAACAGCCAGCGCTCCATGAGCGCTCCATGTCGTGATTATTTTGGCAACTTCTAATGTGTCCATGCTATCTATTATTGCAGTTCCCCACCATTCGGCGACAACGATGCACACCATACAACAGATAACATCGGGAGGAGCAGCCGGAGCCGGTGGAGCCCAACTGACGCCGGGTCTGGTGCCGCTGGTGACATCAACTCTGATTTCTCATAATGCTGCAGCGGCGGCTCAACAGCAATCGCAATCACAGAAGCAGCAAGCAGCCGCCGCGGCTGCCGTCCAGCAACAAGCAGCTGCTGCAGCTGCCGCTGCCGCACAGCAGCAACATCAGGCAGCGGCTGCCCATCACCAGCAACAGGTGGCAGCCCATCATCAGCAACAAGTGGCTGCCCATCAGCAGCAGCAACAGCAATTGCAGCAGCAGCAACAGCTGTTGCAGCTATCCATTCAACAGGCAGCGCAGCATCATCAACAGGAACAACATCGTCAGCAGCAACAGCATCAGCAGCAACAACAGCAGCAGCAGCAGCAGCAACAACAACAGCAGCAACAGCAGCAGCAGCAACAACACCATCATCAGCAACAGCAGCCACATCCCCAGTCCCAGCCGCCGCCGCAACAACAACAACCTCCGCCAGTGCCGATTGCCTTGATCAGTGATCCCAGTGCTTTGGCACGTGCAGCCATGCAATTGCAACATTTGCCGGCCAATGTGGAACAACATCCGGTGGTTTACTAACAGTCGCCTCTATTGCAGGGCTTTGCAACCAACAACAATAACAACAACTCCAGCACCACCACACCCACCTCCTCATCGACAGTGGCAACAGCTTGGTGAAGAGAGAAAGGACAACGATAGGGATCCAATGATTGTTGGTGGCAGCAGCAGCTAGGCCAACTGAAGCAACGTCGTCTATCCACGCATAAGCAGCTAGTTTATAGTATAAAAAGTAGTTTTTTAACAGCGCGCTGGTTACGCTGTATCTAAGCCGTAAAGAAATAAGTATCTAACTAAATGTATCAGGGATTGGGATATAAGAAGATATATATTTTGATCTACATATGTGCGATAAACCCAACCAGCAAAATCTCAAATCATCAATCCCAATCAATCAGCAAGTACATTAATCTCTCTTCAATTATATTGATGAGAATTACTTGATATTCGGATATAAGATCTTCGAGATTTGGAATCAGAAATGAATATTGCATTTCTTTCTTCCTAAAACTTTATTCTCTGCAAACAAACAAAAACTTCAAAGTGCAATACAAGATATGAAAAAACAAAAAACAAAAAAATAACGAACCATCTCATTTTCCGTTTTTTCTCCTCTGTCTTTCCACTTTTTTCTCTCTCACTGTATTCTCCTATTATCTATTGTTCTCTTTCTCTATGTGTATCTATGCAATCTTTTAGGCGCATAGCGTCTAATTTGTTTTAAAAACGTCTTTTTACATTTCTGAAATGTATCTGAGACGGGTTTGTGGACAAACATTTAGCTGTGCTAAAATCACTCCCAGACTTCCTCCCTCTATACATATAAATAGATCTATATACATATATACATATATGTGTATACTCATAATGCATATGTATATGTGTGTGTATATAGCATAAATACATATTGTATATGGCTTAACTTTGTAACCAGCAGCAGCGAAAGCTTATCATGTATTTTTATGATGTCCCTTTAAGTTTTAGCTTATAGATGCAGACCACATACTTTCATCCTTCTCATTCATATATAATATATAATAATAGACCTCTATCATCGTACTATATACATATATATATAAAACAAAACAAAAAATATATTATATACTTTATAGTTTGTATATAACACACGAAGAAAACAAACAAAATTACGAGAAAAAAACATCAATTTTCAAATTCAACAACTACAACAAGAACATGCTAATTGTATTATTTGTATGCATTTTATAAGGCAAATCATAAACGCATAAACACGCAAAGCATAGCCCAGTTAAAAAATATTGAGGATATTCCCCCCCTCTCCTTTATAGAGAATGTAACAAATCTATTCAAACGATTCAAGGCGTATTAGATCATTAGTCTAACCCCCCCTCCTCCACCATGCATACATACATAATTATATATATAAATATTAAAAACGAAAGAAAAAAACGTAAGCTTAAGTCGAAAATAATGATTTAAATAACTAACGAACGGAATGAGAATAAGCAAGGAGAATTAAAAACAAAACAAAAAAGAGGAAAAATAATTATTATTATATTTAATGTTAGTTGAACTACTAAAACAAAAAAAGAAAAGAAAAAACAATGAGATGAAGACGTAGATGGATAATGAGTAAAACGATCATGTTTGGCTGAATGATGAGCAGCACACTATCATTATGATTACAATTACGATAATGGATATATATATATATATATATGCATATACATATATAAATATATTTAGATGTATGAAAACTAACTGATGAAAAGAATTATAACAACAAGTTATTACCCCACTATTAAAGTTAACAAAACAAATAAACCCATATATATATTTAGATATATATATATGAATAACTAGGCACAACTCTAAACAATTAAACAAAAACAAAAAACGAAACATTTAACTGTGCTTATGTTGAAAACATGATTGATGAATGAGAATGGAAAAGTAAAAACCGAGATAATGAATGAAGAAAAAAGGAAAAAAGCGCCACAAGCAACAACATATCTGCTTTAATTTTTACAAAATGATAAAACTAAACAGCAAAATGATGATCACACGAAATTATATAATTAAAGATGAGTTTTAACACCAATATATATACACACACACACACCCACATACACACACACACACATTATGCTTCCTTTTAAATGAAACATTTTATATATCTACATATATTTAATTTCACAAATTTAATTTAACAAGTAAAACAAACAAAAAAAAAACCATAAATCCGTTGTACTTGTACACAAATAAATTGCAAAAAAAAATACAACACATTTATTATTTATCCAAGGTTCTGTTGAATTGGGTTAATTCAGTTCAAAATTTAAAAGAAACTGCATAAACTTTTTGCAATATGAATGAATATTTTGATTTCTTTTCATTTTGTTTAAGTTAGCAAACCGCAAATGACAGTGGAAGGTTATTTCGTATTATATTAAAAATGCAGGGAACAATTGAAAATTGTAAACAAAAACAAAACAAACAAAAACAAGAAACTTAATTGAGGGAATACCAAGAAATTGTTTAAACTTTAAACTAAACCCACATGATGAACGATATGTAAATGTAAAAATTATAAACAAAACACATTTGTATATGAGGCAAATAAGTTAAATATCATTTCATTATGAGATTCTCCAGCAGAAGTGTGAGCGTGAAATATAAATTTTTGTAATTCTCGTATAAGCGTAGTTAAAAAAACATAAAAAAGAAAACCCAAAAGAGAAGCAAACAGGACACATACATACATACATACACATTAAAACATATATTTATGTAGTTGTTTAGCCGTGTTAGTTTTTTGGTGTTTTTTAAATTGGTGATTTTGTGTGTGTATAGGAGTCGCATATATAAGTATATATATATATACATATTGTACGATTATTAACTAATATATAAAGGATATGTATGTGTAGTAGAAAGCGAATGGCAATTTTTAATACAGAATTTCAATTGTGTTGCGATAACAGAAAAAACTACAAGTAAAAATATTTATTTGTATGTTGCAAAATGAAAAACCAACAAATAGACACACACACACACATAGAAACATGCAGAGAAGAAAACATCATGCATACTTATTAACAATAAGCTCGGAATAGCATTAATAATAATGTTTCCTAATTAAAAACACACAGCAATCTAATAGATATATATATATATATATACAAACATACCACATACATACATATATATAAAAAAACAAAATTGAAACGCTTGACAGCCCAATTTAAATAGCAGCCGCAGCAGCATCAACAGAAGCAACAACAACAACAACAGCAAAAATAACAGTAACAATACTATATAGAAACAATAATGTACTATAAAATCAGATACAATATACCACTATATATACCTAATGAAAAGAAAGCAAATGGAAATATATATATATATATATGCCTATACAAGAGTAAACATTGGATTATAAAATTGCAAGAAAGAAAACAACAAGTATAACATTAAACAATAATATAAAATATAAAAAAACAGCAACAACAACGTATATAGAATATATTGTAAAAGTTATGAATAAATGAAAGTGTAATTAAAATTGATAAAGTAGTAAGCACACTAAACAAAAACGAATAAAACTGAAAAAGCAAACAAAAAAAGAAAAATAACAAAACAAAAAAAAAAAACATCAGCATTTAAGCATACAAAATTAATTTTTAAAGCTTTAACTTTTTAAAGTCAAGTGGTAATAGGTTCGATTAGAGGATCTGAAAGATAATACCAAACACGAAAATCCAGAAAAACGTTTGAGTTCATCAGAAATTAGCCTCCTTAAGGATTTATCCAACACTGATAAATCAGAGGGACTTTTTTTAATTCATTAATATGGCGCCTTAAAATATGCAACGAGAAGCATTCTTATCTAAAAATAAATGTTTCAATTTTCGAAAAATAGACTAGGACCGTCTAAGGTAAATATCATCTGGAAATTGAGGAATTTAACAAGAAAACAAGTAATAAACAAAAAAGAAATTTTTTCCAATGTTAACATACAATAGAACCTACAAATAGTTACAATAGAACCTACAAATAGTTAGAGCATGAAAGAGATTCTACTGAGAATTTCAAATTCAAGAAAATCTTTAAGACCTCTTTAAGTTCTTTAAATCCGTAGCTCTACTTGTGCAATGAAAGTAAAATAATCAAACCTGGGTTTCAGCCGGCTTCAGGTGATTAAATCTTACCAATTTGTAAGATCTTAAATCATAGGCAGCAGGTTGTCTTTACAGCTATTTCAAGAACCACCAAGTTCTATCATCAGGAGACTTCGATAAAAGATCAATCAGTTGTAATGGCCATACCATATCTTCAACGCTAAAAGTAGTTGGGAATTCAAACGACATGAAGCAAGAAAAGAACGGCAAAGCTTGCAACTGCAGATTTCACCTTTTTTATGTGCATTAACTTAAAACATTGTAGTTTTTTAATTTACAAGAAAAATAAGTGCATTTTCTTGTTTTCAGCTTCGGCGGACATTTTATTCCATTTGGACACGTGTTCTAAACCAAAATTTACCTTTTTTGATGAATAAGATTAGATAATTGAAACATTTTAACAAAGGAATAAAAAACTGAATGAAGAATTTCAAAGTTATGTTTAAGTATTTATATGGAAAGAAGTATTGCCTCTAAAAAGATGTTGTAAAGGTGTTTTTAAAAATTTCTTGTCTATAGTTTTCCATAGACTTTCATACTATGCCGACAAGATCTTCTCCGTTTAGGACTATTAACAAAAGATAATATAAAGTTTCTATTCAGTTGGAATATTGTGGAAGCGTCAAAAGTTCTATGACTATCAGAAAATAGGGAAATCATTTATCTCATTTAGCAGTAAAATCTATAAAGATTAACCAGCCAATATAACCTACATTTGAACGATATATATACATAAGTTATAAGTTTAATACTTGCACATACTTATATTTCTTTTAATCAATTGCATGCGAAATTTACATCATGAGCCAAAATAATAAGTTAAGAGTCGCCATCAGAAATTTCATCCTCATTTTCTTCTGGAATGGCTGGTAATTCGCCTCTGATTAAACCATAATTTGTATTGAACCTTCTTGGGCCACGCAACTTTTCCATGTCACGTACAAAGGCAGCAGCATTTGTGTGGGTACGGGACCACCGCAAACGTACAGATTTCATTGCCCTATCCAGCTCTAAGAACCGTTTAGTCAACATTAATAGTCGGGATCTAATAGTGTCCAAATGTTTTGTTGTTTCCTCAATATTCATTGACAATGGCTCAATTAAGGATAACTCTGTCCCATCGCCAGCGGAGTCAGCATCGGGGTTTGGTAGCTGCAAAGGATTCATTTTTATTTAGCCAAAATTTTATTATTTTTAAATTTAATGATTTATATTCGCCGCTCAAAATACTAATAAATGTAAATTCTAGATAATGTATGTGGAAAACAAAATGTGTCATTGAGTATTTAAAAAAGGTTACTAGACATCTTTTATTTTTTGAACAGTATTACGTATTTCATAATGGAGTTAAATTTTGTATTTTAAATGATCCTGTCTTGTTGTAAGTCAAGTAAAATCAGGTTCTTTGGTCAGTCTGCCTACCGTTCAGACTGTATTTTGTCCAATAAATTTCAAAAAGTAAAATATTAATTAAATCGGAGTTAAGCCATTAAACACAACTTTGAAAAACAAATTAATTTTGAAGCCATCTTTAAAAAAATCCTGTATACATCATGATATTTCGCGAAAATTTATGGATTTTCACACATGAAAGTCATAAATTTGTGACCACCACTGTAACATAAAATTTTACTTACATTTAACAAAGTCGCAATTCACGGCAGGTCACGGTATTTCAGGATCTTGCTCATCACTAAGGACTGGAAATTGGAAGCTAGGTAGAGATGTAAGTGTGTAGTAGGTAGTCTTTGAAATACTGCGCCCGAAATGGCTGGAAAACCACCCCTAAAGACCTTCACAGGGCGGCGGCTAGGTAAGTTGCGATCATCTGGCGGTTTGAAGACTAAAATTTTGTATTTAGTATTGAAAATGAACTAAAACTGTAAGGAATGACAACCGAAACAGGTAACAAAATTTGTTTATACAAATATTCGCAAGAAAATTCCATAAACAAATTTTTTAATGATTTTCAGATACTAAATCCAACACTTCTACAGCATCTCTGATGCAATTGAATGACGATGTTTTGGCCCTGATAGTGAGATATTTGAATGTCTATCAACAATTTCAGTTGGCCCAGTTGCACAGTCGCCTGTCGAGCATTGTCCAAATGCTCTGGAGAACTCGCATACGGAATGTTGTCTTGGAGGATGAAATGTTTCGTCGATCGGCAACATCATCTAAAGAGTTTTTGGAATTCGTTTTGGCTTTAGGACCATATATGCAAGGATTAAGCTGCCATGGAATGGATGTAAGGCGCTTACGTCATCTGAGTAATCATACTCTAAGTGGTATAACAAGTTTCGAATGGATGGCAGAGACTCAACGACGTGGACGAGTTCGCTTTGTGGATGAAGATGTTCGACTATTGCGTCGAGTATTTCCCTCGTTGAGGAAACTGAAACTAAGAGGATGTCAGATTACAGGCAAATATCTATGTGATTTGGAGCTACTCAATGAACTCTCTTTGGATGATTGCCAATTTTTGGAATCACAATATTTCCCAGATATATTTCGGCAATTACAACTGCGTAAATTTGATATTATGGAAGACTGTGATGAGGTCAATTGCTGTGATTTGGTCGATTTACAATTGTGTCCCACTCTCGAGCACATCAAGATTGCAGACTATCACCTATGCATGGAATCGGATATCACCCAACAGTTGCTGCAATTGCCCAGGCTGCATAAATTATCCATATACTCGAGGAACTTTGTATTCGATGTCTTATCGCGCATAGCGCGTCCCAATAATCTTCCACCGGGTGGCGAGTTAAGGGGCATCATAGGAGGTCGTCAGCAACAAATTGAGGGTTTCCGTTTTAGTGGTTTACTCCACGACTATGGACGTTTCTTTCGCGAGTTAAGTAATCTACGTCAGCTTCAAAGATTAGAGCTACACGGTCTATTGGAGGAGGGACAAGATCAATTGCAATGTCTAGAAGATCAAGCCTTGGTCCAGCTATCCACTAAGCTGCCAGCCTTAACCGAACTGCATTTATGTGGCTATCAACTGGAGAGTCCAGCGGGCATACTCGAATTCATCATCCATTGTCGTCAATTGAAAATTTTGAATATTACACGTTCCAAATGCCTAGGCGATGCTCTGGTGTGGCGTTCCTTGGGCATATTAACCAAACAGAAATGGCGCCATGAGCCCATGCGATTGTGGATCGGGGAAAGTGATATTAATCCTGAAATTATTCATTCATCGCGCTATTTGGACAATGAACGTCTCCTGAGGATCGAAACGAAGCGACTAAGCCACCATGAGGACTATATGAATGGTGTTCTTAAGTTTTGCTTTGTAAGATGATCAAGGGTGTGTGTGTGTGTGTGTGTCTATGTGCCTGAGCCATAAATCAATTTGTGGACAATACAAATACAGATAACGAATCAATAGATTAAAGACTTGAACGCTTTTCCATTGTACTTGAAATACCCTGTGTGGGTAATAGAAAGTTTTAAACTGAATAAAAGAAATTGATAAGCAGCAATCCAATCAATTAGTTGTTGTTTCTATTAGTTGTTAACCCTTTGTTATACAACTGTGTTTAATCATCTAACTTCCTCAAATGTCATTTTCTATTACTCTTTCTTCTCTTTGGACAAGAAGAGGATTCAACAAGTTTCTACAGGCTAGACTCCTATATAGATCCTTTGTCTACCATAAATTCTAGGATTAGTTAATCTAGGCAAAGGAAGGCCAGCAATCATAAATCGTAACATCTATAATTTCCAACCGATTTGGAAAATAGAGAGTGCATTTCATATTCGTTGCCTTTTGCTTTCACCACCAATCTGACCCTTTCTCTGCCATAGTGCAAGTTGATAGGTTGTCAGAAATTTCCTTGTACTGTCGATTAGATTTTGGCCTTTGGTCTCATTAGTGTTTATTTATTGTCATAATATATGTATATTACGTTTTAGTTTTTCAATCTCAACCAAAGGTAGTGTCAAAATGTGTTCCAATTGAATCCCAGCGAAAATCAATCAAATGATGAATTAATCAATTGAATGACTTGGAATTAATTTGGGTTCACATACATAAATAATTCAAATATATGCCAAACAAAGTCAAAAAAACAGGGTAACCTTTCTTTTTTAAATGAAATCAATCGGATTATATAATTAAGTCTTGATTGTGAATTCTCCTTTTTAAGCTACGCCCATGGAGTTCCATCCCATGTGAGTCCATGGACAACGCTAAATGCATTGCCAATGCCGCCTTCGATATTTTTATCTCATTCATACATCAAAATCGCTCCCCATATTGGGAACAAGTGTTTTTGAGAATCGCTGGATTCATGTTTCTTGGTGGGGGGTGGGGGACCTTATCAGACTTCCACTGGCTAACTGATTGACATAGTAAATAATATTATGTATGTATATGTATGTATTTACAATATATACACACAATAATAATTTGAGAAGTTTCTGTTCATATTGGATGGTGATCGGGTTAGAGTTTAGGTGATAAGTTGCCTCATTTAAGAACCCACAAAAACGAAAAAATAAACAAAATATAAATATATTTTCTGAAAGTAAGTACGATGCACTCATTTGATGATCAGAGGGGAAGTGCCAGGAAGAACACTAACTCCCGGCAGCACAAAATCGTTAAAGATAACCCTAGCCTAGAGAAAGATTATGGAGCTGTTGAACTGACAACGATGAACGGGCAGCATTTAAACTATAAGTACTGCATTGGGGCCTAAGTGCAATAAACATAAATTTAATTGTACACTGAGAGAAATCAGTAAATTCTTTAAATCTTTAACTCTTTGATATTCTTAAACCAAATTTGCTTTAATACAGTTATTCATATGTCTATGATATAGGTTGCAGAAAAGTCAACAGCCCATAAATGTATGCAATAGATTTAATGTTTCCATGTTAATTAAAAACTTTTTATAGACCTTTTATTTAAAACATGATTTATGATCATGCAACAAGGACAATTAATGATCTCAGGACATTCCAGTAGTCCTTTCACGGCTTCAAAAAGAGAATTCTTTATCTGACTATTGCATACCTTAGGGGTTAAATATCTACAATTTAACAACTCTAGATCCTTCTGCCTCTAAGATTTCGTTCAGTGTAATCGTTAACTTTCTTAGGTACAATATTATTTCATTTTGTTCGGTACAATTTTTTTTTTTTCGTTGATTCTTAACATTTCTTCACTTTATTTTAATATTTGTTTTGCCCCTGCTTGTTTACTTTTTGTTTTTTGTATTGAAGTATTGAAAATTGTATTTTCCAACGTCAGTCGCAATCAAGACGGCATTCGTAGCGGTTCCATTCATCAAATCAAAGTGAACGAAGAAAGTGTTTTTTTGATTAAAGTGAGAAAGGGAAAAAAAGGGAAAAATTACAGACTTAATCAATGTTGACTGATAACCTGCAGATCAAACCGGAATAAACGGACAAAATCAAGCAGGAAAATTGTCTTAAATATTACATAAATAGGTATTATTATAATTATAAATTTAAAAAATACATTTTTATGTAGTTTATTTAGTGTATTCAAATATGTTTTTCAAATACCTCCTCAAACTTTGCCTTATACAATGGCATTTTATTGATTAAGCATCAAGCATATAGATATTTTTGCATGGTCTTTTCTGCCAATGTAATTTTTAAAAAGTTGGGATTTTCTTTCGCAATATTTGAAGTAAAGTTAACAAATTTAGGACATTAATTTATGTGGTCAATAGCAAGTGGTTAACCAAATTTCATAAAAATCTTAATAATAATAAGGAAGTTATGCGTATTAAAGAATTTCACTTATTGAAGAGCGCGCAATTGAATTTCACCAAATTCATATTTGTAGTATTTGCTTTGGCACGTGGATTTAAAGTTTTTCTTTAAAATACAATTCCTAGAGTTAGCCGCCATTAGTTATTTAGGTCATTCAACTAATGAAAGTAATGTAAATCACTCTATTAACTATCAATTTCCTTAGTAAAAATATTAATTAGATTAATGAATTATGCATCAATTCGATAGATAGTATGTAAGGGGAAAACGAAGCAAAAATATGAAATTTTTATTGCAAAATCTAGTTCTATACTGAAAGCTTTTAATCAAGAATCAATAGTCATTCTTAATTTATTTAAATTAATAATAAATCAAATAGCATTAATTACATGCAAAGTGTTTTATCTCTTATATCCATGACTGACCAAGCGAAAAAAACTGTGATTATAATTAGATTGACAATTAGTTTAAGTGTTTAAGGCTGTTGCTACTACTAATGTTTGTATATACCTGTTTAGCATAATATACACAAACAAATTCTTGAATACATCTAAGCTTCAGTTTCATTTCAGATCCTAAGGTGATAGAATGATCGTTAAACAGCGTGTTATCTGGATTAGTTTAGTGGGACTTTTGCTATCAAGCATAAGTCTAGTGTGTTTGATTAAATTCAATGATATTCATCAAGGAGCATTGGAATGGTTTATGACACTAAAACCAAATTCAATGATAACCAATTTGTGGGAGAATCCCAATATGGTTATCAATGTGGATCTATATCTCTTCAATTGGACAAACTCAAAGGATTATAAGAATCCCGAGATAAAGCCATCATTTGTGGAATTGGGTCCATATCGGTTTACAGAGAAAATGCAAAAACTAAATGTAGTTTGGAATGATGAGAATTCTACAGTATCATATTTGCGACGAAGTCGTTTCGATTTTATTCCGGAGAAAAGTGCGGGCGATCCAATGGATTTGATCGTGACACCAAATTTATTAAGTGTCGGTATACATCAGAAAGCATCGAGCTGGAATCCAGTATTGAGAACCCTTATGCTAATGGCTTTAAATGTTTATGGCAATGAGCCGACTATGAGACGTCATGCTAAAGATTGGATGTTTGATGGTTTCGATACACCCTTGATTAAGATGAGCAAAATGGTACCAACTAGAATGGTGCCAGAATTGAAATTTCCCTATGAGAAAATTGGCTTCGGCTATCCAGTGAGTTTAAGCCTTATACAGGTATTCGTTGGCCATATATATGTTTAATATGTTTTCGTTTGTTTCTATCTAAATTAAAGCGCAATGGCAGCACAGAGATCTATGGTCATCACAATGTCTATACGGGTCGTCAGGATTTCAGTAAATTGGGTCAAATAGCACGCTGGCGTTATGATAATGTATCCTTTGCCAATCCCAAATGTCAGCTTGGGGGTAGCACAGGAGAATTTCAACCTGTACCACTTAAGAAGCATAAACCTATATCGTATTTTTTGCCCGATATTTGTCGTGAATTGGAAGTTGATTATGCCGATACCATTACCTATGAGGGCCTTGAGGGTTATCTCTATAAGGGCACAACCAGAAATATGGCAAATGGTAAGTCATCGTTTCCATCGTTTTGGAATTTTCTTTTCACTCCATTTTTTCCCTGCAGCTACTGTGAATCCCAAAGAGAAATGTCACTGTATGGAGAATTGTAAGCAGGAACGAACAGGAGTATTGAATGTATCAACTTGTTGGTACGATGTTCCTGTCTTTGCATCCTATCCGCATTTCTATAAAGCCGATCCGTTCTATGTAGATCAAGTGGAGGGCATGAAGCCAGATAAGAATCGTCATGAAATGACAGTGATATTGGAACCCAAGACGGGCATGATTTTGGAGATAAAAGCACGCATTATGGCCAGTCTATTGGTGGAACCAAGACCCGAATCGTAGGTAATAACAATTGTTTTCCAAACATATCACTAATTCTCACTTATATAGAGTCTATCGGAAATCACGTCGCCACTTCTTTCCTCTCATTTGGGCTGATTATAATGTTCGCATTACACCCGATTTATTGGATCTTTTGAAATTAGTACCCTTGACAATAACATTGGGCAAATTCTTATGCTGTTTGGGTGTATTATTGGGATTAATTTTGGTACTCTGGTATCCAAGGCAAATTCTATGGAAGAAACGTCTAATGAAAACCATAGAGATATCTGGCATGGAGGCGCGGTGTATGTCAGAGCAAACGAAAGGATGTGTTATCGAAGGATCACCATTACTTGATGGCCTACAATATGTTCCCAAAGAGCCGGCGGGACGAGCCAGTTGAATTAGTTGTATTAATTAAACTCATGCTAATGTGATAAGGATATATTTTAAGGGATCTTTGTCTTAAGTGACTAGTTTATATTTTTTTTAATTGGGTGTGTACAAACTAAGTTAATATATACATACATAGTTAATTAAAATAAAATTTAATTGTGTTTCGACACATTCTAAAAATACTAAAAATTCCTCTTTATCATTTGAACTTTGCTTCTTTATTTTGTTACTATTAATCACGCCATAATAAATACATACAAATGTACATACAAAGCTTTGGTAAAACTCCCAAAAAAAAAATAAGTAAACAAGAATCACTCATCGCCCGCCCCCAATTCCTATAGCTACTGATAAAAGCAATTATGGGTTTATGATACATTTCTTGACACTTTCTGTGATTTTTAGTTACTATCCTCATCATGAGACTGCAAAAAAAAGGGAAGAAAAATATTTAGCGTCCGTTACAAATTTGAAAATTTTACCGTTTTCCAACCGTTTCCGTTTTAATACAAAAGTAAAGAGACGAACAGGTTTCTTGCTCACAGAGAGTAAAAGAGATAGCCAAAGAGATAATGAGAGAGACGGTCAGACAGAGAGAGAGAGAGAGAGAGGGAAAGAGAAAATGAGAGACATTGCTTACTTGTAGTTGTTGCCTTATTATACCCTATAATGTCAAGCCATACATAAATTTTGACTAAGAATGCTCTTTGCATTATTTACATATATATTTTTTTTCTCTTATATAGTTATAATTAATACATATTGTAACTATGTACATATACATATATAAATAACTTTTTGCGACCTCTGACATAATAATTTTTTACATTTGAAAAATAAGTTCAGGGATTCCCCAAGGAAAGTGTTGTTTAATTTTCAACCACTAACCATATAACGCATAAATGGGATAAACGTCAGTTTTTTAGATTGCAAACGTTAGCCTAGGCTTCTAGCTAGAAGAGTATACAGTAGTCGATGCAATCGCATACATATTTACGCTTAATGAAAAAGAAATAATTGCTGTTGCTTGTCGGTGGCTCGACGACTTTTGAAAAATATACACGCCGCTATTTTTTTTTTTAGTCACAGAGCAACCGTCAAACGGACCACGACGATCGATCGCGTTTTGGGTATGGTTCAAGATCAATATAATATAACGGTGCGAAATTAGATTAAGACTTCTGCGCGTGCAAGTGAGACGACGAGACAATTAAAAACAAAAAAAAAAATCAAGTCACTAAAGTGTTGTTGGGTGGAAGGCAAACGCAAGGCGGGGAGACGCTCACGCAAAGAAATTGTATTTACACATTGGCGTCTCGTTGCGTGTTGCCACCTCGTTGAATATTTATACAGTGACAACAATTTACGATTTACAATTAAAATTAATATCTACAATTGAACTCAATGCAAGTGTCATGCAAAACAAAATATGCGATTGAATGGAAACAGAAAAAAAAAACCACAAAACCGAAGAAGCTTTAGAAGTGGCATGTAGCGCAAAAAAAAAAAATAAGTTAACAACGTAGAAGAAGCAGAAGCAGTGCTAAAAAAGCAATATAATAACAACAACAACAACAACAAAATGTAAGCAAATTTTTGTAGATGAAGAAGAATTAACGCTACGCACAGCGGCATATGTACATATGTGAGAGTGAGAGAGATACAATTTGTGCATGTGTGTGTGTGTGAGTGGCAAGGGCGCGGACGCAGACGGACGAATTAAACGTGCCGCGTTTAGCTGTCTCGCTCTATTGTTTAAAGATCAAATATTTTATATGTTTAACAACTGTATGTGTGTATGTATAATTATTATATATTAGGGAGTTTACTTTTTATGATACTCGTATCAAAAGATTCCATGTCTCTGACGCATCACAGAGAGTGAGTTTGCCAAATGGAAACCGATAAAGTATGTACACACATACATACATATCTATACATTTGCATGTGTATTAATGTATGTACATACATATATGTAGAACAGTTAGCGCGGGTGGGATTTACCCCGCATCCATTTGGTCAAAAAGGGTATACTAAAATTGTCTAAAATGCAACTAAAATTGAATAATCATAATCAGCCTGTTCTTACAGGGTGTTGGTGTAAATATATTTGACATTTATCATCTGATTGACGTCAGCTGATGACAACTTCACAAGAACTTCACAGTTTATAGACCACTTCATAGGCATTTCTGAGAAAAGAAGTTTGTGAACAGCTTGGCTTAAAGGAATTTAAAGCAAAAAACAAGTGTAGGGTATCTCGAAATCGGATCCTTTGATTAATTCGCCGACTGGTTTTTGTGTTTTTTGGCACATTGCACCGTCTATTAATAGGACAAAAAGTCAAAAAGCATATAAAAACAAGAAGAAAAAAAAATAAATACAAAACATGTCAACAGGTTGCGGAAGTGACGGGTTGAAATATATTCAAGGACTTGGGCTCTCTGGTAAATAATGGATTTTACCCAAGACAAAAAAAAAAAACAAATGAACGTTAAAAGTGAACTCTAATAATCATAAAGACAACACAAACAATGTAGATATGTACATATACATAAGACTTTTGACCAAGTGCTAATTTACCTGATTATTATTTGCTCAAATGAATTGGCGCTATACACAGAAATATGTGCTTGTACTTAGTGGAGGGGTTAAGGGGAATAATCAGAGCAAATGGAGCTGCGCTAGAGTGAAAGAAAGAGAGTGAGTGCGCGAGAGAGAGAGGGAGGCGGACAAGCAGGCAGGCAGTGGGAGGTGTCTATATGAATGTGCTAGAGTGTGTGAGTGATATAAATAAAGAGCGGGGCGTAGAAAAACTGGTTTTCCAGTTTAACCTCGCTACGTGTGCATTAATATATATAAACACAATATTAGTAATTGTACGTGCTTTTTTATTTTGTTGCATTGAAATTGTTTAAATATTGCCAATATGAATACACACCTTCATATAAACAGTAAACGCTAGAGGCCTAACCGACCAATTGCACTTATCAGACAGACGGATGAATGGAGGAGACCTGCCTGGCAACACGACACTTTGTTGGGCTATGCAATGGTGCAATGGCCATGGTCATATGGCAGACCCTTAACGACCCTTTGCGTCATACATATCACGCACAAAATGGGTTTTTAATGGCGAAAAACGTTTCTAAGGCTAAATTAGCTGCCTTTTTTGTTTTCGTCAATGCCAATCGAAGAAATTTTCATTTGTTAAAGTAAAATGCAATTAGTTGATTCATTGAACTTATTTAGTAAAAAAAAAAAGAACTGAGATGAATCATTAACATATTTTGAAAGTTAGCAATTTGAAATTTACTTCTTGTGATGCCTAATTTGGTCAAGATTAGGTTAGTTGCCTTTAAAGATCATTCTTATACATCATGTACATAAGAAGTATATTGACTCATAGTTCAGGAGTATTAGAACTATATCCACTGAGAGATTCCGAAGAAGAACTGATCAGGCTAAAGTAGAAATAAACAAAATTGAAGAGAAGTCGATCAGGCTTAACTTTCGCCGCTAAAGTATATACATATGTATGTACAATACTTGTCAATCAAATCTAGTCTCCCCTTTGGAATAATTTATTCAAGTTTTAATTAGTAATTCAGCCTTTTCAGTCTACCATAACGAAATTTGATATACTTTCTATGGGTTTTCCTGATTACATTTGTTTGTGTGCTGAAATTGATTACTTTAGCTTACGAATTATCAAATTACAAGGTTCGCAAGAGATCTAGATCCCTTGATGAGCTGACATATCAGACACATATTACTCAATTTGTTAACTCTGTGATATGTTTGGCATCTTCTGGGATCACTCCTCGATTTCATCCTGATCTAATGGTAAATTTTATGGAGATTTTCTAACGTTTCGACGGATCGATCCTTTGGCAGTGAATTCAGTCAATTATCACTCTTTATAGTAGTGTGAGATTCGTTTAAACAGGCGAACAAATTTATCGAATTGGCTGATCTATACTCTCTGTTATCGAAATCGTTTCCTTCTCTACGATCTAACCAATTTCAATACAAAATGGCGGCACTTTCTACACTTTTAAGGACATATAAAAATGATCTCAATTAGGGGAAGTTTTTGTTGAATTGTAATTAAAAGTGTCTGCTGGAAATTTGTTATTTTCAAGATGTGAGACCTGAGAGACCTAAGAGCCAAACGTTAGCAAAACCGGTTTAAAATTATTTGTTTAACCCCTAAAATAAAGTAGTTTACATTGTTTTTTTTTTTTTTTAATAAATTTCTATACTTTATGTATGTGTTATTTAATTTTGCGGTTAGTAGCAAGTGAAATATTTTTTTTATTACAATTAGACAACAGAAATTATAATGTATATGAAAATAAATGTATAATTAAGTGCGTCGCAGTTAAAAACATTGTCGACTCGACTCGATTAGTTGGTTTGGTTGGTATGTTGGTTTGTTGGGGTATTCTTGGGGTGTATTTACACCGCGTGATCGCATTTCTCTCTCTCTCTCTCCTCTCTTTCTCTGTTCGCTCTATATGCGATTTCTCAGAGTTGCTCGAAATTTTATTGGCATTGAGCCTAATGTGTGTTGCCCTGCCTTTGTGGGGAAATTAGAATTGATAAGCTATAGGCTATATGTAGATGATAAGCAGCTACCCGCAGCTACACATACAATATTTTCACTCACACAACTCTCTTTCAACAGAAACAGCCAACACCAAAATACAAACATAAAAAATAATAAGCCTCATCAATCTAAAGCCAGTGACCAGACAGAGGAGAAGTCAGACAGCAGTCAGTCAGCCATCGTGCGCCCCCTGCCTTATTTAGTTGGAGGAGATACAGAAACGAAGTCAGAGAGATGACATCACGTGTGCGTCATTGTGCCCGTTTGGGAATCGTTGCGCTTGGGATCTGTTGCATAGTAGCCGGCATATATCTATTCCGCAATTGGATCGACATGTTCACACGCATGCGCGGCAAGGTGAGTAGACGAGAAGAACACACAAAGTGTTATCTAATCTATGTTATCTTTTCAACATGTGTGTACATGGCCAGATTATTCTTTCGTCTCATACATGAATGCATACAGCCGAGTTCACAAAAATAGCATCACATCAAATTACCAATTCCAAGACCATTTTTTGTGAATGATATTTCGTGCATTGCTAAGATTATTATTTTATTAGTTAAGCATGCCAAGATTTTAATTTACAATCAAAGAATGTGTTCGTCATGTAAAGTTTGTAAAGAATTGAGAATAGTAGTCGAAAAAGTCTTGATACCTCCAGAATCTATTCGAAATATTGGTAATTTGTGGCTCTCTTTAGTGATACTTGAAAGTGTTCATGTAAATTTTGATAAATATTTAATATAATATTTATATTTACTAGGCCAAGAATGTTAATTGAAAAAATGTTCAAACCCTTCCCATGTCTTTGTTGACTATTGGTTCCTGTTATTTGAGTAATAATGGTAACCATTTTTGAAGAGAATGCAAATAGTTTATTCATTTATTTTAGATAAGGGATTCCTCCTAACCAATTCAGTTAATACATTCCAAATTTCGTAGAGAATTCAATAAATAATAATGAACTTTATTCAACTTATCATTGAAATTTGGTTGAGTTTTCTTTATTTCATATTCACGCAAAGATACACTGCGCTTCATCAGGTTAACGCCCTCCTTACACTTACCCTAAATGTTAAATATTTTCCAAACTGTTTAGAATAATTCACTCAAAGTTTTTTTTTTACAATATAATTCAGTGACTACTCTTCAAAATAAGACAAATTTGAATATTGTAAGTCATGAGATTTATTTACTAATATTTTTCTTGAAAGAAGTGTGAGAAAAGCGTATTGAAAATTTGTTCATCAGAAATAGGTAAAAAAATAAAAATCTTAGTGAAACGTAGGACAATTTGTTTTGTATATGCTATATTTGTGAACTGGCCTGTTTATATTTGATAGTTTTTGACTCATTTGTACAAATTGAAGAAATTCTTAATGTTAATAATCAAAAATGCTGTTAATTTAGCGTATTATCAATGCTGTTTCTTAATTAATAAGAATTTTGCGCACCTACACAGTCGCAGTAAAGTCAAAGCTTAATGGCGTTGCTATTCTTGTGAACTCCGCTGTACCTAAAATAAGTGTATAGTTTGTGAAATTGAAAGGTCAACTGAGTTGAGTTTTTTTTCTCATTTGCATGCGACTTTAACCTCAGTAATTGTCGATTGATTGAAGCTCAATTCAATTCACCAAACTGAATATCAAACGAGCGAAAAAGAGACAAAAAGAGAGAGAGAGAGAGAGGGAGGCAAAGAACACCGAATTATATTTTGCAGGTGTTCAATAAACCAGAGATAAGATACTAAATTTTTGAATGTTAGCATTCTGTTTTTCTTTTTTTTGGTGTGTTTCGTTATTTTTGGCAAAACTGACTAATAATCATAGTTACTGATTAAGTTGATTGACTGTATCATCCATCAAATGAATCAGGCAACAGTTGCAGGGTTGATCAGCCGATATGAAATTGATCTATAGCCATTATGATGATGGCCAAACGGAAATGTTTTCTTACCTTCCTTCTCACACACACACAGGTTGTTTATTATCTTATCGTTCAATGAAGTATACAAAAAAACCTCAAAATTAATTTAGCGATAGATTTAACTGACATATTTTGCTTTCGATTAGGAGAAGGGAAGGAGACGACTCGGCGGGCTATGTATGTGGCTTGTGTTCCATAAAAAGCTTAAAGCAAAGCACCTTTGGTTACAGGTGTTGTGCCCTTGACCGACCATTGCACACCTGCTAATTGATTGACTTCTTAAGTAATAGAAGGTTCTATATACATATACAATACACGTGCCTTTCAACCAATTTTTATACAAAGAACAAAAAGTTTAACAATATCAGTTAAATTTTTTTTTATTGAGTTAGTCATTTCCGGCTCCCTTAAGAACAAGATTAAAGACCACAAAAACAAACTGATTAAGAACACAAAAATTTCGACTTCTTTGTGAAGTTTATTCAATCCGCTTTAAGAACCCTTTGAATCTCATTTGTGTATATCCAGCCATTTGATATACTTAGTTTTATTGTTGCCATGCACAATTTGTACATTAATCATTTAAAATTTATTGACAACACATCTGAAACAAACTAATCAATGTTATTTCTAGATATGTAAGTGTTTACATAAGTTTCTCTATCTGCAGTACTTTTTAAATTACATGTTTGCGGAAATATTACTTGATCTTCGCCGTACTTTTATTTGCCATCCAATTTGTTTATTTATTTCAATCAGATGGCAGATTGTCATATGAAATATATTTATAAGTCCCTCAAGCTCAAGCCATCTCAGTCAGAGATATTAGAAAAACCAACTACAGTAGAATCCGGTTATAACGACTCCGCTTATAACGTCCGTCCGGTTATAGCGGATAAAGTTCGATGAGTGATTGGTTGGTCTCAATACAAACTTACGCTTAGTACGTCTCCCGTATATAACGACGAAAATCGTCGGTCCCTTGAGGGTCTTTATCGCCGGATTTTACTGTACTCATTCTATTAACATATCTCAAATGTATAAATATTTTAAGTTCTAATTAAAAAGTTCGCAAAATATTTCGAAATCTTCCCTAAAATCACAGCACTATATAGACCAGTGGTCGGCACGGCCCATTCCCCGGACTAGGACCTAGTTCTGCCGCAGCGCTGCCGTCTCACATATGTACACTGTAAATGCTCGTGTAGGTTCGGCAACGGCACTTCGCAAACAATTCGACTGGACAATTGTCTGGATCGATGAAAAATTTTGCATGTAGGCTTGTATATACTGCAGGGTTTGCATATCTCAGATTCAGTCGAATCGGACCACTATATCATATAGCTCCCATACAAACGTCAAAGTCACGAACAGTGACTTTTCTGAATAACTTCGTTACTTTTTAAGATATTGTCGTGAAATTTAATATAAGTGAGTTTATTGTAGCTATAAACGACTGTGCAAAATTTGATCCAGATCGGGTGACTATATCATATAGCTCCCATAGGAACGATCGGTGGAAAACAGTGACTTTTGCCAATAACTTCGTTTTTTCCTATGTTAAGATTGTGGGCCGTTCTTCCGCACACATTAGACTTTTTGGATAAAACGTTTTTACGCATTGATGGCTATGGGTAAGGAAAGAATTACCAAAACAGTTGCAAGGGTATACAAACTTCGACGCGGTCGAAGTTAACCCCTTTCCCTCTGGTTTATATTTGTATTTAAGTTTTATGAGCCAACAAGTAAAAACTTCAAACATCGACCCAATATTATTAATTTCTCGTAAATTTGTTAATCTCAAGTTCCTTTGTGATAGATTCCGTTTCGCGGTTTTCGTTTCCTCTTTCTAAGCAACTGATTGCAATAATAAATATGTTCACTCGAAATTAATAAACTTATGGAGCGTTCAGGGAATTGCAGGGTGAGGTAATTGTTCCTAAAAGAAATCATTCTCCACTGAGTTACAATTTCTAAGCTTCTTTTTTACAAAATTTACAGAAATTCATAATTAAAAACTTAGGTTTGTATATGTATGTACTTCAATAATTATCAGTGAAAAGTTATAATAATATATTATAATATTATTTCTTGTTGTTTAACAGTCACAAAAAGTAGTGACTAATTCCTTTTAAGTCAGTCTATCTTAATGGTTGGACCTTGAACAAAAAATTCCGAAGATTTTTAGAGCACGAGAAACCATGAAACAAATTCACTTTGGTCTTCGGGTCTAAATTCTTGGAATCATATTTATAGCGTTATTGAAATCTAAAGTCTTCTCTAAATATGTTCTTAAAGTCTTCTTTTGGTATTCTACATATATTTTTCTTAAATTGAATCAATAAATTTATACTTATGAAGCTGAAACTTAATTTAAGCTAATTGATTTCAATTACCATAACTAACATATTGGATCAATTTCGCTTTTTGTTTATAGGAAATGGCACTCAGTCCTACGTCAAGGTCATATGATGGCTGGAAAGTTTCACCTTTACCATTGAATTTCGATGTCTACATATTCAATTGGACTAATCCAGAGTATTTCTATATTGGCTCTGGACAAAAGCCACGCTTCGAACAACTGGGACCATATCGCTTCAGAGAACAACCCGATAAGGTTGATATCAAGTGGCATAATCAAAACTACTCAGTATCGTTTCGCAAGAAGTCATTTTTCTATTTTGATCAAGAGGGCAGCAATGGAAGTCTAAGTGATGTTATAACATCGGTTAATACCATTGCACATGTGAGTATTGAATTGCAAACGAATTATAAACTATTATTAATGCATAATTTTGTTATCCAGGCTGGAGCTAGACATGCATCTGAATCATTTTTGGGAAACTTAATGCTGAACGGTGTGAATTCGGCATATTCCCAACGAGTTAGCATCACAACAACGGCAGAGGAGTTCCTATTCAAGGGATTTGAGCATCCTTTCATAAGCATTGGAAATATTTTAAGTCCCTCGATGGTGCCATTTAAACGCGTTGGCTATCAATATCCACGCAATGGCTCAGCTGAATTCGATGGCGATATTAATATGTTTACGGGAGCTGATGATATTGCCAAAATGGGACAGATTCATACCTGGAATAATATGACACATACAGGAGCATTTGAGGGTGCCTGTGGTCAGGTTATGGGCTCCATGGGTGAATTCTTTCCACCCAATTTGAAGCCAAAAGACACTGTTTACATGTACATGCCGAAAATGTGCCGGGCCGTGCCCTTAGATTACACAGAAACAGTCACTGTGCATGGTGTGACGGCTTATAAGTTTAGTGGTACGGATCACGCATTGGATAATGGCACCGTGTATCCAGAGACCAAATGCTTTTGCGAAGAAGGAGATTGTCAACCGATTGGTGTGATTAATATACGCAAATGTGTACAGAATTCCTCCGTGTTTATGTCATATCCGCATTTCTATAAGGCGGATCCTAGTTATCTAGAAGCTATTGAAGGTTTATCACCGGATCAGTCGAAGCATGAATTCTTTATGACCTTAGAGCCCAATGCCGGAGTGCCCATGGATGTGGGTGGTGGTTTTCAGGCTAATTATCTAATGGAGCCAATACCTGGAATAAGGTAAAATAAAAACGAAATACGAAAACAGTAAATTTTCAAGCACTAACTGACCTTCCTGTTCCAGTTTATTCCGCAATGTTCCGCGTGTCATGTTGCCAATGATGTGGTGCGAGGAGCGAGTTCGTGTCACCGAAGATATTGCCGCTGACATAGCATTAGTTCCTTTAATTGTTCTCCTGGGCCAAATAGTCACTGGTATATTGCTGGCTGGTGGTCTAATTTGCACCTGCTGGTATCCCACGCGGCAAGTGACACAACTTTGTCATGGTGATCCCAAGGCCAAGGCAATGGCCTTGCGTCCACTTGCCGCATTTGGTGGTGTTGGTGCCACTGCTTCAAATTCATTGCCTGCTACTGCCGGAGGACGAGCAGCAGCAGCAGCAGCAGCAACAGAGCCTGGAACGCTTTTGCGTTCGACCCATGAGCGCATTGGAGTCCGTCTGCTGGATTACAGACGTGATTCTGGTTTACACGAGAAGCAGAATAGCATGGAGAACTCACCGAGAGAGCGTCTGATTACTGAACCCGACTCGCCAGATGTGATAGTTAGATAATAATTAAGTAGTAAATCGATTAACCTACATCTAAAGATTTTTCTTTTGTTTGAGAAGAAAACCATTTAAGCTCAAGACTTGTTTAATTGTTATCTACACCTAGCTTAGATGAGTAAAAAAGTGATCAAGCCATTTTGCCTATGCCTATGCCAATTTATAACATTTACATCACATGCCCGCATATCCTTTATTCACATTAATAGGAGATACATAGAATTCTCCCCCTTTCCAAAACACTTGAGAGAGAGAGAGAGATTTGAATAAGATTATTTATTTTAGTGCCAAAAAGTAGAGAAATCAGCACCCTAAAAATAATAATAATAAAAATAAAAAAACAAAAAGTCATTAACTATTTTAGTTCAGAAACAAAATGTAAATACTTATAGATAAACCGAAACTATTCATCCCCACAATCACATAATTTTGCCCATCATTCAAAAGTTTACACTGCTCACGTCCAAAGTATTTATGTAGATTAAATATTAATAATAATAATTATTATTGTAATACGAGACTTTAGTAGTTTTTTTTTTTTATACGAACACTCTAAACGTGTCAATGAAGTGATATAAAAACCAATTGTTCATCAACTTTAATAGTATGAGAAGGTTATCATAAATTATTTTTTTTTCTTTAGGGCCAAAACAAAACTGAATACCTTCCAAGAAATGTATGCTGGAAATTCCTTCTTTAATTGTAATAATAATTGTAATTAAATAATAAAAGAGAGAAAATCGTTGAACATAATGAATTAAATAAACAAGTTTTTGTTATGAATTTATTCACACAGTTTAAAAGTAAATATAAATTACAAAATGAAATCCTTTAGATGCGCTGAAGATAAGTGGACAGAGCCCAGAAGCAAAGGCTAACAAAACCAAAGCTAACCAGAGAGTTAAAAGTATTGGCCCCACCACTACCAGCATTGCCCAAATCCAGTTTCGAGGCCAGCTCCTCGGGAACATCCAAATAGACACGTTCCACACCAAAGCTAAAGATTAATTCTCTCAATAGGGCAACATCCACATAATCACCATCGGATGACCAAATGGTTAAAGTGCATTCATTTGTCTCATTAACAGCTGCCACCAAATTATGCAGCCGCTCAGCACTATTGGCTGCAATACCGGCACGCACTGGAAACGTGATACCCATAGCCAGTTCCTTGGACAGGACATTATTCGATTTGAGAGTGTCCAACATGGCATCGCATTGGTCCTGTGTGTATTCACCTTCTCGGAAATCGGCCCCCCAATTGGTGGTCCAGCCAATGGAAAGAACAGCTTGCTTATAACGCATGCAACCGGCAAAGAAACGATCCGGATCCACTGGAACTGTTTTATTCTGCTCCACTGGGCCACTGAGAATATCGGCGTTTAGCCAAATCGGATAGGTCATCTATAACGATAATAACTTTACATTGATTTCTGATTTCTGACTAAAAATTCTCTTACATTTGGTATGGTGACATCTAAAATGTCTAGGGAACCTTCGAATACTTCAATGGATTTAAAATCCAATTTCACACCCTTTTCCGCACCCTCATGGTCATCGTTATAGTCTTTGATTTGATTTAGAAAGTCTTCTAGGGTTATATCCGAAATCGTGGCTGGCGGATGAGCCATTACGGGTAGATCTTCACCTTCGCCATTGATCTTGCCCAGCACAATATCCGCTTCAATGAAATCAATGTCACCTTTAATAAGAGAGACAAGGGCAAAGAATTTTAAAATTTATGCGATACAAAGAGTTGCGATCAGGGCCGGATTCAGTTAGTCTTGGGGGGAGGACAAGAGCCATTGCAAACAGAAACAAACTTAAATTCAATTTTCGACAGCATTTACAAGTTTCTCAGGCCCTTCCGACTCTGTCAGCTCCTTCACCTGCACCTTTCCAAGTCCGACCCTGGTTATACTTATTTACCGCTTAGAGCCGAGTCCAGCAATTGCTGACTGTTGACGGCATGAGCCCAGCTGATATCCGTCAAATTTTTGACCTTGGCTTTTCCCCTTATTCTGACCATTGCATCAATTGCACTCTGGTCCAAGAATTGTATAGGTATGGTTTCTTCAACTTGTTCAACTTCGTAATGATAATAACTGCTGGCATTCAAAGCGATTCCATTGATGGGGCCCACGAGTGCTTCATGTGAAAAATTGGAATTAATGCACACACACACATATATGTACATACATACACAGATATGCCAATAAGTATATGAAAATGTCGATGGGGAACGTGAGCAAAGAGCGAATGTGTGAAATAGATAAGTGTACGGGGGAGGGAAATTGGGCAGTGGAGTATGGGTTTCTTACCTTTTTAAATACATACCTTTTCAGAAATGTACACACATTTGTACATACATACATTTGTGTGTATGAATATGAGCTCTCATCAATTGAGTCCAATAAAAATGAGTATGAAAATGAAAATAAAATCAAATGACTGCTGAAACGCTGTTGCACTAGATCAGACGACGAACAACAATTGAAATGTTTATATGTAAGTATTGTTGTTTTCTTTTTTTTTTTGTTGCTTTTAGCGCAGTCGCAGTTAAAAGTGCGCGCAATTTGAATATGATGTAAATATTTACCATGTAAGAATAAATATAGAGTAAGTATTGTTATTGATGTTGACCCCAGTTGGGGGCTATCATGAGAAACGGGAAACATTTTCTGCACTAGTTAACAATCAACAATGTACTGAATAACGATAAGCCTAGTACAAGCAATTAACAATAAAGTTATTGGCACGTATCTTAAGCTTTCAATTGATTAAATTAATCTTTCTTAGCTGCTTGCTGCTACAAGCAATTGATAGATGTTCACAGTAAATTACATAAAGCTCAGATATAGCCTATTGAAATTGCAAATGCCAAATAATTATTTATAATATGCATAAATTATTAGAAATGTTATACGTTTTCTCCCTAATTGGCAATTAAAAAGCCTTACGACAAAATGTTATTAAATTTAAATTCAAGCGCCTTGCTGTAACGGTTTACTGTTAACATAACAGCGATTACTGTCAAAGGCATCCCATCCAAAACGAAAAGCTCATCACTAAGTGCAACTTTTTATTTTGGTATTTCTGTACGAAACGCTTTAGGAACAAATTTCAAGACAGAAATTAAAACAATTGTTTATTATTATTTTTAGAACAATTCAATTGTTATTTGCACAGCTACAAAAATGATGGTGAGTAGAAAAGGAATTGTATAGCAACTGGGAGACGATATGAAACAAGATCTTTAGTTGCAAAAATGCAACAAAAGATAAATTACTAGTTGACGCACACACACACACATACAAACAAACAAATTTTCTTATCAATAAAAATGGGCGTAATTAAATTGTGCAATAAACGTTTAATTTTTTATATGTAGGACGGAACGGATGAGTCAAATGTACTAAACAGTCCCTCGACAAATAATGGAAATGGTATTACATTGGAAATCGGTTCGCCCTCAAATCCACTGGCGAATCCAGGTCCGACTTCGGCCGCTGGGGGAGCAATAAATGGAAGCGGCGGGTCAGCCACCTCGCCGGACAGTTCATCCACATCAGCACCAGTGACGACACCAGTCGGTGGTGCTCTGCCATTGGGGGAAAATGCATTGCATGTAGAGATTTCCGATGCGCTGAGCGAAAAAGAGAAGGTCAAATTTACAGTCCATACAAGGACAACGTTGCCAGGATTTGCCAAAAAGGATAACAATGTGGTGCGACAACACGAGGAATTTGTATGGCTGCATGATCGCATCGAGGAGAATGATGACTATGCGGGCTATATTGTATGCTTCTCTATTGAAGTTGTTCGACTTGCATAGTAATTGATTATAATTTGTTATTTAGATTCCCCCCTGCCCGCCACGCCCAGACTTTGATGCCTCACGTGAGAAACTGCAGCGTTTGGGCGAGGGTGAGGGCAATATGACCAAAGAGGAATTCAAGAAAATGAAATCCGAACTGGAGGCGTAAGCAATTGAAATAATCTTTAAGCTTTAAACACGTAAAAATCGAATCTTTTCATATTTAGAGAATACTTGGCCACCTTTAAGAAGACAGTGGCCATGCATGAGGTATTCCTAAGACGTTTGGCCAGTCATCCTGTTTTTCGCGTTGATCAGCATTTAAAAGTATTCCTTGAATACGATCAGGATCTGTGTGCCAAGCCACGCAAGAAAATGGCCATTTTTGGTGGCTTTGTCAAATCGTTGGGCAAAACAACGGATGAGATATTGCTAAGTGCCACGGTTCGGGATGTGAATGATTTCTTTGAAAATGAATTGCAATTTCTTACTGAATATCATGGTCATTTGCGTGAGGCAGCCGCTCGAACTGAAAAGATGACACAACGGCACAAAGATGTTGGTGATTCGCATCAGAAAATATCCAGTGCACTGACCCAATTATCCACAATCGAAAAGGGCAATGTAGAGACTTTTGTTGCCAAAGCTGCCGAGGTTTTTGAAAAGATTAAGGTGAGCAGGAAGAGTCTAGGGGAAACCTTTTTGTAGAATATCGTATCCTATTACTGTTCGACGTATTCATAGAATCTTGAAACTCGTGTGGCTAGCGATCAGGACCTTAAATTGGGCGACACTCTCCGCTATTATCAGCGTGATAGTGATGCCGCCAAAGCCTTGTTAATACGTCGCCTACGTTGCCTGGCCGCTTATGAGACGGCTAATCGTAATTTGGAGAAGGCTCGTTCCAAAAACAAAGATGTTCATGCGGTAAATATGATTTCAGGGAATAAAGCTAACAAGAAAGAAAATAATAATAATAATTCATTTCGTGCAACGACCACCCTTCCCTTGTTCTGTTCTTAACATGCAAAACAAATTTCGTTCAAGAAAAAATCAACCTTTGTTCTTTTGTTCACATCTCGATCTTTCGCGCTTTCACTCTGTCTCTGTATGTTGTTGTTGCTGTGGATGGATTTCATCCGCTGCAGCCTCTGGATGTGCAAGAGGTATTTGGCAAATTGTTCTTCATTCAAACAAACAAACAACACACACACAAAAAGTTCTGTAGATTATCCCTTAGTAATTGTCCAAAAACCCCATTCAAATATATATATTGGAGTTGCCGCATGCTTGCTCACATTTTATGTATATATATGTATATGCCCCACGTAGCATGCCCATATTGTGTGTAAAACATTTTGCCTAAAATATAATTTATTAAACCATTTAATTGTTATTAATGACATTCGAATTGTTTAGGCTGAAACTGCCCAGGCCGAGGCATGTGAGAAATTTGAATCAATGTCGGCCTGCGGCAAGGAAGAGTTAATTGGTTTTCGTAATCGTCGTGTGGCGGCTTTTAAAAAGAGGTAAGTTCATCTATTAATTAAACCAAACTAAATAACTAAATAAATTTATGTTTTTCCAGTCTCGTTGAACTCTCCGAACTGGAAATCAAACATGCCAAAACCCAATACGAATATCTTCGTCAATCTTTGTTGGCCTTAAAGGAAATTGCCTGAGATACCAAGCAGGAAGACGATGGTAATGATGATGATGATAATGAGGGGAAACTGGACGCAAATACCATGTCATCTGCACATTGTTTACACATTGAATCATAGCCAAGTCCATACGTCCCTTCTATCTCTTTATACCCTGAAGTAAATCAATTGTTTTCATTGCTAAGCAAAAAAAAAAAGTTTTATCAGTTTTATAAAACTCTGCCTATCTCTCTATCTCTCATTTTTTATTATTATTATTATTATATATAATAATTATTACAGTTATTGTACTATATATGTATTAATTTTTTGTTTTGTTTTGTAAAACAAAACGCTTTTATATTGTGTCTAACGAGCATTCCTTTATAAACAAAAAAAAACCATAAACACATTTATATTGTAAACACATTGAAAAGCTGAATATATTAAAAGAAGAGAATTATTTGAAGTGATGAAATATTATTGTATTATACGCTTTATACTCTACACATACATATATTATGGTATTAAATTTAAGTAATGTTTATGTATTGAAAAAGTGTTTTTTCTGTTTTTCATTGTTTTTGTTGTATCTATAGAAAGTCGACTGGTTGTCATAGATCAACACAAATTGTTAGCTCTAGGCAACATAACAAACACCGGTTGGAATTCTCAGTAGCCTAACCACGCACAAGAATTAAGTCCACCCTTAAATTAATTAAATATTAGTATTTGAAAGTTATCTTAGCTAGTTACTTTTTCGTTTTCGCATTCACAATGGATGAATTTGGTTGTCTGGATTATAAGAAGCCACCGAACTCCGAGGTGCCCGATATGCGGACCTCAACCTATCGCGGACATCGTCATATTACGGATGTGCGATTGGGCAATAAATTGAATGCCAAATTTCCGAATCAAAACATCTATGTGCGGGATCCTTTGCTGCATGAGAAACAATTCTCGGAATATGGAGCCAACTACGAATGGAAGGTAACTGGAGAGAGAAGAAGGATTCAAATATTTAAGTAATTTCATACAAAATTTCCTTTTTCAGTATGGTGATCCGAATATTTTGCGCAATCCCTCGCTTAATATGAATGTTCAATTCATGAAACCCTTCGAGCAGGGTAAAATACGTTTTGTAAAACGAAAAATCAAACCCATGAGCAGTGTAAGCATGGACACATATACACCCAAGGATTTGCCAATGGAGGAAGATCCTTTACCCATAACCATGCCGACACCGGTGCAGTCAACCAAATTGACTATTGATCGCTCCAAAACGGGTTATAGTAAATATTTAGATCCATCGGCCACCACATATAATTTATCCTATGTACGCTATAATCCCTTGGAATTGCAAGTTGGAGTCGCGGCTCATGATAATGTCACATTTTGGAATTGGAATGAACATTCGCCGGCTGGTAACAAGGTAAGCCGCGAACCGGATGAGAATATGTGTGATACGACGGCAGCCAAGAAGTGTCCCAAGCGTATATTGGAATACCAAAATCAAACGAAACGTGTACCAAATACTGGCATGAAAACCGAAGTACGCGATAACTACAAGGATCCACGTTTCGATACTATGGACTATGACTTATCCGATGTGAAGCCAATTTTGGTGCATGAACCGATTACACCGTTTGCTAAAAAGAGCGAATATGGTATCTACGGATCGGGAGAACCAGTTTTGAAATATGTTTAAATTAAAGTCAATATATGTATACAACAAATGTACTTTAGTTTTTATTACTTTGACTCAAAGACAGTGAAGCTATGTGGCATTAGATTGTAGATCGATGTAACCAAGATTTCATCATCATCGCCAATGGCCGGAATGGCAGTCTCATCTTCCGGAGCTTTGGCTATATACAGGGGAATATCAGAATTGGCAAATTCAAGTATAAACTGACGGCATACGCCACAGGGTGTGGTAAATCCCGATGGATGACAGGCAACTACAGCTCCAGCTGTATATTTCAGGACACCATCGCTAATACCCTTGGCCAAGGCTGCACGCTCTGCACAGCAACCGGGAGTGAAGGCCGCATTCTCGATATTACAGCCAGCATAGGCTACACCACTTTTCGAACGGAATGCTGCACCCACTTTAAATTTACTATACGGGGCATAGGCATTATGCCGGACATCCAAAGCCGCATCCAATAGTTCACGGCCATTGTCATCTGTATTCAGAGAAGAGAATCATTTTTACCAGAGTCATTTAAAAGTTGCCCAGTATTTGCCCACACTTACCTAGCTCACTGTATGTGGTAATGTATTCATCTAACATCTTGGGATGTGGCAAATTCGGTGAGGTGCTAATTGCTTTCTCATTTACAGCTGCCTGCGCCGCCGCCGCTGCCTTCGTTTCTCGTTTGTCCACCTCACATTGAAGTTCCTTCAAAGCATCCATATAGCCATTTAATTTTTTATTTAGCTTACGCTTAGTTAATTCCATTTCCATTTCGTTGAGACATTTCATGTATTGCTTAAGAAGTTTACGTTTTGCCAACATTTTCTTTTTTCCTTTTTTTTTGTTTTTTTAAATTAACACTAAATTTTATGAGCCAAAAAATATTAATGTTTGTTTAATGTCTAATCTAGCCTAATCCAAAAGTAAATTTGCGTCAAGAATTTTTGACAGATAAGACGTAGGCGTATACGATATCACGAATAATGGGGATTCCCCATTTATTTTGTTTTGCAAAAACCTTTGTTGGTGCATATTGATACCCTTGCAAAAAGGGTATATTCATTTCTTTTTCAGACTGCAATGCAAAAAAGATTTAAAAAAAAAAAATAAATGGGAATTTAGTTTACTTTAAAATGACATCGAATCTTTGAAAAAATTCATTTGGATCCGATTAAAGACAAACTCATGATTTTTTGCGAAAGTTGGAAAAAAATGTAGTTCGATACATTATAATTGAATTTTTCATTTTTCAAAATTATGCGTTTCTTAAATTCTCAATAAATCGATTAAATTAGAGCTTAATAAAATTTAGGTAAATTGGATTACTTTGCTGCATATTGACGTTTGTTTTTCCATTTAAAAATATAACTTGATATCTTAACATTTCAATTAAAATTGAATTTACAAGCATTCAAATAAGATATCACTTTTGAAAATTAAAAGTTTCTTAGAATATTTTGAATTCTCCGTCTATTGATATCTTCTTTAGACGAATCAGCCGAATCGGCTAACTATATTATATAGTTCCCATAGAAATGACTGAATAATTAATACAATTTTAGACCAATAACTTTGGTTTTTTCTTAGCGATTTTCAACAATTTTAACATTTCTTACTTTAATACATAAAAATATTCCTAATGTCTAGATTCATAAAAATTGAGCGAATCATAGATTGAAAGAGAAAAACTAGATCTAGCAAGGGTATTGAAGTCTCGAGTCTAAGTCTAAGTATTCCCGGTTTTATGGATTTTTCTGAGAAATGTAATAAATGCATAACAACGATTCGAATTGCAACAATAAACTTGACAAGAATGGGGAATAAGAATGTCAGTAACAAAAGCAAATAATCATGGAATTCGTATTTATATTTCAATTATGAGGAATCCCCTTAAATATGGCAATATGTAGGTATATCCTGATTATAGAGACAAACTTTTAAAAGGATTTAAGATAAGAGCAAAAAGGTTTATTTAGAGAAAGGGAAAATATACAAAATTAGTTACAATTTGTATTCGAAGGTATGAAAATATAGAAAAATGTGTTACATTTTTCAATTAGAGTAAAGGTAATAAAAATAAATTGTGTGTTTTAAAGCTACCCATAAACTTTTTTCATTTTTCGTTTAAAAAACTATTAAAGAAAATGCAGTTCATATGAGCTACAATATTGTCGTGGAATTATAATTTAGAAGATAGAACCAGTCCATCCCATATATGTACATACATATATACATCGCAAACTATAGGGGCTCGTCATGCCCTACTCTCTCTCTGATCATTGAGTTTGTTGAAATACTTATGTATTTGACACACATTTATAATACATATGTAATAATGTATATGTATGTAAATAAATATGCTCACTTGCTAAACAGAATGTTTTGTTTACTACTGTTATTTTTGCTTTATTTTAAAAATGATTAGATTAGATTACAATTATATGTAGATTGATATTGAACTGGATTTTCGCCAACCTTGAACTGCCTCAAAATTATTACTTCCGATAGGTGTGAAAACTGCTTGGCAACAGATTAAAGATTGAAGTAGATAAAATTGGATCATCGGGATGAAAAGGCTCCTGCTTAGCCTCAAGTCTATGATCCAGAGCCTGTCCTATATAAATAGGAATATCACCGGTGGCAAATTCACGAATAAATTGCCTGCACACACCGCACGGAGGGGTAAAGACATCCTCCTGATAGGCCACCACGGCGCCCACAGAGAATTCCTTGGCACCTTCACTCACGGCCTTGGTCAGGGCCGTACGCTCGGCACACGAACATGGTGTAAATGCTGCATTCTCCACATTGCAACCTGTGAAGATTTGATTCGATGGTATGGCGCGAAATGCAGCTCCCACCTTGAAACCACTGTAAGGAACGTAGGCATGTTGACGGACAGCAAAAGCTGCCTTTAGCAGTTCTTGGATTGAAACATCTACAACACCAGAGAGAAACAACTATATTTCTGAGAAATATTAGATCAAGATAGGAGGGGAAAACTTACCTAAACTACCAAAGGTAACCACCTCTTCGGCTTTGTCGGGGCGGGCAAAGTTCTTAATTAAGTTTGACATGATGTAATTAATATTTAATAAATATATATGGTTTTTTTTTCAGTTAGTTAAGGTATATTTATAACCAAATGGTGTGTGCGTGGCTCCCGTGTGTTTCTCCTTCGAACGTCCGCTGGCAAATGGACGGTTTGTGATCTCTGTTGTTAGCTATGACGCCTAAAGCCGTTCGTGGCGTTGTTGGTGGTGGCAAAAATAAACATTTGGTCAAATAAACGAGAGCCAGAGAGAGTGGAGAGCGGCACGGTGTGGGTTGCTTGATAAGACCCATTGGAGCGTGGCATAAATATTATATTAACAGATGCTTTCTTTTTACAATGGTATTGGAACGATCGGGTAATTACCCGTATAGTATATACGATTCTCTACAACTTGTGTAAATAAATTATTATTGCTATATTTTTCATAATGAAAATGTTTCTACCAATGGGCAATGGCCCAAAGAGATAAAGAATACAAATTCCTATAGAACAATATTCATTCACACAGACAATGAGACTCCATAAGGCGGTTAACAAAGGATTTTCAAAAATTATGGCTATTTTATTTAAACAATTGTCTAAAAACTATTTATGTGTTTATCTGTTCATTATTTTCAAAAGGCAAAAAACTTTTAGGAACTAAAATTAATACACATTTCAAAATTTAAATAAAACGGACAAACGGACATTTGGTATATAAGGATTTGAAAATATCTCAAAATCTCACGCTGTGGATGAATAGTTTGGTCTACAACGTCGGCTGATTTTGAAGACTGCTGCTGGTGTGGCTGTAGATGATTCTGTTGGCCGTTATCAATTCCAATGAGAATTCTGATGGTCCCTTTACCAAATCCCTCGAACCAACGACACATTCACTTGCACCCTAAATTGATGTAACGGCTTGGCGCTTGGCCATCGTATGAGCTGCATCACCTATTCCGGGTTGTTGAGGATTATCATTAAATAAAGGCAAAGCATCTGTCAAGGACATGCCCACAATAGCTACCGCTGGCACTCCACCCGCAATTGCTTTGCAGGTGGTTGTTAAGCCACTCTTACTACCATTCTCACTGGCCACTCACTCCTCCCTCCCGGCTGGTGCTGCATCATAATTGTTAGTGTATTAACTATATTCACTGACAAACCAAAACAGATCAACAAATAATCAACACTAAACAGCTGTTTGACAGTGACATTTTCCAACACTGTTACAGTGGACCCTTCATTCCACACTCTTGTTCGTTAAGCAAAAGCACTTTTCCCATATAAATCAAAGTAAAATGAATTCAATGCTTTTCAGAAATTTTTTGTTTAATGGGTAAAGTAGACAGCTCTATAATATGTTTCCGGGATTTGGTGCAAGTTTGTGCCAACTAGTACAAATGTTTGTTATACGGGGCGTTCGTTATCCGAGGATCCACTGTAAAGCCGTTTGTTTGCATTAGGAGTTTATGGATGTGTGAGTGCTCTGAATTTTCTTGTTATCACAAAAACACAACATTTTTTTTTAGTCATTATCGGAAAAATTCCCCATTAGTTACCATTTAGCTCTACTTAGTGAGTGATTGTTTTCGTTTCGTGATTCTGCTTTCATATTTTACAATGACTACGTCGACATCATCCTTATCCAGTACAGCGTCGAATCATCAAAGGCAGCCCTCGCAGGACGTAGAGATTAATATGGCTAGATCCGAGGGCGGTGCAAGTATTCCAGAGCGTCTGCCTCCAGTTAATGCAGATGACCAACGCTTTCCCTATTGCATAGTTTGGACTCCGATACCAGTATTGACCTGGATTCTACCGCTAATCGGTCACATGGGTATTTGTACATCAAGTGGAGTTATTAGAGACTTTGCTGGACCTTATTTTGTATCTGAAGATAATATGGCCTTTGGACGGCCAGCGCGATATCTGCGACTGCATCCAAAGTATGTGAACGGTGGTTCCAATGCCTGGGATGAGGCGGTTTCCAAGGCATCCGTATTGTACGGGACCAGGACACATAATATATTCTGCGACAATTGTCACTCGCATGTGGCCACCGCCCTGATTAATATGCGCTACAAAGAGAGCTCCAGTTGGAATATGGTAATTCTTTGCTTCTGGACCTTCTTCTGCGCCCGCTATGTGGGAATATTGGGATTCATCAAGACATGGCTACCATTTGCAATACTTGTGACAATTTGCGTGCTCCTAGGTGTTTACTTTTAAGCAAATGTGTAATTCAACTTCCATAACAACATTATCTTAGTTAATTGTTTATTGTATTTAAAACAAAAATGTTAATTTTATATATTTAATGTGTGACTCATATTCATTTTGGCAGTTTTAATTTTCGACAGCTTGCGTTATCTCATTGGCGAGCTCAAGGAGCTTCTTCCACTGTTGTATGGAAAGAGAGATGCCCTTCTTGCCCGGCAAAATTTCTCCATTTTTCTCGTAATGCTCACGAATATCGACCATTTTGCGACCGCGGAATTCATTAATGCGTACCTGACGCAACCTTTCCAAGGTCCAGGTGGTAGGTCCATCACCTCCTCCACTGGTGTCCTTTTTGGAGGATGAAGTAGTGACTTCTTTTGCTTTTTTGGTAGGCGGTGGATTGCGCTATAATATTGACATTTGAAATCCGAATTACTTTATTTATCTTCTGGAATTAACATTTTCTGTTAGGTTTAACTTTTCGACATATTTCATGCTTTTTAATTGATTCTGCTCTTGTGCAAACGGCTTACCAATGAGAGATTTAAACAGATCTTAGACAAACAAATGCAAATACAAATGCTGTTTCTAAAGAAAGCGCGGTCTCTTACTTAGCCGGCATTCGATCTAAAATACTACACTTACATCTTCTGGACCGCTGTCACTATCGGAAGAAGTTGACTTACGGCTCTTCTTAATCTTGGGCATCTTTATTTCTTTTAAATCTTCTTTTCAAGAAATATTGCAAATCAAAATAATTTAATACGGCTGAAATAGCGGCAGTTTGGCCTGGCAGTTCTCAAAAGTGAATATATTATTTTAGAGTGACCCTTTATTTTATTTTTAGTCCGCAATATCGTGATTTATGATTTTCGTGATATTTTTGGTTTGCAGTTGCAATCAATATTTTTTAAAATTCTACAAATTTGTTGTAATAAGCTTACCTGATTGTGAAGCTTGAAACTTGTGGTTAGCTAGATTGAATACTTGTCGGATATATATTTTATTTATATTTGATTGTGAAACTATCGCGTACGAGTTTGTCCATCTCAATTTGAAGGAGATGGTCAGTGTTGGTAAAGCAGAACCGGCGTCTTTTGGGAAGGCGCATTTTTTTCGCACATCTTTTTTGTTAAAAGCAGCGTTCAGTTCATTTGTTAAATTAATTTTAACCGGGATACACCGTGTTTAGCATTTAGCTTAGTGGAAAGTGTATATCATTTAAGGTATGTAGAGAAAATTATGTCAGTAAAATTGAATTTTGCGAGCCAAACTATATCTGTATGTACATATTTGTATGTATGCGTGTGTTTTTTTCTGTATGTATTCATGCATTGTTTTAATTTTTGCAGTCAAGAGTATTTGAAAATTTATTGAACAATGAGCAAAAAGAAGGATAATCCTGAGAATCCATCTACCGATGGCGAGGAAGAAGAGGAGTATGCAGTGGAAAAGATCCTGGATAGACGCGTCCGCAAGGGCAAGGTATGTTGAAAATGTGTCTGTGGTTATTTAATAATAAAGGATGAAATATCCCATTCTAGGTTGAATATTATTTAAAATGGAAAGGGTATTCCGAATCGGAAAATACTTGGGAACCAGAAGCCAATTTGGATTGTCAAGACTTAATTCAGCTTTACGAAATGAGTCGAAAGGACGAGGTAAGAACAAACCCCGATGCACAAGTACAGTTGTGTTTACGAAATAAACATTACTTTCTTTTTGAAAGGGACAGAGTAATAATGCTGCAGCTGCTGCCAAGAAAGATCGTCCGGGCAGTTCCACCAAGAGCAAAGAATCGGGACGAACTAGCACTTCTGGCAGCGCTAGTGGCAGCAGTAAACGTAAATCTGAAGAGCCAGGTAAGTCATCAGATGATTATAAGTTTACCGTTACTTTTATTAACTTGCTTTCTTTTTAATTATTAGCTGCGAGTGGAAAATCAAAACGTTCCGATGCCGAACCAGATAGCGGAGTAGATTCGGTATCCTCTGTCGGCACTGGCTTTGATCGTGGTCTGGAGGCCGAAAAGATTTTGGGTGCCTCCGATAATAATGGACGGCTAACATTCCTTATACAATTCAAAGGTGTCGATCAGGCCGAAATGGTTCCGTCCACAGTGGCCAATGTTAAAATACCTCAAATGGTAATCAAGTTCTATGAAGAGCGTCTCTCTTGGTACTCAGATAACGAGGACTAACGTTAAGACTAAGATCATTATTAAGAAAAAAGTGGACCTATATGGCGCTAATTATAAACAATTTATTGAATCACAAAATTTTTTTTGTTCAGTTTAAATCTAAAAAGGGCAAATAATAAAATATAAAAAAGAAAACCCGCAAAAATCGAGAATGTATGGTACATCTGGCAATCATATGCCAATAATGGGACACACACACGGTGGGAATTCCAATATCCTTCTGCAGGATTCAACCAAAAATTTGAACCAAATTCGGACGGCCCTTTTTAAGTTGTTATATTACTTCTTTCTACCTACTCTACAAATGAAATTTTTGCCTTTAACGTTTTACAAACTAAATCCGGCTAAAAATAAACTCCATTCTCGATTGAGTATGCCCGAATCCAGGATAAGATATACATATGTACAACGTCTGAAGTATTACAATTTTATAACTTCGACCTCGCGGAAGTTTGTATACCCTTGCAACTTTTTTGGTAACTCTTTCCTTACCTATAGCCATCAAAATGGAAAAACGTTTGATCTAAAAAGGCTAATGTTTGCGAAAGAGTAGCCTACAATCTTCGCATAGGAATAACGAAGTTAGTAATCAAAGTCACTGTTTTCCACCGATCGTTCCTATGGGAGCTAACTGATATAGTCACCCGATCTTGACCATTTGGCACAGTCGCTTATAGCTGCAATCAACTCACTTATATTAAATTTCACGAATATAGCTTAGAAAATAAGTAAGTTATTGAGAAAAGTCACTGTTCGTGACTTTGCCGTTTGTATGGGAGCTATATGATATAGTGGTCCGATCCGGCTGAATCCGAGATATACAAACTGTGCAGTATATATGTACAAGCCTACATGCAGCTCGGTAGCTCTTATGGTCTAGAAGTTCGCGTTGATCCAGACGGACGGACGGACATGGCTATTTGAACTCGTCTCGTCGTTCTGATCAAGAATACATATATATACTTTGTAAGGTCGGAGATGCTTCCTTCTTTGCGTTGCATACTTCTGACCAAAATGAATATACCCTTTTTGCAAGGTTATAAATATATTCAACAATGTTGAGATAGTTCGTCTTTGAACTAAACTACTTTGAAACTAAGCCATATTATAAATATTCAATTTATTTAATATCAAGGTTTTATTTAATAATAAGTTAAACTTTAAATTAACCATTATAATAACATAACATTATGCATTTAATAGTTTGTTAGCCACTGTGCATTCCGAGTTTTCCAACACGTTGCCACAACATGACCAATGACGACGTCCTGGATGTCCTGTATGTCCATGGCCACAACCGTTATGACCTGGCATACGACCCTCACAGGAACATTTACCCTTGCCCGAGCAAAAGGAACAACAATGATATATACCAGCATGTGGACGAACCTGTCTTGCCTGGAAAGTGAATGGACTTCCTCTGATGGGACGCTCATTAATTGTAATTGTTAAAATGAGAGATCCTTGGGCATCTGGTATAAAGGTGATACTATAAGTGCCATCGCGATGATCGGAAACATCAATGGGTAGAAATTTGTTATTCGAGTCCTTATATTTAATCATACAATTGATTTCCAAACCACCATGACAGAGTGAAACACCATCGGCATCCCGGGAATGCAATAGAAGATCCGCTTTCTTATGCAAACGAAGCTGAGAGAAGCCTAGAAAAATTGTTTTCACAAGTAAAAAAAAAAACTCTTTTCTAAATCAATTGAATCTCTTACCTTCCCATTGCAAAGTGCAAAGTGAAGGTTCAACAACTTGCATGGTAATGATGCCATAAAGTGGTATATCATGTTGATCCTTGGTGCCTGGAGCTCGTATCTTTGGCAAAAAATGCAGAGAATCGGAAATCTATATATATATAAAAGCAAAAAAAAGTAGTATAGTCATAGTTCGCAAGACGAATTTAAATACACATACCTTAGGATCCACGGGCGGTTTAAATTGCTGACAAAATTCCAAACGTTTCATCAGTATGGAAACAAAACTGAGAATTTCCACATCGGCTCCAACTTCTAGGAGTTCCTGACTAAAGCGAACAGCTTCTAGTGCTTGTTGAGTACGTTTTTCTGCAAGAAAAACAATGTGAGTAAGGACTATAAGGATCACAGGATTATGATTCTCACCCAGATCCAACTGTTGCTTTAGAATAATCTCCACTTTGGACTCTCTGGCTCGGTTTATCTGTTGGATTAGTGTACGGCGATGTGATTCAAGTGCCTCGAAATAACCCTGCATATAACGATCCACTTGGGACTGGATATCATCGCATCTGCCATTGATACCACGAGCAATTTCATTCAATCGCTCAATAGAATGCTCTGCATATTGGCATAAAGGTCTTGTCTGTTCGGTGGCCTCACGCAATAATTTCCCCTGATGTCCTATGGCTCTGGGTATATTCTCATGACGATGACCCTTGTGCAGCAGGACCAGACAATCTGGACAGGCCAATTGTTTGCATGGAACACAAAAGGCCTTCATCTCGAAGCTGGTATGAAGGCCACATTTCAATACCAATTTGCTGCTATCGCCCAGGCCAAGTTGTTGCTGCTTTTGCTTACGTGCTCGTCTAAGTTCCAAGATACTTCTCATCCGATGATTGGCTGTACTACGTTGACGTTCATGGGCCTCCTTGCAGAGGGTGCAGAGATTGAGAGTGCAAGTGATGCAATGATAAGTGGCCTACAAGGAGACGTAAATAAGTAACTCGTCGAGCTGACTTTGGTATATGTACCATGCAGCAAGTGAAACAACTGCTTTAGATCAATAGACCTAATTTATATGTTATACCAAATTACTTTTAAATACTTTGGTGCAAACGCAGGCCATCTCACTTAGTCTTAAGCCGCCAATGGCTAAGTATTAGAACTTGTATATTTTCATTATCCGAATTTTATGAAATTTTGTGTTTTAACAGATATTTAAAACAAATATTGGTGTGCAAAATTTCATAGCACTAATACTGCAGAAGAAAGTTAACAACTGCGTACATGGTATGTAAGTCGACATACCAAGTTTAATAAGCCTAACCTTAATAATCTCAGAGATCTAGGTGTTTATACAGACGGACTTGTGTTAATCGAAACTGCTTTCTTCTAAAGGCGTAAACTAACTTTTTACTCTTTGGATGCATGGTTTAATAATGGTTTTCCATTAAAACAATAGATAGAAGTGGGACCAAGTTCTATTACACTAATTTCATCACTGCACAGGGAACACCAGACTTTTGAGATAACATCATCGCCCGCCTGCAAGCGTAACACTTCAATACGCCGTACTAGCAAATAGTTTTGGGGCAATAGACGCACTCCGCCCAAAGGTAAATCCGTAGAAGTACTGCAAGTGTGACAACGTATGCTTCGTGTTTCATTCAAAAAACTTCGCGAAGATGCTGTCGAACGTTTGCTATCGCTTTTCGACTGAAAATGGAGTAAAAGATTAGTTCCCTAAACGTAGTCGGAAAGGCTTAAGCTCACCCTTAATACCAGACGATCCATTGATTTCTTGCGTCTCAAACTGAAACTGGAACCCCGTTGCCTGGCAGGTGAAATCGTGGCCAATTCGGCACTTGATCCTGAAACTGAGCCTATTTCGGAACGCAAACTGTAATTGGATCGATCTTCCAGACGTGGATTTTGCACCCATGTAACGATCTCTTCCTTGAAATTCTCATTGGCCAGGCATTGTAGGCAAAAGGAATGCAAGCAATTGAGGGTTCTAGGTTCCGTAAAGACATCCATGCAGATGGCGCATTTGAGATCATCAGGAAATGAGGTAAGTAACGACTCTGGAGGTGTACTTGGACGCAGCGTGATGCTGGGCGATGGAGATGGCAGGGGTGACGCCTGTGGTGAGTTGATAGGTGAAGGCGAACGACTTCTGGCCGGGGAATATGCATCCACTTGATAGTCATACAAATCTAAAGAGGACACGGGCGGATTAGTTGGTGGATTACCAGGAGCTAAAAGTAATAGCCTGGGAACGGCTACTTCTAGTTTTGGCTGTGATCCGGTATCCGGTGTGGGTGGCAATACCCTAACCTCAGGTGATGATTTCAGGGTTAGAAATCGCTTCGGATGAAGAGACTCCTTTAGTTGGGCCACAGTTGCATTGCTCGTCTGACTGCTATTGCTGCTACTCTGCACGGACATGGAGGAGGCACCACTGAGTATATGATCGAGAAGTGATTCCGGTGATGTGGATAGGCCATCACCTTCAGCCCCAGCTAGACTACTGCTACTAGCTTCGCTGTTGCTGTCCATCACCTTCGTGTCGTCCAGGGCCAAAGCTAAACCCAAGCTTCGGGATCGGGACTTTGTAACCGTGATGTTGTTTCTTTGTAACTCGAATCCTGGCAACTTGGGAATGGGCTGCGGCTCTTTCATCAATAATGTTTCCAATTTGGGTGCAATACTAAAATTAAATATCTGAGGGGCCGACTTGCGACGCACTGCATCTGATTGAGAATCGGCCTTCAGCTGTTTTGCCTTCTTTTCCTGTTCTCCACTTTTTCGCAGAGAAATCTTGGAGGTACTCAACTTAAGCAATAACTTTCCATCATGTCCATCTGCATTTGGAATGGCCTTGAATGAATGTCCATCCGCCATGGCCATCTGCGTTGGGCCATCATTGGAAAACTGCATCTGTTCATAGTTAATGGCATTGGTTTTCTTATTGGCGCCCAGGCTGGATTTTCGCCTGAATATAAATTTAGTTTGTTTGCCAGTATTCGAATTTTCACTCATTTTCACGTGTTTATGTAATTGTTCTCAAAAAGGGCTTCCACTTCTCGATATGACCATTTAGACTTTGTGACAGCTGCATTGAAACTGAGGCCAGACTGAGTCCAGAGCTGGCTGGCCACTTCTTAATCTAATTACACACCCCAAAAGTGAAAGTGAAATGGAAATAGACATAGAAATAGCAATGTGCGAATGTCCGAGTGACGATGGAATTCTTTATTTCATTTCATTTTGTTGTGGCTGCCACATTCGTTGACCGCCTCTTCATGGGTTAACAGACAACGGAAAGTTTTGAATTCAAAAGTGCAATTGCCAATATACTGGTCAATTATGCAAATTGTGTGATACATTGTATCAATACCTAGAGAGTAATGGAATAAATTAGTATAATATGATTATAAAATAGGTACTCATTCTACTGACTACTTTGCTTAAACTGCCTTTAGTACATATGACACAATTCACTTGTCAAATAATACAAATTAATAACTAGAATATAAATATTGTTGATGTTTGAAGTTTGGTTTGATAATTCTAATTTCTTAGGCACTTGCCTTTCACAAAAGTTATATTTAAATAGATTTAAAAAGTTTCGATAACTATGTATATAAGAGAATGATGCCTAACAATTGGGTACACCGAAAAGCAGTTAAAATGATGCAAACTTTGTTATTGTCTAAATAACATTTCCTCCTTTTTGCAATAGTCATTTATAAAACTATTTTGTTCCAAAAAAAATTAGATATAATTTCATTTAAATTATTGTTTCGTGTCAAAATGATGTGTCTTATTGATATGAGTTAGACATCGGAACACTAATCACAAAATAAATTTAAAGTTTTATGTGATGAATAGAAAACAATATTATACCATGTACCCATTGGTATATTAAAGTCACCAAAATGTATGTTACAGGCAAAAGGACTCTTTTCCGATCCATTAACAGATACATCAACATCCGAGTCGATTTAGCCATTTTCCGTCCGTCCAGGTGAACATCTAAAATCTATATATCACAGATTTAAAGAGCTGAAGTTGGTAATTAGACAGTTTTGTAAAATTATCGGCGACTTACTTGATTTCAATTTACGACACTCATGAAAATATAAAGTAAACTAACAAAAACTAGACGAGGATATCTCAAAATCTGTGATTAAGAATCAAAAACGAAAGTAATTTTCGCTTTTCTCGACTACTCTCAAAAAGTCTTAAGTGTCAGTATAGTTTATGTTATTATAGATTATGTTATTTATGTTTATGTTATTAATTTCTTAAAGATTTAAAAGTGTGAATTCAAATTATACTAATTTAATGTATTCTGTATAATCCATGTATCAGACGGCCGTAATCACCAATACATAAATGAATAAAGTGAACTACCGTTAATCAACAACTTTCAAGTATAGAATACTTTTACAGCAACTTAAAATTAGAGGTTACCATTAAAAAACTACCAATTATAATTATTGGTAGTATTTAAAAAAAAGATTAAAATTTCAATTTTAAATTGTTAAAACTGGAAATATTGAAAATGATTCTTTTTTTTAATTTATCGTACGAGATCTACAACGATTTCTTCTTTGCCCTTTTACAGATCACATTCTACAGGTAACTGTAAGGGATATTCACGGCTTCTAACTGTAAAAGAACGTAACACCTTAGGGCTTTCGGGTAAGAGAAAAATTCATTTACATATATGTATGTATTTTAGCATGATCAACTTTGACCACTTTCATAATTGACATAATCGAGAGTTGTTGCATATTATGAGAGACATGAAAAGCTTTCTCTCTTTCACTCGCTCTCTCTCTCTCTCTCTCTCTCTCTCTCTGTGTGTGTGCTTGATGTGATGGGTGGTGGAGAGCGTAAGCTTTTGTTTTTGGCCCCCCCATACTCAACGCACGCGCCTCGGGAGAATTTTGCCCCCCAGTATCAGTGCAGCTCGTTGGTGAATCGGTCGTGTTCGGGTGTCCATCCATATGTATTCAATTCTATAGGTTTCTCGTTTTCCCACAATTTCGCTTTCAAAGAATTAGCAATAAGCCCCCCCGCACGCCACCCCGCCGCGCCAGAACATTGCCAACAACTTTCTTTTTTTCTTCTTTTCTATTTTGCTAGTTTTCAATTTCCATTTCGTTAATAATTCAAGGTGTGAGGTAATGGAAAATTATTGAAAATAATAAAGAGTTGGGGGAAACCTTTCTCTGTGGAAGAGACATACAAACAATTTGGTTACGCGTTACGTTCTTCTTGTTTTAAGTCCATTTTATTTTGTTGCCCCCTCCTTTTGTTGTTGATTTTCGTAAGCGACGCACATTTTTTTACGCTCTCTGTTTTGCTTGAGCATTCTTCGGGACCCACATCCACCCACAATCCGGCACTATGGAAGCGGTAAGTCAGAGATAAAGATGACAAGGACTGAGATTAAGAATTTTGTTTTTATTTTTTCATTTGATTAAAAACTAATATGCAAAATACTTTCTCTATGTGTGTGTGTGTAACAAAGTCCAGTCAAAGGCAGTGATAATGTTTCGAGAGTTGCGCAAAAGGTTAAAGTCCCTTTTTTGGGCTCGGATTGTCGAGTTGAGTGAGGGACGCGGTGATACTTTGTGCCGGAGATTTGTTTCAGTGATTATGCCTCCCTCTAAGGCTGATAAGTCGAATGAGTTTGCTTTGTGGCCTTTAGTCGTATTTCATTTGAATTACTTTAGGCTAATAGTTTGATTAAACCAAGAAGTTTCTTGGCATCGGGGGTATTGACCACAAATTGGGTGAACTCTTCCAAATATGATTGTGAGATAAGAGCTAAAACTATAAAAAGTCTAGCCCGAAAAAGGGTCAAGACTTTCTTTCAATATAATTTTCAGGAACTTTGTGCCGCTGCTTGAGATAACAACACCAAATGAAGTACCTAATAAATATTAAACTGAGTCATTTACTAAAATCAGTACAAGCTTTTCTATCAAGTTGTATTAGCTTTGAACTAATTTAGGCGCTTAATGGTTAACAAAACAGATGTTCTTAGTAAAGAAGTAAAAGTTTTAATTGCAGTACAACAAATTTGCAGTTATAATTAAACCAAGCAATACAATTAAAACAAATTAAACTAATACTAATGTAATATAAATTTAAGTGGGTAATCTGGGAAATATGTATATTGAATGAAGACAATAAATGAAATAACAAAGTGTCATTAAAGTAGAGACGTGAAGATATTTTGATGCTAGACAAAGAATAAACTTGTATTTCTAAAATAATAATAAATATAATAATCAATTACTAAAATGAATATAGTATAATAATCTTTATAGAGCTCTTAATCGAAACAGTTAAATCTTTTATAATATCTTTATTATTGGATAATATATCTAAAAAGGCAAATTTTAAATTATTTTTGCGCCGTTCAAATCCTTGTGTCCTTTATAATTTATCCGTTATCCCCATCTTAGTCACAGTCAATAACACAGGATCCAAAATGCCAAAAATAATATCGAATGGCCTTTATATTTTCATTGTTTTAAATATTATATAAAGAGTCTTCGCTGCCCGGAGCAAGTATCCGCTCCCATCTTCCCTCTAAATACGACACACAGTAAAATTCTCAATGCGGCAAAAAATTGTATTCATAGTTACAAATTTTTGCAAAAATGTTTGTTCCAGAGCTATATGATATAAAACATTCATACTTTATCTCACGCGGGTAATAAAAAGCCCCCAAAAAAAATGTCATCCCGATAGCTCTTAAGATGGCTGATGGCATACGCACCGACGGACAGACGGACATGGCTATATCGACTTAGCTTCTCATGCTGATCAAGAATATATATACTTTATGGGGTCGGGAGCCTCTCCTTCTATGCGTTACAAACATCTGACCAATTTTATAATACCCTCTGCAAGGGTATAAAAAGTATGAATTTAAATATTGAATTGAAGTTAAGGTAAGGAACATTTGCACAAAATTTCAAATCAATCGTCTCAATAAAGCATAAGTTTTTTTTACTTTTACCTGAAAAATAAAACTAGTTTTGAGAAAAACTATATTAAAGTTTATCTTTATTATAAAATTGACCGTACCTTAAAAATAGTTTGAATTTTCGAAACTCTTTCTAATTTTTATTTTAGAATATATTGAAATTTTCCGATCTCAAATGGTATTTTAAATGTAAACAGTTTTTATACCCTTGCAGAGGGTATTATAAAATTGGTCAGCTGTGTTATGACTTAAAGTTATTATAGGAAGAGATGAAAACTGGGTTTTAGTTAACTTCAAAGAGGAAGAGAAATCTAGATTCTAGAGAAATAGTAAGCCCTCTTATTTGAGTATAGTACAATATACTATAAGGTTAAGGCGAAGTCCTTTATACTAATTCCGATGGCGCCCAAAAAGGTGGAATCTGCAGTTGCAAGCTTTGGCGTTCTTCTTTTGGCTTCGTATCGTTTGAATTCCCAACTACTTTTAGCGTTGAAGATATGGCCATTACAACTGGCGATTCTTTAGAAAAGTCTGCTGATGATAGAACTTAGTGGTTCTTGAAATAGCTATATGGAAAACCTGCTCACCTTTTGTGCTTCTTATGATTTAAATTTTAAAATCTTATAGATTAGTAAGATTTATTATTGACCTCAAGCCGCCTGAAACCCAGTTTTGATTAAGTTCTAGACAAACATAGTAAAAGATGTTTTTCCCCATCCCATCCCATAGATTTGTTATTAGAATTAAAAAAATAAATAAATATTGGTGTTAATTCTGAACTAGTTTGAGAATATAATTCGACGTCAACAATTCTTAAAAAAAAATGGTATTTAATAAATTTTTTCCAAAACATTTCAATCAACTCATTTGAGTAATTGAAAGATTTAAAATATGTAATTGTTTTTAGAGCAGAACTACAAAATCCTAATCTCTTGAATTTGTCTGGATATTATGTTTTACTATTCACTATCTAACAAAAAAAAAAAAAGTTATAAACTTTCGTCATGCTTATCAACTGCAAAACAATAACAATTTTGCACACTTGTGTCCACATTTGAATGTTGAGGCAATCTCAGTTGCCAGTTGTAATGGTAGAACCGATAAGATGGAGAGTAACTTAAGCTTCCCCAATTACAGTCACCGAGTATGGATAGCTACAGATTCGGCACTATCGACTACATTGTGTTTTTGGGTATGATTTTGCTTTCCACCGGCACAGGAATCTATTTTGGTTGCATCAAGTGAGTCATTCGAAATTGGAATTAACCCAAAGAAAAGAAAACTGATTCTTGCCAATTTATTTTGTGTTCGTTGATTTTAGGAAAAGTAAAAAGAAACTCGAGGAGGTGGAACCAGCATTACCGACCCCAACAATTGGACATAATGCCGGCCGAGGGGCAGAGAGACGTAAACATGATTTTGGTTCGGAAAAGATGAGTGAATATTTATTGGGTTCACGTAATCTAAAAGTATTTCCCGTTGCCATGAGCCTGATAGCGAGGTAAGACTGTCCCCAATAGTGAAAAAACAACAAATCAATGTTATCTTTTCTGTCTATCTACTCCAACCAGTTATATATCAGGCGTTACGATACTGGGGACCACATCCGAGATATACAATTATGGCACACAATATTGGTTTATTGCCATAGCCATAATACTACAGGGAATTGCTGTCTCCTATGTATATATACCAGTATTCTCCACTCTGCAAGTTGGCTCTTCGTATGAGGTAAAAATAAAAATGTTTCTAGATAACGCACAACTGGAAGAGAAATTGAAATTGAATCTAATTGATTTGTAGTGAACATTTTCAATTAACGTTTCACTCTGGACTTTGCACTTTCTTGCCCACTTGTTGGGTCTCCTTCTGTTATGATTAATTACAAAGTTGTTTTATGCCACTTGACAGTTGACTCATGTGTGTGTGTGTGTCTATTTCCCTAAAGATATACGACAGCCCACAATGGGCAATTATTTTCCAAAGATTATTGGCTAAAAAACAAACCTGACATTTAATTGGGTCATTTGCGTGATAGATTGACCAATTATAGGTTACATATGTTCCTATAACAATGCAATATTACGAGCACATTTCCGTTTAACCTTCTAATCACAGGTGGTAAGGGCTACTCCGAGTAGCGGATTGATTTTAAATGCAATTTGCTTGCTCAACTTAATAACTATTTGTTATTTTTCACTAGAAAAACCAAATCATTTGGTTAAAAAAGTTTCACTTTAGTTAAGAAATTGACGTTAGGCTTTTTATACATACACCCATAGGGTGAAATTGTATATTAACGGCGCCAAAATGTATGTAACAGGCAGTAAAAAGCTTTTCCGACCCCATAAACTATATATATTCTTGATCAGTATCAACAGCGGAGTCGATATAGCCATGTCCGTCTGTCTGTCCGTATGAACGCGTAGATCTCGGAGACTATAAGAGATAGAGCCACCAAATTTGGTATGTAGGCTCATGTAGCATGTAGAGTGATCAAGTTTATTTTAAATTTTTGACACGCCCCTTTCCGCCCCCGCAATTTAAAAAAAAACGTTTATCTCAAAAACTATTGCAGCTAGAGAGACCATATTTGGTATGTATATTTGCTTAGTAAATGCGCTCATTTTGTATGTATAAAGATTTTGCCACGCCCCTTTCCGCCCCGAAATTTGAAAAACTCTATTTTCTCCCGTAATTTTTTACCTTGTGATGTCAAATTTGGCACACTTAAATCTGATACTAAAATTAAGCAAAATACCAAATTTGATCAAAATCGGACTAAAAATAGCCAAGTTATGCATATAAACATTTTTCCATAAGGCCAGAGTTGGCCGTTGGCTGGTGGGGGCGCTAGGGTGCTCGTATGCTTTAAATATTTGCTTTACTGGTGTATGGTATACCTAAGTCGGCGAGACGACTTACTTCATTTAAATTTACTTAGGATGCAAAAATTAAAAAATTTTTAGTATTATTTGATTAATTTACTTACCAATTTAAGTTAATTTTTAGAACTTGGACAGAAATAATGAATTTCAGAATCATTAAAAAGCTCTGAATACTCTAAATAAGTTCTAAAATTATAAAGATTCTTTTCTATTCTTTTAGTTCAGTCAAACATTTTGGTTTTGATATTTTTTGTTACTAGCATCCGATAACATTATTAAATATACAACTTTCGATAGGTTTAGATTTTGTTTTTTATTATTAAAATTTTAATAACGAACCCAGCTTACAATTGAAAACGATTTTTGTTTAAATTAAAAAAAGGCAATTTTTTTTTGATTTGAAAGATTTATGATTATGTTATGTTTGAATTGAAAGATTTGTGATTATGTTATGTTCATATATTTGAAACAGATATTATAATTATAAATATACTAAAATTCATAAATCTATCAATTCGTTTTTTTATTTTAACATAAATCGTTCATATAATTCATAACATTCAGTCCATTCGAGAGAAATTTCATTACTTAAAAATACAAAAAAAAGAAACAAAACAGACGAAAAAATTTAGTTATAATTAGGTCTTAATTCAGGCCTAGAACCATCTAAAATTATTGAAAGAAGCTCTTTACTGAACTCCAGGGGAAAAAATGTATCAAAATTAAATTTTAAAATATGTTTACTTCAATTTCTGTTACTTTTTTCAGTATCTTGAAATGCGTTTCCATTCGGTGATCAGAAGTATAGCTTCATTTATGTTTATTCTCGATGAAGTAAGTTAAATTTGAATGAGTACAATTTGGATCAAGATATTGAAACTATATTTTACAGATTCTATTTCTACCTTTTATTGTATATGTACCTGCAATAGCTTTAAATCAGGGTAAATATCTTATATAAACTTTAACAAAAACTGAATAATTTTTCGAAATTTTGTTTCAGTTTCCGGTATTAATTTGCATGTCGTTGCAGTTGTTATTGTAATTGTCTGCGTTTTCTATACTTTTGTGGTAAGTTGGGAGATTTATCCTTAATGTTTGTCCAGTTAAATAATTTATTTGTTGGGATTGCTTTCGATGGTTAAGGGTGGCATTAAGGCTGTGGTCCATACTGATGCCTGGCAGGTGCTGGTTATGTTTTTGTCTGTTCTGGCTGTGGCCATTTTGAGCACGATTTATGCCAAAGGCTTGGATAATCTTTTCGATGATGCCTCAAAGGGTGGTCGTTTAATCTTTACGAATACGAATCCATCTCCCTATATACGTCATACGGTTTGGAGTGTACTCATCGGTGGATTCTTCTATTGGACATCATTCAATGCCGTCAATCAGACAATGGTACAACGTTACATGTCCTTGCCATCGCTTAAGAGTGCTCGGACTTCCATGGCAATATTTACGATTGGAGTTGCTGCATTCGTCTCCGTTTGCTGTTATGTGGGATTGCTGATCTTTGAGATGTATAAAGATTGTGATCCTCTAAGCGCTGGCATGATTACGGTAAGTTTTCTGAAAAGGATTAGAATTAGCTTACAATTTCAACTTAATTTGAGTTAATTCCATTCGACTCAACAGCACGACGATCAACTGCTGCCTCTTTTTGTAGTCCAGAGTGTGGGCCACATATATGGAATGTCTGGTCTCTTTATAGCTGGCATCTTTGGAGCTGCTTTGAGCTCCCTGTCGGTGGTTTTGAATTCCACATCTCTGGTCATTCTGGAGGATATTGTGCGCGGTTGCTTTAAACTGCAGCTAAGTGAGCGAGCCTCCACAATTGTTGTCAAGTCAAGTATTATTATTTTGGGCCTGATTGCTCTTTCTCTGGTCTTTGTACTGGAGCAATTGAGCGGCATCTTGAGTATATGCACATCAATGACAGCCATTGCGGCGGGTACAACTTTTGGTCTCTTCACCCTGGGCATGCTTGTGCCCTGGGCGAATACAATTGGCACAGCAGCTGGTGGTATAGCCAGTGCTCTACTGGCTGGTTGGATATCATTTGGAACTCAATTTACCATAGCAGCTGGACAATTGAATTCGCAAAAGTTACCCGTTTCGGTGGACGGTTGTTTGGGTGTGAATGTCACAATGCCTGAAAATGTTTGGGTGGATGAGGAAGAAGTTTTTCCATTGTATCGTCTGTCATATCATTGGATTAATCCCATTGGTGTTAGTACGGCCATTATAGTCGGCGCATTGGTGTCTCTAGTCACCAAACCAACAAATATGAAAACTCTCGATCCGGACCTTATATCGCCAGTAATACATAGGTAACAAATCAACTTGTTTACATTCCTAACTAACTTCATTAAATTGTACATTTTGAAACATTTTAGATTCCTGCCAAAAGAATGTTTTGTTGGCCGCAATCATCATACACAGGCGCACAAGAATTTACTTAACATTTCGTAGAATATGGTCTTAGGTTTCTAGCCCTTTCATGTATATAGTATATATACATATGTATACGTCATTTATTTGTACTTAGTATACAAATCATTAGCCTAATGTAGTACAATTCGGAATCAAGAGCTAACGGAAAATATATAGTACAGGAATCTTATGAATCTGCATTCAACAGGGATATATAATTGTTAATTGAAATTGTATACACAATTGTTAAATGCATAAATGTATTTAGTTGTAAGTGATTGTATTATAATATTATAAATTTATTGAATCGTTTTTTTTTTGTTCTTCTTTGGTATATTTTTCTTTCTTTCTGTGTAGTCAGCAGACTGTGTCTCATACATTTGTAATTCGTGTGAACTTTTTACAAGCATAATGTCTGTGATAAATAAATTCAATAAATATGTATGTATAATATATCTTATAAGGAATGTGTTTAACTAATTCTAGCTAGCACTAAAAGTTGGCATTGCATCACAAATGGGAGGAATTGATATAGCATTTTATTAGTTTGAAATTTGTTTGTTATTATTATTATTATTATTATTTTTCCTTGCGCTTTTCACTATCTGCTGCACGCGATCGACTCTTTTTCAGCCATATTCTTAGCTGACAAAGTATCAGTATAAGGCATATGGCAGCAGCACAAAAATAACTATTATAGACAAATTGTTGGGGCAACATTTTGCATTTGGCCACCGCATAGTCATCCGGGGTGAGAGTTGCCTAAGGAGACAAACAATTGAAATTGAATGCGACACTCAATAATAACTTTTTAGATGTAATTACCATCATAAAGCTGGGATTGACTTTGTTACGCCAACTGAATGAAGCCACCGTGAATTCTTCGATACCCAAACGATTGACACTATGACAATAATGATGGGAATGTCCGGAAAAGGCTAAACGTGGCTTTAACAGATCACCCAGCATATCTGTGGCATCCTTTGAGATGACATCCATACGCTCACGAAATGCCTCTATGTTAGGAGCATCATGCTCCATGCAGACCTTATCCGATATGCGATAGGTTGGGAAATGCTGCAGTAAAATCGGTTGACTGTATGGATGGCGACGTGTACGGGCGCATTCTGCTTCTTGGGGATACTTCATGCAGTGCAATGTACGGGATATGTTTTTCAGGGCCGATTCGGCCTCTGCGCAGAACATGCAACCATCTGATTCCATGGCCATGGAATTGATTAAAACAAAGTGAATTTGCTTGATGGTATATAGATGGACTAGGGAATAGTTTAGGTAGCTCTCAAAGCGGTTCATAAAGAACGGATGCATTCTGCAAAACAAAAAGGAGATTCGTTTAGCCCTGAAATGACCATGAATCCAATGAATTCACTTACTTGTAATGAAAGCCAACATCATGATTACCAGCCACACTGATTAAGGGTATTCCTGGTGGCAAGTGAAACAGTTTCAGAAATCGCCATACATACTCCTGGAACTGCTTGTCACTGACCATGTCCCCTTCATCGAATAGATCGCCCAATACGAAAACCACATCGGGTTGCAGCAATCTGGTCGATGCCTGAAACGCTCGGGTCATGTGCCATTCCCTGTACAATTTATCCAACCAATGACCACGATGTGGTCCCAGTAGATGGGTATCGGCTATTATTAATGCCCTCAATGGATCATCAACATATTTCTTGCGTTTTATTTCTGGCCATTTGCATTTTTGTAGAACCACAAAATCAGCCACATACTCGCAAAAGATTAGGGCGCACAGGACAATTACGAAACATGCATACAGCCAACGCATTTTTGTTGTAGTATATTATTTGGGGCTTAATTAGGTTGTTATATCCTTACTTTGGTCTCCAAGGAGCACCAGAAACAGTTGAAGTTACATATGTATGTATATGTATGGATTGGTTTAACGTAAAGGTCCCCGGTAGATCAAAGTTATTTAATTCGAAACAGGAGTTCTCTACCTAAACATTCCAGCGTCACGTTAATCAGAACGAAATGAAAAACACTACCGGCAAAATTTAATAAAAAATAAACAAAACAAATCAAAATCCAAAGTTTATTTCTATCCGAGATGTGCAAAAATGATAACATGGAAAGGGTGGCAACGTTGCTGTACTACCCAACAAACATTTGAATTGCTAAAGTGGTCAAATATTTTAACTTTAAATTTGAAAAAAGAATGACCTAAATCTAATTTTTCCAATTGTTACTTGATTTTTGGGTTAATTATTTTGCATTGATGTGAAATATAGCAAAAGAAAATTTCATATTCCAAAATATTTGATTACTCAAATTGTTAAGTAAATAAAAACAGTGTACATTTTTATTGTTTTAAAAACCAAACTTTTAGTGACTGTTCTATTATTGCTATAAAAAGTGATTAATATAAACAATACCATCTTTTATCTTTTTTAAAAAATTTCAACTACAACATATTAATATAAGATGTATTAAAAATAAAATTTGAATTTATTTAATAGTTAATAATATTAATATTAATAATAGTAGTATATCATCGTTCGCCTTAATTGAAGAACAGTCAGAGTTCATGTTTTATATTTATGTATCTCATATTTAAGTCCAGTGTATAGAGATTGTGAAAATTTGATAAATTTTCCACAGTGTATCCTGTAAAATGAAATATCAATTAGACTAAAATATATTTTATTATAATTTTGTAATTTTTGAAATTTTTACCTCTCACATCTATAGTTAAATCTGTCATAAAGATTTTCTTTTTGAGTGCATTAATAATCATTTCAAAAAAATCTAAATGTTTTTCATTATATGCACCAGTGAGTGATAATGAAGCCTGGTATAAATTAATGTTTTGATTTATGTCATCAATCAATAATTTAAAAAATAAATCTTGTTCTTTTGCAGTCGATCCTCGCAATTCCTTATAAAAATTATCAAAATCTATAACTTCCTTAAAATGTGAAGTTCCGTTGTCTTTAATAATTTCATCATATAAGTCTTCATCCCAATAACGAAAAAGATCTGTAATCCATTGAAAGGACACTACAAATCGAATTAGGTCTCCATACTTAATGCTTAATACTTATCTTCATAATGGGGATTTTCAGTTTCACATCTTGTTTTAATTTGTCTAAACATTTCAAACATGCAGGTGGAATTAACTTTTGACATACATATATGATTCATCCATTTTAATAATTCTTATTTTGCGGTTTTCTTTTTACAAATTTAGTAGTCACGTTCCTTCAACTAAACGTTTTTCCAGTCAATTGAAGGCACAAAAAAAAAACAATACCAATACAGTTATCCTTTAAATTGTATTCTTTTCACAGGATAAAATAGATAGTAGATTAATTAATGCCTCTAAAAGCTGGCCTTTTCCATTCGAGTGTAAATTGGTATCTGAGTTGTACTATCCTAGGCAGTTGTTAATTCACGATATTTAGATATCAACTTTTTTTTTTAGATTAGACGAAATATCAAACCAGATACTGGCAGTCTGTTGTAAATATTAACAATCTTATCTTAAATGCGCAGGAAAAAACTTAGCAATTTAAGCAACAATGAACTTTTTGGATTTTATTTTTGTAATATTTGCATCATTTGGTACACATTTTTATTTGAAAATATATACAAAAATAAAATAAATGGCGTAATTAGTTGGGAGGTTGTTCTTGGGAGGGCGGAAAACTTGGGCAGGATCAACAATTGGCGGTTGACAATATCTTCGGATTTTTCGTGGGTGAACACAGATAAAATATATACATATATGTTGGACAAAGTAATCCAAAAACACTCTTTAAGGAATAAAATTTTATCGACAAAATCGAAAGTCTGCCAAACTGAGCTTGTGCGAATTGGGGCTTACAGTATGCCAATTTGTCAGCTATAAGATATAGACATCCAATTTCCGGATAGCTTTTAATATAAATTCAGCTTATTATATGCATTTAATAATTTCCTAGGAGGAAGCAAACATCCTTTTTTATATAGAATTGTAATAAAAGCTTTAAACCGAAGAGTCACCACAACTTTTGTAGTTCTTTATACATAGGTTTTAATCCAGAAGACTTTGAAAATAAAATAAATGTTTGTGTTTTACTTTTAGTTAGCATTTTCTTCTTTAATTAAAAGAGATCATAGAAATAATTCAAGCCCTGCCCAAGTTCCCAAATAGATATTCCCACACCAAGCTCATTGGCTAATTTAATGCGTTCGTTTATGGAGTACAGTGTGGGATAGAAGACTATATGCCGGCCTTCTTCATTCCTTAAAAGCAGAAAATAAAGAAAAATGAGATGTAATCAGAAAAACAATGTAAAATCAGCTATACTCACTTGATCTCAAAGAAATTTTCAACATCACGTTCATCGAAGGTTAAAATCTTCTTGGTATGTCTAACTAGGTCTAAGAATTTAGAGTATGTGATGGGGCCACCACCATCTGGTGTATAATCATTGCCATACATATTTAAGCCTAAAAGAATTTTTGAACGCTTCACTTTCATGTCGTGCGATTCTTCAGGAGCTATCAATTCGACAGCCCGTCGTGCCCAATATAGAGGAGCATTGGCACCGGGTCGCTGCACACTGGAGTAATCGTAGGTCATGAGGGAAAACGCGTAAATATGTTTATACAATTTATCCATATGCTTTTCGCCAAACAAATTTGGCATATCCTTGCGAAACGGTGGAATGACTAAGATAAGCCGAAGTTGCTGCTTTTGCAACTCCTTTGCTGAAATAGAAAAATGAAACATGAGAACATAAATATGGAATCTTGGTTTAATAACTAAAAATTTACCCATTTGCAGCACCAAAGTATAGAGAATTTGATCATCAATTCGACCAGCTAGTTGCGACCATACCTCGAGCACAAGACCATCGAAACCATTGTCCTTGCAGCACTTGATGAGTACATCATTCACTTTTGTGCGTTCCTTGGGATCACTCAGAAGCAATTTGATATCCCGATCCGTGAAATGATCGAATATGAAACGTGGAAAGACTAGGAAACAAATGATTTCATATGATACATTTTTCTAAAGGAAACGAATTGATCTCAACTTTTCACTGTATGCTGATGAGGCTGCTGCACCTTTCCCTTGCGCCTGACATCACTTTGCCAGCCGGCATCGATGTCATGTAGGCCGGCCATGACATATGCATCTCCTTCTTTGATAACTTGGAGCCACACGGGAGAGATAATATCGAACTTCTTGGCGAAGATTTTGGCCACATCATAGCCATGGGAATTCCACTATCGAATGGATCAAATATGTTAATTAAACAACAACTATTAGTTCCTTTTTAATGATCAACTCACCGGTGTTACATAGCCTAAAATTGTGTGATTAAAGTGTCTTAATCCTGTATCCTTATAATAAGCATTGTGATGAGTTATTATATCTTTTGGTAAAGGCTCAGGTGAGACCAAATTCAGTTCAAAAACATCATTGTCTTGAGGGCCACGTAATTCCTTAATATGCTTAGTATTGCTCTTTGGTTTGCTATTCGGCGAGAGAGTGGCCAGGACCAGGGCCAGGAGACAACTTAGTTGGATAGAGATTAGGAATAAAGAACGCATCTTTAAGGACCAATTATCAATTCAATCTTTTTGTGGTGTGGCCGTTTCTTTCACATGCCGGGACTTCGATAACGATAACTAGCGATAACACAATACTTAACTAACTTTGGCGCCTTATTCGAAAGAGTAAAATAATTAAGTAACAAAATTTTCTTCTGGTTTCTTGACATCTTTAAACTGTGATGTCCAATTTAATGAATATTTGTAGAACTGATTTAGAGCGTTTTATAAATTATTTTTATATTTATATATATGTAGAATATGTTGTTGTTGTACCTAGCACAATGCATTTGTTTTTTTTTGTTGTTTTGCAATTGCTAATTAACTTAGCCACGGAAATTTTTTTTTTTTTTTATTAAATTAAATTAAACTTAAGGCATAGACTAAACGAAAGACTACATACAAAACGAACTAATTTGCAAAAAAATAACTAGTTATCACTTCTTAAAATAGAGATATATATATATAAGCTTTTATAATTGATTTTAAAAAAAATATATAAGTAAAAGTTAAATAGATGCTTGTGGTTAAAAAAAAGAGAAAAAAAACTAAAAATAGGATGCACTACACATAAATGTAATATTACTATATATGTATATTTCGATATATATATATATGTATACTGATACATATTTAAATGTATTTGTTCATATATATATATATATATAATATACATATATTGTTTGTATAAATATAGTAGATGCTCAGACAAAAACACGCATAAGATCGCTACTAGTTGGCGTGGAGCTGGTGCCAGGAGTTGAACTCTGGTTTTTCCAAGAATTGGGAGTAGTGTTGTTGTTGTTGTTGCTACTGCTGTTGTTGTTGTTCTGTTGAGAGGTGACCAATATGTTGCTGCTATCGGATAGTGTACGTAACAACTGCTTCTTCAGCAATTGCTGCGATGATGGATGACCCTGTAGCATTGGCGGCAAATTCAACGAACGCTGACGATGATAAAGCGATTGCTGTGACGGCGATTGAAGGGAATGCAATGTATTGGGATTAAGCGTTTGATTATGATGTTGATGATGATGGTGATGATGATCATGCAACTGATGCGAAGGTGAATGATTACGATTAGAATGCGTCTTTGCCATCAGTTTACGCCTCTTCTCATAGAAGCTAAATGTTTGCCTATCCAATTCCTCTTTTTGTTCTTTTTCCGCTGTCGCCTCATCTTCAGTCAATTTCTCCTCCTTCTTCACTTTGCCCATTAGCAGATCATTGAGTTTTTTAGCCGTCATTTGTCCTGAATTACCAGGAGAATTCAGTAATTTGCCATTGATCAAGGGTCGTTTGTTGCAACGTACACGCTCGTGAGCGATTGATTTTTGAGCATAAATCGTTTTGCCGGAATTCAAATTTCTACTATAAATGCCACCATGACCATTGCTGAGGCCAGGCTGTATTGTAGAAGCTGAACCATTGGGTGGCAGGGGCGGTGGCGGACGGGCTAATTGACCCACTACACCACTGCTACCATTCAAGGATAGCAAACTGTTATTGGCCTTGCGGGTGGTTAATAAATTCTTTCTTAATGTAGTGCCCAAACCGTTTGGCATTTTGACCAGACCAAATGTATTCATGGCCAAGGGGCGTGGTGCCGTAGCATAGAGCATAGCATTCAAATATATATCCTCTAAGGATTTGGCATTGACAGTATTGTTGCTTGTGTTGGTGGTGGTGGTGGCTTCCAGTTTAACAGTCTTTGTGGTTTCAAGTTTTGCAAAATCAAGATCGTTAACTTCATCAGCAAAATCAGTTCCCCCTCCTCCAGCTACTTGCGCCTCCTGCAATACATTCTCATAGCCAGCCTGGGTAAGGAATTCGGCTATAACCTGTTGTTGACTTTGCTGATCCAGGACAGAAACTTGATTATTGTCCGTAATCTCATAGATAATACTTGGCAATATCATATGTTCATCTAATTGCTGCTGCTGATGTTGTGCGGGTGTATCCGGATCGGTTAGCGAAGGGACATTATATACACTAAATTGTACTGTCTCCTGACACTGCTGATCCTCGTGCGGATTTTGTTGTTGCTGCTCTTCTTGCTTCGGCTGATGATCGAGCATTTGTTGTTGCTGATAAATTAATTGCTGCAGCTGCATGGCATCAATGGCTGTCAATTGGCTTTGATTATCATCATTGAAATCTTGTTGCTGCTGCATCTGTTGCTGATGCTGGTGATCCTGGTAAACGGCATAGTTGTCACCACCACCAACATTTTCGCTAGCCACCTGACCGCCAGCCTCATCGTAACGTATTCTCGTCACAGCCTGAGACTGCTGAACTGCTCCACCATTTGTTTGCTGTGTTGGATCTAGAGCGCTTTCATCGAAATTATTTAAAATTTCATTGATCAATTTGCTATCCAACATTTCATCGAGTGTCAACGATATGGAATTATCATCCGATGTATTTTGCAAGGGGAGCTCCTCATCATCGCCTTCGGCTTGTGTGGTTGTGGCCCCTTCAGCGGCTTCATCCATAACAACAACATGACCAGTAATCGACGATACAGCCTGATCAAGCTCAGTGAGTTGATGATGGTGATGTTGCTGTTGCTGCTGCTGATGCTGCTCATAAGGATTTGGTATTGTATTGACAAGAGCAGCTGCAGATTTGTCTTTAGAGGATTTTGTTCGATGATCACTGGAGCCTTTAACCTGTTGCGATGAAAAAATTATCAAAGTTAATCAGAATTTGTTGAAACCGAGTAAAAAAATTAAATGCTTTGGATTTATAGAGGGGAAAAAGAAGACAATGCCAAGAAAGTGTTTGAAAAATCTATCATAATTATACATTAAAGGGATGGACGGATCCAGGGTGGGAGTCTGAGGTGTGTGGACACCCCTCAAAATGTCAATATTTGGAGTATTTTTTTCAAATCCTTATGCTTTTAACTAGTGAATCCTCCAAAAGATAGGTAAATTTTAATAAGTTCTTAATCTAACAAAATGCCCTCCTCGTAAATGACTGAATTTTTGTAATCTTAATCTTAATTTTTTGATTGGATACCCCCAAACATATATTCTAGATCAGATCTTTTATTCTCTAAAAGAGAATATGTGAAATAATAATTTACGATAGGTGAATTCTGGTCTTGAACAATTTCTATATCTAACGCTTTATTATAAATTGGGTTCGAAATAAAACATTCAAAAGGAACAAGAGGAGTTTAATTTCACTTCGATTGTGTTTCTCATGAAAAAAATCTGTCGACACTGCACTTCGAATTATTTGTTTCTTAAGAAAATTGTCAATTACTTGTAATTCCACTAATTAAAAGGTAAGTAACTTTAAACCAAAAGAAGTGACTGGCAATGAGTAGCACAAACAGGCATCAATTTCAATTTTAAACAAGAAAGCCAAGAGCTGGATTATATTCAAGACGTTTAATGTTTAGATTTTCTGGACTGCCAGGTAGGACTGGAAAAAAATGAAAACCTAACAAATGTTTAGCCATTTTTAATGATTAATGATACATTTAACGAGGAGTCGGATTCAATTTCTTTCGTAAATTATACAGATTCCTTTAGTTTAACTAGATGTACATAATCTTCGTAGGGTTTATATCTTAAGAGTCACTAATTGAAATCTGTAGAATCTTCAAGTCAATTAGCAATAGAATTACCTTCTTTTTTGGCTGCAGTTCGGATTTTTCCTCCATTTGATGATTGGCAGGAGAATAGTTGACATCATTGCTGGCTAATTGACCAGCAGATGGGGCCAACAATGTGGGTGTTGGTGGCAACGAACACGATGAATTTGAGGAAGAAGAGAAAACTGCAATATGGGCAGAAGCGGGATCCTCTTTAATAGATGAAACTGCTGTGACCGTTGGTACAGTTGGAGGAGCTGCTATGGCACTAATGCTAGAACTATTACTACTACTGCCCGTAATGTTGTTGTTGTTGTTTTTCTTCGAGTTAGATTTCTCTTTATGATTTATGTCGACGGCAGGAGCTGGCGATGAATGGTGGCGATTTTTCGATGATTTCGAACGGGAACGCGAACTGTTGCTGCTACCCTTGGAGGAACTGCTACTCTTGCTGCTGCTGCTTTTGTGACGTGATGATGAGGCAGTCGTTGTGGTCGTTGACGACGCAGACGAGGATGACAATGAGGCGGCAACAATTGATGCTGAACTACTAGAACCATTTGATAAATTAGACAATTCCAAAGGCGAACCAGTTGCATTTGGCTCTGACCCATCCTGTCCAGTAGGCGTCGTCGTCGTATCCGAGCTTGTGGCAGTAAGATGACGATGGGAATCACTTAGATTGTGATTCACAATCACTTTGTTCGATGTGGAATCCCATATATTGGGATGCTGTAGAGCCACATGATTCTGGAAACCAGGTTTGGTGTAGCTACCATTACAGGAATTGCAAACGACTAGGTCTCGTGTGGCCAATTTGGGGACTATGTCATAATAAGCAATATCGGCTGCATTTAAACGTTGCACCTGAACTCCACTACTAGTTCTTGCGCCTCCATTCCCATTGCCATGGCCACTTTTCTGACCACCGCCGCGTAGGTAGGTTTTCTCAGCTGTCCGTAGCTGCTTGATCACCTTGTCCATGTCAAAAACCTGTTGCCATTTTTGGCCTTGCAATGAGGATAAGCCTAGTTCTAGGCCCAGGCGAACAGCAGCGCCGCCACCTCCACCTGCTCCGCCAGATCCCATAACGTCAGGCTTTGTTGAATTGGTCATTGTCTTATGCCGCCCGCTGTTGCTACCGTTGTCTGCATAGATCACTCCCGCTCCAGTGGCCGCCACCTCAGTCAGGGGCATCTCTTCCTGGTATTTGCTGCTGCTTCTGCTGCTACTACGGGGAATTGATGTTGAAAAGAGTAAGACAACAAAGATTTGTAGCTTTTGATGGGCGCCCCAAGCGCAACTGCAAAGCAAAAGAAACAGAAGGCAGAAAAGAAAAAAAGGAATGTAACTGAGTATCGGGATGGGAAAAGCTTACAGGTGAGTGGGTTTCCCTGTCCCCTCACACCACCCCACCCCACCCAACAACACCTTAACAAATCTAACTCTCTCTATTACAACGCACATCTATCAATCAGCTGTTTTTGACAACCGCTACTCTGGTCTAGAGCTATCCCTTTCGCACTCACACGCTACACACATACACACAACCACCGATGCACATACAAACAAAGCACACACACACACGCGATTCATGAGAAAAAAAAAACGAGAATCATGCGAATTGAAAATAAATGAAATTCTCGACTTCACTTGACTTTTGCTTAAATTCCGAACTGAATTTTAACTGACTTACAAATGATTTGCGTTAACACATTTCCATTGTTGTTTTTGTAGGGGTTTTGTTTTAGATTTTTAGCAATTTATTTTTCCTCCAAATCGAGCTTTGCAACACTGAGGGTGCACCAGTGTTGACAATCGTTGTTACCCAAATAACCCTGTAACATTTACCAGAACTCCCAAATGATGCTGTTAAAATGCTACCTTTTAAATTTTTTATACCAGCGGTTTTTTTTGTTTCAAATGTAAGCGTTTTATTACTAACTTATAAATATTTAACTTTTTAATGCAAATGACTAAGAATCCTCTTCATCACTCGATTCCTCTTCTTCCGGCTGTTTGGACCTTTTTCCTTTGCGATTGAGTTCGCGGGCAAACAATTCCTTAAAAACTTCATATTCCGGTAAGGTGATGTGACAAATCTTTGTGGCAAATGACTTCTCCGATGTATCCGTTATCTGATATAACTTATTATTAGTTGTTGGCTCATTGGGATCAGCTTTAAGAGCACGGGGCTTGAACAGACCCAGACGCGTTAGAAACACGTGCCTGCATCTCAATTCATCAAACCCCAAAGCCAACGCCGCTGACTTCACAATCTCTGGCACTTCAATACGCATTACATCAATTATATAGTCAAGTTTGTCTTCCAAACTTTTTTCCGATTGGGCCAATATGTTTGGACTGTTCATTAGCAATTTCCACACATTCTTGTTGGTAGTTACTCGACTCTTTAGATAAGCTATGTGGGAAAGCAACTGATGTGCATCAGTACCATCGGCGCCTACGTCCAGTAATTGTGGATATTTGGTTAATAGCAAGTGCAGCCAATATTCACCAAACTGGCAGGCTCTCCAAATCTCTAGGCTATCTACAATACGCTGGGGACTCCGTTTCAAAACCGCAGGATTTCCAGTGACAATTCTAAGGAAGTTCACCGTCTCCAGTCCGTGATTATGAAAGGTTTGGTGAGCACGTCGCCAGACATCAGGTGTGTAGATGCCCAGAGCAGGCTCCAATTTGACGGCTTCATCAATATGGGTTTGATCTAGTTGCAGAGGAGCAGGTGTAGCCGCTTTGTTGGTGTGCATATGCCTGGCAAGGCATACTATCTGTAACATTTAAAAAACAAAATTAACTCACTATTTAATATAGCTTTTATTAATATTTACCTGCGTTTGATGTCTTAAGACAGTTTGTGTATTAAATAAGATTTGTCTTAACATTTCTGAGATTTAAAAAATAAAAAACAATCAACAGATGATTGCCTCTGTTAGAGATGGTACATTATTACTATAATATAACATTATTTACACGCGTAGATAACTAGTTACCATTCTCTGTGTGGGTGAGTGACAATTTAATTTGTTTATCAATAGATGTCGCATTTTTTTTAGACGACAGAGTGGAAAGTTTCCTAAAAAATAAAAGTAAGTTTTTTAATACGGGGAACTTACATACATAAATCTACATATATTATTTACATAAAAACCTATGTATGTATAGATTTTTAAATTAATTTACACCGGCATGGTACTTATATATCATTAAAAAATTCTAAGCACATTTGTGGACTTTATAAGTAATTAGATTGAAGCAATCTACAGTGCTTACACGTTTATATAGAAACTCCCTTCGGAGCTAATACTTATATTGGTTATGGCGCACTTCTAATACTCTACCAAATTTGCGCTTAAAGAAATTATAAAATATATAAACTTATTCTATATAATATATTTTAAATAAAATAAAACCAAAGTTATGTCGTACCAAGCCTTAAGCGTACAAACTCAGTGACGTTTTTTCCAAAAAGGCGCCAAGCAGTGAAAAATATCCCGCTATTTTTGCATGAAAAGCATTGAAAAATTATCAAAATTCTTGTCAAAAACACTTTTTATTTTCTTAGGAATTTGTGTGTTATAATATATAATAAATTCTTAATTAATAATTATATATGTAGGTAAAGTTGTCACTTAAGTAGCAAATATAATTCTAAATCTCATAGTTATGTAATTTAGGATCCTCGACAGTCCACAGTCGTCCTTCATATACCAAACAATTACCTTATGTGTGTGTATTATAAAATAAGTTGCAAGCTTCTAGTGAAAATAAACATTCTCCTTTTTAAGGGTATATTTTTTAATGAAATGCAATTGTGCAAACACTTGTCGCTGTCACGGAAATTTCATTTACAATAATCAGCAAGCACAGGCTGCATTTGTACTATCAAAATGAGATGTTTATCAAGCAGGGCCGGATTTAGAAAAGCCAATACGTTTGAAACGTCCTGGCGTCGAGAAAGTCTTAAAAGCATTTCCGAAAAATAAATAGAAAAATGTTCTTTAAAATGGCGTTATTTCTTTTCGTTTGTTTGTCTTTCTTTCGTTATTATTATAAAGTATTTGTCTATTTCTTTGTATAATTAGTTATAATTTTAAAATCTTTTCTTTTTTCTTTCTTTTAATTATTGATTTTATTCTTTGTGAAATAATGTTTTTTAAAAATTAATTAATTTAAATTAATGTAAAATGCAAATGCTACAAATTTTATGAAAGATGACAAAATTCCAGAAATTTGCTTGATTTGTAATAATTCTCTCCTACTTCCGTCTTATTGTTAGTAATACATAACAAAAACTTATACATATGTACATATGTATGTATATAACATAATGTGCTAAAATTTACAAAAACTTTCAAACTTTTAAATATGATATAAAGGCTGTTTTTTTTTTAAATATTACCTAGGGTGGCCTTTCTCTTATAACCGTCTCTGCTCCGATCCCTTTATCTATTATGTAGGTACATATGTATAAAGTTTGGCATGTTCAAAATCTTCAAAATATCAAAATATCAATTTGAACAAAAAATACCTTAAATTAATTTTTTAACTCTCAAAGGAACCTCCAGTGTTGGTAAGATACATTGGCAAGGGCTTAAAAATGTTGAATGGTGTTTAATATTTTGAAATAAAGGTAAACAGTTACAGGGATAGTCTCGATGATTAGAAAAAACAAGAGAACCGATTTTTTTACGAATTACACACGTTTTTTACAAAATATTGAGATTGACGATTTAGCGGGGTTCGAATAATCGAGAGTCGATTGTATTTGGCTTGATGATTAGAGAATTACTAGAGAAGACTTGAATTTTTTGGTCATATACTTTATGGGTGTTTATTCGCTTTTGTGTTGTATATCACACAGAGGCTTTATCTACCAATCGATTCGTAAAGTGACGTTAGACAATGACAACAAGTTTCCAGCAAACTATTTATGATGGGGGGAGGGCTCGTTCTATCCCCCCAATCTACGTGTTCTCTGCCCATTTCTAATAATCAATTGAAAATCTAATTTTTTTCTGGAGTATTCATTGGGTTTTTATTTTATTTTTGTTAAGGTCAAACTCAATAACATTGTGAAATTTAACAATTACATTAACTAAACCTAAAAAAAAATATTATCAAGTGTTTTTTTGGGGGGAGAAAACAAACATTAAAGAGAGAAAGAATAGAGATAGAGAAAGAGGGAGAGAGAGTGCTGATTATAGAAACAAATGCTTCCCACAGACCGTATCATATTTAACTAACTGTGCTTTCTGTCATCAGATTCATTCGCAGTTCAATAGTGAAGCGTTCAACATCAAGGGATAATCATGTCGAAAATAATCCGTTGGGGCATTGCATCGGCTGGCAAGATCAGCGAAGATTTTGTGATTGCCTTGAGCACTCTGCCGTCCACTGATCATAAGGTTCAAGCAATTGCTGCTCGCTCATTGGACCGTGCCCAGGAGTTTGCTAAGAAGCATGAGATTCCAAGTGCTTATGGTAGCTACGATGAACTGGCCAATGCGAAGGATGTGGGTAAGTGGGAGAGAAGTGATCTTAAAGTTCAATTGAGAACTAAGAAATCTTTCTTATTCTCTAAGATGTGGTCTATATTGGCACACTGAATCCCCAGCATTATGAGGTTTGCCTTCTAATGTTGAACAAGGGCAAAAATGTGCTATGCGAGAAGCCTCTGGCCATGAACAAGAAGCAGGTGGAAGGCATTCTGGCTGCCGCCAAGGCAAACAAACGTTTCTTCATGGAGGCCGTGTGGTCGCGTTTCTTCCCCAGCTATGCTCATGTTCGTGATCTCATTTCCAGCGGCAAACTTGGCACAGTTCAGGACGTAGAAGTTAACTTTGGTTTCCCCTTGCTTCAAGTGGATCGTTTGCAGTAAGTTTTCCATAGGAATTTAATATTAGATTTGCATTTTTACTATTGTTTTGATTTCATTTTTTTTTTTCATAGGAAACGCGAACTGGGCGGTGGCGTTGTCTACGATCTGGGCATCTACACCATTCAGGTGTCACAGTGGGCATTCCAGGAAAAACCCGAAAAGATTGAGTCCCATGGTTCATTGAATGCTGAGGGCATTGATGATGATGTATCAGCCACATTGACCTATAGCGGCGGCAGACAATCTCGCATGCGTTTCTCCTCCAAGGAGAAGCTGTCCAACACTGCTGTCATCAAGGGCACAAAAGGTCAAGTTACGGTAAGCACCTGGTCTATACTCTTTCTTATCTATATAATCTAATCATGATGGCAATGATTTGTCATTTCATTCTCGTCTCTAGCTGATTGATTTCTGGACTCCCAACAAACTGATCGACATCGATGGCAAGGAAAAGGAATGGCTACCACCCAAGGGAAAATATCAAACAAATTATGCCAATTCCGAGGCTATGCGCTATGAGGCCGAGGCAGTGCGTCAATCCATACTCGCCGGCGAGGTGGAGAACAAGAATGTCAGCTATGCTGATAGTTTATTGTTTGCCGAAATCGAGGACACTATTCGCAAACAAATCGGTGTTCTCAATAAATATGATGAATAGAGTTTTTAGGCAACATCTACTTAATTTTACACTTACAAAAAATTGAAACCTAACCTTACCCAAATAAAAATAATCTACAAAAAATGAATTGTAACATTTCGAAATGGAAATCTAAAGTTTTGAAACTATTAAGTGATACCTGAAAAGTAAAATAGGGCCATCTAACAATTATTAACGACTGACATCAATTTGACATTCTCATTTTGATTGGAGGGTATAAAGAGATAGCCTGTGTATTGATCACGTTTCTTTGGCGTGTGAATTTGTCTTATCTAAATGTCTAGTAGCCGGTTTTCTACTACTACCCCCCATATCTTATCAAAGTGGTGCTTAGCTTAGCTTTGCTCTGCTTTTGGTCGTGAATCTTAAGTAAAACATTTTTTGATTATAAAAATTTAATCTAGTTGCCCATTGTGGAGCGTCATTCTTCAATCAGAGATTACGAGCTATCGAAATCTAATTTACTGATGCTACAATTATTGTATATTCTAGTGAACACAACTGTACCCAATTTATTTTGCGTTTGCAACTGACAAAAAAGGAGGCTCGTCTTTGATAAAGATAAGAATTCCGGTTATGACATTTATTTGTATTATGATAGATAACGTCTAAAACTTGAGAATGAGAGGCCTCTTGGGAAAGGTATATCACCTAGGGAAGTTTTGTTTCTAGCCTTTTGAAGTTCTGTGATAAGATAAAGATAAGAAAAGAGAGTCTTAGGTAACCCATAATCGTACGAAACGTAGTTTCTTTCAAAAACAGCTTTTGAAAATGTACTATTTCACAGATCAATGTCATGAACCTGATCTGTTTTATATGATCACCTGAACAGGTGAGACAGTTAATAAGTGAAAGAGAGATCAATTAGTGAATGATTAAGTGAATGTTTGAACAACTGAATAGATTATACAATAAATAAGAGAATTAACGAACAACTGAACAAAGATATCTACATATGTATTATCTAAGATCACTCACTTAAGTGAATAATTGGGTGAATAATGGATTAATTAAGTGAACAACTGAATGATTGAACAACTTAACAAGTGAGTAAATCGAAAGAAAACAAGATCACTCAATGAAGAGAGTAAGCTTATCTTTGCTCATTGACTCAAGATGGACCCAAATGCATCTGGGAGAAGTTTAGCGTTCGCAAATGCCGATCCGTGCCTATGTCTCTGTCCTTTTCTTGTCCGGTTTGCCTTATCAATTGGAATGCAATGCGAAAAAAAATGCGGAATAAACTGCAGTGAATGCAGATGTTCAAAACTGATAATGAATTGCCTCGGGAAGAGGGGCGCCAGCTCTCTCTCTCTCTCTTTACTCTATCTATCTATCTATCGGACACAGTTGAGCCAGCGGTCTGAAAGCAACGACATCGCCCACAACGACACCCCGAAAACAACGTTCATTCTGTTCGATTCCATCGATGATGCAAAGCCAGACATCAGATACTTTAAACTGGGGCATAGCGGCAGCAGGCAGAATAACCCAAGATTTTGTCACTGCCCTGGCCACCATCGAGAATTCGCATCACACTGTGCTGGCTGTGGCAGATGTAGATGGAGCCAGAGCTCAGGAGTTTGCTCAAAGGAATCAAATACCCAGACATTATGATGGTTTCGATATGTTGGCTCTCGATCGGGATGTAAATGTGGTATATGTAGGCACATTGAATCCCTTTCACTATGCCGTGGTGCATTTACTCTTGTCCAGGGGCAAGCATGTCTTATGTGAGACGCCAATCTGTTTGAGATACGACCAAGCTATGGAGCTATATAGTTTGGCCGATCAGCGCGGAGTCTTCCTAATGGAGGGTGAGTAATGTTCCCACTGATAGGTCAAGGGCTTGGAATTTGAATTCTCCTTTTCAGGCATGTGGTCCCGCTGTTTTCCCAGCTATGATCGTCTACGTGAACTCCTCCTAAGTGATGCCATTGGCGAGGTAAATCTAGTCAAAATTCAACATGGTTTTCGCCTAACCAATGTGGAGAGAGTTTGCACCCGTGCTCTAGGTGGTTCGGTTATACTCGATATGGGAATCTATGCCCTACAATTGGGACAATTTGTCTTTGGAACGCCACCTTCGAAAATTATTCCAAGTGGCACACAATTAAACGGAGATCGTGTCGATATGCAAACGGAATTCATTTTGGATTATGGTGACAATCGTCGTCTGGTGGCCCTTATCACTGGACTAGAGCATCTGGAGAATGACGCCGTCATTGTTGGCACCAAAGGCGAGATTAAGGTGAGTCTTAATGACCCCGCAGGTTCAGTTGATTATCAATATAATTTCCACCTTAAACGCAGCTCTCGAACTATTGGTGCTGCACCCAATTGTTGCGTTCCAATGGTTCCTCGCCAGAAACTTGGCCATTGCCCAAGGCGAAATTTGATTTCCATTATACCAACTCGTGTGGTCTGCGCTACGAGGCCGAAGAAGTAAGAAAATGCATAGAGAAACGTTTGATAGAGACTCAAAAGTTCACACATGCTGCCAGTCTTGAATTAATGGCCATAAGTGAGAAGTTACGACGACAAATTGGAGTTCATTTTGATATTTAAATAATTCAGTTCAAATAAACGAATCGAATTTGTGATAAAATTATCTTTAAATTTTAAACTTTTAAACCGACAAGGTAATACCTAAACCAAATTCATTTAATGTAACGGAAAAGATCAGCGGAAAATACTTTCATTATCTGTTTTAAAAATAGTTGGAAAGAATTTTTATCAATCTCTATTGTCTTATCAATCACTTACGGATTGAGTAAAAATTCAAAAATTTGAAATAGATTAAAAAAAAAACAGGGCTAACAAAAAAATTGTATGAAAAACTATTGGCGCAAAAGTTTGCCTAATGTACCCTACCGTACCAAGTAATAGGGAGATATTTTTCGTTAAGATCGTGGTTTGATCGACTCTTTTGGCAAATATTGTCATTTGAAAACGGAGAGAGTTATTGGAGTAGTTTCCATTTTTCAAAGGAAACAGAAATTGTTTGTTTAGACGTCTGCTCAAAAAGTTCTTGGCCTCCTAAGTTAACCCCAAAAAAAGGTATTCTGCTGGCGGTAAGGATAAATCGACGCAGGATCATTTAAAATTTATATTTAACCCGTCGTTAGTTTCACCATAGATGTAATCATAGTTTTAGGATTTTTTTGTGCCAAAATCGCGCCGTTCAAACTCTAAAATCTGTTTTTAGCCTATTTTTTTATACCATACACCCATAGTGTGAAATGGTATATTAAAGTCGCCAAAATGTATGTAACAGGCAGAAGCAAGTCCATCCGCCTGTCTGTCCGTCCGTCCGTGTGAACGCGTAGATCTCGGAGACTATTAGAGATAGAGCCACCAAATTTGGTATGTAGGCTCATTTAGTATGTAGAGTGATCAAGTTTATTTCAAATTTTTGCCACGCCCCTTTCCGCCCCCGAAATTAAAAAAACTCGATTATCTCCCGTCATTTTTTATCTTGTGGCACACTTAAATCTGATACTAATATTAAGCAAAATACCAAATTTGATTAAAATCGGACTAAAAACAGCCAAGTTATGCATATAAACGTTTTTGCATAAGTCCGGAGTTGGCCGTTGGCTGGTGGGGGCGCTAGGGTGCTCGTATGCTTGAGTGTGCGAGATACTTGTAAAAAGCATGCGATGCATTTGTTTAATAAATTTGAAATATTTGCTTTACTGGTGTATGGTGTACCTAAGTCGGCGAGACGACTTACTTACTTCATTTAAAACATGTATCATTCGACGGGAAATTAAATTTACTTTTCTTTGTGAAATAAGTACTTTCATTTGTGAAATAAATACTTAAAGTACATGAAATAAGTACTTTAGTATAAATTGGTGTTGTAAAAGGGCGTCAAACCAAAAGACCTCAAGAATTTCGAATGGCCTCAAACAAATGCTGGGGCCAAATTGAAAATTTTCGCAGTTTGTCTTAGATTACCTAGATCTACAACTTCTTCAAAGAATACACTTGTCTAACTGTAATATTGAAAATTTTTGAAAAACTGCACTAAACTATTGACCAGCTGGAACTGAAGGCTTTTTGTTCAAACGCACCTGTAAAAAAACTTCGAAAGCTGGCAAGGCGACATTTTCGGCTCATTATCTAAATACAATTATTAACAAAGTACAGTTGGACCCCGATAATTCGGGCTCCCATTAACCGGACACCCCTATTATCCGGGATGAAGTTGAGTTTGTTCCTGAATTAATTTTTCATTAAAATACTTGGGAGCCAAGAAAATCAAATCATTTATGATATTCTTCGCAAGGAAATGAATATTTTGTATTTTTCTTAACCAAGAAAACCAAAATTTTACCTTTGATTGGACTTTTTGCCAAAGTATCTCTGCCAGGCAAACATTATTCATCTTACTTTCAGCATATAGAAATTTGTGTTTGATAAAGTTTTGTATTCAATATTTATTTTAATAAATCGCAATTATGTTGTTTTATTTTTTATTTCTTGTTGTTTTGTTATCAATTGTTTTTGTTGCATTTGTTTTTTCTTTTCTCTTCTGTTCAATTATCGTTTTTCTTTTTTACTTGTTTCTTCTTGCATATATTTATAGTACATATTAATAATTTATTTATATTGTTGTTGTTGTTGTTGTTGTTGGTTGGTGTTGCTGCAAATTTGTCTTATAGATTTTGATGGACCTACATAAATATATATGCTAAAATATCAGCAAACCAGAAAAACTTATCAACTAAATGAATACTTAAAAGCAGCTAATTGCAAATATAATTACATTTAATTGTAAAGAGAGAAAAATAATCATTTGAATAACATTGAACTCTAGGGAAATAAAATTTTAACTAAATGCAAAATACAAGAAAAAAAAAGACAAATAAATTATTTGAGTTAGTACATTTAGTACAAAAAAATTTTGGAAACCAATTTTTGTTTTTAGAAATTGGACATTGATATATCAAATCAAATATAAATAATGCTAAAAAAATAATTATATATTTTGTAAATTCGCAGTTTTTTTTCGTTTTTTTTAAATGATTTGTTTTGTGTTGTAAATACATACAACAAATTTGGTTCATTTAAAACAATTGATTCAAATAAAATTACGAATTGCATTTGGTTGGAAGATTTATCATAATTCAATAACTGCTTTTTGTTTTTTTGTTTTTGTTTGTTTTGTTTTAGGAAAAATTTGAACGAAACTTAAGCAACAAAGTACTTTACCTAATTATAATTTGCACTTAATGTCTAATTACGAGTTTAACAATTAAAAATGATTTATACACAAGGCGAGGAGGGAAGGATGAAGAATTTCCAGCCCACGCTCTCTCTATCTCTCTCTCTCTCTTTCTATCTTTCTCGATTGAAAAGGTCTCCAAAGTTGATTTGATGGCTCACCACGCCTTTCCACTTTCCAATATATTTTGATTACCAATTCTATCCATTCTAACGTTAACATCCGCCGGCTTAAACATAATTAAGTCTTCTGCTGTGTAAAATTGCTATAAAAAACTATTCCACGATTTACTCTCTGTATCCAATCTCTAAGTGGTTTCTGTCAGAGATTGCACATCCAGCGGCTGACGTGGCTGTGGTCCTTGTACGTTTGCTGCTAAGGAGGATACTGCTGATATTTCTGGCAATTTTGTCTCTACCACAGTCACAATGGGCGTGGGATTGATCAAAGGTGGCGGCAGTTCCTCAAAGGTCATGCAACTTCGATGTTGTGCATCCTCGACAATGGGTGGCGTTTCAATGGAATCAATGTTGGTGGCTGCCGCCGACGACGATGATGATGATGATGATATCGAGCTTATTCTAACTCCACCATAACCCTCTGAGACGGCCACCAGGGCAGCTGTTGTATTACGATTATGCTGCAGTAAATCATTTATTTGCGACAGACGCGACGAACTGGCAATGGGTGAATTGAGGCTTATGAATTCGGCTGGGGAGGAGGCGGCTGCTGCTGCTGCTACTACTACGGAGGCCACAGGATTGCCACCAAGGCGAGGTGAGCAACCATTGCCATTGGTTGTTGTTGACGCAGCTGTCATTGAGGCGGTGGTCTGATATTGGGAATTGGTGGATGAGGCTGTTGTGGTGGCATTACCAAACGGCGGAGCCGACGGCACGGAACAAGATCTAAAAGCACTGGGCGTGCCAGCAGGAGAGTTGACTGCAACAGCTCCAGCTGTGGCAGCGGCGACGGCGGGTGATGATGTATGCTGATAGGAGACAGTTTGGTAGGAAGTAATCTGGAAAAACAAAAACAAATTTTAATTGTTTTAGATGTAAGAAAAGGAAAATGTAGAAATTACACCACAAAGATACATTAAAGAAAAATTAAGCCAAAATTCTTAACAGAGTTTATTGAAAGCACAAACAAACGAATCTTTCATCAAATTTGTTTATCCTTTTGCCTTCTTGTATGAACCGCACCCAAAAATAAAATTTCCCTAGGAATTACGACCAAGTTGTTGGGGAAAGTTTCTTGGGATGAGTTTGTGTTGGTGCAGAAAGATTGAAAAAACTTTGCTAATCAAGAATAGATATAAATCTTTTGTACTGAAACTACATCAGGCCAGTTCTCGCTTCTGAGTTGATTTTAAACTTAAATCGAGAGCAATTCGAACTTGATGGTTCTCAATTCGGAGTGAAATGTCAATCGTTTTCGAAGATATGTTCAAAACATATTTGGGTTATCGAGCTTTATAATTATTAAAGTATTAATTTATTTTGAATTGACAATCCTGACAAAAAACCTTCATGTTTCCTTCCTTCCCACGATATTTTTGTGTCATTTATTGTTAACCTTTAAAAAGTGGCATAAACATTTCGATTTCGTTTGGATACGAGAAAAAGTCAATTCCCTTTCGTATGCTCTTTTTAATAATCAATAATGGTTGGGCCGAAATTATCTAATAATACTTAGAAGAATTGTTCTCAACATATTACAGATTAATAGAAAAAGATTTAAAAGCCAACATTTTCATAAAATTATAAGAAAATTGGCAATTACTTTTCACTTCCAGTTATAGATTTGTCTAAGCTATTTGTCTAAGGCGATGAGACCAAAGAGGGGGAAGAAGGTGCCGATGACACGACCAAGGAAGGTGAAGATCTTAACGAGAGCCAGGAAGACGAGGAAGTGGCTCTGCCAGTCGTTCGAGAGGACTGTATACTCGATTTCAGTGAGGGCGATGAAATCCCGAGCGAGGTTGACACTCGCTTACCAAAATACAAGATTGCCCAAAAGCGTGCTTAAGCCGTGTGCTAGGGAACTGGCTACCCTTGCCTTACTTTATAAAGTTTCTAAATTACAGGAAACTTTGTGCAAAGTTGAAAATAAAAGGATAATCAAAAGAGTTAGTCTATATAGAAAACCAAAGAAGATTTAGAAACTCACCTGATCATTGCCATAGCTCAGGGATTGATAGAGTTCCCCATAGGCGGGAGTACCATTGCTATTACTGCCAAACAAACCGGAATCGAGACTATCCAATTGGGTGTAACCAGAGTATTGAATCTGTTGCTGGATAGTTGAATTGCCAACAATTTGTTGCTGCTGCTGTTGTTGTTGTTGCTGTTGCTGCTGCTGATAGTAGCTAACACTGCTGTCCGGCGTATAAGCTGGCGAGGCATAACCTGAACTATAATTCGATTGCGTCTGCATGAAATAACAATGAGGCGAAGTTGCTGCAGATTGCGTTGCTCCATTAGCACCGCCATTTGTGTAGCTGTTCGATTGTTGCTGCAGCTGCAGCTGCTGCTGCTGGACCCCTTGCCGTTGCTCCAAATCCAAACGCATCACTGTGTGTATATAATGGGTACGGACACGCGTTGGATTGAACTCAACACGACCGACGGTATTGCCACAAGCCTCTCGCGAACAGCCACACGGGAACATGGAACGATCCACTTGACATTTGATGCCCGCCTGGCTGCAGGCACAGGTCTCGGGATCGCAGAATTCTCGACACGAACAGCCGCAAACCTCTCGGGAATTTCGGATGTCACGACAATCGCTTTTCTCGCTGGCATCGATCTTTCGCACTCCCGCCGCCTTGAGCAGGGCTCGCCTTTGCTTCGGGGTCACCGGTTGCAGGAAGCCATTGGAACCGTCATCCGGATCTGAGCTGCTGCTCTCGCTTAGATAATCCTCCTCGGATTCTTCGCTATCATCGGTGCTGGAGCCTCGAGTTTGCAGGTCTTGATTTTGATTACGATGTGCTCGTCTTAGCTCGGCTGCATGTTCCGCCAATGTCATTGTCTTGAAGGCAACATGCCTGGCCCCCATTCCCAGGGTGCAGCCCCCCGCAGTGGGCACACAACTGAAACCCTGCTGACGTGGAAAGTAATAGACCTTGACATTATCGAAATTGATGCAACGTTTGGGACGCTTTTGGGCTTGAGGTGTAGCTTGGGAGGAGGAGCTGCCACTGGCTATATCTGGTATAGCCAAATCGATGCCATCCTCAACCTCTAGACGTCGTTTTAGATTGGATCGTATGGGCTTGGTTGGGCTATTGGTGGATGATGAGGTCGTCGTCGTCGTCGTTGTCGTCTCCTTAATAATAGAAGTTTCACTGCCCAAGCCGGAATCTGAGCCATTATCGCTGCTACGTAGCTCCTCCTCTTTGGTCTTGGTCTGCTTTGGAGGTTCCCCCGCAGTTCCCCTCAGCTCATCTGTTTGTCTATTCGTCTCCGTTTGATGGGCATTTGCCGCATTTGCTGTTGATTCCTGATGATTTATTTTTAACCATAATATATCACTACTTGTGTCCACTTCATCATTGGTGGTCACCGATGATGAATCCAATATGGTATCAATGGCCAAAGGATCTTCGGATACATTATCCGAAGCTAAAGATGAATTGAGATCTGTATCGATGACAATAATCTCATTGTTGGGAAAATCATCGAGCTCCAGGAACTCCTCTTCCAATTGATCATCCTCAAGGTGCAGTTGCTGCTGCCGCTGTTGCTGTTGCTCGACAGGATCATGAGCAAAATCAGCCAATTCATCATCTAATTGTATGGGCAAAGATTTCACTTTACTTGCATCGATTATCGATGTCTTGATTTGTCTCTCAATATCATCTTCCTCTTCCTCTTCTTCATCGATTTGTGGCTCTTGTTGCAGTTGCTCCTCCAGTCTCCTGCCGCCTTCCTCGTCGGCATTTAATCGACTGCTCGCTGGTCCTGTGCTGGTGGTTGCTATTGATGTTTGGCCAAACATGTTCGAGCTGCTGGCATTTTTTTGTATATACGAGAATATCTTTTTGAATGGACTAAACATGCTATCCAGCAGCGCTCTCCAGAGACTTCCTTCCTTCCTTCCTCCTCTTCCCCTCTGCTTGGCGCGCCGTCAATCCTCACTGGGGCGTGGCCTTAGTTTAATCGCTTTATCTTCTTATCAATCCCTCGAGGACCAAGGCATCTGTAAATATCGGAGAAAAGGATAGAATTACAAACAAAAATTGTAGATGATTTTGCCAGTAAATGTGACAAAAAAATAAATAAACACGAAACTTAAATAAACTAAACTAAAGGGTTAACATTTATTTAGGTATTTGGTATAATATTTGATTTATCATAAAATCCATAAATTTTGAAGTCGGAAATTCAAATATGTAATTAATAAATAACAATAATTGTAATTATACAAAGGAAAAGACTTTTGTACTGCCTAAGAAGGAAAATCCTGCATCAGGACATCGAATCGGATTGTATATATCGATTACTTGATGTCCTTTTTGCCCTCGAGACGCCTTTTAAGTGGCTAATATTGTTTTTTTACCCTTGCAAAAAGGGTATATTAATTTTGGTCAGAAGTGTGCAACGCCTAGAAGGAAGCATCAACTTCAGTATATATATTTTTGATCAGCACCACGAGACGAGTTCAAATAGCCATGTTCGTCCGTATGGATCAACTCCCATACAAACGGCAAAGTCACGAACACTGACTTTTCTCAATAACTTCGGTATTTTCTAAGCTATGTTCGTGAAAACGACTATAAACGACTGTACCAAATTTGGTCAAGATCGGGTGGCTATATCTGTTAGCTCCCATAGGAACGATCGGTGGAAAACAGTGACTTTTGTCCGTAACTTCGTTACTTTTGACGCGATTGCTTTTAAAATAAACATTTGTTAGGTTAATATATCTGTTAATGACTGTGCCGAATAAAGATTGGATAACTATATCATATAGCTCCCATAGAAATGATCGGTCGAAAACAGTGACTTTAATCAATAACTTCGTTATTTTCTATGTAAAGATTGTGGGCCGTTCTTTCGCAAACATGTGCAAGGGTATACAAACTTCGGCGGGGTTGAAGTTAGCCCCGGCCCGGCCCTGGTTCTTTTAGAAATGAGATGCTGAGAAGGATATTAAGAATTTTGGGTGCTTCCACGATTTCCGGGCAAATTGTTTAGTGTATTCGGAAAACACCCCCAGTACAGTGGGAGTTCTCATTTTGTCGATCGAATTTATTAGTACTCATAAAATTAAATTAATTTTTATCTAAATATTTATGGTCATTTTTGTTTTGCGACAACTTCAGTTGGTTTTTTTTTTTTTTGTTTTACAATTGTTATATAAAAAATTACTTTACTGAGATGATGTCTCTCGACCCTAATCCAAGTGACTAACGTTTTCATTGAAATTGTTGATTGAAAACGTGAAAAATTGTACATTTTCTAGATACAAGATCAATGTAGAAGAAAAATCCCAGGTCAGGTGTATAAACAAATACAAGGCATACACAAATGAATTTTAATATATGTATAAATCTTTGTGTATCTATTTCACTTTTTTTTCCTCTCCTTTCTACTGTCCGGCGATTAGCGATTAGTAGGATTTTAGAGGGTTTGAGATTTTATGTTTAACTATCATGCAAGAAATTACCTCATCCTCGATTTACTGGCCGATTAAAGAGAGAGGAAAATTTATTCTAAAACAGAAAAAATTGAGCAAACAAAATTTCACTGAGGAGAGAAAACGGCACACAAAAACAAAAATGTTGCAAATGCAATGTGAATTATTGATTAAATCCATGTTAAGAACTTACCTTGGCAATTATTGTGGTTTCCTGTTCGAGTGCCCAGGATGCGAAACTTTTCCGTGGGCGCTTCTCTGGCCCCGCTCCTCTTTGGAATTTGCGTTGCAGCTGCGAGGGGATTGCAAATCGAAGGAATCGTCCGACTTGCTGGTGTATGTGTATGCGTGTGTGTGTGCGCGTGTTTGAGCGTGAACGTAAGTGTTTTGTATATGATATTAAATATTGTGTTTTTTTATTATATTCACATACACGCTTAGGTAAAAGTGTTAAACTATTTGCACTTCATTTTACTTTAAAGTTTTCATTTTTTTTTTCTTAGTTTTCACTAGTGTCGTTTCGATTAGAGGTGGAGAACTATCGATGGTTTGGTTTTGGACCTATTGAGCCATTATCGATAGCAGCTCAATAATGGCAATAATATCGATATTTACTCAATATGGTGATACTTATCGTTTAGCTCCAAAATGATGATGTTAAGTATTACATGCTCCAAATAATACTGTTAAACGACTGCCCATCTCTAGTTAGCAGACTCGCGACTGGTTCGCTTTGTTTTTGTAGCACGAAAATTAACAAGAAAACGAAAACGCAAATACACAAAAAACAACAGTATAGTGCCAGCAACAACAGAAAGTGTGCAAAAGTCAAACAGAAACGTGCGTAATTTGTTAAAGCAACCAAAACCAAGTGTTCTGTTCTCATTTGTTTTTAATTCTCCCCGCAATTAATTAAGAAAATTGTGTAAATTTTTTTTTCCTCCGTCGTCCACCATATTATTATCGTCATCGAGAGACAGAGAGAGAAAGTTAGAGTGCGGGTCGTCGTATACGCTGACTCAATAAGAGCAAGCGAGAGTGTTATAGAGGTGGCCCTGAATTTTTGGGTGCGTTTGGAAGAGAAATCATTTGCAAAAGCGAGATGGCGCTATACTCAGATTAAGCTGCAGCCTGCACAGTGGGTTTAAAAAGACCTTTCAGTCAACTAAAAGTGTCTCAGATTGTGCAAAATCAAATTAGAGTATAAAGTATATGTATATAAAAAAGGTTGTCGCTGCTAATAAAAATCCATTGTTATCTGGGACAATTCAGGCTTTTTGGCATTCTATATATACAAAATACTATTTTAGCCCGGCCTTTGTTCTTAACGTTTTGCGTCTTAATTTCTGTGTGTGTACTATTTTGTTATTATCTATAAACCATTTGCTGCCTGCCTGGCCTTATCGTGCCAGTCACCACTGGATGGAGAAAGCTCCCTTGCCCCAACCTCTCACACCTCCCAATCCCCATTTCTGCCCCTCACCATAAGTGTCTCCAATGTCTGGATGTATGATTTTTCTTTTTTGATGTAGGAGTCTGCAAAATGTAAACAAAAAAACAAAATTGAAATTGTTCTTGTTTATACAATATAGAAATGTATCTACACATATAGACATGCGAATCCAACTACTAATACTCAACGATCAGCATATTTGAGAGAAAGAAAAATCTGTTGACTTGCTGGAATTCCAAAAGACTTCTGTTACATATATACAAATGTCGAATTCGTATCATATTTAATGAATTTACAAACACTCTTGGTGGGTGGGAAAAGTTTCACTTGTTGACTTTTGAAAGAGAATTCGAAGTAAACACACACATGCGAACGTGTGTGTGTGTGTGTATGTGAGTGTAAGACGCAGAAACAAAAAAGAACATACATAGAAGTAGGATCACTTGATCTTAAATCCCAAAAATGAATACATACATATGTGCATATATCTATTGTTTATTAACAAAACAAAAAGTAAAGTTCTTATTGTTAATTGAATTTAAGTAAATTGTACAACCCGAAAAGTTTTCAAGTCATTGACCATTGGTCTGTGTGTGTGTGTTTGTGTGTGTGCTGCTTAATGAGTGCGTGTTCTTTTTCACTTGTGTTTGTTCGTTCCACCGCTCTCTTCTTTCGCCTTGAATGACGCATCGTCAGCTGTTTGCAAAACACCAATACCAGACCGCCTCTCAGAGTGTGTGTGAGTGAGTGAGGCCCTAACAGTTATTTCCGACGCCCGCACTGAAACGATGTTTTATATTTTATTGAATTTTCCTACAAGTTCGAGTCGTCGTCAAGCAAGTCCGGGCAATTGCTCCGCCTTTGTTGTTGTGTTTTAAGTTTTTAATTTCTATTTTAAATTTTTGGAAACAGCTGTTAAGTGCAAGACCATTCAATAATTGTTGAAATTGAAATAAAGTTGCAATAAAATAACCATTAACACAAAGTAAAATTCCAACTACGTCATTTGGTAAGATAAGGTACAAAAATTAGATGCACAATTATTGTTAAGCAGAAACAAAGAGAGCGAAAGAGAGAGAGAAACATTGGGGGAGAGCGCGAGAGAGGGATAGACAAACAACAAAAGCAGTTAGACAAGTGAGTAAAGAAATTCCAGATTTCGAAATACCCTATAAAACATGAAAACTTGCCCTGAGGCTAGAAACATCGAGTAAAAGTATCATACCATAAAAAGATTTGAATGAATGAAATTGTTTAGCAAATTGAATTACAAATTGTTATAAATTGAAAATTGGATTTCTATAAAAGTTTTTAAATGTAAAAAAATAGTGACAAAATGACCTAGAAATTCTAATGGCTTCAATTTTTACAGGGTATATAAAACTTTACCGACTAACGACACTCATTGAATGACTGCGTGTTTCTCTCTCCCCATTCTTCCCCTATGCATGAGTTTGTGTGTGTGTGTCTGTGTGTGTATGAGTATGAGTGGGGCTTGACAACTCGGTGTGTGCACTTTGCTCCACTCTCTACAAAAACAATAGGCAGCAAGTACGGAAAAAGTTTTCTTTTTGCTCAAAACTTGCATATTTTCACTTTGCCCCTCACTCTTCCGCTTAATTTAATAATGCAACAACTACATATATACATACATATATGTAAATATGTCAGACTTTTCACTTTCTTGCTGGCATCGTCTTCTATTTGCTGTTTAATTTATTTTGCATTGATTTTTATCACAGCATCCTACTCTGTCTCCGTCTCTCCTCCTCCCCCACTTGATGCTCTTTCGCTTCATGATTGGTCTTTGACGTTTTTCCTCTTCCACTCTTTAGTTGAGTTAGCAATGATCCCACATGATACTCGTATAAGTATTTCTTTTCCCCCCTCTTTTCTAGACATTTCATCAATTGTACAGTTTAGCATGGATATGGTAATTAATTGTGCAAAAATGTGACCAGAATTTGTCGGATCGATAAATGAGAAACGCCTGTGGCATATGTGTATGTAAAATGTTCTAAAAAGACAAAAAGTTTTTCTATATTTTCGATCAAAGAAGTCAAAAAAGTTAATGTCTTTATTTTGAATGAAGCATTATAGTACGAAATTATATATTTTAATATATAGTAAATTAGATTTTTAATTAATCTTTAACTTTGTTAGTTTTTGAGAAAATCAGTTTTATTTAATTTGCAAGGGCGGAACGGGGCGTGGCAAAAATTTGATGGCTGTACATACTACACGAGCCTCCATTCCAAATTTGGTGGCTATAGCTCTTATAGTCTCCGAGATCTAGGTGTTCAAACGGACGGACATGGCTCGATCGACTCGGCTGTTGATGCTGATCAAGGAAAAAAGCTTCCTTCTGCCTGTTACATACATTTTGGCGTCGTTAATATACCAGTTCCAACATTTGTAGGTGCATGGTATAAAAGTGTGACCAAAATTTGGCAGATTGGGAAATAAAAACGCCAGTGGCTTGTCTAAAAAGACAAAAAGTTGGAAAAGCTGTAGGAACTAAATGGAAAACCGATCGTACGGATACTTATGGGGATTTTTGGGAGAAAACAATGGAATCCATTCATATTCAATTTGTCGTTAGAGCAACATTTTGAGTAGTCATGGAAAAATTGTTGTCAAAAAGTTTAATCTAATCGATTTATGGGAAAGGACTCTTAACCGTTTCCATGGTGGTTTGCAGGATTTGTTTTTAAAAAAGGTTTCTCCCACAACAAAGTGAACCAACAAAAAAGTTAATAAATATAACAATTGGAATTTAATTGAACATTATTTCAGTTGCAGTTAACCAAGCTTTCCCAGATGATAAAGGAAACAATTCAGCTGGGAGGCTGTCTTTAATCAATTTTTTTGTTGCCTTTTGTTTGCTAATTGAGCAACAAACAAAGTTCAATGTCATAAAGCAGAGAATGAGAGAACGTGAGAAGAGAAATTTTGCTTGCGTGTCACTTACACACACACACACTCACACACATATATATATGAGCGTAACAACAACAAACGTTAGAAGAACAACTAAAAATACTTCACAAACACGCGAAACCTTAAAAATGTTTAAGCGCAATTATTGTTTTGGCTTTGTTGTATTTGTTATCGTTGTTGGGTCTAGTCAAACACTAATCTTATCAATAAATGCTACCGCAAAATTGATAATATGTATGTATATGTATGTACATATTAGCATATGTGTGTAGGTGTGTGTGTGTACATCCCAATGCCTATTAGGGAATTTTCTAAACTATGATTTGTAATTTCATTAAAAAACTATATAGACTTCCGAATATATCTTAGATGAAAGTATTAAGGGCACATGATCATCAAGATTGTAAAGGACAATTTGAAATTGAAACTACCCATTTTAATTTTATTTATAAATTGATTAAAGTCGCCAAAATGTACGTAAGAGGCAGAAGGAAGCTCTTCCGACCCCATAAAGATATATATTCTTGCGCAGGGTCAACAGCCGAGACGATCTAGCCTTGTCCGTCCGTATAAACACATAGATCTCGGAGACTCTCAGAGCTATGGCCACCAAATTTGGTATATAGACTCGTGTAGTTTGCAAAGTGATCAAGTTTAGTTCAATTTTTTGCCACGCCCCCCGCAATTCACTGGTTTTACGGTGTATGGTATATCTAAGTCGGCGAGACGACTTACTTACTTCATTTTGTTTTACTTTCTTGGGCCCTTAGACGGTTTAGCGTGGATTTGATTACTAAATTTTTACTTATACGAAAAAGTCACATGTTTGCCAAGTTTTTTATATTCAGATTAGACTTCCGGTAAACAACTGGGTCTGGCCTGACTTTCTTTGACTACTTTTTAATTGTATTCCTTCTTGACTGACTGAACCTCTGTGTAAAAGGAATGAGGCTCAAATTTTAATAATTTTATCTCGAGTTTTCTTAAAAGTAATTTCTGAGTCCGTCTATGCGTAATATTTGGTATATTCTGAATGAGTTTCTTCTTTTATGTGGAGAGGGTAAAATATAATTTTTGGTAGGTAAACATTTGTATATTTCCTAGACGACCCTTTTTGGGGCTCGCTTAGTTGTGGGTCCCTCAAATGAATCGGGCGATATATGCTTTGTATCTAATTGCTATTTTAAAAGTCTCAATTGTGTGAAGTCCCGTCCTAAATCGTGAATATTCTGTGTGAATTGATAGTATACCATGTCGCTTTGCTTTAATACTTTTCTGTAAGTTGATAAGACAAACATATATATATATATATACATACATATATGTACATACGTACACATGAATATACTAAGTGGACGCCTCCAATATTACGCATTGCGTTATCAGTCAAGATGAATCATTTGTTGCTGCTTTAGTTAGGTAGAAAGGTAAGGAAGTAAATGAAGACAGTAAAAATAAATAAATATGCAAAAGAGCGACTGATAAATTATATAATAAATTCAATTTAGTTAGTTAATTGACTTTTAAAAAAGAGAGAGAAAGAGAGATTTTTATTCTAATCATATATTCACAAAAGGCATTTAAGGGGCGTTTCAGTTTCATTTTCAGTGGAATGGTTTTAATTACTTTACTCTCCCTCTCTCTGTTTCTCTCTCTCTCTATTTCTCGTTCTGTTTCTTGGCGATAATCTGTCGTATGCTTTGGGGGGGAGAACTCTATGAATGTAGTCATCATCATCATCTCAAGTATCATTGAGTAAAAAATAAAGGCATGCCTGATAGGCAGCTCAGAGTATGAATACTTGGTTTGCTTTAAATATCTTAACTCTTGTTTATTTTCAGATTTCCATTCACACATAAACACACACACACTACGAGGAAGAGGGATAGAGAGAGAGAGGGATAAACACAGACAGAGACACACCAGCATATTGAGAGACCGTCCGTAAATCATTGTTTAATCAAATCACTCCAGTCAAAAATCAACAAATATGGCAACAACACCACGCAGTGGAGGTGCCGCCGGTTCTGGTGCGGCACAACGCCCAAATGGTACATCTCAAAATAAAAGTTGCCAATTCAAACTGGTGCTCCTGGGCGAATCGGCCGTGGGTAAATCATCATTAGTGCTACGTTTTGTCAAGGGGCAATTCCATGAATATCAAGAGAGCACGATAGGTGCGGCCTTTTTAACACAAACCATTTGCATAGAGGATACGGTGGTCAAGTTTGAGATCTGGGATACAGCCGGTCAAGAGCGGTAAGCTAATCTAATGATTAAAACCAAAACGAAAACCCTCTCTCATGTCCTTTAACCCATTCCAGGTACCACAGCTTAGCTCCCATGTATTATCGGGGAGCCCAGGCGGCCATCGTTGTCTACGATATACAGAATCAGGACAGTTTTCAACGTGCAAAAACCTGGGTCAAGGAACTGCATAAACAAGTGAGTGCTCTGACAAAGAGATACACCAATGTTCCCCACGACATAGCATAGCGCCTCCAGTTCAGTCTCCCATTGATTATCAAGGTCAATGTAATCGTGCAGCAAATTGTGCAGTCACTATATATACCATTGTATATATTTTTTTTATTCGATTGAGAGTCGCGAGCATTGAACTTATTTTGTAACTTCCGGCTCTTGTTATACGCCTCAATGCACTATAGAAAGGCTGAGAGCCATGGCTATTCTCGAGATCTAAATATAGTGAAGAAAATACTTAACTTTGATCATTGCATCAGATCTTTGATAAAGATTTTTTGATCGTTCTAATATCGTTATACATATATAATTGGTCATATGTTAGGCACATCTAAATTAAACCAATTGAAAAGCAGCAAAAGTTGCTTAAATTTTAAGTTATTATTGATTAGCTTAATGTTATTAACTATATCTCTATATTTTTTTTAGGCCTCACCAAACATTGTTATTGCTTTGGCCGGCAATAAGGCAGATTTATCTAACATTCGTGTGGTTGAGTTTGATGAAGCGAAGCAATATGCTGAGGAGAATGGTTTACTTTTCATGGAAACCTCTGCGAAGACGGGCATGAACGTCAACGATATCTTTTTGGCCATAGGTATGTAATGGAGTTTCATTCTTGAAATTTTGTCTACTAAATTTTCCCACTCATTCTTTTGTTACAGCCAAGAAACTACCTAAAAATGATGGCGCCAACAATCAGGGAACCAGCATAAGGCCGAATGGAAATGAAACAAATCGACCGACAAACAACTGCTGCAAGTGATGTCCCTTCGTAGGTAGGGTAACTTGAATACTGTCAATCCTTTAAACCATTGCAAAGAGTATTGTAATTCGTATCAATAGGCATGACTAGGGATTCCCGAAGAGAAGAACAATAACCCAGTCTTCATTCGTTGAATTCAAAATATGAACTGAGTTTATTTAAAAAAGTCTTGTGTATACAAATGAACTCTAAGAATCTAGGCTCGAGACTCGAGGCGACAATTGTTCTTAAAACTGCTTATTATTTAAAAATTGTTTATATTTTATGCTCAGCGTTGGCGTCTTGATATTGCGCCGTTTGGTCCTAAGTGTTTTCCACAGAATGTGGATGCATGTTTTGTTTGGTTTTAAGCAATAATTGTCATATGAATCTTTATGACTTATGACCATTTCAGCTGACCACGATGTTTAATCTTAAACAAGGCACATGCTTGTTAATTTGCTTTTACCAAACTTAAGGAGGGTTTCTACCTTGTGTTATACAAATATTAGATTTTTTCTTATTGCAATTTCGGATAGATATACATATGTTTGGAGAATACAAATTTTAAATTGAAATCTGTAAAATTACGAAAGTTATCGGTCGTTAAGTGGATCCGTGTCAAGCGCGTCTCAAAACTACGTTTTTGGAGCTCATGGAAGTCCTACAGGGCGCAAATTAACCAATCGCTATGAAATTTTTTACACATGGTCTTTAGAATATTGTTCAGAGCTGGAAGTAGAATTGGCGAAAGATATTAAAAATTGTTAATTTAAAAAATTAATTAGTAACGAAAAATAGGCAAAAAATACATTTTTTTTTTCTAAAAAGCTCATAACTTTTTAATTTTTTATCCTTTTTTCCTAATTCTACTACCAGCGATGTGAAAAAGTGTCTAGATTAACAAAAAGTTTTCATTTTTGGTTTGAGACATCATTTCCGAACGGTTGGACTTCCATAAGGACGAAATGGATGCCATTGTAAAATTGCCCCCAACTCCCCCTTTTCACAAATTGCAAAACATTGATACGATTTAGTCCAATAGCAAGAACAAAATTGATCAATTTCATAATGGTGAATGTATTTTTATTAGGCAAAAAGCTGCCTAATTTTACTTTCGATCATAAAATACAATTTGCAATGGATAAAAACTTTGATATGAATAAAATTGGAACCGTCCTCTGATACTTACAATTTTCTTTCTTTCAGAAAATGAAATTTCCAACGAGAGATTTGAAAAGTGTATGCTGATAATTATTAATAAAAAAATTATTTAAAAAATTTACAAAAAAGAGAAACAAAAAACAAAAACCTAAAGCCAGCTCCTCTCAGTATGAGCAAGCAATTTTGATTTGATGAGAACCACAACAACAACAACAACAAAATTATGATAATATTAATTATAAATTAAATATATAAAAGAACAACAACAAAAAAATAATAATAACAAGGCAAACCAAAACGAAGCAAATTAGTTATGAATTCAGCAACCAACAAATAGAAAAACAAAGCGAAAGTTTTGCTCTCACCAAATTATTTATATATATACATATATATAATATATCTGGCCAACTATTCCATCAATTTAAAAGCCTATACACGCCCACCATCCCCAACTTCACACTACCCTCACTTCCCTCTGCTCCTAACCAAACAATTAAAATTGAAAGAGAAACATAATAATAATACCATTTAAAATAAAAATAAACTGAAAGCGCAGAATAGTTTTCGAAAGTTTCGTCGTGTCGTAGAAAAGTTTGAAATTGTATAAAAAAAAAACAACAACAATAAAATTATAATGAATATTTGTAAAATTTACAATTCATGTAAGTTTGAGAAGAAAAAACAACACATAAAAATTCCAAGTTGCAGTTGTTCTAAGCAGCGTTCCAAGTTAAGAATATGAAAAGAAAAAAAAATACCTAAAACCAAGATCGCCAGCTGAAGATCATCCGCGCTGAAGTATTCGTACTCGATCTGTGGCAATTGTGTGTCTCTCGTTACCCTTTGAAAAGTTGCGTTGGACACGTGTGATAGTTGCAATTTATATAAATTATACATACACATATGAATGAAAAACAAAACAAAAAACAAACAAAAATTATATATATAATTTTAACAAATTTTGGTGTTTTTCATTTTTGAAATTTCTTTACTTTATTATTACAATTTTTTTTTGTTTTTCTTTGGTTTACTTCTTTATTTTGTTTATCTCCACATTCTTAGCAACAATCGAAGATTTACTGCTATTATCTTATATATAAATAAATAAATAATTATAAAAACAAAAAATCACTATCGTAAAAACCATTTAATAATAACAACAAAACATACGTCTAATATGCAATTAAGTTGAAAACAAAGATGAAAGAGAATCTAAATTCAAATCTTTAACTTAAAAGAAGCAAACAAATCCCCATACTTTTTTAAAACGCTTTCATTGTTTCACAAAGAGATCAGATAATTTCAACATTAAATTCTCAAAAAACAAAAACAAAACAAAAAAATATTAACTTTGCAAGCGATCAAACCAAAACATAAGACAGCCTCTTCAGATATGATCCGATAACCACAAAAAAAAAAAAAAAAACAGCTGTGTGTGTGTATTTTTTCCCAATTTATAATTTTTATGTTGTATGTATGTATTTAAATTTAACATTTATAATAAAAAAAATCGTATATATACATATATGAAGTCAATCGATTCGAATCGAAAATCATAAAAATGATATTTTAATTCAACCAAGTTCTGAATGGCAAATATAAATTGAGATATTCATTTAAATGTTTTTGAAACTTACTTTTCTTACGTCTTACTGCAAGTAAGTAATGTAAAGGTTTGTAACCCAAGGGCTTTACACTTCAAAACCACGGGGAATTCCCGAGGCTCTGTTGTCCTGAGGTTATATTTACTACCAAGTTAATTCTCTGCGTTTTGTTTAACCGTTTTGGTAGGCCATTCAAAGTAGTATTTTAGGTTTTTCGGTAGCCAAACATCACTTTTTCTGTCTACAATTCTGTGCAAAACCTTTTGAATGTCCAATGGTATCTGATCTAGTGCTTCCTTTTATGAAAAGTAAGTTTTTCTAGCTTCGTAATACAATTAATTTAAAGGGTTTTTACAATTTAACAGCTTTATACATAAATATAACTTAAGGCATTCCTGGAAATTTTGGCCACTCAATTTTTAGGTTGTCTCAAAATATCAATAACTCTTTACATATATATTTCAGCTAAAAATCGTTGTATTAATCAAATTCTTGGTAGCAAAGTTATTTAGATAGAGAAAATACAATAGAATCCGGTTATAACGAGGCTCAAGGGACCGAGGATTTTCGTCTTTATATCCAGAAGACATACTATAAGTTTGTATTGGGACCAACCAATCACTCATCGAACTTTAGTCGCTATAACCGGACGGACGTTATAAGCGAAGTCGTTATAACCGGATTATACTGTAAATATAAAGAAAAATATTGAAAAATGATCTATTACTAATGCATTCGATTTGCGACATCCTGTGTATAATTACAGAAAAAACTATAGCAGCAATGAATCAATTTTAAGACAGAATGGAAGAATTAGATCAGACACACAGGAAAACGGAATACTGGCTGACCATACTAGGAAGTAAAAATCCTTATTAATCAGCTTTATCAAGGATAATGCGCCCATCAAATCGCAAACTTTAATATTATGTTATATTTATCTTGATATGAACTTTTTCCTAACTCACGATTGTGAGAGTTACGATGCAGCCAAACAATGGGTTATAGAACTTGAAACAATTGCCAAATTTGGTTTTATAATTGGATGGTTACAAATGCGATGAAAAGGCTGAAATATATGCCCAAGAAAATGATATAAGATTTCCACGGAAATATGCAAGGAACAAGCGTTAAGCAAATTGGTAATATAATTAACCATAAAGAGGAGTCAGACTGAAAAGTAGTCGTAATGCTGAAAGCGGTAGAGTGGTAATTTGTTCACTTTTTCTTTAGAAAGTAATGAAGGACTGAAGTGAAGTAGACCTGACAAAGATTACAAAGATTCTGTAAAACCATACAAATTTCATAGCATCTAACTTCGCCTATTTTTATACCCTTGCAAAAAGGGTCAGAAGGGTCAGAAGTGTGCAACGCATAGAAGGAAGCATCTCCGACCATATAAAGTATATATATTCTTGATCAGCACGACGAGACGAGTTCAAATAACCATGTCCGTCCGTCCGTCCGTCTGTCTGTCCGTCTGGATCGACGCGAACTCCTCCTAGCCCGTAACAGCTACAGAGCTGAAATTTTGCTTGTAGGCTTGTATATACTGCACAGTTTGTATATCTCGTTTGATTCAGCCGGATCGGACCACTATATCGTATAGCTCCCATACAAACGGCAAAGTCACGAACAGTGACTTTTCTCAATAACTTCGTTATTTTCTCAGCTATTGTCAAGAAATTTAATATTGGTCAGTCTATAACACCTATAAAGCACTGTGCCAAATGATCAAGATCGGGTGACTATATCATATAGCTCCCATAGGAACGATCGTTCAAAAAAAGTGACTTTGGTCAATAACTTCGTTACTTTTGATGCGATTGCTTTCAAATTTAACATTTGTTTGTTTAATATATCTGTTAATGACTATGCCGAATTTGATGAAGATAGGGTGACTATATCATATCGCTCCCATACAAACGATCGGTGGAAAACAGTGACTTTGATTAATATCTTCGTTATTTCCGAAGATTGTAGGCCGTTCTTTCGCAAAAATCAGCCTTTTTATATAAATCGTTTTTGCTTTGATGGCTATAGGTAAGGAAAGAGTTACTAAAAAAGTTGCAAGGGTATACAAACTTCGACGCGGTCGAAGTTAGCCCCGGTTTTCAGTTTATAAAGCCTTAATAAACTCCAAACCCTTTTTCTATGCATAATTTACTCGATATGATTCCACTATTAACTACATGTTTTGATAAGACAATTTTACAAATCCTTCGACGTTCAAGAAGTAAATTATTTAAGTAAAAGAACAATAAAAACAAAAGAGTTCTTGCAATTGAATTAGATTTGGATACCACATTCTCCTGCGTGGACGTCTATTAACATGGAAATGTGGAGATTATAGCCAATGACTAGGGCAACCGGGCGAAGCGCAGTTATTTGGCATTCACCGACTCGGAGCGCCTGATAGGGGATGTCGCTAAGACCCAGGTGGCCATGAATCCAAGAAATGCTAATCGTTTGATAGAGGCAAGACAAAGATGGGAGTTGAGTTTAAAGGCGAGTCGAAGCAATTTTCGCACCCGAGGAGATTAGCTCGATGGTGCTGGCCAAGATCAAGAATATACGTTGTAGTGGTATAAAACTGATGAGTAATGGAATACAAATTGATATAGTAATAGCTGGAGTTAGACAACTACTTCATATTCAATTACTTGACATCTGTGAATAAAGAATTTAATGTCTAGGAGCTGAGAACCCCAAAAGTCAAAATTGCATCCTCTTGTAATAGAATAAAATCTTCAAATAATTTTTTATGTTATTTAACTTGTTCTATTTTGGTTTTTGTTTTCTTTATTATTTAAAATTATAACTGATTAAGTTGTCTATCGAAATAAATACATACGTAAATGTTTTTTGGTTACATTTTCCATTTGTTTGTATAATAAAGTATTGTATATATTCATTTCATTTTTTATCCATGTTTGTTTTGTTCTACTTGTTTTGGTTTTTGTCATTTATAAGAATAATTTTAGTGTATAACTGTCATTTTTCTTGTTTTACGTTGAATTCTTTCTGTTTTTTTTTTTTTTTTTTTTGTTTAGAAGTATAGTTAAAGATTCGTGAAATCATAGAAAGAGTATTTAATACACTAACTTACTACAAGGCAACTAAATGGCTTCAATTTAGTATAGCTTTTTAGGCTAGATAACAAAGAAAGGAGTAAACAAAATTCTGTTTTTTAAGATTTAATTAGAAGAAATTAATTTTAAAAAATTAATGGCAGAAATCATTGTTCATTGACGGGCAGTTAAAAGTGATAGAGTGAGACAGCAATATCAGTTGAGTTTCAGAACACATAAGTCATTTAAAGATATTATAGTTTAACACTTGGCATAACAAAAATTGGCTCAACAAAACAATATACAATAATCATATGTCTATAAACGACAAAGTTTGGGATTTAAATATCACTTACGTAAGAGAAGTTAACTATTCTATATTTGGTATTCGTTTAATTTAGGTTTCTAAATTACAATTTTGCTTGATTTTGTTTTTGTTTTGTGATTTGTTTTCTTTATTGATAAACCACTTTAATCTAAACTGTCTTTTGGTTTTATGTTTTTCATTTCTTTTTAGTTCAGTTACTTCTATAAAATTTACAAAATTACTTTCCATTTTGGTTTTTGCCTCTTTTTTTTTATCCATTTTGTCTGGGGGTTAATCCATTTACCTATATAAACTTGCTTAAATCTTACACTTAAAGTTAATTTATCTTTTTTTGAATGGTTCGTCCAGAACTATGACAAATTTCACAAATTTATTTTTTTTGTTGCTGTTTCGTTTATGTTTTGGTTTTTTTTCTTCTTGTTGTTGGGATTATTCTTTCTATTGATAGGTTAAATGGGGTATTTTTGGGTTGTTTTTTTTTTTTGTTTTTTGCTATCGTATTTTGATTTTATATTTCGTCGATTTTATACAACAATCGGCTCATCGCCGTGCAAATCACAAGAGCCTATATTCTCGCCTTGATACGATGAGAAATCGTTAATAATAGCCTTCGGCTCGCCACCAAATTCTATATCTTGAAGACATCCTTTAAAGGGTTCATAAAATCGGCCTTTGGTACGTTTGCTCACTGCATCCATATTGGGAAAACCACCTGTAAAGATTCAAAAATTCAAGATTCAAGAAACTTTCTCAAAACTAAAAACTTGTTTAACAATAACATAGAAAGTCTTTACAGTGGGCTTGCTTCAAATTTAAAATTTTTGGCGCCTGTTAAAAACTGTTAACAGTTTAAAGCCAGTTGACAGCTCGGCTTAGTTAACATAGCAGCTGTTGGGGCAAAATCCATCGATTGGCAGGCCGACTTAAACTTTTAATTATTTATTTACTTATGTATTTACTGCCAGTGTTTGTTTGCCTGGCGAGTTTTCAACAAGTTTCCGTGGTATAATTTCTACTAATTTTATTTAATTTCCTTTGAGTGTGTGCGTGTGATTTATCTTATAGAAACGGTAACGGGTAAGTTTAGATTTAACTTTAACTTACCCAAATAAAAGACATCTTCATAGCTAATTGTTGGTTCTTTGGCCAAAGATCGGCGATTTGCTGCCGTTAGCATTGTAGTTCCTGCCTCGGGCAAACGTTCCGTGAATATGACTTCACCATCCAATTGTAGCTCCAACCGGGATCGATCCAACATGATCCTAGTCCAATGCCAAGCACCATCTGCTATGAAACCACTGGCCGGCGCTTGAACCGTATCATTGTTACTGCCCAGCAGATTGCTGGCCAACTTTAGATGGCCATTCTCCAGGCCCAGACCCAAGAATTTGGAGCGATCGTGTTCGCTCCAGAGCAGCAGGCCATCCGGCTCTATGGTAGAGAAGTTCAGTGAGATTTGAATGGCTTCGCGAGGTCGCACATAGAGCGAGGGTCCGCGTCGTTTGTCTTTCATTGGTATGCGTGGTGGCGGCAAGATCAGGTAACTGTTGCCGCGGAAGCTGGGTGTTGAGGGTTTACTCATGGCTAAAAAGAAGAGTGAGCAGCACAGAGTGTTAGACACAATGAGATAGATGAATGTGGGTGCGGGAGGAAGGAGGGCTGGCAGTATTGCATTAAACATATTGCATGTGATACATAATTAAATTACAGCATCATGTGGAGAGACTTCATAGTCGTCTTTATCATACAACTACTTTGCCTATTGGCTTCTACTTCTTCAGACCCTGATCTCGTTTTTTTTTTCGCCGTTCGCTGATTGTTAGTTGTTTTTTTTTTGTCTTCTGCGTAATCTTTTGATTTCATCTTAAATTCTTAGTTTCGTTTTGTTTTCTAGCTCTCTTGTTTTTATGGCTCTCTTGATATTTTCTTCAACTTGTTTAATATTTAATTTGTTTTTTTTTCGCTTATAAGTGAAAGGCTGGGTTTGAAGACGACCAGAGGCAATTTAATAACTTGCTTGATTTGAAGCCTCCTTCAGGTTTTTGTTTGTTTACGGATCGCTAATAGAACCTGATATCTTTGATTGATGTTTCAAATTCAATGGTTTTCCAATGGGGAAAACTTTGGCCAGATAAAACTTTCAGTTTTCTGCAGTTGAACTTAAGCGAGGGCTAGTATAAAACTTTCACCAAGTTCTATTAACGCTTCAACGCTAAAGCTAGTTGGGAATTACAACTAAATGAAGATAAGCAAAGAGGCCACTGTTTACAGACAGGTTTACAGACCAGGCGTAACCTAGGATATGCAGCAGCAATGACGTATACGCCCAGAGCGCCAGCCCAAACTTATAATATTCAGGAAATTTATCCTTTTAACGTTTAGGAATATATTTTCATCATCTACTGATCACCTTACTAGCTGATTTAAATATTATTGTTGGTCTAGTCGCCTAAATGGCAACCAATTTGTCATGTTTTGGACTTATCTTTAATGTTTCTAAGCGTTTTAAGCTTTCGCCTTGCCCCTCGTACTACATTTTAAATAATGGAAAAACCCTAAATTGGCTATGGTTTATTTATTCTACAATTTACGTGATAAAAACTTTTTATTTAATTACACTATCCATAGTGAAATATTAGAAAAGTGAAGACAATTTGTATTGGAGATTCAGCTCCAAAATAAATTTAAGAATTTGTTTCACTTTTCAAATAGAAAGATCAAAGCAAATCATAAATTTCATTTAAAATTATAGCCCATTATAGATTGAAAGTTTTTAAATTAAGCTAATCTAGAGATCTGAAATATATATTTTTCGTCTTTTGCGTCATTTTAAAATTTAAATAATTGCTGTTTGTTGTGTTGTGAGAATCAGTTCGCTAATTTCTATTTGCTGTTTATTTTGGGTTCGTTGTTGTTTTTTTTTTTTGCAGCTCCAACTTCCTGACCCCGCTGTGCACTGAACCATAAAGTCATCAGAACTGTTAATGGTTTTTTGTTGCTCTTGTTGTTGTTGTTTATCTCTCGCTGTATGTAGTTCTCTCTAATTATTATAATAATAATAATGTTCTGCTCTCGGTTCGCTCAAATTGAAAACTTGTTTTCAAATCAGTTAATTTTTGTGTATGTATTTGATAATCTACTTTTGACGTGAAAGAACTTTTACTTATGACACATTTTCGAGAACTACCCGAGTGGCAGATGATTTTCGAAAAAAAACTTGTTTTTAATTTCGTTTATAATTTTACTTCATTTTGAGTTGTAACTACATCAATTTGGTGCTTGACTGATTCATTTAATGATCAAATTGTGGGGTTCAATGTACTCACCGATCTCACAATAGAAACCGCCCCAACCATTGGGACAGGAACAGCGACCACTTCGGAGGCATCTGCCACTATTTTTGCATGGTATCAGTTTGCAAGTCTCGGAATATTCACAACGATCGCCCTTGGCATATTCGGGACAAATGCAATGAGGTTGAAGTTTCTCATCCAGCCAGCAATGACCACCAGATTCACAGGAATCGCCACCGCAGGCGGTGCCATCACAGTCCCGAATATTGCGAGATTCTAAAAGCAGAAAAATCAAATCAATTAGAAGACAAATATACTAAACGTAGTAGGCATGTTCAATTATGGTGTGAAATCAACTAGATCTCAATAGAAACCAATTCATCGATTTGTGTTAGTTCATAATTTTTGTAAAAAAAACGCAAAAACGTTGTAGAATAGACACAATGACAATCAATTCAGTGAGTTTGGGTCTACTTGTAGTCCTTTTTGTATCGGTAAGTGTTTCCAGGATAGTTTATATTAATTATATTTGAACACCAACAACTCGATACAAAATATAGATACAAGTTCCTTGCGGGTTTAGCAAAAGCATTCCTCAAATTGTTGTCAACGTCGCCAATTCTAACAAGACCATAGTTAATGCCACAACTGGAATTAACGCCACTGAATCGAAGCCAAATGTAACAGAGTTAAGTCTGCCACTTGAAAAAAGTACTCCTATTCAAAAACGAATTGGTCATAAGAAACGTGAAGCTGATCCGGAAGTGCAATTTAGTTTTGATGAATTGCATTCGCCTTGTGATTTGGACAGTAGTGGAAGGGCTGTAATTGTTGATTATTTTCCCGCTATGTGCAAATGGATGTGGAATAATAGACATGTTAACGAAGGTTATTATCGTATTTTCAAGACCTTTCAGTTGGAGGCATTTTTCTTTGGCCAATACTACGAGCGTTTGAAGCGTTATGAGATTGATCCACATTCATTTGAATATTACAATACACATGTCTAACAAAGAGTTACAAAATAAATAATAATGAAATCCTACTTACCCACAATATTTGTTTCATTGAGGACAATACGTGAGCCGCTGACAACCAGACCTCTAACACAGCCTCGGAATGGTATTGGAAAGCCAGAGATGGCATTATGTGGCAATTTGGATAAATCTTTAAGACCACCAATATAGAGCAGTGAATCCGGCTCTACCAATACCTCGGCTGATGGGGCCAAAGCCGAGGAGGCACTGCCCTCGACCCAAAGAGTTAACCAGCGACCACGTTGAGCCATCTTGATCTTATGCCATTCACCAATGGCCAACATGCGTACACTTCGCACAACAGTCACATGATTACTTGGCCCAGAGATGCGGAATTCCACAACGCCGCCTTGCAATGACAGCGAGACAAAGCCAATTTTCTTGTCCTGATTGTTGTTGAGTGTGCCGAAGTAAAGTAGCAGGCCACGCTCTGACAATGGACGTAATTGGAATTCAATGAAAAAGAATTGCACACGATGATGCTCTTCGAATGTCTTGGAACCCATCAGGGGAACGGGTGAGAAACTTCGCTGCTTCTCCACCTCATTGAGCAGTTTCATTACAAAATGTGTGCTTGGCGTTGAAATCGGTTTTGGTGGCATCAATTTCTTGGTGAAATTTCTATAGCTAACCATTTGAGATCGTTTGGCGCCTATCTTATCGCCACCATCATATAGATAGGGCCAACGGACAGCTAGATATGAACGTCGACCGGTTAGTGAGACATCGCTGAGTGAGCGAATTTCTAGAAAGATATAGAGAGAGATAGTGAGTGAAAGTAAAAGACACGATTAAGACAAGAAAAGATCAAGTTACCTTCTTCACAATTCTTGCCTGTACGTCCCACAGGGCAATCGCATTCATAGCCATTCACCAGGGGCACACATGTCGAGTCCTCATAACATTTATTATTAAAGGAATCACATGGATTTGTGGGTTGAGCACAGAGTGGTCCATACCAACCTTCTTGACAAATGCATCTGTATTGGTATAGTAGGGTTTCATATGTTAATTTGATATATAGAAACAATTTTTAAGGGTTTCGAACTCACGTAAACGTTGCTCCATGCTGAAGACAGGCTCCGTCATGCTGACATGCATGTCTATGACACTCTCTGGTTCCACACTGACCCACTCCACGTCCTCGTACGCCGCGTGTTTCTTGCAATGGAACTGTTACTTGTCCGGCTCTTAGTTGAACATCATAAATACAACCCTGGAAGCCCGAATGTAATGGCAAATCATGGGGTAGTGTGTTGAAATTGGCAATCTCATGACCACCCAAATATAGAATGGGTAGTACATCCATGCGACTAACACTGCCCGGTGAACGTCCGGATATATTGAATTTACCATCGACCGAGAGCCAAGCTTGCCGTCCAATGCGACCAACTTTGATCTCGTAGGGTACACGCGGTGCATCCAATCGGAAATCAATGGGTTTCTGGGTAAATATGCGTCGGGGTCCAGCTCCCAGATTCCAGGTAAGCATTATGTAACCTTGTATAAAACTAACTGCCAAATGATCACTCTTTTCATCATGATAACCAGACTGGCCAAGGAATGCGAGTAGAGAGATCTGTGACATGGTTTGTGGTAAAATTTTAAAACTTAATTCCAATGAATATTCCAAGGGTATGGGCACAGTGTAGGCCACAAATGATGAGAGACCATTTACACTGCCGGAGAAAGAGGGCAGAGCCACCTCGAGATCTTTTTTGAAAAAGAAAGAAAATTAGTATTTCAACAACAATGCCTATTAAATCTTTTGTGTACTCACTGTGTTCGCAGTAATGCCCATGTTTGCCTAATGGGCATAAACATAGATATCCACTGCCTGGGAATTGTACACATGTTCCTCCGTACTGGCATGGATTATCCTCACAAACGGATATCTCACAAGTGGGTCCCATATAACCGGTGGGACACTTACATTTCCATTTCTCAGCCTTTTCGCCATTCTCATCCAACTCGCTTGATTCAATCTTAATGCAGGCGGCGCCATTGCGGCAAGGACTCGATAGACAAGCCAACGAACCGCATTCGGTAATGCCAAAGCCATCGAGAGCGTCCCTATAAAGCATAAGAGTGAGAAGGAATGTTAGGTGTCGCCCTTAATTTCATGTCCTCGGCTAATTCGAATGTCAATATTATACGGATGTTGTGTGCGCCATTTGCCAAACAGCCCACAGCTGTCAGTCCGCCATTTGACCGTCTAAAAGCAGGAGTCCATTTCCACCCTAACTCTTCTCCGCTTCACCTCTTCCGTGCTCGTGCTTTCAGCCATCTGTTTTATGTTCGCGCTTTTCTGCGCTGAATGCTGATGAATGGCTTCCGCATTCATAGCTCCTGGCTGCCCTGGCCTCAGCGAGACCTAAACTTTTTTTGCTTTGCCCTCATCTTGATGCTTTTCATTAAGCTTGCTGCATTTCCACTTGGTGCAAACTTGGTAAATTTGTTTTACCAAAAAGAAAAAAAAAATAACCCCCAAAGGAAACTCGTAATACACTTTCAAAGTTGTTTGGTCACCAAAAGAGGGCTTTGAGAGAAACTAAATCTTGATGTACGATTCAAAGACTTTTCATCAACATGAAATTAAATCTGTCATAAATGAAAATTGTCCAGCTAACTTCAAAACTTGCATAATGATTAACCTTGCTTTAAATATTAAAATATAAATAAAGGTATTTGAAAATGGTAAGGGTTTTGTTGCCAAAAAATTGTGACCGCATATTTGAATGAAGCAAATATCAAAAATATTAATATTTCGTTTTATACGCCTCTAACTCTGCGCCGATTACAACTACCCATATAAGGTGAAAAGTTTTAACAGCCACACACTCTGGAGTGGTTCTTTTGCTCTCTCGCATCATTTATATGCCACCTATACCTGCTTTTGTTACATGCAACTTTGTGTGAGGCCTTGTGAGGCTGCAACCATTTGAACCATAGGTGCCTGGGGTCAGAGACGCGCGTAAGAGGCATAAACATTTAAGTGATGGCCACAGAGTCGTAACTTTTGGGAGCTGTTCATTAGCCATTGGTCGTGGACGACGACGACAACGACGACGACGATGGCAATGGCAATGGCGACCAGCACCATCAACAGCAGCAATACCATTTACAAGGTGCCCAAAGGGCACAACCAAAATGAAACACCAAAAAGAAAAGAAAAAAAAGCAAAGTGCTTCTACACTCACCCGAATATTTCGCGCCCTTGTCCATTAATGCGCAACGAGTGCAGACAGCCGGTGAAGCCGGTACCACTTTGCGCTGGCGGCAATTCGATAATCAGGCCAATCGGTGCCTGGGGTGCCCCGCCCAAATGCAGCCATGTGTTCAGTATGGCCTCCGGTGTATGGAGGCGCGATGGTAGTAACTTCAACCATGTCGGCTGATCCCCGGACATGGCCAATGTGTCGTTGACGAGCAGCGAGGCATTGCAGTGGGTGTAATTGCGGCTGAAGTCCAATCTATAAAATAACACAAAAATGAAAATCAATTCTTACATATACATAGATAGACACATAGATATACATATATTGGATAGGTACTGTATTATATATAAAAAAAGAAAAATATCACAGATTTCCTGTTTGTATAGCGCAAATATGAAATATTTAATATGCCGCACCGTCCTCTGTATGCGGCTTTTAAAAGCAAAATTCTCCACATGCCAATGCGTGCAAATATTTATGACACCCGCTGAACAAAAAAAACAACAAAAAATATGGAAAGAGAAACCCCCTAGTCCTGATCCTGGTCCAGGGCTCCCCATCCACTTCACAAATTGTTGTACCTTTTGCCGCCTGTTGACCTCTCACGTAACCAATTTTCAGGTTGCCTTTCCTTTACCCATAATACACTGTGGTATGCGATTATATAAATATCAGTTGAAAAGTACTTCCATATTAGTGTAAGTTAGATTTTGGGTTTGACTCATTTCTTATCGATTTATTTTCTATAGATTTTCTAATTTGTTTTTTCTATGTTATTGGATTATTCTTAATATATAAAATCAAATTTTTTCAAACAATTTTCATGTAATTTCTATGCTTTATTTTAAAAGCAGCCCTAAATAATTTGATAAGATAAAATGTATCTTATTAAAGACATGAAAAGTGCCTTTATTAGTTTTACTCGCAAGAAAATAATGTTAAAAATAAATTTATTTTCAGTCGAAGAACTTCAATGTAAATCCCGAATTGTAAGTTCGTTTATGAGACATTTGGTCAGTTTGGTTTCCGAAAAGTAAGAACTCTTTTCAGTTTTTTTAAGTCTGATTATTGATTTTTAAGTTTTCACTAACTTTTTGTTTCATAGAAGTACATACATACCTTCAAAAGGTGTCCAGACACTTATTTAATGTAATATTGTCTCTACAAGTTATGCTAACTCTGGCCTAAGTTATACTGCTCTTGCAATTTTGATGACCTCTAAATATTAAAATACACTAAGCAGAACTTTTTTACATAATCTTTTATCTTACAAGATCAAAAAACTTCCATTTTCCAGTGTAAATTATTATAAAGTCCTTTAAATACTTTGGTAATTGTTCAAAAATGACAATAGCGTCTTGATAATTAACTTAACTTTCAAATTTGTGTTAGTATTAAAGAACATGATTAGTTTCATTGCACTTTTTAAGAAATTTAAATATTTCCGTTGACTTTTCTTTAAAACCATGACTACTGTGCCAAAAATATATCTTGCCCTCTTCCCCCGACTTGGTGCCCCTTCACATCGTTGTCAATCGACTGTCAAATTTTTGGTGCGCTTGTCTCAACTTGGTATGGAATTTTCAACCCTTTGATGTGATCGAGGTACAAAAAAGAAAGTAAAAAGGACATGAAGCTGGATTTTTGGGTTTCACATTTTATTGTTTCGCAAAAAGGGCACAAATGTCACCTGGCCGTTATTTCAATGTCTTTTTGTAAAAAAAAAACGTTTTCTGATTTTATTTGTTGTGAAAAGTTTTTACTTTTTGTTACTGCTTTTGATGCTGCTGCTGCTTTTGTTGCTGTTGTTATGCCTGTTTTTGTCTGGCATATGAGATGGCCAAACTGGGATTCATATCTGTTCTCGTTTATTACATTTGGAATGCTGATATTTTAATACGGAGCGTCGAAAAACACCCAAAAGTAACGTAGAGTGCAATAAATGCGGGCGGGCCACTCACAGAATACAAATTTTATTGTTATTTTATGTGCCATATTAAACAAAGTTGCAGCATATGACAAAACTTTATTGTCAAATTGGATTTAGTTTTTATATTTGTCAGTTTTCGATTAAATTTCAGTATATAGTGAGATTAGATAAGTTGATTATATAACTCAAATGATTTGTGGCATTTTAATCACTAGCTAATGTTATATTTATGGAGATTTTTAAATTTTTAAAAGGAAACTATTTTTCTCTTTAAAATTTATTGTGAAAATTTTAAACTAGATGATATAGTTATATAGTTTTTAAACATCCTAAAATGCTAAAACTAGTTAAGAATTGAAACTCAATAAAGTAAAAAGGCTTCGTCGATGTATACTGAGATTTGCTTCATGTATTCGTGATTCCTAACTAGTTTTATCAATGAAGTAGCTGTATAACAATATGTATATGTAATACTGGAGTGGCTGCTGGATTGTTTTATAAAATACAGTTTTGGTGATTTCAACATAAAGCAATATAACAAAATTCTCTCAAATCTCCCTTTAAATCGAAATTCTCCCACAGATAGATAAACTAAATCCGCTGCTATCGAATGCCATATAAACATTTTACATCATGTCTAGTCAACTATAAAATGTATGCCGACTGACCGTTTTTATGCCCAACTTAACCCGACTAACAAAATTTTCACAAATTTACAATTCAGTTGAGTGCAATTACTTGGTCATCAATGTTGATGGAAAATTACCAAATAATCATTTACAGACGATGAAAAAACAAAAAAAAAAAAGCACAAGAAGAAAAACAAGACTCACTCACAAGTCAAATGAATTCCCCAAACGAATCAAGGCTAACAACAACAAGAACTAGAACGTGGCATAAACAGGACATTAAGGAATAGATATATCAAAAAAAAAAGTGGGACAACAACACCCAGTCCGAGGAGAATGAGTGAAAGAGAGAGTATGGCAGAGGCTCTACAGTCTGGTCCCGTCTATATAAATAATTTACCAGTGGGAGTTTTTTTTTGGGGGCATGGAACTGGAACGAAGGCATTTTTACGACTATCGAATCGACCACAAATTTACTTTTTAGCACTTGGTCCCAGCTTGGGGCTAACCCAATGTCCGTTGTGTACTCTTGACTCTCTCTGGTCCTTGGCCGTTGGTCTCTGGGTTCTGGTCCTTGGTTTTGGTCTTGGTCTTGGACTCGGTCTTGGGGGCCACCAAGTGGATTTACGAGCAACAAATTTATGTTCGTTGCCTATTTTTATTTGCCTTGCGTGCTTAATGGTCCACAAATACATAGTAGAATATAAAAGTGTGGAGAAGGGGCCGCAGGACTCTTTGCCTTGCGGGCCTAACAGCTATTGAACTAGTTCCACACACTCACACACACAAACACCCTTCGTTCTATCCTAATAATGAGCTCTAATGCTCCCCAAACGCAATTGACATTTTACTTAAGGATTTTCAACGAAATTTGGTGTTGCACACAATTAGTGTAATTAGAAAGCAATAACAATTATCCTTGGCTTGTGCCTAATATCCTTAGGAAACTAAACTTTGTTTTGTAAAGGGATGTATTTTGGGGGAAGCTTTTAAATTATTGCGAATTTGCTTAGTTAATTCTCAAATCAAATTAACTGAGTTGAAAACCGCCCTGGACAAAATGAGAAGTTGTCCTAACATTTTCTTGTTTGCTAATTGGGCGTGTCAATTATTTTGTGCCGAAAAAACGAGAGGAAAACAATGCTAATTTAATTTGTTGTTTAATCAAGTTGAGCTAATGGGCGGAGGTTAAGGAGGCGTGGAATTTCCGGAAGTTTAATGAAAGCTCGTGAAGCATGTCACGAGAACAAAAGGCTTAAATCTTTTCAATTTGTTGAACCTTTAAGACAAAGAAACCCATTAATAAATATGTAGGCTTACGTGGTTGAAAGAAGCAGGCATTCTTGTTTGAATAATTAACCTAATACATTAATAAGTATATTTTATTCAACAAGTACCTATATGGACTTCGATTTAAACTAAATCCTGTTTTGTTTTCTTTTCTTTAAACCAATTTATTACGCACGTTTAGCACCCACATTAAACACTTTTTCTCTTACCCATTTTTCACTTCGGAATATGTCGGTCCTATACGGCAAATTAAATTTCAATCCCGTTGAAAAAATCCACAAAAAAAAAAAACTCAAAAAGCGCTTACTAATTACGCATGAATGCCAAGTTGAAATCCCACAGGAAAAAGTGGAAAAAAAAAATAATTTTTTACTCCACTTCAAGCACTATAATTTGTGGCACTTCCTGGCAAGTAGGGTGAAATCGACACGAAGGCAAATTTAATGACCAATCTGCTGAGCCACAAGTTTTTTTTTTCGAGTGTTTTTTTTTTTTTTCTGATTTTCTCGCTTTTTCTTTTCTTGCCCCGGCACAGTTTAAAAAGTTAATTAAGGTTGGCCAACCTTGGCAACCCCTACTGAACTTTCAGACAGTTATCACGTTTAGGGAGGATGTGACCTTATGGTTGCCACACACATAATTGCGTTTTGGTTGGTGGTCGAGGATTCAGAGTCAGCATCGAGCATCAGCATCACCATCTGGACATTTTCACTTACTCAGCTCGAATGGTAATTTCGTGACCCGTATTCACAGGCGTTTCCAGTTCACTCAACAGCATCGTTTGCAATCCGCACGAGAATTGGAATTGCATGAGTCCCTTCTGCAGGAATAGGGCCATATAGTGTCCACCCTTAGTGCCCTGAGCGGCAGCCAGCATGATCAGTCCATTGGTGGCTCGCGTCCTTACTTTAAGTTGAATATGCATGGGTAAGACAGCATCGAGAGCCTCATGTTGTTGTATATCCTTGTAAATGCGATGTGATACATATGAATCTCCGGAGAAGGCAGCATTCTTAATCACAATCGGTAATTCACAAAGCGGACCCTGGCGATCAAAGCGGCAAACACACTGTGAAAATTTGGAGAAAAGAAGTTATGAGATTAGCAAACATTTAGTCGGAATATAAGTTAATAAGTTTTTCCCCTTAAAACATATTTTTAAATTCTTCTTCTCCTCGAGCTTGTCACGTGACTGTTCCCCAGTTGCCTTGCACTTCATTTGTTCAACTTGAAACATTCTCAACAAAATTACAGTAAAAGTTTTTCTTCTTTGAAACTGCGTGAGTCCCTTTTGCCTGTTGCAGACGTTTCTCCTTTTCTTTTTTCTTGTCCATGTTGCACTTTCAAGTATCCCTTGACGGTGGCGGCATAAATAAATTATTGAAAACCAGAACAACTACAAAATGTGGCACAAGTAAGAGAAGAGACCCCAGTGGAAGGCCAGAGTAGTAGGAGTAGAGGTGAGGGGAAACCAAAAAAGTTAATTCATATTGCTTTTAAATTTATTGGAGTTCGCTTAGCTTTGCTCATTGAAAGGTAATAGCAGTAGTTGGTATAATATTAATGAAACTTGTTACAACTTCGATTTCCGAAGTTTTTTTTTTTCCTATTTGGGACTTTTGTAATTAGATACTGCATTATTTTGTTTATAATTTGTTCAAGCTATTGATTTATTTGGCTTTATTTCTGTATTTTTTTGTCGGTCGTTTGGTAGTGTAATATTAAATTTGAATTTTCCTATACTTGAATTGATTTTTGTTTTTACAGATTTCAAGAGGATTAATGTTTTCTGTTTGCTTTTGGGCTCGAAAACTAAACAAGTTACTTTTTAAATTCATTCCTAAGTATGTATTTTTTTGACATATGTATCATTATAGTAAAAAGAACATTCAATCTTTAATATATAAATTTCCAGTTGTTCTTTTTTGTAAAACTAAATAGAAAGCAGAAAAGCCAAACTATTCAATTTATGTCTAAACTCTGTTATATATTACCACATCTGGCTGATATATTCCATTTTAAAAAGCTGCGAAGTACTTAAACTATCTATTGAATACAGTATAGTTCACTTAAATAGGTAAATTGTATTGTTTTGGTATACTTTCTAACCTCTTAACAAAAAGATAAAACTGTAGTGATATGTATATACATACATTTTAAAAAGTAGGACTAGTTTTCAATAGCTTCCATTTTTATAAAATTTTTGGGTTTTGTCGCCTTTATAATACTCTTTGTTAGAGTATTGATTTCAGTTTGCAATGCAAAATTTTCTTTCCCAATATCCGTGTAATATAAATCCGTAACTATCAAAGCATTAGTATACCAACAACTGGATGATGATGTAAATAAAATAATTATGAAAAAGATGACGATGAAGAAGATGATGATGCTGATAAAGAGCTTCTTGCTTAACGCAGCGGGCGTTGATTTAAATGTTTTCCTTTTGGCTGGCAGAAAACAAAAGCCGTTGCGGAAATTCGTTGTTGGTAAAAGGGTTGGCTAGGATGGTTGTATATACAACTTGCCCTCAACTTTTCTTTAACGCTGTTAGGCATTTCCGCTGCCTGGTTAGAACAATTGTAAGCCACAGGCCATTAATATTTTCCACGTGAAGGTCTTGCAAAAGAACGTCAGTACAGGCATTCAGACATTCTCATAAAATATGTTCTACAGGTGGAAGTCATAAAAAAAGGTTGTACTATATTTAGTTTAGATATTTGAAAGCAAACCAGTCATAAACAAATTACCTAGAATTAATACAACAGACAAAGAAATAAATATAATTATTTAATTTACTTTTTCTCTTCTGTAAGTATTAGTAATCACAGTTTACGTATAGTGAATATCTTCATATATTTGAATGGTTTTGATAATTGAATTTGAAATCTTGAAAACATTTATTGCATCAATATTCCTGTTTCATAAATCTTTTGCATTTTGCAGAAGTCTTTCTGAAACATTGGTCGAATGAAAAAAATCTTACCAAGATCAATTTACATATTGTATTTAATAAGAAGTTGTCTAAAAATTATGAATGATTCCATTTAGGACTGTTACAAAATGAATTTGAACATACATCACGAAAACTTCTTGACATTCGAATACAATAGGCGTGGGCGAGAACCTTTACTTAAACATATATTCCACACATGAAAAAAATGCTAAAAAATTAAATTTTCCACAATAAATTTCTCGCTCAAGTGACTGGCATACACGTGCCAAGTACGTATACATGTAAACACACGGTAAAATGAATGACAGGTGTATAACAAAAGGTTAGAAAATAAAGAGTTTGAGTCAAAGAGTGGAAAAATAGAGTCAAAGTAGAAGAAAATTATATCATAGAGCATATGCCACTTTATTGTAGCCAAGTAATTTAACTAACGCCCACACACGACACGACACACACACACAAGGAGGACTTTGTTGGCTTTCTGGCTTCCTTCTATGTGATTCTTTGGTTTTTGTATTTCTTTGTGTTTGTGCGTTGAATTAAGCGACACTATGACAGACAGACAGATAGACAGACACTTACATATGTTAGCTGTCATATTGGTTAGCCCTTTGCGGGAAGGGCAAGAGAATTGCGGCTGGTTGGATAGTGTAGTCAAAGTGGCATTTGGCTCTCAACGAAAGTCACTCGTAAAGTGGCATTAAGCATATTCCAACTGCTCCTGCTGCTGCCGCTTCTAACTGGCTGACTTTTTGGTAGGTTTTTTTTTTGAAAAATGTTTGCCATGGCACATCACATCGCATCGCATCGTTTCGCATATCTCATAGCGATGTCTTTTTGCCACCGCTAATGAAAACTTTGTTCCGCCCCTCTTTTTGAAGAGGCCTCCACCAACATCGTCTCTTGATTCTCCACCTTCTGCTCCACCACCACTAACTAACATATCCTGACTGTATTTCTAAATGTCTGTCTGTTTGACTGCGTCAGCCTAAATGCGTTCTGAGCGCCTCGTTTCGTGGCATTTCAAAACGTGCACTTCACTCTGATTCCATACACTCTCACACAAACACTCTTACTCCCCCCAAAAAAAGGCCATTTGCTTTGCCTGTTGACATTTCCACAAGGCGTGTTACAATTAATTTCCAAGTGGGCGGCAACCAAATGAATCTGAATAAGAACACACAAAGGCTAATGTGAAGAGTTTCGAGGTAAGAAGCTCTATAGGGGAAAGGTATCCACAATTAAGAGATTTGGCTTAGTCTATAACATTAGCCAACATAATTTCTAATAGTTGCTTATTTGAAAATGTACAAAATTAAAGAAAAGTGTTGGTATGTCTTGTCGTTTCCTTGTTTGTAATTGCAATTCATATGAGATGAATAAGTTTTCTAAATCAACCAGAAATTCAAAACACTTTATCAATGGGCTAAACCAAGGCAGCAGTTCAGATTACGTTAATAAGTTTTAAGAAGATGTATAAAAGATAATAATCTTCTTGAATAAATTTTATATGGTTATTAATCCACTTTACTTTATTAAGATGGTGTTAATGTGTCACTGGGGAGACTACACCTGGGCTTTGTATCATAAATATCTCTCAATTTCGGACAGTGTTCAGTTTAGGAGATTGTGTCCTTCTGTCTTTGGCATTTACAAATTGGAGCAGCGGCGACAACTTATGCCACGTCTCACGTCTTGGTCGTAAAAAACTGAAATTGCATAAAGTGTTGCTAATTTGGCTAACTGTGGTTTTACTTAATGCCATAAGTCTGGCTGCTGTGAGTTGCCTTTAATAGACTCTCGCCTGAAATTATTTACCGTCAACTTCCTTCTCTTTTCATACGTCATTTAAATTCAACTTTCTGACTTTTCTGACCCCATTTAAAGGGCGATTTAAATTAGGTTTAGCACGGTACCACTCATTAACATGGTACACTATTATCATTTGCCATCGTTCATCATGTAACAAGAAATTTTGACTTTTTTTCGGAAAATTTTGATAAAATTTTCATGCATGCAGAAGTTTGTTGATTTGGCAATTGCCGATTTTGCCAGTTAGAGGCAGTCATTTTAAATTGTTGCGTACTAAGTTATGTACTTATGCATGCATGTGTTGGTATTACATGTAATGGCATACAGTTTGCCAAATTTAGGTCTCCCCAACCCCATCTCGGATGTGTGTGGCTGTGTGAGTGTGTGTATGTGTTTAGGCACGTGTGTGTATGCCAACCAAAATCCCGGCCCAAATGTGGAAAACTTTTTTTTATTTTCTTCTTCTTGGTTTTGTAAAATTACCACAAGTATTTTCATAAATAGTTGAATAGGCAGCTCCTGCCTACTCTCTTTTGGGTAACTGGGGAGCGCTTTGTGGCTTTTTCTTCTTGTTGAACAAAAAATTTGTATAACAAAACACAAATTGTTGTCTGATTTTCAACCTGATATTTCTATTTAGATATTTTTCCAAAAGTTTTTAACTATTCATTTTTGCAAAGACCAATTGGCATTTACTGCAAAATAAAGTCTGATGAGAGAGAAGACGGCAATGTGAAATATGAGTTAAGAGTTCGTTAGGTTGTTGGTAACAACTTTTAACCGGATATTCTGTAGAGGACTCAACAGAATATGCAAAGACTCACTTTGTGTTAAAAGAGGTTGCTTACATTTCTATCGTATTTAATTTAGCTTAATTAAAATTGCAACCACATATTTAAATTGCTCTATACTTTTAATGTCAGGAAAATGAACATGACTTTCTCTAGTTTTGTGGTTTCTACTTAGAGCTTAGAAATAGTTTCATCTACTCAAACGAATAGAATTAAATTTACATATAATTTGTGAAACACTTTGAAAACGATGACCAGATTTTATTCTCTTTCGATTGGTATTTAACTTGTCTATATTGGCGAGTTTCTAATCGATTACTTGATTACTTTACTTAGAAAATATAAAGAATTTGTTTGTAAAATTTCTTTACTTTGATAATTTGTGTTCTGCTTGCTTCCACAAATCTAAACTAAATAGGTTACTTAAAATATTCCAGAAAGGTTTCGGAACAAAAAATCGCCTCCTGATATTCTTAAAGGCGTAAGAGTCATAGCTCTTATCTATTTTGCAAATAACTTTTTAATATTTGTCATTACATATATCAGTTGAATTGAATTCGACCTTGCTCATTAAAGCATTAAATTCATAAAAATGAATTTTGCAAGCATGAATTGCACATTAAATACATGAGCAACTCGATGCCGGGTGTTTGAGGTAGGCAAATTAATCAGTCAAAATGTCGATATATACGAATATACTGATATTGATTGATTCTACTTTAAAGCCTTCTTTAAATATGAAATTCATGTTAATTGTCATTTTGTTTAGCCGAAATATCAACATTGGATCTTTAATTGGTAAATAACGAAACTTTAATGCTGCCTTCCATCGTATTCCTGAGTGCTTTCGTAGTCTCTGTGCTTGTGGCTTTTGGAAATAAGCCGCTTACATTGCAACTCATATGGAACTACACCCACAATCATGATTATTTATGTATGTGTTGTCTGGGCAACTTGTACATAGTTTCATTTACATATTCAGAGATGTATATTTCCATTTGTATGGCTCTCAAATTTGGCAAATGTCGCCTAAGGATAGTAAGTATACCTGTACAATGAAATGGCACATGTAACTTTTACTAGTTCCTGTAAATTTATTCTCTTTAATAGTCATTATACGAACAGTTGTTCGTTTTAGATTCTCATTATGAACAATAACTAATTATATGAAATTCATGCCATAGTGAAAGTCATATATGAAAAGGATTATATAAGTAATGAAAATGAAGAAGTTAGGATTAAAAACATTTTGGGTTATTGGATGGATACGTTGATTGATTTATAAAGCGTAGGGCATAATTTCTATTTAATAATTCAATATGTACATTTATTAGCCAATCAATTTTACTCTTTTCTTTATTATTTGCGTACTTTTCGGGGTAATTAAAGCCCTTGGCATATTTAATTGCTTATTATTGAAATGGACCCTCTTCCCCTGTCTCTCTTTCTCTCACGCTCATTGCGTCTCTCGTCTCCAGTTGCACCATGGCCAATTAGCAGCTCAATGGGGTTGAAAATTTTGTGTGAAGTTGTTGATTTCGACCATCCATTGGTCCCCAGCCCACCAAAATATTGCTCAGACATCGAACAAACAAAACCCAAGGTGTTGTGCCTATCGATTGACCTACTCAGGAGTAGTAGGCAGTCTAAAGAGTTTTGTTTTTTGTTTGTTTTAGTACTCACCCTGGAGCCCTCTGACGTGGTTACGCAGGTGCCGCCATTATAACAGCCCAATTTAATGCAGTCGACATCAGCGCCGCCGGCTTTTTCTTCTGGCATGCCACCACCGCGTCCACCGGTGGCCACTGTATTGGCTCCTTCGACCTCTTCACTGCTCTCGGTGGTGGTCGTTACAGGTTGTTTGGTCTGGACTGGCAAGTCTCGTGTTGGTGGCGGTAGAGTTTGTGCTGATTGCGTGGATGGGGGTGTGGGTGGAATAGTGGGCAATGCGGGCGGTAATGTGGGTGGTATTGTGGGTGGTATTGTCGGAGCTTGTGTAGGCGGCATTGTTGGCGGAATAGTGGGTAATTGGGTGGGTGGCATTGTTGGGGGCTGTGTTGGAGGCATTGTTGGAAAAACTGTGGGTGGTTGTGTCGGCACCTCTGTTGGGGGTTGCGTCGTTGGTGATAGTGTGGGTGGTAATGTTGGCAACGCTGTAATGGGCACCACCAACGGCACTTCTGTAACGGATCTCATTGTAGTCGTAGGTGGCATAGTTGCCACTGGTAATCTTGGTGGTGGTATCGTTGTTTCTTCTGCCGTTGGTTGTGGTATACCAATTAGATCTTCAGTTTGCATAGCTCCACCAGTTGTTATCTCCACGGCTGCTGGTGTAGTTATGCCGCCATGATGATGGAATTGATGCTCATAATCGTCCTCGACGGGTGGTTGTAAAGTGGTCTCATGATGATGATAATGATGGTGATGATGCGTTGTCATTGGCATTTCAGTGGTTGCGGTAGAATTGTCATCCAGTATAGTCACCACTATATGTGGTGTTACATCCATTGGTCTGTCTGTGGTTACCATTACGGGTGGTTGCACAGTGGTAAATCTTCCTGCACTCGTTCGATGTGTTGTGATTAAAACTTCTGCGGGATATTCTGTGAAAAATGGCGCCGCCGTTGTTGGTACCTCCGTCCATAGGTGACGAGTTGTGGTCGTTTCTTCTGATTCAAATCCAGATTCAGTGACAGGTCTTACTTCCACTGGTCGGTAAGGTGTTGGCGTAGGCGTGGCGTATTCTATGGAAATGCTGGTCTCCAGCGTAGTCACTCGCTGCACGAAAATGGGTCCTGGCGTTGTCACTGGAGGCTGTTCTACTGACTCAGAACTGCTACTTGATGTGGAAGTGTAATCTATTCCAGTGGTTATTTCCGGTAATGGTGGTGGCATAGGTCTTAGCGTTGTGGTGGTCACACCTTCTTCACTTCCACTTCCACTACTACTGCCACTGGCACTAACCTCAAACCTGGGAACAGGTGTATATTCTTCGGAAATAATAACTTCTCCAGAACTTTCAGCTGACGCTGAAGTACCACCTGCTGCAGGTAGAGGGGGTATTGTTGTGTAGATGCTAGGAGTCTCTTCGGAGGAAGAACTAACTGATGCACTAGTTCCACCAGGCTGTGTGGTCACTACCGGAATTGGTTCTGGTTGCACCTCCGACGGTGGCTTTGCGGTGGTCTGTTCTACAGATACACTTTGACTATCGCTTTCTGGTGGTGCTACAGTAATGGGTTTTATCTCTACTGTTACTTCCACTGAAACTCCTTCTTCTGAGGAAGCCGATGTAGCGGCAGTAACTTCCGGTACTTCGGGCATTAATGTTGTCGTTACCACAACCTCTGGTTCAGCCATTTTTGGTGGCAAGGTCGTTTCAGGCGGTGTTACTGGTCGCACTGTGGGTGCTGCAACTGTGGTTGCAGCTGTTGCTGCTGCTGGTGTGGCCACTGTGGCCGGTGCCGTGTAATTGCAATCCAATGATTCTTCACCCACCATCAGACACTCGCACAGCATTCCCGTTAACAATGGCGGACAAGAGCATGAAAATGTATCCACACCATCAATGCAAACGCCACCATTCATGCAACGTGGTCCTAATTGGCATTCATCATACTGATATTCACATTTTTCACCATGATAGTCCGGCACACAATAGCATGTGGGTATGCCTTCCTCCATGAGGCAAAGAGCATTATTCTGGCATGGATTGTCCGCACAGATGAGAATCTCCTCTTCGCAATTGATGCCCGTATAACCCATGGGGCAGGCGCAAGCATAGGCGGCAAGTTTATCTACACAGACGCCGCCATTCTGGCATGGTGATGAGGCGCACTCATTGATCTCCTCCTGACAGATTCGCCCATGCCAGCCAGCGGGACATTCGCAGGTGAATTCCAATCCAGGCCCTTCAATGCACTCTCCACCGTGTTGACAGCGTGCTCCAGTGCCTGGATACGATGGGATTATCAAAGATAGTTTTTCGATTAAACTTTTGCACAATCTGTTTCCCTTTCGATAAACCTACCTGTTTCACAAACAGCCACATCCACTTCACAGTGATCTCCCAGATAGCCTGCCTGGCAGCTACATGTATAACCATTGTTACGGTCACGGCATAGGCCACCATTTTGACATGGATTCGACATGCATTCATCCACATTCTCCTCACAGTTGGATCCTTTAAGAGAAAAGGGGATGAAAAAAGACATCCAATGAGCAAATTCTGCATTTTTCTTTGAATTATTTATAGATTTATGTTCTGGTTAAAGTTCAATTCTCGTTTATTAAAAAATATATTTCATAAATAATATTTATTATTCTTGTTTGGCAAGTTTTCGCCATTAGCTTTTAGCAATTTTTTTTTTTGCTTTTGTTGTGCAAACATTATTTATTACTTTTTTATTATTTGTGGTTTCGTTTATGTGGTCTGGTGTGGTCTCTGATTGAATTTTTGAAATGGAGAGCGCAAAAAGTGTAAATAGAGATTCTTGCAAGTCCCAAATTGAAAGGAAAACCGTTATTCTTTGTTTTTTTTACTCCTTGTCAATTTTCAATTTGTGTTTCATTTAAACATTTTTTTTTTCTTATGTAGCCCTTTGCTATGCCCAGGTTATTTGATATGCAATTGAATGACCTTTTCATTATATTTTGAAAATGGAAATTTCTCTTTTCAAGAAGAAAATGGAAAGTTAAAAGAAATGGCTAAAGCTAAAGGAAAACTTTTTCAATACAAGCGCATCAATGGTAATCAAAACAAAACCTACAAGTGCTGATTTCCTTGCAAGCAATATAAACATTTCAAAAGGATATCCCCACACACACACCCATATGGAGTATGCTTGTGTGTGTGTGAAACAAACACATGCCAAATTTGTTGATGTCTGTCGGGGTTCTGGGTCAAGAGGGTGGTGATGTAGGAAAAACGAGAACTACACTAGAAAAATTCACAGCGAATGGTCAATGTTCTTATAAAAATAACTATAATATATTTTTTTCACTGGGAACAAGTTTTGAGTTCTTTCCTTACCTGAAGAAAATATGAATTAACATAAGATGTAATTTGTATTAGCATCAAAAATATAATTGTTAATATTGTTTGTGTAGTCTCAGTAAATTGCCAATAAAATGTTTTTAAGAAGTAATTACTTGATTGCTTAAGTGCTTTCCCTTTTTGAACATACTTTAGATATGATATTAGTGTATTATTGCACAGCAAGGAGAATATATGTCTGGTTTGACAGCAGCAGCAGCAAGAACAACAACAAAAAACAGTACTTGAAAATACTTTTCAATTTTCTGCTCAACAACTGCAGGCCAACGTTGACTTCGACTTTGACTGTGTTGTGTTTCATTCAGGCTTTCAGGCAAGAGACTCGCAGACATATATGTTCAACAGACATACAGACAGATTCTCTATGCCAAAGGCGCCCCATTGTGTTGCAGTTGCAACACTGCGTATGAGTGATTTTTTAAGGTTTTTTTTTTTCGTTCTTTGTTTTGTGTGTGTACTTCCTATTGTAAGTGTGTATGTGTGTATCCTTGCAAATTTATTGCCAGCGAAATGTTTTGTATGGCTGAACTTTCAAAATTTATTTGGGTCTTCTTTGTTTCTTGGCATTTTTTTTGTTTGTTTTCTTTTGCCTCTGTTCTTTTCTCTACTGTTTCGTTTTTGGCAACAAGTTGGCGAAAAATATGCTTAAAGTTGGGAAAAGAACTTTTCGTAAGTTCCGCGTATCTCTAAAGTGTCTGTCTGTGTCAGAGGCAAAAAGCACTTCAAAGTGTCGAAACAAAAGTGTCAAAAAGCCTGCCGCCTGCCAGTCTGTCTGACTGACTGCCATTGCTGTGCATAGGAATTTTCTTGTGCAATGGAACTTTTTAATTTAATGCAAGAAAATTGCATTCAACTTTTGGATGCCATTGAAAGGAGCAGCAATTGCAACGTCAGTGGAAGGCATTTAATGAAACTCAAAGAAGAGAAGAAAGAGTGCAACTAAAAGGCAACAAATTTATCACTTGAGCTCATAAATAACAAAAAGTACTCATGTTCTTATAGTTCTCATACGCTGATGGACATAAAAATAGATGCAGACGCATAAAAGATAAATGTCTCCCTATGTATATGTGCCTGTATGTGTGTGTTGTTTATAATGCAACAATAATGTAAGTCTATGCAAATGAAAGAGAGAGTAAGTGGGAAGGCAGAGAGTGGAACATATATTACATTTGCATAAGCACTAAATCAACAGAAAAAGCAAACCAAAGAGAGCAAAACAAAACCAAATGTGAGACGAGTGTCTGGACTTGGTACCATGTCAGCTGATGCCCATTTGTTTGCTTTATGACATGGCAGACTCTGTGTAAGTGTGTGCATGTGATTGGGTGTGTGTTTGGGTGTATGTGTACTTGTATGTCGGCGTACATTAAAATAAACATACATATATGTATGTATGTACATCTATATATCTTATGCATGTAAAATTCGATTAAGTGTTGCCCCTAAAAGCTGTGTGTTGAATTTCTGTTGCATACTTTGAGGTCGAATGAACTGCCGCTTGGCTTGTCTTTGGCCAATATAATATTACCAGCAAAACATTAAACATTGTTAATTTATCAAAGTTTTAACAAGATTTAAACATGCCCAACATATATCTGCGATTAGGTTGGGCCATAGAAACAAAAATTTTTAATCATAAGTGGTAATTCGGTTTTACTATGGACTAACGCTTGTCCAGAACTTCATAGTCATAAAATAATTTAATGTCATGAAATTTATCTATCTATTTTTGAAGAACATTTTATCTTTTGTTTTTAGTGTAAGAACATAAATTTTAATGAGAAATTTCCAGCAATTTCTTTAAGTGTTGAAAATTTATGGTATTACTGCTTCTCGCTGACCGCACTTCGATTGAGTAATGGATTTTTGCCCATCTCTTTGGTTGCATTTTATTGTACGTAGCAACATCCTTTTAACTTGGCCTATCATAAAGTTACTGTAAATGCGAATGGCCGCCATCGTTGCATTTCAATTTGTTTATGGCTTTTTGCCATTGCCATATGATTTAATGGTTGTAATAACAAATACCAAATGAAATGTATTCACATCCTGCAGTTTTATTATGGCAATATATATATACATACAACCTCAAAGTTTGTGGCTAAGAATAAGCCGGATGTAGCTATATAAAACAGGAAACATTTACCTGTCATTATCATCATCGTATTACGAAAAGCAGAAGCATTATCTGTCAATAGATATGTCTCTGCAGTGGTATAACTCACTTTATATTGCAAGAGCCAAACAAAGTGATACAGAAACCACAGAGAGGGAGAAAAAATACGAAAGAAAAGTTTACCTTTTTGAAATGTCACATTACGCTCCAATTCAGGCACAAATACAGGAAGTGGTCAGGCGGACACACACACACTCACACAAATTTACACACGCAACGAAAGAGTACTAGGTTTGAGGTAAGGGCGTTTAAAGGGGTTGATAGAAAGTTGGTAGTCAAAACTTGGACACCAACGCATTGTACCAGTTCTTAACCCAGATTCAAGTCAACCCTCAAATGTCTATCTGACTTGGTGATGGAGCAGGGACAGCAGGGTTCGTGACTGACCACCAGTGACCAACCCTTTTTATGAGTTCAAGTAGGACCAGCAGCAGCAGCAGAAGCAACAACCTATCGACTGCAATGGCGATGATTTTTCCTCTTACTTCGTTTTCATTTTTTCTCTTTTTTTTCCTTCTGTTCATTGTTTTGTGGTTTCATCGAGGCCTTTTCAATTCTTCTCATTTTTTCCTTCTTTTTTTTGGTATGTGTGAAGTCGTTAAAGTGAAAATCGATTTTCATTTTATTGCTGCATTGTGCGTGGGCAGAGTAAATGAAGAAAGAGGAGAGCGGAGCATTGCAGATATGTATATAGCGTGTAGCACCCAATTCTGTGGGCTTGGAAAAATGTTTCACTCTCTGTATCCGCAATCTACGAAGCATGTTTTATGAATGAATTTTTCGAATTGGACGCACATTTTTTCTTCTGCTTAATGGACGGGCATTGGTTTGACTGCCTTTCCCTTTCCTACTCCCTTTCAGCTCTTACCCTAGCATTCTCATTCTCCTCGCTGTACCCTTGACTGTTCTTCTTTTTGGTTTTTGTAATGCCATTTCAATTTTGTTTCCAACCTCAGGGTTTGGGTCGTTTTTTTTATTGAACATCTGAATGTCTGAATATTTGGTCAGAAATTTGTGTAAAGTGATTGTTAAATATTTGATCTAGTTAAGTCTGAAAGCAAAAGTGTTGCATTTTTTATTTAAAATACAACTATAATTAAATTACCAGCAAAACGGAAAGAAAATTTTTGTTTTTTTATTTAAAAACAAAATTCATAAAGTTTGGTCTTCAATTAAGAGTTAGGAAGCCATGTTTAAAGAATAATTTGTATAATGAATCACTTAACTTATTTTTGAGTTTCTCATTTCTTTTCCTTAATAGGTTCATGTCTTTAGATAAGGTCCTATTTTGGCATATTGAATGTTGATGAATAGATAATATGTCAATTAGCGTTTTTTTTTTTGTTTAGATAACCTGCTTTAATTTTTATCTGTTTACTTTTTTTGTGTAAACAGTAATGAGCTTACAATTTCATTCGCAAACAAAATCATCTATGTAAGCTGCAATCCTTAGTCAACTTAACCTTGCTCTCCTGACACACACACAGACACACACACACACAATTCCGTAACTACATCAACAAGAAGAACAAAGCTTAGGAATTTCCTTTGTAGATTTATTCCTTGACTTGCCTTTATGCAATCATTGCAGCCAGCAAAGAGCTCTTGGGGCCATTGCAACGCGAAAACAATGCAAATTGCTTAAAGGGTAGAATGAAGCGGGAGAGCAGAGGAAAGGGGAAAGATTCCCGGCCTATTCACATTTTCAGATTTCGCATTCATGCAAATGCAGTGAATCTAGAATAAAAACAACAAAAATGCAAATAAAAAAGGGGAAAAATATGAGAGAAATGGAAATGCATTCAAATTGCAGCAATGCAGTTTTTATCGTAATTTTCCTGGCTCCCTGCTCTCTGCTTCATCAGCAGCAGCAAGTTGAATATGTGTGTGTGTGTGCGAGTGTGTGTGTGTCTGCCAGTGCGCATAAATTTACACCTTACTTTGTGTTACATATTGTCCGTATTCAATCAAAAATCAACTTGTGTTCATCCGTTCATTCATTAATTCTCTTATTCATCAGTACACTTGGCATTCAACTTCTTTTAATCAAAACTAAAAATCAAAATCAAAGCTTAATTGGTTTATTTTTGAACGAACTCTAATATTTGGCGTTGGTTACGAAACATCTCTTCGTGTTTTATTAAACGAATTAGGTGAAAACAAATCGCAATTCATTCAATTTTATATAAATTTTATATACCAATTACTCAACAGAATTCATGTGCACATAACGGGTGTTTTTTCTTTTGAGATGTGTGCCATTTAAATTACGCAAAGTGTGTGATATTACAATTTATGTATGCTAATAGATATATGAAAATATATATGTAACAAATAAGGATAAAGTTCTTCACGGACCTGACATACAAAATGTCTAACTATTTTAGTTTTCAGAACTATGATTTGACACGTTCTTATTCCATGCATAATTCCAATCGTGATTCGAGTTTATCAAGCATATTGTAGACTTTTTGACAACATTTAAGAATATTTTGAAATACCTTTAAGAAATGACACCCGTTTTATACATATGTATTTCTATATAAATTGTCCTTGTTTTGCAGGGTGGAAACGAAGCTAATCAATTGGCTTTTGGGTTTTATTTATTATTTCTTTATTTGGCGTTTGTTGCTGTTGGTGTGTTTGTTGTTGTCATGCTTTTCAAATATTCATGATTTTATTGATTTTAACAAAAGCAACATTTGCAAAAGTTTATTGAACTTTCCAAAAGGTTACAATTCATACGATTCATTTTTGTTACGGTTGATTGCTGCAATTAGTCTAGGTCTAATTATATATATCAGGGAATACACTTAGTGTGAAGTTTGGAAGAACAATTTAGTTTCGTCTATTAATTATACATAACTTAGTGTTTTATAATTCTAAAAGACTTCTTAGCTTGATCCATTATTATATAAAAATAGTTGAAACTTCTTGTGGGCTAACTATATGTAAAACTAACAATTTAATATTAGCAAAAAATATCACGCATACGACCTGTGTACTATGTACTTCTAAGCTCTAAAATGAATTGGATTCGTAAGTTTGTATAAAAACTTTACTTTAAATATCGCATTAGTAGGTTATATCAAGTTATACTTGAGCCCCCAAAAGCATTTTAAACCTACAAAATCCATTTTATAAGCACAAATTTTCACGGTTTCGATTTTAAAATAGCAACAAAGTATTTCATAAATTAACTAGAGAACGTACAGACACAATAATGTACCTATGTACATGTACTTATAGAAAATACAAATCCAAATGTACGATTTTCATGTAAAAACTTTTGGCAAACTGATTTTCACAGTCATAAATAAGGCCATTGAATTTTTGGCATTCACATACACACTCACACGCACACACACAGAGATAAATACATGTTAGCGCACACAATAGTTTCTAATTTTACGCAACGTTGGCAAAGAAAATTTTTCAATGAAAAAGAAAGGAAATTCAATAGAAAATCCAAACTAAAATACCCTAGGAAATGTTGTACCAAATGCAATTAATTAAAAGAGCTAATACATAAGCAGGTGAAGAGATGAAACCTACTGCATATGTGTATGCCATTCACCCCCAAATTTCATCTCCTTTCCCTTCTCATTGCATCGCATCCTTTTGGCCGCAACTCGCATAGCCTCATGGCAATTGCCGTGAAAATGAGCTTCCCTTGGCTTTGGCTTTTCATTGTCCTCTCGAAAATGGTATGGATTCCTTGGGTAGCGCAAAAAAAAAAAGAAACTGCAATTGAAAGAGCAACAATGCGCACCACAAGACATTCAAGTGCAACCGCCTTGCCTCGCCTCCATCCATTTACCACCCACTCTTATGCGAAATGAAATTGGTGACTGTGGCTCGGTTTGAATTGCTCTGTGAATTTGGTTTGAGTTCGGGTTCAAACTGAGTGAATGAATCCCGTGATTAGTTTCCTCGGCAGCATTCAGCATTCGATGAGCCAAAGTGCATTTCATTGCTCACTGTCACCAAACGGGGGGATTGGCAAGTGGGTGATTGAAGAACGAATCCTTGAATTCATAGGACATAATAGATGACGCTTTTTGGGTGTGGGATTAGTTTCGCGTACAAATTGCACTGCAAAAGACGTGGCTTCCATTTTAACTAGCTCAAATTTGTAATATTAATGTGTGCTAATGGAAATTGTGTAAAAAACAAAAAAAATAGAAGCTTAAACTAGATAGTTGTAATAGTGCTAAATTAGTGTTTTAATTGGGTTTAAACTTGTCTAAAATCTGTTCTTATACACTTAACTAGACTTTAAGTCTAGATATTATAAAGGAAAGTCTATCAACTTTAATTACGCCTAAGAATCCTGAAATCGAATTTTCAATCTTTACTCAACTTTTCTCGGTGCAGTCATTCATTCGGCAATGCATTCATTGGGAATTTTTTCATTCATCGAAATACGAATATGTGAGCTAAAAATGCAAAACGAAATGTGCAATATTTTCAACTCTCTGCACTTTTATAAATGTTACCCCGATTCTGACTGCAATATTTTTTCCACTTCTGCCATCCGATCCTACCTCCTTGTGGAGAAATGGAAAAGTAACAAGCAAATAAGAAGCATAAAATGTGTGCAGATAAAATTCAAATTTCAATTTGTGCATTGAAGGGGGACTTTGGGGCTGGGGCAAGCAGACATGTTTATTGTGACTCGAAGCCAAAACAAATGTTCGTACCTTGTTGCACAAATGTTTACAGTTCGCTGGCAGGCAGCTGCAACAGTGGCATCAACTGTAGAAAAGAACACGCACAAGAGAACCATGTTGGTACAAAGTTTATAATATACAAAATGAAAAAAAGTAAAATGACAAACGAAGAAAAATGTCATCAGTCCAAGTTTTGAGTACAATAAAAAACAGGAAGTTCTCAACATGAGTATGTGGTATGAACAAATGTTATTTGTTAAAGAACATATACTTCGAGTACAGTAATATATAAAATAGCGAGTTGATTTGAAATTTTGTTAAGAAAGTTATGATTTATAGCAACAAAATGCTTCAATTCAAGCATTATTTTTTGTAATACAATCTTTTTCTAATGTTTGTCCTCAATTTTTTAATTTTTGTTCTTTCAGTTCCTATGGCAATTATCCTGATTACAACGGCGGGGGAAAAAATACTCAAAGAGACAAAAACGCAATCAAAGCACTTGAAAACAAAGTGAAAGAAAGAACATTTCATTAATTTTTACCGAAAATTATACCAAAAATTTGGTAAGCATAAAAAATTGAAGATGCACAAAACCGTAGTCTACTTTTTTGGGCTACTGAACTTTGTTCTGTTGGTCTCTTTCTTTATGTATGTGTGTGGATGCAACCACTTCAAAAGTCATAACCAAAATGCAGATGTAAAAAAGAGGCGAAGGTTTCATAAAATTAATTAGAATCTTGCCATCTCTTTTGCTCTTCTGCTGCTCGCCTGCTTTGTACACTTTTTAATGTGAATAATTTTCTTTTTAGGGTTGCCAAACCAAGGTGAAAGCTTTGCTGAACTCAATGAGCGGTTAAATAGTTTGCCCAGAGGCGTCTCGCTTTCTCTTCTTTAGCATCCGTTACTTTGGCTTTGTGTTAGACCCTTTTTTTTTTGGTCGCTTCCGCTTTTTATCTTTTTTGGCTCCTCTTTCTATTCATACTATCATTTCATTTAAATTTTTGTGCATTTTTTTTAGTATATAGTTTATTGCTTCATTTCCGACGCTTCGAGCTTTTGGTGTCGAAAAATATCTATTTATTTTATATATGTATATACATATATATAATTCTTTCCCTTCCACATTTCTCTCTGGCAAGCAGCATATTTTTTCCTGGTGTATTTGTTTTGCTTCTTCCTTCTTTATTTACATTTCATTTATTTCCATTTTTTTCTACTTTGCTTTGCTTTTATTTCCACTGCATTTGTCTGAGAGCAATTCGGAAAAGCCGTTTCAAATCGCTTGGTAGTGCATAATTTTATTTGTCTATCTGTTGAATTTATATTCCAAGCTATGCTTAGCGATTATTGTTATGTTTATCCTAAATTAATATCGTTTTTTTTCATGTGTATATAGAAATAAAAATGTGATAATATTTATGTGGGATTTGCACCCACAAGAATTAGAATAGTTGTTATATTAAGTATATTATTTATTAAATTAGGTAATTATAAACGGAACAATGGGTTTTGACCAAATTATGTATTTACTCATTTACACACACGTCGTTCGTCGTTCGTCGTTTTCTCTAGACTCCCCGTTTTTCACTCCGCCTTGCCACCTTGTCTGCTCTCTCTCATTGCCACCTCGTCGATCAGCTGCTTCGGGAGTAGGTCTGGCCTTACAGCGTTACCATACCATCCCCACAGATCGGCCATCCTTAAATGCATTTGCCCCAAATGCGTCGTCGTCTTCTTCAAAGTCGTCATCATCGGCTTTGGAGTCATCTTCATTTTCGTCGTCTTCATCACTCTAGTTTAGGAGTCGTCTGTATCGTAGTTAGAGGTGTCATCATTCAATTCGTGGTTTTCCGCATCGCCTTCATGGTGGTCATTATTTGTTTTCAGCATCGTCGTCATCATGGTCGTAATCGTCATTCTTATTATCATCGTTATAATCATCATTATCATCATCTTCGGAGTAGTCATCATCATTAACGTCGTTATCATCATTTTTATCATTGTATTTATCATCGTTAACAGCATTGTTCTCTAATCCTTTCGTAAGTTTTCTTAGTTATCAGCAACATCTTCATCGTCGTCTACATAAGGAATCCATTTCTTCATATATTCGGCGCAAGTAGTCGTATTTTTTGGGCCATCTACAAAGTGTGCATCTTTAGTGACATCATAAGTATCCTTTGATTTGACTTTAGTTACTCGATAAGGACCTAAATATTTTGGCTTTAACTTCAGTCCACCTCCGAATTGAGTACGTTTAATTGCAACAAGATCGCCTTCTTTATAAATTGATGATTGTTTTCGTCGTAGATTATAAGTGTTCTTGTTTTCCTCTTGTAGATTTAGGATTTGCTGCTTCGCATGCTTCCTTAAGTCATCTCTTTTTTCGCTAAACATTGCTATCACTTCCTCATCAATTATTTGCTTCAATTGGATATCAAACTTTGTACGCATTTTAACTCCAACTAATAACTCGAACGGTGTAGTATTTGTGCTTCTAGAGTGAGTTGAATTTATTGTTTGCTGAACTCTTCCAACAAACTTGTACCATTTGCTCGGGTCATCAACAGAAAGCTTGGATAAAACAGATATAATAATAGCATTAAGTCTCTCTACTTGCCCATTTGCTCTAGGCAGTCCGGTAGTAACAGCGTGATGAAGGATGTTCTCTAAACGGCAATACTCCTTAAAGTCTTCTGATGTGAAAGCAGATCCTCTATCTGTAATAATCTGGACTGGGTTTCCAAATGTGAGACTTTGTGCTTGCAATCTCGATATAACTTCTTGGGCGGATGTCGTCTTAGTCGTATATAACCAGCAGTATTTGGTGAATGCATCTATAACAGCTAGGATGTGTTTGTATCTCTTGTCAGTAGATTCAAGCGGACCCAAAAAATCAATGTGGAATGTTTGCAGTGGTTCTTCTTCCTTAGGCAATGGATTTAACAGTCCCTCCTTTTTCCCTTGTTTGCGGTTTGAGATAATACACGGAATACAGCATCTAATATGTCGTTCTACTTTGGCCTCAAGTTTCGGTATATAATATTCTTTCGCAATTATGTCTTTCGTCTTCCTGATAGAAAAGTGTCCTCTCTCATGCGCTTCTTTGATAAGATCACGCTGGAATGATATAGGTACAACTATTAGTTCAACGTCGTTCACCAGCTTACATAAGAGACCGGCTTTCATAAAGTAATCATTGTGTGATGCTTTTTCAGATAGAATATCGATAATTGCTTTTATCTCGTCGTCTTGTCCTTGAAGATACTTTAGTTTGCTGATTGCGCTTCCATCGGTGATTAACATTACTGGATTTCGGCTTAAGGCGTCAGCATGCCGAATACGTGTTCCTTCTCGATGCTCCACCTCGAAGTCAAATTCTTGTAGCATTAGAATCCATCGGGCCACTCGTGTGCCAACGTCTCGTTTTTCCATGGTTTTGGTGAAAGCATTGCAGTCGCTTACGAGTTTGAAGCGGATGCCAAGTAAGTAGACTCGGAATTTGTTGAGAGCTTCAATTACGGCTAGTATCTCCAGTTCGTAGCTTGAAAACTTTCTTTGTGCGTCCGTTGTGATCCTGCTCATATAATATACTGGGTGTAGTTGTCCATCTTCAGGTGAGACTTGTAAAAGTACAGCTCCAAACCCGTCAATCGAAGCATCGGTGTGGAGCTCCGTCTCATGGTTAAAATTAAAGATTTTTAATACGGGCCTCTCTGTGATCAATATTTTTAACCTGTTGAATGATTCGATTTCAAGATCATTAAAGTGGAATTTAGCATTTTGTTTAAGTAGATTCGTTAGAGGCTTAGCTATTAATCCAAAATTTTTGATAAATTTTCTGAAGTATCCAACCAATCCTAGGAAACTTTGAAGTTGCTTCTGGTTTGTGGGCTGGGGAAATTTAGTTACAGCTTTGGTTTTCTCTTCGGAAATACATATCTTTTGGTCTTCGATTTCGTGCCCTAAAAACTCAACTCTTTTCTTTAAAAAACTGCATTTTTTAGGTTGATCATCAGGCCGTAATTTTCACACTGTTTCAGGACTTCTTTGAGATTTGATATAGCCTCGTCTTCATCTTTAGCTGGAATAATGATGTCATCTATATATGGAATTGCGATATTTTTGCGAGTCAGCTCTCGAAATATAGCATTGATGTGCCTTTGAAAAACACTAGGAGAATTCGCTAATCCAAATGGTACCTTCAGAAACTGGTATTGCCCGTTGTGGGTTACAAAAGATGTATATTTTCGACTTTCCTCCTCGACATCAACATGGAAGAATCCATTTTTCAAGTCAATAGTGCTGAATATCTTTGCACTTACCAATCTATCCAGTTGGTCTTCGATTAAGGGTAAAGGAAAATGGTCTCGTAATATTACCTTGTTGATCCTTCTATAATCGATACATAGTCTTGGAGAACCATCTCGTTTTTTTACCAGGACTACGGGGCTACTGTACTCTGACTCAGAGTGCTCGACTATACCTTCTTTTAACCATTCATCGACTTGTTGGTCTACTACGGAACGCTCGTTATAACCGATTCTTCGCGGACGCGAGTAGATTGGGGTATCATCATTAACTACGATTCGCATTTTTACGTTTGTCGACTTTGCGTTTACGGGTTTATAGTTTTTTATCAGTTCGCGTACTTCATTCTTTGCAGAATTGCTTGCATTAGCTTCAATATTTAAATCAATCTCGTCAACATTTGATGCATTTATTTTCATCAACACCGAAATTTCTGCTTCAAGCTCGATACTGTCACTCTTTCTTACACTTATCCCGTCAGAATTTATTTTTACTTCTGCAATTTTACAAAATTCTTCGCCTAACAGCAAGTCTTCATCAAGAAATTGTGCATCAATTACTAGAAATACCGATTTGAATTCTTGACCGTCAATTACGAATAGTTTTTCGATTGAACCCATGGCTTTGACCGCGTCGCCATTACCGAACCCAATTAAAAATTTGTTGCATTCACATAGCTTTGACTGTTTTATTCTTTTATAAATCTTTTCGGACATAAGATTGTATTTACTACCAGTGTCAACAAAAGCATTCATCTTTAAACCGTCGATTGTTATCTCTTTATACATACGCGAGGTTGATGTGTTTAGTTTTCGTGTATTACTCACTTCGTGTTTTTCCGATTTCTTGGGACAATCTTTGCCAATATGGCCAAACATGTTGCATTCAAAACACTTTTTACCTTTGTTTTTATCGTCACAGTCAGCGGCTGTATGACCTTTAAGACCACAATTGAAACATTTGATTTCTTTATTTACACTCCGAACTTGCTTTGGCTGAGAACTGCGATCACTTTTCTGGATTTGTTTATTAAAACTTACTACATTCTTATTCTCACTCTTAGATTTCTCCCGCATTATTTCGTAGCATTTCAGTTTGTCTTTAAAGTCTTTTATGTTTTTAGCTCCATACAACATTGATTTGTTCGTACCACTGTCGTCAATACCATCAATAACATACTGGATCAATGCAGACTCTTCGACATTTCCTCGTGTGGACAACTCTTTCATCAGCAAAAAATATTCTTGTAAATTCTCGTTCTTTTTAATTTTCCGATCAGCCATCATTTTATGCAATTGGGCACTGTTTGTCGTCGATTTAAATTCATTGAGTAGCGCCTTTTTTAATTTCAACCAGTTATAAATACCTCGTTCGCTCGCAACAAAAAGCTTTGCTAATCCTTTTAATGACCGTTTTGCGAATATAAACATTTGTAAATCATTCCAATACATTAGCTTTGCAAGATCTTCGAATTCATTAATCCATACTTCTATGGAAAGGGTATCTTCACCATTAAACGATCTAACCGAATCTTCGATATCATGAAAATTTAAAGCAAATCTTGGAACACTTTGAATCGGAACGTTTTGAATTGGAACACTGGCTACTGAAGGGTTGTTTTTGTTTCTTTCTTCTTGTGCATCATTATCGTCAACGCCATTATTATCATCTTCTTCGTTTTCGCTTTCGTCAGAGACTTCGTCATTCGCGGCATTAAAATCAGCATCAGGCAGTAAATTTCCCTTTTTCAAATTACAAAATATAAAGTTTGACAGGTCACTCTCATTGTGGTGTAAATGTAGCATATTACATATTACAGCTAAGTCATTATCAGAAAGTTCATCGGCAATATACGACATTTTAATTGCATACTCTTCATCTGTTCTTTCGTAGTCGTAACCTTGAAATTCGCGTAACCGTTTTCTGTTATTTCTGTCTCCATCCCTTTCGAATACATATTTGTGAAGCAATGTAATGTTCTGTCTCTTTTCCGTACGTAGTTTTTCTTTTATAGCACCGAAATCTGCGAGCTTTGCCATGTTCACTTTTCTATGTCTGTATTGGTAGCGTCACTTTTATATATGTGTGTATGTGTGTATTTTACTTCACAATTTGTCGAATTCTTGGAAACGTGTCAGACTTTTGTTTTTTCTCTTTCAGATCTCACGTTAATTTAAACAAAAATCACTTTTACATATATTTGTCCATCTTATTCGTCGTTTTAGTACTTCTTTACTATTTTTTCACATCATTTTATTTGAGACTTCATATTTTTTTAGTTAGGTTGAACCGCTATGTTTTTCTTTGATTAAATTAGGTTGAACCGTTATATTTCTTCTTCGATTAAGTTAGGTTGAACCGTTATATTTCTTCTTCGATTAAGTTAGGTTGAGCCCCCATATTTGTGGGATTTGCACCCACAAGAATTAGAATAGTTGTTATATTAAGTATATTATTTATTAAATTAGGTAATTATAAACGGAACAATGGGTTTTGACCAAATTATGTATTTACTCATTTACACACACGTCGTTCGTCGTTCGTCGTTTTCTCTAGACTCCCCGTTTTTCACTCCGCCTTGCCACCTTGTCTGCTCTCTCTCATTGCCACCTCGTCGATCAGCTGCTTCGGGAGTAGGTCTGGCCTTACAGCGTTACCATACCATCCCCACATTTATTATTTGGGTGACGTGGCTTCCACGTTTTATTATTGTATTATTTGGGTAATAAATGAAAACTGGGTAAAAATCAGAGGCCTATAGAAAAATATTTTGGCCTGAGGTGTCACGGCAAATGCAGATAATCATTTATATTTGAACCCTTTTGAAAGCTGTATATGTGGGGTAAAGAGTCACCGACACCTTTGCTTTTAACAGGTGTATATTTAGTATAAATTGTCTTATTTCTTTTCACGTCATGGGACAAGAAAGATCGAAGTCGTAATCTGTTTTGCATGCTACTATAATGGGATTAAAATTTGACCTTCTTTTAGTCTTTAATGTTTTGGAAAATTTACAAAGATATGCCAAAAATCAGCAACTTTCGTGCATTAGTTTTTTTTTCTGTTTTTACTTTGTTAACAACCGAAACCCATATGACACATGTTTCAAACTTGTTTTCTACAACTATGCAACTAAACGAACACGCCTTTAAGCCAATGTCTTAACTGGTATCAACACATCCTTTTCTCTCTCTCTTTCTCTCTTTTCCTTAATACTTTTCTCGTCTCTGTTTCGAACTCATCAACAAAGTTCTCGAACAAATTTGCTACAATTTGTATTTTGGTTTTTAGTTGGCGTCTGATACAAATACAGTTCACACCTACATCATGGCTATAAATTTCACTAAATTTTATAAAGTCAACTTTGGGACTCACTCTAAGTGCTTCTCTCACGTAGACCCTGAGTTAGTGTGAGTGTGTGTTAGTGTGTATGTGCAGACGGAAAGTACACGAATCCAAAAAGGATGAACATTAGATACATTCATGGTAAGACTTCCATAGACTCATATATATATATACATATACATATATATACAGAGAAAAAGCTAAAGAGAGGGGGGAGATAGAAGGCAGAGAACTGAGAGTCCCACACGTAGCAAGTGGCAAGTTAAGCACCCAACATTGACTACCACAATAGACAACATTAAAGTTGGGTTTGCCGGCCCCAGCTTGGCTTTGCCAACCATTTTCATTCTCATTCCACACTTGACATCCTGCTTCTCAAATCATTTTGCCGACATTTTCCGTTTCCTTGCATTGTTGTGAATACTCTTTAGAATTTATCCTTATCGTTATGAATATTACTATATATACATAGATGCTTTTGTGTTAGATTTTGCTTATATTGTAAGCACACAATTTATAAATGTCATCAAAAATATTCTTAAAATTTCTCTCTCTCTCTCTCTCTCTTCTGATCTAGGTAATTTTAACCAATTCGAATTTTCCAAAGTTTTTGAACCTGTATAGACAGGAAGCTCTTAATTTGTTTGTTTTTATACACAAACTGTCTAGTTTGTCTAATTAAAATAAAGAAACACTCTATCAAAACTTATAAACTGATTTAAATTATCTAGTTTTGTATTTTTTAATCATTGTATAATCACTTTAATCTAGGTCTTTGATTAACTAAAGGACATAAACATAGAAATCCTTTGAAAGTATAAATAGTATTTATTCATTAGGACTTGGTTTTAAACATTTTTGTTAATATTTTAGGAATTTTCGTATAATTTAATTTAGAGAGCATAAATGGAGCATAATGGCTTCTTAACAATTTATTCCATATTTCGTTTACCTCCAATTTCTTTTTGTACAGTGTCCTTAGCTAGCTCTTCTTTTTGGCTCATGCGTTAACACAAAAAATAAAACACGAATAGACACATGTGAGCGAATGTTAGGAGGAAATGAGTAAAAAAGAAGCATGGTAGCGTACACATATATTATTTTTTAACTCGTCTTTGTCTTCTTTTTTTCTTTGCTTTGGCTTTTCCGCGTAAATTTTACAAATACGTGTGAGTGTTAACGAAGGAGAGGTGGTAGGAGAAGGAACAGGAACCTTTCTGTTTGTTTGCACTGGCACTGGCTGCACTGCTTGTATATTTTACTCCTCCAATTCCACACTCCATGGATACCAATGAGATTCTGGATGTGGGTACATTTTTTTGCTTTTGCTTAATAAAAATACATTTTGCACGTGAAACGAGAGATGGAAAAGAGAGAGAAAGAGAGGAGAGGGACAGAGAATAAAAGGCAGCGTAAAGAAGATATGGAGAGTGCGCTTAAAAAAAAGAGGAACTTCACTTCCATACCCTTTCTCCATGCCTTGTGAATTGCTCAGCGAACTGTGCACCGTTTTAGTTCCGTGTATTTTAGTTAGTACTCGTATGCTAGGTTGGTGGCCAAAAATAAACCGCATTGTACTAACCCAACCACACAGATACATAGATAGACTTTATATCTATATGTATGTGCACACACTTACCGGAAAATCCTTCCGGACACGTACAATTGTAGTAGGCCACACCATCCACACATGTCCCGCCATTTTGACAGGGACCCGACCAGCATTCGTCCCAATTCGTTTGGCACTGGATCCCTGTATAGCCATCAATGCAGTAACATGAGTACGAGCTGTAGTTTCAGTTGTTGTTATCGTGACACGTGGGCGTAGGCGGCAGGCGATAGACGCCAGTCAGGTAGGTGGAACGTTGTGTCAATGATGCATCAAACGTTGGCCAGAAAAAAACCCAAACACCGGCACACACACACGGAGAGGCGCACATGAAAAAAAAGAAAATAGTAAAAAAAAACAAATTACAACAACAAGATACAAAATGTTTTAGATACAAAAATAGTTTCAGCAAATAGCACAATATATGGGGAGTACAAGTGCATATATAACGGTACATTGCGCGAATAAAGGCCGTTCTTTTTTCTTCTCCTTCCAAAGTGATTGAAGCAATGCAATATCTAGAGATGGTAACATGACTGAATACTAAACGAATTGCCTCCTCAAATTAAAAAGTTTCTCTAAAATCAAAAAAATTATTATCCGCTGAGGAATATTATTAACTTTGTTAGCATACACACATATATTTTGCTTTTAGGAACTTGTTTTAGGAACTCAAGCTAAAGTTTAGAGTGTGTTTTATTAAAATCTAATTCACTTCCTGTCCATTATTTGAAAACAAAAACTAATTAACTTAAACCAAGTATTCAAAAAAGGTATCGCAATATTATAAAATGGAAATGAGAAGTTGATCTCGTGACAGTTATGAACTTTTTCTTCCTATTGGACACAATTTTTGATCATGTATATTTTATCTCTAATTTTGAATTTAAATTTTAAAGATTTAGTTATTTTCTGTTTCTCATTGTGAGTTTCTCACATTTAAGTTGAGATGAAGCCCGGCGAAGTACAGTTTTATTAACGTGATGTATGAAATCAGTCTAAGCTACTAACCGATTCGAACTAGATGGGGAACATGTAGTTACCAACACGATTCCATCTCTGAGCAATGTAGTTTGATGGGACACATCTATCCCATATCCAGTACTCAGCTGAGTGCTATAAACTTTCGTCCAACGTAACATTACACTTGAGTGGTGGAAATAAATATTTGGTAGCCATTTGGGATTGCTTTTCTATCTTTTTTTCTTTCAAACACATAAGTACAAATTCTCTCTTACATACATTTTTTTGTTGCTCCGCTTTTTGTGTAGGCGAATTGAAATTGAAACGGAAATGCAAGAAAAGTGTCTAGGGAAATGTCGCTACGTTAAAGCTCGACAGGCAGAATGGAAGTGTACCAGTCAGTCAGTCAGTCAGCCAGGTGGGGCACTAAGGCGACTGCTTAATTAAAGAAGTTGTTGAATTACATTAGAATGCAGCATGGCAAACTGAATGGAAGCTGCTGCCATTGCATGGGTTAAATATGGCGATAAGCACACTTAGACATATGCCAAAAGAAGCCCTAGAGATCCATACATACATATATCCAGACATGGTTGTAAAGGAAAAGAGGGGCAGATTGGCAGGTGTAGGTGCTCTGCCGGTTACCTTTGGTTTGACTTGACTTGCACCCTAGAGATTTGTTTGATTTGTTGCCACAATTGTAGGAAATTACTTTGTAATATATTTTATTTGATTGCTTTCGTTTTTATTGTAAATATAAAAATATCGCCTATTTGATTCGCATTTTGTTAAACAAGATATCTATAGCTTCTTAGTTGTGCTTAAGAGTCATAAAACTATTTGATGGCCATAAACCGCGATTAACCAATAAAAATTCAATGTTCTCGCATAACATTTGAAATCACCAAAATTCCTCCCACCTCGTGGATGTTTGCTTCTGCTTTTACGAAAACTTTGAAATTGGTCGAAAAACTATTCAGTTAATCCGTTTAAATCTCATGAAATCGTGTTAAATTTAATTGCAGCGATAAATTTCCCAAGCCCAAGCATAAACTTTCTATCCATAAGGTCTGTCTCTTGGCCCCCATCGACATCGACATCGGCATCGGCATCTTTCGTTTTATCCTGCCCCGCTATCTTCCGTCGGCTCTTGCCTTGGTCCAATGTCAAGAAATGCGAGTAAGAGGAAACATTTCAAGTTACGACTGCTCTTCGCATTTGACTTGCAGCTTGCTTCAGCAATGGATGTAATCCTTTAAAAAAATATACCAAAGTGAAACGGCGGTGCCAAGTGCCTTCAGTTAGCGGTTACACACACACACACACACACACAGCAGTGGGCACGTATTGCAAAGTGCTCATAGGAAAAAAATAAAATGCCAGTTACTTAGTTGTATAAATGGCTCAAAGTCTGAAGAATGGTATTCCAAGGAGGTTAAGCTAAAGAAATGCCAGATACTCGTACATCTTCTTCAACTAGACTTTTTCCAACTGGGTTATTTACGCAATTTGGCATTAAGCTATGTAAATGTTGTGAAAATGTATAAACTGTACTTAAGTAGGGACATGCAACAAGCATAATCTATATTGCAGTGAACATTTTCTTTTCTCAATCCTCCATACTTTGGCATTTTTATTATGTTTTAGCAGTCAATTTACTGCATAAGATCCTGACGTACCCGCAAGCGAGAGTGTGTGTGTTCACATTGGATGCCATCCAAGTTAATAATTTTTCCAGTTTTATGCAATTGAAACCCACTCAGCATCTTCCCATCCGATTTCAAAACTTAACCCCATTTAAACTGGCGCATGCATTAAATTATGGCACATGGTAAGGGCAAAAAGAGCGGTTTTAGACATCTGGTGGTAAATTCATTTCCTTGCAAAGTGGCGGCGTCAACATGTTCACCCTCCTTTCCCTTAATCGGGAGTGAAACTGCTGGTTCCTCGTTCCTGCCGTTGGCGCTTGAGAGGAGCAGCAAGTTTATTGCCACTCGAAATGTGTTGGACGGGTTTATTGGTCGCCCGGCTGGCGATAATAAGCGCAGAATGTGCAAGGGTATTGCCGACTGTTTCCATGCGAGTATGTCCTTCTTGGTGTGCCAAACACCTGACTTTGGTTAAGAGAACGAGAGATGCCAGCGTGATTGAAAAAATTAGCCTTACAATCGGTTTGAGTTAGCTTGTCTCAAAGCTGAATGTAAAAAGGTTATATGCTTGCTTCATTACAGCAGGTTTAAGGTAAATGTTGTTTTTCTTCCTATAGAATTCCTTAAAGAAACTGCTTTCACATTCCGTTTAACTCTCTAAATTCTTAAGCGTTTTTCAATGTCGATTTATGTTTAAGTTATCGCACATTAACCATTATTAATAAAGGTAAGCTAATGGAAATGATGTCTGGCATATGAGTTGTCAAAAAAAAACGTCGATTTATACATATATCTCCTTTAATAAATAAACTTCAGTTTACTTCCCTTCAATTTCCTTTTGAAAATGTAGTTTTTCTTACATTTATATGTTAATACTAAGCAGATTAACGGAATGTTATAACAAAAGATTATTCTAATAAAATCTAGCCTACTTTTACATCACTGATCAACCAGTAAGTTTCAGCAGTTTGACAAGAACTGGTCTTGAGTTTGCACTAATTATTTCAGCATTATTTCTTTCTGATTACATTTTAATTTTGTCAAAATCTGAATAGATTAAAAAGGGATATGAAAACAGATTTTTTGTTACCAAGAACAAGAACAGGTGATAAATTCTGCTCCAATTGGAAGAACTCTCGATATATGTCGATTATATTTGCTCAGCACTGTGTGGGTAGTCTCTTACCTGTTAAGTCCATCGATGCATACGCCAAATACACAAGGATTGCTGAGGCAAGCAAAACCGGCTTTGCTACTGCCCACAAGGATGCTTAGGCATATTGTTAAAAGGAGCAGACGTGTGCTGGCTCCCCCACCAGTAATGCCGCCGCCTCGACCCTTGGCTAATATCCTTAAAATCCCAGCTACGTTTGTTGGTGTTCTCGTTGGTTTTTCTCCTGTTGCTGTCGTCGTTGGCATCTTTTGCAGGTGGTTTCGTTGCATATCCTTAAGAGGTTGCTTCTCCATCTTGGTGAAACTTAGGCCTGTGGTTGTGGCTCCATTTGCTGTCAATGGTGTAAATTGGCTTGTTGATGCTATTTTATCCTCATCATTCTCTCTATCATTTTGCCTCACTTGGTTTTGCAACAATGTGTCCATTGTAGCTGTTAATATTTAATCAATAAAATTTTCTTAAATTTAAACAAACGCCTTGCGCAGGGACTCAGCCTAATGCTGTAAATTGTCCTTTAATAATCACTTTTGATTGATGGTTTCTTTGCTGCTGCTGCTTTTGCTTTTTCTTCTGTTTTACTCCACTTAAGTGTCCTTGTTGCTTTTCTATCCGCTTAAGTGCTTTATTAGTTTTCATTGTTTGCTCGGCAATTGTTTACTTCCCTTTCAGTTCGCATCGCATTGCATGGCATCTCCTCATTCTTGTTGTCCTTGTTGCTGTTTTTGTTGTTGTCGTTGCCCTGCTCTATGTGGGTTGTTGTTGTTGCCTGAGCAGACTCTGTATGCAATCTTCGTCGCCTTCGCATCGCATTTCACTGGACACAAGTACGGGGCATGCTTATTTATTATTTGCTTCTTATTTACTATTTTCTTTGCTTTCTTTGTTCCTATTTTTTATCCAATTTGCCTTTATTGCTGCTGTTGTTTCTGTTATTCAAGCTCAATTTGCCTGTTCACATTTTTCAACGATTTCAATTAACAATCTGCAAGAATAAAAACAAAACAAAAATTAAAATTTAATGCAAATGGAAAATTTTTGAAAATATTGTGCGCTGTTCATGAATGGGTAAAAGTTATTTTGGTAATTATTTTAAAGACCGAAAAGAAGAGTTGTGAACCCGAATGATATTATAATTAAACAATTTATTTATACGATTTTAAGTGAACAATTTTTGATTGGCATTCACTTGTTTATAAGGAGACTCTTCTATTTTGTTTTGTTGTTTCGTCATTATCATTATTTAGTCATTCATCTTCTATGTACACCATTTCATGTCACTTTCTTAACTTTGGAAAATCCTTCATTCAGTCCGTTGTTGCGTTGTCACTTCAGTCTCATCAGCAGTTAACGAACCAGCACAAAACCTGCTTATAATTACCCTCCAGATTACACATTGCCTAACAAGGCCCATTCATTAATGTCATCTCGAGAAGCTAGAGACCTGGGAACAACTTTCATCTGCCTTCTCCCATTTGGCTTCTCCATCTCAAAAATCTGCAACATTATGTCGACACACACACACCAGTGTCGGCAAACGGTCGACGTTAATGACAATTCCACCTCTTGGCCGCTTTTCGTCTAGTCCCCTTTAGCTTTCTCCTTTAGTTCCACAAAGTTGCAGTACCGGAAATGCCATAAAAACCCAAAAAAGCAACAGCAATAGAAACAGAAAGAGAAACAACTACAACGACAACTACAGAAGGCAAGAAGAAGAAGAAGAAAATCCTGGTGAAGGACGTGCTCTGTCGTTGATGTTCGGTTGACGTGGCTTTTCAGCATGAAAACGTAACGCTTTTTATGGCATACTTTTCGCTAGTTAAAATTTTCGGCGATTCTCTGTTTCAGGTGCAAGCAATTTGATGACGTTTGTCGCTCTTGACACTTGAAGAAATCACTTAAAATAAATCTCATATATCTTTTGACGGACAGTTTGAAAATGTATAAAATATTTTTAAATGTTTGGTGCGAAGGCAATTGGCAATTGTGCTAAACACTTCAGTATCTCAAATGTTATTTACTGCTAAAATAGTTGAGATTTTCAACTAAGTGGAAAAATTACCTAAGGGTAGAGCTTGGTGTTTGTTGTTAAATGACTAAGATTGCGTTTGATTATTAGGAATTCAATTATTAGTAAGATAATAGGTCATCTTTGAAATAAGCCACGTGATTTAAAGTGAAAACTCTTAGGAGGAATTTTAGTACTATGCAAGTACATATATTTAAGTGAGATAGTAAAAAAAAACCCAAAACCTATGGATTAAGATTTCTGTCAGTGTGTGACTTTTAGTTTTGGCTGCTTCCTGTTCATCTTAGTTTCATCAAGCACTCAACAACATCGAATGAGCAACAAAAACAAATATTCGACAATGTCACTAAAACTTGAATTTTGCCCCAAAATACTCTCTCTCTTCTCCTTGTGTTCCCTTTTGCAGTTTGCCTTTTCTGTCTATATCTTTCTGGCAATTCTGTTTGAGCCGCTCCTGCGCATTTCATGCTGCTTGTTTACAGGCTAAATTCATTCCCTGGCCCTAACAGTCAGCCGTAGCCATCATCAACAATGTGATGATGATGCCTGCCAACTAGTACCTCAAAGTACTCTCCGCCAATTCCTCTCTCTCCCATCTTGGCACGTTGCAGTTTTTGTCAACCTCAATTGTTGGGTTTGGAATTGAAGTTGGGATTGGCGTTGGAACGGAGAAGTTTGTTTACAATGCAACTGCTGATAGGTAGGTAGCTAAGGTAAGGACAACAAAAGCATCATCATCAGCAGAATCATCAAGAGATCTATTGCATTCACATGAGCCTGACAGGGTGGTAATTTCATCTCATTTTTGTAATTTTGAGAAACGATTCTTTTGTGATTGAATCCTTTGGCTATATTTTCTGACTATCTTACATTGTCGCCGATAATCCTGTATCTTTATGTCATAGCATTTATTAGAAACAATATGGCCAACATTACTTATATGTACGTACATATGTGTAGGAAAAGACAAATGCAATTTCATTATGCTTTTGCTTGACCATTGGCCAAGTTAAGTCGGATTTATGTTGATGTTAGTGCGCTCTACGAAATCCTAGTATTTCACTCCAGTTTGTCCTTACTCGGTTACTCTACTCTTTGTCCCCAATCACTTTTTGTGTTACCATGGTGCTTTGCCTTAATTGACGTGCACTGTTCGTCCAGTGGTTTCAATTTTGAACTTGTCACTCCATCCTTTTTGTAACCTATTCCCTAGACCATTCCGCCCCTGCCTGACATGTGCCCTTTCTCGCTGCTCCATCACACTTTTGCGGCTACCATAAAAAATATTTATTCTCTACTCGCAGTTGCAAACAAAAACGTAAAAAATATGTGTGCAAAAAGAGCACAAAAAGTTGTATTTTTTTTTATAGTTTGTTGTTGCTTTTGCTTTCCTCAGCTTACGTCGCATGTGACTGGGATTTCGTTCATCACTCTCTTCACTTTAGTTCTGTGTGCTCACTGTAGTCCGACGAACGTTTTAATGGCCCAAACTAAGCATCCAGAGCTAGCTAACTGGAACCAACAAGTTTTTGGGTTTATTTTGACACATGTGTGATGTGCTTGAAATGAAATGAAATGCCACATGGTGGAATTATGGATTAGCTGTGGAGATTTTCCAGCAGAAGCAGCAAAGATAAAAAAGGACAACACGCGCACACACACACAAGTCTGTTTGGCCAAAAGCTAAAGCAAGCTAAAAACTGAAACACCGAAAAGAAAGCGCAAACAATGTATGATTTTGCTGCTTTTAAACAAAAGCAGATTTTTTTTTTCAACTGTAGTAACAGTTGGTTAAAATTTCTCTTAATCAATTGTTTCTTCTCTCTTTCATTTTGAAATATGGATTTTTGTTTGCTGGTTTTGTTTTGCAGAATTGAAATCAAATACACATCGTTTTTATTCCACTCTTATTATTTCCCATTGTAGTCTATAAGTGATGTTTGAGTATATCAAAGACACTGATGAAGCGATTTATTTTACATAAAGAAGCATTACAAACCATGTTGATAAATTTGGAGCGAATATTGCACTTTGTAAAAATTTGATGCACATTTTGAGAAAAGTGGAATAACATTGTCTAACGTCCGCTCTAGTAGGAACATCTCAAAATGGATGTTAAATGGATAAAGGGGAGGGAGACAATGACAGAGTTACGCCCACATACTCTCCAAAAGGTTATCTTTGCTCTTTGTGTTCGCTTAACGCCGGTTATATTGAAAACTGTGTAGCTAGGATATATGGTCTGGCCATATCCGGTAACTGCATCTCTGTGCCAGCTGGAGAAGATTAAGTGCCAGCACGCGCTATACAAAACACACACCCACCAACATACATACAAACATACATACATACATGCTCAAATAATGCGATACAAGAAGATTGCGTATACGCCACGTGGTAGTTGCCTTAACTTGACTTTCAGCACAATCCGGTTCTTTTCTCGTCCTTTTGCTACATTTTTTTGCCGCCTGCCTGGTTGTTTAGCCTTTAGCTGACCCTAACGTTTGTCTTTGCCCATTCTTTTTCTTTTGGCGTTTTACTCTAAATGTGTTTGAAAAGTGTTTCAAGAATTGTCGTTGATTTTCTTTTGCTTATATATAAATATTTTTTGTTTGGTACTCTTTTTCTAACCTCTTTGTCTTGCTTTCTGCACTTCGCTCTTTCCCTCTTCCTTTTTCTTCCTCTTTATCGTTTGTTGGGCAAGTAAACACATTTATATGTCGCATGCCTGTCCGAATATTTATTAAAGCAATCTGTGCTGCTTGCAGATTTATTTAACAATATTTGTCTTGCAATTTATTTTCATCGTTGGGACCAAATGTATTTTTGGCATTTCTGTTACATATTTTTCTTTCATTTTTATGTTTTATTATGGTTATGGTTAGTTCAATTCCCAGATGGTAACCAATTTTTGTGTTGGGCAAGAATATAAATAGCAAGTGTATTGAGAATGAATTCGAAATTAATATTGTTTCAAGATCAACTGTGGTACGTAGTAGAATAAAAAGGTAAAAGTTGAGAAATTGTGTTAAATTATTGTAGCCACTTTCTCTTTTTGGTGGCCAGAGAGAACCAGGGTTGGAAGGCACTGCATTTTACCATTGTATTAAGATACAATTAAAAAAACAGTTTTTTTTTAAAAATCATGATATTTAACTTTAAAATCAATTGAAAGCAAATCATATAGATTTCTAAATGCAAAAAAGTTGGGTGTTTTTGCATCCCTGCCTAATGCTAAGCATGAGTTATGAAAATCCATTTCATTTCGCAAAAACGAGAAATGTTTTCGAATACGTCAAAGTCAGAAATTGATTTAAGTCAATTAATTTGAACGACCCATAATAACATAGAAAGCCCAGCTCACCCCCGCCCCACACATTCCTTGCCGTCCTCCAAACTGCTTCTCAGCATTTCCCTTTAACCCACAAGAGAGAGAAAGCATCACGTTTCAGTTATTGGTCAGCTGGCGAATACACATATTTTGTATAGCCTACTTTTTGGGGTCGGCATGTAATCGTATTAAATAAGCGGAAATGCTTTGTCTGACACGTGTTTCAGTTGGGGAGGGTAAAGGCATGGCGGCTATACGAGAGAAGTGGAATAGGTAGAGATACTTAGAGGTAATTGTATTTGTACACTGCAAACATGGTACACCAAAGATAGAGCAAGACAACGAAAAAGTGAGAGATAGAGAGACAGACAGGCACACCGAGAGAAGGAGAATGTGAGAGTTTTGTAATGTGTTTACTCATATGTCTTGTCAAAGACAAGTTAATTATTTTTACATGTGTGCACCTATGAGAATATATATATTTGTGTGTGTGTATGCGTGTCTTTATTTGTGTGCTTATTCTGTTTATTTTTGGCCATCGATTTTCACGCGGTCACAACACACACACACACACACTCGCCCGCGCGCATATTGTCTGCTTCATTATGTATTGCCTACTCTAAGGCAAAAGCCTTCTGCTTCAAGTTTTGTATGCTCTGCCCATACACACACACACACATACAAACGCACACACAAACACACAGTGTTATCAAATATTTGCACACTGTTTGTCAGAATTAATTAACAAACAGTTTAAATTGCTTGGGTCCCTCCAATTTGCATTCTCTGCTGTTCTCAGCATATTTAAATATTTTCTATTTTCTCTCAGTTGCATAAATTGCGTACAAAAATGCAAAGCAAACATGCATAAATAGTCAAAATAAAATTGCAAACAAATTGCATGAACAAAAAATATGAAAAAAGAGTACAAAAATTTGACTACATAGAGACAAACATAAATGTTGTGACATAGTTTATTTTAATTGCTTTTAATTTGTTATTGACACTTTTTGACAAGTTTGCCCCAAGAAGAGGAAATTGAATGGGGCTAACTAAATGTTGGAAATTGATTTTGGCGGAAATTGAGGACTCAATTGAAAAGATGCAGAAAAATTAAAAAGAGTTTTAATTAATCAACTTCAACAACACACACACTTTTGAAATCTATTGGTTATGAAGTGTGAACAATATTTCTTGATTGCACAAAATGTCTAAGGATGCAAGTAACTACATCTAAATATACATATACAATTTACATGCATAAATAATTCGTGAGCCACTTTTTCTAGCAATATTAATTTTTAACTATCACATAATTTGCGTTTGCCATTTTCATTTCCATTGTTGCATGCAAATTGAGTTAATTTTCGTATCATTTACAGCAACCCACAACAATTACAGTCACCCACATAAATATGGCACTCGGGCGTTTACTTAAGTTTGCACAACTTTAATTACAATTGTAAGCAACAGAACAAAACACAGACAAAAAGACCACGCCCACAAACCAACCAACAGACAAAAAAAAAAAAACTAAAATTAAAACCCAGACTAAAGTTGACTAACTCTGAGAGTGCCAAAATTGTATACTCTTATATACTTTTCATTAGATCACTTAGTCTTAAGGAACCAATTACAAACTAATCAGCCATTCAATCAGAGATTCATGGAGATCAATCAAATTTTCAGTATTAGTATCCATATTTAGAATGACTCAAGAGAGATTTTGAAATTTAGTTAACTCACTCTACTACATATGTTTCAAATTGTGCGAATTTTTTTCCCTAAAGCATATTTGGCAAAAACTTATGATCCTCTTTTTGATCTAAAGTTGGTTTCATTCTAGATTTCTAGCAAAAATGAATATTTCCATTTTGCAAGGGTATAATAACAAAAACAGGAGGCACCACTGCAATAATAAACTGAAAAGAGAGATAGTGGTGAAGACAGAGAGCGAGAGAGAGAGAGAGAGGGAGAGAGAGAGAGGAAGATGCACAGCAAAATACTTTGTGAGCCAAAAAGACGTAAGCATACTGCCAGAGTGTAAGGGGAACAAAAAATCCACATAGCGGAAGCGAAAAATTTTCATTTAAAGCGATAAAAACTTTTATTACCACTACGAGTAAACCAGCAGCTAACGTAAGAAGCAGAAGACGTAGGCAACAGCAAGAGACTATATAGAAGAGAAAACGGGGGAGTAGAGCAACTACCAGAGAATGAGGCCTTTCTGTCTAGAGGGAAAATGTGCAAAATGTTTTGGGCGCCTTGGTGTATGCAACATTTTTACATCGGTCGGAGTTGGAGGCCCAGAAGAAGTTTATGCTACTTCGGCCCCGCCTTGCCCCTTCGTACTAACAACACCCAACACCCTCTCCTCGCTCTTTCCCTTCCCCTGCAGATATGCTTGTATAATCGATGTTGTATCCATGCCGATGATGCCTATCCCAACAGTACCCCAAAACCCCTCCCCGTTTTTTTCGTCCTAGTTCTTGATGTTGTTTATGTTATACTTTATTTGTGGGTGTGTGTGTATGTGTGTGTGGGCCTTTCGGTTTTTTATTGCATTTGCGGCGTGATTTGGTTTTTTTTTTGGTTATTTGGGGGAGAACTGCCAGAAAAGTAGATTTCAGATTTGGTACTAAGGGCATTAAATGAGAGTAGAGCAGAGTCTTAGTTAGCATACATTTTTTTTTGGCTTATGAATATGGTTTCTATTGATTTTTGTATACCCTCTACAGTCATGTAAACTATGTGGGTGTAATTTTTTATATATCTGTGCGGAGATTTGTGTTTTTTTGGGAAGTTTACATAACTAAGATAGTGGAATACTCTTCCGTTCTTCGAAAACATCACTCGGATTAAATATATATATTTGGCATAAAGATCATGATTTAAACTCAAAGATTAGAATAAATACACTTAGCATTTAAATTGAGAATTAATGTTTTCACATTCATTCCCTTCGGAAAGTAACACAGGTTTCCTTGCATTAATCTTTGCCTAATTATTTATATAGTTTAACTCATATAAATTTTAAATATAGTGATTACAACAAACCCAATACTTTTCACACCTTTAAAACCTTAAATCGAGGGTATCATCAAGTCGGCTATCATACCGAATTAATTTTTCTCATTGTGTTATCGAAAATAACCACAAAAATGTTGCAATTTTTGTGATAAAATCAAACCAGATGCTTCATAGTATATGAAGAATCTTGAAATTTTTAATTACAAATATTCATAATTTTAGATTAAATTTTTGTAAACTGCAGCAGAATGGGCAAAATTTTGTTGATGACCTAAAATCAACATAAAAATTGTTGTCACTTGACTTAATAATTCTGATCAAAATTTTACAGCATCACGTCGAACCAATTAAATTAGTCCGACTCTGGAAAAGCAGCTATCGTTTCGTTCTTGGTTGTTTGTCAGTTTTTTTTTTGTTTTTCAGTTGAGAAAAAGTCAAAGCATTTAACTTTGTTGCAACAGCGAAAAGGGAACATAAAAATGAAATTTGCTCAAAGGAATGCGATGAGGGCAAGTTAATTAAGTGAAGGCGAGGATAGGGAAAAAGGGATAGCCAACTGGCGACATAAAACCAACAACAGTATTGGTGTTGTTGTTGCTGTTGTTTTTGTTGTTGGTGGCCCTATTGGTGGGAGAACGTAGCTCGGTGCTGGCGGTTGCTGTCAGCAGTTGGCCAAATGAAGAGCTGACCAAGCAAAATGAACGCCCTTTGTGTGGTAGCTTGATGACGGCAATGATGATGATGATGATAGGCAGTGGGTGTAAGAGGGAAAGAGAGAGAAAGAACAGAGTTTGATAGGTGAGAAAGAGACGATAGGCAACTTTAGTCCGCCATGTCCAGAAACAACATTGTGGTTTAAGTGCAACTGTAGCGCCAACAAATACGGAGAAAGAGAGAGATAGAAGGAAGTGAGGGTCAACTGATTGTGATTGACTTTGCAGTAACATTTTCTATGCTAATTGAAACAACATTCTTTGATCAATATGCATCAAACGTTCACTTAATTTTCAACAATTTACACAACATTCATATAAACAAACATTGTAAAATGTTGGAATGTGCAATAGCAACGCTTTTCTATAGTTGTTGTCCTATAGCCCTAAAATTTCATTGACTCTTTAAATCTTAATCAAGCTAGACTTATAAGATTCTACGACTTTAAGGATTATAATTTATCTAACAGGAAATTAAATCCATCATTTTCAATGTTCATTTAGCATTGAATAATCAAAATTCCCTATGACGTGTTACTTTTGGATAAGCTATGAAAAGGTTGAATAAATATAAACAAAAATAACCTATTATTAATTGTTTTTGCAATATCCTTAGAGGATATCTTTCCTTATGTTTTAGCTTTTAAATTAGTCGATTAATTAAAGATTTAAGGATATAGAAATAAATAATTTACCAAATACTTGTGTTTGTGTTTACTTGGCATTAAAAACAGTTAGTGTGGTAACAACTAACTGTTTATCAATTAATTAAAACAATTCTCTTAATGAGTCAACTATTCATTGTGTGTGTTTTCTCAAACTTCTAAGAAGTTGGCAGAGTTCAATAAAACCAGATAGATGAGCAGATTTAAAGCATTGCTTATCTGAAACACTAACACATACACATGAATATAAATCTATCTCTTATTTTATTTTTTCTTATTATACCCTTGCAAAAAGGGTATATTAATTTTGGTCAGAAGTGTGCAACGCATAGAAGGAAGCATCTCTGACCATATAAAGTATATATATTCTTGATCAGCACGACGAGACGAATTCAAATAGCCATGTCCGTCTGTCCGTCCGTCCGTCCGTCTGGATCAACGCGAACTCCTCCTAGTCCGTAAGAGCTACAGAGCTGAAATTTTGCATGTAGGCTTGTATATACTGCAGGGGTTGTATATCTCGGATTCAGTCGGATCGGACCACTATATCATATAGCTGTCATACAAACGGCATAGTCACGAACAGTGACTTTTCTCAATACCTTCGTTACATTTTAAGCTATATTCGTGAAATTTATAATTGGTGAGTTTATTGCAGCTATAAACAACTGTACCAAATTTGGTCAAGATCGGGTTACTATATCAGTTAGTTCCCATAGGAACGATCGGTTGAAAACAGTGACTTTTGTGAATAACTTCGTTACTTTTGACGCGATTGCTTTTAAAATAAACATTTGTTAGTTTAATATATCTGTTAATGACTGTGCCGAATGTGATAAACATTGGATGACTATATCATATAGCTCCCATAGGAATGATCGGTCGAACACAGTGACTTTGATCAATAACTTCGTTGTTTTCTATGTAAAGATTGTGGGCCGTTCTTTCGCAAACATTACTCTTTTTAGATAAAACTGTTTCCACTTTGAAAGCTAGAGGTGAGGAAAGAGTAACAAACAACTTGCAAGGGTATAAAAACTTCGGCGGGGTCTAAGTTAACCCGGCCCTCTGGTTTTTCTCTTACGTTTTTACACTGAAAATCGTGTTGTTAAGCTTTTTGACCAGATTCTTTAATCGCCTTAGCAAATCTTTTGGCACTTTGCTGAAGCAGATTTCCTTGACGCTTCGTTTGACTTCATGCCAATGTGGCATGGCCAGTGTTTACGTTGCTCTCTACCCCGATGGCACCTGCTCTAAACTCATGCCATGAACAAGGGTAGCCCCTCATCAACAGCTGTGGCAGGGCTTCATACACACATACACACACACACACACACACACGCACATACATACACAGAGCGTCAATGTCCCTCGTGTAAACTTTTTTCATTTCGTTGAGTTCTTAATTAAATTATGAATTATGCACAGTTAGTTAAATAGACGAACGTTCATTCCTTTGTCTCTCTCTCCAAAGTTTCTTTGTTTCTTTTTTTTTAATTTTCCTCATTTTTCCACATTTTTTTTGTTTTTGTTGTTATTTAGGTTTTGGTTTTTTTTCTACGCTTTTCTTCTTTTTTTGCAGAGCTTACATTGGAGACGGATTTAGCCAGCATAAATGTGTGCTCGAGATTTTTTTTTATGTTTGTTTTGCCTCGTAAATGGTATTACTAACCCAAATACTTATTATTGGCAACATGTGTGTGTCTGTGAGTGTGTGTAAGTGTTCCTGTGTATGTGTGTGAGGGGCATAAATAAGTCGCTTATTTATTGCACGTACCAAAGCGAAACACGACCTTAAATGGGCACAAAGTGAAAGTGTTTTGCTTCTTTCCCAACATTCTTATTCCGTTTTTTTTTTCTTTTCTTCTCTTCACTTTCGTCTTTGAGACACTTATTCTCAAGATTTGGGTGTTTGTTTCTTTTTTACTTGGTTACTTTCCTGTTGGTTATATTTGCACATAAAAAGTATGTAATAAAATTGCATAAAGCTGTCATTATTTATGACCACAATGTGGACTCAGAGCTCAACATAAAAGTCATTGTAGATTGTGCCATTTAGGTATACATGAGTTCAGTTCAATTCAATTCATTGCAGGTAAAACCCTTAAATGGTTTTTGACAAACTTTGCAAAGAATTAACGAAGGATATAGACCTTCAAAAGGCAACAAATTGTTCTTCAAACCGAAAGAGTTTTGGCGGATTATCTGTTGAAGTCTTTAGGCCTAAAATCGTATAAGTCCTTCTGATTGCTATTAAACAGCAAAACTGTTGTTGAGTTTAAGAATTTTGTTAAATTTTTTTCTTGTCTTTTGACAACTTTAGCTAAAGTATAAGCTTAATGTTTCTCCTTTACGGTTGGTTAGATAAAAAACTATCGAATTGCTCATTTTGCCAGAAGGTGTCATGTTAGCTCTATCACTTTACATCATTACAAGGATGTGCATGTGTTGCAGCAACTTTAAAAGAGCTGCCAAAACTTTGAGGCAATGTTAATCATCTCAAGTGCATGCATATGCTGGTCCAAGCTTCTATCACTTAATGGTTTCTGTATCCTTGACGCATATCACCAAAATATACTCCTTTGTCTGCTGCCAAGAGATTTGTCGAAGTGATTTCCTAAGTGACTATATGTCTTTGATATGGACGATGTAGCTTGATGTTATGCATCTTTCTTTGATGTCTTTAACTCAAATAAGCGTTAGCAATCATCACTAAAACTGACTGGCATTATCTAGCTAGCGATTTTTGGTCATTTTAAACAGAATCTAATGTCGGTGTTACAATGTTTTGTTACATTCATTAATAATAGTTACCACTCCCAATGGTAATATTACCATAGAAACTGAAATACTTGATCTAATTTGTCGTTTACTGTGTTTTATTGTTCGATCGAACTAGTTTATGAACTAGAGCTGAAAGATTGTAAGGACTCTTCGCTTTAAATTGGTAGTGGCAGAAAGAAAGTTCCAAAAAGGAAAAATACATCTAACTGGCTAGCAAAATTGGCTTGGGTCTAAATGCCAATAAATAGAACGTGTAGTATAAAATTACCCAAACTCGTTTAATTCCAATTAGGATATATAATAATTTGACTCTTTCTATTTGTTCATACTACCTTATTGCCAAACTTGAGTTTGTTTTAATATATACACAAATTAAAATCAAGTGTATAAATTTTTAATAATAAAAAATCCATGACATTGAGATGACGTCTGGCAGGTAGGAAAAAAAACTGTTATTGTCCTTTTCAGGACAAGCGGCAAAAGACAGGATATAAATTACGATGAACGAGAAAGAGAAGTGCCGCTCAGTCAGTGAATTAATAAGAAAACCGGTGACAACCCTGAAGGGGCTCCGAAATAAAAAAAAAATGTGAAATGAGTCGAGTTGACAACTTGGCGGATAGCGGCTCCTGGGCCTGATGCGAGAGAACCAGAGCAAGCAGCACCACCATCAAGCATCTTCGAAAAGAAGAAGGCAACAGGCAACTGAGCCTGCCGCCTGTGGGGGTCTCCAGTGCGTGAATTAATTCAAGAGATGACGACACACGCAAACGGTGGGCCGCCAGGTATATGTGTGTGTGTGTGTGTGTGTGTGTGTGTGTGTGTGTGTGTGTGGTGGGAGTACAATATCCTTTTGCTCCTTATTTCACCGCTTCTCTGCCACCACTCAAGAGCTTCATAAAGCCAAGTGTTTGTGCTTTGAAGTTTCCGCTTCCGCAGTGAACAACGAACTTGTTGTTGTTGTTGCTTGTTTGTTTGTTGTTGTTGCTTGTTGTTATTGTGGCACAGCATAAAACATACTTATTTTGAAGTTGGTGGCACATTTGCACACCAGCCACACACAACAACACAACGCTCTGTGTTTGCTTTGCATGTCCTGGCAAAGGATGCCAATGTCACATCTGTGGTAAGAATCTGGCAAAATTTCAATTTGCACCAAGTCTATAAGTTAATAATTGGGTTAAAAGTTTAGAAGAATGTCATATATATTTCATTTAATGTATAAAGGCATAAACCTTTACACTTGAAAATTATTATAACTATGTATACTGCAAATGAAGGCACTAAAACCTCTCATATTGGTTCTTCTTAAGAAACGGTTTAATAAGTTTAATATATGCAGGTGAAGACAGATGAGGACATCTTTGAAAATATTCAAAGACAAACAAGTAATACAAATAATTTGATGTAACAATATTAGAATTCAATAATAATATACCTAACATCTAACATAGCAGAAAGGGTCCCCAAACCTCAATTCTAATAAATTTGCATTTCATAAGCATTCCTTTACTATGACAAACATATGCAATAAATTAAATTGAATTGAATTGCATTAAATAGAAATTACTATGCATTAAACATGTTTTAATTTATTTTGCAGGAAAGGAAAAAAGATTCTTGTGAAAATTGTCAACCGGTTCGAAGTTAAATTTGAGTTTTATTAATGACTCCAGAGTTTTATTTATCTTCTCCAAGATATTTTTTCTCGGTAACCGTCTTCAAGTAAAAATCGTAAAATTTCTTCTTTCTTCAAGTTTTCCAAAAAGTATCTTAAAGAAAATTTATTTTCAGCTCTTGGTCTTTGCTTTTGTCGTTTTTGCATAAGTTTTTGTTATTTTTATTTATCATATAAAACATGCCAAAGGATTGTCCTTTTGCACGACTCTTGCATATTTCATATGCTCCTTCTCCTCATGTTGGATAACCTGTTTTAGTTAGTTGTTGATTTCTTTCATTTCTTAGTTTGTTGCTTTGTTTGTCGTGTATGTAAGTAAATATTTTATTTGCAAATTTTGAGCAATATTTCGTTCTTGCTATTCTCGTTGTTTGCTGCTTATTTTGACATTCATTCGTGTCCCTGCTCATTAAATGCATTAAGGGAAACAACAAAAACGGTGGAAAGAAATGCGTTAACTTAACTTGATTTCCGTTTTATGTTTTTCTCTTTCTATCTCTCAGCCTCTTTAAGCCATTTTCGTGTTTGCACTGGCCAAACAATTCTTTTTGAAGCCTCCTTGAACAAAATAAAAAAAGAAGAAAAAAAAAAAACAAGAGATAAAGAAAGGAATGTAGAGAAAAGGATGCAAGTTGTAATTTCATTTCTCTCATTTTATTTTCTCCCGCTGGCCTTATGTCTCTCATGTGTGTGTGTGTTTTGAGTGTTTGCATGCGCGAATGTAAGAATGTATGCGAGTGTGTGTATGTGTGTGTGTGTGTGTGTGTGTGTGTGTGTGGGCGTATTTAATTCAAGTCGCAAACAACATTGAGATAAAGTTTGTTTGAATTTCTCAAGCTTCTTGCTGAAAATTTGTTGTTTGTTATTGCCTTTTTTCGCTTTTGCCATCCATCCTGTCTTCTCATTCAAGGTCCTTGCTTTCTACTTGTCATATCTTTTATTGCATTCACTTGTCTCTGAATTTTCTTTCTTTTTTTTGTATTTTGAAGCAAATTGAACTTTCCACTTTAGACATTTGTCAATCCCCAAGTACTTGAATATGTTAATATTTGGGTTGAAAAAAAATATCACTTAAATTTATCAAGAAACATTTAGTTTGACTTATTTTTATACCCAATGCCCGGAAGGGTAAAAAGTTTTATTTAAGTCACTGAATTGTGAAGGGTGGCGGAGGGAAAAGGATAATGTACATTTCTATCTGAACACTACACATTTGAACATCTTGGAATTTTACTCAAACTTTATAAAAAACTGTATTGATATATCAAATGTATCTCAAAGTCAGTTAACAATTTTATCATAAGTTATTTATCCTATTGCAAACGAGACAAATATCTTTTTTTTTTTGCTTGCGGCATGTTATTTTTTTTCTATAGTTTATTTGTCAATTGACATTGGCCATGCATTTCTTATTAATCGATATTTTGTTGGCAGATTCATTTAAATTTATTTCCCAAAAAACCACAAATCAAAGTGATTTGGCCTAATGGCCATTTGGTTTGTTTGGATTGAGTTTAAATTAGGAAATCATTTTTTTAATTTCTTTATTAAGATGAATTGCAGATTTATAAATTGAACCAATTCAGAGTAATAGTAGAAAACAAAAATTTTATAAAATGATTTGAAGACTTTTCGGATTACAATTTCATTATTTATTTATTATTGGAAATACTTAATGCACTGTGCGCAAAAGTTTACTATTTTGAAATAAAGTTCTTTTATGTGTTGTTGACTTTTACTTATTTAATTCGTATACGCAATTTATAGTAAAAGGTATTATGTTATATTTTTCCACTAACTATTTCTGATGCTTCAATAACTTTAAAGTTAGTTCAACGTAGGTTCCAAATTGTTGGACAGGATGTTAAAGTTAATATGAAATGAACAAGAATATAAGTTAAAAGGGTAAAAACTACTTTTGTACAAAATTCAATATTTTGTGTCTATCAGAAATCGTACAAATCGTGTAATTATACTTTGAGGGAAATCGTGAAAAAATACAAACATTATTTTAATGCAACTTTCATTTAATTTGTATTCATTCTTCAGTTTTAAAGATTTTAAAAGACCTATGAAAATTCATGGAAAAGCCTACTAAATTGCTATTTTTACATAATTAACCAATAACCAAATTCAATTTTTGTTTCCATTTTCACATATTTTCTTCATAGAACAAAATAATTTCCTTGCGTTTAAAAATTAAATGCATTATCTAGATACTCTTCTTGTTTTAAGTATTCGCAGCTCCAGATCATTTCAGAAACCGAGTCCATTGTTTAAATATGAGAACAATCAGTCTAATCACCATCTTTCGCTCAAGCCGCTAAATCTGCCTTGCCATACCACTAATGCAATGCTTAAACTTATTGGGAATTACAACTAGTTAAATAGTAAATGTGAAACAGGCAGTAGTTTTATGTTGCCCATCTTTTTAAACATTAAAGCGTTTGTTCGTTCATCGGAATATCTTTATGTATTAGTTTAGTCACACTCTAAATTGATTGTTCTTTTAATTCATTTAAATTTAATATTATTTATCTAGTCCACAGGTTGAAAAAGAGACTTTTTGAACTTTCGCTGAACTAAATTTCATATTGTTCCCAATTGGGCTCTAAACTTTTTCTATAATTTACATAAATTTTCTAAAATAAAATCCAAAATGCTCATAAATAAATTGGATTGTCTCTCAATTTAATCTATTAGCTATTAGTTTGCAAAAGTATTCGCCCTTTCTCACTCTTGCACTCTCTCTATCCCTGCCTAGCAAATTATGTTGTTATTTGTCTTGCTCCGTCGTCTCGTTTTTTGACCCATTTTTGGGGCAAAAATTCCTCTCCACTTAATCTGTCATCTTCTTTTCGGGTGGAAAGCAGAGGACGGCGGGGAAAATGAAATTAGTTTCGGGTGGAAGTTTGCCAAGTAAACATTTTAATTTTTGCACAAATGCCACGCCCACTAATTGGCTGCTTCGCAAAACTTATTTAACAAGCGCACACAAAAATTTTGCGACAAACAAATTTTCTTGAGTCGAAAGTTTTGTGGCTTGTCAACTTCAACTTGAAATGTCACATTTGAAAGGAAGCCACCGGAGAAATAGAAAGTTGGTGAAATTTCTTTTTCTGCTTTTCTCTCAATGTCCTTTTTCCTTATGTTGTTTTTGTTTTGTTATCTGCTTGCTTGGGCTATCAAAAATAAATTATCACTTTATCAAAAGGACAACGTTAGGTGGCAAACACATACCAAATCAGTTTATGGTCATTATCCTTGTGTTATCCTTAGTGTTTAGTTTAGGGTTTTTTTTTTTTTGGTTTTTTTTTAGTATTTTCGTTTTATGTTTTTGTGGTCACGTCATCGATTAGCAATGTGTTGCCATAGCTGCCACTTTACAGGAACAGCAGCAGCACCAGCAGCGCCACTACCGCACAAAACAACAAACAAATATCCTTCGGCCGCCTTGGATTGAGGAGTAGCGAGGGGAAACCGCACACACACAAACTAGCTATCGCAAAGGACGACAAACCCCCAAAAAGTGCCACGTTCTGACCGCAAAAGTTGTAAACAAAAAAATTTTTAGTTCACTTGACAACCGATTAGCATTATCCTTTTTTGATTAATTGGGTAACTAATTGAATGAAGTAAATCCTTTAGTATTTTGTTTATTTTTATTTTTTTTTAAATATTTTTACACACTTTTTGTTAACACTAATATTTATGGTCTCTTCTTAAAGCATTTTTCTTCGACTGTGGTTTGCTTTGATTGGGGTTTTTGGTTTGATTTGTTTGTTGCTTAGTTTCTTTATTATTTTAGCCACTAAGACACGACCGTCTGCTCGTACGGCTCGTCGCCAACTGGTTTCGCCTCGAGGTTCCTTGGTCGCGTTACACATTACGTTTCAAGCGGCCAGACAACTCGAGCTGGGAAATTCTTCATGCAGTTGCATAGTTTTAGCCTTCTTTTTGGGGAAACTGCACCTTTGCCGCCTTTGTTAGAAATTTCCCACACATTTTACTCTCAGAGTTGTGGTGAGTTTGCGCCCCACGCAACGCCCAGAGAGGAGGGGTGAATTTTCATTTTGCCGGTTTGTTTACGTTTTTCTGTTGTAGCTTTTCCACTTTGTCTTTTGGCCGACCGGCTTTTTTGGAGGAGAGAAAAACCATATGATTGGCGGCAAAATAAAAAATGAAGGAAATTTTTAATGTCTTTTTTTTTTTTTTTAACTATTTAGGCTTTTAAAGCTATATTTTCCTTAAGTTTATCCTTAAGAGTTTGATCAGATTATTTTTTTAAGGAAACTGCCATATGTTTTATTTTATTTTATAGTTTTGTTCAATACTTAATACAATATACTTCTTTGCTTTTTTGTTTGTTCTTTTAAAAGTTAAAAATCAAGTAAATCTATATATATGAATTTTGAATTGAAGTTCAATTCATTTTTCTCACTTTTAAAAATATAAGAATCTTTTGTGAAAAATTTCAGGGATATTCTACTACAAAAGAACTGCATGTAGTATTTGCTAAGATATATGATTTTGAAAAGAAGTTCTACGAAGAAAAAACCTAGTCAATAGGCTAGGTTATACTTATGTATATATAAGAAATAATTTGATCTATTGATTATACACATTTGTTAACAATTTTGTCACGCTAATTCCTTATTTACCATTTCAATATTATCAAGGCAATTTCTGTATATCAACCCTTGGGAAATGCTTAGGGAAGTTGTAAATGAGTTTTAAGATTTTAATTTGACTGATTCAATATTTGTATAGAAAATATTTCATTGTGCTAAATTTTGGAATTATAAATTACCTAAGGCCCTTGTAATTATATATATATTCAATTAAAGGCAGATTTGTTACTTATTTATTTAGAAATCTTATTTGCTTCCATACTCTAAGTAGCTGGATTAAATTTTTAATCATACAAAAAAGGAGATGAACTTCTGTAAAAGACCTTTTGCAGAAGAGCGTCATGTAGTATGTAGCAAGATTTGGGGAAACAAAACAAATCTATAGTTTGCAGAACGTGAAATAACCTAAGTTAACTAGAAGAAGTTTTTAAAGATTTTTTAAGCAATACTTTTTAGTTTGTCTGTGAAAATTTGACAAACCATTTCAACCTCTTCTTTTTTAAGTAGTAGCCAAATCTTCTTAGAGATGTAGCAACGCAATATTAACCACAAATGTCATGCTGGTTGGCTTAATGTATGCCCACTTTTCCCTCATATTGGCCCAATATAAGATCCTCGCACTTTTGTGTTTGCCGCAAACGCTGCTGTGCTAACCACCGGGCAACAGACAAACGACATTTGGGCTTTTCGGTTTCGGCTTATTTACAAAAATGTTACTCCTTTCTCCTTTTATTACAGTTCAGTTATAAACCACAAAAGGCCCAGCAGCAGCCGCAGCCGCATCAGAGGAAAAACTATACTGGGCTGCAGAAAGGAAACTACAATAGACAAAGTGTATCAATTATAATACGGGTGCTAGGCAGACGAAGCCACACATTGGCAACTCCAGGAACTCCAGGAACTCCGACGGCGACGGCGACAAAGAACGATGGCGACTGCAACCACAATTACCTCAGATCCGGGCATTCTCTGTTTTCATCATTGCACTGTAAAAGTTTTCTGCTTCACTTTGCCGCACACTTGCCCCTATTGCAATGCGCAACTGGATGCGGATGTGGATGCGGATGGCCAGACTACACACACCACAGCGGGAAGAAGAGTGGCCACCACAAGACTATTGCCATTTCGACTGCCTTATCCCTTTGTGCGAGCCACGCAACATCCGTGTGCAATTGTCCTCAGGCCATCAACTGGTGACTTTCTCAAGTGAGTGAGGAAAAGCATTTTAGTTGGCATTGACAAGAATTCTTTTCATGCTGTCCATGCCATGGAATTTCTTTGAATATTCATTAAGAAGAAGAGAAAAAGAAAAGCAATTCAAAAGAAGGAAATGCAAACCTTAGATTGAAGAATCAGCTTATAGAACCACAAATGATACCTTTAATTGAGCTTCAGTAGTCAATTGAGTTTAATGGAATAACAAACAACACTACAACTTAAGCGACAAGGTTAAGGATTTTGCAGAAAATTATCCAAAACTGATTTTTTCTAGTTTAATAACTGATTATGCTGGTCTTACTTTATATAAGTACTTTACGCTTGTAGATAGGATTTATTTTGAGCATAGTTTTTTCTCTCGGAAGGTATGTATACTTAAACACGTTTAGCCTATATACATCTCCGATCAGTAATACTTGTTTGACAAGGCTTATTGTTAGAGATATCTGCAGAAAAAAAGTATATAAGAGTATAAACCATTTCAGAACGTGTCCTTTTCGACAATCTGAAACATTTTTAACTTAGATAAATCGTAAAGTAAATAATTATAAATGCTTTTATTAGATATAGGTTACCACAATTTGATTCACTCAATTAACCATATTGATAATGAAAGTATATTCAAGTTAAAATGACACTGTCCATATATAACTCATATGTTGTTAAGGACATTTATAGACAATTTATAGACATTTGTGGTCATAACCTAAATACGCTTCAGATTACAGATTTTCCCCTTTGCCATTTAAATTCCATCCGCAATTCATATTTATTAGGTGTCTGGCTTTTTACCCTGTACACAAATTGTTTGCCCCAAAATTGTTGACTCTCTCTCTCTCCCCCACACTCTTTTTGTCTTTTTATCTTTTCTGGTGCAGCGATTACAACAATTCCACCGATTTGCATATCGCAGTGACCACATCCGCCGGCGACATTGTTGAATTTGATCGGTATGGACTACAGCGGCATCGACGCGATGATAATCCCCACGAATGGTCACAATCCCTGCTAGTTGGTGATGTACCCGAACCCTGGTACGATTATTGGGATGATGTTCTCGAGCAGGTGAATTGCATAAAAAAATACACACACCCATACATACAGAATATGTATTCATGCAAATCTGCAAACCATTTGCATTAATAGATTTGTTCTCAGTCATGGCAATGGTCCATTGCCTGCTATGAGGAATCCACCCACAATTGTTATGCCTTTGTCCTGGCCTTCCTGCAGGCCCTCGGCCATGCACAGCTCAGTGAGGCGGCGCATAGTAAAACCACTTTCTGTGAGAAATACATTGTGCCCAGGACGACAACGGCTGGCAAATATATTTCACTCTATCGCAAGTTGCGTCAGTCTGGAATCTATGTGCATCGTCAGCAGAGCAGGATGAAATCTAGCCAGGACTCCTCCAACTCCGCTGGCTCTGATGATGATGTCTGCGATGGTATTAGAAATTCAACCAAAGTCTCAATAAATGCGTTTACAAACAACAGTATTAAGGGCATGGGTTCACGTTCGCGTTACAAGTTGTGCACAATTGAGGAGTGATTCAAATAGAAAGAAATCCTGGAAAAGTAAGTGATAAAGATTCAGATGGAAACACAATTCAATCTATAACTAGTATATATATTTGTCCTGTATTTGTACATTGTTGTCTTAATTAAAATATAATACTTTGTATAATATTTAAATGTTATGGCATTTGTTTCTCCTATTTCCTAACGCCTTCTGGGGGACACATTTTCTCTGTACATGTTGTTGTAATTGCCAGGTGGATTGTAATTGCAAACCACAAAAATGGTATTGCCTCTATAATAAATAAAACAAAATAATTAATACTCTATTTCTCTATCAATGTATATAGTTTTCTTCTATACCTTTTGGCAAATCCAACGCCCAATTCGGTAGAGTTTTTCCAAACCACTTGAGTGAAATGGCCGGTATTCATTTGAAATGAAGGCCTCTGCCAATTATATTGATTGATTTCATTATACCAGGAGCGTACAGCATCAGTGCCACTTAGATTACCACCCGAAGCCATATATATATTCTCACCGTAACCAGAATTCTGACGATGTTGCATAGAATTTGTGGCCAAGAGATGCTAAACGGAAGCAACAAAGGTCAACCAACGACTTATTGCGGATTATGAATGTGTGATTCTTACCTGTGCCCATTGGGTGGCTAATTGATTAAGTTTGGGACTCAACGTCAAGGGCTTAGCATCGTGTAGTGCCCTGTAGGTATTATGGGCATTCAGGACTTCTCTCTCAAACTTTAAACATGAAATGAAAATAAATGATTATTTTAGTAGACATATGTGGTGTTTAATCAAGTGAAATAATTTTAAAAAAATGTTATAATAAAATTATCATAATAAATGCACAAAATAACAATAAATTGCAATACATTTAATTTATCTACGGCAAATTGCTAAATTATAAATTATTTTTTTAGTTGTTGCTATTCAAAATTCCACCATCTATTAACTTTGGCATTTTGAAATGCAAATTTTAATCATTTATATATGATTATAGTTAGTTATTATTTATTGTAGTCAAAGCAAGAATTAATATGGTAAATTGTTAAACATAGTTGAAATTTCTATTACAAATTTATATCAGTATAAAAAGTACACTAGAGATTTGTCACAAGAACACACAACTTTTAACATTATTTAATTATTTTTCACATTTCATAAATGTTTATAAATTTACTTGTCTCAAATATATTGTTTTGGTATGTATTTAGTATCACTGTAATATAACTAATAATGAAATAAACTAGGAATCCATCATCACGTTCTTTTCGATTAGAAAAAAACTGTTTTAGAAGTCGGGTTGTTAACGGTTTTTCATTGATTTTTGAATAAAATGTTAGAAAATGAAATATAGATCTTTTTTAACATTGTAGAAAACTCTTTTAACACATTTCCCTGATTTAAAAAATATTCTACCATTAAGTTGTTTTTAATATCACTTCACTTCTACAAGTTTTGTGTATTTTCTGTTTTTCTTTTCTATTTGATTTACCTCTTGGGCACTCATTTTAATGTGACAGTTCTCTTCAATTTAAAGTTTGATAAAACACGTGTGTATCTTTTTTTTTTTTTTTTTTGCTTAGTTTGGTCTTGAGCTGCTTGTCAATATTTTAATGAGACTAAAGCTAGTTGGCACTGAGGTCAGCCTTTTTATGCGAATGCCAGTTGAGATTTTCTTATCAGTTACTGCCCGTCGAATGCCACAGAACGAACAATTTTCATTGTGGAGCAACAGCAGCACTAGCAGCAGTAAAATGAGTAATCTTTTTATCAATGACTGGGTCCACATTAAGCCCCAGACCTCCAGAATGTTATGCATGACGTATTTTTATGGAATATTATTTTGTTTAATTGTTTTCAGAGGTCTTAACTGGGTATCTTTATGGCACATGAGATGGGATATTTACCTGGACCTGAACTTTAAAATCATTTAATTTTAATACTAGTTATATGCAGTAAAAAAGTTTATAAAATACTTGATTCATTGTCTGAGATAAAAATAGTTTATTTTACACTACTTAATACTTACTGAGTATATAAATTTGTAACTGTGTTGATATACTTACGATATTTGCCTAAGAATTTTGTCGGCAACTTTCATTCTGATAAAAGTTGTTAAAGGGAATTATATTATCATAAGTTATTATATGTTATTAAAGCTTTTAACTTGGAAATAGATGTAATGTATACTTAAATTTGATAACACTGTGTGTAAGGGGAAACCATTTATTTTAACTCAATTTGTATGATATCCGATTTCAGAGTAAAGAGTTAAATTCAATAATATAATCATTATGCCATAGCCCACTATGAACACCATAAACACAACAAAACAGCTAAGCCAACTTGGCTGAGAATATAAAAGAAGACGGCAACCTTCATACAACGACGATGGCAACTTATTTACTTCTAAATTACGTGTCTACCAAAGTTTTATGAAGGCGTTGACATTATACAATTTATATGCACGTATTGCTGTCTTTTGCTTTGGCTGCCAAGATGAAATGTCGTCGCTGGCATCTATCTACCACCTCGTCATCATCATCATCAGCAACGGGAATGTAATTACATTTTCCCGATTCATGACAGTTTTGCATAGCAGCCCCAACATCATCCTCGTTGACTGACTCTGGCATACCTGGGATATTGTGATTATTAATGAGGCAGGCGAGAGAAATGAAACGAGCCACAAAAGCCAACAAGCAGCTGATATTGTCAACGTCAGACAAGGACAAAAGGATGAGAATTGCAGAGCAGCTTAATGAGTTGTCAATAAAAAGAAAGGTCTATTTAAAGAAAATTTTATAAAATGCAATATATTTAAGGTCTTAACATTTCAGTTTTCCACTTCTTCTTCGTACCTTATTTATTACTGATTCGTTGGACAGTGGTCCTCTCTCTTATAGTAGTTAAACATTTCAATTAGTAGGTACATTGACTTAACAAACTATTAAGTATCAAAGTTATTAATTAAAAAATGGCAGAGATTTATCAAAAAAAGTATGTTGACTTGCTAGCAACTTTTATTTTGATTTCAACTATAAATAAGAAAGTTAAAAAATATATATTAAAAATAATAACATAAGACTCTAAAATATATAAAATTGCGACTTGAAATTGGCTAAATTAGATGCTGGAAAGAAAATTCAGTTTGTCCAAAAAACTTAATCATCATTATTTCATCTGGCATATCGTACGTATACGTACGTATATGTTCTGCTATTGTAAGTCAATAGAGACTTGTAAGTAGGTCAGTTTTTTGAAGTAGGTCAGTTTCATTTGTTAAAGTTTTTTGAACACGTTGCACGTTTTTAAAGCTGAAAAATTAAATTTTCGGTCCACTTTTGTGGCACATCGCCCAAGGTAATGTCATCCCTTATCGCAGGCACTCTGACCTTAGGAGATAACCAAAAGCGATAATTCGCCTACTCTGCCAGAATTGAAAAAACCTATGAACAATTCATTCATTCTTTCTTCAATAATTGCGACCTATGCTGAGTCAATATCTAAAAGTCTTTATATACCTGCAACAACTATAGTATTTTTATCATGAAAATTTCCCATTCCCCTTAATGAAACTTTCTGATTTCACATTAATATGACTAACTTCCGACTAGAAATCATTTCTTACATACGTTAATAGATGTCACTAGATAAAACATTAACCAATTCACTATCTTCTGTAATCAGTAAATCACATTGACTCACAAGTATTTGCGAATCTATTGTACAATAGATAATAGAATTTATTTCAATGCCAATTATCAAGGTCGGCAAAGGCCGCACCCTAAAAAAATCATCCTCACTAATTTGGCAATAAAAGCTCATGAAATAAGCTGGTTAAGGGTGTGGTTAAGACGAAACACCTTATCGAGTACAATCGATCTACATAGTACGACTATGTGATGATTGTTGTGAGTCAAAGCCGTGGGGAATTGATTTTAAACTCGGCGCCTCTGTGTCGCGTGAGTAAAACAAAAGAAATGAGATGGGAGGCAAGGGAAAAACAAAACACAAAAAAAAAAAAAAGAAACACCTCATTTCTGTTCGGATAATTGTTGTTATTCAATTAAAAATAGAATACAACATAAACGTGTTTGTTTTTGTGTCTTATTTTGTCTCAGCTCGTGCCGCACGTAAAAATGGCAAAAACCTTGAATGGAATTTAAAAACGTTTTCCATTCTCCTCTTTTTTCGAACTTTGTACCAGCAAAATTGACCAAGTTCTTCAAAGCTTGATATGGGTAAGGTCTTTCTATGGCTGCCCTATACCCAAACGCCCCCCCTCTGCTGACACGTTTGCCCCGCTGCATTGAAAATATCCACTAATGTCGAATGCTTTGTCGCTTGTCGAAAATCTGTGCTTGCCACCGCAGTCGAATGAAAGTCCATGAGGAAGAAGAATTGCTGGATAAACCATTCATCGCCGTTGAGCTTGACACTTTTAATTTAGTAGTTGCATGTTTATCAATCGCCTGTCCAACATCGTCTATCCACTGGGAATATAATATAAGCTTGCCATGATGCAATCCCTTCAAGTTACGTTGATTAACGTTCTTTCTCTTCATCATGCATCATATTTTAGTGGAGGGATTATAAAATACTTATACACTTGCATTATTACTCTTTGATAAGTCTCCTTATGGCACTTGCCGGAAAGTGTTTTGTCAATATTTGTTCTTCGCTTTGATTTTGATAAGCAAAAGCATAGAGGACAGGCCCAAGCTAACAAGCAAATTTTTTTCTTCTGTTTACACAATAGCCACGGCTATAAAATTTACCATTTCTCTGATATCGAAAATATCATACCCTATTAATTTATTTTTACAACACTAGGAATTGAATGTAGTTTTTTGTAAGTAAAATGTGTAAATTATTATTTTTTGTTTACCGTTATAATCGTAATGGTTTTTATCTTTTTTGTCGAACGATGATAACGCCCCTACTAAATATGTTGCAATTAAATTCGTAAAATTTCTCCGACTAGTTGTAACCCATTATAAACTACTTACATCCGGTAAGTTGAAGTTAATTTTGCATGAATTTTTATTAATTATTTGATTACATTTACATTTGTACACATATTTGGCTTAATTCTTCCGTTTATAAATTAATCAATCGTTTACTAAAATCTTAAGTTTCTCCTCTGCTAATGTTAGCGTGGTATAAAAGATAATACATGGTTGGCAGTCAACAAATTAGTATTTAATTTTGAATTTTTTATTAACAAGTGCATAACAGGAATCCTTAGGGCCTTTTTATTATTTTGTTTTTAGGGTTGGGTAGAAGAATTAAGTCTCAAATCATACAATGCATTGCTTATTCATCTAAGACTAAAACTAAAAATTATTTAAAATCTTATTTATCTTTCAAATGTTCCTATTAGATATTTTGATAAATATTACATACGAAATGGGTATGCTATTTACAATTTTACTAATGTTTCTTGTTTAACTTTTCAGATTTTTTTCCCGTTTTTATTTTTAGACATCAGACTTTTCATTCATATTCTTAGCACAAAATAGCAAAAATGCATATAAGTCTTGTTATACAATCTAATTTGAAGTATAATGAAGTCGGTTAAACAGTCTATTAAGCAAAAGATGGATTGGACAATAAGTACAAATATAATACTCTGACTACATAATAAACATATATGTTTACTTAAAACTTTACACTGCAGTGGTCTTAAGATCATTTATGGAAAAGTCAGATGAAATTCAGCAGTTTTGAGGTCAAAAAGCATTAATTGTTTTTATAATTTAACTGATAAAAGGTAACAGGAGAAATTGATTGTGATTGTCGAGAAACAAGAATTGCAAGACTACCAACTGCTCTTTATTTCATGAGGCCTTGTGGCAACTGAACACTGCCTCAATGAATCCCGGTGTTTTTATACCATACACCCATAGGTCACCCTATGGTATATTAAAGTCGCCAAAATGTATGTAACAGGCAGAAGGAAGCTTTTCCGACCCCATAAAGTATATATATTCTTGATCAGTATCAACAGTCGAGTTGATCTAGCCATGTCCGTCTGTCCGTCCGTATGAACGCGTAGATCTCGGAGACTATAAGAGATAGAGCCACCAAATTTGGTATGTAGGCTCATGTAGTATGTAGAGTGGAATCAAATTTGGCACACTGAAATTTGATACTAATATCCAGCAAAATGCTAAATTTGATCAAAATCGGACAAAAAATAGCCAAGTTATGCATATAAACGTTTTTCCATAAGGCCGGAGTTGGCCGTTGGCGGGTGGTGGCGCTAAGGTGCTCATATGCATGAGTGAGCGAGATACTAAGATATGCTTGTAAAAAGCATGTAAACAGAACTTTTTTAAAATAGGCAAATGCATTTGTTATTGCAAATTTGAAATATTTGTTTTACTGGTGTATGGTATACCTAAGTCGGCGAGACGACTTACTTACTTCATTCAGTTTATACAGCCTAAAAGTATGCAAAAAATTAACAGCTAAACTTAGCTAATTTATACGTTTTTTATTTCAATTTTGTATACCAGTTGGGATATGCATATGCATCAATCATAGTGCAATTTTTGTTTATCATATAAGGTAAGTAATGCTTGCGTGGCCCTATTTAGGCAAGTATGTATATTGAAAAGTACGCGTTTAGAAATAGTTTTAATTTAAGAGAAACTTTTAAGTTGACATTTAAATTAAGCGCAATGAGTACTCCCTAGTAGTATCCTAGATTGGTTTTAGGTGTGGACGGATGTCTATATAAAAAGGACTTCGGAATATGTGTAGTTGTTGATTCAGTCAGATCGACTAAGTTCCTTCTCTCTCTCTTTTACTACACATGAACGTTTTCATCGATTAGATGTTGTTGACGGCTAAAAATATAATTATTTTTCTTTAGTTTTATTAACATTATGACACATTCAATGGACCCATGGGGATTATCTTTCCTAGTGATGGTATATACATATAAAATTCTTTCCTACCTGTTATAAGTCGTTTGCTTTGCACTCTCTATTCAATTTGTATTTTTGCTGTTTCCTTTTTACTTTCTATATGTATATTGCTGGCCAGCGAAACGCAAAGCTAACAACAAAAAAAAAAATGTATTCACACAAATTTCTTGTGTCAACGTTGAAGTTTTTAGCGAATTAGCAATTTGTGCAGCGGCCGCCATGGAAATTTAAACCAAATTGCAAATTCGTGTTGACTTTGTCTCAAGTCTCTTTCAGAGGTTCGCTTTGTTTTCGTCTTTGTTTTATGCCTTCACCATTTACCTTTTGTCGTTTATTCTGGCCCCTCTTCTGGCTTCGCATCTCGTTGGCACTTGTTCTTTGTTTGCTTATGGCTGCGTTTGTTGACTTAATGGAAATGTAAATAAAAGGCAACGATGATGCGGTTGACACTCCTCCACAGAATGCTACTTTAAAACCACGTCCAAGTCCCGGGTCCAGTGGAAACCTTTTATGAAAAGTATCTGCACTTGACTGATAAGTTTCATATATGTATATATATTCAGCTTACCAATTATGTATATTTATAGTTGTCGTTGATAGTTTAAAATGTAAATTGTATGAAAACTGTTAATAAATACAGATACATGTTACGCTGAACTGTCCTTTTAATTGTCAACCCATCAGTCTCAATTTTCCACATTTGCACATGTCAGAAAAATGGCTTTCTATATGCACAATTTAATTGGCATGTGTAATGAAATCTCACTTGACACACATGACATACATATGTGATGCATTTTGACAGCTTTAATAATTGAATTATCAAATCTGGTGACATTTATTAGCAGGCATTGCATTTGAAATATGTAACATGGTATTCATTGATTTCAATTAAATATTTAAGACTTTTGTGAAGTGTAAAACTTGCATGATTCTTTCTGTAACCATGTTGAATTAAAGTCACAAATTAGGTGACCTAAACTGGTACCTAAATCATTTTCTTATTGAAATTGCAAATGTTCATCCAATAGCTTTGCCTTGAAGTCAGTGGTCATTGTTGACCTTTTATCAATTGCCGATTGACAGACAATTTTAGCCAGCACCGTCGGGTTTAACAGATGCTACAGGCCCCACGGTTTTAATGTTTGTGGATTCAATGTTTAGTCATTAAAATACAAACTAAATTGAGAAATTTTAAAAATGCCTACACACGCTTTGCACTTCGATTCTCGAACTTTGCCGAATTTTAATCAAATTTTAACAAAAATGCCAATGAAGAAAACAACAAACCCAAGGAACCTTAAGTTCATGAAACTCTAATTTAGTCAATTTTTTAATTATTTGAAAAATTCTTGTCTTTAATTTAAACTTCGAATAATGTTCTTTATTATTAAAATCTCGAGAATAAAATTTTTGCCAATTTCCGCAAAAACATTATGAGATATTTCAAAAATCGAAACGAAATTCTTTTTTTTTAAATATCCAATTGTTTTTTATTAAATTATTTAAAATCGATTAGAAATTGAGAAACACAACAAAATTTGTGTGCTAAAAAGTTTAAGAGAAAAAACAATATCTTGGCGAATTTTCATTCCTTTCTTAACTCTCAGGCCCCACGATGGCTTACCCAATCACTAAGCTTAGCGTATACATTTCTCATTTCAGAGTCATATCCTTAATTGTATTATTGTATTAACCTTTTTTTTTTGTCGACAAAAGGGCTTAAAATAATTATTCTAAAAATAATACCAGAAGTAATTCTTTCAATTTATTATAAAGAGTCTTGTTTGAATGAAATTTAAATAAATTTTTTGACCTATACTTTTCTTGATAGGATAGGATCAAGTATTTGTGTACGTATAGTTATGTGGCCCAGTGTACGTGAAAATTCAAACAAACAAAAAATCAAATACATTTATTCAGTATTTTCCACTTGGACGCTTTGAGTAACAAAAAAAAAAAGAAAAGAAAATGTGTTCTTCGACTTTGCGTTCTAGTTAAAACGATTTTGCCAATGCATTGGAGCGCAAATAAGTCAACGAATTGACCTTTGACACAGCTCAAATATGCAACGATTTGTAAAAATAAATCGTATAATGGAACAAAATGGACAATGCCAAACGTATCCAATTCAGTGGCTTAGCTTTAAATTATGCATAGCACGTGGCAAAGTTTTCTTTTTTGGTGGCAAATCAAATTATAAAACTATGAAATTTATTTAACACAGAGCGTAAACCCCAAAAACCCAAACATTTTACACACAATTAGCGCAAATTTTTGTTGGCCATGGATATAAATGGATGGAAATGAATTTCACGTCGCCGCAAACGGAAAAACTGAAAGACAAAACTTTGACCAAAAATTTTGGGTGACAAACATTTAAATGACCACGAAAACAATAAACGGCAATAAGTAATTATCAAATGGCAAATGTACAAAATATTATATGCCATTAAATTTAAGTAATTTAATTTTCAAAATATATGGCTTGAATGTGTTTTTATATATCTCATTTCGCACAACTCAAATACACATTGCTTCAATTGCCTAAATCGATTTAACATATTCAACTTTTTGGCTTACATTCTCTATGAAAGTCAAAGATACACATATATTACGTATACGTATATAGACTTTTGCAAGTTTGAGGTTGTAGCACATTTAATTTAGCATAAAAGCCATGTTCGGAAGTTTCACTGCCCTGCATCAGGCCAAAGGCATTTAACCGCTTTCCAACTAAGAGAAGAGTGATCAAGTTGGTCAGAGAATGAGAGAGAAAGAGAGATTGAGCAGTTGGTGGGTCCTTGGCGGAGTATGGGTTGGCCTACACTTCATATGTATATATGTACATATGTTCGACTTTGTTTGCTCTCTTTGGGTAGCTATATTGGAAGCTGACTTGAGTTGATGAACTGTAAATGAACTTTGTGTTTGAATTCGATTTAGTTTTATTGCAGCATTTTCTATCTTTACATTTTCTAATAGACTTTCTAGCAAAATGCAAGCAAAGTCAAGCCAGGCAACAACAACAACAACAACAACAGCAACAGCAACAAGGAACCGACATTTGTTTGTCTATCCATCTGACTATCTAACCAAGTATCTATCTACACATGTACGAATTGATGACTATAAGTGCAATATGTGTACTCAATTGAAGTGAATGAAAGAGGAAGTTGAGAGAAAAATGTATATTGAATGGCATTTCAAAATGTGATATAAAATGGCAAGCGAATAAACAGCACAAAGAAACCAGAATACAATACATTGTCTAACTTTGGTTATCATCATGAGATGGTTGACCGAAATGGCTAAAAGCAAAAAACCAAAATAATGTAATATTGCCTTGTAATACAAGCTCATCAAATGGGTATACGGCATGATAAGTTCAAAATGAAGTGTTTAAATTTTAGTGGAAAAACAATTCTTACTTGCCTTACACACTTGGCTTTAAATGTAAATTATATTAAATTGAATACAATTTATAGTTTATCGTTTGCTCTTTGTCTGTTTGCTTTGCTCTCTAAATTGTTGATTTGTGCATGTTGTCTTAAATTCAATTAGTCAACACTTGAAATGGGCAGAGATTTTCCATAAATTTATTGAAATCAACAATTTCACACATTTACATGAAGTCGTCTTTCCTTTGGCTCTTAGGTCTTCTGGGTTTGGGTTGTAATTTGCGTGCTAATTTTCCACCACAAAATTTTATGGCAAACACAGGAGCAAACATTTTCGGGTAGACATTTCGTCAAGATTTGCATATCTTTTTGCTTTTGGGTTACTGCAATTTCATTCCACCATCATGCTGTCACCTTCTTGTTCTTCTTCTTCATCTTGTGTATCTCCTCAGTGTGTTGGTGTCCCCAGTCTGTGTGGTTAGTCGACATTTGGCAGTTTGACTTGGGTGTGGAAATAATTCAGGTCAGGATATGTATGTATGTAGAAGTGAGTATTAGAGTGGATTTTCCGTTTTATAAAAAGAAAAAAAATAATTTTAGTATTTACTTTAGCTTTTAAAAAGATTGATATTCTACAGATTTAAATATTATTGGAATATAGCTTTATTGGTCATATCCATAAAAGGAGGCAACGCTTTCATGGCGGATGAGCAATTCAAATTGTTAACTAGGACATCTTAGTTTATGAATTTCTAGATATTTTGGCATTTACCGTCTAAGAATATAAAATATTTAAATGGCCTAAAAGAATGGCCAGATATCTGATATGCTATCACAACAAAATTAGATAAAAGTATTCATTTATTTGTTTGATTAAGATTATATGGATTGCTTCAAACATTCATAAACTAATTAAATAATTTTTGCAGAGTTTTAAATATTACTTTTGGACCAGTCTAATTTTCATACACATATACAAATTTCTATCACTTAATTGACATTATCATTCCCGTCGGTTGCCTTTCCTGTTGTTCTTGTGACTCGTGATTTAGTAGGATCTTAACCAAAGAATATCCATTAACTAAGGTAACATTCGACTAAGATAAATGAGAGTTCAAATCCATATTCTCTGTGTTGCAAATACACAGAAGTCCTTACCTTAGATTTACCATAAAAAGCCATGATGAAAGGATAAAATCTTCTTCCCCAATATCCAATTGTTTTGCTGGCAATGTGATTTTTGGCTCATCAGCAACGTGCATCAATGGGAAAATGTCATCTTTGTAAGTTGTCATGGCAGCAACTGCTCTAATGCCAGCTGCAGAACAGCTCCAGCAGCATCTGTGTGTGCTATAAGCGGGTTATGGATTTTCCATTTCTGTGGAACATTTTGAATCGAGGGAACAGAAGATGCTGCTGCTACTATTGGATAGATGACAGCTTGAAGGATTTATGTTGCTGGCCTAAAATTGAAGTGATAGGACTTAGAGGGGTGTGAATGTGGATGATTGAGATACTTGCTTTTTCTTATGGATATATTTTCGTTGGGTTATTTTGATCTGCTCAAGTGCCAATTGAATTAAAGACCATGGCACCACAGACTGTTTTCTTACTTACCCTTTGACATTTAATTAATATGCAAATGACGATGAAGAAGCAGCAGGAGCAACAGCAGTTGTTGCCAATTCACATCTATGGCATTCACTATATGGTTCGGGCTATTCTCTGGTTGGTTGACACAATCTTCTCGTGGCAGTGAAAACAGCCATCAGTGAGAGGAAAGAGAGAGAGAAAGAAGGAGACCTAGAGGAAGCGTGAGATTAGAATGGCAGCTTAGTCATTCTACCAACGTCGCAGATTTTGTGCATAGTTTCAATTGCTACACAACATATCCTTCGTGGGTCCCACAGGAATGTCCTTGTGGAATTTACGAGCCGCTTGAGATTAGTTTTTCCACTCTCTGCTGCTGCTGCTACTGTTGTTCGTTTGCCTTAATTGCGAGTCAGTTAGATAAAAGGCGTGGTCATGGTCTACTTGTCGCCGAGTCAGCAAACAAACAAACAAACAACAGCAGGAGCATTGCCCCTGGCAGCAAACAAAAACCAGAGAGAATGAAAGAGGTTTGTAGGAAGAGATTTAAGAGATGTCAATTGGTGTTGGTGCATTGTAAACGTTGCAAAATAAATACACTTATCGGAACGCAGTCGAAAGGACATTCGTAAATATATTTATATCTTCTGAGGCATAAATCGTGGCAGTGCCAACTGCGACAGCTCGGGTGTTTCGTGTTTTTGCTCAACAATTTTATATCTTATTTATTTCAATTCGTTTGCTGACGCATTTTATTGCATCCTGTCTGCTTTTGCCTTCCGTATTTTTCGTATTCTTTAGGGAAGTTCCATTTATTTTTTAAACATGACATTTCCGTTGTCGCCTTCGATCCTACCATTGGGTTGAGTGATTGCAATAAATTATTTTGCTTCGAGTTTATCATGAGCAAGTGGAGTAAAGTGTCGAACAGAGGGGATGGGTAGGCCAAAAGACAACAAACTGAAAAGAGAAAATGCATGATTTTCCTTTTCCCATTTCCTTAAACTGACAGAATGGGGGAAGTTATTGTTCAAATGGCTCTAGCAATTTTAATACGAATATAAACTTCTTATTTGTGAATTTCTCAGTCATTGTCATGATTTTTAGAGTGCTTTTTTTTCAGAAATGAGGCAATCATTTTTAATCAGAAGTGTACACCAAAATCGGATTATACGAAGAATTCCAAGAAACATATCGTCTTAATTATATTCATAGGTACCTGAAGAAACATTTTTATCAATGAATAACACAAAAAAATTGTTTATAATTTCAATTTTAATAAAATCTATGTTTTGCTTAATAAAACGTAGAAAACGTAGATATTTTTCCAGGGTGGAAACTTTATTTATCGAATATTTGTTTCTCGATAAATCAAAAAACTAATCGATGTCTACGAAAATTCTCTAAAACAGCCTAACAATTTGAGCATTTTCTTATATCAAGTTTGCTTAGCTTTTCAAATTTGTGGTACATAAGTTTCTAGAAATACAGAAATTCAAAATTCGTTCTCCTAGTAACACTCCTTGAAAATAGCAAGTTTTTAAAAGATTTTTGTTTTTTTTTTTTTTGCTATTTGCTTATTTTCTATACAAGAATGTTGCGTCACAATCCTATTAAGCGGGTAAGTATAAATTACCTTTACCTATGCTTATGTATACCTAAACAAATTGCCCCCTTACAGTCTGATGTAACTCGACGTTTATGTGGCATTGGCTTTGGCATTGGAAAAATGCCACAGCCACCGCCTCCATCAGTGCCGCCTTTAACATATCCTTCATTAGTAGTTAGATTGGTGACAGTCTTACCCGAAGACATGCAGGATACGGTTGAACGTCTGAATTTTCTAAGTCAATTGGGCGTCGAGCGCAACAAGGCCCATCAATTAGTGGATACATCGTATAGCTCACGTGAACTTGATCAGCAGATGCGGAATATCATGCAGAAGACAATGGTCAATGAATTGAAGGAAGAACAGAAGGTGGCTATATTAAACGAAGTACTTAACCTTTTGGAGCCGATGAATAAAGACAAACCGCCGCCTATTTCAAATAGTGACGATACTGATAATGGTTTACCTAAGCAACTGATCGAATCAAAAAACGCGGACATTTTAAGCGTTTAAATATGGAGTTATAAAGGACATATGGTATATATATATATGTACATATGTAACAAATTGTGTAAAAGTGAAAAGTGAAATACATGAATTTCTTCCCAAATATTGTAAAAACTCTTTTATTATTTTTTAGTTTATAATTAAATTAAAGCACATTCATTGTTTTGATTTTCAATCATTTCTATTTATATTCTTCTGGTTAATGAATAAAACGTAATTTCTGTTTTTATTTTCAAAACCTATATTTCAAACTCCTTTTTTATATGCTTAGTTCAATGTGGATTTGAAGTCGAGTTTGACTTTCTGCGGCTTTGGCTGATTGCGTTTCTTATGGCTTAATATCTTGACGTATCCATTTGGTGGGTTGCTTTCGAATATTTCATTTTCATATAAATGGTTTATTATTAAACATCTCGCCTCAGTATTTGATTATCCTTATGCACATCCGTTTTCCATTCCACACGCCATCACATCCTAATGGCTTGGGCGAGCAAAAAATTCATCGCATTTATTCAGCGGCACTTGCATAAAGTTGTTTAATTTGTTATCCCCAAAGTGCACCTGAGCCTCAGATAGTCTGAGCCCCATCTGTAGCGAGGGCTAAGAAAGAAAGCCAACACACACACACACACACACACAAAAAGAAAGAAGGCGAATAAGAAGAGCCAAAGGCAAATGAATAAACCAACAGCAAGGGCAAGCAAAAAAAAGGAAAACGAAAGCCAAAAAAAAAAAAAAAAAAAAAAATGCAAAACGTTACTGCATATTAATCCGACAGAGTATTTCACTCAGACCTGTATCTACTGATACAGGGTGGCTCCAGTATTCGCACTCTCGTCTTTGGCCTCCAGTGGGACATACGAGTATATGCCCGGATATGAAACACGCTGTGCGTATAGAGGAGTTGGCGGGTCGACCGCGAAAGACATTTATTGTATCCTTAGCGAGGTTGACAGACGCGTGCTGAGACGACGACGATGATGAATTTGCTCGCCATGCCGCCGCCGCGTTGACGACAAAGTGAAAAACTCAAACAGTGATGAGCACAAAACTTCGGGAATCGGGAGGGGGCCATCAGCATCACGATGACGACGTCGACAGACAGGGACATGGGACAGACCAACAACAGCGGCAAGTGACAAAAAAAATGCAAATAAAATGCCAGCTTATTGAGTCACTACACTCGGTAAGACGAAGCGGAAGGACAGACGGCAATCTTTTAGTTGATTGAAAAGAAGTAAACTTGCGGCTTTTGGGTTTTCTAAAGTTACGAAAATTTACTACAATATTTAAAAAGAAACCTCAATCTAGTAGTCTGGTTGGTTTACATTGACTTCGACACCGTCCGAGTCAATGGAAATTCATTCCAACTTTTAGTATTCACTGGCAAACGTCGAAAGCAAAACTAGCTCTAATAAAATTGGAAAAAAAAAACAAAATAATAATTCTAGTTAAAAATTAAATAAAATAAGAAAATGTTACGTTATTCACCTATTAGACAGGTAAGTTAATCTCTGTATAAAAGGTAAAGGCATTCTTTTTATTTATATTCGCAGAATGTAGTAAATCGTACGGCTGCTCGAATGATACCAGCTACCAGAGTAATATTGCGGGGCAGTTCGCCAATGCCAACAATGTCGTCCCAGCGTGGACAGGATAGTGCATTGCCAAAAATGTTGCCACCACGCTTGATTGAAAGGAAGAATCGTATCAGTTTTCTGCGTACTTTGGGTATGGGCAGACGTAGGGCCGAGCAAGTAGCCATGCGCACTTATCTTTCCCGTGAAGCTGATAAGGAAGTGTGCGATATGATGCGTATGCCCTTATATCAACCGGATCTCAATGCAGCCAGATTAAGAAAGATTGTACAGTTGCTGTCGCCTGAGTCTTCGATTCGAAAGGTAAGTAAAAATTGGACATAAAAATTTACTTGAATACTTGAAACTGCTTTTTTGTGTGTAGAATGCAGTGAATCGTAGGGGTCCAGCAAACAAGGGGCCCTTGCCAAGAGGGCGTTCGCCATTGCTAGCATTGCCACCCCAACGAGGCAGTTCACACGCGATGGAGAGAAACAACCGTATCGATTTTCTACGTAGGTTGGGTTTGGGTAGACGTAGGGCTGAACAATTAACCAGGCGCTCGTTTTATTCCCGTGAAGCTGATCAGCAAATACACGATATGATGCTTATGCCACTAGATCAACCTGATCTTAATGCAGCAGTATTGCGTAGGATTTTGCAGTTGCTTGATCCCATAGCTACGATTCCATATCCCTTGGGGGATAGTGCTTCACCTACCCCTCAGCCACCTTCACCACCACGAAATATCAATTGGATTGAAAGCCCCAAGCATTATAGTACTCCACTGAATACTAATTATGGGAATAATTTACTTTTGGATAGACGTCCTCCAAGTCCTCAGCAATATCAACCGTATCCAGAGCGTCCAATGTTTGATGATGTTCCAAATACAAGCCGATTCAGCCAAAGCCCGGATGAGCGCAGTTCTGCTTTTATTGATGAGCCACCAATTAGAATTAATCGCCCAGAAAATCATAATATGGGATATCGAGAGTTTGCTGAACGCAATAACGTAGATTTCTATCATGACCCACCAATTGATCAATTGTATGCTGAAGATAATGCAACATTTAATTTTAATAATAATTGGAAGAATGATCGCTTTGGCCGTTCAAATGCCAATGATCCTTCCTTCTACAATGAGCTAATGCAGCAGCCACAAAACATGCCGACGTTGCCATCTAATAAAAGGAAACGTAGGCGTCCCGATACTTCGAAATTGCGTTCGGGGCCACTGAAACGCAAAGCCATTGATGCAAAGGACCATGAAATCTTTTCAAAAAGGTCACGTCAGCGTGGTTTTCATGTTGGCGGCTTTAGACTGCCGTATACCAACACCACTATAAAGGTTTTACCACAACCGGAAACCAAATCACATGCAGTTAGATTCTTTAAGAAATCCCCAAACTATATCATTGGCTCGTGTACTCCAGAATCTGTGAATTTCTATGGCAGCGATGAGATTTCCGATGAAGACTTTTTCGCTGGCAAAGGGCTTCTAGCCGAGTCACTGTTTCTTGAGTGGGCCAACATTTACCGCTCGAAGAATTATCGTAATTGGTATAACTGGTGGAAGGATTTTCAATGGTGTGAAATTGGCATTGATAAAGAATTGGAGAGATTCAATGGTTATAATGTGAAATATTCTTTCATATTAAATCTTTTACACGTACAGGACCAAGATGAAGGATCACGCATCGAGAATAAAACCAAGAAACTACTTAACTTAGCCAATGTGGCGTTGGTGAAGAATCTAAGTTGTTATAATTACAATTTGCGCACCATATATCAGTTGATGAGTGAAGCCTTCTTGGAGAATTTATCGTTATCCGATGTTGAGCAATTGCTGGATATAATTCGCAATGTACCAAATCATTTGTGGATATACAAAATGCGTAGCATGATCTTTATGTGGTCTAAATATTGGGAGGTAAATGTCAAGCCATCTGATATGAATAGGGAAACCACCACAAACACGGCGAAAGAATGGAATAGTCCAGTGTTCCATTGGTTGGCCAAGCAGGCTTACAATGAACTCAAGATTGTTAGCAAGCTTGAATGGAGTGGCCACAAAGACTTTTTTGGCGATTCTTGAAACATTTTATAAAAGATTTCATTCCATTCTGAACTAAATATACACACTGTAATTTCGAAGTTTCTAATAAAATGCTAAAAGGCATAACGAAAAGGTGTCAGGTGAGCACCGCACACTCACACCTGTATTAACGTCAAAACAAAAATACACCAGTCTCTTTTTTTATCCCACTCATATCCAGTGGGATATTGTGTTTATCAGTCTGCCTTAGGCTGCTTACATAATGCCGTCGCTATAATATTAAATTTAAAATTTCATCCTCTGGCATTTTGGTTGTGCTTTGATAAAAACAAAAAAACCCACAAGGAGGCAAATCAACTGGCTTGAGACGTTTGATACCCTCGACCACCCATTGCGCAGGAGAGGTATTTTAATGATGGCAGACAACATAAAAACACTGAAAAATGTATACTTAAATTTATCAATGGAATAGAATACTATATATGTAGTATTTACATATGTATTTATGTGATTTGTTAAAATATAATTTGCGTTGAAACTTTTGTGGCAATGCAATTGTGTGCCTTTAGTTTTTAGTTTTTGTTATGTCGCTTTTCGTTAATTTAATAGACAATTGTTTAATTTGCTTAACCTTATTAAAAAATATTTTACTATTCATTGTTTTATTTTCATCTTGAAATAAACAAATGCTAATTTTATTTGTGTAAACCCTTTTTTGTATGGTTACATAATTGGCAATATACATTCATCGTATGCAACATTGGGACTTGCAGATCTATCGATATTTTTCTCTTCAGTATTCTTATTGCAATCTTTATCTCCTGAGTGTAACCCTTCAACTTGTAGGCAATAATCGTCCTTTTTCACCTTAATCTTGTATAAAGAATAGTGGTTTATGATTTTCCTGTTCAATATCAAATTAAATGAAATAAATTAATTTGAAAATCACAATCTATGCTTAACTTATTCATGAATCTAAGTGAATCACCAAGTGTATATAAAATCAGATGCAGGGCATAGTTAAGTCGACTACATAAATTTTGTAGATATTTTTTATCTATGTCGTTTATTTATGTACATATATCGTACATCTAAGCCTATTTTATGTCAAGTACATACATATATGAAGTGAGACCTGTCCGTAAATCAAAATTCCTAACTAGAAGAATAACCATATTCGTCTATACATATTTACTACTCATAAGGTGGTTTAACCTTCTTCCGTGGGTTAACTAATTAAAATTCAATTAAAAATAAAGTCATGTACAGTTAAATACGTTCACAGCATTCATATGAAAAATATCCGAAATATCTTAATTCTCAAAGATTCATAAATGGAATCTCTTTGAAATTGTCAATTAATAAACCTGCCAGGTAACCCTCGCCTCATCATCAGTTCATGATTTTCATCTGATTTCATTATCACCTTTGGTTAATTGATAAAAATATTTGCCTTGATTGAAATAATCAATTATAAATTATTATATATTTAACAACATTATGCAAATGAGTTAAAGAAATCAAAGTTGACAAAAGCAAAAAGAAAAAAACATAAAAGTAAATAAAACGCAATATGGTATAAATAAAGGAGCAAAAAATGTTTAATTATATGAAAATAGTTCAAATATTATAAATAATTACGAATCTGTAATGAATCAACATTGATGCAACAGTTTTATATGAATTTTAGGCAAAAATTATTTATTAAAAAAATACACGTTAGATTAAAATTTCAAGGAAATTCTTGTGTAATTTAAAAAATGACTTAAATGCTTGCCTATTGAGAGGCATTCTTATAATTGTAATTATTTACTTTAAATAGGATTTCCCAATATAATTTTTTTTATCAGTTTTATTTAAGTGCGAATTTGCTCTTTGTGTTGCTGCAATTTAGTATATTTTATAGAACTAAACTTGAATATTTTTTTTTCTCACAAATTTATATGCATATGCTGGCCAACATTTGGCAACGAATTTGTAAATATTTTAGTTTCATGCATGTGAATGCATGAAAAATTAGGCTCCTGTTGCATGCCACACAGCTTGGCCAGTAAAACTAAATATTTATTTAACAAATATGCAATAAAATTTACATTGTAGTACACAATTTATCTTAGTCAAGAGACTAGCAGTAACTGAAATGGGAAAACAAAAAACCCATTGAGACAACGAATTATTCAATACTCTAAAACTGAAAATTTAAGCTCAGCAAGGGCAAACGAAATTCGATTACATATACAACGCTTTATCTCTTTTGAATTTGTGCAACAAAATTGAATTTCTTCTCATATATCAGCATTCGAAATGTATTTGGAAATGTATCCATTTCAATGTTAGGGTAGATAGTATAAAGTTGAAAAATATTTTCTAGACATTTTGAATGACAAATTGCATTTGAGGTTTTTAAAACTGGACATTGATTTAATTATCAAAATGAATTTCCGTTTCCCTTCCTTTTCCTTCCACATAGTTTTTCCAGTTGAATGACAACAATGTGCATTTTCACAAAGTTGAATTTCCCTTAAGTCTGGCCATGAAATTTGCATATGTGTATGTGTTTGTGTGTGTGTGAAAACTCTCTTTCTACAAAATGCCTTCCCTTGTCATGGGTTCTCCCTTCCATGTCTTGGCTGCGGCTGTCTGTCAGACTGTTTGGGTAATTTCATTATGAGTTTTATGACTTTTAATTAATTTCAAAAAGTGCACAATTTTACACTTTTTAAGTCCAGTCTGCTACAGTACGGTTGGAAATGGTCCTTGGGTTGGGAAATTGTGACTGCGTTATTTGGTCTTTGCAATTGGGTTTGTGTAGGTTTGGCCAAGCCGGATGAGTGCCATAATTTCCGCACAAAACTTGATGCAAACATTTCATCTGCAATTCGAATGAAAGGGTCCAGCAAGGAGCCGGCATCAACAGCATCTGTGCTACAAGCATCAACAACATTCAATTAATTTTCCGTACTTTTCCAACTTTTGCAAACCGTGTCCGGTGGCAGCATTGTTATGAAGTTTATGCTTATTTACAGCAAATAAGAACAACAAAAAAATACATACATATATATATATATATATATATAGAACAAATTTCTCTATCAATTTAGCAGCTCGTTAAAATTCATAACATTAAGAATTTCAATATTTTAGTCACAGAGAAAATAAAAACGAATACAAAAAACAAAAAAAAAAAAATATAGATAATTCCTTTCTTCAAGATCTTCTACACATCTTGCGAAAATGTCCGCTGAAGTGGAGGAAATGTTAAAGCGCTTTCAAACCTATAAAAATATTGCAGGCATTATTGTAGTTGATAACGATGGAATTCCTATTAAGACCACTTTGGAGAACACTCAGACTGTTCATTATGCCGCACTTATGCAAAGTTTGGTGGTCAAGGCACGACAAGTGGTTCTCGATTTGGATGCAACGAATGAATTTACTTTATTGCGGATGCGCACATTAACCCATGAAGTTATCCTTGCTCCATCGGATGATTTCAATTTAATTGTCATTCAAAAACCTTCCGATTAGATGAAAATCTTACTTCTTTGATTGCTAAATTGTTAGTTGCTATACTTAAAGTTGAATCAAATTCTGAGTCTATTTTTAAATAAAATAAATTTTGAAATTTTAGTTTACAAATTACTTTATCTATATCAATTGATCGCTTTGGTGATTATGTTTAGTAGATTTATTAAACTGTTATGCACAATGGTCCTGGATGAGTTGAAGAAATTATAAAAAAAGTTATAAAAATTATGAAAAAAAGAACTTGTAACACCTCAAATTTCTTAATATTTCTGCTCTCTTAAAGATTATCGAAATTTTCTTTGCGCCAAAGATAGACCTTGATGATTGGGGTTTTTTGACACCACTTTCGTCTTGATAGTATCGATAGTCCCCATCTATGGACTTGCAGCTCTATTAACTATAGTATAGTAAGCAGAAATTTAAGGTAGGGGTCGACCGATCGTATTAAATATAGTCAAAAAAGAAACAAGGGGCTTTCATAGTTCTTAGGCAAAACGTGAATAGGTCATGTATCTAATAACAGGATTTCCAAGTTAAAGGGATACAGACTTCAAGGATTATGTGATAAGAATTCATTTGTTGTTATGATTTTACTTTATTTTCAATTAAAGATGATTATCTCAGTTAAATGAAAACGTATGGCAATATATAATTGATTCATTTCATTCACCGCAGTAATGCCTACATTTCATTCTGCATTCCATTGAAATAAAAGCCAATTAAATTAAAAAGTCAGTAAATGTACAAAATATTATTAACATATTCACCACGTGCATGGCATATGCCATCAACCATACTATATACATATGTATGTACATATATATAATACAGATTCATATATTTATGGATCGCAGTATTGGTACTGGATTCGTTATCGCTGTTGGTGGTGGCGTTGGTGGATTTCAACACATTAATGGCATTCGGTTGCAAATTATTTGCATTGGGAATTGGAATTGAATCGAAATGCCATTTGCATGGGGGCTACTTATTTCACACACACACATGTGTGTGTGTGTGTGTCCTTGTCACGATGCCGCTCTCCAGCCCAAGCTCCAGACCAAACTCATTTACAATAAATGAAGACTGACTGAGTCAGCCGCGGAATGTATAAACTTTTCTTCTTTCTTTTTTTTTGCATTTTGTGTCGTTTTGTTTTTTTTTTTTTTTTTTTGTGGCACAGGCATATGGGAATGGAGTACTCTCTGTAGAATAAACCAAAATGGTAGGAAGGGTAGCTATTTTTCATTTAATTAAATATGTAACAAGCAAAGTGCATTATGAGTTGAGTGAAAGGATTTTGTCATTCCTCTACATTGTAAGCAAGAGATGCAAAAATGTTAACTAAATAACGACGACAGTTAACTGTGAGGGCAAAAAAAAAAAAGGACATCAAGGATATCGAGCTGGTCTGTGATAATTTCATAAACTGAAAACTGCATTAAATGCATTAGACCATGCTGAAAAATTGATGTAAATGCAGTTAAATGTGTCAACAGGAAGCATGGCCAACAACTGAGAAGGACCAAAGGTAACGTTGAGCATCGGCTATATTGCCTGCCAAGCCAACTGAAGAGAAACTGTACGGAGGCATTTGGCCGTTGGAAAACGAAAATGAAGTAAAAAAAACAAGTTAAAAACATAAAGGGTTTCGACTTTAACTTCATTCAGTTATTAGTTAATATCAGTTCAGTCGACTTTCATCGTTCAACATGTCCACAGCTATCATATTTTTGGATTTCCAAATCACTGAACGATTGAATTCAATTTGTGGAATGTTCGAAATGTAATTCCAATAGGCTTTCTTGTCCTCGTAGCCGTATCCGTATCCATAGTTATATCCATTCTATATTGCAAGCAATCAATTGAACCAGCTGACCATCCGTCAATAAGTGAATCATCTATCAATCGAACCAACACCATCCACAAAATGGCATCATCCCTTCCTACCACAACGGAGTCGGTGCCAGGCCCCACCGCTACTGACCAGGCAGTGGCTGACTTGGAAAAAACACGACGCATATTTCTGATGCATGATATGCGCGGCGATAAAAAAATCAGCGTTGCCCAACTGGGCGACTGTCTTCGTGTGGTGGGCATCAATCCCAGTGAGGCATGTGTACGCCAACATCAGCAACAATTGCGGGCTGGAGCAATTGAACGGATCTCATTCAATGAATTCATGTCCATCTATGAGACGATCAGCAAGGAGATGCAGAAAAATCCATGCAGCCTAACACAACAGGCTGAAGAGTTCATATCCACTTTGCGACGATTCGATGAGCAGGGCAATGGACATATGCCGGCTGCCAGGCTGCGGCATATACTCACCCAATGCGGCGATTGCATGAGTCCATCTGAGATGAATGAATTGCTAAAGAATCGGGTGAATGCACAAGGCTTGGTCAACTATATCGAATTTGTTCATGCCATTATGAATGGATAGTGAATAATTTAACCCATCCCTCCATTTACCATAGACCAGAATAATTTGTTTTGAAAGTCGACTTTGAACAATATATTAAAGTTATGTTAAGTTCAAATTACGAATCTTTTTCTTTTTCTATTAGCTGCCTGATTTTTAAATTTGATTTGTTGCGTTTGTTTTGTCAGACCGTAAAATTTCAATCATATGCAATTGCATCTGCAACTGCCAATAAATGTCTGGGGAAAAATTGGCTTGTTCCTGTGCCACTTTACACCAAAAAACTGTCATAATACAGTGAAACCTCGATATAACGAATCTGAGGGGGATCGCAAAATTATTCGTTATATCTATTGATTCGCTATAGGTACTGAAATGTAAAACCTTAGTATAACAAGGGACTTAACAAAAAATTCGTTATATTGGGTTTTTCGTTATAACGAAGTTCGTTATATCGAGGTTTCACTGTAATTCTATTTTCCGCCATTTCTTGTGGCCCCATACACAGTTCATTCATCATTAAATGGAGCCCGAAAATGCTGGCGGAATTTGACAATTTCAATCTTCATCATCATCATCATCGTCGTGATTCTTATTGTATGGATGGGCAGAAATATTTGCCAGTGCAATGGATTATAAATGAATGGACCTTGTGACGGGCCATTCGGCAGGAAGGACGGGGCAGTTGCCAGTGTCCGGCATTTGCTAATGGTAATGCGTGATGATGGTCAGCGAGTGAATTGACATGAAACTGAAAACGAACGAGGCGGAGGCCATAAAGGCAAAAAAACATTGCTTTCGAATTTAACTTGACAATATCGATTGGGTAGGCACACTGTGAAAGGGGGTAGATGTGGTGCAAACGATTCAACAGTCAAGCATCATATGCATATGCTGTCAAAACTATTCCAATTGCTGGCATATTTCCGACAGAATTTCAATTCGATTTTTCCCTTCGATTTCATACATTGGGTAGAACTTTTCTCAGTGTGCATGTGAATTTGCGTGTGAAAGTTACCAGTCAAAATCAATTTCAACAATGGAATCACGTATATTGGGCATGCTTATCGTCAGACCACAAATGTTGACCTTCCATGCCCCATATAGTCGCGTTCAAAAACGTTTGCTGACACTACTGAATCCCACGTCGAGCAAGTTGATCTTCAAGGTGAGATGCAATTCGAATAAACATTATAATGTCAGTCCCTTTTGCGGTTCCATTGATGCCTATGCCACCAGTGAGATTCAAATACTGTTAAGTTTCTTTGATTTCCAAAGCAATCATCTGTATCGTCATCGATTTGTCATTCAATGGGCGATATCACCAAACGAAGACCTTCCGCAGGGCAGGGAAATGTTAAAATTATTTCAAAATATTCCAAAATCAGAGTTGGATTCTATTCGTATTCCAATTCATTTCAATGAATTTTGTGCACCTGTATCCCAATCGGAATGGAATCTATTGGGACTGGTTATGGACGAAACACTAGAACTACGCGCTCTCTGTCCAAATTGTAAGGATCCCAATAGGGCTAAACGAGCTAAAAGACGAAAAATTTATCGAAAAATTTGCAAAATTCTACTTATAATGGGCGCTGCAGTTGGAGGTGAGACATGGGGGTGGCGACATGTAATTATATTTATTTTTCTATTATCAATTAAAATAGTTTTTTTTCTAGCCTATTTTCTATTTATCAAAATTGAAAGTAATGATGATATCGAATTGTGAATGAAAAGAAAGTGTGCTATATCTATATAGATGAATGCATCAGCATGTAAACAAAATGATTGCAATCCAAAAATCGAAGACATAAGGTTGGACCTGTAACAGACAGTAGGCGGCTCCAGCAAATAGGAGGAGGAGGAGGAGTGATAAGGTCAGCTTCCCTTTTCGCCTTAATTGGTGGCAGCACTTCATTACGCCATACATACACACAATCTCTCTTTTACGGAAACGAGTATGTGAGGTGAACGTTGATTAGGTGGTTTTTGATTTAGATGCGGTTGCAATTTAGTGTCGCGCCCACAAACACAAAACAAACCGACCACACACACAACAATAACAATGCAATAAATGGTAGTGCACTTTGATTTTGATTATCGCGGCTTGATTGTAAATGACCTGGTTAGCCTTAAAAGCCACACCCACATAAACACTCGAATATGTATATCCTGAGACTCAATGGATTTCATTAAGCGAATATTTAGTGTGGCGAATGGACGAGGTTAGAGGTAAATTACTAAAGAAATGTTTCTTTACATGGTAGGCAATTAGCGGTTAAATAATGTTATTGAAGTGGTCAACTGTTGGTCTTTGTAATGGTTAATAATTACTTGCTGCAAAGGACCTGAATTAGCCCAAGGAAGGCATCAACCCAAACACCAAAGGATAATTGATAAAAGTTTGAGTCGATTGACACACCTGCCATTAAAAATACCTCTTGATACTTCCAATGAGTTTCAATAATAAAACGCCAAAAACTGTTTAAAATTCTTTTCAATAGAAATAAAATCAGACTGCCATGAGTTGGCAATGTTTCCGGTAATAAATGTACCTCATTTGGGAGGCTACTAAGCCTTTTAGCGATTAATTGCAGTGAACAGAGTAAAAACATGCAAATGGCTAATCAGGACAGACACCAATGCTGATGAGCATTACGAAATCAACGAAACTCAATCAGTGGGGATCAATTAGCATGTTGTGGACGACTGTCACATAAAAGCAAAAGAAAAGGTTTAGCGAACCAACTCTGTGGACATTTTTATGCCACGCACTTGATACTATAAATCCATTTTTATGGCTTTCCATTACGCTGGGCAGTCAGCCTTGCTCTGGTAACCCATTTACACATTGTATGTACATATATATACCTTTGCACTTCCTTTGTCTCTCTCTCTCTCGCTCTGTCTTTGTCGTATGCCGTTTTCTTTCTCTTTTCCACACCCACTCATTTCGCTGCCTGTCACCAATACTCATGACTTATGGCCTTTTCTTTTTGTTTCTTCTTAACCCGTTACGCACAAGGAAAAGGCAAAAAGTAAGAGGAAATGCATTCATCTTTGGAACCAGGACTTGGCTTCATTTGCTTTTGGCCAGGATATGCATTGCTCCCACCACTTTTTCTGTGCCTCACCTTGACTCATTCGAGTGTTTTTCTTTTTAATACCCTGTACTCTCAGAATGACAGGATTAAGCAAGCCCGAACTCTAAGACTAATAAAAATAAATATTAATAAATTCATTTATTGAATATTTCGTGAGAAAATAAAATGTAAAAGAAACAAATTAAATAGGAAATAAATTTCGTTCTACATATAAACAAATATGATATAAATTCATATAGCTGAAGAATGTTCCTCATTGTTAACGTTGCTTAGAAACCATTTGTTTTAAGCAAAAGGACATTTTAAACAATCTTTATAGCTAACCAAAAATAATAAAGAGTATATCGAAGTCGATAACTTGTATTGCCCTTGGGATATTTTTCTTGATGGTTTACCCCTTTAACATTCTCTGCTTCCTTTTAATGAGTTGCAAGGTAAAGCGATGATGGAACGTTTGCCAAGAGGGGAATAAGGAAATCAAGGTGTGTCAAAGGAGTTCAAAGTGAAGGAGTGCAAAAACAGAAGCATGTGCATGTTGTGGAACTTTGGCAGCTGCATAAAGCTTTGAGCTGATGCCTGATGGGGTTATAGCATATTCTTTACCATTTACACAATGAAAATTTAATCAAATTTAACTTTAATTTGAAAATGAAAGTCTTTTAATGGCTACAATAATTTCTACAGAATTATTAATACATTTATTCCTTTACTCATTTAAGGAAAAAATGTACCATTGATGTAGCTTTGAATTATTATTATTATTATTACTTTTCACCATTCCACTAAGTGATATTAAAACGAGCTATGGAAGTTAACTTCGGCCTTGCCGAAGTTTATATACCCTTGCAGTTCTTTATTATATTTAATTCGATAAGAAAAGTGAAATTTCATACATCAACAGCATTAGTTGTCGTATTATGAATATGCTCAAATATTTTTCAAACTACTGAATTCAAAACACATTTAATGATTATTAAACAATATATGATATAGTAGTCCGATCCCGATGATTTTCATACTTTATCTCACACAGGTAATAAAGAGTCTCCAAAAAATTTCAACCCGATATCTCTTAAGATGGCTGAGTAAAACGCATACGCACAAACGGACGGACAGACGGACAGACGGACATGGCTATATCGACTCAGCTTCTCAAGCTGATCAAGAATATATATACTTTATGGGGTCGGAAACGTCTCCTTCTGTGCGTTACAAACATCTGACCAATTTTATAATACCCTCTGCAAGGGTATAAAAATGTTAATTCATCTGTAAAAATGCTTCATTAAAATGAACTTTGAACAAAAAATTAATGAAACATTTTTAACATAAATTCTACTAGTGTTTATTGAAACATCACAAAACTAAAAATTTTAAAAATGTTAATTTAATAGCAGTACACATAAGTACGTGTATTTGTTATTTTTCGTTTTTATAGTATTTCCCATTTATCCTTGAAATATTATAGGTTTTTATACCATACACCCATTGGGTGAAATGGTATATTAAAGTCGCCAAAATGTATGTAACAGGCAGAAGGAAGCTTTTCCGACCCCATAAAGTATATATATTCCTGATCAGTATCAACAGCCGAGTCGATCTAGCCATGTCCGTCTGTCCGTCTGTCCGTACGTCCGTCTGTCCGTCTGTCCGTATGAACACCTAGATCTCGGAGACTATAAAGGATAGAGCCACCAAATTTGGTATGTAGGCTCATGTAGTATGTAGAGTGATCAAGTTTGTTTCAAATTTTTGCCATGCCCCTTTCCGCCCACGAAATTCAAAAAAAACGTTTTTCTCAAAAACTATTGCAGCTAGAGACACCATATTTAGTATGAATATTTGCTTAGTAAATGCGCACATTTTGTTTGTATAAAGATTTTGCCACGCCCCTTTCCGCCCCCGAAATTTTAAAAACTCGATTATCTCCCGTAATTTTTCACCTTGTGGAATCAAATTTGGCACACTTGAAATTGATACTAATATCCAGCAAAATACCAAATTTGATCAAAATCGGACAAAAAATAGCCAAGTTATGCATAAAACCGTTTTTCCATAAGGCCGGAGTTGGTCGTTGGCGGGTGGTGGCGCTAAGGTGCTCATATGCATGAGTGAGCGAGATACTAAGATATGCTTGTAAAAAGCATGTGAACAGAACTTTTTTAAAATAGGCAAATGCATTTGTTATGACAAATTTTAAATATTTGTTTTACTGGTGTATGGTATACTTAAGTCGGCGAGACGACTTACTTACTTCATTTTTAATTTATAGACTTCGCCTTTTTTTGAACAGCTAATGAACGGCAATGTTGAATTCAAAAGAAAATTTATATATGTATAAAAGCTATGAAATTTGGCCCTTTTCACATACATATTTGTAAATAATACATAACCTTACACAAGTTATTGATTTGTACAGGAAAAAGATTGTTTACAGGGTATTTTCAATCCACCTTTTAAATATCATATTAGATCCCAAAAATATCTAATGGTTATGTTCATGGGAACAAATATTCATGACATTTACAAACTCTATTCGAATTTGTTTTGGTAATTTTGTCCTATGCTAATTATCTAAAAATTAAATATAACTCTTAAGTTTTTTAAAACTCCCTCGTCTTTCAATTCGTTGTACTATATTATTTAATTATGAATACTGTTTTCTATACACTGTAAGACGCAAGGCAAGATCCCAAATACTAAAGTATTTGAAGTCCAAAATCTGAAGGGCATTTAACCATGAGTGCTTGTTTCTCTCTGTCTATTTTCTTTACAATTTATTTTCCGTGCATTTGTAAAGCAGTTACTCAATCGAATGCAATAATAGTATTATTATAATACATATTCATTATATGTACAATGAATATTCTGTCTAATCTATATCATGTAACTTCCAACTATGAACATTTATTCAATATTAAGTATTATATTTTATTATATTTAGCTTAAATAAAATTTTATATTTTAGATTTATTATAAGTGTTTTCAGCTGAGATATTTGATAATATTGTTAACTTTTAATTTTAATAAATAAACCAAATACACATATGAATGCAACTCATTTTAATTACCTAGACCAGTCTATGACAAAGCTTCTATATAAGAGATGTTAAACTAGTCAAATTCCTACCAACATTTGGTCAGGGTATATAAACTGCGATATAGCTAAAATGACATCATTATTATTTTTTTTTATACCATACACCCATAGGGTGAAATGGTATATTAAAGTCGCCAAAATGTATGTAACAGGCAGAAGGAAGCTTTTCCGACCCCATAAAGTATATACACTGCGCGTCATCAGGTTAGCGCCCCCCCTCTCTCAACATGTATTTTCTAATTTTTACTTTCCCATTTCACTGGATTTCGTAAAAGTTTTTTGGTGTTGTTAGAATACTCATTTGTGATCATTATGGCAAGAGAAGAAAGCTTCTTAGAAGAACCGTTATATATTTTTTCGCGTTTTGCTTAATTCTCGACGAAAAAGCTTGCCCTTTTTGTGCGTCATCAGATTAGCGCCCCCAAATTCAATTTTAGATATCTCGCTTAATCTAGCAATCACGGACACCAAATTTTTTTTGTATCACAAGTCAATTGTATTCTTTAGTTTACCGTTTAAAATGGGAAGAAAATCAATTTTATCTGTGGAAGAAAAATCAAAGATTGAAGCATACTCGGAATTGGGCCTGTCAGTGCACAAAATTGCCGAAAAAACTGGTAGGCACAGGAAAACTATATCCAATTTTCTTCAAAATAAGGAGAAATACGGAATGAACTATAAAGAGGGAAACAATCGAGTAGTTTCCTAAACAGATAAACGGAGAATTCTACGGGAAGCATCAAATTCGCATGAGTCGGCTGCTAAAATAAAGGAAAAAACTAATGTAAAAGCGAGTGTATCCAGTGTGCTAAGAGTTATTCGGGAAGCTGAACACTTGCAGCGACGAAAACTAAAAAAGAAACCGCCACTTAATCACCTGCGGAAAGAAGCTCGCCTTAATTTTGCCCGAACCCATATGGATTGGACTTCGCGCTGGAAGTATGTCGTTTTTTCAGACGAGAAAAAGTTTAATTTTGAAGGCCCTGATGGGTATAATTATTATTTCCACTATCTCCGTAAAGAGGAGCATCATTTGGACCGTTTGCACAGTCGAATTGGAGGTGTAATGGTGTGGGGAGCCATCTCTTATTACGGAACCTTCGAGTTGCAGTTCTTGACATTGCGAATGAATCCGGAGAACTACAAGGATGTGCTAAAAACATCATTTCCCCAAATAAAAAATACATTTGGGAATTTGCAGTGGTATTTCCAGCACGACAATGCCCCACCGCCAGGACCGTCAAAATGTGGATGCAGAGCCAAAATCTAGAAGTACTTGGATGGCCCATGGGGGCCATGGGGGCGAGTATGGACTCGCCGGACCTAAATATTATAGAGAATGTCTGGGGATGGTTAGCTACGAAGGTCTACGAGTCCGGAAAGCAATATAATTCAAAATCGGACCATATAAAAGGCATTAAAGACGCTTGGTCGTTAATTTTATTAAATTACATTGCTAAATTGTATGATTCGATGCCTAATCGAATTTTCGAAGTTATAACAAACAAAGGCGGGACCACCCATTATTAATTTGTTAAAAATATCAAGTATTTTAGTTATAAACTAAAAAAAAGTGTCATACATTTCACTAAGATTTATATTTTTTGACCTATCTCTGATGGCGCTAACCTGATGACCAAATTTTCAAAACCCTTTTTTCATACTTCTTTCAAGAAAAATTATAATAAATTAATCTCATAACTTTTAATATTTAAATTTGTTCTATTTTAAAGAGAATTCACTGAATTATAGTGTAAAAAAATTTTAGTCAATTATTTCAAACGGTTTGGAAAATATTTAACATTTACGGTGAGTGTTAGGGGGGCGCTAACCTGATGACGCGCAGTGTATATTCTTGATCAGTATCAACAGCCGAGTCGATCTAGCCATGTCCGTCTGTCCGTCCGTCTGTCCGTCCGTCCGTCCGTCCGTCCGTCCGTCCGTCCGTCTGTCCGTCCGTATGAACGCCTAGATCTCGGAGACTATAAGAGATAGAGCCACCAAATTTAGAATGTAGGCTCGTGTAGTATGTAGAGTGATCGAGTTTGTTTCAAATTTTTGCCACGCCCCTTTCCGCCCCCGCAATTAAAAAAAAACGTTTATCTCAAAAACTATTGCAGCTAGAGACACCATATTTAGTATGTATATTTGCTTAGTAAATGCGCTCATTTTGTAATTATACAGATTTTGTCACGCCCCTTTCCGCCTCCGCAATTTAAAAAAAACGTTTTTCTCAAAAACTATTGCAGCTAGAGACACCATATTTAGTATGTATATTTGCTTAGTAAATGCGCTCATTTTGTAATTATACAGATTTTGCCACGCCCCTTTCCGCCTCCGCAATTTAAAAAAAACGTTTTTCTCAAAAACTATTGCAGCTAGAGACACCATATTTAGTATGTATATTTGCTTAGTAAATGCGCTCATTTTGTAATTATACAGATTTTGCCACGCCCCTATCCGCCCCCGAAATTTTAAAAACTCGATTATCTCCCGTAATTTTTCACCTTGTGGAATCAAATTTGGCACACTTGAAATTGATACTAATATCCAGCAAAATACCAAATTTGATCAAAATCGGACAAAAAATAGCCAAGTTATGCATAAAACCGTTTTTCCATAAGGCCGGAGTTGGCCGTTGCCGGGTGGGGCGCTAGGGTGCTCAAATGCATGAGTGAGTGAGATACTAAGATATGCTTGTAAAAAGCATGTGAACAGAACTTTTTTAAAATAGGCAAATGCATTTGTTATAACAAATTTGAAATATTTGTTTTACTGGTGTATGGTATACCTAAGTCGGCGAGACGACTTACTTCATTTTTTTTTGTTTACATACTGCCTGCATGACAATTCCCATTGAGTGTGCATACACAGTTGCATTTCAAAGTGATATAAAATGTCATGTCAAATGTAAATTATAGCACTTAAAAATACACACAGATGGTGGCCAAACAAAAAAAGGAACACTGCAAAAAAGAAAAGGAAAAAAAATTGATATGCATACATGATGGAAGGGTGAATAAAATCACTTCACATCAAGTGACTGACAGCGGCTTACGCATCGCTAAATATTAAAGTGGCAATGAATACAAATTGTGTCCTCAAAAGCTTCACAATCGAGTTTTTTTCCCATGACTCTCTTTCTCTCTGGCTCTGTCTCTCTTTTGCCTTAATTCTTTTCCTGTTGCCCTTTGGCTAACCACATGACAATTGGCCATGTGTCCTGCAGAAATGAAGAACACAAAAAGAGATAGAAGAGTTTGACCCATTTAAAAATGTAAACCAATTGGCAATGGAAAAACTTAAAGCATACAACTCGATGCAAAAAAAAAACTTACCAACTTAAGTGATTTTAAGTTAGTTAATTGGATCAACTATATTCTATGTCGTCCATCAGTATATATACTCTGATACGGTAATATCGTATAGGAAAACTTTCTCGTCAGATAGAGGCAGAGGAAAAGTTTTAGTTTCAGCTTACAGCTGCTTCTTTTGCTAAATATAGCAACAAGGAAAGTTTCCTCAACAAGCATCTGCCTTCAAGTTCAATGTCTGAGACAGAATTTTGCCTTAAAGCTTTAATAGCTTGGCCAAAATGGCCAATTAATTCTAAGTAATCTCATAATTCCACTTGAATGATTTGAAAATTCCACACAATTCGCAAATTAAATTTCAAGTGTCCATTGCATGTCAAGTGCAATTTTCATGAAAATCGACATAAACCATGAAAAATTACTGTGGAAAAAACTCACTGTCAAGTGGACAAAATTGCCTTCAAAAAAAAAACAAGAAAAGAACAGTAGAAGAAAAAAAAAATGGATGTCCTTGAGCCAAATCAAATATTTGACAGGTTGAAAGAAGAAAATGCAAGAAATTGAGAGAAAATTCTTCAAATATTTTGGAGCAATGGCAGACACAGAATTTTACACAGAACCAAGGGGATGAGGGTAAGGGAAATTACGACTATCCATTACTAAGAATGTAAATAATAGATATGTTAATTTTTTTCGCCTTGTTAAGGACAAAGAGAAACATTTGGAATATATTTAAAAGCGTTTCTTACATGATTGTCAATATTCTAAGCATGTGACAGGCTAGAGAAATAAATTCGGCATTTTTTCACTTGGTATATCCCACACTTTTTCTTATCTCTTTTTAAGTTTTATCAATTTAAATAGAATCAGTAAAAAAATTTTATTTTTATTGCTGGCAAGTGTATATCGTCTTCGGCGTTTTTAAAACTCTACTTCTTTTTGGTATTTTGGTTGATTTTTTTTCTATTTTTCCCCCACAAATTAAACCATCAAATCATTAATCTCCTTCAGGCCAAAAATAGAAATTCGATTGCTAGAAAAAAGAAAATTAAAATTGAATTGTTCTTGTTGCTCTCAAGTCTGAAGTTTTCCTTTACTTCTGCTATTTATGATTTAAATAAATTTAGAGCTTCAAGAGAGAGAGAGAAAAAGAGAACTATCAAGTATTTTTACAAGAGAAAGGTTTATGCCTTCGACACTGCCAACGCTTCAATTGCTATTGCTAATGGGTTTTGAGTTAAATATTTTGTATATATCTCAATTATAAAAATGATTTGCTAAAATTTCTTGCACAACTTTGAGACTGGCAGCCCGAAAAAGCGAAAATACGTTTTATATTGTATAAGCGAAAATTTTGTGGCAAAAACAGAACTTAACGACATTTTAATTTATGTTACTTTTGTGTAGGTGTGACGGGCGAAATGAAAAGTGTGCTTAAGTTGGCCCGTGTTAAGCAAAATTGCAGGAAGTGGAACAATTATATTTTCTGCCCGAAAGAAACTTAAATGCCTTAAACCTAAATGGCTTCATTTTTTGTTTTCGTTTTGTGGCTGACATTCAAATCGAGTTGTTGGCTTACCTTAAAGTCGAAGTAGTCGTCTTGCAGCGAAAGGTTAAAAGTGGGCATGGCAACATCGATTATACAAATAAGTAGAAAACTGTGAGTTGAAATGGGAGCACACGCATTGCAGGGACAACTGACTTTGCCATTGTATTAGTATTCCATGTTATAATGTTTGGTTTATGTTTCGTATACGCATCGTTGCCAACTGCATTAAAATGTTGCATACCTTGGGGGGACTAAGCCAAATGGCTGCAACATCAGCAAAAACAACAAGTCCTTCCCCTAGCCCCAAAAAATAGGAGAAACGAAACGAAAAAGAAAATAAATTGTGTTTTCTTGCCGCTGCACTTAATAATTATAATTTATGCAAGAGTCAACAATTGTGTAGCGCCCAAAAACTATGCCACACACAAACACAAAAGGTGCCCGTTCGCCCAGGTGCTGCAACCAGTCACGGGGAGTGGGCCGCGGGGCAAAGTGCAGAGGAAAGAAAGAAGAGTTAGGTGGGCTGCTGCTTGCCAGGGACACTACCAAAGTTTTTGTTCAAGTAAATTTGCATAGTTTGTTTTTTTAATTACACCTAAAAGCGAACAGGGAAATTTTCGATGGACTGGGTAGAGAGACAGGGTAAAAGAGGATGACTGTAACACAGGATGCAGCTTCAATTATCCTTGAAGTAGGCTTGGGCAATTGCAAATTCTGATTGCCATCGAGAGAGAGAGAAAGAGCAAGGGGGAGACTATACATTTTTACCAAATATCTATTTTACACTGTGGGAAACATCGAAGCAACTCACAACGATTTTTTGTTACCATTTGTTTACATTTTTATCAGTGTCTCACTTGCTGGCAATTCCTCACCATATTGTTGGCGGCAGTCATTTTGGTGGACTAATCCAAAAGAGCTTTAGAGTTGATGGACTTCAATAAATTTTGGCAGACAAAGTCAATGAGGTTTGTGTTGTGGTATTGTATATGCGGTTGTCTCTCATTCGTTGGCAGACTGTGTTCCCTTGTGTCCATTACAATGCTAGCACTTCAACCACAGCCGCAGGTTCACAAGCAGTCTGCCAGGGACTGGGCAATCTGACTTCACCCACACCAACCCATCACCACAGCACCACCACGTCCTCTTTCTTCTGTCCAAAAACCCAATTGACACATGTTGCAGTTAACATGGGCACAAGAGGTAAAGTGGAAGTGTTAGTGCCACTGGCAATGCCCATAGAGAGAGAGAGTGGGAGAGTGGAAGCGGCATTTGCGAATGAAATTGGTGTGTTGTGCTGTATTCTGCGTATTTACTGTGCAAAGTGATTTGCCATTATGCTGTTGCCCAACCTTAACCCCACCCCTCAGCCCATCTCTACTGAGTCCTCCTCATCTTGTTGTGCACAATCTCATTTCACCTTTGCCATTCGCTGTCTTTGGCACTTTGATCATTTGCCATTTTGCCTGTTTGCGTTTTAATTAACTTACATAAGCTTAATGAACTCTCCAGACCGAGTCTCAAGTAGCCATCTCTCGGGGGGCCATTGGCTGTGGCATGAGGCATACGACTTGAGGCATGATAGTGGAAGGGCCAATACCTTTGCCAAGACATCGACACCTTGTTATTGTTTCTTTTTAGCTCAGTTTACAGTTAATTGTTATTGTTATACCTATGGATGTTGTCTTTGTTGTTCTTGTGGTTGTTATTACTGTTGTGGTGTCTTAGGTATTAGAGGTTGTCAAGCACCTTGGCCATAAAGCTTAGGGCACCAAATAATCGGCTTAACCGTTTATCTCTTGATTCTTAAATGTGTCGATTTCTGACGTCTAAATGAGTACTTTTTGTTTTGGGTTTAAACGAAATGAAAACACAAAAACATTTTGTGGTTAGCCACAATGTCTTAGGACAATTATTTATTTTGCATCAGAGTTTCTATTAACATATTTCATTTTATTCTTACTTCTTATTAATAAGTTAATTACTTTTTCTGTAATCTATATTGGCTAATTTAGCATTTCCTTATCCCTTTTGGATAACTTTGAGTTTGTCCCTTGTGAAATTATATTTCGTAAAGTTTTCTAAAATATATACATTTTAAATAACATGTCGTATCCATAAACATTTTCAAATATATATAAAATTCTTTGTTAAACAAAAAAACAGTATTCAATGTTATTAAATTTTATTAACAAAACCTAATTATGAAAGCCTCTTTTATACCCTTGCAGAGGGTATTATAAAATTGATCAGATGTTTGTAACGCACAGAAGGAGACGTTTCCGACCCCATAAAGTATATATATTCTTGATCAGCTTGAGAAGCTGAGTCGATATAGCCATGTCCGTCTGTCCGTCTGTCCGTCCGTCTGTGCGTATGCGTTTTACTCAGCCATCTTAAGAGATATCGGGTTGAAATTTTTTTTTGGAGACTCTTTATTACCTGTGTGAGATAAAGTATGAAAATCATCGGGATCGGACTACTATATCATATATTGTTTAATAATCATTAAATGTGTTTTGAATTCAGTAGTTTGAAGTATGCGTTTTACTCAGCCATCTTAAGAGATATCGGGTTGAAATTTTTTTTGGAGACTCTTTATTACCTGTGTGAGATAAAGTATGAAAATCATCGGGATCGGACTACTATATCATATATTGTTAAATAATCATTAAATGTGTTTTGAAAATGCGTTTTACTCAGCCATCTTAAGAGATATCGGGTTGAAATTTTTTTTGGAGACTCTTTATTACCTGTGTGAGATAAAGTATGAAAATCATCGGGATCGGACTACTATATCATATATTGTTAAATAATCATTAAATGTGTTTTGAATTCAGTAGTTTGAAAAATATTTGAGCATATTCATAATACGACAACTAATGCTGTTGATGTATGAAATTTCACTTTTCTTATCGAATTAAATATAATAAAGAACTGCAAGGGTATATAAACTTCGGCAAGGCCGAAGTTAACTTCCATAGCTCGTTTTATTTTATAATGATTCTAAGAGTTGTATTAACTAGTTTCGCAAGATCTTTCTTTGGTCATATGCATTCACCTACTTTGACATCTGTGAAAATTTGTTAAATGCGAAAAATCACCCAAAAAAATATTTAATATATTATATTTATAACTTTTGAATTGAAAAACTTGCAAATCAAATCTAAAATGGGACTAGCGTTCATTTTATTTTCAAAAAAAAGGCATAAAATTGCCCATTTTGTCGCTCTCTTTTAGGGGAAATTTGGTGAGTTTGCGTTGCTGGGAAAACTCTCATAAATTACCATTCGCTGACATAGCTAGCAGCTTATTATATGTTTGTATGTGTTAGTCCTTTTTCACCGGTTTGTTTATCTTACATACATATGACATTTGGGCGAGATTTTTGTTTTTGGAGATTGCCGGCAACAACAAAGTAACAAAAGTGCGTCCCACAACAAAAAAATATCCGATTATTTGTATATATGTATATATATATAAATATATATATATATATTTGTATAAGCATATATCTACTAAACTGTCAATTCATACTTTGTGTATAAGCCCTTAAGGTATATTGGTCTGGGATAGCAGACTACAAATATTTGCAAAAGCTTCTATTTGTCCAATAAATGTTATGCAATGTTTGTCTGAGTAAGTAAATTTGAAACATTTTTGAAAAAAGTTTAAATTTAAAGTTAAATTTAAGGTGCCATCAAATCGTTGGTAGAGTTAGAGAATATCTCATTTAATCAATAGCCAAATTAGCACATAATTTATAATCAAAACAATCCTATAACTCCTAACATACAAATTAACACATAATTCAAAGACACACAGATATAATATCTAATTAAATGCCCGTTTCCAATTTTGTCGTATGTCGAAAAGGAAAACATTAAAAAATTTATGTTTTTTTAATTGGAATACAGTTTAAAAAAGATTGATAATCAGTTTAACATAAAGTTATTAATCAACTATTATGCACGAGCAATTGTCTAAAAATAAAATTTTAGACAGTTTGGTGAACCTGAAATAAAATGAAAATATTTAAATTTAAATTCATAAATCAATATTCCAGAGGAATATTCTGCAATTAATGTATTTAGTTCTTTAATGACAATAATTCAAATGTTTTTTTCTTTTCAATATCCAATGAGCCATAATTCAATTTGGGTGCCTCTGGCAACCTAATAACCCAGTTAAGAACCAAAGAGAGAGATAGAACATAAAACATAAATCAACATTCATTTGCAGAATAGTCAAAGCACTGATAATATCTATGTAGATGCTTACTTGGAAAAGCAAAAAAAAAACTATACATAAAACAAATATACAACTCAAAGAGTCATCGCCACTATGTGGGCCACATATGGCTCACGGTGAAGATGGAGACGGGGGTGCCTATTGTTGGGTGGAGGGGAGAAGCAGCCATAGAAATGGCCAGGCCGCAGAATGAAACCAGCTTGAAACACATACAAACCCCAACAAATGCTGCAAAAAAAAAAAGATATTTAGTTTAGTTTAGAAAACTGCAGAGTGCAAAATGCAACCAATGTGCCAATTTGCCACACTCTCGATGCCTCATACCCGCATCTGTACAACCCGCGCCACCGCCCCTGCTAACGCTTTCATCAGCTATCATTCGACCAATGGTAAAACAATTAAAAAATTCGTGTCAAAATACGGGCAAGAATTTTAAGTGCATTTCAAGGTTTCGGTTTTACGCAATGTGGCACAACAATTACATAAGATGGAAGAGTAAAAGAGAGAGAGAGAGAGTGAAAGACAGGGAGAGATTGTACATGGAGGGAAGACAAGCTCATTTAGTGTAAAATTCATTTTAAATTATATGCTCAGCACTTTACAAATAAAAAGTCTGGATTTAATTAATTGCATTTCTCTTCTCTCTTTGCCGGCAAATGTACTTAATTATAATTTGCATTTAAATTTGGCGCCACTTTTCGGTTCATTAATTTTCCCAGATCGTAAATATTATGGGTGACCTGTAAACACACCCCAAACAAATATCAACCATTAAATGCCCCGAGGGCAGAGTAAAAATAAACAAAAAAAAAAAAAAAACGATGGAGAAGAAAAACCATAACAAGCCTAAAATAATATTACGTATACGCACTGGTGCTTCATAAATGTTTTTGAAAGCAATATTTTTTTCTCTTGGTTACATTTGATTTTGCCAAAGGCAAAAAAAAGGGGACAGATTGGAGGAGAAGGGTGTTTTATTTAACTTTTTTTGAGTCACGTCATAATCTTATTAATTAGCAATTGCTTTCAAATGATAACGACTTCTCTGTCTGTTGCTCTCCTTATTTCTCAATCAATCTTTTCCTCTTGAATTGCAGGTTTATTGACATACCTAGCACATGTCACTCACTCACACATGACTCTTGACTTCAAATGTGTGCAGATTGGCAGACAAGCTTCCTTCCCATCATCATCATCCACATCTGATGTTAAAGGCTTCAGATATAAACAACCTGTGCCATCTAGGCTCAGACTAGACATTGCAAGAGCTATGGTTGCTACTCCTCAAGTGCAACTCAACCACTTTGATTGCTTTTTATATTCATACCATGTACCTTCAGTTCTTTAAGAGTCACTAAAAACACACATCAATGGTTCTATGTTAACGATCTTGAAGATTATAATTAAAAGAAAAAAATAGTATTGAATGTCTTAAATGAAAAGCATGATATGGGCGGATAACATAGCATTGGAAACCCCAGTTGATGCTTCTCAATAGAGAGTATCACCAAGTCGTTGTCTTAAATTGTTTACGTGATATTGGGTTTGTTTTGTCTACAAATTCTGTGTATATAACCGTCTGTGTACATACATATATGTATGTATGTATGATTCTATATATATTAAATCTAAACACTTGTCAATACATTTCAAGCTAGACAACTTATGGATATCAAAGAGTATTTGCAAATTGAATTGATTTAAATATGACCATTTTTTTTATTCCGCTTTAAGTACTCACTATATGTTTTATTCACACACGAAATCTTTAAATGCTTTGGAAATGAACCATTAAAATGCAAAATAATTATTGAACGCCAATGAAATAAATGCCGCAAAATTATTCAAATGGCATTTTTTAATTACTATTATTTTTGTGTAGCAAAATTAGAGCTTTGCTTTTATACCCTGTATGTAAATTATGCCTAAAAGAGATTAGGAACTGTTTGATATTCGTAAAAGTCCTTTAAAGTCCTCAAAAAATATGATTCTCATTTTTAACAATGGATTTGAAAGGAAAGAAAGGAAATTGAAAATTGTTAGGAAAAAAATATTTTTATTTTTCGTCAAATGCATTTTTTTTCGGTACTTTTATGTCGATGCCAAATTTGTTGCTTACTTTTTGCATTTACAAATATCTATATTAAACATGGCAAAGTCTAGTCCAATGTGTACTGCAAAATAATATTTCTGATCACAAGTGGGTTAATGGTTATTTAAGAGGATTACAACTAAATATTAAATAAAGTTCAAAAATGTTAAAGCTTGTTATTATACTTTTATCATTGATGTTGTAATTTGCAAAAGTTTGTCATAAATTTTCAAGTTTACAACTCCTCAGCTTGACAACTTTTCACCTGTGAATGGATAACTTGCTGATTTATTATAGTCACATATACCTATACATATGTGAGTATAATAAAATAAGAGAAAGAAGAACTGATAACTTGCAGACAACTTTAATATTCATGATGAATTACCTAACAGACATCTGTAACTTTTATATTCGTCTGACATTCAGTCTTCTGCCAAAGTAAAAAAGAAGTAAATCAGAAATTTATTTGAACAAATTCAAAAGATGCAAAGGTGTCGTGTGTTATAAAACTATAGATACGTATACTTTAATGGTCAATAGTTACTGACATATGTGAAAATCACATATTAATGGCTGACTACCTTTTAAATTTGTTTGGTTTCAATTTCAGTGGTTAATTTTTACCCACCTGGTAGTCGTGATTTTTGTTGAAGCCGAAGTTTATCACATAATAATAATCAGAGTTTTCGACTCTAGATTCTAGGTTAGTAAAGATCGCTGAAGCTTTGAATGTTATATTTGAGAGATGGCACATAAGATCCCTAAGAGCCTTGCGAAAAAATAGAACAACAGTTTGTCTTGATTCTATATTGTTTCGTCCAGATTTCAATCAGTAACTTGTTAGTTACCATAAGCTGTAGCCAAGAATCTACTTCTTTCTGTTTAATTTTAAGTTAAGCTCCTATTTTTTCACTTTTCAGCACTTGACTATTAGTTGAGTCGTTTGTTTATACGGCGTATTACATAATTTATTCAATTTATTTTACATAAATGAAAGTTGAAGAAAAAAATACAAATTGTTATATTACTAACATTCTAGGATTAAATTTATAAGATGGGGTTAACAAAAAATAAAATATTTCGAAATGTTTTCTGTTATCTGTATTAAACCATACATTCAGCCCGTCTCTCATCTATTCCAAAAGTGTGTCAACTTTCACTATACCAAATAAAGTACCATTTGATATAAAAGTTTAAAAGAAGGAATCATCCCAAAAAGTTATTGTAAGAACTCACTGCTATCTCAGTTACTTCAGTTCTACATATAAGTATTATGTTGCATTTTAGCATACATTAATAAACAAAGGAGAATATAAATTGGCAGCATTAAATTATATTTATAATTATAATGACCAAAAAGTCATTATGAAATAGTTTGGCAGGAAACAGCAACAGAAGGGAAACCAAAATTTTTATGTAAATTAGCTACAACAATTGAGAACTAGGACAAACAGTTGGCCACACTCTGTTGGCCATTTATCATACACATACATACATAGAAGATATGCCATTATGGCTTACTTAGACTTGGGCGCAAAATTTTAATTGAGTCAATTATATTTTGGGACACCATTTTGCCAGTCCATACTTAATAAAACTTAAAATGCCCCAATCGACCATTTCTTTTGACTGATTCGCAACTGGGCTCAGTTGTTAACAAGCATTTATTCATACAAATATATATACAAATATATGTATTTTTACACAACAATTTTGTAAAATTACTGCCCTTTGGGGATCAGACAGAAACTTCAATTAACATTTGAAATTTGAAAATTTGCTGTAAATATTTACAACGTTTTTCGTTAGCATTTAATTGCAATTATATTGCACACAAATAAACCGCAATATAATAATTTCCATCCGGGCTAAAGGCACTTTCAAATGGTCCTTGGCCAAAACATGAATGTCGATGATGATGATGATATTAATGAATGGTATGCATGTTACGTACTTGTCGCTTATTATGAATATTAATGAAATATTATTGATTTTGGTTAATCAATTTCAAATGGAATTCATTTGATTGGTTAAATACATTTTCACATTTTCCAAATGGGTATATTAGCATCGATATCATTTATGTCAGATCTTTTTTGGCATCATTAGAAAATATAGATACTTGTTAGAGGCTTTGATTTCCTATCACGGCATATCAGAGAGCCGATAAGTCTGTCTAAATTTCTCAAAAATAAAATATAAGTCAAATTTCAATATCAACGTAACAGATACATAGCCAACAAATTAAACATTTGGAAATATTTTCTATAGTACATTAGGCCAGGACGAGATCTAATTCACATTAAAAATGAGCTATAGCCAGGTAAAAGAACTTAATCAAACAATTTGTCCAATTTAAAGTATGAATTCGGTATCAAAGAAAAATCACAAAACTCAAGTCACTTTTCTTATTTCAAATTCATGAATTTTCGTTTCGGTCCGGGGGTAAAAACTTCCCTTTTTTCTCCTTTCTACCTCTGCTTATAGCTCGTATTAATTGCATATTAAAACTACTTGAAACTATTCACATTTATCAGAAAAGTACTTAATGGAATTAAAAATCCTTTTTTTCTTAACAGGCTCGAAGAAATTCCTAACATAAATCTTAAAAACTTTCGCATTTAAGTTGGCTCATTGTCAAAAATAAAATACAAACAGAGGGAGAGTGAAAGAGAGAGGGAGAGCGAGGGAAAAGTAGATAAGAACACTCTAATAGGGAGAGAGAAAGGGGAAAATGCAAATTTATATTACTCACACTCTTAAATATTATTTGCCTTATTATGTCAACAACAGCAGAGACAACAACAATATTAGCATTGTTAGACCACCGACGTGGCAAGGGACGAGGCAAAATGAAGAGAGGTGAGGTAACGAGACCATGGCACTATTTTAATTTGGCACAGGCACCGGTTGCGGCATAGTGAACGGCAACAAACTCTAAGCTCCGACTGCTGCGTTTTTCCGGCTCCAACTAGGCAGGCTAGTTAACCGCAATAATTTATGCCTTTGAGCCGTGTTTCAGTCAAAGTCTTTTGTGTGGGTTCCCTATATTTATGTATGTATGTCTCTGTGTGTGTGTGTCTGTGTGTGTGTGTGTCTGGATGTGTATGTGAATGCACATAATTTTGCCTATTAAAGTAAAACACTAACAGCGTTTATCATTACAAGCATCACCATGCCAGAGCAACAATAACAGTAGCAGCCACGTTGCGCATCCTTTCGTCGACGCCATTTTGTTTAGTTTGTACTCCTATATATGTATGTGTATGTGTGTGTGTGTGTGTGCGTGTATATTTCCGCCAGTGTGTATGCCTCGCACTTCCTAATGCAAAAAAGCGACTTTTCAGCACAAATTTTTAGCAAAATTAAAATATTTATGTTGCCGACGTGCTTAATGCCTGCCGCTTCTCTGTCGACGTTCCCCGTCTTACTTTCTGTTTAGTTTTTAGAGCATGTATCTGTATGTGGGTTGTCTATATATGTATGTGTTTGTGTGCTGAATACGTGCGTGGCCAGGATGATTATTACGATGGTGAGCAATGGATATACCCTAACAAAACAGAAAAACATATTTCTGGCCTGAAAATGTATTAGAAAAAATATGATATTATAATATATATATATATATCTGAAGAATTAACTTAGATGAATTTCAAATTTCTGAAAAAAATCTTTAAAAAGCTTTATCGGCAGCTTTTTTACCTTTTTTATGTTGCATTTTATTTCGAATTTTTACTTGTAAGATCAGCCCCGCCTTTTGGATCGCTTATACAAATTGATAAAAAATTTAGTAAAATCGAAATTTAGTGAAACACATTTTATAAATTTCAAAAAGTTACGATTATACATATGTATCATAAAATAGATCGTATAACTTCTAATATCATATCAAGAAATAATGAATAATGCAAGAATCGCAATATCAAATTAGTCCTATGTATCTTACTTAACTTCTTATTGGAATATATGCTTTTATATACCTGGCTTAGCTACATGTGCTTAATACCATTTTAATTTGAATGCGCCTACCGTTTTTCTCTATGATTCTCAAATAGCTTTAGCGGTGGAGGCATGGCTTTGCAATGAATTGAACGAACTTTTGGTTTGTTAATTACTTCTGTTATTATTAACAAATCTGATTTGTAAATTTGACACCAAGCCGGCCAATATGCAAGTTTTTCTACATTTCAAAAAGGTGAAAAAATAGAGGAAAACTTTCTAGATAATTTTATTTTTTTTTGCCTCTATGAATATTGATATTTTTTTTTTTTTTTTTGAGGGTATCTAATATTCATCTTACTGTTGGATGATATCGAATTGACTTCCTGTTTTAATGTAGCTGCATTAACTTCCATCTCACTTTCGGCTGCTTGTCATCCCTGCTAACCGTGGCACGTTATCTCCCCAAAGACAACAACGTCATGCAATGTTGCCACTTAATGTTCGCGCTTTAGCAATATGAGTTGCAACAACATGGTCCATCCGCACAAATTCCCTCCCTCACCGCCCCCAGCCCTCCCTTCACTTGACAACAAGTATTTTCGCATATTAAAAACAATATATTTTCCAACATATTTTGGCATCCGGTCCTTGTCCTCGTGTCCATCCCAATTGTTATGTATGAACAGAAGCGAACATTTATACATTTTTTCAACTTGCTATCAAAATTTTTGTTGCTACTGCAAATTAATTACATTCAACTTAAGTTTTTATGCAGTGTTTTTGCTTTTTATGAGCAAATTAAATGAATTTTTAAAGTGTCATTAGTCTGGGAGAGAGGGGGCGGATCATAAAATACCATGGAGGAGTTGTCTACTAGAAAAATAAAACAAAAGTAAAGCAAGAAAACAAAAAAGATAGAAAAAACGCACAAAGAAAGGGAACACAAAAGTAAATTAAGCCCAATTCCTCAGGCGTTACTTGGGTCTTCCCTCATTCTTTTTCTCAGTATTTTTTATTTCCTACTTGTTTTTTTTTTTCTTTTCTTTCCTTTTCTCTGCTCTTTTCTTTTACATTCATTTCTCCCATTTGCCGTCTGTTTCTTGTTAAAAACGTTCAAATTTATGGCTATTTTGGGACTTGCCGCAGCCTGCGGCTAAAATGTTTTTAGATTTTTCTCGTTTTGCCTTTTTGCGGATGGATTTTTTCCCTTTTTCTCCTGTTTCCCATGGTTTGTGTGGTTTTTCAGTTTTTAAAGTTGAAACAATTCCTATTTGCCCTTTTAATTGTCACCTCGAAACCGTGATAATGGTGTAAGGTAGACCCAAAAAATGTATATATATATAAAATTTATGTAAATTTGAGCTAATTATAATTAATATTCAAAAATTCATTAAAAGAAAATATATTAAATATTTATATAAAATATAAGGGAACTTAGAAATCTAAGATATAAAAAAACCTTCGAAAAAGTATTTTACCTATGTAAATGCAAGTACTTACATTCCCTTTTCATAAATATAAGCATTCGATGTAACAAACTCTCTTTACATTTAACTCTTTGCCAATTTCTCACTTGACTGCATTTGATTCCATATCGTTTCTCATGCGGCATGCCACATGCAACTCGAACACATGGTCAATGGGAGTAAAATGAATTCAATTCCATAACAAATGAACTGCAAAACAGATGTCCATCTCTCAGTTTCGAATGGGCAAAAGCAGCCAATGAAAATGATGAAGAAAAACGGAAATTAAGTAAAACAGACAACCAAATAGGAATTCTCAAAAAAAATGAGAAAGGGAACTGAAAGCAAGAACAATGAAACGGAAATTGTTGAAATATGCATCGAATGCATTTGGTTTCGTTGAACTATTTGCAAGTTTTCCACTTTTTTGTTTTTTTTTTGCATCCTTTTACAACTTAAATTTAAACAACTAAAAGCTTGTCTCTTCTAAGCACACACACACACACAAACAAACAAACACAAATTCGACAAAACGAAAATCCCATCTTCACCCGCCCCCGAACATTGTTTCAAGAACAAAATGAAGTAAGTAAGTCGTCTCGCCGACTTAGGTATACCATACACCAGTAAAACAAATATTTCAAATTTGTTATAACAAATGCATTTGCCTATTTTAAAAAAGTTCTGTTCACATGCTTTTTACAAGCATATCTTAGTATCTCACTCACTCATGCATTTGAGCACCCTAGCGCCCCCACCCGGCAACGGCCAACTCCGGCCTTATGGAAAAACGGTTTTATGCATAACTTGGCTATTTTTTGTCCGATTTTGATCAAATTTGGTATTTTGCTGGATATTAGTATCAATTTCAAGTGTGCCAAATTTGATTCCACAAGGTGAAAAATTACGGGAGATAATCGAGTTTTTAAAATTTCGGGGGCGGATAGGGGCGTGGCAAAATCTGTATAATTACAAAATGAGCGCATTTACTAAGCAAATATACATACTAAATATGGTGTCTCTAGCTACAATAGTTTTTGAGATAAACGTTTTTTTGAATTGCGGAGGCGGAAAGGGGCGTGGCAAAATCTTTTTAATTACAAAATGAGCGCATTTACTAAGCAAATATACATACCAAATATGGTGTCTCTAGCTACAATAGTTTTTGAGATAAACGTTTTTTTTGAATTGCGGGGGGCGGAAAGGGGCGTGGCAAAAATTTGAAACAAACTCGATCACTCTACATACTACACGAGCCTACATTCTAAATTTGGTGGCTCTATCTCTTATAGTCTCCGAGATCTAGGCGTTCATACGGACGGACAGACGGACGGACGGACGGACGGACGGACGGACGGACGGACGGACAGACGGACATGGCTAGATCGACTCGGCTGTTGATACTGATCAAGAATATATATACTTTATGGGGTCGGAAAAGCTTCCTTCTGCCTGTTACATACATTTTGGCGACTTTAATATACCATTTCACCCTATGGGTGTATGGTATAAAAAAAAACCCTTACCAAACCCATAGATATGTCTGATGGAGAAGAGTGTTTGTGTCGGTGAGACTGCGGCCGCATTTCACACAAATATTGACACATGTACCAGGCTGGAACTGGAGCTGGAGCATGACCAGGATAGAGAACGAGACGGACGCTGGGCGAGCCGGGCGATGGCCATTAGATGATTTATAGGTCAGAAATGGCAGAAAATCGAACCAAGCTCCAAACAAAAGCGAAAACAAAATCGAAATCCAGCAACAACATCTGCATCACATCGCAACCCGAACCAGACCACATCGTCATCGTCATCGCTCATCCTCCAGCCTTGATCCCCCGCTTGTCGAGCTTTCATTCGTTGTGTATCGTCGAAAAATTGAAATGGGCACTTTATGGACATGGCTTGACCTCGATCCATGGGTTCCGTCTGTTGTAATTAACTTAAATTTCACTAATGAAAAATACTCATGGATATATTTGTTGCACTGACATGACAACAACGTGTACAAGCTAAAACTGACAGCTAAAAAAAGTTTTGGGTTTCAACCGGATGCATTGTTATGCACATTCCCTCCTTACTCTCTCTCTCTCTCTCTTTCTCTCTCTCTCTCTCTCTCTCTCTCTCTCTCTCTCTCTCTCTCTCTCTCTATTGTTGTTGATTAATATTGCACTAAAACAATAGAAATTGATTCGGGTCACGAATGGAGCCCAAACACTGACCAGGAAAGAACAATTGGATGTTAGAGGTGGCAAGAGGGAAATATTTCAAATGGCGATATGAAAAGCCCCAAAAACAAAGAACAAAGCTTATGCCTTGAGACAAATGTCATTGTATTATTAAATTTGGTTTTTGAATGGCGGAAGGTATTAACAGCCTTTGGCGTAAATGTTTCTCAATGATTGAGAGCAAAAGTTGCTAGGACCACCATTTACATTTTATCTAATTATAAGTTTACAAGTAAATCCTTTTGAATAACAACAACCGCAGCTTTAGATCTTTTTCATTTCAATACATGGTGATATCGAGACGTTTGTAAAAATGTTATAAAAATTTTGTATGCTTACATTAAATACTGGAAAGACAATCGCAATGGAGCAACTTAAGAATTTCACATTTTAATTTGTTTCTTAAAATTTTAGTCGAGTAGGTTTGGTTTACAAAATCTATTAGTTCTTGCCCCAAAAATATGCAACTAGATGATTGATCTCTTTCACATTGATGTCATTCTTGCATTCATTTCATTTCAAACTGGGTGAAGATTACCAATACCAAATTTATACAATATTAAGCTAAATAGGCCAACGATTTCATCGATTTTAAAATTTGCAACTTGAACGTTGTAATAATTTTAGTGACATTCTGGCCTGATTAGTATGCAATTCCGTTGATAATATCATACTATAATTATAATTAGTTTTGCATAATGCTACCTATTTTAGCTCAATGTTGAATTATTTCCCACTTGTATTATAGTACCCTTTCCCTCCCGCTTTACACCGCTCTAACATTTACCAGGTTCAACTATATTCAATTACAAACATTGCCAAATGTTCTAAGCATTTTGAGTGTCTGGTTGAAATTAATTTGTTTGTGTAATAGGACAAACTAACACTGTCGCTATCTCTATCTGTTTTATACAAACATACACACACATACACCTTCCTGACTTGGTAGGTGTTCAAACAAATTGCGTACGTGTAGACACACACACACACATACAGGAACAAGTAGGAGCAGGGTCCACTTGGTCCTTTGGTAATTGTAATGCGAACAAATAAACGAGCAACTGGAACACGAATATTCATACAACTATGTATGAAGGACATGTCCAAATACACATGCATGTACACACACACACGTAAAGTGAAAAGCAAATGGCAACAGGACAAATGCTTCATTTGGGTGGCAAATTGTCCTGCAGAATCTCCCACTTAAATGGCTCTTGCAAAAATTTCAAAAGCAGCAACAATTTGTTTTTTTTTTTTAATTTCATCTTTTTGTTGTTGCTATTGGTGAGAAAACAAGTTGTGTAACAAATTTGAATTTATATCCTGCCAACACCTGCGCATTATCCTGCTGGTTAACATGCTACTCCCCATACATCAATCGAATAATGTTTTTGGTTTGTTTGTTTGGAAAATTGAATTGAAAAGTTTCATGCAAAATATGTAGGTTCAATTAAAATACAAAAATTTCATAAAAAATTTTAATGATGCTTAACTTTTTATTACCTATATTAAGTTAATATATAATTTAGACATATTGAACCAGTCATGCTTCAGTTTTGACACTGGTTAAGCAGGCTGCAAAAGAAAATCACTCTTGAAACGATTCAAAAATTAAATAAATATTGAATGGGAAAACCTTGTTCATTGTGAACAACAACACCTTGGTTAAACATTAAGGTACCATTTCCATTTTGGGTACCTTCATTTTATACTTACTTGAATTTCCATAGTTCATTTCAAGTCAAATGTGTGCAAAAAAATGTTGTGTATATGCTATGTATATATTTCATTTTATTTATTTGCCAACGGAAGTTTTGAAGCTGCAGTCAGTGTACATATACAGGATATTAAAAGGACACGTAGTCATGCATGTAAAGTGCCCACGGCATTGGCGCCTCCTCTAGGCCACATATGGAAGCTGTCGACATGGTAAACGCTTGTTTCTTTTTTTTTTGGTTTGTTTGTTTTTTTGAGTTTTTTGTGACATCCTTTTTTTTACAGAATTATGACTGCAAAGAGGGCAATGACTTCCGAAAAACAAAAAACATATTGAAATAAAACCAAAAGTAGAAACCTTTTGGACAAACGGATTTCTGTGGCAGTTTTCCAGCTTTTCTCTCACTCGCTCTCTTTCCTCTTTTGTGACTGTTAAGTGGGAGTTTTAATTAAAACTCTTAATGAATTTTTAAATGTTTGTCAAAAACCGGAGCAACTAACTTGTACCTAGACCTTCCTCAAGTGAGAACTTAAAGAACAAACAAAAAAAGAATATAAAACGAAAATCGGCAAACTTTGCTGGTTCAGCAAAACAAAAAAAAGAATTTGCCTTCGCTCTTTGTTCACATTTGGCTGCTCGTTTTTTTCATTGTACTACTTGCAGTCTGTTTTTTCATTGCTTAAATTATGACCACAAAAGGCAGAAAGAGGAGCCAAAAAGTCATGACGTGATCGCCACACAATGCCGTGGTCAACACGATGACCATTTTGGTTGATGATGATCTTTTGGCCCTGTGCCCGGTCTTGTTTTTGGTGCCTGCCTCGACTAATGGGAATTTCAACTATTTTAAGCTTTCGTCTATTTTTTTTCTTTCTCTTTATTTTAACGCGAAATTATTTTCTCATTAATAAAATTGGATTGCGGTTCTTTTTAGTTTTCCACTCTTGTAATATTCGTTTGGTTAATGGAGTAATATGTCTAAAAATTACCCTGCTATTAGTAGGAAAGAATAGAAAATTTTGGATTAATATCGGAAGTTTGTTCGTTTACCAAATTTTTCTATCAGACTATCTCCTTGCTGGTATTTCAATACTTTACCATCAATATACCAGAAGATAAGTAAGCAATATTTCTCAGACTCTTTGAGGGCCTGTGCATTATCATGTGGGGCAGCGAATGTCTTACCTTCGGAACACGTTCTTAAATGACGGAATGGGTCTCTATTGATGACTGAGTTACGCATGTAAAGAGGTAGGCGTAGAACTTTGTTTTCAATGTCTGAGTTTGACGCTGTGCCCAAGAGTTGTATAAGTCCATACAGGCTTCAGAATGGCTTTGTAGAGCAGCAATTTGTTGAGAAAGTCTTAATATTAAAACTGCGTTTTAGCCGGCTTACTGTCAATTAATCATTCTAATTTATAAGATGTTTATCCAAGGCAGGTAGCTGTTTCAACCATCAAGTTCTATAAGCAGACTTCGTTAAAGAATACAGAGTTGTAATGGCCATATCATATCTTTAACGCTGTAAGTAGTTGGGAATTCAAACTACATGAAGCGCAAAAAGACAACTACAACTGCAGACTCCACCTTTTTTATGTGCATACCCTTGGGCGCCTTAGTGTAAAGAGCTTCACCTTAAACAAGTTTTTATATTAAGTGATTTTTTATTTTTAGGGCTTGGCAAATGCATATTTCAAGAATGCCAACTATTATAGTTCACAAAACTGTCTACTATTCTCCAAAATGCTGTAATTATTAGACTAATTTGAAATTTTTGATAAACTTAATACAGTCATATATGTACATATGTATTTTACATGCTGCATTAAAATTGGTTTATAATTCTGAGCATAAATTTTAAAAGTGCTTTCGCTAAGAATAAAAATGTTGAATTGAGTTTATATTATTTATAGACTCAAATAACCTTAGGACTTTTCGAACATAAATTTTCACAATTATTGATAAATATTACGCATACGCAGTGTGGAAAGAAATGGCTGCAATAAAAGAGGAAGTGAAGTTTATCAGCTGCTAACAGCAGACAGGCAACAATTTTCCATTTGCTTGTTGATTTTAATGGAAACTATTGCCTGTCCCAAAGGCAGCAGGAGAGCTCATCTAAATGGCTTCCTGTTTGGGGTCCAGTGATGAAGATATATATATGTATTATATGTTTGTAGATGCAAATAAAAACATACACATATATCTGTTATCTACTTGATTTTCTTCTACTTTTTTTTAAAGCAAATTGTAATTTAAAACATTTTGGCCAGCAGCCAAGTAATAATTTGAACTGGTGCAACTCGTCCTGGCAACGGATTCGCATTTTGAATTGTGAAATCGTGGAATTGATGCGCTTGGCTAAACAAAGTTACAGCTCGGAAACGAAGCCGGGTATCCTGGTATTGTTATCGTATCCCTTTTTATTCTTTCTTTTTTTACTATGGTTTGGGTTGTTTTGCTTTTGCTGGGCGTATCAACGTGACTCCTTGAGAATAGCATTTTATTGCTCCAAACAACATGGGGTAAAGTCAAGTGTTGCAGTTGCGCGCAATTATTCGTCCTGCTTTTGGGTCGGTTCGGCGCAATAAATTCTATTAAAATGCAATTTGAAGGGTCTGTGATTTCAAGGCAAGCAAACTGGCATTCTTTGCTGTTTGTTATCCCTACAACTGAGCTCAGACCAGGACGCGTTCCTTATGCTTTGCTTCTCCTGCTCTTTCACGCCCCGTTCTTTATTTCCTTGTCTGTTTGAATTGGGATTTATGCAATGATTATGCCCATTTTTCGATTTAAAGTATACGTATTTATGGCCTGATTCGATGAGCCCGACAGTCGTCCAAACTCTACAACCAATTGGTTTGTCATTGTAACTAGAGATTTATCCAGCTTCCAGTTAATTATCGGAACTGGAAAAACGAAAATAAAATACGTAAATATTGTTGGGACAAAAAGGAATCTGATAAGTTTCCTCTTGCATTCGTTTTTTTTTATTTGATTCTTAATTAAGTGCAAGCAAAGGGTCTCTTGTTCAACTTACAAAGTGAAGCAAAGTCAAATATACTACAATATATAACATGTTTTTCTTTTCTTTTTTTCCAACATGTAGTTACTTTTATTTGTCTGCTCATGCGATGTATTTAATTGCATCCCAATGGAGTGCAACAAGCAGTAAACAGCAAACAAACTGCAAAGGGCAAAATGAAGGAGACCAACTTGCCGGGCAAAAAAAAAAAAACACAAGAAACAAAATAAGGTGAAGCAGGGAATGAAATTTGAAGTTGGAGTACGAGGGACGACGACGACAAGGTAATCGAAATTTTACTTTCCCAAAAAAGAGTTGACGAACTGGAAGAGTAAAAAGCAAAAGGAAGGGCCCATGGAAAGGAAAACTACTATCAAAGGAGACCCTCAAAACATACTTACCTATTATATACATATATGTAAGTATATGTGTGTATTTACATATGTTTTTTCTAGCATTTTCGCTCGGTTAAACCTGCATGTCCGGAGATGTTTGCCTTACTCCTCATGAAGGAGTACTCCTTTGTGAATTATGCTTTTGACAAATTGCTAAAGCAAAAAGAAAGTTAAGATCATTAAAATATACATATTTTTAACTACAATAACAAACTAAAACTTTAAAGATATGAAAAAATATTTAGAAACTCGATAAAATTAAAAAAACTATTTCCAATTAGTTAAATACTTATTTCTTTTAGGAAATATAATTATATATTACATACATACATACATTAATTCATAAGTAAATATGTGTATTGAGGATTCAGGACATATGTAAGTAATTAGTCCTATTTATTATTATTATCAGATTCTGGCAACAATTTATGGCCACTTTTCCACAATTTGTGCACTTTGAATAAAGGACTTATCTGAGTCTTAGCTTGATTCTTGAATGTTAGTATTTATTTATTTAGTTAACTACAGGAAATTGAGAAATAAATTGAAAAATGTGATGAACATTTATCATATCCAGAAACAAAAGCAGCAGCTGAATAAAATAAATAAAATGTAGAGCCCTCAGCTTAAGGATATGTATGTAAAAGGCTCTCCATCTCTTTTTTCATCTCAATGCTTTCAGCTGCAAATGTTGACTCCATAAAACTATCAACAAAATTTCAACAAAAATTAAAATATTTATGCACTTTGTACGTGAGACTCATGTTGATATTTCGTTTTGCCAGCATTATTCTTTATCGTCGTCTCCCTTTCTTTACTGTGCGAATTTGTTTATTGTTTTAATAAATGTCAAAACAAATTTCTTTGGGGAGGTCCTGGCAATTAAAGAATATATTTTGAATTTAAACATAGTCACACACATGCGTTTCACAGGTCGTATGATTTATGCTGGGTTGTCAATGTCAAAAGTAAAAATTCGGGAAACTAACTTCGGCGAACCGGAATCGATATATACCCTGGCCTTTCTGGTGCTCTCTATCTCAGATGGACAATCCAACAAAAAACCGAGAGACATTGTTTCCAACTTGTTTTAGTTCTTTAAAATAAATACGTATCAGAAATCATTAGAAAGCAGAAATTCTCCCTTGAATTATTTTTTTTCTGTAGGTTAATATATAATTTTTTTGGCAATTAGAAATACCTCTAACTCAAATCTGATAAATTGTGGACCCCAATTTGTAAGGGTATTAAAATCTTACCACAAAAAAATTGAATCGAGTAACTTTCAATGCATTTGCTTTGCATTGACATGATTTATGGAGCCACCAACTGGGGACAATTGGACAATTGTTTCTTCTTTTTCTTTTTTGAGGGTTGTGTGTGTGTGGTTTTTTTTTTTGTGGGGGCGTGGCTGGTCTCTAGTCATTTATTTAACGTATGCAAAAAGTGAATCCTGCTGCGATTTATTCGATTGGAAAAATTGAATTATGCAGAATTGATGGGCAACCATTGCAAATGTACTATGAAAATTGAATAGTTTTTTTCCTTTCATTTTCAACCAATTATCTCTTTAACTTTTAAGCATGAACTTTGAAGTCAAATTCGAACTAGAAGAAAATGTCTAGAATGGGAAACTGTAATTGAAAAGCTTTTCCGCTTTCTTGAAATTCAATTAGTGCGCTTGTTGTTAATGCTGTTTCCCTTCCCCCTCAGTTTTTTTTATTTTTTTTGCTTTCTTTCCTCTTTTCCAACTTGTGACGTGATGCAAATGTCAATTAACGCTAAACTGCAGTAACAAATCTCTAGAATCCCCTGCATTCTCCTCCTGCTCTTAAAAATCTATGATCCCCGTGGTAGCTGAGTGTAGTCAAATGGAAATTTTTTTCTACCTAAAGGACATAAAATTTTGCAACCAAATCGGTTTATGGCTAGAATCAAAAAATGGAGGGCAAAAAAAAAAAAAAACATTATCCAAAAAATAGTTGAAGGTTGTATATATTTTTTTGACTATCGAAAGCAACTTAACTCTTCAATAACAACAAGACCAACGTATGAGAATTTATTCGTATGTGACTAGTCCAATTTCGATAGAACGGAACTAGTTTAGCATACCCTTGCCACTAGAGTTGATTAGTTTAAACAACAATTAAACTACATTGTTATTAAGAAGGCATTTTACTCTTGATCAGTCTTTTTAATGACCATATAACAACTGTGTAGGAATTTATGGTTGTACTTTAGATCATTTCTAGTTAGTTACTCATAATTTTTCCTGTTGTTCTTTTTAAAAATCGCTTAAAGAGTGCTGAAAATTCGGCGAATTCAAATTCTCTCTGGCTCTCAATTTTTTGTTGCATGGAAATTGCTTTTGCTTTCAGGCAACCATATTTTTGGCAACCAGCTTGCCTGTTTCTCTTTCCCTAACATTTTGGTCATAAAAGCCAAAGCTAAAATGGTTGCGGCTCAAACGAAAATGCAGCCGAGAACGCGAAAAAAAAAGTGGATTACCAACTGTGGCACCTGCCATCGCCATGGAGCCCCTTAACCCACACCCATATGCCCAATCTCTCGTCTATGAAAATGGTGTTTCATGTTCCGCCTGTCGATTTCTGTTCGCCTGTGAAAATGCCCGCCCCTCCTCACACTTTAGCAAGGGGCAAGCTTGTGGGTATGTGGAGTGAGTGAGTGCCCCTCTTTGTCTATTCAATTGAGCGGGTTAGCTCAGCGTCAGCTTCTGATGGAGATCGGAGCCCTTCGGGCTAAATGGCTGGATGGCTGGCTGACTGCCTGACTGGATGACTGAGTCTCCTCCGTCTGCTGGCCTCATTTTTATTGGCTTTGAGCTCTGATGCAATAAACTTGGTCGAAAAGTTCTCGCGTTCTCAGCCATCAAGCACTTCAAAAGTGATTGTAAAAAGTGCGTACGTGCATTTTAAAAGCTTTTTGGTCTACACATACGAGACGAAAAAAAACTCATATATGAGAAAATGAATTTACAAATTGCTTTTAAGGGAATTTCCAATTTGAAGAAGAAGTAAAGTCTAAAAGCAAACGGAGTAAAAATATTAGTCTCAACTGTAGCGCATGGATGAAATATTTCTTACTCAATTTGAGGTAAAATATCCAACTAAATTTATATATTTAGCGAGTTGAGTAAGTCAAAAAGATTGGAACTTTTAGATATATGTATGTATTTTTTCCAAAGAAAAGATTTATTGTTATTTCTTATGGATTACACATCGAACTTAATTCAAAAAAATATTACTTTGAGGGGAGATACTTTGTGGTCAATTAAATAAAAATGAAAGCTAACAATTCTGGCATTTTAAATTTGATAAACTTTGTTGCTAGATTGGTAATCTCACGTAATGTTTTGAAAACTATATTTCCTGATTAATTTGTATTACTTTACAACTTAATTTTCCCCTTTATAGCCATAACTTCACTAACAAAATTCATGATAAAAATTGCATTTAATTCTATATGACGATATATACATACATATGTATGTATTAACTTACCACTTTTTTTTGTTGTTTTGTTGCTTTTAATTGTTGCTCATTTTTAATGCCAATTTCAATGTGCATTTTTGTGTACTGAATCTGAACATGTGCAATCGAGCGCATCCGGCAACAGATGCTGTGGTTTCCATTAAAACACGCAGGACTTGAAATGTTTGAGTGTATACCAATGTGTATATGTATTACGAATTGTATATACATACGTACTCGATATAGAGAAATACATTTGTACATAGGTGTGTGGCCGGTCATACAATATATAAATAAACGAAAACCAAATTTGCGAAATTAATTAAATCGACAGAGAAAAGTAACGTGTGTCCGCTTTGGTTTTACGCTTTGACTGTGGCCAATTTTGCAAACCCCATTAAATCCATGGAATTGGTATAAAAGGATAATGTATTGTGGGTGTGCGTGTGCATCAGATATTTGAAGCAGTGTAATGGAAACCTTAAACACAATGGACATGCTATAATGCTCGTCTGAGGTGAACCTATTTTTAGGGTGCAGGTAACAAAAACTAATCGAAAAACTGTGATGTTTGTTGAATTTTTGTTTACCCTTATAAATTTGGAGTTCGATAACACAGTAACCTAACTACTAAATAGATATGTTTCTGAATCTCACAAGTGAGCAACCTAGCGAGTTACTCAAAAGTAACTCGTTCGCTTCAAATGAATAAGTGTTAAATTTAATTTAAACCGTTTTGTAAGTTTCAAACATGTACTCAGTTCTATAATATTTTGTCTTATTGTTCGAGGTGTAATTGTTGCAAAAAACTCTCCAAATATTCTTCTATAATTCTGAAAATTAGATTAGACCGAAAAAAGACAATAGTAAGAAGAATAAGTTCGTGGTACTAGTTAATAAGAGAATCATTCACGAAACTCTGATGCACTTCTATTATTGCATCTCTTAGCTAGCTGGATCGGAATATTTGAGTTTTTCATTTTATAGGGGCTATATATCAGTTAACTCTTTAGAAAACATAAACATCCACATTAAATGAAGAAATGCGAATGCTGAGTCTAAAGTGACTTTCCTGTAACAAGGTAAATAAATTTTGATGAATTTCTACATAGTACAAAATTTATACAGAAATCAGCAGCTTAGAAGCAATTTCATTATATACTTTTTAAACTGTTACTGTTACTTTAAATCTAATTAGACATAAAAAGTAAGTATTAAATGCGCTGCATTACAAACATTAAGTAATAGTAGTTTAAAGTTTATATCATTTAAATTAAATTTATTAAATGAAATATAAGCAAAGACATTTCTGCATGTGGAGTAACTTGCTTTGCCCAGCCCACACTTTTAAAGATAATAATACCAAAGTCCGTGTCTATCGATTTTACCCCTTCATCTTAGTTATATCACACCCAACTGCAACTTTAGACATAATCTGAGATTAGCATTGTGATTGATACCACAAAACCAAAGGCAATGGAAAGGGAGACTTTGAGAATGCTCAACCAGCTTCCATAGATTAGACAGTTAACAACCTCAAAGTGAAGGCCTGTCAGAGACCGGGCTGGGTATCCTTTACGCTCTTGATGAATGGATTAACCAACGTGACGTATGAGTGATGTATGAACGTTTTTTTCAAGCATTTCCATTGGCCTGGTTATTAATGAGTTAACACACATATATCTCGTTTGGCAAAGACCCAGATGTGTGGCATTAATTGCCGATTGAACTTGTCTGAGTCTGTTCATACTTATTTGTAAATGGGAATGGAAGTGTGCTAAAGGACAACACACAGAAAACTTCATATGAGATAGAGGAATGGCGGCCCGCAGCCATTAGAGACGCTTCGCTTATCGCCGTGCAAATTTTGATGGCGAAACACTCGGCGGATTGAATAATTTATGTGTGTGTACGTGTGTGTGTGGGTGTGGGTGTGACATAAGGACGTGTAAGTGTGTGCATTGGGAGGGCAAAGTGTGAATCTTTAATCAGTTGTGCAAATGCAAATGAACGGGCATTGATGTCATTGCTCTAGGCACAGATTAAACCGACGCACAGGGATCAAGGAGAGGAGAAAAGTCACCCTATGGCATTTAATCATCTCGCTAAGATCATCTCTAGAAGGTAGTTTATGATATGCATATGCACTTTCCAAAGTCTAACGATTTTACAAAACACTTGTTTTAAAATATTTACAAATAATTTTGTGTTTCAGTCTGTCAGTCGAAATTTTATTTAAGTGTCAATGAGTAGGATTAAGTATAATTTTGTTTTCATTTTATAATCATATAAAATCTGGATTTCTGGACCTGAGCTTTCTGCACTCTTCCCCTTTCTGGCCCGTTATAATGCCGACAAAACAGCAATCTATACCATCAACTCATGCCCGTACACCTGGACCTCGTGGTCAAGATACCAAGGCCAACAATGAACGCTTTTTAAAAGAGGTATTTGTGGCCACCAATAAATATCGAGCAATGCATGGTTGTCCAGCCCTTACAATCAACAACGAACTTAATAAATTAGCCCAAGATTGGGCCAATGTAAGTATAAACTACATATGTATAAATTTAATGACCATTTATAGTTTATATCTAATTGTAGCATTTGCGTGATAAAAATGCCATGTCGCATCGCCCAAATCCCAAATATGGTGAAAATATCTTTCTATCAGGTGGCATGGATGTAACCGGTGATTTGCCCGTTGAAATGTGGTATCGTGAAATAATTAGTTATAATTTTGATAAATCTGACTTCACCCCAACTTCGGGACATTTTACCCAACTGATATGGAAGTCGTGCAAAGAAATGGGTTCTGGTGTGGCTAGAAAGTGAGTGTCATGATGTATTCTATAGAATTTACAAGCAAAAACATGATTTTTCCCTTAGGGCTGATAGAACTTGGGTGGTTTGCAATTATAATCCACCGGGCAATGTGTTGGGTCAGTTTAAAGAAAATGTGCCAAAAAAATTATCAGAATAACCATCTATGATTAAGTTTCAAAATAAAATTCACTAGGTCCAGAATTAATGGAGTTTTATTGTCTATTAGACTATGTTAAAAATGTCACCGTTTTTGTTTTCTCCGTTTTGCCTTCTTCAGCTTTCATGTATGTCTTTGTCGATTCACAAGATTTCTTTTGTTCGATGGGACATTTGGCTTTTATTGATATTTCTTTGGATTTACTCATTTTATCAAATTCAATATCTGAATCCGACAAAAGCAATTTTCGTGGTAAAACATTCTCCTTGAAATGCCCCCGTATATTACCAGCTGGATGATAATTACACACAATCCACATACGATAGTCACTAGGGTAGAAAGAGATAAATTAGTTATAAATTAATGTTTGGCACGACCACAAACCCACTTTGAAGCCATTCCGATGCCTAGAAGTTGGGTTTCCCACCAAACCATTTGGGTAAAATGCCCAGCATAGATATTAAAGCAAGGCCGTATGAAATCATAATTATATTTCTCCTGATACCATAGTTTCATCATGCGTTCCACGCAGAAGAGCGGCTTACGGGCGCACATAATATTCTCACCATACGCAGGAATGGGACGAGTCTCGAGCTTATTCTCAGAGGCCAAGTGCTATTTAACTCATCTATGTTGTAAGTTATTCAAAAAATTAGATTTTTTATGCCTACCTCTGCCCATTCCTGTGCATAGGCGGATAATTTGTCATCCATTATTAAAGGACACGCACAGTGCATTCGTCTATATCTGTTTGTCTCCTTTAGCACCGCTTTCATGATGGCTTTAATTCTTTTTTCTGTTAACTCCGGCTTTGAATTCTGGCACGTGAGATTTTCCTTCTCTTTTGTGTTTTCCTCCTTACTTGTTGACTTACACTTTGGTGCCAGACAATTCACTAACTGATCATCGTTGATAAATAGCGTTTGTCTTGCCGCTTGCTGTCGCCTTGACCGGGTTCTTCCTTCACGTATACTTAGGTTTGGCATGGAATGTATGCAATCTCTTGGAAGTGGTAACATTTGCTCACAGGCAACATAATTGCGAGAATTCGCATAAATCTTGATGGGTTTCTGGCAAATGGGTGAAATGCAACTCTGACATTTTTCCAAATCTCGAAGATTTCTATCGCAGGCTACAAATTTGGCATCATTTTGACGTAATACGATAGGCAGATTACAACAGCAATTATCTTTGGTCTCAGCGGATTTATGTTGAAGTAACTCCATTTTATTTTTTTTGAAAATTTAATTTTTTTTTTAAATTTTTCAAAGAATGTTTATATAAAATTTTTATGTAAATGATTACTTCAACAAAGGGAAATCCAATTTCATGCTTAACGAAGTTAAATTTTTCCAGTAAACTGAAAAAAAAATAATTCGGGAAGTCGAATGATAATCTTTATCGTAATACTTTACATTTAGTCTTCTTTTATCTGATGATTTTTTCTTTTCATAGTTTGATTCATTTCAAAATTTACTTACTAGGATGCTGAAAAAAATGTTTCATAATCTAATTTCTTCAAGTGTATTCACCTTTATGATTTTTTATTTTTGTTGACGCCTTGGTTTCTAGCCGGGCAAATTTAATTTGCCATATTTTTTCTTGGCTGCAACAATTTCACGTCACACATCATTAATTTTAAAATTTTTGCCATAAATATCCGTAGGGGCGTGGCTGACATTTCGCTTTGGGTCACAAAGGTGGTCCCCCATCAACGAACTGCCTGCCTGCCTTCCTGCCTGTCTTGCCATATCTGTCATTTGAACAGGGAAATTAAAAAAAAGAAAATAACAGAAGCATTTTCCATAAAAATTCATAGTCTACTTTCTGGGGCTGAATGAAAGAGGGTGTAGAGCAAATGATCACTTTCTCGTCGTTGTTGTTTCTCGCACATTGCAATTTTCGCATTTTTGTTTTTGTTGTTTCTCCTTGTTTGAGTAAATTTTTGTGGCATGCTGCCAACACAACTTTGACATGACGCCAGAAAATTTACGCCTGTGTGTTTGTGTGTGTAAGTGTGTATGTGTGTGTTGTTGTCACTTGTTGACGGTGTGAAACTGAAGCCAGAGGCAACAATCGCCTGCCCTTCATCGGCTCAATGCTGATGTTGCCTCTAAAAGTGGTTTATTGGGTTAACGGCTACGATGGTGGTTTGCGGTATATGTGGCATGTGGCAAGAAGCAAAGAAGAAGACGCCATGTATGTGAAAACTTTAATGTTGTGTAAATCAAAGTATAACGAACAAAAGTTTTAAAATTAACTAGATAGAACATGATGACTCTTGATAGCTAAAAGTTTTTAGCATATCACAATCGAAATGAATGGGATTGGCAATTTATAAGAATTTATATTTACATATTGCACATGTCTCTATGTGACATTCATTTGACATTTGAACAGCAAATGTTTATTGGAGTGAAAGGTATTCAGATGCAGCAGCTTGTCTAAGCCAAAACATTAATTTCTTATTTGACACATTCCGAGGGAGAACAACTACAGACTGAAAAGACATGTAGACATATACTACAAAAGTTTTAATCAGTAAGAACCACAAACAATTCCAACGACACAAAAGATAAAACTGTTCAATCTATTTACCTATTTATAGACACAACCACCAAGTATTTTCTTTACAATCAATTTAAATATATTTAAACGAATGGCATTTCACTTGTTTCCCATTTTTCTTTATCCTTTTCAATCTCTTTTTGAATGAGTGTAGTAGTTAAGTCTGATTTTCTGGCATTTCCCCTTTTGCCAGTCCGTCCGTTGCTGTGGTCAATGGCAGGTCTTTGTGCCATATTACACCTTGTTTAACGGTTTAATGCATTTTCCAACTGTCAATAAGCCGCAGACAAAAGTTCAATTTAAATAGCATTAAAAAGCAAGTAAGAAGAAAACAATGAAAACGTGTCCTGGCAATGGCAATCCTCAAATGAATGACATCGACTGGACTTTTCACAATGTAATTAAGCAGGCACAAAAGTTTCAGACAGCACCAGGACGAGGTCAGCCAAAATAAGTTTCCCAAGTGAAATACTTTAAAACTGATGAAAAAAAAACTGGGTAAAAATTTACTTATCCTGTTATGTTTACAATTGCAATTTGCGTTAAATTTCTCGATGGCATTGTGGGGGAGGAACGTGAAAATGCTGTTGCTGCTTTTCCGCAGGCAAGAAGAATCGTAATAACAAGAACATTGGCAAGCTGCTTTAAGGCAAAAGTCTCATTTATTTTAATGTGTCGACGCCTGACGACGTGCAAATGTCTGTCAGGTTTTAACCCTAGCAAAGTATGCAATGTGTTTTTTTTCTCCCCAACTTTCCTGCATTTTAAAATCTTCTTGCAAATGCAACTGCAGCTCTGTGTATGTGTATGTGGGTGTGTGTGTGTATGTGTGTGTGTGTGTGTGTGCGAATACTGTAATTATTACACTGACATTGCAGCTGCTTCTGGTTCTCCAGCTTTGCTCCTGGTTGTTTTTTCCCTGTAGCTTCCTGTCTCACTTTTGTTCTCTATCTCTCTGTCTCGTTCAATTTGTAGGTCAAACCCATGGCAGACAACAAGGGCCATAACAATGCCAATTTTAATGGTCATTACAATAAAGGCCATAACCATAAAAAATGCAACAACAACAAGAGCAACAGCAACAGCAACAACAGAGACAACAACAGAGACAGCAGCATTGAGGCATCATAAGCATTTATGGGGCTTACGGGTCGTATTAATAATATTCATCTGTGTCCCCAGTCCCCGCAGATCATTCGCTTAAAATGCAAATGAATTAAATTTCAATTTTTAACAACAACACCAACAAATCCAAAAAGCCGTCATAATTTTTTGGTCGCTACTGAGGTTTCTACATCCTTTTCAATTGAATGCTCTATAAATACAAAAAAAATTAAACAGAAAATATTTCTCCACATAAATTCTTTCTTCGTTGAAAATTTTGATATTATTTAAAGAGTGATTTTTTTTTTTTTTTTGTTGACCAATATTATAAATGTTTCAATGAAATAAGAGTTCATTCAAAATAAATGTACTCTTTCAAGTGACTTTGTGTGTCCTTCAAATACAAATAACGAATACCAAATAATGTAAAAATTGCATGTAGTTGACAATGTTGTTTAAGTTTCCTTTTTTTCTATTGAAATATAAAACTTTGTAGTTGGTTTTTTTGATAATATAATTTAAAATTAAAGTCGATCATTTAAATTATAACATTAGTTTTTCTTGCTTGAAAAGAAACAACACCAAAGAAAACAAATACATAAATAGAAGTTTTTTAAATATTTCTATACAAAAACAAAAGTTTTTAAAGAATTTCAAAATGTTTACTCTTTTTGTAGATATTTTTGATTGTTATCAAATATTTGGATTTGCTGTTCGAGATTAAGTTTGTTATTGCTTACGCCAAACTTGGAATTGCATTTATCTACACACACTTCAAACTATTTCATATATGTATAAAATTTTTACTTGTTTGAACCACTTCTCATAGCTAGCAAAGTTTTAGGAGCTTATACTTTGGTTAAGATCGTTTTTTGTCGTACTTATTTCACTTCAAGCATTGCTTGTCCTTTGAGTCGCAGCTGTTTACTCAATGCTTGAAATAGACATTTTTAATGTATAAGCCAATGGGTTTCACCTTATCCCTTTTGATTCTTTGCTTTTTGCGTTTTAAGAATGGAAATCAGAATTGTATATGGCAAAACACGCGTCGTAATCATTGCCGTCTGTTGCCGTGTCTTCTGCAGCTTCTTCCGTTGTGTTTGCTCTCACGAGATTTACAACGTGACAGTGCACAAACAGTGGAAAGAATGGAAGGGACGGCAGATACCATTCAGGTTGACCCAGGGGTTTCTCAGCACCTGGGGAAATGCCTTCGACTTCGTCGCTTGGCGACACGTGCCAAGGACACTGATTTATATGTTTTCCATTTTTGTTTTATTAGCGGCAGTCTTGTATCTGCACCTCTCCCTTCCATTCCTCCTCTTGTGTCACTGTCTTTTCGCAACAAAACGTGCGTGGAATTAATGAGCGTTTCCCCCCGCGTCACATTGCGCCATCATTCCTACCCACAAAACTATTTTAAAGTGCCTGGGCCAACTGGTTGGCTGGGCAAATTAAAATGGGCATGAAATAATCATAAATTGCGCATTGGTGCATTAAAATTTCCATCGTTTTAAGTCACACAAGTAACCATTTTCCACAGACATCGCTAGAGGAGAGACAATTGGAAAGGGGCTCGGATGCGCCGGAGACGACTGCGTATATCCTGGTCTTTGGCAGCCATTCCAGTTCATCCCCCCAAACTGTTGGCTATAATTCTGCGTTGCTTTAAACGTAGTTGCATTTTGCATTTTACGATATGAATGGATTGCATGGTTGACTGCAAAAACCAATTCTATTCACAATGTTCTATGTTCTGCTATGCTAAATTCTCTTATATTTCGCTATTTCTAGCCAGTGAACTGAACTAAAAGTATACTAAACTAGAAGTATATTTGGTTTTTAAATTTAGTCTGTCTTTAAGTATTCAATGGCGGATCCTAAAATACGAAACTTAGATAATTTTTTATCTCAGGTATGCTATGAGCAATCCGACACGCCCTGATTTGAAATTTATAAAAAAGTTTTGAAAAGTTTCGGAAATAATAAATAGTTAAGTTATATCCAAGTCCCATTCCCATTCTGTAGAGTTTCGATAAATAAATATTTGAATTTTCCATTGCATACTTGAGGAAGATAATTGCCTTTAATTAATACGTCTAGGACATACACTGATTATTTTAGAATTTTAGAATCAATATTTTAAAATGAGGAACTATTTCAGCCATTATTTATACAAAGCTGATATAACCTGTCGCTAAAGTAAAACAGGTTTAAAATAAAATATCTTCGAGATAAACCTCATTTAGTTTTGAATCTTTAAAAAACGACTTAGTTCTCTGATTATTAACCCTTTTGGAAGACGCATTTGTTTGCCAGAACTTTATCTGTTATTAAATAGTTTGTTGGTTATGTTTTGGTCATAACTTTATCAGCATGCAAAACAGGAGAACATTGCATCACATAGCAACGCATAGCATGGCATCTCATTGCATCGCTGGGGGGCATGCCACCCCGGAAGAGAACAGAGATTTCGCTAGCCAAAAGCCGAAAAACCGCGGCGCGCTTTTCATTTCAATTTGCTGCCAAAATGCCAGGAATGAATGCCAAGGGAAGGATATTGTCGATGACTATGGGAATGAGAATGAAATTGAGGTGGAACTGAAAGTGTGGAAGCAAGCACGCAACCATTTGGCCGTTCGTTGGCCAATTTAGTTTAACGTTGCAGCTGTTGGAGCTTCTGTTATCATTCAATTGCCGCCTTCATTGCAATTTTGAATGCCAAATGGCCAGAACTAGAGATGGCACATATTCAGTAACTTTAAGTTCTAAGTGAAATTAACTTAAAATTTTTCGTTTTCGGATATGGAAATATAAGATGAACTTTGGAGTTGTAAGCTGCTCTTTTACTTTTTATTGTTATATCTGATACTTTATCTAGTTAATTTCCACCTGAAACTATTGATAAATTCAAACGTCGTTTGTTATTTATAATCGACATAAACGATATAAATTCCTGAATAGTTCTTCTTATTACTGCTAAAAGTTGTGAGTTTAGAAGTTTCTATGATGTGCTCCTCTCTAGAATTAAAGTCAGTGCATCTGCAATTGGTCAAGTGTTTTCCGGTCTTTGGTTTGGTTTAATTGGGCAAATAGGGTTCTTCGTTGAAAATGGCCAAAGACCACTTGACTTGGCCAGGCGCCTTTAGTTAGTTTTACTGGTTTGCTGATTGCTGATCATCATGAAAATTAGCTTAACTAACCTCAGGGCAAAGGCAAACTTGACACCACTTAGAACTGCCCAATCCCCCCTCAAGCACTTTAGCCATCTAACAATAGTCAGTTGTTGACAACGACAACAACAGCAACCACAATCTGCATTCCCTCATCTCGCCCATTTTGATCCCCGACCTGGGAAATCTGAATTTGGATTGAAAAGCGTTTAGAATACTCCAGCCAGACGGGCTTACGTGTTTGGAATTTAAGCGATAGCTTAAAGGGTTTGGGGCTGGGGCAGGGAACCATCTAATCCTACTGGAAAATGGAGTGAAGTGGAATGAAGCATGTCCACATGCATACCAAATTGGTTTAATTCAATAAAAACAATTTTTCTCATCAACTTGTTTAGGCCAATGGCTAAAACAGTTATGAGTTAGCTATTCCTTTTTTGTTTTCTACCATTTTTTTTTTTGTATATATAAATTCTGCTTTTGTTTCCTGGCCTGGGGGCGATTTTCAAATTGTTCGCTTTGTTCAAAAGTCTGGAAAGTAATTGTGTTAAAAGTAAAATCAACCAAAAATGAAACAAAGAAAAAAAAAACCGAAACAGTATATACATATATATGACTGAAACTAACTACACCAACAGCATAACGTGAGCTCGATAACATTTTAGTTGAATAAACAAATTTCTTTTGGAAAAGCTAAGCAAATATGAAATTCCATTAATATAATGAAAGCTTTGGGCTAAGCGATGGCATGATGAAAGCGAGGGCGAATGGACGGATCTGTATATATATACACGAAGTAAGTGAAATTCATCAACAAAAACTGCAGCCAGGGGTCAGGATGATTAATGCAATTTTTCCCTTACTCAGTGAGAAGAAGCCCAGACAAGTGGCAATCAATAAAGTGATGGTGGGAAATGAAATAACATAAAGTTTTATACAACCCTTTTCTCATAATTTTAATTTCATTTGTTTAAAACTAAAAATTTTTATTCTTTACATTTTAGCATACAAAAACTTAAAGTTCACTCGTACAACAAAAATGTTGGATTTTACATAAAAAATAACTAAAAACAAAGTGTTTTGTTTTACAAGTATGAGAGAAAAAAAGCAGATTTATATACATGGATTATTTAATTTCCATATGTTATCCCGTGGTCTTTAACCCACAACTCAACTTATTTGCTTTCTTGACAGTTTTGTGAACCCTAGCATAATTTATTTATTAAGTTTTAGCTCTTCAACTGGGCACCAGATGGTTGGCCCCAAAAAAAAAAGTGAGAAATTCTTTTCGCGATGTCTGCAACTATTTGCATGCCTTTTCCTCCAGATCCTTCACACACCAGAGAGACTTCCAAGTCATTGGATAAATGCAAACTATGCAATATAATCGCATGATATATGCCTAATCTCTGCAGCAAAGTTTTACATTGACTATGAGTAGCAGCAGGAGCTCAAGGATGGAATGCCGTAAAGTCCTTTTCGCAGGGTGAAGCTCATGCTGGCGAGTCAATTTCAGCGATTAAATTAAGAATGCATAACTTGCAGGGTTAACAACGTTACGGAGAAATTGAGAGAGACCGAGAGAATCAGGCAACAGCGGGATACCAGGATAGAAAGTTGAAGTGCAATTGCCCAGGCACGACCAAAAGCTCTGATTCTCAATTCCTTGCTTTCTTTTTTTTTGCTCGCTCTGTATTTGCCATTCTCTTTGGCCCTCTCCTATATTCTTCCACCATCCTCTGGCTACTTATCTACTTTTTTCAATTTGCGATTTGTTGTTTCTTCTGCCCCTCCTTTCATGAGCCCAGGGATCCATGTCAGGGCGCGTCCTGTTCGTGTTTTTTTCTTGTTCCTTTGCTTGTTTGTTTGTTAGTTTGTTACTACATAGACCTGTTCCTGCTCCTGGACCTGAACCAGGATCTGAAACGTGCTTTACTCTGGCCTGTTATAAACATCTTGTACTCCGTTACTCGTATTTGTTTTTAATGCATTTTTGTTTGCCTTTTCCTTCCCAAAGATTTTCCATCTCTCCCTCTCATTTTATTTTTTGCATTTCTGCAAATAGTTTTCATAAATGTTGGTATTGTTGTTGCTACAGCACCAACCAGATGATGATGATGATTGCGATGATGATTGCATCCGGAGTAGGGCTTGACTTTCCCAGCCAGCCATCACTTTTAATTTGTTCGAATGTGCGAACACAACCCAACTATAGAAACTGCAGCCGGATCTCCAGACAAGTTACAATAACCATGGACGACAACGACTAATGGACTCTTTTCTGGTCTAGAATGTTGGCCCTATCTTGGTTTATATGCTCCATACTTGCCATGGAAAGTTTCAAATTTACAATTTTAAAAAAAATGCCGATAAGTATAGAATTATAATTCTACTATGTCGATAGATACTTATATAATAGTCAAATAGTTTTAGAACTTTTTTTTTAAATAATGTTGGTTATTCTTAATTCAATAACTAATTTTAAAAACAGAAACGTTGATAAATGGTTCTTAATAATCTTTTATGAATCTTCTGTTAAACATATTGTATTATTAATTTATGGAGGAAACAAAACAAGAATTGTTTGTCATATTCTCAGACGTATAAACTCCAGTCAAAATGGAAAGGCGCTAATACCCCAGTGTTGGACAACGACTCACACACATGCACACTCGTATAGGTAATTGAATTAAGGTTCACATTCTCACACTGGTCCGTGCAGTTACGAGTTTCCTGTCTTTTCGCCATTCGCTACAGGAGTTTGTCCTTACAAACATATGTACATACATATGCTTTTGTTTGCAGCTTTTCGCCATTTAAAGTGCAAACGTATATACCTATACATATATGTATGTGCATACATGTGCAAGTGAAAGAGAGATAGAGTGAAAAGTTATAAGCCCAGTTAACAACAGAGCAACAACAACAACACACAAAAAAAACCAAAGGGACCAACAAAACATCCGCATCCATTTTGTGGGCAAAAAGGGCAACAGCTGCCATTCGCTTTATTGCTGGCTTTTTAATGTTAACAAAGTGCGTACTTTGTTATGTACTTAAAAGGCATTAAGACCAGCACCAACACCAACAACTACCACATTTAGCTTATGCTGAACACCATCCAAATCATTAACTTGCATATTTATAAAGTGCACTAATTCATAAAAAATATAACAATATGGAGAACAATGCCAGCATTCGATTATGTAAGTTAAGACCAGGCGTACTCTATCACTATAAGACACATTCATTCCACATTCATTCGGTACTTCAAGGTACGTCAAGCCGCCTAAATCGATTACGCCAGCGTTGGGCCATTGGACTCAACAAGCGTCGCTGTCACCATCGACGTCCAAAACCAGAGGCTTCATTCAAACATAAGCGATCTACACAAATCAGTCTTTAACCTGAGTACAACTTGTCACTTTGTTAGAGCTCCGCGATCTTAGTTCAGTTTAGTTGTCACAAAAGTCTTCCAGTAAAAAAGATAGATTTTGTAAACGTGAAACTTAATAAAGAATAAATAAAACCTTTGTTTTGTTTGTTTGTACACACAAAATGTCAAAAAAAAAAAAATTCAATTTAATTTTCACTTAAACAATTTATTTTAATATTATAATTGCATAAACCCCATTTCTTCTATTCCCCCCAAATTAGATAAGTGAAAAAACATTAAGAGACAATTGAAAGCGCTCTGGATTGGTGGAGAATTGTAGATTTTTTCTACATATTCTATGATTCTATTTCTAATACTCATTTATTTGTTGAAAGCAATCGTTCCCCGAAAAATATTGAGCTTACAACATGGAAGGATTTAGGTTCGAAAATGTGTCAATAGATGGTTGGAAAAATATTTATTTCGTGTTATATGAATAACTGAAAAACTTATTTTAAAATCTTTTTCTAAAACTTTCAATTAAATTAAAGATTTTTCTTGTTTTTCTTTTTACTTGTCTTCCTTAATGATTTAAATTTGATATACATATAATGATTTAGATATTTGTGTGGACAAAATCTACAAATTAGTTACATTTTTCTAAACCTTTTTTAAACCTTTTCAAAAAGCGTTTAATTTTTCTAACAAAATATGTTCATTCTAATTTAACGATATCCTTTTCCTGTGCCAATTTTTATTTCATAATGCTTTGAATACAAATAGACGTAGATTAATCCGTTTCGTTAAAAGTTTCAAGCTTTATAAGACGACAATCAAGTTAAAACTTTGAAAATTATGTGTAAAATATAGATATTTAGTCAAAAGATTTTAACATCAGTAGTTCAAAGAGTGGTAAATATTTTGAAAACCAGTCAAAATGAATAAACAAATTTTAGGGAGATTTCCTAAAGAGTGTAATAATCTTACCTAATCGATTTATCAACTTCAACTTCTTATGTGACATCTTATCAAACATTTATAGGCAAGAAATACTTAGCTCTTAGGTTAAACCATTAAATATAATTAAAACACAACTCCAAATCATTCAATTAACATGCTAATACTCAAAAGACTAATTTAAGTACGTAACACATGTCATTTAAATCCCGTAAGTATAGTAAGTAAGTACATAAAATAATTTACAATTGTTGAACTGTCTGTAAATGTTATTTATTTTTAATATTGAATATTATTTTTATTTGTTTTCGGTTGAATTTTTTGGTTTGAAAAGCAAAATCATTCGGTCTACCAGACTGACAGGCTGAAAACAATTTGTTGGCCAAGTCATTCGTCTCTTTTGGGGCTGAAACAAAAAAAAGAAACGAACCACATGACACACACACTCACACACATGAGCAACCACATAGAGACTCAAGCTGTCAACACATGGCCTTCCATTGTTGCCAAAATCTCAGAGTGTGTGTGAGGACACACTCGAAGGATAAGGATCCGTATCCGTATCTCAGATGGCTCCATACATATTCGTATATTATGCATGCAGTGCAGGGCCAATGGCCAGAAGAATATTCAAAGCATTTAGCAACTCATTGTCCCTTTCAGCAAACCAAAACCAAAAGAAGACGATGACGACAACGACACCAACGACAAAGACATACGAAAAATGTATTCATGGCCCCCCAAATTGTATAATTTAAGTTTGCACATAAAATCACACCGCAAAACTTAGAAAGGGTCCAGAAATATAAAAAAAAAAAACAAGAAAAGTTCAAGCCTTAGAACAAGATGAGAATGCGGCATACAAGTGAACTGACATAGATAGATATAAGTATATATAGTTGAATATGTATGTGAGTGTGGAATATCTAGGCCAGAAAACGGAAGATGTTTTAGCCAACCAAAAAATATCCAGGGATGGCCAAACTCATGATATAAGATTATTATAAATATTTAATTTGTCAAACTTTTAAAAATTTTCAACAACTTAAATAACAAATACTTCTCATTATAGTATTTGATTTGTTAAGGGATTAGAGAAAAGATTTTATTTCTCTCAGCTTTAGTACTTTCTCTTATAATTTATAAGTTTCCATTTCTTGAAGTTTGTCTTCAAATAATTGACATCAATGTTAGGATCTGAAACTATAAAATCATAGAACAAATATTTGAATATAGTAAAATATGCATAGACTAGTCATGCTTATCAACCAAAATAAACGATATGTTCAACCCTGAATCTGTTACCTACGAAAAGGGTCTTGTCCTCTATTACACACTTGAGTACTCACAACACAACCGAAACTCATGCCACTCGACTCCACATCAAATTTAAATTTTCAACAGAAGTACAGGAGGTTGCCACACAGGACACCAAAGACAGGACATGCACACACACACACACACACACACACACTCACACATAAATAAATACATACAAAATGCGATAACTTGTGCACCATAAAAATACTATAAAATTGCACAAATAGCATTCGGAAGACATAGGAAATGGTTTGGGCAAAAAGTGCGATATCTACTGACCTTAAAGTGCGTGAGCACATGAACTTTTATGGATTTGTGATCAAGGAGGCGAAGTGGGGAGGGGGTAGGGAGATGTTCAAGATATTGTTGTAAGTCATTGTAACCTTTTTGCTTTCCTTTCTTCTTTTGATTCTCTTTTTTGTCTACACAATCACAACACATCGGCCATCAACTTAGTTATGTGGCAACAAATTGGCATTTAAGTTTAAAGTTGCCACAAACTGGGGCCCCTTGGTCATCAGTTTAACTTGTAAGCTGGGGAGACATTTGGACATAATTAGAATTCTGGCATTCTGGAAATCCAAATCACACACAAACATATATATAACACACATACGGTTCATAAATAATTTATTTCCCATGAAAATGAACATGAATACGTGAAAATTTAAATAATCAAATTCTTAAGGGGTTAAGCACTAAAACCCAACAAAAAGAAACTACCTTTGATATATGTATGTATATATGTATGTATTTGGCATACTCAGCAATTGGATCTGGGCATAGTTTTGGGCGTTACCCGATTTCCATCACCTGCAGAAATGGTTTCCAATGCATAAATTAACCCAACAACAATAACAAACAAAAAAAAAGAGAAGTAAAATCCGACTCGAAAATGCTAGGCAAGTAAATAATTTTGCTTACATCTTTCCTTGGTCCGAGATTTTCTTACGATTTCAAATTATTATCCTTGCCTTATATGCTTGAATGTTTGATTTGTGGTTTTGCCTGCTATTCATTTGGCTCGCTGCCTCTCAAATTGTCTATTTAATTTAGGCAAATAACTGCAATAACAAGTAGTTAACTAATATTGACAGTGAGATGAGAAAACCAAATCAACATGTTTAAATCCTTAAACAATAATTCAATTATTTAGCCAAAGCTTTTGATTATCTTTTTTCAAAAAAAATTTTAAAATTTTTTTTTTAATGAAAGCTGAGATGGAATCGTTTCTAGAGAGAACTTGAATGAAGGGAAAGAAACATTTTCTAAAAATTGTTTTTTAACATGTAAAAGCCCATTTCTCAGACATATACTTTACTTTGATTAGCAAAAACTAGGACAGATTATTCTGGACAAACCCAACTCTAGTCACAGCTTAATTATTTTTTAACTTTTACTAACCAAACAAACTTTGCAATAGAAAAAAAACAAAGTCTTTATAAGCACTTTACAGTTTCTACAATTTTACGTTTTTTTAGAATTTTTACAATAATTTATTGGCCAGAAAAAAACACCATACATATATATATTTGAACTTTCATACATGTAACCACAAAACTTGTTCAACTTTTTTTGGTTTCCAAACAGACTTATATAACAAAGCCAACCTTAAACTCAACACCCACACAGGACCCAGACCGACGACAACTTTAATTAAGTGAAAATTATGTTACCAAGACAAGGAAAAGCATCGCATATTGGTTCACTTAGTCGGACACACGTGGCGTATGAATAATGTAAAATGTCAACTAATTAAACCAAGTAAAATGCATTAACAACAACTTGGCCAACACAAGGCTGCAGCCAACAATTTTTTGGCCAACATATTGTTTGTTTTAATTAAAAATTTTAAGAGCAGCAGCAGCAAGTAGAGTGGTTAAAGAAAATATTATGGAATTATCTAAAAAGTAAGAAAATGTATAAATTAAGTAATGAAAATTAAATGAAATAAAAGTGAAATTCCATACCTCATTTATCTTTTAAATAGGAATCATATCTTGCAATCTCTTCATATTCGGTGTCATCTTCTTCCTCGATATCATCATAGAGTGTAGTCATGGAGGTTGCTAAGACCAAGGTTGAATGCATCACAAAAACTATTAATACAAAAAGAAACATGTGTAAGTGTGACATCATTTTGTTATTTTATTGTTCAAATACCTTGATTTTTATGGATATGGTACTATGATTTCTTCACTAATAAGCATCATATCCTTCAGCATCTGGAAAATCATCTTCGTTTTCAAAAACCTTATCGAATGGGCCTATTTCTGGTATTGCAATGGCTGTAACAATCAACAAAATATTGAGGATATAAATACAAATATTTATAAGCTTCATTTTTTTAAGAATTGATGTTTCCTATTGTAACGCTTCAATCAGAGAAATCCAGAGAAATTTTTGATTAATTTTGAAAATATATATAGATCATATTTAGCCATAAAAATATGTTGGACGAAAAAATACAAAATCATTTTTTTTAGATTCCTCTTAATGTTAAAGATAAATCTCAATATATTAACAATTAATGCTATAAGTACTTTTGTCCATAAAAACTTATTTTTTTTATAATTTATTTCAATTTATATTTTTAGCTATTTTTACTAAACCTCCACAATTTGTGCTGAATTTTGATTCGTTTCCATTGCTGTCTGATTGTCAATAAAATGACGATCGAGACCTTCAAAAAATTTCAAACCAGTTGCATTTTCAATATCACGAACATCGCTCAACAATGATTTCAATTGAACTGAATCGCTTATGGGTGAATTAGGTATGACATAAGCTTCAGCATATGGAGTTACTTTATCACCATGTTTCGGATCAATCACAAGGATCTTAAAGAAATGCGTGGGAACGGCAACCATTGCATTATCCTCAGGCTGAAATTGCAAATACCAATCGTTGGTCTTTAGCTCGCAGGGCATATAAATCGAACCGGTGTATACATAAACAGTGCCATGCCGATGGCTCATTTCCTCGACATAGACCAGCAAACGATGCCAAATGCTCAAATTGAAACCTCGACTAACAAATGACTTGATATTTGATACGAAGAAGACACGTGAAGCCTCCGATTGACCCGTAAAATGAGCTGGTGACAAGTTTGAACTCATGGTCAATGCCTGACTATTCCTAGTACTTAAATCATGCTCCACACGCTCGCACATCCATTGTATGGCCGAATTACGTCGATCGAATCCGGTGACAAAATCAAATTCTTCATTTAGGGTGATGTCGTTCATGCTGGGAAAACCATATTTCATAATGCCCCCGAATTTGTGTTTCTCCTCCTCATCATCTTCGTCGTTGTCCTCCAAATCCGGACTGGCGCTAAACAGACTCAACTAAAAACAAGAAGCTCTTAACTAAAAGAAAAGGATTTTTTACAGAAAGGACTACCAATGCGTAAAGCTTGCGACGTATGAAATAGGCATGCGGATTTCTTTGCTCCAAACGTTTAATATTTCGCATTACATCCTGATGCTGATAATAGGCACCCAGGGCGAAAAACGATCCAGCGGTAGCGGCAAATATCGTTAATATACTCTTCAATGACATATCTACAAGAAAACACTAAATCTCTAAATAATTACTATACTTAAAAAAAATACAAAAAAACAAAAAGTTTTGAAATGAAAAATTTTACTATAATATAAATTGCAAAAATTTCACTAAGAGATTTTTTATGACAGATTTTGAAGTGAAATGACAATTTTTTTAAATAAACAATTGGGTTTAGAGAATGTCTAAAACGTGATAATCCAAATCTAAATGTTTTGTTAAGGTGACAAAAGGAAAGATCACATTATTTTTCATATCAAATATGCATATAAATATTACTTTATTTCAAATCTAGAAACAATATTTTTCTGAAATTAAAATAATTGTAGTTGTTGAATAGGATCCAACAGGATCCATGTCCTGAAAAACGTAGTCTTGAGACAAGTTACTAAACAGGCATCTTAATTTGATACTAGTAGACGGTGACTTTGTTCTCGATAACGTTTCACTGAAATCTTAACTTAATCAATAGAGAATATCGAATAAGAATATCGGAAAAGAATAAATTTTTGAATTTTCTGCTAAGTTCTTAAGTCTGTTATCTTCTTGACAGACCTAGAATATATCAAAATAAAATTTAGTTCTTTGTTTCTTAGCAACATCTATAAATAAAGCTATTTTGAAGACCTGGTTTGGTATCTCTTTAAGACAAGTGGGTAAAGAATATTGTCTTTCAACTTAGGTTAAACCCTAACTTCCTGGCTGGCATGCAGTAAACTTTTTCATGTCGAAATTCAAAATGTACAGTCAACACTTGGTTGCACTTGCCAACTGCATTAACTCAATAGAAAAAGTTCAAGTCACCAAAAGAGAAACACAGAAAAACCAAAAAGTACAAAAGCCTCCAGGACAATGCTGGTTTTCTAACCACCCACAGCCTTTCTCGTGTCCCTTCCCTCCGCTCAGCTCCCATAATAAGCGTATCAAAAGTGCAACGGCTGACTAAACCAAAAATGGCGTCAAGATTTATAAGCCAAATCTCGTTGCACTTTGTTATGCTGGATTGTGGACTTATAGTTTTTGGCTTACGGTTCGGCAAGTTTTCTAGATTTAGGATCTGACCGAAAGGGTTCTTTTGATGTGGCCAAAAAGAAAAATAAAAACAATGTTTTTACCTCAAGTGCTTTGATGGTTGACGGTTCAATTATTGGGTTTACATAGAATCAGGACTTTACCTAAATATGAACTAAGGTAGAGCTGCAGTGACAAGTTTTCGGAACTCATTCCTTCAAGGAACTAAAAAAAAGCTTACGAAAGAGCATCTAAGTATCTATGTTTTTCGTAACTTTTTGTTTTACGACCACTTCCGCTTCTTGTTCAAAACATAATTTATAGTAAAATGCTTTAATGACAAATGACTTTTCTCTCACCCTCACAAATTTAGTCTCCTCCCAGGCGCAAAACTGAGAAAAACTTTTCACACTAAAAATGCAGTAAATTTAAACTTCAAAAATCAGCGTTCTTTAAGATTCCGTACGTAGTTTAAGTGGATATACAAACAAGCGGCCGCGGGCCAAGGCATTTGCCAATTAATTTCTAAAGTCTAACTGGTGGTTTGCTCAACTTGATTGCTTCTAAACCGACATCATGCTCTCTGGGTTTTGTATATTGATAGGTGCCCAAGGGCATCCTTCCTACCCCGCCTGCACAGTTTTGTCACCTGGCACTGAGTTCATTGCATTAGCTTTGCCTTAGCTTCAAGCCTTCAAGGGGTACATTTTTGTGGATTTTCTAATCAGCCTGGTTCACCGAAATTTGCATAATTGAAACGTTGCCACGTTGCTCAAACTCAGCCTTACTCTAACTCACTCTACGGCCAAGGATCAGGTGTGTGGGTGTGTGAGGGTCCTTGGCACCTCTTAGCAGGCAATTGACTTGCTAAGTGACTGAAAAATTTGTCGCTTCATTTGCTTTCTGGATTAATAAATTATGTGCTCTCTTTCTTTTAGGCCCAGGCTGGCATAATTAAGCAAGCTTCAAATGTGATTAGGACCAGGCAATTAGCTGATAACAAACGGATATAAAATGCCATACCAAAAAAGGGTTCCCAGCTCTTTCCCCTCATTTAAATGACAGCTATTAAAATTTTTGTGCATTAAGTTGGCAATAATAAGTTATTGAAGAGTTTGCCAAGTTACATATATCAATATTTGAAAAATTTAAAAATCAAAGCCTAAACCTAGCCATACAAATCTTAATGTGTAATTTTCTATACAACTGTTGAATAAAGAGACACAAGTGGTTTTGAAATTCTTAAGATTATTAGTTTTTTGTAGCTGTTTCTTCCATTTTCTTAAAATTTTTCTCTAGCAGTCTCAAGAAAACCAGAGAAGAGCTTTTACTTTCCAACAATGTGGAACGAATTTAAATTTTATGACTTATCCTTTTTTCAAGATATGTAAACCTATTCGAATTCCCAATTTATCTTTAAATTTTCCACTCAACATTTTTTTAAGGGTCCTTGATTAAAAATAAAAATTTAATACTAAATATCTTTCAAACTAACTTGTCGCGAATATCCCGAAAATGGTGTTTTAGAAATATAAACGAATGTCACTTGACTTGAGGTTATTGCAGACACGTCTTCGATTCGTTGGCTCAATGTCATATATTTTTGTTAGCTAGTTTTAGTTTAAGTACAACTTAAATCCATATTTCTGTTGATCTTGGGTTTTAATACGATTTTCAACGTTATAATTCAGTTTCCAAAATATATATAATTTTAACAACTTCGGATTTTCAAGTCTGTTTTAAACTTTCTCGCATATGCCTATATGGGATATTATATAATCGTTACAGAGCTAAATGCCTTAAAATCGCATACTTTCTTTAGTTTACCTAATAATACATACATGTGTATATATGTACATATATACCGATACATGCAATACAGTGAACAAAACTAATACGTCTTGACAGTGAGGGATTTTCAAATTTGAAGTGTAGAATTAAAGATTGCACGAGTTTATTCGCTCTTCATTTACTACATTGAACAGAAGCAAACTTCGACTATATCAAAATAGATGAATCCTCACATTGATCATTAAATCAATTTTTGTTAAACTACATAGTTCTAAGAATAGGTCATACTCTAAAAAAATTATTATAAACTTAACACTAGCTATAACTTTCTTCATTATAGGACTCACTCTTTGGTTTTAAGCTCATTTCCATATGTTATAGTTGCTTGATAGTTGTGAATCCGACAAATGTGCCTCATGCATTAACATAAAGGTTAATTACGAAGTTTTATACTAATATCTCAATAGGAGACAGAGTAGTTTGTATAGAAACAGACATAAGGACAGAGAAACACTGATAGTCGAAAAATAAGTTAAATATTCTCGGGGGCTCTGGTCTTTTAGCCTGGTGTTGATTCCCTGTTCCCTTTTTTTAGGGGCCCCTCGGCAGCATCTCTGCTTGTCATCCCCCCTTAAACTCCGGCCCTGATAGCCCCTAAAAAACCTATGGGGGCTTAAATGGAAAAGTCTCTGAGAGCTTGTGAATACCGTCACCATTGAATTTAGATTTATTAACTATTTGAACAACGACTCTCCCATATCAATAATTGCCGTTAAACTAATTAACATAGAAGCCGCCGCTCTCGGCAAATTTCGGTTTTTGATTATCGCGATCAGAACAACAGAGAAAGGGAGAGACAGAAAAATATGAGGAAAGGCGAGAGAATGAGATTGGAAACGACAGTGTGGGAGAGAGAGTACGAGTACTGTGTGTAGATATGACATCGCCAATACTCGCATCTCAGCTGATTCTCCGAATATATTTAGTTGTGCATACACCAGCGAACAGTACGGACCAAGAGCCAGACGTGCAGATCGTTCATAGATCGCGCGAAGTAGCTACGAAGGGCAACGTACGCACGGTCGAGTTTTCAAGTTTAACCTGATCAATTCTAAAACACTACTTCAGAAGTTTTGAGCTAGAGAATGTTAACTAAAATGGGGATCTTCACGATGGGCTTGACACTAATTGTCCTCATCTTGGTGGTAGTGAGTGAGTCTGTAATAGCTACTAAGCCATTGCTTAAATTACTTATACAAATATATATACATTTATGTACTTATTAATTAGCTGCTTCGTCTACGAACACAACTACAGATCAAATTTTGGCAAATGAAACAACAAGCACAGAACTGCAGCAATGTCAGCATCCTCTGACTAGACCAAAAGGTCTATTGGATTACACATTTTGGAAGAAATTCTTCAAACATTGGAACCCCTTCACAAGCAAGACACGAGTTAAAATGCAATTTTATCTCTTCAAACGGGATTTCCCGGATTGCGGTAAAGAACTTTTAATCGGCGATGATGAACTATTAGCTAAATCTAATTTCGATGCACGTCATCCGACTAGGTAAGTCAGCCTGAGTGGCTGATCAAGGTGAAAGATTCACTATAGATAATGGTTGTGTAGGGAAATCATTTGTAAATTTTGTTTGTACTAACACTGTGTGACATAATTCAAATTCAAATTATTAAAGTATTCAATGACTTTATATGAAACATAAGACGCAATTTTTAAGTACTCCCTTCTAACATGTTGCTCACATGTTTGTTCTTTTGAAAGTAGTAATTTATTATATAGACAAATTAAACAGATTTCGTATTATATTAATAACGAACAAATTTCTAGGAATCAACAAAGATATCTTTTACAGCTCATATTATAACCCTTTTAGTCAATGTATTTTTAATTCTTGTCCATGTAAATGATGAAATAATAACTTGACTTTTTCATATCGTATAGGAAAATATATATAGAATAAAGAAATGGAACCTATTTTTATATGAAAACCTTCTACAAACGAGCACAAGCCTGATAGTTTATATATAGCCTAATATTTTATTAAATTTTCAAAACACTTTATTCTTTAATTTTTCTAAAACAAATTCTTGAAAATCAAGATTAAAAATTGGTTAGTCTTCACATTGCCATAGCCCTTTAGGGAAGTTCAGTACTCAAAACCAAAAAGAAAAAACTATTTCCAAAAAGATTGGTCAGCTTTTTAATAACCTCAACCACAAAATTAACAAGTCCCATTTATTATGTATTTCATATATTTACCTAAAATCAAACATAAATTTGATAAGCTGTCATTATTTTCGAAGCCGATACCAAAATGGCCAGAATGTAGTCACAGATGAAAACCAAAAACTGGTTTTATTGTTCATTTCATTTTGTTGTATCAGCATTTCGCATTTTGCTTTCATTTCAATTTTTCAACTTTTTGCTCTCTTATCAATGAGTCAGTGCTTGAACTCTACCTGTTTTGTTGATGCTTTTAAATAAAGTTATACTAATTGCTCTAACTAGTCCATTTCCATTTAGAGTGATATATATTAATTTGCTATTTGACATTGCAGAATTATCGTCCATGGATGGATGAGTCAAGCTCATGGATCATTGAATCGGGACGTTAAGAATGCCTATCTCGGTTTAACACATGGCGAAAATCCCCAGTATCCCGACTTTAATGTGATTGTTTGCGATTGGAGTATGATTTCATCGAATGTAAATTATTTTGGTGTCGCTGATATGATTGAGGATTTGGGCTTCCTGCTGGCGGAGTTTGTGCGTCATTTGCATATGCTAGCGGATTTGCATTACGATGATGTTTACGTGATTGGACACTCGCTCGGCGCTCAGATAGCCGGCAGTGCGGGCAAACAGATCAAACCGTATCGCTTTAACACAATCTTTGCTTTGGATCCGGCCGGACCAAAGTTTCGGGAACAAAGCGATGATTATCGCATAGACGCAAGTGATGCTCACTATGTGGAATCAATACAGACAAGTGTAACATTCGGTTTCGAGCAACCGGTTGGCCATGCCACTTTCTATCCAAACTACGGAAAAAATCAAAAGAAATGCTATGTATATGGTTGCTCGCATAAGCGGGCTCATCATTATTTTGCCGAGAGTATTACTAGTGCCAAGGGATTCTGGGGAATACGCTGTGAGCGTTTACCCGATCAAGTTTGGGTTCTCTTGGACAATGAGGGAGAGTTTCGCATGGGTGGCGAACCATCATTGCCCAAGAATGGTACTTTCTATGTGAAAACCAATTCGGAGCCACCATATGCAATGGGACATCGCACAAATGTGGATGTGTTTCAAAGAAGAGAAGTTAAAGTGGACATGGACGAAGGGGGCGATAAAACTATATAAATATGCTACATGTCAAGAGATTAAGAATTTCAGCATTATTGTAAATAAATTGTGTAAAATGTTTATAAAACGAATCAAAAAGCGTTTCCCCATAATATAAGTGTCTTTTAGTTATTACGGTTAGTGATTTTATATTATATTTAAGGTATCGTTTAAATGATTGGGACACCAATACATATATCTTATAAATATGCAACGTCCCATCAAATTTGATCAAAATCAGATGAGAAATTTATCCCTACATAGGTTTTTTATTACTAGAACCCAAAGGGCAGGGCAGCTTGAGTGAACGAAATGGCCTATAAATGTAACTTGGTTTGTGAAAAGTTGCTAAATTTGATGTTTAGTGGTGGTACCGACAACTTATTTAATTCATGTATTTATTTAATTAAATTCAAATTCTACTCTCTTTTTTAGTTTTTTCCCTGTTGTAGCAAACCGGAAAAATAAAATTTTACTTTTATTTAGAATGTAGAATTCTGGATAAGAAAACCAGCTGACTATAATGAATCTTCGTTGGCATCTCCTGGGTCTGGGCATTCTACTCGGCCTGGGCACAGCTGGATTTTCATTTGCAGCTGGAATATACTATCAACATGAGCATGCCACCCAAAGATTACAACAATTAATACAACAAAATCCCTATGCCTACTATATAAGATCTGAAATCTACAAAGTGGTAAGTTAGTTATTATTTTACTCAACTCAATTGAAATGCAAAGATTTCCCTAGTTTGCCTTCTTCGAAGCCACCGATGATGAGGAGAATGCTAATCATCGCTTGGGCAGAATTATGAAATACGGATTTCCCGGACTAGATGACATACGACTCTATAGTGACTTTGTTCTCTCCTACGATCGTCGTAATCGTGTGGCTCATTGGGTTTGCGAGCATTTGCAAAAAAAAGATCTGTCCACAACGACACATGTGGGTCGGGCACATGCCAGTTTCCAACCAGATTTAAGTGTACCATCGAATTTTCGCTCGAGTCTGGCAGATTATCGACGATCTGGATTTAATCGTGGTCACTTGGCGGCAGCTGGAAATCATCATAGCCATCAGACTCATTGCAATGAGACATTCTATCTGACCAATATAGCCCCACAAATAGGCAAGGGTTTCAATAGCGGTGCTTGGAATAATTTGGAAATTTATGTTCGAGATTTAACACTGCGATATGGATCGGTTTATGTCTGCACAGGGCCATTGTATAAGCCCAAGCAGAGATATGATGGCAAATTGAGTGTGGAGTATGAGATGATTGGACCTAGTTTAGTGGCTGTTCCCACACACTTTTTTAAAGTCATAATGGTCGAATCGAAAATGCCATTAGGAAAACCCTATATGGAGGGTTATGTGCTTCCAAACGCCACAATACCTCATAATTTGCCACTGAGATCCTTTCTTTGTGATATACGAGAAATTGAACATTATGCAGGACTGAAATTCTTTGATGGTCTGAGAAGAAGCGCAATTTTCGGTAGTAATTATCCAAGCGATTCGCAAGTTTTTCGAGATTTCGATTGACAATTCAGTAGGTCAGTCGTAACACTTCAGAAAAACATTGACAATTTGTAAAAAAAAATCGAAATATCTTGTATTATGCATAAAAGAAAATCACAAATAGAACGCTAAATTAAAAGTTAAATATGTCATTCAATGAATCTCGAGCCCAAAATTGTGCCTTATATGCTCTAGCTGGACTGACGGGTTTCGTATGTGGAGCCTATTTCCAGCAAGAGGCATCTATCAGGCATTTATTTAGTGTCATTAAAAGGGATCCGTATATCTATCATTATCGACATAAACTTTATCCGATGGTAAGTGATAAATCTGAAGAGTGTGTCAATTGTTAATACTCATAATACTCATAGTTTTCCACATTTCCGACTAATCATGAAACTCGTTTGTGGAAGCAACCGAATAGCCTGTCAGACAAGATCCGCGAATGTTTGGTTTCACCTCTCTTTGATATGTTTAGTGCTTTGTTTATGATAAAGAATGAAACTCCGAACACCTTTGACCTTCTGGATCTTATCAAATATGGAATTCCCAGTTCAGAGAATCTATATGTTCACAAGGACTATATTGTTTCACAAAATTTAGCCACGAATAGCCCGAATTGGGTATGTGAACATTTGCGAGGAAATTATAAAAAATTAAGCTCAGATGATGATGGCGACGAGACACTCCATCTACGATTCAATGATGTGTATGTTTTGAGTTGTGCTACAACTAGAATTTGTAAGGCTTTCAAGCGAAAAATCTGGCATGACCTAGAGCAACATGTGTCCACATTGACAGAACGATATGGCTCTGTATATGCTTATACTGGCCCTGTTTATACACCATCATGTCGAGATAACGAATGGTCTATGGAATATGAGGTCCTCGATTGGAGACCTTACCCAGTGCCATCGCATTATTTTAAAGTACTGATCATAGAGTCACAAATCGAAGGTTCCGGTCCCTATATGGAATGTTATATGATTGAGAATAGCAATAAATTAAGCGGCAATCTGAGCAGTAGTTTAGCGCCAATCGAAGAAATTGAACGATTTACAGGCCTGCGTTTTAACAAGGGATTGCGTCCAATGGTCGTATATTCTACTGATACTTCCACAGAAAACGCTGAGCAATCGCCAGGAGTCTTTAGAGAATTATCCGAACCCTTGATGCAAGCAATATCGAGAAGAGGAACTTTCTTTTAACATACATGCCATTTTTTTAAATAATAAAATAACACTCCGTAAAGCGGTTTGGTGTTTTATATTCATTTCAAAATCCCGCCATCGACATCCACACAGCTGGTTTTGCAATCGATTATTGGGTTGCAGTGTTGCTAAACGCTAGGCAGCGCGAAGCGATAACGATAAACTTTACGTGGCAAACTGTCAAATCGCTAAGCAAAACGAAAACTAAAAGAAAAATCGAATTAGGGAACTGACGTGGAAGTTCGTTTTTGCTTGGGGTTTGTTGGGCTTTATTTTAGTTTTAAACTGCATTTCTTGTGCCTTTAGCAAGGAAAAGTTCAATTAATACAATCGCCAGCTGTCATTGAGACATTCAGTTAAGTGAAATTAAGCCCATAGAAGGCTGAAAAATAGTGAAATTCTCCACCGTGTTGTGTGTGGAACTTTGAGCTGAAGCTGGGAAAAACGGTCTTGCCTCGTCGTCGTGTTTGGTGTTGTTGTTGTGTTTAGTGTGAAAGTTGTTTGAGCTTTTCTTTTTTTGTTGCAAGGAGCGCATACAATTATAATGAATCCGAACGTTTATGGGCCGCCGCCTACCCAATACCAACAACAGCAGCAGTTGCCGCCGTCATCACAACAACAGCAATATGCAGCAGCTCCACCGCCGCCTCTGGGTGCAGGAGGGCCGGGGCCAGCAACGGGTTGGCCACCTCAACAACCACAACAACAACAACAGCCGCAACAGTATGGAGCACCACCACCACCAGCCACATCGTCGGCTCCAATACCTCAGCAAACTTACCTCAATGGCAACTATCAACAGCAGGTACAAAAATGTTTGTCCAATTAGAATGCAGTCATTTCAAAAAGGGAAAGACTTAAAGCACCAGCAGCTGATAATAGTTAGTGTTGTGTTATCAATTTGTTACCCGCCAAAATCCCTATGAATCCCTTTGATCCCCCATAACTTGATAAGCCTTTCAATATTCATTCACAAGTCAAGAAAAAACTAAATAGGTCAGTTCGAATGTTTACCCCATGTTTAATGTTGGATGCTGAGAGCGAGCCATTCGTTTAGTAGATAAGAATAAGTAATTAAAATTGATTTGTCATCTCTGTCTCTCTCACTCTCATATCGTCTTGTAGCTGGCCACGTCAATGAGCGGTTTGAATGTGGGTGGAGGAGGAGGAGTGGGGGGTCATCCATTGAAGCCCGCACAGCAACCAGGAGTATTTCCACCGGGTGGTTTACCACCCACTAGCCAAGGAGCGTCATTGCCGCCGGCAGCTTTTAACAATAATAATGCATTTCCTGGGGCACCACCCACTGCTGCTGCACCTCCAATTGGAGCACAGCCAGGACTACCACCAACGTCTGGAGGCTATGCAAATGGACAAACAATTGCTGCACCGTTTCCACCCACATCGTCAGCAGCTGTCCAGCAGCCACCAACACGCACTCTGACGCCTCAAAGTGTGCCCAGTGGGGTTAATCAGATGAGTGTGAATAGCGCCAATTTGGCGGGCTTACCGCATATGCCTCCTGCGAAATCGGCCGTGCCATCAGGCCCAGGAGCAGGGCCACCAACATCGTTTGCGCCACCAACATCTTCAGCAGCGCCACCAAGTGTCACAGGAGCACAGATGCCTCCTCCCGCTTTCGGTGTGCCTAACTCTAGACCGGGCCAACCTCTTCTGCCACCTGGAGCAGCTCCGCCGCCCACCTTTACGCAACCTGGGCTGCCCCCACAACCTCAGCCAGGAGCTCCTTTTGTAGCCAACCAACAACCTGGTTTTCCAGGAAGCTATCCAGGTCAGGCTCCAGCTGCTTATACTGGGGCACCACCGCCATTGCCAGGACAACAGCCGGCTGTGCCACCACAATTTGGAGCTCCTCAACCGGGTTACCCGCCACAGGCGGGTCAGCCACCGGCGCCAGGATATCCACCGCAGCCAGGCCAACAGCCACAGGCGCCAGGCTACCCGCCACCACCGGGTTATCCATCACAGCCAGGACAACAGCCTGGAGGATTTCCACCACAGCCACAACCGGGTGGCTATCCGGGGCAGCAAGGCCGTCCTGGTTTTAATGTAAGTTGCATATTCTTTGCCAATGCGTAATCATTTGCTTGAATATTTCTTTTCCCACATATTGCAGCAACCTCCAATGCCTGGAGGCATGTACCAGCAGCAGCAGCAGCGTCGCCTCGATCCCGATCAAATGCCAAATCCCATACAAGTGATGATTGAGAATCAACGTTTGGCCGGTGGTCCTTTTGTGACCAATCAGCCAGGCCTTCTGCCGCCATTGGTCACCACAAAATTCGTAGTCCACGATCAGGGCAACTCATCGCCACGTTTTCTACGTTCCTCGCTCTATTGCATACCCAACACCGGGGATCTATTAAAGACCACAGCTCTTCCACTGACTCTGAACATTTCACCATATGCCCGGGTAAACGAGGGCGAATTGGAGCCACCAATTGTTAATTTTGGTGACATGGGACCAATACGTTGTAATCGATGCAAGGCCTACATGTCACCCAATATGCAATTTGTGGATGCTGGCAGAAGATTCCAGTGTCTCATGTGCAAAGTGACCACCGAGGTGCATCCTGATTACTATCAGCATTTGGATCACACTGGCCAAAGAGTGGATAAGCACGAACGACCTGAACTACTCTTGGGAACATATGAATTTTTGGCTACAAAAGACTATTGTCGGGTGAGTACAATAATTTCAAGATCCACTGAGCAATGAGTTTTAACCAAATGTCATTTTCTCCTTAGAATAATTCGCCACCCGAAGTGCCAGCCTTTATTTTTGTCATCGATGTCTCTTACAACACGGTCAAGTCTGGTCTGGTGCATTTGCTCTGCTCGCAAATAAAGAACATACTCAAGAATCTGCCCATTGATCAGGGTCAGGATAAATCAAAAGTTCGAGTCGGTTTCATTACCTATAATAGCACCGTCCATTTCTATAACATTAAGAGTAATTTGGCCCAACCCCAAATGATGGTTGTAGGAGATGTTCAGGAAATGTTTATGCCTCTTCTGGATGGTTTCCTTTGTCATCCTGAAGAATCGGCAGCTGTCATTGATTCACTGATGGAGGAAATACCGCGAATGTTCGTGGACACCAAGGAGACGGAAACGATTCTCTATCCAGCCATACAGGCTGGCCTGGAAGCCTTGAAAGCATCAAATGCATCGGGCAAATTGCTGGTCTTTAATTCTACATTGCCCATTGCGGAGGCTCCTGGCAAACTAAAGAATCGCGATGATCGCAAATTGCTGGGCACAGATAAAGAAAAGACTGTCCTTACACCCCAGACAACTGTCTACAATCAACTTGGCCAGGAGTGTGTCCAACAGGGTTGCTCTGTGGATTTGTTTTTGTTTAATAATGCTTACATCGATATTGCAACAATTGGCCAGGTCTCCCGTCTAACTGGCGGTGAAGTGTACAAGTATACCTATTTCCAAGCGGAGCTTGATGGCAAACGTTTGATTGAGGATATTATTAAGAATGTGTCGCGTCCCATTGCCTTCGATGCGGTAATGAGAGTAAGAACCTCCGCGGGCATTAGACCAACTGAATTCTTTGGACACTTTTATATGTCCAATACCACAGACGTGGAATTGGCTAGTATTGGTAAGTTATATATACGCCTGATTCAGGGAAGTTCTTTATTTCATATTCTCTCTCCTTCAACAGATGCCACTAAATCTGTGAGCATTGAGATCAAACACGATGATAAATTACCGCCAGAGGAGAATGTCTATATCCAAGTGGCTTTGCTCTTTACCTCATGCAGTGGCCAACGACGTCTTCGGGTTCTTAATCTCGCATTGCGTGTAACGACCATTATAGCGGATGTGTTCAAGAGTTGCGATCTAGATGCTATGATGCTTTTCTTTGCCAAACAGGCCTGCTTCAAGCTAATGGAGCATTCACCCAAACAGGTTAAGGATAATTTGATACATCGTTCGGCACAGATTTTGGCCTGCTATCGCAAACACTGCACATCTCCGACATCGGCTGGTCAGCTTATACTGCCCGAATGCCTCAAGCTGTTGCCCCTGTACGCTTCGTGTCTTCTCAAGAATGATGCCATTTCGGGCGGTTCAGATATGACCCTAGATGATCGCTCTTATGTCATACAATTTGTTCTATCCATGGACCTGAATATGTCAGTCAACTATTTCTATCCAAGATTCATTCCGATACATACGGTAGAGCCAGAGGAGACAGAGCTACCAACACCAGTAAGATGTTCCCATGAGAAAATTACTGAGGATGGCGCCTACATACTTGAGAATGGTGTGCATTTGTTCATCTGGCTGGGTCAATCTCTATCGCCAAACGTTGTTCAATCAATGTTCGGAGTTCAGAGCACACAGCAGGTGAACGCCGAACGATTTGCCATTACGGCAGACACTCCATTGGCACGTCGTATCAACGATATACTGAACAAGATTATGAATGAGCGTACGCGGTACATGAGAGTAAGTCTTATTCTGTGGTTGATGTTCCTTTTAATTTAAACTAATCTATTTGTTTCTTCGCAGATCACCTGTGTTCGTCAGAACGACAAACTGGAAAGCGTTTTCCGGCATTTCCTTATTGAGGATCGCGGTACCGATGGTTCAGCCAGCTATGTGGATTTCCTATGTCACATGCACAAGGAAATCAAAGATCTTTTAAGTTAGCACGTAGGCAGCTGCACATACAAATTACCATCAGCCTCAAGTGGGGCCTACGAAGAGCAGCGCTGGGCTAATAGCTACTCTCAGAATCGGGCACGTATGCGTCGCATGGCCTCCATGCGCTCCAATCGCCTGGGGAAATGATGGGTTAATCTGAACGAGCATGTCGCAATGCTGGAAACTGAAGAGAACTTTCATTTATATATTTACAGAGAAGCATACATAAACATATAAATAATTTGCTATCATTTTTCAAGCGTATCAACTCTTCCATTAATTTTATTAAACAAAAAAAAAAAAGATTTCTTTATTTTGCATTATCTTTGATTTTCAATATTTATATATACATACGTTATATATATATATGTTCTAGAACTCTAATTAAAATGGGAAAAATTGTAAAAAGAAACCAAGCAAATCCAATGGCAATTTAGATAAATTTTAGTTTCACATTCAGATTCCAAATCAAAGTAATTTAGAAATTAGAAATATGTTTGAAATTTTCCTCTAGTTGCAAACAATTGTCATATTTTGATAGAAAACAAAAAAACAATATACTTATAACAATTATTTTTGTGCGTTGCGCCCTGCTTTTCTATTTTATTTTTTGTGTAATTCAAATGATTATTATAATATATTATATATAACATAAATGTTTCGTGTGAGAATTATTCTACTTCTATGGTATATTGCCCCTGTCCCTATCCAACTACCCTACTATATAGAATAAAATAAAGAAAACTGTGCAAAACAAAAAAAAAAAAAGAAAATTCAACATGAAAATGAAAATAAAAACCTACGAAAAATATTACAAATTTGTTTATTCACTTCGTGTACGTTGTAAAAAGTGTTACCTTGTGTTCAAAATATAAAAACTTGCCAATTTGGATTCATAATTTTGGCGGCATTTTATTTATTTTTAGTTTTTATGCGCAAAACACAAGCAAAAATAAAAAACATATGTCGTTTATCATTCCATTCGCCTATAAAAATTGTGAAAATGATCAAAATCTGGCAGTTCCATAACCAGAACAACTAAATATTTGGTTGCATATGTTGCGAAGATGTTGCAAAGAATATTAGAAGATATTTGCAGCAGATCTTTTGTCAAAATGTATTAAGTTTTTTCCATCTTTTCCCATTCTTCTTTATAGGTCCAGCATGGTTAAGAATAAATACAATACACTAGAATTTGGGCATCAAAATATGTAGGTCCCAAGTGTATAGCTCATTAGAGGAAACCTTTTCGAGCGTATTTATTACATATTATCCTGCTTATATCAACACAAACTTTCCTCAGCTTATCAGGAAACCGATAGATTGTGCCAAGATTAGTCTAAAATCTTGGAAAACCATCCAACTTGAATTTCTTTCATTGCTCAGAGATATAGTAAATCAATCAGTAGTGTATATGTATATATATTTGTATAATGTATTTATATTTTATTAGGCCTTTAAATATCTAAGAATTAATATTATTTGACGTGCACATTTTACATTTACATAAATTTTTTGTTTTGTTTTGTTTTTTTCTCATTTGACTCTTCTTAAGCATTTAGAAAAAGGTTTCTTTTATTTCTTATTTGTTTATTTTGTTTTCATTTCAATGTTCCCGAAATTTAATAACAATTTTATTTTTTAAAAACACATTGCCTAAGTTTTTGAATGTTTATTGATTTCATTTTTTTGTTTTCTGTCTGTGTTGGGTGCGGGTCGTGTGTGTTGTTGTGTATATTGTTGAGGTGGTGTGTGTGTGTGTGCCAAAATTAACTGATTTACAGGGATCACAATAATATTACTGATAAATTGGAATATATAGTTTAAAAATCAGAGTTTAGTATATTTGACATAAATCATATTGCACTCAATACACAGACTTTAATCAGAGTTTTATCATATGTGTTTAAATTTTTCGTTTTTTTCTTTTTCTTATTCTTTTTTCTGTTAACTCTTACAATTAATTTATGGTTTATAATTACAAAAAAACAATTAGGGACACAGTCGGCCCCGCTTGTTGTACACATACGGTTAAACGATTATTCTTTTCTTTTTTGTTTTTTTGTTTTTTAAGAATTTTACTGAATAGTCAAATACTCTCGATTTCGGTTTCTTTTGTTTTGTTTTGTATCTCTCGAACACAACTTAGATTGATTAAAAAATTCAACTATTAGCTAGCACTTTGTTGTTTTTATTATTATTAATATATAAATTTGCAAAATCAATAAGAAATGGTAAAACAATATAGAGATGTTGTTGTTGTTGGAGTTGTTTGACAGGATTTGCAGCTATACACAAACATATATACATATGCATGAGAGCATAAGCTATATGTTTTATGGCTGCTTTTGCTACATGCTTAAGACAAATCATTTGGAAACTGAAGGAAATAATATGTATAATTTGTATATATAATTTTGTTTTTTCTTCTGATTATTAAAGCCCGATTCGGTTCACTCACAGCAAATAAAGAGTAAATGTTTTTTATCCCTCAGTTTGGGTTTATTCCTTTTTTTTTGTCTGTGTCTGTATGTGAGTGAAGGAGTGTACTTTGTGAAGGTATGTGTGTGTGTGTGTGTGTGTATGTGTGTGTGTGCTGTTAAGAGGAGCAGTTGAAGGTGTCATCATTATCATCGCCATCAACATCATCTATTTTGTAAACGCCATAAATACAGCCCAAAGTATCTCATTAGCATTCGGCTTGGCCGCCTCCGTTTCAAAATCGAGATCGAGCAACTCTCTGACACGTTTCATGGCCACCTCATAGTCATCATCGTTAAGCGGCGCAAAGGCATTCTCAATGACATCACTGGCATGCGCCAAAAATATAAGTGCCAGCATTCGTTTGTCCATTCGTTGTGGATCATTCACCCACTTGGATAAAACGGAATCTTGTATCTGCAATAGAGGCAATTGTTGAATGTTTTTTCATGAGTTTCAATTGAAATTAGTATAAGATGGCCTATCCTTTCATCAGCCAATCATTTGTTAGTTTTTTACCTTAATCATTGATCATTTCATGTCTTTACAATAAACTTATAAATAAATAACTAACTTTGTACTTAAAACGAGTTTATCTCATAACCCTTAATTCTAAAACGATTTTGATGAAACAAAGTACAATTTTTTACTATTTTTATACCCTTGCAGAGGGTATTATAAAATTGGTCAGATGTTGGTAACGCACAGAAGGAAAGGTTTTCGACCCCATAAAGTATATATATTTTTGATCAGCATGAGAAGTTGAGTCGATATAGCCATGTTCGTCTGTCCGTTCGTCTGTGTGTATGCGTTTTACTCAGCCATCTTAAGAGATAAAGTATGAAAATCATCGGGATCGGACTACTATATCATATAGCTCTAGAACAAACATTTTTGCAAAAATTGGTTTGATAGACATGGAATATAGTTCAAAACACTCAAAAAACTCAACTCAAAGTTAGTTTCTCTGAGACTCTCCGATTTGGTGATTCTGTTAAAGGTTTGTTTAGGCCAAAATGAATCGTACCTTTTTAACCAATCGACATTTGACAACATTATCGCTTAATGGATGTGTCGTCATATCAAAGAGCAAGAAATTTTGCTTTTCCGTTGTGAGTACGCCCTTCTCCACCAAATTTTTGGCCAAGCGTTCACGTACATTTTTCAGCTGATAGCGTAATTTTAGTGGATTCCAAGTTTCGCCTGATTATAAAAGAAAAAACATTATCACTTATTGTTAGTAGAAATTTAAAGGGTATTTACCACTCAAATATTCAATCCAACTTTGAACCGTCTCTGGTGGATCTGTTTCCTTAATGTGTTTTAATGCCTCATCCAGTAGAACATCGCCAGTTTGCTGATCCGATTTCAATATTAATTTTCTACAAACAACAAACTCTCATTAGTCTCAGGAATTGTGAATCATAAAGTGAGAGAAAAAACTAACCTGGTACACAAACCGCGTCGTCGCATGCCCGATTTCTCAATCATAACACGACCACGGATACCCAATTCGATGAGAATGCAGCCACGCAAACCACTTGATATGCAATCATTCCAAAAAGATGTGTAGCCCTGCAACAATAAAACAACAAAAGCATTTCCAATTAAGCTGTAAACAAAATTGTATGAACTTAAATCTATATGCAGCTATGTGGAATTGGCAATTCTCTGCAGCTTTATATGGCAAAGATATAGCTGACCATAAATTTATCCAAATTAACCTTTATCAACAATCAGACAAACAAAGAGTAGAGTTTATACCCTGTAAAAAGAATTCTTTTTAAATTTAAAAGCCCTGAACTATTAAAATTGAGAATAATTTATTAAAGTTGACGCAGATCTGACTGGAAGGGGAGAAGCGTTTGGAGATATCTTCCACCCAGAACGCGTTTCAATTTCATTTCATGGTAGACTTCACTTTTTACAGATTGTTAATATGCTCGAGTATGTCATTGAATCGTTTAAAAAATAGTGGATCGTATTATTGTTTTTGTTCCATCGCAATCAAATAAATGGGGTGTCACTAATTACCACGTACTCTGTCACATATTTTACTCGAATGACACAAAGAAAAGCTCTGTACATTTTATAATTTTCATTTAGACTTTATCAGGAGGCTATCGTAGATGGAGCTAGGGGGAGGAGTAAAGTGTCTTGCTATTCCTTGGAAGGATTGACGTTTTGGTATCATATTCCTGCCGAGACTCTTGCGCTGACGGCGTCGTCCAGTACCAGATTCTCATGTATTCATTAAAGCTGACAATGTGGCCCTCAACACGAAGTGAGATATTTTTATACAGCCAGACCTGGACGAGGAAGCGGAAATTCAGGTGGGCTGGGCTGGACCATCACCTTGTGCACTTTTGGATTGCCTTTGAAAGACATTGTGAATATTTTTTACTGAAAATTGTTGCTACAACGTTTGTCACTGCTTTTGCCGGCTTCTCTTTTCACTAGAGATGGAAATTCTGCTCTATTTAGGGTAATAAAAACGAAACCACGAAAAAATGTTCCAATAAACTAGACAATTGGATCAAACTATTTATATATTCGCAGTCCTCGGTAGATGAGTTGTGTAAGTGGCCCAGTCATTTAGTCAACTGAACAACGACGATCCGGGTTCGAATCCCAAGCTAGTGTATGGATGTAGTTTTCGTCTAAGCCCAAGGCCTTAGTTGCCAGTGCTTGATAATTTACAACTATATCCTATACTTGAATAATAATAATAATTTATATATTCAACCGGTTCGAACCACTATACAAATCATACGTCAAAAATAGATCAGCAGAAAACAAAGACTTTTATTAATAATCTCGCCTTTTCGTTGTTGGTCCTTTAATATTTGGCCATTTGAACATGTTCAAACGAATATATAATAAACCTTGCATGGGAATATCCTAAAAGTGAAATACTCACTGTTCATGTTGGATCAATCACTTTTTTTTGAAGCGAAAGTTATTAAATTTGATATAGTCAGGGACAAATATTTTCAACATCGTCGAACTATGTAATATAGCTAATCTAAGAATGTTTGACCTAACCTTCCGGTTGTTAACTATTAATAATGGCCCATCCAAGAGAAAATGCTTAAGCTCAAAGGACAATTCGACTCACATAATAGAAGTCCTGCCATTGACACAATATAAAGATCATAGGACGACATCAACTAAGAGATCTGCTCACCATCTAGAGCACTTAGTGGCTCCCGTGGCTGGGCAGAGAAATAGGTCACTTTTTGCGTGTTCCGAGTTTCATGACGAGTCATAAAGGACCTTTTTGGGGTGGATCGTCGTCGAACTTGTAAACAGAGGGAATTTTGTGGGGGAGAGGGAAAAATCGTCGCAATCTCGAGCTCGGAGCTTGTTGGCAGAGGCTCTGCCCAGCCTCTGCTGCTGATGCTCTGGCTTCCAAGTTGAATTTTCGTGCCCAACCTTGATCTGGATATCTGACGGCATAAGTCTTTGTTCTGTCTATAGGACATGTTCTGCCCAACCTATATATGACTCTGTCTGTAAATTCTATAATAAAAATGTTCCTTAATGAGTTTTCTTCAGTGTAGCCTTTAAGTTAATGTTACAAAACATAGTTTTTTGTCTTTTTTTTTTCGTTTGAGGTCTAGGGCATAAGATATTTTTAAATTTAACACTGTCCCAAATTCAACATATTGTTGCCATGTAGAGAGAGAGAAAAGTCTGACTCGCAATTTGTTCAGCTGTTTTTATCTTGAAACAGTTGAATCAATTTGTAGTAGATGAAAAAACATTTCATTAACAGAACAGACTGCCTATACTCTCAGTTAAATGGTATATTTAAATTTAATTTTACTATATTCTCAAATTAACTCTATGTATAATCAGTATTTCAAGGCTGCAAACAAACAAAAATGTTGTGCACTAAGGCTAAAAATATAAAGTTATGACGTTTCTTGTTTGACTTTTGATTACAGAATGGTTTTAGTTAGAAAAAAGTTGAAAGTTGAGTGTTTCAGCATATCTAAATGAGTGCAGGGTATATCGAAATCAATTTTGTTTGAAATAAAAAATGTATAATATTCAATAAAGGGGATTATCATCATGACTCAGAGACTGTTATCAATAAACCCAACTTATATAGGTATATATAGGGGCTTTTTGGTTCGATATAGATTGTGACGTTTCTCATTTGATAAGACAGCCCAGTTAGAAGAGAGGAAAACCGACTGAACAACTTCCTCAAACAATTAACCAAATGAGAAAAATGTTCTATGATAAGAGCTGCCACAATGGAAGCAACAAGCAAAAACGACACGTTTCCTCTTTCCTCCTCTGAGGTGGGGATGTGTGTGTGTGTGTGTGTGCCCCTGCGGGCGAAATTAAAGAAAAGAACAAAAAATAAACCAAGAAAAAATAAAACGAAACAAATAGACGTGGTGGCACTCATATAAATAATACTATATGACGATATATATATACATATATTCGTCTGTACACGACGGAGAAGAATTCTGTGAGCCGCAGTAGCGATAAAGCAAACACTAAGCGAGCCGGAAAGCAAATGAACTACTCAACAGCCCATATTCATCTATTTCTTCTTCTCCTCCCCAACCTCCTCTTCTCCGTCCGCCCTATCTTTCATTATGGAACAAATTGAATTCTTCTTCAAAATGGCTCAATCATTGGCACATTAAATAGATTATTATAATGTACTCGAAATTGTAAAGAAGCTTTGATTCGAGCTTAAAAAATATCAGTTGAAGAAAAAGAAACTTTATGTGGGGAATCTTTCACTTGTTTTTTTATACCCTTGCAAAAAGGGTATATTAATTTTGGTCAGAAGTGTGCAACGCATTGAAGGAAGCATCTATACTTATTTCCATTAATATCGGCAACCTAATATCTTTCAATTACCATAATTATTTGCAATGAAAATTCGAGTGACTAAAATTTCAATTCAAATTTGAATTTAAGACCACAAAAAGAAGAAATATCATTTTAGAAAATCTGTTAAAATTTATAAAAGTTACAAATCCGCAAAGTTAAGAATTTTCCAAGTTAGACTTTAGTCAATTTTCTTCTATTTTGTTCACAATTTTATTTTCGTGCATGTGATCAAAAATCATTTTAAAGCCCTAAAAGATGCTCCTCAAGGATAAAGATATACTGGCCTTCTATATAAATACCTGGAAAATAATCATAAATAGAAATATCCGGTCGGAATCAAACACTAGAGCACAATAAGATGAGATTATATCCCCATTTTGTCGGTGGTTCCATCTCTGACGTATTCAAATCGAACTCGAATGACTCCCATAGGCAATGTGGGAACTAAAGAGAACTTAAAAGGAACCTTTGTTAATCCACAATCCTTTTCATTATCACCGATGAAACTATCATTCAGTATTGCTTTCAAAGACTCCATTAAGCCACCGACTAGACTGACAACTTAGGGGCAGAGAGGCATTTGCCCTAAGACTCTAAGATTATTTCTTGGGCTTAGCATCATTTAAAAATTCGAATTGGATGGGCAAGAAGCAGTAAATTGGACAGTGTCGCAACAGATGTTGGTCCCTTCGTCGTGTTTCCAGTTCCTGAGCTCCTAGAGATTTACATTCAACACGGAGCGCTCGTAGCCTAAGAATTTGTTTAAATTAATTTGTTAGGAAGGTGGTCTTCGGTTTTGCAGGCTTTACCAACTTTTTTCGCTTCATTTGGTTGTTACAATTCCCAACCAATTCTAGCGTTGAAGACATGGTATGGCTATTGCAATTCCGGAGTTCTTTAGCAAAGTCTGCTGATGATAGAACTTGATGGTTCTTGAAATAGCTATACAGACAACCTGCTCATCTTTTTGTGTTGCCTTTGAAATAATCTTCTTTTGGAAGATTGACCTCGAGCCGGTTAAACTGCAAGGTTTGATTTAAATTTCAAATAGGTCGTAATCTAACTAGATTTGTTAGGAATATTGAAAAATTAAATACACTGCAAAGAAAATGCGTTGAAAAGTCTTTGACAATTAACGTTGGCTCTTGGTAAGCCTTGAAATCCGAGGAAGACCCCAAAACTAATAGAAACAACAACAAGTGTTAGTGTGTGTGTGTGTGTGTGTATGTGTATGTGTATGTGTGTGTGTGCATGTGTGCAAACAGCATGATGATAAACTCGTTCCCCGGCAGGTTAAATGCGAGAGAGCGGATCGCTCAAAAGAGATGATTCAGTAAGTTGTGGCACTTAGCCATTGCACAACAATAACAACAACAACAACGACTGACAAAAGGTAAAGTTTAAAGACAATCAAACTAAACTTACGAAAAAAAACAACTGGATAAAGGTGGAAAATGAAGAGAAATGGAAAAATTAAAGAATTTCTTATGTCAAACACAAAGCGCACCTCTTTATCCTTAAGGCCCAATAGTAGAACCTCTTCCATGAGAGTTAGTCGCGTCTCTTTGGAGTCACCGTCATCAATGTTATCCTCTTGATCCTTATTGCCATCATGCGAGTCCTGATTGTCATCTGGTGTGTTGGCGTTTAGGCCAGCTGCACCACCTTCACCACCATTCTCCCGTGGTTTCACAGCGCGTCTAACCAGGCCATCCGACCGATTCATTGTGGATACCCTCTACTTGCCAAACAAAACGTGGAACGGGGGGCGGGGGATGACTCTAGTGGGGATGTGTTGATTCTTCTATTTGTATGTGTGGCACAATTTGCTGACGGTGGCTGCTGCTTCGGGTAATTCTACTTGACTCCAGGCTGCTCCACTTGGTTAAGAGTGTGTACGTGTACGTGTGTGGTGTAGGTGTGTGTGTTGTATGTGTTTGCTGATTGTTGTTTTGAATTGTTTTTCTCTGTTATTCACTTCTTACACACAGTCTTTGTTTTTGTCACTTGCTCACAAATTGCAACTGCTTCACCGTTTCACGTATTCTTCTTCTTTCGCTGTGTGTTTGCTCGTCTCCTTTGCCGTTTTCGTTGTTGTTTATCTTTTTGTTTAAAACTTGAAAATTTTTCGTATTATTTTTATGAATTTGGTTAACTACACGTTCTAAATATTTAATTGCATTGTTTATGCCTTTTGCTTTTTGTAAATATATAAAATGCTTGCGCAAAAATAAGCTTTTTTTTATTTGTGTCTTTTGTCGTCGCTTCTGTTTCTTCGACGTGACATTTTTCGTCAGCAGTGTTGAAAAACGCATGCCGTTCGCTGGCCTGGGAAAACAAAACGAGAAATATTTTTTGAAAAATTAATAACAATTACATTGACTGCAATACTCTACAAGTATGCTAAGTACATTAATAATGACAAAAATTGTAAATAATTTTCTTTAATCTAATCTGAACAGCTGTTATTTTTAGTGTTGTCAAATATTTATTCGATAGTTTATAATTTATCGATAGATCTTTCGTCTAATATTTACAACTTTGTAATTTGTAATATTTTGTTTGGAATTTCGTATTGTTCTCGTCATGTCGTACCTTGCCAATTTTAACAATGATGTGGCCAAACAAATTCTCATGGACATAATTCGTTGTGTCAATCAGCCGGATAATTCCAAGAAATTGTCAGAAGCAAAGGCCTCTGCTGGTAAGGAAATGCTTCTAATGATGCAGAACGTCTTCCCGTTGGTCATGACTCTACAGCTGGAGGTGATTAAGGCTCACGGATTTCCTGGCAATCGTGAGGGCCTTGTACAATTCTCGCAGCTGGTTCGAGAACTCGAACGGGATGATATGGAAATTGCACGACTTCGCAGTCAATTGCGGGCAATTTATTTACCACCGATTGCCATAAACACCACCAACGATATACTCATTTAATTAATAACTTGCAAGACTTAATATATCTAAGTTAATTTACAGTATTTTTCACCTTGTAATATCATCATTATTGCCTTCATTTGGTTTATTTAACATTCATTCTTCTTTAGATTTTGTATTAATAAAATTACCTTAATGTAAAAAATATAAATGTATTATACTTTTTTATTTCTTTTCTTGTCACAGAAGAAATTTAAGTCTTAGCCCAATGCCGGATTAGCCATATAGCAGGATTAACTGAAAGGCCTTGTAGATTTGTGATCTCATTCTAACCGAAATAGGAATATTGGCAAAATATTAATTTAAAAAATCCTTGAAAACTCTTAACTTTGCCAAATTTTAATAGATTTTCGAAAGTGATGTCTTATTTTAATGTTTTTAAATTGAAGGACAAAAAATGCCAAGAAACCGCCAAGTATTCGAATTACCCTTAAATTCTTGAGGCTCTAAGTTACTCCATTTTGTGAGTTTTTGAAAAATTTTAGTTCAAGTCAGAATAATGTCTTTCAATCTCCATTCAAATCTCAACTAATTTTTGTTTTTTTTTACCAATTTTCGAAAATATTTTGAGAAAATCGAAAATCGGTTTGAAATTTATTTTTCCAAATATGGAAAAATTGTATGCCATTTTAAAATATACTAAATTGCGGTTTAATTGAGACATACCTTTTGGAAATTGGTTAAGAATTGGCCATTATAGATTATGAAAAAACAATCTGATTCTAAAATTTATCTTTGTGAATAGTTTTTGACGATTTTTATTCATGTTCGAACTTTCTCATTAGAAAGTATTCTAATCTTAAGGTTTTTGGACTGCCGTAGGCCCCACTGTCCTTTGTCTAGCTTTAAATAAAGAAAATGCTTAATTTTATGTGTATAATTTAAGACTCCCAGTCATTCCAAATTCAGAAAAAGCTCAAGTTTGGTTTTTTTTAGAAAATGTTTCATGTTTTTTTGTGATTTTTTTTTTTGAGATTGGACAAAGAAACGTTGTTCATATGTTGCTAAACAATAAGTAACATGGCATTTTAGGTACAATAATAATTAAGTATTGTTTTTTTTCTTTTGTATTGTGCTCTGTTCTGAAGCAGAACGCGTCTTGGTTTGTTCGTCATAATCATGAGCATCATCAATATGTCAAGGAATCGATAAATTAAACAATTTTGGTTATACCTACTACAATATATAAATTCACTTACAGACTAAACAGTTTGATTTCTTTTCTTTAGCTTTATATACACGATCAAGTAAGTAGTGGGTAGAGAGTGAGCAGCAGCAGCCGTTTAACAATGAAAAATGTGTGAAAAAGAAAACAAATAAAAGGCGGAGGAACGAAAAAGAAAATAATAATAATAGTCTGACGATCACGATGAGCCAAAGATCTAATCCTTCTAATCACCATTTCTTAGATTCGTGTGGGAGTTATTATTATTATTCCCATTCCGAAAGTCTGCTGTTGTCAATTTAATTGGATCAATGGGGGCAACATTGCTGTCGTTGCCATTAAGTTTATATTTCAAATGTTGCAGTTGATTGGCAAAATGCTCATCTTCTTCTGGGGGTGCTATGGATTTGATTGTCGATTGTGATCTGCTTGAACTGCCACCATCGCCGCCTTCGTTTGACTGCGAGGCGGGGGATATTGGTGTCAGCTCCTCGATAGTTGAATCGCTACTGGGGCTCGATGGTGTGCTGGAACGTGAACGCACTGGATACTCATCATCCAAGGGTATGGCAAAGCCATTTGTGATCATCAGATCGCCAATATTTATCTCAAAACCTTCGGCTGGATCGAACAGCTCCACGCCAGGCAGAGGTGTCCCCTCACGGGCAGCTAAATTTACCGCTTTGGTAGTCTTTGGTCGCTCTTTGTAGGTAACCACACGAGCTATTAATTTACGCCAATGAGCCACTGCAAGAAAAAAATGGGCAAAAAATACATTTATTAATACATTTTATATTATTTATCTTATTTACTTTACCATCTGTAAGTTCCTCGAACTTGGTTATGGAGGACTTTTGCCAAGTATTTGGCTGATTGGGTATTGTGGATTTCACATTGGCCATAAAACATTCAACTGCTTGGAATCTGTCAGAAAGAAATATTCTTATTAAATCTAATGGATTTAATTTAAAGTATTAGCTCACCTTAACGTTAGAAAATCGGTTCGCAATTCACAAATATCGGCAGGAGAGATATACTCACTATCGCCGTAGTCAACGAAATATAAATCAATCACTTGCTCCTCAGGATTATATTGATTGGGCATTATGTCAACAATTTCAGCTCGATACCATTTCTCATCGAACTTAAAGACAGCGGCAACAATCTGTCCCACATATGGAGCTGTTAGGACATGCTTTTCTCTATTCTCCGGGTTGCTATAATAGTTGGTCATCTCTTGGACCATATCGTCGAGTTTCTTTGTCTGGGGTCCAACCAATTGAACCCAAAACTTTGATGGCGAACCAACGGCGGAGACATAAACCTCCATAGGTTTATCATCGCCGCGTGAGGCCATCAATTTGTCCCTGGGCTGGGTATGTGAGCTCAATGAAGTTTGCGATGAATACAGACTGGATGCCAAACTATTTGTGGGCGATCGGCGGGGTTCTCGACGCTGTTCCACCTCCTCGACGGCCCGGCGTAGCTCTTCATCCTCTTCGATCTGATCGTCTAGCAATTTACGTGCAATATTTACTTGCTTCTGATTGCCTATCACAGTGATTTTAGCCTTTCCATTTCGTCCATTGGGATCAATTGACAACTTGGCCAAAGAACTGCGACTAATATCCTGAAGAAGTTCACCACCACGGCCATACAATTTGTTGGCCAATCGCTGGGAAATCTGTATTTCCACCTTCTCAATGGGTGCCCTTTCGATTTCCTTTGTGAGCAGGAAACGTGCCGCCTTAACGGCATCGGGCAAACCGCTAATGTCACAAAATTTATGGCCACTGTCTTTATCGCTGGAATCGAGGGCAATAAGTTTCACATTTGGCCAGTATTTTGTCATAATAATTACCGTAATCTTATCTTTGCCGTGGTCTTCTCCTCAATCGATTTGATATTGGCTCCACCGCGTCCCATTATTAGCGGCACATGGTCATTCTCGACGATAATTTTAAGGCAGATTTCCTTTGGTTCATCCTGTGTTGTTCTCACATTTCGTCGGTCGCCATTATCATCATTATCATTATCTTCATCTTGGCGATTTCTAAAGTAGGCATAGAGCATGGCACCACCCAAGGAGCAAAGGCCAAATCCAAGGATTAATTTGTATGTGGGCGCCCCAGAAAATGGTGAATTACGCAACATTTTTGGATATGTTTTTCTGTGTCTTTTTTATTTTTTTGTGTATTCAATTAAAATGTCAAGCTTCCCCTGTAATAAAAAGTCAAAATTTAATTCTTAGGTTAAACAGATTTCAAGCACTTTTAAGGTTTTAATACCATTTGAATGTTTGGGTATGGAGGAGGGGAGACAGTTCAAAGGGAAGTCTAACAATAAAAAACATTAGAAAACCTTCAATTGCATGTCTAAATTGACAAATTTGAAATGAAATTTTCTGAAATGACTTCATAAGCAACAACAAAAAAAACTATCGCAAAAGATTGTAGGAAAAAATAGATGAGTGACGTTACCTTATTGAGCAACAACAGAAAAAATCAACACTAGCCAACACAGTTACGGATGGGTGGTACTCACATTTGGAAAATCTTTTAATAAACTTAATTAAAATCACATTTTTTAGAATTTATTCAATGTAAAGTAATAAAGACATTAAATTCCAAGAAAACTCGGAAGTTTAAATTCTAAACAAACTATTTGTAAGCGTTGAAAACTATCTAATTCCTAACCGATTTTAGTAAAAACATGTATTAATCCATGTGTAGTTCAATTAACTTTCATTTGTAGTTCGAGAAAACAAACTACTTAAATCAAAGAATTACATACAAAAACTCAAACTTTCGATTGGCCTCAAAACCAATGCTGGGGCTAAATTGAAAATCTTTGATTTCTAGACTTCCTATATGTAACTTCTTCAAAGAGTATATATATTTAACATCATCTAACCGACAAATTCTCGAAAAAATCAAACAATTAACAGAATATTGAGGTAAATATTGAATTTTTTAAAACAGAACAGATTTTATAAAAGATAATTCCCCTAATTGCTTATTCAATATAGTAAACCATAGCTAATTTTAATCAGTAGTTAGCTTAGTCAATCAAACTAAGAAATGTAGTTAATCATGACTTAAAATCAACATCTATGTCTCGAATATTAAATACTCAACTTATGAGTAAGATATCGATAGTTTGAAGCATTTTTGAATTTTTACGATTAGTGAATCTTCGAAATAATCGACATACCAAGAGAATCTCTTTTTTAGATCTGTTCTTTATCATAAAAGAGGAGTTTAGGAGTGAAAAAGTGGTTTAAATATTTATATTTGTTGTATACACAAGTAAAATCATAACTGATCCTTAGTCTCTAAGCCTTTGTTAAAAAAGTTTTCTATATAGGCATCGTTCCAATGTGTCAGAATCGGAAAATATAAATACAATGAAGTAAGTAAGTCGTCTCGCCGACTTAGGTATACCATACACGAGTAAAGCAAATATTTGAAGCATACGAGCACCCTAGCGCCCCCACCAGCCAACGGCCAACTTCGGCCTTTTGGAAAAACGTTTATATGCATAACTTGGCTATTTTTAGTCCGATTTTGATCAAATTTGGTATTTTGCTTAATATTAGTATCAGATTTAAGTGTGCCAAATTCCACAAGGTAAAAAATTACGGGAGATAATAAAGTTTTTCAAATTTCGGGGGCGGAAAGGGGCGTGGCAAAATCTTTATACATACAAAATGTGCGCATTTACTAAGCAAATATACATACCAAATATGGTGTCTCTAGCTGCAATAGTTTTTGAGATAAAGGTTTTTTTTTAATTGCGGGGGCGGAAAGGGGCGTGGCAAAAATTTGAAATAAACTTGATCACTCTACATACTACATGAGCCTACATACCAAATTTGGTGGCTCTATCCCTTATAGTCTCCGAGATCTACGCGCTCATACGGACGGACAGACAGACGGACATGGCTATGTATACTTTATGGGGTCGGAAAAGCTTCCTTCTGCCTGTTACGCACATTTTGGCGACTTTAATATACCATTTCACCCTATGGGTGTATGGTATAAAAATTTAACAAAAGCTAAAAACATTTTAAAGGCTATACGAGTGAAAGAGATAGACATCTGGACTTACGCCTCGTGCATGGATATTCCAAATTAAGATGAAATAACATAAGGTGGTCTCGTCGGAAGCCGAAGCTTACCGAAGTATACACTTAACTTCAGTACACGCTTGTGCACTCACATTACTATCTCACTCACACTCAATACAACACTCAGTATACTATTCGTTTCACTCGCACATATTGCAAGCATACGTTAAGTGTATGTCTCTTGCCGACGGGACCACCTTATGTTACTTCATCATGTTCCAAATTAAGATCTAGCCTTGTAAAAGATTACTGTATTACGTCATAAGGAAGAGAGCTAAGAGAGTGATTAGTTTTACACCTTGCTCAAAATCCAATCCCAAATTTTGTTGGCCAGTGTAAAAGAGTTTTTGGCATATTATTAATATTTTGTTGCAACTTTTGTGCCTCCATAAATCACGTAACCCCACAAAAAGAGATGGAAAGCTATTAACCGATATTGCATATGTTTAGCAATTAAATGTATAAGTAGAGAGATAATAAATCCATGCAAAACATGACGGAAAATGTACTTGAATTTGGTTTCGGAGGTTCTTGTTTCAGGTAAAACCAGTTTATGCAGTTTCTCTATACGTTTTTTGCTTAGTCTCTGTGTCTGTCTGTGCGTTTTGCGTTATCAGAGAGTCCTCAGACCGGTTTATAATTAACATTCTTCCGCCGTTTGACTGCATAAATATTTGCTTTATCTTTTAGCTGATAATAACCAAATAGACTTGAATGTAAACAAGACCAAAATAAACCAATTGCACATATCACTATATGTGTATATATGCTTAAGAATATTAAGTAATTATTAACGAGAACGAATTTTTCGCATTTGTTGTTGTCTGACCTTGATCTTGAATTTCCAGAATGCTATAGCTTCCGCAAGCTGACTTTAGCTATCAATTGAAGCGTTACAATTTGTTAATGTGTGTTTAATGGTATTTTTTTTTATTGCCTATTTGTTTTTACATTTTCACGTCGTTCGTTTGTTCGTAATGAATTTACTCGTTTTTATTTCAAGAGATGTTTTAGCTGCCGCATTTCAGAAGTGACTGTTGAAAATATTGAATTTGAATTTTATCTGTCTCTTCGGCACCCGCACAAAACAGCTGATTGCACTTTCTCGCTCTCGCTCTCTCTCTCTCTCTCTCGCCATCCTTTGTTATCCCTCTATCTCTCTCTTTCATAGGGGCATTTTGCCGGTTGATTTGAAAAACTGAATTGATTATTAAACGAGGAGAATAATGCAAACAAATGAATTGCGACAAATTGTCTAAGGCGAGTGAATATGGAAAAACTAGACAAAGAGAATGAGAGTGAGAGAGAGAGCGGCTGAGCTTAAGAGCGTGCGGCAAAATGCTAAATTTAGTCAAATGACATAATAAACCGTTCGTTTTTGTTGTCAGTTCAAGTTGTGTTTTGGTGAGAGGGGCTCTGAGAAGGACGCCGTCAGAATTCAAGCCCGATGATTTATTGGACTTAAATTTTTGTTAACAAATTATGCAGAATCGCTTTTTGTATATTCTTTATGCCACAGGCAGTAATCCCATGCTACATACAAATCTGGTTGTTCACACCCCCCTCCAATAATTTGTATGCCAAGAATTGTGCGTTCTCAAGGGGGTCACGCGGTGAAAATTTCTAAAATATGTAGAATTTTTTGTTATTGCTATTTCTTTATTGGCAATGTTTCAAATGGTTCTTTTTTTTTGTAGTGAGCTAAATAAAACCGTAAATCAACAATGAATATCGACGTCATCACCAGAAAAGGTAAATTTGGAGAAGTCTTTATACACATACATACATATACGTACATACACATGTGGGTGTGCAAATGTAAATGTATTTATTTTATAAGGATCATCTGTGCAAAGTACGGGTTTTCATTTTCATTTCCAATGTTCAATGTCAATTGATAGTAAAAGTCCCGTTTGTTGTGCCGTCTCTTTTTTCCTCCAAAGTAGTTGTAGTTGTAGTGTTATTCCAGTCATTCATGAATTACTTACCCACTGAAGCTTTGATCAAGTCTTGGACTATAGTTTAGTTGATAAATTTAATGATTTGCATTTAATTTGTTTATTACTAATTTGGAAGCACTGTAATTAATTCTTTTTGTTGTAAATTTACGTCAGCCAAGCAACAAAAACAGAAGAGGCCGCGTGCGTATTAGCTGCCAGTGTTGGACACATTGCTGATGTTACGAATTTAGGGTTGTGCGAGTATTAACAGAATGTTATCGATAAATCCCTAATGTTGCGGTTGTTTTCAAACATTCATTCGTTTACATATATAGGTCATTTGTTTTATTTTGTTTTTAATTTAATTGTAAGTATATAAAATGCATAATTGAGCAGCCGTTTAGCTGTTAGGTCATTTAAATACTAAATGCTATGATTCACATTCGCGTTGTCTAAGTACAATGAACACTTTTGTATGTTGCTGATTTAAGGCGCACACTGATTAAATAACAAATTGTATAACAAACATATATAAATATATATGTATATATAGTTTAAGCTAGGTAATGTCTCGTAAAGTATTGGGCTTAGTGCCATCCATGTCAAAGCAGCGGCAGTTACAAGAGGAAACAGGACATTCTGGGTTTTGTCTAAATGTAATGAAATAAAAATTCATAAATTAATGAAATTGTATATAAAAATAAGTTTGAATCTTACTTAAACCACTGCATAATGTGCTCCGTATGGCCGCCATGTCGACATGTCTGACACCAGGAGAACCATTTCGAAAACGGTTTAGTCTGCCATCCTTGTACTTCGGAAGCTGGACTTTCACTTCCATTGCTCATATTCATCATCGTTCCCATGTGCATAAGACACAGGGAACAGCGTGGTAATGGCTTTCGACAGCTTGGACATGACGATAGACGATTTGTGCTCGTTGAAGTGCTACGTGGTCGCGGCTCATCCAACAAGGCATTCGATACGGATTTGCCACAGAAATTGCACGATAAATAAACAGTACGCGAACTTCTGGACGCGAAGCGTATGCTTTCTATTTTGATATCCAATTCGGCACGCTTCTCCCATAGACCCCAGCTATTAAGCCAATCCAAATAACTTGAGATCCAATATTGAATGCGATTATCTGAGAAATGTTCATGGCGGAAGTAATTAATGACCACCAGGGCTACAGTCTGAAATATGCAAAAAAAAAAAAAAAAAATAAATATTTCTTATCAACTGTAATCCTTTCAAAATTCATTTACCTGCGCATCAAAAGTAGCATCCATGTAAGCCTGAAGTATATCGATGCCATCCAAAGATTCTCCGGTTAATAATAAACCATTTAAATCACCACATTCAATGGCTTTTTGTATCTGATTTTTCACATAATCGGCCAATTTGGTCTCGGACAAATATTTACACGCAAATGCCATACGATCAGCCAGCGAGACGCCTTCCTCTTTAAGAACTCCTTCAAAATTATCCTTCTCCATCGTTAGAAATAAGAAAATTGCTCTCAAATGTGGATCTTGAATTTGCATATTTGCATTGGATCGTTGATTTCGCCATGTGGTACTACAACGATCGGCATTAAAACTGGATAGAGCAATCACTGTGATCCGATACATGCTCGGATCGCTCATCGTATCCGCTGCCGAGGAGAGAATTTTACAGGCAGACAGAATTTTCAAATGGAATACACATATCATAGCGGCGCGACTAAATTCCTTATTGGCAAAGAGTTGATCAATGAAGCGTTCCAGTTCCTGATCGTGGGGCCAACCACATAGCTGTAGGGCAAGATGGCGTTGTTCACTTCTGCAGAATGAAGGAAATATTATGTAAATTATAACACTTATCCACGAAGGATTCAACTTACCGGTAACAGGTTAGTTTGTTGGAATTATTGATGCCATCTGGCCATTGTAGAATCTGTGATTCCATGCGCGAACTGGCCATTAACGCCTCCGATGTGTGTCCCAGATTAATGCCCAGTGTGGACTTTAGGCCAGTCAAGCGATCATCACAATAAACATTCTTCAATGTGGACCAGACATTTCTTAAATAAGGACTTAAATGAAGTTCAGCAAATGACCTATTATCCGGCTTCATGCCATAATCCTCGATAGCCCTTTGACGTATCTTATCCTCCAAGTCGAGTTTCATTAGTTCGGGTTCTAGGATATCAAAATTGAATGCTGAGCTAGTCCCGCCAGTATAGTCCAATGAACTGCCACTCGAATTTGTTCCAATTGTGGGTGCTGCAGTCGCTGTCGTTGTTGTTGTTGTGGCGGTGGTAGTTGGTGACGAACAAGCCGCCATGGGCGGAGGAGGCATTAGGAATGGAAGTTTTGTGCGATTACTATAGGCCGTATGGAGGCTGGCCGGCAAACGAAAGTCCATAATGTTCATGGCATCTGCCAGTAGTAGAGCTCTCTCCACATCTCTCGTATGCCAGGATAAGGAATTTAAATTGGAGAATTTCGTTTGTTGATATTTAGCTGGAAATGGGCTAATTTGACGCTTAACATGATAAATCTCACGGGAATTCTCGTTATCCACGCTGCGTATATCATATAGAGTTATATAGGGCGAATCTCTTTGCAGTGAGGAGAGCAGACTAGGTCGGGTGGGACACCAGGCAATTTGTAAATGATTTTTCGATGATTGAATTTGACGCAAGGGACGATCAATGGCACGCAAATCCCAAAGCATAACAATGGAGTCAACATAGCTGCATAAATAATGGCCATTTGGAGCCACAGCTAGGCCATGGACGGTTTTCGTTTGAATGCTCTGGCAACTGGCATTGTTCTCTAAAAAGAGTTGGAATTTTGAAGTAGGATTAAGTCAAACCAAACGGGTTAGGTAACGCTTACGTCTTAGGTCAAAAAGTTTGATCATTTTTTGACTCATGCCCGCTATAAGCAGGCGTTGATTGCGATCCCAGCACACCGAATTAGCCGATTCAGCCAAGCCAAAAAAATTTGCCGTATCTTTGGGCACACCACGTTCAATGTCCCAAATGGTTATACACGAATCCGAACGATGACGATCATGTCCAATAGCCAGTATATTAGCGGATTGCTCATTCCAGGCCAAGCAAGTGCACATACGCTGCTGTCGTGGAGCTGTTAAGGATTATCCGATCATTACAGATAATAGTTTAATGAATAGTTTTATTTGGAAACTCACTGTACTCCCAGCTGCTGTCGTAGCTGTCCCGAAAATTGCATATGCCAATTTTACCATCACCCAAACCCACCGCTATAATCGGCTGGTCACTGTGATAGGAGGCGGCCACACAACGGGCATATTGATAGCGCGACTCATTGGACAAATAGTTAACCGAAATGTAGGGCAATCGACCTGCAAATTTATACCGTTAATCAAATGGAAATGTAATTCCTTTTTTGTTGGACTCACTCTTTGGCGTGGCACCGTCATCTTTGCTGCTGCGCACTTCATATAAATTAATCTCTTGGCCCCAGGAGACAAACCTATCTGGAAAGTTGGGAAACCAACTGAGGCCATGTATAATTCCACTCATATTAAACTGTATTCCATTTGCTGTTTCTCTCAATAGAATTTAGAAATTTTCTTCAACAGATTGCAGTTAATTGCGTCGCTTCTTATCAGCATGCAGCAAAAACAAAAACACGGCCACACACACACACACACACATGCACAGAAACACACCGACACATGGAGGCCGGCTATCAGCTGTTTCCGCCGCAACCGCAACATTTGCTTGTTATCCAACACTAATAAAAGTTCACTGAAGCGTCCAGTAAACAAAATAGTTAAACGCTGGAGAGGATTAGCGGACTCTAACTTTAATAGCAGCTGTTGCTAACATTTTGAGCCACGCCTTTTTGTAATCCGATCCTGCAGCTGCAATTTTTAAAATGACCAAACAAACAAAAACTCCCCAGAAACAAAATGAAACGCAGTCAAACACGTCTCTAACACCTGTGCGATGTAAGTAGACCCCCTAAGATGAGGCAGGAAAAGACCAACTCCTATCCTGAAATCGTTTCAGTTCTTGACAGACAGCCTTCGCCATCACCCATCAACCATGACGCCAACTTGGCCACCTGTAAATCCCGTCTAGATACCCTAATCAAACAACTCCAAGATAATTACGCCAAATGGCAACTAGCCCAACAGCGTGGCACCGCCATTTGTTATGCCATTGAAGCCAAAAAGACCAAGTGCTTGGAGAAGCTTGATACAGAAGACCAGGAAGACGTCAGTTGCTATTCAGATGATTTGATCCTGCCCTGCAGAAAGTTAGCCATTATAGCCACCATATTTATAGATATAGCAAATAATACGAAAGATTGTCTGAGACAATTAAGAGCTCTGAGTAAGATGCCAGGCGCGGCAGGTGACACAATTTTCTATCGCAGTTGGAAAATACCTCAGTTTGTGGCCTTTACCCAAGAGCTGTCTGAACGATATGAGCAGGAGGCATTGGTCAAGCAAAAGGTGATGGGTGAGTATCGCAATTATTCACATTATTGGTAAACTGTAAAGAAAAAATAATGTTCAATATTATTGTAGAAAACATTGCCCATTGCATGGAACGTGGCGATCTTATTGCTCAGACCACTCAATGGGAATATCCGGAGCATACGGATGACTATGTTAAGCTCGGTTTCCTCTTATTAAATGAAGAAGTTAAATAATTGAACGTTTTCTTGTGTTTTATTATAAGTAAACTTATCTAAATACTTTACAGTCATATCCATAGCTTATTGTATGAGATTCAGTTGATGCAAATTTCGTTTCACAATAAGAGATTAATTAGTTTTTAAAGTCTTTTAAAAGGAGACAATGTCCAAATTGGCTTTGGGAGTAGATGTAAAATGATGATTAGACCACCACCACCAAGTGGCGCAAGAGAGTCCTAGAGCCAAACTTGAATAGTAGATGCAAGTCAGCAAATTCGACTTTTTCTGAAACATTGGCAAATAATCATAAAATTGTTTATTATATTTTAAAAGCCGAGTTTGTAGCCTCACCTTGCTGCATTTTTTTAACTGAGACTGTTGTTGTAGCTGCTGCTTTTGTTTAGCTTTGGCATGAAACTCTTCAATATTCTTGATATCCACGGATAAATCTTCGGTAATCATTTTAACACTTTTCAAAGCTTCCAGGACAAAACGACTGGCATAACGCTTCTCGTTAACAATCATATCTTCCGGCTGCTTTGACATCAGTTTGTAATTGGTAGCGGCCAGGGATGAACGCAAATACATTAAATGATTGGAGCAATTACCAATAATTTGCGAATTATATTCCTTGGCCGCGTCTGTCTGACAAATATAATCATAGCTTGGATCCTGATTGGGTAGCTTGGAAAAAAGCTCCAATAGCTCTTTCTGTTCCCATGGCAGTGTAAACCCAAATTGCTCCAGATCTTCAGCGTTTAGCGAAGCCAAGTCACGAATACCCAGATCTTCTGGTACATTATCATTGATGGACGAATTGGACTGTGAGTTTCCTAAACGCATCAACGTTTTAATGGTCTCACGCTCTGCACGTAGGTTCTTCGAGTTTCCAATAAAAGCCCTGTCTTGCTCCTGCTGTTGGGTGTGTGAGTGAAATTGTTTATTGGCTGAAAATTGTACAGCTGGTGGTATATTTGGAAAATCCATCCCAGTTTCTGAAGACATGTTGTTTTCAATTTTACTATGCAAATGATAAATTTTAAATAGCCGGATCAAAATACAGCAATATCGGCACGCAACTAAAGTTCTTTTCCAACACTTCCACTTAGAGATGGCCATATATGTGCTTTACATAAAATTAGATTATTACAAACGGAATCGAAAGAAGCACTAAAAATATTCTATATTTGACTATGCTAAAAAGTCGAGTGTTCCTTTAATTATGATTCAAATGAAGAAAATATATATTTAAGGAAAAAAACATATGGATGAAGTAAAAAAGAATTAACATTTATATTTCAACATTTTTAATTAAACAATTCTTAAGAATCTTTCTTGTCCCCCAATGTTGATGATGGCCGATAAATAGGAGCGCTGGTTAAGGCCGCCTCTTGTATTTTCTTCATAAACAAAGCTTTCTTGTGTTCTTCCGCATTGAGAGCAGCTCTTGATGTAGACGCTTTAATGCGTTCAATTTTCTCTGCATTTGGCTCAGTTAATTGCATTAAACCGTAACCAAGGCCTCCAAAGGAAACTAGCCATAAAAGGGACTTTACGTACGGATTGCTGAACATGGTAGTTTTTTGTGTGGTGGAATATTAATCGCTTTTCTTGAGGGAGTTCCAGTAAGTGGCATCCGCGTGACGGGCTCTGTTATCACCAACAATTTCACCAATTTTGTAGTAATAGTCTAGCACAAATGGATAATTCTCGTTGATGTGCTGGCGGAATTCTAAAAAGCAGAAATAGCAAATTATTATAAAAATGCCGCAACTTATGTAAATCCTTCACTTGCCTCGATTTGTGTTCATGCGATAATAGACGGCGTAGCTGGCAGCAAAACAAACCGCTTCCAATACAAAAAGGGTTTTGGCGCTTCCTTTGATAAATCTCCAAATGGCTGGCTTAGGGGTCTTGGGCAACATTACAAAAGAAATAAAAAAAACAAAACGGACACGTTCCAATTGATGTTTAACAATTTGTAACGGAGAGTGAAGGCAATATGTGGCTTACGACGATTTTAGTGTTGGAAAATATAAATGACTATTAGAGAGGAGTAAAAAAAAAACAGTCCTCTGCATGGACACAACAAAATTTCAAATAGAAAATAGACACGACAGTTTTTAACTTAATTTCTTTTTGATTTTTATTAAGGAAAAACAAAGCTAAGACACATCAACAAGGGCATATTTTTATACTCACTGTGGCCACACTATAGCCGAATATCGTCTTTCACTACAAAAACAGATTTATTCCAAATATAATAAAACTAAAATTTCTGTTGCATTTTTGTGCCGTTATGTTCTAGTTTATATACAAGGTTGTCGCATTTTCTGTCTCAGTTAGCAAATTCTACGAATGAATCTCGAAAAGTTTAGCCACCTCATTGAGGTCACCATATTTCTTATTTTGGTTAATTATTGTCCTGGCCAGGCCTATTCGATTGAATAGATTCCATAGCAGAATGCCAACGATTTTATCATTTTTGAGATAAAAGATAACACCCTTTCCGTATTCCTCCTTTTCATCGGATTCACACTCAAAAGGAGTTGTATTCTCAGAATCTTCATTGGAGGTTTCAACTGTTTTATGGTTTTCAGAGCTATCCGGGGATTCTGTTAAGTTATCTGCCTGACGTTCGGACGCAGAGGGCAGGGCAAAGACACCAACTGTGGGCAGAGAAGAGTCGACCAATCCGATACCTTCGTAACCAACTTCCGGTCCCAGATCTGACCAAAACATACTCTGGTGCTGATATGGTTTCTCTGTAAACGAACAATTTCCGATTAGTCGTATATAGCATTATTTTAGGGATTAAAGCTCTCTTACTTGCTCCTGTCATATTCTCGCCCGCAAGTCGTCCCGAGACCACCGAATGATCATGATGTTCCACTCGCCTTCTGCCCAGTAAGGGATCATAAAAGCATGAGGCATCTCCGGCAACATAAAGATTGCGTCTTGCTTCCAATTCAGCGTTGACAACAAAACCACCAAGACTACGATCCACCTCCAAACGGCTTGGATGGGCAAGAGCCGTATTTGGAGAGCAACCCACACAAACAACCACAATATCAGATAGCAATGTCATGCCATTATTTAGTTTCAACTTTAGCTGAGTTTCATCCCGGGCTGCTGACCGAATGCTGGCATCTGGTATAACACATACACCTAATTCCTCCATTTTCTTCATGGTCCAGGCACTCAAGTAGTTGGGCAACACCTTGGACATGTTGCCCTTCTCCTGAAACACCTGATACACTTTGCCACCTCCGTTCTCCTTAGAGAAATGTGCCAGAGAGCATGCCAATTCGCTGCCAATGAAACCATTACCCACTATGGTAATGGACCGTTTCTCCTTGGCATAACGACGTAATCTATCAAAATCGTCTGGGGTACGATAGACCATCACCTTTTCACGTACACTGGGTGGTGCGTCGCTGAACATTGACAAATTTTTCGGGGCACAACCCGTCGCTATGAGACACTCATCGTAAGCGATTTGATAGCCGTCGTTCAATGTCACAACGCGATTCTGTGCATCCACTTTCTTTACGGCGAAACCTTGAGCAACGGCTATGCCACCTTTTACGCTGTCCTCGAGCTTTTCAGGATCTATAAAATACTCATCTGGCTCAAAGTACAAACTGCGAACAATCAAATAGAAATTAATAAGAGATGCAGAATATTCAAACAACTCTCAAAGTTTACCTTCGCTCTGAGCCTGTCCATTGCTTAAAGCGGTAATCTTTAATGGGATCCTCATTGGGATTGGGTGTATACCACAGTTCCTTTGAAAGTGGTGGTCGCATATACGGTTTACGATATTCATTGCTAATCATAAGTACTTTGGCAGTAGCATCATTCGATTTAATGGCACGGAAGGCAGAGAAGGCAGCGGTTCCACCACCAATGATTAGATAGGGCACATGTTTCGGTAGACTCTCAGAGCTAGCCGGCGCTAAAAAAGATAAGAATTTGAAAAGAAAGTACAGAAGAGAAAGTATATAGAACGAACTTGTCACTTTTCCGGTTATTTGGGCACGTTTCAATGCCGTTTCCGAATCCTCGTCCTCGTCGCCATCGCCAGCGCCTTTGCCGGAACCATCTTTGGACCGATTTGTAAGAATCCAGGCCAACTAAATAATATATTATAAGGTCACTTAATGTCTTTTTGCGTTCTATATCGTATAAACTTACGAAACCTCCGGCGAAAAGAGCAGCCAAAGCACCCAACAAGCATTTTAGCTTCAAAGCCCGATTCTTTTCTTCACAATCTTTATCTCCTTGTCCACCACCAGCACCACCAGAGCCACCAGCACCATCGCTGCCATCCCCTCCACCACCAATTGTATTAGTCTCCCGGCGTATACGACGAAATTCTTCGCAAGGATCCTTCTCCTGTTTGCAGGGATCAATCACTGGCTGGGATTTCTCACACTCGGACGACTTAAGAACCTCAGATGCCGAGCACACAGTTCTGCAGTCCGCATGACCCTAAAAAAGAACGAAATAGATAATTAATAAGTGGGTTTAAATAAAAATGATGAAATCGATGGGTGAAACAATGAAATGATTGGCATTTTATACCACTTGGAATTGTGGTTCTTGATTGGTGTTATCTTTATAACTGCTGCCGCTCGACTGGGATGAGGATGACACTGGCGGGGATGTTGTTGATGATGAGGACATTACGGTATATGGGGGATTATTATTGTTATTATTATTAAGCGTTGTATAGCCGGGTGGCGGATCATCATAATCTTGATCATATTCTGCCGATCTCGGTGTAGTTAGACAGGCTTGATGATTCGGATATTTATTAGCTTGCAATTTTGTACGCGCCTCGAGAGTTCTTTTCTTTACCATATGATATAAACTGTTGTGTGCCGGCCGGCAGGTACCTGCAGATTTTTGATAAAACATGCCATTAACATAACCTCATAGGGAAATCCAATGTCACTTACCATTCGTCGGCGGAAGCTTCTGGGTCGGCGACAGTGTGCTTCTGTTGGCCAAGATGTATGCCTGCCGGCAGAACTTTTGACTTAAACATCGCACACTTAAAATACTCATATCTGGAATTTAAATAAATGCAGGATCGGAGCAAAAGAGGAGAACACAACAAGACTTCCGACTCGGTCCTTTTTGTCTTTTTTACAATTGTGTAACTACGAGAAGGAGAGGGGGTAAGGTTGAGCGTGTTCGTGTGTGAACGGCTAGTTTTCTAACAAAAACAAAATATATAGAATGTTTTGATTTGTATGACAAATTTTTCATTGGGAAAATCACGTTGGTTTCAATTTATGAATTTGATAATTGAATGAACTATATATTTGGTTCCCGTATGTTCTTTTCGGCAAATCATTCGAACATTTGCTCAATATTTGTTTTTGTTATCTCTTCTCGCTCTCTCTCTTTTTCTTAGTGATTCTCTCTTGCTATGGTCTTTCAAAAGAAGTGCTGCCCATTTTTCAGGGCCTACGAAAAATAGCTAAATGAATACTTAAAACCAGCTAAAACAGCTATTTTTATAACACAAATTTAGACGGATTTTTAGATTCCGTCGTAATAAACATTTGTGATATTTAATAATAAAATAAATATGCTTGTAATCTACAATTGAAACGCGTTTTATTTTTATAAGATAAAAAAGAATATTAAAACACATTTATTTTGGAGTTTTTCGAAATTTTTTTTACCTACATATATATTGAAGCAATTTTTTTTTAAATTATTTTTTGTTGAACCAATAATTTGGAGAAATGCATTTAATTGAATGATTTAAACCGAGAAACAAACTAATTATAAGTTAATTTAAATAATACTAGTGGATTTTTCAGAAATAAAACAATTAAAATTTCTTTTAGTTTCCCAGCAGGACTTGTCAAATTAAAAACAAAAAAAAAAAACGAAATTAACCGAATTTAAAATTTGTTTACCGTTTTTATCATTTGTCAATTAAATTGCTCAATTTTAATACGTATCTATAATTTTAGGTTTATAATAAAGAAATGTTTTATTAAATGTGCGAATGTTAAATAAAATATAAAACTGGTAGAAAATAAGTTTTAGAAACACGTATCCGTCTAAGTAAGGTTATTTGTTGTTGCAGCAGCTGCTGCCCCACTGACAGGAGGCTTTATGCCCATTAACTGGCACAGTTCATTCCTTAAAGGACGAACTTCTACCAAGGGCAAGGTCCAATCCGTTTCGGATAAAAGTGTTAGGATTTCATCCATATTATCTTCCGGTATCTCAGTAACATCACCATGCAGGGCAATGGCTTCATACAGTTTCGTGGCCGCCGTTTTTCGTACATGAACATGTTGTAGACCCAGAAATACGGATATTTTCGACAAGGCACGTCGACTAAGTCGTGGCACTTGAATCAGTTGACAAAAGGCACTAATACTACTGGCCGTCTTATATAGTTTCTTGTAGCCCTTCACCTCGAGATTTAGCAGGCGATAGATATCCTCAGCAAATGAATCATTTTCATCATGAAGAACCGCATCTATAGTGCCCGAACCCATGAGTATATCGAGAAAACTTAACATGGGATAAGTAACACGTTCATTTAAGAGATTCTCTTCAAAATTCTGTCTAATCTCGGAGCATAGGCGAGGTACTGCCTCGCTGTTAGAACGCAAAAACTGAAAGAACGCTGTCGAAGCGTATTTTATCTGCAAATAATAGAAATTTTAATTAACTATAAAACCTGTTAGAATCCATAGCTTACCAAAGATTCAGTCAGTTGACCAATGCTGGCACTTAAACCCAATAATACACGCTTTGAATAACTTTCGAAAGATAAGAGTTGACAAAACAGGGGGAATGTATGATCGGCAAAAAGCCATAGTACAGTGTTCTCATCCTTTGGAAATATTTCCAACAATTTGGCATGTTCTGGTATATATGGTATGGCCGGAGTGGAATGAATCAGGTTGCAGCACAAACGTCCAGCCAGTCCACGTGTACGATCAATTTTCTCTACTGCCTGCTGCATAAATCCCACAACAATTTGATGGGTATGCGTGGGGGACAATAAATCTGGTGGACACTTTGTGGCAATTTCATATAATGAGACCATAGCTGCCTCGCGTACCCAAGCCCCAATATCACCACGATTGTCCAAAGTGTACTCATCCAATGCTTTAAGTAGACACTGAATCACCTTGTTAAAGTTGTGGGAATTACCAAAAGAATCTATATCAATAGAGAATTAAGTTAATAGAGATCCCAAGATTAAAAATGAGTTGCCGAGTTCACCTGTATTCTCTGCATACCCAACACTCTGGACAAGTTTGGTCAATGCCTTGACACTATGGGTACGGGCTTCGCTCCAACGATACGTTTGTATGTTCTCGTGATCTTGGAGGGTCATTTCACCCGCTCTCACTGCCTGCAAAGGCGTTAAGGCATGCTTGACTAGGTTATCCAGTATTGCAGCCAAATGTGGTCGTATCATAAATGCTGGCAGCACTCCAAGGGTAGCTATATAACCCATACGTATATGCTCCTCCAAATCGTTTTCTGCTCCCTTTAGATAGGCATTAATAATGCGTTCATTTTGCTGATTGCGTTCTGGCAGGCAGTAATAGGCTCGACAGAGTTCAGAGAATGCTTCCACAGCTGATTTTCTTATTCCAGTCGTCTTGGTAACCAGACAAATATCAATCACAGATTGCCATGTGTCTGCAATGAGATTAGATCCTAGAGACACGAGTTTAACGTTTAGAAATAATACTTACTCAGGCATTCTTCAGTGACTTGCAGCTTGGCCAGACTGCAACTTCTTATAAAGTGTGTGGAACAGGATTTCATAAGCTCACCACTCATGCCACGATAATAATTTCGATCTAGAAAGCTTTTAATTAGTTCATTCAATTCAGCTAAACGTTGATTGGATAGGTAGACTGTTGCATCCTTAGAGTCCAGCTCCATTTGCCGCAGAGCCAAAGTAATCTCACCCATGGCCAAGACACAACCATGACGAGAATTAACATCTATGGTGTCGGTTTTGGCCAGCAATTGTGGTAGCATCACTCCGGCCATATACTCTGGCTCTCGAATTGCAAACTTATGCAAAGCCTTGGCTGTTAGTTCTCTTATTGCCGGATCCCAATGACCCACTTTACGTTGCACCAGGTGATTTATGAGTGGTTCGCGATAAACCTGATATTGAGCTATATAATCACTGATATTCAAATAGGAATTTTGCCTTATGCCCACAGAATAGAAATCCGTTGTGGTAGAGATCTCAATGCCGAATGGGAAGTTGCCAAGACGACCCACAGACTCTTGAAAAGCAGCCGAAGCGGCACGCCTACAGTTAATCTCCCGATCAAAAACGGCCACAGTAAGCAGGCCCGAAGAGATCTTCTGAACAAAAGGCTTCAAATCATCCGGATTATAAGCTCGGGCAAAGGCCCAGCACATATAGCAAGCAGCATCACGTATATGCTGACCCACCGACATGTATCCCTTCATTTCGTCATAGAACAGAGCCTGCATAAGCAATGGAACCAGTTCCTCGAGGCGATAAGGTAGGAGTAAACCTCTCTTTGCCAACTCAGCCAAGGCCAGACAACCACCATGCCAAGCCTCATGTGGCTCTAGAGGATTAAGTATATCAATCACTGAACCAATAACCTCATCGGCTAATTCCTTTGGCAAACGATTAGTCACACGACCTAGACCTTTGGCTGCGCTCCAGCGTATATCATTGCCACCGCTTCGTAGGGCTTGAAGTAATTCTTCAATCACCTCTTCAATTGAATCTGGCACCACAATCTCCTCTTCCAATTCGTCAGAATTAGCCTCAGATTCTGCTGCATTCTCCGAGCCTCTAGCCCCTGACTGATTGAGATTCGTGGCCAAGGATCGTGTTCCTATTAAGAGTGAAAAAAAAAAACAGATTAAGATATCCTTTGCTTTGGTGTTTCCCTCACCTCTTTTATAACGCCAACTGGCTATTCTTGGCTTCAAATGAACCAAACCTATGCGTTGAATGATTTTTACATAGTTTTTATATTTCAGGAAATCATTGCCATCCTTGTAGTTACAGGAGCCAATCCATCGAAGCAACTTATCGGCATAGGGCAACAAATCTTCGCGTTTTCCATGCTTCAAAATAGCTGCCACTGCAGCCAATTGACCGAATTTGACTTGCACCGTATCGGCCTGATGTTGATCCATGATCCAATCCAGAAATCTTTCCAAATACACATCCTTAATGTCAGATCGTATAAAGTACTTGGCCGACAAATAGGCAGCCATTGCACTGCAAGTATCATTGGTGGATGCATAGAGTTGACATAGTTTGAATATGCGTTCCATTTTACTGGTCTTGGCCTGGACATGATTGCTAACCACACAATTTGTTGTCGCTGAGGATGTGGTCGTTTCGTAAACATCTAGACGCGACATATGAAATGGATTCAATACCAATATGGACATCCATAGGAGTAACATATAGCGTGTCTCCCAATGATCGAATTCCTTGGGATCTTGTTGATCCAGCAGATCCAACACAAATTCCAAATCGCTTAATTCATGAGGCATAAATTTGACAAGGACTTTATAGGTTCGAACTTTACAAATTATGTAGAGATATTTGAATGCAGCATGACGTTCCTCATCTGCCAGATTAGATTGCCTGATCTTTGTCAGCAAAAGGGACAAAAGCAGCTCCAGGTGGGGGTCCAGCAAATGGGGCTGTTCCTGGTAGCGGGTCAACACTTGGGCGTATTGTTCAAATTCTCTTTCGAACGAGCTAGCTCTAATAGACTTTATCTGGTCAATCATCTGTAGCACTTGGTCCAATTCCGTAAAGTGCTCCAGGGTATTCGCTGGTACGTCATCATCTTTTATATCCTCGCTTTGCTGCATTTTTGTATATTGGCTACTAATTCAAAGATTTCTAAAACAGCCGGCTGAAAAACAACGATGACAACAACAGAGAAAATTGTTTGTGTTCCCATTCCACCTGTACCACAAATGATTCACACTGCTGCCATGGCTGCAAAACATGGCGGGAAACTACAATTTGAAAATGTAATAATTTAAATAATAAACATTTAGTCTTTGACAAGCCTACGAAATTAAAATTTGAAAACCATAGATTTTATTAGAATAAATTGTTTCACAATTCTAAGCTAAAATAATAATAATAATAGATTCTAAATATTTGACACGGCTGGTCAGATTATGTCTTAATTCCACTAGCGCAACAACTTTGCTTTGTCAGCTGTCTGCCAGGGCTGAAGAAAAAATCAATTCGAGAAAAATATCGCAGTTTGTTCCCCAACCTCTCTCCGAATGGTTGGCTCTTAAACTATTTATAACCAAGAAACCCCCAATTAATTGAATATTCAGGCGACAAAATTCAAAGGGTGTTTTAATCTCTTGGGTTTTTACACTTGCCGTGGCCTTTCTCTATCGCTCTCTCGCTATCACTGCCAGCCCTGGAAGCAAATCAGCAAATGCATTGTTTGCACGCTGCAGCAACGAATTTGCCCACTTTTTCTTAGTTAGTTGTTGTAAGCACACATTTTAAAATGAGAACAGACAATTTCCTTTTAATCAGCCAAGTGGCCAAGAGACAGGCTTTATGGAACACCAGCATAACCTTGGCCGACCGCAAAGATAGCTGGATTTCACAGTGGGAAGAGGTCGCATCATTAATGCAACTTGATGGTATGTGTACATTTTATGTCGTGACAATTAATTTGTCATTAATGAGTAAAAAATCAATTTACAGTTCTGACATGTAAGAAGCGTTTCAAAAGATTGAGGGACACCTATCGCGCCGAGATAAGGAAAATCCAACAGAGGGGCTCCGGTACCTCTAACTGGCCGTACTTTCGTGCCATGGAGTTTTTGCGCTGCATTTTCGATCCCGAAGGCATGGTAACCTTTCCACCCGAAGCATTTGACTACGAACAAGCAGCCTATCGCAATCATGCGGAACTTGACAACTCGAAAATGGACGATTTCATTATAGAAGTGGATGACGATGATGATTTTGATTTTGAAATAATGGGAGATATATTCAAGCAAAGCGGTGGTGGTGGCAACGAAAGTCGTGGCGGTGCCGGCATTGGAAGTGTTGTTCCTGGTAGGGGCAGTGTCAGTGGTGGCGGCGGTGGTGACTCTTCGTCGGCGGGCCAGGACTCTGGCTCAGAATTCTCAGTTCGAAAGACCATTAATGTAAATACAAATGTAAGCACATCATCGGTAAACCATTTGGAGGCAGATACAGACCTATCGCCACAACTATTGTCACCCATGCAATTGCCACCGAATCACATGCTAATGCCGCGTCCAAAACGTGGTCGCCCAAGGAAGACTTCATCGCCGTGTGAGACGAACGTTCCCTCGTCCACACCTATATCGATAGCAGCAGCATCGGATTCGACAACTACAGCGGCTGTTTCCAAAGATGATGCCGATTATAACTTCTTGGTCAGTTTGCTACCGCATGTGAAATCACTATCCGACATTGGTAATCTCAAGTTTCGAATGGAAATCAGTCGCATTTTATTGGATATAAAGCATGATGAACAGACATCACCACCGCCAGAAGTGCAGCAATTGGCAAAACAAAGATCATCATTGCCGAAGCTAATATCTGCACCAGTTCAGTCCACAACTGGTCCTGTACCTGTTTCAACATCCCAGAAGAAACGTTCGCGTCAACAAGCGACGCAGGAGGAGCCAGCATCCAAATATGCCATTTCAAGTTCAGGATATGTCGACAGCTCGATGATTGAATGCGATGTTAAAATAGAAAATGAGACTTTGTTTTAAATGGAAATTGTTTTCCCCTCAACTCTCCTAGATTTAACTACCACTAATATGATTATTCCAAATGCCTTATATACCAATGATGGTAAAGGATTTTTAAATGCTGAAAAACTGCATTAACAACATTTTTACTCTATTATTTCCATTTTCAAACTTTCCAAAGCAAAAAAAAAAAAAAAAAAAACTGAAGAAATTCTTATAAATAATAAAAGTTGATTTTTATTGATTTTTTATGTTAAAAGCTATTTTTTCATATATGCATATATTAGTTTTGTTGGACAAATTGAAAGAATGTAAACTACATTTTAAAGAATAATAAAGAATTTTTTTCTGAAATCATATAAACATAATAATTAACACGCATGCAAATAGTCAAAAACAATTCAAACACCAAAATACCCGCTTAATACCTCTCTCCGGGTGTTTTATTCCACTCTGTTTCAAACATAAACACAAACACACACGTTTTGTTATCGATATACCCATACGCTTTTGTGTTTCCCATCTCTAGGCAAGAGAAAAAATAAAAAGTTGTAAAAAAGAGGGTTCTTTCGTAAAATTATAAAAATAAGAAATCCAGTTAAAGTAGCAAAATATTGCCCGCGTGTTATTCCATAATCTGCTTGTATGCGGCGCTTGAAGAAGTTGTCCAAGAGTCACAGTGTGACGGGAACATTGGAAATTGATGGAAATGGAAGTGCAACAGCAACTGATTGTGGTGGGGAAGGCGGTGACACGGTAACGGCGGCGGCGGCAATGGATACCAATGGCGGTGGCAAGGATACACTCTTCAATCCAGACATCTTTAAGCATTTTGATAAATCCGGCCGCAGTGAATTGTACGTGAATATATATAGCAACAAAAAAAAACCCACAAACACACGAGTGTGTACTCAGAAAACCGCGCGTTTTATGGGTACTCCAATTTAGCACAGGCAGAGAGAGAAAGAGAGACATAAAGAAAAACATATTTACAAAAATTAGCTGCATCTATTTTTCATCAATTTGCCGTCATCTTTTTTAGTATGAAGTATCTAAAACAACAACTTCAGGATTGCCCCGATAGTCCAGTCTTTGATCGCAATGGCATCTTTAAGCAGGGTATATCGAATGCCATATACGAACTACTCTGGCAGGCCATACGTTATACACACAAGAAAGATTTGGTTCTACATGTGCTTATCGAAGTTGTGGTAAGTACAAACAATTGACGAATTCTATAAACAAATATTCATTGTTTACCTTTTATCACAGGCTCTGCACAAAGAGTTTCCCAGCCTCATTTTGGATGTGGTCAATATTTTAGATAGCGAAACTTCTCTAATGACTGATGGTCTTCATGAGGAGCGTCATGGTTTTGTTCAAATGGTCAAGGATATGGATAAGGTGGTGTCGGAGAGTTTGCTGAAAGAACGTTTAGAAATCGACACACTCCAGGAGGTGGGGATAGTGAAGAATAAAAGTTTCTATACCAAATTCATAAAGGTCAAAACAAAGTTATAGTAAGTATGAACAACTGTATATGCTATGCTATAAAACATAACTTATTTATGTCCTTACGTTTTATTAGCTACAAGCAGCGTCGTTTTAATCTATTTCGTGAGGAAAGCGAGGGATTTGCCAAGCTGATAACAGAGCTAAATCACGATTTTGAAGATCATACAACTCCCGAGAGCATTATGGATATTATTAAATCATTGATAGGTAAACTGATAATTAAGGAAAATATATCATGACATTGTTAATGTTTGTTTAATTTACACATAGGATGTTTTAATTTGGATCCTAATCGTGTGCTTGATATTATAATTGAATCATTTGAGACACGACCCGATCGTTGGCAGCTATTTATACCGCTGCTACGTAGCTATATGTCCACCGGTGCCATTATCTGTGAGGTTCTGGGCTATAAATTCTGTCATTTCAAGGATGGACGCACGCCACGATCTCTATACCATGTGTGTGCGCTTCTGTTGAAGCATGGAGTGATTGAATTGAATGATGTCTACTTATGGCTAACGCCAAATGATGGCAACATTAAAGCTGACTGGGAAGAGGAACTGGCTGATGCCAGGGAAAAAGTTCGAAAACTGCATTTGATTACCACCAACAAGAAGGGAGAAGATAAGGATCCACCACCGCCGCCTACCACAAAGAAATTCGATGAGGACAAGTACAATGTCAATCAAAAGTTTGGTCTCTGCGAGGCTCTACTACGTGTTGGCGACTGGGATAATGCCCTAAAGATCATACAAAAACTGCCAGATCAATCGGTTGTGGTGCAAGAGCCCATTGCCAAGGCCATTGCCGAATTGTTGCATCTGTCTGTCGAGCACGTTTACTATAACAAATGCTTCAAAGCCCCAGCCGGACGTAAGACGAGTCGAAGCCGGCTCTACGATGATGGCAAACTCGTTGCCAAGATGCAGGCACGGGAATTTAGTGATTTAAGGCGATATACTTGGCCCATGGCTAATGCCCTGGGCCCGGCCATGCACTGTGACACGGTGCTAATGTACAAATTGATACGAATTATGGGCAAACTAATGATAGATATGGGTGTCGATAGTTTAAATAGCCCGCCACCTAACTCCGAGGCAGAATTACATTACTATGACATAATGACCTGCATAGATTCATGTATATTGCCATCGTTGCTCTATTTGGACAACAATTGTTCCATGTCCGAGGAGATTTGGGCTGTGCTCAAATATTTTCCCTATCATTTTCGTTACAGTCTATATGCGAGATGGAAAAATGATAGCTATCAATTGCATCCAAATCTAATAATACGTCATGGCCTGGCCCGAAGAGATATCAAGTCCCTAATGAAACGTGTTAGCAAGGATAATGTGAAACAATTGGGTCGTCTAGTGGGCAAGAATAGCCATTGCGCACCTGGATTACTCTTTGACTATGTAAGTAAGATAAATCTATTGAATCAACAAGACTCGAATTATCTTTGTTTCTTCTAGATCCTGCTGCAAATACAAATCTATGATAATCTTATTGGACCAGTTTGCGATATGCTTAAATATTTGACTGCCTTGTCATTTGATTGTCTCGGCTATTGCATTATTGAATCCCTGACTTTAACTGGTCGCTTAAGATTTAAGGACGATGGCACTTCCCTCTCCCTTTGGCTACAAAGTTTGGCTTCCTTCTGCGGCGCCATTTACAAGAAGTATGGCATCGAGTTGAGTGGCCTACTGCAATATGTGGCCAATCAATTGAAATCCCAAAAAAGTTTAGATCTCTTGATACTTCGGGAAATTGTCCACAAAATGGCCGGCGTGGAATCATGCGAGGAGATGACCAACGATCAATTGCAGGCCATGTGCGGCGGTGAGCAACTACGCGGCGAGGCTGGCTATTTCAGTCAAGTGAGAAATATGAAAAAATCATCCAATCGCCTTAAGGAGGCACTGGCCAACAATGATCTTGCCGTCACCATTTGCCTGTTGATGGCCCAACAGAAGCATTGTGTGATCTATCGTGAAACTGCCGCCCATAGTCATTTAAAATTGGTCGGAAATCTCTATGATCAATGCCAGGATACCTTAGTGCAGTTTGGTACCTTCTTGGGCTCTACCTATTCGGTGGATGAGTATGTGGAGCGCTTGCCGTCGATTATCACTATGCTAAGGGAGTATCATATTAATACAGATGTTGCCTTCTTTCTGGCCCGGCCCATGTTTACCCATCAGATAAATGTAAGTTGTATTTTGGATGAACAAGGAGAGAAGCAAATAAGAAAATCGTAAATCGTTTCTCTTTCCTCCCCCCTGTAGCAAAAATACGATCAACTACGTAAAGCTGATCCAAATGCCAAGAAATTGACGGCCACACAAAAGCTACAGAAATATCTAGAGGCCACACAATTGATAATGAATCCCATTGTGGAGTCAGTGCGGCCATTGCACAGTGCTAAAGTTTGGGAGGATATTAGTCCACAATTTCTGGTCACCTTCTGGAGCATGAGCATGTACGATTTGCATGTGCCCAATGATAGCTATCAACGTGAAATTGGTAAACTAAAGCAATTGGCTCAACAGGCAGCCGAGGCCAAAGATTCGGTAGGTTCTCTTTCACTCTCTCTCTCTAACTTTCGTCATACAAATTCAATAATGTGTTGAGTTTATCCCAAACAGAATCAATCAAAGAATAAAAAGGAACAAGAACGTTATATAGCCCTTATGGAGAAATTGAACGATGAGCGTAAAAAACAACATGAACATGTGGATAAGATATCACAGCGTTTGCAAGAGCAAAAAGACAGCTGGTTCCTGCTGCGTTCGGCTAAATCAGCTAAAAATGATACAATTACACAATTTCTGCAATTATGTCTATTCCCGCGCTGCACCTTCACCGCCTTGGATGCATTATATTGCGCCAAATTTGTCCATACCATACACAATCTAAAGACTTCAAATTTCTCCACTTTGTTGTGTTATGATCGGGTAAGAATTATTATTATTAATTACGCAAAAGTTCTTGTTTAATAATTATGTTTTGCATTATTAGATCTTTTGCGATATAACATATTCGGTGACTTCCTGCACGGAGGGCGAGGCCACTCGTTATGGTCGCTTCCTGTGTGCCATGTTAGAGACCGTGATGCGTTGGCATGCCGATCAGGCTGTATTCAATAAGGAATGTGCAAATTATCCTGGATTTGTAACCAAATTCCGTGTTAGCAATCAATTCTCGGAGGCTAACGATCACGTGGGCTATGAGAATTATCGTCATGTGTGCCATAAATGGCATTATAAGATCACCAAGGCAATTGTATTTTGCTTAGACTCCAAGGATTTTATGCAAATACGTAATGCATTAATTATATTGATGCGTATTCTACCCCATTATCCTGTTCTGGCGAAATTGGCACAAATAATTGAACGTAAGGTGGATAAAGTGCGTGAGGAGGAGAAAACGAAGAGGCCAGATTTGTATGTGATAGCCTCCAGCTATATAGGACAATTGAAATTGAAAACATCGAATATGATAAAGGAGAGTGATTTCCATCAAGTGGCCGAGAGGCCAGCAAAAGAAGCCACAACTGGTGGTGCTACGGCTAATGGAACAGCAGCGGTTGGAAATGCCATTAAAGTTTTATCATCAGAGAAACTTGGACAGGCAGCCACTGCCGCAAATGCCTCAGCAAACGCCTCAGCCCCGGCAACTGCAGGAGCAACAACGAAATCAACTGGAAATAATGCATCATCAACGACATTGTACAATAATAACAGCGACCAAAAGCAAAGTAGCAAGGAGCCGGAATCAAAAACTGCTGGTAAGCATAAGAAAACGGAATTACTCTAGACGAACGATATAACATTTCGTTCTGACCCCTTTACAGCTCCAGGTGCTCGCAGTGAAACGAAATCCCACAAATCCGATGGCAACACTTCCTCCAATTTAGTGTCGATCCCTGTGACATCCTCAACCAGCGAACGTGAGAGTAGCAAGCAACCACATGAGTTATCTGCTCCCAGGGAATCACAGGCAGCTGGCAAAGAGGACACAGTCGTCGATCAACAGGTATCCAGCAATGGCAACCAAAATGATCGACGGAAGCGAGAGGAGGAGAACGAACGTGAAAATGATCGACGTCGTAGCTCAAGGGATAACAATCGTAGCAGCAGCACTAAGGATCGATCAGAGGCAGCAGCCGAGCCACCATCACGCGCCCGAGAGCGTTCACATCGTCTGGAGGATTTGGAGGTGACAACGGCAGCAGCATCATCATCGTCACAGCGCAAGAAGATATCGCGACGTGACGAGCAACAGCAGCAACAAACACGCCATCGACATGATCTGGAGACTGTGGATTTGGTGGCCAGTAGTAGCAGCAATAGCGAACATCAACATCAGCGGCACTATGATGAGTACGAAGGCAGGATAAGAGATCGAGACTTGAGCTCCGTTTCCAATGAAAGCAATGGATCACTGCAGCATCGACGTAGTCATGAGACAATTGAATATGACAGAGGTAATTTCTTAATAGAAATTATTTCCCAAACTTTTACAATTAATATTATGATTCATTTTTAGATTCAAAACGTCGAAAATTGGAATCATCATCGAGCAGTTCAAAGGTTAGTAGCTTATGCAGACATATTATGCTAAGACAACATCAACAACAACAACAACAAACAACTACAACAACAACGCTCCAATTACATCCTGGAGGATTAACAACTCTTAAGCCATTATAATATGTGTGAAAAGAACAACAACTATGACGACGACGACGTCAATCGAAATCTCTCCCAATAACTGGACACAATTGGATCTCGTTTACAAATCAGCAATCAAGTTTTTAATTCTTATGTTTAAAATGATCTGTATCAAAAATGAGCAAATCTCGGGGAGTTAGTATTTAAGTCATTGAACAGTTGAACTGCTAGATTGACTTTTTATATACATATATAGATATATGTGAGTATATATAGCAGAGGTTCGGACCAAATCAAATTTGTAAACAATCGGAAATTCCAAATTTTTTATTTTTTTTTTATTATTTGCAATGTGAAAAATTTGTTATTTAGTTTATTATTAGAATAAGGTAGTCATGTAAGTTATAATTTGGAAACCAAATGAGAACGCGCTCGCACACACAAACACACACACACATGCACACAAAATCCGCCAGTCGGTGGTTCAGTGGAGACACATCTACACAAAATCCACCATGATGCAATAGATGAGACATTCAAGGACCTTCAAAAAGTATACAAACTTTGAGAAAACGTGCTGAAAGACAAACTGGAAGACAATATTCGAACTTTAAAACCAAAAAGCAAAATATTCACAAAGACAGCATGCTGAAATGACTAATCAGATGACAATTATGGAAGTCCAAACGGGGGAAAATTAAGACTAAAGGAGAGAAGAATCAACATGCGGAAATTACAAACTAGATGGCAATTAAGGACCTTCAGATGGGTGCATTTCGCAATACACAAGAGGGAAGAAGAACCAAGATGCTAAAACAACAAATCAGATGACTTCACAAGATGCTACTCGAAGAAAATATGAGGAGAAAAATTAAGATGCAACCTTCAAATGGCTAAAAACCAGCAAGACAAGATCTGTGATGCTAAATATTAAGACTGAACATCTTTATAGTGCAATATATTCCAAGGAATCATGTCACCCAAAGAAATGCCAAGGATTGTCTTTATCATCTGTCGTTCTTAAAGACACATTTGGATATGGAAATCTTGACTTCCTTTATCCAAAGAACTTCTGATGAAACTGTAGCATCAACTATTTCGAATAATTGCTAAGGAGCTAAATGTGGAATTCCAAAACCTAACAAAACCTCACTTCTAGCATGGCAAATAAATGCTGAAAAAACAAGCTTCCTAGAAGTTGCTCAATGACTGGATCATCTTTAGACGACAAGACTCCGTTTAAATGTAAACGTAACTGGACGTCTTCATGATTCTAAACATTTTACTGAAACTGAGCAATGGATCCTTTGCCGGAGCTTCTTTTGTGGTCGAATGCTAAAAACAACCACGACATCGATGGCATCGCTGGATAATCCACAAACATCGTTGGAATAAAGGTCCGAATCAATGTGTGGATCGACTTCCAAATGAGCAAGGATGATTCGGCGAGCTACTGGAACCGATTGGATTGAACAATCTAATGAGGATAATTCGGAGAGCTACTAGAACCGATTGGATTGAACAATCTCTTGTGTCTTGTGTGTGGGTTGCTTCTAAATTAAAACAACAATCTGTGACGGTGTGGAATCCATAAAAAGACACCATCCTGTGCAATCAGGCGCTACCTTCTGGGGCGACTATCACCCTTAACCAACCCAATGACTGCAGTTTAGTTGTAAAAATTTCGCGTTGATCTCCGACAGTTTGCACCCTTGAGACGGGTAAGTGATGAGCATATGTGAGACAGGTCGGAATCGTATGTTTTTTTTAGGGACTCTCCAAAACTAAAAAGGCTTTAGGCTCTCTCTACACACACACACACATACACATACATATATATACACACACATATATACACACACACAAAGATGCATATTTTCATTAGACGCATTATCACCCTTACAAGTTGTTTTACTCCTTAAGTTATGTGAATCCTTTTCGTTTAGCCACCTAGGTAAAAAATTAAAAATAAGCGCCGTGTTCCATTTCTATTAATCATTTGTCATTGCAGAAAGTCGAAGAACTCGTTGATAGCGTGAAGAAAGCCCGTGGACTCAAGACCAAAGAGCGAAACAAAGAAAAGTTATCCGATGAGGAGAGAGATGCTCGCAAGGATCGCAAAATGGGACGCAAGAGAGATCGCAATGAAGAGTCCAGCGGCGCCGATCACAAGCGTCGTCGTGATGGTGAGCACATTGGCAGAAACAAAAAAAGGCAATCAAGAAATCAAATGAACAAAATATTATAATTTCCAGCACAAAATGGCAATGATGATGATCTAAGAGAACGCGAACGCCATAGAGTGAGTAATCAATGTTTTTAGTACAAGATTAGTAATACAAAAGCGTTTCCATTTTAAGGACAAGTCACCGCGCGAACGATCACATGAGAAATTTGATCGAGAAAGAGGCGGCAGTTCACGTGGCGATGATCGTCAATATAGTATGTCCAAATCCACACGCTCCTCGAGAATCAATTATTGAATGCAACAAAATAAATGGATTTGTCTACACAACAAAACATGCATTGTGAAACGCATTTTGTTTTTTTTCTTCTGAATTATTTTCTTGCTGATTAATTAAGAATTTTGAAATTGTTTTATCAAACCATTAATTGTGACAAAGAACGTAAATAATTTTGAAATGTTTACAATTTTCTAGAAACTATTTTAATGAATTATATATATATATATTAAAAAAACGGAAACAAACAAAAAATAAACCCAACCATAATGTAAATGTAGATAAAGTTGTCGTTGTTTCTTTTTTAAACTGCAAACCAAATTAGTCATTGATGGTTAAGACTTTAAGAATTAGTTTCAAGACATTAAACTTTAATAGAATCTTTTGACCTCAAGTTTAACATAAACATAAGCTTAGGTTCACTAAAGTCCTTAAAGAATGTCAAGAAACTGAAAATGTATCCCATTAAATTAGTCATTGATGGTTAAGACTTTAAGAATTAGTTTCAAGACATTAAACTTTAATAGAATCTTTTCACCTCAAGTTTAACATAAACATAAGCTTAGGTTCACTAAAGTCCTTAAAGAATGTCAAGAAACTGAAAATGTATCCCTAGTGTAGATAGTATATAAAGATGGGCGGGTTAAACAATTAACGAATTTACGTCTTATTAGTACACAAAATGTCACGTTTGAGCCATCTTGTTGATTAAAGAATGATTTTTTATACTTGATTAAGAAGCTCATTCGAAATTGGTTAAAATCTAGAATATGTATATATAAAGTACAATAACAAAATGAAAACGCATCCATTCTCTGTTTTGTCTCCACAACGAACTAAAGTGTCTTCTAAGCGGCTGTGAAATTTTGATTTATCCTGATTCTGAGAAAATGTATTCATCCAAAATTACTAAATTTACTGAGCCAAAAACGTTTTCTAAATCCATTTATGATAATGATTTTTTTAACTAATTCTTGACAATTATAAGCAAAACAGAATGCGTTGTTTTCGATTGCTAACGATGTTTCGTTACTCTCACACAATTCAAAATATGTTTCTGAATTGTATGATTAAACATATGACTTTAAATGTAGGCAAAAGTGATTAAAAGACGGGATCAAAAGTATATCATCAAACGAGTCGTGGCTAGGATAGTTTCCTCTTGGTAAACAACTTATTTATACCAAAACGAAGTTTAGAAAATGATTTATAAGCTTGGTAGCCAATTTTTCTACAAGTATGAGTACAATTATACATTCAAAAAGCAAATAAATATGAAGTCCAAAATTGTATTCATTGGATATGAACGATTAAAAGTTACTGGTATTCGTTAGGTAGAGTTCAAATCATTCGTAAACTGAATGAACTTGAACTCTAACTCGTATTTGGACATATAATCTTAAAGAGTCTCTTAATAAATTACCATTTATTTCATTTTTATATTACTATTCTAAATATTTAAATGGTTTTCACAAAGTAATAAGAATATACTTGCAAATCCTATTAGCTTTTAGAATTGCTATTAAGTTTTCGCTGATTAAATTCATATATGGAAACGAAATGTGATACTTTGGAAAATCCAAAATATGAATTTACCTAGATTTTTGATGCATATTACTTGACAACTTACCTAAGTGATTTACTTCAGTTGAGTCTGGTAATAAAACTTTTAGCAGCTGCTATTGGGAAAAATACATACCTAAGACTTATTAGGGGTCATCACAGGCGGATTAGAGACCAATTGGTAGGTAAACGATTTTGTTTGTAGCTTTGACAGGTAGCAGATACCACCCACAAATGAATATAAAACCATCCCACTCGACACAGTTGGCTATCAGTTCAACTTGAGATCTCCAACATGAAGTATTGTGTATTAAAGAAAGTATATTTGAGGCCGAAACCTTTGGCGGAGAGGAACACCGAGAGAACCGAGTCGAGTCCACCACAAAGTGCCGACAATTCGTTAAGCACTACACAGCACAGTGCCATGGAATTGGAAGCGGCTGCAGCTCTATTGATGTTACGCTATCAATATGATATACAGAGTGCTGCCAAAATAGCCGCCGCCGCAGCAACCGCCACCATCGAAGCCTCTGCCTCCGCCACCACCACGATAGAAACAGCAATTCCAGCTGAAAGCAGTCGCTCACCCACACCACCACCGCCTTGTGTGATGGATAATTGCACTCCCAAGGAGCAGCAAGTTCGGGTCACGACCAGCAGTCAACCATTGAAGAAGCGTACAATTCCATCGCATCTATTGCGACGATCTCTGACTCCGGCCAAACAACAACAAGTTCCTTCTAATAACAACATCAGTCAGAATGCCATTGTTAAGGCCAAGATCAAGGCCAAGACACCATTGCCAACATTTGAGCGCAACAATGAAAGCAGCAATAACACTTGCAACAAGGCTCTATTGAAATCCTGTCGAAATATGATACGTGAATTCTTGGATAATCAGGAAAAGATTTGAATTTTTTTTTTTTTATCATTTTCAATTTTTATTAATTGCATATAAATTTGTTTTGATTTCTCATTCTTTTCCTTTTAAATATTTTTCATTTTTCATATATATATATATATATATATATATGTATTTACTTGTGTTTATTTCGTTTACATACACATAAATGTTGTATGTATGTAAACGAAATGAAAAGAAGGTTTCTCAAATGGAAGAACAGGTATTGTGGCGACACACTAGAGTGCTAATTATTAGCTATTGGCGGTGTTTAAACTTAAAAACAGAAACAGAAAAATTATATATATGTATATATATATATATATCTGTGTAGATTTTAAGCTAGAGTTAATTAATAATATAATAATAATAATGATAATGTAATTACAGTTGCACTATAAGCTAAATTTGTATGAGCGTGTGTGTATGTATGTAAATGATTTGATTTGATTATACATATACATATATGCATATGCGCGACTATATATAGGTATATATATATATAATAAAAGATTTCAAAAATTTACAAAAAGAAAATCAAATTGGTTCTATTGCTTTTGGTGGGGGAACTAAACTAAAATGGTTAAATTTGCTTAAATTAGAATTGTGTGTAATTAAACAATCCTATAGCTCAAATGAACACCGTTTATTCTTTTTTGCTTTGCTTCTTCCACTGATTAAACTAAACTAAAAACTAATTACAAAATATAAAAACTAATTATGTATACATTATGTATATATATATATATATTTTTATATGATTTTTTTTTTGTTGTTTTGTATAGCATAAATTAAAGTAAAAAGTTGTTTATCCGTTTCTTTTTTCTTTTATATATATAGATATATTATATAAAATGGAAGCCAATGTTGTTAATGCATTTACTTTATAACCTAAAAGGGAGGCGGGTTGGGTTGGGTTTTGGTTTTTTCAATTAGAATTTGAAATTTTGAAAGCTCTTTGTTAAGGCTAAAATCAAACACAAAAAAAAAGAGAGAATTGGGCAAAAGGAAAAACTGTTGCAGTTTTTTTCTTCTTCCAAAAGCCAAAGAATTATATAAAAAAAGATATTAAGAATCAAATTTAATTCTTCTGTTGTTGTTGTTGTTGGTATCACAAGAAATTAATTTGCCATTTTGTATACAAACAAATCTTTCACTTACTTAATTAACAATTTATGCCAACAATTTTGTTTTGTTTGTTGTTTTTTACTTTTTCAATTTAACAATTTTCGTATTTTGTGTTTTTTTGTTTTTGTTTTTGTTTTGTTTGTGTTTTTTGAAACCATTTTTGTTGAGGCAACATTTTGTAAAGCTCAAAGGTGGCAACACTTACTTGGCTAGAATGAACTATGATTGGATTTTGGATAGAATTCATTGATTGATTTGATTTGATTGATGGAAAAAGTTATTAATCTATATCGATAAATGTAGAAATTGGCACATAAACGAAGGCTGCGCTGCGCCGATCAAAAAAGAACTACATCTTAAACTTAATAAATATATATTTCTATATATATATATATATATAAATGTATGTATACATTGTATGAACGATGCATTTACGATGTATGTATGTATATGGTTGATGTAAAAAATATGTTTTCGTTATGTATGCTATGTACAAAAAGGCAACCACATCCAGCTTGGGTAAGGACGGGAAGGGCGGTGAGCGATGACGGGAAATTTTCTTCTTATTTTCCTTATTTTTCTTTCTTGTTGTGTGCTGGTCCCATAATTTGAATTTTTCTTTCTTTCAGGTAAAATTGTGTGTGTGTGGGTGAAAGTGTGTGTGGGGTGGAGGAGGAGGCAGTGGGGGCAGAGGATTGGCAAATCTATTGACGCATATGTCGATAAGCCAATGGCGCCTCTTCCGTTTCTCCGCCACCTTGGCAATCACTTTCCATGGGCATATGCTGTGGTGGAGTTCCGGCTGAATGCTGATCATCCATGGGCTTGGGTGAGTTACAAGCAGTGGGCATTTGTTGTTCATGATGGACTTCTGGCTTGGGCGATAACATCGCTGATGTTTGTGGCTCGGCGGGCGGCGTTGGATCATTGTAACGTATCAGCTTAATAGTGGTTAGGCCATCAGCATTACGAATCAGCCTGCAGAAAGGAGGAGGACTGAGATAAGTTTCTTGGTTTTCCTCTCACTTGCTTTATTTGATTACTTACGGATAGCAGTCCTCATTGCTGCTGGCACTTTTACTGCTCACACTTAAGTCTGTGGGCTTGAGATCCTCACCGGCCGATTCTGAACCAGATGAACCGCCGCCATTCTCCATTTTCAATGGATGAAATTGAAATTTATCCGGACCCACTGAGCCGGGTGTGTTCAAAGCTGGGGAATTTGGTGGCGGGGCTGAGGCAGCTGCTGCTGCTGCATTGGCGGACAGATAATGGAAGGCTCCATTGATGGCATGCATGAAGGGCGGCGATGTGGGTGGCAGACCATACGCAGCAGCGGCAGCCACAGCGGCGGCTGCAACAGCGGGCAGACTCATTGGTCCATTCCTCGAGGCAGGACGTTGGGGTGATTGCTGATGTTGTTGTTGCTGGTGTTGATGTTGCTGCTGTTGTCCCCAGTTCTGACCGGCTGGACTGCTGGGTGGTCCAGTAGCTTGATTGTTAGCCTGTTGTGCGGACAACGTTGAGGATGATCCTCCTCCTCCTCCTCCGGCAGCACCAGCACCATTAGTGGGCGTCGTTTGACGTAACAGCGAGATATTCTTAATATTTTTCAGCTCTGTGGGATTACGCAGGAACTGATAGCAATGACGCTCGCCCTGTACTTTACGCAATATATTGACGCGATAATAATAACGCAAGGCCCGCGACATTTTGTCATAATTCATCGATAGATGATTCTTCTGTATGCCCCAGAGTTTAGCCAGGCCAGCCGGATCTACGATCTTAAAGACGCCAGTGTCGCGGCATTTCCAAGCAATCAGATCGCTATACTTTTGATTGCGATCATTGAGCAACTGTTGCAAAAAGTCCCACAGCAAACGACCATCTAGAGAGGGTAGAGAAAGATAAGTCATCTGTTTCAGTAAACGATTCGGACAGTGAGAATACTTACTTGTATTGGGTTCCGAGTTCTCTGGAAAGAATTCCCGTTTCGCTTTGTACATATAACTGGGCGTGGTGGGAGCTGAGATCGAACCACCGGCGGGCGCCACAATTGGACCACCAGCATTGTCAAGCGTTAGCTTCTGTGGCTGCTGTTGTTGCTGCTGCTGCTGTTGTTGTTGTTGTTGTTGTTGAACCTGTTGCTGCTGCTGTTGGACTTGAACGGCTGCCGCTGCGGCTGCAGCTGCTGCAGCAGCTTGTTGTTGCTGGGACCACGAGTTGACAAAACTGTTTGTCCAATTCGGTTTGATATCCTTGTGTATGGGTGTACCTGGCGGACTGCCCGCACTGTAGACAGATAGAGGGGCGGGCGGCAATTTCTGGCTACCAGCTGACTCGGAGTATTCTTCCTCGGAATCAGAGTGATTGCTGCTGGCACTGCTAATACCCTTCATGGGCATGGCGAGCACGGAACTCGTGCTGGTCGTACTGCTGGACGACGATGATGAAGCAGGTGCTGCGGCGGCATTAGCAGAAGCAGATGTATTAGAAGCAGCAGCTGAACCAGGAGCAGAGACAACTCCATTTTGATAGGCTGCCTGTGGCGGACTGCTGGCCTGTGAATCAACCGATGGTGGTGGACTCAGTGTAACCGAATTGGGTGCCATAAAATGATGTCCTGCCATATGGGATGCTGTGTTATGGAACGGACTGCTCTCTGGGGGTGCATTTAACGGTGGCCATGTCGGTGTCGGCGGATGGCTGTGCGGTGATAGTGGATAACGGCTTGTCGGTGTAACCGGACTGTTGGGCAAATGCCATTGCATCATATGCGACTCAATGATCAGCATCTGTAGTACATTATGCAGGACATCTCCGGCTCCGGGACACCGATGTCCGAAATCGGCACGTGTCAGCAGGCACAATGCCTTGCCATTCATTTGAAAGAGATCAAAATCCAGTTTGGGCAGATCAAATTCACGCACACAGAAGCGTAAAAAGACCAAGACGTCATCGCGACTCCATAGACGCGGATCTGATGGTAGCGATTGTGGTAATTGTGTTTTCAGTTCGGCCAATTGGCTGGATGGGGCTGGCGGACAACGCCATAAAACTTCACTCCAGATATTTGGATTGATTGGATGATTCAACGATAACTGTACAGGAAGCATTTTCATTTTGGACATGCAGCGACAGTTTGGAGAAATAAATGTCCTATCCTGGTTTCAATGGATGGATGTAGATGGATCAGCAAAGTGAAGCCACGAGATCAATTATATATATGCTTCTATCAGATCTGTAACGAAAAGAAGAAAACATTTGTAAATAAACAAATTGGCCAACATGTTGTATGAGTAATATTTGAATAGAACACATGGGAATACTGATTTGTAGAATTTATGAGTCTATTTTAGCTTAATCCGAAAATAACTACATATTTTTGCTTTTATACCGATGAAACTGTAGTTTACATTAAACATTTTTGGTCTAAACAATGTTTTCAATATGGTCCTAAGAATTTACTTCGACGGGGCTTAATTCTAGGGGAGGAGTGGCTCGAAGTACTCCAAGAAAAGAAGCCAAAGTTGATTAAAATAGGTTTTTATCAGGAAAGGAATGGATTCCTTTGTTAAAGAAGGAACAGAACTGTATCCTATAAGATCTTAAGAATTTCTTTCGAAGGGGTTTATTCCTAGGTGCTCAAAGTACTCGACGAAGTGGTAGCATAGGGCGATTAGAATAGTTTTGGAAGTCTTGACGACTCATAACTTCGGAATTTTCGTCAGATTTATAAAGTAACGTAAAATTGTGCCACAAAAACAACACTTTAAGGGATTGAGCCGCCAAGAACACACATTGGTAACTAAAATCTTTAAAGATTTGAATCCATTTCGGCTGTAAATGCAATGTAAACTGTAGCCAGTTGTGCAGGTGTTTACTTAAAAAAAATGGAAAACGTTCTTTTTTTCTCTTTTTTCCAGTTGTCCAAAGTTCATTTTGGAAAAATAAGGATGTTAGTAGCATCAATCGACACACTTCCGCCAGAAAATAGCTTGGCACACACATCACCTAGCAGGGAACACATACCGTGGCAAAACGCGAGACAGACGAAGGAGATGAAGATGTGGAGACGGAGGCGGCGGAGGTGGAGGCGACAGAGTCAGATAGACACATTCGCATTCCAATGAAATCAGATTTCTTCATAATCTTCGCGGCAGCGGCGTCGGTGGCGGCAAACGGCACAAACAGAAATACGTCGGACGCGCACGTCTTTGGTTCGCGTTGTAGTCGAACGAAGTCGTCGCCGATGGATGAAATAAACAAATAATATATCTTTTTGGACGCTCCGCGGTACACAAGCCAACAATAAAAACAACAAGCGCATCCGAGCACTACTTGGCGAAAACTGGCGACCGGACCTGAGATCTTGTGAGAGTCCGAGAAGAAGTGTGGCATGAGTCAGAGACCAAAGAGACGACGCGTCGACGTTGACGTCGACGTCAATAACAACAACAACATCAGCACCACAGGCAGAAGTAAAATGTAGAAGCAGAGGGCAGAGCACACTTGACGCTTTTTTCCTTACTCTCTCTCTCTCTCGGGCTCATTTTGTCTGTCTCATTTCTTTTGGTTTTGCAGGGCAACACACCCCCGCAGCGTTTTGTGTCTCTCTGTCTGTCTGTCTACATTTTCGAGAGCAAAATATCTCTTTTGGAGCAAAAGCAAAGATCTTCTCGCCTGGCAGGTTCCAGGCATAGCAGAACAAGTAAATGCCCTGCGTCAAGCAATCTTTTGAGTGTGTCCTGCCGTCATATTTGAGTGTTTTAAGGGATATGTATATGTACTTACATACATCAATATCATTTCCAAATTGTTTTGGCAATGGAAATTAAAATTGAATTAGCATGATATTAGTTGATATCAACGTCAAGATATGTTTTAAAATCTTAATTTTATATGTCTTGTTCTTGTTTGTGTATTGGTAAAAAGGTTACGAAATTTAACAATGTAGCGACCTAAATAATTCACCTATAACCCAAACATTGATCACATAAAATCAACTTTTTAATTGTAAAAATTTCTCAATATGGTAATTTCCATAAAAATGTGTGTGTGTGAGTGTTGTGTGTCTGGTGTATGGGAGGCCCAGCGTGCCAGCAAGCAGCGGCAGCAGTACTTGCCATACAATATTCCGGATGTATACAAAGTAAATACATACAAAAATGTACATATGTATGTACATACATACATATGCATCTTTTGGCGGTGATCATTTTGTTGTAAAGATTTCAACATACATACGAACGAGTGTGTGTGTGTGTGTGTGTGTACCACATATATTTATGGCAAGTAGTAGGCGGGGCGCAATCGGAAAGGAATGGAACGGAAGGGGCACGAGCGTTAAAGCCTCCGTCTCTCGCTCTCTCAGTTCGATGACGATGATGATGGAAACTTTAAAAGCCGTGCCCGTGCCCGATTGCGCATACCACCCGTTCCCGTTCCCCATATTTTTTGGTGGGGAGCTTGCATCTACAACAACAGCCAAACGGAAGTGCACATTCCAATCACCAAAACCCGTTTTCAAAATTCAAAATGATGTTGGGAGAAAGACGACGACGGCAACGACGACTAATAAATCCGCCAGTGGGTAAAGAGAGCAAGAAGAAGCAGATCGTCGTCGGCACAGCAGCCCAAACAGGCACCCTGTTTTATGTTTGCGTGTGTGTGTGTGTGTGTGTGTTTGTAGCCTGTCCATGCCCCTTTCGTTCAGTACTTGTGCACTCACACACATATGTATGTTTGCGTTTAAATTTATCTCTCTGAGAAGAAGGAAAAGAAGAAACTTCCTCATTCTCCGGGAAGCATTTCAACAAGTGAGCGAAGCAAACACAAACGGGCGGTGGACCTAGCGCCTGGGGGACTTGTCTGTTAGTGGAAAAGAGATGACACTAGAGAGCTTTATAGGGAGATATCATCATGCTGATGATGATGATGATGGTGATCATCTTGAATATTTTATTATGTCTCTTACTTAGCGGGGGTCTCTCACTATTTGTTTTTAAAGAGGCTTGTTGATTGCGACGATATAAGGTATGTACACACATATGAGTATGTATGGCGATCCTACGTGTTATTTTGGTTGCCACAACACATGGTTGTTGAATATCTTTACAAAAAAAAAAAAAGAAATCATCATACAACATAAAGAATACATATGTATATATACATATAATACATTCTAGTACACACATGTTCCATCCGACAACAAATAAACAACATTTCGGATTCAGACCGGTGTCGGGGGCCCAACAGAGTAGAGTCGGTGGCACGTATGTAGTAAAATGACAAATGAATGCTCATCAGCAGCAGCAGCAGCAGCAGAAGAACTAACAACAACAATAACAACAACAATGTAGAAAGAAGGCAACAAACGCACAATAAGAAGAAGAAGATGAAGAGTGAAAAGAATATTTCTAAAATCTCAACCAAGTCAGCCAGCAGAAGCAGCATTCTCTTCCTTTTCCCCATCCTCTCAGTTGCTCTACGTGAGTCCCCCTCACTCATTCAATCGTATGCTGCCTCTCGCTCTCTCTCTCTCTCAGTCAGAGACTCAGGTAGTTTTGAGAGGTATGCGGATGATGTTGAACCGGTTTCAACGGAAATTACAAACGAAAATTATAAAACGATCAGTTTAGAAAAACGTTCAAAGAGACGATGGAAGAGAGGTAAAAGAAGGAGGATTTTTTTTGGAAAAGATGAAGAAGGGGATTCCAAAGGAGTGAAAGGCAATGGGAGGGGACTGGCGGGGGCATACAAATACCAAAAGAATTTATTTGATTTGGTCGTTTTATTTCGTTTTTCCTTTTTGCACAAGTTTCCGCTTTGGGGAGAGAACACACAAACACACACACACACACATACTTATATATGTATATATATAAGATACTTGTGGTGGGCGTATGTGTTTGTTGTTCTTGGGGTGACGACAGGTTTCTCTGACCGTGGGATCGGAAATGCTAGCTAAAGAAAAAAAAAATGGGACACCAGCACTTGGATGCCAGCTAGATCAGCTAGGAAAGATAAGGATCATCGACGTATGTATGTATGGGAGAGACGTAGGAGGAAAAAAAAGAAAGAGTTTAATCCCAAATTCTTTTTTAAAGACATGATAATGGGGAAGATTTAAAAATGGAAACATCCTGCACACACACACACACAAAACGGATTAGAAAGGGCATAAGCTAGATAAGAAGAAGGCATTCATTCCACATGTGTAACTTGAGGAATCATTATTCCGGCTAATCCCACTTCGTTGTAGTAGTCAATACTGAATGGAACAAGAGGCACATTTTTCCAAGAAATTTGAACGTATAGGAATTCGTATAATGATTTTCCAATTGGCAACAAACTAGTTAACCTTTTTTACTGTAAGCCTTTTGTTGCAAGTAAAGATAGTTCACAGATTGGTACTAAATGCTTTTCCAATGCTTTTCATCAAATTGGTAAATTTGTAAACTGAATTATGTTATACTCTGAACAAATGTGCACTAAGGCAGGAAAGATCCTTTTCCTGGAGGCAAATGATGACATTTTAAGTATTACATGGGAGTTATAACTCTAGGATAATAATTATTATTAATTTTTCATTATTTATATTAAATTATGTACTTATTGTTCTTTCTTCATTTTTGTTCTTCTGTTTGTTCGTCATTTCTGATATTTTTCTCCATATTAGGAAGTGTTTTATTGTTTTTTCAAAAAAGTACCTCAACTTTACCACTAAGAATCTTAAGTACTGTAGAGAATCTATATCTCGAATTTCGCAATTATATTGTTATTTAATATAGTCTACTCGAAGTGGCAGTCGTAAGGCACAGGGAGGCACTTAACGATTTAGTTATCTATCAGTTGTAATGCTTATAAGATGACACTCGAAAGACATTCGATATATCTCACTCATTCTCTCTAACTCTAGGCCCAATCACAGCGGGCATTCGAGCCAGAAGGTGATGGCGGGAGGTGGGGAAGGTTAAAAAGGAACCCAAGTTGCAGCACAACTCTAAGAAGTTAATGAGTAATTTCCGCAGGCGCAGCAGCACCAGCAGCATCCTCTTCTTCTCTTCTAGTGCATCATCAAGTGCGCAGTTAAGAATGATGACAAGAAGAAGAAGAAGACGACGAAGAGGAAGGAGAGAAGAGCGGACAAATCAGATAACATACAAAAAAAAGAGCAGAAGCGACAGCCGCCATGGCGCATTAAGATTAACGGCTTCACAAGGCGGATTGGAAAGAGAATGCTCTTGGTGGTTGATGATGATCACTCTAGGTTGCAGGTAAGGGAAATGTATGTCTCTCCCTCTCTCTTGCTCTCTCTCTATCATCATCCTCCCCTCCCACCACACTTAACTACATATGTATGTATGTACATCTATCTACCTGTTATGCACTTTACAACAGCAAAAAATAAAACATTGAAGGACTTCTTGGAAACGGAAAGTTGAATGCATTGCCTGGTACTACAACAACACAGTAGGTGATGTTGTTGTTGATGGTGTCTTTTGACATTTGATCTCTTTTATGAGGTCTTCGTTTCTCTTTTTTGTTTTTTTGGTTGTTTACACAAGTGCCTGGGGTTCTTGATTTAGTTGTGAATCAACCCTTAAGCTAAAATATATACATATATACTATAGATATTTCAAATGTACTGTAATTCAATTCAATTTACTCGCGTGTGTGTGTGTCTGTCTGTGTGGGGTTATAGTTTGTATCGATATACATATGTATGTACATATATACACAATGATCGTATCGAAATACTCAATTAATAAGCATAAAAATATTCAAACCAAGTCAACGACCTGCTTTTTGCTTTATAACTGCTCAACACACACACAGACACACTTTTACACCTTGGTCGCCTCTCCGTGTATATTTAAGAAAAAGAAGAAAAAAAAAAAAAACAAATTAAACATACAAGCCAGTTCCAATTCCCCCCCAAAACGCCCTCCCCCACTCAATACCTAGGAGACGTAGCTGCTTCTGGTGCTGCGATTGCTGAGCATGCATAACAAGCGCGTGAGCGGGCTATATCATCGGGTATCTCTCTATATATGTATACACATACACGTATGTATGTATGTGTATTGGTAAGACGCCAATTCCGGGTTCTTCTTCGCGCCAAACAACAATAAAAAACCTCTCTCTACAGATACAACAATTTGGAGCCAAATGTCTGTGCGGTTCATTTTCCGTCTAGATCGTCAATTTTCTATACCTTTTGTTATTGTTTCACCATTTCTGTTGGGGGTACTCGAATGAAGGTGCCAAAAGATAATCCAAGTCCAGATCGTATTCCCCCAAAAGCTGCCAAGGCGCATCTCACCTCACTCTCCGAAAATAATGTTATTTCACTCCCCAGTCCGTCGAAATCTACACCTCGAGCCGCCTACAGGGTATGATCAAAGTTCACTCTCTAAGCCAGCTCAACAGTTTTTGTTTGCCGTAGGCAAATTTCTTTTATTTTTGTAGATCATCCAGACACAATATGGTCGTCATTTTTCGTGGGTCTAGGAAATCAATCATCGTTATGCCGTTTTTGGCGGTAGCCCCCACCAATGCGAGAAGACAAAAAGGTAAAGAAAGGGCGAAACCCGAAACTCAACTCCGGGACTTGGAGACTCCTCCCCCCAACCTCTTCCATTTTGGATCTTTCTTGTCTGCCTGCCAGCTGATTTACCCCTTTTTCTTTAGTTAGTTATTATTAATTTCTTTTTATTTTCTACGCACATTTTTTTCCATTTCTATTTCAAGAAGAAGGGCGTTACGTGCCATGTTTGTTCTAATGTAGCTCAGAAAGCAAAACAAAACAAAAGGAGAAGAGATAAAAAAGAGGGGAGAAATAAGAAGAACAAAATGAACTTCAGATTGTATTTTGCTGCCTCATTGTTCATCTTTATGCTTTACGCATAGCTTTTGAATACACAAAATGCTTAATGATATCAAACGTTCGATAACCTTTTGGGTATTTTAATATGCAAACCCCCCCCCCACTCTTCCCTCCTTCTAGCCCCCCCATTAACCACTCACCGAAAATTGATGATCATTTAGTCGTCAGAACAAAAGCTTGTATTAATGATGATCATGGCGATGATAATGAACAAGATCGGTATCTATGCTGCTACCTAGAAGAAAGAACTCTCATTGCTATGTTAGTTGAATCTAATCATGATGAGTTCATCAAACGCTAGACAACAAGAAGAAATGTAGTTGAGTTCAAAATCATTCCTAGGACCGAAGCAGCAGCAGCATCAACCGCATCATTTGTGCCCATTACACTCAATTAGTGGCAAACTGCTCCTTCTCTACTCTGTCTCTTTTTTCATATCTATATCTTGCCCCTCCTGTCTCTCTTTCTCTATCTCTTAATAATAGTCAGTACGTACATATGTACATAGTTTGTAGTTAGTCGTTGTTGCAAGATATGTAGCCTTTATCCAATGGAAAGGGGCAGAAAGGGGTGCCAATTCCATGTGTGTGTAGGGGTCGGGGTCACTGTGTGGTTCAATTGAGTTGGTTGACATGTGTGTAGAAGCCGCTTCCGTGTTTTACTTAAAGACCACAAGTTCTAAGGAGAGGGCAAAGGGAGAAGTTGGCGAAATTCAATTGATCAGCGGACAGTGAAAATTTCCCCTGGGCGAACAATTTTCATCAGTCGCAGAGAGGGAGACAAAATCAAAATCAAATATTCAAACTACACTTTTAATTCGCATAGAGATTTTTTATATCATTCCAGTTAAATTCTAAGATTTAAACGAGCAATTTGTTGAACCTTTTATGACATAGCATTTATATAAAATTTGAGCTTATTTTTCTGGATTTTTGGTCCAAGTTGTATGATTTATGTATGTGTGTATATCGGTGATGTCATTTAAGAAACTAAAATCTAGGCAAATCTAAGATAAATAAATTTAATTTCTTCTTTTTGCAATTATACATATTTCCATATTTTTAAATTTCACTTTTTACTATTTTTTACTATTAGTTTTATTTATTTTACAAATTTAAGCAATGTGAAATAGTAGATAACATGAACATTACATTAATTAATGTTTTGGGTTTTTTTTTACATATTTTAAATCATTGGCTTATCAATCTTTCATATAAGGTTATAAAGACAAGCATTCATCACTCACAAGAACTCCCGCATATGGGAGTTAGAGAGGATCAACTGTTGAACCTTGTCTATCAAAGCAACCAACCAAGTCACATTAAGATTTTGATAAGGCAGCAAACGACACCTGCTTTCCGGGCCTTGTGCCATGCCAACTCAAGTCAACTCGACTGAACTCAACTTTTACGGGCGTACAATCATCATTCTAACATATAAACTAGGATTACTTGTTGTCTTAGGTGTCGTGTTGTCGCTGCTTTTGATAAAAAAATAAAGGGAAAAACGAAACGCAAAAGAGATATAGACAAGTCCCCACAACTACATATACACATACTGAGATAGAACATGTTCCGTTCTTTCTCTCTCTCTTTCTCTTACTGTTGCTTTTCCATACTTCCACTATAATGTTTATGTGTATTACGAAATGTTTACGATTTGCTTGAGTTTCAGTAAGTTCATAACAAATATATGCCAATGATAAGATAAGACATAGATACATATAAATAGAAGGCACCTCTAAGTATGTTTGCCATATGGAGAGAAGAGACCACAACATACATACTTGACTTAAGACGACATGAGTTGCTTGCAAAAAAAAAGAAAGACAGAAAGAAAGAACAAACTTTTCTATACTTCCTGCTCCGATTGCTATTGATGATCATCGTGGCAAGTGAGCTTCCTGTACCACAAATGGGCAATTAGATCAAAGAAGAAGTAGCAGTAGCTAGCAGCTTCATCAGTAAAGCAACCAAAAAGAAAATCTGAAAAAATTCAGGCATAGCAAAGAGAGAAAAAGCGATCGCCTCGATCGTGTATCTGTATCTGGGCAAGCATCTAAACCGGTAGTTAGTATTTGCACTAGTAATCAAGCACATACATACATGCATACATACACATAACTTAGATCTAGGCATGCATGGAAAAAACGACAGACAGACAGATCAGAGATGCCCCTCGACTCTCCACCACACCTCCAATTCCATTTGAGGTCTCCATGCAGCAGCAGCTGGAAGCTAAAGAACTTTGGCATGATCGTAGTAGTTGTTGTCGACGATCGCGCTTCGCATCTTAATTACAGAGAGCTATAGAGTTGTGTGTGCAAAAAAAAAAGTGGAAGAAACAAAAGCTTTAGGTCTAGGTAGTAGTAGTAGTAGCTCGAGAAAACCTGAATTGTAAAAACGTTCTAAACGAACGAACGATCTGAACCGTGGAACGTTTTGCGCGTCGCTTGGAAAGACACTTAATAAATGCGGAAGCGGATGTTCAAGCAACAACGACGACGACGACGCTGACGACGACGAACACTACGATGACGCTCACTGTCTATAATCACAATCAAGTTTCAGGTTGGAGAGAAGAAAAAACGGGGATTGGGACTTGGCTTAAACACAAGATGATAGAGCCACTTCCCGAAAAAAAACTCAAATAAAGACCGCAATATTTTATGTTTAGAACATGTTTAGGAAATTGCCAAATTAACTTCAATGTGACTTTGATAAGGTTTAGATTGAAACTACTCTCCATTTTACTTTGGAAATTGCAATCTATTGTTAACAAAGACTGACAAAACGCAGATCTAGAGATTAGAATACAATATCTAAAGTAATTATAATAAGCCAAATGTTCAGATTGATTCCGGTTTAGGTGAAATATATGGATTTTTAAAATTATGTAGCATCAATACCTGTGTGTCCTTTGAAAAAGCAAGAGATCCTTTATAAAATTTAGACATGTGTGTTATCAAATGAAAGACATAAACATAATCTATTAGAAAGGGGGTTCTATTTTATTTTTGTCGGCTTATATGTTTAAACAGAATATGAAGTATTAAATGACTAAGGTCAAAGGATTTCAAAATCAATAATAAATATTCTTGCAAATATCGTTTAATGCATAAATACAACAAATTCTTGCAATGCTCTTTATAAATATCGCTTCATTTCTTAATCTTCATGAGTGTACTACTTACAAATAATAAGAAATAATTGAATCAATGCTATATAACATTTAACGTCATATGCGGATGCAATTGTCGGCAATTGTTTCCAGGCAAAGAGAGACTTTGATTCATTAAATATATATATATATATATAGAATATATAATGCACTTCAACAATTTATTAAAAGCTGATAGCATTTTGAAAAGGCTTCTCTATCTCTGAGAGGACAACAAAATAATTAACATGATAATTCAAATGAGTAGAACAACAAGAGAATAGTAGAGAAAAACAGAGATCGAGAGAGAAAGAGAGCGGGAGACAGATAAAGAGAGAGTGTGTGAGTGTGGGGGAAAAGTTTGATAAGCACGGACAAAGCAGCAGCAGCAGCTTCTTACTTAAATACAATTCCAAGTTGCACTCAAGTTGGCCACTAAAACGTGGCAAAGCGACCTAATGAGATAAAAAACCACAGAAGAAATGGGAATACAAAAACATAATACAGACAGACAGTAAACTCAAGTTGTCATAAGAACTAACTATTGTAATAGAGGTAAGGTAAGAACAACAACAACAACAGCATTCAACTCTTTTGATGAAGAAGCTGCCCCTGCTGCAGCGCCTCCAGCTAACTAGAATGAAACTCATTTTTCTGCTAATTATGAATTTGGCGACACAATAGGAAATGGCAGCATTCAGTCAGTCATTTAGTCTTTCTGTCTGTCCAGCAGTCATCATCACATATACACACGTATGTATGTATCATCTCTCTAGAGCTGTTTGGTGGCATCATCATCATCGTCATCGTCATCTTGGCTTGCTCCTTCACATCGTTTCTGCTACGTGATGTTCGTGTCAATTTTGTTGTTTGTATGTTTTAATTTGTCTGCTTTACTTGGAAAATTATAATATAATCTCCTGGTTGTAGCCCCCGACCCCCCACCATCACCCCCCACACATGCTTATAGAAATATCTTTTTGCCAAGATTGAAGAAGCAGCACTTCGCGCTCTCTAGTTGTTGGTTGTTGGCCCCTTTGGGTATTTTTCTTAGGTATTTGTTTCTCTTCTTTCATTTGACACTTGGTCCAGAGCATTTTGGAAATACTGCAGTAATATTCAACGGAATATGCTATTAGCTCTCGATTCTATATAAAAATTTGTACTCCTTATGCCACTTTAATTTGAATTTCTTTTGAAATTGTCATAAATGATCCTATGAAGGTGGTGAACCAAAGAATAGAGGTACACTAAATCCATCTGAACTTAAAAGTTAAACCTTCTTTATAGTAAGTTTCTCTAGTAAAAGCCTTCGACAATTCCTTCTTCAAGTTTTGGACCTTGTAATACAAAAGTTTTTGTCCCAAAAACGAGTTCCTGATTACCATTTAATATATGTATGTACATATGTACTATATATAGTTCAACTATCGGCGCACGAACGCATTTTCAAGTGTAGATGTATGCACACATACCTAGTCATATTGCTTTACTTTTGTATAGTCATCTATCTTTGCGTATCAAGGTGTATATAATTGAACAGCCCCTAACAATCATCATAATAATAACACTTGTGAATACCATTTGGGTAAAGCGAGATATGATTAGAAAACCCAAAAACTTATACATATATGTATATATTTTGTTCGATTTCTTTCGTGTTTTTTGTTTTCATTTTGTCAACTTCCATTTTAGCGGCCATAAATACAAACAATAATAATTTACATTTGTGTGGTATGAAGTGCGACTGATTAGTCTATCAATTAAGACCCCATGCTCTATAGTCAAGTGCCACACAAAGGAGAAGGGGCGGGTGGGTGGTGAACAAGTGGCAGGTGAGGTTAGAAAGCAGCAGCGTAAATTTCGTGGAACCGCGTCATTTCCGGTTTTCTTTGCCCACATCCCCCGTCCACCCCCCAGAAACCCCGCGAAAACGTTCCTGCACAATCCATCGAACAATATTTTGTGTTGCTATCATAAAAACTTTTTGTTTTTGTTTTTTTTTTTGCCACCTCTTCACTTTACCCTACCCCAACCCCTCCTCCTTTACCCATTTACCACTCAAACGACTTTCGTTCCGAATTTTTGCCTCTGTACTGTGTGTGTGTGTGTGTTCTTATCGACACAGATTACAAAAAAAAAAAAAAAACACTGAAAAAGAAAACGAGCAAAACGTGAAAAAAGGAAAAAGTAAAAAAAAAAAATTGTTGTCCTTATCAAATATACTATCGAGACTGAAATCAAATTGATTTATGGACGATTTGGCAAAAAGCGATTTCAAATTTTGTATGTGTAGTAAATTCTTGAACGTATAGTAGTAAAATTCCTTTTTGTTTTTTCTTTTTTGACACACGATATGGTTGAGAATATGGCCATGGCCTGATCATAGGGACTTAACGAACAAGTCGGCAAAATGTCCCGCAGAGTTTTGAAGTACTTTGTAGATCCCCTAGGGGGTTGTGCATCTTCTGCCTCTTATCCTCTCGCTCGCTCTCTCTCTTTCGCTCTCTATTGTTCTAGGCACTTGAGTGTCGTCTTTGCACATTGGTTCCCAGCAGCTTCCTTCCGCTTGGCCAGCAAATTTCCACGAAGTGCCAAATGCCAAATTCATTGTGAAACTCGCCTTGCCTTCTCCTACTCCTTAGACATTCTGAAGGACTTTAGGGGCGAGGTTAGGCTAGGAACAATTAGTGTCAGGACCACCTACAATGTTCAGGACGGAAGAGAGAGTCGCGTTGTGTTGGCTTTTGTTCAACAGGTAAGTGGTAAGTGGGCTCGGTCAGGTAGTTTTTACAGTTACACAGCGATAATAATGGACAACAATGGACTGGGAATTGTTTCGCCCTCGTCCTCGTTCTCCCTCTCTCTCTCTCTCTAGAGAGATAGACATCTCTTTCGTTTTAGTTAGTTTAGAGGGTTAGGTTAGGTTAGGTCGCCCTCTCTAGTTACCATTTGATATAGATACTTCCCCTTATTTACTTGTATATTTTGCTAGCTTTTTCCTTTTTTTTTGGCATTACGCCATCATCAAGTTAAAGTTGGAGTGGAGTGGAGTGGCATGGAGTCTATGCCACGCAACATTTTTCCCCTCCTGTGTGTTCGGGTTCAATAAGAAGAAAGAAAATTACCTAATTGTGTTGCATCGACAACAACAACAACAACAACAACGAGACGACGGTTTTCCACAACATTACTCCACTTCTTGGCCTGACACACACACACACACACACACACACTTCTTCCTAGTGGCCTCTTTTGCACCCCTTCGTGCCTCTCTCCTTAGAGAGTTACTAACCCGCCGTATGTGTGCCAAAAGCTAAAAAGAAAATGTGCCACAAAACTGCAAAAAAATGCTCTGTGTGTGTTTGTTGCTTCGTTTCTTTCTTTCTCTTTGCCAAGTTAGTTGGAGTTAGATAATAGCCAACACAACCGACCGTTAAAACACACACACACACTCACAGAGAGTGAGCCGCCGATTGTTGCCGGGAAGGGGCTCTACCACCAAAAAGCTCGACTATAACTCAAGCAAGACTTCCTATATTTTGAAACACGTTACGTTCGTAACATAATTCACACAGCAACAACAAGCAAACCAACCAACGAACAACAGGTTACTCAGTTTAAAAGCCAACACCAACAACAACAACAGCAACAGAGGAGGTAGAGATAAGTAACTCTATGAGAGAGTCAGGCGACTGGCTTGAGAGGAACACAACAAGCCTGGAAATGAAAATGTACGGGAATAGATTGAAAATGTTGTATAGGGAAATAATAGTAATAATAATAATACTCGCGCGCCAATATTGATTGTATGTCAAAGATCGCCAACGTCTCTTAACAAAAACTTGATTACAATTTACAAGTTTGAATTAATAAAATACTTCCTTAATCTTAGAATAAAAGTCACATTGTGCAAACAGTGTCGGAATGTCTCTTGAGTGTCCCATTTTGCATTTCATTTTAAAGATCTCTTTTGATCTGCTATTATTAACAATATATTACAAGAATTTGTTGCAGTTTACGGAAGGGTAAAGCTTAAAAAACCTTTGCTGTGAAAAAAGACCTTTAATGTCCTAAGATCGCATTCCTAGGATGGCAAACATTCCCAATTTTACCTCTTCCTATAAGGGTAACTGTTTCTAATTGATCTCGATAAAGGAGCATAATGATAGCTATGATATATATCGATATACATTATATATTGGCTGCTTGGCTGAATAAATGAATGATCTCATTGAGGATCCTTGAAAGGCAGACATACAAACTTACATAGCCAAGGTCTTTCTGGTCTGAAGTAATTTTCCCAAATTCACACGATCGTCTTTACTTCCTAAACATTCCCCGACAGCGAGACCGACTGAACCCGCCCACTCCTCCGCCACCTGCACACATATATATGATTGTGTATGAGATATAAAGATGAAAGATAGGCAACGGCTGGCCTGGCTCGCTGTTTGTTGGTTGCCACCAATGTTGTTGCCACATTATATGTACTTTCTTTCAGCGAATTTGAGATGCTGCGCAGTCACAGTCGACGTTGACGTCGCCGCCAAGTCTAAACACATTTACGGCAAATTCAGGTTAGTGTGATTTTTTTGCACTATAAAATGGGTTACAATGCACACAAGTGGCTCCATAAAAGTGCCTGGCAATGTGTGTGTGAGTACATATACATGGATGAGATGGGATGGGATGGGACGGTTGGATGGATGGATGGATGGATACATGCTTATGATGATGATGATGCGTAATATTGCAAAACATCAATAATATGTGGCACACACAAAGACCAACAACATCTGTGCGACTCCCTAGAGTCGAGTCGATTTGAGTCTAGGGTCTGATAACCACTACACGCAATACATAACAAAAACAACAACAAACAAATAAATACATATGTATATACATATATATGTATATACTGAATGTACTCATTGCTTCCGCATGCAAGTATAAACAACTAAAAGTCATCAGTAGCACAAAAACTATGTACAAAAGCAACAACAACAACAACGTTGTCGATTCAATGCACTTGCCGAGTGACTCAAACTGTAGAATAAATATATGAGACGGCAAAGTCGGCAATGGCAAAGAAAAAGAAGCAATTTAATACTTACAAGATGATGATATGCGTTAGTCAGTTAGACAAATGACTATATACTCTATGGATTATTACCTTAACTAAGCAACAATTTGCCCTATAAATGTTTATATTGTCTCTATGAGATTCATTAGTGATTTCTTGCCCCCTTAGTGAGGAATCTACAAGAATCGTATATACTTTCGTATCTACTATTATATAGAAGTTCCTTAAGTTTGGCATTGCTTTAGACAGACAGTCAGGAGGATATCAAAGGACTTTTCAACCTGGCCCCGTCGCTCATCCTCTGGCTTTTTGTCAGATTCCCGCTAAAGACATAGGCTTTTCAAACTGTTTTTCGCAAAAGTTTTCCAATTTTTCTCTTTCATTCTCCCATCCATCAACTAAATTGAAGCCCTTGCGAAATTTTCTACTGACTAGACTTAATATTTTTCCTTAGTTCATATTTGTTTCTCTTTCTTTTATTACTTTAGCCGCATTATTACTATTAATTTCTGTTTCTCGTTGATCGTGTGTGTGTGTGAGTGAGTCAGTATTCCCCCCGCACAAGACACAAGTTGAGTCTAAGAGAGTGAGAGAGAGATTTAGCCTATGTCTGTGTGTTTGTTTCCTATGTGAGGGAATATGTCGTCGTTCTCTCTCTCCTCCCTCTCTGACCACTGCCGCTGCTCTGTCTTCGTTCGTTCCTTTTGCCTGTACGATCAACAGTTTTTTTTTTGTATACCTGTTTGCTTTGCCTTTTACCCTCATCTTACCTATGTGTTCCCCTCGCCAACCCTCCTCCTACTCCTTTCTCTAGTTGCCACTCTCCCACTCTCGCCCCGTCTTGATTCCGTGCGCTGTGTTGTATGTCGCGAGAGTAGCGCAATGCGGAAGTGAATTTAATTTATTGTATTTACGCTCGCCGCTGCCGTCTCTGGTCACCAGGCCACCACCACCGGGAGAGACTTTTTGCAGGGCAGAACATGGGGGCGGCGGAGGGAGGGGTACGAACCAGGAAAGGCAAACTATGAAGAAAAAAATCTCAGCTTCTATAACTTTTTTGTGTTGTATTTTGTTTTCCGCTAATTGGAGAGCACCAGGCTATATGCTAGTCGGAGGGCCAGTCGGGGGCTCACACGATCTTACAGGGCAGATCAGGTGCGAAAGCAGAAGCAGGAACTGTTTGGCTAATTCGTTCGGCATCGTCATCGACGTCGTCGTCGTCGTGGCAGGCAAATAAATAAACACAATTCTGCTTGCTATTTCTTTTTTGTTTTACTTTAGTTTTTTTTTACCATAGCGCCCCATAGTGCGATAAGATTTCGCTGACGTGAGCCCAGTGTCTCGCGCAGCAGGCACCCTAATTGGAGCTTAACGCTCCGCTTTTGTTTCACTTCCATAGAAAAAAGTGCATGCAACAAGAGACTCGTCGAACCCAACCCAAATTCGATACGTAAGAGAGTTGAGTCAGTCAAAGACTGTAAAAGTGTATGTAGATACCTTGGAATTGGCTAAGAATTTTAGGGTTCCCCCCCAAGCCCATTTAGACCACATTAACTTTAGTTAAACCAAATACTAACTTTTTAGTGATAAGTTATGTATATAATTTCCTATTGGAATTAAATTATGGCTAAGAAAATCTTTTTGAATTGGTCAATTTAGAGGGGTAAATCGTCGGATATAGCCAACAAAGACATTTCTATGATAAAAATAGTTAATTTTTTATCAAACAATTCTCACATTGTACGTGAACATCAATTTCAAGAGCGATTTCTAAATGGTTAAAACCTTTTTTTTCTGTTTTTTCTTGCAAAACTACTTAACAAGAAATAAATCCGAACTCTAACAATGTGTAAAATGATATATTTTTGAACACGTGTAGACGACCACAACGACTTGACAACAATTTGTTGACCTCAAGCCAACACAGAGAGAGACCCAAATATTGTAAACTTTTACCACGACTAACGACAACAACCAAAAAAATTAAAAAAAAGAAGAGATTAACCATAAAGATTAACGTGAACATTTATCAGTTTGTCAGAGACAACAAAAGTTAAGTAGAAAACAGAAAAAAAAGATGATACAATTTACCACTTTATGGCTAAACATGACGTAGAAATAATTATAATGCTTAGAGATTCATGTTTTAAATGAAAATAATATTTCTCGGTTATTTTTGTTAACAATTTTCTTACCTAGTCTGCTCCACTGTGCAGGGTGACGTACATATGGATGTATGTATCTGTGTCTATGTGTGCGTGTGTTTATGTAGAGTCGTCGTTGTCTGTTCTTTAAGCTTTTTAGCGACAACGCTCAACGCGGAAGCGGATATGTCCAGATCCAGAATGCGTTGTTATTTGATTTTACTTTTTCCTCTCTCTCTCACTCGCACGCTCTTACATGTGCATGTGTGTGTGTTTGGTTTGGTTTTGTGGATGTGCGGGATGGCGGGAGGGCAGGCTCTCTGACACAATCGCCAAGCGTTGTTTAACTGCAAAAGCACTGTGCAGCAGCGACTACGTAAGATATGTTAACTTGTAATCCTTCCTTTCTATGCAAGTGTATTAGATGGCAGCGGCAGCAGCGACAAACGAAGGAGATGAGCATATGACGATAATCATGAAGAAGAAGCAGAGCAGCAGAGCAAAAGCACTTCCGTCTTGTTTTCGGACTCGGACCTGTGACGCGTGGGATGCACTTGTGTGTTTTTGTATTATTTTTCTTTTCACCCCTTTTCTCTTGTTTTCTTTTGCTTTCCTTTCTTGCCTGCTCTTCCTCTGATTCTCAACAACAAAAATTCTTCCGTTTTTTTTTTTTTGTATTTTTGCTTCTTGCTTTTAAACTTTTTACATTTTTGTTTATTTGTTGTTTCCGTTTCGCACACTAACTAACACACACACACAACTTGCACAAACACTCCGACACATACGCGCGCACTTGAACACAGACAAACACTAACGCAAGCTGTACCGTTATCTCTTTGAGTTATTCCGTTTGTACTGTTTGATTGTTGTTGTATTGCAATTTAAATTCTATTAATTGTAAATTAATCAATTTAAAATTTAATTTCTTGTTTTGCAATCGTTTCTGTTTTTTTTTCTGTTTCGCACACAAATACGCTATTTATTTGTACAACAATGTCTTGTGTCTTATATTAATAATGTAATTCTGTGTGCTGCACTCCCACGTCCGTTCGCCACGAAGAATGAAAGAAGAATGAACGAAGAAGGCGAGCGAAGAAAATAAACAACAAATAAATAAATAATTCCGACTTTTGCCTCTCTTGCACAGTGGGATGGATTGCCCCAAAATCAAACGCTGCAGATATCGAGTTAGATTTGTTATTCTTTGATAAGTATAGGAGACAAAATATTATAGCTTAATTTCAAACTAATTGATAGCAGGCCTAATATTAATTTAAGTGCATTCACGAGCTAATACTTCTAACAAATGTTCAAATTGATGCCAAACTTTGGATATATCCAAACCACTGTGCCTTGCCAAACGAAGAGAAAGAGAAGAAACGAAACCAATTCCATTTTATCTTGAGACGGAACGCTATGGTAATGAAACGAAAGGCATGCGCATTGCATATCAAGAGAGTCTTTGCACGCACATTGGTATGTAGACCTTAGAAATTAGTTGAATTCTGTAGTTAGTGAATATTTATAACTTATTAGATAGTTGAAAGCTTCTATATAAATGTTGCTTGTACCTATAGTAAAGCCTTATTTAACTGTAACAAATAAAATCTTTATTATTAATAAAAAATATATGAGTTTTCCAAATGTTTAAGCTGTTTGTGAACCACAGTGATTCTATCTGAGAGGAAGAGAGACTGAGCGAGATGAGAAAGAAAGAGCAAATTACACAAGCTGGCGCCAACGGAAGAAATAAGAAAATTCAAATTGCTTAAATTACGTATATGAAACATACATACACACATACTTTTATATCGTCATACATATGTTTATATTGATATCAAATAATAACATAATAAAAAAAAAACATTTGTTTATTTTTAGAAAAAGTTTGTACAATCCCAAAAATAGTATACAGGTGAAATAATTAATATTTCAACATGTAAAAAAAAGCATCTCAAAAAAATCTCTCCTAAGAACCTCAAAACCTTTCTCATCTCACATCTTAGATTCAAGCAATTAATTCAATTATTTAATTGTATATTTTGATGGTATATAAGTTGGAAAACAAAACAGATCATTAAGTGTGTAAATATCTTTTGAATTGGACTTCCTAGGCCAACACACACACGTAAATAGTTTCAAATTCCCATAATTTAAATAGTTTAAAATGAATTTTCTTTCTTATTGTTTACACGTTTCTTGTATGTTATGTGGGCGTGTTGCGTGGGGGGCGCCTTCGTCGATTTAGTTGTTAATCAATACAAGATAAAGTTTAAATAAACGTTTCAAACGATCAAGATAAATTCAATATGTTGATTGCGATGGTGGGCTGATGGTTATTACAATAACAATTTTTTATGCTATTGTTGTTGTTGTTGGTGGTGGTGGTGTTTTCTCAATTTTTAAGGTGCTAGTTGTGTGGGGAATATCTTCTTTTTTTTTGTCATCGAATCGGTTGGCAGTCTTTAATTATAAATTGTGTTGTTGTTGAGACATTTCCGCTTCGATGAGGAGGACTGAAAACCCCAACAGAAAATTGGTTCAGCGCCGTGGAAAGGGGAAAGAGGAACATATAACTTGGGAGACAAGCAGGTTGGCCAAAAGATGCGCTCAGTTGCACTGCATCCGCTTCTCTCTTTCTTTCTCCCTCTACCTCTAACTATATGTGGCTCTCCCTCTGTCAGTTCGTTAACCAGTTTCCCCCTAACCAACGTTGACATTTGAAGTCAAATGCCCATAAACGGCCCACGATCGAGACGCCGCGCCGATGACAATTCCGCCTCTGTTTCTGTCTCTCTTACTGTCGTTGTTGTTGTTGTTGTTGTTGCTGGCACTGCCTCTTCATCCCATCCCCAGTGGCCCAAATTAGTGGCTTTGGTCATGGTGCGTATACCAAGTAAAGTAATGAGTAGAGGAAGGAGACTGAACCGATGGGTCCGGTTCAGAGTTCAAATAGTCGACCAATTGAGCCAATCAACATATTTCGCCAAACTGATCTTGCATTTCATTTCTGGGTTTACGTTTCACAATTTTGTCTTTCTATCTTTTCTTGAGTGGGTGTAAATATAAACATACATACATATGTACATATGTACATACAGACATACATATCATATTGAATCTAAATATTGTTAATATTTACAAAAAGCCAATGCAATTATATTGCACTTTGTAATGCAGTTATAAGATTTTTTGTGAAGATGCCATTATAAAGGACAAAAAAACATAAATGTTGCTGAATTTGGTTTCTTATATTTCGGAATCAGTTTTAAGTTAATTAATATTAGATTGTGTCTTTTTTGTTATACAAAGCTTTGAATAATAAGTAAATAAAGTAAAAATAATAAATATATATCTATGTACATCTATAAATCAGATCAGTTTTCAATTTAAAACTCAGAACATAAATGAAAAACTGCCAGAACGGTCAAAACCGTTTCACAAAGTATTTGTTTTTTTTTAGGATTTTATTTGATGATGACGTAGCCAGCAAGCAGCGCTGCCGGCAGCGCTTGAACCGATTTGTATTGACTGTAACTTGTGTTCTATTTATCCCATCAGATTCAAATTTTGGGATCTGAGATTTTATATCATATTGGTAAATTTCATAGGGATACTCCAATTTTTGCAAAAATGTTTGTTCCAGAGCTATATGATATTATAGTCCGATCCCAAAGATTTTCATACTTTATCTCACCCGGGTAATAAAAAGCCCCCAAAACAAATTTCATCCCGATAGCTCTTAAGATGGCTGATCAAGAATATATATACATTATGGGGTCGGAAACGTCTCCTTCTGTGCGTTACAAACATCTGACCAATTTTATAATACCCTCTGCAAGGGTATAATTATGATACATCACAATATTTTGCCAAAATTGGCAAACAAATTTCTTTATCAAGATTTTTCAAATACTCAAAAAAAACAAATTGATAATAAACGTGCTTTACTTACATTTGAATTCAACTGAATTTGAATTGAATCTAAATGCATTCAAATGGAATATCACTTTCGAAAATCGCTTAAAATTTGGATAAATTACATTTTCCCAAAAGTTCAGAGTTTTTAAGAATTTACCAAATTAGTTTTTTTTTATCAAATTTCTGATTTGGTTCAGAACTCTATTATTGGTAAATCTGATCAACAATTTATTAACAAATCGCGCGGGACAGCTTAAGGCGAGGTTTCCGTAGCAGTTGCTAAACCTACTTTACCGGGGACTTTAGGTGTCCCGAGCTATCAGAGCGGTGTTAAAAGATTCTGATCAAAATAAGTTAAATGAAAACAAATTTAATTGACAATCGGTTAGTCTGGCCTTAGAACAATCCATTTTTCATTTGGGATTTCCATTTCAGGACCACCATTGTTGACAGTCCTCAAGCTCTTTTTATGACGTTGAATCCCGGATGGAATACCTCTTCCAGATTATATTAGTTCCTGTAATATTTCAGGAGAAATATGATCAGTTTGCTCTATTTTTACGGCTTAAAACATTAATTCCTCAGTCGGATAACTTATTATTATCAGAAAACTCAAACCGATATTCGCAAGTGGCTTTATTTTCTATCTTTCGAACTCTATTTCTATTCTTAAAGATTTCCAAAACAGTCCTGATTAGAAAGCTTTAAGATGTACAAGTACGTAGTTTATTTTTGAAGTGGTTCTATTTTAATCTCCACAACTGTAAATACTTCCATAAATATGTGTAGTATATGGATGTAAGTTATAAATTAATATATATTTATGCACACATTTTTCAAAAAGTACTTCAATATGTACTTAGTTACGATACTTCCTAGTCATGTTTTTTAGTCATTTTCTATCCTTTAGAAAGATTCTTAAGTGCAAAAATACACTATGCAACAAATTTCCAAACTAAATTGTTGGAAATAAAAGGACTTAACAAATATTAGTTGTAAATTCTATTTGAAATCCTTAAAAACAGGCTTAAGATAGACAAGTAAATAGAAGTTTTAAAATTTGTTAAATTTCTGCCTCAATTTCTGCCTAGTGTACGTCATTAAAATAGAATAGACATTCATGTCCAGAGGGCCCCACAACTCATCCAAGTGGCATCCACTTGTGCCGCCAGACTATATTCGTACTACTGGCTATAAATATATTTTAGTCGATCGTCTTGGGCCGGGCCGGACCGGGCCAACGGCGACGGCGGCGGCGGCGTCAATGTCTCCTTCAGATGCGGAAGTATTTCCAGACGCCTTTTTTTTTTTGCTTTCTTCAAGCAACAAAGATTTGTTTTCATATATATGTATTTTTTTTTTTTTTTTGGTAATTTGCCAATAGTATAAAATATTAATATCCGGGGAAAAGGTATTCATGTCTGGCAAATGTATTATTTATAAATGCGTTTATTATCAAAGCAAATAATGGCTATGCAGCGGACATCTGTTATTTAGATGTCTATATATCGGGTCACTGGATAATGGTGTCTATATGCGATTTGTTTATCGCATTTAACGAATTCATGTACTTCCGCTTTTCTCTATATTCTTAATAAATAGTTTCAAATATTTAAATAGGAATGAGTTAGAACTTTGTATGAAGTCATTCAGATGCCCAAATAAGTCATTTGGTTTATGAAAAGTCCTTCAACTGGCATTGCTTGTACTGGGAATATGTAGATTGTTTGGTAGTATTTAGCAAAATGAGGAAAAGTCTTTTTTCCTAGTCACCCAATTGATGAATATAATTAGCCTTGAATGCGATATTTGCAGAAAAGTTCCACATATATATTTACAAAGGGATAATTATCCCTTTATTGCAGTGATCAGCCATAAGTCCCAAATCGAAACACATTAAGGGCGATCGAAGCAATTCCTTTAGTAATTGAATTGGAGACTTGAAGTCAATTTTAAGTCCCTAAAGGAATGCTAATTATTCATTGATAGGGCGACAAAATCGAACAAAAATACATATCCTTTTTTAAAGCAAGTTTGGAGTTGGTTTTTCTGGATTGGCTCTAGTTTCTGAGATATTAAAAAGAAACTTTTCCCAAAAAAATTAAGTTCAAAAGGTCGTCGCCTGAAAAGTTCTCTTGACCTGTATAATTTATTATATGTTTGTATTTTTCGTTATTTCAAGTTTGTCATTTAAAGGAATCATTGTTAAAGTAATCATTTTCTTGCAATATTCTCTCCAGTCAAGATTTTCACAAATTTCCGAAATTTTTTAAATATATAAGTCCAATGAGTTTTTATTCGATTGTCATTCTAATTAAACTAATACTAATTTAAACCTAAAAGTTGTGACAAAACATATACAGCTATTAAACTTAAATTAGTTAAAAAATGGTCAGTATTAACGATTTCATAAAGTACATAACTATATACTTAGGTCTTAGTAATTGCAAAAACATAAAGTGTTGTAAATTCAATATCAAAAACATAATAAAAGACATGCATACGTACATACATATAACAATAAAAATTTCAATATCAAATTCTAACCACAATTTAGATAAGGGTAACCTATAGAAGTATTGCAAATTTTCTCATTATCTGTTGTTAATCGCTTTAGACTTCGGATAAGAACCAAAAATGTACACCAAAAATTTTTTACTTTTGAATATAATAATATTGTTATTACATTGTTAAAAATATATATTTAGGAAGGATATCCTTATCCTTATCCTTAGCCTGGGATTCGAATTCGCTTTAAACACTGTATTTCTAACTATTCTTTGCATTAACCTTTTCGAGTCCTATGCTCTGACTAGAATCTTGTGTATCCCGTAATCAGATCAGGAGCCTCTCTCTTGTGAAAACCTCTGTTTTATCACATTTAGTAAGTAATTAGCTGTAGTTAATCATATTTTAATTGTTTGTACGTATTATTTGTATCGTGATACGGCTGAGCCCCACGGTCGGTCGGGCGGGAGGCGGACAGCTCTCTGCCTGGGTTCGCGGGAAATAGGTTATGTCCTGGTGGCGTATGGGCCACTTGCGTCCACGTCCAGACAATTCCTTGTTGTTCAGTAACTCATTTATATTTTAGTAAACCAAGTTTAACCGATTTTGCTGATAATAAGTAAAGAACTCTACAATAAGTAAATATAAGTAGGTATATTAATTAAACTGATTTTATAGAGATAAGCGAAACAAATATTCCTGATAAGTAATACACTCTTAAATATTCAATAAATTTGTTAATCATAGTAAAGGCAGTTTGCTTTAAAATGAGTCACGAGGGAAATGATTCACCAAGCGATGTCCAAAGGGTCTTTAATCGTTCTTACGTTGATTAGGACACATGAATTTATTTCCGATAGTATTAAGAGCACTTTGACAATCAGAAACCACATTAGTCTAGTAACCATTAGTAATTATTTCTTTCATAATATTTTTTCATTTTTATAATGGACTTTTGAAAAATGTACACTTTTTAACTCAACTTAATAAGTACTTATTAAGCATTAATCTATTAATCTGTCAATTTTAAAAGTTATAAGGAGTTTACTGCAATTATTGAAGATCTTAAGTATACATTATTAAAAGTCTTAGCCTATTATTTTCTGTATATTTTCAAACATTTTTTTTCCAATTATGCAGGATCTTTTAGAGAACTATTGACCAAAATTTTTTAAGGATTCCCTTTTTAATAGGGGTGGACATGAGTAATTAGTTTTGCTATAGAAATCGCTTACTGTTCTTCCGCCTTTATCAGAAGCCAAATTAAATTCCGGAGCATAACATGATCCTGTAACGCCTATATAACCACCCACGTAACAAATCCTTTTCGTTACACTTTATAATTGAATTTCTCTCTCTCTCTCTCTGTCTGTCTCTCTCGCCTTCTTCTTGTTTTTTGTCCTCTGTACCAATATGTAGCCTAATTGTTACACATTCCCCTTCGAACGATGGCAACAATGGGTAATTGTAAGAATTTTGCCGCCATTAAAAAAGGATCAAAGTTCTTTTCACTCTCTGCTTACGTTAACAGTTGGCCCAAAAAAGGAATCAGTGTTTGAGTGTGTTTGTGTGCAGGATATGAAATGTGCACCCAGCAACAAGAAACCGTGGGAAACCCGACTGGCAACTGTCTGGAACAAAAGCCAAACGGAAAACCGATCGAACGCTCATATATCGATCTTTGCTGGTAAGGATTATGGCTGGCCCCAGCCAACCAGAACGACACCAGATTGGCTGGTGTGCACTTAAGGGATGAAGATCGGAGATCTACAAGTGTGTTGGCAGGTTATGTACCTCTTACCACGGTGAAAGGTTTCAAATTTCAGTTGAAGGAACATGAATTCATCGAGTGAGTGCATTGTGCAACTGAGATTCGATATGTATGTGGCTCAGGATAAACACACACATACTCACACACACAAACTATGTTGTTGTTGGTGTCTCTTGAGTCTCATTGGAATGTGGAAATTTTTTTTTTTTATCAATTAAATACAAAGATCGAAGGGGCCCCCTTCCCCTAGTCGATTCTCTATTCCCCCAGCCTCATGTTAATCATCATCAGCTGGCCTAAGGCCCAGAGGCGAATAGAGATAGATATATAAAGAGAGATGCAGATGGAGACGCACGCACGCACATCTCTAGCACATCCGTTGGATGTTCCTCTCCTCGAGCATTTCTTGGAAATCGTTTAAAAGCAGAACAAAAACTCAAAGATTGAACGTTTCGGAGCGTGGAAATGGCAGCAAATGAGGACTCCGGACTTCTTCATACTTCTTGTGTGCACTTCGGCACTCAAAAATGAAAATGCTGTGTAATTAATTATAGAATAGAGAAGCAGCAGGTTGTTCTTATTCTTTTGTTGGTGTTACTTGCCCGACAAGTATTTGTCTCTCTCCCTCTATGTACATCAAGTGCCTGGGAACATCCCAAAGGCAAAAGGCTAGGAATAAGGAAGTCATTTTTTTTTTTTGAAAAACATTGGATTTCCTTTTGACTTTATGGCGCGTAAAAACGTGATAATAGGAAATTGTCTATCACACCATGATATAGGAAAAAAAAAACCATAAAGTTAAAAATCTATTGTATTTCAGATAAAATTCAATGTGATCTATGCATTGTAAGACACTATAAACTTGTTTAATAGCCGAATAAAATAATCTAGTCACTTGAAGAACCAATAAACCAACAACTATTCAAAAAGGGTCTTGGAGAGATCTAGCTCTAAGAGTCTATTGTGTATTGTTTTCTAAAGTAAGTACAAGATTCCTAATAAAGATCACAATAAACTTTTAAACAAAATTTGCCTAAAAAGTCTTTGTCACTGGAATTGATTTTAGAACTTCATTAAAAACAATAGACTCCTTATTATATAGCAAGTAGCAAATTAAAACTAGTAAACAAACGTTGACTTAATGAAAGGGAAATATGTATCTCAAAAATAAAAAAATACTAAGGTTGAGGTTATTTAGATCAGGACAATGAAGTACACTATTGACTGTTAGGATATAAATCGCAACTCGAACTTGGAAATAAAAGACTCCTTTACCTTACCCTTTTACTAATTGACTTCCCAATTTGGATCAATAAAATTGAATAAAGAAATTATGACACGTTGTCAATCATAAAGTCGAAAATACTAAAACAAGAAACTTTATTTTCCTTTTATCAATGATGAAATAGTTGAAATGGGTAGATGATACATTGATGGACTTAACAAAATTAAACCTAACTTTTTAAATCATAAAATCCTATCAGACAATAGGCTTAGATTTTAAGAGATAAACTATTCGTAAAATTTGAAATAAATACATAAATATATCTACCCAGATTCGATTTTTTAAACATTTAATTTAAGTTTAAGATACTAAAAAGTCATCTGCGATTAGAAAGCAAGGTTGCCACAAGTTTAGAAAGCAAGGACGAAGTTTGAATGCTTTCTGAATATCTGATATCATTTATAATTTATGACTATCTTCCAATTTTATTGTTATTTTGGATGATTAAGTCTGAGGATCAGAATTCTCAAGTAGTAAAAAGTTCAATGAGCTTAAACTAGCAGTAGTTTAATGAGAAGCTAGTTCAAAATCAATCATTAGTTTATCAGGCTCATGTTAAGTTCAAATTAAGAGATAATATTAATACAATGCTCTTGACTTTTCTATTTGACCAAATGTTTTACATTGCCGGCTTTTGATTTATAATAACAGCTTTTGTTTTCAATTTCAATCCTTTTTCAACATTTGTCGGTGACCCCCCTATAAAAAAATTGTATTCGCGATCATCCAATGCGAATTAATAATAATGAAAATCAAATTTGACCTTATTTGCCTTGAAGGGCCCTAAAGGTTATAAAAGCTTTGTCTACACTAATTGCTTCTTTTCGTTATAATTCTCAACCAGTTTTAGAATTTACCGATGCAATTCTAACACCTTTAGCAGAGTCTACTGATGATGTAACTTCGAGACGAAACATTCCATTTTTGTTTCATTTATAGTTTTCTTAAATTCGAAAGCCATTTTAAATTTTAAAAGTTATAAAAAAATACTAAAATTCCTTTAGTCACAGACGATTTAAATGGACATTAAATTCAACTTAATCAAACTTTGCAAAAAGAAAAAAAATTGGATACAAGTATTTTCCCATCGGTTGGCTTAAATTGATCTTTGGATTCTCGTTTACACTTAACACAAAGTCGGCTTGATAAATTAATGAGGAAGCAGGCATATCGAAGACTTTGTCTAAGCTCTCGGTTACATGGTCTGAATACCCTGCCACCCACACACATAATCCGCAAGCTTATGCCTATAAATGTTAAACTGATTGAGGCATAAAAATCTATGTATATATATACATATATCGCGATGGTGCAGACGATTATATAACTTCCTTACCAACCAGGTAGAAAGAGAGAGAGAGAGAGAGAGGTAGACAAAAAAGTCTTACAGACACGCTACCGACACTCTAATCGTATGGCGTGTACGTGTACTCTTGGGTACCAACACCCACTGCCTTACATTCATAATCTATTTTGCCACCATGTTGCAACAACAACAACAATGAAGAGAAAGAGAGAGAGAGGGAAAGACTGGGAAAGAGAGACAGCATCCGGAATTGTAATGCCAACACAAAAAATGGCAAAAGAAATACACGAAGAATTCAGGTTTGCAATGCGGTAATGCACCAGATGAGATGGTATGAGATGAGATGAAGAAGAGAGGATCAGCAGGTCTGTGGGTCGTCATCTTTGGCGACTTCTGTGCACTTGGCCACAAGCGCCATAAATGGCCGAGAGGAAGACAAAAACAACAAAAAGAGATGTACAAACAGAAGCTACAACAACTTCTTTGTGGTGTGGTGTGTGTGTGTGTGCCACTGTTCCACATTCGCATACGGAAATCTCTGTTCAGTTCGACGACAGGTGGAGTCCGGTTCGATTTCTCAATTTCTCACACCATTCGGATTGGCAAAGCCTGACCTGTCTGTTATCCCCTCCGCTCCAGTCCCCGTCATCCCACACTTAACCATTCTCTTTTACGCAGCTTTTTGTGTTTGCGGTTCTCAACAACTTTCACCTTTCACGTAATCTCCTGCACCGGCTCAACACCAGGCCAGATCATGGCCAGCCTGTGTGTGTGCCAGTAGATACATTTATTGTATTTCTTTTGGCGATTTTGTGATTTTGCCATTTACCAATTGACCATTTCCAGTTGCTGGAACTCAATTCGCAATTCACATCTCTGTTTATGGTCGTCTAGAGGCATCTAGCGGTACATTGGCCATAGATTGAGAAGAAGAGATCTTCCACTGAAAAAGGAGGCAGATAATCATAGCAGGTAAATTGCCATCCCATCCCCATTATACTTGAACACATTGGCCAGGAGGAATGAGAGCTAACACTACTAGGCCAGCCTGATTGAGAAAGCAATAAATGTTTCCGTTTTTGAATTTCAGCAATTTTTGAAAAGTGTTATTTAAATATCTAGGTATTCCATTCGGAAAAAGTACTACGTATGTACATATATCTTCTAAAAAAGACAGTGTCGAATTTAGAGTGGGATTGGGAAGGGGCACTTGCCAAGGGCGGCGTAAATTAGTTAAGTGAAACAAGGAAACTAGCAGAAAATAAAGAATCAATTCAACAATTTCCGTGGAAGCATTTGAGACAAGTGTTTTAAAAAACTCCAAGCTAAGCCTGTAAGGGGAATCTTTGATCTTTTTTGTGCATTAAAGTCATCATTCCGTTATATCACCGCATTAGCACTGTGGCGCACCTAGCGGCCGACCTTGTTAAGATGTTACCTACGTATTTGTTTGTGATTTTCATAGCTAACGCGTTTAAAGTTTGTGCTCATATCTTCATTAACCCAAAATTTATTTACGAAACAAAATCCCTTTTTACAAATTCCGAAGCGCCACCTTCTACAGCCGGGGACCGTCTTAGCGGATATGCCATCCTGGGAACTAAGGAGAGTGCCAAATCTATTCATATACAGGAAAGTCCTCTTTAAAAAACGAATTTGTACTATGTATTTATGGGCAATAGATACAATGAATAACCTTGTGAGTCTCATTTTTCAAGTTAATTTCGAAAGAGGAGAGTTTTCGGCATAGGAAACAATGTTTTCGAGACTACCGACCTAGTCCTTATATGGTAAAAAAGTTTTGTGCTCTAAAAACAAAAGAATTTTCCAGGCAATAGAATGTAGCTAGTTAGGATAATAAGGATAAAGTGACAGCAATTGCAACGCATATAAAAATCATGTTCAAGCCAGCTTCTTTTTTATAACTTTTTAATGTCAGCTTGACATTACCTTTAAATTGAATGATTTATTAATCATCATTAGCCTTCTAAACGCAAAAATCCATTCCGTTGGCATTAAGTTGATGTTAGCGTAGAAAAATTGACTTTGTCTGGAATTTAATTTACGTTCGCAGGACGATGATTTCCTGCCAAAGCAGGCCGGAGACGCCAATGCCAGTAGCAGAAACAGAACCGGTAGCAGTACCCGGAGCCGGAGCTGAGGCTGCTTCCGTCATTTCCTTGATGTAAAGGCTTTTGCCACTCGCATTCCTTGTATTTGGGAGGAGGTGGATGGCCAGTGAAAGCCAGCGGCAACCGTCATGCTTCCTGTAGGATGCGACAACGAAGTCAGCTGTCCAACTAACCCCGCTCCCCCTCTGTGCCAATCCTGCAGCAACCACGATATCACTATGAGTATGTGTGCTTGTACATTTGAACGTCATCGTCAGTGTCAGTTGTTTACCCACTTTAATCAACCCATCCAAAGGGAATGGAACAGTAGTAGTCGTAGTAGTCGTGAGGATGATGGAGGCGGATAGCATTTCCATTTCCCAGCTGTGCCTGCCCGTCACTTCCTTGCAAATGCTGCAGCTTCCGTTTCCGGGATATAATGTTCATATTTTCGAGGACATTTTCAGGAAATAAAGTACGTCGCCCTCTCGCAAACGGTTTTTGTGATTTCACCTCCATCCCATCCCACATTTTTTTGCTTTTGGGATAACAGAAAGCAGCATAACCCACTAAAGCTCATTCCTGACAAACACCCATTCACCGCTTGTTCACTAACGTAGTCAACAATATAAAAGGGGGGAGTGGATATACATTTCTTATTTTCGGAGATCTACTCAAGTGAGCAGTTTCTATGTAGTTTATGGGCCTAAAAAACCCACTGAAATACTTCTTCTCTTACACTTAGTTATCCACAGAGACATTAACTGCTTCAGGCTGGAAACGGACTGCCTAACAACCAGGACATCAGACATTTCTTAAAAAGATTTCATTTACTGTACATGACTGGGTAAACTTAATGACTTCTAATCTGTTATTCATTTCAACTTTAAAAACTAGATAAAGCCTATATTTTTATAATCTATACCATCGAATTAGCTCTTTTTAAACGCTCTGAAAGATAGAAATTTCAATTTGTTGAAGCATCATCACAGACCCACCAAAAAGTATACATTAAGAGGACAGCAAGTCAGGCTAAGAACCTCTCACTAAGATAAACTAAGATCTCGCACTACGAAAACGACTTTGGTAAAGAATTTATGGTCCAATATTCTTCAAAGTTTTCAAATCTCTGTATCCTGGAGCCTCCACTCCTCAAAATGGAGACCTTTCTACATAATTCATTCAAATAAGGAGCGAAGCTTCAATTTTGATTAAAATTAAAAACCAAGTACGAATTAAAAATCTTTTAAGGCTTTTATAATAAACGATCCCAATCGATCGGATTTCAAATTAACCATACACCAAAGTTAATACGATAATTTAGGTGCCCCTTTTGGTGGGTCTTTCTGAAGTACGCCCCTGCTTTAGACACTTCCTCTTTTGGGAGCCAGGAGGAAAGCAGGAAACTTTTTTTTTGTTTTGCCTTTTGCCGTGTGCGCATTTATGCCATCCCAACAAAACGAAAGAAGAGACACCCACCACATACAGAGCAACAGCAACAGAATCAGAGCCACCCGCTTTCCTTCCTTCTGTGTCACCCTCACCCACAATTTTTGCTCTTCCGTTGCTTCCGCAACAGGCGCAGGCAGAGCAAAAAACAGGAGGTGGAAAAGTAAAGGTAAGGAGAGATAGAGGCAGGATGCCCATGGACTGAGCACAAAGTACGTTTGAATTTTGTCGCACTTCCTGAAGAAGGACGAGAATGTGAAAGGAGTGAGAGGTGGCAGAGGGGGAGGGTGTTGATAGAGGAGTTGGCTTCTTGCTCTTCCGCTTTTCCACAGTGCTCTCGCTCCAGTCATCAGCAACGTAATTTCCGCAACGCAAAGCTTTTTGTGTCTGCCACTGCCTCTGCCGTATCCGCCTCATAGATGCCAAGAGAGGATTAACTTTGCAATGAGGAGAGAGATAGAGAGAGAGAGAGAATGAGAAACAGTTCCAAAGTTCATGGTAATGAAGTGCACCCACACTCTGTCAAACACTTTGCAAACTCATTCCACTTGATGTCTTGAAATGCCATGCAACAAGTGTTTGGATTCTATCTACCCTTACCTACCCCTACCCCTCCCATCAATCAAGGTATATGGTATGGATGGCATCCAACGACTTTGTCCGGCTTTCATGGGCAGTTCATCAAATTCTCATGTGACCAAAAGCCAAGTAAGTTCAATTCATACGAAATTTGATATGCGCTTCACATATTTAATGACTTCTTTCAATTTTACATAACACTTGCCTCGATTCGATGAACTGTCAACGATCCGACAATCCCCCCGTCCAGCCTGATGGCCTGCGCCTGTATTGCACCCAGCGATATCGACATCGACACCGGCACCAACAATCCTCAACTCCAGAGACACTTGTCGCATTCTAGGGTTGGGCCAGCGCGGATATTCCCATTCCAATCCCAATTCCACCAAAACAACCGATCATCATCATCATCAACAACAACACCGGCGACCCTTTTGGCGCGTGATGGAACGCCGGACAATGGAAGTGGCATTGCCACTGGCAATTGGGATAGAAATGGGATGGGAATGGCTATGGGGGATGCCCCGCCTCCAACTTCAAAGACAACCAAAACTGCATTTGTATGCAATGTGGCGGATGCGTCGGTCCAAGCGTTTATTTCTTCGTTTTTTGTTGTTCTTTTTACCTCCTCTCTCTCTTTCTCTCTCCTTTGCTCTTTGGACGCAAATGATGTTTCAGCGTGTGGAATGCACTAAACCGCTAACCTAAGCAAACGAACCACCGAAATGAACACAAAAACTTCTTACTGACCGCAGAGAAAATGTAAAAGGGAATGGCCGGTTGTCAGCCAACAACAACAAGAACAACAGCCAAGCACAACAAGTGGGAGTACACTGCAAGAAACGAGAGTCATCCCAAACAAAACTAAATTGATTCTAAATGGGATGGGTCAAGCCAAAAGGCTTGACTCCTTCAGATCCTTCGTCAAAAATTCAAATTCAAATCAAGATTTGATCATTAGCAGGTTGTAGTTTACTTCTGAGTACTTCTGAAATCGCAAGGAATACAAAAAACAATTAGAATCAGTCTTGGATATCGAATTTCCTCTTTAGGAAGTCCTGGACTTGCAATTTGTATGACCTAGAGAAAAAGGATCCTTGTCATTGAATCAAATTTTACCAAAACCACTTGTAAAGATAAAAAAAAATTATTTAAATTGAACAATTATTAAAAAAATATTTCAAATCTGAACATGGATTTGGTTTTGAATCCCAGGCTAAAGAATTTGATTTTTCCTTCCTTATTGAAAAAACAATGAACTTTACAAGTATTTCTCTCAGTGTACGATACTTGTCATTTAAAACCCGGATTTACCAAAAACATTAAAAACAAAAGAAGAAAAAAAAGAAGAACGAGCAACAAATTACTTTTCCCGATCACAAAAAGTAACAATAATCACACAACAACAACAACAAAAAACCCAGCCACAAGAAAAATAAAAGCCAACAAACATAAAGAAGCCAGTGGACGAATAAGAAGAAGGTGGAGAACACATCGTCTCCCCCTAGTCGGACAGCTTGGATGACAACCAAACAGTGTGGAGGACACCAACTGAATACAAATGCATAAATTAAACCACAAAAACACAAATTTCCTATGTACAGAATGCACTTGTCCAAAGGTTGAAGTACAGTGTATTCAGTGATATTAAATAATTATTTCATTATTTCATCATGATTATGGGAAATAAGGAACTTTTTGTTTGTTTGTATTATTATTATAAAAATGATAACTTTTGTTTATTGTTTACATTTTAATATTGCAAATAACTATTAACAAAACAATAGTTTAAACAAATATATATATATATTGAAGCTATTTAGCACCAATTTGACCTTGGCACCATCAAAGAAGAATCCAGAATTTAATCACTGCGAGTTTTGGACTTTCTAGTTTGTTTTTGTTTTTATCATCATTATGGTTTTGTTTTTAGCATAAGAAGCTTATTAAATCTTACTACTTAAATGTATGTATTCATGTATATAACTTAAATATTTACACAAGTCCTAAATGAATTAATGATTCCTTATTACAAAAAATTTCCCAAAATAATTCCTAAATGTTGTGTAAAAAATTTGGTGTCTGATTCGGAAATATACGCTTGCAGAGAGATATCTTTGGTTATATAAATTATCGTGATAGGATTGAAGTTGTATATGTCAAGACTAACCAAGGACCAAGCTTTGAGTTCGGACTTTTAACTTAATGACAGAGCAAATTCCCCTTTGGAAAAGAGAAGTTGAAATATATCTTTCGCTTTCTTAATTAACATAAAAGTAATAAAGGGAGGACTATTGGAGAAAATAGTCGATAGACCTAATCAAGTATGAGCCCCTTTATATTTGGTAAAAGATCAGTAAGCTCTATTAAAGGAACAATCTATATTCTCTAGGCTCGCAGTTAGCCATCTAGCTGCAGCCTAACCAGAATTCAAACTCTAGATGAGGCTTTCATGCCATCTCCCCCTCGTTAAGTAATAACTTCAGCATTGGTTCCGCGAGAGGGATACTGAAGTAGGGTAGATTTTAGTGCGGTGAGGTAACCCCTATCCAAGATCAATACCAAAACCCACACTTTTCGGCTTTCCCCCCTATACAAAAAAAGGCTTTAAAATAGTCTACGGATCTCATGACAACATCATTGATCGCAGCATAAAATAAAAGTTACCCGTGAAATGGTAAAAGAACATTTTAAGTCTATCAACTGCAAGTGTATATATGTATATCAACTTCGATGTACCGAAATTTTCATTTGTTTTTAGTTGTTTGTTTTAAAGCCAAAGCAGACGATCCCTAATTCGCGTGGACATTGTCTGCATGTGGGCCATATTTCAGAGACCCGTATGACTTGTTTGCAACTGTTCAATGGAAATGGATAATTGCTCCAATCGTTGCATCAGCTGCAACATATTCTCTTGAGCTTTGGTCGCATTAAACTGATTGCCATGCTCCAATGAATCCTCCTCGGCGGCAGCTAATTCGAAATGCAATTTGGCTAAACTTTCCTGTTGCTCCCTAATCTTGGTCATCTGGTCCATGGTGCAACCCGAACCTGCTTGGGTATAGAAATAACAAAAATCACAATAACAAAATCCAAAAAATCAAATAATGTTTATTGCATAAAAAAAACTCACCGAATGCCTTTAGTTTGCCCGAATGAAAGTCATCGAGTAGGCCAAGTAAAGCACGTTCCATATGCTTCACGTCGGGCACTTCGGAAACAAAGGAATGATGTTTAATCGGACGATTATCAAATTTGTCACTATGAACGCTGCTGTCATTTGTGGTATTTGCCATCGATAGAGTTGAGGGGGGAATTTTTCGGCGTTGCGAACGTGGTGTATTTGCATTGCTATTATTGTTATTATTACTATTATTATTGATCTTGGATTCATCATTGTTGTTATTGTTGCCATTGCTGAGATTAGGATCTGGCGATAGCCATTCACTGCTCACCAGTGTAATGCTATTCAAACTATGTGCACTACTATGAGTGGGTTCCAATTGATCGCGATCTGCTCGTCGTAGCATAATACAAATCAAAATAAAGAAATCATGAAAATAAAAAATCATAAAAATCAAAATAAGTTAAAATCAAATAGCTAAAAACATAAAGGGTTAATAACAATAATAAATCATTAAATTTTAAGTACTGAAAAGATGTAAAATTATAATAGAATTACCATTACCATAAAGTAAACAAACAATACAACAAGAAGTAATATTTGATTCAAGAGGATTACAAATTTCTAGAAATTTAGCAAACTTCAACTAATAATAAAATCCTTTGCCGCAGATGTGTTTTGTCCTAGGACTAGCCAAATGGTTTCCATAGTCTCATAGCAAATTTCCAATAGACTACATTCAAAACAAATTGGAGGAGGAGGAGGGAGAGGTAAATGCTTGTAATTATAGGAATGTTTGAATAGAGTGTGAAAAGTAACCATATGGCAAATTGGTTATTGGATTAAGTGTGTCATCGGCTGAATGAAGGCCAAAGACTTCAAGTCAATTAATCAAGTGTGTGTGCGTGTGTGTGTCATACGATACCACAACGACTTTGGCGTCCACAGTAACACTAGAGAGAATCGAAAAGAATACCCGGTTAATAAAATAATACTATTTAAATAAAACAAACCTTTGAGCAATTTTCTTGGTCGCGTTTTGAATTCAAAACGCTCGTCGCCACCGCCGCCACCACCACTGGCCTGTGGGCGTGGTCGTCTCTCGTTTACATATGTGACTTTGGCGGCTGTTGTCGCTTGTCCTTGTTCGCCTCCCCCACTGCTGCCCTTTTCCTTTGTCTCGGATATGGTACGTTCTATGGAACAGGAAGCCGAGTTGCGGCTGCGTGTCGTTTCGCCACTGGAAATACCTTTGATTTTGATCTGCAAATGATAAATATTAAAGATTGTTCTTAATGCCCCGCCCTTGCCATCATCAAGATGGCTCCCCTTTGCCCCCTTCACTTACATTTGGCACAGCTGGCGATGCTGGAGTTTGGGTGGATTTGGGTGCACTTTGACTTTGAGCTTCTTCTTCGGTTTCCACATCATTTGGCACAAGTTTCTGGCGCTCGACAACTTCATCATTCGGCTCCATATTAATTTTCAGTATATGGAATTAGTATTGCTGCTGTATGCGGTGTTTTAAATTTCTCACAAAAACAAAACAAACCCGTTGATAAACTCGCCACACTCACTTATTTATTCACCACATGGAATAAAGGAATACCACATTGCCAGATGTTTAGCTGACTAACACTGTTAACTGTTAACAGCATCATTTTGGAGCACCGTTAAATAGTATTTTGAATTTTTGGAACATAAATATTTGAAGTTGGATTAATAATTTCTAAACGATTTTGGTGCCCTAAGTTTAAATACATTTTCCAATTGTTCAGATTTTCTTTGACTTTGGCGCGGTTTCGTAACTTTATACACAAAATAGGGGGTTTTCTACCATTCACTTCACTGTCTAATACAATAACAGGCATCCAAATCGAAAAACTTGCTATAAAAGGTTAATATTAAATGTGCGTAAAGTTAGTTAATAAAAAAAAAATTAAAAAAAAAAAAAATTAAACAAAGAATAAGGAAAAAAAAAAAAAAGAAAGCCTCGTTCGGGTTTTTGCCGAAGTTCTCTGGGGTTCCAGACGAACGTTTGGGTTTTTGCCGAAGTTCTCTGGGGTTCCACGCTCAGGCTAGAGCTTGACTCATCTATGTATTCTATGGTTAGTGCCACAACCCTCAGTTAACCCACTGTTAAGTTTTTTGCAGTTTTAATTTTCAATTTTCTAGGTAATTAGTAACTATTTTAAATGAAATAAAGTTTGATATGATAAAAAATATATAAATTTATTGTTTTTATTCACAGGGGATTTCGAGCATTCTATATATGTATTTACAATTTATCCATGAAAATGGGCATTTTACGTATTCGTGTGGCACAGCTCAATGACAATTAAATTGAGAATTTTCCCCAATTATTCATTTTAATCCCCAAAAAATTTCAATGAAAACGAGTGAACAGCTTTCGAGAAAATTGCATTTTTGTTGGCCATCCACGATTTTTCCCATACAAAATATGCAAAAAATGCTTTCATTTTAACTGGCTAGCACAAGTTTCCAAGAGCACAGCTCAATGAAGATTAAAAGCCAGAATGAACAATGGACTTCCTAGAATATGTGTGCGGAGTTTTATTCAGAATGTGTGAAAGGTTTTCGAGAAATATGCATAAATGTATGGGTATATATTTGTTCAGCAAAAGCAAATTGCCGCTCAGTTTTGATATTCGCCATTCAATAGGGCGAATAGGGGGATCAGGCACATATGGTGCCGATGAAATAATGGGTTTTATATTTAACTGTTAAATTTGTCTTTCTCATTTAAGGGAGAATTGTAGTTACATACAGTGTGCCACTAAAGTCACCGTACTCTTGTTATATTTCCACAAATCACCAGATAACTTGGCCAAATTTTTGCTAAATTTAAAAAACTTTGAACTGGGCAAACAAAACAATGATTTTTTGTTTAAGCTGCAAAAGAAAATTAGTTATTTTTAATTTAAGTTTTATAATATTACAACCAATGTAAACATACTCAAATATTCGCCTCAACAAAAGTCTACGTACTCTTAATTTCTTGAACTGTCTGGCGCCAGCGTTCTTCTTAGAAATAACGGGGGTTTTTGAAACATGTGTGCAGAAATAAGTAAATTCATTATAGTTGGCGTGCTTTGCTTGAGCTGGACAAAATTTTCGATTTTAATAGAAAAAATGCCTCGAAAAGAGTTATCACTTGATGATCGTGGAAGAATCCTGGAACTCCACACAAAGCAGCAGAAATCCTATGCAGAGATAGCTAAGATAATGGGTAGAAGCAAATCCACTATTCAAACTGTCATTGGGCGATTCAAATACGAGGGGCGCATTAAAAATAACAAAAGATCCGGCCGGCCACCTGCACTTTCTGATCGTGACAAGCGCACAATTAAGCATTTGGTGGACAAAGATCCGTTTTGTAGCGCAGTGAAGATTGCCTCAGAGTTAAGTCGCAACATTGATAAGGAGGTGCACCCGGAAACAGTCCGTAGAGCGATCAAAACGTACAATTTCAGGTCCTACACTCCTCGCAAGAAGCCACTCGTAAATTTAATAAATAGGAGAAAGCGCTTAGAGTTTGCCAAAGCGTATGTGGACAAACCAATTGACTTCTGGCGGAAGGTCATTTTCTCAGATGAGTCAAAGTACAATATATTTGGCTCAGATGGGCGTTTCCGCGTATGGAGGAGACCAGGAGAAGCCTTTAATCCAAAAAATACGATTAAAACCGTAAAACACGGCGGCGGTGGTATTATGGTTTGGGGCTGCATCGCTGCATCCGGAGTCGGAAATTTGAAATTTATTGACGGAGTGATGGACCAATATGTATACATTGACATATTGAAAAAAAATTTAAAGAGCAGCGCTGAGAAGCTGGGAATAGGTTCCGAATTCTACTTTCAGCAGGATAACGACCCTAAGCACAAGGCAATGAACACCAGGCTTTACCTCGCGTACAACACTCCACACCTTTTGGAGACGCCACCACAGAGCCCGGATATCAATCCGATTGAACATGTGTGGAATATGCTGGAACAAAAAATTAGGAAGCACCATATTACCAACAAAAACCTCCTGCGAGAGGCATTGTACCAAGAGTGGTGCGCAATGGATCCAAATTATATAGAAAAACTGGTGATGTCAATGCCAAATCGTCTCAAAGAGGTGATTAAGATGAAGGGTTATCCCACTAGATACTAAGTTTAAAGTTTTCATAAAAATAATGTTCCTTATAGTTAATAAGTTTATATTGGTTTGTAAGAGTACGTAGACTTTTGTTGAAGCAGATATTGAAGTTCCGTTTGTTTTGCATTAATAATATTATATCAAGTTATAAATCTTACTATTTTTTTTTCATTATTTAAGAGAAAATATATTGTTTTGTTTGCCTACTTCAAAGTTTTTTAAATTTAGCAAAAATTTGGCCAAGTTACCTGGTGATTTGTGGAAATATAACAAGAGTACGGTGACTTTAGTGGCACACTGTATGTATGTATGTGTTTATGCTTACTGCAATGATGATACGTCTTGCGTAAAGCTTAGATTTAATTTGATTTTGGGGGTATTATTGATGTGTATTCCAATAGGTTAGAAATTTGTCACACAATAAATTTTAAAAAGACTTACCAATGCAGGAGCATTAATCGCTTTCTTGAGCATAAAACACTTAGACACCTCACAGCATTTGACCACAGGGAAACTTTGCTCAAAGTTGCAAGCAATGATAGGAACCTTGTTGGTAATAAGCAAATGATTAATAAAAATCTAGCTTACTACCGCAACTTCAAGTCCGAATATAATGCTAGGGATCATTTAGATAAAGATCCATTTATTGATGCATATATAATGTTCAAAAATGTGTATTCCTACATAAAACATTTATCTGCAAAATTGGAAGTATTTCTATGGAATGGAATAAATTTCCATACATTACACATAGACGCCACGGGATGTGTTATAAGACCCCCAGTTGTAGCCAAAAAAGAGAATTTTTCTATACTCTATAGTAGCACACATTCCTGACACGTGTGTAACGTATGGAATGGCACATGCCATTCTTTCAAATCACTCAGCCTATGATATAGGCCGCTTTTTGAATGATTTAAATATCTCCCTTAAGGGAAAAAAATTGCACACGCCAATCTGCAAACGCATCATAACCGATGTAAGTTTTGCTATTATTTCAGCAGTTCTTAAAGAAAACTGCTGTTGTACTCTCACAGAGTACAACGAAATGTGTTTTTATATAACGAAAGCAAAAGATTTCCGGCGTTAATAGTCCAATTTTGCACAAACCATTATGCTAAAATAATGTGTGCTGATATAGATCGCACCTTTGGCTTGCAAAATGTACTACTTAGGAAATTTTTAAGAAATGCCCTGGGGGGGGGTTATAGTATTTCCCGAATTGGGGACTTTAAGGAATGGTGCCAACAATTCTTGGTAACAATTCTTTTTTCCCGCAATTCGTGCATTGTATGTTGATTTGTCCGACCATAAAAATAATGTTGTTCGGATAAAAATCAACAATGAGGAAAGCCTAAAAACTGTTGATGGCAACACCAGGTTGAGAAAACGTTTCACAGACATTATGAATAATGTCATGAACATGATTTCTCAACTGCCCGAAGAAGAGGATAATGTTCTGTATAATTCCAATATGGCACAGGTCATTTTAAGGAAATATGTTCTGGACAAATTTAATGGGGATTTTTATTGATAGTAGCAATAAAAGACCCAGCAATGCTCCAATAGAATCGTATTTCAAGACGCTAAAAACGAGCATAATTAAGGATAAACAAGGGATGAAGCTCGGAAGATTTGTTTGAAAAATGAATGATCTTTCCAATTCAGTTGCCAAACAAGTTGAACTTGCTCGGCCAGAAATCTTGTACCTTGTTAAAGGGCGGGATAAATATAGGAATGTCTAAACTGGCCAATTATAAGAAAAGTTGGAACAAGGGTCCAAAAAAATTAAAATCTGGATTATTTCATGGTGATTTCACCGGACCAACTAGGGTTCGGGAATCACATATTGATAATGATAGTGAAGGTTCAGTAGCTACAGAAAATATAATTCATTCTGGTGTATTTTCAGTTGAATTTCGTCATTCTTATTCTTGAAATCCGTTTAGAATCGAAGAAGAATATAAGGCAATAGTCGTTAGCCATTCAAAACTGAATAGTTGCATTGCTAAATATGTGAAGTTTTACATTTTTTAATGCAAAACTGTATTCGAGCATGTACATGGCGCCAAAGCTCAAGGTTTCCTGTACAATATTGAATTGGACGACATTGTCACCTTGTTGGATAACTCTTGGCTATCCAACTTCATTGTTGATGCTGTTTTAACTTCGATCATAACGATAGCAGTATCATCAATATTCCATGCCAAAGCAGAAATAATCCATTTCAAAATGAAACATTCATAATTTTATTAGACATTATTCAAATTTACTTGGGGAATATAGACATGTTGCCGTCTTTCACGATATCCAAAGGGATTCGTTTAATTGTGGGGTTTTCATTTTGCAATATGCAAAATGCTATATACCAGACGCAGCATTTACAAATTTAAGATCACCAAGTGAAAAGATGTTTTCAAAAAGTTAGTCAACTGCAGTGATGCAGTACTAAATACCTGCTTGCATTGCTCAAGTGGGGCATCGGAGTTTGATAATGATACTTGCATTATTTGCAAAAGGTTTTTTTGCACTAAGTGCTTAAAAGACCTTTACTCTGCATGAAAATGTCCCTCAAAAAACCACGATGTCATTACAACTAAATTCTTTATTGTCCGAATTTAATTTGCAAGCTATGTGAGCAATGAACATAAGCAATGGGTGGGAGACATATTTTTTATAAATACCCTTGTTTAATTTGGGAGGGAGGCATTTTTAATTTGATATTGGGAAAAATGGATCTTATTGTTCGCGTGGGGTGTCTATATATAAATTCATTGCTTGCTAAATATATAGAATAGTGGACTAGGCCTACTGGGGAACCACTTAAAAAAACCCGCCACGAACTCTACCTCAAGGTGGTGTGGAAAAGAGTTCAAAACAGATGGTAAGTTATTTTATTACTTCTACAAATCAAATAAAATACGATCTCCTTAGATCGTAGGGAATTTTATTTTCATGATCCGATCATTTTGATCACTTTGATAATAATACCGGCCAGGATGACGGAGAAGAACGCAGCCAAATTATAGCCGAAACGGTAATCAGTAAAAAGAGTTTTAATTTTTTTTTTTGCTCTTGGAAATTTGTGCTTTCTTGCCAAAGTCTGCGCATTTTCTGACATAAGAACAGATATAATAGGGGGAAGAAGAAGAGAGCTGAGCAGCGAATCCCAAATTGAGCCGCGAGCATCAAATCAGAGCGGCGAATTGACTCAAATCAGAGCGGCGAAATGCCTCAAATCAGAGCAGCGAATTGCCATTGCTGAAGCGAAATTTATTTCTTCGAGGCTCCTATATATTTATGCATATTTCTCAAAAACCTTTGACACATTTTGACATATTTTGTATGGGGATATAAAAAGGGGAAGAAGAAGAAAATTGATGCGAATTGTCTTCGCTCCAAAAACATTTATTTGGTGGGTTAACAGAGGGTTGCGGATAACTTGGCATTAACATTGTGGCTAACTTTACGCACATAATATTAATTACAAAAATTAATATAAATTTGATAAAGCGTGTTAATAATAAAATCAGGAGTGTATTTTTAACATAAAACCAAATGCCGTTGGAAATTCCGTGAAATCATTTTGAATTTCCATCAAACTCTTTTTCAAAAAAGAATATAACAAATTTTAAAATTTTATTGCAGCACCGCATTGAAGAATAATACTTGAATATATATGAAATCTTTTGTCTTCCTTATTTTGGAAAATGGTGCAAACACTATTAAAAAATTGACTCTCTTTTATATTTGGCTATAAGAATATCTATTAGACTTTCTTTGGGACTGCTTCAAATATCGCATCGTTTTTTGCTTCAAAGCTAATCGTAATATATATGAAGCCATGAAAATGTTCCTCAAAAAACCACGATGTCATTACAATTAAATTCTTTATTTAATCAATTAATTCATTGTTGTGTTTGGTTCTTTAGGCCTTCTTTTTGGCAAAACCCATGGTGTAAACCAAATGTACGAAACTGACAATGCCAAGGCCACACAGACCTGCTGTAATGCCAAATAGAATCTTATCCGCTGGACCACCTTTTAGAAAAACAGGCAAATCATTGACGGCCTGGAAAAAGAATTAATGAAAATATAATTATCATTAAGTATATTTTTTATAATAAACTCACTTGGAAAGTCTTCATTTTGTTTGACAGTCCCTCAGGTAGCGCCATAATTTTCCAATTGTCAGTTATGTAATTGCTAAATGTTCGCAAAAAATAAAAATTATGACAAAAACTTTATTTTAAAGTGCCATGCAGAAACCCCATTTCACAATCGAAATTATTTGAATTGATTTGTATTTAGCTTTATTTATTTATTTTTTATTGTTCCTGAAGATATTACCTATGCCACAAACAGAATCCACAATTATTTGTGCAATTTGCAAAGTGCAATTTCAATATATTTGTAAGTGCAAGTGAGTGAGTGATAAATTTAGAAACACAGATGTTTCGAGAGTTGTCAAAGTGCACCAAATGTACACGAAATGCAAATTGCCAAATGGAAATACGTTGAAAAATTCAAATTTAATTGGAAAATGTTAATATTTTTAAGTAAAATTAACAAAAAAAAATATTATTTTGAATTAAAAATCCATTAATTTTATTTATTTAACACGCAAACTTGTATATTTAAGTGGAATTTTGAATATAGTTCCCTTTTAGCCGTTTTAGCACTGTTTTCTCCTCCCTACTGCGGGAACGTGTCGATTTATACGTTCCGCGCTATTTTGGCATTTTGTGAATTTCTCAGCAGGCGCTCAGCGAAATTCGTAAGTAAAAGCCGCAACCACAATGCAACACTGCTTCCAGACAGAGAGGGGTAGTGCTTTTTGAGTGAGAGAGCGTTGTGTCGGCTGGGCCGGCCGCCTTAAAAGATAAAAGCTGCACACTATTGTTATTCCACTCGCACCCACACACACATACGCACAACCACACACACATAGACCATTGAAAAAAAAGCACTCCGAACCATGTTTTGGTTTTTTGGCGAAAGACCCTTACTGCATGATTTTGTGCGCCTGGTTGGGATTACAATAATTCTACACCGAATGGTTGTGCAATTTGGCGGTTGCGGCTTCCGTTGTCGTCGATATGTGCAGGCAGTTTCCATTTTGAATGTTTTTTTTTTTTCTTTTCTCCCCATTTTTTGACATAACGAAAGGCTACAAACGTTTCCGGAAAGGTTCCAATCTTTCCGAGCGATGACCGAAAAAAAATCGTGATAGGGGAAGTTTGTTTGGTTTCTTAGGACTCCCTCAGTATTGAAGTAAAATGCAACAGATAATTAATATAAAAAATAAATGAGTGTATTTTCGTTGAAAATAAAAGCTGTTCAAGTTTAAGCTCATGGCTCGAATGCGGATCGACCCTCCAACCCTCTTCCATCACCAACGACCTGTTTGATTTTTTTTTTCTTTTGCGTTTTTTCGAAATATTAAACATAATATCGCCCTGCTAAAGCCTTCGACGATTTTCAGCGCCCAGTACAAGAACTTTCAAAAACTGTAGCTTCCATACAAAATTAACTTGCCAAAGTTTTCAGTTTGTTTGTGTTGCTATTGTTGTTGTATTTATTTCTTTTTGGTATTCCGAAACGCAAAACTTGAAAAAAGTTAAATCTGTCAAGTTCACCTCCGAGTGCTTTTACACATATGTATATTTGTGTGTGTGTATGTACTGAACGGGAGCGTGGGGACACAAAACGCTCCACTGTCTGATACTTCTAGGGGATTCTTCTTTAGATTCTCCGCAACTTCTCCCCTCTTGTATATTCTTAGGGTATACAATTATTATTTCTCTTTTCTGTTCCCTACTCTCAAAAAGTTCAAGCTAAATAATTTTAAGTTCTAAACTTGTTTTGCAAGCTGCAACCACCCGCTCTTTCTGCTCTTCACCCACGATTGGGTAAAAGTTCTTAAGCGTTCGGAGAACTTTAACCAAAAGCGATGCATTAAAAAAAGAAAAACAAATACTTATGTATATATATGTAGTTAAGTGCATGGTGAAAGCGATCGCTCTAATTAGGTTCAAATTTTAACTTTGTTCTTGACATAACTGTGTGCGATCATTGATATTTAACTAACAAATGACAGAAGAATACTATAAAGTTAAAAATTCTGATCTTGTTTTTCTAAGTAAAATACAAGCATTTCTCTTTAAATGATTATTTTCATCAAAACTCTTTCGATAAATGTCTATTGTTTAATTGATTATTTTTTACGTCGAAAAAAAAAAAAAAATGTATAAACTTAATTAAATTAAAAAGCACATTGTTACACATCTAAACCAATATATGTACATATATATAAACATAAATATACATATGTATGTATGCATCTTCAATACTTGGCATTAAAAAGCGCTAGGTTAATGCTTTTTTCTCCTGTGTGAGTGTGGGTATGTTTGAAAGTTTTAGCAGAAAAGCCTAAAGAACTCAAGGGGGAAAGGGGGACAAGAAGATATCAACCTAGCCTATCGCGACGACCATAGAGCGTAACCCATACAATCCCGGGTTCTCAATGAAAATCACAAGCTCATTTTGGTAAAACAAAAGTTCTCATGCCTGGGTCGGAGGAGCTTAAAAAGCCACACCCAAACAAAAAAGAAGCAAAGTTCTTAAATACAACAAAAAAAAAGAAAAAAAAAAACACTTAACACTTATAACTGCCGTTTATGTAAAAATGGTTTAATAATTCTTAAACAAATTGAGCCCATGAGCTTTAACAATAAGCTATGTTTAACAACAAATTATGGCAAATTGGTTGGGCTTGTCAGATGCATCAGTAAAATTGTTTATTTTGCGCTTTTGTCTACTTAATGCGCTTTAAGCTTAAACCATAAGTGAATATTCTTCTGAATGTCTCAAGGTCGTTTAAACAATATTTAAAGCTTAAACAATAATAAAGAAATGTGAAAATGGCAGGGCAAAATAAAAAACCCCCTTTCTTTTCTCACTGCCAAAAAACTTCGTTTCTGCCTTACCTCACTTTCGAAGCCAATAGAGTTTTGCATTAATCAAAAGCAAAATTCCCCCTTTTTTCAAAATTCAAAGGGGCTACTTTTTGGGCTCCATTAGGTATATAAATATATTTTCATGCACAATTTCGAAACATCGATGATAATTTATTAGTTTCATAAATCGATCAAAACGATAGTTAGTATTGAAATGTATTCGAATACATATAGCTACTGTAAGAACCCTCGGTCAATAACAGTGTCTAATTGTAAGTATGCTCCAAAAATTGTAAAGGTACAGGCATAACTTTACAATTTTTACTAGGATGTTTATTTTCAGTTGAACATCCAGGGACAACAACCGCAGAAAGTGGTTCTGTTGAATGGGGCTAAGCAAGGTTACCTGGTAGCCCAGGCCCATCTTATATTGTGCCTAATGAGCACCTGGCACAGTGCGCAATTTTTAAAGGGCCGCTCGAGGGCTCACTGCCGATGAGAAATCATGGAACTGTACGAGGACGAGTCAGTCCACAGAACGGAAATCCTGGAACTGTAGGGCGAGTCAGTCCACAGAACGGAAATCCCGGAACTGTAGGGCGAGTCAGTCCACAGAACGGAAATCCTGGAACTGTAGGGCGAGTCAGTCCACAGAACGGAAATCCCGGAACTGTAGGGCGAGTCAGTCCACAGATCGGAAATCCCGGAACTGTAGGGCGAGTCAGTCCACAGAACGGAAATCCCGGAACTGTACGAGGACGAGTCAGTCCAGATATTGGAAGTAGAGGCAGTGCAGCCGCACGCCATGCACCCTACAACATCCGTGGAATGTGGATTGAACTTCCATAAATGTGAACACTGTAAGGTTTTCAAATGCAAAGCATTGAGCGGCATAACATTGCACCAGAAGAGTTGCTGTAAAAAGTTTCAGCAAAAATGTCTGACTGTTCAGCCAATAAATGTGATCGGAAAAATCAAGGCTGAGTCATCTGGAGTAGCAGATTACTTTAAATGGCAGTTTCAAAGCTGTGTGAATTGAAACCGCTTGCAAAATGTACATTGTCATTGGTATGAAAAAATTCTTTTAATAATTTAATTTTATATGTGGTTGAAAGAAGCTGTGGAGTTTTTTTAGTTACTATTTTAGTTTGTAATTAATATGAAATTTTAATACATATATAGATGAAATAAAATAAGCTGTGAACCGCTGAGATGTCAAAATTGTAAAGGTGGTGCGATAAAAAGTGCCTGCCTTTAGTGGTCATCTTAAAAGACCCACTTAAATGCGGAGACTAGAAACATTTGTGACCGGCATGATTTCCTCGATTAAGGCACACGAAAAAATTATCGATACTTATTGGTATCGAGTATATTCGTTATTGATACCGATATTTTATACTTGATACTTTTGTTTCGATATTTGTACCGCTCCCTGGAGCGGTATCGAGTAAAAAGAAAAAACGCGGGACTACGAGAACCAATCCACTAAATTTGCGACGCCTCTTGATAAAAAAGAAGAAAACTATCTAATTTCGATTTCTTGTTTACTGGATCCTTTTTAAAGACAAGTTAGCTTGTGCGAAATCCATTAAGTTACTGAGACAATATATAACATCCAGTTGACAAAAATTCGCAACCGACTTTAACCGAAGCGGCTTGACAATTTGCTGTTCCTAGGTGATTGTGCGGAGGAGGAGTGGTATATTTAAAAATAATGTTGAAAAAAATAGATTTGGCGCAACTAAATAAATACTCGATACTTGCAATATCGATACTTAAGTTCCGATATTTTTATGAGTACGATGCTTTTATTTTGATACTACTCACGAGTACGTGATCCGAAACAGTTTCGGGTAAACTGATGATGCCGAGATTTGTGTTGCCGCTATCTCGCTCCCTCTCACTTGAACGTCGGAATGCTCGAAGCAGCGTCACTTGCTTTCTCTCTCATCAGCATCATAACGCGCTTATTGCTGCCGCTATCTCGTTCCCTCTCACTTGAACGTCGGAATGCTCGAAGCAGCGTCACTTGCTTTCTCTCTCATCGGCATCATAACGCGCTTATTGCTGCCGCTATCTCGTTCCCTCTCACTTGAACGTCGGAATGCTCGAAGCAGCGTCACTTGCTTTCTCTCTCATTGACATTATAGCGTGCTTTTTGCTGCCGCTATCTCGTTCCCTCTCACTTGAACGTCGTTGCTTAATGCATAACAAAATCAACTACTACATGAACTATTCGGTTTTTTCTTTTTTTAACCCAAGTAACTTTATTAAAATTAGGTAAAATAAAAAAACTAAAAATGGTAAATTATAGGTGGATTTATTACCTCTTCATTGAGGTGTAGCATCACAATATATATTCTAAAACGAAAAAGGAAATTAACAAAAACAAAAAAATTGGCAAAATTCGTGCCACATGAATATTCGGTTTTTTTGGTTAGTCGTTTTTGAAGACCATGTGGCAACTACGAATGTCATCTTTAATACTTAGTGTGATACCCATTGTTTTTAATGGTGTCATTAAGGCCTTTTGGCATATTTTTGCTGAAGTCTTTGTTTCAAGTCAGAGATCGAAACAATTGGCTTTTTGGGGACACGACGGTCTAACTCACTCCACAAATTCTCGATGGGGTTGAGGTCTGGTGATTGGGGCGGCGTATCCAATACATTTGGACAGTTGTATAGCAGCCAAGTCTTTACTTTTAAAGCTTTATGTTTCGGGTCATTGTCCTGGTAAAGATTGAAGGTCTCGGAAATGCCCATTTTCTCTGCCGATTGCTTCAAATTTTCTTTCAAAATCTTTAAATAACCTTCCTGATTCATAATACCATCGATGAAGAGGTAATAAATCCATCTATAATTTACCATTTTTAGTTTTTTTATTTTACCTAATTTTAATAAAGTTACTTGGGTTAAAAGATGAAAAAAGAGAAAACCGAATATTAATGTGATCCACTGTACATACATATGTACAGCAAAGAACAAAAAATGAGAAATGTGTCTCTTAAAAAAGGACATTTCCATGCTAAGGAAAGTTATATTGTAAGGATTGCTTATTGACTTGGTTTTTTTTTCTCATTATTTTTTTTAGCGAACAATTTTCAATATTTTTAAATGTTTCTATTCTACTTTATAGGGACACCTTTTGAGAACAAGTGTAGGAAATTTCAAGGTGACTGCTTTTACGCCCATCAGAATTTCCGTCAGTTCGAAAAACGTTGTTTTGAGAAATACGCAAATTTGTAATATTTTGACATGAAAATTTGCAGGTACATTCTTGAAACATTTATCAATAATGTAGAAACCTCCTTAAACAATGTTCTTATTATTATTGGATTGGTGAGAGACATATTTCACACTTATAACTGCCGTTTATGTAAAAATGGTTTAATAATTCTTAAACAAATTGAGCCCATGAGCTTTAACAATAAGCTATGTTTAACAACAAATTATGGCTAATTGGTTGTGCTTGTCCGATGCATCAGTAAAATTGTTTATTTTGCGCTTTTGTCTACTTAATGCTCTTTAAGCTTAAACCATAAGTGAATATTCTTCTGAATGTCTCAAGGTCGTTTAAACAATATTTAAAGCTTAAACAATAATAAAGAAATGTGAAAATGGCAGGGCAAAATAAAAAACCCCCTTTCTTTTCTCACTGCCAAAAACTTCGTTTCTGCCTTACCTCACTTTCGAAGCCAATTTATAGAGTTTTGCATTAATCAAAAGCAAAATTCCCCCTTTTTTCAAAATTCAAAATGGGCTACTTTTTGGGCTCCATTAGGTATATAAATATATTTTCACGCACAATTTCGAAACATCGATGATAATTGATTAGTTTTATATATCGATTAAAACGACAGTTAGTATTAAAATGTATTCGAATACATATAGCTACTGTAAGAACCCTCGGTCAATAACAGTGTCTAATTGTAAGTATGCTCCAAAAATTGTAAAGGTACAGGCATAACTTTACAATTTTTACTAGGATGTTTATTTTCAGTTGAACATCCAGGGACAACAACCGCAGAAAGTGGTTCTGTTGAATGGGGCTAAGCAAGGTTACCTGGTAGCCCAGGCCCATCTTATATTGTGCCTAATGAGCACCTGGCACAGTGCGCAAATTTGCAAGGGCCGCTCGAGGGCTCACTGCAAATGAAGGAAATCAAGGCACAAGGGCCGCGCAAGGACGAGTCAGTCCATCTATGAGAAATCATGGAACTGTACGAGGACGAGTCAGTCCATATATCGGAAATCCTGACTCTGTAGGGCGAGTCAGTCCATAGAACGGAAATCCCGGAACTGTAGGGCGAGTCAGTCCACAGAACGGAAATCCCGGAACTGTACGAGGAAGAGTCAGTCCAGATATTGGAAGTAGAGGCAGTGCAGCCGCACGCCATGCACCCTACAACATCCGTGGAATGTGGATTGAACTTCCATAAATGTGAACACTGTAAGGTTTTCAAATGCAAAGCATTGAGCGGCATAACATTGCACCAGAAGAGTTGCTGTAAAAAGTTTCTGGTTTTGCAGACGGGCAAAAAAGAAGCACTGAAAGGCGGAAAGGGCGAGGCCTTCGGAAAACAGTTTATGGAGCAAAAATGTCTGACTGTTCAGCCAATAAAGAATGTGATCGGAAAAATCAAGGCTGAGTCATCTGGAGTAGCAGATTACTTTTAATGGCAGTTTCAAAGCTGAGTGAATTGAAACCGCTTGCAAAATGTACATTGTCATTGGTATGAAAAAATTCTTTTAATAATTTAATTTTATATGTGGTTGAAAGAAGCTGTGGAGTTTTTTTAGTTACTATTTTAGTTTGTAATTAATATGAAATTTTAATACATATATAGATGAAATAAAATAAGCTGTGAACCGCTGAGATGTCAAAATTGTAAAGGTGGTGCGATAAAAAGTTCCTGCCATTAGTAGTCATCTTAAAAGACCCACTTAAATGTGGATCCACTAATGCCATCCATCTCCCCGTTAAAGCCCACCATTTCCAAATGTGTATTAAGTGATAGTCTATCACCACCAGCCCATTATTGTATTCAGGAAGAGACTGTATGATGTGTTTCACAGAAGTGGAGACAGGAGCATCAACAGTCGACAATATCCTTTGACGAATACAGGACTTACAAAAGCAAAAATTTAAAAAACATAAATGAAATTTAATTCACTTCATTTGCAATTTTTTCTTTGAATATTAATAATTTTATATATATTCAATAATACTTTTTTAAAATGACGATAAACCGAATAATTAATAGAGATTACTCGGTCCAATGCCGTTTAAACAACATTGCCGTCCATGAAATGAACGGTAAAATAAAAAAAAAATCATCGGGATAATAAGTCCAGGTAATGTGAATGAACAATTTTTGTTTCACTAAACACAAACAATAAAAAAAACACAAACAATAAAAATCACTAAAGTGACGAGCTCCGAATCGTTAAAAAATGATTATCTTATTTGGCCACACGAACAAACACAGCACACAGAAAGCAAACAACGGCGCAGTGCTCCTTTTTCGAATTCGCCAAAACAAAATGGATTGCTCTTTAACTAAAACAGTTAACAGGCGCACAGAGTATATAGCAGAGATTTCACTGTCAACGACTCAATGATGAGCAAACATGTAGTATGTTTAGCTCTTTCGCACCAGTTTCATGTCGCTCAGTCACAGTTGCTGCTGCATTCAAACTGCCTATTCTCTCTGGCCGCCTAATCAAATTCACAAAACCGCTACGAATATAACGCATTCACACTATTCACTCACTCGCTCTTGTGGCTCATCGCCACGGACAGTGGGTTAGAACTGTTTGGGTGAAACAGAGTTGGGAAATTTAAATCTTTTGAAATAAACCGATTGAAAATTTGGTAGACACTTTGCATTTAATTTGTTGAATTTCGTTTTGCTGTAGTTATCATTTATTTATAATGAACACACAATACTTATGTCAAGCTTGTACAATTTTTAATAGTTTTTACTTGAAGTTCCACTGTAATTCTTAAACTCATGACATTGGCACGAGTGAGAACTGAAACGAACCACGGGTACAGGGATTTTGTTTTCGATTAATGTTGTAAAAAATGTTTGAACTGTTTTCAGTTTAAGTTTTAACGGTAACAGTGACGCAGAAATCTCTAGCAGGTTGACATGCGCCAGGCACCCCCATGACAACCAAATTGAGTGAATGTGTGTGTGAGAGAGAGAGAGAGAGAGCAAGATAGAGACGGCAATCGCTGTCACCTTGGCATTGAACGAGCGAGAGAGTCATATACACACACATACAAACTCATACATAACATACATATGTACATATATGTATAGAAGTTCATTTACCTTTAATGAAACATTTGGAGGTGAATTAGATTGTTTGTTGTCTTGTGTGTTAGAAAGGGATAGCAGCAGTTTGTTTTCAAGTCAGTTTAATACTGCTTTACCCCGTCTTGAGAACTTTGAACTAAAACAGAAATAATGTTTCCTGTAAGGGAGTACAGTGGCTTTTTGTGTGTTGATTCGCCCTTTGGGGCTTCCTGTCAAATGTGTTTCAAACTCAGCAAGCAAACGCTTTTGTGTGAGTAAGTCCAAAATCGCTGGCCCTGCCTTGCCCCTTAACTTACCGCCCACTTGGTGTTCCTTTTGTGTGTGCGTGTGTGTGTGTGTTGGTGTGTGTTTGCTCCCCCTGAACATACATTCATGTGTGTGTTCACATGTTTGTATTCGCGTTTTTATCATTCTAAGTGGCTGCGGCTGGCTGGTTTGCTGGTTTGTGTGTTGTGTGCTCCCCGTCATCATTTAGAACAGTTCTCCTCGGCCTGCGCATGAACAAAAACGTAAATGGGGCGGGCATACCAACAACAACAACATGAACGAACATGCGAGTATATGAGTATCATCATCATCATCGGTGTTGCTGGCGTTGGCGCTGGCGTTGGCAGAGCACAGAACAGAACCAAAACTGAACCCTACAAATTTGCTGTTCGCCTATTCGAAAATTTCACTAAAAATTGTTTGCACTCTCTCGTTTGGCATGAAATGAAAGTATCCTTTCTGGGGGGGATAAACACTTGAATTTTTTTGGCAAATGCATTTTGATCAGACCTCGCGGTTAGCCATACAATGCATACATAACCGCATGGACGTGGTTAAAGGCTGCTTTAAAGGGTTTTTCCTAAAACAATAACTTATGTACATATTTTGGGGAACAAAAATTTAACAAACACAATATTAAGGATTTTTGTTCAACGTAATAATAATATCTCAAGATCTTTTGCAATTGGTAATCAAAGTTAACTTTTAATTCACTTTGCAATGGGAATGAAAACTTTTACTCATTAAAAAGGTGACAAATTTTACAATACACACAGTAGGCGCAATTGAACCCACTTCTCCCCTATTTTGCACAGTTTAAGGTAATTTTAAATTAACACCACCAAAAAAAAAAATATATTCACATTGCTGTGACGCAACCACAGCATGGCAACAGACGGTGCACAGTGTCTTGGCTTACTCATTTTTGGCCTAAAAACTCAGCGCTTGATCTATTCAAGTGGGGACAGTGCCACCATAGTTTGGTTACACATTTGTCTCAATACATCAAATTTAACAAAGCTTTTGAAAAATCGGAGCCAATAGCATTTGAGAAGTGCAAAAATTTGAAGATTATTCCATTTGGAATCGGTTTAAAAAATTCCTTTAATACAATCCAAACAAATGTTTGTTATATTTAGTTTGATTTGTATTAGACTGTATCTTGAAGGTATAAGCAAAATGGTGGAAAACAGTAGTGAAATCACGAAGTTAAAATTATGTATTTAATAGAAACGTTTAGAGTGGGTTATAATATTAGATGTTTTTACAGATTAAAACATATTTTTTCAGCAGCGAAGGAGACGTTTCTGAAAAGATTAACATACATACATATCTATGCTGGATCACGCTGAGAGACCGGGTGGATATAGCCATGTGCGTCAGAGCGTATTAACTTGACGCTCTCAATTAGAAAGCTATTGGTAGGAACGTGGTATTTGAACTTATTATTTAATGTTTTGGTTTACTTTACAATATAAACAATAATAAGCTCTTCAGCTCTGCATTTGAGTTTGTTCAGATGAATGTCAAGCAGTTCTCTAAACTAAATAGATTGCTTCATGGCAAAAATTAACGAAATAAATTATGTAATTTCATGAATTTTACGGCGAACTCTACGCAGTTATGCTTAAACTCGATAATTAATTTATGCAACGAGTAACAAATTAGCCCATGCCCAAAAGGATGTCAAGCAGTTAATTTTATACGGATATGAAGCAGTTTTTGTATGTGGTATCAGCCAGTTTTTGAATGTATCAAGTAGTTTTTGTATATGGGATCAAGCAGTTCACATAAGCATTCTCCAGTCAAACACAAAAAAATGGTATTTGTTTTTTTATTTTAGTAAATATTATTGAAAAAAACTTAAAATACGAATATGAAGAAATGCAACTTCATAAATTTTCGTATAGGTGAAACAAAGTTTGCGTTTGGAGTTGAATTATGCCCTCATTGGTGGGCATTGCAATACAACTTCTATGTTCATTCCCATCCTAGGACGTTCAAACAATCAATAGGCTGTTTTAAATAAATGAAAATTTCTAATTTTTGTAAAACAATATGAGCATAAGAACCACTGTGCGTCATATCATGAGAGGGGCAAAAAAAAGGCGCTACTGATACACAATTGTGGGGGCTCCACGTGGGGCCCCAGTCAAACCGCAAGCAAGCGCGTCTATTCCACCTGATTCTGATTGCCTGTTACGCTAGTCAAGACCTTCCCCATGTCGGCGTGTGTGCGCGGGCCGCAATTGCGACTAAATGGGGCTCTCCGTCTGTTGTCAAAGCTTATGGGGTATAAGTATATTACGTGGGGGCGTTCTCGCAAAATCGTAGTCGTAGTCGTTGGCGTTGGCGTTGTTGTCTCCTCTCAATTCTATCGTTCCCCAAGAAGTGAGCGCACGCTGTCTGCATGATTCCCCACCATCATCAGCAGCAGCAGTGGCAGAAGCAGTAGCAGCAAATCGGAGCCATAAAAACTGTACCCATACAACATACACTTTGCTATGATTTCTGTTAGCCCGCCCAGCTAGTAGCCATCTTTTTCGATTTTTTGCTCCACAACGAAACGACACAACGAATGGTGGTGGTGGTCATGGTTATGGATACATATGTTTGTGTGTACTATGGATGGGGGTCTTGGGTTTCTGTTTAGCAACTGTGTAAAACTTGTACGCTTCTGTTTTCCTGGTGTAATTAAGCAAACGAAATATAATAATAATAAATTATAATTTTAGAAGGCGTGGGCGTGGCCTCAACAAATTATAGCCAAAGCTTCGTTTCGAAAGCCCTTAGCAGTGCCTTAACAGCGAATGATGGAGGCGCATAAACCATTATTTCGTTTGTGTGTTTAAAATATAAACGAACAGGCTCCAAGAAGTGAACACATTGATAATTCGAAAGCAATTTTGACCCATTTCACCATTATTATAACGAAAATGGGGAAAAATTCATCTATATACCCCACAAATGGAAAGCCATTGTTTTGTTATGTTAATTTTACAGCCATCACCATTACCACCATTTCCTCCAAGTCTATCTCACAAACAAATCCCTCACGAATCTCAGAGAGACTGTCAGGTGAAGGGACTCCACTCGAAAACCTGCCTGCAAAAGATTTTTGCTGCTCTTTGCTATTTCTATGAAAACTTGGTAGCTGTGGCGTCGCTTCTAATGATTTTCTATGGTTTAAAAAAGTAATAAACGTGAACCGCCACCACATCCAACCACACGTTTTTATCCGGTTACGAAACGCAAGTGCAACTGGGCCCGAAACACACACCAAAAAAAATGTACGTTCTCGGTGGAGTTTGCGTCATGCGATGTTAATTTATCAGGCGCACAGTATCTTATAGATAGTTGATACGACGTTGTCGCTGCGAAAACGAGATGGCAATATGTAGGGCAAAAGCAGAAGGTCGTACAGCTTGTTGAGTGATTGTGTGTGTGTGTCTGAAGAGGAGAACGAACATGAGCTAAAAGTGTCCAAGTCTTTCTCTCTGTCTGTGTGTGTGTGTGTCTGTGCGAGCGTAAGATATCAGGTCTACCATTTGGGGCCAATGTACTCGGCTCGTGAGTGCATTGCACTTTAACTTTATTTCGTTGCCGATTTTTTTGTTGTATGGGCGATATTTTGGTACAATTCTTTTATTTTATTGTATACTGGAAGGCACTTGTGAGAATGAGGCTTCACAAGTTCTTTAAAACGGTCTGGAATAGCCTTACTTCCGCTTGAAATGGGATGGCCAATGGGATAAAACATATTCTTTCATTACATAAGATTTACCAAAATCGTTGACAAAAATATTTTGAAGCAGCTAGAAAATAAAGGATATGTTAGATAGATATTTGATCACAAAGAACATTTTTCATTTAGAACTGAAAAGGAACTCCATATAGCCCAAAAGGAATATCTTACGATCTTTTAGTCACACAGAAAAGTGCCAAAAAAGAGAATTTCAACAACATTCCGGCTTAAGCTGTGTGAATTATCGAACATAAAGTGCTACCTGATATAGGACTATTCTTACCTCCCTTGCCAAAATGATTCTTCAAACTCTGCACAATGCCCGTGGCCAAAACAAGTTTAAAACGTTGTTTTTCATTTTGGATTCGTAATTTAAACCTCTCGATGGGAGTATGATTGTCCGTGGTCAATGTAGTCTCACTTGTAGAGCCAACTGTTAAATTTTGATATAATCTTGGTTGTGTCTTGCCATTAGCATCGATTAAAGTAAATCTATCACGTCTATAATTTAGCGAGTCCATATTTAATCCATCTATAGATATATATTTGGCTAACATCTCGCCATAAAATTTTGTAAAGCCATTTTCTCTAATGCGCATAGTAGTTCCAAATATATTTCGATTTTTATATAATTTTTCCAAAGGACTAGAATGATCATTGAAATTTTGAAAGCGTCTTAGCATTAACTCCAGCGGATTAATATAAAAAACTTGAAAGTGTCTGAAATTTTGAAAGCGTCTTAGGCTTAACTCAAGCGGATTCATATAAAAATCGACTGTTAAATTGCCTAGAAATCCATTTAAATATAATTCAATTAATTGGTCGGGAGAATATATAAATGGTCGTGTTTTTTCTGTGGCCCAAAGTTCAATAAGCCAAAGTTTGTCCATCGTTAAAATTTTTCTTTTACAAATTTAACTATGTACAAATGTATGTATGTATGTATATGATGAAAGTAATAAACAAATTGAATAAAGTGTATTCCGTCTGACAGAAAATTGAATGAATATGTAATAGAAATATACTGATAAAATTATTTCTACAAGAATTGGAGCAAAGTAATGCTACTGAAATTTTGTTTAAAAATTGAATTCTTGTAATGAAAATGCTTTTTAATTCGTAATACAAATGCAAATACAAATTATTTTAAAGATTATTAAAATATAATAGAAAAATTAGAAAAATTTTAAAATGAAATGCATAAATAAACGTCTATCAAAGCAAAGTCCTTCAATGGCTTTGATATCATTAGCTCCATTAGAACTATTACTTATCTATGCCCTGATAGTAAAATAAAGTTTCACGGACAGACATCTGGTAGAGCTTTCTCAGTTTCGGTGGATAGTTTGCTGGAAACATTTAACTGTAAAATCGGCCTCCTATATCATATAGTTAATATTTGCAATTATATAAAATAACTGTAATGATAACACAGTCAAGGTTCCAAAAAAAAAAAAAAATTGCATTAATTTTCCGAACATGTGTATTTGCTTGCTCATCATGTAAGTGCCCTGAGTAGTGAGTATGCCTAGGGCTCCGCCCACTGTACTTTTGCCTTCCAAAGTGCAATTACGTCGACATTGCCGAGACGACGCGTCGTCATGCAATTTCTTCTATGAGTTGGGTCTCTCGCTCTCACACATTCTCTATGTCTGATCTATGTGAGTGAGCTGTAGTGCTCCTCCAGCTGGTGTGTGCACGTGAGTGTGTGGAGCAGCAGCAGCAGTAGCAAACTCATGGAAAATTGTATGCCCCGCTGCACACACATTTGAAAAAGTGCATCTCCCAATGTGTGTCCATCTCCCCAGGCCCCAGACGAAACGTAGTTTGACTGCTTGTGGAAAACTCTTTCAGTTTTTCTATTAGATGGAGCTCAGAGATTCAAGACCGACGACCACAGCAACAACAACAAAAAACAGGCTACAACAGGTCCAACTAAAATGGTTGCATCTATTGCCCATTCCTCCTATTGTAGGAAAACTCCTATCCTGAGCCGTCGTCAGTTTTCCCCTAAAAGTAAAAGAAAAATAATAGATGCAAGTGGTGTTTGAAAATTGGCCAGCCAACAAGGCCTACATTTATGCTAAAAGCTAAACATAGGCTCAAAGCAAACTTCAGTGGATTCCCCTGCTTATTATACACAGAGCGGTTGCATTGCGTATGCAATGAAAAATGGTTGAAAAAAAGTTTGAAAAAAAACGTTGTATGATTTTTCTTCGTCAATATTTTGTAACAGAGCCGCAGCACCGACACGCAAGCAGCGCTCCTCTACAGCGTTTCATTTTATTTTTTTGTAACACAAATGCACTTAGAGTGAACGGGGTCGGAAGAGAGTGAACCGGGGAACGATTGAGAGTGAGTGAGATAGAGAGAGCAGTCACCTCAAACATGGCAATGCACTCGTTGTGCTCCGTTGATTGGGGAGCGCATAAGCAGCGCCCCAGTTCTGCTTGTACGTTAAGTTATTATTTGTGTTAGTGTATAAGTGAGTGCATTGCCCGTTTCTTTCTGTTGAGAGCGAGTGGGTAAGCATGATATTGAGAGCGTGTTAACAAAAATGCAGTTGTACGTTTTTGTAAGTATGCTTACAGTGGCAACAAAGTTATTTTTCATTAAAATCAAAATTATATAGTAAACGTTATGCTCCATAACTGGCAAGACTAGAAAGATGAAAAGGAAATGTTAAGAAAGTTAACAGGACCTACCTTTAAGTAATTCTAATTACTGAACTTGTTCACCTGAAATAGTTGTTAAATGAACGTTAATAAGTTCTTTGGTTATATAAAATATGTATTCTCGTGATGCAGTTAGATATAAATTTATTTATCCCTCATTTCGAAAAGTTATTGTGAGTTTATTGTAACATCCATTTTTCCTTTGCCTTCAGCCCACTGTAGAAATGCATTCTTGCTCACTCCGCCATACACAGACAGTGTCACGCACACACTTTTAAGAAACAAGAGAGCTTCAATGCAAGTGCAGCGTCACAGATGCCTCCACATACCCAATACATCCAAAGAGACGAAGGCATTGCGAACGGCTGACAGCAAATTGAGAGCAATGATGTGACCGTAACTCCCCCCGATCCGGTTACATATACGCACACATATAGGAGAAGCCGCCTTTTTATTGCAAAAATCTCCTCGCCGGGGGCGCACCGCACCTGCTCCACCCCCCACATGATGGTTCTCTCTCTGTCTCTCTTTTTGCCTCATCGCAGCTCTCAGCAGAGAGAGATACGTTTTTGCATTTATACTTTTTTGCTGCTGTGGTTGTTGTTTTTCGTATTTTTTTGTTCGTTTTTGTTTAAAGTGCATTGCTGGCTATGAAATCTGGGCTCCTTTTCCCAATGTAACACAACCATGCACCATGCGAGTGAAGATTGCTTTGCCCCCAGGGTGTCTCCATTACGACAACGATGGCAACCAACCGATGTCGACCACGAATTTACAGCAAATCGTATGTACGTTCATTGGTTCGTACGTACATGTAATGGTTCCGTATGGAGCAAGTGGAGGAGAGATAATCCTCACTTTTCAATGGAGGGGCCAAAAATAAAAGAAAAAAACATTACACCAGAGCTACAATTTACATACAAGCTATGACGACGACGACGATGATGACTCCTTCTTCTCCTGCTGGCTTAAATGAGGTGGAGGCAGTAGTCATCATCATCATCATTAGCAGCAATGCCGCCTGCGTGCACAAAAGTAACAAAATGTACTGAATGTCAACAGGCTCTCAGTTTTGTATAGAGCAACGATTTTACATTACACTGTGTGTTCGTTCGTTCTCTTGTTTGTACACGCTCATTGCGCGGCGCGACTTGCCTTTGCCTCCACCTCTCCCCACATACCCCATTCCCCAATACCCATCTCTCTTACTCCACCAAGTTGGGTACTCACTGTGCTGCTGCTGCTGCTGCTGTTGTGTGTTGTATTTTTCTTGTTGTTGTTGTTGCTGTGTATGTATGGGCATTACTTGCGCTTGCCTCTGGCCCCTACCACCGACCGAACGAACGACCCCTCACCTAACAGATAATGCTTAATGGCTCCACTCCCCCTTTGTTGTTGTTGTTTTTGTGTTATTTGTTGGTTTTTTTTTTCCATCGCCTTTAGCGAGGTTTTTGCTCTCGTTTGCTTTATCATTCTTGTCGCTACTTTTGATGATGCGCTTTTGTATCTGTGTGTGTGTTACTCACTCATACACTCGCATATTCAAAACGCTAGCGAAAAATAAAAATTTCGCAAAATGCATTTTAGCTGTGGCGCTCAGTTGGCATTTGGCCACCAAAGTGATAACATGGCCATCAAAGAGTTTTCAACTAAGTTGGCTCAAATGTCTTGCAAGAAAAGGGAAATTAGGCGGACTTAGCCATTGCCATGCATTAAGACTAAAGCGCTCAAATTTCAGAATTAAGTTAGAATCAACTTAAACAAGAAACGTGTCGTCAATTCTTAGTGTCGAATTTTTCTTTGTTTTCATTTTTTTTAGATGAAATAAAAATACGTTATATGTTGGCTTTGTAAATTAAAAGTGAAATATTTAATATTCTACGAATATGTATTCTATATCAGTTAACCGGTTGATTGGCAAATATTGCTAGGCAGGCCCGACGAGAGGGGGGTGGTAAAGGTGGAAGTCCGTAGCTTACTACCACCGGGCCCTGATATCTTCTCGACGGCCCTGTTGCTAGGCCACAATAAGTGGCACCTAACCTATGTTAAACATAAGTTTTTGGGTTTATGATAAAATTTGGAAGATTAAGAATACAAATTTTCAATTGATTTCCATTTCATTTGGTAATCCTGCCATATGGCATTTTTAGCCCCCATCAGCTTATGTATATGTTTTTGGTTCTTTGATAAAACATTTAGTATACATTTAAAGCTTTTATAAAACCTAATAAGAACCTTTCCCTACTTCATAGTAATGTAACCGATCCCAAAAAACAAAATTGTATATGTCACAATCCAATGTTCATATTAAATATCAAAGTTTAAAAGGAAATACTCGTGTACAAACTTATTTTTCTCTTCTTTTTATTCAGTTTTCGGTTTTTAGGGGAAACATGGACTTAATTGCTAAAATCTGGAATAGTTGTTGTTTTCAAAGATATATATGCATACTATATAAGTATGTACATATATATTTGTATATATGTATGATATGTTTATGATACAGATCTGACTTATAATTAGATCTGGGACATTGTTTACACTTAAAACACACTTTATTTGATATGTAGGTAATTGTTTTTTATACAGAAATCTAACTTTTGATATGTATCGATTTCGTTCACTTCAGGTTTCCATTTAGCTAAAAATTAAGAGATATATATATAATATCTTGTATATCATCGCAAATAGCGGTCGGTATGGGAGCTTTAACTACCATATATATAACTATATATATATATTACTTATCACAGTTCAAAATATGTGTATATGAAAGATATCTTTCTAGAATTCATTAGCTTTAGGAGATGAATTTATGGAGCCGCAGGCTTCTTTAAAATTGGTGGCATTAAGCGGAGCAAAGTAATCTTCATGTAGAAATCTAATAATATTCTCAATGGGACACAAATCGGCTTTATTGCCACGTGAATCCCGTGTGACTCTTAAACTCTTTCCACCTTCACAGAAGTCAATTTGTTGTGTAACATCGCGGCCATTGTAGACCACACGGAAATAGTAATCCGTATGAGCTTCACTCCGGTAAACCTCAAAGGCCAATCGTGAGGCATATGCTATGGTCTGTCCCTGATTATTGGCAATGCCTAAAGCAGCGGTGAGATATTGTAAAGTACAATCATGGCCTGAATAGAGTACGAATTTGGTACGATCTCCAGAGATCATTTTAAGCATATAGCTAACAATATGGCGAATCATGCCATAGGCACGTAATAAACCAGATAACTTATAGTATTGGTGATCTGCCGAACGTTGGGATAGTTCATCGGCAAAGGACATAAGCAGATCCACATGGTTGGGCTCGACGCAACCTTCTGTGAACTGTTGCTGCTCTTCAGGAGCCAAAGACAATGGGCTACTATTGCCATCCGCATCATTATCATCCATTTCCAGGGGTGGAACACCGACGTCTGGCATTACATTGCCATTTGTCTCATCCTGATCGATATTGATGACATCCACGAGTTCCTGTTGTGATTTTCTCTTCACAGACTTGGGCTGCTGGCTGCCTTGACGATGTCTACAGGGTAGAGGTGCCTCATGGCATAGTACTGTCAACATGGCATCGACTACCTCGAATGGATTACGACTGCTAACACCATTCGGAGTATTCTGTAGGAGTGTACCACCGATCCATTGCATTACGCCAAGAATCTCTGGTCTCTGCATTATTTGTTTATCTCCTAAAATCTGTAGACGCTTTCGGAGTAGCACCGATTGGGCACAGCTGCAGTCACCGAAGCAAAAGGCCATGCTGTGCGACTCTCTAACATTCAGACCGAGCCATTTATCCGGTGGCAGGAATGCAAAAAGCAAAGCCAATGCAGATTGAAAGGTTCGACGATAACGTGTGGTATACACAACCACTTCGTCCGAATTGAGTAGAGTATGTGGTGTTGTCTCCTGGCCAGAAACTCTATTGGGATTGGGCTTCAATAGCAAACCCAAAGGATGGGCATAGATTTGATGCATTATGTCGCCTACATGCAAAAGTTGCGAGATGCCCCTAAAAAAGGTGAAGCAAAGCAGACGATTTAAAAAAGTGATCAAGCTATTCAGTTTTTCACCTACTTGTAGGTCAATTGACCCAAGGGACAACCGTGTTCTGTAGCCGGTAGCAGAGGAAAACTATGAAATGGTCCCACCTTGTTCCAATACAAATGATTCGATCCCGAAGCTGAGCTACTCGAATTGTACAAAAAGCTGCGATATCTAGGAAAGAAAAAATCAATTAATTTACGAGAACTAAGAGCCTGTAGAAGATTTAAGCAAACCTGTTGACAAAACTGTCTGTACCCACACCACAATTGATCCCTTTAGTGTGAACATGAGACATGGGTCCACGATCTCCGTGTCGTATAACCAAGAGCACACCCTGAAGTTTCCAACCCTCTAAGATGCCGCCATCATCCAAGCGTAATAGTTGACCCAAAGGAGAACAACGTTCACGATATTTGGCAAAGCGTTGAGCTGATGAAGATGCCACAGCATCTGCAGCAGCCGCTTCTCCATCAGAGCTGGCCGTACCCAATCCACTATGACCAGGACCAGGACTATTGCCATTGATCTCAACATTTCCCATATAACGATACATGCCTATAGAAAACGCAAAACTAAATTCAATCAACTATTTTTTAAATTTATTTTATTTAACTTACCCGCTATTAAGAGAAATATCCATATACTGAGAAACATGTAGCAATAGAATGTGCGATGCTGTGTGGTCAGTCGTGTCAGTTCCTTTAGCAGGAGCCTCATTTTGATGGCTGACAGTTTGGTTTGGGCTCAGGCCAAGCTCTTCCTTTTCTTACGACTGTTGATAATTTGGAGCATGAAACTTTGCTTCCGCCTGATGTGGGGCTTACTCTTAGAGGGTTTAGAGGTTTGTATATTGTGCTTTGAATGCTTTTAATTCTAGTTCTTAATTCTTGGATCAATTGTGGTTTAGTTTGACAGCTCAAAGAAAAACTTGAAATTTTTGTTTGGTAAGGGGGAGTCAAACTGTCAAACGTTTACGTGGAGCATGTCCAATGGTCTTGGACATGCGCATTGCGTCAGTTTCAGCATTGGAGTCAGCTGTTATGATACAGTGGTATAGATATACTTTTTAGTAGCCCTCCTGTGGCAAGATAACGTAACATTCGCTGATTTTCATTATTTTTGGTTTTGAGGAAGTATATTGCTTATCTTGTTAATTGCCCAAACAAAAGCTACGACTTTGTTGCCCCTTTTTCCCCCTATTTTATATTGTGAACCATTTTATTATTGCTACTACTTGAGTAGAGATAAATAACCGTCGTCAGAGATTAAAATATTGGTTTAAATTTTACTCTGCTTAAAATATGCAGGCTCAGTATCTTAGCAATTGTTGTCCATAATATAATATATATATCTGATTTCATGGGTCTTTTTACTGTGATTGTTACCTTAGACACTTTTCCTTCTACCGAGTAAACAAAATGGTATTCAAATTATAAATTTCTTATTAAAATTCAACATTAAATAAAAACAAGACTCAAATTCATATGCTCAAGCATTTAATGCAATTCTTTAATTATAAACTTAAATGTTTCCAATACAATATGTGGGTTTTTTTTTTGCAAATATTGAATAAATATGAATAATTTTAGCAGTTCAATGGTTAAATGCATGTTAATTTAATGTCCCAAAAAGCGGTCCTTCTAACGCTTTGAAGTCAAGACGAGATCGTTAATATAATGGCATTTGAGTAATTTTTTTGAAGGCTTTTTATTTTGGGCTAAGTTGGTTTGGACCATTTGATGGCTTTTTGATGGATAATGGATCAGTATCGGAAAATCGGCTTTAAGCGCTTTTAAACCATAAATATATGTATATGTAAATAGTTGTGAGTAATATGGATAGAGGATCTTAAGAGATGGGGTTTAAAAACGCATGGAGGGCCTCTTAATCCTGCGCAGCAGTTAGAGCCAAGACGGTGAAACGCACCTCATTCGGATCACGGGACATGAATTCTTTGCAAACCTTGGCTGCATCCTTCACAAATGTCTCCTCAGAGGTCTCACCATGCTTGATGGGGAAGGATTTGCGACCATCTAGTTCATAGAGGGTTCCATTTTTGTTGACCAACGCAATGAAATGATGAATAACCTTCTCATTGTCGGAAGCATTAGTTTGACCTTCCTGTGCTAGTTCCTGGTGGCCAGCTGAAAATTCTTTGTCTTCTTCCAATGCCTTGCCACGATCCTCGGGCGATAGGGACACGGTTTTCTCCAAAAAGTTCTTCAAGACGCCTCCAGATACGTCCACTCTGCAAAATATCACAAGTTATATGAGTAAATTGGATTTTGGTTAATATTGTGGGTCCAAATTACTCCTTATTGTTGGCCACACTGTGAATAAGAGCCACAGTACCGCAGGCATTGTGGGTAAATTGACGCATATAGAAAAGGTCACTGGGATGCTGTTCCTCTACATCCTTGATGCGCTCATGTTCTTCAGAGCGATGCTTCTCATACTACAAAATGGCAGAACAAAACTAAACTGTAAAAAACATATGGAGGCGAAAATGCTAAAAAAAAGAACCAACCGCATCGGTGCATGGAAAGAGCAATATCAGAGCCTTCACTGGACGTGGTATCCACTCAAGCATCTCATCCTCCAAGCCTATGACGTCAGACACCGACCAAGACGGCGACACGCCCAGCTTGCGTATATACTTGGTCAAAACCTAAAAGGAAGAAAAAACGGAAAATTGTTACAAGTTGGGATGGGAATTCAATTCGTCTGCCCATCCATCGTGCGCCATTTAGCCTTTGCTTTTCCTTAGACTTACCTCGGGGTTAGATTCCAATGGTGTCCAGGTCGACATTTTTACTTTTATTCTTTTTTTTTTTTTTTAGGTTTTAGAAATTTTCCAAACTTTGCTAGACAATTTTTCAATTATAAAATGACCGGCACTTTTTTCCTTTTAGGGTTGTCAAAAATATATCTAAATATTGATATATCGGATATTTCTAAATATTGATATATCGGATATATTTTTCAAAAAAATATTTATATCGAGATATTTTTTTCCCCTAAATATCGAATATCGATATTTTTTTTGAAATATTTTGAGCGCGCAGCGGAAATCGAATTACTTGGATTTTAAAAATAGAACAGCCAAATGTAAACTAAGTATGTCAAAAAATTATTAAAACATGTGGAAATTCAACAAATATGTCGTCGCACATAAAAAATAAGCACTATGACACTTTTGTGAAGTGTATGCAAAAAAAGGTAAGTACTTATAAAGTGCCGTCATTTTTCTGTTTGTGAGTGTGTGCAATTTTAGAGCAAAAAATTTAAATAGACGTTACTATCGATGGTTTTGTATTTTTTAAAAACATCGATGTTGGGTAATTTTCAAATTGAGTTGGCTAAGAAATTTGGAAAAAGACCAAACAATGAAAAAGGCCTGTATACTGTGGCCCCATCGAATAGTCGGACACTAGTTTTCTTAGCCATAAAGCGTTATTGTTTCCTGAATAAGTGGCCCAAGGATGTATGTTCTTTTATATAATGCCATTTATTCGGACCAATGGGCCATCGTTCCCCCAGGTGAAGCACCCGCAAACCATCATAGTTGCTTTTACTTGGTTTTTGTGAAGCTTCTCATGAGGGCGATGCCAGTAATACTGCTTTCCATCCGATTGGAATCTATTGACTTTGGTCTCCTCTGACCAAATAACCCTCGTTCAATCATCCACACTCCAATTCCTGTGTTCCTTGCAGAGATTAAGCTGTGCTGCAACATTCTTCGCAGAAAACACAGGTTTCTTCTGCTTAATAGCAGCTGCTGGACCAATCCTGAGAATTGCCCGGCGTGCTGTCCACTCACTAACTCCTTTATTCAAGAAAGCTGCACCTTGTTTTGGTGTTGTCTTCAGTTGGTTGCTCAATATCCGTTCCATATCTATTGGAGCATCTCTAGCATCTCTATTGGCGATCCGAAACACGCGGCCAAAATTGTAAGGAAATGGCTCGAAAATCAAAATTTTTTGATGATGCAGTGGTCGGCTCGAAGCCCAGATCTAAATCCGATCGAAAACTTATGCAAGTGGAATGAAGCACCTTGTTGCGCGGATTGATAAAAAAATTGATGGAGAGTATGCCCAGACCGTTGATAGCGTTATTAAAGCCAAATGCCTTTGGACTAAGTATTAAAAAAAATCACGTATCGATAAGTGGATACTTGCTCATTTTTAAGTTTTTTCTGGACTATTCGAGCGAAGGAGAAAATAATGAATAAATTGTTTTGTTTTTCCATTTATATATTATTAGTATATTTTTGGTAAAAATTTGGAATCGATTAATACATTTTTCTGGGTTTTACAGGCACTCAAAGTCACAGTTTCAAAACATGTATCCGCATTACTACAATTACCATGGTCTCAAATAAATACATATCTAAACAATGACAAAAGCTAACACAATTCTAATCTGTAATGAAATTTCGAGTAGCTAAACCAACCCAAAAGTAATTTAACATATTAAGAAGATAATTTTGGACTAAAGATAATAAAACGTACTTACTTTTTTGTAAACAACTGAAAATGTTCTACAACTCTTTAAGAGATAACTAAAACTGCAGTTTGAAAAGTCAATCAAAGCCTTAAGAAAGTAGTTAGGGTACAGGCAAAGTTAATTAATTCTTTGATTATACTAGCTCATCATTTTTGTGATTGAATTTTCTTATGCGAAATCTGGACAATTCTCTTATGTAAAATCTGTTTTCTTTTTCTTCCTACGATTCCTTATTGAAATAAATAGAGTTCACGCACACACGCCTATTTTTGTCTTTTTTTAAATTGAGTTTTTATTAAATAATTCTTTTTTTTTACATTTAACAGTTGAACTTTAGTGTTGTTTTTTGTTTTTTTGAATTCTTTTGTTTTTTAACACGCAATATCGATAGCTAACGAAGCTTTTTGTTTTTTCTTTTTCCAATTTTTTTCTAATTTAATAAAATTTCATTTGAAAGTGTTCCTGAGGTGATTTTGGTTTTTTGTTTTGTTTATATTTTTGTAAAATGGTAGGTACCGTTGCTTGTAGTCGCTGCTCAGCTAATTTATATAAATGTTTTTTATTTAAATTATTTAGTTTCGTTTTCTTTTGTGGGGATTTTTATTAAATAAAATAGTAACAATTTTACTTGGTTAGTTGCTTATTTGATCTTGTTGTTGTTGTTGTTTTTTGGCGCCTAAAACTTGGACTTTGGACATTTAAATAATAATAAAAATATATATAATATCAAAAGGATGATGTTCAATTGATTTATTGCTGATCCTCTGGAGCAGGCAATTTCTCCCAAGTGGGCTCAACGCCCCAAATTTCGCGGGCATATTCGGCAATGGTGCGATCCGATGAGAATTTGCCACTGGAGGCAATGTTATTGATGGACATCTCCAACCATTTGGCTTGGTTCTACAAAAAGGAGAACAAAAGGACATGAATTAGAAACCAGAAAAGATATACCAATTCTTGTAGCTCACCTGATAGGTCTTGGACACCAGATCCTGAGCCTTAAGGTATGCATCGAAATCGGCCAACAAGTAGTAATGATCGTATTTAAGCAGAATATCAGCAATATTCTTGAATTCATTGGGATTGCCGGGGCTGAAGAAACCACCCTGGATCTGATCAATGACCTGCTTGACTTCCGGATTGGCATTGTAGTAGTCGTAGGCATTGTAACCCTTCTTCTTGAGGGCCTCAACCTCTTCGACAGTCATGCCGAAGATGAAAATGTTATCGAGACCCATTTCTTCGGCCATTTCCACATTGGCACCATCCAGGGTTCCAATGGTGAGAGCACCGTTCAATTGGAACTTCATGTTACCGGTGCCAGAGGCTTCTGTGCCGGCAGTAGAGATCTGCTCCGATAGATCAGCAGCAGGCATAATCTTTTCGGCCAATGTGACGCGATAGTTCTCCAAGAAGATAACCTTAAGCTTGTCACCAACAATTGGATCGTTGTTGACCACATTGCCAACGGCACAGATCAGTTTAATGATCTGTTTGGCCACATAGTAACCAGGCGCAGCCTTGCCACCGATCATAATTGTACGTGGGGTGAAATTGGCGGTGGGATCTTTCTTGATGCGATTGTACAGGGTGATGATGTGCAGGCAGTTGAGCAGCTGACGTTTGTACTCATGGATACGCTTCACCTGAATGTCAAACATGGACGAGGGGTTGACCTTGACACCATAGTCCTTCTCCAAAATGGCAGCCAATTTCAATTTGTTCTCCTGCTTGACGCGAGCCACATTGCGTTGGAAGTTGGGATCCTTGGCCCATTTCTTCAAGGCCACCAACTGATCCAAATGCACTGGCCATTCGTCGCCAATTTTCTCGGCAATCAGATCAGAAAGTCCAGGATTGCACAGCAACAGCCAACGACGTGGAGTAATACCGTTCGTCTTGTTCTGGAACTTATCCGGATTCATTGTGTAAAAGTCATGGAAGAGTGAATCCTTTAGAATCTGCGAGTGAATGGCAGCAACACCGTTCACGGCATGGGAACCCACAATTGACAAATGAGCCATGTTGATGCGCTTCTCGCCATCCTCCTCCACCAAGGACATGCGACGCATACGGTCCAAGTCCTCAGGGAAGCTCTTCTTCACATTCTCCATATGCAGGAAATTAATGTGATAGATGATCTGCAAGTGGCGAGGCAGAATCGACTCCAACATGGAGACTGGCCAGCGCTCCAAGGCCTCGGGCAAGACGGTGTGATTGGTGTAGGCACAGGTACGTACAGTAATATCCCAGGCCTTCTCCCAATCCAGATGCTCCTCATCGACCAAGATGCGCATCAATTCGGGTATGGCCAACGATGGATGAGTATCGTTCAGTTGGATGGCAACCTTATCAGGGAAATGATCGAAAGTGTTGCGAACTGCCTCGCGTGAACCGAATTTCGAGGCCTTGTAACGGCGGATGATGTCCTGCAGAGTGGCGGCGCACATGAAGTATTCCTGCTTCAGACGCAATTCCTTGCCCTCGAAGAAGTTATCATTGGGATACAGCACACGAGAGATATTCTCAGCCAGATTACGATCCAACACGGCCTGAATGTAGTCACCATCGTTGACTAAAAAAGAATACAAAATCATGATCAACAAGTTCTCGATAAGGATCAACAAATGTCGATAAATAATCGATATCTTTATACTTACAGAACTTCAAGTTGAAGTCAATTGGCGATTTGGCCGACCACAAACGCAGAGTGTTCACATGGTTGTTGTTATAACCGGGAATTGGATTGTCATATGGCATGGCATAAACCTTTTGGGTATCCACCCACTTCTTGCCCTCAGGTGTATCGATAACACGGCCATAAAAGTTAATTGGCAACATGAATTCGGGACGTGCCTTCTCCCAAGGGTTGCCATAACGCAACCAATCATCAGGTTCCTCAACTTGTTCACCATTCTTAATCTTTTGCGCAAAGATACCATATTCATACCGAATGCCATAACCATAGGCAGCCAGACCCAATGTGGCCATTGAGTCCAAGAAGCAGGCAGCCAAACGGCCGAGGCCACCATTACCCAAGCCAGCATCCTCTTCCATCTCTTCGAGATTCTCAATGTCGAGACCCAATTGATACATGGCCTCTTCGCATTCACTTTGAATGCCCAAATTGATCATGGTGTTGGTTAGAGAGCGACCCATGTAGTACTCCAAGGATAGGTAGTACACACGCTAAAAGGAATAATAATATTATAGAGTATTACCAAGTCGGTCAAATTTAACCCCTTAATTGTTCATTCCCCACATTCAAGGTTGTTTCCCAACTGTATTAGCAAAGCTTCCATTAGCTGATAAGCCGCCCCAGACCTAGTTTTTTGTTTTCCATGCACTGTGCCCATATGCTCAACTAATGCTCTGGCTAGAAGGTCAACCCAATCCAATCGAATCAAATCGAACGAAAATGTGTGACGTTATCAGATGATCACAACGTAAACTAAAACTGTTAAGATTCTATTAATAGTAATTTTTTCCATGTACCGGTCTGTAAATGCCGGCGTCATATAAATGTCGATCGATGTCTTTCCAGATTGTTACGAGGTGCTTCTCGACCCAGCAACAAAAATTGTTTGTCTTATCACCAGAGACCGAGGATGCACTTGAAGTGCAACAGCATGAATCTACATGCTGAAATCTTTAATCATTAATCTTCGATCATCAATGCTGTCCGATTTTACGACACTAATATTATTATTCAGTTCAGTGTCGCCAGTTTAATTAGTTATGTAGGAACTATGCGACGACGTTTCTTATCAGAGAAGTCTATGTAAACTATGCCCTAAACAACAAAAAACGCATACCCCAGACGCATGCGAGGGGGAAGAATGGCATTTGCTCTAGGTATGGGCTAATTAGTTTGTTTGTTTGCATATGGCAAGAATTCTCGACTATGCGAAATGATTTACATGTGATTCTCGAACGCAGATAAGCTACATAGTTATAGTAATCGGATTAGAAATACCTAAATTCTTACGTGCAATCATTTTGCTTTAAGTCATTATGAACATGAACTTAATAAGTATCAAATTAATAAGCATAAAGGTCAATTATGATCGTCATGCTGAACTTATGCGATTTTGTCGATAAGATATACACAAAGAGTAAATAAAAACTTGAGGAACTATGAAAAAGTATAAAAACTTTGTCTCAAACATTTGGGAAATCAAAAAAAAGAAATAGTAAAACTTTAGGAATCATAAAAAAATATAAAAACTTTGTCTCAAGTTCTGATAATTAGTGATATTTTTTTGAGCAACTATAAAAACATATACAAAACTTAAATTGATGTAGAACCCATTAAGGAACTGTGAAAACATATAGAAAAAGTATTGTCACTAGATTCGAATCTAAAATTTTACACATTAAATCTGAATATATTGATTGAAGTTTTAAGTATGACTTCATATGGGGATTTTGAAAAGATATAGAAACTATTGTGAAAAGGTCTTTTTTCTTTTTAAGTCGCTATTGAAATCGAAAATGGTTGAAGTATTGAGAAATTGTATTAAATTTTTATACAAACATTGAAATTTGTTTAAAAATTCATAAATACCAGACTGTAATACATACATAGGTCGGATATTAGAAAGTCTCTCGAAATGTTTTTTAAAGGGCAATGATTTTAATTTGATGTAGATTCAATGTTTTGTGTTATACATATTTACGTGTATTACACCAATATTTAAATATATATATTTTGCATAATATATTTATGCATAATAAAAATATATGTACAAATAATTAAATTTTGGAATTATATATATACCCAAGATGGAAATTTATAAAGCTTCTATCAGACTGAGATTACAGGTTACTTTTTGTGTTTGTAAAGATTATAAATCGTAAAAGATACATATACATATGAAATATTTATGCATGAGAGATAAGAAAAGTAATATTAAAATGTTGTGTATGTGTATGAACATACATATGTACATATTAATGTCAGATCTAAGATAATATTGTAATCATTAATGTGGATTGGGAATTCGATCTAAGGAGATACTACTTATACTATATACTATCTAGATAGAATCTTATGTATATGCTATATACTATATAGATAGTATCTTATGTATGTGTAGTACTTTTATTTATTTGTATTTGTTTGAAATTTGTCAAAATTTATACAATTAAGAAGTCTTTACAACAATTTATTGTATTGGAATATAATTAACTAACTCATTAACTAGTACTCAGAGTACTAGAAAGAATATGTTCGTGTTTATATTGGGCAATTCATGTAACATCTGTTTAACAAATGAAATTTAATGAATTTATTATGGTTTAGCTCAGAGTAATATATAAAACTTGTTGCTCTATTAGCACTAAAGATGACCCAAGATTACAGAAAAGATCAAGAATCAGTTGTTCACCAGGAATAAATAGTCCTAGATTAGATTGAAATGAAAGCATTCCTTCAGAAACCTATATAATTTAGTGTGAAAACTATAATCTGGGTTATCTAATCGATTGAATGATAGCGCCCCCAAAAGTCATGCAGGCCAAATGTAAACTCTGCCAGACGGGTGATATAGAAGTCCATATAATATATATGTGTATACATATTTTTGCGGCTTTTTCACCCATTGCAAATGATAACAACAAAAATTGAACTAACAACAATAAACAAAGGTAAAATGAACCCACATACAATGAAAGTATCTACGATATAATAGCTTTTTGGAAAAAAAGTTATTAACATATTTGATTTGATTTCCATGTATGTAGGTGATAAATTGCTTAAAACATTTGTCCTAAAACCAAAGTCACAAGCTTCAACAATTGATGAAAAATTGAGCAAATTGATGAAAGTGAGTTTAATATACTATTAGAGTCGATGAACCCCTTATTTGAACTCTTTCCTTAATTTGCATAGAACTCAAATTTAATTGAAATTGAGTCAATTGAATTGAGTTGAAACTGGTTTCTAGCATAGGCGAACAGCTGTTCGAGTAACTCAGAAATAACAAATGGAACGTTGCGTGAGTTAATTGGCATTTACATAGTACCTATCTATGGAAGGCCTAAGGAAAAAACATAAATTTCCATTGCTCTGACAATTTTTCCACGACACACACACACACACACACACACACTCAGACAAAAGCATATATTATGAAAATAAAAATAAAGAGAGTGAGAGGTAAAAAGAGACAAAAAAAAGAGAAAAACAAAATACAAAAAAATTTTCCTTGATATTTTTGGTTTTTGTCAGCTGCATAGAGACTTTTAGTTTTTCGTTAATAACCTCTGATTGACCTTGAAAAATATGTGTGTCGGACAAATATAAAAACGAAATTGAACAAAAAAAAAAGAAAGAAAAATTCAACCAATTGTTAGTAGGCAGTTTTCACAAATTAGTCAATTTGATAGATATATGTATGTATGTTTATATATATTTATGACTTTTGTAGACTCAAAGTTATATATATTTGGGCAGCTTGAAATTGATAAATGATGATCAACAGCCAAAAGATACAATTTGTGTATCTATTGGATAGAAATGGAGAGTGAATTTTAAAGCTGACATTCAGGCAAGGACAAAAAGCACGCTTAAAGCACGTGCTACAACAAATGCGAACATAACAACGAGATACAAATTGTATTTTTCTGTATCTGATGGATACGTGTTTCAAAGCTTTGCCAGACAAAACAAGTAACAAAATTAACTGATATCGGCAAGTTCTAGTTAACTAGAACTCCGAGCTAACTGACTAATATGATTCAAAATAATTTCTAGACTCATAAATCTGTAAGAAATTCAATTCTAAACAGTTTGACCGGCAAAAATTTGACACTGCAAATGTTGCAGTGAAAGTATCTCAATTAAGTTGGCCAGAAAAACGAAAAAAAAAGGAGGAACATTCACACGTTTTTGGCATTGATCCCAAAGCATTAAACTGTTTTTGCGGGGCAATTAAATTTAGCAAAACAAATGATAATGAAAAAAATGATGAAAAAACAAAATAAGAAAAGAAAATGCAGTAAACTGCATTTGCTGCTCTACTTCTTTCTATCTCTCTATGCCTCTCTGTCTCTTTCTCTCTCTTCGTTTTGATGTGTTTCATCTCTTATAAAAAGAAATTCGGGTTAAAGCATATCAAGCAATAAATTAGCCCCAAAAAAAGAAGGGGTAAAAAAAAATGTCGTAATAGAAGAAAAAATTCTTGGCCTTAACTGAAAAAAAAAGGCTCACAACTACATGAGGTTAATAAAATAATCATAATCAATAAGCCAAGAGCAAGGTACACGCCCACACTAAACAAGACTCCCCCAACTCCAACTTTTGATGCCGCACTCCTCACTCCTTCAAGTTGAAGTTTTCTCACTCACCTTGGGATCCTTTTCATAGTAATGCTGCTGTGTACGGATCCAGCGTCCAACCATATTGTCCTTGACCGTATTGGCCAGGGCAAAATAGTAATCACGCAATGTCGATACATTACGATCCTTGACCAGGGTGTAATGCAAATGACGATTGAAGTTCTTCTTCACCTCCGTAACATTGCCAACCTCGGCAATGCCGCGCACTGAGATTTGCTTGCGACGATCCGCGTCCGATTGTGGTTTCGACATATTTCTATTTGTTATCCTTTTTCTTTTAACTAATTTCTAATATATGTATATATATATATATTTTCAATAAAATTTCTCACGTTTTCGAAGAAGGAGGACGCAACCGTTTAGACGACCGTTCACTGCAAACTCCGGAGCACTTCTCAAAAAACAGAGAAAAAAAAAACCGAAATTATACTCGTCTGAGCTTTTTGAGGTTGAGAAAAGTAAAAGCTCTCCCGCGCTCACCGTTCGGCTCTTGTTCTCTTGTAAACAATCGAATTTGTATCGCGCTGATGTTGCCGTTTCTTATCAGGTTTTTTTTTTACTTGACTCTCGATCGTGCGGTTTTTGCCGTTTGCTTAGCCAGCGTTACTCACCCAAAATTGCACTCTTTTATGCTAACTGCAGTTTTAATTGCAAATGCATTCTCTTTGGCTTTGCGCCCGCACTCTCTAACCCTCGCAGTGGTTGGGCTCTCTCTCTCTCTCTCATTCGCTTACTCTCTGGCCCAGTCACCTTGCTCGAAGGTCATAGTACATGCGTATTGTTTATGTATTTTTTTTCTTGTTCTTATGCTTTTTTCTACCATTTGTTGAAATAAATTAAACTGTGTGGCATCCTCAGAGAAAGATAAGCTCATTAAACAGCTGGCAAGCAGTTCGAAAGTTTTTTTCACAGCTGATTTGGGTATTTGGCGCCCGTTCTAGTGTTTGGATAAGGGAAATTTAAATGAGACTTCTATATCTACTAGTAAAGCGTCTTGAAATGAACAAATGTTATAAATACTAAGAACACAAGAGAAACTAAAACTTCTTGAATATATGTAAATCTCTGTTTTTTGTAGGGGTAACATATTTTAAGTATTAAGATTTTCTAAGCACTGAATTGTTTTCTGCTTTTAGCAATATGGCCGAACTGATTTCTAATAGATAGATCTAAGCCTTTGTTGATTCATAATTACTTCTTATCTAATGCTTAAGTAGCTTCCTGAATGTTTATTTCTTAATCAGGAAATACAGATTCGTTATTGTCATTTTATAGTCCAATCTGTCGGAATTCTATTCAGATTAGCGATCGATAGATCTGTTTGAGTACCATTCTGAAATTTTAGCATTAAGATACCAACGATTTCATTATTACATTACGATTTCAAAATTAAACAGTAAGATACTCTTAATCTTGAATAGATACTTTTGAGATGTTTCAAAGTATCTGACAAAAAACGTTCTGAAGCCATCAGCTTTTATCTGAAAGCTGTTTAACAAACTGCAAGTAGTGTGTCAAGCAGTATCTCAAGCAGTGAACTTCAGCCATGTGAAGCAGTGGAAATTTCGAATTTAACGCTTCGATTCAAAGGATACATTTCATTTGATTTGCACAAAATTTTTGCTACTCTAGTTTCAGTTTTGTACACAAAAGATCGTTATGTGGTCAGTGCGGGGGATGTAGATGTTGGTAAGCAAACAATAGAACCGAAAAACACTTCACATAAATTGCATTAAAAGCACACACAAAAGCATCCGCCTTGCCACCCACACTTTCCTCCCTTCACATAAACTTACGGATGCAAAATGTTTGTAGGCTTCTAAAACCAAAATTGAATTTGCGGTTTTTTGGCCATGTGTGTGGGTGGCTAGATGGTTGGGTCGGGAAATGTGAATGTAAAGGTGTGGCAAGAGAAAACGCAGCAAATAACTGTAAATGAAGCTAAAGTGTGGTCACACAAATGGGAACGCAATAAAAAACGCGGTCAGATTGATAATGAACATGAGTCCCTCGGGGATATTGTAACCATATATAACTCCTATATATGTATGTAAGTGTGCATGTATGTATATGCATACATCTATGTATGTATCTGAATATTGTACAGAGCCTTTTGATGCCTAAAATTGCATGAAACACACACATAAGACACATACACGGCCGGGGCTAACGCATACATTTGAAAGTCATCAACAGTCAAGCGAGCTAGGGACACGGCCATGACTACAGGATGTAAAAGTGGATATGGAGAACTGGGCAGTTTGCGCCTGGAAATGATGTGGTTAGTTGTGGCTTGTGCGGTCCTGATACTGATGCTGATGATGACGACTCTCCTCAGTCTTTCTGCCTTGATGGACAAACTTTTTTTGTTGTCTCGTTTTTGCCGTTTTTGTCGTTTTTGTTTTTGGTTACGGTTAAACTTGCCCGTCAGCAGTAGGTCAGCCAACTGGTCATGTTTAAATAAAAGACATACACATTTTGGTACATAAATATGACAGCCATCAGGCAGACAGACAAATATACCTAACTGCATACATATAAGGTTATTACAGGGGGATAATGGAAAAAAATGATTTGAACTAACAATTCAAATATGCACAACTTTCAACCAAAAGTCACCCAAAGGGTATTTAAATAATTCCAAAAAAGTTATCGATAAATGAATAAATAGCAACATATTCAGTAGAAGTTTCTTAAAAATCTTTAATTACTTTGCAAAACCTTAAATGCCTCTTATTATATAAAAAAGAAGGAGATCAGAACGATCTAAACATTCAATTTATTTTGAATTTTAAATTAATTCATTTTGTTATATTTCAATTCATTGTAATAACATTAAATATTTCTTGCTTGATATAATTTGTAAGTCATACTAACTTGATGTCTTGTTGATCTCTTTTGAAAGGGGATTTTTTGTGATTATATAATTCAAGTTTCAAGTTGTTTATATATGTGATGGTTGCATGAAATTTTATAAAAATCTTGCTGCTACATATGTACATACATACATATATCCGAATTCGATATCAGTAGCGGATCTACAAGACTCCGAGTCGGAGGGCACGATCCGCCAGTGTTCGATATGCTTACTTTATTTTATTCAAGTTATTCGAATCCCTTCGAACTCATTTTTAATAGAATTGAGTCCTCTGAGGTCAGTAAAGTTTAATTTAAAATATATTTAAAAAACTCTTAACTTGCAATGGTTTATAGGGCGATTGCTTCGACTTTTCGCTTGGACAAATGAAGGGTATATAATCGTTGGCATGGCACAAGGATTCGCCGATCTCTTGTTTACAAATTGCAGTAGTGCAATCTTTGCTCGACTGAGAAGTTCTGTTACGATACTAATATTATTTTATAAATTGTTTACCAGTTTTCAACCAAAGTGAGACAAAGCGATTTAAAGAAATGTTTCGTTCATATACTGAATTAACAAATAAGTGCTAAAAGGATTGTTTGTAAAGGTAAAAATACCTATGCGTCTATATATTTTGTTTTAAGTAGCGGAAAAAACCAAAGACCAAACTTATCCATAACCAAATAACTACGGATATGCAATCAGTATCAAATGAGCCTGCCGTTTCCGTTGCCGTTTCTCACATGGCTTTTAGCAGTCAGTATGTGGGTGGAAGGAAGGATATGCCCAATGTCCATTACCAAACTTGACCAAGTTTTAATACCCGCAGTGGCCATGTTGCGCATGTGTAATCCCATTAAAATCCAATAAGTTAAATTATTTCCATTATTATTATGTGAACGCACTTTGTCGCCATTGTTGTTGTTCGTCCGTTCCCGTGGACCGGACCGTGTGATAACTGTGTGTTCATGTGGGCCTTTATCTGTGTGGGTGATATGTGTGTCTCTCTGATGTTGGTGATGTCTGTGGGTTTTCCTGTTGAACTGTGGATCTGGCGGAACTTTTGGTCAACATCAGCAACACTTCAGAGTGAATGCCGTTGCCATTAAATTGCATTACGTTCATGCAATCATAATGATGGTTGGTTGCTTGTTTTTTTTTTACAGTTTCGAGTAATTTGCTTCTTTTTTTCTCCTTTTCCAATAATTACATGGCCAGAATTCTTAAAAGGGAAAATATTAAATTTCTTTATGAAAACTATGTTATCTTTTTAAATTATGAAATAGTACTTTTTAGGCTTTTAGAGAATTCTTTTTATACTAGTTTATTTTAGTCTATATCTTTCTCAACCATTGTAAAGTAAATACAACTCTTTTCGCTGAGATATTTGCAGAAATATTGAATAAATTCATATTGATGTTCTAACATTTCCAAAAAATTAAAATATTCTCAATGAGCAAAACAGAATCTCAATAACATATTGAGATTCCCAAAATTTAAGCTGCAGTTTTTCTAGTTGCTTGTGTATTTTCTTCATGTCATTTACCGAAATCTAATAAATTTTTGTCAAAAGCGGAAAAAACATGCACATTATATTTACAGAATAACGGTAATAATATAGTAAATATGCTGCTCAACTACAAAAGAAAAGAAATGAATTTAAAAGCAACACCAAAAAGTAATCGTATCGTTAATATTTTTGCTGCCAAAAACTGTTGGACAACAATAACAAGAATTTGATTTTACTACTACGCTACCATGTATGTATGTATTTGCGTTTATAACACGCATACGCAGCGTATGCCAAAAAGTTTACCAAGCCAATGGGAATGGCAATTTTTTGGTTCATGAACATGCGGCAAAAATTAGAAGCGAAGCGAACTGAAAACACACAAAACACAGACAACTGACAACGGAAATTGTGCGAATGGCAAAAGAAAAATCGGCGCAAAAATAACAACAACAACAACACAAAATGCAGTCCAAAAAGAAAAAAAATGTCGAACAGAAAACACAACACAAACCAAACCAAAAAAAAAAAAAAAAACTAAGAAGAAAATGAAATTTCCATTGGTAATGGCTAATAAAAAACGACTTTGTTATACCTTGCAGTTAAATTTTAAAATAATTTAAAAAAGAATTAAATTAAAATTCTAACTGAATTTCAAATTTGTCTTCCGTTCTGAGTTTTGGCCACAAATTTCAAACTATTAACATAAATATATTCCTTGACATTTCTAATGCTTTTAATTTTAAGTTGATAACCTAAGCAAAAGAAAAATCAAAGAAACCAAGGAAAATTTGTTTAACTAATTGAAAATTATTTATATGTAGCCAATATTTGACTTCTCTTCTTTTGGTTTGGTTTGATAATGCCTTATATACCTCTAAAATCCAGTTCGACATCGATACTGAATTTGGTGGTTATGGCGACTCTGTAGCTGCAATGACAGCAGAAGCGGCAAAATATTGAAAAACAACAAATGCCAGCCCTCCCTCAAGCCCTCACGGATGGCTGGAGGACATGTGGGGGGAAAAAAAGAAGCACGGGGACCTTGTCTAGCAAAATTGTGCAACAAGAGCAACAAGAACGTCGAGGATGACAACAATAATGTGGAACAGAGGCGCAGCTATTGGCAAAAATGGCCAAATGTTTTGTATGTTTTACAAGCAAACTACTTGCTCCATTTTGTTGTTGTTGCGTTGCTGTTTCTGCCATTATTGCGCGGTTTTTGGCCCACGCGGTTACATAAACATTTCCAGGATACTCTACGATAGCAACAACAGAAACAGCAAAAAAAAAAAAAATATATATATGGTATGTAGCTGACTGATAAAAATTTGAATTTTTGCTTGGATGTTGCTTTAACGATGTGTTGTTAGCTTTAAATATGTAAAATTATATCATAAATTCAGCAATTTGTTGTGAAGAGATTTATTCAATTTTTCTGTATACTCTACACTTTTCAAGCAGTCTAAATATTCTGATCTAAACTATATAAGTTGTCTCCTCCAAATACTTTAAGACGTTTGCATGACAGTTTTATAACCAGTTGAATTTAAGCTCAACAAATTTCCAATATCAAGGTTATTGGATAGACAAGAAGTAGACGCCGTTGTTAATGCAGTTACGAAATTTTATTAAAAGGCTTAGGGATTTTTATTTTAAGGTCAACTTTTGATAACAATTCAAGCCACATTTTTTTTTTTCACTAATTATTTTGACCACGCAACTGTAATTATCTAATTAAGAGACTTGTACATATAAAGAAGGAACCCCTTGAATGTCTCAATCAAATAGCGTTGAGTTTTGGTCGACAATGGAATCAGCTAACATTAATAGTTTGATTTTCTTCAGGAGTCATTGGTTTGCCTGGACTGTATTGGGTTTGGCACGTGAGAAAGTAGCAACTTATCGACGACTTTATGTGGGCTACAGTATCCTGATTAATCTATTGGTGACCATTGGTTATCCTCTACACTTGGGCTTGGCCTTGTTTAGGAGTCCCACCCAAACGGAGAATGTCTTGAATTTAACTATATTTGTCACCTGCTTTACCTGTGCATTGAAATTTATGATTTATTCATACAACTTCGGAAAGGTCAGCGAGATTGAGAGACTTTTAGAGAAGATGGACATGCGTGTGAGTGAATCAGGAGGCGAAATCGAAATCTACAAACAGCTAAGACGCCACCAACGTATGCTTCTGTATCTCTTTATGGGGATCTACTTACCCGTCGGCATGTTCGCTGAATTGGGATTCATATTTCAGAAACAGAGAGCTCTTCTTTATCCTGCTTGGTTTCCCTTCGATTGGGTGAACTCCACAAGAAATTTCTACATAGCCAATGTCTACCAGATTGTAGGCATTTCGTATCTGTTATTGCAAAACTATGTAAACGATTGCTTTCCACCTGTTAATTTGTGTCTAATATCGGCTCATATAAAAATGCTATATATACGATTCGAGGAAATCGGCAAAGGCAGAACACAGAATGCTGAACTCGAGCTAGAAGCCTGCATGACTGATCATAAACGATTAAAAGAGTAAGTAAAACTTGATTTCAAAAAATTTCTTTTAATTTAAATTACATTTTGTAGCCTTTTTCGCTTGGTTGTGTCCCTTATATCTTTGCCGATATTTATACAAATTACTGTGACTGGCATCAACATCTGCATTGGCATCTTTGCTGTTATCTTTTATGTCCAAGAGCCCCTATATTGGGCTTATTTTATACTCTATTGTTTTGGCATATCTTTGCAAATTTTTCCCACTTGTTATTTTGGCACCGACAATGAGTTTTGGTTTGGACGTCTTCATTATGCCGCTTTCAGTTGCGATTGGCTGCCTCAAAAGTTAAGTTTTAAGAAGAAAATGTTGATATTCACAGAATGCTCATTAAAACCTTGTACAGCCTTTGCTGGGGGCATGTTGCGAATTCATGTGGATACATTCGCCTCAACAATGAAATTTGCATACTCTCTGTTTACAATAATTTTACGCATAAGAAGGTAATATGTTTAAGAGCTTGAAGTTAGATGACTACAAAACTCAATAATGATATGTAATTTTGAGAAGATTAGACTAAGTTAGGAGCAGACACGATTAAATAGAGTAGAAAATAAAAATAAATGAATGATTAAGCCGCGCCTGTCTCAATGCCTGTTTGTGTTTTAACTATTCTCTTAGTTTTGCAGATTTTGGTTCAAATCTCTACAATTAAGTTTATTTTTGAAGTACTTATATTTATTTTTCAGAATCGTAGAGGACATTAGAGCAAAAGAGATATGGCCTCAGATATGGACAATAGCGCATGAGGCTTATTTTTATGAAAAGAGACGAAAATGTTCAATTTTATTGTATTTTCCATTTAAAAATACATACTTGAATTTTTAATTGTATACAATAATCTGTTTGTATGATGTCAAAGAGAGAGTAAGAGTTAAAAAACGAAGACAGAAATAATAAATAACGCTAGCTTCTTTTAAATTTCGTTAACTGAGCTTTCTTTGCCAATTAACCCAAAATCTTTCCTGACTTCTACTTTTTTTAGCAATTGTCTCATTTCTTTCCCTAGAAAAATGTCTACAAAAGAAACTCGTTTTCGTATACCAACAAAATCGCTTTAATTTAAATAAAATATTGTACACCATACAAGATGACCTCAAATCACTAGCTCAGGGCAGTACCTCTTGAACAGAGAGAATACTGAAGGTAAACACATTTCGACCTTTGCCGCCTGATTATGTGTATAAGTTTTTCTTTTGGCTTATTGCTAAAGTTTGTGTGTTGAGGGGAGCAAAAATCATTGAATGGATGGGTCGGTTTTTGGTTTGCTTTTTGATTTTATTATTTTTCCATTTGCAGCAGATTGGCTCACACAGGCTCCGGAGGGGCAGACGTGCGATGTGCCCTACCGTTTCCTGCCAATCTCTACCTTAACTGCAGTCCCTGGGGCAATTTGGGGCCATTTTGTTATATACTTTTTTTCCTTAGTGTGGCTCACAACTAGAGACCGAGAGAGAAGTGAAATACAAAGAAAGAGAGGAGAAAAGAAATGTCATATTATTTGATTGCCAAGTTATTTAAAGGCTGGCAAAAAGAAATATTACAACATTTTTTGAACAGGTTTGGTAACTTTTATTTTTAGGCCAACCTTTCAACACCATTGAAGTGAAATTGAAATTTAGGCAATTTTTGTTTAGTAATTATTTTGACCACGCAACTGTAATTATCTAATTAAGAGACTTGTACATATAAAGAAGGAACCCCTTGAATGTCCCAATCAAATAGAGTTGAGTTTTGGTCGACAATGGAATCAGCTAACATTAATAGTTTGATTTTCTTCAGGAGTCATTGGTTTGCCTGGACTGTATTGGGTTTGGCACGTGAGAAAGTAGCAACTTATCGACGACTTTATGTGGGCTACAGTATCCTGATTAATCTATTGGTGACCATTGGTTATCCTCTACACTTGGGCTTGGCCTTGTTTAGGAGTCCCACCCAAACGGAGAATGTTTTGAATTTAACTATATTTGTCACCTGCTTTACCTGTGCATTGAAATTTATGATTTATTCATACAACTTCGGAAAGGTCAGCGAGATTGAGGGACTTTTAGAGAAGATGGACATGCGTGTGAGTGAATCAGGAGGCGAAATCGAAATCTACAAACAGCTAAGACGCCACCAACGTATGCTTCTGTATCTCTTTATGGGGATCTACTTACCCGTCGGCATGTTCGCTGAATTGGGATTCATATTTCAGAAACAGAGAGCCCTTCTTTATCCCGCTTGGTTTCCCTTCGATTGGGTGAACTCCACAAGAAATTTCTATATAGCTAATGTCTATCAGATTGTAGGCATTTCATATCTGTTATTGCAAAACTATGTAAACGATTGCTTTCCACCTGTTAATTTGTGCCTAATATCGGCTCATATAAAAATGCTATATATACGATTCGAGGAAATCGGCAAAGGCAGAACACAGAATGCTGAACTCGAGCTAGAAGCCTGTATGACTGATCATAAGCGCTTAAAAGAGTAAGTATCATTTATTACTTTGGGTGTTGAAAGCGAATTTTAAAATTTTTCATTATTAATTTCCTTTGCAGTCTTTTTCGCTTGGTTGAGTCCTTTATATCTCTGCCAATGTTCATACAAATTACTGTGACTGGCATCAATATCTGCATTGGCATCTTTGCTGTTATCTTTTATGTTCGTGAGCCGATGTATTGGGCTTATTTTCTATTCTACTGTTTGGCTCTATCATTGGAAATCTTTCCCACTTGCTACTTTGGCACCGACAACGAGTTTTGGTTTGGACGTCTTCATTATGCCGCCTTCAGTTGCGACTGGCTGCCTCAAAAGTTAAGTTTTAAGAAGAAAATGTTAATATTTACAGAATGCTCGCTGAAACATTCCACAGCCATTGCTGGGGGCATGTTGCGTATTCATGTGGATACATTCGCCTCAACAATGAAATTTGCGTACTCGCTTTTCACCATTATTTTGCGTATGAGAAGGTCAAGTCAAAGTCATCAAACTGATTGATTATTATAGGAAAACATAATAATTTCGAAAGCATTAAACTTAATGGAAGGCAATGTATATTAAAACAAGCTACTGAATCATTTTATTGTACGGGAGATTGTAAAACCTATCTCAAAGCTTTGATATCTCACAGACTTCACATGCTTTCAAAAACCGTTAAAATTAAAATCTTTATCTAAAAAGGATAAAATTTCAGGTATTTTAAGGATTTATTTACATACTCTTAGCCAAAGGCAGTCTAATCACCTCTCTTATCTTTCTTGTGGGAAGGATAGCTAAAATTCAGTATTGTTAATTTATACTCACATTGTTCCAAACAATCAAACTTATCTTTAGCAACATTTCAGACTATCTACGAACCCCTATTACTCAAATTTGCTTTTTCTTTAAGTGTTTTTTGAAATATTCATTTCAATATCTTGTTATCTTTTGGGGCCCAGCAATTGATTAACAAAATGAAATGAAAATTCGCCAACGTAAATAAACAGAAAACAGAATAAGCAAAGAGGGGCTATAAAACCAATGGGTCCAACAACCAACAAAAGCAACAACAGGACAATTGTCCTTAACTGGCAATGGAGTGTAAAATATACTCCAAAGGGTGAGAGCGAGCTCCAAAGCTAGAGAAAGAAGGAGATGAGAAGTGTGAGAAAGAATGAAAAATTTATGCTTCACGTGATGGTCATCCAAAAGAAGAAAAATAAAACAACGCAAAAAAAGGAAATCTCGCCTTCATTTAAATGAAAATGCAAGCAAAAGACAAAGAGCCGCCCATCTTTTTTTCCTGGTTATCATCAGCATCCTGCTCGTGACTGCCTATAAAAATGATGTCCGAAAATCAAGCGAGTGAAAAATTACAATTGTCACAACAACAGCAAATCACTTTTTCATTCGCGAGAATTTTCACGGCGCATTGAAGTTGGATATGAAAATAATTGTAATGCAAATTTTCCACAGAAATCTGTGTGGTAAGAGAGAGCGAGAATCATCATCCGCATCTCATCCGCATTCATCTCATTTATCTCCTTTTGGGTAGATCCCTTACATTTGCCACTTTAATAACGCGTTGGTTCGGCTTAATGACTTAATTTTCAATTCCATGGCGCGTCCAGTTTTGTTCTTGTTGTGGGTTAGTCAGTTGGGTTGAGGTAATGAGGATGAAAGAGCTAAATGCAAATGCTGGCAACGAGTCCTGTCTGGACTCTTTTTCTCACTCCTGTGCTTAAACTTCTTCTCCTCATTAGCCATTAAAGCGTCATTATGCATTTGCTGTTGGTTTAATTATGGACTGACTTTAAATGTTATTTTTTCTGAGATGCATTTGCATCTCACACAATACCTAAATATAAATATATTTTCCCATGAGATTTATTTTAAATTCTAAAAATTAGTTTTTTATTAAAATATACATATGTAAGTATGCAACAACCTTTTGTGTCCTCTATTTTTGCATGCTAACTAACATGAGCAAATTGTATATTTAAAGGGCTCGCAAACTTTCCTCTCTGTCGTTTGTATTAGTGTTAGAAGATTATATCTAAAACGGTGCATTTCAAAATTTTGAATAAACAAAACTGAAAATGAAAAGTTTTGAGGATAAGAATTGCAACGTTTTAAAGTGTAATTAAAGGTATTAAGAGATCAGTTAAAATAAAATGCACTTGGCCTTAATTAACACTGTCCAGCCACACCATTAGGGCGTTTACTAGCACTAAAATTAGCAGAACTGTGGCTCTTTAGAAAGCCCAAAAAAGTATTAGAATAAAACCTTTAATTAATTTATTAATTTGTAATAAAACATATTCAAATCAAGTAGAGGTTTGGTTTGATTGAAATGCACTTTACCTTAACTAACACTACCGGCCACACCATCAATGTTGCTTAATGGCACTAAGATTGACAAAACTGGGTTTCTCAATTGGAAAAGATCAGACTCAATCCTTCAATATAGACATAAGATATTATAAGACATTTTACGCCTATAACTTAGTAATAAACTTCTTAAATTTTAAAGTAGTTATGACTTATTCAGAGACTTCTGTTGCCTTGAACAAATTTGTGTTTTCTATGCATCAAATTATTTTAATAGAACATAGAAAATCTCTTCATATAATGATTAGTGTTGGATTATTTCATGCTTTTGCTCTGAAGCGAATGATAAATGACGCAAAAAATAAATTTCAATTACAAATGATATTTGCAAAATGTGCATATAAGTATCTTACTAGAGTCCAGTCCTCAGAGTACATACAAAAATGACTATAAATGCAACATTTTTCTGTTTGTTACGCAAATATAACACAACAAAAAACGAAAAAAAAAAAACAAACCGAAACTGAGAGGAAAATAGAAAAAGTTGCCATTCCCTAAACATGGCGCATGAAGAAGAAAAAGAAGAAGTATTCGCGCCATTCCGGACTATTCCCAGTGATGCCACAGAGTAATATTTATTATCACAAAACATTTGTGCAAATGTCCTTTTCGCATAAGCAACGATGTCGTGCAGTCCTTTGAGAACATTTATCTTATTATCTTTGCATACAGCAACGGCAGCGGCAACAACAACAACAGTAGAAACAAGAATGTGGCATAAATAAGACTCAACAACAACAAAAATAGCAACAAGATGATGATGATGATGATGAGCAACATTAGGCAAGGACAAACAAAGCCAAAAGGCTCAGACGAAACAACCAAAAGTCAGCCAAGTCAAGCCAACAGACCGCAAAGCAACAACACCAACGACAACAACAACAATAACAACCATAAATACAACAATGGAATTTTTGGACCAAAGCCTTTTTGCCACCATGACAGCCCGGCCAAGCAGAAAAGTTGCTCATACGCCCCGTGTGTTTGATTTTTGCTTTATTTGTGCTGCCCACACAGAGAAAAGTTTTTAGCATTTGGGGTAAAATTTTTTAATTGATTAAAGCCGCATTTGCACTGCGGCTTACAAGCAGCTTAACAACAAATTTCTCTACCAAAACACACAAAAACCATTTTTACCCCAAAAATATTAAATATTTTTCCTTGTTTTGTACATTTTATTGTATGTTCTATTTGCATTTAGCCCATGGCCAAATAACTATAATTAAAAATCTACAAAACAAATTTCGCCCCATATTCGTAAGCGTAAAACAAGCAGAAAATAAATAAATGAAAAAAAAAATCAAGTGCAATGTGTGATATTTGTTAAACAACAACAACAACAGCAACATTCAATTGCATGTGTCGTTATATATTTTAACAAATATACTATTCACTAAATGGTACAAACACATACAACAATATCTGCTGTGGACATATTGGTGTATTTGTGTACATTTGTGTATATAAGCAAACTTTTATTAATTTTACCAACTCGATGTTCAATCAAAGTAAACAACTTTATTTAATACTCAATTCGGAGAACAGTGTTTTTCTGAAATCCACAGCAAATTACAATTTGTGTTTTAAAGATGGCAAGTTAACAAATTATCTTGACTATATAATGGCAAATGGCAAAAGTTAGTTAATTGTAAGGAGTTGCGGATAAATACTTAGAAGGTACTAAATATGAGGTGAGTTTTGATAAAAATAATCTTAACATCAAAATGGTATGGCAAAAAAACTCTAGTCCCCGTACTATAGTATTTAGATGATATATGTACATATGTATGTAGAAGGGCTGTGTCCAGTGGACCAAAATAAAATACTCTTCACACCACTTTGCTTTTATGTATCTTATTATTTATTTAATTATTAACAAAAGAAAAAGAAACCATCTTATTGAACACTTTTAATTTAACGAGACCAACACAACTCAAGCCTCTCTCCCATCTCGATTATCAACCTATCGATATCTATCAAACCAATATCGTTATCGGCATTCTGATACCATTAGGGGTTCTCACGCAATCCTACATGTATGCATATAATGATTTAATTTCCTATCCCAAAATATCATTATCATTTTAATGGCATTAGGATTTTACTGATCGGTAAATTGATGATCTTTTAACTAGTAGGCTAGTTAAAAATTTACATTTTTTTGACTGAGAAATACCAAAACCAATTTTTTTGAGCATTGGTTTCATTCGTTTACATAATTTCTTATTAAGCATCAAATGTCTAGAATATTTATTGTTCATAGAGTTAAGTATGTATTTTCTTTATTAATGAATTTATTACTAATATTATGTATTATTATTATCTGTATAGATATACATAGTAAACTATCTAACCAACAACAAGCACGAGCAACTATGCTCTTCGGTATATAGACGAAACCTACAGGAATATACATACTAGCCTGGGAGTCGAACCCAGATCATCGTTGTTCAACCACTTAGGCAACATATCGAACGAAGAATGTTTTATTTATCAATAATTTAATAACAATAACAGTTTTGTAAAATATTTGTCAATCATTGTTTAGCTTTATACTTTGATATCGTCTTCACGCTTTTACACCTCAGGATCTTTCCCAGGATATTAAATCAAAGTCTGAGAAAACAAAAAACGTTACGAATTTCTGAAAAAAGTTTTGAAATCGATCATTATTATACCCTTGCAAAAAGGGTATATTAATTTTGGTCAGAAGTGTGCAACGCATAGAAGGAAGCATCTCCGACCATATATAGTATATATATTCTTGATCAGCACGACGAGACGAGTTCAAATAACCATGTCCGTCTGGATCGATACGAACTCCTCCTAGACCGTAAGAGCTACAGAGCTGAAATTTTGCACGTAGGCTTGTATATACTGCATGGTTTGTATATCTCGGATTCAGTCGGATCGGACCACTATATCATAGGGCTCCCATACAAACGGCAAAGTCACGAACAGTGACTTTTTTCAATAACTTCGTTACTTTTTAAGCTATTGTCGTAAAATTTAATATAAGTAAGTTTATTGTAACTATAAACCACTGTGCCAAATTTGATCAAGATCGGGTGACTATATCATTTAGCTCCCATAGGAACGATCGGTCAAAAACAGTGACTTTTGTCAATAACTTCGTTACTTTTGATGCGATTGCTTTCAAATTTAACATTTGTCAGTTTAATATATCTGTTAATGACTATGCCGAATTTGGTAAAGATCGGGTAACTATATCATATAGCTCCCATAGGAAGGATCGGTGGAAAACAGTGACTTTCATCAGAAAGTTCGTTATATCCTATGCTAAGATGAAGGCCGTTCTTTCGCAAACATTACCATTTTTAGATAAAACAGTTAGTTTAGATAAAAGAGTTACTAACAAACTTGCAAGTTAGCCCCGGCCCTCTGGTTTTTATCTTATATAGTAAAATAAAAAGAAACTTTTATTTTAACATTTAATTGTAAGTTTTTCTGGTAGACCTTGATTTGAGCGTCAAGAATAACTGACGAATTTCAAATACCATTAAGAAACCTTAGGTTACTGAGTCGAAATACTTCCAATCACACTTTTTTTCTTCATTCAAAGTGTTGCAAATATTGGATTTGTGATTTACATGCATGAATAGATGATGGCTCTTGGTGGTATCAATTTTTATAGCTAAAATTGAATTTTACTTTCAAGATCCAATTTATTAACCAAACACTTTGCGGTACGTAATTGAAAATATGTATATATATAGTTGGTCGTATATATGCCTTTGATGGGTGCAGCTGATAAACTACCAGTCCACAAAGTCGAACGGACTGGACGAATGATTCGTGATAACTTTTTCTGACAGAGCCAATCATTTGGCTTCAACTTCTTTGGCTTCTCCATAGTTCATAGCCGCCTCCACCTCTATCACCAATTGCATCTAGATTTTAAAACCTTCTTATACCTCATACCCGTTCAAAGGCTTCTACATCTACGTGTTTCGCGTTGCAATTTTCAGCTGAGCTCATGTGCAAACGAGCAATTTTCAAAGCAAAAGAAAACTCCATTGCGGCGTCTGCATCTGCAGCAGCCATTTCAATCAATAATTTCAGCTTCAATTGAATCAAATGCGATTTTCTGTGGATCAAAAATGAAAAAAAAAAACCAATGAGATTCCAAACCACAATACACACACAAACACACACAGACCAAAGACCTGATATGCTTTGCCTATTAATTTTCCAATTAGGCCGAGCCTAATTGCTCCTTGCTATCTTGTAATATGGAAATGTACGGATTTTCAATGCGAAGCTAAGCAGCTTATCAATTTGTGACGGTTCATGCTGCATTTGCTTCTACTTTTTGACTATCTTGAAAGAAACTTTTGAATGAACATTTCGGAAAATCTGACAGACAAATGATGGATCTAAATTTGTGCTTAAGCTTATTATGAACTATGTAGGTATTCATCGTTGTTCGATCTGTTTAACTTTACACTTATAAATGCAATGCAGTACTAATTAGGTAATTTTAAGGCTTCCAAATAGAAAGCGAAGCTAAAATTTCAAAAATACCTACATAATTTAAGCTCTAATAATTGTGTAAGACTTCAAATCATTCATTGCATGATCATTCTATGGCAAGGTATTAAAACTTTCATACGAACTAAAAACTTTGTCAGATCTTTCAATACTAATAATCTAATACTCTTTGAAACAGTTTTATAATCTAATTTCGTGGTATTTGAAACTTTGAAATTTAATTTGTGTGCAAAAGGAAAAATGAAATTAAACTAAACTTTTTTGTCCTTAGTTTTTCTAATGAATTTTTAAACCACACAACAACTAAAAAGATGGACCAACAGCAACAAAAACCCAAAAAATAAAAAGGACAACCCGAAAAACGAATTTACATAATTGACATGCGCCGAAGAGCGACCGCATAGTAAAATTATATTTACATGACCATGTATGCATGTATGTGGATTGTGTTGTTCAATTTGTGGCCAGCTAATTTTAGGCGGGGAAACTATTTTGCATAAATAATAAGAGGAAAATAAAACTTTAGCTGGTTGGGTTTTGCCCTAGAAAAGCCGCACCACAACTAAACGTATTAAGTCATGAAGTATTTAATTTATAACTAAAAATGGTTCACAATTAAGCGAAAAGCAAAGCAAATTCAAACACTCTGTGGATTGTGGCTCGATCTGAGAGACTAACTAATGAAAGTAATTTACTTAAGCATTTGCCTGTACTTATGGCTTCACATTGTGCGCAATGCTCAAGGACGATCCATCTATGTAGAAGCCAAAGGATGTCGAGAGAATTATGTCTATACCTGCAGGCAACATGATGGAAAATTAAAGCCATGTCCTTGTCTTCATTGGAAAGGTAAAAAACATAATAAAGCATTAAAAATACATATGAATGAAAAAAATGAAATTAAACATTAAATACATTTAAAACTTTTACTACATTTTGAACAAAAAACAGGAGAATATAAATTTTATTAAAAATATCTTTTTGGTAAGGTCTTATCTTTCACCAAATGTTTCACAAGCCAAAAATATATTAAATTTATTTAGTTTGTTTGGACTTAAACAGATTGAATAAAAATAGGACTGAGATATTATCCCTTTCTTGATGGAAAAGTAAAACATAAACAGATTTCTTAAATTGATATTATCCTTATAAACCACCCGACTACTTTTAGCGTTGAATGTATGGCAATTACAACTGTGGATTCCTTAGCGAAGTCTGCTGATTGGTGGTTCTTGAAATAGCTATATAGACAATGTGATCACCTTTTGTGCTGCCTATGATTTAAAATCTTATAAATTAGTAAAATTTATTGACATCAAGCCGGCTTAAGCCCAGTTTTGATCGTTATGAAACTTCCATAAATAATGAATAATGTTTTAAAAACACACCTTCTGAGGACACAATGACATATCCTCCGTAGTGTACGCTTAGATCTGCAACTGAAAACTATACTTATTTAACAAATAGATGGCAGAATACATTTCACATTTAAACATTTAAAAAATAACAAAATTACACAAATGACAGATGACATAAGTATCTAAGCCACAGTTTCAGAAACCAGACTTCGTTTAGATCGGTTCTGATTTACCACATAAAAGTAGAGAACAAAGAGAGTTTTGAATATTTGACTATAATGTGTGCACCTAAATTTGAGATTTTTGTGTTTTTAACTATCTATCTAACTAAACTAATCTATTATTAATTTTATTTTGTTTTACATAAATTTGCTTTGCATGAATAAATGACTTAGGTTTGCATACTATTTGTTGATTTGTTTTTAATTACATTTAAATCTGTCAACACGAAAATTGAACAAAATGCATTCATTTCATACATTAAAACTGTCCAATATTAATTAATATTTGCTTGATGAATGAAACATCTTTAAAACGAAATGATTACATTTGGTTTCATCATTTGCTCACTCAGATGGAAATTTTGCCAACAGAGAGAACAGGATAGAAGGATTGGGGGAAAGGGGCAAGAGATGCGGTTCATTTGGGTAATGCACGTGGTAACCTGAGCCTATTATTCCCGATTGCATTGTGTAAAAACAACAATGTGTGTACTCCTCAGTATGTGTATCTATCTATGTGTGTGTGGGTTAGCCTGTCGGTGTGTACAGCTGGTTTTTGTTAGTAAAAGGATGGGATTATTGTCTTTCTATTCATATAAGTTCACTGAAAGACTTTCGTCCGAAAATACAGAAATTTCCATGAATTGATATGGCCAAAGGCCAAAGCTCATTTCCCAGAACCAGTTGAAAACCATATTACCTTTCACCTTTATTATTTTGTTTGTTTAAACTGAAAAACGACCTCGAGCCGGCAAACAAAAGGTTTGTTATGAATTACAGAACTTTAATTTTATGGATGGAAGCATTTTTGCATTAATATCACATTGATTGTTGTCCAATACGAATTTATAATGAATATATTTTGGAAGTAAAATTCTAAAAAATCTATAAAATGTTATATTCTTTTAAAATGGTATTATAACAGAGCTTATATATATATATTTTTAATCAAGATGAAAAGTCGTGTACATATTAACTTCACTCTCTCAATTAGAAGGTTATTGCAAGAACACATAGTACTTAAGCTTTTTGAGATCAAGTTGGACTCTATAACATACAACTGACATAATAACCATCGATTGAAAAGTCTTCGTAGTAGCTTACTGAGAAATATCTCCTAGAAAGAAATATTTATTTGGAAAACGAAAATACAAGGGACTTAAAGTCACAATGGGTCGTAAAATCTTTTGGTACAAAATCTTGGTGCACTTTGGCATTTTCGTTTATGATGTGGAAAAACTTTGTAAATATTGAAAAAAGTTACAATAAATTTATTGTTAATATAAAGGCAATAGTTAATAGGTGGAAAGTTGTTTTTAAATATATATGTAAGTACTAAAAACAAAAAAAGCTTTAGGAGTTGCTTATATAAATTTACGGCTTACCCAATGTTTTAAAATACTTTCAGAAAATATTCGCTCATCATATCTGGTACCAGAGTTATTCAAATTAATTAGAAAATTTATTTTTTCATAATGAATCTTTTTCCTTACTGCCTATTTCATTTAGTAAATTTAAATTTTACATTTTTTCTGTGTGATATTTTTATACGAATGCATTTATATATATATGTATAGCCTACGCATTGTAATAATGAAATTTTCTGCCATCTTTCACATATATGTATATACATATGTGTATGCATTTTCCATTTTCCACTTTTCCATCTTACAACACATAAAGGCGATTGTTGTTGCTTGTGGCGTTGTGTTATTGTTGGTCCATGACCGAGTGCTTGAGCATAATTACGCATTAAAAAATTACAATAATTTTTAATTAACAAAGCCTGACCAAAAGTGCAGCAAGGCGAAAAAACAGAAGTGTAAAGTTCATATGAGAAAGAAACGGGGGCACAAAAGAAAAAAAAACAAGAAAGAGTGAAAAAGCTGTTTATAATTGCGCATTATGCAAATGCATCCGGGAAAATCCCAATGCTGCAAAGAAAATTCACTCAGGCATAAAGAAAAGTCCAATTAAACAACATACAAGCTCACAGCAAATGTAGCAAAAATATTTAATAATAATAATAGTAAAAATAAAAAGAATTGCCATCAACTGCAATTGCACCTGCTTAAGGATTTGAATTTGTCCCCCGTCTCGGCCACTCGAACAAAATCGTTTCTTTGATTTTCTCAGGAATTTGTCAAGCAGCACCGCCTCTGACTAATTTTATCTATTTCTTGCACTTTGGGCCAAAAAGCAATTGTCTTAGACAACGTTGCCTCATCATCATCATCATCATCGCCATCATCGCCATCATCATCATCTGTAGAAACAGACGAAGACAGAACCTTCAAGTGGCAAATGCACACACAACAGGAGCAGTTGGCAGAAAAGAAGCAAAAGTTGGAGGTGTATGGGGCTTTCTGGGATGCTTCTCATTCTCGAATTGATGCGGACCCCTCCCCCATTTTAAGAAAGCATACTTGAGCTTGAGCTTGTTGAAAATCAATTTCTTGCATCATTGTTTGCCAAGTGAAGTGCACTGGAAAATTTCTTCTGAAGCCATCAGTTGCCTTTTTCCCCTTACCATTTCATCTGGCAATTCAACAACTCTCCTACTCTCTTACTCACCCTCTTTCTCTACCCTGTGCATTAAAAATCAACGTCATATTGATGCATCCCCACCAAAGTGCCAAGCCAAATGAAAGCAATTAAGCTGCTCAAGCTGCTCAGCATCAAGTAAAAATTCATTTTCGTTTGCTGATTACTTGGCCAATTGATGGTGGTAGCATATACAAAACACAACACAAAAAAATAAACGAAAAGAAGAAATCGAAAGGTAGAGTCATGAAGAGAATGACATACATAGCACAAACTAATTTTGAGCTACATAAAGGAAATGAAAAATTATATACAAGAGCAATCCATAATATTTTAAAACTTATCAAAGGTTTTTTTGACTGGATATTTCAAGTAAAGAAATAAAATGAATTGCTTAATTACTAAAAACTTTGAGAAGTAGGCGAACTGACTTGAGCCAAAACAAAGCTCTTTGAAAAGGAAAACTGTTTCTAAAACATCACAGAGTGTTGCGTGTTTTCGAAACTTTGGTTTCACAAATTATATGCAAATTACCTAATAGGTGTAGCAGGTGAATTATGTATTACATCTAGATAATATAAAGATTTAGATAGATTCCAAGTGAATAGTTGGCGATTAGTCCACAAAATTTTGGGATAGAGAAGACAACTTCCACAAATAAAGTGACAAGTAATTTCAATTTAAGGTCCAACCCAATGAAAAATTCCTCATGGCACTCTTCGTAAATTAAATTTTAAGGAAAACATTGTTTGAGCCATCAATTTACCTATAAAGTTCTAAGATGTAGAAATAAATAGACTTTATATAAAAAAACATTCCTTATAAATCATTGAAGCTTACAATACAAAGTAAAATAGAGTAGAAAAGAGCCCAGATTATATATATTTTATAGATATGTATATATTATAGATATTATAGAATGAATTCAATAATTTTCTTTTAAAAAAGTTTAAGACCATAACAGAGGCTTCTGTTACTAAAGAAACAGTTCAAACTGAACTCACAAAAAGTTGTTTCCAAAGTATTAAAATTTGTAAAAAACATCCATGCCCTGTTTTAAATATAATTTTAAACAGAGTCCCTCCTTAAACGGGTATTCATAAAGACATTAAATCTAAAACCACTTTGAAATACTTAAGAAGGAAGCTTTAAAAAAAAGAATTAAAGTCATTTATTGCTCATCTCTAGTTTGCATTTGGTCGTGCGTAAACCGTGGGACACCGCCGCCATTTTTGTGCACTAATTTTGAACAGACACAAGCGAATAATTTTTTGTTTCAACTTCTTCATCTTGTATTTTTTATTTGTTTCGTTTTTTTTTTGAGTCCCCGAACAAATTTGCTGGCATCCTTTTATTTTTGGGGGTTTTCTTTTTTTTTTTTTTTCTGTTTCATCCTGTGTCCTGGGCGAAAAAGTTGTAATTTTATTTTCGAAATTCGTTTAGTCCTCTGTTTGCGCAAGAATCCGTTATTTTCTTTGTGCCCATTCTCCAGAACAAAATGAAGTTGGAAAGTTGGCGTTTTTTTCTCTCCCACTCACTCCAGTTTTTGTTGTAGTTGGAGACCTTCGTTTAGTTTGGCCATGCGTAGGTCGGAGAGGGAGATGGTCGGGGGTGGGGGTAGTGAATGCTGAGAATTAGGGAGGTTGGGGATGGACTCAACCGCCGCTGTCATGTCATCATGTTGATGAACCAACCGGATGATGAATGGACGTGCGCCACAGTGGAGCTTCAATTGATGCAATCAGCGTAAAGTGACAGTTTCTTTTGCTCACCATGTTTGCTTTTTTTTTTTTTTTGGTTTGGTTTGGTTGTATCTTCTTTTTTTACGCCAACTTTCCACGTTGCTGGGCTGTTGCATTGGCATGGCATGTCCCTGTCAGTTGTCATTGCTGGTGCAAGTCACTGGTTATTTGGCTTGCAGTTTGATGAGTTTGAATTTGGTTAGTTTTACTCCTTTTGACGAGTTTCACTAAAGGTAGATCAAATTTAAAGTTTCACCAATTTAGGTGCCAGCATATTATTGACAGTTTGCCATGAACATTTTGTTGGCTTTTAGAGAGCTACTTTGATAAATTCTGACTTTGAAAAACATCAGTTGATTTCAAAACCATCTGAAAGTCTATTTGAAAAGTCAGATTTTGTATATTGCATTGAAACTTAAGACCTTATGTAGATCGATCTGACGATTGACATTGATGATGCTTTACAACATTATTTAAGAATTAACAAAAGCGAAAGTAGATTTAATGGAATCAATTGTTATGAGCTAAAACTAAACGAAGATTATAAACTAAATATAGGAGAGGTATGAAAGCGTGTAGATATTGAAGCAAGCTAAATATCTATCAATACAATCAAATAGTGTTTGATTGATATAATAGTCTCGACCTTATTTCACGTTTTCAGGGATTATTTAATTAAACGCTGTGGGATTAAAAATGTTAACTATATAGATTTAACCTCTCAAAAAAGTATAAATTTATTAGTTGAGCAATTCTTTGATAGAAACAACAGCTTTATGATTTTATTTTTATGTAAGAAAACACATAAATTTGAAAAATGTTATTTTGCTTATATTTTTTGAAAATAAATATGAATGTATAAATGACTCATGAATTTTTTAAATATTGTGAGACCAATCATTCATTTTTTTTGTGGCACCTATACCAGGTAATGATTCAAGTAGATAAAAAGCTAATGATTAATTGCAACAAAAAATAGGCAACACAAAGAAAACAAATAGCTTTGGTTGTCCCCAAATGAACACAAAAATTTACGTACACCTCGTATACTCTTGCAAAACGGGGTTATTACTCTTGATCAGCTATGAGGTATATATATGTATTCTTAATTCGTCATGTAGGGTATTACATCGGCATAAGCTTAATTCCAAGAGGAAAGATTACTTTAACTTTGACACCTGAAGGTATGGAAAGATTGACACAGAAACTTGCAAGGGTATACAAACTTCAGTATGGTTAAACTTAGTCCAACTCTCTGGTTTATTTTGCATCTTCTCCTACGTTTGTACCTGAAAAAGTTTGTACTTTCGCTGCACTGCAATTTGTATTGATATACCTTGTTATTTTTGCCCTTTTCTGTATAATAAATAAATTGGTAAGAACCTTTACTTCCAATCAAATGCGTAAAATGCCTATAAATTATTAAGCAAGGACGAGATAAAGAGGAAGTCAGTCAACCAAATAGAGAAAATAGAAACTACCTCTAAGCCTTTTGCTCATTTTTCTTAGCGTAATCGAAAAATATGATTGCAATACAAGTTTTAAAATCTTGTTTGGCCTTCTATCGATACGATTTTATTGTTGTTGCAATTCAGCAAATTTTTGCTTTGTTGCAAAATAAACTTTTCACTCTTCTCCTTGGTGTTTGTGTGTGTGTGTGTGTGTTTGTTTGGAAAGGAAAATAGAAATTGGTTTTTGGTCAAACGCAAACAAACTGGACATTTCGATATCAAAAAAGTACAAAAAAAGATAAGTACTGAGGAGTGGGAAAAAAATGAGAAAATGGAAATTAAGTTGCCACAAAAAGAGGCACAGAATAAATGTACGAAATCAGCATAATGTAATGGAAACAATTTTTATGACAACAGACCAAAAGAAGCAGCATACATATAGAAAAAAACACCCACATCCACGGACCACACCAATATAGCAATCTTCCTTTCGGCAGAAGTCTTCCATTGGGCACTCTACTACACACTCTTTTGGGTCCCGGGCATTGGACCAATGTCAGCGTAAAACTGACAAATTAGCATTTTTTCCATTTTGTGCGAGCTGCTCAACTAAATATTTGTTTGGCGACCGCAGAAGCTTGAACAGAATAGAACAGAAAAAAATAAAAACGATGGACTCGAAGGACTCGCAGGACTTGAAACCAACAAACTGGCTACTAAAATAGTTCGAGTTGAGTTATTTTTGCAGCTGACCTAATTTTATAATGGAAAACTTGCGATAAGTTGGGAGCAAAACAACAACGAAAGAAGGAAAAAAAAAATTAGATGATGCTCCAGGCAGATAAATAGCCAAGTTGGATAGAAATTGAGCGAGCCAAAGGGATCTACGGACGAACGGGCAGACGGACAGATATAAATCTCCTTTTGTGTGGACCTGAATTTAATTTCCACATGCTCATGAATAATTTTCAAATTTTGCGCAAAAATTTTCAAGTAAAACGTGAAACGTATTTCCGACGACATTGCCACTCACATATTATGTCCTTTGGACCACCATCTCCTTGCCACCACCAGGGCTTTTTCTTTCCCATTTTTTTTTTGCGCGCATAAAAAGTTATGTCAGCAGGAGAAATATTGCCTTAAAAGGCTCAACCAGGACAATCTCTCTCTTTTACTCGCTGTATGTATATGTTTGTGTGTGTGTGTGTGAGCCGAGATTTCCTTTTTGGATTTGAAATTCACCCAAAATGAAAGCCAAAAATTGAAATTTTCATTTTTATACCCTTTGCAAGATGACTATATCAATTATGCTCAAATGTTTGCATTGCATTGAATGGAGAGAAGTATTTGCCTTAAGAAATAAACGAATTGTTTATTTTTCTCTTTATAGAGTATATGTATATTCTAATAAAGTACTACCACCTGCTTTACTTAGGGCATAGAAAATTCGCCCTTGTTTTTTGCTTGTTAATGTATTTTTGCTTACCCTTCAACCATAAATTACTTTAATTTATTTTATATCTTTAATGGTTTGCCGAGTTCATTATAAAAAATGAAGTTTATTTAAATTGGTTTCGCTGTTAAAATACCCCTTTAATTAATGTTAATGTCCCATATGTGAAAAAAAAATAAATATGCATAGTAGTACTTATGCATTTATTACAATAATGTAAGTACTTTCAGTTCATGAGCATTATTATAATTTTTAATGGCCACAAAACATATTCTATGTAAATTTGTGTATGTGTGCGTGTGTCTTTCTGTATATTGAATGGCATATAAATTATAAAAAATGCGAGTAATTATACCAACTACAAATAAAACAACTATGACAATTTTAGGCCCAATTATAGGATTACAAAACAAAACTAGTTGTTAAAGATAATTTCAGCTGTGCAAAAGTCTTTATTCCCATAAAATCACTTACTAATTTAGTATGAACTTCTTAATTGCTGATACCTAAACACATGTTTCGTTCTACTATATACAATAGTTTTAAAAAAAATTTATTTTGTGCCTGTTTATGCTAATATAGGAGTTTCTATTGACCTATCAATTATAAGAGCCACATACATTTTTTCTTTAATTGATATATTATTATCTATTCATCAAATCAGTAAGCCTGAATACATTTGAATACGCTACGATGCTCCTAGAAAACCAAGTGTCAGTTGTCTAGTAAATGTATGTTAGTAGCAGATTGAAATGCATTCATTAATTCTGAGTCACAATTCAAATGTTATAAATGCCTCAAGGATTTTAAGTTTTTGTAAAACGAACGAATCTAATTCGTTCGAGGGTACTGAGTACATTATTATTTATGCCAGAGTACTCCGAAAATTTCAAATAATAATAGAATCATTTGAGTTTATTCACTCATATGACTATGAATCTTTGAGCTACTGAAAATATTCAGAGGTTTATGAGTTTTGGTTACATAGATACATATTTACATTTATTGTTTCAAACAATTTGTTACTCTTCGTTTAAAAAATTCATTAAAATAAGTTGAGTGAATTCTATTATTTGAATGCAAATGCTCGTTGGCGGCTCAGAGCAACTAAAGTTTGTGAACGTATATATGTAGGCAGTCCTTTTATTTACAGCTAATACAAGATACTAAAATATTTTCTCAACAGTAAATTAAAATTTTCAGCTTGGACTGATCTGTTACAATTACAAAGTAATAGTTTTAAAGCTAAGAATTAGGGCAATACATATATGTGGAACTACTACTGTTATTTATGCCATCATTTAAGTAATTTAAGATATATGACTTGCTATGACATCGACGTATGGAAATCTTGGAAATCTTGGCGGGTCAGCTGATAAATAAGCATCATATACTCGACTGCAACTTAAAGACCAAACATAATTTCCTAAGCTGATTTTTGAAACATAGTATTCATTATTTAGATATTGTACTTACCGTATTCAAAGGCATTTTGAGGGCCATTTTCCTTTTCCTTGTTTTTTTAGTATTTAATATGACAAAGTGGGCATAAAATACTAAGTAAGTAAGAAGTCTCAAAACATACGAATATATATATGTACATATATGGGAAAATAAGGCGAAATATTTATGAATTTCCGAGGACAACATCAAATGGCAAATTCATGTGATGGGAGCAATGGGAAATATTGGTGAAGAGGCGGATACACAAGGAGGGCTTATTTCAATGCATTTATTTGCGAATTTCATTTATCAGCGAACTCAGACGTCAGAGTGGTGCCGTAGGACAGAATGAACTGAAACTGGAGTCCGGGGGCCACAGAAAGCTTATCGTAGCAAATCCTATTGTCGTCATATTGACATAACCGCACCCCACTCTTTCGACCGTCCAACAGAAAAAAGAAAGAAAAAAAAGAATAAATAATCCAATACCTCATCCTTGACTCGCCTCGCCTTGAGTCGCTTCTTCTGTGGTTATGTCCTGTGTCCTTTGTGCGCTGTGTCGTTGTGGTTGCTTCATTCGTCGAATTCTCAGATGCAGAAGTTGTTGTTGCTGTTGTTGTGTATCTTACGCTTCACTGGCTTAAGTTTTCGTACTTGATGCGACGACTTATCTTTTATAGCGAGTTGTTTGTAAAATGACGAAATGAATGGTGCGGTCAGCAAGCAGTCCCCTTCATCTTGTGTATCTCTTCAACGTTGAGCATTTCATCAAATTCAGTTGACTGACAACTGCAGCTGACATTGAGTGCCCCACAAAATGGCTCGAAATTCACACAATGCAAAAGCCAATGCAATGCATGAAATGAGAAATTGTATAGCCCCAGCATCAGTCAGTCTTGCTCCAACAACAGTTAGCGGCAACAAAATGTTGTATAAATGTACCGGAAAGTGTATCATATATACATACTCAAACGCACTCATGCAATTTGTATGTTGGAATCTACTGTCTATGGGGTTTATTTAGGGCATAAAAGGATTTGAGTCATACAAAATTCAAACTTTTTTTGAACACAAATTCGGTTTAAATTTAATAGATTTTAGACACAATTTGTTTTTTTTTAACAAATCTCTTTTGAAAGCTTTTTAAAGCATTTGGTTTAAGAAGATTTTTTTTCGGCAATTGAAGTAACTTGTAAAAAAGTAACATAACCATTTTAAAAAGTAGTAGTAAAATTCGAAAATTCCAGATGAATTAAGTTGATTACATCAAATTTATTTTGATTATTCCTTGATTTTTTTGTTACGTTGTAAGTTCGAAAAGCTTTTTGGGTAGAAGTAACCATCAGAGTTGTATTTTATTTATCGTTTCCAGCAAGAAACTAATAAAAAATGCAATACGCTAAACTAGCCCATTTGAGTTATACTATAGACATGGAGAGGTGGTATTCCAGTACCAATGGGCGTTTTTAATTCTTTACCACTATATGTCCAGGATTCTATAACTATTGAACGATATTTATGCTGACACATGTTAGGATTAGGATAAGGATAAATACACAGCTAAGGTTAATCTATAGATCATACTACTTATGTTATATAAGGCATTGCATATGGCTATAGCTTTAAAGGTTTCAAAATCATCTATATTTCACATCGATTTGCGTTTGCCACTTTGCATTAGAATGTCAGAATGTTTTTCCAATTGGTGACAAAAATTAAGAAATCATATAGTTACAAATAATATACAGATTCATACATTTATCAAGCGAATCATAGTACATTTTAATACCTGTAATAAATAAGCATTTGTTTCCGCCATTTATGTAAATAAGTGAGACATAAAAAAAGTCTGTTGACAAAATTGCCATTGAATCTTAAATAAATCACTTTTTGCATAATATTTGTTTTCAAGTGTTTTTATAAGACAATTTATGGTATGGATCTCTGCGTTTAAATAAATCTTTTGCAATATTTCCGAAAACTACTTTATTATGACTGCGAGATATATTTAGCGTCGACCTAGTAAAAGAAACAAAAAAAAAAAAAAACACTCGCAATTGAGCTTTTTTTTTGTTTGCCTACTAGGTCTCTCTTGATGTTTCTTGTCTCCCATTTGGCCTCTGGCTTTCATGGATTGTACATACATATTGCAATTGCGGCTGGCCGCACACTTTAAAAATCGTGGCCAAAATGCAAAATGTGCACCATCATGTTGAACAGGCCGAAGCGAGCCTTTCTGGCTCCCCTAATCCCCCCATGGTGTTGCTGAACCTGTTCCTACTCCTGCTCCAGCTCCTTTTGCTCCACTTTATTCCACTCCATTTCCAACGTCTCCTACTATTGCCGTCTGATTTTGGCCGGCTGACTCCCCCTCAGGTCGTAATTAGCAGCGCACAACATTCGTCGGCGATAATTAATGACGTTGGTCACGTTGGTTTCATGTCGATTTCATTTCATGACACGGCCGCAGGCCAGCTCTGATGACGGTGATGGTGATGGTGATGGTGACGGTGACTCCTGCTGCTGCCAGTTTCTCCGCCTCCTGTTTCCCTGGTTTGATCCTGTGCGGTGATTTGTCAAGCGTTTTCATTGAAAAATAAAAGAAGAAACGAAAATTACGCCTCGGCTGCATGTAAATTTACATTAAATTGAATTTTCGCTGTATGTATGGGTAAGAGTAAATGTTTTTTTTCTTTATTTATTTGTGTGTGTGTAAGTGAGGTTTCCATTTAATTTTTTTTATTTTTTATTTGGCCTTCTTTTAGCTTCTGCTCCATTTGGCAAGGACCTTCATTAAATGCTGACCATTTTGAAATTCAATGCAGTTCGCGCTTTAACCGTCTCCCCGCCCTCGCCAAACCCGCCATTTCCCACAGAACTTTCAATTCCGTTTCGTTTCGGTTCAATACGAAATTCGCATAATTGAATAATTTATAGCCTAGGCAAAATGTCTTTGATCAAGTTTTCTGGTTTTCTCTCCGTTTCATTTTTTTTTATTTTTTTTATTCCACTCCCAACTTTACATTTTCAATTGGATTATGCAATTTATTATACATACACTCGAATGAAATGAAATTCATTCATTTCAATTCGTCCACTCGTTGCGCTACGTTTCATTTCGTTAATTGTTGTTATATTTGCATCTCACTTGATTTGCAACTAAATTCAAATCCCATTTCATTCAAATTCAACTTCAACTCTTGTTAACTAATTGAGTAGCCAGAGCAACGGTTATCCAAATGATGTGAGTTATATGTACATACAGACATCCATACAAAATCAATTTCCCAAAGGCCATAAAATTAATTAAATTCGATTTTGTTTGACAAACTTCGCGTCCCGGCAACTCAAATATATGGCTTACAAGCTTTGCAATTTACATTTGCATAAAATGCTTCATTTCAATAATGCAAAATGTTTGATTTACTACAAGTTACTCCAAAGAACAAGTATTTGCCCATTGAATGCCAACAAATATTTACATCTAAATACTTAATGCTCTTAACTTAATGTATTAGACAGTAAATTGCAGTTGAGTGCAGATTCAAATTTTGCAAATTCATTACACGCAAAATGCGATGGAAGAAAATCAATTCCAAATTCATATTTTGCCACAGTTTGAAATAATTTATAAAAGTTTTGTCTTGACATATAAAAATCAAAAAAACTTTTCGTTTTAATTTCCTCTTTCAAATTTTTAACGTCATTAACCACCAAACTGAAAGAAAACTTAATGACTTAGCTGTTAAGAAGCTAGTGCCCAATATATATATATTATTTGGTATAAGAAAGAAAAGGATATAAAAAATTGGATGGCCATAGTGAGAAGGAGATTGGAATTAATACTTTGGCATTGAATTTGATTCAAAATTAAGTACATAAGAATAAGAATAAATGAGCTGCAACTAAAAATGAAATCTAAAGAGATGGTGAAACATTTGAATATTGCTGTATGATCTGAGAAACAAGTTTAATATTACTTGGTTAAGATGTAGCAAAATTTTGGTTACAGAAAATATTAAAGATTAGAAAAGGTTAAAGAAAATCAATTTTCATCCAAAGAAGAAGCATACAAATTAGGTTCTTTTACAAATACATTTAAATCAGTGTTTGCATTTGCTGCTACATAGCAGCAATTTCCACAAAAATATTGCTCTGCTCCTGCTACTGCTCTGATTTCGAAGGGCTACGTAGCATAGCAGAGAGCACAAACCCAATACGGTTGCTCTTCTGCTCTGCTCCATAGCATACATCGTCGGAGCACAGAGCAATAGCAAGAGCAAAAAACTTGTGATATGCTATTTGTAGTTGTAGCAATAGCACAAGCATTAAAAGCGAGATGAGAGCGGAGCAAACAAAATAAATTTTTGTGCTACTGATACAGAGCATTTCCTTTTCTGTTGCTCTCGTAGCAACTTCGTAGTCGCTCTCGTAGCAACTTCGTAGTCGCTCTCATAGCAGATCTGTACTAGAGGTGGGCATGGGCCGAAATGTTGCACCCAAACTAACCTAGCCCATGGGATATAAGGATATCACATCCTGTTATTATAGTAATATAAATAATAAAGTAAACTGTGATTCCATAAACTGGGCGCACAACCGGGATAAATCGAACATGCAAGTTAACATGGACAAGAGGGTATAGCGGATGCAACTGCAATATTGACAGTGGCCAAGATCGCTGGGTAACATGAGCCGACCAATGCTTATGGTTCTTGGATTTGACGCCTACATTCACAGTTGCTTGGCGATAGGTATCCATGTGATTTGCAAGGTGACAGTCTAAGGGTCAACTCTGGAGTGATGCCACTCGGTTGGTTGATGTCGTTGGGTTTGGCTACCCTAGTGAGCTGTCAATTGCCTTTCTTTCCTTTCCGGTCTCTGCCCCATCCCCGCCCGCATTCAACGCGAAATTCGTTTTTTCAGCCCATAGACACGGGTACTCTTCAAAAACCCAGCCCATGCCCACCTCTAGTACAGATCTGCTATGAGAGCGACTACGAAGTTGCTACGAGAGCGACTACGAAGTTGCTACGAGAGCAACAGAAAAGGAAATGCTCTGTATCAGTAGCACAAAAATTTATTTTGTTTGCTCCGCTCTCATCTCGCTTTTAATGCTTGTGCTATTGCTACAACTACAAATAGCATATCACAAGTTTTTTGCTCTTGCTATTGCTCTGTGCTCCGACGATGTATGCTATGGAGCAGAGCAGAAGAGCAACCGTATTGGGTTTGTGCTCTCTGCTATGCTACGTAGCCCTTCGAAATCAGAGCAGTAGCGAGAGCAAAAAAAAATACTCCGACGTAGCATAGCATTTTCAATCACTGATTTAAATAAGCAAAAGAGATGTTGATATACTCAAAATACAACGTAATCGGCAAAATTAATAGAATATATATATAAAAAATGGCAATATAAAGTACAAACAATTTTATTGGAATTCATACATTTAAATACGAGGAAGTATTCGTTCAAAGCACTCTAAATAGATATACAGTGGAGTCTCGATATTTCGTACCCCGCTTAATCAAAAACCTCAATATTTCGGAAGAAACTTCTGGTCCCTTGAAAAAACTTCGTTGAAATGGAAAGCCCGTTAAATCAAAAACCTCTTCCCTTGCCATTTCGAATTGAGTTCTGTTCTGTATTTTTCTTTTATAGATAAATTATTTACAGATTGAAATATTTATTTTTGAACTTGCGCTATGACCACAAAGACCTTTAACAGGCGTTAAAGTTTTTTCCTTTGGCGATTAAAATAATAGAATATAAATTTATATGTATGTAATTATGATTTTACAATTTATGTGATCTTTAATCGTTTCAATAAAGATGGTATTTAATTGTTTACTCTAAAGTGGCAAACGATAAACACTTCGACCATATCTGGCCGTATCTGACTTTACATACGTGTAAGACTACTTAGAGTAATGCTTAGTAATATGCAATATTAGCAATACTACTAGCTTAATGCATAACAAAATCAACTATACATATAAGTGCAGTAACTGGTGAGGAATGAGAAATGCCTCTCTTGAAAGAAGACACAACGACGCAAAGTCAATTCCATGCCATATAAAAACTACTAAGTACATGGCATTTTATAACTAACCTTTTATAACTTTTATAACATAAAAATTCTATTTGCCTATATTTGTGTGAGATAGAATAGAGTAGGTCCAAAGAATTTAAAAATGTAAAGCCGAAAGAGATGGCTTCTCAGTAAGCAATAAAAAGTTCAGTAGTTGTTTTAATAGATTTATAATACTAATCAATAAATATGTATTACACAAATAACTTACATTTTGTATATCTCTTCTCGATAACTCTTCTCCTTTTCCAACTCTTGCCATCGATGTTTCGAACTTGTGCAGGAAATTCTATTTATATAGCTAATTGAGGACTTAAAGTGAGTAGGAATCAAATTGTTTAATTGTCTTAATCGAATTAATAACAATGCTCTGTTATTCTTTTTAGATTAAAAGTCATTTTGGTAGAACTGAAAACTGCCGCCTATTAGTTACATACTCTACGTTTTACGTTTAAAACTATTATTGTATCTTTGTAAGAAATTGCATCGCTTAAAACGACAATTCCAAAACCTAATTATCCGAACATAATTGAAATGCAAAAAATCGACAACGAAATATTTAAAATAGTCTACTTAAAAATACTTTTAATAGTTAAGGGATTTCAATGTGAAACAATATGATAAAAAATCTTTTGAAACATTTTCTTTATTACCCTACAAAAAAAGTTAATTATAAATTATCCAAGAAGGGTGTCGACTTCTATTAAGAAATTTATCGAGTATTAACTTAGTATAAATTCTTCCACCAATTGTTAGCTTTTTTTTATTAGCTTTCAATTTAGCTTAATTTATGTGATACTTACCTCACATTTGTTTAAAGTTTCTACGTTCGATACTTTTTGCATGTTTTGTTTTTCACTTTCTGTATAAATTATTAAATTTTGCACTACACTTTGTTGGGATCAACCACTGCTACAGCTGGTTGAAGGGGACCAAATGCTTCAAATAAATAGATCTGACCCGATGTCAACCAGCTACATTCAGTGTTGTAAAAATCATCGTCATCATCATCATCGTCAGCGAATTTTCTTTATATATGTATGTATTTTTTTTGTTTTTTTTTATAAGCACGCCCTTTTTTTGTTTTAATATTTTGCACATCACATAATTGAATCGAATTCAATTGAATTCGTATGGAGGCTGTGTGTGTTTGTCTTTCATTAAGCAGCAATGCAACGTGCATTGATTGTGTGAAAGGCATAAATCAATTCTCGCTAATTACGCGCTATTGTCACAAAAATGCATATAGATTCAGATACTTTTTGTGAAAATAACAATATTAATTGAATAAAATGTGTGTATATTTCCGTCATGACAGTAAATCATGCAAACAATATTAGCAAAAAAATGAAACACAAAACATTTTAAATTCCCTCGACAATTTGTGTCTTTATACACAATGGCCCCAAAATGTATGCTATAGATATTGTCATTTAATTTAATTCAAGGTTTTCAAGCAGTTTGTGTATTAAAATATATAAAGTCAACATTCGATTAGTATGTATATGTAAGTGGGCTTTTAATTAGAATATTATAAACAGTTTTTTTTTAATCTAATGGCTTACAAAGGAGGACGAGCCTTAGCTCCAAGGACATCTCAAGTTTACTTGATTTCACTGGAATTTCCCATTTTTTCAATGTACGCCTAGTTTATTATTTTTTCTTTTCAACGTATTTTCCCAACTGGCCACAGCAACCTATAAACATTAACAATGTGTCCTTCTGTTAGCTCACATCTTCTTTTCTGCTCCCAGGTTAGGTATAACCTTATAAAGTCTTTGGCCATGAACTCAAAGAATTCGTTATATAATAATCAATATTATTTATAAAGTTTTATAAAATGGAAGTAAAACAATGTGCTTTTTTTTTTACTTAAATATTAATAGCCAAATTATGTTAAATGTGATTTGATTAGTTTTATAATTTCATGGATTTTAATTTGCCAGCTCTTAAAGTTTGTCTTGACCACACAAAAGCACACGTCGTTTCATATACGCACGCACACTAATATCAATACCTACATACATACACACAAACGCTTGCATTCATCGTTATGTCCTTTTGTTTCTGTTGATATTGTTGGTGTTGTTGTTGTTGTTGTCGGTTGCCTGTGCCACATTAGCTTCATTTGTTCTATTGTTCGGATTATGATTTACAATGCTGAATGCAAGACTTTTGTTGTTTACTGCTGAATGAGCTGGTCTTGCTTGCGGTTTGTATTTGTGGCCGAATGTGCGAATGAAGTTTCACACACACACGCATAGTACGCCCACGTACCCACACACACACACACACACACACACATTTAATCTACACTCAACAAAACATTTCTCTTATTGTCAGTTTTCACTTTAGTATTTACTTTATCGTGATCTCGTTGACTTTTGCCTCTCATTTCTTATTTGGTTTTTATTTGAGTATCAAACAAGCATTTTGGAGAAATATTTATTTGTTATTTTTAGTTGAATATAAATTAAGAGAGAATTAAATTTGTTAACGTCAAGTTCCAATAGAAATTATGGCCAATCGGCAGCAGTCCCCACGTAAATCTGTCCAAAATGGTATAAAGAAATCGAGTCCACAAAAAAAGTCAACAAAATCAAAGCAGACGCTAAATGGAGAACTCAATGAGCTGCCCGCAAAGAATAAGATGCCAGGTAAATTACCAAAGAATTCAGGCCAAAATCGTCAGCAACAGCAGCAGCAGCAACGCCAAGCGGAATTAACCAAATTAGTGCAAGATAGCAAACGCACAGTAGTCTCCCGTTCTAATGTGGCCAAGGGTCAGTCCCGTTCTATTGTGACCAAGGGTCAGTCCCGTTCTATTGTGCCCAAGGGTCAGTCCCGTTCTATTGTGGCCAAGGTTCAGTCCCGTTCACATGTGGCCAAGGTTCAGTCCCGTTCACATGTGGCCAAGAGTCGGTGTCATATTAATGATCAACCTCATCCACATTTGGATCAGCCGCAATCATCACGTTGTCTGGCACGTTGTGGCGGAGGTGCAAGCAGCGTTGCAGCAGCAAATCACAAAAATCATTCAAAACCATCGAATACCACCAACGCAAAGATCGGTAAAACAAAGATCGGTAACACAAAGATCGGTAAGCGTCACTCGGAAATGGGTTTAATTAAGGAAGCAAGAGCCAAAGTGAAACCAAAACCAATCGTCCAAGCCGACACGGCAGCCAATCATAAGAAAATATTTTTTGATAAATATCTAAAATTTGCTTACGATTTGACTACACCCGAAGGTGTGAGACAATTGGAAGAACATTTCTTTCCACCAACCCAAGAACCAAAACCAAATGAGCAGAGGAAGCAGATACAGCAGCAGCCGGAACAGTTGGAACCTGCAAAAATGCCGAAGCCTCAAAAACTGACAAACAAGCCGCGAAATCAGATAGATGATCCCATTGAATACGTTTTGAATCAATCGAAATATTTTTCGTATAATGCCAGCAATTAATCGCGAAATGAATCGAGTACAAATTTTGATGCTCTAACCGATTAATAAGTTGGTAAAAATTTGTTGTTCATCTTAAGATGTTATTTGTAAATGTATAAGCCTATTTAACTTGCAGATCAAAATGGAACGAATTTAAAAAACAGATTAAAACGACTACTAGCTTTCAAAGTTTTATTATTTGGCATCTTGTTTCTTGTTCAAGTGCTTGACTTAACTTAATTGTTAACCACTCAAACAATAGGAAATGAATGTTAGTTTAAGTTGGATTCCTACTTAGTAAAAGGTAAATCCTTGGGATGACATGCAAAACGAATTATATACATAGTTATTTTTTAACTAGCTTAGAATTATTTGTAGTTTTGACTTACTTCAATTGATCGGGAATTTTATTTTTAACCATGACAATAAGTGTTTTGGATAAGGCCCAAAAGACTTTGAATATAAAATCAATAATTAAATTTAAACATTTAGAGTTATGCAATTATTAATTTTCAATATAGATATTCACCTTTCGGACCAGCAGATAGTTCAAAAAATATTCTCATTATAAATATTATGGAATTATACAAAAAGGGAATGACTGATAATGCTCTTAAATGTTTTTCTTTTATATAAAAAGGAAAACGTTGAAAAGTCAAAATAAATGCGCACAATTTACCAAACAGCAGGATACAGAGGTAAGATGATAGAAAAGGACAGAAAGTATACTAAAGAGCTGTACAATAAAAGGAGATAAACAGCAAAGGATATGTACAAGTAAGAGTTATTTTTGTTTGAATTTGCCATGCGACAGCTTTAAAAAAAAACAATTAATTCCGGATAAACACATTTTTTAATTAAAAAATTCCTTTTTTGCAACATGACGAGCTCTAAAAACAAAAACAACACCACACCGAAAAACAAAGCAAAGCAAAAAACAAAAGAGAAATTAAGTAAACGGAAAATAGAAAAAAAAAAAACCGAAAAAAGGCAACTGAATGCCAGAACAACGACGATGGATGCAGCTTAAAGAACTGACAGTCAGTCAGATATTTAGATGGACAGACAGACGAACAGACAGATAGACAGATGGCGGGAGGCGAAAACAAGTTCTTGGCCAAAAGCGAAAATTCCATTTGAGCACAACTCAAAGATAATGCAACACATGGCGTATACGTAATGTTCTTTGAACGTACGCCACGAAAATGAAAGGAGCGAAAAAAAAGTGAAATAGAACAAATCGTGTCGCAAAGGTCTAGCACGAGAAATTTAATCATCTTTCTCTGTGTGGTTGGGCAGGGCAAAAGGGGTTGGTTCCTAAGCTGATTAGGGTTGAAAGCTGAATGCTCTGGTCCCGGTTCTATCTCTTTACTAATTTATTTTTTCTCTCATAATACCCTTGTTAAAAGAGGTCAGCTAGTTGCCGCAAACCGTTTGACTCGAATGAAATTAGAGTCTTAGTTGGCCCGAAGACTCGCAAAATCTCTTTAAGAACATGTTCTCTGATGCTATTATGGGTTAAAATCGGACCACTCATCAACTGATCTCATCATATATCGATATTGTGTAGAGTATATACAATTCGGCTTGTTATATTTTCCTAAATTTCCATCTTATTTAATTTTTTTTGGTGATTCGCTAGGTTTTTGCATCTTTTTTGAGTGAAGTAATTTATTGTTTGTTGCGTAATTAACCCGCATTTTTTCGGCTTTCACACTTTGGCTGATGCGACTTGGCTTTGGCCTAATGATGTTGATATGCAAACCCCTTTTTTCTTGTTCGCTTTTAATTTTTTCTGTTTTCCTCATTCATTTCATTTTCGGTGATTTAAGTCTTATCTTCGTGTCCTTCACGTAATTAGTTTCATTTTTGGCCATGTTCGTATCACTTCATCTCTTCATCCCTTTCATCCGGTTCTTGAAATGAAGCCAAATGAAATGAAACGCCAACCTGTGCAAGTTTTCTTGTTCTTGCTTCTCCTTTTTTTTCTCCAACCCCAGTTCCCCTAGTATTTTTTTCGCTTAGATTTCAGAAAATTTTCGCTAAGCTTGGGGCAAAACAGTCAGTGATCACGAAAGGGTCACGCCGGAGGGTTGTGGGTACTGTGAAAAGCGGGTTACGGGCAAAATGTCAGCTTAGTCCCTGAAATGACAGGCAAATTAAACTTGAGTGGGGGTTGGCAGTCGGGAAGGCTGGCAGTCAGGCAGCAGACAATTTATCTGAGATACATATAACATGATAAAGGTATAAAAATAGCTAAGGTACAGCGGAAAATATCCTTTTACTTACTGACATTATTCAACAAAATCAAAAAACCAAAATAACAAAAGGAAAAAAAGGTTGCCTTTACAAGTAATCAACTAATTTTATCACCGGAAATTGGCCAAATAACTTATTACGGATTTAATGCAATTATATTGTCAAAATAGAATTGGGCCAAGAAATTGAATATTTACACAATTGATAGATATTAGAAAAAATATTCTTCAAACTTTTTAAAGTCTTAAAAGCTAAGAAGCTTGAATCAACATATTGACAACAGGGACTCATAAATTTATTCTTTTATATGTGTAAAAAAAAAATTGATTACAATACTTTTCCAAATAAAATATGCAAAAAGTATTTTGCTTTTAATTTTCCATTCCGTTTCATGTTTGGTATCGGTTTTTATACCCTTGCAGAGGGTATTATAAAATTGATCAGATGTTTGTAACGCACAGAAGGAGACGTTTCCGACCCCATAAAGTATATATATTCTTGATCAGCTTGAGAAGCTGAGTCGATATAGCCATGTCCGTCTGTCCGTCTGTCCGTCTGTCCGTCCGTCTGTGCGTATGCGTTTTACTCAGCCATCTTAAGAGATATCGGGTTGAAATTTTTTTTGGAGACTCTTTATTACCTGTGTGAGATAAAGTATGAAAATCATCGGGATCGGACTACTATATCATATATTGTTTAATAATCATTAAATGTGTTTTGAATTCAGTAGTTTGAAGTATGCGTTTTACTCAGCCATCTTAAGAGATATCGGGTTGAAATTTTTTTTGGAGACTCTTTATTACCTGTGTGAGATAAAGTATGAAAATCATCGGGATCGGACTACTATATCATATATTGTTAAATAATCATTAAATGTGTTTTGAATTCAGTAGTTTGAAAAATATTTGAGCATATTCATTGATTTGAAATTTCACTTTTCTTATCGAATTAAATATAATAAAGAACTGCAAGGGTATATAAACTTCGGCAAGGCCGAAGTTAACTTCCATAGCTCGTTTGGTTTCATTTTGAATAAGTCTTTGACTTTCTTATCTTTTCATTCAGTTGGCAACAAAAAAAGAAAACGCCAAATACAATTCTCAAACCCATGAATATCAAATTAATAGATAAACTTGTAAGCAATAAATTTATGGTTGCAAAACAATAATACATATAGACGAACAAAGAAAAGCACAAAAACAAAAATCACAGCTATTCGAAAAGCGGCAGATTGAAAAGAAAATTCAACGTGATATTTCGCCAGAGATTTATGTATTTATTTTCGACGTTTCGGAGTTTATATTTAAAACATTAGCTATGGTATACAGCAGGGGAAAGAGAAGCAAAGGGAGAGAAAGAGAGATAAAACCTAAAACTGCAGTAACAAATAAGAATGTAGGTAACCCAACCAAAAACCGAAAAACAAAAACAAAAAAAAAAAAAAAATATGCAAGACCCTTTGGAGTATTGACTATGAGTTACTCTTTAGCTAACAATGTATATGAAGAAAATTTGATTTTTTTTTTATCGTATTGGTATCATAATATTATCTGTTAAACTTCAATAAATTATATAAACCATATAGGCCTTTGACAGACTTTTATAGGGAATATGAGAATATAATCTATAGTTTTAAGGGTAGCCAAAACTAACTAACATTATTTCTTGAATTTGGACTTGGATTTGGTGTTGAAGGAGGCAATTGAGAAACATATCTACCCTTTGCATACGGGGTACGAAAACAGAAATAGAGAGATAAAGTGCAAAGGGCAGACAGACAAATAAAGCGGAAATGTTAACGGCAACGAATGGCGCCGCCACTGCCGCCAACAACCAAGGGAACAAGGGCAAAAAAACGTCCAACTGCCTTTCTGTGCAGAGTTTATTTCGTACATGATTTCCGTTTAGGCACACACACACACTAATACACAACCTCACTTACACATACTGACAGAATGTGTGCGTATAATTTATATTGCAATTTATATATTTGGACAACATTTTAAGCCAAAAAGTCGTAAGCTATTTAAATTGTCTTCAAGATACATGAGGTAAAAATGGAAAAACAAATTTCGTTACTTTTTTCCAAAGGAGTGTGACAGGAATTAAGACGAAGAGCTGGCAGGTGAGCAGCAAAGGTAACAGTTGTTGACATTAATGCCCTTAGAGAGGACAAAGGATCCACATGAAGAGAGAGAGAGCGAGAGAAACGAACGAGATGGCACACAAAGAACGCGCATTTTCTCGCCAACAACAATACAACAGAAAATAAGAAAAAACGTAAGGAAAACAAGTGCCATTCAGTCATCCACTCACTCACAATGGCATTGAAAGTGAGTGAAGTCGTCGTGTAGTGGAAAATGTCAAGTAAAATAGTTGTTTGCACAACAATTGGTATACAATCAAATATGGAAAAAAGGAACAAGAAAATCTCTCTCATGACCCAACAGGATAAGTTTTCTATAAAGAAGAACATTTTTTTATTTCATAAATTGTCTCATTTAAAAGGTATAAAAAGCATTGAGAGCTCATTGAATTTTAATTCACAGATAATTGATGTCCGATGCAAGCAACTGAATTGTAGATACCAATTAAGAAATATATTTTTGGTTGCGTGACTTTAGTTTCATTAAATTTCCCTACTTGCACACACACAGAGGAAAACGAGCATTTGTCGGCAAGTTAATGGAATAGTGTGACACCATTAAGAGGAAGAGTCTCTGTCGTAATTCTCCTGCCATCTTGTTGATGCATATTGAAATATGATTTTCATCACATTTTGCATGATGGACACGTAGTGGAATGGCCACCAGTCAACAGTCACTGGACTGGCCCCGTCTGGGTCCCTTTTTGCTATACGAAACAGTTAATTAAATGATGAAGGCATTGACGTGTCTCTCGGCACTAAACGGACAGGAACCTAACCAAAGTGCCAACGTGCGAAGCAAACTAAAACCCCAAACTACACTCTGACTATAAACTAACTCGATAGTGGCCAAGAGTTGGCCATGCCTCTTGACAGGCACCAGTAGTTTTGTTGTCTCCACTCGTCCCTCTTTCACTACTCAATTTTCTCCACATTGAGAAGGAGTCTCGTTTTCGATAATGCATATACGACAGCAACAAAAGCGGCGCGTATAATTCTAAAAACCGTGGTCAAAAAGCTATGCTGAAATTGAAGCAAATTATTGTGGAAATTTAGTCTTGATTATTTTGAAAAACTCATAAGTATACATGTATATTCATTTTTTGTAACGAAAATTACTTCTTTAAGTGAGTTCCTTGACAATATATTGCATAGTTTTCGGGGCGAATCTTTCCCAACTAAATGACTCCTTAAAATTGTTCTGGTTTAAGGAACCTGTAGCCGATTGACGTAAAAGAATCGGTGTTAACTTTAAATGATTTCCTCCACAATTAAACCAAATTCGTTCTTGGATTTCCCGAATAAACTAAAGTAAACCACCGACTTGATTCCCATAAATATTTAATAGAAGTTAAAATTTACTTTCTTTTACCATTTATATAAACCACTGTTACCACTATACGTTCTATGGCGACACAGGGTGATATATGTGAGTGTGTGTGTGTCTCTCTGTACCTTCATTCAGACACGGTCCCTGAATCCATGCAACCGGCACGCACACGCTTCAGTTGCATGTCACACGCCGCTTGATTGGTTGCCTGATTCGTTGATTGCCTTGCTCAAGCTCACGTGACAACGCGCTGCCACTGCCGTTGGGCATTGTTCAAGTTGATGTTGCGGTTTGTTCCCTGTGCCCGCCTTTTACTCAGACCTATCTATCCATGTGCCACTCTCCTCTGTGCGTTTGTGTGCATTCTAATTTTCATTTCATTTCCTTGGCATTGGTTGCTTGGCTGACTGACTGTTCTCACTAACTTGGTCATTTGTTGATTTGATTGATGGTTTAGTTCTCCCCCATTGGACCGACCTATTCTAATGAACTCATGTAAATGTTAAGACATTAACAAGCTACAAATAAGAATGAACAAGTGGGGCATATGTTGGCTTGAGTTTCTTTTTTGCCATAATACATTTGACCTTTAATTACATACACATAAACACACACAAATTGGGTTGTATATAAGTTTTTGCTAATTAGTAAACTTCATAATTTTACACAGATTTCATATATATTAAGTGGATTCCGAAAAGTTGTACCTACATGCATTTACACAACATAAAACAAACCATAAAACTTTTACCCTCTACAGCGTGTTTCTGATATTTTAGCCAGCAGCCATTGCGAGTATATGTTCTTGTTGTTACCTAAAACGAGATGGAAAGTAATATATGTTAAAAAAGTTGATTACTTGTTCTAATTAATCCATTGTGTATACATGTATTCAGTGTGTATTATTTTATGCAGATAGTAGGAATATAGTACAAAATAGTTAAGCTTTAAGTGTTGTTGGTCTCTTACCTTTAGTGTAATTCCTTTCCTATTCTAGATTTGTATCTTTATTTATTTTAAAATAACCTATATTGGTTTAAGTTTATATAAAATGAAAAATATTGAACTAACTACTTTTGGTGTTGTGGGCTTCGTTTATTTTATTTTACCACTGATTGATACTGATGCTTAAAAATTTGGTAATGTGTAAAACTGTAATTCAAAAAAAAAAAAAAAAAAAAAATGACTCTGTGTCTTTAAAAAAGTTTGATTCTTCTAAACAATGGATTGTTAAATAGTTTTCTTTGAGATATCTCGAATTTTATTGCTTTTGCAAGTTTCAATCAAACGATTTCCACATTGATTTCAAGAGCTAGAGTTAAAGTGGAGATGACGAAGCCAACATATTCAAAAGAACTCAATCACTTGAGAAGTTTTTACAACAAAACGTTTGCTTATCTTGCACTCATCTTTACATCCCAACAGCATGTGTGCGAGAAAGGACTCAACAAACAGTCAATAATTTTCTTAACTAAATTGTCCGAAGGGCAAAATGAAAACCAATTTGGGGTGAAGTAAAAGAAGAAACAAATACAAACTTATCGACAACGACGACATCATCCCATTAGGTTCACTTAAATTACTCTAGCAAACAAAACAATCTCAAAAAAACTTTTGAGTAAGAGAAAAACTTTGCATGAAGATTTCTCTGTTTGCAAATACCCTGTGAAATAAATACATTTAAAATATCTTCAAAACTTTTAAAACTCGTTTTTGATCCGATGTGATCCTTGATTGTTGCCAAGTCTAAGAAATTATTGACTACCTGCTATAGGGTATCTGTAAAACGGTTCTTAGTCTTAACTTCTCTATGGTTGTTCGTTGATGTTGTATGAGCTTTGTGGTTAAGTTCATAACAAGTCAGTAGTTGCATAGCATTGACTGACAAGTGCATTTTTTGATCGTTTTTCCAGCTGTTGTTATAAGCACTTTTTGCCAGCATAGAGCACTCAACAACATAAATCATGAGCAGACTAGGGGGAAACTGACTGTGTGTTTGTGTGAAAAACGTTTAAGAATGAAACTTTACCCACAGAAATCAAAAGAAGAAACTGCACTAGAGTCAGAGTCAGAGTGTGGAAAAACCGCAAAGCGTTTTTTTTCGGGTTTCTAGCTGTTTTCCTTCTACTACTTTTTTTTCTTCTTTTGCTTATTTTTTTGTTGTTGATGCCGACACCAACAACCGCGAGAGTAAAACTTCCTGGAACAAGGATTTGTCTGTGAATTGCTTGAAAATGGCCATCAAACTGAGAGCTAAACTGAAAATCTGCTTTTCCAACAACACTAAAGCAGAGACAGTGAGAGGGAGAGAGATGAAGCCTTAGCCTTAGGGCATGTTGGAAGGTTGTACTTGGCAGTGCAAGAAGACAAGAGTGAAGTAAGTATGTAGTTGTAAATGTAGTTGTAGTTGGACAGCTGCAGTTTGTCTGTGCAAATTGCCAGGCGATAGCAAACTAAATTGAAAAGTGCTGAGCTAAATGCCGCTGCCTTCGCCTCAAAGTAGGCAATGGATTTCCTAACCTCGATTCTGAGGCAAAGCGAATGAAAAGAAAAAAGAAAAATGCAAAAAAAAAAACAAACGACAACAACCACAAAAAGGTTTCCTGCTCTCGTTTTTGGTCCATCTACAGCAACAAAATGCTAGACACTATTAATTTCAGTCATTTTCCACTACTTTCATGTTCGTCTATCCCCCCCTTGGTTCCACCCCAAAATTTCTATATATATTTCAATTGCTCGTCTAGGCGCCAAGATGTTGTCAGGTTCAAGTTGATTTGTGGTATTCATTATACTTGATTTTTCTTTCTCTTTTTTATATTCTGTGCAAATTGCTTGGCACTCTGTTGTTATGCAGAATTCTTTAAGAAGTTCAATAAATTCATTTTGATTCTAGTAAATATAAATCGATATACTAATAATGCTCTCCTGGCAATTTTTAAACATAACAGATCGAAGGAAAACAAAAAAGGCCGTGTTTGAGGTCTTATTCTCTTTATTTTATTCTCGACTATATACATGTATCGAATTATCTGTATTAATTACTTTTATTTTTTTGTTTCTCGGCACTAAAAAAACAAATGATACAAATTTTAAATTTCCAAGTAGCAATTTATTCAAAATATTAAGTATTATTATTCAAGCACGGATTGTCCTTTTTTGTCTGTTTTTTTCCACATCCAATTCAAATATGTCAATCTTTCAAATCGTTTTAAGGGACTTTTTACCGTATTTTTTTTTTTGGCCATGCTTTAAATGGCTTTGGTTCTCTCTTTGGTTTGCTCTTTGTTATAATTGTGGCTCGTTCTCTTTTGTGTCTTTGTTCTGTGGGTGTGAATTTCAGCAAATTGTGAGTCCTCTATCTCTGTGTGTGTGTGAGTCCTGTGACGTGGACGTGCCACTAACTTGATTGCCATTTCAATTGACCGCAATTTTAGAATGCCTTTGCCCATTGCCCAATGGCCATTGGCGATTCGTTGCTTGGTCTGGCTTTTGTATCGTTGCGGCCTTTTGTTCGCTTCCGCATCATTACGGGAATTTTTTTTTCATTTTTACTTTGTTCCTTTTGTCAAGCTTATTCAATTCGCTTTCTTTTTTTTTTTGCCTTCCACTAGACGGCTAATCTGTCTAGGAGCAGGAGACTTGCTATTGCTAAGGCAGTCAACTGAAAGAAGCCACAGCTGCCGGCGGATGCATCCGATAACCATTTGCCCATATGCGGTGATTCTCATGAACGTGTGTGTGTTTGGTGTGTGTGTATAGCTAAAAAAAAAAAACGTTTAAAATAGAATGTTCTTCGACTGTGCAGAATTTCAATTAGTCAAACATCATATACATAACTGATGAACTCCTTTTTTTTAAGTACTGGGGCCAACAGAGGAAATGCCTGCCATTCAAAGTAGAGTTTAATGGAAAGTCAGATAATATAGCCGCGCCCTCATTTAATTTACATATTTAGACAATTTAAAGGTTTTTCTTCTGCCAATTTTTTTAAACCTTTTACTACTTGCACTTTAAGGCGCCATTTCGAACGCCTTTTGTTCCATTTTGGCTTTTTGTTTTGCCTGGCACGTATCACTGCACAAAGGCAGAAACCAACTAGAAGAGTCGGCCATTACGTGCTTAGCCAAGTGTGTGTTTGTTTGTTTGTTTGTATGTCTGTGTACAATGCAATAACGATTGAAAAGTTTCTTTAAAAAGGAATCCCGATAAAATATACTGCCAAACTCTTCCTTTGGGTTCCGTGCAAACTCGTAAATATTTGGCAGAACCAACCATATGCCGACCATTTGCATAACAAAACTGCATGCGGTGCAGCCATTAAATAATTAGAAATGTATTTCGTTTTCTTTTCGTTTTTTTTCCCCCAAAGGAAGACAGACGGAAAAAGAGAAAAACAGAAAAAAAAATGGTAAAACTTCGAGAAACGCCTTAGCCATTAAAGCGTAATCAACTTTCAACATCATTGGCGCCACAGCCCAAGAAATAGCAATATGTATACATTATATACATACATATATATAGAGTATGAGAAATTTTGCCATCTGAATTGTTGAATACTCTAAGATTTTTAAAGAATTTTTTTTGCTAGCTTTTCACTTTTGTACTTCTATTAGTGACTGCGGTCGATTGGCAATTGATATTGTTTTCAGGAGTAAAATCTGATATCAGGATAAGAATCTGAAATAAAAGTATCCAAACCATTTAAAGAGATTAAATTTATCTTTATCTTTAAACCATTTATAGACCAATAAATAAGCATGTTATAGTACATATTATATAAAGCAATTATTATAGTTATATATATATATATATATATGTATGTATATGATATATTTATTTAATAAAGTTTCGTTTCAAACTAAAGATTGACTTCTGCTGCGGTATATCATGAGTATCACCTTTATTAAGAGTGTTGGAAAATATACATAAAGTGTTTTACAGATAAAAGTTATTGGTCACACTTATTAACAGTGTTGATAAACGAATTGTATTTCTTTTTGGTAATGTGTCCAATTTCTAGATGATAAGTATTTACTTCCTGTTACTACAAAATCAGGCATAAAACTGAGCAACTTTCATTATTGGTTAGAGTAAAAATGTTTCAACTTTGGCACTTGCATTGCGGTCGTAAATGCATTTCGTGGCATTCACATTTTGAGGTTAGTTGCTGTCATAAATTTTTAGTATTCTGGCATGGCCAGATGCCACCGGCTTACCCTGCGCTCTCTGTCGATTTTCCCTTTTGTTGCTTCGAACAAAAATTTCTACTTCTTTTGTTTTCGTATTTGTGCTCTAATTGGCAGCAGCATTTTGATAAATGCAATTGACTTGCATTTTTAACAGGCCAAAAGAGGGCGGACTTACTGCTGGCTAGGAGGGGAGTAGCAGAGTGGGTAAGTTTTGATTTTAATTGCTCGTTAAGTAGTTTTAATGGCTTCCATTGTTGAGTCATCGTCATTGCTATTGTACTTACTTTTAGAATAGTTGGTTGGAACGTTCTCTCTCTCTCTCTGTCTTTAAAATCTAACATTGTGGGGTAAGCAAGGAAAAAGATTTCATTTGAAAGTTAAAGGGTTCCACCCTATAGCTATAGAATGAGTAAAAAGTCAACGATGACGATGTTGTCGGTGATGACGACGACAACGACAACCACAAGTTGAATTGACTTTGGCGCTTTTTGGCTTTGACACGTTGACATACAATAAAGGTATTTGCCATTCCCTTCTTACATCGACACCGTCCTCGTCCACATTCACATCTGCCTCTTTATTTTCTAACTTCCCTAACGGTATATATGTACATGTATGTGTATATGTACATATAGCTTACAGCGTTGTCACATGGAATTTTCATCAAGGATTCGTGTAGCTCTCATTGTTGGAGTGCCTCATGCCTCATGTCATTATGTATATTGAACTTGGCGCATTCTTTTCTTTGGCTTTGGCTTTCCTTTGCTTTGCCTTTGGTTTGCTTTTGGCTTTACGCTGGTTTTCACACTGATTACACAAACGTGAGTAAGCTCCTTTCAGCATCGCGTTCCACATGCAAACATTTTCAGCCTCATACATTTATTCATTCACTCCACTCATTCACTCACCCTTATTCACTCACACACTCGCTCACACTTACTACATTCATTTTCATCATTTGTATGTTGTTAAGTCAGCAAAAAGAAGACGAACAGCAGAAAAAAAAACACATTAACTTACTCCTCTCTGATTTGCACTTCTCTTTTTTTTCTTTTTTTTTGTGGTTGTGATTTTCTTTTTGGAATGAAGGCGCTGACTTGAGTCGAGTCAAGTTGAGTTGTCTAGGAGTAAACAAAGTTGTCGAGTAAGTTTCCCTCACCATTTTTCCATTTTGGTTGGGTGTGTATGAGTTTTGTTAATATTTTTAAGTGATTTGGCAAAATGTGTTGTTGTATCGGAACCGTTTTCGTGTAATTGGTTTGCAAAATGTTGTGATTTTCTTTCAGGGAGTAAACTTTTGTTGTCCAGATGATTGCATTTCAATGATGTGCGAAAATATCAATTTTCTTGCTTTAATACCCAAGATTTTACAAATGTCTTGTAGTCGAAAATTATTTTAGAGAACGGGTTAAGAAATTGATGTGTATGTGTGTAAAATATTTATTTAAAACTTTTTATCGTTGCCGTTTTTGAGTATTAGAAGGCCCTTCGGATAATGTGGAAATGTTTCTTCTTAGGAAGGATATAATTAGAAGAAGGGATATACGAATTACGATTACGCTTAAATTTCTTGTTTAAAGTGAATTGATAGTGACGCCTAATAAAAGTCTGTCAACAAATCTTCATTCGGCTACTTAATTAGCCTTTTTATTAATTTCTTACTTGAAGTCCTCGATCATAATACTGGAGTATAGTGGATAAAATCAAATAAGTTAAAAAGTGTCTGAAGCATCAAAGTTTATGAAACAACTAGCTCGACTTAAAATTGAATTAACCCTTTGTTCCGTATAAATCAAAAGTTTCACAAATTTAAAGACTATCTATTGTGGTCTTAAAAAATAAACAGAATTTATGCAAAAACTACAAAAAAAGGATAAAGAAAATGGAAGCAACCCTTATGACTCTCTCTATATGCAAATTCCTGACAAACATAAAGAAAACAAAAAAAAAAAAACACGAATAAAAGTCTAAATAAAAGAATGAAAAGAAAAAAAGAAATCATTTTGGACATGCAAATTAATGCATGTGAAGAGGAATAGGATATTGAAGTTATGGTTTCTCTTCATGGGTGCTCTCTATATGTTGTACGATGTTCGGTCTGTCAGTTGAGCAATATGCCCAATTCCGATTCATAACATTTCAATGCAATGAACACAAGAGGCTAAAACGAGAGTTTTGCATTTATGAAAAAGGCAAGTTTGATTATGCAATAGTTAGTAGTAGTAGTATTTGCAGAAGGACAAGCGTACAGGAGCTGATGAGGATGGCAACCAGAAAATATTAAAATGCATGCCAAGAGGCAAAACCCACAACATGCCAAATATGGAAACCGAAACCGTAACTAAAACTATGAAACATGTAGGCTGCATACATTCCCACCACACATCATTTTCCACTGATTGTGGGTGTAAATGTGGAGATGGGAGCAAGGGAGTAGAGAAAAGGCTTCAAAAAAGGGGGATTAAGAAATCCAAAATGTACTAGGTAATATCCAAATGCTCGTGGAATACTTTCACCAATTTATATTTGTCTCTTCTAGACCCCTTTTATGGCGTTTGGGTGTGAACGCCTCTGGCTCTATGGCAGGCAGTCAAAATTGAAAACATGGCATAGGAGAAGCACAACGAAAAAAATGAAAAAATTTGCATGCATATTTACAAACTTTCGTGGGTTAGTCTGATGGGTTCATGGAACAGGGTAACACCTACTAGTTCCTAGTAGTATTCCAGCAACTCGTAGTCCACCTACCATCCTCTGGCAACGACACCACCCCTCTAACCCCTCCTTTAGCCAACTCTTGTCATGCCGCATTTGCCGCATTTGATGTTCGTTTTTGCAACTATTTGCAAATGCAAATTGCAAACATGCAACAGGGACATGTTGCGTAAATGTCAATGTTACAACGAGTAAAAGAAAACATAAGAAAATGGAAAATACACATGCAAATTTCGCAGGCATATATATATGTATATGTGTGTAAATAATAGTTAGATGTGTGTATATGGGTATATGGTTGTGCCACTCAATGCTCATCTCAGTTGCGCCTTCATTGATAAGCAGTTTGACTAAAGGGACCAGCTGATGGAAAGAAATACAAAAGAAACTTATGTAGATAGAAGTAGTTAGATATACATACTTATATACATATATTCTATATAGGATTCTTGATTGCCATGGGAGTTGACTGCTGTTGTAAAGGAAAAAATGCATAGAATATATGTGGGCGTGGCCCAAACTTTACCACCTGATTTATTCAGTTATGCATGAGACAAGCAAAGAAACAGTAAAAAGTGGCGTGCATGAAGTTCAAAGTTTTTTTTTTAAGCACTGGGAGTACCATCAATTTGATTATATAATCCAATTTAATGGAAATTTTTCAAAATGTCATCAGGTTGACCTTGTTTTTGACATCATGCGGTTTAATTGTTGATTACCCTTAAAGCCTTATTTTTCCTCTTTTGCTCTTGCAGCAACTAAACTCTTCGTTCCATTTGTTCATTTTCAAAAGTCAAAATGTATCTATTTGCGTATACTTTGAATACAATGAGTTTCCTTAAAAATATTTTGATTTTATTGTTGCTCTCAGAAATTGAGTAAAAAGACGGCCGCTCAAATAGTTAAAAATTGTTCTAGACAGATATAACCCATAAAGTTAAGTAAATTAAGAATTTTTCTGATTGTAGAAACTGATGTTAATGTTTTTTATTCTTATTTGATAAATAGTTTTCGATGTCAATGGATCCTTTTATCCTATTATAAAACTACTTGAATTTTCAAACTATAGATAAAGACTAAAACTAACCGACAAACTTGGGAAGTTGATCGCAGTTAGAAGTGGGAAGTTATTATTTTAAAGAGAATCCTACAATTCAAAATGATTGAAAACTAAATAATTTGTTTTCTTAAGGCAACTTACTTGATGACAGCAAGCAAAGGCTGTAATAAACTTAAATCAATATCTTAGTATCAACTTGGCAATGTATTTAATTCATTCTGTGTGACTATAACTAACAGTAACAAAAGAATGGACACTCTAATTATCCAGTTGAATGTCGTAAATAAATTGTTTGCTCATTCAAACACATTTGCAAACTCTTTTCCCTCAATGTTTAACCATTTGTTCATACACCTACATACATATCTATCCTTTACTTATTTTAGCATTTGAAAATTTAGCAATTTTGTGCTGTTGGCAATGCTCTCCATTTCGTTTTGTCGCATGCATATAGACAACCCACCCAACCAACCACCCCCTTTGACATTAGTCGTTGCCTAATTGCACATATGCTGGCACTCAACGCGATCTATCTCCATCTGCCAGTCGGCCCCCTCATATATATGTATGCGTGTGTGTGGTTTGTTTGCTTAGCGAACCGCAGTCAGTGTCCAATTGGTAAAAACAAAAAAAAAAAAAAAAAAAAAAAAAAAAAGACCACCAAAAAAGGGGGACCCCAAAAACTGAAACTGAAATTTATATTCCATGTCGTTCCTACCCCTTGTTCGCCATTTTTACGTTTATTTACGACTGTTTGTACCCGCAGATGTTTTTTCGCGTGTGAGTTTCTCGCTTTATCAGCACTTTGTGTATGACTGGTTGTGTGTGTGTGTGTAAGTATGTGTATGGTATAGGAGCATTTGTAAGCGTGTGGATTTAATTTTATGCTCGCTCAATATTTCATCTTTACTGAGATGACACACACAATTTTTGCACAAAAATTGAAATATATTTATTTCATCTCTTCTTCATATCTTTCTTTTAATACCCTAACCAAGCAATTGCCTACATTCAATATGGCCAGAAGCTTGTAAACAATATTTGGCGTATGGTAATACCCTCGATCTGATAATTATATAAATTCTAGAAGGCAGAAATCAAGGAATGTAACTGCCTAAAGAAAACATAAAGAAAATCCTTTTCCGTCCCTTTTTTGATTATGCCAAATGGAAATATTTTTTTGCAAACTACAAATTATTATGTGATCTATAAAAGCCTCAAAAAAAACTCTAGAACCTCTTTATAATTTCTGATCGTTACACTAAGTAAAACTTCTTGAAAGGGCATTTCGATGTTGATAAAGCAAAAAGTTAGTTTTCTTCTTCTGGTTTCTGTATTTCTTTTTTGTTTTCTTTTCTTTTTTTGGTCTTTTTACAGGCATTGTCGTCCTTACGTTGTCCTTGTCCGCCACGTTGTCATTTTTGCTTCAAGTGTCAAACGTTGCTGAGTGGCCAATGCTGTCGCCATTGCCGTCGCCGGCAGTTTCCGGCAGAACTCCACCACGGTGGTCCTCCACCTTCCCTTCAGCACTTTGGTGGGTTTATTTGCGTTGGCGGCAAAGTGTCTCGTCGCCTGAGTTTTCCTTTTTCCATATCTACTCTTTGCTCTTCCATCCTCTTGCCCATGCTCGTATTCTGTTTGTTTTGCATTTTTTTTTTGTTATTGCCTTCCCTTGCGGTTGCCTTTCCCCATGGCTCTTGTCTTTTCATATAAATGTATATATATATATTCAGATATTTTCCAACATTTTCTTCTTGTTGTTGCGCATATCTTATGAAATTGTTTATTTTCACTGGATGTGTGTGTGTGTGTGTGTGTGGACCCATAAAATGTGTTTATGCTGCCCAACTACCATCTACCCTCTCAATATTATTATTCCCAACACCACCCTTAACCACCCAGGCACCACCCACCGTTTATGTCGAGTGCATAATGGCTGTTTACTTTTTAACCTTCTTTTTTTCTTCTTTTACTTACTTTCTTTTTTCCCCTCTCTGTATTTTTTTGAGCCGACTGTGTGAAATTTTTCTTTAGCATTTTCATTCACTTTGAAGTTTTTTGTTGTTGTTGTAGTTGTTGTTGTTACTACCATTATCATCATCATCATCATCCTCGGCCCGCTGCTGCTTTCAATGTTTGGCTAACCAAATTTCATTTGTTATACTCTTTGGTTAGTGGGCATAATGACTTTTTCCAACGAAAAAAAAAAAAATAAAATAAAAGGGCCAAGATAAATTTGCAATTTAATAGCATTTGATTTGTTGATTGGCTAGGAAATTGTTTAGTCCATTCCTGAGAAATTCATTACTTAAATGCGAAATACAATGAAAATGAAACGCTCTATAAATAAGTTATTAATTATTTTGTTATTGAATATTGGAACCCACACAGGTCAACCTTAAGTTTCTTTAAGTTTCTCTAAGAACTTTTAAAGAAAATTACTTCCGAGAATGGTTATTTCGGCTTATATTCCCAGAAAATTTTTACTGGAAACTTTTTAAGAGTAGCTCAGGCCTAAAAGTTTGAGTGCCTACTCATTTTAGAATATAAAAATTCTGCCGAATTGAAACTTAAGGAATTAGTTAGAATAATTAAGTCTAAGTCTTAAAATTCATAGAAAATAATCAAATATAAATATATTCTTGCTCTTTTTTTTAAATAATTGGAAAGTATTTCAAGCTCTCAGGCATATTGTAGCTCTTTATTTTTGAAAGTTCCATTGAGTAGTGAAACTATTACTTCTTAAGTTAAATTTAAAGCGTATTTTAAAATGGAGTTCATTTCTCCGTTTTTTTTTGTATATCACTTTTGTATGCTTTCGTATAGTTTCTTTTGGTGGGCCCTTTTCTTTGTCGAATTTGCGTACTCAGTTTGCAATAGACTGACGTTTTTATCCCTACCGCCGGGTGTTTTTTCCGTTTTCCATGTTCTTTTATTTTATATATATGTACGTTTCTTTTTTTGGTGCCACTTAGGCACAACGATGGCAGCAAAGTGTCCTTAAAATAGTCATCAAATAACAAACAGTAGTAGCAAACAGCTCCAGAAGCTCCTCAACCACACACACACACACTCCGTTCCCTTCTCACAAACTGGAGACAATGGCAAATTCTTCCCATAGCCACCCCTCTGCCCTGCCCAGCCCATTCCACCTCATTTATATGCATGTGCATGTGCTGGCTCTTCATAAAAGGTGTTGAATTCAATGCCTGCTTTGAATTACAGAGACATTGCAAGAGGTTTGCTTGAGCAGCAGCAGCAGGAGGAGTCACTGTGTGGGAATGATGGTGTTGGCTTGATAGATTTACATAAGCTTTAAGTCTTTAATTTACCAGAGAGCAGGATGTAGACCGGCTGTGTGACAGGCCACAGCAGGCAGGCGAACACTAATTGGTCGTGTCACAGTCACGTAGAGAGCTGAAAGCTGTCAGATGCCAAGAACTAACCCGCACACACACATACACACATTCATACATATACACTCGCATTTGGTATATCCTGTTGTTCTGGCCAAAAATTGTGTATTGCACATTTTTGGACATGGCAATCAAAGTCCATGAAGATGAAATATACATTCACTAGATTTTCTATTTGCTTGAGGCTTTGTTCTGTATTCCTCTGTCCGTCTTTCTCTCTTTCTGTCTGTCGGTTTGTCTACATGTGAATGATATATATTCCCCATATGTATGTAAATATATTTATATATGTATTTTGTATATTTGTTCTGTCTTATTGTAGGTTTTTGTTATATTGTGTTTATCCTGTAACCATATTGCCATACATGTGTATAATTTATTTTATTTGGCATTTATTTTTTATGCTCAAGCAAAAGTCAAAAGCTTTTATATGCAAATAAACCAAACCAATGTCGGATATATACAATATGTATTGCTTAAGATACTTCTCTATCTCTCTATCTCTCTCTCTCTCTCTACTTGTGTCTAGTATTTGTATTAGTCCAACTGTAACTGTAACTAAGGCAGTTGTCAGCCAGTTGGCCATTTGTCGTTTGTCTTATTAGAGAAATGGACAAATACACAGTAAAAGAGTTGGACTTACGTACATTTATAAAAAGAAAGAGAGACACACAGAAAGTGATATTTTGCTATCTTTGGATTCATGTTGAGTTTCATCATTTGGTATATTTATAACTATAACAAATCTAATAAAAGTTTCTTGTTTGCTCACATGAATGAATCGGATCATTTTTAGAAGAACAAAAATAGAAAATGACAAAATATTCATACCAAGTAAAAAATCATTGTGAATGAAATTTTTGAATATTTTATAAAAAGGAATTAGCAGAAGTGAAGTGTTTTTTCAAGTGGTCAAATAATTTCAAAAGGTTTTCAAGGAAGCCTGCCCAAATGTAAGCTCACAACTAAAATCCTTGAAACTTGTATTTTATTTTGGCCAAAAAAAGGAAGACTTGTAATAGAATTATATCCTTTTACCAAAAATATATTTTAGCAAAAACTTTGCATACTACACACACACACACACAAGCGCATGCACAATCGGTTGATCTTTTTTTTTCTTCTCATGTTTAAGTTCTCACAAATTTTATATGCATATATGTAGATGTCCTTTTACGGTCAGTTGACTGCAAGAAACTGTTCACCAAATACACAGAAAGTATTTCAGAAAGAAAGTCAAACTGGCCAAGCGGATTACAGTACAAGGATTTCATTTGTCTTGCTACAAATGTTGCCTTTTCACATTTCATTTTATTTAATATTTCATTTTTCCAAAGGAAAAACACAAAAATAAAAAACGTAAGAAGAAACAAGACAACTTTAAGCTGCATACGAGAAATGACAAATTAATTGCAAACAAGCAACAACAAAAAATTACAAAACAAATTTTTGTTGAGCAAACAAAGTTTACAATGTGTGTATTCTGTCTTTAGGTCTAGTGTCTTTTGGCTTGCAATTTGCTGGCAAATTAAATTCCTTGTCGCGGACGACGTTAACGTTAGTTAGTTACATGGCCAACAGAGCACAAAGTAAACAAATAGATAGCCACGAACCAGAAAGAAGCAAAGGCAACAAACTAGAAGATCCGGCAACAGAGTATGCAACAAGAGGAACTCTATCATACCACGTTGAACTCATAAAACCAACTTTAACCTTATTTTTCGGTCAAGGGTCAGGAGTAGTGCAATGAAAGAGTTGTTTGTGTGTTATGTCGGTGGGAGCTACATAAATGAAAATGCATAAGATAGTGAAACATTCAATTTATTCATTAAATGCTGAATGATTAATATATAAGATTCTAGCCGTTTGAAAAGTAACACAATCTTCTGTTATGTATATTTTAGAATTATAGCAGAATTTTTCAGTTTATGATTTTTTTCCAAACCACTTATGAAAATTTGAACATATGTATTTATTTCTGACTAACACAAATCATGTATCAATTACTATTTCTGTATTTATTTCTACCTTCAATTTATTTCGTTTATATTTTTTAAAGTTTCTAGTTCAATTAATGCGAAAATCTAGTTTATAAAAGAATTGAAAAAAACAAAAGCTTACAAGTTTTTTCTGATTAATAATTACAATTTATTTATATAATCTCCCGGCAAATAGTTATCCACATGAATTAACTTGGCAAAGGTAGGTGAAAAATTCTATGCCCAATGTGTAAAGAAAATAATTTAGATGAAAAAGATTTATTGATTGCTTCAATAAATCCCTAATGATTTCATTTGTTTACATTCAACTTACCGAATAACTAGAAAATTGTTTGTCAAATGCCTTTGAGATATTCTGTAAATACAAACAATAATTAAAATCAGTTTCAATCTACAATGAGAGATTTGTAAGAATAAAAAATAACACAAATGAAATGCTTCAATAAATTTATGTAAATATGTCATTTAAATACATAAAATAATAAATAGATGTAGATAGGTAAATAATATTTTATTTGTTTGTTTGTTTTTTTCGTTAGGCTGCTTCTGTTGAGTTTCAATTTTGTGCGTAACTATAGTTAAATAAATGCAAAGTCAGCCAGGCGAAAGTAGAGCAAATAAGCACAAAAGTGGACTAAAACAAAAGAAGTCAACGACTACTGAATTCTCTTCAACGACTTCAGAATCTACCCTGATACATTTTAACAATTCGAACGTTGGTTACAAGTTTCTAGTCTGATGTTTGGATAGAGAATTTCAAAGGACTTATTTATGTATATAAATCTCTTCCTAAAGCACATACCTTTTGTAATCCTATAGTTAAGGGTATTCTTAGAGAACAAACAAATAAAATGTTGAAGCTGCTGCCTATTTATAGTTCAATTACAGTGAAAACGATTCTCATTCTCAGTTACAGCACTGAGCACAGCACAGCAAACATCGCCTCCCATTACAAATTCAAATGGAGCAGGAGCCGCAGGAGGCAGCAAACCAAACAGCAAGGACTCGCTTTGTATAAATATTAATGAAGTAGGCCATAGAAGTGCGAGTAAAGTTGAGAGTCGAGTCGAGTTCTTGTTTTGTATTGAACGTTTTGCATTTGTAACAAGAAATCCTGGCCTATTTACAACTTTTTCTCAGCAATTCTCTCTGTTATCGTTGAACTTTTACATCTCCTTTTGTGGCACTTTATTTGCATAGTAATACCCTAGTATGGTTATGGGCCTTCTATACATACATACATATATATAACAATCGGATCAGAATCTCAACGAGTCATGCCTCAGTGATTTGAAATGGTGTGTATACGAACTATCGCCTAATTGCCTAGCAGAGATGTGGCTGCGCTTTTTGGTTATTAAATGATCCATGAAATGGCCAACAGTTATAGCCACAATGACTATGGGTTTAATCGCAGTTTTAGTTGAAAGTGTATATACATTAACATTAACCGAATGTTCCAAGTTCTTCTAATTTTTCCCAGGGGAGTCATTATACATATTGAACTTTTGAGACAAAGAAATTCGAAAAACATTTTCCTTTGGAAATTAGGAAAAAAGGATTTAATTAAAATATCAAAGTAATCTTATAAAAAGTTCGTTTCTTTATTTGTTGCTGTAAAAAGGCATCTAGTATGTTGAAGTTTCAATTTTCTTAAATGCCTAAGACTTTTATTATCATTAGTTTAGAAGAACTCTTGGTAAAGTATAGAAACCAATTTTTGAAAGTGTCGTGTCTCTGAGCTGAAACTAAAAAGCTACTTAGTTTTGAGACAATTTGAGGTAGACTTCTTTGGGCCTAAACTTCTACGGCTTATGCACAAATATAAAAATTTGATTTACAACTTTTAAAATGTGAATCTTCACATGTAAATTAAAGCATTATAGGTTATTTCAATCAAACCTGAAATCTTTTTCCTTTTCAATTGACAACATTTTGCTTAATTGTTATTGTCATTAAGTTTGGTCCAAGAAGCAAGCAACAACTTGATTAAACACTCAGTGTACTCATTAGACGGGACACACGAAGTTTATGGACAATAGAAAATGACATTTTAGATTAGTCTTTGGACCGAGCAAATGCTTTTACTATCTCGTCGGTCCTGCTCTATCTCTATTAGTCTCTGTCTGATACACACATGCACACAAATAGATGGATACAAAAGCCTTGATTAGAGCGACAAGATACACCCGATGGATTGCTGTATGGGATGGCTGTTGGTCGTCTGAAATGGGCGGACTGAGAGGTTGGAAGTCAGCATTAGAATGGGACTGAGAATCAGAATCCGAATCAGAGTCAGAGTCCATTAAAATCCACTCAAGTGCACTTAAATGCTTCCGAGTGCTCTGGCTTTCGTCTCGAGAACTGCACTAATGACAGTTAAGATTTAAATCCAGCAAGAATATGTGTTTCATTCTTTCTTTCTCCCATTATTTGCCTTCTTGTCTAGAGTTTTTTTTTTTTTTGCTTTCTTTTCATTTCAGAATTGTCATGTGGCTGAGTAATCGTTTGGGGGATACTTGGTCTGTAATCAAGTTGAAATTCAGTTTCATCTTCTTGTCGTCGTTTTGAGCTGGTTATCACTTGTCGCTGTGTGCAAATCTGTGATTTATCTTTTATATATAGATTTTTCATGACTCCCATAAAAATGTTGCCCCATTAAATGTGAGGGATAAAATGCAAGTTGCAACAGCATGAAGCATTTCACCAATCTACCAGTTGCATGTCTCTAGCAAATGAAAAGTTCAGACACAAGGAATATCACCTTGTCGATGTCACCTCTTTCCGGTTTATTTGGGGTACAAAACTTTTCAGTTTGCTTTAATTAAATTTGAAAAACATTTTACGCTCAAGTCGTTCAATTTGCTCTTGTAGTTTCCTGTTTTATTTAATTTTTTTTTCGATAGTAGATGAGAGAGAGAGAGAGGGAGACAGAGAGGAGAACACGTTAAATGCAAATGGCAGCTAAAAGTTGAAAGCCTTCAGTTGATGGCATTTTGTTGGCCTCCTTTTCCACTTGATGTTTTTGTAGTTGCTGTTTGCTTAGACCATTCATTTTTATTGCAACCCCGACCTGTCGTATGTGTGTGAGTGTGTATGTTGGCAGCAGTTTGATTGTATTGTGTGGATCCCCTCTAAGTCGTAGCTAACGAGGTCATCAACAGGATGCGCCGCTGCCGGTGCTGCTGCTGCTGTAACAGCTCCTCACAACCCAAAATGACGAAGAAGCAGCATAAAAGCCGATTGCAGCTGGTGTGTGATTAGAGCCAGGGCCCACAGAGCCACACAGAGAACATGTACTCCATCGAAGAATAATGGAGGCGGGGTTGGGTATAAGGATGGGGGACGAGGTCGAGCGACACGTTGCGAAAATTGCCCTTAACTGTAATTGCCAAGACCTGTGCGAAAAACGTATCCCAAACTCTCTTGCGTTCTCTCCCTTAAATTAGGCTTAAATGCTTGAGACAGCACTCTGTGGTAACATTCTCTTTCTCTGTCGGTCTTGGCCTACTCATTGATTGGTTTTTCTGGTCTTTTTTCTTCGGTGGTATGTGGCAATGGGTGAGGCGCCTCCAAAGCCCTGTTCAAAGCTCTAAAGCTGGATTTGGCAAAGGAACTAAATTGAACTAAATGAAAGCTAAGCTCTAAAGAGATTACCAGAGTTTTGGCCTAGATAAATGGCCATGTTAAATTGGCTTTTTGGCCAAACAGAGAAAAAAAAATAAAACGATTTATAGTTTTATTTCATGCACAACAATTTTTGCAAAAGTTTAATAACTTTCGTTTGCATTAAAATCTTTTTGAAAGCGTCTTACAAACTTATTATAGAAATTAGTTTACATTAAAATGTTTGTTTCTACTCAAAGCTTTTAAATAATTTATAAATGAATTTTTAAATTTCGATGTAAAATATTTTTGATTTATTGTCATTCTAAATATTTTTGTGTCTGCATTGTGGTTTTAATTATTTTAGTCTTCTGAATTAAATATTCTTTACGGCTTCCGTTTTAATACCCTTGCAAAAAGGGTATATTAATTTTATTCAGAAGTGTGCAACGCATAAAAAGTGTATATATTCTTGATACGCAAAACTCTTAAAGCTCCCAAAGACGAAAGACAACCTTCAAAAATGTGTAGAGAACAGTTAACAAGTTGGCAGATTTGAAACAAATTTATAATTTTTGTGTTTCGATGTCGGTTACCATTGGAAAGTTGCATAAATGATAGAAAATCAATTTGAGTTAACAATATTCAAAACGAAAAGATTCAATTGAATAACTCAACTTCAAGTGAAACTCAGTCGCACAACATTCAAACGGAACCAAACGAATTGAATGAGTTAGAAAGTAAGACAATTGGTTGCTATGATTCAAATGTATTCGAATTCCAATTCTGACCAAATTTGGTCAGATAGCTCCCATAGGAAGGATCGGTCGAAAACAGTGACTTTTTTTTAATAACTTCGTTACTTTTACGCGATTGCTTTCAAAATTAGTATTTGTTATAATAGTTATATCTGTTAATGACTGAGCCGAATTTGATAAAGTTTGGGTGACTGTATCATATAACTCCCATAGGAATGATCGGTCGAAAACTGTGGCTTTGACCAATAACTTCGTTTTTTCCTATGTTAAGATTGTGGGCCGTTCTTTCACAAACATTACTCTTTTTAGATAAATCGTTTTTCCACTTTGTCTGCTATAAGTGAGGAAAGAATACTAAACAACTTGCAAGGGTATAGAAACTTCGGCACGGTGGAAGTTAGACCACGCCCTCTGGTTTAATTATAAATTATTTTTCGTGACATAACTCTTCTAAAAGAATCTATAATATAAATAACATTCCGCTGATAGTTTTAATAAAATCATTAAACATTTTTTCTACTAAAGTAATTAAATTTTCACTTGGCTAGCTAGTATTCTTTTTTTTTTTTTGAGTCTTAAATATTTCAGGAAATTTCATTACGTTGCGGGCAATAAATTTGCAGCTTATGCCAGGGCAATAAAAAAATTTTATAGCTTACAGGTTTTTGGTTTCTTTTTGTTGTTGTTGTTGCTGGTGTTGGAGTTTTTTTTGTTTTATTTTTTTCCTATTTTACCGCTCTTACAATTAAACAAATAAATTTTGCGCATAAAGCTATGAGAGGAGCTATGGACAAGGGAAAAAAATATCGAGTAATTTACCTCAATTAACACGCCAGCTGGGTGAAAAAGAGAAAAAAAAAAATAGGAGGAATGTAGTAGGAGGTGAATGCTGCATTTACAGTTCAATGCAGAATGCGAGCCATGTGTGTGTGTGTGAGTGGGTGTGTGTGTGTGTATGGGATGAGTGTGAGTTTAATTGCAGGCAATGGTCAGTCAGACAACCGTAACCGTTACCATTCCCACAGCATCCGCTACAGCTGGCCACGCCCCGTCTGAATTTTATCGCCACTCTTAACGACACTCCAAGTGTTTGCAGTCCGAGCCATTAAAAGACATGTGGGCGGGAGGGGGTCGGTGAAAAGCAACACTACCCACCCTTACAACATCCATATTCGCTTTAGCTTTCGACCAAACTTAAACGTTTTTTTCCTTTTTTTTTTTTGGCAAATAATGACCGTTGGCAAATCGAGAAAGAGTCCTAGCACATCCCTGTCTGGGCCTCTATGCTTTTTTAGATCCATTCACATCCATTTAATGTCCATGTAAATGTGAGGAGCTAACCGAAGTAGGTGAACCTATTCCTTCTCTCTCTCTCGCTCTTGTACTAGTCCATCTGTATCTACCTGAGCCATTAAAGTTCACTTTATGTGGGCAATTTTACAATGCTCATCAGTTTGGTAAAGAGAAGCTGCTGGACATTGTCCATTCATTAAAATGCTAATTTTATGTCCTAGCCTTTAGCCAAGTTTTCTGGAAAACAGAAACAAGTTTTCGTCTTGTAAATATTTTCATTATGGCCTTGCACCATGTGGCAACAGATGTCCATGTCGAAAAAAAGGGCATAAAATGCCTGTTTATGAACGTGCCAGGAATGTTGAAGAAGAAAAAATGGTCTAAGCATGAGGAAAATGTTACAACTGATGATAAGCCTTGTTGGCATCACAAGATGCCAAGTATAGTACATGATTTTGATTGTCCATAAGTTTTAAGCGAAAACAACTTAGAATTGAAATGAATGCTTAACTGAAAAGTTGGTTTAAATTTTGTGTTCAATGAATTTTCATAGTTTTCTTTTTTTGGGCTTTTAAATTTGACTAAAAATTGAAATCTTTATCAATTTTTATGTTAATTCATCGATGAATGATGCCATAACTAATATTCTTATAACTGAATCTTTTTAAGCCTTTCACTTGTCTGCCCTGTTTTTCATTTTTTGTAAATTTTTCTGTCTTTCATACTTATTTGACTTACATATAACGACTATGGTAACTCAATTTGGTTAGAATTTAATAATTATATTAGCTAATTTCTTTAGTCTATAAAAATGTCATTACGATATGATAAGTATAATTTTATATGCCTTTTTACCTATTTATTTTGAAATATTCTTTTTAAAGTCTTAACTCTATTTCTTGTTTAATAATAACAGATAGCTTGTGTAAGCTGTTCAGAGAAACTTGAGAGGATTTTAACAAATTAAATTTCGTTTGTGTGTGTTTGTTTTTTTTTCTCTTTTTTATTTTTTGGTTGAGTATTTTGTGTACTTTTTTTTTCAAACATTTCCTTGACTTGTTGAAAGGTTTTGCGTTCCTCACTCGTTTTGCCCCGTTTTGTCTTCTTTTTGCTGTGAACAAAGTGAAGCTAGAAAATACTACAAACTCACTGAGTGAGATACATAATACAGTACATATGTACATACTAATGCATAGATATGTATATGTATAGGAGTATTTATTTGTGTGTGTGTGTGTGAGTCTTTCCCTGGTTGTTTTCTATTGCTTTGTTTCATCGACTATGTCTACGTTTTGCGTTTTGGAGTTTACGTTTCTCGTTTGTTGTGTAGCTGCAGCTGTTTTTCCTTTTGTTTTTGTTCGCTTTGGCGTTGCAGCTTCCGTTTCCGTTGAATGTGAGTGTGGTAGTAAGTGTGTGTGTGTGTGTGTGTGTAAGAATTTCTGTGTATTGTATCTTCCTGTTTGTACGCCTCTGGAGTACAAGAGTGTCTGCTTCTAGTTCATATTTCGCTTGTCCGCATTTCGTTTACTTTATAAAATTGTAAAATATTACACAAATAAATAGCTAACAAAGTGTGTGTGTGTGTGAGAAGGAAGCTACTTAGGGCGAAATGAACACGGCCAAAAAAAGTGTAAGAGAGGAAGGGAAATGAAGCCAATGTGGCAATGGTTTTATGAGGTGGAAAAGTTGAGATTGTGGCTTTAATATTTCCCAAAGACCACTTGTATTAAAGTTGAAAAAAGCTTTGACAGCATTTTCAAGAATAATTCGTTGCTGGAATTTTCCGTTCTGTGGTTTGTTTTTCTTCACGTTGTTGTGTTGAGTTTGGAAGGGTATATTGGTTTCCAACGAGCTTAGTTGATGACGATGCGTTTAGCTGGCAATGTAACAACTTTGATGCTCTTGCAAAGGATATTTCCCGAAAATTGTAATCATTTAGAATAAGAAGTTTAAGTTTAAGTCAACAATTTAAATAAACTAGTTTGATATATGGGAACCTATTAGTTCCCTAGGGTATCATAATGATGCCATAGTTGAAATTGGCATGGCTTTTGCTTCTTTATTGCATTTAGCGCCAAAAAGTCGCCGGCAAGAGAAGTTGATGATGCTGAGCTGACGTGGCGCATTCCCTGTTTGTTGTTGTTGTTGTTGTTGAGAGAAGCAAGTGTGGTTGGATAGGTTGAATAGGTTAGCTGGGAGGAGAAGTTGGCTGACTGCATTTCTGCAGCTGTTTTGCTGGTAAGTTTTTCTTCATTTTTTTTTTTCTATTTTTGAGAATATTTTTTTTTCTCCTTCTGCTGTATCTGCCGAGGACATTTTGTCATGATGTTTTTGCAGCTGAGGCGGAATTTTTCTACCCCGGTTTTGCCAACCGTTTCTGGCGTATTTTATTTTTTTTTTTTGCTTCTTCTGCAGTCTCTAATATCAACACTTTTGTGCTACGTAATTACTTTGAAATTAGTTTGCGTCGCAAACTTTGCACATTATGCGCATCCTTATGCCTTCACACAAACAGGGACACACACACGCGAGTGTGTTGTGTGCCTTTAAGCCTTAAAGTTGCCATTAGTGTTTCCCTGCCTTTCTTTACAACCCGCTGGGTTCCTCTACATTTGGTCTGATGTTTGCTATTTTGACATTGTTTGTTGCCGGGGACTCTTGTTGTTTGTTATTTCATTAAATTAAATGTTCTGGGATTTAGCGCTCAAGTCTGAGTGTCTGTATGTTTCTCCCATCTCCCTCTTTGCCTGTCTCTCTCTCTCTCTATCTCTCTATCTCTGTGTGTCAGATATAAAAATAAATATCATTTAATTGCTTTGAAAATACGCAGAGCATTTTGTTGTGTTAATGTTTTGGAATAATGTCACATGAAATTCACATTTTGTACAATTTGATGGAAGAGAAAGAATAAACAATTTTAATGATGCCAAAAATTGCATTAAATCAGCCTAAACCCACTGAGTATCACAGTGAGACAAATCAAATAAATTTGCTTTCCAGATACATATATATTTAGAATAATTAGAAAAACTCTACGAAATTTATTGTCTGGCTTTTAACCTAATTGAAAGTTAATTATTTGATTTTAATTTGAGATATTTCTATATGTTTTGGTTAATATTTAAAGGATTTTTTTATAAAAAGACTAAGGCTAAACAAAAACTTGTCTAATGTAGTTAACTTACATATTTGATTGTCCATTTTAAACATTTTCTGCAATAAAAAAAGAGAAAACTGTTTTAGTTAAAAATTTTTATTTAATTATTACTTTTTTTTGAATACAAAATCTAATTTCAGTCCGAATTTTAAAATTTGTGTATTAAAATTTGTATACTTTACAGGGTTTTCAGTATAATTTTAAATCTGTAATTAAACTTATCTTAATGAGAACAAAAATTAAAAGTTCTTTTGCTTAATCGAAGTTTCTTAATTATGTGTCATTAGAATCATTTTGAGACCTTGGGGGTTTTCTGTGAAAACAAAGGAAGTAAGAGAGAAGGAGAGAGCGCGACTGAGGGAGGAAGAGAGTGGAAAAAACAAGACTTTTGCTGTTTTGAGCTTTCCGTTTTCCCACAGAGTAAAATAACAATCAACCGCAACGAAAACAACAAAGACAACAAGAAAAACAGCTGCTGCTGCATTTGGCAAACAAATAAATAAACAAAAGTCCAAATGAACAATAAGAGTATTAAAGGAGAGGAGTGAGTGTAGGGGAAGTAAACAGTATGGATGCGTAGTGGGAGGGGGTGGGTAGAATGGCACAGTTAATGGCAAAAATAATATTTAACCAGAAGAGAAAATCTCTCCATCTCTCTCTCTCTCTCTGTCTCTCTTCTTGTCAGCATAGCTCTATCTGTCTTGCTCTCCATAGTTTTACATACACTTTCTGCTATTGTTCCGAGGCAAATAAAAGCATGGATAACGCGGTGTATGCGTAATCATTAAATGCACTGCACTGCAAGCATTATGTTACGCATACGCAGCGTTGTGTAAATTGCAATTAAAATCATGCATTTTTAATACAGAATGCCAACACTTGCATAAGCAAATAAATGACAACAGCCACGCCAGCTGCTAAGCAAACATTTTTAAATATTTAAACAAAATAAAGTAAACAAAAAATAAAACACAGAACAGAAAAAAAAAACCGGCAAAAAACCATGACAAAATGGAGCAAAAGTAAAGTAAAATGGAAAAAATGTGACGTGCCGTTCGTTGCTAGAGCTGGTAGGTTAAGTGCCCGCCCTGTATTTTTACGCTTGATTGTGTTTTATAGAGCAGACGAGGACGACACCACCGCCCCCTTCTCGATCCACCCTCGCCCAGTCCATGTCAACGCTCATGGAACATGTTGTGTTGCCCTTGCCAGGCCACAAGGACCATAAATACTGTGGCTTGTTCTCTCGCATGTCCATGTCGACACGCCCTGCCACGTACCACACACACACACACTCGCCATACCATCTCATCCAACCGCTTCTTTACCTATACCAACTGCTCCTGTGCCTTTTTGCCCTTTTGCAAAGTCTTTTGCTGGTGCTGGAGCAGCTGCAGCTGCACTTTCATGTGCTGCTCGTGCATTTTTTACGATGCCAGTGGAACCCAGGTTGCACAAATAATGCACAAGCCAATGAAGCATACTACCATCACGTTGCAAATAACCTGCCACGCCCCATATCAACGCCCACCACAGACGGCAACAGCAGCAACAGCAAAAGAGACTATTTTCTACTTTGTGCGTTTGCTAATGAAAAAAATGCCTCACCGGGTAAGGGCAAACAACAATTATTGATGTAAAAAAGAAAATTCATAACTAACGAGTATACACAGAGATATTTGTCTATGGGAAAACGAAGAAATTAATTGAAAATTCCTCTGACGTGCGTTGGAGCTATCGGTTGAAAGAGTCAGTTATCATAGACTTGCAATATTTATTATAAATATCTGTGAGAAATTCTTGAGTGCAAGTTCTTTCAGATTCGTTTGAGAGGCAGTAAAAATGAAATGTATTCATTGAAATATGGTAGAAGAAAAGTAATTAAACGTGGTAAAGACTTTTAAATAAAGGTAAAATATGCATCGTTTAAGGATTTGATTTGGCATTTCAACTAAGTTAATTTAATTTTCCTATTCATATGAGAATCTTTAAGAATAAAAGGAGAGGTAATAGTCTCTGATTATTTTATACCTGAGATGAACTTTGATGCTTCCAACTAAAGAACTTAACTATGACCTTGATTTTAAAAAGTAAAGTAAGTTATGCAGAAAATGTTTGAGTACTAGAGTTTTCTTAGACAAGGGGAGTTAACCCAACAAGGGGAGGTATTTGTGTTTATCTATTTGTTGGACCAAACAAAATCTCAATAGCCTGAATAAACAACTTAAGTAAAGTCCAAGTTTTGCTCTTCATGTCATGTCCTTTCACAATAGTTTTTATAGATTGAACGACAGACAGTTAATATATATATTTAGCAGATGGTCAAGAAAAATGCTATAAGCATATCATTAATTATGATATGCGCAACCAAAATCATTTATTATTTTAATTAAGTCAACATTTTTGCCTTGATATTTGGGCCAGGTGGCTAATTGCTTCATCCAGGCAAATAAATGATTTAACTGTCAAATGCCTGGGCTAAAGGTTCATTTAAAAAAAAAAAAGAGAAAAAAATAATAAAAGGGACCAACCGCCACCTGACCCACATGTTGCTGACAGTTGTTCAATTCGCATCAGAAAAGTTAACTGGCTTTTGTTTTCTCCGCAATTTCCACATTAATTAATAATGAGTTTCATTTATTGATGGCTTCATAAAGTGAGCAATCAGTGTGATGTTGGCCAACAGCTTCTGGGCAACAGCAACAACAACAACTTTAGCCGTGGTAAAAGACAAACGCTGTCAGCAACAATTTACACACGTAAAATTAATTAATATTTTATACATAAGTAGGCAAAAAGTAGTCCTTTTCATGGGAAAAGTGTTTTTAAACGTTCCAGAAACAAACTGCCAAAAGTGATCGATTTTTTAAAAGTCTTTATATTCAAGTAGTGTTGGCTTATTTTTGGCATTTTCCTTAAGATACATACACCAGACATATGCAGGAATTTCAGTAATACACTTTGAACAGTCCAATCTGACCATGTTTGTTGAAACATGTTGAATATTTTATTTATATTCTGATCTCTTTATTCCTTATATGTTATTATTATTAGATTATTTTTAAATCATATCTACTTATGGCAGTAACTATAATTTTTTATAAAGGCGAATAAAGTCTTTGATTGTGTGAGCTTGGGAACTATCCTTGAGTAGTAACTTTTACTATTCATTCGGACTAAAAACATTTAATGCATTCTCGTAGAAGAATATCCCAATATCCTCCTTTAGTAATCAAATTATGAGTTGTTCTTTTCCTAAAGTTTGAAAACAATCTGAAGCTTTGACATACAACTCGTTTTGTATACATTTTCTCTTTGATTTAATTTGTACTACATGTTTTGTTGTCCTTTCTAAACAAGTGTCACTATATATAACTTTAATAAATTGTATTAAAAGTTGCTTTTTGTTCGCATCGTTGCTTAAAGCCTAATATAAAATATTCAAGAATACATATTTACTATATGTATATATGAATGTATGGTATATTGTGTATATTTTATGGCAAATGTTAACATCAGTGGCTGGCTTTTTTGTTGTGCACTTAACACGCTTCCACGTGTTTATTATGTATGAAGCGTCGTCAACGAGACGTACTCACGCACACTCATTCATTCAGTCAGAGAAAAGTTGCTGAATAAGTTATATATGTGTGTGTGTGTGCCCATTTAAGTTAGATTAGCCGGGAATAATATTAATCAATCACGCCTCAGGATTTGAGTCTTGTGCCTCGTTTCGCTCCCAAACCTTCAATATTTGTAGCTCCATTTGCCTAAGACCGTTGAAATTTTTATGCTTGCCTTTGCCTTTTATCTTGTTGTTGCCGCTGAGCTGTTGATGAGCTTCATCATGTTGTCTTCTCCCCTGAATGAGAGAAAAAAACTTGACAGCTGCTGCCCTGAAATACGTGTCCTGGCTTAGTCAGCCTTGCCAGTCAGCCAAACCAGCCTTTTTTGGACTGCCTGCCATTCGCCTTCGTCTTTGCCTGTTGTCAACTTGGTAAAGAAAAATTGCCAAAAGTTAGGGCGCAAAAACGAAGAGCAAAAAAAATATGATTTTTGGAGGTAGAGGTGAAGGCGGCGGACTTGAGCTGAGTCCTGTTCTGTGTGTGTGTGTTTGTGTGTGTCCTATCGTGTTTGTCTGTCTTTGTCTCTTCCTCCTTTGCTCTCTGTTATAACATCATTTATTTAGCTTTACCGACAGGCAGCTTCGTATTTTTTTTTGGTTGTGTTCCCTCAGCTTCTTTCATGTAATTTTTCTTATTTGAATTTATGCTGATAATGTGCAAAAAACAAAAAGTAGCTAGAAACAATGGCAGCTGCATCAACTAGGTGTACTGTAGGTACATACTTACATATATATGTATGTATGTATATAGTATGTACGTGGTGTCCCTATAAGGTCCTGGATATGATTAATCTGCCCAATGCCACGCACTTTATCATGCTGCATGTAGTATGCAGAATAAAAAAAGAACAAAAAAAAGAAAAACCATATTAAATTATTTACATCCAGAGACCAGCTGTGAGAGAATAAAGTTTTATATTCCCTTTTTGCTTATACCTTCATCCACAGCCTTCCAGCACCCGCTCTTGCCTTGCCCCTGTCATTTTCAGTTTATTTTGCTGTATTTTCGGTGACGCAATTGGTCCTGGGGAATATTTTAAGTAAATATTGATGAAAGCTTCTCAAAATGGAAAAAAAAAAAAAAAAAAAAATGAAAGGCAAAATGAAACAAAATTGATGCCCTACCCTGCAGCCAATTCAGTCAATGCCCCATCATCATGAACTGACATCGTATTTCATATCCATCACAATTAAAGGTTGAGAAGTTGGGCATATAAGAATAAAAGTGACTAAACATGTCCTTAAGGAAAATATCAACAGGTTATGTATGAATTGCAACTTAATGTGATCTATTTGGAAAAGAACTCAAAGAGTAAAACTCAACCAAACCAATTCAAAACGATACAGAATTGGACTTCATATTAAAAGGACTAGATCCACCCTAACCATGGAATTCAAGGTATCCTTTTCTTTATCGTTAATGAATGAATGAGGAGCAGCTAACTCTGACGTAAAAGCTATCAATCAATAACGAAATATAGGATATCAACTTGTCGTTACATAGTTTCATCATGTGTTATAAACGGATAAATATAGGAAATTCAAAATATGGCTGCTTGTTGCATATTGGCACTAGCTCTTACCCCCCTTTGCGTTCTCGTTACCATTGTCATCATAAATTTATAGACGCAACGTCATGCCGAAGAACAGCTGCTTGCTTTCATGTTTAACCGCTTTTTGTGCACAGCTTTTCAGTTTCACCCTACTACCAATTTTTTTGTAGGTGCAAATGTATCCGTTGGCGTCATCAATTTTTATGTGCATATTTGTTTTACCGTAAAAAAGCAAACAGTTAAGATTGTGGGCGTGACACACACACACACATGGTTGGTGGAAAAACGGAAGTCAGCTTAATGTCTACTAAAAATCGAATTGCGATCCATCAACTATGCTTATGATGGCTCCACCAAGTCGCAAGGTCAAAGTTAGAGAGGGGTATATGTATGTACGTCAGGGGGAATGGTGAAGGTTGGGCAAAAAGGGAGCGTTCTCGTTGCTTGTCTGATGTGATTTTTGTTGCGCATTTATGTATAATTTTATATTTATGAGCATGTTGTTAAAAATGGCCAAAGGCGGATGTGTTTATGCTTTTAATGCTGATTTATGGCAAGCAACAGTGAAAAAATAAAGAAGAAAGTATCAGAAAGTGTGCATAAGAGACAAGACAAGGCAAGACATGGCAGTAGGTGCATAAGTAAGTAAAAAGAAGAGAAACGAAAAAAAAAAAAAAAAAAATAAGGTCAAAGCAAATTGATGGGCCAAAGAGGGAAACTAAAAAATGAAACGTTTTGTATAGGAACATTTATCAAGTTTTAGTGCCTGCTTAAAAAAATGAAACATCGAAGTATTTTTCTATGACATAGCTGCTGCTTCTTCTTAGATATTGGGGTCGAAATGGAAAGCCTTGAAATGAAGGAAAACTTTTATACTTTGTGATGACAATGATGAGTAAAGAAAAATCGCCCAATGAATAATGCTTCTCATAAGTTTGTAGAAAAAAGGTCTTAAAGAATCGAACTAGAAGAATTTAAAAAAAAAACACATAGTGTTATTTAAACACATTAAATAAAACGATAAGCAGTTGCTAAAGATAATTCAGGTTTTTTTTTTTTTGAATGGTTTTGCAACCTATTGGATTTTTTTTCTGGTAAATAAATTTAAGTTTTACATAGTTTTGAACATATAACTGACAAATTCAATGTCATACTTATAGTTTTTTGATGAGTTCTTATGTCAATTCGACTGCCCGTCTTTTTCCCATTCAACTTGAATAATAATTCTTGGTAAATTAATATTTGCAATGAAATTAACAAAAATTACTTAGAACAGTTCTAAAAATTTAACAGACTTATAGAAAAATATTCAAAGTGTGTAATGTTAATGAATTTTTAGGAAAAAGCACTTTTCATTCCACTTACTCAAAGGCAAAATATTTGAACAGGTCTCAAATCCGATAAAACTATATGGAATTGGATACGAGAACAGGCATGGATCGATTCACAATCGTGTTTAACCTTTATTAATTCTCTTGTAAACTTTTACTCCTTTTTAAAACTTCACAAAGCAAAACGAAACCAATACTCTTTAAATTATAAATGACTTTCATGCTCTTTACCCTCTCTCCTTGATCCCCAAAAAGAGGCTCTAAACTAAAGTACAAAGCTAAAAAAATACAAAAGAGAAGAGGAAAAAAAAAACAGAAAGCAAAAAAAAGAAAGGAATTCGAAAGAAAATGGCAACATCTTGAGAGGGGGTGAAAAACTTGAAAAGCACTTGATGACTTGCCGCAGGGCGTGTCCACGGCCAACCGCAAGTCCCAATAAGCCACTTAAAAAAGTTTATAATTAGCAACAGAGTACCACAAAAGCGAAAAAAAAGAAAGCCGAAAGAAAGTTGAGGAAAAAAATGAAAAAAATATTGCAGTAAATTAAAAATTGTTGTTGATAAGCATCAGGCAAGGAACGGTCTAAGAGAAAAACAACCAAGACATAAACTGGCAAAGGCGAAAAAGAAACTTTCTGAGGAAGAAAAGAAAAAACGTTTCATCAATAATTATGAGGCTCATAAAAATTCCGGACATGTATTTCAAGTTTCTCTGTAGCTTCCCTTTCGCCTCATTCCGTATGTCTTTTTGTGTGGCGAATATTATTTTTAATCAATTAAGTTTTGTCAGCTGGCGTAAGTAAAACTAAAAGTAAGGACTAAAAACATAAATGATGAGCCTGGCACGTGACATGTCTGCGAAATGTGGCCCAGCTTCATTTACTACTACTTTCTACAAACACACAAAAAAGAAAATACTCACACACACACACACAGACATGGCCAGGGAAAGATTGAGAGAGGAACACAATGTCCTTGTTATCTCTGGCCGTTTGCTTGCTTTATATTTACTTATATGCAGTTAATAATTATGTCACTCGACAGGACTCGCATGTGAGTGCTGGTGTGTGTGTGTGTGTGTATGTGCTTGGGTGTGAGTATGTGTGTGGACTCACGCCTCCTTGTTATGAAATGCCCCTATTATATGCTCTGGTGCTTCTAATAATGCGCCCGCTGCTGTCAGCTGGGCTGCTGGAATAGGACAAAGGACGACGTATCCGCATATAGTCCTCTTCAAGATGTGCAAACAAAAGCGCAATGCCATTTAAATGTGTTTGTATTCATGTGTGTGTGTAGATTTTAGTGTATTTGTATGTTGGTATGTGTGTGACAGCTGTTGTTCTCTATGTTGTCTGGCAAGCGGATGTGCGAGCATTGTGTTGGCACATCCGGTTACATTATGAAACTAACACACACACATATAAGGGGACACATAGGCATACATGTGAATCTACGACAGACTCTTATATATTTATACACATAAACTTAAATGGTTAGTCCTCTTGAAATTCGTTTGCCTTTCGATTTTTTTTCCATTTGTAAATGCACAGTTAAAAATGAATTCTTTAAAATTGATTATTGACATAGTTCCAAATTACATACATATGTATATATGTACATATTAATCTGAAATATGTGTTCATGTTTCTGTTTTTTCTATTTTGTTTCAATCCTTGAAGCTTTTTAAATTGTTGGCTGTTTGTTTATAAATAATTCTAACCAAAGTGCCTTACTTAAAGGTGTTTATTTTCCTATTTTTTATAAATTTAACTTAATTGTTAATTAAAAGTTACTAATTTTAATAAATCAAAATAAAATAAATTAGTTATTTTTTCAGATTAAGATTCTTTTGAAGTTTTTGCTAGGTTTGACTAAATTATAAATTATAAATACAAAGATTTTCAACTTTCATTACATACGATCATATTTTTTATACTAATAAGTTTGTTATATAATATGTTTACCCATACCACTAATTTAAGTATAAATATTTAATACATGATTTAAAAGAAAAAGCTAAGTGCATAGGAATATTAAAAATGGGGCTAGTTATAGATAATTTAATATGAGATACACATACAAACACAATAAACGCCCACACATGGTGCAGGTTATCAGAATTTGTGGGAACCTTTTTTCTCTATATTTGGCTGAAAGACAATGGGCAAAGACAAAAATCTATGCTCCCTTTGGACACTTTTATGGTGTCCTTGGCACTCTTTTGTGTGTGAGTATGTGTGTGTGGCATTCATTCTCCCTTGGTACTTTTGGATAAGGAGATAATTACATAAAAATGAATAATAATCTGTAATGATGCTCAAACGTCTCATGAGTATTGAGAATATACAAGAGAACAGGAGAAAGCGGAAGACAGAGCTTATTGACTAAATGTGTTAATGATTTTGCAAATTGAATTTGATGATACGATGCGGAACGAGTGAAAGGCATGGGGTAAAGGTGAGAAGAGATGAGGAGCAAGAGGACAGGAAGGAAGTACCTCAGCACCTTGAGCAGGATGCCAATCTAAATAGCCGGAAGTACAAGCCAGAGCCAGAGCCGGACTCAAGTCAAACGTGAATGTGTGTGCGTGTAGCGGAAGTTGCGTTTTGATAAGACCAGGAAGTATACCCAGGACAGGGACTAATGACATTATAAGACAACAACGACGAAGCCACGCCATAAATGCAGCCAAAGCAGAAAATAGAGACAGAAAGGGAGAGAGAGATAGAAAGAAAAAATAGCAAAGTTATTAGTTGGCCAGACATAAAGACAAATAACGCTTATAAATAAGCCAAAGCGTAGCAGTAGAAGGAGAAGCAGATGGAGAAACTGATGAAGATGGTGAAAAACCATAGAACATTGTCATCTCACTGCCCCCCTCTCTATATTACTGTATCACAGCAAAACAAATAGAAATGTAATAATGAGATAAGAACAATAAGGAATTCAGAGCCAACTTCCCCAACTTCTCATTCTCACATTTCTCGTAAAGCTCTCATATATCCCATAGCTGGAGCGTGATTATGAGCAGCCTAAACGTATTAAGGCTTTCGGATGATTGGCTTCGCTTCAACGATAAAGCAATGAAAATTGCGCTATTTGTTTACTTTGGCCCTCAGGCTTTGCCCAGTTTGAAAGGTCCTGGAAGGAGGAGGCGATTGGATGGAACGGCACGTGATATATTGAACCGACATATGGCTAAGCTGTCCAACTTGACAGATGCTGCAATAGATTGAACATTCTGACGATAATCTGCAGTCTCAGCAAAATGGAGAGCAAATAGAGAGAGGGAAAGTGGGAGAGAGAGATTGAGCGATTAAAGCAAAGAATAAGAAAATGGCAGCTCTAAATACTAGATTGGAGTAATAATATAAAAAAGAGCGATTGACAATTTTGAGATTAAATGGATAAACTGACCGCCCATTTCATAAATTTATGACTCCAATAATATAAAAGAAAAGCAACATGCTTATTCACCATTTTAAGAGTGAGTGGTTTTTGTGGTCTGAATGAAGTACTCGAAGTGAAAACTTTTTATCTGAAAGTATGATTTCCATGCAATAAATATAAGTACACAACAAATTGGAATTCTTTGTACATTATATTTACTGCAGATAACTAAAGGCCAATACAATATTAAGTCCATTAAGTTTTAAATAGTCTTTAATGAAACTCTTATAAAAATGGTTTCAAAAATTGGGAATTAAAGAATTTGTATTTATTTCAAAGTTATTACCCAAATTTTTAAGATAACGGTGCCGTAATAAAATTTCTTATTTTCCATAAAGTTTCTCAGATGTAGCTTTTGCTGCTGGCCAAATCAAACAAAGTGAATGCTTAAAAAGCAGAGAAAGAGAGCGAGAGAGAGCAACAGATGTGTCCGAGCGGCCAACATCCATAAGGATACCCAAGTCAGTGTCCAAAGTTTACGTCCCTTGAAACTTTACTGTCTGCCGCAGACTCGTTCGTTTTCAATTGATGTTTCTGTTTGGTGAAAGGACACGAGAAGAAGGATAGGGAGGATTGGGGGCACTGGCCCTCTATGGTCTTTAAGCCATGCAATCATCGATGTGTCTGCCAGGGACGTTTCGCTGATGCAGTTTCACTGCCTCGATCTTTGACTCGTCTCTAGCAAAATGTCCGCCTCATATCCGCAGACTGTTTCAACCCATCCATTCGAATCGTTCCACAACAAAACTGTCTGCTAAGCTCAAAGGAAAAACGAGAGACCATACTTGTTGCACAGTGGAGCTAAAGTGAGAGCAATCCAAACAAAAGCCAAATATAATAAGCAAATGGGAAACTAAGGGGAAAGATCAGATATAATTTTTATATATAAAGGTTAAAGTTTATTGGATATGCCTTGGAAGACAGCTGTTCTTAAGGTTTAAAGGCAAGAGGATTTTATTCTTTGCATTTCAAATAAGGTTTTTAGACTTTGTGGTTAAGTCTGCGAATGCTCTATACAAATACGAGAACTTCTAGTTGCTTCTAAGTAAGTTGCTGATTGCTGTCTTCGATCTTGGATGAGGACATTTTGGTATAACAAATGTACTTTTAATATCCTTCCTTTTCACCACTGTGCCTTAACTTGCCTTTTCTAATGCGAAATTGCGAATGCAACAGACAGCACACACACACCACACCCAAGCACCCCTCATTCTAGCTCTTTTATTCCCTTACATTCCTCTCCCTGCCATGTCAACATCATCATTATAAATTGAAAGACATTTCTAGCGCGCACTTCTCTTCGCGTAAAAGTCCAGCCCAGGGCTACATCAGAAGATGGTATAGGTAAAGATTCGGTTTTGGACTGGGTTACATGGATAGATGGATGTGTAGGTGGGTGGATGAACATTCCAAGGAAGAGGCAACGTTCTGTCTGCTTCATGATGCGTTCCTTTTTACCTAACTGCATCCGGACTGACAGTCGCTGTTGCTTCTAACTCTGTAACATGTGTCGCTTGAAGGAAATTGAATTTTTATTAAAGGAAAACATTTTTATTGCAGATTATTTTCGTTTTCTTCGTCGTAGGTTTCTTTTTGGTTTCTTTTTTCGTTTTTCGCTTTCTGGGCCAGGGCTGATTGAAATTTCAACTTCCGTCGTGTGCGGCAGCTTCAATTGAATTATAGACCATCGAAGATGTACATATACACCAACACGTTTATCAAAAATATATGTATGTGTATTTTTTCGTATTCGGGGAAAAGGTAATTATATTTCATTTTTAGGAAAAGAAATATAAAATTATTGGTAACATATCCTTGGTATTGCATTGTTATTGATGTTCCCGTACGATTTTTCCGCCTGTACGATTCGATTTCTTCTTTTCATTTTTTTCCCGGGTTTCCTGCCATTTATTTGCTTTCATTCTTTTTATTCCTTTCTGTTTTTTTCTTTCTTCCATTTTTATTTTGTTCGCTTTTGCTGTTTACATGGTTTTCAATTGAAAATTCAAGCTCAAGTTATGCGCAATTTGGTTGCCAGAGCCACAAATTCACTTTGTTCGACCTTTCCACCTCCCCACCACTATTTCCTCCACTTTCATCTCCCGGCATGCCTTAGCAAGGATATTCCGGCTTTAAAATTATAGTTGGTTAGATTCAAAAGGATGCGTTGACTGCATAAAAATGCACAGAAAGTAAGGATAAAAAAAATCAAACTGGCAAGGAAGTAAAAGTCTGTATAGGTTAAATGTCGCTGTCGTTGCCGACATCGTCGTGGTTCGACAATAGAAGTATTGAGTCATAAAATTTATAAAAGCATTTGCAATAAGTTGAAGAAAATGCCTGGCCAAGTACTTACCATTTTATTGATTTTTTTTCCCAGAGATGGGTTCTGGTTCAGGTTTGGGTTTAGTCTTCCGCACAGCTCGTCGCTACTGTCCAGTTTGTAGTTTGTGGCAAAATGTCTGCAATGATGCAAAAATATTTCGGTTGTTAAATTTATTTATAGTACTTAGTTTTGCCATTTCTCCCCTATTTTTTTCTTTTTTTCCCTTTTTTCCATTTCTAGTCAAGTTGATACATAAAAGTTTTATATTCAATTTTTGGGCCATGAAAAGTTTCGTTTAATGTAATTGAAAGTTTTTTTTTTTTGCATATATTTTTGTTGCTAGTTGATTGGTTGAAATGTTATGGGTAGTTACGAGTGTTGAAGAAATCGGGCTGATTGGTTTTAGATTTGTTCAAACAGGGAATAGAAGTTAGTTTTTAAAGTTCAAATGAATGAATAATATTTTGTATGTTGAATAAATATGCAAAAGTTTCATCCTATAACATACAACAATGTTGAAACTAGTAGAATATAGAATAGAATAAAAGTCTAAGCTTTGTTGTAAGATGCTTTGGTAATAAATGTGTATGGAATTTTATTAATCAATTGAATTTCTGTGAATTAAACTTTTAAGTAAGATATCATGATAAATTTCAATCCAATACAATCCATATATATACATATATATAGGTTAGTAAGTAAACATGTTTCTACTTCCTATCAATATCAAATAAGGGATTTCCTTATTTGATTTTGATTAAACAATTTTCCATCTTATGTCAGTATAATAATCCAAAGAGCATTCCAAAGCCGTTAATAAACTTTCTTAGTAAGCTAGTGGACATTTTTTTAAGTTGTCAAGAAAAATGTCATAAAAAATAAAGAAAAGATCTAATTATTTTCAACATCGATTAAATTAAATTATATATGTTTTAGTTAGGTGTATAAAATTTGCAATTCAAAGTTTGGCTATGACCTTTTTTCAAAGCTAGCAAAACTTTACATGTTCCTTAAAGTGGCAAAATCATAAAAATAGCAAAGGGTCATAGAAAAAAATGGTAGCCGGTCTGGGCCATGTCCACAAGAAACTTTGCCATTTTTTTCCTTCTCTTCTGCTTTCTTTGTTAGTGAATGTGTGTGTGTGTGTTTGCCGTCACGTGCACTCAATAAACTTTGAACAAATTTGCATTTACAGTTACAGGAGCCAGAAACACGCACACATGCACCGAACCATTCTCACACACGAGAATGCGTTTTCATCTGGTCGTGCTTGAACGCATTGAATGTCAAAAGAATCGCAGGCGGAAACAAACTTGAGCACACAACGTCCATTTCCTGTTTTTGTTTGTTCTCTTCGGTGTATGTGCAAGTGTCTGTGTGTGTGTTTTGTTTTTCCATTGAACCATTCGCTCATTGACTAGCTTAGCTCAATTTGCATCGGCTTTTTGGCACAGATTTAACAGTCAAAAAACTGAATCTTTTTTGGTACTCTTTAAAGTATGCTATAAATTTTGGTTCTTGCAATTAACTTTGTAATCAAATGCAAATCGAAATGCATTTGCTTTATGTGCAGGCAGAAAATGCAATCATTCTGATTTCTGGAATCTGCAGAAATGACCACACCCAGCAAACTCATTGCCATCTTATTAACATGAGTGTTGGATGATAGAAAGAGAGACAGAACGAAATGGAAAAAGAGAGAGAGAGGGAGAGATGAAAATGAGTAAACAACAAAATGTGCAGGTAACCACAGAAGGCGCAATCCCAGTCCCAGTCCCCAAAGGCATCAACAACCAGCCAACGAACCATCCAACCAAGCAACAACATAGTCAGGAACACAACCAGGCGAAGCAGCCGCAGGAGCACGACCATCAGCCAGTAGCTGCAATAGAAAAACCATCTCCAGTGACCGCCCATTCGCATCATCAACAATGAGCATGGGATGGGTTAGCCGTTGGTTGGTGGGTGGCGTCAGCTGCAGCTGCAAACGAAAGCGAGAAAATTACTTTTCTTCTTTTCAGCAATTTTGTTGCTTCTTGCAATTTATGCAAAAGTCAAATGTTGATTTGTGGCCCAGGACCTCTGGTTTGTCTACCTGGACCAGGACCAGGACCATGTTGCAGCATGACTAAGAGCGAAACCGGAATCAGCATCAAAACCTCGAACCCAAAAACTCCTCTTTCTGAACCCTGACCCATCTCATACTCCAGCATATTGATTTAGTGCGGCCCTTTCTATTCATTTTATGCTTTTTTTCCTGGTATTTGAAATTTCCTTCGTTTTTTTTTTGGCTCTTATGTATGTCTACATTTTAAGGGATTGGAGAAAGCAGTTTGGTTATTTGCATAATAATTGGCCTGATGTTGAGAGAAAGAGAGTGAGAGAGAGAGAAAGAGATATAGCGAGCGACAGCCAGAAGCAAGTGGAAAAAGGCAAACAGTTTTTCCACTTTGATTTGGAGAGTGCCATAGAAGGACATAAGCATACCCATCAGCATCTGCATCAGCAAGAGCATCAGCATCAGCAGAGTAATTTCAAGTAGATTGTGGTTTGATTATCTATCTAGTTGAAAGTCATCACTAAAGAGGAGAGCGTTGAAAGCATATGAAACTACTTGAAATAGAAAGAAGCTCAATTTTGAAATGTTCAACAAAGATTTGAAGCTCTTCTATGTGTATATGTTAGGCCTTCGTGAATTCCTTGAATTTTCTCGTTTTTGCCATTAAGTTGTCTAAACTAGTAAGTTTAAGTAAAATCTTATTCAATTTCCAAGAAAATTGTATAGTTCTGGTCTTTCAGTTCTTATACTATGTATATGTGTTTCTCTTTAAAAAATTGCCTAAGCAATTTATTTAATGTATATTGAGGACAAATTTACTGATGCCTGAAATAAGGGTAAATCTTGTAAGCTTTCTCTCCCCCTCTCTCTCACTCTCTCTCTCTCTCTCTGCTACTCTATCTTACACATACTCCCATCTTTTTGTAGAGTGACCCTTATTAAATTGATGAATTCACTTTTAGAGAAGGATTCCTAATTTACACGAAAAGTGAAACCCATCTCAAATTGATTGAAAAGTTTATTTTACCTTGGATATTTTTGTGAAAAGGTTTTTACAATTAAATAGGAAAACTGAGAGGCAGGTGGACATTCACATGCAAAAAATATAGTACACTTTTTTCTTGGTGTAAATAATGTGAAACTATGTCGAGAAGAGTGAAAAAAACAGTGAGTCATAAATTATCTCTTTTTTATGTATCCTGCTTCTGACATATGAAATCAGTTTGAGATTTATAGTTACATTCCTATTATTGTTAATTTGTTGTTTTATGTATGCCTATATAATTTTTTATGGTGATGCAATTTATTTTTGCACCTGGCCTATAAATTATGATATAATTGTGCAATTTTAATTAATATTTTTATGTGTTATTCCTCTGATGGTCAAGGAAATTTATTATTATGTTGCCCTAGTTTATGTTTTTATGCTATTTTTTTTTTGTAATCCCATGACGTGTGGAATTAATTAAGTTAGTTTTACAATAACAATTTAAATTTGAAAATCCAATAAATTTAAGCTGTTTTAAGTCCTCTCTTCAATGGTAGAAATCTAAAGAGCTTAAAGATAACATTTACCCCAGAAAAAAAAGAAAACTGAGTAGAGGCGCATCAGTTTCAACAAGAGTCGAGTTCAGAGTTTACTTAGCAATCCACAAAACTCTCTTGTGCAATTGCAATTGCAATCGTATCTATATCTCTGTGAACTGTGACTTGGGGGCCAAAAGTAAAACTAGAATGTTGCCAAAATCTCTGTGTGCATTGGCAATCAGTGTTAAATAAACGAGTAGTAGCAGGAGACAGAGTCACAGACAGTGGCCTAGGGTGGTCTAGGCGGTAGGTGGTGGTGCGGGTTGACAAGGGATTTGGGGACATAGAAGTTGACAAGCATTCAATATGCATCAGGCTGAGTCTAGAGATATGGAGGAGTCTGTGTAGATTTATAAAAATTGCAAGAGTATCATCAGTCATCCACTTGCTGATTGATTTGCCAAACTCCATAGCTTTTCCTCTCTCTATCTCTCTCTGTCTCACTCTCTTTGGCTATCTATGTCTCTGTGCTTTTCTAATCCTATTAGTGTTTGTCCTACACAAAGCATATCTCTAATCTATAACAAGGACATTCAGTCTCTAGACTAATTAATAATACTCTTGATATATTCCCAGCTCATTAAGGGGTTAGTCCTTTCAATTCAAGTCACAAACGCTATTTTTTTATATGTTAATTATCCGGCTATTCAACATGTCCTGTTTCATTCATTAAAAGATTATGCAAAGTATCTACTCCACACATACATATATTTGTATTGAATATATAACTACATATGTTTGTTCGTGTGATTTGATATATGTTTATCTAAAATGAAAATTTTGTGGCTAACAAAAACGAGTTTGTTCATGCAAATGGCTTTCGTCTGGGATGTAAATTTTGAATTTAATGCTATTATTATATGAAGTTCGTATTGTTATTATTGTATTGCACTAACCAAATTTTCCTTAATGTAATATGCAAATGCTAAACATTTCCAAGCCAAAGGACAAATCAAAAGTTGTGTGCGACAAATGGAAATGCGTTCTTACAAGATGCATATTACAAAATTATTTCCAAAATGAGCAAAACCAAATTATGGCTAAAGAGATTATTCTAACATGAAATTAATTAAAAGAACAGAATCATTCATGAGTCATGACTAGCAATTTGTGTTAGTAAGGAGAATATTAAAGTACAAATGTCTTGGTTGATTTTAATTTCTACAGAACCTAAATGCAAGAAGTTTGTATTTTATCCCTTCGTAGTTTTACACTCACTGACTAAGTTGAAGGACAGTTTATTAATAAATGGGTCATAATAAGGCCACTAAAATATTCTTTTCTCTTTGCATGCCAGATTACCTATTTTACTTTATTTTGGCTCCATCATTCACCTAGTGAATTCTGACTTATTTGTTTAACTAAAGTTAACTCAAGCAAACTAAGAGACTTAAGTAAATGTTAATAATTACATTACTTAAAACCTGTTAAATTTTATTCACTTCCCTTTCATTCTCTATTTCGCTGCATATTCTCCAATGTTTTTGGATTCATTTTTCATATTTCATGGCATAAAGAATAAAGGGTGGGCAAAAACCAACACAGATGGTAACGAATGTCAACCTAAAGTGACATTGGACAAAACGAAGAGAGATGGAAAAACGCCGAGCTTAAAATATGCAACATCAACATCAGCCTCGTCTTCGTCCTCCAACAGCCTCAAACAGAAACTCAACTAAATGCCAAGCCAAGCGCTGAAAAGCTGCCACTGGGACTGCATTTTCATCTTATCAACTCGGAGAGTCTAGAGCATCCTCACCTGAGCGCACAATATTAATGGAGTCTCAGGTTTACTTTATCTTTTACCCTACCTCTTTACTCTAGTGTTGGCTTTCTTTTCTTTTTCACATCACTTAGTTTTTCTTAGGTTTTTTTCTATCTTTTATCTACCCTTCAATTTTTTGGCTCATGCTTATTATGTAAATTTTAGAGTTCAACATTTTGCGTTTCTTTGCTTTAGCTGATTTATGTCTGCAGACGAAAAATTTCATTAAAAGTGCAATTCAAGCCACTCAGCTTGATGAAGTCTTCACTCTGATCTGGCGGCTATAATGCCTGCCAATTGCATTTGCCTTGTTATACCCAGACCAAGTTGGCGGCTTATCCTTGTTTCACATTGGCATCCATTTCCACCTCCGCCCCTGTATCCGCATCGGCATGGGCATCCGCATCAGAGCTTGTAATAAATCAACTCTTCCTTATATTTTTCTTGGCCAATATTTCTTGGCTGGTTTGGGGTGGATGATGCTAGTCAACTTAACCTTAGACTCACAGCATCATCTTGTCAATGTCGTCGTCATCGTTGTCGTCGTCAGGGGTTTTTAGCTACTGCTACTCGGGATCAGACACATTTTCGACACATCATTTTCTATGTCGAAGGTGTCGAACACCATAAAACACTCTTTGGCAAAACTCATGAACCAAAAAAAAAAAAACGTTCAGAAATTTCCATTACTTTCTTCTCATCTTTCACTCGGCGCTACTCTTGAAATTTCTCATTTCAGTTGAAGCAGCTGTTATTTCCCCTCTTGACATGCAATATCATCAACTTAAGCAGGAAGACTTCCAAGTGAAGCCTTTTCTTTTGGTTAATGTGTCAGTTTGATGTTCTTAGCTTGTTCTATGCCAAGACTTTTCTACCAACTAGCCAACTTGATTAGCTCGTCGAAAGTTGTTAGGTATGTATGTAGTTAGATACTTTGTGCAACTTTAGTTTTTGGTAAATTTGCTTAAGCTACCATAACAAATTTTATACGCAAAAGTTTCATTTATAACGAAATGTTAACTTATGTATACAGTTTGATTTAATAACTCAGTTGTCTAATTTTGGCATATGCAAATGCATAAACATCTTGATCCTTTATATGTCAAGTTATATGCATAATTCCGAGACATGGTTTCTAAATTTTGTTCTTACTTTTAACCAAAGATTTTAAAATATATCAAATTAATTTCCTTAAAAGTGTTAAGTAATTTAAAGTAGGGCTAGGCAAAGACTTTAAGTCAACTGCTTAAATTTTAATGTATTTTCATTTTGAAAAAAACTATAATTAATTTCTGCATCCCGATAATTAAGACAATAAATTCTTTGACCATTTAAAACCTACAAACACACACACACAACTCCCAAGGACTGAACTGGGTCCACTCTATCTAATTATAAAAGTTGCAAACGTTGTTCGCTGACAAATGGCAAAAGAGCTGAGCAAAATAAAAAATGGAAAAAACAGAAAACCATAGCGTACTCTTTGCTTTTCAATATGTTTTAGTCCCAACATAAAGTAAAAAAGGATGCAACATCCTTTTGTAGCCATAAAACTGCAACTGCTTTTGACAGCATGTGGAGTGGAGTATAGGAAGGGTGTGGTCGTTGGACCAACATAAACACGTGAAAGTCTCGACCTCTGTGAAGGCACTAACGATCTGCTAGCGGCATCTGTGCTCAATAGTTGGCCTAAAGTTTAAAATTAATGGCGCAAAGTTTGTAATTAAATTACAGAATAGTCACATGCACTCGCTCTTTCACCAAGATACGCATACATAGACATAAATTTTAAGCGTGTTCCCGTTCTGCAGTTCTGCATTGAATTGGTTTTTACATTTTGCTGTCTTTCCTTGCCATTCCATATCTATCTATACATATAGTAGGTATTCATATATATAGAGGTATATAAAGAAATATATATATATATAGCATGTATGGTATATGCCATGTGCAGTCATGTGAGTGCATTGTGTGGATATTATGCCATGCCAGCTGCCGGAACAATATATTAAGCCGTTAAGTGAGCCAGCGACGAGAGCGGCAGAGGGCGGCAATGGACGTAGTGGAACTGAGACAGTGAAGCTGCTGGCACAGATTGTAACAAAAAAGACAAAATAAAAAACTGTAAAAAAAAGAAAAAAATTGTTGTATACATTGCGTATACGTAACATACATAAACCAACCTTATGGCCAGGCAGTTGTCGTCGTCGTCATCGTCTCTCTGCTGACATAATTACAATGTATTAAAGTTATGATGATGATCATGGTTATGAGAAATAAGAATGGGAATGAAATGTTGAATCGAAATGTGAGGAAATACAAAGTGAATGCCAGTAGGCGAGAAGCGAGGAAGAAGGTAGCGATGGAGAAAATGAATACAGCAAACTGCAACAATTATGAATCTCGCGCTGTGTCGCGTTGAACGCTTGACTGACAGCTGAAGCGTTGGTAAGGACATACAGCTGGGCAGGCAACAAGGGGAATTCAGGCAAATGACAGTCATTCACACATACACACATCCTATGATGATATCCACATACAATACATGTGAATATCCTGCCTGCTGGCATTTTCCTCTATGTTTATACAAATATATATTGAAAATATTTTACAACTTAACAACTTGAAAAACCTATGATTATTGTACAATTGAAAAGAATTATCTATCTAATATGAAGCGGAATGTCAGATGGTTAATAGTTACTCTGTTTATAGGGATATCAGATTCAGTTATGATAAAATCTTCTTTGATTATGGGAATATGTACATATATGTATATCTTTTTCTTCCATAAGAATTTTTTTGCATATTTGCGATTTTTTCAAAGAGTGGTTTTCCATTATCCATGAATAAAGAGAGTTATATAAGAAATACAATATTTTAAATGGTTTTTTACATTATTTTTTAAAAGTCAAGGGTATTTTTAATAAGAAATATTTCAATTAAAATATACGTGAACGGGTTTGATGTACCCATATATTGCGCATGTTTTTTTTACCGTTCACAATTTTCACTCCCAAAAATTGAGCTCTGGTTAGGCTTACCAAAGAATCGAGAGAAAATCCTTTAACAACTTACTTTTAAAATTGATATTGGCCACTCTTAACGATTTTCAATTAAAATGCACACCACACAACACGAGCAGCCACGTCGTTTCCAATCAGTTGGTTGCTGGGGCCAAAGGGGAGGAAATAAATAAGGAGCCATTAGCGCCATCTATCAAGTGTTTGCTTATCACGATTGGCCCTGGTGGCTTTCTGCTTCTGCTTTCCTATACCCATACATCGATCCATCGTTTCCTTTGCCTTTCTATATGGTTTTTTGAAGGGTCGTTGGCATTTTATTTAAAGGTTCGACTGGCGAATGACTGTGTGTGTCTGGCTGTCAGTTGCTCGTGCTGGATTCTCGTGTTAAAATCAAATATTTTATCATTGGGCCAAACCTCAGAAATGTAAATATTGGCATAAACATTTAAAAGGCAACACAGCAACAAAGGACATGGACAGAGAAAGTGTGAGAGGGGGAGATAAAGACAGAGCGGGAGAAACAGAAATGGGATAATGGCAAGGCCTAAAAGAGGATTTGTTGCTGTCCAATATGGAACACACCCAAGGGAGAGAAAAATGCCAGCGGGGGAAAAAAAGACCCAAAAAAATATGTTTGTGTGTGTGTGAGTGTTGCCAAGTTAAATTTATAACCGCAAGGCAGCCAGGCTAATAATCAAACAGACGCCCCGCGGAATCAATGTGGCACAAACGTGAAGGCAACACAGTAGGTGGCAGGTGGCAGGTTAGCAAGATTTTCCTACCGTCTGCTACTTTACCTTCTTTCACTGTCTCTACACCTTCTTGTGCTTCGTCTTCTTCTTCGACAGGTGGGTGTACCTACCTAATTTTCCGCCATTCTCTTTACCCAAGCGAAACTGTCGCTCTAGGCCAAAACATGCCTTCCACATTGAAGTTCAATTTCCAGGGTTGCGGCCAAAATACTTTTTACCATAAATCACATAAATATGCAAAAACCAGAAGAGAGAAAAAGAGAAAAAGAGAAAAAAAAAATGGAAAACAGCCCAAAAAAAAAAAAAAATATGGCTATGTATTTCCTAAGGCTCAGAGCTTTGGCCAAAACGTGTTTCGTTGCCGGTTGCGGGCTCAAACGGGATTAGCTTTTAATGCTTTTCGGTTATGTTATTTACAAATGGCTTTTCAAATGATTGCCCCATGCTCGTGGTCCCTTTCTTATGGTACGGGTTTTCAGTTGTGGTTCTTCTTCTAATATATATATCTCTGCTTATAATAGTGACCATTAATCAAATTCCATTCGTATATATAGTTGTGATTTAATTTGATTCGTTAATCTGCTTAGGAATTTTCATATACAAGAAAGCCTAAGGTGGCTCAACTTATGACAGAATATTTTGATTCATGGCATAGTTTGCAACTTTATGCTGACGTCACAAGTGCGGAATAGAAATGCCTTTGGCCAGTAATAAAAAACTTTGCAAAAATCTAGTTCTTTCTTACCATCGTTTGATATTTGCACATAAATATTCATTTATTTTTAATTTAGCTTAGTATGTTTAAATTTTTAAAGGTTTTTTGATTTCTAACATTATATTTCGCATATTTCTATAGCTACATACATTCGTCGAAAAATTAATTAACTTCCTAATTTCTTAATTGTTTTTTCTTACATTTTAAATTAAATTTCTTCGCTTAATTCGTTTTTTAATGTTTAGATTCTTAGATTATGTGCGACCTTAAAAATATGCCAGTTTAGTTTTCCAATTCTGAACCGTTTTGGAAATAAAACTATTCTATTCGAAAGGGTTTTGAAAACGAATTACAGGAGAGTAATATGGAATTTTAAGTAGCCTCAAAAAAATTATTCTCTCTTGTGGATTTTCGTTAAAATACATAGAATCTTAAAATGTTAAAGAAACAAAACTCATCGCGCTTGAAGTCTTTGTGGAAATCAACTTTGACTTATTTAAAATGAACGGCCTACACGAGCTTCTGTCTCGAATAAGTTTGTAAACTTTGTCATTTATTTATAAAACATATTGATTGATCTATGTATAGGTATTATATGAAGGAAAATGTTTAGGTCATTAGCATTAATTAGATTTAACAATTAGCCATAATTAACTTGTCAGCTGTCAATTAAGGCATGAATTACGTCTTAAATTCAACGAAAATGTCTCAAACTCTTTACTTATCAACCTATCTATCTATCTGTCTATCTCACTCACTGTAATTTTATATATCTCCTCTGTTTTTAATCTATCTGCCTTTCTTAAGGTAAATCGGCTTACATTTAGCTTTTTTCGAGGATTTAAATTTGTTTGCATTAATTAATTTACTTGTAATTTACTTTGCATTTTCCCGCAGCTCAAGTTGCATAAATATTTGACTTGGCAATGCGCAAAATGCCTCCAACAAATCGGTTAGTCATTCTGTCTGTCAGTCAGTCACTCAGTCAGTCACTGAGTGAAGCAAATGGAGTCCGCATAGTAAGTACAATTAGAAGCAGATGCAACAGCATCAGCATCAGCAAGAACGACTGCTGCAAGGATACGCGGTTAAGGCTCTTAGGAATGCTAAAACTAGAAACAACAAAAAGCATAGGAAAACTTTTGCTCGTCTTACGCCCCACACCCCTTCTGAATAAACTTCTTCTTTGAGTAATGTCTGTCTATGTTTTCTGTCGTTGTGGGGGTTGGTTGTTTGGTTGGTGGTGTGTGTTTGTAAATCTGTTGGATTAATTATTACAAGTTGGAATTGTTTACAATGAATTTTCTTCTACTCCTTCTTCCCCGTTCGTCCTTTATGTCTTCTTAAGATGGTCTTCTCTAGCTTGACTTTAGATAGTTTTTTTTTGTTTTGTTTCTTTTATACTGATTATGTTGCTTTACTTTGGTTGCTTTTTGTTTTGTCTTATCATTTTTATAGTTTTGCTCTCGTCTATTTCTTTGTGTTCTTCAGCACTGCTTATTTATTTCTGTTTGTTTTTATCTTAATGGCATGTATAAGTGGAAAGTTTTAGCATTTCGTTTCTTTCGCTTTAGTTTCGTTCTACTCTAGTCAACCATAATTTTGCAGCATCATTGAAGCTTGTGAACGAGCGAACGAACGAGGCTTGAAAATCCAAATTAATGCCAAAGTTGATGATAATGATGATGTTGATGTCTCCCCAAGAGAGAAAAACGCAAATGCCAAGTCAGAATTTTTTAATTAAAAACTAATGTGGCATAAATATGAGGGTAAGGGTAAAATACACACATACATACAGTTACCCATACGTATTTGCCCAGAGAGTAAATTACGCCTAATTGCGAGTGTTTAATTATGCACTAGTTTAATTTTATAGTCTTGTGGTTTGAGGGTAGACAACTTCATATACCTAAAATATATATGTATGTTATATATAAAGACATTAGGTTAGGGTATGGGCAACTGAGTGGGTTTTACTATGTGTGTGTGTGTGTGTGTGTGTGTGTATTACCATACGTTATAGGGGAGGCAAGTCCTAATCTACCGCACACTCTACTTGCCTCTTCGCACTTCCAACACCCTCCTACCCGGTTTCTTTCGCATAATACCCAGCTTTAATTTACGCAAGCGTACCAAAAGTAGCAAATAATTGCTTCCTACATAAGCGTTGATAACATAAAAGGATTTTACCAACTGCCTCTTCGTTGTCCCCTTTGGCCGCACTTCTGCTGCTTCAGTTAGTTTGTTATTTTAGTTGATGGGCTTAGCGAGAGCGAAACAAAAGGCAACTTTTCTTTCCCCCATTCCCCATCCAAGTGAAATTGTTTTAGTGTGTGTGTGTTTCTGGAAATTTATTTATGCACTGCAGACAAGACAACACGAGGCACTTGGAAATTCTTTTATTTTCCATAGAAAGGCAGAAAAAAAAAAACAAAAAATAAACAAAAAAAGAAAACGTCGGTTCCTACCACCTATAGCTATATAAAGAAAGTAAAACAAGCCTGACCGTTTTCTTATTTTCTCACTAATGTGTGCAAATTGGTCTCTTTGGCCAAAACAAAAAAAAAAAAAAAACAAAAGGATACCAGAATTGAAAGGAGCAAAACTCAGATGTGCTCAACATTTGCCACACAGACAGTTTTCTCCTATTTGGTAAATTTTTATCACCCTTTCCTTTGTTGATGCTGAAAGTTCAATTAACCCTAAGCCCCCGACCCAATTTACGTTTTCCTTTTTTTTGCTTGCGTCTTTCACCTTTTGGCCAATTGAACGCTCATTATCAAGTAGAAGATGGCAAAAGAAGTTTTCAGGAAATTTTTTTTTTTGGTCGAGGTTCAAACAATTTAAAATTAATTGGTTTCAATGTCGGCCTGTCTGTCTATCTGCAATGCCCTGCCCAGCACTGTCCAGGATGTGGTTGAATTCAAATGTTTGTCGAGACAAAGGGACAAAAAAGAAGAGCCACAAATTGGTCAGTTTTTCGTATTCTCATCTCTTTTACTAGCATGTATAAGTATATCTACATAGTGTGTGGTTTTTACGCAAAATGAAATCATTTGAAAGTGTTGGCATCTTCTTTTGCTCCTTTTTTTTTTCTTTACCCAGGCCCAAGTAAACAATAAACCAGAACAGGGTTTTCATTATACTTTCCTTTTTTCCTTTACAAATTTGTCTAACCATCAAAAGGATGAGAATTTGAGTGGTGGTATGAGAGGCAGGGCAGAGAGATGGAGAAAATGAGAGTGGGAGAGAGTTCGGTGAGTAGGGGTGTGGGGGTGTGGGAGTGTTGCCGTTACTGGCTGGTGGGGGGTGTAACGCGCCCTAATTAAATGAAAATTCATGGCGTATGCCCTGCTAACGAAACTTTTGCCCTGCTGTTTGCCTTCTACTGACGGTTGCTCTTGTTGTTCTTGTATATGCTGTTGTTGTCGTTGAAAAGTATCCCCAAAATTACAACCAAACAATGCTTTGAATATTTTGCCAGCACAGACAGCATCCGCACAGCAACTCACACAGTGTGTGTGTGTGTGTGTGTGTGTGTATGTATGTATGGGAAACAACATATTTACAAAGCTGTTTTTGTGCTAATAAGATACATTGTTGCTGCTTGTTAAACTGTCATAAAGATGGCAGCATACCTCATTTGCAGAAGAATTCTGTCAATCAATTTAAACCAAAGTCATTTAAGCTTTCATTTTAGTTTAAATTAATTGATAAGGCTTGAACGTTATATTGGAACTAATGAAAATATCATTAGCTAATCCCTACAAAATGTGTGGCTCTAAAATTATTATAAAATTTTGTATTTCAAATTTTGTGGATTTATTGATTGTTAATTTTTTGTACTTTATTCGTTTTTTGTTTGCCACTTTGTTTAACATTGAAAAATTGATAGCTACCTTAATATTTTGAGTTGTATTTGATAAAAAAAATAAAAAATAGGTCTCCCAGTTTCTTCTGTCATATTTTCCAATTTTATTTCTTAAAAAATTAATAATTATTTTTGATTTCAGATTATTCTAAATTATTACTTTTGAATCATCTCATATTGTACTTATGTTTAGAAAAATTATTGTATTATATATAATATATTTATTTATAATCTTATCAAGTGACTTCACAAACACAAAAGATAAAGTCAAAAAATATTATTATATTAATTTCCTAAGCTAACCAGAAGAAATAAATCATAGTAATAGCTCAGCCGTAATATAAATCCATATAACACCATACCAAATGGAAATGAATAATAAGAAACAAATTTTATTTTAGTTTTAAACCGCATTTTATTTAAAGCTCTTTTCAGCCACTTTTAATAAAGAAATTTTTTAGAAATTTAAAATGATCTATTTCAAAAATTTCTTTTCAGCTTTTAGCTCATCTAAAATGCTTTTAAGCATTAAATTGTTAGTTAAGGTTAAATGTTATAAAAGAAAACTAAGATCATGGCAAACCGAAGTTTTAGAACAATTTTCAGAATATGAATATTTATTTCAAATAAAACCACGAGATTTCTGACCTGAAAATTTGTTCATTTACGTTTGTAAATATATTATCTTAACGTCAGTTTCATCAAGATCTTTTGAATTACTGGGTTTCACTTATGTCAGTCCTAATGCAATGATGCTTTTATCTGTCTGATTTACAAAATGTTGTTTCATGTATTTTTACTTGTAGGATTTTTCATTTCATTTTGCAGATGTATTTTCTCTTGCTGAAGCATTTTCAAAAAAAGAAATTTTGTTGCCTGGCAGCCAGCATGACTGTGCCTCAGTCTGAGGGTTTAGGCATTATTTGACTAGTAGTACAACAACGTTCACTGAAATACATACATACATACAGACACAGACAGAGTTGCACACACATGAGCATATAATTACTTTGTATACATTTGCATGGCAACAGGAAAACAGCCAGAGACACATGGCAAACAGTGATAAAGAGAGAGTAAGGGAAATGGAGAAAAGTAGCGCCTAAAAGCGAGAAGGAGGGTAAAGAACAATCAGTGCGAGGAAACATTGTATTGCGTATACGCAATGCTGTCTGCAACCCAAACATCAGTTGGCTACACAAGCTCAAATTCAACTCAACTCAGAGTTGGGGCAGGCAGTTTTAGAGTTCCATCTCCCTCCCTTTTACCTCAACGCTATAGTACCCCCTGCACTGTCATTCTACACCGTGTAATATGCTGCCATGTTATGTCGTAAATGTCGGTTTTTATTATTTTACATACATTCTTGTGTTTGACATTCGCTTTCCTTTTTTAGCTGCTGCTGTGTCTGCTGTTGCTTTTGCTGCCGCTGCTGCTGCTTTTTGTTTTATTTACATTTCAACACGCGTTTGTCGAGCATCTACAATGTCTTGTGCTGTCAGACTCAGGCTTACACACATCTAATTTTCCTATATAATGACACACTGAAATAGACAAGGCGGCAGAAACAAAGGCAGAGGCATGGGAAATGGGGACATGGACGAGAACGCCAACGATCCAAGTTGAAGCATGGAAATGCCAAGCTACTTGTAGCAAATATTTAATGTCGTTGATTTTTATAATTAAATGGCACAGGGGAGGCAAGAAGTAACTGATTAAAGTAGACGTTCGTATAAGATGCTTTGCAATTTATATGCAATAGAAGCTACTTTCCTTACTCGTATTCCTTCTGCCAGTCACTCGCACACATTTGTCACACCTGGCGTATGCGTAATGCATTGTAATTTTTCCTTGCTTGGTTTCTGTTTTTCTGTTCTCCTGCTTTTTACCTTCGCTTCGCTTTGCCAGCTTGTATTTCTTTTTTTTTTTTTGCTTCTTTTTCTTGTTACTTTTATTACCTATTCCAAGCTGATTTATATTGGCCCTAATGAAATTTGTTTCATGTGCAGTCAAGCGCATGGAGCTGCGAAAGCAGCAAAAGGAAAAAGTAATTTTATTTTTTCCTCCAGCAAATTACATCAATGAGAATTACTTTAAAATTTGTGAAGGATATTTTAAGTGGTCTATAAAACTGAGAGGAGGTAACACCGTTTTTTTTTAATGGCTAAATAATTTTTAAATGAAATCTGCTAACTAAATAAATACGTTTCTAGGCAATTTATAATGGTAATTGCCTGATTAAAAGATACTTGCAGCTTTTGAAGCAACTTTGATGAGGCCAGTAAATTTAAACGTTTTACTAAAAAATGTAAATATTATTTGCAATTAAGTTTATTATGTACATAGTTTATCTTAAGGAACTTATAAAGGAACAATTTGCAATGCATTCAACTTAGAAGTCTCGTTAATCAACGATTTGGTGGAGGTTCTAATCATTTTAATTATGTTTTTTATGCTCTTTTTAATGGTTTCACTGCCGACCACGGCCAAAATGGATGCCCTGGTAAGCAGATATAATCACTAACTTCTAAAAGCAGATAAAATACTTAGTTTCTCTTATCGGCTTCTCAACTAAGCCCGTTTTATTCAAAACTCTTCGAGTGTTTGCAGCAAAGTTTTGTAATTCCACAACTATACATAAATACACAAACTAAAATGTTTATTTTTCATACATAGAGAAAATTGTTTTAATATTTGTTTTTCATATATTTTTCTCCCTCTCAATTTGCATGAGAAAAAAACAAATAGAACAAACAGCACAGCACACAAAATGGAAGCCAATTATTGAGCTACTGTTAATGTGGTTTACTTTAAGCCCACAAAAGCTAGCCACAAAAACTAAATCAAATTTACAAATCATTAAACAAATCTGACAATCGATTTGCTTGATTCAATTTTCCTCCCTTCCCAACCACTCTTTTCGACTCTCATTCTCTCTGATGCTGATGACGATGGTCAAATGTGACCAAAGTGCAAACGTAATTAATTAAAATGCAATTTGCATGTTGATAACCACCCGCTGGTGGTGACAAAAAAAAGCTCTAGTTATAATAGAAAATGTTTATAATTTATAATGCAAAATGATATATATTTATGTATATGGATCTATAATTTCTAGATTTTTTAAAAACTTACCAGTAAATTATGCAGCGTAATTGCATTCAATTTAACAATTTTTATATCAGTTTTGATAAAGATTTAATTATATATTTTTGTTGATTTTGCTAATAAAGTTTAAACACGCGACTCACTGTGGCGAAACATTTTAATTGACACACATACTATACTCGGTATAGGGCACTTAACACCAACTAAACTGGAGTATGAATTTGAGGGACAGGATCAGTCTAGTCTGTACTAATTTTTTGTATTTGGCTAACGAAGCCAATTTAAAAATTTCGACGCGTCACTTGCTTCCATTGCGTTACACACTGAAACGAAGACTGAAACGCGACGAGACTCTTTTTTCTTATATTTTGAGCAGTTATTATTATTTTTCGTTGATTTTTTCCTTGGTGACCCCGACGAGTCGACGTGGCTATGTGTGCAGGTGAAGATGCAGCAGCAGCAGCAGTAGAAGCAGCATTAGTTGAAGAACACTGGTTGTGGCAGTGGCAGAGCAAAAAAACTTGCCAAAAACTTCAGACCAGTCCAGTCCAAGCCAGACCAGGCCACCTACAACACGCAACGACGACTGAACGAGCGATTGCGAAAGGACCAACATCACAACCCCGAAATCAGTAAAGGCACAACTCGCAGTTGCGTCGCCATTTCGCAGCAGCAGCAGCACCAACAGCGATGACAGCAGCAGCAGCAAATCTCGGCTAAATGAGAGACAGTATGGGTAGAGAGAGAAAAACACAGAGGACCCGAACCCGAACTATGGCAATATTCGCTGTTGTTGCTGCTATTGCTGCTGTTTTTGTATTTTTCTTTGGTTAGCCTGCAATTTGTGTAGCGCATCGGCATTTTGTGCCGAAGCTGGTACATTTTGTTCTTCCTCTTCTTGTTGTTGCTGTTGTTCGTGGCGGATGGATGCATGGGTGTAAAATTGTTAGTACAATGCACACACCACAATACTTGTCCATGGTTTTCTTGTGCTGCTGCTGCGGCTACTGCTGCTCCTTGCTGTTGCTGCTCCTGACAATACCCAACTGAGAGTTGACCAAATAGCAAACTTGCCATAATTGGGTACACAATGGAATTGGAACACCACTGTTAGGTTCAAAAAGTGTAAAGGAATGCCTTAAGTTAATGCCTGGCTTCGGCAGAGACTTGTGTGGGATCAAGAAAGGAATTTATTGCACTGAAATCTTTGGTTATGGGCTATAAATAGACCTTGTCAACAATTGGTTTGGAAATAAAAATACTCTTTAAGTACTCGTTTTGCAGAGGAAAATTTAAGAATTTAAAATCAATAATAATTGAATTAATAATAGTTTTACATAAATTAGTTTATTTTAAACCGATAAGAAATTATTACTTTTTTTTTTTTATTTTTTTAAAGCATTTCATGCTTTATGGTGAAATAAGTTGCCTACTTTTCAGGGTATGTTTATTATTGGTTATAATTCTGTAAAGTCTTATTCAGTTTTTTTTTTAAGTCAAGATATTGTGTTTAAACTTTTGAAATATTTTCAAGACTAGAAGTATTAGCCGAATTTTAATCCCAAACCTATATAATATTATTCAATAGAGAGATAAATATTAAGTTGGCCACTGCTCCTGCTCACTGTTAACATAACATGTCACTGTTAACCGTCACTGGACTATGTATGTTAATGGGACAACAGTGAAAATAACATTTTGAAATGAAATTGAAACATTGCTCTCCCACGCTCTTTCTCTCTGTCACACTGATGCTACTCACATTCTCTCTGGCTTAAGAAGCGCCTGCGTCAAACCATTTTTGACAACAACAACATTCTCCGAAACCCGAAACACTTGCAAATTCCGACACTGTGACGAAGTCTATAAAAAAAACTCTCGTCGTGTATTTTGGGGGAGGAGTAAGTAGTAGTCGGAGTCGGTCGTCATTGCTATCATATAGCGCATAGAACGCAACTTGCTCCACATATTCTAGCCCTACTTACACACATACAAATGCAAGGAGAGAGGGAGATTACAGAGAAGCTGCCATTAGCTGAGCCCATGTCCATATCTGCCAGCGTCGCTGCTTTTAATGACTATTGCTGCCGCTGCTGCTGATGCTGACGCTGCTACTGCGTCTACTGACTACTGCTGATGATGCTGCCAGAAGCAGCTGCTGTTATCAGTGAGGCATTTGATGCTGCCACTGCCACTGCCGCTGCCGCCACCGTCACTGAATGATAGCGACCCAATTCTTTTATGATTATTTTCCTCACTTGTGAATATTCCCATGGCAGGTATTTTGATTGGTTTTGGTGTTGTTTTTCTGCTTCTTTTCTGTTAAATAACTTGCTACAAAACACTCCTCAAGGCTGCCCCCGTGCCCCATTTCCAACAATGTTTGCCCCTCCTTTTTAACTTAATTAAATGCTTTTCATTTAGCTTGCATAAATTACAAAGCACTTGAAAGTGGAAAAGAGCGGCAGAGCGAACAGAACCCAAAGCGTTGACTAGTAGGTAGTGCCTAAAAATTATGGATATCCTGGTGAGGGGTAGGGGGCTGAATGAAAGTTGGCCAACAGTTTATGTTAAATAAAATAAGTGAGTGTTTGCTGCTCTTTTGCATGATTTTCTTTCTTTTTTACTTTTGTGTCCTGTGCTTAAATATTCCTAAGTGAGTGCAAAAGTAATTTTGTGTTGCCTACTTTTTTGGGTGGCACTGCGACAGACACCACATGTGGCAGGACAAAGAATTCACCACAGGCGACTGCCAAATGTCCTGCCGAGTGAAAAATTCTTTCTTTCTTATTTTATCATTTGCTTTTCTTTGATTATAATTTATGTTTCTTAAGCGAACAATTTATGATTACTCGATGATTTATACTTATAAAACAAGAAAGGATTTCGAACTTCTTTTTCACCTTTTTAACTAAAAAGTTTCTCTCCCTCTTCGCATTATTTTTTTGTTCCTTTTTTGATTTGTTTTTCGTTTTTTGTTTTTTTTTTTACGTTTTTTTGGAGCAGTTTTTCATCTGCTTGTTTCAGCTGCTTTTTACAGTAAAACTTTTGCCGTTTCTTCCAATATTGTTGCAAGTTTTCAGAAGTAACGAAAAACAAAAAAATGGCATACAATCTGTCAACGTAAAACAGTCGAGAAAAGAGCTAAGAAAATCAATTGAAAATTGGCCATCGAGTTGAAGCTGCTACTGTTTCTGTTCCCTACTCCCCTCACTCCTAATGCTGTTGGTCTCAGGTGTTTATGGAAACTTTTTTATTACAAAATCCAAGAGGATATCTACAACTGACAACTTAGTATAATAGAAGTGACCTGAAGGAAGATTTTTCTTTTTTCCTTTTGTATATTTCTCTTTTCTTCAGTTTAGTTCATTTTATTTTCTCTTCTTTTAATTTAACAATTGGCAATTATATAGCCATTAGGCCGGACACGCCCTTAGCTTATGCCTATACATATTTCATACAACATTTTGCCATGTTTTGTATTGTGTCTGTGTCTCTTGTTGCGGCCATGTTGCCTGTCATTCCACCTGAAGTGTCAAACAAACGGCACAAATTAGCCAAACATTTCACTTTTTTGCTTTTTATTTTGTTCTCTTTTATTTTTAGGCATTTTTTGTTTTTTTTGTTTTTTTTTTTGTTGCTTGCTGTGTTGTTTTCTTTACGGGGGAGATGCGCGTGAATTGTAAAACTTTATTTTGACAGCTTTTGGTCTCGGACACCTTGTGTCTGACAGGGACAGGGTGCTTGGTGTGGGTTGAGGAAGTGGGTCGAGCGGGAGTTACCTGATGCCAGGTTGTTATAAAACTTTTCTTTAATGTCTTAAATGAGCTTTAAGCAAACAACAAAGTTTTTTTTTCTGCTCTCCGTTGCTTTTTTTTTTTTTTTTTTGCCGTTTTTGTTTTTGATATTTTGTTAATTCGTTTAGTGTGGCTGACAGATTTTTTTTTTCTAAAGTTTTATTCATACAAAACAGAAGGAAAAAAAAAACTAAATATGAGGAAAGCATACATAAGTATTTGATAAACAGTTGGAAAAATTTGTTAGTAAATAGGTATAAGTATGTAGTTCTAAACTTATTTTAGTTAGTCTATAACTTAAAATATGAACTAACTGAAATTTAGTCAAGGCTTGCAGCACATCAATTTGTATATATCTCGAATCAAATGTGTATTAAAAATTTGGTGGCGAAATTCGTATTCACTGATTAAAACAAAAATCAGAAAAATAAATATGTCATTTCGATAACAATAAAAGAATCTCATGAAATTGAAGCAGAATAAAGAGAAGCATTAAAGTCAATAAAAAATTGTATCCCTCATATTTTCAATGTCTTTATAGACATATGGTTCATGTTTGTGCAGCTCCTTAACAAACGGTAAAAATATCTTAACAAACTGACCCATCCCTAAGTACACACACTTACACACACACACACACAGAGCCTTATATACAATAAATGGCAACCTTCCAACCTTCAACCACTCAATAACTCAATTTTTTCTGTTCGCTTTTCGAGTTTGCCTGCTAGTGAAAGGCAGAAATCAATTTTCTTTATCGGCCAGCACTAATATGTCAAACGTATAATACGAAATGGAGGCTGTTGAAAATGTCCTTCACACTGACACACACACACACACACACACACACACACAACTAAAGGCAAACAAACAAACCTCTTTGGTCAAATTTTATCAACTGATTGATTGGCAAGTAAAAAAAAACTGAAGGGAAACCGAGAAAAGAGAAAAATTGAGGGAGCCTCTCGGAATGAAGTGAGATTTCTTTATTCATTAGTTGTGCCTGGGCACAAATTCATTTTTAATGACATTCTCGGCAGCCGCCTCAAGGAATGTCTTCTTTGCCTTTTAGGGGCTTTTTACAACTCGGCAGATTTGCAGGCATATCCCCAAAATCTGGCTAAGGCAATGGGCTGGAGATGGGGGCAGAGGGACAGACTCTTTAATGTATTTTTCATGAGTTTGTAAAGTACAAAAGGCGAAAAAAAGAACCAAAGCGAGGAGAAGTAGAAAACTTTTGGATGCGTGCAAATAACTCATATTCATTGATATTCACTTTTTCATTCAGTCATACATACACATATACATACATATTACTTTGGTTTCCTGGTTTCTCGTTCTTCTATAATTCATAAAATTCTACTGCCTCACGGCCAAAATCATCCTCCAACCTGCCGAACCAGTCAATGACTTTGGCAATATTTTTTTGCTCTGACTAACGGTAATTGCCAGCGCAATGAGCAGGACCCAAAGCGTAGTCCTGTCGTGTCCGCCACAAAAAGGAAAAAAACCAGAGGGCCGGGGTTAACTTCGACCACGTCGAAGTTTGTATACCCTTGCAACTGTTTTGGTACTTCTCGGCTATATCCTCCAGAATCCTTATAGGCAAACACTTCAACCCAAAAATTGGCAGTGTTCTCAGTATTTTCCCACTGAATTAGATGAATAACATTTTACTACGATTAATCGCTCAAAAATGATAAATTGTTCAGTAGAAAAAGAGCGGAAAAAAGCAATTTATATTTTTAAAAAATCCAGAATTCCCGCTGCCCGCTGTTTTGGTATTTTTCCCGCAATTGGACTTTCAAAAAAGCCAGATTTGACGGGAAAAAAAGCTGATTTGGCTATAGCTATAAAATTAATGAAGTTATTGAGAAAGTCACTGTTCGTGACTTTGCCGTTTGTATGGGAGCTATATGATATAGTCACCCGATCTTGATCAAATTTGGCACAATTATTAATAAGAACAATAAACTGACAAATACCAACTTTTATGACAATTGCTGATAAAATAACGAAGTTTGTGTGAAAAGTCACTGTTCGTGACTTTGACGTTTGTATGGGAGCTATATGATATAATGGTCCGATCCGGCTGAATCCGAGATATACAACGCCTGCAGTATATAGAAGCATACGTGCAAAATTTCAGCTCTGTAGCTCTTACGGTCTCGGAGGAGTTCGCGTTGATCCAGACGGACGGACGGACGGACGGACGGACGGACGGACGGACGGACGGACGGACGGACGGACATGGCTATTTGAACTCGTCTCGTCGTGCTGATCAAGAATATATATACTTTATATGGTCGGAGATGCTTCCTTCTATGCGTTGCACACTTCTGACCAAAATTAATATACCCTTTTTGCAAGGGTATAAAAACACATAAGTAATATACTAAAACGACTTTGTCATACTCAGTATTCCGATAAGACTTGAAGATTCTCATTACTTTGTCACCTTTTAAAATGTTTTAGTAATATAGAATATAATATAGAATAATTTAGAATATAGAACTACATGCAATCGAAAATATTTTATTCCTTACACCCATTTACAGGGTATCAAAATAAAAGAGAGACCAAGAGAGAGAAAGAGACGAGAAAAAAAGTAAATTGCCCGCAAGCCGCGACTCATAAATATTTTCTAGTCAAAAGGAAACGAAATCTCTCAACTTGCTGAGTTATTTATGTATCCACTCTGGCTGCCTCCCCTTCTACCCGTCTGGCCAAAACTTAGCTCCAAATCGAGACCCATACCCAACTCAGTCCTTGTCGCGATGCCTCGCCCAATGATCGTTAATCATAATCGACGCATAATATTTGAGAGAGCGAGAACGGAATTCGGAACTAATTTATGTGGAAATGAGTTAATTTCCTTTGCCTTGAATTTGCCTTGTGATTTTCTGCTGATTTCATCGATGCCATGGGGCAAAGTAATTACAGTAACCTTTGTGTAAGAGAGAGAGAGACGTTGTCATGAAAGTTTTTCCAACAAGGGCAAGAAGAATAAACTGAAGTAGTTTATTCAATTGCTTAGCATATTTCACGCTTAATTAATTTTGCGTTTTATTTTATTGCGTTTGGTCAATTTTTAGATACCTGTTAAGTCCGACTATTCATATTTCAAAGAGGTTTATGGTAGATAAATATTAGGCTTTTGTTAGTTTATGCTATAACTAGAGAGCTCATAATCTTTTAGTGGCCAAATATTAAATTTATTGTTTAATTTTCTCACGAGTGAAAAGGTAGTTTAAATAGAAAACTGAATTGGGCTTGGAATAATGCGAACGAAAGGATAGACTTTTTCAAATTAGGCCGTAGATTCTAGTAACGAAGAAGTCACACCGCAGATTTTACGTGAAAAAAAAAGTTAAATCTTACAATTAGTTTAACGTCCTGATAATTTCCGTAGATAATATCAGTGAAAAATGTTTATTTGCCATTTCCCATGTATTCTCTTCTATAAACATGTCAAGTGACTCTTGTAGTTTTAATTTGCTTTCACTCAAATATAGTATGTGCTTGTTCAATTTTAATTGAATTGCTGGGAAAGTGTCCAAATGCAACAATGCTCTCTTATGTCCCAACCAATCAAACAAAACAAAAAAAAAAAAGAAAAAAAAATGGAGAAAATGGAGGAAAAACCATGACCAGAGCCAACGGAAATTGCATTGCACTTGAATGGCATGCCATGACGAAGCGAACCGACAAAACCAAGAGAGCTGCTCATTAAGGAATTTCAATAAACGGCCTGCGGGTGGCATAGATCACTCCAGTGGCAAGCCGCGATGTTTCTGTCAGCTTCACTCCCTCTCCTACTGTAACAATCTGAAGCCAGCATTAGCGTGGACATCAGGAACAGCAACAGAATCGGCAACGGCATCGGCAACTGCATCTGGCAATATTGCCAATGTTGACGATGATTGGCGTGTGTGACTGGCCCGCGCGTTGTGGTTGTGGTTTGGGTTTCAGTTTTGGTTATCTGAACACATACCCACACCCATATCCGTACCCACACCTCTTGTTCATGTCACTGCCTGAAATTTGGGGGAGATTTCGGTGGTATTTTTCGTTAGTTTATGACAAATGCGTTAGTCTCTGTCTCTTTTGCACTGCTAATGACATCACGTGCTTTCCGCCCGGCTGTCATCAATGCTATACGCACATAAACAAAATACGTCAACTGTATCCAATGGTCCACTTTTGGGATTTTGGTTATGGCTGCTTCATACCCTCCTCTATAGCCGCCGTCGACACTGCGTCTTTATTTTTATCTATGTATATCATCCATTCGTCTAAACGTCTATTTGTCTGTCTATTTGACTGGTTTTGTTGGCCATGTTGTTGACAGCATTTCGAGAAGCCGCACCAGCATCTCAAATGTTTGTTTAGACGATTTGTTCAACTTTCTTTACCTCGTAGCACAGTCTGCAGGCGCATTTATCGACAACTGGTAGCGATTTTGTTTTTTTTTTTTTTGTTTTTCATTATTTAGTAAGTATCAGTAAGAGGAATGTAGTGGACATGTGTCTATATAATATCGTTTCAAGCATATCGGATTTTGTGAGTGACAAAATAAACATGAATCCACGCGGCTTGAATCTCTGAAATGGTCATCATCAATTCACTGATGGCTTGCCATTGATTGTAGAAAATCATGGCAACATACATATGCACATATATATTTTTATATCCTTACATCTAGCTTAATAGATGATGTGATTTATTTGTTTTGATTTAGAGCTTGAGTGCTTCATAGGATGTATAACACTTCTGATCATTCAGTAACCCCTTAATTCCATTCAAATTTGACACAATTTGTATATTTTTCACCCTTCTGACTCTATAAAAAAATCTTTCATATACATCATAAATAAACCTCGAAAGTAAAGACTGTTTTGCAACAATCAGAAGTCAAAAAAGTCAAGTCATACTTCGTATGTGAGTAAAAATGGGTCCTTGATTTTGGAATCTATTAGTTTTAAAATGATCTTTTGATTTTAATACAAATTTAAAAACTTCTATAGAATAATAAGGAGATATTTCAATTATTCTTGGTTCCGTTGCAGGCGGTGCTCATAGCCAGGATTGAGCAGACGTGACTTGTTTATAAATTGTTGTCCATTGCATGAAAGAGAACAGTAACTAAATAATGAATAACTAAATTATATTAATTGCTAAAATGATTTTAATTAATCTAAATTCTATTAGACTAATTAATTTTTTACTTTGTTATTTTTCTTCTTAAACTTTTAAATGAGAGATTGACTAATTCGCGCTGTTGATGAACGTTTATGTTCCATCCAGTTCTGCCTTCGTCCTTCAAAATTAAATATATTTTTCCGATTCGTTTTCTATTATTTTCTATTCTAAAATTTTATTCAATTATTGCTTTAAAATTGGACTGTTTAATTTATGGCATTGAAACGAAACGTTGAGAAGTATTTCGCCTTAAATAATATTTCTGTTAAAGAAATATTGCCAACGGATCAGCATCAACTAAGTGATTGAGCATGAGTTTGAATTAATTTTGAACTAAGGAAGGAAAATTAATTATTACTGGGACATTTGCACAATGTCGACAAGTTGACTTTTGTTCTGAGGGTTTGTTTACTGTCTTTCTCACTGACTGGTTGGTTGGTTGTTCACTGTCGGTTGTCGGTTGCCGCTTGGTTGTTGCCAATTACCGCTAATGTCGCGCAGTTGCCGCATTCACATAAAATTAATGATAAGAGCGCAATAAAATAAGTTTTACTGCAGGCGACAGGCGACAACAACAACTCCAACAATAACAGGATTCTGTAGTGGGAGCGGGTTGTGAGATGGCAGCTGTTGCTTCCATTCCATGGACTCGTCCGCTACCAGCATCAGCATCACCATCAGCATCATCATCATCATCCGTATCTTCATCCTCAACCTTCATGCAGTTGTGTCAGCAAAAAGGTTATGCCACAATAAAATTAAATCCAACAAGCGTGAAGTAGGTGAAGTGGTTGCTCGGTCGGTTGCTTTCTCGGTTTGTCTGCAGTTTTTTCTGTTTTCCTCTTTATATATATTTTCTTTTTTTTTTTTGCAAATTGAAAACTTTGGTTCTGGTTTACGAGGCAAAGGAGTTACGCTGACGATTGAAAGTCGTTTGTCGACATGGCGAGCTAAGAGAAAAGTAGCGGCAATGTAAGAGGGCTAATTGCCATTTGCCTAATTCCCCACAGCTAGCGCTAAGCTCTTTGGGGCAGCTCATTCCAAAGGGGCAGGTCCGTCAGGTCATCAGTTGGCCCCTTATCGCCGTTGTCTTTTGCAGCCAGCCTGACACATTAGCATATTTAACTTTATCCTCTTTCTAGAAGTCCACCGCTGCCTCTTCCTTTGTATAGTTGGTTCTTTTTTTTGTTTTTTGAAGGATCTGTGTACCTACTTGTTTATCTCTCTAGAAATAAGCTTTGAAATGTCGGAATATAAAAGTCTTATATCAATCTTGCCTACAACTTGATGTGTCCCTTGTCCCTGTGTCTGTCCCACACACTGTCGTCTGTCCCCAGTTTCTGTGCTGTGTCTCTGTTTCATCTATTTCGAGAAGAAAACTTTCGTCACTGCAGGCGAAGGCGACGCACCTTTGGAACTTTAGTCCTCTCTACTTCTTTCATTCTATTCCATTCCATAGTATTCTTTTTTTTTCATCTTGCTACTCGCTTTTTTGTTTCATGAATAAATTGCGCAGAATTTATGTGCAAAGTTTCTATGCCCCGAAATGAAAGTGGCTAGCGGAGTTTTAGATGAATCTGTTTGGCTTAGTCTGATGAGTTATCTGCGTAAATGCAGCCCAGCACAGCCCAGACCAGGCTTCAGCTTGGACCATACCAGACGAGCTCTCCAAAGAGGCAGTTTGAGAATTTATGGCTAAAATGTTAATTGAGCGACGTGAATGAGTAGCAAACTTGAGAAAGAGAAAGATAGATTTCAGAGAGTTCGACTGTGGCAACTGGCAAAGTTCTTCAAGCATCAAAGTTGATGCAGAAGAACTGCATTGGGATATAGCGAAGACAGTTTCCATTTGCACTTCTTACACGTTTTTTTTCCTATTTTACTGTAAAGCTAAAAGCTAATGAAACTAGTATACAAATTTACTCATTTAAGTCTCAAGGGTTATATATTGGTATATTGAAAACTATAAAGTTTTAGTTTGCATTCTAAGCTAAAAAAGGATCTTATGTATTAAACTAGATTGACTTGAATTAATTAATCTGAGCGAGAAAAGTTTACTGCATGTCAATATTAGCTATTAAGTGCAATCAATTCATATCAATCAGTTGTAAAAAATAAAATTTGTTAAGATTTTTGCTATGCTTCTTATATCTAACAAATGTTCAGTTACTAGTATTTAGGTATTAATGTTTTACTAGCATTTAATCTTATGAAATCAATTAATTCAAATCCAAAAGTTTTAAAGTTTTCAAATTTACAAGTTCATTCGCCCATCTTTTATCTTAAGTTAATCTCTCACTAAATTATAAATGAATAGATATGATTTTGCCATGAAAAAGGAAGCTCAATTTCTGCTGTTATAGAAGTATTCGACCGAAATGATTATTTATTGCAATAGAATAGGGTCATTTAATTCAAAATGTATATAAATATAGACTGTAGGTGGAAATAGCTCTTCAAAAACCTATAACATAGACTTTGTATACCCTTTAACCCTTTGTCGATATCGATAAATGCCTCGTTTATTAGCACAGTTGCTGGTAAAGCCATTTGGAATGCGTATTCCAAGTAGTTGCGACCCACTCATCAATGTGTTCAAGGATATTCAATGGATTTATGTGCTGGTATTTATATGTATCGAGTGTGGTTCGTTTGAGTGCATTTGTGCGTGTGTGTACATGTGTGTGTGTGTGTGTGTGTGTGTGTTTGTGTGGAGCACAAGGACTAAAGTGGAGGGTAATTAAAATTGCAACAAATGAAACAATTTATGGGCATTAAATCAATGCCAAAAGCGAGTAATTATCCTGGCACGCATTAAACGTAGACCGACAAAAAACATTACGAAATTTGTGTATGTGGCACGACCACGCCCATATAATTAAATAGCCGTATCAAAAGGCAAAAACAAAAGTACTACACAAATTTTACACAAAATTTTTGAGCACGAACTCGGTTGAGCACTTTTGTTTGAAATGGGGGTGGGGCCGAGGAAGGGCGGTTGGATGAGCTGCTTCTTGCAGCAATTGGGGGGCGGGGTTTATAATAGAAAGTAAAGTAGTAAAAAGTCAAGCAAAAGAGGAAACATGCCGGTCGGTAGATGGCGCTGTTGGCGTTTTCGTACACATTCTGTGTAAGTAATTTGCATACCGGATCAATCTTGAAAAATTAATGGCTTCCCAGACAGATAATGGTAGACCGCACACACACACACATACTCACACGCACAATACACACAGCAGAAGGAAGCGAAGCGTGTGCTAGCAAATGCTGAAATATTACATATACGCAATGTTGCTTCTCCTTCTTCTTCGCCTTCTTCATATCTTCGTCTCTTCATTGCGGTTTTCAGCAATATTACGTAGCGACCACAATTCTCCGCTGCTGTCGTCGACGTCGTCGTCGTCGTCGCCTCCATCATCCTTGCCTGCCTTGTCGTTGTCTAGGCATCATCAACATCTCGGCGGCAGTCGACAATGTCGAGTGCTATGCCAACGTATGACTTGCTCTTGGTGTTGCTCTATTCTGGTCTTGGCTCGCCTGGCCTGGTCTGGTCTTTACCATTACCATATTTGCCTCACTTCTCGGTCTTGTGTATGTTTGTATGTGTGTGTGTGTGTGGGTGTTCGGGGTTTCAACATTCCGAATATTGTAGGAAACGGTGCACCCATGTGTCGCAGCTGAGTTTAAATCGTGGCAGGAGCACTAGTACTAGCTGTAGCTTCCTTCCTTCCTTTCTAGCTCCTCTTGGCCACAGCACTGCGTAAATCTTAATCCTTACACGCTTGGCAACACGCTGGCATCACGATAATAAACAGCCACAGCAATAGCAACAGCAGCAACAACAAACAACCAGAACAATTTACATTCGATGATAAAGTGTGTATAACGGCTTCCACGATAAAATTATATTATATGCATCTCTTTTTTTATGAAACAATTAGCCGCTAATAACTGTAATATCTTAGTTGTTAGAGCTTAACTTCTTAACTTCTCTTAAAAAAAGGCTCTTTAAAAGTTATTGCTTTTTTTTTGTTTAAGTGAAAAGTTTTTCAAAATGTTAGGCATGGCTGTAAAATACACTTTTTGGCAGGTTCAGAATTCTGTGAATAGCAGTAGAATTTTCGTCTGGCAAAGTCATTAAGAGATTTTAACTGCCAATACTCCGTACACACTAAAAGTAAGAAAAACCATATCTCATCTAACCTTTTTGGTTTGAAAAAGTTTTACAGAGTTTCTTGGTGAATTGCCCATTTTTAATTTAATTTAATTTATATTAACTAACCAAGTTTTGAAATTTGCGGTATTTTACATATGTATGAAACTATTGAATTAAGTGTATAATTAACTAAATATATTTATAGTGTGAGAGTTTAAAGAAAATAAGTAAACTTAACTTTAATTTGGTAATTGTCAACAGCAAGTTATTCAAGTGAAGAACAGCTAATCAGTTGTTTCAATTAATTGTCAATTGATCCTACTAAGACTCACCTGAAAAAATAAACCCCAAAATAGAAATAAACAAAGTTATCATACGCCTACCGTGGACTACTCATCTTCATCTGCTCCTTTTTTGTTGAATACTCATAAACTAAGACCTGGTAAGTTGAATGCTTTAAGTGCATAAATTTAGCATATTTCTTTCTGTGCCACAAAAATTCATTTTCATTTTACGATTTTGCTTAAGTCCTTGCGTTGGACATTGAGTGTTGCATGTGGGAGTCGTTTTTTAATATCTCCATGGTCCACTTAGAGACTAACCATAGGGGACTCTTAACACATATTTATGAGTTTGCAATGGAATTTCCCTTGTCAAAATTTTAAATGTATGATGTATAAGAATCTTATGACAGATCTCATGGGTAAAGTTTTTTAAGTCTGCATAAATTTTGTGTGACTTTAATTTGATATAGTATACATCTTTAATACATACAATTCTCACTTTCTCTTTAAGATTTCATACAAATGCATTTCGCTTTCACCTCAAGACCTATTCAAACTGATTTAATGACACAAAAAAACAAAGTATAGTGCGGGAAATGTCTTTCAAGTTTCAGCTTCTTTCATTTTAATAGTATTTTTCTCTTTCTCTTTCTTTTTTCTGCTTGTTTTTTAGATGAGCCTGGCAGACACATAAATAAAGTTGTCACACACACACGGAGCGATGAGCAAAGATAAAAAGCCAAAAACTTGCTTAGCTTTTGGTTAAGAGTAAAGAGGGATGCATCAAGGGAATGAGGCAAGTAGTGTTTGCGTATATATGTGTGTATATATGCTTTCTACCAGCATCCAACCTTCTAGGAGAGCTAAATCACCCCACCGCCTTCTTTCTTTGGTGCTCATTAAGTGCAGAAAAACGCCTTTTCACTGTCATTGATGTCATTCACGTGCTGGCTGGTTGGCTAAACAAAAAAAATGTGAAAAAATAACGGAAAAGATATTGAAAGTTGGCGGCTGAACGAGAAAAAAGGAGACATGGAGAAAAAAAAGAAAGAGAGAGAGAAAGTCGCGACAGACATTCGAGTTTCTCGCTCATTAACCGCGCGCGTTGCTGACACGCTTGAGTTATTTTCAATTAAATGTCGATGAAAACCTCGCAACACTCACACATACAAACATACATATGTATGAGCATGTGTGTGAGTGTGTGAGTGTGTTTGTGTGAATGTGCATAAATTAAAACTCAACATCGTTCGCGCCATGTTCTCGATGGCGGCACTCATAACACGGCTTCTCATTCTTGTCGCCCCTTGTCAACCTCCCAACCTCCTATTGGCCAGCCCCTCCCACTACTTTTCCCATCCCCCATTCAACATCATAAGCATATTATCAAGAGGAATTGTTTCTTCGACTGAAATGTTAAATGAAACATTAATTAAATACAATTTAAAGTCGCTTTGGCATTTCATGCTTTTTGTCAATTTGGTATTTAATCAAAATGCCAAAAGAGACAAAACTCATATGGAAAAATATTTGTTTATGGGTATTTCGAAATATATCCGGGGAGTATAAGAGCTAATTTCACTGCATAATGAAATGTGCGAAATATGTCAAACGCCCTCGCAAAGATTTAAAAAAAAAATTGCTCAAAATTTAATTTGTATTTTTCGCCAAAATGAAGCCATGCAGGTGGCTTTTTCAGGTTCTTTGATAACAAAAATATATCTGAGTTTTATATTTTCTGGACTATTTATATTCTGGGCAATATATATTTTGGGCTATAAATATATTGGGCTACATTTATTCTGGGCTTTACATTTTTAAGGCCAGACATGTCCCACAAAATTGGTAGATTACACATCTTGGTACCCAAAAGAAATACCTAAAAAATAATGATATTCCGTTCTATAGCAAATTATTTACTGCAAGCTACGTATTTACATAAATGAGATATATTTTGACTTTATATCTCTTAACTATGGGAAGAGTTAAATTTATAGTTGTAAAAATTGCTTTACAGTTTATTTTATTAATAGATTCCTTCATGTCTTGTGTACATATGTATGTATATTTAGATGTGTTTGTATGTACAAGTAATAGAACAGTTTTGTACAATTATTAATAGCATACTTTTTAGGGTTTTTCATACGTTTTCTTTTCGCAACAAAATCTGTTGCTGTCGGCTTAACTAGCTGCCAATTATAGACTAGAATCGTGCGCGTAATTTATTTGTACATTTTCTGGAAATTTATGCAACGCACACACACACACACGCAGTACACGCACATCCATATATACATTCTTTTTGGGGCAGGTGCGAGGTGGCGTATAGGACACATGCAAAACCCTGGGGTTTTGTTGGCATGTAAACCAATTAAATGGCCATGGACGTGTTTTGTTTGTTTTACAATTTTGATTTTGTTACCAGAACATGCAATGTTAAAGTTCATTTTGTTTTTTTTGTTTTATTTTTTTTTTTTTTTGTGTGTGTGGGTTTGCTTGGAGTGAGGTGTGCGGAGTTCCGGACGTCTTTGGATAATTTGTCCCGAATACTACGAAACTCACAAACGCACACACACAACAAACGCAAAAAACACATTCAATTTAACGCTTGAGTTCGGTTTTTCAACCAAAAGAACAAAAAATTTTGTGTTTTGTGTTTTAGTTACGTTGATTTATGCAAAGCTTTTGGCTAAAGATAACGCGTTGCGGCTCGTCGCTTCCTGCAAGTGGCAGATGGCGGCCAAGGGAAAAGGTAGAATTATCCTCACCCAGTGCCCCTGCTCCTGTTGCCTTATTTGTTTCTCCTCATCACTTCAGTTTTGTTTGACCATGTTGTTGGGCTCTAAGCTTGGTTGGCTTTTGTTTTCCGTCATGATTGTTATCAGACTCTTGTTAGAGATAGAAATTTTCGTTAGCTAGTTTCGCGTTTTGTTTGCCATTGTGCGCGTATGTTAGTGTGTGTGTGACTGTGTTTTTCGACGTGTGTGACTACGTGTTCATGTGTATGTAAGTGCGTGTGTGTCTTATGCTTGTATTACCTTGTAAACAAAACCCTCATCATTATCCTCATCTCGTGGTAACTAAGACTTGACTTGACTTGACTTTTGTTTAACATTAAACCAGCTGTAAAGTGATCATTGTTTCCATACACACACACACACACGCTCACCCACTTACCCCAGCCACTTGTGTTAAAGTTGAAGCTTTGTCTTAAAGAGTTTAAAACAAAAATTTCTCGTCAGTTTTTAAGTGCATTTTCTAGAAATTTAGCTCGACTAAATGTAAGTTAAAAATCTAAACTAGTTCTTCCATTTAATTTATCTTAAATTATTTGCACTTAAAGATTTTTAAACTATGTGTGTAGCAAAGAATGTTTTGGTATCGTTATTTGTATTTTACCTTTAAAACTTCGATTACTTGAGTAAGAAAATTATCTAATTATTGTTTAAGTCAGTTGTAACTTAAATTAATTCTTGGAAAATTCCAAAGTTGTAGACAGTCGTAGTTGGTTGAGACAGTTTGAGTAGGCAAATGACAGAGAGTATTACTTTGGATATGAGCATTCATTTGTCAGAGTGTAGATAATGATTGTGCTATATTCAAAAAAATATTTCATTTAATTCTGTTCAATCTCCACTGGCTTGTCCGGCATTCCAATGTTCATTTTGAAAATTAAAATATGAAACCAAACCGAAAATGCAATTTATATAAATAATTATGCCTGGTCACAGTCCTGAAATATTCCATCAACAATTCATGTAATTCATAAACACAAAGCCAATGGTAGTCATTCACCTACTACTCCCACACCACCCCACCCCACCCTTCAGCAGCCACTACCACATGTGCACATACATACATGAATGTACATGTATTTATGGATTTTTGTGTGTGTTTGTGTGTAGGGAAGCATATTAAACTTTAGTTATTTATATTAAAATTTTGCTTTATTGATGTGGTTTATATATACATATATTTTGACCTTTTTTATGAGGTTTAGTTTTTCATTTTAACGTTTTCTGTTCCCTTTTTTTTTTTTTGGTATTTTTGTTGTTTTGTTTTCTGTTTTTTTTTTCTTTACCAAGCTGTTACACATATCCATTTGTATATGCAGTGGCTCCTCTAACCCACATTCATGTTTGGACCCCAGTTGAATTTCTTTCGTAACACTCACCACCCACACACATACACACTCATCTCGTTTAACTTGACCTTTTTTATTTTTGTTGTAGTCAATGCTGCTGGAATCTTTTTTTGGTAGTGGGCTCTTTTGGCATGTGTTTGACAATTTCCTGGCTACGAACGAGTTGACCGCAAAAAAGCTAAGCCAAAAAGCAAATACAAAGCAATGAGCAAATAAAAACCAAACCCAAGCAATCAACAAATACATTTCAACAGCACCTTATAAAAGTATTTGAACCTTATGCTGACCAAATTTTATCGCATTTGACACACACACACACACCAATACAGATACAAACAGAAATAAGAGGGGCGAACCAACGATTTTGGGAGAGGAATGGCATTGATTTTGGCTTTTATTAGCTGCACAACAAGATGGCAAGCAACTGAAAGCGGCAGCTTTCAGTGAGAGGGGGCGTTAGGGGAAGGAAACTCAAGGCAGTGTCTCGCTTGACTTCACTTCATCGATGTGGGTTCTCCGCACTTCAACTGCAATTGCCGTAATCCATTGGCTAGTGGCGTGGGATCACGTCCAACCATGTTAGCCGAGAGTATATCTTTTTAAAACATTGTTAAAGTTTTGCCATAGTTTCTCAGCTGCTGATTGGCAACCCTTGCACCCTCATTTCTCAAACCCTTGAATGCCTTGTGAGTTACCTCAATAGCCAAAGGGTATATTGGTTTTGTGAATAAAAGTAGCTCTTTTATGAAATTACTTGAGAATGAAACTAACAATTCAGTTGGACAAACAGGACCCGATTTACCAATTGGTCATTTCACTTTTCTTATAAAATGTGTGAAATACTTATTCACTTATTCATCATTAAGCAAAAAAAAAAAAAAAAACAGTATGCAAAATACCTATGAGATAATTTAGATGAAATACATACCAATACATTCTTTTCTAGGTAGTTGGTAAAATTGAGCTGATGTCTAATAAGATGGCCTTAAAGACAAGCAATCCTTTATACAGTTCATCAGAATATTATCCGGATTATTAACTGACATTATATATTTTTAGTTATTACTGAACATTTTTTAATTATTCATACATGTATTTAAAGCAAAGTTTTGTTGCAATATGGGTAAAGAAAATTCACTTATTGACATTCTGGAATCTAGAGTTTTAATTCAGAAGAGTCTAAAGCAAAATGTACTTTCAAGCCTACTAAATGAACTGAATGCATACTTTTATTAGAGTTTGATGTAAGAAAACAGCCGATTCCACATTGAGATATATAATATATCAGTTTAAACTATTACCGCAAAAGTACTATTACTTTTCGTAAAACAAATATTTAGATACTATTCGTTAGCAAAGATTTATAGTTACTACCTAAGAGAAACCTGAAAATATATTATTCATTGCTAAGAGATAATTTAATCTACTTTTCCCAACGCCTGTAATCCGTTTTACTTACTGTAATTGTAGCTTTGCCTTTAAATTGTTATAGATAGAACTTACCATAAGGTAATCTAGCATCCATAAAAATTTCTTTCCCTTTTCATCTTCCAATATCACTTTATTTTCACATTCAGTCACAAATCCTAGACAAGGTATCAAATAATCCAGCTTTCGACTTTAAGCATACAACACCAGGCTATAGTATAGTACTCTGTCGTCTTTTTTATTGAATTCGAGTTCAATTTGTTTTTATTGATTTGCCATTTTGCACTACCATCACCCCCCTTCCCAGTCGTCTCCGTTGGAGCTTCTGCCGCCCGGAGAGATGTGACGGAAATTGTCAATGTTTTACAATAGTTGCTTCTCGCTTCGCGCAAGCTACATCATCATGGGTTTTTGAGTTTTATGTGCACTTGATAAAATTTCAATAGTTGAAATCCCACACGCTTGCCACTCCTCACCCCCTTCATCACATTTGTCGTCGTCGTTACTTTGACTCCCTCCTTTTTTTTTGTCTCTGTTGTTTTACTCTCGCATTGCCTTTTGGGTTTGGCCTTTAGTTTTATGTGATATTAAAATTGATAGCAAATCGCTGCTGCAACGCATTTCAAGTGCTCACTTATTCCCTTTTTTTAGCCTCGTTTTTTTTTTTTTTTTTGGTAAATCCCTGGACTACCAAGAGAGACAAACAGAGAGCATAGGATCGTGTCGGCTTTTAGTTTCCTTTCTGTACATACATATGTATGTATGTGCAGATATTTGTACTATATGTATATCTTTTGTTCTTTATGGCAAATTGATTTTCATGTGAATTTCAATAAAGCCAATTTCATATTGCGCATACGCACTATTGGATGACAAAATGGCATTGGCTGGTATGCTTCCTGCTGTTGCTGCTGCTACTTGCCTTACATTGTTAGAAAATTTTTTAATAATCTGAAACAGAATACGAACAAATACAAAGAAATGGAATGCATCAAAGACAAAATGATGGCACAAAATATGTAACAGAAATTGTTAATAAAGCATTTGAAAGGACACCAGCTGGACCAAACGTTGCACAAAACGAGTTAAGCTATACAAAGTTCTATCAATGATATAGACAGATGGAGCCAAAAGAAGTTATAAAATAAGAATTTCATAAATTTGTCAAATATTTAGTACGAAAGTTTGGCAATTGCAAATTCGATAGAAACAGAACAAGGTCGAAAAAATTGGTCATTTGGCTTTAATATGAGTAATTCTTCTATATTCTTATGGTTTACATTTCTTTTGACAGCACTTTATGGAAACCATTGGATTTATTATAAAACTAAATTTATTTTGGTTACTAAAAACTTTCTTTAAAGCAAGTAAAAAGCAATTTAGACAAAGAAAAAACTCTCAAATTGCCTTAAAGTGCATTTACTTTTGAAATCCCTTAACTAAATCAAAGTTAAACATTTTATTAGCTTCACCCAGCGGAGTCACAAAGCAACTTTCAATTAAATAGCTCGACATGGCTAGAGAAGAGGCTGGATCCAACACTACCACCATCGACTCCTCCACCACGTCCTTATGGAATTAGAGACGTCAAACAAAAGAGCCCACGAGCCAGGCCATGAATTCATTTTGAAAAAAAAAAAAATATATATATATAGAAAAAATAGAAAAGAAAAAGGAGGAAAAAGTTGTTGCAGTTAGAAAACAAAAGAAACAGCCATTGTGCAATTAAAATTGTATGGCACTGGGGAAAAGGCAAAGGCAATGGCAAGAACAGGAGCACAAAATGAGGCTGGAGCAAAGGAGTTCAGCTGCCTGCCGATAAGAGAAATTAAAACAAACAGATGCCTCTCCATCATCCCGTCTTTCTCAACTTTTGTCTCTCTCTCTCTGTCTCCTTTTTTTTCATTTGGTGTGGAACTGAACAATCTGTACAATTTCCAAAGTGACACAGTGCAAAGTAAATACGCGCAACCCGCACCCAAAAGGTTCAATATATGTCCAGTTCGAGGTACAGGGTCCAGAGTCCTTGAGCATCTACAGCTGGCCATGTTTACGGCATATCATGACAGTTTTCTTTTCCTTTTTTTTCTTGTTTTTTCTATAATTTTCTATTTTTTTTCCTTGTGCCCCTGTTTTCTGTTTTCTCCCAGTGCTTTAACTTGTCACAGTTGTTCAAGTTGTCGGGTCCAGTTCTACTTGGTTTTGGTTTCATACGATTCACCCATTTTCCTCACCCTCCTGCCCCCTAACCATTTTGCCTCTCCGAAAGCCAGCTGCATTTGTCGGGGAGTTTGTGGGCGACTACTATGGAAGGAAGTCCCCAATGATATCGCATAAGTTTTTCAATTTTGTGCGTTATTAGAAGCGATTAGAGTAAGTTGGTCGCAGACGAGGGTAAGCACAAACAGCAGCCATAAACACTCGACTCCAATTGGCAGCTGGCTAAATTTGCTGTGAATGTAAAGTTTTCGTTTAAAGTAGAATATTACTAGAGAATGACTAAAGTTTTTCCATGAATTCCAATGGCTAGGTGATTGGCTTGATTGAAAGGTGAAGGATGCTCATTTATATATATGTATATATATTTATACATAAGCCTGCCTTATGTGAAAATTCCATGGTAATTGAATTTGTAAACTTTGTGACATTTTCTTTTAGCACAAAGTTTGTTTTCTCAATTTGATGCCACAAAACTAAAACCAAAGAAGCATGTATAATTATATTTGCTTCACATTAACCTTTGTAGATAAACATTTTAAGACTTTGTGCTTAAAACTATATGTTATTTTATTTAACTGTTTAGTATTTGGATTGCAGAAGTCATCTAAAAATGGGACCAAGTTGTTAGTAATACTGATTTATTGGTTTCTTTTGATACCTTCTAAACCGAGTAAGGTACACAATGTTAATTTTCTATCTGTTATTCTTTATTTTTCTCTTTTCTTTTATCATAGTTTCTTTCATACTTTCTAATTTTCCCTGGCCCCATGGGTGTTTAAATAATTGCTTCGATATGTATATGTAATATATGTAATTTTTTAATTAAAACTAACGCAAAATGGCTGTAAGCTGGTTAAAATTATGGCCAATTAGGCTAGCCACAAGCAATGCAAAACGGCTTTGCCAACTAACTGAGTGAAGTCCGAGTAGAGGGTCATGTGTCAACAGGGCAAACTGCTGCCGTTGCACTGGCTTGTGGTTCTTCTTTGTGCAAGTATGTGTGTGTGTGTGTGTGCGAGTGTAATGAGGCTTAATTTGTAAAATTCCATGGCTTATAATTGGCATTGGGCTGACCGCAAGGCAAAGCAAAGCAACACAAATCGGTGAACTGGGGCAAGTGCAAAGTGTAATTATGTGGTCAGTTGGTCAGGCGTGAGCCGTCATGTGCATGTATATGTGTATAAGATGTGCGTTAGTGTGTGTGGCTAAAACTTAAACAACAACCCCCATGTGCCAGCAAAAACTGGAGGAACAAAAAAAAAGAAAAAGAAAACTTCATCATTTAAGCCACACAATTGTGTAGAAATTTCCTTCGCGTTTTATGGCAGGCAATAAAAATAAGTGGCATTATTTTAACACCTCGCTCTCGAATCTACCCATAAGACCACAAAATGCATACAAAAATTAAGTTCACAAAAAAAAAAACAAGACGAGGAAAAGAAAACTGTTACAGGAAGCCTTTGGTACTATAGAATTTGGAATACTCTTGAGATTTGGTATGGTTTACTATTAAATTTAGGTGTTATGTTATGTTGTAGTTATTTAGCTTCAGAAAAATTAAATTTTGATACATACATTTCAATTAAATTATATTCAATGAATGTTGAGTATACAATGAAATAAATGAGTATGACTTAAGCCCTATCACATTTATCAACTGGTTAAATAAATGCGAATAAACGATGATTATCCAATGTGTTAATTAGATAACCATTTACATCCATAACTCATTCAATTTGTATTTCTTTAAATAAATGCCTTGAAACACGTTATAACATTCAAATGTATTCTAAACACAGTTATCGTCCAAGTTCAAATCACATCTAATTTCTAATTCTTTACTTTGGGTAACTTAACTTAACTTAACTCTATTTGGTCACTATATATACAATTTTTTTTTATACATATACAAAATCTTGTCAAAAATCTCTAAACTTTAAGTAATATTTAACGTATTGTGGCATAAGTTACTCAACTAACGACTAGAAATGGAAGACTTTAAGGAAAATGTCATAGTTAATCGTTCATTAATTTGTTTAACTTAGATTTTTCATTAATGGTTTTGAATTCATCATTTGAATTCTTAGAAACAAAGCAACAAAAAAATGTAAAATACAATGTAAAATACAATTTAAAACAGAGTTTTAGATAAATCTGTTTTATATTTTGTATTTGATTAAAGTTAATTTATAAAAACTTTAACAGGAGAGTTTTTGGTGAGTGTGTTTTAAATTTTGTATTTTATTTAATTCAATTTTTTACAAATTGTTCAAAATAGTCTAAATGGAAAAAAAGTTTGAAATTTGTATATAGTCGCTATAAGCTTTCGGTTTTTTGCAAATCTAGCAAAAAATTGTGAATACTTTGTCTTTATGCTCTACAAATAATTTACAACATGCAACGTGGCTAGTGTCATAGCTAAAGTTTACTTTTCTTTTTTATTAGCCAACTTTGTCCTTTTTCGGGGCGAATGCACATTTTCGAAGAAAAACTTTTGCCGTTGTTCTTTTTATATATTTTTTTTTTTGTTGGAAACCATTGTTTTCTTGTAAATGGGCAACACTGAATGGGCATAATCCCGCTGCTATATGACGGCAGATGTTTGAGTCAGCAGACGAGCTAAACTTTAAAGCTGCAACAGCATACTCAAACTGCAATTCGGTTGTGTGTGTGTGAGTGTGTGTGGGTTGTGGGTGGGTTTAAGGGTCAAACTTTTTTTGTCTTCTAACTTGCTGACACTATGCCCTAAATGGCATGGCCGTTGCCATTGTTGGCATTATGTAATGGTGCGTATTAGGCGTGTAATTGGTATTGCAATTTCCCTAACTAATGAACCTTAATGAAATTTTCGGAATGCCAAAAATGTCCCCAAAAGTGAAATTGTTCTTTAAATAAGAGAAGGCAAAGCATTGCCTGAATTTCAATTTAAGTCTTATTAAAAGTGTGAAAAAATTTTCAATAAATTTTCTTCCCTGTATAAATATTTTTTGTTAACATTTCTCTTGACTCCATTTAACTTAATTTACAAGAAAATATCCCACAACGCCAAGATTGTTGAGAAGAACTTTTGTGGCTTCCTGTCTTCTTCTTTGTTGTATGTAGTTACAATGGAGTTGGAGTTCTCCTTCACTGTGTGGCTCTCTGCACACTTACACGAAATGAAAATGCAAGCCAAAAATGGTAAAAGTAACTGCAATGAGCTGCCGAAAGCCGCGTTGACATTTTCATTTAAATTATGCACATCACTTGAACTTCCTGCCCACACACACACACACCCAAATATACACACAAGCAGATACTCGGGCAATGGAGTGGAAGCCCAAGACAGTGGCAACAAAGACGTAAGATAACCCAAGGTTTCCCCTTCATTCATTGCTTTTCTCTCCACTCCCTGGCAACTTTTTGTCAACGCACATTTTACAGTTATGGCAATGGCAATGGCAACTTTTGCCATCTTCTGAACGCCCAACCCCCTGATCCCTTCCCTTTACTTCCTACCTCTACAGTCTATGGGCCTCTCGGCCTCCCATTGTCTGTGCAGTGCAGATTCAGATACAGATTCCGGTGTTGCTCGCCGCTGCCGACTAATTAAAACGGAAATCCACAATGGCCCCCTGCCCAGCACTTCCGTTTAAGTAGCATACAAAAAGTTAAAGAAATTTTTTATGTTTTTTTCCTTCAGTCCGAAAGTTTCTTTCTTTTTTTTTATTATTATAATTTCCCGGCCATGGCATCCGATGAAGCCCAAGATGCGGAAAAAGAAGAAAAAGATGTTGCCAAAGAACAAGGCAAAGCCCTTGTAAGCACTCGCTAAGCCGTAAAGAACAAAACAAAAAAAACCTCACAGAAAAAAAGATGATTCTTGTTTTTGTCGCCTGCCCTTCGCATTCAGTTAGTCAATGGTGTAAAATTAATAAAAATTACCAGAGCCAACTTGCAATAAGCAGAAAAAGTTGGGACGCGTGTTGCTTATGTCAAAAGGAAATGGCTCTTGTTACGATGAATGGTTATAAATATCTATTAAGCTTAAAGTCTATACTCATTTTACAACAAGCGATTATTTTAAAAGTAGAAACAGTTAAAGTTTGACAAAGTTGTAGGTACTTGCAGATATTTCCCTTTACCTGAAAATTAACTACCAAGTTCTCTTTTCAGCAAAATTCCCTAATTACTTTAGAATTCAAATAACCCAAAAGTAAACCGGTCGAGAATTAAAGCTAGATGAAGAGAAAAAGGAAAATAATAGCCTATAAATCCACAAAAAACCTAATAGTTCGAAAGATTGAAATAAAATAGGTAACAAATAATATTTGGATAATGATAAACTTATGTTGAATCTACCATTTTATTAATTTAAAAATATTTTTCGGAAACAGAAAATATTCTAAATTCTACACTTTACTCTGATTTAACAAGGTTAAAAATGGTTAAAGAACTTACTAAAAAACAATTAGTTGAAATATGTATTGTTTGGTTCCACTATTTAGAATTTGACTAGCCAGAATTGTCACATCTTAGAGTGGAACTATGGACTTTAAAATTATCTCAGACCATTTGGCACAGTGTTTGTTATACATACAAGCATAATTTTGTCCGCAGGCTTTAACAAATTCTGCTTCACATATTTATGCTTTATTACTGGAACATTTCTCTCATTTCCACATTTCGACCACCCATTAGTGTGAGCCAAAGTTCAATGATTACGCGCAGCAGCTGAACGTCGACAGAATTCTGGTAATGATCCGGTAACCATTGTTGGCCTTATCGGTGAAAAATGTTTGCATTCGTTTCGTTTCGTTGCATTGTCTGTTGTCGTAATTAGATTCGCTTTTTTTTTTGTTTTTGTTTTAAGGTTATTGTTTTTATGCTTGCTACATATCTCTATTATGTTCTGCGGTAAAATGCCCTCAGGGTTACCATTTAACACACATACACTCACACACGCATACACACGTGCCAGATATGACTAATGTATGCACATTATGTTGCCGAGCGGTTAAAGATAATGAGAGAACCCTGCGGTTAAATGTGAGCGAAACCTGCCATGAAAAGAATCTCTCTGGTGGACTATGTATATGTATATGTACTTACAAATTAGGTTTGTAAAATTTCAATGGAAAAATGCATTATTTGGTTTAAACTTTAAACGAAGAAACCTTTAGGTAAAACTAATGTTAAAAGGGTAAAATTGTTTATTTTATTTTAATTGAACTGCCAAAAAATGACAAGACTTTTAAATTTTTGAATCCATTTGTACTACATTTATAGAATGTCAATGGAATATATTTTTAGTTAGTTTCATTTTATTTTCATTTTTACTCAATTGAAAATTAATTAAATCAGTTTTCTTATAGTACACAATGCATGCTCACATTCTAATTAGTTTGGCAAAGTTGTTGAGCCATGAGGCCTCAAGTACAACTCGAGCATGATTGTGTGTAGCAATAAAATATTCTAAAGCTGCAACCTGCAAAACACCTGCTACATCATGTGTAAAAGTGCTGCATTCAATAAAAGAATCCACTTGGTTTGACATTGCTGATATAAATTGCCAATTTAGCCTCAAAAGCATAAGACTAAAGGTAAAAGGTAAAAGGGATTTTTCTTATTTTGCAAATTGCCGCAAAGTAATTTTTGAAGTAGAGACACACAATCACACACACACACAGGGTAAGAGTATAAGCACAGGTGTTCATCGTTCTAGTGCGTAACAAATATGCACTTTATGCAGTAGTCGCATCGTCGTCGTCGTCTTCTTCGTTGTAACAAAGTTAAGAGCTGCAGCAGCTGCTGGTAGCAAATTACACATACGCCATGTTGCCGGCAATCATTTATACAGCATCAGCAACAACAAAACATGTCCAAATAAAATAATCTGCATCTTTGAGCCAGCAGAAGCAGCAGCAACAGGCAAATGCTTTCAACACTTTACTTATCGATGCAGTAGCGGTTTAATTTAAACTTTGTTTAGAAAAATAACTCATACATACTTCCTTCTTATTTGATCGTCGACTTTTTATATAGTCCTTATTACATAGCACTTACTTAGCTATAATATCATTTTCACATTTATTTCAAAGAAGCTGACTTTTGACTACTCTCCCGCCTGATTTCTTAATCCACTTTTTATATAGTCCTTATTACATAGCACTTACTTAGCTATAGTATCATTTTCACATTTATTTCAAAGAAGCTGACTTTTGACTACTCTCCCGCCTGATTTCTTAATCCACTCCTGGTATGAATATATTGGCAAAATTTCACTTATTGCATAATTCTACTGGAAAGTGCTAGCGCGTCTGGCGTTGGCATAATGAATGAGCAAGCCAGCAGCCAGCCAACTAGGAAGCCAGTAAACTGCTCCAAGCAAGGATTGGTTTATTGATTCATGACACTCGTTCTTCTTCTGCATATCCTGTAACCCTATCATATTAAATAAGGAATATTAAAGCAACGGGTTTGGTTCTTTTCAATTTGATGGTGATCATAGAATAAAACAAATATTAAAATTGTTTGCTTATCAAATATAATAGATTAAGATAAACGAGTTAGTAAATGTAAAGGGTATCCCCAAGTCGACTACAGTTCAAAAACATATTCTTTAAAAACATATTCTTATTTTTCGGTTGGCAATGCAAACTGAATATGCAGATAATTTTTCACATGACATCATCTATGTGAAATTGATGAAATTTTTTTTCAATTTTCTATGTGCCTTGTGCCTTTACTTGAGGGAAATGGAATTTTAATGGCTAAGAAAAAAAAATTGAAATAAATTGCCTTTTATAAATTTAACAACCGCAGTAGTCTAGGCTTAGAATAGATTACGGTTTAATTAGGAAATACAATAAATAACTAAAAGCTGAAGGACTAGTAGCTGATAATGGGTTAGGGGTTAATCATAATTTATAAATACCAAACAACCATGGTAGAACTTAATAAAATATAAATTAACTTTTCAAAATTAATTATCACAACGCTAAAGAAGATATAAACTCAGATTTCTACAAAATTTATTCGGATTCGAAACCCAGAACGGGGCTTTTCTTGCACTTTTTTTAGACTTTAGTTTCTTGTATACTAGTAAAATTATCTTCTATAGACTATACTGAAAACCTCTGATTAAAAAAGTCTTTCTATATTTTAGGCAGATTGGTCCAACATATGGCATATACAAAATAAATTTAACAAACTTTAATCCCCTAAAATTCCAATTTTGTTTTATAAGTTATACAAAAACTAAAGTTTATGATTAAATATAGAAAAAGAGGAAAAAATTTTTGATGAATGATTTCACAGTACATATATGATTTTTTGTTTATCGACAAAACTAATTTTAGCACGCGTTTGTTTTGGTATATATTTTAAATTGTCAATTAAATGTCCATGTTCGTTGTCGTTTCGTTGGAAAAATCTTTTAACCGCATTTTGACATAGGCACGTTTCTTTTGCTGTCATGTCTTCTTGCTGATGCAGCAGCAAAAACCCGAAATGGCAAGCAGAATACAACCAAAGAAAAAAAAGAGCACAAAACAAATAAAATTGAAAATTCAACGTCAGGTTTTCCTGTGTCACTCTGTGGCGCAAAAATCAACATCATCGTTGAAGTCAAGGCCTGGGCGCCTAAGCTTATGCAATGCACGCAAATGCCAAATGTCAAATGATGTCCTCTCTCACTCACACACACACACAACATACACATACAAACACTCTTTCTGGGTATATAAAATGCGGTTGCCTATTTAATGTCCAACCAGCAGTTGCCTGTTACCAGCTACTGACTATCGTTGAAAATATTGTCAAGGTGTCAGTAGTAAAGTTAATTTTCCTGGCCTTTGCCCAATAGTTCTATCTACTGCCTAGATACCAGTGATTCTACCCAACTCCTACTCCTACTCCTACTCCGATTCCTATTCCACCCATTCATCTACTAGACTGCTGCGGTTGTGGCTGTAAAAGAGCTGGGTAAAGCCAACCAGTCAGTCCAGGATCAGGCTGGAGAGGATAAGAGGTTTGTTGGTTGTGTTGCTGCTGCTGCAGGTTACTGGCGACGGCGGGCCAGGAGAGTATCGTGTGTCACCGCAAAATGAGTCTCATTGGAAATGAATGTTCAACCAGGTTTCTCTCCCATTACCCACGTTTCCCCGCCCTGCCCCTACATTTACCACCACCAATCTACAATCTCTCTTGTTGTTGGCTGAAGCATAAAAGCATTTTGGTTTCGTTTCGGTTTTTCATGTGTGTGTGTGTGTATTTATGTGTTCATATGTGTGTGACAAGTGCGTACATAGATAAGTGTATTTGTGTGTGTGTGGATTTGATAGCTGCATTTTAGCTTTTGACAATTTGCTTTAATAATGCAATCGACAAAATTGGTAATATGCACTTTATTTTTCTCGGTTTTTCTCTTTTATTTTACTGCTGCGGTTTTCCCTAGACTTTTCAATTTTTATGCAAATTTCTCATAATTAAATATAAGAAAATGTACAAAAAAAAAAAAAAACCGCAAAAATGCTAAAATAATAAAAAATTGAGCGAAAATTGTTGGCTGAAAAATGCAAAATAAAAAGAAAAAAACAAAGAAGAAGGCGACAAGGAAAAATGCCATGGCAACAACAAAGTGTGAGAGATGAACAAGCGACCAGTTAATATGTATTGAAAGACTTTGTGATGACCTAAAAAATACAAGTATATACATACATTTGAATCGAACCAAATCATATTGCAATCAAGTTGGTAAAGGAGATTTTCTATTAACACAATTTATTGCTTTGCTTTCTTCCCGTCTTTCTAAAATTCCAATAGAGTTTTCTATGTTCGGAAATTTGATAATAAATAAAGAAAATATTGAAGTAAAGTAGAACGTGGCTATTGAAAGACGCTGTATTTGCCTGGTAGCTCTGGTAAGATTACTTTTCCATCTAAATTTGAGCTTTAAAAGAGAATTAAAAGGCGTATTTAAAATATTTTAATCTAGATAAATTGTACCCTTCTTTTCCTAAAAATAAATCAAGACACTTGCCTATCTATGTAGGTTTAACTGTAAGGTAGTTAAACCTTTCATATTAGAGGGAAAATCTTAGCTATTTGAAACTTTGGTATATAAAATATTGTTCTTAAGGAAACAATTTCTTCTGCCTCAAATCCGCAACTAATTCATAGTCTAGTATTGAAACAAGGGATATTCTTGTTTATAAAATTAGGAAATTATTTTTCCCTAAGCATATATACCCCAAACTATCTGTAATACCCTGTTAATGAAAATGCATATCACTTGATGATGAAACTGCAGCAAAGCTCCAGGCAACTTGGTTCGCCAAGCAGCGTAGTTTGCTTCTGTTGTGGTTACCAGCCAGGCCCAAGACGTCAATGAAGTTGCCCTTCTCATTATTCTCTTTCTCACTCTGTGTCTCGTTTGCTCTCTGGTGCAACAGCAATCACTTCAAGTAGCGTCGGTGCAGTATAAAAGCCAAAAGCATTAAGTGGGCGTGGCTGTGGTGTTGGCATAACTTTCAAAAACTAATTAAGCCAACTTAAGTGCAGAGTAGCGGCTGCAGCAGCAGCAGCTTGGCGTTTGGTTAGTTGCTGTTGCATCGCCAGCAAACCGCCTCGGCAATGGCCTACCAGGCATTTCAATCAAGAAATGCCACAAGAGAGGAGTATCCCTAGAAAGAAGAAAAAACAAAATTGAAAGATAAAAAAAAATGTTCTTAAGCAGCTGCCCAAGAATGCTAAACAACAGGCCAAAAAGGGCCAAAAAGAAAGACGTAAAAGCGAAACAGCACAATAAATGCGTAAACACTGCAAGGAAAATACTTTTAAAAAATACAAAATTCTCTGCTTTTCTAATTTTTAGAATATTTTCTTCAATTTCTTAGATTTAGAATGCATCTGTGTTTAAAGACCAAAGCCCTAAGTAAACGTTTATTTCTTTGTTCATTTATTAATTTGATTATTAGTATGTGAAATAAACCTATTATAACAACATTATTAACACTTAATAACTCAAAAAGAAGGTATTTTAAAATTATTTTAAAAATATATTATATTTTTGTTTCGTTTGGGGAAACATTCCACTGCCAATTGAATGGTGGAACGAGGGTTTATTCTGTGTACAAGTATTTCAGGGGCTTTTGGTTTTGCTGGGCTGCATTTGTTGGTGTTGATTTAGGTTCACTTTAGCGTAAAATGAATGTCCCACTTCAAATAAAAGTCGCACGCTGTAAATCACACAGAGAGCAGTAGCAGAAGAAGAAGAAGAAGAATAAGAAGAAGCAGAAACTGGTATGCCTGAACCAAAGTACTGGCAGGAGTAACGATGGCAAGTGCGACGGAGCGTTTCCTCTATTTGTGTTTGTGACACTTTTTAGCAGCACCGCGCGGGGGGCAATAGGAACATAGGAGCACTTGAATGCGCCGCATGAAACTGGCTTGCACTTGAGTGGCAAGTTGAGGATGTGGTTGGTAGAAGATGAGGATGAAACACCCGAAAAATGCCCCAAAGCAATGGACGATGTCGTTGACGATGACGCTGGGATGACAGGGACAACAATGTCCGACTGCGACTCGTCCTTGTCTACTCTTCTCATGCCATTCCTGTTCGTTTTTCGGTTTTTTTTGGAGGGGGGTAAGAGAGCTTGTGAGGAAAGTGTGAGGACCACCGGAAGTGGCCTGCCGCAAAAGTGTCAGCGTCCAACACACTTCATAATTTCTTGTCAGCAGTTGGATGCTGCAAGAAGCAACGAGCAAGCCGAAGCAAGCAGGAGATTCGTGAGTCTTGCTCCTAAATGACACTTTATAATTGTGCGCTTCGGTGCAAAAGTTTAACAATAAATTGAAAAGTTTTCACAGTTTTCTGGTGCTGCTGCTCCTGCTGCTGTTGCTGATGCTAAAGTCAAGGCGTTTCTTATTATCCTTTTTGGGCTTTTGCCTCCTGCTGAGTGCCTGTGTGTATTTGTCTGTGTGTGTGTGTGTTCAAGTTTGAGTTTGCTTTGCTTTTTGTCCTGTGAGTTTTAAATGTGCATTTTACAAATGTTACTTGTGGTCTTAAACCTCTGCTATCCCCCCGCCTTCTTCAAGACCCTTCTAGCAGAAGCAGCAACTTAGTCTAAAGTTTTTGTTTTAGCTTCTAGTTTTTGTTGTTCTTATTGTCGTTGTTATTATTGTTGTTGTTGTTGTTGTTGTTTGCTATTGCTAGTGGGATTATTAAAGCCAGAAACTTGAAGTTTTTGAATTGCCTCAAAGGCCATGCTAACGAGTTAGCCATGGTAAACGAACAGAATGAAAACTGCTTTGCTTTTAGCCAAAAAGTTGCACATTTACTTCTTCTAACGATAAAATAATTTGCAAAAAAAAAAAAACAATTTCGACAACTACAAAAATATATGTGAAATGGAAGAAAATTTGTTGGTAAACTAAAATAAATTGCACAAATGACTTTACAATAAAACTGATGATGTCTAATTTGTACATCTAACGATGAAAAGAACATTTTTGAAACCAGATAGACAATAAGTGAGGAAAAAAAAGTTATAGTCACCATTTGAGTTTGATTCTAGTTCTACATCCTTTCGATTCTTGGTCAACTTTTAGTGATTTCTCAGCTTTACGTTCTTATTGTTGGAATAATTCGAAAAATAAAAAAAAATACATATGTATGTATGTATACTTATGTGAAATATAAAGTATGAATACTGGATAAGTTTAACTTCAGCTTTAGCCCCCCGATCAAAAGACCACTAAAAATTTTCGTTTCACCTTTCGCAACGCCTCACATTATCTATCCTTTCTAATTCTAATTCATTTAAATTTTTGATTTGATTTGATACAAAAAAGTTATGTAGAAATCTTTACAATCATAATTTTCTACAAATGATTTAGTGTTTCTGGTATAATTCATCTACCCCGAACCGGCCAGATTTAATATAAATCGAAATAGTCGTCAAACAAGTAAAAAAAGACTAAAACTATTCAAATTACAAAGGTATAAAACTATATGCAACTATAGTCATAACATTGTACACTTCCAAAAAGATTCTCCCTTTCAGATCACTGTTGAACATGACAATCTCAGAATTTAATATTACCTTTAATTTATTTGGTTGTAATACATTTTTTTTTAAACTTTCTTAATTGCTTACTCAAGAAACATTTACACTTCACTCAAATTTTCTACCTGTAGACTGGTTTATTGAACTTTTTCATATTTTTATCAAAGCCTTCGCCTGCTCACCTTTAATGTCCAAATGAAGAAATTTAAATTTGGTACAATAAAAATCAATAAACTGGGTAAATTAAAATCCAGACGAAGACCACCTGAAATATGTCCTTTGGCATCAATTAAAAGTGAATAAATTTTTGGAGTTATTATTAATACATAAATATGTAAATTTAAATTGTGTTAAATGTTGATGCATAAATTGGGAAATTGTTCGGCAAACAAGGCGGCAACTGGGCAGTAAAAAAAGGGAAAAGATTTTATTTTTAACGCTATTTATATTTATGAGACTGAATGCGGGCAAGCATATTTCATGGCAACTGAACTGATAGATACAATGCATTTTGTAGTGCCAACGTTCCGCTCTCTCTCTTTCAGTGTCTTTTTAGTTGCCCGAGGGGGGTACAAAAAAAAACCAGAGGGGCTAACTTCGACCGCGTCAAAGTTTGTATACCCTTGCAAGTTTGTTGGTAACTATTTTATCTAAACTAACTGTTTTATCTAGAAAGGGTAATGTTTGCGAAAGAACGGCCTTCAATCTTAGCATAGGATATAACGAACTTTCTGATGAAAGTCACTGTTTTCCACCGATCCTTCCTATGGGAGCTATATGATATAGTTAACCGATCTTGATCAAATTTGGCACAATTATTAATAAGAACACAAAACTGACCAATACCAACTTTTATGGCAATTGCTGATAAAATAACGAAGTTATTGAGAAAAGTCACTGTACGTGACTTTGCCGTTTGTATGGGAGCTATATGATATAGTGGTCCGATCCGACTGAATCCGAGATATACAAACCCTGCAGTATATACAAGCCTACGTGCAAAATTTCAGCTCTGTAACTCTTACGGTCTAGGAGGAGTTCGCATCGATCCAGACGGACGGACGGACGGACGGACATGGTTATTTGAACTCGTCTCGTCGTGCTGAACAAGAATATATATACTTTATATGGTCGGAGATGCTTCCTTCTATGCGTTGCACACTTCTGACCAAAATTAATATACCCTTTTTGCAAGGGTATAAAAAGAACTACGGGATAAAGAAAATGCAGGAGAAGGAGGTGAAATGAAGTTGCATTTGATGTGGGCCTGTCAATGCCAAACCAACAAAAGCAAGGCAGAAGCCGAAAGAAAAATGTTGAAAAATGTACACAGGCTTCGATGGCTGAGGCAAAAACGAGCGGATAAATTTATATGCAACCACACAGACATATACATATACACACTCACACATACAAATACACACACACACACCTACAAACGTAAGCCCACATAAAGCACTCAGAGAGCAGAACGGGCCTGCATTTAACAATTTATCTGCAGCTGTCAAAATTAAAACCCCATACGGCCATAGCCAGAACCAGCAGCGAACCAGCAGCAGAAGGAGTAGAAAGAGCAGCAGGCACCGAGAGATGCAGCCAGCCACGACGAGTCAATACCCGTGGCAGTCCAGGACATAACCCAGTCGCAAGTCAGCTGCAGGCGGCATGGATTTGAACCAAACAACAACAACAACGAAAAAAATGGCATGAAAAAAAATGGTGGAGAGTAAAAAAAAAGAAGCGGCCAAGAGAAGCGGCAGAATAAGAAGCAAGAAAAGTGCAGCAGGGCCCAAGGGGGTCACACAATAATGCCGGTCACAGGATAAGCAACCAGAAGCAAGAGTATTGTAGGAGCAGTAGAGACGGTAGCCACCAGACAGAACGACAGAGCGACAGACAGGACAGTCAATAGCTCTGGCTGACTGTAAAAAACGGAAATGGGGCAATCATAAATTTACACAGATATGCAAGTGCCTCTACCGTGTCTCTGTTTGTTTGTATGCATGTCTGTAAGTGTGTGTGTGTGTGTGTGTGTGTGTGTGTGTGTGTGTGTATATGTATATGCGCCACTAACCCACACCACTACTAACAACAACAACGCCGACAACAACAGCAGCAACATCAAACACACCAAACAGAGCTGAACGTGAGCAAGAGAAAAAATAAAAACGCGACCCGAAAAGGAAATCTCATTGAAGTGAGTCTCTGACATACAAATGGTGATGATCACGTGTTAATTTTAGCTATCGAATGGTAGCGATTGGATTCATTTATCTGTATATCTATGACTTGGATGTCAAAAATAAAAACCATATGAAATTAAACTAGCAACTTAGAAATTAAATTCAATAACATCTAGACATATGACATAGACATTTGTACCAATTACATTCCATTTCAGCCCACAGTAGGCTTTTAGAGATCCAACAACTTAATTTAGATATATGTATGTAATGAATTATTTAATTACAAGAGTTAATAATATCAAGGATATATATTTATTCAGCACTATATAAGCTTTGAAGCTTACATTTAAATGTTTTTGCAAATTCAGGATAGAAAAAAACTTAAAAGGATAAGAAAGATTTCTTTTTTTGAACGAAAATACCATTTAAAGAATTATTCAAGAGACTGACTAAAAGAATTAGGAAGGCTGATAAGGGAAGTGGGTGATGTATTCATTGGACAGTACCTAAAGTGAAGAAATCAAGCAGAAGACATAGAAATACATGACTCGCCTTTTCGATTAAAAAACACTTATGTTTTTGAGGCATTCTATTAAAGAGACTATAGATGATCTTTTTAAGTGAACACTAGAAATTTCCTTTCTGAATTCATGAAAGTTAAATTTGATAGCTCTTAAGTGGTGGTCGTGGCTTGTTATAACAAATATCAAATAAGAAATTTGATAATTTCGGAAACTATAAACAAACAAGTTTTGCTCATTGGTCAGGAAAACCGCTAAAAGTTTCATTATGAAACCAAAAATCTTTAGCTCACGAGCTCATCTCCTGAAGCCTACAAAATGGTTAAAGTTTATGGTGTGTGCCAGTGAGTGTGTGTGTGTGTATGTGTCTATTTGAATCCGCTTCGGGTGGAGCATTTGCCAGGAGGGAACGGCTTCGATTTAATGCGAATGCGATGCGTTGTCCAATGCCAGCCTCTGGAATGGATTTGCCTGTCGCATTTTACTCAACCCTTGGCCATTTTTTCCTTTTTCGTTTTTCTTTTTTTTTTTTGTTCGCTGAGCTGAGATTTGTGGTGCGGTGCAAATAGATTTCTAGCGTAGAACATAAATAATACTAACACACACACACACAGAGAACACACACATTCACATATACAATGTAGAATCCTGTGTGTCCTGGCCTGGTTTGATCCTCAGACTCTGCTCGCCTTCTGCTCTATTCTGTTCTGAGGCAAAGCAGAAATGCGAGGCAGGAAAAAAATGGGAGCAAAAAAAATGGTAAAAACCAAAATCAAAGTGTTTGCATTTGTGCAAAAATCGCACACAAAAGCAAACACCGGGACTGAAATGCATTTGTGTGGGCGTGGCAGTCAGTGGGACGTTCGCTTGGCTTTGCATGCAAATTCTCAACGCTGGCAAAACGTTTGACATTTGCCTCTTCTTTTTGCTCCTGTTGTCTCTCATCTCTCTTCTTGAGATAATGTGGCCTTTGTGTGTGTGTATGTGTATGGATGGCATTGCTCTGGCAATTCTCTTTTTCTATTTTGCTGGTCCACCCCTCGAATAGTTTTTTCTAGGCGGCAAGGGCGGATCTGGCATAATGATGGGGCAAGGACATTTGCTACTTCTATTCCTTCTACTGGGTATGGTTAGCTTTGAAACTGCCTGCAGTTTGATTTGCATTTGCATATCGCCTGGCCACATTCTTTCTTCTTGTCTTCATTCTCGTTCTGGTTTTGGGCTTAAAATTTATGCTTCTTGGCATTTTGAGTCCGGCATGTGGGTGTGTCCATTGTGTGTGCCACACGCAATCTATGTGCTTTTGAAATATTTCCAAAACGTTTTTCGGACTTCATTAGGGCCCAGCTCAATGTGTAATTAGTCCAGGTCGTCTCGGTATCCATCATATCAGCAAAATTTCATTTTTGCCTCTGCATTATTCAGTATGAATCTGTGCAAATGAATTGAGTTCAAGTTCTAGTAATACACATTTAGTTCACTTTAAAAATCGAATATCCTAACATATGTCCATCGTATTAAACAAATTGTTCTACTATTTGCTAAAATTGTTTACTGCTTGCTAATTTAAGTAGATTACGCAAACTGCAAACAATTTTTGCTAATTTATTGTATTAATTTTGAGTTAAGATTATTCTTTAGTTGTAGAAATGTGTTTTAATAATAATTATAATTATTTTGGGCGCTGATATACTTTATGACCTTTTTAATTGATAATACTAACTTCAAATTAGAAGCTTATAAAAATAAAGGGAATATAAGGGATTCTCGAGTTCTATCTCCGATAAAGGTTACGGGTTTTGTCCCTGATCAAACATTACCAAAATATAGTTCCGTTTTGAGCATTTCAAAAAAATATAAATAACACTTTTCAAAATCAAGTTTGTAGATACAAAATTTCAAAAACAAAAAAGTAACACGTTGAGGAGACTGTATAAATAGTTTCAATAAATAGCGAAGTGGGGTAAAAGTTTTGGAATAGGAAACACAAATCTACTTTTACATTCTGTAACAACATGTATATTCAAATATCCTTAATAGCCTTTTTTTTAAATTTATAAGTCATAAGGTTTCAATCCTTTGGAATGTATTTAAAATAGTTTCTAGACTGCTTTATGAACATACATGTGGTATTTATTTATATTCCGGTTTCGTTGTTGGCATTGATGTTAGTGTTACAATTCAATATTATGGCTTTTACAAAATAAACGGACCTACAGTCCGGTCTGTCCCGAAACGTGTGCTCGCTGTCGTTGCAAACTTAGAAGTCAGTGTCACCGTCTTTTATTATTATATTCTGCTGGCTTAGCACTACGAACTGGCTTTAGAAACGATGACCGCTTCTGGTTCTTTTATTGTCTGTCGGTGCCTGATCACCGGTTCCTACATACATATTTATCTTTTTGAAATGCTTGGGCTTAATTTATTGTTGCAGCACGGTTTGATATATGCTGACCCTTAGAAATATCTGGTCTTTTGAAATAGTTTGTTTATCAAATGGGAAAAAAATGTTGTCATAAATCTACTTCTCTTGAGGGTTATTGATAGCATTGATAGCAATACCTATACATATATATTGTTTGTAAGCTTAGGAGAGAGATTTAAAAGAAATGTACTTATATATAATAGAGAACTATGCCCGAAGTCATGCGATATTTTTTTCTTTTTTTGCAGACGAATGGAAATTCCCCAAAGTGTTAAATTTTTTAAAGTCAAACACAGACAGATAACCTGACAGGCAGACGGACAAATGGGCACTGAGAAAGGACAGGGGAGGGAATAATAGTAAGAGACACGAGAAAACTGCTACAAAAGCAACTCCCCCAACGGGTCTATCAGATGCTCCCCATCTGCAGCTCGGAGAAGGTAATCCCCAAGTGCTGCTGAACATGAGAATAACACACGTAATGCATATTTAAACATTTGCTGATAGCAAATGACAAAGGTGGGACTAAGGAGACAACAGGAACAGTCAGTGGAGCAGTAGCCAAGAACTGTTAGAGGAACTTAACAGGACAGGACAGGATAGGGACAGTACAGCGATGAGGCCATAGAAAACAATGACAGCCAATGGGCATTTTGGACGTAGAGTAGGAGTAGCGGAGAGCGGGAGAGGGGGTACGGGAGAGTCAGGTAAAGTGGAAGAAGTTGGGCAAATGTTTGTCCAACTTAAACCTTAATCAATGCAAAAGTTTTTGGCCTAATCGCTCTCAATTATTCAAGTGAAACGTGGCATTTAACAACTACGTGAGGATGTGTGCGACTACGATGTGTATATATAGATATACATGTATGTATTTGTATATGTGTGGGAGTCCTTAACGAGGCATAACTTTCGCTCTCAGGTAGGCATTAAATATAATTTACCTTACCAACGTCTGGGCCACTCAAGTTGAGAGAGAAGAACGGCGAGACCGAGACCCTACGAGTTGGCGGCCTGTTAAGTGCCACACAGTTGGCAGGGTTAATAATAATGATATTTAAGTGCTGGTTCTGGTCTCTAGATGGAGTTGAAATGGGTTGAAGAAAGAGGAGGAAGAAAGAAGGCAGCTGACGATGCATCCATCGTTCTCATTGAAAGGACAAAGTTGCCAACGGAAACGGAAACAACTACATACAGAACCACTGCGATAGACCGTTTGTAAAGTGAGACAAAGAGAGAAAGAGAGAGAGAGAGAGACAGAGACAGAGAGAGAGAGAGAGAGAGAGTAGAGAAACTACTATGCCTCTGTATGTCACAACCATGTCATGGGAAGGGTTTTTGTTGGATTGGGTTGGGTTGGGTTATGGTTTGATCAAAATCCCCCATTGCATTTTCTGCATAAGCCCTTTGTAAGCCCCTAGCTAGGCCATAACTGTAACTGGAATTACCACTAATAAAAAAACCAACAAAAAGTAAAACCTATTCATTTACACACACACATACATACGTACACTCGAAAAATATTGAAAAAAAGGAAACTTTATCCAGGTGAGGATTGAGGTAATATTTTTTTTCATTTTTTTTCTCACATTTTTTTTTTTTTTTTTGGTTGATGAAACGTCAGGAAGTAAAGTTTTACGGTTCACATAAAAGCTGAAAATGTTCATACAATCACCATGAATTATAACTCGGATGTGGATTAATAGTTCGAGTGTGTGTCTATGTGCGTGTGTGTGTATGTGTGTGTGTGTGTGCGTGTGTGTAAATGTGTGTGGATTTGGCATAGCTTAGTAACATGTCTTCTTGCCTTCCAACCCCTTACCATTATATAAAAGTTAAGAGTTTTGAGCTTTTTGATTTCTGCTGTAATTAAAAGGGCGAGAGATGAGTGCTGCTGACTTTTGCTTTATAATCTCTGATGGGACAAGGACTAACGATGATGATTCCTATGGGTCCGAAATTGAGAGAAGTAATAAAAAAAATTATCCACAAAGTTGCTACTGAAATATTTTCATTAAAGTGAAAACTGTTCTTCAGTTAACTGATGACATCTTAGCTTAACAAAAATTGGAATCTTCACTTAATATATGTACATACATACACACATGCACATATTCACATTATATATTTCCATTTATTATATCATTTTCCGTCGCCTTGAAACACATAAATTAGAAAAATAAAACTGACATGGCATAACTCGCATCATATCTATAAGCAAAGACGTAGACAAAATTTGTAAAGGGAATATATTACGTTTTTAAGCTAATTTTCATGTAATATGAAATTCCAAAAAGAATACTTAAATAATCGAGGATCTTAATCTAAGGTAAACAAATTACAATGATTCCTGAAACCCCTCTGATACCATGTCCTTGTTGCCTGTCTCCCATACTCCAAGAGGAAGATATAAAACCAAATACCAAATCAGCAAATATTTGCAGCACGTTTTTCGTTTACATATCAACTTGACAACTTTTGCATTACGATTAAGATGTACAGCAAATGTCTCGAAACAAGAGCAACAAAACAACGTTATCAACACCTTTGCCCACACAAAATACGGGCGGGCAGAAGTCATGGATAGAAATGGAAACGAAAGCAAAAGGACGAAAGAGAGCCAAGGGAGGGACAGACTCACCCAGTCAGCATCCAAGTCCAAGTCATGAGTGAGATTTATGTGTTTTGCTTGGCTGCGATTTTCCTTTTCTTTATTGTTGTTGCTGCTGCTGCTTCTGCTGTGTGTGACAATAAAACAAAACAAAACTTGCGATTAGATGGCAACGCATAGTTATGACTTAAAGGAGGCGTTCTAAGATCTGTGGTGGGGACTAAACGAAGAAGGAGCAGGAGGACAACAACAGCAGTAAAGCATTGCAAAGACATAAATATCATGGCAGGCATCCCAGGTTCGCTCAGGTTCAGGTCCTTGGTCAGGCCAAACATCGAATGCCAAATATTTTGACGTATTTCAAACGGGGAAGAATGAAGAAGAACTATGACAATGCTGGGGCGGACAATACCTACCAAGTCGATGGGGTAGAAATCCCCTTTCCAAAACCATCAATAGACACCAAATTGTAGAATAACAAGTGAAATGCTTTAGAAATGGCAAACAAAGCTTGGAATAATTGATACCATGAAAGAACATTTTTCAAAACTATAATAGCTATTGATCTCTGCTTTACTTAATTAAATCTACTTCTATTCGATCTTTATGAAGTGTCTAAGGTAATACAAGATGCCAAAGATCAGTCGTAAATCAAGTCGTGAATCAAATTTGTTTGGTAACAAAATTAAAAGCCTTCAGATTACTTTACCATTTTTTAACTTACCTAAAATTCCAGTATACCTTTTGATTACAGGACATTTAAAAGGACACCTGAAAAGGTATATGTAGTATAGGTATACACCCTGCCGCCAAACCTTATATTTATGATCGGACATTCGCGAGCATGGGTTTTTGTGACGTGTGTTTGTTGGTGGAAAGTGCGTAGGAATTTTGCTTTTGGCTCGTTAAGATTTACGAGGCAGGCACACACATACATAAGAGGACACACGCACACACAAAGAAAGTAAGAGAGAGAGAGAAAGAGAGACTCTGCGCTGAGCACGTCCTGTGGAGGTCCACGTTGCTGACTTTAGAAATTAATTGGCCCAACTAAGAAATTCGAGAGTAAACGTCGTCCTGCTACTCTGTGGCTTTCTTTCTTTTTTTCTTTGGTGCTTTTCTTCGGAGCAGACAAAATTAATTTGTTATCCTCGCTTGTTTAACGCAGCTATAAATTATGATGCCAAAGTTTTTGGTGCGGGACCACTCAACCAACAAGCAACCAACAACAACAACAGCAAGAAAGATGGAGACTTTTCAGCATGGCCTCCTGCAACGTTGCCTGGGCAATTATTAGCTTTTGTTACGCACACTTTATCACTGGCCATGTCGATATATATGTACAAACATACATACTAAATGTATGTCTGCTTGTGTGTCCATAAAGACATAGACAGATATGTACTATGTATGTACGTATATATGTATATATATGGGCCGCGTAATTGGTGGGCACGTTAATCAACACAGGAGTTGGGGACCGAAGAGGTCCTACCAAATTGCAAGGAATGAAGTGGAAGGAAGATCCACGGTCTTTGGCCAATTAGAGACTCATACTCACTCACAATGTTGAACGCCTTGAAGATGGATGCTGATGAGGCTACTGATGCGTTGCCAACCCTACGGGGATCCAAAACAATAAATATCCATAGCTGAAAGGCCACTATTAGCCTTCTAGTTGATGGGCTTTGATTAGCTACGATATGAGAGGCAGCCATAAATTTCACTGCAAGTCTGAAAAAAGTTTCCCATCTGCTGTGAGCACAAAAACAATGTCCTGCCAAGGAAAATGCATCAGTAAGTTTAGCAAGTGATTGTTTAAAAGAAAATAAAACTTAATTATTAAACTTTATAAAGAACAGAGATACAAAATAAAAGGTTTTACTTACAGGTTTTACAATATCTTCGAGTTATTAAATTAAATTGAATATTGAGGTAAAAGGTAAAAAAAAAAATATTCAATTAATAAATATATTTGCTTGAAAATTTTAAACACTTTAATGTTATAATACTATAACCAAAAACTTAATATCACTTAAACAAGTCTAAAGTAAATTTTACCATCTCAATTTCCAATTTTAGATTAACCAAAATAACGATTACCAACTCAGCTTTTGTTGTTGCTGTTGCTGATTTTCCGCTTGATTGCTTAAACTTATACAACTCGTTAAAAAAAAAATTCAAAAAAAAGGAAAGCAGATTAAATTTCTGTGTCCTCTTGCACCTCCGGCTCAACGGTTCTGCCCATGGCCAATTCGTTGATGGCCACCTTTCCAAAACCCGCCTTCTCAATCGTTGGCATCGTTGTCGCCTTGTTAATTAAACGTGTGCGATGCGGCAGTTCGCCTCGATTGCGATTGACACAATAAATTGTCAATTACAGTGCAATTACGTATGGAAATCGTTGGCGTTGGTTGCCCTCTCTGGTGGCGTATCCCCGCTTCGGTACGTTATAAAAAAAAGATACCCAATCGAGAAAGACTCCAGCTATATTCATAGTAACAGCAACAACAAAGCACCACCAGCAGCAACAAAAGCAACAGCAGCCGCCGCTTGATTAAATCGATAAAAATCGAGTCGCATTTTTAAACGCAGTTACAACGCAATACAATAGAAACGTGCAAATATTGTCCAGGGAGTCAACAGAAATGGGTGGGTCTATTGACGGGGACTATAGCAGAGTAAACCAGCCGAGCACTGAACGATTTTTTTGTTCTTCTTTTAAATGGGTAAATGTTATCAACACCAATAACCATAGGCGTGGACAATATGAGTCTTAAGGCAGGGTTTTTCTTAATTTAAGTCGACGATATGCTATGAATGTACATCATGATATAGTTTGCCCTTTGACAGCTGGTCAATGTTTTTTGTAGGTTCTCTATATAGGACTTATAATCAGTTTATGTCTGTATGTTTCTCCAGGTAGACACAGATTTTTTCTCTACATCCTTGAAACATTCTTTATGATCTAAAGTGCGGAACTTATTCCAATTTTATGCTAATTAAATACATTTTCTTTAATATTTTTACAAAATTCATTTGTCAAATGTTTTAACATGGGATATCGTAGTCTTGTGTGGTACATTATGTTTAACAACATAACATGACTTTATCTTGAAGTGAGACTTCTAACTTCTTCTTTTTCGTTGCTGTTCTCATCAACAAGGTAGCTGAAAAACAGTTTTGTGGTATTTGCTAAAATACAATCCTTATCCTTCTACAAAATTTATAAGGAGTAATTGTAATTTTCAATATTAGATCGATTGTTTTCTAACTAGTAACCAACTGTAAAGCAAATTACGATAAGCAATCGGTCTTATATTTCAGCAGTTTACACTCCCAACTAATCATTTAGTTAACCAAAAAGAAGGACTTCTATAGACTACACCACTGTGAGTATCCATTGGACTCCAAATTCGGTCAATATGGCGCTGTATGGTCTGTCTGGAATACATAGAAGCCACAAAAACCGAAGGTTAAAAAAGCCAGAGAAACTTCATTTTTTTCTATGCCAAATGACAACTGAAGTGCGAAAGAGTGTGACAGTTAACGCCAAGACTGTTAAATTGCTGCATAAAAATGCAAATGTAAATAAATTGATGGACATTTAATCGATTTGAAGTTGAAGCAACTTTATGTAAAAGTTCATTTTTTGATAACTAATAATGAAAGCAAATAAAATTCAATATGGTCCGCAACATGTTGCCATGAGCAATGTATCATCTCTGTGGTGTCTCTATATGTTTCTCTGTGTGGGTGTGTGTGTGTGTATGTGTTTGTATGTGTATTTCCGTTTTCGCTTTGTTAATAGAGTTAGTTACATATAGAGAACTCCAGCGAAACAAAAATTCGCGAGTAAGCCACTCGTTTTGGGCTATGGAATTGGGTACAACTGTCGTTACATGAAGCTAAAGCATGGACGGGAGTAGGAGTAGGAGAACCAGATACTGCAGTAAGAGAAAGTATGAACGCCAGCTGCCTCTGGTGGCCACTGTCACCATCTATACAGTATTTTTTCTTTCTCTCCCTCTGTCTGTCTCTCTTTTTCTGCCTTTAGTGCTATTTGCCTTTCGTTTGCTGTTGTTTTTCATCCATATAGAATCGATGTTGTTGTTCCTGTTGGTGTTGCAATGTTCCATGAACATTTAACTATTTTTGCAATGGCGTTAATTGGAAATGGCAATTTCATGCGCCCAGACGAGCAAACGTGGCTACAGTTCTACCTCTCTCTCTCTTTCCCTTTTTCGCTACTCTCTTGCCACACACATTTTGTAGTTGCCTTTCTTTTTCAAGGGGACATTTTTGTTTTATGGAATTTTTTTCAACTGCAACACTCGCACACTCAATCAGTGGCACACATTTTCAAATGTGGCATGGTTGGTGGGGAAGGGTGGCATGTTCGATCGGCCAACGAATGAATATAAGCCATTCTAAACATTTTTAGTTGATTGAAAAATTGTGCAGTTGGTTGGCAATTTCAATATGTGTGTAGTGTGTGTGTGTGTGTTTGCATGGTAGGTGTGTTCATCTACCGAAAAAATTTAAGCTGCATTTAATTGGGCAAAGCTCGCTTAGGTGGAATTAAAAATGCTCTGACAATATGGAGAATCGTTGACATTTTCTATGCTGAATTTAAAGATGAAAGATAATACTTATTTTTTATATATTACGTTAAAATGTCGAATTTTTATATCGTATATAAATATCCGTAGCTGCTTTTAGTAGCCGACTATCACCATATACCTGTTCAATCATGAATAATTCCGGGAAATATCGTACTCAGCCATTTTTCATTTACAGAAATTATACTCGGTTAATCATTTATGAAGTGTTAAAAATACAAATTACATAGCCAAAAAAAAAAAAAATATTGCCATTACGATATGACTTTCTCTTAGTATTAAACATTGACGTCTTTGGCTTAGCTGTTGTAATAGCCGGATCTATAGAAATGAAGAGCAATTTGCCCCCTAAAGTATACAATGGGCTAGAAAAGGAAAACATATTTTGCGTCAGATTTACTACTGCTCTATGTAATTTAAAAGATATATACATATGTGGGAATGGGTGGAAAGACGAGAAACGGTTGATTGTATTGAACAAGCAATCAGATTATATCAGAGAGAGAGTTTTTTGGCGTCAAGTCATGACGAACGTGATGCTCTTAGCTTCTCGAAAAAAGAATATGCTAATGTAATAATTAAGCGACAAAAGTATAATAAATTATGTTTAATAAAACTGTTTGGAATACTGAGTAAAAAGGCCTACGAATTTGGAGAAAAACAGTGGGATAGTATTTTGTCCCACATATAAACAATGTTTACTCCGAGAACTATTTCTTCTTCCAAAATTTTTTCTCAAAAATCGAATCCTGCCTATTGGCTACTTTAAGGGGCCTCATTTCATAGCTCTTAATTCGACACCTGAAATATGTTTAAACTGTCAAATTCAAATTTTCAAAATTCAAACACCTATATAATGATTCAATGATTTTTAATTTATCCGTTAGTCTAAATATTTGCAAATTTAGCGAACAATTTATGAACAAAATTTTTAAAATGACTTTATGAAATAAAATATGGAATAAAAGTGCAATATTTCCTTTTAATTAGTTATTGAAAAACAATTAACAAAACTAATTAGAATGCCAAAAATCAACCGTTGGCAATATCAGTAGAACTTTAATATCTGTCTCAATTAGAATGCATATGCACATGTATGTATATTCAACTGACTATGGCATTATTTTGTTCAACTAATTATAAAAACTACGCTAGCAAAAATATTTTTCTATTTTCTAATTTGTTGCCAACGCTGAAAACAACACACAGGAAGAAAAAAATAGAAATATATGCAAAATTAAATTAGAAACGTAAATTGAATTTGCAAACAAGGCAGAATAACAAAATGAAAATTGAATAATGGCAGTGCCAGCTAATGGGACAAGGAGCATGGCGATTCAAGAGACAACCAGAGAGTGTGAGAAAGGGTGTAAAAAGGAGAGAGAGAGAGAGACATAGAGAGGGATTGGTGTAAACATGTGTGTAGGTGCTAAGTCTCAAGTATGTGAGAAAACTTTTTGCCTTGAAAGAAATGCAATTTGAAAATGGAAAAACGTTTTGTTTCAGTTTCTGATTCCGTTTTGTTTTTTTTTTTATTTTTCAACTTTTTGTCTTTTTGTCAGTTTGTGTTGCTGTTTAACGTTTTGTAACCCGAAACTCATTTGCATACGATTTGGTATAATTGAATTTCTGTCATTCTCTGCCTAGTCTCTAGTGTTTCTTGTAGTTGAATAGTTGCTGTTGTTGTTGGTGTTGTTGCTATTATTGTTGTCGCCATTCAGTGTGTTGTTGTAGTTAAGAGATAGCCCATAGAAAAGTTTAGACCTCTGCTTGGGCACAAGACAAATGTGCGTAGTCCGGGTGACTTTTTGTGAGGAATGGGTAAACGAATCTAAGTGGGCTGGCCTATTCTCTATGTGTGTGTGTGTGTGTGGGTCTAAAGTGACTTTGCTGACTGTGTCACTGGCTGATAACGTTTAATGGATTGCATGGAACAGAAGTACGAGAAGGACTTGGCGTTTTTTGTTTTCTGCCTACGTCCCGCAATGAAGACATTAAAATATTAATGTGCAGCATAAATCAGTTGAAGATGAAATGGGATGAGGCGGGTGAAAGGCCACAAAAAATGGAGAAAATGGAAAAAAGAGAGAGCGACAAGGATTTTGGGATGTTCCATAAAATATTATACAGCATTGAGCTTTGTTTTTTGCGGAATAACCATTGTTGTTTGCTAAAATTAGAAGCATTAAACCTTGTTTTTTTTTCCTAATCACCTTTTTTGTTAGTTAAACTCAGAGCAAGAAATAACGTTCTCAAATAAATTTGAAGTTTAGATTTTTAAATACATTAAACCCGTTTGACAAATTGCTGATGGATCATATAACTATAAAAATCATAAAACTCAAACTAATGAAAAAAATTGACATTTTTGTATTAAAATTACTTCTGAGAACATCTTGTTGATTCGTTGGTTTTCCAATTTTCTGTTAAATTTTCATGTCTAAGTCTTTTGTTTGTCTGCATCAAAAAGTAAGCCAACAGTTTTCGGTCTCTCTGACAGCTGTGAGATATGCAAAAGAAGAAGTTGATGAGATGCCCGCAAATTACTCACACATATACTTGTTTGGGGCGACTCCCCCACGCCATGGCATCGTCTTTGCCACCATCAAATACTATTTGGAGACCCCCGACCCAGCCCCTGCCTTGGAGCAAAGCAACCGATGTGAGCGTGGGTTGCCAAGTCAACAAACAAATTAATTACAGTCTGTCTCAATAGTTTGCCACATGTATCTCACAGATATAGATACACTTTATATGCCTGTCAACAGAGCTTAGCATGCTTCGGTGAAATTAAATGCAAAACTCATTATGATAAGTTAACAGCTAGCAGCTGTTCTTGTAATTGTTGTATTTGTTGTTGTTGTTGTTGTTGTTGCTCCTGCTGCTGCTGCTGTGGTTTTACAAAACATATTAATTAGCATTAAATAATTAAAATATGCCTGCCGCTTAATGTCATTCATTTTAATCAGTTTTAAGCCTTCGGCGAGGTTTTTGTGGTCTTTATGAAGGATGAGGCAAAATGAGGGATACGTTAGGTGAGGGGAAACATGAAATGTTTGATTATTAAATGTTAGTTATTAAAACGATATGTGTAAAACTATATGCTCATAGCGAGCTGTTTTAAAGTCATTTAAAATCATGTAAGACCACACGTCGTATGTGTAATTAAAATAGCAGGGCCAAAAGCGCAAAAATGAATAAAGAAAGTTATTTGCACTCATACATACAAATATGTGTGTATTTGGTGAGTAATCAGTGAAAAATAATAGAACTGCAGGGAGCTATATTGCCGTGGCAACCTTATACAGCGGTCCGCATCAAAGGATGCAGCGCGAATAAGTAGGCAACACTACACAGCTGGGAAATTCGGAACCAAAAAAGTAAGCAACACTTTTTATACCCTTGCAAAAAGGGTATATTAATTTTGGTCAGAAGTGTGCAACGCATAAAAGAAAGCATCTCCGACCATATAAAGTATATATATTCTTGATCAGCACGACGAGATGAGTTCAAATAGCCATGTCCGTCCGTCCGTCCGGATCGACGCGAACTCTTCCTAGACCGTTAGAGCTACAGAGCTGAAATTTTGCATGTAGGCTTGTAAATACTGCACAGTTTGTATATCTCGGATTCAGCCGGATCAGACCACTATATCACATAGCTCCCATACAAACGGCAAAGTCACAAACAGTGACTTTTCTCAATAACTTCGTTATTTTCTCAGCTACTGTCGTGAAATTTAATATTGGACTGTCTATTACACCAATAAACCACTGTGCCAAATTTGATCAAGATCGGGTGACTGTATTATATAGCTCCCATAGGAACGATTAGTCGAAAACAGTGACTTTTCTCAATAACTTCGTTATTTTCTCAGCTATTGTCGTGAAATGTTATATTGGTTAATCTAATAAGCCTATAAACCACTATGACAAATTTGATCAAGATTGGGTGACCATATCATATAGCTCCCATAGGAACGATCATTCGAAAACAGTGATTTTTGCCAATAACTTCGTTATTTCCTATGCTATGAGTGTAGGCCGTTCTTTCGCAAACATTAGCCTTTTTAGATAAATCGTTTTTTCCTTTGATGGCTATAGGTAAGGCTATATATAAGGGTATACAAACTTGGACGCGGTCGAAGTTAGCCCCGGCCCTCTGGTTTTCTATTTATCTGCTGATATTTAATTTTCTTGTTTATATTTGAAAACAAATTGTAATACCCAATATTGTTAGCTTTCAAAGTAAATATTAAAATATTTTTAATTTGTAACTAAATCATGATGATTTTTTAGAGATACGTATAATTCGATTGTGACAACAATTATTATGCATTAAAAACTAACGAATTCTTTTTTATTATTAATTGTCTTCAAATCAATTTAATTTTTTTAAAAATGTTTTCAATTTTTTACTTGTTTTTCGAAATTTATCTGGCCGTTGTGAGAGGAAGAAATTAGGAGAATAAAATATTCAAGGGAGAAACACAAAAGGGCATATTTTAGATCCTCTTTTAAGCAATAGAAGTAGGGTTTAGGTTTTGGCTTGTTGCCTTTTGCAGTTTCTTAAAGTTTTTACCTTCTGATAAATCTTAAATAAAAAGCAAAATCCATTAGTTTGAATATATACGTATAGACCAACTATAGATTTATTCCTCATGCAATTTAATCGTCTAAATTTAAAAAGAAATACAAAAGCTAACAATTTGGCAATGGCTTTTGTGCTTTACTTTATTTTTTTTTTTTTGCTAGTGTATTAAGCAATCAAATATCGTATCTTGCATAATACCCCGACAAAACTTCCAATGAATGCATATTCTAAACAACTACAGCATACAAATGATTCCTTTTCATTTTAGCCGTACATTCATCTCAAATATTTGCTCTATAAAAATGAAAGAGAAAGCACAGTACGGAGAATTTGTGAGATGAGATGAGAGATGGAGATAGAGAGAGGGAGTTGAGTTGCGTGCAAAACTGATTTATGACAATGCAACCAGCTCAAACAATGGCCATGCGGTGAGTGTGTGACTGGAAAACTGAAAATACCATTGCCATTGACAAATGCATTTGAAGATGATTTTAATTCAGAGACTGTACGGTCTGGGGTTATGTTTTTCATTCAATGGCAAATGCCTTAAAAATTTGTATAGCCAAATTGCAAAATGTTGTTTACCAGCACCACCACCAACAACAACAAGAGCACCAACACCACCAACAATGGCAATATATATATATACGTATAAATAAATACACACACACACACAAACCACTACGAATGCAAACACAAATACTAAGCTGAACAACATAAATATGAATGGGAGATTTGGCCTTCGGGCACTTAGTCGTATTGCCTGGCAGCCTTTGCAATTTGCCTAAAAGTATAAAAATAGCATTAAACTGGCAGCTTTTTGTTGCACAAGCCAAATGGTAAACAAATATGCGTGCCAAAAAGCAGGCGTAATTTTGCCTTTCTCATCTATGTATACTTTTTTCTTTTTGCTCTACCCTTATAATGTAGGGGTATATACGTTACATTTAGCAGTTTTACGATAATCTGGACAAATCGAAAAACTTTCTTGTACTTCTCTGTGGAACTAAGTTAACACACGCTACTTAAATAACTTAATTAACTTAACTAATTTAGTTCATAAATTTATATCAATCGATTTCTACCATATGCTACTTCTAACCTATTTCAGGTAAACTAATTTTGTTAATAAATTTTAATAAAATATTCTACAAAAAGTGCAATAAACTGCATAAAAAGCTGTTCCAAATATTTAATGATTATTTTATTCACTAACGTCGATACACCAATTATTAGAAAATCCTTTCCAAGTCTACAATAATGAAATTCAAATATTGAAACTAAATATAGTTTTCAAAAATATAATACTAAAAAAAGATGTATTATATTTTTATACTGTTTTATTCACAAAACGAAATGTGAATTCATTTCAGTATTCAATAACAATATTTTTCATATCAGAAACTTGAAAATTATTTTATTTTTCATTCAATGAAAAAAACTATCAAATTTCAATGTTATGAGATATAATTTGCTGTTTGTCTTATCAAACAGATTGCAGTTGAAAAAACATGTCAAAAACTGAGAAGAAAAAAAATTTAACATATTTTCCATTAGTTAAGACTTAAAAATATTATTATAGTTTGCTATTATTTTAATAATTTAAAACTAATTTGAAATGTAACTATAATTTCAATAAAAATCAAATGTCACTATAACAATGGAATCAAACAAATGAAAAAATTTATTTGAATTAAAAAATTAATTAATAATGAGTACAAAGCTGTGTTTCAGAAATTCTTTTACAAAAAACTTTCGTTTTATTTGCATAAACAATTTGATTGGACCAAAAGCTCATACAGAATTCGTTGCCAACGCAGAAAAATAGAAGTAAGTAAATTTATTTTGTTGTCACGTTTCGTTTTATTTAGACTTTGTTGCCATTGCTGCTGTTGTTGTTGTTTGAAGCCTCTGGCAAAAACAATTTAAATTTTGTCTCTGCCCGAGCAAATAATAGAGAAAAACATTTTCAAATAACAAAAAATGAAAATGTCGACTTGGTTGCCTCTGCCGTTGGCTGCAAATCGAAATCAAATCGAAATGTAATCGCGCGCAGCAAATCCAAAGCCAAAAGCAATCGCATTATCGCCACATTGGCGTGAAAGCGCCACGCCCATAACTCGCATACCCCTTATACATACATATGTATGTACGTCCCCATGTCACCTCATCCTTCTCACGCACACACACACACTTTGGGTTGCCCTCTGATATTTATAGTCAGCTCATATTTATGGTTACAATATTTGCCTTTAACCGGAAATCGATGAAATTTTTATGCCTTTGCCTTGGTGCCCTTTTATTTTATTTATGTGGAAGTGTCTGTGTAAGTATGTGCGTGTGTGTGGCAAAAATATTTCACTTCAAATATTTTTGTTGCGTTTATTGCCTCTGCCTGCCCCCTTTCTTGTCTTACCTAAACTCTCAGTATACACTCATCTAACCGCAGGCTCCTTTTTTCCTCCATTAGCACTCTGCTTGATTTTCCAGTTTTGCCTTGGGTATTTTTTTTATTTTTGCCATCGAATTTAGGCAATTTAGCGGCTTAACTAAATCGTTTTTGGTGCTCATGAATTTATACGTTTTGTTTGTGCAGCGCATGCAAAAAATATTTTTTCTTCTTTCCTTGTTTCCTTTCCACCGCCACACAATCACATACATATAAGTATTAATATGCGCCTGGAATCCCCCCCTCATATACTTTAGCTCTAGCCAAAGTGTGTGTGTATGTGCGTATGTATATGTTAGCCAAATGCCAATTATTTATATTGTTTTGTCATTTTTAGTGGAATTTATATATTTATGGTATGCAATTTGTACATGTGCTTGTTGTGTATGTGTGTTTTGATAGATGTTTTCCTAATGAAAATTTCGTGCTAAAAGCCTTTCAAAAGATCATAAGCGATGAAGTTCAATTATAATAGCCGTAATTGGTAATTCAAAATCAACATATTAAAATCTGATTATTTTTATACTCTTACAAAGGGTTATATTTTCATCTCCTCTGTGGTTTTTTGTTTCATACAACTACTAATTGGAAAAAGAAAAAAGGAAGAAATAAAGAATGAAGCGCTGTAAATTAAGCATATCGGTTAGATCGCGATATCTTAGTAACTATATTCATTTTCAATCAAACTCACCTGCATAAGCTTAGGTAATAGATATATGTTTAGAATCGACTAAGTATTCAATCAGCCGATATGCATTACATATTGAAAGAGGTTCAAAATAAAATTGACTGCAATTTAAAGCTTTTGACTTACAACAAATTTTATTGACACAGTAATGTTTCAAAATTAGTAATTACAATTTGTATAAATAAATGTTTCTTCATAATAGCCTATAACTTTAAAGATTCTTTAATTTAAGACATTTCTTTTAAGGTTTAATGTATTTGTTGGATCTTCATGCCTAATACAAATGTTTAAAAACAAATGGAATATGCATTCTTTAAAGGTATGTGTTCTCAAATTCCTTACTACTCAGTCATAAAATAAAATTTGGAATTATAAGCCAAACTTTTCCTTCTTTTTTTGTGTATTTAGTTATAATTCTCATTAGGTTTTAGAGTTGAAGTATGTATTCAAGAGTGACTTATTGCAGTTGACTGATAAGAGTTCATAGTGATTATCGAAATAACTCTAAATACACAACATTCTTATTTGTGTGTTTGCTCGAATAAATATCCTCAATTTTTCTTATTTGAAAGATAAAAGTATTTTTAAATTTACATCCTATACATGTTTATGATTTGTATGTTACAAAAAATAATAATATTTAAGCTTCAAACCCTTTCTCTTCTTCTTTTCTATTTATTTTATGAAATATATAAAAACTCGTAATTATGCAGGCCAAAACAAAGAACTTCTGAAGCACTCAAAATTATGTAAACCATTTTCATAAAATGAAAGATATTGCCAAAATGAAGAGAGGAATAGTAATTCAACCATTTCATTTGGATGGTAATTAGTTCTTAATGCAGTGCCAAAATAAGAGAACTCTTTTCCATTAGGGAAAAATGCATTACATTTTGCAAAAGGGTAACAAAAGGTGGAAAGAGAATGTTCGCTTTTTCATAATTATGTGACAATTTCATTGATTATACCTAGCAAATGACAACGGCACATAGAGATGGCAGAAGGGGGGAACTCGATGTAGTGGGGATGGAATGGCGGTAAATCACCATCACGTATTACAAGCTGTAGTATTATAGTTTTTATCCAAGCGAACAATGGCCAAATATTTCAAGCGCAAATTCAGCTCTGCTCTAACTGCAATTTGAAAATGCACCAGCAGCAGCAACAGCAAGAGCGGCTAATGGCTGGACTGGTTTGGCTGCTGTCGATGATGATGAATAATACGTTCAAGCCAAATCCAGGACATACCAACAGTGAAAAAAAAAGAAATGAAAATCGAAAAAGACAGAAAAAACCGAAAAAAAACAGGAGGAGGGGTGAGGAGTAAAGATAAAACCCAAAGACTGGGCCAGGCACGTGCTCTTCTCTCTTGTTGCCTTGGCATTGTTCCTTCGCTACCGAACTTGCCGCAGTTATATTTCATATTTCTTCAGTAGCTTCTGTTCTATGCTCAATTCATTGCATCTGCCGTTCTCTTCCAATCTGTCTCTTGCCCCCCACATCTATAGCATGTCCAGCTTCTTTTTTGCAGTAATCTGAATTGCTTTCTCACTTTTTCATGGAGCTGCAATCTTTGAAGCTGAAGAATTTTTACCTGCATGGAATTTGAAATCATGTGAGGGTCACGTAAGCAGTCTTACTTTGTCAAGACTGGCAAGTCGGGAGTAAGCTCCATCATTTACTGTCATTTACCTTAGTGCTGGTTTCGGTATACTGGAGTTTCGCCACGGGTTCTATCGATATTAAAAAACTTCCAGCCACCGTTAACTTATGCACGAGTGCTTCGATTTCATGTGAGTTCTTCATGGGAATTTGTATTTCACTCGCAGCATGTTGCAAAACTAAAAAGCCGTTGAAGAGATTGCAGAAGCTAAATAAATAAATTGATTTCTACTGTCTCTGTCTCAGTTAATTAAAAGACAACAATCGAAATAAATTGAGGCAGTTTTCATATACATATATATAAACTTCGTGGATTGCAAGCAAAACAAGCAAATTGAAAAACAAGATACTTTCAATTACATATACATACATATAAGAAATTTACTATTTGCTAGAATAAGATTGGTAATAAGAAAAAACGAAAGCATCGAATGAAGCAGTAGTAAGAAAATAAGACGGTTAAAAGAAAAAATTCTTCAATGCAAACGATGACTCCAGATGAATCCATAACTTTAACTTAATTGCATTTAATCATTTTTCAAACATTTATATTTATATTATTATAAATAAGGAGGCAATTAATGGCTTAGACCAAACAATTTAAATTTATTTTACTCTTAGTAATTGGATAAGCATTTATTTTCTATCTAGGAGTATTTCACCATCAGAATCAGGTAAAACTTTAAAAATCTTTCAACACTTCACTTTAATTTAATAGATATACTAACTGTGGGGTAGAATTTACTTAAGTTCAATAACAATTACATTTTCGCTTTATATATTAAATTTTAAACTTACCACATTTCGGCGGAAAAAAATGGAAAATACAGCCTCAGTGTACAATGGCAAAAATTTATGTGGAAATCGAGTTAAGACCAAGGCGTGGTAGCACAGCTCTTGCCTCTCTTTTTGGTTGACAAGACAAAATTTAAATCCACGACAATTCTTTGCACTCGAAGGACAACTCTTTGCATTGTGCCCAGGACGTGCTGATAGCAAAAGCTTCCGTTTGGCAAACGAACGCCACATGCGGCGACCAACTCAGCTGGTGCCACAACCCAAATGCCTGCAACCTTTCCAAACCAAACCATTCGTAACCCTTTTTAGCCACCTCCCTATTGCCACGCCCATTGTTTGCTGTGAAATGAATTTCTAATACAAAAATTGCATTGAAAAGTGCAGCGATGACGCCTTCTGGTAGACGCTTTAGCGTCAAGAGCTAACAATTGTTTTGGCAAACGTTGCCAACTTTCAGAGAGGAGAAGCACCAGTCCTGGTGCTGGAGCTGAAACAGGAGCACACGCATCAGGCCGGAAGTGGTTCGCGTGTGTGAGATCTTGGTATCCCATTTTTGCCTGTGGCTTTTGCACAAACTCACTCACTTCACGCTGGGCATGCAAAATGCAAATCTAATACAATGCAAAACGCCAAAAAGGGTACAACAAAAAAAAAAAAGAAAAAGAAATGCCGAGAAGGGTGTTGCAAAAGAATAACGAGTCGGTGAAGGGAGGGGGTGTGTGCGTATTTTGCTCACTCACATACATATATATGTATACACGAAAAACAGGAAATTGAATTTTCGACTTTGCCAAGTGTGCGTGCCAAGGCTACAGACGACAGACTGAGATAGAGATGGAGTGAGGAGAAGCAAATGCAGATAGAGAGGTGTGGAGAGGGGAAAAGGATGAGAGGCACAGGAACTACAACTACACCCAATATTACACACAAGTGTCGAGGCATAAGTTGTTCCTGTTCCATGTGGAGAGAAGATCCTGTCTGCTGGTGTTGCCGCTGCTGCAACCATTACGTACGCAGGACAAGAACTCCTGACACTGCCAGCGTCTCGTTTTGCATACCAAGCACTTGCATACCCACACGAACCATTCCCCCTTACCACCTTCACCCTCCACCACTTCCTCTTGCTTCTCCAACCAACCGCCAACAAAAGCCAAAGCCAACTTTTGTGCCAGCGGAAACGAAATATTTAACAACAAAGCAAACACAAATACAAATACAAAAATACCCTTGCCATCGATGTGCGTGTGTGTCTATGGGTGTGTTTGTATGTATGTACATGTGTCTTTGTTCTGCATAATTGAGTGGGCGGGGCTGACTGTGACTTTAATTTGCCTGGCTTTCATCTCTCTGACTTTGTTGCAGAGCATTCCAAAGAAAAAAAACACAAAAACCAAATGGAAGGGGAGAACCCCAACAACAACAACAATAAGAGCAACAAAAAACTAAGCTAAAATTAATAGCCGAGAGCATTTCAACAATTTCGCAAGTTTTTCAAACCCATCAACCCCACCCCTTTTTCACTCTATCTCTCTCACTCACTCTATCTCTGTCAATGACTTATCATATACAAATTACAAGCATTTTGCTTACGCTAAATGCCACGCCTCCTCCCACCATCATCTTAAGCAACTTAACAACAATTAGAGATGAGCAAATTTCAACAATTTTCTCTAACAACTTACACTACTTCGAGTTGAAGTTTATTTAGATTAGAGTTTCTTTCATTGGGATCATTATTACACAAAGTAAAGTTTTCTACCATTTAAAGCAAAAGTACTTAAAGTTGCTTTAAGTATAGTAATAATTAAATAGCAATATGCAAATATTTGTAGAACGATTTTTTAATGTAAAATGGTTTAACGTCTACAAAAAGCAAAGTATTTAAGTGACGAAATATATTTGAGAATGAGAAGATAATGATGATAAAAAAATGTATTATTTTTATATATATCGAAAATTATATAATATTGACACATTACTACATTTATGTAAGTATTAAAATATTTAGGTTTATTTCCGATACATTGTTCTTATATGGAAAAAAAACGAGAAATCGCATCTAAAATTGTAAGCTTTAGAAAATTTCCAAACATCAAGTTAAAGATCAAGCGAAATCTGTGTGTAGTAAAACAAAAATATTACAAAGGGGACACCCGGGTTTGAACCGGGGACCTCTCGATCTGCAGTCGAATGCTCTACCACTGAGCTATATCCCCAGATATTTAAATACAGATTCTATAAACAAGTTAACTTATTGTAAAACAGAATTAGCTAACATTGACCCCAGAATATAGATTTATACTATTTTTTATAGTAAAACTTAAAAACATATTGTCCTTCAAAGCGGGAAGAGTTGTATAGTTATTATTTAATATACATATATAATGTACTGAAACTCTTATTAAGGACGAGAGACAGTCTTTGAGATATCTTTGAAATCTTTGGAAAACTAATTATTTCATTCCATTGGACTTTCATTTATTCCGTGTTCTCTAGCTTAAAAATATTCTTCTCTCTATGTGTTAAAATACTACTTATAATTTATTAATTTGTTTTTCAATGTTAAATGAAAGTTAAGGATTTATGGTGACTTTAATTGAGAAAGGTAAAAATATTCCTGTTACACTCTCTCTTCTTCATTCTTTATGCCGCACGTTATCATCTCGAAACCCCACCATCAACCTTTCTATGTATTCTCATACAGAAAGGTCAAAAAGTTACGAAATTTACGTTTGTAAATTGCTTTAAAAACTTCTCTTCAAATTCTATCTGCCGTTACAATTTCGCTAATTAACTCAACGCTCAAGTTGCCCGAAAAGTTTGGGGCGGGCCACCATTATAGACGGCAATCTTTCAGCCCATCCTTACCCGCCACACTAAGTTTCATCACCCCGTTGCTGAGTCGATGCCACGTTTGTCGCTAATTTTGCTAATCAAAGTGCGGACGGAAGTCGGATTCGATTTTATTAAATGGAAAAACATTGGTACACAGAACGAGGGGGAAAAATTGTTGTTGATAATTTGTAAAAGGAATTGTTGGGTGGCAATAACAGACAAACAAAAAATACAAATTCATATATATGTAAAATATAATAACAAGAACTCAAAAAACAACAACAATAAATGTTGAACTTTGTTAATAGAAAGGCAAAGGAAATGAGTTTCTGGGTTGATAATTAGCCGCGTTGTTTTAAGCCTCCAGAAAAAAAGCAATGAGCTAGGGAATGAGAGGCTGAAAAAGGCAAAAGGGATCTTTGTCTGGGTTATGGTTATTGTAGAAGCACGTGCCCTTTCCCCCCTCCACACCAAACCCCATTGACAAAAAGTCGATAATGTCGAGGCATAGCCGCAAGAGCAGCAACAACAAGAACAACAACAACACCACCAATAACCGGAGTTCACACAAAAGCAAACAAAACACATCACACCCAAAAAAAAGAAGGACCAAAAAGTCTAGTGGAACAAGAGTTTATTCGGAGGCAGTGATATTTTAATACCCTTTCCAGTTTATTATAAAAAAGGTATCTTAAAGCAAATCCAATTATTTCGGAAAAAAACATAATTTCGAAGAAACAACATTTTCTTTGCTTAAATTTATTTTTTCAAGAATCACCTTCAAACATGAGTCAAACATCCATTTCGAATCAGAAGTCTCTTCCAGTAAACTGTATATACCATTTATCGAAGAGTATAAAGCGTCAGCAAAGCGAACAGAAGCTGAGGGGAGAAAAAAAACTAATAACCAAAAATTGCGCCTCTCTCTCTTACTCTCACACTTTTCTCCAACATTCCCTCCATGCCTTTTCTCTCGCTCTTCTCGACTCTCCAGCCAAAAGTCATAAAATTCAAGCCATTGAGTTTTTGAAATCGCTTCAAGCTTCATTTCGATTGCTCCCTCACATGGCACCCCAACCCAACCCAATCCCACCCCACTCCAACATGGCAGTCACATGCCCTTGGCCCACGGCCCTTCGTTTCGCCAGTTATCGGTTGGCCTCTTGACTTTTTGTCTCTTCCATGGCAATGGCCAAAGCTTTGGCTGTTTGGCCATTTAAATTCGTTACGTTTCGATTGGCGTGAATATGCAGTCAACTTTATGAAATTTATAGTTTAATCTGATAGATAGGAAATTGCTTTGTTTTGCAACGGCGCAAAACAAGGGAGACGGTGTGTGGAGGCAGGAAAGTGAAGGCGAAATGGAATTGGGAATGGGTCTCCAAAATGGGCAAAAGTTAGCAAAATATAAAATAAGAGGTATGATTCGAGAATAGAGTGTGGATGTGAGGGAGTAGTGGGGATCTAAAGCTTTTGATTGAGCCGACAAAAAGATAAAATTGTGAAATTTATGATACTGACTAAAAAAAAAAAAGAATGACCGAATCGAGAGGATAGCAGGATAAGTGGAGTGTTAGCAGTGAGCATTGAATTTCAAAATGCTCTCAGCATAATTGGTAATGAAATTTAAATGTAACAAAATTGTTAATTTTATTAGGTTTTTTTTTTTTAATTTAAAGTTTTTGTACAAGAACATAAATAATGAAGGGAAATCCTGATTATATTTCAATGAATTTAAATAAATGGCAAGCAATTGTTTTCAAAGTCTAAAGTGACAACAAGAAAGAATAGATAATACTGCCTATAACTTCAGCAAAGTTTGTTGGGAGCCTAAGATAAATTTTTATCATATGACAACAAGGCAAAAAACAAATCAAAGGGGACACCCGGGATTGAACCGGGGACCTCTCGATCTGCAGTCGAATGCTCTACCACTGAGCTATATCCCCGAATGTACACATATATATACATACATATATCTCTAATTCAGATAAAATATGAATAAATCAGGTTTTATTATTGATGACAATCTCAGAATTGCTTAAGTCTTTCTATATTCACGCAATATTTTAATACAACTAAATAATTCAGCGTGCGTCTCAGAAAAAAGTTTTATATATACATAGCAGCAAATTGTTAATCATATTCGATTGAAATTAATTAACATTGGTAAAATTCATAGTCATCGCGATTATAGATTTTTTTTTGAATTTTATAGCATAGTTTTTAGGGCCTCAAGACAATTTTTCATATACATACATATGTAACCTAGAATAGAATAAGTATTTCGGATTTTAAAATTTCACAAAGTACTATTTACCAATACTCGAAAATATTGAGTGAAAATACTCAAAACTAATTTGAATTAAGCTCATCTATTTTGAAAAGAGAAGAAGATATACAATTATTTGACAAATCAAAAGGAATTTCGCATAAAATAATCAATGGAAAAACTTTTAAAGAAAATCTTCTGAGACCATGCTTGAATGCTTTTTATATGAATTTTACTTTTATTTTAAATTATACTTGATATCAGAGTGTATGAAAATGTTATTTAATAAATGTATTCGAATGTTATAGTACCTTTTCCAGTCAATTGCCTAATTAAATTTGATATCAAATATTGTGAGATGAGAAATTCAATACAGGGACAAACACAAACAGCAGAACAAACAGTTTTCCACTTGAGGCAACCGCCAAAGCCCAGCAACAGAGATTTGCATCTGCCATTCTCTCATTCTACCTTCGACTCCCCCTGAGGGCGTGTTCACCGAGGCTTTAATAATACTTTGAGAATGGCGGAGGGAAGGTTCGCAAAGCTCAGGAGTTAATAACACAACCAAATGTTTGGGCTGGTCCGACATTAAAATCATGCGGTTCATTGAACGAGCGTTCAGCAACTGACCAAAGTCGCTTTCAATATCAAAAGTGGAAGTGCAGAAATAACAGACCGTCTCACCATATCGACTATTTATATATGTATATTGTGATAAGGTATATATGTACATACATACATACATACATATTGTAGTAGGCAGAGAGTCATCTCTTCTTTGAATGTTGACTTAACGCTGGGACAATTTGACAAGTGGCTGCAATGTTATGGTATGTGTTTGTATGTCCATCAGGCCTGTCCACCAGGTTGTTGTTGGTGTTGGGTTTGGGATTGGGTCAACCGAGCAACATCACCCAATTCGTTCGTCCAACTCGCTGTATCCGTATCCGTCGTAGTCGCCTTCACCGTCGCTGTCATCGTCGTTGGTTGGGCTCAAAAATATATATGTCAATGACGTTGCTGCAAGCGCAGCTTGTTTGTTCTTATCCTTTGGCACTCATATAAAGTTTGTTTGCGGATTTGTGCAGTTGTGCAATATGTCATTGCATTGCTCAGTGTTCAGCTGGCAGCCAAAGCCAACTGAAGCAGAGAAGCCAGCAACCAGCAGCAACAGCAGCAGCAGTAAGGACCACGCTTAATGGCAATGTACGTTCAAGTAAACACACACAGCACATTTACATCGACACACTTGTCTTTGAATGACGAGGGTTAACCATACCGTTTTATGTAATATAATTCCTATTAGGCTAAAAGAGAAAAACATTAATTAATCCTTTTAGCCATTAAATTAATTTCTTAAAATATATTATTTATTTCAAACAAAAGTATAGTTTCAACTTAAACATTTGCAATCAACGAGCGAAACAAAAAAAGACCGTCTGACTCTTGCGCCTACTTTTGGAATATGTTTTGTTTTTATTATAGCATAATTTTTTTGATCCTCCACAAATTTTAAAAGAATAAGCTATAAACAGTTAACCAAAAACAAACACTTCAAGGGGACACCCGGGATTGAACCGGGGACCTCTCGATCTGCAGTCGAATGCTCTACCGCTGAGCTATATCCCCAGATGTTATAAAAGCTGAATAATCATGGATTAAATATAACGCTTAAATTAATCACATTTATGTATTGCTCAGCTCCTGCTTTATTTACAAATAATATTTCCAAGCTAACCTCGCATTTATATATGCAGTTCACAGTGTGCAGCGTCAACTAACAAATCCTTTTGGCATTATAAACATTATTAAAATTTCATGTTTCCTGCTATATGCGACGCTTCCACTTCTGCCCATGCCCACGTCCACACTTTACTCCATCCCTTCAATAAACCGCCCACTCAAAACGCAAACGTAACCAAACATGAAACACGAAACATGGCAAGGAGTAAAAGTCGATGGAGACGGAGCATGAATTGCAGATGGTTGGGAAGCTTTCAGCTCATATGGCTCACAGAATCGCCTGACCATCATCATCAGCCACCTCTAGTTCGCTTGCCTTCCCCCAACCATTCTTTACTCTTACGTTATCCATAAGACTGTCTAGCCTTACTTATTTGCAGCATGCTTCATGCTTTATGGTTACTTGGTCAAGGGCCTTCATACATACGAATACACATCCACACACGCACACATGCTTACTTAAGCACACATATACATACATATGTACACTTATACACGTAGAAACATAAAATGCAAGAAAATTTCGCAGTAAATCGTTAAAATGGTTTATATATTTAAGTAAAATATGCAAAAATCTTCTGTTTTGTTTTGGAGTCAGATCTTTTCGTAATCCCAATCCCATTCTATATACCGCAAATCTCCTACCCCTCAAATTATGCAATTTAATTTGAAAATTTAAGAATTCGCATAAAAAATTCGAAAGGAAAAAGTCGCTTTTGTGGGTAAATATTTATTAGCATCCTTGTTTTTTATGACTTATGCATGATTTTTAAGAGCTTTAATATGTGGGATCAAGTTTTGTGGGCAAATGAGAGCATACTTTTAGGATTTTTGCTTTTGCGTGTAATGGATGGGATAAATTTATGTAATACTAATCTGCTTTCTCTTATGTCCGTCTAGTGGCAAACTTTGTTTGCAATTGTTGTGAGATAAGTGAAACCTTTTTAAGTATTCTACACTCTTATCAAAAATGAGTATAAGATGTGCATAAATGAATTCAACTGTTTTCATTCATTAACTTAAACGAAACAATGTTGTACATTGAATAGACAGAAGAATAACAACTTTAATTAATTGCTAATTTATTAAGTGGAAATAATTTATTATGGAAATTCACTGGCAATCAATTATTTTACATTTTATACCATGTAAATTTGAAAATATTAATAATTAAGAAGAACGCCCTTAATAAAAACCAAAAGTCGATAGGGCTTTCATTCATGGCAAATATAGCTGGAACAATCAATGTATGAAAAATCGATTTACCGTTTTGAAGTGTCATCACTATCACCAAAATATTTACAATATGTGGCAGCCCTGGTCTAGTCTAGAGCTGGGAAACCATCGATAGTCTCCCACCTCCATGGATTTTGCAATGATGGAAATAAAAAATCGATAGTTTGATATCGATGGTTTGGTATTTTTCCATCGATGGAAGAAACCTTTGATATAATTGATGGTTATATCGGAAATTTTAAAGGGGTATTCGGTTTGTTAACTGATTAACTCAAAGGGTTGATTAAGATTAAATTTCTTCCACTACATGTAACCAAATCAAGTTCTATACATCGCCATCGAAAAATTTACATCGATTTATCGCATTTTATAAATTCCATCGATACTATCGATGAGGCCATCGATGGCTTTCCCAGATCTTGTCTAGTCATTTGATTAAAAGACTTTAATTTGCAATTAATATTTGTTTTGCCGTCTAGCGCCATGAAATTTGTTTGCGACTATTGCAAATTAGAAATAACGTCGAGTCCAATTTATACGGAGACAAAAGTGTTTGCTGGTCGCAAAATAAATGACTTGCTTCAAATTGTGTCAAACTTCAGTGTAAGTAAAAATTTTGACTTTTAACGACACTTGAAATAATAAGTCTAATGGTATATTAAATTTTTTCAGTTGCCGTCCAACTTTCGCATTGTATTATGCAATATTTGCGCCTCCTATTTAATAATCGCAACATCCTTAATAGAGAAAATGCAAAAGTTGATCGACAACAGTTTAGAGAAAACGGAAACAATTGACCAAAGTGAAAACGAAGAAGAGCTGAACCATGATCTGCAATTGGTTGATCTGAAGAAGAATGCAAGTCCATCTAATACAAATAAATATAAGCCAATAGATCTTACGGATGCCGTTCAACTTTTGCCATCTAATGATAAGCCCAAAAATAATGAATCTCTTGTGCAGCTGTTTGGAGCTAGTCGCGCTAGTAATGTCAAAGCCTCGAAAAGTTCTTCGCTTTCGCTGGAAGATCAAACTTTAGAACATGAAACCAAAGAAGTGACTGAAATTGTCAATCCGGACGTCGAAGACTTTGGATGTAGATTGTGCGACTTTAAGAGTATGGAAGCACAGTCACTAAAACAACATCTCAAATCTGTACACCAACTGCAACGTCCAAGAGTATTTTTCTGCACCGTCTGTCCCAAATCATTTGGCTTAATAAAGACTCTTTCCGCACACTTATTGACCCATGGGATAACCAGTCAACAGAACACAACCAAGAGCCAGGAAAAGATGACAAAGAAAAAGCTTACAGCAACAAACCATCTGGCTTTAGTTATAGCGCCTAAATCAAAAGAAGTGTCCTCCTCAAGTCTTCCAGTTGTCATACAGAAAATGGTTGAGCATACCATCAATCCTGATTGTAATCTCCAGAATATTGGAGAAAATGAAATAGAAATTATAAGGGAAGACATTGACAATGGGGACAAGACAATTGATCAAAGCAATAAGATACAGATATTAAGTGTAGAGATAATTAAGAAGCCAAACATAATTCAAACCATCGAGAATAATTTAAGTTCCAAGCCAACTATATTTAATTCTTTGCAGGAGCAAACTGAACGCGAATCCAAGACCCCAAACCAATCCTTGGCACTTAGCATGGAAATTGAAAGTTCTCCAACAAAAGTATCCAACGCAGAAAATACTATCGACTTCAACAATGCAGAAACTTTTTGTTCGTCAAGCAATGAGATATATCCGACTAAATATATTGAAAATCCAGAGGATGACGAATCAACAGCAAAACAAAGTTTGCACTTGGATAATGGATCTAACTATAAAATTGTTAAACGGAAACTTGGTAACTCCTTACATTATGATGATAATTCGAAGAATATCCCAATCACAGAAGACATCAAAAAAGTTGATGAAAGCTTTGATGGCATCAATCACAAAGTGATGCCACTTAAAAAAGCGAAACATGCATCCCCAGAAACTAATGAAGATGTAGTTGATTGCACTCAATGTGGCAAAACTGTCAATTCCCTTAAAGATCTTCAATCTCATATGCAAAAAAAGCATAATCAGATCCTAAAGTGTCCAATTTGTTTTGTCGTATATGCTTGCCACTTGAAATATGCGACTCATTTCAGCAAATGCGATAAACTCAATGGTTTTCCCTGCGGCGTACGAAAATGCAAGAAAATTTTTGAAAATGGTGACTTCTTAATTTCACACTTGAAAAAGAAACATAAGTTTTTCTAGAAATTTATGGTCCTTTCCAAAGCCCAAGAGGCCAATGCCAGGCCAGGCCAATGATCGAATTTAATTCAGATATTCAGGAGCTTAAACATGGATGATCCAGGCTACAAATGTATGGATGGCACTAGTTGTCTACTGCTTGTAAAATTAGTTGGATTAGTAGTCACACAATCACCTAAAAAATACATAAACAGAATCAATCTTAACAGATAATTAGTAACTTATCACACAAATCGTTCACCTTTCCTGTATATTTGGAAAGTATACTTTACATATTTCATAAATCTAATTTTTTATTGAGACCGTGTAAGGTAAAGTTTTTCAAACAAAGTAAATTCGACAGTGTGTGCGACTACTACATCAATAAATACGGCTATAAAAATATTGGAATCTTTTATTTAAACTATCAACAAATTTTAATTATTTAAAAAAAAAACTTGTAATACAAATAAAATGCTTATAATACTTAATTTGCTCCTCATAGAATTTTTTTTTTGTATTTTCCATGATTGGGAAGCCAATAAATTATCCCAAGTTGATCAGATTATTACATTGGAACAAAGACAAAATGGCAATTTTCATCCAAATAAATAAAAATTGTGGAAAATATTTCAACTGTACACCAAATTTAATGACATTTGAACAAGCCGTCTATTAACGGGTAATTCATATCTAATACCTAAATAAATACCATTAATTAATTTATCGCAATTTACTGGCAAATCGCTTAAGAATTTTACTTTGATAGCAAAATGAAATTTATTGCAGATTTACTTTCGCCACAGTAAATAAATGTATCTGAAATAGTGTTGAAAATCGTTTGACCTTTCGCCAAAACGCGACGACCTTTGCTCTAGGAATGAAACAAATAAAAAACACAAAACTTCACGAGAAAACCCTTTTAAACAGTTGGCGAACAACTAAACTCCTCGGGTCATTGTTTCCATAGCAAAAACTTCTTCCATGCAATAGCTTTGCATTTTTCTTGGCATCTCGAAAAGTTCAGCTGCGGCACAGAGGCTTTTTGCTAACTAGCTGGCTCAATGCCTCACCCCATCTCTCCATGCACCACCACTTCATCCTTTGGTCCTGCCACCTTTTTTACGTTAGCTAAACCAAACGCACTTAACACTTGTGAGTCGAGTTTTAGCGTGTAACTTTTGTGCTGGGAATCCAGTGAACTACTTTTTATACCTGTGCTAAAAGAGACAGAGCAGGAAAAAGCAGGAAGAAAGAGGGGAAAAACCAAAAAAAAGAAACAACAACAAACGGAAAAATAGAAATCTGCTTCAGTGCGTCACGTAGGCGCTTCAAAAAGTTTTCATTTTTGCGAAATTTACGATTTAACGTTAAAGTAGAGCAAAACAACAAGAAGAAAAGAAAAAACACAACACTTGCATACATATACATATCTATATAGTAGGTACATATTTAACTATGTACATAGGTATGTATAAGTCTATATAGCATATATAAAGGTACAAGTACATATATACCTACTTAAAAGAATGGCAAACTTTGAACACGACCAAAAATCCCGCTAAGTAAGTGAAACGCCCCCTTCCTCCGCTCAAGTTGCCTTTTGATGATGTTGCTTTGGGTTTGGATCTGGGTTCAGCTACACGTACTTTGGATTTTGTTGCTGTTGTTGTTGTTGTCATTGTAGCTTCTGCTTTCTTTATTGCACTTAAGATTTACTCATCATCAGCAGGTGTTATGCCTGCTTGCAAAGCAGAATGTACGATTGAATTTTACAGAGGCCACAAAAAAAAAAAAGGAAACCGAAACCAAAAACTGATACCGAAATCTAACCAACCACCAACGCACAGCTTTTGCAATTTTTATGTGCAATTTTTTCCCTTCTTTTCTTTTTTTGGCGTTCATGGGAATGAGAACTGTCGCTGGTGGCTCGTTAAGCAGTGGGGGGATTGGACAGGTGGTAGATTAGATTGGACGAATGGCATGTAACAGACCATAAGAGCTTACTTTGATTTCATTAAATATTTAAAAGTTCACTCGAAAGGCCTACAATAGACTGTAAATTTGTCTTGTGTTTTTTTTTTTGAAATTTTAAACACAAGATATAGAAACAAATGTTTGACAAAAACTACAAATTTAAAACACTCGATTTTCTAATGAATTTTTTTTGATAATTAGTGGAATAAATATTCTCAATCGGTGTTTAAATGTGGAAATACTTCATATCGTTTCAGTTCTAACAAAGATTGTTATTTTGTATCACATTTCCGTTTTTGTTTTTGGCTTAAATTTATAAGCATATCTTTTGAGAGAGAATTTGCAATGTATAATAAGTATCTAACACTATTTTGAAAACATATTTTTATTTTTTAATTTTTGGGAAAACTATATGGTTTCCCTCGAGCCTGTTTATTTAAATGATAAAAAATATGTTTACAAAATATATCATATATGCAAAATGTAAATCTTACTTGAAGCATACAATTTTAATTTGGCTTTCTAGACCATAACCCTTTTGGAAAATAGACTAAATTAAAATACTTCTTATTGATGTATTCCATTAGGTGTAGTAGATAGGACTTTACCAACCATAAAAGTCATCAACTAGTCGTTTCGAAATCTTACACTATTCCAAGTGCTTTTAAGATGATTTAGGACAAATGTGTGTGTGGGTGTGCATGTGTGTATATAGACGCCACCTGACCGAATCATCCAAGCCCAAAATACGGCCACCCTGCTGCAAATACAATTTAAATTTTTAAGCGGCATCTACTTTGGACGCAAAGCTTCTGATGCTGCTGCTGCTGCTGCTGTTACTGGTGGCGCTTCCAGAGTCTGTCTCCGTCTCTTGCTCTGTGATTCGTGTCACGCAGCAGCCTCTACGGGTGGCAGCGTCATCAGCATCATAGCCATCAGGATCAGCATCAGCATGTTGTCGTTTGGCATCGCATTTTCTCATTTTTTTTTTGTGCTTGAATGTTGCAATTTCAACCCGTTGATGGATTTGATACGTTTTTTTTTTTCTTTCATCCTATATATGCTCTGACAGCGGCTGCAAAATCAGCGCAAATCAGTAACAAACGTATAGATGATGCGAGGCCCGAAGAAGAACAAGGGTGTGCGACATGAAGGCAAGAGCAAACTCAAATTGATGACACCCGCAGCGACGTCATCGTCATCCGTCCTGACAACCGACCGCCCCTTCCCCTTGACTGACACTGATACTCAACAAATGCTGCCGTGCTGGTGTGTCTGCTTCTTTACATGTCGCACACGCACACATGCTGAGCTCAAATGACACTAAATTTCGTTGATTAGATGCCCCATGACCATGCCTTAGCCGGAAAACGCAAAACGCAACGCTTTTCTGTGGCATACTTGATGCCAAAACCATTGCGTGCCATATAGGCAACCCTTGTTATTTTTTTTTTTTTTTCATTTTGGCTAAATTGGTGTTGCATATTCGTATTTACCATTCAATTGGGGCCCCTTTCCTTTGACTATCTTCACACAATACTAATTTGGATTATAAGTCGGATGATTTCATCAGTATTCAAAGCAAATAATATCGATTTGAAATAACTTTTACAGAACCAAACTTGAAATCTGTTTTCGAATTCGAATCAAATTATTAAGATTCAAATCTTTTGTCGCTAAAATAGTAGATATAAATAAATTCATCAATTAGCAAATTAGTGGGCACCCTTCACTAATTTTTTCTTTCTTTGAGTTTGTAGCAAGACTTGTTTTATTTTTATACCCTTGCAAAAAGGGTATATTAATTTTGGTCAGAAGTGTGCAACGCATAGAAGGAAGCATCTCCGACCATATAAAGTATATATATTCTTGATCAGCACGACGAGACGAGTTCAAATAACCATGTCCGTCCGTCCGTCCGTCCGTCCGTCCGTCCGTCCGTCCGTCCGTCCGTCCGTCCGTCTGTCCGTCCGTCTGGATCGATGCGAACTCCTCCTAGACCGTAAGAGCTACAGAGCTGAAATTTTGCACGTAGGCTTGTATATACTGCAGGGTTTGTATATCTCGGATTCAGTCGGATCGGACCACTATATCATATAGCTCCCATACAAACGGCAAAGTCACGAACAGTGACTTTTCTCAATAACTTCATTATTTTATCAACAATTGCCATACAAGTTGGTATTGGTTAGTTTTGTGTTCTTATTAATAATTGTGCCAAATTTGATCAAGATCGGGATACTATATCATATAGCTCCCATACAAATCGCAAAGTCACGAACAGTGACTTTTCTCAATAACTACGTTACTTTTTAAGCTATTGTCGTGAAATTTAATATATATAAGTTTATTGTAACTATAAACCACTGTACCAAATTTGATCAAGATCGGGTGACTATATCATATAGGTCCCATAGGAACGATCGGTCAAAAACAGTGACTTTTGTCAATACCTTAGTTACTTTTGATGCGATTGCTTTCAAATTTGACATTTGTCAGTTTAATATACATATCTGTTAATGCCTATGCCGAATTTGATGAAGATCGAGTGACTATATCATATAGATTCCATAGGAACGATCTGTGGAAAACAGTGACTTTGATTATTATCTTCGTTATTTCCGAAGATTGTAGGCCGTTCATTCGCAAACATTAGCCTTTTTAGATAAAACGTTTTTTCCTGTGATGGCTATAGGTAAGGAAAGAGTTACTAAAAAAGATGCAAGGGTATACAAACTTTGACGCGGTCGAAGTTAGCCCCGGCCCTCTGGTTATTTTATGTACCAGTTAACTGTGTGGCCTAATTGACAAATCTGTGCGTAACAAGCAAATGCAATCTGCTGCAACATAGACTTATCTTACCGCAAACACCCTCACACATGCACCACACACACACACAGACCAAACACACCTACATAGTTCCCCGCAGGTGAATGCGCCAGACTGTGTGCTATATAAATTAACACAAGTATTTCTGCACCTATGCCACACCCACATGCAAATGCATGCTAACAACCACTTAACATAGGAATTCCACGCCTACCAACCCACACTCTACACCACACCAACACCCTACCACCGACCCCCTCCCCGACAAGAGCGCTTGGCATCAATGATGAACAACTATTAAAGAAATTACGGGCCGATTCAAATGTTAAACGGGAACGGGGTCGTGGCAAGTGGCGCTTTTTTTGCAACAATTTGACGCAAGTTAAAATTGCATGCGGGTGCGTTAAAAGTTGCGACTGCGTCTGCGTCTACTGATGTTGCTTCTGCCACTAGGATGATGATCCCAGGATCCCAATTCGGGGAAAAACTTTGCTTTGCCACGCGACAGCCTGTGTAAATAGTTTGGCTAGAGAGAATGGTAAAAGTCGGTTTCGTATATGCCCCCGGCCTCAATCAAAGTTGCCGTATAATGATTGTGTGTGCCCACCAAAAAAAAAAAAAAAGAACAAAATAAGTAAGGGGAAAAAAGGGATAAAGAAAAACGAAAACGAATACGCGGCAGCCAGCAGCAGGATAAAGTTTTTCGCGCCAAGCGGTTTCTCTTAACCAGCAGTTTTAATTTCGCCACAAGGCAAGAAAGAGCGCATCTTGAATGAAATTTTAAACAAATAAAATGGCGCCTTCGACTTAATGATGTGGCTGCTTCTGGGTGAGATATGTATGTGCACCTATGTATGTATAATAGTACGTATTTGGTTAGCCGATGGCTGGATGGTGGGTCTTTGCAACTTGGGACTAACTCCAAGACGCGTCTCGCACTTAAATTAGTTGCAAACCAAAAATGTAACTAAAAAAGAGAAATCGCTTTCAGCTCAGACTTCATTTCTTTTTTTGTCTCACTTCTCTCTTTACTTTTCTTTTTTAAAATGGAGAATGAAACAAAATGTATCTAATTGTAAGAGTTTCAACAATGTGACATCTCATATAGTATCTATATGTAAGTATTTATACGACTTTGGTAACTCATATGATAAACAAACTTGGATAACCAAGTCATTATATCCTTTAATAATTAATCTAAAGGAGAATAGCTATCTAAACAAATCAACACCAAATCAATAATCGTATAGCACTGGAAACTTATTTATTGTTTGTTCATATACTTATTCATTTTATAGCACTGAGTAACCAATTATGGTAAGTCCTTGCTTACTGATATATTATATAAGGAACTTGTACTCTGAATTTATGCTTTGTTTATCTATAAATATCCCAAAAGTAAAATTAAAATACCCCTTTAAAATATTAAGGCCCGGAAACGACTGAATATAATAATGAAAATTGTATAAAATCATCTGATCAGCAAACATGTAAGTATCTTATTCCAGATAATACAATTTATTAGCATGTATTTAGATATTTTAATTTTGAAAAAAGGACTTCAATAAGAAAATTACAGAACGCTGACCTAAAAAACCATTAAAAGATTCAAGAGGAAATATTTGGTATATTTGTCTTTATGGTAGATTTCTTATTCCCACCAATTTAAATTACAACACAGTTTTTAAATTAACAATGTAAAAAAAATAATAATTAACGAATATCAATCAATAGGTACGACCCCAAAGATACATACCAAATGAAAAGATAAAGAACTCAAAGAAATTTTTCATGAACTTAATAATCGCATATACTTTTGAATACACTAACTTTTTGTTTGCTATTTACATTTCTATTTTCATCTTTAGTTTTCCCTTTACTTTGCATAAAATAAATACTACATTGGCCCTTATCAGCGCTTTTTGAGAAGACTTTAAACTTTCGCCTCTGTTGAGTCAGCTTAATGATGGCAGCCCGTGGCAGGGCCAAAGTAGGGCCAGAACCCATTTCCATTTCTTGCCCAGTCCTAGTTGCAACTTAAATTGGAACTGCTTCCGGCGGCTTTAAATACCGTTAGTCACGCACATAAGTTTCGGTTTTTTTTTTTGTTTGTTCACCATTTTTCTATTTTTTCCCTTCATGCTTTTTTTCGCCCACGTTAGTGTAGGTAGGTGTCTTTAACTGAAAGCCCGCTTACATTGTCTTAGCAGAGAGAGAGAGAACGAGGACGACTTTTATGCAATTGGCAAAAAGTCTAGCTACCTTTATCCCGACCAGGAGAGGCCCAAACACCCGACAGACCCCGCCATCATCAGATGCCGCCAACTGCTTATCTAAACCCACCCGCCGATTCAATATGTCTGACTAACTGACTCAGCGCTTTGATTGCCGCCTGCCGCTAAAGAGGAAGCAACTTTTCTTTTTGGCGCTGCCTTTGCTGCTTGCTTCCGCAGTGTTATTCATCCTCAACCCTCTGCTTTGTCTCCGTCCCCCATCTGCGCGTCTCCAGGCGCTTCAGTCCCTCATTTCATGGCAAACTTCAACTTTGGCTTAATTTCGCGCACGAAGTAGTATTAAGATTGCTGGTGGACGGAGGTCTTTGGGGGTAAAACACACGTGTGGCATCCTTAACACATTCCAACAACAGAAACTACATAATAAAACACTTGGTGCTAAGGTTAAATTCCATTTCGTCCCACACACTTTTTAGACCCAGGGCGTGTCCTTCTGATCCTTCCAGGGTGGAAATTAAAAACTAAAAACATTGCAATAAACAGACGTACATAGATGGGCGGGGACCCTAAAGCTTTATATTTTCAATTCCCTTCGCATACGCCTCTGATAAATGCAACATTTTTGCGTTTTGTTTTCACTTTGTAACCAGTCAGTCCATAGGGGTGATTGCGGTGAAAGTATGGTAGGAAAGGAGTAGGGCAGCACGGGAAGTCGCGTCAATTATTGAAGACCCAACTGAGAATTTCCACTTTGATCCCCCCTTCTCTCTACTGCATGCCTCTTAGTGGCAATGGCTGCAAAAGGTGTGCTTTTAATTGTCCTCGTCGACATCGACATCGCGCAATGGCGTCAATATATTTAGCACAATGTCCGCATTCGCATCCGCACATCCGCATTTGGCACAAATTGTTGTTCTTGCTGTTTTGGCATTTATTTTTACTATTGTCTGCGTGTTTGACTGCTTGTTTAGCAATAATTTAGAAACTTTCGCTAAATATATGTTTCTTTTTCGTTCTTGTTGCTTCTGTGGCGTTATTTAGTTCCTCTCTTTGTATAAGCCAAGACGCGTTGGAGTTTGCAGGGCACAGTTTGTGCTACGAGTCTTTTGACACTACTTTTAATGCTTTAGAAAGGGCATACATGATATTTTTCTTTAGACCGTCAGCTATTTAGTCAGTATCCTGGCCGGCACTTAAGTCTTTGTGCGGCTCCTGTTTTACTTGGCCTACAAACTAACAAAACAAATTTGTTACTCTTTGTATGAGTAAATGTTTAAGTTTACTTAAACGTCTTCAATTATTAGCTCAAATTTTCCCCTATCGCTTTCTGACATTAGGCATATATAACGTATACGTAACGTGGGCAAGCTACACTATAAATATTTAATAAAAGCACAAATTATTAATTCGAGCTGTTATAATGGCAAAATTTAGCTCCCTCCCAGTTAACTAATGCTTTCAAAATCGTTCTTTAAATGAACATCATTGATATTTTTCTTGTTGTTTTTGTTAGCAATTCATTTCATTTCACTTGAGATGCAGACAAATCAACTCAATCTTAAGTATTCTATTGTTATACCTGATGCTTGGGTATCTATGTATGTACTTGTAGGACTCACTGTGTCTACTATGTGCCAAAACACTTTCAACACACTTCAGTCCTTCATCCTAGTGCTCCTTGTGAACTCATTTAATGCTCAAAGCCTTTTGCTTTTGCCTTTGCCTTTGAGATTTGCGTGTTTCGCTTAATGAAGAAGACAAATAATCGCGCAATTAAAGCCTTTTAGCTTTAAGCGCAGGTAAATAATTGCTGTGAGTGCAAAATGAAACACGAACACACACAGACACACACAAACACACTCACACAGTTACACTAACAAATGGTAAATGTATTCAAACAACAAATCTTAATGGCACGCTAGAATGAATAGTAAACGAGCAACGAACAAGGAGGTAAGGGAAGGATTACTACGCCTGCTGGATAGGGTAGAAAGATAGCAAGAAGGCGACGACGACGACGACGACGGCGACTGACGACTGCCTAGACATGGAATACTGGGAGATGTATAAAGATGGCAAGCAGGTCAGGAGCAGGGAGCAGCGACATGGCAGTGGTGGGAGTGGTGATTCTGTTGACTCGACTTGGCTTCCGTGCAAAATTCTTAATTGCACCTGGTGTACAACGTTTTCCGCTGACACTGCCTGCTGCCTGCTACTATGGATATCTGTATATAGCTCTGCTTGGGCTCCTGATGGCTTAGATTAACTGCCTGACAAGTAAACCCACTTACTCACACACTCACATTCACACACACACGGACTATGTTGCTGCTTCCGGCTGACTGTCAGTTCGCCTACCCGTCCGTCTGTCCGTTCGTTCGTCCATCCGTCAGTCAGTCAGTCATTCCGTAATTCTTTCACGGCTTATTCCAACAACTGAAAGTGCTCTTGACTCACGTGCTCAGCACTTGTAATTATTTTTCTTATTGTTCGAATTAAATACTCAAGGATTTATACGATTTTTCTACCTTCTCAAAACGAAAAACAAAAAATATGCTCGAAAAAAAAAAAAAACAATAGAAAAGTTATTAATTGACGCTGCATACGAAATGGAAACACAATTCCAATTTGAGAACAAAAAATAACAAGAAAAGATAATTCTCGGCTGTGGCTTTTTCCTCTACTTTTCGGCTCACTCACAGAAAATAAGTTTTTGCATACCCTGTAAATGGGCAGAGTAAATATAGGCGGCGTTCTCTGATCCCTTGAACCATCGCCTTGAATTCTATATATAAAGCAGAGCTATGAAGATTTAAAGTTTAAAATGTAAACAACTAAATATGTCAAAGAACCTTGATTATCGCCTTATTTTTTACGTCAAGGTATATTAAAGTCGTTGTTCCATGTTCTTTGGCAAGTCTTTACACTTTTGCATTTGACACTTGGCATAATTATTGCATTCGGAAATTGAATTCTTTAAAGGAAATTGATTTTATAACCAAAACACTTGCAAGACGGGCAAAATGTTCAACGTCGAGCACAAAAAAGAAAAATTGACTTAGTTATTTTTTAGATGCAAACTTATCATTTGAAAGAGACAATTTATAGTGCTTACTTTTTAAGGCCAACAATTTTTCCTCTCATAAAATGGCGTGGCTTATATATTTATATAAATTTAAGCAGGTTTTAATGTCTATTTTGATTAATATTTGAAACGAATTTTTGTTGTAGCTAAAACATAGTTAAACACTTCTTAAATGGATTTCTTACCATAAACAAAATTCTCAACCAAAAACTTGGAAAAGTTTATTAATTAATAAAGATAATTATTCAACTTCATTAAATTTCAAACCACTTTTGAAATGTTTTCCAACCCTTTTTCCAACTAATGCTCTTATGTATATAGTCTCATTCTTAAACTCTTGCGAATTAAATTGTCAAAAAGGTAACATCAATTGATTAATTAGTTAATTATTTTGAAAATTAATAGGAAAACTTCCCCCAAGAGACGTAAATGATAGAACAAAGGATAGATTGTGACATACATTTCAAAATACATTTCTCCAGGCAGCAAAAATAAAACATTTGTGGGCCTGCTTAAGCCTGCTTTATTATTTTCAAATTGTAGGTGGTAGCTATAATTCAGCGAGAAGGGAGAGTGAGTGGGAGAGTTGGCTGAAAAATGGACGCCCTCGTGTTAAATTCAAATTTATTTGTTGCCACTGAAATTGATAACAGAACTTTCTTCAGGTTTCCGCATCGTTAGCTCGTTATGCAGCGTAAAGTTTTATATATCAACCGAAAATTTGTGCCAGACAGACATAGTTCCTCTTGAATGCTGCGCGAAAATTGTGCCGAAAATTGTCATTTTGCCTTGACTCATAAATTAGAAAGCGAGTCATTGGAAAAGCACCAGCCATAGCACCAGATCCTTGGAAATTGTCTGCGTATCTGCGTTTGTATTTTCTTTCTGCTCCCTTTTGTTCCCTATCCTTCCCCGCATCCTCAAATAAATTTCTGTGTTAGCCGAGTGGGCGAGAGAATTCTGTGACCACTTTTTGTGGGCTACTTGTGAAAATTGTGTAAATTTATGCATGCATTACGTGATTTGTTGTTTTTTTGTAAATGACAAAGTTATTTATTTGTTTGCTTCTTGTGTACTTTTACTAAGCAAACTTTAAGCATACTCGGACAAAAGTCATGGAAATGTTTATTAAAGAAATATCCATTGACAGTTGCGAACTTTTTACGAGGGGACCACTCAGAGCACTTGTATACTCAATTTGAAAATATGACAATGTTGTCGTCATCTTATATATTCAATGCTTTTAGCTTTCCCCCCATTCAATCCAGACGCACACACTACATCACTTTCGCTCTAAGTAAGTATATGTACATACATCTATGCCAAAAGAAATGATGGGGATAAAAAAATGTTTAGAGGGTTGTACAATGGGATCAGTGAAAGAATATAATACTCGGTAGTGAACTTATGTAAGTTCTTCTTTACATTTTTTTAGTTTATTTAAGTTGAGAACTAATTTAAATTAAAGTTATCTGAAACCTATTCCAATAAAAGGAAAATAATTTACAGACAACACATCGGATAAATCGGCAGATCGAAATATACTTTTACGGATCAATTTCAGTAAAATAAAGTTGCGGTACTAGAATCAATCCCTTTTGAAAGTCGCTGTCGAGACTCAGCTAAGGACAAATGACATTTCAATTATATTTAATAACCCCTTCGTCAGCGTATCATACATCAGCCATGATAATTAAAAAAAAGAACCAGCGAAAGCTTCAAAGTTTACTGGATAAGGATTTTCTCTAGGCTCCATGACATTGCTTTTTTCCACTGTGTAGTGGCAGTCAAAATAGCAGAAGGCAAGAAAACATACTGAAGGGAAACAGAAAGGTACAAGGCTAGCACTTTTCTTATCAAATAGCATGAAAACTGAAAAGGGGAGAAAAAACGAAGACGAAAAATGCTGCTGGTCATAAAAACCACACGGCGACATATGATTCTAACTTTGACTTCTGATTCCCTTTTTCATCCAAATAGTATTTTGTAAGTAAATATCAACACGTCACCCTGACGCACCACACTTCTCTCCTTCAAGTCCCCCTTTCCTAATCGTTCTTCGCCCCCTTCGAAGTTCATTTCAATTGTAGCCGAAAAGAAAAGCATAATAGAAAAAAAGGAATAGTGGAAATCACTTTCCTTTTTGCTGTCACAACTAATTCGCACACCATTCCAGATCCATATACACATAGTGGGTGTGTGTGCGTGTATCTGTGTGTGTGTGCATAAACATGAAGTAAACAGGATAATAGCAATAAAATATAAGCACCCCAGTCGCGAATTGTCTATGCGGGGGAATTGTATGGGGCACACGACATAAGTTTGACTGTTTTTAGCCTCAGTCATTTTTATGGCTCGATTTCGCATTTTGCTGTTTGCTATACCCTGGCCATATAACTTGAAAGGGTATACATTACTCATAAAGGGTTTGTCTGAGGCAGACACGTTTGAAATTTTTCATATAAAATTCAACAAGGAAAATATGTTATGTTTTCTTTATTTATACATTTAAATAACTAGTTGTACCACCAATAGAAGACAACTTCCTTTTTATCTCTTACAGATGTGGAGGTTTTCAAGACTTCATAAATTTCATATTCATTTCTCTATATAAGAGAGAAGTTTCTGAAGAAATTATAAGGATGAGTATAAAATTAATCTGATATCTCTGAAGGATCTCAATTTTTTTTGGAGGTGAATGCTGCACTTAATACGTAATTGAATGTATGTTTAAACAGAGTTGACTAAATTAATAATCGCCGAGAAATAAAGCTGATTCATATATTTATAATATATCATCTCTATAAGGATTACACTACATTTCTATATAATCGAAAAATTCCAATTCCCATTCACGTCACAAAATACGAGTTCGATTTAATAAAGGGTATATTTATATTGGTATATCAAATTGTTATAAAGATTTGTTGTTCTTGTTATGTTGACTGTTTCATTTCATTTTCCCCCTACCCGTTGTTTCGAACTAACTGTAACTACAACTACAACTGTGACGTAATATGGGAAATATGTTTACGGTTTTACTTTGCTGGTTTCTGTGGTGGTTGATGGGTTTGTTGTTGGTTGTTGTTGTTGTTTGTTGGCCACTGCTTCGGTTTAGTTATGAAAATTTATGAAAAATCTATGCCTGGCGGAAGTTTTGTGTGTTATTGGACTTTTGCTTTATGATGGCGGGACAATATTTCGATTGAAATATATCTCATTGTTATTTACCCTGCAAAATAAATAATTGTAAATCTTTACGAAGCCATACAAAGATATAAATATGTATATAATTGGCATCAGCTTTTGGCGTGGAACAAAAGTAACTGAACAATAACGAAATTTAGAATAAATCAAAAATCATAGTTGTTGTTGCAAAATCAATCAAAATTTTCATTATAATTCTCAAGACAGGCACGGGAATTGCTGATGTGGTCAATTGGCTGACTAAATATTAATTATAACAACCAACCATCTCAAATCCACACACAATGAGCTCACGCAGGTTGAAGACTGAACCGATACACAACTTTAAGGCCGTGCTCCTGGGCGAAGGATGTGTGGGCAAAACATCGTTGGTTCTGCGGTACATGGAAGACAAGTTCAATACCCAAAACTTGAGCACTTTACAAGCATCGTTTGTAAGTAAAATCATTATAATGCCAGATCAGAGACAGGCGCTATTGAACATCTGGGACACAGCCGGTCAGGAGAGATTCCATGCTTTGGGTCCCATTTATTATCGCGGTTCGGATGGAGCCCTTCTAGTCTTTGATATAACCGATCACAATTCATTCCTAAAGGTCAAATTGTGGGTGCGCGAATTGAAAGAGATGCTTGGCAATGACATTTGTCTTATTATAGTCGGCAATAAAATCGATCTAGATGAGCAACGTGTTGTAGACTTTGATGTGGCATTCGAGTATGCCCAGAGCGTAGGTGCTCGATATTTGGAAACATCGGCCAAGAATAATGAAGGTGTTACCGCGCTCTTTGAACTACTTACCCAATTGATACTGGAACAGCAAACACAAGCTCCACTCACATCAGCAAAAGCCCGTGGAGTTTCTCTATCCACAACGGAAACTATTGATTTGGATTTAAATCGCATCAACGGAGGCCAGGAAGAAAATAGTTCATTCTGGTCTTGCTGTACAATCTAAGAGACATAAAACTATCCAACTGTTATATACAATACGCGGAAATATAAGCAGCTATTTAGTAGGAATTGTTGGTTTTTTTTATATTTCTAATTACAACCACTTAGGGGCCTACGTTTAGATCGTCTCAGAATGGTACTTCCTGTAAAGTGATAGGATAAATTCAGTTGCTTCATTTTTGATAAAGTGAAGAGAAAAGCGACATCACATATTTTGATCACAATGAAAAGTCTTGATCTCACGCTCTATGCTAAAACTATTTATATCACAGTGTAAGATCATTTCTTTGTTCAAAATGGGATAAAAATTAGTTTAGGCAATAAAGGATAATAACCGCAATTCAACAGCTACCGCTACAAGTGAAAAAATTACCTCCTTTTGTGAGGCGATAATAACAATCAAATTTACCCGATTTCGCTAAAAATAAATACCTCATTTAATAAGAAACAGAATTCACTTTCCCTAGTAGTTCAAGAAAAATAATACTTTAGAATCAATTAAGCGATTCTCGTTAACATCCAAATGTTTGGGGTATATATTCTCTATAAGTTTTAAAAGAGATAAAACTTTTCCCAATATATACATAATAGGCATGTCTCTGCTGAACCAAAGTGAAAAGATTTGAACTAAAATATGCCTTCGATGAGGTTTTAGAGCAGCTGTTAAGCTGCAGCTGTTAATACCAACTCAACCATACGTAATCTTTTTGTTAACATTCTTCTAAAATCGCTTAAAAATAGAAGGTAAAGTAGAATCCTCGTTCGCGGAAAATATTGTCATTATTTTATAAAATTATAACAAGAGGCTTACCAAGACTAACAGCGAAAAAAGAAAACTATCTAAAATGTGCAAATAACTTCACATAAAAAGTTTTTTGTAATAGTTTATTGCTAAAATTATGTGATCAAATGAAATTCACTTTGATCAAATTGATCGTTGATATAACAAATGGCCCATCAATTCAATTTAATTTAAAATTTATTTTTATTTTTTTTAAATTTTACAATTTTTTAACGTCGTTTGTTAACTCATAAACAAACACATTTAATTGCCTTTTGTTGTTGGGCATAAACAATGGTAGAGCGCCATTGGCCAGCATTTAGCATAAACTATAATTAATTGGCAAATAATTAAACTGTTGTCGTTGTTGTTGGCGAATGCATACATTAATTATAAGCTCGATGTCCTTGCTGAAAGCTTATGGTATAATTTATGCTTTGAAATAAATATATGAAATTAATAATCAATAATGAGTTTTAAAATAATATTTCAAATGATTCAATAGGCCACAAAAGGCTACAGGGAGGCATATTATACTCGGAGGATAGATGAGGAAATTGGTAACAAAAGCGTATGAATTATGCGACGCACTCAAACCCATAAAAAAAAGAATAAGTGAATAGCAAAAGGAAAGGGCAAGAGAAATTGCCCCTACGTTTGGCCCATATGAGGAGCAGCAATATTTACTTTGGCTACATTTGCAAATGGAGCATTACGAAAATAAACAAATTTTCATAAATGACAAGTACAAAAGGAGAGACAGGAGCAGGAGCAGCAGCAGCAGCATCACAAAGGATGCCCAATAAACATGTGTATGTGTGTGTGTGTGTGTGAACGTTCGAAAAATTTTCAATTTGAACGACGTGCCAGGCAATGGACGTATGTATGTATGTACATATATCTAGGGCCACGACAGGGATACGAAGTAAGGACAACCATTTGAGGCGGGGCAACTGCAATTGGGGCATGTAAATTGTCGCAACAGCAGCAGGGATAGCGACAGCGGCAGAAGCCAGGAGAACGACGCAACGAAATTTGTAGGAAAAAAAATCCTTGATAGTCGATATTATTTTTCTTACGGCGCTCCATTTGTTCCTTGGCTGCTATTTGTCAACTTTGCTCCTCGCCCGATGCTCGGAATCGATTTCCATTTTCCATTTTATTGCCAAATAATGTTTTATTCTTTCGTCTTTTTTTTTCTCCCCCTCTCTCTTTTTTGCCATAGATTGTGTCAGGTTATTTATAGGATAAGAGGACGCTTGGGGGAAGTCTGGCAGTAATAGCGAATAGGCTAAAAGGGTAAAGGATTTTACACTTTTTTTCTGTGGCATTTTGGCCGTAAATGCGACAAAAGGTATGAATTGCACGTCAAAATGTTTTATTGGCTAAACATTTTTTATGCAATTTTATAATCAGACATTGGGTGATAAGTCGACATCCACCAAAGCGACACCTCCTCAACTTGCCTTCACCTCCATCACCCCCCATAACGTGCTCTCGTTCTCTGGTTGTAAAAAAGACTTATTCCTTTGACTTATCACACGACTTTGACTAATAGCGTTGTATAACTTGAGACCTTTTGCTTTGGACACCCCCTACTTCTGCACTGAGTTCAATTCAAAAACACCTGGTCAAACTAATTAAACTTCATCTGCCTTCTCCTTCATCTAAAACCATGTGAACGCTAGGAAATAAAGGGGGCATGCCATTCGAGATGGTCACACAATGGGCTTTAAAACATAAATCAATCAGCAGAGGCATACACAAAACAACAGGCGACTTGACGAGTTTTCGGGTCACCCCTCAACCCGAACACCCTCCACCCACAACAATACCAGCCATTCATTCATTCCCCTTTAGAAATAATCCTTGCCCTGGTCCGACAATGATTAATCGCATTGCGAGACTCCAAATGCGCTTTGTATACCCTTAATTTCTCAAATAATTCACTTAGTTCCATATGCCTTTTGTAATTTACTATGCTTACTATGCTAATTAACAATTAAACGAAATTTTAACTGAAAATTTAAACTGAAAACAATATATGAGATGAAAGAATTACAGATTAGTTGAGTCTAAGAAGTCCTTTGAGTAAAATATCATATAATGTTTTAGAAAGTTTAAAGACTAGTAGATTACTTAAATCTAAACAGTCTTTTGAGTAAGAAAATACATCAATTACATACATACTTGGCGAATGAAAGAATATTTGTAATTTTACTTAAATTAAATACTTAATTACTTGAGATGTAGAGTAGAGTATTTTAGTAGAGTATTTTTTTAATGCATTTTTTGCTCAATTTTATCCTTCTGTGCTTCTTCTGTTCTTCTTTTCCCCTTTTTCCCAGTATTTGTGTTTCTTGTAGTGCATCACACTAATTAGCCCCACACTGAAGGCAAATCCAAACTGCCACGCCTTTCTCATTTGGCTGACATTACCAAAAAAATATAGAATACACCCAAAAAAAAAAAAAGTGAAAGCTGTGGATACTTCTTGTAGCATATCGAAGTAAGTATACCCTAGCAATTAAATAGAATTTAACATAATAATAATAAAGCTTTTGGTCCAACTAAAGTATTCCTAAGCTTGACATTCAGATCATTAAAAATCAAGTTTATGTTTATTGATAAGCTTCGCCATATCGCCTCTAAAATATGAGATACAATTTCTACTTCAGAAATGAGATGGATTAAGACCTACTTAGCAACAGATAAGAAATAATTATAACTTTACTATCACAAGTCTTTTCTTTAAATACTCTAACTTACTTAGTAACTTGACTTAGTAAGACGATTCCAATTCCAGTATGCTCGATCCGACTTTGATTCAAGTTAAGGATAACCAGACGACTGGTCACAGTTAATTTACCCTTTTTTTGAAAAGCTCTAGAAAAAAAAAGGAAAACAAACGTAAACATAAAAAAGTAAATTTTACGAATTGTAAATAGCTTTAGTGCGCATAATTTTGTGGATCATGCGCAAGCCCACGCCCACTATTTGTAAAATCCGCAACGCCCAACAGTTGTTTACTCTTTTACGCCATGATAAATGCCATGACATAAATCTCAGACAGAGACAGAGTCGCTTACGGAGACGTTAACGGAGATGGAGATGGAGACGGCGACGTAGTCGTAGACTCAGTCTTGGACTGTGGACTGCCTGCCCGGTTTGTTGGTTGGTTGGTAGGTTGGTAGGTTGGTTGGCTGGCTGGCTGGCAAAAGTTAATCAACATTTCATTAATTAATTTCTTTAAAGATGTCGTTGTCGTCGTCGGTCGTCGCCGTAGAGACTTGAAGAAAAATGGCCTGGCCAAAACAGACAGAGGAGATGGGTGAGGTAAAGGCGAATCCACGTCTAGAGACTTGGGCAAATTATGTAAATTGGTTAAAAGCTTTTCCGGTTTTGAATTAGCAGCCTCATCAAGTGCCTTCACTTGGCTTGTGCATATTATTCTTAAGTTATTTTCCTCATTTAAGTTTTGGGATCTTGCAGCTAATTAAGTTTCGATACAAAAAAAAAATGGGATAAAAAGTAGGTAAATAAATATAATAGAAATAAGTACAAGAATTTATTATATTTACTTTCTCGGTTTTCCTCTCGGTGTAGGCGTGTGTGTGTGTTGCGCTCAATTAACAATGCAGCAATAAAATTTCATTAAATTTCATTTAGAGAATGTGATTAGAGAGAGAGATGGAATGAACAAAGTGAACATGACACAAAATGCCTAGAAGCCAAATGCTATAGAGCCGAGCCAAAGACAGGACATTCAAAGTGCATTTAATTAAGCAGGATTCTATGCGGACTAAGGCAGGCAGAGAGCGAGAGAGCGATGGAGGTAGGCAGAATGGTTGTGTCGGTGGATAGGTATGTAGGATGGGGTCAGCAAGAAATGAATCAAAACAATTGTAAATACTGCAACACAAAAGCAATTAGTGACACACAAAGCGGAAGTGCAAAAAGTGAAGCTGTTGAAAATAAGTTGGAACAAAAAACAAGGCTAAAAGAAACAACAAACAACACAAAAGCCCAAAAAACGCTCAACAGAGACAGAAAGGCAAATGAAAATGATGTTGGTTAGTTGCTCAAATGGATAGAGAGTAGTAGGAACCAGAGCCAGAGTAAGGGGAAAGAGGCGACTGCAGAAGGCGCCAAAATAAACAAAGCGCATTGCCTAGTTAGGCTCTGATGAGTGCTAGAGCAGCAAGTTGGGAGTAGGTTGAGGGCGGTGGCGACTGGACCGGACTGAAAAGTGGCCAATGTAAATCTAATTAAAAGCAAAACAAAAGCCACTCTCAACGTGCCACTCAAATTATAATGCATATATATATGTGTATATGTATGTATGTACTTTATTCGAGTGGGATGATGGTGCGTTAGTCGGGTTTGCTTGCAGGTTGGCAACCTTACAGTCGAAATAAGCCTAAAATGTACAGTGGAATTCAATTATTCAAAAATATTTGCAAATAAAAGTTTCAATTGAATATCAGCTGCACCTCTTGTGAAAACTATGCGAGAGTATGCATTTATTCAGTTAATTTCAATTAATTCCTTCCTGTTCATTTCTAGAGGTATTTCAAGAACTTGCTCATACGGAATTTCTGTGTAAGTTCCGCAATTGCAACTCGCAAACTCAACAAGAGGAATTAGCTACATTCTATATATGTAGATAAGTAGGCCTCAATTCTCCCGCACATGGAATTAAATGACTGCTTTTCCTATTTGGTTAGATGACTTTAATTTTAAAGACTCAATCGAGAGTGCGAATGCAAATGACTTGTTTAATGCTAATCATGGTTAAAAAGATTAAAAAGAATTTGTGACTGCTCTAAATTAGTGACCAAAGTTTTCCCCATGGAAAGTCAAAATAATAATCACAAACTGTAAAAAATGTTGGAACAAAAGAATGTATACTTTCACTGTAGCGTGAACCTGTACAACAATACTGAGAGCCGTAAAATATTGTCCAGCAATATCTGTACGAAAAGAACTTTAAGAAAACCAAATGATATACATACATCTGTATGTATATATGTAGTAGGGCGGGCCTAAAATGAATTCCTAGCACGCGATGTTTTTTTTTGTTTTAGTGTATAAACAGGTAATATATAAATAGGATCCTAATAAACTATTGACCAATCAAACAAGTACTAAACTGAAATTTTTTTAATCACATCTGGTGAACTGTATTTGATTTTAGAAAGTTCAGCATTAAAAATGTGTGACAAAATAAAAATTTCCTTTGCAGATTTCTATGTTGCCTTTTTGAAAAACATTTGCTTATCTTTTCATCACATTTTTTCTTGTAGTTTTTTTGCCTTTCCTAATCCGTCGACATTACAGCATTCCGCATTAAAACCATAATCTTCTCCTTGATCCAATCCCTGCCATGTGGAGCATATGTACCACTTGCCTTTTGATAGACCATGCAACAGATATATTCCAGACCGTCAATAAACTCAAATAATTCGTTCAGTTCGTAGCAAACACTGACCGATTGATGATTTTCAGCCTTTAAGTGCTCTCCAAACAATTTGCATACACCCTCCAGACACATATTTACGCTCTCATAATTGGAATATGAACGTGAGCGATTCGCCGAAGTTAACTTTACAAGCAATATGCTCTTAGACATTTTGGAAGCTACATAGAGAATGATAATTTATTTGAATATGAATAAATTTTATTTTATTTTACTTACTTGTCACTGCTACTTTAAAGGCACACAGATTGATTGTGAGGATAAAAGTGAGATGCCTAAATCATATAGAAAATATTCATATTTGGCATATTTTTCAAGGCATTTTGCTTCACTGCGGCAATCGTAGTACAGTTGTTCGCACAATGAACTAGCGACAAATGCCAACACGGAAATGCATAGAATTTCATGGTGCGAGGCCTAGAGAGATGTTTAGCTAGCACGTCGTTGTCCTGACCGTGTCCTGGCCATGTCCTGTCCCAGAACTTGGCACGTGAACCCAGCGTTGTCGCAACGTTTGCCAAAATCCGCATTAAATTTATGCAGTTTTGTTGTAGTCGGCGTTCTATTTTATTTCTTTTCTCTTCTGTTTTATTATTTTTTTTTGTTGAGTTTTCGTTGCGCAGCAGCTGAGTGCCAAGCCAACAGCGAAAAGACAGCGACAGAGGCATAGGCAGAGGCTGTGGCTGTGGCAGAAGCAGCGACGCACACAGATGATGATTGCATTGACGATGATGCTGGCAAGCATCTCGACGGCATTTTGGTTCATCCGGCTCAGGTTTCTGGCAACGAGCCGGTACCCAATGATGCTTAAGCCAAGAAAGAAATCACCAAAGAAAAACAATCCCAAGCACACACTCATACACAGACATTTAGTCAGACATACATACCAACATTTTGGCTGTGATTTTGCAATTAAATAGATTTCAATGGGCGGCTAGCTCACAGGCCACGCCTTGTGTTCCTACATTTACTATATAGAGTTCAATGACAATTTTCTTGTTCCCTTCCTTGGAGAGCAGCAAACAGGCAGGCAGCTAGGTGGGAAGGCTTCATTGGTGGGTGGGGAAAATCTAACGAACATCTGCAATGGACACATAGACAAACTTATATTTATATGCCGCCCTGTGCCTTCTGTTTGCAGTTCATTTAGTTTTTGGGCCTTGTCGTCTAGTCCAACGCTCAAATGTATGCTATAGTTTTTTTAATGGCGCATTTATTTTCCATATAAATAGCCATAAATATTCATATAAGTGCATGTATACTATTTATATTCATAAGCTTAGAATAATGCGCCCAACAATATTATTCTTAATAGTTTTATTATATGTATCTCGATTGTGCTGGGTTATTTATTTTTATATCAATTTTAGTTTAGCGGAACCAATCAAAAATGTTGAATACCTATACAAGATTGTATCCATTTCAACTTGTAAATTTTTTACAAATATCTAAGCAATGAGGTGGATCTTTATCTTGAATAAGCCAAATTGTTTTATAAAATGATTATAAGAATCATTTTAAATATAATGCTTAATTATTGATAAATAATTAGGTTTGATAGATTTTTATATTAGTTAAGATTCTTTTGGGGATAATTCTTCGGCTTAGAATATGGATTTGCCATTTGACTAACATTCGAATAAATTGTCATCCTTTAAATTTTAAATTCAAAACTGTTCTAGGTTCATAATCTCCTCAAATTTTTACAAGAATATTTTATATATTTAACTGGTTAAAATACATAATATGACCGCAATCATACATTATATGCATGTTTTGATTAGCAATGGAATTATAAAAAATGCTTACAATTCTGACTTGATACTTGTACAAGGATATAGTAGTTATTAGTTATGTCATTTTTGCCTATTCTTTGTCTATGTTTAGTTTCGTATTCAATTTCATTGCAACTTTTCAACATTTGCCATTATTAAATCCTTTTAAATTCATTGATGGGGAAAAAAAATCTCTGCTGTTATGTGATACATATTTTGCATCAGTGTAAATGAATTTAAAAATCAAATTTTTATTGTTATTTGATATATGTTATTGATTTACATGCGTAAATAGGAGAATTGTACTATTTATTTTTCATATTTTCGATATTAATTATTGCAAAAAATATTTCATGTGCAAAATATGTATTCCAAATGAAATTGTTTGTTTCAGTTGGGACAGTAACCATATCTGATATCAGCCCCCATAAAACAGGCTCTCGGCACCGGGCAAAATGCAACAATAAGAGCAATGAGACCTATTCATAGATACATTTATGTGGAATGGGTTATAGAGCCTGGGCCTGTGCCTGGGCATGATACTCATACTGAGAGGGACGACTTACTAATGCAATAAAATGCAGACAATGTGTGAAGTTGAGTGTTTGAATTTCCGAATGCATTTTCCATTTTTGCACAGGAATCGCTGCCATGCTCGATGCCTTTCGATGATGCACAATTGAAAATGCAATAGAGACAGAGACAGAAACAGGGAGAGAGAGAGAAAGAAGAAAACAAAGAAAAAGAACAAAAGGCAAGCCACATGCATGACTATGGGTTAGCGTTTGTGTGTGTGTGTGTGCAATGATGTGTGTGTGTGTGTGTTTGTAGGTGTATGTGCGTGGGTGTGGCTGCGTGGATAATTTGCGATTTATGAGAGCATTGTTGACAGGCGCAGCCAAAGAGAGATGACAGCAACAAAAGGGGAAAATGACAAACAACATGGGGTATAACACGTGCTGTGCGTCATCTAATGCGTCTAACAAACACCTACACAAACAGACACACACACACATACTATACACACATAGGAAGTTAGACAATGTGTCAAATGTCATATATATGTATGTATGTGTCGCTAATAAATTCACTCAAATGTTACCAATATATATCCCGGCAGGCATAATAAAAAGCCTTCAACTACTCACACACACACACACACACACTCACGCACACACAGAGTGACACTAACTCCGGGTGTGTCTATGTCTATGTGAATCGTAGACAATTGTCAATGAAAAATAAAATCACTTTGGGCATACTCCACTTACTCTACTCCACTCCGGCCCCTAACCTCACACATCTCCACGGTTTCTTCACTTTTGTCTTTCTCCTCTGACATGAATCTTAAATTACCAACATATTCTACTGTCAATTGTATTTGCTTCTATCAATGTGTGTGTGTGTGTATTTGGGAAATGTGAAAATGGTGAAAATCTGGAATTGAGCCCATAAAATCCTCGCATGTGCTTAAGTCATTTAGCATAAAAGTTGTTTATCTTCACAGAGAGAAAAATTTTGATTTGAAACTGTTTCTAGTTCCGAATTCACTGAGCTAAGAGTACTTTTGAACGAATACTTAGCAAAATATGAAGTTTTGAAGTTTCTCAATATCACATTCGTTTGGATGCATTATCAAAACAAAATTATCAGGAGATTTAAGTCCATTCAAAAAAAAAATGAAATAAATTGACAGTATATAAAAAGCAAAGCAAAGTCAACTACTTTACTTCTTTTTCTCAGTGCATTTTCTTGTTGGGATTTTGTCATTCTTTACCAATGAATTCTTCATTGGATTTGGTTGAAAGTGATTTTCGTGTAAATTTGTTCAATTGCAGACACGAATTTTGGTAATAGTGAAAGATTTGCTTTAAATTGAATTAAATTGTTAAAGAGGAGAAAAAGAAAGGGTTTAATTTCCATGTCACATTTTCGACTTCCTTGCCGTCTTTCTTTACTTTTGGGCATAACTCTTGGACTGTTTTAATGATACCCCAGCGTTTGACTAATCCCTTAACAAATCTGTCTTAACGACCCACAAAAATTAAACGGAAATGCCTGAGCTACCGTAGCAGCGAAAAATGCCGGCAACTTTTGCTTAAAAAGTGCCCAATAAACACATTTATCTGACCCTGAGACATAAAAACCTGCGCCCTCGATAACATTTTATAACTCCTCTGCCAAAGTGCCCCATAACCAGCAGCAGCAGGACAAAAAGGGATCGCTCAGCCTCCATTCGCTTGTCCTTGCCACTAATGAATTAAAGCAGGCTTTCATATACAGGGAAAGTTAAGACCGCCGACATGGCAACTGATAACAAACAAACAACCATAGGCAACAACAACAACAACAGCATCAACTTAATGAAACATAAAAAATGTTTATATCCCTAGAAAACTAAAACACCAAATAACAAAACAACAAGCAAAACACATCCAAAAGGCAAACAAACCAAACGGGGGAAAATGGAAAAAAAAAAATTGGTTGTAAAAATAAACTTAAAACAATTTTATGTGGTTTTGTCTTAGGAGCATAAATAAAATTTGTTATGCACGGCAAAAATGAAATGAGGGTGTCCAAGAGATGTGAGCCAAGTGTGTTGGGGGGAAAAAAAGACAAAGGTCGCATAATTTAATTGATGGTCCCGGTGGCCAGGCACAGGACAAAAAAACACAACTTTTTATATACAAAAGCATAAATAGGCGACTGAGAAATACCCTATCTTTTATCGTAAGATTACCAACAACATCTAACTCCACAACATACTTGAAAATGAAAACACTCCAATTGAGTTCGATATAATAAATGCCAATCACACTACGAATGTATATATGAATATGTGAATAAGTCTCATGGCATCAATTATATTCAATTGAGTTAAATTGAATCAAAGACATAATGAATATAATGAATACAAGTGCTTGATAGGACTCATAGCTTGAGTTGAATTGAGTTGAACGCATGTCAGGTACACATCGAATATTAATATAATGAATATGAGTGCCAGATTGAGTTATATTGAATAAATGTCAGGCACGCAATGAGTATGAATATTATAAATATCATTACTTTTATTTTATTTATTCAAACTTGTATCTGATTCTCATTTTAAGTAAATTTGCGATTTGTTCGTATTTATTTTTTTGGCATTCACCTCTTTGAGTATTCAATTGAAGATAAACAAAGATATTCATGAAGATAAACAAATTATCGATTGAATTTTGATAAATATTAAATGAATAAACTTCTATAAATGCAAGAAAGTTTTTTTTTAAGTTTTCTCAATTTTTATTCGTAAAACTTATAAACTTTTGCTACATTTCAATTATGATTGTTTGCTTATCATCTGCATACCCACTCATGATGTCTTATGCTACCCAGGATAAAAAGTTAAATAAAATCATAAAAACAAACAAAGTCCAATGAAACAGGAAAAAAAAAGAGAAAACGAGTAGACCCCAAGTAGAAGAAAAAAGTGTTAATGAACAAAATAATGAGTTTCAGTGCCCAGTTTTGTGCCACAAAACATTTTATGACACTTGCAGAGCGAAACACCACAGGGACAACTCGAGGCGGCTGGCAAACAGACTCTCTCTGCCTCTTTACTCAACCCATTCATCCAGTCACCCAAATCACCCACTCACCCATTCACCCATACAATTCCAGACAGTGGACCACCAGTACGAAAACGAGTCCGAGACCGAGACCCATTCACCGCATGAAGCAATAAATAATCACCAAAGTTTCGTTGAATCGAATTATCACCCCCTGAGGTGTAGTTCCGTAATGAATTTGTTTTGGGGGTTTTTCTTTCGCTACGGCATTTAGTTTCATTATGCTTTGCTCTGCGACTGCGTGACCCAACTAACTTTACTCAGCTTAGCTCTGCTTAAAACACCACAACCCACACCACCTACCCAGCCTGACATCCACCCGTTTATAGTGTGGTTCGCTTGGAAAACAGTTTGCTGTTTATTTGTTTGTTTGTTTGATTGTTAGTTGGTTAGTTTGGTCTGCTTTTTGTTTGTCTGTCTGTCGGCTTGTTTGTTGATTGTTGTTTGGCTTTGAATGTATTTGGTTCGATTTGTTTCGCTTTGGCACAAAACTGCGGGTGCTGCGACATTTCATTTGATTTGATGTAGTGACATGCTGTCATTCAATCATTTATTTGTATTTCCAGGCGAGTTTTGTGGCTTCAAATGTGCAAGATATGTACACATATTTTTTTGCTTGTAAATTTAAATGGAAATTGAAATTGTGAATTTTTCTGATGCATTGATAAATATTTTTTCTTTCAATTTAAATGTATTATTTTTCAAACTTATTGCAGGAAATATAAAAATCTGCATTTTTGCTGCAAAGGTATGGAAACAATTTTAACATTTATGTAAAGAGGAAAAAAAGATATGGTTTACATTGCTTAATAATGTAACATATTCCTATATATATTTATATATTTTCGATAAGTTGGATAATCTATGTAGATTCATTCGTAAATACCAATAGATGATCCTCAGGACCCTATTCAATAGTTGATTTAATGTTTATTATAAATGAATACTTCAGAAATGGCCAGAAAAAATAATGCTCAGGTTAGCCCTTCTTCTAAACTGAATGGATCGACCATATGTTATAGTAAACTGATAGACCATCAACCATGATGAAGAACGATGCCCAAATCCAGCCAGACAGTCTTTCATGGGCATATAGGCTCGACTCCTCCTTGCTGATCAAACCTTTATATACTTTGCAAGCGTCTTCTCTTCTTTTAAAATATCTGACCAAATTTAAAAAACCCTCTGCAAAGGTATACAAATTGGAAAAATATTATCAAATTTCCCTTTAACAAAAACTTTGCTATAAGCAACAGAAATTTATGAAGATCTGTATAACAGTCTTAGCAGAGATCACAACCATATGGTAGATGTCTTGGCTGTATACGCAAGATAAGATTATAAACAAAATTTATTATTATTTTATATTCATTTATTTTAAATATAATTATTTTTTTATAATTTATATTAAATATAATTCAGAATTAAATGTAAATAAAATATATATATTGTCTTAACTATTTCAGTTTGCACACTGTTGACTAAAACTTGAATTGTATTTAGGTTGCACTTGACCTCCTGCCTCTCCTTATCTTTGATCATTTTAGATTTTGTTCATTCATTAAATAGAAACGTAATGTACCAATCGAATTTGAATAACAGCAAACAAATGGAATGGTTAAAATAAAACACATTTCAATACGAGTGCCACCTTTTACAGGAAAACTATTGCCAGTCAATTCATTGTAAGCAGCTGCATAGAAGATAATTATATAAGTAACTATATTTTATGTTCTTGATCAACTGTACTTACCACGTATCTGAACTAAGGTTATTGAACGCTCAGGTGTAAAACTTTGTTCCAAGCGAAAAACCTCAAGTAATTCATTTTGTATGTCAGGATTTTTTGAATTGATTTTATAAAAATAATTATCTAGTGTGGCCATTTTTTTGAGGAATCTCTTTTTAAGATGAACTTTAGATGGAACAAAAAATTTTGCGAGCACTCCAAGCAGAAATCTAGGAAAATGAAATGAAATGAAATTTCGGAAGTGATGGAAAACAAGACGGGAAAACTGGTTTCTAGGTGGAATGAGCAGCTGTTATCAATGTATTTCCTCCCTCCACTTATACTCTCTCTGTATCTATCTCATTCTCTCACACTATCAGTTGCTCTTTCTCACCCTCTTCCACATTCTTTGGTGGTTGTTTTTTTTTTCCATCCGATCTTCTCTATACTTGGTGGAAACCTGAATAACTTTTAGCTCAGACACCAACCCATTGACCGTATTATTTTTCTATACAATTTTTAATGGCTCCCTATTTCCTTTCCCATTTTCCTATCCCTCTTTCCCCATACCGTTTTACAATGCAAAACTTGTTCGGCAGCCATAAAAAAAACTTTTACCACACTTTTTGTGACTGTTGCAAGGGCTATGGAGCGGGAAAGGAGGGGAAAGTGGAGAAAACCCAAAAACAAGGAAAATGGCTTCACACGAAAAAGTTGTGCTTATTTTCACACTTGTGGCAAACGAAGTAGGAAAATAATTACAAACTTCTGCCAAAGTAGAAAGCAACAAGGCAGCAAACAGCAAAAAAAAAACCCAAAAAGAACTGAAAAAACAAGAAAAAATAAAGTATTAAATTCGAATTATTTATATCACTTTTTTTTTAGTTAATGGCAATACAAAAGATGCATGCTGAGTTGAGAGGGAGGACGAGAGGCAAATGAAAAACAACTTGACAAAGTCATTTTAATTTAAGTTGTATAACACTTCAACACTTTTGGTATAGCTTTTGGGCATTTTAGCAGAGAAATGATAGAAGAATGAATGAATATTTTAAATGCAAGTTTCAGAAGTTAAATGAAAATTGTATTTTATATTTTTGCTGCCTGCTCACTCAAACAAATTCTTAGGAATCATAAAATATTAACTTTTAAATAAAATTTCATGAACATTTATAGTTGTTCAATTGCAAATGAGAACTTTCTTGTGGCTTTTCTTTTATCTCAACATCAGTTCATATTACCTAGATTGTTAAACAGAATAAATTTTCGAAATATCCTTTTTTTTGGTTCTTTTTTTAGTTTGTTTTATTGGTTCTTAGCAGGTTAAACAATCGCTCGCCTTATATGCATGTATGTACATATATTTCCATCAAGAAAGTTGTTAAAAATATTTGGCTGTTTATTTTCCCGAAAATCACTTTGACATATTTAGTTTTTATTATACCCTTGCAAAAAGGGTATATTAATTTTGGTCAGAAGTGTGCAACGCATAGAAGGAAGCATCTCCGACCATATAAAGTATATATATTCTTGATCTGCACGCCGAGACGAGTTCAAATAGCCATGTCCGTCCGTCCGTCTGTCCCTCCGTCTGTCCGTCCGTCTGGGTCATAGAAGGAAGCATCTCCGACCATATAAAGTATATATATTCTTGATCTGCACGCCGAGACGAGTTCAAATAGCCATGTCCGTCCGTCCGTCTGTCCCTCCGTCTGTCCGTCCGTCTGGGTCAACGCGAACTCCTCCTCGACCGTAAGAGCTGCAGAGCTGAATGTAGGCTTGTATATACTGTAGGGGTTGTATATCTCGGATTCAGCCGGATCGGACGACTATATCATCTAGCTGCCATACAAACGTCAAAGTCACGAACATTGACTTTTCTGAATAACTTTGTTATTTTCTGTGCAATTGTCATGAATTTTCATATTAGTGAGTAATAACCTATTAACTGTGCCAAATTTGATCAAGATCGGGTGACTATATAATATAGCTCCCATAGGAACGATCGGTCGAAAACAGTGACTTTGATCAATAACTTCGTTTTTTCATATGTTAAGATTGCGGGCCGTTCTTTCGCTATAAGTGAGGAAAGAGTTCCAAACAACTTGCAAGGGTATACAAACTTCGGCGCGGTCGAAGTTAGCCCCGGCCCTCTGGTTAATAATTATTTATCCAAAAACCAACATCGCCCAAAAATGTGAATAGTTTCGAAAAGTCATGGTTTTATAAGAATTGTAAAGAAAAATTTAAAAAAAAAATTTGGGTAAACTTCTTAGTTTCTGTGGCCTTTTGGCAATTTAAATCGATCTTAAACAATTTTTTTTTGTAGATTTAATCGCCAATTTGCATATTTCTTTGCTATATTTAGCATATTTATGCAAGCACTGAAATTTAAAAAAAAAATAATAATTTCGACGAGATTTTTTATAAATTTTTTTGTTAAATTGACCACAATATTAGACTAGGCACATTAGATTTCAATGCAAATTAAAAGACCAATTTGGAAATTTCAATTTACGTTTCAATAAGAGAATAAAGACATTAACTTTGAAAATCGACCAAAAACTATAGTTTACAGATTTGCAAGATTATGAAATCGTAGAAAACTTTTCAATGATTATTACTCGCAAAACGCATAAAGGTAAAAATAAACTAAAATAATTATAAATGTAATAATGCGTTCAACGGTAAATAAGAAGATTAATAACTTTTTTCTGATTGCTTCTCGAGCAAAATCTTCCTACCAAATGTTACCATAAAAACTACTTACTTACTTACACTCCGAAAACTTTTATCCATACACACCTTGGTATATTTCATTTATTAATGCAAAGCAACTTTCACTCTCCGTTCACATTTATGCTCCAAAAATCTGAACATACAAATGTGTGTGTGTGTCCTTGCACACACACACAACTATTCCAATAGTCGAGGGGTCGTCGAAGGCTAACCAATATCCTTCAACAGCTTCATTTATTACACAATTTATTGGTGGGGTGGTGGGGGTGGTCGTGCCGTAAATCAGAGGACACAAATGGATTGGAATTAATAAATGAGCGGCGTCTGCAGCAAAGATGAAAAAAGAAAATAGCTCCGAGTAAAACAAATTCCTTTTCTCTTGCTGATTGTGTACGCTAGAGGGCGTAATTCCGGATGGCCAAGCTGTTGTTGTAATTATGAGCGTAAAAAAATACGTATGCGGAAATTGTGTTAACGAATATATTCAGGTGCGTTATTTTGCTGAGGTGGGTTGACCGTAATAATAAATTTCATTGTAATTCGATTCAAAAAGTTACCCTTTTACATTTCTGCTCTCCCTGCTACTCTTTTTTTCTTTGTATCTGTGTCCCTTTTCCTCATTTGGCTTGCCTTGTTGCATATTTTATGTTAATTAAACTTGTTGCAATGTGGCTTATAGTTGGTGTTGTTGCAACTTGAAACCAATTATGTGGCAATCATATACACACACTAACATATACAAACACCCACTTGCACTCTCACACATACACATACAGTCCCTGACATGGACATACTGACAGCATGTTTTACAGTTTAATTCCCCTTCTCCTTCCATGTCTTAGTTCTCATGACATGCTCCTCATTCGGCTCCTGATCCTGCTCCAGCTTCTGCTCCTGTTGCCTGTTACTTCGTTAGTTAGTTTTGACGTGCGGGAGCGAGCTCTAAAGCGTGAAATAACTTCCGTTGCAAATTTCATTTTCGTTGCACAAAATTTTTATTCACCAAATGCACAATGCAGACACACATACACACACACGCAGAAGAGATACACACATGGACACATTATAGCAGCCGCTGCTGCGTTGGCATTTTTAGTTTGAAGTTTTTCTCTATTTTATATTTTCCATTCTTTTCCTTTTTCTTTTTTCTCTTCTTCTACTCTGCTTTTGCCAGTTGACTGCAAATGTGTTTTAATGAGCTTCAAATTATCTATGTGTGAGTGTGTGAGCTGTGTGTATATATGGGGGAAAGAAAAGCCTTTTTGGTAAATTTAAGCCAGTCAAAAACGTGTGAATCAGTGAAAAGCAAATTGAATTAACTTGAAAATTTGATTAAAATGCCAAAAACATATAAAGGAGTAGAAGGAGAAAGGCTTTAGAAAATTCACATTTTTTTCTCTGTTGTTTGAGATTTGAATTGTTAAGATACAGGATTGAACCATTCCTTTCTCTCCTTGTCCTTCTGTTATGTTAGTCACACATTTGCTAAAATTTAAATAAAACTCTTGCTATGGTAATAAATTGGAGAGCTTGTTTTATACCCTGCACCCATTGCAATGAAAGGGTATATTAAGAATAATGTAAATTTTAAAGCAGGACTTTCTTACATTTTAAATTTAAGGAGAAAATTGGTATAAAACGTCGATTAAACTTAATATAAAATAAAGATATATAAAGAAAATCAACGAAAAGAAATAATGAAAACAACTGTCGGAATATTTTGCTGGCATAGTTGATTTTTTTGTTCTTTCTTTCTTTCGCACACAGCGTTACTACAAATAAGTAAGAATGGAAGAGACAATACTGCATTTTAATTTAACTATAATGAGTTCAACGTCATGAGCAGCTGCCCTTGGTACAGGGTATTTTCCAACCGGCGACATCAGTAAGGACATCATAAATTAATTGCCCATTTGTGCCATGATATCTAAACAGCCAATGCTGTAACTAATGTCTGCCCTTCAAGAAGGGACAGCGGTTATGGAATTGAAACCATTTATGTCCATAAATCCAATTAAACGCATCTGGACCTGAGGACCAGAGGTCAGAGGAGAAACACTGCAAATAACATGATGCAAAGAGCGAAGAGGGAAAGAATTATCTTTTTATTTTTAGAGTAAATCTCATAAAATTCTTAAATTTAAACTCTAATCCTACGCTTAAGGTAATAATTATGGACATTTTCTGTGTCTGCTTTTCATTGTTGAAATTATTAGCACTTCTATTTCAAGTTTATTATGTCAATTAAATGTTGGCTCTATCTAATGCTAATGCAATTTGCATTCAACTTAATAAGGCTGAGGCGAGATATTGTGTCATGATTATGCAACATCCAATACATGCTTCTTAATTGGAATCATCTTTTAATTGCCATATTAAGCATGCTCACACACAGACACACACCACACACACACACAAACACATGGAATAGACAATGGCAAATTATGCATGAAAACGTTATTCAGTTGGAATTGATTGAATATGTACTCCAACACTAAAAACAGAGACTGTTTTAGTTCAAGTTGAGTAAATGCCGAAGACAACTTGACAAAAACCCCTCCTCCAAACCACCCATACTCAAAATGCTTGCATCTTCTGAAACCATTCAGGTGTTGAAATCTTAGACGATGTGGGTGTATGTGTGGTGCGTGTGTGTGTGTGTATGTGCGAAGTTTGGTATAGGCACTCAATTGAGCATTTCTATGCGGTCAAACAAATACTGCTAGCTTAGCTAGAATTTGCGTTAGATGCTGTTAAATTTTGCATTTGACAAGTATATTTCGATTAAATGATCAACACTCTTGATTAAATCGAGTTCTTTAATTGTTATTTATCACAGTCTCATTAGTAAGAATAAGCATTAAGCTGACTAAATAAAATATTCAAATGCATGCTTTCCAAACATTTTATTAAACAATTAAATAAACAAGAATTATTTGAGTAAATAAATAACATTTTAGCACAGTTCTGGTCAACGAAAATTGAAACTAGATTTGTTGGTCTTTACTTCATTTAGATTCATAAATAAATAAAGAAACTTAATTTGCTTGGAGTTTTTATAGTTTGCTTCTTTTCTGGGATAGAGGCTTATAGTAAATGGACCTGTGATCTGCGCTTGAACCTTACATTTGCTTATAGATTCACCAGACTTTGGTTGACTATTAAATATTTAGAAATCTAACTTAATAGGTTAATGTTAAAAAAAAAAGAGATTACATCCTAAACTGATATTAAAAGAAAAAGAAAGAAAAAGAAAAGATTTTGTGACACAGCGTCCATCTTAAAGATTATGTTATAATGTTAATGTTAAAATAAATGTGATAAGCTTTAAGTACTGAAGCAAATCTATTTCTAAATCTTAGACAGAACAACTGTTAGACATTATAGCCATGTATGTCGTTCTGATTCGTTCATGTTTCTGTAAAGCAATTTTCAAAGATTCGTGACTCTGCCTATCCTCATGCAAGACGTCTTTCTAATATTAATTTGTAGTCATCTTTAATGTAAACTCTAATTTCAACTTAACTTCACATTGTGCATTGTCAGTATCTACAGTTCCCGATTAGATAGATTTATATAATTGTGCGATTATTAACAATAGAGTTTATGACCTTCTCGTTATTCTTACCAGCCTTTGTTTTATAGTTTTCGTTGAGTATGAGACTGAGTATTCTACAGTATTCGGTACCAGACTATATACACATTGTCGTAAGACTAATTAATGGTAACGTCATATACATACTATACTTTTTTTTTAAATATATTTAACATAGAAGAAAAGTTTTTTGAACCTTAGTAAGAGGTATCTGCACTAATAATAATATCAAACTAATAATTTAGACAAGTGAAAATTATGAACACAATTTTTTAATTCCAGCTGGCCTAATTTTCTGACGTTAGGGCCAGTGACTTGGCTTAGTTGCAGAACTAAGTCAAACGCGTTCAATCGATTAAAATTAATTTGCCAATTCCATTTCTGGCACATGGTAATTTGGTAAACAAATCTTGGATAGAGTAGTTTTTTTCTTATCACACATGGAAATTTAATTTATTACATCGACTCGATACACTGTCGTGACATAGAGTGGGCGGTGTATTCGGGAGAAAGGAAGTGCAAAATGTATATTCAATTAATATTTATTACGCACATTTTTGGTTGATTTGGTTTTGCACTTGGTTGCGCACAGCTCTGCGAAGTGAAACCGACATTTCATATTGCATTGCCACATGCAACATGAACTCGAACGAGCATTCCACATTTCAATATGCATTAATATTTAGTTTGGCATTGACAACAAACCAAAATGTAATCTAACATGCAAATAAGTTGTAGTCGAATAATATTTATTTATGTTTTTATATGGACTTATTTTAATTTATTTACTCGATTGGTGCAACACTTGTAAACTACTATTTTTAGTGGAGACTTTTCTTGTTAGATGCGAAATTTGCATTTTGTTTTGTGGTTTTGCAATTTGCATAAATCAATTGTGGACTATCACATTTCTAATTATGTTTACGGAAATTTTTATATTGTTTGTTTAATTTATGCAAATTTGTTGTAAAAACAGTTTTGTGTGTTCCCTTTCCCTGTTTCTCTCTCTTTCTCTGCCTGATTAATTGTTTGTGGCTGGTTAATTATTTTTTTTTGTATGCATTTTGTTTAAACACAAAAACACGCAATGCGACAATTTATTTTTATTCAAGTGGCAATTTAATTAAGCCATTTAAGTGAGTTTAATATTAGCTATTAATATTAATGTACACCGAATAACTAAATGTACCGACAGCATTGCTAGTTAAAAATGATTTTAATTATAGATTATGACCGTGGGCAATAAATTACGGAAACCGCTTGTTGATTAGAGTGGAAAACTAAGAACAATCAACCATTTTCCTATCGTACACACCATTTAAATACACAACTTGTTGCTTAACTATAAAGAGTTTAAAAAATAGTTGTTTAATTTATTTGAGTATAAATAAATACAAAACAAACTTTTAAATGGTTATTTTTAAAAGGATATGCAAGTACTTTTTGTAGGTGTTTACACAAATAAGTTTAAAAATTTTACTAGACTAATTCAAAGATTTAAAATATTTGAAAAGGAAAAGTTTTAAATAATTGTTGAAATCGACTTAACGAAATAAAGTAAAGTGAGGAGTAAGCAAGAGACGTTATACAATATTAAACGACAAAATTCAACGCCTATTTCAATTTAAATCCAAGCCATAATCTTTATAATAATTTGTTAATCCAATTATATGATATGTCAGCTACGATCAGCAGCTAATCAAACCACTTCCTAAAGCTCAACATATCCAAAAAGGTTCATACACTATAAAGTCAGTTAGAATCAGTCGGTTATTTATTTGCTTAATAAATTTGAGTATTTCGATAGTTGAATGTATTAAATACTCTGCCATGTATCAAATACTCAATCCAAAGATCCCAATATGATAAATCAAAAAAATATCTAACTAGACGCTTTTCTAAAGATCAAGAAAAAAAAAAGAAAGAACATTCTAAGAAAGCGACAATTCGAAGAATTAAAAAAAGCTTTATTTCATTTATTATTGTTTCCAATTTTAATGTTTTTCTTTAAAATTCAGTTCAATTATTTGCCCTTTTGTATATTTCTGAAAGTCTTGGATATTTTTTCTGTCAAAATAGCAAGCAACCCCTAAAAGTGTGCTACAAACATTATTTATTTAATTTTCATAAAAAATGAAAAATGAAAATTTATGCAAAGCACAATTCTCTCATTATAACCAAAAAAAAAAAAACAACCAAAGTTATTATTCCATTTCTTGGTTTGGCTTTCTCCATCTTATTCTCTGTCTGAGTGTATGTGTGACGATAAGTGTGTTTGTGTGTCTGTGTGTGTGTGTATTGTCGAGTGTGTGTTTGTATACTAGGCCAATATTAATTTCATAAATGTTGCGTGTGTATTTTAATGAGTACACTCAAAATTAATAAAACAAAGCGTACATTAAATGCAAATTGCATGGACCGAGACCAAGACTCTCCAGGATACTGTCTGTCTACGTTCTACCCTCAGAGCGCGTTCTGGCATAGATTGTGATGTCCTGTCAACACGTACATATACCCCAAGCCCATTTTTTGAGGCAGCCAGAGAGGGAGAGAGGGGCAAGGGAGTTGTGTGTGTGTGTGTGTGTGTGCAGTAATTATGAGGGCATTATGGGCATTATGCTGCCACAATCGTTATTGCGTGGACATGCTGGGAGGACAACAGCAAGGACAACGTCGAAACGACTCTGGACGTTGCCCGTTGTTGTGGACGCTGTTGCTCCTTGCGGCGTTTCCAACATTTGCGTTATGCATGAACTCAGAGTCTCCATATTTGTTTTAAGAGACACATGAAGAGGGTGGTGAAGCAAAGCGAGTAAACCAAGTGAATAAGGATGAGTTCGACTAGCCCTTGTCTGCTGGGATTTTGCTTGCCTGCCTGGCTGCCTGCTTGGTCGTCTCTAAATTGCGACAACATTATTTAATTGAAACTAATTTGCCATTTTGTGGCAAACACCCATTCTACTCCCCTCACTTCTCTCTCTTTAAGTGGTGTGGGCGTGGCTGCAGTTACAACGGCAGCTGTTTCCATTGAAACTAGGTCAGCAGCTATGTTATAATATGTTGTATATTAAAATCGGATAACTTTAAACAACAAAAAAATGAAAGCCTTAAAATAAGCAACGAATATGTAACTGAAGTTACTTTTCCTTCTACCAATACCAACAAATTTCTCACCTGGTGAACAACCAAAACAAAAATAAGCAACAACAACAAGAAAGAAGAAAAATTAAGCGCTTTATAGCATACTACTACACCACATGGTCTGTTTACTTTTACGACTTGCCAAGGCAGCAGCAGTAGCAACAACAAAAACAACTCAAAATAAACCAAATGATACGAAACCATCAGAGATGGCAAATTTTTGGAGTGCAGAGAAAACTCATATATCTACTATGAAGTAAATTATTACGGTTAGATTCTCACAGAAGAGATCGCTCCATAGCTATTTATTATTTACTAAAATCATAATAACCGAGTCTATATATATTTTCTCTGTGGGCGGTAGATGATGACAGTAAAGATTGTAAAATTGTAAAAATGTTAACAATTCTTGACAATCGTGAAGCCTAAAAGTGATCACTAATACTTAGGTGTATTAAGTATTTGAAGTTAGTGCCTCCTTCTCAGTTATGCAATTTTTTGACGATCTTCCATACATGTTAATGTTCTTTTCCCTCAAACATTTCGATGAGTTACTGCATTGCTTCCGAATCTAATACCAAACACAAACATTAGGTGACAAGATGCACTTTGCGCTATAAAACGTAAAGAATACAGCCACAATAAAATATTAACTTGTTAACATAAGGAGTTATATCATAAAATAAAGACGGAATTTCAATTTCAATTTAAAGTATGGAATATGAAGTAAATCATCCGGATGAGTTCAATCGGCAAACAATTAATAATAATAATTTCTAGCAATGCAGTAAAAAGTTAAATTTCATTTAAATTTTCTTAAAGTATCTTACCTCTTGTTTGCCAATGTTATCTTCGTAGTTGATTTTGTATTCAAAATTGTCCAAGTCTCCCATTAAAAACCATTAATCAAAATCAATGACATCAAAACTTCTTTCATATTTTAACGATTTATTTTTTAACTTTACTTCATTATCATATTTTGTAATTCAACTTCAAAGAAGAAAAAAAGAAAAGAGTTAGAGAATTCTTAAATCTTAAATGCCCAATAAACGCCTAATCAATTTTATAAGATAACAATTTTTGTATTAACCATGTTTAGCATACAACTAAATTAGGAAGCTCAACCAAACTTCTTTGTTTACCAAGTTAGTGGATATGTTTTAGTTAATTTGAATCAGGTTCTCGGATGCCATCACTGACAGATTACACCCACATGAAATGACACGGCCACCGTTGCAGTCGGTGCCTGCAGGCGTGGCACACACAAACATACACACACTCACATGCACAAAGAGAGCAAAACGCACGTGACGCTCATCAATTTGGCGCACTTTGCCATTACCTAGCTCCTCACTTGCCACTGCCGCTGCTGCTGCTTCTCATGCCGCCTTTGCCGTGCTTTTAATGCGCTAGAAATGAGGATGTGCCCAGAACTCTGAACTCCTGGACCTGGACTGCATCTGCATCGTTCTGCACATGCTGTGCACGTCGCCATCGCCATAGTCGTCGTCGTCGTCGTAGTCCTTCCTCTTTCCGGTTACATGTGTGTGTGAGTGTGTCACGATTTTGCATATTAATTGCATTAAGTTATAGCCACCCGCTGCCGGTAGATGGCGCCACATGTGCTCAGCGATAATTTCAACTTGGTAAATCCACTTTGGCGCACATGTTGAGGGTGTGTGAGATGGGGCTTAGTGTCTGCCCTGGTCATGTGCTTAACTGTAATTCGAGCTGTGGTTATATAATACATTTACCGTTTACAGTTTACCGTTACTAAACAACATTCACAACGTGGCATAGACAATATTGCACCATGGACCATGTGTGTGTGTGTGTGTGTGTGTGTGTGAAACATCAAAATTCTCGCTCACTCGACTTTATTTTAAAAGCACTTGAACTAGTGAAATGTGATCCATATTACACAGATAAAATCCATAAGTATATATAATATATCTACGTATATATATACAAACAAACATATACATATATACATACATATAAAAGAAATATAAATATTTTCAGCAATTTTCTATTTGTTTCTCTATCTCGCATCGCTTACGTATTTTGCTATTTTTAAAATGAGCAGCCCAAAAGTATTTCAATTGCTCTTCATATTTTTTTCCTTTATATATATTTATATACATACGTATATACATATTTATGTACATATGTACGTATATATATATAGTATATTTGTATTTTTTGAATAGATAGTGAATAGTTCAAAAAAAATGTCTGTTTTTTATGGTGGCAATGTATAATTTTATAACTAGTTTGCTTTGGCTTCAGAATGAGCAATAAATATTAAACGCTTAAAAGATCTCTACCAAAAAAATTGAGTCTTTTTTTGAAAAATGATTTATAATATATCATGTTGATTTGAAATCTACTAAAATCTTTGAAGGGTATGCATTTTTTAAATCTAATGTTTACTGAATAAAGAAGAATAAATTTTCGTCCATGAAAAGTATTTCCAAATATTTTTAATCACAGATTTGATCTTGACTTCATTTAATTACATAATTGTTTTTATTTTGAAATTCTCATTTTGTTTTACTCACGATAAGTTTATGACTTAATACCTGTATTTGTATCCATTGTTAGTCAAAATCTTGACAATTGAGATATATTCACATGTTAACTCCCCGACTGTCATTCTAATAAACTTTAAGAAGCTGTTGGCTATATAACTTAAGTAAAAGTGTCGAAGAATTCAACTAAGCATAAAAACACATCAATTTTAATTAGAAATATTAAGCTTCAATCCCAACTGTTAGGCAAAAACTAAAATCACAATTTCTTGAATGAAAATAATAATAATAATATTTTCTTCAATATAATTTCCAACACATTTTAAAAACTTTCTTAGATTTGTGTCACTGTAAAGCTTACTCTCATAGAGACAGTTTCAACTAGAGTTCCTTTCCGCTCTCTAAATACTTGGAACTAAATTGTCATAAATTTTGAGTAAAGTCAACTGGGTCTTGGTCATAATATTTTAATCAAATAACTTTACTTACACTTTTTTAACTTGTTTTATAGAGAGTCACTTGCACTTTATTTCTTTGAGATTATATTGTAGACGATGTCTGACCAGATTTCGCTCCATACTTCTTTACATTCCATATGCTTATTTAATATACTATTGAATGCAAGGAAGCATGGAACTCTCAAAAGGCCAAGTAGCTACAAATATATCTACCATCTATATATTTGGATAATGTAATTCGGTTTACACTTTTATGACACACACGTTAACACTTTAGTTTTATGATGGCACAAAAAACTACACACACACCGACACACACACGCGACTACACACATCCTGCGATATCTGCAATAATGGCCATGTTTCTTTTGTCCCTTTCGAGCGTTTCCCTTGATAACTGTAATTGCAGAATTGTAAAAGAGTTTTGTGGCTGGCATTTGGAGTGTGTTTTTTGGTTTGAAATCTTTTCCAACATTTTGCTTCTTTCCTGGTTTTTCGGTTGTTTTCTTTAAATCCTTGAGCTTATTTCTTGTGGCATGCAAATTTTCCTGGTTGGGTTTTTCTCTGCTGTGTTGTTTGTGTATTGCCAGTTTTGCCGTGCGTTTTTATAGTCCAACTGCAATAAAGCAATTTTTAAGCGCACTGGAGTGTGTTTATATGTGACTGGGCAGCCTCCATCCGGCCCACTCTACCTCGACCATCAGCTCTCCCTATATCAGACCTGAACTCCTCCCCCTGCCCCGAGCTTTTACTTCTTGGTGGTATCTGTTTTTGGTTGTGTTTTTTGTTTTATGTTGTTTTGCATCTTTCACGCGCCTGCACAAAAAATTCATAACTTTTTGCTTGTATTTTTGTTGTTTGTTTCTTTTTTTGTTTTTTGTTACTCTCCTGTAATAAAATTGCGACTTTTTTGTTCAACTTTTGTTTTTTGGTTTTTTTTATGCACATATTTTGCGCCACATGGCCTGCCCCAGCCAAACACCACACTCCCTTCCTTATCACAGCCCCCTCCCTCCACACAAAACACCCACCAAGTTTTCAGTCCCTTCACGGTTTTGGCTTTCGAGCTTAAGAGACTTTCTCTTCTTTTTGGTGTTTGAAATGTTTTTCATTCAACAAAATTTGCCACAGAAAATGCAATTTCGATTTTAGAAACTAAAACGGAATTCCGGTTTTCCAGTTTTTAGTTTTTTTTTTTTTTTTTTCGTTTTTGTATTCTTTTATGTTTATTTTTTTCGATTTTTAATTTGAATGCATGTAGAAGTTAACGAGACGAACTGATGAAGGCGACTGTGTTCTTGGCGCAGTGTAAACATGCGTTTATATAGGTGCCTAAAATTAAATCTAAGACCCACATGAAGAACCAACGTCGACATCAACATCGACCCCGAGTCGGGGTCAGGTCAAGCCCAAAGAGAGCATAACTACAAGACGCAGAAAGAAACACACATATGTTTTCTTCGGCGTATGAGTTTTTTTTTCCCCTGTTATTCGTTCCCTTTTAGTTTTACCTACTTGAAGTTGAAGCCACAGAGACCGGCAATACCCACGCGGCGCTGACTTCTACGGTTGATGCCACAAATGACTAGGCGAGAGAGAGAGAGACAGAGACAGACTGGGCAGGATGTGGCACATGGATGCAATCTGCAGGCGTTTCCCAGGCCTTGCCTTAAGTGTAGCAAACACACGCGGTGCAATCTGTCCATATGTATAGACGGACTATGTCCATATGTAAAAATGAATTTCTCAATAATCAACACAAAATAACAACAAAAATAGCAAACTTCAGCCAGATCAAAACTACATTGTTAGGCAAAAATTTTAAAGAAAGGTTTAAATCAATTGCATCTTTATTGCTTCTGTCTTATTCTTACTTATCACCTTTGAAAAGATTTCATAGTGGTTCCGGAAAAATATCAATGAACGAAGCTTCGTCTTTTTAGTAGTGCGCATACTAACTGATTCTACTGATTAATAAAAATTCAACACAATCAAGCGTATTACTGAATGAAGTGAAAATGAATCAGTTTATATATTCATAGTAAAGTCTTGGCTGAGAGAAACAAATTCTTCTGCTAGTAGGTACTTAAAGTGGCTAGCTATTTATATTACGCTTATGGTAATGATAACTTGACCTTTAAAAATTAAACAGAAAATGGAGTAGCATCCAGTCGGTTGAATACAATATTAATTGTTTAAGATCAAAAAATTTGAAAATCTTCATATGGTTGTTACATTTGAAGTTTTAAATTCTGTTTGCCACAAAAATGGTCGCCATTTGTGGCAATGTTTTGTTGCAATTAACATTAACTTTTTTGTTTGTTTGTTGTGTAAAACTTAATCGAATTGTAATGAAAATTGTCAACGTGCCAGCTGGTGAAATGAAAATGAATAAAAAGTTTACAATCGTTGCATTTTAATTAGCAATTTGTTCTCTCTTTTTATATTTCATCTCGTGCATATTTGATGCACTTAGCGCAATTCGCATGCCCTTTCCCTCCTACACGTGTATACTATGATAATATAATATTTTTCGCAAAAGAGGATTGTCTGGTTGAAAACGGGACTATGGAACAAAGCGGTTTATGGGGGTCATGATGTAACTAATTATTTAAATGCTATTACAATCATTAATGATGGCAGATTTTTTCCATTGAAATTAATTAACAAGCTCCATTTGGAAATCGTTAATGTTAACACGTCAATAACATTGAAGTATCTTAAAATTAATAATCGTGTAGAAGGCAAATATACATCAGTAACATTAAAATTATGTATGAGAAATGCTAAAAACCATTTAAACTGAAATAAATTACTAACCGTTTTTTGTTTTGTATTTTAATTCTTTTTGGGATATGTATTAGTATATTTCTATTTTTTTTAAATATTATCACAATTAATGGAATCCTTGATTTTTTTGTTCTTGCAAATGTCAAAAATCATTAACCTCTAATTATTTGAACAAAATTTCAATAGTCTTTAATTGTTGAAAATTTTTTAAAATGTCTAGAACGAATTCTTCAAATATTTTAGTTGGTTATATTGTTAATATATTCTATTCCTTAAAATAGGTTTATTCCCTTTAAATGGATATGCATTTAAGTTTTGAAAATAAAAACTAGGATAATTTTGTTAACCAAATTTAAAACAAAATCAATTTAATTATAAGCAAAACTCCTTGCATAAACAAAAAAAAAATTTTGATTATTATTTTTAGATATTAAATTAAAAATAGCAAAATATTTGGAAAAAATACAAAAAATTATAAAATTATTAAAAAGAAATTTCTATTTTTATTATTGTCCTAATAATTCATAAAAAAAGGTTATTTTTATATTTTTTTTAAATTAAAGTTCACTTTATCTCTTTTTGCTGAATTATAGAACTGTACCTAATAAATGGTTATATAATAACCTGACAATAAAATCAAAACTTTCGTTTTCCAAATATTTTATATAATAAAATAAATATATCAATGTATATGTTACGCGGAGGACAACTTTCACTATATATGTATATATAGTTTATATATATGCAGAGTAAGTTTATATTTCCGCAACACGAAAATAGCGATGAGTAAGTGAGTGAATGTTTGAATGTATTATTCATCGCATACCAATATCAAATACTCACACACAGACACAGAGAGAAACACACACAGTCACATGTAAAAGACATACCATGGGATAAAAGAGCAATTTGAGATATTCATAGCATTTTATTTATAATTTTTCGAAATGTTGTTTATATGTGTATTCATTTCAAACTGTTCTCCATAAACAGCAACGGCAACAGCACGGGCAAGGCAAAATTTGAGTAATGTAATTGAATTTCATTATCTTTCGCGCAACATCACTTTTTATGATATAATATTCACTTTGTTTCAAAAAAGAAGAACAGATATTTTTCCTCTCAATTTGAGCACAGGATTTGATTTTTATGGTTTTTTTTAATAACACTCTTTGAAAGGGTTTTATCTTTGATTTTGTATATTGGTTGTGAAAATTGGTTCAGTTTTTTATAATTCTTTTTTTCTTCTTGTTCTTGGTATTATTATAATACTTATTATAAACAATAGACCATGGGCAGGCCGGATAATACCGATCTGAACGGGTCGACAACAGAATCGGTAATGCACTAAAGGATGCAAAAAATATTCTCAAATTAATTCTTTGGCATTGCCGAGTAGTCGCGATCGCTTCCGAAGAACTTTCATTTCATATATGTATACATATTTATAGCTTTGTCTCATCTTCTACACTTGCTGCCGATATCTATATGTATATATAGCAAACTTTTGTTATGTACATATATTTTTTAGTTGGGTATATAGCAAAAACGATCTGCCGACCAAAATATTCAAGCAAAACTCAATTCCTGCGCAAGCGCACACACACACACACAGACATTATCTATACTTAGCCCCTAACTATATAGTAGTATCTACATACATACATATATACGGAAGGCCGACCGATCGTCGAACTGTTGCTGCCTCATCTCATTCCATACCCATTCGTGCCTCGTTTTGCCTCTGGTGGCTTAAAAATAACATTTGAACGATGTTCAGATTCTTCGGCTTTTTGGCATAGGCCATAGAAAAAATAAAGAAGAAGAAGACAACACAGTCTCTTGGCCAGATCAACCGATAGCCCATCCATTCCATATTATATAGCCAAAACCCGGCAAAAAACCAAATGCCATCGGCATCAGATTTGCCATTTCTTCATTTCCATTTGCTCTTTATATTGCCTTTGCCTGTTTTTTCGCACACTCAAGATTCTGGTTTGACATATTTTTGGAAATGTCAAAATGACTTAAAATTGCTTACTTACTTTCTATGTATGTACAACGATATTTGGCCAAAAGCCAGAGAAAAAAGAACTGTATTAGAAACATATGTAGAAAACCTTCTCTTTTGTCGGTAATCGTTCTGGGTGAACAATTTTACGGCTTGTTGAGAACTAATCATTGAATATCGATTACATTGGGGGACACAAAATTCAATATTTTTAGAAAGGAACAAATCATTGAACCGCTCAAATTTTCCTAAACTTAATAATTCCATTATACATATATGTATCTTACTTTGTCTCTAAATATGATTCAAATATGCCTGTCATGCGAACTGTAAACGCCGGCAAGGGAACCATTTGACTCTTGTCGTCAAGCATTAGAGGAGTATGAACGCCCAAAAGATAGACAAAGACAGGGAGTGATATATAATTAGATTAACAGCCAAACGAATCATTTTTAGTATATCATCAGTATTCTATTGATATACCTATCTGTAAAGCAGATTCCTCGTAGTTTATTTATACATGGAAAAAAATATATGGTATATTTTCGTATAGGAAAATGTAATTGGATTGTTTAGACACTTTCAGTTCGATTTTTCTTTTGTAATATTCCAAGCTTGGCAGACTTTTATTCCAAATTTTGTATTAATCTCGACTTAACCGAAATAACAAACGGAAAATTGTTTAAATATGTTTAATGTCTTGGATAAAGAGTCTGAAGGGTCTGGGTTTTTTCCAACCTACGAAAATGTTTAAATCTAAACTATGTAATCAAACTTAGTAATTAACAAATAATTGTAATAGTAATAGTTATATATTTGTTTCATATTTTTTGAATTTTATGACTGTAAGTTATATCGACTTGCTCTTTTAACTAAGGGCTAAAAGTCTAAAGGTATTCAAATCGCCAAATGAAAGCGAAAACACAAAGAAAGCCATGATGATAGCTTGTTAAATTCGGGAAAAATTCAGATTCAATGCAGTCATCAACTCAACCATTTTAGATAAGCTAAACTTACAATTAGAAAGACCATTTTTAATATAAATTTACGCCTTTCAAACTGGAGTTAGTTAAAAAGGATACTTTTTGCCCTGTAACAACCGTTTTTCATGACTCACTTTGGAATCTGCAGGCTAATGTAGTTACAATTCTTTAGTAGTGTTTGTAAAAAATTAAAATTTTAATATTAACTTAATGTAAGTTCAAAAAGTTAGTTACTTTATAGTCTAAATGTGTTCATTTTTTAAGTTACAAAATTGTAAATGTGTCGGTTATGCTATAACAAACCATCCTGACTGAGTAAACTCTTTCTATTCCCTTTCAAAGGCTTAAAAGAGCTTTCCCATGCCAGTTAAAACGAAGTGCAACAAAAAATGCTTCCAAACACAATTCGCCTTTTAATGTGCAAATGTAAAGCTTAACTAACACTTTCACACAAACACACACTCATTCCCATTCTAAAACACCAACACACTTATAGAAATTGCACACGCATAATAGACACAATTCAAGGAAGGGACCAAAGGAACGAAAGCAAAAAGATGACGATAGGGGAAAAAGGGGAGGTAAAATTGTTGGCGAAGAGAAACACACAAATGCAATTTAATTTTTTTTTCCTTTGTTTTTTTTTCCTTCTTTTTTTTTTGGTTTGTTTGTAGCACATTTCTTTTCCTCATCTTCGGGCATTACTTATATCAAAATGTTGTATTTTTGGGTGGCCAAAATAGCTCCCCAAAACGAATAGAAAGAGATGGGTTAAAGAGAAATCAAAGAAAGAGTAAAAGAGATGGCTGACTGATTGTCGTTGATGAATTTCTTTTAGCTGTTTTGCCACAAAAACATAGCCACCAACTGTTGTCTACAAATAAATCTCGTTAAGAAGTGCTCACACACACATACAAAACACACATTTGACACACACATACATACATACATAGCATCTATATACTCATACTTATAGATACATATCCCAGACTTATGCAAATGCATTGACAAATACGTGGGGAGGCCATAAAGTAAATGATTCCCATAAGCAAAAAATGTTTTTGGAGAATATATTTTAAATTAAAGATCCATTTGTTTAGAAGAAGATGATGGTCACAACATCCAAGATGAAGCTTATGATCCTTAGCTTCATCTTGGATGTTGTGACCATTATCTTCTTTTGATCCTTAGCTTCATCTTGGATGTTGTGACCATCATCTTCTTTACTCATTCAGTTTACTTAGCAAAACATACTTTTATATTTTTTATAAATACATTAACTGATGTCACAAACACAGACTAGACCAAAATATCGTTGATTTATAAAGGGAACCCGTATAATTCCCTTTTAATAACATTTATGACATTATTAATAGATGGAAACTACAAATGCATAGATATATGTATGTTAACAGTCTCTGAGCAGCAGACTTTGATATAGGACATTATGTCATTAACGCTTAAACTACTTGCGAATCACAAATAAATGCAGCGATAACGAAAACAGCTGGGCACTTTTATTGCAAAGACTTTGGCCTACTCTCGCATATAATCTTCTGCTCTTGACAGTTGCTACCATAAAACTATAGACAAGTCAACTGAATCAGAGAAATTAAAGCTGAGGTAACACTTCATATGGCAACTTTAAGCCAATAAACATGTACATATCTCTTGATTTTTACGATGGGCAATTAAATGACAAAGAATTTGATTTAATTTATTTTATTGATAATAAACCAAAAAAAGAAAGAAAAAAACAACAGCAAATGACAACCTGACAGTTTTTGTGTTGTTGTTGTTGATGTTGTTTTGTTCTTACATAAAATTTGATTTTATTTGTCCCCATCTTGTGTTTGTGCTTCTATATGCAAATTCCGTTTTACATTGAGAAAATTGAAATCCTTTTATGGGTAAAACGTGACAAACGATTCTTGAATTTACGAGCCATGAGGGCAACTGACAGATAAACCGATGCTTAAAGTCCTGATTGGGAGTAAGAAATCAAAATCGACTTAATATTTAGTAAGAATTGCTGGTTAGCCAACGGTTGCTTTTAATTCATTTCTGGTTTTCTTTAGTTTCGTTCTTATTTTGTTGGTTTAGAAAGCGCACACAAACACACGCAGACACACATACACTCACTCATATGTATGTACATACACTTGAAATGTTGGCTATATCTGTATCCACTTGCGACCGATTTCAAAGCGTTATTTATTTGTGGCACAGGCGACCATATTTCAAATGCACACCGCCAAAAAGCAACCAAACTAAACCAATACCGCACCACCACCAGACCCACTCAACCCACTACCACACCAAGTTGAAAAGTCGACAAAACTACAAAAATTATATTTATATACATGTCTATATACATACATATCTATGTACGCATTTAGTATATGTAAACATATATCGTGTAGACATGCCGAAAGCGGAAAATTTAGTTTCTAATATAGGTTTATATGACTTTTGAATCCTCTTTTACTTGAGTTTATGTTTCCTTATCCATTTTGTTTTTGAATCAACGAAAACTCTTAGTAGCTAGCATATATTATGATATAATAAACATAGTAATCAAATATTTATCATATTTTAACTAAAAAGCAATCAATCAATCCTAACCACAGCAGAGTTTTCCAATTGATAGCTAGTACTATTGGTTTAGTAATTTAAAACATTTGATTAATTCCAACGTGGCAACTAAATTCATTGAAAACCATCAAGATGTTTTACCAGGCGTATCTACTCAGTGTGTTTGTGTCTCTCTTAACCTCTCTAAAACATAAAAATTATTTTAATAATGCAAAATTCTTAAATGACACTTATATTTACATTTTTGGAATACTTTCATTGTGCCAACACATTTTGTTTTCTAGTATTTAAAAAAACTTATATATTATATCATAAAAGTTTAATTCTTTAGATGCCAAATCATCTATATTAAATCTCTTTCGTTATAGCAAAGCCAAAACTATAATGTTAATGGTTCATAATCTATATATTTAAATCTGTACTAGTCATTTGAACAATAAAAAGGATAAAAAGGCCTTTGTAAAATTGAATTTATGTAGGTGTTAAGTTAACGCTCTTTATAAGTATTATACAACACAATCTTAGAGGTCTTTTTAACCAACATATGTACATATATGTACATTAAACTAATAAACTGAACAAATATTTTCAGCCGAGTGATTTATAACAAAAATCAATTTAAATCAGAATCAGTTAAACAAAATATATTTTTCTATCTTCCAAAAAAAATTCCTTTAAGAAATTTGAATTTTATTTAATTATTTCATATTATGGATTGAAATTTTTCAAAATGTATTTTACTTTTCGTTTTATGAAATTTGATTTTTTTATTTTTGATAAACTATAAGATTTTAATGATCTCAATAAATATTAATGCATTTTTAAAAAATGTAAATATCTTAAATATTTGAAATAGAAAAAATAGGGGACCATTTTCATATGCACACTTAATTTTGTTAATTTTTATAATCTGAAAAATTGATTGATGCATTTTGAGATAAAAACTGTTTGAGATGAAAAATTCTCTTTAACAATATAAAGTCAACCCCAAATATGTAACTGAACATATTTATTTGTTTATAGATATATCTGGGACAGATTACTTGATTCAGGTATATTACGCAAATTAAGAATAAATTTAATGATCTTGAAAAACGTTTCCAAATTGTAGAAAAAAGTATTGATCCCTCGATAATTAACTATTTTGAGTTAAATTGAAAAAATGCAATCTTTTTGCTTAGTGTCTTACAAATCCGAAATAATTCCATTTATTAAAAAATACATCTAGCTAAAGTTTTATTATTAATTTTTGTACCTTCTATATGTAAAAGTTAGGGTATTTCTTTTGACCATAAAATAATATCTGAAATGCCATGTTGCACCCCAACGAAAAGTTTTTCGCACTCGTTGCCTTTTGTTGCAACTGTTGTTGCCGGGCTACTCTTTTCTTTTTTTCCTGCTGTTGTTTTTGTTTTTACAACTTAACGTGTCGCACAAAGGTGCAATGTGTCTGTGTGTTTGGGTGTATGTATGTGTGCGTGTTTTTCCTTTTTTTTTGTGTGTTTCCTTCTGTCTCATATCGCACTCTTGCAACATTGCCACTGGTTGGCGTTTGATATTTGGCTCACCCAAAGAAAAACTACCACATCACCAAACCCCCTCTGACAGCAATCCCCTCCCCATTGAATACCACACACACACACACACACAGACGGCGAATAAATACATATATGTATATATTTTTCTATGTTTTTTTTTTGGGGGGGTTTTTTACTAAATTTATGCGCTTTCATTTTATGAAAAACTTTTGCAATAATTTCTCAAAACGTTTTTGTGGTGAATTGAAATGCGAGAAAAACATTTTGCGGATGGCGACTAAAAACTTGAGAGAAACCTTGCACAACCCTCACACACACACACACACATGCAGGCTGCCACGCCTCTTTGCTGCCACCAAAATGACGTTTACTACGCCTGCCAGAGGCAAAGTTTCCCGCATCTTTTCCAAAAAGGGAAGAAAAAAATAAGAAAAAAAGGAAAAACTTTAATGAAAAGTTTTGTTAAAAAGTTTTCCGCGCTCACGCTGGAAAATCTCAACGCTTCAATGAAGGCCGAAGCCAAAGCGAAGGGGTCAGAGTAAGGGAAGAGGGCGTGGCTGGCTGACATTAGATTGTGTTTTGTATGTGTGTTTGTGCCAAAAGTCAGTCCAACAGCCAGAAACGGGTATCAATTCTTGTTATTGCAGTTGGCTTGCACTTTGAAATTATTTACCTGAATAAACATTTTTTGGTATTTTAATTACGCATTTGCCACAACATAGAGCAGACAGGTGAGGCAGCAAAAGGGGCATTGCCTTCCTGAGTGACTTTGGCTATTGGGCGAAAGTCCTGGCTAGGCCAGGGACGCCTAATTGAATTAACACACAATTCACAGTACATTGAACAAACTTCCTCCATCAACTGCTGAGCTGGATATATGTATATATATATTTGTATATATATTTGTGTGTGTGTTTCTCTGTAAATTATGTTGAAAAACTTTAGAAAAATCTCCAGCAAATTATAAAATTTTCTCTTGTGTTTTTCCTTGAGAATATTTCACCTGCAATTTTTCATAACTTTTTAAAATTTGATTAAAGCCAAGACTAATATATTATTGGCATAGCACTTAGCCTGGCAACCAGAACTTCGTCTTAGTGAACATGAACATCAAAAGAGTCATTTATATCTACCACTTTGACTATCCTTTTGAATTGCAACTAAGTTTGGGATTCTGATAAACTTATTAAGTTTGCTTTTTGTTTAAGGACAAATTGTAAAAATTGAATATTGATCAACTTACAACAAAACATCCAAACAAAGAATATAAAGTGTTTTCGTGTTTTAAAGGCAATATTTTTTCAAAAAACGCGACTATGTTCTAAGTTTAAGTGTGATTCAATTTTTTGTGATTGATTAAATTAAATTTGTTGTGTCAACTAAAGGAAGACAGAAACAAACACTTTAAATATCAAATTAAAAGGCTAAAAACCAAATTGTCGCTTACTTATTGTGCTCATTTAGAATTAGGTATTAAGTATAAAAACTAAGCACAAGAACAACTAAGAACTGAGTAGTCTCGGCCTAATTTGAAGAGCCCTTTAATCCGGGCTCAGGTCTCTTTTTAAAGGAGAAATTTTAAGATACTTTATTATTCACTTCAAGAACAAAACGAAATTGATTGTATTTGAAAATTATAATCATAATTTAAAATAATGAAAAATAAGTTATTTTATGCTTTTTGTTTATAGTTAACTTGACCTATTCTGGGTAGTGGACTCTTGGAGCCTTCTTTTTAATTATTCAAAAATTATCAGTAGACAAATAGTGCCTGAAAAATAATTTGGAGGCAAAATTACCCAAGATCAAATCCTCAGTTATAATAGAAAGTTATAGTAGAATATACATATTATTACATTCTTCCTATTAAATTATTAAAAAAGATACATAATACCTTCTAAACATTTAAAAATGAAAGTCAAGGTTGTCGTAACGAGCTCATTGCATTATGGTATTAGAAGATTTTAAGACAGAAGAAGTTTCGGGTAATAGGCATATAACTAACAAGCCTAAATGTTTGAAAATTTTTAAAGTAAATGACCAGTTCTATATCTAAACCTAATGAATTAACTGCTGTAACTAACTTATAAAGCAATTGTAATTCTAAATATGGTTGATAATGCTTTTATTCCACTTCAAGTTGTAACGACTTACATGTGTAACGCGCACACACATTTCTCTCTTACTCCTACTTTGTCTCACTCTTACTCCTGGCATCTATCTCTGTCTCATACTGTCTTATCCCAGCAAAATCGAAAATGCGAGACACATGTGATGGGCGGCTGGTTGTTTTGGCTTATGTCTGGCATTTCGTAATTACGTGGAAGTCAAGCCCGGCAAACAGACACATGTACAACATGTCTACATATGTACCAAAAAACTGCTATATACACAAGGATGTATGTACATACATATATAAAGGGAATATTTTGTATTATTCGCCTCTGTATATGAATGAACTCAAGTGGCGGCATTTTCGATGTATTTACGAGCCATTTCACAAAAAAAAAAAAGAATAAGAAGAATACCGAACAGAAACTTCAAAATGCGCAGATACAAATCGTAAATCAGGCAAAAATAAATGCAGCAAAAAAAAACAAAAAAGAAAACAGAAGACAAATATCAATTTTCAAGCTGTTGACCCATGAACATCCCTCCATCCTTCTCCATCTGACTCTCAGTCAGCATGTGTGCGAGACTCGGTTGATTATTCCAAGAGATGCGACACCAATTAGTTGGATATATTAAATATGCTTTAATAGTTTTTAAAATTTCAGATATTGTACAATCTTAAAGTGCTTTAATATAACTCTTCAGTTTGGCCCGCAGGCGGTTGAGAACTTGGCAACAACTTCAAAATGAAATCAGACATAAGACATGCGACATACGACTTGCACTTACAACAGAGGCACAAAATAACAATTAGACATCAAGTTGACAAACTTTGAAAACAGCAAACAAACAGAATATCCCCACGGTTTGCTCCATAGACGACAGTCTGTGGCAAAAGTCTATGTACAAACATACATATGTATGTATGTACAAACGTATGTACATATCACTCACATAGTTACATTTGCCACAAAAGACGCGAATATTTCAAACTTTTCGCGTAGACAAAACACAGGCAGTCCCGGATAAGTAGGTACATAAAGGATACGTTGAAATCGTGGCGAATGGTTCGTCGAGAGAGAGAAATGTTGTTGGAATGAGAAATTTTTGGAGGGGAAACGAAACTTTGTCAGCCCAAAAACGTGACATGAAAATCGCTGAGCTGATGAAAAATGCCAAATCGTGACTGGAATATACTTCAGTCAGTTCTTCTACCTTCCTACATAGTTCCTAAACTGAGAAAGTTACTAAAGATGCGGATGAGGCGCCAACGACACATGTTCATGTTTCAGGTCTACGATAAAGTCCAAGTCAGGAGAAAAGAAATCATTAAACAAAATTGTAAATTGAATAACAGACACAAAAATAAAATGAAATGGCAAAAACAAAAAGTGACCGAAAAAAAAAACAATTTTGTGGAATTTTGGTAAAGTCAAAAATATCGAGCATGGGGAAATTAGTTTCGAGCTGACCGAGTTTTAGAGGGCAGGGCAAGTCCAATCATGTAGATAGATGATGTATGTATCTTAAATAAAATGCCTTGAAGTTATGGGATAGAGAAGAAGTCTTACTCATTTGACTCCTTATTTTAAAAAGCCACAAGTTGCTTATAATTTGGATAAACCTTTTCTGTTACATGGTAAGCAGATAAAATTGTAATATTTATTCTATATACCCCTGCATGGACAACTCTTATCGACTAGGATCATCAATATTAAAACTCAATAATTTATTTTCAAAAATTTTCCCTCACTTATTTTGTTTAAAAACTTCAGCTTCCATTAGTTGAAGATAGTTTGATGAAGCGTTGCTTGAACGGAAGATTAGAAATTTCTGTCCTCAGTGCCGGATTAAGCCATTTGGGGGCCTGTATCAACTCAAAAACTGAAGTATAAAGTCAAAATTGATCAAAAAAGAGTTTACAACCATACAATTTTAAACAATCTGGCTTTTCTTCAGACTGTTGTTTGGTCAATTTTTAAACGATTTTGAAGAGGGATTAAACAATTGAAATTAATTTCGACCCCATTAAAAAAAAAACCTCCATTCGAATAAGAAAAGATATTTCATTTTAGGAAGAAACCATTTGGATCTGGGCAAATCAACTAACTTTTATAGAACTACGGACTCAGCAAGACCTCAACAACATGCTTTTAGCAACTATAAAACATGGAACTTGCTAAACCTTATACGCTTTTGAGATAGTCTTACCCACTTTAATCCATTGACGCCAATTTTCAACTCCTGAGATTAAACAAAACAAAAAGCACTTGATTCAGTTTAAGTCAATGTTTTACCTATGCAGTAATTAAGTTTACTTTGTCATCTTATCATTTAAGATTTCTAACGTCAAGTGCCATATGAAATTAGTCAAACTCAATTGTAGTTTTAGCTCCCCTCTCTATAGAGTAGGCCTCCCCATCGGTTGCTGATGAGAACCTCCCACGTTGTGACTTTACCACGTGCTGAGTTATCAGTGGGCACTTAGTAAGCAATTAAAATGAGAATATGAAAACAGATTTTTTGGGGTTCAACAAGAGATGCACATTGTCAATGGGATAATCAACCCCACCATTTTTGGAACTAACTTTAGAATTGTCAACGCGTTGGTAATTGAATGCCCACCAAATATAGACAAAAGTGCAATAGCCTTTTGTCTACAGGCAACAACAACATGAACATTCAACTCCCTAGTAGGGGGACTTCTTTTTATATGTAGAGGAGATGGAGGGGTACGAAACTGTATAGTAGATGCAACAGAATTTAGAATATCTTGCCGGAACAAACATTTTCTGTTTTTTTTTTTTTTTTTTTTGTATTTATAGAAAGAAGAAAAAAGAAAAAGAACCAACGCAACGTAGAGCAAGCAAGACAAACCACTGAGAGAAAAGGCTGAGGAACTGAGAACTAAGTGAGAGAACCTGATCGAGATCGTTTTGATGATATTTTTAAACGGTAAAAACGGCTCTGCAGGCGAAGTCAAGTGCATTAAGAGCATACCCACACGCACCATGCATTGGTGGCATCAAGTGTCCCAGAGGGGGCATAATGAGTGTAGAGAGAAGCGATGCCAGACCAAATGAAGCCATTAGCCAAAAACCATTCCAACATCTATCTACCCATACATATATACAAATGTATTAGGTACACTCACACACACACACTATGATAGCTACATGAAGTTCTTCTCATGTCCATGTGCTTCTTGATCTGGCCTAAATATAGAGATTGGAGTTGCTATATTTGGTCCAGTTAGATGAACTGTCTGGTTATCAACAACAAAAAGCGAACACAAAAATTAAACTTTATGCACACACCACATGGCGATCTCATATTACACGCAACATACATAGGTACACACACATACATACATATATTAGAGTTTGCTTTAATTCCATAATAGATGATCCATTTTTGAGGAAAAAAAATCTTATTTTCAATAATTTTCCTAATATGAGAAAATGTAGTGCCATGGAAAAGGAAATTTCCATTTGTTTATTACAATAGTCTTTTTCTCTATGTTTTTTAACCTTAATTCTTTCAAATAGGTAAATAAAAAATAATTTCCTGATGACATTGATAGTCGCCAAAGTTGAAAAACTATTTGAAACTAGTAGATAAAGTATACTTGTCATCTTAAAAAGTTGTCTTATATTTATTTGGGTTTCGCCGCAAATGTATATTATCCAAAATATCCTAATACAAAAGGATAGATAGAGTAGGACTGAGAATTTATAAATTGTTATGAAATTTGTTAATGACATCTTATAAATCTATTGTTTTAGATTTATAAGACCAAATTAATGTACAATAGATTCCTGGCTTACGAATATAATTGTTTCTAGCATCTTGTTCATTAAGCGAAATTTGTTTGTCCAAAAACTGGTTCAATAATGCGAAATATTCGTTATCCGGCGACACTTCACTACTGATCAAGAATATGAATAAAGGCAACGTATAAGGTATTAGGTAAACGTTAAAATAGAATAATGCAGTGTGCATTTTTTTAAAAACATATACCAATTATAGAACCCAGAAAAAACCTATGGAGTATACAAAAGTATACAAAAAGTATACAAAAAATCTTTTGAATTGTATACTTTAAAATAGGATTGTAATTATTAATAAAAATGATGGCGGTATTATTATTATACACATCGTATGAAATGCAACCAATAGATTAGCTTCTTAAAAGTTTTTAAAAATCTTGAGGTTGTGGTCAAATTACTGTATCAGAAATAGTAAACGTATTGGCCAACTTCAGAGCAAGTTTCCTTCACCCAAACACTAAAATCGGTAATCACGATATTTCGAACAAAGTCCTCTTTCGTTTGGATTGATAAATATTTATAGTAAGTACTGATACTCCCAACACGAAGATAATGCCCTGTCATGCTTAGCTTTTGATCTAAGGTCATGGTGTTTGTTTGAAAATCAAAATGCAGCAACAGCAATAGAAAAGTTGTTAAGAGAAGAGCAGAGAAAAGAGAAAAACTAAGCTGTAAGTCTGTAAATATAATAAAACTTGCTTGCTTACACAATGCTTAAAGTACGTGTTAAACATACATTCTGCACTTAAATACAGATATCCTGCTTTTGTAGTCTAGTGTAAAAAAGCACACAAAAAGATATACACACAGTCAAAGAGACAGAGAGAGAGAGAGAGGGAGAGAGAGACCAAGTTTCTTTTGCACGCTTCGCAGTCATTTGGAGCATATGTTTCGAACATTTTTCATAATCAAAAAGCTTTTAGCGGCGGACAGTGGCAATGATGGCCAACTGCAACTATAACAGCAGTAGCATGAAAAACAGAAACAGCATCAGTAACAGCCACGCCTTCTACGCCTCCACTAACTTATGGCCAAGTGGAGCTTATTGTCCGTTTCATTTTCGAGTGCAGCAGCGTGTAAAATCGCAATAATGCACAAGATTCCTGACGCAGCGAGTTATTGTCCTTTCTGGTTTTTTGGTTTTGTATCGCTTTTTTCGCTCTCTCTCTCTCTCTCTCTCTCTCCTCAACTATCTGCCACTTTTGCTCTTTTCCTAAAATCCATCAACCGTTCACTAAAAAATAAACTAAAACTGTCATTTTTTTTCTTGATTGCTGCATTAATTAAATTAAGAGATAACAAAATTATTCACTTACTAATAAGTCAAGCAACTTCTTAAATAAATTGATGTTGGAGAAAGATCTAAAAAAAATTTTCGACCATTATTGTTAATCATGATGAAACTAAAAAGTTATTACAAAAGTCACCTTTAAAGCAAATGTTAATATTTTCATTTCCAAATATTAGTCCTACTGGTTGCCAAAAAGGGTGTGGGCCCCCATTTTATGTACCTTTGTGGGCTCTTAAGTTCTATATTCTACCCTGGACGCAGTGGTCATAATTTCTCGTTAAACTCAACGTAATCGGCATTTTCGCCTAAATGGACCATACGGCGGTTAAAAAGCTGTTATCGCCCTCTTCCCCCCGCACACACAATCCTTATACAGCCTATCAATTGGGTTCCCTTGCTCCCTTTTGCTTGTTACCTTCGTTTTCATTTTGTTACCTTACACATTTCGATTATGCTCGCAAAAAGAAACGACCAAGAAGAAAAGAAAACATTATTTTTATTTTGTAAAAATTTTCTCTGTGTGTTGTGGCATGCCCCCTCAACGACAATTGAGTGTCTCTGCTGCAGGAGGAGGAAAAAACAAAAAAAAAACACACGGCCGAATAATGTAATTGGAAATGAGGCGATTTGTTTATACCCTAGCAAAGTATATTTTGTTTTTTCTTTTTTGTAATTTTATTTATTTCGACACCTTAAAAAAAACCCTTAGTATTTTAGGTGTTAACATATAAATATTTATAATTTAATATGCATAACAAAAAACCATTTCACTAGGTTTAGTTTAAACTGTAAAATGGGCAAAAAAGTAAAACACATATTGGGCAATTTTTCCTTTTTTTTTCGATCAGCAAAAAAGTCTGAACTTTTTCTACATTTTTAATTCATTTGAATTTATTTTATGTGTATAATCTGTCTATAACCATGAGAAACATATGTCAACACACGGTTAATTTTAAACTTTTGTTAAAAGTTCTACTTAACTATTTACATATATTCCGATTTACCTAAAAAAGTATCTCAACTATCATAAGAACGTAAAAAAAATGTTTACTAACTTTTATAAAAACCTTATTTTAACTTGTTTCAAAGAGTTTTACGAAGTTTATATGTCACTTAGAGTGGGTCTACCACTGTGATTTGGTTACCAAAAAAAAAAATAGTCACAATATTTTCAAAACTTAAGAGATACGAAACTGAATCTGGATTTATTTTGTTTGTATAAGACGTTAAAAGAGCTATAAACGTACCTAAGGAAGGAAATTTCTTTTTCCGACTAGCCAACATTGAATATGCTTGAATATGTCATTTATAAATAGAAATTAAATTTGCAAATTGATTTTATAAACTCAAATAATTGAATTAAATAGAGTGCCTATATAAGCAATTATTATTTATTTATTACTCTGAATACTCTTTTTATTATATTAACGCAAATGTGTATACCTCTTAGGCGAGTGTATGAAGAAAATGTGCCAAGCTTAACTTAATCGAATATGAAAGGACGACGATAAACATCTTCCCTTTTTCCTTTTAATACAATCAAATAAAATATAATTTTATTTATGTTTCTGTGGTTATTGTCTCACAGAGTTTTATGGCTGAAAATATATAACAATTGATTTTTATTGAGCCATGTGAATATTGTAAGGAGTGCTAAGAGAATTGAGTCAAATTTTTGAATATTCCTAATCGAATTGGACAATTTCATTCAAAAATATATACTTATTCAGAAATATATACATACTATACATATAGATAAGAAAATGTGTGCCTGTTTGGGAACTGCATTGTGCTGGTAAGTTTCGATGAATTTCTTTATATATCTATTCAACTTATTTGCTTTTCCATAGCTTTGCCAAGATTGGACTAAAACTAATCTGTTGCATCTTATTTTCGGGACTCGGAATATTGATTGTTCTTGGCCTTATCATATATTTTGTATTCTTTCATAACAAGAATCCTGACCCGGCTAAAATTATTGAATCAGCGGCTGCTGATGCTCTCCCCAAGCAAAACTTTTCTCTAGGTGGACTATTTTAAAAATTGCATTTTGTTAAATGTTATTTACGAAATTTAAACAAATTAAAAATATGAACAAATAGTTTGGCAAAAGATCAAATGTTTTTCGTTTTGAAATAAAAAAAGACAAACAAGGATAATTAGAAGTTTAGTTCTGCGCTGACATAAGGACTCCCAAGGCGTTTGTGGAGAATTTTGCTAGTTTCAGTGTTCCAAACACGACTTTATTATGTAAAATGGATTTGTGTAAAGTCAGAATGAGTTATCTCTTTTTGATGATCCCATTTAGGAATATGTTAACCTTCTTCTGTAAAAGATTTTTTTTTTTCAATTATTTTCTTATTTAACTATAGCAGTGATTGACCACCTGACGATTTATATGCAAGGTTTAATAAATTTCAAGTAGGTCTAAATTGATTTACTTCCAATCCAATGACTGTCAATGGCCCCGGTCGCGTATTTAAGTTTAGAATGACATTCTCACCTGTGCATAAAGCTTGATAAGAGCCATCGAAATGATGCAGTTAAACAATTGCCATGGGTTCCATGCCATGGGTTGAGCTAAACCAATTGAAGCTAACGATATGCCTCACAGAACAAATTAATTAAATATTCCCTTATACCCAAATTGGCTGAAATCCTAACTAAACCGATTCCTAATATGAGATAATTTCATTCCACTTCAGCAACCTCAATATACATTGTTCTTATTATCGCAAACCAACAGCGACGACATATGTCCCTCGAACAGTCAAACTTCTAAAGGTATTGTTTTGTAAAGCATTAGTTGCAAATATTAGATTAAATTAATCTGGAATATCCTAACAAGCATTAGTTTACGAATCAACGCTCATGTAGTAACTAAGCAAGTTAATTGTTGAACACATGAGGAATGAATAAAATGGTGCGAGTCTGAGCACCAAATCTCTTACTTATAACTGGGAAACATTTATAAGTCTATGTACATATATTCAGAGTTAAATTCATAATTAATAAACAGTCAATAGGAAATAGCAATTGCGAAATAAAATTAAGTAGTCATTGACTTACAAGACAGATTTATGTCTATTATCTAATAATTTCCATTTCAAAGTTGTTTTGAATAACAAATTAACAAATTAAGACAAAAAGATTTTCTTTTTTGATTAAAATGGGCAAAGCGATCGTGGCATATCTTACAATTGCATGTATAACCCTTTTTCTGATTGATATCCTACTTTTGTCTGCCGTTATAGCAGTTTCTCTCAAAGGACCAGATCAAATGATTCAAATTTGGACTAAAACGGTTCGAAAAACTTTCAATGCTATGGTATACTTAGTACAGAAATATGTAAACCAATATGGTCATCGTCCTAGTCTTCGTATGTTTTTTAATCCATGTCATAAGAAAATGATAATTTCTTTTCTTTTTTTTTTTTTTTGACTCTCAGATAATATCACTTTATTAGAGCACGGATGGAGACGTTAAGTATAGTACGGGTATGTAAAAGAATAATATTTTAATAAGACTTTCTCGACTCGTATTAATTCGTGATAAACAATTAAATTTAAATACTTATATTAAATTGAAAATAATATATAGGTAAATTTGGCTTAATTCAAAAATTTATATATATTCTAGTAGACTGTTTAAAAAATATAATTTCCCCAAATTCTAAAACAAAATTCTTTAATTTTAGACGCATAACAATTAAAAAAATTTCAAAATTTTCTCAGATTTCGATACTTTATGAATATGGGTGTCCAATTCGGGCTAAGTGTCTTGTTTGGTATCCTGCTAGTTCTGATGATGACTTGGATTATTGCATTGGTTTGCCTGGATCATTTTGACGATCGTAAGAAATATGTCGTACTGCTGTCAGGTTTAAATTAGCATGTAAAGCCTTAGGTAAGTAATTTGCAATGAGCTATATCAGCCATTTAATTCCAATTTGGTCAACTTTACAGCGGAAAGCCAAATCAATTGTAAGAATTAGCAGAGAATCATTCAATTCAATACAAATGGAATTCATAAATATTTTAAATATAAGCCTTTCTAGTTCGATAAGCTTGTACAACAAAATTATAGATATTGTTATTTAAATAAATAGCAACATGTACATATATGTATCAATGATTTTACTATTTTGAATGAAATGTTCACTCACAGTTAAACCTGTATAACTTGGATGTATGTAAACAAGACTTTTAAATGGTATTAGTTGCTATATATTTGTATCTAGGCCGTATTTAACGACCAAATGTCACATATAGACCAACTTTGAGTCAATTTATACATTGTCTACTATTCATTGCAATGTTAGTTACCACCTTATCGAGACTATCGGAAAATCAATCAGTATACTTTTATATTAAAGTTAGCACGTGCGTCTCTCCACGATCAGAACAAGTAGAACCATGCCCTGCACTCCGACCAACTATGATGCAGCAAGACGAGATACCAATACCAGAAACCGCTGAATGAATTCCGGGAAGCACACATCCCATAACCCTTAAGTACATTGTGACCCATTTTAATTCGCACTATCCACTTCCTATACCTAGAGAAAACACTTTAACGCTTCCTATCACATAGCGTAAGCACTATTCTATTTTTTGTAACCAACCCGTTTCTGCTGACTTCACCGGAAAAGCGACCTACTCTCAACAACGGCCACTGTACCATCAATAGACGTTGATCAGCCCTCTTGAGGCCACAATCTCTGGAAGAGCCTCAGTCATAATTTAGTCTTAAGTGATTTAAGTGATTAATAGACCATTTAGAAATTTAAATCAAAGCTTCTGTGTAATTAGTTTCATGGTAAACTAGTGGTTAAAGAAAGAGTCTTTTGTGTCACCTCCCATGTGTATCCGAAGGATCATGGTATTGCACAGCCCGACATGGAGACACGTGTGATAGACTCGTAACTGGCTCTCGAGCAGGGATCAGACTCGTATCCATGGACCGTAAGACTCGTAACTTTAATGATCTATTCTAACTAGTTGTAAGTTAATTTTTATACAATATTATTTGGTGTATTCCTCTCTATACCTATATCTATATCTATCAAGAAAATAAAAGGCAAAGGAAGACAGATTTTATCATTACTACATATAAATGTGAAGTAAAAGCCATTCTACTACTTGAGCATACATAAAATCATGGACAAAAAGATGTATTAACAATTTAAGTTTATCTCGATTTACAGTCGTTTTTTAGTGACATATAATGTAAATTACAACTGGATAAATGCCAATGCTTCTTTCCACGGATGTATCTATATCGATTAGCATAGAGATCTCTTCAAGTTACCTTTTTGTATTTAGATGAACGGTAAGTTCATTCTTTTTCACATTGTTTCTTTCATTACGCCAAGTGCTTTTCCATCTACTTATTCGGTTTTTATTTGCCCATTTCAGTACCTAGTAGGAATAATGCATCTAAGGGTATATTAGAGTCATTTAAGACAGAGTCAGATGACCAAAAAAAAGAAGTCAAGAATAACTTCAGCTGACTAGCGTATCCGAATTGTCAATGGGGTAAATTCTAATGGGTATCTTTGGCTCCACAATCGTCACTCTTGGCGGTTTAAGCGAATGTCTTTCTTTTTTTATACTACATTGAACACTTGGCATTTGGTATCTCTATCTATCGAAAGAGGAAGAGAAAAAAATACTTGGTGCCATTACCTCGATTTTGTTTCTTATTTAAATTTTGTATACGACAACGCAAAAGTTGGGGGCTGCATTAAGTGCTTTTGTGGTTTACAAAAAAAGCGAATTAATGCCCGAGAATAGAGGAAATCGCTGCGGTTGCCAGCTGTAACGCGTTTAATTTATATCCTTGGTAAACGAAATAAAGGAACAAAAACGTAACGAAAAACGAAACCAAAAATGGAGAGAGCGAAAACGAAAGATGGCGGAGCAAAAAAGAAAAATAGAATAAAATAAAAATATATATTTATTTTACAGCTGCTGCACTTAGATGTGCGATGGCAATAAAAACCATACCCCGCCAAGTGGTATTCAACACCTCTATATATTTTTTTTTAGCTCCTTTTGTTGGCTTTCTTCTTTTATTTTGCACTCCTGTATTTTTTCCCTACTTGAATTTTCTTCTATTTTCTTTTTTTGGTTGTAGTCAGAAAAAGCTTAATAAACAAAGCCCAATATGGGCTAGAAGGGCATGTGGGTGGGTGGTATGTTGTAAGGGGCATAAACATTTAAGTCCACAATTTGCACAGCGCGTAGAGGCAAACACCCACGCACACACCCACACACACACACACAATCCAAATGGCACGCATACAACCAAACTGCTAGCCAAATGCAATTTTCACGTGCAACCGCAACCGAAATTTATGCCATTCTACCCAACACAAGTTGAACGCCACCAAACACCATTATCAATACACTTGAAGAAATTTATGAGCATTTATTTTGTAGCCGCAACAGTATACATTAATTGGTAATTCGTGTCCTATGCAAACACAATGGGTAAGTATATTCAATTTAATTTTAAATCAATTATAATTCAGATCAAAAATTGGATTCTTAAATTTCTTGAATTTTTTCCCTCTTTTTTCCAATAATTTAAAATTAAATTTTTTAGTCTTATGATTTCCTAAGTAAAAGCTCAAATTTCAAATATTCGTGTTTACAAAAATTGTAATTTTTTGATATCGTTAAATCCAAAGAGAAAGAAGAAAGGAAAAGAGAGATATATTTTGAATATTCTGCTTCAAAATCTCATCTAAAGTGAAAAAACTATTGCAAGACATAAACCTATTTCGACAAAGATGTATGGGGATTATGTTCAATACTTTTCAAACATATTGTGACATAAAAGAGTTGATGGTTTTCGTAATCTTCACTGACAGTGCAGAACATATGATGCGCTTGGTATCCGCTCCCGTTTTTCCGCCAACTCTCTGACAATGGTTGACAACCTCCTTCCTTTTTCGGTCCTCAGTTCAAGTTGCCACTGGATTCTACACCTACTGAGTGTCGGGTCCTGGCAAGGGTATATAGTGCGTGCCCAACCGACTACGATGTGGCAACATAAACATTAAGAAAAAAACAAACAAACAGAATCTACCACCTTATATGTTATGTTTTCCCCCGATATTCGAGAATATCCTATAGAGATGTTTAGCTAAAATTAACCTATAGAGTTCTCTCACTTTTTTAATTTCAAATTCTGAAATTGGAATTGAAATTGTGGTCACATCGTTTGAGTGCTTATTTATTGCACTTGAATTAAAATGAAAAATTACTCAGGACAAAGCTTTGACCAACTCCTTCTTCGTCTTCCTAGTGTCGACATGGACTTCATTTCGCATCCCAATGACCGGCAATGCCAACGAGTTTCCGCTTACTAACGACAATAGGGACACCACATGGAAGCTCAAGCAGTCATAAACACATACACACACACACTTGAAATGCATACACACAAAGAAACTCAAACACGAGTGGCGAGGGTGGTGAAAAGGAAGTGCAAGTTTCAGAGGAGTTGGCGGTTGGGTTTCGGTTTCCGTTTCCGTTTGCAATGTGTCGCCGCCATTATGCAAATATGCCAACATCCCCCCTCCATACCCTCACACCGATTGTTCAAAGTGGACAGACTGGGCTGCTGCTCATTGCAATCTGCATTTAAATTACTCCAAAAAAGGTGCAAGAAGGTGCCAACACTGTGATTTTTTCTTTTTTTACTAGATGCATAAAGGAAGACTGGAATAGAATTGAATTGAATACTTGCCTCGAAGGAATTATGCATGACCATGCCACAAATGAGCTTTTAGCTTGGCCAATTGATATGCATTTAAGCAAGCAAATTCACAGCGTACAAACGTTAATGAAGGAAAATCTCAACCACAAAATCATAAAATGGGAAAATGACAGAAAATCAAATAAATAGAACTGTCAAAGAGGACTGAGAATTTATGAAGCCAATAAAGTAGTAAAATATGAGGGAAAACTCATAGAAAGGATAAAAAAGTAAAGTAAAGCTAGAAATGTAAAGAAGAATGGGACTAGAAAAGCCAAAGAGTTGTAAAGATCATAAAAACAAATAAACAGTTTATTAAACGAGAGGCGAAGCCAAGCTAAAAGGAAAAGATAGACACCCTACAGGGGTCAGTGGCATATCTAAAACTGCAATATGGGGGGAAGTTTGCCCTCCAAAGTATGCAATAAGCATGCATTTGCTCTTGGAGACATACAAACAATAGTTTCTGTGATTAGCAGAGTTCCCACAATTCACAGCCTCATGTGACAGGGGTTGGGTTATGATACATCTCATTCATTGGATTAGAACGAGTATGATCAACCATATGCAGTTATCGATCATATTGGTACAATTTAATTTTGATTAATTGAATTGTTAACCGATTAGTTGATCAAATATTAGCCTCATTCCTCATAAAGAGAACACGAAAGTATAAGATAGCTAAACTATAACGAAGAGGTTCACCTACTGGCCAAGTTATATTTCTAAAGTTTAACACATGGGCCTACTGAGACTCTTACGCACAAACAGATCCGATAATACTTCTTAAATTAAGGAAGAGTTAAAATAACAAGCTACTGACCAATATTTATCCTTAGTAACCCGAATGTGTGATTTCATAACTAATTTAAGTTGAACAAGTAATTATTTTAAATTCTAACTACACCCATGTTTCTCGATTTGCTGTTGTATCATAATTTTGAATACAACACGATTATGTGTAGTCTTTTTTCACCATAAACTAATTTCACACACGGCTAGAGCAAGGCGTCGAAACAGGAACAGGACTATGAGTAGATGAATGCTGGTTGAGCGAGACAAAGAGGAGGACAAATGTCCCCCTAGACGTTTTCATAACTTTGACAAGGTAACAGGTACAGACATACACCAGGGGTAAACGACAACTGAAAAAGGGACTGTAGACTGCTAATAAAGTCACAGACGCATACACAGTCACACACACACACACACACACACACATACTCACACACATTTGTGCGTTGTATGGCAAAAGCCCAAGAGAGTTGTTAACGTTTTTTCATAGCTGTGTTTACTCTTTTTCGTCTTGGCGCCGAGGAGACCCTAACTAATGACACGCCCCTTAGGCCCCCCTCCTCACCACACGTTCCTGTTGCACAACGCGAGCGATAAGCGACAATAAACATAAAAAATGAATGCTTCTCCCATTCTTCAGAGTTTTCCCCCCTTTTAATCTTACCCCTGCCTTCATACACAACCCCTAACAACCATATGAGATTTTTGCCGAGCTTTATTACTTATGTATGTCAGCAATTTTTTTCGTTGCCAAAAATTTTCAACGCAAAATTCCTTGCCTAGCCATCGCATTGGTTTACATACATTTTGGGAACTTTGTATAACTTTTACATATTTACTTGATTAGCCCAAAGAGCTGATCTTATATAGTTATGTATGTATGTATATGTCGGATTACATTTACAATTACTAACTAACTTGAATAATTCATAATCTTTATTTGAACTAGAAGTATAAGCTTTGGTTTTTATATTTGATTTCAAGCTTGACATCTGAATGATTCTTCTCACAACATACTTTATTTTGAATAGATTCAAATGTTAAAATTGAAATGGACTGTCTTTCTTTCTCAGTAAGATGTACTTTATTTTGATATTTTATGAATTATTATTGTTCAAAGTTTTAGTTTTCAATAATTATTTCTCTTATATTGTATTGATCTAAACAATTTAATAAAACATATGAAAATAACTCCATACCGGGTGTCCCCTTGGGTGTTAGTAGTATTAAAACTCTTTCAAAAAACTTAAAAACATGAACAAGGACAAAGTCAGGAATGAGCAGGGCTGAGCCCCTTATATGAATCCTGGCTAAGCTTTTGAATATGCATCTAATATATAAGAAATATTGCTTAATTTCGATCCATCTTTCTACTAATAAATACCCATATCGAACCAATCGATATTTAGATTCGTTTTTTTGAGGTTTCATTTTTATGTATAAATATAACCAACAATTGCATCTACAGTAATTACAGAAATTATCTATCAAATGAACCATTTAAAAGCCAAAACTGTTAAATTCTATACTACTTACATATAATGACAAATTAGACAATAAGTCAAAGAGATCATCTACAAAATTTAAAAACCCTCAAAAAAGCTGAATGCTGACTCAACGCAATTATTTCCTTCGTTTCCACTTTTCTCTAGTAATTATTATAAATATGGAGGGATAAAGGAGAGAGTGATGAGTTTAATGAGAACTTGACATGGCATTAGCACAAAATTGTATCCCTTCGAGCGCATTTCTGTTGTGCCCTGTCAATTTATCAGTAAAATATAACCAAGTCAATGTGTCAATACAATTGCGAAAAGCAATTCGAAACGGTAAAGTTGTCTATGCGAATTGAGGTCGCTTCATATTACTTTTCTCCTGTGTGTGTGTGTCATCTTAATGTCAGTTTTAAATGTCGAATGCTAACAGATATCAAGCTTGTTAATAATTTGAAGTTAAAGTCGAAAATTTCACTTCTTTGTTAGCGCCAAAATGCATTCTGCATGAGCAAAAACTCTTCACGCATTGCATTCGGCTATTAAAATTCAATTGACTGCAATCAGAAGCGTAGTCAGGAAACTTTATTACCCTTCGATATAGAGATCATTGAGCATTGCGTTTTATTTTAGCAAAGAATGGTACAAAATTATATTTTTATATATATATTCCTTACAAAAAAAAAAAAAAACATAAGGCTGCTAGAAGAGATTATTTAATTTTGTAGCTTGTAAAGACTGGATATCAGAGATCGACAATAGTCAGACCCATAGATCAGAGCAATTTTTCTAATAGCTCATGGAGCAGTAGATCCGAACTCTTTTGTCAAAATGTTCAGATTTGTTCTAGTTTAGGAGATATAGTAGCTTAAAGGAAAAAAAATTTTAATTTTGCATGTTTTTGAAACTTCAATATTGTAAAAAAAGTTTAATCTGTACGCTAAGTCTGGGATTCGGCTAATTTTTTGTTGGCGTGTGTAATAAGAATTTGTTTATATTACAGATCTCAGAGCAGGCATCGCTATATTTGTCTTGTTAGACGCCTGTTCTATTGTAGTAATAAGTATACATTCCAAATATCGGTGGCAATTTGCATTGCCTTAGCTGTCCTAATATTTATTATCTTTTCCCCCATTTGCTACGCCCATGAGTTCACTCAGTGCCCCTTTTAACCTTCTTCCAGACTGAAACAAAAAATATTTAAAATCAAATTTAGACCACAACATGCAATGGGCGTGGTCAATAACTATGCATTTTATCAAATTCTAATTATGCAAATAAAGCGGAAAAAAGCAATTAAACACCCAAAAAAAAAGGGAACAAAAAAGTAATCCACACAAAAATCAAACTGGTAAAACGAAATGTATGTAAGTTTTTGTTCCACGACCACAAGGGCAGAATATTATCAGATATCCTTTTATTATAGCGAATGGTGGGTGGGGGCGTGGCACACCCACACAGACACACAGTGTTGCATTGCATTCCAATTAGTTTTAGCTGTCGAATGTTACTAAATTTTGGGCGATAAATTGTCAAATCTGCAGAATCTATAGCATGGTTGGATTGGGTTAGGGTTTCCCACATTGCTTCATAAAATTGCAATAAAAATAATAGAAAATTAAACAAAAATATATGTAGAACAATCGACTACAAAGCGTGGCTAACCGAAAGTCGTTAACCAAGTTTATGAATGCGTTCAGTTTTTATAAATTGTCACAGAAAATAAAAATATGATAAATGAAAACAAATACATATTGCAAATTCAAAAGACTATATTAAATGATATTTGTATATGCTCTTTGCTCTTGCAAAAAAGCTAAATTTGTTTTTTTTCATTATTCTTTAAATTGAATGCTGCTCTTTTATTCTCAGATATAACAAAATGATCGACAGGGAGTTGATCTCTAAATCGATACCTTTGTAATTTTTAAGCTATTATCTAATTGTTTAAGATTTATTAGTTTAATACACTACAACTTTAGGCGATCATAAGATTAGGGTTTCAAGAACGAAAGATACATCGATTATAGCAAATTTTCCAAAAATATGCAAAACAAATAAGAATAGAAAAATCATGTCTAACGAAACAAATTAATTATCTTAAGTGCTAATATGAAATTATCTCATTAAAACACAAAAAAATCAACGCTCTTAATTATCTATAGACATCTGTGTGTTTAATTGGAACAGGTTTTACTTAGTCAGCACACTTTGGAACGCCTCTTAGTATCTGTATTTAAATATTGTTTTTTCCAAGAAATTTAAAAAAGTATCTCCTTAGTTAATAAAGTTAATTAACATGCATCAACTTTTTTCTTGTTATCAAATGATAATTTCTATTATTGACCTTTTCGATTTGAATTGCTCATCTTTGTTGATCGTGATCAATTCAAGTTTCGTGTTGATACTTTGCAATTGCAATTTATATTTCGATCATAAAGTTTGCATTTTTTATTGATTTTTTGCGAGCGGGGTAATTGGGGGGGATGGGGTGAAAAAACTTGTTGATATCAATTAAAATTGGTTTTTTTGGGGGCTCGTTTTGAAAAAGAGATAATGAAAACAAACAAATAAACTTTCTTTTTATTTGATTTTCGATTTCAATTGTTTGTGTATAAAAAGAGAAACAATTTAAAGATTTGTCAGTTCGAATTTGTTATTCAACGTAAAAACTCCTCAAAATGAAGTTCTTCGTAAGTTAATTTGCTTCTAACTTATTTTATTATATTATTTTATTTTTTTTTATTGTTACTTTTTTGTAGCTAATTTGCATTTTTGCTTTGATGGCCTTGGCTATGGGTGTATATGGACAGCATGGACACAACTCAGGACATGGCTCTCTCGGCCATGGTAATGTTGGTCATGGTAATGTTGGCCATGGTAATGTTGGCCATGGCAATGTCGGACATGGTTCAGGCGGACACGGTTCTGGCGGACACGGATCTGGCGGCTATCGCGGCTAAACCTTCTTTATTCATTATTAATATCAAAATGCCTAATCAATAAATTCAATTCTTAAGCATATTTTAAATGACTTTTAAAGATTCCCAATTCATGCCAAGCATGTTTGGCATGGTTTTACTTGAGTATATTTGGGGACGCACATAAAAATTCAAAAACAAAGCCAAGTATTGGCAATTTCACAACTTCCGAATTTAGTTGGAAGCGAGTTTGGTATTCTGACAAGACAATTTGCATCAATGTGACGACATTGCCTTTAATAATTATTGATAATTATAATTATCTCATTTGGTATATAATTCTCAGCAAGATTGTAAATAAATCCAATAGGGATTTTTGCAAAATTTTTGAACATCTAGCAAGTAGTGATGTAAAAAAAATATCGATGCATTTCTCGATGTTTACCTCATTTGGTATATAATGTATTTGTTGATGTTATTAAAGTTATAACTTAAATCTACTTAAGTTATAACTTGAAGTGCATTTCTTTTACATTGACAACAAAGATAAGGTAAAGGGTTTTTTACCGACTGGTAAAATATTAACAAATAAAACGATCAGGTAAACGAAATTTTATTTCGGAAAGTAAAGCTCATAAATACTTTATCAAATAGTTTTTGAAAGATAAGGCTAACAGCGGGTTTCAATATTTTATTAATACTTTAATCATTTAAGATTAATTTTAAATGTAATTATGAGAACTTTTGATTATTAGAAAACAGTCAACTTTATTAATTCTGAAAAACATGAGACATACATCTTTACATCGAGATTTTAGCCCGATCTTTCAAAACACCATTGATTATTACCATTAAAACTATAGATGAAGATAGACATCGATGTTTTTCATTGATATTTACATTACTACTAGCAAGATTTTTTTAATTTGAGGCCACCACCGTAGGGACATATTCCTTTGAATGCAAATTTCAAACTTTTTCCAACAAATCAGCAAGAGTTTTCTTAGCTTTATTAAACAAGTTATTGAAAACTTTCCCCAAAAATCTGAATTTATAACATTGTCTATAAATTATATATAGTTGGCCTGAAATATTGGGAAAGATTGCATCACATCAATATTGAATCAAGAGTAAATATAAATTTATGTGTCATTCACCATGAACCCTTTGACTCTTTGAAGGCAAAGTAAGAAAAAAATTGTTGCATATGCAAAGGCGTTGTTTTTGGCAATGCTTTTATCCTTGTAAAAAATTATCTCTCTTTCACCCTCTCTCTCTCTCTTTTGCATTTTCTCTGTTGGTTGACTGCATTCTGCTGTGTAAATATTAATAAATATTCTTTAATATGCTCATAAATGATATAAAAACAACATACACAAACACACACACACACACACCGATGGAATATATAAAAGCAAAAACAAAACAAAAAACAAATGCATGCATATAAATAATGCATAAATACAAAGATGACGAGACCAATCCAGCGGAATATAAAGACACGACCCATTAAGTTAAATGTTATTTCATTTTTGTTTTTTTTTTTTTTTTGTTTACATATATTTTTGTTGTATATTTATGTGCAATATATTTGTTGTTGTTTTATGAAGCTTTAGCGCGTTGTCATGAAATATGCATGTCTCATATTTACACGATGGGGCATTAATTTTGCAATTTCATTGACGCTTGTTATTATTAAGTATTATTTCATTTCATTTTGTTACATTTTATTTTTGCTGTAAATGGTTGTATATGTATATATGTAGGTGTAATACTAAAATATAAATGTTCTCCCATTAATATGCCATAAAATAAAATGGAGTTGAACTCTGACTGAATTGTATCACAATTCGCTTCAATGGCAAAACGTAAAAAGAAATTTTTACAACTGATAGCTACATTAATTAGTTGAAGTATTGGAAAAAGGTTTCTTTGGAAGTTGATCAAGCAAAATTGAGGAAAGTTTTTAAGCATTTGTCAAAAGTTTACAGGATACAACTCTAACCCATTTACAAACGAACTTAATCTAAATGCGAATGACTACAGGAAAACATAAACATAATGGACAATTTCAATTATCTCTCTGCCAGCTAATTAGAATCTCCTGTTGCCATAATTATATACCTAATATTTTTGTGTGTGTTTTTGTTTCGCCTCGTGGTTTTTTTTTCTGTTTTGACATTTAAAACATGAAATCAATTAAGCGAGCCAGCGAGCACCATGCACAATAATCTCAATGATGATTGATATTTTATATGACATTACCGACATTACCAAAAGCCGAAACGAATCGAATCGAACGCCATTGCATTTTTGATGCTGCTTTGTTTCCGTTTCCGTTTTTGTTTCTCCTGCCCTTTTCGCCCACTTTGCCGAGCATGACATCTGCGTCAATAATAAAAAGAATGGCAAAATGCGTATTTATTTGTTTGTTTGAGTACAATTGAATTGGCCTGTCGTTTTTATGAAAATTTATATCAATATATCACAAACACACACACACGCACACACACACAGACACAGACACACATGCATGAAGCGAGAAATGAAATTACATTTTTGGTTATTAATTTATGCAGAAAATGCTCACAAGAGCGTAATAAAATATGCGCTTTTAAATTTAGAATTATTTTACAAAATTTTGAAATTATATTCATATGCACTTTTTAAATTGAATTACATCTATGCAGGAATATGCGAATATGTCAAAGTTAAAACCGAAACTAATGTTGAAACTCAAATTAAAAGTCTAAACTTGTGCTCAGCTCATTTCACGGCAGAATGCCTAAGGAATTTAAATACCAATATGCCAATTAACCATGTAAATGCCTATAAAGTATTTCTTTTCTCTTTTTTGCTCATTTTTATTATGACATTTACACACTTGAGTGGATATTTCCCCCTCTAACTGGGTCTTGAGACTTGCAACTAAAGCATGTGTGTACTGGGCGATCAAGTGGAACAATATATATCCATGTATACAGTATAAAATGAAATTGGCTTTGAATATTTTTACTAAGACTTTTCACATAAGCGCAACAAAATTTGACGGTTTTTTGTCTGCCCAGTATTTTTTCAAACAACAAAACGCCATTTGCCGCTTACGGCTGCTAAAGGAACTAGAATACTGTTGCACTTAATAAGGATAGATGGCTTCATTTTAAACGATAGTTTGCTCACATCTCCAATTGACCAATGACCCATCACTAATTTTGTTCACCATCAGCTGTTACTTATTTGCAAACAAATTTTTTGTTTTATTCTTGAAAATTCATAAAAAACTTAAGCAAATATGATGGCAATGCCGGATTCAGACAGCGAGGATGAGCTGCCACCAGGATGGGAAGAACGAGCAACCGATGATGGCGTTGTTTGTTATGTAAAGTAAGTTGAAAGTTGCCGGTAATTAGAAACTTCTGACAAATGAAATTAATAAACAACATTCAATCAGTCAACAGAGTAAAACCTCCCAATGGACACATCCAAGAACTGGGCGCTCTAAACGCATTACTGGTGATCTACCATTGGGCTGGGAGAAATACTACGATGAGCATAGCAAAAGGTTCATGTTCCACAACAAGGAGACCCAACAGCGCACCAATGTGGATCCACGTCTGGCCTTTGCGGTTGAGGAGCCAACGCAAAACATAGCCCAAGTGCGTCAGCGGTTTGATTCATGCAGCACAGCATTGCAAGTCCTTCATGGCAAGGATTTGCATGGACGTTTAGCATTGATAACTGGAGCAAATTGTGGCATTGGCTTCGAGACGGCACGTTCCTTGGCCCTGCACGGCTGTGAAATAATCTTGGCCTGTAGGAATCGTTCCTCGGCTGAATTGGCCATTGATCGCATTGCACAAGAACGTCCAGCAGCACGTTCTCGATGTCGATTTATACCCTTGGATTTGGGTTCATTGCGGGCTGTGCAACAGTTTGTCCGGGACATTAAAGAGAGTAACATCAGGTACACACACGATTGAGGAGATTGCTAAGAAACGTTGCATCTAACGTTGTTTGTTTCATATCATTTAGCCACATTGATTATCTTATACTGAATGCTGGCGTTTTCGCCTTGCCTTATACAAAGACAGTTGATGGTCTGGAGACAACATTCCAAGTATCGCATTTATCCCATTTCCATTTGACTTTACAATTGGAGGCATTATTTGATTATAAAACACGCATTGTTGTCCTATCATCAGAGTCACACAGGTAAGAAAAGTATCAATTTTAGTTAATTTGTTTAGGTTTAGCTAAGAATTCTTTTGCACTTATCTAAAGGTAAGATTTATTAGAGTTTGAACATTTCAACTCACATTTCCAATTATACAAAACTAAAAATTCCATTTTTCATGAAGTATGTTAAAAAAAAAGCAGTAAATAATACAAAGCCTAAACAGAACTGCATTCCGCTTGCCTTTTCATAGATTTGTTTCTTTGATAATGTTTCAATACCCTTACAATAAAGTAAGGAAGCACAACAATCTAGCACTTTCTAGAATATCCTTTAAAGATTGCAAGGCGTTATAATGTATATCAAGAAATTAGGTTTGTTTTTCAAATTTGATATGATTTCCAAATGGTCTTAAACTTAAACTCAGTACCGACTCCTAAATTAGGAAGCAACATGTATGAGAGATAAAAGATAGTCGAATGAATCCATTCGAATTGATTTAAAATGATTAAATGACAACTACACAAGGAAATGAATGAGTGTGAATGTTAGTACTTGTCAAATCTCTAAAAATACGTAGCTCTGTTTAATGAAAGGAAAAAAAGTCAGCTCTTTCTCTGTAGTAGGTTACTTTGAACCCGAATACCACAGTATTGCAGTCTGAGTAGATCCGCACTGAGCCACAGACCACACTAGTTTAGTCGTAAAGTAATCACATGTAGCTCTAAAATATAAAATACAACAAAATACTAAAATCAATTGGTTTGTTGATCTAAAGAAACAATTTAATTGATTAAAAATCATGTAAAATTGTTCAAATATGTATTTATTTATCAAATTAGATATTTTCAAAATTGTATGCATTATATTTCATTAAAAAAAATCCTATAAATCAGAAAAGTTTTAAGCCTTCACTTTGTCGGTGAAGATTGAAATTATGCTGCATATTTATCGGCGTTTTTAAAAAAAAAATTATTCGTTTTTACAATATTTCGAATTTTTTCACCTCTTTTACTAAATGGGCACAATATTTTCTAGATTTTCTAGAGCTTTAAAACATTTCTAGTTGTACGAATCTCCTAATGGAGCTGATTCTTAAAAAAGGAACATCATTTCAATAATATATTTGTTTTATATATCAAAAATAATACCAAACTTCAAGAAAAATTTGTTGTTTAAATAACGACAATCCTTAATTCTTTTGACAATGGAGAAATTGACTTCTGTGTGACTCATCTGTGGTTAATCTCTTCGAAATGGACGCCACTGTAGTCTCATCGTTAGGTTTTGGCCGGCCGGCCAAGCCATTTGACATTATTTTCTTTTATTTTTGCAAGTTGATTGCACTTTTATGCATCGGCAATTTGGACTTTGGACCAACCGGTTTCTCTGTCTCTGTCTCGTTTTTTTGTGTTTTTATTATTATTTATTTAGCGTTGGTGTTGCTCCGCTTGTGGCTAAAACTATTTATAGTTTATGCATATCAAGTAGAGGCATTTCATGTTTTTCTCTTTATCTCCATCACCTACACCGGTTTTTGCTGTACAGTGTTCACATGTTGTTCACCGATAATTGAAATTGAATTTTTCAAGGCAAGAAAACAGAATTGTAGTGAACTTAGCTTAGAAAACATTTGTCTTTCAGTTGGATTTTTGTTATTGTTGTAACAGCTTCGTTTGCATACTCGTATTGTGCGACGCAATCAGTTCTACGCCACAGATTACACTATCAGAATTGAAAACCCACACCCCGGACTGACTGACAGACTTTAATTCATTTATCGCCCTCACGTGCAGACACACAGTGTCTTGAAAATATTCAAATACGGAGTGAAATTTATAATAATTATAATTGGCTGAATCCCATTGACATTTAATTTCTCATCTCATTTAAATAAATATTCGATTTGTTGTAGGGCTAAATACAAACAAAAATGTTTCTTATTTCAACAATTGATTGATGCATAACTTGAATTTCATTCTTATTAGTTCATTAAAATGCATTAGATATTTGAATAACAAACTCGTTTTCATCCTTTTACAATAAATACATATTAACCTTATCAATCTATTAAATCTTATGTATTGAAAAGCTTCTTTATAGTCTTTAAAAATATAAATCAAACCCAATTCAATGAAATAAAATGAAGCCGCACAGCCATCGCAGAATAGGTGAATCTGGGGGAACGTTGCCCCTTTAAATATGCAATAAGCTGAAATCAATGACTGTTTTTAACGTATTTCAAATTTTTCGTAGGCCTTTGGCTAGAAAATTGTTTACAAAGAATGCTTGCTTTGAGGATTATTGTTTATCCACATGGCATTTCAAAGTTTTTTTTATTTGTTTCACAAAGCGAATTCTTCGACTGCCTTTTGCATACTTCTAGGGGTACATTTTTCTCTCATTTCACTTACTTACCTATGATTTTATATAAATTACAATGATTATATATAAACTGTACTTTATGGTTCAAAATTTGATAATATTTACTTAACAACTTTGGGAAAAGAAAGGTTCAGTCAGTAGAAAGTATGCAAAAGAAAATGACAACGAAAATGAATTTGTTTGAAAATTCTAGAGAATTTCATAATATTCTGTTGTTAAAAATTGATCCTCATTTCAAAAAATGTTTATAAACAATTAATTAGACAAAATACTTCATATTTTAAAAGAGTCGTCCTTTTTGTTAGTTTTTACAGTATTCACAGATTGCGTATAGTATAATTTAGGGGGCATTTCCCAAGCGTAAATTCTTACCGTTCATGGGAAATTTAGATCATTTCAGGATTGGTTAAAGATATTAAAAGACAAAAGTATCAACTTGGTATTTTAGAAAGAATTGCGTTACAGGGGAAAGAACATACTTTGTAATTATGTTGTTACATAATCGTTGTTGTTCCTTTACATTATTCGGTAGAAAACAAATATGCCACAAAAATGCCACGAGAAATACTTTATAGTCCAATTCACGTTTCCATGCCGAGTTGAAAATACTTGTGACGTTTATTTTACTACCTCTTTTTGTTTGTTTGACTAAAAGGTCTTTAGCCTTGAAGGAAATTGAAGTCCAAATAACCAGTTCTTGCATGGATGCTTCAAACCACTGTGCACATTGTGACACACATAAATCATCGAAACTCTCGTGAACAAGCGGAAGAAGCATAAAACGCAATTGAACTGAAGAGTTGTTGTAGTATTTACTGGAGGTGGTTGTTTTTGCTGTTTTTTGTTGTGTTCGTTGCTCGACTCACGTACAACATTGTGTATCTTAATTGGGACCACGGTTGGTTAGATGGCTGAATGTATCTGTATCTCGTGGTGAGCATGCAACTGAAAGTCGCGTGCGCCATTCGTTGGTGTACTCACTGAAAGTCATGTATGCCATAAAACCAGATATGAAAAGTGGCATAAAGTGATTTGATGATGAAATTTTGTTTGAACACTTAAAGATTCTATTGGGGTCAACGCAAACTTATGATTAGTTGGTGTTAAAAGTAATTTGAGATATTTTCACATTTATCTGTACCTACCACAACAAAAATTTACAATTAATTTTCCCCCCACTCGACATGCCTTTTATCAATGGAGCGAGGGGAGAATTTATTTATAAATTACAAAAAATTTATGCATATTTTTGCGCTTACATTTTTTGCGTCGTTCTATTTACATATCGAGGAGACAGCGAGCCAGAGCCAAAGCCGGGGGCATAACGAAATGAAAACAAATCCAAAGTCCAAAATGTGCGCAAAAGAGTCTCGTTTTATAGGACTGACGCATGCGCTACTTTTATTTTAGTTAATACTTATTATGAAGTCTGATTAAAGCAGCTAACACATTTGACATATGGCATATAGTTTTCTTCACCCCTTTTAGATATATGTACATATAGTTTTCTATATGTCAGACTTATTAGTTAAACTAGACTTAACTAGATGTAATTAGGTTTTTTTATGGCTTTTATTATAAAATATTTCAAGTTATTGTTTTTGGTTTGGTCATTAGCACTTGAGACTTAAAGTAAATTAGAATTACTTTTCTTAAATTCAATTCATATTAACTTGAATTAGTTTTAGAATTACTTTACTTTATAAATTACTTGATTCTATAATTACTTTTTTGAATTGCAATTTATACTACTGTTTTAAATAAATTCTAGAAATATTTTCTTGAAATAGTATTGATATTAACATGAATTAGTTAATTTTAGAATTAGTTTCCTGATATTCACTACATTATTTACATATTTGCATTCTTTTTCTAATGCCTTTTAAATGCAATAGTCAAATATTTTGATACTATTTTGGTTCTTAGTATGAGAATTGAAGTGAATTACCTTTTTGTAATTGAATGAACCATAAATTAGATATGTTACTTACTTGAAACTTTATCTATGTATGTTATATCAAATAAATTACTTAATTTTTTGAATTCTTTTCCTGAAATTGAATATTAAATAATTTTTCAGTGCCTTTATACAATATTTTTGTATATTGAGATTTCATTTTCGTTACTATATAATACTTAAATAAAATGAGTTTATTACTTTCCTGAAATTCAATTTATTATAATTTAGGAAAACAATTTTAGATTTTACTTTATATCTTTGATCGGGCAAGTAATGCAAATATTATATTAACTTTAAGCCTTAAGTTAGAAAAGTAATTGAAAAAGTTACTTGAAATCTTAAGTTAGGAAAGTAATTCTAGAGCCAATTAATTTAAGATAATTCCCAAAATAATTAAACTCATACTTTTCAATCTCTTAAAGTCCCTAATGGGTTCCGTATTCCTTTTTTTTCAAATCCTTTGTAAATCCTTAAGAGTTCTTCGCATAATTTAATAAATTGTGTGGCTTTATATAGTAGGAAATCTATTTTGAAGTAGATTCCCCGTGAATGTCTATATTATCATTTATATTATAATATTATCAGTTTACTGAGAACTTTTAGATTTGAAATGATCTTCACCCTGAACCCTTTGACAGAGGTTAAAGAGGCATTTCTGTTTTATGCTCTTTGTTTTATTGTTTTAAGGAAAATTGCATTGTGCATTCGCCGTTTTTTATCACTTTTGTTGCTATTTATTTGTAGTAGGGCCTTTAACCATTGTCGTTGCCTGGCTGGTGGGAACCTTTGTCTGAGAATGCGTCCCCAAATCCCCTCTCCTCGTTTGCATCTCATTAATGGGAATGAACGAGAGACCAATCAAGACTCGTTTGCTTGTTGTGTTTTTGTGTGGGGGGGTGCAAAGTCCAGTGAGTTCAAATGGATGGTGGATGTAGCCACAATCCATATACGAGTAATATGAATGCTTTAAAAGAAACAAATCAACCACAAACTGCGTCTTAAAATATTTATAAATAAAAAAATTTAATCATATTAAACTACTTTTCTTTCAGATTTGCCAATTTGCCTTTGGAGAATTTGAGTGTTAATCATTTATCGCCGCCGCCAGAGAAATATTGGAGCATGATGGCCTATAATAATGCCAAGCTGTGTAACGTTTTGTTTGCCCAGGAACTGGCCCAAGTGAGTCATCGGAGTGTGGAGTATTTATATGGACGATTGACCCAGTTTCTTCCTCTTCTTTTAGCGCTGGAAGCAACGCGGCATTTCTGTCTTCTCGGTTCATCCTGGCAATATGGTTTCCACCGACTTGAGTCGAAACTATTGGTTCTATCGTCTGCTATTTGCCATAGTAAGACCATTCACCAAGTCCTTGGTAAGCATAGCCACAGTATTTGTTTATACATTATGTTAATTGCATTTATTCAACAGCAACAAGCCGCTGCCACAACAATTTACTGCGCCACAGCCAACGAATTGACTGGTTTATCGGGACTGTACTTTAATAATTGCTTTTTCTGTGAATCCAGCAAATTGTCAAAGAGCTCCAAATTGCAGGAAAATCTATGGCAAGTTAGTGAAAATTTAGTCCAGGAATTGTTGGCAGAGCAAAGGCAATAAATTTTCAATTTGTTTTTTTCTTTCCTTTTATATTTATAATAATGTAATTTGTATTAAAAAAAAATACTACACAAAAATCGAGTGTTTGGGTAAATAATTATCTTAGCATTAATATAAACAGCCTAATTATATGCTAAAGTGAGAGTTTACTACTTGCTAAAACAAAAGACTAGAAATCAGAAACGCGTCCTTTGCGCTCCCAATCGCCGTAACGTGTTGGTTCCGGACCAGAGGGACCGCCAATTTCACCCGTATACGGGTTTGTCTGATTCGGCCAGGGCTTGAGGGGCTCCTTCTCCTGATAGGGATGACGGGAGAATTCATCTAATTTGCCCAACGGTGTCTTGGCTCTGAGTTTCTTTTGAAAGGCCATGAATTTCTCTGTTTTGGTTTTTGGTTCCTTAATTTCCACCACAGTGCCGGCTGAATCTCTGGCGTGCCAGGCACTGCTTGTCGACAGATAGCTCACTGATAAGAGATAATAGAGAACATTTGAACATTTATTAAATTTGCATTTGGTTGTTTTTTTTTTTTTTTTGGCGCACACACAAAAAGCACAAATCAATTTTCACACACACCTTGTTTGCCCATTTGCGGCAGAGAGCGCAGACTTTGTTTAGCCATCGACTGCATTTTTATTATTTAGTATTGAAATCTGATTCAAAGAATTGTCCGCTTTTATATATTATGCAAGATATTGTGAATACCGGGTTAGTTCTTCACTTGTTGCTTCAGCTGATTACGTCTTGTTTGTGAGACTTCATGGGGCAAACACATTGCTTTTATTTGCGAATGGAACAAAAAACCAAATCAAAAAACAGCTGTTAAACTAACGATGACAGTATCAATCAGTATCGATAACTTTACTTTGCGAGAGTATCGATACATAAAAGTGGTAAGGTCTGAGCCGGAAGTCCTAAGGTTGAGTCATTTTGGCTGGGCGGACACATTTAAAAAAATGGATAAATAAACCAATGGATGAATCTCGGATAAATAAACCATAATGAATAAAATATAGTTTACTGTTGCCATTGACATTATTTGCTATTTTTTAATATTGCGATACTTGTCTAATTATTAAATTAATTAAATTTTTACCATAAAAGGATTTTTTTTAAAAGTACGCATAGTTGTGTGGTTAAAATCAATAAAATTTAATTGACTGTTTCGACTTGAGGCTGAGAAAAAACGAATAAGAGTCAAATCTAAATATTAATCGCCCTTCAAATCAATCAATTTTCGAATAAAAAGTAAATTTCACAATAAAATTTAAAAAAGAAACAAAACTAATATATGGGTACGAATTGAAAATTGTAGAATCGTAACATTTAGTATTGGATACGGATACAAATGTAATCCGGGCTATACAGGATGACCAATAAAGGCAATAAGAATGATTTCGGACATTTAAATAATATTAAGATAACTCAGAAGTAAAATATTATCTATAAACCCTGGACATGAATTTTTTTTTTGCCTTAAATTGTAAGTTACATTTATAACTCAAAATCATTTCAAAAGTATTAAATAAAAAGTTTCTCAACAATCAATTGCATATATTACAGGGCAAATTTCGCATATTTCATATGCCTTCATATCCCTACCTAAATGAAAATTATGATATGTATTCATTATTCTTTAAGTATTGCGTCAGAACAATTCATTTTCCCATCTTTTAATTTAGATTCATTATTTAGAATGTTTTCCTTTTAAGCTCCGACTAAGTACATAAATCTCAGAAAATCTTAAGCTAATCTTGACTACATTGAACATAAAGTCTAGCTCTTCTTTAAAATAAAACATCGAATCAAAATTTGTTTTAATTTTTTAACTTTTTTATCAAACGATGTCAATTAAAATGAAGTAAGTAAGTCGTCTCGCCGACTTAGGTATACCATACACCAGTAAAACAAATATTTCAAATTTGTAATAACAAATGCATTTGCCTATTTTAAAAAAATTCTGTTCACATGCTTTCTACAAGCATATCTTAGTATCTCGCTCACTCATGCATTTGAGCACCCTAGCGCCCCCACCCGCCAACGACCAACTCCGGCCTTATGGAAAAACGTTTATATGCATAACTTGGCTATTGTCCGATTTTGATCAAATTTGGTATTTTGCTGGATATTAGTATCAATTTCAAGTGTGCCAAATTTGATTCCACAAGGTGAAAAATTACGGGAGATAATCGAGTTTTTCAAATTTCGGGGGCGGAAAGGGGCGTGGCAAAATCTTTATAATTACAAAATGAGCGTATTTACTAAGCAAATATGCATACCAAATATGGTGTCTCTAGCTGCAATAGTTTTTGAGATAAACGTTTTTTTTTAATTGCGCGGGCGGAAAGGGGCGTGGCAAAAATTTGAAACAAACTCGATCACTCTACATACCACACGAGCCTACATTTCAAATTTGGTGGCTCTATCTCTTATAGTCTCCGAGAACTAGGCGTTCATACGGACGGACAGACGGACGGACAGACGGACATGGCTAGATCGACTCGGCTGTTGATACTGATCAATAATATATATACTTTATGGGGTCGGAAAAGCTTCCTTCTGCCTGTTACATACATTTTGGCGACTTTAATATACCATTTCACCCTATGGGTGTATGGTATAATTACCAAACAGTTGAAAACTTCAACTAATCAACATTTGAAAACTCTCCGTTATCGTATATACATATAGTTGGTATAAGTATATTTCAATTGTGGATTTTAGGAATGGCCCATAATATTAATATGAATATTAAAGTTTTAAATTCCAAATTTGTAAGTATATTTATATTTTAATATTATTTTGTTTTCTTATTATGGTAAACTAGAAAGTCAACGAGCTTAATCAACTAATTTCTTAAAACTAGAAACTCTTCAAGCAACCGTTGGTGGTTCATTAATTAAACCATAGAACAGAATCAGTTTTGTTGGATCATGGCGAATCAGGAACATGAATGGAGTATCGACACGGAAGAGAATGTCTGGTCCAGATTTTTTCAAATACGCGATCGTAGCTGCTGCTGCCTCAGTGCCCTGTTCGTTGACGGTGAAGTCAACCTTATGGAGAATCTCATCCACATAGAGATCCGACTTGGGTCCACTTGTGGGAGCTGCCGGAGCCCTACGCTGGTCCTCCAGATTACGTAAACTATTGCTGGTACTGCTCAAACTCTGACGAGGACGTGCCGACGATGTTGCTGATCTTCCCGAGGAAGTGGGTGCTGCTGATGACGGATTCTCCGCAATCAATGAAAAATCATTTTGACCAATGCCAAACATACTGCCCAAACCGATTCTTTGTAAGACACTCTTCATGTTGACGGACTCTACTATATGGAACTTGGGCAAAGCCAGTAAAGTTGATCTTCTGTACATTTTACTAATTAAACCCTCAATTTTATCCGCTGTCAATTTTTGCTGCAGGTAACGCAATTGCTCTATAGATGACTGCAATGGTTGAATGATGTACATGGTACTCAAATTTCCACGAAAAGGTAAACCAATGATTTTGCAACCCAATTCGGGATCTTCGTGATAGGGAAAATTGCCACCAGTAGCCATCATTGGGACACGCAAGAAATCTTGAGAACCCTCGCCATTGGGATAAAAATTATCTGGCTTGGTGGCTGATGGAATGAATTCCGTTTCCCAAAAGGCCTTGAAATACAGAGCATTGGCCAAAATCATTCGGGTACTTGGTGGAATGTCCGCTGCGATAACATCAATGATTTTGCCCTTGGTTTTCTTCTCCACCCAGAAATTAATATTGTAGCGAGACCCTGCTGGACTTCCCTCGAAGTCCTGTGGCTTTAACTCCGAGCCATAGATTCCAGTGACTACTTGTCTGTAATAATACAAATAGACATTAATAAGTAGTTGTTAAAAATGAATGATGGGAAATTCGTATTGAGGTTACAAAAAATCCATGTTCTCAAGAATATTGATTTGGGTAAATATTTGATGGGAAAATGAAAGATAATTTTAAGATTTTTCTATAATTCTCTGATCTCATTTGTAGTCCTTTCCTGTCCCATTCACAAGAGCTTTAGAACTATTAGAAACGAAGATATTTATATATTTGTCATAGCTCTTCTTTTTGAATGAATTGAATAGTTCATTTCGCTTCATTTGGTATATACATATATACAACGTAGATCGCATCTTTTGCTTCACAAAAGGCCCTCATCACCAGCCAAAGCATTGTTCAGAATGTATTAATAATGACTTTGGTATTTCCAGTTCCATAATTGAACCGCATAGCGATCCAGTTTTTTTTATACCATGCACCCAGAGGGTGAAATGCTATATTAAAGTTGACAAAATGTATGTATTTGCAAAAAAAAAAAAAAAAAAAGAATTTTCCAATAGAACTAGCCATTTATCCCGTTGACCTCCTTAACAAGAGCCACATTTTGTCAAAATGTTGCTACATTTTTTGTTGTAGCGTAAAAAAACTTCGGACACGAACATCTATTACCAATACCCATCAGACAACCAAGTTTCATAAGAATCGGATATAAAATAGCTAATTTAGGGGTAGATTAATTTTCAACAAGAAATGCCTTTTGCCTAGTTGGACTTTGGTGGCGGGAAAGTGCGCGATATAGCCTGTTTTTGCTATGAATGAAAGCGTTAAATAGTTCCATGACTTGTTACATGGTATATCAAAGTCGGTGCGAAGACTTGCCGACTTTATTTTATTTATTATTTTCTATATGTGCTGCTCACCTGTAATCGGCATTGAGTGTATAGCCCTGTTGTGTGAATAAACCATTGGCCAGGTACACCTCATGCGGGCCGGCACGTTGATAACGTTTGTTGGGTCGCTGATTGACATTATTCGATGGCTGACGCCAAGGATCCATTTCAATTTGACGTTGTGGTGACATTGCCTCTTTGGTGGGTTGCTGGACATCGCGTAGCATGAGACCGAATTGTTCATGCAAAGTAATGGCATCGTTCAAACCGAAAACCGAGGCCAATTCCCGATAACTGTGACCTTTAGAACCCAACATAAGCAATGCCAAGGCTGAGACCATACTGAGGGGGGAAAATACTCTAGTTTTGCTATACTGTATTGCCAGTTGATTGCCAAGAGCTTGAGCAAAATGGAGAATATTCTTGGCAATGGTATTCGAAGCGGCCAGATCAACATAGGCATCTCCATAACCAACAGCCACTGAAGCAGCAGGAGCAGAAGGAGCAGCAGCAGGTCGTGAGGCTTGAGGAGTATATTGATTAACTTGTTGCTGCTGATGTTGCTGTTGTTGTTGCAGTTGCAGTTGTATTTGCTCCTGTTGCAATTGTGTTTGTTGTTGCTGTTGCGGCTGCTGCAGCTGGTGCAGCTGTGGTTCTTGTTTATACTGCAATTCTTGTAGCTCCTGCTGATACTGCAATTGTTCCTGTTGCTGCTGCTGGTGTAACCTCTCAATAATTGCCATAGCTTCTGGAGTTCTTATATCTTTTCGCCATATATTCAATTGTGGTGTTTGACATAAAGCCAATACACAGGCCGAAGCCAATATTAACAAGCGTAACATTTTTATAATTATTCAATTATATGCTTATCTTTTTATAGTTATACTATATATGTATGTATATAGATTTAGCACAAATAGATTGACAATTTCACACACAAAACTTCAACGAGATTGAAACACCTTCGTTGTTATTCTCAGACTGAATGATTCTCACTCATCGCCATTCATTATAAAATAAAAACTGGAATCGCAAACTCGTTATCAACCATCCAACAGGCCCCAATAAAGCCCAGCTCCAGGTCTATGCGTTTCGCTCTCTTCCTCTCAGCTGATATTCCAAAAGCTTTAACCCAATGCCGCACAGTGGTTAGGATCTATTATAAAAAGTATTATATTGTTAGAACTTTGAAATAAACTTAAACCCTCCAAAAATTTTCTTGGCTCAAAAAAACATTATCAAACCAATCAATAGGTTTTTAAAGATATTGATAAATCTAAATTTGCTACCATAAACAAAGTAATAATATTTAAAAATTTTACTTTTGAATCGAGGAAAGTTCTAAGAACGTTGTAAACTTAGTCGTAGACGTTTCGATGAAGAACAACTAATACATATATAGAATAAAAAGAATCATCTACATAGGGTCAAACCGATATAGGTTCGCCTTAATGTTTCAAAATTTTGCCACATGATTTTATATACATAGATAGATATAATCTTAAAAAGGAGTTTCCATTAATCCCATAAAAATGTCTACTTAATCTAAAGTCTCATCCCACTGTGCAGTGACGAGTCATTACATTGAGCTTGGGTTATACCCTGCGCTTTGTTTGTTTGTTTACATGGTTTTTGACGTCTCATGTACTTTCTGCTATAGTTCACTTCACTTTAGCTTTAGCCTCATTAGTGTATATCGACACATAAATATGTAAATATATATCTATACATCTTTTGCCCTCTAACATATGATATTTAATGTTTAAACAAAAAGTCAGAAAAAAACTCCTAAGTTCTACGAAGCGTATTACGGAAATCCATTTAAAGCTCACTCTCCTTACTCGGCATACTAATTTAATCTGAATATATGTACATATATATCTACTTATATTTTTCTTTCGCATTATATCATAACTGTTTGAGCAAATATTTTAAATATTCTAAAAGAATGCTTGTATTTACATTTGTATTTGCATGAACGTCATTAGATTTGTCATCAGAGTGCGGGGAAGTTTGTTTGTGATATGACCAAATAGGCAGACAAATGTGATACAAACAAAAAGCTTGGTGGTTTCCCCTCTTCTTTTCTGCATCAAGAATATGACATTTTAATGTAATGGTAAAAGCCGGAATCCGGTTAAAATAAAATTATAAATAACACTGATTAAAAGCAGATGATCTCTTAGTTTATGATTATCTCACATGGTTAGAAGATCTTATAGAATATCTGATGTCGTTTCAATTGTCGTTCGAGGTTCTAATTATCCTATTGCCCATAGGCAACCTTAGTCCTATATGGGTCAACTAGGATTGTTTTAGGATGTCTGTGAGTTTAAGTTAAAGAACCTCAATTTGTTTCTTAAACTTATTTTAAACCTTTTTAACCGTTCATCTCTTTTGATTATGTTTACTATATTTTTAAACTTTTGTTAATTTAAGGCGTTTTATTAGGAATATCGCTTTTAAAAGGCGTCAAAAAGGAATCGTCGGCAGCTTTGGTAATGGTAATTTATATAAGTAAGTATATAATTATATTATATTAAGAGAACTAATTTAAAAAGTCACATATATTACCTAGCCGGAATTACTTGTTTTTTTTTTTTACTTTTTAAAATCATAAAACGAAAAAATCTACATATTTGGGTGAGTACATCACGAAAAACCCATTAATATTTAGACACTTATCATATTCTCAGGGCCATTTAATGTCACTTGCTTCGCATATTTTTTATAACACTTAAAAATTAATATCTTTATATTTATGGGAAGGCACATAGCGGTTATATGAGAACACAAGTAAAATATTATCAAACTAATATGATATTTTTAAATGCAGCCATTTTTAATATTGATATAACATCTATTCCTTAATTCATTTCTGAAGACTCCAATGTATATTATCAATAGATTGAAAGCCCAGTTTCTCAAACATTTGGCGTGATGGAGTATTTTCAGGCACCACAGGCGCTTGAACTTCATCTCCCAAGGCTAAGATTGATTTTGAGAGATAGCGAACCATCAAACTGCCCAGACCCAAACGTCTGTGGGAGTCCAGAACTTGAAGTAGACCCAACGATCCGTTAGTATGTCTAAAATAAAGGTGATCTTAATACCATCAGATTGTCATCGTAGAGTTATAATACCTCAAGCACCAGGCAATTAATTTGCCAGTCTCATCATAAGCTCCCACAGAAACATTATACTGTATTAGACGTCGAGTCCGAATCAAGGCTTCGGTGTCTCGATGTGGCCACAATTCACTGATAGTTTCTGCATCCTTAAGATCTAAAGTGGCTAGGGTAATTCCAAGTGGAGCACTAGAAAGAAAAACCTACGATTTATTATTCAAATTACTTTGTAATGGCATCCACTCAGGTCTTGCCTAAGAATTTTCAATATTTTCTGACTGTTTTTATCTGTAATTAGATTTAAGTTTGAAATGTAACTTACTCAATTTTAAAATTGGAAACAACTTCTTTAGTAGCATGATACATAATGGTTTTCTCAGTCCAGATTTCTCTATCCGGAAACCTATTGAAAAAGGCACTAGCAACTGGCATTAATCGTGAGTCATAGGCACAGAGTAGATATTGATCTCCAGTTGCTGGTAGTATTTGAAGAGCCTTTGTTAAACATTCCAGATTATCATTCAATGTATTAAAATAAAGTTGATCCCCATGTGACTTGGCTCCGGATTTGAACTAACATTTAAGTCATTTTATTAGCTAACATTTTATTAATTAATAAAGTAATGATATCACTTACTATCAGCAGAAAAGTGCCATCTGTCTGCCAATTGCCATTGGGCGACAATATTTTGATATCTAATTTAGGTTCTTTCTTTTGCCAATTAATAAAATTACCCAAACATTGGTAGCCTGGTGTATATATTGGCTTAATGGCCCAAAGATCCTTTAGCGTTGGCCAATCTTTTCTTGGTATTTCCACCAAGGACAGTGATGCAATCTCAGACATAACTTTTCAGCTACAAACTCGCCGACGAACTAAACTATCAAAAGATGTTGCTTATGTAAAAGTATGACATTTTTGGCCATCTTTATGATTTTTGTGAAATGTGAGATAATAACTGACAGAAAGTGAGATAAAGTTAAACAGATAAAAGCTCCAAGTTTTAGGGACTCTTCGTAAATTATACAACGCGGATAATTCATAATTTTAGGCTTGGCAACAATATAAAACTACGTTTATAGTTCAACCCAAGAAAAAACTTAATTTATATTTTGTTTAAAAATTATCTTAAGAATCAGTCAAATAGGTATTGACCTAGGGTTTACCGACTTGATAACTGAATATTGCTAATCGTGACTCTTAAATATGGCATAACTATTTCATTTTGCTTAAATATTTTTAATTCTTACACAATACTTTCATTACAAAGTCTCAATTAACGACTTGATTAAGTAAGTAAAAACTTGATTTATTTTAAATATCAATTCTAATTATCATGGGGAATCAAATCGTTTTTTTCCAATTGATCCAGATAATTAAAATTCAACAATTTTTTTGTAATCCTATTTTATGTGCGTTTATATCAATATTAAATTTTAGCAATTTTACATATATGTATGTATATTTAATTTAATTACCCGCCTCATATAAAGGAAATAGATAATATATAAATATATACGAGCAGAATGTGTTTTATTCAAAATTTTCTCCCACTGAATCGACATTGTTTTACAATATAAGGGCACTACATTCAGATATATATATGTATACATATATAAATATGTACAAAATACCTTTTTTTAGTCATATGTGAGAATATATACTCTTTTTCAAAGTATAAAGATAAGCAAGTAAATACTTATTGTTTTTTAATAAAGAACAAATTATTGCTTAACCCATAAGATGTTGATAACTTAAGCTCTTTAAATCCCAAACGATGTTTAGCAAAATAATTCTATTTATTTATTACCTAAGATTTTATGGCAGAAAACGCGTTTGAAGTTTGTTTAACAATAGTTAAGGAATAACTGTCAAGGGATTTCTAAAAATTCGAATAATTTTGAATACAACATTGTATACCATGACAACAAAACAAACTTCAAACGCGTTTCCTGCCATAAAATCTTAGGTTTTAATCGATCTATTGATTTGAATTTCGACCTAAACTTTTATTACATTTCTTTGGCATGAATCATAATTTATTCAAAATTTTCATTACTATATATTTTATACGAAATTGTGATATAAGTCTCGTGGTTTATACCTTGTTTGTTTCACTTTCTTGTTGAAGATGACCGGAATAGAATAACCTCATATAATTGGCACAAAATTATTCTTAATTTTAATTAATCTTCTTTTAAAGTTGTTACCATTCACAGCTTTTACAAATTTACAAATCAGTTAATAATAATTTTAAAAAATATTGTATTATGAGCATTTTGTCCTGTCTCAATGTCTTGTATGTTTCTATTTAAGTCGTTTTCCGGTTGAGGTCATTTGTTAAGCAGTTCCGAAACTCCAATAAAGACGATCAATAGGTTGAAAACCCAATTTCTCAAACATTTTACGAGACGGAGTATTGACATGGACTACAGGAGCCAGAACTTCATCTCCGAGTGCTGATATTTGCTTGGAAAGATAACGCACCATCAGATTTCCCAGACCCAAACGTTTATGGGACTCGAGAACCTGAAGTAAACCTAATGAGCCAATTGGGAGTCTAAAACAAAAAAAGATAAGTGCATTAAAAAGATAAGCAAGTCATTATATATGCCAGACCTACCTCAAGCACCAAGCAACCAATTTTCCACTGTCATCATAGGCTCCCACATTGACATTGTATTTGATCAGACGATTGACAAAATCTATAGACCCAGGCTCACGATGCGGCCAGATTTCATCGATAGTTGTAGCATCCTTAAGTTGCAAGGTTTTTAGAGTTATGCCCGGAGGGATTCTGTAATGAAAGATTGACTAAGTGAACTCCTTAATCATAATTTAAATAGATTTTCTTACTCAATGGTAAAACTCGATACAAGCTCCTTACTGGCATGATACCAAACTGTCTCATTAGTGTGCACCTTTTGATCCGGAAACCTGTTATGATAGCTTCTGGCACTGGGTAAAAGACGTGAACAATAACCAAAGAGAAAATATTGTCGAGCAGTTGCTGGGACGATTTCAAGAGCTTCAGTCAATCCGTCCAGTTTATCGTTCAAAGTATTGAAATATAAATGCTGTATCTGTTCATTCAATTTTAGCTTAATTGAAAGATAATATACAAAATTAATAAATTGTCAACAATTTAAAACTCAATACACACACTTACACATAGAACAAAAGTTCCGTCGTTTTGCCAGTTTTCGTTTAATGTGAGAATTTTTATTTGCAATTCCGGTTCTCTTTCCTTCCACTCAATGAAAATTTTCAGACATTGATAGCCAGGTGATATAATTGGCTTAGTGGCCCACAAATCTCTCAATTTTGGCCAATCATTTGTGGGAATCTCCACAAGGGATACAGCTTTTAGCTCCGACATGACTCGACCGACCCACGCAAAGACGCCTGAACATTAAGTGAAGGCACTGTACCCAAACAGCTGAGATAGTGTATTGTGAAATTATTAATTCTAGAAAGCAGAGAGTGAGAGAGAGAGGAAAGCCAGACAAGGCGAATATGCTATAAACAAGCAGCAATACAAACAAGTGTGTAGATATATATTGAATTACTACACTGTCAAACAAAGCCTTTGCACGTTTTCACTTCAATGACAAAATAACAATGTCAAAACCTTTATTTCTTAGATATATCTTAAACTAAAATGATCTTGTTAGCATATTAGGAACCTTAAGAACATGTCAACATGTTCACTAAATAGCATCTAAGATCTATATTTAACATGTTTTCGTTTAAAAGACAAAAATTGCTGACTGAAATTATCAAGTCATTCTGTACGTGTTGCTGTCAAGTGCTCTATATAGGCCTTTATCTAAGAAAAAATCAATTACAATCAATTGGAAAAACACTAGCAAGGTGCGGAAGCTCTTTTATTAACAAGATTATATTCGGTTCTATTTGAATTTTCAAAATTCTATTGATCTCGTGAAAGAGAGGCACACCCAATTAAGAGAAAAGTCTCTTAATGCAATGTAAATATAAGGATTATGTTGAATATTAATTTAGAGCACGGTTTTAGCATCAACGATCATCAAAGAATCTGGCCAATTTCTCAAAAATTCTCAGACAAAACACCAAAACGAAACTAAAACATTTGTTGCACATTTTTTGTGTAAGACTTTTTAACAACTTTTTTCCGTCCTGGCCACCCAGTAGAGATAACCGACTATCTGACCAACAAATTAATAACAATTAACATTTGTCTTAGGCTAAGTTAAATTAAGTAATTAACAGACGCATGCATACTTATGTATATGTATGTGTGTGTAGAGTGTGCATACATATGCAATTCGATTGCGTGTAAGTACTAATTAAGTCTTCGCATAGCCTCTCTTAGCGGATTTTCTCCTCGAAATCATATGCACCCATGGACCAAATTAGATTTGCATCCGTCTCCACTTGAACAAACTCTGTGGAGTATGTATTCGATGTGCTGACCATGCCTCCAAATTCCATTTGTGCATGATCTACAAGAGAATGAAAAATTTAGAAATTTGTATATACTAAATTTCCATCTCAACTTACATAAATTCCATTTTAAGCCAGTGGTGGTGACATTATGAGCCATAGCACCAATCGGCATAAGAGAGCACCACCGTTGACCAGTGACCAAGTCAAGAGGAATCTGTATTGTATGCTTGCCAGGACGCAATAGCCAGGTAATGGAATCACCGCTTAATAGATAAACTTTACAATTATCTTTTTGCACTTTATATAGGGTATTCAGATTGGCCATCAGTTGATCGAGGCGACCAGAGTTATCATTGAATACAACTACATCTTGGACTTTGCGCTGCTCCATCACTGGCAGAAGGACATTAATGGCTTTTGTGAAATCTGTGGCATCCTGATCGGGTGTATGAATTTTTGGTGTCGTTTTGAAAAATTCCACAGTCTCCTCGGTGATGGAATCAAAATCTCCAGTTATTACATCCGGTGGTGCTATTAAAGAAGCAGTATCTGCTCCTGCATCCTTGGCTCCTTTGGATTTGGTTGGTGAGGTGTTCTTGCCGTCTCCTTCTGACAAGACAAAATCGCGCCAATGGTTTGATCCACCATCAACCGCACAACGTACAATGGCTAATTGATAAAAAAAAAAACCTAAATTTAACGGTCACTCATAATCTCTCCTCCGTTTGACCTTACCATTCTTCCATAACAACTTCACCACGTGACTTGGAACCTGAATTTTTCGATTAAGCACTACGCAAACATGGCCATTTTCTCCCAATTTGAAGTTTTCTTTAATCAAATCACCCGGCGTCCATTTAAACTCTTTAGGCGGTATTGTATGGTCCATTTGTTGACGAAATCCAATTGTTGTTTTTGTGCACAGTTTCCTTGTGCGTGGGTGTGCAGCATTGATGTGATGGTGGTTGCCAGCCGGTTGAACTCGACCTACATCTGGCAGCCCCAAGAGCGCTATGCTCTTGCTGCTTGTTAAAACCAAGTTTAAAGCACGCCAACGCGTGCCGCATAATGGTATGTAAGTCATAAACAATAATTTTGATATATGTGTATATAGTATGTGGCTAATAAAGCAAAACACATTTGTTAAACGAACAAAAAAAAATAAAAATTTGAACGGAAACACTCCCGCCGATAGCCACCGACTGATTGCTATCGAAAATCAGCTGTCCAAATGGCGCTTCTTTGAGCATTTTGTTATTTACAAATGGAGAGTTAATGCATCATTCGAAAAGTCTGTATGAAAAGGGTCTAATAAAGAATCGCAAGATGTTGACGCAATCCCAATATCCGGACTACAAATTTGTCTGCAGAGTAAATCACATCAAAACCTTTCACGCGGCCATCAAATCGATTTGCTTCAGCGATGTAAGAACGAAAACTACCAAACTTGGATATGTGTGCTATATTTTTCCTGGATTTGTTTCAGTTCGGAACGTTACTAATTAGTGAAGATGGTATGCGCATTACAGTCGATCAGGCAAAATCCATACAGGCTACTGTGTATATGGTACCCAGTTTCTTTGAAGAATTTTATGTGCAAGATTTCCAAAGCTTTGGCATAAAAGTCAATGTCCTGGCCGAGTGCCTGAGCCTGTATGGCCTAGCCGATTGCGGGGTGAAGTTGCTATACAAGGGCGAGGGAGCTCCCCTGATGATTCTCTTGGACCCGCATGACGATGAGGACTTGAGTACCGAATGTGCCATCAAGACTATGAACGTAGATGAACCTATGGAATACGAACTGGATGAAAACAGTTCAACTTTAAATACTCTCTTTATACGTGGGCCTGATTTGTCCAATATTTTCCATGAACTGGACAAGGCTGCCGAGGAATTTGAATTCACTATTTCTCCAAAAAGTCCTCACTTCAAAATAACCACTCTTGGAGTCATCCAGTCCGAATCAAGTGTGGAGGTGGCAAAGACTTCTGATATGATGTTAATGTTCAATTGCCAAGCCACAACTGTGGCTCGCTATAAAAGCCAACAGATTCGAATGACCAACAAAGCCCTACAGGTGGCCACGAAAGTGGCCATTAAAACAGATACCAGTGGCCTCCTGGAGTTGCATTTTATGCTGCAGGCGGAGAATCAGGAGGACATCTATGTTCAGTTTTATGTTACGCCTCTGCTAGACATTGAGTAAGAATTTGATTTTGTTTTTTTTGAACAGCCCAAACGCGTACTGTGTGCCACTAAAGTCACCGTACTCTTGTTATATTTCCACGAATCACCAAGTAACTTGGCCAAATTTTTGTTAAATTTTTAAAACTTTGATTAGGCCAACAAAACAATGATTTTGCTTTTGAGCTGCAAAAGAAAATAAATTACTTTTAATTTAAGTTTGATAATATTGCAACCAATGTAAAAAAATGCCTCGAAAAGAGTTATCACTTGATGATCGTGGAAGAATCCTGCAACTCCAAACAGAGGAGCAGAAATCGTATGCAGAGATAGCTAAGATTATGGGTATAAGCAAATCCACTATTCAAACTGTCATTGGGAGATTCAAATTCGAGGGACGCATTAAAAATAACAAAAGATCCGCCCGGCCACCTGCACAATTAAGCATTTGGTGGACAAGGATCCGTTTTGGAGCGCAGTGAAGATTGCCTCAGAGTTAGGGCGCAACATTGACAAAGAGGTGCACCCGGAAACAGTACGTAGAGCGATCAAAACGTACAATTTTAGGTCCTACACTCCTCGCATAAAGCCACTCGTAAATTTAATAAATAGGAGAAAGCGCTAAGAGTTTGCCAAAACGTATTATGGTTTGGGGCTGCATAGCTGCATCAGGAGTCGGAAATTGTGTGTACATTGACATTTTGAAAAAAAATTTAAAGAGCAGCGCTGAGAAATTGAGAATAGGTTCCGAATTCTACTTCCAGCAGGATAACGACCCTAAACACAAGGCAATGAACACCAGACTGTACCTCGCGTACAACACACCACACCTTTTGGAGACGCCACCAAAGAGCCCTGATATCAATCCGATTGAGCATGTGTGGAATATACTGGAACAAAAAATTAGGAAGCACCATATTACCAACAAAAACCGCCTGCGAGAGGCATTGTACCAAGAGTGGTGCGCAATGGATCCAAATTATATTGAAAAAGTGGTGATATCAATGCCAAATCTTCTCAAAGAGGTGATTAAGATGAAGGGTTATCCCACTAGATACTAAGTTTAAAGTTTTCGTAAAAATAATGTTCCTTATAGTTAATTATTTTTCTTTATAGTTAATAAGTTTATATTGGTTTGTAAGAGTACGTAGGCTTTTGTTGAAGCAGATATTGAAGATCTTTTTGCTTTGCATTAATAATATTATATGAAGTTATAAACCTTACTATTTTTTTCCACTATTTAAGAGAAAATATATTGTTTTGTTTGCCTATTTCAAAGATTTTTAAATTTAACAAAAATTTGGCCAAGTTACTTGGTGATTTGTGGAAATATAACAAGAGTACGGTGACTTTAGTGGCACACTGTATATCGATAAAAAATAATGTACAATATATCGAAAATTAATTAAGGATTTTGATCTGTTATTTGATTATATAGAATAAATAGAATAGCTACTAATAATTACACCAAACTAACAAATATTTTATATGTTTTTGTTTATTTATAAAAAAAATTCAAATTATAGTATGCGTAATTATCGATAACAAAAATTTCACACAAACGAGTACATTACCTTTGGTAAGAGTTTCGCAACATCTAAAATTGAATATGTAAATATGAGAAAAATACATAAATTATTTAAAGAGATTTGTTGTAAAATATTTTAAATACATAGTTTTTCTAAAGGAAAGCAAAATCCATATTGAATTTATATAGTTATTAACAGATATATTTCGCTAAATTGATCAAAACTCTTTTATCTGATTTGCAAGGGTATAGAAAATTCGACATAGATATCGCAGGCGAACTTTAGTGAAAATCTGGCGAAAAACTGTTTTTTGCTATTCGTAATATAACCGTCGAAACGTGAGGGTGTTCAATGTAAGTTTGCAAAATTGAGTGACGTAAATATTCCCCAAAAAATTTCCTATAACTTAGCGAGTGTTTTATGCAAATAATTTCATAAAGTTATAACTTATTTATTGATTGTATTAAACGGAAATAGTGGAAAAATGTGTCAGATAGCTATTTTTTAGTGTGAGGGTTGATATTCTAGGTTACATAAACGTGTCCTTGTGCATATTAAAGTGAGGGTGACTTCTACGAATGTTTGTGTGTGTGTGTGTGTGTGTGTGTATATGTGTGAGACTGTGTTGGCAAGGTGCTAAAGTTGGCATCAATTTAATTTTTAGATATACATTTGTATTATTATTAACATTTGCTCCGGAAAGTCATCAATTTGGCATTGAAAATTTCTCTATACATACATATATGTATGTATTGTTTGTGCTGATTACATGATCGGAGAGTGAGATCTGCTGACTCTCTCGTGTCACTTCCATTTCTGGGTTTTTTTTTTCATTTTGTTGAAGCTTAAAATGATCGCCACGTGGTTGCTGGACTAGTTTTTTTTCAATACTTTTTCAAGCCTTCAGATTCTTGTTTGGCCAATATAAGATATTTTTCACCTCAACAGGAGATGTCTTATGTAACGGTTTCTCATGGGTTGTCCCCAATTTCACTCTCTCTCCCACGCACACAGACTCTCGCTCTCTCTCTCTCTCATCTACTCTTTGGCCTGCTTCAAGTGCATTTTCTAAAAATGGGAGGAAAAAAGTGGTTTTCCACAAGACGAAAAAAAATGCAATTTACTCTCTCCAAGGCCGTTATCAGCTGTGTTGACATTGCGTTGTTGCTTTCAATTTCAAGTGCAAATTGTTGCATGCAACACTAATTACTCTCTGTCGCTAGAAAAAAATGAAATACCTCAACCTAAGAGCTTTGCAATGAAACATTTCCCCTCCCTGCCGCTTGTTGCTGGGTGAAGAATGAGGAACAAAAAATTAACAAGAATTTTGCAGTTGTCTGTGTGCGTGTGTGAGAGTGTAGGGTGGAGAGAGGGGAATAACATGTGACCAAGCTTTGATGACGTCGCTCCATTGCTCACGCGTGGAATCAGGGTGAACTTTGTATAGTAACGGATTAGATAACAGAACAAACGGGATGAAAGATAGATAAAAAAAAACTGCAACAAAATTATATAAATTAATTGCAATCTCTCTTAGTCATAGAACATGAACTTGAATGAAGTTGTTTTTAATCTTAGATAACTTAAATATTACCTAATAAGGCAAAGAAGGAAGCGAAAGAGGGCTGAGGCTGAGGAGATGGCAAGTTGCGATGGCTCCAGAAAACGAAAGATAACTTTTTTGAGATTTAAGACCAAATTCTTTCCCCGATATGACCAATTTCCCCCTTAAAGTACACTCCACTGATTAATAACAATGAAATCTGGATCAAACTTGTTAGAGCATCTCTGAAATAAAGATTCTTCTTAATCCGGGCCTGGTTATAATGGAACAATATGTACTTTCTCGACTAAAACAGGGACTTGATAAGACATCTCTCATTATTTTCTAGGTGCTTCTAATTGAAGACCCATTCCCTGCTCTATGATTCATTGCAGATTGTTGCTTTTTATTACAAAACGTTTCTAGAAGATCATTTTAGGATTTAGTATTTCCCCTGATCTGATAGTGTGTAATAATCATCCATAATAGATTCTGATTCCATTATATAAAAAGAATTGATATCAAACCCCTCAGCACATAACTTTATACTAACTTTTCTAATTAAACTCGCGAATTACTAATTGGTTTGCCAACTCGTGTATGTGTGTGTGTGTGTGTGTGTGTGTGATTGTTTGTTATCAAATACTTCACACATGCCTTTAATGCACATTAACCTTGGCTAAACATTTTGTTTCCGTTAACGGTTGCTTATCACTTTGTTTACATAACACGAGGCAATGGGACAAAAAATTGATTTTCTATTTTCCATTTGTTTTCTCTTGATTTCAGTCGAGTCTGTGTTAACACATCAAGTCAAATACATAAAGCAAAATGGGCGTACCAGCTGGTGATGTTGAGAAGGGCAAGAAGATCTTCGTCCAACGTTGTGCTCAGTGCCACACCGTTGAGGCTGGTGGCAAGCACAAGGTTGGACCCAATCTACATGGTCTGATTGGCCGCAAGACCGGACAGGCTCCCGGCTTTGCCTACACAGATGCCAACAAGGCCAAGGGCATCACCTGGAATGAGGACACACTCTTTGAGTATCTGGAGAATCCCAAGAAATATATTCCTGGCACCAAGATGATCTTCGCTGGTCTGAAGAAGCCCAATGAGCGTGGTGATCTGATTGCTTACCTGAAGTCGGCCACCAAGTAAAGGGTTTAGGGATTATTCTATATACTGCCATCAATACCCCAGACAACAACAAAAGCAACAACATCAGCAGCAGCAACAACTACAACAACAACAGGAACTATTGTATTATTAATTGTGTTTAGTCACAATCCAAAAACAACATCAAATACAACAAAACAAACAAACCTATAGAAACTACAATTATGTTAATTATAAAGTTTAAATAGGACAATTTTATTATTTAATTTAACTGAAAAATGGAAAACAAAAAGTGGAAATATTTAATTTAAATCTGAATATAAATTATGACGACCACAAAAATTAAATAATAACAAAAAAAAGTATAAAAAAAAACTTTAAAACCAAAAAAATGTTTGTTTTATTTTATAATATTGTTTTATACTGATTCCTTTCGACGAATTGAGATTTCGTATTCAAGAAGATATCAGGAAGCAATATAATTTAGTAATATTTCGAAAGGCATTTAAATTTTGAATACGTTAATGATTATACTATCTTTATATAAATTAGGATGTCCACTGGTTCCTGTTGGGGGTTACCGTTTATAGGATCCAACTTATGAGATGATTTAGGTTGATTAGGATGAGATACCATTTAGTATCTGCAATTTATTAGCGATTATAATTTGTGTTACGGCCAAGTGCCGGAGTTATGTGTCTTTATTGTTTAAAGGGTTATACAAAACTGAATATGTTGAAGGAAATAAAAGAGAACTAAACCAAGGTACATAAATGGGAATATGAATCTAAAGCTAAATACATATGTACATAAGAAGTAAATATGTAAGGCGTGTGGTCATGCTGTGGGCTATGGTCAGACGCTGTCAGCATATTTATGTTTATATGGAATTCGTCGCAACGACGTTGCAGCTGCACAGATTGTTCTAAGATTTAGTGCGAGGGCAGTTCGTTGGATTGTTTGTTAACTTATATATGAAATATGTGAAGAGGGATATTATATTTCTTAATCATGTATCTAAAATGTGAAGCTAAACAATTCTGACTGTTTTTATACCATACACCCATAGGGTGAAATGGTATATTAAAGTCGCCAAAATGTATGTAACAGGCAGAAGGAAGCTTTTCCGACCCCATAAAGTATATATATTCTTGATCAGTATCAACAGCCGAGTCGATCTAGCCATGTCCGTCTGTCCGTCCGTCCGTCCGTCCGTCCGTCCGTATGAACGCCTAGATCTCGGAGACTATAAGAGATAGAGTCACCAAATTTGGAATGTAGGCTCGTGTAGTATGTAGAATGATCAAGTTTGTTTCAAATTTTTGCCACGCCCCTTTCCGCCCCCGAAATTAAAAAAAAACGTTTATCTCAAAAACTATTGCAGCTAGAGACACCATATTTGGTATGTATATTTGCTTAGTAAATGCGCACATTTTGTATGTATAAAGATTTTGCCACGCCCCTTTCCGCCCCCAAAATTTGAAAAACTCGATTATCTCTCGTAATTTTTTACCTTGTGGAACCAAATTTGGCACACTTAAATTTAATACTAATACCCAGCAAAATACCAAATTTGATCAAAATCGGACAAAAAATAGCCAAGTTATGCATATAAACGTTTTTCCATAAGGCCGGAGTTGGCCGTTGGCGGGCGGGGCGCTAGGGTGCTCATATGCATGAGTGAGCGAGATACTAAGATATGCTTCTAAAGCATATGAACAGAAATTTTTTAAAATAAGCAAATGCATTTGTTATTACAAATTTGAAATATTTGTTTTACTGGTGTATGGTATATCTAAGTCGGCGAGACGACTTACTTACTTCATTTAAACTAAAGTCTATTAGTTATATATTGAGAAGATGCATGAAGATTAGTTTTCTGATCGTATAACTTTCCACATCATTTTTATATAGACATTTACGAAAATCCTCAGGCCCGCACCAAATAATCTGGCCATAAGTATCTATTGCCCATTTTCCTGTCTCCACATAATCTGGCCATAAGTATCTATTGCCCATTTTCCTGTCTCCACATAATCTGGCCATTTGTTGCCCATTTTCCTGTCTTCAGCTTTCGTTGTTGTTCAAAGGTTCAAAGGAGAAATGACCCATTTTTAAAGTAATAAAACGAATCCTTTTAAGTAACTCTACGTCCAATCAAAATTAGAAAAACTACTTAACATAAATCCTAAATTTATTCTCAAAATATCCATTCATATGAATATTCAATCAGGAGATGATCAAAGTAAGAAAAACATTTAGAATAATGCTTAAATTTATTCCCAAAATATTTCTTTTAATCATATTTTTTTTTTTGATTTTTGGGTTTAGCGTCGTTTTGGGACTAGTTTTTTCTTTAAATCACTTTTTTCTTGACTTTAATTGAAACTAAATGAAATTCCAGGTTGAAAGAGATTCTTGATTATCAGCTTTAACAGAGACAACTTTTCCCTTTCTGATCATATTTAGATAAGGCTACCAATTTTAATAGCTCTTTAACTTCAGTTAAAAGTTTTTCTTAAAGAAATCTCTGGTCTTAAGCAGTTTCCTAAGTCTTTTAAACCTGGAGGAAGAATCCAAGTAATAACTAACTGCTAATATTAAGTGATAATCTTCTGAATTACACTATCTTCTTTTTATCCTTGAGTGTTTATTTTTGAAAGAAAACCCTGAAAGTCTCTAAAGATTCTTCCATGGTAATGCAAACCCTTAGCAATTATAATCTTCAATTACTAGACTGATAACTGAGCCTTACTACGCAAAAATAATACGAATTCCGTAATTTTGATACATTGTTCAGTTACCCGGACATTTGTATTATCTGGAATATAGTTGAATTTGTTGCCTTGTCTCTGTTAACCGAAACTTAAAACGAATTCGGGGCATTTCCGTTTCGATCGGAAAGAGAGAAATATTTGTTTCTGAATTGATTTGAGGATATGTTCTTATAGAATTTTAAGTAAGAAATACATTGAAATTTTGCTCTGGAATTGTCGATTTTCGATTTTCCGTGATGTCTACAGTCCGACAGACCCGATCAAACGAGGTCTCATACAAATTATGGAAGCAAAAGTAAACAGATTTACTAGTCAGACATAAAAAATATATTAGTAAGAATATTTATGCTAAGAATTGACAAGCTTATCAATTCCCTTGAAAATGGCAGCATGGAAGGGCCGTAAGTCTATGAAATTGATTTCAAACCACAAGAAGTTAATAGATATTTCTTCTTTCCAAATCAGCTAATAAAAAACTAAGGCCCAGTCATAAGAGCCACGGTAAGAGTTTCATTCAAAGAGAATGAATGAGATTAAAAATGTTACTACAAACAAAAGTTTACCTTGATAACAATTTTCTACAGAGTCATACTCTTTGAAGTGCACGTGCCCTTCCAAGAGAGAAAAAAAAGAGAGGCCAATGGCTGATTATCAAATCAGGTGTGTCATTATGTCATATAAAAAGTTCACTCTCTTAGTTTAGTTCACGTGCTTTAGCTGAACTGATAAGGAAAGTGTAACAGCTGATTATACATAGATAGCACAAAATATGTGACTTTATATTTCCATTTCATTTATTATTTTATAATATTATTATTCATTTATAGTCACAAAAACTTCTTTTTATAGTACAATTTAATAACAATTTCATTTATTATTTATATTGAAAGAAAATACTTGATAGGTTTTTAATTGTTTTTACATTTCGTTAGGCGCCTTATAATACAATATTTATATATATATATATAGAAGTGCATAAATCGAAGCGCAATAATAGAAATAAAAATTGATAATAACAGAAACGAAACAATAAAATGAACAATTGAAAATTGTGTAAGATGTTTTCTCTTCTTTCGTATGTTTTCTATTTCTCTTCTTTTTTGGAATGCCAAATCAAATCCTATGGAGGCGTAAGTTGGTCGGGTGGATATATGGGGGCTAAACAACATAAAACTTATTTTAGACAGACAGTGTGGAGGAGAAAATAACAACAACAAAAAAAACTATGCGCTTAAATTTATCAAGAAAAACAAACTCTTTATAAATGGGGGGAAGGGGAGGAGATGAAGTTCATGGAAGAAGGGAACAACAGAAATTTTCTTCTTCCTTAATTCTTCAACTCTTATTGTTAGTTAAGTGTTTTTTTTTTATGTTTTTGTTTGTTGTTAAGGCTGGCGGCCTTGGCTTAAAGATTGTACATGATGTTGTTGTTGTTGTGTGTGTTTACTGTAGTTTGCGGCTTTTAGGCCTTGCCAGCAATAGGAGCAGCGCCTTGCTTTTGATTCTCATTCTCCTTCTCCAGTTGCTTGCCCAGATATTCCCTGATAAGACACAAAAATATATATTTAATGCACAGAAATTTGTATAGTTTTATGAGATTTCTCTTTCCGAATCTTGAAAATTTATGAGATTATATATGTGTTTTGCCATGTGGATCATGCGACATCTATATATCATATGAGACAGAGAGAGGACCAAATAAGAAAAGGGAACATTGTGATCTACTAACCAATTGTGTACCATCAGCTTCTGAACGGCCAGCAGAGCTTCGTATCGTACATTAGGATCCTCATGACCCAAATGTTGCATGACAATCTGCTTGCCACCAAGTTGCTCCAAAACACTGCAAGAAAATTGATAGTTTTCAGCAACAATCTGAGTTTGATATTTTGTCCAGATACTCACTGCTTGCCGCGTGGATAATGACGGACATACTCTCCAATATCAAAGCAGGCAACGGACAGAATAATGGCATCCTTCGATGTCTCCAGCAAGTGGACCAGAATACGCAACAATTCATAGTTCTTCTCATTCAAACGTTGAGCATTCTCACGCCAGAATTTGGCCGATTTGTGGACAGGTGACCATTCCAAACGGCCGCTACGCACCTCAGTGGCATACTCATCGAATGAGCTGAGATCTTGCACAGAATTCTGCAATTTCTCGCTCAAGTATTCCACATCGGCGGTAATATCCTCATCATCGAAGCGACGTTGTTCCAATATCGACAATTGTTTCAATACCTTGCTCTGGACCATGGCAATGCAATGATCCTTGGCCACAGATAGATCTTCAGGCTTCTCGATAAGATTACGGAAAACGGCCAAAATGATGCGTGTGACCTTCTCCTTGGCACAGTCGCTCAGAATGTCAGCCAAAATGGGTATAACACTGAACTTGTTCATTTTGGCAGCCAACAGTGGATTGAATGTGAGCACCCACAGGCAGAAAATTAATTGATATTGCACCTATGAATAAGAAATCGAATTTAAATTGTACACAAAACAATTTAGGCATTTCAATTTCAAACTCACCTGGAAATTGACACGAGTGGACAGAATGCGTATCAATGTGCTAATTCCATCCACACTGACAAAAGCGAAACGATATTCATCCACACGTAGCATCATCTGCAGGCAGCGGGCCACCGATTGAATATACTCGTTGTTCTATATACATATATATATAATTTTGATGTATAAGTATCATATATTTTCAATACATTATAGTTAGCATTTTTTGTTAGTTATGAGATTCACAATATCTAAAGTTTGTTTCTTTGCAGCTACAACAACAATGTCACTAAAAGCTACACACACACAGAGAGGAATTTAGGAGGAGCAAATAAAGGAATATATAGAAATGGAAATAAAGAACTTTGAAACATTTGTTTTGTTGTTCCCTGCACCTTTTTTCTGTAGTATTTCTAAAAAAAATCAAGTGTGAAATGAATATGTCTAGAGTTTCTTGTGTCGTTGACGCATTGTTTAACCAGCACCTGGAATTTAATTCTTGCACCACATTTACAAACACACATATGCTTTATACACTGCTTTGCAACACTGGAGGGGGGGTTTTTTTTGTTCTTCATCTGGCGCGCACACTTCCTCAAAGCTTAGAAATTAGTTGGGTTAGTAGAAACAGTTAAGAAACACTCCCACACACACACACAGCGGCAAAAGTCAAGAATTATGGAATACATTTGCAAGAATTTGGTCACACTTTTCTACAGTATTGATCAAGGCGTTAAGAAATCGTTAACAAACATTGGAGAATGGATCGTTGTTGGATCTCATAGTATTTTATGCGTTTTAGATCAGCTTGAATGGTTAAAATATATGATTTATTAAGAGAGTTTTGGTTGAATCTTTCTAATGATCTTATTTTTAAACCGAAGAACAAGAATTCAAGTAGATTACCAAGAATTATAAACTAAAACTAATTGGTTAACCTGTCCACGAGTCAATTTTCTAAAGTATTCCATATTTCTTGACTTGATTTAAGGACTCTCTGATAGCGTTTCCTTGCTTTCATAGTTGTAGTGGTAGTGTCTTGTGTGTGTGTGTGTGTGTGCGTGTGTGAGAGAGAGTGAGTGTGTGTGGTGTTGGTATTTGATGGTTGATTTGATTTATTTCGTTTTGTTTTTGGAGGATATTTTGGAGTACCGGTATAACACATTTGCCATCCTGTTGCTGGTCGCCGGCCATATCGCGATAACTCTCATTGGCCAAATCGTGCTGATGCTGCTGCATTTGCTGAGCAATATTCGGACTGTACTGATGGCCATGATGATCTTTGTCTTTGCCATGCGGTCCATGCGAGTGCACAATGATTGTTTGTACCCGCTTGGCCAATTGGGCCATCTCTTGCAAATAGGCTGAGCTCTAGCGTTTGGATGTGTTTATTTTTTTGGTTTGGTTTTGTTTTTTTTTTTATTATGGGGGAATTGAAGGGGATCGGCCATCGTTTAATATCACAAAATAGGGTAAATTGCAATATAAATTAAAATTGTTTCAGAAGTACATAATACAAATATATATGTTTGTGCAATATATATATATATATATATATAAAAAAACACAAGTTATAATAATAAACAATAGTTTTTTGCTCTTGCTTAGGGACAACACGTGATGTTCGTTGTGAGGGGTGAAAGAGATTTTGAAATTGTCGATACTATATATACAGATATATGTATATCATTATAGAAGTGCCAAATTTTGTTGGTGGTGCATGAACTAATGAGAGACCACAATAAGATAAGATCACACGGACTCCATTCAGAGAGTTTTCACGGGTGGTTTTTGAATTAACCAAATTTAGTGTCACTTTGTTATATTACCAAAAATTTGTTTAATTAAAGCAAGCAAAACTAGTAAAAGAAAAAAGCATGCAAGAAATTGATTTCAATTTTTAAATATTTTTAGTTAATATATTGGTTAATGTTTAGTTAAAAACACAAAGAGAAAACGTTTAGAAACCATTTAAGAAATGAAAATTAATATTTTAAACTGTGAAATTCGATTTACTATTAGAATATGATCAAAAGTTTAAGAATTCCAAAATGTTTTCACACTCTCGAGTCAACTTTTATTTTAAAAGTCTTGAATTTAACGTAAAGAGAGTACTAGGGTCACACTTTTCCACAGTGTTGATAAATGCGTTAAAAAATCGTAATGAACATGAACTTTATGCATGTAGTTCATTTTAAAACCAAAAAAAAAAAAATGTTTTGACACATTTTACAAAGTATTCACTTTAGGATCTTGAATTGTTCGCCATTTTAGGTTTTGTTTCCAAAATTTCATTCAATTACTATCCCATAACATTTGTTTTATATACAAAATTATTGAAATGGGATTAATATTGACAGTATATCGGACAATCACGTCTGTTTTCGGTTCAGAATCAATTTCGAATTGAAAAATTACAACGAAATTGATATTTCTACTAAAACAAAAATGTTTTAAAAGCAAATTGAATGGACAAACTTATTGGGAGTGAAAAATAATAAGAAATCAAATTTGATCAGGACTGAATATTAATATATAAATTTTAATAAATCTATTGCATTTAGCCACTAAACACATAAAGGTTGTAGCTTTTGATCACTCAACTGTTTTGTTTCTTTACTAAAAACATTGTTCAAACCATTTTAACAAATTTTTTAAATATCTTGTCTGAATTCCATCATTTGGAAATGTTAATAATCTCAATTAAACACATTTTAGTTGAAAACCCAATATAGTAATGATAATTAAAATGGTTAAAAATTGGCTTTGACTGCATACTTATGGCCCAGTTAATAGCAGTGACTTTATCGTGCAAATCAGGCTGATTATAGACTATATACAACTGCATTGCTAAACCTTTTGATACATTCTCAACATAAACATGCTTCTCATGCATTTGCATACTACAATGCATGACAATCACTTACATTGCTGGCCAATTGATCCTTGAGGAACTGCAAGTAGAAGTTCAAGTCCGATTTGGGCATCGTCGCATGGCCCCAGCAGGCAAACTTGGCCAATATGCGCGAAGCCATGTTGACAATAAAGCCATCTTGACGATTTAACAGATTCAAGAATGGACCCCAAATGCATTGCTTCAATTTTCCGGCTGTCTCGTGGAAAAGATCGACACGTGAGCGATCCTCTTGAAGCAGATCGTCCAATAGTACCAGAATATACTGAATGGTCGAATCCTTGGACAGATGCGAGACCAGATTCAGCAAAGTCTTAACCACCTGGCTGGGGTTCTGGGCTAAATAGGCGGCGCGTGATTTGTCCAAAGCACTGATGGCCTGAAAATCCTCTTGACTAATCATCTGGGATTGCATGTAGGAGGCCCAGTTGATGGTCCGAGTGCGAATATCAGCTGCCTGTTGCTGCAGCACCGAGGTGGCAGCAATCATGTCTGAAAGCAATATCAATGAAAATTCTTCAATTCATCTGACCTGGGTGATGTTACACCCCATTATCATCACCACCCCCAATCACCCACACGCACACATACACACAATACGCACACAGATATACTTCGATTTTTCCACAAAGGTCATGAAGCAGTTGTGGAGGGGAAAAACTCACCAATGTTTTCCTCGGGCAAATAAAGGGCGGTAGTCATTTTGATGTTATGCTTTTACTAATCAGTTCCAAACGCCAAAAAAGTTTGTCGCCACTCGTTTTGGCACACAAATTGAAAATTTATCAAACTTAACTAGTGTTTTTTCACACTACTGCGACACCAGCACCGAAAATTCAGCTGACTGGTCTTGTGACTTCTTTAGAGTGACCAGGTTGCCCCAACGGATTTACTTGCTTACGGTCTTTCTTAAAAATACAAAAAAAAAATACTAAACTTTAATAAGGATGGACATTTCATAAAGGTGGACATACGAATGCGATACATTTTACAAGCAAGAAGGAAACAAAAAATGAAGGCCAATTTAAAGTTGGAACCAAATTTATTACATATTCTTTGTGGAGCTCACCTAAAATTATTTTAAGAAATTTGATCTACTTAATATATTTTAGAAATAGTTTCGGCGGTAATAATTGCCCTTTTTGTAGATAAAGTGCACATTGAAGGGGAAATTGGAAATTTCTGGATTATTTATTTTATGTTACCCTGTATATACCTGAAAATCGACACTAGAGCTTTCGTGCCCCATCGTCCCATCTCTAGCACGTTCGATCCTAACAGCGCTATGTTAATTAACTCAAATGGAATTTAAAGTCCAATGCAAGCGAAAACGTAGTCACTTTAAAAATTCCGATGCAGAGCCCTTACCATTGCCCGAAGAAGGACTCCAATATGAAGGTGTTTTCACGGGACTCAGTGTCGATGTAACACAAGCCGATCAAATCCAATCCCTGTACAACAATGGCTGCTTTGGTAAGGGCAGCAAATCGAGAGGCGGCCCGGAATCGGGAGATCCAGATGAATCCTTGCGCCTGGGGCTTGAGGAAGCTTGTTTTTTGGCTTACTTCTTGAATGTACTACAAATAAAGGATCTCCAAGGAAAGGATATTAAATGGAACGATTTTCTGAACTCTTCCCGCGAGCTAAACGAAAGATTTTTGGAACACTTGGCAGCATATGTTTATCTCAAATCCAAGAATTGGGTGATCAAAAGTGGAATCAAATTTGGCGGAGATTTTCGTAAGTTTCGCTATAGATGTGACTATCCTATGGCTAATGTTTCTTTATCTTTCTTTAGTTATATACAAGCAAAGTCCGCGACATTTTCATGCCAGTTTTTTAGTCTTGGTACAAAGACCCGATGAGAAAAATCACTTTTTGGCCAAAAACCTAAAAGGAGTGCAACGTGTAGCAGAAACTTCAGACAAAGATGTCCTTCTACTCTCCATTGAACGTTCTACAGATGGCGAAATCAAAACCCGTGAAAACCCTTCCGAGGCAATAGAAGATATGTGTATCCAGGAGACTGTTGTACGTCGTTTTAACTATTCATCGTTTGTGCAAAGCAAAAGGCAAAAGAAAAACAATTGATTATATCTATATAGATTATGACTAGATCTTTTCCACTCGATGTTTCTTGGGTATTCCCGTGCTGCGATAATCTGCACGTTCCTGCAGATAGATTTTTCTGCACTCCTCCTTGAAGGCCTCGTTTTTGTACCAATTCGTCAGGCAATCCCTTAGAGCTGCATTCTGTTTGCGACATTTGGCCACCATGAATATGCTGCTGGCCTTGCAGCATTCATTAAAATCGGCCACCTCCTTGGTACAGAGTTCCGCTTTGGCTCGATCCCTCATGATTTTTGGTATGAGCACTTCACGTTCGACTTTTCGTAATGTTGTGTCATTTGGATCGCCTGGCAAAGGAAATTTCGATTAGGGAATTGTGTGACATGTCAGCAGGAGACTCACCAAGCCCATGGGGATTTCGTGGATCAATTGGAGAAGCCAATTCCTGGGCTTGACTTGTGGAAGTCATTTTTTATGTCGAGTGCAAAAATGAAATGTTTTTATTCTGTTAAGCAACTATAAGTGTGCCCGTATATTCTGATCCAGAAAATGCCTAAAACCTGCAACCGGTAAGCAGTCTTCACATCACTAGATCAAGGATAATTTTACCAAAGATATTCAGGTTTTTATTTTTTAATTGTAACATTTTCGAAATGCTTTAAACTTAAAATCCAGCGGCTTTGTATTCGGACAAACTCTTGGCACTGATGGGCTCCAAATTTCTGACACCATCCTTATCCACCACAGCGACTGTAAAGTTTTTCAGATTGACAACCAATCGTTTTTGAATCTCCAGCACACACTTCTTGAATACGTCATAGGCCTCTTCCTGGGTAATGTTGGGATGCCAATAGCGATCATAGATGCTCGAACAGAAAATGGAACCATAACCATGACCGGCATAATTCACAGATTTTGCAGTGGCCAAGTAATCGATGAATGTCAGCTCGGGACCCTCTTGGGGATCGTAGCTAACAAAAAGATTCAGTTGTGATCAGATTCAAGGTAGAATGGAAAATATGCTTACCCGCCTACAAACATAAACACTTGATACGGCGTACGACTACGCAAATATTCAGCCAGATTTTTACGCGTAAAATGGGCTGCCGCACGGGGACTCAAATCGTAGCCATTTCGCATTTTATACAGGGAAATGTTCTTGGAAATAAACTCGGTAAACTGCTCCGTATCGCCGGACTCGCCTGTTGTGGATATTAACAGGTTATCCGAAACCTTGTGGATTTTGTTCTCATCTGCAAATAATTAACCATTTGCTAAATGTCAACTGACCCAAGGAAGCCGCTAAATTCTCTTACCCTCTTTCATTACAATAATTGAACGGGCGTGAGTTGAGTCGGCCGCCAGCATTACAAAATCTGGTCCCTTGATACCAAGTAGTGTTTCCATTTTGCAACTATTTGTTATTAACTTGTGGAGTTATTATTCAAAAATCAAAAGTTTGTCTTCTCGAAATGCAAAATGATGACAAGCAATAAGTTTAGAGTGACCATATAGAGGGAACGACAAAATCTTATTTTGGCATTTGTTAGGCCTGCCAACTGACGGAAAAATAATTAGTAGAGGTATTCTTGAAAGTCATAGTTGGAAAAAAAATCTAGCAATTCAAGGATAAAGCAGAACCAAAGGACATTGGCTTAGTAGGAATATATTGAGTTAGTAGACAAATTTTTGTTATGTCTGTTTTTATAATATAATCGAAGTCGATCGATAGCTGATATTGATATCGATCACGTTTTAAGCAAGCCGCGCAATTTCAAATAAACATTTTTTATTAAATTTTTCAATAAAGAGGAAACATTTTAAAATACATACACAGACTTTGTTAATCTTTTTTGAAACTATTGTGGAAGTGTGTGAGAAAAGACAACTGCAATCTCTTCAGTTATTTATATATATATATAAAGGTAAAAAAGCATTTTTCACACGAAACATTTTTGTTTGAGGGGGAAAAGTGATTTTGGAAAACATTTTGGCAAATACTGTGCACGTCTAACATACACATTGAATACTTTACACAAGCACGCGATTTAAATGTGACTCTAGATCTGCAGATTACGCATACCGCCATTGATGCCTCCTTGCTCCACAGTCCAGATGACCAATTGTCCATCCACACCCGAGGTGGAGACTTTTGTGGCATTAGACTTTTCGCCGGCATAGAGACGAACACTGGTGATGGCATTTTGATGAATTGAATCCACCACTGTATCAGTATTTTCAGTACGCATATTACGATCCATGGATTGGAAAATACGCATAGCCGAAATGCCACTCGCTTCGCGTTTTTGTGACTTGTCCAATTTGCCGCTAAGCAGCAATTTGCCATCTCCGGTAAGACTATAAACCAGAGGTACGCAACTATAGCCGGCCACCACCACCGAAGTGGGTGAGACCCATTCGCAAGAGAGGAACGGCAAGTAACCAGTGCGACATCGGATTACGGTATTGCCATTGGTGGCATCGGCAATGCTGATGCAACTATCATGACCCACCCAGCACACTTTGTTGCCATCGCTCGAGAAGCTAACACTATTGATCCAACCGCCACCGCTGGACGCCGAATTCCGGAACTCGACCATAAGCTGGCCGAGTGGTTTGCGAGCGCCCCAGGGCGTTTGCGAGGGCGGCTCCTCAATGTCCTTAATAAATGCAGAGAACACACGCACCTTGTAGTCCGTGGAACCAGCCACGAGAAGCACATTATTTGGATGCCAATCCAAAGAGGTGACCGTGCTACGTATGGGTTTCTTAATATGCTTCGAGACCCACCAATCGTTCTCGGACTCGAAATAACAAACGGAAATCAGACGCGCTCCCGATCCCACGGCGAATTTATTCTCCGCCGGTGACCACTTGACACAAGTGGCCGCACGATTAATGCGCAATAACACCAATGTGGGTTTCCACTTGCCGTCATCACCCTGGGTCCACACATAGGCGTTCCGATCGGCGGCACAGCTAACAATTCGATTCGTATTCTTGGCCCAATCGATGCCCATGACACGTAAGTCATGTTGATTCAGTATATCCAACAGTTTCCAGTCGCTGCTACCATCTCGCTTATAGATATGAATCTCATGGTTGTTTGGCGATAAAGCAATTTCTGCCGGAAAATGAGTCATTGAAAACAACAAAGGCCGAAAAAAATGTAAATGTGTGATTACTCACGCGTGCGATCCTTATTCCAGGCATGGCAGGTAATGGAGGCCAGTGAATTGCCAAAGGTATAGGTTTCACCCATGTTCAATTATAAAGTTATAATTAATGAATAGATAACTCTTCGTTTGGCTACCACACGCGTAGTTTTTTCTGTTTCCTTTTTTAGGTTTCCGGAATTCGGTTTTGAGGTCGAGGGCGTTGTTTTTCCCTGGAAGATTGTATGTTCTCCTCTAGGTTTAATCGCGGACTCTGGGCCGTCTACACGATTAAGTCTAGGCTTGGTTAAAGCTTATAAGGGAAAACTGAACGTTTCCTGCTTTGAAAGAAGTTAAGATTAACAATAAAAACTGAGTTCGAAAAAACTCCAAGAAAAAGAAATTAATCACCCGTAAATGAATTAGTTAACACTGCTAATTGGTTACGCTTCTCAACACTGATTTCAAAAAGCCGGCGATGGGCAAAACCCTAACTATCGGCATGGTAATTGACCCACTTATATACATATACATATATATATATCGTATAAATTTATAAAATTGTTGTTTTGTTCTAATTACTTTTTATTTTGCATTATATTTTGAGCACTTAATATCATGTTATCTTTTCAAAAACAAATAATATAAGCTCAGTTTGTAAGAAATATAGAAAATATTACAACTATCGTAAAAACATTCCCAACGCTAAAACATCGCATTGTTTCTGTTTTGTTTTTCCAACACCATTTCCATTCAGAATGTTGCGAATTTCTAATAAAATACGTTTTTATTGCAATATAGCCGCTAAAAGTGATTTAAAATCCAAATTGGATTTTACGAAATTAAGACATCCCACCAAGGTGCCGCAACAGCCAGAACCCAATGCATTCCCTGACCTAGACACCAACACCGATGACAATCCAATTGACTCGAAGACAATTCAGTTGCTGGAACGTCTCTCTTTAGTGGATTTGGACAGTGAGGAGGCACTGAAAACTCTTAAGAGCAGCATACAATTCGCCAACAGGATAGTGGGCATTCCCACAGAGAATGTGCCAGCCCTTTACACTGTACTGGAAAAGCAACAGCTTCAATTACGCAACGATTCAGTCACCGAGGGCAATTGCCGGCAAGACATCCTAAGGAATGCCAAGATAACAGATGAGGATTACTTTATCTCACCGCCAGGAAATATTCCTTTAGAACAACAAAATGAATAATAGTCGGTTGAGTCGTTGCCTAAAGTCTTTGGAATCTTCGGGATATTTGTCTAGCAAAGATCAGGGAAAACAAAGGAAGTTACTCGAACATGGTCAAGAATATGCTAAAATGTTGAAGAAGCAATGGTTAGATCTAAGACCATTGGGTGTTTATATGGGCTGTGCCAATAACTATTTATCCTCTGCCAATAAACGTTTCTCATTTATGCAAACGGAGGACTTTTCCAAGCATTTCGAGAAACTAGGCCAAAAGTTTCCACGCAAATTCAAATGTCCAGCAGTAATAAAACACGAAACATCTTCCTCCAACACCTGGAATTCTCAATTCACTTCTGATTCCTGCAATACCCACTTAATTATCGATTTCCTGGTCCAGCCGCAACGTGGCCTGGAACACTTCTATAACATACAACGTGAGAGTAAGATCTGGTGGATGCGTTGTTCATCAAACCCGAGTCGCTATCGCATTGTACCATATGAACTTGCCGAGGGAGACGATCAGAATGGACAAGCCATTGATATTAAAGCTTATTTTGATGCCGATCATCAAATAACAATTGAGCATTTGACATTGGTTAATCCAAAAGATGAGAAATTCCAATTGCCTCATGCCAAGACTGGCGAAATGGTGCTACCAACAGTCATTAGATCTTCAATACCTTTGGAAATTGCCACCAGCGGTGAGTAGTGGGCCTAAGAATCCTCTCCAAAACCAAATAAATATGAAAGTCTCTCTTAGCCCTTCTTCTAGATGGCTGTGATCACAATCGGGAGACTCAATCCTTGCTGTTAAATCGACATTTAGCTCCATATCAATGTGCCATAGCCTGCCTTCAGAGCCAACCCAGTCAGTTGGCAGATCTTAAAGATCTTTGTCAGCATTTTAGACATATTCTACATGAATCCGGTTTACGTTTGTGTCAGGGAGATGGTTTTAGCTTACCCAAGGATCAAACTGAACTCACTAGGCAACATCAAAAGACCGATATGCTTGGCGTACCGTACACATTAGTCCTCCATGGGGAAACCCTACAAAATGGTTTGCTGCAGTTGCGCAGTCGTGACACCAAACTCGAAGAGACCATACACATAAGCGATGTACCAGACTATTTATTAAATATATTTAAAAATTAATAAGAATTGAAGAAATGCCTCTACATAAAGTCACATAAATATTGACGCACATTGAAGCCAACAACTTTGCCAATGTATAGGACAAATTCCAAGCCAACTGTGCATTGTAGACGCGCGGAACCATCCATTATATTCTGTTCACCAGAGACAAAGCTTAACAGCTTCAAATGCACCAAAGTTGAGATCTGTGAGAGTAGATTACAAGTTAGACCCACTTTCTCTTCGAGTATGGCATAAAAAATGGCCAACAGACGATCAATGCTAAAGGATTTGGGGCCCAAAGCGGTGGACATTTTATCAGAGGTCTGCAAAAGGAGGCAAAAAGTGTGAGCTTAGAGTAATCTTTGGAATATTCATGTACTTACCTTTGCCTTGGCGTTGACCGTTTGCATACGTTTCCTTTGTTTTCCATGATGCTTTACAAAGAGACGTTTATCCTGTTTGGCTGAATTGTAACTAGCCAAAAAGGCGGCAATTAATAAATATTTGCCATAATAGGGCAACTCTAGGGATTGAGCCAATTTGCGTACACTCTGATCCTCTAGAGCAGACGGTCCTCCTCCTCCTCCTCCATCACCAGCCTCATTTATGGGTTTATCAATGCGCATATAGATTTGTGTGAGAGCCGATCTTAAAGGACCTGCTATATGCCGCCATAGACGTGAAATGTCTGTGGCCTCCACGCTGCCATCAAGCACCGGCTCCATATAGATGTCAAAACATTTTCGTGCCGTTAAACGTAGCTCGGGCACATCCCGGCATGCTTTGTAGAAGACACTAAGAAATAAATTCAAATAGTTGCCATAGAAGTCCTCTGTTAGAGCCTCCTTACAGATTTCCAAGCGTTCATGCTGACCCGAAAACTTGTCTAAATAATAATTTCGGGTGTAAGCAAAATCTGTACTGAGAATACGTTGGGTTTCCGCCTTATTGTATTGAGGTAAATGCAAACTGATGACCTCACTCAATCCTGTCTTGTTGTAGAATTTCTCGAATGGCAACTGGGACAAGAGTACCACACATAGATTTAGGCTTGTCAATTGCTGAAGACGCAACAGAACCGGCAAGACATTGGCATCCATGTCACGCAATCGTTCGGCATTATCCACAGCTATGAGAAAAGCCTGAGGATCGCCATCACCTTCCCTACGGTCATGCCATTGACGTAATTTCTCTACAAATTCCAGCATATTATCGGCACGAATGGGATCACCTACACCATGTGAAGGAGCCAAAGCATCTAGCACATATTCCAATAGAATTTTTGTGGTATAGCATTCAATGGCATTCAATTGGGCAATCCTCACATGCTGCTGGCGTTGGCATTGTTTGAAAAATGCTTTGGTCAGGGCGGTCTTGCCAGTGCCACTGTGTCCAAAGAGATGTATGGCTGCTGGATACGCTTCTCGACTGTCCCCAATTAGCTCTGCCAGTGTATTAATTACAGACTCACGGCAGGGGAAAATGGGCTCCAAAGCGGAGCAGATTTTATCCATTCTTGTCACCACAAAACCGCGCCAATAGTTCAATGTGGGAAAGTGCAAAACGTAAACATGTCTAGAGTGTTGTAAAACGGAAAACTGCCGAAAAATATGCAATCGCTTAAAAGTATATCGCTATAAGTCCCATCTCTAATTGCCATCGAATCATTGCCGGTGTTTGCGCCATTTCATTAGATTTTCTAAAGTTTTTTGTAATTTTATTCGAAAAAAAGCTTACGCACAATGCCGTATGCTAATCAACCATCGGTACAGATCACCGAACTCACCGATGACAATGTGAAATTCATATTGGAGGACACCGAGCTAAGTGTGGCGAATAGTTTACGTCGTGTCTTCATTGCAGAGACGCCAACTCTGGCCATTGATTGGGTGCAACTGGAAGCCAACTCAACTGTGCTCTCAGATGAATTCCTGGCCCATCGCATTGGGCTTATACCATTGATCTCTGATGATGTGGTCGAACGTTTGCAATATACACGGGATTGCATCTGCTTGGATTTCTGTCCCGAATGCAGCGTGGAATTTACATTGGATGTCAAGTGCAATGAGGAGCAGACCCGCCATGTGACCACAGCCGATTTGAAATCCAGCAATGCCAAGGTATTGCCAGTGACGTCACGCAATCAGGGTGAAGAAGATAACGAGTATGGCGAGAGTAACGATGAGATTTTGATTATAAAGCTACGTAAAGGACAAGAACTTAAACTTCGAGCTTATGCGAAAAAAGGATTTGGCAAAGAGCATGCCAAGTGGAACCCCACAGCTGGTGTTTGCTTTGAATACGATCCAGATAATTCCATGAGACATACACTCTATCCCAAGCCCGATGAGTGGCCAAAGAGTGAGCACTCCGAACTGGAGGATGAGCAATTCGAGGCACCATACAACTGGGAGGCAAAGCCCAATAAGTTCTTCTTCAATGTGGAATCATCGGGTGCCCTCAAACCCGAGAATATTGTTGTTATGGGCGTTCAGGTGCTGAAGAATAAACTCTCCAATCTGCAGACTCAGCTCAGTCATGAATCCCAAAACGATGCGCTGGCTGTTTAAATGTGCAAACGTTGACTGGGTTTTTACTATGTGGATATAGATGTCTTCTTTGCCATTGACCAAGTCCTGCTTGGAGAAATTCAAACGATTGACAATATCTGCAAAGACAGATGTAAATTTTCATTTCCATTCGCACTTGGAGAACCCAATCTGGCATATGTAGATATATTTTAGTTTATTAATTCAACAATTTTAACAGAAATAAACAAATTAATCTTTAAACAAACTGTCTATGTTAACTCCCACGCTTTTGTCTTTGGGTTCCCTTTTTGTTTTTTCTGCGGCAGGCTTTATTTCCGCTTCTTGAAAATCACTTAGTAATTGACTCTTGTTCTCCACCAGAGGTTCGGTAAAGGATTCCTCAAAGTTTTGAGCCTGGCTAGACTTGTTTTGTTGCCTCTGCTCTGCCAGCAAATCCAAAGCTGTCTCATAAATCTTTTGATCATCCAAGGCTCCTTGGCTCTCTAGTTCTCCATAGATTTGTAGAAATTGCTGCGATTGCGTTTGCCTTTTGTGGTCAAACAATGATATCGTCTCATTGGGTTTATTTTGCTTATGCAGCTTACTGGAGGAAACAATTTAATAGAGTTTATATCTAAAGACTATTTTTGAAGCAACTTACGCTCTTGTTACATCTTCTTTGTAGAATATATTACGTATGGGGACAACTGCAGCTGGTCGATCGAAACTTGGCTCGGCTTTTGGTGGAAAAGCCGCATAGACATCATACCAAATGGGCTTATCCTCTGGCCTCATGGCTCCGGCTCTGAGAAGTCCCTGAACTCTGAATCAAAGTAAATAGTTAATGAACTAAATACGTTTAAGGATTAGTTGCGGAATTACCTTGTGAAGATGGTTCCAATCTTCTCCAAACGACTTTGTGCCATACTTTGTTTATTTTAATTGAACTTTTTACAAAAAAACAATCATTGACAATTGCCCGATTACGAAATAAACACAAGTATTTTTGGCCAATGCTCAGTATGGTCACACTCGGCAAGTCGGCATTATCGGAGCTAAGTTATCGTTATCGACGTTATCGGAGCAATGTTGTCGTTATCGGCGTTATCGGAGCAAAGGTTTCGTTATCGACGTTATCGGAGCAAAATGCTTGTTGTTGCTTTATCTCTCTATGATTGTTGTTGCTCTCTCTCGTCTTGGTGCAGGTGTAAAAATCGATCTAAAATCCAAAAATAAATATACACAAAATCAATAATAAAAAATAGCAATAATATTGACAAAACCGCATTAAATATACATACGCGTTATTTCACAATTTCAAAAATATTTACCTGTGCTGTCGTCGTTTTTTTGTGTGTTTGTTGTTGATATTTTTGTTGTTGCTTGTGTTGAAAGAGAGCAGCAAAAGAATGTTGTTTCGTGCGCGTGTGTGTGTCTGAATGCTGTGTATGTGTGTGTTTAGTTTACATTTAGCTGCCGCGGCGGCCTCTTCTCTTCTTCAATTGCAATCGACAGCAATTTAAGTTAATTAACAAAACAAAAAAAAAAAAACCAAACCAAACCAAACGAAACGAAATACAAAAAATACGTTGAAAATTTGCCACCTCCGCAATGAGTAACTATCATCCGCACTCGTTGTCGCATCCGCAACATCATCATCAACAACAACAACAACAGCAACAACATCATCTTCAGCTTCAGAATCATCATCTGACAGCATCATCATCCTCAGCATCATCATCATCTAACGCGCAGCAGCAGCAACGTATCCATAATCTATCAACGCCCACATCTAATCCACATTTAGTGGCTCCTCCTCCAGCTCCGCCGCAGCCTTTGATAAGCAACTCCCTGGCCATACGCCAGGAAATACAACGTTTCGAAAGTGTCCATCCTTCGATTTATGCTATATACGATTTAATCGATTTGCTACCACTTTCCGATGCCCAGATAGCCCAATCTATAAGGGATCATGTCGTTTGCATTGAAGGTAAGCTATAAGAACTAAATTAATTGACTTGAATTAAGTTAAACTAAGTTTAACGTCCCATTTTTTGGACTAATCTTAATATTTTGAGCCAATTTGCCTCGCGAGGAACCGGCTGAGAATACAACGAGAAATTTTAGCGTCCTCTTCAAGCTGAGAATTTAAGGGCATCCTCTTGGTTGGAACAAGAATTTATTGAATTTTTCTTTTGGTTTAAATTATTCTTTGTAGTAATGAGAATATCATCCCAAAAAGGTTTTTCATACTTTAAGAAATTTGTCTAGATTTCGACCTTTATTGTAGTTAATCAAAACTGGGTTTTAGTCGGCCTTCAGGTCAATAAATCTTACTAATTTTATAAGCACAAAAGGTGAGCAGGATGTCTGTATAGCTATTGCAAGGACCATTAAGTTGTATCATCAGCAGACTTTGCTAAAGAATCCACAGTTGTAATGGCCATACCATATCTTCAATGCTAAAAGTAGTTGAGAATTCAAACTACATGAAGCGAGAAAAGAAAGGCAAAGCTTGCAACGGCAGACTGCACTTTTTTTTTTTAACAAATTTGGAGTTGTTTTTGGAACTTTACAGCTGGTATCGATTACGTATGAATGTACATCTCTGCTAAACCTAAGACCTAAGTTAAGTTTTAGTTGCAGACGATCCTGCAACGAGTTATCCTTTTCACAAGCAATATGCCTATTTCAAATAGTTAATATATTTCAATTAAAAGTGAAATACAGATACTTTTATTATCACTTTACGTAGTTTCCTTTAATTTGTTCCTTCTATTTCTTATTTGCAATCTAATCCTTATGCACAATAAGCAAATAATATGTAATAACATGGACGTGGAAGCCCTGCAGCTTTCTCGGAGCTTCGTCTTATGAGGCTTTTAAGAAATTCTAAATCAAACTTTTAGTTTCTTTGTTTATTTAAACTTATTATACAAAGTTAAGTTGAGAAACTTCAAGATATTTGACTCTCAGATGATGTATTTATGAACAATATACCAACAACATTTGCATTCCCTTTAGTGTGTACACTTTCACTAACAACTTGCCCTAACTTGGCTTACTTTACATTACCTTTCACTGTAAACAGATTCCCTTGTCTGGTCAAAAGCATCAGGTAAATTCCAGAAAACGGAAAACTTACTTTATTTATGGTTATCTCGAACTCTAGGAAAACTATCAATTATGGAATTTTATTGCAGTTTTTTTCTTCTGGCATTTTGCACTGTGAAATAACTTGGAAAGATGAAACTTTCAGAAAAATGATTCTGAATTGTTTAAACGTTTCAATTGGAAAGAAAATAAATAATGCTCATTTAGGTAAATGAAACAGAAAAAGACAATATACCTTAAAATTAATATATTTGAATGGAATTGAATGAAATGAATCACAAGTAATCTAATCGACATTCTGGCAAAATGATCGAATTTACACGCCTACAACTTAATGAATACAATGATTACTCATACTTGCTACAAAATATTTGATTCGATTAAATTAAAAACGTTGAATAAAAAACATAATACAAATCTTTTGTGGTTATTCTGATTGTATTCAAAGAACACTGAGTTTTAAAAAAAACCATCAATATTCTGAGCCCACTCGAATATAAATATATTTGCTTTTGAATATGAACATTCCCAAATTTCTAATACCAAAAGAATCCTTTTTCAATCTACTTTTTTGATTGAATAGAGTCATAATAGATAGAATAGAATAGAGTCTAATTATAAATTACTTCTTTGTCGGGAGAAACCGTCTTTGAACCTTCTCTTAATCAGTTATTTTATTATTTTGAGTCAACTTTTTAATCATAGCACTAGTTTTATAGATTAGTCATGTCCTTTAAGTCCTTTAAGAGTCATATTTTGATCCAGAATGATTATTTTCCAATCGTTAATCTATTTGAATCATCAAAAATGCTCAAAATATTAAGCTAAGTTTTGTCAACAGTGTTCGAATTTGGAATGTATTCGTTTTAGCTGTCTATGAAAGAATTGCTAAACCGAATGAATACTCCAATAAGTACTATGATTCTCAATTGATTCAAGCAATTATAAAAAGCTCCTATCTATAATTCAAGTCTTCTTGATGCAAACATACAACTAATTCGATTTCCAATGAATAGAGAAAAAAATGTAAAGCTCTGGGATAAGAATGAAATTTTGCAACTGACATTGACATATTCATTAATATTATCATTGTTCCGGAAGTTGGAAAACACTTCAGAGAGAGAGAGAGAGAGACAGAATAATCCTCTGTTGTTTTCGATAAGAATATAAAAAATGTTCATGTACAAGTTAAATCAATGCATTAATGCTGATTTATCACTGACTTGAAAGACAGAGAGAGAGAAAGAAAAAGAAAAGAAAGGGAGAGCGAGAGGAGTGCTTCATGAATATTAAATATGACGATCTGAACGAATGTAAACCGGATCCCACTATATAGTTTTGGCATGCAGAAAAGGGAATAAAGGCCTTTAAGAAAGCCGATCACAATCGTGTATAGGGCAGAAGGACGACCCATCGACCATCCGACTGGCCGACCCGACCCTTCCTTCACACCTCTTTCACATTTTGTTTGTCCGAACTATTGTTGTTTGCTTGAAACTCTGTGGTTTGCTTTTGTTTTCTGTGAGTGTGTGTGTGTACTTTATGCTAATCTTTGGCCAAAAAATCTATGAGGCAACCAGCAACAACAATGCCAAATAGCAACTACAACAAACAACCCCTCCTCATCAGCCCATATTTAATGCGGCAATTGTTGTGTGTGTTGCCAAAATGCCCATTGAAGCGAGCCGAGGCTATTGAAAGTGTCGGTTGATGTTAAAAAGAAAGAGCTTCGTTTTTGTTTAAAACAAGCTTTTCATGTATGTATATTTTTCCCTGTGTCTTTCTTTCTCCCTCATACTCCCTGTTGCTCTCTCTCTTTCTCTTTGTCTCCTGTGTGTGTGTGTGTTCGAGCAAGGCATGAAATTTGATGCTCGCCTTCTTCTTCGTTGTCATCATCATCCTCTCTCCGCCACCAAAAACTAAAATCGGTACACATGTATTACCCCAGTTTTAAGAAGAATGAACAACTTTTAGATACCCTACAATAGTCCATGTCTCACCCATAATCAATGGGAAATTGTGCCCCATTTGACTATTAGGAATGTTCTAATTGAAATCGAGTCCAATTGGCCAAGGACCTTAAACCTAGCTTGCCCTTTCGTTTCAAAACGGATCCAAGGTAGGAAAGATAATCTGGATCTTTTGTTCCCAAATATTTCTAGAATTGTTGAGAATTCATACAAATTTGAAACGAAAATAGCATAGACGGATCCGGAATATTTGGTTGGAAGAGGACAATTCAAAAAATTATGATTTAGGCTCAGGAATTTGAGTGATTTTCGAGAAAAGCATTTTGTCAGTTTGAAATTTTTTAAACATTTCCCGTACACTTCGAAAACTTTACTATTTTGTGTAAAAAAACAAGCGAAAAAGGTAAAAATTGATTCGAAATATTCTTATTTCAGGTTTGATCCGACCCTCCAGCCTATTCCCTGGATCCGTCCATGGAAAATAGTAAACAAAAATGTTACCTAATAGCAATAGCTTTTGTTTGAGAGTTTTCAATAACTGTTTATGGAGGAATTTTAAAGTTTTTTTTTCTAGAAATTCAAACTACCAATAATAACAAGTTTTTTACATAATGAAGCAATACTTATGTATGTCATAATCTAAGAAGGGGAACTTCAGGTATGTGAATCACCTATTTGGATGAATTTTGGATATGTTGTAGAATACCCATAAGGACGAAGCTCTTACACTAATTTTTCATAGCGCCAATGCACAAAAAGGTGGACTTCGGTATTCGCCAATCTTTTTTCGCTTCATTTAGTTGCAATTCCCAACTAGTTTTAGCGTGGAAGACTTGATATGGCTATTGCAATGCTAGAGTTCTTTAGCTAAGTCTGCTGATGATAGAACTTGATGGTTTTTGAAATAGCTATACCGACAACCTGTTCATCTTTTGTGTTACCTTTGAAATAATCTGCTTTAGGAACATTGACCTCGAACCGGCTTAAATACAAGGTCAATTTATTCTCCTAAGAACATCATACGAATAAGATTCCTATTGGAGTGCCATATAACACTATTGGGGGGCCCCGCACCCTTCGATTATGATCTTGAGCGTCAGAACACACTTTTTTCTTACTGACAGTAATTATTTCTGAACAAAGTTGTTTTAATATTTAGTTAGTTTGTTTCCGCGCTGAGTTAATCCGGCACTGCCTCAAAATTCCTAATGCAATTGTTCAAAATATTCTATATAAATTCTTGATCTACTTGTTGCACTCAATGTAAAAGATATTGATATACCCTTTCAGTTTGTGGATTCTGTAGGGTGTGAAAACTGAAACCGTTCACAAAATACGAAACCCAAAAAACCGGTTCTAAAATGCTTTATTAGAAAATCTGTCGACAACAACAACAACAGCAACAAAATGTAAACAAAATTGTTGTTGTTGGATCTGTGTTTGATGTTGTTTCTTGTTCATTCTGTCTATTTCGTTCCGTTCTGTTCTGTTCACCTTATCGTTCAAACCAGAATTCACAAATTCAAGAGATGGAGCAGCAGCTCATAAACCGTTTTATTTTCCTTTTATTTATACATATTTATTTTTTGCACGCGACTTTCTTATTGGCATTGACCTGAAAGAGTGTCAGCCGGTGCGTTGAATTGTTATGAAGGAGGAGGAGGAGCAGGAGGAGGAGTGATTGGGGAAGTGGTCACCGATGAAGATGGATGATGTCTATTGAAAGTTCAAATAACGGAGCATAATAATAATTACATATACACGAATCTATTCAAGAGGTCAAGGTGTCTCTCTCTCTCTCTCGGTCTATTTTGGAATGAACTAAAAGAAAATCTCTAAACAAAAATATTCTTTTCATAAAGTTCAGTGGTAGATAAATATTTACATATACAAATTCTTTAGTAAATATTTAGTTATTTTTAAGGCATTTTATTGTTTATTATCTTCTGCCCCATGTGTAACATTCAAATTAGCATATCCTATTTAGATAGTATAAACGAGAGTCAATAATCAACACTTTGTGTTGATTAGTTTTATAATTTTACAAATATATTTTGGGTTCTTCTTTTAACACAATTTACTGGTCAATTCAATTTCTGTAGAGATTAGACTTCTTGGCAACAAACCCATAAAGAAAAAGGTTAAGAAATTTGGTCTATTGATTTGCCTGTAAAAAGATGTCATAAACTTATAGAGCATATTTTTATGCATTTGATGGATCATAAAATAGAAATGCATAAATGTTGAACATTTCTTGTAAGAGACAAAAATTTGGAATAAAGCCTATGTACAGTGGTGCTCATTGACTTAAGCCACAAGACTTCAATCGAGAATTTAGACGAAAATTAAGACATTTTTAACATGTTTAATGGACAGCAATGTTTTTTTTTTTGTGGGAAATGCGTCAAAATAGCCCGAATCCATTTAGGATGCTGTCTTCCCGCCATACCTCCATTTGTACGCTGATTTGCGTCCACGTCAAGAAAGGATCGTCTTTACTGATTTTGGCAATCCGTCTATCGTCGTTTAAAGTGACTTTTTCTGGGCTTTTCACGTGGAATTTTTTTTTCACGTTCCATGTTTCTTATAAAATGCAATGGCATTTCTGGCATTTCCCACGCGAAAAATGTAAAGTCTTACAAATTTGTAGAATACTTGTGTTTTTTCCGTAATATTCCCATATTAGCTTCCTCTCGGCCGGATTTGTTTTCTTTTTTTTAGCCATAGCGGTCAAATTGTTTTGGGAAACGTATTTAGTATTCAATATTTTTAGTTTAGATAATAACTTAGCACAACTTTCCTCGGAAAAAACAAGTTTGACGATTTTAGCTTAAGCTGGCTTAAGCATGTGAGCATTAATGGAGCAGTTTAAGTTCAAGTTTTTCGTTGAATATATATTTTTATAACTTGGTTATTCTTATATTATAACACTGATATATAAAACTAATGTGACACAAAAAATTGGAGCTGTGAAATAAAAACTTTTCTTAATTTTCGTCTAAATTCCCGATTAAAGTCTATGAACACCACTGTATATTGTCGTCATTGATCAGATTATTAGATGAAAATCGAAAAACGCGAAAATTAGTTCTTGGATGGCTCCTGAATGAGTGATGAAAAATTACTTGTTTACTAAACTGAGCAACTGGACAAGTTCTTTTCCAAAATTTTTTTGCTCAATCATAAATTATTACTAATATGCATTATTATTATTATTATAATAAGGCACAAAAAGAAATCGATAAATGTAATTATCAAAATACAATTCAAAATGCTTATGATGAGCAACTGAACAAACGAGTTGAATGAGTGAGCGATGTACTGAGCTACTGAACTAGTGAGCTAATTGAGTTAACTCACTTCGACAAAAGAGCAAATGAAAATGTTTAGCAAAGTTTAAAATAAAGTTTATAAAAAATAACGATTATATTTCCCCGCTTACATCCAATTAGCGATAATGATAATCGTAGCTTAGCTTAGACCAATTATTTTTCATTCTTATCCGAATAAAAATTGAGTTTTAAAGTTCTTTTAGCTGTCATTTTTAAAGTTTTTAACAAATTCATTTCCAGATATAATGAATTTTTGTAAATCCAGTTAAAGTCATTAGGCGACTTAAATATTTGTATATGATTCAATTTATTTCTGAAAAGAAGTGCCACAATTTTCGATGGATTATTTGCTTTAACAACAATTTTTGCATTTTCTTTGAGCTTTATAAATTATACAATTAATAAACTTATCTTTCTTACCACATATTTTAAAGTTTTCTCTTTAATTCAATTTATATTTTCTGCATAAATTATGAAAAAGATGTCAAAAAATACTTTTATGATCATTTTTTAACATATTTGAATATTTGAAAACCATATTAAATTTATTTTTATTTAATCATAATTAATGTAACATAAGTTGTGATCGAAACTAAATCAAATTTAAACCTTTTGACTGCAGTTAAAAGAAATATTAACAAACTATGCATTCTCATGGATATAAAACAGATTAGTTTAAGAAAATAGTTTTACATTTTGATTTTTCCATTGTTAAATGTTCAATTTGTAATAAAAACTACAATAAAAGTCTTTCACATTTGTTGTGAAATTTTAAAAGTTTAGAGAATCCTCAAATTGGGTCTTTCAATTATCTTAAGTCAACATAAATGTTAAAATGTTTAAGCACTTAGCTCTGAACATTTATAACAAATTGTTAAATTAATGGTTATTTTACCGAGCACTAATAACCGCTATTCAAAATGAATTCACCTTGCAAACTAATATAAATACATATACATTTATATATGTATCTTTATAGATGTAGTAATAGACCGAACATCGATGTCAGCGTAGCAAACAAAACAACAACAACAAAAAAAGTGGAAACGCTAACGGCAAAAATGAATTTCCAAAAACAAATTTCCTCTCTGTTATCTGTGGCGATGGCCCTCCTCCTTCTCCTCCTTCACCCCATTAAAGCATTTGCAATTAGCCTCATCGACTTTATTTTGCAATACTCTATAGAATAGAAAGGTGTATTCGTTTTGTAGACAACAGGTTGGAATGAGGAATCAAATGATTTTTAAATAAATTTGCTTTAAAATTTATATATCTGAGTTCTTGCCTAGATCTTTACTACATATATGCATAGATCTAAGGCCGTTTCCTCACTGTCGTTATGGAACATTCTTACGACAATTTAATAAAAAAAAAAACTTAAAAATTATGTACATAAGAGGTACAATAGTTTATTATCTGCTTAGTTTTAATCTCAAATCTTAATGGATATGTTAGTTATTTTGTGCTTTTAAAATACACGTCTGTCCACTTTTCAAATAGGAAGAAGGTATTAGAGTTGTCTCTTTTAAATGTCATCGATATCACAGCGTTGATATCGATATAACTTAATCGCTACCGAATGCAGGTTATCGCACAATAGGCTTATTTTAAATATGTATTGGATTAGCGTTATTGTTAAGCAACTAAGGATTATTATATAAATAGACAAATGGATTTATATGTATGTAGCCTTCTAAAAATATTAATTCAATTAACAACATTTTTAAAATTTTTCTAAAGCTGTACATTTAAAGAACAATTCTTTTCTCATCTTTCGATATTTTGATCCCCGATAGTCTCATCTGTGAAAATAGCATAAAATAAATGCTGAATAAAATGTTTTAAAAGTTGTTTAGTTACAAAGTTTCTAAAGCAAAGCTACATTTCTCTTTTTTTTTATTTAAAGAGTTTATGGTTTATTCTTTTCTGTTGAGATGTTGGTTTTTTAAAATTAAGAAACCTTATCCTTTTATACTTCTCTTTGAAACATTATTAGAATCTACATTGCTAGAATTTGTTTTTTGAAGAGAAAGAGTATTTGCATATTTGTCTTCAGTTTCAATAATTTGCTATCTCATCATCTGCTGCCTGTTCTATTCAGTTTTATAATCTCATTCTGGGTCTTTAGTCTTTTTTTTTGTACGCTTATCTCACTTGCTTAATGTGTCTGTTGTGTCTATATTGGCCGGCATGCGTTTGGGGGCAAGCTTATATTTATTTATTTAATATTAAAAATTGTACAATAATATTGACAAAGGGACTGTTCAACATATTTATATTTGTTTTGACTACCATTCACACGACATTCGGAAGTAGAAGCAATTGTGGTGGGTCTTGGGTGTAGTTGACTTGTCCAAAGGGGGTAACACTCTCACTTTCGTCTTAATGGAAATCTCATAAGTAATATTAATTGAAAAATTTGTTCATCACAGCTGAGGTAAAAGGAAAAGTTGATTACTTGTAAACATTTGTTAGCAATTCAATGTCTTTAGATATTGCTGACATTTGAAAAACCAGAAAAACAGTAGCAAAAACTCGAAATAGTCAAATAAAAGCTAAATCAATTCTTAATCAGTTTTATATTAACACAAATTAAGAGGCGTTAATAAGTCATCGATCGTGGGGTGTTTCGCATTATCGACTAGATCGATCTGATCTCTGGCTTGAATGTGTCTAATGTTTCTCCGGAATTGACGTGAAATCATTTTTAGATTATTGCAATTATTTCCTACCCCCTTTACGACCATGTTCTACGACCCCTTGTTTGCTGAAGAAGGGATTGTCTGTCGATACGCTTGAGAGTGTGGTAACATGGAAATATCAACAAATACAAATGAATGAGTCAAGAGACAAAGCCCCTAGATGGATGGCGGTGGTGTTGGAGGGTAAAGAGGTGGAGAAGGTGGGGGGCAATTGCAAATATCAAGCGACAACGACACATGTGCAACAAAAACGACGCTGGCAGAGCTGAAGGCATGCGTGTCCATCGTCTAACCATGCCGTCTCTACATCTCGTCCCCCCTACCACCTCTCTTCCTTCCTCACCCTTCTCCCCGGGCACATTTGTTTATTTTTAACACAAATTGCATTAAAAATACCTTCTGCACTTTGCTTTTTTGCAAACAACAAAATAAAAAGAACAATAAACCGAAAGAGAACTTAAATAAACTTTTCAACAAAAAGAAATCCAAAAACATTTCGATAAACAAAAACTGTTTGCACTTAAGCAAAATTAAGTCATCATCATGCCAAGCCAAATTTGGAAAACATTTTTCGAATGAATCATCAACGTTTTGTTGTGACAGCTAAATCAGAAATTTATCATATTGCTTTGACTTATATGGTGGATTAACTGTAACTGATGCTACATACATATATATCCGCTCATGAAGAAAACAAAATTTTATTAATGGTTTTCTTTTTTTATTTCGGTTATGGATAATTATATATCAATTAGTTTTTGGTCAATGCATTTGCATGTTGCTTTTCTCTTTCAATGTAATCATCAAATGCTTTGCCCACAACTTTCCCACTAACCTTGGCCATTTTCCAAAAATAGCTAGATACATCGGTGAGAAAACTTTTGGTGATCTGTTGTAATTTATCATCGGTCAATAGGGCCTGATATTCAACATTGCTAAGACCCGTCTCGGCCTCTCGGTTAACTAATAACGGCGATTTACTAAACTGCAATAGAAATTAAGGCATATTAATTAAAGATCAAGCAAAGTTACTTAAAAAGTATTTTTTAAGACTCTCATTAGTTTAAATTATTTACTTTGATTTAGTTTCTAATCTGAAAACCTAAAACACCTTTTAAGGTGATATACAACTATGAAGGTTTTCTTTTTCATTCATTTCTCTCTGTTTTTTAGAGGGTAAGCATAAATATTTAGATATTTTTCCTCAAAATTTTAAGCATATGTAAGATATAGCCAAGTTTGAAAGGCTTCTTAAACGGATACTTTTTTTTTCTTAAACTTTATTCAATAAGTAACGAAAATTTCTCAACAATTTATGAAACGATTGAATTGCAATTATTTGTAGTTTTTCTACACAACTTTATCGAGATTTTGTTTAAGGGAATTTTTCTTTGGATATTCACTTAGTAAACATTTCTTACCTCCTCAAATATACTTAGCCACATTTCATCCTTTTTCTCTAGCTCATTGACGGCAATAGCCTCGTTTAGACGGGTTACATAGAGTTGTATATCCTGGGCTCTCTTCATTTGTGGATTCAATTTGGCTCCAACTTGACTAAAGTAAGAAATTTGTGCACGGAATAGAGAATTCAATAGGTTGATTGTCTCATTACGAGCCTCTGCCATTAGTTCCTTTTGCAACTCATCATTTAATAGAGGTGCATTTGTTGTTGTTGGTGCAGCTACAAGAGTCTAAAAAAATGAAAGTAAAGTAATGTATAAGTAATAATTGTTTAGTTGACTTCAAACATTTCGTTCGCAAAAAGAACTTGTAGCGTTAACAATTAAACTTTGTTTTTTGCTTTATCATTTCATCAGTTGTGTTTTTAATTTTTAACTAACGCCGAATGTTTTCGATAATAGAACAGGTGTTTCCCTTTGATTACTTACCTGAACAAGAACACTTAGTAAAATGAAATATTTTAGCATTATTTTTAGCTCCAATTGTGCTTGCTTCGACTAATGTTTAATTCAAACTGATCAGAAATATAAAAAAATAATGAATTCATTGCCAGTGCCGAGATGATGTTCCTCTAGGGACTGCCAACTGATAAGCCAATGTGAAGGTTTTAATGTTTCAAAAAACAAAAAGTCTCAACTTGTGAGGCGAGACTTTTTTTTTTTTGAGATTGTCTTAGATGATTAATTGCGTCGTAGATGACTGCAAAATTATAATTTTTACTTTTTATGGCACGTTTTCATATGGTGAGAGTGAAATTGATCTGAAATGGACTAATTATCAAGGTCACAGATCTGGCTGGGGGGGTTAAAATTTAGTTTGGTCTTATCACATGCTACAATCTTGCAATTCTATGCCATAAAACTAAACAATTTTTATAGCAGTAATTGGTCAAGTTTACGTGTTGTAGCCACTGTGCAATCAATTGCCATAAAGTCGCTTTTTTTAAGGGGCTTAGTTTAAGACCTTTTAAGTTAATAAAAATGCATAAAACCGTTTAAAAACTTGTTAATTTACTTGTGAAAATAAAATATATTAAGATTATGTTAGTTTATTATATGCATTATATGCAAATAATACCCGATTATTTTTAAAACACGAGATTATTAGACGAATTTTTAAGAAATGAAGTAATCGTCTCGCCGACTTGGTTATACCATGCAGCATGTGAAACAAATATTGAAAACTTCGAGGACCAAATTTATGTCCACTCAATTGTTTTTACATAACTCATAGCATATGCAATCTCGCTCACTCTTACAAATACACGAGCACACTAGCGCCACCACTACCCTACGGCCTACTCCTTATGGACCTAGTAAAACTCGTTTATACTTATGTTTTCCCTGTTTCTAGTCCGAATATACATATAAGATTAATAAGTCTGCCGAATTGTATTACAATAGTCAACAAACTGCGGAAGGCAATCAGTTTCTTCTAAATTATGGAGGCGGAAGTGAACGTGACAAAATATTTAAACAATTACAATCTGGGCACATACTAAGCAAGTCTACATACCAAATTTGTGGACTTGAACTTTGTTAGTCTTCGAGAAAAATAGTTTTATTGAATTTACAATTTTAGTCAATATCTGCATATGTCTCTGTTATAGTTTATAAGAAAATCAGTTTTTTTTGTAAATTCCGGGGGTAAAAGTGGGCGTGGCAAAAGTTTTGAACAGTTTTTGTTTAATTTGCGGGGACGTGGCAACAGTTTGAAATAAATTTGAACACCGTTGGTATTACAGGAGTCTAAGTACCAAATATGGTGACTTTAGCTGTTATAGTGTTCGAGATCTGCGTGTTCATACTGACAGACGGACGGACATGGCTAAATCCACTTGGCTGTTGATGCTGATCAAGAATATATATACCTTATGCGGTCGAAAAGCTTCCTTCTGTCTGTTTATACATTTTGGCGACTTTAATATGCCATTTCACCCGATGGGTGCATGGTATAAAAAATTGGATTTTCGCCTGCTAGCTCAAATTGAGCGGTTGACGCTGTTTTGAGTCACCTTGCACCGAAAAGTATGCTGCACAATTCGGTCTGCTATGCAATTCATTATTTCTATAGAAATTGTAAACATGCCAAAAAGTATGCAACGATTTTGCAGCATATGAAGAAAATGAATGAATTTTAATAGAATTTTGTTAATCCATTTTTCAGTAGGGCTCGCTACCTTCAAAATCTAGTCATAAATTGCCTGTCAAAATTGTGATTGGATTAAGATTAAAAATGATCCGATTTAAAAAGCAAACCAACTTCAAGTTGTATTAACTAATCAAACTGGTCACGGGAAATGTGATTGTAAACCTCTAATCGACATGCTAATCTCTATGATTAGATTAAAGCTCCTCATTTATGAGTATTTTGAATTTTGCACATGGATCGTTGGTGGTTGTTTTATGGTCAAAACGTTTTTTTCTTTTCTTTTTGTTATATATGTATGTACATATATTGTTGGACTTATAAATGATTGATTAGAAACTATATTTAACTTTAGGAATTTCACAGTTGATTTTATGATGGGGTGTGGCGGGGGGAACCTTACAGATTTGTAAGTAGTCCCAAGATGTCGGAAAGGGAACGTCCATCAATTAGATTATTGCACATGGGCGTTGCAAGTTCATTAATATAGTTGGCAAGCCAATCTGTATTATCATTGATGCTCAGTGTAATGAACTCTACGATGATTTCGTTCAATTTATCGTTCAATATGCGGTATTTGGATAGATTTTCAATTTCAGAGACCACATTGCCAACTTTCACATAAACATTAATACTCTTCACTGACAACTCTCCACTGATGACGCCCAACGAATAACTGATGCGTCCCGAAATGTTCAAATCCTCGAGAGCCAAAAAGGCACCGCCTTCACGTTCCATACGATATCCACTACCGACATCAGCCTTATATTGAGTGGTCACATTCAAGCTGGGAAAATTCAATTCGTAATCGATGCGGCTCAGAATCAAATTGGTTTTCATGACAACAATATCATAGGCGCTGAGTCCTTCCAATGTAAAATCTTGAACCTCGCCATTGGCACTGAATTCACCAGTGCTGAATGAGAATTGCCTTTGCTCCAGTTTAAGAGGCGATACTACTGGAATGTTATGCTTCTCCGAACCATTTTCCATTACAATTTTCAGTGCTTCCAAACCGGCCACAATATTGCTTGAAACAGAACGTTCTTGAGCTAAAAAAAAAAAAATAAAAAACAAAATTGTTTATGTAAAAAGGATATTTCTTGAGATATTTTTTAGTTAAAGGACTTACCTGCCAAAGATTCGGCTATCTCGGCACCATGACAGCTGGCCAGCAAAGCAATCAAAAAGAGGGCAAGGAACTTCATTTTTACTTTGCTACTTGTTCACTCAACGAAATGAAACTACTATATAATCCAGCGAAAGTGGGGTGTCTTATATAGCCAAATGTTAAGGTGAGATAATGTATCTCTAATACCTAATATTTATATATATGGTTTCGGTAGCTTTAATCGGCCTTTAATTTCATGAATGTTTTATGTCTGATAACAAATAGTATAAGCTAGATTAGGCAACAAAACCTCAAGTGGCCACAATAAATACAATAAATATATAAAGATCTTTTACGTTTTGCCGATCAACGAGTGTTGAGTTGTAAAACTCTCAAGTTGAATCTTGTAATTTTGATTTACTAATGAAGCAAACATAAATTGATGCTTGTCTATATCAATTGTAAAGAGAACTTGCTTTAAGAGTAGCTAAAACTTGAAAATTTACAAGTCAATTGCTTATTGATGGAAAAACCCAAAGATAATTTCTATTAACCACCTAATTTAGAGATGGAACTATGAATGGGTTAAAAAGTTTGTCAATGAATAAACGAACCCAAAAAACCACCCGACATAATGAAACAAAAATTATTTTTCAAATTGTCAAAATTAAAGCAGTTTTAATCGGTAAAGTTTTTGAATTACCACTCGAATTCTGGAGGAATGCAAACTTCCTTCTCACCACCTTCACCGCCAGAGCCGCTGATGACATCGGCAATGCTGACCTCCTCCAAGATATTGTTAACAGCGGGCACAGCAATAGCCTCAATGGTCTCTGTGATCAAATCCTCATTCTCATTGATGGCCAATTCAACAGCCTCGGCCAGATAGAGGTTCATCTTCTCGTTAACATTACCATCACCCAAAATACCCTCAATTTCGGAATCAACCTCACCAATGTGAGTGCGAACCTCAAGAGATTTCAGTGAAAGTTTGCCAGACAGCATACCCAAACTGTATTTCAAAGTTCCCCAGATAACCATATCCTTGATGGCGAATTTGGCATGACCGGCACCGATCAGGTTAATGGTGAAACCGTATTTCTTAAGCAAAACTTCCAAATCGTATTGGGTATCAACATTCACATCACGGAAGGTGAATTTGTAGGTAACCTTGCTGGTCAGAGCATTGACCTTCATCTCATCGATATCGAATTCGTTCAAACCATTTAGACGGAAGTGATCAACGGTACCCTTAACCTTCAGAGCAGATGTATCGATATCGATAGCCTTGTGATCGATTCTAAGGGGGGCCAATGGTGGAATACCCAAACTGGCAAAACCACAAGGCATTTGCTCCTGGATGCCCTCAATCAGATCCACAATTGTGCTCGAGATGGACATGGAGTCTGAAATCAATAAAAATTTCAAGATAAGAATTTTACTTATCTATATTAAAACCTTTTTTCTCACTTGCTATCTCAACTCACCGATGGGCTCGCCCACGGAGGCAGCATTGCTGATAGCCACAAGGGCAAAGAGAGCGACAAAGATTTTCATTATTATTGCTTTTTTGACTTGAGTGTCCTATTACTGATCGCAGAACCAACAGTATTTATACTACTCAATCGTTTCATTCGACACCTGCCTTTTATAGACCCGATAAGAGCAGCGATTTTCTTTGATTAGCTTTTTTGTAGCAGGAGGAGGTATTTCGAACAACTTTTTACGACTGTCTTCTTATCTCGCTTAAATGTTTTTTCGTGGCAATTTTTTTTTTAATTTGCACGATATAGATCTAGCTGACGTCTTCCCCAGGAAGTGGCTAAAGATGTGGGCTCGTTGGGGTTTAGGGTTGAATATTTCTGGAAAAAACACGGGGACAAAGCTCAATTGCATATAATAGATATTCTCATTCAAGTCCCTGTCTAAGCCAGTTCAGATTAGATCAGACTTCAGCTTTTATGTTTATTTGGATTTTGATTTACAATCTCATTTAAAGTTAAGAGAAGCCCCCCATTCAAGTTTTATGATTGATTTGATTAACACCTGAGGGTTGAGTGATTTATTTTAAGGATTTGGTTTAATAATATATTTTTTTTTGAGAATATGAAATACTCTTTGGTATGCGAATCTATATATGTTTTATCTTTTTTTTTATTGTTTCGTATACATATTTTCTTTCAGATTTAGAACATTTTTCTTGTCGTGTTAAATGAAAAAGGTAAAACAAATGAGCTATTTTAAAAAAATGTAGCCTATATTTTAGGATTTTATTAAGTTTTTTGTTCCAATTATCCAAGAACTATTAGCAATAAAAGATTGGCAAATCTCTTTTTAAAGATGGAATTTGAAAAATGATCTCAAGTCTCGAATCATAGGCGTTAGACCTAACTCCAATAGGCAAATTTGGAATAGCTCTTCAACAAAGTAAAGGACCGAACAAAGAAAATTTTGGATTTACAATCTGATCAATTTTAAATTAAACTCAAATTGGGAATTTCATTTGGCACGTTTTGAAAAAACATTCCCTGACGTCAAATTTTTTGTAGAGATGTATGTTTGATGTTCAGACAAACCGGTAACAAATAAGTCGTAAGAATGAATCTCAATAAGTTTTTCGATTAGATCCCTATATATTTGTGGCTTAAAATAAATGTGTTATCATGAAAATGTTTGTTTGTGTTATTTACAATCAGATTTCCAGTTAAGAAAAACCGTCCACCTGGTCAAAAATGTTATTTTGATTTATTTAACACCTGTTGCTCTCGAGTGATTTATTTAAAGGATTTTTAGAGAACATAATATATAAAGATGAATATGAAATGCTCTACATTGAGAATGCTAATGATTATAGTGACAATAGAATCAAGATTCTATATCTTGCAATCAACAACAACACAAGGTTTTACACTTGTTTATTGTATGCCCAATAAAATTTATAATATTTAATATATTAATTTATAATATTAAAACGTTCTTTCAATAATATTCCCACTGAAATCGATTGTTTCTGGTCTTCAACAGTTGTTTTCTTAACAGTGTTGCAAAGTGTCAATATAAAATAGGTTTTGTTACCAATACTAATATTAAAATCCTAATTTACTAGAAACAACAAATGCTCTCTTTTAGTCTGTGTGTAAGAGGGAACTCCTAAATTACTTATTGTAATCTAACCTAGTCCAATATACCACTGATATATCAACAGATTTAGCACCCTTACAATTACAATTAAGGGTAAATGATTCTCAAACTCAATTGAGCTACTAACTTGACCAATTGACTCTTAATTGGGCAGAGTAGATTTCAACACCTGCGACGCATGCTTGTTTTTTACTTTAAACTCTATTGTTATTGATTTGCCTATGTCCCACTTCTGTTTCGCAATGATAAGTTGTATATTACGCTAAATCGTTAACCCAATCGTTGGGCAATTGGCCCAAAGATTAGATCAATAATATAGAAACAATAGCCACTTGTGTGTGGGCCAACAAGTGTTTTGCACTCCTGGTAAGGAAGCGGGTACAATTCTTCCTACCCCCTCGAATGAATTGGCTTATCGGTTTTTCTTTTTGTGTTTGGTTTTTTTTTTAATTGCATTCTTGCGAAGCTAAAATAGAACTTTTGGCGAGGAGGAGACCCGCATCATAAATAATCGTATTGGGTGCTAATCAAAAACGCTTTTACAGATTACCACTTAAATATATTGAGTGGTTGGTAAATCTACGTCTGTTTGGTTTAACTTAAAAACGGCTATAAAAGGCGCTGACTTAAGTTAATTTCAACAGCTATCAAAGTCTAACAATGAGAGCTTTCGCGTATGTTTTTGTGGCCCTATTTGCCTGTGTGGCAGCCTACGATGTTGAATTCTTGAGCGAGGAGCAATGGAATCGCCTGGTGGAAACCAATCGTAAGTAGGAGAGTAGGAGGGTGAGAGGGAAAGTAGGCATAAATTAATTTAATTTATTATTTTACAGCTGCTCAGCCTGATACTCAAGGCTTAATTCTGAATTCGCAAGCCAAGAAGGCAGTGAAGAACCTAATCGCCCAATTGCCCTGCGGTTGGCCCGAATATGGTATCCCACCTCTAGCCCCTTATACCAATGCTGATCTTCAGATCCATTTGGCTCAATCTGTGGTCGAGTATGTCTCTCAACTTAATTAATTTGCTCTTTCGTGTTTCTAAGGCTAATTGCATTTTACTTCTTAGTTCTTTGCTGCAATTCTTGCGTTTCCGTTTCGATGGCTTGGATGAAATGGAGATCAAGAAATTGAAGGTCAGCTATACGTTCAGCAAGAAGGTCCAATTCAGTTTCAACTTTAAGGAATTGAAGGCTACCTCTCACTTTTTGAACACCGATACTTTCATCGATTTCCTTAAGCAATTGGGTCTGTCAGTGCGATATGAGAGCTCCGGTCCATTGTCCTTCAAGCTGGAAAATCTTTCGATTCAGGGTTCATTCAAGTACAAGATGCCCTTCATCTTTGGTTCGATTAAGATCTATAAATTTGAATGTGTTGTTGGTCTGGGTGGTGTCACTTCCAACATTGGTGGCGTCATGGGCAACGGTCGCATCAATGAGTTTATCAATGATATTATTGATTACGAAGTGCCAGCCTTCATTAATGGTAATCAGAAGACAATTAGTGCTAAAATTGAAGAGATCTTTGTCCCCTTGGTGAATTCAAAACTTAAGGGTCATAAGGTTTGGTATTTGTTAAGCCTATTGTCCAGTTCGACCAGAACTTGTAATCCAACTCCGGCTCCTTGGCTAGCCATTGAACCAGTTAAGCAGCATTGATTTACCAAACAACAAAATGGAGTTTAATAATTGTCAATAAAGCAAAACATATAAATAAATCTACTTGACGATCTATAAAAAAGTATTTAATTACCTATTGGCTACCCTATCTGTCAGGTATTAGCCACTTGTCTTATCTTGCCCGAGGGGGCCTATAAAAACAGCTAGCCATACATGAGAATTATTCAGTAGCAAAGTGTTGTACGTACGATTCAATCACTCACTCAACATGCGTTTCCTGATAGTCTTAGCCAGTCTTGTGGCAATATGTGCCGCCATACCCAATGTTCAGAACATACAAGAACGTCTGCGTCAATTTGCGGACAAGAATGGTGACATTGAGCTTTTTGCCGAACCGGAAGAGGGTGTGGTTGATGGTAAATGAATTAGATAACATTATTGCTTAGATTGTAGCATTTACCCTGAATTTTTTTTCTCTCTCTCTCACACTTATTAGTTGCTCCCCAGTTTATTGTATCCTGGCAGGCACGTCGTTTCATTCGCAAACTTCAAAAGCAAATGGAATGCGGTTGGCCTCAGTATGGTATCCCAGCTTTGGCTCCCCTTCGTGTGGAAGAGGCCAATTTGGATTTCAAGCGTGGCATTTTCGAAACCATAAACCATGTGTTCCGTTTGAAGATCGCTGGCTTGGATGATTTCGCAATTAAGAAGTTCAAATTGAATATTATCACATCCAAGGTCACTTTCGATTTCCTCTTCTCGAACATTGATACCACCGCACAGAAATATGATACCGATACTCTGATCGATGCTTTGCGCCAATTGGGTCTATCTGTGGAATATGAGGGAGCTGGAGAAATTCTTTTCGATTTGATTAACTTGCGCATTGCTGGTACTTTGAAATACAAATTGCCCATGCTGTGGGGTTCCGCCAAGATAACCTCATTGAAGACAACCATCTCCTTGGAATCAGTTGAATCTGATATCACCGGTTTCATGGGCAATGGCAAGATCAATCGCGCCATCAATCGTCAATTGGAGAATCTGCTCGTTAAGGGTATCAATGACAATCAGCAAACCATTTCCGATACCATTGAGGATACTTTGGTGCCACGTGTTAACAAAATGCTCAAGGGCAATGACTTTTGGACTGTTGTCGATTTGATTCTGTCGAGCAGTGACGGCGAGAGTGAAGATGATCCAATTGTTGTTGATTGTGTACCAGCTGCCGATCCCTGGGCCTAAAATGGGGGTTAATCCACAAAAAACTATTGCAGATAATAAAGCTTGAAACAGAATTTTCGTAATTGACCTATGTATAGAGATTCTTATGGTATACTTTTAGGAGCTACAAGTGGCCTTACTTGAAAGCTAAGCCAAATCTTATCTTTAGCCATTAGCTTAAGTGGTTTATTTAATCGTGCAAATGTGTAAAAAGTTTCTTTCACATACCAATAGATTAGTCAATTTTCATACGTTTCTGTGCCAACATGCGTTCAACACTCAGTATTTTCCTTTTGGTCCTGTTTTGCTGCTGCTGTTCCTGGAGTTCGGCCAAACTCTTTGACGATGAGTTACGCGAATTAACCGAATTTCTACGCCTCCAAATGCGTTGTGGCTATTCTGATAGAGGAGTACCAATTCTAGCTCCTGCCCAGGCGGCCTATAGAGAGATTAATACCAAAACTGATAATTTTGGGTAAAACCATTTAACTTCCGCTTTATTACTTGATCTAATTTTGCATAACTTTTACAGCTGTCAAGGAAATTTTACTGAACTGCTTGTGGAAGGTCTGGATAGTTTTGATTTTGCCAAATTGGAATGGAATAATATTTTGCATACCATCAAATTTGATATTAATTTCGACAAGTTGGATCTTACTAGTACCAATTATAAACTCGATCTATTGGGTCGTCTGTTTGGCGCAGATCTATCCCTCTGGGGTGATGGTGAATTTGCTTTGAAACTTACCAACTTCCGGGGAGTTGGCAGTTTTGTAGTACGGCCCAATTCATTGGCAAGTGGTGTACACATTAAGAGTTGGAAAGTTGATTGGTCAGTGGGTGAGGTTACATCTCAGACCACAGGCATTATGAATAGCCGTATGTACTCGAAATTTGTCAATGCTTTCGTTAAGGATTATTTGGAACTTTTGATCAATGATAATCCCACCGAGATATCACAATTCATGGAAGAGTTGATTGTGCCCTCTGTAAACGAGGTACTTCAATATATCAGCTGGTATGAGATTACAGCTATCATATTGGGCTTAGCCGATGGTATACTACCTGTTGAGCCCATTTGTTAGACCAGGTGTTAAAAAATTTTACAAAAAATTATGACTCAATGCAAATAAAGACGAAGAAAGGTATTTTTCGTTTACAGTTTCTTTCTACTTTCTAGTTATAATCAAATTATATTTAATTTTTGTTTTTTTGATTAGATTTTGGTCTATTTATATGTCATCAAGGTTTCAATTTATGGCATTTGGAATTGGGATTTCTAATCGTTTCGACCATAAATTATGGTCATAATAATTGCTTATAGTTTTTGCTGTATTGTGGATAGGAAGCTGAGACCCATAATCGGATTTGCAGCAAATGCCGTAAAGAGTGTGTGAGAGAGGGAAGAGAGAAATGAGAGAAACGATTGCCAGCAGGACATCTCAATTCAGAAAACCTAAGCACGAGCCCTAGCCCAGCATGTGGTCAACGGGTGGTCCTTGTGTTCTTGGTCTAACACTTTCTAGCCTCAGATTTGCGAGTGGTTTTTACTTTTGGTTTTGATTTTTTTTTTTCTGTTAAGAACCGGCAGATGTTTTGTGCACTCTCCTGGTTTTAGTTTTTTTTTGTGTTAGAAAAATCTTTTTAATGTCATCATTTGTTGTTAATTAGTGCAAAACTCTCGCTTCTCCACTCGTCATCCTTTTGGAAAAGATTACACTTCTCCTCCCTCTCTTTCTCTCTCCGTTTAAGAAGATTTTCAAATTCGTTTTGGCTCATTTCATTTGCAATTTATGAGACATTTGTCTTGTTTCTGTTGGCTGGCCTTTCTCTTCTTTCACCTTGCAGCAGTCAGTACCTTTTGAAATTGTCATAATGCAAAAATGAAACACAGCCGGTCGAATGTCTGAACGGTTTGATCAGTCGAGTACGTGCTTCTCATACTTCTCTCAATCCTGCTGTGCTGTGTGCTGGTATGGTGTATCCATCCATTGTTTTCTTGTTTTAAGTTTTATGACCTACCGGACAGTCATAGGCTGTATATACGTATTGTCTAGCATATATGTATAGGGAGAACACATACATACATACATACATACATTTCTCGTATTGTCCCCGTTTTAGTAGCGTCCTTGTGGCTTGCTTTGCACACCTCTTCTCTACTTATTGCCAGTATCCATTTGTTGACATTTACGATGGCCCAAGAAAAAAAAAGTCATTAAATCTTAACTAGACTTTCGCTTTTTTTTCCAGAATTGGGTTCTTCTACTCACATCCTCTGCCTGGGGGCTTCGTTTGTTTGGCCTAGTTTGATTAACCTCGATTTTATGTATGACCACAGAGTTGCCTAAAGTGTGTAGAAAAACTCATTTTGCATATGTCGAGTGGCTCATTGGGTGGTTGCCTTACCCTGTTGGGGGTAGACAGTGGACAAAAGATCGCTTTGTTTTGCACAAATAATGAAAAGTACTTACAGTTTAACCTGAATGTAAGAACACAGAAAACGTGACAGAGATTTCCCAAGTACTTGCATATGCTTAAGAAAGAACCCAATAGATAAAGGAAAATGTCGTAAAACGTTAGAAAAAGGAAGGAATGGCATTCCCATAAATTCTATAAATGTTGTAATAAAATTTTATAGCTTTTGAAACTATTGGAAAACTATCAGTATTCAACTTTTTAGTTTATTACAGTTTCAATTAATGTAATATTAGTTTTTCACATTGGAATTTGGTTTCAATTATAAATTCTTAAACAAAAGGTTGATATCTAAACAGTTATATCTTTTATATCAATGGTAAGTTTGGAATGTTTCGATATACACAAAGAAGTTGACAACTTTTGTGAGATAACAACTTAAAATTTCTTTGCTGAAGTTTTCCAAATCTTTTCTTTCTTGCTTTTCATAACATTTGTATAGATTGACATAAAATAGATACATTTATAATTAGGTTTCAAAGTTTTAATGTACACAAAGTGATTTACTGAACGCAAGTCTTGGTTTTCAAATGATACAAATTCACTTAAAATTTGTTTTCATAAGTTTTTAATACAAAATTTATAGTTATAATTAGTTTTAAAAGTTCTGAACAAATGATTAAGTAGTCTTATATTGAGAACTAACTTCTAATTGCATACACTCTTAAAAGCATTTAGATGAGATAGATTAAAAAGTATTTTTAATTATAATTAACAAAAATGTCTTTTACTTCTAAAATGTAATAGGAATAAATAATTCCATAGTTTGAAGCATTTTCAAGGGGTTGAGTCCTGAAAGTGTTGTGCTTTTCGTATTCATTACGTTCGCAATCGCATTTCTATGAAAGTTTGCCAACTTGGGTTTCATTCCCGCTCTTTCGAGAGAAACCCAGCACCCAGCACAAACTTAATTGCCTTGCGGTTTGTTTTAAAGCCTGTCAATGCTTTTGCTTTCCTCTTACCATCTTTTTTTGTTTCTAGCCAATGCATGGAGGAAGCCATGCCAGCGGGGCTAATTGAAAAACCGACGGTATAAGCCTTTGCTTTTTGCGTTTGCTTTTCCTTTTCTTTGCCGTGCCCCAAGTTCCTTTTTAAATGTTTGGCTTGCTCGCAAAGTGCTGCATACTTTAAGGCACTCAAAAAAGGGGTTAATTTAATATTTATGCGCTGAATTATTAAATAGTGGAATTAGGGTTCATTAGGCATCGAGAAAGAAGCAGCAAGATGGAAATAAATCTAAAGTTGGCAAAAAAAAAAGATAAGGAAAAGTGGATCGCGTAGATTTTGTCCTTTTGTTGATTCAAAGGTAACTTTGTTCTTGTTATCCTTGTTGCGCATTAAATGAAATTTTAATTTGAAACGTAGTAACATACGATAGATGGCCCCCTTTTTTCTGTCCTTCCCCTTCTGCCTAGCAATTGTCCCGGCCAAGTCAACGGTGAAGGATTGAAATGGGAGTAAGCAAAAGGATCTGCTGTAATTGAGCAGCGCAATTTAGTTTCGAAAAAAATCGCACGCGAAGAAAAGGTGCGTTGTCCTGTAAATGAACAGCCGCTACCAAATTTATATATATACACAGAGACAATAAGAAAGAAAATAGAATAAAACGAAAGGATGCTGTGCCTTACTTTTCCTCTTTTATTTTTTTCAATTAAGGTTGACATGTTGCTGCTCCTTCCCTTCATTCCTCTCTTGTGCTCATCATGAAATTTGTTTTATGCGCCAAGTCAAGCTGAAAATTGCGCATTTGCCGAGGAAGCTGAGACACGGTGCTTAGGGTTGGGCCTGTCTCTCTGTAAAGTTTAGTGTAACAGGATTACATTCTCGACAGCTTGCATGCGATAGGTGGTATATCTATCTCCTGCCTGCATCGTCTGCAACTTGGCTTATCTCAAGTCGCAGAGCCTGTCCCAGTCACAGCCATCACCTCTGTGACCCGACACTTTTCAATACGAAGCTAGAAATCAATCAATTTGTTGCTCTGTTGGTTCGTCTAATTGAGAAATTCCTCGTATTTGGTGTCTGAAGGGGAAATTGCCACTCGAAAGCTTCTGGAAACAAGTGAAAAATGGGATGGAAAAGATTGAAAATGTATATTAAAATTCGAATAAGGTGATAAATAACACTCAAAAGTTGTATATCAGATAGAATATTCTAAAAAGGAAATATTCAATTTCGTTATCCAGCTGGAAAACATTTATTAGCCGCGAAATATTCATTGGGTAAGTTAAATCAACATTTATGTCAATTTAAAATGCTTTCAAATTTGATTAACTTCAAGAAAGTCTTAAAGTTTCATAGATTTTTAACTTTCAATCTCCATTATCAAAATTACGTCTTGGATAAGATTCGCTGGATAGATATTTATCATCCAATTACTGCTTCAAATATAATCCATTAACTTTTCCTGTATGTTATTGATTTTCGTTTTTTCATTAGCTTACCCACATTTACCGCTAATCGAAGGATAATATACATTTACAGGAATCTGCTGGTATTTCAATACTTTAAGTCTCATCTAACGGGCCCACATGTGTCGCTTGTTTCGTGCATTTCATATGGATCAATCAATCAATCATTTAATCCTTTCTCCAATATTGAATTCAATATGACTTATTAGCCTTTTGACAGCTGTCAAACCACTTGCAGTTGGTCGGCAAACTGACGACGAATATATGAAGACAATCAGCAGCGATACGACGTGCACGTCGTATAAACAAATGTAATTCGGAAACTTTTTCTTTACTCCCATTAGCATGACAATAACGCTCTACAAATCTCCCAAAATGGGACAGATGTCTTAGAAGAAGAAGAAAAAACATATATGTATATAAAGAACATCTTGTACGATTTGATGTGACACTTTTGTCAAATGTTTACACCTTTAACCCCTTAACCCAGTGTATAGGGGTTACGACCCTTTTATTTGGCCTTGGCCTTGTCTCCTCTCCTCTATGTACCAAAGTACAATGTGCAGAAACTGCAATTTACTCTGAATTGTTTGTGAATGTTTTTGTTAATTTTATGTTTAATTAGTGCCATTTGTTTGGATTTTATGAGCTTAGCCCAGAGTAAAAATAAAAAGGAAAACGATGAGCATAAGAAGCAATATTGATTCTAAGGATTAAAGGAATTCGTTTGATGAAATTTTTGCCTAGATTTATAGTTGGATTAAAAACTAAAAAGGGGTTTAGAGGTTGGATAATAGCAGAGGGTTTAAAAAATGTACATACTTAAATTTTTTTAAAAGTTGTTTTTACTTATTTTGTGATTAAAATTCCAAAATTTATAAAATGTATTCGTTTTTCGCAAAGTTTTTTCAGATTCTCCATTAATCTATGTCCAAGAAAAGGATCGGAAAATTATCAATTTAAAGTCAGAAAATGCAGTCCTGATTAGCTATAAAAATGCTATCCTTGAGTAGCTATCTTAAAATTAAATGACCGTTAAAAACAAGCAGGGTTTTTTATGTTGAAAATCAAGGGATTTTCTTTAATTTAAATATCAATACAGTTTAAAAGTGTAAAAAAAACATGCAATTAAAAATTCTTATTTAGATTAAAATAAAAATTTCTTTTAACAGTTAATGTGATATAATTTTCTTCACCTACTTCTAAGAGAATAATCTACAACAAAAGAATTTCCAAAAACCAAAATTAAATGTATATATGTATATATCTCGACCTAAAATTGATATATTCATATAAATAAAGGTTTTGCCGAAAATAAGCAATTTGAAGAAAGATATAATATCGAAATGTTATTACAACCTCAATAAAATCTTTTATTGAGAAACCATTTCAGTTCTCATCCCAGAATAAAAATTTCCATAATTTCTTTAGTGCCAAGCAAGGAACCACAATGAAATTAAGTTATAGTCGCTTGTCAGCAACTTTTGCAACAGAACCTAACGCGATCTAAACCGTAACCAAATTCAAAAAAGAAAAAAAAAAACAATCCCTAATCCATTCTCAAATCATTCATCAAAATTATGTCAAATCATGCAAGCGGCTGGTATAAAAAAAAGGAAAAAAATAGAAACTGTAAATGCTAATGAAAATCAATGCCAAAAAGTCTAGAAAAACCGCCAAGATGAAGGGGCGCCTGTGCAGCTGCCAAGAAGATGTCGAATAAACTGAAGAGAACGAACGACTATGAAAGGGAAATAGACATGAAGCTGTCATGTTTTTGGGCAAACATAAGTATATTTTCAGTAGACCGACCGCAGTTGCAGTATCTTTTTTTTTTTTTTTTTTTTGACAGACAACAATTACACAAGAGTTTTCTTCTGCCACGTCATTCTGGCTCTCGTCATATTTTCCTTGCGGCTGCCTTCTTAGCTGATTTGCATTTTTAATCTCATAAGGATGCTGTTGTATGCAACCAAGCATTGTCCTGCAGGATGCACGTACCTATGACAGGATTTCTTTTTTAAACCTCACCTCAAGCTGGAAAGAAGACGAAAAAAAATCAGCCCCCTGATTTTGAGACAGTCAGTCACTCACTGACTCACAGTCGCTCCCTGACTCTAGACTCAGTTGATCTACATATGTATGTTCTAATCCTGGATTTGTAACACGCCACAGAGCCCAAGACTCAGACTGTCTTAAGACACCACCCTGTGTCTGCCGGAGATCGTCCTGTCGCGTCTTCCAGTCTGTCAGTTACGCTTGAATAATTGCCCGTAATTAAAGTTCCTTCCCGTGAATTGAGAGGATACCCAAAAATATTTCATAGCATTTTTAGCTTTCCATAAACATTATGTTGTTGGGCTTAGAGAGTCAAGCGGATTTTTTTTTTCACCCAATATCTAATGTTTGCTGACAGTTTAATGCATGCAAAAGGATGCTGTTTGGATCATGGGTTATCATTTATGATAAAGATAGAATTACAATATTTATTAAATGTTGGCACAACTAATCCAGGTAACCCACAATGGGAAAAGGGACCACGAATATTTCATAATGTTAATTTATAAATGTGTAGCTTCAGTTTTAAGGATATAATGTTTCATTTGAAAATTTATAGTTAATTCTGTTTTAATGATTGTTGAGTATTTTCCCTGTTGTAAACAAAACAATGAATTTAATTGAAACACAAAATTTACTCAACAGAAAAAAATACCAAGAAATTGCCTTAGACAATAATCCAAAAAGTAATATAGTTGGTTGGGGTTTAACAACCTTTCCTTTTAGTTACATTGTTGTATTTTTGTTTAAGCCAAAATAATTATGTTTATGTTAGAGGCAAATCGTAAGATCTAAGCAGATTTAGAGGAAGATTGTGATTAGTCTTAATACAGTTTCAAAATTTTTAAAATATGGTGCAACCTTTGTTAATTTTGTTTTTCGTTTTGTTGTAATTCTCAACCAGTTTTAGTTTGGCAAATATTCTTTGCCTATAAAAAAGTCTGCTAATAACAGAATTTGATGGTTTTTAAAATAGCCAAACAGACAATGAGCTAAACTCCTCTTTAAGAGATAAACCTCGTTTTGGCTTATGAATTGATTTTCATACTTTCTCAAACTTTTAGTTTTCTCTCATTGTCCACACTTTGCATATATCGTACCCCACACAAAATGGCATTTCGTTTGGCACATTTAACTTTCTGTCTATTAAATGATTAATGAAATTTTCCATGGGTTTTGCTTGCTAACTGAATGAGTTCACTTTCATTGACCATTGAGAAGTAGCATTAATGGCTCAGTGATGTTTCTCATCAAAGAATTCGAGCAGTTGGATATATTTTGCGGTTATCCTGCATCTCCATTCATTAGTTACTTGCAAAAACTCATCATTAGCCATGAACTCTGCACTCTGCACTAGATGATTAATGATCTGCGGTTACCTTTTTCATTGGGATGCTCCTGTTGGGCGCCTGCGTGTAGATCTCAAGTGCAACAGGGCGACGGACGGACTACTGAACCGTTACGAATAAATCAAAACCGCAAATTGATTGAGTTTTGATGACACATCATATAAGCGACAAGATATTAGTGGTTTTTTCTCTTCTTTGTGATCTTTTATCTCGATCTTTTTTTATACAGATTCTTTATCATTGTGCTCTCATCTAAAAAATTACTTTCACATAATTTGTGTTGTCTTTTTTGAGGAAAAATGAAAGAAAGAGGGAGGACGGCGGAGATCGATCTGTTTTTTTTTTCTTTCGATTTGTTCTTTCTTTTGCCCTCTCAATGTCTATGATTTATTTCCTTTCATTCTATTGTCGTCATGAAGATCGTTTACTGTGTCTTGAGTGAAGCGTAATCGGATCAGATATGCTTTATTCAAGAATAATACAAAAAACATTTTCCATTGAAGCGTATGTTTCTTAGATGTTTTGCGTAATGGAAACTTTTTTTTTCATCTCCTCAGTGACGAAGTAAAGTTAAACTGTAGCAGCAGTTATCTGATCGAGAAAAGAAGGCTAAAAACCGCAACCACAAATGTTACATATCGTCTGAGATTACGGCGATGATCAAAAGTAAGAATGGAAAAGCGATATTTTCTTCAACTCCTCTACTAGGCCTAGGATGTTGTTGCTGTGTTGTTGATTGAGGCTTGGATGGTTACTCATCCTTTAATTATCATAATTGATTAAAACCCACAGATCTCTACACTCTTCATCGTGAGTTTAATGTTTACTGTTTTAGGTAAATATAACGCCTCTGGCTCTAAAAATTGTTTGAGATCTTAAACAAACTTGATTTAAATAAATAGACTGGGTGGAGTTTTCTGAATACAATTTATCGCCTTCTCGTCGTGCCATCGTATGCAAAACCTTGTTGCTCTCCTTTGAACCTCTACCCCGTTGCTTCGATGAGAAGCAACCAGGATGGTACTCTGTCAGGTCCCGGTAACGAACGAACTCGATCTCGATTTCTCGACCGCCAACTGCGCGAGGGCACAATTATTAGCACTTAGGCGACACATTCAGGCCCCGAACCAACCGAGAGAAAGAGAGACATTTCTAGTTTCGACAAGAGGGACAACCCTTAAGAGGCAGCCGCACAAGTGTCGATGACACTTGGAGGGATTTTTACTTCGCTTTTTTTTGTCCCTCTACTTATATTATTTTATTTTTTTTTCGGTTGCCTCACCGCAGCCCGCCATAACCGGAAGGATATGCAACGTTGCATGTTGTCAGGCAAATGTCTTGAGGTAAAACGTAAAGGTAAAGGTAAAGGGTTGCCTCCTGGCACGTCCTGGCAAACACTTAAGCCAAAGTTAAACGCTTCGAGTGTTGTATTTTTGTTTTTGTTTGTACGTAGTACCACCACGTTGTATTCTCCACATCTTCTTCTCTTTTTTTTCTTATGTGCACAGCAGGACATGTCTTTGGTACTTTTTGGGTTGGGCCCAAAAACGAATATATGAAACGGGGGGGAACACAAATTACATATAAAAACCTAAATCAATACCGAACTCAGCTTTAATTCGCTTAAATTGCTAGCAGGACACCGTTCCAAAAAAAAACAGAGGGAAATCCTTTTTCTTTGTGCAAAATCTCCGAAAGGATTCGGAATTTGCGTGTGTGTGTGTCTGTGTATGCCCCCGTCCTGTCATCCTTGCTTCCTTACTCTGGTTCGTGCTCTGCAATTGTTTGTCACACACAGCTCTAAGCGCTTTAATTTTGATTGCATTCGATTTGTTTTCGTATTTTGTTTTCTACGTTTTCCGTTCTTCGTATCCCCGTGTTTGCACAACTCTTTGACAAATTCGCAGGCTTGTTCCTTCCCAGCATCCTTTCTTCTTCTTGCAAGCGGCAGAGCGGCATCCTTTTTGCTTGCAATTTTCTGCAAGGCCCAAGGAAAAAGGATTAACTATTTAGGTTCCGTGTCAAGGAAGTTGTTGGAATATTGTTTTTGCTTCACGACTATGTATTTCTTTTTTTTTTTTGCAGCAGCAGCATCAGAATTTTTACGATTTTTCCTTCGCTGTATCATTCACAGTTTATTGTGAGTATAAAGATTGACATTGACTATGCAGTTGGAACTTTGAACTGAACTAAGTCTAAATTTATCAGATCAGACTACTCATGAGTAAAGGCAAGGCTTTTGGTTAAAAATATACATACATACATATGTATATTTTAATGTTTAAAAAGTTGCAGCAACAAATATAACTAAAACTCATAACGTTGGTTCGAGACTGATTTTGAAATATATCAAAAAGAACTGAGCCTAAATGCTTTTCGATCAATAAAGTTTAACTGGATTTTCTACCCCTAAACTTACCTACATAAGTTATACACAAACATTTTTCTTTGCAACTATTTGTTCATTAATGAAACATTAATTTAAATGTTAAATTTTGAATGGTTTAATCAGCAAAGCATTTCAGTTTTTCTGGGATTGATTTGTTCAATATATTTAATATAATAATATATATATAATATATAATATATAATAATAATATATTTAACATGTGACTTGTTTTTAAAATTCCAAATTGACCTCAAACCAGGACCAATTTTCTCATTTCTATGCGTTTATTTTAAACAGCAAGCAACTTTTTGGTTTCTATCAATGATTTACCTTCAGGCATCTAACCCAAACCAGTTTCAGTAATTCACATTGCACTTTTTTAAGCGCATTTTGGTTTAAGGGCGTTTACCCTCTGGTTTTGCGTGTATGTGTTTTTGTCAGTGTGTTTTCAACTAACAGTAACCCGCCTTGATACATGGTGACATTGACAGAATGTCAGTCTGGGATTTATCACGAGCCTAGCAAACCTTTAGAGATCTACCTGCCCTAAACTACTCTCTGTCATTCATTCATAGACTTGTTCAATTACAGGAAATTCCGTTTTTTCTTTTTTTTCTTCTTCTTGTTCTGTCCTTTACCTTTTGGTTAGTCCATGGACTTTTGCACACGCACGTGGTATGAGCCATTTTTGCAGGACAACGAAATCCCTTTAGCATTGCTCTTTGCCAAGTAATTAGTCGCCTGTCAGCATTTTGGCTAGCTAAACGGATTTCGTGTCCAGCACCTGCGCATATATACAACAGCATTTGGTAAGCGCAATCTATCAGAGATTCAGGACAATGCAAAAAAGAAGGAAGAGAGGAAAAAAAGATAATAAATAAGGCAGATTCCCTACTTGGAAAGGCGTTCAACAACCTACTTTGATGAAATGTTCGTCGCTGTCGTTCCAAATGAGAAATTGCCATGTGATGCTGTATACAATATGTGACTTGTTTGCGCTTACATTACATTCCATTCCATTATCTTAGTTCAGAAGAGAAAAGTAGGCCTTACATAAAAGGGATATAACAGGGACAGTCAGTCAACATCAAGAACATCGCAACAGCAACAGCAGCAGCAGTGGCAGCTATTAAATGAGTTTTCCTTTACGATGCAGTTACTCCAGCATGTTGTTGTCCCGTTTATCCTTCTCCCTTTGCATTGTGTACGAAAAGTGGGTCGGCGGTTTGTTTTCAACAAAAAGTTGTCGCCCATTCACACAGAAAACAAACAATACTTTGTGCCACATATGCCCACACATACACTTTGAGATACTTTGATGAAGACTACTTCAAACTCGCCTTCGTCTGTCACACACACATCTTGACAAATTAGCTTAAATTGTGAGTGGTGGGCCCCGTCTCACACCTTTGCTGATTTACGAGGTAACGCCAAGAATATGATTAGTTTGCTAGTTTCTACAGTATCCATAGACAGTAGATCAGTCCAGCTGTTTTTACTGTTCAAATGTGAAACATATAATTCGCTTTGGATCAGTTTTGATTATCTGTAAAGGATCGATTATTGATAAATTGCCAACAGCTGTGACGACAATTGAGTCTATGCAACTTTTTGATGATCCAAATCTATAGATCAGTAACAAATGCTATACAAAAAATTCAAGAGTTAAATTACTTGAGCAAATTATTCAAACAAGAATGATTGGGAATTGAGACCAACTATCTATCTTTCTGATATATTTGAGATAGACATTTCTTTTCTGAGCGTCTCTAAGTTTATTGTTTAGTATTTTAATAACATGCTTCTATGCTTCATTATTTCCTTTTGCACATAAGCAATTGTTTAATATGTTAGATTATATATAAACAAAAGAAGATATTCTTGGTTTCAGTGGGTGATACTTTCTCTATCAGCGATTAGCAATCAGCGATTATAATAAACAAGTTTAACAAAATTTTATCGAACACAGTGACCTTTAAGGAAGAAGAATATTTTCGTCAAAGTAGTCAACAATTTGATATGCATTTTATCAATTATATTTCGAATATAACATAATAACATTCATCTTGTAAGCGGTATAATCTAAAAAAATCTTTAAAGATTTTAGAATGTTACTTAATTGACTTTATTGTCATATTTACTAAAGAATTTACCCAAGTAGAAGTATTATAGTTCAAATTCTTTTTTGACCTCTAGTAATAATCTTTATTAAGTACGGAATAGTGCAAACATTTGCTAAGTACAGTTGACCCCATGTTATGCTTGCTCTAATTAAAATTGTGCACATTTATTTCTATCCCTTTTCTCTTTTCTATTTTGATATATCTATGCATAGATATTACCTTGATCCAATCATGTCAATTTGCTTGTCAAGTAAATCTAACATGAATGCAAATTAATGCAATGACAAATGACATTAAGCTTGATAACCATTGCATTGCAAGTACACTTAACGGTCAGTTGAGTAATCAATCAAACTCGCTACCCTACCCAGTGCTCATTTCGCTTTTACCCTGACCAATGTCCAACCCTAAAAAAAATGTGCACTTAGTGACCAGCACTTAAACTGTCTGCGCCTGCGCTTCGAGCGTAGTGGAAAGGAAAAAAATCCTATACAGGACACGCGACTCGGGGCAAGTTCATTAAAATATACATAAAACTCTTGTAATGAGAGGAAAATGCAGTATAATAAAATTAAAGCGATCCTAAAAGAAAGACAGACCAGCGAGAGTGAGGGATATTGGATGCATTTTTTTTTTGGGGTGAGGTGTATTTGGTGGCAGTGGCAGGACAACAGACTGCCCGCTGCTTAGGCATGTGCAATGCCCTGAATGTAACCCTCCCTAGGGCCAGCCACTATGCCATAGTTATTGTCAAGTGCCGCGTTATTTTTTTGCACCTTGACTTTATGCTTTTATATATACATATAATTCCTCTCTTTTTTTTTGCATGACCCGCATAATTGGAAAATTTTTTGCACAACTTGCAAAATGTTTCCACTCGAAGCGCAGGCGAAAAAAAAGTGCACTCATTAGTTCTAGTTTGTTTAGTCAGGACAAAAGGCAACACAACCGCGGGGGACACTACCCCCTCCACTCCTCTACACATATGCAAAAGAAGAACGTGCTCGATCTATGAGTATGTGGGCTTTAGTTACACTAACGCCAAGAAAAAAAAAGAAAAAAAAAACAAAAAACTCCAAATTATGACAAGCTTAGACAATCAAAGTGTCAAATAAAAATGTCAAGTTTATGGAGTCTACTGGTTGGACCGAGTCTATGAAAACCAAGGCCACTAATCTGTCAACAAACGATCGTCCTTTCGTTCACATTTGTCCTGGCATTTCCTGTTACAGCAGCAGTAGAAAAAAGGGGTTGATTCTCTTCCGCATTTGTCTAGCTGCATTGCGTGTCCATTTACTGGACTGGACTGGCTGGCTGACTGACTGACTTACTGACCGTACGCCCCGACATGCATACATACAACAAAAAGCCGACCGACCGACCGGCTGTCATAATTAAAATATGACGCGTGTCTCGTATGCAGGACAATTGCACCACGGGTAGCTGCTGTAACGGCATACCATGTCAGTTGCCTTTCATTCGACACGCAAACTTCCATACCACCTCCCCCACCCATATTCCCATACAAAGTGTAAAGTTCTGACTGGCATTCCCTAGGACGAATTCTCGGACATGTGGGTTCTGGGCCAGTTTTTGGCATAAACGGTCATTGTCCTTAGTTTCTGCCAACTGCTGCAGAAAATTATGCCTTACACCAATTAACACAGATTGTAAACGGAAATTACATCAAATCAAAGTGGAAAATTTTTTGTAAGATCTTCTATCCTGTAGACATACTAACTCATTTTTACAAACCTTGACTCAATTATGGGAATTTAGATGTACATAAATGCAATTCAAGATAAGTTCCCATTGTCATTCTACAATGAGAACATGTAATAAATTTACAATTTGGAACAGTTTCATTTTGTTTCATAAGAGCTCAGTTTATATTAGTTTCATGAGATTAAGACAATCGCTAATCTATTTAAAAAGTAAACCTATCGGTCAGTTATATATAATATCAATAAGTTCCCAACTTACTTGCATTAATAGTAAATATTTTATCTTTCTTAAAGTTCTATGATTTCATTAATAAAAATAATTTCCTTAAGATCGTTTAAGCAGTATCTGTCTTAAGATGTCTTACTAGATACACAATGCATCATCAAAAAGTGTTTCAAGTTGTGAATCATATCAGAAGACAGTGTTTAATGTAGTTAAAGAGTCATGTTAAATCTATTTCGTTTAGTCTGCATCTTGTTGCCCTAAATTTGTCACTAGCTTAAGTATGTTTTTTTATATAACCCACTTGCCATTTTCATAGAGGATGATATCACCCCATTACATGACACAGTTTTCTCTGCTTCCCTCTAGAAACCAATTAGTTTGCATAACGACATGTTTTACTTTCCATTTGACTGTAAAAGGACTTTCATCTCTGGTCAGTGGCAGCTGTAATAACCGTAGCACGCCCATAAGCGGACTATCCATGACCCATCGCAAAACGAGAGCAAATCCAGCAGCTGCCAAAAAACCACCCAAAAAATGATAAAGAAAACACTTTGAAGTAGGTGCCGTTTAATGCAAACATGAAAGTGAAATGGGAAATGAAAACGGACAAACGGATGGATGGATAAATGGAAGATTGGATGCTGATGATGACAATGATTTTCCATATTTGTGTGGTTCGGACTACATGAATTTTCATAATATCAAGATATGAGCTTTGTATTATCAGAGATTACCTTCGGGGCATCAACAGGGATAGGGATGATGATGATAAAGATGGGGTGATGCGGCGATGGAACGTGTCTGTTTGATAAGCCATACGTCCGAGGCATAAACGTGCTTCGCATACATCTAGAATTTGGATCAAGTCGTCAACCCTTTTGTTCGGGCACTGCTATTCACAAAGTACTCCCCCTTTTTATTTCATTTCCCTTTTTTTTTTCGTTGACTAATGAGCACACTTGAGCGAATTTTCATTCCAAAGGCAGTCAGTCAGTTGCATTTATTATTATTTGTTTAGTGCGCTAATGAAGAGAACCAGAAACTGGTATCCTTTTGCAGGACATGCATTGTGTTTGATGGTTGGTGACAAAAGCGACGCATGTCCATCAAGCGAAATCAAATACTGGACTAAAGTTTTCGAAACCAAACGGCGGGGGTAGCTTCTCTCTTGTTTTCTCTATAGAACCCGTTCGTCCTTTTTGTCTCGTTATCCTCGCCTCACTTAAATGATGTTGGCGTATTCAAAAAAAAAAAAGTTTGTGTTTTTTTTTGTGGCTGCATTTTTAATGCCGTGTAAATTTTATTGTTTAATTGCCTTTTTTTTCGTTTTGTTGTTTGTTTGCCTGGTCGAGGCTACCCAATTTCAATTATTTTAATTACGTTTTGGGTGGAATTCGCTGTATAATTAACTAATTTCCAACGATTTGTCAGTCGAAACCACAATTAAGGACACGCGTCATGTGTCCTCTATGTGCGTTCTCCTTTCGTTTTTTGTCCATTCGGTTGTGCTTGTGTGTGTGTGTGTGGTTGTTTTTTAATTTCCTATATCTTTTTCTAGCCATATCTTTTCATCTGGCAATCTTCTTTGTTAGCCTAGCGTAAAATCCTTAACTTTGGCTAGCCGCAAGATTAATGTCAAATATGTTTATGCCTTGACATTGAAAAATATCCAACACGGATGCCCCTCTGATCGTCTCTCTTTCTTTTTCTCCCTCTGTAGTGATGATCGTCTCCCTTCATTCCTTGCTTTCTCTCTACCATTGATTGATTTGTGCAAATAGAAAATTTGCAAAAAAAGATTTGTTATAAATTTACACGTTTTTCCTTTGGTTTGCACATGAGAAATGGTTTAAATTTTCTCTAATTTTTAGCACAATTTGTTTGCAATTCTACAAATATGTGTGTGTGTGTGTGTGTGTGTGTGTGTGTGTGTGTTTGTGTTGTGCGGGGTTGGTTACACATGGTCTACTAAATTTGTTTATTCTTTTAATTCTTTGGAGAGACGGACAAAGTGTCTGACGGGGGCCTTTAGTGATATATTTGTTCAAGGGAAGATTTCCGTTTACTTGAATAATTTCCAGCAATTTATTATTTGCCAATTTATGGGAATTTACGTTGAGTCGTTCAGATTTAGTTATTAATGCACTAAAAATACAGATTTTTCTCCAAAATATCTCATAATGGTTTCCATTGAAACTTACTCTACATAGAAGACCTTCAAAAAAAGACTTGATGAATAAATATTCTATAGTTATTTTAAGAGCTCTAATAATAAGGTAAACATCTAATAGTTTACCATAAAATGCTACAATATATGTTTCGATATAAGGCTATATTTACCGTATAATAAAAATAAAATATCTATAAAATGATGTACCAAATTATTCTGGAATAGCATAAGAATAGTTGAATTTTAAAGCAAACCAATTTTTTGTATACCCTTGCAAAAAGGGTATATTAATTTTGGTGTGTGCAACGCATAGAACGAAGCATCTCAGACCATATAAAGTATATATATTCTTGATCAGCACGACGAGACGAGTTCAAATAGCCATGTCCGTCCGTCCGTCCGTCTGGATCAACGCGAACTCCTCCGAGACCGTAAGAGCTGCACGTAGGCTTGTATATACTGCAGGGTTTGTATATCTCGGATTCAGTCGGATCGGACCACTATATCATATAGCTCCCATACAAACGGCAAAGTCACGAACAGTGACTTTTCTCAATAACTTCGTTATTTTATCAGCAATTGCCATAAAAGTTGGTATTGGTCAGTTTTGTGTTTTTATTAATAATTGTGCCAAATTTGATCAAGATCGGGTGACTATATCATATAGCTCCCATACAAACGGCAAAGTCACGAACAGTGACTTTTCTCAATAACTTCGTTACTTTTTAAGCTATTGTCGTGAAATTTAACGTAAGTAAGTTTATTGTAACTATAAACCACTGTGCCAAATTTGATCAAGATCGGGTGACTATATCATATAGCTCCCATAGGAACGATCGGTCAAAAACAGTGACTTTTGTAAATAACTTCGTTACTTTTGATGCGATTGCTTTCAAATTTAACATTTGTCAGTTTAATATATCTGTTAATGACTGTGCCGAATTTGGTAAAGATCGGGTAACTATATCATATAGCTACCATAGGAACGATCGGTGGAAAACCGTGACTTTCATTAGAAAGTTCGTTATATCCTATGCTAAGATTGAAGGCCGTTCTTTCGCAAACATTACCCTTTTTAGATAAAACAGTTAGTTTAGATAAAAGAGTTACTAACAAACTTGCAAGGGTATACAAACTTTGACGCGGTCGAACTTAGCCCCGGCCCTCTGGTTTTTTTTTTTTATAAGATTGATCTGGGAATAAATATCTAAAAATAAGTTCAATAGATCAAAGAGTCTATAATATTTAGAACGCCAAATTGTTGTGTTGTTTTTATAAGCAAATCAAATGTAAACAATAATTTTGGCTATTTGGAATGGCTGCGGAAAATGTTTTTAAAAATTACAAAATTTGAAATTCATTTTAACATAAATGAGTAAAATCTCCATAAATTATATTCCAACGTAAAAATCTTAATGTTGTAATTATATTCAATTAATTTCTTCTAGAATTTTATTGATCAACTTTATGCAAATTTATAATTAATTACTTTATTCGTTTCTTTTTGTTACAGGTAAGCTAAACGATTGCTCAACTGTTGGACCTGTTGGTTACTCAGACATCTTCTAGTCATCCTCATCATGACTAAGTATATCATATATATTATAAGTTATATCATTATAAAATGCTGACTCAAACAATTTTGCTGATGATATCAACGCTTGAAGTGAAAGTATTTGAAATTTTGCAAGAAACCCTTCCCATATTCACCATGACATGCAATTTTCCATGGCATATTATGTGAAATTCATAAATTTTGTGTGCAATGAAAAATAAACTCGAAAAAGCCTGAGAACATTGATAATTTTGTCCTTAATGCGATCATAAAACCGTCATTCGATCTCACAACACCACATAAAATGTCTTGAAAAATGTTACTTGCACCAGAAATAAGAAAGAATAAATGTCAAAATCATTTCTTCAATATTAAATTTTGCACGGCATTTAGAAAAGGATCCTCTAGAACCTTTTTTTGGCAAAAAGGATTTGCAGTTACACCCATTGAAATTTGCTCTTTTTTCTGGGCTATAAAAATGGAATTTATGTTTGAAAAAAAAAATACCAAAATTTTCTCTTTTTACTACCAAGAACAAAATCTTTCCTTGTGCACTTTGACCTTGTAAAAGGTAAAAAAAAAAAAATTATTCGAGCGTGTGGCTCTGCCCACTTTATATGTGAGAAACACACCCCTTGGAAAATGAGGAGGAAAAATGTGAAATTTTAATTAAACTGATCGAAGAAAAATCAATTTGTTCACGAAGTGAAATGTGAAGGCTTTCTTTGATATGGGATATGGCATTTTTTTTGCACCGTTTGTAAGACAAAAGTTAAATTGTCAGTGACCCAAAACGAGAAATGGTAAAGGGAGGACAGACGAAATTTGATACAAAAGTAAAAATTTGTTACTGCCATCACCGATCAATCAATATAGAAGTTCATTGAATGCATTTTACTTCATTTGCATGAATTTTGAGGTTACATGGGAAATTTCTATATTTAACATTCTTCATGATATTTCTACTTTCCTGTTTACTAATTGCAAATGCTCATGTAATTTTATTTCGTGTCCAAATACATACAATGAAAATCTTGAATTTTAACTACTGTATACGGCAGTGTTCATGTTTTTAATAGCATTTTGAATGAGTTCTTGAGATCATTGACCGAAATGTTTATTGGTATGCCAATAATAATTTGCTTTTAATGGCATTTACGTCAAAGAAATACCTTGCATGGGCCAAATATAATTATCCATTGTTTCAATTCGTTAAGAGAGACTCTTTCCACGTGTTGCCAATTTTCTGGAATTGCAATTCTAATAGCATAATTTATATAATAGAAAAATGTTGATAACATCAAAGTATTATCATTTAATAGGTATTAAATGAAAATTAAAGTATTCTCATCTAAGAAATTCAATTCAATTTTTATTTAGGAAGACAAGTTCAGAAAATTAACTATTATTATGTCCGAAATATATCGGAAAAAAGAAAAATTAAAAACTATATTTGTTTTTATTTTATTTGGAACAAATGACCTGAAGCCTGAAAAGCTCTTAATATTATGTCAGTAATTTAAATTAATTTTGTGCTCAAAGCTTTGTGGATACTTTCCAGCATAAAAATTAAAAAAAAAATGTATGTGTTAATAAAATAAATAGCAAAACGAGTAGAAAATAGTTTTGAAAGCAAAAACGTACAGAACTCAATTCTGATTTCGACAAATTTAATCAAAATCGAACCTAAAATCAAGCTTGATTATGTTTTTGACTAGTTAACTTAAGTAACTACAAGTCTAATAGAATTTTCTCTTCAACTTGTTAAAAACTTAAGGAATTTATTGGTTTTCCCTAAAAAGAAAAATCATAGAGTTTTCTTGCACAAACCACAAAAAAAATGTTTGCTCCCAAAAATGCAAATAAATTTCCTGTTTTGGACAGTCAAGAGTTAACAAAGTGGCCAATACAACAAAGATTTAACGTATTACAATGTTAAGTCTGTTTCTTTTGTTAACTTCAACTGCAGCAACTTGTTAATTTTGAAAAGTTGGCACATAATCAAGAGAGTTGCCAAGTTTTTAGAGCTGCTAAAAACAGATTAACTTTCAAATTGACTAACAATTCCTTAAAAGTTTCTTTTGAAAGTATTAAACAGTTCTTATTAAACATTGCCTTTTTCTTTAGATTTGATCAATATTGGATTGATTACACTTTCTTCCCCCAAAAAGTTTCTGGTCATAAATTATGCATTTGAATTTCCCAGAAAAATATAATCTCAGGATTACATGTGAGCTCACAACAGTTTCTCATTTACAGTGTCTCATAAAATTTATTGTAAACCGAAGATTGCCAATTTTTTTTTTTTTTTTTTGCCAATCATCTCATAAATTTTACCTATCCGCAAAAGATACCAAAATAACCATGCAATTCATTTCTCATTGCCTCACCTAATAAAATAATTACATATTCATAATTTAATAATTTGCATGGTAGGTTTTAACCCTTTCCTCGATCTTTCGACAATTACAAGCGCATTAGTTCTCACGCCCAAATAGGCTTAACAGTATATAAAATGCCTCGCCACCTCACCTAACCCCTGGGCCCTTTTGCTTGCAGAATTAATAATTCATAATTTTCAATGAACCAGAGTGAAATTTATAAAATATTATACTTGGGCGATTTTTGCACAAAATTTCTATTTTGGCAATTTGTTTTAATGAAGCGTAAAACGTCTTCAGAAAATGTCCATGAAATTGAAGAGTAGAAGTCTGCTATGCTATAATTTGCAATGAGACATGACATAATTATTAGACGTAAGGGGCGCAAGTAAAAGAGGTTTTTACTTTACTGCTAACCCCTACCGTTTCGCATCTAATCTAACTACAAAATGGTGGATGATGACATCGCTTCACTTTGTCCCTTCTCTCTGTCTCTTTCACTGTCTCCCTATCTCATTGCATTTGCACTTTTTAAGTAAATTGAGTTGATTAATTTAAATGTGGCAACGAGAGAGCAGCAGCGAGTAGAGGGAGCCAACAGATGGGGGCTTGGGGTTCGAGTTGGAGTTTGCTTGTGGCCAAAGGGCAAAATTGCAGACGGCAGAAAATCAATAATTTTAATGGGCCCTGCCCTCCAGAGAGACAGCGCAGGCAATTGGAGTGAGTGAGGACCCAATTCACAAATCTGCAAGCATATGAATACCGACGACTACCTACATATAAACATATAGATATGTATATGTATATAAATATATGTAGATCTTCTCTGTGTATATATATTTGTGTGTCTCTGCTTGTTAATGCAAATATGTTAAGTACCGACAACGATGAGACAGAGAGAGAGAGAGATGGTTTGCCTGCTGGTGGGGCATGAAATGGAGTGTGTGTGTGGCAGTCAGCAGCAGCCCCCAATTGCTGCCCCTTATCAAAATGTACAAAATATAAAATGTTGTGAGAGAGAAAGATTCCAACTTCATTTGGGGAGCCTTAGGCAACAAGGCAGTCAAATTCAATTTCAGCCAAAAAAAAAAAAAAAGAAGTGATTTTCAACATGATAAGGAAAGGAAAATTTGTGAAGTAAACAACACTTGGTTTGAAATACTCTAAGGAATCTAAAATTTATGTTAAGGAAATAACTCTGTATTGGAATCGATACATCCTTTGGAATTGTAACAAAGGCCGCTTAATCAACTTTGTTTTAAAATGCAAATGCTTTTCATTTAGATGAAAGTCAAAGTTTCAAAGAGAAGCTTTTGATGGAAAGGGCAAGTGTTTGTTAATGTTTAATTGATTCAATTTCTAGTAATATATCTTTGTTAATCGATCTCTTCAAATTTCACAAGAGAGATAAATCGTTTTGAGAAACAAGAACTAACGTTGGATTAGAGCCTCAGATTGCACACCTATTAAAAACCACACACTTTTGTCTTATCAAAAAGAATTCGCTACTTAAATCTGTTTCACTTTAATATTGAAATATGTTCCACAACAGAATCTCGTAAATGTATTCATATATTTAACGGGAGGCATCGTAAAAACCCTTCTGATTTGATGCAATTTTGAAACTAATTGATGGCTTTAAGTTGATTATTGTTTTGAGATGATCTTAGATTAATTTTGCTACTTTAAATGTTTTTTAGACGACATTTGAATAGGAAGATCCAAAATAGTCATTTTAGTCAAATTTATATTTGAAAAGTAAAACTCATAAAACTAAGAGGAATTACATACATACGTACCAACTTTCTAATTTAGATCCAGAATGTAATTTGGACTGAAGTTCTAATTATTTTGAGTCTTTTGACTTTGATAAAAACCAGAGGAACCAAGTTTTTTTGAAGCCACTGTAACTTTATCAAAGCTAGTTTACAATTGATAAAGTTAGAGTCCAAAAAATTTTACTACTTTAAAAGGAAATCACATATATTTAGATCTAAAGGAGAAAGAGCTTTATAATCTGAGTGAAACAATTCATGGAGAAAATAATTATCTACCAAGAAAATATTAAGTACAGCTCTTTTTTTCTTACTTTATAATTACTACTTAGTTTCTGAAAAATCTTACTTGTAGCCAAGCTAATGACAAAATTCACAAGGAAAAGCTAAGGAAAGCCAACAAGAGTGGCCCCAAAAAATGTCTCTTACGGCTCCAAATGAAAATCTATATAATTAAATAACCTTATATCATAATTTCAAACCTGTACAACAGAAACTCTCCCCTCCTACACAACATACAATCAACTGTGACATTATACAAAAAAAAAAGTTTACTTTTCACTTTTATTTTTCTTGTTGCTTTTTATACCCTTGCAAAAAGGGTATATTAATTTTGGTCAGAAGTGTGCAACGCATAGAAGAAGCATCTCCGACCATATAAAGTATATATATTCTTCATCAGCACGACGAGACGAGTTCAAATAACCATGTCCGTCCGTCCGCCCGTCCGTCTGGATCGATGCGAACTCCTCCTAGACCGTAAGAGCTACAGAGCTGAAATTTTGCACGTAGGCTTGTATATACTGCAGGGTTTGTATATCTCGGATTCAGTCGGATCGGACCACTATATCATATAGCTCCCATACAAACGGCAAAGTCACGAACAGTGACTTTTCTCAATAACTTCGTTATTTTATCAGCAATTGTCGTGAAATTTAATATAAGTAAGTTTATTGTAACTATAAACCACTGTGCCAAATTTGATCAAGATCGGGTGACTATATCATATAGCTCCCATACAAACGGCAAAGTCACGAACAGTGACTTTTCTCAATAACTTCGTTACTTTTTAAGCTATTGTCGTGAAATTTAATATAAGTAAGTTTATTGTAACTATTAACTACTGTGCCAAATTTGATCAAGAGCGGGTGACTATATCATATAGCTCCCATAGGAACGATCGGTCAAAAACAGTGACTTTTGTCAAAAACTTCGTTACTTTTGATGCGATTGCTTTCAAATTTAAGATTTGTCAGTTTAATATATCTGTTAATGACTGTGCCGAATTTGGTAAAGATCGGGTAACTATATCATATAGCTCTTATAGGAAGGATCGGTGGAAAACAGTGACTTTCATCAGAAAGTTCGTTATATCCTATGCTAAGATTGAAGGCCGTTCTTTCGCAAACATTACCCTTTCTAGATAAAACAGTTAGTTTAGATAAAAGAGTTACCAACAAACTTGCAAGGGTATACAAACTTTGACGCGGTCGAAGTTAGCCCCGGCCCTCTGGTTATTACTTACTTTTCCCATCTCACCCGTAGGCCATTTACACGCGAAATTGCTGCCAAGTCAAAAGCAGCTGTTTTTCTTTTTTCTTTGAAAATTATAATTATGTATTCCTTAATTTCTTTTTTCTTTTTTTTGCTGAAACAATTAAATTATATTTGCCTACATATATGCAAAACTCAATTATTTACATACGTAAATATACCTAAGTAAATCGTAGATACATATACGATATATGAGTTTGAGAGCAAGAGCACAAGTGACGCAAGTTCGGAATGGCGATAAACGTTCGATAGCGCCTCTTCGTCTTCATCTCTCTTGTGTCAGGGTCAGTGGAAAAAGGGCTGGGGGGTTGGTTGGGTGTGGGGGCCCTTGTTGTACATTGTTTGTATTTTTGTAAATTACGTTACACAAAAATAAGAGGTGAAGAAAACAAAATTAAACTTGCTGATAGATTTAGTATGGGAAAAGCAGCAAGTGAATTGTGAAATGTGCAACTTATAAAGGCAATATATCATACATACATGAACGATATACGATAGGGGTTATATTCTCAGGCCCCAGTTTTTCAATTGAAATTGCAAGTGATAATTGAGTTTAGCCAATTGGCTGACATATGAATATTTAATATTTAGCAGTAAAATATGTTAAAGAGGCAATTAAAGTTTGCTCAACTATTCAACTGTATGCAATAAATAGAAATTTTAGTTCAGTCATCGATTCTTTTGGAAAAAGATTCCATGGACATTTGATAATTTCAGTAATTGAACCCACATACGATACTTAAACGTTCTATAGGCCAAATACTTCTAAAGTGTAAAATGATATCATGTGAGTCAGTGTAGTCTACTATACATGCATAATACCCTGTAGAAAGCTATAATACTTGTAGAAGGAACTTTTGTTGCTCTATGCCAAATTAACAAAGAATGAGTAGTAAAACTTTGACATTTGATTCAGGTCTTTGCTTTAGTTTAAATGTTTGAGTTTAGTAATTGGTATATGACCCTTTAAAATCACGGGCCGACAAAAAGTAGCCAAACCCAAAACTCTTGCACAAGAGTGTAATTTCTAATCGATTATAGCGCGCTGTATTGAAATACTCGGTTGAAATATACTCTGACTTAAAAAATATTCAAAACTGGAAGTGCAAACTTACGGTCTTACGACTATTTAAGGTTAGTTAATTCATTACAAAAGTGTGCTCGGCTGTCTTGGTCTAAATTTTGTTGTACTGTGTTACTAGCCTCATCAGACAGTTCTAGAGATCCCTCATATGGTCTTCAATCATTCAGTATTATGTAGATGATAAAATTACATTTGAAATTTTGTTAATTTTAATGACATAGTTTTTCCAAAAACTGCATAATGTAATGGAAGGAATCCTGTAACTATATCCAAACTTTTTGGATAAATCCGATAAGAAATAACACATATCTTTGTCTATTGTCTGGATGTAACTGACTGTTTCCAAAAAGTACCATAGATAGATCAGTTTTTTCCATTAATACAGAATGTGTTTTTATCCATCAATATTATTTGAAATCAATCAAAAAGGTGGCCAAACAACAATCGATTTATTTATTTGGCATATTCTTTTACTAAAATAAAAAGTACTTTTGAAAGAAATTTAAATCGAGCCATGAATACATTAATCCATAAGCATTTCCATAATCCACGAAGGAATTGACTTTCAGAATGACTTCATCGGGCAACTAACTCAGTGTTTTATCCAAGATTAAGTACTGAGTCACCGACTAGTTATGAATTAAATACAATACTGAGCATTAGTTTATTATTGATTAAAAAATACAATGTATTTTGATATCTATTTATATTTTATGATACATAATTTATATTTTAATGTGGTGCGTTAAAATGTATTCAAAAAGAAGATAAATTTTAAATATTGTTTGGTGGATTCCACGAATATTTTAATTAAATTGTAAACCCTAAATGAAATAATCAGATTTAAGTATTTATTATTGAAGGGGGTAATTATTAATCAGTTTTGAAAATTTAAATAATTAAATTGATATTGAATTGTATTGACTGATTGTGTTGATTTATTCTTCCAATTTTATATAAATCTTCTAAATAAGATTTATTAAAAAACCACCATATTATTTATTGGCTTATATTTAAGCTGATAACATTTGCTCCAATCTCTTAAATTTCTACATTAACGTTCAGCCACTCTGATTATACGAGTATATAATCAAGGCGAAAATCTGCATTTCTGTTTTTAACCCACCATAAAAACGTTGACGAAACGAGAAATATGCGACACGTGAACTGCATTATATGTTCGATAATTTGACACGCTCACGACACTTATCCATAGCCACATGCCGCACTTTCTGAAAACCAAACTAACTGAGGCAATCCATAACATCCCAAGCAGGGACACACTTTGCGACTTAATTAGACAACATCAGGGCGACATTGAAAAAAAGGGAAAGAAACAAACAGAAAAACACACACAGAAACGCGTGAAGGGAATGCCAGAGAGGAGGAAAGTTGAAACCAAGATATCGCACGCGATTGCAACTTGAAGTCACTTGGTGGGTGGGTTGGTGGGTTAGTGGGTGGATGAGTGGTTGAGAACCACCCCAAGAACGATGCGTGTAGTATTAACAGGAGACAGGGTGCGTCAGCTACTGTATTTTTTATGTAATTTTAATGGAATTTCTAATCAACCTGTGTGACAGAGACGACGTTGCCAGACGTCTCGTCTGGCATCGGCGACTGCCGCACCCCAAGAGAAGGATTCCAGAACTAACTAGACTAGCCCAGATTTTGTTTTTTTTTTTTTTGTGTTTTCTTAGTGGGGTTGCATTTTGTGGGTGGTGGCGACACTTTCCCTTTTTATTTCTATTTTTTGTTTTGTATTTTCAATTGCCCTAGTTTCTGTTGAAATCATCGAGATAAAAATACCCAAAAGTAACTTAAATGACATTAAGGGTTAAAAGCTCTTTGCGCTCATGGGCTAATTATGAACGCAACAATTTTGACCTGAGAGGGTGCGTTTTTTCCGTCAGTCCGTCGGTTGGTCGGATAGTCCCTCTCGCGTGGAGGCGTATTTTCCCTCCCCTAACGTACAATTTGTTAGCAATTTTAATTGCTAGCAAAATGTCACTCTATCCATGTGAATATGTGTGTTTCTCTGTGTGTGTGTGTGCAAACAAATTAGGTTTCCCTTGGCTTGGTCAGTGGCTAACCACCAAATTTTGCACCCTGCTAAAAGTTATTTGATACTTTTGTACAACTCCCACTCCCTTTGAAGTTGCTCCCTTGTTGCGTAAATATTTGCAAGGCTTATCAAGTTCATCATGGTGACTTTCGCACTCAGACTTGGTCTTCTTCTCCCTTGTGATTTGTCATGTTACAAGCTGAAAAGAACGTTGAAATTATGACAACTCATTCATTCATTTCATTTCAGTTTGAGTATATTTGCTGCTTATTTGATTATATTGTTTAAACTTTGTTTTTTGTGGGGTTGTTGTGTGTGTGTGTGGCTATACAATTTACGTCAATTTGCGAGGAAATTGCAAACACAAAATAAAAAAAAGAAACAGAATGAAATTGCGTAGCTTTTTTTTAGTGGGTCACACATGTCTCCTTTATTTCTACACTTCCATAGGATAGATGACTCAGTAAATCTTCCATAATTTGCTAAAAATGATCATTTAAGTTATTTATAATCTCTATGCGCAATAGAAAAGATTCTGATTTTGGTTTTTTATGAATAATGAACAATAAGAAAGTTTTATCAATGAATGATGTACGAATTGGCATATATTTGGTTTGCTGAATGATTCATTTTTACATTAAAGTGAATACTAATACTTTTTTTTGAAATTGTTTTCCAAAAACAGCTAAATAGGTTAATTTGTAAGATTTTCTAAGGCATTTGCTGGTGGTGAATCAATAATTAGCTCATTTATGGTTGTATTCTTGGAATCCTTGAGGTTTAATGTTATTTTTATATACCAGGCAGAACTTCACTTAGCGTGACAGAATTTCGACAATTTACGTCATTGATGGAAAAGGGGAATTTTTTGTTTTGCTTTTTTTAATAGCTTAGATTTATGGTTTTCTCATTTCATTTAATTCTTTATGAAATCACCATAAAAAAAATGTATATTTAACGTTTTTTTATACAATTTCTGTAGTACATGATGTTGTTTTAGCAAAAATAGGTGCTGTCATAAATGTTTTTACATATATTTCTTGTTTTGAGCAATCATAGTTAAAGTGATCCCAAGGAGTTTTAGGTTTGGTCTCAGTTTCTAGAGAATTATCAGTATATAGGCCCTAACAGAGCACATTATAAAAGTTAAAGCAGACATTGCGACTTTTTAAGCATTTTAAGGTCATAGGCAGCTTCAATTTTTATATTGGACTTTTATAAAATATATAGAGTAGTCGTAACAAAAGTTACAGAAAGAAAAACTTTAATGGAAAGCAAAACTTTTCCAAAATGTTTATTCTATTGTTCTTCAATAAATTTTCTTTAGATTCGAATTCTGTATCATAAGTATTCTATATAAACCACCAAAGAAGAGACTCGTAAGAGCAACAAAAATATTGCTTGTTGGATTTTCTGATTTAATATTGAATTCACTTTTAGGCAATTCATCTTATGATCAAGTTTCAATAATATATTTAGATATGTTTCGATGTCATTTTCCAACTTTTTAATTTATTATATCTTCAAGTCAACACTTTCATGCATATTAAACTCAATACTTTTATATAATATATTTAAGTGAATAATCATAAACAACTGTTACAAGAACTACTAAAATAAAATGGATTTTTAATATCATTTGATTACAAACTAATAAACACATCTAATTTACGATAAAAAATGTTGTTAAAAAAGAAAGAAAATACATTGTTTTTTATTTATTGTCCTAAAAACTTTGTTGTATGTGATTTGCACATTTAATTTGAATCATACAGGGTGCTACTATTAGTTTAAACAATCGATTCAATGTTATCAAACGGCATCCATTATAATTTTGCTCAAATGTTCAACAGATTGCATTTTGGTCCTAACCATATTAAATAATTTGTGCATCCACTTCCACTTTCCAATCAAATCAACTCATTGCATAAATCCTCAAGTGAATAATAGAAAACAATCGACAAATTATAATGCATAATATATCTACATTTTATATACAACCACACAGAGACATGATAAATATGTATATGTGGTAGTATTTATGTGGTTATGGCACATGTTCAACTCCCGGGAAGTGAATTTATATATCATTGCATTTCGCTCGGCACCCTAAACAGACAAGGCCCACTAACCGAAACCCCAAACTAAACTAAACTAAAAAAAAATAAAAAACAATAACCACAATCACCGCATATAACACGGGTGTCCCCTCCAGCCAGCATTATTATCCTCTTCCTTCTCCTTCACCTCGTCATCATCATCTCATCATCACGACTCTCTTACACTCTTTACTCTTTGCTCCATGCTCTTTTGGGGGTGACATTTGATTTTCTCTTTAATATGTTAACAGAGCTCTGTTAACTTGAAGCTTATTTATTTGGTAAAGATATTGCATAAATAAATATTTAAAACAATTGTTTTTTTTACTTCTCTATTTATATTAACAAGAGCTTCTATCTATAATCACAAGAATTTAAAAATTTAACGAAGAAAGTTAATTTTAAAGTTAAGTTAATCGAATGAATAGACAAACAAATGAACTAAATGAGAAGAATAAATACTAGACCACATTTGTTTTTAGTCAATCCATTTCAATATCAAGTCTCATTTATTGGACTAATTCTGGGTTTGAGTCACTCAAATGTCGAGTTGATTGCTAGTTTGTAGATCTCTAAAAACAAAGGAAGGTTTATGTTTCCCCAAAAATGATCAACAATTTAGAAATAAACAAAACTGGGTTTTAGCTTAAGGTCTATAAATCTTACTAATTTATAAGATTTTCAATCAATTAAGCTCACTTATATCAAAAGTTTTTTGAAAATTAGTAAAAAGTAGAGTAGAAGAACAGCTTCTGATTCTTTGTAATTAAAAATTTATAAACTTAAAAACTTTAACGTAATTATTACATATGAAGAATACAAAACAGAAAAAATCAAGTTGCATTTAGTTGAATTTTCTTTATTTAGTTTTATATTGGAATCGTATTACACTACTTCAAGGGCTGATTATCTGTCTATTACAGCAGAATTTTCACATTTTTTCGATTACAATTTTTTTCTAATACACCCAAAATCCTAACTTTGGTTTTAGGCAACCCAAATATTCCTCTTTCTTTTATGGTTTTTCGTTTATTTTCGTAACTCTACTAATGTTGCAGAAAAAATTGAAAAATATGTAATAATAATAATAGTACTAGAAGCTTGATCAATGTTTCTTAAACCCAATGTTAATGGGCTTAATGCATTTAGTATATAGTAGAACAACATGAAAATTTATTTAATCATGAACCTTTAAAAATAGCCTAGACATTATATTTAGTTATTCAATGCAACCTTAATGTTTATCCTATGAGAATGCAATCGCAATAATCTTTTTCTGATATTGTTTAAATAGCATTAGAGTTTATCATTAGTTACACAAACTGCTTAACTTGACTTGGCCAGATAAGTAAGCTAATATATTAATATGTTTAATCTGGAACTGTAACCGAAACTAATATGTTATACAAAGTGAGTCAAAACAAATGGAAAGAGGTTGTTGTGAGTAAGAATTTTCTTAGTCTAAATGTAATAGGTGAACTTTAAAAATAGAATTTAAAGATTTTGGAAAGGCAATTAAATAAATTTCACCAAATTTCACGTTCGGAGTGTGTGCAAAGAATAAAGAGAAACATTGTGAAGTTTCGTAATAACTTTGTTAATAAGCTAATAAGACTAAAATAATACAATAAAGCTGATAAAATCGAACCAATGTGTAAATTGAATCTCCACAACTTTGGGACTCGTCCAGGAAATCTAGTGAATCGCCACACATTGAATATTGAATATTTTCTATAAACTAACTTTCAAAAGTTTGAAATTCTGGGATTCCATGAATTAGCATTGAGCTTAACCCTCACCTTTTACCTGCCCTGCTGTGTCTATGTGTGTCTGTGTGTTGCAGCGGTTAAGAGAGAGCCACTCACACTCAGGTGAGAGGTATGCACCCTCTGTTATTATCAGATCGACAACAGTCGATTTAACATTACTGTTCAGTTGTGTTACGACCAGCGCACTAAATGGACGTCTGAGGCGGATGAATTTTTTGAATCGTGCGATTTGTGGGTTAGGGTCTTCGCGTAGTATTTTCGTAGTTTGTTTTGCCTTTTGGCCAATGCCGTCATGAGATTTGTGTATTATTGTTGTTGAGAAAACCAGAAATTGTGCATACGAAACATTAGTCATACGGATATATTGAAAATATAATAAATATAATATGCAAATGCAAATGCAAACCAAACAAGTGTCCCAACCAATGTGTGGCGGCTTAAGGAAGCCAAAAAGTGCAAAATAAATAATAGCAGAAGCATGTAGAAATTTCTACAGAAAACACACACCAAAAGGATTATTATTTTTTAAACCAACATAAACACAAACAAAGCAAAGCAAAAAAGTATAAATAGAAAGAAAAAGCTGAAGGAAAAAAGTCTATTCATTGCCAACACGCGCCAAGCGATAAACCAATTGAGTGGATCAAGATAATATATACCCTTTTAACCTGATCGTTTTTGTTAACTTTCATCATCATCATCATAATGCTGGCCGTTAAGAATTTCTTTCTGCCAGAGCGCACCAAAGCTCCAGAAACTCCGCAGAGATTTTCACGAATGCCTGAGGCATTCCTACGATCCATACGGAGACGTTCATTGCGGGTTAAACGAGCTAAAAGCTTGGTAGTACCCGATAGAACGGAAAAACGTAAATCAGGTGAGGTACAGTGTCGATGTAAGAAGCGACCTACAAACGAAATAAAAAAGTACTTAAATCAACCATAACTAATAACCAAAACAAATGTTCTTAACTTTAAGAACATTTCAACGGATCTTATGATTCATGTGCCTATTTTTTCCAAAAGTCATGGTTCCTAACGAAATATATATTTAACTGTTTATGGCCATCGTTCACTCTTATATTTATAATGATTACGTTTTGGTATGTCCATAAAACTGTTAATAGAATCAGTTATTGGTTAGCTTAAGAATATATAGAATACAAATTGCTAACTATTATCATGTGAAAAGATGCACAATGTGTGACATTACACTTTCACACCTTCCGTTTTTTGTGGCCACTCGCTCTCTCCCTTCCTGTCATTAAGTTGGCATTGAATTTGGCGCTATTATTGTCGACCCGCATTTTCGCAGCATTTGGAGAATCGATAATAGACAACTGAAACGGGGGGAAAAAAAAACACTTTCTTGCCATCGTCCGTTGTCAGGGCCAAAATGCATGTGTGAGTCAGTGTTACGAACCTTTATGAACCCTTAAAACTTACTTTCGTTTTCTCTTTCTCTCTTCGACTCGGATTCATCCTCTATTTCTATGCTTTTCAATCGACCTTTCACTTGTCTTTGATTTCTCAGACAAAAGCCGAGAAAAGAAATAAAGAGCTTTATTTTGCAAATTAGACATAATGTTGTCATAATCTTGTCGGAACTGCGAATAAAAAAGTATCTGGCCAAGACATAAACAGAAGTGAAACTATGTCAAATTGCATTATTAGATATTACACAAGTTGCTGTCAAAGTTTACCTAACACCTTTTGACACATGACACGCGATGTGCCATTTTATATATAAATATATTTTTTTTTGTTTTTGCGTTTTACATTTTTTTTCTTTCAACAATTAAATGTTAATAAAAAGAGACCTTAGCAAGGCCCTTTTGTTTATGCTTTTTTTGTTGATAGTTAAGTCTTGCATAATATGAATTAAGTTTAACAACATTTTATTATATTTTGTGTGAAAGGCAGTTTTAGCTTTTTTGATTATTAATAAATGTTTTGAAAATTGTTTTACATTTATTCACTTGAATTTAGATATGTATGTGAGATTAGATATGCTGCTGGAGATAAAGTTACCATAAAAAATTTCATTTACATTGTGTAATTCCTATTTTTAACTAGAGTTTGGTATATTTTTTTTTTAAGTTTTTATTCGACTTTACGCTTAAATGCAAAAATGCGTATTTTTTTTACAGCCTTGAGTTGGGTCATTAATTTACACTTATAGAGATTGCAAATTCCATTTTCCTCCCATTTATTAATAGAGGGGCATAGAGTGTTGTTGTGTCTATGTGGCTGTGTGTGTGTGTGGCTGTGTGTGTGTGTGTCTATTTTGCTAACCGTCGACTATTATTATGGGGGCCTTAGGTCTTCACAATGATAAGATAAGAGTGCAAATATGATTTATAAATAATTTTTTATTTATTTCCGTTCATTAACTACTGCAAGATCCAGGACCAAGAATTCAAACGAAGTTTCTATACCCTAATGTAATGGGTTAATTGATGAAAGACGACGAAAGTTTATTTTTCTTTCTTTAGTATGTATTTCTTTATAAGAACTAAATATTTCTATGATTATAAAGTTAAGATGATATTTTTGATGACAAAATGTTTTGTCATTTTTCTTAGCAAATCAAACGGAATATATAGTCTTTTATAGTCTACTTCTATAGTGATTTTCTTCCATAAGTTCTCTGGCCTTTGGCATAGTGACTCTACCCTTCTATAGGAGTATAGAAACGATTGTTATTTAATTAAATAAAAAAAAGTCTCTAGCCAAGGGTCTAGCCACGATAAGTCCCCATAACAGATAACAAAGAGAATAATTCTACACCCAACAATAAATACTGGTTAGAATACATAAAATATAAAAATTTTAAATAAAGCAAAAAAAAAAATGTTATTTGTGTTCCAATTTCCTTTTCCACGGTGTGTGACTTTTCAAAGACCTTGACAGTTTTTTTTTTTTTCGTTTTCTATATCCAAACGTCACTCATTGTCGGAAGATCTCTTGATTTTGATATAGCTTTGGACCCCTCAAGCGATTTAAGGCACTTTGGGCCAAAATGGATTGTAGCTTTTTATAATTTTTGTTTATTTTTTTTCTTTTTATGCGTTAAATTGTGTTCTTGTTTTTGGTTATATCTTCTCAAAGTTTGCTTAGATTTGTTGTGCACTCGAGAAACGTCTAAACAAAAAAGACGACGAAAAAACATTATAACATTTAACACATTTAACACATTTTGAGTGCGAAATAAAAAGTAGCAAAATTTAGAACGTTGGAAGATGGAAGATGTATAAATAATTAAAATTAAAACGCAATTGTATTTGTTGTTGGCACATGAACGAGTTATTCGCATGGTACACAAATAAATGTTCAGAGATGATAAAAAGTCATAAAACTGAAATGTTAAAAGTCACGTGATTCAAAAGGTTTATATTTAGCTTAGATTTTTTTTTTTAGATGTAACATATTTGTTTAACATATTATAAAGGCTATTAAGTCTTTAAGCTAATTGGACTGAATTTTATTAGAATTAAAAAACATAATGTTGAAATTTGAAAATTCTTTTCACTATTTCTATAAGTTTTTATGTGGTTTTATTACCTTAGATTTATATGGGTTTGAAAATTTTAATTTTCAGTTGTTAGAAGTTTAACAAATGTTTTTTTGCGTTTCTATTTCAATTAGAATTCACTTTTTTTTCAATTACTTTAATTACGGCTTAATTGGTTGAAAAAAAGACAAATTTCTTAGAGGTTGGTAAAGTTGAGAATAGTTTTTAGGTTTGAAAAGATTTTATACACCACCAATGACTTTCATACTTTAGCGGTCTTTTAGCCTCATTGATTAAGGACTCATTCTGTCTGTTAATACTTTAGCTAATTCAAATTTCTATCTCTATAGAAATTGCTTCATCACGTTGTCATCTCTAATTGAAAGTATCTTCTATCTTGTATCTAAGTGGGCAAATGCAAGACTGCGATGATGATGATGATGATGATGATGATGCTAATGCTGATGTTGTTGTTGATGAGTCGTTTAAGTTGATGAGCACATGGTGCGGCACATGAGATCATGGCGAAATTTGCTTAATACAATGAAATGTTTAGGTGGGGCGCAAAAACTTTGCATAAGCTGCACAGTCTAGCTAATATACGCCTTGACTTGTTAGTTAGGTCAGTAAACCTAGACAATGAATCATAATTTCGTATATCGCATCTTCCTCCCACGCACTCTGACCTCTAAGACAACAAGTTTTTTAACAACTTCCTCAAGCGTGTGCCCTTCTTAATTAATCTCTCTCTCTCTATCAAAATTCTTACAGAGTTTTGTTTTGTGTCTCGAATTAAATTTAACTGCCCACATCAATTAATTCCCGCCCACTAACCATGAAATAAGTCATAAGCATAGATTTCAGTCAAACCATTTATGGCAAGAGGTTTTCCTTAAACAAAATATATACATATCTTATTTTGGGCAGAACTGCTGCCAATTGTTGAACAGTCAAAGACTACAATATTTTTTTGTTGGTGTCATTTTGACTGAGAAGCGGGCACGCTTAACAAACATTCAATCGAGCAACGACCAGCAATCGTTGCGATCATTAATCATTTTTCGGTTTGAGACGCTTCTTTATATGGTTCTTTGCCTTCTTGAAATGGTGTTAAGTATTGTCTAGCTCAACGCACGCGCCTTTGTTGCGGCCATAAGCCAAATAGACATAAAATGCACCTTTACCTTGACAACATTCTGTTGCCCTATAATTATATCTGCTATAAAAGATGATCTCTTTTATTATATGAGCGTAACGTGTAATTAATGAAAGTATTCCACTTACTTATTAAAAAATATATATATATGATAATTTTCCATTTGATGATATCTTTATAAGAAATGGAAATAAAACTCATGTCATGTGGACAGATGTCTATTTGAATTTTTAGAAATTTTAGCATAAATTGCAATTATTGTTTTTGAGTTTTTTTTTTTGCTCATAAATTTTAAAGCAATTAATCGATTTTCTTTGGTCAGGCGCCTAGGATTCATAAAGCAGAATATATGTACACATATTTTCCTTACAAGGATGACCAGGGAACAGCTGACTTTTTTTTTTTTGCTTTCTGCTTCGAATGGTTTGGTCAGGCGCAACAAATTGTCTAATTGCTTACTTTTACTTTTGCTTTCTTTCTCATTCCCTCTTTCTCTCTTTTCTTTCTCTCTGATCTTGGTAGTATTTTAAATTATAACAATTCAAACGCCTTGGAACGAGCCGCTGCCGTTGCCTTTTCTACTGACCTTTTACCTAGAAATCTTAGCTAATTCTCCTTTGTTTCTCGAATTCACATTGATTCGGACAACAGCGATCTATTACAATCTTATTTATTGGGGAGTTTGTTAGTCTGGACTGAACTGTCATCGTAAACAAGCAACGTGTGCGTTCGATCCCAGTAAATTGTCTTCTTCTTGGTTTAATTCTTTTTGCCAGATTTTTTTTTTGTCGAGATTGTTTTAAATTAACTCAAAGTTGAGTGTGTATGCGTGTGTGTTGGCCAAAAGACATCGATGAGTTGAGAGAAACAAACAGATTTGTCTCTCTCTCTCTCAGGTTTTCTGTCTTTTTTGATTTCTGTCTGTTTTGGCCAGCCTGTTGTGGTTCAATGACTTGATGGCCATTAGTTGGTGTTGTTGTTGTTGTTGTTGCAACAGCTTACAGGGGCACTTACCGTCTGGATGTTACTGCTATCAGTCATATACGCCAACTGTCTGAATTGCTGAAGGGGCTATTGAATTACACTCCACTACAATATGCATGATGGCAATTAAATTTGCAAAACAATTGAAATAAATTCACACAATAATTTAAAATAATAAAGCTCTTTACTTCATGTATTTAGTGTCGACAAAAAACAAGTAATGACATCTATTGGAAATGGTTTAGTTTATTTTTACCTTGACTTGAAATAGATTAAAAAACGTAAAGTTTAAAGGAAAAGTTAAGGTTTGAGGGCATAATTTAATAGATCTTAGCTTTTATTATAAAATTAAACAAAACAAAAGCCGACAAACATCCATTGATCAAAACGCAGTTAAGAAAGACTTCAATAAATAATTCACCTGAGAAAATCTTTCTAAAAAGGAACACCTCCTAAGAGTCTAAGCCCTCTCTTAGATCTATGCAACTACTAAAACAGCTCAGATGAGATTAAGCTTAAGTAACCCGTTTTAAGCCCTCTTTTATACCCTTTCATCGACTAAAATAGATTGTAATTCAGTTAAAAAAAAACTTTCTGAGCACACACACCTTTATGACATGAATCAGTTTAAATTAATTCCTTCTTCAACTCGATTTTAAACCTCTCTAAAGCGGACACCTTTTAAAGCCTTTTCAAGTTTGTTTTACTCCTTCTCTAACTTTATTCTAAAATAAATATAGCAAAAGTAATTTTCAGCAGTCATTAAATTTTCGACTCTTTTTTCTTGTGTTTAAATTACGTTGAACATTAAAAAAATCAATTTAAATACTCAAGTTTAATGGATCATTTAGAGTTAGAGTTAGAGTTTTAAGTTGAATCGTGTTTAGAGTATTAAAAATTGCAAATCATGACTTTTTATTGAACCATACGCCATGAGTTCCTAAACAATTCCTTTCTAATGACATTGAATTTATAACTCCTGAATCATCATTAACACCAACATCATCCTCTTCGTCTTTATCTTTATCAACTATATAACTTTATGTATCTTTTTTTTTTTGCTATCTTATTAAATATCAGATTTTTTTATGATGAACCCGCAGCATAGTGTTAATTTCAAACACACACGCAATCATCATCATAACCGAAAAGAAAAACACACGAAAACAGCCAAGAAAAACCAAAACTTGAACCGGTTATACTCATATGTATATGTATGTGTTGTAAGATTTCATGTAAGAGAGAATCACTTGAGTGTGACTGAACTTTTGAGTGTTGGGGCATAAAGGAAATCAGAGATGTAATAATAATAATAATAATGAAAAAAAGGGAATTCCTTCCATCTAGCCATCGGATACTGCGATACTTAAACTTAATGTTGAATAGAGAGACAAAAACAAAAACAAAATAAAATAAAACCTTGGAATTGCCATTTGTGGAAAATTATGATGGAATTTGGCGTCAACAAGCGATTCAATGTTGCACATTAGAATTTCAATGGGAACCTAAATAACAACTTCCGCTTTTTACAGTCCATATAAGCGACAGAGGAGCATGGGGGAGCGAACAAAGGGCAAACCAAGGGTTTTAATTTTTTGTTTGTTTTCCGTTGCTATTTTTTTTGTATTTTTTTTTTTGGTTTTGGTGAGCCCAACCCATGACCGAACCATCAAATGGTCGGCCATCTATGGTGTTGGTCAGTCAACTGTCCATACAGAAATTCAATTTTTTTGATCGTTTTGTTTAGATACAATTTATATTCTGAATATAATCTGATATAGAGAAAGGGAAGAGGTAGAGAGAGAGAGTCAATAGGAACTAAAGGTACAATAAAGTGTGTCCAATAAAATTGCCGCCTAGTTTGGCTTTATTTGGAGAGAAAATCCCCTCAAATGATTGCTGAATTGCCACTGAGTGTATGTGTGTGTGTGTGAGTGTGTGCTGCTGTTGATTATTTGGTGGTGGTGCTGGTGGTTACTTTTTTCCACCAACAAGTGTCCAACCATCCACACACCACAACTCCACATCAAGTCTTAAAGCGGAAGCGGCATTTGAAACGTGTCGTTTTGGGTGTCTCATTCATTCATTCAAAACTAATTTGCATATTTTTCAAGCTATTTTTCATTTACAATAAAAATGCATTTACATTTTCTATGCCATCCATCCCCTTCTCTCCCTCTCTCTTAAGCGTTTGACAGGTTACGTCTTGGCCTAAGTCTTGGTATTGGATTTAATTGAAAATACGTCAAATTGTTTGGGTTTCATTTTGATGGTAAAACTAAGGGGGAAAGAAACGAAAATTTTAGAATTAAATTTCCTTTAAACAAATTGGTTTTTCTTTTGGTTATGCTTGAGATGAATTTTCCCAGGGTCAAGAAAAATGCAATGCTAAGAAATGGTCAATAAATTTTATGAAAAACCAAGTGGTAAATTAGTAAAAGAAGATCGTTAAGATAAAAGTCCTGTAGTTTATTAGCTCAAAAGTTGTTTGATTGGATTTCGCTTGACTTCTTTGCTCATACATATATTTCTGTCATATTCTTCCCATTGGCAGCAAAACTTCACATAAACCACAAACACACACTCGGAAACACACACCTATTCCACACAATCAAAATCAAAATCTCACCGCATAAATATTAAACATAAATACGAATGCAATTTTCTTTATATTTTCCCCCGTTTTTCATATTTTTTTTTTTTGTGGGACAGCAGCTGAAAATTGTCTAAGGACACGCGTGCGTCTGCAAAACGAATAGAATCCCAAGAATCACACACAGACTTTGCGCTGTCTTTTTCCCAAAAACAACACAAGAGAAGTGAAATGGAAAAGCAGAAATCTTTCTTTTCACAATTGTGCGCCTCTCAGGCACTGACACTTCATAAATATGTCATATTTAATAGAGTGCAGGCTACTGAGACAACGACCAACCACCGCATTACCGCCTGCTTTGACTTATCCTTGATGCCTCTCCTCCTTGGCTGACTGACTGACTGACTCACTGCCTGACTCTCTCTCTTTCTCTTCCTTATCTCACTTGCTTTCTTCTATTGTCAAATTTCTTCTTTTTTTTTTTTTTTTTTTTGATTGACTCTCCCTGGGACCGGGTGTCTTTTTTTTTCTCATTTTGCAATTTTTTGTAAAAAAAAAACATTATTTTTTTTCTAGTGGGGGAAAACTTGGGAAAAATTACATGTATTTCTATATACTTTTTTATCATTGTAAGATGATCGTTGTCATAAATTTGACACTTAATCGTTTTTCTACTTTTTTCTTCTCTGGGTGGAAATGAAAAATTTACATTTAGGCAGAGGAAAACGTTATTTAAAAGTATGTCTCATCAATTATTAGGAAAGGTCTTACAAAAAATTATTATTGCAGATTCATTTCAGTTCTATTGAAAATTTTTATAAGATTAGATTGAGTGTTTGTCGATAAGAGAGACCAAGTCATTCAATAGATAGTGCAGTTTTGACCTACTAAACATTAGAATGAAGTTAGCTAATGCAATGAGGAAATTTTTGTTTTTAGGATTATTGTGTCACCTTATCTTTGCGGAAAAGAAATTGGAATTTAGACCATTAAATATCAGCAGAAAGAGTAATAGCTAGCCACTAGAAACTGTTTCACAAGTTGTCGATTATATATACTTAAGGATATCTTAACTTATCTCTCTTTTTAGGCTGTCTATTCTAACATTTACTTATCTTTATATATTTAGATATCTTTGCATTATAAGGCAACTTTCTTGGTGTTTTTAACATTTGATTAGGCATTAAGTTTTGGGGACTTTATTAAGTTTTAGAATGACACTTTCCTGTTAAATTATTATCACTATATAAAACTTATTTATCAAATTTCACTACCTGAACTGAATTTCATTGAAAAAGTTCAAGAATAAGCAAATTGCTTTAACTTTTCTTATCACAATTTCTGTTTAATTACAAATAAACAAAGACAGGTAAAAAAAAAAAAAACGATCGGTTTTACATTCTTGATAAGCTGATAAGCCTTCTTCACTCAATATGTGGAAAATCGGTCGTAAGTGTACGATAAGAGAGCTTATATACACAAATGTATACCAATATATCATGGTTGACTTTGGTTTTCTTTCTTTTTTTATGTCTTTTCCCCTTTGTTTTTATTTTCGACTGTTTTTACTGCCGCGTGTGTTGCAATTTGCCTTTGTTTCACACAAGATAAATGAGTCAAGCAAATATAATACTTAAGAAAAAAAAACTGAAACAAAGAAATATCTGTATATATGTATATAAACAGGTTTGCCAAAAATGGAGTATGACCTTCAAGTAGTAGAGTGTTTAGCATAAATTTTTAGGCCAACCAAAAGATGCTTTATTACCTGAGGCCACATAAATCTCAGGCAAGCAGCCAATGACAGACAGGCAAGGAAGTAAGAAAGGAAGGAAGGAAGACTGAAGACATTAGCAGCATCCTTGAAGAGGGCAAGAATTAACCCTTTAATTGCTCGGGGCGTGGTCTATCTACATAGACACTTAATCTTTAAAGAACTTTACCTTAATGTGCCATCTCTTTCTATATATGCGTGTGTGTGTGTGTGTGTGTGTGTGCGTATGTGTGTTTGGACAGCAAATTAATACCAATTGCCAGCAGCCAACAGCAAGTCGGGGGAGTCGGCGGCATTCCATTCAATTTATCAAAATCCAACACATGTTCTCATATCTATTTTCACTTTCATTTCAACTCCCTCGCATTTCCCTCTGTTGTCTGTGTGTCTATGTGTGTTTTGCTTATATTCTAATGATGCGTGAATTTTGATACCTCCTAGCGGTTGGAGTATATATTTCAAGCGCAAAATTGTTGAAACAAATATTTTTGCACTTCAAAGGCATCAAAACTTGAGTCTTGTTTCTAGGTTTGCACACTTAGACTTAGATCAATAAAGAAGAAGATTTTAATATCTTACATGTAAAAGGAATATAATGGGTATCATTTGGTCTACATAATATAGCCAAAGCCACTCCCACATCTGTGTGTACATATATACATACGTGGTATTAGGCATCCCGAAGTGTTGGTACTCATACTTAAAATTTTCTGTCATAATTTCCTTTGTTTCATTCAGTTTGATGAAGTCATGTAGAGTGTACCTGACTGACTGACTGACTGACCCCCCGTTAACTCAAATGAAATTCCTACACGTGACATATACATACTTGTACATATCTATTTGCCCCGATATGTGCAATATGTAGCCCTCCCCAACCATCCCCCATATCCATCCATCCCCGTCTCAATTGCGTGACCATGCCTTGAAGTGTGTTGCTTAAAATTCATTCGAGCAGAACTTGAACAAACAGTTGGTAAAGATGACATAGAGAGACCCTCTCTCTCCCTCTGTCTGGTCATAACTTTTGATAACTAACTAGGTTTTTTTTACGTGTGCATTAGCTATTTTGCTTTGTAATTATATTTAAGTATAACCGTTTAGGTTTCATTGTTTGTCGAAAATACTTAAGAAACTATAGGAAATAGGTTTTTAAAGAGGGAAAACGACTTAGAAATCGAAAACAAGTTCATTAACTTAATGACAGATATCTATATTTACGATATTCATTCTAATTATAGAAAGTCACAGACAATTGTAAACACCTTTCATATAATTGATTCCAAATTCTCTGGTGATTAGAAGTTTAAGAACCTTATTACCATTAGAAGTATCACACCTTAATAATGTTTTCATAGTTGAGTCGAATTCTTTTGCCTTAAAATTCTTTAGATCTGAACTAAGTTTTGAAGTAAATGAAGTAAGTAAGTCGTCTCGCCGACTTAGGTATACCATACACCAGTAAAACAAATATTTCAAATTTGTAATAACAAATGCATTTTGCCTATTTCAAAAAAATTCTGTTCACATGCTTTTTACAAGCATATCTTAGTATCTCACTCACTCATGCATCTGAGCACCCTAGCGCCACCACCCGCCAACGGCCAACTCCGGCCTTATGGGAAAACGTTTATATGCATAACTTGGCTATTTTTTGTCCGATTTTGATCAAATTTGGTATTTTGCTGGGTATTAGTATCAAATTCAAGTGTGCCAAATTTGATTCCACAAAGTAAAAAATTACGGGAGATAATCGAGTTTTTCAAATTGCGGGGGCGGAAAGGGGCGTGGCAAAATCTTTATACATACAAAATGTGCGCATTTACTAAGCAAATATACATACCAAATATGGTGTCTCTAGCTGCAATAGTTTTTGAGATAAACGTTTTTTTTTAATTGCGGGGGCGGAAAGGGGCGTGGCAAAATTTTGAAATAAACTCGATCACTCTACATACTACATGAGCCTACATACCAAATTTGGTGGCTCTATCTCTTATAGTCTCTGAGATCTAGGCGTTCATACGGACGGACAGACGGACGGACGGACGGACGGACGGACGGACGGACGGACGGACGGACGGACAGACGGACGGACAGACGGACATGGCTATATCGACTCGGCTGTTGATACTGATCAAGAATATATATACTTTATGGGGTCGGAAAAGCTTCCTTCTGCCTGTTACATACATTTTGGCGACTTTAATATACCATTTCACCCTATGGGTGTATGGTATAAAAAATGTTCTACTTTTTATATTCAAAGTAATCAGAGAGAGGCAGAAATTCTATTTCATCTTCAATTCGATTTCTTAACTCAAAATATTTCTCTGTTGGCAATGATTTATAAGACTCTCTCTATGTAAAAGCCAACTGGTGTTTGCTCTTCACAAGTATATATGTATATATACACATCTGTAGGTATATAGTTAGAGTTGGACCTTCTGCTCTTTCCTGTTTCTTTTCACCTTCTTTTTGGCTGGCTAATCTTGTTTGTGCGATCGCCCTTTTTGCTCAAAAATCGTTGTGGGCTTTGCTAATTTTCTTTTGCCTTTTGTTATTTTTCTTTTTGGATGGAAAAACCTTATTTCTACTCTCCTTTCTCCTACTCTCCTCTTCCGCCTCTGCCTCAGCCTCTCGCTCTCTAAATAACTCTCAACTACCGTTTTTGCTTGATCTTGGACAAAAAAGAAGACAAAAGAAAGTAAATCAGATTTGGGAGCAGATGTGCAAACGACGATCCCAATGATGATGATCCCGATGACGATGATGATGACGACGACGACGACGCCAACACACTATAAGACCTGAACGAGGTTGGGCTTCCTCTCTCTCTGATTTATTATTGTTATCTTTCGGACATTGTCGACACGGTCAGCCTACCTAAATATTTTCATACCAATTTCAAGACGTGGGCTCATGCAAAATAATGAGAAATGCAAACCTATGGTTACATACACATGATTTATATGAGTTCATATTTTGGTATTCATAATGCCATTATTTTGGTTATGGCTTATTAAAAATACATTTGTTTGTCCAAAAAAAAACCCCAAAAACTATCAAAATAGCCCAAGGAATATGTTGTCATAGACGATCATAAATGAAAATAATGGCTGATTGTGGTCGGTCTCACCAATTAAGGTTTAGATTAGTGTTTTCGTTCATTTCTAATGCCCTGGCAGAGATTCTTATGACTAGAATCAATTTAGCCAACTTCAGCTGTTTGTACTTATAGTAATAAGACTAAAGCAGTTCTTGTTATACATTATATAGATGAAAATCTATGTCTTATTGATCTGATCGAATTGGTATGATAGATTAAGAATGAATTTTAAAATTGATATTCATTTTCTTTTCCTTTTCTAGTATTGTAACACTATTTTGATTCTAATTTGGTTGGGTTTTTAAAATGTTCTATATTTAAAATGTTTATTGTTTATAATTTTGGATAAAAAAAGTTCCGAAATTCGACTTAGAGAATTTTCATAGATAAATAAAGTAAGTCAGACAAGACAAATTAATCGGTTAATAAAAAAATCCATCTGTAAAGTATATAAAACATCAATGTGAATCAAGATCCATGATATAAGAATTGAGTTTCTGTCGTATAGATTGAATTGTAACAACTGGCTTCATTTCCAGCTTGACTATTTCGATAATCAGATCCTTTTACTATGGGTAATCAAAGAAAAAAGGACACAAGCGTAGAGAGGTCAACCAATTAAGGCTAAAATAATGAAACTTGTATAATATATCATGCAACCATTTTGATGACACTTTAGCCACAAAGCATCTTTGCATTTATATCTAGTGGTTCCTTTATTTTATGTATTTAACAATTATCAAACATTTTTTATGGCTTAGTTTAGTTTGGTAAACATATTTTCAGCTGTATTTGTTGGTACTTGATGGCTACTGTATGGTAATAAAAAATTGTTTATCATCATCCTTATGACTGACATCCTTAAGACCATGACTAATAAATGTATCTTTTTACTATGTGGCACGCTTCAAGGTGGTGTTATAAACTATATGACCTGGTTACAGCTGTCCTCCTCTCTCTCTCTTTCTCAATGCATAATAACTTGAGGCCATCTTAGAATTGAGACAGTACACATTGGTTAGAAGGGGTGAGGGAGGTTCAAAAGGTCAGCTGTTTGTCCTATCTTCTTCTTTATAGCAAAATAGACAATTTTCATATTGTACACTAATTAAAATGCTTAACCCACATCAAAAGACTTAAGGGAAATCCCAAGAAACCTTTTTTTTTATTCTATCGAGTACAAACACAAACAAACAAACAAACCCCTTTTTCCACACTCTCAATCTCTCGATTTTCACATTTGGTTTTCCTTTTTACTTCTTCTATTGGGGTGTTCAACTCGTTTGCATATATAATTAGTTTGGGAATTTTCTTGGATTTTCCTCCATTCACTGACAACTATGGCGACATTTGACATGAGTTTGAGTTACGATCCCGTAGCGCAAAAAAAAAAAAAAAAAAAAAACACGGAAAAGGATTTTGGACCAACTTAAAGGGTTCAACAAGAAACTGGCTAGCGGTTTGAACTTCACACATCGGAGACCTTACCCTAGTTAGGATACCAACCCGACGCGTCGTTGCATCATTAGTCAATCTTAAAGATGCATTTGTAACTGGGCTTGTAATTTTAAGCCCATCTATTCTTTTGCCTAATGATAGTCATTAATATTGTTAGAGAAGAAAAAAAAGAAGAGAGATTTGTTTTCAATTTGATTACTGGTTTTGTTTCTGATTACTGACTTTGGATTCTGTTACGGATCCTTTTGCTCATTTGGCCGCCATATTTGATTTGTTGTCCATGGCAAATTGCGAAAACCGCGCTAATTTTTTTCACTCCCTGGCATATATCATCTTCAGTTGTCTCCCTTATACTCACATTATGTATATATAAATAGATTCTATCTTTCTTTCTTTCTTTTCGTTGTATATAAAATGATCTAACAAAAGACATATTTATTTCATTTTAATTTGTAATTTTGCGCTCTGGTCAGTGAAACCAGTTGAACTTGTTCGTCTCTCCTTCAGTCGATTAACAACAACAAAAATTGTATAAGAAACAAGTTTCCAAAAAAAGGAAAAGAAAAAAAAATAAAAATAATAATAAAAAGCAAGAGGTCCACCCTTGAGACAGACTGCAAACATATCCATATCTGTGTTCCATATCCATGTCCATGTCCGAAAGTCCTTGTCCTCAGTGTTTACTCAAGCAACTCTTAACAACTCATAATAGAGCAATTTTCACGTGTCCTTCTTTGCCTTGAAAGTCCTAGTAAATCATCACAAGCTGGTCAAGCACTGCTGTTCATGTCCAAAGCAGAGGGTTTGTCCTTTTACCATTGTCACTCCTTGCCCCCGGACTTCTTTTCCCTTTCCTCTCCCCCATCAACCAAACCCTAACCAAATGTCAGCCTCACCCCCTTTTTGCCACATCTGTGAAATTGATCATGGCACTTGGGTTTTTAGTTCCTGGCATTTTGTGAGCTTGGGAAGATTTATTTTGTCACTTTTATAGTGTTTTTATAGTGGTTTGTTGGCATTTCTTTTACGGTTTAACACCTAGTTAAATTTTGGGCGTGAAGTGGATCATAAATTGTCATGACTAAAGATTGTTTTTTTTTTTGCATAAAATATGTATCCATAAATTCATAAAAAATATAATATATAAATATATTCAAGCATTGAACTAAGAAATTAAACGACGAAGACAAGTTGATAGCGGATCAAACAGTTATTTAGACTGTGAATCGGGATAGAAATTCTATGGCATTCTTCTTGAAATGGTTTTTGATGTAATATTCGACTCTGATGACTCATCACTTGGTCACTTGAATGCTCTAAGCACTTTTACCTCAAGGTCTAGAAGTCTGTAAGCCTTTCATATACATATAACTCAAAAAGCAATCAATCAATGATACATTGTCGAAATTAATCGAAATCGCATGACTCTATCAGGTAAATGGAATCCCAAAAATTGAATGAAATCTACCAACAGCTGTTGTATCGATTACAAATCAAGTTCAACTTGTTCCAATTATGCTATACACATGTCATTTTCCAACTGATGGTTGGGCAAAAACGTTTAACCTTGAAAGAAGCACAAATAAAACAAAATGAACCTTTAAAAAAGACCACAGCAGCTGTGCGCCAAAAAGGCAAAAAAAAAAAAAAAAAAGAAAGAAAGAGATCGTAACTCTGATTGAGCTAATTCAAAATCAGAAAGCGAACAAACTGACAATTTCCAAGTCCCAGAACCCAATGGAATGATAAAATGGCAAAGAAGCTTCAGCTTTTTCCTTCGAGCTGTCAATCAAAAGAATGAAGGATATTTTGTAGACATTTGCATAAGAACCATTTATATATATTTAATGATGGATGTCGGGAATGGTTTTTGTAGATCATTCAAACTGGTTTCAGTGTCAGTTTGAGCTAATTACGCTGTGAACTCGTTTTTTCTGTTAAATTTTTACTAATGATGATTTAATTTACGATTTTCCTTACAGATTCATTTGTAAATAGTCAGGAATGGACTATTTCACGTTCGGTGCCCGATCTAAGGTTGGGCATTGTGGGTTCTTTGAACTCTGGCAAATCGGCTCTTGTACATCGTTATCTCACGGGTTCCTATATGCAAGAGGAGTCCCCTGAGGGTGGACGCTTCAAGAAGGAAGTCTTTATCGATGGTCAAAGCTATTTGCTTCTAATACGCGATGAGGGTGGAGCTCCTGAAATGCAGGTAAGTCACATAAAATATTCAACAACAGCAAGAAAAATGCTTAGTTTGGGGGGAAATGGAAAAATGATGTATGGCCTGGGAACATGTGTTCTATTTTTGCTCAACACACAGAAATGGAATGTAAAGAGCAAAGTTACATTTTCTATTTCTTTTTTTTTTTTGCCCTTATCAATTGGTAAATATTTGGATTGAGGTCAGCAAGGGATCAACAACAAGACTGACAGGGGGTATGAGAAATTTTCTTCTTTGGGGGTAGTGCTCGGAAAAACTTTTTTTTATTATTATTATTATTATTGGGGTTGCTATGAGGTTGCAAAGTAGTAAAGAAGTGTCTTAGCAGGTTGCTACGTTGGCTTAAGAGAATTGAATTTGTTTATCGGTCTTTATTCTATTTTTTTTTTTTTTTCTGTGGCTCATAAATATAATTTGTCTGATTGAGCCCTAGACAGGCCTTTAGGCTATAGGCTAAATGCTGAGTAGAACCCTTGTCATTGGCAAATCTATAAAAAACGTATCAGATAAAATATTTTAAAAGCAAACAAAAGTCTATTTGAGCAAAGTTTCTTGCCCTGGTCAGAAAAATTCTCTTAGCAATTTTTATATGTCTATAAACTGTCGGCATATTGAGTTATAGATAAGAATAGGATATATTCTGATACTTATTAGCTAGTGATAAAAGGGGGTTAATCAAGTGCACAAGTTAGTTTGCATTCGCAATTAATCGATGTTAATTATCTAATATACTCATTTCTTAAAACCTTCTTAGACTTAATACTTCTATCTGATTTTAAAATTTAAATCATTCTTAAAATTGTTTGAAGTTCCAAATGAACAGGTTAGGACCTCTTCTGCGTATTGGCTCATTATTAAACATTGGTTTAGTTTTAAACTTTAAGAAGAGGCTTAGTGTTAATTTGGTTAGTTATAAGATGCTGGATTATAAAGGTAATAATTGGGCTAGTCTGTAAGTTTCCATTTACTTAAAGCTTAAATAAAAAGACTATAAGAGTTATAAAATCATTGGGACTCTGTTTCAAATAGATAAGTTTGTAACTAGTTCAACAATATTGAAGTTTTTCCTACAATAAGATGTGAAAAAATTCAATAGAGTATTTCAAAGTCTCACTTTACTTTTCCCATTGTCATTTTCAATCAATTATTCAACTTTCTATCCTAATTGGGTTTCTTTTTTTTTGCTGTCCTTTTGAATTTGGCCAAGCTTGCAGCAAAGTTTGCCTTGAGACTGGACATTGTAGGTGGGTGGTGGGAGGAGCAGCCTCACTGGCATGACTCACTTAGTCGACTTGTGACCTTTGGCAGTATAGAAAAACTTTGTCGCAATGTAGATAAATACTTTTCTACTCCCTCTCCCCCACTCTTATGTGTGTTTCTTGTGATCCGGCCAAAGGTTATGACGACAAAACGTGATGCAGTAAAAGTTTGTTGTGAATTTTTTTGTTCTCCTTCTTTGGCCGAAAGCCAATAACTGGGCCCCTTATCCCAGAAAGAAAGGGAGTGAGCGAGAGAGAGGGAGCAACCCTCAAGGGTTTACCTTTACCTTACCTTAGACTCTACAATGCTCAACCCCTTGCACTACATTGTGCAAAACTTTTCATTCTTGCAAAAGCAAATGCAATTGGAAATCTGCGATAAAAGGGATATATGGACGTATGGGGAACCATAATTAAAGTGAACTTAACTGCGGGCTATTTACATTTTCTCTTTTTGTGTTCGTTTGACTCATTGAGCTTTAGTTTTTGTTCGGCTTCCTTTGATTCGCAATTGGGATAGAGCGGGAAGGGGGATCCTTTTTTCGCAATTGCGAAATATCCTTCAGAGTTTGCAGCGGCTTAAAAAATGGTGAAGGGTGAAAGTGTGGATTATAATTTTTAAGCTGCTTTCGCTTTTCATTCGCGTTTTTTTTTTTTTATTTGTGGTTGTATTTATCCTGTACTAGGGAGGGCAGGGGGAGGAGGCTGTGGCAGGGGTGGGCCTAGAAGTGGGTTGGAAGGCTCATAAAAAATGTGCCAGACACGCGAACTGTGACCCTCGAAATCCTAATAACATCCTTCTAATCCCTGGACTGACTGTCTCCCGTTGTTAGCGATTTTTCCTCTTACTTACTTTTTTGTTGTGTTTGATCCTTCTGTATTTATTTAAATTGCAGTCGGCAGTTTTTTTTTTATTATTTTGAAATTTGAAACGCTAAATTCGTTGTTTGCATTTTCTTTCAATATTGCAAGTCAAGCATGTGATTGACCCAAATTTCGAGGGATTTGAATAGGGTTTGCAGCGGATTAAAAGGGAGTTGCAGTTTGAGAGTCTTTGCATTTGAAAGCTTAATTTCTTAGACAAGGCTTTAGCTAGTTGTTGGCGCTTAATCTGTGAGAAGGACATGGACTTGCTGATAACCTTTAGAAAGTAGTAAAAATGACTATCTTCTATTACTTAAAGTAAGGCTAACTTAGTTAGTTCAACTTTCACAATACATAATATACTCCACAAATTGTAGCTACAGGGTATTAAAATGCATTTGGCACCCTTAAACAGTTTGACATGCAAGCATTTATATTTTCACCTAGTAAGAGTTTTAGAATCAGTTTTTCCTTCAGTTTGACAAGCAGAAATAAAGTTTAAGGGCAACTGTAGCAGTTTTAGAGTCTCCATGGTGGTGTACAGTTTTAGATCCACAGTTTTAGAGCCACTCCGATTTGAATAATTTTCATAAATCATTTCTCACACTTGATTGCACATTTTGCTTATTAAATGGCTTAACTTGCATAATGCATGTCAAACTGTCAATCAACTCACCCTCACTCACTCTCGCATGAATGACGTCTCTCTGCGTCGCTCTACCCCTTCTCGTGGTACCCACCCATTCCTCATTCAACTCGTAACTTTTGTTACACATTTTGCGACAGTTTCTCTCTTTCCAATTGACAAAATTTGACTCATTTACCACTAATTTAATGTCATTTTCTTTCCATCTTATGGCTAAAAATATCTGTCATTCGCATATTTGTAGTATGCAACATAATAAACCCATATTTCATAAACTACAATAACCCTCGATTTTTGTCTGACTAAACATAAATGTTTCCTCCCCAAAAATGAAAGAAAGTCCACCCAAAACACCCTCTCAGACAGTAGACAAACACATTCATGGGGAGAACTTTGGATGAAATCACTCACTCAATGGGCGACGCGTCGCCACTCGGTCGCGTTTTTTTTTTCCGCCTTTCTGTATATAAGTACATATTTTTGTTGTTGTTTTTGTCGGAGTTGAATATCATTACCATATACCATATACAAAGCGAGAAAAGGATGAGGAAAAGGACGATGACGGCGACGACGACAATATTGCATGCAAGGACTACGAGTTGTCGATTTCTTATTGTGTGGGTGGTGTGGGGTGCATGGCGGCCACAGTCATGTTCACCTGGTTAGAGACCATTTAAGACCAAACAGATCAAAGAATTTTTAAGGTGATGCTTGTAACAAATCCTTGTTATCGTTGATAATTGATAAGTTGACGGTTTTCAATTAATGATATTCTGAAATATTGTTACAGTTAAAAAAAAGCATAAATCGTTGCATTACAAACTTTTGTTGAGATTATCCATACAAAATTTGGAAAATTTGCTTTAGTTTTTCTGATATACATACATATGTATAACTAACTTTAAAACCAACTTATTAATTAAATATACAGTTTGAAACGATATCTCATTTGAAAAAACTTTAGCTTAGAAGGCAGGCACTTACTTAATTAACAGAGGAACTAAAGTGAACTATAACTGTTATTCAAAGAAGTGCCAAAAGTTACTTTAATAGACATTGATGGACTTTATCATATTAGAACTTTTCACATGCAGGCAGACAGAGAGGCATTCAACCTATTTGTGTGGACCCCATTGTTAGCTTTCCTGCAACTTTTTCTGCCCATCATTTCCAGCACATATGTATCGAGTTCTGGCCATGTGCAACTTTTCTTGCTGCTGTCGTTTTCCGTTTCCCCTTTTCGGGGGGTTTTTTTGTCCTCTGTTTTTTGGTTTTTTTTTTGCTTTTCTTTCCTGTTTCCTTCTCTGCATACATTTTCACAACAAATCATAAAAAGTGGCAATGATGGCGTCGGGGGAGTGGCGGGCAGGCAGTCAGACAAAACCACCCAACTACCCACCCACCCACTGTGGCAAAGGACGCGCCGTGTTGCCAGGATATATTCTCGCTGTCGCCAGTTGTTTGTCGACTGGCTTGCCGTGCGGGCGGTTTTTTGTGTGTGGCTCCCAGAACTGTCTCTGCCAGCTCGGAGTTTATAGTTCGTTTCGAGTTATATAAATAATTCATTCGGATTCCATTGGACAGGTAGAGTTAAACGGATAAACGAAAAACAATCAAATAAATAAATAATTAATTGATGAGGTCGAATCGATGTTATCAATAGAAAAGGAGGAGGGAGTAGAGTAGAAAGGCAACTTTAACTACCTTTCAATTCTGCGCAGAAGTTCATTATGCTTTGGAGTTTATGTCTGTGTCTGTATGTGTGTTGGTTTTTTGTTTTTGTGTGTTGAAGAGGAGAATCATTAAAAAATGTTGTTAAACTCACGGCGGACTCGCTTCTTACTGCTAGAGAGTCAGGCTTCAAGTGCTTCATTAGCGACTTTCTCAAGTATGTGTGAGCCGCTGCCAAGTAACATGTCCTGCGTCCCATGTCCCAGGCCCAGCCTCCAAATGTTTGTTGTGTCCATTGTTTTGCACGCTTCCGCCAGACGCTGCAGTTTTGTTATTGAATCTCCTGCCAAAGGGTTTGGGGTTTTTTTTTTATTCTTTCTCTTGTTTTCGTTGCTGATGCTGATGATGATGATGATGATGATGAGGGGCTTACAAAGTCAAGGACTCGACGTTTGTTTTTAGCTTGCTTTTGTTTTCAGTCAGTCTTTCGGATTTCTTTGCCTTTTCACTCATTTTGTTTTTCTCTCTTTCTCTCTTTATCTTTACAGTTCGCTGGCTGGGTGGATGCGGTAATCTTTGTATTTAGCCTGGAAAACGAGGGCAGTTTCAATACCGTTTATAATTATTATACGAAAATGGCGCATTTTCGTAATGGACAGGATATACCAATGATATTGGTAGGCACGCAAGGTAAGCAATTGATTTTTCAACAATTAAATGAAACTATTGTAAAATAAGTTTTATGATTTTTTTTCTTAACTTTTGTAACACGTGAAAGGCAACAAAAATAAGCTGGTTATCTGTATAACCCTCTTTTGAAATTTGAGTTCCCTAATCATCTTAGTTTAGAATTGTAATGGCATTTTACTATTTCAACTAGAACCAGTATTTGTGTCTTCCATATAATGCAACTATCTAGTGATAACTTACTTTATACTGTACATCCGCAGCTCTAATTTACCCCTTAAAGTATGCAATATGCTGCAAAAGTGTTTGCTAACTAAATTATCATATGCCTTGTAACTTAGAAATTGTCCATTAACAATGTTTGCTTCAACACTTATTTCTTTTGAGAGCAGGAATGTTTAGTTTCTTTAACAAGTGAATTCTTGGCATACTTTAGGGGGCAAATATTCCCCACTTTCACATTTCTCGATACGCCACTGGCAATGTGGACATCTACATATTTAGCATAAACGACTTTCTTTTATGTCGCCAAACGGTTATTCTGTAAATTCAAACCCATTTGTTTTTTCTAATTCTCTTTCCGCAGATGCCATTAGTGAACGTAATCCACGCGTTATTGATGACACACGAGCCCGTAAGCTGGCTAGTGACTTGAAGCGTTGCTCCTACTACGAGACCTGCGCTACTTATGGCCTGAATGTGGAACGGGTATTCCAAGATGGTAAGTACTAACAGCAGCAGATAGCATATTCTAATAAGAAGGAAAGCATTAACATTTTGTTTTGATATCCCTTGCAGCCTGTCAGAAGGTCCTCTCCCAGCGTCTGCCTCTACCCGCCTCTGTGCAACCTCCACGTCCCACAACACCGCAAGGCACACGACTGGGCTTGGCTCCCTATCAGCCACCCAATCTGAATGGACAGCAACGTGGACAGCAGCAGCAGTTGCCATTGCGAATGAGTGCGGATTTCGCCCAGGCTGAGCAGAAATTGTGGTCTTTGCAGGCGACAGGAACATCGGCGGCAGGATCTACGGTGGAGAATAATAACATTACCAAATACAATCCAGGAGCAATTACAGTCAATACGAATTCATCATCATCGAATTTAATGGGCGATTGTTCTCAGGTGCAGTTAAGAGATCCACGTGATTTAGCTCCACCACCCGGCAAGGAATTGCCCACGCCGACTTCGACACCAACCACAAGTCGCAAGAGTCGCCGACGTTCGAATCTCTTTATACCCTCGTCATCAAAGAAGGCTGACAAAGATAAGGACTCCAAGAGCAGTGAACTGGGCAGTGGCCGATCCATACCCATTAAGCAGGGTTATCTCTATAAACGTTCAAGCAAATCCCTGAACAAGGAATGGAAAAAGAAATATGTGACACTCTGTGATGATGGCAGACTGACTTATCATCCATCATTGCATGATTATATGGACGATGTCCATGGCAAGGAGATACCCTTGCAATATGTCACTGTCAAGGTGCCAGGTCAGAAGCCAAGGGGCTCGAAATCCATTATAACCAACAGTGCCCTGACTAGCTCCCTCCTGGCCAATGGTCAGCGGGCGCAAAGTGCACTTAGCGATGGCATTGGCTGCCTAACCCTGGCCAAGGATAATCAACGTAAGCTAAGCGAAAAGCTCTCCTTGCTGGGCACCGGAGCGAGTAGTGGCTCAGTGGCCGGAGGTAATGCAGGTGCGGTTTCTGGCATAAGCGGTGTGGAGCCCCTTAAATCGAATAGTTCACAACAGACAAGCGGAGACGAGGGTATTGCCATGTCCAATTCAAATTCACAGACTTTCATAGCCGCAGGCAATGATATGCTGCAGGCTAGCAAATTGGAGGCCCAAACCCCAAATGTCAAGAAGCGGCATCGGCGCATGAAGAGCAGCAGCGTCAAGGCCAATGAGGCAGATGATAATGATGGCTATGAATTCTATATTGTCTCCCTGGACTCAAAGCAATGGCATTTCGAGGCCGCCAACTCGGAGGAGCGTGACGAATGGGTGGCCGCCGTGGAACAGGAAATCTTCAAGAGCTTACAGACCATAGAGAGTGGCAAGACTAAGCAGGCGACCAGCACTGAGCTGGCTGCCATGTTGGCCATACGTCAACGTGTGCCAGGCAATGGACATTGCGTAGACTGTGGAGTAGCAAGTAAGTTACTATACAAACTACTTTATCTTAGAGACTTTTACTTATAATATTATATCTGATATTTCTCTGATAGATCCCGAATGGGCTAGCTTGAATCTGGGTGTACTCATGTGCATAGAATGCTCTGGCATTCATCGTAATCTCGGTTCACATATTTCCAAAGTCCGTTCCCTTGGGCTTGATGACTGGCCGTAAGTAATCAAAGCAGAAAATACTTAAACCATGACAAATTTTTTTAATAACTAATTTTTGTTAAAACTTATCAGAGCTGCCCATCTTAGTGTAATGCTAGCCATAGGCAACAGTTTGGCCAATTCAGTTTGGGAAGCAAATGTACGGCAAAGAGTTAAACCCACTGCTCAAGCCAGTCGGGAGGAGAAAGAACGTTGGATACGCACCAAATACGAGGCGAAGGAATTTCTCTCTCCCCTGAATACAGGACATGCCACTCCCACTCCGGGACAACAATTAATTGAGGCTGTTATACGTGCGGATATCAAGTCAATTGTTGCCATTCTGGCCAATTGTCCATCTGAGGTGGCTAACGCCAATGTCAGTGCTCGGGATGTGCGCACTCCGTTGCTGTTAGCCTGTGCCATAGGCAATTTGGCCATAGCCCAACTGTTGATATGGGTAAGTTTCAAACCGCACACAGGAAAATCTTTAAAGTTGAGACTAATTTTGGCCTTCTCTCTCTGTTTTAGAATGGAGCCAACATCAAGCATACGGATCATGAGGGACGTACTTGTCTGGCCTATGCCAGAGCAGCTCAATCCTTGGCGACGGCCAAATCAGTGAAGGCGGCTGCAGCAGCAGCTGCTGGCAATGTGCAGCCAGCAGCAACACCGGCGGCAGCTCCTACTGCTCCAGCGACGCTAAATGGTGGCATTCCAGCTCCCCTCTACAATGTAGAGGATACAACAGCTCTGGTTGAACTTCTGGTGGGTCTTGGCTGTCCCGAATCGGCGCCAATGACGGCAAGTGGCACCTTGCCAAGACGGCGGGATACATTGGGTACCCCCTATGAGAAATCTGTTTCGGGAGTGATCTAAGAATAACATAAGAATTAAACCAATATTAATTATAATTTGAATTAGTTAAATTTCCCAACCCTCCCCCTCTCTTACGATAAGCAACACATGAAAAATTCATTAAGATTTGATCGCTGTGTGAAAATGTGTGTAAATTTTTGAAAATTAGTTAAAACTTGAAACAAAACAAATAGTAATCCGTGTGGCTAAAGTTAATTATTATTATTATTATCATTATTATAATTATTAGTATTAATATTATCTTTATATTAATTAAGAATGTTGTGCAACTTTCACAAGTTTTCTTTTAGTTTGTTGGTTTACATATATCTATTTTTTTTGTCTTTAGTTTTTATTTTAGTTCCTGTACAGAATCTTGTTGTAATCTCAAGTTTATAATTTATTTGTTTTTATTGTGTGCAGGTTTATTATTATCACTATTAATATTATTATTATTTTTTAATTGTCTGTTTGCAAAACAACTAATTAATTAATTAATTAAGCTGAGGCGAAAACAAAAAAAGGCAAATTATACGTACATATACACTATATATATACACATATATATAAAGCAAAGTGAATCTAAGATTAAAGCCAAAAAACAAAAACAAATTAACAATTTATACTATATACAATATATGTATATATATATATATAAACAGTAATCAATATACAACAAAAAGTTTAGTTGAAATTGCTTGATAATCGATTAGAAAAAAAAAACAATTCACACGCCCCTAATTGCAAAACTAAACACAAATATTGACAGCACGTTAAAACAATTATACCAATTTATCAGACAGCAAAATCTATTTGTAAAATTAGACAAACAACAAAAATCAATCTATATACAATATATATATATATGAAAACCAAAATATTCTATGTATACACCAACCCCGAAAAATTCTATATTGTGTACGCTATTTGTGCGCTTTCAAACAAACAAAAAACTCAATCTAATTGGATAAAAACTACAAACAAAACAAAACAAAAAAACCGAAAAACAAAAATCATTTAAATAAAAAATATACTAACATTTTAAAACATTGGTTTTAATTTATTTTGTGCCTAAATTTGGGTTTTAATTTGAATAAGTATTATACATATGTATATATGACTGATCTCTGCAACTTCTTTTCTACAAGTAAACGAACAAATGTTACTATATCATGGGGTTCAATTTGTGTAGGAACAGGAATCATAAAACGCAAAATGCTAAAAAAGAGCGAAAACTATTTAAAAATATGTTTTAAGTAATATTTATGAGGGCCGGGTCTCTATTAAAACCAATCTTTATACCTCAACCTTGCACGTTTGATTACATCGAAGTTGAATTAAATTTTGAATTAGTTTTGACTTTAGTGGAATTGTTTGTAGTTTTTAATCCTTGTCCATTAAAAGGCTATCATCATCTGCTAATTGAGTCACTGGTAAACGACTCGAAAATCTAAGCTTAATTCTACGACGACATATTGCAAATCATATACACATCAAATACAATCTATAACATGAATTGCCTCACCAGTTTGAAAAAGGATGCTGTGTTAAGGGCAATTGTAAAAGGCTGTCAAATTGCGGGTATCCACTTTGGCATAATCAGTGCCTCCGTCCGAATTATTATAATTGGATTGACTGCTATTGACATGGGAAAGCAACTTGGATTCACTTAATCCCGAGTCCTTATCGGTGTCAGTTGTGCGCTAACCACGATCAGTCCATAGACTCTCCTTACTATTGATATTCAAGGCGGTGATCTCATTCGCACTTACAACTAAAACAAGCAAGGAAATGCGTATTAAAATATTTTCGCTTAGGTATCCTTGTTCCACTTACCACTTAGACATCCCAATTCCTTGGTCATTTGATGTCTACGCCTGAAATAAACCATCACTAATGACAGACAATACTTTGATAAGCCTACTTGGTGGAAATTAATCTACACAGATTGAAAACTGAATTTTGTTTTCAAATTTACAGTGGTTACTATTATGGAGAAAGATTTTTGCATATTGGACCAATGAAAAGTTTTTTTTTTAGCCTCTTGAAACGTAACACCTTAAGAACTCTTTGCACAGTGTTACCTAGGAGCATGACCGGTGTTAATTAAGTTAGATGTTTCAATTTACTTAAGAGGTAAAAGCAATAAAACAAATAAAATTTTGGAAAACCTAAGTGAGTTCAATTTTGAATGTTTTTACGTTTTTTTTTTTAGAAACATAGATCCTTTTTTTTTGTTTTTCACAGTTCAGCATAAACCACTTCCACTAATGCCAGACTAATCGGGTTATTATTTAGAAAAACAACAGATTAATTCAGACTTAATAATTGGATAAGTTTGCCATTAATTCATGGAAATAAAACAACAATAAGTTCGCTTTTTTAGTTTAGTAGCCGCCAAGAAACTAATAGGTTTTAAAGCTTAAATTTTTAAAACTCCACAAGCAAATCTAAAAAAGGATATTGCCAATGTTTAGCCATATGGATTTAAACACACAGTTTACCCTAAACAATTTAGTTAAACACTCATTTAAAACTTTTCTTAGACACCTGTGAATCCTTGAAAGTGTCCCTTTAAAGGAGTACGTCTAATCGAACTGAAGAAAAGAATTGATGAATTATTCCAATTCGGATCCATTGATTGATTTCTGAACCATGAAATTAAGTGATTCCCCATGGAATATGTCAATTTTCTACAAGATCGGATAAAAATTAAATGGATTTATTTACGACACAAATTCATCATTTATTTATGTTCTCCAAATTCAGCAATGTTTTTCTTTTTTCTTTGGGTTTTACTGCGTAAGAAATATTCTGCTTTTAATCATGAAATACAAAAGTGAAGGATATGCCAAGGACATTGAAAAAATGACAGTAAACGTAAGCTTGATTCTCATTTCTATATGGATAATACCCAAAAGTACAAACAAATACAACAAATCGACTACATTTCAAATCATTTGGTGAATTCTTTGAATCGAAGCGTCTTTTTCTTTTAGTTATCCTCTGTTCTTCTTTTTCAGACTTCTCACACAGAGTTTCAGGCTTGCAATGGAATCAGTCAATTTATCATTGTCACAACTCGGAAAAACTCTACAGAGAGGCACCAGAATCGCAATGAAATCCACGAATAACTCTATTTTTCCTGGCAGTTTGACCAACTGATACACATAATCGTTCATCATTCGTAAAACATTTTTGAACTGAAGAATCGGAAAGTGTCTCCTATCTACAGGGTGTTTATCCAAGAGCTTGAACAATTTGGCGTTATCTTCGAGCATTGAGCGAACAATATTTTGTATTGTCCTCGGTATTTTATCGGAATCCATGATTCAATTTTGAAAACATTAATTTATTGATATTATTTGTTCTATCTTCTAAAAGAATTCGAATAAAAGTGAATAGAATCCTGTCGTTAGTTTTAACAATACTTTGATAAGCCTACTAGGTGGAAATTAATCTACAAACAGATTGAAAACTGAATTTTTTTTTCAAATTTACAGTGGTTACTGATATGGAGAAAGATTTTTGCAAATAATTTTTCTGCTTTTCAAAGAAATAAAATTATGAAATGAAGGAGTTGTTTATTTTTAAACGAATTTTGTTTTTCTTGTATGACGTTTTGCCAAAGCTAAGATGATCACAGATTCGGTTAATAATCTAAATTCAATATCCAAAAAATTTACTTACAAATCTGAATTTTTTATCCAAGAATTTACTGAAAAAATTTCTCTATTGGGAACCGAGAAAATCAGAACTAAAGTCTAAAAATCGAAATTCCTGGCTCAATTTATTGGCTTTATAGGATTTTCTTTAGTGATTGGAAAACAAAAAAAAATATACATTTTGTATTTTCTGATCCTAAAAAATCAAAACAAAAGGAGTTAACAAATTCGTAAAAATAAGCTTAACATAATTTTAAACTAAAGCAAAGAGCATTATTTTAAATATCATATTTGAAAATATTTATATATGTATATTAGATTTGTTTAGGCTTTGAGAAATTCAAAAGTAATATAGAAAGTAATATTATTTAAAAGTAATGTGCAAATTCTGCATGGAGTTAGTAAATTTTTCAGTTATCGTGTTGAACGATTTAAAAAATACAATTATCAGAAAAACAATGTTGAACACATCTTCGGCTTTTCGGTTGGACTATTTAAATAAGCAATTTACAAAACAATTTTAAACATTGTTCACAGAGACTAACTAAATAAAAATTAAATTTAATTTGTTCGCTTATTTTTTAGCGTAAACTAATTTCATGTATTTCTATTTAATTTTACAGACAACTACTTAGACTGACAATGCCTAAAGGAAAATATAATTTTGTGGCTTGTGAAATGACTGTAAAAATCGTGAAAAGCTTTCCTCTAAAAATTCATTTACAGTCGACTCTCGTTAATTCAAACCTGCGATAATTCGAACATCTCTGTAATTCGAAGTTATCACGAGTCCCCTACAAAATCTCTTGATATTCGAACCATTTAATATTTCGTTCTCTCGATAATTCGAAATATTTTAAAAGTCCCTTGAATTTCGAATTAACGAGAGTCGACTGTAGTAGATTATGTTGTTACATAAATTACAAATTAAATCTAAATCTTAATCCCTACATTGGCATTTCGCGTCTCTTCCATCTAGGCTCTTGACTTGACAATTCACTAAGGTCCTACTTACTAGCAGGCATAGCCCTAAAGTTTCTTAATCAATTCCTTAGTATTAGTATACTATTTTCATACACATTAATCAACTTTATCACGAACGTGACCCCAGAAAGCTGCACTATTCAAGAACTTAGTGATAAACAGCTGCCCCTCATGTAGATTAGTTTTTCGCAGAAACATTGTGATACGCCTTTATGTGTTTAAATGAATAAAGTTCGTTGAACTTGTAGCAATATGTAGAATATTGCTCGCCCGTATGATATTCACCAGCGTAGTATTGAATCGGTTCAGAAACAATTCCTTAAGTTCCGTTGCGCGGTCTGAATTGGGATCCGAGTCTTCGCCTACCTTCTTATTCTGACAGACTTCTTATTAATCTTCCTCCGTAGGCTCGTATTTGGCATCTCCATAAACTAGTCTACTAATTTACTAGATACTCTGTATTATTGTGTTCCCCCACGTCGGACCAGAAACTCTTTTCCTATTTACCTTAGTAGATGTCGGACTAACTACTCTCTTCACGAACCTTTTCGTGTTCTTTGCCAATCAACTTTTCTCACCTTATCTCTCCTCATCTTACAGTCACTTCTCTTTGCGCTATACTTCTCTATAACCAATAATAACGAAACCGCTGATTATATCTTGGACATCGGATTGGTTGTGAATCGGGGCATAGCTGGCACCTTGTGGAAATAAAACACCTCCACCGGGTCGGAGATGTTTAGTTGCTTCTAAGGCTAAACTTATTTTTGTTAATTAATCATTATCTTTTTTTAGCTTATGATTTTCGTCGACTGCTGTGTTAGTTGACTTAAACAAATCAATAATATTGTTTTTTTTTGCTGATAAAATTTCATGTCGGGCACTTTATTGAATGAAAATATAAATGAAACAATAGCAATTGATTGAAGCACATTTAAAAATCATGTATATATCGGTTTACATAGTTATTATGTAAAGGGTAAAATTTGGATTTACATTTTTGTTAAATTTATGTGCGATGCATATACGCTTGTCCGACATAGTTGTTGGTTTTGTTTTCTTTTTTAAGCATAATTGTGTATATAAGTTTGTGTTTAATATAGAGAAGTAAATAAATTTCTTAAGCGCCGACAGCATAAACTGAAAAATTAAGAGAAACAGAGTGCAGAGAGAGTGAGGCGAGAAGACTGCAAAAATTTGTTCCTCCGCAAACATTGAGGCCAGGCAAATGATCAGAGAATGGATCAACAATTCATAACCTTCTGCTTTTACTCCTTTGCGAGTAGCCTGCCTTTTAAGGGGTTTGTAAATGTTTTTTTTTTTTTTATTGGGGTTCCCTTTAATATATATATAATCATTTTTTTTTTTTGTAGATTTTTCCATTTGCTTTAGGTTTGCATTATTTTTTTCTTTATCCGTTTGTTGTGATTTGGCCATTTGTCCATTGATACGTTAGCTTTATGGTCGTTTCAGGGGTAATTCTGGGGTTGTCATCGTTGCCATTGAGTTTGAAAGTAAACGAATTCATTTTGTTTGTTGGTTTTTGTTTGGTTTTCTTCTTCTTCTGTTGTTGTTGTTGTTGTCCGATAAATGTTTTTATCTAACAATAAGAAAAACATAACTAGCAAATTCCAAGCATTGCTGCCACTTTGCCAGAGAACGTGGTCGGGTTGGTGGGGTGATTAAACAGGCGATCGGAGCGATTTGAGTACTCTGGGCGCTCTTTCATGAAATTGAAATTTTTGTTGAATTGTTTTGGTTTTGGACCCACACCACACACACTCGCACACACACGCACACACACACACGGCGGAACCGTGAGAGTACTACGTGACTCTAGTAGCAGCAATTTGCTGGTTGTTTTTTGTTGTTATTCTTCTTCTTCTTCATCTTGCTCTGCTTCTTCTGTTTGAATTTAGTTTTACCCACCGCCGCCTGAGAGAGAGAAACATTCGTTAACTTGATGTTGTTTGTTGTTGTCGTTTGTTGTTTGTTGTTGTTGCTTTTTTTTCGGTAACTGCATGTCACGTTGGTTGAATTTTGTTTTTGCTTGCATCCCATAATCCGCTACTTGCTTGCAATTTAGCAACATTTTTCGGTTTCTGCTGCAGTTGCCGTTTATGTGGAAACATGTTTGTGGTATTATCGCCGCTGCCGCCGTTCCATGGGATCATTCATTTTTTATTTGCCTTAAATTTGGCATAGAATCTTTGAATTTGGGCATAGCGTACGGGTATTGAATCCAAGATGCCTGTATAACTGAAATTCTGCTGTTGACGATTCTTCTCGTGCAGATTGTCACCCGATAGATATGTGACCACATTCTTTTGCAGTTCACTGACATGTGGATCGGCATGATTGGCCACCAAATGATTGCAGAATTGTGCTATCTGCAAAAAGACTGAAGCATCGCGATCTGGAAACGAATCGGAATATGGATTAATAATAATTCTAACATTCTCTTGACTAGTCTTACCCATTTTACGTGAAATCTTCAATAGAGTCAACGGTTGACTCTCATTTTCACGTTGGGCCCTCAAATGGCGATTGCCATGCTTGAATTCCTGTTCCAACCAACGAATAACATGACGCACATTTTCACTGCGCTTCTTCAGCTCATCCAATTCATTGAGAACTATTTAAATACAAAGATTAATATAGATTAGTAAAGTTCATTAGTACTTTTAGTCGCAGAAAGCATAATAAGTTATTCAAAATTTAAGAAAATGGTATGAAAATGTTTGAAGTCCTTGAAGTAGTTTGAGAACTTGTAAGAATTTAAAAAGCGAATGGAATTGAATGCTAAGGGCAAATGGTTCTTTAATTGTTAGTTATAACTTCATCCAGAATCCTAAAAGGTATTTGGTGATAGATAATATTCAGAAGATTCTGCAGTCTTCGGTAAATGGGGCAACAGAACACCGAGGATCCGGGTTCGAATCCCTGGCTAGTGTATGTATATAGTTTTCGTCCTTATTTGCTAGTGCTTGTAAAAAATAGTTAGGTTGATAGCTTAGAACTATGTATATCCTAAGTAACTATGAAAAACACGAACAGGGATAACGAATAAGGATAGTTAAATTGTATCAGTGATTTGATAATTTATACTATATCCTTCTCTGATTGTAGTGAAAACTATTCTACCAATCAGTAATATAATTTGGTCCGATTTCAAGACCTATTGTCGCTTTCGATTCCGAACCAAGTCTTTTTTAATTCAGTACAATGAAAAGTGAATATTTCGATACATCTCAGAAATATTCATTGACATATTCTTAAATACAACTGGGCTTAAGGTCAATAAATCTTACTAAAGTATAAGATTTTAAATCATGGTAGCACAAAAATTGAGCAGGTTGTCTGTATAGCTATTTCACGAACCACCAAGTTCTATCATCAGCAGACTTTGCTAAAGAATCCACAGTTGTAATGGCCATACCATATCATCAATGCTAAAAGTAGTTGGGAATTCAAACGACATAAAGCGAAAAAAGAACGGCAAAGCTTGCAACTGCAGATTTCAAGCCCAATTTTGATTAATCAAAAAAGGTCGAATTCTAGACAAACATTCTTAAATATATTCAAAATAATATTTGCCATTCTATTTATAATTTTCAGTTTTAATTAATTTACAAGGTTTTATCTTAGAGAGCAACCACCAAAACATCGACACGAAATCGATCTGTTATCGTTTCCAAGCGTTCTTCTTCGGAAGCAATTTAAAATGTGCCCAATCGAAATGTTTCATGGTTTCCACTAAGTGACAAAAACAAAAACCTATATACAATTTTTTCTATATTGTTTTTCAATTAGATAACAAAATTGTTTTTAGGGCTAGGGTCAAATTATTTGAGAAAAGCAGTTACAAATAAAAACCCTTATAAACTGTCAGGATTTGCACTCAAAATGGAAATTTGTACGTAGATTTTTATTAAGTTTGACAACCCTGTAATCTAACACAGAAGTACAGTCGAGTCTCGATAATTCGAAATGGCAAGGGAACAGAATTTTCTACGAATTACAGAGGTTTTCGATCTACCGGGTATTCCAAGGGACCAGAAGTTTCTTTCGAAATATTGAGGTTTCGATTTAGCGGATTATCGAGACTCGACAGTATTTCGAGGAGCAAAAAACGATTGACATTTTCACTCGAATTGAATTAGCAAAAGTTCGAAAACGATAGCAAATATCTGTCAATTAATGTTTGATAAATAGGCAAAGTCTAAGAAAATCGCTCAGAGTGAATAAAAAACCAAGTTGCTTGTTTTTGTATCTGTTGTTACGCCATAACAACTAAAATTAACAAAAGCTAGTGATGACTCTCGAAATGGTAATCGGATTACTTATCAAAACGTAGCAGGCGAATGCTTATCGCTGGTTCTCAAAATATGCAATGACAGACAAATTGTTGTTTAATAGATAAACTCACCTGCATTGGGTATCAAGACAATGCACTTCTTGGTCCTAACCAAAGACTTGATAATGCCATTATATTCCGTCAATGCCTTGGAATCGACAACAACGAATGGCGACATGACCACATGAGCTGGACTATCGCGTAGTTTCTCCTCGAGTGTTTCTACCTCATTTTGCAGCCAAAGTTTGCCCATTAGTTCACATTTCTTGGACATGGCCTCGGAGCGTTCTTCATCGGCTCCAGAGCTGGAGGCAACATTGTTCAGTTTCTCAATCACACTATTTGTGGTGGTTGAGGCGGATGTGCCACCAGCTACGGAAGTGCCCGTGGCACTGGCGATGACAGCTGCTGCCTTTTCGGCATTACGATTACGTAGATAACCCTTGCGGGGTAATTTGCGACATTCCTCGACCGTATCCTTTTCCTCATTGCTGGTATAACTCTTCCTTACAATGCCATTCTTACGATCCGAATAGCGTCGGGTGCGTCCCTCGTTCCGTTTGCGTGTGGTCTTAGGAGCCGTGCGCCTCTCACGTCGCCTGGATCCGCCGCCCTTCTTCTCCTCCCGTTGTTTCTTCTTTTGATTCTCGGTGAAACGACGCGACTTCACGCAGAAGCGATAGTTGAATTTCTTCTGCTTGCATATGAAGAAACCAAAGTCAACCATTTTAAAGATACGCAAAATGGATTCCTCCTGTGGAGTGACACGCTCCCTTATGATGGTCTCCCAATCCAAAGTGATTTGGGTGCTTTGGAATATATCGAAATTCTTGAAAGCAAAATCCTCGCTCAATGGAACATTGGCACGCACATCGAACAGCTCGACAAGAGCCTCACGCACATTGGTGGTGGTCAATAGCTCACGCTCGAAGTAAACTTTACGGGTGAAGACATCAATGTTGCAATAGTTTAATAACTTCATAATCTTGTGCACAAATTCCGGATTGGAGTGATAGCAACCGATCAATATTTCCGGATTGATGCGCAGCCAATCGAAAAGCATTTTCAATGCCCGTATAGTCGGCTCATTGTGTAGGCAATCGATAATGATATTTGGATTGATTTTCGTATACTTGTTGCGATAGATGAGCTTCTTGGGTGGCTCTGTAATGGTGAAAGGTGCCACTGCCGGTGGTAGAAGATCAACATGAGCAGGAACTTGAGCGGATTTAGCTTCAGTTTGTTTTTGCTCCTCGGTACTCTTGAAATTAAGCTGAAGCACTTCAAAACTGCGTAGAAGCTCTTCCGAATCAATCTCTTGGGAATTGGGTCTACGTTCCATCAAATCATCGGGATAGATAATTTTCTCCTCTTCAATTACCACATCCTCACTGTCCGAATAGACTTTGCCACCACCGCCGCAGATTTTGCGCTCCTTTTTGGAATAGGCAGCTGAGAAAAACAGAAAATATTAAATAACAGATCAAATGAAGATGAAAATTGTCACTTTACCCGATTCATAGGGCTCTTCGCCACCTTGTTCGCCTGGACCGGCATCAATGTCACTGAAATCCGTATCGAAATTGGAACTCAAATCGGTATAGTCCTCTTCATCGCTATAGAAATCAGTATCCATGTCACTTTCACTGTCATAGCATGAGCTGTCATCCGATTGGGCAATCTTACGACGACGTCGTCGTAAACGCATGCCACGCCTCTTGCTCTTACATGAGAGCGGTGTCTTGAGGTCACTCTCCTTGGCCTCATCACTCGAGCGAGTGGAAATGGGTTCACCACCCAATTTATCGGTATCCTGAGCCTCCTGGGTCTTGACCACATCATCCACCGAATGTTGACTGTCACGCGAATCGGAACTACAGTCCTTGAGCGAATGTGGACGTGGCATTAGCTTTTTATCCTTTCGCTCACATTCACCGACAGCGGCCAACCAGTTTTTATATTCATTGCGTGACTTACGCACCACTGTATCAAATTCCTGGAAACGTTGTTCATACTCTGTCTGGAATTTGCCATTGTCGGCGGCACGAGCCAAAATCGTTTGCTCAATGCTCACAATGCAAGAGTCCATTAAATCGGAACAGGCAGCCACGAGGAAGGCATGCAATGAATACACTTTCGGTGAGTTAATCATTTTCAACTTTGATAAGCAGAAAAAGAGTATCGAAATGATCTTGAATATACTCGATTCGGGCAAACGAAATTGCTGGGAGCACAAGATTTTACGCCAATCGATGAGAACGCAATGACACAGCGAATTAAAATCGGGTACCTCTTTGTCGAAAAAGAAGATATCAACGATTAGATAAAAGCGTGCAAAGAAATCCTCAATATTAAATTCTAATTTGGCTGGATCAAGTTGTTCCAGGTATTCGGTATGCTTGGCAAATAGTTTATTCAAATTATTCTCACTCAACTCGAATGGTATGATGCATACCAACGAATATAGATAGTGATAGGTTGAATCCAGATCATAGTTTTGTCCATAGAAGAGTGTACCCAATTGATTTTGGGCCATGCCAATGGCTGGATTCAGTTTAAAGGCCTCCAAATAATATTTGGCCACCTGATCCTTGCTGATGCTCAATTTGCTATCAATGCGAAAGTCCAGGAAATAGCGATGCAAATCCCCCAGACTCAAGAGCGATGAGTGTATGGTGTCCAGGGCAAAGGAAACGGCTTCCAAACTTTTATCCACCGCTTGGGTATTGACCTCAGAACCCTCTGACATTAGATCGGATATATAACCTTCGCTGATAATGGAGAAATCAATGAGATACTTGAGATCCAAATCGTAAATCTCCTCCATTCTCGATGACAGACGTTTATAATTGAAGATGCCAGCGCATAGAAATTTCTCCAATTTTAAGATATTCTCCTGGGCCGTAAGGCCACCATCCTGTAGTCCTTGTTTGTGCCAGTTTTTCTTGACATAGGCTATAAACTCATAGTAGCCGCGACGCCACATGACCTCACGCACCTTTTTGCCCACCGATTGATAGTCCTTGAATATGATTTGTTTGCAGAGTTGAACCAGCGTTGAGCGTTTCTCTTCGATGTCATGCTGAAATAGTTGCTGGATCGTTTGCACATTTCGTTTGGCATCATCCAATTGCTTGGAGGCAGTGTATAATGTTCTACGGAGTGGGGAGGGGGAAAACCATTTTTATTAGTCACGGGGGATGTCAAGTCGATAATTTCATCAGAGTGCCAACTTTTACCTATATAAATCTTTAACCTCCTGAGTTAGTAGGGAACCCTCATTCCCATGGCATGTCCCACCAACGCCGCATTGTCCAATATTTATTAGGTTCATCTCCAGGCAGCGTGTACGGGGAATGCATCCGCTATTGCTGCCCCCCACCATGGCATACTCGCTGGAGGCATTCGAGCCTTCCGAGCTGAGAGTCGCTTCCATTATGCACAAACTTTTCAATCTACAAGATTGGAACAAAAGTTGATGATAAAAAAATAACTATGTAACTATTTCATTGCTATTCCCAATCTCACTCTCTCACACTTATCTTCCAGCTGTTTCTGGAATGTCTTTGTATGGGTATTTTATATTTTTCGTTTTTGCTGACGAATTGTTGTTTAAACATGAAATTTGCAGCTTGCCTGCTTATTATTTTTATAACTTTGTTTTTGTGTGACGCACACTAATTCAAAAACAAAACAACATGTGTTGTGTTGTTAATGTTGTATATATGGCGCAGTTTATTGAATAATCAATTAAACTCTGTTGCTTTGGCCTGGCCCAGTATCTGCTACTTTCTACCTCTCTGGCAGTTTTTATTAGGTGTTGCAAAATGAAATTCTGGTTTATCCCCCACTTCAATGCAATCCACAAGTGACTGGCGATTTCAATTCACTTTTATTTGCCCTACCTTTTATCAGTTTTTATAATTGCTTTCTGCGTTTTTTATAAGTTTTTACTTGACCAATTTCACGTTTTTGCAATTCTTCTTTGTTGTGTTATGTTGACTAATAGAGATGAGAATTCCATCGATATTATGGTTATCGTTTTCATCGAGTCAAGCCACTATCGATGGTTTGCACGGTGGCGCCAATGTGAAACTGGAGCATGTATAGCATACTTTTGGGCATGTGGAAAATATAGTTTAAATATTTTTTTCAGTTGCATCCTTTGGAGGCCATAGAATTGGTTAAAAAAATAAATTGACATGGCTTGCATTAAAATTATTACTAATAAATTTTTGTAAAATTTCTTGTTGAGGGTCAAAAGCTAAAGGATCAAAAGGTATTCCAATGTAATAATCATATTCACCATTAATTCAGTTTATTACATGTATCGAATCGATGTATGTATATCAATCGAGCATTGATAACAATTTTCATTAATGAGTTATTTTTTTGTTATTAGTATTTGCTAGTTTTCTTAGAAATTCTACTTTTATCAGTCCCTTCAATTTGCAGAATTGTGTAAATACAATTCTAATCACAAAAACTGCACCAAGACAACACAACGACTAATCAAAAGATAAAAACTTTCCATCGAGCTGGGCATTCAAACTCTTCACCGATTCGAATGAACTGGTCAGTAAGATTTCGTAGCCTTTTTGTGATCAAAAAGTTTCACCTTTTTATCATATGTCAAGGTGAAGAAGATAATTACTAATGATCAAAATTTACATGGTCATAAAATGCATTATGAAGGACATCACCAAACGATAGCTATATCTTGCATTATTTATTGTATGCCATAAACAGGATATTCAACTTTCAGTTATTTGCTACAGATCCTTAAGCAAATATCGCACTAAAAATACATTTGGCCGCACCTAAGTAAATTATGACCTATCACTATCATTTTTGTTTAATTATCATGTTCCCAATACCCTGTAGTAATTTTAATAAAGGGTATATGCAGTTGCGCATTGAGAGATATTACAAAGCGATATACATTTGAACAAAGAAAACTCAGGTTTCGGCTGGATCTTTTGGGTAAATCTTAAATATTACAAATAGAAGTATGATTTTTTTCAAGAAATTATAGATTTAGCAAAACTAAAAACAAACTGCATACCACAAATTTTTAATTTAGCCCCAACTCTCGACTTGGAGCCAACTTAAAATCAGAATTTTCTTTGGTGTTTTTTGGTCCTTTGGACGAGTCACTAAATTGTATCAAAGTACTTTTTTCTTTAAACTACGAAAGAAAGTAAATTAAATTTCCCGTCGAATGACATATATTATTTTTACGGTTTATCATCTGAATACAATAACTAACAAATTGCAAAAAAAAAAAAAATATATTTTCGTATTTGGTTCATTTGGACTCCAGAGAGGCTAAAGCTCCCAAGGAAGAAGTGCAGGTCCAGCTGGGACAACGAGTTCGTGACGGTGAGGTCCTTTTTGGAGCTGCCCACATCTATGCCAGCATCAAGGACACTTTTGACCATGTCACCGATTTGTCTGGTCGTAAAACCATTGCCCGTGTCACCTGTGGCATGAAGGTGAAGTCTGATCGTGATGAAACTTCCCCCGCTGCCGCTATGTTGAATGCCCAGGATGTTGCTAAGAAATGCAACACCCTTGCAATTACAGCCCGCCACATCAAGCTGCGTGCTACCGGAGGCAATAAGACAAAGCCCCCTGGACCCGGTGCCCAGTCGCCTTTGCGTGGCCTGGCTCGAGGATGTCACACCCATCCCATCCGATTCTACCCGCAGGAAGGGCGGTTGTCGTCGCTTCTGATTTGCTTGATTCTCTGCTGTTCAGAAACAATTGTTAAGTTACTTAGGAGCCGAGAAAACCACTGTATATAACATAAAGAGCTGTTATATAGTGTTAAACTATGGCAAGATTTAGTGATCTATAGCTGAAAGGTTGATTTGACCTAGTTTAGTTAAAATAAAGTATTTGATATACTCTGTATGAAACGGAACACGGCTTAAAAATTTTAAAATTATTCGACTTTAATTTCTGAAAATAAGTGTTTAGTAAAAAATATAGAATAATATTTCTGTACACTTCTGTCACCACTTTAAAATAAATATAAATGGTGTTTTTTTTTATAGGGTATCTCAAAGACACAAACACATCTTACCTTCCTTTTGGAGCCTTCATCGAAGAAATGCGTCAGGCATATTTAATGAGTTTGTCGAGTCGCTTCTAAGTCTCTCTTTGTGTCCCATCATTTTACCTGCCATAAATATCTGTATATATCTGAGAATTCTCTCTGTCTCCCTCTCTGGACAACTTCGGGTTCGACTATCAGTATAGATTGTTATTGTTATGGTCACGTCGCGATCGCTCGATTGCCGATTAATATTTGTCGTCTCGGGGTTCTTGGCTATAAAACTCACGCAATGCCATTCAAACGTTTTCAGTCTCAATTTGCTGGCGAGGCGGACGGTCAAGTTTGTTCGTTTTTCTTTCAGAAAAACAAATATATATATATAAATGTAAGTTTCTCTTGATTAAAAATTCGCAAAAAACAAATTGAATTCATAATTAAGAAATGAAATGTGTTCGGTTTCACTTATTACTTGAACTAATTACAAGGGCAATTTATTGTGCGAGATGAGGAAGAGAGATAGAGAGAGATAAAGTAAACGTAAATTGCAGTTAAACTGTTTGTTTAACTATCTTATCTATGGGTAAACGTACAAGCAATGGATGGATTAGCTTTAGTCATCGTCATTATTATTAGTGGGTATTGCTATAAATTTGTGAACAAGTTATCTCACACACTTTAACGGTAGTTTGAGTTTATTTTAGTGCTTATCGTTTGGATTATTTATGATCTTTATCGATCTATTTGAGCTGATATTAAACTATAGAATTATGTACGCATAGCATTTACTCAGCGAATATAGATGAAAGTTTTAGCACAATTTAACGGTCTAATATGATTCCTCGATACTTTGAGCAAGTTCTGGAGATAGTAATTAGCAGGGCCCTGTGAATTTATAAACACATAATACGATGTATTAGTGTAAAAAAGAAAGAACCGCATTGGCAATATGCACAAAGAAACTATAAATTAGTTTATTGACATTTTGAAACATAAACTCAAAGTTTTCAAAGATTTAAATATCATATATCTTTCAAATTTCAAATTAATAAAATGGCTAACTTCGTTTAATTCTTAATACCATTTTCTAGATCTAAAAATATATAAGATTTAAAAGTTCTTACTAAATTATCTTTAATTATCTAGACTTTTAACTCTTTCCTTTTCTTTAATATATGGATAACTAATTAACTAAATTAGTTTCCTAAAGTAACATTCTTTGAACAAAACAAATCAAACATAAGTTTTCTACATGGCTTTCTTTAAAATAAAAAGAAATTATAAAAGCGAAAACCAAAAACAAAGGTAGAAATTCTTGTTAATTTAAGACTTTGTCACATAATATTTAAAACTAGTTAAAACTAGTTCCATGCATTAGTTAAGTTTCTAAATTTCTACGTCATTAATAAGTATTCAACATTTTTCTTCACAAAATAACACAACTTCTATTAAGCACAAGTAAATTATATAAAAAAATTCACATTTAAGCATAATTGAATTTTGTTTCTAGAATATTTAAATACATATTATTTATTTATCATAGTATAAAGTATGTAGTGGTTCTATATTTTTGAGAGAAATTATTTAAACAATTAATTAATTCAGTTTTGGTTTTTGTGATAAAACAATTTAAAAAACTTTAAAACTCTTGATACTATAACGTTATTTTACTGCTTCATCAAGTAATGTCTTCTTATTGATTCCGACTAAATTAGAAGGTGTATTTAAAGGAGACATAAAGCAAAAGTTGTTGTTCTTCTTCAAGATTGAAATATAAAACTGTATTGTCTCTAGTTTGTTCTTGAAATCAGCAGAGAATAGCAAAAATTATTAGTTGAGAAAATATAAAACTGCTTTCGAATTCAAATAAATTTGTGGACTTAATAGGAATCGTCTTTAAATCAATTAATTTTTAGTGACTTTCTCATTTATATCTTCAAAAATAAAAGAATTTCGTTTTCTCGTTCTAATTTAAGATTTAAGAGTTCTTACTAAATAAACATTTATAATTTAAATTGGAAAAAGGACTAAAGGAACAGTTGCTTATAGACAAAATGATAATGGAGTAAAAATTTCACTTTTTTATTGATTTTAATTATAGAATACAAATATGCAAACACAAGTTGAATAATGGAAATAAATTATCCAAGTTTAGGTGGATATATTTAAGTCTTTTTGCTACAAATTTGATATATATTCCTAGGTAAACTCATGTCAAATAATTACATAGTTAAGAGAACAAACAAAACAGAATATTAAACATAGATCAATTGCCCATAAAAATTACAACCCCTTTTTTAGTTTTTCAAACGACTTTCATCTATATTCTATATTAGTAATTAAAAACGCACAAGTGGTTAAGTTTTGTTTAGTAATTTCTAAAATTACTAATAAATAGAAAAAAAAAACTATTCGAAATGTCAGCAAAATGACTCGTTACTTGAATTGTAAATCATTTCTGTCTGAACTTGACTTGCGATAATTTGGACGGCCCATTTGCAACAGTTTGAAATGAGTTGTGCAATTAAGTTATCAATGGAAGCGATCTTATCGGACGCGATGATAATATGAATTAGTTCGAAATAAACTCTTCGATGTAGAGAGGGAAATAGCGTGTGCGAGACAAATTCAATATCGTTTATAGTGTACTTTTTTTTTTTTGTTTGTTTGCCATTCTGACCCCGGGATCGGGCGAAATGTATAACATTTAAATTAATTACGGAGACGTTTCGACGTCATCTTTCAGATTCTAATATTAAATTCAAAATTTCGAACAAAAATAAATAACAAAATGTTTTCACATTTCAGTTGACTGTGAGCTTTAGTTGAAAATGAAGCTGTTTTTGTTGCTGGTCCTAGCGACTGTCCTGGCGGTAAATAGTTTAAATAAAATCGTTCGTTGAGATCGAACTATATAAATTGTTTTTTTTTTTTTAGCTAAGTCAAGCCTTGGTGAAAGAGGAAATCCAGGCCAAAGAGTATTTGGAGAATCTTAATAAAGAGCTGGCCAAACGCACAAATGTGGAAACAGAAGCCGCTTGGGATTATGCCTCAAACATAACCGATGAGAATGAGAAGAAGAAAAATGAAATATCTGCCGAATTGGCCAAATTCCTGAAAGAGGTCTCAGCCGATATACAGAAATTCCAATGGCGTAGCTATCAATCGGAGGAATTGAAGCGACAATTCAAATCTTTAGCAAAATTGGGTTATGCCGCTTTATCAGAGGCTGATTATGCTGAATTTTTGGAGACCGTCTCGGCCATGGAATCGAATTTCGCAAAGGTCAAGATCTGCGACTATAAGGATGATAAGAAATGTGACTTGGCCCTAGAACCCGAAATTGAGGAGGTGATCACCAAGAGTCGTGACCCAGAGGAATTAAAGTATTATTGGCGTGAATTCTATGACAAAGCTGGAACACCAGTGCGTTCTGAGTTTGAGAAATATGTCGAACTTAATACTAAGGCTGCCAAATTGAATAGTAAGTTTGGCCAACTCTTTGCTTGAAAAGACCTTTTGTGAATTTGCCTTCTCTAATTTGTAGACTTTACATCGGGCGCTGAGTTGTGGCTGGATGAATATGAGGATGCAACATTTGAGCAACAACTTGAGGATATATTCGCCGAGATACGTCCACTCTATGAGCAAGTTCATGGCTATGTGCGTTATCGTTTAAGAAAGTATTATGGTGATGAGGTGGTATCCGAGAAGGGTCCCATTCCCATGCATCTATTGGGCAATATGTGGGCCCAACAATGGTCTGATATTGCGGAAATTGTCTCACCTTTTCCCGAGAAGCCATTGGTCGATGTCAGCGATGAGATGGTCAAACAGGGTTATACAGCTCTAAAAATGTTCCAAATGGGCGACGATTTCTTTACCTCCATGAATCTAACCAAATTGCCACAGTAAGTTACAACCAGTTATCCAAAGTTAATTTACATAAATAATCATTTTAATTATTACAGAGACTTTTGGGATAAATCGATTATTGAGAAACCAACCGATGGTCGTGATCTAATTTGCCATGCCAGTGCATGGGACTTTTATCTAAAGGACGATGTGAGGATCAAACAATGCACCACTCTCACTCAGAGTCAATTGTTCACAGTGCATCATGAGTTAGGCCATATTCAGTATTTCCTGCAGTATCAACATTTACCATTCGTTTTTCGTACTGGTGCCAATCCTGGCTTCCATGAGGCTGTCGGCGATGTCCTTTCGCTCTCAGTGTCCACGGTTAAGCATTTGGAAAAAATTGGTCTACTAACCAATTATGTACGCGATGAAGAGGCTCGCATTAATCAGCTCTTCTTGATGGCCTTGGATAAGATAGTTTTCCTGCCATTTGCTTTCACATTGGACAAATGGCGTTGGGCTTTGTTCCGTGGTCAGGTGGAGAAGGAGAATTGGAACTGTGCCTTCTGGAAGCTAAGAGATGAATATTCGGGCATTGAACCACCAGTTGTGCGTAGTGAGAAAGATTTTGATGCCCCAGCTAAATATCATATATCCGCTGATGTTGAGTATTTGAGGTAAATGAAGAAAGATATACTCAATTAGATGGTTTCTTAATTGATGTCCCTTTGCAGATATTTGGTCTCCTTTATCATACAGTTCCAGTTCTACAAGTCTGCCTGTATCAAGGCTGGACAATACGATGCTTCAAATGTTGATTTGCCTTTGGATAATTGTGATATTTATGGCAGTGCAGCTGCAGGAGAAGCCTTCCAGTGAGTCCTTATGAGCAAGATCCAAAAATATTTCATATTTCAATTATTATTTTCCTCAATAGCAACATGCTTTCATTGGGTGCCTCGAAACCCTGGCCAGATGCATTAGAAGCCTTCAATGGCGAACGTACGATGACTGGTAAGGCTATTGCTGAATATTTTGAACCCCTGCGCGTTTGGCTAGAAGCTGAAAATATCAAAAATAATGTCCATATAGGCTGGACTACTTCCGATAGTAAGTTTTTTCCCATACAAAATCTAATCAAAGAGAGTTTATGTAAATCAAATTCTCTTTTATTTGCAGAATGTGTGGCCTCTTAAATGTCGAAAATTTTAAACATTTTTTGTATCATTCTTTTTGAACTTCTTTTTTTGCTCAATAAAGTTGTCAAGAAACGTGTATTTTGTTTCAACACAGAGAGAGAAAAAAACTAGACCACATTATAATTACAAATTCTGAATACTGGGCGCCACTTTTGGTCAGTTGTTAAAGTTAAGTGGACAAGCTCAGAACGTTTTGTGAACAGAATGTTAAAGTTTTATCTGCTAATTTCAGTGAGTTTTGTGAGAAAATTTTTTATTCAGCAAATTAAAAGCAACTTGTTTCTTCTTAGCTTTGTTGGAGCTCAGTTTTAGGACAATCCTTGACAGAATTTTTAAATGAAGCTAATCATAATTTAGCTTTAGCTTACGATCAAGAGGTTTTAGCTCAATTACAACATGAAATTCAAGGACCCAATGATCTGATTGCTCTTCTACAAATTGATATCGCTAATGAAAGATTAATGAAGTATATTAACTACTTACACATTGAAGGAAAAAAGTTTAAAAAAACGCAAGTGGAAAACTTACAACAACGTCGACTACTCTCAATGTTGCCCCAGTTGGGCTATGAGGCACTGACGGGTAAGGAATTAAGACGTATCTACTCTCTGTCCGCCAATATGAGTGAGAGTTATAAGAATGTCAAACTTTGTGCATATGAAAATCGAAAAAACTGCACTTTGAGCCTAATACCCGATGTCCAGACAATAGTACAGGAGAGTAACAATATAGATGAGATCGAGTATTATTGGTATGAATGGCGTCGTTCAACTGGTTTGAGTACACGTTCACAATTTGTCGAGTTCATGGAGCTCTACAAAAAGACAGCTCGCCTTAATGGCTATCTCCAGGCTGAGGATTATTGGTTTCGTGGCCTGGAATTGAATGGTGTGGAGACTTTAAAGATTTTAGATGGTTTTATGTCTGCATTGAGACCTTTATTTCTGCAGTTTCATGCTCATGTTCGAGGCTCTTTAAGGAAAATGTATGGCGAACGTTTGATACCCAAAGGCCGACCATATCCTCAACATTTATCAGAGATTTTCATAGGCAATGCCTTTCGTCGAGTTCATGCGGAATGGTTTGTAGATTTACCAGCACCAAATGTGGGTTTGTTTAATATAACTGAAGCCTTACAAAGACGTGGTTGGACTACCACCCAGAGAGTCTTTTGGAATGTTGCCGAATATTTTAGAGGCATTGGCTTGCCACAATTGGAGAGGTAAGCTCAATAATCACAATGAGGATGACTTTGGTCTATCTAATTGAGTCTCCTTGACAAGTTCCCTGTGGACTTTTGCCCAGCCAATGTCGTATACGGAGGAGGATCATTGTTTTCACAAGGCTTGGCGTTTCTATGCTCTACGACAGATGAAATTTACCTATTGTCCTCTTAACGATGAGGAACGTTTCTTTAATATGTTTGAAGCCCAGAGTGATGTTCATTTCTTTAGAGCTACCGCTGAGCAGCCCACACTCTTGCAGGAAGAACCTTTTCCACATTTTAGCGATGCAATTGGCAAATGTTTCTCCCTAGCTGCCACTTCGCCGCGTTATCTGCACAAAACAGGCCTGATGAAGGAATCGAAATGGTTTGAATTACCAGCTCGTCTGAATCGTTTGTATATTCAAGGTTTGAGAGTGATATTCTTATTGCCAGTTTTCTATGTACTCGATCGATATAGAGTAGAGGCTCTGAGTGGTCACATAAAAGCGGATGACAATGAGGCCTATTGGCGTCTAACGGAGTTTTATACCGGAGCAGCGGCCCCAAAAAGAAGAACCAATGCTGAATTCGATGTGCCGGCTAAACTGTTAATGGAGGTAGATGATCAATATGCCAGGTGCGTTTCACTCCCAATCTCGTTAGGTTTTGTTTCTGATGTACTTACTTTCTTTTTAGCCAGATATTCAGCACAGTTTTGCAGTTTCAATTGCTAAAACACTTTTGCTCAAGAATTGGTCAAGAGAGCCCCTTGGATCTATGTGATCTTTCGGATCAGAGTGGATTTGGTCCTGGCTTACGACGTGCCATGGCTTTGGGCTCATCGCAACATTATAGGCATGTCCTGCAAGAACTACTTGGTGAAACGGAGTTAAATATCGACGGACTTTTGAGCTACTTTCAGCCATTACACAATTGGCTAGTACAGCAAAATCGTTTAAACAATTTGGATGTGGGTTGGACATAAAGCGTTAAGATATATAAACTATTTACATATCAGCCTAAAAGCCCATTTGATTTTTATATTAAAAGCGGTTTGCGTGTACTAAAAGTATGCACTAAGTTTCTTTTACTCTCTAAATGCAAAAACTGAAAGATTTTTTATGGTCACGAATTAGCAGGCAAAAGTCATGCAAAAAAATCAGCAAAGTGTAATAACCAAGAAATGTATTTTTATTTTTTAATAATTGGAAATAATTTCGAATATTGTCGTTATTGTTCTTTAATTTTTCAAATCTTTACACTTTAGTAAAAAAAAAACGAGCTATGGAAGTTAACTTCGGCCTTGCCGAAGTTTATATACCCTTGCAGTTCTTTATTATATTTAATTCGATAAGAAAAGTGAAATTTCATACATCAACAGCATTAGTTGTCGTATTATGAATATGCTCAAATATTTTTCAAACTACTGAATTCAAAACACATTTAATGATTATTTAACAATATATGATATAGTAGTCCGATCCCGATGATTTTCATACTTTATCTCACACAGGTAATAAAGAGTCTCCAAAAAAAATTTCAACCCGATATCTCTTAAGATGGCTGAGTAAAACGCATTTTCAAAACACATTTAATGATTATTTAACAATATATGATATAGTAGTCCGATCCCGATGATTTTCATACTTTATCTCACACAGGTAATAAAGAGTCTCCAAAAAAAATTTCAACCCGATATCTCTTAAGATGGCTGAGTAAAACGCATACTTCAAACTACTGAATTCAAAACACATTTAATGATTATTAAACAATATATGATATAGTAGTCCGATCCCGATGATTTTCATACTTTATCTCACACAGGTAATAAAGAGTCTCCAAAAAAAATTTCAACCCGATATCTCTTAAGATGGCTGAGTAAAACGCATACTTCAAACTACTGAATTCAAAACACATTTAATGATTATTAAACAATATATGATATAGTAGTCCGATCCCGATGATTTTCATACTTTATCTCACACAGGTAATAAAGAGTCTCCAAAAAAAATTTCAACCCGATATCTCTTAAGATGGCTGAGTAAAACGCATACGCACAGACGGACGGACAGACGGACAGACGGACAGACGGACATGGCTATATCGACTCAGCTTCTCAAGCTGATCAAGAATATATATACTTTATGGGGTCGGAAACGTCTCCTTCTGTGCGTTACAAACATCTGACCAATTTTATAATACCCTCTGCAAGGGTATAAAAATAATTTTTGTTGTAATTTTTGGCTTATCATTTGGTTATAACATTGAGAGATTCTACAAGCCTGAACAACCACCCATAAGTTGCAACGTACATTTCTAAATATCTGATAAACATTGGGTTTTTATCTAACACGAGATATTTATTATAGTAAGCTAGCCTGAAAGAACAAATCGTTAACGGTGGCTTGGAATCAATTATACCCCTGTTTTGGCAAATAAGCAAGGATTGAGAGATATTCATCTATAAAGTTCGCTGTCTGATGCTTGTGATATGATGCAAGAATTGACCTTAGTTTATTGTCAAAATGTAATGGGAAATGTAGTAAACAGCATTATTGACAATGTTTGAGGCAAAATTAAAAAGAATTCCTTTTTTTATTTCCTATCTCTTTTGAATGTGTTATCCATTTAAATTCATCTGACTTAAACCAATTTAGAGAATTCCAATGCGGGTGGGATTATTTCCATGTATTACTATAGTTACGGTTTCTTGTGGGTTTTAATACAATTTTTTGATTTGTATAAATGATTTTGTGCAATAGAAAAACGACTTGGTTGTTAATTTAAAGTATTTCAATTTACAAAAAGTCGAGACATGACGGAGACCTGTTTCTTTCTCTTTCATTTTCCCTAGAATCTTTCCCAAACCGCCCGATTCCGATAATTTTTAGAGTCTAAATATCCCGACATTCATAGAGTTTTTGGATAGTCAAAGGAACAATAACAATAATTTTCTTGGGCAATAGTTTTTCAATTGAATCCTATTAATAATTTTATTCTTTCTCATTATGTGAAAAAAATGCATCGCCCGCTTTGTTCGTTGCTCGAACGAAAAAATTAACAATAAGCTAACATTAAAATTGAAAAATAAACCGGAAAGAAATTGTAGTAAATGCATAAACATAAACTGAAATAGGTATAATTAAGATGCACTTGATTATGATGATGACGACTCTAGTGGAGGTTCTTCACTTTGACAGCCAGCCATAAGAACGAATCCAAATAACTACACAGACAAACGATTAGTTTAAACACAAAAAATAAAAACAAAAATGGAAATTAACTTTGAGTACGTGTGCATCAGGTGCGTCATGAAAAGCGGTTTTCCTGCTTTGATGGGTGTTTGTTGTTATATAGTTGTTGTATTTGGTTACAACAAATTATTCATTGATGTAAAATAATCATAAAATTAATTAATAGCAAAACACTTGATATTGGTTTTACTTAGTATATATTAATATTTTTCCCACGGTCTAAGGTTTTATATAAGAACATGTTCTAGAACTTGGCCTTGACAATTAATTAGCTGATGTACCCGAAATACGTTAATCAACCAACCACATCATAAAAATTAAAAAGAAAAAACGACATAAAAAATGTATTTATGAGCTCATATTTCCGAGACAGATCGCAATCTAATTACTAAATGAATCACATTTCTTTAGTTTATTTAAGTACATCTATTGTATATATATACATACACTTATTTCTGTATGCAATCAAGGCATCAATCAGTCTGACAAATCACCTTAACACCTTCTCACCTCACCTCACCTTTTCGTCTCTTTTAGTCTACGTAGAAATTTATGTAAATCTCATCTCTCATCTGACTTACCTGCATTCATTAATTTCTCTCCCCACCCACTAGGCATGAGTCAAAACATTTTTTTTTCACATGTGCCACCAGGTCAAGAGTGACTATCGGTGGCATTCCACAAATCTGACATGACCAGCGTGCATGAGTGAGCGGGTGGAGCCAACAGACAGAGACAAAAACACAAAAGCAAACACAAACTTGATATGAAACCGACACTTTTTTATGTACATATATATACTTTTGTTTACATATGTAATGAGTTTGCAAAACTCCGCAATTTGGAGTTGAGTCCGCGGTTTCCTGCGGGTCTGTGATTACCTAACTACTTATGCAAATACGCCTTCAAAAGTAGAGTAAAGTTTTACTGCTACTAAAATTGATTTTATTTATCATATTTTTGTATTTGCCATAACTATAGGGAACAAGTTGCTTAATGTTTCTATAAAAACGTGTTTTGGTCAAGTGCTTTGATTAATTGATGACATTTATAATTATAGTTATGCGATCGCTTAAAGTCTGATATACTATTTGATCTCATAGTTAATTTTCATGATCCCATTATTCTGAAAAGTAATGACTTCTAGAATTCTTTACGATGAGAGAGTCAATAATACTTTCTAATAATTAGCAGCAAGTTATCTTAAAAATATTGTCTCAAAATTCAAAATCTCATGGGAACTTAATAAAATTAAAATTTCAATAATAAAATTGAAATATTACCCGTGGTTCAGATTAAGGCCTTGCTGAAAAGAATGGAATTACCATAAATTAATGAATTTAAATTTAAAGATAATTTTATTATTATAAAAATCTTACTTGTAAGATGGACTAATCGACTAAAGATCCAAAAGTTTGGAAAAAATCTTCCCAAATAAAGCTGCTTAAACTTCGGTAAATATGTATACTAACTCTACTTACAAAATGTATCAATTTTTGTTTTTACATACTTTGCCTTTTTTTTGGGCTTAGTTTAAAAGTTTTGGAGTCTCTGTTAATAAGAGTAAAACGTAGGCTAACACTTAGTTTAAATGTGTCTATAAATATGTAAAGTTTCATTTAAATTGGTTGATTCATTGGTTATTTGGTTTGATTCATTAAATTAAGGAAATATAGCTTAAAAGGTGACAATATATTGATTTTTGTAATTATTGCTCTATAGAATTCATTCTGTAATTCCGAAATTTGGATGTTTATTGATAACACTAACTAAATTAGTGGGAGCATAAGATTTCTCTCACTTTATATGTATATACATAGTTTAAAAAAGTATTTAAGTCACATAGGTCCAATATGCAGTGACACAGTTGCTCGACTCGGAAGTAATCGATCGACATAAAAACAAATAATGGTCTTGGTCAAACTAAAAGCTTAATTTAAACTTTTCTTTAACTGTTTTTTAAGCATGCCTGGTGCTAGGATTGTGTTGAAAACGGCCATCTGAAGGTAATTAAGTTTTTCCTCCGCCACTAAAGTCTACTAAATAGATCATTCTGATTATCCTTAGGGACCATTCGCTCTTCCTGGTACACTAAAGTTACATTGCCAATATATTCAAGTAGACTTTCACTAATTTCCTACTTTTTTTTTAAATTAATCCAAAAGATAAATTATCAAATTAAATAAGCCAAAAGAGACATTGATTAATTTATTTAGTATTTAATCTAATTCCAAACGAATATGGATCAATCTTAGTCACTTTAAAAAGAGAAGGTAAGGTTCTACCACTAGAAAACTTTAGCAAAAATCTTCAAATTGCCATAATGATTCCATCAAAGCTAAAACAAGTTGGGAATTACAAATGAATAGAGCAAAAAAGTTAAGAAAGCTACTATATTTTTCAAAATATTCACAAGAAGTAACTTTTCTGATAATTTATCTTATAGATATGTCTAAGTCAATGTTTAATAAATTTCAAAAGTGACTTAAATGTACTAAATTGCTTATAAACATTTACTTTCGTGGAAGTATGTATGTATTTCTATATACGAAGATAGAGGGCAAATAAATGGTTTAAAAAAAGTCAAAGAGAACAACATTATGAAATTTGTTTATTTACTTTTTTATTTTAATTTAGTGGCTATTTATTTTGAGTACAAACTATCCATTAGTTTTTACATAGTTTAACTCATTCCTTCCATTAGAAGTCAACTTAACTCAAATATATTTGTGTGCATGTGACTCAACTCACTTTGTGACTTTCTCACAGTCACTACTATTATTTTGCGGTTGAAATTTTTTGTATTTTGACTGATTAGTATATGTATGTATGCAAGTATATACATACGAATACTGGAAGATACATAGATACATATGCATATGTATTGTACCCTTATAATTGCAAACATGCATGGCAAAAACACAAAACATTTACATACAACATCTGACACATACAAATATATACATATATATTAAACCTCATTGTTGTCGCTAACAGCAGCGACGGAGACAGAGACAGCAGCGATTCTCAGTTGAGTCTCCTCAGTCCTCAGTGCTAATTGCGATTATCTCATACTGGAAGCACCTGAAAAAAAGCAGTCGACAGCGCTGCCTGCCTAGGAGATTTGAATTTTTGTTTTGTTTGTTTTTTTTGAGTTGGAAAAAGTGATTTTGAAAATATTCTTAACGTCTCTGGTTAGTAGAGTTTTAGACGCGTTACATGACGTTACGTGGGCAACAGTCGGAAAAGTGGAAAAAAGTGCAGTGTTTTTTAGTGAAATTTTGTTAATGACCTGTGAGAGAATATAAAGAAAACCAAGGTCAAAGTTCTTTAAAAATGTTGCCCAATATTTGGTTAATATGTGCAATTTATCTAAGTTTCTGTTATGGCCAACCTCAATTGAATTTGCCAACACCACAGCCAGAGGTTTTCTATAATGGTTATACACCAAATGTGGCAACAACACCAGCTCAAGTGCGAGCCGATCGTGATCGAGATCAACGTTATGGACCACCCTATGCAGATGAGGGTCGGAATAGTGATGATGGCTTAGATGATTTTAGGGTGTGTCTTGGATTTGAATGGAATTTCGTCTTGGACTCGATCTATAATGTATGCTAACTTTTTTCAGTATGGCCAGACATATGATGAACGCATGAGATTGGGTTATGCCTATCCCACACCTCAGCAAAATTTCAGTGATTCACCCTTTAGTGGTGATCGGGATCGACAATTGCAAGGGCAAGTGCAAGGCGAAAATCGTTATTCCAATCACAATTATGGACCTTTAGCGGGGACATACAACGATGATGAGCGATATAATCAGTATAATAATAATAACAACAACTACAATAACAATCCCAATGTTGAATTTGTGGGCGGCAATAATCGTTTTACGAATCCATATCTACCGAATCAGGATCGTTTCAATCTCAATCAGGGTTTCTTGGATCGCCAACGTTATCAGCAGGATCGTCGCTATCAACAGGAATTGGAAAAATTGCGAACTTTCCTTGTCGAGGCCGATCAGAAGGGCTCCCAAGAGTGTACCGCCAATGTGGCAGCCCAATGGAATTTCGAGACTAACGTCAACGATTTTACACAGTCGGAAGCGGTGAGTTAGTGGCACGAGTAATTGTGGTTACCAACAAGCACGCGATATACATACATATACATATATGTATGTAGATAGACTCAAAAATATATACTACAAGCTTAGTTGGTAGTTTACGATTGTAGTAGTGGTGCAGTTTTCTCATGGAGACTCACAGATAAAGTCGGAAAAGTGACGCTTTGAAGGTCGAATCGACCTGTATGTAAGAGAGTTTCCCAGGCAGAAATGCCAATGTCAAAAATTGAGTTGTTACATGTGACTATCTTACTTACCAGCTAAAAGTCACCATTACTATTTGGTTAAAGTCGTTATGACATGCGTTTAGAAATAAAGTTTCATTTCGAATGTTCATCTTACTTTAACTAGTTTGCAATACGAGGTCATTCTATAACTTGACTTTGCCTTAGTGTCGCGTTGTTGAAATTTGTCTAGAACTTTTAATTGTTATTTCTTGCAAATTGCAACAAGCAAAGGGAGTTACCTTAGATTGCATTCATTTTGAATTCTCCCACGATCAAAAACTTGATTAAATCTATCAATTAACCAGCATTCTAATATTAAATCCTCTTTTACATTGTATTGTTCGTCTACTTTGTCAATATTGATTTGGTTTATTATGATTAAGATATTACAAATTGAATGGACTCTGGAAAAACCTTAAGCTGTTTAGTAATTTATTAAATGCATGTATATATAATGGTGATTTTTATACCCTTGCAGAGGGTATTATAAAATTGGTCAGATGTTTGTAACGCACAGAAGGAGACGTTTCCGACCCCATAAAGTATATATATTCTTGATCAGCTTGAGAAGCTGAGTCGATATAGCCATGTCCGTCTGTCCGTCTGTCCGTCCGTCTGTGCGTATGCGTTTTACTCAGCCATCTTAAGAGATATCGGGTTGAAATTTTTTTTGGAGACTCTTTATTACCTGTGTGAGATAAAGTATGAAAATCATCGGGATGGGACTACTATATCATATATTGTTTAATAATCATTAAATGTGTTTTGAATTCAGTAGTTTGAAAAATATTTAAGCATATTCATAATACGACAACTAATGCTGTTGATGTATGAAATTTCACTTTTCTTATCGAATTAAATATAATAAAGAACTGCAAGGGTATATAAACTTCGGCAAGGCCGAAGTTAACTTCCATAGCTCGTTTTTTTCTATGTTTGGCCAGTTCCCAGCCCATATATCAAGGTAATGCTTTTGATTAATGTTCCTTAATACATAAGGATAACAAATTTTTGTAAAATGCATGAAAAAGATTTTCAAATGTGTTGCCATGGAGTCGTATTGGTTTTTTTTTATTCAATTACAGAATATTGGTGAAAGTGGTGCAACAGGAGGCGCACAAATTTTAGACAGCCAGTTTCAAAGTGTTTACCAAATTCCAAATATTTTTATAACGGACAAAATTTTGAATTGGGAGAAACTTACTTAAAGTATATATAACTAATGTTAAGGGTATCTATTGACGTATATGTAAGGGTTTGGAACTGGGAGGAGCTGGGATCATTCAACGGCTGCGTTTAGTTAGTCTAGGTATCTGCGAGACTTCCGGCTTATTGGGGTCAGTTACAGGATTTTCATTTTCCGCATTATTGTTCCACATATTATATTTCTGAAGATTTTCAGTGTCTGCATTAGTATTGTTCACATTTGCTTGTTGTCCATGTTTAAAAATAGGAATTCGAGATGGGCTGACCCCGCTGTTATCACGTTTCATTGCTGGCGAGAGAAAGATAGGTTACTCGTTTTGTATATACATATTGAAAGAATTATTTTGATCTAAAGTGGTAGCATTAATAGTTCCCTTACATTTTGCATTTTTAATATTTGCGTCATTTTCTGCATTTGTAAAGTCTTGAATATAATTTCCATTATCACGGCAATGAGTTCTTTTAATGTTTGCATTCTGAGAATTGCGAATCTCTCCTGTGTTCAGTGTGACTGTAGTCTGTACTGCAACTGTTCTCCTTCCATCATTTATATTAACAATTTGCACTCTGTCTGCATTTTCGATCTGTACAATGGCATACCAAAATTGATGCACAGTACTCTTAATTCATATAGTCGTCGATTACTTACCCAATCCATAAAGGATGTTCCACGCAAAAGATATTGTAGGAAGACACTTAATAGTAGGAAACCAATCGCAAATAAAATACTTTCATAATAACTAAGCGTTGCAAAATATTCCATAAGAGATTCGCAAATACAATTCCGTTCAGGTTTTGTTTGATAAAAATTTAACATTTTTATATTTTTTTTTATTAAAAACTGAAAAGAAAATGTAGACAAAAATCTATACGATATTACTTCATCGGCTTCCTACTTAAAAGTGAATATTATTCTCGTTCAAACATATTCAAGAAGGAAATGTTTGCTTATTTTGTCATGGCCTACGATATATCTTAATTTTTGCTTGCTTCGGTTTATCATTACTCAGATAGCTTTTCTTTTCTCTATGAAATTATTTCAAGTTCGTACTTTTTATTTAGTTAAATGCCCAACAACGTTATGTGGAATTTCAACGTATTACGGCAGGACAATCGAAGAGCATAAACAAGGATCTCATCTTTGATCGTCGTTTATATCGACAATTGATGTTACAATCGGAAGTTGGACCCAATGCTTTGCCTCTAGATGTTTTAGATAGGGTAAGATTTTAAAAATATTCTAATTTTAAAACAATTTTAATGCTAATTCGTTTCTAAAATCTTGTATGCAGTACAATCGTTTGCTCAATCAGATGCTCTTTCTGTATAATAGCGCCAGTATATGCGCCTATCAACAGCCATTTCAGTGTGATTTACGCTATATACCCCATTTAAAGGATATTATGGCAAAGAGCAGAGATTGGGATGAGCTGCAGCATACATGGGTGGAGTATCATCGTAAGGCGGGAAGGGAAATGCGTAATGATTACGAGCAGTTGACTGATGTAATGCAGGAAGTGGCCTATGTAAATAGTAAGTAATTTACATTAGAGTTCAGACATTTTAAACAAAAGGCATTTCCTTTATTTCGTTGCAGACGTAACAAATGGCGGTGAATATTGGTATTTGGCCTATGAATCGGGTAATTTTCGGCAAGATATTGATATTGTTTGGGAGCAAATTAGACCCTTTTATGAGAGTCTGCACTCTTATGTGAGAAGAAAGTTGCGAGATTATTATGGACCCGAACGCATAAATCGTGTTGCCCCAATACCATCTCATATTTTGGGCAATATGTATGGCCAATCTTGGTCAAATATATTGGATATACTTATACCCTATCCAGGACGTAAACTAATCGATGTCACACCACGCATGGTTGAACAAGGCTATACACCATTGTTGATGTTTCAACTGGCCGAGGAGTTCTTTACCTCCATCAATATGTCGGCAGTGGGTCCTGAATTCTATAGAAACTCTGTCTTTGAGCAGCCATTAGACAGAAGAGTCCTGTGTGAACCTTCGGCTTGGGATTTTTGCAATCGTCATGATTTTCGTGTAAAAATCTGCACGGATATCAATCAAAGAAGTTTGATTAGTGTCCATCATGAGATGGCTCATATACAATATTTTTTGCAATATCGCCATTTACCCAAAGTCTTTCGAAATGGAGCAAATCCTGCTTTCCATCAGGCCGTTGGCGATGCCATTAGTCTGTCTGTGTCGACGCCAAAGCATTTACAAACCTTGGGCTTGCTACAAAGATCCTTGGATGATTCCAGCTACGATATCAATTATCTCTTCACCATGGCCATAGATAAGGTAAGCAACATAGGGAGGAAAATGTGGAATTAAAATAACATTAATTTACCACTTAGGTTGCCTTTTTGCCCTATGCATTGGCCTTGGACAATTGGCGTTACGATGTTTTCAGTGGAAATGTTAATAAACGTGCTATGAACTGCCATTTTTGGAATTTGCGGTAAGTTAAAAGTTATTAACCAAAAGGAGTGTTATTTGACCTCAATGATTATTTGTTACAGTGAAAAGTATTCAGGCATTAAGCCGCCTGTTTTACGTTCTGAAATGGATTTTGATATGGGTGCCAAATATCATATACCTGCAAATATACCCTATGTCAAGTAAGTGTATATGAACTATAATTACTTTTCTCTCCATTGGCCATTTCTCTTATCTAATTTTACTCACATATCCAAGACTATGAGATATGTAATATTTGCAATTAAAAAAGAAAAAAACAACCAACCTCAACTAAATCATGTAATTAAATTTTTGTGTTTTTGCCATTTTTTTGTTGTTTTTTTCGATTACAATTTACACACGATCTCGAACATTTTCCATCAAATTGCCAACGATTACGCGCATTGGCCCACTAACTCCAAACTCCACATAATGACCAATATAACTCCAACTGCAGCTCAAGCTACTGCCAAACATACATACATACATGCAAAGAAAAATTCAAGTCACTTATCTTCTGTGTGTGTGTGTAACATATATTTCCCGCATTCACTTTCCACTTGGTTGGCACAGTTGGCCATCATTTAAATAAGACAAGACTGAAAAGCAGTTACGAAAAACTATCGACAATGGACATTATACACATGCTGCATATATAGAGTATATAGCGTATATATGTATGTATATCGGCTATGCAGGTTGCTTTTGACCCATTAAACTATAACATTTTCCAATTCGAAAGATTTGCATTTGTTGTGTTAATAGACAAAAGAAAATGCATATGGCAAAATGATGATGTCAATGCACTGGCCACTCTTTTGCTCAATTCCTTTTTCATGGCTTGTTTCTTTATTTCGCTTTGAGGTTTTTTTTTTATTTATTTATATGGCTTGGTATTATATTAGTATCAGACAGATTGCACAAGACTTGCCATAAAATGGTCTGCGGTTTGATTTTGAGTTCTTTCAAGGTAGAGTGCAGAATTACGAAATTGGAAAATTGGTTTCAATACGATGATTCCACTAATAGGGCTGATATATTGAAGGGCAATGAACATTTATTTGTTCTTCATGAAATGGATGATTTTATACTTTAAAATTTAAATATTCCATATGGCATGCTTTCATACTTTTGACTTAAATAGTCTTTGTTATTGGTCTTTAGTGATCAAATTCTCTCCGGTTATATCCGACTGCATTGACGCATCTAAAAAATATTTTCGAAGAGGATTCGATACAAAAATTTAGATTTTTGTCTCAGAAATTTTACTTATTAATTTTCGTATTTATCGGAAGTGCACGAGTTTTTTAAAGTGAAAACTTCGGGTGGATTTCAGATTGCCCAAACTCCGCCTGGATTCATCGATGTCCGACTGCATAATTGTTTATAAATCTTGCACTTTCGTAATTGCAATTTTAAACTAGACATCTATCTAAATATAAAATCTGTGATAAAAAGACAGTTTTAGACCCATATCAACTTATGACTTGGATTAAAGTTCTAACTGCTTTGATTTGGGTTAAGTAACTGAAAGCAGCTTAGCAACAAAAAAAAAAAGTTTAGAGTTTAATGTATATTCCTTAAAGTAAAATAAGTTATACTATTTAAATTTGCCATACATTTAAATTTAATTTTACTTTAAGACGCTTTTCGCACTGCTACAAAATCTAACCATTAATTGAGTTTTCAAATGTAATTAAGCAAAAGTTTTTAAGGAGCAACGTAATTGTTAGGTTTCTTTATCTTTATCTGCCGTCAAACTCTCTGGTTGTTCACATTTCATTGGGGCAGGCTTAATTAATTGCATGCTATACTTCAGACCGCACTTCGAACCCATTAGCCAGATTTTTATTGCAGCCATTCTTTTAGCATTAGTCCAACTCACTACTACGACTACTACTACGGACTGCTGCTGAGGGAAGGTGGTTGGAGGGTGGGGGGTTACAACACCATTTTCATTTTCATTGTGTTGGCGATTATTTATTGCATAATCAATAAACTGCAAACGCTACAGTTACATAAACAAAAAACTTAAAGCCACCAAGAGAGTTTGAGTTAGCCTCGATATGGTAATAAAACAGATCTCTCTAAGCTCTCGAGACACACTGACTTAAGACTTGTCAGACATTCAAGCCAAACTCCAAAAGCAGCTGGTGGAAAAAGAAACAACAACAACAACATGAAATATCGGTTAGCAGCACATGTCCTACAAACCGACTAAGGAAAATGAAAAACGTGATAAATCCATGTCCCACTTTATTTAACCCACTCTGTGCAAATTGCTGACGGCTTCAATGAAGCCGAAAATGCAAATTGAAACCAAATCTTTTGTGGTTGCCCAGCAAAAACCACTGCAACCACAAAAAAAAGAAGAAATAATACCCACCTAAAGTAAGACCTACGTTGGTGGTGCTAATAAAAAGTAATGGCCAAGCTGCAAACTAAACTCTGGGAAATAGACACGAGCCTCCCTTTTTTACTCCTCTTCGTCTCCCTCATTCTCTTTCTCTCTCTCTCTCTCTCGCTCTCTCTCTCTCTGTGGTCCATGGAAAAACTAAATGCTAAAAACACAGTGTGTGGAAAATGTAATAAACATGTTCAACTATCCTCCCTATCCCGTCGCAGTGGCCTTTCTTAGATGGCTTACTGTCTGTGTCTGTGGGCGAGACACTTTGAATATGCAATTATGAATGCAAGGCGATGTTTACCTCATTTGAAAATTAGATAAGACATTTATGACCAAAATGGTGAAATATTGTATGTCTTATTTTTCTTTGGGTGATTATTGATTTCGACAAAGCTTAACATAAACTGGAAATTTGCTTTATGCCAGATTACAATAAAAATTAGCAATTAAATGTTAATAAAAGGAAGTCAAAATTTGATTCGACTATATTTTGATGTAATTGCTTTTTTGGTGAGATATTGGTGATGGAATAAGCCATATAGATGTTATCCATAGAAACAATTTAAAAAATATCCTTGGAAAAAAGTCGGTATTCTTAATTAGCACAAACAAGCTTTTTCTGATAGCCATGTCTGAAGCTGCATTGCATCGGCCAGAAAAAGGAATCTTCTACGCATATTTATGTCTCAATCATTTCCTTTGGACCAAATTGAGATCAGCCTTTGGCAGAGCAATGCCACGAATTTTTCTTTGTTTATAGAACCTATTGAGCTGTTTATTTTGAAGTATCTAGAGTCTCTGGGTTTAGATTATAAGACACCTGTAAATTGACTAAATTATTCGAATTGTCTAACAAATAACTTTTCTGACTGACTCTTCTGACCTTTGTATGGCCTTAGTGGTAGACCACTAATATAGGAAACACTTTATCTTTTATTTTAAGCATCACAGATTGAATATATGTATTAAAAGAACTATTAAGCCTTTGGAAGTAGCTTACAATGTAAAGTATAAGTTATTTTAGAAAATTTATTGAAGTTTTTTTAAAATTCTCGTCTAAAAATTTGGCAAATAAAAATTGTATGTTGTAGTAGCTACTATAATAGTAGTAATATGTATTTTTTTTTTTGTAAAATTGACAAATTTTGAAGGCTTAGATTTTTTTGTACAGATTTTAAAAGCCTAAATTATTTACTTTCAACGCGCTTTTAGTCAGTGAAATACAAAATTTTCTTATTGCTATGTTTACATTACCCCTTCCAATTATTAAGATTCAATTCAATTGTATCCTCAATTTACTAGAATTATTCTTGGCAAGCAAGCAATAAAAGGATTGAGAAAGAGAAGTGACAGCTATCGGTTTGATTATTATAATATTAACTATGATCGGAGATTATCTGTTAGATGGTTAAGTTGTGTTCGAAAACGTATTTAAATAGTTTTCTTATTGATTTTCAAAGACTTTATGATGAAGCTCATATAGAAATGATTTGATTATTTGCTGACCAACATATGTACAATTCTTCAAATAAAAAGTTGTTTTTTATGTTCGTTTCTTGATCACTTGGTTTTCATTTTTATTTTGTTTTCAACATTTATCAGCTTCATTTTTTATAAAATGTTTTTGATTGCTTTTTTTTTTTTATACAGAGACAGTAAAATATTTGGTAAATTAAGTACTTTTTATAAATCCGTTTCATCATTATTGCTTTTAACAACAAGCAAATGTTATATATATATGTATGATATTTATATGTAGGTATAATTAAAAACTAAAATTGATTGCAAAAATTATTACAAAAATAATACAATTACGTTCGTTTACAAACTGACTTAAATAGGCGCACGTTGCACACAATCGGCCTTACATATTCATATACATACATAAACTATAAAGAACTATACAAAACTTAAAATTCTAACAAAAGTCTTATATCACACGTTGATAGCTAAAAAGAAAAACAATACGAATTGTATTCTTTTCGATATTTCAATATGGTCGAAGAACCAGGGGGGGTTGGGTGCACGAATCGGTTGAGAGGCGATAGCCAGAGCAGAAGGCGTGGGAGAAGCCACAGCTGGAGGACAAAAACAGCAGCAGCCAATCCACCACATCACAATCGAAACAAATAGCGTGGCACCCAGAGATCCAGGCCCAGAATCCACAAACACTTTCACAAGGTCCATTCCATTCCATTATCCATTAGATTGGGTTATGAAGATTGTGTAATGATTGTGTATTGTGAGTGTGGTATAATTGGTCCCAAATGTGTTCTACTTATAAGTCTAACTTTTCTATACTTTTTCTTCTTTTCTTCACGAGTCGTTTTCGTCATCATTTAGCGTTTGTTTTTTTTTTTTTTTGATTTACTTTGTTATGGCTTAGGGTCTAAAAAAAAGAAGGGAGTTTCGATCGGAAAACTAAATGGGGTTAAAAATTCGTCTGTTATTTGTTTGTCGTTTCTCTGAATCTTTCTATCTATCATGGTTTATCACGTGTTTGATTTTTGAGTGTTTTCTTTTTTTTGAAATGTGATTTACCCAATTCTCAATGCTGTAAAGAAAGTCAAAGAGAGAAAGAAATTCGAAATTCACCAGTTTAGTAACCATAATATGAATGAAGATCATGATGGCTAAAATCATGCTCCACCTCATGTTCATGCTCCTCCTCAATGTGCGAATGATGATGGATGGGTTCGTGATGATGAATGGGTTCATGATGATGCTCCTCCTCGATGTGCTTATGAATGAATTCGGGCTGCTTGTATGGGACGTGTTTCTCGTGATATTCAGGGACATGCTTCTCGATATGAACATGGACGGGTTTCTCCACAGGAATCTTCACGGGGTACGGAACGTGTTTCTCAACTTTCACGGGGATTTCCTTGACCACAGGATAAGGAGCTGGCACATGGACCTTGACCTCGTACGGCACAGGTTTATCGACATGCACGGCCCTTGGAACATCGTAGTTCACATGAACGGGCACAGGAACCTTCTTGATCACAGGCACGGGCACAGGCTTGTCCACATAATGTGGTACTGGTTTGTCGACATAGTGTGGCACGGGCTTTTCAACTGGAACTTTGACAGGATAATGGACAACCTTTTCAACATGATACGGCTTGTCGACATGCACGTGTTTTTCCACTTTGTAGTGCACAACCTTTTCCACTGGATATGGAGCAGGGACATGGACCTATGAAGTGGGTGCAAACACAGATTAAACTTCTGCCAATGAACTTTCTTTTCCTGTTTTTACCTTTACGGGGACATGGACCTTTTTCTCCACAGGATAAGGAGCAGGGACATGGACCTATGGAATTAGAAAAATAACAGATTAATCTTCAGTTAGAGTTGTTATCCTTTTGATTTGTTTTCTTTACCTTCACTGGAACTGGACGATCATAGGGCACATGGACATGATAATGGACTTTCTTCTCCACAGGATAAGGCTGAGGAATTTCCACAGGAACCTTGACAATTTCCTTTACTTCATAAGGAATGTGCTTGATGACTGGATAGGGTTTTGGCACTTTGACCTTGACAGGCACATGGATGTGCTTTTCGACAGGGACGTGGACAATTTTCTCGATAGGCACTGGAACAGGCACCTTCTTGATAACAGTCAGTGTCTTTTCCTCATGCACGGGAAAATGTGGCACATGATGATGATAATTTTCCTCATAATGATGAAGACCGCGTTTCGGCTTCGCTGTATCACCACTAGCAGCGGCTTCTTCAGCCTTTGCCTCAGGCTCAGCCTTCTGTTCGGCAGCCGCACTCTTTTCTCCCTCAGCTTGGGCATAGCTGGTGGCCAGGAGCAGGACCAGAGCCAGCGATGTCGCTGTGCGCTAAGTATAATTAAAAGAAAGATTAAGGAATGTTCATTCAACTATGTGTCTTGGTGTAATTCTTTTTTAAAACCCTCTCAGGAAATAAGAATTAATAAATTGGAATCTAAATTGGTATTATTATTATTCGGCCGATCTTTTTTTAAGGTTTCAATTTGTTTAAGAAGGAATCTCTTATGCCAATAATGCCAATGTTTCTTATCTTTGATATCCACTCGAAAGACATTGATCGAATTGTGATTTTTCTTTGATGATGATCTTTCACTTTTTCACAATATTTTCTTATAGTTCTTAATTTCCAAGTCCTTTTCCACTTGTCACTTTTACACTTTACTTTTTTTTGTCCTATACATACCATCAGCTTCATGTTTAGTTTATCCTTCGATGGATAATCTGTGACGCGAAATCCGTGGAGATTTAGACCCGTCTATATGTTAATATCGAGAGGGGATCGGTGTTTTTTTTTTTTGCTTTTCTCTAATATACACGTTCCGTACCACTCAATACAACTCAACGGTTAACGGTTTAATGATGCCAAATGCACTAACTGCGCGCACTTTTATAGTTAAAGCCAATGCTCTGGCCAACCAACCCGAATGCGCGACGAAGAAGCCGAAGCCAAACACAAACAACAATCATAATAATTGCAATAGTCTAAAAAACAGAAAACAGAAAAAAAACACAAAACCAAAAAAACCAAAAACATACAAAAACACACGGGCCAAATGGTGAATGGTTCGTCGTTGGTTTGCTTCGTTGAATTTTGGAGGCGCGAAGGCGCGAGCCAGCCAAGCGTCAAATGCAGCGCCAACTTAACGAGAAACAAAAAATCACAAAAATATAAAAAATTATTGCAATATCAAGATGAGACGATGACGGTTTGTAAGAGCTTTGAAGAGGAGATGCGGAGAGTGCTGTGGATCGAGTATGGATGCGTGCCATTTTGCTGTTTAATTCGACTACCGTCAGCTGCCGTTTGCAAACAAGTCAATGCACGAAAAGGGGCTTGAGAAACCACCGGCAACCACCACCACCACCAGCAAGCACAAGCACCACTAACAACTATTTGAAAAAAAAAACACAAAATTTCTTGTGGGTAATTGAATAATACATCCAAAATGTATGAAGCGTCAGTTGTCTGCATAAGATCGCTTAAAATGACGATGATGATCATGATGAGTTGTTTGCAGGATGATGTCAATGTTGTTTTCCATGCTAATCTTATGTGCTTAGTGAGGATTTTTGAAGATTGAGCAAAAAGGTTGAGTTTAAAATACGCTTCATTAAGAAGTCTATTAGCAATTTAATATAGAATTAGAAAATATTATGTATGATGAGGCAACTATGTGTTCTTTTAATTTCTATAAGTGTGTGGTAAAAAAAATGTACCCAACGTTTTAATTGATATTAAGTAATCGTCACCTATTATCACTTATACTATATCACTATAACACTTATTGGAAAGTTTTCGAAAGAAATTTATTTTACAAAAGTATTCAATATATTGCCAAAACATTTTTAATTTTGGATTACAAAATTTGATAGACGACTTTAAAACCTCGCTGCGTCTCGAGACAGAATAGAAATCACTACGGTCCCATTCCATTTATTAACCTCATTTATAAATGCCAAGATATTTTTAGCATTTTTCAAATTTGATTTAAGATTTCTTATACAAATTTTGTGTGTTATCAAATAGTGTTAGAAATTGGGCTCTGAGAAACGTTCTCGGATTTTCTGGGATATTGCTTATGAATTTTTAATAATTTTTTTTGTGGCCAAACCACAAATAATGTTAATTTAAAACTCTTTGACTTGCACGAGTCGATTTCAAACGTAAATCGTTAGGCATTTCTCAAAGTTTCTGAACTTGCTGTTGTCAATTCCGACAGGAATTGATAGGATAATTGTATTCGTTTTCGAACCTTTGGTACAACAATTTTTTTTTTAAGTTTAAGTTTAAAACCATTAGAAATTAGAAACCAGTCTGGTCCGGAATTGAAATCCAACGTTTACACCTGCTAAAAAAGTATATATAACATGTTAATAAAAGTCTAAACTATCAACTATCAAGTATCTAAGGACTATAGTGGGTTTTATTCAGTTTTATTTTTTTATGTATGAATAAATTGCTGCTTCCTTAATTGACACTAAGCTGTCATATCAGACAATGCTACCCAATGTAAATCCTTTTACTTTTTAACTAAAAATTGCCCACCTGCAATGAATGCAAAGCTAAAAGGTGATGGGACATTCACTCTTGACCAAGACCAGTTTTGGCGAGCGTTAAGGAAACGGACGGTGTGTCTGTGTGTGTGTTGTTGTGTGTCACTTGGTCATTTGGGTTGGGTCAGTCGATTGTGTCATTGCCCCACATACAAATGTGGAGCGGTCATCAACCATAAGCCAAGGAGCGGAAAGAAGTCATGATGGGAACCGTGAGGAGGTTGAGGTGGGGAGTGCTTAACGATTCAATTCCATTTCATTTGCTTGGCTGCGTAATTGATACCATAACAACTACAACATGTGGTCTTCAGTTCGAGATATTGACTGAGTTTTGAGTTGAAGTCTGAGTCTTTGAATGTTTGAGTCTAAGTTTGAGTTTATACTCTGGTTACCTTCCTCGTTATTATGTCAATGGGTCTTATTCAGTTGTCGGCTTTTGGCACATATACGAAAGCCAGCCTAGCCAGATAGGCTAAGCTATATGCGAGACTTGTTACGATGGCAACAGAAAAATATTTGGTTGCATGTGCATGCAACTTTCGATTTTGTTTCGATTCACGTTTGTTGCATGTCTTGACCACATTGTTTGAGACAGAGAAGAAAGCCACGCCGAGTGAGTGAAAGAGAGTACAATACATCTGAGATGACGTTAGAGCAAAGCCACAGCTGATGGACTATTATGTCATATACATACCTACATACATATGTACAAACAGATGTATGTACCTCAAGATAGACATAATTTTAACCATACTACAAACAAACCTATGTTTAATATATATTTACATTGTCTTCAGACAGATCATTGTTTCTTGAAGTGCAATTACTTCCTTAACTTAATTACCCGATAATTTCATCTCCTCACTTTTCCTCACCATCTTGGACTTTTGTTTTCATTTCACATACTCGCACGAAATCATCTTCTCTCTGATGATGTTTTTATTTTTGGTTTTTTCTTTTTCAAATAATAATCTTCTGTCTTTTTGCATCCCATTGAGTTCATTCATTTGTTCGGATTGTTCAGAGTCTGACCTTGGGGCTGTGGGTATTTGTAGTTAAATTGAAGCTTTACATAAAATTTTCGTTTCCCTTTGATGTTAAACAAAAAGTGTCAAAGAAAAATGTGAACAAGCAGTGTCGATTAATCACTATATAGATTCGCCTGATGAAGAATAAGTCGTTTGCATTTGCATTGATCTGACTGATTTGTGTAACAATCGGTCAAATATTGGTCTTTGTGTGAGTGTATATTCAGTTCCATTGCCATTTCGTTCCCATTTGGATGATCTCCAAAACAATAGTTTTTATGTATCTGAAACCCCATTACGAATGTAGGCGAAAATGACAGTTATGACATTTTATGTGCCATTTACAAAATGTCGTTTTCGGTGCGGCTTCTTCAACTACTGCCATCGTTGGCTGTTGTTGTTTTCGCCGTTTATCATGGCATATAACTGTTTTACATTTTCTTCTTTTTTTCAGTTTCGGTTTTGGTTTTTTGGTTAGTTATTTCACCGTTTTTTTTTCTGTTTTATGAGCACTTCCAGGGTTCATTGCATATCTGGTCAAGGTCGTTTTGGTTTTCAGTTGAGGCTGTTTACCATGCCTAAATAACTGGAAAAGTGTTTGAAATAAGTTGAGTTAATTTTGACGTTGTAAGTGCTGCAAATAATTGCGAGTAGCTGTAAGGTTTAAAGGTAAATTTACCACGAATTGTAAATCACAAAATAAAGGCCAACACTCGCCTCAGTTAGGCTGTGGCAAATTTAACTACTTTTCTACTTGTTTTCAAATTTACACGTTATTTGTGTTAATCATCGAAATAAATGGTTTTCTAGGAACTCATGAGGCTAACTAAATTTTACCCTTGAAAGCTATAAATAAAATCATACTCTTATCGAAATAAGAACGGAAATTGAAATTAACCTACAGTACATACAGACGAGCTGAGCTTATTTCTTTTTACTGATAGGGAATGAACCAATAAAGTATTAAAATTAAGTCTGAACTAAAAATGGAAGTTATGAAATAAAAAATATCCATTACTGATTACATTCTAATCTTACACTCAATCTTCAACTTTCCGTTGTGTGTATGGTTTTTTTACATAAACGCCCAAGGCTACGCCTTTTACCCTGCGCTTCAATGTCAATATCAAACTAAGCCATCATAATATCTTCACATTAAAAACAATTTCAAGTTTTTTTCTCTCTCTCACTTTACTGAATCTCCACACATGTGCGGTTAATAGTCCGATTAATTGCTCGATTATCCATTCCAACTTTGAACTTGTAGCATAAATTGTAAGCAAATGCAATCACTGGCCATTCAATCAGTTGCAATTAGACGGTCGACGATCTGACCTGAACCCATCAGCTAACCGCAAAAGCATCCATACCAATAAAAAAAAGAAACAAAAGTGAATGAGGTCAATGGCAAAAGCTCTTTGAACTCTTGTGGTGTTTTGTGTCTATTTATAGATTTTTTTTATATCTATTTTGTTTTCGGAATGGATCATTATCCACTACACTAGAAATAAGAAAACTACAAAAAAGCCAATTCAAGTCTTATGTTGGTCACATTGTCACGCGCCGTTGGACTAAGGCTATGCTCAATTGAATAACCATGAAGTCCACTTAATCAAGTTTTCGTTTTGGGGTTTGGGTTTTGTGTTTTTGACTTTTTGCAGCCAACAGATTAATAAGGAAGTTGAACGAGCCTGCGACCCACCTGATACAAATTATGCAGATTTTCACAACTCCTCCAAAGTTGAATGGACAGCCAGAAAAACCAGTCATAAAACTATTTATTATCATAATAATTTCGCTTTAGGCTGGGGGGGACCAGCCATAGATATGGACAGTGGCAGCTGCAGCACGAACACCATCCGATTTAGCAGCTGTTTTGGGGCGTGACTTAGTAGATAGTTTGACCCATTGACTTAGTCAAAGTTTTTTTTTGGAATCTTTAGTTCAATTTGCATAAGAAGAAAGGTTGAAAGTCAACTGTAATAAATAGTGTGCAGAAAGGCAATTAGGTATAATTTGGATATGCAAAGTAATTTTTTCTATTTTTTGGGTTAAAAATTCTCACAAATTCAAAGGTTCATTCCTATCTACAAAATTCAAACAAGCTCAAGAAATGAGCATTAGTTTTCATGTAAGAGTTTCCCAAATGAGATGTGGTTGAAATATTTTTAGGATTCACATTATTGTAACTTGAAACATGCTGTTTTGTGATATGATCTAATTCTTTAACAATTACTCAACGAATGCATTTTTGTTGAGAGTTCTTATCGGATAAAAGATCCACATAATCCCTTCTTTTTTTTTTTTTTTTTTTGGTTGCCCAACTCATTGTCAGACAAATGATATAAATTAAGTGTAATAAATTATTTTAAATGTAGACTTAAGACTCTGATTTGTATTTCGTTTTTGTCTTTATTTTCGTGTCTATAATTACAAAAAAAAGAGACTACCAACAACAACAATAACAACAAAAGTGAACCACACAAATTAAAACCAAAAACAAAAAAGAGAAACAAAGTTGGCAATCAAATACCAAGTGCTCCGTATTGTTGTGGTTGTTGTTTTTATTGTTTTCCTTTTCTTTTTTTTTTTTTTTGCATTTTACTGTATACTCACATTTTGTAGATCTATTTTTGGTTGTCGGCCTGGTGAGTTTCATTTCAGCCGCACTCAGGCGTAGATTAAGTTGTCTTGGACAGCCAAAGCCCAAAAGCCGAGTGCTGCTAGAAGAGTTACCAGAAAAGAGTATTGAAAATTATTATTTAAGGAACCATTCTATATTACTTACATAAAATGCGTCTTAAAATTGAATTTACTTACATTTAGCTATGTCAGGGGTAAAAAAACATTTTCATTTATTACTTCTTTAATTGATTGTTCTTTTCAAGGATTCTACTTAATAATATATGGGATTTACGTGGCTAGTTTTCTATTCATGAAAGTGAGCAAAAGAAGTAGCAGCAGGAGTAACCGGAGTATCAGTTATATAGTTAACTGTATTTATCTTATCTATAAATTCAATTAAATTCCCTGAATGAAAAAATGTAGTAAACTGGCAAATTGATCCTGATATGGAGTAAAATTCTTCATATTTCGAGTCCTAAGCCAAAATCCAAAAATTAATTTCACCCTAGTTATCAAATTCAAAAATCTAAAGATTGGTTGCGTTATTTTAAGGCACTTTTAATAAATTTTAAAGTTTTCTAGTCACTTAATGAAGTATTTATTTCTTTATATTTTGACAAAAAACTTCTTAAACACCCTTCGCTCTATTCAAAAAATATAGAGCGAAGCGTAATTAGGCAGCACTAAAATGTTGGTAAATTAACAAAAGTCAGCACAAAAACAAAACAAATCAACTAGCTCTTGCTTAACTACATGGTAGTTATATTTACTATGCATGGCCATTTGAATAAAGCGAATTCTAATGGGTGAAGTGGAAATCAAAGTAAATAATTATTTACTTATTTTAAATTACCTAATAGGCATTTAAGAATAACTATATATTAGGTCAATAAACCATATATTTTCATACCGTATCAAAATGAACGTCAATCAAACTGTCTACAGGTTTCCTATATTTCGAATCATGCAAAAGCAAAAACCTGATAGACCAAAAAAGACTTCCTTTTCGGTGGTTTTTGTTTGGTTTTTCTTTAACGTAAACAAACTAAAAGAAAATTAGTGTACATATACGCATTAAAAATGCATAAAGAAAAAGCAAAAATTAAGAGAAATACAGAAACAAGTGACTGAAGGCAAAAAAAAAAAAACGATTTCGTAAACATTTACGGAAACTGTGCGCCAAAGAAGTCAATAAGTAGGGAATTTTGACTTAGAAGACTTAAGTCATACTTAGTTATGTACCACCATTGATTTAGATTAGAAAGCAAACAATTTAGAGAGAGAGACAGAGAGAGAGAGAGAGAGAGAGAGAGAGAGAGTAAATTAACTAGTTAATGACCAATCTGCCGCTCTATAAAGAAAAACGCATATATTTTTGTTAGCCATAAATACTTCCTTTCTTTCTTCCTATATGGCAAACTATTTGCTAAATTGAATATACCTCAATTTTTGTTTGCAAGACTATATAAATAAAAAAAGAGTTATAAATAAAAAAAAAGTGGATTATAATTAAATCAAATGAAGTGGCAAACTTGATATGTTAATTTTTTTTTGGATAAAACTAAAATGTAGTTACAAGGAGACAAATCTTTTAAGGTGAAATATGTTAATTAGTCCACGTATAAGGAAAACTCTCAATCTCTGATATATGTTTGCCCGATTCTATGATAATTCCACAGTTTATTTTCCGCTGGCTGGGTTTTTTTTGGCAAACTGTTGCAACATTTGATTTTTCTTTTATTTCTCTTTCGTTTGCAAAAGAAATTGCAAGTCAATTACGGCTTAGACGGTGGCGGCGACGCCATGACGCAATTGTTGGCAACATGTGGCATGACGGCTTCGACTTCGACGTCGGCAACAGCAATAAGAAAAACAACAACAACTGCGACGGCGGCGACGGGGATGACGACGTCATCATAGCGATATCGCTAATTGATTGCCTCTGCTTACCTCTTTTTTTTCTTGTTGTATGTAGTTGCATTCACTTTGTGGGCTTTTATTTTTTTTGGGTCGCTCCATTCTCCATTGCCACATGCCACAGACACTGACACATACACACACACACACACACACACACTCAGAGGGGGACACACTCGATCTGTTGTCCGTTGGCTACATTAGGACAAGATCAATGTTGTGGCCTGCTATGTCAGTGTGTTACCCAATATTCAACAGGTTCTCGGTAAACAGAAAAAGCAACCAAAAAACGAAAGACTTAAGTAACGAACTTGAAACGCCCATCAGCTGTTTATGAGTTAAGTTTTCTTTTATGATTACGTTTGTCATTGCAATTAATTGATATATTATGCTAAAAACCTTTTTACAATTTCGATTAATGCATTGCATAATTTTCACATGTGTAATTTATTAAACTGGATTAATTTTTGGCATATTGAAGTACACAAAAATATATACAAATATTTATAATTGAATTGTACGCTGAAAGCTTTAAATGATTTTGACCACAAATGGCAACCGATGCGAATGCTGACTCTTTCTCATTCATAATAATTATCACAAGTCAATATGTATTTTCACATCGTATGAATCATTAATCATATCACTTTAACCGTAAATATAAAATATATATAAGAAATCTTTTGAGATTTTGATGATCATTGTTTTTGTGTCAAAAACTGTGAGCTGAACAAGTTATTATGAGAAGCAAATTAACTCAAATTTTTTAATAGAGTTGCCAAAGGTTTGTCTATATAGGTCGAAATAAGATCCAAGATTCTTCTGTTCTATTACTACTATTAACTATTAACTATTAACTATTACTACTATTACTATTAAGAAAGTCTGAATGAAAATTTGCTGATTCAGGATTTGCCAATTAACCTTAATACGATTTTCTTAAAAAAAAACAGTCAGCTAAGAACTCAATTACATTGAAAATAAAAGGAAATTTTGTTTTTAAAAACAATCTATTAGAACGTTTTAAGGTTTGTTATTTCTTATTATTGCAATTGGTACAGTCGTTTACGCATTTCCAAATGATTAAAGCTAACAGTTCAAAACTCAATTCCATTGAAAACATGAAGTCACGATTGAATACTGAGAAGCTAATCATTTAATATAAATTTGCTTAGTAAGCGATATTACCGCATTCATACCGCATACATATTATAATAATGTTGACTTACTAATCAGCAAATTATGTTTCTTATAATAGGGGTGTATGTGTGCACGTGTTTTCTTCGCCCCTAAATACCGAATAGCCTCTTGTAATATTATTAATTTAATCAAATTATGCATACAGTGGACCCTCCGTTAATGAACATAATTTGTTTCAGCTTATTGTTTTCCATAAAAAATTTACGTAACGCAAAACCACAAGTTTAGTGACTGAATTGTCTGCAATATAATCCCAAAATATGCTAAACGGTCACACTGGACAGCACTAGAAAGACCGCATTCACAGTTTCGTTGCGAAAGGCAGACAAAAATTTTAAATGCAATTAAATTTTTTAGCTTTTTTGTGGGTCGTTATACAAAACCTTGTTTCATCTAACAACTAAGTTCGTGATGCCAAATGTTCGGGGTTTACTTGAAACGGGGGTGCACTGTTCTTATACTTTACTTTGGCTTTATCAAGGGACTTTTTGTAATAAAAATAAACCAGATAGAGCAAAAATGTGAGAGCAAAAATACTTAAACATTGCTTGCGTAAGTCTGAGCTGATGATAAAAAAACAATTCATTCGTTCAGAACGAATTTCAAAGAGAACTGATAACAGCTCGCTTAAAATATATTCAACTATAGGGTTTTTGTGCCATTTATGTAATTGATATTTGTATATACTTTTTGATGCTTAAATTAAAATTTTCTTTTTAAGAACCTTCTTTAGTCAAGATTAATGGGCGGCTCATTCACATAATAATGGTGATTTAAAGCCCGAATGCGTCTGTTTTTGAACCATATTATAATTGTTATCGGTAAAACTAAAAGTACACCACATAAAAATCCATATAATATATATTGAAAAACAAATGTAGCGGCTTGTTTGCTCGACTCATCGGATCCCATTATTTTATTCGGCACTGTGTCCAAAATGACGCCATTCTCTGAGGACGAAATTTCCGTGGAAAAGATACTCTCTGTGGTTGAGCTCAGTGGATCTGTTGAACTTTCAGTTGAGGTTTCCTCCATTACGCAAAGATTACTGCCATCATCGGGCTTTTTATAGCCTTCACAACAAACTTCACGAATTTCGTTCTTCGTTTTGGTCTAAAAATATATTATTTATAAGAGTTTGTTATTGTTTCATTGTCTGTTCAATATCTTACCACATTTACAATTTCTCCTTTAATATGTAGTTTTTGAAAATATTCACCAGTTCTACCATATGCTGCCAATGGCATCTCAATTTCTTGTGTGTAGGTAATTGAAAATGTTCTATTACACAAATTCGTTTCTGTATGCATTAGGGCTAAGGCAAATTTAATTATTAATGTAATTAATGCGCTGACACTTTTCTGATGAGCATACGAAACAGAACTAAAACTGATATTCAGAGCAATTATTCGTTAGGTTCCGATTCAATAAGTCTCTTTCAACTGTGATAAGAACTAAAATAAAACTTCTGTAAATCACAAGTATTAGTCATTTCATACATATGAAATCCATACTATGCATATGTATGTACATTGTACATATATAAAATTTATAACAAAAGAATTAAGATTAAATACGAATTTCAAATAAATTGTATATTTATTTATTCATTTTTTATTCCTCCATATTTGTTTATTATTAATCTAACTAATGCTTTGAAATGTGATCTTTGGTATTGTACATTTTTTCAATCCTTTATGCTTCATTTGGTAGTAATTCCTAAGTATTTTAAGCGTTTTGCCATTACAATTCTACAGTTCTTTAGCAAAACCTACTTATGATTGAACTTAGTAGTTCCTGATTACTTATAACTATCGCTATGAACAACCTGCTCACCTTTTTGCGATGGATTTGAAATAATCAGCTTTAGAAGATTGGTTTTGTGCAAGATTTATATTAATTTTTTAATCCCAAATGTAGAAATTTGGAGCAATACTTTCTCATTTTAAGGTAAAATTGTTTTTGATTTTTTCTTTAGTTTCTTTTATTTATTATATGTTCTTGAATTTAAAATAATAATGATTTTAATGTTTATTTTTTAATAATAATTATTATCGATTATAATCGATGCAAAATATAAATATTAATTATTTGTTTTGTTAGTTGAAATATTTTTCTCAACATATTTTCATTGATTACTATAAAAAAGCATGAAATTTAAATATAAGTACAATAACTTAATGATATGAATTTAACTTATTATTTTCAAATTATAGATATAATTTTGCTTTTCTTATACTTCTCTCTGCATCGTAACACAATATTTATCATTTGAATCCACTGCATAGGAAACAGTACGGTTATTACTAACCGTCTTTATACTAATAAAGACGATATATACTAAAAGAATTATAATTATTATAGTTGGTATAACAAAAAGAAGATATAATATTATATTTGATACTTGTTCGGCCTTTTGGTCTTTTTTTGGCGCTTCTGTTACTAATTTTGTTGGGTGTTCTTTTGCCAAATTTGACGATTCTGTTACCAATTTTGTTACCAATTCTGTTACCGGTTCTGTTCCCGTAGTGTTAGCTGGGTTGTCCGTTTGTGTTTTAGCAGTAGTTACGGCTACAGTTGTCCCTAGGTTTTTTTGGTTAGACGCTTCAGGTGTAGTTAGTTTTGACGCTTGGCTTGGAGCTTGGATTGGAGCTTGGTTTGGAGCTTGGTTTGGAGCTTGGTTTGGAGCTTGGTTTGGAGCTTGGTTTGGAGCTTGGTTTGGAGCTTGGTTTTGAGCTTGGTTTGGAGCTTGGTTTGGAGCTTGGTTTTGAGCTTGGTTTGGAGCTTGGTTTGGAGCTTGGTTTGTTGCGTGAAGTCCATTGATCTGTATTAAATTATATAAATTTGATTGAAAAGAAATTCAAAAATTGCACTTTTAAAATGTACACTCACTATAAACAGGATAAAAAGAAACTGTAGAACAAAATTGGCCATTTTTTGTGATTTGAACTCTCCTCGGTGACGGTTTAAATTTAACTAAATTTCCAAAAATGTGTCGCCACTTTTTTAAGCAATGTTTCAAAATTGATAAGCATGAGTTAAAAGTAAAAATATGTACCCGCGGTTAATGTTTGATAAAGGCTGCTCATTAATAGCTTATGAATCGTCATTGCACAGTGGTTTAGAACTTACACGCTTGGCCAATGAATGATTTTTGATATTTTTATTTTGAGGTTTTTTGCCATTTGACTGTTTTTATATGAAAATACGTTGCATGTTTGTATGCTTTTAGGCTTTTGTTTAAATTTTTTCATATTTTCATATTTAGTTTTTGCCTACTTTTTGGAGAAATTTTCAAAAACAAGCTTTAACATTCAAGTTTATATACTCAGATTTATCTATTTTTTTAAATAGTCTGCACAGAAGCTAGTATAACCTCATTTATTATGCACTTAAGATTGCTATGTATTATAAAAACAGTGATAACTACTGATACTTGACTTGATATTATAGTGTTCCGATCAGTGTGATTGTCACGCTTTGCTTTAAAAATTATTTTAAAAATTAATCCAAAATGGTTTCAAAAAGTAGCAGGTTATTTTGAATAGAAACATTGGATTGGATTAAGGAATTAAAAATTACTACAAGAATTTTGATGGCAGAGGCAGTGGCAGAATCCTACAAGTGCCTTAATACAAAAAATATACTTTTTTTCTGCCACAGAAGTTTCCAAAGTCCCAGATCTGCCAGCAAAGTGCCTGGTGAGCCAAATGAGCAACTATTCGCGCCCTGGATATAGTCGAACAGACACAAATTTAATTATTTTTTTTTAGACATTGTTAGAATAATTTCGAAATTTTGTTTTAGCTTTTGGTGCCAAGAATAAAATTCTGTTTTTCTAATATAACAAAAGTAAAAAGAAAAACAATTCTTTAAAATTATGTTTTAATAACAAATATTTTAAAAGACGTAGACAATTTCTTTGAATTTTAAATTATACTCTGAAATTCATCAACACCTTAACAAATAATGTGTATGTGTTTTTATACCATACACCCATAGGGTGAAATGGTATATAAACGTCACCAAAATGTATGTAACAGGCAGAAGGAAGCTTTTCCGACCCCATAAAGTATATATATTGTTGATCAGGATCAACAACCGAGTCGATATAGACATGTCCGTCCGTCTGTCCGTTTGGTACGTAGACTAGTGTATTACCTACGGTGGTCAAGTTTGTTTCAAATTTTTGCCACGCTTCTTTCTGAAAATTTGAAGTATTTGGCCATACCTTTTTCCGCCCACGTAATTTTGAAAAACTCTATTATCTCACGTAATTTTCTACCTTGTGCAATCAAATTTGGCACACTTGAATTTGATTCTAATACCCAGCAAAATAATCAAAATCGGACCAAAAATAGCCAAGTTATGCATATGAACGTTTTCCATAAGCGCGGAGATGGCCGTTGGCTGGTGGGTGCGCTAGGGTGCTCGTTAGCTTGTGTGAGCGAGATACTGAGATATGCTTGTAAAAAGCATGGGATCAGCTATTAAAAAAAAACCAGAGGGCCGGGGCTAACTTCGACCGCTTCAAAGTTTGTATATCCTTGCAAGTTTGTTAGTAACTCTTTTATCTAAACTAACTGTTTTATCTAAAAAGGGTAATGTTTGCGAAAGAACGGCCTTCAATCTTAGCATATGATATAACGAACTTTCTGATGAAAGTCACTGTCAAATGTTAAATTTGAAAGCAATCGCATCAAAAGTAACGAAGTTATTGACAAAAGTCACTGTTTTTGACCGATCGTTCCTATGGGAGCTATATGATATAGTCACCCGATCTTGATCAAATTGGGCACAGTGGTTTATAGTTACAATAAACTTACTTACATTAAATTTCACGACAATTGCTAAAAAAGTAACGAAGTTATTGAGAAAAGTCACTGTTCGTGACTTTGCCGTTTGTATGGGAGCTATATGATATAGTCAACCGATCTTGATCAAATTTGGCACAATTATTAATAAGAACACAAAACTGACCAATACCAACTTGTATGGCAATTGCTGATAAAATAACGAAGTTATTGAGAAAAGTCACTGTTCGTGACTTTGATGTTTGTATGGGAGCTATATGATATAGTGGTCCGATCCGACTGAATCCGAGATACAAACCCTGCAGTATATACAAGCCTACGTGCAAAATTTCAGCTCTGTAGCTCTTACGGTCTAGGAGGAGTTCGCATCGATCCAGACGGACGGACGGACGGACATGGTTATTTGAACTCGTCTCGTCGTGCTGATCAGGAATATATATACTTTATATGGTCGCAGATGCTTCCTTCTATGCGTTGCACACTTCTGACCAAAATTAATATACCCTTTTTGCAAGGGTATAAAAAACGCAAAAGCATTTGTTATTACAAATTTGAAATATTTGTTTTACTGGTGAATGGTATACCTAAAACGACTTACTTACTTAATTTTTTTTGTATTATTTTTATACCCTTGCAGAGGGTATTATAAAATTGGTCAGATGTTTGTAACGCACAGAAGGAGACGTTTCCGACCCCATAAAGTATATATATTCTTGATCAGCATGAGAAGCTGAGTCGATATAGCCATGTCCGTCTGTCCGTCCGTCCGTCCGTCCGTCCGTCCGTCTGTGCAAATCAACTTCACGCTGTCATCTTAAGAGCTATCGGAATGAAATTTCATATTTGAGCTACTTTTAGCCGGGAGATAATAGAGTATGAAAATTGTCAGGATCGGACTACTATATCATATAGCTCTAGAACAAAAATTTTTGCAAAAATTGGAGTATCCCCATGAAATTTACCAATATAATAGAATTTGATATAAAATCTCAGATCCCAAAATTTGAGTTTGATCGGATAAATAGAACACAAGTTACAGTCAATACAAATCGGTTCTACGTCATCAGCAAATCAAACAGAGCACATGCATACGCACACACAGACGCAGCGCTACACGTATGTATGTATGTATGTATGTGTATGCGTGTTGTGCTTTGCTTAAAAATTTGTAGTAAAGAGAGAAATAATTTGAATGTTTTGTTTGTGTGTTGATGAATTGAGTTGCAAGGAAAGAAATTTCAAAATGTAAAAAAATTATTGCCAAGGACTGCAAGGGTATATAAACTTCGGCATTGCCGAAGTTAGCTTCTTTGATATTTTATATTTTTATTTAAATTAAATATTTAACTTATCATTTTCAAACACATAATTTTGTTTTTCTTATACTTCTCTCTGCATCCTATCAAAATATTTATCATTTGAACCCACTTCTTAGGAAACAGTACGGTTATTTTGTTAGGTATAAAATGTCTGCACAGTGAAATTGTAAAATAAGAACACAAGATAAATTAATATGTACAAGTCAAACGTTTTATTCAAGGCAAGCGGAAAAAGGAAGTGAGGAAAAAATCATAGTAGTTAGAGATGCAACAAAGCTAGAGATGGATAATGATAAAGTTATAAATCGATAAAATGTAATTTGCATAATTAACCTATTTCAACAAATGTAAATAGCATATTTCCATAATTTCAACACTTCTTCTCAAATTACATTTTAATACAAAAATACAAAAATTCAGTTATTCAATCATTCCAAGATGCTTTACAAACTTTACATGTTTTTCTTTCTGTAAGTTTTTAGTAAGTATATCAGCTACATTATCATCTGTTTGAACATAGTTAATTGATATTATTTTCATTGCTACAACTTCTCTGATGTGATGGTGCTTAATATCAATATGTTTAGTTCGCTTATGGTGCACTGGATTCGTTGCTATATGTTGTGCGCTCAAATTGTCACATTTTAGGACAATTGGTTGTGATGAAGGATGACAGCGAATTTCTTCTAAAAGCCTGCGTAGATAGGTGGCTTCCTTTGCTGCTGTAGACAGGGCGACGTATTCAGCTTCTGTACTGCTGAGGGCAACCAAACCTTGTTTCTTCGATTCCCACGAAAAAGCTGCTCCACCAAAATAAAATCCATATCCTGTATACGATTTTCTGTCTAGGCTGTCGTTTGCCCAGTCTGCATCAACAAATCCATACAATGGTTCTCCAGTTTTGTAATAGTGCAGCTTCAAATCTATTGTTTTGGACAAGTAACGCAAAATATGCGTCAACGCTGCATCATGCTCGATATGTGGATCATTGTTTCGCTGCGCCAGTTTACTAATTGAGTGAGCAATATCGGGACGTGTAGATATAGCGAGATACATTAAAGAGCCAACCAGGGATTGATAATGGGTCACATCTACTCTCTTACATTTCTCATCGTTGCAGCTAATCTTAAAACCAGGATCTAAAGGTGTTGATACTGAACGACATAAAATCATATTGTACTTTTCTAACAAGGACTTTATATATTGCCTCTGACAAATTGAAATAGAACCAACTTCTCCTTGACGCTGAATTTCTATACCAAGGAAATTATTTAACTCAGACGAATCTTTAATATCAAAAGAACACTTCAATGTTTTTACTATGTCAGCAATATCATTTTTCTTTGAACAGGCAATAATTAGATCATCTACATAGACAGCTATTAAACTGTAGGAACTTTTATCAATCTTCTTATATAAACATGGCTCATTTTTTGTAGCTTCAAATCCTAGATTCTGTAATACTTCATTAAGTGTGCTATTCCAAACTCTACCCGATTGCTTAAGGCCATATAAGGCTTTTTGTAACTTAATAACACGATGTGGATGATCTTTACTAACAAAATGTTCTGGCTGCCTCATATACACTGTTTCAGTTAAATTACTGTTTAAATACGCATTTGAAACATCTACCTGATGTAAATACAACTCTTTTTCTGCAGCAACAGCTAAAACAAGTCTAATATTTTCATATCGTATAACTGGCGAAAAGGTTTCTTGATAATTTATTCCATATTGCTGATTACAGCCCATAGCTACCAGTCTCGACTTAAAATTTGTTATGTTGCCCTGATTACTTCTCTTAACTCGAAATACCCACATGGAACCGATTGCTTTTTCTCCAGGTGGTAGGTTGACCAATGACCAGGTTTTGTTGGCAATGAGAGCATCATACTCTCGCTTCATAGACTTCTCCCACTCAAACGAATGTTTGCTTTGTAAAGCTTGCTTGACCGTATTGGGGGTTTCGATATCGTGATAGGCAACCATATTGTGAAGCATGTTGTATTGTTTTTTGGGTCTACCTGGCTGTCCGGTGCGAATAAGACTTGGCCTTCCAGGTCCACGACGTACAGGCTCATTTTCTTCCTCGGGGTCGTTGGATGCTGCAGAGTCGTCGAAACTCACGTACTGCTCGTTTTCGTTGAAAAGTGTCTCATCCATGTCGACTTCTTCTTGAGATAAATGTTGAGTTGCTTCTTCTGGTGTAAAGTCTTCTGTTTCTCCAGTTGTCAAAACTTGTGCTTCATTTGGGAACAAATCATCTTCATGGGTCAAATCGTTTGCATTATGATTGTCTATAACAAACGATGTAAAATTGTTAGTATTCGATTCATTTGTATAACACACATTTTTAGGAACTTCGTCTTCAACAAATTTTACGTCACGCCGCTCGATGACTTGCTTCTTATCTCTGTCATAGAGCCGATAGGCCTTTGCAGTTAGAGAATATCCAACAAAAACATACAGTTTACCCTTAGGCCGAAATTTGTGATGATGCATTTTATCCAGCGCGTAAGCATTCGACCCAAATATACGAAGGTGGGACACCGAAGGCTTGTGCCCACTCCAAACTTCAAGTGGCGTTGTACCTTTTAGCGCCTGCGAAGGAGATCTGTTGCGTAAATATGCGGCAGTCGCTATAGCCTCCGCCCATAAGGATTCTTCCACCTTTGATTGAACCATCATTGATCGCGCCATTTCTACAAGGGTGCGATTCGCTCTTTCTGCCACGCCGTTTTGTTGGGGGGTATACGGTACAGTTAGTTGTCGTTTTATGCCGTGAGCTTTTAGAAAAATATCAAAACTCTTGTTAACGTATTCTCCGCCATTATCACTACGTATGGCTTTTATCTTTCTTTCTGTCTGACACTCGACTAAGTTTTTGAATATTTGAAATTTTTCCAATGCTTCATTCTTTGATTTCATAAAATAAACAAAAACACGCTTTGACATATCGTCTATGAACGTAATAAAATATTTTGCTCCGCCAACCGATTGAGTGTTTATTGGGCCACATACATCTGTATGTATTAATTCTAACAATTGCGATGCACAATTTAAACTTTGAGCAAATGGTCGAGAGCATATTTTAGATTGATTACACGTATTACAGTTAGTATCAGCCGAAAAATGTTTTAAATTAATGCCGGTCACGAGTTGTTTATCTATTATTTCGTTCAAACTCCGAAAATTAAGGTGACCATATCTGTGGTGCCACAACATTTCTTTCTCTTTCATATAAAACAATCTGTTTTTGGAAACGTTTTTAAAAAGAAACAAATTGTCTTGCTTCAAAGCTCTAATCATTGCACTACCGTCATTCGATTTTACAAACGCACAATTTTCTTTGAATGTAACGGTGTGACCATAGCTTAGCGATGCACTCACAGAAAAAAAAATTTAATTTCAGGTCTGGCACATATAGAACATTTTTTAACGTTATTACACATTCAGTTGTATTTATTTTAACTGTTCCTATTCCAGGGCTTTTAATTTGTAAATCAGCAGCTAAGCATATCATATCGTTTTTCTCAGTGTAAGAAACAAACAAATCTTTTTCGTAGCACATGTGCGAGGTGGCACCACTGTCAATACACCAATTGCCGTTTGCAAATTTCTCTTTTTGTATTGCCGAATATACTGCATAAGAAATTTGGTGTTTCTTCTCTGCTTCTTTATTTTCTTGTTTCTTCACTCTACACTGTACTGATCGATGCCCGCGTTTTCCACACTTAAAACAGTTTCCATTGAATTTACCGGTTTCGCGTTTTTCGTTTTGTTTCTTATTCGTGCCTGCATAGAAGGCTTGTTGCGCGTTTGCTTTTTCACCGTTTTCTTTTATGCGAATTGCTTCTGCCAGCAGCTTCGCTTTTAGCACTTGTAAAGACGGTAGAGAATCACGTGTCTCCATTGCTACCACAAAATGTTCATACTCAGAGTTCAAACTTGACAAAAGAATTATTACTTTTAATTCATCACTTAAATCAATTCCAACTTCAGTCAGCTTACTGACTAGTTCCACGAATGAATTTACATATTGTGGAATTTCACTGTTTGCCTCCATTTTCAGGTTCAATAGTTTTTTATAAAGCAACACTTTTTGAATTGGCCCGGTGGGCACGTGTACACTGCGTAGTACATCCCATGCTTCTTTTGAGGTCTTACAATTTTTAACGTAGTTCAATTGAGAAGTATTCACATATAAAATTATACAAGCAAGCGCTTTTTCATCAGCTATTACCGATTTTGCTGGATCGACGACTTCTATTCCACTCACAAATTTCCACAGTTCTTGGTGAATTAGTATACTTCGCATTTGTATACTCCACACATCATAATTATGCTCATTGAGCTTTTCGATTTGGAAACTTTGACTCATCTTTTACAATTCTTAAATTTCGTATTCTGTTAGACCTGGGCCCATAACCAATGTTAGGTATAAAATGTCTGCACAGTGAAATTGTAAAATAAGAACACAAGATAAATTAATATGTACAAGTCAAACGTTTTATTCAAGGCAAGCGGAAAAAGGAAGTGAGGAAAAAATCATAGTAGTTAGAGATGCAACAAAGCTAGAGATGGATAATGATAAAGTTATAAATCGATAAAATGTAATTTGCATAATTAACCTATTTCAACAAATGTAAATAGCATATTTCCATAATTTCAACATATTTAGTATAAAGACGATATATACTAAAAGAATTATAATTATTATAATCGGTAAGAAAAAGATTAGATAAAATATTACTGCTGGTGATTGTTTGGCCTCTTAGTCTTTTTTTGGCGCTTCTATTACTAATTTTGTTGGCGGTTTTATTGTCAAATTTGATGATTACGTTTGTCATTGCAATTAATTGATATATTATGCTAAAAACCTTTTTACAATTTCGATTAATGCATTGCATAATTTTCACATGTGTAATTTATTAAACTGGATTAATTTTTGGCATATTGAAGTACACAAAAATATATACAAATATTTATAATTGAATTGTACGCTGAAAGCTTTAAATGATTTTGACCACAAATGGCAACCGATGCGAATGCTGACTCTTTCTCATTCATAATAATTATCACAAGTCAATATGTATTTTCACATCGTATGAATCATTAATCATATCACTTTAACCGTAAATATAAAATATATATAAGAAATCTTTTGAGATTTTGATGATCATTGTTTTTGTGTCAAAAACTGTGAGCTGAACAAGTTATTATGAGAAGCAAATTAACTCAAATTTTTTAATAGAGTTGCCAAAGGTTTGTCTATATAGGTCGAAATAAGATCCAAGATTCTTCTGTTCTATTACTACTATTAACTATTAACTATTAACTATTACTACTATTACTATTAAGAAAGTCTGAATGAAAATTTGCTGATTCAGGATTTGTCAATTAACCTTAATACGATTTTCTTAAAAAAAAACAGTCAGCTAAGAACTCAATTACATTGAAAATTAAAGGAAATTTTGTTTTTAAAAACAATCTATTAGAACGTTTTAAGGTTTGTTATTTCTTATTATTGCAATTGGTACAGTCGTTCACGCATTTCCAAATGATTAAAGCTAACAGTTCAAAACTCAATTTTATTGAAAACATGAAGTCACGATTGAATACTGAGAAGCTAATCATTTAGTATAAATTTGCTTAGTAAGCGATATTACCGCATTCATACCGCATACATGTGGGATTTGTACCCACAAGAATTAGAATAGTTGTTATATTAAGTATATTATTTATTAAATTAGGTAATTATAAACGGAACAATGGGTTTTGACAAAATTATGTATTGACTCATTTACATACACGTCGTTCGTCGTTCGTCGTTTTCTCTAGACTCCCCGTTTTTCACTCTGCCTTGCCACCTTGTTTGTTCTCTCTCCTTGCCACCTCGTCGATCAGCTGCTTCGGGAGTAGGTCTGGCCTTACAGCGTTACCATACCATCCCCACAGATCGGCCATCCTTAAATGCATTTGCCCCAAATGCGTCGTCGTCTTCTTCAAAGTCGTCATCATCGGCTTTGGAGTCATCTTCATTTTCGTCGTCTTCATCACTCTAGTTTAGGAGTCGTCTGTATCGTAGTTAGAGGTGTCATCATTCAATTCGTGGTTTTCCGCATCGCCTTCATGGTGGTCATTATTTGTTTTCAGCATCGTCGTCATCACGTTCATCATCGTCGTAAACGTCATTCTTATTAGCATCGTTATAATCATCATTATCATCATCTTCGGAGTAGTATCATCATTAACGTCGTTATCATCATCTTTATCACTGTATTTATCATCGTTAACAGCATTGTTCTCTAATCCTTTCGTAAGTTTTCTTAGTTATCAGCAACATCTTCATCGTCGTCTACATAAGGGATCCATTTCTTCATATATTCGGCGCAAGTAGTCGTATTTTTTGGGCCATCTACCAAGTGTGCATCTTTAGTGACATCATAAGTATCCTTTGATTTGACTTTAGTTACTCGATAAGGACCTAAATATTTTGGCTTTAACTTCAGTCCACCTCCGAATTGAGTACGTTTAATTGCAACAAGATCGCCTTCTTTATAAATTGATGCATGTTTTCGTCGTAGATTATAAGTGTTCTTGTTTTCCTCTTGTAGATTTAGGATTTGCTGCTTCGCATGCTTCCTTAAGTCATCTCTTTTTTCGCTAAACATTGCTATCATTTCCTCATCAATTATTTGCTTCAATTGGATATCAAACTTTGTACGCATTTTAACTCCAACTAATAACTCGAACGGTGTAGTATTTGTGCTTCTAGAGTGAGTTGAATTTATTGTTTGCTGAACTCTTCCAACAAACTTGTACCATTTGCTCGGGTCATCAACAGAAAGCTTGGATAAAACAGATATAATAATAGCATTAAGTCTCTCTACTTGCCCATTTGCTCTAGGCAGTCCGGTAGTAACAGCGTGATGAAGGATGTTCTCTGAACGGCAATACTCCTTAAAGTCTTCTGATGTGAAAGCAGATCCTCTATCTGTAATAATCTGGACTGGGTTTCCAAATGTGAGACTTTGTGCTTGCAATCTCGATATAACTTCTTGGGCGGATGTCGTCTTAGTCGTATATAACCAGCAGTATTTGGTGAATGCATCTATAACAGCTAGGATGTGTTTGTATCTCTTGTCAGTAGATTCAAGCGGACCCAAAAAATCAATGTGGAATGTTTGCAGTGGTTCTTCTTCCTTAGGCAATGGATTTAACAGTCCCTCCTTTTTCCCTTGTTTGCGGTTAGAGATAATACACTGAATACAGCATCTAATATGTCGTTCTACTTTGGCCTCAAGTTTCGGTATATAATATTCTTTCGCAATTATGTCTTTCGTCTTCCTGATAGAAAAGTGTCCTCTCTCATGCGCTTCTTTGATAAGATCACGCTGGAATGATATAGGTACAACTATTAGTTCAACGTCGTTCACCAGCTTACATAAGAGACCGGCTTTCATAAAGTAATCATTGTGTGATGCTTTTTCAGATAGAATATCGATAATTGCTTTTATCTCGTCGTCTTGTCCTTGAAGATACTTTAGTTTGCTGATTGCGCTTCCATCGGTGATTAACATTACTGGATTTCGGCTTAAGGCGTCAGCATGCCGAATACGTGTTCCTTCTCGATGCTCCACCTCGAAGTCAAATTCTTGTAGCATTAGAATCCATCGGGCCACTCGTGTGCCAACGTCTCGTTTTTCCATGGTTTTGGTGAAAGCATTGCAGTCGCTTACGAGTTTGAAGCGGATGCCAAGTAAGTAGACTCGGAATTTGTTGAGAGCTTCAATAACGGCTAGTATCTCCAGTTCGTAGCTTGAAAACTTTCTTTGTGCGTCCGTTGTGATCCTGCTCATATAATATACTGGGTGTAGTTGTCCATCTTCAGGTGAGACTTGTAAAAGTACAGCTCCAAACCCGTCAATCGAAGCATCGGTGTGGAGCTCCGTCTCATGGTTAAAATTAAAGATTTTTAATACGGGCCTCTCTGTGATCAATATTTTTAACCTGTTGAATGATTCGATTTCAAGATCATTAAAATAGAATTTAGCATTTTGTTTAAGTAGATTCGTTAGAGGCTTAGCTATTAATCCAAAATTTTTGATAAATTTTCTGAAGTATCCAACCAATCCTAGGAAACTTTGAAGTTGCTTCTGGTTTGTGGGCTGGGGAAATTTAGTTACAGCTTTGGTTTTCTCTTCCGAAATACATATCTTTTGGTCTTCGATTTCGTGCCCTAAAAATTCAACTCTTTTCTTTAAAAAACTGCATTTTTTTAGGTTGATCATCAGGCCGTAATTTTCACACTGTTTCAGGACTTCTTTGAGATTTGATATAGCCTCGTCTTCATCTTTAGCTGGAATAATGATGTCATCTACATATGGAATTGCGATATTTTTGCGAGTCAGCTCTCGAAATATAGCATTGATGTGCCTTTGAAAAACACTAGGAGAATTCGCTAATCCAAATGGTACCTTCAGAAACTGGTATTGCCCGTTGTGGGTTACAAAAGATGTATATTTTCGACTTTCCTCCTCGACATCAACATGGAAGAATCCATTTTTCAAGTCAATAGTGCTGAATATCTTTGCACTTACCAATCTATCCAGTTGGTCTTCGATTAAGGGTAAAGGAAAATGGTCTCGTAATATTACCTTGTTGATCCTTCTATAATCGATACATAGTCTTGGAGAACCATCTCGTTTTTTTACCAGGACTACGGGGCTACTGTACTCTGACTCAGAGTGCTCGACTATACCTTCTTTTAACCATTCATCGACTTGTTGGTCTACTACGGAACGCTCGTTATAACCGATTCTTCGCGGACGCGAGTAGATTGGGGTATCATCATTAACTACGATTCGCATTTTTACGTTTGTCGACTTTGCGTTTACGGGTTTATAGTTTTTTATCAGTTCGCGTACTTCATTCTTTGCAGAATTGCTTGCATTAGCTTCAATATTTAAATCAATCTCGTCAACATTTGATGCATTTATTTTCATCAACACCGAAATTTCTGCTTCAAGCTCGGTACTGTCACTCTTTCTTACACTTATCCCGTCAGAATTTATTTTTACTTCTGCAATTTTACAAAATTCTTCGCCTAACAGCAAGTCTTCATCAAGAAATTGTGCATCAATTACTAGAAATACCGATTTGAATTCTTGACCGTCAATTACGAATAGTTTTTCGATTGAACCCATGGCTTTGACCGCGTCGCCATTACCGAACCCAATTAAAAATTTGTTGCATTCACATAGCTTTGACTGTTTTATTCTTTTATAAATCTTTTCGGACATAAGATTGTATTTACTACCAGTGTCAACAAAAGCATTCATCTTTAAACCGTCGATTGTTATCTCTTTATACATACGCGAGGTTGATGTGTTTAGTTTTCGTGTATTACTCACTTCGTGTTTTTCAGATTTCTTGGGACAATCTTTGCCAATATGGCCAAACATGTTGCATTCAAAACACTTTTTACCTTTGTTTTTATCGTCACAGTCAGCGGCTGTATGACCTTTAAGACCACAATTGAAACATTTGATTTCTTTATTTACACTCCGAACTTGCTTTGGCTGAGAACTGCGATCACTTTTCTGGATTTGTTTATTAAAACTTACTACATTCTTATTCTCACTCTTAGATTTCTCCCGCATTATTTCGTAGCATTTCAGTTTGTCTTTAAAGTCTTTTATGTTTTTAGCTCCATACAACATTGATTTGTTCGTACCACTGTCGTCAATACCATCAATAACATACTGGATCAATGCAGACTCTTCGACATTTCCTCGTGTGGATAACTCTTTCATCAGCAAAAAATATTCTTGTAAATTCTCGTTCTTTTTAATTTTCCGATCAGCCATCATTTTATGCAATTGGGCACTGTTTGTCGTCGATTTAAATTCATTGAGTAGCGCCTTTTTTAATTTCAACCAGTTATAAATACCTCGTTCGCCCGCAACAAAAAGCTTTGCTAATCCTTTTAATGACCGTTTTGCGAATATAAACATTTGTAAATCATTCCAATACATTAGCTTTGCAAGATCTTCGAATTCATTAATCCATACTTCTATGGAAAGGGTATCTTCACCATTAAACGATCTAACCGAATCTTCGATATCATGAAAATTTAAAGCAAATCTTGGAACACTTTGAATCGGAACGTTTTGAATTGGAACACTGGCTACTGAAGGGTTGTTTTTGTTTCTTTCTTCTTGTGCATCATTATCGTCAACGCCATTATTATCATCTTCTTCGTTTTCGCTTTCGTCAGAGACTTCGTCATTCGCGGCATTAAAATCAGCATCAGGCAGTAAATTTCCCTTTTTCAAATTACAAAATATAAAGTTTGACAGGTCACTCTCATTGTGGTGTAAATGTAGCATATTACATATTACAGCTAAGTCATTATCAGAAAGTTCATCGGCAATATACGACATTTTAATTGCATACTCTTCATCTGTTCTTTCGTAGTCGTAACCTTGAAATTCGCGTAACCGTTTTCTGTTATTTCTGTCTCCATCCCTTTCGAATACATATTTGTGAAGCAATGTAATGTTCTGTCTCTTTTCCGTACGTAGTTTTTCTTTTATAGCACCGAAATCTGCGAGCTTTGCCATGTTCACTTTTTTATGTCTGTATTGGTAGCGTCACTCTTATATGTGTGTGTATTTTACTTCACAATTTGTCGAATTCTTGGAAACGTGTTTTAACCCCTTTGTTTTTTCTCTTTCAGATCTCACTTTAATTTAAACAAAAATCACTTTTACATATATTTGTCCATCTTATTCGTCGTTTTAGTACTTCTTTACTATTTTTTCACATCATTTTATTTGAGACTTCATATTTTTTTAGTTAGGTTGAACCGTTATGTTTTTCTTCGATTAAGTTAGGTTGAACCGTTATGTTTTTCTTCGATTAAGTTAGGTTGAACCGTTATGTTTTTCTTCGATTAAGTTAGGTTGAGCCCCCATATTTGTGGGATTTGTACCCACAAGAATTAGAATAGTTGTTATATTAAGTATATTATTTATTAAATTAGGTAATTATAAACGGAACAATGGGTTTTGACAAAATTATGTATTGACTCATTTACATACACGTCGTTCGTCGTTCGTCGTTTTCTCTAGACTCCCCGTTTTTCACTCTGCCTTGCCACCTTGTTTGTTCTCTCTCCTTGCCACCTCGTCGATCAGCTGCTTCGGGAGTAGGTCTGGCCTTACAGCGTTACCATACCATCCCCACATACATATTATAATAATGTTGACTTACTAATCAGCAAATTATGTTTCTTATAATAGGGGTGTATGTGTGCACGTGTTTTCTTCGCCCCTAAATACCGAATAGCCTCTTGTAATATTATTAATTTAATCAAATTATGCATACAGTGGACCCTCCGTTAATGAACATAATTTGTTTCAGCTTATTGTTGCCTATGAAAAATGTACGTAAAGCAAAACCACAAGATAAGTGACTGAATTGTCTGCAATATAATCCCAAAAAATGCTAAAACGGTCACACTGGACAACACTAGGAAAACCCCATTCACAGTTTCGTTTTTTTTTTTTAATTTCGCAAATGCAATTAAATTTTGTATATTTTTTGTTGGTCGTTATACAAAACCTTGTTTTATCTAACAACTAAGTTCGTGATGCCAAATGTTCGGGGTTTACTTGAATCGGGGGTGCACTGTTCTTATATTTTACTTTGGCTTTATCAAGGGTATTTTTGTAAGAGAAATAATAAAAATAAACCAGATAGAGCAAAAATGTGAGAGCAAAAATACTTAAACATTGCTTGCGTAAGTCTGAGCTGATGATAAAAAAACAATTCATTCGTTCAGAACGAATTTCAAAGAGAACTGATAACAGCTCGCTTAAAATATATTCAACTATAGGGTTTTTGTGCCATTTATGTAATTGATATTTGTGTATACTTTTTGATGCTTAAATTAAAATTTTCTTTTTAAGAACCTTCTTTAATCAAGATTAATGGGCGGCTCATTCACATAGTAATGGTGATTTAAAGCCCATATGCGTCTGTTTTTGAACCATATTATAATTGTTATCGGTAAAACTAAAAGTACACCACATAAAAATCCATATAATATATATTGAAAAACAAATGTAGCGGCTTGTTTGCTCGACTCATCGGATCCCATTATTTTATTCGGCACTGTGTCCAAAATGACGCCATTCTCTGAGGACGAAATTTCCGTGGAAAAGATACTCTCTGTGGTTGAGCTCAGTGGATCTGTTGAACTTTCAGTTGAGGTTTCCTCCATTACGCAAAGATTACTGCCATCATCGGGCTTTTTATAGCCTTCACAACAAACTTCACGAATTTCGTTCTTCGTTTTGGTCTAAAAATATATTATTTATAAGAGTTTGTTATTGTTTCATTGTCTGTTCAATATCTTACCACATTTACAATTTCTCCTTTAATATGTAGTTTTTGAAAATATTCACCAGTTCTACCATATGCTGCCAATGGCATCTCAATTTCTTGTGTGTAGGTAATTGAAAATGTTCTATTACACAAATTCGGTTCTGTATGCATTAGGGCTAAGGCAAATTTAATTATTAATGTAATTCTGATTATGAAATTGATCATTTTGTTGAATTCGTTATTAACGTTGTTATTAATGCGCTGACACTTTTCTGATGAGCATACGAAACAGAACTAAAACTGATATTCAGAGCAATTATTCGTTAGGTTCCGATTCAATAAGTCTCTTTCAACTGTGATAAGGACTAAAATAAAACTTCTGTAAATCACAAGTATTAGTCATTTCATACATATGAAATCCATACTATGCATATGTATGTACATTGTACATATATAAAATTTATAACAAAAGAATTAAGATTAAATACGAATTTCAAATAAATTGTATATTTATTTATTCATTTTTTATTCCTCCATATTTGTGATCTTTGGTATTGTACATTTTTTCAATCCTTTATGCTTCATTTGGTAGTAATTCCTAAGTATTTTAAGCGTTTTGCCATTACAATTCTACAGTTCTTTAGCAAAACCTACTTATGATTGAACTTAGTAGTTCCTGATTACTTATAACTATCGCTATGAACAACCTGCTCACCTTTTTGCGATGGATTTGAAATAATCAGCTTTAGAAGATTGGTTTTGTGCAAGATTTATATTAATTTTTTAATCCCAAATGTAGAAATTTGGAGCAATACTTTCTCATTTTAAGGTAAAATTGTTTTTGATTTTTTCTTTAGTTTCTTTTATTTATTATATGTTCTTGAATTTAAAATAATAATGATTTTAATGTTTATTTTTTAATAATAATTATTATCGATTATAATCGATGCAAAATATAAATATTAATTATTTGTTTTGTTAGTTGAAATATTTTTCTCAACATATTTTCATTGATTACTATAAAAAAGCATGAAATTTAAATATAAGTACAATAACTTAATGATATGAATTTAACTTATTATTTTCAAATTATAGATATAATTTTGCTTTTCTTATACTTCTCTCTGCATCGTAACACAATATTTATCATTTGAATCCACTGCATAGGAAACAGTACGGTTATTACTAACCGTCTTTATACTAATAAAGACGATATATACTAAAAGAATTATAATTATTATAGTTGGTATAACAAAAAGAAGATATAATATTATATTTGATACTTGTTCGGCCTTTTGGTCTTTTTTTGGCGCTTCTGTTACTAATTTTGTTGGGTGTTCTTTTGCCAAATTTGACGATTCTGTTACCAATTTTGTTACCAATTCTGTTACCGGTTCTGTTCCCGTAGTGTTAGCTGGGTTGTCCGTTTGTGTTTTAGCAGTAGTTACGGCTACAGTTGTCCCTAGGTTTTTTTGGTTAGACGCTTCAGGTGTAGTTAGTTTTGACGCTTGGCTTGGAGCTTGGATTGGAGCTTGGTTTGGAGCTTGGTTTGGAGCTTGGTTTGGAGCTTGGTTTGGAGCTTGGTTTGGAGCTTGGTTTGGAGCTTGGTTTGGAGCTTGGTTTGGAGCTTGGTTTGGAGCTTGGTTTGGAGTTTGGTTTGGAGCTTGGTTTTGAGCTTGGTTTGGAGCTTGGTTTGGAGCTTGGTTTGTTGCGTGAAGTCCATTGATCTGTATTAAATTATATAAATTTGATTGAAAAGAAATTCAAAAATTGCACTTTTAAAATGTACACTCACTATAAACAGGATAAAAAGAAACTGTAGAACAAAATTGGCCATTTTTTGTGATTTGAACTCTCCTCGGTGACGGTTTAAATTTAACTAAATTTCCAAAAATGTGTCGCCACTTTTTTAAGCAATGTTTCAAAATTGATAAGCATGAGTTAAAAGTAAAAATATGTACCCGCGGTTAATGTTTGATAAAGGCTGCTCATTAATAGCTTATGAATCGTCATTGCACAGTGGTTTAGAACTTACACGCTTGGCCAATGAATGATTTTTGATATTTTTATTTTGAGGTTTTTTGCCATTTGACTGTTTTTATATGAAAATACGTTGCATGTTTGTATGCTTTTAGGCTTTTGTTTAAATTTTTTCATATTTTCATATTTAGTTTTTGCCTACTTTTTGGAGAAATTTTCAAAAACAAGCTTTAACATTCAAGTTTATATACTCAGATTTATCTATTTTTTTAAATAGTCTGCACAGAAGCTAGTATAACCTCATTTATTATGCACTTAAGATTGCTATGTATTATAAAAACAGTGATAACTACTGATACTTGACTTGATATTATAGTGTTCCGATCAGTGTGATTGTCACGCTTTGCTTTAAAAATTATTTTAAAAATTAATCCAAAATGGTTTCAAAAAGTAGCAGGTTATTTTGAATAGAAACATTGGATTGGATTAAGGAATTAAAAATTACTACAAGAATTTTGATGGCAGAGGCAGTGGCAGAATCCTACAAGTGCCTTAATACAAAAAATATACTTTTTTTCTGCCACAGAAGTTTCCAAAGTCCCAGATCTGCCAGCAAAGTGCCTGGTGAGCCAAATGAGCAACTATTCGCGCCCTGGATATAGTCGAACAGACACAAATTTAATTATTTTTTTTTAGACATTGTTAGAATAATTTCGAAATTTTGTTTTAGCTTTTGGTGCCAAGAATAAAATTCTGTTTTTCTAATATAACAAAAGTAAAAAGAAAAACAATTCTTTAAAATTATGTTTTAATAACAAATATTTTAAAAGACGTAGACAATTTCTTTGAATTTTAAATTATACTCTGAAATTCATCAACACCTTAACAAATAATGTGTATGTGTTTTTATACCATACACCCATAGGGTGAAATGGTATATAAACGTCACCAAAATGTATGTAACAGGCAGAAGGAAGCTTTTCCGACCCCATAAAGTATATATATTGTTGATCAGGATCAACAACCGAGTCGATATAGACATGTCCGTCCGTCTGTCCGTTTGGTACGTAGACTAGTGTATTACCTACGGTGGTCAAGTTTGTTTCAAATTTTTGCCACGCTTCTTTCTGAAAATTTGAAGTATTTGGCCATACCTTTTTCCGCCCACGTAATTTTGAAAAACTCTATTATCTCACGTAATTTTCTACCTTGTGCAATCAAATTTGGCACACTTGAATTTGATTCTAATACCCAGCAAAATAATCAAAATCGGACCAAAAATAGCCAAGTTATGCATATGAACGTTTTCCATAAGCGCGGAGATGGCCGTTGGCTGGTGGGTGCGCTAGGGTGCTCGTAAGCTTGTGTGAGCGAGATACTGAGATATGCTTGTAAAAAGCATGGGATCAGAATTTAAAAAAAACCAGAGGGCCGGGGCTAACTTCGACCGCGTCAAAGTTTGTATACCCTTGCAAGTTTGTTAGTAACTCTTTTATCTAAACTAACTGTTTTATCTAAAAAGGGTAATGTTTGCGAAAGAACGGCCTTCAATCTTAGCATAGGATATAACGAACTTTCTGATGAAAGTCACTGTTTTCCACCGATCCTTCCTATGGGAGCTATATGATATAGGTACCCGATCTTTACCAAATTCGGCACAGTCATTAACAGATATATTAAACTGACAAATGTTAAATTTGAAAGCAATCGCATCAAAAGTAACGAAGTTATTGACAAAAGTCACTGTTTTCGACCGATCGTTCCTATGGGAGCTATATGATATAGTCACCCGATCTTGATCAAATTTGGCACAGTAATTTATAGTTACAATAAACTTACTTATATTAAATTTCACGACAATAGCTTAAAAAGTAACGAAGTTATTGAGAAAAGTCACTGTTCGTGACTTTGCCGTTTGTATAGGAGCTATATGATATAGTCACCCAATCTTGATCAAATTTGGCACAATTATTAATAAGAACACAAAACTGACCAATACCAACTTGTATGGCAATTGCTGATAAAATAACGAAGTTATTGAGAAAAGTCACTGTTCGTGACTTTGATGTTTGTATGGGAGCTATATGATATAGTGGTCCGATCCGACTGAATCCGAGATACAAACCCTGCAGTATATACAAGCCTACGTGCAAAATTTCAGCTCTGTAGCTCTTACGGTCTAGGAGGAGTTCGCATCGATCCAGACGGACGGACGGACGGACATGGTTATTTGAACTCGTCTCGTCGTGCTGATCAGGAATATATATACTTTATATGGTCGCAGATGCTTCCTTCTATGCGTTGCACACTTCTGACCAAAATTAATATACCCTTTTTGCAAGGGTATAAAAAACGCAAAAGCATTTGTTATTACAAATTTGAAATATTTGTTTTACTGGTGAATGGTATACCTAAAACGACTTACTTACTTAATTTTTTTTTGTATTATTTTTATACCCTTGCAGAGGGTATTATAAAATTGGTCAGATGTTTGTAACGCACAGAAGGAGACGTTTCCGACCCCATAAAGTATATATATTCTTGATCAGCATGAGAAGCTGAGTCGATATAGCCATGTCCGTCTGTCCGTCCGTCCGTCCGTCCGTCCGTCCGTCTGTGCAAATCAACTTCACGCTGTCATCTTAAGAGCTATCGGAATGAAATTTCATATTTGAGCTACTTTTAGCCGGGAGATAATAGAGTATGAAAATTGTCAGGATCGGACTACTATATCATATAGCTCTAGAACAAAAATTTTTGCAAAAATTGGAGTATCCCCATGAAATTTACCAATATAATAGAATTTGATATAAAATCTCAGATCCCAAAATTTGAGTTTGATCGGATAAATAGAACACAAGTTACAGTCAATACAAATCGGTTCTACGTCATCAGCAAATCAAACAGAGCACATGCATACGCACACACAGACGCAGCGCTACACGTATGTATGTATGTATGTATGTGTATGCGTGTTGTGCTTTGCTTAAAAATTTGTAGTAAAGAGAGAAATAATTTGAATGTTTTGTTTGTGTGTTGATGAATTGAGTTGCAAGGAAAGAAATTTCAAAATGTAAAAAAATTATTGCCAAGGACTGCAAGGGTATATAAACTTCGGCATTGCCGAAGTTAGCTTCTTTGATATTTTATATTTTTATTTAAATTAAATATTTAACTTATCATTTTCAAACACATAATTTTGTTTTTCTTATACTTCTCTCTGCATCCTATCAAAATATTTATCATTTGAACCCACTTCTTAGGAAACAGTACGGTTATTTAGTATAAAGACGATATATACTAAAAGAATTATAATTATTATAATCGGTAAGAAAAAGATTAGATAAAATATTACTGCTGGTGATTGTTTGGCCTCTTGGTCTTTTTTTGGCGCTTCTATTACTAATTTTGTTGGCGGTTTTATTGTCAAATTTGATGATGATTCTGTTACCGAATCTGGGGACATTTTTGAGGTAGTGTTAGCTGGGTTGACCGTTTGTGTTTTAGCAGTAGTTACGGCTACAGTTGTCCCTATGTTTTTTTGGTTAGACGCTTCGGGTGTAGTTAGTTTTGACGCTTGGCTTGGAGCTTGGTTTGGAGCTTGGTTTGGAGCTTGGTTTGTTGCGTGAAGTCCATTGATCTGTATTAAATTATATAAATTTGATTGAAAAGAAATTCAAAAATTGCACTTTTAAAATGTACACTCACTATAAACAGGATAAGAAGAAACTGTAGAACAAAATTGGCCATTTTTTGTGATTTGAACTCTCCTCGGTGACGGTTTAAATTTAACTAAATATCCAAAAATATGTCGCCACTTTTTTAAGCAATGTTTCAAAATTGATAAGCATGAGTTTAAAGTATAAATATGTACCCGCGATAAGGTTATGTAAAGGCTGCTCATTAATAGCTTATGAATCGTCATTGCACAGTGGTTTAGAACGTACATACGTTTTGCTGGGCCTATGAATGATTTTTGATATTTTTATTTTTTTGCCATTTGACTGTTTTTCTATGAAAATACGTTGCATGTTTGTATGCTTTTAGGCTTTTTTTAAATTCTTTCATATTTATGGCAACCATATGTTTGTATACACAAACAAAAGTCGTTTTGGACAAGAAGACGGAAAATGAAAATAGAAATATCGATGAAGTTAGGACAAAACTTTTGCCAATAATATTATCAAAACTACAGAAATCGAACTTAACGAGGCCGTGGTAACAATATCGGCTTTTGTCCGAAAGTATTGCCAGTTTTTAGACTTTAGTTTTGAATGGTTTTTGCCTACTTTTTGGAGAAATTTTCAAAAACAAGCTTTAACATTCAAGTTTATATACTCAGATTTATCTATTTTTTTAAATAGTCTGCACAGAAGCTAGTCTAACCTCATTTATTATGCACTTAAGATTGCTATGTACTAAAAAAACAGTGATAACTACTGATACTTGACTTGATATTATAGTGTTCCGATCAGTTTGATTTAAACAATTTGTTGCTTTCTTTAAACATTAGTTTAAATATTAATCCAAAATGGTTTCAAAAAGTAGCAGGCTAGTTTGAATTGAAACATTGGAGGCAGGCAAATTTCATTAAAAAGCTAAAATTTACTACAAAAATTTTACTGGTAGAGGCAGGGGCAGAATCCTACAAGTGCCTTAATACAAAAAACATCTTTTTTTCTGCCACAGAAGTTTCCAAAGTGAGTTTCAAGCAAAGTGAGCCAAATGAGCCACTATTCGCATCTTGGATATACATTGACGAACAGATACACATTCAATTATCAAAGACGTAGGCAATTTCTTTGAATTTAAAATTATACTCTGAAATTCATCAACACCTTAGATAGAAACAAATAATGTGTGTGTGTGTGTTTTTTTTTTATAATTTTTTATATTTTTATTTACATTAAATATGTACAAAACATTTCATAGAAAAGAAATTTGACATGAAAAAGTCGAAGGAGCAAACTCGTTTTTGATTTTCTGTCTGGAACGAACTGTACACATGAAATGGGATTACGACTTTTCGGTACGGGGGCAATTTCCCGACTTTCAATCGTTTTCCCTATTCAATAATTTTGCGGTTGGTATCACAAACTAAGAACTAAAGTTGTAAGTCGTTGATGGGTTTTCTTTTTGTTTTTTTTTATGGGTGGGAAGGACAAAGAGAGGGAGCAAAATATAGGGAGGGGGAAATGGGATAATTTCGACTTGTGCTCGCTCACCTTCACCCGATTTCAATTCTCCCAAAGCAAAAGAAAATTTATCTACTTTTTGTGGAGGTAGCCACCATGGCCAGAAACACCGTAAGATGAGATGGCAGGACCGTAAGAGATACCGTGTCCGGAGATGCCATGTCCAGAAATATCAATTCCGTGTCCGGAGATGCCATGTCCAGAGATTCCGTGGCTATAAACAGCAGGAGCAGCAGCCACGGTGTGGGTAACAGCCACAGCGGGTTTCACGTGGCTCTCAACATGAACAGGCACGGGAACGGCGACTTTGTATGGCACGGGATGATCCACCTGGACGGGCACTTTGTGAATCACGCGTTTCTCAACGGTGTAAGGGACGGGCTTCACAACTGGAACTGGGTATGGCTTCTCTACATGGACAGGGTATGGACGATCGACTGGGATCTTGACGGGAACTTTAACAATTTTCTCGACGGGGTAGGGCTGAGGGATTTCCACAGGGACCTTGATGATTTCCTTCACGGGCACATGGATGATTTTCTCAACTGGGTAGGGCTGGGGCACGGGCACTTTAACGGGGTATGTAACGGTCTTCTCAACTGGATACGGCACATGACGCTCAACCTGGTAGGGCACCTGGACGGTCTTGATCACAGTGTTGGTGTGCACTTGAGTGGGCAGATGAGCGACAGCGGGAGCAGCCACAGCGGTGTGACCAATGCCAACACCGATTCCTGATCCCAAAATGGCACCACCAGCCGATGGACCATAGCCATAACCCAGACCATGACCAATGCCGCGTTTCTCTTGCTTCTTCTCTGCCGTTGCGCTGGCTTCAGCCACGGGCTCGGCTGCCTTCTTAGGTGCGGCCTCTTCACTGGCACTGGCCACTAGCACGCACATGGCCAAAAGACCGAAAATGAGCTGCAAAAAAGACAACAAAGAAAATATCGAAATAAACCACTGGCCAAAAGTGGGTTAGAGCGTAGCTCAAGTTATATAATATGCCCCCTACACCCCTTAATACGAGACTTCCGTATGGCCAAGACCATAATTTAAAAGACAAAAAATAATAATATATGACAATATTATGCAATGTCTAATGGAAAGTTAATTGCAATTGAGAGAGGGTGGGCAATGAGCCAAGTTCAATGGTTGGGCAACTGTTGACCAAAATAATTGTGTCATCACAGCTGCAATGCGGCGTATACTTGATGCAAAAATTGCTTAATTGTTGTAATCTATTAACTACTACAACTGCATGGTTGTTAAAGTTAAATTATTTTTGTATGTCCTTGCTCTAAGGATAATGACAAATTGTGTCACTAAACTTGTTCTTATTTTTTACCTAATTAGATTTTAAAATCTAAAATATAAGTTCTTAAGGCATAACATTTAAAATAAGTTTCCAAAATATAAATATCGAATCTCCTGTTTGTTCCAACTTATTTTTAAATCTAAATTTTGTATGAATTAAAAAACTAAACGTAAAGTTTCTTTGAGATGATAAATTATCGTAAAGAGAATCGATTTAATGGTCAGTCTTTCTTAGAAGTCGAAACCAAACAGATTTTAATATCGGTTTAGAAAAATTTATTTTAAACCGAACTTATAAATCTGAAAACTAATATTTTATTCTGTACTTTAAATTAAATACTGAAATAGTTGAGCAATAATTTTTTTTAGCCCTTCCGAATTTACACTTAAATTCAAAGGATACGAATGATTTGATACAAAATTTTACACATTCTAAGTTGATTTCAAGGATTTTTTGAACCTACATAATTGTATAGAACTTAGACCTAAGTAAATTTGTTTTAGGAGAACAATTCTGAATTATATATCACAATTACTGATAAAACTTTAATATTTTTTATTGACACTTCTTGCTAGGTTTAAGTTCTTTCAGCACAATTATCTTTAACTATATATGAATATATATTATGTATAGCAAGAATCACTTTAAGCACTTATAGATTGATATCGAACCGAACATACCATGGATTTCATTTTGCACTTCTAGTTTTTTTTTTTAAGAGAGGGTTTCTTTTTCTGTTGTGTGTGTCTCAACCAACCCGCAACAGTTAACTGAATAATTTTGCACAGACGCTGCGAGCTTTTATATGGCCACAGCCCCCGATGTGATGCTTTGATTGGGATTTTCTGCAACGTTGATCGCAGCAGCCCAAACAATGAGTTTAGACAAAAGCTCTCTCTCCTCTCTCTCTCTCTCTCTGGTGGGTTTCTCTTGTTGGCTGATTCTCCTTTTTGGTTTCGTATGCGATGGAAAAGGAAATACGGTTTGGTTAAGTAAAAGCTTTTTCTGTTTGCCTTTCAGACTCACATGTACAGTGTTGGTGTATACGTGTGAGCTGGCCTTAGCTTTGTGTGCGTGCATATCCATGTGAGTTACTGAATTATCCGAGTCGACCGACCCATACTTCAGCCATGACAGTCTGAAGACTTTGAGTACTTGGTAGATGACTCGCAGTCAGTGCAATGTTTCATTGAATTATAGAAAAAAGTGCAAAATTAGCATTTGAAAGTTTGAAAAACTTCGCGTTTTATGAAAGTGCAAAGAAATATATCGGAAATAACTAAAATAAACTCAACTGGCAGGGTCAGCATTTAGAAATAAAAAATTACTATAGGTTCCATTTTAAACTTGAAAAATTCATTACCCATATAAGTCTTTCAGACGTTTAAATAGTTTAAAACAATATTATAATCAAATAAAAAAAATAGTATAATACAAAATTTAATAAAACTATTTATGGCCGTGTCAGTTTAGATAGAAAGTAATCTTTGAGCGTTTAGTATAAAATTCTTTTAAAACTCAAAAGAATAAAACAGTTTTTTAAAATTCAATAAAAAAACGATAAAATATTAAACAAATTTTTCGAAATTTAATACAACAATAAAGACGTATATTAACCATAATTTAAAAAAAGAAACTTTGAAAAATTTTAAACAATGTGATTTGCTTAAACTTTTCAATTACGACAATTTTAAAATTAAATGGAAAATATAATAAGTCTATTTAGTTTAGCCAGTGTAAATAAAATATAATGTGAATAATATAAAACTATAAAAGATTTCTTTTTGAATTGAATTTATATTAAATATAAAAAATGTTTTCATATACCCCCACTCATTTCATAATCAATCATTAATAGAGAACCAAAGAAACCCAAAGTCCTGCAGCAGGTTTTAAATACTACTGAAAGTACTTCAAATTGCTTGAAAAGATCATTAAAAAAAGTGAAAATACAATAATAAATGGAAAGTTTCTAGAAAATTGTATACATTTTCTAACATGTCAAACAAAGAACTCAATATGCCAAGTTTGCCAGACATTAAAAATGAAAAATAGAAGAAAAAAAAACATTTGAACTCGCTGAACAAATTTCAATTCAATTTCTCAAACTTTTTACTTATGCTAACATCCTATTTGTGCATTAAAAACGATTTCAATCTAAACAGTCTCAAACACCATTCGTGTTAAGGGGTCATAAATTATAATAAAAAGCCATTTAAATTTTTGTTCTGTCTTTTGTGTTCTTGCCCCTTTTGTTTAAGGAGATCGAGGGGATGGCTTTGTTGTTGTGGTTTGTCTTCTCTTTCCAACAATGCCATGCTTTATTTAAATCTCTGACAAAAAAGTATTAAAACATTATTTGTTAGCCAGTAATTAACAAAACCAACCAGTCAACTCGTTCCAGATTTTGCATAAGTTAGCAAAAAAAAAAGAACGAACTAAAAAAACTTAATGCCACTTTTATTTGGACAAGTTCGATTTATTGGCAATGCCAAACATTTGTCATTTGCCATTTAATCGATTTTTTGCCCATTTGCTATGAATTGATTTTTTATATATATATATTTTGTATAATGTATCCAAGCAATCTCTAAATGCATTTGCTCTAGTTTGGTTTCTTTTTTTTGCTCGAGATGCTTCGCATTTGTCAATTCAACGATGAACTTTGCAATCGATTTCAAATACCAAACATGTTTTAATGCCTAAGGAATCGTGCAAATATGTTAAAAAGGTGCTTAATTTTCGTGGTTTTTTTCCTCAAATTTTATTTTAGTTTTTTTTTGTTTTTTGAGTATGCAACTAATTGCAGCTGAAAGACATTTGAGTTGAAATTTTTGATTGACTTGAATGGAAGCACTTTTAGAATGGACAGTTCATTATTTAGTTTGGGAAAGGGGAGATCGAAAAAAACAGAAACGAAATGTAGTCGTATTTATTCTGATGGCCTTCTGTTAAGCTTTGACTTTAAATTTAAATTCAAATTTATGTTTTCGAAGTTAGTTAACGATTTTAAAGCTATGTTAGTTTAGTATTCCATATTTAATCGAAAATCGTAAAATAAGTTTAAATGACAAGTGAATGTAGACTTTATTTTTGTTCAGTTAATGATCCGAAAGGATTTTGTCTTTATAGAACTCATTTGAAATATGAACCATAAAAAATATTATCCTTGCATTAATTTGAGACAAGAAAAAACTAATAATTTAACTGTCACTACTTGGATTACATCTCCGTCTCTTAGATCCATATTAATTGAAAGGCATTTAAGCCTCTCGAATGTTTCCTGCATTCCAAAATAATAAGCCACTTGCAACTTGCAACGCTTCAATCTCGCATAAACCATAAACGAATAGATTGCATGGCCATAAGTCAAATTCACATTAGCCGCAAGTTGCACAGTTGCCCAGTTGCATTATTGCAATGAATTTTTTGGTTAATTTTTTTTAGTTAGCTTTAGCTGCCGTATTGTCTACCCAACAAAAAAAAAAAAAAAAAAAAAAAAACTGTAAGTCAACTAACTGCTTGCCGATGATTCGATTCTGTGTTCAATCGTGACTGAACTTTTGATCTCAAACAGCGAATACGTACCTATGACTGAAGCCTTGATGGAGTAGGTGCAATGATTGAATGTATTGTCTCTCTCTACATATAGATTTCAATGTGTATATGTGTGTGTATGTGTAATTTGACATTTTAATGTTGCATAGGAAATACTTGCCAATGGCCATGTAAATGGAACGTGTGAACAAAGAGCAAACCGCAAGCAATTCAAACAGAAGAGAACACACAAAAGCAAAGAAACAAAACAAAAAACCAAAAAAAGCAACAAAATTAAGTATAACGAAAATAAACTGATAAAAAAACGTTAGATTTATGAGTATTATTTGATTAAATTGTTCAATATAATGCCCCAGACATTATGCATTGTAATGTGAATGCATGAAGGCGAAGGTCGATCATCATCATCGTCATCATCATTATGATCATCAACATCAACAGCATCCTCATCATCTTAATCAGAAGCCAAGTCAAAGTTGAACTACATTTTGTCTTCTTTTTGTGGTTAAATGAAGAACAGATTACTTAATACCTGAACAATAAAATATGCAAAACTAAAAGCGATGAAAGACAAAAGATTCGAGCTTCAAGCTCAAGTTCAAGTTTATTGGAGTCGAGTTTCTTTTATTTCGTTTGTCAATTTTGGTTAATCGAGTCATTTGTTGTTGTTGTTTGGTTTTTACCTTTTGCATTTTTATGGTTTTTCTAGATCACTTTCATTTCGTAAACAATATGCAAAATAGATCGAAAAAAAAAACAACTGATGATGATAATGTGTATTTTAAAAGTTGAAAATGTTTACTATTCAGTTAATGCATCTTCGTTAGAATAGTTTATGCAAAATGTTTGAAAATGTTTAAATGGTTTAAGAAATAAAACAGACCTATCAGCGTCATCGATAAAATTGAAGAAATCAACATAAATCCTAATAAAAAAAAAACTAACAAATTAATTAGCCCCCTCTATAAATACATACACACATAAATATGGCATAAACTATTGCACAAAATATCTCGAGCTAGCCAAAAGAAAATTTGCATAAAATATGATCAGACGAAAGCTCTGATATGCCAATAGCCCCCACCATTAGCCAATCTGAAGTTTTGACATTTGGCGCTCGATTCGCTTGTCGACTCACTGCCATCTACCTCCTGCCTAGTTAATTTATTTAATTAATGCTCTAAATGACTTTAAAGTGAACCAGTTCTAAAGACATACAAAAATCAAGCAAAAAACACAAATTGGAGAAAAAGGCAAAAACAAAAAACAAGATTCTGCCTTTGTTGTTGTTTTTTGTTTTTAATGACTGGAGATCTCTATGTTTAGAAATTTTTTTTGTTGTTTTTTTTTTGTTTAGTTGCTTATGGAAATATTTGAAAGGAGATATTATATAACTGTGAGATAAAGAAATTTCTATAGAAAAAGAGTACAACATTTTATATTGTTTTAGCGAACTTTTTATACACTTTCTTCTATTAACTATTTTAGTCGGATTAAGCCAAAATTTTTGATGTTATTATAATTATGTATTTATTTAAAATAAAATTGAAACATTCTGAATATCGTAATGTTTTGTTTCCTTTTCTTCCGAGTAGTTTAAGTTTAGTGATTAAGCAATATTGGTCATTAATAATATACAAATTTATTGTTTATTGTTGAGCTTTTTAATTGAAGTGGTAAATTTATGATATGCCTTTTATTATTTTAATGTTAATGGGATAATATTTCATTTCACATAGACTTAAAGCGTTATTATTGAACAGAAACTAAGAACAGGAAGATATTTTTGTTCCATTGGCAATCCCGATTTTGTCTTCCAAAATAGTTTTAGTAAGTATGACTAAATAAATTTTAGGTGACGTATTAATATTTCATCGATAGTGCCTTGGGGATATTTTCTTTAAATCTAACTTATAAAAATGTTTTAAAATCTGACATTCTTTAGAAATTCTCACAAGAGACACAACAAATGTTTCATGAGGTTATTTTAAGAAAAATAAGAAAACCAGATTATCTTAATTAAGATTAGTTTTCATTTATTTAGGCATTTAAACTGACATTGACAATTAATATTGCATTATCTGTAGATGTATCTAAAGCTAGCAGATGCCGGATTTTAAAAATTCTAGCCCTATAGAACCTACAATTATGCTATAGACTAGACTATATTGTTTCTATTTTACATATAGTTTATGTAATCAGAAAAGTGGAATTCACTTCTATGATCTTTCAGTTAGATCCCATAATTAATAATAATAAACACATTCAACTAAAAACGGAAACTGTGAAGGTAAAACTGCTCGTACACGCATTTTAATTGAACCACTTTTAGTTAGTACCTTAATAAGTACAAGTACTTTTTATTTAGTTACATATTGAGTCAAGGTCATTTAGTCATTCGGTTAATATCTCTTAAATGTATCAAATTTAACAGAAACTTACCTACTGAAGGCGACACAAATTTGACCCAAATTGGTGGGTTTAGTTTTTTTTTTTTTTGTTATAGTTGGAGCCAAGAAGTGGCAAAAGATTTTCTTTTTCTTCTGGGACTGTTGTTGTTTGGGGCATTAACGATTTCGTGCTCGAGGTTGGAGGTAACTACAACTAACATTTGTCAATTGAAATGGCCAGAAAACTAAGAAGAAGAAGAAGAAATAGTAGTAGTAGATGGAGTATGAACAACAACTGCAGACAATCGTGCAAAACCTTCGACATTTAATTTTTTTTTATATTTTTTTTTGTATTGTTGTTGTTGTTGTTGTTGGTTTGGTCTGCACGTTTGGTTAGCAAAGAAAAGTCTTTACTAGGGGCCAGTAATTTTTGTTTTTGTTGTGCTTAAATTTTGATAATTGCTCCGCAGAAAGGTCACAATTTTTTTGATTTGTTTGCTTTTGGTTGGGAATAGAGAGGGGGGGCTCTGCATGGGGAAAAGGGCTACTGTTTTTATGACCTCAACACCCTCAACAATAACATAAATAACATAAATTTTCGCTGTAATATTTTGTTTTCTTGAACAATAGAGCAAACTGAAAATTGGTCTGTCTATTTGACATTTTCCATGTAATTGATCAAATTTATTTATTTTTGTTTTTTTTTGGTTTTTTTGCAGAGAGGGTTTTTTCCAACGATGTATTGTTGTTGTTGTAGTTATATCTTAGTCAGTTAGACCTTGAAGTTGGTAAAGTCCGCCAACGCGGCTCGACTTTGAAGAGAACTTAAGTGCCTTAGGAAACAAACGGGAACGCCTCTAAGCACGCCTACTACTAACACCAAACTCTTGATAATCAGATTTCAGTTTATGACTTTTGGTCTGCAAATAACCATGTTTTTGGTTTATTTATGAACTGTTTTGTTGCCTAATTGGTAAACAGAAAATTCTTGTCTGTGTGTACATATATACAGCTAACAAGGAGTTGCACCGTAGAATATAGTGTAATGGCTTAAATTTATATGACAGGGTCAGATATATAGTAGGCGATCCCGATAATGAATTCTCAAAACAGGATACGATAATAATACACTTACAGAAGCAACAATTAGGTCTGTTCTTGTGGCCGGTTTTTTTTTTTATCATTGTTTTAGCTTTTTGAACTTAGCCAACGTGTTTTCCTTTTAGTCAGTGCAATGACAATTCATATTGTTAATATTCCTACTAAGATGCTATCGTTAGATTTTCCAAATACTCTATCAATATATTTATTGAAAAGATTACTATATAAGCATGTGAAAATAAGGCCTCATTTTAGTCTTTACTTGATTTAAATTTAAAGACTTGAACTTGTTTGAATAACATTAATCAATACTCAAAAGTATAACAAAAACAATGTGTCTTCTTTATTTAAATTAAAATATACATGTTTATATTTTATATCGTATATCCTCATTTTTTCTAGATTTTTTTTTTAAAGTTCATAATTTTTGATTAAGCTTGGTAATTAGATGAAAAAATGGTAAAAGAGTATCTTGATATAGAAAAAGTCTAATTAGTGACTTAGATTAATAATTTCGGCAAATACAAAATGCTAATTTATTTTTAGTTTGAATAATAATTTTAAGTAATAAATCATTTTAGTCTTTACTTGATTACAAATAGAATTCCGTATCGAAAGAGCGAAAAAAACACCAATTCGGATTTGTTTTTTATGATACTCATTACAACTTTTCATTTATTTTCGCTGGTAACATATAGATTTCAAAGAAAAAACTATGTTTAGTTTCTTTTAGCATTGGCGCATATTAATAACAATTAAATATATTAGCTTAATAATAAGCCACTGCATACGCAGATGACTGCATTTACGATTATGCAATTTTTTTGGTATATGAATTCAAATTTTGAATTATGGCCCCAAATTGCGAATCCTTTCACCTGCTACAATGCGAAAAAAAACAACAAAAAACAAAAGACTTAAGCAACGAACTCGATTTCCTTATTGAAAGTAAGTAACATAAAATAAAAGAAGGGGCGGATGAGGTATTAAACAGGAGGCGCACCTCCGAAAAATTCTGCTTATCTATGATCGGGAGACATCATAGATGGTCAACTACACCCTGTGCTGTGTTAATGGCCGCCTGCAGCTATGTCAATTGTGGCCAAGTAAAGGCAACGCCTTTTTTAGGGCAAAAACAACAACAACAAGAAAAAAACATTACCTGCAATTGTAATTGGAAAATCTTGTGGAAAACATCTTTGCCAGCAACAGCAAGAACAACAACAATAGCAATGGCAATACCAACAGTGCAACAGGCAACAAACAACAGGCAAAAGCAGCAGCGGCTTCCCAAATGTGGCCAACTGGTAGACTATAGCTAAAGTCCAGTTAACTAAGAGCCAACAGCTGCTGTTGCTTTTCTTGCTGCTGCTGCTGCATTGAATAAGTTGCATAATTTTGTTTGCAAAGTTTTCTTCGATGCATTTTTTCTTGTTGTTGTTGCTGTTGTTTTTTCTTTTTTTTTGGGGCATGTTGTTGTCGCTGGTTTGGAAGTCACCCAGTTAGTGTGTCACTAGTGGCATTTTGAAGTAGTTGCTGCTGCCATTGCTCTGTCTTGATATTTGTAATTTGTTGCATTTTCCACCAAGTCATGATATGAATTGAAATAATTTCAGTTAATTTTTTCCATTGATTTGCTTCCCAAGGGGCGTGGCGTGCTGGCAGCAGCCCTGGGCAAATGTCAGATTTTTCACATTTCGCTCTTTCTTGTTGGTTGTTTTCTGTTTATTTCTTTTTATTTTTTGTTTTACCTTCTAAACCCATAAACAACTTGTTAGCTAATCAATATTCAAAACAAATTGATTCAACAACATTTTAGTTTTTAATGAGAGACATTAAACTCGAAAACTCATAACCCATCGGCTCGTGTTGGCTGTTAGAAGTTAATTTATGCTAAAATCTCTATCGATCGACATATGCACAATAATTTCTAACTAGTCTTAATTATGAAATATTTTCGGGTCTTGAAACTTTACAATTGCCGTTGGGTTTCATGTGAACGAAATTTGTTTTTTTCTATTTCGGTTGCCACACAGACTGACAGAAAAAATTAAAAAATTAATTCAAATGAATCTAACACTCTCACACTCTGCGAAAACTTGCACAAGCCCAAGAAAAGACAAAAAGGTAAAAAACAAAAAAAGAGACACAAAAGTCGAGCAAACGACATAATTCCCAGGCCCAGTTCTGTTTGATCTTATTGTTGTTGTTTTTTTTTTGTTTAAATATTTGCACTAATTGCTGACGAGAGTTGAACAATAGCCCAGGGCGGGCAAAAAATGATTTATTTTATATTATTGCCAAATGCAAAATGTTTGTCTCAAGACTCAAACTCACAAATTAAATAAAAATGTCATTTTGGAATGAATTTTTAAATATGAATATAAATGAAATATGAAATGAAATATCATTTCAATTTTGCATGTCGTCTTTAATAATCGATATTAAATGAATATTCATTGCCGAAAATTTATAAGTAGAGCATACTAACAAATAACTGGCATAAATCATATTAATTAAATTGATCCCACACACAGCGATGTGTGAGTATCCCGTTTTATACCCTGTATATTATGGAGGCAGAAGGCATATTAGGTGCTTGTAGAAGAGTCGGAAGATGTAATGACTAAACGAATATTCTGGATAAGCATCACAAAAAAGTGCGAGGAAAATAAGTTGTATTTTTTGCACTACATTTTTGTTTGTTTTTAGTTTAATGCAACGCGAATACTTTGGGGTACCCAAAAGTTTGAAACTGATATATTTATTTACAATACATTAAACAAAAAGTAAATAAAAGATCCATTAAATATATCATCGACTAAGTAATCTGAAATCGAGAGTAGGTCAATTTAGATGCGGGTGGTACCCTTTGCTGATTATTATTCTATAAATAAGTATAATTAGTCCTTATACTTCTTTTAAAAGTGAAAGAAAATATATTGTTTATGAAATTAATATAAAATATTTTACTAAATAGCATTTTAGCTTTGTATGAGATTCAATTGTTTGAATTATATCTCATTATCGTCGTCAATATATAAGAATAAACAGGGTTTAGAATGTTTAGACTTGAAAAATCAACAGTTTCTAGCTTCTTAGGTCAACTTGTTTCAGTTTAGATTTAGATATAATATAACAAAGGTAGTAAAATAACCCATTTATCTCAATAGAAATAAACCTTAACCTTATGTAAAAGTATTCTCTTATTATAAATGGTAAATAATGATCAAAAAATTAATTTTAGGTTGTTTTCAAATTATCTAAAGCTAATACAATTCAACGGGATAGATGTCTATGCATTTTTATTAAACAACTGACATTTCATATGCTTTTGAATTGAGTGTGACAAGTAGAATTTTTATATATTATAATACAGGGCATTAAAAATGTTGTTACTAAAACTCAAGGTACATTATGTACGTGTTTTCATTATTCGATCTGGTCGGATGCGATTTCTCTCTCCACCGGCAAATACAGATTGCAACATGATCGTCGAATCTTGATGCGGCTCAAAGACAAAGACAGAGAGGGGATGGCAAACCAATTAAAAACAATATTTTCACGTTTTTGCAGTCGTTGAGGACGTACGCATATTTGTTGAAATTAATTAATTGCTACCAAAATGACAAAAGCAAATGGGAAAACTGAAAACGTATTTTCGCAATTCATTTCGCTTCGTTTCGTTTTTTTTTTTTTTGTATAAAAAAACAAAATCCACATAGCGAAACTTTAGCTCTAATGAAGCTATTTTGGGTTTTTTTTTTTGTTAGTTTACTTGTGTCTTTTTTTCTTCTACTTACTCATTGCTTTGGAGGTCAGCGCCAACTTGTCCATCCAAAATTGTACTGAAATGCGTCTGCATCGTCGTCGTTGACGTTGTTGTCGTTCGATTGCGAAATGAATTCGGTTTAAAGCAAAATGCATGTCTGCCAAAAAAAAAATGTTGAAAAAAAAAACTTTTGCACTAGTTTTCAACTTGAAACCGAAAAACGTAATCGAAGAAGAAGTAACGAAATACACACATTTGCTGCAAGTCAACTGAAGCGAACGAACAAATGTCTGTGGCAATCTGGAAGTCCCTAATATGAGACCGCCCCCACGCCAACTGCCTTCTCCATAGCGTCCCCTCCTTAGTTGTCCCCTTTATGCCCTTTCCGCTCATCCATTCAACCAATATGAAACTGGTGTGCATGTGAGTGCCTTTGAGTTCTTCTTGTTTCTGCTTGATTTGACCAAACTGAAAACAGCTTCTGCTTTGGCTTTATTGCTTCTTGCAATTGAAGTCATTGACATGGCATAATGCTTACATATCGGACAAGTCGCAATTGAAATTAAATGTTACATTGGTTGACTCCACTTGCTGACTGCACTGCACTTCGTTGTAGGTATGCAATAATAATTCAAAACAGTTCAAGCAGATAAACATGTGAAAACTATTAAAAAGGCTAACGTTAAAAAAGAGTTCAGCTGTATTTATAGTAGTAAGATTTAAAACGGGTTTAGTATTTTTTGTGTATATGGCATAAGTCATCTACAAATTCACCCAAGACTTTGTTCTGAATTTTTAAGAGCACTCAAAATTCTTCTTTAAAAGTTATATATATACATCTTTTAAGCAAAATCGATGCAGCAATCAAGTTTATTGAATTAGTTTATCCCATAATAAGTAAGCTGTTTTCGGACTTTGTCAATCCTAAGTTTAATCTTTACATAAGTTAACAAAGACTGAGATAACTTTAATATCTATGCTTTAGAGACAATTAGCTTACATGGGGCAATTTTTATTTCTTTGTTAGTCTTACATAATCCAACCTTGTAGAAATACATCGTTCTTGAAGTGCTTTCCAAATATTACATATGTAACTAGATTGTAAAAGACACTGAACAGTTTATTTCAAACGAACAAATGCAGTACTATGTATGTATGTATCTACAGTAGACCAATGTAAGACATTTTAACAGCTGATTCTCGGTCAAAAAAAAGATAAAGCAATATCATTATGTTGAGGCATGGACGGGGCCAGTGGAGGAGTCTGAAGGGTCTGGATACCTGTTGAAATATCTGTACTTCGACTCATGTTTTACTTTTCTTAGCTGTCTTTCAGCTAAACTAATGGAGCTTTAAATTTGTCAGGCAAATTTCATAAATTCTCAGATTGTCAAAGTTCCCCCACTCGAAAATTACTAAATTTTCTAACCCAATGATCTTAATTGGTTTCAGTAAATATTTCTTTAGGTTCCAAAACTAATACATTTTATATTTTGTAAAATCCCTTAGAATCTACAAAAGTTTTAAAAAGTTATGCCAAATTTAGTAATTAATGGGAGTTGTCCTTATTCCAAACCAATTTTATATTTAAGTTACTTTATTTTTGCACTTTTAATAAAAGTCTGATCTACATACGGCCGTAATTAAGAAGCTTGGCGTGACTTTTGTAAACCTTGATAAGAAATATGTAATATAATTTATTAATAAAAAAAATAATAATGTTTAAGTAAATAAATTTTCTAATGTTGTTGCCTTTTAGGGTTTTCTGTGAGCTATTAGTAGTAATTTAGTTATACCTATGATTAAACCAATTCAATCTTGAACCACATTCTTGTTGTATTGGAAATATACACATATATATTTTTGTATTTTAATGCACACTAATTGGACCCTAACAACAAACTACATGGTTTTTTACAATAATTAAGTTTGATCAAGAGATCCGCTTGATAATTATCAAGACCAAGTGAATTGCATAACCCCCCCAAAGAAAATCCAATTGCAAGTCCAATTCAAGTAAACACCTACGAGGAGAGCAAACAGCAAACGTCAAGAACACAAACACACACACACATACTCATGATAAATCTTATAATTTGTTAAAAAATTATGATTATAAATAAATATGCATATGTGCAGTAGCCAACTGCATTTTGCCACGCCCACACTCACACATGCATACATATATCTAACAAATGCAGTGTCAGACGACCTTCAATGAAACTCGAAATAAATTCTTTGGCTTTGACTTTAAACTGGTTCTGTACAGAATTAGATCTTGAGGTAAATCTAAATCTTAAGTAGAAGAAAATTAAATCAAAGATCAACTTTAATTTTTTCTTATTGTATTAGAAAGTTGTTTTTTTGTTTTAGTTCCGTCAGCAGCAAATAGCTGGATCTGTCCTTGAAAACAAAGACAGGTCCGAGGGCTTTGGCCTCATAAAAGAATATATAAAAAAACATAAATCCAAACAAAAAACAAACCTATACCATCTGGAGTTGGGCGAATCCCCAAACATAGCCATGGTTGGCCATAATTTGCTGTGAAACCGGTTTAAGGATCTTCGAACCAAATTCGAAAATGCAAAATAGCCCTAAATACTTAATTGATTCAATTCATCAAATACTTAGACGTCGCTTTGCTTCGTGGGCAGGTATATTCATTTTTGGCCAGCAACATGAAAGAATGTTTGATCAGGAAAACGAGCTAACAGTTAGTTCTACCAAATGTCTTTAATGCATCTCTATAATCTAGAGTCAAGGTATCCTTTTCATTCCCGAAGTACTAAATAGTAATCTTTCGCTCAGTAGTTTTTTGTATTTCGCTTCGGTTTGCACTTCATATGCCTAAAATGATTTATCAAACTTGTTTTCTGAAAGAGTATATAAACTTCGGGTTTAAATTTTGATTTTATAAAAACGAGCCCTCTCATTTTATGTACCAATTAGTTGCTTAGAACTTAGAGATGAGCTGCAATTATTGTAAACCTTTTAATTTATTTATTTTTAATTTTGTTGTTGTTTTCATTTTTGAAAGTTGAAATTTAGGTATTTTAGGACCAGGAAAAACCCTGTGCTTCAGTTCATTCACTTTGCGTGCCATTGCTGTTGCTTCTCTTAAGAGTTATTAAAATTTACGATTGTCTTTTAAATGACGTTGTTTTTGACATCTGAGGGAATGGAATTGGAATTGAACTGGATTCGGGATTGGTTTGAAACAACCTTGCACGTGTCAGATGAATCTCTGATCGATGAGCAGGTCATCAGGGAGCTAATCTCTCCCGCTGTAAGCTGACACACATTTCCTTCCGTGTCTGGTATAAAACATTTTGGCATATGCCAACTGCAGTGACTTGCAGGATAAAATGCAATGAGGGTAATTCTTTTGAAATGTTTGGTTTTTGCACATATTAAATACTTACGAGAAGAGCCCCCGAATGTATGACATTTTATTATGATTCCATTGTAAAAACTTATACATATTTATCTACAATTATGGCAGGTGATCAAAAGATTTTATTTTTGTATAAGTATTTTAATATTGAATTTATAAATACTTACTAAATTTTAGTTAATAAAACGTTACAACTTGTACTTCAAAAATTATTAAAGAATAAAAAACTAATGAGAACATTAAACAGCCTATAAGCTTGAGGACTTTAAATACAGATATAATAAAAAGTATCTGCTTTCAATAGATACTGACACGATTTTGGACGCCAAGAAATGAATAAACAATTAAAAATTTGCAATTTGAATTTGAACGAAATTAAGATAATTTAAAAACAAAAGGATAATAAATTTGCACTGAAGACGAACAAAGATTTGGAAGAGGAAGTGGATACGGAATCTTAGAAAAAAGAAATTTAAGCAGAGTTAGGATTAGCATGCAAAAATTGAATCTTCCAGGAGCCGTCGCACGGGAATACAGAGTAAACAATGTGTTTATTCCTTGTTTTTCATATACAATGAACTTTTTTAATTAGTACACATTAATTAATTTTTCCAGAGCAAGAATTACAGATTGTACCATTAAGGAGCTCTAGATTTTATAGTGACTGATCAAGAATTGATATACTTTATGAGATCGGAAAGATTTAATCAATTATAATCCTCACGTTAGGAGGATTGTAGACTTTCTTAAGCTGTTGGTATGATGATAACCCGTTTGATATTCTCGTATAACCGAGTCCTTATGTAAGGCAAGCAATATATTTTGATAAAAATATTACGTCTTAGTAACTCAGAAATGAGATATTCAGTTGCCATCAGATTAACTGCTCCACTTGCTGTATAACCAGTAGTCTGGAAGTGGAAGGTGATTGTAGATTTTCGAGATGGTTTTTGCCCTTCTCTACTAGTTGATGAGTTTTTTTTTAGCAACGGCGACCACTTTATTTTTTAAATAAGTAGTCCTTTAGTTGTAGTTTTTATACTTTTTATTTACAAAATATATATATGTATATATGTATGTACAAGATATTTTCTTCCATTGTGATAAATCATTTCCAATATAGTCTAAACAAGAAGTTTTGCAACCAATATAAAATAAGAAGAATACGAAATTATTTTTAAACATTTTTATTTTGTATTTCTTTATTTTAGTTTTGTTGTTCATTGTGCTTTTGAAACCTTTCACTGATAAACTGACGCACAGCTAAAGAATGTTCATAAATATATGAATTTACAAACACCTAACTGAGAATTTATCCTAAATTTAAATTTCATCACATCACAATGCTCCATTGGATGGGGTTTTCTTCTTCTTAATTTTGGTTTGGAAATAATTTACAAAAGACTTGTGCTTGATTTTTGTTTCCTCGTCTTGGGTTGAATTGGGTTTGTTTGTTTTTTTTTTTTCTTATGAGCTATCGAGAGAGTGGCAGGGTTTGGTAAGTCTTGGACTTGCCAAAACAAAAAAGACAACAGGGGTTGGAAGGTGGAATGGGAGAGGGGGAAAAATGTGGCTAAAATTTCCTTCGCTCCAAAATAATGGAATTACGATTCCTCCTTCGCCGCTGATGAATTGATTTATTTGTGGTAGCCACCATGATCGGCATAGACGGTGGCATCATGTCCGTAACTGCTGATGGGAATGCTGCTGTGGACGGCTGGGTAGCTTGCGACAGCGACAGCTGGAGCATGCTTCACCACGGAGTGGGACACCACTGGGACCTTGACGTAAACTGGGTAGGGGCGGTCTACCTGGACGGGGACGGCCACTTTTTGTACTTTCTCCACATAGACGGGGTAGGGCTTCTCGACAGCAACTGGATAAGGCTTGGGCACCTCAACGGGGTATGGACGATCTACGGGCACGTGGATGGGGACCTTTTCGTGACGGATAACTTCGTAGGGCTGTGGAACATGGACGGGAACCTTGACGTATTCCTTAACAGCTACAGGGACCTTGCGGATGACTTCGTAGGGCTGTGGCACGGGCACCTTGACTTCGACAGGAACGCGCTTCTCGTGGACAACTGGGTAGGGGCGATCTACATGGACGGGCACAGGGATTCCCTTGGTGATGGTGATGGTCTTGTGCACATCAGCTTGCTTGCTAATGATGTATGGAGCAGGAGCAGCATGGGCATGGACAGCTACAGCTGGGGCAGAGTGTCCAATGGCAATGGCTGGACCACTGTGGCCAACAGCAATGGCAGCGGGAGCAGAATGTCCAGTCAGTCCATAACCATGACCGGCCACAGAACCATGTCCCAAATAGCCAACATCAAGACCAGCATGGCCGTAGCCATAGCCCAGATCAAGCAGACCACGCTTGTCCAATTTCTTCTCCAGGGGGACCTTCTCCTCGGTGGCCGATTTGCTGGCATAGGCGGAGGCCACCAGCAGGGCAGCTAGGCAGATCTGTTGACCAGAAAGGGATTCAATCAGCAAGATTAAAAACATTTTTCGCCCCTCCAAACTATGCCAAAGCAAAGTCATTGGCCCACTCTGAATTATTATTTAAATGGTTCATCGATTAGGTAATCGGTTTAGAAAGTGAAAGATAACTATGACGCCCATTTACCTATGTCGTCGACTTGTCTCTTGCTTATGGATTCAAATGGTCAAGTGAAATTTGTGCGTGCTACGCATGAAATATGCAATTCTACGCCCACTTCCTACACTCCCATTCCCATTCGAATGAAAGACATGACAAAATGTCACGCTTCAATTGATTGCACCTGAAGAAGTCTTGGATAAGTAATTTCATAAAATTGTTGATGTTGTTGTGTATATTAATTGATCTAAGCTTGAGACGTGATTATGATGATGGCTAAGACAATTGTTGTTCAAGTTGAAGTTTGCCATTTATTAGATTATTTTGCCCCATTTGATTATGCAATTTAACTGTTTTGATTAACCATTTCTATTATATTCCCACTAGAAATTGTTGTAATTAGCTCATATGTATATATCTATGTATAGCTGATCTGAATTGTAATATTATGTGGGAGTGTTTTCATATTATTGTTAATTACAATTATATTATTTCTTTTCACAATTTCTCACATTTGATTATGCACAAAAAATAGACATTCACTATAGATTTACATAGATCATTCTGAATGATAAGTTAATAGAGTAATTATTATTAGTATTGACTTGATACTTACAAATACTTTCATTGTGAAGCGTTAGGCTAGAACTTGCCAAGGCTGAAAAAAAATCAAAACAAATTATTATTGAAAATATTTGAATATTTTTTCAATAAATTATCACAAGTTTCGACTTCCTTAGAAGTTAATTTTTCTTCTTTCAACACTTTTCACAAAACTGTTTTCCTTTTGTATAACTCTTTAATTTTTTTTCTTGACAAATTTTTGGTTATTTCTTGGTATTGGGCGTAATTAAATTTAAAACACTATGAACTAATAAATTGTTTTGAGCACACTTACAAAGCAACTTGAAATCGACTGTGTAAGGATTTGTAGAATCACTAGCGATTCCAAACCTTTGACTGGATGCTGTCTGTGGTCAGTGGCGCGCTTTTATACCCCCAAAGAGTTTTTGTGTCAAATCGAAACTGAAAACGCCGCCAAGTCCAAAAAGTTGTTGGTGGCGAAAAAAAAGCTTTTGCTAGCTACTAAATGATCGTGGCAAGAGAGAGAGAGAATCCATCGCATATCTCTCTCTCTTGAAAGCTTTTCAATGGCTCCTCCAACCAAAACGCGTCTATTGGTATTAGTGAGCTCGGAAAGTTTCAAGCGGAAGCGCTCACCACTACAAAGGTAGATCACTAATACCAAGATCTTGCCCGTTCGGCTTTGTTGGTATTGGTGCAGACGTAGCTTGAGATATAACATTTTAAAAATCAATTCAAGTCTAATAAAATACTAAAAAAAAAGAAAACGAACAAAAATTAAAACAATTGAATAAATTAAATTGTAAATATAAATTAGATTTAAATTTATATTTGGAAATTCCAGAAGAATTTTGAAAGTTCTTTTTTTTATTGATTGCCAATTTGGATTTTTTATGTCTGTCAAGAATCGAACAAAGGTAAAGAAACTGTCCTGATCATTGATATATGGCATAGATGAACGAGTTTGATCAAATATGACGTTATAAACACGGCAACAAACAAATAGTAAAAATGGCAGACTTAAACAAAATAATTTAGATGTTTAGTTTCAACGATTGTTCCTTATTATGATAGAAATACAGCATATTTCAAGGCCGATTTACTTTTATATATAGATAATAAAATGCGAGCAGATAATTTTACGGAAATTGGACATCGGAAATCCAGTTTATAGCTTAATTCAATAATAATAAAAGTAGCCTACAACTTGGCAGCAAATAGGTTTAAAGTTTTTAAAAATTTATTTTTAAAGTAAACAGCATTTTTATACTTTTAAAAACAATCCGAGTTTTGAAATAAAGATTTGAAAGAAGTTTAAAAGATTTCTAAAAATAATTTTAAACTTTACTAATTTACAGCCAACATATTAGTTTAGATATACCATTTTTTAGCAAGGGTATAAAAACAATATTCGATGAAAGGTCATAGGTATGTTTCTTAAAAATTTCACATAGTTTTTTGGGCGTGTCTCTGGTTTAAATTTCTAGATTTTTTGTCTAAACCTGATTCCAATACATGTAGATATACGAAAAAAACCCAAAATAAATAATTATAAATATATTGAATTATGTGTTTAAATATTGAATTGAGAAACACTTTTGTTAGCGTTGGCCAAAATTTATTACATTGACTTTATTATGATTTTATAGACAAAGTCATTGAATGGTATTGAATAATCGATTTGGGAAGATTTGTTTATCAATTAACTAGTTAAGACAATGATTTTAATCATTGATCAAATAATTTATTGATTTTATATCACTTTTAGTTATTAATTGTTAATTATTTTCTCAAGACTGTTTCAATGTAGGATTCCGAATCAACTTTTGGCAAAATACAACTTCCATCAGAACAATCTAAGGAGGAACCAAATTAAAAGTTGTTATTCTACTCTATGTAATTTTTACGACATTAAATGAAAATGAGTTTAAATATACCATAATTTTTATTTCATTGTACACTATAGTTAAACAGGACTCACTTCAATGTTTTGGTAGAACCATTTAGTATTCTTATATCTCATTCATAAGTATGGTAAATAATCTTTTTAGTCCTATCATCATAGACGTTCTTAGTTTGTCTTTGAATTCTTTCAACATTGTTTAAAAATTTAATTTTTTCTTTGCCTTTTGCCCATATTTTTTTATATTGACATAGAAAACCACAATGACTTCAATTGATATAGATCCATGGCAAAGAAAATCATTGACAGTTGTTGAGAGTATCAATTTCGCTCATCAATAATGACTCAATCTATATTGCAACAATGTTGAAATATTTGCCACTTTCCATTTTGTTTTTGTCATATAATATTCTCGCCTTTTGCACTTCCTTCCTTTTTGATTTGACAAATTGAAAGCGGAAGAGACGTGAATGATTTTGGAGTGCGGCTGGGCTTTGTAATCATATTGATTTTACGCCCACACAGTTTAAGGAAGTCTTGAGCAATGCAACATATGCATTAGGCTGAACTGATCGAATTTCTAATCTGAATTCAATAACTTGCAGCTATTGCATAGCCAGAGTTTTGTGGTCTGGAACTGGAACTGGAGTTGGGAGCTGGGATCGGGTTAGATTTCTGGTTCGGGTTAGGTGGGCGCTCGGGTTTTGGGGGTTTTTGGGTGCAACAAACATGCGTGAGATCTCCCGCAATCTTGCCGCAAAAGTGAAAGGCCTTTTGTGGGTCGATGTTGCAGCCAAATAAGATTATATATCAAAGATGCTGAGTTGCGATTTGGCAATTGCCAGCTAGCATAATTATTTGTTAATACGCAAAATGAAACCAGTTGGACTTTTGTATACATCAGATGAAACTTTAAATGATATGCGAGTTGAGTGATTTGGTAATCATATTATTTTGATATCCAATATTTGCATTTTCTATTGTGTTCCGTGAAGATTCTATAAAAGCATTCAAAAACCGATACATAAAATGTTTCTCTACACTAAAAACAAAATGTATTATGGCGCCCCGACAACTTTCCAATTTAAAACACAAAAAAAAAAAGTTTTGTTTTGTTTTTAATGTCAGTGATGACATTTAAAATCATTTTCGGGTATATGGAAATGGTTTAGATTTAAGATGTTTTATATTTATCTTTGAAATATCTTAGAATGTTTATTGATTAAGTGATATTGATATTACATAAGTATATCTCGCAAGTTTATAATGCGTGTGCTTGCTGCGAACGACCGGCTGGACTGCCATTCGGGCGTCAAGAATAGAGTTGCCAGATGGCTTACGTATGATAGGGCTGCATACACAACACCCCTTAACACCCAGATGACTCATAGAATTGAGTGGGTCGTCTCATGCGAGCAGAACGTCGTAGCATCGGTGAGGCATGCAATGACTGTGGATCATCTTGAATAGGACTCTCTGGCCTAGAGTGGTTACTGGAAACAGGATCTTCCGTGTTGTCATCAGTTGCTGATGGTGCTTGATGTGATATGTTTACATCTATTTGTTCAACTCGGCTTCGAATTTGGTTATAATGACGCTTCATTATGCGATTGTCTGTCAAACGAACTTTGTAAGACACTGGTCCTGTTTGCTCGGATATGTAGGCTTCTATCCATTTTGGGCCCGGTGCATAGTTTCGTACCCAAACGGATTTGCCTGTATCAAAACATTTCGATTGATTAATAAATGGCTCTGCTCCATTAGAAATTTCTTGTGGCTGTAGTTTATCAAAGTAGGACTTTAACTCCCGATTCAACAACAGCTGAGCTGGCGAGCGATTTGTCGTTGCATGTGGAGTTATGTGTTGATTAAACAAAAATCGAGCAAGGCTTAGATCCATATTATTGTTCGGAGATAGTTTTTTAAGGTAGTTTTTGGTGGTCTGCACCATTCGCTCTGCTTGGCCGTTTGTTGCTGGGTGAAACGGTGCTGATCTAATGTGTCGAATTAGATTGTTGTGGAGGAATGCCTTGAACTCCTCGGAGGTAAATGCTGTGCCATTGTCTGACACTAACTGATCTGGTAACCCATGCGTAGCGAACAGTTGCCTGAGAACTTTGATTGTAGCCGCTGTAGAAGTGGAGCTAACAACCGCAACCTCTAGCCATTTTGAGTAAGAATCCACGACCAGAAGAAAGGTTTTCCCTTGAAAAGGTCCTGCAAAGTCGATGTGTAGACGGGACCACGGCCGCTTGGCTGACTCCCAATGATGCACCGGTGCCTCTGAATGATCGTTACGATTCTGCTGGCATGGAATACATTTCTTAACAATGAGCTCAATCTCTGCGTCAATGTTTGGCCACCAAACATAGCTACGCGCTAACGCCTTCATTTTTACAATGCCTGGATGAGCGGCATGTAGAGCAGCTAAAATTGTTGCTCTGGATTTCGGTGGAACTACGGCGCGATTTCCCCAAATCAAAACTCCTTTATTTGTAGATAGCTGTTCCCGACGGCAATAGTATGGATATGCAATATCTGATTGCTCCAATTTCATGTCAGGCCATCCCCTTAACACCCAGTTTGATACTTTCGCCAATAAGGGGTCCTTCGATGTTTGAGCGGCAATCGCCTCAGCACTTATGATTGGCGTTGCTGCTAATTCGATCATAAGCACATCGTCTGTGCTCACAGCGTCCGATGCTGCTGACAGTGGACAACGACTTAGAAAATCCGCATTGCCCATTTTTACTCCGGAGCGGTGTACTAGCTCGAAAGTATATGCTGACAGGAACAAAGATCGACGTAGCATCTGATTTGAAATTATGTTTGGGATTGCTTTCGATGTGGTGAAAATACCCAGCAGAGGTCGATGATCGGTGATTAGTGTGAAAGTACGACCGTAGACATAGTTGTGGAACTTCTTTACTCCTGCTACCAAGGCAATAGCTTCTCGATCAATCTGAGCATAATTTCGCTCAGCTTTGGATAAGGTACGGGAGTAAAAAGCGATGGGTTTCTCCGCTCCATTCGGCATTTTGTGACTTAAAACTGCACCGAGTCCATATGGCGACGCATCACAAGCTAGAACTAGTGGCAATGAACCATCATAATGCACTAGTACGTCGTCTGACCCAATAAGTTCCTTAAGTGTAGAAAAAGCCTTCTCACACTGTTTGTCCCACCTCCAAGTTGCATTTTTATCCAAAAGACGATGTAAGGGTTCTGCCACTGTTGCTTTATGTGGCAAAAATGAGTGATAAAAATTTAGTAGTCCTAAGAAAGCCTGCAACTGCTTTTTATCCTTAGGTTCTGGTGCGTCTTTGATTGCCGAGACTTTATCGGCACATGGTCTTATACCAGTTGAGTCAATTTTGAACCCTAAAAACTCAACGAATGGTACTCCGAATTGGCATTTGTCCTTGCGTAGTCGCAGTCCCGCTTTATCAAAACGTATAAACAGTTCCTGTAATCTAGTTGCCAATTCCGTTTCCGTTTTTCCCATTATTACAATGTCATCAAAATATGGTAAGACTCCGGAAATATTCTGTACCACATTCTCAATACAGCCTTGAAAAATGCCTGGTGCTGATGAAATGCCGAATTGCAATCGAGTAACTTTGAATGCACCCTTATGTGTACTGATTGTTTGCAGCAAAGACGAGTTTTCGTCGACTACTAACTGCTGATAAGCTTGAGCCAGATCAATTTTGGCAAAAATCGATCCACCTTCGATAGATGCCAGCAAAGTGTTGATCGCCGGTATTTGATGGCAGTGCGGCTTAACCGCTTTGTTTAAAGTTGATTTATAGTCGCCGCAAATACGAATTGAACCGTCCTTCTTGATAACTGGTACAATAGGAGTGGCCCAATCTGAATACTCCACAGGTTTAAGAATCCCTTGCTTGCATAGGCGATCCAGCTCCTCTTCGACTAGTCCCTTTAGAGAATATGGAATTCGGCGTGGAGGTAGTCGCACTGGTGGCACTGTTGCATCAATGTTTAATGTGACTGGCGGACCAGTGTAACAACCAAGTTCTGTTGAGAATAAGTGTTCGAACTTATTCAGAATGCATGCGATCTGTACGTCACTGCCCACTGAATGTATGCCCTTGATACTGATGCCTAGTGGGTCAAACCAGTTGCAACCCAGAAGGTCGCTACAACCGCTTTTAGTGACGATGACTGGTAGATTATCAATATTACGACCGTTGTAATGAATTGATACATCAAAAACTCCTAGTATCTGGATTGGGTTGTGTTGGTAGTCACTAAACCCCGGATCGTAGTTGTAAACCTTAGGCTTGTTTGTTGGCCAGATACGATCATAAGTCCGCAACGTCATCATAGTTACGTCAGATCCAGAATCCACTTCAAAAGTACACGATTTTCCATTAATCTGTACCGTGATACGTTTCTTCAGGCTCACCAGATTAGATATGAGGTTTACCGATTTTCCGCGTGAATTTTTGCCCTTTACTGGATGAACATCGTTCGACGATTCATTATTCCGGCAGACACGCTTAAGATGGCCCTTCCGGCCACAGCCGTGACATATTGCTTCACGATAAGGGCATTGCTGCCGGCCGTGTGGACCGGCACAACCCGCACATTGTTGTCCTTTTCCTTTATGTGGTTGTTGAGGGCGCTGTGATTTGATGCTGTGGATAGTCTCATTAGGCTGTCTGATAGCCTTTGCACTCGCTGCTGCAGCTTCACTAGTAGTTGCTCTCTCCAAAACTTTCTGCACTGTCAATTCAGTGTCTGCAAGAAAACTTCTCTGTAAGCTTTCATCCCTCATGCCGCATACAAAACGATCACGCAGCATTCTGTCCAACGCTGCTCCAAAATTGCAACCCACTGCCAATGCCCGCAGCGCTGCGAGATAGTTTCCGACGGTCTCGTCCGGATGTTGATCACGTTTGTGAAAATGATAAAATGCAGCGATTTCCGATGGACGTGGACAAAGATGATCAGTTAGAATCTTCTCAATTTGGTCTAACGGTAATGTACTGACCTGGTTTGGAAACGCCAATGATGTCAAAAGATCGTAGACTGGTGCTCCGACCAATGTGAGGAAAGATGCTTTTTTGCGACCCTCGTCTTTGACATCATTGGCAAGCAGGAACAATTTAAATCGCTCCAAATATGAGCCCCATTTATTTGGCTGCCCCAAATCAAACGGTTCCAAACTTCCAACTGTCGTCATAATTGGGTTCCGTTGAGTATATTTAGCACTCGTAGAATCAATTACTTCCTTCTTTTCCTCAAAAACGCCGGCCAATCTAATCTCTCCAAATTCACCAGCAAGCGACTCTGCCATGCAAATGTGTGTGTAAACGTTTGCAAAATTTCACCACAGCATGTATATGTAAACGTATATGTATGCTTTTGTGCGTGACAATTTTTTGATATTTTGCGTCAATAATTCCAAGTTTATTTCGGATGATAATTAGCATCCCATCCTCGTCGCCAGTTTGAAATATCTTAGAATGTTTATTGATTAAGTGATATTGATATTACATAAGTATATCTCGCAAGTTTATAATGCGTGTGCTTGCTGCGAACGACCGGCTGGACTGCCATTCGGGCGTCAAGAATAGAGTTGCCAGATGGCTTACGTATGATAGGGCTGCATACACAACATTATCTTTAAGAGTCTATTACACTAGACTTTGCGTGAATCTGTGATTGTTTTTTAAAATAATTTACTTTGCAATTCCATAAATCTACATCGTTTGTTCTCAGTCAGAGTTCTGGATTAAACTATCGCGGGGCTGGCAGTAATTCAAATACATAAATAGCATATGTAGAAGATCATATTTTAATATGAAAGTAAGAACATTAATTAAAATCGGTTAACCACAATTGCTAAAAATAATATTTTTTAGTTGTCTTATTTCAAATACTTACATAAAATACTTTGATATTTAAAAAAATGAATTGGAAATTAACATGGAAAACTTTCAAAACATAATAATTAACGTAAATAACATTCTTATCAAACTGAAAGCATTAAAATGAGACATCACTTATGAAAAACGGTTAAAACTTGCCCAAGTTATAGATTCACAAAAAATTTTGTTTGAATTATATATTGGTTAATGATTGAAATCAATCTTTCAGTGATAAAAAAAAACCCTTTAAGAACGCTCTGATAGCGTGGGGTTCTTAGTATTTGCTAGCCCTGCTATTTAGTTAATCTGGCACTGCTGATATTATTCAATTTTTGAATTATATGATTATCCTTTATCAATGTGGTAACAAAAATTTATCCAAAATTTATCATATCTTTTCAAAAAGTTCCTGAAAGATGCTAAAAACTCTTAACCACAATATTATTAATCAAATTATATATGTATATCTAAGTAGTAAAAGATGATGAATTATGGACTTAACTCTTAGTTTATAATTCATTTCAATCAAATGCAAATATCATAATTTTATGATGAGTGAATAAATTATAGATGTTTAGTTTTGAATAAACATGTTTATCTAAGTTTTCTCGTTGGCTGAAATTGTAACAATGCTGAAATTTGGCCAAACTTTGTCATGTTTTCAATACTTTTGAATATCCGTTATCTAGTTATAGTTATAACTGGACTTTAATAGTTTTAAATAGAAAGGCAGAATTTTAAAACAGAGCATTCGGAGACAAAATTTATACAGAAGCGTGAAATTTAATTACTAGCCATAAATGATGGAATATATTAATTTTATGGTAATGAGTTCGAATCTAAATCAGGAGTGAATTCAACTTATAGGCAAAGATGTTTAAAAAACATAACTAAATTGAATCTTCAAAATGACGCTACCAGGCGAGTCTTATCCTGGAGAGCTTCCTGATTATTATAAACAAGGTTCTAATTCAGTATATTAAGATATGACGATCTCAAAGCACTTTATGAGAAATTATAGAAACATTAACATTAAACTTGCCCACAATAAAACGGGAAAAGAATTTTGTAAATACTTTCATAGGTTGTATATGGGACATAAATATTCATAAACCATTTTACTGTATTATCTTGATCATTAAAATGTGTTATGCATTTCTTTTATGTATTAGTCCATTTGAATTGCCATAGATTCCCAGAATCTTTGTCTCGGCTATGCAACAATTGTGTGAATTATCGCATGCGGCACATACAACACAGACAATCTGTTATAAAAGCATGCAAATGTACTTACATATCACTTGGTATTCATAACACATAATAAGTCTTAATTATATAAGCAAATTTTTTGGCAAAACATTTACATACTTTGGCATAAAGTGGAAGAGCAGACCACAAGACCATTCTCATACAAACAATGTTCAAGCATTAGCACAGACCAAACAATTGACCATAAATCAGTGAGCAACAAATGCACAGCAGAATCAAGATGCGAGGGGAATTTTGGGTGAGGGGGAGTTGGGTGACATATGGAGACTGAAGCTGTAAGGGGATGGTTTTACCACAGCAGTTATTGTTGTCGTTATAATCAATGAATTACGTCGCATCGGTTGACCACAATTTATGGCGAATTCGAACATGAGAATCCAAAACGACGAAGAAACAAAAACAAAACTGAAATCGAAGCCAAAATGCAACTGCTGCAGCAGCACCAGCAACAGCATACGTTAGAGAGTAGATAGGAGAGGCTAAAGGCTGTTGTTGGCTGAGCGGCTAAGGGAGATAGTAGTGACTGTGGCAGGCAGTAACAAGCACTGGCCTGGCTTTGATGTTGCAACCGCATGCAACAAAAGCATCCACAAGTCTTCGTCGTCGCAATCTCCACCTGCGTCTCGGTCGCCTCTCTCTTTCTCTGTCTCAATTGTATCTCGTATCTGTTAGATACGTTTGTTCGTCTGACAGAATTGTAACGTTTTGTCGTATGTACCTAGCTGTAGTTGCTCTTGCTGCTGTTGTTGCTGGCGCTGCTGCTGCTGCTATTGTGGGCAGGCAGCTGCACTGACTTGACTTGTCTTGACTTGGCCTGGCTTGGCTATGGTTCCATCTGGCCGAACATAGAAAACGACACAAATGTGTTTTTGTTTTATTTTTGCTTTTGGTTTTTCTTCTTTGCGAAAGTAAAAGTTGCCAGAGAGCTCTGAGAGCTGTCCGGTTGCTTTGGACCATGGCAGATTGAGGTGGGAAAACCCATGTTCGATCTTGAGACAGGGAGGCGGTTAAATCGCAAATACTGTAATGAATTGTTCTTTATGGGAAATAATGCTCAAAAGAAAAAAATACGAATAAAAAGTTTAAGCATACGATTTCCTGCATGTATTACGAAATATATTCGAATATGTTGATTGATTTGGTACATAGGAGAACAATAATTAGGAAATATTTATATGTACATTTCATCATGCAGAATTTTTTTTTGCAATGGTTTGAGTAGTTGGTTCATTGAGTTTATATCCGCTCAACTTTTTGCACATTAATATCTTTAGACGTTAACAGTCTTAACAGCATTATTCTGCAAAACTGTTTTGCTACTTTCATTCAAAAATATTGCAACTGGCTTTCGCATATCACCAGAATGAGGAGTGCTATAGAAAACAGTTAAATCACTGTCAAGTGACTTTTAAACGATAGTCATAACAATATGTATAAAACTCCTCCTACAATTCTGTTGTTCTCGAGTTCGAAACGCAACGTGGATGGCTTTTCCTCCTATGACTTACTACAGTTACATATTTAATTACTGTTATACGGTAGAATTAATCGGTAGATAAATTACAAGTATATACTATTGATGGGTGAGGGTATACATCTGTTATAATACTTTTGTAAGACTAATTCTTATTAATTAAGTGATTCATTTGATTATCAGATTGATTCTGCAGCCTGCGTCGTAACTGCAATACGACGAAGATATGTATGTAAATTTTGTTTTTAACTGTAACCCCATGCATAAAGTATTTATATAGTACATAATATTAAAAGCAAAACTGCCTGTTTGAAGATATTAAAATGATATACAACTTTTTATACTACTTTAGTCACTAAAGTTTAGTGCCAGCCATGTGCTACTTTAAAATTAATTAGTTTTGTTTGGATGCATTATGTATTAGCTCCCTTTCACACAGTCCATTCACCCACATAATCTGCTTCTTTTTTAAAAATAGAAGCCAATTTTAACTTTTTTATCGGTCATTATTTAATTTTTATTTCTTTTAACCATTTATATGCCGGCAAATCTCTGAGGAATAACGACCCACAAACATCAGCATTTGTAAATAAAAAGTGTAATATTTATTGGAAGAAAAGAATAAGATCTACGTCTATCTACATGTAAATAGAATCAGATCAAGTTCGCTGCCTTCGATTCGGGGTTTTTTTTTGTGTTGATAATTGATTTATGGGTGCGGATCTGGTGGAGACATAAGCAAAAGTGAACTCAAATTATATTATGCTAATTTGAAACAAAAAGCGGATCTAGCACAATAAATAATGATATAATTAAGAATGGTATTATATGGCAGCTGCAACCAAATCAGACAATTTGACTCTCAATATGAAAATCGAAATGAAACTGAAAGTGCATTGTGCAATGATCGACAAGTTTAACTCTATTTATGGCCGAGACAATATCGCAAAAACCGGACCGACTTCTTGTCGAACAGCATCCGCAATTTGTTTTTGTTTTTTTTGTTAGTTTGTTGTTTCTCTCTTTATTTCTAAGCTAAACAGATTCAAAACTCCATGCAAGATCTTTTTTGAAGGAAGCTGTTGACCATTGCGTTGTCGTGGCTAACGTGGCTTATTCGGTTTACGCCCAATGGCGCTTAAATGATTTGCGAGGCGAGCCCCACAAATGGCCAAACAGGGCGGTGTCGTTGACTGACTTAGTAGGCTTTTTATTTTGTGCAACATTTGGCCATTTTGACATATCAAGTGAAAAACTTAAGCGATTTCCGACAACTGACCAGTTTGGGCTTGTGCAAAGGCAAAAAAAAAAAAAACAACCAAAAAAAAGTTTATTCAATATGTGCATATTGATTTTGTAAAGCGGGGAATATGTAAATACGTATATAAATCTTTGAGTTTTGATTGAATTCAGTTCAATGCAAGAAATAATGTAATCAAGATTGATTTAATTGATTGGTTAATTCTAAACTTTGAACTTCTAATAATTGTAGACTTTCAAGAGTGGCTTACGAAAGCAAATACGCCCCTCTTCTATCTGATGACCATGCCATGTGATGGTCAAGGTCATGCTGAATAAAAAAAATATACAAAAATATGTAAGTCATAAAAAGAGTCGAACACAAAACGAACACAACAAAAATTTTCGCTTTGTCGAGCACAACAATGGGAAAAGACGTTAACAACAAATTACAGGCCCAAAAAACAAAAAAAAAAATATTATTGGCCCAGCATTTCACGAGCATTTCAATCTTGTCTCAGACTCGTCTCGCCAGACGTTTACACTCGGTCAGGCAGTCACTCAGTTAGTTGGTCATTCGGTTCGGTCATTGCATTGGACATTGAACCACTTTCTGAGACATGACCAGAGAGATAGAGATAGAGCTGGAGCCAGAGCGAGAGCCATAGCCCCGATTTGACCTCAACATGTTCACATTAATGTGACATTCACATCAGCTTTTTAGTATATATATGTAGATGGATATAAACTGGAATTAAATTATATATAAATTAGTCTGTGTGCAAACTGGTTCATCTATAGTATATTAAGACCATATATGGAAAACTGGAGCTCAACATCAACTGGTGTAACAAGTCATAAAGCGTTAGAATTCATCAAGAAAATGTTTGCGAATTCGCTGTATTGTTTTTCCAAATCTTAATGTTAAATTGTTGTAACTTTCAACTTTTAGCCTAAATGTAATGAACGTTTTTTTTTAACTATGCTTTTAGATAGACGTGGATTCTACTTAAATTAGTTGAAGCTTTTATCGGCTTAATAGAAATCAGTTCAAAATTTTTAAACTATTTTAACTATTTGCAAAGTTATTTTGATTTTGTATAAATTTTTTAAGTAAGTCTAGTTGTTTTTGGTTTGTTAGATTACATTATTTACATTAGTTTAATCCTTGTAGTTATCGTTAAAATTGGAGATAGCCTTATCGTCCCTACACAAAACAATATTACAGCATTAATAAATTTATGGGTTTTTTAAAGTAAAGTACTAAACGGCAAATTGTGTAAGAATGTTTTTTTTGTTTATTACAGCTCACGTCGTTAGATTAGCCACAAAGAAAAATTGTCAATTGCATTCAATTGCTGCGTACGTGCAAATAAACTGCAATAGTTTAACTTCAATTCACCCAATTGCCAAGTGGTCAAATGAATGGCTTTTACCAAACCAAAGAGCATAAAACTAGAAACCAAAAGACCGACAAACCAATCTGAAGACTAAAGAAACCAAAAGCCGATCATTAGTAGTGATCATACGCCCCACAGCACACCGAAATGCAACAGTTGAATAATTGAACTTACTTTGCTGCGACTAAGAAAATGTTAGATTTTTCACATATTTTTCATGCTGACAAACTAAAATACGAACACATGTTCCATGTCCAAGAAGAATTTTCGCAACATTTAATTTTAGCACAATCAAAAAAACAGAAATCGACTAATTGCCAACAATGTTTTTAGGCGATGGAGAGAAGGCGGTGTGATTGACTAGTCCAAGATGGATAGATTGAGAGAAAGAGAGGGTGAGAGAGAGAGAGAGAGGAGACACTGGCTAAAGTTTGATTGAATAAATGTGAAATGAGAGTGGCAATTGCAGCAGTTGCAGCTGCTAACTATTTTGGAGTCTTGATCCCTGTTATTGGGTCATGTCGCGTCTCTGGGAAAATTTTTCTGGTTTCTTTTCGCTTTTCTGTAATACAATGTGAATGTGGCAACAAAACTGCAGCCAAGTGCCAAAAAAAAAGGCACACTTGCATGCAACACAGACACAGAAACACACATTTTAAACCCATCTGAGTTGCACTTAATGATGCTAGTGGCGTCTGGGATTCATGATCGAACATTGTTGTTTTTCTTTTTCTATTTCTTGCAACATTCTGAAAAAACATAATGTGAGATGGAGAAAGAAAGATGAAGATGGAGCGAAAGATCTTCAACTTACGTCATCGCATTAAAGGTGAATCCCCCTAAGAAAACAAAGATTCAAATTAAGAGTCAATATCCAAATAAATAAAAGCTTTTGTTGAACTTGTTTTTAGGCAAACGAACCGCTCAGACATAAAACAAATTGAAAAATTTGTACCAAAAAAAAAATCACCGAATATTCTTTAATAATATTGCATAATTATTAAAAATTATATCATCATGAGTTGCCAAAAAAATATAACAAAAATTATAAGGAATAACATAATGTGAGGCTAGAGGTCTAGTGCTTAAAATAAAGTTCCTATTATTTTGTTAACTAATGATAATAAAGGTAATAAATAAGGAAATGATCATTAATAATAAATATATAACAAGCTTTTTCTCTAAAAGATACCTACATACATACATATATCTTTCTTAAGTCTTTAACTGTTTTTATCACAAACTCGTCTTTCAATGCTAAACAAAGTCAGTGATTACAGTAAACTAAGGAATTAGAGTAAATATATACACAGTTCAATAAAGATCAAAAAGGTTGGTTATACATTTTTTTAAAATAAATTGTTGCAATGTTTGTTTCATGCCATTGTTTTGCGTGCTGCATATGTAGAGAAGTCTCCATGAAATAGTTGAGCACTAAAAACTGACGATCTTGTTTCCGTTGACCCAGACAGACTATGTATAACTATATTTATCATCAGTTACCCTTCGGCAAGAGTACAGAGACAAAAAAGAACCATAAATGCTATAAACATAAACGCAATTAAATGAGCATAAAAAGCAAATGTACAATTACAAGACCGTAAAACTAAATAAATGGAAAAAAGAGACTCACCATACACCGATAGTTGCGAAATGCAGAGAAACGATTTTGCTGTCCAATTGGCCTGCAATTTGCTTTTGGTTTGTCAGTTGCTGGTGCTGCCACTAGAGCAACTCGACCTTGAGCCAGAATGTGGACGCCATGTCAAGCAGCAGCAACAAGTCAAGAACTAGTTAACAAGAACTAGAATAGAAGCACAACTCTCACCCTAGAACAATTGACAATATTTCTGTTTAGATTTCTATTTGTGTTTTTTTTTTTTTCTTTTTTTGCTTTTGTTAACCTGTCCAATAAGCGTGACCAGAGCCATTCTAAACGTTCATTAATAAATGATTCAAACGCTCTTTTTTCTATTATTTACAGATACTTTTTCTCAACTGTCTTGCAATTTCAAATATACAGAGGAATGTGCCGAACAGCTGGACAATATGTGCCTGGCGATCCAAGGAAACCATTGCATAAATGCGATATCTATAGGCAACCAGAGGCTGGCAATTTGTTAAAGTAAGTTTTGCAAATTCAAAAAATATGAAACTGTAGTTAGAAGTTCAGTTTTTTGAAAATTGAAATGATTTGAGAATTTTTTAAACTTTTAAATATAGAACATCAGACCTTGCATTGCTCCACATTGTAAATGAGTTTCTCATATTAAAAATATTTTATTAATTTTACTAAGGCTAAAATCTTTTATTAATGAAAAAGATGAGAGAAAAGTTAAATTTCTCTTTAATAGTTATGTTGTGTTTCTTTTGAACTGAAAAGTGTCCATTCTTAAATACGAAAGCAGTGGCAGATTATTTTCTAAAGAAATGAAGGAAAATTTTAAATATTTCAATAAATTCCATACAAATAATTTATATTCTATATATAAAATTGTAGACCGAAAAATCTCTTAAATATTGAACCTATTATTTATATATAGGTATAGGTATGTAATCGCAAATTAGAAAATCTATTCGAACATTTAATCATATTTATTTGATTTGTCCCACATACATCTACATACTATGTATGTATGTATATAGGCGACTTAGGTGATTGAGAGTTTCCGAGATCATTACGTAGTAGCTCTTCAATCAAACAGCTGAAAATATATGTAGGGCTTTATTATTCTAGATATATCCTTTGTATTAAATAATAGTAAAATGGCCTAAGCATTAATTGAGATAGAATTTACAAACTTATTCGGCAATGTCCTTTTCCAGTACCTCAAACCCCGCATGATATTGTTGATATGAAAGTTCTGATTACCTTAGGTGTCTTTTTGCATTGCTAGATGATAAGTTATACATGCAATTATAAGAATACATTAATAAATATATGTATTTTTCTCATCAGATTATTCTGTGGGGGTTCTTAACTGAAAATTAAACTTCAATAAATACTTTCATTAACAAAACTATTTTTAATTTAAATCTTCTTTACCATCTAGACAACTAATGGCAAAAGGAGCCTCTCAGCCTTGGCAGGAAGTCCTCCAAGAGACATTGGGTGAGGGTCGTCTAGATGGCACCGCCTTACGGGAATACTTTGCCCCACTCGAGGAGTGGTTGCGCCAGGAGAATTTGCGTACCAATGAATATCTTGGTTGGAATTACGATGGCACTTACTGCAAACGGAGCATAGAAACTGCCGGACTTCAGGTCTTTGGAGATGGTTACAATGGCGTTCAGGGACAACAGGGAGCCGCCACTCTATATCTATTGCCATTGATCCTAAGCACTTTTTATATTAGTTTTCATTTTTAATTAATTAACAGAAACGCTAATAAAGTTGTTACATTTTACATTTTTTGTTTTACTTCCGTTAGTGTTGAACTTGAATCAATGCCAAAATCAGCAGAAAACAAAAAAGTTCTAAAATAAAAAAAAAACTAAACGACAAAACAAAAACCAAGCAAATCTGACAAATTGCCAGACAGGCGGCACCCTAAAAAAAAAATAGCAAACAAACTAAAAAACATTAAGCAAAACCAGTTTGGGTCACTATCTAAAAAGGGGGAAGGGGGCATTGTTTTGGTGGGGATTGACAAGGAAGGGGGGTGGAACACCCATGCGGGTCATTGGATTTCCAGCGTCGCACGCACATTTGCTCACAATTTAATCAAATAAAATAATAAACAAACTGCAGTCAGTGCCCCAACTGGTTTTTGTTTTTCTACATTTCGTTTTTGTCTTTTTTTTGTTTTGTTTGCAAGTGATTTAATAAATTGCAAAGCAACACCAGCAACAACTTCAACTGGATATGCAACTGCAACTTTAGTGTAAACAAGACAATCAACACCAAAGTGTGGGTGGATTTGTGTCATGTTTGTATTCTAAGAGTTTATCTAAGAAATATGTATCCAGAAGATACTTCAGTTCAAGTAACAATAAGTGCGGCACCCAGTAGTAGTTGGACGATGATGAAGATGATGATGATGATGATGAATGCTGCTGCTGAAGATAATTGCAAATAAACGAGTAAAGTCACAGTTAAGTAAGTATGGTGAGTATTAATGTTGTTTTGTCTTTTTGTATGTTTTAGTTTTTACTTAGGAATTTATCAGCTTAATTCAATTGCAATTTATTTAACTTGATTCATCGGACAGATTTTCTTTGTTTATCTTTTTCCCATCAACGTTGTATTTAAGGATTGATTTTCTTAAAGTTTCTGGCATCTAAAAAGAAAACATTTGGAATAACTATTTTTAATCAGCATTAAGCTTTTTGCGGATCCCAATTTCAGCAATGTCTTAAATTAAAATAGTATGTTAGTTAATTTTAGTTAATTTGGATTCAGTCTCATGTAAAACATCACCATAGCAAACTATAAAAGATTCTCAGTTCTCGTGTAAGACCCCACATCAGGTTAGAACTACATTTATAAAAAAAATAAGCAGATTGACAATGCTTCAAAAGACAAAATGCTGAGTCTTGCTTATTTACTCAAAGAATTTTGTTTTTGATATTATTTATTGTGTTTATATTGTCAAGGAAATTTACATATCATCACCAAACACGGATCTAGATGGGGTCTGTCTAGAACCGTACCTGGAGCACACTTTTTTATTATCCTGGATCCGATACTCGAGATTATTTTACATCAGCAAATATAATTTCTGCCGTTCTTTGAGCTTTATGATTTAAATTTTTACTTACTGTTTATTTAGTAGAATAACTGAAAGTGTATTAGTTACTAGATAAGAGTAGGATGTACTTCAACATTTGAGTATTGTGCTTCTTTCAATATTTTGCCACCAATTTTCTTATTCCCTTTCTGACAATATGAACAACATGTTAAGGACATGATCAACATTTCAATTAGATACAATCATCATCAACGTGCTCTATGGAGAGTTGATCACTTTGGGGAGTTCTTATGTAGATATACATATATGTGTATATGTACATATATAGGTATGTATGTATATTTCATATTATTCACTTGCATTGGAGACTTGCATTTCACTTTTATACACTTTCATACATATGTAGAATTTGATGTGCAGTGCGTACTTCCGCTCCCCCTGACGAGGCCTTCATTAGCTTGTTGTCGATGTTAATGTAGTTGTTGTTGTTGTCGCCAATTTGCAATGACAACCAACTGTTTGAATGTGTGTGTGTGTGTGCGATATGTATGTTTATTCATTCATTTTTGGAGAAGGAACACTTGAGAGTGTGTAACAGAATCACAGCCAATGGGGAAAACAGTTTCAATGAGAGTCGCGTTCCAAGCGTACACGCAATAAAAATCGAGCGGATAAAAAACCAAAAAACCTAAAGAAAGTTTAAAAACTAATTGTATTAAATGTGAATAAAAAACAAAACTACTAGAAAAAACGTTAATTTTTCTTGTAAAATAATAATTATTATGAATAAATGTTAGAAGAATAAGTTTTCATTTAAATATACAAAAATGATCATATCAAAATATAAATTTATTTCCGAGTGGTCCTTGTTGATTTTTCTTCTGTTGCCATTTCGGGGCTTCAGTCAGATCAATGGCAGCAGCATCAACAGTAATGCATTACGCATTAATACAAACCTAAAAGAGATCGATGCCACAGCTTTAGTTTTGCCCTCCATCCAGGGTCAGGTTCAATTACAAAATATTGGCACTGGCCCTGGTAATATTTGCATACGGGAAGAGCCCTATGTGGAGGTAATACAAGTGCCTGAAATGCAACCAGTGCGTGTACGCTCATCCAGTTGGTGCCTAGAGATTCCACCACGATGTGCCACATACAAGACGGAAATGCGCGAAGTGATGAAGGTGCAGGTAAGTGTATGGATTAGGTGCAGGTGTTTCACTGCCGGCTCTGCCTAAGCGGGCAATCGGCCAGTCATTACATCACGGGCAACCAACACCCCCCCACCACCACCGCCACCTTCGCAGCGGTGGTCAATTTCCAGTTTCATCCATATGGCCAATTGGCCCACAAACCTGATTTCATTAGCCAAACCAGGAAGTCATTTAACTTTTGGCTAGATACACTCATAAATTGTAACAATTTGATTTTAGATTTTCAATTTAGTTTATAAAAAATATGAGTATAATTTTGGAAACAAAAAAAATATATGCATATATATTTTATGACGTTCTCTGTCACATCAATTAATACATTTATTTATTGTGCAAGCGTTTCCTCTACAAGAACGGAAATTGAAGTTTATGTGAGAAATAAGAAATATGCAAATGAATAATGGTAAATGACCGGTTATAAAATTTGTGAAGTACAACAAGCTGAAAATTGTCCTTGGCTATTCAACTTTTGTGAACTTTTGGGCACCCGCGGCGTATACGTAACATAAAACAAGTAATAAAGGGAAACACTTTAACTGAAGTTGAGACACTCTAAAGGAATCCTTGCTTTATACAGGGAAAGTTGTTTTACTTTATATACTTTTGGATGTTCATCGTTGTAATGGAATTCTACAATATTTTACTAACAGTTTACTAATTTAATTCAGTTTTCAAGAAGTTGTTTGTTTATTATATGCTCAGTTTTATATTACGACTCTTACACAAATTTAATGAATTAGTCCTCATGCCCAAGACCACCAACTTTTGGTCAGAATCCGGTTGCATATATTTGCGATTTCGCTTTTTTTTTTGTAGCAACTATTAGTTGGGGTAGCCTAATCAGGCTCAGCTGGTTTCGGTTTTTGAGTAAACAAAAATATAATAATTATGTCATGGTGTCAGTGATGGAAAGTGCAAATGAAAAGCGGAAAATCCAGCACACACACTGCAGAAAACTACATTGGGTCACATATTTCGATTCCAATGGAATACCATTAAGATCTCCAACTGCAGCTTGCGTGCACGGAGGCTGACAACGAAGCTGTTGACACACTTTCTGATTGCATCACTAACTCGGACAGATAGACATAGAGCCATAGAGTTGCCAAGCATTGCTATAGCCATGACAAGAAGCAGCCAGTTTTTATTTTTTTGGCTTAGTTTTTCAGTTTTCGTGTCCAATGATTTGTGCGGCTCGAAATAGTTGTATCTATCAATCTATATGTGTGTGTATGTGTGCTTGCCACAAAATTAATTTCATAATTATTTTAATTGGAGCTCTTAAAACATTTTAGCCACTCGAACGGGGTGTTAAAAAGTGTTAAAGAGTTTTGTGTTGAAAGAAAATTCAATGATTTTTTAGCAGATCTATTCCCCAATTTTTTTTCGAGGAACTCTCCTTCATTTAGCTTGGTTTAGCCTAGTTGACCAGTTAGTTTAGTTTGCCAACACCAACAGCAATTATCTTAAGGCATGCCGCACTTAATTCGCCAATTTCATCTAATTAATTAACATGCATCACACTCGCAGGAGAGTTTTCCCATTTAAGAGACACACGCAGGAAAACTTGTTTCAGATTTTACTTAACTTAAACAGCAAAAAAAAAAAAAAAAAAAAATGTGCCGAAAGATTTGTTTTTTAAATTATATAAAATAGTGATTGATGGCATGAGGGAAGTGAAGAATTGCTCAACTTGTAGTCAATTACTTGTGTGCTACAAACATTTGAAGGCAGGCATAATTATGAATACAATGAATCAGAAGACAAAACTCGAATCGAATTTCACTGTTTATATTAAAATTTCCGCCTTATTCACTTATGGCATAAACACACATGGTTACACACACACAAACACACACTTGCTTACAAATAAATACTTACACAGATACAAATCCATCAGAGGCGAACAATGCGTAAGCCGGGAAATAGAACTTGGATTGGGATTGCAATTGAAAGTGGGAGTGAGAGCTGGGAATTCAGATTGGACATGGAAGGCATCTCAACTGGGAATGAGTGTGAGAAGCGGTTCAGTTATTTAATTAAATTGACAACACACACACACACAACTCAAGGGGCATGATGACAATAATAATAATGATGTTGGTTGGGTGGAGCAGTAACTGCCCTTTATGAGTTCCACTGAGATTTACATTGAACAATCTGCGCTTTAATTTACATGTGCCAAAGTCCAAAAGGGCATTTCAGCAGTTAAAGCAAAATGGCATTGAAGATGATGGATAAGACCGCTGAACATTCAAAAGCTAGTAGTAAAAGGGATGTTTTACATATATATAATGCCTACCAAAGTAACATAATTTTAGGCTCTCCTCGTGTATACGAAAAATAATAGCATATTTTTAGGTTTTTCACGGTTTCAAAGTTTTTCTAAAGCTCTGCCTAAAGTTATGCGGCGAATAAAAAAGGTGTGCTGAAATAAATACTTAGTAAAAGTAAGTTGGAAAATTTTCCTCTTATTTTATTTGAGTCTATACAACACCAGGTACTAAAAATTCTCCAAATTTTAAGCTTGGCGGCCTTAGTATTAGTCTTTTGCATTATTGTTGCTGTTGCCTTTTATATAATTTGGTTTTTATGCTTATTGTATTGATAGATTAAATGTGGACTCAAGTTTCTATTTACATAGTTCATAAAATTGTATTCTATAATAATACTTAATTAAACTTACCAACAAAAATAAAATGAGTCAAACAATTGCAACGAATCGGAATTAAACTATTTGACTTGACTGTTGATTAATACTTTTAAAATGTTTGCCATAACTGTTTATATTAATTACCATTTTGTGGCATAAAAGATAGGTTTTCTCAAATTTAATCATGTTTTATTAAAATTTTCATGAGTTTTATAATCGAGTCTGATGATTATTGTAAAGTTTATTAATTTTAATCAATTTTTGATTATTTACATAAAAATATTTTGTAAATTAATTTGTTTTAGGATTCCTGAGTGAATACATATTTTTAATTGTACGATACGCTAAATTTGAGCCTATGCAATAGGAACCAAACACAAAAAACCAAGAACACAACAAAAATTACAAGGCACAATATACCCCATACACACCAATGGGCCTTAGAAACGAATCCGCCACTTTGAATTGGAGGTGACACAGTTGTAGTCGAAGGTTTCTGAGTTGCTTTGGTTTCATTCGATGCTTTATCAGAATTTTGTCCTGGAGAAGATGCCGCAGTTGGAGTCGAAGGTTTCGATTCAATTCCTGGCTGTTTTAAACTTGTTTTTTGGGGGTTCGTAGAAGGTGCCGTAGTTGGAGTTGGAGAATTCTGATTCGGTTCGGGATAATTCATTGAGTTATCTGCTTTTTGTCCTGAGGGTTTTAAATTTGATTCTTGGGGGCTTCGAGTTGGAGGTGGCACAGTTGTAGTCGAAGGTTTCTGAGTGGTTTTGGTTTCATTCGTTGCGTTAACAGAATTTTGTCCTGGAGAAGATGCCGCAGTTGGAGTCGAAGGTTTCGATTCGATTCCTGGCTGATTTAAACTTGTTTTTGGGGGGTTCGTAGAAGGTGCCGTAGTTGGAGTTGGAGAATTCTGATTCGGTTCGGGATTATTCACTGAGTTATCTGCTTTTTCGAAGGACAATGGTCTTGAACTTGGAACTTGGGGTCTCGTAGAAGGTGCCGTAGTTGGAGTTGGAGAATTCTGATTCGGTTCGGAGTTATTCGATGGTTTATCTGAAGGTGCCGTAGAGGGTGCCGTACTTCGAGTTGGAGGACTCTGATTCGGTGCGGTCTTATTCGTAGCTTGTTCTGAATTTTGTTCTTGGAGTTTTGAACTTGGTGTTTGTTGGCTCGTAGAAGGTAGTGTTGTAGAGGACGTCTGGCTACCTCGAGTGAATTCTGTGGCGTTTGCATCTGTTCTTGATAGTTGCAAGAACAAAATCCCACATAGTAATATTGAAAGTGTTAGGAGCTTCATTTTTTGATATTATTTCTATTTCTTCTGTGCCAACAACAGGCTGTTGAGAGCTTTAATAAAAACTAAAATTATGCCAAAAAACTATTCGGTATTTATAGGAGAAGATTAAGATTTCATTGAACTCTTTTATAAAATAAATAATTCTATTTTTAAAGGCCATTACACTTTACAATCAGTATTTGTGGGATATTAATTTTGGTATTTCTCGTGTGATTTATTTCTTTAACTTGAGTATAGCTCATTTCGTTGGCAATTTATGGAGCAAATGCGTATGATAAATCATTCTGTTGTGTTTGGAATATACTAAAAAGTTAAGTACTACCCATTAGAATAGAGCTCTTTAATTTATTAATAATATTTCCACTTTGAAGGGTTTTTGATACTTGTCAAAAATATTACATTTTATATTTAACCGACTTAATATAGTCTGATCAACAACAAAACGTTGAAAATAATTTCTATTAAACGTTCTATCTCCAAAATATCGTTTACTTTTTCTTATATGTTTTCTAGATGCTTATGTACTTAGGATTGGAATAGTTCTCTCACGGACCCATAAATTTCAAATAAAAACCAGAGGGACGGGGCTAACTTCGACCCCGTAGAAGTTTGTATACCCTTGCAACTTTTTTGGTAACTCTTTCCTAACCTATAGCCGTCAAAGTGAAAAAAAGGCTAATGGTTGCGAAAGAATGGCCTACAATTTTAGCATAGGAAATAACGAAGTCATTGATCAAAGTCACTGTTTTCCACCGATCGTTCCTAGTCACCCGATCTTTATAAAATTCGGCACAGTCATTAACAGATACATAAAACGAATGTGTAATTTGAAAGCAATCGCATCAAAAGTAACGAAGTTATTGACAAAAGTCAATGTTTTCGACCGATAGTTCCTTTGGAAACTATATGATATAGTCACCCGATTTTGATCAAATTTGACACAGTCGTTTATATGTGTAATAAACTCACCAATATTAAAAATCACGTCAATAGCTCAGAAAATAACGAAGTTATTGAGAAAAGTCACTGTTCGGGACTTTACCATTTGTATTTGAGCTATATGATATAGTGGTCCGATCCGGCTGAATCCGAGATATACAACCTGTGAATTATATACAAGCCTACATGCAAGATTTCAGCTCTGTAGCACTTACGGTCTAGGAGGAGTTTGCGCTGATCCAGACGGACGTTGGGATGGATGGACGGACGGTCAGACGGACGGACATGGCTATTTGAACTCGTTCGTCGTGCTGATCAAGAATATATATACTTTGTATGGTCGGAGATGCTTCCTTCTATGCGCTGCACACTTCTGACCAAAATTAATATACCCTTTTTGCAAGGGTATAACAAAAGTTTTGGGAAAAGCCGAGAATACGTTTTGTTTGTTTGCTATATTCATATACACAATAAGTTGATATAATCAATTTGAAATAGTTTATTAATGCAATAGATAGTCCAGATTGATACTATTTTTAACAGTTGACTTTTTAACATGTTGCCTTTTGTTTAGAGTTTTATGAATATAAAGCAAACTATTTCAAGTTTTGCTGATTCTGTGTTTCATGCCCCGTAAATAGCATACTATAAGAGTATATTAAACTATCGTTTGATCAAAATGTCTATTTTTTCACTAAATGTTAAGCTATTTAGTTGAATGATCTAAACTAACAATGAACTCAATGAGCATTAAACCTTAAACGAGTCAGTACAGCACTTCGTATATAAAAATTTTTTTTTTAAATGTATAATAAATAGTAAACAGTTTTGCGAGCCAATAAATCAGCCTCGAATTCATACAATTTTTGTGTACTTGGCCATAAATTTTTAATGTTCTGGGAATAGTATTAACATGCGCCCCTAAATTTTGATTTAAATAATACAAATAAACGAAAAAAAAACAAGTTTCTGATAAGGATTTTCTCAACTGTTTACAAATTCTTTTCAACGTTTAATTTTTATACCATTTTGGTATTTATAATTTGTGTATATATTTCAACGACAAAAAAGTTCAATAAATATTTAGGATTTTGATAAATTATTTGCGTATTATTACAATTAATGTATACGTTCCAAGAAATTTAAAAAATCATAAATTAAGTACACTTTGTTTATTTTATTAATCGATTTAGTTCTTTCCATTACTGACTTAAGTTTCTTATTTCTTATTATATTTCTTATACTTAAGTCTGAATTATCTGTTGTAGGTCGATCGCGTTTTATATTTAAGCATTAAATATCTTACAAAGAAAATTATGGAAATAGCTACAATTACAAGGCCTACTATGGACCATGCAGACATACGAAAACTATTATTTTCCGATGCAATTGGATTTTTTTGTTCTACTCCTTTTCTTACTGCAGCTGCCCCAGTTGTAGTATTTAACTCTGGTGAAGAGTCTTGCAAGGGGGAAGAAGAGGTCCCTATTTTTGGATTAGTTGAAGTCTTAGATGTGGGTTCCGACGTTGATGCTGTAGGAGATGACGAGTTATGATCATCTGTGTTATGGCTTGGCTTAGTGGGAACTTCAAATGTTGGTTTAGTGGACGAAATATTTAGCCCACCATTTAATGCATCTTTAAATGAAGATGTAGCTGTCTCTAACAAAGTTGTGTTTAATGAATTTGGCGATGTTTCTATTCCTCTTGTAGCCGTTATGCACATGAGAAATATGCCACTTGGCATTATAAATTGTGTAATAAAATTCATTATTTTGTGCCTATTGTGAATGGTTGAAAGTCTCGATAATAACTGAGATTGTATCAAATTGGCAATGAGTATTTATTATTAATGTATTGAGCAGCTTATCTTAATGTACGAATTGTTTTTTTTTTTCTTCTCTTTTGTGAAATTCCCGATAACTAGCGTTTAAATAAAACTCGCACAGTGCGGTTTTGCTGTCAAGGCTATGAGGGAAATCTTTCCGATAGTCAGGCCACCTGTAAGCCCATATGCAGAGGCGGCTGTGGGCGTGGCAGCTGTGTTATGCCCGACATCTGCAGCTGTGAGGAAGGCTATACAGGCAAACATTGTACACAGAGTGAGTGGGCAAAAAATCTTTCAATTTACATACATATATTTTTTAAGAAACTTCACTTGAATACTTACAGGATGTGATCACGATCGTTGGGGCTTGGACTGTCGAAATCCTTGCCAGTGTCAGAATGGAGCTGCCTGCGACAACAAGACGGGTCTATGCCATTGCACAGCTGGCTGGGCTGGACAATTGTAAGTGAGCTCTATGAATAAGAACTAATAGTGATGATAATCTATTTACAGTTGCGAGCAAACATGCCCAGTGGGTACCTATGGCGTTATGTGTCGCAAGGCTTGTGATTGTGGTGATAATTTGTCTTGCAATCCGCAAACAGGATCATGTCTAATACAAGAGCATTCCATGCCTCTTAATGTTAGCCATGTCATTGTGGAGACTGTAAACTCAACACTGGAGAAAATGGGTATTATTCCCAGACCAACCATACCGAGTCCCCTGCCTGAGGTAATACTCATTAAGCAGCCATCCCAAGATGATGGCCAGCATACGCCGAAAATCATAGTCCACCAATCACTGGAGAATCTTCATGCAGCCACCGCGGCTGGAAGTTTGCCAGCGTCTGATGTTATACATGTGATCACCAATGCGGCTGCATCTCCTCAGGAACATCTCGCCGGTTTTGTGACTAGCGAAACGACTAGTCCCGGCAAAAGTTCAACCGATCATGAATCCGGTCTGCTGACCATGTTAATTGTCATGGTCCTTTTGCTGCTGACTGCTCTTACATTGGGGACGCTTTATGTATTTCGAAGGTATCATCATAAGGAGGCTATCGTCTATAATGCCAATGGTACAGTCACCACACAATCCTCAAATCCTGAAGTCGTTCTCACTGAGGCCGCAGCACTTGGGAAAAATTTTCAAGAACCGTTGCCCCAACCACCAAATGGGCCTGTTGCCATATTGGAAACAAATGAGGGTATGTAAGTGTCGCCTAAACTAAGGAAATATAATTCGAATAGAATAGAATCTAAGAAATAATAAATAACCAGAGGGCCGGTGCTAACTTCGTAATAAACTCACAATTGTTATATGGTCGGAGATGCTTTCTTCTATGGGTTGCACACTTCTGACCAAAATTAGTATACCCTTTTTGCAAGGGTATAAAAACTGTGATACTACTAAAGCGATCTGAAGACGATCTTAACCATTTGTAAGATCCAAAAACAGCAATAATTTCGATGTTCATGCGATTATGTATGACACTTTAGACATTCAGTTCCATAATAAATGGAATGAAGTAGGAGTAAAAAGAATTGAACAAATGCTACGTAGCTAACCGAGTTTAAGTTTTTTTAAATTATGACAATTGTTGGCATTCGAATACATACTTTTGGGCAACAAAAGTATTAAATACTTGAAAAAGACAACATAACTAATATTCATAGATCTTCCTTTAGTAAATGAAGATTTAGAGAATTCTATTAGTGTGAAAATGAAATGAGACTTAATGAGCTAATGTAACACTCAGTATGAATCAGAAGCACAGGTCTCTTTATAGATTTATTACTGAAAATAATTTAAACTCATTAGAGATTGAATAATAATTTGTATTTGTATTTATCTTTATCTTTTTTGTCGGTCCGCTAGTGGATTTGTATGACACACCAAGCAACAATTCATCGATCAAGACACCGCCCTATGCCTATGCAAGGAAGGAATCTTTGTACTCAGTCGTCTCGCCCAAGTCACGCAAGGGCAGTTTGGATTCGCATTTATACGATGAGATACGCTATCATCAGCAGCAACAGCAGCAGCAACATCGTCAGCAACATCATTTCCAGCACTCAACAACAGCAGCTGCTTACTTGCCACCAGCTCAGCAGTCATCAATCATAATGCAATCCAATGGCCATTCCATAGGTCATCTGGGCCATCATCAGTCGCATCACCATGTTAGCCATTTGATAATTCCGCCACAGAACTCTAATTTTTTGCAAGTGCCCACCCACATTACAGCCAAGAAAATAGCCCATTTGTAATATCATTCCATAAATAAGAAAAATTTCTATAAATACTTATACTTATACATATATATTATTACGTTGATTATAATTAAATATGGTATTTCATTTGAGTATTTCAATAAAATTACATTTAAAAACCGAATAGAAAAATAAATTCATAATTATAATCTCTTGAGACCTTTTCGGGTTTTTCCACTCAAACATTCTCTCAGAAGCTGATAAGTTGCCATGCCAACGTAGACTCTCTAGCATTCTTTCAACGAATCTGGAGCATTGCATATCAAGAAAGGAAGGCATGTGCTTGTACCTAATAGCATCGGTGCTTATTCACTTACTCACTGTAGAATCAGTTGAACTCTATGGTGATATCCACAAGCCGGGTGAATTCGAGTCTCTTAGCCTGACACGGGAGCGGCAGCAACATCTATGCCAACGCGAGGTACCGTAAGTAGTATGGATAATTAGCTAGACAATTTAGTTTAAATCCAGTTTAGTGCGGTTTTCTTTCAAGTGAAAAAAGACGAAGTTATACGAGGAAATGGTTCAACGATATTTTATCATCGCATTGAACAATGTTGCAATGGATATCGCAAGGATCTTCGAACTGGACAGTGTTTGCCAGATTGTTCAATGACTTCTCCTGATAATTGTCGCAATGGCTTCTGTCGTGGACCAGGACGTTGCGAATGCTTTGATGAATTTGTGAAAAATGAACGTGGCGCTTGTATACACACATGCCCCATAGCTTGCCAGAATGGACGTTGCTATCTCAATGGCACTTGCTCATGTCATCATGGTTATGCTTTGGATCAGGAGACACGTTCATATTGTCGCCCGTACTGCTCGAAGGCCTGCGGCACGCGTGAAGAGTGCGTGGCTCCGGGTAAATGTGACTGTTCGATGGGTTATCATCGCACATCAGATCTGGGCTGTCAGCCAGTATGTACTCCAGATTGTGGCTATGGCAAATGTGTGGGTCCCAATCAGTGCGAGTGCTTTGGCGGTTTTACGAAGCGACATCAAAGAAATGTATGCGAAGCTGAATGCTATCTGTGGGTATAACAAACCTAATCCAAGTGGATAATTAATATTTTAAATTGATTTCTTAGTAATTGTGAGAACGGCTATTGCGAGACGAGATACAAGTGTCAATGTCGTGAGGGCTATCGTTATGATTTGAATACTACTAGCTGCCTGCCCGAATGTGTGGACAATTGTGGACATGGTAATGGCCTGTGTATAGCTCCGGGTGTATGTCGCTGCTTTGAGGGCTATGAACTGAAAGGCAATAGTTGTGAGCCCAAGTGTGGAGAGTAAGTGAATCTAAAAAATGAATAGGATTTTTTCAATTTCCATAGTTCCCTTGCTAAAGTGGCAGTTCTATGGCCAATTACAATTTAATGTATTTGCTTTTACAGATCCTGCGGCTCCCATGGTCAATGCTTAGAGCCAAATATCTGTGGCTGTGGTCCTGGTCATCAGCATTGTTTGAGGGGTCATTGCGATGGAAATGGTAAATGTATTTGCCCAAATGGTCAATACCATTTTATCGATCAGTGTCTACGATCTGAACATATTTTAGAACAACTTGCCTCTAGCGAAAAAAGAGAACATTTTAATTACCAACTTAGTTATGAATTTAATGCCCTTGTGGGGCGTCTGTTTAATCTCAGTTAAGATCAGTTAATAAAACCAAACAATATGTGCGAATAGTTATGTAAATTTAAATCGCCTGACAGCTCTGGCGTCCCTTGATGCCGCTTTTAATGAATCCCGGCCGGCAAATGCAAAAGTTTGGTGCACTGCAAAAACCATTGGGACATCCCTGCGGGCAATGTGGTTGACAGATATTCCGTTGATGTTCATCCAGAATGTAGCCGGGCTTGCATTCACATTGATTGTGACCAGCGCATACGCCATTTAAACAGGGTATATCACAATGGGGAACACATTGGCCAGTCTTACGATCCCAGTCTAAACCATTGGCGCACTCGCAAGTATCGGGAGCAATGCATCGTCCATTCTTACAAGGCCTATTCGAAGAGAAAACAAAGAAGTTAACCAAGTTAAGTCCAAGGGGATCAAACTTACTGTTCGCATATGGGTTCGCAATTGCCAGCCACCTTCAGATAGCCAGTATTGCAAGTACAATGTCCCGGGGCTGTGCACTTTCCATTGTCACATCGATCACATACTGGAGTACAGCTTCCATCTGCCGCCTGGCGGTAACCCTGCAGACACTCACATTTGTTGGGGGCCACACAATGACCCTGGGCACAGCCGGGATTGCATTCTGGCTGGCAATATTTGCGGCTAATTGGATCAAGTTTGTAGCCATCACGGCAACGACATTCGTTGTGCTCATCGCACACACCATTGCCACAGCCCAAGGGACAGGTGGAGATGCATTTACCCTCGGTGGTGCGGACATGGCCCGGAATACAGACGCATGTATTGGGAGCCGTACAAATGCCATTGGGGCAATCGTCTGCGCAAATTGGCTCACAGCGTCGGTATATATGGGGATTACGTTCGTAACCTTCGCAACAGACTTGAATCTGACTCATATCCGGAGTAGTTCCATTGCCGATGAACTTTTCTCGAGAATTATGCAGCAACGAGACGGTTCTATTAATGAAAATCAAGGCAAATATTATCGCAAATGATAGTTGACCCAATTTTAGGTTGAGACTATGTTCTAACTATCTCAGAATATTTGTTTTATATCTTAGAGATGTGAATAAGCTGCTCAATTGACTGCAAAGGGGAAAGGGTCTTAGGTTAAGCAAAATGATTAATTGATTTTGAAGCTAAGAAACTTCTATTTAGGTTTTTAGTCTACTTTTTTTTATCTTACAGCTTCAAGAGCCACTGTCTGTCTACTCTTAAGTTTAAAGCACACAAGCCTAGAAAATCGATAAAAGTATATTAAAAACTGTTCGTCAATTTTGTATTTCCATGTGCATTATACAAAACAGTTCAACATCAACAGATGTGGCCCATGGAAATGAATCCAAGTCGCCATTCATTATCAAGCCAATGGAGGATGTTGAGGTCATTAGTTCACAAAGTTTGGTTTTGTTTTCTTTTCGATTTTGTTTTCACAATTGAGCGATAATTATTCATAGACTTATGTAAGTCGGGGGGTTTTTTTGTTATTGTTTTCTTGACTTACGGAACTTCTTTATAGCACACACCGCTGGCCATTGATGAGCGAGTTTTGTTTATGAACAATGCTATTTCGTCTACAACTTCTGGACCACGATTCACCGGGATAGTATTTTGCGGTTGCACATAGTGGCCATAGAGTGGAGGCATGGCCGAGCCTTGATACGTTTCAGCAGGCACAAAAGTGCTCCAACCATAGTTATGAGCGGTCTGATTTAATTCGGTGGCATTGCTGGACAATTGAAGATTACCCGATGGGGGTGCATATTGACGCGTCTTAATGCCAGCAGTCTTGAACTGACTCTGGGCTTGGAGAAAACACTGGACAAGGCATATGATGGCCAGCACTAATAATCGTGACCCTGGCGATGATTTCATGATGATGTCACTTTTGAATTTGCAAATATTTTCATGCGAATACGTCCACTTGTGTTGGCTGTTGCACTTTAACTATTAACAAATAAGCTAAATTTTAAATTCTAAATACCAATCGTTTCTCTCTCTCTCCCTCTCTTTCTCAGACAATCTTCTAATCAGTCACTTGCCATTGGCCGCATCAATGAAGTCAATGGAGTGAAGGTTGTTTGTTTCCAGATGCCTAAGCTTTGCGGCAAACAAATAATTATAATTCTTTGTGTGTATAATTAATTGGAATTTCTGAGAACAAACTCTGATCGAATATCGAAGAGACATTGTTTGATTTATATTATTTGCCATTAAGCTTAATTTGCTAAGATTTTATTTTCTGCCAATATATGTACCTGTGTTGGGGTAAAATTTTCAGAGATGTAGCAGAAAACTTTTTCACATATGACAAGCTCTTTAATAGAACAAATTACTTTAGATCTAATTTTACACTGGTTAATTTTAAATTCTTCCTTTGTTGTCTCAGTTACTTTGACTGGCTTTCTTTAGTCAGAGTGTCAAATTGTATTGAATGTATGAATAAAATGAATTTAAAATAGTTTTTCAATTTTTATGATAACTAATTTGTGGAGTTGATAAACTTGATAAACTCGAAAGTAAGATCACTACCTTTTTTTGTTTTGACTCTCGATTATAAACCATAATTAACTTAAGGTCTAGTTCTAATTGTAATAGCTGAGAAAATAAATAATTTCTACGAAAATTTCAGGGTATTAAAGCTTCATTATATACGATCGCATCACTTGAAAACTTTCGCTCATCATGCATAAGTTTCATTTGATTTGTCCTAATGATAATTGTTTATGTAGATTTGCTTTTTCACTTTCCATTCTAAGTGAACTGATGTGAGTCAAATATAAAAAGAAAATATATATACATCGATTTTTTTCTGAACTATAATTTACTATTTATTCCATTAGTTAGACCTCATCATATGATTTGCAACGTTCGTCTTGCAATAAATAACCTGGGGCACATTCACAATTATCGGGACCAATACAAATGCCATTCGTGCAATCTATCTTGCAAATGGGTTCACATTTTAGATTCTTGTTGGTACCCAGATTTATAAAGCCATCGCAGCAATATGAGATCTGTCTGTATCTGAGATCTGGGTCAATAGTCTCGACACTGTAATAAACAAATTTGAAAACAGTTTCAGTTCCTTGTCAGAATTCACTTCTCGATTATGCTTTTACCTCTGCATCCGGTAGCAAATACCCGATTGACGCAACGCCGACATCTCCCGCTCCCATTGTTGCCTTTCACTAAGAGCACTTGTCCAGAAGAACTGTCCAAAAGCTGGAAGGCAATACAAGATAGCGATAAAGATGCCCAAACAGAATTGTGTCAAATTCATGTTTCTGCTTTCAGTGTTTTTCAGCTACTGACTGTGGAATAGACCCCGCCACAGTGATAAGCCACATGAACACAACATCAATTGAGAAATATTTAATATTTATTCAAATTGAAAAAAATTTCTTTATGACTCTCCCCATAGCTTATCACTTTCTCCGCTCAAAGCCACCACATGGTCTCATGCAATCTTTCGACGCCACCCAATATGAAATGTCTACCCAACAGTAGATCAAACTCATGTATCAAAGAGGCATTCACCCGGATTGGATTGAGCGAGGCATATGTGGTCACAGTATCCGGTGACATGCACTCATCGATGAATCGTGTTTTGCCTTCCATGCAACGGCACAGACCCTGCGAATTGCAGAAACCCATTTTACATCCCTGATAAGTTCTCTCTGGACCAGGGACCACAGCACAGGCGCAGACATTGGGAGCAATACATTTCCCATAGAAACCGCAGCCCCGTTCGCATACAGCCTGACATTTCTCACGATTTCTGATATAGCCATTAAAGCAGCGGCAATTTCCTGGGGATATGCAAACACCATTATCACAATTATCCCCACAATCCGGAAGACAGCTGGTGGTATTACGATCATAACGATAGCCATTCTGGCAAACACAAGTTGTTCGATTGGCACAGAAACCATTTTCGCAACGCCTGAAATGAACAATGTTTTATGAGTTAATCCCTAAAATGAACGAAAAATTGTCTTTTGCCAACTAACAAATAGCAATTGCTTTCACAAGAACTTCCATTGAGACGTTTCTGATAGCCGGGAAAGCATTCACATTCATTAGGTGCCACACAATGACCATGTCCACAGTCAGGAATGCAAATGGGTTGACAGCCCAAAGCTGAGGATTCACGCAGTCCACGGGCATAGCCCTCGGCACAGACACATTTACCCGGCTCCAGGCAGATTTCATTATGTCCGCACGTTTGATTGCATATCGGTTGACAGAAACGCCGAGAGCCATCAAGCTCGTATCCCTGTTGACACACACAGGTGCCATTTAAATAGCAACGACCATGCGGACAACCCAAAGGACACGTTGGCACACAATTGTTTTTATAGTTTAGAACAAAATCATCGAAACACTGGCAAATGCCCCCAGCCAAACAAAAACCATTCTCCAGACACCGATCACCGCAATCCGGTACACAACGACTCCAATCGTATTCATAGCGACGCCATCCTTTGCAGCACACCTCGATGACATTAAAATAGGGATTTATGGTGCTATTGCCTACAATTTTAACCTCCTTGTCGTACTGAAAGAATACAGCGCTGAAGCACAGGAACAAATTTGGAGAAATTGATCACATTTTATATGAAATTTTGGTTTTTGTTGAACCTACGGCACTTCACGATAACATTTCTCCGGATGTTCACCACGTCGGGGCAATGACAATCCCTGCGGTATGATATAAGGTTTTCGTGTCGATGTCGTTGAGGAGTATCGACGTTGCAACATCTGTTGCTCACGCTGCTGTTGAGCCTGCAGCTGCAACTGACGCAAGCGCAACTCCTCGTCCAATTGATGTTTCAATTGCTGTTCATGGATCTGCAATTCGAGGGCTTGGAGTAGGCATAGAAAGAATACCAGCAATACTGACTGCCGCGCCAATGTGTGTAACAAATGCGACGACATATTGTTTACTGTTCCGGCAGCGACATAAAAGCGCAATGAGAAAACCAAACCCGAGGCCACATAGAGATAAGCCAAGCCAAAAAGCTTTGTTTCAAGACTTGATTTTGTTTTTAATTAAATTAAACTACGAGAGCACGCTCCGGAAGGGCTCTAGAGTTTGATGTATGTCAAGTCGGAGATCTTGGGTTTATTTGTTTTTGAGTACTTCGAGAGATGTTTTATTGAGAGCAATCATCTAAAATAATGCTACTAACTGATAAGCATATTAGGCCAGCTAATAGAGCGGACTGCGAAAATAAATGAAACCAAAACAAAAAACACTTATAATCTCAAGTGAATTTAGTAGGCATTTAGTAAGCGAATTGAAATGTGGCTTCGTTTAGGTATTTTGCAGTTTATAGTGTGCTTGTCAACTATATACTCACAATATTCCGATCCACGCCGTACTCAGGCTCAGTTGAACGGTTTTATGGAACAAAATCAAGCAAATGGACGACGCTTCTCACCCAATAGACAAAATTCTATGCTAAATTCGTTTAATCGAGGCCAAAGCATGCCCGAACCGGAGGTAGAGCAACCAAAAGGAAAGAGTCGCGAGTTTCTTGTCCGCTCCCATGAGATACTTGCGGACAATGCACGGCACTTGTGTCGGACTTGGGTGCCGTAAGTAAACCAAAACTCCAACAAGTTCGACACGTTTATTGATATAATTTTTGTGCTCATGGATTTTAGTCCCGAAATCATAGAAAGGTACCCCTATGCGAATATCATTCAGCCGGATCAATCAAAAAAACTCACACTCATTGAGGTCTGTTGCACAGGGTACTATGCGATACGATCAAATGGGGTTACGTATTGCCGTCCCATATGCAGTTGTCAGAATGGTTCATGCCGTGTAGCCGGCGATTGCAATTGCTACCAGGGGTTTGTAAAGAATGACAATGGTGATTGTGTTTTCACCTGTCCATTGGGTTGTCAGAATGGACGATGTTATCTCGATGGCAGTTGTCTTTGCGATCCCGGCTTTAAGTTAGATGAAAGTCGTCGTTTCTGTCGACCCATTTGCAGCAATGGTTGCGGCAATAATCCACGACACAATTGCACGGAACCCGAGGTCTGTGGCTGTGCCATGGGCTTTCAGTTAACCGATGATGGCTGCCAGCCAGTATGTTATCCAGATTGCGGCATCGGTGGTCTCTGCCGCGAGAATAATGAATGCGATTGCGGGCCAGGATATCAATTAAAAGATGGTGTTTGTCAAACGGACTGCTATCAGTGAGTATGAAAACATCTTTCGCTGGCTAAAACGTCAGATATTATTCTTACCTTACCTTTACTTTGCAGAAAATGCAGCAACGGCATTTGTGTCAGTCGTAATCGGTGCATTTGCGATCCAGGATATAGCTATCATGAACAATCTACAATGTGTGTGCCCATTAAAAAGAATTAGCAACGAATTTGTTACAATTGTGCATTTATACAACAATATTCTTTAGAGGCATTTCTTTAAATACAATTGAATACATTTCTATATGTAAATGAATGAAATATAAATGACCCTTCATATTATATGTAATAAAAAAATGGAATTGCCGCTAAAATGAATAAATTCGACGATATAGAGGTTGAAACATTTGGAGCTTCAGTAGAAACTAGTTCTGAACTAGTCTCAAATGTTGTATCTGTCGAAAAAGATTCAGTTGATGATTCGGTAGTGACGCATCCTTCCGAGCAATCTAGTTCACAAGCACCAGAAATAAGATTCATCTTATAACCATCAATGCAGGCACAGATTCCAGGTGCCACACAGTGCCGATTGCCAGGGCATCCTCCGGTGCAAATTGGTTTGCAATTATCCGCCGAACCCTCATAGCCATCACAGCAATATTTGGTTTTTGTAATATTATATTTTGTCTAAAAACAGAGATAAACGTTAAAATGAATCTTATTATCAGAAAAAGGAAATCTTGGATTCGTAGAACATGAAAAAATTAGTCAGTCAACAATTTTTAATATGTTTTTTTCCGCAAATTACAAATCCTTAAGTATTTTAACTTCTTAAGATGTGGCTCATAATGCTAGTTCACTTACAGCGGTTGTTAAAATAACTCGATATTTTAGGTTATTTCCTGAGCATGTAGGATCACAAATTGGCGTAAGTTTAGTCACGTTGTAATCTATTAAAACTTTGTCCTCTTTTGTACACACTTTTTGAGCTTTAATTTTATCCAAATTCCAAAGCAAAATGATCATTAGCAGATTAATATATTTAGGAAGTTTTGGATTCATTATAGTGACTTAATAGATGCGTAAAATTTGTTCAGTTCTATGCTCAACAACGGTTGCAGTTTGACTGAAGTCTTGCAGCGCATGATGGAATATTTATGTGTATGGGCTACTAAGACACCCTTGCAAAAAGGGTATATTAAATTGGGTATGTATATATATCTTGATCAGTACGTCGATTCTGGATTCACTTGCACATTGTCTTAGGTGCTGCTGGCATTGTATATCAAAACAAAAGATCAAAACAATATAAGACATAGCTCTCACATTATCATCGGGATCAAAATAATATTTCATACAGCTCTCTTAAACTTTGCAAGGGTATACAAACATCGGCACGGCCGAAGATCTCTGTTCATTCAAAATATGACTCAAATGAAATATTCATTCATTCAAATAAAGTCTCAAGAGCTTCAAAATGTGAAATTTTTGTTATTCATCAAAATAAGGAAATTAGAATACTTTAACTGGCATTAAATCTCTTTACTCTTTTAAAATGATACCTTTGTCCGTCGATACCCTGTTAAAAATAATTAAGTAAGTAAGTTCACCCTATGGGTGTATGGTATAATTATAATTTTGCAAAAACCACAGTAACTGTGGTTACACGTTTACACGTAAGTAGAAAATGTCAAAGAAACTTTCGATATTTATTAAAATTAAAGTGGGCATGAGCTCGTGTATGTTTGGTTTTTTTAGTTAAAGTAACATACCACTTAAGAGATCTGGATTATTCATTCAGAAAAACTTTCTAGAGTATCCATTTTTCGGTTCTGCTTTTAAGGATTAAAATACAATCTTGGGTTTGCTTTAATATACAGTGATTAACACTCTTGTGACTAAAATATATATAGAATTCTACTTAAATATATATATTATAAGTTTATATGTATATATAAAGTAGTAAAGGAAACGTGAGTCACTTAAGAACAATCCGAAGAATATGAATATTAAATTAAAAATGCATAATAAATTCCATTAACATAATTCGTTTGTCTTTTGTTTAACATAAATAATATTTGAAGGATAAATGTATGTAAAAGAATTTCATTTCAACTATATTTTAAGAATTATTGTAAGTAAAAAATGCAACTATATTTTAACAGTTATTGTAATTAAGTATCAACTATATTTATTGTAAGTAGCTCTTAAAATATAGTTGCATTTTTTTTAGTTTCCTTTATATTTTATGCAAATACATATATGTAATGATTGAATGATGTAAAACAACTTTAATCTTAGTTAGTACAATAATCAAAAAAAAATATTTGAAATTTATCAATTATTTAATTATTCATTTTGTAAGTATGTCCGCATGTATTTCACAATTATGTGATAAATAATGTTGCTTAAACTTGATAATTCTGAAATTCTATTAATTTGACATTTTTGCAACTTGGATTTTGGCATTCAGCTAGAACAGCTACATAGAACACAATACAGACAATAAAGAGAAACCATTCTTGATACATACAATATTTTTTTTAATTTGTGTAAATTTTTGATACGTTAAATGATTTTTGGAAAATTCCAATACATAGCTTAAATCTGATTTAAGGAGCGAGATGAAGTAGTAATATTTAAAAATTTTGAACCTTATTGATAGCAGTGTCTCTATCTTATATATATCAACCAAAATGTTTATAAGTAGTTTGGTCTTGCAATTGTTTTTTACTTACGACAACTTTAACAATGTAATTAAATTTAATGGGGTTTCCTAGGCACAAACTGGCTGTTGAACAAGAATTTTTTTTCTCAATAGCATAAGCCGTATACGGAGTACTAATATTTTTTGTACAAACTCGCACGTAGTTGGCACTTTCTTCTGACTTGATTGTATCCAATGTAAGGCTCAGAAGGACACAAAAACACAGGATTTTATGCATTTTGGAGATAAAAGCAATTAGCGAAAAGCCTAGGCTCAATATCTGACAACTAATACGACTAAACTGAAGTCTTAATTTGTTGAATACATATTCGAGAGCATTTATTGCCACTTCTGATGAAATTGTAAGCATTTGAAATGAATTTTCTGAAATGATAATGAATGAATTACACAGGCCGACATTTTTGAGGTCATGAAAAAGTGTTCTAAGTTCAATAGGTCTTTTATAGTAATTTGGGGGTGCTGATCACGGCCCTGTACTTAGTTTTTGCCCATCACGTCAAGATTTTGAAAAAAATTCGTTGGAATTATTCAAAATGACCTCATTTGCAACATTTTATAGCATATAATAAACAAATTATTATACTAAAAACCATTATTATTTTAACCTATTAATGTATTAAGTATGATTTAAGCACAGTTTACACAAAATCAAAAAGGGCGTTTCTTTTTTATCAAGCATAATGACATACACTTTGGATATGTTTCCAAAATGAGTATAATTTGAACCAAAAAGTATGCTATAGGGATTCGAAGAAATTTCATCTCGTTAATTTCAAAGAATTATTTAAAATTTATGCATCTATCAAAGTGTTTATTAGTAATGTTTGCAAACAGTAGGTTTTTTCTTGAACAAGAAATTCTGAAAATTGTTAAAAATGTAAAAAAAAAAACATTTTTAACTTTATATAGTATATTTTTGGGTGCCTATTTTCCAACCCTAGATCCCTTAATTTCACAAAATCTGGATGTGATGGACAAAAACTGAGTATGCAATCAGAATCAGCGTAGCCAAATCAGAATTAGAACACCTCTCAAGTTAACGACACCAAAAATCATGGCGGCCTGTGTAATGTACCCTCAAAAATTTGTACATCTTATATTAAAATGTTTGAGAATCCTAAAGGTCAAATGGTTTTTCCACATTGTCTTTTAACTTTTTTATTAAGACTTGACAATATAATCAAAGTAAATCAAAAATCAAAGAGACAGGGTAAAAAAAAAAAAAAATTAGACTTAGTGGTTTAAAATGCATAAAAATGATTTAATTTATTTTCGAAAACTGTTGACAATCTTTTACATGGCATACATACTCTTAGGCGTCGCCTTTCATTAGATAACAAATTTTATTATTATTATTATTTTTAAAGTATAAGATATAGTTGTAAACTATCATATAATTTACAAGCACTGGCAACTAAGTGCTTCGGCTTAGACGAAAACTACATCCATACACTAGCCTGGGACTCGAACCCAGATCCAAATGACTGAGCCACTTAGACAACTCATCTAGCGAGGACTGCAACAAATTTTAATATGAAAATATCAAAGAAGCTAACTTCGGCTATGCCGATGTTTATATACCCTTGCAGTCCTTGGCACAAACACAAACAAAACATTCAAATTATTACTCTTTTTACTACAATTTTCTCTTCTTCCTCCATCATTCCCTAGCAAATCACAACACGCATACACATACAGTTCGTGTAGCGCTGCGTCTGTGTGTGTGTACGCCTGTGCTCTGTTGATTTGATGATGTCGTAGTAGGCAGCAGGCAGATTTGAGCCGATTTATATTGACTGTAACTTGTGTTCTATTTATCCGAACAGATTCAAATTTTGGGATCTGAGATTGTATATCGAATACTATCATATTGCTAAAATTCATGGAGATACTCCAATTTTTGCAAAAATGTTTGTTCTAGAGGTATATGATATAGTAGTCCGATACTGACAATTTTCATACTTTATCAGCTCCGGGCTAAAAGATTTGAGCTACTTTAAATTTGATTCCGATAGCTCTTCAGATGCCAGCGTGAAGTTGATTCGCACAGACGGACATGGCTATATCGATTCAGGTTCTCATGCTGATTAAGAATATATATACTTTATGGGGTCGGAAACTTCTCCTCCTGTGCGTTACAAACATCTGACCAATTTTATAATACCCTCTGCAAGGGTATAATAATTAATTGGAAACTTTCTTGGCTTTGGTACCTATATAATTAATTGTTTTATTCTTTTATTTCGATCCATGTTAAATCTACTTTAAGCATTTTTAGTTTAGTTTGTTCCTACATTAAACGTTTTTTGTTACCAAAGCAATCTTGTCTGGAGAGAGCATTTAAGTCAAATTGAAAATTAGGCGATCTAATATTCCATAAACGAAGCTTAATAAGTGACTAATAAATCTGTTTATGCTTGTTAAGAGTATGATTGTGCGCACAAAAGCCCATTTGCTCAGACCCTCAAGGTTATTGTAATATTTCTGATACCACCAAACACAAAGAGTTAGATGGGGAACGAGTCATATATCTCATATCTTCAAACACAAAGCAATTTAAAGCCGTTGAATTTGACAAAGCTTTACACTAAAACAAAATAAACTATGTTTATCATTAAGAGCAAATATCACTTAATAAGGAATACATTTTTTTCATAGCTTAGTTGAATTTGTGGCGTTCTAGAGAACTGAACAATAATTACGAGAATACTAAAATTAACTTATACAAATCACATAAAGCATATATTACAGACATGACGAAATCATTATGGAGCAGTGCAATTTTAACCCTGGTCGTCTTGTCTGGCATTGTATATGCCTATAATGGTCATGTGTGCAGTATTTATGTTCAGGCTCCTGATGTTCATGTTTATAAGCCAGTAACTGTGTCTTATCAAAAATATTCTTGGATATACGGTTATCAAACTAAATACAAAACCGAATATAGATGGATTACAGAGGTGAGATCATAAAAACGCACCTACTGCAAAGTTTAGTACCAATATCGAATTATGTTGAAAAACACAACAAAAAGAAATGTTTTAAAAAGCTATATGCATAAACCTTAAAACTTAAATATTTTTTCCGTTTTGTTCTTAGCCAGGTAATAGACACAAACAACAATACGTATGTTGCAATGGCTACGATGGGCCAATAGACAATTGTCAACCAAAATGCTCGAATGGATGTTCTGGAAATCGATTATGTGCGGCTCCAGAAAAATGTGACTGTAAGCCCAACTATGAAGGTGATGATTGCCATCCAATTTGTGCTGACTGTGGCAAGTACGAACACTGCACAGAACCGGGGAAATGTGCCTGCAACGGAGGCTACAGTAGGATAAACGACACTGGTAATTGTATTCCTGATTGCTCGAAAGGATGTGGCGACCACAGCTTCTGTTCCGAGCCAGAGATTTGCCAATGTGAGGTGGGATACACCAATAATAATGAATCCGATATCTGTTTACCTGTATGTGAAACCGATTGTGGTGAGAACAGTTCCTGTACAGAACCCAATATTTGCTCATGTAATGAAAACTATAAAGATTTGGGGAATGGACGCTGTCAACCAGTTTGTGAGCCCGAGTGTGGGGAGCACAGCCAGTGTGTAAGTCCCAATAGTTGCAAGTGCATAGAAGGGTATTCTAATCAGCCAAATGGCACCTCTTGTCAACCCATTTGCCCAAACGGTTGTCCTGAGCATAGCTTCTGCATGGAACCGAATCGATGTGAATGCGATTCGGGCTACATCAAGGAGGGAGACCTTTGCCAACCCCATTGCCCGAATAAGTGTCCGGATTATGCGCAATGCACCGGACCCAATGTTTGTGAATGTTTTGCCGGCTATGAGAAAATAGATGAGAGTGGTAAGTGTGGGCCCAAGTGTGATGAGGGATGCCCATTGAATTCCATATGCACCAACCCTGGGACATGCAGTTGCAAAATTGGTTACCTGATGAGTCCCAACAATACCTGTGATCCTCAATGTTCGAGGCACTGCTTAAATGGGCATTGCAGTGAGCCAGAGACTTGTGTCTGTAGTGAAGGATATAGCTTCAGGAATAACTCGCAAGACCTATGTGATCCAATTTGTAAGAATTGCAAAAACGGAGATTGTCTGGCACCAGACATTTGCGTCTGCCATTTAGGATATAGACCCGATAACTCCAATGGCTATCTAAATTGTCTGCCCAGTTGTGAGAAGGAGTGCGTAAATGGCAACTGCACTGGACCGGAGGAGTGTACGTGCTTAGATGGTTTTACAATGACAGAGGCACCCAATCTCTGTGAGCCCAAGTGTACTCAAGGCTGCGAAAATGGCAATTGTGTGGCACCGGAGTTCTGTGAATGTTCATTGGGGTACATTAAGTCTTCACTGGGCTGTGAAATGGAAACAACAACAGACTTAACTTTCAGCACTGACTCATCTTCTACTGATTTTACCTTCAATTTAGATATAACCACCACCCAAACCACTATTCACACCCCTTTAAACTGTAAAGCAGATTGCAAATGTTGGACAAGCCATGATAATCCAGACAAGATGGGCATTGATACGTGTGCTAAGACCTGCCTAGATGATCATGACCAACCATGCTTGGATTTGCATCGATGTCAGTGTAATCATACAAATAATTCAATACTTTGTGATGAAGACAACAATGACAAAATGGAATACGTCTGTACCATCAGGTTGCCAGTTGAGAAATCTCCAAAAGTTGACTCTCAGATAAAAACAGTTTCATCACATTGGTTACCTATTTTGGGTATTCTCTGTGGTATTATCATGACAACGGGTCTAATTGGCGCTCTTATATATTACAAGAGTAAAGTAAATATTGCTGACGATGCCATTTATGTGGATGTTGAATAATAAGTTGATATTGATGTTGTTGTATTTTTAAATAAAGCTATTCGCTATCGCTAACTAATGTATATCGTTAATCCTATGCATAATTTGAACTTGGAATTATTTCAGTTTATCGCAAACTTGGCCTCCAGTTGGCTGCATGGGGAAAGCCTTTTATTCTTCAACGTATTGATATCTCTCACAACTGCATATGTAATCTCTCGCTCACCCTTTTTGCATAAGTTTAAAATGAAAAGAAAGACACACAACAGCACAAGCACATTTACCCACTGTTTTACTCTAAGCCAAATAACTATATCTATATACTAAACATTTAAATAACTATATTATAATACTATCAAACGTCGTTTCTGGATTTTCCTTTTAATATCACCACGGAACATTTCTAAGGACTTAAACAAAGCTTGGAAAAAATCCTTAATAATATCAGTAAAGTTAACTGAGCAGCAATAATCCGCTAGTATGTTATTTTAACCTCAACTAAGAGATTTCTTCAACTTAGATATACCAAATGTTTTCTCCGTTTTGTATAAGTAGAAGGTCCAAGCAATATGTGATCTTAAGAAACAGTTAGCCTACAAGTATGCAGTGAAAAATTAGCTTGCAAGATTGTTGTTTCGAAAGCAGTTAGAGAAAAAAGAATGACAGTAAAAAAAGACTTTTAGAGATTAGGGTCATGTCTATTTTGTTCTATTATGGATTTGCTATAAAGTTAAATAAAATCTTTATTTATATATTTCCGCAAGTTTGCTGCATCAATTCATTTAACTTTCTTTCACTTCAGTACTTGCTCAAAGGTCTCCGGCGGTATCTCATATACACTCAAAAGCTATAAGCTTAGCTTATAAATCCATATTTTAAAAGGATAGATTGATAGTAACAATACAAACAAATCATAAGGATCCAAGGATCCTGTTGCCATTTGAAACCAAACGTTTTATTAACAAATTTATAAGAAATATTAACAAAAAGTCTAAATTCATAATTTTAAATTTGTAACGTGTATATAGTTCATTATCTTTCATAAACAATAAACCATACAAATACGGACGAATTGTTTAGAGCTTATCACTCCAAATTTAATATTTCTTTAACTATGAAATGAGACTATTTGACCTTTTTTTATTCGAATAACAAAACGAAAGAGTCATGGGAAAAGATTATACTTAGAACCTTCATCAATAGTCATTGACCGCTCGCGGTATTTAAAACAATTCATAGCTACACGGCCAACATATAGAAGAATAGATGAGAGTGGTAAGTGTGGGCCCAAGTGTGATGAGGGATGCCCATTGAATTCCATATGCACCAACCCTGGGACATGCAGTTGCAAAATTGGTTACCTGATGAGTCCCAACAATACCTGTGATCCTCAATGTTCGAGGCACTGCTTAAATGGGCATTGCAGTGAGCCAGAGACTTGTGTCTGTAGTGAGGGATATAGCTTCAGGAATAACTCGCAAGACCTATGTGATCCAATTTGTAAGAATTGCAAAAACGGAGATTGTCTGGCACCAGACATTTGCGTCTGCCATTTAGGATATAGACCCGATAACTCCAATGGCTATCTAAATTGTCTGCCCAGTTGTGAGAAGGAGTGCGTAAATGGCAACTGCACTGGACCGGAGGAGTGTACGTGCTTAGATGGTTTTACAATGACAGAGGCACCCAATCTCTGTGAGCCCAAGTGTACTCAAGGCTGCGAAAATGGCAATTGTGTGGCACCGGAGTTCTGTGAATGTTCATTGGGGTACATTAAGTCTTCACTGGGCTGTGAAATGGAAACAACAACAGACTTAACTTTCAGCACTGACTCATCTTCTACTGATTTTACCTTCAATTTAGATATAACCACCACCCAAACCACTATTCACACCCCTTTAAACTGTAAAGCAGATTGCAAATGTTGGACAAGCCATGATAATCCAGACAAGATGGGCATTGATACGTGTGCTAAGACCTGCCTAGATGATCATGACCAACCATGCTTGGATTTGCATCGATGTCAGTGTAATCATACAAATAATTCAATACTTTGTGATGAAGACAACAATGACAAAATGGAATACGTCTGTACCATCAGGTTGCCAGTTGAGAAATCTCCAAAAGTTGACTCTCAGATAAAAACAGTTTCATCACATTGGTTACCTATTTTGGGTATTCTCTGTGGTATTATCATGACAACGGGTCTAATTGGCGCTCTTATATATTACAAGAGTAAAGTAAATATTGCTGACGATGCCATTTATGTGGATGTTGAATAATAAGTTGATATTGATGTTGTTGTATTTTTAAATAAAGCTATTCGCTATCGCTAACTAATGTATATCGTTAATCCTATGCATAATTTGAACTTGGAATTATTTCAGTTTATCGCAAACTTGGCCTCCAGTTGGCTGCATGGGGAAAGCCTTTTATTCTTCAACGTATTGATATCTCTCACAACTGCATATGTAATCTCTCGCTCACCCTTTTTGCATAAGTTTAAAATGAAAAGAAAGACACACAACAGCACAAGCACATTTACCCACTGTTTTACTCTAAGCCAAATAACTATATCTATATACTAAACATTTAAATAACTATATTATAATACTATCAAACGTCGTTTCTGGATTTTCCTTTTAGTATCACCACGGAACATTTCTAAGGACTTAAACAAAGCTTGGAAAAAATCCTTAATAATATCAGTAAAGTTAACTGAGCAGCAATAATCCGCTAGTATGTTATTTTAACCTCAACTAAGAGATTTCTTCAACTTAGATATACCAAATGTTTTCTCCGTTTTGTATAAGTAGAAGGTCCAAGCAATATGTGATCTTAAGAAACAGTTAGCCTACAAGTATGCAGTGAAAAATTAGCTTGCAAGATTGTTGTTTCGAAAGCAGTTAGAGAAAAAAGAATGACAGTAAAAAAGACTTTTAGAGATTAGGGTCATGTCTATTTTGTTCTATTATGGATTTGCTATAAAGTTAAATAAAATCTTTATTTATATATTTCCGCAAGTTTGCTGCATCAATTCATTTAACTTTCTTTCACTTCAGTACTTGCTCAAAGGTCTCCGGCGGTATCTCATATACACTCAAAAGCTATAAGCTTAGCTTATAAATCCATATTTTAAAAGGATAGATTGATAGTAACAATACAAACAAATCATAAGGATCCAAGGATCCTGTTGCCATTTGAAACCAAACGTTTTATTAACAAATTTATAAGAAATATTAACAAAAAGTCTAAATTCATAATTTTAAATTTGTAACGTGTATATAGTTCATTATCTTTCATAAACAATAAACCATACAAATACGGACGAATTGTTTAGAGCTTATCACTCCAAATTTAATATTTCTTTAACTATGAAATGAGACTATTTGACCTTTTTTTATTCGAATAACAAAACGAAAGAGTCATGGGAAAAGATTATACTTAGAACCTTCATCAATAGTCATTGACCGCTCGCGGTATTTAAAACAATTCATAGCTACACGGCCAACATATAGAAGAGTCAGCATTGTGATGCATATAGCAAAAATAATTAATATATAAAACCATAGAGCTGCTTGTGGTGATCGATTATTTGTGCAGATATACTCAATATCTTCAGTCCCTGAGCCATAATTACAAAGTATAGAACTGTTGGATTGATTGGGGCGACATTGGCCCAAATCTACGCAGGCTTTGTCCTGATCACTAGGACAAGTCTTAAGACAATTATCAATCAATGAACCATGAGTTACCTGTCTTGTCCAACATTGACATTCATAACTTACGGTCAACGTTCTGTCTATAGTAGCTTTTGTGGTAGAGAACGCTTCAGTTAAATCTATAGTCGAGGTTAAATCAGGAGAGGCCGAATCCGTATAGGAAGAATCAGTATAAAATGAATCAGTATAGAATGAATCAGTATGGGAAGTGTTAAAAGGCAACTCAGTTGTTGTTTCCATTTCACAGCCCAGTGAAGACTTTATGTACCCCAATGAACATTCACAGAACTCCGGTGCCACACAATTGCCATTTTTGCAGCCTTGAGTACACTTGGGCTCACAGAGATTGGGTGTCTCTGTCATTGTGAAACCATCTAAGCACGTACACTCCTCCGGTCTGGTGCACTTGCCATTTACGCACTCCTTCTCACAACTGGGCAGACAATTTAGATACCCAGTGGAGTTATCGGGTCTATATCCTAAATGGCAGACGCAAATGTCTGGTGCCAGACAATCTCCGTTTTTGCAATTCTTACAAATTGGATCACATAGGTCTTGCGAGTTATTCCTGAAGCTATATCCCTCACTACAGACACAAGTCTCTGGCTCACTGCAATGCCCATTTAAGCAGTGCCTCGAACATTGAGGATCACAGGTATTGTTGGGACTCATCAGGTAACCAATTTTGCAACTGCATGTCCCAGGGTTGGTGCATATGGAATTCAATGGGCATCCCTCATCACACTTGGGCCCACACTTACCACTCTCATCTATTTTCTCATAGCCGGCAAAACATTCACAAACATTGGGTCCGGTGCATTGCGCATAATCCGGACACTTATTCGGGCAATGGGGTTGGCAAAGGTCTCCCTCCTTGATGTAGCCCGAATCGCATTCACATCGATTCGGTTCCATGCAGAAGCTATGCTCAGGACAACCGTTTGGGCAAATGGGTTGACAAGAGGTGCCATTTGGCTGATTAGAATACCCTTCTAGGCACTTGCAACTATTGGGACTTACACACTGGCTGTGCTCCCCACACTTGGGCTCACAAACTGGTTGACATCGTCCAGTCCCCAAATCTTTATAGTATTCATTACATGAGCAAATATTGGGTTCTGTACAGGAACTGTTCTCACCACAATCGGTTTCACATACAGGTAAACAGATGTCGGAATCATTAGTTTTGGCATATCCCAGTTCACACTGGCAAATCTCTGGCTCGGAACAGAAGCTGTGGTCGCCACATCCTTTCGAACAATCGGGAAGACAATCACCAGTGCCGTTTATCTTAATGTATCCCTTGTTGCAGCCACACTTTCCAGGCGATTTGCAGTATTCGTTTCTGCCACATATTACCTCTTTTGTTTGCTAGAAAGGGAAGAACAAAAACATGATATTGAATATAACTTTATATATAATTTAGGTCCATGTCCTAGATTTACTCACATTATTTTTGGAGAATATATAAGCATTTAGGTTACCATAACATTTTAGGCTAACACATCCATCTATATTTTTTTTAAAACTATTTTTAGGCTTGCTTCTACAAATGTGTTTGTCGTAAGTATTTATTCCATCCACAACGAGAATTATTATTATGAGCAGGTTGAAAGAGATACAAAAATAAAGTCTTGTCTGCATTATAATAACTAAGAAAATCCGTAAAGTCTCTCAGATCTGTTTCCGACAACGTTTGGTATAAAACTAAAGCTAAAAGTTGGAAGTGAGAAATCGGTGGAATTACATCATATAATGCATCATTTTCATTTATTTATATCATTATTATAGTTATTCATATGTTATTAATGAGTAGCTAAGTCTGGACATTGTACAGAGTCAAATAGTCTAAATAAAAAGTATTAATTTAATTATAGATTTGGATCAATCATGTGCATAATTAATCCATTATTCACAAAACGGTTAATTTGATCGGTTATATGCCTTTTGAGAAGGATTTGCAATTAGGTTTTATAAATCAAATGATGACATTAGCCCAGAAAAAGAAAACAAATTTTTGTTATTAGTCGATCTGTCAGTTTGTGGTTACTTTTTGTTCTTCGCTAAAAAATGGTCTTTCGATTTGTGATCAAATCTGTTTACGATTTGAGTATTCGGGTGTCTATATAAAAAGAGTTATGTTTCTTCTCGGTTTTTGGTGAGTGTTTCGATGTGGCTTTACCGCATTAAATATTTATGGAAAACGAGAATAGCATTTTGTATATTTCATGAAATTCACTTTTACTGCCGGATGTAATGAGCTGTTATGAGTGACAAAGTTCTATATAACGATTCATTTTTGTCCTCAACTGAGACGTAAAACAAGAATGTAATTAATCATATCCCTTTGTTCTTTTATGCCACAGAAAACTCGATAAAAATAAACAAATAAATTTGTGGTTTCTATAGATTTTATTTATCTGATTGGTCCAATTCCAAAGAGTTGTGTCCTGCGTACATAAGAAAGATAAACCACGAAGAAAATACTGACGATTTATAATAATGATTTAAAAAGGTATAGAAAGAGCTTTAAAATTTAGGCACAACCATTCAAATAACAGTTCATTTTATTTGCATAAAATTACATAAAATGATACTACATAGATAATAATATTAATATTTTTAAGAATATAAAATAACTACATATGTAGATGATTAATTAAACTATTTAAATTATTTTTGTCCACTTAAGTCAGTAACTGAAGGAGCAACGCTAGAATTGAAAGTGTCACGAAAGTTCCTATAGTTGAAGCTTTTTCTTATGACTAGTGAGCGTTTACGGTGTTGGTAACAATCAATACACAACCACAAGAGACACACCACAACGAAAACAATGACACAAGCAACAATAACAATGAGAACATGATACCTATCCCATAATGTTGCCAGGGTATAGAATGAGCAAATGTACTCCACTTGGTTGTAGTCCGCTTCCTTACAAACTACCGAACTATTTGATTGCGAACAGCGACAATGACTCAAGTCCAAGCATGATTTGATATCATCATCAGAACACGGGTTAACACATGAGTCTCCTCCAACCTTCCTTGTCCAGCACTGGCATCCTGCAATACAGTCCAGAGAAGTATTTATACTCGACTTTGTGGTAGAAGGCCAGACAGATGAAGGGCTAAAGGTAGACATTTTTTCAGTAGTTGTTTCAAGTTGACAACCTTCCGTTGTCATTGTAAAGCCCGATAAGCACTGGCAATTGTCGGGCGCAGAACAGAAGCCATCGTCGCCGCATCCTTCTAAACATTCAGGTTCACAATTACCAGAATCATTATTTCTCTTATATCCCAGGATGCAGGCACAGTTTCCTAATTTTTCGCAGTATCCAAACTCTCCACAATCGTCACAAATCGGATGACAATCGTCCCCTTCGAAGCCAGTTTGACAGGCACAATTGTCTGGCGATGCACAATAGCGATTTCCAGAACATTCGGCCGAACATTCGGGTTCACAATTACCAGAATCATTATTTCTCTTATATCCCAGGATGCAGGCACAGTTTCCTGGTTTTTGGCAGTATCCAAACTCTCCACAATCGTCACAAATCGGATGACAATCGTCCCCTTCGAAGCCAGTTTGACAGGCACAATTGTTTGGCGAAGCACAATACCGATTTCCAGAACATTCGGCCGAACATTCGGGTTCACAATTACCAGAATCATTATTTCTCTTATATCCCAGGCTGCAGTCACAGTTTCCTGGTTTGTGGCAGTACTCAAACTCTCCACAATCATTACAAATCGGATGACAATCGTCCCCTTCGAAGCCAGTTTGACAGGCACAATTGTTTGGCGAAGCACAATACCGATTTCCAGAACATTCGGCCGAACATTCGGGTTCACAATTCCCAGAATCATTATTTCTCTTATATCCCTGGATGCAGGCACAGTTTCCTGGTTTTTGACAGTATTCAAACTCTCCACAATCGTCACAGATCGGATGACAATCGTCGCCTTCATAGTTGGGTTTACATTCACATTTCTCTGGAGCAGCACAGTAACTATTTGCAAAGCATCCTTTTGAGCAATTTGGTTGGCAATCGGGTAATCGACCAATATAACCAGGACAGCAAATTTTTCTCGCTTTAGTTATTGTATGTACCTACAACAATAAATATTGTTATTTATTATTCATAGCTACTTAAAGGTATGATAACGTATTATAAGAACACAATTGTAATTTAAGCAATTAAATCTTTTATCAATAACAAATATTTTATTCTAACAATACTTACAACTGCAAAAAGTTTGGGGTTATTTCTATCTGTTACATTCGTTTCTTTAAGCCTGTAAGATGTAACATTATACAGTTCTGTACATGTTGGGGCATCAGCGGAACTGACTTTGGCAATTAACACGATCAGGCTGAGAGCCACAAAAAAACACAATTTTTGATACATATTTGTATCCTGAGGGATTGGCTAAGTTTTCAACTTCAGCAATCGGCGTATTTAGTTCAACTGAGAACAAAGCTTTGCCAAGCACTCATATTTATTTGCTTCAAAATGAATCATCGATTAGTATTAAAAGTTTGATTGGCGACTTAATACAATTATTCATATTCATTTATTTTACATATTCATATTCATTAAATTATAAATAAAGTATGATAAAATATTATAAATAAAATGAAAAGTAGAACACAAACTACGAGTATGACTAAAAGACAATTTATGATGTTAGGTCTAATTTTAATGACTATTTGGAACCTGTAATCGAATACAAAAAATAGAAGTTTAGTTTTCAAAAATTAGAAAAAGTTAAAATATTAAAGATTATTTACAGACTTCATCTGAATACGTTGCACTTTTTAAACATTTAAAAAGTACTACAGAATCTTATCAGAATTCTGCATAGACATATGCATAAACTACTTTTTTTATCTTCTAGGTACAAACCTCTCCCTAGAAAGTACGACTAATAATGATTATTAACTACATACAACGTTCGTCATTAAATATAATGTATTCATAAAAAAAACTACTATGGGCAAAACTATTTGCCGTTTAAATCGGGTCAATCTTTGGTGAATGAATGCGTACAACAATGTATGAAGATTTCTTCTTAAATAATATTCAAGTCTTATATACAAACGAGTCACATTAATAGACATAAGACATGACCGATAAGTGATAGGCAAAGCCGATTTATACATACATAATTCGTATTGTCATATTCAATGTTAAGAACCTCAACTTGGATGCTCCTATCAGTCTTAGCTTTTTTCTGCATTCAGATTTGAGTTCATTAAACACATGCTTCATCTATGTTTATATATACATATCTCAAATATATATGCATCATATATATACATAGAAGAGAACAGGCAATTGTTGATAAGACTGTAAGTGTCCGGCACAAGAATATATTCATTACAGAATGCAATTTGTTGTCCCATCATTTGCAAATTGCACATTTAGCTGATCAGTTGTGCCCAAAATAAAACGAGGTTTTTATTTAAGTCAAACAATTCATAAATAAAAAATGTGGCGAATTTTTGTGATATGCCTATCTCTTGGCGTGGTATTCAAAGTTCAGGCCTGCGTTGACCGTGTGCCGTAAGTAATAAAGTTAACAATTTAATTACTCCAAATTAAATCTTTCAACTTTGTATGCCTTTTTCAGGGTTATGAAAATGCGTGTGAGTCTGGTAACAATGCGAAAATATCAAGGATTAACCAATTGTACTTCCGATTGTGGACCTCTTGTAGTCCGACCACGAAAAGAGGTGAGAGACTTAATTTGTTATCAGTTTAATGACTCACGTTATGGAAGTTTTCTGTTTTGTTCTTTTATAGACTTACATGACAGTCGATGAAGTTTGCTGTGATGGCTACGATCGCAATGACGAAGAGTAAATCAATAATAATTTAAACAATGGATTAACTTTTTAGCCTAATTCTCCCCTTTTTTTCTTACACCAGTACCGAATGTGTTCCTCGTTGTGCCGATTGTGGTGAAACCGGTGTATGTCATTCGCCCTCGGTATGTCTTTGCGGCAGTGGCTATACGAACCATGTGAATCGCAGCGTGTGCGTTCCAGAGTGTAGTGAGTCCTGCGTTAATGCCAATTGTACGGCTCCCGATGTCTGTCAGTGTCTGGAGGATTATCGTTTTCGCAGCGATTCGGTCAATGAGTGCGAGCCGATTTGCAAGGTTAACTGTGAGAATGGGCATTGTGAGGAGCCCTCAAAATGTATTTGTAATGTCGGCTATCAGCGCGATGAGAAGCTGCAGAAATGTGTACCCGTTTGCCAGGATATCTGTGAGCATGGCGACTGCGTAGGACCCAATGAGTATAAATGCCACGATGGCTATGAAGCACGTCTGGGACGACCAATGAAATGTGATCCAGTGTGCTCGAGTGGTTGCCCAAATGGCCTGTGCCTGGAGCCAGAGCATTGTGCCTGCAATTTGGGCTACGCCCATGTGGAGCAACGTATCTCGGAGGGCTGTCAACCAGTTTGCCAACCGGGCTGTGTGAACGGAACGTGTGTTTCACCGGGTCATTGCGTTTGTAACGAGGGTCACGCCTATGCCGATGGCTCCCATAATGTTTGTGTGCCCAGTTGTCGATCGGGCTGCGAGCATGGTTTCTGCAGTTCCCCAGGACGTTGCGAATGCCATGAGGGTTACGTACAGTTGACGGCTCATCGATGTGCGCCTGTTTGCCAGGCGGCATGTGGACAGAATTCGAGATGTACAGCACCCGACACATGCACCTGTGACCCCGGCTATGTGTTCGTCAATGGCTCGACAACACAATGTGAACCCCACTGCCCGAGGACGTGTAAGAATGGCATTTGCAGCAGTCCAGGAGTATGTACTTGCCTGGCTGGCTATCAGGCTTTACTCTCTTTCTACTGCATACCCATTTGCACTAGATCCTGCTTGCATGGAAGTTGTGTGGGTCCCAATCAGTGCCGCTGCTTCACTGGCTATCGGCCCACAACCGAGGATCCCAGTATATGTGAACCTATTTGCAGTCAGGATTGCGGTCATGGACGGTGTATAGCTCCGGAGATTTGTCATTGTCAGGAGGGTTATATCAAACGTTGGCCCACCGGATCCTGCGAACCGCATTGCCAACAGAAGTGCATCAACAGTCATTGCATTGGTGCAGGTCAATGTCGATGCTATGAGGGCTATCGCATGAGAGCTGGCTCGAGTTCAATATGCGATCCTGTCTGCATGCCCCCATGTGTCAATGGTTCCTGCGTGGAGCCCAATCAATGCGCCTGCTCTCATGGCTTTGAGGACACCAAACAACATAATATCTGTGTGCCCAGTTGTCGTCCACGCTGTGTGAATGGACGCTGTACAGCGCCGGGGCAATGTGAATGCAATTCGGGTTATCTAATAGCCAATGTCAGTCAGCCCCATCAATGTGAGCCGCAGTGTAGGAAGCAGTGCATCAATGCTGAGTGTCTCCGTCCCGAAGAATGCGTTTGTCTCGATGGTTATCGAATGCTACCCTCAAGTACTACGGAATGTGAACCAATCTGTTCACCACCATGTGACTCAAATGAACTCTGCATAGCTCCCGATTTGTGTGAGTTGAGTGGTCGTCGTTATCTTTTCAAGGCTAATCCATCTTCCAATGTGCATCATGGCTTCACACGTTGGTCTACACTTATGTTGGCTGTTTTCCTCTGCCTGATTCTGGTAATGTTTCCCCTACTCTTGATGAGGGAAGTGCAACGTCGGCGAAGTCAAAAGGATAAACAACAAGTCCATTTAATTGAGAATCCCACTTATGGTGTAATATTGCCCGGCAGTGAAGAACCCCTCAGTGAACAGGAAATTGGTTTGGGCGATTAGATGATCGTCTACATATGTGTTAAAAAGTACATAGATTATGAAAATTCTCTACATTAAATAAAATCATTCCAAAGTTTAGTGTATATATTTGAAATATTATTTTTTTGATGGCTTCGTTTTTTCGTTCAACTCTAATGATAAATGCTTGGCATTATCGAACATTATACACAATACATACGCACATATATAAATATATATATATTAGAGTATATCTATATTCTTGTTCTATAAGCTAAACTATGTCTAGGTACAGTTTATGGCAGTTAACTAATTGAATAAATTATATAATATATATAATACTCTTGTCGCAAAGCATTCAACCTAAAATTTTTGCTTTCATTTTTTAATTTTTTATTTGTGTTGGGGGGATATCTGTAAAAAATTGACTACTTATGGCTATTAATCGAATATATTTAAATACTAAAATTGGTTTTATTGAATACATTTTTTCAGACAGCCCCCGTGGGTAACTGACCCCAAGTACCCGCCCCTCTAACATACAATCTATGAACACAGTGAGCTTTCTGATCCCTTTTCATCTTTTTGGCTGCCTACAAGAAGGTTTCTTGTTGAAATCTGTTACGCCACGTTAATGCCCACCAACATCATCATGGTGGAGCATCACTGGGATCAGGTGGAGATTTGGCTGGCTGCTGCTGTGTGGTGGTTGCCAGAAAACCACTGGACGCTCCCGGCTGGGGCATACCAAGAAATGCGCCACCAGCATTTGCATTGCTTGAATCGCCATCTTCCATTATGACAGAGCTATCAGCTGCTGATGGAATGGTGGGCAGAAAACGTACACCTAATCGAGGCGGTGAGGAGTCCTCTTCCTCTTGGACAGCCTCTTGACGGACCAGACGTGGTTTGCTGGCGTCCAACTGTGTTTTGCCATTATGTGCTACAAAAACAACCATTGAAAAGGGAATTGAGGTGACTTTGCCTAAATCTTACCTATAATTGGGGGTAAAGGTGTACTACTTCCAGCACTTGATCTCGATAAACGAAATGTGGAAGTACTAGCCGTAGTTGCTGATGCCGATGAATCATTTCTTGAACTGGACAAATTGGAATCCTGTGAGGTTTTGCGTGTAATCAGCCAAGCCGAGTGCCGCCGCCGGCCATGGGTATGCAAATGACCATGGGGTTCCATTAGCTTCAGAGGCATACTGCAATTACCCTGCTGGGCGGGGGTCGAGGAGTTGGGCGCATGACGCCAACTCGAGGAACGAGAGCTACAGAAATTCTCACTGGAAATCGAACTGGCGCGATTCTGACGCTGTTGTCGCAGTTCAGCGAACTGATATTGATACGGATTGGCCGCAGCAGCCGTATAGGCTCGGGGTCGTCTTTGTTGAGCCTGTCGCCGGGGCTTACGTTTACGTCGCGCATCGCCACAGCAGAAGTTGCGCAATCGTTGCCAGATACTTGGCGTTTGTTCCATCTTATGCCAATTGGGCATTTCGCTGGGTAACATACGCAGGCAACGACATCCAGGCGGATGGGTCACTGCAGCTGGCAGCAAAGGTGGTGGTAATTCTCCTCTCTTGGTACGTCCGCCGCCAGTTCTCCCCGTCGCCGTGTTGCCACCAACAACACGCGATTCTTCGAAATGCTTACACAGGGTGACACAATCTTTCTTAAACTGTTTCGTCATGATGGCATAGAGAAACGGATTGCAACAACTGTTCAAGGGTAAAACAAAGACCGTGAAAATCTTGGCCTGTTCCAGTGATATCAATTGCAGGCCAAAGATGGCGGTTATGGAAAAGAAAGCTATGGGCGACCAGCAAAGAAAGTCTGTAAAAACCAAAAGAGCCATTCTTTTGGCTATGCGTGAATCATTCGTATTCCATGCCTGACTTCCCCTAATGGCCCAATACATTTTCAGATAACAGCCCATAAGAGTGAGAAAGGCGCAGCCATTGATAAACATTAGGGATATGACATAGGTTAGGCTAGCTACTCCCGTCGTGGTCTCGAATGGTAGGCACACGGCAAATTTCCGATAGTCCGATACACCCAACAGAGGTAACAGGGCCATTATCAGGGCGAATATCCAACCCACGCTCATTATATAACCCGCCTGACGCAGCGACAAACGCTTATTGAGATGTATGGCATGAGTGATGGCATAATTGCGCTCCAAAGTGATCACAGCCAATGTATAGACAGACAGTTCCGAACTGAGCACCGCTAGGAAACCAGCAAATTGACATAAGAGCGACATCTGCCAGGGTATGGCAAACATGCGAAACTCTCCCAAAGTAGCTGCATCCACAATAGCCAGAATTCCCAGATAGATGCCCATAAAAAAATCAGCAGCGGCCAAATTGCAGACCAAGAAACGTGGCACATCCATTTTGGAACGGGAACAGATGAGCACAAAAACCACTGTGCCATTGCCAAGTAGAGCAAGTAGGAAAACAACCCAGACTCCACAACGTAAGGTCCACCAATCGAAGAGATCGGCACAGGGCAGAAAAGGTCCTGGCATTGGCAGGCACTGAACCGAACCCGGCTGCAGATCATCGGCTGAGATGCCACTAAATAGCCCAGTACCAAAACCATAACCATTTGCGGGACCACTAACATCATGCTCATCGAAATATTCTTCCATAAAGCTGCTAGGCAATTGACCATTCGTTGAAGATAGCTGCTGATCCTCATTGAAATTGTTGCTACTCTCCCATAGATCATTCATGGCAGCACCAAGCTGCTTGCTGAGATTATCTAAACGGAAAGAGAATTTGTAAGATGAAGAAAATTGAAGCTATATCTCTCAGACTTACGCATTTGTGGCCAAATGTTCATCATGCTGTTGTTCCACAAGGTCATATCGAATTCCGCATCTGAGGGAAAAAGAACCGCCTCTTGCACCTGAGAGGTTTTTCTCTGCGAGGACATGGCCACCAGGGGCAGAAATGCACAACAATGATAAGCATAGGATAGAATCAATGTTTGTATGCGCGGAAAGGTGTCTGGTGGTGGAAACTCTCTCAGCTTGGGATTATTAAACGTCTTCAAATGCAGCAACGCTCTAAGTCCAGCCTCTGGTAATTCCGGAAAGATATTATTACCCAAATTAAGATCCTCCAAAGCCGTAAAACTGGCAAACGCTTCTTTGTGAATAAAAGCGATTTCATTGCCCTCCAGATCTCTATTAAAAAACAACAATGTAAGGCTTAACATAATTTAAAAAAAGTTCATTACTTACAGCAATTGCAGTTTGGGTATGCCCTGAAAAGCATCTTGGGGTATAGCCTTAATGCGATTATAGGAGAGCAACAGATCGTGCAGTTGCTTTAGCCCATGAAAGGGTTTGCCTTGCAGGGCATCAATTTGATTGCTCGATAGATCTCTTTCAAAAAAAAAAATTTTAACTTTCAAATTATAAATCTATTGGAATGTAATTATACTTACAACAGCCTTAAGTCTCTGCAACTACTTAAATTTGGGATGCGTTTTAGGGAATTGGTTTTAAGTTCTCTAAAATGATGAGAATAATTTGAGTAAATAATATTATAGTTCTTATTATCTTTTACTAACAAACTCTTCAGTCTTGGCGTTTGTCGACACAAATTAGAGGGCACTTCCTGTATGCCAGCACGATCTAATTTCAGTATTTCCAAAGCATGACATGCCTCCAATTCCGGAAAAGATCGCAAAGATCGAACATCCGATAAAGTACTGTATTGATTCATCAAAAAATGATCATAGTCAGCAATTCTTTGCTTTCACAGAAATTTCAAGTCTTACAGCTTTCTTAGTTTTGTCATGCCCCGAAAGGCCCCCAATGTAATTGTCGATAAGGGGTTAGCTCTCATATCCAACATCTGCAGACTTCTTGGTAACTCCGTATCATTTATCCAGCGTAAACGATTGCTTGTCATAGAGCTGCATAGAGTGCAGTGCAGTAATATAAAAAGGTAAAGAATAAAAAATAAATTAATAAAAAAAAATGTGTATTCTGCCAAGAAAAGTAACTGCGTTTGTTGGCAAGTACCACTCGAGCTGCAGCTGCATTTAAAAGTCAAGATTTGCCAAGAGAAAAAGAAAAAACATCAAGGAGGAAAAAACGAAACAAGAACAAGTGTCACAACTGCACAGTGGTCAAAAAACAACCATGTGGGCACTAACAAGCGAATAAAGGAAGTCTCTTTATTCTATCAGTGGAAAGTCAATTATAATTATAATTATAATTATAATTGTTGTTTCCTAATCGACTTAACAGAAGACTAAGCAAATGTAATATTATTATCAATTATTATTCAAATTCTGTTTGATTTAGTATGAACTTTATTCGAAATTTGTTGTAATTTTAATAGGCCATCAATAATTAATATTAGAGTCCCGAAAAAATAAAGTAAGCATTGCACAAAAACATTTGAAATTTTTTCCATAGTCCATAGTGAACTGTGCAGCATAAAACGTTGCATACTTTTTGGAGCACATATTGCAATGGTTTTTATGATGTTTATCTTGGACTAGTAAGTGAAAATCAAAGCAGCCGTTAAGTATCTCAAAGTTATTTCCATACAAAAAAAAAAACGAAAAAATACCCTTTGATACGTTGTTTTTCGCCATCAATTGAGCACAAGAAACGCACTTGTTATTTAGCTAAAGACACAAATGAACTTTCATTTGTTCTTGTGGCAAGTTTTTGCGACTTTTATCTGACTTAATTTGTTGTATTGTCATTTGGCTTCTTTGTCGTCCATGGAGTCAACAAAATGCAGACTTCTACTTGAGGTTGCTTTTAATCCTTTTAAATTTGTTTTCGTGGCATTTCTTTTTACTTTCCTTATTCTGGTTCTTGCACAGCTTTTTTTATCTCTTTCTCTCTCTCATCCACAAATTTATTTGCCAGTTTAATTCCCCAATCATGGCTGTAGATGCAGCACAGCGTGGCTTTTATCGCAACATTTAACATGGTCATAATTATCCTGTTTACCAGAAATTGAATTTCTTTTCATCTTCCCCATCGCCCAAGAAGCAAAATGTCGAAGAAGAACGCAGAAAAGAGAATCGTTGCAACGATGTCAACATGCAATGACAGCTGAGATGGCGCAGTGGCAGGAATAGAAACCGAGTGCAACTACTGGCAGGATATGGCAACCCACTTGCTTAGAATGTGGTATCGTAAATTCACCAAGTAATGATGCGTTATGATTTTTGGTTTCCGCTTGTTTGCCGCCTGACAAAGTTGGCAATGTTGTGGCAAGTAAACAACTAAGCTCCCCCTTAACTTTATACCATTCTCTTCTCTTGGCTAATCTCGGAGGCGGCACCTGCTAGCCATATATAAGTAGATAGATATAGAAATACTTACAGCTCCTGCAGCTGTGACAATTTGTTCAGACCCTCGGGTAAGCTGCTTATTAAATTATCATCCAGCTCTCTGAAAATAAGAAAAAGAAAATACATAGATTGCAGTTTTTTGAGCAAAAGAAAAAAAATGAGTTTTGCATATTTGCATACGTGACCACAAGATTCCGCTCCATGAAGGAAGGCAATGCAAATTTATGCACGAAAATAATGTTCGTTGTGCAATGATTTCAATTATATTAAAATAATGCTCTGATTACTCGCAAAGTGAGAATTGAAAACAATTTTATGATGTCCGAAAAATATAATGAAAAGAAATAAATATCATGACCATAGTTTCATGTTATTGCAAAATCTGGAAAAATTCTTTTATGTGCCATAAAAATAACAATAACTAGCAAATGTAGTTTAATTTGCTGGCGCCCAACGTGGGGCCGCCAAGCAGCTGTTATTGACACTCTCTTGTCACCCCAGTAGACCAAAAGGAAACTCCCTTTGCTGCAAATAACAGCACCAGCTGCTGTCTCCTTCCCTTTTGAGTTGCACAGCATTTTCATTCCCCTATCACGAGTAGCTGCTTCCACGATTACTTCCAGTTTAGAGTGGCTGCAGCTCCTGGGCCATAAATCTTCAATGCAATGCGAATGCACACGGAACATTTTCTTCATACTTTTCACGTTAGATTTACGCATTGCATGGTGAAAGTTTTTCACTTTCACTTGATGCATTCGCCATGTCAAACCCCCCAACATAAATTTGCATATTTGTCTACAGAAAAGACTGGATGGCTTGGTTAAAGACCAGACGTTAGGCGGAGAGGGTGAACAAGAAGATGAACAAAAAAAAAGAAAGAAAAATTACAGCAAAAAAGCCAAAAATTTGCGGTAAACAGCAAACAGCGATGACGACCACGACGAAGGCGACGACAAGAAGGACAATTTAAGCTGTCGTCCGGAGTAGAAACCGTTCACCGAGCAAAAAGGGGAACAAGACTAGAGAAAGTTTTCACCGAAAACTCTCTTGCAAAGTAAAATTGAAATTTATTCGAGCCATGACCAAAAAACGGATAAACACCATTTCCACTTGCCACTTGTACTAGCATGACGGGAAATTCATGTTATACTAACCTATAACTCGGGTATATTAAATTTTGTGAGAATTGTGGTTTCAATTTTATATTTCTAATTAAGGAATTGGTTTTATACTCATGAAAAAGATTTAAAAATTAGCTGTGCGATATTATTCTTACAAAGATTATAAAAAATTTTGCCTCTTTAATATCATAAAATATATTTAAAGAACAATTCTATAATTTTAACTTTCACCAAGTATAAAGAATGTCTGGGTAATGCAATCCCAATTCGTGAAGGACTTTATAAGAAGACATATAAAGTTATACCATATAAATAAATATTAAATTTTGGATTAGGCTTATATTTCATAACCTAAACAAATAGATACATTTAAGGGCATAGACATGAGATATTATAGATAAAAAACGGAAATCGTAAGCAGATTTAAAATATATATTTCGTAAGCCTGTTCAAAAGCAAAAAGTGTATACAACTGTCATAATACATACATATTTGTAGATTTATAAACTTCTCTTTACCCATTTAATATCAATTGCATTTTTCTAGGTCGACATTTGGGTGGTCGGATTTTGTCTGTCTGTCTGTTTGTCTGTGGGTTATCTTGTCATGCAAGTGCTTAAAGTATTTTGTATTTTCTTTTTTCGTACTTACAAAACTTTTAAAGCCGTTAAATTTCTCAGAGCTCCTGCAGAGATTTTCATAATTTGGTTTCGCTTGAGTAAACTGCAAAACAATTGAACGAATTTAAAAAAATCAACAAACAAACATAAAATTAATATTAATATATGTATATTGATATATTTATATCTGTCTATACGTAAACTACTTACAGCACGATCAAGTTTGGCATTCGTGGAAAATCCTCGTCATTTATTATTGTCAACAAATTGCTGCCCAAATTGCTGTTGATACATTTTGTTAGTGGTTGGCAATGGAGAACATGGAGAAAATTATGAGTAATCACAATTTTTATGATATTTCAGTTTCATTACGAATTCATTTAGTTGGTTGAATAAGAAAAAGTTCAGTTTACAAAATTTGTTCGAAAACATGCGCATAAATATACATTTAGTTTATTTGCCTGTTTTAGCGTCGAGTAGTTAGCAATAAGTTAAGAAGGAATTATCAAGGATTTAATATTGCAATCAAAATAAGTATTGGTTAAAACACAATTAAATTAACAAAAATTTTGTAATGATTTTGAATAGAGTATTTAAATATGTGCTGATTACTGACACCTTTGAGAGAAAAGCATGAAGCATGGTATTCCCTTAGGACCAATCACCCCATAACAGAAAATCATGATTTTAAGCATTAAAATTGTATTACTATCGTTTTTAATATATTAATATGCAGTAATGCCTAAAATGTAACTGATAATTAGCTGCTTTCAATTTCCACTGTAGTAATAATTTTCGGTTTGATTTTTGTATATTCTGTAAAATTCCGTTTATCTTGGCTAAAGTTTTTAAACAAGCATTTTAAACAAACTCTATAAAATAGAAATGGAAATATGTATATGTAATTTATTTTGACACTGCAAAAACCGCATCAATTTAACTAATTAAACAAATGCATGCTAAAAATATTCAAATGCCAATAAATATTCATAAGCAGAGATAATGTAAGGTCATGCAAAAATACAAATAATAATAAACAAATAAATGGATGGATGAGTAATTAAATAAATTGTTAATTGTAGAGAGGCAAAATGATAAGAACAGAAGAAAACATCTCACAGTGCTTCAAGGGTTTTGAGTCCGGCCAAAGCGTTGGTGGGTATGCGATAGAAGAGATTGCCCTCAAGACGTAAAGTGCGAAGTTTCTGCAAATGGGCCAAACAGTCACCGTCCAGGCTGACCAAGGCGTTGCCATTCAATTGACTTGAAAAGCAAAGAAAATAACATAAAGAAAATGTGTACAAAGTGTTCAAACAACAGAAAAAAAAAACTTTCCAACTAAAAGTGTTGTAGATATGCATAGTAGGTACAGGAAAAGCAACAGTAAATGAATAATTGCCGACTGTGTGTAGGTGTGTGTGTGTGATGAGAGAGTGTATTTTTGCCTCTGTGTATGCTAATTGACCCTTTAGTTTCTGTAATGCTTCCTTCAGGCATCACAATAGACGATTGCATACTTACAGGCTGGTCAACTGGCCGAGTCCTTGAAACGATTGTGGGGCCAAAGTCTTGAGGCCACAATTTTGCAAACTTAAACGTTTCAATTTACTCAAACCATAAAATGCATAGGGATCCATATTAATGATGCTATTGTCCGACAAAGTTCTGCAAATAGAATGAACAAAAACAAAAATTATATTGTATTCCCTTTTGGTCAACAGAAAAGCGAAAGTGCAGGAAATTGCAAGGATAAGCCAAGCGCACAAGAAGTAATTAATCGTGTTCAACTTGCTAAAATCAAGTAATTTATATTGCCGAGGGATTGGGGTTGAATCCGGGTGAGAGGTCAAGTTCTGACCGCTGTGATTCTCGTTTTTTTTTTTGCGTTGCTTTTTCCCCAGTTTTGTTTGCTGTGAAATTGAATAATGAGTTGTCTACTCCCAACTCAACCAACCAACAACTCCAGTTCTAATAAAGGAGTTGAAATGACGAAAGTTTTCATATTTGCCGCTCTTGTTTTTAGGGCGTTCGGTCAGATTAAAACCATATACTCTTAATAAAAAGGGGTTGTCCCTTGCAACAAGAAGCTTGTTATTATATTCTTGTCTCTTTATTTGGTTTATCTTATACTTTAGCTAATCATGCAATAAAACTTGTGTAAATTGTTAATTCGGTTAACTATTTGGATCACAAATTTTGCGAAGATAAGGTAGATTTAGAGGGAACATTTGAATAGCAGTTTATTTTTAGGAACTTATCGACTTTCTAAATTCTGTCTCGTATAATGAATGTATGGCTATTCGAATACATATTTCGACTTTATTCGTATCATAAAAATTACAAAAAATGTGACTCAAAGTCGCATCTGTTTCATAGCTTGAATTAAATAGAATATATTTAGTAGATACTCTAAATTAAAAGTAATATTTTAGGGTATAGAAATGTTTTTGTAGCTAAACTTGAGTCTTTTCGTTGGTTAGTTTTATGTGGTTCACCCCCCGGGGTATTAATGGTTTGTGGTTGCGGTTTTTATACTACTTTAATCCTTTGCAGGGAAAAGTTTGCCACAATTTTCAAAATTCATCACCCTTTAAAAATTATTTTTACTTCTCTTACAATTCACATTGTTTAAATTGTTTTCAATACTTACAATTCCTCTAGATTCGGTGCCATGAAAAATGAGTTGGCCTCCAATTTGGTTAAATTATTGTTGCCCAAATCTCTGCAGAGTTAAACAAAATAAACAAATTAATAACTCTGGAGAATCAATTATAGAAATTGATATCTATATATAAATGTATATACCACATTCTATCTATCAATATCAATAAGCCACTTTGGCTTGCCATGAATAGAAAACGAGGCTTAGAAGTTCGAATGGAAATGGGGGAAAAAAGTATGCCAAATGAAGGGAAAAAATTGTTCCCTTTTTCGTTTGTTTGTTTTGTGTAGCATCATCAATCAAAATGGTAAAACGAATTGAAGACATATTGAACTAACCTGGGACCATGAGCCCGAGCCTGTCTATCTCAGAAAATTGCATAACAATGAAGATGAACTGTTGCAAACTTTTGAATCATAACCTGATGGTCCGTTGAGCATTCTAATTAAAGTTCCAAAGTGATTTTAATGGCTTATGACTTCACCGTTAATTAATAAATTATTTATTTATGGCCAGTTTGAGTTGGCCATTAATCAGAGGCCAGTTATTTCTATTTATTTTTTTTTTGGGTCTAGCCAGAAGCAAACTCCTTTGAGAGATCTTATGTGACGGCGGCAAGAAAACGTGACTCTCATACGTGAGACAAAACTATTGCGAAATACCGCACAACGTGGCGTATGTGTAATTAGATTAAACCGCATGCCAAAATAGACGGAAAGGCAGACAGACCAACAGGCAGACACCATGCCAAAACCAAAACCAAACCATTTCAAACCGAAACGAATCGAATCGAATTGAATTCGAATCGCAGACTACGAAATTGACTTGTAATTAGACGACGATGAAATGAGGAATGCTTGCGGCAAAACGCTTCGACATTATCTCTAACGAGCCAACCACTGCCAATAATCGCTTAATAACGTGAAAATGCTCTTAAAGATGTTAAATCCATCAATGAATGTGTGTAAGTATGTCGATTACTCACATCCGAGATTATCTGTAAGATGACAACAGTTTAGGGATTTGCTTGAAAAGTGAACAACCGAATGATTGTCAAAGATGAACTGAAGTAAATTTAATTTCTCATACATCAAGAATATCTATCTAATATTGAGCATGGTGAATCAGGTAAGTTAACACGATTTAAATAAGAATGGAATAGAAATTAAACGTAACTGTGAAAACTCATTTCAAAGTATTTTAAAATGTTTTTTAGAAAATAAAGATTTTTAAACAGACATTTTAGGTTCTTTCGGCACGGGAAATGGAATTCTTCCAGCTAATTACTTCTATGGTTGATTTTGATATTTTTTAATGAAATTCATTTAAAAAATTTAACAACTAGTTTTAAAAAATGTATTACATACCTGAAAATATTAAAAAAGAATCTGTAGAAAATATGATATAAATTTAATTGCACAAAGTCTTAAAGCTTTAAAAAACTTTTGCCAATCTGTAACTTAGCCATATTTTAATATATTTTCGAAAGTATTCCTTTATTTTAATGTTCAATTTTTTTAACTGGAATGTAAATTTCATTTTCCTATATGCAATATGACAATGATGATTTAATCCACTGACTATTGCTAACTAAATTGTTCAAAGATAATAATTTCACACAAAATGAAATGCAATTTAATCTCTGTGACAAAATATTGGTCAAAGAAAAACTACCAAATAGAACGCTTTATGAAAATTGGTTAATGATTGTTGTATTTTCTCTTGCACAAATCCACACAAACAATAATCCACAATGGGCTAAAACACTAAACATATGAAACAAAACAAAATGCTCAGCAGATTTCTTATAGATCGAAAGTTGAAATAAAATACAAGCGCCTCAATAAATTTACTGATTTTTCTTATAACTTTTTAAGTATTAAGTATTAAGTATTAAGATTTATCTTTAATGGGAGTTTTTGAAGAATAACCTATTCTATATAAATTATGATAAACCAAGTTCTTAAATATGTAATATTCGTTGCATCTCGTTAAAACTTAAAATCTATATTTGGTTTGTGGTGATTTTAACGACCTCGATTCAGTTGTTAATTTGAAAATATGTGAATATTTTTAAATGTGTCATAAAGTTAAGTAAAGGAAAATGTTTATTTTTTGTTTGACATAGAAAATAAGATAAATTTAAAGAAGAATGATTACATTGACAAAGTTTCAGAACTAAGTTTGTTATTATTTTAGCTTTGATCTGAACTTTGTGTTTTCATACTAAACATTTTTGTTCTCATATACTCACAAGGCAATCACTTCGCTGGGCAAGTTCACTGGAACCGCCAGGATGCCAATGCTGCGACAACTCAACTTTAAGTTCTCCAAACTGCCAGTGCAATGGCAATGCTTTTGCTGCCATCTTTCGCAAACCGAATGCAACGTGCGTTGATGTTGCTGATGATGCTGGTTACTGTTGTCCTTGCCATCCTTGCCACTGTCAGAATCTGTGGCAGTTGCGGTAGATGCTGCCACTGCCCCATGATATTCCATCAAAGTTTTCTCATACAGAATTTGAGCCTCACGTTCTGGATCGGCTGAAGGTAACATGACATTCTCTCTTATGCCAAGGGGTGTTGTGCGTGTGGGCGTGGCAGCAGTTGTCGTCGTTAGAATTCTACTTACAGTAATTTGACTAAATTGCTCACCAAGATGATGTTGCTTATGTTGGTGTTGTTGCTGCTGCTGCTGTTGTTGCTGGTCTAAGTAAGTACGATTCGGTTTGTCTTTGGTTTCATCAGTTGAAACATCATTTACCCTAAGGGTAGCCGATGTCGTTGCTGTGACGGCTTGGATTAGCAGAGAGGTGGAACAGCAGCAGCAGCATAAAAGTAGGATTAATAGGTAGAGACCAATGCCTCTGCCTTCATTTTGCCGTTCACTATGTTGACGGCGGCAATGTGTTGTTGCCATCGTTCCAGTTGTTGTTGTGATTGCTTTTGTTGGTGTTGATGTTGTCGCTGTTGCCAGAGTTGCTAATGTTGCTACTGCTGTTGCTGCCGCTGTTGTTGTTGTTGTGGTTGTTGCTGCTGTGTTTGATTGATGCTGTCAAGCATTTGTCATTTGATGACAGTTTTGTGTGCAATTCGTTTCTCGCTCATGATTTTCTACTTTTGCTGTTGCCGTTGCTGTTGCTGTTGCTGTTGCCTTTGCTGCTGTTGTCTGCTCGTCCGTTTCAACACCACTTTTCTTATTTGGTTTACGATTTGATTTCAGTTTATTTTGTATCTATTATTTACTTTAGCATTCACTTTCTGCTTCAGATGCATTTCATTGTTTGCTTTTCAGCTTTTCTCAAAGATGCCGGCAAATCAAATCAAATTTGACTTTGACACGTTTTGGTCGGTGTGGTTAAGAAGCGATTCTCATCACATTTGATGGTGATTGGATTGCTGATCTAGAGAATTAATTTTGTTTTTTATACGGAGTTAACCATTTGAATATTTAAAGAGAAAAGTTTTCAAAAGGAATTTAACTATGCCATCAAATCAATGTCATTATGAGGACATCGATTTTTCATCGCTTTTAGTTTACATCCTGCTTAAAAAGTGCTTAAAACGTTTTGTTTATGGTTTAGTTTTCTTTGATTTGGAAGATTTATTTATTTGTTTAACTAAAATAAGTATCATTTTGTTTTGAGTAGAAATTTTTATGTATATTTGGATAGTTCAGATTGATGGAGGTTCTGCCACACTGCCGAAAACTTTGGTTTTTGAACTTACGGAAGCGAAAATTCACTCTGATATATGGGATAGCAATTAAGAAACCATTCCAAATTTCGACTTTTAAACAAATAAATATCATTCAAAGTCAAAATAAAAATTCATTCAAACAGGTCAAATAAAAAACTTAACAAAACAAATTTCTATTTTTATCTAAGGTAAATTTAATTATTCTAAATACTCATATTAATTCTTCAATTTTTGTTGTAAAAGCTCCTGTACCTGTTTGTTCAGGAAAATTCTTTTAAACATAATATATTTTTTTCTCTAAGCCTATTAAACCTTCATTTATATTACAGAAAATTGTTTTTTCTAGCTCTTGTATTCAGGAAATTTCGAATCGTTTAGTCCGACAGTTTACACTTCATATACTACATAGTTTGCTTTGTCTTGCTTCTTGTCTACGAACTAAAAAAAAAACACCATTCACCAGAACTTGTTAGCTGTCAACAACAAAAGGGACAGCAAAAGACAATGCCCCTAGCTGATGAATGACAAATTTGAGAGGTTGACTGCTTCTTGGTCCATTTTTCAGTACTATCCTTGCATTCGCCATCATAATTAATGAGCCTGTTGACAGTTTTTACATTTGCAATAGACTTGAAATTCTTTTTTTTCTTTTGTTTTTTGCCCATGTAATAACTAAAAATAAGCTTAAAATGTCGAGCTAAAAATATGTCTAGAAATAAAAGATATTTCCCATCATATTAGCCATAGCACGAGCCTTCTTTTACCTCACTCATAGACCCAACAAACACACACGCACACGCACACACATACATTCACAAATCGCACAAATGATTTATGGCATGTTTATGTTCCACTGACCTCGCCAATATCAGCCAACAACAAGGCGGGGGAAAAAAACGAAAGAAAGAAAGCAGCAAAAAAAATAATGTTAGCATTGACTTACCCTGTAATATATTGATATATTACATCTAAGAATACCTCATTTACAAACTTTATTTTCATTCTTTATATTTCTTAATAATATGAAACGTTCATTCAAACCTTTTACTGAATCAAAAATACAATTCTTGATTAGCTAATATACTCTATTAACTTTTCTTGTTAGAGGGTATTATAAAACGATGACGACGATGATTCCCAATTGCCTCTAATCGAATCTGTGAGGCATTTTATGGCTTTGCCCATTTTCATTCATATATAATAATCTAGCAAAGTTTTCTCTAATTGTAAACAAACGCGAAATCAAATTTGAATATATTTTATGTTTATTTCCTGGAGATATCGATTATAAACAATTAAATATTTAGTCTTTTTGTAAAAGTCTTTAAACAGCTTAATGATAGGGTGTTGAAAATTGCAAATGAAAATGGGCAATCCAAATTTAAAAAATACATAGCAAAAATGTTAAAAACTGTTGCGAATAAAAACTTTAATTTACAGAATTTTGAATTTTCAAGCCACTTTAATAAAAATATTTATAAATATTCAAATTTATACCTTGTCTACAATTAAATTTTGCAGTCAAAAAATAATTAAGAACAATTGTAATTGTCGTAGATTTATAAAATATAAAAAGGGGTTTTTTTTGTGAATGAAAATATAAAACGAAAATTTGTTTTGTTCCCTTGGCAAAATGTGATTTAATCTAACATAACAAAATTTTACTACTTAACAATCAAAAATTAAGAGAAAGTATATTCCACGGTAGGAAAACTTTGGAAATTAATTATCAAACTTGAAGTTTAATTATGTAAATTTTCGCAATAACTTATAAAATTATAAATTTAGCCCAAACATTTGCCTAGCAACGGTTAACTTTAAGATAAACGAACATTTTCTGCACCCCCTCGAAAAAACCAACTGTAAGCAAAGAACAAATATTTGCTTATGGATTTTCTTTCACATTGTTTAGCTGGCTGGAGAGAAAAGCAAAGAATAGAAAGGTAAACTAAAAGTAAAAAAAGAAATTCAAAAACCAAATGGCATACTACACACACAGGCACACGTGCTGCGATTCGAGCTGATTGCAAAGTGTTTCGCCGTATTGTATCTACTCTGGTGCCAATACATAGCAAAATAGGATTTTGTTTGCCAATGATTTAAAATGCATAAATATGGAGACTGATAAGAGAACACATGAGATGGGTCTAAAATAGGATGAAATATGCATCAAACTTAAACATTGTTTTACACATTTTATTAGATACTCTTTTCTTGCCAAAGGCATTAAGGACTTCAAAGAGTGGTTTAAGTAAAAAGTATTGTAAATTTTAGTTGAAATGTGTTTGTCTGAAATCTCTTTTAACCCTAGTGACATAGAAAAATACTTTCTGGGTCCCTCTGAATAGCATATTGAATGAAAGAAGAATTTCAGCAAAACAACGTTGGAAACAAAACTGAAATTGCCTTAGTTTGTAGAAAAACTATGCATTATCTTTTCTTTTTACTATGTTTCAACACGCAAATGTGTTTTATTTTATGCCAGAGTCCCACGCATACATATCGACTAAAAAATAACTTTAACTTTTAGATTACAAATCGTCCAAATATATTACTTATTGAATGTTTCTATGCTTCTAAATTGAAAGGTTTGTTTTTTAAGTAAATTTAAAGACATAATTTTAAGTGGTTTTTATGTATGTATGTAGTTCCCTTTACCTGATTCCCGAATTGATCCAGAGTTCTGTCAATTGGATCCTGATTCCTTAAGAATATTCAAATAAATAATACATATAATATATTGTCCTAGTTTTGAAACAGAGCAATGAAATCAAGCAATACATACATCTTTAAAACTTTATGCAAATTTATAATGTTTTTAAAATTTTACAATAGCTTTTAAATTAAATTTCTTTTTGTCTCAAAACCTGAATATTATTTGGTGTAATTATTAAATATGTATCCAAAGTTTTCTTTATTAAAAATAGAACAATATAAAATGATTTTGAAGTTGTTGCTGTTGCTTGTCCAAGCCGTAATAAAGTTTTGTTTTTTTTTTCTTTTATTAATTAAACTTTTTGTTTTCAAATCATTTCTCTTGATTAGCCTAATTGCTTAGTTGACATTGACTCGTTTATTGTGACAGATCAATTTCAAGCGTTTATCACATAATTGCCTAAGCTCTTTATCTAAAGCCTTTCCATGCAAATTTTCACAGTTGAACGATTGCCAATTTGAATGTAAAATTGTCACACGATTTGTTATGACGGTGACTTTAATTGATATATGTGTAGAGTCACCTTTTTGGCTAGCATAGATACATTGGTGTGTGCGTATGTGTGTGTGTGTCCATATGTGTGTATCCAGCTTGGACACACGTGTTTCATTTTTTAGTTTCGCCACGCACTTCTCTCAATGCCAACCCACATAACTCAAAGAGAACGCTTCAAAATTTCTTGAAAATCTCATAAATTTTTGCATTCATGGCGATTAATTACACACACACGCACATCTACTCACACACACAAGCTTAGACACGCCCCAAAAAAGAAATATATGTATGAATGGCAAGACTGATCAAATAACTCTTGAATTGTGTGGAAAATATGAAAAACTTGAAAATTGATTTTGACATAAAGTGAATTTATTTTATTTGGGAGTCTTAAAAGTAAAAAGAAATCACAGCAAATTACTTCGATGCGTAAGATTTTTGCCTTTTAAACTACGCCTATAATAAACGAGGTCCGGCTGAAGAGTTTTGAATTAGTTTTTTAACAAACTCCCAAAACTATTATACATTTTTCATTTACAGATAATAAAAATGAAGTAAAAACTGTGAATGAAAACCAAAATATTTTACTTGTTTTTCAAAATGAAATCAACAGACAAAATTAAATAAATTCTTAAAAACTACGAAGAAAACCTGTTGTTAATTCTTTGTGTTTAGTTGAATATATTCAGTTTTTTGAAGATTAAACAAATATTTCTGAAATTTATTCACTGAAAATTTAGACAATTTGTCGACTTTAAAAGTTTCTTTTCCTGAATTATATCACAAATTATTAAAGTGGAACATTATTTTGGCAAGAAGTTTTAGAAAATGAAATTATACTTAAGAAATACTTGTAAGAATTTTTTATGAGGTAGGAAATTATTTTGTTGCTTTTAAGATGAACAATCGTTAAAGTTTTATTGATCAGATTAATTATTAATTTGATTAGGATAATATTGTATTCACTGTCTGTCATCTGTCTTACTATTGCAATCTCTTCTTTAACACTTTGATAAGCGAATAATTTATTTATAACTTTCAAGTAACTAAGGAGTAAATTATTCAAACTATTTGATACTATTGATATTGCCCTCTTATAAATAAATTTTCGTATTTAAGTTGCAGTTCACCAAATATAAACAACAAACTGGATTTTCAACGCAAAATGCAACTTAATTTTTTTTTTTGCTGCTGATGCATTTATGCTGCTGCGCTTTTTTTTTTGTCTCTCTCTGTATGCTGACCTTCAATCATTGTGGGATTTTTCACCGATATTGCTGTTGGTGTTGTTTTCGTTGTTGTTGCATTTTTGCACTGGACTTTATTAATGACAGTTGTTGCATAATTTATATTTAAAAAAGAAAAAAACTCGATGTCTCTTGGAGAGCAGAAATAAATTAAGTGGGGAATATAACAAACAAAACAAAATACAACAAAGAAGTATTTGTTTGTGTGTTTGTGGCTTATTTTGCGATATTTATTCAATTCAATTCAAGCCAATGGCCAGGGCAATATGCCACATCAAAGTTCACACCTTACTACCACCTATTATATATATTTATATAGGTATATATGTGAATTCAGCGGATGAGCTGACTTTTAATCGCTTTGATCTCTTGTTCGATTTTCGTGTTCGCATGGCGTATGGCCCGAGGGCCACATCACATCTCATCTCATCTCATTATTGGCGATTATTCAACTGTTTATTTTATGGCTTTCTCATTTGCCTGCCTGTTCTGGCCCTCCTCTTAAATTGGCAACGTCATCATCATCATCTACATTCACATTCACAAAGTTCCATCATCTCGATAGCTTGCCATCGCCCATCATAATCGGGCTATTAGCACAGAACAGAACAGAGAATAGCGGAGAAATGAAATGAAGGCTTCCTTTTCTTACACTCCATGTATTTACATTTCATGCTACTCAATTTTATTGGCAGTTTGGGTCAATTGTCTGATGACTGAAATGTTTCTGATCTGGTCGTTTCATTCTTTGTTTCTTTAATGATAACCAAAATATTGTATCAGTCGATTAAGGCAATACATGACTACAAACATACCCTGTTTTCAATTGATAAAAGAATTTAAAGACTAATACATAACAGTCAATTGTTTACTTTTTAGATCAAAATACTTTTTGACCTATGTTGACCTTAAAAAAACCTTTTTCAGGCATTTACATAACTCGTTTTAAAATTAAATGAAACTCTTTGCATTGCACTCATAAATTTCTGCATCGAAATGGAAATGAAACTATGTTTATTTGTATTCAGTATTCTTCTTCTTTCTTTTTTTTTGGCAATCAATAGAACCTAGAGAGCTGCCAACTGGCAAGTGACCTGAAAATGTTTCCAGAAAAAAAAACAGACAAAAAAACCTCGATTAAGTAAATTGTAACAAAACAGAGAGAAAAAAACAGACAACGAAACGTTTTCAGTGCGAATGAAGCCAAAACTAATGGCCAATAAGTGTGGGAGAAGGACAACTTGGGTTATCTGAAGAACGTGTCACAGCTGCAGCAATTGATTACGCATACGAACCGTTGAACTTGCTTGCTTAACTTTGACCATTGTTGCACTCTGGACAACAAGACAGTGAAACCTCAAAGTGAAAGGAAGCTGCTGCAATCTACAGCTGTGGCAAGTTATTCTATTTTGTTTTCATTTCCCATTGGACTTTCACCAAAAAGACACTCCATGACAGAAAATTTTACAACATTTCGTTATTTATATACATATAAAGAGTTTGGACTTCAATACATTGTCAATATGTTACAATCAAAAATTATCACATTTTCCTCACAAAGACACATGGAATAATAAAGGCCACAATAGACATTATTTTCGGCTTCATTCATCATTTTATACATTTTTTTCTAGCTAATATTTTTGTTTTGAATGAAATGTTAAAAAGGCAAGAAGAATAAGGAGCTATGACTGAGCAAATTATGTTTAAATTCTCAACTCATCATTATTGAAGTGAAATTAACAACAGTTAATTATTGTTAATTATTATTTTAGGCAATCATAATCTTTCTCTTGTTTAAGATTGACCACTTTAGTGAAGCTATTGGGCTCACTGTACCATTCACAGTTTAGTTTTGCAAACTTTTTTTTCTAAGCAAAAAGCTAAACAACCAAAAAAGTGTTTTTGTTGCAGACATTTTTATGAGTCCGAAATTGGTGGTGGTTAACTGAGGATGTGTGGGAAAGGAGTGAATAACGTGGAGGGAGAAGATGTCACTAGCAGGCCACTAGTATAAGTATTTGCTATTTTATTAAAGTGCTTGCCTCCGAGAAGAGTTCTGCTTTGTGAGGGTAATTGCCGGGTGCGTATTGTGTTGACTGACTTTTGTGGTCTGTCCATGACCGTTTTGGGTGGAACAAATCCCTACACCATTGTTTGACACTGACATTTATTGTATGCTAAAATTGTCGAAAATGAATATCGAAAAGAATATCTAGAAAAAGGGAAGAGTGATGGGGTTAGATACGCAACCCTTTAAAACACTCAAAGGACTTGGGATTAATTAATCAATTTCTTGAACATTTTCCAAATCATTTTCATTTTCATCCGAAGTCAATGAAAAGTACATTTACTTGCTCACACCTTCGATTGTGTGGCAACAAGGGCAACAAGTTTGGTGTTGCTGCTGCCAAGCAGAAAATTTTCCATTTGTGGCAAAGCGTAAATTGCATTAAGGGAAAAGTTTTACTTTCAACTTGAACGATTTTGTCACCAGCATCCTTCCTCGAGCTCTTCTGTCCCATTTGCCTAATTACACCAAAGTGGCAACATCATTAAAAAACTTGCACATTGCTTTTGATTAAAGCCAAGGCAACTGAAGCGACATGTTTATATATATCTATAATACGTATATATATTCCCATTATGCAGCATATATATATAATATTGTTTATAATATATCTCAGTGTTTTTGCGAAATCATGTCAATTGCGTTCAAGAATTTCCGTAGAACACTCAGTCAGCGTCAGCCACATAACGCCCACGCCTCCCCAGATATCCATATCATACAATATCGTATCAAAAAAGATGTCGCCATTCAATAAATATAAAATTTTAATGAAAATGTTTATTTTTACGCTACCAAATTTGCACAAATGAACAAAGTCGCAAGACTTGTTTGTGCTATTTGAAATACTCTTGCCACAAGTCGAGACTATGGCCTGTGGAAGTGGAAGTGGAATTGTAGCTTTAGTGCAAAATTTACTCTCTTTATTGTCAAGAAGCTTTTCCTATCTTAATGTGCCATAAACAATGAACGATTTCCATACATAATCTTTGTTAATGCGAGAGAATTTTGTGTCACACTCCAAAAAAATGTATTCAGATTTTGTTTGATGATTACAAAGTTTTCAAACTATGTTCCAAATATCTGACCCAGAAGTAAGCATCTTTAATTTGTCTAGACAATATTTCTATTTGACAGTTCTTTAATGATCGCTTTCATGTCTACAAATGTACTAGGTACATATAAATAGAATACGAAATGAAAGGGAGCAAAGCAGTTAATTCTCAAATGAAATTTTTTAAATTGTTAGAATACTTTGGCCTCGGAAGGTTGTTTGAAACCGGGAAAACCCTTTTTTAATAACTTCTAACAGTCAAATAAAATGATCTGATGAAAATGCTATACTTTCAATTACTTTTGGGTGCTTTAAATAGTTTTGAAATTTACAAAACTTCTGTCAAAGTTAGTACCTCTGTATTTAAAAAAAGTAATTTTTTATCCATGAATGAATAATTTGAGCAACTTAGTTTGATTAAAGTACTTTAAAAACACGACAATCTACTACTTAAAAGGCCTAGTAATTGAATCAAATTGTTTGTTTGCTTCAAATTAGGAACATAAAATGTTTTTCAACCAACTTATATCTACAAAGTTCATTCCTTATACTGTTTCTAATAGTAAAAACAAACTGTCCATGCCTTTAAAGGGCTTTTAATTCTGATTGATTGAGTAATAAAACAAGCCGAAGAACTAAATCTACATTATTGAACCCATATCTTTCCTATTTATCTTTATAACTTTATATGACTAAAAGTATAAAATATTTGAGTGTGATTCTATACTGTATGTATGTATAGAATCACAATATAATAATAGAATAACCTAAGTTATTCAAACATTAGCAATAATTTAAGATGAATGGTCCAAGACAAATGGTTAGCACTTTAATCTATTTATACAAATTTTTTGGGATAGAGTATTACTTGGCCGTCTTGCCGGCTTTTACATATTGAATTTTTAATAATGAAAATTAGTTTGTTCATGCGTAATATTTATAAACTGTCGTCATCAATAGGCGCTCCTCCGCCTTTAATCCTACCCCCGTTTAGCCTCTGGTCTTCCCCAACTAAGCAACAACTCGTTAACAATTCTCAAAATGAGACCCGGTCTGTCTGTCGGTCTGGTAGCTTGCCTTGGAAATGCACTTAGGCTTCAATTTAAGATTTTCAATTAGTTGCAATTTTTGTTTTGTTTTTCGCTTTTGGCTTGGGCATGTTTGCCGAAAATTGATGACCCTCTAAGAGAAAAGAGAGGAACGAAAACTTTTCTTTTCTGCTACCAAAACTTGAAGGTCGTAAATTAAAACCAAAAACTGTAAAAAAAAAGGTTTCAACCCTCTGACTGCTGATGGATTACAAATTAAGTTGAAATTGATGCAGTCAAAGAGTTCAAGTCCGAATCTTTGATTCAATATGCAAGGCAAGTTGGAAACGGAATTGTGGGGAATTGTTTTTTGGTTTTCGTTTTTTCTTTTTTTTTATTTTGCTTTATAAGTATTTTGTGTCTCTGGGGTTTTGAGCCTAAATGGAAATCCAAACACGCACCATTTAGTTAACACTTTTGTGGTCTGGTCAGTGGGTGGCTGTGGTTTAGCATGCTCCTTAATGAAATGCATGAGATTTCTGTAAGTCTCTGTCTCTCTCTCTATCTTGTGTCTGTCTACGCCTGTGTCCGGGTCTCTATCTGTATCTCACTCACTCTCTCTTTCTCTCTCTCTCTTCTGTGGTATCTGAAGTGTTATGAACATTTCCAGCTACCAGATTGGCATACATAATTACCAAAAATTGCACTCTGGGTGTACGCTCTTAAGGTCCGCTGGTGCGCTGATGAGTGCATTGACTTGGTTTCTTTTTCATATTTCTCTTTTTGTTTTTAGCCAAAACGATGTCTGACTACAGATAAAAAGTAATGAAATAAGTGGCCACCTACCTATCTTTCATACATTATGCTTGCCATGGGAAATATTTAGTATTTTTTCTTTCTCTTTTTATGTAGACTTGCTTTATTGATCGGCATAAAAAAATAAACTTTTGTGGGTTCAATGAAAATTGAATAAATTGAAAAACTTTGTCCTAAAGGAATGTACACGGATTCAACTCAGAGGTAAATAAATAAAAGTTCACAGACTTATTAATAGTAAGTACTGCATTTGCTTGCTAATTTTAATTTTGTTAATTAAAGTAAAAAGAAAAACATTCCTAACATTCTTCAAAAAACTTCTTTTTACATGGGATAATATAAACATATTTTAAAGGTATGTTAAATCTATTCTATGTATATAATTTGTATAATAATCTTAAGTCTTTATTATTATTTTCTGATTTTCTGATTGTATTTCCCATATATTTTTAAGTTAAGTAATCTATGCTATATAAGCGAACTAAAGACACTAAAACATTTAATTAAAGTTTTTGAATTTATTTTTCCCATCTGATATCATTAAATAGAAAAATTATTTTAGAATAATTGGTGTTAACACATTTCTATTGCATTATTTTCTTAAAAAACTTTGATTATGATATTCGCCTGATATATGCCCTAATCCGTCATTTTAACTCCTCGATGCCCTAGGGAAAATCAAAAACCAAACAGCTTTAATTTATTTCTCATAGGTTCGGGTTATTTTTATGGAATCAAAATGTGTTTTTTATATAGCCAAGTTGTAAGTATTTATTGGTTTTTAACCACTTTTGGAAAGTTCTAAAGCTCTGAATTTAATCTATGTCAAAATTATTTGCTTATGGTATAAGAATATCAATGTAAGTAACTCAAAAGATTTCAAACCACATAAAAATGTTAGTTTTTGTTTGGTTTATATTACTTTTCAAAATTTTCATCATCCTAAAAGGTTTGTTTTTTTGGTTCCTTTCTCACATTTGCATAAAATTTTGAACCTATATAACGAATACCTAATGTATTAGCCACTTCTATTTTTAATTAAATATTATCTCTTACATCATTTAATGTTGACTTCTTCCAGCTTCAATCAAAGCAAAAACACACATGATAAAAATAAAATTATAATAATATATTTAAAAGTTTAAAGGTTTATAACTTTCTTTAAAAATCACGAATGTACTTTTATAACAATCCATTCATCATTCATTATCAAATGATTGAAACCACACCAAAGTGACAAATAAATGGCTGAAAGCTTTGAGTAAAATTAAGTCCATGACTTCGTGGGAATGATTATTAGTTACACATTTTAAATTATTTAATACATAAAAATTAATACGAATTTCACTCATTTTTCATATCTAATATATAAATATTTTTCTGCATTTGTATAGAAATTTATTGATGTCATTATGGCGTTTGCTTATTGTATTCACTTTTAGATATTTCTAGATTATTTTGACAAATTTACAACAGGGAATCACTTGTATTTATATATATTTTTGCGCTTTAATTGAAAAGGAATTGATTTATTATTCACTAGATATGTAGAGCCACAGCACAATTCATATTTAATTACATTTCCAAATATATATTTCGGGTAATCACTTTTCTGAAATCATTATCAGTTCGTTAGTTGCGTTTCCCATAAATTACATATCGAACACACTCTAAGCTCACAATTGCCGCTCGACAAATTCAAGCCATATACGATTTGCAAAAATATACTATATAGACACATATCGTATTAGTTTTTTGTTTGGATTTTTGCTTTTTGCTATACGTTATCACGATCACGAATTCTAGGTATAAAAATCGTCACGAGAGGCATAAAAACAAATCGACGTCATCGATCAGTGTGTGACTTTATTTATTTATTTGCTTTTTTATTTATTTTTTTTATTGAAAATTGAAAGTGTGTTATAAACACACACACACACGAGCATAAGCACAAACACACACACACTTGGGAGATGAAAATGAAAACAACAACAAAAGTTGTTGGATGCCGCCAAAAAGTAAACGACCTTTAACGCCAATGAAACAACAAATAAAAAACCAGAGGAAAGCTGCAACAATATTGGCGACTCCTTGCAACAATTTTGACGCTGTTTCGTTTGTGGTTACTACTGCGATGTTGTTCTTGTTTATGGAATCGTTCAAAACGCGGTCAACTCACTGAAATGTAATTTATGCGTAACGAGTTCACGCGCCTACAAAACTTGCGACTTGTGCTAGGTGTACAGAGACACACACATACACACACACACATGAGTATGTATGGACTATGGTGTGTGCGTGTATGGCATATATTGTGGACCACAGGCACCTATAAAGACTTCCAAGTCACTACAACTGATTCCAATTATCCGTTTTAGCTAAACCAAAAAAAAAAAATTATGTACAAACTATTTAGCTGCTTTCTTGGCTCCGAAATTAACCGTCAAAACGAACCGCACGCGTCGAACGCACAAAGCGTACTGAACCGAAAAACTTTGTTTTGAGGAGCCTCCAGCGGCAGCGACAGCGACATGCACAGAGCGTACACTGAAGGTGGCAGCAACTGTGTGTGGGGCACTGGCAACATTTTGCTGTGTGTTGCCAGCAACATACTAAATGTTGCCAGCTGTTTAAGGCAATCTCCTTTGGTTTAATTTGCCAAAACATTATGTGTAGACCTATTTTATTTAGATCTATTAATCTATTAAGGTGGCTTTAAAAAATATGTAGTTAGCACTTAAGAATTCGTTTTAAATGAAAAGATTCTTTACTAAGATTCCAAGCTGTTAGCGACTATTTGAGTCCGGAAGAATTTCTGAAATCTTAAATTTTATAATCTTATAAAAATAACTAAAATTTGGATTCGAGATTTTTTTTTACACTTTTCTAATAAAATTAGAATGCATTCTTAACCAAATGTTTGTGTAGTTCTTGAGAAATCCTTATGAATTTCATGTCAAATCTAGTTAATAGGATCACAATAACTAAACAAATTATATAGAACTTAAGTATTTAATTCATTTATTCATTTAGTGGGTTATACTTTATATAACCATTCTCTACTGATGTATGTAGATACTAAATGTACAAACGAAACTAGTTAGTTGAATATGGCAACTGAATGAAGTTTTCATATGGGAAAAACTTTAGAAAAGGACAATGGACTTTAATTTTCTAGTCTCATACGTGAAACATCGTTTAATTTTCTTTTAATTAATAAAAACTCTAAGTTAGACTCCAGGATTATGTGCTATAAAATTCAGAGTCTCTGAGAGGACATTTTTGGGTTTTGTTACCAAAAATATTCGTCAGGCTTAACCATTTTTTCTAACACCAACTACAACTTCAGGTATTGCACTTCCTTTAGCCACATGTTGCTGAGTCTGCGCCTTGAATTCCCATTAAAGTGGCCTGTTCAAAACTTCTTCTGTATCAGGAGTAGCTCCCTTTTTGGCTGGGTGGGTGGGCCTTGTGCTTAATGCAAGATTTACGCCGGCATTCCATTGAGTGGCCATAAGCACCTGTTGCTTTCCTACTAAAGGTCCCCTGCTCTGTGACCCAAATTTTTAGCAACAAAGAAAAGTTTTTCATGGGCCTAAAATAAAAAAAACAAACTTTGTTGTTGTTCCATTACTTAAAAGCGGCTTATACCAAATTAAATATAAAATTGTGCGTATTATTTTTGAAGAAAATAAATTTGTGTTTTTTGTTCTATTTTTTTAAGCTTTTGGGAATTTTTGTTGGAGGCATTGTCATGGTTTTTTTTTGTTCTTCTATTTTATTAGTTTTAACGAGATCAAAAAAAACGCGACCTTCCCCTTAGCCACATGAGGAAAATGTCGAAGCAAAATATGTGACAGCTGATAATTGAAAAGCATGCATTGGAAATGCGGAAAATTATTTTGTTTATTCGTATACACTTTTCACATGGTACATACACATTTAAATGAGAGTCGGCAAGGTAAGGTAACATTCATTTTGTTTAAGTAACTTATAATAGTAATGGAAGACACAAAGAGAAAGATTTAAACTTGGATTAAAAACTATTGAGATTAAACAGTTACACTCAGGGCCATATTAATAGGGTTGAGCCTGAAAATTTGAAAAGAATGTGGCAATAAGGATGAGAAAACTGATTCTCAAAGATCTTTGGCACTATCAGGAAGTAAAATAAGTAGGTCTCAGGAATAAAATGAGTTAAAAAAAAATTTCGGCTCTTATAAGTATTTATAGAGCGTAGAACTTTCGGCTAGGTCTTATTACTGATTTTAGTCTAAGTATCTACTATGCATTATATTTTGTGGTTGCCATGTGCCATTATAAGTTAGCTAAGCTAATGGTAATTATCTAAAATGTTAATACATTAGTTTCAATTAGTTTTGTGAGGTCATTCGATAATTTAAATAATTAAACAGGTCAAAATTATTGCTGACATAAATCTTTTTATTCTATTAAATTTGTGGATGGGGAGGAGGGGGAGGGAAAACTATTTTAAATTAGATGAGAGAAATTTCACTTAATTCCTTTGTACAACATTTTTCCTTTTTTCTTGCACGAGTTTTGGGCGATGCGGGCAGAGCAACCATTATGCATAAATTTTCGTTAATTAAAAGCCTCACAAAGTGCAAAACTAGATAGAGGAGATAGGCAAAAGGCAAGGAGGGGCAGGGAGAACGAGAGGGAGATAGAGAGAGTAGAGAAATGGAGCAGCTTTTATGCAGGCCCCAATATAAAATATGCGTGTCGGTAATTTGAGGAATGCAACAAAGGACACCCAAGCAAAGGACTCGTAAATTTTCAAGTGCATGTTACGAGGCTAGAAAATCTAACCCTCCATACGAATCCGAACCCTGCCCATCTCCACTCTCTCTTTCTCTCTCTATATGCGATTCATGCGGAAGCGGAAGTTGCAGCCAATGGCGTATGTGGAATGGGTGAAATGTTCTTCAGTGGACAAATGTCCTCGTAACAAGAGTCCTGACCATGCAGACCAGTCGGGATTACAACAACAACAACGCCACTAAGAACCCTTCGTTTTGCTTTCGACTACAAAATATTTACACATACTAAATCCGTTGGAAGTGCTCTGTGTGTGTGTGCCTGTGTTTGTATGGATTATGACCATGTCCGGCTGACCATGTCCCTTGTGCACTTTTCCCAAGTCTCAAGTACACTCATTTAACTTGTCCTGCTCCTCTCAATTATGCAATTAGTTGAATACATAAGTATCTCTATGTGTTGAAAGTGAACTTCTAAACTGCAAGACTTGACAGGGAAAACAATTGTAAATGATTTGCTGTGAAAAATGAGAAAATGATTTATATCAATGACAAAAGCCGCAAAAATTCTATCGAGTTTAGCTCAGAGTTTAGTTTTATCGCTGCTTAATTGTTGTCGACTAAGATTAACTTTATTTCATAGACGTATATATAGTTTGTTCGCTCTTTTTTTTTGAGATATCTATTTCAAAATCGCATTGTTAGTTTTTTTATTTGAGTTATTAACAAGGAATCCTTTTCCTCTTTTGTACATATATGTATCTTAGTATAAATAAATATGTCTAAAGAGGCTTTTTTTTTGGAATTTTTTGGACATATTAACAGAAATATTTTGGTATATGTATTTGATTATTTCAAGTGACTATGATTTGTTTAGTAATTGATATAATAATTGCTATAAATAGTAATAGTCAAATTTTCTTTTAAGACAGAAGATTTCCATACATATTAAAAACTAGCTAAATAAATTCTAAATGCCATAACAAACTATTCTTATTAATTAAATGTTTAGTTTATCTTTCATACATTTAATCCAGATTAATCAAAGCCCATCAACGAAAATCCTTTTTTGCAGCGATTTGAAAAAAATACCTGTTAATTTTAACCTCCCATGGCTTGATAAATGGCCAGAATTGCATTTTTTTTTTTACTTTAAATTTTTTTTTTTTTATTCAAGACCATTCATAAACTATAATAAACTATTCATTAGCCATGAATATGCTGTCAAATGCAGAGACGCATATTTTACGCATAATTTATCAAAGTTTCATTGGGCATATTGAATGATTAATTTGATGTCTGCTTTGGATATTCTCATAAATTTGTGTAAAGTCTCTATGAGGCAAAAAAAGGTGACGAAATAACTGAAGCATAAATTGCATAACAAAAATGTTTGTTAGAAGAGACTAAGTAATTGATACAAAAGTTTGATAAATTTTCAGGCAATCAATAGTAGTGAAACGACTCCAGAGAAACTTGCAAAGAAGTTTGTGCAACGAGGAAATAAAAGACATAGTAGAGATTGTCTGAATAAGAGCCATGTAACAATTTCCTAGACTTAAAGTTTCATTCTTAAAGTAAAAAAGTATGCATTGTCGTCCATTGTCAGCATACATTTACTTCATTGTCAGTCAAAAGAAAACTCCGGGAATATGGACATTAATGTCTAAACAATAAACATGCAAGAAAGACAACATTTTCCTCCTTAGTCTCTTTACCAGTTTTGCTCCTCATTCTGTGTGGTTTTTCTTCTATTTTTTATTTTGGCCGACCTACTTTTGGCATATTGATGTCTAGAAAGAAAATATTCGTATCCAAGGGGAAACCTAGAGAACAAACAGCAGCATTTAGCTCTCATTCGTTATGGGTATGTGACAGCCCAACTGGACGTTGGTGGGCAGGGGAGGTGGCAGTCAACGGAAACGAAAACGGGAATTGTAACCAAAGACGTCTACCACACACACACACACACACACACAAAATTGCATGTCGAGGGCTGCATAAAACTCGAATTACAGCAAATTTGTGGATATCGTTCACAAGCGACCTCTTGTTAGTTGAGTGCAATGGCGTGACGCGTTTGGTTTCGGGGGTTTGGGCCGGGGTCGTGGTTTTAAGCCAAGTGCATTTCGTTTATATTTGTCAAATATGTATGTACTTTACGATTTTGACTAGAACAAAAAATTCGGAAAACTTAAACAATTGAAGGACACAAAATCGATGCAAATGGTTTGTGAAAAAAAATGACACAAATATGTTTGTGATTTTATTGAAATTTCATATTGTAGTAGGATAACTAGCTGTAACTGTAACGACTATAAAAAGTCTGCTTAAATTATCTAAATTGTTATAACATAGCATTGGCACGTTGATTAACACTGAAACCAAGAGAAGGGAGACAGACGGACGAACTGAGCGAGAGAGTCATTCTAATAGCAACCGATTAAAGTGAGTTTTTGAATATAAAATATCCTTAGCTTCATATTACAAGGTCAATATAATCTTTTAATGTTACTTAATATTAATTTGATTCTTTACAAATTGTGTAAGTAATTTTACTAGTTTAGGATGGATATTAAATACGTCTGTTCACTTCGATTGTCACTCACAGAATGCCTCTTTATTTCATTTATCTCGTGGATCAAGATTATCTCTATCTTTGTGAGAGAGTGAGCTTATCTTTATCTTAAGATCTATGTATTGCACAATGGGTGTTATTCGAGTTTATCATTAGGGATACTTATACTTAGCTTAAATATTACTACACTAGGAATCCCAACTCCAAGGAAAACAAATTTTAAAAACTAACTAGTCTTGGATTGCGTTTTAGAAATTCATTAGCATAATTGGAAGAATTAAAAAAGAAAACTATTTATACATAGTTGCAGTTCGTCTGCTCGGGTGAAGAACTTTCTTTGAAAGTAATCAAGGGCCAACAAAGTTTTGTTCTATATTACATATTTCTTCTTGAATTCCAAGAGGACTAAACCTAGACTCTGAAAATATAGATAGAAGCTTCAAAGTTTTTAACGAAAAGCAAACCATGACAAAACCTTGATAAGTTTAGAAAACTCAGTTTTAGAAAGGAACTTCCATATAAATTGGGAAAGAACTATTTGTTTTAAAATAGGCAAAAACATTTGTTACTGAGCTTTTTGTTTGATTAATTTGCTCATTATTAGTTAGATTTAAATCACTTTATTGTAAGTCGCTCTCTCTCTCCCTGATTAACGTTTTAAACATTTACAACAAACACTACTCACCGTTTAATAAAATAATTTGAAAATAATAACGATATTTCCTAGTAACTAGTTATGGCAAAGATTTCTCATGAATCAGAAGATCACAAATCACCTTTTGTATTCTTCTTAATGTTAAAAACAAACACTATAAATCTTAGGGCACATGAAAATGTCATTTATTTAATTCAAGGGTCATAAACAAATTATTTTATGTGTTTGCGATGTAAGCTTAGGTAAAAAAAAGATTTGTTCTCATTTTTTTAATAAAAGTAAAAAAATAAATTTATAGTTGCAAGATGAATTATAGCTAGAAAACATATTTCCTGTATATCTTCATAAAATATCTGAATATGTCAAGAGGAAAATGTTTAATCATACAAAAATATAAAATAAACAACTTTACCTCACCACACCCAATAAGATATATTTTTACAATTTGTGCCACTGCAAGCAATTTATATGTTAAACTTAGATTTTTCCTTTCGCAAACATTTTCCCCATGTTGCCATTTTCATTTTCATTTTGAATTATGTGACTCCACCCCGAACAAAAAAAAAAAAAACCTAAATTAAAAAAGGAAACAGAAACCAAATAAAATAAATAAACCACAAAACAGAACAAAACAAAAACTGATAGAGATGGAAAGATATTCATTCATATGAAGGGGCAGGGCCCCAGAAACTTGACATGAATGTGTGTGCGGGTGTGTGTATGGTCCGATAAAAATTTCTGGGTCTACATATGTGTGTGTCGTGTGTTTTGCCTAGTTTTTTGGATACGCCAAACAAAAAAAACACACACACACAAAAGGGTAAGTCAAAAAGTTTTGCGGTCATTGACCTTATGAGAGAACATACCCTTTAATGAGCTTGTGTTAGTGATTTATGTTCCTTTACAATCTTGACTGCAAATCAATTCATTCAATTCAATTTGTTGAAATCTTTCTTTGCTCGTTAAATGCAATTCAGTAGGGCTTTGTTAACTGAACTAACCTTGACTAAATTGTGACTAAACTTGTGCACTTTATTTGCATATTTATCTAATCCCGTTAACTGGTAGCAACAACTGATGACAACATTTAAAGTCTTCTCAGCCCTTGTCGGATTTACTTACTAAGGGCCCCAAAGTAATGGCAGTTTGATAAGTTTACAGGGCGTGGCTGGTTGCAGAGTAATAAGGGATGGACGAAACGAGGAGAAGATGGGTGGAGGGCAGAGGGTCAAAAGGTGCAATGCCAGTGTGAAAATACTCGGAGGATTATGTCGAGCCAGTTTCAATGCAGTTGTCAGCATTAAGCAAAAGCATTTAACTTGATACACAGAGCAAAATAGTCACAACTGTTGAAAAAATAAAGAGAAGTTTTAAAATAAACAACAACTATGAAAATAGTGTAAATATATTCAAAATTAAATTTTCACATAACTTTCTAACTAACTTTCTAATTCTATAACAATATATAAAACGGTAACACAGTGTTAAAAAGTTTTCAAAATTATTCAAATGTGAATCCAAACCTATATAATTTTCAAGATATGGTCAAACAAAGAAAACAGTTTCCTTCTCGAAGTAAAACACTTGTTTTTTTTAGGTCCATGTAAATATTGAGATATGTTTTGATTATTGCTGATTCAATTTTAGACTATTTCCAATCAACATAACATCTTTTTAAACCCTTTTTAGTTTTTGCTTACTTATGACATTTTGTACAACGACTTGTCTGCAATTGATAACGCATACGCAGTGTGCACCAATTAGAACACAAATATTGCAGAGAAATAAACTAGCAAGGACAATCCAAATAATAATGGTTATAGTCATGGAAGTTGAAATCGGCTGACAGAATTGAACCGAATTGAAATCATATATATTTTTCATTACCAAAGGCGACCTAAAAGTATAAATTCAACATTTGGTAAGCTTTTCGATCTGCCCTAATGAACCATGTTAATTAAAAACTTTCTCCAACTAATAAGTAAATTGAGAGTAAAGAAAACCAATCCAGCAGGTGTAGACGTAAATACATATATTTAACTTAGGCAACTCTCAACAATGAATCTCTTTCTTAAGTTAAAAATCAGTTTGCTTCGATTGGCAAAATAAATTTCTGACAGCTTTCACAATTTACACCGAAGTAGAATATTCTTAAGAGTGATGTGTTTATAGTGAAGCCTGCAGATTCTATTGAGAGAGAAAATGATAATAAATTTGTCCAAAGTACAACCTTTTCCTAACAGTGTAACAACGGTTAAACAATCTGGGATAAAAGAAAACAAAAATTCAAATCAAATATTTGTGGAACGGCTCTAAAGGGCAGCGCTCTTGGGCCACTGATGGGGATTGCCCAGGCGACAATATCCTTAGATTGGTTTGTGCTGCATCGCGACCAGAGCATTGCTCGTTGGCGCTAAAGAAATTGGCACAAAACCGACATGACAAGCAGTCAACTAACCCGCACGGCATGCACTGGCATCGGCAAACAGGATCAACAGGAATTTGCATTTTATGGCGTCTGCAAATGCAGTTCAACCCAACAACGTACCATACTTTGCACTCCTTCCTAACATACCTACATGCATACATACATACATGACCGTCCCGTAATTGCTTAAATTAAGTTTGGACAGAATGAAATAAAATAAAAACACAAACAACCATACCCACGTACAAACTGATACCCTACACTAAATGCAATTAAAGTCAAGCGACAGACCGCAAATTATGTGGACAGTGTCATTTGATGCCCGACCAGAATGAAGAGTGTCCTTCTGCATCCTTTGTACTCGAGCAACTCGTGAAACTTTCTGTTGGGCAATTAAAATGTCAAAAAATTTGTCCTCTGACAGGGTGATTCGAGTATCTTTTACACTTTTTAATTGTCTCTGACAATGCAGTCAAATTGTTTATTTTATACTTTAACTTTGAATTTTTTCAACAGAGATGGTAATGATGCAAGAACTAATGACTCGAGTTAGTTTTTCCTTAAATGAAAGCGCATTTGTTGTTTCTTATGGTTGACTTAATGACCTTTCTCTTTAACAAAGTATGGAATACGCTGAATATGTTAACGTGAAAAGATATAACCACGATTTAGTGTTAGCCATCAGTCCAATTAGGTCTCTCTTAAAGTCAGCCTCCACATTGAAGCCTCTGTTTTAACTTTAAGATTTTTATATGACCTTGTAGTACTTCAAATTAATATTCTAGATAGTAGTTGCAAATAATAAAGGTGAATCGTGTCACTTTGGGGGCACAATTGTTTTATTTTGTGAAGTCACTTTTAACCCTTAGCAACCATTTTTAGTCATCCTCTAGAGAGTTGTGTTTTGTCTATCTTTGAGAGCCTCTTACTGAATAGTAAATGTAGGCTGAAATTAAAGCCATTTTAAGCAAACTCAATATATCAAAATATATACAGTCCACATTTAGACACTTCCTTTTCTATCGGGCTTACATTTGTCTTTTTGACTATTAAAGTTCTTATAAATATTTGCCATGTTGTAAAATTTTTTTTTTGTTGCGTTGGAAAATTCTTAGAGCTATTTTTAATGTTCAATAAATTATAGTATTTGCTTTCTCATCTCGCATTGCGACGAGAAAGAAAAACTTCTTATCTGCTTCAAAAACTATTCCCATCACCATAAAACTCAATCGTTTTCCAACGTTTAATGCCCTTCGACCTGGCACATACGTGCCTTTGTCCTTGACCAGAAACTTAAAGGCAACCAAGCAAACAAACGCGGATAGCACGAAGGGAAAAGAAAAAAATCTGCCAAATCATAGGCCATTTCAATTTAAATGTCCCCAAATGTCCCCTAACGAAAGTCACACTCCCGCCCACTCCACTCCTTCCGTTTACTGGCCACTCTTTGCTCCTGTTCTCTCCTCATTGGGGAATCTAATGCTTAATGTGTTTCCTGTTGACGAAGCCGTTTCATGGTCTTTGGTTTGTCCAAGCGGCTTTGGCTTCAAATGACATGACAAACACGCAAGCTATCCTCTTGTTCCTTTTCCTTTCAATATATATATATATATATGTATATATAATTCCTCAGCACTGAAACAAATATTGATTATTATTGGGCTCTGGTTCTGCTTGCTGCGTTGCTATTTGGTCAGAGCTTTCCGCGGATTTGGTGGGACAGCTTATGGGGTCCATTGACCTCTGCAACGATTATGAAACACTTGTCCTCAAAATGATGTTAAGTACATGGATTCTCTTGAAGCCAAGGTGAATCGACAACAAAACCGTTGAATGTATATACAGAGTTATCTATTTGCTATGCTTTTTGTCTTCGTCTTAAATTTGTCAAACTGATAATCTAAGTGAGTTAATTAATTTTATGCCGGACTTGATGATAAGCGACTAAGTGGCGTCGTTTTGTATTAGAAATTTAGGCTGACATTCCTAGTACTTGATTCAAAGATGAGCGAAAAAGGAAACCTAAAAAAAGTTGGGGCAGAAAATGGTAAGCTAGTAACCTTCTCAGGAGTAACAAAAAATAATTTTAGATGACTGGCCAAAGGCTCTTGGCCTGCAAGCTTCTGCGTTAAGTTTAATTTTTGAAGATTCAATTTCAGGAAATGATTACGCCATAGTTCATGGAACACTAAGTCTTAGGCAAGCAATTACGTTGTTCTTTTCTTCAACAAATAATTTACCCAATACATAGCAAAACAAAACCTTCCTTATATTTTTTAGTTCTCTGTAATTTACTGAAAATCCTTATTTAACATTCATAAAATGTCATAATTAAAGAACAGCTTTTGCATATTCTATTTGCTTTAACTTATAATAAGCGTATCATAAATCGAGGGTATTTACTTATAGTCTGTCGATAAGTAAATACCCTCGACAAAAATGAATCTGTTACTTCAAAAACAATTTGTTATACATAGTTCACAAATACCTTTTATTTCCCAATATATGTAATTCCAGCTCAGTGTTGATTCATTTCATAAAGTTAATCGCTAATGTCAGCTTCCGATTGTCTGTCCGCAGCAAACTGTAAGGTCGCTGAGCTCAGAGATCGTCTTGGTGACGGCACCACAGCAGACTGAATACCCAATTCATCACCTTGGGGCCCAATGATGGGAGCATAACGCCTTTGGCGCCAAGTATTCAAATGGACAGCAGCATAGGTTAACCCATCAACCACCTCACAGGTGGCATCATCTAGGCTGGGGCCTATGAAATGACCCCGAATACCGAAACGTCTGCATGCTCTCGGTAGATTAACCCAAAAGATTTTTTTAATTAATCGGCAGCCAAAGAAAAAGACATCAGTTATTTGATCCACAGAACTGCCTCTTAGAATCCAACCGAAAAAACGTTTGATACAACTGGTTTTGCTTATGTCTCTTTCCAAGTCCTCTGGCTGTACTAGAGGCGGCAATTCGGGATGCAACATTTTTTGTTTCCTTAGATAAAGTACCTGGAAAGGAATATTTTTCTTACCGTCCATCGAAATACTACTAATCATTTCTTTTCTCTTCGGCTTGAGTCTCTGGGGTGGAATATTTTCCTTGTCGTCTTCCGAAGTGGTACTACTCGAAAATTGAAGTCCCTGGGGTGGAATATTTTCCTTATTATCGTCGAAAAAGCTGCTACTCGACAATGCGCCGCGCATCACCATTTTCATCTTCAATTGAAGTCCATTGGGTGGAATATTTTCCTTATTGTCCTCGAAAATGCTGCTACTCGACAATGCGCGGCGCATCACCATTTTCTTCTTCAATTGAAGTTCATTGGATAGAATATATATATTATTTTCGTCCGACAAACTGGTTAATTCTGAGACAAATTCAGAAGACCTATCGGAGTGGAGTACATATGGCATTTCGCTTCTTAGTTCTTGAATAGTTTGAAATTCTGAAAACTTTCGTATCTATATAAACGACCGTTTAAAAACTGGTTCTCACACGAAACGACTATTTTAAATTTTGTTTAGGGAAAATAAAAAATACCAAAACAGATATACAATAAATAGTATATGAAAAATTTCTGATAATTTTATGTACTGTTCGTTAGAAGATTCTGTTCAAACTGAATGAAATACCTTATACACTTATGTATTTATCTTTCATAGTCGAAGAATTTAAATTCAAGGCGTTCTCGATTTCTCTGAAAATCTTGAATGAATGTAAAAATGATTTAAGAATAACAAAACTCAACCTTTTCTGCATTGTAACAAACACCTGATGAATTTTCTACCACTCTTTGAGAGTGTATAAACAAAAAAAGAAAGCATAAAATGATTTCAGATAAAACTTTGACCAAAATAATTTGGCATTGTTCTCTGATGGGAGGCACAAACTTTGCATAAAGAAAACATTTAACTGCAGCCAATTGTCCGAGGAATCTCTTTTTGCTGTCAACAATTCAGGGAAAATCTTTTTTTTTTCTCTTTTCATTTTTTTCGTCATTTTTATTACTTTTTTTTTTGTTTTTGTTGCGAATTGATAAATCGTAGCTATTTTCTTTATGAAGCGTAGCCAAACAAACATGTGAAATTGGCGAGAGAAAAAAGTTTCAACAGAAAAAAAAAGAAAAACTTCCATATTACTGCAATAAAAAATGAATGCCAGTGAGTGCATGTAAGTGAATGCATATGAATAAATATTTGTGGCAATTTTTTATGGATATTCTTTTTTTGATTGCCAAAAAATTCGGAAAGAGGAAAAACCCCAAGAAGAAACTCATCGCAGAATAATCAACTTACAAGTCATGAGTTTCATGTCACAAAATTTCATCGAGAAATTCTTCTATGAAATATACTGAAACACTTTATCGAAAAATTTCATAATATGTACCTTAGCCAGCTGTGGAGCAGTTAAATTTAATAATCCATCCGATGTTTGACCTATTCCCAGCTCTAACGCTTACCGCAATTGTTTATGGCATAATACGCATAAAAAGTTCAGGCAGAAGCAAATAGCAGACATTAAGGACAATAAATGGAAACTATTCAAAGCCGAAAGTTTAATACTCTATATTTGAGAGTTTTAAAACAAATATTGGGCATTTCTCATTTAAATTAGATATTAAATGAAAGGTTATTTTGGTTTTTGAAACTTAAAACGTTATTTAATAACAGGTTCTAATTAATCAAACCAAATATAAAACCATAGCAACTCATTTTGATATTACAGAAAAGTAATTTTTTGAATTTACCAACTTTTTAGTAATAAGCTAAGAGAATAAGTTCAAAGATATGTATAGAAAACCGCAAAAAGTCCGCAGGTTTGGTTTTAGCTAGCATTTATGGCAAACTTATATCATCAACCTAATAAACTCTTCTTACTAGAGTATTCAAAGTTAAAATCAACCAAGCGCATTAAATAGACGCCACGAGACGAATCCCGTTTAATTTAACGTTTACCATTTTTGCCACCCAAAAATCTCCACCCACAACGCCCATAATAAACAAAGCCACCCAAACTCACCCACTTCGCCACCTAGAAAAATCACCCTGACCCATGAGTTGCCTCTTTGTCTGTCTGGCTTATCTGTTGACAGCTTTTTGTCTGGCAAATTATAGACATTCGAGTGGAGTGTCCAGTATACAAGTAGCTACTCAAGTTGAACTAAATGCAATTAATTAGCTCTTCTATTGGCAAAAACTGAAGGCATGAAATTAAAGCCAAAATGCCATTTTCTAATTGTTACTTCATTTGTCTCTTCTTTTTTCTTTGCTTCTCTCGTAATTTATTATTGATTATTGATTATGATGGGTTGTCCCCCCACAAATTCAACCTACATTAAGTATTCTGTATTGGGACAAATTGCGTCGCATGTGTTTCTATTATTAACTTTGTTTAGTGGGCGTAATGTAATGTGATGCTTTTGATACCTTGTAGGGGTTCTGTTTTTATTCAACATCATTCTCTCTTGGGGTCAAAGTTCCTTCGAGGGGGCGAAAGTGTATGAAATATGTGAGAAAGATAGAGGTAAGTAGAAATTGAATTGAGTGTTTAGACACTTTGTTTTGGTTATGGCTATAAAGTTGAACTTTAATCCTTTAAGAAGCATTTTGCTATTTATTAGCATGTAGAACTAAAAATAACTTTGGGTCACAATCAATGCCAGGATAAAATGAATGAATAGTCAAATGATATTTCTATACTTATGAAGTAGCAATAGATCAAAATAAATCATTTAAGCTTTATGCAAATGATTAGGGAAGCATCTAATGAAGGCGTACGATTGGTAGTTATGCTTTCCAATTTTAAATTTCAATTTCTAGCCAAATGCATATAAAAAGAGTTTCAATTAACTGATTATTAAAATATGAATAAAATCACAAACTTAAACACCTTGAATCATAAATTACAGTTCAATTTAAGAAAATGAAGTTAGTCAGTAATATTTATTGATCTACGACTTAAACTGAAACTCAAAATAAAATATAATAAAAGTAAAATTCAGATATAATCCTTGTGCGTTATATTTGTAGTTGATATGTATATAATTGAAGTAACTAATCTTTTTAATATAATTATTGTTAACATTTGAGTTAGTCACATAATATCTGTAGCTTAACTCAAGTGATAGCCATAAACTAGTCAGCTTAATGTCAGATACACTTATTTATAAGTCTTCCATTCACTGCATTATCTTAAGATCTCCTTGTCTGACTCTTTCTCTGTCTATTTGTGGCACTCGCAAGAAGCCAAAACTGACAAATTAATTAATCAAAACAATGTTGTGGCGAATGCCATTTAAAGTGGCTAATGAAACAGCTTCACAACAGACGGCCAAAATTTCAACATGAAATGAGTTGCCACTTTTTATGGCCAATGCAATTTTATTAGAGCCACGAAAACTATTTGCTGCAGTTAAAGTTAAGGGAAAATAAAGGAAAAACTAAAACTGAAACTGAAGCTGAACACAGATGCTTACCCATACATATGCAAATGCAATAGTTGTATCTTTGTGTCTATGTGTGTGTGTGTGTTCGAGTGTTTCATGTTGTAAAATACAAAATAGAAAATTCAACGAGCCAAAACACAATAGTAATAGCAACAAACTAGAGCAAAAGGATTTTACTGATTGCAAGAATCACACACACAGACACACACAGGCACACACACAAACACGAAATATGTAGATACTAGCATTTTGATTAAAGAACTTCAAAGTTATCAGCAAAAATCAAACCATTTGCCAGAGAAAACCATCAACTAGAAAATGTAGAATTTATCTTATAATTGAAAATTTTTTAAAAATGTCACATGAAGTAAAAAAATTGGAAAAAAACAAAAATATTGATGTTACTTCAAGAAATAACCATTCAAATTTTATTTATTTATTTGTTTGTTACTTTTGCGGGACAATTTAAAGCTTTTAATTCGAAACTCACTTTTCTTTCATGTCCGCTCTGTATTCGAGGAACTAACACCTTAGTCATAGTGATGACAAATTTTTTGTTTTTCGAATTATATATCTATTCCGTCGTTAAGGATTTGTCAAATGTTAGCAATGCAAAGAGGGAGACGTTTTTAACCCCTTTTTCTGTATACTTTCTTGATCCTAGAAACCGAGTTGATATACCCATATTCCATCTGTGCGTATCGTCTTCCCTTCCTCAATTTAAAAGTTACTCGAATAAATTTGCGAGATCGGTCCACTATAACGTAAAACTGCCATAAAAACCAGCAGATATATGTAGGTACCTTATATAAGTAGAAAGACTTCGTGAGAAGTCTTTTATTATATATAGAAAAATGATAGTTCATTTTCCATATACATACACAGTATTTTAGGCTGAAAGAAAGATTGCAATCTTTCTACGGATTATATTTAAAAACTGTCATTGGAAGACATACAAATATTTCACATTTATTTATTTTATAATTAACTTCCTGATCAGCTCATAATTTATTCTTACTTCAATTACAGTCTGAAGAATATTAAAACAAATTTAATTTATGATGGCATAACAAGTTTTACATAGTCTGTTCTTCTACTCTCAGAAATATTTATATTTAAGCAAGACAAATTACTGTCACTAAACCAATAAAAAAGTGTTAAACAACATATTTAAAAAGTCAAAAATAAAATTCCACCTTAGGTTCTACCGAGATTTGAACTCGGATCGCTGGATTCAGAGTCCAAAGTGCTAACCATTACACCATAGAACCAGTTGTCAGCACGGCGAACGAATAACGTTCTGAAAATTAAGGCCCAAAGAGAAGAGAGCACAAATAAGAGAAAGTAAAATATAACTTAAGAGAAAATATAATTGGCAAGGCAAAAAAATATATAAAATGAAATATAAATAGATGCAAAAATAATAAAGCTGAGTTTTCTTTATTGTAATTATAAATTTATGTACATCATCGGAACAATTAAAAAATAGATGTTATTTTAATGGTTAAAAAGTTTCCGCAATTTTCCTTGCTTTAAATATAAAAGAAAGTGTAATTTCTATTCTATTAAATTCCTGTGTAGCATGCCCTTTAAAGGCCATAAATTTCCCATATTTTTCCTAACCAATTATAAACACAAGAACGTGCATTTATTGCCCACTCTGTCCCTCTCTCTCTCTCTCTCTCTTTACTTTAGTTCATTTTAGAGTCACTTCTTTTCCTTTGTTTTAACTATTATGTATATATGTATATACTTCTGTGGGGGCGTGACATGTCAATTATATGCAGTTCACTTTCATTGTGTTTGACTTTGTCTTTCAACTGTAGTCACTAATTAGCCAAACACTTGTTATTCCAACCATCGTAACCCGGCCATCGATGTGCCAGAGTGCCATGAACTTGTTGAAATGCCAGGACACGTTTACGTTTACATTTAGCTTATCCACCTGTATTTAAACTGTGTGGAAAGGGGACGGGCGTGGTTGGGGGAGGATTTTAGCGCATTTATTTTTATCTTCAACACCGCTCCATAGACGCCATTATTATCACATCATTTGCATGCGTTTAGAATAAGGACAACAGCTCGGTGCAGTGAATGTAATTTGATGCCAACTTTGACGACAATCTCATTAACATGACATCAAAATCGGAGACCCCACTCAGTGTGTTGTTATGTCGTCATATAAAGAAGGTTTCTTCACCTTTAATTGGAGTAACGACCATGATGATACCCTAAAAGGAATTTAATTTCCCTTTAAATATATGTGAAACTTAGAGACTTAAGCTTAGTTCCTAAAGATCTTGTCGAAGTTTCTGTATATTCACATTATTTTCCAAAATTTATATCAGAAAATGTCTAACAGTCCGTTAAGCTTGAAATCTTAGGATCTTTCCATTCAAATTTCTGTTCTTTAGGAAACTCTTAAAGCGTTGTTCATGGTTTACTGAACAAAGTCCCATTCTGTTAGTATAATTCAGGAAATCGATCGTGGAATTATAATTTTCGATGTCAATAACTATCTATTATTTTGCCCTTTGGCATTCTTTTAACCAATGAGTCGACAATTCCAATATACCCTTCTTTGCTACACATATTGGGTATGAAAAAGTACTGCAATGACTGGGAGATGAAATAGAATGTCTGAAATGTTAAATAATGGATGTTCTTCGATATGCGCAATCAATGCAATTGTTGTCTGCTGTCTGATAATAAAATTCCGACAACAAAATTGCATTTATCACATTTGTTAATAAAATGGATATTGTCGATAAGCTGGCTGAGGGGTGCTAGTGGGCGGGAATCCGAATTTCACATCTTAAGAAGTTGAAGAAAACTTCTTTCTTTGATTTGGTTTCTTTAATTTTCTAGAGTCAGACACAAGCTGATTGCTTTAAAAGCTTCATCAGGTTGAAAACTTTACTTTGTCTGAAAAGCTACCAAAAAGCTTTACAGTCCATTGGAAAAATCAGTGTACCATATAGATATTTATTATTACACATTTATTGAAAAAGATTAAACTTCTAATTCCTAGGCAAATATTAGACATACACATAAATATATTCTAGACAGAATCGACGAATTTGTAGGTGGTACTCATAGTCGTTTGTTAAGGCTTATTGTTAGTATTAATACTTTGCCTAAGATTGTAAAGAAATTGGTAAAATATTTATAGATGGATCGTCCAAACATTTAATGTCTCTATTAAATTAGTAATATTAGTAGGTAATTATATTTATTAGATATGCGCAAAAAAAGATCAAGTTTTACCAAACAAAATTCAAATTTAATAAAACTTGAAATACATTTTTGGTTTAATAATAAAGATGGTATGGATCGAATAGAATATCATTTAGCTTTATAGAAATGTATTTAAATCATGTAGCGTTATATCATAGAGCACCCATTGGATATAAGATTTTTATTTTTTATATGTATGTACGTATAATTTGTTAAGTGTTCACAATATTATAAAAATATATTATTTAAATCACAACAAAGACTAAGAACTAAGGATTCTAAACAAAAGATCATAACTTAAACAATAAAGTAAAATACACCAAAGGGAATCCCGTTTCTGAATTTCTTTCTAATAATAATCATGACTAGTACTTTACCAGTTCTTAAAATATTTAATTTAAACAGTAATCAATAATCGCAAGTTTCATTTAGGAATTGGAATACCTTTTAGTTTCTGAGATAGAATTCCTATTCTAATCTGTTTATTCTGAAAATCCAAAAATACAAAACAAAACGATCGACACGGTGCACCGATAAGACTCCCGGGAACCGCTCTGTGGAATGAATCAATTTTTTTGTATTTTCTTTTTTTTTTTTGCCGAAAAAAAATAAAAAACATTATCGCAAACAAATTATGGCACATTATGTCAGGGCAATGAGAGATAATAATGCACCCAACAACACAAAAATTATTTTTTGTTATTTTTGTGCACGCGTTAATCTATAATCTATGGATGTTTATATATACATTTCGGTACTTTGATGAAAAATTGATACGAATTTAAAATTGTGCTCCTTATTCATAGGTTTTACATATGGATTTTTCATAATAAAGTTTCATTAAATGTCCACGGCTTATTAGTTAGTTGAATTTATTAGTTCTGCAGATAATTTTATCAAAATTAATTGGCTGTGTAGTATAACTACCCATAACACTTATCAGTTAATGACAGTTAGCACATGATATACAAGGGTATAGAAAGTCGAGGCTAGTCTCTGATAATTCCTTTGATTACCATGCATGCAAGTGATTTGTAGGAAGATAATCGTATAAGCTTTAGCCATAAAGATCCTAGGAAATTGATTTTGATTTATACGAACAACGCGTTGAGTATCTAATCTTTTCTATTGCCCAATAGCTGTAGCCCATGTCAAATGTCGATGACGCGGGTAAATTTTGTTTTATTTTTGAATTTTTACCTTTTGGAACGGAACAATGACCATTGATTCTGGCATATAATAAATATTGAAAAGGAATTGCCGACTATTCATACATACATAGGTTTGTAAACCATGGATAGGTTAAAATTTCTGGCTTATCATATCATAAAAACAAAATGTTTCGCATTGTAAATTTCAATTGATAAGAAAGGAAGAAAAAACAATTGGCAACAAAGTGAATCGGTCAATTGCTTATAAATATATGCCGCCATATAAGCCGGACAACCAAGAAGTTTACCAATTTAGATAAACTGCTCGATATGTTGAAGAAATTTTGATGATTCATTAAATGTCGTCAACATTGTATCTATTTTTATAAATTTTATCTTAATTTAATTAATTTCATTTATTTTTAAATCCATTTATCCATGCATTCTTATCAATCTCGCTCTCGGATACAATAAAAAGGTTTCCTCTTTCATTTCAGAACTCCATTTGTTGGACGCGTATTTCAAGAGTCGGTACTTATTTAATATTTAGTGTATAATAGTTTCTATTGTTTTGTTTCCGATTTAAATGGTAAGAAAACTTTCCCAACATGCGTGAGCTGATAAAAACCACACAAAACAAAAATGATAAAAATCGTCTGGACTCGAATCAAGTTCAGGCCTTGTCTCAAGGTCTATGTGAACATTCGACTAATTCACTATTGTATACCACATAGAAATCTCTTTTCAAAAAGATAGAGAGAGCGATTAGGTTTTAACTGATTAGAGTTAGAACATTTAAAAAAAAACGACTGAAATTTAAATAAAATAAATGTGTCAAAGAAAATTTATAAAGAAATCTATTTGTCAATAAATGCCGATAAGCAAATTATAATCATGCCAAAGATTGTGCATTTAATATTAAGAGAAAATTGAATGCTCTTTGGCAAATTTGAGAAATAATCCTAAACATTTATGTCACTTGGTTCTAGTTTTTATTTTTAAATGGTAAAAAAAATCCATTGACAATCTCAACGAAGTTGTATGAAAGAAATCAGCCTTATGTTTTTGTATTGCAAGACATAAAATTTAATAGATATTATAGTTTTAATCTATAATTTTCCACAACTTATATTTTAGATAACAGACCTTTATCCATGACAAAGCAATTTAAGTGGCTACCATGTCGATATGACCAAATAGTCGTTGATATTTTTGATCTGTGAAACTAAGCACAATTGTGTGTTTGGTTGAGAGAAGTCTCTTGGTCTCCATAGGGGCAAAGTGTTTAGAAGAGGACTCTAAGATATCTTGTACATACGAATGTTCTTATCCGACACAAGAGTCTTAACAAAATCTGAGTATACCCCACTAAAATATAGTTGTTTCTTTCACTGATAAGAGTTTCAACTGTGTGTTTCAGTGTCAAAGCAAAGATCTTGTTTAGAATGTGTGCGTAAAACACATCATTTAATTTTCTAATCCCAAAGTCACCAAAGTGCGAATGAGAAGGCCATATATATCCCCCCAATTGTTGATAAGAAATACATAACACAGCGGCATTTGCCGTTGGCATCAGGTATTGACGGCGGCGACGACAACGACAACGACGTCAACGTCGATCGACACCAGCAACGTTTTCTATAGCATCCGATCCTGAAGAGCGCGATCAGTTCACGCTTTGCCCACGCTGCTTGCGGTCGTCTGTGTGTCGTCGTGTCTCAAGAACAGGAATAGACCCCTCTAAGAACAACAACAAAATATTCAAAACCGTCATATTTTTACGGAATATCTAACAATTTATTAAGTCAACAAATAAATTATGTAAGTTGGCCAAAAGAAAGAAAAACAAACAAAAACATTTTATCGTTATGACAAATATGAAAACAAGTGCGTGACTTCCCTCAAACACGTGCAAAAAATAATAGAAAGAATCCAATTTTGTTCTCTATGGCCATCAAAAAAAATAAAGAAACATATTTTGTTTTATTTTTGCTCTTCTTTAGACATTCGTCTTTCGTTTTTAGTGGGTCAGTGCACTTCGATTCGGGTTCATTGTCATGCTTACCGCTATATTTTGCCATCTTCGTTTCGTTTGATCGAGCGAGCCTCTTTTACATGGAGTGGACATCTCACCTCACCCACTCTCGTTCTCTTTCTTGCCCTACCAATCTGTCCGTCTATTCCCCAATTCCGAAGAGAATAAATATAACCAAAAATGCTTGATTTTAGGTGACATGGCCCACATCCCTCCCTTTTCATTTTCTGTGTTGTCATTTGTTGTCGTCGTCGTCGACGTCTGCGTTGGCGAGAATCTCGCAGTCTTTTGGGCAAATATTTTTAGATGTCGCTTGGCCTATTATCAGTTTTGTTTTCACACGCTTGTTCTGCCTCTCTTTCTCGAATTTTGTTGTATATATTTTCTCAAGCCAAAAACTATTGTATGTAACTTTTCCATAGTGGGCTGCAATGAGTCTTAGGATCAGGCGAGTTTGAACGGAAAATGTCTCGACAACGGCTTATCAAGAAAGCCGGTTTTCTATGATTGAGTCTGACTACTGTTTCCTGATACTACGCCGCTGTATTATACTAAGTTGTATATTGTAATACCCTGGAAACGTAAAATTGTAGAGCACATCAGTCAACAAAGAGAATAAGATTCGTGTATTACAGTTTTTATTCCCTTATGTATGTAGAAATCACAGAATAAAACAGGAGATAAAAAATTTTAGATAAATAACTGCTTTATAATTGGAGCCTATCATTTAACTATCGTTAAACCTATAAGTAACATATGTTTGATAACTATATAACAGTTAATTATCTGGCTTAATGTCTATGTATAACACTTATTTAGAAACGTCAATAACTGACTTGGTATTATTTAACATTATCATACATACATTGTACAGTGTAAAGTCCGTGAACTTTGAAACAGTTAACATATTATATGTTATAAATTGTTTATAACAGATTATCTTTTTATAATTAAAATCAGAGACGAAACCACTTGAACACTTCACTGTGTAACAGGTAATACTATGGTAAATCCTTTCGACCGACATATGTATATGCTTAATAGTTTTCTTAACTAGTCGGATGAGAAATGATTAAGTATCTTAATCGACTTCATTCGATCTACTTAAACTCGATTTGTATAGCAGCTTTTCAAAACATTCTAATTACTGGTAATACCCGAGTCGACAACCTGACGATCAACTTGTATTACGCAGCCATTAAACTTGATTTCTATTCATAATTTGATTTTATAATTACGAGCATGAGTTCGTCGCGTGCCTTAGTGTTTATTCATCACCACGAAGAGGTTGCTATGTTTCTTTCATATGATTTATGATGTTTATATTTGAACTTACTCAAGTGATAATCGTATTCCCAACCAAAAAAAAAAAGTGAAAAAGAAATGAATGAACATATTGCGCCCTGCAATAACATCTCAATTATGAAATGATTTACCTCAAGGTTATGAGTGTTTCCAACAAGTTAAAAGCGCCAATTATTCACTTTAAATGTTTTTGTCTATTTCCACGACATGTTGGGTGTCAATCAATCAAAAATAATCACAGTCGAGCGTTACTCTATACTCTATCTGCCATTACACCTGACCCTTTGGACTGTGGCTAAGTCAGGTGTCTTAGAGGTGTGCTTTTTATTTTGTGTTTGCCTTATTTAAATTCTCTGCTAGCATTTGGCTATTATTTAGTTTCTTTTATTTTGTGGTTATTTTGGGTTGTTCTTATCATTGGCGACTGTCGACCATTTATTGATTAATAAAATGTTATGGAACACAAGTCATGGAACTTTTGTGTATATAGATATCAGAAGAATTACGAAGAATGGACTTTGGTAACAGGGAAATAATATCAACTATGTTTGGACAGACTTCTGGTAGCGTGTGTTTTTTGTGATATAGCTAGATAAGTCATTATATAACCTGCTGGGCAATTGGAATTCTCAGTCGATCGTCATGGTAACAGGTGAAAGCCAAGTTAAGGAAGTAACCATATATCTGATAGTTTGAGCCGTCATCTGTTTTTTTTGGTATTTACTTATATATGACCCCCTTTTCAAAGTTGGCCGACCAATAATCAGGTGTTAAGTAATAATCTTTTGACGATAAGAACACTTTTTTATTCATATGAAACGGAAGCCTTGACACAGGCCTTTCAAGTTTTCAGCTCTTATCGTTTAGATGAAAATATTTATATACAACATATTTATAAGTATATATAGCAAAAAAACGCATGTACTTTAGCCGTAGATGAGGTGATTGTGTGGTCAATCAAGAAAATAAGCTAACATCAATTCGATTTTGTTTTCACAGTCAATTGAAATGTCCACAAACGAGGCGCTCTTTAATCGTCCTGGCCCCAATCGCCTGAGGCAAGCGGAGGTCTATCGCACCACCGTACCCACAGAAGCCGTTAAGATACGGATGCATAAGGATGGACTCGGTGCCGAGGAGCCCATCTCTATACCCGGCCTTCTGAAGCGCACTGTCAACAATTATCCCGAGTATCCGGCGTTACGTTCAAAGAACGGCAAAAATGGCTACACGACTGTTACCTACAGGTAAGCATCGAGAGAGAAGTTGCTAAGCTAATTAGCCCGGCTTTCGATTTTTACGCTTCTTGGCGAAATTCGTTTAACGTTGATTGAATTTAATCAACCGACAACTCAACCCACCTGATGCCATCATCTTTCCATTCGACAGACAATATGAGCAAAAAGTCCATCAGGTGGCCAAAGCCTTCATTAAACTGGGCCTAGAGGAGCATCATTCGGTTGGTGTGCTGGCCTTCAATTGCGCGGAATGGTTCTACTCGGCCATGGGTGCCATACATGCACGCGGTATTATAGCTGGCATCTATACCACAAATTCGGCAGATGCTGTCCTCCATGTGTTGGATAACTCGAAGGCTCAGATCGTTGTTGTCGATGATTCCAAGCAGATGGATAAAATTCACGCCATACGCGATAAGTTGCCCAATCTAAAGGCTGCCATTCAGATTCAAGAACCCTATGCTCCATACCTGAAGAAGGAGGATGGCTACTATAGGGTGAGTTGGTTTTAATCTTCATTAAACTTTCATTTGAAAATATCCAATTGGGTCTTCCATTTTTTTTCTTTGTTTTTTGCAGTGGTCGGAAATTGAGTCGATGAACGTTAGCGATGTGGAGGACAAGTTCAAGCAGCGTCTGGAGAATATTGCCATCAATGAATGCTGTTGTCTGGTCTATACATCCGGCACTGTCGGTATGCCCAAGGGTGTAATGCTGTCACATGATAACATCACCTTCGATGCACGCGGCATTGTAAAATCGCTGGAAAAGATTGTGGTGGGAGCTGAATCTATAGTATCGTATTTACCACTTTCCCATGTGGCTGCCCAAACGGTTGACATTTACACAGCGGCTGCCATTGCCTGCTGTATATGGTTTGCCGATAAGGATGCCCTAAAGGGAACCCTGGTCAAATCATTGCAAGATGCCCGTCCCACACGATTCATGGGTGTTCCTAGGGTCTATGAAAAGTTCCAGGAACGTATGGTTGCCGTTGCCAGTTCTAGTGGTAGCTTCAAAAAAATGCTTGCCGGCTGGGCCAAGGGCATCACATTGAAGCACTACATGGAGAGTCAAGGGTAAGTAGCAAAAGAGCCTACAAAAAAAAAAAAACAAAAATGTGCTTCAACTTTAACTTTGTGTGCGCATAAATTATGCAAAAAGGATGCACAGTTAAAGTGGCTTCCAACTCCCTTCCTATGCACAATCCCGGCCAGCCTCTGTCGTGTTTTGGCCCGCTAAATTATGCAAGTGCTTCGCTTGCCAACGGCGTGCTCTGGTTTTAAGCGAAAATCACTGACAACAACATTCCTCATACGTCACGTTGAACCTGCCAGCTAAAGCTCCTTGCTGGCATTTACCAGAACATGCCATGGCGGACACGAGCCAAGGAGTAAACACATCGGGATTTTCTAGGAGATATTTGGCCAGCGTGTGTGTCAGGCTTTCAATGTAAAAATATCTAGTAAAACTTCAAGCCTGTTGAAGTTCATATACCCTTTACATTCGCCATCTAGCTATTTACTTTTAAGCGATTTCTTAACTCAATTTCATTATCAAGGTTAACCATTCCAGGTACAGCCTAAATATGCTTTATCTTCTTATATCAAAATCTCTTAAATGCCAAATTTACTTCAAAAACCTTAGAATTCCATTGAGATGCATGGTAGATAGCCAGGTTGAAACCCCTTATACCATTTGCAAGGGTACACAAAAAGTGCTTTAGCAGTGATTAGATTACAGACATAGAAAAAGCATTAGACTGTAGAAAAAGAGCATTCTGATAAAGTACTAAGAAATAACTTGATAAACTCAAAGACTTCTCTGGTTACTTCTCAAAGACTTCTATGACTTTAGCTAAACTAGAGTTATCTTTAAAAGTGTAGCTCAAATCCTTTTCAGCTTCTTCAGTGTGCAAAAAGTAAAAAGATGTAATTGCTATCTCATAATTTATACAATATTGTAATTAAACTTTTCACATTTATCACACTTACAGCAAAACCTCTGGCGGTTTCCGTTACAAGATTGCCAAGTCGCTCATCATGTCTAAGGTGAAACAGGCCTTGGGTTTCGATCATGTGGTTACTTTGGTCAGCGCCGCTGCTCCCATGTCGCCGGAGACTAAGAAATATTTCCTTAGTTTGGATTTGAAAATTCTTGATGCCTTTGGCATGTCGGAGACTGGAGGATGTCATACCATTTGCCTGCCTGACTCGGTGTCCCTCAATTCCATTGGCAAAACGATGCCTGGCTGTGAGTCGAAGATCATCAACAAGGATGAGAGTGGACATGGTGAATTGTGTATACGCGGACGTCATGTGTTTATGGGCTACATTGACAATAAGGAAAAGACCGAAGAGTCACTGGATGATGATTGCTGGTTGCATTCCGGCGATTTGGGCTATATCGATGACAAAGGTTATGTTTGCTTAACAGGACGTTCCAAGGAGATTATTATTACAGCCGGCGGTGAGAATATTCCACCAGTTCATATTGAGAATATGATCAAAAAGGAATTGGATGGTATTTCCAATGCCTTCCTGGTGGGTGAGCAACGCAAATATCTTACTGTGCTGCTAACAATTAAGGTAAGTTCCACATGGAAGATACAATTCTTCAGCAGATAAATAATCTCAATTTCTTTGCGGTAGACCGAACTGGATAAGGATACTGGCGCGCCACTTGATGAGCTTACCCATGAGTCTTCGGTATGGGTGAAATCATTGGGAGTTGAATACAAGACTCTTTCGGAAATCCTTAAGGCTGGCCCCTGCCCCAAGGTATGGAAATCCATTGAGGATGGCATTAAACGGGCCAACAAACACTCCATCTCGAATGCCCAAAAGGTGCAAAAGTTCACCATTTTGCCACATGATTTCTCCATACCCACCGGTGAATTGGGACCAACTCTGAAGGTCAAGCGTAATGTGGTAGCTAAACAATATGCCGATGAGATTGAGAAACTCTATGCCTAAAGAGGGGCATAAGTGGCGAAACGATAATCATCTAGGAACCTGAGCTTTAAACCAACAACAAAACACAAAAACTGAATTAACTGAATTTAACGGACTTTTTATGCCATTCATTGAGTGCCAGTTTTAGGATAGAAAACCAGTTGACACTGGAGTCAACGTTTAGGACAATTATGCTAGTATGCTTGTGCCTACAAAATAGTCCTTAGATCAACAAACTATTCTGATTTCAACACACACACATATATATATAGTTATATATATAGGTGTATATACTATATAGAGAGATCTTTTATACTTAGTACTTTTTTAAGTCTAACAAGCAAATTGTATTTAATTTGTTTTTATTTTTTATTAACTTGAAACGCAAGATAAAAAACAAAACAGAAACAAAATTGTTTATTGTCTGGAATTTATACAATAAATATTTTTGCTTAGATATATGTCAAAAGAGATGTGATTGCAAATGGTTTACAATGGCTTAGAATGGAATATCAATCGGCGCAAGTGGTACTCTCCTCTAACTCTGCATTGATTGTTCAGGCCGCTCTTGCCCCTCCCCCATAGCAATTGGTGATTCGCTGCCATCTTCTAAGCCTTTGGCCAAACGTTCTGCTACACGTTGCATTAGTTCCTCCACGCTCATCTCGATCTTAATGCAAGCATGACGATGGACATCGTAACGTTGATCTTGACCACATTTAATGCGTTCACATTTCAAATTCAAACTAAACCAACTGCTCACATCCTTGTACCCGGGGCGACATTCGCATTCATTGTGAGCGATGCATTGGCTATGCTCCGGACAACCGCCATGGCAAATGGGACGACAATTGAATTCGTGGTTCTTCTGCTGATGCTGATGGGAATGCTGATGATGATATGAATGCTCATAGCCCCGCATGCAACGGCATTTGTTGGGTTCCATGCAATAGCTGTGGGCGGGACAGGCCTCCATACAGATGGGTTCACAGAAACCGAAAAGTATTGTGCGATAACCAGGGCAACAGACTTGAACCGTATCCCAACGAATGCGTTCCTCATACACGACATACTGCTCCGTATCTGTGCTGCCACTTGGAGACTTGGTAACCGGCACCTGGTACTTGACACTGATATTCTTTTGGCAATGACCATTCGTAATGGCAAAGCCCAGACCGGTTGATGCCATTAGACCCACACTGAATAGGAATAGTGGTACCACGGCTGTGATTGCCGACAGCATTGTGCGTACTTTGTGGTCACTCCAAGTGCACTAAACGCAGCATCAGTTGATAAAAGTGAAATTCTTTTGTTCGACCATCCTCTTGGGACAGACAAGGCAGACAGTTTGCCAGATGATGATAAGTCGTTACAGCGTTTGTTTTGCAAATGTCGCCTTATCAGGGAATTGTCGCAGCATTGGAAATGTACCGAGACGACTTGATCACACATTTCACATCAAACATGTTGCAAGTTCCTAGAATGCCGATCAGATCTGCCAGATCTGTTTTGTTTTATGTTCAATTGAAGAAGTTTCGTTGAATGAAGCAATTAAATATGTATTACTTTCGCAATGGTATCTTCTCATGGGCTTGTTGATTCATCAGATTATCTCGAACCGAACTTAAAGATGGCATTCAGGTAAACGGTCGGTCACTAAAAGAATTATCTTAAGTTGATTTTTCGTCAGAATTACATATGTATATGGCCCGCTGAACTGGGGAGATATGCTGTATTAGAAAATTTCCTTTAAAATCATACTGTGGGTCTTCTTCAAATCAAAAAATATTAGCTGCATTCTCTTCTGTGAAACTTCCGGACCTTCCAATTGCTTCTACGAATGGTTGACAAAGTGTTCCAGTCTAGAAGTTTACCAAATTTGTGGCCAATCGGATTGTCTTGTCTTGAAGTAAAATTCTCTACGACACTTTTGTTGATCTGTACGGGTGACCAATATAAATGATAAAGTGTCTCTAGACTCTGGAAAACCTCAATAATGTAATGGAAAATAAATGCGGGCGTATTATGTACAAGCGTCTATGTATGTATATAGACATATTCTGTTTCCGTTCATATATGTTGTTGTTTATAGGAATTTCTGAATTATTACATTGTACACGCTTAAAACCAAAAAAGGTTTCAATTCCTGGCCATTTTAATTTTTTTAATTTTGAACCTAAATCAAAAACGAATATTTCAAATCTAAAAAACCTTTTCATATTTTTTATTTTTAATGGCATAATTTTAGGCTTCGCTGTTAAAACTTATTCAATCTTATTGCATACTTGAAAGCAAAATGAATTTCATAAACATTCGACCATTCTGAGGACCCTACCTGGTTTGTAAGACAAACTTACAAGTGTTTTAGTATGAACAACCATATTTAGACACGTGTGTTAATAAGGACAACTAAATATTTATCGATATTTAATGTACATCCATCTTCATTAGTCAGTCGTGGATCTAGGTTTAGGAAATGGATGGAGCTCTATCTCTTAAAATATACAAGAATTATAGAAGTTTTGGAATGTCCTGTGTCCCTGTCTTCAAGGGGCAGAGTTTCCCCTTGATCAGCTCTTTGCAATACGTGAATAATAATAAGTTGAATAATTGCCAAAATCCTTTACTAACATTTTACCAATTCTGTCAAAGCAAACTCCGCAGACTTTTGAGATGTCTTTTGAATATTTTCTTAGAATAACTTGTATTTCGTCGACAAAAAGACAAAACCCCATACTGGCATTGCATATATGTATGTACAAATGTAAATACATATCTACATTCATATGTATATTTATCATTAATATCTGACAAAAGGCGAAAAAAAAAACAGCTGAGCACATGCCGTCTTTTGCTAATGCCAACGTCAACGTCAGCGTCGCCGCTTACTATTCCAGAGAGTGCTGGCCTAACCATATTGTGTTTGTTGTCTGGTCTCCCAAAACACAAGTTGGATAAGTATTATATGTACATATGTACGTACATAGCTCACCTACTACCTACTTACTAGCTAACATGTTGTACGGGTATCTCATAGCTATCTGCATAAATATGTATGTTCGTATATGTAAAGACAGCTACTGCTGGCGGAGGATGAGGAGAAGGATGGGCGGGGCAACCATCCAAACAACCAACCAACCATTCATCCATCCATACCCGTTATACATGTGTGTACATACAACGACATCGACTAAGTTTTGCATATGAATATTGTGCGTTTGTGTTGCTCGATATATACAAATAAACATGAGCAGAAAGCAGGCGAACAGAAGTGATTAGCAGGCAAAGGCAAAAATGTAGTCAGAGGCAAAAGGCAAATATGTGTATGCAATGTTGTTGTTGTACTTGTAGCTTGTGTAGTAGACGGACTTTAATGTTACCCCATATGAGAAGCTAAAACGGTAACAGGCGACGACGTCGGCGACGTTCTCTTCAAAAAAAAAACAAACTTTATACGTAATGTTGTGTGTTTTTACATATATGTATGTAAGTATCTAGCTAGCATGCACATATAAATGAATATATGTACATATGTATATACATACATATATTTGTATAAATATGTACATACAGTTGTAATGAGCAGAAGAGAAAAAAAGGAAAACACACACATGTATACAAAATAAAAGCGAAGCAAGCAGAAGCAAAGCGAAAGCCAAAACCAGAAATGGGCATGAAAATGAAATATAATAGGCAAGTGGAGGGGGCGAGGGGAAAGACAAGCGGTCAGGTGGGGGGCACTGTGACGTCGAGCAATTTAAATATGTATGGGTGTAAGTTTTGGTGAAAACATATGTAACCTGTATGTTGTATGCTGTCTGACTTGTTCATATGTACATACATATGTATGTATGTACATCCATGTGTGCCGATAAGTTTGAGTGAGCCCATCGCTTACTCTCATCATGATGACGATGACGATACTGATGATGATGACGTAGCAAAAGCTGTATGCATGTACATATGTATGTCTGTATGTATGTACATATGTTGACTACACCAACAACAACAGCAACAACAACTTAATTTGTTGTGATTATCGGCATTCAGCGGGTGCTTCATACAACTTAAACGTTTCATGATTTGCCTTCCAAACACTGGCTGTCAGAAAAATTAGCATGCTCCACGGTACATTTAACTAGCGAGGCCATAAGAATAAGAACGATTTAAAACGTATGAATTGTTTAATAACACGACTTAGGCGGTTTGGCATAGAGGCACAATTTTTCATAGACTTTATTATCCATTTTTAGCTGCTTTTGTTTCGATTTGATCGAGATTAATCGTTCTCCGGATCCTACTATACAGTTCATCCTAGAAATGCTTTATCGGATTGAGGTCCTGAATTGGTCACTTGGAATCACTTCTTTAGTTTCCATTTTAAACTTTCTAAATTAAAACAAAAAAAACGAAAATTAAAAATATTTTAAATGACATATGTACATATGTATGTATATGTAGCTAAGTTCTTCAGGACATTTATGACAGACACTATGAAAAAGTAAAGACATAAATTTCGAGATATTTTTAGATATTATGGAAATAATTTTCTGTCAATCAAGTGATCATTTGATGATTTAGAATTTAGATACTTTAGGAATTGATCTAGCTAAAATGAACAATGTTTTCCTACTTATCATAAAACAAAGACGTCGACCATTAGCAATTCAGAATTTTTAACCTAATCGAGTAATTCTAACATTTTTTTAACCTAGTTCAAAGGAAACTAAATTATTTTTTTGTAATCACTTAAGTATTATTGTATGAAATTAAATTTTCGTTTATGTCTTTAACAACTGTATGTATTTGGTTTCATTTTCAAAGCGAACCCTTTCCCCCAATTTCCATTTCAATCATGACTTACACAATTGATAGTTGACATTACTTGGTTATCTTCCGTTGAGTCTGCTTGAATTCAGTTTTCAGCTTATCTGCGCTGGCATGTAACATTCATTGGTCGTATAATCATGACAACGCATAAATAATTGCCCTCATATACCCCATTTCCATTCGAATCTGAATAGTAGGCCTGGAGAATTTTCCATTATGGAGACGCAAAGTGCGGCATCATCGAAAACAGAGACTGCATCTCATCGATGCGTAGCCGAAAACAGATAAGACCCAAGCCCAGGGCCTTATGACAGTGACAGTAATGACGACGATGGGACTGATGGGGTATTGAAAATGGAAAACATACATATTATAGAAGCCATAGGCTTTTGTGACTTCTTCGGTCAAGCGATTAGCAGGCAAAAGTCCAAGTACATACAATGGTCTTGTGACGTTCGAATGACGTAAGTGCATTTGTGCATTACGAATGTGCATTTATGGCTTTAATAGATAAGCAAATGTATCCTTAGTTCTAAATGGAGAAGGGTTTTTAGGAATTGTTATAAAGGGAGAGAAAGCATTTCGCAACATCGTTGTGAAACGAAAGTGAAAAAAGTCTATTGGTCGAGTTGGTCGACTAATTGCATTAAGTTTTGCGGTACTTTGGTCGAGGCGGTTAATCTTAAATCTTGAGTAAGATACTAAGGGTTCGGCTTATGCCAAAGTTGGGCTTCTAATGTCCTTGCACTGAGCAAGCTTGTCAAAAAACCTAGATATAAAGGAGTTCTTTTAGGTGGAAATCTTGAAATTCTATGAACATTTTTGTAGTTTAGGAGAACTGATAATAGTCACTTCTTCGATTGCTTAACCAAAATGTTGTTCCTTAAAGCTTCTTATAATGTACATACATTATGTATATGTATGATGATAATATTACTCTTTTTACTCTTTTAACCCGCCTTGCAATTTAGAGGTAAGTGGTAATGGTAAGACGTTGATAAAGTATCGGTCAGTATTGTTCATTCTTGGCCTAATGGTAAGATATAGTTAAAATATATATTGTTAAGCGGTCAACTTGATTCATTTATGGTTCATTTTTTTAAAGCTTTTCTGAAAATCTTTCTTATTTGTGTGAATTTTCATATCAGTCGATACCTATACAGCCGTACACCAGACAAATGTGGCCAATTTGTCAAGAGTCTCTGAGTTTGCGGACAGCCTAATTGAAGATGTGTTACCGCTTTCACATTGACTTTGAAAATTTTGTCACCTGTTGATATCTTGAAGCGTTGTTAGTGCTTTGTTGTGTTAATGATGGTATTAATAGAAATAAGCACAGTTTTAAATACCGGTTGTTATTGTAATTGCTATTTAGTAGAATGACTGACTGGTCAGTAAAAAGAGAGAGGGAGAAAGACCTCTCAGAAAGAGAGAGAGTCAGAGCGAGATTGTCAAGTGAGAGCGGGTTAATATATGTATATTGTTGTTGTTATCTTTCCCATTCTGACTGATATGCTTGGCAAGTAGAAATGAGTTTAGTTGCATGATGTGGGGAACGGGGTCCGAATGCCAGAAGGGGATACGAAGGCACTGCAATATACATGTGCGTGTGTGTGTTGGGGAATATGTATGTACATGCTTGTTTGTCAATATATACACATGTTATTTGATTTTCGTTTCGCTTTTTATGTCTGTCTGTCCGCCCCATTGCCGCTGTCAGAGTGTGTGTGCGTGTGTGTGTGTGTGTTTGCCGCACTTCTGTTGCTCGGTACATGAATATAAATGTTGTTTATCTGCCCTCCGCCTTACTGCCCGACCTATACCCCAAACCCCTCCCCAACAACATCTACATAGCAGTAGTTTAGTGTGTGTATCGTTTGCGAGTGTGCCAGTGAGTGTGTGTGTGTGTGGTATGTGCATGAATATGTGTTGCTTCTTTATTGTTGTGTGTACTTGTTGTTGCTGTTGTAGCTTTGTCTGGCTCACTTGCTGCTGCTGCTGCTCGTATGAACTTTTTTTCGCTTTGGCTTTTGTATTCGGTCGGGGGGTCTTTCGGTCTGGCCTCTTGCTAATCAATGCTGTGCGCCGGGTTATTTCGCTATATCTATATGTACACAAACAAATCTACAAAAGTCACAGACATGCACATGCTCATGTTGTATTATTCGAATCTCTCCTCTCCGCCCATATACCACCACCCCCCACACCATCATACCATATGAGATTGGTGCGTGTAAATTGTATGTACAACAAAACACAATGTTTTGTCGGCATTACATATGCAAAAAGAAGAAGAGTAGGCTCACACATGTATGTATGCATGTACATCAAAACATATAGAGTACATAATATATGTACACACATACATATGTAAGTATGCATATCATTTCTGCTATAGAAAAACTTAAGGCTAACCGCTAGAAATATGAATGGCGAGACGGCAACGCACTACGCCCAGTCATAAAGGGGGAAACATAAAATAAAAACAAACCCTTCTTGACCTCAGCTGGGTTTTGAGGGGTAACTGAGAGAGATATGTGACTTTTGGATATCCCATGGTGCTTATGTGGGCATAACGGTTGTTTCTTTACCCAGTTGTTGGCCTTGAACAACGGAAACTCAACTCGAATACCCTTTCATACCCTCAAGAAGAGCACTTACATTTTATTTAAATGTTATCTGTCAAGAAAGGTCCTTAATGTTCATTATACATTTGTATGTGTACATATGTACATGCAATATGTTTGTCCTATACATAATTGTATATGGCTTTTTAAGGGCATTCACTCTTCGGCAGTATCAATTTCCATAAGGTTTGATTACCTAGAAATTCTTGATTACTTTCTTTTAGGATGGACTTAATTTTATAAAGAATTTTCTTCTATCCACAGCTTTAAAGCTAAAATTGATTAAAAAAAACCAATAAAAAGATAAAAATAACAATATACCAATAAAATGAAGTTAATATAAGTTTATATGCATTTGAATTCCATAGCAAGACAGACAATTGAAATGCATTTTATAAATGTAGGGTATTTTAGCAATAGAACAATTAGAAAATGAACCAGAACAAGTTATTTTTTGCTTGTGACAGCTTACGAGATCTTTTGTAGAAATATTTACGTATCGAGGTACTGATGCATAAATAGAAGAATAGTTTTTTAAACATTATTTATTTATGTAGGTACTGTTATACACTTGAAGTTTATTGATAAAATTTAAAGTTTCGATATTGAAGATATCGAAAGTCAAAACTTAAACTGTGAGTTTAGTCTTTGATTTGATTTTGTAATGTTAGTTTTTACTGTTAAATATCTCTAATTTGAATGAAATTCTTTTGTTTTTGAAAAAAGTAGTTTTTCTAATCAAATAGATAAAACTAATTTTTAAAAAATTAGGACGAGGAACCTAATCAAAAATGGTTGGATAGCTCGATTAAAATTGATTGAAGTAATCATGCTCGATATATCTTTGATATATGTAAATCAAACCTACTTGGCATACTTGAAAGTTTAGGTGGCGAAAAATCGATATTTTCCTTATAAAGGCCGCATTTATCGTAAATTTAGTTAACTTTAAAAGTTTAAGCAATCGAACTTTTTGCTGCCCTTTAATAGTCAATATTAGTCTGTAGCATTCAGATATGCAGAGAATTACGATGACATTGTACATCTTTTGCAATCCATTTCCGTATATAAATTGTTAAGTCTATAAGGTCCACTCTAAAACTGAATTCTTTTATTGTTACCGTTTGTTGTCAGTTGTAGTTAAGGTGAGCTTTCTTTTGCAGTATAAATGCCCAGATGCCTATTGTATGGCCCCCCTTTCCGTCACATTTATACATTTACAACTATCTGAAGATACATACAAAAATATATTCATATCTACGCAGATACTTACATTATGTATTTGTATATATAGAGAAGTATTTGTATATAAAGCTCTCCGATTTTTATCTTTCGCTTTATTTGATATAATTCCCCCATATACCGTTACACATATCACACACACTTAGCCATAGATTTGTATGTAGAGAAATACTATAACAACAACAACAAAAAAAAAAAACAAAAAACCAAAAACAACTGCAACTATTTGTGTTGTGTGTAGTTTTGATGCAATAAACACACTCCTCCCGCAGAGCCCCTTGCCGTGTCACCGACTGCTCTTCATACACTCTCTCCTTAGTTGTTCGCGCTATTTGCCACTCCCCACTCACCGATATCCGCCCCCTTCCACCATAAGCTCCAATCGCTGAATTGCCTACACTTGTTACGGATTCATGGGCTGCTGTTCATTGGTAAATAATTTCATAATAATGTTGTTGTTGGCAAACATAATAAAAGATAAGCCGCAAAAAGGAGTGGGGGATAGAAAAAGAAAAAATAAAAACAACAAACTACATACATAAGCAAACAGCATACAAATTACAACAATTACAATTGTGTTAATAATATTTCATTTTGATTGCGATATCATTGCCCATACAAATGACTACATATTTACATAGCGAGTGAGAGAGAGAGGGAGAGACGTACATATGTATAAACATACACATATGCGGCAACATGGTTAGATGGACGCTTTTGACATTTTGCAATAAAATAAATTAAACAATAAATTATAAATTTGTACAAAAAATGACTGTTTGAGTAGCAGGCGCACAGAAGCCCGAACACTGTACTTGAACGTCGACGCCAGCAGCGGCAATGATGGCGATGATGACGACGACGCCAGCGTTTTGGGTCTGAGCTTCGGACTGGTGTTTGTGTGAAAGTAAATTTTTTTTTACTGCCGCCTCTGTTGCTTCTATTCCCAATGCTTCAGTGTGTGTAGCGAAGTGCGTGTGTACCTAAGTGTATGTGTGTGAGTGTGTGCGGCTGAGTGACCAACTGGGTGTGCATACATGAGTGTGTGTGTGTGTGTTTGGGTTGGAGGGGTAGACATACCCGCTATAAAATCATGTTTTATGTACGACAAATAAACCATCAGACGCACTTTCCCTATATACTTTGTACCTGAACTGTACATATACATAAACACACATGGATAACCGTAACCCAGTTTTTCCCCATAATACACACACACACACACACACACACATCGATGCATGCCTGACCTAACCCTCTGAATATATGGTGGGTCTTTATACTGAGAGATCGTCAGTGGCCATTTGCCTCAGGTCAGTTACCTAGGTTTTTTGGGTTTTCCAAATGTTGAGCGGCCAAAATGGAAAATTTTTAGGGAAATTTGATTAGTGAGGGGCTTTTTTGGAATAATGGAATTTTCATATTCCAAAGTAGTTGATTTAAAATTGAAACCACAAGACTTGGACGAGTATATTCAATTCCAAACTGAAATCTATTAAAAAGGAAGCAGAGAAATGTCCTTTAACATGGGAGGAAGTCACGAAAGTCCTGACCGCAAAAAATATTAGACTTTTTTTGCTCTTTTTACGCCCAACCAGTGAGTCTTCAAAGTGGTCGTTTAATTTGGGAGGAGAGTAAGGCCTAGATAAAGCAAATTTTCAAAAAATGTGTGGGAGTTAGCAAGAAACTGGAATTATGTATGTATTCTTCTGTATTAGGTATTTCTCCAGACTTCTTTGTTTAATTTTTTCTTGAGGCTAATTTAAAATGTTAAAGTTAAGAATAATAAAAATTTTCTTCATTTTATTTGAAAAATTAAATGAAAATTAATAAATTAAATTTGCCTAGGGCCCAACTACTTATAGCTTAAGGGTAAAAACCAATCAATATTATTTAAAGCTTCTTAAATTTAATTCATCATTGTACAACTATTATTTTGTACAGCTTAGCATCAAAAAATCTGAGGAGAAATAGTATTTAAACTGGATCTCCCATTCAAAGTTAAGATATACATACATATGTATATAAAGCATTTCATGAAAAGTCAATGTTATGTTCTTTCATATGTTTATTCAGGTTTAAGGGTATTGCGAATACTGCGTCAAAGCGAACTGGACTTTTGAGACCTAAGTAGACTTGGATATATTAAAGTAATTTAAATTTTAATGGGGACACTTTATGTGTCTACATGTTATATGGCTAGTTTGGTTATAAAAGTTGTTTAAAAATCAGAGTATTATGTCAGTTATAAATAAAACGTTCAGACTTAAACTTTACACCTTAGTTCAAGTTCGACAAATGAATTTAGCTCGATTAAAGTTTAGACAAGAAAACTCTGTAAAGTCGGTTGATTAAAATGTTAATTGTGAATTGTCTCATTGAATTTTCGTCACTTAATCAATTTAAACTAAAAATCATGTTGCTAGCTCCAATACAAAATGGCCTACTACATGGAACTATTGTTTATATACAATGTGTGTCCATAATCAAAATTTTGTCTAGCACGTTACCTCCATGGCAAAACAAAAAAGGGAAAATGTGTTGATCTCGTTGCTGTTAAATGAGATCGAGAGCCGGAACCTGAACTTAGGAGCCAAAAACCCAACAGGGTTTCAACTTAGTTTTTGGTGGTAGAATGATAAGAGAGCAACTGCTATCAGATGGACACGTGCGTCTAAAGGTCAATCAATTGAAGAAGTAGAATCAGCATCAAGCATTTGACTAATCGCCGCTTTAAAAATCTCAAGAGCTACATTATGAGCAATAGAGATAATATATGTATGCGGAGCCGGTAACCTATTTATGGTCAACGTCATATGTCTGCTGGCCTGCCTGCTGTTGCTTCTGCTGGCTCCTCTCGTACATTTTCGTTCTTATCACTCGCCCATATATAGAGGTCGGTCGAACGTTCTCACATTCATTTACTGTGCGAGCCTTCAGCATGAACGACGTTGATCTAAGACAGAGCATCGACAGTGGCAATCTGAAGCCTGCCACGAGTTATACGAGTACCTCACTCCATGAGGGAGTTAAGCTCCGCTTGGGTGAAATGGGACCCTTGTCCGAGTTGCCACCAACGACATTGCCGCAGATGTTTCGAGAGGCGTGTGAAAAATATGCAGAACATCCTGCTCTCACCTGGGAGACTCCAGGAGCTGGAGATCAAGGCTGGACTACGTTGAGCTACAAGGATTATCAGAAACAAGTAGAACAGGTCGCCCTTTTGCTGATCGATGCTGGTTTGGAGGAGCGCAGCTCTTTGGGAGTTTTGGCCTTTAATTGTCCCGAATGGTTCTTTGCCGAATTTGGAGCCTTGAGAGCTGGTGGTGTGGTAGCTGGCATTTATCCCAGCAACTCAGCAGAGGCTGTGCGTCATGTTTTGGATACTAGTGAGGCAACCGTTTGTGTGGTCGATGATGCTCAACAAATGGCCAAATTGAGAGCCATTAAGGAGAGTTTGCCACGTCTGAAGACTATCATTCAATTGCATGGTCCATTCGAGTCGTTTGTGAATCAGGAGAGTGGCTACTACAGCTGGCAGAAACTGGTGGAGAAGGTCTACCCAATTGGCTTAAAGGAAGAACTTTTGAGACGAGAGAATCGTATTTGTGCAAATGAATGTGCTGTGCTTATCTTTACCTCTGGTACTGTGGGATTACCCAAGGCAGTGATGCTCTCACATGATAGCATTGCATTTAACACCAAAGCTATCGATCAAACTATGCGAGATATCGAATTGGGAAAAGAGCGATTGGTTAGCTATCTACCATTAAGTCATATAGCAGCTCAAGTCTTCGACATATTTCTGGCCATGGAGCATGGTGGATGTGTTACATTTGCTGATAAAGATGCATTGAAGGGAACTCTAGTGAAGACATTCCTCAAGGCCAGGCCAACTAGAATGTTTGGAGTTCCACGTGTCTTTGAGAAGTTTCAAGAGCGTCTGGTTGCCGCTGAGGCCAAAGCCAAACCATATTCTCGTTTGATTTTAGCCAAGGCTCGCCAGGTAGTGGCCGAACATCAAATGACCAGCATATTGGGGTAAGTTTCTCTTAAATGTTAAAAAGAGCCTTTAAAAATACCAAGTTTTAATTTCCAGTGAGAAACATTCTATATATTCGACTTCGAAATATTGGCTAGCCTGTCGTGTCATTCGTCCCATACGCCAAATGTTGGGTCTTGATAGCTGTAAGACTTTCCTCACCGGCGGCGCTCCTGTATCGGATGAAATGAAAAACTTCTTCCTGGGCTTGGACATGCCCTTGGGTGAATGCTATGGCATGTCGGAGAGTGGAGCCATCACTTTGAATGTCGACATCACAAATCTCTTTAGTTCGGGTCAAGCGATTTGTGGCTGCGAGGTTGCGATCAAAGAAGCAGACGCAAATGGGCACGGTGAAATATGTATGCGCGGTCGTTGTAACTTTATGGGTTATCTGGGACTGCCTGATAAGACTGTCGAAGCTATCAAAGAAGATGGTTGGCTGCACAGCGGTGATCTCGGCTATCTGGATGAGCATAATAATCTAGTAATTTCGGGACGTCTTAAGGAATTGATTATAACTGCAGGAGGCGAAAATATTCCACCCGTTCACATAGAAGAACTAATCAAGAAGGAATTACCCTGTGTCAGTAATGTGATTCTAATCGGAGACCATCGCAAATATCTCACAGTGTTGATATCACTGAAAACCAAATCGGATTCAAAGACTGGCATACCATTGGATGCATTGCGTGAGGAGACAATTGAATGGTTGAATGAATTGGATCTACATCAGACGCGTCTTTCGGAACTTTTAGGCATATCGGGTGATCTGCAATTGCCCAATGATGCAGCTGCTCTAACTGCCGCCTTGGCTATTAAGGCGGAGCCAAAACTTCTCGAAGCCATCGAAGCGGGCATCAAGCGAGCCAACAAAAATGCAATTTCCAATGCCCAGAAAGTTCAGAAATTTGCTTTAATACCACATGAATTCTCATTGGCCACTGGTGAATTGGGACCCACTTTGAAAATACGTCGCAAAATTGTTCATGCCAAATATGCTCAAGTTATTGAACGGCTCTATAAGTAAATTAACTAGACATTTCTCTTAATAATATTATGTATTATATAACATAAAACATACAAGATTCAAACATATATCCCATTAATTTAGTTTGTAAAATTAGAATTAATAAAAATGATACTGAAATTTAGTCGAATGCTTTGGCTTTAGATATTCTAGAAAAAAGAAGAAATTAAAAGTGAAGTTCTTATGATTCATTTACTTAATCCGCCATTCATGGCCTGCATTTTCTTCAATCTTTCCTTTTTGTCCACATATCGACGAAGCCAGCGAAGACCTGCAAATGCTATGGCTATGGCCACCAGCATCCATATGATCACTGAACGTGAATCAAAACGATCTGTTGGAATTTTTGGCCAGGTTAAAGGTGGAGGTGATGGATTCAAATCATCATAAGTTTGCTGCAAGTTCAAATTTGATAGAGTATAATAATTATTTTTCCTGTTCAATCTTTATTTACTCACATCGCATTCACACTTTTCCTGCTTATCCATTTGAATCCCACCCACATCGAGCAGGATTATGGAACGATTTTGTTTACCCTCCCAACAGTCAAGACCTTCGGCACTCAAAAGATCATCTGACCAATCGCTGAGCATGGACCACGAACGAGCAAAATTCAGGGTCGAGGGTAGCTTACGTAACATATTTTTAATTAGCCAGGCACAGTGCCAATGATTATTCCCCAGGTTAACCGATTGAAAGTATACAACATCACTTAGATTGATGGACTTTAGGCGATTCGAACTGAGATCCAAACGCAGGGCTTGACGATTCAAGGCAGATGGCAAATGCTGTAGCCACATGACATCTTCAAGTAAATTTCCAGCCAATTTCAGATCATGTAAATGTGTTTGATGTTTCAGTAAGTGGACGGGAATTTCTCGCAGTTGATTGTGCGAGAGATTAATCTCATCTAACTGAGAGTTGACATGAAATAGTTTCTCTGTCAAATTCTTTAGTTCATTAAAACTCAAGTCTAGATGGGAGAGTGGGTTAAGGGCCGCTAGGCTATCAGCAAGTAAATGGGACAACAAATTGTGACTGATGTTAAGACGCTGCAAAACGACAGAGAGAGATAAGATAAGAATTATATTTGGCGACTATTATTTTTTTGTTTTCAACTCACTAACCTCCAAGGACTCTAAGCCAGTGAGACTGTTGTTAGACAAGTCCTTCAACTGATTGTAACTCAAATCCAAATTTTGTAGCTCAAAGTTTTTGACAAAACTCAACGATTTGAGGTTTGTTAGCAAATTATGTGACAGATTCAAGTGAACCAAACGTTCCAGTCCACTTTCGGTAAGGAAGTCGATACTCTTCAGACGATTGACATCTAGCCTCAGACTACGCAAATGGGCATTGCTCTGAAAGGACTCCTTTGCGACTTTCTCAATTAAATTATGCTGCAAGGCTAGACCAGAGAGACGATGCAAACTCTGGAAATAAGTGCTTCCAATCAATTGCAAGCGATTCCCATTCAAATGCAAATGTTTCAAATGCCCAAGACCTTCGAAGGCATCTGGGTCAATAGTGTCCAAGTGATTTGTTGCCAAATTTAGTTGCTGCAATTGCGGATAGAGCTGAAAGGCTTTGGGACTTAGTCTACTAATCACATTGTGACTCAGATCGAGATTTGTTAGACCAGCCAATGGATCACTAGACCAAGATCGCACTTCATTTATATTATTCTGAGAGAGGCTCAAGGATTGTAGCCTGATTAAGCCATGTAGAGAGTAATCCTCCAATTGCGCCAAACCACTGTATTCCACATTCAAATGCAACAAATGACTAAATTTAAGGAAAAACGCATTTTCCAGACGCGAAATATTGCAATTACTCAAATTCAATTCAGTCAAGACTTCGGCATCATGTATAAAAGTCACTTCACTCTTATTACAATTACTTAATTTTAAGGCATTTGCCCTTGAAGTTGAGTGAAAACTAAGTAACACAAAAAACCAGAAAAATCGGTAGTTCTCGCGGCTCATTTCGTTTGGATACTAAACTCAGGGAATGCTGTGGTTAAGGTAACTTATCTCATTGCAGCTGATGCTGTGTAGACTGACAGCCCATCAAGATAGAGTTAATCAGTCTGAACAACTGGACAATATTTGTTATGGCCCAATATTTACATACCCCTTCAGTCAACACAACGAATAGTGGTGCTACCGTTGCGAACTGAGAATGCAATCAGCCTTGTTCATTTTGCATTTGTTGTTTGTTGTGAGAAACAATGAAAAATGTTTGTTATTTATGATGGCTATTTTTGAACAGTTTGATGCCATTTTACTTCAATTATTTTAAAGTTAAAGTTCGACATTTTCAGGATTTCCTATTAATAATGGCTTACAAAAATTATGGCCTGTCCTTAAACCTCTTAATTGTTCGGTCAGTCCATTTTAAGCTTACAATAGACTGATTTCTCCATAAAGACAATTTAAATTAAAAGTAAAACAGTTATCTTAACAAATTATGCATAACATCAAAAAAATACAAATTATTTTTACATTTTAACGAGCTATGGAAGTTAACTTCGGCCTTGCCGAAGTTTATATACCCTTGCAGTTCTTTATTATATTTAATTCGATAAGAAAAGTGAAATTTCATACATCAACAGCATTAGTTGTCGTATTATGAATATGCTCAAATATTTTTCAAACTACTGAATTCAAAACACATTTAATGATTATTTAACAATATATGATATAGTAGTCCGATCCCGATGATTTTCATACTTTATCTCACACAGGTAATAAAGAGTCTCCAAAAAAAATTTCAACCCGATATCTCTTAAGATGGCTGAGTAAAACGCATACGCACAGACGGACGGACAGACGGACAGACGGACAGACGGACAGACGGACATGGCTATATCGACTCAGCTTCTCAAGCTGATCAAGAATATATATACTTTATGGGGTCGGAAACGTCTCCTTCTGTGCGTTACAAACATCTGATCAATTTTATAATACCCTCTGCAAGGGTATAAAAATGTCAAAAAAAAGGCAAATTGGAATAAAATGTCTTTTTACCGTTGATTCGAAATAATTCGAAAATCTGCAATCCTTTTCAATTATCCTCTTTCAGGATAGCTCATAAATCTTTTGGTATTTTGAAATATTGCGTCGCAACAAATTAATACAAATTGAAATCAAAACCTTTGAATACATTTAACATAATTTTTGTGTTTCTAAAAACATCAAAACTCCATTGTCTTTGAAATTGCAGCCAAATCCCCGTTGAAATTAGTCTGTTTTATAGAAGCAAATCGTTCATTATTTATTTTATTATTCTATGCTGATTAGAGAATGTCCAGGCTTTTAAATAACTTACCAATCTGCAATCAATTTATATATCTATTATTTATATTCATTTGGGTTTTGTAGCTCCTCTATCAGTTGCTTGTTAATCATAGCAAAATGCACTTCATTGGCTTCCATTTACAATTGGCTCTACCACAAATCCAAAAAACCAAGATTACACATTCATGTCTATTGTTTTTTGGGCAGAGATATATCTTTCTTTTTTTTTTTTTTTTTGTATCTCAATTTCAATTTGTATGTATGCAACTCCACCCTGTCAGCCCACATCAAATAACTTTATTTGGCTCGAATTCAAAAATCGAAATTAATAAACATTACAAAATGCCGCAACAGGCAAATTTGTATAGTCATAATCGTTTCTCTTCTCTTTGGACTGCAATTCCATGCCATGGATGACTGTCGGTCTGTGTGTGTGTGTGTGTGTTGTCTGTCCATTCGGGCTAAGTGCATTGGTTGTTGCGGCTTTTTCTACTACCCATCTTGCTCTCCCTCTCTGTTGGTCTCTTATACGGTCTCTGTCGCTTCCGTAATACCGTCAAAATCCACAGGCAAATAGGATAAAGTAAAAGTTGAAATGCAGGTGAAAAGCAAACATACAAATAAATCCTCCACACAGAAACAGACCAAGAGGGAACGATGCGAGAGTTGGCGGTGGGATGTGTATGAACAGAGATTTAAATTGTGGAAATTGCACATTTTAATTGAAATATTCATTGCAGCTATCCAATTTTCATTTTCCAATGAAATTTACCTGCAAAATGAGTGAGGTTTTTTTTTTAGTTGTCGGTTTCTTGTTATTTTCCATAATAATTAATGGAAATTTATTGAAGTGAGGATGAACGAATTCTCACACCATATTAATACGCTCCAAACAATTTGCCATAATTTTTTTGTTTTGTATATTTTGCATTATTCATTTCATGCAAATTTTGTAGAGTGAATTTATGCACCATTTATTTTGCCTACTCTTAGGCTGACTATTTATTGAGGTGGAATCTCATCAACTATGTTTTAATTTGTTTCATGTCTGCTGTTGTATAACTTCATAATGAACGATTTAGTTGGTACTTTCTGTTGAAGTTTTAAGAGAAACACATTTATCTGTTTTAGCATCATTATTATCTGACTATACAAACTGTTGGCATCGATTAAAATAGTATAACAGACCAATGTCAGTCTTAAGTTATATATATTTTTTTAAATATTTTACATAATACAATTTAAATCAAGCTAAATAACTTTATTCTTAATACTTTTTTATGGCCAAGAAAATGCATTTTTAAATTACCATGCAATTGACTGCCGCCTACCGCCAACACTGGAAAACTTTGGGCTAAAATGACAAATTTAATATGTTCCTTACCACTGTCTGTCTGACTGTCTGTCTGTTTGTCTGTACAGACATTCGTTTGTTTGTTTGCCTTCTCGACGCTTCTCTTCCTATATACCCTAGCCTAGAGTTATTTCTAAATTGGCCGTTTTTATTCAAACTACTAGTGTAGTCATTTCGACTTATTCAAAATGAAATGGTGACTTCATCTGTTGGGAATTAAAGTATAATATCAATATGTCATAAAATTATGTTTCTAAATAAATTGACCATAACTAAACTCTTAACAAAATTGATTCGCAATTATAATATTTTTATTCAGTTCAAACTGCAGACAATATTGCTAAGTAAGCCCCCCAAATGGAAAGAGTATATCAACTTCGTTACGCCACGCTAAACTTCCTATCCGTGGCTCTTCGTTTTTGTCCTCTTTTTACTGTGAGAACTTGGCAAACTGCCAGAAAAGAAAAGGACAGCCAACATATTTGTTAGAAGCAATGCAGTTGCTGAGCAAATGGACAAGACGAGTGCAAGGGGGGGAAATGGGGTGAGGTTAGATAGGGCATTTCTCTGCACACTTACAGAACCGTTTTTATTTGCACATTTTATTTGGCAAAGCAAGTCTCGGATTCTAGGACTCTGTTTTCGCTGTCTTATGCTGTCCGTCTCTTCCGCAGCTTTCTCTATGTCGTTTCCTCTTCTTTTTCGGTATTAAAATATTTTTGTACATATTTCAACTGCCAAAAATTATTTCAATTTAGTTCCGCAAAATAAATTTGCGTCTGCCATCAGATTTTATACACTTGCTTTGATGCATTTTTATTTCCAGCAGATGCTATTAATGCATCTATGGAAAAGTTGATCCTATTAAATCCATATATATTCTAGACGATTTGATCTTTTATTTAAGCAAAATGTATGTACATATATGAAATTAAAAGATTTAATAAGAATTTGTAATGATTATGCGTCTTTGTTAACAGTTGAAGCTAATAACGAGACACGATCGATGCCTAATGTATAATTTATTTTCGAAGGTAACATTTGTTTTTATTTTGAAAACAAAAAGAAATACATAGTTCCTTAAAGAGCATTTGATATTCAGTCTTTTTAAATTTGATATTGTTGGCAATTTTTCTTATCGGATGTATACCACATCATTTTTGGCTCATAATGTCATAATATTTACTTATTATGACTGTATTAAGTACTTTTTTGTTATCTGGAGCACAATAAATTTCAATTTATTAATTGAATTATGAGACTAAAGTAATTAAATGGGAAACTACTTTAATGTTCTGTATTTGATCGTTGCACCCTTTATTAATCGTAATTTAAACGTAACATATAATTCACTTTAAGAATGTACTTCAAAATGCATTTGGAAAGCAATGCTTACGTACTTTGATTTTACTTCCGCGACAAGAGAGCTTTATAAAAATAATATGTTAGCTAGATTCAGGTCAACCTTTCAATTTGATTATTTGATAGACATAAAGGCTTTGCTAGCTTATCTCTTTGTCTAAGATATATCTCTTATATATGATTTTAAACAAAACAAATAAATTTTAAATTGGAATTATCATCATTATTATCGTCATCATTTCAATGCTAAAAAGTACACTCTGCGTATACGTTATATTAGTCATGTATGTAGTAAATGTTATAAAATATTTGTATACCAATTGAAATTGTGAAATCTTTCAATTTAAACTAACATATTTAACAAAAATTACTTATGTATTTTCAGCTAATCCCACAATGAATATTACAAATTAATATTCACACATTTCACTTGTAAAAACGTAAACAAATTATAGCGATTTTTTAATCATATTGTAGTCATTCGTTTTGCAAATCTTTTTTTACATGACACGTAAAAGGATGGAGAGAAAACATTTGATTCTGATTTGTTGAAAGTTTCGTTGTCAGCAGCAATTAAAACAAGGCCCACAAAAAATTGTACACGAATTACGAGTTACCAAATAAAATGTACACCAAAATAAAGCCTGGTCACACACACACATACATACATACGTATACACAGGTCTTTCATAAATATTTGTTGCAAGTGCCCAGGCAGAAAAAATGAAATTAAATGCAAAAAGCATGCGGGCGGAAAAGCGTCAGCCGGTCAACAGAGACCCCCCCGGACTAGAACAAAAAGTCATTTCATGTGTAGAGTCCGGGCCAAATTCTCAAACTTCCTTTCCTTCCCAGCCACCCGAAATTCATGTACACGTTCTCGTTCATTGTTCGCATGCCGAATATTTTTGTTGTTGTTGCACACCATATAATACAAACACATACCCACAAAATATATACAGATATAAACATACATACGAACACATTCGGCACACATGGAAAACTAAAAAGGAAACACAAACTAAATGCAGTCCAGTGTTTCCTGTAATGAAAACTTTTTGGAAAAAGACGTTCTCATCGTGTGTGTGTGTGTTTGTGAGGGAAAGCTGCCTCGTTGCAGTAAATAAAAGTCCAACAAAAAGGAAAATTCTATTAAAATTGAAAAGGCAAAGAAACACCAAGCTGTTTCAACAAAAGTCGAGAGTCGCCGCCCTTCCATTGGTTTATTCTCACATTTCGCCATCGGCGGAAAACAACCGCTCTGAAGAATTGCAATTACAACGAAGCTAAAAAAAAAAGAAATGAGGAAAACTGCTGAAAAGAAAAGGGACAATGCGCTTATTACCCAGAATTCATAGCGAAGAAAAATGAAGCCAGATTTCAAGGGAAATTAATGCGAAATGAGCTGAACAATTGAAGTGAAATCCAACCGAACAGAATTGTATAGAAGCTCAGGCAGGTTGAGACATAAAGACTGTGAAAATAAACTACGAACCACATGAGAATCAATTTTCCTTTCATCACTGATCAAGCAAAGTCCTCAAAGTTATACAAGGCAATTCATTTTTATATTAACACCTTAAACGATTGGCCTCTTGAACAAAGGTGCGAGGGAGAATTTCTGGGTCTGGGTAAAAAGGACTTGAAATAAAAAACAGCCTTATTTTTGGAACAAACAAAAATACTAAGGAACTCAAAATAAAGTTAGGATTGCAAGATAATAAGAATGATATCAAAAATAGATTTCTTAATGGAATTCGAATAAATATTATCTAAAATTGAGTCTTCTGTAGATGAATTGTCTAAAGGGTCTAATTGAGTTTGAATCCCAGACTAGTGCATCGATATAGTTATCATCTAGTCATCATCATCTAGTATCATCTCTAGTGTTAGGTTGACAGTTTATCCATAATAAAGTGTGTAAAATTACGACTCTAACTTTATAATCTGTTGAACTTTAAGTCTGCCTTAAAAGTAACAAACTATGAAATGGTGCCCTCGTTGATCTATTGGAATATCTTGTCAACAGAGGTTGCATCAAAAATGGTATCTCATCATCATTTAACAAAATGCCGCAAATGTCTATCTAACATTTTCTGCCATCATCATCCCTGCGGTACATGAGCCCAAAACATAACATGTAACTCTACCCAATTCAGCAATTACCCAAACATTCGTTGCACACGCGCCAAATAGTATGCAATGAGAATTCTGTTTGGGGAAAAAGTAAAAAATGAAAAATGAATAGTTGTCTGCAACAGGGCGAGGACGATGACGATGAGAAGAGTCCTGAAATGGAAGGCGAAACTGACTGATATCTCAGCTGGGGCAATAACAAACCCAACCAAAACCCTTCATCGTCCTGCCCCCTACTACTCTCAAATGAAAATGGCTGAGTGCACACACTCAACAACATATACACACACACACACACACAGGCGAGACGAATTCGTGTTGCATGCCAATAAATCATAACCGCCTGCAGAACGAAAATGGATTCGTCGCGCGGAGTGTTGGGTAACGGTAATGGTGCAATCGGCCATGTTATTATTATGGTTATGTGTTGTTGTTGTTGCCTCTGTTGCAGTTGCCGCCACTGTTTCCGTATTTTCCGTTTACCACCGAGTTCGTTTCGTTTCGTTTGGTTTGGTTTGCTTTGGTATGGTTTTGGCTTGGTTTCGTGCTGGCAAGTTGACTTGTCATAAAAATTGAAATTGTTATCAACTCGTCCGTGTGTTCCTTTCGAAGGATGCGAAGGATTATTGCATTAAGGCGAGTGAGCGTAATGGAAAATACTGGTACTCCAGGTGCCACGCCCCCCACCACCCACTCAAAAAACTCACACTGTGCAAAAACCCATCCGACAACAGCCAAGATGCAGTTGAGCGAACATCCGGAGGATTAAAACTTTCGCCCAGCACAAAAGTGTGATGTGATGTGTCCTTTTGTCCGTATGCAGCTGCAACAAGAGAGAAAGAGAGAGAGAGAGAGTGGAGAAAGAAAAGAAAAAGGCAGGCGAAGAAAACTCTTCGCTCCTTACTTATCAGTGTAGACGTGCGTGGAATCGAAATGACCAATAAAGCACATTTCACATCGTTTATCATATTTCATATATATTTCGCTTTATGCAAAATGCGAAATGAGTTTAATGCGCCAACGTCAAGTGCCATGGCAATTAAGGATACGTGTGCAACAACCTTTAATTGACAGGCTTAAAATTCTCGCTCTCTCTCGCTCTGACTCGCTTCTCCCACAGTCAGACCAAATGTAATGACTGCAATGAAACACAAGAATGATTGAGAGTCTGTGCCATAATAAATTCATTCAATAATGCAAAAAATTTTACATTGAAATGAGTCAACACAAGTGAGAGAAAATTAAAAAAGCCTTTGCACAGAAAGAAAATTACATTTTACGAGTATTCAAATGCCACATTCTGATAAATATTGTTTTCAGTGTATAATAAATGAATTGTTGAAAATAGGTAAATCGAATAGCCAAATCTAAAGTATTCTGGGAATTGGATAACCCGGAAGTATTATTTAAACAACATTCAAACATCTTTTTTTATGTATCCTAATTCCTAATCAAATTTACGTTATTTAATTGTAGATATTTTAGAGTTTACTCTATGGCTCTTAGGGTCATTTTAAGAACTATAACGACTTTAGGAATGACAACATTGTGGAAATGCTGTAAACATGAGCATCTATTCAGAAAATAATTGGTCTTAAATATACAAAGAGGCAATAAAGTAACTAAAGACGTACTGGGAGGAATAATTCGGCATTAAAAACAATCGAGAAAAAATTCAATGCATAGAGTAAATAATAACGAATATGTGCAGCATTTTGACCCAACACTCTGGAATAATTGTATATCAATTGAACAATTCAGCCAGACTTAAGGATATTTCAACACCTTTGGGAAAAAATATATAATTGAAGTGTTTGCTCGAATATGTGTTAAAATTAGTGAACTTACAAAATTTCACGACACATACATATCATTTGATTTGAAATGTCAATGTCCTCGACCCACTTTGGTAGCTTAAAATTTGCTTTCGTTTTCCTTTTGTTTGAGTGCCACGAAATCAATTTGTTGACTGAAAAAAAGCGAAAAAATAACGGAGATTCGAAAATCCAAATGCATAAATTATCAAGAAATCAGAGATAAATTGAAACAATGAAGAAACTTGCAAATTCGCCTCAAAAGCGAATACCAAAACGATAGAAGAACTGTCAATTGGCAGGACCTCAAAACAGTTGATATAAATTTTGTCGTTTTTTGGCTTGCATTTTCAGTTGCAGTCAGGCGATTGCATTTTGTCTCTTCAAGGACTTTTTGCAAATGGCTCGTAAAATCAGGCAAAAGCCACGCCTTCAAATGCTGCCAACGTCTGGCGGCTTATTGACAAAAAAGAAAAAAAAAACCGACGGGAAGAAAAATGAAAAGAAAAGAAAAAGGCCGAGGCTGAGGCAAAGTCAGAAGAGAAAACGAAGAGCATAAAAATATATAAAAAGCCTTTTCGCTTCCTTTTTCATCTCTGGTCTGCTCTAAATTGCACTTTATTTGCGGTTTGTTGATTTTATTGCACAACTTTGTTTACAATTCTGCTTAAATTTCATTACACGATCCCCATAGCACAGGACAAGCTGGTTTCAAAGTTGGATTTCGGTTTGCGGGGAGCCTGGAGTGGAGTGAAGTTGAGTGGCTGGGCTCGGGTCTTTGGTTTGGGGATTGAAAATGAATGCCAAAACCTTGATATGAATTAATATTTGAGCAGCGCGTTCTCCTTTTCCTTTTTTTTTTCGTTTTTGTTGTTGATGGTACGAGGAGAAGCTGCCAAGTGGAGCAGACACCAACCAGGAGTTGGTCAATGTGAAACTGGTCGAATGGTAAATGGACATTGTGATGAGGGGGTTGTTAGCGCCGCGTGTGGGGGGTTTTGTGGTATGTGCATTGAATGGACATTGGTTATATGGGTCAATACAACACTTTTGCGGATTTTGGTATTGGTTTCATACGGTTAAATGAGAATTTAACGAGCTATTTTTAAACACCAAAACTTACAGATAAAAGTTTTTAAATCGCCAATTTTATTGACATCAATCGCCTGATTTTAATCATAGAAAATGTATAAACATTATTAAGTGAATATAAAAAACAAATTTTTGAGTCCACGATGAATGTATAAGTATTAAAGAAGCTAACTTCGGCAATGCCGAAGTTTATATACCCTTGCAATAATATTTTTACATTTTGAAATTTCTTTCCTTGCAACTCAATTCATCAACACACAAACAAAACATTCAAATTATTTCTCTTTTTACTAGAATTTTTAAGCAAAGCACAACACGCACACACATACATACATACGTGTAGCGCTACGTCTGTGTGTGCGTATGCATGTGCTATATTTGATTTGCTGATGACGTAGAACCGATTTGTATTGACTGTAACTTGTGTTCTATTTATTCGATCAAACTCAAATTTTGGGATCTGAGATTTTATATCAAATTCTATTATATTGGTAAATTTTATGGGGATACTCCAATTTTTGCAAAAATTTTTGTTCTAGAGCTATATGATATAGTAGTCAGATCCTGACAATTTTCATACTCTATTATCTCCCGGCTAAAAGTAGCTCAAATATGAAATTTCATTCCGATAGCTCTTAAGATGCCAGCGTGAAGTTGATTTGCACAGACGGACGGACGGACGGACGGACGGACGGACGGACAGACGGACATGGCTATATCGACTCAGCTTCTCATGCTGATCAAGAATATATATACTTTATGGGGTCGGAAACGTCTCCTTCTGTGCGTTACAAACATCTGACCAATTTTATAATACCCTCTGCAAGGGTATAAAAATGATTACTGCTAGGGCTGAACAAAAATTGTTCGAAATAATCATAAAAATAATGGCACTCATAATCATAATCGGCATTCATCGCAAAAAGGGGTTCAGTCAAAGGATTCAACTCACTTGTAAACAATATGTGATATCTGGCAACGCTAAACTTAAAATATTTCCAACACTGCTTAAGAAATCTGCCAACTTTAAGGTCACGGAAATAGCTAGAAAAAAGCTATTAAATAGCGCAGAGTTTTTTTCTCCCTTCGCCTTCGATTTACTTCTTCGATTAATTGTAAAATTGTGTTTCAGTTGAACTGCAAAATTCAAGAAACATACATAACATAAATTAAAGTGCCTTCCAAAATAATAGAGGTTTTTTTTTTGGCAATTGACAGCTTTGTTTTAAACATTATTTGAATCCAAGTAGGCCAAGAAAATTTCAAGTGAAACCTTACGAAACAATTGACGACTTAGGGAGAAAGATTACTTTAGCAAGCAACTTTGTGAGAAGCACACGTTCAGGTAAGAATATTCAGTAGGGCTTTTAGTGGTCTTTACTTTCGCTTAAACATTTTGCTTAATTCTTAGTTACGGCCAGCCATCATGCCACGAGGCAAGTTTGTTAACCACAAAGGCCGCAGCCGCCATTTCTCAACACCTGAGGAAATGCAAGAGGATTTAAAAGATGATAGCGATCTTGCCAACAGCGACAACGAGGAGGAACCACAAACTGCTTCCACGTCTAAGCCAAAAGAGAAAATAAACAATGAGAATTTCGATTCCGATGATGATAATGACGAACAAATGAAGACACGTGATGCCAAAAAAGGAGTGGCAGCACTCATAGAAATTGACAATCCGAATCGTAGGACACAAAAGGTCACCAAAAATTTGAGCCGCCTTACCATGGAGGAAGTTTCATCGCCAAGAGACCCGAAACCGGAACTTTCTCGTCGTCAACGCGAGCAGATGGAGCATCAGAAGGCTCAGCAACGCTATGACAAACTTCACGCTGCTGGCAAGACTACCGAGGCTAAGGAGGATCTGGCTCGATTGGCTGTCATTCGTCAACAGCGCGAGGAGGCGGCAGCTAAGCGAGAGGCTGCCAAGAAGGGCAACGATGTGGCTAAGGGCACAAAGAAGTAGCATCAGCAAATTCAAAAAGATTACAAATAATTTTAAACAAATAAATCGTATATATTTATAAATTGATATGCCATTTGAATCAAATGATAATGGTATATTATTAAAATTGTAGGCAGTTCATATCTTTCTGTAGTAAAGTTTTCACAAAAGATTTGACTCTGGATCTACTCGAAAATGGACTCCAAAAATTAGCAAATAGTTAAGTTTTCCCTATGATAAAATAATATGGATCTAAAGATAACAGAATCATTCTTTGTCTTGATAGACCAAATAAAGAATTCACTTAAGCTAATGCCCCTGCTGTAAGTCCAATACCCTTTCTAGTTTTGCTTTCAGAAATCTTTACATCTCAGCTTTCTACCTTTAGACAATTTCTGTTTTGTGTAAAGCTTTTATATATTGCATATATCTATATGTATATATCGTCCTTTTTTGCCTTTGTTATTTCCCTTTGTGCTGGCGCAACATTCATGTGTATTTGTGTTTGTATTTGTATTTTATTTAATTTGCTGGCACTTTGTCTGCCTGTTTGCTTTGCTTGTTTTGATTGTTTTATTTTTTTTTCATGTTTGTATGTTTTGTTTCTTATTAGTTGGATTTGTTGTGGTTGATTTGACTCAAAATAAAGCGATAACACTCTAAAGAATCGGGAAAGGGCCTAAATTGAACTGTCAATTGAAATTATCTGTAAGAGCCATTAACCCAAATAAAATACGAATTAAATGACCGAAAATCAGAAGTGCCCTCAAATGTATGCAACAAAAATACAAATTCCAATTTACTGCATGCGTATTTGTGTGTGTGTGTGTGCGCTTGTGTGAGTGTGTCCGCGCTTGTAATCAAGGACACAACTGACTCGCATCGGTTTTCGTTGAGATAATCAAAAATGTTAATTTAGCCCTCCCATTTGATTTTTGTTGCTTTTGCAAAAATCTTTGCCCAGGCCAAAACGATTAGGCTGGCCGCATATCCTGCCATGGTCTGCTTAGAGCTGCATGCTAAGAGCGAATGGCATTATCACAGCCTTCATTCATGGATACCAACCAACCAACCGACCGTCCAACCGACCAAGCAGCTCGCTCCTCTGGTTGTCCTTCGTTCAGTTTCGTTTGAAAGCCATTGGAAGGACAAACAGGGATAAGTGCAATGGAAGCCTAGCAAAGCTAACAAAAGGAAGAGAGATTAAACTAAAAAGAGAACTAGGGGCAATGAGCTTAAAGCTCTATAGTAAGAGTAAAAAATATGTGTTCTAGTCCAAGTTGCCTACAAGTGTCCGAAGTATAAGAGAGACATTGTTAACTAGTAAAAATGTGTCTAGGCCTAGTTTGAGCCAGATTCTCTGCAGCTTTGGTTCGTTTTCTCTCTCTCTCTCGCTCTCGCTTTCTTCCTCACTTGCTCATTGGACGCCCTGTAGTTTTGCGTTTGTAAAAGCCATTTTTCATTCATGCGAATTTACTTTAAATTAATTTTTTTGTGGGGTCATAAATCATTTTTGGCTCTGGGCCCCACGCATGTGGATGCTGTTTATATGTGTATTGGTTAAAGAAAACGGACCAAGAGCGTAAGAGAGAAAGCGGGAGAACAAAACCGAGAAAGTGAGCTAGTTAGACTAAGCATAAGTGGCAAGTATTCATTTTAAGTGAATGTATGAATATGAAAAGAAGTGTTAGCCATGTTGAATACATCACGTTTTTAGAGTAGAAAACTACAGAAACTATATGAAGTTAAATAAAGCAAAGAGGCATAGTTTCAAAATTAAAGTTACATTGGAAATAATTATGTTTTTTGAGTAGGTTGTATATGCTTTAATCATATGTTACATTGACTTTAGAAGCATTTTGAAACTATTTTAAACATTTTACTGATAAAAAAAATCCATAGAAAATCAAAAACCTTTTGGAAAACCCTTGAAAATTGTGAACATCTGTTAGCTGACCGCATTCAACTAACTAACTCAATACAAATTAAGTGAGGCACGTCTGCAATTTGAAACCCACACCCTGTATGACAAAAAGCTCTCTCATTCGATCTCTTTACCTCTCTCTTAAGTTTTGTTGCAGCTTAAGGACACAAACACACTCTCTCACTCTCTCTGTGTGTTTACAGCTTCCCAAAAAAATAAAGGGAGAGCGAAAGCTGCCCGCCTATGCCAACAATCCAACGCATGACTGAAAAATCTTCCAAAAGGATTCTCACACTCATCGTTAGCATCTCATTTCCAGCCTTGAGCATCTGCTTCGTATTCTGCAAAAAAAAAACATGAAAAGGATGTTTCGCAGGATGATGTTGGCTTCGTGTTGCCTGCTTCGGTATGTACTTCGGTTTTGACACTACGTTAATTCTGCAATGACTTTCCAGCATTGCCTGGTTGGTTGTGTTGGACGAGCATCGCATTCAGTTGGTGTTCCGGTTTCGGGTTGTGCTGTTTGTTGCCTTCTTTTCCACACACAGGACATAAAAACAAAAGAAAAAACCAAAAAAAAAAAATTATACATATATATTAACAAAAAAAAAAAAAAAAAAACCAAACAAGCAAACTGAAAGATAGATTCACAAAAAAGGAGCAAAGCACAAGAAGACGAAGAAGAAGCAGGTGCAGAAGTAAAAGGAAGTCTTCTTCTTGAAGGAGACTCGCGTTGTGGTCGCGCGCTTTGGTGTCCGTGTCTCTGTGTGCGTATCCGTGCGTACTTTTGTGTGTGTGTGCGTGTGCTTCTCTCTGTGCGTGCGTGTGTGTGTGTGTGTGTGCGTGTGTGTGTGTGTGTATGTTTGTCTGTCGCTAACGATGCGCGCGCGTGTGGATGTGTGAGTGTTAATACTAAATAGATACTAATACAACCAACACAATTAACCAAAAATAATAATAACCCAAACCCAAAAAAAAAAACAAAAAAAAAACGCAAATAGTTCTTATAAAAGGTGCATTGAAATACAACCACAAAAATTTCCAAACAACTCAAGCAGGTAAATTATAGAACTCCAACTAGATGAACCTACATTTCTGTATAGATATAGACTAACTTACATATACATATACATATATACACATAGAAGTGCGTGAGTGTGCGTGGAATTGCTTTCCAAGAGGAGGAAATTGATATTCTTATTTCTTCTTGTGCAAAAAAATATATATATCTATGTGTATGTGTGTGTGTGTGTGTGTGTATGTGTGAAAATTCCATCATCATGGCCATACAATGTTGTACACATATTTCCCATACTCATCCTTTTTAGTCGTCTTGTTGTTTGGCCATTCTAGAATAATTTTATATTTTGCTATTTTTTTATTTGATTATGGCGGAAAGAAATGTAATTTTTGTTCTAATAGACCATTAAATGTTCTCAATTTTGCAGAAGGTATCTTTTAGATACATGTCAAGTTTAACGTTCTACATATGTACATACATACAAGTTTGTTTCGTGAGTGTGTGTGTGTGTATAACAGGTGCCAAAAAATAAATGGCAATGGTAACTTTTATGTTCATATTGTGACATTGTGTTGGCTTCTGTATGCTCGTATGTGTGTGTGTGAAAAGTGGCAAAAGGAAAAGGAAAAGAGCATATAAAACTGAAAGATATTTTTGGGTATTGTCAACAAGTGAGAAATTCGTGATTATTGCACATTGAATATTGTATTTGCTCTGCTCTTCAAGACACACAAACACACACACTCACATATGCAAAAGTTTCGTCAACTGTTTCAGAAATCACTGAAAATTGTTATTACCAACAAAAATATGGTATAAGAAGAAGAAGAGAAGAAGAAACATGTGCAAATATGTTTCGGGCACTTTTCAACAATTCCAATAATTATGTCAAATATCTAAAACGAATTATTTGACATTTGCAAAAATATTTATTATTATTCAAAATTTAAAATTCTTTAAGTGCAAATGCATGAATAAATATATTTAGTATTAATTTAGAGCTCTAGAGACAAATCCTCTCCAATATGACAAATCATATTGTTCATTGTTAACTTGAAAAATGTTTAGTTTTTTTTTTTCCTTTTTTCATCTTAGAATCATGTTTTTAGAGGTTCCTAAAGTTTATTTGAGGATTATAAATTCCTTTCATTGCAAAGAAGTAAAATTAATGCTCTAAATCGTTTCTGAGCTTAATAGAAGCTCTAAGACCGAGAATAATCTACGCCAAATGCATTGGTTTGATTTTGATTTAACACAATTATTTCTGCAAGAATGACTTAAACTTGATCAAATTGAAAATCTAGACCAAAAAATACTGGAAATAATTTATCCATCCTATCGACCTAATAAATGTTTAAACTAATAAATTTTAGAAAAAAAAAAAATTTCCTAAACATAAAACTAATGAAGTTTATTGAATTTTGCATGCCATTTGTTTCAGCATCCTCCAAGCCCAACAAATAGAACACAAAAAAAATGGATGACAGAACTAAATAAACCCATAAAATTATAAGGAAAAATTAAACTAAATATTAAATTTAATACAAATAAAATAAGCAATATTTATTCTAATCGAGTGAGAGAAGCACAAACAAAAGGCAAAAACCAAATCCGTACGAAAGTTGACTAACACAAAAGAAACCAACACACAAAAACAATCTCTTACTGAAGCAATTGCAAAAGGCTAAAAACTAAAAATACAAAAATATATTAAAAAATTATTTATGATAACAAAAACCATGACTATTGCGAAAGAAATTTTGAAATTTATTGTAAATATTTAACGAAAAATAAATAAATAAGAAAACAAATTTCACTAAAAAATCGACCGGAATTTACGCTGTCAAAGAAAAAAAATTTTTAAGCAAAACAAAACAAAAAAAGTATATATAAATGGAATATATTATATATATACATGTATTCATTGAAATAATCGGTAAAGAAATCAATTTTTCTATTATATAGAAAGAAAGTTCATCTACATCTAGTTACAAAATAATTGATTATCAATTTAATGCAAATATAACAATAACTCTCAATAAAGCAACTGAAACACGCACAAAGGCATTAAGTATAAAAAAATCTATTAACTTATACATACATATGTATATATATAAATACATATATATACCTACATATATAAGGATTGTGAAATCATGCTAAAAATTTCCCTCAAAATCCTCATACATACATGTATTGCATATTCGAATATAATACTAATAAAAAAATAAAATAATAATAAATATTACAAATCACAATTGATTCACAATTAATATCATAAAGAAAAATCCATACAAATCCGATTCGTATGACAAATTTGATAACATATAGTATTGATGAATATAAAATAAATTGGAATATTTCTGTTAAGTATAACGAACAAGTATTCAGATAGGTCAACTAAATCTTTATAAATTTACAACAAATTGGAAAGGACATACAAATGATTGATTAAAGCGAAACCCAAAATAAAAGTCAAGGTAAGTCATTTCATTATTATTTCAATTATTAAAATTTTAATTACTTTATGTTAAAATTATTTTAAAATCGCCTAACTTGAAACTATCTAAAATTAAGCTGTCAAATTTCTTTGAATAACAAAGGAATTCAAAAAGAATGTTTATTATAATTTTTTTTTTTTTCAAATTTTCTACCTTTAGCACAACTAAATTGTTAGTTAGCTTATTCCTGTATTAAATCAAAACATATTTAGGTTTTTTTTTATTGTGTGCACTGTATTAATATTTTACAGCAGTTAAATATTTTTTGTAATAACAAAAGATAAAACTCAGTAGCAGTGGAAGAAGCGAGTGATATTTCTCTTCCCTCAAGGTATATTATTGAGCTTAAACCTCTGAAATTTTGATGTCTCAGACATATCACTTCCCAAAATCTATATCCAGATACCCCACTGTGAAATCTGAATAAAAATAGGTCAGGTTTCGAGTTTTTGATAAAGATTTGTAGCCTGTCCAATTCATTTAAGCTTTTTTCAAAAGGAAGTTTGTATAAACAATGAATCAATCTCAAAAGATAGAAGAAGCCCAAGAAAAATATGCCTTCTTCAAAAAATAAAATGACAAACTGTTATCAAAAACTTACATAGTTATCACGGTAGAATCTTTCTTTTTGAAAGAAACTTAAATAATATTAATTAAACCTTAAATAATCTTTGAATCGATTTTCAATGATTTGTATTTATTCTATGGATATGAGTGCTACTATTATCGCTACCATTTGACTTTGATTCGACTAAACTCTTTATTTTTCATTCACATTTGATCTAAAATTTTATTATGAATGTTATGTTTCGCAATCGTTTGAAAATTTAGAAAATATTGTCTGGAGAAATAATTTTGGGATCATTATTCCTAATCTCTTTCTCTTTTTTGTCAACAAACTGTCTCTCAGTAAAACTTATGATAATGAAAAGAGAAGTTTACCATTACCACAGGCAAATTTGGCAACGCATAGTTTTTAGCGTTCTGGAAACTGTCCCGCCTCTAATGCCCCGCCCCAATCTTCACCATCCACCCACTTTAATATCCCTGAGGTGCAACGGTTGTCCTTAGCTCGACTTGATTTTGGTTTAGATTTTTGCGTGTAGGTTTGAAGCATTTTAAAATTGTTCCATTGACCTTTGACGCAGACATACACAGGAAAAGGAGATAGAGAGAGAGAGAGAGAAAGATAGAGAGTGGGAGAACGAGAGAGAGTGCTGTGAGTATGGCAGAAGGCTCCCTCCGGCTTGGGGGATTTGGCATTGGATGATGGTTGGCCATGCCCAAAAGCAAACAGCAGCCACTCTGAGGACAATAAAAAGCAAGCTCACAATTGCCAAATAAATAACTTCGCTTGGCGCGTTTATTTGCTTTGTACTGTATTGTTGTTGCTGTTGTTGTTTTTGTTGCTTGTGTTGACTTTTTTCTTCTTAATTTTCATTTTCAGTTTGCCACACTCACTCATATGTATACACACCAGAGACACACACACACATACAGCTAGAGGATTGTTGCATATTAAAAGTGCTTTGTGGGGTCTCTTCCTGTTTTTGTTGTTGTTGGTGTTGTTGCCATCTTCATTTGCACTCGTCTCAAAAATTTTTCATTAATAATATGACACAATTCTTGGTCTGCATTGTCCTGCGCCTGAGAGCACTTTTGGCTCCTTATGCTCATTTTGCTCATTTGATTCTTTGTCTTCCTTCCCAACGTCTTTAGCCATTTCTTTTCCTCATTCATTCAGTACACACACAAACGCACACACACACATACCCTCAGCAAATCCAAATGCAAACAGTAAGGCAGCAAGAAGACAACAACAACAGAAAGAGGAACAAAAAAAAACAAAACAAAAGTGCAACTTTTTGTGTCATAAACCAAAATGGGCATATGGATTTTTTGATAGATTTTGGCAATGGTTATTCGAGGTGCTTTTTGCAATTGACCAGAAATGTTCAACCTTATCTAAAATTATTGTTTTCAATTATTGATATCAAGTTAATTTCGTTTGCTAATAATCAAAATGGGTTGGTAACTAAGGACATATGTATAAATTATTAAAGACTAATTAAAAGAAACTGAATAAAATCAATTACAAGTTTTAGCTTAGTTGATAACCTGGGCTTAAGGGAACATAATTATAGAATATATGAATCGAAACATCACTGAACTCTTATTGGAATCAATATTGAAATAAAGTCTTTCTGATCGACGTTTAAATAGTCATTCCTTACAATACTGTTTTCCTGCTAAAGCCATTTCAATCTTCAATAATTTCTTTGCTTAAAATATATCCATCATTTTATGTTCATTGTGATATCTAGGATCGTAAAAAATGCCAACTGATTCAGTGAACCACCACTAAGGGATAATCCAGTGACTTGAATCGAATAGAAACTGACTTTCAAAACTGTTTAATAGAAAAATTCCCAAGAGCACTTGGCGAGAATACAAGTTCATCTTGCCATGGGAATCATTTATGATTAGAAAATATCATTTACCAATTAGAAAATAGAATTCAAGTCAGTTTCGTTTACGAAATGAAATTTTCTCAAATGCTTTTATATAAACAAATCAAGTTAAACAACCTTTAATACTTTTGAAATGTTACAGAGTATTCAAACGATTCGCATATACTTAGTTTCACCTTCATTCATTTCTCTCTCTTGATGAGTGTGTGTGTTTTTTTTTTTTCTTTTGCTGTTTTTGTTTCGTGTTGGTCGACGATGTCCTTAATTATGTGCCAGCAGCCATGACTGACTGCCATACTGCCACAGTGACTGCTGAAAGGACACGCACACACACACACACACACTTTGCCACATGCACACATACACTTTTGACATAGGCGTTGTCAGCCTCGGCACTCGCGAGTGTTCATCGTCGTCGCCGTCGTCGTCGTCGTCTTCATTTCCGCCCCCCGCCAATACTCTTTAGGCATTGCCAGATTTTTGTGGACCCCACGATGATGACGATGTGTCATGTTGGACTTTGCCGCGTCGCGTCTCGAGTTCTCAGAGTCCTTGTTGCGCTTGTTTTTATCGCTCTTGTTTGGACCCGTTGTTGATGAGTGTCGTAGTCATCGTTGTCCTCGTCCTGGTGGTAGTCGTCGGAGACGCCGCCGCCGCCTCTGCCGCTGCTGCTGCTGCTGCTGTGTTTGTTGTTGTTATTTTTATTTTGAAGTATGCTCTTGTAGTGGGTGTCATGTCCGTTGCCTGCATATACTTTGAGGCGACGAATGCCGCAGCAGTCGCCGCCGCCTGCTTAGTGCTTACTGCTTATTTATGTATGAAGGACCTTAAACTTTGCAACAAATGAAAATGGCCGCAGAAGATGAAAAGCACATAAAAAAAAAAAACAACGAACGAAACAAAAAAAAAAAAAAAAACACCAAAACGCACAGAAACCAGCAAAACATAGAGCAAAAGCTGCGAAAATGGCGTACGCGATGCTTTTTAATCACAGCCGGCTGCTGCTGCTGCTCTGCTATGAGGCAAGTTTCAGTTTTTCCTTTCAGTTTTCACTTGCTTTTTTGTTGCTGGATTATTTTCCATTTGCAAAGTTTCTCACGTGTGTGTACCCATGCTCAAACAATGCTCACTTTTAGCTGGTTGCGTTTCGCCTCTACTGATGATGAACCTTCGCTGTAGAAAAATATACAATAAAAATAATGTAAGGTTCAGCATTTCGCTTTCTCTGTGTACTTGGTTCTTATTGTTTAGGATACTTAATTTGAAAATAGAGAGGAAAAACGGAAAGCATGGCAGAAAATCAGGCCAGGGTAGAGGTTGCAAATTTAGATAAAGGTTAGGCAAGGTTTTACAATTTGTGTAGAATCTTTCGCCATTTTTTAACATTAACTAACAGTTAGTTGATTAGAGCAATTTGTATGTCAATTAACAGATAATCAGGATATCCATTGATATAACAAGAAAAAGTCTTAACTTTGCCAAACCGTATTAACTTTAACCGATTTTCGAAAGTGAAATTTCATTTTAATGCTTTTAACCTCAGTTATATTGGATTGCAAATCACGATGATTATCGAATTATATTTATAAGCGGGAACGGAAAATAGAAAATAACTGCAATTAAGACTTAATAACGTAAAACTTTAGTGTTAATTGTTCAAATATTTGTCTTTATTTTAGTTATAGCAATGCCTTTAAATGTGGATTATCTTGAAAAGTATTTTTTTTAAACCAATTTTCATAAAAAATCATGATTTTTTCAAAAATATGAGCGAAATGCGTTTTTTCAAACATTCAGTTGCTTGATGCCATTTTGAAAATAATAAGTTTCGATTTAGTTGATATATAACTTTTTAAACCAGGCTAAAAATTGGTCAAAATCCTGTCTGAAAGATCAAAAATGTAGGTTAAAAAATTATATATGCAAATTTTTAATTTTTTTGACGGAAATTCGTTCGTATTTTAATTTTCATGATTGGATTCAGACCTAGAAGATTTAGAAGGTTTGGTAAGACATTTAAGAAAAAGTAGCAGAAAAAGTAAGTGTTTCTATCCAGGTCCGCCTTATCGAAGATGCTGTAACCTAAAGTTAGTGAGTACTGCTAAGTATGAGATTTTCTCGACTCGCCTATCTTTGCTCCTCAACTGCTCGTATTGCAAATCTGTAGATCAGTTTAAACGACTTAAATGCCAATTTGATTGAATGACGATGTAGACGAGAAACGCTTTTCCTCTCAGTTGATTATTTTAGTCTTAAATGTTTTTTAATTGTCTCTATCAGCATCAATTGGCTTTGGTACAGATGTAACTTTGTGCTTGCTTGTAATTTCAATTAATTAAATGAAAATCCCACTCATATATTTTGAAGGTCATGTGGATATACATATAAATTCACACATTCTGTTATTAGATGGAATCAATTTTTTTGTTTGAATATTTTGCCATTAGGCTTTCGCAATGGGTTCTTTCTTTCGCTGACGTCATATGGCAATGTAACATTTTGTAACTTTTGTCACGCTCATTTCAAGTCAGATCTCTCTGGGCATACACACACTCAGGACAGATACAAAAAGAGAGACCCGCAGACAAAGAGAACTGTCAATGCAGGAACAGGCAAGGCAGGGCACGTATCCTGGGGCAAGCCACATACGAATGAATATATGTATGTATGTGTGTGTGTGTGTGTATGAACGGATGAATGACAGCTGACATAGAAACAAAAGTGTGTGTGACACAGTCACATTCTAATCTAAAATAATTGAATTGAAGTCAGATTGCAACTGATGCCTCACTCTCGCTCGTTCTCTCTGTCTTTCTCTTCCTCTGTAAGTGTGTGTTTGTGTATCTTACAGATACGGCACGAAAAGTATCTTTTAGTGTGTAGGTATGGATGTCTGTTTAACTGGTGAATAACAGTGGATATGATGATGAGTAAACGGCAGCAGTTACAATATACATACACACATACAGACATATGTATGTATTTCTAGGCATATGCCACTGACAGACTTGACTTGCTCTATCTGCATTTTGTATCTGTATTTGTATCTTCACAGCCCACATCACACACACACACATGTGTGTGGCTGTTCGTTTTTGGGTAGGTTTGCCTACGATAATTAATGGTTTTGTGAGGGTTTTGTCGCGCTCTAACTGGATTTTGGTTGGCCCAGATTTCGCACGTTGCAATTAGACTGAGACTAAGTCAAAGTTCCTTTTACGGCTCTTGGTGAAATATATTGCTGAACGCAACCCGCTAATTGCCAGCGATAAATTTGCATTATCGCACGTAGAATAGAGACAAGCAAAAAGGCTTTGGCTCGAACTTCAAATTCAAACTTTCTACACACCGATTTAGTCTCGGGCTCAATTGAACGGTTAAATTATCTAAGTTTAGTGAAAAAAAAGGGCTGGCAGGCCGACAAAACTTTTGTGACATCTGGCCCTCAAATGCACAGGCACGCACAGGACATGGCCCAAGAGAAGAAGTCCTAGTTGAGGATAACAGTGAGTAAGTTTGCCAAAAACTCGAGCCACGGAGGCAGAGAGAGATGGAGAGAGAGAGAGTTGTGGACAGTTTAACATGCAGCCTGTTAAGGTATTCCATGAGTTGAAGACCAAAAACTTTTTTTCGTTTTGGACTCATCTCCCAAATGATATGACAATAATTTTAATTATAGATTAGGCCAAAACAAAATTCTCGATTGGGTACTAAAATTGTTCAAATTATGGTTAAACCATGGCTGGGAAATGAAATTGCTTAGAACAACAAATTCTAGCTACCTAGATGGCTTTTCTTTTTCAAACCTAAACAGGTAAGCGGTTAAACAGGTAGATAGGACCTGACCCATCGATGCTAGGCTTACAAACAGGTTTAGATATACAGAAAATCCATGAGAACCATGAAGTAATATATGCGTTTTCGATATCAATAATATTTTCCGCAAGTAAACTAAACTAAAAACAAAATAAGCACATTAGTTCCGTTGCTTTTGTGACTCATGTGAGGCCAAGACCATCCGACTGAAATTTGTCGTATCCATTCAGATGAATGAAAAACAAATGTATCTCTTTTTCTCTGTATATGTATAAGTATACGTATACATGTGTATGTGTATACATATTTATGGCTTATCAGCTACAACTGAAGAATATGCGGGCGTCTTTATGAAGCGGGGACATTATGATAAAACCAGAGTTCGAGGGTGACCTTTGCCAGTCGCTCTTTTTTTTGTGAAGGAGAGAGACGGACCGAGGGAGATATGAAAAAGGCAACCATCCTCTTTACATCTCTTTGTTGTTAGTGTTGTTTTTCCTCGCTCCTCTTCTCACCCTCATTCTCAATATTTATCTCATTCATTCTGAGGATTATCTAGCTGCGGATGTGGTAGGCCTAGGCCTCAAGTCAACTCAAATTGCCTGTCTGTATTTAGTTCAGTCGTGAGACTTGTACAATGAAGATCGTTTTTGGTTTATGCCTTCTCCTCAGTCCCATTGTGGCCACATCGATCAGAGAGAATTACTGTGAACGTAATGTGACCAGTCGTACTGTGGTTCCCGTAACCAAGACCAGGACCATAGTAAAGAAACCTTCGAAATGGACACCCTGGAAGAAGACGGAAAAGAAACTTGAGGAATACACGGCCAATGAAGAGCAAATCACCTATAAATTGATATCGGATTGCTGTGTGGGCTATCATCAAGTGGAATCGGGCCTCTGTGAACCGATCTGTGAGCGTGGCTGTCCGGCTCATGCCAGTTGTGTGGCACCCCAGAGATGTCAGTGCACAACAGGCTATGTTTCCGCCTTGGATCATCGTGATGGCAGTCATTACTGTGAGCCGATCTGTGAGCGCGGCTGTTCGAAGGGCTCGCAGTGTGTTGCCCCAAATACTTGCTCCTGTCGTGAGGGCTATAAGCAGCTTAGTCCTACGGGTGATGGTGTCAGCGGGGATTGTGTGCCCACTTGTCAATTGGGTGATGGCTGTGCCAATGGCAAATGCATCGACGTGGAGCGTTGTGAGTGCAATGAAGGCTACGACTGGGACGAAAATGAGAATAAATGTAAAGAGCTTGCTCATGTGGTGTCAGAGAAGGAGGAGGAGGAGCCACTGTCCACCACTAATGACATTCCGCCCACTTCTGAAGAATGTTCCGAGGGTTTTGTTTTGTACGGCGGTCAATGTAGACCCGAAACATTCGACAGCAACGAGGCTGAGGTCAAGGATTGCCGCATAGCTGGCTGTGTGGGTCATCATCAGGTGTGCAATGATATGGGCTCTTGTGCATGCGCCGAGGGCTATGTTCAGGAGAATAATGCTGAGGAAAACTCAACTCTCTCGTGTCGTCGTGGAATATTGGAAGAGCTGTTGAGCATTGATCAGGCTGCCGATGATGATAATGAACTGAATCCATGGACTATACCCATCATTGGTTTGGCCAGTGGTTCACTGTTCGTCTTGTTGCTGGCTGGTCTGATTGGTGGTGTGCGTCATCATCGCCAGCGTCGTGATCAATCCGAAAACGAGGCCTTACCCAAAGAGCCTGTTCTTCAGTGTGAATACTCAAAGAAGAGCTATGATGTGGACGAATGGGTACCATAATTTTGTCGGCTGTGTTAGTTCAACTTTTCATTGTTAGCTATTAAGTAAAATTAATTTTTTGGATATTAAATTTAATAAAGTACGTAGACTGATTAAATAGACTTGACATATTCCTCCGCGAACTAAATGCGGGTGGGCACAAATCTTTCAAGTGCTGATTGATAAATTCAACTTTATGTTTCAATATCGATGCTCAGCAATGAAAATGTTTAAGGTTTTTTCTTTTCATTCTACATTTCTACATTATTTATAGTTACAGTTAATCGCAGCACTGTAATTTATATCATAGTTAGACAGATCGAACGTGAATAGAACGCATAATTATATACATAATTTGGCACGGTATTTGTTAAGTAATCGACCTTTGTTCTATTTGTCATCTATGCAAATGTGAATATGGAAATTTGCACTTTGACTTTTTTTTCATCGATACGAGTACTTAGTCAAGGACATGTTGGATAAGAGCTGCACTCAAATAAGAGATTTATTCTTAGCGACCAAAGACAATGGCCAGCATATCATCTTTTATCTGCTTGTGGGTATAAAAGATTTAAAATGAATGGAATACAATAGCAACAAAGAGAAAAAGAAATATGTACTTAAACCAAAGATAGTTAAGCATATTTGTAAACATTTATAAGGGTCAGATAAGGCAAGAATAAATATAGGGCTAGAGAGCAGAATTCTTATAATGTGTATTTCAGTAGTAATAATCTTTCAATCTTGTTTTTCTCTTGGTTTATGGAATGAAATTAGAATGTAATTGGTAGAGAAAATTAGTGTAAACGAAATTTCTAAATTTGTGCTCCTGACTTGTCCCTTATGAATATTTCTGATCCGCTAGTTGTTAGCTTTATTAAATGAATTAAAGGAAAATAGACTAATAGTTTCCAAATAGAAAAGGTTTTTTATTTTCCAAAATAAAAACCAAACGTAAAACATGCAAAAACATATTATAAAATTAAGTGTGCTGAATTGTATCTTGAAGATATTATTACTTAAAAGATATTGTATATCCGTTATCTATTCAGATATGCCGCAAATGATTTTGAAATTTTATTTTTTTCCATTTTTCGAATACCATTAAACGAAACAGAACTTGTATGATTATGGTTAACTGTTATAGACAAAATAGAAACAAGAAGAAGCGACAACGACTTTGAACGAGTAACTTTTATATAAAAAAGGAACACATAAAATATAAATAAAAATGTATATCTTTTAGTAGTATAAAAAAGATCTCGATAGATGCACATTTTTAATATATTTTCTTTCAAACCTTGAGGAAAGCTTTAACACAGAGAGGGATACCAAAAGAGAGTGAGAGAGATTGTGAGAAAGTGCTGAAAGAGAGTGTATTTTACAGAGAACACATTATTCCAAGAGAGCAAAAAGTGCGTGAGAGCTTCTAAACTTTGACTACGTACAAAAAAAAGGAAATCTTAGCAAGCGAAACGCAAAAAACACATGAACAGCCAACGCACCAAAAATTCGTATAGTCCTGCCGCCCAAAGGATGGCCATCATCACCCTCCACCCACCTAGCCACCAGCGACATCACCAACAGCTTCCACCTCAGACAGCATGCTCCCCCCACCGCCCCTCTGTAGCAAGGATACTTAAAGCTTCTTTAATTTTTATGTTGTTTTCTCTTCTCTTTTGTCGGTGTTTTCTGTGTGCGTGAGTCTGTGTGTGCTTCAGCCATTCTCTTTGATTGCTTTTGTGCGTGTCGGTGTGTCCCTGTATTAGTGTGTGTGTGTGTGTTGGTGTATTTGTGTGTTGGTAACCTTTGCTGCCTCACATTTTCGCGTGGGAAGTTGCCCAAGGACATGGACTCAAACTCAACTCAACTTATCTCATCTGGACTGGCTGGTTGGTTGGTTGGTTCGTTGGTTGGTTGGTTTGCCTTTGCCTTTGCTTTTGCCTACTGCCTTTTTCTTTCCTCTTGTTCTGCTTTGTCTTCTTCGCTTTCCTTTTTGCATTTGCCATTTGGTCGGTCTTTCTCTCTCTTCTTTCTTTTGCTTGATGCTTAGTTATTTATTTATATTATTTGTTGTTTGCAAAATTTATTTTTGGCCCAACGTGCAAATGTTTCTCCTAGAGAAACTTGCATTTAATTCAATTAAATTAAAAAAAGAAAAGTGTAAGCGAGGCAAAAATAAACAACAACAAAATCAAGAAACCTTGAGGTAAATGAAAACTATACATATTTGTATATATACCTGTATAGTATACATAGTTACCACAAGAGGATCTCATTTTTACGTTTCGTTAACTTACTTAATGAAATTAGCATGAAAGTGGAAATGAAAATGCGATTCAAAACGAAAGCGAGACAAAATGAAGAGAGAGTGAAGGAAGGAGAAAAATTTGTCGTAGTTTTTAGTTTCGAGAGGCTTCTAAAACAATAAGCAAAAAGTTCATCTAGGTTAAATTTTTATTCCAATTTTCAAAGCACTTTGAGTGCAGAACCTAAAGGAACTTCTCATTTTAACTTTATATTTTCACTGTGGAGTATAAAAAATTTTAGTATAAAAAGAGTCAAGCTGAAAACTGAATATTTATATCAGAAAAATTAAAAATATAAACGTTGTTAAACCTTATACCTAAATTCAAATATAAGACAACTAATGTGGTCATGGATACTAGAAAGTTCAAATTTGTAATTTCAACATAATATGCCCATAAACATAGAAATTAATTTTGTTAAAAGAGAGAACTTTGTCCCTTAAAGTGGGCAATAGGCTTGCTTATAAAGAATATTTCCTTCGAGACAATTTTTTGTTTGTCCAAAGGGAAGCGAATTCTAGTTATATTTATTGGGCGCAATATTATAATTTTATCTATAGAGAAAATATGATTATATCTACTTGAAGTGGTTTTTCTACTTTCTCCATAGAAACTCAATTAATTAATAAAATCGGTTGTAACGATGAATATTTCAATATTTCATTCCTAACTTAGCCTTAAATTAAATAATTTATAAGCCAATCGTATTGCTTTCGAAGCGTTTTTAGAATTTCAAGTCTATACTAAACTCAGATCATATTTTAAAGTAATTACAAATTAGGACAATTTCATAATATTTAAATTTTTAATGCGAAATATACTTAATATTTTATTCTTAAACAAAACAGCAGCAAAATGGCAAAACGTGAGAATATTAATAATATATGTTAGCTTAATGAAAAAGTAAAACTACTTTTGAGTCGTATAAAATATCTTAGTTATAATTTATTCAAATTTATCTGAAAATTTTATTTTGAAAATCCAAGAAAAGATTTGTTTGTTTATATTGTATTGTGTATGCAATTATTAAGCATTTCTTTTGTTTTTTTATGCAGTTTTGTCATTTTTTAGTGTTGAGATTTTTCATCTTGACCTTTTACTTATGACAGGGTGGTGAGGAGACTGAAGTGAACTTCAATTGGAAGATGTAACAAAAGGAATGAAGTAAAATTCAACAACAAAGTTTCAGCTTTTACTTATTTCCCCAGTTTCCTGTCTATAGTTTGTGTGACTGTGTGTGTATGTGTGTGAGTATCTGTACTTGTTGATGCAGCTCCTGTGTCTACCCTTCAAGCCCCAATCACCCAACCACCACCCTTTTGCACAACCTTCCATTTGATCCACTGATGCACTGCAGATTCTGCAAAAATGCATTGTCAGAAAGTAGGTCGCTGCAGTTAAATTCTGCTGCTACCGCAGCTGCTGCTGCTGTTGATGCAGTGGCTCCTGCAGCCATCAAATATTAACCACTAGTTGCTCTAAAAACAGCTTAGACCCACTTTTTTTGACTGCCACGCCCACAGCCAGCCCAATTAATAAGCTGGAAAGTACGTTGAGGTTTCCTATTTCTTTTTTTGGTGGAAACTTTTTGTTTAGATTTTGTTGTTTATGTCTTAAGGGAGGTGATGGGGTATAGTGAAAGGTGGTTTTTGCGTTTTTAGGGGCGTGGCAGCTGCAACTTCAGTTTTGCCACTTTTACCGTCACGCCCAGTTTAACAGGTGACCTATTTTTCCTCATCTTTGAAAATTATTTACAGCAGCAGCCCAGCGAAACAGTGTGAGGGAGATGAAAACACAGTGTGTGTGTGTTTGAGAGAGAGTGTGTGTATGAGAGACAGAGTGAGAACAGGGAACTAACATATGGAAGATACGGATTGACGAGGTGAAGGAGGAGGAGGAGGAGTATCAGGTGTATGGTGGCTTACTTGGTAATGTGTTTCAATAATCACAAAACCTGTCTCTTTACTTTTCCTGCCTTCCCTCTCAGGCTTGGCCTCACAATTTCTGCATTTTTATTGTCAAACATGAGCAAGGCCACTCCCTCATACCATACGCTTTCATGGCAACTGCAATTAAACGCACACACACACACATAGACATGCACACAAACTCTCCTAATGCACATCCTGAAGTATGTTAATAAGTTTTTGCCTTACAAAAATATTTACAAATACAAATGAATGTGTGTGTGTGTATGCGAGTGGTGTTTGTGTGTGTGGAAAGAAGTTTGGTTTTTCTTTTTGCTCACAGAAAACTGAAATCTTATATGCATATTCGTATTTTTATGCTAAAATATTTTTCTGCTCGTGTCTGACCTAAAAAAATATTAAGAAAAAAGAAAAAAAAACTGAAAAAACAACAACAACAACAGCAACAACATGCATATATCGTTAAATGTTTGAAAAGCGGTTTTTCTCTCTGAGTTGAGTTTTTCCTTAGCTTTTTCTTTTTTTTCCCATTTTTTTGCCTTCTTTTTTTATAAACCAAAGTGCCCAGACCGCAAAGCATTTAACTTAATGCACATGAATCTCGAGCATATAAACATATATATTTATAGTATATATACATATATGCATATATAACTACATACTTTTCTATATATGTATGTGTGTGTGTGTTTGTAACTTGTTGGACAGGATGGAAAATTTTTGTTGGGCATTCCAGAGTTGAGTTGTTGTTCTCGGTGGCATACAAACTTTGCTATTGCTATAACATTTTTTAGTCTCATAAATTAATCACATTTGATTAGGTAAGTTAATCTCAGCATAATCAGAGCTAAAGTAGCTACATACAATTGTGAGATGAACAAAACAGTTTCCATTATGAGAGTAGCTATTAATATAGTGAAACGACTTTGAAATACCGTTTATGTTTAGAAATTTTGATTTATTCTGACTTGTTGATTTGTAGTCAAAGTCTGTGGGAAAAATGTGTGAAATAATATTGCAAAGTCTTAAAAGAGATACTAAATTACATTTTCAAACTTGTAGTTATGTGTGAGATCTGTCAAAATATCTTAGACACCCCTGTTCAATTGGGGGTATATTATGTCACGATCAAAACATTCGGAGTTTCGGCTAAGGAAATTTAGTAATTTTCATGGTGCCACTTTTCTGTTTAGGGATTCATCAAACTTTGAAGGATTCCTAGTTTAGCGTAATGGCGAAAAATTAATAAGAGCGATTCCAGACTCTCCAGGCTGTCCAGGCTGTCTATTATACTGTAGATATTAAACCATTTATCAAACAATCATTTAAATTAGTTTAAAAAATCATAAACTGAACTGAAAATTCGTACATTGTGGGCTTAAACGAATCCGTTTTACAATCCTTTTATTAATTAATTCCATTTAAAAAAATTTTACCAAACTAAAAATTTCGAAGTAACCTTCAATCGGCATAAAATCAAACATGGTATTAAAATATTTTTTCATAATTTTACAAGGCGCTTTTGTTATTGATAACAAGCTTATATTTAATTTCAAGAATTATTTTTTGAATAATATTGAATGTATATTAGAAATATTCGAAACTTGCATTTGCTTCTCTTTTTACAGCCAACTAGTTAAAATTTATTTCAATTATTTTCCTAAGAGGTTAAGATATTTTCTGTCATCTAAAAATTCATAACTTCTTCAACCATGAAGAACTTTATTGGGTTGTTTTAAAAGAAGTAACTTTCATAGGTTAAAATATCATAGGTTTTTTAATTGAATATTTTGAGTACTTGGATGTGTGCCATGGTTTGTAATAGTTAATGGGCTAGTTTCACACCTGTCATAAAATAAACTGCAAACTTGAAAGAAACTCAAGGGAGTAGCATATATACCCTTGCCACTATTCAACCACACTCGCACACACACACACACACACACACACACACACACACACATTTCCGTACCATGAGCCATCGTTCTTCATCTTCTTCCCCTTACCCAACATTAACAATTTTGCTTTCAATTATAATTATAAGATAAATGTTCTGGGCTATGGCAAAAAAGGTTAACGAGTCACCCATATATAAACTTTTACTGCAATATTTTGTGGCATAGCACGCCCTTCTCCCTATGCCACCCAAAAAAAGAAAAAAAGATCCAGTCTGATGCCAGCAAACTGATGGCAAAGGGGATTGTGGGGACATGAAGTTGGCTTTGGCCAACAGCTGCGCTTCAAATAACTCAACTGTGCGTTAAGGAGAAGTTTTTCTGATCCCCTTCCCCACAACATTTTCCATGGCGGCATGGGGCAACATCAGCCATGGGGCATGTAAATGTTTGTGCAAAGCGCTAAAGAGGAGAAACAACGAACATAACTCGGAATGGGAGCGAAGGTGGGACGGTGTCGCGCACGACATGGACACATCTCGTTCTTCTTCCATCGTCGCCACGTAACGTTTGCCTGATTATTGGAGCAAAAATTAATTGAAAATGTTGGTCAATTGCCTTGAGGGAACAGAGCGGGATAGAGCAAAAAAGCAAAAGAGAATATGAGAGAGAGAGAGGGAGAGAGAGACAAACCGAGAGGGGGAGAGGTAGCCATGGTGGCAGACTTTTAATCGCTGTGAGGTGAGGGGCCAAGAGTCTATGGCAGTTGGCCATGCAATCTGCTTTGGCTCTGGCTCAAGTTATGATCATCATTATAATTATTACTTACTCTCCGATGCAGCGAACTTTGCTGCAGTTTTTGCTATTTTCAAACATTAATTAGTTTTAATGGAGTTTGAGGTTAGTTTGGTTTTTTGGTAGCGATATTGGAAAGTAGCTTAACATGGGTGTGGCCATGGGCGCTACTAGACAAAAGCTTAACCAACTTTAAATACCCAATAATGGCTCTCAATCGATGTTTTGTCTACCAGGACAAGCAGCCAGATTAATTGCTTTGATTGCATACCCAAAATATTCGTCCTCAGATAAATTGCTTGCAAATTAATTAAAAGCAAAAACACAAGAAATGCATCAAGAAACAACGAGCAATTGAAAATGTATTAAGTACCCAAGTATAGAAAGTATAAGGATAACAATACATGGTAAATGCATTATATTTTGTAGAGTTACTTTAGAATTACAAAGGAAAGGTCTAAGAATAAAGCAGCAGTAACAATAGTTCAGGTTCCTGGGTAATGAAAAACTGATTAAGTCTCATCAGCTTATGCATAATCTTTTGGGATTGCAATTTGTGTTTTCATTCCAAGCACTACCATAAACAGAACCTGAAGGCTCTTGTCAGATTCATATAATTGTCCCAATATTGCTTAATTGCAAAAGCCATCAAGTAATTTCAAATATTTTCTACAAATTGACAACAATGTGAAAGTTTGAAACAAAAATATTTTGATTGCATTTTGTAGAGCATTAGAAAAAAACAAGATTCTAATTCGAATAGAAATAAATTTTCATCTACTGTGTATGCATTTTGCCTCTCAACAGACTATAAAAGCAATGAAAATCAAAATGAAATTTTCGTTGTTTTCCTTTCTCTTTTGTTTTTCTTGTCGTTGTTTTTTCTTCTTTTTTTTTTTTGTATATTTTGTGCCATGGCACGAGGATAACATTAAAATTTCGATGCGTGCGCCTATAAGTAGGCAACGACAACACAAAAAAGAAGGAATTTCCAGCATCCAGGGATAACATTTTAGCAAAACGAGCTTTTACAGAGAGATAGAGCACAAGCACAGAAGGGTCAGGGGGAGGGGAGAGAGCAAATGAGAGAGAGAAAAAGAGAGAGGGAGTGTGTGTGTGAATGAGAGGGCGAATACACTCTCTCTTTTTTTGAATGGGAGGTAACACAAAACACCAAACAAAAAAAAAAAAAAAACAGAATCTAAGGAAAACAGGCAAAAACCGACACTTAATTCGATTTGGCAAATGAGGCACCCTGTGTTGGCTCTTTAAGTGTTTGTTTATGCATCCCCTAAACTAATAAAATTCATTAGAATGAACAAAAAATCTATAATAAATACATATTCAACTACGTGGCGTATACGTAATGCGAGAACAGAAATGGAGATACGAACTCCTCGTTGCGATTTGGTTGTTGTTGTGTCTTCTTTTGGTTGACATTAATTTTTTACTTAATTTATTGTTGCGCCAGCGCAAATCGCAAATTTTCCACAGACCATCGCCTTTTTTGCCCCCTTGCCCCCTCCCGCGCTCAATGACTTTTCGTTTCCTCTATAAGCACTTTTCTAGTTTCTAGCTTAAAAAATAGAATAGGAAAACAAAATTTGTATTGCCTAGCTCAGTTTTTTTTTTTGCCCCCCTCTCTTCGTTTTTCGTTTACATACATATTTATTTCGTTGCCAGCCACCCCCCCAACGACCCGTTCCACTCGTTCACGTCAATGCTCTTCCAGCTCATTTGCCGCTTCGACGACAAAATTTCAGTTTTTCAGTACGTTAATGTGCTGCGAGGATGGCATAGATTGCTTCGAATAGGTGGAATGGTGGTGGTTCCCGTGCTAATGCTAGAGAGGGGAATCCAAGAGGGATTGTGGGGCGATGAGGTGATGGTAGGGGGCGGGGGAGGGCAGCTGGTGTGTGAGCTTTAAGTGGCACTGAGATTGCGTTAGAAACGATGTGGAGGTTGCTTGGTTGGGAGGATTGTGTCAGCCATTGGAAATATGGGTCAAGTTGTTGCCGTCTGTGCTAAAAATTAAGTTTGGTTTGCCAACTGCAGTCGACGTAGCAGTCGCTGTTGGCGTCGGCTTTGGCGTTGACGTCGGCGTTGGCGTTGGCGTTGCCCTCAGCTTCATCTTCATGCCTCCACATGGCTATAATTGCTGTTAGGCATTAAGGGTTAATCACATTGGCCCTTATGTACATACATACACATATATATTTATATACATAAATATATAGAGTACAAATATATGGCTTGGTTTTACTTGGGTCTTAGGAGCTTATTTATTGTTACAGCTCGTGGGAAATGTATCAATGACTATTAAATATGGCTGAAGCAGCTATAACATTTATATTTTTGCTTTTCCTTTTTTGTTGTTGTGTTTTTGGTTTAACTTTCGCTTTTTGGTTATTGGTTATAACTGGTCGATTGATATTGGTTGTTATTTTTATTTGGTTTAACATTCTCCATTACAAATTTTATTTACAACTAAAGAAGGAAACGGAAAATATCAATAGTAAGTCATTTATTTTTTAAGACCGGATATGGAAAAAACAAAGAGTACATGCTAATCAAGAAATTTGTAATCTAACAAACAGATAGTTAGAAAGGTTTGAGAAAGGAAAAACTTTCAGTCATTGTTAAAGTTTTTGACATATTAAACATTATTAAGTAACAAAGAAGCCAAAAATCCATTTAGTAATGAATTGGAAATCAATGTTCTGATTGAAGATAAATACATAAGACTTTCATTTAAAAATAATTTAGAGGCAATCTTAAAGAATCTATGGAATGAAAGGCTCATGGGTTTCAGTTCAGAACGGGATTAGCCTGGAGCATATGAAGTAAACTTTAAATATATAAACTATAACGTCTTTCCAGACTACAATTATTTCCTTTTAAAAATAAACTCTGTTCCCTTTTCAAGCTTTTTGTTGCTCTTAATATATTTTTTGCAAATGAGTTAAAGATACTTTTCATTAATAGCTTTTGATGCAACAATAAACAATTTTGAGAGTAAAATTTCTAAAAACCTTTTTGCTAACCATTTAATTCTATTTTCACTTAGGCTGACTATAGAAAAAAATGTTATATAGTTATGTATATTAAATAGTTTCCTGTTGGTCGATAAAACAATATTTTTTTCCTTCTATACTTTTCCATATGTTACGCACTATTCGAATATATTCTTTAACTACTTTTCCATCTGCCAGGAAAATATGCTTCCAATTCATTGAACAAAGTTTTCAACACATATACTAACACAAAAAAAGAAGACAAAAAAATGCGAAACAACAAAATATATCCATCGTCTCTTTTCCTGATTATGAGCAAAATTATGGCCAATTTAATGGGATCCTGGGCCATGTGGAACACCATAATCCATACACGAACATACATAACATACAAGTTTTGAGGAAGAGAACACAAACCCTTTTTTTTTTTGAACGCTTCAACGCATCTGAGATGGAAACTGAAAGACATAAAAAAATTCTACTATTTGTGTTTTTTTTTTTTTTTTTTTGTCCTCCACGTTTCTGCTGACCAAAAGAAAAATCTATGAAATGGACGCTAAGAAGTTAATGAACGACTTTCATATACTCTGCATTACGATTTAAGAGAAGAAAATCGGGCTAGTTTTTCCTACTGGAATTTTTGAGAATAAAATTCACTAAGTTTTTTTCACATGTGTAAGATTTTGATTCTTCAATATATTTTTAAGTCACTGAGACAACATTTCGATTTTATAGTCATTTGAAGAGCAAAATTTGTCGATGCCATAAAAAAAAAGGTAATAATTGTTGGCCAAGGCCGAAAGAGAGACCGAAGAATTTTGTTTAAAGCAAAGCCAAAATCATCATGATAATGCAGAAAGCATTTCAATAATTTATGTGACTGTTTCAAATGATTTATGTTTGGTTATATTTACACACACACAGACACACAAACTCATACAGCCATTCACTTCACATGGGTTAAAAGTGTTTTCCCGTTTCTGTTCTTTTTTTATATTTCCTCTGTCTTCTTTTTGCATTTTTCCCTTAAATATGCAAACAACCATAACAAAGAGAAAGAGAAACGATAAAGCAGTGAAATGATGATGACAACAAGAAGAAACAAACTGTAAGGAAATATTCATGAGATTGTCAGGTTCTATCCATGTAACTGAACGAGCAGAACTTAAATATCGTATGGAGGAAAAAAAAAAAAAATACAATAATTTATTTGCATTCGCCAAACGAGTCTACCAGACAGATGGAGAGTGCCCAATAAGTCAGCGCCACTCCAAAGAGTCAAAGTTCAATAGACTTTAGTGCCAAAGGCGAAATGCAGCTCACCCATTTAGCCAACAGATGGCAGGCAATGCAACTGCAGAGGTCCTGCCACGCAGGACTCTGAAAACAATAAATGCACAAGTCGTAAACTTGATGGTGATCCCGACGTGTATTTCGAATAGTTTTTATATTCTTTAACTTTGGTATAGTTTACGATCGTAGGAAAGTATACAAAATATCGAAAATTCATTAAACTTTATGGAAACGCATCCAGTGGCAAGCCAAATTTATTATATTAAGCTCATTACAACATATTTCTTTATTTGAAATTGCATGTTTTTACATATAACTAATTCTAGTTTTTTGCTTGAATATTAAAAATGACATTTCTATAAATGGACATTTTGAAGCAAACACACAAATTGAGATGAGTCTTTCGCTAACTTCTACTTCAATACCAGAACTAGTTGAGAATTAAAACTGAATGGAGGGAATAGTTGCATAAGTTCAGTATAGCTTACAACTCTAAATATTATTGTTGATTTTATTGTAACCGATCGCGACAGATTCAGAGTGCACTTTTATAAGATTTATTAGTCCGTTTAGCTTAAAATTTAATTAACTTAATGCGTGATGTGAATAAAATTTAATTATTCCTATTGGTCTACTAATTCACTAATTGTTTATTAATTTCAATTGAACAATAGAGTTTATCGAAGCATCGTCATCAATTATAAATTACATATTTACAAAAAAACGGACTAGAAATGAATTACGCCAACACAATAAACGAAAATGCCTCTGAGGAGGAATTTTTATGCCCACACAATGGATAACGAGACAGCATTTAAACTGCAATTGAACCTGTCCGGGTGAAAAAAAAATGCAGCAAGCTTATTTGTTCGACTTCCAGCAACAGTTGGCGGCAATTTTTGGCCTGGCAACATTTTATGGGTCACTTGATGCCACAAGTCAAGTCGGGCAGCAGCCAGTCAAGCCAAACAACTCGGGGCAGCTGCACCACCAAAATGCAACAACAATGATGCCACTCAAATATTTAATTTGCCGTGTGCGGTGACTGAAAGGGAGACAGAGAGCGAAAGAGCGAAGGAGTCAGGTGGCAGAAAAGTAGGCAACACTTTTGGTATTTTTTTCTTGGCTCAATGCCCAAAGACCAAGCAAAACATTTTATTGCAATCGCAGTTGAATACATCCGTTTATACGTATCTGTAAGTATATAGTATTTTGGCGACTGGCTAATCAGTCGAAGTGGCAAACTGCCAGCCACTTACCTCTTGCCTCACTCACTCCTTCTCTGGCTCTCTCTATATATTTGGCTTGCTTGCTCCGTCTCGCTTTTTTTTGATATTGATGTATGAAATTTTATGAAATTTATGCGATGGCCATAGCATAAAATGGACCACAAGTTGAGCAATGAGAAGGGCCACACCAAGGGGGCAAACTGTTTTCGTCGCATTGCAGATGAAACCATTTTACCTCCCCATCCTTCTTATTTTCCCCCTCCTTATGCCTGTTCATACGAAACTCGAGAGACTTTTCCGGGATGTTTGGTTCATTTTTTTTTTCTCTTGCCGCTTTTTCGCTTGGCGCGTGAGCAAATTAATTTTCAGCGCACAGAGCAAAAAATGCCAAGGGATAGACCAAACGGTTGGAGTGGTTAGAGTTTGCCGATGGGGAGAAGGGGTTGGTTAGCAAAGAGTTGCGGGGAGGCAACTTGCATGGTGTAAATGATAGCCAAGCCGCCGCCCTTGCCTCCAAACCTCTGGCTCAATGAATTATGGAAAAAAACAACTTTTTTGCGGCTAGCTACAAAAAAAAAAAAAAAATTAAATAAAAAAAAAATAACAAGAATTATGTGCTGAAAATGTTCTTAGCCATGTTATTTTTTTTTCGTTTGCTCCACCCTTTGGTGGGCAGGGACATTTCTGAAACTGGCGACAGTTTTTCGCAATGCCGGAAAATTAATATTTGTACAAGTGGATTTTGCAGTTGTTTTTCTTTCCACTTTCTTCTTGTTGCTAACCGCTTAAAGTTGATGACAAACTGCGCCGCGAAGTTGTTTCGTTTGCATGTGACAAGAATTTAGTGGCCAAGACTAGTATAGTATATACAAAAATAGAATGGACAAAGAGCAGGCCATGAATCATTTGCTAAGTGTACACAGACACAAGAGCAAATTGTTGCATAAAATTCCTAAAAATTTAATTTTTTTCGTAAATGTTTCTTAGGCTTCTTCTCAGCTACTAATACTATAGAAACATTCCATACAAAGTCTTTAAAAATTTTTATAAAATGTTATTTTATCTGGTCAAATATTTTAGATGTGATAAAATCTGAGAACAACAAAAAGCCTGAAAAGAGGATCCAAATAATGAAACTGTCTGAAAATCGATTTCAATCAATATTGAATGCACTAAGATTCAGGTTTATTAAGCTACAAACCTTATATTTTGTCAATTGGTTGAATCGGAACAAATTCCTTGCTACATTTTGATTTCAATTGCTGACTTAAAGTTTTAATAGCTGCAAAATAGTTTCCCCCTTTAAGCTTTTTTAGATATATTACAATTTTCATAGTTTGTTGTTGTTTTGTCACATAAAAATAAGAGAACATCGATTGACATTGCCTGGGGGAAGAAGGGGTTTGTTTGAAAGTAATTGCTTAGTTTTAATTTTTGTTGGCTTTTCTTATGCAAAAGACAAACTTTTGAATGCAAAATGTAACAAGTTTTGACATAAATATGCATAAGCCTGTTCTGGCCTAAACCAGGACATGCCATAAATGTCCCGCACATGTCCATCAACGTCAGGGCAAAAGCCTGATTTGGGTTTCCTCTTCCCATTTCTCCCTCTCCCTCTCTCTCTCCTTTACTCATTCTCTTTCCCCATGGCATTTGCATATTGTGCATCCTGCAGCTGCAGCTGCTGCTGCTGTTTGCCTTCTACTCGGCCATTTGCCAGGCCCCCAAAGTCCTGGATACACTTGTGTATTTATCGTTTTGCATACGCATTATTTATGAAGGCTTTGTTTTGCGGGGGCATTAAATAGGCCTGCAGGACTCTTTGTTAGCCGGTAGCAGCAGCTGCTCAAATTCCTTCGAGTGATTAGCATGCACAATTTTCCAAAGGGTTTATTGTTTTAGTAAAACTAATTATTTTGAGTAATTTGAAACCTGAACTGACACATTCGCCCAACCACCCACTCTTTTCAACTCTCATCATCACCCATGACTCATGCATAGCCCGCAAACATGCATTTGCATTTTGCATTTTAGTCTTATTCAATTTCATTTCGATTGCACATTGCATTTTGTGGCTAAGATGAGTTAAGATGTTTGCTTGAGTCTGCAAAGAAGACGCTCTTAGAACTTTCAAGATTGCAATTTAATTGAATAAGCTGCTAAAATCTAAATCGACTATTGCCAAAATGATTTCTAATTCTTGTTTCTCCCTTTCTCTCGTATCATTACAGACAGCAACAGCAAAAACAATAGCAACTTAGCTACAAAGCACTGCCACTAAAACAAAAAACGGGAAAAAACCAAGAAAAAAATACTGCAACAAAAATTTAATAATTTAATTGTGAAATACAAATAAATTTACAAATATTTAATAACCAAAAACAAAAAAAGAAAACAGAAGATAAAAGCGAAACAACAAATTTTACAACAAATCCGAACAGATGCAAAAAAGAGATAAGCAACACCGGAACAACAACAGCAGCAGCAGCAACAACCAACTGCAATGAATTAATAATTTACCGAAAACTGAAGCCAAGGCTTACAACTTTTATTATAAGCGAAACAAAAAAAAAAGAAGCAAACCAAAAAAATTTCAACACACACACAAAAAACGCTCTTCGGGTTGTAAAGCAAAAAATTATTAAATAGATAAAACGAGGAGAAGAAGAAAAACCAACTAACTTTAAAGGCAAACAATAAAACATATACTCGCCATAATTGATAAAAAAGAAAATAAAACACACACACACAAAACAAGAATGAGAAATTTTCTCATAATGTTAAGGACAATGTAAGCTGCTGCAGGAACAAGCAAAAATCCCAAACAACAACAACAACAACAGCAGAGAAAATATAATTACATATTATTATTATTATTATAAAAGCAGAGAAAAACATATCCGCTGGCAAGAAGAGGGAAAAAACTTTGCAAAGAGACTATGAAAAATGCACAACTGAAACTGAGTGAAGTTGATGATGATGATGAGCTGTGGCTGGCAGTGAGATTAAGGCACATCAACAGCAGCAACAGCAACAGCAGTCAGCAACTAAAGAGCTTAAGTACAAAAAAACATCATAACAGCAACAGCAGCAGCAACAGCAGCAACAACAACAACATTCAGTCGGTAGTGATACAAAATGTAGCCAGCAATAATGAAAACCAGCAGCAGCAACAACAGCAGCAACAGCAACAGCAGCAACAACATTTAGACATTAGAAAAATTCCAGCAACAACAGCAACCAGTATAACACAACAACAACAAACAACTATAAGACTGTGCACACGCAAGCGACAAAGATTGCGTCGACGACGAAAAAGAAAATCCACATCAGCAACAACAGCAGCAGCAGGAGGATCAACATCAGCAACAACAACAGCCCCAACATTAGCAACAACATATAGCAATAGCAATTTAAGCAACAGCAACAACAACAACAATAATAATCTCTGCTCTTTGACAACTTATATGCAATGTGGCAAGACTAACAGCAGCAGCAGCAGCAACAGCAGCAAACGCAACACAATGCATGACCTTTGGCCGACCACCTTATATTGTCTATTGCAAGTGTTGCTGCCGTCAATCAAACAATGGCAACATAGAGTCAAATTTCTAATTCGTCGTATTGTATTTGGCTTCAGAGCCATAATTTCCTATACAAATTGCCTGACCGAACTGTGGAGTAGAGACAGTATCAGTCACAACAACAGCAACAGCAACAACTGTCAAACCAAAACCAGCACCAACTGTAATAGTCATCACAGCAGCAGCAACAGCAACAACAGCAGCACTAGCAGCAGCAGCACACACATATTTAATCGACTTAATAAACACTCATGGATATTTTTATTGATATATTTGAATTTATCTGCTAAAGGTAAGTGCAATTACTTTAGTCTCCTAGTACCAATCATAGAGGTTAAACTGCAGCAATTGTTGCCCTCAAGTTGTCAATTGTTGCTTGCACAAAATGCAAACAATCAGTAAGCTCAAACCCACCAACAACACAAGCAGCGGCAACAGCAACATATTGTCACTTTGACACATAAAACCACTCATGAGTGGGAAAATTTTGTGGGCCTATGTTGTCGGTGTCGGTGTTGCTATTGTCGCTGTCATTTGTTGTTTGTTCGTTGTGACATTTACGACAGCTTCAAGTGAAGCAGCCAGCAATCTCAGGACCCTGTCTATGCCACTTGAAAAGCGTCTGCACCTAAGGCTGTTTTTTTTTCTTTCTGTTCTTCTTCTATTCCCCCCTGTGTTGTTGGTTTTTCTTTCTTGTACATTTTAGATCTTGTTATTGTTGTTGGGGTTCAGGCTAGCTTAGTGTGGGTAACCGCCAGCATACACACACACTCAAAAAGAGAGGCAAGAAAAAAACTACTTGTCGTTTTAAGACCCCTCTTTGAGAACTCAATGAATTGCTTTCAGACATCTCAAAAAATAAACTTCTCAAAGCAACAAAAATCCTTTGACATGCAAAATGAATAAAAAGAATAAATAAAAAAAAGAATTAAATGTCTATATCTATATCTAAATGTTCTATTCTGTTTGTCCAAGCACTTAAGGGATTCACCACCAAAAGCGTCACAAAATTATTGCAAATCTATAAATTGATTAGTGTTCTTTCATAAATAGATTTTGAAAACTTAAAGTGGTTATTCAATACCTTAAGAGCAATTTTTGTTAAGGTTGCCTCTTTTTGCCCCTCGAACTATGCTAAATTCTTAACAAGAATTCATTATGTTCAATTAATTTATTACTTTTCGTGTGCAATATCTGTATGTTTTGGACTAAGTTCCTTATAAAGTTGGTTTGAGAATGGAAATAGAGTTTGGATAGTAGATAGCAAAAATATGCATCATCATCACTCTCAGACTAGAACATCACAAAAGGCTTTATATTATTAACTGCCTAATAAATATTTATATAGATTCAATTCAGCTAACTTAATAAGGAGAACATATAACCCACTCAGTTAATATACAATGCGAAAGCTAGTTCTCTATTGTATACTCGATTGAAAATTTAATTTGTTAACCTTTTCCATTCTTCTTAACTTTCTTTGGTTTTTTTATGAAATTGCTGTCAGCAGTAGTTGCTGTCAGCTTGTTACTCTTCCCCCCTCAAACTAGAGTTATCAATAAACGCATTAAGATGAATTATTTGTTTAGATACAATAAAAAAGGCAGTCAACAAATCAACACAAATAAAATTGTCGAGTGACACCAATTATCTCCAACAAAACTCTCTATAACAGCAGCAACCAATAAACAGTAGAAACACGTATCACTTATTAAATCTCAACTAAATTGGCTTAAAAAACATATTTTATACCAAACTCCAAAAAAGAATTTTCAATGCATTTTCTACAAACTAAATTAAAGTTTTACTCAATGTGTTGCTGCCCATTTAAGTAAAAATTTTGTGACATAAAATGTTTTATAAAATAATCAAAGCCAACGCGTGACATGTTGGTTTGTTCAACAATTTCTTGAGCGTAAATATTTTTAGTGAACAATTTTTTTGACAGCATGGCATTTTTCCCAGAGAGAGAGAGAGAGGGAAAAAACTATCCGCTCAGCTTCATGTTCTATTTTATTTTACCTCCCATTTTTGGGTGGCTGTATGTATGTATGTATATACATATAGTTTGAAAAATCTTTTCCCACGCTTTGCCCCCTTTTATTATTTTATTTCTCATTTTTGGCCAGCTTAAAAATTCTTTGTCACGGCAACAATATTTCGAGTGAAAAACCAAGCCCAGGCTCTCCAGTGAGTGTCAAGCTTCTACCTGGCTCATGCCATTAGTGAAAAAGTTGGGAGTTGGGGAAAAAGAAAATGGACGGAGGGAGGAGATGGAACAGGAGAACCAGTAGGTGAAGCGCACCTGCTGAAGGGTAGAGGCTGGAGGTTAAAGTCCTGCCACTTACACATATTGAGGTTATTAATGGCTGCCTACATATACGGTAAGGGAACTCATGTAATGGTCGGAGGAGTTGGCAGAAGGCAGAACGTGCGTTTGAAATTGTTGCCAATGTAACTTCTTTTGCTGTTGCTTTTTTTCCACACATATCCCGTTTCTGTTTTTTTTTTCTTTCTTTTTTTACCTAAGTCGTTGGGCCATGCCTTGTGGTTGTTTGTGTGCCAGGAGCTAAGCAACATTACAAAACTTAGACAACGAACAGTGGTGCAAAATATAACGAATAAGCATTAAATACAATTTTTATTTAACCCATTTTCAAAATAACATCAATTATTTAAATTATTTCAAATTGTTTGGTGTTGAATTTTATCATGGAATACGTATACACCATATATATCCTTATGTGTGTGTGTGTTTTTGTCGATTCAGTTCATGTTTAACATTATCTTTGTCTCTGTTGCTGTAAGTCGGTAGTAACATATTTTCTTCTTCTTCTTCTTGAGCTGTCTGTCGCTTTGGCTTTTGAGTTCATGTTTCATGCAATGCCAGCGACAACAGCAATAATAACAACAACAACATTTCTGCTGTCCATATGCGTGTGCATGTTTATGATTTTATGGCAGCACTTCCGTTTCCGCTATGGCAACAACTCCTGCTTTTGCCTCGGCTACTTCCTCGGCCTTCCTCTTTGTCTTGGTCCTGGTCGTTGGTCTTGGTTGGTTGTGCCCCCCCCTTTCAGCAGGCAAGACGCTAATCAGATTTAAACTTTGCACAACGTCAACGTCGCTTACACCAGCTGCATATGTGAGTGTGTTGTGTACATACATTTTGCCCTATGACATCGCTCATACGCCCCGTTGGCCATTTAAGTGCCCGATTCTTCTACTCCTTCACTTCTCTCTTACGCTCCCTCTCTCTTTCTCTGTGTCTCAGCATCTCTGTCATCCTCTTTATGTATTCTTTATGACATTTATTGCTACGGAAAGGCTTTTGGCATGCTTCAAGACTTTTTAAACATTTTGACAGGCCTGCCCATGCCAGTGGAGAAAATATTATAATGCGACTAAGTTGATTTTCTTTTTTGATTATAAAGCCAAACGCTGTCACTTTTTTACATTATTTTGGACTATACACTTATAATCTTTAACATATGTTGAATGTAATAAGTCAAAACACCTTCAAACCAAAAATAATTAAACGAATTTTCAGAACAGTTTTCGATTTTCTGTTGTTCAAAATGAAATTCTGAATATCTTTTGTTTGTAGTATTTTCGTTGAAGCATAAAAACTGCAAATGCTTTTGTCTTCTATCAATATGTATAATTATTATATTTTTGAATCTAAAGTCTGTTAGAATGAACAAGTTGTTTTTTTTTTTGCAGCTTTCTGCTTATCCAGTTAAATTAACTTTATTTTGTTGGCAAATTGCTAAAAGAATTGTAAAATGTTTCACTCCAGCTTTATGTTATCCATTATACGCCTACATATGCTTAGAATGTCAACTTCTCGTTTTAGTCTATCGTTGCGCATATGTTAAAGCATCTGGTGAGTCTTGCCCACTCTCGTTTTCAGGACCATTTTCCATTCGTCTACCATAAATGTCACAAGTTCCTTTTCCATCATTAGCTAAAGGGTTACACAAGAAAGAAAAACACAATGTCATGCCTGCCATTTGCATCAGATGATGATTATGTCGATGGGCTCAGGCGTCAGCTAGTTCAAACATACTACGCACACAGACACACATACATATAATCCCTTTCATGCCTTCCTTTAGTCTCACTTTCTCTCTTCTGGCTGTCTCTCAAAACACTTCCCAAACCTTCAATCTCTCAATCTTCCCTCACACATAACAATGAAATGTTGTCTGAACTAAAATCAATCATCAAATATGATAGCATTCATAATTTTCAATAGTGGACACAGGCATTTGATTGATGGGTCTAACAGACTTACCTCCGACACAACTCCGCCCGTCTATCCATCCATTCATCCATCTGTCCATTCCATTCTGTCTATCGATTTGTAACCATTTTGAAGCCTCCCCAACTCATCTCAGGTTACTCTTACAAACAACTGGAAAAAAAAACAAAGAAGAAAAGAGAAAAAGGACTTACACAAAAAAAGTAAGTCATAAGCAATTAAATCTTTGCCCTAGCCCACCCAAAAGCCTTATCCAATTAGGGACAACCCCTTTCTTGTTTTCACTTCCCCTTTCGTATTTTTTCCATCACTTTTTTTTTGGTTAGCTGTTGGAATTTTTATTGCATAAATTAAGCTTTGAATGGTTAAGCGTCACCTTGGCGCTATTAAAACTCTCCCCTCAGCCAGCATATCTCTTCGTTTACCCCTGAAACCATTAGCAGGTGTGGTACATAAAGCTGTGTAGCGGTAGAGACAAATTGAGAGGAGACAGAGCGGAGAGAGGCGGAGCACGTAGACAGTCCCCTTTGGTCCCCGCTCCACTCTTTATCGGTTTTGGAAGCTTAAGTGGTTCCGAGCCGCGTCAGTTTTCATTTCTTCTTCAATATTTAATATCGAGGGGACACAAGCACAGCTCAAAATGGTGGCTACTTTTTTTTGTTGGAAAATGTATCTATAAATGGATATTCCGGTTAGGAAAAGAAGTTTGCTTGGAGTTCGTGCGCAAAATGGTAGACCTAAATGGCAAATGTAAATATATGGAGACATTTCACCTTCTCTTTAGTTTCTCTTTTTCTTTAGATACTTGACCGTGCTGTGTTTATTAGTGACTCTAAATAGGAATCGAAAAAAAATAAAAATGGTTAAAAGAGATCATAAACAAGAAACAAAAATAATAGTATTCAATATTTCATTTCTATCGTCTATTAAAGCAAAATTATGCAAGTCCAATTAAGTTTTTATGCTCTTTTCTTGTCTCGTTGTTTCTCTTGCGATTACAGCTTAAAGTCTATAACATAAAATATACTGATGGCACTATGCAAACAATGATAACTTTGTTATTCTTTTTCCCCTTATTTTGTTGTAGTTCTCAACTAGTTTTAGCGTGTGCATATGTTCACCTAGGAATAATAAACAATTGAAGTTCCCTTTAAGCCATAATCGCAGATGCACTGAAACAAATGTCCGACAATGTAATCATATTAGTCCACAGTTCCAGTACAGCCGTTTACGGTGTCCGAAGTCACTTCCTGCACATCGCAGTTTGGTAAAACCAAATATTTTACAGAAGAAATCCTTAAGGACTTATGCAATAAAGATCCAAATGACGAGCTCAACAATTTTGTGCCATATATTGGCCAATGGGTGATACATATGTATAGTGTAAGTTTCTTTCTTTGCCTACAATCTGGGCACTGGCTTTGGCTACTGAATACTTTATATGGACATTCGTTTGAGGAAGCTTCCGATAATAAAGCCAATTAAAATTTGGTCTATTTTCATTCTGCCGATGTTGCCACCTGTTTTGCAGATGCCCAGCTGGCGGGAAGCCCACCCGAGCCATTCACAAGATCTGCAAGGATACTATTGTGTATTTTCAAACAATTTTAAGTGCATATTGTTTGTTTTAAAGCGCGAGAGTTAGATTGAAAATTATGGAAAATTGAGGAAATAAAAATCATCGATTTGTACTCACTCTTGCTTGATTGGTTCAATTGTTATTTCCGTGGCTACTGAAAGCTGTTTTAAATATTTACCATATATGTATATAGTTACTATGTATGTATATGATGTGGTATAGCGTGAATAATCGAAATTAACTTTTGTCTATATAATGCTTACAGTTAGTCGGTTTTATCGGTCATCGCAACAAAATGTTTACCCAACAAATAACGTTAAGTGCCATCTAACATGGAATGCATGTGAACTTTTATCAAAGAGCATTGGCAAGGTTCAGTTAAGTTCAAAACAAAAACTAAAAAAATAAAAATAGTTTAGTGTGTTTACATTTTCCGCCTATTGCCTTCTGTATCGAGAGGAGAAGAGAGAGTTTTTCATATCTTTTATTTTTCCAGTACGCTTAGAGGAAGTATTGGCCAATTTGGCGCTGCCTTCTACAGGCTGGCTGCCTGCATTTTTCGAACCAATTTTTTTTTTTTTTTTTGGTTTTATTATCCGTTGTGGTATTCTTTCAACGTTTTTATTTTTGCACATTAAATTGGTTGCTCGTGCTTTTGTGGTTCGTCGGTTCTATCCTGGCCTATTCTGCAGCTGTTGCCGCTCATTTTTTGCACCCATTTAGCTGCTGTTGTTGTTGTTGTTCTTGGCCATTGCCTTTGCTGCCTTGGCTCGCTTTGTGAAATAGCAATTACTTTTTCATGCTTCAGTGCAATAAAATTGCAATTTTATGCGGCCTGCCGCCAAACAACCAAAAAGTAAGAAGCAACGAAACAACAACAAAAACCAAAGAATATTCAGACGGAAAGCGGAAACGGACAAAAAGAGAAAAACAGAAGTGCAGCCATTGAAAAGGCATTTCAAAATGGCCGCAGCATATGTTGTCTGCCAGCCTGTCAAAAGATGAGCCCACAAAAATGGAAAGTTAATGGCTCTTGACATGTCCATCGAATGAGCCCTTCATCATGTCCATCATTAAGAAGTAATCGTCGGCAAAAAAAGTCGAAAAATATCTGGAGAAAAAGAAATTGCTTTAAATTTAACTGATTTCAACAGCAAGAAGAATAATAAATAAAATGTAGACAAAACTCATCGTTTCACGTTGACAAGCGGCCAAAAGTCGTCTTTGTGTCCAGTGTACAATGACTCTGCCGCACTATATATATGTATATACTCTTCGCTCACTCAACCCTTTCATTTCTTTTAGTCTCATTCTCTTATATTTGTTTTATTATCACATTCATTTTGACACTTCATCAGACGTTGGCCCTGTTTCTCTTTGCCTCTTTAACCCTCTCTGTTTGCTGTGTTTGCTTTTGCCACTCTCCTGTTGCTTTGTACTGGCTTTTCGTTGGTGTCAATGCTTTGCCTTAAAGGCCTAGTTAGTTGTCACGCCCCCTTTTGGCCGCTTCTCCACCAACCCGCTGTCCATTGTTAGCATGTGCTCGTTAGTTGCATTCTCTTCTCAGCCTTTTTTTATGCTTCTTGCCTTTAGGCTTGTCGTCATTTTGTTTAAGAATTTTTTTTCATTTCTTTCTTTTTTTTTTAGTATTAAATGAACAAGGAAAGGAAAGCGTGAAAAGTTTATGAAATATGCAGGAAAAACGTAGATAAAAGTGTTTTCGTATGTTAAGTCGCACTTAGGGTACCCTTAAAAAGTGTCTACTTTTTGACTCTCGTCATGGCAACTCCAACGATTCCAATAAAAAATTGTTGAGTAAAACGGCATAGCTTGCATTCAAGAAAAATCTAGGATTTTCTTTAGATGAAACATATTTGATCCTTTGATTACATAAATGGTTTTCATATTGATCTAGCTTGTTGTTTACCAACTGCATTGATTTTTACTTTTGCGAGTAGAAAAAAGTAAATTAAGAGATAAAAAAATAATTAAAAATTTAATTTACGCTTCCTTGAATCCTTGAATATTTTACTTATTCTTTGCTGGAACGGAAACTTAAACATAAATTTTTATCTATATTTAAAATTACTTCAACCACCTTTCATACTTTTTGAATTAAGGGTATGCCAAAAGAAGAACAACAGCTAAGAAAAACAGGCAACAAAAAAAAGGCAAACTAAAACTAAAAAATTCATGTGCATAATATTTAGATTTGATCATTTTGTATGCAAATCTTTTGGGCTTATGTTTTCATGAACAGAATGTTGAAGCACTCAACATTTTTACATTGTTCCATATAAATTCTAGCTCTGGGCTTAAACGTTTATATTACGTTCAATTAATTAAGTCTTCTTACTTTAATTTGTGCTTTAAGCTTGCAATTTCAAAATTTTGTGCGTAATTTAATATTTACTAAGCAACTCAAAAACTTTGAAAGTGGAAATAGTCTTTATCAATTTGAAGAAAATGTTTTTTAAATAGTAAATTTTTTATCAAATTTAAAGTTTTATAATAACGAAAAATAGTCACATTTGTATATGCTTTAGACTATATTTATTTGATGGTAACAATCAGTATTTGTTTAATTTCAACTATATAAATAGTTGGCAAGTAGATAAAGTGAGAATAATCGGAAAAAGCAATTAAGATGCCATCTTTATAATCTGCAACATAAAAACTAGCTTCCTGTTCCACAAGTGGCAATCATTAAAAATGAATTCATTTTGCTCTGTAGATTATCCTTCGTCCTTGTTGGTTCTTCTTTGAAAGACACACACACAGCCACAAGCACTTTCGTTTACATCAATTGAATTTTCAATCGCTCAACTCTATAAATCTTTCACTTACAGCTACTTAGTGTCGAGAATTTTTGTTCCATTGTTCACAGAAATAGAGAAAAAACGGAAAAAGAAAAACCCAGATGAATGAAGAAACGGGTGGGAAAGGGTCTCTTAAGAAATTATCAAATTTGAAAGCGCAAAGAGCGAGTAAAGTTTTTGCTTTATTCTCAATAGTTTTTACCATGTTTCTTTTTTTTTTGTACTATATTCTTTTTCTGGTTTGTTCTTGTTGAATATCTTTTTGTGGGGTTTGCCCATATGCATGCATAAATAATTCTCTGATAACGATTCGAATATGTCTTTCGGTCTCTCTATGCCATGCTACGGGATATGTGCGTGAGCCAATCTATTATCGCCGTTTGGCAAGAAAAGAAAAACGAGAGGAAAAAATCGAGAAACATAGCAAGAAAATTTGTATGTGGAAAAACTTTTGTGCAGCTCAATAAAAGTTTGTTCCTTTTGTTGGGTTAACAATAGAGAGCTAACCCAAGTGTGTGAGAAACAAGAAATGAGCAAACGGAAAAGTTTTCATCCTTTTCTTGCCTTGGTTATATGTATGTTTGTCTGTTTGTAGCCTTTCCAAGTCAGCGAAGCCCGCATGCATGCATGTCGGATAAACCAGCAGCAAGACCTGAACCAAGAACCAAGACCAAGACCAAGACTAGGACAAATCCAAGTCAAGCTAAAAACCAAAAACTCGTAAACTTTTGCATATCAATAAATTTGCAGTGCCTTTTCTCTTTCTCTCTGACTCTTTGTTTTTCCACCTTGAAGCCATTTGCTCGAATTATTGATGTTGATTTACGGAACCAGAAACTAAGTAATTCGCCTCCTTTTTTAGCTTTCTTACTTTCTTGCATTCATTCATTGTTTTATTCTCATCTCCCAATTTGCTTTTTCTTGCAGTTTGCCTAGCAGGATATCATGAAAAGAGACTGTTACATGATCTATTGGATCCTTATAATACACTAGAACGTCCTGTTCTCAATGAATCGGACCCGTTACAATTAAGCTTTGGTTTAACTTTAATGCAAATTATCGATGTGGTAAGTACGAAAATCTAATTCACTTTCCTAGACCCATTATTGCATTATTAATCTTTTAAGCTACTTTGAGCAATTTCATAATTGCACATCAAAACTAACATAAATCAATCCTTAAGTTTAGAAGTTGCCCATGGGCGTCGAACAATAAATTTGTTCTTTGCTGTCAAATATTGATTAAATTGAAAACAAAGTTCCAGTTTCATTAACATAACCATACAAATGCTAACTAATATAATTTTTGTGTCGTTATAAATAATAATTCAAATTGTTTTTATTTTGGACAAAGGTTTAATGAAACCCAAAAAAGTATCGACAAATCAGAAGACTATAATAAATATCTAAAAAATATGAATTCTAATCATTGAAAGTATTAAAGACATTTCTATTTATAAATGTTTGTCTTACAAAGTTTATACCATGTTAAGATAACCTATAACAAATTTTAGAATCGTCTTAGAAATCTATTTGAGATAAACTTTTTGAGTCTTTTCAATTTTAAAGAAATACCAAACGTTTTACCATTTTATTAACAAAATTAAACAAATTTTAAATTTAAAAACTGATACATTTAAAAATCGTTAAATGATGGATGGTTTTGTTTTGTCAAATATGAATTTTAAATCAGACAATATAAGAGGAGTTTGAACACTGTAAAAAAAGTTTACATTTAGTTTGTACTGTGTACTTAAAAATAAGTCCAAATACTTTTAATAAGTACCAAAGTAAAAAATTCGAGTAGGCGAAGCGGGAATATTCATTAATTTCAAAACTAAGAAGTTCAAGTCTCAGAAAACGAATTTTTCAAAATATTTTTGAAATTCTTGTAAAGGAAGTCATTCCTGTATCCCATAGAAGTCCTACACAGGTAATTTTCTTAAATTGGTTTTGTTTTCTTAATCAAAGAATTTGTGCTAAACTAAATATTAATCTTAATCAAAGAATTTGTGCTAAACTAAATATTAATCTGAAGCTTACACGAATGGATACCACCAAAGGATGTTGCGGAAGATCAGAGGACTGGCACAAAACCTCATATGTGCACAACATCTTTGAGTATATGATAAAGAACTTGACAATACCGACGGATATGGGAACACTGATTGCTTATGTGATAGTACTTTTTATTACATATTATGTAATTGCTGCTATCTGCCGATTCCTAATCTCTCTCTTTTGGCCCATTGCCATTGTGATGGCTGCTTACTTTCTATTTGTTTGTATGGAAGCAATGTGATATACGGCATGAAATTCCTTTGAAATGGTCTCGGTTTTGTCATTTTAAATAATGTCCTGTAATATATTCGCACTTTTCGTCTAGTTAAAGAAAAAGTTTCATTCATTGCATTCATTTTTCACTTTCTGAAATCAACGAACCAACTACCTGATGACACAATTTCTGACTGGGTTCAAAAAAAAAAGAAGTGAATTGCCAAGAAAGTGAAATTTTAATTATTTGCCACACACACACACACAAATAGAGTAACTCACACATATGGAGTGTCCTGTCTGTTCCTTGAATGGCGTGTTGCACTTCCTTCTATCCAGAATTCAGACATACACACATACACACACATTCTGACAGCAAATTACATGCAACGTCATGTGGCATGTACAGTCTTTGACTCATTTTCACCTTTGGTGGGGCAAAGGCGGCATGAGGATTCGGGGGCAAATTGCATTCATCAGTTGCGTAGAGGGCAACTACAGAGAGTGAAAGGAGAACAAGAAGAAAAAGGTGGCAACTGTATGAAAAAAAGGAACAAAAACAAAAAAAAGTAACGAGAAAAAAAGGAAAAAGTTGACGCGGGTGGCGTTTGCTTTTGTTAGTTGAGACAACCTCAATTCATATTAGATTTGCCTTTGTATAGGTGTAAGGGTGTGTGTGTGTGTGTGTGTGTCCGTGTAGGCGTGGTAGTGAGTGAGTTGTTTGCTTGCCTATGCCAGGAGTCCGGAGCACAAAAAGTTGGGGATTCAGCAAAATGGAGCGCACAAACAAAAGACACACATACAGTGTAATACTCACACATATACACAAACACATATCTAGGTGCTGAATGAAAAGGCAAAAATAGCAAAAACCAGATGGCAAGCAAACGGCGTTAAGTTTCAAAAAAGGGGAGTGGCCTAGGCTAAGACGAAATCATTCGGAATAGTCATTTTCAGGGCTGGCAAGACATTGATCATATAAATTTGGATTTTAAAACGGCTTTATTAATCATTTTAAATCATTCATTTATTAATCATTCAAAATATCTGATTAGATTAATTTATAATCACAAAACTTTAAAATGATATTTATGTATTATTTAAACATTAGACTTCTAACAAATGGTTCTCCCAAAAGCCGCTTCTCATACCTATACTTTTATCATCTATCTATTGTGGTATACGCTTAGATGATTATATACATATATATGTACTTATGTTTGGATCTTTTGAAAATATATAACTGTGATGAGTTTGGTAGTGTGAGGAACTATTGTGGGACTTATATTATTTCTACACTTTCATCTATCTTTCATTTATCTATAATCTTTCTATCATCTGTCTAACATTTTTCTCTCTTCTACCATTTACTAGTTCTTTACTAGTTTTTGTGATTTGCCCGATTGATAAAGTTATCGTAAATATTTATATCAGTTTTTATTAATTACCGGCTTAAATATTCCATCTCTATTTGCCAGTGTTTCTTTATTTTTTTTCATTAATATATTTGACAAAGAACTGAGAATAGAAAGTTTGTCGTATTTATTTATTCACACTTTTATTAATTTACCTCATATTTGTTTGATTTAACATTTATTAAAGGCCTTCTATCCTTAAAAAGAAAAGATTTTTATATGGAAATAATAAATATTACAAAAATTAAAGAAATTTCCATAAAAATAAGAAATCTTTTGTTAACAGAATTCCCATTTTAGTTAATTATTTTAGGATGATTTTCAGATAAAGATTTCCCTACCGAAAGTATGTAACTAACTTTTGAACCTGTAGTTAGAGTAGAGGTTGTTTATGTATAATGCTTCCGCTATTAACGTGAGTTTCACTAAAATGCATTCATAAGTTGTTGCATATTTAGGTCCCCAAAATACTTTTATAATATAATTAAATCGTTTTTAGTTCCTTCTGTGTACTAAAACTTTATATGCATCCCTGAATTTTCTACATAAAGGGAAATTCAACTCGATTTCAGTAGCTAGAAAACTGCGTATGTGTGAATGTGTGTGTGCCGCGTTAAAAGTCACAACAGGAATAAAACCAGCAAAACGCCACGAAGGAACAGCAGTAGAAGTATTCACAACACTCACACACACACACACTCACACAAACTCATATGGCATGCAAATAAAATGAATAAATAAAATGTTGCCACGTATATTTCATACATATATATATATATATTCTTGTTCACACCTTGCACTAAAAGGCATAGCGAGACCAATGAAGTGTGAGTTGATGTTGCCGTTCCCGTTGCACAAATGAAGTTGGAATTCTACAAATGGGCACAATGCGTTGCTGCCTTTGTTGCTGGTGGAGCTGGTTCTGATGATGTTGCTGCTGCTGCTGGCAGTAAAAACTGCAGCATACAGCACACTTGAAACGCAGCACACAGCACAGCGACTGAAACGGCGGCAGTCGCCGCGCCAATTACTGCTGGGAACAGTATCATAAAAACCAAAATCAGGTCATTCGCCGGTTGTCCCAGCAACTGGAACTATGTATGTATGGTGTCGAGGTGGAGTGGCATGGCATGGCATGGCATGGCGTGGTTTTATGCATGCCTCGTCGAGGTTGTCGCAGGAGCAGGAGGACAAAAGTGTCGGGAGCAGACGCTTTTGGTTCAACTTTTTATTGAATGAAATTATGTCGCGTATTTAGTAGATGTTTAGGGAATTTCATTGCGAAATTCATTTCAAGTCTGGTATTTGTGGAATTCATTGCAGTAATCAAATGTTGTTAATGCCTCGCAGGACCTTTCCCTCTACCCTCTCCCCACTCTGTTTGTTTTAGCAACTTTTTATGAAAACACAAAAGTTGGTCATGATAAATTTATGCATGCCGTTTGTAAGCATAATTTACTGCAGTTGAAACCAAAAAAATTAATTAAAATGATTACAGAAATAAATACACATCTTTGATTATAATAATATACACAAAACAAACATTTATAATCCGTAGCTTTTTTAGGTTTCGTATTTTTTTACTTGCTTACTAAAAATATATTTTTGGAAACATTTTGACCTAATGGCAAAAATAAATTAAATAACTCATTAGGCATATTACTTATAGTTTTTACTCTTGGAGAAAAGAAAACGCTTTTGAAGTGGAGTTTCAGGACTTTGTTAAAATTTAAGTTTAAGTTTCTTGATCAAATTACAATTATTTTTTTTTTTTGGGTAATATATGAAAATTAAAGAGGAAATCTAACCAAGTAAAATATCTACAATGGGATAGCTAGAAATTATGTTTCATGGGTTCCTACAAAATACACTTCAGACATAACTTATAGCAATTGCAGTAAAGGAAAAAAAACTTTGGCGAAAAGATGCATTATTTGGCAAGCAAAAATATTTATTCATGTTACACTTGGAATTCCTTTGGTAATTCTCCTTCATTTTCCTACTTCTCACTTATTTTTTATGGAGATTCTTTTTTTTTTTGTTTACAGTTTGTTTCCAGGTCGCCCAATGCCATTAGTTGTCCTTTGGGATATTGAAGCATTTGACACTGGCAATATTTTAACTGTTAACTGCACTCGCAGCAAGCTAGCTGTCACTGGCTCTGGCACTGACTCCGGCTACGATTCGGTCTGGTTCTGGGTCTGAGTATGACTCTGGCTTTGGTGCTGGTTCGTAGCTCTGGCTCTGGCATTTGCATATTTTTTCTTTTATTTTCAAATTGGTGGGGTTTAAAAGGCATGGCCATGGCAAGCAAGCTTGCTGGTCTCAAAGCAATTTGAAGATTTAGCACCTGGCAAAGAACATGCCAAAAGGAGAGTCAAGTGGAAGAGTGTAAACTAAAGAAAAATCAGAGGAAGAGAGCAGTTGCAATTCAATTTGAATGTGTCCTACAAAAGTAGGACATACGCATACATACAGTAGATAGCAAAGAAGAGAGATATAGAAAGAACGACAGCGAATCCTTTGGCCTTTCATCAATTTTACTTATCACCCAAGTCAACTTCAACTTTAGCTGCAACGTCAACGTTCCTCCCCGTCGTCGTTGTCGTCTTTCTGAGTTATCTGACACTTTGCCAAGTGATTAAGCCTTAAATCATGTCCGCCCACAATGCTTGAAATTTAATCTCAACTTGGCATCTAAAATGCATTTGTGTGTGTATGTGGGTGTGCGTGCTGTATTCCCTTTCTGGCCTTTCCCTACTTCCATATGAAGAACTTGATGTCATAATTGCTCTCCAGGATGGGGTCAACTGTAAAAAATACATGCAACACACAGGACTTGAAGTTCTAGTATATTGTGTTTCCTTTCTTTTCATCTTGTTCTTATTTTTCGCTTTGTAGAAACACAATGGAAAATAGCAAGTCATGGTTTACCTTTTGTTTGCATGTGAAGAATATTAGAATGCAATCAGGTTTCTTCAATTTTGCCCACATCTTTCAACAGATTTTAACTTATATCTGCTAAAAGATATAACGCCGAGTGTAGTGCAGTGGAGTGGAGTCCACATAAACAGGACACCATGCTTGGCATACTTTCCTCAGCTGCTTTCAATGCATCTATTTCGGCTTGGTTTTCTAGAAAGCTTCACTCACTTTCACTTTGATTGATGTTGTTGCATGTGCGAATGACTGCAGCTATCCATATGAGTGTGTCTTTGTGTATCCTGGTCTCTGTGGGCCTCTTCACCCTGTGTGCCTGTGCTCTGAAATCCAGCCTTTAGATAAAACTTTGTCACATATGCTCCCTGTCCATGGCATACCATTACATTATGGTCTATATGCGTAGGAAAGTGTTTTTCGTCAAAAATTGGGACAGTGTTTCGACCACAGTTGACACAACTGGTCCAACAGGCCAGAAATCGTGTGAATGCAGGCTGGGTTTTAAATAGACCATCACTCTCGAATGGCTTTCAGACTAATAGAATCTAAACAGAGTTGGGCTTTGAAATGGCTGGCAAGGCCCCATTTAAAACGAAACTTTGTCTCTCTTGATGACATTTATAAGAGCCTCGTTTATTTTTGGGTCTTTTTCAGATGAGTTATGCACTAGATTTCGATTTTTCACTAATTTAATAAGAAGCCTAGGATTGTCGTTTGGACAATTTAAATAATTATCAATTTATTATCATTGTGAATGAAATGTGGAGTCAACTCTTTTTAAGTTTTTCAATATTATTTCATCTTTTGGAATATTTAGGCATTAGAGGCAATTAAATTTGGAATTGAATGAATTCGTTTATACCTTTTTCATATCTTTTTCGGCTAACAGTAACACAATTCGCTTTAATGAAACGTATTTGAGTCTTTAAGAAGACTTACCACATCTTGATTCTCGCCTCTTTGCATGCTTTGTGGTTCTTTAAATGAAATTAATTGAATTTTGTGGTCATTGCATTTGGCATATTTTGGTCGCTCATAACGTCCATCCACATAATTTGTATATATAACCAAAAAAGACTTGAAAGTCCATCAGAAATAGGACTTTTGAGGTAAAAATGTATTTCAATACACATTTACATTATGTATCGATTTCAAGCAAATCACAACACTCACTTTAACACCCATCTTCATGGTTTTTACTTAAAAAAAAAAAATTCTCGAGATAAGTGGATTATCGTTTGTCTTAAAGGTCGCTGCCGCTGCCGCTGCTGCTGCTACTATAATACTGCTGTCGATAAAACTATTTAAACGGGATTAATGCATTAAGCAAATGGTATAAGTAATTACCACCCTTTGGCACTTTAGTTGTCAATTTAAATGAACTTCTGGCAAATTGTTTTGCCTAAAAATTTAATAAAAATAACAAAGGCATTTCGAATAACTAAGCATTCATTTGTCATGATAAATGAACTGAGCACACAGCTGAAAAACTATGCCAAAGAAAATCTACAAAATAGACAACAAACAGAGAAAGGAGGGGAAAAAAACGAAAAAATTAAACAAAATAAAATAAAAACAAACTCCCAGGCGCATTAATTAAAAAGGCACAGACAAAGCGAGTGGCAGATTAATTGGCGTCAATAAGAAGGATGAGAAGCAAAAGAAGATGATGAAGGGGCAGACGAACAAAGTGGAAGTTGCGATAAGAAGGCCAAAAGAAAAGTGATTAAGTAGAGAAGAAAACGGAAAATGAGTATGAGAGGGAATATCCAACGGATATCAGCGGAAAATGAGTAATGAAGTCGAGATGAGCATTACAAGTGGGAAAAGAAGTGGTGAAGGAGCAGGAGAAGAAGGGCGTAAGCATTTTTTATGCATACAAGACAATGAGCGAGACAGAAATATAACGAAGAAGCAGGAACGAGTCAGATAGAGGGAAAAAACTAGGCCTTGTGTCTGCGTTGGGAATGCGCGCCGCGTTTTATGCTACAGTTTTCTTTCTCCTCTGTTTGTGTGTGTGTGTACCTACATATATGTGTGCATGTCCACCACGCCCCTTTGAATGTCCCCCATGTCAATGAACTGACTCCGCTTGCAATTGTATATGTGTGTAACACACATACAGACAGACATATGTGCCTGTTTATACGCATGTATGTATATGCAAATTTCCGCATGCCGAAAGTTGTCTTTGGCCTCTTCGTATGAAAAAAAAACAAAACGAAAGAAGGCAAAAAAAAAAAAAAACAGCCAGTGAAACTCTTGGGCTGTAATAATTTTGCCGTTTGCTTTTTTCTGCTCATTTAAAATTCAACAACTGCTGCTCGTTGATGCCATTTTTTTTCCTCTGCTACCCAGAGCATAGGCAGGGAATTTTGCTAAAGGGATCATAAACTATTTTGGGGGGCAAAAAGCAGAAAATCAACCACAAAAAAACACTTTACTTAATCCCCGCTTAAATACAAAGATAATATGTGTATGTGTGTGTGTGTTTTCAACAGTCAACTGAATCGTATGGTAAATTTATGGCTTAAAGTGCATTGTGCAGTATAATGCAATTAAAATTAGTTAATAATTGAGAACGTTTCTTAATAAAATTCAGCAAGCAAAGTCAAAAAGTGTAGAACAGGTTTTTCAATTAAGATTGAGCAGTAAAATATGTGAATATAGTGTTTAAGAAACTTAATTTCAATAGATATTAGTTCTTTTATGCTTGATACAAGGTATTCATTTGATTTTCTGGTCATTTCTAGCGCCAAATTAACTAGAAACCTTGAAATAGCGTCACACTATGCAATGAATGCTTCTTCTTAATTTAACTTGTTTAGTAAATATAACTGTATTTCTAAAATTCAAACTAAAATCCACAACTAAACTCATTTACAAAAATTCACGCCAAGTCAAATATTTTGAACAAAAAGTAGACAAGTAAGTGACCATATCGGCAGAAATTTCATTTATAACAAGATTTTTTATATATCTCAGAAGTTATGGACATAAAATATTAAAATTTGCTTAAAATTTATGATAAATTTGGTAGTTATTAGTTATTATAAATATCTTGGTAGTGTGACCAATTTTAAGTATAGGGTGCCTAAAATGTTTTGAGAGTAGCTAACTCCTTTTTGCCAGTACGCATTCTAACCCCCCTTCTGAACGAGTAAAGAGTACACCCTACCCATAGACTATGTTTTAGCCATATACGCACACTATTTGAATGCGAATAAGCTTCGTTTATATAACGTCTGTTTCACTGTTTGTGTGGTTTACTCTACGGGAACAAGAAGAAAAAAAAAACAAACAGAAAATAGCAAAAGGAGCAACCTCCTTTCAACATTTTGGTCTGCTGCATGCAACAGCACCAACAACAACTACAACGCGTTTGCTGAGGCCACCAAGGCGACATCACATTTTCTATTTTCATTCGTCTGGTTCTGCCGTTCCCCACCACAAAAACATTTCCACTCACTCCTCATCAACGTCATCACCATCCACATAATTTTCATTTTCTTATTTTAATTAAACTTGGAGCCATTTCCTTTTTACGTATTTTAATTTTTTTTTTTCTTTTTCAGCGGTTTTCAGCTTTATAATTGTGTAGAAAAATTGTTCTGAGCATAGAAAATGCAAATTGGGAAACAGAAAGACTAGAAATAGTAGAATAAATAAGAGCAAGAGAAAGAAAGAAAATGTGATGAGAAGAGAAGCTAACGAAATGCAAACGAAAAAGTCATAAGTTGATTGGTGGCACTTGGTCTTTTGTTTTTTTTTTTTTCTGTTGTTGTTGCTGTTATTTCTTTATATGATGGAATATACTTATGTGGAATGAATGAATGAAGTTGAGAGTTCACCGGAGTCGAGAAGTAAAGTGAACTAAAAGGATATGAAAAATGTGCGCTCGGTTTTCATAGAAGATGAGCTTAATATATCATCAAGTGCTGGAGAATTCCTGGAGAATTTAAGTGGGCGGGAGGAGGAGGAAACTTTTCAAAAAGAATTATATGGTATGGACTTTGTTATTTGTGGAATCGAAGACCATGATTAAAAACAAAATAAAAAAGCTCACATGCATAAAAGCTGTATACTTGAATCGGCTCAAAATGCCAATCTTTGTTTGTTGATTGGAAAAAAATTTGTCTGTTTTCAATTAAAACCATCGTGGTTATAGCTTTTCTTTCTCCACAGCCGATTATGACTGATTGGTAGCACATTGAATGCCAAATCAGAATGAAGGCTACTGCTACTCTCATTCATTCCCTCTCGCCAACTATGGAAATTAGTTTATCGCAAGCCCACACACACACACAAATGATACACACATGCAGCCAACTAGAGAGAAGCCAAATTGCGTTAACCAACAAGCCGCGCCTCTAAAGTCAAAACTAAGAGGAAAAAAATTAAAACCCAACCCACTGACACAAAAAATTCACTTTTATTAGGATGCTACCGCAACCATGATACACAGATACACACATACACAGCTATGTGGATGGCATGCCAAAAAATTGCATTGCTATAGCATACTTTACAGGGGGGAAAAGCAGTCTGTTTTTCTGCGGTTATGAGTTGAAATGGACTCTGTTGCTGTAGTCAAGTGCAATAATGTAATGGCTATATTTAGGCAAACATTCCACACACAGTCAAACACACACACACACACACTAATGTGGTATTGCTATGCTGTACGTTTTCTATGTGGAAAATGTTTGCTTTTGGCGCAATTGGACCGCAATATTATCCAAGTCCAAGCAGGATTGCAGCTCTTGGGCTTCGATTTTGTTAGTGAGCTTGAAAAGCATATTGACAGCAAACAAGCCGCAATTTCGGTTACATTTTTGGGCGAGAAAGAGATAGAGCGAGAGAATTGCCTTTTTGTTTAGGAAGTTGTCTAGTGAAAAATATGTGTACTATACATTTATATAGAAAGAACCTCAAAATTTTATATGAAGTTGGTTAGTTAAACGCCAGAGATTTGCGATTTATTTTTTTACTTTTGGAACAAAATTTGTTGTAGTTTTTTATTCAACTGCGCCATAAATATTTTAGGTATTTAATTGTAAATTACACATACGCCCTGTGTACAGTTGTTGAATTTTTTACAATTCCCCAAACTGAAGTTTTTTTGTTGCTACTGCGGCTGCTGTTGGTTGGATTTTAGCTGGTCCTTTTTGTTTGTTTTCATTTTTCTGATTGTAAAGCGCGGATTTTGGATATTGGGCCGCGTCCGTTGGGCAAAAAAATTTTTCCTGTTTTTGGCTTGCTCTTTTATTTCGCAGTTTGGCTTATTTTGGTATTTAAAAATTCAACTGCTTTGATTAAAGTTCTTGAGGGAAATTAAATTGATATGATGTTTCAAAAGTGATTTTTGTGTGATAATAGTTTATTCTGATCTTTGAGTGGATGGATTTTTCATACATTTCTGCGGAATTTAATTATACATTTCCATAAGCCACAAAGTGCACTTTGACAGCGGAAAGCATTTTACATTCACATTTAATTCCTTATCGATTTATTTTTCTCGCCGATGACAACTAATTGGAAAAATTTCATTTTTTTTCCGTTTTGCAGGATGAGAAAAATCAATTGCTGGTCACGAATGTGTGGCTAAAACTCGAATGGAATGACATGAATTTGCGCTGGAATACTTCGGATTATGGTGGAGTTAAGGATCTACGTATACCACCGCATCGCATCTGGAAACCGGATGTCCTTATGTACAATAGCGCCGACGAAGGATTCGATGGCACCTATCAGACCAATGTGGTGGTTAGAAACAATGGCTCCTGTTTGTATGTGCCACCGGGCATCTTTAAATCGACATGCAAAATCGATATCACATGGTTTCCCTTCGATGATCAGCGTTGTGAAATGAAATTCGGCAGTTGGACCTATGATGGATTTCAGGTTTGAATTCAGTCTCCAAAGATCAATAAAGCAAGGCAACCAAAGGGAGTACGAAAGATATGAAAATGCTCGTAGTTGTAATTGCTTGAAATCAAATTTTCGTTTTCAATTATGATTTTCTCTTTGGTTTATTAAAAAAAACAAAAAAAAAATAATACTTTTGTGTTTTGTTTTAATTTTTCCAAAAATGAATCATATATTTATATTTATCTACCCTCTCCCTGCGAAATCGAAAACAAACAAAACAAATTGAAAAATCAATCGAAAATCAATCATAAAAAATAAAGTTGGATTTACAATTACAAGATGAAACTGGCGGTGATATCAGCAGTTACGTGCTCAACGGCGAGTGGGAACTACTGGGTGAGTAAAGGCCAAAAATGTCAGATGAATATATATATTCCACAAATCAGATTCAGACATACCACAAGAAAGAACAGAAAGAGACTTCTTGTTATGAAGTCTATAATTTTCTACCAGAAAATAAAGAAACTCACGTTCTCGGCATATGAGAAATTACGGCAAAAACATTTTCCACAATTGATGTGTGTGTGTGTGTATTCTGTGTGTGCGTGTGCAAAGAAAATTTCTCATCTTTCTCAAAAGATGCTGTTGATTCATGGAGTCAAGACACCACAACACACATAGATAAAACCCACACACACACCGACACTCTACTCATTCTATCTCACTCTATTTCTCTCGACTATATATATTTCTTCACATTCTGTCTCTATCTATCTAACTAACTAACAAGCAGGATTCAAAAGTTAGTCGGCTAAAGCAACAACAAGAAAAATAGAAAAATGAAACGAGAAACATGAAATATGTTCCAAACTCGTACCGTTCGAAACTTCGACTGCGTTTGCTTTATCAAATTGATTGAAATTTTACAACTACTTGTCGGATGATTTCAATCATTTTGGCATTTAAAATGCAAGAGAATAATAACGCATTTCATCGATTTATCCTTGTATTAGTTAAATTACTATTTCTCAACTTTAACTTTCATACCTTACTCTTTGTATCTATATATATTTGTACCTCTCTCTCTCTCTCTCTCTTTAAATATATATACATGTATCTCTACCTCTCTCAGTCTGTCTCTCAATCTCTCACGCTTATCCAGAGTTCTCCCACTCACTTAACTCAACCAAAACAAAAACCAATCAACAATTCTGTCACATAGTTATATCTTTGGGCGCTTTAACTTTTCAAGACCGAAATAGCCGCGTAAATGTTTCGTTTTATCTTACTTAGAAAAGAAAATTATGATAAATGCAAAATAAGTTAAGCGGGCATTAGTTTAGCATAACTTTAGACCAGATTCTTCAATCGGGTCTAAATATGCTGGCCTAACTGCAAGTTTTTTATGTTGAGATATAAGAAAAAGAAAATACAAAATACAAACATAAGAGGTAAGGTTCGGGCTTTTAATATGCCACATCCATTTAGATATTCAATATGTTTTTGCTCAAAATTTAACATGGCATGGTGATAAGAATATGAATGATTAGTCCTAAGAGATATAGATCATTTTTTCTCTCCAATTAAACATTTTTGTAAATACTTCTACCAGACCAAAATACTGTCAACATTTGCAGAGACTGGTTAAATGTTAAGTGAAAATAATTGCATTTTGTTTAGAACTGATAATTTAGCTGTAATTAAATAATCATATGCAATAAATATTGTTTACATATTTTTTTCTGCTCAATATATAGTGTGCATAGGTATTTGCATTTCGCTTTGCATTTTAGTTTAATTCTCACACATAAATTTATTAATATTATGCAAAATATGGAAAACCTAACAAAAAAGGGAAACAATTAAAATTTTAATTTCGTTTTGTTATGGTTTTTTTATTATATGAAATTTTTGAAATAACAAATCTAATGGGTTAAGCAAAAGATAAACAGAAATAGATAAAATTGATAGATATGTGTAAAGGCAAACAAGAGAATTTTAATTTAGTTCTGTTGATTTTAAGTGAACTTGGCACAATCCGAATTGTTTGAATAATGTTTGATACATACTTATATTTAATAGATAAAGTTAAAATCTTTTGAGCTTGTTCTATGAAATCCAATGAAATTTAATCATAAAGATTTGTAGAATTTAGATGCTGTCTTAAGACGCTTTTATTAAAGTCCAACTTGTGTCTAATAAATTGGGCAACATGCCAGAAATGAAAACTTTTACCTTTAAACAAAAGACTAGTGTGCATATGGACACTATACAAAGTCAAGCAGTTTATATTCAATTACTTGTTCACAAAACACAGAAAAACTTTCTTTATGGTAATAAGATTTCTCCATTTCATTTTAGCTGATATTCAATTTTCGTAGCATACTTTTCAGCAACATTTTTTTTGCACTGACAATGAGAATATTTTTATAACAATGTCTATGCTTAACGATAAAAAGGTACAATCCCCCAACAAAGACAGCCAGCTTATTTTTCTATTGTTTTTCTTCTTCTATATTTAAGCTTGTAAATTACAAAATAGCACACGGAGCAAACTTTAGAAGAAGAAGAAGAAGGGGAAAAAACGAATACAAGTAAAAATAACTAATAAAAACACAAGAGACCAAAAATGTTGTAGGAACAAGTGAAAAACTGTAACGAGAGGAATTAAAATGAAGAAAAGTCTTTGGTGCACAGACAAAAGCGTAAATTGCACTTTTCCGCATAAAATGCCAAGTTAGCTGCAAACAAAAAAAAAAAAGAATTGCCACGCCCACCAAGAGATAGCTGGAAAAGTTTTCCAACCCACAGAAGAGAAATAAAAGCCACGCAGATAGAGAGGGGAGAACGCAGCAAACCAATTAAGAAATTAAAAGACAAATACTTTTACACTACCACACACACACACACAAGCATATACGCAAAGACATATATGAGCACACACTCGCACTCAAACACACACACACACACACATACATCCTTTAAAATTAAGACAGCCACCGAAACATGGGCGGAAAAAAGTTTTCACTTTTACACTAGCCACAAAATTGCTAAAGGAAAGTTTTGTGCAACAAATTTTATTTTCATTTGCCCTCTCTCTTTTTCTCCTTTGTTTTGGCTTTCGGTTTTGCTTCATTTTTTGCGCAATTTTCGTTTCTGGTTTTTTCATTTTTGGAGTTTCCAAAGTTTTTATATATTTTCCTTCTCACTTCTTCAATGCGCATTTGTGACTCCTTTTTTTTGCTTTTCACCACTTTATGCAAATTATTTCAAGTTGAGCACAGAATGTGCTTTAGTGGGGTTTAGTTGTGGGTGGTGGGAAGGGTGGTTGTAAGTAGGCGTGGCACATAAGTAGCTGGGTCATTTTTAAATACTTAACCAAGACGCTGTCTGTAGTAATCCCTTTGGTAATCTCTGGACTAAGTTGAGCAGATAATTTAGCATGAAATTTGTCTTGGGGCATATGGTAAGAAAGCAGCAAACAAAAAAAAAAAAAAAAGAAACGAAAAGAAAAAGTTTTATTTTGTGGTTAGACAATTAAAATCTTGAGCAACTGCAAGTCAGATTATATATATGTACATATATAAGTTTGTATTCTAGATACATAGCGCATAAGAAGGAAACTGCTTAGAGTCTATTTACTACTACAACTAGTTTCTTCTGTACTTTTGCTTAAATACATTACTTACACAACCTTCCATCCCAAAACATTTTCTTATCTCTTTTCATAACTTTTCCTTGTACTGTATTTACACTTAAGGCAAAAACAAAAAGGGAAAACCAAAAAAGTGCATAACATCAACTTTATCCAGTCTTGTAAAACTTAACTGAAATGCTCTGCTTTTACGTACTTACAATTAGTTGCCTAGATAAATACAACTCTCTTTTTCTCCCTCTCCCTCTCTCTCTCTCTCTCTCTGGTATCCTCTTTTGCCCACTTGTGGCAACTAAAAATTTATTTTCAACTCTCTTTCTCCACCCCTAAAACACACACACGCTCAGCATGCATAACCCACACACACTGAATCCCAGAAATTTCTCTATCATATTTATAATATTTTCATACTTTGAGCCAACCTATGCTTAGTCTTTACTTTCTGCTTCTCCTAAGCTTTACTCTATCATTCTATATACATATATATATTCTATTGCTCTTCCATAACTCATATCAAATGCTCGAGATATGCTCTAAACCAAGGCCGAAGTAATTAAAAGACAGTCGCCGCAGTTACCAACAAATATAACAAGAACCATTTAAGAAAAAAAATGAGAATCACACACGAATTGAGATTGAGATACACAAATATAAACTTTTACATTATTTTCATTAATCTTTTGTCTAATCATGCATGTGTCTATAGGTGTGCCTGGTAAACGCAACGAAATCTATTACAATTGCTGCCCGGAACCATATATAGATATAACATTCGCCATTATCATACGTCGTCGTACTTTGTACTATTTTTTTAATCTAATCATACCGTGCGTGTTGATTGCATCAATGGCACTGCTTGGCTTTACCCTGCCACCGGATTCGGGTGAAAAATTATCGTTAGGTAAGTGTTCCCAAAAAAAGAAAAAAACAAAAACGAACGAACACACAGATTTTTCCAAGAGATAAGTAGAGACTATATAGTTCAGGCAGTTGTAAGAATAAGAAGCTACATTAATTTAAATCCACTTTACACACCAACACAAATACCTACTGAGGTGGAGGAAACCCACATGCCAACAGCTTAAGAGTCCTCCATCCCCGTCTTGCTGCCACCGTCTCTTCGAAAAGTATTTGCCAAGTACTTTTTAAATAATGACAGTCTCGTTCCCTTCACACCACCCTCCACCCACACGATTCGTATATAGAGAACGGCAAACTAAGGCCTTGGTTAAGCCGAAAGGCGAATTTAAAATTAGATGTCTGCCAGCTAATGTTTCTGATGAGCGCTTGGAGGCCACGAAGGCTCTGTCGACTGATGTCGCACATTAGACGTTATTGGCCATGTTGTTGATGATGACGCCACAGTTTCGTTGCTCGTTGGCTCTCGTTCTCGGGATCTTTTGGGTTGAGTTTGGTAAACAAAATACTATTGAACTTTTAATGTTGCCATCTACTGAGTAGTAAAAAGTATTCAACAGCGACGATAACATATAACTTGAATCGGCTGGGGTATGATACTATATAGCAATGTAGTAAGGAAAAAGTTTAAGACTTAAACTTAAGCATATACATATATAGTTAAGTACACAAAAGTTAAAATAGATGTTGGGGCGGGGTCGGAGAGAAAAATAAGTGGGTTATTCAATGACGAGCACTTAACACTTTGCTGGCAGTCAAAATAGTTCAAGAGAATAAACAGTGAAAATTGCTTTATAGTGAAGGAGGCAAAACAAAAGGAAAACCAAAAAGAAATCAGAGTTCAGATTACATCAATGTCTGCGGCAAATACTTGAAACGTTTAGAAACTTTAACTCAAACGTTTTCGATTATTATCAATCAAGTAAAGCGATGTAATTAGTCATCATGGAAAGGTTTTTGCTTTCACGTTGGACGCCAAAAATGTAGCACCTTAGGCAAAAACAGTCCCAAAAACAATCTATTTCAAAAACAACAGTGTGATGGACTTAGGAATCAGTTTATAAAAAGATGTTAGTATTTGATGGGGATTGAAAAGTTAAGACTTTTTAAATCGTTTATATATATTCATCGTCTAATGAACACTTTAGTACATAAACTATTTTTCCAAATATATTCTCAAGCCCACCACGAACTCTAGTCGATGTTGTGTCAATATTTTTAACTAATCAATTGCTTAACTAAATCATCATATGTATTTTCTATATTCCAAATCGTGTATCGTATCATAGGTGTTACCATCTTACTCTCGTTGACCGTGTTTCTCAATATGGTTGCTGAGACTATGCCGGCGACTTCTGATGCAGTGCCTCTGCTAGGTAAGATAATTTTGTTTACCAAACCCATAAACAAAACAAATAGTTAGTTGATTAATTATTTGCTGATGCTTGTAAATGTAATATCGTTAAATGTATTATCAAAACAATTTATATATATATACATAGATATATTCATATTCACTGTGCTTTCTTTTGAGTTTATCTGTACTTCTGTTTCATAATCTACGCTACATACTCGTTTCATATACTTATAACATGTATATCTTATATAAATCTAAAGTTGTTGCAATTATGCATACTCTCTCAAAAATAATACAAATATTCATGCATTTCTAAAACGATTTTAAAACCGATATAAAATCCGATGATTTTATAATATTAAAACTTTGACACACAAAACTAACAAAGCAATAAAAAATAATCGCATATTAACCGATTAAACCAATAAAGCATCAGACACAAATTTGTGCCCTTAATAACCGATATCTTTGGCCTCAAAGCCAAGCGATATTTGTCGTTTGACTTTGGAGTCTTTAAAGATATTGCTGATGCTATGATTTTGAACCCAAAAACAGAGAAACAAGAATAGAAAACAAACTAAATAATTCTAAATAGAAGGGCAATCTAAATGCCTTGCCATTAAACCAATGAAATATTCAGCAAATATATTAAAGAAAACCAAAAAAAAAAAACAATATAAATGTTAATAACACAGTATTGTTCGATATATATCAATATATATATATACGTACACACACACCAAACACATGAGTTGGTTTGCAAAATGCACAAACACACACACATATTTGAAAACGAGTTTCTTGCACGCTATATAAACTATTTTCCTTTGTTTCGATTGTGAGAAAATTCATAGGGAAACTAAAGGCAAAAAAAATATTGAATATGTTGAGTGGTTGTATTGTTTTATAGGTATATAAAATTAAAAAGTCGAGTTAGAATTTTGAAAATTTGTTAGGAAAGGAAAGACTTAGAATGAAGCTTACCATTAAACACATTAAGAGATTATTTTGGCATTGAACTTTTAAAAAGTGTGATTATCGTCATTTGCAACGAATATCGTATAATTATATATAGTTTTTTATAAATTTTGTTTGTGAAATATATATACTAAGCAGATAATGGTATTAACTTTGGGTCAGACAAAAACCAAGAAACCACAACACAGAAAAGCTATTTTAAATAAATAGGTTCAACTTACGCCCTTTTTGAAAATTAAATGAAAAATCGATTATTTGAGCTGTTTGCCTGTTTAATTATTTCAAGGACCACCAAATATATTAATTAAATGAATAAAGCTAGAAAACTATTTAAAATAATAAACTAATCAGGTGAACATTTTAAAGTGCTTATGAAAATTGACTTGTACAAAAACCCGCAGGAATAGATAGGCACTAGGGGACTGTATAATAAAATATTTAAAACTTACTGATGACAATTCAATATCTTCATAAAGTCTTTAATTTTTGTAACTTCTCTTATCAATAAGCTATAAAATTAGCTATACATCCACTCAATATACATAAAGAACCAATTTTCTCTTTGACAACCAATCGATCAATTTAATTCTTTTTCTTCAAAAGTTATAATTAGAAAAATTGCAAAATAATTCAATTTTCAAATTCAAATTCAATGGGAAACGCCTTAAATTTTCTCTTTCTATATATATTTAAATATAAAATATGCCTTTCGAGACTCTAATGTTAAATCTGAAATTTAATAACTCTAATAAAGTTTTTTTTATTGATTTTGGCGTAAACTTTTTCTTTCGGTGTCTAACTTCCATATATACAACAATTATATATTAACAATTAATCAAATCGTTTTACAAATTACCTAAGTGTGTGTGTTAAATACAATTAAATTCCAACTTTTCCTTCCATAATATCAATTAATTACAATAATTGTTATGCCAGAAAAGAAGCCAAATTAACTAACTGAAATATTACTTATGTATATATATCTTTGCCTTCTTTTTTTCTTTCTTTCAAACAAACCTTAATGAAAAATAAACTAACAAACCAAAACCAAAATAACCGAAATCAATACGGTTATGAAATATGTGCTACCTTGTGAACAAATTGCTCGACAAATACACAAAAAAAATAAAACAATCTTACTAACAAAATAAAACACTAACTAATCTCTGCACTACACCAAACAATAACTATTACATTAATTGCCACCAATACACACACACACACACACATACTCACTCACATATGTATATATACTATAAATATATATATATATAATGAAAAAAAATATATATATGCATATATATTGACAACACGCCCAACCAACCAACAGGTACATATTTCAATTGCATAATGTTTATGGTAGCTTCATCCGTTGTGTCAACGATTTTAATATTAAATTATCATCATCGAAATGCTGATACGCACGAAATGTCCGAATGGGTAAGTTTAATATATAAAAAACAACAACAACAAATAAAAAAAAAATACCAACAACTACAAACTCCAACAACAAGTACAACAGCAACAAAATATATAGGTCACAATCAACCAAACAACAATTGCAAAGCGACCATCACTCATCATATATAAAAGTATATATATATATAAATATGTATATGTAGTATCTGTGTGCATTATATATGTATGTATATATATAGCCTCAGTCAGCCTCAGTCATCGTGGCCCACAGGCAACCGCAACAGCCAAAGGGATGCCACCACATCAGGCAGTCATCCTGCCACTTTTGCATCCTTCATTGGTCGCTCCTCCACGCCCCACTCCACTCTCCCTTTGGCTGTTCCGGCTGGTGTGTTGCCACCTCCCTTTCGTGTGTGTTTGTGTCCACTATCGCCTAGCATTAGCATTTGTTTGATATACGATTTTAATCTCAAAAAGGCAAAACAAAAAAAAGAAAGTGGACGCAAAATATTCAAATACTCAACAAACAAAAGCAATTCATTTATGTGTTTAGCTAGAGATATGTTTTTGTTTTATGTTGTTTAGTTCAACGTTGTATCTTTGTGTTACAAAAAAAAAAAACAATATTATATCTAGTAAATATTTTGTGTTAGTTTTTAAATTACTTATATTTTTTATCACACACAAATATCATCAAATTGGCAAACCAAGAAAATCTAAATGAATGTCACCAATCACAAAAAAAAAACGATATCAACTTGAAAGGAGCCATGGAATTGAAAAAGTGATGGAAATGGATACATTTCAAAAACTAAGAGTCAATATATTTTATTCACAGTGCGTTAATTTATTATTACATAAAATTGAATGACCATGGGCTTTGTTTAAATATTTGAAAGTTGAGCAAAATCGCTCAGCTCAATAAAATTTATCAAAAATATCTTGGTGGAAGTTGAAATATTCTTTCTTCTAATATTGAAAAACAAATTCAATTTAGTTTCGATTAAATTGACAAGTCGAATAAGCTTAAAATTACAGCAAATTTAGATACTTCCAGCACGTTAAATATTTTAATTGTACTACCAGTTACAAAAACTTTCACAATACAGAAAATCACACACGAACTAAGGATTAATTTCATTTTCTTTCTTCTAAGATTCAAGAGTTTTTAAGTAAGTATTTCAATTCGATACATCATACAAGTCCTATAGCGTATTAAAATTAAATTGCATTTTAATTGATTAGACCAAATTAATGTAAAGAATAAACATTTTGACAAATTTGAACATTCCCTTTTCCTCTAAATGGCTTTTAAAAGCTTATTTTTCGACAATGAAGTGAACTGTTAGACATAAATAAAATCTGCGAGATGCTAATGCATATTTGAAAGTCTTTTGATATATATTTTTCATATAATTCATCAAATTTGTATACCTAAAACAATGGTTATAAATATATCTGAACACAATTACAACAAAAAAATAAGCTTTATTGATAAACATTTTCAAAGATTTGTTTATTATTTTTCTATCATTAAGGCGAATTTCAATCTATTTTAGTATCCCATCCACCGCACATTCATTACAATGGCTCTTCAAGATGAATAGACAAAGCAAAAATGCAAATAGTTTGCACAATATATATGTTGTTTGTTTGTTGTTCGTTATTACATTATTATGATTGTCATTATTGTTGTATACAAATTGTTGTTGCCGTCGTCTTGTCGTAACAACATTCACAAAACACAAAACACATACATTAACTGACAAACACACTTACAGCCAGAAACACATCAACTTACACAGAGATAAACTACTTTTAATTTTCGTTATTTGTGTTAGTTATTGATGCCTACTTAGAGGCGCTTATGCAAGCTGTTTTCTTATTTCATTTTAAGTTAAGTATTTTTAAATAATGAAAGAATAAAAAGGAAACACCATGTCCTATTAACTCTTATTTATGCGAAAAATGTCAGTGTTAGGTTAAGAGAAAATTCGTTTTCCTATTTTGGTGTCCCAACATGTGTGACCCAGAAACGTTAATCAAAGAGAATATAAGTGAAAAGTATGAGGGAAATATGACGGACGGATGTACAGAGTACGAAATGAATGTGTTGTAACCAACCAACAACATGTCTGGCTACTACTATACGTGTCTACTATAAAATAATTTATGTAATGAAAAATATCGTAATGTTGATGTTGGGCCCCCCTCTCCATAATAATTTTCCTATTTTACCTTTCTCTCTATATATATGTGTAAGCCCTAACCTCAGCAACAAGAACAACTACATCAACTACAAAATACAACAACAATATCCTAGCAACCAACCAAAAAATCCAAAAAAACACACTAACAATTCCAAGCCCCACCCCAATCCCAGCCCCATTTCCCATATGCCACGCAGAGTCGCCTACATTTTGCTCGTAACTTTGTCACCAGTTGCACTATGCATTTTCCTTCTTTTTTTTTGCTCAACCCCTCCTTTTCTCTTATTCCTTCCTTCGTTCTTCTAAGTATTTGTATCGTCTATTCGTATTTGTGTCTACTACTACTACTATTCTATGCTGAAAAGAAGTTGAAATGATGACAAAACTGAAATGCCAACTGCAGTCAAATTATGTATACAGATTATGCAATATGTTGGCAAAAAATGTAAATGGTAACTCGTCTTCTTCCTTCTCTTCTCCTCAGCCCGCTTTTTCTTCGTCTTCTCTATATACATATACCTATACGTTTACATAATAAATATACTAGATACATACGTAAAAAAACCAATATCTTTTCTGTACATAAACCGCTGATATGAATTATGTAATGTCGTATTTAATGCGAGTGTGAATGTGAATGTGCAAGAGTTTGGGTTTGTAATTATAATTAAATGAGTTGCACGGAGAAATAAATGATTCAATTTGTCCACACAAGTATTGGGAAATTTACTGCACAGTTATAGAATTTTCATAGATACTAAATGCATTAGCAAAACAGAAGTGACCACAAATGTAGTTAGACCCCATAGCCATGTCAGATTTTGGTTTCAAATTCTCACCATTTTGTGGTTACCTAAAGCAATTTATGATTAATATTTTGAGGCCTAAGAATTTGACCAATTCATTAAAGTTTGCTTTAATTGCTGCGGTTTAAATAACTGAGATCGCATCGGAAATGTAGTTGAAGTTACCTTATTTAGTAACTAGACATTTATACTCGGAATTAGAGAAAGCTTCAATTACTTTAGTTCAAATGGAAAAACAAAGCCCATCTATTTGTTAAATTTATTTTTATTTATGTAGAGCAGGAAACAAACGATTCTTCTGTAAAAGTTTCAATCAGCGAATTCGTTTGAATTTAATAAACGAATTGCGAATAACGAATTGAAATTGAAAATTAAAATTATGCAAATAATTGATTGAATTGTCAAACGATGTGCCCATCAATTTAGTTTGAAAAATTTAAAATAGATTTAAACACAATCATACTCAGTCTCTGGCAATAGATTAATCCATGCGTGGCATTTGATGTAAGTGAAAAATTGATTCCCTTTCTCTCGATCCGTTTTGATTATAGCTGACATAAGCAATATTTCTCCTCGTGTTGATTTCTGCACACTCAGGTGTTAGGCTGCGAATTAGGTCACTGGCTAATAATGCCGAATAATCGAATTGCATTTAGCACAGTGGAAAATATTGTGAAACTTTTGAAAAGCCTTTAACTTTGTGTATCTCCTTAATAGGTATAGGAAAATTTGTATGAAAAAGTGTTCACTTTTGTTTAATTTTTGCAGCAGTTTCCGTTTTCATTTCAGCGGAATATTTTTTCAATTCATATTTTTAGTTCGTATTTTTGTTAGCATTTGACAAAACATTTTACTATAAGCCAAATTAATTACTTTAGTTTTGCTTAAATGATAAAATGCCTAAGATTGAAAGAAAGATATAGACGTATTTAACTTAAAGTAGAAAATCGGACATCGCCAAAGCAAATAGTTCGTATTAAGGTATAAATTAATATAGGGAGTAAGTAATAGCCCTAGCTAAAACATTAGGTGAAAAGTAGACTGCTGATTGGGAATAAACTGAGTAAAACTCGAATCAATGTAACCGATTTTTATTTAATAATCATCCATTTCTTTATATGATTCGAAATCTGTAAAATCTGCCGCCATGTGCTATTAATAGCTTTTTTACTCGACATCAAATTCTATCTAAAAGGCCAATAGAAAAATCATGAAACCATTTAAAACAATTTTTCTGTCTACTTAGACCACTTATTTTTAACATTTTACCTCTTTATTGCAATGGTCCGTTTTAAGGAGTATAATGAAAAGTTTTGCTAGTTGCCAAAAAAATAAAATTATCAATGAAAAAATCATGGTAAAGTGAAAGACAGAAAATACAAAATAAGGGCAACTTCAGTGGAAGTCGATTGGCTTTTAAGAAAGTCACTCACATGAAAGAAAACTTTTAGTATGGTTTTCGCGTAAGAATGTGGACAGGCGGCCCTTTTTTTTGCCGTTTCCCGCCATCATCTCCATTACTGACATGCAATTGAATTTGGAGCAAATCGAAAAATCGAGCACACAAGGTAACTGACGCAGGAAGGAATGGGTAGGCGGGAGGAAAGGGAACGGTAGAAGCTGGAGGATAGGTGGAAGTTGGCCCAGTTGCAAGTTGTTCTGACATGGGCACAAAAATTGAGCCAATTGGCAAAGGAAGGCAGGTGCATTAGAAATGTGCATGTACAATAAGAAGAAGACATTCATTCCCGTTTTGCCAACAACTTCTCCTTGTTGTTGGCTGCCACTTGAATTGGCCCCAGAGAAAGAGAATGTCCCCACAACCCGTTTAACTTTGCTTCTTCTTTTTCGTTTGGTATGTAAGTGTGTGTGAGTGTGAGAGAGTATATGATAACAACAAATCAATTTGCACAAAATTTGCACAAAAACCAAGCGACAGAGCGACAAGCGAACGCGAAGAAGAAGGAAGAAAACAAATATAGATGGAGGAAGGAAGGAAGGGGTCATATTGATATGGATATGGCGAATGCCAGCCAGTTGCTCCATAGCTCCATGGTTAACTTTGCATTTAGTTTGCCAACCACGTTCTCGAAGCGCATTTCCATGTAAGCGTCTCTCCTGCTTGTTAGCCAAAAACAAAAAAAAACCAAAGCTGGGAAAGAAATAGATAGAATGAAAAACCGCCAACATGAATGTGGAGAGGGCAAAATGATGGGGAAAAATAGAGAAGACAAAGTGCAGGCGAAGTTGTCAATTGTAAATTGAGGGTTAGACAGAGATGAAAAGCAAGGGAGTGTAGCTCCACTGGATAGAATGACATGCCATGACAATCGATTTGGTTCTTGTGTTTTTTGTTTCTTTCATGGGGGATTTTCGTTGTGGCATTTGAATTCACTTTAGATTCAACCACTGGAAAAATAGAGGAAGACGGATGACACAAAGATCAAGCCACTGAGATTGCAATTCAAAATATATTTAATTAACAGATGAAAATGAAGCTTAGCTTTTAATGTGACAAATAGAACGAGCTTCCAGTATGATATTGTTTTCAGTCTAATTCCAGAGTTCATAGCAAAATAGTGTGGCATCTGTTTGTAATCCACACAAAATACCACAGAGTTTCATAAGCCACTTAAAAGCAAAAGAGAGAAAACAAAAAGAAACAAACCAACATGCTGCTTTTTTTTGTTTAGTATTAAATGAAACTTGCCAAAAATTTGAGAATTCCAAAACATTTTTATACTCTTTCACTTGTTGCCCTTTCCGAACTCAATCTCATTCTCACTTGAGTATAGAAAGAACAACAACAATAACAACAAAAAAACTAGTCAGCGTAAATCAAATGAAACTCTATTTGGTGTGAATGTTTCTCGGGATTATTTATAGCTTAGCAGGACTATATTCATACATTCACACATGTCTATGCGCAAGTGTATGTGTGTGTGTGAAAGAGAAGATGCACGAGGAGAATAATTGGGTGTAAGGGCTTTGGGGGGACTCCTAAGCGATATTTGTTTGTTCTTATTGCATAGAATTGTGTCTCTGTGTCTTTATGTGTGTGTATTTGTTGCTCTTCGTGTTCTTTATCTGTATTTGTATCTATATCTATATTTGTATCTGTATCTGTAACGGTGTTTGTGTTGTAAATCATAAATTTTGCATGCAAGTTAGCTATAAATAAACCAAACATGCCAACCATGGCGAAAAGCGAACACTAACTCTCATACACACAAACACAAACTCAAATGCAAACACAGACACACATATACACATACAGAAAGTATAAATATTATTATAGCTAAGTGTAATAACAAAAGCACCTCGTACCAATCCACATGTTGCTTAGTTGTAATCAAAATCAAATATAAATCATACTTGTGGTCTGTTCGACTGACAGTCTCGAGTCTGTGTTCATGCAAAAGAGCCATAAATCGTTCTGTCCGCCCAGCCCGGTTAAGTATGCTACATATTTTCACCACGCATATCCACACACACACTCACACACACACACAAACATCATCTTCAAAACACTATTGAAAGACTTTTCGAAAACAGAAGAAATGGAAACTTTTGTGTCTTTTTTTCTGTTTTCTCCTTATTCGTTTGTTTTTGTTTTTTTTGTTTTATTGTGTTGGGGTAATGGTGTTTGTTCGCTCTCTAAATATCTTAATTTTGCCACCTGCCGTTAGATACGCATCGTATTTTTATGCTGGTTGCCATGGATATTACGAATGAGTCGACCGGGACGTCCATTAATATTGGAATTCCCCACAACGCCCTGTTCGGACACCTCATCTGAGCGCAAGCATCAGATTCTCTCTGAAGTTGAGCTGAAAGAGCGGTAACAAAAAACATGAATTAAAAATTCATACTCGTATATGAATCATACATATATGAAATGCATGCCAAATTTTAGTTTCATTTGAATGAAATTATTTTCAAAAATGGGGAAACTACAATTTGGTTTTTTATGATGGCAATATTCCCCAAATACTCAATCATATTAATTCCTTAATGGTCTTATGCAGCTCTTCGAAATCTCTGTTGGCCAATGTGCTGGATATCGATGATGATTTTCGTCACAATTGTCGACCGATGACACCAGGCGGAACACTGCCACACAATCCGGCTTTCTATCGCACAGTTTATGGGTAACAAAACGAAGCATATCAAATTCCCCTCTGGGGAGGCTTTAGACAACTTCATTTGAATGGTGGACAACTGATTTATTCTCTCTCTCAACACATTGCAGACAAGGCGATGATGGCAGCATTGGGCCAATTGGCAGCACACGTATGCCAGATGCGGTCACACATCACACATGCATCAAATCATCAACAGAATATGAATTAGGTTTAATCTTAAAGGAAATTCGCTTTATTACTGATCAGGTATGTTGGACGAAATCAAATTGAGTTGCTTGAGAGGAAATGAAACAGTTTCTTTCAGAGTTATGATAAAATTTGTACAATCATGTCAATCAATCAGTCAATTTTGTTAGGTTTTAGAGAGATGTTAAAGTTATTCATCAGATTTATTTGGTTATTTAAAAGTGGTTTATATAAATTATAGATCAACATTTTTATAGTTATCAGATACTGATCAAGCAAATAGTTTTCAAGAATATTTCCCCTAAGGACTCCTTTTTCTTATTTTGATTAAGGCACTAGAATGATTAGGTTGAGTAAGGTCGAGAACAGAAGTCAATGGCCGATTCTAGAGACAATTTGGGGTCTGATTTCCATTAGTTTTGATTTCTCATTTTACTTTCAAAAACCTTTAAAATGTTATCCTAAAATAGAACTCCTTATAACATTTTTCCCTTGTCCAAGATTACTATCTCAACGAAGTGTAGGGTATTGAGGGGATCTTACAGGCATTCTCTTTACGTCTGTTACCAAGACACTTTGTTTAAAAGGTGATATTACGTGGTTGAAGTTTTTAAAAATGTAAAAAATCAATCTAAGACTCTTCTTTAAATTACAATGCTGCATTTTTCTTGATACAATTTCTATGACCATTCAGTTATTCCGATAAAAAAGTGTATCCTTTTAGTGCATTTTATCTATCGATTTATATCGATTTATTTTTGTGGTATCATCACTAACAACATAGAATAAAGCGAATACCCGATGATGAAACGATTGTTGTTAAGCAAAAGCTATAAAAGGGAGAACGCACTAAAATATTATTATAGAAAAAGAATTTTATAGGTTCAAAATGCCTAGAACTAAGACTATTATATTCATATAAATAACCTTAATACTTTTACTGCATGCTCAAAATTGCACTAAGCATTAAAATGTACTTACATCTATTTCATTGTATACATTAAACCAAATATACAAACTTACCATATATATAACCTTATATATAACCATATTAGATCTAGTTATTAGAGTGTCAGTTTTGATGACATTTCTTTTGTTGGCAATTAATTTTAATGTTCATTTTCTATCCAATTTTCAAAAATTTATATTTCTCTCCCTCTCTGTTCTTTTTTCACACAATACCATAATAAATAATCATACTAATTTGATCATAACTATAAATAAAAAAAAAAATGAACAATTATCGATCAACAAAATGATCGATAACAGCTACGTAAAGAAGACGAGGACAATGACATTGCCAATGATTGGAAATTTGCAGCTATGGTCGTTGACAGACTGTGCCTTATCATATTCACAATGTTCACAATATTAGCCACAATAGCTGTACTACTATCAGCACCACATATTATTGTCTCGTAGCCATATGGGCGAGGTGGTTATTGTTATTGGTTTTATTATAAAATCAATTTGTTAATTATTAAATTAATAACGAAACTTTTTAAGTAAACCAACCAAAAAACAAAAAAAAAACACAAAAAAATTAAACAAAACACAATTTAAAAAACAACAAAAAAAAACCAACCAAAAAAAGAGAAAAAATAACTAAAAACCATTGACTAAATAATATAAAAACCAAAAACCTAAAAACAACTCTCTAAAAAAAACAAAAAAAAAACAATAATTTAAAAAACCAAAAAAAAGAGAGACTTAAATTAAAAACTAAAATTGTTTACAAATTTTTAATTCCAATTTTCCTAAATCTATACAAAAAAAAACCAAAAACTTAAAAAAAAAGTTATTATAAAACTTTCCCAAAAGCTTTTCCCGATCTGCATCCCAAGAAAAAATTACTTCCAATATAAGGTATTTAGATGAGGATAAAGAAAACCAAAGAAGGAAAGAAAAAACAATTGAAACGGGTATATTTTTTCTTTTTTTAAATTTTTATATTTTACAAATAAGGTAAACCAAGACAAAAAACAACACAAAAAAAAAGAGTAAAGAAAAAAAGTCAACAAACAGAAAGAACAAATAGAAGCAAACATTTTCGGAACTTTTTTGGGGTAGATTTTTTGGAAGACTTCATTTCTATAAAGAGTCATAGGAGCTTTACAGAGACGAACCAAACCCATGATTAAGTCGGAACTCCGACTACAAAATACCCTGTACCAAATACGCATATAATTGAGCTTTGCATTGGAATCAGAAAACGATCTATATAATTCTTTATCCTACTTTCTTCAAAAAAAATGAACGATGAATAAGAAAAATTTATCCGGGTGACAATAGCTTCTTGTCTTTAAACGTGCGATGTGCACTTATATCTCTCAACCACCATAAAGGTTAGGATTTGTTATTTATCCTATTGACGAAGATGCTGTACCCTATTTGCCGTCTTGGCTACAGGTTATAAACATGAAGAGGAGAAACCCAACGTTCTAAGCGAAACTCATTGAAGTCAGGCTCATTTTTAGACAAACTCAGTTCCAAGATTAGAAAAGTTCTACCAATGCTCATCAAATCCCCGCCCCTAGAAACACCCACACACACACACACACATATAGAACTTTGACCAATTTGACATTGTGACATATCCTAACTTCTATTTAAACTTTATTTTGATTTTGAATCAAATAAAATCCCTATGATAAATAATCCCCATTATCCATCCCGCCCTCTTAAAAACCAAACAAAACCAATAGAATAACCCAAATGCAAATTGGAATTACAAAATTTTTTACAACCAATGAACTAAAAAAAAAAAAAAAAAAATGAAAAAAAAATTTATTAGAAAGTCAAGTATGAAATAACAAGAAAAAAAAAACTATGAAAAACCGAACCCAAATTACGTACAGCAAATGAAATGCATAAATTTTGAGCATACTTTTCATTTTCAATTATATAAATTATTATAATTTTGTTAGGTTTTTGCATTACATTTTGACTGACGTAGCGAATCGAGAGAATGAGACAACTTTAATGAATTGAAGAAAAAAAAAGAGGAAACAAGTTACAAATAGATGAAAATCCAACGATCGTATGAACAAAAGTAAAATGGTTGCGAGCAATAATATCTGCGTGTTGATGAATTGCATGATAAAGTTGCAAAATCGATAATCGATCGAACTAATGTATTCAATCTACATCCAATCCAATACATGAGTTCGATCTTTTATTGCATTGAGAACAGCAAAGATAAAACATTATTATCTTATATTTTGCGATTCAGCACACACATACACGCACTGACACACAGACATCACTATCCGATATATACACCAATATCTGGGTATATATGTGAACGATATTGATATGAAAGAGGGTTTCGATACCTTCTACCAATAACAATGAACATCAAAAGACCATAGAACATTCAACATGCCGGTGCATGGGTAAATTATGTGCTTTGCTTTAGTATTGAGCACACAAACATACAAGAAACATCAACAACAAAAACCCACTCCCCACAAACAAAACTTAAAATTAAATTAAAGGAAAAACCCAAAAAATTACACAAATATAAACCAAGGAGCTTTATACCCTAAACACATACACCTAAATACTATATAGATATATGTATACACATATATATATATACATATGGAAATTGGCTGCTCAAGATCAATCAGTCTGAATCCAGATACTTTCTATACACATACCCATATAAAACAAAACAAAAGAAATTCAATTATTAGACAGAGTCGAACTTACAGTATGTTACTGTCCACAAACTAGCCAAGCACACAATTTCTTCAATGAAACAAACAAAAGAAACACAATCAAATCTTAAAAATTACAACTTTGCATGAGAATCGACAATGCTTTTTGGTGCCTTATGATAGGGCAAATGACAAGAGGATTCGTTATAGTAATTTTGTTATTCCTTAACAGGAAGATCTGTATTATCATCTAAAAAGAGTTTTCAACAAAACATCTAACCATTCTGTCCCAACAAGATCTAACTTCAAAATATTTTGAGCCTTGCTTAAGTCTCTGCTTTTGAGATTCATAGATATGAATTAATTCATTCGATTAATTTCTCCATATAATCAGAGAGGAAACTACGATGATAAGCATTGATCTAAAATATCTCAAGTGAATGGTATATCCATTGATAACTGAATTATTTATGTAAAAATGTTTTAATATTTAAAATAAATCACATTGGACTACCAATAAATACATTTTCTTTTAATATGACAGATTTATTTCAATGATTCCATTATCCATTCGAGTTAATCTCAACATTTCAAAAGTTTATATAACAAATCCTGTTAAACTTCATTTCATTTCAAATTTTTCCGCTCAAATCGCATCAAAAGTAAATGAAGATTTTTACATGCCACAAAAACGAAAATAAAACAGAACAAAGAAACGCCACAAAAACTTTTCTATTTTCAAAATCCTTAAGAGAGAATGGAATGAAAATAAAAAGAAAACGTTCGAAATGGATTATTATGATTTTAATTTTTAAGTTACAGTTATTCTGCTTCTAATTGTAAATCTTGTGCAATTGAAACAATCAGAATTTTTCTTTGAATATAACTAGAACAACAAACAAAACAAAAAAAAAAACACAACAGAAACAACCATTAAAAACCAAAATACAAAATATAAAACCGTAATTAATTAAAAAACTAAATGAAAGTATAATTAGAATGAAATGTCATACAATTTAGACTAAGCTACAAACAAATTTATATGTAATTAAGATACCATCAAACCCAGAAACAAATGCAAAATGAGAGCTCAATACACAGAATGGAAATACATACATATATATATATAAATATAAATATATATAGCAATAGTTTTGATTTGTCAAATTGTTCAAAGTTTTTGATTTAATTTTTTGAGAGGAGATTTGATAATATTTTTTTTGTTAGCTTTTAATAGGAAATAAAATGAGAGAGCGAAACTTTGTAAAGGTGAAAAAATTTTCGATTACAATTTTGTTATTAGATTTTCTACTCAATTTTCAAACTCAACTTTTGATATAACGAAATACGATTTTCAGTTTTTTTCTTCTTCATTTTTTGTATGCTTTTTCCAGTAAAAAAACGAATGAAACAAACATACATACATATATGTATAGATTTTCAGTCCTAAATCTTTAAGAGAATATGGAATATAATAAATTTATAGCAATCAAGCTGCCAGCATATAAGAAAAACAGAAATACACAAAAACAATAATTAATTTTAAATATTTTATACATTTTTCCAAAATAATTTGTGCTCAAGTAATAAGACAAAAGAAATAAACCCAAAGAAATAATTCATATAGCCATAGTTAAGGGGAAAACTGCATGAAACTGGAAAACTGTTTGCAAATTGAAGCATTTTTAAGAGAGAACAAAAAGAAAAAATCACCAAAGTAAAGACAAGTAAGGAGAAAACACATACACACACACATTAAATAGTTAAAAACAAAGTAAATGGAATGAAACAAATAGAGGAAAAAGTGCTAAGTGGCAGAGATTCTTAAATCCAAAGAAAAGAGGTAAACCGAAATCAAGAAGAAACTGAAGAAAGTAACCGTTGGCAAATGATTCTTTCATCGTACATACTCAAATAAATATAAACATACATAAAGAACATAATATATGTAATGTATACATACATATATATTTCTTTTTTACACTGACAAAAACAAATATATATAGCATACTATAAAATACATAATAAACAAACCAACAAAACATTATTGAACAAAATACAAAAAAGAAAAAAAAAACAAAAAAAAAAATGATGAAACTTTTTCCTAAAAACTAGTTGCATTTAAATGAATTTTAAAAATATACATAAAAAGTATATATTTATTAAAAACAAAAAAATCCTTTCTCTACTAACACAAAACAAAAAAACAAGCAAAAATGAACAAACTTTAAAAATAACATTTAACTAGACATTTAAAAATAGTTTAAAGTAAACAAAAATCAACACAAAAACCAAGAAAAAATCGTAAACTAGTAAATATTTAAATTAAATTAATTTTAAAATAACAAAAAAGAAAATGCGCTGATTTTTTATGTCGTTATTAGTATTTAAATTTAAATAATTGCATATAAAGAAGAAAAAACTTACAGAATTAAATAATAAAAAAGGAAAACAAGAACAAGAAAATTATATATAAAAAACCGAATATATGGATATAAAAACACAACAAACAAAAAAAAAACTTAGAAGAAATTGAGAATTGGTCATTTTGACCTAAATAGTAAATTATAGAATTGAAATAAAAAAAAAAAATAAGCAAAGGAAACCCGAGCAAAAAACCGATTGTAAAATTTTAATTATTATTATTCAATAATAAATACAAAAAAAAAAAAGAAAAGATTTAACAGAAATGCAGATGAAAAATAGGTTTTTCATTTAATATATATAACTCTTCGATTTGCGGATGAAAACGTCATAATATACAGATGAATCTCAACCTAATTCTGACCAGACACTAAAGGAACACCAAATGCAAAACAAATATCTAATCCAATATGGTCAAACATAAGGAACTTTAGATGGGATATACCTCAAAGGACTGTAAGGACTAAATTTACAAACCAAAACCTTAACAACTACGTTTTACTTGACGAAACCACTCTCCCACCAAAGAGTGCATCTGAAAACTATCACAAAATTTTGCAATCTGGAGTGAAGATTAAACGCAAAGGAAAGGTATGGTAAATCCGTGCAAATATGTATTTAGTCTATAGTCTTAAAGGTAAATGACAGTGTAATATATATGTATAAACACACTAAAACAACAACCCATAAAACAAACCTGTACATACAAACGTATACGATATATCATAAATATGATATCTTACAACAATTTAAACCTTATCAAACAGATTGTACAAACTATATAAAAATACACATTTAGTTACACAGATATAAAATAGAAAGAAAATAACAAATTTCTGATTATATTCAAAGTGGTAAAAATCTTACAAAAAATATTAAAAACAAAATCATTTTCCTTGAAAAATTCTGATGCCCAGCGCAGTTTGTCAACCCAGGCTTTATTTATTTTGTATATCCAGAAAGAAGGCGATGAGCCATCGATTCTTTACGAAAGTAACTAACTGAAAAGCAACAAAATATAATACTAAAATATATACATAGCTAGCCAACAGCAAATCATGCGATTTAGGATTTAATAATGTATGTATAATACTAAACAGATATATCTACCTATTATCTACATATTATTGTGTTTCTTCTGTTGTTGACAATCCAACGTTTTTAACCTCCTCAACCATTTTGTTTGGGACAAGATTTAACCTATACTCCTATGTTTTACTACTTACACATATGTATATAGTATAAGTTGATACCTAAATTCACCTAAAGTATTGATTGATCTCCTATATCTGGCACTTTGTTATGGAATTTAGTTTTTGATGCATGCTTATAGTACAAATAAATATATATGTACCTATCTTTCAATGCCTTTACAATATATATAAATATTTTTCCAACTATTTTATCTTTGCCAATAAAAAAAACTGCAAGAGCCTAGGGAGGTAAAGTATTCATAAATTTCAAATAAATCAAACTCACTAATTGTAAAATATATTTCCCTCTTAGGACTCGACAACAGATCAAAAGGGCCACATATCGAAATTCATCGGATCGGATCAAAGGATTAAAAACATCATCATTTGAGTAATGTCATTAAAATTGACCACGCAACTGGATCACATATGTTAATAAAATATTTAAATATATGTAAAAATAATAACAAAAAAATGTGTATTTTAGATAGTTGTATTTAGATTTTAAAATCAATTCCATAATCAAAATTGTTAGATTGCATTTAAAATAAATATGTTTTGTAATATTTTTAAACACAATAATTTGAACATTTATTTTCACTGAGGCACAGTAGGGAAGGTTTCAAGATCAATTATAAATGGTTTAGATGTTTCGATAAGGTTAACGTTTATATTTAACTGCATGATTACCTTGTTAGGTAGTGATTATTAGATGAACATTAATTTTAAATTATTATTTAATTAAATTAAATTTAACTATTCTGATCATTAGATATTGACATGACAAACAATGAATCACTTCAAGTAGAGCCTAAGCTCACCTAAATGAATCTCAAATATGTTAAAAAGATACAAGATTGAAGTTGAAAATCAGAGACAATAAATGGGCTTTAATAGTCTATCAGATAAAACACTATATGTGTATGCCATTTGAACAAGACTCTTAGGAGAAGTTATTTGTGAGATGCTTTTGTTTCGCCATGTAAGTTTACAGCAAATGAGTATAATACCTTAATTCAAACTGAAGTAAGTTGGAAAAATAAATCAAATTTCTACAATATCTAGAAATAAATTGTTTCGAATGAAAAGTAAAAGTTGAATTATGAGCGGAAAACTCATATTTAATAACAAATTAAGTTTTAGAATCCACGTTTTTCTATATTGACTACATAATTAATAGTTGAAACTACTTTGTCGTCCTTGTATATTGAACCAATACCTTTGAAATAACCAAGCGGCATTACTTCTGGCCATCCATCATTACTCATGAAAATATCTTTAAAATAATATGTGCCTTTTGGAATAGGGCATTGTTTGCCATCATACGGAAAATCGGTGTTAACATTGTACTTTAAGGTATCCTTACTATATGGTGCAATGTATTCCTCAAATAATTTACAAATAGGCATTCTGGGCATGGTGTAGGGTAACTTCTTGTAGTCACCGTTACCAGATGGATCATTATAGGTTTCTATGCCTAATTCAAAATGCTCATTGTCCAGATCTTCAAGTAAAGTAACAGTGCCATTGAAAGTTCTTTCTCGTCCCTTTATGCGCAGATTACTGTTGGCTATATTATAATCGGCAGTCGATAATAAACTTAATGATTCCAAACGCAGTGTGTAGGTCTTTGCAATCAAACACTATAAGACAAGGATACATACATATATTAGGTTGTCATTAAATGTTTAAAAGTTGTATACAATACCCAACCATCGACGATTAGAAAGCAGAAGATAAACAGAGTTTTAAAAAACATTGTAAACTGAACGAGCTTTGAAATACGAATGATATACAGATATCAAAACCTATATTTATAATTGTAAAGAATTTGTAGCCATAAACATCTATTATTGCATGACTGTAATTGCTTACAAAAAATGTCACAATGTAATTAAATTTACACAAGGCATAAATAAAAACCAGAGGGCCGGGGCTAACTTCGCCCGCGTCAAAGTTTGTATACCCTTGCAACTTTTTTGGTAACTCTTTCCTTAGCTATAGCCATCAAAGTGAAAAAAGTTTTATCCAAAAAATTCTAATGTTAGCTAAAGAACGGCCTACAATCTTAGCATAGGAAATAACGAAAATATTGATTAAAATCACTGTTTTTCACCGATCGTTCGTATGGGAGCTATATTTTATAGTCACCCGATCTTTTTTGGCACAGTCATTAACAAATATATTACACTAACAAATCTTTAATTTAAAAGCAATCGCGTCAAAGGTAACGAAGTTATTGACCAAAGTCACTGTTTTCGACCGATCGTTCCTATGGGAGCTATATGATATAGTCACCCGATTTTCACAAAATTTGGCATAGTTGATCCAGACGGACGGACAGACGGACGGACATGGCTATTTGAACTCGCCTCGTCGTGCTGATCACGAATATATATACTTTATATGGTCGGAGATGCTTCCTTCTAGGCGTTGTACACTTCTGACCAAAATTAATATACCCTTTTTGCGCGGGTATAATTATATACCTATTGAAGTGTTAATTTATTGAGTGCATTTATCTATTAAGTGGCTATTTAACCCCTTTCACTACGCCAATGCCATAAGACTATCAGCTAAACAAGATAGGATGGGAAAATAAGTTTATAATTATAAATAAAAGTCGATGACTTCATCGATTGGTTTTTAAATTAAAGCACTGCGAAAATTTAATAATGATTGCAATTTTTAAATACGCTTTGTGGTCTTTACGTAACAGTATCTGGGCCAACCTGGTCAAGGGTTTTTCCTTTTTAGCATTTAAAAAAACGCGCCACGTTTCTAAATGCGGTCACACTGCCATTTTACTTACCACTAGAAGCTTTTACTCAAGTTGAGGTGAGTTCCAATCAAAAGTGCTTGACGAGCTTTCATTTGAGTGAAAGCTGTTTAAGGGTAAAACTTGTAGTTGCAACACAAATTTTCAAATTATACACAAACCAAAAATTCAACAATAAATTTCGGTTCAAAAAGAAAGAGGCAAATGGTCAAACCAGAGCTCTCATTGGTTTGAATGAAATCCCATTTTCCAGAACAAAGAAATCAAAGGCTATTTTGAACTTACCTACCCTAACCTACCCCTAATAAAAAGAATAAATAAACATAATTATAGATAGGTTTTATTAAAGACTGAAAAGATTAATATTGAGAATAAAATCACAGTGCAGACACCTTTGGGACTTCCAAGTCCCATAACGTAAAAAATCATTTTAAATTATTTTGAAAAAGATACATTAAAATTTCCACATTGAGCACCAAAAAAGTAGACCTGTGAATGCTGAAGCGATTGGCAGAAATCATAATATAGTAAGAAAAATTCTGAGAAAGACTGAAATGTTTACCTTTTCTTTGTTGTAAAAGAATGAATTAGAGAAATCCATTACCTTCTTTAAAATACATTAAACACATGAAAATTTCAAAAAATATCTCAACCTGAAAACTTCTCAGTACGATCTAGAAATTCATTTTGTTTTCTGGTGAAAATATATAAGATTATGGGTTTTTATTGCTTACTACAAATTTCTCCGATCTATTACAAATACAATGTAGACGAAGTAGACATCCCATTATACCTTTAACCCTTAGTCGTTGTTCTTCTAACTATGAAATGCATACAATTTTAGGGTCCTCTGCTCCCGTCCTATTTAGTTCATAAATAGCTACCCCTCGCTCGATTGGGAGGTGGTTTACTGCTTGGGCTCGCGCTTAACAGACTTTGTCCTGGTTTCGTACGAGCCACTTAAACGTACTGCCCATAGTATCGTCAACGTCGGTAAATTTCTTAAAAATAACATTTTTTTTCAAATCTCTTTTCAAAAATAATCAATAAGTTTAATTAGTATAAGCAGTTGTCTGTTTATAGGATTTTCATAAATTATGGAAAAGGCATTAGTGACTTGATAATTGGTTGAAACTAATTTGCTTTAAACTATGAAAGAATTTCTTTCCTGACGGGTCATACCTTTTTAATTTTCTATACAATTTGATTTGGAACTCGAATAATTCCGCAATTTTACACAAATATGTTTTCCTTTCATTTCCTATTTCCATTTTTATTTTTATCTGAGTTCCAGTCACATTAATCTGTCTTATGCATAAAAAAACCTAAGAAACTTTTAGTCAATATTGAAGAATATACTTTCCTGTCACTATACTTAACGTGAACCGCATACAAACTTCCAAACCAAAATAAGACGTTAAGAATCCTCTCCGATGCCCATCTATTTACTTCAAATAGAGAGCTACACGATATGCTGGAGATACCTTGGGCACACGAGGAAATTGTCAGAATCACCAAGGCCCATCTGGAGCGGTTGAAGGGCACACTAACCCACTGGCCATCAACTTCATGGATAATAGCACCGCCACACGCCGTCTAAGGAGGCTGCACACATTGGACCTGCCGGACCGGGTTTTCCGGAGCTAGATGAGGACTGACCCTTCAGCGTACCTGATTTTCTTCACTTTCCTCACATAACTCTTTCCTCACACAACTTCTTTTAAGTATTCTCACATGGGAATGTATGGTCATGGTATTTGCTTATTATCCTCTGTTGGATAGATTGCAAATTCTCCAATTTACCCAGTTAAATTAAAAAAAAAAAAAAAACTATACTTAACAATAACACAATATTAAGTACAACTCTCTTTCTTTTTGATGACACTAACAATCATTCAAAGCTATAACATTATGGATCTGGTACCACTTTTTATTTTGATTGATTACAAATCAGGAATAGTATAAATTTTGGAGACTTTACTCACAAATGACAACTTAGAAATTCAAACGCACAATAATACATTTTTGGTAAGAAGAATTGATCATGAAATTTAGACTTCATTTCAAAGCAAATATATACATACATATACATATGTATAAGCTTTTTATAATTTTTGGTGTGATAAATGTTGCATGCGTCATTATAAAAAGCCGTCAAGATAGAAAGAGAAATTCATTACGAAAAAAATATAATGTTGAGAGATTTTATAGCCTTTGAAAATACAACTTTGTTTTTTTTTGATAGTGGACGTATTAATCTATGTAGATTTTATTTGAAATATTAAATGATTGCACTTCCAATTTGAGTTAAATTTACATCAGTCTGATTATAAAAATATCGGTTTACCTGAAACTCTTATACATATATAAAAATTATATCGTTCCAAAATGAACATAAACTTTGTATAGTTGTCAATATTTAGCTGGAATTATTGAAGGAATGCAAAACCGTATGCAACATATTATTTTAATAGTCAATTGGAAATTTATCCACCATTATCCGTTCTTAATTCCTTATCTCTCTATTAGATCAATGAAATCAAATAAAATCCACAACTTTTATGATTTATGGCAAATAAAAAAAAATCAGTTTCTTGTTTTTGTTTTTGTAATTTTAATGCAACTCACACAGTTTGAAGTGATGCAAATCAAATGGAAATCGCTGACCATGGAAAGTGTTTGTTTGATGCTGCAGCTGTTGTTGTTGTTTGTTGGTATAATTTAAGGCATGTTGCATAAAATTGCATAGCAAATAAACTCCATGCCCCGGACAAGTGCATCTCAGAAATGCATTTTGACCCCTGCTAATGACAAGGGTAAACTACACCACCGCTGACACCACCCGTTCCACCACCTAACCGCTGACCTATGTTTATGTATTGAAGTGCATATGAGGATCTGCTTTTCGTTTTTTTTTTTTTTGTATATTTCCTTTTTTTTGTGCTTTTTTTTGCTATAGCGTTAAAAAAAAAAATTGGAAAATTCAACAAAAGCGGTTTATATGTGGGTATATAAGTTGGTCTATGTATGTTTGCCAGGTACATACTTAAATGACTGTATGTGTGTTTGTGTGTGTATATAGGAACCCTCATTTATTGTAGTTGTTGTCTCTATATACGATTCCACCCACCTACCTATGTATTGACTCACTCCAATGCTAACAACAACAACAACAGTAAGAGCCAGAATCGTGGAAATGCGCTTTTGTTGTACATTAAAATTGCCGCCTGACTGTGCCTATCTGTGTGTGTGAGTGTTGTGTAAAGTATATAATTAACGGCATTTTACATACATATGTGTAGAGATGCATGTGTGTCTGTATGTATGTGCCAATGGTGTATATAACACCCACTCCCGATACCACTTTACCCATGCCAATCCGCTCATTACATGCAGAGGGAATACATAAAGTAAATGTCAAAAGCGACACACACACACACACTTGCTCACACGCACACACACACACACTCATGGACAACAGCATCGCGAAATGCTGTTGTTGTTGATTGAGTTTGAGTCGATGATGAGTGCAACTGGCGAACCCTATCTTATGCCCAATACTCTTCTTACCCCCTTAGACTCATCCTACCTTCTTGTTCATTGCAAGAGCCTACCTCAATATTAGCGGCATCCATACACACACAAACGAGCATATGTTTGTGCGTGTGTGTGTTTATACATACTTGAATGCAGTGACAGAACACTGAAATGCGCGGTGGGTGGGGGGTAGGTCCATGGAAAATGCATCAGCCTAAGGCAAAAAAATAAAAAAGAAAGGGGAAAAAAGTTTCATCAAAAATCAAAAACAGACTTTTGATGTTAACAGAAAAATAATAATTATATGCAAATTAAGTACCTACCCATATAATTCACAAAAATATTTATAAAAATTTGAAAATATTTGACACTTTTCATTGCTACTGCTTAATTTAAAGTAAAAATCAAAAAGTTCGAAACTCCTGAAACTGGAATTACTTCTCCATTGAACATTTTAGTCAAAATATTTTTATAAAAGATTTCGATTATCCTGAACTTTTTGACGGAATGATTAGACACAAATAAATAGCTACAGAGAACTCAGGATTTCGAAAATTAAATTATATTAAAAATTGATGTACTTGATATGTCATGATGATATAATCATTGAATATTGGTGCTTGAAATGAAACGTCAAGGTATTAAAATTCACGTTTTAAGATAAATCTTCTTCAAAATGTCCATCAAAATCATAAACTCATACAACTCATAAATACAACCCAAAATTAAAACAAAACCTGTAGTAGTAATTAGGTTAGTTGTATAATCGATTTAAAAATAAATTAATATATGTATATTAACAAGAAGATCCCGAAACACATCAAAAAAAATTTCAATCGAACATCAATCAAACTACAAATTTTAGAAACGATATTATTTCTGTACAAAATGACTAAATATTACGACACAAAATAAATGTTTTCTTTTTTAATTGACAAAGCTATAGTTTCTAATGTTAAACGAAATTTGGCTATATTTAACACAGTTACTTTCAAAAATTATAGGCTGAAAATTGGTTTTCCAAAAAAAAGAATCAACATTCTACTTATTCTTAACCCGTATTAGAGTTTTTAATGTACTATTGGCAATTTTCCTATTTTTTTTAAATTTCGGGCGCTTTTGTTGTTATCGCAAATATAACAAAGATTTGATATTAAAATAAAAATGTGATAGTCAAATGATAATAGTCACATATTCTAATGGAAAATTTACAACAAATAGGTGAAAATATATAAATATTTCAGTAGAGAATTGCACTTTGATTCATTAATTTGCATACTTTCAATAAACAGATTGCTAAAAAAAAAAGTGAGAAGTCTGTCGATGCATCTAGAATTCAACTCAAGATCTAATTTTTAAAAATAATATTTAATAAGCCTTTAGCATCATATGCTTATCAGTATCAGACTTCTTTGGAATTATTAGATGGGGACTCTAACAACTCTTAATAATTTTACTAGGAGCATGCAATTAATTTCAATGATTTAACCAACTTACTGGACTTGTTTAGTAAATTCATTCAGCATTGCGAAAGTATAAATAAAGATATATGTAGTCAAATCATTGATTAAGAGCCCTCCGTTTCGTATATGATCCTATTTAGGATGTATCCAATCCCTTTTAAGATGGTAATACGCTTATGTCCTGGCACAGACCCTTTCAGATACACACACACACACCCTGTCTTTATCAATCGCAATGGCAGAGCGGAATGAGGTGGCACCCTCTGATGGCCGCTTCTTTTGTGAATTCGTATGCTACTTGGCACAGTCTCTGGCAACAACACTACCACATTCCCGCCACACCTTATGAGCCTTCTGAAAGGCCCCAATCTCCAAGTTGCATGTTGCCGGCTACTGAACTGCACAATAAGCACAAATTACGAGTGCGGCCAGCGGGGTGGCAGGTTACTTAGAAGTCAGTGGCAGTGGGAAAACGTTTTAGAGGTGGTAGGAAGACGTTAGATATGGGTTGAATAAGGAGTTGTCCATGGGGGTCAACGTCGTCGTCGTAGTCGTCATTGTTGTTGTTGTCGTCATCGTCAGCGTTGCTGTAGTTGTTCTAGAGTTGTCGGTGTCTTCTTGGGTGGCGTTTCTTATGGTAAAATTTATGTGCAATTTTAATTTATGCATTTGCCGTCACATTGTGCAAGTGAGTTGCATGTGTGTGTGTGTGTATGTGTGAGTGTGTGTATGGATGAGGGTTAAATTTAACGAGGTTCAAGAAAAGTTAAGGGGGATAAAATCTTATGCATATGCGAATCCAACTCAGCAAAATGCACTCGAATTGGTTGAATATGAAGTTACAACTTTTAAACTATGAACGGGAAAAAGTTAGATCACGATGGAAAAAAAATGTATACCAAGAACTTATAGAAATGTAGAGATATATAATTTATTATTTGCCATACTTAAAAAGGTAGTTAACCGATTAAATTGCTAAGATATATAAGCTACGAATGTATAGGCATATGCTTATGTTTGTATGTGGTATACATTGAAAAACTAATGTTGACCATTTGCTTAGTATATAGTAAACTGTACCAGGCACTTGCCTTTTAATTATATACACAAGAAAAGCAACTTCATTTGTGCCTGGCAACCGAATAAAAAGCCAAATGGAAATGCAGTCAACTCCTTGGACCACCCATTCCAATCGGCATGCAACTGCACATTTTTGTTCTTAGTCTCTTCAGTTTTACTTAGCCCAAGAAGCATATGCAACAGCAATATACATGTATGTATGTCTATATACATATGTACATATCTAAAGTTATATATATTTATGTGGATATATTTTCTCGAAAATTTTGCAAAGACAATGGAAAGAAGGAACTGCAAGTAGGCTTAAGATTTTCTTCGAGAGGCAAGAGCAAACATAATGAAACAATTTTTGGACAAGATGCAGCCACGCACGACTACGCACATATACACACATCTGCATATAAATAGATGCGTGTGTGTGTGTGTGTGTGCGGTGTGCCTGTGCGTGTGTTGGTTTACTTTACTCATTTGCTATGTTTTTGGTAAAATGTAAAATTGAATTATTTAAAATTTAATAGAAAATCTTTGACTTGCCTCAAAAATACTTACAAACAATATGTATGTAAATCTGAACGTGCGTATCCAGCGTATATACATATATATATATACACATACATATGTGTGAGATGGCCAAATAAATATCCTGAGAATTGGCTTCATATCTGGGTATATACCACTTACAAAAGAGTTTAGACTATGATCGGGTTTCTGGTGGTCAATGGTCAACTATATAACTCAATATTTGAATCTATGAAAAATTGATTTGTTTTTGATCATATTAAATATATATTTTTTTATTGAAATCCAAAATCTAACAAAAATCTAGTAATGTTAGTTGAAAGGTAGTTTAATTTTTCAGGTCTGATTTGAATTATATCATTTTATTTTAGCATCGACATAAAACATATATATTCAATAAATCAAAGCTTCTTTTTTAACATTTGAAACTATTTTTATTTCACTAACATACCACATAAACTAAATATTCATGGTCCTTAGCTAAGCGCAACTGAAATAAGTAAAGTTGAAAAAGGCAAATAGTTTTCAACTATCGATCAATTGGTAAAAATGTATAATTTTAAAGTTAATTTTTTTAGAATTTTATTGAGAAGTCATTAATTTTACTGCTTTACTCCATCTATTCAGTTCACTAGAAATAGAAAAAGATGCGTTAAGTTTTAGTTAAACAGTTCATTTTAGTTAAATTTCGATCATTTGGTTATCGAAAGGGCATAACTATATTCCACCTAATGAAAATTTTTTGTTTTATGGCATATATATTAATATATATTTTATGCTTCACTTCACTTGCACAAATACACACACACACACACACACACACAATAGGAGACATGAAACCTATAGCAACATCTTGAGTTTCTAAAGCAAAGAGCAAAGAAAGGACTCTCTTGGTCCTTAGCATCCTTATGCGTGCGTAGGCCATGTTATCATTTCAGTAATTGCATTTTTGTGTTTGTCGTTGTTGTTGTTGTTGTTGCTTTTGTTGCTGTTGCACTTTACAGTAGTTTTTGTTTCTTCTCAATTCTCTGAGGGATATTTTGGTAAATTTTCTCAAGAAAACTCAAACCCTATGTGGTTATAAATACTTGACTTGAGGGAGTTGAAATTATCTCCCTCTATTCCATTGCATTCAATATATTGCTTACTATTTCAGATACACACATAAACACACACATACGCACACACACACACGTACACACGCACATACAAATTTATAGAATGGCATTAATAAATATGCTTTGCCTGCATTTATGTTGCAACTAAAATACAATTTGAAGCAAGTCGTCTTTGGCCGCCAGCTTTGTAATTTATATTATGATGATGTTTTTCTTTTTCTCTTGTCTGAAAAACTTTCTTAAGCATTTGGGCAGCTGCATATGCATCAACATCATCATCATCATTTCATTTGACTCGTTATCGTCATTTGAATGAATGAGATGAATCTATCCACAAACATTTATAATTGGACTTTGCTCCTATCGAACAACGGTAGCAGCAGAAGGCAGGGATGCCAATACATACATAAATATGTACATATGTATGAACCTATGTACATTTATAAATATGTATCGAAAAATGGGTAAATAGTGGTCGAAAGATCTCTGCCATGAACTTTGCTCTTTATGTGGCTACATTTTTTTTGTACTTTGTATAGTCGTTTGATAACTTTTGATGCGCTTATCAATAAATACCTTTAACTAAGCCAAGTTGATGAGCCATCACTTAAATGAAATTAAAATATGTTGATGCTTGAACAAATGTTTACATAAGCATTTCAAACTATTAGCAATTATTATATAACATTTGATAAAAAGGAAAATTGCGTTTCCTCTCGTGCTGCCATACACAAGATTTTTTTGCCCCATAAGCCAACCATCAAAATGTAATGAATCTATTAAAATTTATATTTAAGACATGTAGCCTATATTTTTAAGAATGATGGGTTGGAACTATGAAAAAGTTGATCCAATTTTAATTCTTTCTTTTGTATTGAATGAGGTAAAGACAGTTCTTTCGGATAAAATATTGTTTCTATATCCTTGCAGAGGAGATGTGTTCGACTCCAAAAACTATCCTGATCAGAATCCAGTAAAAATAAAAAATCGAACTAAAATGATACAATTCTTAATAAATAGCCGAAAATTCGCCAGTAGGTAAGTTTTTTATTTTTAGTTATTATTTATTAAACTGATAGACATTCTTTGTTTAAACCAAGAGAATTTGTGTAGGAAAACGTAAAATTTTTTCTAAATTTTGCTTTTAATTAATTTGCATTTTTAATAAATGATTTATTACAATAAAATATTTCCATCTAGATTCTAGATACTAAATTTTTATATACATAGGTGCGTTTTCTGTTCCTGGTGCTTGTTGTCGTTGAATTTTAAAATATTCCCAGAACTTTCGCAGTTCATTATCAGCTGTATTTGCATGTGCACCAATAATTTAATTGTAAATGGCAAAAAAATCAATTCATCTTATAGGTGCTCCGACATTAAAATACCCTGTATTAGGAAAGAATTTAATTGAAAGAAAGCTGCGACATTTAAATCTTTTGAAAAGTTCACCTAAATTCGTGTTGAAACAATAACAACTTTGTCAATAGTCAATTTCTAGTAAATTTTTGTTTTTTTCTATATAAACATTTTATCAATATAAACTTTAAAACGTTTATTTCGTTTGTAGTTTGTTCTTGTGCTACATTACACTAAGTCAACATTTTCATTTAATAGAGAAGAACAAAATACTGAAGGGAACTTCAGCTTCTTGGAACAAAAGTTCGGGTTAATTAGTGACTGGTTAGTTTGAGCTAGCTGATTTTTAACTAACTTCCTTCATTTATTAATATTAATGCATCTATTTGAGATTTTACATATTAAAGCAAATTGTTTGTGAGTCAATTCGTTAAATATCTTAACTAGTCATTACTCATTTACCTATGTAGAATACTTTTCGAGAGATTGGTCCCTAAAATAAATTTTGGATTTTTTGTGACTCTTCTTAGTTCTTGAGTCTTCGAAGTGGTCGTGTAAGTGGTTATACCTATTTAGATCTTTTTTTTTTTTAAATAGTGTTTAAATCTTTCATTGGTAAAGCAAATCCTGTGGTAGATTTGGTCTATATGGTCATTTTCATGATTAGAGGGTATTGCCAATGTTCTCCTGGGATCAATCTGAAATGAGTGTCTATGGCAAAAACTATATTCTTTTATATTTCTAGCTGATGATTTGGTTGTTTTTTTTTTTTATTTGCATTGCTTATTCCAATTCATTTGGGGGGCATTGTGTACTCTGTTCTGGTGTGCAAGTCTCTAAAGCATTCTCTACCTGCTCTCTCCCTCTATCTCTCTGTCTCGTTCTCTCTATCTATCTCTTTTTGTTTTCTGCAGTGCGTGGAAGCCTTTCGATAAATTTCAATTACTAACCCAATTAAAAAATGTTGTGCGCTTTTAGGCGACCAAAAACAAATACTGGATTCCAGTGATAAAAAACAAAACCAAACAAAATATTTGCAAAATAAAAACAAAAAAATGTATATCTATATATAATAAATATAGTCATACGTACATGCACATAGATATATAGAGAGATGTATATAAAATGAATAAAAATATTTGCTATATATATATTTGCAAAAAAAAGAAGAGGAATAAAAAAAGAAAAAAGAAACCGAGAGAGAGCTTAAAAAACCAACAGCAACAACAAATTCATACAGATGCAGCTCAAACCATTTTTAATTTATTTTTTGTTGTCGTTGCCATTGCTGTTGTTGTTGTTGTTGGCGACGTCACACATACGCACCATTGGACACCAACGCTGGGCGATGGGTAACGATGTTCGCTGATGGTCTACCCCTTCTCCTCCCCCCTTTCGCATTTGATGGGCAATCAGTGCACCTATATATGCATGTATGTGTGTACCCTGCTTTGCTGCTCGAACGGCTCCGGCTACGGCTCCGTTAACGACAAACGGCGCTCCGTCGGCCCATGTGCTATCGCTCCGGCCCGTTTGCTTGCACAGGTTTTCACATTTGGTCATCTCTTTTGCTTTTTGTTCATTTTTTGAGCGTCGTCGGCGTCGTCATCGGCCGCTGTTGCCGCTGCTGTCATCTGTATGAGGCCAATGGTTGGGTCCTGGATGTACCACAATGTGTTGTCTCTTTGTGTGTGTATGTACGTATGAGCATGTGTGTGTGTGTGTGAGTGCGTTCTGTTGCAGTCAGCGTCGACGGCGGTTGGAGCGGTACCGTTATATATTTTTATATATTTTATTTTTCATTCGCGCACGCATGCAATAAAACTTGTAAAAAACTCGCTGGGTCGTGCGCGTGGAAAAAACGAAAAAGAGGTAAATAATGTACAGTCAAACAGTCCTGGATGGGTGGGCGGGTGTTTGGTTGAGTAAAGGCGTAACGGAGAGAGAAGTATCGAGAGGTGAAATGGGGGCCGTTCGGGTTGACCGTATTGCAATGCATACTTTTAGGACGAACTGAAGCTGCCTGCCTTCCCGGATATGCATTCGGTTATTTTTTTACATGTGGCATGCATTGCTACCCCGTCCCTGTCCACAGGCCCACACAAATAAGAGGACGGGTAGGCGGGTCAGAGAAGAGGTTTCAGGGCGTTGTCTGCCTTTTTATACATTTTTTGTGCGTACAGACAATCTTTTTTTTTCTGCCCTGCCTGACAACAACAACAATGTTAATGATAACAACAACAACAAATAATTGAAACGTTGGCGTTGTCGCTGACGTCGGCGTCATCGTCGTCGTCGTCGTTGTCGATGATGTCCGCTATAGTTCCGCTGGCTTTTGTATGGGAGTTTTATTTTTTTGCCCAGTTGTGAAATTGCAACTGAAATATGCGTTAATTTATGTTGCGTTGTTAAGCCTCAGTGTTGCAGCCCTTATGCGGCACCCTCCCCGCCCCTGCCGCCTGACCACCCTTTCAATAAGTCTATCTCCCTTGCACTCCCTCAATAGCCAATCTCCTGTGATACTTTTGCCCCCTCTACATCCCGTCCGCAGGCAACTCTTTTTTTGTGCGTGAAATTGCGCTTTCCTCTTACCAAAGGACCCACTTCTCCCACTTTAGCCTCATTATCTACCATGAGCATGGGGAGTGACACAGGGAGGTGGGTACTGAGCGGAAAAGGGGGCATTGGGGAACCCTACGAATCAGATTTTTACTCCCCGCATGGCTGTTGGCTCATCGGTTTTTGTTTGTTTGCTTGTAATTTCCATCAGCATGTAAAGAATTAAACAAAGAGTAAACCTAAAAGATTGTTCTGATAATTATCAAAGTTTTTGTTGTTAATTTTAATAGGTGTAAAATTGTTTTAAATCATGTTGAATTATAGGGAAAATAAAGACTTCAACCGATAAATAATGAAAGCAAAATTTTGTATTCCAAATTCTGGAACAAAAATCAATACTAGGGTAAACAATCAATGATGTAGTTATGGTATATCAGATTAACATCTTTAACGTTTCATAAAAAATCATTTAAATATGGAATAACAAAAATAAAGTTACAGTAAATTTTTTCGCATTTGTAGTATACATAAAATTACAAAAGTTTTGTGGTGGGTTCTAAAATTGTATATATTATCTTTAGATTAGCGCTGAATCCATCCATAGTTTTCCCCATATCTATGCATTAACCTGTGTCTTTAGTTAAGAAAATGATTCATTGGGAAATTTGCTCATAATTTTTAGCCATTAAGTGGACAATTGTTACCACTTAGATTTGATCTGTATATATCAAAAATACTACATTTAGTTATTCTCTGTAATCTGTAATAAGCCATAGTCTTTTTCAAAAATTATTAAATAAACATTATGAATTATAGATATTCATACATTAATCAGTATGCAATAAGCATATCATTATATGCCATAATAGATTAGAGTTTTATCAGGCTTGATGGGTTTTTAAAGAATACATTTTAAAGCAAATATTTAATATAAATTAAATTATTACCTATTACCCGACAAAAGGTTTAATCTGTCAGAAAATACATATTAGATTATTATATTTAATATAAAATATCGTTTTTTTTTTAGTTTTTTCTAAAAGAGAGCACAATTTCGACTCATAAATAAGAAAAAACTGTAGATTATTCTAGTTCCTAGTTCAAATTGACAAAGAAAATTTAAATTTAACTTAAACAGGCACCAGGAACAGGGGAAAAAGGATAAATATTGTGAATCGCTGACGTTTCTGGAAATCGATAAGAAATATATATAGGAGACAGAAAATAAACTCTTTTCGCATCACTCTTAGACTTACTTACTCATAGTTTTATCAGTTTCTAATAATGTAGCCGCAGCATGCTTTATTTACGATTATTTTATGAATCAGTAAAAGAATTTTCTCATTTTTCATCCAAAAACTTGCTCCCATCTTGTTTTCATATCATAGTTTTGTATTTTTCTATTCTGACTTAATGATTTGTAATTTTTGAAAGAAAAAATAACCTTTCGAAATTCAGTAAAAGACGACAAATAAAAATCTAACGAATAACCTAAACTGGTTCTCAATGGGCGCAAGATGTGTGGACTTTTTATTGGTGTCCTTTGGCACAGCATCGTCATCATTATTATCATCATCATCCTTCTCATCACAGGACTGAGATCAACTGTAGACAAAAAACCAAAAATCAAAAAAAGAAACGCAAAACTGGACATTATCTTTTGCCGAAAAGAAGGGAAAATTAAGGGACAGATACATGCGGGCCAAATCAAAGCATCAACATCAGCATCATCTTGTCTCAACGGGGGAAACCAACCCCTAAGTCTTCAGAGTCCAAGTGAAAAAGTGACCAGCAAGAGGTTTGAAGCTTGACCAGCAGCAAACTGGTTATCCATCTCAGGGCAAGTAGGAGGTATGGAAGGGGTTGCTTGCTGCAGCGACAGCATCTTGGCCGGGATGCGTGTCAAAGTTCAACGTCAGTTGATGATGCTGCTCATCCTGATGCTCCTGATGCCAGTTGCCCAGTCGTTGCTAATTCTTTGCTGGCTGACCGTTGTCCAGTTTGAAAAACCGGCCTCAGATCGTTTCTGGGTTGGAATCTGTTGAAATTTTGATGTGAAAGTTCAGCATGAAATAGAAATAAATTTTATAAAAGTTCCATGTCCTGCCACGGATGCCAAAGATGCTGAGATCCGAGCGTGAGAAACTTTCCTTGGCAAACTTGTTTGAGACTGCCGTCTAAAATGTCCTGTGACTACATACATGCATTCGGATAAACCAGTCAACTACTTAGCCGGACATTCTCAAGATTTATTCATGCTATTTGGTTAGTTTGCTAATTACTAACCAAATGGTTAGCTAAGGCATCGATAACATTAGCTCACCAAATGGCTAAAAGGCAGAATGCCTTCGATTGTTTGTCTAATAACTTACCCCGGTAATTGTCCTCGAAAGGAGTTCAGTGAAGTTGACTAAACGACTGCAAGCCAATACGTATGATGATGATAATGATGTCCATGCGGATGATGATGATGAACGTTGATGATATGTCCCCACCATATTAGCTTAGATATTCCATTAGCCCATCGATTACTCAGACATGCATTGATTTTTTTACAAGTGACTGCCAATTTCAATGCATAAACGATGAGCAGGAGACTAATGAGCATCACAGTATTAGCTGCAACCTCTACTCTAGCCCTTATTATGTAAACTGGACTCTATCACGGATTTTTAAAGGGCATTGAGAATATTTTGAAACCTATTAGACTTGTCCCACATTTTAGAATGAGATAAAAGGGAAATGTGAAATTTTTAGAATGATGGACTCAAGCACTATAACTACTAAATATAAAAAAAACGATTTAAATAACAGCCTTTATCAATAGATTTTGGCTAAAGATTAAAAAAAATTGTAATCAAGATATGATAATCTTAATATGATAATTAGATTAGTTTGGATTAAAGCTAAGGATTTCCTTCCAAACTGAAATATTTTGTAACCAACACAATTCTATTTCAACCAAAAGCTATGAAAAATAGATGTTGGCATAGGCAAAAACTAAAATCTCACAATGACTAAAACTTTAATAATACATTTTATTTTTAATATGAAGAGACAATTTTAGATACATTTTAGTAGAGTTTCTACTCTAACGAATATTACAATCGATTGAGATTAATAAAAACTGATATAAATGAAGCAAGTAAGTCGTCTCGCCGACTTAGGTATACCATACACCAGCAAAACAAATATTTCAAATTTGTAATAACAAATGCATTTGCCTATTTTAAAAAAGTTCTGTTCACATGCTTTTTACAAGCATATCCAAGTATCTCGCTCACTCATGCATATGAGCACCCTAGCGCCCCACCCGCCAACGGCCAACTCCGGCCTTATGGAAAAACGGTTTTATGCATAACTTGGCTATTTTTTGTTCGATTTTGATCAAATTGGTATTTTGCTGGGTATTAGTATCAATTTCAAGTGTGCCAAATTTGATTCCACAGGTATTTTGCTGGGTATTAGTATCAATTTCAAGTGTGCCAAATTTGATTCCACAGGATTAAAAATTACGGGAGATAATCGAGTTTTTCAAATTTTGGGGGCGGAAAGGGGCGTGGCAAAATTTTTATAATTACAAAATGAGCGCATTTACTAACCAAATATACATACCAAATATGGTGTCTCTAGCTGCAAAACTTTTTGAGATAAACGTTTTTTTTGAATTGCGGGGGCGGAAAGGGGCGTGGCAAAAATTTGAAACAAACTCGATCACTCTACATACTACACGAGCCTACATTCCAAATTTGGTGGCTCTATCTCTTATAGTCTCTGAGATCTAGGCGTTCATACGGACGGACAGACGGACGGACGGACAGACGGACGGACGGACAGACGGACGGACAGACGGACATGGCTATATCGACTCGGCTGTTGATCCTGATCAAGAATATATATACTTTATGGAGTCGGAAAAGCTTCCTTCTGCCTGTTACATACATTTTGGCGACTTTAATATACCATTTCACCCTATGGGTGTATGGTATAAAAACTACTAATGGCTTTTAATTACTGGACTATGATCTCTTTTATTTTAAGAAATCCTGACCCAGGACTCTATAACGCATGAGCCGTTTCATTTTCTAGATGTTTCACCAAAAAAAAAAACATCAAAATAATGAACAATACACAATAAACCCATAAATAATGCTTTCTTCATTCTTATTAAGAACCAACTTCATATTGGCACTTCCTTTTAAGTATCTAAGAACCCTCTTTAAACATTGCCATAACTCTGAGTTATTCTTACTACTATATCTACTCAGAATATTTATTGCAGTAGACAAATCAGGGCGTGTGCACAGCATGATGTACATTAAACACCCAATAAGATTTCGACATGGTGCTCCACAATCTTCATCTGAATTAAGCAGTTCATAATTCATTTTGTTCGGTAAAGGGGTACTTACTGCATTGCAGTTTTCCATATTATATTTACTTAAAATTCTCGAAATATAAGAGGACTGACTTAAGCAAATTTTATTAGGTAACATTTCTATTCTTATGCCAATGAAATGTCGTATTTCTTCTAAATCAGTCATTCGAAATTTATTCTTTAAGTACGTTTTAAAATCAACCATACTTGTCATATCCCCTGTTACTATGACAACATCATCAACATACAACAGTACATATATATTTGATTTAACATCGCCTTTGTCTAAAATGTAAATACAACGATCTACTGATATAAAAAACTACTAATGGCTTTTAATTACTGGACTATGATCTCTCTTATTTTAAGAAATCCTGACCCAGGACTCTATAACGCATGAGCCGTTACATTTTCTAGATGTTTCACCAAAAAAAAAAACATCAAAATAATGAACAATACACAACAAACCCATAAATAATGCTTTAACTGGGATAAGGGACAGTTGTTTATCAGTTTTGGCGGCCCAAGACCGAAATATCTACACAAATTATGCAAAAATATCCAGTTTTTCTTCCATGTTAAGACAAAGAAAAATAATAGGTGCAGTAATTGAGTTTGAGCTTAAAGATCACGGGAAGCTGAATTGAAGACAGAAGTCAAGATAAATACAAAAGACAATGCTGAGCCAATGGGAAATGCCAAGATAAAGAACAAGACAATAAATGCACAAGAGATAAACTACCCTAAAGGTAACCCAATAGAAGAGTCCCATCTGAGGTTGAGTTGAACAACTTTATAGTGTGCTTTTAGGAGCTTCAATGAAACCTATTTAGAGAAAAGGCATGTCACTATCAAATTATTATATGCGTAAGCTAAATTTGAAATTAGAAAATTTGCGTTTAATACAAGTTTAATCTATTATTTTAAAATTATCTTCATTTAATTATTTCATAACATTAGGTGTGCAGCCAAAAAGTGTGCTACAAAATTTCCTAACAATATTTAAGGGTTGGTTTATCGTTTCAAATTTATTGAGGTAGTCTTTCAGTACGTTTATCTCAGCTTACCCCTTTTAGTGCCGTTTATGATTAACTTTGCCTGCTTGGAGAAAAGTTCAACCGGTCAACCGGTCAAATGACCAACCGGTTTGTATCTGACACAGCCTGTCTTCAACTGGACCTTCGTAGCATCCTTGAAGCATCCTTGATGGGACTCTCCAGACTTTTGGTCAGATCAGTTGAGTTTGAACTTTCAGTCGGTCGCGTCGCGTTTTGTTGTTTTTGTTTGTTGAAAAGTCGAGAGAAATTCTCGCATTTGTTTTTCGTTTTATTGTGGGATTTCTGTTATATTTGTTATATTCAAAAAATTTGAAAACAATTTGTTTTTATTAAATATATAAACAATTTTTCGTTGAACATTTGTATTGTTTATATGTTTGCATTGTGTTTATGTTTTTGAACAATATTGTTGCTAAAATTCGCAAAAGTGTTTGACAAAAAGTAAGTGCAAAATCAAAAAAATTTATTGAAATAATACGAATTGTGAAAGAATTTGTGGATACATTTATATCCATTGATAAATTGTTTTGTGAATTTATTTCAATTTTAATTGCAGTCATGAAGCAGACAAATTAAAGTTTTTAATTGAAGATTCGTGCCAGGTAGATTTGATCGTAAATACGTTATTTCAGGATTCTTTAAAAAGATTCATAAAATATTCCTAAATTTAAAATGATTATTTCTAATTTAAAAACACGAAAGTGCCAATTAGAATAACCCTTTCAAAATTTAGTGGAGTGCGTAATTAAGGAAAGCGTTTAATTATGATCGGTAATATTATACATATATTCAAGTGAATATTAGAAGATACAAAAGTGGCAAAGAGCTTCAAGAAAATAATTCCATATTTCTTCAACCCATGGAGTAAAAACAAACTAAAAATTCAAAACCATATGGAAAATATTTACTCATATTTGCAACATATTTATAGCATATAGTAGTTAACTTCGAATGAACCAAACAAGGTTATGAAAAAATTTATTTTTATTCATAGTTTAACTTTACAAATGAAAGAAATAAAATATTATGTAACTACAAGTATTGTATCAGCAGCTCATTCGGCTAGGTATGAAATTCATTTAAAAACTTTATATCTTCAACGTATTTAACGTTGAAAAGCAATTTGCCAAATTCAATATCTTTCCTTTGCATAAAGCTCACTTGAATTTTTCTTGTTTTTTTTTCAGAGCATTCTTCTAGAAATCCCACCAAACGAAAGACCTTCAAACATAAAATTCAAAGCCACATTTACAAAATTAATATATCTAACAAAATTCTATTTAACGCCTTCCACATGAGCCCTGTTATCGCTTGGACTTTGATTTGATACCCTTAATCCTTTTGTAAAAACTCTCAATTTGATATCGATTTATTAATATTATGGAACATTCGAATGGTAATAGTAGGTCTCGATCTGACCAATCAGAGTCAATTCAATTACAGTCATCTGGTGGCAGTAGCAAGCGAAAACTCTATGCCATTGAGGAGCATGAAGAGAGTTCGCCAGTGACTGTGATTGAAGAGCTAGAAACAGAGACAGCCTACGATGCCGATGTCGATGAGTTGGAACAGCCCGTCCAGGGTCCATGCTCTATGATCAGTAAGTTGGCCACTGAGCGTGAGATTATCTACGAGCTTTTTCAGCCTTGGGCATTAAAAACCTATGGGGATCAGGCAAAGACCAAGACGATAACTTTGCGCAAGAAGGCGCGCATTTTGAAGGCTTTGGAGGGCAAGGAGCACAGTCGTCCAGATAGTTCAAAATTTCGTTTCTGGGTGAAGACAAAGGGTGAGTGATTATTTAGGTTCTCTCCAGTGTAGGAAAAAATGTATTACGTTTGAAATCTTTTTTTAGGATTTACCACAAAGCGTCCCGATGGTTTTGAGGAAACTCCTGGCAGTCGCCGACGCTTGCAGCCATTGCCGAACACAGCGATTCTTTCTGATAATCCTGGGGCCGTTGATTTGTTTGCAGCATCGGCGAGCAAGGAATTCGGGCGACGCAACTACCGCAAAGTGGCCTGTGTCGAGGAGTTCTTTGATATTATTTACAATGTTCATATGGAATTAGGTGGACGCAGTGGCATGCATGCGGGCCAGAAGCGCACTTATCGCATTGTGAGTGTAGTGTATACGCAGGACGACATTGATTCAATTTTAAAAATTCAGTTTAATATAAATTTGCAACCTTTTTCTTTCCAGATAACCGAAACCTATGCATTTCTGCCACGTGAAGCAGTCACGCGTTTCCTTACCATTTGTCCAGAATGCAAAAAGAATCTTAGACCTTCTTCACCCTCATCGGGGGCATTGGGAGTCTGCAAAGATGCTGATTTTGCGGGAAATGAAAGTTCATCGGAAGTGGAGAACTATTTGAATTATTCATCGCACACGGAAAGCTCACTAGAGACGGGACCTACGGCCAAAAGACGTCGTCACTCTAGTGCCGATCTAAAGGGTTCCATGCCATTGGCAGCCACTAGTGCCCCACAGTTGGATAAGAAGCCGGTGGCTTTACCAGACGCAACCACCGCACCAACAAGTCCCACTCGTGTGGCTGATCCCATTACCACGCCAGTGAGCGTGCCCAAAATTCGAGTCAAGCCTCAATTGCAGCGTCCCTTAAGTCCACCTAACCCAAGTCAGACAGAGCTTAAAGAAGCAGCCACTGCCAACCCAACGCCATGTTTTGATATTGAAATGCTCAAGTCGCGCGATAATCTTCTAAGATATTATGATTTCATGAGACGTTTCTATGGTGGCGGCGGCGGCTCATCGATGCTCAGTCAACCGGTTTTAGGACCGCCTCTTTATGGCAGTAGCCTACTACAGAGTCTTACCTATCCAACTACCACCACAGCCCTCAGCACCGCCACACCAACCACCTCAATACAGACAGCCACTTCTAGTACACAAACACAAACAAAGACACCATCAACCCCCTTAGCAACAACTAGCAAAATCTTAGCCCCTATTCCGTCTCCTGAGCCATCTTCTCAAGGGCCAATGATCACTTTAAAATCCTCACCGGATAGCTTGACACGGGCACGCTCACCCCTGGTAACATTGCCAGCCACGCCCACTTTAGCCCCTTCACAGCCTATTAAGCAAATTTCTTCATTGCACCAAACACCCATTAATCTAAGTAAACCTTTATTTTCCAGCTCCAGCAAATGTCAGCCAGCATCAACTTCAACACCGGTGCCACTCAAATTGGAGCTACCGAGTCCACCGAAACCATTGCCAGAGTTGCGGATACCCCAGCTGAGGGGCATGCCGCCGGTTGAAACGCCACTGCCACCTCTGGACTTGGAACGTTTGAAACCCATTACATCGACCTATTTACAATTGACTAGAAGCATGGGCCTGAGCGATGAAGATGCCTTGCGGTTTGATAATTTGGTAAGTAAAGATTTCAAGTATTCACTTTAGACGCTAAGATCAGCTTGTTGCATACTTTTGGGGATCAACTGAAAAACCATTTCTCAGTCTCAGTCAAAAAAGGAAAACTCTTCCCCTTTCGCATTTCTGCGGCCATTCATTTTCTAAACTCCTGGAGATATTTACATAAATCCCAGTGTTTATCAATTTATTATTCAAAATATTTGTTTTACTTTTATATAAAAAAATTTAGCTTTTACATTTATTATGCATTTGTTATTACAACATAATAAGAATTATTTATAGATATTTCATATGGAAATCAATTGAATCCATTTGATGTTATATGATTAATTCGTTCATGCTATTGACGTACACACAATTTACCAGTTCAATTTTATTAATAACTTACATCAGAAAAAACGTATTTTAAAAAAACCAAAAAAATCCACTTTTATTGTCGTTTGCACAAACAATGCAAATTTTCTTTTTTGCTTGAAATATCTTCTTTTTTTTTGTGAAATTTATATGCCCTTTTGTAAGGACTATTATATTTTTGCTGCCTTCGGCTAAGCCGATGATTTTATACCCTTGCAAGGAAATGTTTAGTTTCATTGGATGTTTTATGTTTCATAGTATTTATAAATTGTTAAAACTTTTTTTAGTTAACTGTGTTCCGATCAATAATATTCCATTGAAACTTAACGTCTCTGAAGAAGTTTGTATAAGTAATTAATATTTTTCATTTAGTATCTATTTCTGCGTAAAGTGAATGCTATATCTAAGCAAGGGTATAAACCGAAATGCACGCCCACAGGCTTTGCCAGAAAAAATGGTTTTCATTTCGACATTTGTATTTTGCAATATTTGTTAAGAAATAAAATAATAAGAATAACTGCTTTTCACATGATAAACAGCAACTTTTTTATACTAATTTAGTTTCTCTTTTCTATGACATGCTTGGCTTATAAATCTAATGCATCTAACGCAATGTAATTGAGAGACAACCAACACGAACAACATACAACAACAAGCAACATTCAACAAGAACACCAACTTCAAACATTTTCGGCCATCAACACAGAAAAATGTGCAAAATTTATGCAATAGTTAATTTTTGTCAAATTTAAATTGAATTTAAGACATTTTTTGGTTTTGGATTCTATTTCGAAAAATTTAACTTGCTTTTTTTTTAGTTTTTCACATTTTTTGATCTCATTATGCTTGATTTAGTTTTTGGCTGGCTGCAATTTATGTTTATGCTTTAATTATTTTGTTAACATGCTTAATGCATCTTTATTACTATTATTATTATTGTTATTTTATTTTTTTGTTACCCAGTTATTATTATTATTAATTTTTTTTTTTGTTATGTTCTGTTGATTTTATTATGCAATTATGTTTTTTCTCTCTCTCTTCGTTTCTTTTTCCAGCTCAGTTATTAGCGAAAGCAAAAATGAGAAAAACTACATTTGTTTTGTAATAAATTAGTTAAACGCCAGAAAAATAAAACAAAAACCTTGTTTAAATGCTTTTAATTTATATAAAATTATGCAGAAAATAAAAAATAAATTAGTATTTGAATAATTACTCATGCAAAGGAAACAAAAAAAAACCTTTTTAAGCGCTTATGTAGTTTAAAAATTTGTGTTAAATGCTTTTTGTAGTTTCGTTTTTTAACTAATATTTTTGAAATTTCAAAATAAAAAAAAAGGTAAGTCCTAGAGAGACACTGAAAAATGTGTGAAGAAGGTAAGAAAATGAGGAAATTATATAATTTAAGTTTGAATATTATTTAAAATCCGAAATATTTCTCTGCAATTGTTCTTAAGCACTTATGTTAAAATCACTTTGGATGTCAACATTTCTGCAAGTTCTGCGTTCTCAGTCTTAGATATTGAAAGAGCGTGCTATTAGTAATTGACAATAAAAAAGATAAGCTTACCTGCTTGTATTCTAACTTCTTTACTAAAACTGATAAAAATGTAAATACGAATTAGATTCGTGCTTCGAATTCGATTTGTTTTCTAACTTTCACCCACAAGGATTTGAAATTATCGACTCAATCGGACTTTATGTATACATGGGATTATTCATTAGGCTATTATACTTATAGAAAAATAATTATGAAACATTCTGCATTATTTAATTCGGGTCTCAAAAACATGAAGTGTTTTGGCTTGGCTTGTTTTTGAAAAGAATTTAATTCCGAAATGAAACAAATGGCGTCATTGCATAGTTAGATAAGTGTACTTGTAATTTTATATTAGACTTGGCAATGACAATGGAAAATTAAGCTGATATTCAATTCTTATGGATCTTCATTTTAACATTCAAAGCGAGCAATTGAATAAACAAAACAATTTCTCAGGCTTCTGTAGACATATTCATATACATAGTAGAGAGCTTACCGTATAGTAAAGAATCGAGCGGCACGCCGTTTTCCCCTTCTGCCCCCTGCTGTTATCAGTTTCCTCAGTGCTAAGCGAAAGAGTCGATTTGTTTGTATTCGCAAGGTTTAACCTAAACTGATAAGACATCTATTTACTCGTTTGTTGATTAGTATTTTTTTTTTTATTTTTTTACACATGATTCAAAATTGGCAAATTCCCAATGTAAACGACTCTACTTGGTGGGCAATTCCTGTTGATTCTCTGAACCCTTGATAGTACTCAACACGAACCGGGCACTTAAGACACGGCCATCCTTGTCCACAATTGTCTTGACCACTTCTCCGTTCTGAGCTACAATGTCTTCTGGACTTAGATTCACTTTTGACAGGTAGTTCTCAATGGATTTATCTGAATTAGTTTGGGTGGGAATTGAAATTGATGTTTGATAGGGTTTCACTGTGGGCAAGGGTGGTAATGGTTCAGAAGGTGGTCTTGGCGAACTGCTCACCCGTACTCTTGTGGTCACAACATGACCATCGGGCTCGGTTCGTGTTTTCTCAATTATGCCACTTGGCGGAGCATTTTGAATATCTTCCTCCGTGATGCCAGCACGTGCCAGCATATCCCGAGCCGAGGGATCGAGATTTGCAATTTTCTTGGCGGAATCACCATTAAAGCTCGACGTGTATGTGGTCACTCGAGTGTGTGTTTGTGTTGAGGGCACATTTTTGAATACCGGTACTCCCTGATCATCTACAGTGGGCAAATCATCCACATCGGTATTAAATAAAGTTGGAGGTGTAGTTCGAGAGCGTATAAATTCATATAAAGAGGGAAATGGTGTGGTTGTTTTCACAACTGGATTAGTTGATGCCACCGTGGGCAGTGGCACATAGGTTGAAGCTATTCCAGCAATCGTTGTCGTTTCTGGGCCAGCCTGGTCAACATTTGTTCCCAACGCCGGTCTAGCCGGGGCCTGAGGAGGCTGCCAATTTGGCCATGGTTGGTTAAAGAAATTTGGTTGGGCTTGATTGGGATTGCCATTACTGCGGAAGATCTTTGTAGTGGTCGTCACAGTGCGCCCCTGGTCATCGACTTCAGTTTTAGTTGACGTCTCAGGCACCACACCGGATGGAAAACTAAAGCTAGGCCAGTTGTTAGACAAAGATGGGAATCCTGAGCCAAAATCTGGCCAGCTTGCTCCGAAGTTACCACCAAAATTTGTACCAAAAGATGGACCTGGTTGATATGTTTGCGATATGACCCTTCGTGTTTGTGAAGGTGGCAAATATTCCCAATCCTGTTGAGGACTCTGTTGAGAACTTTGTTGAGAGCTCTGTAGAGGACTCTGCTCCACATGGGTTGGTAAATACTCCGTAGAATCGGTTTTGGTAATACCAGAATTGTCGGAAGTTAAGGCATATGTGGTTCTTTTAAGCTGACCCAAGGCATCCGGCTTGGTCACAATCACCGGTTGCTTGGAATTCCATAATTCCGTCAACACGTTCGCCTCAATTCCAAGTTCTTTGGCTTGTTTGATAAGCGATTCACTGGGACCATCATAGTTCGTACTAGGCGATGCACTGTATGCTAATGTAATCTAGAAATAACATATAGACATTTAAAATGACTTTTGTTTGCCCAGCTCCTGACCTACCTCCAAAGGGAAGATTAGCAAGCATACACAGATCACTAAAAGATTTGCGTTTTTCATTTTATGTCCGGACACTTTGAATGTTTAAGTTGAACTGATTTATTTCTATTTAACTCTCCGACGACAACGATTCAGGTTGGAAAGTCTAAAAGCATCTTTATGCTTATCAGTTGTATGTGTCTGAATGTATAAGTATATACACCTTTATATATTTAATAAGGCAGTGAGAGACGATTGATTAACAAAAATTAGCTGGAAAAAATTTGCTTTTATACATACATATTTTGTTTACATTAGAGTGTCCATTATTTTATTCTCTATATATTAATTATACCAAAACTTTGAAGAATAAAAGAAAGTTATGGTAAAGCTATTCTATCGCTTACTGACTATTAAAACAGGAATTTTCGATATTCGATCGAAAGCACATTTTAACTCGATTTTAAGTCCTTTAAGTAGGTAAATAAAAGACAAAAAGTGCTATATCAAGTAAATGCATTACAATTGGGATTCATTTTGCATAGATAAGGGTTGGATTCAAAAATCTTAATACCTGTTTTTTCTGGGTAAAGACGTTTTTTAAAAACAATTTAACATTTTTAGGGACACTCTAAACTAATATGTATGTGTTTATGTTTGTTTTCCAAAATATTCCGAGAAATATTAAATAGCGTAAATATTATTTTCAATGAACTTTACCATGACTTAATTTGAATCTGCTTTTTGATCTAGTGTTAATGGCATATATATATATATACAAATATATATATATAGGTACTTAACTTTTACATTGAAGAATCGATTGATGTTCCTAAATCTAAACTTATAGTTCAGTACAAGAGAACAAAGAATTATTATAGTTCAAGTTTTATCCTGTTTGTCCGTTTAAATCAACTTATTTGGTGGAATTAAAATTTGAACTTAATTATTTCAAACCATTTGACGACTTGACACTGGCTTATTTATGCTTCTTGATCAAAGTAATTCTAATAAGTTGATATATTATGAAAAATTCAATTGGATTTAAATAACTTCTAAACATTTTCAACTATTTCAAGTCAAAATACGTCACAACTTAGTTATGAGGCGAGGGAAATAAAAATATATAACAAGAAGTTTGCAGGTTTTGTTAACCGAAAAACGACAAATACGGATATTGAAGATGCTGTGTCCCTGTGCAGGGATAAGGGAAAAGGATTGCTGGGTCATGGTCCAGCAAAGGTCCCCAAGCGGTCTCTCCCCCCACTCAAAGAGAAAAAGGGGAAAATGCAAGAGAACCACATGGCACTGGCCATACAGGATTTACGCTAAAAAGACGACATAAACTTTGAATGCCACCAAAAGGAGGGAGAATAAAAGGATAGAGTAAGAGAGCAGCAGAGATAGAGAGAGGTGGTGGAGAGAAAAGGGACCGAAATTGGAATTTGATAGACGCCTGGGTCCGGATACAGTCCTGGGTGCCAGGTCCCTTTTTTTTTGCCCTCCGCCCAGCGCACCGAATAAGCCAAAGTCAGAGGCCATTGCACGTTTCCTCCTGCCATTGGACAAGGATTCAGCGAGGGGTGCCAACCAAGCCAAACCAAGTATTGACGACTTTTTAAAAGGGTCGTCGAAGGCAGGCAAAGCAAAGGTTTGGTTCTCCGGGTTTTGGACTGGTTATATGGAATTTCAGTTTGTTTGAGATGTGGTATGGGATGGGCCTGGTCTGAGGTGCCGGTCCTGCGTTGGCGCGTGCAATAAACCTAGCGATTTTAACGCTTTAGATGGGCAAGGTGGGTAAAAGTTATAAAACTTTACAGTTAACTAGGCTTGGCAATCAAGCTAAAAGCAAAGGCGTCGTCGTCATCCAATCCATGTCCAGCTCCTGTCGTGTCGCGTCTCGTCTGGCGCCACCACTGCCACCACCACCACATAGCAGAGGGTCATGGGGAGACCTTCCAGTCAAAAACACAAAAAGAGAGAACAACAAAAAAATATAACAAAAAACACATGCACACCTCTAAAATGTGAACAGGTCAAACTGACTGCCCACTCCACCCTCAGCACTTGACCATGTGTGTGTCCCACAGTTGCCCCATCCACATAAACTTGTCGGATGGGAATGTCCTGTTTGGTCTAACCAATGGTTCGCTTTGTTTGTCCAAAACGATTTTCCTTTTTCTTTTTTCGATCCAATTTTGTGTGTCGTATTCCATTGTCTCTCAGTCTGTCTATCTGGAGCCTATCAGTTCAGATTTCAGTGGTAGGAAATGCGAAGTAGAAGAAATTGACTGCATTCAACATTGAAAATGGAAAGATAAGAATGAAGACAACGAAACGAATATGTGGAAAAAGTTTTTTCTAACGGAAATATAGAAACTCTAAGAAAGATTTACAGTTGATTATATTGATTTTGTAAGGATTAGTACTATTATAAGCTAAAAATATTAAAAATTGTCTATTTTTCTCAAGCCGTTAATTATTTTCTAATTCTTAGAAATGTGAGCAGATATTGAAACCAAGTTCGTTTCGAATAACTACTACATAGTAAAGCAAATGTACTATTAAATTGTTTCTTTAGCAACACTTTTTTCTTTACTAGATTTACTTTCAATCAAAATGATCGTTAAAAAATAAATCGACTGCCTCTTCCATAAAATTTTCTTCTTTTCAATATTTAATATTTGTCAGCACTTTCTTGGCTGGATTTACTTTGTAAGGATAAATATCATAGCGATCGTTTGTAGAAACTTTTACTTTTAATGCAGTTGCAAAATGTTTCCTCTTTAAATTCTTAAATTTATGTTAATCCCTTGCTGAAATATTTGTTAGACTGTCCGACCTCCTACCCCTAAGCAGGGGGAAAAAAAAACGAAAGAAATTTCCACTGCCAACCCACAGTGGACACGCAGGACCCAAGAAGGTTGCCAGAGCGCTAAGGACAGAACAGATCCCAAAACCCGCCTGCCCATCAACAGACCCAACCACCAACTTTGTCCGCTTACCAGCACTACCTCCTCCCCACCTCATTCCCACACTCCTCAAACTTGTTTTCTTCTCCAACTACGGAGAAGTAAAGCAAAGGCACGTCAGACTGGGGACTTCTTGAAGGAGTTGGGGTACACGAGTCGGGCACTTCTTCATTAATTTTCATGGCGGCACAAGAACAATGCCACGCCCCCGCCACCTCCATCGCCTTCGTTTACCAAATGCAAAGGCATAGAAGATGTAGAAGTAGAAGCAGAAGTAACAGAAGCGAAAGCAAAGGCAGCAGAAAGGAAAAAAGTTTCTCGGACCCAGTTGTGGGTGTGTTTTGTGCAAATGAGTGGAGCGAAGCAGGTCCTGTCTATCTCTCTCTGTGTGTGTATGTGTGCATGAGTGGGTTGGGCGGTTATATCTGTGTGTGTATTTGTGTGTGGGTTGATTACTTTCTGTTTTAGGTGCCTGTCCAACCCCCACACCCAGAACACGATCTCAATCCAACCCGCCTCTGTTGCCTTTCTAGTAAAAGGGACTTCTAAAGGCAAAAAAAAGGAACGCATTTTTATGTTTGCTCGCCTGCCTGGCTAGCAGCGGTCCTTATTTCTCCTTTATTTTTTTTTTTTTTTGCCAAGCCAGGATGCGAAGCCCTTTTTTTCGTGCCACACCCCCTTTGAAAAGGAGACAATTGTGCTCCACATCCCCCAAAAACCCATAGAAGAGGAAAAATTGCAATTTCTGCTCAAGGAAAGAAGAGGAAAAAAAACCAAGACATCGTCTTGGAGACGCTTTGACATGGCCCAGAAGCGGCAGCAGGAGCGTCCTCTAATGAATTTCCGTCCATTGCTCAAACAAAATATAAAAAAGAAGGGAGAACAGAGAACTAAAAAGAAGCAGCAAAGAAAAAAAAAACACAATTAAAGTGGGATTTGGTTAGGTGGATGAACGGCGGCCGGGTACGCACCCATAATCATAATTACGCCGACCAAAGACCAAAACTGGACTGAACTTGTCGATGCAGGCGGGTTACATCTGCCCATCGCCACTTGCACAATGTTGGTTCTCCCTTTATCCTCTTGTAATTGTCAAGAACGTCGCTCTCTATTTTTCTGGTAGTCCCTTTTGCTTAATTGTCCACTGGGTTGTGCTGTTTGTTTCCTTTTTTTGGTTCGTTTTAGATCGCTTCTTCTTTTTCTTAAACTTTTCACTTGCTTTTAATTTGTCAATTTGGTTTGCCATTCTTTTTATCTTCCCTTTCCTCCCACGTGTTTTTTATTAATTATTTTTTTTTTTTGATTGCTGATGAGCTTGACAAAAGAAAGAGTTACTAAAACAAGGTGGCAATTACTTATTTTTCGGCACTTCGTTTTAATTACTTGCAAGATTTTGGTATTTATTTTTTTCTCTATCGATTTTGAAAAAAATTAAATTAATGGAATGGATTTAATAAATAATCAATTATTTATTAAAGAAAATTAACTAAAAGAAGATCAGGAACTGAAATTATATTTTAAAAGGTTCTTTCTGAGCCATATCAAATCTGAAATGACCTGAGATTTAATTTTTTTCGCAATTAAATCCAAAATAATTTTTAAGGAGGGAATTTCATCTATTACGTACTAATTTTTGTAAAATATCTCAAATAATAACAAAAAAGTTTTTGAATTTACAACTTTGACGAAATTGTCTCTCTTTCTTCTAAAGGTTATATTAAAATAACTTTAAAATTATTTTGCTATTTTTATAAAAAAGTTATTTAACAAAAAATAAACTTTCACATATGAACTTTACGAACGTAAGAAAGTTAAATACTGATTCTATGGACGATATAAATTGAAGTTCTTTCTTTCATTTTAAATTTTTTATAAAAGAAAGTTTATCTTATAGTCTAACAGAAAATTCAAGAAAATAACAAATGTTTAAAAGCAATTATTACTCTAATTAATAATTTTGTATGAAAATATGTAGTAAGAAATCTATTTTTAGTCCTTAGTACTACAAAACTGTCAAGTTGCCTTAGAAAACTCATTGGTAGGTAATTTCTGTGAATGTGATCTAGTACACCTAAATTACAAGGTTATATCTATGGATTTGGATTGTGGAGTTTTAGTTCAGATAACTCCATATTCAATGGGAAAACTCATTTTCAGTATAACGTTATTCTTGCGCACAAAGATTTCCATAACAAATTAGGTTTTTATATTACCCTATATAGAAGTTTAAGATTTCGGTACTTTAAACCATAAGAATTATACTACCATTATCAGTTGTTATTCCACTTCAATAGCTCGTTTGTGTCCTGATTATAGGACTCTTTTATTGGAATTGCAAGAATCAAGTAGTTCTGCTTTTTGAATAGTTTTTTTCCCTTGTCCCCATTTTTCATTCGAATTCATTGGAATTCGGGTATTCGTTCATATTCTAACAAACAATTTGACTTCAATTAACTCAAAGAATGAAAATGGGAATGAAAAAATAGAAGACCAAAAATGAATTTCATTGCGAGCAATTGAAAGGCCGTTGAATTGAGACAAAGCAATGAAAACAAACAAAACAACGATATCGATGATGATGATGATGACAAATAAACAGCACAATAAAAACTCTGAAAAAGAGGACGAGAAAGTGGGCAGAAGGAGATGAAAATAGATAGGGGGAAGGCAAAATCAAATAATGAATTCCTTTGGTAAAACGAAAAATGGATAAATTAAATGCCACTTAAGAAGGAGTGGAGGAGAAAAGAAGTTGCAAAAAGAATTGAAAGAAGAATGCAAAAAGCAAGGACACACAACAACCGCAAAAAACAACAAGCAAAACACCAAAAAAAGAAGAAAAAAAAACAACAGTCAAAGGACTCTGTCTCCCTTACACACGCACACACACTGACTCACACACACTCACACGCACGAATACATACATATACACTCACGAGAAAAAATAGAAGCAAAACAATTAACGTCCTTGACGAAAAATGTATTTTTTATTATTTTTTGTTGCCACCGAAAAAAAGCAGCTAAAAAGAAGCAAGTTGAAAAAAGTTGAGCCGTGTAAAACAAAAACCGAAAACAACAAAACCAAAAAGGGAGAGGAAAAAAACCGGGGAAAGAAAGAAGGAGAAAACAAATAAATAAGCGAACAAAATGAACACCGAGAGCCAGGACGAGACGCTCAAAAATAAAAACGAGAGAAGATGATAAACATAACCAGGATGATGCATACTCACGCACACAAATACAACATACACACACACACGCAGGCAGACACTTATACAGGGAAAGAAATGCGAAGGCAAAAGTGTTTGGCAAGCAACAAATAAAAAACAACAAGCCAAAAGACAAACTAGAAAACGAGCAAAAAAATAATGAAAACAGCAACAACAACAAAAATAATAACGACAAGTGGAGCAGCAAGCGGCAGACGCAACAACCTGTTGAATCCTTACACACAAACACACTCACACACAAACACCGAGAGAGAGAGAGCGGAAGTGGCAGAGAATGAGAGAGTTCTGCAACTCAAGCGGAAATGCAAATAAACAAACACGAGTCAGCCAGCAACGAGCAACGCGACTCACGACGATGACTACAACGACGACGTCGAGGACGATGACGACAAGGACTACGATGCTCACACACACATCTACTTATACGCTCGCATACATTGTCCTGGCTTTGAATAACATTATATCGTGTATGTCCAGATTTTTTGTTTGATTTTTATTTTACCCCCCGCACAGTCGCCTCAAAAAAGCAAAAAACAAGCAACAATAACAAAACAACGCGACAAGCGAAAGTTTTCCCAAAGAAATTTACGACTTTCCGGCGAATATCATTCAAAAAGTGAAACGAAAATTGTCAACGTATTAAATCAGTAAAAACAATAAATAAATCATACATATTAACGAAATTTAATTTTGCAATAATAATTACCAAAACAACACACAAAAAACTTTTATTTAGCTGATTCTACAGATTAATTAGTCCTCAATAAGACAAACAATAAAAACAAAAAAAAAGCTATAGCAAAGGCAACAAGCAGGATTAGACTTTTAGTTCAACTGGGATCTAAATCGTAGTCATCATACTTATCATAGAGATATTGAAAAACACTTTCCTCAAATGGATAAGTCAAATGCTAAAGTTGTCAACGACACACGTCAAAGGTTAAAAAACCTTTTAAAAGATGTAAGATTTTACATCTCCACTGACAAATGATTGTCACTAGAACAGGGTCTAGTTGAGTTAAGCAATACTTTCCTTGAAGAATTGCGTGCAAAAAAAAACAGAAATATTGTTAGAAATGTTCCAAGAGTATTACTGGTTCATGGGGGACCTTATGGTCCCTTATGTGGATATTATTATCCACATCACATAATACTTCAGAGTCTATAAAGAATAAATCAACAATCAGCAATATGTTTTTAGTTATAATTTACATAGAAGATCTGATCCACTCATTCAATGTTGGTAGGGCATTAATAGAGCTGAAAGTAAAATCTATCTTATGAAAAGGATACAAACTATTTGCAATATTATCCACCCACATAAAATAAACATAGGTCACTTTAGACTTTAGCTAACTTTTATTGAAAATTGCAATGTAAATTATATATTCTGAGATCTAACTAGAAAGATTTATTAAGCTGACTACCAATTTGGTCACCATCCAGCGGAACCCAAAATTAAAAGAAACACTAGAATCAATATTCTAACTAGGTTGGCATATTCTTAGTCACATAAAAAAAACCGAAATATATTTATAAAAATTTTTTCCCTCACATTCAGTATAAGATATCAGAGACAAATGCAAAACAGTATCAATAGAATGAAAGTGTTTTTTTTTGTGGAAAATGATTACATCCCATTAAAATTATTTCAAGTTTTTTACATTTATTTGCAATATGAGACCAATTTTTGTGCAACAATCCTTTTGAAACTACCTACAAATTGAGTCCTTCTTGTGTATTGTATACTTATTTGCACCTTTTAAAATATTATCCAATTCGAATATAAATGAAATCTATTTCTTGCCATCAACATATTTTGTCTAGCTTCGCACATTTGCAAATCGATTTTGTTTTTAGATTTTGATTTGAAAAGACAAAAATATCTTCATTTTATGGGAGGGTGGAGGTGGCAACTCTTTCCATTTATGGCAAATATCTAGGTAGTTGTTCATATGGAGCAAAAAGGAAATCTGAATTATATTTTGCAACTAATTTGCTCCCAACAGCAACAACAACTATATTAGCAGAAGCTGCAACTCACTCTTATCAAAAACCTTTTCTCTTGTCTGTTCTGGTCTTTTCATTTCAGTTAGAATGCATTGATTATGCATGCGTAAAAGGCCCAAAAAACTCCCTCCTTTTCAGCACAACCCATTCCTTGATCTTAGAGTGGAGTGTAGTCTTTGAGTTTGTGGGTGTATAAGTGGAAGGGGGATAGGGGTTGAGTGCAAGGAAAAAGATAAGACAAGGCAAATGTTTTTGCATGTATCATGCTCTCTTGCTTACTCTTTTTGTCGGCCAAGATTTGCTCAAACCCCAAAAAAGCTTTTCTCCCCAAAAACTCTCAGCTGGAATTTTCTTCAAAATTTCCATGTGTTGCATATGTGTGGGTAAATTAAAAGCATTTATACATTTGTGTGTGTGTGAGACTCGGGGGAGAAATTACCCCAGACTCTTGACATTACCTCTCCCTTGGCCAGAACCCATTTCTCCTCAAGGAATTATGCACAAACGACGTTCTACATTGCGTATACGTAACATGGTCTCAACTCAAGCCTTCAATTTCGTCTCCGTTTCTGTCTATGTGTCTGTGTTTCTGTATATGTGTGTGTGTGTGTAAGCGGGTGGGTGGGTCTGGGGTATGCTTGAGTGTGTGTTGATTAGATTTTCTTCCAAGAAAACTGACCAAAGAGTTTTCTCATACATCAGTTGACCACATGCACATACAAACATACACACACACACCAATAAACGCATATATGTATAATACATACAACTACAATCTGAGTGAGTAAGTGAGAGAGAAATAAAGAGAAAATTTTCTACTTTTACTCATAAGAATTTTTGGACTCTTGCTTGTTTGTATGTATTTTAAGAAGCTGACCACACAGACACACTCACACAGATAGATAAATGCCCTCATACAAACACACACACACACACTGCTAAACCACAAATGCAGCTGCAACAGCTTCCGTTCTGTCTCCAAAACCCAATTCTTTAACCCATCCCTGCCACGGCTCGGTCTTGTCTCTTGGCAACTTTTTGGGTTTGCTTTCTTGGACTTTGCCTAATGCACATTTTTGCATTTTCTCTCTATATAATTGTGTGAGTGTCTGTGTGTGTGGGTGTCTCTTAGAAACAGTCAGAAAGCAGCCTTATGCAAATTGGTTAGAGCGAGAGACATTTAATTTGAAAATTTCTTATTAGTAGAAAGAGTGCCGGCCAATAAGAGCAAGCGAGACAGCCATTGTTACGAAGAAAATGCAACAGAGTTTGCGGTTTCTACACTTGGGTGCCAAAATGCAACTTGGCCAAGCATTATATTTGAAGGTGAATAGTCAGTGGGAAAGAGAGTAAGTTATTATGTGCCTATGCGTGTGCGAGCGGGTGTGTGTGTGCGTAAGGCAGTGCTGAGTGGACACAAAAATTTGTTACCATTTTTATTCTTTACAAAAGTTTTCTCAACTCAGACTTAATTGTAATTGTAATACATTTGAGAAGGTTCAAATGAAACTATCAATTTGTGTCGTACAAAATAAATACGAAAAGAAAATTATGAACGTTCTATTTTTGATTAATCAGTGCTTTCGGGCAGATAATAATATGGCAATCCCAGTGTGGTTAACTATATTCCGAGTTCAAAAAGAGGGAAATCATTTTCTTGTAAACTTTCAAAACTAGCTTAAAGACCAAAGAACAAATTTTTAAAATTCATATGACCATCTTGAATGTCTATTGAAATTTCCCATACCCAATAAGATCGACCACGAACACATAGAAATATCATCATGTAATAAAGAGTCCTGCTTTGGGTGCTTAAACTTAAAAAGAATTTCGGATTACAGATGGTTCTTCTTATCAATAAGTTTCCGTTCTAAATGAAAAGTTTCATTTATGGCTCCGTATGGAAAACTGTAACGAACAGCGATGGGAAGCATTTCTTCTGCTCATTGCCTAGGGAACTGAGATGGTCAACTCTAATCCAAGATACGTTTTTGCCTGCTTTATATGCATTCATTTTTGTACATATTTTAATCTGCAATAAAGCTTTATTAAAATTGCATACCTATGTACATATTTATATATATTTCTAATATCCCATGTATTTAGTATACTATATGAATGTAGGTATATACATTTATTGTATACTTTCATGTACAACAAAAAATATTGCATAAGCAAAGGCAAAATTAATCTTAAAATTGCACACAAAAGTCCAAAACAAATGTCCAAGCCACCTATCAAATAGCCAAGTAAATTGCTCATTTATGTGTACGAAAGATGCCTCCATGCATCCTAATCCCATACGAAATCAGAATTCAAAAACTCCAACACCAACACAACTCACTTTGCTGCTGCTTAGTTCTTGTTGCAACAAGAAAATGCAATTTCTTAAGACATTTAAGAGGTTCCATTTACACACACACACATACACACTGATAAGCATTTGTGCGTGTGTATGTGTGTGTGTGTTTGCATGTATTTTATGTTGGTCGAAAATTTTAATCAAAATTTATCTTAAGAAAAATGAAAATTTGCCCCTTAAGCCTTTTTGTTATGCGTTAGAGTGAGATGTCGTCAGCAGCAGCAAAAGTTGGCAGAGAAAAAGAGAGAGAAAGCTACAGAGACTAGTATGTGTGTAAGGTGGTAGGCAGGCCTACAAATCGATAACATTGCATACTTTTAGGCCTCAAGACGTGTATAATAATTATAAACTGCAACTGAAACTGAGAGGCTGAGTTATTTTTCTCTCTTCAACTATTTGCCATCTCTTTCGATGCATATTTAAGGCGGCAAAGTGGAACAGCGTATGGATGGATGGTGGGTGGGAAATCTTAATGATAATAGGATGAATTTGGAAGGAAAACTGCTTGTAGAAGGTGTCCGAAATGGCCAAAGGGTCGTTTTGCACCCGCTCCATCGCACCATCAATTCTGTGTATGTGTACGTGTGTGTGATTGAGACAACCCCAAAATAGTGTGTAACCCACACCTGTTTCATTATAGCACACACACACACGTATTCATACGGGAGGCACTCCCATTGACTAAAAAGGGGAGTAGAAGGGCTTCTATTATGTGTGGGGGTTAGAGGTTTTTGGGGTTTGGGCATACCCAAACCATAGTTTGTGGGTTTCTGGTTCTGGTTCTGTGCGTGTCGCCTTTGTTCTGCGATGATGCATCGTCGTCATTATGATTTTCTATATGTAAGTATGTATGTAGTTGATCCATATGTATGTATATATATCTCTCTCCCTCTTATTTGTGTGTATGGGTGTGTGAATGTTTGTGTTTGTATATAATTTTCCACATATAAATATGCACATGGGCCTATACTCATACCCATTCACAACACACACACACACACACGCATACAACACAACCTTCTCTCTGTCGGTGTGTAATTATGTGTGCTTTATGTTTGTCTACGCCTTCACCCAACCAACCACCCTCCCACCCGCCTCCATCTACTGCCACCTACACCTAGCCATTGATGTTTCGCGTTTTTATTCTTTGAATGTTTTTATTGCATTTCAGTGAATGTGTGTGTGTGTGTGTGTACACAATAAATGGGTTGAGTATACTCCATTAAATATTATTATAATTAAACGCATTAACTTGATTTTCAATTAACTTTAAATATTGACCGCAACATGAGATTTTTGTATCCAAAAAGTATAAAACAAGAGAGAAAGAAAAAAGAAAAACCCCAAAATGATAATGCGAAAATCTATGTATGAAAGATTTATCTTTATCTTTACAAAGTATTACAATGAGTTGGACATATTGTAATTAATGATGTGAAAAACGTTTCCATTTGAAGTGCTAATTGGAATTGATACGATTGTGATCATTTTAGTTATTATCTTGATCGCACTTTCCACAACAAATATTCATGATTTACACACATTCGTTTGTCTTTTGAGCAAGCGGAATTGGTAAATAATTCCACAGTCAATATTTATGGTAATCAGGTTCAACAAAAAGTGGAGGACATTAGACATTCTTTAAGCGAAACGATTGAGAATTATCTAGTGTTTAAATGCTGCTGCCATTGTTCAACAAATATATTCTATAAATATATTATCTATAGGTAGCTTACAAATTTGTATATTTACTTAACTCTGCCTTTTTTACACAACCTTTAAATAGAGCAAATTTTCATCGCAATTAAAGTTTATTTTGTTTAATTTCCTGTTGTATCCCAGGCTTAAAGTAATATTCTTTTGTAATATTTTTATATCTATATTGTATAGCTGCGTAGAAATTAGCAATTCGAGACACTGGCTAAGTCTCTTTTATGTCTCAATTGCATTTTTGGGTTGTATACCAACTTTTAGGTGTTAGAATTATTTAATGCAGTATAAACAAATATGTTTCATAAATCGGCGAAAAATTTGAAAACAAAATTACTAGAAATTGGTTAAAAAAACAAGGAAGAATTGTCAAATTCACTCACCAAGGGTATAAAGGTAAAACTACATATTTCTAACAAAACCTGGTCAAAAACTTCTTTCACTTTGGTTTTACTTTATTCAAATAGCTGGTATATAAAGTTCGTATATAGTGGCACAAAATCTATATATCTAATGCACTAAATATTAGGACTTACATTTAGAAGCAAAATTAACTTACTCTCTATTAATAAATATTGTTTGTTGAGGTCCTTTCGCAAATTCGGTGCGACTGCTTTAATCATAATTTGTTTAATGACTGTTACAATAATGAACGATTAAACAAAAAAAAAAGATTTAAGTAGTAAAAAAAAAAAATCGTCCCTCTTTCGATATAAGTATGTATGATTAATGGAAAATATGGCGCTTGAGGCAAACATTGTGTTTGCGTACCTACCAACCAAACATTAAGATAAGAAGGTGGCAGATTTACAACGTGGTAAGAACTACTATTTAAATATCAGTTAAATTACTTCAACAAATTCTTGTATTTGTTATTGAACAGAGTCACCAAATTTACCAACAGTTTTTGTTTTCTTAGTTTATGATGTTTGAAGAAACCTTTGGCTAATTTGGATCATTTACAGCAACTATTCCATCCTTCTTTTGGAATAATTTTTAAAGATATCACTTAGGCTTTTCAAGTCCAATCTCTTTGGCCAACTGAGATTGCATCCCTTTAAATTGTATCTAATCTCGAACTTTTTCATCTTTGCGTTTCCAAATGACTTGGCATTATAGATATATGTATGTACCTACACATGTGTATTTATAAACTTGTTTTTGAAAACTTCTCAACCCTTTTAGCCCTCGCAGAACTATTTGTTCTAATGGGCCACCCTTAAAATCTTGAAATTTTCATCGTTTTTTCAAGATTATTTTCCTCAAACACACGACTGTTTTGAATTGAGAATACAATTAACTGAAATTAAAATAAGCATCAAAAGCAACCCTTATGGACTTGCTTAATATTGCTATCATCCTTCCCTAGCCTAAACAATTCATCTCTCCATCTCTCACCCTCTCCCTCTGTCTCTTTTTGCTTTCTTTATCCTATCCTCGTGTACCCCTTCTCTGGCTTGAGGCTTTCACCTGCATCTTGGCCGCCAACCCTTTGCCTCAGTTTTTAATCACTTTGTCACCCCCCACGGTCTAATGCCGAAAACCCTTTTCTCTGTCCAAATGCAAATCAGACACATTTTGAAACCCAAGCAAAAAAAAAGAAGAAAAATGGGGAAAAAAAGGAAAATAAAAATGCGTCTGTTTTCTGCCCGAAAGCGAAATTTATTTTTGATTAGGAACACCCCAAAAGCAGAGAGTTTCTGAACCGAGACCCACCCATTTCGTGCTCATCACGAAACCAGCACCAACCCCTGGCTCCAGTTTCCCTCCCATTACCCATCATAGTCGCGTACCGTCTTGTTGAGTAACATTGGCGGTCGGAAGATTTTATGCCGCCTGGTTGCCATGACATGGACCGAGAAGGCACACAAGGAGGCGTACTCCATTCCCCAGCACCAACCAACTCTAACCCCTCACTCACACTCTGCTCATCCTACATTCGTAATCCTCCTCCAAGCTAAGCGTAAACTGAGCTCGCATCGGCAGTGTCGTTAGCGCTGGATGGCGACGAGGATGGAGGACAACATCTTTGTATTATTTTCAACATTTAATTTGTTGCCTGCGACGACAACGACGCCGACGACGGTGACAACGACGGCGGCGAGAACGTCACCATTCCTTATGGTGCCCCTGTCGCTCTTTTCCTACTTTGTTTCACATTTTCGTGCCCCAAAAATAAAATAAAAATGTCCAAGTGACTCAAGGGGAAGAACTTGGAAATGAAGGAGTGTGTATGAGAGTGTGTTACCAAATTTGGACGCTCGTTTGCGCTTATGTAATAACCTCGAATCTAATTACTTTTTGAGAGCATCAAGAGGGGAACATACACATTGGTTTGGCCATTCTTTGAATTGGCCTTTCTTTAACAAAGCGTTTCGCAAAATTGTACCGAAGAATGTATTGAATTGCAAAGCTGAAATTATATCGCCTTAAGTTTTTCAATCAAAATCAATTACTCATCTATGATTTGATCTTCTATGCTAAGAATATTCGACAGAAAGTAGATTTAGTGATAAATAGTTTAGTTTACTTGACTTTTTTCAGATAAAGATAAAGATATGTATGGATATTTTGTTTTCAAGTCGTCTTTGGCTTATTGAAACCAAGAATTAACTAATTCAACGAAAGTGACTTCCATTTAGAGAACAAATTATTTATATTTTGCTTCTCTTTTGTGGCTTGAATGCATTGTACATCCATTCATTTCCACCTCAATTCGCTTTGGCCTAAAGCTATTTTCCGTTTATTCCATCACTCATAACCATCCAAACATTTTCACTTCTTTATACAGCTAGAGGGGGTAAAATAAATTGGGGGAGGTAGAACACCTAAACCCATCTGCCAAATGTTTTTTATGCAAAGCAGCAGCCCTCGAACACAAAGAAGAGTAAAACCCAAAATCGAAATAAAAACTGGGCAAAGTAAGAAGCTGGTTAGGCATAAAAGTATCATTTTTTCCTGGATAAAATGTATGAAAAGCGGAGAAAGAACGAAGAAAAAAAAAAAAGAAAAGGGAAAGTAGGCAAAAAAATTGTAAGGGATTGTGCGATATCCTTCATTAAATCGAAGAACAAACGAGCAGACAAGGAGAAGCAATAGCGGCATCAGGACCCACCCAAGCAGAAGTAGATGGAGTTTTTGGTCGGTGAGTGTGGGGGGGAGACACATGTTGTACCAGTCTGAAGTCTCTACCCTTCGCTTCTTCACTAGTTTGGATTTCTTTCATTTTAGTTTCCCATTTCTTTACCAAAACTCATGTGAGACGACCCTCTTCAAATGTGCTTTGGCCCGGCAAGTCAGGCCAAAGGGAGCCATGGGCAGGCATCAGCAGGGTTGTAGGACAAGAAGGACCATCGGTTGCTCAGTCACTACCACCACCACGAACTCCAATCCACTACCCCGCCCCGTGTTCTGCCACAAAAGCGGGCAACAACGTTTCAAATTCAACGACGATGACGACGACGAGGAACGACAATGATGATGAGAACCCTCCTCTGTTCTCGTTATACAAAAAAAAAGGAAAAACTTTTTCTTGGCATTTGTTGGCCAGGAAATGGGAGTTTGGGGTATAGACGTCGCTCTTTCTCTTTCGGTGTGAGTGTGTGTGTGTGTGCACTGGGTTGGGTCCGCTGACTGACGAGAACGCCGTTTTCATCGTTTTATTTTCGGGCAAGGCCGCAAGGCTATGTGAGGCACGAGGAGGTGGGAAAGCAAAGGATTCGTTGGGATGTGAAATGGGGATGGGAGCAACCCAGAGGGGTTGGGCCATGTGCTTAGACCCTTCGCTGTGTGGTAACCATGTCGCCTGATAAGACACAATGGACATATCAAATTGTGGCTTAGCTCCGGCACCGGGTTTTACTTTGGGGCGCGGTAAAAAAAAATATAAATGGGAATTTACGTGTGAGAAACCCCCTAGCGAGTGAAGAGCCCAGCTCTTTAAAGCGAGTTGAGAGTCTCCTCGCCACCTTCACCTTTAGGCGTACACATATACATACATATACATATACAGAAAATATAAGGTGTGCGAGTATGTGTGTGTATCCAAATACAACTTTGGCCAAGCCCCAATCATGGAGGTGGCTGAGTCCTACTCAATCCATCAACTGTCAGTTCGTTGGACGCGAAATGCCGTGGAAAGCATAATGCGCGTTACACGAAATGAGTTTTGATGTCTACCAGCAAAAGGGGTTTGAGGGCGCTTATAACCTAAGGGGTAACTAACATAGTTATCCCATATGTATATATCTTTCTAACCCACTCCTTCTCTCTCTCTCTATCTCTCTCTCACTCTCTAGCTCGCCCTCTTGAGCTCAGCGTATTTGTAGTTATGTATCCCACGTTTGGGACAATTTAATGGCCTAGGGTTATTTGGGAGTAGGTTGAAAACAAAGCACTGGTCAAATATTGCATCGCACTGCAAGGGAGAGTGGAGTCAACATTAGGCACCACCAACCGTTAACCCTTTCTCGAAAATTTTAGAAAAATATTCGAGGAAAACAGGGAATAAAAAAAACACCAAAAAATATCCACTGCACAAAGAGCAAATGGTAAAAATTAATGCAATGCTGAAAGCAAAACAAAAAAAAAAAAAAAAAAAAGAACCGGAGAAAAGCTTGCAATGAACGAGAGAGATACATGAGATATGGGGTAAGAGAAATAGGGGGAATTGATGGTCATAGGGTCGCTTTGAGAATGTTGGCCAAAAGCCAAGGTAGAGTGTAGGGTCGCCCTGTGTGTCGGTCCGATAAAACCAGTGGAGGCTAGCTTAGGGCGTTATCCCAGAACTTTATGTATCGTCCAGCAAAAAGGCAAGAAGAAAGAATGTTGGAACCCAGCCTCGTCTGTCTTATGCCAATGGATGCCTAGTAACGAAGTACTATGGAATAAGTCTAATGATTCCAATGCCCAAAAATATTTTAGTTAGCGATAAACCAATCGGTTGTCTGTTGAATTCGTTCAAATGAATGATATTTAGCTGTCATTATCAATAAGTTGGTACAGTGATTTTTTCTTCACCATTCACCATGACCCAGTTGGAGAATCTATATATTAAACAAGAACACACTTTAAACATTGAGTCTGCAACTGTTGAACACTTGGCATAAAGAAATAGTCGCTGCATTGGTCATCGAAAGACGCTTAATAAATTGCTTTCACAATCTTGGCTTATGGGCTCCCATTCAAGTTGAATGATAGGGCACACCCACTGTTCCATCATGTGCTCCCACCTTCAAGAGCCAACAGTCGTTCCCTTTTTTCATGAGCATTTCCCCCCATCGCAAGCACTCACACAACTACCCACCCCTTTTATGACGATTATTTTTATACCATTCCCTTCTGATGCCGGCAAGTGTTCCCCCTTTTCCATTTCCATTTCCTTTCCCTCTTGCCATTCCTTTTTCTAACTTTTTCATCTACCAAAAATTTCAGCGAGAAACATTTTCCAAGCTTAGCGCAATGGAAAAGGATTTTTGGTCTTTTATTGCACGTCACAGGACTTCTCCGTCTCGTATCCTGCCATTCCTCCTTCAAGTTCTGCTCCTCTTCGTGTCCATTATGCTGAAGCAGCAGCAGCAAGAAAGGAGGGGCAAAAAAAAGAAGAAAAAAATTTAACGTTTATTGCTTGCGCCAATGAGCTAGCTCTCCATCTCACTCCTGCTCTTAGGTCCTGCTTAGTCCTTTCGACATTTTATACGGGGGGGGCGCCAAGTTGTCCCCTCGTTCTTGTTCTCTCCGTTCCTTCTCGACTTCTCGTCCCCGTCGACATATACCCATGTTGGCCATGGCGATATCCTTAGCCTCCTTTGCCTCCCTTTCCTTCGTGTTTTTTTCTCCTCTAGAAGGAAGGAGGTTTTCGCTTGGCTTTCGTCCTTTTTTGGTCCTGGGCACCGCCATCTTGTTGTTTTGCTGAAATGCGAAGGACATTTGATGTAATGATGCCTGGAGGCAGCCGGCAGCAGCAGCAGCAGTAACTGTAAAAGCTGCACCACCAGCACCAGAGCCAGCTTGGGTGTATGTTTGAGGGATCAGCTTCGCAAGTCCTGTGTTCTGCGTCCTTTTTCGAAAAGGAGCACCCTCACAAGTTGCCTGTGCCTTTTGTTTGAGTTCACTTAAGTTCAACGCTTGGGTCCTTTCTTGCCAACCCCCAACCAATGGTCTTCCATTTCTAGCACAAACTTTTGCTGCTGCTTTCATTATCCTTTTGGCGTATCCTTGCTCATGTGGGCGTCTTGAGAAGCCCGTCGCCAAGGCGCATAGAAAAAAAAATAGTCGAAAAAAATAAGATGAATTACTTCTTTTGGCCGCAGCGCCAATGACCAAGCCCACCCCATATATCCGGCCACCTACCTACATTTCAGGACAAGGACCAGGACCAAAACCAAAACCAAGCACCAGCACCAAGACCCTGGCCGGTCATCAATTTTCGTTTTACTCGAAGGGGGCGAAAGCATTCCAAGAAAGCTTGTCCGTTTCGTTTTCGTCGGTTTTTTTTTCCTTGCTTTTTTCTCTTTTTCTTCCATTTTGTCTATTGGATAGGGGGAGATAGGTCCTAGGCAACCAATGTCCAAACCAAAGTCCTGGCGAGCATCAGCAGTCGCTGTGAGATTAGATTTGATGGGTTTTAGGTGCCGCCATTGCCTAGCTGTCCTATCTGTCTGTCTGGCTATCTGTCCAGTCTGTCTCAGTGAGTTTTTCGTGGGATCTGTCCTCCGTTATTATATTCTCACTCTATTTTTTCCCCCCTGCTTGCATTATGCTGTCGTCCTGCGCCCCAAACAGTGCGTTCCATCTACTTATACTTCATTTAGGTGGCAGAAAGACATTTGCTTTAAAGAAGGCATAACTCATGGTCATGGCAAAGTCTGTACATCGCTGTTTTTTCTTTTTTTTTCTAATGGTCCCATGGGGAAAATACACTTGATATTCGCAAATATTCTCGGCTAATAAAGTTACTTTATAAATGAAAAGTGCTCCATAATTGGCGATATATGTTGACCTTTTAAAACTATTTTACAATGACCTTTTTTATGCATAGATAAATTATTTTCATTATTAGGTCAACGACCAACTTCAAAATATCATTGCTGATATGTACATTAATGGGGTAAGCGTAGAATTAAACACAGGTCGATTAAAGCCTTTTTAAAATACATTTTCTTCACTCACTTGTATGTCACTTAACACTTGCTACTATCGACGATTAGAATAAATCAAAACGAGCCGAATTACTCGGCATAACTCTTACTTTGAAAATCTTGGTTGATATGGTCCACTTTTGGGAATAAACATATCGTTTACACTTGTTTGTTTGTCTTTTTATGTTGAGACTTTATTAGTTTTGACATTTAGGCTATGAATTAGTCATGAATAATTAACATCGCAGCAGTTCTTTGACAATTAACTATGCATGTTTCGTTTGATGGCCTTTTTTATCTCTTTCTTTGGAAATCGTTTTTAAATATATTTATTTAGTCAAAACTGAGTTTTAGCTGGGCTTCAGGTCAATAAATCTTATTAATTTATTTGTAAGATTTGAAATCATAGGCAGCACATAAGGTGAGCAGGTTGTCTGTATAGCTATTTCAAGAACCACCAAGTTCTATCATCAGCAGACTTTGCTAAAGAATCCACAGTTGTAATGGCCATATCATGTCTTCAACGCTTAAAGTAGTTGGGAATTCAAACGACATGAAGCGAGAAAAGAACGGCAAAGCTTGCAACTGCAGATTCCACCTTTTTATGTGCATACCCTTGGGCGCCATCAGAATTAGTGTAAAGGGCTTCGCCTTAACCAACTAATCGTCGCGCCCAAATTTTTTGTTATTGTACTATATGCAAAAAAGACAAAACAACAAGTGTAATACCGCGGGCCTTCCGTTTTTCGTATTTGTCTAGATTTCAGATTTAACTTCAATAAGGTCGAAATCTAGACCTATATTTATTTAGAAGATTTTTTTAAGAAATAACAATTACTTTAAAGATACTGATTTATATGTATAGCATCTGAAATGTTATATAAATTTTGTTAATAAGGATGTAAAAATGTGATATACTTGATCATATTGAATTGACTTGGCTTAGGACAGGATTACCTAGATCTTAATTGTCTTTGCTTACATTTAAACACTTGAAAATCAACCTGAATTTATCTATTCTCCGAAATTTTTAAAATTTGTACTAATTTTATTTTGTTACTTTTCAACAAAACTTCAAACCATTTATGTTTTCTAGATACTAAAAAATTCTTTAGTTCTACAGAAAAGTATTTTCATTAACCTTTACAAAAAGAAACAATCCAATTCAAAAGTCCAAAAATGATGTTATCGTTTGATTATTAGATATATAAAATAAATGAATATATATCAATCGTTAAGCAAACTCTTTGCTCTCCTATCAACATAATTTTCATCTCCTTTTGCATTAGGCTGATATCTTGTATATAAATATTTGATTATCCTGAACCAGCATATAAGGTTTGTCCACACGCACACAAATACATACAACGCGCACTCACCACAATTGAAATAATAATTTCTAATTTGCAATATTTAAACCATCTCCTTGTTATATTTTGGTAATAGAGTTTTCTTTCAACCATCATATCATATTTATCATAAGGAAAATAAATTGACGAAAAGTGGGCAATTTTAATGACAAAGTATAAGGGGAGAAATGCATTTAGCCCCCTCACTCACTAGATGGCAAATCAACCAATCAAATGTTGAACACAATTAGTCTAAATGCTAAAAGCACAGCTGTCTGCTTTACTCTTCTGGCTGGCTCTTTACACTTTACTGCCTCGGCCCTGTGGGTCTTTCTACTTAGGAGAACTTTAATAAACCATATACTATTAAAATTTTAGTTATTTATGTAAATCTCAAGCGAGTTGACAAAAGGTAGGTAGTCCAGCTAACAGGCAATGATAGGATAAAATGTACAAAATTTCCTATATACTCAAACACAACACAAAACACCCAGAAACTCAAACCCAAATTCGAATCTTTTGCAATTATTCACATATTTGCACAAAATTTTAAGAAAATGCAGCAAAATCCTCAAAAGACGTTGCAATGACAATCTTGTATAAGTGCAACAGAGAAGGTCAAGCACAGATAAAGAAAGAAAGAGAGAAAGATAGAGAGAGAACAGCATGTGTGTGTGTGTGGAGAAAATCTTAAGAAAATTGCATATGAAAATTGAAGATGCATGCAGTTTGCCAGGCCTAAAACTATGCAAAAGTTGGACTTGCATTCGTTCCTGTCTGTCCTTTTGGTCCTTTGGTCTATCGGTCTGCCTAACCCTTTTTGCATCTTGGTATTGTTTTCGGGGCCGAAGTTCAGTTTTGCCGAAAATTCAGAATGCAACTGAGGAAACGGGTGGAAAAATGGCACATTGGGGGGGATTTTCGGTTAGGTTTCTGTTTACTTGACATTAAGTGCATGGAAAACTTATTATTGCAGGCTCTGACAGGCACAAAAAACAACAACACCAGATCATATGGAAAGAGAACGAGAAAGTACACATGAGAGATAGAGTGAGAAAGAGAAAGACAGAGAGAGAGAGAAAGAGAAAGAGTTGACTGAATGTATATACAAAAGAGGGCAACATTTTGGCTTAGGCCTAAAGGATTCTTAATAAGGAATACAGTAAGAAAGAGAAAGAAAGAGCACACACACACACACACACACATGCAGAAATATAGTGGGAGTTGAAGATTTTCATTAAATTTTAAGACGCCTGTAAGCAGGCACTTTGTTTTTTGTTGTACATAAGACAATTGCTTCTATATACATTTCTTTATATACTTATGTATGTGTTTGTATATAAATATGGTCATACATTCGATCCAAGAAAACTCACACTTTGTCATCAGGTGCAGAGGGGCAAGATGGTTGGGAGGGTGGGTGTCTCTCATAAATTTTCAAAGACAAAATCTGAGCATGCTCGGGGTACAGTATCGTTGAAGTATCGGAGTGGTAGCGGGAGTTATAGGAAATGCACTTTGTAAGCCATCCTCAGAGAGAGGTACCACGCATGGGTTGGGGGTCTTGGACACTTGTCTCGCCTTTCATGGTGGGGTTTTGTACTAAGCCCCAGCTGCAATTGCTGTCGTTTTCCTTTGTGTGTGTGTGTGTGTCCTGTTCTCTGCACTCATTGTCATTCTCCTTCCTAAGACCACCCTGCTGTCGTCTTTAATGCATTATTTTGTGTGGCAACACTCAGCGGTAATAACCTCAAGATAAATCCACTTGCCTCCCCTATCATATCCACCCACCAACCACCCACCACCTAACAAACCATCTATGCGTTCAGAGTTTGGTTGTGTGTGCGTGTGAGAAATTGAAGTTGCATTTTTGGGTTTGGCTTTTAGTTTCAGAGTTTTGTGTATTTCTTCACTAGACTTGAATCAAATTGATTGAAGCAAATAAATGGAATTGGATTCTTATTATCATCGATGAGGACAATGGTCGTTCTGATATCAAATATCAGTGAACAGTTTCTAGTTACTTTTATGGAGTTAGCCTCATCAGACTTCAGTTGAATCAGATGGCTGTAATAACAATTAGATAGTATGTAGATATAAAAAGGGGAAGTGATAAATCCATTGAGATTTGCATCATTAGTCTAAAATAAATCGCAAAATCTTAAGAGCGTCAGCAAAATAAAATAATCCATGATAATTAGCAACGAAAGCTTAACATGAAAAACCACAACAAAAGTTGAGTGACATATACATATGTATTTTGATGTCTTTTATATACCCAGCATGGGAAGGATTATAAGAATAAGTATAAGACATTTGTGGGGTTCGAAGACTAAATACCCTAACAAAACATTTCGTTACTTTTTACAGTGTCCCCATTTTTTCTATAATTTTGGTTGACTACGCAAATTTAAAGTTGAAGAAAGTTTTGTTAGGTCGCTCCATTGAGTAAATCGAACTCATCGACTTTCTTATATAAATCCAAATTCTCCGTCGGTGTTTAAATATTTCCAGTTGCAGTTGTTTCTTGAAAAATCAATCCCAGCCTCTGGCAAGTCATCATATCACAGCCTTAGATCTATCTAAGTAAACAATCGATGGGGACTTTTTAAAGTTCATTAGCAAAACTTATAGAATGTTAACTAGTATTAGAACCACTTTGCTTTGAATTAGTAAGTTAAGTTATATGCAAGTCAGAATACGAAAGATTATTTATTGATAGATAAGAACTATCAATATTTACAACTAGCAGGAAGAAACCACCTGGAAACAAAATATTTTACCTCTAATCCGCATTCTGACAACTAAATCCTTTTATTGAGGGCGTTTTTCAATAAATGATTCAAAAATTCCAAAATTTTTTGATGTAGCAGATATACACAGATAAAAGATCTTGAAACGGTTTGACTGTATTGCAATTTTGAAAAACATTTTGATTGCCTAATTCAAGTGACCACACCCATTAAATAATTATTTCAACTGATTAATCAAACTGTTTTTTTGTTCACTCAAATAGTTCATATTTCTGCATATATGCAGATAACATATATAGATAGGGATACATCTATATATAGACATATTTATATATATAGTCTATACCCATATTTTTATTTGCCGCATTGCATACATTTCTGGTACTGGCTCAGAGGCTCACCTACTGCTTAGCCTACCTCAACAAAAGGCCACGTGGAAAAAAAAAGGTAGGAAACAAACAAAAGCAGCCAATAGAACACAAGCGACCCATCATGCCACTAGCCATAACCATAACCATAACCAACTGCACCACCACCCAACTATGCCAACCCATTGTGGAGGTACTCCAGCTGCCTCCTAAACCCATCGGCAATTTTTGGTCGACGCGTCAAAGCAGAAAAAACATGAAGCACAATAAAAAGTTTTGTAGACGCGCGCCTACTGCAAGAGAGGGGGGATTTGTTCATAGGTGGTACGGGGGAGGGATGGGTTTTGGGTGTGGGTGAATCCTTAGTGGGTTGAGTGATGGCTATAGGGATGTCTGCCTATGCGTTTGACTTTTTTCTATGGTGGCGCAAAATATTTCGATCAGGCGTAAAATGTGCGCAAAATTCAACTGCATTTTTTCCATGGGCACTAAAAGAGTGAAGGCTTAGGAGGATAACTGGTTGGGGGGAGTAGTGGGTTATGTCTATGTGTGTGTGTGTTTGTCTATATTTTATTATTTATTATGACCACACACACACACACATACACATACCCCACATCCATTTGCCCCGTTGCACTTTGGGTGTTGCATGTAGTTGTCGCTGCATTTGGTCACTAGCAGCTAAAACAAAAAAATAGATAAAATGCGTTTGTCCTACCCACTCTTCGACTTAGCCTCCTTTTGGTAGTCAACCCTTTTAAAAAAAAACACACACTAAAAATAAATTCAAATAAAATTTTGTTATATATACAAAAATTGCGTGGGCATGGTTTGTGTTTGTGTGTGGGATAGGTGTGTGTGCTTTGGGTGTAGATGTTTTTTAGTTTTCTGCTCAGTTGCATTTTAAATCAGGGCTGGTTACAACAATCCAAAAAATTAAAACCCTGTCCATGATTGAGAATTTTGAATTATGAAATCTTGAATATATTTTTCTTTTATCTATATTCAAAAACTGCAAAAGGTGTGCAAATAAAATATATGAAAATATACTAACAATTTGCTAGAACTCAAATTGAAGCCCATATTTAGTTAAAGTTTCAAACTTGGGTTGGTCGGTTCTAGGTTCCATCCTTAGAAAGATGAGCATATACGTTATACATGTGTATATTTATGTGTCTTAATGTATACTTTACTTTGGTCTCTCATTTTCAATTATTAATTAATTTTCCATGATATACATTAAACTAATTATCAGATACATTATAATAACATTTGTCAGGTGCAGTAACTTAGTGTTGTGAATTGATTGTCAAAGTTTTATTTTAAACTGAAATTGATTGAGATATCTTTAAAAGAGTCAAAATATTTTTGAAAATGCTATTTCTGGAAACACAAGAGGCACCTTTGAGTTGCTTTACAGATGAGAAATGCTTTTCTAAGTTCGTTTATAGATACTTTCCTATATAATATATTCTTTCACTAACCATCTTCAAATATTTTTGTGTACTGCTTAGATTTTGCAATTATAGAACTTCCATATAACAAATTTTTACCAGAAGTTGTTCCTTCCACAGAGTGTGTATCCATGTTTTGTTTGGTTTTAAGCAATACTTGTCATATGAATCTTTACGACTTATGGTTGTTTTATGTTTTTGTTTTGTATATTTGTTTGGTGCAACTGATTTGGTGATGCCATTTCAGATGAATACAATGTTTAATCTTAAACAGTTTGTCCAAGGGTTTTTTTGTTTTGTTAACATAACATCTGTATGAAAATAACAAAAAAGACCAATAAATTACCTTCCCATAGTGAATTGTATTTGTAGAAACGATCGTAATCGATATTGCGATGAAAAGACCTCTCCATTTCACTGAGCTGTTTTAATAACATTATTGTTTTGCGTTAGTTTTTTTCCTCGGTACTCCGCTAAATGTTGCATCCCTGGTTTGTTGCACAATGCAATGCAGTAGTCCCCCCATTACACTCATCCCAATGCATTTTTTGGGCTTAAGTGGCAGATTTTTAATTGAATTGGCTGCAGTTGCTGCTGCATTTCGGGGCCGCCAGCCAACTAAACCCAAACACCCAATACCCCCTCATGATGCCAACCCCTCAAGCCCACTCCGTTTGACTCTTTGAGTTGCTGTTTTTTTGTTTACATTACTAACCATTTGTTTTTTGCATTAGTTTTTGCGTCGGCAACAGAGGGGAAAAAAATAAAAAAGAAGGCGGCAAATCATTTGACATTTTATATTGCACATATACTATAACCATTATACATAAATATATCCCAGGCATATATGTTTCTATATATGTAGATAGGCCCAATGCGTCACCTAGCACTGCAATCCCTCTGTCAGTCCCACTCAAATAGAAAAATAGAGGCGACTGCGCATTTAGCACTTGATGCTGTATATTTTATATTATTTTATTTATTTATTTTTTTGTTTATTATATTATACAGAGAACTGCACATTTTTGCAATTTATATAAATATTTTATATATTATTTATTTTACATATAATATTTTTTCAGTCCATTCCTCATTCTCTGCTTTTTTAGCTTCTTCTGTTCGTGTTTTGTTCCTGCGAGCTTTATAAATATTGCATTAATTTTGCTTTTCGGAATTTTTGGATTTTTTTTTATACTCTATATATACTTACATATATAAAAATATTTTAGATATATACATATATTTCTATTATTATTTTTATTATATTTTTTCGCACTTATGCATTTTTGATGAAATAGCGATTCCCATTCTATTTTTTGTTTGGATTCTGTTCAACTAATTTTGGTTGATTTTCTGTTTGTCCTTTTTTTTCATGTTCTGTATTTCAATTCGCTTGAATTTATGCGGTAGCTGGGCGATATCTGTTGCAATAGTTTTAAAAGATTTACGGCATTTACGTTTTACCGTACTCGAAAGCGGGAGGTTAGTTTATTATTTCATAAATGCGTTGTGATTTGGCGGAGTGAGTTCCATAATTTTTTGTTCACATTTTGGTGGTTTGGGGTGTAGAACAATCAATTACCTGGGCTATTCTATTCAAATGCCATATTTCTCTTTCAATTTCAATCAATTTGATTATCAGTTGATATAATTCAAATGCAAAACAATTTGTTTATTTTAGGTTTTTTATTAATTTTTTAATTGAGGGTTAAAAGAATATATACATTTGAATGTTTTCTATGCTTTGCATAATCAAATTCTATTTGATGAATATTGAAATTTCTGTTCAATATATGTTTATATATACATATGTATATAGTCAATTTTATGATTTATAATTGATATGAATGTCTAAAATATCATAGGAAATTTCTGCATTAATTTTTATCTCAAAAAAATTAATTATGTTCATATCAAACAAATGACTTGCAAAACAATTGTGTAAATTAATGAATATCTCAATAACGAAAATAGAGTTCAAGAATAAATTGCAAAAGAATTTGATCAACTGTTGTAAGTTGATTAAGTGTTTTTTTTTTTGCTTTAAAAATATAGAAGAATTAAAAACAAATATTCAAAACCATTTTTCAGTCGGATACCATACCTTATGGACCTTTTTGTAACTCACAAGAATCAAAGTATATATGTAGTGAAAATGTAAAATGCGCTTTTGCATTTGGGGAATATGAAGTTTTCTTTTCATTTTAAATATATACTTTTCTTGGCAACCCCGAAGATTTTGCCAAAGACTTGCCATATCAATATGAATCTTCTATTTAGAGTTAGAAACGAGTTAGTTGCAACCTAAGATTGTCCCGGCTCATAACGACATGAAATAAAGGTACAGTCGGCTCTCGTTAATTCAAACCTGCGATAATTCGAACCTCTCTGTAATTCGAAGTTATCACGAGTCCCCTACAAAATCTTTTGATATTCGAACCATTTGATATTTCGAACTCTCGATAATTCGATGTAATTTAAAAGTCCCTTGAATTTCGAATTAACGAGAGTCGACTGTATCCGCTATTACCAACTGTCCCTCATTTAATCCCTGATGTTTCAAGACTTCCACAGAGGCTATGAACTGTTTGTTTTGGCGATTAATTTGATTCTGATTTGATTGCTTTGTTTAATATTATCAGCAAATTCTTGTAAGATGTCCAACAAATCTCGCATGTTATTTATTGTGTAATAAATTCAATTTAAGAATTTATTTTGACAAGAATCTATATATTCAATTCAAAGTTGTTGAGTTTTAGGTCGTAAGAGAGAGAAGATAGCGAATTCAAAATTGTGTGAAATTGCTTCAATGTTGTGAAGCTAGGGCAAGGTGTATTTCTGAATAAGCAACAAATTGAGCCTTCAAAAGAAATTCCTAATTCTGAACTTAAATAATGCTAAATTTGAAAAATAAACAGGATGCATTGCTCGCCGAAGGTAACTACATCTTTATTTTTTTGAGGTCACTGTGGTAAAAATTCGTTAAGGCTTATCGGCAATCCTTTCGACTATATTTCATTTTAAATCAATTAATGCGAATTTATAGTTCCCATTTTGAAAACGAACTGACCATAAAAAGATCTTGCAAGAATCACTCGATGTTAGCGTAGCTAATTATGTTGTTGATATTGTCCTTAAACGTTTTTGCCGAAATCAAATGACCAAACTTTCCATTGTCTATTATGGCATTTCCATTGGTTACTTTAATGGATCAACATAATTGTGTGAAATTAATCATTTTCAATGCATATTTAAATGAATTGACCAGAATTTGAGTCGGCTATCGTTTCCTTTGATTTGCATGAAATGGATTGGTGAGCTTAAATTATGTATTTGGCCAACTGGTTAATTGAAAACACTTTGACTTTCGAAGGCCTCACAGACATAAACAAATGCACACAGTCAACGTACACATCAACATATTGAATGAAATTTGAAACAAGGGGATAATTTAGCAAAACGTTAAGGACACACTAAATGCTTTCAATAGAATGAACTACTGGAAGACGATGCAATGTTACATATAAATGAAGTAATGATAATGATGTAAAAGAATATGATGATGATGTTAATGTTACTATTTTTATCGGTTGTATAAAGATTAATACCAAGATCATACGTTCAGGGACCACAAATTTGTTAAAGAGAGTAACAAAAAATGTCTCAATTAAAAAGTAATTCCCTAAGAAAACCACACGATTGCTTATTTTATTAAAAATTCAGAACAATTACCTTTAGTTTGTATATGATCAAACAGAATCAAAGCAGAATGACTACTAAAGAATTGAGCTCCTATATAATTAAAAACAAATACATATATATATAGTATCTGCAAGATACTGATACTCACACGATCCAGCAATGCGCAGTTTCGATAACGACAAGAAGATGTATGTGTAGACACATTATAATTGTATAAATCTATTGTACAATATAATATCATTACCTTTATGATTTTTAATTGAAACCAATTTTATCAAATTGTTAAAAAAACTGAAAGCGTTCTACTTGTTAATGAATAACAAATTTTCATGGAAGCGAAAGCCATCGAGTTGAAAACCCTTTTTTTTTGACTAAGATATATTTAAGAATTTCCATTTTTGTACTTTTTCTGAAACATTTTTTCGTATATTTTTTTTATTGCCTTTTCCCATCTAAAGAATAAACCGCATCCGCTCTAATTTCAGTCACTCAGAAAACCCCACTCAAACCCTACCCCAAAAAGGGACCCAGCGTTGCTGCTGGCCCCCTTGATGTCTATGCCGCAGCTATTTTGGTCAGTTTGGCGTGACGAAGAAGAAACAAAAAGCGGAATGAGAAATAAAGTAAAAGTTGGGGTATCGAAAGAAGGCAAAAAAAAAGTGGAAAACGTGGTAGACAATCATCAAATAACTGGCAGTTCAATCGATGCTTGAAAGCGTTTCCCAGTTTGGTCTCCAGTCGGGGTATTTCTTTCGTTTTTTTCGATTTTTCCCTTTTTTATTAGGGTGGCAAAGGAGCTGATATGTTAGAAGGGTGTCAGTTAGAGTTGTCTGGACGTTTCTCCTTTATTCCTGATTGACGTAAAAAATTTTAATAATTTTTCAAGAGGGTACGCATTCATACTACAGACAGAGTTCTGCGGATTCTCTGTGGTTAAGATTAATATGTAGAAAATCAAAGAAAGTAACGTCGTTTCAAAAAAGTTAAGATTTTTAAATAAAAGGTTAGAGATAATTGATTAGCAAAAAAAAATGCAACGTTTTTATAACAAAATTTAATATTTATTCCATTATTTTCAAATCATTGCGACTCGGTCCATTTTGACATCTCGTAGCATTTTGTTTTGCATTCGGTTTCAAACCTAAAGATTGAAATCCGTTTGATGAAACGATTTTAATTCTTAGGACTAACCTTATTTCGCATTAAATGTTCCAAAAATATTAAGAAAATTTTTAAAACATAAAAATATATATATTTTTGATATTGCTCTTTGTTAAGAGTATAAAAACTTAGAGTGTCTAAGATACATTGTGATGCAGATATTATCGCAAATATTTGCCATCTTTTGAATAGAACATCAAGATTATTATGGACAAAGACTTTGTGTACAAAATTTCCCAGTTTTTTGCTTCCTATGTATTAATATAGAAGAAGTATACCTTAAGCACAATTGCCACCTTTCCGAATTTTTTTGTGTTATTTCTTTTTTTTTTGTTTGTTTGGGGGGTTACCAAAATGCTTTTCTGCATTCGTATTCCATTTTGGTCTATTGTGTGCATCGTTTTACTTTGGCTTGGCATAAATCGAAAATGCTAAAGACAATAAACCTGAACGCAAATCAAAAGCAAACAAGGCAATCTTCCATTCACTTCCCCCCATTGCCCATGCCCAATCACCTAAGCAGACTCGCCCACACAATGTCTTTGAGCTGGACAAATCAGTCAAGTTTTATGATCGGGCAATGCCGACAACGACAACGAGGACGACAACAGCAGCAGCACCAGCAGCCAAGAATGGGGGAAAATGTCTAAAGACAAAAACCTCAAAAAAGGCAAAAAAGAAAAGAAGAATGCTGAAATAGCGACGGCAATGACGTTGAACAACGCTGACGTTGTAGTCAATGCGGCGGCGGCGGTGGCAGAAGCAGCAGCAACAGCAACAGAGGCAGCTCCATGCTCAAATAAACACGCACAGAGTCCAAAGCCAACCCCCAACCCCAACTACCTACGGCAGTCGCATGGAAAAGGTAGCTAACGCTCTTGACCCTTTTTCCACTCAAACCCACGATAAAAGTGAGTAAAGCGAACCTCGAACCTCAGCGACGTAATTTTTTTTCCACTCTTTTCATTCTTTTCAAAAACTTTACGCTACCCAAACACCCAGCCAGTCACACACCCACCGCACCCGCACACCCGCACATCCCTCATTCCACTGACACCCACTTCACCACCATGGTACCCCATCCAAGGAGCAATCTACCCAGACAAGCGACAACAACGTTGTCCACTTTCGCACCCTTCTCCACCCCGCCCATTCTGTCACATTGCGTGGTGGGAGGGTATGGGCCAGCCAGCCGGAGAGAATGAGCGAGCGAGAGGGTGGAGAGAATGAGTCCTTTCCCTCATACCTCAGGCCGACAACGAAAAAAAAACCTCATGTCCATGCCAACAGCAACAACGTAGCCGGCTCGTATATTTTTCTCATTTATTTTTCCCGACACCCTCCTTCTGCCCCACCTCCCAACGGCCAACCGGCCAGCATTATTTTTTTGTGCGTTTTTCATATCCGAAACGCCGACAACCCCCAATCCCCCCATACCGTTCATCGTCCATCGCTCACACCATAACCGGCCTTTTTTTTCTCGCTATGCCGGCGAAAGACAAACCGAACCGAACCAAAAACCCTCCTCATCCCCTCAACCGACCGACCAACAACAACAACAAGAACAACAAAAAAAAGCAACAAAAATAATTGCTGGGCCAAGAGGGTGGGAGAGAAGGCCACGGACCGCCTGCCTTCCTTCCATTCACAAAACACACGGGGCACTCAGCTGTTTGTCAACTCATCTGCCACTGCCTTCCACATTCTGCTTCTGCTTCTGCTGTTCTGCCCTTCCCTTCTCATCCTGGCTGCTCTTCTTCTGCTTCTTCTTATTCGTGTTATTCTCTTCCTACAGCCTTTCGCCTGGTTCGTTGACGCCGAACATTCGCCGCGTTATCGGCGTTTCTCTGTTTTTGTACTCATATCCCTCTCCCGGTATGGCAAAGCTGTAGTATGGGTGACTTTTGGGGGACGCCATGGTAAATGGGAGATGGAGTTGGAGAAAGAGAGAGAGAAAGAGAGCAAAAAACATTGTGTTGCATACTTTTTGGCATTTTGCCTTACACACGCACGTTTCGCATTTTGGCGGCCCACATTTGCCGCCAGTTGAAACAGACAGCGCTTGCGCTACCTCCTCGAAACCTTTATGTTCGCTCTCTCTTTCACCTATCCTTTTCGTCCTCGTCGCCTTCGTCCTCATCGTCGTCGTTTGCCGCTCGCACGACTTCGACGTCGACGTAGGACAAAACTCAATTGTCTGTCTCTGTTTTGGTCAGTCAGCAGTTGGCTTTCGTCGTGTTTGGTTCGCCTTGCCTCTCACCCTGCCAGCAGGAGCTAAACTAAAACCAAAATAGCAATTCAATCAAATTTCAATTTCAAAACCAAAACAACGTTTTTCCCCAAAGTGTGCCAAAAATACAAAACCAAAAAAAAATTTTGAAAAGTTTTTAATCCCCAAAAAAAAATTCTCAATTAACCACTCGACTCGTTTACCATATAAAAGTTTTGGATATTTCAGTGCAAGTCAAGTTACGTATTAAAAAAGCATATTCAAACCAAACAAAACAAATAAAAAAAAACCGCCAAAAATTGTATTCACTCTTTGAAGGACCTGAAAGAAATTTTGAAATAAACAAGTGTGTTTAGTGTCAATGATCTAAATTCAAAAAGTTGCCTAAATTGCAACTTTGATATTCATACATTTTGGCAACGTTTACATTTATTCAACACTTTGGTTTTCGATTACCGAATTCCTTATCCGGCAAAGGCAATACAAAAATTTGCCAAAATTCCGAAGAATCCGAGAAAAACACCAAAAACATCGACACGTACCGCATCGGCAACCGGTGGCGGTGGCGGAGGTGCTGGCGGAGGTGCCACCACCAGCACAAAGATGGCATCTAAAAGAAAAGCCTCGGTGTTGCTGCACAAGGTGAGTGTTGTGTTACGATTAAGAAAAGCGTGGGAAACCCCTTAATTAGTTCAATTCAAAATGTTCTATTTTGATGAATGGCTTGCTCCATGTGGCAGGGCGGAAACTGAGAAGTTGGCCAGAGGTGACTTCAATAGTTGCCATCTCTGTGGCCTATAAACAAAAAATTTACATAAGGATCTCGATCAGCTACTTCTGCGACACGTTTTGTTGTCATTTATGAACTATACTTTGTGAAGATCATTTGTGAATCAATTCCTTGCTAAAATAAAATAAATGCTAAAAAAATAATACAACAAATTGATAAACTAAAGTCTGTGGATTTTTGGGTGAATGTTTCTAAACTAAAATAATTACTTAATTATGAATTTGTTCAAGAAAAATCTTGCCAGTTTCTAAGACTAGTACCATTTTGTTTAAAAAATTTATAAAATAGTTATTTTGAATTTTTTAATTAAAAACTTTCCAAATTGCTTAATACAAGTAAGAACCTTGTAGAACGAGTTTGTTGTAACCCATCTACAGTGGAATGTTTAAAATATAAGTTTAGTTTAAAAAATTTGAAGCGAAATTCCATCAAAGATCTCTTTTCATTCACTTAGAAAACTTATATTTTAAACATTCCACTGTAGATGGGTTACAACAAACTCGTTCTACAAGGTTACATCAATTATAAACTTCTTGAAATATTCCTAAAACATATTTATTTTACAAAGAGTATATGGAAAAATCAAATAAATTAGTTGATCTAATTTTTATTTCCGTTTTGACTAATCCAATTTTCTAAAAAAAAAAATCTTTATATGGCTGACTTCAAACTAAGTTGCAGCAAATAAAGTTTTATGCTGGCATTTAAGAATTTCGCTCTACTTGTTATTTATGTCTGGAGACCTTCAGCAGCAAATAACATCTACTTGAGTAGCTATACGTTAACCTTTATTATAGCTACTCGGTTTCTTACGATATCTTACTCACACCTTCAATTTTATTATTTCACCTTCAACCAATCCATACGTCCAACCATTCATACGTCCGTCCAACCATCCAGACCAATATGAAATCAATTTAGCCTCACACTCTCATTCTCAATTCTATGGCCAACCACCTTGGAATAGGACCAGACACATTCGCCCAGTCACAGAGTAAACATTTCAGCCAGGAAAAAAAACCAGAAAAAATGAGAAGAAGAAACGTAGACAGTCGCAAAAATATTACTAATACGCCGCGTAGGCAGAGCACAAGAAGCAAAAGCAGCAGCACAAAAAGAAGCGGGATAGAGAGGAGGAAAAAAATGAAAACCTGCTCATAATGCCTTTTTGGATAAAATGGCGCCTAGATGGTGGGTGAGTTGCTGGATGGCACTCTAATGATATACGACGACGAAACGGTGACTCTGTGTGTCGGAGGTGTGAGTGAGTTTCTTGGTATATAGAAGCGCGAGACGAGACACAACGAGAAGGGGGGTGCCAAGTGTTTGAGGCAAGGCAAGTGTGTGTCTGTCAATGGCGAAGGGGGGCAGCTCCGAAAATGAAACGAAGCAAACACACACACAAACACGCAGAGTAAGAGACAGGAGTAGGTAAAGGAAAGCGGGAGTTCTCCTTTCTAAGCTAAGGGCGCACATTTGCTCGGCACGGTAATTCATCAAATGACGACGAAGACGACACAGACGAAGGCAACAGCAACAGCAATGGTTACGGCAAAATGGGACCGACGCGTCGGGCGTGGGTAAGTTGGGCGCCAGCATTTGCTGCTGCTACAAAAGAAGTTGCTTCTTGGGTCTAACTTCTTCTCAGCCAAACCTCAGCACACACACAACCACACGCCCAAACACCCACTCACACCCTTAGAGACACAAAGTGAGTCCAGAGACTGACCAGGGCAGTTTGCACCAGTGTGTAAGAAAGTTACTCTTCAGATTCGAAGGGTAGAACACATTTCTCATAAAGTTTAGGCGAATTGTACAATGCATAAGAAATTCAAAAAGGCTAAGATATACATATATGTATCTACAGTCTATCAGAAATTATTAAATTTTTCTTTACCTTAAATTTATTAAGAATCAAAATGAAAAGAGGGTAAATTTTGTTTATAATCATCAATCAGATTTCATTCACCAATAAGTCCAATATTTTATTTCGTATTCTAAGTTGACAATAAGAAATGAAGAAGGCAAGGAGAGAAAAAAACAGTTCCCAAATATTTATTAATATGCACTATTTTTTTGTTGCACATAAAAAACTATTTTTTTTTTCTTTTTTGTTTCCAAGTTTCCAAATAGTTTTCAATAATTCAATATATTAATTTCACTTTCAAATAGGAAAACAATTTCACTTGATACTTGTTTTTTGTAGATAAATTATTGGAAATCATTGTTTTTCATTAGTATAATGGTTTTTGCGACACAGTTTGGTTTGGACACGGTCTTTTTGGAGATGTGTGGTAAGAGAATCCTATTGACTCCTTCCTGTCTCAAGTCCTTACCCATACCCTTATTCCATCAGAGTAACAAAAGCATTGACTTTTGTACATAGTCAGCGGCAGTTGTATATATATAAATAGTTGAATATGTGTGTGTTCGAGTCAAAGGCAATGCTACCCTTTTGTAACCGAAAAGGAGGGGAAATGGGGGTCAAGCTTTGAGCTTAAGCGCACATAAGCCGCCGCAGGACATCGTGTGTGTGCGTCTGTGTGTAGGAAAGAGCACCAGAGTAGAGAAGCATCTTTCTGGTTTAATTTGTACCTCAAAAACTTAAAGATTTGTCAAAAACTTCCACCGCCCACCTATTTCAAGGATTCCTGGTGAACAGGCATAACTTGTTATGCTGCTCAGCTGTAATCAAACATGATTTCGCATCGAGGTTTGAGCAAAGTCGAAGGAGTTAGTCATCAGCCATTGCCCGTCATCCAGCAAGCATCATCATCATAAAGTTTAGACTTGTTCTGGTCTGGGTGGTACTTGGTTTGATCCTGGTCCCGGCCCTAGTTGTACTTTTTGGTCGTGGTCGTGGTCGTCGTCCTCGTCTTGAGGCTGCTTCACACCGTTACACATCTCAGCATTAGTGTCGCTGGCAGACAACGTGCCAAGCGAATCGAAGTAAAAGCTGAGCACAGTAAGGCGGAGCAATCTCAACCAGAGCCAGAAACCAGTCAATGTCGTCAACAACATGGTGTGGGAGTAATATAGAAGATAGAGGAGGCGGGGGCATGGAGAAGAAAACCTAAGGAAAACCAATAGGAAAGGTAAAGAGGATTCAGCATCTTTTGCGAAAACGTCTTTCGACTATCTTGGGCTTGAGGTTCTCCCTTACCTCGGTTAGATGTTACGGAAAATTGCTTACGGTTTTTTGCACACACACACACGTCTTATACATATAGACATAGAAAGACACATAGTAGTCCCACACACACACACACATGTTGAGCGGGTAACACACATGAATGGAGCAGTGCCCTCAAAGAGAGGGAGAAACGGAAAGAGAGAGAGATGAAGTAAGAATGGATAGATGGATGAAATGGATGGGGCAAGTGGTTAGTGGACGGGAATGGGGGGTTGGCATCGTCGCATCATACTAGCAGACAAGTTAGACAGCACCAAGACCCTCATCTGCTCATCCATTGCTCGAAAATAGAAATAGATGACAAGAACACCAAAACGAAGACATGTCAGGGCACCATCTAGCAAAGCAAAAGAAAATAAGGTGGGGAGGGAAATGGGATGCGACTGCGACAACGACTTTGGCTAAGGGCAAGCGACAAGCTCTACGGGGTTAGCTTGACTTTTCTTATATAAAAACCACCGAGAGAGTTCGAATTTTAACTAACATTTAATAAGCAAGATACAAAAGTATTAAGAATCACAGAATGAAATCAAATACATAACCAATGTATATTAAATCGCAGTTGGATGAGATTAAAAGTAGCGGACTAGAGCAAAGTTAAGGTGGTTTATAAAATTTCCTATTTTATAAACTAACCTAATATAGATGACAAAAACGATAGGAGATCTGTTATTAGTTATTTACTTCCACTAATAATCAAAAGTCCAACCCTTAACTTTTCATTAGATGATCAATAAATAAGAGAATTCCTTTCGATTTTCTCACAGTGCATTTTCTTTGAGTAGCTACTGGGTCTGCACCCCTACACACACACACGTTCGTACACACCCAAGCATATATCCAAAAGGAATAGCAGCCATCAGCTCTAAGTTGCCCCCACTCTAAGAGAGCATACATACTCCGCACACCGCAAAAAAAACGGAAAAAAATACACCCAACTCAAACCCATATAAGGCCTTTCTGTCAAGCGCAAAACAGACAAACCTAGCAACCTTTCCACCCACATACTCAACTCCATCTTGGCCAAAAAGAGAATGAAGAAGCAGCAAGGATACGAAACGGCAGCCACAATCAAAGTTGTGGGGAGGGTGACAAGAAGGCTGGCTAGCAGTAGCATCCTCCTGCCAGACTTGGCTCATCCCCAAGCACACACTCCCAGGAAAATGAGAAGTGAAATCCTCCATTCCTCACAAACACACACACACACACATAGAGGACAAAAAGGATGCTCCGACAGGCGACGCCGCCTTCGAATCCAAGCGCACACAAAAACAATGCCGAAAGTTTCTTCCATACACACATAGAAGGAGCGTCTCGACCTCACCTTCACATGAAGAAAAGCCAAGTTGGATCCAACAAACATGTTGCCAAGTCAAAGACTCCTTCCACACCCATAGGCTTGGGGTTGTGTGTGAGTGTGAAGATGTTGATGTGTATGTATGTATGTCTGTATATGTGTGTCTTCGACTTTGGCTTAGTATTTTTGGTTAATTTTCTTGCAGTTTTAGGTTACGTTTTTGGCTTTTACCACTGCCTCCTTCTGTCTTTCTTCATTCTCTCCATATCAACCCCCAAAAACTAGAGTTCTAACCCCTCAGGCCTTATACTGGCTTAAAAGCCACCCACTCTTATGTATTTTTGGTTAGTTTTGCGATGCTTTTTAGACATCTTAAAAGGGGTGCCAGGGACACACTCACATCTACCACATATATGTACAAATATCCCCACATGCTACCTCCGTCGGTACGCTTCCTGCTCTTCTTTTATTATTTGTACTTTTATTACTTCAAGCAAAATCTCTTCGTAATGAAAATGAAGACTCTTTCCGTTTCTCTACCATGAGCGATTGATGTGTGCAGCATTTCGAAAGAGGAACATACTCCCAAAAAGGCATCGTCGCCATCGTCCACTTTCCTCAATACCGACCATGTTCAGACAAAAGCGATTCATCTTCTCTTTTCGTGTACCATCCACACTCTCTCAAAAAGAAAAAAACCAACTTTTGCGCTTAGCTAAAAACATTTTGTGCCTTCGTTGGATATCCTTTCAGTCGGGAGAGTTCCTTAATGAAGCAAGGGTATAGAAGAGGAAGGAATAAACGGTTTCCGGTAGCAGTAAATGTGCGTCACTTCCTTAGCAATTCGTACACAAATTAGGAAGCAAAAAGAAAAAAGGAAAACTATTGGAAAAATAAATTCACTCTCTCTCAACTAAATGTTGTTTAAGGGGAAAATTCTCAAGTTTAAAAGTTTCATAGGTTAATCATATCAAGACCTTCGTCTAGTCGCTTAAAATAGACAATTAGGTTTTTGCCCCAGCACACACACACACACATACACACACATGGCACACCTATACCACTACTTTGAAGCCTACAACAAAATTAGCTAGTGAACACTCACATTCTAGGCGGCAACTGGCACCCTAGGAGCAGGACTCCCTAAGGGTAGGGAATGAGTTGCCTTCGACCAACTCTGCTAATGAAATACGCCACGTACATCGTAGCGTGCTCTAAGAACTTTACTTCTCTACCCTTTTGCTGCTATTGAATTACTCAAGCAGCGTTGCCAACCCATCACAAGTTTCACCCACCGCCACACATCACCCTATCCATTCCATCCCATCATCATCATCATCCCAGTCCAGTAACCATCCAAAGCAGGCGGCAACTAACTCAAGTCAGCAACATTTCAGCTGCGGACCAATGCTTGAAACGAGAACGCTTCGTTGTCGTGTACCCTTTCAACGCTCTCGTAAGCCCCTGCTCCTTTTGCTTCTTACCCCCGCGCACCAACCTATTTACCCACCTAGCTACCCATTCCATTGGTCTCACACTAACTCAGGCCTTGGGTAGCACATAGACAAAAATATAAAAAAAATAAAGAAAAATAGAGAAAAGTCTATCCTGGAGGGGCTTTTATGAGAACGTGGGCTTTATTTTCCACTACCAAGACAGTCGAAGACCTTTGATGCTTGATGCTGACACCGCCTTCTATTTTTACTTCGCTGCGCCGTTTTCCACCATACGACCCACCTATTACTTGCCTTACCCTACTGTCCCATGGACGTTACCCACACAAATGCCAGCGAATTGGGAGTCTCACAGACCCTTGCCCAGACCCAGGACAAGTCTAACCCTTCTGCTTCCTTCCATGGATCCCGTTACCCCTTTCTTCATTCACTGCCTGGGCTACCCTTGTCCGATGTTTGCCAGCGCAATTTTTATACAAAAATTTCCTTGCTTTGCCTCAATCCCAACAATCCTCTATCCACATCCCTAAGAACACCCCATTTTATATTTATTTGGGGGATGTAGAACCCTCTTAGTCAGCTCTCGGTCTAAAGTCTCTTGGCTGGCTGAAGGAGAAGGCAAAGACTAGCGGACTAGTTCACGCGGACGTCGGTCGGTCCGCCACGCTTTTTATTGCTACCCCCAGTACGACTTTCGTCCCACCTTCTATACACTACTCCTCCCATTTTTCCCCATCCCTTTTCCATCAGTGCTATCCATAGTCCTTGCTCATCAGGCAGTCCTGCTGCTTACCCCATACTCTTGTGCTCTTCCAGCTGGGTCTCTGCCTTTGCACGTTTGTCCATTTTAAGTTCGAGCTCTGCCCGTGGCACTCATCCAGCGTTTTGTTGGAGTCCTTCAGCCAGACCGAGACCGCTTCTCCCCTTAAGCCCTCACCCCCTTGGGCACCCTCTTTTCAACCTTCAACCATTGGCCCCTTCCATTCTCATTTATTTTGTACCCACGCTGGCAGCAAAGTTTTGTAGTATGTTCATACAACTAATAACTCAACACAATGAGCTCAACTTGTAACACTTTGTTGCAAGTATAAACAATTAAACATATACGCATTAAAATATAATTGTGCACTTGAATATGTTCATATGTATACATTGAAGTATTCACATAAACATATTCAAGTAAACATACAATTAAGCATGAACATATATGTATGTACATTTGTATATGCACATACATATATTCACATAAGCACTGTATGCACAAGCGTAACATGAGCTAGAGCCAGGCCAGCGTGTGACCGCTGACCAAGCACTTTGATGCATGCGCTCCAACAGTATGTATGTATGTATGTACTGACACTCTCCCTCTCTTTTGTAGCTGTCGCATAAGTCGCAGCATAAGAATATATATATGTAAAATTAGCCTAAGCAAAAGAATAATTTGGAATAAAGAAGGGATACAAAAACTCCAGTCAACCGACACTGACGTGTCTCTTATTATTATATTTTTCAACCCAACGGAACCCGGTCAAAGGAGTTTTTACATGGCGACCGTGACAGGATCCACTAAGCACAAAAGTAGTTATCCGGACATTGTTCTGGACTAGATGGCAATGTAATAAGAAAAAAAAAACAACCAAAAGTACAGCTGCGTTGGAGGGAAAAGGAACTTGGAAAATCGGATGAAAACCATACAAAAGAATATTCTGACTGAGACTACAAGCGTGAAAAGCAGGCCGCTTTTTACGCCATCGATGGAGCATCAGCGTGCCAACCGGCGACGACCAGCTGATGCTAGAAGCTAGCCGGAGACGAAAAGAAAAATAAATGAACAACAGTGAAGATATTCCCTTTGCGGAATCTGCTCCTGTCGAGCAAAGGGATGCACTGACGCTAGAAGAAGCGCTAGAGTTGTATCCCAACGATGGACCACGGCCACTAACAATAGAGGAGTACAGAGCCCGGCAGCAGACGAGAATCCCCAAAAAGACGAAACGAGGCGGTGAGGTGAGACGCCTGCTCACCCAGAAAAGACTGCAGCAGGATTTACTAAAGGCCAGCACCAACGAAGAAGACCGACAACGCTGCATAGAGCGTATCGAGACCCTGAAAACTGAACTTCGCCAAAGAGCGAAGAAACGCAAGGGGGCCGCAGAAATGCGCAAGCCTTAACTTGCCTTTAATTTAATAATAATAATTATAAGCCTAATAGCAAGTTGAAGCACGAAAGTGCAACTTGCGAACTTACTAACTTTCTGTAGGCTATTACTAACAATGTGGTTGGAGAATTTTTTTTTTTTTTTCATATAAATTTTTTTTTTATTTCTAAATAACAATAACGAATGAAATGTAAATCTGAATTGTGAGCCAACCACATGCTCTATAATTTTTTCCACGTCTCTGGCTCGCTGTGCAAGACACAGTTGAGATAAAATTTTTTTTTCTTTTGTCGTATAAAAAAAAAATTTAATAATTTTTTTAAATAAAATTTCATAAAAATTCATGAATCCATAACAATTTTTTTTTTTAATTCAAATATAAATTTTTATAATTATAATTCGTATTCAAGCAAATAAGAACGAAGCTTGAAATACTTAAAAAAAAAAAAAAATTTTTTTTTAGTAACTTTTAAACAAAAGGTTTTGAGATGTTTTTATGGGCTTTTGTTCCCTATTTTTTTTTTTTTTCCCGTATTTGTCATATTCATTTTCATCCTGCTAAATTAGAATAGTCTCATATAGGATCGTTAGTCAGTGAGATTATTATTAGAATTATACACAAAAAAAAATTTTTTTTTTATATAAACTCCATATGTTCGATAATTCCATAAGTAAATTTGATGATATATCTCTTATACCCACAATGGGGTTAATAGAAACAAAATCAGTGGACTCCACTGCTAATGTAATAAATAAAATCGAATCATCAAATACTGACTTGAGATTAACGAACATATTGTTATTAATAATCGTCGTAATAATGTGCGCATATATTTTATATAAAGCTTATCTATTACACAATAAATGTGTAACCAAAAGAGCCATAAGCCAAGCTAATGACCTAGATAAGGTCTAAGAATACATATGCACACACGCGAATAACAATAAAAAAAAAAAATAATAATAATTCTGGAAAACAATGGCCACTCTTGATAATTATTTTGGAAAAATAAACGCTAGGCATCCCAGTATTGTCCAAGATTTAATTGAGGTTTTTAGAAATGAGCATATCAATTCACCACAGAACTCAATAAACTTGGTACAAATTAAGTCAGCTTACCTAAATATAACGGGAGAAGAATTCCCAGTTCAAGGAAGCACTAGGGTACAGATGAGTTTCATCCTCACAGTACCATATGTATGTTGCTTTTCCAATGCAGCAGGCACATATCGTTTCTACCGAATGGAGGAACCGAGGCAGTAAGCCTCCTTGATTTTTTTTATATACGTACATCCATATTAATAGGCCTAACAAGTTAGTGTAGAATATGGATAAGATAGAAACAAAAAGGCTACAAAAATACTTACCTTTCCTCGATTTCCTGATACAATCAGGCGAAACAAATCACAAATACAAGGAAATAAGGTATTGGATAGCCCACAACTACAAATTTACAAAAAATATTGTAGATCTTATGGAAAAATCCATAAAAGTAGCTTATAGTAGATTGTTAGCTAAGACTCCTTTACATAAAGACGTGCCCGGATGGGTCCACGAACTTTTTAAGGACTCGATCGCGCTGATAGACATATCAGAATCGAGTACAGACTCAGATGTAGAAATAATAGATACAGAATAATAAAAAAAAAAAAAAATAAATAAACATAAACATTTTCGAAAATTTTGTTATTTTTAACAAACTATGGTTACTTGGGATGATATAATTGGAAAAGCTAGAATACACGCACAAGAATTAACTAAATCTTGTAAGTGCCTCTCGCAAAACAGAGAAACATCCCAAGACACAGTAACCAAACACACGAAAATAATAACCGAGAAGCTCCAAGCTATTAGGGCAGTATTAACTGAGCACTATAGCAAACTAAAGGAAGGGCAAAAAACAGCCGCAAATGCGTTCTACAGTGATTGCAAACAAAAAGCAATAGCCGTGCTAAACAGACACAATATTGAATTTAAACAAACAACTGATTTGGAAACTTCAATAGTGCTGGAAGAAGAAACGCAACTAATGGCCGATGATGAAAGAGGTCAAGAAAAACCACCAGTGAGCTCTGATCAGTCAATTATAAGTCATAATAAACCAGCAATTCCAAAAGGAAGCAACAAAATGACTCAAACAGTGGTAGAATTCATAAACACAGCCACAAGGCTGCTACCATTCTTCGATGGTGACATTAAAAACCTACAAGGTTTCATTGGGGCACTTCGCGTACTTGATACCATAAAAGAAACGCATGAAGCAGTAGCCATCGAAATAATAAAATCAAAATTGAAAGGTCAAGCGGGTAATACGCTAAGCTCGGAAACAACGATTGACGAAGTTATACAAAAACTGTCAACAATCTTTAAGGGTGAATCAGTGGATCTTTTAACAGCAAAGATTAAAAATCTGCAGAGAAACCCTAATAACTGTGTTTCATACACAAAAGAGATTACTGAGTTGACCGACGCCCTAAAAGGCGCGTATATTTCGGATGGTCTTCCAAATGAACAGGCTATAAAATACACTACCAAAGTGGCAGTAAATGCTATGGTAAGTCATACCAAAAGTCAAAGAGTCCAGCTACTAATGGAATCGGGAAACTTTGATTCAGCCAAAGAAGCCATCACTAGATTTACCACTCTTTCAGTAGAGTCGGGCTCCACGGGAAGTTCCCAAAATAATACCATTTTTTATGCCCAGCATAATGACCGCGGTAGACGCCGCTACAATAATAATGGTAACTGGAGAAACAACTCGAATTGGAACAACAACAATTCGAGCTGGAGCAATAACGATGCCCACAGAGCCCAACGAGGCCGAAATAATTCACGCTACCGAAGAGGCGGCCGTGGAGGTGGACAACAAAATAATAATAGACAAAACACAAATAACCAACAAAATGGTTATAACAATACAAATGTCCGAATTACCCAAAGCGACCAGGGAAACGGACAAGCTCCTCCAAATGCTCAGAGTTAAAAAATAAAGTATACTCTATCAACCTAAGTCTTAATAATTTCGTATCATTTAAGAATGTTGAAACCAATAAGAAAATAACATTCTTAATTGACACCGGTGCAGATATTTCAATAATAAAAGAAAATTCTGATGTATTTCATGACATCAAAGTAAACAAAACTGTAGACATTCGAGGCATAGGAGAAGGAGTAATAAATTCCAAAGGCCTGGTCTCAATAGAATTGCAGACAAGTAAATATATTATTCCATACGAATTTCATCTGCTTCATGCAGATTTCGCAATCCCATGCGATGGAATAATAGGATTAGATTTCATAAAAACTTTTAATTGCAAAATAGATTACAGCAATTCAGAAGATTGGTTTATACTTAGACCACAAACATTAAAGTACCCAATTTACGTTCCAATAACATTCAATTCTGGTAATAACTCAGCACTTCTACCAGCAAGATCCCAAGTGGTACGCAAAATAGAACTATCTTCAGCAGAAGGTAACATTTTAATTCCGAATCAGGAAATTAAACCGGGCGTTTATGTTGCAAACACTATTGCAACAGCCCAAAGTACTTATGTCCGATTCTTAAATACCACAGATAACTGCCAACTAGTAGGCTTTAACAATTTAAAATTTGAATCACTTTCGAACTACGATATAGTTCAAAATACCAAAGATTTAAGAAAAGAATCTGTAATTCATAAATTGAAGAAAAATTTCCCAACACTATTCAAAGACAAACTCGAAAAATTATGCACTGAGTATAGTGATGTGTTCGGACTTGACACCGAACCGATCACAACAAATAATTTCTATAAACAAAATTTAAGACTTAAGGATGATGAACCGGTATATGTGAAAAATTACCGGAGCCCGCATAGCCAAATAGACGAGATCCAGCGACAAGTTGGAAAGTTAATTGAACAGGGTATTGTTGAACCGTCTGTTTCGCCTTATAATAGCCCACTCTTACTAGTCCCAAAGAAAACACTTTCGGGATCTAAAGAAAAAAACTGGCGATTAGTAATTGACTATCGTCAAATAAACAAAAAATTGCTGTCAGACAAGTTTCCGCTCCCCAGAATTGATGATATTCTTGATCAATTGGGAAGAGCAAAATATTTTTCTTGCCTTGATTTAATGTCAGGTTTTCATCAAATAGAACTAGAAGAAAAATCAAGAGATATAACGTCTTTTTCAACGAGCAATGGCTCATATCGCTTCACGCGATTACCTTTCGGTCTAAAAATAGCACCTAATTCATTTCAAAGAATGATGACAATAGCATTCTCAGGGCTTGAGCCCAGCCAAGCTTTTCTCTATATGGATGATTTAATCGTTATTGGTTGTTCTGAACAACATATGATTAAAAATTTAGTAGATGTTTTTAAACTTTGCAGAAAAAACAATCTAAAACTGCATCCAGAAAAATGCTCATTTTTTATGCATGAGGTGACATTCCTAGGTCACAAATGCACAGACAAAGGAATCTTGCCAGACGACACAAAATTTGACGTCATCAAGAATTATCCAGTCCCACATGATGCAGATAGTGCTAGACGTTTCGTTGCATTTTGCAATTATTATAGACGTTTCATAAAAAATTTCGCCGAATACTCCCGGCACATAACAAGATTATGTAAAAAGAATGTTCCCTTCGAATGGACAGCAGAATGCGAAAATGCATTCCAATACTTAAAAGAAAAGCTCGTTCAACCTAATCTATTGCAGTACCCAGATTTCAGCAAAGAATTTTGCATAATCACGGATGCAAGCAAACAAGCATGTGGAGCAGTTTTAACACAAAACTATAATGGACTCCAGCTTCCAGTTTCATATGCATCAAGAGCGTTCACTAAAGGTGAAAGCAACAAGAGTACTACAGAACAAGAGCTAGCAGCAATACATTGGGCAATAACACATTTTCGACCATATATATATGGAAAACACTTCACAGTGCGAACAGACCATAGACCATTAACATATTTATTCTCCATGGTCAACCCGAGTTCAAAACTAACACGCATGCGGCTAGAATTGGAAGAGTACGACTTTACAGTAGAGTATTTGCGAGGTAAAGACAATTTTGTGGCAGACGCCTTATCGCGGATAACTATATCCGAATTAAAAGATATGAGTATAAAAGTCCTGAAAGTCACTACCAGGCAACAAAGTAGACAGAAAAACTGCGCAGTTAATAAAGAAGACCTTTTGCCAAGGCAAAAACTTCAAAATGCTTCTAGGCCCAACGTATACGAAGTCATCAATAATGACGAGGTACGAAAAGTAGTGACCTTGCGAATAACAGAATCTAAATGTTCACTGAAACATGGAAAGAAAGTTATGGCAAGAATTGAAGTTAGCGATTTGTATACCAATGGAATTCTCGACTTAGGTCAGTTCTTCCAAAGGCTTGAAATGCAAGCCGGTATACTTGAAATCAGCCAACTAAAACTGGCACCGAGCGAAAAGATCTTTGAAATTATTTCAATAGATTCTTTTAAAAATATGGGCAATACTATATTGAAAACATTAAGAGTAGCGCTACTCCAGCCGGTGACCCTAATAGAAAATGAAAAAGAAAAAGAAGCAATACTGTCTACATATCATGATGATCCAATTCAAGGAGGTCATACTGGCATTACCAGAACGCTGGCAAAAATCAAAAGACACTACTATTGGAAAAATATGGGACGCCATATCAAAGAGTACATAAGGAGATGTCATAAATGCCAGGTGTCAAAAACGACGACACATACGAAGACTCCCATGATAATAACAGAAACACCAGCGAAGGCTTTTGATAAGGTTATAGTGGACACAATAGGTCCACTACCAAAATCAGATAATGAAAATGAGTATATTGTCACATTGATATGCGATCTGACAAAATACCTAATAGCCATTCCAGTTGCATCTAAGAGTGCAAGTAATGTAGCTAAAGCTATATTCGAAAATTGTATACTACAGTACGGTCCAATGAAAACACTCATTACGGACATGGGAACTGAGTATAAAAACCAAATTATAACAGATATATGCAAGTACATGAAGATTAAAAAATCTGACATCTACAGCATACCACCACCAGACCTTAGGGACAATAGAACGAAGTCATAGAACATTCAATGAATATATTCGTTCATACATATCAGCAGATAAGTCCGATTGGGATGCTTGGATACAATATTTCACTTATTGTTACAACACAACACCCTCGGCAGTGCATGAATATTGTCCATACGAACTAGTATTTGGAAGACTACCAAATCAGTTCATAGATTTTAACAAAATCGATAGAATAGATCCAATATACAATTTAGACGACTACTCTAAGGAAATAAAGTTTAGAATAGAAATAGCATATAAAAGAGCTAGGATAATGTTAGAAAACCATAAGTTAAGTAATAAAAAATACTACGACAAACATATTGCCGATTTCAATTTAAACATAGGAGATAAAGTTTTATTAAGAAAAGAAATAGGTCATAAACTAGATGCTAAATATATAGGGCCTTATAAGGTAGTGAGTATAGAAGAAAATGACAATATATTAATAGCAGATAATAAGAATAAATACCAAAAGGTTCATAAAAACAGACTAAAACCATTTTCGGAATGATCAACCGAAAAAAAAAAAAATAATAATTATCATGATACTTAAGTAATTTTTACAAAAAAAAAAAAAAAAAATCTTTATGGATTCATCTATTATTGAAAACAAATTCACGCAATTTCGAAAAACAAGAGAAAGAAAATTTGCCTAAAGAGACACAAACAAAAAAAAAAAAAAAAACTTTCCTAAGATACACCTTTACTTTACCTTTTATTTTACCTTTCTATATAAATAATCATTACAATAACTACATAATATTACGTTATTCTCTAAAAAGGGGAGGTGTAGTATGTTCATACAACTAATAACTCAACACAATGAGCTCAACTTGTAACACTTTGTTGCAAGTATAAACAATTAAACATATACGCATTAAAATATAATTGTGCACTTGAATATGTTCATATGTATACATTGAAGTATTCACATAAACATATTCAAGTAAACATACAATTAAGCATGAACATATATGTATGTACATTTGTATATGCACATACATATATTCACATAAGCACTGTATGCACAAGCGTAACATGAGCTAGAGCCAGGCCAGCGTGTGACCGCTGACCAAGCACTTTGATGCATGCGCTCCAACAGTATGTATGTATGTATGTACTGACACTCTCCCTCTCTTTTGTAGCTGTCGCATAAGTCGCAGCATAAGAATATATATATGTAAAATTAGCCTAAGCAAAAGAATAATTTGGAATAAAGAAGGGATACAAAAACTCCAGTCAACCGACACTGACGTGTCTCTTATTATTATATTTTTCAACCCAACGGAACCCGGTCAAAGGAGTTTTTACAGTTTGTCTTGCGTTTCGTTTGGGTTTTCCATTTTTTAGATTATTCCTTCGCTTCGTTCCATTTTATTTTTTTTTTGTTTTTTTTTTTTTTTTGCCTGCTCTATGCTCTAGCCTGGGCTAACGAGGATGTTACTCCTCGCTTCTCCCCATTCCTTTCGCTTTTATTATTATGCTTTGGCGCACATTCCAACAAAAAAAGCACAGAAAAACCAGAAAAAAAGCAGAAACAGCGAGGAGAATGAGAAAAAAAAAAGAAATGTAAAATGAACGCTGTACCCCTTCCAGGGCAAACGTTGCCAGGACTACGAAGTTGAACGCTGCTGCTTCTGCTGCAAAAGTTGCATGTCCGAGTCCGAGTCGGAGTTGGTGTCCAGGCCCCATATAAAATAATAACAACTAACTAAAAATCCATTCGCTTTAGCTGCAAAATCCTTTTGTTTCTGCTCTATCCCAAAAACTACTGGCACAAAAATAAAAAAAACCAGAGGGCCGGGGCTAACTTCGACCGCGCCAAAGTTTGTATACCCTTGCAAGTTTGTTAGTAACTCTTTTATCTAAACGAACTGTTTTATCTAAAAAGGGTAATGTTTGCGAAAGAACGGCCTTCAATCTTAGCATAGGATATAAAGAACTTTCTGATGAAAGTCACTGTTTTCCACCGATCCTTCCTATGGGAGCTATATGATATAGTTACCCGATCTTTACCAAATTCGGCACAGTCATTAACAGATATATTAAACTGACAAATGTTAAATTTGAAAGCAATCGCATCAAAAGTAACGAAGTTATTGACAAAAGTCACTGTTTTCGACCGATCGTTCCTATGGGAGCTATATGATATAGTCACCCGATCTTGATCAAATTTGGCACAGTAATTTATAGTTACAATAAACTTACTTACATTAAATTTCACGACAATAGCTTAAAAAGTAACGAAGTTATTGAGAAAAGTCACTGTTCGTGACTTTGCCGTTTGTATAGGAGCTATATGATATAGTCACCCAATCTTGATCAAATTTGGCACAATTATTAATAAGAACACAAAACTGACCAATACCAACTTTTATGGCAATTGGTGATAAAATAACAAAGTTATTGAGAAAAGTCACTGTTCGTGACTTTGCCGTTTGTATGGGAGCTATATTATAGTGGTCCGATCCGACTGAATCCGAGATATACAAACCCTGCAGTATATACAAGCCTACGTGCAAAATTTCAGCTTTGTAGCTCTTACGGTCTAGGAGGAGTTCGCATCGATCCAGACGGACGGACAGACGGACGGACGGACGGACGGACATGGTTATTTGAACTCGTCTCGTCGTGCTGATCAAGAATATATATACTTTATATGGTCGGAGATGCTTCGTTCTATGCGTTGCACACTTCTGACCAAAATTAATATACCCTTTTTGCAAGGGTATAAAAAGAAACACCAAAGAGAGAGAGAGAAACCGACGGAATGGATATATGTACGTACATAGTGAAATTGTTTGCCCCGCTCAAATTCAATGCAAAAGTTTTGACTCGCCGTCTAGCTGCCCACATAAATTTCCACCAAAGCTGCTCACCCAAAGGCCCATGGTGCTTCTTTTTTTCGTTTCTCATTCTTGTTTTCCTGGGCTTGGGTTGAAAGTTTATCAGAACGTTTCTCTGTCCAACAACAGAAAACAAAAAAAAAAACAAGAAGCGAAAAAAAGAAGAAAAGCGAAATAAGCGAATCCAACTGAACCGCTTGTTTGTCTTACTTTTGACCTCTATAACCATTCGAGGAGGAAGAGCAACCGATAATGATGAATTGGATTGCAAACGAATGCAGTTCCTTTTTTGTAAAAATTGGCAAAATGAAATTCTAAATATGTATTGTCATTTGAAGTTTTCATATTGTATAAAAGAGACTAGTGAAAAGTTTTCAATATGTTTTTACAAAGAGAAATAGTTAAAGAGAGTGTGAGAGGGAGAGGGGTTAATTGTTTCTAGATTTATTAGTTAGGTAAAGCTGCTAAATAATGCAACTTCTTAAACACTTTTTCACCTATAAATTCCCTATATATTTCTTTCAAATCTCTCTTGGGTTTGTCTGAACTGATTTACATTAAACAATGTAATAAACATAAAAGTTATAGAAAAGGCGAACAAAGAATCTGAAATGAGACAAAAGATGTTAGGACTGGAAAAATGGGTAACAAAAATAGTAAAATTGTTAAAAAATCATTTCATACCAATGAATAATATACATTAAAAACATAATACAAATCTGAAATGCGCTTCTTTTACCTTATAAAAACCTGAACAACATTGGTTAATATACAAAATTTTCTTCTTTTTCATTGCAGGTAAGCAAACTTGGAAAATACTTCACCTTGTCCTTACGCAGTCACACACTAGACTGTCCTTTGTAAACGCAGAAAAAAGAAAACCTGTTGCCTTCCTTAAAAAGTTGGCAATAGTTTCCTTTTTTGTTGTTGTTTAGTTTTTGGGTTTTTCGCGTATGGGCTAGCAAATTTTAGCAGAACCATAATTGAAAGAAAAATTGTTGGTACTCTTACGGTAAGCTGCTTAAAATTAATTTACATGGACGCAATGGACTTTGTGAAGGGCTCTCAATGGTGCGTAGGGAGGGGGGAGTTGGGAGAAGTGGTAGGAGAAGAAACTTCAGTTCAGTGGCATAGAATTATACATTTGCCGACGGAAGTTGAAAGTGCCAGGCGCTGGCTTCGTCTCTCCTCTAACACATAAACACATTAGAAGAACATTTGTGAATGGGTGCATGGCTGGGTGGATGGAGTGGGTGGTGAATGTATGGATGGTTGGGCGGTGGGTTGGTTGTGGGGATAAGTGCTAAATGCAGCCTAAGCCCCAGTCCCAAACCAACCACGCACTTAATAATACGGTTTATTAGCGACATAAGCACATCCGACGGTGCCTAACTCCTCTTGCCCAACCTCAATTCCATGCTGTACCTCGTCCAACATTTTCCATTGCAGACATTTTAATTGGTAGGCGAGTTCGTATGAGTTACATAAAAATTATAGTCATAGAGATGGTTGGATGGGGACTAGCGGATGGGTGCAGCAATGACAAGCTAACCAGCTGCTGGGCTTCTCTCCATTCTGGTTCTAGGGGTGCAATTGAAAAAAAAAAGTAGGATATACGCTATACTTCAATCATTGGCTGCCTTTGTCTCTGCCAAAGAATCGCCGAGTGGCACAAAGTGAGTGGCTGGATTGCCACAAATTAAAAACTGGCTGCGTTTTTTAATCAAAGCGGCATTAGCAGTATATGCATTCATAAGCTGCAGCTAGAGAGATGAACCATCCCAAACTAACCTCCTACACAATTCAGAATGAAAAGTTAAAGTTTCCCCGCTCGAAAGGGCAGAGGATAAGATGACGGGTCGTAGAGCTGAAACTATGTCTTCATTAGATTAATCTTAAATTCATTACACATTATACTCCATAGTCCTTAAATAAATTTCTCTAGTCAACATTTCTGGCATGTGAAACAAAGTTTTTCAAGTCGTCTGCAAAGCTTTGGCTTACATCTATAACTCAAGTCCCTATATAAGCAGTTTTACGAATGCTCGCGTCTGAATGCTGAGGTAAACCCAAAAATAAAACCCAGAAAAGGAACTTCAAAAAAAAAAAAAAAAGAAATGTATATAAAACCAGTCTCCCCTCTCCAAGTCGATGGCCGGCGCCATCATAATCAACCAACGCGCTATGGCGCAGTCGAATGCCGCCTGGCAAAACAGCCACAGGAAGGAAAGCTTCCTGCCGTCATACCCATTCTATCTGCATCACCTCCATTATGTCCCATCCCTAAACTCAACGTCGTCCCCGAAGCGTACTTGAGTTTTGCGCGAGCGCCTGAAAGTTGGCAGCACAAAATTTCCATCGTCGGCGTTGGCGGTTTTACAACCTTCGCGTGTCCCCAACTCCTTGGCTGTCCCTTTTGGAATGAGGGTACGTGTGCGGTGGGTGCTTCATGGGTGGGCATGGGTTTGAGTTGAGTTGAGTTTAGCACACCTAGAAGCGATGCTTGTCCTCGTCTAGCCCAGGCAACCTTCACAAAATGGTAACAATTTCAATTTCTCTGCCGCCTTATCGCGCCCTCGCACATATGTGTTTGTGTGTGTGTGTGTGTGTGTGTGTGTGTGCGAGACTATTTCTGTGTGCATTACAACAACCAGGACCCAGACCCAAGCCCAACCGAACCCATAACCCTCCCAAACCAAACTTTACCGCTCAAAGTTGCCGATTTGCGCTTGGGCGCAAAAAAAAAGGGAAGGAAAAACAAAAAAAAAGTAAAAACGGGAACTCACCCAACGAGGACGAAATTATTACAAAAAGTCAGAGAAGGGACTGGAGGGGCGAAGACGGTGGGGTGCCGTGTGTATGGCACGGCAAAAATGCGTAGCAGATTAGCGATTTAGGGATGTGGAAAATTCGTACGTCTGCCAACCATCGCACTCGCCCTCGCACTCGAAGTAAAATGAAAAGGGTTCCCGGAGTCAGCGTCGGGAATTGTTTTGAGAGACTTGCAATGTGATGTGGCCAAGGGGATGGGGACGGGAACGGGGCTAGCCGACAGGGGCATAAGCAACAAAAATATATTAAGCTATTGCAATTTTGTAAAAGCGAAACATTTGCTCAACGCATTTCAATGGCTTGAAATCTGCTAGTAACGAGAAATGAAACCTTGCGGTAGCAATCCTACAAAAAATAATTAAGAATCCACGTGAATTAAAGTTTCAGTTGATTCCACACATTGTTAACTACGTTTCAGTTAACTAGGAAATTGAATAACTGTAAAGAAACCTCTCTCACATTGGGCGTCAACTCCTAAATTGACAGCAAATGAATAAATAGCAAATTCTGATTCATGAAAGATAATGATTTTTAATTTGACAGACCATAGAATTTTCTTCCCTTTTTTTTTACTTTTTTTATACATTTGCCATAGGAGCAGACATTCAGTTTTTCTTCTTCTTTCCTGCTTGATCGCCAATTCTAAACTCAAACCCTTTGAAGCTAAAAAAGTTTTCCCTTTACTTTTTCTTTCTTTTTTTGTAACTCTCATTTCACTGGATATGGCCGACAAAATTCTTGTTGTTGTATTATCTGACTGTGAGCCTTGAGGGGAAGGCAGGAGATGGCATCACAATGGGGAACTGTCCATAAAGGCATCCAAACACAAATACAAAAAAAAAGAAGAAAAACCCAAAAAAAAACAAAAAAAATGAAAAAGAAGTAAAATATCATCGAAAAAGAGAAACGAGAAACCCACGTGAACTCATGCCAACAAAACGTTTGCCGCATCTTTTGGGATTTCTTGCCTCGTTTAAAAATCATTCAAGCAGCAGACACCACCGAACCCAATCCACATGCCACCGACCCTTCCACCATCCCCCGTCTTCATCGACCAGCCTCTGACGCCCTCACACATACCGAGAGCGACAGTGGCACAAATTGTGTCAAAAATGCTTTAGCAGCTTGGGGTTACATATACGAAACGATAGGAGAACCAAAAAAAAAAAAAAAACACACAAAAATATATACGTATATAGCCGTATAGAAAGAGGCGAAGCAATGAAAAAGAACTGTTTGTTTGGGCCAGGCGTTCGGTTTTATGTTTTTGCGCAGCACCGGGCCACAACTCTCCCTTTTTTTTTCTTCTTGGTAACCCTCTGGCCCTATCCTGCGCCTGGCCCCTTTTCTGCGAAACTTTGACGCCTAACGAAAGAGGCAGCAAATAATTCATCATTTTGCCTTCAGACTTCAGAGCCATTTCCTTTGCCAAAATCCCGAGCCAGGAAGTTTAGGCTATGCCTAAGATGGCCCGCTACTGAGCCACCGTGCCACCTCTTCCGTTCCTTCGTTTGCTGTTGCTGCTGTTGCCACTCGGTCTCCACCTCCGCCTTGGGGCGTCAAAGGAAAAAAATATTATTTGGAACGGTTTATCATCAATTTTATGTGCGATTTTTCCTTTCTTTATTTTTCTGTTTGCTCTTTGCTTTTAGTCGTGACTGACTGCATTCCTTTCCCTTCCATTTTGCCATTTCATTTCTTCTTCATTCGTTTCATTTGAAATGAGTCCCAAGTTCTTCAACTTCATGGGAGAAGGCCACTAGAGCAGCAGCAGCAGCAACGGCAGCTCCAACTCACTGCTGACTGTCTTTTGCGAGTAAAAATCAACTGAAATTCGATTTGATTATGATTTGTTTCGATTGGTGACGAGAAAGCAAAGAGGTCGTGGAGGGGGTAGTCGAGGTGTGGGTGCTTGGGGTTATCCAACCCACCTTCAATTGCAATGAGAACTCTGATGGCAGACTGCCAGTTGGATGTTGAATTTGATTTTTCACATTGCTTGGCATTTGGCTGGGAATGAGAATATCTAGAAGGTAAAACGTTGATGGGGATGCGGAACTTTAATGGGTTTTCCTAACAAGATTTTCTTTTAATAGAGAAATGATGCTGGGAGCGGTTTGGGGGCCTTGGAAATTGACATATACTCACTTTTAGATTAAAGATGGATTAATCAACTAAAACAGTCAACAAAAGTTAAGCATTTTGATCTCTTCATCGATTATATTGATCCATTTTATGAAATTAAAAACAATTATCTGATACTCCAGTTACAAAATCTAGCTCATTAAAAGTCAAGTCATTAAGCCAGCTAAATAGTCTTATAATACCTGCACACACATACACACACATTACATGCCACAAGTTATAGAGACACACACACACACAGCAAGTAAATTGCATTGAGATTTCGTCTATGTAAAGTGCATTAACTGCCGCTTATTGTTTGCCGAGCTACTTTTCCGCCACTTTCCCTGCCTAACTCTTACCTGGTTTTGCACGCCTCATCTGGCAAACCATTTGCCATTCTTTGAGGCCACATAGACCCATACACGTACACACAAAGTGAGAGAGACACACACTCACACATATGTAGATATAGGAAGAGACAGTGCCTAATGCTGATTTGCGTTTTGGATTTGCATATGAATTCTCATCATGAAGTTGATGAAGATGGCAATGGCAAACGCAAGGGCAACCACGACCATCGTCGGCATGATGATCATGATGATGATTAGGATGATGATGATGACGATGAGCAGGATGCTGTTGACGACAACACGTCAACATTGTGTTGCAGTTAACTGAAATCTATGGCAAAATCCAGCTTTCCACTCTCACTCTCACTAACCATTGATGCTTCTGTTCACGCACATTACGCATATGACACGTGTGCTGTGTGTGGCCCCAGCCAAATGTCAAATGCTAGATGAAGCTAAAGTGTGCAGCAACTCACCTGAGCTGCCTTAAACTGCACTCTAGCCATGGCCAGAGGGACTGTAAGCTCAAAATCAAGTGGGTGCAAGTTGCGTTTTCAGACATATTAACATAATGCCTCAGGTAGATGGAGTCAATAAGCAAAGCAAAAGCAAATTTAACTAATTTTCTCTGCTTTTTTTGGTAACCAAAACAGAAAAATTTTGAATAAAATATAAAGCATATAATTTACATACTTTGCCTCACTTCCCTCTATTTCGCTCCCTTGCTCACTCTCTCTTCCTCTGATCAATTGAACTGCTTTCGCGTTGTTGTTTTTTAATAAAAGGCGCTGATTTTTCTATGTTTGGCTCCTTTTAAATTTTTTATGCAATATTTTATGAAAAAATCATTTGAATATGCAAATGCCTGGACTAAAATAACAAAAAACTTTAAAATCGTTGTTTTCTACGTTCCTTTTTTTTTTGTGCTGTATTTATTTATTTTGTTTTATGTAACTGAGAATCTGTATATATGTAGATGTATGTATGTATATGTATGTGTATAACAGCCCATCAAATATTTAATAAATGAAATATTAAATAAACTAAAACTTCTTTTGTGCCAAAAAATCATAACAAATATAAATGCCAAATTAAACAAAATCCAAAAAAAAAAAACACACACACAATAAACAATTGAAAAGAAAGAAAACCCCATGGATAGAGATTTTTTCGGCCGTTTCTGATTGATGTGGCATGTGCTTCTGTCTTTGACAGTTTTTACTAGAAAATGAATGTTTTTCATATAAACGAAACAATATGACATTCATATACATATGTACATTGTACATATATATATAAATGCTCGATATATTGCAGAAAGACCAAATCATTGTCTCGAAAATATTGCCAAATTTGTAATAAATACATGTCAAACAACTATTATTAAATAAACTCAAAACTCGTTAATGTCATTGAAAAGGTCAATATAAGGAACTTTGGCTGGAGAAATAATTGAGACAGAACTTAGTTCTTTTCGTCAGCCTGTGTACCGATCCTCATGACTACTCTCGAAATCCTAAAAGCAAAAAGTTATTATTAGAATATATCCCAAACATTTTCTATTTTGAAAAAATCTTTAGGATGTTGTTCTTACAAACAGATTAAGCTTAATTTCTTTAACTTTATTATATTTCTGGATACCTCACAAAATGAAATGTATCGATATATAAGTATTATAAAAAATTTTCGACCATTTCGCCTCTTTTTACCTGCAACCAGAGTCTTTGAAGTGATCGCATAAAAATGGAAAAATCTTTATTTTTGTATAAAGTATAAATACAATTTCTACAAGCTTTCAAAAAAAACTCAAGTATTACGCATAACATTAATATATTTCCATTGAAACTTTTACCACCATCGGATAGAGACGTTTGTCAGTCTGGAGAGAAACTATTAAATTGAGATACTTGTTTGTAAATTTAGTATTTAATATACTTATAAATTCTAGCAGTAATCTTTTGTTTACCAACTTTTTTTTTTAATAAATTAGATAAGAGTATAATTTGAGTACTACAGATTTGCTATTAGCCACCCCATTACATGGCCAAAGTCTACTTTTAGGCTGTGCCTTATACACAAACTCACACACACATACACTGACACCTCACACCTCGTTTGTCAAATGTGGCAGAGACACAACAAAAAAAAAAAAAATAACCCCAAAACAGGTTGATAGTAAGGATGGCAAATGGCTAATGCATTGACAAACAGGGCACATGATGCGTATGCCCAACAAGGGCAAGGGGGTACACATAGGGATAGTGGGCAGAAGGGACACAACAACAACAAAAAAAAGGGGAAAATGTGTTCGTTGCGAGGCGAAAAACCAAAAATAAAATGCAATTTTTGTTGCTGCATGGAAATTATAGCTAGGCAAAGAATAGGAGAAGAGGATCTAAATGTGAACTGGGGGTGGCATTAACTGGCCAACAACCCGAACAACATGTGCGTGTGTAAGTGAGTGCGTGTATTAGTGTCTCTCTGTGTGTGTGTGGGGATGGCATTAATTGTGATGTCTGGGCCTGGCTGGGAAGATGAGTAAGTAGATTTTCTTGTATGCGGACCTGACTGCAGCAGCAGCAGCAGTTGTTGCTCGGTCGGATACTTTTTTGTTCTGCTGCCCAACTACGCCTACTTTGGGGCACGTTGATGAAGCTGATGAGGAAAAGAAGTGGTTTGGTTATATATGTATATATATATATATATATATACATGCTTTTTTTTGCAATGGACTCGCGCCTCATTGATAATAATGCCCCCCGCGGTAGGCTATCCGATGCTGATGCGTTCGTCGGCATTCGGTTCGGCCTACCATTTCTTTTTTTCCTTTTTACTTTTTGTTTTTTTGTTGTCCTCCACTGTTGTATGCGTATTATTTTTACACATACACACATAGACATGGATGCATATGCAGTTCCCGTGTGTCCTATCCAGTGAGAGTCGCGTGTGCGTTGTGCGTGTGGCCAGCGCGTGAAAAAAGGACCAAAAAAGCTCCGCCTTTAAAAATATTGTGCGCACCAATTGCACATTTGTTTCGTCCTGCCGCATGTCCTGCCGTCCTAGCATGCACCGTGTGCAACGAGCCTTTTTTCTCTTTTTTACTCTCACGCATCCCTGAAATCGGTGATAAGCATAGTTGCTGTTGCTGACGCTGTTTTTGTTGTAAATACACAAATGAGAAGTGCAAAAAAGCATTAAAAATCCCTGCCTAGCAAGGGGCGAGAGGAGGACGAATAACCTGGACCTACTCTGTATACCCAACCAAAGTCGCGCGGAGGGAGATAATCATCCCCCAAACCATAAAAAAGAAAACATATGTGCCAGAAAGATGATGCTGCTAACGGGGGTTGGGGGATCCGTGGATTGGCTTGGGGAATTCTTTCTTTTTACATACTTTTTTATTTACGCACCTCTCTCTTGTCTATGAAAGGCTCGGAGTGTGTGTGTGTGTGTGTGTCGGAGCTGGCGGAGTTTGAAGTGCGGTCAAGTGTCAGAAGAGGCAAAAGTTGTTGCGGCTTGCCTGCAAAGGAAATGGGCATCAATGTCTGACAATATTATGTTTCAATTTCTGTTCCTGATAGGAGGCCAATGAAGGGAATGGGATATTCGTTCATTGTGTTGAATGGGTTTTTTGAGGGGGCAATGTTACAAATGAGCTGGAGGTTCACAGGGGTACGTAATGTCGATTACGAGAAATTTGACTTTCAATGATTGAAACATTACACATGTCCCTAGAGGGGAAATTAAATATACATTTAGAATATATTTTTAATGCCTTTAGATAATTGAAAATGCAACAAAATGGCTATACAAGTGGGTGAGAGAATGGGTGCCAAAAGGTTTCAATTTCCTCAAAACATATGCATCACTAGAGCAATAAATTTATATTCTCATATTTTTGGCATAGGCCAAAAAACTAGAAAACTTACGTGTTCACTAATTCCGTATAAAACATTTGTATCTAGATTTCGAGAAGTCCTTTTGCCATCTGTCGTTAAACGAACAATCAGCAAAATCTAAAATAAAATAATTTGAACCAATTAGTTTATAAAATCAAAGTGCGTAGTTTAAAGGACGTATGGCGGGCATAGGCGAATCAAACTCCATAATATTTGTGGTGGGAAAAATTTAACTTTAAGCTGAAAGACCTTCAACATGGAACAATAGCCATCAGTTTGCTCGAAATTTTAAATAATACTTTTACTTCTACCTTTTTTAGTTATACAAAAAGCACAACTCACACTCGTTAGCTCATCTTGCTTGTGCTTGATAGACATCTAATAATATATTCATTATCTAAACCTTTTTGACGTCTGCCATTTGTCGGATATTTTGTGTCGTTTCGTCTTAAATTGCACAATTTACCTAAACATTATGCTAAATGCTTAACAACTTCCCTGCCAGACCGAAAATGGCATGACCACCCACTTAAATTAGCAACTTTGGCGTGTTTGACTTTAGAAAAGGAAAAAAAGCGAAACATAAAAATGCAATAGCTGGTGCAAACAATGTACATCTACACCCAATGCTTTGGGTCATCCGGCTGTAGGTAAAACCGCATCATAAACTAATCAGACCAGACAAGGTGCGGCGTCTCTATGCCCCCTTTGTGTCTTTCTCTCCCCCCGGGCAATTCTTCTATGCTTTGGTCAACAAAATGTTGCATACTTTATGGCGCTCGGCAAATAATATTCGCGTGCTGCATAAAAAAAAACTCGAAAAAAAATCCTGCCACGCCTCCACACTACCAGTCACTGTTGTTATTGTGCGATTGAGTGGCATGTACCGTTAGTTACAGTGGCCCCATCAAAACAGTGGGCAACACATGCACAAACGATTATACGGCACAACCTCCGTGGCCATCGTCCCCTCCTCACCAACCCGATTCGACCCCGTTCACCATCGCCTACGACAATGTGAGTAACTTTGACCCGTTTTGCGGCGAAAAGCAAAGAAGAAACAACAAAAAAAAAAAAAAAAACGAAACAGGAAAAATGAAAAGCAAATCAAGAGCGTAAAGTGGACGCCTTTTTTCCTCTTTTTTAAGTCCCCCACCCACCCAACATTTTCTGTGTGTTTGCAAAATAATGTAGCCTATCCATTGGGGCGCCAAATGAAAAACCAAAACATCATCAATGCTATCAAAGTGGAAAGGGTGGCCGAGCAGGATGATGGGCATGAGTTTGGGCAAGAGCTAAGCTGCATTCGCACATACAAACACACACACACACACATAGGCAAGCTGCCATACACTCGCAAAGCTTTGATGCCAATTGATGGTGCATTTTTCCTCTGTTAATAGGCAGCAAGAAATGTGTTTCAACAATGAAAAGAAGTAAATACACAATTTCTCAAATCATTAGGGTTATCAGAGTCAAACTGTTTTATATTTGCATCTCTCTCTAAGTTGTACTTGTAAACTAAAAATTAATATGAGAATGTTTTTCTATAATATTTCAAAACAAGGAATAGGTAAAGATTTTTGCTAAAATTGAATCAGGTCTGAAAAGAAACAAATTAGTTTTTTAATTAAACTCACAACGTCATTAAAACAAACTAAATTTACCTCATTATTTTTCAAATTCTATATTCGATTGTTAAGAAATCGTTTTAAGAACAATTATACAGGCAGATCTATATAGCATTGTGGAAAATTTGAAATCCAAGAACAGTTGTCGCAATTTCACAGCTCTAAAAACGCCACTGGAAAATAACATTAATTTATAAAATAATTCTCAAAACTATTTCACTTTTAAAATCTTTGAAAAAGTTTTAAAAACGTCTAAAAGTATTGCCATTGTCAAAAACAAAATCAATTTAATTTATAAACTAACCTCAATTGGGTTTCTAAATTCGAATTGCCATATTAAATGGCGATTGATTAGAATAAAAAGAAGGAGAACAGTCTCCTGACCAAGTGAATAGGTTCTCATCCAATGTGAAAAATCGCTTGAAAGCGTTCTTGAAAGTGTATTAAAGAATCGTAGTGTTTTGGCATTCTAGCAGATACGATTTCTATTGCAATGCAGTTGGAAATATTTTTTTTCCGCCACTGCCAATTGTTGGTTGCACTTTGTTCGTTTCTCGCGGCAAATGCAAAGCATAAAAATAAGTACAAATGCTTCCTCGCTCACTGAATACATTGAATGTATGTGTGTGTGTGTGTGTGTGTGTGTGTGCGTTTATGCCTGCAGAATTCGCTTTTTAGATGCAACACACACAGTCAAAGTTTCAACTAGCCACTGCGCTCAGCCACGTTGCACCCACCATCACTACATTTCCACCCCACCCTTCATACCGCTCTATGATTGGCAAAAAAGAAAAACAGAAAAATAGAAATTTCAACGGAAACGCTAAAATTTTATAATGGTGCACACACGGCGTATGAGTGCTCACAGTTGCCATGACCAGAGGGCTGCATTCTGCCTTACCTGATCCCCCTAGTGACGATATTTCAGACGATGTGTTATGTGTATTATGGTCTAATATGATTTCAGTGTCAAAATTAGTGAATAAAACGCTTTCTTTAGTACCTACTTTGGGTGTTAATTTTTAACAAACTTTCATGGCTTGGCTTAATAAGATTATGTTTTGCTAATATCTAGTTATAAACCATTTTCATCGGCCATCTAGTGAACTCAACCGACTAAGCCATTTATTGGCCTATTCAGCAAATATTCTTTTACTTCTTGTTTTATTTGCTTCAAAAATGTAATCCACCTTTAACAAATATAACCAAATGCATTTTTTCCGGAACATATCTGTGTATTCATGTATATTATATATTTGTGCATACCTCTGCCTATGTATCATTTTTAATATTTCATGTGCAATATATTTCTCATATATTTGTTGTATGGCCTCCTCCTCTCCTAACTTACATGTATTGCCTGGGCTAAAACCATGACTGGTAACTAATTTGACACTGGCTCCACAGAATCTAGCCGCGTAAAAGAAAAAAACATTTCGCCATGTTTCTCAATTTATTTCGCTTTTTCTATATTTTTACTTTAAACTCTTTTCAAATTTTTTTGCATATATTCTTTTTTTTTATTTAAAATTGGAACATTGGCTGCACCCCAGGCTCCGCAGAATAGGACGACAGTTGCATTTTTTTGGCAGTTTTTTGTAATTGCTTTGACCCAACGTGTACCTACTATACATGCATATTTTTTCAGGGGACGCAAATATACATACATATATATTCTATATATTGTATATAACTGAACTCTGTTTGTATGTATTTTTTTTAGTTGTATATGCATTTAATGCATTTTAGGGATGCAGCTTGAAGCTTTGCAATGAAATGTTTTTATGTATATTTTTTACTATTCACATACATATATGTACATATTCCTATGTATATCGTATATCAAGGTATACAGAAAAAGATAAAGCGAAACAGTTTTTTTAAATTCTATCATGTCAGATATAAACATGTTCGACATCTATCTTTGAAGTTTTTAATTATTAAAGTTGTACAGCAAAAGTAATTTTTTTATTGGGTTTTAATATATTAAATATATCTATAAATATATATAATTAGGTCCATAAGGGATATTAATAGTTTTTGAAATTCTGACTAAAGGAATTGGAAAAATACCTTATTATTCGTGCAACCAAAGCTAAAATGTTCCTTTACCAAATAATTTGAAATACTTCCATAGTCATTATGTTTTTTGATTAGTATTATTGTGGATAAAAAATGGCAAAAATAGTTTCACCCTACGCCAAGGTAATGAATTAGCTTAAAATTAAGTAATCCGCAAAGTACTTCTTCGTATTTACATGATTTTTCTAACAAAAAAAAAAAAAAATACTCCCATGGGTATCCTAACCTTTTCATCCAACTCCCAGGTTAACTTTCTAATCAACCATGGCAAAAGCAGAACGACAATTTTTTGATTCAAAAAGACAAGACTTTGGCTAAGACTAAGGCTAAGGGGTTGAAGTTAGAGTTGGAGTTGAAGAAGTCTTTTACCCTTTTACTAACTTCTATACAAAAGCAAGCCATTGACCATTGAAGAAAAACAACCGCACGACTAAGAAGAAAACGTACAAATTTACTATTAATTAAAATGATACAAGAAAACGCAACACCAACAGTAGCAGGAGTAGCAACAGAAAAAGAAGAAGGAAGCATCAGAGGAGGATGGGTTTTAAGAAAGACCCACACTGTGGGTGTGTGTGTGTGTGTGTGTATGACTGGACAAGATTGCAGAGGAATGGAAAACTGACATTTTTGTAAATTTTCAGTTGAGACGGTAGCAACAACTCCTTCGGGAGTCTTTTTGTGACTTGAAGCTTGGATTATATGCTAGAAGTTTATGTCTGGTTCATCTAAGGCAACCTTGACTCCGGTTCGCCTCCCAATTTGCCTTAGAATGTTCCTCTTTTCCCCTTTCCACATATACCTTTAAAATTGGCAAGTAATTTGTTGTGTGTGCCTTGGCAAGCGTATGGGTAACACCTGGAAGGCAGCACAGACAGCACTGAGGATTATAAATCCTAGCATTTATTTCCATTTGCCGCAGCATCATCTCGTCTCGTTCCATCCCTCTGCTCCGTCTCTCTCTTTGTGTCTCTTCATCTATCAACTAGAGAGTTGAAGTCTTTGGTACACACAGTTTCTAGACACACACACGCACACACACACACACACATGTATAGAATTTTTCGGCAGTGGGCCTAAAAGTATTCCAGTTGGAGAAATATGCAGGTTTCTGGCATCTTGGAGTTCGATGTGAAAGCAAAACTAACCTAAAGAGTGAGAACTGACTTTAAGGACGGGCGGTGCTAGAGTCTGAGGATAAGGGTAAACATGTGTTGTTGTTGTTTTTGTTGGTGTTGCTGTTATTGCTGGCTGCGCCTAAAAGCAGACTACAACACACCACTACAATGAACCAGAAAGCCTTCTAAGCACACGCATAATGAATTACCACCGAACCAAGCAACCAGGCAGGCAGGCAGGCAGGAGCCTTACTTCTTCTTGCTTCTTCTACTCTCTGCTCAACCAACTGCCGATGACATATTTCTCCAGACGGAGCCAGCCAGCCAGCCTCCCGCCCACATTTCTTACTTACCTCATCACCGACATTTTACTTTTACTCCAACGTTTGCGCCTAAAAGGCAGCTAAGAAAATTTTCGTTTAACTCATAAGTGCGTGAAAGGGTTGCTGCTAGCCCCCCAAAAACCATTCCCACTCCACACTCATCCCCACACACACACACTCAGCACCAATCTCCATCTGCCGCCTAGCCCAGGGGTTGCCTCTCTGTGCACTGTCAAGGAAATTGTAGTTTAAATGAAATGGAAGTTGCTTTTATCAACGGAGACGACTACAACAACTACAACGATGACTAGGGAGGTTGGGGTTAGTCCTGTGTGTGAGCTTTCTTAGAAGTCCTCCTCTTATATATGCATATGTGTGTGTGTTTTCTGGTGGGTATGGGTGGATGGCAAGAGGTTGTCGTATATAAATTAAAATGCCTAAACATATGCATTAGTTTTTGTCTCAAGCAAAGGGTTTTTTGGGTCTGGGTCTTTGAAGACAGCAAAAGGGAGATGGAAATGGGAAGTGGTGGACTATTGGAGTGGGTAAGGGCGGTAACTCTAAAGTTTTTGTGGTTGCGACATCGGTTTTTAGGGGTGGGGTTGGGTGTGGCGGGAGGTAAAGATGTGTAGCTGCTGCTTGAGACAAGGCAACTGTCAGTCTCGACTCGACTTGGTCTCAATGCTGTGGCCTGACAACTTAGTCTAATGAGAATTCAAATTCGAAAACCCAACTACTCGTAAGCAATCGTGCTGAAGAAATTAAAAGAAATTGCACTTGATGTATGAGTATGTGTGTGTGTGTGTATTGTGTGTGTGTATTGTGTGTGTGTGGGTGGGTGTCTCTGTGGTTCTATGACAGTCAGGAGATTGACGGGTTGGCGTTGAGGTAGCAATAAAACAAATATTTCTAGTACCCAATAGAATCAAAAATATTTACTTACAGGTTCCGCCTCTTCCATATAAATAGACACATACGTACACACACATACACATATACACATACATCTCAAATGTGCAATGAAAATTTATGAGCCATGTGTGGGAAAGATGTCAAAAGTTGTGTGCAAACTAAAGTTGAAAATCAAGTTGCAAAAATGTTGAGCATGTTATTTGAAGCATTGTGTGTCTTGTGTAGTTAATTTACAGTTATTGGCTAAGCATTTTTTGGGTTCTCCCAGCAAGGTCAAAAGTATAATAAACGTTGAGTTTGATAGTTTCTAGACTTGTATTTACTTTCTATTTTAATCGTTATTTATTTAACATATAATCACTTCCCATCTTGACGTTTCCATGAATTCTACAAAAATGTATGTTAATTAAGAGTTCAGGGAGTAGAAACCAAATTTCTGGCTTACGCATGTATTTCTTAAAAACGAAATTAGAAAAGGCACAGGAAGAAAGGGAACATCGAGAAGAGAGAGAGAGAGAGAGAGAGAAGACTTAATTTGTGCCCTTACCTAGCTACTGTCCTTCAACCACAAGCATCAGGGGAAGTAGGAAAAAAACAAAACGGCCCATCCAACCGCCCAACATCTTGGCTAACGAAATGTTTCATTAGAGCAAAGAGTTGGCCACAGACAAGCCATCTTTATTTCCATGTCCATCCCCCATGGACTTTTCTCTTCCCTGCAACTAATTTCCCTGGCACAAAGGACTGAACTGAAGAAACTGCAAAAAAAAACAAAAATAAAAAACAGAAAGGAAAACGATGCTGCTTGGGTCCAGAAGATGAAAGTCGAGAAAAGTTTCCTTGTATTTTTTTGTTTTTTCTTTGGATAGGGTTAGGCTTCTTTGAGTTGCTTGATGTTTTTTCTTTATTTTGTTTTTGCCTCTTTCTTTTGTTGGATTGCTTGGTGTGGTGTGCATACTTGTGAATGGTCTAACGAACTTGAATCTGGTTGCCGTGCATGCTACTTCTAATCATTGGGATTTTAGGGCATATCGAACTCCGTTACCAAAAAACTTTGTGCGGTCACCAAACGAACTTAAATTCATCTCTTCGTATCCTTCTTCATTTTGTCGTCCAGGAAACCATACCAGCAACACCGGCCACAAACACCGACTCGACCAGCAGTGTGGTTGGCGTCGGCGTTGGGAGCGTTGGCGGTGGCGGTGCCACGGCAGGAGGCGTCTTAGGTGATGTTGTCAGCACTCTGAGCGGCGGAGGAGTTGGAGGTGGACTCGGCAGCGGTGGCAGTACCAGTGAGTCTGAAGCCTATGCCGGTCTGATGAAGGATGCCGACAAACTGAAACTTATGCTCTTGGCCTGGAACTACCAGAACTCGACAGCGGTGCGAAACGGCACCGAGGGCCCTGACTTGAGTGTAGTGGGTGGGCTGTGGGCTCAATATCAGAACGCATTGGCTCAGAATGCGGCTGCCGCTGCGGCGGCCAGTGCCAAAATGGACAGTTCGCTGTCACCAGTGCCGAGACAGGATACTCACTCGCCAATGGAGACACAGGATGAGACTAACTCTTCTGGACAGAAGGAAGAGGATGAGGTTTCCGAAGATGACTCTGATGACAAGCTGGATGAAAAATTGGCCACCACGCACGATCCTGAGCGCCTTAAGGCCTTCAATGTGAGTAATGTGAGATGAGGTCGCAGCGAATGTAAAGTCAAACGTTGCCAAAGGAATTCGAATTTTAGATTCACTCAAACAGAATTGTCTATAATTTTACTTTATCTATTCACTTTGCAGATGTTTGTACGTCTCTTTGTGGACGAGAATCTGGATCGAATAATACCCATCTCGAAGCAACCGAAAGAAAAAATACAAGCAATCATTGATTCTTGTGCTCGTCAGTTTCCCGAATTTAGTGACCGTTCCCGCAAACGTATACGCACCTATTTGAAGTCCTGTAGACGCAATAAGAAGACACGCGATGGCTGGGAGAATACGGTAAGTGGAACGTAAATAAACTAAAGAGCTCGAGAGTACGAGATGACTTTTGGTCCTTCACTTCCTTTTAGACCCGACCGACCCCAGCTCATCTCACCTCGGTGCAGGCGGAACAGATTCTGGCCATCGCCTGCGAGAATGAATCAATGAATGCCAAGCGAATGCGCATCGGTCTGGAGCCCATAACCCACGCAGTTCCAGCTCCTGGCAGTGCAGTGGCCGCGGCAGCAGCTGCTGCGGCTGCTGCAGCAGTTGCAGCCGCCACCAGCTCCGGAACTGGAGGCACTAGCACTACAACGGCTGGCAATGCCACAGTGACTTGTGGTGGCGATGCAGCCAGTTTGACCAGCGTGGCAGCTGCCGCTCTGCCGTTTGTCAGTGCCGTGGGATTTGCCCGTTCCACACCCAATTCAGAGCATGCTGAAGGGCTACCCTTTGGCAGTGGCACCAATGTGGGTGGCGGCAGTGCGGGTGGAGGCAGCACAGTTGTGGGTGGAGGCGGCGGTGGCGGTGGAGGTGGCATGAGCTCAGCCAGAAGTTCTCCATTGGCTCTCAGCTCGAATGCCAGTGTCAGCGGTGGGGCAAGTGTGACGGGACTGACCTTGGCCAATGGTGCTGGAGTATCGAATGGAGCCGGATTGCCGGCCACAAGTCCATATACCACAGATTTCAGCTCACCATCGGCGGCATCACCGTTTGTGGCAGCAGCAGCGGCAGCTGCCGTTGCCGCTGGCCGTGCTCCCAGTTATCCAAGCTATTTTCCAGGTGTGGCTGGACTCGGAAATGGTAAGTATATTCACTTGAACCATGCTCAAATGGTAATTGTTTCTTTACCCTTTCCATGTTTCCCTTTTTTTTCTTTTTGCAGTCACGCCCACCGACCTCTCCATGAAACCAACGACTGGTGTGACCAACAATAACAACAACAACAATGGCAACAACTCTATGGCCGTTAACATCAATTCCCAGTTGAGTGCGGCCAACTTGGCTACATTGAGTCAAGCTAATAACAATAGCGCTTTGGTTACCGCCACTCAGCAACTGCAACAGCTGCAGCAACAGCAACAACAGCAGCAACAGCAGCAGCAGCAACAACAGCAGCAACAACAACAGCAGCAACAACAACTACAACTGCAATCCACCGCTGCGGCTGGAGGATTGGATAATCAATCCTCACGCTTACCCCCAATTTTGCCACACAAACTCAGTCCCAATGAGGTGACGGCAGCTCGACAGGTTATTTCCGCCTATCGAGAGAGTGCCGCTTTCTTGCTAAGGACAGCCGATCAGGTGGAACAGCTGTTGGTCCAACAGCAGTAAGCGCATCTCCCTTATAGTAGAGAATACTTACACGACGACGAAGAAGAAGAATTACAAAAAGAAATTCCAAAAAAAGGACCCAAACATGGCCAGGCTCCGTTTGGGTTGTTCCTATTTAAATTTATATTGCATTACACACAAAAAACATGACACACACACACACATACACACAAAGAACTAACCAAAAGAAAATAGTCAAAGCGTATAGAGCAAAACAAAAGCAAAAAACACTCACACACATTCATAAAAATAGTCAAAAAACAAAACAAAAGAAGAAAAACCAAAAAGTTCGTTTAAACAAAACATTTTAAGTGTTTTTTCCTCCAAACTACGTACAGCATATTAAAAAACAAAAACAAAAATAGCATTAAATGATAAACTAAACAAAAATATTGCAAAATAACACACAATAAAACTACAATTAGAAGACGACGATTTAGCCAAATGAATTGCTCTGATCTTTTCTTTAACGTTTTTTAAATCGTTTCCTTTAATATCTTTTCATTTAGCTATTTCAATTGCTAGGCTCAGATGCATTTAATACCCAAATACATTTAATCTTATTCAAGTTTCAAAATAGTTTAATTTTCTGGCCTTATTGTTTAAATTTTGATCTTTAAGAAGTTCCATTCAACCAAATATGAACATATCTTTTGATGCCATTTTCCATAAACATTTTGCTACTCTAATTAATTACAACTTGATGAAGCAGAAATGAAAATCACAAAATACCAAATTAAAAATTTTTAAAAATATTTTCATTATTTACGAATTTCACTGACAAAGTTTTACATGTTTCCTTTCAACCAACAGAACTTAATGAAATGATTCGTTTCAAAACCATTTAAAATATCATTTTTTTTTTAGATTTATTCAATCTGATGTTTTAAAAAAGCTTAAACAGATTAGACAGCAAAACTTAACAATTAAACTTGAACATTTAATAAAACTTCCTTCATCAAATGGGTATTTACGGATCAGTCTTAAAAGATTCAAAATGAAACTATTTCAAATAATCCTTCATCAATCCCAATTAAAAACAGATCAGTTCATTTAGGATAAATCAGTCTTCTAAACCAAGAAAAACAAAGAAAATAATAAACAGAATAAGTAAACAAAAAAAAAAAAAAAACAATAGTTCAACGTACTACAGTGTCTACTAAAAGTAAAGCTACAATACAATAGCCACATACACAACACACACTCGCATTAATTTCCAAAACTATTTTAATATAATTTGTTAATTTCTCTCCTCTATTTCTCAAACTCTCAATGTCTTGAAAATTGTTCTTTTTAACAAAATGGAAAAAGTTTCGAGGATAAAAATCTTTTTGAAAGTGCGCGAATTTGTTAAGCAAAAATGAGTAAACTAAAATGAATAATAATTAATAAGTTGAAGTATTGTTGTAAATTTTAAGCTAAAAAGAAAAAGAAAAACAAAAATGGGACAAAAAGGAAAACATTTTAAGGCAAAAGAAACAAAAAAGAAAAAACAAAAAAAACTATGAGAAAACACAGGGTGATACTTTGAAAAATTATTACAAAGCATAAGCTAAAAAAAAAACACAAAAGAAAAAACACAAAAAAATATAAATGAGAAAATGTAAAAAACAAAATAAAAATGTGGCAAGGCATAGAAGTTGGTAAATGTGTATTTAAAGCTTAGAAATCAACCAATTGATTTTGTTTATTAATTTTTTGATTAAAAAATATTTATTTCCTTTGTTATTCATGTTCTTTGCTGTATATATTTTAAAATTTTTTAATGTTTAAATCAAACTAAACCAGTTGCTTTTTCTTTTCAACCACAAAAAAATTCGATTATTGAAATATGAATACAAAACCTTAAAAAATAAACAAAAATTAATGCAAACAAAAAAAAATTAATAAAGAAAATAAACAAAATATTTCAAATACAAACATTAATGTTTTTTGCAAACTATAAATGTGCATGTAAAAATAATAAGAACAAGTTAAATTATGGATGTGGAAAATCGCTATGCAAAGCAAAATTATAGAATTTAAAATATATAAATATATATATAAAAGGCTACAAATTATTTAATCAACAAGTATTTCACACATAACAACAATTCGATAATGATAAACAAAAAAACAAAAAAAAACAAAAAACAAAAAAAAACACTGAACTATATGTAAAACTAAATGATTGGCCATTTGCATAGATGATTCCATCGAGAAATATGTCGATAAAAAAGGAAGAAAAAATAAAAACACAAAATGAAACCATTTTAAATCGATTGAATAAAGAATTTATGAGAATTATATGTACATTAAATATAAACTGTTTTAATTTTTCGTTTTTGGGGTTCGTCATTTTTTAATTTACTCAAAAGGTTTCCCCAATTATTTCATACAACTGTGAAACAAAATAAAGAAATTACACTTTCTTTGTGAAAGTAAATGTATTCTAAATAACAGCTTGTAACAGCTTGATAAGAGACTGAAGAGGTGACAGAAAATAGATTTTCTCAGCGAAGGCTCAACTTTGAGTTATCATTTGATGAATCTCTTTTAAATAAATGTGACAAAAGTTTCTTACCTAAAGAAATCTGCAAGTCCCATTCGTTTCATTTAATGAAATGTATGTACATAGATTAGTCAGTATTATTTTAATTTGTTTTAAACACAAATGGTTAAAAATTCGCATAATTATTGGTTGTTCATTCGAATTCATTTCAAATTTGATAAACTGGTTAAATTGCTTCAATTTATCGAGTTTCCAAGCTATTGCAAACAGTTATTAAGTAAATAGGATAGAGAAAACATTTCTATTTATCACGTTAGATTTTCCTGGCTTAGAAGTGCATACAGAACTTAAAACTACATGAAGAATATTCTAAACAATTGAAAACCTAAGTAAATACAACTGCAGAAAGATTAGAAATCCCTAATCCTGTGTAGATTTAGTCCCAAATAAATATCTATCTTTCTAAAAATAATTGTGATAAGCGTGGTTTGAACATATATTTCTGTTTCGTACCTGTCTTCAATTGGCGAGGGTCTGCAATATGCATTTAAACCATCAAGCAAGTAAAGGTATTAGTTTAGTCTGTAAAGTGGTTTCAAACTAATAAGATGCAGCAATTTGTAGTTCTTTCCTTGCTGGTGGCAATGTCCGCTGGTCTACCTCAATACGGTTATGGTGGTCTATATCCTCCTAATGTGCCATATCAAGGCTATGGTGGACCTATTGGTTGGATGCCTGGATTCTATGGAAGATCTGGTTATCAAGGTGTACCTTATCCTACTAATGTGGCCAGTGTGCAAAGTGGTGAAGTAGTCGCAACAAAAACTTCTCCAGGGGGTTTCATTTCGCATGCAATTAACAATGGTGTTGCCAATTCTTCCGGGACATCTACGAGCTGGAGCTACTTTCCAAGTAATGGTAAGTAATTCAGATACTTATAGTACAGGTACTTTCTAACATTCTGACACCTTTAAGCTGTGCCAGCCGATCCAAAAGCTGTGTCAAATGACAACAAGAATCGACCTCCCAATGTTAATAGTGAATTAAACACTTTCTCACAAAAACAAGAAACTCTCCCAATCAATTCTGAAGTAGAACAATCTCCTCCAGCACCAACTAAACTCACTGCCAATGAAATAAAAGCAGCTAAGGAATCGATTTTGGCGTATAGGGAAAATGCTGCCATATTACTCCGTCAAGCTGATCAAATCGAACAAATTTTACAACAGCAGGAATGAAACAAATAAAGATTGAAATGCTTAACAAAATTATAAAAAATATCAAAATTACTTAGAAGTCCGATTTCAGGAAAAAATTCTACTTAATTTACTTGATCAATATACAAATTTGAGTCTGATATGTTAATGTCAAATGTTGCTAAAGATCGCTCAACCTAGCCAAACATAAATTAAAATTAAAAAGGCAAATGTTTTTTTAAGCTTTCACTCAAGCTTAGCTTTTTAAGCTTTGCGCAACTTAAAAAATGCCGTTTAATGAAAGGCAGCTTTGAAAACACTGGCGACCTCTAGCCAACAGCACTGAGAAACTAATTATGGATTCGGAACCAGTTGTAACAAATTTATTTAAATTGTGTAAGTGCCAATGAAGTGAAACCTCAGATTATCTCCTATTATCTGTAAATCTTCTTATTCAACATACCTTCAGAGTTAAAAAGCAACGACATCAAGCAATAGAGTAGGACTTTTCTATATATGTACATCTTATCGATTAGGCTAATCGCTAAAAAATTTCTTTAGATCCCACCATCTATGTATAGTATATAAGTTGGACTAGTGGTAGATACCAGTAACTTTCGTCGTCTACAGAAACCAATACGATAGTTGAAATCATTAAGTCTCTAAAATGATTTTCAACAGGATTATAAAGATTTTCATCATGGCTGTAATCTTGCAATTTCTTCATTATTAGTAAGAACACACCGAAGCCAATGCTAAGAATCGAAGGAAGGAACCAAAGTTCTCAGCAACAAACTGCTGGCTTGAGTATAAAATGTTTTACATCTGCAAAAGGATTTCATTTCATGTCCCAAATGTTGTATATATGACGCTAATTAAGTTAATTTTAAAAATTATCTTTGAGTTAAAGAATTATTTGATTAATAATTATATAGAAATTAATAGGAAAACATTAGTTGCGAATTTACATTATCTTTTGTCTTCGATCATCATTTCAAAGGTAAGAATTAAATTAATAAACCATACTAAATAAACCAACTAATAGACTAACTATTAGTTAGTATAATTTCAAATCATCATACTAAATATTAAATAAACCAACTAGTAGACTAACTATTAGTTAGTATAATTTCAGATCATCAGTTTTTTCTATTGAACAACTTTCCTTCCATACCCTTTAATTGAAACAACATTTTTAAATTTACATAACTATGTTTAATTTGTGTTTTAGTTTACAGAATTTCGTAAATTATGTTTCATTTGAATTATTATGCCCAAATAAATTAGATAAAGAAACTTAACTTAAGATTCCCATAATCATTTTTATATTTCTTCTTTTTGTTTTGCATTTGTTATATGATTTTCGTCTTTTCTTAAATTGAACTATATTTGTAATGACTGATTTTCGTTTTTTAGATGAAGGGTGAAAAAGATACAAAAAAAAAAGCACCAATCGAATCTTTTCTTCTTTCTCTCTCTCTTTCGCTCTAAGTATTAATTGTGCACCAATTGTGGTTTCTTGGCAAGATTTCACTAAACAAATTTTGCATGTGGTTGATGAAGACTTCTTCTCCTACTAATGCTGCCTACTTCTAAGACTTAAACATAACAACTTTTGACAATATCTGCTGAATGGTTAACGCTCACGCCAGGATGCCATCCAGAGCATGAATCACTCCATTAGTGGCTGGTATATTCGATGTGACCATTTGGGCATCATTCACTTTAATTTTGCCAGCAGAGGTCTTTTGTAAGATGACAGTTTTGCCCGTGTACAGGGAATCCTTGACCTGATAGAAACGCATGCCAGCTGAAAATAGAGCTCCTGGAACGATGTGCTTCATGGCAAACTGTTCGGCAGCCTCTTTGTCATTGTACAGTTTCTCGAGGGTATCCGAGTCCACATCGCTGAAACTCTTATCGACGGGTGCAAAGACAGTGTAGGTTTTGACACCTGCAAATAGATTGAATTAGCATTTTCTTGAACTCAGACTCATATACTTGACTCTTACCCTTGCTCTGAAGTTTCTCGGACAGGCCAGATGTATAAAGGATTTTTAAGAAATTGCTGAAACGTCCCTCACGATCGGATTGCAGAGTCTGGAGAAGATCACCCACAGGTAATGGGAACATTACTCGATCCACAGCATGGGCCACACCCTGAGGGATTTTAATGTCCTTTTTGTTCAGCACAACCATTGCGCCGTTAATGGTGGTCAACTGAGAGGGTATTAAAAGAAATTTAGTAACTCCAAATATTTGGATTCATTAACACTTACAGTTACATCGTTCCATTCCTGATCGTGCATATTGTATTGATTGACACGCAGCTGTGTGCCAGCCAGCGATACACCTGTCATCTCGTCCTGCAAAGTGGCTATCTCAAAGGATCCAGGAATAACATGATGGAGTAGTAGCTGCAATTAGAAGTTATCTATAAGTTAATAGTCCTTTTTCCCTTACACGCCAATCTTACTCCACTAAGCAGTCTTGGATTCGACTGGAATTTCTCTTCGGCACGTTCAGGTCCTCCGAGCTGGACTAAAAGGTTCTTGAACGCCTTATCGGTGGGCACAAAAATGGTATAGGGTCCCGTTTCATTGAGTATGCTGTCTAAGCCCGATTGGCGCAGATATTTGGCCATGGCAAAGAGACCATTGGATTTAAGAATTTGCAATAAATCTTCACTTGGATTGGATAGAATGGAACTGGGAGCTCCGGGATTAACGTGGGCAGCCTTCTCTGTGTTCTCCGTGTTCTCTGTCTCTTGGACAAGAGCATCAGCGTACTGTGGTACAGGTGGCAGAAGATCCGTTGACTGGCTAAGATCGGAGAGGCGTTCGGTAACCACTGGCAGATGAGTCGATGGCCCAGTTAGGTAAGAAGATGATGTCACTGGTGATGAATTGTAAATGGGAGCCGGTGTGGTTCTCACCAGACTTGCAGCTGCAGCGCTGGGCGTACTACTCGTATACAGAGAGCTATAATATGTTGAAGGTGAGGGAGTGGTTGTTGTTGTGGTCGTGGTGGTTGATGTTCTAGATGGATGATATTGACGATGATTGCTGGGAGTACCGCGTGAAATAAATGGAGCTGGTGTTGTTGTTGTTGTCGTTGTAGTGCTCGTTGTTGGCGCCTTAGTCGTTTGAATGATCTTGCCACTCTTTATTTCAACCACTTCGTCATTGGGCAGCGAAAGACGGGAAACTGATGGAGGCAATTTAATTTCACCACTGCGTATCCTCTCCAAAATACTCTCTACCTCAGCTCCAGTTTGCTTAGTCTCCTTTTCACCATTAGCCTTGACACCTTGGATCTTGAAACTACCATCAGACTGTTCCTCTAAGTAGACATAGGTCGCCTTTTTCTTGGGCGGCAGAGCAGCAGGGGCAGGTGTGGCCTTTGGCTTAGAACTCAAGCCCTCAATCTCATAGCCATCGGGAATTAGACCACGTTTGGCCAACTCCTCCAAGCTGGGTGGTTCATCTGAGTCAGAGGTGATCACTGCCGAACTGGCAATGCTGTTGGCTCCGTTGGTGACACCTTGAATATCTCCAGCTCCACCGCCATAAAGCGACGCCAGGCTGGACAAGTCCACACCGCCGGGCAATGATCCAGTTGGCAGTGTATCGGACTCTTGTGGATCTGGAGAACGTAGAATTTGTACCTTGCCTCCGCCGGGCAGCTCCAAGTCCTTGCTCTTAGTGGGTGCAATGTCGCTAAGGCTCAACTTGGCTTCGCCACCCAAAGCCTGTTGGGCTAGCAGTGTTTGCAATTGCTCTTGGGAATAGGCCTTTTGTCCTTGAACCAAATTGGGATCTGTGGTACGAATAACTTGCACTCTCTGACCATTGGGTAGAACTAAATCCATTTCATCGTAGGTCTTATTGCCTGTAAGCGGTTGCTGCGGATTCTCGGATAGGGCAGCTTTTAGTTGCTTCAACAGATCATCGCGGGCAAAGGTCTTGACAGGTTTCTTCTGAGATGATTTTGGGCCCGGGTATTTGCTTAGCTCCGACTTGACTTGGGCATAAATATTCTTCTTGGGTGTTGTAGTTGCTTCAGTAGTTGTTGTTGTAGTAGTTGTCGTCGTCGTTGTGGGATGCTCTTTGTAATATTGCTGCAAAGCATTACTGAACTGATTATAATCAGTTGGATGGGCCACAGGACGTCCCCTGGTGTATTGATTAGGATTGTAGTTGCCTCCATTATGTTGTGTAATTATGGTAGGAAGGACATGAGTCTTGATTTGATGCTGTTTAATGAGGAAATCTTCATGTTGCTGACGCACTTTATGCTGAGATTTCTCATACTGCTTAGCCACAAATTGTTCATGCTTCTGGATCAGTTTTTGTTTATATTCCTGATCGGCAGATTGGGCAGTTGATGGAGCTGGAGCATTTACAAACTGATGCTGGAATTGGGTTTGGGGTGGCTGCTGCTGCTGTTGCTGGTAAGTCTCTCTCGATGGTTGAGCTGGGAACGCTGTGGACTGAAGGTTGCCAAAAATTGGGGGCACAGGTAGTCCCAATTGGGGTGTAAGTTGATATTGTTGCTGCTGCTGCTGCTGTTGTTGATTGCTTGGTTGCTGTTGGTAGACAAATTGAGGCTGTTGTTGCTGCTGCTGTGGGGTCAAAGTCTGGAATGTTGGCACTGGAGCCTGACTGGGCAATTTCTGAGTAGTCTGGGGCAGAATCGGGGAATTGAATTGCTGTGGTTGCTGGAAGCCGAACTGAGCTTGTTGCTGCTGAAGTTGTTGCTGATAAGAGGGTTGTGGTGGAAAAGCAGTTGATTGTAGGCGGTTATCTGACAGAAAAAGAAGAAACTTTATGTGATTTGCTTACAAAAAAACAAGGACAGTGTCTTAATCTTACCATATTGTTTTGGTCGCTGAGATAATTGCTGCTGCTGCAGATGTTGCTGTTGCTGGTTACCGGCAAAGTTACGCAAATCCAAGAAGTTTTGATGATGAAGATCTAGATTGCCGCCGGCCTGTTGTTGTTGTGACAGTTGTTGCTGCTGTTGCTGCTGCGGCTGCTGTGGAAACTGGGGAGCTGTTTGCAATTGATTTTGCGTAGAACGCTGAAATTGCTGATTGCTTTGGGGTTGTTGTAGCTGCTGCTGCTGTGGGAACTGGCCAAAACGATGTTGCTGCTGCTGATGTTGATGATGAGCATGCTGTTGTTGCTGTACCTGCTGACGATGGGGAATGGGCAATTCAACACCAGCCTGAACAAAGTTCTGTTGATTGAATTGTTGCAGATTCAGTTGACGGCGATTTGAATTGTGAAAGGGCGGCTAAAATGATAATCGAAAGAAGTAAAAGTCAGTTAACAAGTTTCCATTAAGTAAACTGTAATAACTAAGACATTGCATCATTGCAAAAAAAAGGCAAAGGAAAACCAGATCTATAGTCTGGTTTTTCGCTTACACTTGGCTATTGAATTCACATTTCAAACATTTCCTTCACCATTTGGCCAAAAATAGACATGAACCAGTTTTCAAATTGTTTGCTGTCTGTTCCATTTTTTACTTTTTAGTTGCGCTTAATGGGAAAAACTAGATTTTGGTGCGTCTTTACATGGGTTACATGGATGGCATAGATTGTGGGGTCCTTGCCATTGAGGGTTAGTTGGTCAAGTTGAAGTGAATGTGAAACTAGTAACAGTAACTAAACTTGTACAATTTCGATTTGACTTTCAGCTGATTATTTAATATCTTTTCAGAGCTCATCATCATCCGCTTTAACTTGGATCTTTACAAAATCTTGAATAAATAATGACAAGTTTATTTCTTCTTTGGCTTAGCTTCCTCTTAAAATTGAAGTCACAATTGTAGCCCGTTTTCTTTTGTTTGTCATTATTCCATGGATCTCACAGTGTGACCTGCTTATACAATAACAAATCCCAATCCCCCATGCCAATCTCTCAAAGCATGAGCACCTGCCCCTGCCTCCGCCCCAAGCTCCTCTCTAATATGCTCGTCATACAAAAATTCGGACATCATCCGCCAGATATTGCCGTTAGTTATACAACAACAAGAAGCTGTATTCCAATATGTGTTTTTTTTTGTTGTTGTTTGGTTTATGACTAAACTGCTGTATGTATAATTTAATTGCCAGGTCCATAAATCTTTTCGATGCCAGTTTGAGTCTGATATTCCCTAACCTATCCAAACTTCCATCAAACCACGCCAGTAAAACTCTTTCTTTTCGCATGGTAATTATGTTGTTGCCACTAATGATGCGGCTCATCATCATGATGACGATGCTGCTGCTGCTGCTGCTGCTGCCACTGGGCTGAAGAGATGAGGCTTATGATGATGCCGTCAATGTTGTCAGTGGGGCGTATTATTATGCAATCGCTATTGTAAAGAAATTATTCAAGTTGCTACAGCTCAGTTCAAGCAACTCACTGCAATTACTGTTTCAAGTGTCCGACTATTCGAGTGTGTTGCATTCAGTAGTAAGATTTAGTGGGTTAGTTGACTAGTAGAAAAGACCAGAAACAATATTCCTAAATACAAAGAGAGCTTAAAGAGATAAAGCATTTACTTTATTTCAAGCATATTGAAGCATACAAAAATAATTCTAAGATCGTTGTATAAGTAACAAACAGCTAAGTCATCAATTTAATTGCATTTTAAAGTACTAGTAGCAACTTCAAAGTGGCTAATCAAAAGAACTCTACTAAAGACATGCCCATTTAAACATTATGTAGTTAGCTTGTCGGCTCCACACCCCTTTTCTAGTACCTTTCAATGTCTTCCAAAGCTAAAAATTAGCCAAATTCATTTGTTGAACAAGGTCAATCGATGGTCTGGCCCAAATTCCTCACACAACATACACAAAAGCATCAAAATGCGACAAAAGCCTTAACACTTCGCATCAATTGCAATTGAAGTGTCTTCAATTCAAGTGACAGTCCATGAAAATGAGTAGATAAACAAATCAAAATTCAATGGCTTTGAATGAAATACGAAATTCGTTTCAAAGGTCTATTCCATGATGCCCAAGAGCATCTATAACATAGACGAAGGAAACAGAGAAGAGCAACAAAAAAAAAGCTTAAACAAAACGGCTAAAAAATGATTATGAAAGACCAACAAAAACAGTTTGGCCAAAAATGATGAGTACGCAAAAGGGCGTGATTTTATTTCTTTATGACCATTTTTATTTTTCTGGATGGTGGCAGTCAATGAAAATTTCACAGTGAAATAAAGTTATGAAATTTTTATGCCATTTCTTTCGTTGGTTAATGCAAATCTTTTTAGCTTGTGCAAGGTCTGGGCAACGAAAGCGAATTCTTTTAATTGTATTTGCTTTTGCGTAGCTCTTAAGACTTGACGCTACTGTCCATCAACATCAAAGTTAAACAAATAAATTTTGTTATTGTGGGCGCCACCAAAATTCGCTTTGGACTCCTACTCAAGGCGAGGCAAGGCTAGGTAAGCATCAAACAAAGATACAGATACTTAGATAAAGATATAGCTACAGCCTCAAGACACGCAATTCGCATTCATCAGTTGCTGCTGCGTGAGGCATATTTATTGAATTGGAAAGTAAAACTTGCATTGCATATTTAAATTTATTTCTTACAATTTAATATAATTTTTTATTATATTCATCTTCTTCTTCTTATTTTTTTTTTTATGTTCGCTTGGCACGCAATTTGCAATAATTATTGGGGATTTTTGACTTGAAAATATTATTATTTTGTTTAGATATAATTGTTTTGATTGAGTTTTTGAAAGTATGTTGAGGCTAGCAAATTGAGTTATTTGTTTTATATACGATCAGTGAAGGCCAGTTTTAGTGGTTATGGAATAAGAGGATAGTTGAGAGTATTGATAAGTTAAAACGATATACCGGAAAATATACTTTAAACTATGCTTCGATATTGGTTTCGATCGTGGATTTTCCCAGCCAATAATTATAAAAAAAAACAATAAATTCAACTTTTAAACTATCCTTTTTTTAATTAAACAAATTTTTGCAATACATAAGTAGGTAGTTATTTATAAATAGCTTTGCTTTTATGTTTTTTTTTTGGTTTATGAGGCATTTAAAATATTTTACTATTATTTTATGCATTTTTTTTATTTCTCCACTTTTGTTGTGTGCTTATTCAAATTTAATGCCAATTACAGACAACAACCGAATATTATAACTAAAATAAAAGGCATCTCTCATCTTATTTTGGTAGAGCTACTGCAATTAGCCATATGAATATGTTAATTACTACTAACTGAAACAACCAGAAGCAACAGCTGACCCATTAACACGGATTTTCGCATGCAACTACCATTAAAGATGTGGGTTTATTTAAATTACAATTGAGCTGAGTTTGGGTTTTAGTATCTTTCAGATACAAGATGCTAATGATATAATAAATCTTTTGGTGGCTCGTTAAAAGTGTTGGAGTATGTCAAATTAAAGAGCTCTGCGTTGAGATTTTAACAGAATGTCCCCCAAAGTGCAAGTGGAATGTGAAGAAGATGATAACGATGATGCCAGAGCTAAAGAGGTGGAAGGCAACAGGAAGCTAACCAAAAAACGCAGTGTTCAACTTTTGCCATTGGCAGTTTTACCCAATTTTCAAAGCAACAATAAAAAAACAAAATTTAATTTATTTCTGTATGGCACTTTGTAATTGCAATGCATTAACATGTTGTGTTTTTTTTTTTGTCGATTTTCAAGTAGATTATGCAATCTTTGTGGCAAATGATGAGATGCAGTTAGCCATCTGATTAAATGTTTTACAAGCAAGCAAGCAAGAAATTACAGGATGATCAAACAACTTTTTTTATGAAATTATTTATAAAATGAGGTATGGCTTTTGCTTACACAGACTTCAAATGTGATATAAAACACAAGTCGATACAATCTGTTGGGCTATTAAACCTAAAGATGTAATTGTCTAGGCAATTGTTTCAAATATTTATGTCATCTCATATATTACATTTCAGTTTCAGTTTTCTTGTCTTACTCCTCTCAAATGATCTGCTCATAATCATTTGGATCTCATCTATTACACACAAAAAAACAAGCTAAAACTTTTGTAAATGATGCCCAATTGTTCAATGCTTGTTATTCCAGACAAATCGCGCTAATTTTTTAACAATTTAACCATCGTTGTGAGGTAAGGAAATGATAATATCTAACAAGAGTTGACCAAGTTTCTTTTTAGGTCTTGTTGATTTTTGTTTTGTTTGAGGCGATTGTTAAATAACATTTGTTTATTTTTTTTTCTTTTTGCTGTCTTTTGTTAGTGTTTGGATTGCAACTTCTTTTCTTTTTGTCTTCTTTAATGTATAGGTAACTGGTTAATGTTTTTACTTACGTTGTTGTAGGTGAAGCTTCGCTTGAGGCAATTTCTAATTTATTTTTCAGTTAATTACACAATTTTATGTAAATTTCTCTTTTCTGTAGACTAGAGCAGCTAGCATTCTTTGGGCTAATTACCTATTTGCCTGGCAATTAACATGAAATGGAATCTCCTCGCCTTGCACAAAGTTGCAATCAAGCAATCGTCCAAAGTGAAAGGGAATTGCCAAATGTTTTTAAAGATTGACCAACTAAACTAAAAGCCAAACAACAGTCCAAAACGAAGCCATCAAATGGTTAATATGCACCATGTGGTAACTGTCAAGTCGAAGCTAACCAGTTCTCAAGTATTAGATCTGTGAATTTACTTAGCCAGTTTTTTGCCTGAATTTAGCTAAAAGTATTTAAATTTTTCTTACAATCGATGAGTTCGATTTGGCAATAGTATGGGCACGATTTCCCAAAAGATTTCAGTTCAATTGAGTCATTGAAAATGAGGATAAAGTGATCATTTAATATTATTGGCACACAATAGGCGAATAATGCAAAGCAAATGATGGTAAAACTGAAAGTAAATGTCTTTTTTTTGTTTGTGTTTAAAAAGATAAACTATAAATATTATGAGCTTGATCAATAGACGTCAAATGAGAATATTATGCTTTTGTGATATATGAGTTTTTGTATTTTTTATGGTGCAAGGTCATGTCAAATCGATATTATTTGAAAAACAATTTCGAATAGAAAGAAAATTTTCAAAGCCAAGACTTTACGCAAATTATTTCGACTGTATTAATTTAGGAATTGTTAAAACTTTTCAGAATTTTCAACTAATTTGTTTCTTTGATGTTGTGTTTTAAGAGGCTTAGTTTAATTTCATTAAAATAACATGCTCAAGGCTTAAAATAATATACAATTGTAATGTTATTTTATTTTCTAAGTAATTGCCCACTGTACAATAATAAAAGAAAATAAAATCTAACCAAATTTTAGTAGACAAGCCTCAGAACGGACAGACTGAAGTCATGTGATAAAGAACTTTTTCGAATTCAAATGCTGACCAAAATGTTGATAATAAGCCAGAAATTCAAAAAGATGTTTATCCATCAATAATTTTTACTAATTGAAAACTTAAAAATCGAAAATTTATTATGAAATCAAATAAATTTAATTTCAAAAGCTGAGATAAACATTTTTACGAAGATTTAAATAATAAATATTCCATTAGCATTTTTTATCCAATTACAAAAATTTTATTCATTTGTTTCTCATTTTAAGTGATTTAATAATAAATTGTCCATCGAATGATTATTGCAGATGTATGAATTCTTCGAATAATAAAACATCTATTGCATACTTGTTCATTAAAAATTTAAACCAATTTGTATTGAAATCATACAACTACAGTGAAACCTCGATATAACGAATCTGAGGGGGATCGCAAAATTATTCGTTATATCTATTGATTCGCTTAGGTACTGAAATGTAAAAACGAGGTTTTTTCAAGGGACTTAACAAAAAATTCGTTATATTGGGTTTTTCGTTATAACGAAGTTCGTTATATCGAGGTTTCACTGTACAACTAATGACGCCGGTTGATGCCTTGTTAACACATTTTAAATAAACAAAAATTGACATTTAAGTGGCCTAGTTGTATCACACTTGCCATAATGATTTATTTCTTCTTGTTTTATCTAATTCCCACAGCACCGCAAAAACAAAAACACTTGGACATAAATATGCCAAAAAAAAAACAGAAAAATGGTAAACGCTTGTAACAACCTTGAGACGTCACCGAATTACCAAAAAAAGAAATCATCAATTGGCCAGCAAAAACCAACAAACATCAACGAGGTACAACCAAGAGTCACAGAGGCCATAGGGGCAACCATGGATGATGATGAAGACGGAAAAAAATCTAGTGCAAGACTTAAAGGCAAATGCTGAGACAGGAAACTTACAAACGGGGCCACCGAATTCCGTTGCCATTGGCCACATTGACAACATGGCCGAAAAGAAAAAACAACTCAAGTTGCGCAAGTTGCTTTTGAAGAATTTATCGTGAGCCTCATTCACTCATTCACCACTTGGGTAACTTTTAATTAAGCCAACTTGAATGTTTTTTAATTTTTTTTACTATTTTTGGCTTTGATTTGAACTATTAAATTCTAATTAACATAAACAACATAAATGCTTAGCTAAACTGTCAGACAAATCACTTTCACTGCTCAAGAGAAGCAAAACCAAAACTAAAACCAAGACCAAAAATGAAAAAAAATAAAAGCGAAACAAAACGAAACCAAAACTGAAACAGAAAAGAAATTTACAAAATTTTCGCTTTCATTTCATGCTCCTTCTGCATCTTCTGCCTCTCCATCTTCGTCTATGTGATGTGAAATCAATTATGACTTATTAACAAATTAGCCGGCAAACTTTAGTCATGTAACTGACAGCTACTTTGATACATCTGATCATCAGCAGTGTGGAGATTAAGTTACGCCCTCTACAAGCGATAGAAAATTTCAAATATTCCTATGCCACACTGACTCACAATCAGTTGTAAACTGGTTTCACTATCTTTTTTTTTCTGCTGCCTTCTACCTGTCCGTCTGCACAGGTATCTCACGCCCGGATCTACTCTCATTAGCATAATACCAAGTCAATTTGATTTGACAAGCCAAAGGCATTTTTCGACTAATATGCCAAACGTTGTCGTAATCAAGTTGGTCAAATAATTCGAATAATATGAAAAAGAAAGAGAGAGAGAAAACTCCAATATTTAAGTCTGTGTTATGGAACTTTCTTTGTTTTGCCTGATGTTTCTGGCTTTGTCTATTAATAGAAAAAAATGTATCTTGTAGTTAATAAAATGGAAAAATGTTATGGCTGGTTCATGATTTATATTGATTCCAATGGGAGGTATAAAGTGTATGACATAACATTGTAAATACTTGATTAATAGATGCAATATAAAGTTTATGTGATAAAAATATTGGCCAGAAATTTGAAGTATACCCAATTCCATTCAGTTTCAGAATTTATGCAAATGCAAATTATTTAACAGTTTCATTCAAGTTGCACTTCCTCACCTTATTTATTGATTAAATAGCTTATTTTGATATTTAATTATTTCAAATCACTTAAGTAGAAAAGAACAAGAATTTAAAAAACACTTCGTTTAATTGAGTTCCAAAAATATTCTATAGGGGCCCATCTTAGTTTACTTATGATTTCAGAGATTAAAATAAGGAAAATAAAAATACTGAATTCTTTAATTGGAAAATCTGATCCATTTTAAGCCAATTGGGTTACAACCTAAAACAATTTTGGAATTTCCAAGATAGAAAAGAGAGTTGATTTCTATAGCAACTTATTTCTCATCTATGTATATAGTAAAATATTTGGCTGAATAGCCTTTAAGATATAAAAAGAGAATTTTTCAGGGACTGTAAATAATGATTATTTTAAGTTTTTTAATAGAACAAATCTCTATACTTTTAAGAACATTATGAGAGACAAAAATATACCCATACATTCGTACATGCTTAATTTATTATGATTTAGAAATTTGCACTTTTTAAACAATTGATTAAAATTTTTTAAAAATTACTATTTTGCAAGTTTTAAAACGAAACATGTCATGATTACAGTCCCTGGAAATACATATGTACTTGTACTCTACTTTTTAATTGCATCATTTTGTATTTATTTTCAAATTAACATTAGACTTCAATATTTGCGGTATTATGTTTCTAGTTTCTTTGAATATATTTAATTCATTTGACCTTGCCAAGTTTTACTTCAAAGCATTGGGCTCAATTACTTGATAGACTGACTTATACACGAAAACTTATACATAAAACTCTTTATGACTAATACTCTATTCACTCTATGCTGATGGCCGCTGGGTTTTTTTTTCGCACTTTTGATCAGTCACTGGCCAAAGACGCCAACATTCAAATTGTCAATCAATTGACACTTTCGATCAACTTCACTTGCTATCTCCGACCTGATGTGGGTCGTCGTGTTGGCATTTAATGACAACCACAAGAGCACCTGTCCACCACAAACCCCCAACCCCAAGCCCAATCAACAAACCCAATCCCAAACCCTAGGCGCAAGCGCATTGATTGTCTTTGGCATTTAACAGCAAGGGAAAAAAAGAGGTAGAAAAGAAGAAAAACGAAAGCGTTTTTATATGCGCCATGCCATTGCCATGAATAGCAGCAAATGCTCGAACGTGAAATTAACATGTTGCATACACAAAAGAAAGACAGAAAGAAAGAGAGACAGTGTGGCAAAAAGTAGAGGAAAATATGCAGGAAAAATATGACAAAAACAAAAAATAAAAAAAAAAAACCCTAACACTCTTGGGGTTCAGTGGCTTTTGGGTTTGGGATTGACTTTGCTATGCATGTTGATTGATGATTGATTGATGTTTTCACCAGAGAAAACTGATTTTTTTTTCTCCCTTAACGTCTTATGACTTTAGGAAAAACTAAAGATGCTGAGGCATGACACAACAAGAAGAAAAAGGCTAACCAACAAAGGTTAGCTTGGGTAAGGTTAGGTTACCATAGGATGAAAAAAATTGATTGTAATAGGTTTTTTTATAAGCTAAGCTCAATGAATATTATGATTTGTTGTAAGACATTACCATGCATGGAAAAAAAACTTTTGCCAAGATTTGTTAATAAATGTCTTAATAAAGTCTTTTGATTTGATGGTAGAAGATGCCTTTTGGTAAGAGACTAAACTCTGATTTGGAAAATGAATTGGTATTTATATAATTTTGATCAATTTGACTTAAACTATCTCAAATTAATGAATGGCAGTCATTTTTTTGTAGTAATCGCATTATATGTTATATAAATTCAAGAAACAGTTGTTTTGAAATGTTTGATATATATTTAATAGGTTTGATAGGGGACATTCATTAATTACATGAGTTTGGAATGTTGGGAAATGGTCAAAGCAAATCGAGCGAAATTCCATTTTATAGGAGGGACCCACATTCAAAACTTTTAAGTGAGCTTTACAATTAAAAATTGGTTAATATACGTTCATGTGATTAATGAGTGAATATTAATGAATATCTTTACATAGAAAAAAGTAGAATTCCTTTTTAAAAGACTTGTAAAAGCAAAAGCCATTTTTTAATAGACTCATTTTTTAAAAGAGAAGTCCCTTAATTTCATTTACCTACATACATATATGCAATGTATGTGACTTGTTAAACCCAAAAAAAAAATATATATAAAATATATTCCGGCAAGTCAAGTCACTCAGTTACCCCAAAAAGTTGCCTATATACATTCCAAAACCACTGACTAAATTAAATTCTTATTACTAACCAAGTATAACTTTACGCTTTAGATATCTCTTGCAATGCCACATTATTTTTGCTAGTTATATGTATTTCTTCTTGTAATGCATTAATTATATGGTATTAGCATTACCCCAGCCTTCGAGTTGAAGGCTCTCAGACATGCAATTGCATTGCTATCATCCTACAGTCTCCCGCCTTCACAAACTTCCCCCTAACACCTAACCCGCTTGGCCATATCATTTGTCAGAAGGCAATGCCATTGTTTTTATTTTCGGAATGGAAAAGAAGGGGAAAACTTTTTTTGTGTTTGTTTTCGAATTCATAATTTATGGGTTAGCAGTGCTCCAAAAAAAAAAAAGAAAAGAAAAGTCAGCAGTCTGAATGAGTCGAAAGTGAAGTTCTTTTTAATTTTAATTACATTTACTTAATCATTTGGCTTTTTGTGGCTAAACAATTAAGTCATTTCGTAGATTATATCGGGGGTCTCTAGGCTGGGTTTAGGAGTTTGAGTCTGGGTAAGGTCTCTCGCTTGATATTCGCCAAATGCTGGAAATGGTTTTCTGGGTTTTAGTTGAGTCTGGTCTCGTGTCCGTATTTGTGGTCACGCAAAGCTTTCTCAGAAAAAACAGAAAACCAAAAAATAATGCAAAGCTTCATGCAAATTAAATACATTCGCTTGTGTCGCGGTAGGTCTCTAGGGGTCCGGGTCTGAGTCCGACAAATGTTTTAGATTGCCGCCAAAAAGCTTGCCCACTAAAGTCAGTAAACTGTAAACTTGGTTGCAGTTCGTGACAATATTCAGCAATTACCCCCGTCTCCCGTCTCTTCACTGCAATCCTCTTCCCTGCCAGTTGGCAAAATTGTTGACCATTGTTTTGGTCGGTTAGTAACCTCCATGTGTTTGGAATTGTGAAATACTATATACACACACAAATGTGTGAACGCATGGGCAATAGTTCTTTGATTATTCAGTTATTTGGGTATTCCGCTCACTCGAATATTTCGCATATCTTTACTTCTTGCTGGCCCATTAAAATTTCTTCGAAATCGAAAGCAAGAAAAAATTGTTGTTGATTTTTCTTTTGCATGCCTAACTGATGCACTCAAATGAACAGAAGAAAAAAAATTAAAGGGAAAAAATGTTAACAACAAAAAAGACCGCAAAACAAATTAAAATTTATTATTTGCAACAAAACGAAACACTTTGAAATGAAATTGCAACTCTGAATACCTTTGCGGTGCAGCAAATTCAGCCAAGCCAAGCGAAAAGTGTTTTCCATTTTTGTTGCTGTTTTGTTGTCTTTACGCCATTCCGAAAGGAAAACTGAAAGTGGCAGACTCTTAGCTCCTACGGGGCGGGTAGTGGGACAATGAAGGCTTTGGGGCTATTCGGTCGGTCGCCAGCGATAATGTGGCATGAAGATGCTCGCCGCACTCTAGTGTGAAGTGGGTTGGCTGCATCCACTTCGTATGCATAAGCCAGCGAGTAGTTGGGTGGTTGAGGGCCTTCATGACAGGTGCTAAAGAGACTCCCAAATTTGTGGGGTACTTTGACTTTGGCGTAGCCATAAGAAAAGGGGCATGCCTAGGGGCCAGCCAAACGCAATTGCATCAGAGGTGGGTAAATAGCCACAATTGAAGTGGTCAGCTGAAGATGCGGAAAAAATGTTATGCGAAAATAAAATTATGAAAGAGCTTGTTAGAGAATTTGCTTATGTGCTTTTGTTTATATAAAATATTAAAAAGAACTGTCTTGATATTGAATCTACAAACATAAATTAATCACAACTAAAATTAATTCCAATTTTAATTGCTATTTACTATAAATTTTAATTTTTTTTTATTAGAAACTGTCTAATAACTTTTGTAAGTAAAAACAAGCCATGAGACGGGAACATATTCAACATATTTAAGTGAAAATTCTGGATCTTTAGATACTTTAGATACCATTCAAAAAGACTTTCCTAGTATACATATATTGCCTTACAAATATCTCGTGTGAATGTGAGTTAACGTCTAGTTGAAATTTTCGCTAAATTTTCCAATGAATCTTGGCTTAAATTAAGAATCTTTATTTTGGTTTAAAATTACTTTGATGTAAGCAACTTGTTCTCTTGTTATTATTACAGCCAATTCATTTGTTTTATAAGATTTCTTTATTTAAACTCATTCAAAAATCAAGAAGTTGATGGGAATTATCTAATAAAAATAAAAATAAATATTATTATTATTTTCACCTAAAAGTTTTAAGAATTAATTGCATCATTTGAGTCAATTTCCTCCATCCAATCTAGAACTTAAAAAAAAATAACGTAGACAATTTTTTCATTACAAGAAATTCTAAATTCCCAAAAGCAAATTATTTACCAACCACCAATAATTTATTTGCATAATTTACACGATGAAAGCATTTTTAAATCAATTTGTTTATTGCATCAGCATGTAGCAAAAGCCACAAAAATGTCATTAATTGAAAATGTTTTTGAAAAACGCAAAAACCAAAAACCTAAAGTGCAAAAAGAAAAAACCAAATCAAATGGACAAGTTTCAAAATAATTTAACTCCCACCTCGGCAGTGGCAGAAGGCGAAACAGGCGAAGAAAAACAAATTATGCAACTTGCAACTCGTTGGCCTGGCTTGCAACATCCCAACAGCAACAGCAGCAGCAGCAGCAACAACAACAGTTGGAGATTCCCGCCTCGTTTAAATCTTGTTTTTTTGGGAACTCGATGCCAGGCAAATACACAAACGCTTCTTCATTTTCGCGCAATAAACTTTTCACCCAAACAGACCACAACAACAGCAACAGCAACAACAAAAACGAAAGTGCATCAGCCCAGGCAAGCAGCAGTCGGACTGAGGGACAGACCAACAGCCAGACAGAAAGACAGACAGACAGTCAAACAGACAAAGCAAACGACCATAACCAGTTGCCCAGTTTTGTGTGAACTCTCCTCTTGGGCTTGGCTATTGCATTACGTGGATGCTTCGTCGGAGGATCGTTTGACTTTTTGGCCATATTTGCCATACGATTGGTAAGAAGAAGATGCAACTAAAAAGCAACAATAACAACTTTAAGGAAAAAACCCGTTTCATGCGGCCTATGAGTAATGCGGAAGTTGACACTTGTCTGGTTACGGATTGGTTGGATGCACCAACAGCACTACTATCATGGTGGGTGAAAATTGTCATTTTGCCTTGATATATTTACTGCATAGGAGCAAGACAACTAATTGCAGCATACATCAGGCAACAACTGAACAATTCCTATAAAACATAATTTGTAATTAGCTAAATTTGTTCAGAAATACAAAAAAAACGAGATATGGAAGTTAACTTCGGCCTTGCCGAAGTTTATATACCCTTGCAGTTCTTTATTATATTTAATTCGATAAGAAAAGTGAAATTTCATACATCAACAGCATTAGTTGTCGTATTATGAATATGCTCAAATATTTTTCAAACTACTGAATTCAAAACACATTTAATGATTATTAAACAATATATGATATAGTAGTCCGATCCCGATGATTTTCATACTTTATCTCACACAGGTAATAAAGAGTCTCCAAAAAAAATTTCAACCCGATATCTCTTAAGATGGCTGAGTAAAACGCATACGCACAGACGGACGGACAGACGGACAGACGGACATGGCTATATCGACTCAGCTTCTCAAGCTGATCAAGAATATATATACTTTATGGGGTCGGAAACGTCTCCTTCTGTGCGTTACAAACATCTGACCAATTTTATAATACCCTCTGCAAGGGTATAAAAAAAAGTAGAAACTATGACAAAATGAGTTTTGTTGCCCAAACGATTTTTAATGACCTGGAAGACGATGGCTCAACTGTCGCATTGCCTGTCAATAGGCAGCTATGAATTATGTTCCAGGCCCTTTTATACTTTCTTTTTCGTTGTCTTTGCAGACTAAAATGTGAAATTTTTTTCCGTATACCTTTCGATTAATGGCAAAAATAAAACAAGAAGAAAAAACTTGAAGCATTTTGTATAATGACTTAATAATTGAAGATATTAAACGAAAGGGGGAAGTATCTCATCTTCCTTAGATCACTTGATTTGTTGTAGCTTTTTTTAACTGCTTCTTTTTCGTTTAATCAAACGAATCCACTCAAAGATGAAATTGATTTAATGCCCTAACCAGTTGGTGGCCACTTTTTTTGGTCTCTATTGCCCTCTCTCATTATCCAACACAAAAAAGCCAATCAAACGAAATCGCATCGAAGCGTTGAAAGAAGGAAGGTGATTAGCGTTCAATTATTTTATTTGTCTTGACGATGGCTAACTGAATGGCAGCAATGGCTAAAACCAATTCGATTTACTTATTTGATTTTGTGGCGCCAGTTTAGGGCCAATTGAAGTGCTATAATGATACATGATTAGCTCTATATGAGTGGCTATGCAGACAGTTCGGCAACTTTCATTTTTCAAGCGCCCCACAAAGGTCCATTAACAAGTTGTCACTTTACCAAATAAACAGAGACAGCTAGAGGTGAGTGAATAAGAACGAGAGAGAGGGGAGATGCCCAAACCATATACTGAAATATCTTTCAGATAAATATGCAACCGAAAAACAAAATAAAACAACAAAATATTTATAAAGATCTCTCGATTGACCCACTTTCCACCTGCCAACGAAAACCGAAGCAGAACCTCCAATGAGATGAAGTCTCAAAAAAAATACAACAATAACAACAACAGCATTAACAGAAAATGAAAAGAAATTACAATGAAAGAGCACAACAGAGAGATAGGGCTGGGCCGCCAATCTCTGTCAAAAAGATACAACAAATTATGGCCAACACGTTTTGAACGTTTTGAATGCCTCACTACCTCAGTCTCAGTTGATTTAAATCTCATATTAATCATTCGATGATAAGCATTTTACAATAAATTATAATATCTTTAATCCCCCACACTACTGCTAGCTTAACTGACAACATTTTATATAATATTGAATATTTTCAGTAATGATTATACAATAATTGGAAAATCAGGAAAATTAACACTTAAGTGTTAAGCATTAAAGTAATCCATCAATGGCATGTTGTCGATAGTTTCTGCAAGTCAATATTTGGAGAAAATATTTCAACTCTTTGTTATGATTTTCAATGAACTGGTCACTACCTTTATTTGGTCAGCTATCACTTTATGTAATCAAAGCCTGTCATTAAAATATATACTAAATTTGCTAGTAATTATTATTATTTGCATTAAAAGTGCAAAAAGTTAACTTAACAAGTATTACATTAATTTACTTGTTATATACCAAATATTTTTTTTCAAAAGTAATTCCTAAGCATTTTAGAAGCTCAAGCAAATTTTGTTACTTTTTTCTTAAAAAATTAAAGCTATCTGTTTGAGAATCTTTATTTTATTTAAACTTTTAAGCAATGTGGGACTGTTTCATTTTATTTACTAAAAGCAAATAGAAAATTTCACAACAAAAAACTTTTATAGTCTTAATTTCAACACAAAATTGACTTATGTAACCACAGCTTACGCTAACCATTTAAATGAAACTTAAGTTTTCGAAAAAATTTTGTAATATTCCGTTAGAAGTTTACTTTTTTTCTTTTAGGGTTAAAATTCTGCTGTTGATTATACATATGTATTTCTTGCAGTATCCGAGTTGGTTTAGAAAAGTAGCCCAAATCAAGCAACATACTAAGCTAGCTGCGTTCAAATTTGAGTGTAGTAATTAATTTTTGGTCTAAGCCAATGGTTTTAGTTTTTAGTGCTTAAAAGAAATGCTTAGGTTGATAGTTTACAATTATATCTTAGATTGATAATAGGAATAAATACTAAAATTGTGTGGTCTCAGCTTTAGAGAGCTTACAAAAAAAAAAGATTTTAAACTAGACAAATTGTAATTTCTTTAAGCTTAAGTAAGCCATTTGAGATACTTCCGCATGTCATAAGAGTGATTAATCAATGGTGAATCTAGGAATGTGAATGAGCCAACTAACTATACCCATTTAAGATCAAAAGACCCTTACATATACGGTATAAATTTACATGATATAGTTAAAAAACAGAATGAAAATTATCTATATTAGGTAAGAATACTTCAAAAATTGTGTTTGCCAATTGGTTGTCAACAAATTTCAATATAATAACTTAGAGTATTAATCCTAAAACACAAATGAGACATTTGGCTTAAGGGAAAAGGTTCATTCGGAAAGTCTTTACAGAATTTCCTAACCGAAATTGATAATCAAATCAAAAAATATCCCAACCTATAGCCAAGGCATTAGGATTTCAGATCTACTCAGATCACAATTTAGGAAATGTAAGTAACACAAAAAATCAGATTGAGCTTAGTATAACATTTGATTAAGTAAAATATGTAACCATTTTAAAATATATCAAAGGAAAAAAGACTAATGATCTGAGTTTACACTTAAGTAAATTCAAATCATAAATCAGTCAGTTGCCATGTTACACATATTCAATGCACAATTGAAATTAATCTGTATCTTTTGGTCGATTTTGCCATTGTCCTTAACCTTTTCTCACTGCTGTTGAAATTTCCTTTTTCCTTTTTGAGCTCTTGCACAACTTTTGTCTTGCGAAGAAAAACGTGTTGTTTGTGCCGCTTCATCTATCCTCTATTGATATAGAGTTTTGCAAGTTTTTTTGTTTTGTATAAGGCAATGGCCTTCCGATTACATACAAATAGTAATAATAAAAAAAACGAAAGAAACCATCATCATCTTCCTTTTGTCTGAACAGGAACTGGTTGCAACCAAACAGAGACAGAGACTTGGCTTTTATATATATATATATATATTAACTATTTCTTAATTTCAGCTTTTATTATTTCTGCAGTCGTGTAAACATAAAATTGCTGCCACTACAACATCTGCTACAACTGTTGGGCCCAAACGTCCAGCAGCAGCTTCAATTCATTGCGCCAAGTCAAACCAAACCATGCCAAAGACAAAAAAAAAAAAAACACTCAACCGAATCCGCATCCCGAGAGTAACAACAATTTGCTGTCATCGAACATGTTCAGTGGGCATACTCATTGTTGTTGTTGTTTTAATTTTTTAATTTTTGCCATTTTATTTAAATTTTTTTTTATGTTGGGTTTCTTGGTTTGCTTTCACTTTTGTTTGGGGCCGCAAAAATATTTATGAAGATGCACGAAGTCAAAAGAGGAAAAGAATTAAGAAAATTAAGTAACAAGTTATTGAGTTCCCCGTGGAGCCCTTAGGGGGTTTGGCATTTATTTAAATCGATCAATGTGAATGGATGAATTTACCCATAAATGTATATATTTTTGTTAAGCATCAATGAAAGCGAAGACTTCCTTGAAGTGATATCATTAAATTAGCCTTGCTAAATGCAATTTCTTATAGAGGATTGACCCATCTTTCTATTATTTATTTTAAATTTTATTAAAGCTTTATACTAGCTTAGAGTAAATATTACAATAGAGTAACAAAAAATTATCGCGGAATGATTAAAAATGTGTTAAGATCTCAATTTTAATCAGATTAGTGCACGTATTTTTTATTCCATCGTTTAAATAACTTAACAAAAACTAATGTTTGGATTAAAATGAGGAAATTACGCGCTGTTTAAGACATTAATGATTAACAGAAGCTTCAGATCAAGACTTCAAGATGTTTCTTTCATTGAAAATGCAATCATGAATATTATTTTTGATCACGTTTTTTTGTTTGGAAAATGTTTATTAATTTAAAAAGTTAATGAGACTTCGTCGTGAATTTTTCGAAGTTTAGCAAATTCCAAAGAATTTCTATACTAATTTTGATAATTTATATTTCTTTCTTTCTTTCGCAATTATTTTCTTCAAGAAGCATTCAAGAGTCGAAGAATACTGGTAAACTATTTTTAAAATAAAACTTCCTATGACTTGCAATTTTCTTTTAGTTTTTTTTTTTCTTTGTGATATATTTCTTTGTGATTTTTTTTTTTTTTACTTTTGTTGTATTTGGCCTTTCTTTTGTGTGATTTCTTGACCAGTCCAAGTGAACAGGTTTATAATCTAAACGTTGTCTCATACCATTATGACTTTTACTCTCGGCTTCCTTTGCATCTTCATTTAATCACAATATACAAGACTGGGTATAAACATATGTGTGTATGTTTGTGTGTATGGAGGCATATATATGTATAAAAAAAAAAAATATTTTTGTGAAAAGGGAAAGTTCATTGAGGCGTTGAAAATCATTTTCGTTTGCAGTTACAATTAATATGAAAATTTTATCGTTGACTTAAACAAAAATATTTTGAATAATTGAATTGTTAAATAGGCTCTTAGACATTTCCCCCCAACTGGGTAACCCAACCAATCTCACAACGTCCCCCCCCCCAACTCTTGGTCAATATGTAAAGAAAGCCTTACGCAAGTCTAGGGAATTTTCGTTTTGTTTTTGTAGTTGCATATTTCAGTTTGAGAAACTTGTCTAGCCAAATTTTTGAATTCAATTCCTAATCTAAGCGAGGTAGCTAACTTTCATTTGAGTTCCATTTCTTTTCATTTTTTGCCCAAGATCTTGGCCTCAAACTGTGTCAAGCATGTGAAATTTTAGCCAAAGTCAATTCAAACCATAAATATTTGCATAACATTCAATGGGAAATGTTATTTGTGTGATAAATATTTCTTTTAATGATTGTTTGGCCGTACGTCTATCTGGCCCAAACTGTATTGATGTATTGGCACATATAAATATGCCTTTTGTTAACGGATATGTGGAACAACTGACGTCGTCTATTATGACTCCTATGACTTTGTTCAATATTAAAAGAGACCAACGAATGATAAAAATTTAAAAGACTGAAAAGTGAATCTATTGAAATGATATTGTGGTTGGGAAGTAGTTTATAGCCATCATATCTAGGTCAAATCTCAAATATTGGTATTCCACAATGAATCATAATTTTGAAACGGAACAAAGTCAGTTACGACTTAATCAAGCAAATCTTCAAAATTTAAACTGCAAATTTGTTAAATTCTTTACTCTGAACTAGCCAATGTTTAAGTTGAGGGAATAATTGTCTTTTATTTCCATCTTGAATTTAAGTTTCAAAATTTAACTGAAATATAATATATGGAGATATATTTCCATGATTCTAAACGGTTCGATTTTTGTCTTTCATTTGACTTACCCCATTGTGTAGTCCTGCATTCGGCGGTGGTATAAATCCTTGAGCATTTACCGTTATCATCCATAGGCACAAAGTGCCCCACATGGCCAATAAAACACGCATGATTCACAATTGAAAAATGCTCCGCGATATTCTGTTAGATTTATTTATTAAAATTTCACAATTTTTCGTTTGTGTTTTAATTCTCAATAAGGTAGAAATGAGATTTAAATTTGTTTTGCACTTTTCTTTTTTTAATTTTCGAACTTTTTTACTTTTTTTACGAAATATTACACACTGAATATCAACTATAACGTTTTCTATTTGCCTTATGCAAATAATCAAGTCTAAAAAGAATTTCAATTTTCAAAATTCCGTTAACGTGTGTATGAGTGTGTGTATGTGTGTGTTTGGGTCTAATGTTTATGTTGGTTTTTTTTTGGCGGGGGTTTTGTGATTTGCCGCAGACACAACTTGTCTGGTAAAAGTTCGATGCTTAACTGAAGATCATTAAACGTTTGGTAACAATTTAAGCCAAGCTTTGCAACGAAGATGCCAAAAAAAAGACGCCAGCAACAACAAGTCGTCAACGAAAGACGATGAGCAGTTTGGTAGACGAGCATACAGGGCTAGCCGGCAACATGTTGCCGGTAATGGCAAAATGTTGCACAGATTCGGGCCAAAGAGAAAGCAAAGAGAGCGCCAAGCGACACAGTGAACACAGTGAAAGAGAAAGTATTACGAGAGTTATGTTACTCATTTGCTCGGCTTATCGAATCCAGAAATGTATCTGACTAGCCAAAAAACACAAATATGATGCAGACATCATTATTTGCAATTCCGATTTGCGCGATTTACAGAAATAATCACGTAATTACCCTAAGTTGGCGTACTCGGAAGTAAGATTTGAGAACATGCAGAACATTTAAGCTGGCGCAATGAAGGCGTTATGGCAATGAAGAAGAATGCCATGAAAATATTTTGAATTACATTACAATCATGTTTCAAAAGCGATTAAAATTGAAATTCCACGACTACTTTGGCATTACTGATTCATAGTTTTTGGTTTTGCTTGTTTTTTGTACATGATTAATGCAGAGCTAGCAGCTTCACTGTGTGATCTATGATTGAGTTGAGTTAAGTAATTCCCGCTGTGATTGTATCATAAGACGATCTACTCATACTTACATCACTTTGAATAACAAGAAGGTAGCTTTGGAATTGATCGCTTATTGAGAGGATCACAGCTTGAAGCGTTCAATCATTGGTAGCAATGATCTATGGTAAAGTGTTTATCTCTTCGTTTACAGTTTTGATGGATTGTATGTAATTTAATAACTGATGATCTTAGACTTGGCAGAGATTATTCAATTTTAACAACATGCTAATCTTTCAGAATTCTCTTGAATGTTTTAATTAAGCTTTAACCTAAAAGTTTAGCTTATCAAAAACTGAATTTAATATAGTTTGTCTGATGATGAGTTTTTCAGTCACATTTTCTTAAACAATTCTCACATCTTAACAATCTCCAATCACTTTTGCTTAGCTCCCCCTCCCCCTCCCCCCCCATTCCCATATCCGATTATTTTAATTGGAAAATTGATTTCCTCTTGTGCAACAAGACAAGTCATTCTCAAATCCAGTCACTCCAGGGCATCCAACCATTGGCCCTTATCACACGCAGCCTAGGCCAATCAGTCACTACAGCTTTCCACACAATTATCACCAGCAATTTTCACAGACATATTTGTAGCAATTAAATAAACATTTCATCGCTAGCTTTCATTAATAAGTTTTTTCGTTTTTCATTTCTCAATGAACATGCAATTCTAAACCATCCAAAGACATGGCTGGCTTTACGATTGCATAAGTTTGCTTATCTGCCCCTTTTTTTCTTTAACTACCAGACAATGATAATGACTTCCAAAACCGAATGATGAGGCGGATTATTCAAGTCCAATGTTTAGAAATTTTCAAAATTTTCTATCATTTGATGTTCATTCAGTCTGTGTTGTTGTTGTGAAATTTTAAAAAACATAATAAAAAAAATGTACAAGTGTTTTCACCTGTTTAAAAATAGAAAAGGAAGTTTGCTGTCTTTTTGATTGTCTTTCTTTTTTAAATCAATTTCTAATGACAATTTTGAATGTCTTTACTAGCTCGCTTCCCACGCCAAATCAGTTTTTTTTCTGTATATAATTGGCAATTTCTATTACTGCTTATGATTTGTCATTAAATGTTAAGTGTTTGGGTCAAAATGGTCAGGTAAAGTAGCCAAAAGAGAGACAATTTGCAATAGGTAGCTAAATAAACGTGTTTGATGATCAATTGCTTGAAATGTTGTGGAAATTAAATAATAATAAGAAGGCGTAAAATATTGGTACAAATTTAAGAATGGTTTGTTTTATTAAAATTAAGACCAACCTTAGCTATCTCTGTGATTTTAAACTTCCTGCTAGTTAGGCTAGGCATATAAACCTTGCATTTATCACATTCAACTTTACCTTCAAAATAAGATAAGTTTTAATATTCAAAGTAATTCATTTTTATGGTCATTGTTATTTCAGTTACCGCACCTAAAATAGATGTCGCAATAGAAACTTACGAGGCCCAAGCTAATTGGAACCTTGGAAATTCATTTTTTTACTTATCATTCCTAAGGGACTTTGCTTTTTAGATGGTCAAAAGATTATTAATTGGCAAAATCGACTTTAAACCTTTAAAGTGTTGCAATCTAGAATGTAATGTCCAATCATAAATTCAAGATTTTATCACCAGAAAATACTTTGTAAATTTCAGTGATGGAATTTTGTTAGTATGAAGATTTGTCACACAATCACGCCCCCAATTGTATCCGCTCAAATAGCATTAGAAAATTAAGAAACTTTCAATAAAACAAGCAGAGACTAATAAATAGTTTTCCTTCGTTTATAAAAAAAATTATACCAGAAGACTCTGCGAAACATTTTCCTAGATTCGAAACTTAAGCAAAAATTATTTCTCTCATATTAAATTGAAATGTGTTTTTGTGTTATTCTTTACAAACAATTAAATCATGATTTATCTAAGTTTAAATTCAAGATTCCGGAAATAGACTTCCGCTTTTTTAAATCAACCAATAAGTTTCTAATCTTTGCTAAAAATGTTTGCGACTTCATCCCACGTTTCAGATACCATTTGACTTGATATAGTCTAATGCAGTTGTGATCGGAACACGTACTACTTTATATCAATAAGAAATTTATAAACAGAGGTCTTTATCAACCTACAGATTGAAGACTAAAAGATAGTTAGGAAAAACTTATAGATTAGCTTTGCGGCACTATAAAAAGTTGATCACGTGCATAGAATACGACAATATTGAATAGACACTCATTTTAGTTAAAACTATATATAAGTACAAAATATGAAAACAAAAAAGCGAAAGAACTTACATACTTATGTATATATATATGTCTTTAGCTAACTTTTTAGCTAATTTAGAAAAAAAAAAAAAATTTGGTAATACAAAGTTACGATAAGAATGCATAAGTTGTTGATGCCATTCCCTAAAGGTTCCCAGCCAGTCAATGCCTTTGCAACAGATTAACTAATAACGAATCAAGAAAACAAAAACCACACAAAAAAAATCACAACAAAAAACCAGAAAAGACTAAATGCTGTACAAATAACCAACAACAAAGTGCTTGAGGGAGAAAGACTTTCACCTTGCGACGAATGATCACAAGAAAAAGAAGACAGCAAAAGACAAAAAAAAAAAGACAGAAAAAAACACTCACACAGACAGACAGAGACACATATAAGAAAGAAGCGGCCTTCGAGAGATGCCATGGACCTGAAACGAACCGAACCCGACCTGGACTGGCTTGGCCCCCACCTGGCAACAAGTGGCCAACTGCAGCAACAACCGATCATGAGATGATCATGATCACCCAGCAGCAGCAAAAGAAGCTACGTCAATAAACCTTTGACTCAATGAGTCTTAAGCGAGCTGCGTCTGGTGCTTATCACTCCAAAAGCCCATCTTTGGTTAACTCGATGTTTTTGCGGTATGTGTTCGGTGTGAACGATCCGCTCCGATCGTGAGGTGGCGCAACTTTTACTTTTCATTCAAGAATGAGACAGAGCTAGGGATTTTCAACACATTTCTTGTTATTTATTTATCTATGAGTTTTTTTGTTTTTGTGGATTAAGTCATATTTTGGATTGTACTTAGAATTCTACTTTCCCTCGATGAGGAACACCCACGCAAAACACTTGAAGTCAACACACACAAAAGAAATGTTGACTGAAAAGTGAAAACAATGTTGGGACAAGCGTTCAAACATGTCTTTGTAGTATCTACAGTACAGTTGTGCTTGGTCTACTTTATTAACTTGACCATAGATTTCGTTAATTGTTTAATCGACCATCATTTATTAAATAAATATTGAAATTATCTCAAATACATTTACGGTAATTACTTCAAACTTGCCGCATTTAAATGTTGACCAAAACGGAAAACCAATATTGCTGAAACAGCAAAAAAACAAAAAAAAAATTGGCAATCATAGGAAATTGCATAATTTTAAAAGACCCGGAGAAAAAAAATATTAATAACAAAAACTAAATGAGCAAACTGAGAGCCAGGGTTCCCTCAGGCCAACTCTAATGGTGTCACGTGGAATCATTATTACAGACACCATCGCAGGGCAGAAAGAAATATCTGCTTGGTCTGCGAGTTGGAGAGAAAGAGGAAGTGGGTGAGGAAAGTGGACCGCAAAATAAAAGTTATACAAAAATGTAACCGTTTCCGTTTGAGTTTGGGGCGGCAAAATAGACAAAGCAGATGCTACGCAACATATGTTATGATAGGGAATTGAGAAGTTGATTTCATTTGCCATAATAACCCATGGAATTAGAGCAACAATTTGAAATAACCAATTAGTTTTCAGCCCTTAACACTTTCAGTAAATACTTTAAAACTGTAATAACATATCCAAGAATTTTTGACAAAAATCAAATTAATTTAAATTAATTAGTATTAAAATTGAAATGCGTAATGGAAATTAGTATAATAAATCGTGCCGTTGCAGTTGTAATATAAATGTATAATTTGTAATATATAATTTTTAAATTACAGAACCAGATACTTATCTTTAGATTTTAGATCAATAAATTGAAATACGCAATTGCACGAAAACATAGATAAAATTTCAATGAACTCCATGAAAGCCTTTAATGAAATTTTGAAAAAAAGAATCTATTAAAGTCTGATCAAAATTATGAAAAATTATATGTGCACTTATAATCGATAATAAAGCATCCATCTACGTTTGGTCGTATATCTTAGAACAAACAGTTTTATTTTCACTTTTAACAGAAATGAAAAGTAAATCACTTTAATCTTTAATACAGCATAGCAAACATTAAATTTAGTTGAAGAAAGCTTCATATCTTCAATTGGTTATTCCATTATCAGTCATATCTGCAAAATGTGTTTATGTTTGTTTAGCATGGTAAACTTACTGGCGAGATATAAACCAGCTTCTTTATCAGACACAGATACAATGTTTGACTTTTCAAATTTTTATGGTAAATGCTCATGGTCAATCTGACATTTAATTATCTAATAGCCTCGAGAGTACCATTGACTTTCTACAAGCTGTCTTTACATGTTGTAAGTATTATCATATCTTGAGTGGTTTCAGTGTTTGGTGTAATTGGATGTGGCGATAAGAATCCTCCAAGAACAATATAAAAGCCGGGCTTCACTTCCAGTGCATCGCAAAACAACGAACTCATTGCAATGAGAGCTTGTACGTTGGATACTTCAAGACTTTAGTACAATTTCTATATAATAATTAGATATTTTTTTTTCAGACAACTTACTAGTACTCACTTTTGTAACTGTACTGTTATCCTTTACCGGATGCAGCGGTGACAATAATGGACAGCTTTCCGTAGAATCTCCTTGTGACGAACCACATACTACAACAACAACAACCTGTAAGCCACCCACAACGACGACAACAACAACAACCTGTAAACCACCCACAACAACGACAACAACAACAACCTGTGAACCACCCACAACAACGACAACAACAACAACCTGTGAACCACCCAAAACAACGACAACAACAACAACCTGTGCACCACCCACAACAACGACAACAACAACAACCTGTAAACCACCCACAACAACGACAACAACAACAACCTGTGAACCACCCACAACAACGACAACAACAACAACCTGTAAACCACCCACAACAACGACAACAACAACAACCTGTAAGCCACCTACAACAACGACAACAACAACAACCTGTGAACCACCCACAACAACGACAACAACAACAACCTGTGAACCACCCACAACAACGACAACAACAACAACCTGTAAACCACCCACAACAACGACAACAACAACAACCTGTAAACCACCCACAACAACGACAACAACAACAACCTGTGAACCACCCACAACAACGACAACAACAACAACCTGTAAACCACCCACAACAACGACAACAACAACAACCTGTAAACCACCCACAACAACGACAACAACAACAACCTGTAAACCACCCACAACAACGACAACAACAACAACCTGTAAACCACCCACAACAACGACAACAACAACAACCTGTGAACCACCCACAACAACGACAACAACAACAACCTGTAAACCACCCACAACAACGACAACAACAACAACCTGTGAACCACCCACAACAACGACAACCTGTAAGCCACCCACAACAACGACAACAACAACAACCTGTAAACCACCCACAACAACGACAACAACAACAACCTGTAAACCGCCCACAACAACGACAACAACAACTTGCAAACCACCCAGCAAAGATACAACAACGACAACAACTACAACCTGTAAGCCACCCATAACAACGACAACAGCACCCTGTAAAGAAACAACAACCCCACCCCGTGAAATAACCACGGGAACACCCACTAACACAATTGAAGACCCAGAGGCATTTGCAGAGATTTTAACATCGAGACACAACTGTCGTGGTGTACAGGATGGCACCCTCTATGTCGATCGTCGCCATTGCAGCCGATTCTATATATGCAGCAACAATCGCTCCAGACGTCAAAATTGCCCCAGTGGTGAGTGGTTCGATCGGCAGTTGAAAACATGTCAACCACGTGGCCAAGTTACAAATTGCATTGGAAATCGTAACTAACTAACTAAAACGGTCAGTGGTTCGATCGGCTTGTCGCTTCCATGCCGAAGTTTACACCTGTCTAGCCGACAGAAGACGCAAACCGAATAAATGAATCCAATCCAGCTAATGTACCATTTATCCTTAATATACCCCACTGATTTTTTTTACAATAAGTAATAAAATATATTGATTAAATGCAGCATTCAAAAAATCGACATATTTGTAATTTTCATTTTGAACATTAATGACATATTATCAGACTTCTTCAAAGATCTGGCAGATAATTTGAAGATGGTTTCTCAAGGAAACCGATATGCTTTAATTATGCTCGTATAGCTCGCATACAAACGGCACAGTCACGAACAGTGATTGTAGACCGTTCTTTCGCAAACATTAGCCTTTTTAGATAAAACGTTTTTTCTTTTGGCTATAGGTAAGGAAAGAGTTACTAAAAAAGTTGCAAGGGTATACAAACTTTGACGCTGTCGAAGTTAGCCCCGGCCCTCTGGTTTTATATAATATTAGCTATTATGAATTGTCTTTCACTCTCATCGATAGATATTTGGTTTGTTACTGTGCTATTATTATTAACCGTATGCAGCAAGGCATCCCAAGTGATAATCTGTGGGGAATATCACCATGGTCATTCATTTGCTGATCCACTAGGTTGTTCAGGCTTCTATGTCTGCATAAGTGGCCAATTACTCAGACATGAATGCTCAATCGGTCTCGTTTTTGATCCCAACACGCAAAGCTGCAACTTACCTTTTCTTGTGCAATGCTTGAATGGCGATCGCAGCGGTGCTTTTCTATCTGGACACCGTCCTGAATATAATGAACGTCCTTTCGTGGAACATCCTTACGACATACCAGCTGCACCGCCTCCACCGTGCAACAAGCCACTGCCAGCTTTATCGACAACTCCTCCCGCCGTTTCATCAACAGTTGCACCACTCATATCCCCCAAAAACTGCATCGGAGTTCAAGATGGCACATTATTTGCAGATGCCAAGCATTGTCGCTGCTTCTATGTTTGCCGTCATAATCATGCCAAACGTCAATCGTGCCCGCCTGGTCAGTGGTTTGATCGTGAGATCAAGGCTTGTCGCCATCGAAGTGAAGTTAAGAACTGTTTAGCCAGCCGCAACTAATTGACTAAGAAGGGACTTAAGCCTAGAAATGAATATATTTAACATTGATTTACGATTACGAAGGAATAATTTCACGTGTTTCTCTTGAACTGGGTACAAAACAATCATTTCTTCTTTTTATGAATATTTTCTTCACCTGAAGTTACACGTAATTGGGCACTTATTTATTGGTATGCACTTAAGTGAGCAGATGAGCGACATTTGGAGCAAAGCCAAAACCATTTCCTGATCACAAAATGCCATCACCAGCCAAAGGATCATAGCCATAGCCTAGACCATGGCAAATGCAGCCGTTGCATTGGTTTTGACATGGCCAAAAGACTGAAATTGAGCTGTAAATAAACAAAAAAGTCAAAAGTGCGTTGTTTTGTCTTATTGCCGCAAATTTTTGTTGCATACTTTAGGGCTTGAATGTAAATAATATAATTTGCTTCATGAAACTAGAACTTCGGCATTAGAAGGCGCCTTTAAGAACTTTTCGTCAAGTCGTAATGGCTCTCAGGTACAAAAACAATTGACCGAATCAATAAATAATACATGCCAGAAATCTTCTTCTAATAATTGATTTGCTCTTGATTTAAACTTTCCCTTAATAAACAATATTAGGGTTTCCCATTTTTCCCCCGATGATCAAACTAAAAACGAAAATTTTTCATTTTGAGTACATAATTTTTGTATTTTTTATTTTTGTTATTGTAATTGATTACATGTTGTTGTTTTTTCCTTTTCTGTTCTATACAATTAATATGTTTATTCATAAATTTAAATTGATTATGTTTTTAGAATTAGAAATAATATGATTTGTTTTGTTTTTGTTTTTTTTTTTTTTTAATTTTTGCTTTTTCCTTTTATTTTAAATTTAATACTAAACGTTAAATTCGAACACACTTTGTAAATCAAGTTTTTATTTTGTTTGTTTTGAAATTGAATATTAACTAAAAAAGGAATTCACATAATACATTTAAAAGAAAAACAAAAAAATGGGCGGGAAAGTAGCGGAAAAGAATAATCCATATACATATCGCAAATAGATACATATACAAAATGTATAAACAATACGAAACAAATTTCGAGAGAATATGTGATGAGCAAGATTTGTTGCCTTGCATTTTGTGTACAGTGATGCCTAAAAGTAAGAATCGAATAAAATTGTATATATATATATTTATATGTATATAGTTTCCCATAATACGTATTACACTTTATAGTTGATAATTCTTTGTGATATTGGCCATAATTGTTGTTGTTCTTTGCAAGTTTCATTATACATATTAAAACTAATTATAATAAAAAGTTGTTGAAATATATTCTTGCATTTGGATTTTGTATTAGGTGATTGGAGAATTGATTCGGGGAGAGGGAACGATATATCATAATAAGTTGATACAAACTTACATTTATATAGTAGGTATATATGTATTGTTATTATGTGGTATAATATTTGTAATTAATTTTATAAATATATATATATATCTTGTATTGTTTTGTATGTCGGGGTTTTATCTTGGCCAATTCAGGGCCTTAACTTAGAATTTAACTTACTATCTATCTATATATCGTATATATGTATATCTATATAGATTTAGATACATTTTCTGCCTTCGCATATGTAACTACAATAATAACAGCCTGGATACTGTTGCAAAAAGACATGGAAGCTATATGAAATTGTTATCGATTTCTATCAATACATACATATATAGAGTTTCTTAACTAGATCGGGTGTTGGTGGTTTATTGAATGGATATGAGATGGATTTACGGATGTATCTTCTTTAAGTGTATTGCATAAATGTTTATCTATGTATGAAAGTGGGAGAAAGACAGACTATTAACTAGTTTATGTTGTTCCTTTTGAGCTGGCTTCTCTGTATTTATGTAATTAGTTTTGTTCGTAGTATTAAATACAGTTTTATTTCATATAGATTATATAAATCAGAGATATGAATGGCATATGGCATATATATAATCATTATTGTTTTCTTATGACATTTACATCTCTAGCAGGATTGAAGGACTTGCAACACCTGGGAAAATCAATTTTCCAGCAAATTGGAGGGAAGGCTTTTCAGAATACTTTCAGGGGGGGAAGGTTGGAAATACAATTATGGCAGTAGTGATACACAAAACAAAACACAAGGAGCAAAAAGTTAATAATAGCATAAAATACTGCAGTGTTGCAAGAGAGAAAAAAGATGAGAGATTGAAAATTATATATATCTACATGTTTTACATATTTTCGAGAGTGCGGGGGAAAATACAACAGCAATGCGCTCACATACAAATACAAACTAAACATACATATATACCAGATCTGTATACATACATATGTAAACATGTTCCTCTTACATAGCTTATATAACAGTTGATTATTCGCGTCTTACAAAAAAAAAACCAAATATCTATCGAAACGTTTAGTCCTCCTTTTCCTCGGCCAAATTAGCGCATTGCAATTGCGGCTGAGTACGCCACTTCTAGCTCCAAAAGTCCATCATATTGACCAGCTTGCATTTTTTGAGCTCCAGCTTGGTTGGCCGTGCCCGGAGTCAAGCACGCCCAAAAATGGCTCTGTCGGACACATCGCCAGTGGATTGTGAATGCGGGACACCAGCTCCCGATTGCTGATTGACACCACCTGAACCCGCATGATGATGATGATGATGATGATGTGTGGTTGTCGCAATGGTCGCCGTCGAGGCATTGTGATGATTGTGCGCCAAGGTGGATGATCCATATTTGGATGAATTGTTGTTGCTATTATTATTATTAATGTGGCCATGACTGCCAACGCCATTGAGATGTTTCCTTGTGGCCGCCGATGAGACATGATGAGTGCTACCACTGCCATTGCCCACTCCTCCATAGATGCGATGCAGGGAATACTGCTGCACTGATTCCAAATCGGAGACACTTGATGTGATCTTGGAGCGAACAGCTACCTTTTGCATGCTATTGTATTTGTCGCTGGCACTCAGCTTAATATCGGGCAGGTGTCCATTGGACTGGGCATGTCCCTGCAATGGCCTCGACGATGACTTTGTGGTAATGGCCGCATTACTCACTGCTGTCGTATTCGTTATGGATGCGACCACGGGACCATTGCCCGGCGAGATCTCGGCGAAGTTGTAGCACGACGATTTCTGGGATACACTATTTAGACCCGAACTCGACGAGCTGGTTGACATGCGGCAACTGCGATGGCGACTGGAGGTGGAGGGCTGCAGGAATTCATGATGGGCGGCCTCATCGGGCGTCATACGCTCCGCGGGATCCCATTCAAGACAACGCTGTAGGAAATCAATGAAATACCGATCCTGGCAATGTAGGATCTGTGCCAAAGACTTGCTACCCGGTGCCCGTTTACGTCCCTTCGTATTGGTAATGCAACGGGGCGCATCTCTCGAATCAAAGAACAAACGACGACGTCGAGCCACCGAGATGAGCACCTTGGGTGGCAATCCCAATACTTCCATAATGCAGGCCAATTGCTCAACCTCATTTTCGCCGGGGAATAGGGGAAATCCAGTATACAATTCTGCCAAAATACAGCCTGCAATAAAAAACAGAAGAGGGAAAAAAGCAAAGATGAGTTGACATTGTAATTAGTATTGATTTTCGGTAAAGATTTTTACTGCAGTCCATTCCATTTGGCCTGGTCAGACAAGCGCATTAGCCTTGACTCTTGAGTGGACACGTGCACTTGTGGCCAGACAGTCATACCCTCAGACAGGTTGAACTGACTCTGAAAGCTTTTCTATTTAGAATCAGTCTTTTCTCATCAATACGGAAATTGAATATGCAACTTTTCTAAATAATAAAAGATGACCTTAAGAGACTAAAACTGACTCTGACTAAAACAAATTTCCAACCCTTGCGACCTTGAAGTTTGCTGCAAAAGTTTATTCATTTTCAATTACCATTTGATAAATGTGTTGGCTTAATGCAAATAAACTTCCAACTCTATAAAAATTTCATGTGCAAGTTTGTTTTAAATTAAACCATTTGATATCTTCTGACAAAATTAGTTTGGGATAATAACAGACTGACTATAGATAAAAGACTCATAAAATGAATGAACAAAAAGTGAACTAGTTATTTATAGCATTTTAATTCAATTCTCGCTAACATTTATTTCTGATCTAATCTGATCTATGAATCCTTTAGAAGTCCTCTTTATGATTAAAATACTCATAAATCTGCTAACTTTATTATTATAAGCTTTTATTTTGTGGAGAGAAACTAATACCTAGCCACGACTATTCTTATAATGAAAGGATTATTCCTTAACAAGAATTCAAGCTTATTTCTTAATCAGAAGCCGTGACTCTCAATCAATATTCAATTATGTAGCCATTCAATTATCTAAAAATAGTCTAAAAATAAAAGAGAAAAGTGTTATTCACTAATAAAAAACATTAAACATATTCTGATAGCAATCTGCTTAAAGTTTCTATAAGAAATATGCACCACTGACCGACTAAGTGAATGAAAGCCATTTCTCTAATAAACTACTGGCACCTGTTTACGTAAGAAGATATCTATTACATCGCATCCTTGAAACCTTTTGGCCAATTGGTTAAGAGCTCACATAATTCAACACGTAAACCATGTTCATTGGGTCTTGCTATAAATGCTGTAACTCAAACTCACTAGACAGCGACTAAAAATAAACTTACTTGCCTTTTATTAGACTTTTACACTTAACCAAACCCCACAAGTAAGCAACCTCAACCTCTTGAGCTCATGTCCGTGTGCTTGCATTTAATGAGTCTTTTGTTGTTGAGCAATATTTTTTGCACATTTCTTATTCTGCCATTGACCGGACACGGTTGGACGTGGTCGGAAATGGGCGTTTAAATGAATGTGGATAACGAAAGGAGGAGGACGAAAATTATTATAGCATACTTGTTGAGTTCACATCAAACAAATATCTAGCTAACAAGTTTTCGTCGATAGCTTTTTTGGCCTTTGTTCTGGCCACTTGAAAAGAGGTTGGTCTAATTAGGTGCGCCATTTCCCCCGTGTTGCCTGTTGCTGGCTTATTTTTATTGGCTAATTGGCCAAGTGCGTGTCATAGACAATTGTTTTGTAATTGACGGTGGTTGCTTCTTTGTCTGTTCACGCTAAATAAAGCATTTTTCAATTACTTGATTTAGTTGGTAACACTTTAAGCTGCATCAATGACCTAGAAACCTTAACTCTGATTCAATATGCAATGCACTAACAGAGAGAAAGACCACACGAGGCCACCAGGCAATAAATTTCAGGTAAAAACCACTTTCGATGCAACCTTTTTAAAAATTCATTGCCTTTTGCAAGCTTGCTTCTCTTTAATTAAAAAATAACTCACCTAAGCTCCACATATCGATGGCTGTGCCATATTGCAGTCCTAGAATCACCTCAGGTGAGCGATAGAAACGAGATTGAATATATGTATAGATTTTGCGATCCACATAGCAAGAGCTACCAAAGTCAATGACTTTAATTGAGCTACTGCCACGTTGTTTGAGCAAGATATTTTCCTGCAATTGAAATCGGTAAGTATTTTTTTAAAGAATTTTTATTATTTTTATTATTTAAAAGTACTTACCGGCTTGAGATCACAGTGTATTATATTCTCCTTGTAGAGCAAACGCAGGCATTTAACTATCGAATTACAGAATCGTCGTATAAGACTCATGCTAAAACCATTATAGTTATTCTTCTTGATTAGTTCATACAGATTGAGACTGCAACGAGAAAAGAAATACATATTGTTTAGTGCTTGAACAGTAAATTTTTCATCATCAATATAAAAGGACATGAGTCAGAGAGATATGGGGACAAAACAATGAATACAAAGTAAAGGAAAAAGAAAATAAGAAAACAATGAATTGAGTATAAACAAACAAAAAAGTGCCGGCCGCTTTAAGTAACGACAGACAACAATAACATGCATTGAATTAATTTGCATTGCATGTCGACGGGAAATTTTGGGCCATACAACTATAACAACGATCCACAAATGTTTTACAATGTTAGAGCAGTCGACAGAAAATGGTGGCAAGTCAAGCCCAAAAAGAGCTGCATACATTGGAGCAAGAGATATATGAATTATGACTAGAGAATTGCCCATCCTGGGAGAGCTTTAGTGTTAAATAATTCAACAACCATTTAAACAAGAGCTAAAGTGGGAGCCTAAAGTAAAAACGGATTCTAAAAGCAGATAGAATAATTATACGTTTTGTCACCATTTCAGATATTTTGAGCTTCCGTTTCCTAAGACGGGTTCACCACAAGGGAATGGAAATAGATAGATCCCTGAGTCAAACTACTATTCCGACTTTCATCGGAGTTTTGAGATCGTCTAGGTCATCAGTTATTCTTAGATACCTGATAGATACCTGACTAAACATTCTAATTTTCGTCGGGGTCTCCTTTTCATATATTTTTGTATATTTCTTACGAGATCATTGGAGTCATCCTTCCTCACTTCATAACATGTACCACTTTTTTTTAGTAAGTCCTTATCGAATTCATTCCGAACAAATACCTTTTGGACCACAGTTAACTTCTCATACTGTCTAATCTCTTGTATTGTCAACCCTTTTATTTTACTTGTTTCGCATTCGCAAATTTTAGTTTTCTTTTGTGTTTTCTCCCTAGTTTATTTTGTTCTTTTGCGATTAATTAACTGATAAGCAAAAAAGAGTTTTATTTGCCCTTCAATGTCATTGCAAATATAACGATTATAGCAAATTGTGGGTAGGTGATGCAAAAAACCAACCAAAAAAAAACAAAAAACCACCAAAGTTTGGTCAATTGTTGTTGGCAATTTTCCTTCTATCCCTGATTCTTTTACATTTTATCTTTATTTTTTTTGCTGAGCTATGCTGGTTTTGATTGATTGACGATAAAGTTCGGTTTCGGAGAAACAGCATACATCGTTTATTGACACAGATTCGTCTATTGCTTTGCTCTTGAGCTCTAAGATATATGAGATATTTTCTATCTGTTCATAACTTCATCGACAAGCTTATTGAGACGTGTGTGTGCTACTGACGTGCATTTTGTGTGATAAATGCTTTTGACCTATTTGAGAAAGAGAGAGACCAAACAGTGATAAGCCAAGATGGGTGGGAGTAAGAAGATAGATGGCCTCAAGGATTAAAGCAACACATTAAACACACTTAAAGAAGCCTTTATTGGAAATATTTTAGAGCACATTGCAGTATGTCGAAAACGCTTCGTTTGCTTACTTTTCTTTATTTGAGACCATGTTTAAATGTCCACAGACTTGTAGCTTAGTTTGTTGAACATATTAAAGGCCAACTTAAAGTTCTGTCACATCATAACAATTAGTACAAATCTTTTCACATTTGCAGGTTTTATTCGTATGTTCTACAAAATGTTCTTAGGAGAAATCCAATTAAAAATCATGTCAGCTCCTTACTCACTTCCCCCGCTACTCTTCTCTTATACCCATTAAACGAGCAGCTGAACGATGTCTAAAAGCGAGGAAAGCTTTCATGGCTTAACCCGCCATCAAGGACATCGAATAAATGAGTGTCAAAAAGTGCCTGCGGGGGAGAAAAGTGTACTCAAAAACGACCGCAAATGTATTTAATTTGAAAACTTTTTTATGATATTTAAATTTTTTCCGTTCGAAGCTTTTGCTGGCCTGCTTTTTATTGATTTTCTTTTTTCTTTTGCCCAGCGAAAAAAATAAAAACCAAAAAAACGGCTACCATAATAAACCAATAAGAAAATCATCAAAATGTCATAATTTCAATCGTTGAATCAGAACAATCTTATATATATATATATAGATATATATATATTGAATATGTATATGCAAGTCGGTATGTTTATATTTAATATGAAACTGCATCATGACATGCCAATGTCAAAAAGTCCATGAACTTGAAAATTGTTTATATGCCTCGGTCTTTTCTTTTTCGTTACTTTTTTCCCTGCTTTTCTCTTTTGTTCCGTGCTGAAATTCCTTTGGTAATTTGATTGATTTGCTTTTTTGCAAAAGCCAACATGCAATTGTAACGAGCCACTAATGCCAGGCATTTAGTTAGTATACACAAAACAAGAACGGGAAAAACAAAAACTGATTTACAAATATAACATACAAATTTCGAATCCAACCGTCCACATTCAATGAACTCATTCATGCCTAGAATTGTGTCACCCTTGGCCAAAAAGGAGAAACTTTTATTTTATGAGCATAGCGCAAAACGAAAACAAAATATATAAGAAATATATAAAATAGGAAGGAGAAAGTGAAAAGTTTATGCCAAAATTGATTGACAGGTGAAAAGGTAGAAAGCAAATAAAGGAAACCGACTTTCAGTCTTACCAGAGATTTGTATACAATTTTTTTCTCTAACTAAAAGTGGAGAAATTGTTGAACTTTCAAGACAAAACTTAACTTTCTGAAGAATTTTATACAGAATTAAAAAGGAAAGAAATAAATATCATCTAATTTCAGCTAAAAATTATATATCTCATTATTATCCAAAATTCAAATAACTTAAACATTGAACAAAAAAGAACTACCACATAAAACAATAACAGACCGAAAACCTCTATATTTTTATAAAATATTTAATTAAGATATAAATCTGATAGTTTAGTTATAGCAAATTAAGTCGAAAATGCTTTCCCTATAGTGTATTTTTCTACGCGGTAAAACATTTGCAGAATCAAATATCTGATTTCAGTATTTCGCTTTGAAATTGGTTTCATCAGCTAATTTTGTTTTAATTTGCCACGATTTCTGGATGTAATTCCCATTCCAATTTTCTTTTTAAATTGCCTATAAATATTTATGGCAAAGCATCTTAAAGGGGAACTCAACATAGCATAAAGGGAGACAAATAGAAAGAGAGAGGGAGAGAGAGTGAAAGAGGCAGAGCTTTCTAATTAATAATTCTGTGCTCGTTGGGAATTGCCTGACCTTGATTTTGGCTACGGCTCAAGGATTTTAATTCTCTATATACGTATCTATGTTTGTGTGCGTGGGTTTTTGCGGCAGTTTTGTGTGACATTTTAATTAGGCAACGGCATTTTGTGTTGCCTACTTTATGGCACTTTGGTGACTGTGGCAAACAACCCGAAAATGAAAATGATTAACAAAATGTAAAGAAAACTTGAAACTGCAAGCAGCAAATCAAATTATGAAATGAATGACTTGACCTTGGTGCCTGCATTTGGAAGCTCACTCTCAATTAATACTAATTACTGTGCCCTGGCACGACAATAATAATAATAATAATACGAATACAAATACTAATAATAACCTACATCAACAGCCATTCAACTGTCTAACCAATAAACTTGGTAAACAGCTGACAGCAGTCAACCACACCCACACAGACCCATCCTGCCAACTAAATAGGTTTACACCCACATTCTAGCATGTTTACTCTCTTGGTAACTCAACCCAACAACACGAGAGCGAATGTTGTCCTTGTAGCTTTACTCTAATTGCAATTTACATGCGTTAAGTGCAAAAATTAATTTGACAACAGGTACATCAACACGTCAACGAACTGCAAATACCCTTGCGAGCCATAACTTGAATGGTCTACCGAAAGAGAGGGCATAAAAGATCCCTTTGTTTTTGTACTGGACATTTGCATGACGCATCAATACACACACCCCTCATATCTACACAAACACACACACATTCTATATAGACACCGCGTGTGTTGCATTTTAATTAAAAATCGCCCCCAACAACATGATGACTGACTGACTGACATTCGTGTGGTGTTGCTGGCAGCTGTCGTTGAGACCATGTCACTTTCCAGTAAGTCAAAAATAGTCAATTTCAACCATGATGACACCACACAGTTGGAGGCTGGCACACATTGAGGGTAGAATATTGATTGAAGAATTAAAATTGAGAAACCAAATGTAAAATAACAATTACACATTGCAGCAGATGTTGCTTTCTCTCTCTCTCGCTAAATAATAACTAAAAGTGGCTGTAAGAGAAAGTAAGTCAATAATCAGAATTTATTATCTTACACGAAAAAACAAAGCTTCTTGAAATTTATTCTACACTATACTAGGTTAGGTAATCATTAGTTAGTTAAAGCTTCTAGGTCTTAAGCTAAATCATCCTACATTGTGATTGTTTGGCTACTTAGAATCTTATTCAGACAGGAGAATTTTGAACCCAAGTCAATTGTCTGGCCATCTAATTGGGTCATTAATACAGTTAAATAATAAAGGTAAGGCAATTTGTTGCGAAATGGTTGTGCAAAACATCTCAAATATCAACCTGTTCCTTATTTTACCTGTGCTCAGTACAAAAGGTAGTCAAGAGAAAGGATGATGATGAAGTCAAACTAATTTTTACCCGATCTAGACAAAAAATTTCTTCACTCGGAGGGACTTTCTTTTTATTTGTATAACTAGTTCTAAGTTGCAAGTTGATGAAATGTCAAATATGTAAAGATACATATCATATCAAAAACGATGATTTGGTATACATTAGAGCCTTAGTGGTATAGAAATTCATTTTAGCATGAGTTCTTCAAAGGATTCAATATTAAATAATTTAAGCAACTTAGAGAATGACATCATCTGAAGATTGAATAAATTATTTGTGCATATTCACTTAAAATAAGTACAAACATTTAATATTTTTAGTTAAAACCCCATGCTAAATGTAGTACTTTACTGAGATTTCGATTTTTAAGTGTGAAATTCACCAAATAACTTTAACAAAATGTTCAATTAACTACTTAAGACACCAGAAAATCCAAACTTCACAACCGTTAAATGTCTTATTGACATGTTAAATTGATTTGCAAGTATTTTAGATACAACTTAGGATTTGGACTAGTTGGACTAGTCATCCACTCTAAGACCAAGAAAATGAAATCTATGGCAAACTCATAAAGTTTACTAACTCAATTTAGCCACAAAGGAAGCAGATAATATAAAGGATGTCTAAATTGATGCCAAATGACACATTTTAAAGGCACAGATACATGGACACACACACACAAATACATAGCCACAGCTCCTCTTTGACCCTGGCTACCTGAAAATGCTTTTTCAGTGTATCCTAGTCCTTGTTCATGCCCATGAGAGAAGGTTATGAGAGAAGCAACCACATAATTTACAGCGACAGCATGAGAATGAGAGCTGCCAAAACTGCCAAGAACAGGCAATAGAGGGCGTTTATTATGGTCCCCATAACTATGCAGCATATTGTGCAGATGACATTGCTGCTTTCTTTTTTGGCCGAGACCAGAATAAAATGAGGATGCTGCTCATGATGATGATGTTGCTTGGGTGGGTGTCAAGGGCCATAAATTTCAGCTTAATGTTGAATGGAAGAACAAGACAAGGCAATATGTCAAAATTGTTGCAAGTGAAAATGCCAACAAGCAGAACAAGACCAACAACACTAACAACGACAAGAGAAAAACAATCAATGATAAAAGCAAAAAGATTTCAATTTTTATATGGACGTTGACCATGTCCTTAAAAAAATAGGAGAGGAAATTAAATCAACGAAACGTATACTTAAATTAATGTAAATTGCAAAGTTGCCAACTTGTAATCAGTTTACCTATATACACTTTAATTTCCATTTGCAAAAGTCAGTGATACAATTAAGCCAACTACTAACTTATTCAATCTGGTAAAACTTAATCTGTAATCTGCCCCAGACTTTGGTTTATCCCCACATTTGGTATGGTGGGGAAGAGGGGGTTTAAATTAAATTGCGTGCACGTAAATTTAATTACGTAAAACTTGATACAATTTTTGTTTACTCGTTCAAAACAAACTTTAAAAAGTTTTTGTACCAGTGGTTTGTCAATACGAGTACCCCGCCTCTTCCTCTCTTCTCTCACAGTACTCCTTTCCTTGCCCCCTTTTTTTGGAGTCAGTAGTTTCCACTTTCCTTTTGCATTCCTCCTTGGTCATTTGGATTGAAAACTTGCATCAAGTGTGCCACTTGGAAAAAAAGGGAAACAACAACAACAAAAGCAATTTTGCAGCTAATTAGCCGCAGAGTAAATAATTAATTAACTTTCTTTACAAAGTTGGCCAAGTCAAAAACAATTTAATTTGACTACATATATTGATTAGTCAATCCGGCGATCTTTCTTCCTTTCGTTCTCTTTCTGTGATTAGCCTGATTTTAACCCATTCGGGGGTAATTCAGTGCTCAAAAATGTCAAAATAAAATACCAAGTTTAACTTTGAGGCTTTGCAATTAAGACAAATTAGTTGGCCTCCTGACGGAAATGTCAGAAACGGGCAAAAAGGATACAAATTACAAAGCCTAACTCGCGACCTTCAAAGCCCTGAAAATCGCGTGCACCATTTTTAGCCAGTTTCCCTTTTTTTCTTTTTCATTTGTTAACTGTAGTTTTCTTTCTCACCCCTCTCCTCCCCCCACACAAATAGTTCTTGCCATATTTGCGTTGCCTACCTGTCTAAACTTTGACATATGCAGTCAGGTGAGTGTGTTTGTGTGTGTGTTGTGGATATAAAAGGGTATAAAACGGGAAGTGGGTTGAATACTGCCAATCAATTAGATTTCTGCATTCAGTAAAACCCAATACAACAGGTTAAGATAAATATAGACACAGCACGCGCTAGAATGTACGTGTATGTGGGCGTTTGCATGGCAAATGGGCGTGGCATGTAGGCCACACAACATTCAACATTTTAAATTGAAATTGATAGCCTACTACCCCAAAGGGGTAAATGTGTGTGGTTCGTATTGGCTGACTGCGTCTGTTTGCACTTTTCTGGCATGAAAATAGCAGAGTAAAAGAAAATTAAATAGAAAATAAATCTATCTAGATTTTCATACAATTAGAAGTGGCAGTGCATTTGAAGTAGATTATCGCAATCAGTGAAAGGATTTACAGTGAATAAAATAGAAAATGAAAAGCATTCTAATCGACTTTATTGATAGGAAAAAGTTTAGCTTAATAGCAAACTGATTTTAAAAGGTTTTCCGAAGATGTGGCCATTAGAATAATAAGTTATCCTTCACTTAGAATATTTGATGTGCATAGACTTAAATAAGTTATCGATATTTAAGGCATCTTACTTAAGATGAATAGAATATAATTCCATTAGGAAATAAATTAATTCCAATTTATGACAAGTGGAGTTCATAATTGAAAACAATTATCATAAGTATAGGTTGATCGCTCTTTTGTTTTGTTTTATTTTTTTCTCATCGTTAATCAATAAAACAATTAAAAAGAATCATCAAAAGGATTATGAAAACCACTTAACATTTATTATGGCCATAAAAAAAGCCAAAAAGCCGAAAATAACAAAAGATTTATTAGCTCATGAAAAAGGAAAACCGAAACCATATGAGAACCAAACCACACACACAAAAACACACACACACAACACGCAGTGAAAACAAAAACAAGTTGCCAGGCAAATTGGAGACAATTTACATGAGCGTAGAAGGGGCGAGAGCCAACCAACCAGGGGACTTAGGCGACTATTTTTATCACATGCCGAAAAGTAGGCAATTATACGCACATACGCCAAAATGGAAACGTTAGATGGGATCTTAGGCAATGCGTGTTAGGGATACTTGGGGAAACAATGAAAAAATTTCATATTTTCGAGACCAGACCCATTTGATGCCCGATGACTACGAAACACGCAACCAGCTGCGAATTATAATACAAATATATGACCAAAATAAGAAATGGGGGGGAAATTTTGACGAGTTTTTAATTGAATGTTTCTAACTCACCTCATCAACTCAAAGGTAATGCACAAATGTTTACGGAAATATGTATAATCAAGCATATGTATAACATTATGAGATCCATCTGCATCCTTTTCTCGCAGCTCATCCAATATGTTGAGCTCGACCACAGCCTGATTAAGAAAACGCTTCTTGTTCCTTATAATTTTAATGGCCACATGTGTATTGGTCTTATGATCCAAGGCCCGTATAACCTGACCGAAACTTCCCTTGCCAATTACCTCTAATATCTCATACCTAAAGGCTATATGATCGTGTTCAATCTGTAAACAAAGTGGAAACTCATTTAGTCAATAATCATTAAGTTATGTATATGCATTCTTCTTACGATCTTGTAGTTGCCATTATCATCGTCGTAGCCCAAATTTGTGGTATTGGCTGTGGGGGCGGGCTTATTGTAATTCTTGCTGGCATGTTGGCCAAAATACCAGACCTCTTTGTACACCTTTAGCTCTTCGAATTCCAAATCGGTCAGATAGTTGCGATACTTTTTAACCAACTCTAAATAGCGTAGAGACACAAAAATTACAAAATTAATTTTAATAAAATATGCATTAAACATTTTTAAATATTTATAATTTATATTCAGTGATATTTGGTGATTGCTCTAAATCTTAAGCTAATCAGATTATCTTTTGAAAATGTACTACAATTGTGAAGACTATCTAAATAATTTTTAATCAAAAGAAAGAAAGATTATGTGATCATTCATTTTGAAACCCGAAAAATTTGCGTGTAAACATTTTGAAAAATTAAAACGAAAACATAGAATATTATAATTTTTTCAAATAATAATGCATATTATTTGGGACATTCCTTTAAAGGCTCATTCTAAATTAATTTAGTTCTGTGTTTACTTTCAGTTAGCTACTTTGTTTCCACTATTTGCTCTACATAAAATTAATTCAAAAAGCGAAAGTGTATGGTGCTATAATATTAAAAGTTACCATACGAGTTTTTATATTAGAATTTTCCCTTTTAATTAACTTTATTTTTATAAACTTTCGTTCAAAGAGCCAAAAAAACTTGAACAGAAACTAAAGAATAATTGTAAAATTTCCCATGTGGCAATTCTGAAAAATCTCCTGTTAGCCCTGACCTTTTTTGTACTTTTTGATATTTAGTTTAAGTTGCGTTTCGTTTTTTTGGTTTTTTTTTTTTTGATGCAAGTGTATATAATATTAATTAGAGAGCCAACATAGAAAGAGAATGAGAATCAGCAAGAGGGTCGCAATTCCAGCCAGCAAATAGCCAAGGGGCCTTCTCCACTAATTGGCATTGGGGGTCAGCGATGCAAACGCACGAACTCAAAATCCTTTTCCCTCCTTAAACAAGCCCCAACCACCTCACAAAAAAAAAAAAAAAAAACGAGAGAGAAAGAAAGCATAGCCCTTTTTCATACCTGATGGTGTCATGGGCGTATTGCATTTGAGCTCGGCGCTTCCCGTGCTGCTGGCCGAATTGCCAGAGCTGCCACTTCCACTGCTGCTATTCGATTTGGTGGATGAGCCACGTTCATTGCCAACGCCATGGCTGCTGCTGTTTGTTGTTGATGATGAGACAGGTGAACCAATGTTGTTATTGTTGTTGTTGTTGCTTGCTGATGTCATTGTTGTTGTTACAACTGCCGTTATATCATTCGTATGTACATGATTGTTGTGGGCATCCAAACGACGTGTCCCATTGCACAATTGTGGCAAATCCAAACGAGAACTGGACAGACGCACATCGCGTCTCAGCTTCTCGTTGTCCAGCTGTATCTGCAGAGAGAGAGAGAGAGAGAGAGAGAAACACAAAATGTAGAGAGGAGCCACAATTCAACTGTAAAGTAGATGTTTTATGGCCTACTTTTGGGCTACAGCTGGGATCTTGTCGCAGCGGTTTATAACCCGACACTCTAAGTCTCCAAAACTTGCATATTTTTCGGCTAAAGTATTTCGTTTGTAAAGCGTTTTTAATAGTTTCCATTTTTTCATTTCATTTCGTTTTTTTTATGATTATTTGGCAGCTGTTGTTAGTTTTGAGTTTTCATGACGGGAAATTCCTTATGACATTTTGTATTTCAATTGATTTTAAGCATAAAACTCGTTAGAGTAAATGGCTTTTCATCCATGAAGTAAAATAATGAAAAGCGTATAAAATAATTTCTCTAAAGTCTGAGCTAATAGATTTTTGTAATTCAAGCAATCGTAGATGGAATAAATCGTATTCAGTAGGTTATCAGTATTAACAATTGTTGAAAATATTGTAGGAGTTAAGTATTTGTCATATAGTGATGATTAAGTGAAATGTTGACTTTGCAGGATGACAAGCATCTTTGCTTCAGGCACATATTTAGAAATCTGTCTTCAGGTCAGGTCCTATATAAAGGGGAGCCTCGAGCTAGAGAGTTCAGTTAACAAATCCCCTGGGAACTAGTTGTAAATAAAATGTGAAAGTAAAAAGTCTAAAGTGAATATTATAAATAAAAACATGAGTGAAGTGAACAACAGTCTTTGCCCCCCTACATATTCTTCAATCTAAGGACATATGGAGGATATATTCAATTTCACTTTCTTTCTATTTACTTGTTTTCTCAGTTCAAATTAAAAAAAAAGATTTTCTTTCAATTCTTTCTCTGAGTTCCAATTTATTGTTTACTTTAATCCTTTTGAGTATTGTTGGTTCAGCTAAAAAAAATTGTTCGAGATCTTTTTCTTCTTTAACTATAAAAGTTCTTTGCGAAGTTCTTGTGAGTTACTTCTTAGAATCTAGTTAATTCTAAGAATGCCATCAACTGATTCAACTTACCGGCATTTCACATCGATCCAACATTGTGTATTGATATTATTTTTTGTATTCTAGGAAAACTTATAGAAATTATAGCACCCAGTGCCGTTTTAGTGGTTGGATTTCTTTTATTCCAAATGAGAAATTATTATTGATAAGTTCCAGTGTAATATATCATCGGTGAACACATTTGCATTTGTTTTGTTTGTTTAACTTCAAGTCGAACTGCAAAGAAAGAGAGAGACAGATGCACATTAGAGTGAGACGAAAAGATAAATATTTTTATTAATATACGAAATGGACGAAACGAAGGTAAATATTTAAACCCTTGACTTTAACCCCATCGGAACGGTAACTAACCACAACCAAAAAGCCAAAAGAAAAAATATGTAAGTGCACATCATAAATAAAGGTAAACAGGCAAACAGTTTGAAACGGAAGTCAGGTGAACCGGCAGGCAGGCAGTTAGGTTGGTAGGAAGGAAGTAAGTAAACGCGCCGCCTTCTCCCACCCCCCAAAGGAAAAAAAAGAAGAAAACATCAACAACCTAAGCCCAAAAACTCATCGAATGTCAGTCAACAGCAGTTAGCAGTTTTCATTGTCAAGGCGGGACCAGGAGCGGCGTCATCAAAAGGACTAACCAAAAACTTTCCTCATACATTTCATTTGTGAGGGGTTCGTAGGTCTTCACCATAGAGGGGGAGTCGCCTTTTCTTTGGGGCTGTTGCAATCGGTCGGCACGGACAGGGCAAGAAAAAGAAAAGAAAAAAAAAAAAACACAGGAACTTGGAAACCAAAGTCATGGCCAATTATTAGCTTTTTGTGTGTTTGCCTCGTTTGTGCATTTTGATTTGGGTTCTCCTCTCTTTACCCCCTTCTCAATAATATGCATAATAATAATCCTAACCCTTTGACTATGGCCCGCCAATAACCAGCCAAGCATTTACCAGAAGAGGGATGGTTGGGTAAGTGCAAAGAAAAGTTAACTTTGTTTGACAAGTTTTTCCCAATGAATACAGGGGCATAATGAATTGGGCAGGCACTGACAGATATTTGATCCATAAATAAAATTGTACTACAAGAGTTCTTTGAGTATAGATAAAATATGAGTAAGCCAAATGTTTAGTAGTCTATTTTGTAACCAAAACAGAAAATATTCAAGGATCTAAATAAAAGAATGATTTCAAATTAATTTAAGGGTAATGCATATTTAAAAATTTCAAAGCTTTAATATATTATTCTTGTTTTATATTAATCAAAAAGATTCTATCAAAATTTTCATAGTTTTTATTGTTTCTTTTTATAGTAATGCATAGCATTTTGACCTAATGCTTAGTTAATTTTTGAAGAAATTCGGCAAGCTTTTAGGATTATATGAAGATTAAGATTATATTTTATCGATTTTAAATAGATTTTCTACTAAATTTTTAACAAATTCATTCAAAATGTTCTAACTTTTTTAGTTTTATTCAAAGATTTTACCAGTGTTTTCTCAATTTCAGTTGCAAAGTTTCGTTGTTCTCTACTTTTCAACCTGATTTACCTTTTACTCTTTTTTTTCTATTTACTCTTTTTTAATGAGTCCCATTTCTTTTTGGGGGGTTTTCTTTTGGTTCCGCCTTTTGCATGAATTGAGGCAAATTTATTGGCTTTTAAAACTTTTCTGTCATAAAATCGTAATTTACAGCATTCGTTTTCCTCATCAAAACTGACAGCCGTTTCCCGCCTTCTTTCTTGCAATAGGAGTTGTTGAGTTTGAGTTTTGGTCGTTTTTTTGTTTTGCTATTTATCATAAAGTATATTTTTGAGCTGGTTAAGTCGTTAGCTAAGCTTTTCTTTTGCTCTTCTTTTTTCATGATTTTGTTTGGTGGGTGAAGTTTTTTTGGTTGACTTTAAAAACTTAAAGAAAAAGACTCACTCAACCAAATAGCCAGCCAGTCAGTCAGTCAGTTAGTCTGTCATTAAATGCACTTTTCTCATTCAATTTCGTTTGCTTCGGTTTTGGGTTTTGCAATTTTGTGTAGAAAGCAAAGAGTTAGGCAACAACAACAACAAGCCAGACAAAGACCCGGGAGTCAAGAGTCTTAGTCTTCGACTGAGTTGACAGTCGACAGTGTCTCAGGTTGTGACTGTTGTAATTTGATAAGCGAAAGTTTTTTGAACCCACTTAAAGACCTTTAAGCTGATGGCAAGGCTTTTTTTTTTGTTAACTATTGGACTACATGACTATATATAGACTGAAAATAAAAATGGTACACAAGTACAGGGCCACAAATCAATTGTGATCAATTGCAATTCATTTCCAACAATTATACGCCTCGGAAATCAATTCGAAATAACATTTTGCATTGATTTCAATTGTCAATAGTTTGCCATTGCTTTGACACCCACCCGATCTAGAGACATATATACATATAGATATCTGCAATAACTATCAATGACATTGAAACTACATAAACGAATGTCTTTTTTGTTTTTGAATTTCAAACTCAAGTCTGACGAAGATGTCTGGTGTTTTGGGTTTGGGTTGTGTTTGGCATTGAACACTTTTTTTGCATTTGAAATACATGAAATGTCTGGCAAGAAAAGCCTCCAAATTGGCCAGCTAGATTTAAGATAGAAATCTCCAAGTGATGGCAAATCGATCACGTCTCACAAAAATGGTAAGTTTGTATTGTCGAGATCCATGTATTAGTAGTGAGTGGAAAACATCACACCAAAGGTGTTGGCAAGTCTTTAGAGCTTGTAGTTTTTTATCTTTAATCTAAAAGTGAATTGGAAACAATGATTAAAGGTTAATGCTGGCGGGTAATCTTAAAAAACTGAAATCTCAAACATGCAAAACTCTATGAAACAAGATAAAGACATAAAAAAAATATACATATTCCAGAAGAAACTCTGGCATTGAAGTTTTAATTAGCAATTCATTAGCTGTGGCACATGGTGCATTTTCTTTAGCTATACATTTTCAAATACATTTATTAAATTTAAGTAATTTAGATAGGTCTATAAACTTAACTTAATCTTTGTTTCATGGATTAATTCTAATTGTAACAACGAATTTCTCTTTCACAAGTTTATCATAAAAGTTTCTTGAACCCTGCCGAAAAAAGCGACAAAAAAACTTAAACAATTAAGAAAAGAAAAAAATTGTTTGCGGTCTGCCTTTTAATTTCACCCATTGCATAATCCACTTAATAACGCCAACTCAACTTGACCCTCCCCCTGCTATAAAAAGCCATTAAAAAAAAGTCAAATAAATATCATGTTATTCATTTCTTAAATTTCTACACCAAATTTCAGTGAGCAAACAATTTGGCCACTCAAGGGAAAAATTACAAGAAGAAAAATACACAACAAATTGCAAATTTGATACAAAAACTTTTTGTTGAGTCAATTTGTGAATAAATTATATTTTAGTAGCTATGTCGATCAAAAGCATTCGTTGTGAATTCATTTTTCAAGTGCATTTTGTAGTCTTTTTGGGTTTCTTTTTTTTTATTTTTCTTTGTTTTTTTGGTTTTTTTTTTTTTTGTTTAATAAATGTCAATTGCTCATTGAAAGAAAAATAAAAACAAAACAACAAAACGTGACATTTTGTTGTTGACTTTTGACACTTGCCATCGGAGTTTTTGGTGGCAGAAGATTTATGTTTTATATAGCGTTGACTCGGCAGATCTTTTATGTAAATAATCTAAAGTCTTCTTTTTTTTTTGTTTTCATTATTTTGCATGTAGGAAAAGAAACCTTCGACAGCTGCAGCAAAATGTCAAAAAAAAAACAACTTTTTAATGGTATAAGTTCGACTGGTTTATGGAAGTGGGGGGGAATGGGACGGAAGGGTAGTTGTGTGTGGGGGAGTTGCCATTTATCAACAAATTGTTCGTTTATTTATCAAGTGTCACTTGAGGTAACAACAAAAAATGTACATAAAATTGCCTATAAAAATTCTTTTGAAATCTTTTTCTGATGCTCTCAGCGTATCAATAAGCTGTCGATAATTTGATCTCTTGTCCATTGTTCCATTTGATTTATTGAAATGTTTTCTTTTGATTTTCTGACACTTCAAGTATTAGCATGTGTGTGTGTGTGTGTAAAGCGTGTGTGTGTCTGTGTGTGTGTGCGTGTGCATGAACTGTCAAAATGTCCAATTCAAAATGATTTACAAAGGGGCAGAGCTAAATAGATCTATAATGATGATCTGATACTCTGACCAATGGGAGTCCATTACAGCAAGTAATTTAAAATAATTTTATAACTTTTGGATTACCTTTCATTTATCGAATTTTATTATAGTTTAGTCGACTTAACCTCAGTTCTAAAACTTTAACTGATTGACTAGCCCTTAGAACACATTTTGATATGTCTTAATTATTGTTTCAAATTTATCAGTACTTAAACTATGGACAACTATTAATGGGTACTTTAAGACTGTCTATCAAACTGTCTGACCTAATTTCAAAAGTTATTTCAGTTTGGTTCAAGTTCAAAAGAGTTTTTTAAATACTAAAAACATTCAGGATTTGTTTAATGTAATATATATATATGTATAATCACATAATTTCTAATTTAATATTAAATAGTAATGAATAAAGTTGAATAATTTTAAGGTACATAATAAAGAAAATTTTTTGTTTGTAAAGCAGATTTCTGATCATAACCTATATACATTTGCAGTTAGGGTATTATAATTTCACGTGTCTATTTATGGGACTCGAAGGCATCACAAGTCAAAGGTTTTTGAAGGCAGCAAAAGCGAAAAAAAAATTCATATAAAAAAAAAATTTTCAATTGTTTTCTGAAAGAATTTTATTATTTTTATTGATTTGTTTGCACTGTGGCCCAAAAATGTCGAACAATTATTGACACTTTGAAGATTCTGTTTTGGGGGACTTTGATGTTTTCTTGATAAACAATTGAAATTTTATAATTATTATTCAAAAATGAAAATGCATTATATCTAATATAAGTTATAGTTTGCAACTTATCTGCGGTTCAATGATAATTATGGACAACTAGAAAGTTTGAACAAATAATATTTTTACGATAAACTTTATTGACGATGTAAAAAGCATTTTGGGCTATTGCAAAAGTGAAGAGCAAATGGAACTAGTTAAATTCACAATATTAAAATGTTAGTTAGTCTTTTTAATGAATATGTGTATTTGCCATGAAAATTGTGTTCATCCTTATGATTTTTGTGGCCAAGCATAACCGATTCCATAATATGGCAAGGTTTTGAGTACCTTTAGTTAATGTGGCCAACTCATTTGTATGCCTTTTCCTTTACTTTTGCCATTACAATGGTGTAATTTAATAGCAGCTTATTGTGTGTGTGTGTGTGTTCTTTTTATTATAAGAACTAGCAATGTGCATGTTTGGCTTAAATTTCTCATGTAAATCGATTCGATAGGCAGGCAAACCTTTTTTGGCACACATGACCCAAATAAGTTTTACCATAACTGACCTAACCCGCTCGAAGCTCAACTCGTTGGGCGGAGGCAATTCCCTTACCATTTAATTATAGCATCATTTGTCACAATAAAAATTTCGGTTAAGTATAAGCTCGCGTGGCCTAGAAAAAAAAAAACAAATGGCAAATGCCGAAAACCAGGCGACATGCTATAAACATTTTTCGCTCACATTTAATTTCGCTTAAACATGAAATGGCAGCATAAGTGAAATTTCATTTACTTTTCATTATTATTATGGTTACTACGCTGGCGATGATGATGGCGTTGGAAAAAAGCGGGCCAACAAATCGTATTGCATGTTAGCATAATTTGGGTACGAATGGAAATTCGAATCGGTGTATTAACTGGCTTAACTAGCCACTCGCTCAAACAAACAACCAACCTAGCACCCACTCACCCATCCAAAAGCCACCAAGGATGACCTGATAAACCATTGACCCACTAACCCCCAACCCTGCTAAGTAATGACCTCAACCAACAAGTAGCACCAACATCAACGACAACAACAAAAATGTCAACTAATCGCATATACTTATAGTATATAGATTTCAACTAGTTGTAGTATAGTGTCGACTAGCTAGTTGGCGGGGTGGACAACCCGTTGGTAGCGGAAATGCCCAAACGTTTTGCATGACAGCTTTGAACAACTCGTGGGGCTTTGGGGGCTATGGTCAACATGAATTAAGCAAAGATAATTGAATCAAACTTTAGCTATTAATTTACTAGAATTCTAAAATTATTAAAAGTTTTTCCCAAAATAATTGGACTATCTCAGACTATCATGCAACAGTTGTTAGACTTTCTCGACTGACACATAAACCTTAATACCGACAACATAACATCACCCTCCCGAACTAGAATATCCGCTTTTCGTTTGACCCTATGTACAACGTTGCGTATGTGTAATGGTAGTCAGTGCACTGTTTGAATAGTGAAAAATGCAGCAAGCAAGAATTGGAAAAACTAAGCGTAACCTCACCATTTTGACCATTACAACAAAACGAAAAAAAAAAAAACAAGGAAAAAACCAAATGGCAACAAACAATTTTAATAACTTCCGTTCTAGAAATACTCTGAGTTTGGATTCGCTTCACAAAGACAATGGGAGCCAGTAACAGTCACATGGGAGGATTGGATATTGGAGAGAGCCTATGTACCTCGGGGCAGCAGGTTGATGGCATTCCATTGTTGTTTTTGTTGCTGCTGTTGTCGGCTTAAGGGGAATTATGCTTTATTGAACCTAACTGGGGGAAAATTGTGTGCCCCGTTTTGTTTTTTTTATCGTCGCCCCTCCCGCACACCACCAACTAACCCATTTTGGGTGTAGAGTGAAGTTTGTTTGTCGGAAAATGACAATTAGCTTGTGTTTCTCTATTTGACAGTTGAGTGCATTTCTCCATGTATCTTTCTCTCTCTGTTACACTCTTTCTCTATTTTGTACCGAAATGTAAATAGGAAGTCTTTAAATGTAATTCCCAGATTGAGTAATAATATGGATACACAAACGAATGAAGCAGCAGCTGCAAGCCTATTGCAATTTTTTTTTTTTTCGTTCATTTAATGACTCTTTCGACGTTTTGTGTTGTGTTGAGAAGGCAAAAATGCAGGAAGCAAATCTAAAAACTATTACAAACTGATTCAAAAAGTAAGCCTAAGGGGGCTTTAGCACTGTTCATTGGCAATAACAAATCCAAAAATAAAGAAAAACGCCTGCAACTGCCAAACAATGGAAAGAAAAGCTTAAGGGCTAAACTATTTGACTTTGATGGGTAATTTTCTTTCATAGATCAGTAAATAAGTTTATTAGTCTCAACTTGATTGAAAATAAAGAGGAGTTAAGTACTTTAAAGTAAAGGATACTGACGTTACACATGGGCCTACAGGTTGAGTTAATTGGTAATGAAGAAGCATTGAAAGTATTTTCCCATGAGGCAACATCTACTGTGTTCGACTAATTGCTGTAGCTAAACCTTCGTTACATTTTATTGACTAAAAGAGAAATATATGAATATGATAGTCTTTAAATCAAAAAGTTTTCCCCTACACATGTTGAGCAGATCATTTAAGAGTCTTTAATTTTTATAAACTCTAAGCAAACTGCCTTTAATTTCAGTGTTGGAAAGCATATAATATATAAAAGTAACATTGATAGATATTCTCAGTCTTAGTGTTGGTTTTTTATTATGATCCAATATAAAAAAATGTTTCCTAGTTTCAGTACTGGCTATGTAATACAGTAAATATATAAATAGTTTTCCATTTGGGACTATTTTGGATTGAATGCTCTAACTTTTTATTCAATGGGAGTAGTATATTTTTAATAATTAAATCAATTAAACTTAAATTTTGTCATAAAACACTCAATTCAACTCATTCAGTTTATGGTTATTGGTTCTTTTGGCTTAACCTTGATGCTCATTAAAACCACCAACAAGACCCTCAAGTTCAATAATAATATCAACTAATCAAAATGTCACACTTTCCATGCCCTAAAGTGATATAAAAAAAACAACAACAACGAAAATAAAAGCAAAAAAAATCTGCTGACAGCTGACAAAACCAAACCAAAGCAACCAAGATGATGAGGAGAAGGTAGGCGACTTGGGGGGAATGATAGGGACGAGGCAACATTTACAATGAGCCATGGAATATACGAGCAATTGCTCGGCGTGCGACAAGCTGACTGAAAGTGATGACAACAGTGATAAGGGGGGAGGTGAAGTGATAGAGACACACACACCCATCATGTGTGTGTGTGTCAGTGTGACGTAGTGTTGTGGGATGGCATGGAATCGGATGAGGGAGTGAGACAAATAGAGAAAAGACCGTGCTCAGATTACAGCAGACACTGACGAGTGGCGACAATTGCCTCAACTCAACTTTTAGCATTAATGAACATGAGCACACTTATTCGAGACGCTCTGCGAGACGTAATGGAAGCTGTGCCAGCTATTGCCAGTAGTGGATCTGAACCTGAACCCACAGAAAAAGCATTTTAACACATAATAATATGAAAATAATTGAAGCAATTATTAAAAAAGTTGTCGTTGTCGAGTGTGTTTGCGAGCTGGGCCAAAGGCATGATCAACGCAATTAGTGAAGCATTATATACATACGTACATATATAGTTTTCTCTATGAAATGACAATTCCTTCACTCTCGCCTCTGTGTGTGTGACAAATGTTTGTATAAAAGACAAGGGAGGCAGAGAGAAAACCAATGGAGATGGAGTTTTAATTAAACAATCCATCAAAAATAAAAAAAAAAATAGTATCTTGTGATTTAACTAAAACCATTTCAAGCATTTAGTTAATCACCAAAAAGCCATCAAGTTCACTGAACCTCATAAACATGTTGACCAATTTGGCATGACAAAAACCAAAAACACCGCAGAACATAAATTCACTTCTGTGTCATCGAAACAAAATGTTTTTATATTTTGTTTTTATTAGTATCATGTCTGAACACTGCGTAGTCCATGTAAGCTGTCAAAAATTAACCATAAAATCAATCAAATAACCATATAAATATAATATCATAAACTGAATCGCACTAAAAACTGGTTCATAATTCACCGTCAATCCGTAAATCATGCTAATTTCGGCTGTAAGGTGAAACGTTTATATAGCCATTTGATTTCAACAAAATATAGATATCTTTACCGATGTCAAACATTTGTAACTTAAAACTTGGTCATAAAAGTTTTGTTCCATGAAATCTGGCAACTTAAAAATATTATTTCTCTAAAAAGCGATACAAATTTTAGAAGCTAAAACTAATAACAATTTAGTCTGACCTAGTGACAGAATTTTTTAATATATGTAACAAAAATTGTTATACCTCTTTTTTTTGCAAGTGTATACAATAATTTACATATTGTAAAAGCATGGAAAGAACAGAAAAATTAGAACATCAAACATGATGTGGACCACTTGATAATTTCATTAAAAGACTTTTAAGAAAACTCTCTAATTAGTTTTATATTCAAATTTGATGCCATCTCTCCACCGCCACTGTCCCTCTCTCTATCTCTCTTCGCATCTAGCGGTTTTGCCATATCATTCACATGTCAAGTGGAAGCAGAAATTGTGACCCAAATTTCTCAAGTTTGAGATTCTTTACTTGATTTGGATTTTTCTTTACGAAAAACAAGACATTTCTCAATCAATTCATCAAATTTTTGCTCTTAATCGAAATCGAAAGCAATTTCACTTTGCTGCCATCTAATTGTCAAATATATCTATATATATCTAGATATATATTTGACAAGCAACTGTCTGTCAATCAAATGTCAATTGTTTGCCTTCTTTTTTATTTTTAAGGCAAGAAGAAGGGCCACAACATATTGAAAGTAAAGATGTAAGATGAGATGGGTAACTAATCGAGACCACAATATATGTTGGCTCAGATAAGAAGCAGACTACATACTACTCTATAAGAAAAGGAATGAAAAGGGTCTACTTGCAACTATAATCTCTTTATTAACAGAAACTTCTAAAATTAGATCAGAGCTTATCCTTCTAAGACACTCTCCTTATAGAAAACATTTCCTAAAGGGCTAAATAAAAGACCAAGAACCTCAAAATTATGTTTAACTTGAACAACAATCCTTTCCCATATTTCTTTTTACATTTTTTTGAACTTTTTGCTTATAGAGTATAGAAATATGTTAGGCATCTTCAAACTTTTACTTCAAATTTCAGCATTTGTCTCGAAAAAAAATAGAGTTTTTAATTACAACTTTGACATTACTTCGTCAAACTTTCGAGAATCGCATGTCTAATTGCTTTTCGCTTCACAAAGTTTTTAGTTAATTTACAAAACAAGCAGCAGAAACAAGGCATAATATAAAATGTAACTTCTCTTTGGTATTGTTTAGATGAATGCTAGAAATTGAAATTGCAATTGGTGAATAATCCAAGTGAATGGATTTTTATGCTATAGCCTTGAAACAGAAACTTGGAATAGGAGGCTGGTCTTTGGGGCTGGTGCTTGGTCATCGGACCTAGCCAGGTGTTTCTTATGTAACTAATCATTAAAATGACTGCCAAAACACAAAAATCGTCAACAATAAAAAAAAAACTTTTGCTTAAATTTTAGTCATCCAATTAAACTGGGTCAAGTTTTTAATTGATACCATGGCGAAAGAAACAAAATTTTAACAAACAAATTTGTTTGTTCTCAGTCAAGTTGAAAATGCAGTCAAAACAAAACATAAAAAATTAAGCGAAACATCATCGTAAAAATATTAGTTTTTTTAACGCCCTTTTGTTGTTGTTGTTGTTGTTGTTGTTGGGGCCAACAACAATAGGCTTTTCGCAATAACCATATATTTGTTTGTCCCTAGATTTTTGGTTCACTCATGACAAGGCTAAAGGAAAAACTACTACTAAAACGATTCTCGAGAGGCTGCTTGCCAAATGCATTTCAAGTTGTTGTTGGTGTTGGTGTATTTTTTGCTTTGGCTTAGTTTTGAGGTTTTTCTTTTAACTGAAGGTTGTTATCCACCCTCGAGTAGATGTGTGCAGTGAATGGTTTGTTATTCAGGTTTTCCTTTTATACTTTGTTCAGTTTGTGTTCTTTTTTCGCTGTTTTTTTTTTTTTTTTTTTTGCTGGTTTCGGTAAGCTAAGCAATTTGTGGTTTTTATGGTTTTCTATGTGCATGTAGTTGCAGCAGTCACGTAATCGATGCCGTTTTTAAGAGTGAGAAATGAAGATGAAGCTAGAGTTTATGTGCTGGCCAAATTCAGAAAAAAGGGCAAAGTAAACAGCAAAGATAAGATAAAGTAGATGGCTAACAGAAGCTTCAAGAACACATATTTACCCCAAAAGTAATTTCAGATGTGAAAATAATTTAAACTAAGAAGATGGTTAAAGTTCTTTTTTTGGTGGTTCAAAGGTAAATAAATCACTAAAGTTTAAATAACCGTAAGAGCTAAGCCTGGCTAAGCCATAAAAATTATGCCTCCTAGAATAGAATAGGTTTAATTTTAAAAGAGAACCACCACACAAAAAAGGATAAGACAATATTTACTTCGAATTTGGTAATTTGTGTAATAAAATGTATATTAATATATATTATTTTCTCTTTGGTTGATCTGATCATAGTTAATTGAAGAAGCAAATGATTTTAATATTCAAATATAAACAATTTTGAAGTATTCATCTAACGATAAGTCCAGCTCATCTTTTCTGATTCATTAAAAACAAGCAAATGTTTTTCTCATTTCAGTTTATTATTTTTAAATCGTAAAAGTTAATTATATTTCAGTGAATCGTTCACAAACCACAATTTGTGATTCTAGCAACAATTTCAATGGAATTTATTTTAATAGTTGCAAACCGGTTTAAAATGTCATGGATTAAGTTATTAACAACTTTCCATCTTTCTATTGAACAGTTGCAAAATAATTCGTTGCCCTTTCGCCAATTTTTTAATAGCTTGTGAGTTATCTTCGGTTTTATTCCTTTTTTCGATCGTAAATATTTGAAAGACAATAATGACTATTTACCAGTAAGCGAAGCTTACTCTTTCTCTTCAAAAACAATAAAATGTCATTGCCAAGTAACTTAATAATATATGACTACTTAACTACCGAATCCCTAAAAAGAAAAACAAAAGTCTGCCAAGTGTGCAAGTGAAAGTATTCGGCACAACACTTTCTTACACACACAAAACATTTTCCATCAAGTCAAAAATTAAAGAAAATTTCAAAAAATAACAAAATTATCAACATACAACACTGCGTATGCGTAATATTTGTCAAAAGATAAATTGCAATTGGCTTGTTCAAAGTGAAAACTGCAACAAAAATGCAAAAGCAAATTGTTAATGTTGTTTTTGGCTGTTGCTGTTGTCGGAGATCTGTCAGAGTCTAACGGGTAATTATATTTTACGCATTTATTGGTGCATAAAATGTAAATTGCGACAAGATCACGATAGTAGTAGCAGCCATAACAAAGTAACAGCAAAACAACAACAGCAGCAACTTGCCACAAAGCAGCAGCAACAACTATAACAACCTGACCAAGTTTGGTCAGCAAAGAAGCGACAACGAACTCAAGTGCATTAACCTTAACAATCAGAGGCACTTAAGTGCATGCGTTTGGCGACAACAACAGCAACAACCACATCATGAGCAGCAATTGCAACTTGTTGGCATGGACCATGATCTTCAAAAAGCAACAACAACGAAAAAAACCTACAAACATCAGAGGAGAGAAAAAAAACTCGCCACTCGTATTCACTGTCCAAGCCAGTTTAGCAAGTTTCAAACTAAAGACTGAAGAGTCAAAAGGATTTTAGTCTCTTTGGTTTCAACGTTTTTTTTTTGGGTTTTTTCTTTTTCTTCGCCTTTGTGCCCACTGATCAAGAAACTTGTTAGGGTTTTCGTCGTTATACACAATCACAATTAAGATCAAATGTGAAATGCAACAAATTGCTGTATAAATAAATTCTAAAGCATCATTTGTAATAGGAATACGATTTAACGCCAAATTTAACATACAAATCTCCGTCGGAAATCGTAAGCCAAAAATAAATAACTTAAAATTAGTCTTTATTGACCTTGAGTCGACTAATAAAAACTTTGATCAAATATCAAAAAGGTCGTCATGCCATAAGAGTTTTCCACAAAAGATATAATTAATCTAATGCTTAAAATATGCAAATATATCGTTTACTCTAACTATTAATTATTTCTATACTTTTCATAACATTTCACAAGTTATCAACTACACAATGATGTTAAATTTTTTCTTGGATAAGTTTAATTAAACATCATGTAAACTGTACTAAAAGACAGCCTATTTAATTTAAATGATTTAAATTGTCTTGTTAATTGTTAACTACAATTTGTTATAGCTCCGTTGTATAAGTTTTTCCTCTATGCTTTCATTTTAACTGATTTTTCCTTTGAAATTTCCATTTTCTTCGGATTCACCACTCTTTCATTTGCTTTTCCCATCATTTAAATATTCATGATAATTTATTTATTACATTTTAAAGTGTTGCATAAAACAAAAAAAAAAACAAAATGAAAAGCGCTGACAGATCTCGGCAGTTGCTGTTTTTTGCCTATAAATTTTGTTTTTACTTTCGGTTGGAAAGGCTTTCATATGGAAATTTCTGTGGGACATTTTTCTTTTTTTGTTTTGTTTTGCTTTTTATTTACCAAAGATTTTTGTCTGTCACGTTGTGGTTGCTGTTGTTGTTACTGCTACTATATGTGGTCTTTTGTTTTTTCATGACTTTTTGGCGGTATTTGGCCATTTGATGAGAGAGACAACAGCAGCAGCGACAGGAGTGGCGCATGGCGGCAGATTAAGATGATAAATGAATGGATGAATGTCACTTTAAGTGTTTAGTTCAAGAGAGATAAATAAAAAACACTTATGCCATATGAATGTCATTTTCGTAAGAGTTGCATTAGCAAATCTCCAAAAAACTTTTCTAAATTGAATGTCTTTCCTATTGGGATCTTGACTGAATCTTTTGAATTAACGACTGATTCTCTGACCAAGACAATAAACAAATTATTGCCTGCCTTGCCAAATGCCAGATATTCCTTAAATTTATTTCATTTGTTTATTCACCCATGTACACAAATCATTAAAACAAAACAAAATAAATTTTTTGTTGCTTTTTTTTGCCAGTTCTTTTTCATATGGGCCTTCGTAAATGGGTCACTCTTGTCAGCTGTTGCTGTGCTGCTGCTGATTTGGGTCAAATGTGCCGAGAATACAATACGAAAATAAAAACTCATAATGATAATCATAATTATTCTGGCCATTTGCAAGACAATAAAAAAACGAAAATTAAAAATACCAACTCAAGCGATGGTCAAGAGAGGAAGTTGTTAATTAATACTCGTCGTCGTCGTCATCGTCATCGTCTTCGTCATTTTGTAACTGGAAAAACTTCTGTTTGGTCTTCAGCTTCGGTTTCCTCTATGTTTGGTTTTTAATTAAAAACGTGAAACAAAAACAATATGAAAAAAAAGAACTTTTGTTGCTGTTCTGCGTTCTATGCATTCTATTTCTTCGTGTATTTCTGCCCGAGTAATTTGGTTACATTTGAGTTGTCTTGAGGGTTACGGGAAGAAGAATTAATGGTCCATTTTAGAGGTATGACCCCTTTTCATAGTGAGAAGGCTGCAAAATATGCGAATACCTGATAATAAACTGGCATTAAATAAACCAAAAGCCTTTGCGGTATGCAAAAGTTCCAAAAGAATTTTCCCATTAGCTTACCTGTAATGAAAATAAAGTTGTAAAAACTATTATTAACCAAAAAACAAAAACTCGTAAATATAGAAAAACAATTTGTTAAATGAAAATGTTTATGATGTTTTTACTTATTTTTTTATGATAAATTAATGTTGGCATAAAAATGTGTGTTCCTTAAAGAGTTTATGTTGTTTCAAGAATTACGAGGCATACCTTAGGGGGCATATAATTTTCAATTTATTTAAATTTAGCTTCTGTTTTGATTCGACCTATAAAATTTGCCTTTAATGATCTAGATACATTTTTCTAGCCGTTTTCTATCGATTATCCCGTTTTTTTGTTTCGACTAACTGAAACTTCCGCCCATTTCCTGCATAGTGACAGCTCCTATCCACCTAGCTATGTACATATCTATCTATCTATCTATCTATTTATCTATTTATCCATCCGTCTGTCTGGCCGCATAACTTTCCTCAAACACACACCGAGGAAAGAGACAAACATCCGTAGCTAAACAGAGCGTATTGCCGGCATTTTAAGGGCAGCCAGGGTCGTCTTGGCTATTTATAAGAACTTTGGCATTTTCTTTATATCTGTTTTTTGTTTTTTTTTTTTTTGTTTGTTTCGGTTTCAGTTTTGCTTCTGTTTCATTTTGGCATGCAATAAATTTGTGTTTTCTGGTCACTTGCAAAAAACGACTAAAACCAAATACAAAGTTACGCGTTGACAGCTGTCAGTGTCTGTTGCTGTTGGTTTTCTGCCGCTTTGTGGACTGTATCTGCAAATGTATCTGATGGGAGACTTTAGCTGTAGCTCTATGGCTTATGGTTGACAGAAAGTATCTCAAAGATTTTTTTTCGCTACGCATTGAATGGAGTTGAAAATAGTGATTTTTAACACATTTTCCAATTTCATTTCCATTGAAAGCGACAAATGTTTTCACTTTTCAACTGCCACGCCCATTGCATTTCCTATTTCTCTCTCAAAGTAAACAAAAGCAATGCAACAAAAATGAAATGAAAACCAACATTGATTGATGGCTTGTTGGTAAGCAATTGTCTGTGTGAGTGTGTGTGTGTGTTTGTGTGACGCAGACTTAATCAATTATTAAAACTGTCATTGTCAATCAGTCAAACTTACATCATCTCATAACCGACAGATTGGTAGATCAAGACAGAGTCAATATCAAGAGAGTTGCATTTAATTATTTCAATCAAGTTGTTGCATCAAACCAACTTCAAGTCAATGAACTGCAACCCAATTTCCTATCAATTTTCCTCTCTTTTAATATACCATAGACCAGATTTAACCAACAAACCAACCAAACAACAACAAACCAATCAACTATTTTCTTTATCTTTTTGTTTTTGTATTGACCATTGACCAGCATCAAATGGACTACAATGGACTGCATCATGCAGCCATTTGGCTTTGCCTGCTTAATCATAGTGTGGAGCGAGACTTGAAGACAAAAAGTCGAACAAGGAGCTCACTTCATTTTACCCACCAGCAGCAATTTTGTTGCAGTTGTTGGATGATTTTTTGACCTACGATAAGTTATGCTCTGCGCTTGATTATAGACTCCCCAATAGGCTTTTCAATATCGAAGGCATAGATAATTGTGTGCAGTAGATACGTCGCAACAAGGCAACGAAAGGTAGGTCATTTTGAGGTTGATTTCAATGGTAATTTTATATGATTGAATTTTTAAGTTTAAGGAAATTTGTAATACATATTAGATCCAGATGCCCAAAGACATACAAAACCCAATAGGAAAAGAATGAACCATTTTCTAGCTGGCTTTATGCATTTACAATGCAAAATGTTGTCTAAAATTTGAATTTCAAATTTGAACAAAGTGAATTGCTAATTCAAACTCGCTCAGCGATCGATGAAAACAACTTTAGATAGATATTCGTAAATATCCATTGATATTTACAAATATCGATCAATCCATTGGGAAAGATATAGAAAAACTCTCCTATTTTGAATGACTTCCACCTGTTGCGATATCCAACTGACTAAGACTATAAAAATGCCAAGAAAATTATTCATAAGTAAATAAATACAAATTGGCGAAGAAGAGAGAAATGGAAAATACTTGAAAACCCAAACAAGAAACAGCAGGGAAATAAGCAAACAGAAGAATACTTCAGTTCAGTTGAGATTAGATCAGATCAGATCGTGTGGCCCCCAGACAAAACGACAATCGACCCAGTGACCAAGTTATGTTTAGTCTAGCACCAGAGAGAGGAAGAGAGAGAGAGAGATAGTGAAAGATTGGGAGAAAGAGAAAAAAGAACGTGAAAGGAATTTATGAGATTTTCGTATAATAAATGGATTGCAACTATCTAGAACGCACTAGCAGAAGCAAGCCAGGCAAACAAATGGGAACAGTATGTGGCATGTGTGTGTGTGAATGTGGCGCCCCCTGTTGACTCAAATTGTCATTACAAAACTGAAAATGAAAATGAAAAGCGACTGCTGCAGCAGCAGCAACGGCTGCAATACATGCTTGAACGAGTTTTTCACAGTGAAATCGATATGATCGAAGTGTGTTTGGCACGTACGTGTCCATCTTCACTCGATTTATAATTTACTTTGTTTTATTTTTCAACATAGAGAAAATTTTTCTCTGCTTCTTTTTGTTTCGTTACTCATATTTATTCGCTAATTAACGCTTTCCAATTGGCAAATACAACACAAAACACAAAACAAAATGAAAATCAAACAAAATAATTTTCACGCGCCAATTCCTGCCAATAGTTCTCTCTCTGTCTCTCTGTGTGTTTTAATCAAGGCGTAAGATGAAACAATTTTTGATTATTTTTAGCGAAAATTCACAAGAGCCAAAGGCGAAAAAGAGATACAGAGAGAATGAGAGAGAGAGAGAGGGGAAGACACGTGTCAATGTAAAATAAAGCAATTTCGTACATCATTTTCTCAAACCAAACATCTGGTTTTTTTGAACCACACATTTTTGTTTGAGGAGGGTTCCCAAATGCATCATCAATTGATACATACTTCAATCTATCACCAAAAACGAGTTGTAAATTTTCAAACAAATTTGTCAAAAATGCCATAAACAATTTTTACACAAGAAGCACTTAAATGACCAAAAAGATACAAAAATGTGGGTCAAACACTTATAGGGAAGCTCCAAAGGCAAGAGGAGTGAGAGAGAAACAAATGGGGAGGAAGACAGCCCACACACCACGACTGAAACATAAACATAAACTGCTAAAGTTAAGTTAATTTCGACTAGAAGATACCCTCTGATTAGGTGAAGAAACATTTCATATTTCCTATTTGAAATCTTTTATAGTTTCTCGATCATACCAAAATACTCCATGAAACCCCAATGAATACTAGGGTACACGGCCAATTTATGACACTTCTCTAAAAATTTTGAAGAGAGAAAGAATGCATGAGCGAAGCCCAAATGAGAATAACCATAAGAATGAATAAAAACTAATTGCATTTCCTGTCAAAATAGAGGGGAGAGACACACACACAGACTCAAACACAACAAAAAACATGCAGCAAACATATGTACCTACTACAAGTCATAAATTAACAAAACAACTTCCGATATACCAAAAAAAAGAACAAAAATTTTGAAAACACCAAAACAAAGCATAAATTGAATAAAATAGAACAAATGAAGCATAAGCAAACCTAAACAACAAAAAAAGTAGTTAGTTGTCAAAGGGTCGAAAAAAAGGTGGGGGACAAAAAAGAGTGAAAGAGTTCCATTAGAATTTTAAAAATTTCATTGGGGTTACTGCCATGTAGTGGAAAGTTGTGAAAAGAAGAAAAGAGCCGTTAAACCATGACCAAATTAGAGATGAGAACGTGGCAATGTGACTTATCGCAGCGTGACTAGAAATCGATAACAAGTAAAATGAAGGGCAGCTTATACAAACCTAAATATATGTTTTTAAAACTTTTATAAACAAATAAGTTTATATTTGAAAAAGTTGTTGAAAATCTCTCAACAGATTTAATGATTTATTTATTCTTCGATTTATGAATAATGAATACTACATTTAAGTGTATTTCCTTTGCTTTCAGTTATAAGTTTTACTAAATGTGTAAAGTAAAAATTAAAATCTTAATAAATCTAAATCTAAAGCAAATGTCGATCTTTTTACTAATTGTAAGATATTGAACTATTTTAATCAGATTATAAAGGCTCGCTATTATCTTTCTAAGCCAAGGATTCTTAAGCTTTTAAACTAAAATATGTTTTAAGTTCTAGAATTGAATGGAATTTCCGATTTAGATGCTAATCAACCTACTTGAATTAGCTTGTTATGGTTGTTATTCATTGAAGCTCACATTAAAAAGTTAAAGTATCCATAAAATAGTAGAAATTTGAATTTTATCGTGACCTAAGTTCGATATTTATCCCATTGTGCGCCATATGCCCCGCCTAGAATGTATGTTTTAGGTTCTGCGGATGACCGCCTGCCATATATTTCACAGTGCCGCCTGTTTGTATACACACATTCATAACACACATAAACACATACACACATATGTGCAATCGACCAACTTTAATTTTTAAACTCCATGAAACTATACTGAAAGTCTGGGGAGCTTGGGAAGCTTGGGAATGTTAATTAGTTCTGTTCTGTGCTATGTTGCCTGGTTTATGCTCTCTACTCTCTGTTCTCTGGCAGTTTATGTTGCTTAATTTTTATGCTCTGTATAATTAAATTCCTGCCTGGACTTCACTGCCCGACAAGCAGACAGACTCTGTTTCTTCTTCTTGTTATTTTACGATCCTTGGTCCCAATCAAATACAGTTTCTGCTTAAAAAACCATAAAAACACAAGAATGATATGTTTATGGAGACAACTAAAAAAAAGTTGAGAAGAACAAAAAAAAAGTAATAGAAGGAAAGACGAAAACATTTTCGAGTTGCTGAAGCGTGTTGAAAATTAGAATTTGCATAAATTACAAGTTGTAATAGATGACGAGTAGAGATGGAGAGGCATAGATCTATTAAGATCTGGTTATGGACTTACTCAGGCGAAACAAATTGTATGTATAGAGAGAGAGAGAGAGACATACAGAGGGAGACAGAATGTATCTAGGTTGAAGGGAAACAAAACGTTTTTGAATAGCCAACAAAATTGTCAAGATCTTTACTCTAAATCACTTTGAATATCTCATGCAATTTGGCATAGATTTTTATACGAAATGCAACTTGGGTAGACATATACATACATATATAAATTTAGACTGACAGACTGCAACAAAAGGCAAGTGGCAGAATGCATTTCCCTTCACCCACCCATCACCCTTCACTTGTGCTCCTCTTTTTGTTGCTTTGTTGTCTTCTTTTTTATCTGGCAAGATTACGAAACGGAATGTGAATACACGCCCCGCGTAATTCTATATAGAAAATACTTTTGTGTGAATTGAAAGGTAAAGGGGAAAATGGGCGAAGCAGAGGGAAAACTGACGTAACTTTTTCGGGCCAAGAAGATAATTATAAATAAACTGCAAATATATAGATATCTTTGCAATGCAATTCGTTAGCTAATAGTTTGCTAAAAGACAATGCATCGGCCAAAAATGACGTTGCAAATCCCCCAACAAGTCGAAGGTCTTACCTCACTATCGAATAAGTGGTCAAGGTTCTTAAAAATGATTATATTTAGTCATCAATTGCAAAATAAATAAATTAAAATGCGTCATTCATCAATACGAAATCTAAAATTTATGTATGGTTCATTTATGTTTATGCATATTAAAAAGGAAATTGCAAAATTAATGAAAAGTAACGCCATATCTTAAACAAAACGTGCAAAAAAAGCTAGAAAATTTGAATAAATTTTTGCGAATTTTTACATAAACATGTATACCCTTTCCATTCCATGAGTCTGCCATGCATAGACCTTACTTGAATAACTTCTATATAAAGGAATTAACGAACCAGAAGCGGTCATTGCTTCTTCAGACATTAAGTGGGCATATCTAAGGAGAATGAGTAAAAAATTGTTACCATATTGCACAATTTATGAGGGTGCAAACAGATATAAGAGTGGAATATAGTCAGTATCTATAAATTTAACAAAGTTTAGTCTAGGAAAGGTAGCATATTTGATATAAGAAATATGTTTTTCATTCGTTTTTATTAAATTACTTAACTTTGACTGCCTTGGTATAGAGGATCCCAACTTTATTTTTTTTTCTACTTATTATACTTACATTAGATTATATTTTCGAGAGGGCTTACTTAGAACTACTGCAAAGGCTTGAAGTAATGCTGAACTTTGAAATAAGATCGATATTTTATAATGATTTGATTTAATTTTTTTCTCATGCTTTGTTCAATTATGACATTACAAAGGTTTAGTTTACGTTCTTTAGCAATTAATCAATTCTCGTTCTAGTAGCTCAAACTTTACTTTCGTTTTCCATGTCGTCGATATATGTTTTTCACAATATTGACAGTATTCTGTTAAATATTTTATAGATTTGCGTGTTCTTTTTTTCTACTTTTAGTACCTTGACTTTAAACTTTAAACACTCTTTGAACTTTATTAAATTAGTCAACAAATGAACCATAAAAAAATTTTTGTCTGAAAGTTTTTTTCCTGTGGTATTAAAAACAATTCGACAAGAAAAGCAGCAATGCAGATTCAGTTTCATTGAAATTGGATTCAGTAATTAGTTAAGGTATTAAAATAAAGCTAAAGCTAAGGGTATATTAATGTCATTATGTACAAAATTGACTTCAGACCCTTTAGCTTTCTGGCTTCTCTCACACATAGCCATCTTCATATGTTTAGTTCAAGCTTTAATTGTTGCTACGTGTAGTAGAAGAAGAAAAAATGTTTGTTGTCTTTGAGGTAATTGTTGCTCATTTGCCTGTTCGGAGTTAGCTTGTTGTATAATGTCAATTACTTGTGATTTACGACAATTTAATGATAGACGACTCCGACTCTGACTCGGACTCGGACTCTGACTCTATGACTATGCCATGTGAGATGCCTTCTAGCGAATAAATAAATGCGTTATATTCGGTGAATGGGAGTGAGTTTATGTGCAACATGATGCGAAGAGTGTAGCATGTGATTGATGTGATATTTGCAGTCATTGGTCTTGTGCCCAGTGTTGCATGTAATTGGCCACATAAAACCTTGCCGAAGGAGAGAGAGGGGAAAGGCTAAGGCAATACAACTGCAGGGCCACAATGTCAGCAACTAAAAAACAAAAACAATTTTTGGGGCTTAAACTTTAAAGTTTAAACTAATCTGTTTTGTATATTCATAAGAAATCGACCAAAAATAACAGGTGTTAGGCGCCTCTTGGACAGTCGCACTAAATAACAATTAACCTTATATGGTGAAAATGGTTTATTTATTGCTTTTGGCTAAGCTAAACTAACGTCATTTGGCTAACGAGTTTGCCCCCTTCTTTTTATTTTTTCTGCAGATGCTTAAAATTTCACTGCACGTTGAAAACTGTTCAACAAACTTTTCAAATAAAAATTTCCATTAAATTTAAAACTTCAATTAAAAAGTCTTTTTTCCAGTTATGTATATTGGCAAATATTCATTTCTTTATTTCTCTATCTATGCAAAAAGTTAAATTTTAAACTTCTTTTAGTTTAAAGCAATAATTTCTCATGCTAATTTACATATGCTCTGGCTCAATAATCTTCCATAGATGGTTATCTCTAAACAATCAAGATCAAATTTACATTTACTGATAGCAGCATCCGAAAAACAAATTTATTTGGTTTTGTTTTATTCATTCTAGAGAATATTTATATTCTCATTTTAAGGCTCATTTCACTTTGAAATGTTTTTTCACCATTGTGCACGAATTGGTTTTGTATTTTGAATCACACTACTCTATGGCAGATATGTATCTATGAGTAACTAAGCCAACTGGTTCTGCTGGAACATATCTTTTTCTGTTTGGCTGATTCTAAACCAAAACTGACTACCGAAAGGGAAACGAACTCATTGAAATTCTTGACAGGTTACGCGCGCGAATTGTGTAGAATAACAAAAGAAACAACAACAACAAAATACGTAAAACATACATACATATATAGGAAATAAGAAAGAGGAGAGAAAGAGAGAAAAAGAGATGGCTCATCTGTTTTGGATATGGTTTTCAGTGTGTATTGTTAAGGGGGACCACATGTGGTGTGGCAGAGCCATAATCATACGTGCCACACGGCTTTTCCTTTTTGACGCGCCAAAGTGAGAAAAATTCGCTTCATTTCAAATAATAAGCTTACTTTTCCATTTCCAACCGACTGACTATATACGAAGATAAAGTTTAATTACACAAAATATATACCCAAATTCGTATATATGTATGTACATATATAAATGACAAGGAAAACTTTTAAAGCCCTCTCATGGCGTAGGGAAGACCCTCGCAACAACAATAGAGGAAAGGCTCAATGACAGGGCAGCCATAGAAATACGTTGCGAGGGAGTTTTACTATGCATAAAGTTGGTAGACAATAAGTTGACACATATTGGAGAGCATTGCCATTGCTTTTGTTGTTGGTTTTTGTGCTTTATCACATGCAGGAAGCTTCTGGTAAAGTTGGGGTTATTACACTTTCAATCCAACTACTAAAAGAGCAGACAATTTTTTCATTACATTTGCATTGCGCTTTGATTTTTGTATGGAAGTTGTTTTATCATTGGACACCATTCCACTCATAACTGATTAGAGAGAGAGTCGCGTCGTCTATGGAATTGGGTCAGCAGCGAGTTGTTGACTCAAAAGAAACATTGCCGTCGGTAATATCTAAAAGAGTTTTTTTTTTCATTTTTTCTGATATTGATAAGTTGCAGTTGCACATTATGCATTTGTGTTGAAATTGTTGATTTAATTTATGGCACTGAACCACTGTGCCTCGGTTAAGTACTCGATCTTTTGTATTGTTTTATAGTCTAAAAGTATTTACGATTCTAGCGAGGGTGTTGCAAGTTTATTGCATTCAATGATTTTGGGTAGAGGAGACAGGTAGAGGATAAGGTGCAGCATTTTAAGTGGCAAACATCATCAATCAAGAGGCGATGGCAGTAGGTTAGTGGAACATTGAGTCAAAAGATAACGTTCGGAATAGTAAATGGGTAGAATATATAGCAAAATGGAGTTGTGGTATTTTTTATCGATAATTTCTATTTGTTTATGTATTGTAATTAGACAAATGGCGACACACAATGTTAGGTTATTACTGGAAAAAATATAAAGTAAGCCTCTGCTTTTTATCCTTAAGTTATCACAGTGAAACCCTAATTACATAAACGTTCCATTTCTAATATTTTCACTCACGTGAGAGTGAGTTAATGCTTTTATCTAATAGCTTGTTTTGAATGTTGTAACTAAAGGAAACAACTTTTATATTCGATTCATTCTTTCGAAAATATCTTTTCTCAGAACTTAATGCTATTTTCGTAATCGAATTCGGTTTTCTTTTTCAAACCAAATTCGAGTGTTCTCTTAATTCTCATTTTAATGTTTCTTGTTGACTAAAAGTCTAATGACCTTTAACTTTTTGATTTGACCATTTCTTGCATAAGAACTAAAATCTCATTGCCATTCGATACGCCTCCGTACAAAATCCAATTAATTATAATTTTTGTATGTATTCTTTTTTTTTTTTTTTTGGGGTAACCCGAAACTTTGGCAGTTTAACTTACCTTCAAAACAGAAATGTTGATGATTCTTGTGCAATTTCTTCAAGACGTCTGCAAAAAAAAAAAACAACAAACAAATATTAGATAAATGCCAGACAGAATATTACAATGTGATTATTAATCAAGTATTTGTGTTTGCCAACAAGGCCATTAAAATTAATCAATGTCGTGAGTATTACAACTCATTACCATGTAAGAGACAAGTCATATAATAAATTATAGTGACTATTCTACCTGAACCAACAGCAACTAAACACCCACCCAAAACGACTAAAGGAAATGGCATGAAAACCTGTCAACTGTAACGCAAGACAATCAACGAAAATGCATAAATTAATAAAGAAAGAATGAATGAAAGAAATAAAAAGAAAGAATAAAGAATAAAAGAAAAGTAAGTACATGATATTGACAATAATAACCCAAAGTAAAAGTCAGGGTTGGAAAATGAATACAAGAGGGGTCGGGTTAGGGTCGGGTTTAGGGTTTTGTCTGGCTCACGCAGCTAATTTCATGCTCAGTTGATTTACCTCACTGCTATAATTGATAGACTCAGTTACTTCATGGAGTGCGTGTGTGTGTGTGTGTTTGGTTGTCGGACTAACTAAATGTCTCTCAAGTGGTAATATGATAGGGCATTAAACCAACTTTAGTTTAGTTTTGTAAATTACAAAATGAGCAATGGCAAAGAAAAACGGTTAACATAGGCAGACCTTGATGACAGCCATCTGTTGGATGGAGTTGTGGTGGGGCGGGGGTTAGGTGGGGTCATGAACGAGAAATACGCAATGCGTCATTAAAACTTTATAAAGTGAAGAGCTCGACATAAAGTCGTCTCCCTTGGGTGTAGTCATAAGTTGTTGATTCCACTTGGGTAAACATGAGAATATTTATTTTTTAAATAGTATCAAATGCGGTTAAAAATTCTGTTTATATGAGGACATTTGATTTCTTGTAATGAAGTTTTGATCGAATTAGGAATTCAGGTAACCAAAATACAAAACTAATTAATCAAAGATAAAAAATGTGTATATAATGAAGATAGATTTTGTGGCTAACCTTACAAAAGTTAAGAGGAAAAAGAATATAGTTGAATAAGTGAACGAAATGTGAACAATGAACAAAATCTAAGCAAATGCATATCCATAGTTCTATGCTGATCTGTTTTGTAGATTTGTTATCAATTTGAGACTTTCAAAGTTTCAACCTTCTTAAAATATATGAAACCTAACCTAAGATGACATTAGAACTTGGTGTTTCCTGAAATAGCTAAACTGCAAACATTTTCAGCTGCTTATAAAATGATCTTTGGCTTAAGTATGACCTCAAGCCGGATTAAAAGCAAGATTTATCACATTTCAAAAAAATGTCTAAAGAGTTTTGGTCTTTAAAGATAATTTTCTAGGAGAAAAATGAACGTTGCTGAAGAATCATGCTGGATCCCTTGAGTACTGAAAGGAATTAAGTATATAAATAATTAAATGAAACGTTTATTAAGCTCACCTTTTCCAAATATAAAGTTCAACCTTTACTTAAAGTGGAATCAAAGTTATTGTTCGCTATCAAAATCTATCAAATTAATAAAAATCGAAAGAGTATTTAATTTAATTGTGAACGTAACTAACTTTCATAAAAATGTGTCCCAATCTATCTCAATTTGAATATTTTTTCTACTATCACTTGTTTCTACCCATTGTAATAATTCAATTTAAATCAATGCGCCTTATGACGCACTTTACTGTCATCATGCCTCTCTCCCCACTATTCAAATTTCCTCTACGTTGTAATAAATAGAGCAAGTTTAACCTCAAGTTCGTTAGCACCCAAAGACGATAGACGAAGAAAGTGGTTAGCTCGGTGAGGAGAGAGTCCCCTAAATCGAGTAACTAACTAACTACAACATAGAGTGACTTGAACAAATTGCCAATCAACATTCAACCATTGTCGCTGCTGTTGTCCTCGTCGCAGTTAACGCCGTACATTGAACCTCCTAGCCTCTCCCTACCCTGCAGCAATCACCCTACAACCCACCACAACATAAGGCTCGCCCACTTGTACGCTGTAACAACAACTGATGACACGCACTTTGCGTGTTTATTTAATAAATAAAAATTTACATAAATTTGCTGAAAGAAAATTTGCCGTTTTCTTATTTTTCCATATACCAAGCTCCATTTGCAAAACAAATTTATTCAAAAACGTAAGGATTTCATGCGAAAATGTCAAACAATATTAAGAAGACTGCAGACTAAGTCATAAGTCTATCAAGAATTCTATTAGGTGAGTTTGGGCTTAAGTCTAATCTCCGAGCTTATAGAGAACACACCTCAACAAAGCACTTAACCTTGACCCTGGGCGTCTACCAGTAACCCATCATCATCATCATCATCATCATTAGCATCATCATCATGAAGTTTAAAAAGTGCTTTGCATCATCGCTAATAGCCCTAAATGTATATACTAACGAAAGCGCCCCAGCGCCCCTTCTTGGTTGCCTCTTGCTAAAGTGTAACTAATATGTGAGCTTTATAATTCATACAAGAACGACGACCGCAAATCTTCCAACAACTAAACTCGCATGGGCCTCAAGTGAGTGCCTTTTGATTAATGATGCCACCGCTACTGTTTTGGAGTGAGGAGTGGTGGAATGGAATGGAGGAATTGTACGATATGTTGGGGCCGCTCTGATTCGAAACGCACAACGGGCGTGTTATAAGACTTCCCTCCCATATTCCTCTTTGTCTCTATTATTCTAGTCGTCTATGCATGATGTACGCAAAATTATAGAAGTTGAGACCACTCACTTGCCGAGTTAAACGACTGATTTTAACGACTTTGGTCGGTCGGTCTTTTGGTTGTTCAATCGATTGGCCAAGTCAATTCAATGTTAAGCGTATCATTTATCTTCACTCTATGGCTTAAAAAGTAAGAACAAAGAATCGGCGGGTCTCCAATTAGCGACAATCATTTTTCATTTCATATCGGTAGTTTTGGGTTTCTTATTTCATGTGTTGTGCACTTTTTTCAGCTTGTGATTAACTCAAACTCAATGTCAACTTGAATTCACAGCTACCTTTTTCTCTCTCTCTATCTTTCTCTGTCTATCTCTTGACCAGTTTTTTTGTGTTGACGTTTTTATATCTCACAGAATACAAGTTTACATGCAATTTACATACATTGCAGCAACATTTTGCATTCTTTTGTTGGGTGTAATTATGCCAAATATTCAAATAAATTATCAACTAGAACAAATTGCCAGCTGCTGCTGCACACAGTGGCTTGTTTTTCACATTGTTGCAATATCAGAGTATACTTCAGTCTAGACTTTGATATACCTCGTTATAAACTGAGGGGCGTATACAATTTTTAATTCAATTTAATGCTTTATTTCGCAGAAATAATGAACGCATGTCTTCTCAATAATGAAGTGTATTTAATCATTCTTGTCATTTGGTTTCAATATCATTTTTATTAAATGCTTTCAATTAATAGAACAATCTATTATGATGTTTTATGTGAAGAAGGCGGGGCAGACATTTAAAGAAAGCTTGCACCGACTCATAACGAGTTCTCTTTAATACGTAGTACGTATGTACCTAATATACCCTTTTCGTCACTTTTTTTGAAGCTTAAGGGTATCAAAAAGTTTTACATGGCAATAAATTTTCGTGTTTTCTGTGCGTCATGAGTAGCACACAAAAATGCGTGTGATGGGGGGGCGATGGGCGGTCTTTGCTTGGTCTTTTCTGGAGATGCTGGGGCATTGTTTGAATTCTTGCTTTTCAGTTCTCACAATAGCGAGAATATTGCATACTGTAACCCAGTAACAAAAGCCACAAATAATAATAGAGATAAATTATAATACTTTTTTTCTATTTTTGTTTTTTTTACTACAACAAAAATCTACTGGAGACTTTTATGAGTGAACAGAATGGCAAAAAGAAATAGTTACTAGTAACGGTAGTCTGCATATATTTATGACCAACTCAATTAAACAAGCAGTTAATTTGTTTAGTTACTTATAGTATGTACATAACAAGTTTAAGAGGTTTTTCGGTTTTTAAAAACATTTTTACACAGGATATCAACAATTTGTTTCATTGCTTACCAACACTGACCGTCTCTAATCTTTCTTTTCTCTATCTTTGAGAATTAATTTGATTGAATAAAGTTTTTGTTTCGCTAAGTCTATCATTTTGGTTTAACGCTTAGAATTATATAGAATAAAGAAAAATACAAAAAAGATTAATTCTCTTGCAAAAATAAGTCCTTTCTTTTAGCCTTTTGTATAATCAATTGACCTAAATTCATAGTTAGAAATAGTTTTCTTTCTGTCTGAGTTCATTGGATTTCCGAACAATTTAAAAAAAACTGGCTGCTCCTTAACCAGGGCACCTGTTTTTACCACAACTTTTGCTTTAATTTCCGCATATTCTGGTTTGCATATTAATACCGGGGGCTACACAACTTGATTATTCTAATTATATACATATTTATTATTGCAATTGGTTATGGCAAGTAATGAAAATCAATTTGCTTTTGTCTGCTCATTGTCTCATAATATGTTTTGAGATAGTATTTGTGCAGCCCAAAGGAAAGTCTAACCAACTAAGTATGTAACTAACTGACTGACTAAGTGATAAATCTTTAGGTGAGAATTAGCGGAAATATTAGGTTGATATGATATGATGACGATGGTGGTTAGGGGGTGCGGCTTTTGTTGCCATTGCAATTTTGCCTTCAACTCTCTTTTTATTTTGTTTTGTTTGTGGTTTGTTGCTTTCTGTTTGTAGCTTGCCGACTGCTGCTGACATATCAAATATTTAATTATCGTATGTTTTTGTTTTGTTTTTTATTTAACAAATAATTCTTTTGCGGTGTTTTTACGAGCACTTCTCGTGTGCAATAACCTTGCCAAACAACAAGCTCAACAAACTTGACATGGAAGCCTTTACATAAAATACAATTAAAGAAACAGAAACAGTGTGAGATAAACTATTAACGAGTCGAAGTGAAAATGCCCTCTCTAAGCAACGATTGCTTTTATTCCTAGGAACATATTTGGATGATCTTTAATGTCCTTTTTTTTTAACTGTTTCTGTAGAGTTAAAATTAGCTTTAAGTCAATCGCAAATTTCTTGATCGCTTCTACTTCAAGCTAAAAGTCAACTATCCTTATGTTAGAGTATGTTTAAGGCAGAGGAGTAGATACAAAGTGCCAAATCTTAGATAAGTCAAAATCAACTGTTTCTTTATATTTGTTTGCTGTTTCTTGTTGCAAAAAATCGCGGCAAGCATGAAAAGTGGCTTATTGAATGCTTATTTAAACGTATTCCGTTTTATTTTATTGTATGTACACATACTTGCTTGTACATACTCGCATTATTGTGTTTACACATTTCACTCTGATTTATTTCGCTTCCTAGATACCACAAGGTTGAGGTTGACTTTCACGCATCATGAAAATGAAACGTTCACGTATCGGCGTCGTCGTCGTCGTCGTCAAATTCATCGTCATTGTTTCCTTTTACAGTTCTGTGTGTACATACATAATTTTCAAATTGATTTCGATTACAAAAATTTGCAATTTGAGTGCGCAACAAGGTTATTGTTGTAGTAGACACTCATCATCGATACGATACGATACGAGGTTCTTTATATTCTTATCGCCTTATTGAATTTGACATTAATGCTTATTGCAACCATGTGAGACTTCTTTAAGGCCATTGAAAGCGTTTTGGTTTACAATTCATAGAAAATTGCAGCCACACTTTCAAAAATTTGCATTCAAATTGGAAATATGAGTGCGCAACAAGGTTGTTTTGGATATTCTTCATTAATGGAAGATTATTGATTATCGCAGATGCATAATGCTTTACTCGTAGTTTGGATTTTACTTAGGCAAAATTTTATTATAAATGTGCAGCCACACTATTTTCTGTTCAAATATATTGGCATAACTTTTTCGAGTTCAGCTTAGATACGATTATTTCCAATAAAAATATGCAGCCACACTATTTTCTGTTCAAATACTTACATTGGCATAACTTTTTCCGAGTTCAGCTTAGATACGATTATTTCCAATAAAACTACAATGCAATGTCTTACTTACAAATTATGGCAATAAATTTTGTATGAATCTTATACTAAAAGATCATTTGACTCCATTGTTTGATGAAATTTATGTATTTCACTTATGCAAACTATAGAAAATCTGCTTTATTCACACGAGATTAATACCAGGCAAATATTGCCACTAAAATCTAATCAAAGTTTATGAAAATACATTATACAATGGATGCTATTAAGGAATTGTAGCTCAAATAGTAAAATGCGACTTAAAATACAAACGTCGCAGCCTTTCCAATGATTAAATTCAGACTGTTTGCATCCGAATGTTTATGAATTACGGATAACCTGATAACATTTCATTTTAAAGTCTGTTTTTTAATGGCTTATCAAAAGCTGTGCCAACCAGTCACTGGATTATACAAATGTAATTGATATCTGCGAAACTTCAAAACATAATCCGCCTTCTGGTCATCAAACTTATTGCGCCGCATCATAGAAATAAGTTTCATATAAATGTTTTATTCAAACCATTTGCAATTTGTTATGGAGGAATCAGAAATACAGATTTTCATGAGTAATATACTACAGCGAAAAGTACTACAGCTGTTTGATTATGCTTTTTTATCGCGCAATTTCTTACGCTTGAAATGCAACTGGAATTTGCATTCCAATAAGAGCAGAAAAAAGTGAACGAAATAACAAGGAAATGTATGGTAAATGTGGCGGAAATATTAGACGAAAAAATGCAAAAGTATAAAAAACCTTAAGTCATTAGGTTTATGGGAAAAACCAAAAATGTTTTCAAAATAGAAAAACTTACTTGGAATTGCTTGTAAATTATTGCTATTAGTCAGTATCCCCTTCTATGTCAACGTAGGGCATATAGATTTCTGCAAACACCAAAAAAAAGGCAAATAAATATTAGGAAAAGGTATTAAACAGTATTTCTTATAAATCAACTACACCCAAAAGTGACCTACTTCTCACATTCCGTAGAACAAGTTAATTATTTCAGTGATCTGGTGGCCGACATTTGATCATATATAAACATTAAATCTATTATATGTCTACCGCTTTTTTTTTTTTGTGTTATCTCTGACTGATAGGCTAAATCCACAGAATATTATTTTTACCCAATCAGTACAAATTTTTCTTTTTTGGGGGAGTTTTTGTGATTCACATGCCAGGCGAACGTCTGATAAGACCCCAAAGAATTCACTATCAATGGGGTAAACGCATACAAATCTAGAGTAATAAACATATTACACAATCTAATAGATAAATTTATCGAGTTTTGGAGGGCATTGCGGTAACTATTTATAATTAAGAGTAAAGGGGATTTTGGTTTCTTTATATTTTTTCGTAGTTTCCTGTGAAAAAAAAAACCCATGGCGTAGAAAAATATGAAATTTTCTAATTTAAGGCTTAAAACCAACTAACTTATAACTTGTTGACTTGTTTCTCTAGTCATACCTTTAAACATTAGGTCAACAAACATAATTAACTTATGCAAATCAATACAATTCATCTTTTGCAGTCTTTTAGAGCCGTGTAAATAAGAATATGGTAACAATTTGTTGTGCATAGCTATAAAGCATTGGAAAGTGTTCTCAGAACATTGGTAATTATTAGGGAATTCATCTAGGATTTCCTAGTTATAATATTACTCTCTCATCTCCCATCTCAACTGATGATGTAAATTGTATAACAAATAATAAAGCTATTCAGTTTTGATTGTTGAAGTAAACTTAAATAACTTTTATACAGTGCTGGATTGAGCCTGTGCGGAGCCTGTAGTAATCCAAAACCAACTTTTTTGGGGTAAAAGATCATATTAGAAGATCACAGAAGATCCAATGTAAAAGTGACAATATTAATGAAAATCATATATATATAAAAATTTATATATTTTAAATTTTTAGATATTCTGCCTAACAAACCCTAAATAAGCCCAATTTCTAACCGATTTCGTGATTTTAATGCAGATTGAAAGACATTATTTTAACTTGAAGTTCATGAAATTGAGGTTTATTTGAATATTTTTCTGTTCTTTGGCATTTCTTGTATATTTTGGAAAGAAAACTTGATAATTATTACGCTTTGATAACTATAATTTAGTTGTATAGGTAGCTATTAATCCATTATCAATTTAAAAATTAAAATTTTTAATTCATTCATTGTCGAGTTTTTCATTTTTAACTTTAATTTATCTACTAGCTAGTTGTATTATTTGTTAATAAAGTTATACATCTCTTAACTAACAGTCATTATCCTTTGAGTTCAATACTCGGCCAATCCCAAAAGACATTTCACTTTAATGATGCTTCAAGTTCCGCTTAGATAATATTTCATCAGTATTATCTTTTGAGGATCATAAATATGTAAGGCTCACCAAAAATATGCAAAGTTTGGCAATTTATTAACTGCTTATAAAAAAAGATTTGCCGCTCCTCCTCTCAAAACAAAAACAGGCAAAGAGGAGGCATCAGACGGGAGAGTATGCAAAACTTTTTAGCCATAATCACGTCATTGGTCAGGCAATATATACTTTTTTTTTGGTTTATGTAGTTTTTTTTATAATTTTGCATGCTTAAGCAATTTTTCATATTGTATATTTTGTTTACAAAGACCAAACACAATCAAAAGGCTTCCTTATTTTATATGCCCTTGCAAAATTGAGGTATATTTACTTTAGCAAGCAGTTTGCAATGAAAATTTTAAATATTGTTTATAAACTGCAAGACGAATGTGCTGAACAAATGTTGACTTTTCCGTTTTTATACTTCGGAGCTAAAAAATATTAATAAATTAACCGCAAGGGTATTCAGGTTTCAGTATATATCAATCTGTGCGGTTTTTGAAGGGGAGAAACAAGCCTCTACAAACATTCGAAACTGTAAATAAATCAGGATTATTATTTTTCCTTAAACAAAAAACTTAACTTTGCACATTTAGCATTTTTAATTGCTCAAAACTCGCAGTGACTTCAATAAAAAACGAAACTTAAACTTAAAGTGAAAGCGTTGTGAAAAAAAAAAAACAATTGTAAACAACATAAAGAAAAACAACAGCAATAAAATATCGGAAATAAAAATAATGTATTGCAAGGCAATTTTTGTTTTGGTTTTGATTTAGTATTCATGGAATGGAGAAGAGGCAATGAAAATAAATTCAATTTTTGAGTGGCTCTTGAATTAATTGCAAACAAAATAATAAATAATCGAAAATCATTGACGTAATCGAAATAATAAGTGGTATATGGTACATACACACACACACACACACACACATAGATATAAAGTAGAGCAGTTTATATGATTTAACTTTCTCACACGTGCCAACCAAATAAAAGATTAAAGTCTCTTATGAAACATTCATCAAACAATCCTATTGAAAACCTCAAAATACAAAAAAAAAGAATCTGACAATTCGAAGAAGAACTGAAACAGAACAAGTCAAAACACAAACATTGAAAACTGCTGGTGGGGAAATCCAATTAGGGAAAATCGCATAAAATTCAACGAGGCGGCGAACAGACAAACCAAGCAAAAAGGCCAAAAGCCGAAAATGAAAGACCCCGAAAGAAGTGTGAAATGGAAAACCGCAAGCAAAAATTTAATCAGTTCTCAAACAGACACGAGGCAAAAGACACAAAAACAAATTAAGTATACGCAATGTGTACAAAAAGTCTGTGCAAAACTCTTCTTTCCCTGCTGTCGATTTGTGTGGTGTGAATTTTGCAGTGCAGCTGCTAATACTTACCACGAAACTATGATAAACCGCAAAGTATCTGTAAGATACAAAAACCCCACACCGAGTGTTGCAATCCTCCGACAGACAAACAGTGTGCAACTGTCAGTGATACAAAAGGCACCGAAAACCAAGCCATCGCCCCGTTGCATGATTTTTGTAATATGTTTTTATTTTTTCCTTTTCGTTTTTTCAAAAACTCCCATAATAAAACCGAAAGCAACAAAACAGCAAAAAAGCTACAAAGGCTAGTCAGCAAGTTGGCGTAAATTAACGTAAAATAGTCGAAAAACAGTTACCAGCAATCGACACACACACACACACACCTTGATTTTAAACTTGCCAACACAGTAGTTCAATCATCCGCAAGAAAAAAAAATCAGCTTATGATCTCTTACTCTCCTGTAAAATAGTCATTACGGTAAATGGACATGATTTCGAGGGGAATTGGTGGAAAAGTTAACAGAGAAATACAAGAAATGGTAAGAGAATGAGACGGGGCAGGAGGAGTGGCGACAAGTTTCTGACTAACTTATCTGCATCTATATGGTTTCTTTCAATTTCAAACACGTGCGACGCTAAGTAAAATGTAAATACAAAATTATGATAGGATTTGTGTATAAAAACGAAAAAAATGAAGTAAGTAAGTCGTCTCGCCGACTTAGGTATACCATACACCAGTAAAACAAATATTTCAAATTTGTAATAACAAATGCATTTGCCTATTTCAAAAAAATTCTGTTCACATGCTTTTTACAAGCATATCTTAGTATCTCACTCACTCATGCATCTGAGCACCCTAGCGCCCCACCCGCCAACGGCCAACTCCGGCCTTATGGAAAAACGGTTTTATGCATAACTTGGCTATTTTTTGTCCGATTTTGATTAATATATTTTGCTGGGTATTAGTATCAAATTTAAGTGTGCCAAATTTGATTGCACAAGGTAGAAAATTACGGGAGATAATCGAGTTATTCAAATTGCGGGGGCGGAAAGGGGCGTGGCAAAATTTTTATACATACAAAATGTGCAAATTTACTAAGCAAATATACATACCAAATATGGTGTCTCTAGCTGCAATAGTTTTTGAGATAAACGTTTTTTTGAATTGCGGGGGCGGAAAGGGGCGTGGCAAAAATTTGAAATAAACTTGATCACTCTACATACTACACAAACCTACACACCAAATTTGGTGGCTCTATCTCTTATAGTCTCCGAGATCTACGCGTTCATACGGACGGACGGACGGACAGACGGACAGACGGACAGACGGACGGACGGACAGACGGACAGACGGACGGACAGACGGACATGGCTATATCGACTCAGCTGTTGATACTGATCAAGAATATATATACTTTATGGGGTCGGAAAAGCTTCCTTCTGCCTGTTACATACATTTTGGCGACTTTAATATACCATTTCACCCTATGGGTGTATGGTATAAAAATGCACAGATTGTGTTAGTTATGCCCGATCGACTTTATAATAGCATAAAATATGGTGAGATATGTAGATTAGGCAGCAATTAGGAGACATAAAATGTCTATTACTATGAGATTTTAAATTTAGAGTTGTGAGATTTTAAATTGAAATTTAAAATTATTAGCTAAGGAACAAAATGAAAGACTTTCCCGAAGGTATTTGAAAAGTCGATGACCAAATTTAACTTATCGAATTTTTATTATTCTTTTTTTGCTTTTCTTCTTCGTTTTTGGCACTTTCACTCTCATCCTCCTTAGACTTTTGTGTTCGTTTCGTTTCAAATATTACGTTAGTTATGTGTTTTATTTTTTTTTTTTCTTCATGTACTTGGCTAAAGAGAGCCGTTTATTTATGTAGCTGTAGCTGTGCCCCCCTTCTCCCTTTCTCTATCTTTCTCTCGCTCCCTAAAGAAAATAAAACCATTTAGTTTCTTTCAATTTTTATTTTTTTGTGTTTTTGTCATTACAACAGAAGAAATGGAGGCGGCAATGTGGAGTGACTTCACATGTGTTCATGTTGATGTTGAGTTTTGTTTCGTTGACCAAGGTTCAGACATTGTATGCCATAAATTTTGAGCTTCAAGCTGAAGTTAACGTTGCATTGGCTCTTAATTAATAATTCGTATGCATTCGGATGACATGGGGTAAAGAAAAATATTGTCGTACATAGATCGCTGATTAGCTGATAGATGGAAAATGGTCACAGTTTGTGTGTTTATGTAATCGTTAATGAGCCAAAAACGTTGAATAATCAATTACGATGAAAAGGTTATTTATGTTTGAACTTAAAACTATTTTTGGATTGGTCTTTTGTTTCACATTTAATGATACTTTCATAGATGCACTTTAAATTATGTTCGTTATAGTGTTTCAAAATTTTTTCAATTTCCTTTGGGCATTTTTTTCGTCGTTAATAGAGATTTTGGTTTCTATTGTTTAATTTTTGTTTGATTTTTGCATTAAATTTACTCTTTTGGGCTTTCTATCATCGGAATAATGAGTTATCAGAATTATTGATATTAATGGCGAAAAACCTCATAACTTTTGGTATAAAATATTGCCGAGATATCGTTCTATAACATGCATGGGAATGAGTAGAAAGACGAGAAGCGGTCGATTGTATTCAACTAAATCAACAGTTATCAATGACATCGATGACAAAGAATCGAGATTATAAGTGAGAGAGTTTTTTGGCGTCAAGTCGTGAAGAACGTGTTCCTCGTAGCTGCTCGAAAAAAGAATATACTAATGTAATAGTTAAGTGACAAATAAGAACTCAATAAAACTCTATAGAATGTTGAGTGAGGCCTACGAATTGGGAGAAAAAAAGTGGGATTATATTCGGTCCCCACATGTATATTATATAAACTCTCTGCTCATACAGATTTCTTCTAATTTTACCATAATAAGAATCTACTCTCTTTGCAAAGGTATAGATATTTTGAAAATTTTTGTATTAAAATTTTTAAAAAGCGCAGTTAAAATATATTTTGTCTCAAACTCTAAGTCCAACAAGATGTTAACATTCTTTTTCCAAAGTTTGCATTATGAAGGTATCTGAAATCGTAATGTAATTATATATACCTGACGGAACGAATTTTAAATCAAGGTTATATCAACCCATAGTAATAATCACTTTATCATTATGTATATATAGGTTTTGAGTGTGTAAAATAAACCTCAAAGAATGGATTGAAAAGCAATCAATGCGTAATTTGCATATTTATTTAAGATGAACTCTTACAACATTTTTTTCATTTTATTCGCTTAACTTTATGTCTTTTAACTTTAGAGTGATCTATATATTTGGGTTTCCTCCACGATGAAATGCGCTTTTTTAGTCCTTTTCTTTTACGGTACATTTTGAAGCAAATAGCCCTTCTCTTCTTGTCATATTCAGCTTGTTTATTTTTAACTGTTCGCTTAATATATCCAATGTCATCATGTTCCTTTTGTAACCAATCCGGTACTTCTTCGCTATCTGTAGCAAAGTTATTTGAGGTTGTGTTAACGGCCATGCAATTATTTTTACAAGCCTTACGAGACGAAAAGTTATTGTCACCCAATGGATCACAACCGGTGAGAGTTTTCTTTGAACATTCCATTTTTGCATGATCAAAGTAATAGAATTGCCACTTTGTACCGCATGTCCCCTTTACACGCGGATGGTTAGCAAAGCAACTTGGATGTATATCGGTGCAGTCCAGTGTATGCTTTAATTCTGTTTTATCAGTTTCTTCTGGCAACCTTTTAAGTACACAGAATTTCTTTTTCTCTAGCGGATAAAATGTTTCCCTTTTTTCTTCTTCCTCATTATTCCAATCGTCTTCGTCACTGACGGCTTGCGATGAATCATCCTTCACTTTTTTCAATCGTGGAGAAAAACCCCGGCAATTCGCAATACAAGATCGGAGACTCGTAAAATAGTTGTATGCTTTCATTGTACATCCTTTTCTATTTTCTTCCATACACTTTTTATAATTTTTACTATAATAATAAACCCTCCATTGGGAAGTGCAATTGCCTGAAAATTGAGGTTTGGGGAGCAGACACTCTGGATGCCTATCATAACAATACTCTAGTTTCGGTTCAATTTCCGTTTCGGGAAGATCATCAGCATATTTAATTGAGAATCCTTCTTCAACTTTCTTTTTGCCTTTAGATGGCTGTTCCACTTTATTTTGTTCTCTTTCTTCTGAACTTTCTGAACAGTCGTCAGTACATCCAGTTCTCAGATTTAAAATCCTATGATTTTTTGCTAAAATCAAGCTAAAGCATATGCACAAAATGCACAGCCAAAGTGGCAATTTCATTATACCTCTTCTTTACAGATGTGTGTCCGATCGTAAGTATATTTCTGGCACGACTGCTGGTAAAATTGTTAAACTAATTCCTTATGGTTATATTTAACGCTCTACAGTTTAATTGAATATGTAATGGGTATTTAAAATAGCTTATAATTGGTAATTAAGCGAACTTCTTTGTATCCTTTACTTGAAAAACTTGCTGAGTATATATGACACTTGGTTATTACATACTAAACGAATCTCAAAAAAATTAAGACCAGTAAAAATAAAAATAAGTCGTTTCGCCGTACATTTATCATTTGGTATACCATGCACCATTTAACCAAATATATTTTCATTTTATAACAACAAATGCCTTTATGCATTTGTAAAACATTCTGCCCACGTGCAGAAGCATATCTTTACAAGCATATCTCAGTATCTCGCTCACTCAAGCATACGAGCATCCTAGCGCCCCGACCAGCCAATATACCAAATATTGTGTCTCTAGCTTCAATAGTTTTTGAGATAAAGGTTTTTTTAAAATTGCGGGGTCGCAAAGGGGCGTGGCAAAAATTTGAAATAAACTTGATCACTCTACTTACGAAATGAGCCTTACATATCAAATTTGGTGGGTCTATCTCTTAAAGTCTCCGAGATCTACGCGTTCATACGGACGGACAGGCGGACAGACGCACAGACGGATAGACGGACGGACTGACATGGCTAGATCGATTCGGCTGTTGATGCTGATCAAGAATATATATACTTTATGGAAAACCTTCCTTCTGCCTGTTACATACATTTTGGCGACTTTAATGTACCATTTCACCCTTTGGGTGTATGGTATAAAAATGTGACCATAACATTACGATTTTCCGTTTTCAGATGAAATGGTTTAATTTTACAGATATATGTACATAAGACCCTTATAAGGCTTATGTAAGACCCTTATAAGGCTTAGATAACTCAATTGCTTAAAACCAAATCAGTGTTTAAAATGTTTGACTCTTTCAAAGCACCATGGAAAATATGATTTATGTCAATTATTAAGTTTTTTACGGACCAATATCTTTATTACACTAAAAAGTGAATGCATCTTGATGCTAATATACCTTGATACAGTGGCGGCAAAAAATTTCAGACATTTTGAAAATTTTTAAAATTGATCGTACACCTTCAAAAGCTAAGAAATAGTTGTATATCTATTAAAACTAAGCTAAACTCCCTGCTCTGCATCATTTTACGCCACTAATTCATTCTAAAGTATAGCTACATTTGAACTACGAACTAAAATGAATTAAATTTCGCGTCGAATGAGATATTGTTAATCAAAATCAAATAATAACTAGATAGCAAAATAGAATATCCAATTCAACATCTTAACTTTTCACAAACATTATGTAAAAGTCGCATGAAATCAGAATTTGAGGCCAACAAATTTGTCTCAAATTTTTTGCCGCCACTGTATATGAAATGGTTTATATAAAGTCGCGAAAATCATTAACTTTTATAACCACTTGCTTCAGTTCTTTAACAATTACTTAATATAGTCGATTTGAAAAGTTTGAAAAGCTTTCAGTCTACATTAAAAGGAATATAGTTTTATTTATCCTAATTACTCATTATTAGCATGGAATCACTAACTATAGAATACATGTTTAGTGATGGAATCTTGAAAATAGAGATTGTTAACTAATAAGTTAAGTTATGGGATTAAAAGAGTTATCGGCTTTTGTCCTAAGATTTCAAGACCGCTTGCAAATACAACAAATTCAATGTCAATAAACATTTTTTATTGTAAAAACGCAAAGTATTTTCCTTTTTAGGTTCTAAGGCACAACAGGAAAATGATGAGCTGCAAACTGAAAACTAGAATATTTAGCTAGACGCATACAAAGTGCAGCATAGAACAGGCAAAGGGAAATGGAGAGACAGATAGATCATGTTGTTGAGGGGGAGGGAGAAACAACAGAATATAAAGCTTTAACTGAAAGACGCGACTTTCGAACAAAGGCGTCGCCTATGAACCTGGCAACCGGTTTTAAGTTTTGTTTTACCTCCAACACACACACTCACACACACACACACAGATACGCAGATGCCCAGCACAAGATACAACAAGTATAGTAAGTATTATAGACTACAAACAAAATAGCGAAAAAAAAAAACTTGAGTGGCCATAAAGCAAACAAGCCTCCCAGTTGTGAGCGCCAAGTTGATTTGAGCCAAGTTGAGTTCAGTTCAGTTGAGTTAAGCCGAAGTCAAAGTCGGGCTGGCTGAAAAGGGCAGCAATAGCAGACGAAACTGGCGAGACTTGCACTTTGGGGTAGAGACGACAAAATCAAGTTTTTCCTCTTCTTCTACAGGTAAAGGAGCCAGAAGGAATAGCTCCAAGTGTTTGGTTTTTTTTTCTCTGTGTGTTTCTTGTGGTTTTTTTCTGTTGGTCAATGACTGAAGCAAGTCTCCCCATCATTATCATCATTCATTTTTCATGGCTGAGTGCCTTTTGGCCACTCCACTTTGATTGTTTACCGGTTACGGTTACCCACAGCTGTTTTTTTCTCTCTCTCTGTCTCATTTTTTTGGGTTTTCTGTTTTTAATTTTTTTTTTTTTTTGGCTGGTCAAAAAGTCCAGAAATTCAATATGCTTTACGCAGGATGCAGACAAGAAAATAAGTATCATAAGGGCGAGGAGTGGCGGCGGGGGAAGGAAGACTCTAAGCTACAAACCAGGAGCGGGTGCGGTTTGACCTAAAACGAAAAAATGATGAAATTCTCCTCAAGCTTCTGTGCTTCTTCTCCTCTTGTTGTTGTTGCTGTGGTTTTTTTGCGGTTGAAGAATCATTTTAAAGTGCATAAATATCATGAGTATGTTTTCTTTTTTGCTTTCTTGTTTTGTTAAAACGGTAAATGATCTCTGCCAAGTTAGTCAGATTTCAACGACCAAGCCAAGACGATGTGTAGTAGCAAGGGGTTAACCAAGAAGCAGCGGTTCTTGTGGGTGATGAAATAACTTGATTGCCTCTTGTGGTCAGTCAGTGGGGAGGAGACACACAGGGGGGTAGAGAGGATGCTAACTAACGGCTTATTCTTGTGAAATTTATGTCAGATGGCCCCCATTTTTTCCCTTTTTTTTTTTTGGTTTTTTTGATAAATGTCTGATGTTTTAATTAATATCATTTCTTCGTATGCAGTTTTCTCTCCTTCTCTTTGTCAATTTCAATTAAACTTAATTTCAACCAATTTCACTTTTTGTAAACCTTTTTTTCATGCGCTTAATGAAGTCTCGCTGAGTCATCAAGAGATTACCCCAAAAAATACATAAATGCATCTACACGCATGGAATGATCAATCAAAAATTTCCAATCTTTTACACCCACAAATCTTTAAGCCATAGAAAAATGTCTTGAGGCTACATTTTCAATTCAATTTTCTGTTTTTTGGGCCTGTCTGTCAATTGAAACAAACCTAATTAGGCGTCTCTGCTTTGCAATTGTTGGTGGGCAGCTAGTGCAAGTTACCGCCCCCCTCGCCCCCTTGGAAATCTTTCCTTGGTTATGTAACGAACTTGGGCCTGACACTGCACTTTGTGGCTAATACCAATTTACTTAAAAGCCGCCACAGCAAGTGCCTAGAAAATATGTAAAAGAGAAGAAAAAAAAACAACAAAACCTAGAGACAGCAAAAAAAAAAATGTCAAATGGCAAAAAAAAAGTGTGGGGGCTACGCCTAATGATGATTTAATAGATCTACAGTATATATACATATATATAGCTGAATATATTTTTACCCTCCAGAATATGGAAATCTATTAAGCATTTTAGCCAAGCTTGCAAAATTTTTCAATTGAATTCAAGTTAAACAGAAGCTGCTGAGTTCGTTTTCTATGTTACCCTTAGGACAAACTTTTTGTATATTAAATATTGACCAATTATAGTGAAACGACGTTACAGACTGTCCTTTATCTATTAAATAGCTAATCAAACTGAACTGAAAACATACATATATTGGTTTAAAAACTGTTGACAATGTCAAAATGGGATATATCCCACAAAGCATTTGGAATTTTTACTTTGTGAGTCTCTTCAGAGCCAAACAAATGATTATTTTTATAATTGATTGAGAAACCTCAAAAATGATTCTTCTATATGCTAAAAACATGATTTATATAAATTTTTAATTTAAAATATGACTTTAGAAAGAAATTTAATTGATCAAATAAAAGGATCATAAACATCTCAGTCTTAAGTCGGGATTCGAAAAAGAATCGTATATCATTAGAAAATTCATTAAATGCTCCATGGGGTATATCTTAGCTCTTAACTATGTAAAAGAGATAGATTTTCTTATTAACCAAATTTAAACAAAATTTCAATCTAATGAAAATGAAATATGTAATAAAAATGAAAAGCTAAAGAATTAAACTCCCTAAAGCTACTTTAATATAGTCAATAACTATAAATCTTTAAATATTTTCTAAAGTAATTTGCACCGAAAAATAAAAAACTCAAGTAAAAAGCAATGAAAATGAAAAGAAGCTTTTAAAAACTTATCAAACTTAATTGTACAATTTTTGTCAATTTGAAGTTGCATCAAAGGAAATTAAAAAACAAGGGAAAATAAATAAATAAAACATAAATAATTTGATTTGGCTTTATTCATTTAGAAACATTTGTTTTCATTAGTTTTTGTTGTTTGAAAATTCTTTCTATTCTAATTCTAACATGACTTTCTATATTTTAAACCTATGGAGCACCAAACACCACAAAAAAACTAAATAGCTTTAATTTTATGCACAATAAAAGTAAGTTTTAGTTAAATAATATATAAATTAATAAGTTTAAAAGCTTTTGAGAGTTTTAAAATTCATAAAAAAATACATTTCTGTTTTCCAGTTAAAGCCATTAAAAGGGCCAACATTTTATATTTAATAACATCCTGCAGACACTTTAAAGTGTTAGAGGGCCATCCACAAGTTGTAATAAACAAATTAATAAATTTTCATGCTTCAGCAATTTGGTCTTCAACTATTTCTTTATGTACGTAAGTCGTCTAATTCAAAATTCTTGTACTCGTTAAGCTTACTCAAGGTCCACATGCTTCTTTTGTATTCCTCATTCAACAAGCTACCATAAAAAGATTTCAAACAGGTTGAACTTTTCGAGAGAGCGAGATAAAAAAATAAAAAATAAAAGAGGAAAACGAAACGAAAAACTTACTTGGCATTGCACATTTGGTGCACATATCTGCCGGTTTCTCTTTATGGCCAAGACAAGTTCTTGGACACAAAAAAAAAAACAACAACAACAAGACAAGATATGTACATAATATGAATACATATAGTTTAATACCAATTTAAATCACATCGTCTACACTTGGTAGAGAAAATTTATAGAAAATTTTACTGTGCATTTTGTGTAAGCATTATGCATTCAATCAACTTCATCCTACTAGTCTAAAGTGAATGGTTGTGATACGGTAGTAAGGATTTGGTAAAGAGTTTCTAGTGGGGTAGATGGTAGATGGATTCAACGAAGCGTGCCACATAAGGCAACATGCAACATGTCTGAGCTGGTTAAGTAAAAAGTAATTTCGAGTCGAATTGTAGTCATTATTATTACTATTATTAAGATTGCCCACATAATAAATGATGTAAAAAGTGGGCGGACAGTAGCACAAAAACCAAACCAGAAGAAGGGGGAGGAGCGTACAAGTGGGTGGTAAGTGTTTTTAGAGCATGCCACAAACCACACTCCAAAAAGTTGGACTATAATTACATTTTCTTTTAACAAATAAACTTAGAAGTCAATTTGGCCTAATCAAAGATTCATCTCCTACCAACTTTCTGGTTTATGTCTAGACTTTCAATGTCAAACACTTTGTCAGTTGTAAGGTGTTGGTTAAATAATTATATGAGAGAAAATGCAAAACACTTAATTACACACACACATACATAGAGTGTGGTAGAATCTTATGACAAAAGTGTAAGTGATAATTAGAGAGAAAAATAGAGGAGAAGGCAACTGAGATAGAGTAGAGAAATAAATGTTAGATGATTAAAATTTAATTACTAGCTTTTAAACAAACATTTTTGCGCGATTTCACTTTTTGTTGAGTTTTCTAATAACAAAAGTTTTGTTGCCTTGCCATTTTAGACTTGACCCACTTGTGAATATGAATATATATATCTAAAGAACGATAATTATAAATTGAAGATAGAAATAGAAAAAGAGAGATAGAGAGACAGGCACTTTAACGCCCTCATGCGTGTATCTCAAGATGACGATGACGAACAAATGCGACCAAGACCCAAATAATTTGTATGACAAAAGGAAAACATTTCATTTTTTGCCGCTAAACTTGGACTAGAGTATTGAGTGTCTTTTTTTTTGGTCTCAATTACAAAGGTCTGGGGCGACAATTAAACGCACAATTCATAATGTGTTATTTTTTGCTGAATGACCTCAAACACGCAAATCTTTTAAACAATTAGTTCGATCCACCCACAAACAGATGACAGACGACAACCAAAAACCAAACAAATTTCTGTGAAAAGCAGCAGCTGCTGAAGGTCTTCCATCGCCATGATCGTCAAAAACAATAATCGAAAAATCAGATATCATATCATGACAATTTGTCTTTTGATTTTTTTTCTCAGTCTCACTCTGTGTGTGTGTGTGTGGGTTGTCAAAGAAAAACCTCAAGCTTGGGAAAAATCCACTAAAATAAAGAGAGATGGATATAGAGAAATATTAAAAGCTGTTTTGGCAATTTGTGTTAATTAAATAACTTTGTATAATTTTTAATTTAAAACATTTTTAGTGTGTCTGTGTGACATTGTTCTTCTTTTTATAATCAATTTCAATTGAAGTTGTCAAGCTAGGCCTATTTACTAGGTATATGTCAGACGAATGAAGAGTTTCACATTGGAAATGGAAACTGACGTAGGCGCTTTGAATTTCGGAAGGTTACAGAAATGAAGATACATAATAGATACAATAAAACTACATAGACATAGAAGTTGACAAGGTCAAAAATCTGAATTGATTGATGAAGATGAAGAAGCCGAAATTTTCTATGATTTGTTGTCAGCTTTAGACATTTTCAAGTGGTTTATTTTTTAAGGGATTACAATTAAAAAATTTTACACAAATTGCATATATTTCTTAATGTTTTATGTGTAAATAAATTAAGCCATTGACTTTATTTATTTCTAAGATAATTAGAAGTTTTCTTAAGCAGATTGAGAATTACTTTTGTTCTTTTCCCTCGAAAAGTTTTTAACCCAAACTGAGGATGATTCCTTATTTCTTCGGGAATACCTAAGAAAGTAGTAGAAATCTCCATAATAAATATTGTATGCAATGTCAATGAAGTCAAATTAAACTTTAAGTGTGTTGGAACTTGATTATGTTTTCATTACCACATTTTCTTTGAAACTCAAATGAAAATTAAGAAATTTCAAGGGGTTCCATGCTAAGTTTTCAAAATCCGTCACTAAGAAAGAGAAGTATAATCATACTAACTTATATGTAATTGGGATTTCATTTCAATTGATACTTAAATAATTCAACTTCTTTCCATTTAACGAATTGCCAAAAACTGAATTTAAATATATTATTTGATTGGAGATTCCACAACAAATTTTGAATAAAAACAATTTCATTGTATTATGTATTAATCATTCATAAGTTAGTCATTCGAATCTAAATATATCCAACTGAATACACCAAGCAAACCTAATCAAACCAAGAAGAATAGGGGACTTTAGTATTTCTTGATTGTTAGTTACATATATGAATTTTTATATAACGACTTTAGTTAAAAAAAAAAACTCATATTGAGTAATAACAATTTTAATTTAATCTTACCCAAGCTTAATTATTATGTTTAATTCATCTTTATGTTCATGTTCGTCACTCACCGAAACTGCAAATAGAAATAAAAAGAAAATTTGTTAAAAAAACACATTAGTTTTGAGGGAAATAAATTGTATTTTAGGTTTATTGAATATTTAACTTAATTTCAATGTTGTGACTATTTTAATTGCAATTTATCAGATCAATTTTTGTTATTCGTTAAGCATTTATCTTATTTTAGATTTGAATATGTATGTTTAACAAAATGTTTATGTTAATAACATTTGGTTTAATTAGCATTTCCAGTTTGCAGTTTTAAAAGAAGTTTTTATCATGTTCTGACTAATTAAGTAAAGCACTTATTGACTAATTTCTATGTTATCTGTCGACGATAAGAGGAAAACTTTGTTGAATTATATATTTCCCGCATTTTAGCTAAATAAATAAATCAGCTGAGCGGTTTCACAATTAGTTTTGGACGTGATCGAGAGAAGCCTTAGAAATGCGGCAAATACAACATTTGCAATCAGGCCAACACTTGCTGATCGTTTGTTTACTATATTATCGGACGATTGTGACGCACTTGATCCCACTATATACATATATACTCACATACATACATATGTACATATATATTTCTATATACAAAGTTATTGCTAAAATTAACATGGCATTCGCGGATCATAAATTAAACGCTTGACAACTGATTATTATGATTTTGTTTGTCTGCATCTTTTGTTAAGCAATTTGCGTATCAATCAGCTGAGCTCCTCAGCACCTGTCTCTACCTCTCTCCCTCTCGCTCGCTCGCTCTCTATCTCAATCTACTCGTTGGGTTTTTTCGTTAGAGATTCATTCGCCATTTCATGAGAATCATAAAGTTTGTCATCAAAACAATTCAGAGGAACCTCTACAAAAATTTCACATCGGTGACGTATTGAATCAGTAATCACTAATCAGTAATCCATTCAGTTTATTGTGATGGGCTTTCTGTTGATAAGATTCTGCTACAGAAAGTGGCAACCAATTTGTAGTTTTTATACTCTGTAATCCAAAAAACAAAAAATAAGGGTAAACAAACATATTTATCGTGAGTAAATCAGCACAGCCAATACTCTAAGCTAAGTTGGTAAGCTAGTTCAATAGAATAGGAAGCATAAGGACCTTATTTTAGCTCTTTTTTAATATTTTCAACCCTTCTTTATCACACTTTATAACACTATTCAAATTATTAATAAATTTGACTAAAAAAAACATAACCTACGCAAATTTTAAGTGTTAATAAGTGTAAAACGACGGAAATATCGTCTGTCTTAGCTGAAAACGGCTACTTTTGGCTATATTCCCGCTACTCCAGATTTCAGTGTTAAAAAGTGTAAAAATCGGCACGGCTGCGTTTCGGGCCAGAGAAGCTTACCTTATATACCCTAAGACTGTTTTTTGACTTAATTTTGGATTCTTAATCTATACAGGGTAACAAAAAGTCGTTGCCACCTTTAAGTAATGTTATTCTTCTTGTCATTCTTGTCTATCAATATTATTGCCGCCAATAAAAGTGTTTTTGAAACTTTTATTAACAGAACTTTGGCCCACAGTTGTTTAATTGAGCTGATAATAAAGTAAAGTAAAACAAAACCAAAAAAAAGGGGGGCGCGGTTAGTCATGGTAATTATGATAATGTTGAGTGTCGGAAAATGTTAAAACAGAATCAAGCACTTGAACTTCAAGTGGGGCTCCTCTCCGAAACATTCTAATCAAGTTTTTGGTAAGTACTAGTCCAATGAACTTAAATTCTTTGGGTAGGTCTGGAAATATGAAATTCTAATTTTCTTTTTGCTTGATTTTACTCTAACAAGTTTTTCTTCTTCAGTTTTGGCACTTTGTGTTTGGTGTTTTTTTTATGACCACATTTCATGCAAATTTTGTTTTTGTTGCTTTTTATAGTTTTTTGTTTAAGATCCCCTCGAGGCTTGCCTATTGGCTGGGCTAAGAGGGGGGTCACCTAACGGCACTTTCGTTGACTATTTATTTTGTTTTAGCCAGAAAACTTACTCCACTTCTCCTTAAGTCGAGGCCAGCAACTTTTGCGCACTTCACAAACACCAAAAAAAAGAAATAAATACTTATGTATAATAACAATTTTAGGACCGTTAGAGTTCGAGTTCGAGTTTTTTTTAAGGGGGTTTCAAAATATGGGTTAAAAGCAGCAGCCAAGAGGAAAAAATAGCAAGAAAGAGAGGGCGACTGACTCATATGCAAATGAAAAAAGTCATAAAAAACACTCACACATACACCTGAAGGCATCTTCCCCTACGTCATATAATTGTGTCACCATAAGCATGTGGAATGGTTTTTCAGAATTTCATCTACCTGACATCACATGAAAATTTGCATAAAATGATGAGGAGTTCCGTAGCACTCAGACGTTTGTTGTTATTACAATTTTGTAGTCCTTTTCATACACTTGCAGAGAGTATTATAAAATTGGTCAGATTGTTTGTTACGTACAGAAGGAAAGTATATAAATATATTCTTAATCAGCATGAAAAACATAATATGTATAGCTGATATGTCCGTCTGAAAGCTATTGGAATGAAACTTGATATTTTAGTTAAGTGTTGCGTGGAAAAGATGAAAGAGTCACTGTATCTTTATGAAATTTGCTAATACGTTATTTTTCACTGTAAAATTTTTTAAAGATTTCCAAATTTTATAAAGATCGGTTAGTTAGAATACAAGTTATAGTCAATATTAATCTTCGCTCACCACACAGAAAGGACTTGAAATTGTGATGGGGGAAGGAGGAAGAAAAATTGCGGAAATGCGTGGAATGGATAAACAGAAAAGGACAGATTGAGCATTATTCTTTATAAAGAAGCTAGAAAATAGATCTATAAACTACATTATACATTTTTTATTGAATTTGAGGCATATTTCTGCGTTTAAAACTATTAAATAGCTTTATAAGGGTCAAATGAATACAAAGTTTAGTTTAAAAAACAAAACTTTTCTTTTTAATTAAAGTATTTCCACTTTTTATACTATTAGAAAACTGACAGACTATCTCTAGGGCATCAAAACTTCGTTGTAGTAAAATCAGTTTATTTTGTTTTTCTCTGGAATTTGAATGCAAATATTTATAAATATTTAATGAAACTTGAGTTTCATCAAAAGGAATTCCATACAAATTTCATTTGCACGAGTTTCTTAATTGTGTCAGGCGCTTTTGCTTCTTATTCATTACAAAATAAAAAAGTTCTAAGAGAACTTTGAATAACAATTACTCAAAAAAAAAAAGAAGTAAACAAATTGAATTTTGTTCTTAAGACCATTTGAAATTTGCTGTTCGACTATCAAAATTTGTTAGGTTTGACCTTGTTTAATCTACCAACATTTGGCCCAGGGCGTTCAGTTTGAAACTTTTTGTGTGGAAGAACTCCACGATTTTTCAAATGAAATGGAAAGTTAACAATAGTATTAAGCAAACACAAAAACGTGTTGCAAATTGTAAGCATCGCGCAAAAGATTATTAACACACAAAAGCACAGAAAAAAACATTTTTAAGACAAACCAAACGTTGATTAGGCCACCCTAAGGGTATAAGCCAAATATCTATCGGATACACGACTTTTGACGCTCGCTAAATTTCACTGCACTAGAATGACATGAGTTTTTTTTTTAATCTTTATTTAGTCAATTTCCCAGAGTCGAGAAAAAAAACTAACCAAACTCATTAGCTCTATGGAAACGATTATAAATTAGACTTGTTTCGTCTTTGATTTTTGTGAGCGTTTTTTGCGTTTGTTTTGCTTTGTTTTGATCGAGTCGAAAAAAGTTTCACCCGCTTTTTTTGTGTCTTCTCTCTCTTTCTCTTTTTCGTTTGCTTTGATTTTTCTTTAAATATGTTGACTTTGTGTAAAAGAAAGAAAAATGAAGAAAGAGTAAGATAATAAAACGCACACAATATTAGAATTGGAATAGAAAAGAAAATTAGTGCGTAAGTTGAATAAATTCGACCTAAAGATTCTCTTTATTTAACATTAAAGTTATCGCCAAACGCACATCACTAAAATATTATCGGAAAAGAGAGTGTAGTCGCAATATCATTCATTCTGCTGTCAATAGGAATTTGTATATAAATAGAGCTGAAGCCATTAAAGTTCTCAGTCGGTACAATTGCTACGACATGGGAAACATTTAAAATGTTTTCCCTAATTTCCTTAATTTTAATTGTCCGTCCTATTTTATATTTAAAGCGCTTTAGTTGCTAACTGTTCCATAAAGTGCTCTTTCTTTTCTGACAAAATTCTGACCCAAAGACGGTTTATTTTTGTTATCCTGTAAAGGATGATGTCATCTATATAAAGAAGAAATTCCGACACGATATTCCTTTTTGTAATAATTTCTAAAAAATATTGTAAATGCCTATTAGAACCCGTTTCTATTATGTTTACGAGGTATACAAAACATTAGGCAAATGCCAACAATTTTTAGGTCTTTGTTATATAGATTCTCAATGCTTAAAGATCAAAGACCACGAAAAATTAAATCAAAATTTTTGTGGTCCATAGAGCAATATGTGAAATTAACCTTAATCTTATCAGTTTGCTAGAGTCCCTCTCTCTCCCTTTCTCTCTCTCTCACACCTCATGCCTCGTTGAAAACAAAAAATTATTCATAAATTTGCTCAACTGCCGGCTTTTTTTTTTGTTTGCCTGCGATTTGTTTATAAACAAAATGTTAAGCCATTTATAAAAACAACAGCAAAAGCGAAATAAAACAAATTGTGTGATATAATACACGTAATTATTTAGTATATACAATGTTTTAAAGTCCGACTAAATACTACATACATATTTGTTTAAAGTGTCATTGTACCCCAGTAACAACAAATTGCCATACAATTAATTGTGATTATTAAAAAAGCAACAAAAAATCAGCTGAGATTGTTGATAAGCATTACAAACCACAAAAAAAAAGAGTATACAATTTCAAAGAGGAACAAAAACAAAAAAAAAAAAACAGATGTTCAAACAAATCGCAAGGAAATATGAGTCTGATACTTCCGACTAAAATCATTATGTATCCCAAAAAAAAAAAAAAAAAAACACTTGCTTAATTATTTATGTAAGCAAAAGCATGAATTAAACCATTTATTCTAGAGAAATATCAACATTTTGTTTACTTTTTCGAGAGTTTGTATAAATTATGAATTGAAACAGTTTTTCTTGGGAAATGTTTAACTATTTTTTTTGTTGACTGCGAATTTCTTTAAAATTAATATCGTTCAATAAAAATGGTGCCATGGAGAGTATTGTATAAAGTATAAAGAGTATAAAGTCCTCCTATACAACTCCGTACTGAAACCCATCCGGACTTACGGTGCCGTACTATGGGGACATGCAAGTACCAGCAATGTCGACATTATACAAAGGGCGCAGTCGAAGATTTTAAGCTCAATCACTGGGGCTCCGTGGTACATACGGAACGACAACATTCAAAATGATCTATACCTAGCGTAAAATCTGATATAGGTGGTCAAAAACTAAAGTATACCCTAATGTTCTTGCCAATTCCCTCACGCGAACTAATAATAGAACTCGTCTTAAAAGAAATGACAGACCAACCCAATAATAAATGATTAGGGCCGCCTGCAATATCCCCTGGATATATCTCAAGTACTAGATTAAGAAAAATATCTCAAACTTGTTGTTAGGCTCTAATTTAAGAGTAGATTCAACAAATATATATTAAACGTTAAAAAAAAAAAAAGAAAAAATGGAGAGTATTGAAGAGTTTTTTAAGTCACAAATCAAGACGAAAAATTTGTCAGATATAACAATTATTTCTACGAATTTTAATGTTTTGGTTTCGACTCTATAATAGAAAACAAAAAAAAAAAACAACTTATTTATGTTTTGACAAAAGGAAGAAAAGTTATTTTTAAGGTTTTTTGTGTGATAGTTAAAAAATGAATAATTTCTTTTAATTAAATAAATTCTAGATTCTAGAAATTCTAGTTTTTTGAGGTGCCTGATCATTTTTAGTAAAAACAAAACATTTGAACCTAAAAAAAGGTAAACCTTTTTTAATAGCAATTACATAAAACATTTTTTCCAAACATTTTCATTATTTACTTCAACAAAATTTAGTGTTTTCGACTTGAACAACTCCCCCATTGAAGAAAAATATATCAAATACAGTCGACTCTCGTTAATTCAAACCTACGATAATTCGAACCTCTCTGTAATTCGAAGTTATCCCCTACAAAATCTCTTGATATTCGAACCATTTAATATTTAGAACTCTCGATAATTCGAAATATTTTAAAAGTCCCTTGAATTTCGAATTAACGAGAGTCGACTGTAGTTATAAATATGTAATAACACAGAAAACTGAAATAGTTTTTAATATTTACTCCTTTCAAACTTGATTTTGTTGAATTGAATATAATGAAACACTATTAAAAAGACTTTTTAGATTTTCGAATATTAAACTCCAATTCGATTCACAAATTTCGATGTTGTAGGCGAAAAATAACTTCAATATGCAATTTTTTTTTTTTGTTATCAATATTTCCGCACTCAAATTCGTCGCTGTAAGGGCGCACTCACAATTTGAGTGGCAAAGGACATGTTTCTGAGGAAGTCCTGCAACTCACGCACACACACACAAACAAACCATGTGTAAGGAAGCTGCACAACTCTCTGCTGCTCTCCTTACTGTTAAAAACTCTCTCTCGCTCTCTCTGTTTTACATCTGCTCTCTGGCATGGAGTGACAACTAAAAACCAAGAAAAAAACTTCATTTTTGGAGTCTGTACATAGAAAATCTCTCACATACAAAATTGTTGCTGTTGTTGTTTTTGCTTTCATTTATGAATGCATGAAGTTGGTGGGGGGGAACGGGGTAGGGGAGCTTGAGTGGGAGAAGAGACACTGCAAAATCTTTTGAATATAACGTGTGTATACCGTTTTTTGCATGTGTGTGTGTGTGTGTATTTTTTGTTACCTATTTGGATGGACCGGGATTTCCGTATGTCTGATGCTTTCTGCTTCTTCCTCTTCTTCTGATTGGATTTCTCAATATTAAAATTTGTTTTGTTTTGTATTCTTTTTTTTTTATTGCACACCAAATCACGTAAATTTTTACTGTTAAACACTTTAGTATACTCCAAAATTGTAATACTAATTATTATAAATTTCTTTCTTTTTGCCTTTTGTTGCTGATTTGAATTACTTTGATTTCCTTTATTTTCAGCGTTTCATTCAAAAAATTTCTTTGCGCGTCGCTTGTTGTATTTGTTTAACCGTTAGACGACAAATTTTCACTTTCAATTTTTTGCTCTTTTTTGTTTTCTTTTTAAATTTTCGGCGTATACCGCGTTTAGGCCTTTGATACGTATTTCTTTTTTTTCTTTGATGACTTTTCTTTCGAAAAAATATCAACAAAAACCTTTTGATTCGATGTGTGTGTGTGTGCGTGAAGTGTTTTGGGACAATATTTGAAAGGAAAACCCGTAGAGGGAACGAGACTTCTCAGTCGTCCGCTCCGCACAACCGCTCAGCGCGAAAAAATCTTTTGAACTGAAATGTTAAATAAATGTTAAATGTTAAAAGCAGCTGCATGAACAAAATAAAACAAAACCAGAAACAGAAACGCAAGCGCACACAAAGCGAGAGAGAGAGTAAGCGAGACACTAGTGGAAAGAGAGAGGGAGTGAGTGGGAACGTGAGAGGGCGAGTAAAAACAAATGTAAATACAATCCGCAGAGATGCCCATTTGGCCTTTTTTTGTTAATACAATTCAACAGTGTAATGTACACAATCCGAAATGAATCCAGATCATGCACATCCCCTATTAGTCAAAGAATGTTTTTTGATCAAAGAGGAGGTCAGGTTTGGCCTATATATGTAGTAATATATATGAAGTATCCAATTCAAATTATTTAAATTATAAAAGTAGACTCGCTCACATATTCAAAGGCGATTTACTTCAACTTTAATAATTTTCTTTTACGTTATTAAACTAGAGAGAGCTTTTTTCTTATTCGCGGATTATTTGACGCAGAACTTTCTTTCTTTTTGCAAACAAAAACAGGGAAATGCCAGAACGAACATGATTTATGATTCAGAACTTAGGACTTACCCATCCGTACGGTCCGTCGAAGGCCTTCGTCGTCCTCTGGATGATGCTTAGGAATAAAATGTTAAATTAAATCAAGCGTTTGGCATTGCTATGCAATACAGGCGATCTGATGGACACTCAATCAGCACTGATGAAATCTTCTCTGCCCGTATCCGATTCGGGCGGCTATTCCAATCGGTGAGACTTTGTCGTATTATCTGTATAGCCCTTCACGGTGTGCAGTTCTGAGCCACGTTGTTTCAAAAAAAATATCCCTTGCGTTTATTCGGAACTCAAATATGAAATTCCTTGTTCAGGTTTTCGCAATACAAATTAATTGTAGCTAAGTTTTCAAAAGAACTTATTAGAAACTTCCAAAAACATGAATATCCAAAAAAAATAACTTACGATAATAAGATTCACAAAACTCCACAATAATTATTCTCCTATATGCTCCAGATTAGTATTTAATTAATAATTCGGCTTGATGGCCGAGAAAATTTCAGATTTAAATTTTTATGTTTTTCTTTCTGGAGGAGCGGCGTGGTTTAGGCGTCTAGCCAGGGCGGAAGTTCGTCAGAAAAGAGTGTGACCAATGCATGCGATCGCGCATAATGCCTCCTCGGTAGGGTTGCACTAGTAGCTATCGAACTTCTAAGCTCAGCTGATCATTTTGATCGACACAATTACCCACCACTTACGGAATTACAAACTAACGTTTTAAAATTTAAAAACAAAACTAACGGCAGAAACTGGGCACTACAACAGTTTCAATATGTTATTGAAGAACAAGCAGTCGTGGGAAGATAATTTTTATTCTTCTAAGGCCTATAATTTTATTTTTTTTTCCTAATTTTTTGTTTATTTTTCTTTTTTTAATCTTTTTTTTATTAAAAAAATAAATATTATTGTCGAAGTTCTCTGGGGTTCCAGACGAACGTTCGGGTTTTAGCCGAAGTTCTCTGGGGTTCCACATTTTGTTTTGTAATCACAAAGTCTTGAGTTTGACGCATCTATGTATTTTATGGTTAGTGGTCTTAGTCAGTAAGAATACAGAGTTTTAATGGCCATTTTTTCAACGCTAAAAGTAGTTGAGAATTCAAACTATATAGAGCGAAAAAAGAACGGCAAAGCTTACAACTGAAGATTACACCTTTTTATTGTGAATATCCTTGGACGCCATCAGAATCAGAGTAAAGGGATCCTCCTTAGAATAACTAACATAGGAGAATCCAGAAGATGGGCGGATCTGCCCCCAAAAGTATACAATACAATAAGTTTTAAAATCAATTTTTGAAACATATAAACCAATTTTGGTATATTCTGTGGATAAGGAAAAGAATTAATGTTAAAATTGTTTACAAAAAGTTTTTAAAATAATTATTAGGCATATAAAACGTTAGAATAATTAGATACTCATCAGTCTTTTGCATGCTTTACGGGATAAAGTTCACTCATTCCAAAGTCCTAGATCCTCCTATACCGTCAATCATTTTTATTTTTTTATCTACTTAAAATGGCTTTTTGACAATTTCATTCAACCTTAGTTTTTCTATGTACATAAATAGGTCTATTATTTTTACTTTGGGTATGCTAAAATGATAAACAAATTCTTCTGAATGCGAAAAACTACCTAACTTAAACAGCTGCTTAGGTGGAAGTACCCATAAAAGACCCAGAAATAGAAACAAAGCTTACCCTATATTTGGAGTACCTGGATTTTACAATGTTATACCTGTAATGTCACAGTTTTATTAGCAGGGTTGCATATTTGACTTTAAAAATAAACAAACGGTTAATCCAAAGCAATAAATTTCTGAATTTCAATATTTATTTACTCTACATAGTCTTTCTTAATAAAAGTATGGATAATTTATATTTCCTAAATAGTTTTCCAATTTGTAGATGATCACAATGAAAACCATTTTATACCATTTCGAATTTGGAACATTTCATAAAATTTCATCTGTCAAAGTTCCCACCAGTCATACTTAAGTGCCTGGCCCAATATTAACCACTCAAGCAGACGGTAAAGACCTCCACCCTGACAATTTTCAAACTTGGGTTTTGTGTTTAGATGAAACCACTGCAAACACGAGAAAAGCCCACATTAAATATACATTACCATGATGTTTTGTGGTGTGTTGTGTGTCTACTGTCCGCTGATCGATCATGTTGCATGTGGCACACACTAACAAACTACCCTTATGGACATCTAAAGTGTATGATTGTACAATGGCAAGGAACTCATTAAATTACATGAACGTTATTCGGGGGAACAAAAAGCACTTGAAACACAAAAAACCCGCATTTGATCCAAACGCCCCTGGAAATCGGCCCTAAAGTCATGACAAATCAATGCAAATCCAAAGTACATAATGTTGAATCATTCGAATGGGACCTGCGGCCATCTGGCAACTCTTTAAGCGCCACTCACAGAAACGGCAAACACAAATGCAAAACCAAACACAAACTCAAATGTAAACGCAAACACAATGTTAAACATACTTTCCCTCTCCCTCTCTTTTTCTGTCTCTCTGTAATTCTCTCTCACTGTTTGTCTCGTTTTATCTCTCTCTCTCTATCTCAACGTGTCTATGTTATTTTCCAGGTGTTAACAGAACTGCGGGTGGTTCATTTACCGTGTGTGGAAACGTTTTTATTGTAAATGAATTATGCATTTGAAATTAACATTTTTGTTGCTTTTTTTAGATTTTATAGAATAGCGACTTTTGGCACATTTCATGTGATAATGCAACAAAACATAAACAAACATGCATATATATAAAATCCGGATCTGAAATAAACTTCTGCAGTCTCACATTGTTCTTATCATCACCAAAAAAAAACTCAAAACAACAACAAACATACCGGAAGACAATTAGTAGAAATATGAAATTCGTATACCCTACTAAGAAGAAATCTTATAGAAATCTTTAAATATGTATGTATTATTACTCTTCGAGATGAAATAAATAATTCAAGTATTTGACTTTAATTAGATAAGGATATAAATCTTTTATCATAACAACTTTTATAACAATCTCAAATGTTTCCTACAATAACTTTCACATCACTTGATACATATCTAAAAGATTATCTAAAGCCGGCTTAAGGTTTAGTTTAAGATTCATAAATTATAGTAATAGAATCTTACAAAAATTTTAAAAACTTTGAGTTATTTAAATACTATTTGTAACTAAATTCTCTGATACGCTGATTCAGCTTTATTTTAAAAAATATTTGTATAGAATAATTTAACTGAATATTTTGTAAGTCTTGTTAGAAGACATATATATAGTACATAATAATCTTTATGTATGTATGTACATATATTAAATGATATAAACATGTTAGTATGGTATATTCACTTAAATATACTTTGATTACAAACATATAAGCAAAGCTATAATACCCTCAATATGTGGCTATGCGATTTGTTTATTTCAATTACAACATGCAAACAGCTGGGCGACAAGTCAAAAGAAGAAACCAGAAAATCAAAACAAGAAATTCAAAAAGAAAATAGGCCAAACCCAAATTGGGTATTGAAATGGGGGGATAGGGGAAGATGAGAGGGGAGTATGGGCATACTTACCATATGCAATTGATGTTGGAAAACCCAATCATATGTGTCAATATGTTTGCAATGTGGGTTGGGATGATAATTATTAAGCCAAAGCAATACAGATTACTGATTGCCTTTGGATAAAAGATGTGAAAAGCAAAAGTAGATGAAATGCTAAAATATTATAGATTACGAATTGGTTAAGTCTTAAGATCTAATCTGCAGTGTTCAAAAGCGACGACAAATTATCTGAAATTAAGTTCAAAATTACGGATTAAATACTTAGCATTTTAATTATAATTGTAACTTTTATTATGTTTCTTAGACTAAAGTCCTTTGACTCACAGGCAAAAGTTAAATTGATTCTCTATTACAAAATTAGTGTTCTTTACCTTAATTTACATACATATATAAGATGGTTTAAATTAATTAAATTAATGAGAATAAAATGCTCGTTTTGCTTCGAATAAAAATATAACATTATTTTAGCTTGTAAGATTTTACATATGAGATATGAGATTAGTTCATATTTAGTTGATGACGGGTTTTAAAATAAAAGTGAGTAGATTTTAATCTACAAAAGTTTACAAATATATCGTTATTTCTTTTACAATTATACATAAAATGGAATTAATTTATTTCACTCCTATTTGCTCCATTAAAGTTTTACTTAACTTTATATTAATTTGTTACAAATTTAATCTCATTTTTTAAAAATAAGTCATAGATTGACAACATTTTGAGTGTATGTTTCATCTTTTGTCAATACAATACCTGGAAAAGTACTAGACATTACCTGATTTCTATTTCGATTAATACTAACCTTAAGATCACTAAATGAAGCTTTAAGCAATTAAAAAATAATTAATGTTCTATCGATATTAAATAGCTTCACCAATTTCTGTAATAAAATTGCTGGTTATAACCTTCAGATGTGAAATTACTCATATCACAAATTGCTTTTGATTCAATCATTCACAGACAGACCCAATTATCATTTTTCGGAGCACAACAAGTTCAACAATTCAAAGACATGTTCTCCACAATTTGATGCCCCCATTAAAAACGCAGTCTTATCAATTATATCGCTCTTTCCTGGCACGTCCAGTACAGGTCAGTTCCAATTAAATATGCTCAAGTCTCAAGTAGCTACCAGAAAATCTTAAGTACGAGTGGGTGGCTGCTTAACCGACAACATCAACAACAACAACAAGCGAAAAAAAGGGGAAAAAGAACTTTTGTTTCATCTCAACTGACTCGACCAGAGGCCAGACCAGACTAACACACAAGAGAAATATCATAATTTCTTTCCAAGAAATCAGCATAGGTCGGTCGGCCAAGACCCGTAGACAGACAGACAGACAAGTTGGAAGTCAGCGCCAATGATTGCCCAGTACTTGGAGACAGTAAACGGTTGACGGGGGGCTGGCTTTCCTCCGTTCTGCTCAGTTTGCAGTCGTCATTTCGATTCGATTGAATCAAGACCCCAATGCACGACCCCAAGATCCCAGACAACGCAGACAGAGTCAGCTAAATATACACATCGTAATCAAAAGAAACGCAATGGAAGGAAAATAAAGAAAAAGAAGACTTGCGTAGGATCTGCAAGATGAAGACCCTACATCAGCTCCTCCTCCTCATCCTCATACTCCTCCATTCTTCTCTACTCCAGACTTTTTTCATTCCCTTTTTGTTTTTTTTTTTGTTTTCTTCGTTTTTGATAAATGCTGCTCATCATGTAATTTTAAACGCGCAGCGCATGTTAAAACAAACAATTTCCCGTGACAGTGTAAAATGGTAGGAAAGATAGAGACAGCGATGCAAAGAGGGGCAGCAAAATGTGTGTGCGAGATGAGGGTGAAGAGCGTGGCACGGGAACGGGGCAGAGAGGTTAGGCAGCTAATGTAAAAGGGCCCCGGCATCGAGCAGAAATTACAACATGACTCCGCAAAGAAAGCGAGTGTTAAATGCAACTTTTATTCCATGTTTTTCTGTCAGTTTTGTTATAATACCCTGTAAGGCAAGGTTGTGGAAGAGTATATGTGGACTACCTTACAGATATTAAGTTGAAATTAAGCTCAGAAACTAATTCGGAAAAACCACTTGCCAGAAGGAGAGCCTTCTCTCATACAATGTGCATGTGTAATACTAATGAGAGAAAGAGAAATAAGATATTCGAGATAGTCAGCACAACATTTATTCGTACAGTAGAAATTCACAAGTATTTCGCGTCTTAAATACAAATCTGACTAGATTGTTTCCATGTTCCCATAAGATGTGTCATTTAATCAATATTATCTTTAATTAGGGAATGTTAAGACCTAAACGTAATCATGGATATGTAGAGTTTTCTATGTATATATATGTCGTAGAACAAATTCCAATGAAAAGTCTTTGGATTCAATTAAGCAATGATAACCTTTTTTAGACCTCAAGATCCTAAGGATATAGTCCTAAGGATTTAGTCAAAAGAACCTTTGTTAAAACTATTGATTACACCAAACTAAGTAAACGGTAATTCATAGTCGATTTGATGACCTTAAGTCTTACGTTTTTTTTTGTAATGGCCTAAAGGCCGTCCAAAGAATCGTGTTGATGGATTTCTTCCTGTCCTAAATGTAGTTGGTAAAAATATGTCCAAGCATTGCGCTTTTTATACCCTTGCAAAAAGGGTATATTAATTTTGGTCAGAAGTGTGCAACGCATAGAAGGAAGCATCTCCGACCATATAAAGTATATATATTCTTGATCAGCACGACGAGACGAGTTCAAATAACCATGTCCGTCCGTCCGTCCGTCCGTCCGTCCGTCCGTCCGTCCGTCTGGATCGATGCGAACTCCTCCTAGACCGTAAGAGCTACAGAGCTGAAATTTTGCACGTAGGCTTGTATATACTGCAGGGTTTGTATATCTCGGATTCAGTCGGATCGGACCACTATATCATATAGCTCCCATACAAACGGCAAAGTCACGAACAGTGACTTTTCTCAATAACTTCGTTATTTTATAAGCAATTGCCATAAAAGTTGGTATTGGTCAGTTTTGTGTTCTTATTAATAATTGTGCCAAATTTGATCAAGATCGGGTGACTATATCATATAGCTCCCATACACAGGGCAAAGTCACGAACAGTGACTTTTCTCAATAACTTCGTTACTTTTTAAGCTATTGTCGTGAAATTTAATATAAATAAGTTTATTGTAACTATAAACCACTGTGCCAAATTTGATCAAGATCGGGTGACTATATCATATAGCTCCCATAGAAACGATCGGTCAAAAACAGTGACTTTTGTCAATAACTTCGTTACTTTTGATGCGATTGCTTTCAAATTTAACATTTGTCAGTTTAATATATCTGTTAATGACTGTGCCGAATTTGGCAAAGATCGGGTAACTATATCATATAGCTCCCATAGGAAGGATCGGTGGAAAACAGTGACTTTCATCAGAAAGTTCGTTATATCCTATGCTAAGATTGAAGGCCGTTCTTTCGCAAACATTACCCTTTTAAGATAAAACAATTAGTTTAGATAAAAGAGTTACTAACAAACTTGCAAGGGTATACAAACTTTGACGCGGTCGAAGTTAGCCCCGGCCCTCTGGTTTTTTCTTTTAACTTAGTCAAGTAGTTTTTTGTGTTAACTTTTTCTTTTTATTGTCATTCAAAATGCGTATGAAAGTGAAGGTCTGCGGGTGCCAAAGTCTCTATACTGACAAATTTGGTTAATATCTGAAAAACAAAACACTTGAACTTAGAGATATTTTTCAAGATTTCAGACTTTAATCTCTTTAATTTTTAAGTTAATTAAAAATATTAAAGGCTCCTTGCATAAGAGAATCGCTGTGAATGTTTATTAATAACCATTCTTTTCCAAAAGGCTTATGGTTTCTCTAAGTTTTAAATATACCTACATATTTAAGCCTTAAACATCTATTAAGAAAGACAAGTGCATATTTGTGACTACTAACAACCTTACTGAAAGTGAGTCATTTGAGTTTTTCTTAAAAGATATATCTTTCATTAGAGTTTTATGCGACAATTCCTTTGGGGCTACTTCAATAAATATCCGTACAGAATCGTAAATCTTCATTAATGTGCATTTTAGTGCCGCCCTCAAACCGACATCAACTACTTGAATAGTCACTATAAGCACAAATGAGACTTCCCCAATGAACCCGCGATGTATTTTGCTTCATTCCATTTCCCTCCAATGTTGACAATTAATCACAAAGAAAATGAGTACGGGCTTGAGTGTTGTATGTATGTATATTCTTATTTACTATAAAGCACATGTGGTCCGACCCATAATTACAAGAGTACCCCCCATCCCACAACCCCACTGCATGATCACCCCCTTTGATGGACAAGCTCAAGCTCTGGTCCGCACTTGAAATGTGGTTGCCAAGACACCGACTCTTAATCGGCTTTCAAATGCGACAGATAGGCGGATGGGGGGACAAGATGCCCACTCCTTAACTTTTGATTCTTCTTATTGCCTCAGCGTAGTTTATTATCAAGTAACGGTTAATGTACGTATAAATTAATTATTTCACAACACACACACACACAGAGGTCCAAGCCGAGACGAGGCTTTTAATTACACATGAAAGTAGAAGGGAAAAAATCAAATGTCGAAATATGTAAACAGAAGATCAACCAAAATGATAAAGATAAATCTTTGGAATCCCTTCTTTACATCTGGAAGCATCAAAATGCACTCTATGAAATGAATTAAATAAATCAAATTGACAAAGAATTTCCAAGAACTAGATAGAAGAAAATAAAGAGTTTTCTTTGAGCAATAATTCTAAAGGCACTGCAAAATGCAAGTATGTGTCATCCATCCACTTGATTAGTCAAAAGTCTTCAGACTGCACTTGAAGGGAAATTCAAAAAACTGCACTTCAATTGCCTGGCAAGTAATTTAATATCTTGCTTGCCACACACCAAGTGAAACTACTTACATGGGAGTACAACTTTCCTCTTGGGTGTGCCAAGAGAACAACCGGCTGGGGGGGTAGGGGCCGAGACCGTGGGCTGTGCCGCCTTCGCCTTCGTCTAGTCTAGTCGGTGATATGATTTTTTACGTCTCGTTGCAATTGCAAATTGAGCGAAATAAGAAATTTTTTATGAGTTGTGGCAGGGTCTACATGAATTTTCGATGACGATGTGTGGGAGACGACAAGGAACTGCAACTGCTAGTTGGTAATTGGTTTGAAAGAGCTGATAATGAGATGAGGCTAAATAAGATGGAGATTATATACATACATATATATCATATCAGCAGTTTAAAGAAAGTTCAAAAGGGTATTAAACAAGGATAATCAGGAAATAAAAATCTTTGAAGAAAATGCTGTGGAAACTTAATCTTAGTTAAGAGTTCTGGCATTTCGGTACTTAAAAGTATTAGTCAACTATTATATATAGATTTTATATCTCTTCGAAATTGGAAAATTTTTGCTTTCGACTAAGTTTAATTCGATTAACAGTGCTAATAAGAATCCCTTGTTACATCATATTTATTTGGCTTATATGAAATCTGATTAAACAAATTTTTATACCAATTTTCAGTACCAAAAATTATCCATTTTCCTCTGTGCGAATTCTTTATATGTATAATAAGTAATTTTTTACGTTTACAACTTCCATGGATTTATGTAAAGTAAATATAAATAATAATATGTTCTCTTCATAAAAAAATTAATGGACTCTTGGACTCTTGTTTGACTTTAGTAAACCTTATCGAACTTGGGTGAGTAAATGATTGAATGATTAAATATAAGAAAATTAAATTTTGATATTGAAATATATAGAATAAATGCCTTAAGGCTCTCATTATTTTAGAGAGTTAATATCCGACAATGTCTGCAACTTTAAATAACTAAAAAATGAAAGGTAAATCTTCGTTTTCGATATGGACCACTTGTTTTAACTCCAGCAAATGAAAGATTATCGTTTATTTACAAAGTAAGTAGACAAAGTCATTCTTAACACTTCTAAATTTCATCCTTATTATGATGGCATCTCTAATTACTTCTTTGTACTTATATATGTATTTCTTAAATAATTTTCATAAAAAAGGTAAAAGTTTGTTGTTAAAAATAATTGCCCTTGAAATAGTATTTGTATTTATGATCTTTTGACGAGATTATTGTTTAAATCCTCAAAATATATATATATTTTTTTTAGCTTAGTTTCCATGTTTGAAAAATTTTATAATCTCTTTACATAAACAATTTTGAAACAAATGGTTTTACTTAGACTCGATTAGCTATGTATATATGTATAAATGTAATGCAAATTTTGTTGAAAATATATACATACATAGAAAAATATATTTTGAAAAAATATGTTTTCGGTTCAGTTCAGAGACCTTCGCATGGTTCCTGATCTTGACTAATGAAAATAGATTTATTCATTTTTGGTTTTGTTTTGATTTCAGTTTTTCCTCCACTTGACCTACTCTCAATGCAATTGCCATAATTAAAACCTTCAAGAAACAAAAAGAAGGCAGCCAAATCGTGGAGGCCTCTATATACATTACACAGTTTACAGTCCAGAAGGCACGAACAGCATACCCATTCAGAAAGATATGGACCAAAGAGAGGAGCAGGGAGCGACAGAGAGGGGTATAATCCAGACATAGACCTTACACAATCATGAGATCAACCAAGCAAACCAAAAAGGCCCGACCCGACACCGAAAAACTGCGAAAAAACGATGAAAATTACTCAATTTTTCCTTCGTAATTTTCATGTAATGGTTCAAAGTGCCCAAAATTCACTATAAAAACAAAAAATAAACGAGCTATGGAAGTTAACTTCGGCCTTGCCGAAGTTTATATACCCTTGCAGTTCTTTATTATATTTAATTCGATAAGAAAAGTGAAATTTCATACATCAACAGCATTAGTTGTCGTATTATGAATATGCTCAAATATTTTTCAAACTACTGAATTCAAAACACATTTAATGATTATTTAACAATATATGATATAGTAGTCCGATCCCGATGATTTTCATACTTTATCTCACACAGGTAATAAAGAGTCTCCAAAAAAAATTTCAACCCGATATCTCTTAAGATGGCTGAGTAAAACGCATTTTCAAAACACATTTAATGATTATTTAACAATATATGATATAGTAGTCCGATCCCGATGATTTTCATACTTTATCTCACACAGGTAATAAAGAGTCTCCAAAAAAAATTTCAACCCGATATCTCTTAAGATGGCTGAGTAAAACGCATACGCACAGACGGACGGACAGACGGACAGACGGACAGACGGACATGGCTATATCGACTCAGCTTCTCAAGCTGATCAAGAATATATATACTTTATGGGGTCGGAAACGTCTCCTTCTGTGCGTTACAAACATCTGATCAATTTTATAATACCCTCTGCAAGGGTATAAAAAAGGTCAGCGCAAGATAAGTGAAATGTTATGTTTAGTGCTCCCAAAAGGTCGCTTTCTGCGCACACTAATGATTTAATTACAAAAAGGCAAAGTGTGAATTACAATTTTATCCCCTCCTCCCCACCCCACCATTTTGGCAAGAGCAGCTACGAAATAAGAGCGAAAAAAAATTGTTTTGCACAATGGAAAAGCAAAAAGGAAATTAGAACGCCTCATAAAATATTTTCACTCAACAACTCGAAAACTATAAAATGCACGCGTTGCAGCGGAAAAATTCAGCAAGAAAAAAAGAAATATGCCGCAGCGGGTGGCAGTGGGTTGGATGTGGATGATAAACACAGCCAGAAGGCACGCACTCTGCCACGGCGCACCGTACACGGTCCAGATGGTTTCGTAACTTTCAAAAAGTGCGAAACAAACAAATTTTCAGGAAAGTATGGCGCTTAATGCAGGGCGCTAACAGAAGGTTCCGGGAACCATTTTAAGGGAACCACGAGAGAAGAATAGAATAACCAGAATCTGAAAGTGCTAAGACTGACCCTTTGTGTTGATCAGATTTAATTATGGCTGCCTTCGTATAAATATATACTATAGATGCTTGAGGTTTCTTAAAGAAACGTATATCAGATTTGAAAGTTGTCAAGGGTACCAAGCTAAGAGTTACTTATTGTTAGATTTTTACATTAAGAGGTGATTTCTATTCTTATCCAGTTCGAACAAAGACTAAGGTAGAGTATTTTCACATGGTGAAGCAATACTTAAAGGTAGTTTCATAAAAAAAAGTGAAAGTAGATAAAATAACTACTTTTTCTATTGTCGGGAGTAATTTGAGGGCATTCTAAAGTATTTGTTAGTTGTGTATTTTGAAATATAACGAAACGGAGTTAAATTATTTTAGGCTGAAAGAGAAGTTATCGGCTAATAAACAAATTAGAAGTTGTATAGCAGTCTTTTTGATTAAAACAAAGAATACTTTCTAAGCCAAATAAACTAGCTAATTATAACAACATTCGAATAGAAAAGCAATTCCTAAAGTGGTATTTTTATTATTTGATGTTCATATTTTATGTGTGTTGTCTCAGCTTCAAACAGCGTTTATAACGAATTTAAGCTGTATTAATTGTCCTGAATCAAAGTCGGCAATCTGTGTTGGTTGTCTGTCCAAAGGATGCAGACGATTTATCCTGCCTACAGGTGTAGACGGCCAAATCGTTGGCTAAGGGATTCGTATGAGCTTCTCTATGAACGTCTCTATAGCGCTAGCTGTGTCGGCCTATTAGTTCAGCTATCGTGGGTAGGTCCAGGTCGTAGTGAAGAACTGAATTTCGCACGTACCATTCTGCTCCAGTAATGCGACGAAGCGTTTTGATCTGCATGGTCTGGATCTTTTTGACAGTAGATTTAGCTGCGGAGCCCCAAATAGGAAGAGCATATGCGAATGATGGTACCATGATCTCGCTGGTCTAGGTAGATCTCTAGAGTTTAAAGTTTAGACTTGACATAAATCTTAATTTGCATGCATAAAAGAGATGGGAGATGGGATTTTCCTCCAAGAAGGATATTCCACCTCTTTTACTTGCGATATTTAAGACTAATTCCGTTCCCAAAAATTACAGATTTCCAAATCTATTCATAGTTTTTAAACCTGGTGCGGCTTACAGTTAGTCCTTTTAACAAATGATCAAGAACCATTGGAATAGAAGCACCTTTCCAACACTAAAACATTTTATAAGCCATTAATTTTGATATTAAATATATTCCAGCCTTCAATCTGAAATTCCAAGTGTGTAATAGTAGTTTGGCATAGTTTCTGCCTTTTTTCCTTTCAAATTTATGCAAAATATATTTTCATGCAAAAATCTCAATTTATCACTTTGTGTGCAACTCGAAAAATCAACAAACAAAGAAAACAAACAAATATATATACATACATTTTTTGCAACTATTGTCCAACGCTTTGGGCTTTTGTTATCATAAATATTTATCAGACAAACACCCATGAAGATTCAGATACGCAAAAGCAATTGCAATTTTGCCAAAGCTTGAAAGTGAAAAATATGCGGCACAGAATTGTCTGTTCTGCATTTGGTTTGTAAATAAAATCCGACAAAATAAATGCTGACTTTTTCAGTGGTACGAGATTTTTCAGTTGTCTATCAATAGCAAAAACAAATGGAATAAAAGCAAAAATAGTAAGGAAAACAAATGAGAATCCACTTTGAGGGCATGTTTTTTGTGTTGGATAGATTTTTTTTGTTGCTAAAAATAGACCTTGAACTTTACATTTCTGTAAAGGTGAACAGTTGAATGGGTGGGCGAGACTAACTAGTCAGACTTAATGAAGTGCATTAATTTTAATGCAAAGCCATTTGAAGGGTTGCCAGGTTCCTTACGCCTCATATGAAATTAATGAGTTGCTGTTTGAGAGCATTTTCCCGGGTCTCTGCTGTTTGCTTCTTGATGTCAGGCTGTGTGTGTGTGTGTGCTGTGTGTGGGTGTAAATGTTGGGCACTCAATCACAGGACAAACACAGACATACAAGCAACTGAATTAGATATGTATGATCATAAGTTTGAGCAAAGATTCAGTGTCCTTATTATTTTATAACAAACTGTACGAACTTGAAAAAGTTTTCATCTGTCAAGAATTGCTTCACTTATTGGATGATACATATAAATCACATTTGACCCCAAAGGTAGGCAACAAAGAATGCCTTTAATATTGCTTTTATAAATTGAATATGAGCTAATGTTTGAATGATGCGATTGATGTTTGTTTCAATAGATGTCAGTGGTAATCAAAGGTTTCGTAATTAGGGTTAGATGACAGCACTTACAGGTAAATGACAGTTGATATGAGAGCGTCATCTGAATACACACTTTTAGTGATATGAAATTAATTAATTGATGCTCGAGGCCCAGGATTTGATGTTAGATATTGAATCAACAGAGAAGTGTTATTTATATCATTTGAATAGCTAAAAAATTAAAATGTCTTAATTAGACTAGGTACATCTCAGATAAAATTAAAAGGAAATGTCTGCGAAACAGGGCACTATCGAACCTAATTAACGAACCTAATTAACAGCCCAAGGCTAAGCGAGGTTTTAGTGTTTTTAAAAGTTAAATTATGAGCTAGGAAAGTTGAATGTACATATGTATAATATAAATTTGGTTACACTAAAAAAAGTCATCGATGACATTTCTGAAAAAGTCTGCAAGCTACAAGTTAGCATAATTAACTTAAGGTATTATTAGAAGTCAATTTAAATAGGTTATGTCTTATCTAAACGCTGCAGTATTGCCCAAATTTAAAACAATTTAGATTTCCAACATTTGGTAAATAATCGATCAGAGTTAAAGGTAATATTTGATTAAACTTCAAGAAGGTTGAAGTTTAGACAGATAACTTGGTTATCGTCAATTTTGTATTCCCCCTTGAAAGCCACTAAAAAGTCAAATAAATAATACCATAATCCAAAGACACTTTATTTTTCTCATGAAAAGCTTACTCAGATAATAAATTTTCATTTCAACTAACAATTTGTACAAATTTCGAGTGATTTACTAAGCTATTCGAATGAAAATCTCATCATCATTAACATCATTTGGCCACTTTTATTTTATTTGTTCTTAACAATTTGTTAATTGACTCATTTCCCCGAGGAGGTTGACACTTTACACTAAAAAATTATCATTATAAGTTTAAAAATTTTACTTGGAATATATGATGAGGATTTGTTCATTTTTCTTATTTGTTTTTTTTTTTTTTGTTTTTATTTCACGGAAGCACGACTGAAAAAACATTTAATTTTTCTTTTTGTGTGATTTTTCCTATGAAAATAGCCAAGCGTTTTTCGCATGCAAATTTTTTGTTTCGTTTTTCGGTTATGGTTATTTATTTTATTTTGTATGAATGAATTTTTCGTAAGTACCTACATAATTATATTATATTTTCATCAGAAAACAAAGCACTAGGAAATGGACAGGTCAGCAACCCGCAGAGAGAAAGATTGCTGTATTTGTATGTGGCTTTTGCCTATTAATCAACACATGACACACGGACAGCCAGGCGGGCGGGCGTGGCTTTCTCAAATGACTAATATATTTATATATATATATAAATATATATAGACTTAGCTGCTAATTGTTTAAATGAGATTTCTTGAAAGCAAAGTCACGCAAAAGTATTCAATGCAATAGCGGAAATTGAAAAATTTCGCCACAAATCTAAAAAAAAGGATAAATGAAAGTAAAAAAGAAAAAAAGTATCAAACAGATATGTAAGTTGCATGCTTAAGACAAACAAAGCTTTGCGTGTTGAAATTTTTGCACTTAAATTAAATTATTAAGCAGCCAATGACAAGGTAAGGAAAATTGGCTTATAAATGATTGATGCACACTGTAAAATAATTTATTGAAAGTAGATAAGACTCAACAATACGAGTTAATCCAAAGCATCAATTGAGCTGAAAAGTTACCAAGCTGAAATTACAGTGCATGAGTTTTTGAGAGCAATTTTTCTTTGTTTTACGCTTACAAAAAGAGTAGATTAAGTTAATCGTAACACATAAGTTAACTTACACTTTTTCATTTGTTTTTTTTTTTTTTCAATACTCCTAAGGAATAATGCAATATAATCAACTGAAATATTTAGTTTATATTGGTTGATATTCCTTTTGAATTCCTTGTATTTCGGATGTTTTTGGATCAAAAAACTCAGAACTCAGACTTTTTTAGTTTAGACTTCAAAAATATAGTTAGTCTACGTTTATTTCGTTAAGCTTGTGCTTGAGGTTCTTATTGTTAGGTGAGGGTTTTGACCACGAGCAATCTGGCCATCTATATTCCATAAAAACGGAACTAAATTTTACTTATTTACTTAACTTTGTAATTTATTTTTAAAAAACTTTGTTGGTATTAATATTATTAAAACTAACTATAAAGAAATTAGGCAAATTTGTGTGATAAGCTGTTTAAAAGACTTACCAGCTTACAATGTATTCTTTATACTTTAACCCTCACAATATTAGACACCCATCTAATCTCTTTAAAATATTTTATTTTACTATTTACCAAAAAAAAAGAGTATACAGTCTTCAGCAGAACTTGTGAAAGCCAACTTTAGTTATTTATTTATTGAATCGCCAAAAAAAACAAAAAGGTAAATCAAAAATCTCTCGCAAACGTTTACAAAAATTATTAGAGTGCGTCAACACCAAACCAGCTCTAAAAATTGTTCACCATGATGATGATGGTGATAATGACGATCATCATGTTGATCATTGACCGTCACGCCTGATGCCACAAATACCCATAGAGAAAGACAAATAGAAAAAAATACAAGAGACCCGATATGAAGCTTTCCAAATTCGTGTGCCGTTTTGGCCAATTGAGTGGGCGGCCAAAAGCGGAGAGCGCCAGCAAAACATTGAAAATGTATAAAATATTTGCGATTTGGCCAACTGATGGCAAGATTTAGATCAAGTTAAACACAACATTTGCGTTTTTTTTTTTGTTTGGCCAGACAGTGGGAAAATTAAATTATAAAATGTGAATAAACTTTTTGGGCCTAAAACTCGCACATCAAACGGGGCGTATGAGTAATGCGAACTATGCGGCTAATGTTGATGATGAGTGTGTTGATGTGTTTAGATTGAAACTAATTGATTGGTCAAAGGTTCGTTGCTATGTGCGAAACTGTATTAAAATATAATCAAATTGATCAATCAATGGCTAAAGCATAATAGATAATTCACGTTGATGGGAACTTTTCCTTTATGTCTTAATACAATTAGCATTTAAACGAAAAATTTTCTCTGTTATTTTGAATATTTTTAAGATTATTTATTAGCCACTAATAAATTAAGCATTAGATAGTGCTTATAATACACGAAAGGGTATGTAAACGTCGTCTTTTAAAGTGTTAACCAAATTGTCGTTTTCTCTTATTTTCTCGCACTTTTGCATATTTTATTATCTCACCATTTTGCGTCTTGCCCATCCTAAATGGTTTTTCTTGCTTTTCATTCCTCTTTTAGCCAAGGCTGTGTTGTCCATGACCAATAAAAAACACATTGTACGGTCGAACAAGCCACAGACTTCCATTTCCTGACTCCTTTCTCTGAACCTAAACAGTATTTGTGTGTGGTGTGGTTTTTTTTTCTCCTTTTTGGACAGACAACATCATCCTAATGGTACATAGGCAGGATGCGAATCGATAAAAAGAGAGGGAAATGGCATTCAGCGAGTTGAGTGAAGGGATGAAAAACCTTGTAATGGCCAGCCACCAAAAACCCATGAGAGGCAAAAAGTTTGAGGTTGCCTCCTTTGTATCATTTGTCTGTCTGTCTGGCTAAAAAAACCGAAAGTGTAACCAAGTTTACGCTTAATTAGGCTAAAATCTTATCGCAACATAGAAGAGAATGCTGCCAGGAACATTTGATGATGACTCATCTAGGATTTACTCACGACTAGCTGACAGGGGGCGAGCAGAGAGTTGGAGTCCTTTATATTGATGTAGGCAGTAGTCTATTTTCTTTTTTTTTCTCTCGAGAACATAGAACAAGCCGCCAGGCGAAAGTGATACATAATGCTAAGCTTTATATACTCACATTTTCACCATGTGAATGGGATTGCTGCCTTTTGTCTGGGCCAAGCTGTTGATTGTTGTAAGGGATTTCCATGGAAATGGCTTTCAATGGCCCAACAAGACAATTTGTGGGATTTTCAATTTTATCTCTCAAGAATAACTAAAAAGTTATATATAATAAAAAAAAAAGTAATCTCAACTTTGGGGGAGAACAGGAAATATATTGAAAGGACTTGCTCAGTCCATATGGATACAACTAAATAAACTTTAGACACTTAAAGAAATTCTTTAAATGTCGAAATGTGAAAAATATTTGCTAAAACCTTAAATTTCTGTTAATTTTTTATTAGTAAAAGCAATAAACGAAAATTCTGTAAATATATTTAGTCAATATCTTAAGGGTTTTTCGAATCGATAAACATAATCATCATCATCGCAAATGTCTTTGGAGTCATAGGACACACTTCAAAAATCGAAAAAGACCAAACCTAAAGATAGAAGTAATTCCACCTTGTCTTTCGGCTATTGACCTTCCCGAATTTAATCAAACCTCTGTGTTTCAAATACCAAATCTTTGGTCTATCCCCAATTTTTTGTCCATTGTCGTTCAAGTGGATTTTGAATCACATTTTGATAATTGCCCTCAGAATCTCTAGATCGGAAAGTGAATTAATTCGGGACTTTTCTTTTTATACACTTTTTGTTTATTTACAATAAAATGTTCTATAAAAAGAACCAATTTGTATTGTTTATTTTTCCCATCCTTGAGTTACAAAGGGAATTACATACCTTGAATTAAGTCAACCTGAAAATGTTGTCAAGTCCAATGACCTTATCAAGTCAAATTCGATTTGGGTGCGAGGGAAGGTTTGAGTGAAATTGTGTAGAGAAATTCGGGTAGAATTTCTATTAAAAATTTGATTTTTACGAATTTATAAATATTTAAACATATTTGCCGAATACAGCCCAAGAGAATTGCCCAACTGACATGTCCTTCTGCAACATTTTCTTGTACACACAACACACAAATGTATACAAGGGCAATTGTCGTTGTATGGCTCGCAGGGCACATAACCAAGATATATATCATATAATAAATGCATTACATATATGTATATATCTGGTACATACAAATGGTAAATATATATACGAAAAATATCTCTGGCCTCGAAAAATGTTGAGTTCAAGGAGACGTCACTGATGAAGTCGTCGCCAGCTTCCTTCACAGCTGTTACCAAAAGGACTCGCATTCATCTCTCTCTCTTTCGCGCTCACTGGGCATGCTCTCTAGTCGGTTGCATCTCCAGCAACAATTATGCAATGTTAGGCAACATTTCGCTTGGCAGAGTTTCTTTGCTGTTATGTTGTGGACCACAGAATGTCTGTTAATGGCAGTCAGTACTTTCATTTACCTAACTTTCCATTAATTTTCTCTCTTTTTTACATTTATGACATCAAATGTCTGCACGGAAACTCTCCTCACTCAACTTTTCTCTGGTTATTACACAAGAAGTTTCTGTCTCGTCGGTTGTTGACATTTTTTTACTCAACACAATGACGTCAATTTGTAGAAATGCTGCCTCTGGCCATATTGTAACTTTAGCATCAGTTGGCACCGAAAACAAGGACTTAAGTTTATGTTAGCTGTTAGAAGGACTGACTTTACCATCTGAGCAATGATCCCTTTACTTATATTCCATTATGTTATAAATATTTAAGGCAAATACTTGAAACTTTGGAAACATTTTTCATTTTTTAAGTTGTCGCTTCACCATATTACAGATGAGATACCATTCCATAGTAATAATAATAATATCGGGGGAGCAATTAACTTAGAAATTTACAAACAAATTTTGTCATACTTCATTATACCATGCACCCATAGGGTGAAACTGTATATTAAAGTCACATTTTGGCGATGTAACAGGCAGAAGGAAGCCTTCCTACCCCATAAAGTAAATATATGTATTCTTGATCAGCATCAACATCCGAGTAGATCTCGGAGATTATGAAAGCTGGAGCCACCAAATTTGGTATGTCAAGTGATCAAGTTTATTTCAAATTTTTGACACGCCCCCTTCAATCCTCGTAATTTGAAAAAACTTGATTATCTCATACAGTTTCTACTTTATGCAATCAAATTTGGCACACTTTAACTTGATCTTAATATCCACCAAAATACCAAATTTGATCAAAATCCGACTAACAAACATATACACGTTTTCCCATAAAGCTGGAGTTGGCCGTTGGCTGGTCGGGGCGCTAGGATGCTCGTATGCTTGAGTGAGCGAGATACTGAGATATGCTTGTAAAGATATGCTTCTGCACGTGGGCAGAATGTTTTACAAATGCATAAAGGCATTTGTTGTTATAAAATGAAAATATATTTGGTTAAATGGTGCATGGTATACCAAATGATAAATGTACGGCGAAACGACTTATTTTTATTTTTACTGGTCTTAATTTTTTTGAGATTCGTTTAGTATGTAATAACCAAGTGTCATATATACTCAGTAAGTTTTTCAAGTAAAGGATACAAAGAAGTTCGCTTAATTACCAATTATAAGCTATTTTAAATACCCATTACATATTCAATTAAACTGTAGAGCGTTAAATATAACCATAAGGAATTAGTTTAACAATTTTACCAGCAGTCGTGCCAGAAATATACTTACGATCGGACACACATCTGTAAAGAAGAGGTATAATGAAATTGCCACTTTGGCTGTGCATTTTGTACATATGCTTTAGCCTGATTTTAGCAAAAAATCATAGGATTTTAAATCTGAGAACTGGATGTACTGACGACTGTTCAGAAAGTTCAGAAGAAAGAGAACAAAATAAAGTGGAACAGCCATCTAAAGGCAAAAAGAAAGTTGAAGAAGGATTCTCAATTAAATATGCTGATGATCTTCCCGAAACGGAAATTGAACCGGAACTAGAGTATTGTTATGATAGGCATCCAGAGTGTCTGTTCCCCAAACCTATATTTTCAGGCAATTGCACTTCCCAATGGAGGGTTTATCATTATAGTAAAAAGGATAAAAAGTGCATGGAAGAAAATAGAAAAGGATGTAGAATGAAAGCATACAACTATTTTACGAGTCTCCGATCTTGTATTGCGAATTGCCGGGGTTTTTCTCCACGATTGAAAAAAGTGGAGGAAGTGAAGGATGATTCATCGCAAGCCGTCAGTGACGAAGACGATTGGAATAATGAAATAAAAAAACCAAAAGAGGAAGAAGAAAAAAGGGAAACATTTTATCCGCTAGAGAAAAAGAAATTCTGTGTACTTAAAAGGTTGCCAGAAGAAACTGATAAAACAGAATTAAAGCATACACTGGACTGCACCGATATACATCCAAGTTGCTTTGCTAACCATCCGCGTGTAAAGGGGACATGCGGTACAAAGTGGCAATTCTATTACTTTGATCATGCAAAAATGGAATGTTCAAAGAAAACTCTCACCGGTTGTGAGCCATTGGGTGACAATAACTTTTCGTCTCGTAAGGCTTGTAAAAATAATTGCATGGCCGTTAACACAACCTCAAATAACTTTGCTACAGATAGCGAAGAAGCACCGGATTGGTTACAAAAGGAACATGATGGCATTGGATATATTAAGCGAACAGTTAAAAATAAACAAGCTGAATATGACAAGAAGAGAAGGGCTATTTGCTTCAAAATGTACCGTAAAAGAAAAGGACTAAAAAAGCGCATTTCAACTTGGAGGAAACCCAAATATATAGATCACTCTAAAGTTAAAAGACATAAAGTTAAGCGAATAAAATGAAAAAATGTTGTAAGAGTTTATCTTAAATAAATATGCAAATTACGCATTGATTGCTTTTCAATCCATTCTTTGAGGTTTATTTTACACACTCAAAACCTATATATACATAATGATAACGTGATATTACTATGGGTTGATATAACCTTGATTTAAAATTCGTTCCGTCAGGTATATATAATTACATTACGATTTCAGAAACCTTCATAATGCAAACTTTGGAAAAAGAATGTAAACATCTTGTTGGACATAGAATTTGAGACAAAATACATTTTAACTGCGCTTTTTCATAATTTTAATACAAAAATGTTCAAAATTTCTATACCTTTGCAAAGAGAGTAGATTCTTATTATGGTAAAATTAGAAGAAATCTGTATGAGCAGAGAGTTTATATAATATACATGTGGGGACCGAATATAATCCCACTTTTTTTCTCCCAATTCGTAGGCCTCACTCAACATTCTATAGAGTTTTATTGAGTTCTTATTTGTCACTTAACTATTACATTAGTATATTCTTTTGTCGAGCAGCTACGAGGAACGCGTTCTTCACGACTTGACACCAAAAAACTCTCTCACTTATAATCTCGATTCTTTGTCATCGATGTCATTGAGAACTTTTGATTTAGTTGAATACAATCGACCGCTTCTCGTCTTTCTACTCATTCCCATGCATGTTATAGAACGATATCTCAGCAATATTTTATACCAAAAGTTATGAGGTTTTTCGCCATTAATATCAATAATTCTGATAACTCATTATTCCGATGATAGAAAGCCCAAAAGAGTAAATTTAATGCAAAAATCAAACAAAAATTAAACAATAGAAACCAAAATCTCTATTAACGAACAACAGACGAAAAAAATGCCCAAAGTAAATTGAAAAAAATATGAAACACTATAACGAACATAACTTAAAGTGCATCTATGAAAGTATCATTAAATGTGAAACAAAAGACCAATCCAAAAATAGTTTTAAGTTCAAACATAAATAACCTTTTCATCATAATTGATTATTCAACGTTTTTGGCTCATTAACGATTACATAAACACACAAACTGTGACCATTTTCCATATATCAGCTAATCAGCGATCTATGTACGACAATATTTTTCTTTACCCCATGTCATCCGAATGCATACGAATTATTAATTAAGAGCCAATGCAACGTTAACTTCAGCTTGAAGCTGATCCATCCAAAAGTCGCCCACAAAATTCGCTCAAAATTTATGGCATACAATGTCTGAACCTTGGTCAACGAAACAAAACTCAACATCAACATGAACATATGTGAAGTCACTCCACATTGCCGCCTCCATTTCTTCTGTTGTAATGACAAAAACACAAAAAAATAAAAATTGAAAGAAACTAAATGGTTTTATTTTCTTTAGGGAGCGAGAGAAAGATAGAGAAAGGGAGAAGGGGGGCACAGCTACAGCTACCTAAATAAACGGCTCTTAACTTTAGCCAAGTACATGAAGAAAAAAAAAAAAAAACACATATCTAACGTAATATTTGAAACGAAACGAACACAAAAGTCCAATGAGGATGAGAGTGAAAGTGCCAAAAATGAAGAAGAAAAGCAAAAAAAGAGAAATAAAAATTCGATAAGTTAAATTTGGTCATCGACTTTTCAAATACCTTCGGAAAAGTCTTTAATTTTGGTCCTCAGCTAATAATTTTAAATTTCAATTTAAAATCTCACAACACTACACTCAAAATCTCACAACACTAAAAAAATTGGCCATGCGACAGAGATGAATTTTTTATACCCTTGCAGAGGGTATTATAAAATTGGTCAGATGTTTGTAACGCACAGAAGGAGACGTTTCCGACCCCATAAAGTATATATATTCTTGATCAGCATGAGAAGCTGAGTCGATATAGCCATGTCCGTCTGTCCGTCTGTCCGTCGGTGCGTACGCGTTTTACTCAGCCATCTTAAGAGCTATGGGGATGAAATTTTTTTTGGGGGCTTATTTTTACCCAGGTGAGATAAAGTATGAAAATCATCGGGATCGGACTACTATATCATATAGCTCTGGAACAAAAATTTTTGCAAAAATTGGAGTATCCCCATGAAATTTACCAATATAATAGAATTTGATATAAAATCTCAGATCCCAAAATTTGAACTTGATCGGATAAATAGAACACAAGTTGCAGTCAATACAAATCGGTTCTACGTCATCAGCAAATCAAACAGAGCACATGCATACACACACACAGACGTAGCGCTACACGTATGTATGTATGTGTATGCGTGTTGTGCTTTGCTTAAAAATTTGTAGTGAAAAGAGAAATAATTTGAATGAATTGAGTTGCAAGGAAAGAAATTTCAAAATGTAAAAATATTATTGCAAAGGACTGCAAGGGTATATAAACTTTGGCATAGCCGAAGTTATCTTCTTTGATATTTTTTTTTTATAAATTTGTATGTGCTTTAGTTTCACTTAACTTCAATAATGGCATTTCAGTCTCTCTAATTTTCTTCTCTATATATTACAAATTTCTGTATCCTGATGGAAACCAATTATTCATTCATTTTTTCTCTTTTTTAATGAACTTAAAAATTTTGGTAAAATTTAATAAATTTTATTTTCAAGGCCAGCGCATCATCTGGTTATAATGAAACTGTGAACAACTAAAGGGAAATCTTCTAAAACAATCCTTATTAAACACAAAACTCCCTTACTCCTGGGCGTTGATTGTTTTTTTTTTAGTTGGAGATTATTATATTAATATTCGTTGTCACACTTTGCTTAAATTAGTTCACTTTTTATACCCTTGCAAAAAGGGTATATTAATTTTGGTCAGAAGTGTGCAACGCATAGAACGAAGCATCTCAGACCATATAAAGTATATATATTCTTGATCAGCACGACGAGACGAGTTCAAATAGCCATGTCCGTTCGTCCGTCCGTCCGTCCGTCCGTCTGGATCAACGCGAACTCCTCCGAGACCGTAAGAGCTACAGAGCTGAAATTTTGCACGTATGCTTGTATATACTGCAGGCGTTGTATATCTCGGATTCAGCCGGATCGGACCACTATATCATATAGCTCCCATACAAACGTCAAAGTCACGAACAGTGACTTTTCTCAATAACTTGGTTATTTTATCAGCAATTGTCATAAAAGTTGGTATTGATCAGTTTTGTGTTCTTATTAATAATTGTGACAAATTTGATCAAGATCGGGTGACTATATCATATAGCTCCCATACAAACGGCAAAGTCACGAACAGTGACTTTCTCAATAACTTCATTAATTTTATAGCTATTATCATAAAAGTTGGTATTTGTCAGTTTGGTGTTCTTATTAATAATTGTGCCAAATTTGTTCAAGATCGGGTGACTATATCATATAGCTCCCATACAAACGGCAAAGTCACGAACAGTGACTTTCTCAATAACTTCGTTATTTTATCAGCAATTGTCATAAAAGTTGGTATTGATCAGTTTTGTGTTCTTATTAATAATTGTGACAAATTTGCTCAAGATCGGGTGACTATATCATATAGCTCCCATACAAACGGCAAAGTCACGAACAGTGACTTTCTCAATAACTTCATTAATTTTATAGCTATTGTCATAAAAGTTGGTATTAGTCAGTTTTGTGCTATTTTTAATAATTGTGCCAAATATGATCAAGATCGGGTGACTATATCATATAGCTCCCATAGAAACGATCGGTGGAAAACAGTGACTTTCATCAAAAAGTTCGTTATATCCTAAGCTAAGATTAAAGGCCGTTCTTTCGCAGACATTAGACTTTTTGGATAAAACGTTTTTACACTTTGATGGCTATGGGTAAGGAAAGAATTACCAAAACAGTTGCAAGGGTATACAAACTTCGACGTGGTCGAAGTTAACCCCGGCCCTCTGGTTGAAACTATAGTAATGAAGATGAGTAAGTAACTTACTTTATCTCCTTAGCCGTTTAAGAGTTCAATTAAGTTTTCTATTTCTAGATTAAGGCTATTTTAAGCTGACCTACAAAATAATCATCGATATCGATTTAGGTTTACTTACTACATTCATATGTATCTGTTTCACAGGTTTATAGTTTAAACTAATTCATCACAAATTTTTTTATTCATTTAATAATTTTGTTTCAAACTCTGAAACTCTTTGGTAGTCTTGGTATACCCACACTAAATTATGGGTGCAGGGTATTTAAATCAACAATAAATAAACAAAACGCACTGCAGCCGTTGAAACCGGCTCACCCTACCCCACACCAATCACCAGATCCAACTCCCCTGCCTCACCTAACCTCTCCACACTATACATTAGCAACAAAATGATTACCGCACTCGTCAGAGACAACAGAAGCAACTCCAGCCCCTTGCCCCATCCTCCTTCCCACTCTCTCACTCTCTCTCTGTCTCTCTCTCTCTCTTTCTGCTGCGTGGCCCCATGGACTGCACTTTTTCAAGCGTGCAAGTGAAATTTTCCATATGAGGCAACAGTCAGTGAAATTTTCGTCTCGACTATGGAAAACGAAAAATTCAAAATAAAAAAAAATCAACTAAAAAACAAAATTACTTCTCGTTTCTTGGCGCGTGCGTTTTTGTTGTTGTTTTGTTTACTGTTGCAGGCTTTTGTTATTGCTTTGTTGTTGTTGTTAGTCAGTCAATGACTGCACTTATTGTTGTTGTTGTTACTATTTGTTTATATCTCAACAAGTTGATCAGACCGGGGAGGCAGTGTGGTTGGGGGGGTTTAAATTCACTAACCGATTTTAGTCTGTGTCTTGCTTAATCAATTTCCTTGGAACAAAAAAACTTGTGAAAAATATTCTACCCCATCTTGATGGCGGAAATGACTTGCTTTTCACATCAATCTATATCTAAATCTATATATCGACTCATTCTCGAAAACCCATTTCAATAATATCTCGATTTTAATTCGTATTGTCATTGCTTTCAATTGTAAAGCTTATTAAATTGATTTGATTTCCTTTCCGATAGATGATTTACCTTATTTGGCAATTTCAAAATGTTTCCTCTTTATGTAACAAAACAAATTGAGTAGAAAAATGTTAAAAGAAAAATCGAGAAAATAATATTATGAAAACTGTATATTATTCATATACTTATCTGATATATTAACTGTTCAGATCAATAAATTCAAAAGTTATAATCGTTGTTAAATAAGTTAAAATAACTAAGAAAGATACACTTGGGCACTTGAAAACTTTAACCAACAGCTGAAAACTAGTTGAGAATTAATGAATTGAGGCCGAAAGGGGGTAACTTATGAATATCAATTTTCAGTATTTGTTAAAGGTTTTCATATATTCATGGTGATTTTTCAAAACCGAATCGGTTTTGTAAACACTAAGAATAGTTAAAAAAAAAGCCCGCTAGTTCCTCAGTCAATTATTCCCATAATAACAATTATTCCGATAACCTAATTTTGTCACACTTATAAATGTATAAAATGCTGCGATTCAAATAAATTCAAACACTAAATGGAGTCATGATAAAATCAATTCCTCCTGTTCTTTCCTATGACATATTTCTTGTTTAAATTGTTCTTCTTATACTCGTTTAACCTCACATACCTTTCAGCTTTTTGACCATCATAATTGGTTTTCTCCCATAAATCCAATTAGTCGAGGGATCTGTATTAAATGTATATTTGCTTTTAACTTTGTTTATTGCACATTGCTTAAACAATAATAAATAAATACCACCCAGGAAACTCAAAATGAACCTTGGCAATGTATGTATGCAACGAGTTGAATAAGTTATAGAGGGGGAGAAGCTGCATAAGCTGGAGGATGCTGTGGAGCATCTGTTCGCCACATGGGCGCTACCTTGTCCTCCTCATTGAACTGTCAGCGGCACTGAAGTCAAATTGCAATTTGTAAGTTTACTTTTGTTTGTCATTTCCCTTCAATCCAATCCTGTTCTTGCTTGTAGTTTTTATTAAGTTTTGCCAATTTATTTTCCCAGCTGCATGGGCAAATATACATATTTTCCATATGGAAATGCATCTTAGAGATACATTTGTATTTCAAAAGTGTTTCTGTCAAAAAACAAAAACCTAAAACAAACCCAAGTGATTAATAGTCTACGCATCCGATTTATGTGAGGGCGTTACAAAATGGGCGTGCCAGCTGTCAAATGGAAGCGTGTGAAAATTGTTAACAAATTGCCGCGTCGAAATGGTTTTAGAAACCACAACAAAACGAGAAGAAAGACCAACAAAATTTTCATTTAAAAATATTTATAAATATTTTACCAGACGCTGGCGCTGCATCACTGAAAAGTGCATTTCACAAAAGTGAAATGTGTGAGAAATTGTTATTAATTATTTTTAGGCTTTCCATTGATATGTGTGTGTGTGTGGGTGGAAAATTAAATTTAAATTGACAATTCACTTGAATGACTTTTTGATGAATGCTTTTAAGTTTTGGGTGAAGAAAAAAAAATTGAACTATTTTAAACAAGTGTGGCAGCAGATAAGAATAAGAACATATAAGAAAAATGCCTCAGGTAGCATTTCAAAATAAATATTTGACTAAGAGATTCATTTGATAGACAACTCTGGGAATTCAACGATGTCAAATCCCAAATTAGGGCATTCTTTATCAAAAGTAGGTCACTAATTTACTTTGTTTTATATAAGAACGATAATAATTTTGTATACTAGTGCTTTTTATTCAGAAATGGCTTAACAGGAAGACAATTCATATAATTTGCCAAATCAAACAGTGATTCGAGAGACTCAACTGAAATAGTCTCTTGAAAATTTGTATAATTTATGATGATAGGGTGAAAGTTGTTCCAGTAAGTAAGATAAAAGTAAAATTGCAAATTGACAATAAATGGGTGTAAACTTCCTTCTTTCAAACTAGAAATAAATAAATAGAGAAACGAATCAATATTTGTTTCTCTAAAAAAACAGATTCGTCTAGTTTTACAGAGTTAGTAAGTTTTTTCTCTTTGTCTAGATTTATTTTTAGAATAAAAACGTATAAGGAATTTGCTCTTAATCATAGTTAACCTTTGCTTTAAAGTGGCCAAATTTGGCTAAAGTTCATTTGGATATATCTTTTCTGGAGTAATTCAATTTGGGATTGTTCATAAGTGAGTCAATCGGCCACAGTCCGCACCTTAAGTATCAGCATCAGAAGTTATAACAATTGAAATTGTTATAATGCAAAATTGAGGCTAAGCAAAGAACCTGCTTAGACCTTGAACCGAATTGCAGCAATGTCTAGTAGTAGATATGGCATAAGATTCATTCAAATAAATAATACCACATCACCGCAATTACAAAAGAAATCACGAATATTGCCAAAGATGGGTAAATATGTAGGTATATAAAAGTAAATTGTACTTTTTGTACTCGATTTTGCCTTTTCGCATGTTCATGAAACTGCGGGGAAATCAGGGTACTAAATTGATAACAATTTACACCTGAAAATGTTACGAATTAAGGGCAATTAACCCACTTATTATTGTTGCCGGCTGATGATTTTGTCTGGCTTCATGCCAGAATATTCCTGGGGACTCAAAATCATCCAATTTGCACGTTGTTGTTTGTATACCCTTTGCTTAAGAAGCCTATTTGTTTGGTAATAAGGTTTGACAAGTTTTTATTGGAACATTTCGTGGGGTGTTCACATGTTTTCAATATTCTTTTTTAATGTTTATTGCTGATGATGATTTTCTGTCAAAAAGAAATTAAAATTCCTTTGAATTGAAAATTTGCGTGTTTCTCCTTGACTTAAATTGAAATTTAAATGAAACCTTAAAATTTAGCCGGATCGAGGTCAATCTTCCAAAAAACGAAATGACAACAATTTTAAAAACTTAACAATTAAAAGTGTAATTTTCTTTGCCTTCCTAAGAGTATAGAGAGTGCGGCTTGATGGGAATATCAAGCAAAAGCCATCTGCTCTTAAGTAATTATGTGAGAAATTACAGCTCATCAGGTCGAGGCATTTTATTGTTATTATAACATTTTGTAAGTAACTTGAAATACTTTCGCTTTGGGTTATTTTTTTTTTGCGATGCCATTTAATTTTGCTCAAAATTTATGTAGTGCTTTTTTGCTTATTCTACGCACACGCACTTTCTTTCAAACTTGATTTGAATTCAAGTACAGTCTGCTTTCTCGCTCTGTCTCTTCGCCTCTCTCTTTCTGTCTTTGTTTCTTTAGGGTGTTGTAATTTCACAAGATTTTGTAATTTGTGCGCATACGGAAGCCGGTTTTGAACCGTTAGTGGACCGGACCCTCCCCCTTGTGAAATAAATAACAAATAAGATTTTGCGTAAAAGCAAAATTTCGCACCTCAAAATATGAGTCAATTGGTTATTTGTGATTCATTGGAAAGACATTACTTGGGGGTCGCTCATCAACATTTGACAGCTCGCGTCGGTTCATTGTGTGTGTGTTTTTTTCGCTTTTTTTGGAGCAAGGACGTTAAAACCGTTTTATTTTTGAACTTTGTGTATTGTGTTCGCTTACGTTTAGACCTTGTATTTCCTGCTTTCACCCTGTTTTTAGATCCGCCCACGATTGTGCGATGCGATGCGATTCAGAGAGCCCTCCAAATATGGTTACGCTGCTTGAATGTGTGTGTGCTGTGTATCTTATGGGCCAAAAGAAAGCGTCATTAAAATAAATCAACTCTTTTATATGCCAAATTGTGGGGGGTCGACTGTACCACCTGACAAATTCAATTTGCATTTAAATGCAAATTGAAATTGCATCACACTCAATTGGCAGCATCACTCGAAGACGATCTCCAGGGGTAGGATTAGAGAGGTCACTTAAGACCTGTTTCCAGTAGCTTAACAAATAAAGTTTTATAATGACATTTGATTTGCATCCTTGAATTTGCAATTGATTAAAGTAATTAAAGACAAGTCATTTTGTAGATAAAAGTCTTTGCAATATTCGTTTAGATTTCTATTAGATTTCACAATAAATCAAAGGAAATAGCGTTGTTTCTTAATTCCAAATAAAAAGTGAGATTTAGTTTTTACATCCTGCCTGCTCTAGACCCCAATAATCAATAATGACCTTTGGTTGTCTGTCAGACTGTTGGACTGTTATTTTTCGCATTGTCATAATTTTTTATGTCATGTATTTGCTTAATAAGAAAAAAAATAACCATACATAAGTATAATAAATAAATGTAAAATATTATTCATTCGCCGTGTTGTCTATCAAAATACTTCATTGAGTTGTTTTTGTCTATTATTGTTAGTTGGTTTCATATTTGTTGCTGTCATTGTTTTTCTTTTTTTTTTGCCATTCTGTTAGCTGCTGTTTGACGTTTGGCGCGTGAGTTAAAATGTCAAACTGTCAGTTTCAACAATTGTCAAGTTTGTTTGTTGTTGTTGTTGCTGTTGTCTTTTGGTGCGTGTCTTAGTCTCTGGTTTGCCTCGATGCTCATTTCTCGCTGCATTGCATTTCCTGATTTTTGCTGCATATACATATAATTTTGTATACCCTGCACTCATGGGATAAATAGATATAAGAAAAGCTTATCAATTGGTTAAGTCAATCGATTAAGCTTTAAAATCGCTTATCAAGTGCTTATTTAGTTCTACATTTTTTACTCCTCGACGAATCAAATAACTAAAAACTCAAAGAAATTGGAGAAAAAGAAGCAAACATTATTTAGAGACCATTTTTAAGTTACAAGATATATGTTATATGTTTGCTATATGTTATAAATGTTATAAATTTGTGAAAAACAAAGAATACTTTTCCAGTCTATTGCATACTTTAAGTGGTAAAATTTGACCACTTTATGGCTCATGTTAAATTGTAATCAAGAGTTTCTTAATTTGGCTTAAAAAACGTTTCCAAAAACTAAAATGAAATGATATGAAAACTCATAAGAACTCAATTAATTCCTGTTTTAATTAATGCAGGGTATACTCAAAGTCGGTTTGGTTGTTGTTTTCACATTTTCTTAACACTTTTCTCTTGTCTTTCCGCTGTGACGCATCTACCCCATTCTCTGTGACGTTTTGCACGTTTAAGTTTAGTTTTTTTTTTGTCGTTTTTACTTTGTGTGTGTTTTTCTTTCTTGTCGATTTCCCGCTGCTTTGCACGTTTCCAAGTCGAATGTCACGAGCGAGGCATGTTCAAGTGGGTCAACTGATGGGTTTGGGTGCGGGTGTTACCAAGACCGGGCCTGGTCTTGCGCTTGATTAGCCAGCGGCTATTACCGACTTATCCACGCCCACCTTTCGCACATACATATCTCTCGTTTGACTATGGTTTAAAAATAGATACAGGTTTTCTTTTTTAACCCTTCCTTTTCTGATCGTAGCTGAGTTTGTCACGTGTTTGGCTAGCCTCATCAGCTTAACCAAGTCGTTTGTGTGCAGCATTTGCCTTGTTCTTTGCAAAAATCAATATCCATATGAATCCGGCAAGGTTCTCAAATGCTTCTCAATTGCAGGCGACGTTAAGGTTGCCGTCGTTGAGGTGAGCGTCTGGTTGGGTCTCAAAACTGAGGCTTTTAAGCGGATTAGTTTGATTTTACAAAATGAGACTATCTCTCTCTCTCTCTCTTTCTTTGTCTCCTTCTCTGTTTTTCTAAATAGCTGCAAAGGTGTTTCACAAAATCAATAGGCTATTGGACTCAAGAAGGTTTCATATTTAATTGAACGTAAGCTGAGCATTATAAATAGTTACTAAGGAATTAAGAGACAAAAGAAACCAATTAATTTATCCCTTTCCATTTCTAAGCAAATAGCTTTGAAATTGAAACTATAAGCAAATAGTAGTATTAAATTTGTCACCATGAAATTTATAGATGGAAATTTCTTAGTAGAATTTAAATTCTTAGAAATTATGGTTAGAATTTCTGTAATAAGTTGGCAAAAACTCATTTGCCTTATTCTCGAGCTTCTCAAAATTCACTTGCCTTGAAGTTTTCTATCAATTTGGGCGGTTAGTAATAGAAAAAATTAGATTATTTTCTGGGTAAATGATTTAGCTTAGAAACATTTGTCAGTTCTGCGAACAAAAGATATTACAGTAGTTTTCCATTTCCACCTCCTAATGTGGCTTGGTCATTTAACGATCTGACTTAAGAGCTTGATAAAGTGCTAGACATTTCTTCCTGGTCACACTTGCACTCATTGACACACACACACCCACACTCACACCCATAGACAGACAGACAGACAGACAGACGGATAGACAATTTCATTCCATTGTTCAACTTTCTTTCTTTAGTGCAGTCACTTGGACACTTAGCATGCCTTTCTATGCCATGTCATTTCTCTATTTGTGTACAATTTGTTCCTATACATTGAGTTCAACCCACACAAAAAGATGGGTTCATTGCATCTACTCTCATGATTCCCTTCTTCTCTTATGTTCTTTTGCTATTGGTCAATTTACACACAGACTGCACATTTGCGGTAATTGTTATTAATTTGTAGCTGTCATATCTATATGTATGTATCTGTATCTATATCTGAGTGTAAAACTATGTATGTATCTATGATATGGCTTGCAAAACTTGCACGCGACTCTTGTCAAAGCGGTCACATTCCGCACGTTCTGATCGAGGGGTCAACTAACTGCTCGAATGCCTTAACGTGTCGATGGCATTTCATTTAATTGATTTTTATTAGTCTTACCTTCGTTTGACATTTTATTTGTCCTTTCATCTTAGTACTTTATTAGCAAAAAATGAACAAATATATATTTTGGTTACGACAAACATTTTGGTATTAACTTTTCCTTAGTTACCGCAAATCCTGACTAAGTAATATGTCACAGAAAATTTCGTTTCCTTGGCTATGACGACAACAGCGACCTAGAACTCCATATAGAATCCTCTTACATATCGGATATGTAACTGGCTAAGCGTGTCAGTTATGTCTACACCATATAACAAAATTTCCCATAAAAACCACATATAAAGACCCTTTTATTAGTATGTTGGATTTCGCAATTTCTGCTGCATACTTTTTTGGCAAGCAACAAGAAAGAAAAAATAAAAGGAAAAAAGGCAAAAATTTGCATTTTGTGCGTGCGTCAACAAAATTTAATTTGATTTATTTTGCGTCACGAAAACAAAAGTAACTTTTTTTCTTAACCAAAATAAAAATGCTAAAAGTTGTCAGTTTATTTATGAAAACATGTCAGAAAACTGTTGCAGAATTTGTTGTGAAAGCGTGTGGAATTAGATAATTTTGTATATGACGTCAATGAAGTAGCTTATTTTGAATACTTATTCTGAGTTGATAAATCTTATTGTGTAGCATACTTTGCGGCATAAAGGTAAAGTACTTGCAGATACAGTGACTCTCAAACTGTAAAACAAACAGGTGACTTATTCCAAATGATTAAATTAATAAAATTCATTTACATAAACGCAGATTTTTATATGTCTTAATATAGAATGGCAGACTTAGTGAGTTACTCCATATTATCTAGATTCAAGTTCTCCATTAAAAATATTAAGCTGCGGCTCTAGTTGTATGTCAGGCCTACAAAGTCGAACCATAAACAACTATTATGTATAAAAGTCGTCAGAAAACACTGGTAAAGTTAGCAAATGTCACCAAGAAGAAACCGAAATCAAATTGAAGAACTAGATAAAAGGAGAAAATAGAACATTTTATAATATTTGAAATTGAAATGTAAAATAATTTAAGTATTGACTAAATAAATTTCATATTGACTATAAGTTTTTTATAATTTTATAATTATCAGCAAGAATTTTTGACTAAGTGCAATGTATGTAAGTAATGGGTTAAAACTTCAATTTCTGATAATTTCAAATGAATATTTATCGCATATGTAATTACTACTTTTCCGTATTGAATTTTCAACTTAATGTAATCTTGCTCTGCTAATAATAAATGTATCAAATGTTTTTCTCATTCTGGCAATCGAATCTGGATCCTTTTTAATTGGAAATAAGGATTCTTATTTTTGAGTCATCTAATTAGCATGTAGTAATTTGTTTGAGTTACAGCAATGCCGCCAAACTGACTTCTAACATTTCGACATACAGAAGCAAAAGGTAAAGTCAATAATTTTCGCAAAACAAACTAAAGATTTTTATCAGAGTGACAACAACAGCCAAAACCAAATTGGCCCAGACTGACGGCTGCCTGCGCTCACTTTGCATATCAAGTTCATTCTGGGACTTACTGCTTTTGGTGGTGGTAACACGATCATCAACAACAACATCATCATGATTAACCATGGTCGTAGAGAAGCAATCGAAAAGGAGATAATATTCAAAATTATTGGAAAATTCTATCCATGGCAAAGTGTTGAAAATATAGAAATTGAGCTTGTTGCTTTTTATTTGTGGTAATAATTAATCATGAACGTTTTAGAATCAATCAAGTTTAATCATTTTTCTTATAGATTTTAAAATTTAATTATAAACGAATAGGATATTCCGACCCAGAGACTAGAATACACGTTTTTAAAAGAGTAAAACTTTCTTTCATTATGTTCCTTTCCTACATTCCTACATTTCAATAGAACATTCAATTGAAAACTCATCAGGGATATCCTTTCATATGACCTTATTCCAATTCATATAATTCATATAATCGGCACCTTAATTGATTCTTTCGATATTTTGTCTGAAATTTTTTAGCAAATTGTCATTCATTATAAAAAAATCCTTCGATGAATATTTAATACAGCAAAGTCGATGAGATGCTTACCTGTCTGGCAAGGAATTAAATGCTTGATCCCCCCTTGTGAAATGCCCATGACATCATCCTCATTTTTGGACAACTGCTAACTCGGCTACTTCTTGGCATCATGCTTATTGGCCCAGTTGGTTCAACCGTTTGACATGTTTGGCAAGCCGCTTTTGTATAAGTTGCAGGTAAAAAGAACAAAAAGGAGAGAAAAAAAGGCCCGGGTTTTGTTAGGTGAGCAGAATCTCAGGTTTTCGGTTGCAAAATATAAATGCGGAAGCATTGCGAAGGTGTCATTGTTTGGCGATATTCACTCTTCTCTTTCGGATCGGAGAACATGATTGATTGAACCTCGATGGTTGCGAGCTGTGTGAAGGAATGGTAATTTATATTACCACCGTTCTCGTGTTTTGCTTTCTCTGTACCAGAAATTAAAACACCTTGCCTTGCCGCTTCACTTTAATACCTTCAATTACGGCCAAGTAACGCGTTGCCTCCGATGCAATCTGCTATGTTTAATCAGCAAAGTAAAGAAAAATAAAATAAAACTTGGAGTAGGTGAAGCAGGAGTGCAGCTACAGACTGGAATGTGCTATCATTGGCCACTGATCAAAATAAAAATAAAAAAAGAAAAGCAATTACATTGGACCCAAAAACACTCTCAGTCAGCGACTCCTTCTTGAAAATCTCCAAGCTGACAATGTTGCAGCTAGTCGCGTCTCAACTTACCTTGAACTCAACCGACTGTTGTTGCTATTCCTGCTTCTGTTTCGATGCTCCGCCCCGTGCTCCATTCCCCCCGCTCAATTATTCCTCATGAGGCATGCAAATTGTCCGTTTAATAGGCGTTAATGTATTTTTGCGATAATTTACAGTTTACTTTAGCGCAATTTTCCTGCCCACGCGACCGAATCGTAAATATTCATTGCAGCAACAAAAAAAAGAAAAAGAAAAAAATATCGTTTACATTTTTTTCTTATTATTTTTTACGAGTTTTTAATTGTTGGCGCCCAAGGTGTAATATTTTCAGAGTGTACAACACCGTGAGTTGTATTTCAGTAAATATTTGTAAGCAATTCAAGCAAAGTGTGGATCCTGCAATTAATTAAATGAGTCAGCAATGCAAACGGGCTATTGGGTCAATGTTTGGACCTCATATAAGCTGTAGTAAATATTTGACTGTATCGGTCGATTTATTTATTACAAAAATAGGCCAAAACAAAGTATCCTGCTGGCGGTAAGGATAACTCGATGCCGAATCATCTGAAATTTAAGTTTAGACAGACGTTAGATTTAGCATAGAAATGTGAAATATGTTCAATGTCAATAAAAAGGACAAAAAATCCTAAAATTATAATTATGATCGGGACCAGAATTATGAATATACTGACTCGATTGCACTTTGTTTCGTTTAAATTGGTTCAAAATTACATGCTGTATCCTTAAAAAAAAAAAATTCCCCCAATCGAGAATACCCATGCTTAGCTTGTTTTCTTTTTGTTTTTGTTGTTTTTTCTTCTACTTTTCAAGAATGTCGACATTTAGACTTCATAGACTTGACTAAATATTAACACTGAAAAAATTAATCAACAAAATGGAAACGGCGAATATTGTGAGTCGTTACTTACAATTAGTAAGAAGAATTTGTCGAAAGCATAGAACTGAAATTGTTTGTTTCGCTCAACGCTAACGACGAGAACAGATGAAGTTGAAGGACTAATAATTAATTAAATATTTTTTCAATAACATTATATGGAAGCAACAAAAATCATAGGGGAAATATAGTCATCTGAATTCTCGAAACATTTTAGAATATTTTGTTAATAATTGTTTTTAGTGCATTTGATGGCCAAAGATCAGTCTATTGTTTTTTGGTTGCAATGTTTTCAAATTGTTTCCTTCGATTAACCTAAATCACCTCTATTCTCCGTGATGGCAGATTTAGTAGAAAATGTTATGTATACACAATTAAAAAACGACTATAAACTTGGTAAATTAATGTTTACTTGAGAATATTAAAAACTGTATAATTAAAATTGTCATTCGATTAACCGTGAAAATCAATTATCCGTAATCCTTTTGGTTCCGACCATCACGAATAACTGAGGCCCGACTGTACCTCATTTTCGATTTGATTAGGCGCAATGATTCAAAAACTTTGAATCCAAAAAGCCATTAAAGAGTTTGTAAAATATTTTGAATGACATTTTAAAAATGAAAATATAGTTAAGATTTAATAGAAAAGTTCCGTATATGTTCCCTCATGACCATTGTGCTTTTTATATGAACTGTTAAAACTATTACAATTTTTCCAAAGAATGAATTTAATTTAATTAAGTAGTCAAATAAAATCCTTTTACTCCCCCACCAATACATTATTTTATTAAGATTTCAATGACTTAATCAAGTCACCGTCATAAATAAACAAAATCTTGCCTTTGGGTTTGCAACAGGTGAAAGTTTCCTTTGTATTTCTGTTGAGATCACACCTCCAGGACAATTTACAAAGATCGACAAGACAATAATCGAAATTATGTACAACGAAAATCGCTTAATTTTGTGGGCAAGTTTTTCGCTTTTGCAACTTTACAGTTATGTATGAATGTCTGAAGAAAGCGAAAGACAAGGCAATTGCCACAACATACGTTAACCTCTCTCTGATCGATGGGATGGTTCGTATTTTGACATTATCATGATCATGATCATGATCATGATGCGATTGTGATTGTGATCTTCAGAAATGGTCAAGGAAAACTGATGAGATTTTGGTTTTCATCCATATTTGGTCAACCCTTTTTGCCGTTGGCTAATGAACACCTTAAATGGTCTGCCCAGGAGTTGGAATGTGGATTTATCAAGTTGAATTGAGAGAAAGGTACACACGCACACACACACACACACACACACAAATATAAGTATGTATCTCATGGATAGCTACACGCATTTTGTCACATTTTGACATATCTGTGGGCAAAAGGAAATTCTTTTTATCGCTACTCTAGGCCATATTTGGTGGCAATTAGAGAGCAGAGAGCCCTTTTACTTTTCAGGCTATTGAAGCTTTCTGGTTTTCTGGATTTTTCATTGGCACGTCTGTTTCCTAGGTGCCCCTTTATGGCGGCGCAAACGGCATATTCCTGGGAAGTCACGTTGATGTCGAAGATAAATTGTTGACAGTTTCATTTAATTGTAGAGGCAACAAGACAAACAAAAAAAAAAAAGCTCTCGGCCTTTTTTTTAATTGCCACAAAAATGTGTGTTCACCATAAATGGTCTTCACGGCGACAAAGAAGAAATCCCGACTAAATGACACTTTTATGTAGGTTTTTTATGACTCTATTAGATAAGAGCTTCAAGTCTCCCCATTTTCTCTATGTCTCTATTGAATATTAATTTCCATACATGCCCACATTTAGTATAATTGATATTGCTCAAGATTACAAGAAGTACCTCAATGCCTGGACAAGAACAAGTTTTGAGCAAAGAACAAGTTAGTTTCTTCCTCACGGAAGTTGTCAGTCTCCTTTTGTCATCTAATTGCCTTACTACACTTGAAGTTTTCATTGAAGTTTCCTTTTTTATGGGGGTTTTTTTTTTTAATTTTTTTTGGTCTTTTGTTTGGCTGATTTGGCATTCATATTCAAGTTTTTGCTTTGACCTCTTCGGACGACCTTTGTCTGCATCTTGTAATTGGCGAAATGTTTCAATTCAAAGTCATGCCTTAAAGTGCTTTGAGTTGCAGGCAAATCAAATACAAGTCATCATCAGGAAAACGTCATTGTGGGAGCAAAATGAAAATAAGAAAAAACATATTGAGAAACTATTCAGGTCAATAGTTCAACCAGCCAGACACCGATGGTTAAAAGTCATGAAAATGGAGGATTTCCTGTATTTTCTTTTCAGTTTTTTTTTTTTGGTTTTTGGTTTTTTGATTGCTCTACAACCAAAGGTTAACTGCGTGAGATGGTAACAACAATAAATAAATTGACTTGTAATGAACTCATTTATACCGAAGAACAAAATGCTATATCCATAGAATACAAAGACTGAATAAAGAATAATACATATATCAAGTTAGTATTTGAACCAAAAAAATTGGTTTAAAAATGACCTCAACACAAAATTTGGTTTGATCAGATTGTTTAAGCAAGTCTGAGTCAGATTTTTTGCTTCTTTAGGCAAATCTTTAATGTTTAGTAGTTTTCTAAATTAACCGTAATAAAATTCATACTTTACTAGAAAAATACAATGATATACATATACATATACATTAGTTAGTTAGTTTACCCAATATAAATACATAGTTTACTCGAACAATACAAAAATTGCAATCGAAACTATGTTAAAATTTCAAAACCATTAATTGAAGTCAGAATCATTACTTCAAGCCAATAAAATAATGAAACAACTTAATTTAAAATATATTATGAATCAATTTCTTATTGTGTTTCACTAAATTTCTCCATAAGTCCCAATAAACTAAGATTATCGGCTTTTAATAAATATAGACCAAACTTGCTATTAAAAGTTAATCCCTTTAAATTTAAAAACTCATTAAATTGCCTATAAAAATTTAACTTCCCACACACATACTGAGAGTAAAGAAATGGAGAGACGGAAAAGAGCGAAAGAGAGAGAGAGAGAGAGAGAGAGAGAAAGAGAGAATTGTAGTTAATCAACGAATTCGTTGAGACTTTAACCTCTCGAATTTCTTTCAGCACACTTTACAACTTAATTCTCTTCCATTGTGCTGAGGCAACCGCAAAATGCATTCAGAGAAGATAGATAAATGGACAGACGAACAGACAACACAATAAAGAGGAGTAAGAATTTGCATTCAGCAAAGAGTAAGAGAGAGGAAGAGAGATGGCAAAATTAACTGCAATCAAGTAAAACGTCATTCAACCCAAGCAAAAAAAACTCTTGTCTCCCCCATTATTGGCCAGAGCGAAAAGACAGAGCTGTAAAGTTGCTAAATTGCCAAGATTCAAGACATTCTTTCAACTGCTAAAATCAAGAGGAGATGCGCATCGAAATGGTCTTTAGTTTGGAGTGAAGTTCTATTCCCTGTAGGCTCCGTGATGAACCTTTACGAAATAATAAAGAAAAAGAGTTCTTTTTCAGTTTCTGCCTTTTTAATTAAGCTAATAAAATTGTCTGTTTTGGCTTTGAGGATTGAAACTGCGTCTATGTATGCATCTTTATTAATTGCTTTGTTAGACACACCAATCAATGAATTGAGGTCATTAATGGTTGAAACTTTGTAAAGGGAGTAGCAAAAAATTCCAATATGAAATGGATATCACATATGCTTTAACTATATATGGTCTTACATAGATGAATACATCTTGAACATATTGACAGTTTTAAATATGATTTGTATCTATTTAATTACTACGTTTCTTTATATTTTATATTAAATTGATTTCAAAAATAAGTAAACAATTTCACAAAAGCAAGTTGACCTATGGGAAAAAGTAAAGCAATTTCAGGGAAAGCTGAGAGGTTCCTTCCAAAAAGGAATATTTTATTTTGTTCTATAATTATTTCCATAGGTGTGAAGGTAATGTGTCTGAAATCTAGCAATAGCTTGTGTATCATATTTTATTGCTGAAAATTCATATATAATAAGTCTTTATACATATATCATGCAATACTAAATAGTCTTTATCTTTCCATTGAGAGATTATCAGACGATTCCACTTCCACAAATACACCTAATAATAGACTAATCGAAGTTGGCATTCAAACTAAAACTAGTTTATGTTTAGCTAGTCTCTGTTAACACTCAAACAAAAATTTCAGTTTTACCTGCAGTGGCAAATTTGTGTGGTCTTCGTTGGCTATAAAATTCCTCTATAATTTAGTCTAATCATTTTTAGTCTAATAACAGAAATTAGCACACCTTGATGCAACTATTAAATCATCAATATATCTGTTTTTTAATGTTTTAGTTTTATATTTTTATGTTGAGCTCTGTCAGACACTTTCCTCGACTTAACGAAAGGGAAATGCCAGATCACGCCCCAGAACTGTTCAATGTTGCGTGACGCGACCAGCGGCAAGTAGGTCAACCACAGAGACTGAGATTTCGAGAGCAAAACAGGAATGGGGGAGCAAGCAGTGGAAGGAGAATCGGGTCCAATCAATGCAGCTCGCATAAAAGGCATTATCAATTCCTCAATATATATATACATATATAAAGACGCCGCCACAGCCGCCGACATTCAGGGCCTGGGGCATGTCGCGCATGCGCAATTACAAAGACCCCCTCCAAACTTCAATGAGTTAACTCTCCCCCAACTACGTTTCCTTCTCTACAATGATTAAGCTCATTCGTTAAGTTGCATATTGTTTAATGCAATATTATGAAATGATCAAGCTGGTGAGTTAGTATGTGAGACAGAGAAACAGTGAGAGAGAGGGGAAGGAAGAGAAATATGAGATGGAAACAGAGACGACCCCCATTTGGCTTTTCATAATTTATGAGATAAAGCTGTTGGATGCTGGGGCTCATCCTTTTTCCTTTTCAAGCTATTTATAGCCTTTCAATTGAGATTCCCTTCATTAAATGGGGCATATTCAATATGCTAAATTTCCAATAAGTGAAGCGTATAGGAAATAATTCAATTATTGATGAGCCTTTCAGTCAATATCGTTAATATTGAGGATGAAAAGGAGACACCGAATATTTCAAATCACAGACTCATTACATTTCTTTCTGAACAGTTTCTATAAGAGAGTTAAAAAGCAAAGAAACGTTGTGAAAAGTTAAAATATATCACAAGTTAAATGCAACAAAGTTAGTTTGATTCCTTTTTAGGGTATTTAAACTTCGTCTTTCACAAACATATTGCAATTTCATGCATTTGCCTTCAGGCAAAACTATTTTAAATATTTTGATTAACCGAACAGACGACGCCAGTTTGGTATCTTAATGTGTGTGTGAGCGTGTGTTTGTGTAGGAGTAGAAGGTAAAAAAAGAAAGATATTCTTCACTTTTTGCTACCGAATGATCATCAATTTAAATTCACATTTAGTCCTTGGTTCTTGCCATCAATTTACTTATCGTATTCTTGCTGTGTGTGTGCAAGAAATTAATTCGAGACAAATCACTTACTAACAAGCTGAGATTGTGAGAAAAAGACACAACCTTGAATATCAAGTGGAATTCACTCTTCCTCGTGACCTAACCCAAAACAAAAGGGAACACATGACTTGGCATACAAAATCATAATAAACTCCTGCATCGCATGCGCAGACGCAACCTGCCCCAAAATCATAAAAAATCAAACTCAAAAACTAAGAAAAAAGAAACCAAATTCCTTTCAAATGAGAAAATTATGCACACAGAATTCCTAATCAGAGAAGAAGAAAAACTTCTTGAACAAGCCACTTGAAATATCAACCTAAGACCAAAGACCACCCTGTGAGCCTTTAAATGTGTTTACTAATTTTTCACTGACTCTACAAAAAATCAAATTGATCGGAGAAAGGTTGGGGATAAGAGAGAAAGGGTTCATCTCATGTTTATGACCTTTTAAGTGTCATGCAGCGCATTCTAATATTGACACTTGTTTTTTTTTTCTCTTCTTTTATTCTCCCTTAAAGATATCCCATCTGCTTTTATAGCCACCAGCTGTGCCCTGAGGCGGCGCTTTGAATGGACCTTCTAATTAGAGAATTTTATGGGAAATTAATATGATTACACCCCAAAAGAAAAAGAAGACGAAATTGGTTACGAAATCTTGTAAAATTAAGTTATAATTATGGCCACAAAAAGGGAACTATATGAATTGGTTGTAATCAGTTTAGAGAGGCGTTATTTTAGGGTAATTTAATTAGCCATCATTTAAAATGAAGGACAAGATAACACGTGTAAGAATCAGAAACTACTACAAAGGAATAACTATCGTTGGTTTTTGTATATAACAGTTGCCATCTATCGGAAAACTGACCTTTAAATGAGTTTTTTGAAGGTGAAGCTAAGAAATTTTTTATCTAATGAGCCTTGAAATTTTAGAATAGACATTTTCGTAGATATGAAAATTCAATCTATTTTCTTTTAAGTTATTGATGCTTGAGTAAAAACTGTTGAGCTGTGTATTCAGATATGAAATTGTTTGTCGAAAATTTTGGACAAACACAAATCCTACCACAAAATTTTTCGATCTTGTGATTTAAGGATAAAGAGGTTGGAACTTTTCGGAAATCATCTAACAAAAATATCCTCTACTTCAATTACTATTACAAGCAAGTACTCAAAAGTCATTTTTAATAAAGTCATTATTTGACATTATTTGAAATAGAAATAGAATAGAATCATGAACCATATAAACAAACAATTCAAGAAATATACTTGAAAATTAGTTCAATTTGGCAGAATGGAAAGGATTTTGGACCCATAAAGAACCATAAAGTTCTTTGATTTATATGCATTAAAAAAAAGTGTAAAATTATCAAACTTCAAAACCAGCTTAAAAATGTTATTAAGTTGAATAGGCTGATAAAATATTTAATAGCAAATTTGAAATCAATTGATAAGCTCAACTACTTGGTTTAAAACTACAAAAAAATCACATTTAACTAAATCATCCAGATGACATGTCTTTCTTTGTTTTTATAAAAGTCTAAGGAAGTATCAAGTGAGTTAATAGTAATACGAATAGCTTTTCTTTCATTATTATTTAATACCTAACAATTCTTTAAATTAAGTTTAGAAAAATAAATAAATATCTTAGGTACATATCATACATATAACAGATCATACATAAGTGTCATAGATACCTTATATACACATATATAATAGAGAGGTGTATCCTATAATTAGACAAAAGTCTAATCTCTAATCTCAAACTAATTTTACCCAATTTTCTTCTGCGCCTACAATAATAATTTCGATAAGAAATTTAAAAATTTGGAGTAAAGTTAATATAGTTTACTGAACAAACTTACTGTCTAAAAGATTACAAAACTTTTCTGTGAACAACAAAATATATTAAATTTTATTTAAAACTTGCCTGAATCCTTTTTTTAAGTCGAACAATGTCCGACAATGGGTTAGGCTAAGGAAAAAAGGACTATTTATTAAATTGTACTAATTGGAGAATGAAATTGTAATGCAATACTTAGTTTTATGTACTAAGTTTATTTACAACTCAAAACCTTTTAGTTCGAGTTGAAACAAGAAAGAACACTGCAATTCTGTTTTGGAATTTCTGAATAATTGTATTTAGGGTAAACGTTTTTTGTGGTCTTACTAGACTTGTAAATTGTCTTGAGTCCCTCTAAAGCGCAAAAACCCTGTCGTAGTCAAAGTAATCATTTATTATTACGCCCCCCTTCGACATTACTCAGTTCTCTCACATGTCTGGAATTGGGTAAGTCAAACTTAACATATGTATTTGGAACATTAATCTAGTGGAATACTAGACAAGAAAATCCTTGAGGCATCAAGCAAAACAAATCATTTCCTAGAAAAAAAAGAAAAGAAAAACACAATCTTTATAAAGAGTGCTACCTTATGGTCGCTGATCACTCTTGATTTGCCACTGCTTGTTAGCACTTGGAGTGCACTTCACCCACGAAACAGAAACCAAAAACTAACCAGCTACAACAACCATGTGGGGTAGGGGAAACAAAAAAGAAGAAATACTTGTCGGTAATTTACATAACAAGACCAGTTCCCAAGGCAGCAGCTGGAGCAACTGTGAACAGACAAGTAGAGACAATCAGTGGCGCTCTAGAAAACCCAAAAAAAGCCTGTCAACGCATAATCCATCAAAAACAATCCCCAAAGAGACAACTGGGAATCGTACTGTATGTGTACATATGATACGATTCCAACAGGGTGGCGAGAGAGAAAGGGGAGAGGAGATAGTAGTAAATACCCCTTGGGCGATCGAAATCAATTTGGCGCTTTACCACACCACAAACAACTACTGCCTCCTCACACATGACACGCCCACCAGTTCCAGTCGGTTTATGTTTCTCTCTGTCTGTCTATCAGTCTTTGGAGTCAACTCCAAGCAAATGCCCCACAGGAATTGCGGGATTCAGGACCGGTCTGTAGTCCAGTCAAAAACTTTGCCTAACTCTAATTGGGCATAATTTAAATTCCGCTCGTGAGCGCCATGAATTGTATTTAACGTTTTGGCGCTTCCCAAGTTGGTTTTTTGGTTGGTTGGTGGTTGTCGGTAAATTTTATTTGATTTTATTTGCTGTTGTTTCTTGCCTACTTCTATTTTGGCTACCGCAAGGCGATTTTCCGAATAGATCGCAGACGGCGATCCGCATGGAAAACTTCCTTATTTGTTTCGAACTTTGTTTTTATTTACCCAATTCGAAGCTTAATTGGTTTTGCGCCTTCAGCTGAAGAGAGCGAGAACCTGGACCCCAAAAAAAAAAAAAAATGTTTCGATGCCTTAGTTTTGATTAGGAGGCGTCTATTAGAAAATTGAATATATTTAGCAATGCTAGTGATTCTAATCCAAAAAGGCATTCGAATGGAAGAAAGCCACAAAGGTGACAGGAAGGTTAAGTACGTATGTACATTATGTTATGGAATCTGAACAGTTCGTGACATAGTCAGTGGGTCATTTGCAAGAGCCAAGTGAAAGAGCTTGGGGAAAGGCATTTACCTTCATTTAATTGTACATCTAAAAACAAAATCCATGAGACCCACTACGAAGGAAGATATAGCATTTTTTTAAATCTGATCAAGGTCAAAGATCAAGGAAAATTGGTAATATTAGAATACATTATTTTACTGAGTATAAAGAGAAGATATTTATCTAGGAATTAATAGGAATTACTTTAAATTGACAATTCTCAATACAAGGTAAGTATTTTTTTTTTTTTTTTTTTTGAGTTTTTAAACATAATTTATTGGGGTATCAGTTTCTCGTTTTAAAATAGTACCAAGAATACAAAAACTGAAATCTAAACACCATTATTTTATTTGCTTATGAAGGAAGATATCTGGAATACTTACATATATATCGACGATTAGGTTTAAATAATTTTTAAATATACTAAGTACACGATTCTATTCAAGAGAATATCTTTAACACCACGGGTAAAAAAATAGTTTATATAAGCTAAAATTATTGCACATCTTAGAACAAATAAAGAAAGAAATAAACTTCAGGTTTAAGCACAAAGGCCCCTAATGGCTATACTTAATTTAGGGCTTTAGTTTCTGAAATTCTAATTTGTAGGTGATAAAAAAGGGATAAGGCGAAAGAATTTATCTCAATTGCCGCACTCGCTTACCAACAGGAAGTTGTCAGTGCTATATCAAATATTTACTCTAACATCCCTTTTCTACTCAAATATATGAAGATATATGCGCCCCTGTCATTCTAAGAAATCCTTTTTTTGTTTCTGGCATTCGAAGGCCAAATGATGCTGTCCTTTATTCGATAACTAGCATTTGCTCTCTCTCAACAATTTGTAAGCCATCATTTCAATTAAGACGCATAAATCACGCCGAAATCAGCAGCGTCATCTGCACTTCCTCATCATCATCATCATCATCATTATCATCACGATCATCCACTACGTACACATCGTTATCCTCAAGTACGTTCTGGGCACTTAACAAAAACCTGGCAAAGAGAGCTGAAATCGAAGAGGGCATTGGGCATGCGCACAACCTACGCAACCTTTCCAAATGGAACCTTTTCGTTCTTCCAACTCGTTTCATTTGATGCCGCCTTCCTTTCTCAGTTTTTGGGTAAACGAACCAATTTGGGAACCGTGGAAGGGCTTAAACTCAATCCTTGTCAGGCAGCAAAGGGTTTTGTAATGCAAGTGCAATTGCTGTTTCACGCTTCGACAAATGCCCCTCCGTCTCTCTGTCTCTCTCTCTCACTCTTCTTTAGTGTGTGGAAGGCAACAAATTGCATTCAGATACAAGCAATGGAGACGACTTCGAACTTATTAGGAACAACGAGGTATTTATGTAAGTGCCACACGATTGAGCTGCAAATAGCCAGCGGGCAACATGAAACGTGCGCCACTGTAAAACACGAAAAAAGAAAAAGCAAAATACAACAACCCAGAATCGAGAAAGAATAGCGACGAACAAAGTACATATCGTATCTGGCGGGTTTCTCTACGGATACTTTTTGAGCCTGGCGTTAAGTGCCGCAATTCGTTGCGGACCCTCTTGAACCTGCCAGAGCGGCTCTGGGCTCTCCGCAAGGATAATCAGAAACGATTCACGAAACTGTCAAAACGTAAAACACAAACAATAAAATGTAAAACATGTGACGAAGCGACGACGAATGTTAAGAATAAGACAAAAATAACAAAGAAATCTCAAGGCTCCTCCTTTTTTTGTAGTTATTTTCGTTTTCCTTTTTATTTTCCTTGCCACTTTGAGGTGCTCAAAACGGGAATTTCCCATATTCTAGTTAGTTACTACCTGTAAAGTCAGAGATACGCCATGAGCTACAGTGCAACAGGTAAACCAAAAGGTCACTACCAACAAAAGCCGGCTGGAAAAGTGGGAAATCAAAAAGAAACACAGCCAAAGAGACTGTTCCAAAGAGAGAAAGAAAAGGGCATCGGAAGATCGGTGTATCACATTAACAAAAAAAGTAAATAAAATTTATATAATTCCATTAGAATTTCAGAAAGAAAATAAAATAAAGACAATTTATTTTGCACAAGGAGTTTAAGTTATGCTTAATTTTGGATGAAATTTCCAAGAACTTAAGTCCTTGTCTTTATAAGCACAAGAGACTAGGATTGAATGATAACATTTTCTTACCAATACACAATTCGATTAATAGTTAAAATTAGGTTGTATTTAGCTTACGACTTACTTCTAAAGAGCATATATTTGAAATATTCTTAGACTAACTTATTTAAGCCTTATGTCTATTGTGGGATGATCACATTTATTAAGTAATTCCGTCAGACTTTGATAAGTTTAAGAAAATGTTGAACATGACCTTTTCTTAATTTTCTTCATTGACCTCTCATGAAAAATACAAATTAGCGATAGTTTTAGAGGAAATTGCGGAAATTTAATTAAACAAATTGCCATTTGATACGAATGGAAAATATAGGTAAATTTGGTTAGAAGGAGAAAATTTACAGAACCCATTCAAAACATCCTTTCAAGGCATAAACTAATTTTTTGAAAGATTAAGATAATAATAAGATTAAACTTCAGATACAACCAAAAATAATACTGAATACTTTAAAATTGCTTAAACTAATTGTAGATATGCATCGAGGACATATAAAGATTGATATACTTTGAAAATAAAAAATAATAATTGCGAGTAACAATTATTATATCGATAATTTTGTAGAAAAGTATTTCGAAAGTAATAAATATTTTCGGTCCCTGCTTTAAAGTAATTTATTTGAAAGTAAGATGTAAATATCTAATTGTAAGAATAATTAATGCAAAAGTGTAGGAAAAGTATTAAGAAAAAGATCAAGGTACTTCTTACCTTGATATATATATATATTTCTATATATTTCCCTTAATTGATCAATTTGGTAAAGCTCTAAAATTTTAATCAAGGGACATCATCTAAAAGATTTCACTAGGATAAGTTTTATTAATTTGAGATTTTAATTACTTGACTACAACAAAAGTTTTTAGATCTGTCTATATTCTTTACCTTTAAATCTCTGCATTAATATCTCTAAATAGAGATACTAATTACTAGTTACTTTTGATTCGTCAGTGTATGAAGCAAAGCATAAAATGGTAAAAACTTAATTTAAATGCATTACAAATATTTCAAATTACTTTAAATGCAATTTTTATTTCATAATCAAAATTTTATTTTCATTTAGAAGCTTTGCAAATAAGAAACATGTACCAATGTGCATTGCACATTATAGATCAGTGTGTGTTTAATTGATCAGCATCACTTTATCAACCTATCAATAACAATCTATTATTGACAATTAATCTGCCAATTAATTTAATCATTTATTCCGCCAATAGAAAGCGTATTCTTAACCACTTGGAATGAAAATACATGTGAAAATGATATGCATTTCAAATCACAGTTCAATTGGGATTAAGGAATAAAAGTATCTTTCACTCGTCATAAAATCAAATCAAGAGGTGTTAGGTTTTTACTTTCCAAGAATTTTCATTCTGCAAGTGCAACAAACATTTCGTAACTCTGCGAAGGCCAAATGCGTTCCACAAATGCCACAAACGGTGAAACCAAAACTCACTCACTCACTCATTCACGATCATCACCTTCAGATCGGAGTGCAACTGAAAAACAAAAACAAAAACAACACAGAAACCGACGAACAAGCCTTTTCTTCTTTTTGGTCGTAGTCAGGCAAAGAGCCGACACCCGGCCCGGCCCGGCCCGGCCCGGCCTGGTCCGGACCGATCTACACGATCGTGTGTCGCATCAGTTTGTGTTTGACGGTCGTTTGCGTAGGACGCAAGTTCGAAATACCTCGAGAGCGCTTAAAACGGGAAATCTGTAACGAAATGTAATAGAGATCGGCTATCGGAAAGTATCTCTATCTATATATATATATGAATATACGACGACTCGTAGGTTAATTGTGATAGTGAGTCCCCCTTTCGAAATTGGCAATTTCTAAATTGATAAGCATCAAACCAAAAATCAAATCAAATTGTGCATTTTATGCAACGAGAGTGAAATTTATTTTGCAAAAATTAAATAGAAAATTGTATTTTTTCAACGCATTGAGGATATACGAAAATAGCAAAAGAAGAAAATACAAAATTTGTCGCTGTCTCTGTGCAGAAATAAGAAAAATAAAAATACAAAATGAAACGTGGGGAAACGAAAATAAAATTAAATAGTGCAAAAATTTTCAAATAGAAGTGTTTGAGTGTCTGTGTCTGTGTGTGTTTAAGAAGTCTCGACAAGCGGAAATCGAAATATTTCTCAACAGAAATAAAATAAAAGAAGCGAATTAAAAAAAAAAGAAGGCAAATTTACAAATAGAAAATAAAAGGAGTTGTAAATGTAAATGTAATTCTCGTATTCTCGGATATGTGCTAAGGCGTTTTAATAATAATTAAAAATAAATTAAAAAAAAAAAATTAAATTAAATACCAAGTTCAAAGTCAACTTGTTGGCCATGTGTGTGTTGCTTTAGTTTTTTTTGTTTTTGTTGGCCATTAAAAATTTGTGAAAATGTTAACTAGACCAATTTTAAAATGGCCTTTGGCCATTTTACTGCTAAGTCTGATTATTGCATGTGAGGCCAAACGCAAGTCAAAACGTTTGCAGGCCATTTCACCCGTCAAACTGCTCAAGGATTATGAATTAAATCTCAACGAAACATCTTTAGATGTTGTATCCTGGACAGGAGCAAGGATACAGCAGCAGCAACAGGAGCAGCAAGAGCAGCCCAAACAGTCAACGAAAAAATCTCGACGTCGCAAAACCAAAAGTGGTCTACTCATAGAAAGTAACATTTCCACGGATGAGGAATCATTGTCGTCTTTGGATGTAACTTCTAAGAAGAAATCCTCTGGCCAACAATCTAGACGCAAGCGGCCCAAGTCGAATGCCAATGGTAAGTCTAACTTCTAAATATGGTTTACTCCCTCCCCCCACTATTGATCGATTGCACCAGAAGTCACTGCCCACTCCTTGGCCGATCTCATGTGTATCGTCTCAAACCATATTTGGTTGCTGCTCCACCAAGTTGAAAGAACTTTCATGTGAAAGTTGTTGTTGCTGTAGCTGTTGTTGTTGTTGGTCAACAACAGAAGGAAGAGATTTTTGCTTTTTGTAATTCTATACGTTATTACGTGAGAGGTCCAGTTATGGGCCAGTTATGTGGTTGTCGTCTTAGTTTTAGTCATAGTTCTTCTCTTAGTTTGTTCGTTTGGCCAGCTGTAGTTTTTTCTTTTTTTTCCTGCTCTTGCACTTTGGCTTCACTTTGTTTGTCCACGGCTATGTGAACTTGGCTTATTAGGCAGCGGGCATAAGACTTTAACAAAGTTAAACCAAAGTTACCAACTATTGAATCATTCTTTTGAGCAGTTCCAATGAAAGGCATTAACAATTTTAAAATATTTAATTTTGATTTTCTTAAAAATTATTCATATGTACATTTATGCCATTCAAAAGTTATAATAATATTTTAAAATTCTTGCTAACAGTTTTATGTTATTTCCTGTTTTGTTTTGAAACATTTCGTACAAAAATTTAATAAATGGTATACTTTTTTCCGATACTAATTTCTTATTCTAGAAATGTTTTCTAAGAACTAATTTTTTAAGTATCGATAGATACTGGAAAGTAAGTAATAATTTACTCGCAGAAACAAATACCTTAAAAATATAAAAGTTTATTGATTAAGTTAATAAAATAAATGACATGAACTTCTAAACTTGCTATTGCTTCATTCTTCAAATTGCATCTGGTCTCAATATTAATATTCTATGAAGAATATTCCATTTAAATAAAATTGCCTTATTTTAATGAAATTTGACATAATTTATTAATATTAACATATTTGAGACTTTAAGACTGATTCGTACTCCTAAAAATTCATTTTCAAGACATATTTTTAAGCCTTGAGGTATTAGAACTGAATAAATTAATATTCACAACATATCCCTAATGAAAGTATTTAATGTTTGCTAACTAAAATTCTATTAAATTTATGAAAATCTATATTTATAGTTCGCATTTTTCTATTTCCTAAGCGAAAATGAATTCAAAGAATGAAGCTGAGAGGGAAAAAGACTAAAACTACTTTCAGAAAATTAAAGCTGATTAATTTAAAAATATAAATGTATAAATGTATGTATATATGTATTTATGTACATATGTATCCCCGTGTTCCCTTTTGACAACTTCAATTATAATAACCGACAATTTGAAGCTTAATTTGTGGTATTCTCTATTCATTTCCCTAAACAAGTCACATACTTTGTTCATACACTTTGGCGCATTCCATCTCATTAAAAACATAACTAGATTCCGCAGCAGTCAAAACAAATTACAGTCTTGCCTCCATACAACGAACAATGAAAACAATTGCCAAGTAATTGAGAACAAAAGATATAGAAGAGGCAACAACAGCAACAACAACAAAAACCACAACATATGTTCTAAGAGTGTGAGTTTGGTATGAGTAGGCTGCGTGGGTTGTTGTGAAAGGGTCGCCCAAAACCTTTTCGTTTGGGTGAAAGAAGCATGAGGATAACAACAACAACAATAGCGCCAGCCAGGGACTACACACAATAGGCAATTGTTAGGCCTAGACAAGGATAATGAATGTGGAGGGCATGCGTATGGGCTAATGGAAACATATGTTCTCTGGGCCCAGTAAGTGCCACACAACTCATACAGACACATGTGTGTCTGTGAGTTTGTGTGTGTGTGTGTGTTGTGGGTGGGGTGAAGGGTGAGGATAGGCAGATTAAACTAAAAATATCTTCCACGTTCTGGCCACGGTTATAAAAATTAAGTGGCTTATCATGTCCATACCAAAGAGAGGAATGAAATAAAATTAATATATAAATATAAATACAAGACAAACCTGGTCATAAAAATTAAACACTAAATTTCAGTCTAGATTTCAGCCATATCGAAATAGAATCAGCGATCGGCGTGTCGAAATTAATTTGAGAAAAAACAATATTCTATTCAAAAGTTTTATGATAATCATTTTCTAATGCCCGAGTGTGTTTAATGGACAATTTTCCACGACGATTAACCCAATAAGATAAAGAAACAAGAGGAAAAACCACAATGGAAATGAATGTGAGGAAAACTTGATCATTTTTCTTTTCATTTCAACTTGCTCAACTTTCAATCAATACGATCATAATTGCAAATCAAATGCGGCTAATATAAATTCTGAAAAAAAAACTTTATCATTTATGTAGTTGGAAATGTTTTTACTGAAATGAAAAACCTAAATACGATTGAGGCACAAATTATTTTGCGATTAATTTTCTCGCTTTTTCCTTTTTTTTATTTGGCAAACTATTAACACCCAAACAAGTCTTAATTGATTGATTGGCTTGTTTAGATTAATAAAAATGAAAGTTTTACTGAAAAAAAAAGAAACATATATGTGTTCATGTCTATATGGATGTGTAAACAGAGGGTTAAGTTAAATTTTTGGAGTACCGATTCGTTTATACTCTATTAGGGAATTATGTGAAAAACACGTATAAGTCAAGAAACTTCTTAGGCAATCTTAAGATTTAAGATGGTTAAAACGAAATTGTCCATCAATTGTTTGGTCTAGTTACTAGTATATACAATCAGCTGATCTGATGAATCTCTGGAGTGTCTTACCAATGATCTGAAGAAAAGAATATAGATATAGAAGAATATAGTAGCTAGACATCATCCTCTTAATAATTCGTTGAGAATTTTAATTCCTGATTCTAACTTTAGTTGATCTATAAAAGCAAGCATAGTGAAAACGGGACTGAGAGGAAAACTATAATTTCTTAAAAAAAAACTCTTACTAAAGAATATTTTAATTTAGTTTATTCTTCATCTTTCTATCCTCTGCTAAAGTCCAAGTTATAAAGTTTATACCCTTTTTTGCCAGGGTATAGAAATAGGTCATTTATAGATACAGATAGACGAAAAAACACCAAACAGTATCTTTAGGCTTACTTTTTCTCACTCCTCTTGCCCAATCAGGCAGATTGACACATTTTATCAGCTCATTAGGAGACGACATTCCTTCCTTCCTCCCATCCATCCATCCATACATACATACATAAGTCATGGCCAATGGTCAATATGTTTGTTCATCGAAAAATATTTGAGAAATTCATTCTTTATGCTTTATCTCTCTCTCTCTCTCTCTCTCTCTCTCTTTCTGTTTCGCTTTTTCATTTTCTTTCATTTTTGGTTTTGTTTGTTTCTTGTTAACTGCATTACACAAGGCAACTTATAGTTGTTATTGTTGTTGTTGTTGCTGTTGCTGTTGCCGTTGCTTCTGGAAATTTAGATTGGTGGGAAAACTGTGCAGCAAAGACCTTTAGTTCCCGGCTTGAGGTCCGTTGGCCCCTCACCCCTCACCATCCCTTGTCCATTGGTGTTGTCATTGAGTCTTTGAGTTTTTATTTGTTTTTAATTTTTTATTGACATGTGAAGTTCGTAGAAGTTTAGTGAACTTTATTTTCTTCATTTGCTTCACCCGTTTGAAAAGCGTAAAAAGCAAAAGTTTTTGGACTTGACAAGTGGGAAAAAGCAAAAGATTGATGATGGAATCCGCTGCTGTGTGGAAAATTGTTATGAAAAGATATTTGTATATTGGCCAAGAGTTTCTGGTTAACTGAACGAGTGAGTTCAGGCGCAGTAAATATTATTTCTCCATGAGATTATCAATCAGAAATATATTCTATCAGCTATGATTTCGTTAAAGGTTTGTTCTAAAATACAAACAATCTTTAATTTAAGGTAGTTTATTCTCTAGTCTAATTCTTCAGCCTATTTCTTGAGAAATATTATATTTCACCAAAAACTAAAATTTATGATCTAAATACTAGAAAATGCATTGTGATTTCATCTTTCACTCTTTCTTTTTGTGAATTATGACAACGAAATGTGGGATGTTCATACATATGTAGATCATCTTCTACTTCTATGATGAAGTATTTCCCCTTTTCGCTTATCGTTTAAATAAATCTCACAATTCTCCCCTGGATTTGGTTTGAAGCCTTTTACGGTGAGAATTTATTTAAATGCACTTTTTTTTATAGATCATTCGAAACACCTGGCAGGCAACTTCAACTGCAATAATTTGCCCTTTTTTGTGTGTTGGTTTGGTTTACAGGAAGTGCAACATCAACTGATGAAGACAGATGGCAAGCAATTGGATTGTAAAATATAAAAATAAATCAGTTTATGTAAGGCGAAGTATCAACTTTAAAATACTCTGTATAAAAATTAAGTAGAGATCAATTTTAGTATGGGAAAAGAGGCGTAGTATTCATATTTAGCTTGGTCAGTATCCCATTGTGTTTATGTTCATTTGTTGGCTTAATATGAAGAAGTTCTTGTCCCCAACCTCAGTCATTATTTATAAAATTCTTCATTATTAGTCGTTTACAGATAGTTTAATTTAGCCATTTAGACTTAGGTCTGTCTCTTTATTCATATAGAAGGCATCCTTTAGCACCCGATACATTAACGTTCATTCAAATTGTAAGATAAAATAGATAATATAACTTTTGCAGTTCGACTTCACATTATACACTTTTATATCTCAAAACGACTAATGCATCCTTTAGCTAAAACGAGCTATGGAAGTTAACTTCGGCCTTGCCGAAGTTTATATACCCTTGCAGTTCTTTATTATATTTAATTCGATAAGAAAAGTGAAATTTCATACATCAACAGCATTAGTTGTCGTATTATGAATATGCTCAAATATTTTTCAAACTACTGAATTCAAAACACATTTAATGATTATTAAACAATATATGATATAGTAGTCCGATCCCGATGATTTTCATACTTTATCTCACACAGGTAATAAAGAGTCTCCAAAAAAAATTTCAACCCGATATCTCTTAAGATGGCTGAGTAAAACGCATTTTCAAAACACATTTAATGATTATTTAACAATATATGATATAGTAGTCCGATCCCGATGATTTTCATACTTTATCTCACACAGGTAATAAAGAGTCTCCAAAAAAAATTTCAACCCGATATCTCTTAAGATGGCTGAGTAAAACGCATACGCACAGACGGACGGACAGACGGACAGACGGACAGACGGACATGGCTATATCGACTCAGCTTCTCAAGCTGATCAAGAATATATATACTTTATGGGGTCGGAAACGTCTCCTTCTGTGCGTTACAAACATCTGACCAATTTTATAATACCCTCTGCAAGGGTATAAAAACAGTGAAGTACACTTTAAAAAATTTTATTATGGATATTTGATATGAAGATGTTATTTCTTGAACACATGTCAAAACTTCCCTAAAAACAATAAACTTAACCACAAAAGGAGGGCACAAAAAAAAACAATTGTTGAACTCTCATTAAGGAGCAAATAAACAAAAGAGTTCGAAAGTTTTTTGTTTTGTTTTGTTGTTTCTGTCTTTGAGTAATTTGATAGTGAAACTTAATATATTTCTTTCTATAATTTTGCCAAGACTCCCTCTTTTGAAGTCTTTAATAAATAAAGTACTCAAGGAGATTGAAAGATGGGAAAGAGCAACGGAGAAATAGAGAGAGTAAAAGCAAGATCTCCTTGCTTCTCCCTCCAGTGTGAGCATTAAAATATTTTTATAGACCACAGAAACAGAAGTTGTAAACATTGGTCGTAGTTTTTTTTTTCATTTTTTTGGTTTCTTTCTAAACAGCAAACAAACAAAAAAACAAAACAACAAATTTTCGGACCAAAGACAGAGAGAGGAGTGCAACATAATGCAACTCCAAGAACTAGAGAAAAAAAAAACTGACCAAGAGACGCTGCAGACGCCGCAGACGCCACAAATGATCTATGGAAATTCCTCAACTTTACGTTTTAAAGAGTTTACATAAATGAGAACAGATTTTCTTATGCTTAATTGCTGATGGGAAGCAAAGATGCTGGACCCCGAAAAAGGCCCATTGGATCATTCTTCAGGGACTTTTGAAGTGGTTAGCCCGTCGTCTCTCCCTGTCTATGTGTGTGTGTGTGTGTCTGTTTGCATTGGCCATAAATTAATGTTATAGACCAACTTTTGATAAGACATTGACGCCGGCCGTCTGCTTTCTGGCGGCCACTCTCTGTGCCCCAATGGCCACCGGAACATTTAACGGGTCAGCGCGCGACTGTTGATGTCGAGAGATGAGAACGGGGGAAAGGCAAGTGGGAGACTAACAAATTCGAAGCTCGTTAGTTCAGACACTTGAGATAAGACGAGAAATGGTTAGAGAAGCGAATAAATTGTTTTACATTGAGATTCTTCTTATTTCTTTTTAGTCAAGTGGGTCAAATATTTTTAATCATTGAAAGAGAGAAAAAGATGAAAGAAGAGAGTCAATAGAATGAAGTTTCACTATATTGATTTTCATAGTTTTAAATAAAATATATAGATAGTTTGATTCAATTATTTTGATATAAAATCTTCTGATAGAATATTATATATTTTGGTTCTATTGTTCAGGTATTAAACTGTCATAACAAAGGCCTTTAAAGATCAAAGATAAAGATCTAGCAAAGCATAAATAAAAAAAGGCTAGAGAAAATGGTATTCTTTCTGATGAAGAAGTAAATTAATAAATTTTAAAAGATTAAGTTGAAAGTTAAAGTTTACTCTTATGTCTTTTAATAGTTTACCAAGTTTTTATACACTCAACTATAAGGCTCATGTCAGGCTTATTCAATCAGCCACAAAAAAAGAAGACCCTTAATATCCTGTGGTATTTAGTTTGTGTTTTTTAATCAATATTTTTATCAAGCTAAGCCGTGGAGATCCTTCCTTCTTTCTTTCATAGATTGAAAGCCAGACACGACTTCATTTAAGTTAAAAATTTCAAAATTGATATTTCATAATCAATTTGGGTAATAATCTTCTGGCTAATAGTAAAAATGAAAGTCTCATGTAATTTTTCTTACTTTTTAAGCCCAAGCAACTCGGTAATATCAAGAAAAGTTTCATTCCAAGAAATTAGCTCTTAAAAACTAGCACTAAGTTAAATTATTATACTGAATCTTTTAAAGTTATAGAAAATTCACATCGAAAATTGTTATGGCCATGGCCATAAGAAACATGTCAAAGTTTGAATTTAAAAAAACTTGATTCTCATAAAAACCCAATACTTAAATAAATCATATGCCAACTTATATGCAGATTTGAAATCAAATACCAAATTAAGTTGACAGAAATTGTAAAATGATCTACAACATTATAATAATTAAGTTGATTTCATGGTATGGTAAGCATTTTCGTTCGAATGGCATATCCAATGGCCCAATCTCTCACTTATGTACTTCCTCAATCCAACTTGGTGAATGAAACATTTTTCAGGTTGTCATTTTTCCGTGTATCTATATCATGTAACTGTGTCTTCAGCACGAGAACATCGGCAATGGCAATGGCAACGACAACGGCATCGACGTCGGCGTTTTTTATCAAAAACTGTTTTGTCAATATTTAAAGGCGATAAACGATCAGCGTATCGACAACGCCACGACACAACTGTCATTGAACTTCATTGATAAATCGGCCCATAGGAAAAGCGTCGATCGACAGTCCAAAAACCTTGCCTCGATCCAAAAGATAAGCTAAACATACAAACAGAAAGAGAGGGAGACAGCGGAGTCCTCCTATCCAGACATATCAATTTACCATTTCTACCTGTTGCCCCTCTTGCCATCAATTCCATCGAGTCCATCGTGAAACAGACGTAGTTTTTAACGACCTTAAATCGTGGCAAATATTTCAATATCAAGCCTCCGCATGTCAACACATGGAACAACACCCACTCCACTTCAAATGGAGATCAAAACGCTTTCCGTTTCGTGGAAGGGAAGTGTCTGCTTTCTTTTGGACGAAGCGAAACACTTGAAAGTGTTGTGTAAATATTCGAAAAACATTTGAAAAGATTCTAAACGAAACGGAAGCAAATCGGTTAAGCTGTCAGAGCTCTGAACTAATTATGCTTTATGTTTGCGTTGAATGAAGATCTCCACTGACTCCACCAACTCCCAACTCGCTGTGGCCTTTCTTTGAGCTAATTTTTGGTAATATCAATAGTGATGAAAGGAAGCATTAAATGTTTTCATAGAATTGCTTGATTAGTGTTTTGCGTAATTGCACAGGATGTAAGAAATTTCATTTCTAATAGGCTACAAAAGACCACCCATTTATGAAGAACTTGAATGGATTTATGGTTGATATGGATTATTGAGATCTATTATGGAAGAAACATATTTGAAGTTTTTTTTATAAAATATTGAAGTATTTTTCTGAATGAGATCATGATTTAATATTCTTATTCCTATTCTTATTAAATAGTCTTCGGGTATTCTAATAAAATTAAATAGCCTTTAAAATATTCTATTCATAATTGAGTAATTAAGATGAGGTTTCTCATAATTTTAATATCTATAGATAGCTAATGACTCATATTTTGATATAATTACTCCAGATAAGTTAAAAACCATTTGTGTAGACTAATAATTATTTAAACTATGCTTTAATAACTCAGCATGGGGTTAGAATCAAAAAATTTTTTCTAGAATTGAAAAATCGCACAAATTTTTCAGACCTTATAGACAAAATTGTTTTAGGAAATAGTATTTAAGAAACAAAAGAGGCATGTCTAAATGTAGAACTAACTCCTTTAAAAATCACATTAAAACATTATTTCTTTAAATAAGTGAAGTAAAAACATGAAATATTAAAATTTAAAGTCCAAAGATAAGATTGATAAGATAACATTATAATATTGAGTAAATGAAACCTTGAACTCAGCAAAATTAATTATTTCAAAAATTAAATAATATTAGAAAACCACAAAAGTCCAATAAAATGAATGTAGAATAAATCCAAGCTATTAAGCAGGTCCTGGCATTTATCTAACTTTACTTAAATAATTCGAAAACTCTGCCTCATAGAACTGTTAAAAGTAATTGCAAGATTTGTTATTATTTAATAGTTTCCAATAGGCGAATAACTAATTGATAGTTCGTAGTCTTGTAGAATTTTGTTTATTTTTCTGGTTGTGGTTTATTTTTCCAATATATGGTTACGTAAAATGCTTTCTTAGTTGGTAAATTATAATTTTTAATACAAAATCTTGTGTGATCTTCCATTTTGCAAACATTTATTACACAGCCAATATGTGTTATAAACATTTTTTTCACACTTGGCTGTTTGAATCTTTCCAGCACTAAAAATTACTCATACATTGCTTAGCAACACTTATGTTAAATAAATATTTTTTGATAATTTTACTTAGTTTAAACGTAATTTATCGTATTAAAAGTTAGCTCTATAAAAACTTGTTTGCAACATTTTGGTTGGTCCAATCCTTAAGTGTTTTAGTTCTCGTTCCCCCCATCCACAACTACAAATGCTGACTCATCAATCAGACTCATACACACACAAGTGCGACCTCCAGAGTAAATCCACTTTATGGTGTATCTTTTAGCCATTTTACAAATGTGCCGACAATTGACGACAAGTTTTCGCCAGTCTATTTTGAATATGGACACGACGACAGACAGTGTGGCGCATCCATCAACAGATACCCCCAGACAAATGCTCAGACACTGGAAATAATAGACAAACGGCCAGCTGCTGAAACGTGCCTCCAGACATGAGTCACGCATAAAAGGAAAAAAAAAAGTTGAAAGATTTTCTTTTTTTTTTAGCCCAACATTTGATTTTCCCTCTCTCGTTATCAGTGTTGGGACACTGGAAAATTATGCTGTGAGAAGATTTCCAGACAATTTTCTTATTAAAATGCCAAGCATCACGGAAACAAATTGTCCCCAGACACGCGTTGAGAACCTCCTTGAGGTCCGATGGGGATCAGGTTTAAGTTGAAGTTTTTCTTCTCTTTTAGCTGTCGTCTGCCGTTGGTCGTTGATCTGATCTGATCTCTGACAACTCTTAACGTAGTTGCTGCTGCTGCTTCTGCCTTCATTCCTTTCGAAATCGTTTTGCGGCATTTCGAATTGAAACATTTGGCACTGCCATTGATTAGTGTTCTAAATAAATAACTGAATGTTCGTGCCTGAGGCCTCAGGCGAATGGCAATCAATGTGAAATTGACACGCTACATGCAAACCGATCAGGAATATCGGGAGGGATCAGCAAAACTTCAACGTTGACGCTTGACAAATTGCTTAATTAATACGCATTGAAGGCTATTTGGGTTTATGTTGCAAACCAGTTTTTGTTTTGTTTTTTTCTGCTTTTTTTTTTTTGACATTTCATTAATTAACACTCATTTTGAAATAACATTTTCATTTTTGTAGAATGTCAGTCGTAATTATTTTGCGGTTTTAGCTTATGAGGCGGCGGCAAACATCCTTGAAACTGTTTTTGCATAACAAATGTGCAAAAATATTTCAAACAAAAGTCAGTCATGAGCTAATGAGAACACAATCATCAATAAAATGCAACCGCAAAACTCAGTCAAAAGATTATGACGGCATTTTTCCAAATATAATAAGTAAATGAGTTTGTTTTATTTGACTTGGTCGTAAGCATAAGCAATAAAATTATAACCAAAAAGTAGTATTTAAATTCGTAATTCATTATTCTTTTTTCAGTACGGGGTAAATTAAAATAAACGAGTTTTAGAAAAACCAAATAAAGTTAGATAATACTTTTTGGTATAACAATGCCATGGGAAAATCGGTGATTGAGGTGTCGATATGTTACGTTTATCTTTAATCTCAATCACATTTTGTCAAAAGATGCCCACGTTCTGGCTGTGAAAGAGCTCGATAACCTACCGCCTAAAAGAGTTAAGACAAGTTACCGCTACGTTCACCATTCGTTTAATTAACCGGCACGTTTTCGGCTCTTGAGTGCTAAAAGCTGGCAACTGTTTTTCTTATCTAATCTCTGATCAACGAAATTGTGTAAGCTACTGACAGAGAAACACAAAAAAAAATTTAAGAAAAATAAAAACGGAAAGAAAAAAACACTTTTTAATAATTTAATAAGCGCCACGAAATCACGAAATGCACTTGTTGTCTGTTGCTGATAATTATCACGATTTATGAACCAAAGTTATGTGAGAAACATAAAAAAAGAGCTCTCTTATCGAATACTTGCAATCGTTTGCCTTGTAAAGTGCATGAAAAGGCGTTGAATTGTCCATTTAGGTATTAACGGGTAATATGTGAGGCATTATCTCATAATGTTTGCCAATCACTTGAAATGCATTTGCGTTCAGCTGTGAGCAAACATTTATCTTGGCCACGTTTACCAACACTGTAATGGGAATGCTGCACATGCGCCAACCCAAGAAATTATTTTTTTTGTGTGATGGCGTTGAATGGCTTGGAAGTGGAAATACTTTGGCGAAAATGCGGCATATTGGTTTAGATTGAAAGTTGGTTGCATCTGTAAAATGATCATCAATTCTTATAGCTTCTTATCGACCTTCTATTCGAGATCTACAATCTTAGATTATGTATTCTAGCAATAGTCATTCTTTTTAACTATTGCTATTCCAAGGGCTGCTTAGTGATTCCCTCATATGCTCCTTCCCAGATACTAGTAGATGGCCTAAAGTTATACTATCTGAAACTATATTTATTTGTTCTGTAAAACACCTATCTACTTATTACATTCATAATCATTTGAGAATTGTTTCATTTTCTTAAAGAATTTAGAATCAGTTCTTTTCATTAAAGCTTGATAATTGCTTTATAATTGTCGCACCAAATATAAAGGCGATATCGTCTATATGAAGAGGCTAAACTAATCTTCCAGCAGTCATCGAGTGCCACAATGTCACAAAACCAAAATTATTAGATATTAGAGCTGTGCGTGGCCCTTTTCTTATTAAAGTAGCATCAATCAATTAGAATTTTGAAAAGTGAATTTTTCTTGCAGGAAGTGATGAACTATCTTAGCATTCAGACTTAATGTTAGTAAGACAAAAGAAGAAATGTTTTACAAAAAAAGTATAATAAATATGTGCAATAAATGTCCTAAGGACTAAAAACGCACATGGAGGTAGGCAAGATAATGACGTTCGCCCTTATCAGACCACAAAGATCAAGATCAAAGAAATTAGAATTAATTTTAATTTACTTAAAACTGGCTTCATTTTGCCAGGACTCAAGTACTAAAACACATTACTCTAATATTGAAACCTATTGATCATATTAAACCAAGAGGGTTTTCCAAACTAATTTTACTAGGGTATAGAAACTTCAATATGATTGAAGTTAACTTTTAATGCTTCGTTGGGGTTTCATTTTTGGATCTCACATTTGTTACGTCTGAGTGAGTTTTTTGGGTGAGCTTTGTGATATCGGATATCTTAAGCCGCAAGAGTAAAGCCAAAGGAGACACGAGTCGCCCACACTTTTTTTTGTGTTGTGCTGCGACTTGATTTTGCCTGTTAATTTGTCAAAAAGCTGTCAGTTTTTATTAATAACTTGTCGTTGTTTCATTTTTTCTTCGCTTGTCTGTTTATTTTCTTATGCATTCTGCGAGAGTCGCATAATAATGTCATAATTAAATTTATATACTCTGAGTCATTGTGACTAAACGGGGGGAGGACGACTGGCACGTTTGTCGCCAACATGGACATGGTCTAGACATGTGGAGATTAAGTTGTAGATGGGGCATGCAGAACAACAAAACAACTGAAAGGAAGTTGACTGTGTTAAGGAATTCCTTCATTGCCCACTCAAAGGCAACTCAATCCATTGGATAATTGCAAAAGACACTATAAAACCATTACCATTTACGACTCCGGTCAATGTTTATGGGCATTAAACTGGGTTTGCCGGTCATCAACTGGCCATTTAATACCAAGCGATCATCTGGCCATAAACAAATTATTTCCCTCGTCCGACAAGTTTATAAAATAAAGTCAAACAAACTTCAATAAATCTTTTTTTTTTCTTTTGGTGTAACCCCCCCACAAAGTAAATACTCGAGTAAGAGAGAGAAGGAGTAGCAGTAGGAGTGGATGCAATGTATACAGAAGGAGGCAATCAAGTTGACTTGTAAACTATTTAATTAGCACGTAACGCCAGAGTTGTGTAGTTTTCGATGTTGTGGCAAGTCCATAAGCGTGTTAGTTTTGGTTGTTATAAAGGCGCCGACCAGGTTAACCCACGATCACTTTTAGGCGCCACTTTTTAAATCATTTGATGGCGCCGCTGCCACTGTCAATTTTGTTCGTCTCCTGGCTGAATTTGTATCTATGTACAATGTACATAAATGATTTTTCTCCTTTTTTCTGTGGCATTTCGTTGAATTGTCTATATATTGAAGAAATTGCATTAATTGGCTTGTTTACGTTGCATGTCGCTTGACGCCAGTTGATGATACATATCTCTATATATGTATTTCTCTCCTTCACCTTCTGCATCTGCATCTCCTTCAAGCCATTTTCATCAATTTTGACTACAAATTTTTATCGCCTTGTCTGCCGCATGGAAATGAATACGAATTGTTAGTTAAAGTCATCTAACCAGTTTTCTAATTGTCAGAAAACAAAAATGTTGCTCTTTGATTAGCAATTAACGATTTATATTTCACTATGGAACTAGCCACAATCCACAATCCACTTGAGTTTTTCGCAAAAAGAAATTCAAGATTAGCAATTCATTTGAATGGCCAATAAACTGTTAAGCTGCTTATAAAAGTCTTATGTCTATTTGAGGATTATTGAATTGGTTATGATGTGAGCAATTGGCTAATACAAATTATATGTTTTAAGAGGAAAGAAATGTCTACACAATTGGCCAAGCCAAAACATAGCTAAATTTGGTAACCTATTTTCCGTTTCCTAAGCAAAACTACGGTAAATTTAAATAAATCACCTACTGTATCTAATCAGTAATTTATGTAAAAGGTAAGCTAGACTAGAATACTCTATATGATGAATTAAGTTTTCAAATCAATTTAATGCACAACTTATTCTATAGGTTCAGGATTTTATTAATCGTAACCTAAGACCACATGATGACTTACTTACAGACACATGCATCGTTGATCTAGAATGTTGATGATTAGAAGAACAAGTACTTAGAATATAAAAGTTTTTATGTACTCAATCTTATTTGCAATGATACATTGGTGGAAAGGACCCAACTCGCCTGCTTCTATTTTATGTCGAACTCTATCTCGCGAGTTAAGAGAGTTGTTGCTTTAAGTCTTTCCGAAAACTTTTAAGACTTTTAGTTTTTATTCGAATTATTCTTAAATAAAAAAACAAAATCCAACTTCTTTTTCTCATCCATTCCCATACAGAATTAATTTTCTTGTAGTATTTGCTTAGGTTTCGTTTCTGTTCTAAGAAACCTTTTCCATTTCATGTTGATCATTTCGATCTCTTAATAAATACCTCAACTGTGTGTGTTAGCCACCCAATGCGTTTGCCACTTGAATTAGTGTCGCTGTCTGCCAACTCCCAACTTCAACTTACTTCTCACTTCCTCTTTCTGCTTCACCCACACTTCTTTTTGGAATTGAGATTCGTTGCGCTGCGATGATGCGATAGTGGTGTGAGTCATCGAAAAACAAACGCCAAGTGGCCAACAGGCAGTCAACTTGCAGGCAGCTACCAGTCTTCAAATACCAAATCAAGCATTACTTGCATAACCCAACAAAGTCATCGACCATCAAGCATCGAGCATCGAGCATCGGTCCATCGTCATCATTATCATCATCGTGCAGGCATGTATAAATATTTTTCTAAAACACAACTTGAACATGAAGCCTGACAGACTTGGACTTGGTCTTGGATGTGGATTGTGGATTGGGAATCCTATGCGAACTAGCACTGGACCTGGGAGTTGGGTGCCACTTGAACACGTCACAAACGCCGGTAGTTCCAACAGGGAAGACATCTTCTTGGTTTAGTTAGTTGAGTGGTTGGGGGACATGGCATGTGTTATTCTCACTGTTTTTTTTCGTCTGTCCAGTTCGGTTGGTTGGACAATCGGTTAGCGGCTTTTGAAGCACCCACCTTCCAGCCTACCAGCCATCTAGCCTACCAGCCATCCACTTGGCTCAACCAATCTTAACCCGTTCAGCATTTCCCAAGCTCTTCGGCTCTGGCTTTTAACGCAACGCCATGCACCATACTGATGCATGTCCAAACATCCTCAGTTCTGGTCAGTTTGATGTCCAATGTTGTTCTTCTTTACTCCATCTCCATCTTCTCTTTCCTTTATTTTATTTCTTTTCTTGGAAATACCGTGTGTCCATCCGTCCGTCCGTCTGTCAGTCGTTGTCTTGTTTGTCAGTTTGTTTATTTGTTTGCCAAGTTTTGTTTATTTTCAATAAATATTTGACATTTGTCTATGCATTTTTCCCCAAACCAAAAACCAAATACAACACGAAGGAGCGGGTACATTAATTTTTCAAGTGGCCGCCCCTCGGAGAAGGCATCGTAAAAAACTTTGTGTTCTTTCTCCCCCCCTCTGTTTAGGCTGCCTGTGTCACCTCAGGAAAAGTTCCCAGTTCTAGGTTCTCCTCACGTTGCATTTTTTTTTGTTTAAGAAAAAGGCCCTTTTTTCCGTTTTTTTTTTCTCCGTTTTGATGTGTGAGACTCAATGCGGATGTTTGCATTGAACACTTCTTTTTCTTTGCGTTTGTCTCGCAAACTTCTTCATGTGAGATTGTCAATTGTCGCTTTGGTTCTGATATAATATGAGAAAACGATGACAAGTAGATATGAAAAAAGTTCTTATGTTGTGATGTAATATATTTCGGTAACTTTTGGAATATAAGTTGGTCTTTTAATATTGATCAAATTAAATCTGTTACATCTATCAGTTTTAAAAGAATTAACGAATTAAAATTTATACATTCTTTCATGTTTAGGAGGGAATTTTAGGAACTATGTACTTATTTATTATCATTCGCCTATTTTTTACCTCTTTTTTTAATTTTTTGACCATTCCCATGCAAAGGTTTGTTCGTTTCTTTAATCTTTATCCATGTTCAGTAGTCAATTTAGTTTAATCTTCTTATGGCTTTAATCGCAAACATATTTCTTACATTAGATCAATGACAAAATAGCAAGAAGATATTTTTAACACAGTTCAGTTTCAATCCAACATTTTTTTATACATAAGCTTTCATAACATATTTTTATGTATTCGTCTGTACATTTTAGGGGCTCAGCTATCACGTCTTTCAGACTTCTTAGATTTACTTATATGTACATATCTGGGTAATATATTCAAACACAACTTTTGTAAAATCTTTCAAAGGATTCTCTCAAATCATTGGATTTGTAGGGCATTGGCCCTATGAATATTAACTTAATAATTTGTCATATTAATCATAGAATTACATATATTCCGAATTCGAATCGTCAATAGTTCAGTTTAATGTTTGATAATTAGGGACAATGTTCGAAAAATGCTTTAAAAATCATTGAAGCGATATAATATCAGAAAAGGAAAGTATTTGGGTGGATTATTCGATTATTCTCATCCTAGATAACATAACGATAAATACTTCTTAATGGATCCCTAGAGATATCTAAGTCATTCTAAAACTCCTTAATTTACTTTAATTCAATTGAAACTATGCATGTACATATATCAGCATCTAATTTAGAAAAACTACCAAAAGCGAATCTTGGATGCTAAATAAGCTATTCGTAACGATCCATAAAAGTGCATATGGCATTTCTTTGGCCTCAGTTCTTGTTTCTTTTTGTTTTCTTTTTACCACCTCCTTCCCCTTCTATCCAGTTATTTCTTGATTAATTACGAACCATTATGGGCACACGCAAAGCCGATGAGTCCAAGGAGTTGGAGATGGAGTTGAAAGACTCCATGAAGTTGAAAGCATTTTACTGTTTTCTGCATTTCATTCATATCATCGACAAGCAGCAAGCAGCAGCTACATCAGCAGCAGTCCAGAGACCCAGAGACCATATAAAAATACAAAAATATTTTTCACTATTTTTGGTCTTGGCAGCTGTTTGCATACAAACCCCAACCATAAAGAGAGAGAAAGAAACTTGTGAGTTGAAAATTATAGAGTACGTGTAGCATCGTCTTATTAAGTCGTTTCAGTTGTTCCTCGATTGTGGGTTACGAATAGACAACCTGATTGCCAAAGTACATAGTTATCGCTAGTTATTTTCGACTTCCTGTTCCTTCCCTACTAACTAACCAAAAGAATTTCTCTCTCACACAAGAATCAATTTTCGCCTCCACTCGTTTTGCATAACTTAATTTAAATTTTCAGTAGTCAAAAAAAAGTAGCAGACATGCATATCAAAAAAAATTTTTTTAATACGTGGAACGAGCATAAAAAATAACCCAAAACGATGATGATGACGACGACGGCGACGATGATGGAATCCCAATTGACGACCCACAGCATGACGAAAGCAAAGTTTATGCATCGCGACGGCTACCGCAAACGGAGGATGAATGCCAGGATGACTGAAGGCAGACTCTGGAGAGTGGCATCAAGTGCCGTGACGGGGGCCATATCAATAGACTTCACTTGGGAAGTTTTTGCAAACGGCTCAATTACAAAAAATGGCGACAACAAAAGAGTTGAGATCGATAAAAGGAAACACTGAGAAAGGGGCAGGAGACATAAGACAACAAAAAAAAAGTCTTAAAATTAATGGAATATTTATATTTTGGGCAGGAGACTCACACAAAAATTGCCATAGGGTTTCTTAATGGAATGTAATCAAATTTTTTTTTTGGAGGGCGTTGATTCAAAAGAATTGGTCATCCAATTTAAGAGATAAAATATTCACGAAAATAAATTTAATAAATTTTTGTAAAATTCTTTAATACTTTTCCATTAAAGATTTTGAATGACAAAATTTAATAACAAAATATTTAAGCTTCTGCACTAACTTAAATGAAAAAATTTAAAACAAAAAGTATTTTATTTCCACTTCTGCAATTTGGCCTTAAATTTTACTAATTATGATTTATTTTTGGGTAAAGTTTTACATTTGATATATGGAAATACGATTTTTGGGTTTTCCTTTTGAAATTTTGGATTTATTTGTTTTCTTTTATTAGCTATATGAAAGATTGTATCAATTATTATCAATTATTTTTAATATTAAAAGACAAATATTGTCAATCTATAAACAAACATTGAAGAAATTTTCTTCATGTATTTTTAAAAACTTTGACAAATTAAAGGAAAATCTTGACAAACTATAGAAATTAAATTTAATCTTTGGCAACTAATTTTACTGTTCAAATAATACTAAAGACATTCATTTAATAGATATTTTCTCACTTTTAACAAATGCAAAGTAAACCAATTAATGATCAAAACTTCCCACAATCTTTTAAGAGATAATTGCAACTACCTGAGTGTGTGCTTATGGCACTTAAAAAGTGCTTAAGTCATTCAATATTCCTTACTTAACCTTACACCTAAAACAATTTTCTTTCACACAAAAGAAAGAAACGAAAATAAGAAAGGAAACTCCCTAAACTGGCAACCATTAAAGTCATCAATAATTGACAGAAGACACGCAATGCCATAAAGCTATACAAATTATCATCCAATCACTTTCACTCTAAACTCTGAATAAAGAAAAACAAAAGAAAAAATAAAAATATTGTACAGCTTTAACAATGTATGTACAAAACGGATAGTGAAAACTCCAAAAACTGAAGGTTAATAATTATTCAAAAAGCGATCTAAACAAATGTCTAGAAAGCCACTTAGAAGAAGACGAAATATTGCCCTGGGCCAGAGTTCAAGACAAAAGTGTTAAAAGCGATTTGTGGCTAAGAAAGAGAGGGAGAGAGGAAGAAAGAGAGGAAAATAAAAAGATACAAATAAAATTTATCGGCAGCTGTCAAAATTGCCGCCCAACTTGAGAGCCAACTTGCCTTGGTCCAAATGGCATTTAAATGTTTTGACAAATGACAAATTTGCGGTAGCCAAAAATATGTTTAGAGGCTGCACATAAAGAGAGATAGAGAGAGAGAGAGAGAGAGAGAGGGTCTTTTGGAGGTGGCCATTTCAACACGTTGTCTGACTGGCAGCAAATACAATCGACAACCGAAAAACATTTTCTAAAGTCATGCCCAGTCTTGCGTAACAGCCCCCTTCATTTGGCCCCCCCTCTATTTTGGCCCCTTTTTCCATCCCGTTGAAATATTCATGCGCCTTTTCAAATATGAATTCATGTTTTTCCATAGACTCCAGCGCTGACAGCTTAAGTGAGAAAAGTTTTGCTGATTAAATATATTTGACAAATTGAATTGGCCAACTGAAATGTGCCGCCAAAAAAGAGAAAAAAGGTAAAAGAGAAGCTGAATGTAAAATTATATCATGCTGTTAAGTGTTTGATAAAGAAAAAGTAAAATGGGCTAAAAACATATATATTTGTCTTGAAAAACTTTGGCCAAGCAATCAGGGAAAAGTTTTCTCATTCTGCAAGTTTCATTCTTGCAAATTTTAAAGGAATTACAAACAATTTGTTGTTTTGTTTTTTTGTTGGCCAAATAAATACAACAGCTTTTCTATTGACAATTGCCATGAAAAACAGCAGCAGAAACTGCAGCAATTTTGCAGCTAACAAACATGCAAATTGCATACCAGGTCGATATGTCTGCCTGTCTGTCTGTCTGTGTGTGTGTCTGCCCAGCTGGTGTTGCTGCTGCTGGTCAAGCGATAAAGTTTATCTCGAAAGTTGCCTTGTATGGTCTATCCATGAGATACATTTTTCATGCATACCTCCCCCACCCGCCGCCCTCAAAAAGCAACTGCCAAATCAATAATTCACATGAAAGAAAAACAGCTGCTTGATTTTTCATTTTAAAGTGATTTATGGTGCTTGAAAGTTGGTCTTGGCATGGGAAAAACTGTCAAAAAAAAACTGTAGACCCTTTGCAAACAAAAGAGTTAACACAATTACGATTTCTTAATAACTGATTGATGGATGTTTATTTGTTTTAATTTACAGCTCTTCGTCTACTTAATAGCCAACAGGCAGATGATGGCAATGGCATTGGCAGTCCATCGAACTCTCTTGGCTTGTATCCGCAACTCTTTAATGTAGTGTCACGTGCCACGATCACTGTTAATGCCACCTGTGGTCAAAACGGTGCCGAAGAGTATTGCAAACTGGTCGATGCCTATCCCCATCCCAATTGGGCCAAACAGTGTGGCACCTGTAATGCCCACTCATCGGATCGCAGCAAACAGCGTCCCATTGAGTCGCTAATCTCATCTGGTTCCAGCTACGATGAAAGCTGGTGGCAATCACCAACTCTGCAGGGTGGCCGACAATTTGAATATGTCACCATTACATTGGATCTAAAGCAGGTGAGTTTTATCTGTTTTTTTTTTTTTTTTTCGAGTCATCTCTCTAGCATCCTTCTCATCCATAAATAGACTCTAAGCTCATTTGACAGATGAGCTGTGGTCCAGTTTGTAATTAAGCCGCTGACTTGTCAGTCATTTACAAGCGATTTAACACACCAGAGTTTTCTATTTTGATCCAGCTTGGGCTGGCCAAGAGATGGTTGATGGCTGAGGGGAAGAAGCTGGCAAGGGTTTTTATGAAATATGAGAGCCATGCCAATGGCAAACTGGTTCATCGACTATTCAAATTCTAATGCTCAAAATGGCAAACATAAATTCAATTTGATGGAGTTTTGATTAAGACATATCGTTTTACCTATGAATTTATACTCATGTAGGTAGGGACTTTCTCTTGAGCTACATTTCGCTCAAGTTAAGATTTCCGGGTATTAATGATGGAAAAATATTTCGGAAAACGTTAAAGACGTTGTATTTCATTTGGAAAGCTTTAACAGAATATGGAACATTTTTGAATAAGTTTTTCCCTAATATTTAAAATTTGAACAAAGAAAATAAAGTGTTTAGAAATAAAATACCTTAGAAGGCATAACAGAAAACAGTTAGGTTCTCTATAAAAACCACGAAAAACTGGACTTAAACTTTAATAAACTTTGAGCCCTCAATAGAAAATCTTATCGAAGAGGAAAAAAGTAAAGTAGGGTTAAATGTTATAAGTATATTTCGAGCTGAGTAAAATACTTTTTGAGGGACAAAAATTCTCAATTCTTATTTGGCTATGATTGAACAAGATGAAAAGTCAAAAAATACTTATAGTTCTGATATGTGATTTGTCTTAAAAGTTTTCAGGATTGTTAATTGTACGATGAATAGTTCTTTCTAATAGTTTTATTTATTTCTTCTCTGATCTAACTGATCATATTTGTACCCACATACATACATACCCATTGATATATAAAGGAAAAAACATTACATAAGGAGTTACTTTGAACCAAAGTGCACTATTGCATGCATTGCTAATCTTTTTCCCCTGCATTTGAAATTTCCAACTAGTTTTGGCGTTTTGGTATAGTCTGCTCATAATTGGGCTTAGTGGTCTTAAAAAATATTTATACAGTTAAATTGCTCACAATTGACTTCACTCCGGCGTAACCACACACTTTTTCCTGTGGAATGAAATTTTTACTTTTTATTTATTTAATTTTTAGAATATTTGTCTAACTTCAGACTATTTGAACTTTTTGAAATTAAACAAAATAGCACTTCAGGTTTGCAAACATGTCGGGCATTTATCTGTAAAATTAAAACCAAATTGATGGACTTATATGTAAATGACATTAAAAATCAATATTTCACTTTAAACTTTGCTCAACTTTTGTACAAAAAAAAATAAAAAAAACAGCAAATCAAACCGATGTCATCTAAAAAATTCTGCTGGAAAAATATTGTGAATATGTCTCATCGTCACTCAACCGAATCAGCGTAAAGAGAGCGTGTAAATTTTGACACATGCCGCTGATGTCTCTGGCTGGCCATTCGCAATCCCACTACCATTTTCATTTCATCTCCATGCCAATCCTTCTGCACTCTGTTCATTTGATTTGTTGTCGCTGAAATAGGCCCGTCCTCACGGCGTCTGGCCCATATGAATGGCATGGGAACCTTTTAAAACTTGTCGGACCAAAAAAAAACACAACAAAAATTTAGTTCAACATGTGACAATTTGGTTTATTTTTGGTTTTACTTTCAAACTTTGTGACATTTACATAAAGTTAGTCATAAGCCATAAAAGGTTATGCTAAAACTAGACACTGTCCAAAATAATTAAAAAATATAATAAAAAGAAATAATTGACACAAAATGGCGGAACCAATTAAAATGCTTCTTTCTTTCCTGCCTGGTCTAAAGTTTATTAATAAACGTTTTAATTTTTTTCTGCACGAGGTTGTCATAAATCTTTCCATACTTGTGGCATATGCAAAAAACAATATTATTTTCATACTCTTTCACAAATGGGTATATAAATTTATTAACGATGCTTTTTAAAAACATAGAAAACAAGACTTTCAACTGAGTTTTGGTGTTATATGAGAAAGACGCATAGGGACCCATAGGATGAATAGCTATGGGTTCTACAAATTTGAGATAGCAACCCGTTTAAAACCCCATTTTTGTGTTAAAAACTTAGGTTCATTGCTTAAGACTGGATACGTTCTACTAATTAGTTTCTGCCCTCTATAAATAAGAAATAAAGGGTATTTAGTCTTCATCGCTCGATGACTACATAAGTTTTCGTTTTCGTTTTAATTTTAAATCTCGGCGAGTCAGTGCAGACGCTCGTTGCTTTAATTAAGTGCAGTCTTTGTCCGTTGAGTTTTTGCCTCTTCTACCTCCGGCATATGGTAATGAAAGAATTATATCCAAAACATTGAAAATATATACTCTTCACCTCGTTCTGCCTTTGGCTCTGTGGCTTTCCGTTGAGTGCAAACTGCACTTGAAATGTCAACTTTGTGTCGGCTGATGTTAAACAGATGATTTTTCAGCACATAATTGCCATATGCCATACTTAGTAGACGATGGAAGATGGTGAAAGTATCGCACAATCTGAATATCAAGATGATAATGATGACGACGCTGACGCCAACGATGATGCTGATCTTGATTGGATGTGTCTGGAAAGGATCGATGCCTGGTCGTGCTATGGAATTCCAATTAACACTATCTCAAAAAAAAAAACAGACTATTAGCACTCTATTGAATTTTTAAAAACTTCCTTAAGAAGTGGAAACTGATGCATTTTGTGTGGCCTCCAGTTTGATTTTAATTGTGGAATTCAATGAAAAATGTTTTCAATACTGCAACAATGTAACTTACCTGTTAATTTATGGTAAGCAGTGGCGTCTTAAGAACATTGTTTTTGTAAGGGGCATTTTTTTGGAATTGAGGCATAAGGCAAAAGCATTTGCAGGCTAGATAAGATTCCCAATTTACTTAATCATCATTCATTAAATTACTAATTAATCTAAGTTTGAATCAGATAGAGTCTTCAAGGTTAACTGCAAAAAACAAATTGGGTTAAATCAAGAGGCGCGGATGGTGAGATAACAGAAATAATTTTAAAAGTTTTCTAAATGCATATCGGGCTTAAGATTGCCGAACAACACATCCCCAATAAAATAAAATAAAATGTCATATTAATTTAGATATGTAAATCTATGAACAAAATTCTTATGACAATTAAACAAAATATTTACTAGACCAACAAAATTTTCAAACCTCAAATTCCGTTTCAACCATGGTCCATAGAATTGATTAGCGTCTTAATACTAATCAGTTAACAAAAAATTTGTTACAATATTCTCAAGCTAAAATTAAAGAATTACGATTGGAAATGATTGTCTTGGCTAATTTGGGACTTAAGCACACAATTTCAATACAGAATTATTATTAGAAAAACCATTTTTAATGAGGCATATATCTTTATTAAAAGATTTCCAATTTAGTTTTACCCATTAATATCTATTTTCACACATCTGCCATAAGTCACACTCAATTAACAATCATTGCCATCATTTCCCATTCCCATTAACAATTCCCCAATGCACACTAATTAGTTTGTGTGTGTTTGAAAATATTTAAAACATTTGTCACAAGATGTTTAAAAACACATTTGGAGCAGAGACAGCGACAGCGTGATATCTTTGCCACACCAAGCCGAAATTTATGACCTCTAACGAAAACTTGACATTGACGTTGTCTAGTGTTGGTTTGCTTTTCATGGGCGACAAAATGCCATGTCTTTTTTTGGGGAGTTGATTTTAACAATTAGACTAAATCGAGTGATTTTCAACAATAAAAAGGCAACAGGCCAACAACACACGAGAGGGGAAACGACAGGCATGTGTCAACGATTTGACAGCTTAAAATATTTTTCTTATGGAAAAAGGCGACCACAGAGACTCGGGTACTTCAATACTGTCCGGCCAGAACTGTAGCCAACGAACAGTCGCAGCTAAAAACTGTCAGACAGTTTGTGAGTCTGTCAGCCAGAATGTGAGCCAGTCCGTCACTTGGTCTGTTTGTTCGGTCACCATACAACAATGTCTAGATTTATGCTTCAATGACTTTGGGGCGCGCGTGACTAATTGAGAGTCTAGCGAGCATTCTGAGAATTGCGATTATGTGAGCAGCTTAGGGAGAACCAGTGATTCTCAAACTGCATTCAAGTGATTCAACAAATTTTAAACAGGAAAAACATACTCAATGCAATTAAGGATGGAATAATATTGTCTTAAGAAGAATAATAATTGGGTTAAGTTGAACTAAAGAATCAGATCAGCTAAACACAAATATTTTACCAGAAACAGATTTAATAGATGTAAGTGGTCACCATTATCTTTTTTGATTAGAAGTTTTAAATAAACAGATTTCATATTCATATTGTCTTAAGCGATGTGCTTAATAAATCAATTTCTAAACTGTACTTAACTTTAGGATCAACACGATTTTGAGTTTAAATATCAAGAGTTTTTAAATTTTTTTTTAATCAATAATTTTTTGTTTAAGTCAAACTGAAAGCTGCCTTTGTCCATAATGAATATTTTTAATAGAATTAGAACTTTTAGACCCCCATCTTAGAGATACTACAACGACCTTAAATACCATATGGATTTGATTTCTGAAGACTTTTTAAATCATCTTTTAGTTTATTGACCTGAGGATTTCTGAAAACTCATTTAACCAGTTAAAATTTGATGACCATCTCTGTCAGTATATATAAAGTTTCGATTACTTTTTTTGGGCGGCAAACATCTGAGCAAATTAAAAAATATGTTCGGTTTTCAATTTTCAATGTTTAATGTTTATTTCTTGTTGTCATTTTTTTTATAGCCATTTAATTGCTTCATTAAATTTGGCCAAATTTGGCTACAAGAAAAATAAAAGAAAAACAAACAACAAAAAGTATTGACTTCTTGGGCAAGCAAAGACCAAGTTTACGTAACTGTAATTCAAATGTTTGACAAGTTGTTGCAACATTCAACGGCAGCTATAGCAGCAACAACAACCAAAGCGTGTTACAAGCCACGTTCGAGACGCATTTTAGGCACAGCAATTATTTTAATGGTCAATTTATTTATTTGTTTTGGCTGTGATTTAAGGTATTTTATTTTTGTTGTACCCCCAACGATTTTTGTGTTTCTCTCTCAGTTTTCTTCGAATTTGCCTATTAAAGAATGTTTCAAAGTTTATGTTGCTGTTGTTGTTAAAGTTGGCTTTGCTGTTCCAGTGGAACTTGCATAAATTTCTGTAAAGTTTATCGGTTGGAAACTTAACGTGATTGAAGCCTTGCTTGAATTGTTTTCATGTTGCTGATTTCCTGTTACAAGTCGTCAAGGTGGAGGCCAATAAAACGAAAATGAATCCATATAGTAAAAAATTCCTCGAAGGAAGTCTAATCCTACTTATTTATTTGCCTTCCCTAGATATCAATACTTAAGTAGTTCGAGTTGCCGTTTGGAATGATTAAGCTCAATTAACTGAAGCCTTTTTCTATTCATCGTGTTTCTGCTGAACTATTACTCCCAAAGGTATGCTACAAAGTTAAAACTTTGTCAAGAAATGCAGCAAACTGTGTTTAATCAACTGTTTTTTCTACCCTACATCGATTTTTGACACCAATTCATATTCAACTCGTATCAAATTGCAATTGCAATTGGGTTCAATTTGAATTTCAATTCAATTTAAAGTTTAATTGACTTTTAATTGAATTTTAGTTGAAGCTGAATTTAAATTGAGTTGAGTTGCCTTTGAATTGAAATAAAATTCAAATTTTTTTATTGCAAGTTTATTGATATTTAAATTATGGCTCAATGTTTGACAGAGTTTAAATAGATAATTAATATTAGTTAAATTGTAAGAGTATTTAAAACCATTTTTAGATGGAGACAAGTTAAACATTTTATTGAAATTTTCAGTCCGTATTCTACTTAATCTTAAAATCTTAAATCTTAAACACAAGTTTATTTATTATTTTTTAAACAAATACCTATTCACCTTTTTTATATAGGAACTCTATTAGCCTCCGTTAAATGTCTTTATGACTATTTCATATTCAGTTGCAAAATTAAAACCAAGTCAAACAACATTCCTTAGCAATTGCCACGCTTGAATTAAAATTTTAAATGTTTTAATTCTTTTTCTTATTGTGCAAAAATCTTAATCACATAAACAAGTTAGACAAAACTTGGTAAATTCTGCTTTTGTGGTTTTTTTTTTCACTTCTTTTCGACTGCATTTATGCGCCAATTTCAGAGAGATAAAAACTTGCTGCAGACATGAAAACTTTTCCATTACTTGGGCATGAGCATTGAACTCTTTATGGCCAAAAAGAAAATTTTTGGAAAATATGTCTGCCATATGTTTTCGGGTTCATTGTCTTATCTAGGGAACGTGCCAATGAACGAACGGTCCAAATAGAAATTTCGCCAAAATAAAATAGATTTTCTTTTTTTAGTCATTTGCCTTTCCGTCTAGTTTGTTCGACATTTGATTTCATTTTGTTAATTTGGCTAATTTATGACATGCAATGTGTCACTTTTTCCTATAACTCAATTTACCGCTATGATGATTCCCAATTAACTTGTCTCTCGAATTGTATGTTTTTCTTCAAACAATTTTGTTGTCTAATTTGGTTTTTATCAGTTGACAGTTGATCTGACTGACTGGCTAGGTGGATGGCTGTAACAGGTTTTCGCAATCGAAAGAAATGCAGATATATAATGTGGAAATGTAAGAAAAACGTATTGATCAGAAATACAATCTGTAGATTCTCCCTGTGTCTGTGTAAACAAGTTTGTTGTTTGTTGTCTCTGGCTGTCAATTGGCAGTTTTGACCATCGTCTGATAAAAACGTCAAAATGTTACCTTGCGGCTTCGATCGCAATCTGTAAACAGATTCTCACATCTCCTCCCATGTGCATGAGATGGAGGAGACCTTACTTACTTACTAGATGGAACCGTGGCTTCAACCTTTATTTTTTTCTTATCTGCAACATGTTTCTCTCTCTCGCTCTGTGAATGCCTTGCAGAGGCAGGAAGTCGTCGCTAGTCAAGCCACAGAAACATGAGTTCCTTTTGGTTTGTTTGATTGTGATCAAGGTCTGGTTGCAATTTAATGGAGACAACATAATTTTGTTATCAGCGATAAGTTATCTGTTAAGGTATGAGTAAAGTGACTTAAATGAACACCAATGTCTAATAAGATGATTTATATTCTAAAGAATACTTTTGAACAATTTGTAGTCTTTCTACTAGCAATCAACAGAAATTAAGTTTAATGAGTTTTTTGGCACAACATTTTAGCAATTTCTTCGCCTAATCTAAGCAAATCCAAGTCTTTTAATTAAAAGCAAACATTCCCTACTTGCAGCCAAGACCTTTTCGACCCCATGGGGCTCAATTTATTTGCTCAGAATTCCCTTACATTCACCTTTTGCTATAAAAGTAAACGTCCTTTGCAGCCTAGACCTTTAGTTTGTAACTGCTGGGGGTAAATTATTAGCCAATTGGCTAGTTGCATCCATTCATTATGTGTCTGTATGAAATTTACAATAAAGAAGGCTGCAATCGAAAACATTTAGCGAGCATTGCTCAAATTGTAAAATAAAGTTACATAATCATAAATTTAAGGGAATCTCTTAAAAGCCAATATGCGGGATCAAGTCATTATCCTATGAAGGAACCCATCCTTACCCATCCTTAATTTTTGTCATAGTAAAGGAAACCATAGTTTTTTTTTAATATATCGACAACTTTGATGTCAATTTATTGTATCCTGTGTTCAAACTTGATGATGTTGCCACGAACTTAGGTACAACTCTTAGATTTTCTTATTTTACTTAATAGTTCCAAAAATAGCAAAACCTTTTAAGTTATTACTTAAGAAAGTTAGGAGTTACAATTATTTATTGATAAGATTTATTTTATTTTTTATCGGATCTTACAACATACATACAAGGATTAAGAGGAAGTTTCTAAGATCCGGTATGATCTTCATATACATCTGCAATTTATGACACAATTTTTCTCACTCTGTATCATTCATTAACTTTTTTTTTAATATTTCCCCGATTGATAAAATCCATAGCTCGGAAATAACTGTCGACCGTTTCTCGTTGTCTACAAATTTAGCTATTTTCATAAGTTACATTTAGCTGGTAAGCAAATCGGTAAACGTCAGACGAAATGTATTAATTGCCATCGTGAATTGAGTGTGTGAAGTTGTGAAATATTTGTTGTGCAAAATGGGAAGAGAGTTAAATAAAAAAGTGTAGCTAATAGCTGTTTTAAAATTTGTGGAGCAATCGGCTCTAAAAAGTGGCCAAATCTAGCTACAAAATAGCTGATTCGGCAACACATTGTAAAGACAGTTTGCGTTGAGTTTTTCGGTCAATCTGTCTTTTGCTGAGTCTCATTGTGCGAGCGTTTCTCGTTTCGTTTTTTACTCACTGCTCATTGAAAGACGACAATACAAAGTGCTCAACAAAAAGATCTCAACAGAAAACACAAATGAAAACAGCAAAAGTGTCTTGCTCAGAACAAGAGCGAAAGAGTATGAGCTTTTTCGGTTGTGCTCGCAACGAGACCGCAAGAAAAAAATCTGTCGACAGTTATTTGCGAGCTATGATAAAATCCCATTTAAATAAACAATTTTCAATTTCCCTGATCATAGTCCGTAGACAAATTGCCGCAAGGCAAATATTTTCAATTGGTTATCCCAAAAGTTGCCTCAACTTGAAACAATTTTCCAGCCCAGTCAAACATTTTCCTCTAATCTAATCAGCCTGACAGTTGCTGTAATCGAATACCAGGCACCATGTACGCATGCTCAGTTGGACTTCTTGTAATTTATTTGTTTTATCAGTTCGTTTAAATCAGCAAAGAAAAAGGAAAAAAACATTTTCAATAAAATTGCTGTTGATGCTATTAACTACTTAAGAGACATTTCGGGGTAAACAAGTGGCTGTGAAATTTGATAGAGTTGTCTGGCTTCTTCTACAGCCTCATCCCTCTGCTGACTGCTGATATGCCATGACATTTTCGTGAAGCAAATATAATGTACAAAAACTTAAATCTCTTTTAGATGGCGCCTAGACGTTTGCGTCGTAATCAATTATCCACCTGGCCACACCTAAGTCGCCTCACACAAGTCGTCTCGTCGACAAAATTCAATTGCATGCCTTTTATTGACTTTTCCTATTTATTTATACCCTTGCTTAAAATGGCAATGTGCAGTTTGCCATAAAGATAATTACATTTTTCAAGAGGGTAGAATTATGAAATGCATAACGTTAGGTTGTTTATTTTTTGATTAATTAAATGAATTCATTATAGTTAACTATGCTCCTAAAATTAATGATAAAAAGAAAGGAGCACTTTTTTTTTTTAAAAACACTATTTTATAAAATGGGGTTTTGCAAATATTTTCAGCTAAAACTAATGAAAATTCATGATCAATTTTTTAATAACACTTTATAGATGTACAAATTTATTTATTACGGAGGAAAATGTACAACTTTTTTTTTGTTATTTTGGAAACTACTTTCCTAAGGCGAAAATTATTAGCAGAATCAAAAATGTATATCTTTTTGCATTATTTAGTAGTTAATGAAAGGCATATTGCCAGCAGCCTTTGGATGATTTATCTAAAAAAGTTTTATGTGCGTTTCATCTACCTTTTTTTCCTGGAAAACTGTTATTTTTCCACAATATAGAAAATATGGTATAAAATCCATATAAAACAAATGTCAATCCCAATTAACTAGACATCCTTTCGTTCGCAGTTTTCCATGAGTTTAACTAAGTCTACTTATCGTTATATACATACATACATATATAGGGTCATACATATATTGGAGAAGTCAAAGTCAAAGTAAAGCCCAGGGTTAACTACTTAGAAAATCACCAAGTTTTATCTGTGAAACCTGTTAACGCCAGGTTCCCTACTACACATGTTATATGGACTTCATCGGCAACACGATAAGATTCAGTAATATTACGGTTCCATTGGCTCCCATCTATTGTATCTGAACTGGAGGCTGGAGATGGCCTCGCGAGCTAAAAACAGAGTGACCAAGAAAGATTTAATAATTAAAGAATCCTCTGTATTTGGTTTTTTTTTTAAGACAATTCATAATTTCTAAAAAAAAAAGAAAAACTTGACAAAAACCATAACATGCATAAATGAAGTGGAGTAGATACAACACATAAGTTTTCAGATTTCAATGTCTGTGTTTCACTAGACCAAACTAGAACTAGGGAATTCTAGAACCTATTCATTTTTTATACCATAGTTTAAATATTATACATCCGTAAGATTTGTGGATTAACAACCGAATTTAATGGTTAATGAGGTTAATGAGGTTTCAGAGAATCACATTCCGCCCTGAAAACTAGTTTTAGTTAACAAGTCAAGGTTGACTTTAAAGTATTCTAGCATTTTTAGTTACACAAAATTTTTACAAGCTGAAATAACTTTATGACATGTCTTTATGACTAAACGGCCAAATGGTAAATATGCAAGGGTATATAAACTTTGGCATTGTCTGAATTTCGCACTAGACCTCCAGTTTAATGTTCAATTTGATCACCGATTTTCGATAGGCGCAACATTTTCAACATCTCGATGCATGCGAGAAGTTTTTGGCATTTCGGTTGTTTTTCTTTTTTTGTGTTGAACAATTTTTCCAACTTCACACACACACACTCACGCACACACAATACATACCTAATATAGATAAATATGTATTTGTGTATAAATATCGTTTGTCAGCTGTTTGGCTGCCGGGCGTAATGGTCCAAACAGCAGGGGGAAGTGACATTTTGTGGGAGGGAGGTTGACAGTCGGCAAAATTTATGACGCGACGATGGCAATGTTTTTGGTAGTTTTAAAGCCTTTACAAACGGCGGCTTTTTATATATAGATGTTGATTTTTCTAGGCCTGGCTTTTGGTTAGTAGTAGTAGTAGTAAGCGGTACAAAGAGATAGAAACCAAATGGAAACATATTGCGGAAAGTGACAGAAACAGCGACATTTGGGTGCGTAGATAATTTATAATGCATTTTCTCCACAGTGAATGTCAAACTGTATCAATAGTATGAAAAGACAATCCCATGAACTTTTATGCAATGGATGAAATTGATCAAATATTTATACATAGATATCGATCAAAGAAGTCGAACAAATTGATGGATTGATTATGATAAGAAGATAACCTAAGTTAAATCCTCAGACTAAACTTTATATTTGCTACATCTCTTGCAGACCTATCAGATATTCTTTGTCACCCTGAAGTCGGCCAATTCGCCACGTCCAGCCTCTTGGATACTTGAAAAATCCCTGGATGGCATTAATTATGAACCCTGGCAATATTTTGGTTTGAGTGATGCAGACTGCAAACGACGGTGGAATCTTTCGGGCGAGAATGGCAAATATTTCTTTCAAAATGACACTGAAGTCATATGCTCCACACAATTCTCGAAACCCCTGCCCCTGGAAAATGGCGAAATTCATGTCTCACTGCTAAAGAATCGTCCGGGAGCCATGGAACAGACACCAGAATTGCAAAAATTTATCACAGCCCGCTATATGAGAATACGTTTACAGGGTATGCATTCGACGGCAAATTTGGATAATAGTGTGGATTGGCTATTGGACTCGCAGTCATTGGAGAAACGCAGTTTCTATTCCCTCAAACAGTTGAGAGTGAGTGCTCGTCTAGATTGCCATGGACATGCAAATGCCACAGATGAAGTGAAGGTGGCATCATCGAGTGTATTAAGGTGTCTTTGCCAACATAATGCCTGCGGCTTGCAGTGTGAGGAATGTTGTCCATTGTTTCAGGATCGGCCCTACAGTTTGGGTGGCGAGTGTGAGATATGTCAATGTTATGGACATGCAGAGAGTTGCATGTATGATTCATTTCTGGAAAAAGGCATTTGCCAAGGATGTGGTAACCATACGGCAGGAAATGATTGTGAATTCTGTGAGAGTGGCTATTATAGGGAGTTAGGTGCTCCTCTGACCGAACCATGCCTGCCCTGCTCTTGCAATCCCCAGAGATCGACTGGTAGCTGTTCGCCTGTAGGTGGAAATTGCCAATGCTTGGAGGGATTCGAGGGCAAACAGTGTGAGCAATGTGCTCCTGGCTATTATGGAGACAATTGCAAACGTTGTGAATGCGATGAAAGGGGTTCCATTGCTACGACGGATGGATCCTGTTCGGATAACTGTCACTGTAAGGCCCATGTAGAGGGTAAAACATGCTCACAATGCTCACCAGGCTATTTTGATCTGAGTGCCGAGAATCCTTTGGGCTGCTCCAGCTGCTGGTGCTCTGGTGTCTCGGAGACGTGTCATAGTTTCCAACTGCAAACTCTTTCCTTTGAGACACTAAATGGTTGGCACATCACCGATATACGAAGGAGCCAAGCCACCGCCATTGCCATTGATGTGGAACTGAAACGCTTAATATTTGGCAATGAACTGGACGAAGTGGAGGCCATCTATTGGCAAGCACCGCTGGGTTATCTAGGCAATCGTCTTACCAGCTATGGGGCTAGGCTTCAACTGCAACTCTCCTGGGAGGTGATGAGAGGAGACACTTCTGGCAAACCCACAACTGGACCCAACGTAATACTCTTTGGCAAAAATGGCCTGAAAATTGCCTATGCTGATGAATCGTTTGATAGCATGCAAGCCGATTTGAATGTCATTCTGTCCGAAGAAACTGGCTGGTATCATGTTCCGCAGGACATTAAGGACATAAAAACTCGTCTACGTCGCACTGAAGGCGGAGACTATCATGGTGAGATAGTCACTAGAGCGCAATTCCTCTCTGTTTTGGTATCACTAGAGGCTCTGCTAATTCGAGCAGCTTTTCATACCGATCAGGTGGAGACGTCCTTGCACCGGGCTGTCATCTATTCTGGTGGCATGGAGCTGGGAGCTCAGGCTTCCAGTCGAGTGGAACAATGCATCTGCCCAGCTGGCTACTCGGGCTTATCCTGTGAATCTTGCTCCTTTGGGTACAAACGAATCTATGAGAATACAACATCGCATCAGCTGGTGGGCAAGTGTATTCCTTGTCCCTGCAATGGTCACTCAAATTCGTGTGATCTTCAGAGTGGTCGTTGTGGAGATTGTATGCACAATACGTTTGGCGAAAGGTAAGTCAAAAATATCAATAAGCTCATAAGCTCTTAACCCATTTTGAGTAAACCCTTGACTCTATAAGAACGAAAGGTAAGCAGCAGATGGAAATTTGGACCCCTTTTCAAAGCCTTCTAGCCAAAACTCCTGGACTTAACCATCCCAGGCACCAATCTCTAATCATTGCCCATCTGTAAACTAGCAAGGCTTCTCATGGAGGCTAGGAAATTGTGAAACACCTTTAATTCAGCTCGATTTAAATCTTTTAGTAACGGCAATGCTGTGGGGAAAATAGTCGTGGGGAAAGCTGATGCGAGCTTTCTTACTTCAAATGAAAAGCTTTGCTCAACATGCGCAGCTTTACTCAACAATTTAGAGCTTAAAAGCTACACTCCAAATTGAAAGCTTTTTAACGGCAATGAAGTAATTTAAATGAGAAATTTTTATTTCCCCATTGCAGGTGTGAACGCTGTCAGCTAGGATTTTATGGGAATCCCCTGCAAGGAACTCCAAACGATTGCAAACGCTGTGCTTGTCCACTTCTCGAAGATGAGAACAATTTCTCGCCCAGCTGCCAATTGAAATCCTACAATTACATGGACCTTAACCCACAATTTGAGCTGATTGAGCATGCGGAATACATATGCACACAGTGTCCCGAAGGATATACAGGTGACCATTGTCAGGACTGTGACGACGGGTATTATGGCAATCCCCTTCAGTTGGGCAATAAATGCCAACGATGTGATTGTGATGGCGGACCGTGCAATGTGACGACAGGAGAATGCATTACCTGCCAAGGCAATACGGAAGGATGGCACTGCGAACGTTGTAAATTGGGCTACTGGGGTGATCCTGCTGTCGGCTGTGATCCTTGCCATTGTCACAGCGATGGCTCGGAGAGTGGTCTCTGCGACAGTACAAATGGTCAGTGTCTGTGTAAGCCCCGCTACGCTGGTCAAAAATGCGATCAGTGCGATGTGGGTTATGCCCATGTGGAGTTACAATGTTTACCTTGTAACTGTGATCCCCTGGGAGCAGCCATTTTGGATATTTGCGATCCACAGACAGGACAATGTGCTTGCCGAACAGGTGTCATGGGTGTCAAGTGTCATGAATGTCAGAATGGTTACTTTGGCATGAATGTAAATGCCCAACAACTGGAAGATCTGGCAGCCCTCAGACATGCAGAAAATGATAATGATTGGGAATTAGTACGATCCGGCGATGGAGACGATGATGACGAAGATATTGATGATGGCAATCCCGTCGCTTGTGAGGGTGAGTGAAACAAAAACAAAATAGATTATAATTAAAGTGGCGAGTACAAAGATAAAAGAATGCTATGAGTATTGCCCACCTATGAAAAACAGATGTGGAATGTAATTGGGGTGGGAGAGAGGAAACATAATTGAATTGGCGTTCTACTTTTAAAATGAGAAGTGAAGAGTCTGTGTTATATATGGGGCCTCTCGTGTGGCCTCAATTAATCTTCTTAGATGCGTTTTTTGATCGCTCGAATGCATATATCAGTCAAGTTCTAAAGACGGGCATCTGTTTTTCATGCAAGTTCATCAAGAGTAAGGTATTAATAAAATTAAACAAAGTCAAATTAAAACACAATTTCAATTCACAAATCGAGAGGAGTTTCTTCTAACCATGGAAATCAACGCATTACATGACTCTTTTTTTTTCTATGGTAATTGTATCTACCCGGTTGTAGTTCTCCTTGAACGTATTTTCAACTGTAAAACTTGGACAATGGGTAGAAAACAAAAAAAACTTCAAACACACAACTCATCTCAAATAACCTGACTCTGTCTAGAAGATGAGTGTCTCCTCCATTGACTTACTGTTGGAAGTTTTTTTTTTTACTTGTACTTGGGGCCAGAACTCGAATTGCATAACCCAAAGAAGAGACATCATATTGTCCATCCTCCTACTCCGCCTTCATTTCCTACTATGTCATTGTGTATTGTGAGCGTGTATTTTCTAAAGTGTTTTATTTTATTTTCCCTTTTTTTTTTGTGTTGTTGCATCTAATTGTTTGTCTGTCATTGGCCTTTGGTCATGCAACAAGAAAAATGAAAAACGATATTCATTTAGATGTTTTATGAGCGTCAAATATTAAAAATTTAATTTTATGCTACTTGTTGTTTTTTGCCGAAAGTTATCTTGCACAACAATTATGGATTGTTGGGTTCCTCCTTCTGCAATCTATTTGTGGGAGGAAAATCAGCAGATTATCGCAAATGAATATGACATTTTACATATTTAATGCCAAACCGGATATATTTTTTGGGAGTAAAGAATTCGTAGCTTACATATTTAGGATTTAGAAACGATTAGAGGCAAAAGCTTTTGTTGGTCTTTAGTCAATTTGCTTCTTTTTCATATAATTTAAAATGTTTTACGATATGCTTAGTAAATGGTTATTAGACATATATTCCAATAGATGAATGCGGTGATAGTTTAATTATATAAATAGAAAAAATTCTATATCTAATAAGAATCAAACTATTACCTATTGATTGATGATTTATTGACACTTGCAAAATTTGATTAACTTTTACTTCTCCCTGCGCAATTTGAAATATAAACCAATTATTTTAGTCCGCGAAACAAAATATTGCAAAACCTTTTAAAGGTCGCACAAGCATAAAAATTGTATGCTATATTTTGTAGGTGTTGCTGGGGAAAAAAGTAGACACATATTTGAAAAAAAAATTACTAGTAATTTCAACTCGAAAGCATGTGTCACCTAGTCCATGAAGTAATTAAAGATTTTAGTGCTGGAATTCGAAACTTCATAGAGGGTTCTGTATTCAACGAAAACACAAGGCTATCCATATTTGTTTAACTATTTACTAGAGTTCTGTTTAATTTGCAATGTTATAACATTTATATACAAATTGTATTATTATTAATATAACCATAAATTCAATAATACAAATTTTGCTTATTGCAAATTGAAGTAGGTATACAAGTTATTAAATAACATTATTTTATTTCGTAATATGAATCCGATTTTAGTGACTTAGTGTGACTTGTGCCAAAAACCTTCAGTGTTTTGAGAGGAAGAATACACTTTGAGTGGATCGATTGGAGTACACATTGAATTTTTTTGTCATTCAAAATTGTAGGAAATTGGCATGATTAATCTTCTTTCCAACCATGGTTTCGAATACGGCTTAGGTATTACAGGGGTATCTTATCTTAAAGATTTTTATGACCCTCTCATGAATATAGCATTAAAGCTGATAAAAAAATCCTACGTAACATATTTTGTCCAATAGATCTCAAACGACCTCAACTAAAAATCAGATTTCATTACATTTAGAGTGCTTACACGTTGGCTGAGTAAAAAGATTTTAAGCCTATGCTTTTAAAACCATATTTTTTCTTTCTTTAGGGTATGACCAAATACTCAATTTTTGTAACGAAAACTAATTAATTTTTCGGCTTTAAACCGTTTTGGCTATATAAATTATGACTATGCATTAAATTTGTTTAGCATAATAGAAATATTTCATTCGTCAAATAAAAATAAACTTAAACATAATTGGCAGAAATTCCACAAAGTCGTCCAAATATAAATAAAACCACTCACACTATACAGTTTGGGAGTCATTGCTTTTAGCAACTGGTTTGGCAGTCATCTGGGTCATAAATCTTCTGCACTTCTGTGTAACTCTCCATTAGATAAAAACCACAACCAAACAACAAAAAAAATCGAATTAAAGTCAATAACCAGAAGCCAGTTTTCAGGCAAAACTCCTATCGGTGCATCAAACAAACAAACGAAAAAAACAACAAGCTAACCCATTACAATGGAAACTAGTCATGACAATTGGACCAAGATCAGACCACAGACACCCACGTGAATTGCTTTGGAGAAAGACCTGCTAAAAGAAAGAAATGAGATCCTGGCAATAAATATTAATTGAAAAGGCCAAATAATGATTTGGAAAAACTGATAAGAATATTTCTTGAAGAAAAAAATGCACCTTACTCTTTGGCCTCGAAAAATTATGAGAAAGGAATTCAATTTTTTTTATTTATAAACTTTGTTCAATTATAATATGGAAAATAGATTTTAATTCTATTTCTTATAAAATTCCCTAAAGCTTACCTTCAATTTATTTTATTCTGATTGTAATTTTTCTTCGAATGCCTTGTCGACTTTTTATACTGATTGGTTTCTTTTTCTCAAGACTTCATTAAATTGGCCGAAAATCTAGTGTAAATTATTTGCAGCTCATTTAAAGTCCCCCCACTTTTTTTTGGCAAAACCACTCACTTTGGTCATTAGGCAAAAAAAAAAAAAACCACAACAGTAGCACGTGCAATTTTATATATCTTTTTGTGGTTGATTTTGGTTTATTTTGAATTTTTACTGTTGTCTAATTTATAACCCACGCATAAAAATTTAAATTCGTAGGCAATTTTTTTTTCTATTTTTTGCTCTTGTCTCCATCGCTTGAATTGGTGGCACTTATCTTGGAAAGAAATTAAGCAGCAAACTACGAGATACATTTAGCCGCTGGTCATATTTTGTAATCAGTTCCATTTGCTGCCGCTCACCAATTGCCACAAGACACACAGTGTGTGTCTCTGTGTGTCTGTGTGAAGAGGTAAAGTTACAGCAGACTGCATGGAGCCAGAAATGTTGATGGTTGTCGTTGTCCAGTTTGAGAGACCACAAGCCAAAAACCAAAACGAAAAACCCCAAACCCAACCCCAACCTAAAACCAAAGTCAAGCCATAGACAAACCACTTTGGCAATCCAAGTCAAGCGGCATATTTGTGTGTAGTTGTTGTTGTTTTTGTTACGGCCAGCCTGCGTTGACATTTTTATGGACATTGGAATGCTCAGAGTCACAGACTCTCAGACTCGACTTCGATTCCGATTCCCATTCGAAGCTCAAATTGTTTCCACTTTGACTTTGTGCCCCGTTTAACGAGACTGATTAGTTGAAAAATTTCAAATATTTGTGTTAAATAACTTAACAATTAATTGCATTTGGCTTGTGCGAAGCGATTTTGGTTTTTTTTGGCGTTCATTTCAAATGAAGTTATACAATTTGATGTGATATGGCATCTTGGCGGTGCCTTAAAAAGCATCATCAAAAATTGGCAAAAAAAAATGACGGTAAACGCACCGCTCACACTACACCACATGAAAACCAAACAACTTTCCACCCACCTAAGAAAAAGCCCCACACCCTACCCATTGCATTGCATGCCATTGCAATCTATAGCCGGAAAATTGGAACATGTATGTTGTAGCTGGCCCATAAATCTTAGACCATTGTCTCCTTTATAACATAGATTTGCACTCGAAAGTCTACAAACGTGGCGCATGCGCGACGAAGAACATTTGTAAGAGCAATTAAAATCACACCACGACCAAAAAGGCGAAGGAGACGACGTCAACGACGACTACGACGACAGCAGCAACAGCAACTGCAACATGGACGTTGACGGTACCAAAAAATACAAAAAAAAACACCTTAACATTCAGTTTGGTTAATTTAATTTTGGTTAACACAGAGACTTGGTTACCCTTCCTACTCCTTGAGTGACAAAAACACCCAAATTACTCTCTCTATCTAGTGAAAAATAAAAGGATATTTATATATGTAACTATATGAAACACTTTTCCCGCTGATAGTTCAGTCAATTGGTTATTCCCCAAAATCATCTGACTTTATCGAATATTCCTAAAAAAAATCTGACTTTAGCTTATTCAACATTCATATCGCAAAAGTGTCTTAAGCACCTGATCACCTTTTATAATACCCTCAACAAGAGTGTATCGCCATAAGGAAAGCATAAAAAATATCATCAGCAGGCCAAGCAGGCAGCAAAATAGTTATAGATACCGAAAAACTCCTTCTCATTGGGAGCGAAAGTCTTGCGGGCCATAAATTAGAAAGAGCAAAAATGAAAAACTTAACTCGAATACAGTTTTAGAGGCACTCGAAACCATAAGGCAGCGTGGCGTTGCAGCAATTGTAAACAAATTGTCATTTGACAATTACACTTTTGTGTATTTTTTCTTACATTCATTAGTGTCAATTGCATAAATATTTTTTTTCCATGACATTTTCAACATTTACCGCTTTATGTGACTTCACTTGGCTGTTTGTCGTTTGGTTTGTTTTTTTCCTGTTTGAAATTATATTGAGATTTATTGCCAATTGGCAATCGAGGATGGCCAAGATCCTCTTGCTCCCAATTGTACAAGTTGAGTTGCTGCTCCATTTTCACTCTGTCTTCATTTTCATCTCCTCTGCTCGTCTCGTTTTGTCCATAAAGTTGTGCAGTTCACATATTTGTGTGCTGTGACAATTTTCGGTCTGACAAATGCCAGTGAAAAAAGATACTTTCAATATACAACAGATACTTGTCGGAGTGTGATGAGATTTTTTTTCCTCAGAAGAGATCTTCTTTTTGTTGTTTTTTTGGTTAGTTTTGTAATTGTTTTGACCCAGTTGAGAATTGAGGCATTTCAAATTGTTTGCACATGTGCCTTATGGATGAAGAGGTTTAAGTGTTGTGAGGGGCAGAACAAAAACTTTTGGTATTTTTGCAAGTGAAAATAGATTATCTTCTTGGATATACATTTTTCTAAAGAAAATTTGTCGCATGGAAATGAAAGGCAACAATTATTGTTGGGTATAAAGTACTAATCGTTCATTACAACTGATTTATAATGAATTGATTGTTTTCGGTAAGCTATAAGTGACTTGACTAGTTGATGTTTTACATATTAGAAAAGAGGAAAAAGTTTGGAAAACTTGATCTATAAGTCTACTAAAAATTTTTAAGTATTAAGAAACTTGTCTTAGGACTCTATAAGACTTACATATTTTAAATTCAATCAAGTCATAAATAGTTTGAAACATTATAAGGGAAAAATATATGAATCATTGAAATAAAAGTAGTTAAATATTGTTGGATAAACTGCTTGCAATTGAAAAACTTTATAAAACTTTACAATAAAAAAGTTTTGGAAAATTTTAAAATTTATTTTAACTATAAACGTTTGAAAACGACACTAAGGTAAAAACTTAATTTCAGATATTTTAGACAAGATTAACTGAGTTTTTGGTATATTATATTAAAAATAGTTGAGAATGTTTAGAAAATTTCGACCAAACAACTTTTCATAGTGTTACCCTAACTTTGAAACCACTAAGGTATTAAAACAAATTTAAAGAATTTTTTGGAATTTTGTAACACTGTGTTAGTAGAATTTTCGATTATAAACTTAAATATATTTTTACTTTAATTTAACTTTACTTTACTAAAGCAACTAACAAACAAGATTTTTTAAAATCTTTTGAGTGCTCTAATCAAATTCCAACATTTACACAAACAAATATAATAAACGATTTATTAAAGCAAATAATAAAGGCTTATTAATTATTATTAATAATTCAAAAATGATCAAATTCAAGATAAATTAAAAACAAAACAAGGATAAATATAAAACAACAAAAATTTAAAAAACATTTCTTTTTTCACTCAAAGAATCCACAGAAAGAAAATCCCACATCAAATAATAGATGTACTCTCGAGAAAGTGTATCTCCCATATCATCTAAGCATTTATTATAATTATCAATAAAAAATGCCAATTGAATGTCTTGTCATTTGACACTTTGCATCATTTAATCAGCGATTACACAATCAACTATAATAAACTTTTACAAAAGGCCACCCAAATTCAAACAAAATATTTGAAAATAATCTTTAAAATATTTACCAAATAAAAATATATAGGGGAAACGTAAAAAAAAAAACCTGAATACTGCTAAAGCTGAAGCAATTAATAAATTATTTCCAGTCAATAAACTTTCAAAGCATTGCAACATGCTTTGCTGTGCAGCGTGGAGGCGCCCCGCGGATGCACAAGCGCCTCACCAAGTCGGTTGGTTGGTTGGTTCATTAGGGTCAGACTATGAAGATTACTATGACGAGAGGAAGCTAAACTGAAGGAGATGCGCGTTGTGAGTCGAGACTTTGTCTTTACTCTCTGTGTAGAGTAGGGTAGAGAGTATTTACTTTGGCGGTTAATAAAAATTAGTCGGATCGTAAAACTGGGTCTCTCATAAAATCAACTCACAAATTGAATTGCAGTTCATTCATAAACTAAACATGTACATTTTTTGTGATTCTTTTTTTTTAAATTTATGAATCGACAAAAAAGAAATCAAAGAATTTGGTTAGACTTGCTTAAAGAAGTGAGAGGCAGGTGTGAAATTTATCTATATGGACTTGCAGGTGAGAATTTTCTTGTGTTTAGTTGCTACTAAATGCAATGGGAATGTTCTAAGCTGAAAGAAGTTTCTATTATGAGGTGAAGGGAACTGCTGTGTGAGTGACATAAGAGATTTCTTAAGTGGTATCTTCTAAACTTTCTCCTGTATCTAGGGGAATCCCTTCTCTAACCTAAACTAAGTATTTGACAACTTGTTGGTGTGTTTTAATTTTTTGTATTTGGTTTTAGCGAAACATTTTCCTTTTGCATTTTTGCTACTTGATTGATTACAAAACGTGCGCCAAGCATTTTCATGGTATCTGCAACAAGAACTGGCAATTGTTTTTTCCCTGCGATTTTTCCACAATGCCATTTTCTTCATTTGCGCCTAACAATGGGAACACTTTGTCACGATTTTTTTGGTCCCAAAAACTCTAACAAGACACGGGCAACATGTTGCTTAGATTCATTGTTGCCTGCTACTATTTAATGTTGCCGTTGCTCTTACTGTTGGCTGCTGCCGTTGCTGCAGTTGCTGCCGTCTTGAATTATCACCCAGGCAAGCATGTGTGTGACTTGGGCTCCCGAGGCGGTGCATAACAAAAAGGCCAAAGTCAAAGAGCCTCAACGAAGTGCCGCTCGCTTTTTTCGGTGCGCTTTCTGTACTTTCCTCCAGAGAGTTTCAAGTCCAACCTGCTGATGCTTCAGTCATAATTTTTACTGCCACACGTTGACAATAGAAGGGGGTGGAAGGGGTCGAAATAAAACTAAAGAGAAGATAGCAAGATTCCTTTTTTATTTATGATAGTACCGAGCTTCTGTGACCATCAGCAAGCCCAAACGTGGGCTTCAACATGGATGGGGAACTGGTCCTGCATGGGCCATGTGGCACGTTAATGATCTTGTTACCCCTGGAGAGACTGCATATATGTCGGGGCCCTTTTTGCATGGCATAGAATCAAGCGGAGACGAGTGAGATGAGGTGTGCCAACTAACGAGCCTTCCTTTTATTTTTTTGCCTCACCGTTAATTTGTGATTGTGTGCAATGCTAGTTAGATGATGAATCAGTGTGAATCATTCATAATTGGCGGCGTGAAAGAGGCATTCAAATGATTAGAGTACCGAAAATGTGTCTTGTGAATGAATTTTTAGTAGTTTCAATGGGTTAAAGAATCGTGAATAGATAATCACAGTAGGCGAAGGCAGAACGATCTTTACAGATATGAGAAAAAATAATTGTTTAGCAATATTTATTGTAAATTGCCGAATTGGCAGTCAACATTATGGACTTGAAAGCTGGTTACACTTTTTTGAGTTTTGCTCTTGTCTCCTTAATCGCTTAACTATACGAGAAATCAGCTTGATTACCATGACGTTTTAATTTATAAATATTTTATCTTTATGATTTATTTATTAAGTTAATTAAAATTTCATTTACAATATTTTATTGCGCGGACTTGCAAGGATCACTTGGAAAAATGAACTAGTTCAACATGAGATACTCAAGGTTTCTTGAACTTTCTATTTAAAGATTCATTTCAGAAGATACGTTACAATCAGTTTTCAAGAAAAATGTTATTATTTTAAATATTCATAGACTTAGAGGAATTATAGACACTTAAACTATAATTTATATTTATAATAAAACATAACAAAATGAAGAAATATAGTAGTATTGAAACTCTCACTGACAGCTTAAGATGATAGTGACAAATGTTTCAAGAAGTAAGTAAAATCAAATAAAATGGCAGCTAAAATCAAAGAAAATAATTCAAGTCAAATACAGAACAGCTTTTACTTCCTATAACCTCTTAATGACTGTCTTTAAATACAATTTTCTTTTGACCCGCTTGAAAGTTAATGGTTCCTTGAGTTTGTCGCACTTTAGAAAAATTTAAATGAACATTGTACAAACAACTAGTGGATCGCTCCCCTTGGAGCATCTTGATTTTCATCTTTGTGAACGTGTTTCGTGCCTTGGACGATTAGCACTTCCCATGCATTTGGCTTGTTGCTGTTGAATTTGTTTAGACTGCTGCACTTCCGTTTGGTGGCCAGCTGAAACTAGAGTCAGTCCCCCTTCCCTTTAGAGATAGAGAGAGAGAAAAGTCATTCGTCTTTGCAGCAACCCCGGCAAACAGACACGACACGTCATCAAGCTGACATTTAAATTGTGCTCTTGATAAAGTTGCCAACATTTGTTTTTTTTTTTTTGTTGTTATGACAAACTATGAGAGAGGAGAAAGAGGAGTGGGTAGGCAAAGGAGGTGATTGCAGAGGAGGAGTGTATAACAAATGGCCAACATTGTTGCCGGCAATACAATGTTACATCTGTTTTTTTTGGTTTTTGGTCAGCTGTCATAAGAGTCTCTAAATAAAGGCCTCTAAATCACACATCGTGTATCTGATGTCTGTGTGTGTGTGTGGTCCATTTGGATGTATATCATGCAAGGCCAATTAATGTCAGCAATTGTGACAGCCCACAATACGTGCAGTCCTCAAAAAATTGTTCAGCTTTCCAGGTATTCTCTGTGATATTTTCGTATGCAAATTTCTCGCTTGTATTTTGAATTTGAGAAGGCTCGTAAAAAGTCTTTCCGGGGTTTCTTTCTTTTCATCTTGAGTCATCTGAAAGAAAGCTGCTACACCTTTTCAACTTGTTTTCCATTTGAGTTCTGTTATGTTTTACGGTTAGTATGTAGAAGTTTCCTACATTAAAATATCATAAAAAAAAACATATATAAAATCAACAACAAAATGCTCAAGTACATAGAGAGAGTGGTCAGAGATGTTGTTCCATTAGTATTTTTATATGAATGCCCGCAAAACATGTCAAATGCATTTAGATAGCAATTGGTTTCAGGGCAAACGTTATGCCATTTGGGTGGGCGTTAACTAATGCACTTTCCCCCTTGGTGCATCATGCTTAATCCATCATCATCTTTCGGCTCGATGGCATAGCACGCAACTCAACATATATCCAACTCCTCCTACTTGTATCTTCTCCTACTCCTTCTCCTTTTCATTGCAAATATTGGCACACACGACAACGTAAATCACAAGTGCAATTAACAACTTAAACGACGACGATCATCCAGGCAATCAATTTGTAGTTGGCATCGTGTTTCTTCTGTGTGTTTTTTTTAGCCGGAAATTGTTGTTTGCTCAATAAAACTAAATTGCAATTAAACAACATTGCTAATTTCGAATGATGACAGGCTCCATAAATTGGTTAAAGTGGGCACGGAAAAAGGGGTTAACATTTTGTTGATAGGTTTTTTTCACTGTTGATTTGTTTAATGAAATTGCCTGTTGACATTTGTGAGAAAACCAAATGAGTAAGTGGGCTGTATTTGATCAATAATTGTTTTGGCAATGTTACAACAATTTGAAAATTTGATTTGCAATTAAAGATTGTGAGAGATTCAATTAACTACAGTTTTAACCAATCACAAATTACACAGATTGACTAACACGTCCTTAAAAAATAAAAGTCTTTACAGATTACCAAGTATACGTTTAATTTACTTACTAATTATGGAAAGTGACTAACATCGCATAAACATTTCCATCATAGTTTGAATTCTAAGAAAATAATGTCTTTAATAGTATATTCGCATAAACATTTCCATCATAGTTTGAATTCTAAGAAAATAATGTCTTTAATAGTATATTTCTATTTGAAATTTTCAATTTCATATACATAAATGTCTATTTAACCCTTCTTCCTTGTTTAAAAACGCCCCTTATTTTCTTGTTAGGGTCATAAATGACACTTTTTAATGTAATTAATAAATATTGATATATATATATATTCAGTTTTTAATTGTGTTTTTATTATGTTTTTATTATGCTTTAGGAATTGAAAGATGTGAAAAGCGACTTTTGAGATTGATTTTAAAATAGAGAATCAATTTCTTTTCGAAAAAACTTTATATATTAGTCTCTATTGATTCAAAATATTTCAGGATCTAGTTACAACGACCGCTTCAAATTTGTTTTTTGTTTTCTTATCGAATGCTTTTAAATTGGCATTCGGAACTTTCGCTTGATGGCAACACGTTCTTTCTCCCAACAAAAAGCTTTTACCGCCGAGTGCAATAAAAAATTGCAAAAATCAATTAAAATCAAGACGACAGCTGCCCCAACAAAAACAACTAAAAAGAGATGGAGAAAAAGAGAGAGAAGATATTTAGGATTTTTGGTCAACGTCAAAATTTAATGCATTTGCACTTGACACGCAAAGGAAGTTAGGAACATGTACCAACAACAACATCAGCAGCAGCAGCAACAGCAACAGCAGCAGCAGCAGAAACAGCGGCAGAGGCAACGAGCAGCAACAACAGCAGAGCCCAAAAGTCTGGACTTGGCTAATGCCCCATGGGCAATAGCATCGCGTAGAAACAAGATCAAAAGGTCGAAGATTGCGCTAACCCAGGGACGCCCACTTTTTCGCACGCTCCGCGCCGGATATGCTCGATGGTATTGTGGTACATGGGCTACACATAGATAGATAAACATGGAGTCTAATCTATAATAATGCAGCTGGCAACCGCTTACAAAACAAAACAAAAAACGAAAAAAAAATTTTTTGAAATTGAAAAAAATAGAGGGGGAGAAAGAAAAGTGGCCTCTGGTAAAATTCTTTCATCAATGCATGCTAAAAGCACTTTGAATGAAGAAGCAAAGTACAACTCCTTTTTGAAAAGAAAGATTGGTGGCAAAAACGCTTTAGGTCAAGCGATGATCATATATATTCACTTGAGTTTGGTAAGCGTTTCAAACATTTTCCATTGCGCAGCTCGACAACCCTATACGTTTAAGAGCCATGTGTAAATCCATTCAAGTTTCAAGTTGGCTTAATGCAAAGATGAAGAAAAAAACTAAGACAACCACAATAAATAGTATCAATCACAAATGATCGCAAAACGAGAGAGTCTTTTGGACTGCACCCAGAGGGTTTTAACTGGCCAAACTTGCAGCTGGCTCAATTGCCCGACGATCCTCCTCCCCACGCCTCCTATCCTATACTCACTGGAGAAGCTCTGGGATCGCCAACTTCTTCTTCATATTTAGCTTTAGCACAACAAATAATGATTCATGCGAGAAAAGTAGCGGCACAAGAACAGGTTCTAAGCGGCCAAACATCGAAACGTGACTGGATTCAAGACTCAAAGGTAGGCTACACAATAAAGGAGAAAAAAGACAAAACTAAAGAGCCGGTCCCCATGGCAGAACCATGGAAGAGGAAGAGGAGATCCTTTAGCGGCACATGTGCACACCGTGCACATGCATTATGGTTCAATAGGTCAACAATGCGTTGAATGACGTTCACAATGTTGTAGAGAGATGCCATAAACGAAAAGATCACTGCATGAAAAATTACAGTAAGACACGTCAATCCCCCTGGCCCAACGATGGGGCCAGATGGAACTTCTTTCTTCTGTTGTCCAAATATGCGAAACCAAAAAGCCGAAACGAAACCGATTGCGATCGCAACAAATCAGAAGAAAAGTTGTCTTGAATGCGATTCGACGGTTCCTCACAGAGACCACCAAAGGGGGACAGGTATGGCCCAAGCAGAGACGCGCCAAATTGTGGCTCAACATTTCGCAGTTTGTCAAAAAGATGTTGGCGTTTTGATAATTTTCTGTACACACACACACACACACACATTCACTCACTCACACACTCACTTTTGGAAAATTAGTGTGTAGGATTTCCTGTTTCTACACAAAGTTTTTCATTTCTATTCGTTTTGTTTCTCATTTTTTAGAGGCCGCAACAAATCTGCGGCTGATTTAAATCTTTTGCATTTACTTATTGTTAGTTTGTAGTTAGAGGTTTTAAAGAAGAAAAAAATAAAGACTAAAAGATTTCCTCATGTGGGCTTGACTTTGACACCTAACATTGGTAGGGGATTTGAAATAAGATAAACCGACTAAAAGTCCACAAAGTTAAGAAAATAAAAAGACCAAGAAGTCTGTATAGCTCATTAAAAGTCACGGAACGTACAACTTTTTAACTGGATTACAATTTTACTATGATTTTTGTTTTCTTATGTTTATGTGTCTAATTTTTCGCAAGGACCTAGACTCTTTAATAAAACTTGTCTAGAAATTTGAAAATTTTTGCACATTAGATTATTGTATATTGATTTTGGGACATGTTTTGGTACTAAAAAATTTATCAGAGTTCATTACAACAATCATAAAAGAAGCATCACTTTCTCAAGGTCTAATTGCATATACATTTGTAAGTGTAAGTTGTAAATGTTGAATATCGTAAATTCCCAAAGAAGGTTATTAAAGGTTATTTATATCCTTGAATATTATATTTACCTTGAGAGTTTAGAATTATTGTAAGACTTTTAAGCTGAGATATATCGTAATATTTGGATTTTATTTAATATGGTAAAGTTAGACTTAGAAGATTTGAAATACGGTAAAGTTGGGCTTAAAAGACTTTTGAATATAAATTATTTTACAAATCCGATCATATTTTCTCTTGTACATTTAAACATGGTGTTTAGTATCTTTTTACCACCTAATGCTCGATCAAACAACAAAAGATGATGCGTTGTTTTTACTGCTGGATATGATGCAATGAAGAAAAAAAAACAGATAGAAAGAAAAACTTGCAATGCTACAAGGAAAACATCTAACAATTTTTTTCCATAATCAGCGAAATGAGCTACAAATAGCTTTAGTTGTCGTCTGCATATGGGCACCGCACCTTGCTACCAGCAGCAACGGCAGCCACCAGTCAGCAATCCGCACCAGACATGGCCAGACGACGACGACGACGACGACAACGACAACGACGAGGACGGGCGAATGAACCAGGCTAAAGCTAAAAAGCCGGGCCTAGACATAGACCTGGACGAACCGAGCATTCCATACCATGTCACAAATGCAGTTATTTATGCGCTTTAGACATTTCTGACTGCCGCTAGAAGTATTGTCTATCTCTTTCGCTCCCTCACTGTCTGGCTATCTGTCTCACTGTCCCTGTCTCTATCTATCTGACATTGTCACATGAACATGTCGCGTTAACCTTTCGCGCCAAACCAAAAACAAACAGCAGGAGGCCCAATGAAGACACAGCGATCAGAGTGAGAGAGAGAGAGAGAGAGAGAGAGAGAGCGAGAGAAAGAGAGATAAATAAACTCTTTATGCATGTGCAATCTTAGACAAAACTTATTATTCTTCTCTATGGAAAAACTGTCAATATTTTAATTGCCAACTTGTGAGCCGGTCCCAAAGTCCGATTTCAAGTCCACTGCGTGTGTCCGCATTCTGCGGGAAAATCATTTTTTTTTTGTCTTCTTTCTCCCCTCTCCATTTTTTTCCATTTTTCTTCTTTTGCTGCTGCTGTTGCTGCTGGTTGCCACTTTTTCCAATAAAGCAAATCGTCTTGGAAACGTGCCAAGCATTTCAAAAGCTTAAAATTGATCTCAGAGTGGTTTCATGTGGTTCAGTGAGTTTTTTTTTCTTCTTATCCTAGCCTTTTTGTCTCGCATAAGTGAGCTATAAAAATGTCAAAAAAAAAACAAATTTAAAATAGCCAAAAAAAAAAATGAGACATGAATTTCTTTTTAAAATTATGGCCCGTAGCCGCGACGTGGATCGCATTTTGTAAGAGAAAAGCTTTTTAAATTTCTTGCTTTTCTTAAGAAATTTTACAATAATTCGAAAAATTTCGTATGCAAAAAGGAAAACACAAAAATATAAAACTGATCTACATATGCAAGGCGGAAAACACACGTGTTGCACCCGAGTGCAGTCAAAGATAAAGCTTTTATATAGATCAGATCACCCTTTACCTCTGCTGCATCTTGGCAATTGAAAATCATAATTCAATTCTATAAATAGGCCAAAAGTATAAGGGAATAGTGAAACGTTGCCATAGGGTGGGGTGCAATTTCAAAAGAAACAAGGTCAAGAGCTAGATAATTCAACGAAAGGGGCAGAAATGACGTTTCCTACACTTCTTTCGGATAGATAAACAGTCGGGAATATCAAATAAAATGTCTCTAATAGTCCCTATTGGTGTATCATTTCCTTTGTATTTGATATGCCAGAATCAAGAAAAATTCTATCGATTCGATGCACATTTCCCCTTTATATCAAAATTTATTAAAGGTTTCTTGTTTTTCTATCAGTAAGTTATAATTGAATCTTACTCAATTTTGTTTGCTCTTACTTAATTTTGTTTGCTGTCAACTTTTATTTACACTTTTATATAAATTATATTTAGTGCATTTATTTTCTACAGACATATAATTTGAAGTTGCAAGTTTTTGTTAAAAACTTTAACATTTTGAAAGATTATTAAATATTATCAAATAAATGGTTGTTAAATTTAGTTGCTACAAATGCACGTTGGTTATTACCAATAAGGATATTTCACTATTATTATTATTGTTAATAAACATTTTAACCTACTGAATATAAATCGTAAAAAACAACAAAACAACAAAATGGAGTATTAGACTGAACTGCCTAATCTTTTTTTTTCAATCTGCTAGAAATTACAACCAATTTGTAAATTCATATTTACAACTAACTTTTTACGAACTTCTTATGAACCTTTTGGAATTCTATCTCAACTTGGAGTTCTACTATAAAGAAATCTTGTTAAATTAAATGTCTTATAAAACACATACTATTTATACTTTATAAGAATTAATCGTATTATACCGCTTATTTACTTTAATATTTAATTTTTATCTTTATCAATACGATTGATACAAAAATCACTGTTCGGGTTAGACGAAATATTTTCAAAAAAATGTTATGGGTTAAAAGAACTGAAATGTATGTAAAGATACCATAAGGATGGGCAGTGAAAAATATTTAAAAAATTGGAAAACAAAATTTAACAAAAATTCTCTAAAGTTTTCTAGAAGTGGTTTCTTAATATTGTAAAATAATTTCACATTTATCTCTGATTGTAAAACAATTTGAAGGACATTCTCTAAAGTAAACAAAAAAAAGCTTAATCATTGTAATTATATATCGTAAACCAGAGATTGATTTTGAAATAGCGGTGTAGAAAAGATATTTGTCAAAATTTATACATAATTTAGAAATAATTCTAAAACAGGTTTCCATTTATTGTTTGAAAAGACCGTTATTTTTTAGCTTACTCGCCTGAAAATTTTGGAAAGACGATTTATATTACATTTGTTGCACACATACGGAACAAACAAAAAGTATTAATCTATATTTTTAACCTTTCCGAGAAGGAATACGTCAAAATTTCAGTCTTCGGTTAGGCAAAATCGTAATTAATTTTTACAATTTTCACTTTCTGAATATTTTTTATTCATTTATTTTTTATATTTCGCTAACAACTTGTTTTATTCATATTTATCATGAATGAATATCGTAAAAGAAATGTTGCTAGCAACAAAATTTTGAGACAGTATGACCGTTTTTCAGCATAAGCCAAAAGTGCTAGCAACATTAAAACACACACTCTCTCTCTCTCTCTCTTTTCTCTCTCTCATTTGATGGGTCTTTTGAGTTCTCAGTGCTGGATCCCCCAGCAAACAGTTGGCCGTTTGGAGGCTCCCAAGTTGGAGCTGGGCCAGAAACCAAATCAGTTGCAACAAGACGACGCGTGCGATCGGTTTCCATAGACTAAAACTCGCTTGCGGTTCGCATGTGTCGCGAGTGTGTCGAGTATAATCCGTCGTGTGTTTTGTGTGTGGGAAATTGTTTATGCCAAAAAAGAAAAAAAAGAATATAAATAAATACACATACACGAGAAAGAAAAAATTAATAATAAAAAAAAGTTTAGTTTTGTTTCTTTTGCAAATTCTACGAAAACGATTAATAGGGCCGAGCATTTGACTGAATAGGCAGTTTTTTTTGTTGTACAATTCAACTTTTAGAACGCGTGTCGGCACGTACGTAAAGAAAAGCCTTTTCATTTGCTATAGAGATTTGGATTGATTGCTTGATTGATCTATTTTTGCACTTGATTTGCGACGCACGCGCCGTGCCATTCGCGACGTGACTGGCGCTTCACTCCAGTTGGAGTCGACAAGACGACGATGGCGAATCCTCCTGGGCAATTATGTTGATTTGTGCAACGCGTCTCTTCGTCTTCATCGGTTTCCCTCATCACATCACCACCGCTCTTTATTCGCTTGATTTTCCAATGCTGATAAAGAAAAAAAAAACAACAAATTTGCAATGCAAAGAGAAGAAAATTGATTTGATGATCGCTCATCTCAGCGCCAAATCTTTTCTTTGATCTTGACACGCCCACAATTTGATTATATCTTGCAAAAGGTGTTTATTATATGTATGTATTTTTGGGCGTTCAACAAACAAAAAATAACCAAAACGGAACATCAAGAAAATAAATGTGTGAAAAAAGTCAAAAATCATCAAAGAAAAGTTCAAAAAACCAAAATCATAAAGGTGCACAAATTTTGACAGTTGCAGCAATTTTATTTTTTGGAATTAAATCAATTGGTTTATTTTTCTTGTTAATACAAAATTTATGCAATTTTTTCTCGTTAAACGGATTTTTTTGTCTTTTACAATTCAGTTGAAATTTAGTTAAGCAAAAAGTGACAGATATTTGATCTAAACAAGTATTAAATACAAATCATAAAACATATCATAAGATATAAAGAAATTTGAAACTGATCAAACAGGATTATTGAATTTTTAGTAAAACAATAATCATAAAATTAACTGAACTATGAAACTAATTAAACAGGAGTAAACTAATTAGTAGAGAATTATATTTTAAAGTGATAAATCTTACAATTAGTTGAATTATATTCTTCTTTATTCATCTATTTATCAAATTGTTTATCCTCAATTAGAGCAAAGTTATCGATAAGTAAAAACATGAATATAAAAATTTATTTTTTAAAATCCAAGAAACCTTTTTTTTTGCTTCAAGGGTATAAAACTCTTCCTTTTTTTTGGAATAGGGAACAATTTTAAGTAATTAAAAATGATATTGCTTGTGAGAAAACTTTCAAAATTCAAAATTGTAAAAGTCATTACAGCGAAGTAGATAAGATTGCATTGCTTCAAACATAAATGATCACAAAACAGAAAACATAGAAATTCTTGATGAAAATTTCTTCTAAATCAAATTTTTATCTCATTTGAAGTTATTTTTAACAAAATCAAAGACTTTCCTTTGTCCACAATAAAAATTGTATAATATTTTCAATTAGAACTTTTAATTGAATTCGACTTAGCTGTTGCAATCCTTAATTATAATTCTTCAATTTATATATGTATGTACTTAAGAAGAATAAGGTTCAAGGTTTGAATGAATTCTACTAGCCCTCGAACCCCTTTTGTATTTTAAGTAGCAATACGAATAAGTTTTGCCCTTAATAGACCCATGATTAAAGCTAAATCTTACTTATACAGCTTTTGGGTCATTATAAAATCAGTTTTATTACGGAATTCAAGCATTTGTAGTACTAAATGATATACTCATCGCTTTGAAATTCCCATTATATTTCCATCATAAGCTCTTCACATAAAAGTGCTTAGTTTTTTAAGTGATCTTTGAGGGGCGAACCTGGAGCAAAAACTTTACGATTGGACTGAAAAGGCCTCAAGGTTACTTCTTCATCATTTTATGTAACACAAACGCCTCTGTCAGTCTAAGTTCCAACTCAAATACAATACATTTACATATGTAATTACCAGCTGCTGCTGTTTTTCTTGCCTTTTTCTTGCCTTAATTAATAAGCAGCTTTTTGGTTAACCCCCTACTCAGACTCCTACTCCTCCTTCTCTTTGGAGAGAGACACCTCCAATGAGACTAAATATAGCGTAATAAAAAGCCGCTTAATTAAAAGTACCAAATCACTGACCAAAATGATCAACAGCTAAAAGATTACGCAAAATACTAACCATAACTCATTAGTAAAAAAACAAAAAAAAAAAATAAAAAAATCGAAACAAAAATAAAAGGAAAAGCCCTTTAGCTTTGACTTTAAGTGATGATTGGCTTTGGACATCATGATGATAAATGGCCAAGTAAAATAGATTTATGGTTGGCTATCAACTTGTTTTTGTTTTCCCTCCAAAAACTCACTACTTCTTCTCTCTCCCTCACTCTTGTTCTGAGAATGCTAATAGAGTTGCAAGTTGCAACTGGAGCAACATCAGCAGCAACAGCAGCAACATCAATGCTACCCGGAAATCTTTTACAGTAGTGGCCTTTTGTCTAGAAAATAGATTCTTTTATTTACCTCAGATAAAGCATTTACAAGTTACAAAAAGAGCCAAAGACAAATGAATAGAGTGAGAGAGAGCGAGGGAGAGAGAGAGAGAGAGAGAGGGAGACCAAGAGAATGGCATTTAGTTAAGCTGATAAGCATTTTGAAACATTGCTTCATGTACATAGTTTTCTCCATTGCCAAACTCACGGCGAAGAAAAATCTTTGTTGTTTTTGTTATGATCTATGACTCAGTGTAGGTTAGGCGAAATATAATCAAAAGGCGGTAATCCAATTAAATGGCTCAAGATCAACACAGACCGGCTGACCCAATTAGCCTCGCCTTCTCCCCTGGCTCCTTCTCCTGGCCATTGTGTGTGTATCGATCGTCATCGCATTGAACTTGAAAGCGGCGGCAAAAGGCGCCTGGGCCATTGTTCGTCTTGATATTCATTGGATTGGCTTGGTTTTTGTTGTAGCAAAAACAAGTTCTAAACTCCCTAAAATAAAAACGATCTCGCATTGAAGCTTCGATCTAACGGCCGCCCTGTGTCTGTCTGGCCCGGCATTTCAAATTGTAGATCAAAGATCAAGCTATAACAAAACAAAAACAAAAAAAAGGCGGAAAACAAAAATCTTAAATTGGCATACCACAAAAGCCAAAGGAATAATAAGCGAAGCTCTCAAAAGGCCCATAACGAACATTTTGTTACCCTGTAAAACAAAAGTAACTTAATCATTTTATGTCGATTAAACAATAATCCGTTATTTCGTGCTAAAAACAACATTGATCTATTGTTTAAATGTTTAGATTAAAGCTTTAGAAAATTATTTATTTTTATGGCCAACCATTTCTATTTCGATTTAAAAGATTTTAGTTTTATTAGTCTTTGAATCTATAAAATCGATTTGCCGATCATACAATTTCCATTCTAACTACAAAAAGTACCCACAAATCATGTTAGTCTTCTTGTCCTCCCTTAACTATTGAGCACATCTTGCAGTCAGTTGTTTTTTCTTACCCATTGAAGTGATCACTTTGAATTCCCTGCCCCACAGATCATATCACACTTGAATCGATCAAGAAACACCACCCACAAATTTAGCAAAAGATCACATAAATCTAAATTGGCGATCAGTTTGAAGCGAATTTTTGTTTTCAAACTGAAACTCCTCCTCACTGACATACATATGGAATGTGTCCAAGAGATCATTGGGGATCATAAAGTATACACATATAAACCAAAAATGGCAATCAGTTTTGAAAGTAACCATCTGCCAAATGCATCTTCTTATTTGCATACGAATGAAATGAGTGAGTGCCACTTTCTATGCTCTAATAAATGAAAAATGAAGAAAATTTTTTCAAGAAGAAGCCCTTTACTTTCCCATGGCCCACTTGACACACACGATTAATCACATGACGCGCGCACACACGATCCATCCGATTGTTATCGGCAAAGAGCCCCATCAAATTGACACAGAGTCAAAGTCAAAGTTAAACAATGCATCTTGGCTTGAACTCTTCCTACTTTAGCCAAAACGACAACTTCGACGACGACGACAACGACAAAGACGATGATCATGCTGTGTGCGATCTTGACAATCAAGATCAATATCAGGCATTTACAATGTACAAATACTTTGCCTTCTCTACTATCTCTGTCTGCCTCTCTGTCTGTCTGTCTCTAGGTTCCTCTGTCTGTAGGTACGGGGGACTCGTAAAATGTTGCCTATTTGCCTCAAGGGTAGAAAATCGAAAGAAAACAAGGCTGAGAGTAAAAATTTTAATATAGAAATTATGACGTTAGGTCTATACTCTAAAACAATTTGCAACAAACTTCAAATAGTAAATGAAAGTAAGTAAACAATTTAATTTTTATAGGAAATAATATTTTAATTTTGTTCTGCTAAGTTTTGTTTGACAATAAGTATTTCAGTCAAATTAAATTATTATTTCATTATTCTGCAGAATTTAATAGAATATATAGTATTATGTTTTGATCTTCATATGTTGTTTAATACACAAATATATCAAAAAACTATAGAAAACAGAGCTCTTTTTAGCAGGTTTTTGAATTACATAAAATATTTTTGGGTTTTCTGCATAATATCCCTAATAAGTAATGAACTTAAGATTGATCATATTGATTACATTTGTGAAATGTTCTTATTATTCTGATAGAATGCAGGATGAAATTGTAATTTCAATAGTCTTACATTATTTTGTTATTTTATATCAATTGTATTTAATCAAGATATATAAAGCGTTATTTTTAAATGTTACAAACATTTTAATTAATAAAAGATTTGGAAATAACCAATGTTATTGTCAGAAGAGCATACTAAACCAATGATTTTTGTTTATAATAAACTATAAACTCTGATCTATGATCTATAGAAACTATAGGCATCTATGTGTGAAGATTTTTGTATCTTCAGAAAACATTTTCTAATTTTCGCTAGATAGCCTAACACTTACTTCCACTTACTGAAAGAGGCTTAAAATATCTCGAGATCGTTTATACCCTTATTGTTGAAAAGTGTATTTGAAAAGCTATTATGCTATACAAATAATCGACCAGCATTATGTGGCAAACCTATGTTAAACAAATTAGCCTCAACCTAGGCCAACTTGAAATGTGGATGAATGGCTGTTTGGACGGTTGGATGGATGCAAAAAGAAAAAACATTGCATGGCCGGAAAATGCTATAATTATGCAATTCCTCAAAGGCGCTGATGGTGGTCGACGGTACCAACGGGCAATGGGCTACATAGATGATGCCCTCCTCTTCCTCGTATAAACTCGTAGCTATGTATATATGTATAATCTGCAAATGATTCGCGTTTTGGGGGCCTTACAAATTATTGACTTGCAGTCATAAGTCCCAACGTGGAGGTTGTAGGACTAAATTGCCGTAAATCTCTATTTGTGTGCAGCTACTTAGATGGCCCCTTCCCTCCACCCATTCTTAGACTGAGGTTAACAAGCCGCCAGCGATTAAGTCATTTCTTATGTTGGCTCATTATTTTTGCCTCTTTCGTTGTTGCTTTTTGACCAAGTAGTCTGCGTAGCTACTGGGCTTGTCTGCCTGCCTGCCTGCCTGCTTGGCAATTGCAATTTTTTTCTTCTCCCCAGTCTAAGCCCAAAATTTAATGTCTCTCCTTGTGGTGAAAACTTGTTTTCCCGCCAGCAGATTGCCTGAATCTTTGTTAGTGAAATATTTTGCCATAGTTTTTATCTTGACAATGGACATCTTGAGCTTCAGCTACAGCTATAGCCGGAGCTGGTAGTGTCTGTTAGTCAGTCTGTGTATGTTTAAGTCAGAGCGTTTTCCTTCCGTATTTGTTTTAATTAAAAGTGACAATTCTACATAATTAGCTGGCAGTTATTTCTTAACACTTGACTGAGTTTTGGGAAGATGGAGAAAGAGTGAGAGACCGTGACTGAGGAAGCCAGAAAGGTTTCATCCCAATCTTTTTAATATCAAATTTCCTCTACTTTATTTGATTTGGTTATTTAGTATATTCAGTTAATGCATTTGGACAGTTTCGCTTCTGTTTTAATCTCAAATTTATGTTTAGAATAAGTGACAAATGAATGAAATGAAAATATAGGGAATTTGATCTCTTAGTAAAATAAAATATACTCAAATTTTAATAACTAACTAATATTTGTACTATAAATGGCTGCACAAATAGAGGAGAACTGTTTCTTTTTATACCATACACCCATAGGGTGAAATGGTATATTAAAGTCGCCAAAATGTATGTAACAGGCAGAAGGAAGCTTTTCCGACCCCATAAAGTATATATATTCTTGATCAGTATCAACAACCGAGTCGATCTAGCCATGTCCGTCTGTCCGTCCGTCTGTCCGTCTGTCCGTCCGTCCGTCTGTATGAACGCCTAGATCTCGGAGACTATAAGAGATAGAGTCACCAAATTTGGAATGTAGGCTCGTGTAGTATGTAGAGTGATCAAGTTTGTTTCAAATTTTTGCCACGCCCCTTTCCGCCCCCGCAATTCAAAAAAAACGTTTTTCTCAAAAACTATTGCAGCTAGAGACACCATATTTGGTATGTATATTTGCTTAGTAAATGCGCACATTTTGTATGTACAAAGATTTTGCCACGCCCCTTTCCGCCCCCGACATTTGAAAAAATCGATTATCTCCCGTAATTTTTAACCTTGTGGAATCAAATTTGGCACACTTGAACTTGATACTAATACCCAGCAAAATACCAAATTTGATCAAAATCGGACAAACAATAGCCAAGTTATGCATATAAACGTTTTTCCATAAGGCCGGTGTTGGCCGTTGGCGGGTGGGGCGCTAGGGTGCTCATATGCATGAGTGAGCGAAATACTAAAAGATGCTTGTAAAAAGCATGTGAACAGAACTTTTTTAAAATAGGCAAATGAATTTGTTATTACAAATTTGAAATATTTGTTTTACTGGTGTATGGTATACCTAAGTCGGCGAGACGACTTACTTACTTCATTGGTCTTTAAATTCAACAAATTTTAAAGTACTATTCTATTTTGTATTCAGTTCAATCCTTCAATTGCCATTACGAAAATTCTTCCCATTTTTGTCTTTCGAAAACTTTCAAAAGAGACTATCACAATATGATTAAGATCAGAACTTAGTTGTCTAATACATTTAGTCTTAGACCTGTTTAGAGAGTTTACCAAAAATACCAAGAAAAATATGTTATCACATCTTACTGGCATCTAAAATAAAAATCGAGTATCATTTCTTTGTTTACCGCGTTTGTTGTAAATATTTTCTATACTATTTAGAACTTCAACAATGACTGTTTCTTTCCGGTTAAAACTTTGTCTGAGTCATTTATATATTGTAGAATATAAGTGTGCACATTGTAAGTAAATCAATTTACTGGTTCTAATTTTCCCTTTTTACTGATGACTAACATTTTAAAGGTGTTTTTTGAAATCATCCAGATCACCAGTAAAATTTTTACTACAGACTTGTTGCCTTGTCTCTGATGAAAGATCTCGAAAAGTGCTAGCCCATATCTAGTCTTCTAATTGGCGATAATTCAAGGTTTTCTTCACTTAATCTTAGGCCAAACTCTTTCAATGGTTTGAGGCGAGAAAAAATCTTATCCGCATTGTTTCGTACTTTGTATGCCATTCACCTGCTTAGAGGTTTTGTGCTCTCCTCTGAAATAACCACACATCTCCATTAAATGTAACCCACTTTATGTGAACTGTTGGACATTTCGCACATTTGCAGTGTTCATTTCATTTCACACCATAAACACATTGAGGCGGCGTGCAACTAAAAACAGGCAGGGAAACTCATCTTTTAACGCCTTCATCATACGACTCCAGGAAGGAGAATGGAAATGGAATGGAAAAAGGAAAAGCACAAAAAAGAAAACTGCCAAGTGTTGGCTTCATAAACTATTTGAATATCTTTCAGTGCGGACAAACCACAGCAGCGGCAAAGGCAACGGCAAGCGCGACGGCGGTGGCGGCAACCACCCGCTGACCCGTTTGATCAGTCTATTTTGCCCCACCGACTCAACATGGACATGACCACATGTTGCTTCTAATATATATGTACAAGTATTCAGAGTATATATATATATATCTTTGGTTTCCATTTTTTCTTAGTTCATTTTTTATTGCATAATTGCAATTGAATTGTTTTGCTTTTTGTGTTTGGTATATTTTTTATTTCTTTCTTTTGCTGACTTTTCGAAATGTGTTAATTATTTGATTTAGAGCCTCATAGGCTACCAGATTAGCAAACACATTAGACTTGTTGTATTTGCCATATATTTTGTTTATGAAGACATTATTTTGTTATTTTATACATTTCCTTTTTGGCAACTGTTGTTGTTGTTCTACATGCTCAATTAATGTCTTTGAAATCGAAATCAACACACTCTGATACCGAAAATGAAGTAGGACATATGTATACAGACATATGAGGCGCACAGCATGAGATTTTGGAGAAAGGTTTGAAATGGAAAATCAGTAAAATTCGGGTCATCGAAATTGGGTTAATGAGAATGATTTGTGTTGCGTTTTGTTGCCTTTCTGAGGTAAATGAAAATTCTGATTTATAATCGGTAATCAGTTTTAAGTGAGTTTTAGAACTTGGTTGAAATTAATCGACAACACTTTTTTTCTGTTAGGTAAATAGCCTCATCAGAGATCATATCAGTAATCAGTCTTAATCGAATTTCCACCTGATATCAAAAATCTATGCATTTATCTAATAAATTTAGTTAATGTATGGTGCGTTTTAATGTTTAAGAGTTTCCAAATATTTGTAGTAGAATGCTTAGAAATAGAAATAGAAATGTGAATAAATAATTTTATTTTTATTAAATGGAATTAAAAAAGCCTCTTTTAATATTGCAATTTGATTTGGAGATTCAACGCTTGTAATTTATGGACAAATTTTAAGTTAAACTGATTATATAAATAATTATATTTCACAAACTGAATTGTCTTTAAGGTATTTAAAACTGACACCATAAAAAATTAAATTGTTTAATCAGTATGCTGATGAATTCTTTATTCTTGGTGATTCAAATTTAATTCTCAATTCAAGATCAGCTATAGAATCTATTTGTTGCATTAGAGGACTGACAAACATTAAAACTTGATTAGTCATGATCAGAGATAGAATCTATTTGTTGCATTAGAGGACTGACAAACATTAAAACTTGATTAGTCATTTTAATACGTTTTCTATCAAGGAAACCCTAAAGTAAAGTCAAAAGTAGTTACTAATTCCACATCCATTAATAAATTTGTTAAGTATTTCCTCATAGTCTATTTAAATTTGCCTCTGGTATATAAAGACAAATTACTTATTGTCGACTTTTAGTTTGGTTAATAAACTATTAAGGCAAACAATGTTCTGACAATCAGAAACATTTAGTCTACAATTTAATCGAATGTCACGAATACTGTCCTATATACAAATTATAAGATTACGAAATTTAAAACTATCAAGTCTATTAACTCTATTAACTCTTAGAATCGTACCTAAGAAATTTAACCAACTTTCTTCTTAAGTAAAATAAAGTGAATTCGATTAAGAACTTTTTAAGGCAAATACTTGTACCTTGGAAGCATTAAATTGAAAAGATTTAATAACTTTCATATGTTAACTTTTTCCATTGCCCAAAAAAGGGTCGCAAACCCATGTCAAGCCCCACACCAAAAAAAATCACATTCAATTAAGCACAATTTAAGGTACTATATAATTATACACGCACTCTTAGCTCAGTTTCAGATCAGCGGTTAAATTCTGACATTTATGAAATTCCTGAAATGTTACATTAATTTGCCACTAAACTGTGAGGCGAACGAGCAACGGACGATCGACTCTTGAAGCAGAAAGAAAGAAAAAAACCGAAACAGAAAACGGTATAAAAGTCAAACAAGTTTTCAACTTGAAAATTTAATTGTAATGTGAGAAATTTAAATTAGGTAGCCAAGTCAAGAGACAGACAGACTTCTCCACCTTCTTCTACTCCTTCCTCTCTACACAGATCAGACATCTTCTACTCCCAGACCCACTGGACAATGACTAAGAAACCTTCAATGGCAGCAGCAACAACTACAACAACTACATGAACGGAAGATGCCCAACAAAATACAACAAAATTTATGAAAAAATGTTGCTTTTTGTTTTGTAGTTGAGTGAAGACGAGAAAAACGAACGAAAAAAACACACACTAAAAAGATCAAATAACGAAAAGCCGCTAAATTTCAAAGGAAAACAAAAGCTTGCTCACTTTTTTCTACGTTTTTTTTTCCTAATTTTTTTTGTTTAATTTTTTTTTTTTATGGGGCTCAACTAATTTTCCACTTGTGAATAGTGAAAGAGAAAAGATCTAAAACGATTTTCGCTTGTTTGTCAGTTGCCCATGCTACGATTATTTACGATTTTTTCTGTTTTTTGATTTTGTGATTTTGGCTTTTGGGTGAATCGAAAACGAATTTATTACATCACGATTTCTATTTGTTTGCTTTACTATGATTTCTCAGTTTCTTAAATTTTAATTTTTTTTTTTTTTGCTTTTGTTTCTTGAACAGATTTCTGAAGTTCTTTTGTAGTTTATGGGCATTGTGATCTGTTTGACGTTTTGATACACTACACAATAAATTGGGTATATTTAGTTTGCAATTTACTTAAGTTTAGAGACTACACTAAGATGAATTGAATATGTATAGATAATCTATGTGTTTTTATTTTTGCATTACTTATTAGAAGTCTTCTATATAGTTTCGTTAAAATGATAGATTAATGCAGTATATATTGCTTGAAGCTCATAGTTAATATACTATTTCAGTCTTTTGTATATTATCGTTGAAGTGAGAGGTAATTCCAGTACTGATTCTTTCAAGTATACTAAATGATAGCTTGATGAAGATTATATATTAGGTTTCTTTCGTTTTTCAGTCTATTACATTAAAATTAAAATTGCTAAACACAATTAAACAATTAAACGATCAAACAATCAATACAATTTTCTATGATAAAATCGAAAATCCTCTAAAAACTTTAAGGAATAAAAATTAACAATAAACTAAAACCTTGGACAATTTATAAAATTATTTATGCGAAAACGATTAAAAAGATGAAATACCGCTCTTTTTTTTAGTAGACTTGCTGTAGTTAATATGGCGTTTTCTTAAACTTGAGTTTTTTTTACTTATTTTACCTCAATTTCATAAATTATTCTTAAGCCTTTGCGTATGTTTTGATACATCGTTTCATTTCATTTGAACTAAGATGTGCACCTTAAGTAGACAAAATGTCTTAAATAATATGTATAATAATTACCCTTTATGAATCAGATTCACCTAGGCTATACTGAAAAGATCTACTTGTAAAGAGTATAATATCTTCGTTGTGGTCTATTATATGTTATATGCGAAATTTTTGTTTGCAGCTGGTCTTCCTGGAAAATATTTATGCTCAGCTGGCCAAATGATAGAACCTTTTTTTTTTTCAATTTCTATCTCATTTGTTTCTTAAATAAAGTTTTCAACATAAAGTTTATGTGTTTTGCCAAACGAATTTATGTTTCACCAGAGAAGAAGATAAAACTATTTTCGACTGTTTTTTTTTTTCAAGTTGGTTTTTTTTTTGTTTTTTGTTTTTAATTTTGGGTTGAGTCAACGTAATCAAGCAAGTCATTTAAACAAATTGTAACACATTTGTTGTTACAAAAATGTTTTTTGTTGCTATTTTTGTTTGTTTTCACTAATTAGCTTGCCACATATGTATGTACATATGTACATATGTATAGACATATGTGTGGGAATAGAATTGAAACTGTAAATTCTAATATGTTTATTTATCAAGTGTCAAAAGTTGCTTGATTAGTTAAGGCAAATTGTTTCAATTTGTATAAAAAAGAACCCAAAAGATAAACTAAATGCTGCAACTGTCGAGAATTTGTGAAAAAAATCGTATTATTAACTTTAGCGAGATGAATAAACCGAATAGAAGCGGCACCACCAACAATAACAAAAACAACAACAAAATGAAAAGATTAAGAAACTAAACACAAAGAGAAATGGCCATAAATGACAAACGAACTGTCAAAATGACAAGAATAAGATTAACAAAACGACGATACGAAAATACAACGAAATTGCTGCACTTGTGCATTTATTTTATATGCATAGCACAGACGTTACAACAGGAGCAACAGCAACATCCACATCCACGACAACGGCAACATGTTTTGCCGCAGGGCAACATGTTGCAGCAACATCAACAAACTAGTGTAAATAGTAGTGTAAATATCAATATAAGCAGAAAATTCAATGAAATTGTACAAGCCACAGCTGCGGCAGCGGCAACGGCAACAGCGTCAGCTACAGCCACAGCAACAGCCACATATACGGCAGCAGCAACAGCAACAACAACAACAACAGCTGTGACAGCAGCAACTATAACAACGCCATCAAGACGACATAAATGGCGACGAAAGTTGGCCTATCAACAGAATCGAAATTCTACATCAGGCAGAAGACGAAAACTTATGCGTCCCTATCAAAGAAATTTAACGCATGCCACAAGAACAACAACAACTAGGGTGGCAAGTGTTGCCACTACAGCGACAGCAATAGCAACAACAACAACAAGCACATTGATACCAAAGATAAATCAAAAACAACAGCCACGCTTCAGCTTTGGCTACCAGCAGCAGCAACACCAGCAACAACACAGTGTTGCAGGCGTACATCAACATCAACAACAACAGCAGCAACACATTGTTGCTGTAACCCCAAGACCACCGCAACAACAAAGGCCTGGTTTTGCCATAGTTCCAGCCTACTATCATCAACAACAACATCAGCAACAACACCAAATTCTCAGCAATGTCTCTCAGCAGCAGCAACAGCACCAGCAGCAACATGTTTACGTTCACCCTGGCAACAGTAACATTTTGCTGTATAGCAATTTGGGTTCAATACCACCTTGTCCCCCCGGCTTGCTGGCCAATGCAGCGGGGGGATTGCGTATTTATCCCCAACAGCAACATTTCATACCCCTGCGACCCACAACAACTCAACGCTCCAGGCATCGGGGTAAGCAAACCACAAAAACCTAAACCAAAACTTAAAAAATATTCTCATTTAATTGTCGTCGGGGCCAGTTGTAGAGCATCATCTAGCGAAGGAAAGGTGTTAATTACGCTAATAAAAATTGCATTTACAGAAGGCGACAGACGCACAGAGAGAGATAGATAGATAAAGGCAAAGAGGGAGAGGAAGATAAGTAGAGACCTGGCGCCTTCAATGCCGCCATGTCCACTAATTACCCCCAACGGCTAAAGTCTGTGATAGAAAGCAAGGCTAATTGGTTGAGTGAGAGGCTACAGAGATGATTGGCGGAGTAATCGTAATTAAAAGTGTTGTACATTTTTCAAATGCCTTTTTTCTCGACACTCGACAACACTGAAAGTGAACATTATTTTGCTATTTAATAGATTTATGAAAAGTTTGTTAGATTCCTCCGCAAAATTAATAGGGTAATAGGATCAAGATTTTTAAAGATAAACTTTTGGAGTGAAGAGTAAAAAGCCAAACAAAGCATGAAATGGAAAAATCTAAATCAACTAGAATATAAGCTAGAAAAAATACTTTTCAATTGACTTTTAACCAATTTGTTTTGTACTTTTATCTGAAACTGAAATTTCCTATAAAATATAAGTTTTTTGTTTCAAAACCTACTCAATGCGCCTTCTTTGTATTTCTGATTTTGTAAGGAACTTTCAAGAAATTTCGAATCACATTTAAACTAAGTGTTTAAATTTGATTCAAAGACTTAACTAAGTGATTAAATTTGATTAAAAATTCTTTGCAATTTCGTTACATGATGAAAAATACAAGTAAGAATAGATTTTTCCTTATCAGATCAACCCAATGTATAAAATACAGTCAAACGCTCTTCTACTCTATATTCTTAAATCTGTTTTAATTCATTTTGCATACTCCTTGAAACTATTCCGTAATATTTTTGAATTTTTTTCTCCATGGTTAACCAGTTGTGCATTCCCAAGACTCAAAACATGCTAGAGAATGTCATCATCGCATACCTTTTGTGGGGCGCTACTTTACACACCAATAACCAAATCAAAAAAAAAATATGTTGGCCTAAAGGCGCCCAACTGGCTGACTTCTCTAACCATATAATGCCAGATTCGTGCTCGTTTGCGGCCATGTCTCAAAGTCTGTCTCCCCCTTAAAATGCTAATTGACCAAGAGCCCCCCAACCAGGCGCCAAGTGTCCAAGTCAAGCAAACCAAAACAATCTATCAATATGCAGTAGCCAGCAAAACCAAAAGACAAACTATATATACCTATATAGAAAATGTATGTATGTCTATATGTTTATGTGATATATAAAGTATGTGTAATTTGATTTGCTTGCAAATTTGTTGAGTGATTTTTTTTTTTTTTTGATTACATAAGCAGAAGTACAAGAAAATCAATAAATTTTTTGCAGCAGCCAAGTCAAAATCTCAGCATCTCCCCCTCTTTTTGTATGTATGTATTTTGGGCCAATTGATTTTTTTGCGGCAGCTGCATTTTGTAAATTTTATTTTAGGCCAGTTTATGGATTTTCTCATTTTTTCTCTATGGGCTGTCAAATGATTTGCAATCAAAATGTTTTTCTTGTAATATTTCAAATTAAAGACACTAAAATTGACGTATCGATAAGCGAAATAACTAATGTTGAGAACAGGTTGTGACAATGTGTTGATGATTTCCAATTCAAATATATTTTCAAAATTATGTTGAAGGTGTTTAACTAATTACATTTTTATACTCTAATGATTGAAGTTTGTTGAAAATGTGTAGCAGTTTGTAATGCAAAAAAAATTATTATTTGTTAAGCATAATATAAGTCTTTTGTATAGGATTAGACGCAAATGAATATAAATATTTTTCTTAAGACTTAATTTGTTTTACCTAATTGTAAGAGGGAAAATATCATTCTCTCAAATAATTCTAGACTCTTTTTACGAACATCTAGTTAATCTGATTAATTCGATTTATCCTTGGTTCCATACAATTTCAGTTATCTTGAAAAAGCCATTAGTTTTTGTTTTCAGTTATAAACAATATGAGTGGGTTTCTCCTCATTATATTTACAACATATTTCTTTCTTAAATTTTTGTAGTAAATTGCTAGGTGAATAAATTTGTAAATTAATTACTAATTAATTTTTAAATGTTGTCAGAAAAATTGCTAAACTAACAGTCACTCTAATATAGTATCACCCAAACAGTATTCGATTAATAGTTAATTGTAAGTTATAGATATGTACATATATGATACAATATGGCAAATTCAAAAACAGTAAGGAAATTGCAATAATTGGAATATTAATTAGAATAAATTAAGTGTGTTTCTAATATATATGTATCTATAGATATTATACTCGTATACCTATGATTTAATTGGGAAAAAAATATAGAAAAATCAATATACTTCAAGTCCGTTTGGATTAATGAAATATAAGGAATAGATTGAGACCTCAATTTAGCTTTCTGGCCAGCCCGAAATACAAAAATCAGCCAAAATCTCTTTACCCAATTCAGGCTTAGTACCAAAAAAATACACAAAATGATCTTATAAAGAATAATGAAAAGATTAGTGTCGAAAAATGTTCAGGGCAACTGCTGCAGCTCATTGTCTACAAATTTGACACTTGCATTTGGACGTTTTGTTATAAAATTTATGGCTGAGCTTTTGTTTTTTCCTGTTGTATATGTATCTACCATTTGTATATAGAGTCTATATTTTCTTTGATCGAGTTTTATGTGCAATTAGTGAGAGCATTGTTTGTTTGTTTTTTTTTTTCGTGGCACGTTTCAATGTAATTAAAAAATCGCCGAAAACTGAAATCCAAAACCAAAACTTTAACATGTTACACAGAGAAAGAGTCACGAGAGAGAGAGAGAGAAAGAATGGAGGCTATGATAAGGTTTGTTGGGGGAAGGGGTAAGACTGCGATTTGGAACACCATGTAGGTGTCTGTTGTGGTTACATGTCTGTCTGCCTATCAGTCTGTCGGTTGGCCTGGCGTCTTGCAATTGCTGGAGATCTGAGACATTGGAAATGTCAATATTTGTTGCTGCCAAGCCAGTCAGACGCTTGGTCTTGGTCTTGGTTGGTTTTTGTTTGTCTGTATGGGGTTTGTTTGTTTGTTTTCGTCGCTCACATGTGGCATGCCCGAAAGTTAATGACTTTAACTATCTGCAGTTGTTGTGGTTACTAACCGCTAGAGGGAGTCTTGTTGTAATGTTAGTCTATTTTAGCTTAGGAAAATGTGCCACAATGTGTTCATTAGTTTTACCTTCAACTAATAAGGGAGCTCATTGTTTAATACAAAGCAAATTGTGTTCGCTGATGTTTTCTAAACTTGGCCAAAAACAAGAGTACTTCATTCATGAAATAATTGTGTCAAAGTTTTTGCTATTCGTAAATGATTTCATGTCATGATCTTTGTCACATGGAAAGCCACGAGCGAATTCCATATGAAATATATTTATAAAATAAATTTGTTTAGAGTCTGATTTTAAAATTTGTTTTCAAAGAATATCTCAAAAGTTTAATATAAACTTATTGATCTCTGCTCCTGGGTTACCTAGATGTTGCTTTTCTCATGTTTACACGAGAATTTAATGTTTTATAACAACAAAAGAGGCGCTAAATTTTCTATCGTAATTAGTCAACACTACTTCTGTCATAAAGAAGCCAATCTTGGTCACTCTCCCACTAAAAATAACAATTTTCTTTTAAAAATTAAAGAATAAGTACCAAAATTTCTTTTGTACTAAATTCTTTGTCATTCCACTTAAATTTAAGAATTTAGTTTGTTAAAAAATGTTTAACAATGCTTTAACATCTAAATATCATTCCAAGAATAAGTGATAATTTGATTAACAAAAAGTTTATCATATAAAGAAAAAATTATTTCTGAACCAATACCAGAGCTCTCCTTCTTCATTGATTTTAGCTCATTTATTCTTTACGGCCACAAACCCATAAACTCTGGCAAATTTATAAACAATATCTTGCGGCACCCACCCCATACATAAGTTCAAACTAAACAAAGATCTTTAACAGTTGCATTTCACTTCATTTCGAAAGGTAAAGTACAGGCAAAGTCTGTTGTCTCAATATTTTGCCATGAAAGAGAAATATTTTCTCCTGCATTTCCCTTTCCGCCTTCATACATACATATTACGAGTAGATGCCAACTTCTTTGCCGCTTCATCACAATTTAAATTTGCAAAAGAAGAAAAATTTTTGCCGTTTCATTTAAACACTGCCGCTCCGATGTTTACGCATCGGCACAAATAACAGACGTCAAAATGGGGTAGGGGAAAAACAACAGAAAATCATTTGAAGTGCATAGATCAAAGTGACCGAGGCGCCACGCCAAGCCAAGGCAGAGAGTTGTTGGTGGTTCGTTGTTGTTGCTGTTGTTGTTTTCTCTTTATGTGTATTTTGCTGTCTTGTGCCTGTGGGGCCAGGCGTCGTCTCTGACCTCAGACAACCCGGCACACGTTGCGGAGGATCGGATTCGTTGGTGAATTCGTTTGCGATTTAGGCCACAGAAAAAACCCAAATACCAAAAAAAGAGTTACCAAACAAATATGAAAACGTGACTGCAGCAATACAATTTTCATACCCCTTAACCTTTCAGTAATATGGCATCGAGAGTTTTTGAAATGCCTATAATCATCTATATTTTGTAGATTAAAGTTGTAAACAACAAATGAGTTCTTAGTACCTATAAGGTACTGATAGGATAGAAAATAAATTGACTAAAGCCCTTCCATATACCTGGTACCTTAATAAGATTTGTCTTTTGGATATTCAAGTAAAATGTTTCAGAACTAATTATATAAGATTCTATATCTTTCAGTTATTTCTTGTTACCAACTAAAAGTAGCAAAAGATTTGATGATAAACATGTAAACAAATTAAAATGAAATAATTTTTTTAATTTATCTGACATCGTAACAAAAGTTTTTAAAATCAGAACTTGCCATAAGTTTTACTAATTTACAAGCTAGTAAATAGGGTATAACATAATCGCTGCTCATTTGGTAGTTCAATTTTCTTTACCACTTTCAACTTTGACTTGTCAACAGTTAAAAGGTCTTAATTAAAAAGTGAAATTTTCCCTAAGCTTATATTTTTTATTTTCTTAACTATCTCCCCTTTTGTTTTTCCCATTTCTAAGCTATCTCAACATTTCCATTTTCTTTCTCTGTCGTTAGCTGATTAACCTCAATGTAAAACCACAAATGAAGGTTTCACATTTCCGGTCTTTAATTGGAAATTGATTTATATATCTACATAGATACATTTAGTATTTAGTTTCCCATTTTCATTTCCATTTCCATTATCTCTCCCTCCCTTTAGTTTGTTGACTAATTTGACTGTTAAATGAGAAAAGTATTCGTACAACATTTTGAGATCTTGTTTAAGATTTTTATACCCTTGCAGAGGGTATTATAAAATTGGTCAGATGTTTGTAACGCACAGAAGGAGACGTTTCCGACCACATAAAGTATATATATTCTTGATCAGCATGAGAAGCTGAGTCGATATAGCCATGTCCGTCTGTCCGTCCGTCCGTCCGTCCGTCCGTCCGTCCGTCCGTCCGTCCGTCCGTCCGTCCGTCCGTCCGTCCGTCCGTCCGTCTGTGCAAATCAACTTCACGCTGGCATCTTAAGAGCTATCGGAATGAAATTTCATATTTGAGCTACTTTTAGCCGGGAGATAATAGAGTATGAAAATTGTCAGGATCGGACTACTATATCATATAGCTCTAGAGCAAAAATTTTTGCAAAAATTGGAGTATCCCCATGAAACTTACCAATATAATAGAATTTGACATAAAATCTCAGATCCCAAAATTTGAATCTGATCGGATAAATAGAACACAAGTTACAGTCAATACAAATCGGTTCTACGTCATCAGCAAATCAAACAGAACACATGCATACGCACACACAGACGCAGCGCTACACGTATGTATGTATGTGTATGCGTGTTGTGCTTTGCTTAGAAATTTGTAGTAAAAAGAGAAATAATTTGAATGTTTTGTTTGTGTGTTGATGAATTGAGTTGCAAGGAAAGAAATTTCAAAATGTAAAAAAATTATTGCCAAGGACTGCAAGGGTATATAAACTTCGCCATTGCCGAAGTTAGCTTCTTTGATATTTTCTTCTCACTTGGCAACACCTTAAAAAATGTTTTGCTGGTGTTTTTTTCTCATTTATTTATCTAAAAGATTTTTCTGATTGTGTTTTTTTTTTCGGTCATTGCAAAATGAATGCTTAATTTAAGCGTCAAAAATATAATTTGCTTGCATTTTTTTCTTGCCGTTGTTGTTGTTGTTTCTTCACGCCAAAAACTTGTTTGTCATAATCAGATTTAATGAAAATTGAATAATAAATATTATCATGCGCAATCAACAACAACAACACCAGCAGCAAGAAAATAGGTAAGAAAATATCTTTCAAAAAATTGTTGAAAATTGCAACAAAAAGTTTTCAGAAGCTGAAAAATTACCCAAAATGAGGAATTAATGTTAAAGTTGCAGTTTAATGATTGAAGATTAAAGATAAAAATAAGTTATAGAGGCTTGTCGGCTTTTTTAAGTACTTATAAAGGAGAATGCTAACTCAAAAAGAACTGCTTAAAGTTTAGCAATTTTTAATCAGCTTTAATAAGTATATATAATAAGTAAATATTGACTTGGCTAAACCCAAATTTTTGTCTTCTGTGGGTCATGGGTTAAAGTGATTGCCACACATTCGATAAGCTAGTTTTTGTGGCGCCCTCGTTTGTTTTAACAATTATAGAAATATACTTTTTAGGAAGATTTTTTTTGTTGATCTTTAGAATATTTTAAGATATTGGACTAAGTACATATCATGACTAGACTTAACAAAATCGAAATGACATCTTAATATTTCCTAAAGAAGTCTTATTCTGCAAGATTCGTATTGACTTTATACATGTATTTCAGCTCCAAAATTGTAACCAAAATAAAATACACTCTGAAAGCAGCTCTAATTTTTCCTAATAGTATAAAGAATAGACGAGTCACCTTCAGGGTATACCAACTTCGATCCAGAACTAGCAAATTGTTTATATATTTGTTTACACTTCTTGTTCTTTCATTATGAACTGAACTATTAACATTCGTTTTGGCCTCTCTGTCAACCAATTCACCTCCCAAGAAACTTGCTTAATTAAGCAATTCCAATTAAAATCAAAGATTTCAGTTTTGGTTTTGTGCTTTTTTTGCTCTTTTAGCCACGCCCACCCAGAAGGTAACACCCACCAATGAATACAGTGTGGTGTGCTTACTTTCGCCTATCGAGAAAAAGAAACCAACTAAACGCAGTCTAAAAAGTTTTTCTTGCACTCAAATTGCATTTCCTGTCACTTTGGTCGAGATCAGCTTTAGCTCTCTAGCTAAACTTATTGGGTGTGTTCCATTGCCTGCCTAACTGTCTGGTATGGCCAAGTACCCTTCTTTCCCCCTTTGCCAGAAAAAAAAAACTCCATACACACACATGAGACATGCAAAGTTTCATGTCAGAGTCAAGTCAGCCTCTGCGATTGCTCATGTGGGTGGGTGTGTCTCATGGGTGTAGAGATAGTCTAAGTGTGCGTGTGTGTGTGTTTGAGTGTGTGTGTGTGTGTGTGTGTAGTATAAGGCTACATCAACACCAACACCATATCCATAAAGCTAAAGCCAGTTACTGTTACATGACATATGATGTCAAAATATGAACAGCAATCGGATGATGTAAATGATAAATGAGTGGATTTTCTGATACCCTTGAAAATAACAAAATTGTTTGCCAACCAAAGCAAAAGTAGCCAAACAAGAAAAATAGCTTAAAAATAAACAATACCACAAAATAAAAAAAAAAAATTGAATGATATCTATCAATTAATAATTAAATCAGAATAGATAAACTTGTAAGGCATTACGAATTTGAACTTGGCATTTAAGAAACTTAAAGGTCTTAGAGGCTTTTGGACTCTGCATTTATAATATCGTAAGATGATAAATAATTTTGTCATAAAATTGCCAAAAATAAGACATTAAATGAAGAGGCATAAAATATAGCATTAGGCGATTTCTGGTTTTGTTATAAAACGCAATTCATGACAGACCAAAATAAAAATTGAAACTGAAATTTGGGTTTTAAAATTTTGAGGATTGGAGAACGTTTGAAATTTTAAGTCAAAAGCTTAAGACTAGCACTCATAATAAATATTTTATAATATTCCCATATTAATTAAATCCAAATGAGACTTTATTACACGAACTAGAATCAAATTGAGACAGATCTTCCAGGGCTGCTTAGTTGATCGTGCACTTTGCAACACTTCAAACTCCACAATGAAATAGATAAACAGATTTTTCCAACACTAACCAATTATCTTTTTTAAATTTTTAAAACATTTTTTACTCAAACAGTTATTAGCCAACTGAATATTTTTTAAGTTGTAGATGTACGTACTTATTTATGGTTAACAAAAATAGTAAAGTTTATCCGATTTAAAGTAAAAACGACTACAGTCATAGTTAAATAAACAGTGTGACCAGAGCTCACAAATTTTATATAGAATCGAAAACGGGACCAGGCCTACTAATGTCTTATTCAATATTTGAAAACAAATTTTGAATGGGACTAAGCAACAGCTCAAGCTCAAAGTTCCTTTACATTCTACAAAATATTACACAAAGTTATCCTCCCATACACTTAGGCTTAGGGTTATCGAAATCAGGCAAAATCGTTGGAGGCTAATTAGTAAAAAGTAATGGTTTTTGACCATAAATTATTTATTTCAACTATTTCAATCAATTACCCCAAAAGCAATAACAAATTTATTATAAAATCTTCTTTTATGTTTATAGAAAATAAGCCAAATGGAAATCACTTCAACTCTTTAGTCATTGTAAAAATATTTTAAAACTCACTTAACATCTCCCTAAATAAGGGTCATAATAGTGAAAACCATAAGTTTCAAGTTCTTTTGACATTAATTTCCCATTATTCTGAAAAGTCTTGTGACTACTCTAAGACAAAGAAAAAACATTGGTTAACTAACTTGGCCTGAAGACTGAAATGAGTTTTTCGCCCCTACAACTAAAAATAATAAAAGGAAAACTATATATTTTCTACAGTCACGTTTTGATGGGTTTTTGCCTAATTGCAGTTGATATTTAATTACAACGTTGCTGCCCAGTTTGGCTAAATTTTTAATTAACTTTAAGGCAGACCACAAATTGCATATATATATATATATAGTGTCTAAGTATATATATCCATTTTAGCTTTATTAGCGACATGTATTTCGAATTTAAACTCCCCCAACAAGAGGCCAGGAAAAAAAAGCAAAAAGTGTTGTTGTTTTTCTTCTTATCGATTAAATGGTTTTCCATTTTATTTTTCCGACTGGTGGGAAAACAACGAAATTGAAAATGCCTCAGGTTATAGCGTGCATAATTCGTGGGTCTCTATCTCGTTTGGATTTGGTTTCATTTTTGAATGGGGGGTGGGTTGGGTTTGGGGAATTCAACAAATAGTTTCGTTAATTGAAATAAAATTCGATTTGACGTTTTTATGGCATGTGGAGATAGTTTGGTTAAATACGTAAGAAGTTGCGTTTTTTTTTTTTTTTTTTTGGTAAGTGTGAAAGTTGTTTGATTTTTTTTCGGCTAGAAAAAGATGCAACCAGTTTAAAAAAAAGTGCAAACGTGAAGTTTATTTACGGCGTGTGAATGGGCCATAAAATATATGGCAGACATTTACAACCGATTGGATGACAGAGAGAAAAATAAAGAAAAATTGAGACAGAGATAGAGCGGAAGGAAGGTAGCAAAAAAGATGTTAAATCTTTATAAAAAAAATTTAATTTCAAATAATGCATAAAGGTTGATTGCTTTTGACATTATTTATTGTTAGGTACTAAAATTTCACAAATTTTAAAATTTACTAGTTGATTTTTTATTTTTATTGTTCATTGAATAATATTCTGCATAATTTTACCTAGATCTCAGACACTTCATCAGTCTAATCACTTGCAAAATATCTAAACGATTCACGTAGGCCACATTAAAAGCCATTCAAAACGAAAATCATCAAACGCCACCGCCAAGCCACTTGACTTTTCTCAAACACTTCTCGTCTCTGTGTGTGTGCGCAAAAAAGCAAACTAACCAACAAAAACTTGCCATTATTTCATCTCCTTCTCTTTTCCAAATGATGTGCCAAAAAGTCAGTTTGTAATTCAAAACTCAACCAAACTAATGTGCATAAATTTGCACGCACAAAAACTGTCAACAGCCAAAAAGCAGCAAAAATAAATAATAATAATAAGAAAAAAACATTAAGCAACCGCCAACACTTTCAATGCAAAAAAATTACTAAAAAAACTAAACAAAAATTATTACCAGCAGTAGGAGAAACCAAAAATTGTATATGAAAATGCAATTTTTTTTCTTCCTCAGAGGTGCGCCAGAAATTTGGCACGGATATTTTTCTCGGGCATGTGAATGTGACATTTACAAAAATTACAAATTTTCAATCCGATCTGAGCATTTGGTTATTCGCTTACCCCGTCATAATTTATGTTTCCTGCTGAAAATTTTTGAAAAAATTTGTTTTTTCAACTGACTTGGCTCATTATTCAATGACAAGCGGAAAAATTAATAAATATTGTAAAATTTTTGCCACATTTAAAATGCAAATTAATGTGCCATTCATTAGACACCGGCTGCAATTCATCATTTTCCTTCAGTTTTTAGCAGTTTGACAAGCTCATGGACCAAAGGTCAAGCATAATACCCTGCATTAACATATTGCTATAAAAAAAGAGTGTATTGAGTAGAGGAAAATAAACAGGTTATTGACAGCATTTTCAAAGACTGAGCATTAAAATGTTTTCCTGACAAGTAGAGTTATATAGAATGGAGTTATATGAAACCATAGAATGGTTTCAGTGTTGGAAAATGTGCTTAAAGCCAAGGGTTGTCATATAGCTTAAAAATTTCCATCACAAGTTTTAATAGGGGCTTTAATACATCGTCAGGGCACATCCCGTTGTTTTCCGAAATATTTAGAATACTAAAATCCTAAGATAAATGTTTTATTTTTAAACAGTAGTAGAAATATTAAAGTTATTTTGATTACAGTTGACCTCTATGCAGAGGACAAGAGACTATGCAGTCTGTAACAGTTTGTAGTCTCTTTGTTACTGAATTCGAAAAAAAGAAAGTTTAAAAATTTCCCCTTAGGAATCAATAATTCTGAAAAGCAAATGAAATAGAATTGTCACAAAACTTTGTACCTAAATCAGCCTTTGAGGGAGATTTTACTCAGCGAATTGTAAGTTAAAGTTCAGCTGGTTTAGCGATGTGACTTGCTATCAAAATTGTATATTTTAAGTAAGCTGACATATGTATGTACTTTTTTAATCGATGTAACTCGCTTTGATTAAACTTGGCAAAAATTGGAAAAAATTTCATAAATGTTAGTTGTATATGTTTGGTTTTTTGAAGCAAAGTCGCCAACTCTGGCTAGTAATGCCATAGTTTATGATAGGAAATAAAGAGATTTTCATATTGAATTTGAAAATATGTACACACATAGACACACACAAGCACAGATGTATGTACATTGGTAGATACCAACATTTATTTTTATGGCCAATTGCCACTTGCATTTCAACTCGAGCAACTTGTGACTCCTGCCAAATGGCCAGACGTTTGCCGGTCCAAGTTTTAAAATAGACCGCAAAAAAAATAGACATAAGTTAGATGGCGCGACATCTTAACGGTTTAACTGTCACCTGAATATGATCACATAAACTGTATTATTTGAGATTTGGTGAGCAGAAAATTATTGAGACATCAGGATTAAGATGCCGAATATTTATGGGCAAATAAATGAAAAACTAATTGTTTCGTCATATGAAAATACATTTTAGTTTTCTTCTCTAATCATTAACACTTTTCGCGTAACTTGCTGCAACTTTAATCACGATTTTCCAATCTCAAATTAAGACAACTTCTCAAAGATAAATGCATACAATCTTAGAGCTTAATGTTGGCACTTTCATATCCGAGAGGCCGGCACTTATCAAGGCGCCGGCGCCGTTGACGTTGCTGATGCTGTTGCTGATCCGACACCCAACACACACACGAAACCATTCATTATGGACAAACAAAATGCCCATAATTAATTTTTTCTATTATTTTCCAAGAAGTCAAACACAATTTGCACGAGACCAAGATACTATGCCAAAGACTATTATGACATGCCAAAGCCGAGTTCGATCAAAGAAAGCATAAATAAAATACGAAAAAAAAAGGAACTGGAGGAACTGGTTACTCAGATCGAAATGAAATTTATGCAAACGGGTTAATTAACTACAAAAAAAAAATGAAACAAAAACAAGGAATATAAAAAAATAATAATTTGGAACAACTACGTCAGTTTGGGTGGTCTCCACCACCGCCTCCTTCTCTTCCTCTTAACTTAGCTACGTTCTCTCTTTAGCACCATCTCTGCACCACCATCTGGGCGATGAAATGTGGGTCAATCCAGTGGGCGGTTGGCTAACGAGGCAATAACCTGCAGTTAACTGCAGCTTAACTATCGCCGTTGGTTCCACCAGTTAAATTTGTATTCATCGTTTTAACAATTCGAATGCCAAATCTAACATAAGCTCAGTCAGTCAATCATTCATTCAATCGCCCATTCATTCATTCATTTATGCAGTCCTCAGTCCATAGCGTGTTGCCACAAGATTGTTATCGCAGTTGCCTACTGAGGCTTAATTGCTGCTTGATTACTTGTGGAAAAATATCAATCGACATTCGATACATAAAAAAATACACTAACTTTAATTGACTTTCCTTTGGGATTTTCATGTGGAGAAAATATAAATTGGATGTGCTTATTGGCAAACAAGTTTCTTTTTTTGCAAAGCAATTGGCCGCTCCTTTAAAATGATTTTGGAAACTCTTTAAAACCAATATAAAAAGGAAGCAAAAATATATAAGCCATTAAACAAACCAGCCCAGAAAACATTAAATTTATGTCATGTAAAACTAAAGAAATAAAAAAAATGGTTACCTGCTGATATATCCTTTTGATAAATTTGATAAGTTTAAGACGATACTCTTTCTAGAAATATTTCCCCTCTTTAGATAGTGTATTTAAATTGGTCGCCTGATATATTTTTAATGTGTTACACTGACTTTTTTCTTGATCTGAGATTTATGATAATTGATTGTCTTGCGTTGGTGCTGCATTTGACCATAAGCTTGATTTTTCTCGATTTTTTCCTCTCCCCTTATACGTTTTGCAATCGCTGACTGAGTCGAATTCTACGCACTCGATTCGACTAAGCATAAATCATTTAATCAATATTTTGTGTCATGTTGTAAACAACAAAAGTTGTCAGTCTATGAAACACGTGCTCTAAATTTTGGCTGAAAGGATATATATGTATGTATGTATATAGAATATATTCGTACATACCTACGAGAGTGGTCTCAGAAGTAGCTAACATATTATGATTTATTTCTCTTATTACATGGCACTGTAAATTATTCTTGGTCCAGTTTGTAAGGACTGATTGAAAAATCATTAGACAACATGTTGCTATCTCATTAAAGATACTGAAGTTAATTGAATCATTGTAATGGTAACTCCACGTCAGTATCCCTTACTTTTCCGGCTACCCTCGCAAATGCATAACTTTTTTGTTGTTGTTAAATCAAATTTATATGTCCATTGCAATTAAACTGTCAATGTTGTTATTTTTTCATTTGTTGAATTATTATTGTTTAATTGATAATTTATGTGACTTGGAGTTTGGATTTGTGACAGTGTTGAAAAGAGCAAGACATGACATTTCCAGTGCTCAATACGTGCATATGATTAGTTTATCTCTAGAAATGACCTATGGTCAATCTCTGTGATAGAAACGATGCCCTTCGACTTCGGAAGCAAATAACTTGACTGTCTAATTGCTACTTACAGCCCACTGCCAAACGAAGACAACTCGGCTCCAACTCCAATCTATCAATCTCAAGTCGTACAAAACGCCCATACAAAATGGTTGGAATAAAAAAATACTTTACAATTTTACGCACATTTCAAGTTAAAAGAACCGTTCAACGAACGGAAGTGCACTTAAAACTGCCCACAGAGATCACTGCTGACCAAATAAAAAACAAAACGTGATCATTAATTCAAAAAAAAAAAAAAAAAATAAAAAGGAAAAACTCGAAACAAAATGCAAAAATAGAAACAACAACCCAAAACCAACCCACGCTCTAACTGCGACTCTCAAACTGTAAGACATGACCAAACGCAGTTTTTAGCTTAAAAGGAAGGATTCGTGTGATCAATGTGATTCTGATTGTAAATCCAAATGACATCATTTTGAAAATCAGTTGATTGAACTCTTTCCGTATTGGCAAAAGCCTTTCTCTTAGTCAAACATTGTCGATGTCTTTTCACTTTGGCTTTTTCCATTCATGAAAATGCAAATCTTCAACTCAAGCACTTGACAGCCTAAGCCAGTCTTAAAGATGCAGCCTCAAGTGTCTTGAGGCTAAGTTTTCATCTCCTTCGTCTCCTTCTCAAAGATCCAGACGACTACGACGACAAAGACAACGCTGCTGAACTACTATCACCAAATCGCCTTCGTCTTGTGTCGCGTGCTAGAGGCTAGGCTTGTTCATATATTTTTATATATGTGTACACTTCAATTTCGGTTACTCTATAAATTTGGAAAGTTATATGGAAAATTCGAATGAAGCTGAACAGAAAACATCTTTAAGACTTTTGTGTATAAGGCCAAGGTAAACAAGTATATTTAAACAATTCATTTACTTGAATGAAATATGATTCCGGTGGCCAGCCACTTTTCACGATGTGTACAAAAATTGATTCGAACATAATGGAAAATTGTCTTTACATTTTGGTTTTTAAATTTTATTTAGTTATATTCATTAAAATGTTGTGTGAATTGAGAATAATAGACCTACAAGTCCAGGATGTGTAAGACAAGATCTAAGAATATAAAGTTACTACAATTACAGATAAATTACAGATTTTATTAAGTTTTGTTCACTTTCGAAATTTCTTCAGGTCTTCAACAACAATTTAGGTAATTTTATCATAAAAAGTAATTAAATTTATTTAAACAAAAAAAATATTACAAATTTAATCTCTATCAACAAAGTAGTGCATTTACTTTGGACTTTTTAACAGAAATTTTTAGTTTTCAAATTTTTATACACATTTAATTCACAAAACGCTTTACGTATAGATCTTATTTTGTATGCTAGAATTATGAAAATCAACTAAAAATAAGACTGACTTCATTTTTAATGTGTATCTATGGGTTAGTTTAAGAATTCATTAATTAATTCAAATTGAGATGTTAACTCTAAAAAATGATTATTTAAAAAAGAATTAGAATACTTAGATTGTCGAAAGTATGAAACTAAGCGTTCTCCTTAAAAGTTTTTTTTTTGTTCATTAAGGAATACTGAAAACAGATATTTTCATTTTGGTTTTGAATATTTTCCTGCAATTTAACTAATTTGGTATAACAAATCTTTTGCAGTTTCGCATACTTTAAGACTTATTGAAAAAATATATAAATTTTGGTTTTCCGATTGCATTGAAATGCAATGCAATATATAATCGGCTTATTTGTTAAGATTTTTATGTTTTGTTTTTTTTTTTTTTAAAGAGCAACACAATTTCTTCATGTCTTGTGCTAATTTCTTAGCTTATATTTTACGATTCAGTTGTTGGAGATCGCGCAATCAATTTGAAAATTTTTGCGTTGGTTTTACCGGATTTATGAATGAATTTATTTTTGGTATATGCCTTCTCCGTCGCCGTCTCGTCAGTCACATATGTATGTATGTATGTGTATGTACATACGATTGACTAGGCAGGCAGACTTGTCTGGCTTGTTGCCTACCGCCTCCTCCTCCTCCTCCCACTGTTTTGACTCTGTGTATGGTCCGTCGCGTCGTCGCATTTGTCGTTTGTCGCCCGAATAGGAAACTCTATGCAAATGTGGGCGAGATGGCTGCCTACGCTAGAGAAACCAACCCACAACAACTGCCTGAATGAAGTTGGAGTAGAGCAATTTACCTAGAGGTGACCGGCTACCCGCTGCTTATATGCACATGCATTCAATATGTGGCCCAGTAACCGTAGAAAAGAAAGCCAACATTTTGATTAATTTGTCCTTGAATGATGATGAGGAAGGGGCTGAAAGTTCGTTAGTTAGTGGGGAAATGAATCCCTTTCCATTTTGCCATCAATAATCTGAAATTATTTCTTTTCTCTTACAGATTGTCATTGCAGTCCCGTTGGCTCGATATCCTCGACCTGTGATAAACGCAGTGGTCAATGCGCCTGCTTCGAGAATGTCACTGGGAGAAGATGTGATAAATGCAAATCGGGTCATTGGAATCTTACGCAAGGTGTTGGTTGTCTGGATTGTCAATGCGATGCTCACGGCTCACGGGGACATGAATGCAATCCATGGACAGGACAATGCGATTGCAAGATTGGTGTAGGAGGCCAGCATTGTAATGAATGCACCGAAGGTTTCTATGGCTTTGGCACGGAGGGTTGTCATCGTTGTGCGGCCTGCACGGCGGAAGGCCAAGTTTGTGATCCGCATAATGGTCGCTGCATTTGTCCGAAATTCACTCGTGGACTGGGCTGTGGCCAGTGCGTGCCTGGTACATGGGGCTGGCAATCGCGTTTGGGTTGCCGCGAATGTGAATGCGATCATATTGGCTCCATTGGGCAGTTCTGCTCGCCTACGGATGGTCAGTGTGAGTGCCGTGAGGGATATGCTGGCAGGAATTGTGACTCCTGTGCTGTGGGCTATTTTGGTTATCCAGAGTGTCGTCGTTGTGGTTGCGATGCTGATGGTTCATTTATGCGTTCAGATGGACTAATAGCTTGCGATTCGAATGGCCAGTGTCCTTGCAAAAGTTTGGTTGTCGGTCTCAAGTGTGACACTTGCATGCAGAGCACATTTGGCTTGTCTGTCCTCAATCCAGAGGGTTGTACTCGCTGCTTCTGCTTTGGTCGTTCGGGAGACTGTGAGCAAAGTGATCTATCTTGGGGTCATATACGCATGGCGGAAGCAAGGAATCTGAGTGTCCATCAATTGCATGCCCAGCATGCGGCTGGCGGTGATTATGAGTACATTGTTGTGGTTCAAATGGAGGGCAGCATTTACCATCGCCAGGATGCCGAGATTCAACGAATGAATGATTTGAATTTGGTTCCCAAATCCACTGGCAATGTATCGATTGGAGCTTATGGACAATTCTATCAACCCTTGTACTTTCAATTGCCACCACAATTCTATGGAGATCGCACAAGTAGCTATGGAGGCTATCTCTACTTTACTCTACTCACAGAGGGCGCTCATACACCGCTGGAGAGAAAGATTCTATCACAATATCCTTTGGTTCAATTTCACTCCCACTCCAAGCTAGTTTTGGATTTCTACGAGTATGAGGCATTTGAATATTCCCTCAATGTCACCCATCGTGTGCCATTGCATGAATCCTATTGGAAATATCATCACAATAATCAGGCCGTCGACAGGAGCACCTTAATGGCAGCTCTTCAGAATGTAAAACATATTTTTTTGCGCGCCTTTGCCTTTGCCGAATTCGATCAAGTTGTGTAAGTTTTGAAAAGAGAAATCTATGGGGGAGTCTATGTAGGCTAATGCTTTTACTATTTGCAGGCTGCAGAATGTCCACATGGATGCGGCCATCTATGTTCAGGGATCTACCAATCTAATTGCCAAGGGTGTGGAACGCTGCAAGTGTCCCAAACGTTTTGATGGTCTATCCTGTCAGGATCCTGGACGCTCTTTCTATCGTTGGCGCAATTCCAGTGATGTGGACAGCGTTTTCATTGAAGATCTCATTGGACGTGCGGCTCCTTGCCATTGCAATGGTCGGAGCAGTGATTGTGATCGTGAAACTGGCGTTTGTGTGGTAACTAAAGGAGGAGACCTTTGAAACTAAGAAGAACAATATTTACATTTACCTTTTGCAGCACTGTCGCCAAAACAGTGGAGGAAGTCATTGTCAGCATTGTGCTGATGGCTTCTATGGTGATCCGAATTCTCCGCATGGTTGTCAACCGTGTCCTTGTCCAGAAACCAATAGGAATTTCGCTCGTGGCTGTAATGTATGGGAGGGTGAAGTGAGTTGTGTATGCAAACCAGGTTATACGGGAAGATTATGCGAACGTTGTCAAGTGGGTTACTTTGGCAATCCCATGGTGTATCCGAATAGCTCCTGTCAGGCATGTCAATGTAATGCCGATGGCATACGTGCAGAGGGTTGCGATGCAGAGACCGGACAATGTTATTGCCGTGAAGGTGTCTCCGGTTTAAAGTGCAACAAGTGTCTGGCTGAGAGACATCATCTCGTAGAGACTGGCTGTAGGGGTAAGTAGAGGGATTCCATTATTCAGAACGGATTTGAAAACTTTATCGATTCTTCTTTAACAGTTTGCGACAATTGTACGCTCTTGCTAATGGACTATGTGGAGCTTATAGGGCATAAACTACGTCGTGGTCTTCACAATATGGATCTAACTGGCATACCAGCTCCATATATGAAACTCACCGAATATGAAGTAGCCTATGACAATTGGCAAGGACGTCATCAGGATTACACTCAAGCTAAGCAGCTTATTTTAAGCTACGACATGGCAGGAATCTCGAAACTCGATGCTCATGCTGAAAATGCTAAATTTCAGTCCCGCAAAGCTTTGACCACCATAGGAAAACGTCAACATGCTTTGGGATCAATGCTGTCCGATTCTCGAGTTCAGCAACAAAGTGTAAGCCAAATACGTTCGGGAATTTTGCATACACTACACGATTTAAAGAACTATGGCCAAGGTGAGCAACATTTGAGTTTACCAACTGCTTTAAAGCAGGCTCGCTTTTATCTGGAGGCCATTCAAATGCACGACCATCAAGTTTGGAACATACGTAATACCAGCAGTTGCGCCTGGATGCATTTCTATGCCACTGGCAATGCCTCGGATGCTGCCTTCGATGAACAAGGACGTCTAGAGATGCTCTGGCGAGATCTTAATCAGACCAATTATCGTGTCTCCGATATGAGAATCCAAATTGATCGCACCCAGGAGGTAGAGAATGAAGCCGAGGACATACTTGAACATATCAAGAATTTAAGTATTCATGTCAGAGAATCTCATGAGGAGCTTACAGATTTGGGACAGAGCGTAGATCAGCATTTGAATCAGACTTTTGCCGAACAAGGTGAAACTGCCGTGCAGACTATTTATCAACTTCACAAGCAGCTCAATCAAGATCTCAATCAATTGGATGGCTCAACATCACTTCTGAACTCCACGCTTGTTCATCAGGCTGAACAACAGCGCGAAGTGCGCCGCCATTGGCTACCCAAAGCGGAGAAACATGCCGATCATTTGCTAGAGCGTTCCAATGAGTATGCACGGCAATTTCAGCCAACAAGAAATGCAGCACGCATCGCCATGTTGGCCAGCTCAGCCCACACGAACATCTCGATGGCCATCAATGATGCACGTCTAGCCTCTTTTCAGGCCAAGGAGCGTGTCCATGAGGCTCAGCATACTCTTTACCCCACAGATGGCAATTCCATGATCGATCGAGCCAGACATTCTCTACATCGTTCGCAACAATTGCAACAGGAGGCCATTAAGCAAATGCACAAGTCGAATGTCCTTAAGCAAAAGGTGCAGAGACAGGAGCAACAAGTTGAGGGTATTAAGACAACCATCATTGAGACCGGACAACGGAACAATAACATTTCCAGTCAACTTCAAACTCTGACCAATGCGGCCACTGCTCATCGCCATGCCAAAGAGAGTCTAGACTCGGCCCACCGAACCGGTGAACAGATGCGTGCCGAGTTGCGTAAGGTCAAAGAACTGCAGCATTCTATACACCATATGAAGAAATCATTTGCCATGCTAGAACCCGATTGGGAAATCAAACTGGGCATGGCCGAAGAGAATATTTCGCTAACCAAAACTAATCTGCGTCTGGCCAATGTTTCCCTAAGCTATATTGAACAACAGGCAGCCAGAGAGCAAGATGTCTTTGAGGTTTGGAATAACTCCATGGCCACACAATTGCAACAATTAAGGGACTTGATAGCAAAGGCAAGACATGCAGCAGAGGCAGTAAGTTCTTAAATTGAAAATAAATCTTACTTGAGAATAGTATTTCACCTTCTTCTACCATCTACAGATTGATGTCTCTTTGGAATCAGTGGGACCTAAATGCAGTCGTTTATATCTGCCAGCTTCGTATGGACTAACCACTTCCAATACTTTACATCTTAGCTTTGCTCTCTCCAATCACATAGAGAGCTCTCCATTGATCCATGTGGCAGGCACCGAAGGACGTCATATTACCCTGGAGCTCTACAAAAGACGAGTGCGTCTTGTTTGGAATTTGGGTGGTACAACGGAGACAATAACACATCCTTTAGTAGTACAGACAAGAGATCCCAAATTCGATGATGCCTGGTATCATGTGGAGGCGAATAGAACTCTTAATCTTGGGTCGCTGCTAGTGCGAAGAATGAATAATTTTGGTGTATTAACTCCAGAGAATCCAGTGATTACCACTGGGTCAACAGACGCGGAGCACACACGTTTTTATCAGTCGCGCAATGAACGCATCTCTCTGGGTGGCTTTGGTTCATCCAAGGATCTACAACAGATGACCAAGGGTCTTAATGTCGTCGTTCATCAAGTGGTGGTAGATAACAAGCCATTAGGTTTGTGGAATTTTGTTGGCACTGAAGGACGTTGTGGCGGTGCCATGATTGGAGCCAGAGAATCATCAGCTTCATCTGAGGCACGTCATTTCAATGGCCTGGGCTATGCCCAGCTGCAAAAGATGCGTCCACGTCCATATCGCAAGAATGTGTTCTCCTTGCAGATGACTTTCCGTACACTCGATGAGAATGCTTTACTCTTCTTAGCGGTTGACGACAAAAATGTAAGTTTTAATTATAAATTATTGAAGATAAAATGAAACTTATCTCTTTTTCTTAGAATCGCTCGGTGTCGGTAACCTTAAGTCGAGGCCGCATTATGTTCCGCATTGACTATGGCGATGAATCCAAGCTGGAGATAAATACCACCAAAAAGTATAATGTAGGACAATGGATCAAGATCGAAGCTGCCAGAGAGTTCTCGGCCAAACGAAGCACAGAGAATGGCATTTTGCGTGTGAATAACGATCGACCCATATCGGGAGCACCCACTTTGCCTATTAATGGTCATATGTTGCCAGATCTATCAAAGGCAGTGTATTACTTGGGTGGTGTGCCGCCAGGTGAGTGTTTCCATAGTCTCTTTAAATACTCACTTCATTCTTTTATGAACTTACAGGCTTTACGTCAGGAACAACTAAAGCCCCTGGAGCAGATAATCCCTTCCTCGGTTGCATGAAGGATGTCCAAGTGAATGGTGAAACCTATGACCCACTTGAGAGCTCAATTTACTTTGGTGTGGAATCCTCGTGCAAGGAAATGATTACAAAGTTAGTATATCCCAAACACTAAATAAAAAGTGTTAAGCATCTTTTATTTTCTACTCAGGGCTGGCTTCTCAGGCAATGGTTATCTAGAGTTGCCCTCGCAATCCCTCCGAAAACGAGCCAACACTGGCTTAGTCTTCCGCACTTTACAACCCGATTGCCTATTACTCTTGTCTGCTTATCCACCTGAAGTTCTTGAAGACTACGATTCCAAGGACATAAAGGGCAACTATTCTATGAGCCTGATCGATGGACAATTGCAAATTTGGATCAATTCCGGACGCAGTTTCATCAAAATGTACTCGAATGGCAGTCAATTGAATGACGGGGAATTGCATGTTATACAGCTAATTAAAACGGGTCGCAAATTGGAACTAATGATAGACGACGAACTGCAGGATACAAAGAGTTTGAGTGGCACACCAACGGTGATAAGCTTACCCCGAGAGGCTGGTGGTCTTTACATTGGCGGAGCACCACCATATGAAAGCTATAACCCACTGGCTCCGACTTTTGTAAAACTCGAAGGAGCCATACGCGATGTTGTCTTTAATAATCGGACAGTAAACTTCAATGATGCCATAACATTTGCCAATGTTCAGATAGGACGTAACGGACCAGTGATGGGAAATCTTAAGAGTGGCCTTTATGATGTTCTTCTTAAGACAGAACCAATGATTGGCAAGAGCTTCACAGCCTCACCCGAGGGATGTAAGCGGGTAAGTTATTGAAAATATCTTATAATGCTCTTCATTTTTGGTGGATTTTGGATTGGTGTGGTTGAAAAGAGAAGAATATTATCGAAAAGGGAAATCGATTTGCATACACTTGGAGAAAATTAGAAATCAAAACGAGGTTTGCTAAATTTAGAAACAATTTATAAGAGTTTTGAAGGGTTTTATAAAACTTACCACTGTCTCAATTCAAACTTTCTAACTTAATAAGAAATGATTGAAGAAATATCTATATCGAATATAGTTTATAATTAGACAAATATCGACCAGTCGATAATTATTAATCGATAATCGAAATCGATCGTTAGTGCCGTCGATCTCTACTTTCCTGGGAAGGTCAATGAAGTTCCCATTTAAATTTGATTCTAACTTTTCTCTAGTGCTATGCAAATCGATTGCATGTAAATAGCCAATTTGTCCTGCTTAACTTATTACGAAACCGAAAAAAAAAATGAAAATGTTTTTCTTTGTTCTTATAGGATTTTAGTTGCTAAGCAATTTACAAGAATAAAAAGCTTCAAGCGCTGCGCTGAATATGAAAGCTCTTTTGTATACTAATTTCGCCTAACCTAAGCTACTCTCTATGTGGTCTCTACATGTGGATTAATCAATCAGTCAAACAATCAATCATCAAAACAAAGAAACCCCAAAAAAAAAAAAACATAACCTCAATATTTAACCAAGAATAAAACTTCATCCCGATGATGGGGAATCATGATTTAACTTTAAGCTGCCATATAAAGCTAGTCTCTAAGTTGGTTACTGAATTATACATATACATTACACATACATACATATAATCACACATTTTCTACAATTTTCAATTAGATATATACAAACATGCCTTACGTATCCTGTAAATATATACATATTTTAAACATCAATCATTTTTTTATACCTAGTCATAAGATTTAAACAAAAAGAAAATCAATCAACTGATCAAAGAGTCATTATAAACATATATTTGCTTTTTGTTCATCTTATCACTCATCTTCATCCAACGCTTTGTGTACGTTTTTGCTTTCATAAATGTATCATACATAATATAATTAACTCAATTATTTTTTCACACTTTCAATTGTTATTCATCAATAATAATAATAAATATCATTTTAACCAATGCAAACGAATTTATTTTACTCGCAAAAAAAAAAAAACAAAATAAAAGCTCAGAACTAACACAAAGTCGTCGTGGGTGAGTTAAGTAACATTTATAACCATGAGGCAAGTTAAAACTGAAATTGATTTACAAACAATTCTTTTGCAGATTGGCAGCTATTCATATGAACCGAATGCCTTCAAATTTGGCGATGATTTGTATAGCTACTCCCAGTTGAAACTCCCCGAACGACATTTCTGGCAGCGAAATTTCCATTTCACATTCGATTTTCGATCTTTCTATCCCAATGGTATGTTATATTTATCACCTGGCAGCAAAGAGAAGCCCAAACACTATGTGGCCCTATTGCTGAAAGATGGACAATTGGTGCTCATAGTGCGGGGACGTCGACGCGAGGAGCTGCAATTGACGGCCAAGCTAAATGATGGTGAATGGCATCATGTGACAATCAATTGCCATGAACGCAAGGTCACCATGTCTGTGGAGATTGGACGCACGGATCAGAAGACTTCGGCCCAAATGAAGGTGCCCAAGAAAATTGGAGCCGCCCAGCTAATGTTTGTCGGAGGCCTGCCTCAAGCACCTGTCAAGGTGCCCGCTGAACTAGTCGCCCGTTTGGAGGCCTTCAAAGGATGTATACGACGTGTGAGCATTAATAATATAACCCAGGATTTGGCACGTCCTGGCAAACATTCAAATGTGGGACAATGTTTTCCCACTGTCGAACGTGGCAGTTATTTCCCAGGCGATGCATATGCCATATTTAGTAAGTAACTACTTGGCGATTTTGTATTGAAAACTAACTTTATCATATTTTGTGTAGAGAAAAACTTTCATGTGGGCAAATACTTGGATTTAGATATGGAGTTTCGCACATCGGAACTGGCTGGCATTCTATTAAGTGTCTCAGAGCCCAATGGCTTTCCAGCTTTATCTTTGGAGCTCAATAATGGAAATGTTAGTAACACGTAGGCCATGACTTGTCAAGAAACTAATTCTAAATCTCTTTTTATAGATTGTTTTCTCATACGATATTGGCGATGGAATACCTTTGCGTGTCGAGTCGAGTTTGCCTGAGAAATATGCCCTGTGTAACAACAAATGGCACAATGTATCGGCTCTCTATGATGGCGAACAGTTAGTGCTACGTATTGATCAATTGCCAACCACAATAAGTGCGGGTAATCTGCGCAATGCCGGCAAAGTGCAAACTCGTTCACCTCTTTTTATTGGTGGCCTATCAGGTGAGTTGTCCATACAACAAAAATGAAAGAATCATTAAACTCTAACATCATCTCCTTCACATAGACATAGCTCCCAGTGGTTCATTGCTTACCCGTGAGAATTTCAAAGGTTGCATTCGCAATGTTTCCATACGCAATGAGAGACGCGATTGGATCGATATGGATGATCTGCATAATGTTTTGCTCAGCGAGTGTCTCATCTCCAGTGAGGATAACTGAGCCAAACGTTGAGAATGTTCCGACTATGATGCGCCACACACCAAAACTTTTTCCAAAATGTATTGTGATCGAATTTTATAATAATCAATTTTGTACACTTAATTTTACACTGCCATACATAAGTTTAGTTTTAGAGTATTTTGCAAAATTTTCTTAATTGCCAGTGACTGCATTTGAAATCGAATTTTATTTTCTTTTGATTTATAATTTATTATCTTAATTATTTATCATGCAGTTTTTATTTATTTTTCGTTTTTTTTTTCAAGAGGCTTTAAGTTTGTAATTAATTTTTGTTTCTTAAACGATTTGATTTAAATGAATCTCCTTTTATTCCTATTTGTACAGTGATTTAAGTAGAATTAGTATTTAAATTTTCATTTGTATATACTGACAACAACAAAAACACACAACAGCCATTTACTTTGTAATATTCATGTTATCATTAAGATTTAGTATTTTAATAAATGGATGGACTTACTATAAAATGTAAATTCCAAAATTAAACTTCATTTTGAATTGGTTTCGTTTGTCAGTGTGGATAGATTAAAGATACATATAAATATATAGAATTTTTCTGTAGAATTAAATTACTGTCTGATTTGTCCTTAAAAAATATTTCAAATGTGAAAGCCCGAAAAAGTTATTTGAATTGTATTTGAGAATTGCTTTCCGACTTCTTAGGTGTACAAATGAATTTACCTATAACCTTTGTTTAGTGGAACATTCTACGTTTACATTCATATATCTCTTAGTTTTTAAGTTGTATTGATTATCTTTTTTGAAAAGATATGCATCTGGAATTCCATCTTTTTGCAAAAACAATTCTGAAACAGCGTAAATCAAATCGTAGACCTGAGCAATCTGTAGAAAGTCGCCTAACAAAATAAGAAGCAGTGCCAAATTTAGTCTGATTTATTTTTCGTGAAAGGTTGAAATCAAGTCTTCAAAATCTTAAAGTAAATGGAAGGATGATATATTTATGCGTGCGTAGTTTCTGAGGTTTGTCAGCAATTCCCTCTTCCCAGGCCCAGCATTTAATAGGCATCATTCTAATATCTTTCTTGGTAACGTCGTTTTAAGTCTTTTTGGTCATGATACAAGCCATCTTCATTTTCCTTGCCATCTTGGCTTTAAGACTTTGTATTACACTCAATTTCCAGAAAAATTTAGGCGTTTATATTGCATTCTATATTTTCTTCACAAGCATGGACATAATGGCTAATCTTTGGTAATCGTTAGGGTAATTTCTTTCGCAAAGAAGGATATTTCACCTCTTAAACTGCACATTTCGAAATATGGTATTCTATATCTTGATATATGTACTTAAGAGGTCTGTCAAAAATCCGATCATATCTGCCAATGACGTGCTGAGGTCCTTGGCTTTACAATTAAAATAAGTATAAAGATCTGAAGATGAATATCTTGAACTATTTGCAATTGCTAGACTCAATGAATTCTTAAAAAAGTTTTGAAAGAATTTGCAAGTTATACTTATGAGAATTGGTCCCCGGTCTTGCCAAAATGTTGGTCTTTTGTAGAAGAGTAATCTCTGAACTCATTCCACAGATATTTTTTCAAAAGGACTTTTGCTTTTCCTTTACTTCTCAGTATATACATATTTTACCAGAAGAATTTAATGTCATTTAAGTAGTTTTTGTTTTTCATTTGTATACATATATATTCAAGTCCTTACATAACTAAAAAACGTAAAATGAGTTTCATTCAAAAGACGGACCGCAGCTCCCGCCGTGTTAGACGATCCAATCGGGAATCCATTAGCACCTCGTACCACGTATATTGCATCAACTTCTATGACAGTGGGCTAACTGCAGTCTGCAATGAGTTTATACATCGAATTAAACTTGGTATGCGTCGATCCCTGTTTGTGATTGATTTGGAGAGTGAAATTCAATCTGCCGAGTCCCACAATGAGAAAAGTTTGCGCTTGTCCAAGACTAAGAAACCAGGTAGGTTCTCTCATAATCATTTTAGTCAAAGTTTGCTATGTGGGAATATGTTTTCGAATGGTAGTGGAATTGAAGCCTACGGATCCGCTTACGATAACAAAGCAACGTATTCAAGAATGCCTAGCTGAATATGATCAAGTGTCTGCAAAAATCGAATCCGAGAATAATTTCAATCTCTATCAATATTGGCTGAAGAATATGCCAGCCGATTTGAAAAACCGCCTGAGTGAGATGACAAAGAGAAAAACCAAAACTAGTGGCACAGAGACCAAACGTGGTGGTGGCAGTATAACTGGAGGCCGAGTGTCCAAGACGGCCAGGAGACAGCTAGGAAAGGAAAATGCAGATGCATCGCCCATGGCCAAGATTCAATGTATGAGCATGATGGCCAAAGAGCATAATAAAGTTGGCAAAGGAGAGCCTTTGGCTAGAAAATTGGTAAATAATTAGAGGATGAAAATAAGTTTATCTACTTTATGAGGTTTCACTTTGCTTGCAGTATATTAAAGACCATCCTGCATCCTCCAAATTAATCATTATGATTGTTGGAAATTTCGAAAATGAATTTTACACGGAACTACTCAGAGATAATCAGCCATTACGCGGCATTATGCACTTTCTGCCCGAAGAGAGTGCCTATGACTTGCTAGTGCCACGACCACGTCGCGAGAAGGCCTTAAAGGAGACAATTGAGAAAATCCAGCATGATATACACTCTCTACGCAAGAGAACGGCGACCAAACCTGTGGGTATGTTTCAGCAGCAATTACCACAAATGTCCATGTGCCTGGCTACTAAATATTCGAATGAGATCTTTGATCAATTGAGTTGGTACATCTATGATGTGGAAACATTGCGTCAACAATATTTGGACTATTATGTCGCACCCTACGAAGAGATCGATGTGAGAATGGATCCATCTGAGAATATACAAGATACTTTTCATATGGTCGAATCGCTGAGTATCCAGGGACATTACCTTAAAGCCCAAATGCCAGCATCATGTGCAGATGATGGCACAGTTTATTTGTATTTGGAGTCCCTAATGAGCACATTTGGTAATCCCCGTGAACTGTTATCCGAAGTGGAGGTCTTACTCCTAGCCAATCCTTCGCCAGCAATACAGGTGAAAATTCTCGATAAGATTAAGGTATATGCAAATGCCTTCAAGAGCGTTGTCAAATTGGTGAAGAACGAACGTTTATTTGTGGAACAATCGAATACTCTGCTCACCAGTCTTGTCTCGTATATGGATCAGTCTTTTATGAAGAATATATATCACGCTTGCTTGGAATACAATCTATTGCGGCGTTACTTTAATACAGGATATATTATCGATAGTATGCCATATAAACCTTATAATAGTGAAATAGATCCCAGTAAGTTACCCAAATATGCAAAACTTTATCTAACCGACGATGCCGTTAGTCAACGCATTATTGAGCTAGTTAATGAGTATGAAGACTTTACTGTTAGGGAGATTTATCCATCGGTTAAGCTGTATACGTTTCGCAGAGCTTTGAATGAGGTGTTTGAGAATCAGAAGCAACATTATATACCCACACGGCTGTGCTTTCGTGACTTTACGCTTTTCGAAATGGAGCAATTTCTGAAGGAACTGGTCACCCCCAAAATGTTTGAAGAGACCCTGGATGAGAGATCCGAGACCCTTGATCTTATGAGTGTGGCAACAATAGCCGGCAATGTGGATCATGAGCCCATGCAATATCGTCTCAAAGATGGCCAAAATATAAGCATAGATCCCAGTATCTTTATACGACCTCAGTCACTGAAGGCCCAAAAGATGGCCCAACTGCAAAAAGAGCAAAAGGAACAAAAGGACCAGAAGGAGCCAGAGCCACAGCAGCCCAGGGGTAAACCAATTCGAAAAAACCAAACGCCTGATAGCGAAATAAGACTACAGAACAAGCAATCGAAGGGTAGCCTGGTGATAAATGATTCTGCAACTCGAAGCGTGGGCAAGGAAGAGGCAAAACGTCACACCTACATTGGTCTAGGACCTGATCATCCCATGTTAAAGGGCTACAATCTAGATGACACTCGCCAGACCATCAACGGAAAGACCTCAAAGTATTTCTTTCACGAGGGCGGCATTAGCTTGTACGAAGAGAAATGGAATTTCCGTCAGATGAACAAATGCCTCTCGTTTCATCTGAACAAACAGACTGTTCATTTTAATGACTCGCCTGACAATGTGGGACAAACATCGGAGAGTGTTCGCATAGAAACCCCACATGGCATCAATTTGCGTGTCTTAGCCAATGGCGGAGAGTGTTCCAAAGCAGTCCTAAACTATCCCAATGGTCTGAGTGTCCAATGTCATGACACCTACACGGAGCACATGTGGTCCGTACCGGAGAGTGAACTGGATGAATCCCGTCGTATTTGTACTCCCCATGGTTGCATTATAGTTTTCTATAGCAATGCCAATCTAACACTGATTATGCGCTATAATGGTGAGGTTTATTATCTCTATAATTATCTTGATGGCGATAATAATGAAGAGGTCGAGGAGAATAGTCTCGAAAATGTTAATGCATGCTCCACATACAGTACTTATAGCAGCTACAAGCCTATCGCAACGGAAGTCAAGACAAAGAAACGTCGCATAGGGCGGAATAAAACTAATCGAAATTCTGGTGGCACGGACTTAACTGGAATCGAAGCTCGTTCAACTTCGAGTATCACATCGAAGACAGCAGCATCTGCGGCAGCAAGACAGGCACAGGAATCTAAAAATCGAAAGGATCAATCTCTCTTGAAGAGCATCGATTGTGAGCTAAAGTTTCTTAATTCCATGAAGGATATTTACAGTTTGTCCTATAGACATTTGAAAATTATCACATCGCTGGGCAGTGTTGTCCATCTGCAAGATGATGGCAAAATTTGGTGCGGCAAACCCTTTCATAATGCCGAGTGGCATGATTACTGTGCCAATGAGAGCTATGCCATGCGAGATGATGGCCTTAAAATGATATGGACTGCAGATGAAATGAGATGCTATCATAGCGATGGTTCTGTCATTAACACCCGCCTTGAAGAAGGCTGGGACAAGGGAGTTTTGGCTGATGAAATGGATCACGAAATCACTTTGAGTAGTTCCCATGTGTCTGTTAAAAGAAAATCCATCCAATCGTCTACCTCGGTGGGTACCACAAAAAAAAAAAAAAACAAATAAATCTTATTTAATAGAGTTATTCATTTATTTTCCAGCACATCATGTATATAAATGTACCGAATAAAATAGTTAGTAATACCAGCCTGGTAGTGGAACAAGCCCAAAACCTTAACATTAATGTGACAACTTCGAATAGTTTTCAAAAAGTAAGTCCATATGTAAGTGAAGATGTTGAAATCGAAGAGGATATGGATAGAGATGCAGCCTATATTACGTATATGCCCAATAATTATAACATGCAACATCGCATCTATGCCGGAATACAATTCATATTTTCACACAATAATGACAACAATTTGAAGGTTGAGACAACAGTCAATATCCCCGATAATCTTCAATTAAGGATTTATAAGGCTCCCATAGCAGAGAAATCAATTGATGGAGTTCTATTAAACGGCCAAGAGCCAGAACGTTTCTCCTCCGAAGCCGATGCCGATGAATGGATGCAACCTAAAAAACTCAGTGCCCAAAGTCGTAGAATAAAAATGCAAACAGCCGAGAATCTGACAGAGATGACTGTCTATCAAATTGATGGTAATAACATGCAGTTAAAAATCAATAAGGATTGTGCTTTAATTAATACTGAATTGCGTAAATTTGGCTGCGATGCGAATACGATTCTAGTAAAGTAAGAGAACTAACAAACTCGTTTAACTAACTAGCTAAAACTTCTTCTTCCATATGCAGCGACTCAATAGAATTGAAGTTGAACTTTTCGCAAAGTCTTTTGAGTACTTTTCGCAATTGGGTTGAGGAATTAAATAGTTTTATTAACTGTTTTTGTCCCAAATGGCAGACAGTATATTTCCTAGAAGCCACGGGCATTGATTGCCATAAGAAGGGTAAGAAGTAATGAACATTACTCGAAAAAAAGTAACTACTTTATTTCTCTCCATTATAGGTTTCGAATTAATGAAATCGATTCCCCCGTTGGGTAATTATAACTTTTGTGCTGGCAATTATTTTATTGATGTGGAACAACTTGAATCGGTGCATAATCGCTTGAGAAATAATTTTGATTGGTATGACAAGGATATGTTGAAATTTCCACGTTTTCCACTCTATAAAAAGACCCCAAATGTTGTCAACTTTCCCATGGTCTTAAGCACAAAGTAAACAATTTTCCCCTTCATTAGGTGAAGTGAAACTTATTTATCTATATTTCAGAATCTATGTAGAAATACCCAAGCAATTGGCTAATATAGAGCGTATACATAAATTTATAGATCCCTTTGATAAGATCAAGTTTCGTAAACTAAAATATCGCTTTAATGAGTAAGTCGTTGTATCATTCCCTAATTCAAAAACTTCTCTTAATCTGTATCTTTCTTTCAAGGGCCGTTCTATTTCATATATATCCACGTTTGCGACTTCTGGTTCAACAGGAGATCAGTAAACGAAGTTGGCGTAGTCATCATCTGGAGCAGAGTCGTCGTCGTTTTCTGGAACAGCAGCGTCTTAGTCTATATATGGCCATGCTGAAGCATAAAGTCTACCCGAACTATTTCCAATTCAAAGATCACTATCACTATCATGTGCGTAATATTGACTTTTTCGAATTTATGGCATCGAAATGTAGCGAAAAAGCCAATCCGGACCAATACAAAGAATCAAAGAAGTCTGAAGAAGAGGAGGATACGATTAGCGAACATTCAACCGTTCTGAAATTCAAAAAAAACAAAAAGTGCTATTGTCCCAAGTATATGAAGTCCATGAACAAATAATCGATTTTTCAAAAAGGCGACTTCGGAGAATTTCTTTTTTTGCCTTGCAGTTTTTACAGGATTTCAATCCTTATGACTACAATACACTAACTACAATAATAAGTTTTATCTGTTAGCAAACGCTCAAAATAAATTTCTGCCGGTGGGGAAATGTGTTGGTTTCAGGATAATGAAAGACATTGCAGGGACTTTTCAATACATAAAATCTCATTATTTAAAGTTGTTGAGCCTAGAACAAACAAAAATTGAATATTATCTTATGTGTAAATGAATTAATATTACCAAACTAACTAAATTAATCTCTTGCTAGTGTAAAACCGAATGAAATGGTTTGTAAATATTTTTGTGGAAATATTTTAGTTTCAAACCTTTTCAGTAAATTCGATGTTTTAGTTTGGTTTCACACCTTAAAGTGGCTTAAATAAATGGGGCGAATTCAAATTTGAAAATCAAACAACTCCAGGGTTGTTGACTTTGCTAGTAACTAGCAAGAAAATGAGGAACCACAACTTTGAATACTAAAATTTTATGTTCCTAACCGTTTAAAAGAATATTTCAAACACAGTTCCATCAGCGTTAATGAGGAAGGATTATAGATTAACAGCAACGATTGTGCGTGATTAATTTGAATTACTTATCGAATTTTTGACATAGCCAAAACAAAAAATATAAGTTCTTGGACAAAATGGAAGAAATGAATTCGAAGTTCGTAAAAGAGGAAATCGAAAATGGAAACTAAACGCAAAGGACGGAGTGCGATTTGGGAGACTGCCGACCGTTTTCTTCAGTTGGAGGTGTTGGCTTTGTAAAACTGGTAAAGTTTTTCATAAAAATCGGGGCAAAGTATGGCGAAAATGTGGATGTCGAGGACTTACTACCGGATCCCACAACAGTATCACGTCATGTTCAAAAGTCTGCCCTTGAAAAAAAAAATATCCTGGTTTATCTAAGTTGGCGTTCAAAATTCACTCCATCCCAGCTAGTAGCGCAGCGGCTGAGCGATCTTTTTCTATGGCTGGCAACATTATTACCGAAAAGCGGAATAGACTTGGATCGAAAGCGGTTGATAGCTTGCTTTTCCTAAATTCATTTTCTAAAAATTTTGAATACATAAACGTAATCTGCTCCATGTACAATTTTGTTTCTTCAATATCTTATGTTTATTTAGCACATCTTTTTTGCTATTACCTTAATCAGCAAAATTTAAATACAGATGTCTTTATTGAAGTTTTATTTATAAATGTACTTTAATTTAAAAAGAGAAATAATTTTATAACTTCCACACTTCATTGTCGAAACCGTAGAAGGGAGGGTGCGGTACACAGTCATATCGCAATTCATATCGATTTTGAATGTCAAATTGTACTCAAATCATGTGCACGAAATCCGATGTTACTTCGGATTTATTCATTTGTCTTGAATCGAATTTTACAAACGATCAATTCGGGTGAGCGTTCAATCAATCAAGGTTGTGACTTATAGCAATTGATTCAAACCAATTGGTTGCGATACCCGGAGTGATTTGATTTTTTGAAGTTTGATTGATCATTCTCAATCATACTCGTTGCAGTTCTCTGTTACATACATATATAAATATTCAATATTTTTAAAATTTAGACCTTATCTCTAAGTGCTTCTTAATAATTGCGTGCTTTTCATCGTATTATTTTGATCAAAAAATATTGTTTTATCGTTGATGCAACAGTAAAAATGAATATATATTTTCATAAATACAACATTATTATTAATGTCATTTTTCCCCATTTAAATTTTAAGTTTACTAAAAATATTTTCATTATATATCTCCCATAACTTAATAAACTTCATTCCTAATTCGTTGTTTCCTGCTATATTGAAAGCTTATCCATATGTAGGAATATGAGGTTATGCGCTAAAAAGTTAAATTCCAAAAAAAGTGGTTATTTGTGGACATTGGGACTTTTATATTTTACAAAGAATTTATTATTCTATGCAACAGTAAAAGTTTTAGACTGGACACTGGTAGACATTTTTTTAAAACTCTCCCTAAAGTTGAGATTTCGTAACAAGTTTTGTTTTTGAGAGTCGCTTATAATTACACAGATTTTAAGACACACACCTCAATTTAGAACAAATCAAGTCTACTAACACATAGTACAAGACCGACTTTTTCAATTGCATCTTCAGTTTTATCAATAACGTTTTTCTTTTAAAAGTTATATACACTCAAAGTCAAGCAACAATTTGCACCAAATGCAAGCAGTTTTGTTTTGTTCCCAACACTTGTTTTCGACAGCGTTATTCTCACCAGTGTTGAACAAATTTGAAAAACCAAGTATGCAGAAATGTGAATTGATATATTATCTATAAATTGGCATCAAAATATTTGGGTTTCAAAAACTTTTAAAAATTGACTTAAGTGCTCAAAAAATGGCTACGCAACCCACAGTGCAGTTGAGAGAAGAAACAGCGCGCCGAGCGAATTGAATTGAATTGCAGAGAGCGCGGCGAAGTATTTTTTTGTTTTTCTCTTTTTACGGCGATAATTGTTCTCTTCACGGCGAATATTCTCTCTTAAGAGAGCAAAACGCGCAAGCATGTTGGAGTTGGCCTCATCGGTTGCAGTTCGCCTCATCGGCACGCCTCATCGGTTGCAGTTCGCCTCATCGGTTGGCTTGAATGGTTGCGGTTCGCCTCATCGGTTGGCTTCAATGGCCTCATTTGTTCGATGTTCGATGATTTTCGCTCTTTTGTTGCATGGTGTTGCTCTTAAACGCGGGTTCGACGTGGTTTCATGGAGTTCGGTGTGGTTGGAAAGGGTATTCGAAGGAGGTTGTTCACTTTTTAAAGCATTTCGACACCTTACTTTCTTTTTACTTCTTATTTTTCAAATTTCTTTGGTAATTTCGCAAAAATGCGTTGCAATTATTTGAATTCAATTAGAATTCATGCAATTCATGCAATTCATGTATCTGATATTCGTTGGGACATATCTCCTCCACCACATTGAGGGCACGGATGTTCATTCGAAATCTGTCCGATACTATCGCCACTATATTTCGTCTGAGCTTTCTGGGCACTTCCATTGCCACTTCTTCGGAGTTGGATATATATGGATATGGATGTATGTAGGTGCTTACAAACTCAGAACTATCGTTTTTTGGACATACGGTTACTCAAACTGTAATGTAATGTAAAGAATTCTCACCACTGTTACATTACATTGTTGTTGTTTATTTGAAACTGAGCGGACGTGCGCATTTGATGTCGGAAAAACGCGAAATTAAATGTTGTTAAAAATAAAAGTTTTTGTGGAAAATATCCGTGTAAATTATTAATTAAATATTGCCGCAACGGAATAGTAATAATATTTAATAATAATTAATATTTATTACGGGCGAATTGTTTTTTTGACAGGCCGTGTCTGCGCCTCCGCAAAAAACAAAAAATGTATAAGCTAAGAAATTAAAGGCAAAACGCGCCAAAAAATAAGAAAAAGTTAAAATCATTTTATTGACAAACAATTGAATGAAATCCAAAGAAAAGTTACAAAAAGTATAAAACATAAATTTTCTATTCTGTGTGCGTGTGGATGAGCGTATAACTGTATATGTGTGTCTTTTGCAATTTTACCGTTAGGTTACAAAATATAAAGCAAAATAAGGTTACAATTTAATTCAAGCGGCTAACATTTTGTGCACTTCTCTTATCTATCAACTATGGCCAAGGTAAGTGATAAAGTCGGAAAGTGAATCTAAAAAGCTTAGTTTCTTAATTTTATTAGTAAATTATTTATTTATGTGTTTAGTCAGCAGAAGCAGATACCGCCCAGTGTGGTATCTCTCTCCCTCACTCATTCTCTTCCTCCATAAGTTGGCCATTTCACTAGCCTCTCCCTCTCTCTCTCTTTCTCTCTCTGTTTGTCAATTTGGGTTTTTATTTTATTTTGCTTGTGCATAGGTAAGACGGGGGAGGGAGTTGGACATTTGGGGTGAAGTTTTGTCTTTATTCCCCACTTGATTTCCTTTGGTTGTCTCCACCCCCCTACATATGTATGTGTGTGTGTGTGTCTCTGTGTCTGTGTATATATAAATTATGCATGTTTGTTGCTTTTTGTGCGTCGTCTCGCATTGATTTCCGATGAAGATTTTCAAATCCTTGCAATTTTATGATGTGTAAAATTGCTTAGAACGTCTGTGATAACTCTTGGTTAACTCAATTTTTTTGCTTGTTGTGCTTGTTTTTTATAGTTTTTACGCTCATAAAAAAATGGAATTGTTTTTACTTGGTTACTCGTTTGGTTACTCAGTTTGGTTTTTTTTTTGTGCTCTTTGGTTTACTTTTATATTGAAATAAGAAAAAAAATGGCATTTTTCCGTGGTAATAGAATTTTGTATTCCTTTAGGATTAACAACAAGTTTGTGGGAACTAAACTTTAAAGTTTAAACTAAGGTAAATTACAATTTATACAGAATTAGAATGTTTTACACTTTTAAATTTTGAAATATTTGGAAAGTTTATTAAAGTTAGTCGCGTAATTTAGTTTAGGTTTGCCAAAAAGTCTGTGAATTTTAGCCTCCCATTTGAGCTTCCTAACCAGACTTATGTTTTTCTCTATGTTATGAACCAATATAATTTAGATATACATACATACATATGACAATTTTTGACTTAGATCAACATTCCAAAAAATTGTATAATGTCAGGGAATTCATAGATTATTTTTCTTTTTGGAGTGGAAGAATGTTTCCAAATGTATTTCGTATAAAAATAAAGCCCATTTTTAGTAATTCCCAGTATCCTTTATTCAGTCATTTGATTTTGAATGTTGTTAACTCGAATTGATTTTCCTATCATTCATGCATCTCTCTAGTATGTATATATACATTTATTCTATTTATCAATAAGCAAATCGCTACGGAAAATCTTTATTATTCTGTACATCTCCAAATATTAGAAGATAAAGTACAGCCAAATGACATTAGTTGACTTGGCAGACAATATTAACAATTGTTCACTTCAAAAGTTGCTCATTCTTCTTTGGATTGTTATTGTTTTAAAAAAAACAAATTTTGTCTGAAATAATAGTGATAAATGTTGTTTTTGCAATGTTTTATTATGTGTGATTTGTGGAAAGTCGAAAAAAACATTGCGTTGGTTCACTTTTATCTATAACTGTACTGGAAATGCAATTTGCATTTCAATGTTATCAAAACAAAAACCAAGTGTAAAAATCCATCAACTAAAAACAGCTGGCCAGAAGGAATTTACTGTGTGATGACAATTTAAGCAGAACTATTTTATTAACAATTATACAAACTTGAAGAAGTTAAAGTTATTCGAGTTACAGATAAATATGGTTTACGCATTAAGAAACAAAATTTAGATTGGAAATTGATTTATTAAAGAAAGAGAATCTCATATAAATAGATAATAGAAACTTTGAAAAAAAAAGAATCACATTATGAATGCCTTATGGTTTTTAACGTTTATTTGTAATTAAAAAAACTTGCATAGTTGATTTATATAGCTAATTCCAGAGATTATTTCCTTTACTTAACTTAATGAAAAACCAAAATTAAGAAAGAATGCAATCAATCAATCTAGAGACTCAATCAGGAGCAAAGTGCACAGCAGAAAACAATTTTTCAGTTCATTGCACAGTGGAGCAATACATTGAAGTTGCTGACCGAAATGTGGAAGCTTAACTATTTAAGACCTTGGCCTCGAGCCGGCATATAATCAAGGTTTGTTAAAAAATAAAAAAAAGTGGCAATACCAACAACTATTTAAGAATATTTACATGACAATATTAATACAATTTTAAACATGTTTATTAAATATATTCTCGTTTAATTTTGAGACTTTGATTTGATAGTAGTTCTAAAATACATAGATGTGTACATCCAAGGGTGGTCCGATATGTACTTAGTCTAAACGCCCAGTGGCGTCACTATCACAAGATGTAGAATCTTCTTCTAGACGACTAACCTCGAAATTTCAGTCGAATCAAATTTAAGCTTTTGTTTTGACGGTGATTCGGACCTGTTTTCGGAAGAGAATTCACAAAGTGAAACAACAACAAGCCGTGAGACCAATGCCAAATTGGTAGAATTTGGCTACGAACTGGAGCCCCATCCGGACTTGACCCCGTGGGACTTTTTTTTGTTTCCAAAGTTGAAAAAATCATTTGCCAGAGGCATTTTTTTTTGACCTCCAAAAAAAATTTTTCTTTAGACGGGTTAAGAAAGTTGGAGCATCGCTGAGTCAAGTGTATTAACCTTAAAGGAGACTCTGATGAGAAATAAATCGACGTTTCTCCAAAATTTTCGTTTTTCCTTTGTATGCTAAGTACTTATCGGTCTGCCCTCGCACATATATATTTGGTTTTAACTTTTACAATAGTTTGGATGACAAAATTGGTGGAAAAGTTCAAGTTTATCACGCAAAATTTTTTCAAGTAAAGTTCATGAAAATTGTGACACTGTGCATTGCAAAAGTATGCTATATTTTCTTTCGTTTTTTGGGGTGTGTAAGATGCGCGGTTATTTCTTCTTCTTGTTTCTTTTCTGGCTGTGCTCAAGCAAATTTGGTAATACATTTTTTATGACCCCAAAAATGGTTGTGCGCGGGAGAGATTCAGAATGTATTGGCCGAGTAAAGGAAATTTTCTATGTCAGCCAGTCGCGTGTCTGTTCAATGTATTTCAGTTGCTGCATTGACGTGATAAATTGCCTTTTTCTCTTGTCATTCTGAATAAAAGGTTTTTTTTCTTAAAGTATACGGTTGATTGAGGGTTTTTTGAGGGATTACCCGATCCTTTATGGTGAGAATTTCGCATTTAAAAGGAGGAAAAAATAGTAAAAAAGTTTGAGTAAAAGAACCTTTAACATGACTTACGACTACTTTAAGTCGGTGAGCTTTAAGTGTTAATAAAAAACGAACATCTAACAAAAATCCTTGAGAGGAGTATCTCCCAGTAGCTACGATCTATAACCATTATTACTTTGTGGGGTCACATTGATCATTGTCTTGATTATGAAAGGAAGATGTCAAGGACATTGAAATTATTGTCAGACTTACTTCCCCGGGAATCCATCACTGTCTTCAACAATTGTTAAAAGTTAACTTAAAACTTTTTACGAAAATTTATTTTAGGCTACTTCAGGATGTTTTTCTGTATAATCTGTTGGTAAAATATCTTAAAGAATTTTGTTTTTACATATTTACAAAACAAAGTACCTAAATTTTGTAGTCCTCTTATTGCAAGATCTTCAATTTATACAATTTCTAAATGGTTTTCTATTCCGTTTTTGCTTTGCCTGGTCTGCTATATGTATGTATATAGGCTAGGACATGCGTCTCTAAACGACACGCCGACTCCTACAGAAGAAGTAGAACCACGCCCTGCACCCCGGCCATTTATGATGCACCAATACGAGAAACCGCTGAATGAGTTCCGGGAAGTATGCCCTCTCTCATGTCACGCTGACAACACAAACATACACTAACCCTAAGAAGTAGATGGTGACCCGTTTTAATCCACACTATCCACTTGTTCCATTAATGACTTCCTGTAAGTTTCTGCTGACTTCATCGGAAGAGCAACCAACTTTCAACATTGGCCACAATACGATCAATAGACGTTGATCAGCTTGAGGTATATTCAAGGCCCCGATATCTGGATGAGCCTCAGTCTTAGTTTAGTTTTACTCTGGCCTCGGAACCAGAAACACATTCAAGTGATTAATAAACGAAGCTTCTGTGCAATTAGTTTCATGGTAAAGAAAGAGTCTTGTGTGTCATCTCCCATGTGTATCCGAAGGATCATGTTAATGCCACACCCCCACTCGGAGACACGTGTGATAGACTTGTAACTGACTCCCGAGCAGGGACCAGACTCGTATCCATCGTAACTTATATACATATACATTAAGTCTGAACTCTGAAATGTTTATAGCAGCTTTAACTTTAGTCATGAGAGCTCCAAAATGAATCGTCAATTGTCCGATATCTTTCCTATGTATAGAATGAAATAGATTTCAAGTGTCATAAATATTTATTAAGCACAATGTGGCAGACATTTTTCCTAGAAACTTGTTGTTTACTTGGTGAAGTGCTAAACTTTACCAACATTTTGTGTTTGTTATGTCTGCAAGGTGATGCAACTACACACAGAGAGTGGATCTACAGGCTCATAAATGCATCCTTACGAACATCCTTGGTGACCTTCATTCATTCTTCATTCTTTTGCAATTCTGTCGGATTTTGTAGGAGGCTTTTATTATTATTTTGCTGTTGTTGTTTGTGTCAACGGCAGAAGCTGAATGCCGCGGCCTGCCTACTTGTCGAGTGCAAGGATAACAAGCACAACTAACAATATTCTACTGACTGTGCTTGTTGCACACAGCATGGGCAATGCAATCTCAGGAAAATTAGTTTTCCCCATTTCAATTTTTTGCTTGCATACTTTTCGGCTGCAACATCTGTTTCAATATGGTGGCCGGAGAAAGAGGGAATGATTCTTGGTTCGCCATTTTGTGATTTATTTTCTGTATTGACTCAACGCACTGAAATGTGTTTGCATATTCCCCCCACACCCCAACCCCTTCCACCCCCCTACATCATAATTTATGGCCGCGTTTTGGGTCCATGAAAATTTATGGGTTACGTTGCAATTTCTATATGCATTCATGTATACAAACATCCATTGACAAATATCACAAATGCAATGCTATATTTTGCGGTCTTTCATTACGAATATGCATATATTTATGCCTTATTGGGAAAATGTTAATTAACCGTGGCTTAAATACATCATCAATAGGATACATATCGATTACCTAGAACCAAAATTTTGCCAGCAAAACAAATAAAGTAGAATCTGGTTATAACGACGCTCAAGTGACCGACGAGTTTCGTCGTTATATCCGGAAGACGTACTAACCGGAGGACCTTTCATATAAGTTCGTATTGGGACCAACCAATCACTCATTGAACTTTAGTCGCTATAACTGGACGGCCGTTATAACCGGATTCTACTGTAGTCATACGCCTACAATGATGATCATAATTTTCCCTTGAAAGGTATTGAATTGAATCGAATTTGATTCCAACTTTCGCTGGGTAAAAGTCAAACTTGAGTAAGAATTCAGAACTTCATTCATGAATAAGTAGCTAGCTATTTAAAGTCATTCATATCGCGGTGAAACTAAGTTATATATAGGATCCATCTCCGTTTGTGCAGGCTGCACACGATATATTTCTTTTAATTTCAAATTCCAAAGTAAACACGTGGTGGGTTCGGCACAAAGTATACGTGACTTTGGCCTACCTGCCTTCAAAACCGCAGCCTGTTGTAAGATTCTTAAGCTAATTTCATTAAATATTCATGGCCACGACACGGGCACACGTCAATGCACACACACACACACACACACAAAAGAGGCGTGGTCGTGTTGAGGAATGGGCGATGAGAAGCAAGCCTTAGGTTGCAGTTGGTTGCCATTTGGTGCATTGCCTACCCTTCCAACCACGACAATGTTGTCAAAATGTCAAACTGGCTGCAAAATTTTTGGTCTCGGGCCCACACACACGACCGTACACACATTTGTGTGGAGAAAAGGACCGTTGTATAAAGTTGATAGTGTTTATTTAGGCGCAGAAGGAGCATCAGCAGCAGCTGCTAGTGACAAATTATCATTTTATCATTTGGCAGTCATTTTAGTTTTTATCTAGTGAGAGTAACAGACCAGCGAAGAAGACACAGACAGAGTTCAAGGACGATTGTTGTTGATTAGTTACTTCTTTGATTAATGGTAACTAAATTAAACCAAAAAAACTTAATCGAATAATTGATTAATTATACAATTCGAAAGTCAAAACAAAAAACTAAATCTAAACAATGATACAGTGGGTGATACCTTATAAATTTTAAATAAAATATGTATTCAATCTGCTTAAGTAAAGTTCTTTAAGAGAGTTTTAAATATTAACTGACTTCCTTCTAGTACCTATACATAGTTTCAAAAAATGTTGACAAAAATGATAAATATTAAATGTTAAATGTTGTCATATTATATACAGTTTACCTATAATGTAAAATTATTAGTAAACTTAGCTCAGTGGCTGCAAAGGCCTTTGAAAATATATTTATATGTGAATGAGAGGCTTACAGAATTTGTATTTACAGAGAGCGATAATATTTCTCTATGTACATATAGATATTAGGGTGTTTTAGATGAGCTCGTAAGAGTTAGATGATTTTAAAAATTGAATGACTTTGGATAGGTTTTCAAAAATTGGGTTAAATATGGCTGAGAGTTGGTTGGAGGATGGGAAAAGGGATTTTCGAAGGCTTAAAGTGTTTGGACAATTTAGTAGGATGTCGTTAACAGAAGCAACAGAGTTACAATGTTGGCATGAGGCGGTGGTGGAGGGGTTGAGGAGGTAGGAATGGGTCAGGTGTGTGTGTCCAAGGCGTAGCCTAGTAATTCTTATGATATCTCGTCGAGACAGTTGGCTGTAGGTAGCTTAGTTAGTTATATTGGTATAAAAGTTGTTTGGTTTTTGAAAATAGTGTTAGTTTAGTGAGATTATTTACTTCTTTAATTTGTTTCAATAGGTCTGTGACATTATAGTTTTCTGTAAATATAAGGGAGAGAGTGCTGGCGATTTCATCGTGTTTCCCATTTCCCAGAATCTGGCAGTGACCAATAAACTAGGTATAACGTATAAAATGAGTCATGTTTTTACCTTAGTCACCTTCGGGCTAAAAGCTGAAAACGGAATGATGGAAATAAAAGCTTGAAACCTTTTTAAGACTTTTAGCAAGTCTAGTTCTTAGAAATGATGTCTAAAAAACCTAATGAAAGCTAAGGAATATCTTATAAGATGGAAGATGGAAAATTTTTTAAACCTTTGGCACCTTTGATGATTAAATTTAAACAATAATGTAATATTCTTGGCCTTCTCTGGCCAGATAATTTTTATAAACACTTAAATTTGTCATTATCATCTAAACTAATGACTTTTTGTGTATAGTTCCGACATTTCGACCAAGTATCCTGTTTATTTTTTTGGCACCCAATTGTCTACTGCAGCGTTTTTAGTTCGCATTTATCAAGTTCTTTGTTGTTGAGATTTTGCCTCCTAATTTAATTAAGTGCTACATGAGAGAGGCAAATGGGCCAAAAACAAAAAAACTGAAAAAGGCAAGCTATATGAACCCAAAGTTACTTATGCATAGACCAGTCATAAGTGCAGACATTGTGAGTGTGTCTGTGTGTGTGTGTATTTTAGCCGGTTAGACAAACATTTTTCTTGTGGGGTTAAGAAGTGTTGCAGCCTGCTGCATAAATAAAATGGGCGCAGCGATAAAAACAAAAATAAAGACAGAAAAATGTTCTTTATCGTTATGCTCCAAGGCCATAAAATGTTTTGCCTAATGGCATGGATTAGCCTTTTACAAATTGTCGAATACGAAAAGTGTTTCTATGGAATGAATAGATCAAATTGGATAACATGCTTTGGTTCTTGAATATTCGTTTATATATTATATGGACAAAGAAACAAGGTTAGTTATAAATCTAAGTAGAATTGAGAAAATGAAACTTTGTTAATGGTCAATCTAAGTGTTCATCAATGTATACTTGAATAAAATATAATCAGTTAAGGGTATAATATTTCCTGGAGTTTACGTAAAGAAACAAATTAATGTGCGAATCATTCGAGAACTCATTCTTTGTAGTGTTTTATATGTATTCAAATGACTCATTTAACTTTTAGTGCTTTGCCTATTATGAATGAAAATTATTCGTTAATCCACAAACCTTTCCACCAACCCTAATAGAACTTGAACTACCTGAAAGTATTTCTCCTATGGCGACAATAGTCTTTATGTATGAATATGTCTGCACTGAGCTAGTATTGTAAGTATTCAGGGTATTCATTGTAAAGTAACAATACGGTTCGGTCTCGATGAGTGCGAATTGTGAGCCATTGAAATGTAATTACCTAAGAGCTTGATGGTTTTGTGGATAGAATATGGACGAATATGGCCACACTAAAAGGGTATAATATACTAAGGAGAGGACGGGCACACTCTCCTCAGCCACCATGTGCAATCCGACACTAATTATAGTGGGATAGCCATTAGCCAACCCCAGGGTATTAAAGGGGATTAAAAATCAATGACAGTTTACAAATCCTTGTGTTTTTAACATTTTAATCGAGCGTTCTCTAGGCAACTATGGATAATATTTCGAGTATTGATTTGAATGTATTCATTCAGCTATTTGCGCGTGCTTAAATTACGTTCAGGATTGTTGAGTGACTATGTCCCAAATCAAGAAATTGCCAAAACGATGAAAAATATGATTGAAAAGACGAACTTTATATCTTTCTTTATATCTAGTGAAGAGTCAACAGTCGATATCAGACGACTCTGATGAACAACGAAATCATGTAAGGATTGTAAAGTCTGGATCAATTAAAAGTCCTTTAATAATTTTACAAGGCACGAAACCAAAAAATTCCATTATAAAATTATTAAATAATTTTCGATTGACGATGCCGCACCACAAAATCTCAATTAAATATTAATACATATTTTATGGCATCAATTTAAATTAATTTGTTACACACACACATACACACTCACACACACACACACACTTCGTGATGGTAAAAGCGCAATCAGCATAAAAAATGAGAAATGAAATGAAAAAAAATAAATCCACGCCTAGGTGATGTGGCCATGGGGCAGCCATAAAAACTTTTGATATTCACGGAAAGGTGGAAAAAACTATCTGTTTGTTATTTCACTCTCTGCTCGTTGGCTCATAAAAGTGGTAGATAATAATTGAATTTTTTATTCATATAAAAAGAAAAACCGCCGAGTTGCAGATTAGATAAGTTTTGTTTGATTATTATGGAGCGATGAATGGGAATGAGGCAAGATTTACCAAGGGGAATTTAAGATAGTTTTCGCTTAATCTGTTGTACCTCATTCTCATCTATTTCATCTTTTAATAAGTTGTAATTTCCAACTAGTTTTAGAGATGACAATTCTCGGAAACTGATTTACAGTTCTCGTCTCTTTAGTAGCCAAATTCGACACTCCTTTTAATTAACGTTGATATTATTAATCATGTAAACATTTTAGAACAATTTTGAACTTAGAGTGAAAACAAAGAACGAAAGAGCAATTAATGCTAGTTAACGTTTCAGTAACTAGGCCAGAATTAACCTTGTTTTAAAATTATGTAAAAAGAAATCAAACCCAACTTGCAGTTACTTGCATTTTTTACTGAATCCTTTATCATTCACTTTAAAGATCACAATACTCAGTTGCAATTGTGTCTTAAGTCTTCTTGAAATGGCTCGAAACTAATCACCCAACATGGCAAGAGCACATAATCCAAGTTCCATATAGAGGCATTCAGAGTGAATGCTTCGTAAAGCCGATTTGAAACAAATTAACCGCACATGACAGTACAGACACACATACAGATGAAAACCCACGTACACACACACACGCACACACACCTACACACTTCACCCACACATGGGACTGAACTTTGTTCGGATTTAAGTGCATCGCTTGGTTTAGCTTGGCAATTTTCCAGTGCAACAGCAAATCGAAATGGGGGAATACGAATCACCTGACCAGCATATCCAACGACCAGTTTCACTCCACACTCTCCCGCCGCCTCCTTTATGTCCTCTTCCTTCACACACACACACACACCACACATCCTGCACGTCATCATTTCGTTGCACTGTTGGCAACCGTAGCCTTGCCCCCGATGACAGGCGCTTAATTTTCAATTACAAACACATACTCGTAAAGTAGTCAAAGGGCTAAGATAGAGGGAGATAGAGAGAGAGAGAGAGAGAGAGAGAGGGAGAACGTGGCGGAGTGCCGGTAATATCATCATGTGGTTATATGGCCGGTTACACCTTTCGTTACACACACAGAATATTATTTAATTCACTGCACATTTAACGGTCACATCAAATCATTTATATAATCATTGGATAAATGAGATTAAAGTTTTAAGGATTGCGAAATTGAATATTTCCCCCAAATAACTCGAAGCCTTACTCAATCCCCCCAAAACTATGCTATATTTAGTAATGGAAGTGAATAGCAACTAGCAAGAGAAGTAGAAATAAAAGGAACCCAACTACTAACCCACTTTTACATATGTATGAAAGCACTTCTAATGGATAAGCATGGTGGAAAACCGCACTAACAATAAAAGCAACAACTATTGAAAGGGGGTGGAGGGTGGTAACCCGCAATTCTACCCAACTGTTTAACTACGATGCCCAATACAGACCCAAAGACAAGTATAAAATAGAACGAGGAAATAAAAACAAACGGTCTTAAATTACGGAAATACATAGAAAAGCGAAAATAAAGAGACTCAAAAGAAGGAGTAGATGTGTGTGTGTGTGTGTTTGTGTGTGTGTGGTTTTACAGTTTGACTTTGTTTCGTTTATAACAATGTAGAGCTTAAAAACAAAACAAAATGAGGTCTTCTCTTCCATTTGCTTTAGAGCTAAGCGAAACTTTGACACCCTAACACAATGTTATTTGAGTCAAAAAGTTTTGTATACATTTTTTTAAACAAGTTTTAGTAAAACAACAAAAAGACACATAACTAAATTGTTTTTTTTTTTTTTTTTTCAAAACAATAATAATTAAAAAATAATCAGAAGTAAAATGTATTTTAAAACTTGACAATAAACCATTGCAGATTTCTGAATATTTGAAATTGAGATTATTGATATAGATTCTTCTTTTCTAGAATCTTTCGAATTAAAATGAATTTTCCACTAAACTTGTTTTTTGAGATTTAAAGTTTACTTTTAACCTAAAAGTAACAAAAAGTTTATTTTGGGCGTTTTAAGTTGAAATCTCTGTTAAAAATCTTAAACCATTTTTCAAATTTGTAATCAAACGATTATTGATTTACGCAAAGATCAAACAAAAAGTTAGCAAGTAGCTTCAAAAAGTGTTCATTTTGGATTATATTTAAGAGTTAAATCATAGAATCAGATTTCAATATATTTAATTCATATGTTTCATTCATTAAATAGTTGATATGCAAATCAAAACGACTAGCCAAAAGATTTCACTTTAGTTGCAGAAAATCAAAAAGAAACAAAATGTTTTAATTCCTCTAAACTTTCAAATTAAGGAGTTTTGTCCTTTAAGTATTATCGTTATATAATCGGTTGTTTTGACAATCTTTTTCATTCTAGAAACTATTACGAGAATTTAATACGATTTCACCAAATCCAGAATACAAATAACTAGAATAACTATTTCAACATTAGTTGACAAATTTATCCTTTTTTTGAATTCATCAATTTATTATTTAGCAAAAATGTTCAAAATTTATACAAAATTGAGGTGATTAACTCGTGTCCATTGGCTTGATAATTATATTATTTAAATTAAGGTGCTTAATAAAATGCTTAAATTGTCATTGCATATATTAAATGAATGTGATAATTAAGAAACACAATAATTGATAACTAAAGTAGTAGATTATATGCTATGCAAAAGAGGCATATAATTCAAATACTAAGATACAGTTAGCTTTGATCTATTTCAGATACTAATAAGAACTTAAATAAATTGCTATAATTTTGCAAGTTTATTGTAAATTGATTCACAAATGCATAATAACGAAAATGTTCATTCATAGAGTATAGGTAACAAATGGCTTTCCATTGTTTTGCTTGTCGGGAATGTTTGTTCCTGCCGGAAGCAACAAAATGAATTTGCATTTGGGGACTCGGCCCAGGCATTTAGTTAGTTTAAGCCAAAGACTAAATTTTATTATAACAATTTCTCACCAGTTGCTGCTGCTGCTGCTTGGGCAACTATTAACCAAGCGAAAGGTGAAAGGTGTGGGGTAAGTAGAGAAAATGAAGCCTTCGTGTTGGGTTAGAAGACAACTCTCTGTTAGGCCACAGGCGTCCGTTTTAATGCTCATTATAATTATGTGTGCATGTGAGGCCTTAGCACTTTTATGGTCGCCTTCCCGGGAACGAGAAGAAAAAAGAAATCAGCACAAAACAAGCTCACTTAATGACTTGCACATACTGTCTCTCCCTCTCTCTCACTCTGTGTGTGTTTCTTGCCATCATTTGCTCATCTCTTTCACCCACATCCTAATTTTCCGACCTGTTTGCCAGCGTGACATTGTTTTTGTTATATGCATATATAAATGAATGTTGTGAATACTCAGCACTCAGGTGCTGCTGACATGTCTTGGTCGCATTAAATACTCTTTGGTTGTAAATTATTCTTGTGTTTTTGTGTGTGTGGTGAATGGATATGAAGAGTGAGAAAGGCCAGTCAACTCTAGACGTCTAAAGTGAAGTAGAACACAACTAACTTTAATGCGTTTTAAAAAAACCTGCAAGTATATTTTGCTCATGAATATGTTAAGCTGATTTGGGATATTTTCTTGGTTAAAGTTTGTTTTCTATTTCAATTCTGCCATGACTGCCTTGACCTCTGACCTAACTAAAAGCACCTGAAAAGTTGTACAACGCTTTTCAAAGATAACACTTTAAGTGTTTTTGCCTATCATTTCGAAACAGTTGTTCGCCATGTATGGTTAAAATTTTTGTGAATCTTCTGGGTATACTTAAAATTTAAGCTTAAAGTATTAAAACAGAGCCTTTAAGAATTACATTCTACATTCTTACAGTGGGCACAAAATTCTATCCTAAAACTTATAGAAATAAACTCCCATCGAGATTGAGACCGATTTGAGGCCGATGCAGCTAATGTCCTGTGGCTTGGTCAATTTCTTCAAGCTTCATAACAATTTTCAACCAATTTTCCATTGCCGTAAAATCAAGAAACTTTAAAGATGCATTTAATCAATCGATCGACTTACTATTCGAGTTAGGTTTTATAGTATAAATTTCATATATGCCCCATTTTTGCTGATAGTTTATACATTTTGGCAAGGGCATAAAGATCCATATGCGTTTTTAGCATTTGGGTACACAAGAATACACATATCTAAGTAAGTTGTATGTATATAAATTTACATTAAGTTTGACATCAAATAAATGTAGCATACTTTTGAGAGCTACTAAACCGACCTTCATTCTTTGTTCTTGAATGTAGTTACACATACACACACACACAAAGTTACATGCATGTGTGTAGTTTCATTCAAGCTGCATAATTGAGGATGCAATAAAGGGAAAGCAAGAGGGACAGAGAGCATAAAAAACAGATATAAAGTAGTGGAAAGGGGGCACCCTGCAAAAAGCAAACCAAAGAAAGTGGAAACCCGTTTGACGGTTTGTCCCTTGTGTGTGTGTGTGTGTGTAGAGCTTTGTGTTTATGCTTGAACATGCACTAAGGCAGCCACACATCCACATCCTGTACATCCTGCACATGGAGGAAAAACGTTGTCCTTCGACCTAAAAGCAAAAATTTAATGCTAAATTTGTAAGGGCTATTTTCTGTCCTATTTCTCTCTCTTTCACTTCCAACATTTTTGACTTTGTGCCTTCTGACAAAAGGTAAATTGTAGAATTTTGTTTGCCCTCCAGCACATGTGAAATCTTTCAGAATTTTAATGCAATTAACACTTATCGTTTCATCTGTTTGCTTAACGCGTAGAAAGTCTTCTTACTTATACTTGAAAGCCTTCTTTGCTTGCGGTTGAGAAAGTTTTCCATTACGTTCCATTTTTCTGTTGCCAAAAAAGTGAAAAAAAAGTTCCATGTGAACTATGCGAACTGCATTTTGCAATGCGGCAAGCATATCAAATAGACAGAAAGGACCAAAGAGTTGGAGAATGAAGCCAAAAGCAAGTTGTGTTTTGTGCTGCGGAAAAGTTAAGAAACTAATTTCAACTATGTAGAGTAGTCATTTTGTTGGTTATTTATGTAACCAATAAAAATTAGTTGACCTCATATATTTTGTTTTTTTATTTTTAAATTAGACTTTTAATTGCCAATGAATACATATAAGAACAAAATACAAAGTCATAACTCATACGACATGTTGTCTGGTCGTTAGTTGAAAAATAACACAACGTTTTGTTTTGTTAAACATTGCGCATCTCAATCGTAAATCATTTTGGCTTCTTAGTTTTTGTTTATACATATACGTTTTGTGTTTCAATGTTGCCAAAAAGGTAAGCAATGTCACATAAAAAAGTCACACTGAAAAACAGTTGATATATGTTTTGTTCCATCTACCCATTCGCTTTCACTCTACAGCTCTCTCTTACCTTCTCCCTCTCTCTCTTTCTTCATTTTTGACAGTTACATCCACTGCAGAGTTCTGCAGAATGACAAACAAGAAAGAGAAGAAAAAAAGTAGTTTTTTTTCCTTTGACTCTTTTGATGCCCTGCAGCACTGTAAGGCACACACTCATACATATGTATGTATATATGTAGGTAGATAATAGACAAGGGAAAACTTTTTCGACCCTGCAGGGTAAATTTTACGGTTCCGAATAGAAGAAAAGACAATAGTCATTGTCGTTAATAAGTTCTACAAATTTCAATCCCCAACTGAAATGTAGAAGAACAAATTATTGCAATTAAAAATATGTAATAGAACAAATTAAAATGTATAGTTATAACTTTTATCCTTGCAGAGTATTCTCAATTCGACTTACAAATAGCATTTCTATTCTTTTCTTTATTGTATGTGTTTGTGTGTGTGTACGTGACAGTCAGCATGTTTTCTATTTCTTTTTTCTCTGTCAAAAAGCTTCTTTTTTCTTCTTTTTTTTGGGTCAACTATCGAGTGGCAGTTGAGCCTTTCAAACTGTCAACGCCAAACGGGCTGCAATAAGGTTTGGATAGGCATTGAAGGTGGTTTTTGGCTTTGGTGAGTGGCTTGGGATGCGGTTCAGGAGAGAAATCCCTCAAGTGCAGTGAAATTTGATTTCAATTGCCATATGATTTTGCAAAATATAAGAGCGAAAATTATGGAAATGAGCAAAATGTGGCAAGAAAATCACCGCCAAAAGGGCTAGATGGTTAGAAGATATTCATCTTCTACACGACAAATTCTATACACTTTAATGTGAAAAAGAAGTAAACCAACAAATGATCTTGGCAAAGTCGTTATCTTGTCTATTGAAAACTAATCAGGAACTTAAGGTCTATTATTTTGCTTTACATATTTCTTTAGGACCTTTTTTTAAGGACATAAAAAACTTGGAGGATGATGACAATTTGATTTTCTCGTATAAATATTTATAGTTCCTAAGAAGGCAAATAAAATATTTATTACTTTTTCAAAATTTGAAAATATATTCTAGAAAATCAGTTAATCTATTTCATAAAACAACCTTTTTTAATCCCTTTCCATAATATTTGGAAAAGGAATGCATTAACTTACTTTACTTTTAAATTTGAGGATTCCAATTTTTCACAATTTGTTTTAAAATATGTTTTTTAATATTCTTTAAGGCATTGTTACATATAATTTTCATATTTCCATATACCCATTTTTCCAAAGAGTAAAAACAAAAATAAGGAAAAAATTTAAGAGAAGCCAACACAGAACAAGGGGAAAAATGTCTGTGTCGAGAGTGAATGAAAAATTTCTAAAAATGCAATCGTTTTGTGCTTTTGAAACGTAAGAATGACAAGATGAAAATTGACAAAGCAATTCAACATATTTCACTGAAAATGTTAAATAATTTAATATTAGAAACATTTAAATGTCAACTCATTGCATCTTTTATGAAATGTTTATGAGTATGAGTTGAAATTTTTCAATCCAACACTTTAAAATCTTCCTTCTTTCCCCACAAAACTTGTTTACAGACAACATTTCCAGCCCACAAAACCGCATTTGGTAGAATGCACATGTGTCTGTGTGTTCATATGTCGGTATGTATGTATGTGTATGCACTTTTAGGTAGACACATTACGACATTTTGTGAAAACCGCAGAAAAACTAGAACTACATACACAATGAAATGACAGAAAAGTGTTCTGACAATGGTTAGAAATTGCAGCTGATGCCACAGAGAACACGCCCAACAACAGCCACGTAAACACAATTGAAACATTGCCTACTGAAAAGACAATAAACATAACCACAAAATGTTCACGAGCTTCATTATTGTCAATTCAATTCATTCGGAAAATGCCAATTGCACAATAATTAAACATATGCAATCGATTGGAACTAGTATATAGGATTGTATGCCAATTTTCAGCTCTGATCGAGTGTCTTATGATATACTTTCGGCAATTTCTTAATTATATGTTCCAAATTTATACATTTTTACTGCAGCTTGATCCATTTTATTAGGGCAGCAGCTTTTTACCATACACTGTAAAAGCATAGGCGATTCTAGGGGAAACTGTGCTCCTTAAAGTATGCAATAGACTTGAAAAGTATTAAGTTTTGGCAACAAATTTATAACTTTTCGTTTGCCTTGTCACCTAACGAATGTCTACAAACAATGTTTGCTATGAGCATTTTTTTAAACATTAATTATTTCAAAAATGCTGCAAAAAAAAAAACAATTCTTGGACTGATTATTGCATACATTTGGGAGAAAATTTCCGCCTACTTTAGCTCTTTATATGTGGATCGTTATAAAATTTGCTTGACCGATATATGTAGGATTGCGTGAGAACCCCTAATGATATAAGAATGCCAATATTCGTTTGATATATATATCGATAGGATGACAATCGATGCGAGATAGAGGCCTGAGTTGCTGGACGAAGTGTTTGTGTTGGTCTCGTTAAAAAATAAGATGTTAAATAAGTCGGTTCTTTTGTTTTGATAAATAAATAAATATGATAAGCTAAGCATAAAAAGTGATTTAAAGTCATGTTTATTTTATTTTTGTCCAGTCGACTCAGCCCCTTTATATACTTATTCCTTATATTTATATCGATAACATAATTACTTTAAAATGAAAATTAAATCTTTTGCAAGAGTTTACTAGGATGCTTAAAGCATTGATTGACAGTTTGAAGATAAAAGTATCACATGCCGAAAAGGATGCTAACTTCTTGGCCCAGTTGTAATGCCACACTCCATTCAAATCACTCAAAAAATGTTTACATTTCTATTTTACTTTCATTTTACATTTCGCTTCTAACAATACAGTGAATATCAAGTCACTTTTTTGTAGGCCAACTAATGGGGTTAGTAGTTTATTCCTCTGTTAATGATTGTGGCCTTGCCATTTGCATAATTTATATCAGTTGCGACCTTGATTGATTCGATGGATAGATTGGTAGTTGCTGCCGCTTATAAATTCCATTGCATGCAATTCCATTAACTTTTTCATTTAATTTGTGTTTTTATTTTCATTTTGTTTTTGTTTTGACCACAACAAATTGAACACCCGTCTGCCGTCTTGTGCCTGCTGCTTACCGCTGCTCGGTAATATTTTCTCCGTGTTATTCAAAATGCAATGGCACAAAACATGCTTTCAAATCAATTGCAAATGCAATTTACAAAATTGATTGGGGACAGCGAAGGTGTGTTTGAAGGAATAGAAACCGAAACGAATCGAAATGTGGAATAAAGTCAAGAAAAAAGGCAAAAAGAGTAACGATTTACATTTTAAATTTCGCCTTCCATCTGCTTTTTTGTGAATTGCATAAACTTTTTCCACCCGATAGATAAAGATAGCAAGTTGCACGTTCTCGCTGTTGCACATTGCAGCTTGATAAATGTCCTCGTCTTCATCGTCGTCTTGGTATCGGAGAAGGGTTGGGTTGAATAAGTTTGGGGCTTGTGTTCCCTGGGGCATGATAAATTATGCCCGAAACACTTCTTACATACCAAATAGACTAGCTTATTTCTAAGCACGAAATAAAAATGTTAACTCATGAGGGAAAATGTGCAGTAATCTATGTATGTGTACCAGAGAATGTCCTTGTCTAAATACAAGTAAATTAAACACACTATATCCTTAATGAATAATGAACTTAAGATTACTTGGAGATTTTGGTTCTTATAAAAATAACACAGGCCGACATGATTTTTGCTGACGTTAACTTGAGAGGTGTCCTTAACTAATTCCTTAACTAATTTTTGTCCATCACGTCCAGATTCTGTGAAATCAGGGGATCTAGGGTCTGAAAATGGGCACCCAAAAGTATACTGTAGAAAGTTTAAAACAAAATTTTTAACTTTTTTAGCAGATTTCAGAATATCCTGTGTAAGATGCAATTGGTAAAATGCAAAAGAGTTCCATAATTGGAATCCCTATAGCATACTTTTTGGTTCAAATTTAAAGCAATTTAGAACCATATCCAAAGTGTAAGATATTATGCATTATAACAAAGAAGTACCTATTTGATAGTTTTTTTAAAAGTTCCATTCTACGATTTAATATTCTAAAGCGTTGAAATTGAATCTTCATATTCGGATATACAACTTTGAAGAGGTTTAACTTTCTACACTTTCCTACTACAGCCACATTAAAGATTTTTAAAAGATTAGAAATAGTGTCTACTTAGATTTTTTAAGAGCGTAATTTGTCTTACCTGGTTGTCAATATAAATTTTGCATAGTTTAATTAAATAGAATTATAAAAAGCTCTTTTCAAAATCCTTGCAAAGCCAATGCTAAGCTACTTTTTAGATTTCACAGCATTTGATAATTTAATCTTCTCGTAATTCCCACTTGCCACACGTGTTCTTGCCACAAGGAGAACAGGCAACAGATTAATTGCTGGTTTATATACCAACAAACTTAATTAAAACAGCTAAAACACATAACGGCACATTAAAATAAATCGTAAAATAAATTCTCAGCTCAACGTGGAGAACCTAAAGGGCAGCAGGCAAATACAATAAAAATTCTTATAACAATCATAAGAAACTCGTTTACATAACAACAATGGCTCAAAAAAAAAAGAACAAAAAAATTGGGCAACAAAAAAATGTTAGGAAAATGTAAAATGGCAAATGTTAGCTGATGTTGCCTTCATTTGGCTTTTGTTATGGTTTTTGCCTGTTTTTCGCTGGAAAAGCGTTTTTCTCCAACTTTCATGATGGGGCGAGGCGAGATATTTAATCTAATCACAGAAGTATGCAATATTTTTTGTTTGTTGTGTTGGCGTTAGCAATAACAGAGAAGCCAGAAGCCCACGAAGCAAAAAAGGGAATAGAAATGAGAATGCAAATTAAAACTAAACAATCGGGCAACCTAAAATTAGAAAGGCGTATGCAGACTTCGTCTTAGAGTACAAATACAAAATCCAGTAAAGTATAACATTTTTATTATTATTATTAAAGTATAGGATATAGTTGTAAACTATCAACCTAACTATATTTTACAAGCACTGGCAACTAAGGCCTTCGGCTTAGACGAAAACTACATCCATACATAAGAAATTCAAGCGTCAAAAATACAGACAGGTAAAGAAAATATATTATTTTTGTTTGTATAGTTACCTAACTCATTCTACATCTTACACAATTTCACAATTTGCACGACCTTTTGAATGCTCAATAAAAGTCGACTTAAAATTCTAAATCGTAGATAGAATACATATTGATTTTTTCCATTTTGCCAAGTGTTCTGTGCGGTGTGCTGAAATCTTGTACTTTAACAGGTAATTTCGTGTTGCCACAGTCATAAATAATAATTTTTATAACTTTGTTTGCAATTTTATTATAAAAGCTGTCATAAAAAAGACCAGACGAGTTTAAGGCTTAGTTAAAATGAGGTTAGTCTTACAATAACATAATGTTCAGGGCATCAGACAATGTTTTACAGTTTGAATACTCAAAAGGTGATAAGAAATGTGACGACATTATCTTGATGATTATCAGGCCTTTCTGCCTTTGTCACTTTCTATAGAGTTAGTAATTCTATAGAGTTAATTGTACAAATGATAACTAACCCTTTTTGATTTGTGTTGTTGTTTGTTCAATTTTAAATATTTAAACAGTTAGTAATTGTTCAAAATAAAGCTAAAATTGAATAGAAAAAGTGCAAAATAAAAGCAAAAACGAGCCGTTAACTAGATAAAATCTCTACACAAAAATGTATTTTTATATTAAATATAAAGCAAACAATTTTAATATCAAAGATTTAACGCTTCACGCTTTGATTTTGTATAAAATAAGACTCCAAAGTTCTTCTTAGATAGGGTCAATTAACAAATTGAAATTTAAAACTAAATAAAAAACTTCGACAAACTCTCAGTTTAACGATTTTTGACCAAGCTTTTGTACGAGGAGTACATTAGAACAAGGCTTCAACTAGTTTGAGAATAGTTTCGGTTTTATTCTCCGGCCATTTGTTAGCAGTGTCCCCCAGCATGTGTTCTGTTTAACTGCTGCCACTTAAAACTAGTCAAAGATACACATAAATTACTAACACTCCCTGTCCCAGGCCGGACACTGTCAAGTATAAAATATGTAACAGACTATCTACTGTCCACTCTGTCTCTTTCTGTCCTTCTCTAGGTCTTCGTTTCTATCGCTTAAACATTAATTGTCTGGCAAACGGGGGAAAATAAATCCCACTCTCTATTTGGCCATAAAAATGATTTAATTTTACGCACGACTTGAACAAGTGGCAAACAAGAAACAAAAAAAAAACACAAAAATAAAGAACACGAAGGATGGTCATAGCCTAGAAATAGCAATGGAGTAACAAGGCACAGCTTGTCACACACTCCAAGCATATTAAAAATGTTATTTCTCATGATGATGTTGTTGTTGTTGTTGTTGTTGCTGTTATTGTTATTCGCAGACTTTTGCCGAAAAATTTATTATTGACATTCTCAGCAGTTGTGTGTCGCAGCATTTAAAAAGTATGCTAGAAACATTCTGCAGATGCGCAGTCCTTTTTCATTTTTTTACTGCACCGAAAAGTATGCAAAGTGAAATATCTACATATTTGATGAGAATTTATTTTCTGTATAATTGTAATTGCAAATATTTACTAGAGTAAATTTATTTATTTCCTGCTAGTAGCCCATGGAGATAAGCCGCTTAGTTTCTCTTGATGGATACTCAGCTAAATGACCTGTAAAAATGTGCAAAAAAGAAAAAAGAAGAAATGAAACTTGAAATCGACCAATTTAAACTGATTGAGCTGTTGCCAGACTGGACATCATGGACGTTAACTTGGCTTGGTATCATGGTGTTTGGGAAAAGGGTTTAGTGTCCGTAAATGAATGGCTTAAGTTCGTTGAGTAATGACGTAGACACACGAACTTATCTGACTTGTGTGTTCTTTCAGCTTAACACATTTAATTTGGTAAGCACTAAAAGGCGTAGAGTCTTTAATGTGGAAAGAAATTTCGATTTAATTGATTTAAGTCTGTTGAACTGAAAATTGTAATTAAACTATATAATTAGGAGACTTGCAATATAATATTAATAATAATTACATACTATTTTTTATAAGGATACTGATACTTTAGGACTTTTCTAGTTGTCGAAACATTTTCGAATGTTAATCAATTGGATTTTTAAGTCAACATGGAATTAACATGATTTAGATTGCCGATTTAGAATTAAATAATGACAAAAGCAAATGAATTGATAGCGAAATCAAGTGGAGAATTTGTTTTGGGAATGAAATTGAGATCAAGCACCTATCAAACATTTATCTATTTGAAATAAATTCGAAAACAGGAAAAACCTAATGTTTTTTCAAAGTCGTTTATTGTTAATTCTTTAGTCGTACATATATCCGATTACCGTCTTTGCCTCCCATTTGACCTGAAAGTCGACTTTCAATAATTAATAACTAATTTTTATCGAAGTTTAAAACAATTTTACATTAGAATTCGCTACAAAACAAATTATTTAAAACAGAGTCTTAAGTTCTTATTTAGGAAAACTTTTGCAAACAAGAATTAGTGGGTTTTATACATTGCAACATTGATATACAGTTGAGTCTCGATAATTCGTACCCCGCTAAATCGAAAACCTCAAAATATTTCGTAAGAAACTCCTTTTTGGAAAACCCGGTAAATCGAAAACCTCTATAATTCGTCAAAAAATCTCTTCTCTTGCCATTTCGAATTATCGAGACTCGACTGTACCTGTATTTGTGAGCCAATGATTTGGATCAAGTGCGAAACATTTCCTCATTCCGATATTGGACATATTTATACGGATTCGCAATTGCTCTGGATTCCAAATAAGAGAAAAAATAATTGGATATTAAGAACAGGGCTAAACAATAAAATATTCTCGAGACTGTTGACTATTATAGGAACCTGTTGTATTTGTCGTTTTCCCCACAAGTCAATAAAACCTTGTGGAGTGGAATATGAATATTTATTATTGTGTAAGGCTATGCAGCTTGCTTCATCCACTGCCGTTTCATGTTATTCAAAGTTATTTTCCAAGGAATCATATACTTGAATGCTAAGCTATTTTGCCTTTTTCTCTATATATGTACATGGATACAGTTTGCTTTTCATAACCTCGAACAATCATTATTGATTGGCCATAAGAGTTGGCAAATGCAAATTATGCATGCATAAGCCGCCTGTTCCATATACAAATACACCAGCAACTCTTTGAATTTCTCTAGAGAGGGATGGGGTGGGGAAACTAAATCTGACTACAAGTGCCGCCTTCTCGAGCGTTAAACGATATTAATGCCAAAGAGAATTGATGGTAGTAGGAGAAGCAGCTGCTGCTCGCCAATGCATTGTACGAGTATGTTCGAATATAAATCGATAAATTTTATTTAGTTCCGTTCCGGCTTTCCCTTGCTCGGGACAACCTGTCATGCAACAAGGACATGCGTTTGCGCTTAACCCATATTCATTTCGTTGTTTTTTCTTTCCTTATTGTTTGTTAAACCACCCTCACTTTTTTTACCCATTTTTTTTTTTTGGAACCTTTTGAAATCCTCAGTATTTATTTGTACGTCACTCGTCGCGTGTGTTTTTCGTCCTCATTGTTTGATTGTTTTTTCCATATTGTTGTGTCTCTGGTGTCTTTTGGTGGTTTCGAGTGCCGTATAAATATTTCGTGACAAATATTTTTGCACAAATAGCAAATTGTTGGGTAATTTTTTCCCCATTTCCATATCCACTTCAAATGCCATCAATTTTAAAGCATCTGCTGAAAGGTTTTATTAAGCTAGACATGAACTAAAGAATATAAATCTCAAAAATGACAGAAGGAAAATCGGAAAATATTAACAAGCCTTATTATAGCCTTTAAGATATTTGTTTGTTGTTGTTCTTTATGAACTTCGAGCCTTGACAAGGATAACTCGAATAGTTTTTAACTGATTTGATTGAAGCTGCAGCAGCCTCTTGTAAATCAAGACCACAATTCGTGTCTTAGGTATATAGAGTTTGTAATAGTCTAGCACACATTTGCCTTTAGTTTTAGTATTTACCACTTCAGAAAAATAGCCACATATATTTATCAATGCCTTTAAGTTATTCCATATGGCAGCTAACGCTTGATTAAGCAAATTTAACATAAACTCTAGTATCAGAATACATTGTCTGAAGCATATGTCATATTCATTTTAGTCCCGAATGCAATGATAATGTAAAATTTATCATTCACAATTTACACCAATCCCTGCAATATAATGATTATGTAAATTCCCTGTGGGTAAACTTATCGATAGTCGCTCACTCTTTTTCACCCCCTCTGCCCCATTTAATGGGAAAATAAAGCGGCAGCTGTTGGTTTTCGCCAGCCTCGTGTCATATGGCAATAATTATAGCCACATATGGGAGTTGGCTGCACAAAATGAACAGTTCGGTTCCTCCTTTTCTCACTTCTCTCCTACGGCTAGGGTAACTTTTGTGTGCACATTTTGCACTTGATAACAATCACGATGGGGTCGCCAAAACTTTCTCAATGGTGAACCGTCCTTCTCCTTACATCGCTCACCCCTCTTTCTCGCTCTCTTTCTCTCACTGAGCAGTGTGTGGGTTGTGTAGTAGTTGCCACGCGAAAGAAAAGTTCAAGGACATTAAACGGCGTCTGGTTATAAAGAGGAGGGCAGGACGAGAGGCATACTAAAAAGTAGCAATATTCAGCTTGTTTAACTTGTCTGTTGAAAATTGCATTTTCGATTAAGGCGGTGTAAACTGCATTGAGTGCATTTAATATTGAGGCCTGTACCTAAGGGAAAACCAGATATGAGAAACAAGTGAGAACAAAATAACTCTTGTCTATATACGTTTAAAAGGAAATGAAGACAAAAGTTTTTCATTCTGACAAGCATTCAGCACATCTTGCGGAAGAAAAAGTGTGCCGGAAGTTGGTGAGCAGCTTAAAGAGTTTACGAAATTGATCAGATAATTACTTAATCTGCATTATTTGAATCTAAATTTTAATTCTCCTTCATATTTATTGTTTTTAGTATGTACTTAACTTATAGCTTTCTAAAGATTCTGTAATGAAATGATCATTTCTTCTTCGAAAGGAAGAATTTAATTCGGAATATTATTTAGCTGATTGAATATGATATGAATATCTTGTGAAACATTTTATTCTTGCATGGATAAGTTAAGAAAATTAGTTATTTTCCTTGTACTACATACATTTAAATTCTTTGACTTTTCCAAGAACTTTTAATTTGGTCTAGCAGTGGACTGTACCTTTAAAATTAATGAGTATAATTGCCCTTTGTGACTTTTTGTGATCAGTTGAGTGCCAACTTATTACTGAACAAAAAGAGAGAAAGTGTCTGTGTACATTCATAATCTTTATTTGTCTGGTTCTTTTTTCTGCGTCAAAAACATTAAAACAATTTTGTGTAGCTTCTGGAAGGGTATGAAAACAAGGGTTTATGTGAATCTGTTTGCCCAGGTAAAAAGGTTTATTATCTTCTTTCTACCAAAAATCTACGTCTGGTCTCTTCAGATACAGAACCTGATACATACATGTACCCTTTCATATACCCTTTATCTAACTATATTATATTTTACTCCCCCACTCTGTTTACTTTTCTTAGCATAAATCATCCCTAAGTTAAACAGGTTTGAGCATTATCTCATACAGCCACACAAAAGTCTCCCCCCGTTACCAAAATATATATGTGCATAATTAGCCAACATTGTTCTTTTGGCTGTAAATTCATTATACTCTGTGCCATAAAAAGTTCAGCGTTGCCATAAAATCTCATCCCCAGAAGTATGCTTCACTTTTTTTGTTTCCCCCCTGTTTGATTCGATTAAATTGCAATTAGCTTCTGGGTAAACAAAAACAGAACCCAAACCGCCCTTCAGCTTGTGACTGCATAGAAGTTGCGATGACATCAGTAGTTGAAGAATTTCAACCCTCATAAGAAAAAGTGCGTTGAACTGGTGCCAAATTGGGCGGCAAAAGGCAACGCCCCAGTGAACTACTTAGAGTAAAAAAGATAAACGAAAAAAGTTAGCACGTACATAAAGGATGTGCCCTAGACAGGCGCCAAAACGCAACGAAAATTTATGTGCCAGGAATCTCTTTATGTCTCTCATTCTCATTTTGTTCTCGTCTTTTTCTTCTTCTTGCAGGATCCGGCTACAACTAGAATACCCCGCTTGGACGGACCATCGCGTATACCACCACCGGGGAGCTTTGGCACCACAACCTCGCATATAAAACCACCGACAAATACAGCAACACTAAGGGCAACAAAAATCTTTCAGGCACCAGCTTCATCTACTACAACAACCACAGGGGGAACCATTCTGCCTAAGCCACGCCCAACCAGCTCATACACACAGAAAGCCTCCTTGGAGAAACTAAGCTCTAGCATCAAACGTAGTGCGAGCGGTGAAAGGCTAAACAATGCCGTAAGTCAAATCAAGAAATATTTTTCGCAAAACAAAGCCGCAAGTTCTGTGAAAAGAAACGATATGACCACTTCTGTGCCCATAACACCAATGCCAAAGCCCAAACAAACAGTCCTCAAAAAGAATGATCCAATGATTAGTAGTACTCCAATGCCATTAATGCGTTCCGAGACCTTTGTATGCAATGAAGAGGAGGAGGAGGAGGAGCAGCAGCAGGAAAATGTACATAAGACGGAGAAAGTTGTAGAAAAGGATACATTATTGAGTCGATGTCGTCTTTCTGCCATAAGTTTTGGACGTACCATGGATTTAGGTTCTCCAAGTGAGACAAGATCAATCAATAGCGAAACACCGCCATCGGGCCTAAGACTCATGCATAATAATAACAACAATAATAATAATCTTACACAAACACTGAATACAAGTCCTTTAACGTCTTTAAAGTCACCGAAAGATAGTGAAAACAGTTTACATGATCTCCCAATGAATGCCACACAAACACTCAACGCCAATTTGGGTAGAACAATGCCAGTGATTTGCGGCAATGATGTAAGTGGCACCTCGCATGGACTACAAGAAACACAAGTGTACAGTAAGCCAGCAAATCTCACAAAGACCATCGATTCTGGCAAAGATCAAGTGGAAGATGATTTGGATTCCACACTCGATGCCACCTTGACGGCATTGGCGCCGGATAAGTCGAATATGAAACTGCCGTTGAATTCCACTTTGAATACAGAACGTTTGCTTAATATTACGGGTCTCCATTCACCAGCTCGTCATATACAGCTCCTGAATTTGACACGGGAATTTATGGAAGCATCGCCACATAAAAATGCTGGAACATCGGTATATCGTCGCTCTACCCCGCAACATTCGTTGATATGCTTTAGTCCCAAATCGCCAGGAATTTCACCACATGGCGGTGGTCCTTTGGGTTGTCAAAAGACACCGGAACCCCTCCATCTGCTGTCGCCCTGTGACTTTGGTCTACCCACTCGAACACCCGATGGCGAAATGGTGCTCGATAGCACGCTAATACCATCGAGTGCGATCACTAAAAATGGACGTACACGTTATAGTTTTGGCTTGGATTTGCCAGACACAAATTTGGATTGTTCCATCGAGTTGGTAGATAATTCGTTTTCCTCCTCACAGCAACAATTACATCTGCAGCAACAGCAATTATTCAAAAAACAACATTCATTCGATATGGATGAAAGTTTGGGTATATTGACACCCGATCAAATGAGGGGATTCCTGGACTCGGCACATAATTTGGAATTACAATTGGCCGCGCAACAAAGTAGACAAATGCGATTAGAACAAACACCATCGCCAGAGGAATTACCCTTGGATCCTGTCGAAATAACAACAACATCATTATTAGCAGCAGCAGCAACAACAACAACCACAACCACAACAAAAGTTTTAGAGAAAGTTGAGAAATCAAATCAAGTTATCAGCAGCAGCAGCAGCAGTAATACGAATACCCAATCGAATAGTTTTATAACCAGTGTGACTAGTGTTACCAGCCTGGATACAGGCTATCAAGGTGATGGTGAAATGTCACGTCCTGCCTCACGTGGAGCCTGCGATCATTCGCCCAGCAATGGACCCCAATTGGGTCGAGTGAGTCGTCAGCCAAGTTTTCCACCGCCGATACCAATGCGACGTCAAGACCCAATGACCGACTCAGATTTCTTTACCGAATCCGATGCCGATGATGTGCTACATGGTCGCGGCGGTGATCGTCGTGCCCAAGTGATTGATGGCCAACTCTATGGGCCAACTATGCAGCCAAGTGCCTCGGTGCCCCAGCTTGAGGATTCTTGCATGGACTCATCGGGCATTTTCACTGATGTCGAGAATCGTTGTGATGAGGAAATGCGTCGACCCATGGAAATGGAGTTTGACATGTCACCCGAATCGGATTCGAATCATACAATGCGTAAGGCAGCCATCCCAGCCACTTCAGCAGCAGCAGGTGGTCAAGGTCAACAGCAGCGACCTCCCAGCAGTTGCCTCTCCTCATCATCGGCGGCCACCACTCTCTCGAATCGCACCTCATACTGCAGCGTCGACGGTGGCAGCACCAAAAGCTTTTGCGATGAAGCTTTCAACAATGTTGGAGTCGTCGGCGATCAGCCCCAGCGATCGTCAATGCTTTCAGTTCAACTTAGAGCATCGCCGCGTCCGCACGCTTCATCGCTATCGTCGCTCTGTACTGCAGTAGAGAATTCAGTTTCGACCACAACATCGTCGTCCGCGTCGTCATCGTCGTCACTTGCCGCCTCACCCAAATCGTGTAAAGCACAAAAACCAAATAAGAATTCAAACCACAATAATCTTAGCTCGCATCCATCAACTCCGCGTAGTGCAAAATCTTCGGGCGGAGTAACGCGTAAATCGCATACACCCAATAAATGGGATGCCGTTATGAATAAAATAGCCAGCAACAAGTCGCTAATTAAAACCAATTACAATGATGTGAAATCAAAAGTGTCCAGCACACGTGCTATGACCTCGTCACCGACAACAACAACCACAACCACAACAACTAATGGAAGCACCACAACGCCAGCATGGAGACGTTCGCCCTCGGTTACGCCCAAAGCCTCGCCAAAAACGACGTTGGTCGTCAAGCGGAGCCCAAGCAAAACTGCCACACCTTCGCCTCCGCCGCTCGCATTGGCACGGCAGCCACAGGATAAAGGCTCAGTTGGTGCGAGTGGTGGTGCAGGTGGTGCAAATGGAAGAACGTCTCTGGTGAAATCCCCCACAACGCCAACATCTCCGCCAGCCAAAAGATTGCAGCAGCAGGCGGCGCTTATCAAGCGGTAAGTTCTCAATGCCCAAACTTTTTGCATATCTTATCAATCGGTGGACATATCTCTCTCTTCCTAAGTTCCTTATCAGTCAGTTAATTGATTTCTTTTGTATCAGTTTCTAAACTTTTGATAGGTCTATCGAAATGTTTTAATGGCACATTGCTTGTAAATTAAATAATGAGTTCAGGGTCACCCAAATATTTGATGGGCAAGCCTCTTAAGTTTGTACTAAAGGGAAACTCTTTTTTTTAAATTAGTTTTCTTATGATTGACCAAAATGTTGAATAAAACTTAAAGTTTAAATGATGAATAGTTGCACCGTAATGAATATTAATGGCAGATAAAATTATGTTTAATTTGTTTTTGAAGAAACGAGATTTATGACAACGAGATACTCTCGTATATGAATGACATTAGGGTATTTATATTCAATCTAATTGAACTTGAACTTCGTTGCTTCTACTGCTAATTGCAAGTAAATATGATTTCATTTGTTTCAAGTTATGTATAATTAGAACTTTTTTGACTCAATTCTTATCATTTTGTTTGTCTACTGCTACGGTTCATTCACTTTATTATAAGTAAGTATAATATGCAAATTAATACATATATTAAATGAATTCAAGTTCAAAGTGAATAGATAAAACAAGTACAGGCACAATTCTTATATGATTTTTATACCATACACCCATAGGGTGAAATGGTATATTAAAGTCGCCAAAATGTATGTAACAGGCAGAAGGAAGTTTTTCCGACCCCATAAAGTATATATATTCTTGATCAGGATCAACAGCCGAGTCGATCTAGCCATGTCCGTCTGTCCGTCCGTCCGTCCGTCTGTCCGTCTGTCCGTCTGTCCGTCTGTCCGTCTGTCCGTCCGTATGAACGCCTAGTTCTCGGAGACTATAAGAGATAGAGCTACCAAATTTGAAATGTAGGCTCGTGTGGTATGTAGAGTGATCAAGTTTGTTTCAAATTTTTGCCACGCCCCTTTCCGCCCCCGCAATTAAAAAAAAACGTTTATCTCAAAAACTATTGCAGCTAGAGACACCATATTTGGTATGTATATTTGCTTAGTAAATGCGCTCATTTTGTAATTATAAAGATTTTGCCACGCCCCTTTCCGCCCCCGCAATTCAAAAAAAACGTTTATCTCAAAAACTATTGCAGCTAGAGACACCATATTTGGTATGTATATTTGCTTAGTAAATACGCTCATTTTGTAATTATAAAGATTTTGCCACGCCCCTTTCCGCCCCCGAAATTTGAAAAACTCGATTATCTCCCGTAATTTTTCACCTTGTGGAATCAAATTTGGCACACTTGAAATTGATACTAATATTCAGCAAAATACCAAATTTGATCAAAATCGGACAAAAAATAGCCAAGTTATGCATATAAACGTTTTTCCATAAGGCCGGAGTTGGCCGTTGGCGGGTGGTGGCGCTAAGGTGCTCATATGCATGAGTGAGTGAGATACTAAGATATGCTTGTAAAAAGCATGTGAACAGAATTTTTTTTAAATAGGCAAATGCATTTGTTAATACAAATTTGAAATATTTGTTTTACTGGTGTATGGTATACCTAAGTCGGCGAGACGACTTACTTACTTCATTTTTAACATGTTGCAAAATGCAAAATATAAACAAATAACAAAATATAGAGAGACTTAGTTAACAAGTAATCATGGGCGTTTTTCACACACTCACACACAATATTTATATTTATTTATTTATTATTCACAGTCATTATTCGCTTTCAAAAATAAATAATTATTCACTTCTAAGAAAATGTACATATATTTAAGTGTATGTATATATTGGAGAGTGTATAGCATTGTATTGCAGTAAAGTATTCAAATCTCCATATATACAATGTTTCTGATCAGTTTACTTAAGCCTTTTGAACCTTTGAGTTTTCTTATTTCTGAATAAAATGGAAAATTTCATACTAGAAATTCTAAATTCTATAATTTACTACTTGGTAATGTTAATTTTTATCCAATAAGTTGGGGATAGATTAAAGATCTCTTTTTGCAAGAGATGAAAATGGCTTAAATCTAAAGTTTATTAAAGAAAAATAGATTACAATACTAATATGTAATAATTTCAAGTACCTTGAAGAAACAAATCCGTATGATGTAATCAGAGCCAAGTATTTTAGTCCACACTTTGTATATAAATATTCTCAGTTATTTATTTATATATTGAATACTCACATAGTATAGAATTTTAGTATTAGAAGATATTATTGAGTAATTATTTGTGTCCTACATTAGTTTAGTCAAGGGTTAGTGTCATCTAACCTAGATATGTACATACTTGATATAAGTAAGAAAGAAACTTTCCAGGAATCTCGAAAATTGAAATTTTTAGGGTATAAACACATTGATTTGCTTTGACTAAAGTTAGCCGGTTTTTTTCCTTTGCGGTTTGCTATTTGCTGTGTCTCGTCATCACCTGAGAGATCTGTCTATATAATTTGTGCCTCGTTGAAACTGCATGCATTATTGACATTTGATAAAGCTTCCTAACGAAACGTGAGCTCAGCTCTGATTAAAATCTCTCACTGTCTCTTATCTAATGAATTTTTATAGAGCTGTAATGTATGATATCATGCAGAGGAAGAGAAAGAGATAGAGAGAGAGAGTGAGACATGCTCAACTGCTAATTTGTGGTTGCAATTGTTGAGTATTTGTTGTTATTTTGTTGCCATTCGATGTGGAAAATTTTTAATGGAAAATGTTTTGCATGTTAAGCTAACTATACAACAAGAGTAAAAAGTAAAAATAAAAATAATACACGACCCTCAGAATACAAAATCAAAATGAACAACAACAACAAAAATTGCTGAGGGCGTTTTGTCAAAGTTCATTCATTTGTTTTTTGTTGGATTTCGGTTCAACGATTTCAGTTCACATGACAAAATAACAATAATTTCAGAAGAATTACTAAGAAATTAAGCAGCAACCACTAGGCGTGTTTCATTCCATGTCCCTGCCCCTCTTGGCTCCCATAATGACCATAAGTTAATCGCACCAGACGCATGATGTTTAATAAACACGACACGGGTCCAATAAATTAAGTTGCCTCCGATGTGCGTCTTTTATTTTTTTGGCATTTAGTTTGCACAGTTTTTGTGTTTACCCTTCAATGAGGTTACGTGAGGATGATGATGATGATTGCGTCTAGGGGGCTTCCTAGGTGCGGCTGTACGGTTAACACTCATTATTAAAGGCAATTTGGTGGGCCAATGTGGCCAATTAGTGAGTTGTTTGTGTACTAACAAAAGCATATGCATATGACGTCACAATTTTGTTTGGCATATTGAAGCTAAACCTTCGGAATGCAAATTTAATGCTTAAAACACGTTTACTTGTTTCATAGCTTAACTGATTTGTGAGAGAAATATTAATTGAAAACATGGTTAAGTAATAAAATTGATCTAATCTTAATATTTCTTAAATAAAGAGCATTTGACAGATTATTTAGACGGATAACAGATGGCCCAAAGAGCAATTATAGATGGCAAAAGTTCCACAGAATCTAATCTGCCTTATCTCTAATACTTTTATCAACGAATACTTCATGAAAATGAAAACCTTTTAATAATTGACAATAATAAATCTTTTTGTTATCTATAGATATACTTACTTTTTTGATATCGAAACTAGCAAAGTTTCAATGATAATGTTAATGCATTGAAATCGAAATTTATTTGAACTTTAATCCATGAATGGAAGAATCCCATAGACACTCCAACAATATTCGATACGGAAACATAAAAATGCTTACGGCAACAGAAACATAAGCAAACTTAAAAAAAAAGACCAAAAAAGCAATAATTGCTATTGGCTTAGTCGTTTGTTAACACATGTTATCACCCAAACGGGAAGGGGGCGGATAGGAAAAGAAAAACATACAAAACGTGTCTCAGTGTGTGTGTGTAAGTTGTAGATAAACAAAAACTAACAAAAAGAAAAAGCGAAAACTAAAACTTAAACCAAACAGACATAAATTTTTGTACAAGGTCAAAAAATAACAGCAATTAAGAGAGACGCGCAAAGAATTACAACGAGCATAAAGAAGATTTTCAAATTTTATACTCAATGCAAATGCAAATATTGATTTTGTTCAGAAATAGATGGAAGATCTATCACTTCAGCAGAAGATGTATATGAAAATGGATAAACTCCCATAAATTTGTTACATTTTAATGTGATTTTGGCCTTAAAAAAAACTAAAAATTTTACACTTAAGAACACTTATTTTATTTAAATATAAAAATATACAAGTAGAAACGTTTGTGTCTAAATATGGCTTAATTGAATTACCAACTTTACTTCATAATGAGTATTACAAAGTCGTTGTCCTATAAGTTAAGACTCATCAAGTTTTCTCTGATAATAATAATTAATTGTAATGTAATTAACATTAACATAGAGGGAAATCCATCAATAGTTTTTGCAACCTTTAGAAATCAATAAATGGTAAAATTAAAATAAAAAAGAAAATGGTTATTAAAGAAATTTTTTGTATTCTGCTTTAGTCTTGTCATGCTGAAAATGATTTATTGTACTTAAAAACTCTTTATCAAAGTAAACCCTTTTTTTTTGGTTGAAATTTATTTGATATGAAATATGTCAAAGGTTGAGAAGCCTCGCATAAATTTCACCCTAAATAACACACAAAATACATAATCTTAATGACAAAATCTTTGCATGGCAATTTATTGAAAAAACATTGGAAACATGCCCATAAATATACCTACATAAGTATAATACGCATTGATTATCGCATAAATATTCACACGACGCCTAATTGGCTATGCCGGGGCAAGTTCAGGGTCGAGAGATGGAGCCAAACTCAGATGAAATTTACATTTATCCCAAATTTACTTACCAAAAACAAAACCGAAAACCAAAATGTTACCAAAACCCAACAAGTTAAAGAATTCTTCTCAAATGTTGTATACTCTTTTGCTTCAGAAATGAATAACAGGCTTAATCATTTATTAATTCATTCAACTTCTTCAATCATTTATGAAAGTTTTAATTTTTTAAATGGATGTACAATTATTTTAAACTTAAACAAACTGCTGATCCAAGTGAATGTACCCCACACCTTATTTGAAACAAAAAATCTAATAAACAAGTTTCAACTCTTTTGTTGATTTTACTTTTTCTGAGTACAAATTACAAAAGCAAATAAAAAGCTTAACAAATTTGGGAATTTTTCAACCATGTTGTATGCCAAAAGGGATTATTTACTGATGGAGAGAGAGAGAGAGAGAGAGGTAATGTTGTAAGGGGCGTGGCATTGTAGATAAGTTTTACATTGAATTTTTCCTGTAAATTTGCAGTTTACAGTTTTCTGTGTTAAGGTTTTGGTGCAAATTGTTGGCTGTGGGGAAAAAGTTTTTCCCATAGTAAAGAGGAAAACGAAAAATGCTGAAAACTGCTTGTTGTTAATTTGAGGTTTTCAATCAACAGGAAGGGAAAATTTATTCAAATTTGTAAAAATAGAAAGATGTATATGCTCTAGTTGTTTAAAAAGTGATTCCTGATCAAATTGTATAATTTACATTTTTCATTTCATTTGGCAATTTCCGTTCTCTTAATCAATTTAGGCCAAATATTTAGTTTTTCTTTTAAGTTTGACGAGAACTAAAAATACAAAGATCATCATAAAATGTGTAAAAATTTAATGGAAAACTATAAAATATCTTTAAGATATTCATTTGGCCTGTAATTGACCATAACATTTTCGTATTTTTTTTGTTTCGTAGTTTTTACGACTTTGACCTTTGTCTATGATGATGTGGTTGTTGCTATAGCCGCTTAATGATGATGGCGTTTGTTGTCTGACTCTGACTCTGATAAACTACAAATGTCATGGTGTTATTAATAAAAGTTGCCCATCATACTCAATTGAAATCATTCAGATGTGAATGCTAATAAAGCCATATCATATCATTCAGTCGGTTTTCACTTCACTCCACTCTCTACTATTTTGCTTTGGCATCTTTATCTGCACAGCTGTAAATAATAATGATATTCATGACAGGGGCGGAATAAGAGTTGAATAGGGTTGTATCTAAAGGGCGTAAGAAGTAACTTTTTCAGATTTCTGTTTATCCTCTTTCACTAAACAAGTTAGAAAGTTACTTCGTTTTAACTTCGGTTCGACTCGTCTCGTGTCTGTGTGGTCACTTCTGTTTAAAGCCCCTGAGATTTCCCTAACCCTTTCGAATTTCCCAAACCGACCCTGTTTTTGACAAATACTTGTCACGTCATAGTAGACAACTCTTGTTTTGACAAGTGTCTTGAGAGCTGTCAACACGTTAAATGCAGATAAAAAAGAAGAGAAATATGAACCATACAACGGGGTTAAAATGAAGAGAATAACAGAGTACCATGTGAAATATGAAAATATGACCATTTTACGCCCACTAAAAACGTTGTAATTAAAAATATTCAACCAGTTTTCTCTGTTTATCTCTTGTTTTGCTCATTTTTTAGACAATTTCATGTGGTTATTATGCAACATTTTTTGGTTTTTGTGTTAAAATTAAAAACCGTAACAAGCCCAATGCACAATTTTCCTTTAGACCGCGATGGCAGAAAAAAAACGAAGAAAATTGTGTGAAAATGTGAAAATAATGGCAAAAATAAAAGCCAAACATGTTTGGACCAAAAACGAAAAAGACAACCCACCGTTAAGCTCCTCGAGCATTGCCAGAGTCGTTCTTTTTGTAGACCGCCATTTGTTTACATATTTAATAAACAATTTTTCGCATTTTGCAGCTGGGTGAATTTATAAATGTTTAATTACATATTTTTTTTTCGCCGTTTTTGGCTTCTTTCAAAATTGTTTATAAATATTAAATTAGACATTGCCATGCCGTGTGGCCAAGTAGATTGATACACAAACATTTTTAATGTGAGACAAACTGGATTGAGTTCAGAGAGCTTTTTAGGCGCTGGACAATCAAGTTTTTTTTTTTTCTTTTGTTTTAGTTAATTATGCTTTTAACAACAATTTATAAACAAAGTCGTCACAGCTATTATTATTAAGATTGAGTAACGAATAGGCGCCCACTTAAATGGTTTTTTATTAGTTTAAGAGTCCTGGAGTGATGAATTTTTACTAATTTCAAGTTTCTTAATGGTTTTTACTTGTGATAGTTCATATAAAAGTATATATTTATGTGGGGGCCAGACCTAGTCTCGAAGCAGTTTTTCGACGAGGTGGCAAGGAAAGTAGAAAACGAAGTGGCAAAGAAAGCAGAAGACGAAGTGACAAGCCGAAGTTAAAAGCAAGAAAGGCGAGATAATTAGTAATAACTTAATAAATAATATACTTAATATCACACCAATTCTTTTTCTTGTGGGCACAAATCTCACATTTAATGCATTTTGATCCTACTTTTTTACTAATTTTTATTCTGAAAAATCTTAAGCCAAAGTTGCTCGACTAATAACTCTTTATTTATTTTAATAGAAGAAAATTTTGGTGACAATTTTTAAAAATGATTCTGTATTTAACTCAGCAAATTCCCAAATTAACATTATCTATTATCTTATACATATATATAAAACTAGTGTGTGAGTACTTACAACCGCTGTGCATTCAGAAATCACTGGACCGATTGCGTTAAAATTTTCGCACACTGTGGAGTCAGGTTTAAGTTTGGTTTTTGTCTTCTTTTTATGTCGATATAAAATGGGTTTAAAAACGGTTTTCCGTGTATCGACCGCAGCATCCGGGGCATTCATTAAAATACTAATTCTCCTGTTTCAGTTACAAACGAAATAATGCCTCCTAAAAGGGCGAATTTGGGTCGTCGTACTCGCAGCGCAGAAAGAATCAGAAGAAATGTTTCGGATAGGACTGAAGAAGAGCGGGAATTGGTACGGGAGACGGAGCGGCTAAGGCAAAGGCAGAGGCTTCAGCATGAGCTTTTGCGAGCCCGAGAGTCGCGATCTGCAGAAACACAATTGCTTCGCTCCCAAAAAAAGTGAACTGCATAGGGGAAGGGTAGCTGAATTCCGCCCACAGATAAGACTAAATCGACATGAGCAATACCATCGTATTGCATTTCGTTATGACCCAGCTGCTGATTATGACTCCAGCTGTTATGTCGTCATTGGCCATGTCTGCACTTACTGTCAGGCTCTGAAGTTCAATAATGAAACGTAAGGAATGTGTTGTGCTGGCGGCAAAATCAAATTACCTCAACTTGAAGCACCACCACAGCCACTGTGAACTCTACTTTCCGGATCCACTACTAAATCTAAGCATTAGGAAATATAATTCCTACCTCCAAATGGCGTAATTTGGGGCAGAAATTGTGACTGCCCAATTAATGACAACTTTCAAGTCAAAGGGCAAATTTCCGGGGGGACAGCGAGCCGTTCACATAATCCTTTCAGAAATATGCATTAAGCCAAATTAATTAAATAAAATCTCTAAATTGCCGATACTAATAAAAACTATTAAAGTATATATTAATTGACCGCAGAACTATTACATGGAATGGAAAGTTAAGACGGTTTAAAGTAAATTCGAGTCGTAAAACGTCATCAAGTGGCGGCTAAAATTGAAATTTAATTGACTCCAATACGAATTTATTTACTTGTGCAAAAATCGATTTGAGCCATAGCACAATAGAAGGTCTCTTTCCTAACTCAAACATCAACTGATTTATGTTCCCAAAGTGTTTAAGTAACTCATTAAATAAAATGCGGCAAGTCTTAAGAACAATTCAATTTCAATAAACTATTTTTAGCCTAGAGTAGAAAGGGAAATTTCATTGATTGTATAATTTCCGTTTTAGCTCTTGGAGAATTACCAAAGTTAAACTTAACTCTTAAGTTCTGTAAATCAACCTGCTTGCCAGGTGAATTATTAAACTTTAATTCCTATAACAATTTTTGGGGCTCTTAGAACTTTGTTCCGCACTTATCTTTTGTGCGCTCTAGCACTTCTTGCCTGCCACAAGCTAATAAACAATTTTCTTTTGCCTGTCACTAAACTTTCCCGCCACGAAGTTTACTTTTACTCTAGCTTTTTGGTTAGTTTTTCGTGAAATGCAAACTTCATTATAATTTCAAATTTTTTGTGTAGCCAAGTACAGTAAACTCGACAGTCGCCTTTTGTAATTACAAAGTGGGAAATATTAAAAAAAAAATAGCCCAAATTGGCAGAAATTGTCGATGCAAATGCGTCAGTTCATAACCCTTTTCCCCCCGTGGCACTTGTGTGGCAAGTAAAATGAATGCAAATTTAATTCTAAAGGCGTTGCCATTGCTGCCTCTCTGTGGCAGTCTCAATGAAATGCTAATTGACGTCAGAAAATAAAAGTAAGGGATCTGAAAATGAACGAAAAAAAAAAAACAAATTGAACATTGACTGCATTTGCATTTAACAATTTCATTAAGCGCTTTTGACCAATTGATTTGGTTACGCTTAAACGAATTGCATTGATCGGAAAACAATCAACAAAAAATTGTTTTGGAAAAATTTGATTCAGAGAGGGAGTGCTGAATGAGCCAGTTTGCAAACCAAACCCGGCTGTCAGACCCATAGCTAACACTCTATTGAGACTTTTGAGTTTAGGTTCTCAGAAAACGTGCCCCATTGTAATGATTGGCTCAATGAAACTAGTTATAAGACAGTCAGTCATTTTGACTGACTTGAAGATTTATTGTATTTCATTAGAATTCTAAAGGCTATTGCCAATGTATAACTTTTGTTTCACCATTTTTTTTAAGGTCACACCCCAAAAAACAGTAAAGAAACGCAAATAAATTTGCTTAATAATAGAACAATTCCCAAAAAACAGTAAAAAAACGCAAATAAATTTGCTTAATAATAGAACAATTCTATAGGTAACCCAAAAATGTAAGTTGAGATTAATAGACCCTTTATTATTTCGACGAAAATATCTATCTTTTTGGAAACTTCGACTACTTTTCCATGACATGTTGAGCTTCTGGGCAAATTTTAATGGAGAGTGAAATTATAAACAAAAAACTTAATATGTGTAGCAAGCTTTAGCCATCTATCCACTAATTCAAACTATATAACTTGGACAGATAACTACACCGAAGTTGACAAATTCTTTATATTAGTTGGTCACATAATAAAGTAAAAGCTTTTAGCGATTTTCGGCTTATATGAGACTTCACGAAATCTTCATTGTTTTTTATACGCGAAAGTAATGTTTATTAGTACGATTAATGCCCTACAATATTGCTGGATCGTTATAACAGGTATCAACTGTACATACTTATATATAAATATTCATCTTAAGTACTTTAATGCATTTAAAACGATAAGTGACATTTTATTCAGCAAGAATCAAACAAACTCCATTTGGATAACCGGAATCGATATAGAATACATGTGGATTTAAAAATTACTTTACTTAACTTGCAATAAATCAACAAAAGCAATTGACATTTACAACAAAATCTTAAACAAAGATCAAACAAATTTTGGGACTTCTGATTCCGTAGAAATAAGTAGTCCCGTTTAGATTTATATTTAGTTATTATACGGTAGGATTTATTTAAGATTTTAATTAGGTTTTAGTAATTATAAATTGAATTGAATTACGTTTTTAATTTGAGCGTCGTTTCTCATTCGTCTTTACACGTCTTTCGTCTTTAATACTTCTTTATTTTACGTCTTCTCGTCGTTGGCTCGTCTTAAAAAGTGTTCTTCCTCGTCGTCTCGTAGCAGCATTGCCACATCGTCGTTTTTGTGGGTCGCTTGCCACATCGTCTCTTATGGATCGCTTGCCACATCATCGTTTAACAAGTGTTCTGAGGTGGTGTCGGCGTTACCAATCCAACCCCACATAAATATAGATTTTAGCATTACTTTTTCAGCAAAAATTTAATATGGATCTTTATTAAATGAATAAAGTAATATATAAAGTTATAAATGAGTAATATTTGCTTTAAAAGTTTGAATGTTAAAATTCTTTAAGCCCTAAAATACTTGAAAATGAAAATCATTACGATGTATGAAGGAATTTTTAATTGAAATCAATATAAATAGTATTCAGGAATTAAGTATCACGTACTTATGATTAGTTTTATTTATTTATTCCATAAGAATAGTCAAAGCTCACAAACTTTCAGCCCACAAAGCAAAATCCTTTTAAGATTTAATTATGTATTTCACATTTAAATTTTCCAAATAAATAATTATTTCATAGGAATAAAAAGCAGTCGAAGAAGTCATGTGAAAACTAATAGCTTAAAGCTAAAGTAATTTAGTCACCCATCCATTAAATTTAATAATTTTAAAATTTATAGCCAAATGGAATACGCACTGAAGTAATGATTAAATATTTGTAATTATTCAACTAAATTTAATCTTAGGCATACGCTTAAATTACACTTCCATTGACATTTAAAATAATGCAAATTTAATAGTTTCGCGCTGATTATGTAAATAAATCCTAGCACATTATTTATGTAATGACATAATTAATACAAATGAATCTGATATTGAATCCCTTTTTTGAGCTGCACACGCACACACACACACACATTGAACATACATATACATTTATGTATGTGTACTTGTCATTCCCTTCTCTAACTGAATTAAGGGCAAACATTTGTGCTTAACCTGAGCATTAATATGTAATTAACCAGCAAATGACCCAAATTTCTATTAAAGTCTGCAGCCTCTGTAGTTTTTTTCCTCTCCTTATGATTATAGTTTTTTTGTCTTTACAAAAAATTTAAGTTACTCTATGTAAAGAGTCCCACGTGCCCAATGCCATTTGATGGCATTTTAAGTGCCAACGAATGAACAGCTGAGTAATGCTGCGGTCCACGTATTCAGTGGCCTCATCATCATCATCATCGCCGCCATCATCAACAAAAATCTGAAAAAAAATACGCACCGCATGGCGACATTTGCACCACAGGGCAATTCAGACGGGAAAAAGGAAAAAAAAATACATCAATTTATGTGTGTGTGGCAAACAAATTGCCTACCGTATGGGGAAATTATTGCTCGTGCAACCAAATATAGTGTCTGTGTGTGTGTGTGTGGGTGTGGGCGGGGGGGGGAAGCTACTAAATGATGGGTGGACAAACTGTGAGACTAGACTAGAGCAACTGCACGCACAGGAATCGATGGCAAATCATGAATTTGTCACAGGCCATCAACATCAAGTTAGTTGAAGGAACACCTGCAATGGCCGCCTAGAAATGAGAACGTGACTTGAGAATCTGAGAGTAATGAAATCGAATTGCATAACAATAACAGTAGTGAATATTAATCAGAATTATGGCCTTTCAGTTTCTATATTTGTGACGTAACTCTTTGAGAATTTTTGTTATATAATAAATGTGCCAGAGACTGATAAATTAAACCTTTTGCTTTCAGTCTTCAAAGAGGGCATTGAAAAAGCCTCTTAAACGGCAACCAGTGTCCGCTAAAGATAATTCTTGTTTGTGTTTTCACAGAGATAATTCGGATTGTTCACGGTTGAGATCATTATCATTTCTTTTCATTTTGACTGATATTGGTTGCCTTGTTAGAAAAATGCACGGAATTTTTAAGTTGGTGGGAGTGACCCCCCTCTCTTTCTATTCTCTCTTGGTTATAAAAAGTTGAGATACTGAAAAAATCCTTAATATATAAGAAACAAAATGCTTATAAATTGTTTATTGTTACGCCCAGGCGTAAATTAAAGCTTAGGCTTGAGGTCACATAATAAAATGAAACATTCAGCTTTAAAAAATAATGTTTTTTACCTCGAATAAAACTAATAATGGGGTCCAGGACCCTGGAATTAACTTCTTGAGTGCATTTTATAAATAATTCCACATTGTGAAGAGATATTCCAGTCACGCTCTCATCTCTAATGGCTTTCAAAGAAGATATAAGCCTTCGACAGATTACGTCATTTCGTTTCCCATGTCTCAAAGGCGTCACGTGAGCAAACATTTATGCAATCAACGCATTGCCAACTTCCTTGACTTCCATCTGTCAGTTGTAACTGACTCCCAAATTCACTCCAATTCGCTTTCCTTTCTGCCTGTTCTTCACCTCGTCTGTGTGTGCTTTCTGTCTTTATTCCTTTGGCGCTTATTGATTTTGTACTTAAGCATTTTTTGGCTTTGGCAACACATTTTGCTCTTTCAATCGTTTGCCGGCTTTTCCCCTCTCAACGTTTCGTAATGTGTCAACACAGAATTTTCCACCGTCTCAGTAGCATTTTCTGCCGCCGACGTGTTGCAATCGGTTTTTTTGTTGGGGGGCGAGACTGACGGACAAAACGACAGAACTTTTATTTTAATTTGTCGCCTTCCGTTGTTTCGAAAATGTTTTACAAGTGACTGAAATTTTCATGTTGCTTTTCTTTCGTTTACTCCTTCTCTTCACTCTTTCTTTCGCTCTATCTGTTTGTGTCTCTGTTTGTGTTTTTCCTCTAATTTTTGATTAATGTTTGTTTGTGCAACAGCACAAAGGCGATTTGAGTTTTTTCTAATAAATTGGATATTAACTAATGAGCTTAAGTGATTTGGTTTCTTTTCTGTAAGAGAGCATTGTGAAAGCTTTAGGCCAAAAAGAAAAGTGTTAAGACCTTATGTGATGCTTGCACTGTGTGTGGTTCTAAGTGAAAGGGAAATTGAATTGTAATTTGATTATATACTTGTGTGTGCAAGTGGAAATTATCTATTGGGGAAAGTCATTGATAGATTGTCAATCTGGTTTACAGTTTAAAATGCTTTAAATTACAGTTTTTTCATGATTATAATAAAGATATTGTTATACAATAAAAGAAAATTCAATTAAAAAAGAGAAAAAAACATCGACAATTACATGTCTTTTTAATTATTTTGACGCATTTAGTCCTTAAGTTATAAACTGAACTCTCATCTGTACATTCACTTAATAAGATTAAGCATAAAAATAAATTATAATAGTTTCCATTATCGTTATCATTATCAAAATAAATATTTTCTTTTGTTCTTTTCTTATTCTGTAGCTATCAGTTTTTGTATTTGCACAAAATGCAATGCCTATCCCAATACCATTTCACTTGGTCGCCCACGCCATTTCTACGTATAGATTTCAATGTATTACTCACTTCAAAGCTAATAGCAAAGTTCCTAAGATTCAGAGCAGCCACTTAGACGCCTATTATGAGATACGCTCGTGTGTCAAGAAATTTTTCGTCTTATTAAAATATACTTACAAAATCTTGTCCTACACACAGGGCACACTTACAACTCATGAATCACATGGCCTATTTATAAAACAACACCGACGGGGCATCATACAAATCCCCCCACCAAAGAAAAAAAGAAAGAAATATTGTAGATCACACACCACTCACTCACATTTACATATAAAACTCTATTTTTGCCCAATATCTTTCGCTCGGTCTCATCGGTCCCGGCTAAATCAGCTACTTCGTGAACGAAGCAGCAGCAGCAATGGGCAAACAAGCGAAATTAGTTCAAATTCTATAATTAAAAGTAGGACTGCCGGCAAAATGTTGCCGCAGTTTTCCAAACGAAGCGCAACCAGTGGAAAACACTTGTTTCGCTTTTGGTTAACCACGAAGAAAATTCATGTTGCTGGCAACTGACTCAGCCACGATGCAACATTATGGCAACATTGTTTGACAGGTACAACAAATACATCTAACACAGGTGAAAAAGCAAAAAAAAAGCAACATTTTCATAACTATTTACTCCTGAAATAATCAAAAAAGAAACAATAAATAAAATGGGTATCCTTACTTTCTTTTTGAAAAATATACATTAAATTTAGCTAGATTTTTTATGTTCATTTATTAGGATTCATAGTTAAGAAGTTAATGTAATTTATCTATTCTTTTCTTTTGACTGTATTTACAATTTTATAAAATTTAATAATTGTAATGCCATATCATTCAGTCATTGCAAAACCAAACCTTTCATCTGTTTTCTTTTAGCATTAGTAATAGTATTCTTATTATTTTAGGGATAAGGCTAAGAATGTAAATAAAGTATAGCACTAGCTCTCAAAACTTTCAACTCACAATCAGACTAATATTTTGTTCATGGATGAGAGATAAATTATGAGATAAATATCTTCCAGAAAAAAGTTTAGTTAAATTTCAATGTGTTGGCATTATTAAAGTTTTCAATAAAAGTGTTTTAATATTTGTTAAAGTTTTAACTTTTCTCAGAGGAAGTTTTTGTAAGAGAAATATCAAGTTTGAAGAGTCTCAGAAACTTTTATAATGTTTTTCTTGTCTCTAATTCTTTTTGAATGCATTCTCTTCTATATTAACACGTCAGATTTGCTTTAAGTTTACAATAAGTACATAGATTTTAATCAAGGAGTCCTTAGACACACTAAACAACCAATATTGAGTTATTTTTTCACTTTAGAGATGAACATTAAATCAAAAAGCAGTGCTCTTACTGAGTCCAGCCAAAAAGTGCTAGAAAGCCATTTTCGTTGGAGAAAATTTATAAATTTGGCAAACTTTTAACTAACCAAACAAAGTGAATTAACAATGTTTATTCTGTTTATTAATCCTAACAATCGTTTTTTATTGCCCTTTTTGAAAATTTTTAATTTTTATTATATTTGTCAAATAAGGTGTTATAGACATTAAGTGCAAAAATCATTTTACGAGTAGACCGGAAGTAGCAAATCGTTTCTTTCTGCCTGGGTTAATCCTGATATTTCAAGGTCTAGTTGAATTGAATTTGGTTTTTTATGTATGTATGGAATATTAATTTGAAGGCTTGAACAATGTTAGAATTCATCTCTAATACAATTAATACAATAACAATTATTACAATCTAGAGCAATTATAATAATAACTTAACAATATTTATAGTCTGCATTTGGCTTCCAATAGTCATGGAAATCGTGGAAATGTGTCTCTTGTAAAAATTCTATAAAATATAAAGAGTATCTCAAAGTCTTCTATAGCTCCTTGGGTAAAAAGAAACCCACATTTTTGATCTTTTATCTTTTGCTAAAAACTTGTCGAAATGTTTACGCTCAGCTACGTCCAAAGTACACGGTTTGAAAAAGATTAACGGTTGCTCAAGCAGAACGACGCCGGTTGCTAAGGCCTAGAATCAATTAAGATTCAGCCTTTTTTTTGGTGGGGTTTTCGCTAAAAGTTTTTATTGTTGTGGTTGTGCCACATCTTCATGGAAATGAGTTGGTGTTGTTGTTTTCCTGCTTTTCATTTTTCGCAAAACAAGCGTCGACGTCGACAATGACGATGACGACGACGACGACGACGACGTCTTTCAAATTAATAAATTTATGCATTTGTTTAATGGACACTTTTCGCTACCATATTTCCGCTCTCTGAAGTTCCAGCCGAGTGCGCTAATGTAGCAAAAACGAAAACACAGAAAAATAGAACACACATCTCAATATCTCGAGATATTGAGATATTGTCCATCCATTTGTCCATCCATCTATCTACACTCCGAATTGGAGGCGACTCAAACATCGTGGTTGTGTGTGCCTCTTGTTTGCCAAAGCTATCTAAAATGTTCTCTGTTAGAGGAAGAGAAAAATAAATATTATTTGTTCGAGTGGCTATTTATACAGTTAAATGCTTTTGCCTCTGCATGCTGACCGCAATTTGAATATGGAATATACATACAACATTCTCCATCTAGCAATATTATTGTTGCAACGTAAATTTGATTTTAATGGTCTATTGGCAATTATACGAAAATACAAGACCCTGGGGAAGAAATATTACCACAAATGTGTGTTCGTTTATTGTTTACTTCAAAATATGTATTTCGAATAATTTTTTTTGACAAAAATGTGAACAATTTTTGTAATATTTCGAAAAACAAATCATTACACAATGAAATAATTTGTGGAATAAAATGTTTCCGCTGCGTTAATTGTTATGACTGAGTGAATGTTTCTTCCCATGAGAGAGAAGCAAATGGAAATCGAAAATATACAAATATTTTGTAAAATTTTCTCTGCTCCTATGAAACAAATTTGTTGAGAAATATTTGCTTTGAGGAATAATACGAATATTGATTGAAATACTCAAATGAATAAGAAATCTCTTGGCTTTTGAATACTTTAATAGCTTCTCATAATTAGTATTTAATATATAATCAGATCAATAAAAGCAGAAGCTATTATTGAGTCTATTTCTAATGTTATCACCAGATGGCTTCTGCTGCCATCGAATGGCAGGGATCTTAACTCCAACTGTGCTGATTATTTTAATAGCTAATGATAAGAGAAACTGAGAGATTAGAATAGCATGTAAGATTCCAAGAGTTCGATCAATGAACTTTTGTACGATTTTAATACACTTTGAGCTCGTAGTATCGTGTTCCTTTTACGACTTAAATTTACTATATAAAATAAAATTCTTATTTATAAAACTTAAGTGGTATATAAAAAAGTGAAGGCAAAAGAACAGGCCAGGACTTAAAAAGAATTAGTCAACTATAGAACAGGCTTAGCCTTAAAAATTGTAGACCAAAGTTATCTCATAATTTTATTGTAGATATTTATTTACATTTTACTGACTTATTCTGCGACCTATGCTGAAAGAATGCCGAAATAAACTCTACAATTAGATTAGATAAATATTTCAAGTCGCCCAAGACCTGATAACAGAAATTTGGCTACTCTTATCTGGCAAATGTTTTGGCCTTTTAATATGCATATGTAAATGGTTTAATTTGTTACTTTGTGGCTCACAAAGATTTCATTTGAAAGATCTCTGAAATTTCCATTGTTCCACATTCAAGGGAAATTAGAACAATGCCGCTAATGAAAATATGCACGAAGTCTTACACAGTCTTCTTAACAGAAAACCGCCAATTCAGTCAACGATCCAACGGCAGCGGCCAAGCATTTTCAAATGACGCCACAGGCAAAAAAGAAAACAACAACAACATTCGACTATTTACATTTCTTATCGCCTCAACAATTTCAATTTACACATAGACAGACCCACTCGCTCTCTCATCTCTCTAAAGTCGGCTCTTTGTGAAGTTGTGTCTATATTATATATAAACTTATATCTATGACTGAACATCATGGCGTGCCATCATTAAGAATTGCAGTAACAGTATTCGCAATGGTTTCCTAACCTCAATGCTGTCAACTGTCATCAACATCGAAGCATAGTGTAAATTACAATTCCATATATGACTAAATGGGTAAAAGTGTAGAAGCAGTCGAAGCCAAGCATGAGTATCACTATGAGCAGGTGCAGTCAGTTGTGCCAATTATGTTTGAGTTGAAAGAGTGTCGACATTCAAGTGTGCCAGGGGGAGTTGAATATAATGCATTGAATGAACGAATAGAAAATCTTTAAAATAAATATACTTAGATATAAAACTTAATTATGAGAAGCCTTTAAATGTTGTCTATAACTATCAATTTTACAAAATTGGAAAGAAGATATAAAATACTTAAACTAAATCATAAGTTTATCAATAGAAAACAGTTGTAAGAGGAAAATTAGGAGATGAGACATAGACATATCTTGGATAATCGTATTCCGGATAATATATTATATAAAATTCAACTTTCTTCATATAAATTTGATTGGGATTTAATTAGTTTATCAATTATTTCTTCAATTGTTTTAAAAAAAACTCAAAGAACACTACGAATAGAAACCAAATTAAGTATACGAACTGTTTAACGTATAAGCAATAAATAATTCATATAGGGAATACGTTCTCTGTCTATATTCTAAATAAGCATAAAATATATTAAACAGTTACATATATTCGCATTGACAAATTCTATGATTGTTTCCTATGTCTTTGTGTATCTTTGCTAAAGATTCGATTTAAGTTTGTATATTGCCATAATGTTTGAGTCTGGTAGAACAGCTTTATTCCAAATTCTTAATTGTTTCAGTAACTATAGTTTTTCAAGACACTCTAAACGCTTTGCCCTTATTTCAAACTGAACTGGTTTGAAACCAAGAAGCAAACTAAATTATGAACGTGTTAAATCGAAGGCGGAACTACTACCAGCAGAGAGAATGCTTCTTAACAACAATTCAACACCCCATAGAAAATCAATATTAGCTCTTTCAAAAAGTACTTATACGGATTGCCCTTCTTCTTATTCATAAGTATGTGTGTGTGTATTGTGTTGTTTTGTTATGTTGTGTGCTTTTTGCCATTATGTGATGCTTCTTTTGTGGTTCATTTTGACGTAAAATTCTGCTAATGTTCATTAATAACTCATGCGTTAAACAAAAGTGTCGTGTGCTTGGTCTGGTCGTTTGAATGGTTGGATGGATGGATGGGTCGGGGTCTGGTTTGGTTGGCTACCTCTTTGTCTCTTTCGCTGTTTCTCTCTCTCTCTCTCTCTCTCTCTCTCTCTCCATCTAAACCGCAAGAGTGGTTCAAGTTGTTCGTCTGGTTATGTGTGTGTTGTCATCTAGACAATGCGCTTTACTGTGAAATAGACTATGGGCAAATTGATGAGGACACAATGCACAGCGTCAACAGCGGAAAACAAGAACTGAAAAACAAACGAATCATTTCCATTTTCATTTAATTAAATTTTTCATTTTCATTTTTTTACCCTTATTCTACTTTCTCACACTTGATAAAATAAATTAATCTAAATCTAGTTCTCCTCTTTCATTTTTGTGGTTTTCGTTTTTTTCGAATGAACTGCTAATTAGTATAGGAGCAAGTGCATAAATTTAAAACAAAGGTCACCTAGTTATTTCCAGAACAAAAGAATTGATTAATGTGAATTTTCACAAGCCACAGAAAAGTTGGCGAGAGAAATAAAATATATATATGCATACATAAATTCGCATAATGAAGAACTCATTGTGGAAAGGAAGTGAACAATTTAATTATTCTGCAGTGCTTTGAGGTTAATGGGCCAGCCAAAGCAATTGGCTTCGACTTCAATGCGAACAAAGTGAAAGTCCAAAAGAGCACGAAACTAAATTATAGATACAATTCAAATTTCAACTTCAAAAAAGACATTTCACAAAACCAGCAGCCTTTCAGAGAGTCAGTGATCCAGCCAGTCAATTGCCGATTGCAATTGGCTAAGGCAAAATTTCAATTAAATCCCTTGGAAAAAGGCGGGAGTCATGAGAGATATCAACATCCAGAATCTCATCATCCGTCAGAGTTGTTTGCTTTGTGCATACAAACTAAAGAAATTGCAATCATAATCTCAATCAGTGACGGATTAACCGATTAACAGGAATGGGCCCACATCGAAAAGAGATACTATTCATCACTTGCTCACATCTACTTGAAGAAACTTCACGAAACAGTTTGAGTTTATGTATTATTTGGTATATTGAATATTTCTTCTTAACCACAAGTTTCATAAAGTTTCGGTGGCAATTGTTAAGCCCCGCCTGGTCTGCGATACCAAGTCCGTCACTGACCAAACAAACGAGAGAAGGGGAGCCAGAAGCACTGAGGCACTGTGGAGAGGGGCCACGGGTACTGAGCAAACAGTTTCAACTGCAATTAAGTTTAATGGAAGCTCATTAAGAAAACAAGAATTGTTACCAGCAGCAGCAGTAGAAGAACCATAAAGGCGACCATGGGTAATGGAGCTATGGAGTAGTTGTGGTTGCCAAATGGAAAATTTTGCACACAATTGCATAATATGCAAAAATCTCATTCTCATTCAGACTGTTGAAATTATTGAGGAAGCTGCCTAGCAAGTGGCAAGTACCAAAAGCGGAACTCACATAATTGTCATACAAAAAGAAAGAGTAAAGAGCACCCCAGTAAAGAGCAAGGGTCAAATGGGCATAAGACCATAAAATCCATAGTGTTTATGGCTAGAGCCCTTGTGACAATATTCTCTTTTCAATTCTCAATGTCCTCGGATCAAACGACATGACAGCAATTAAAATGCTGCCTGTGGCATCAATAAACGAAAAAAAAAGAAGAACAATTGTCGGATTGCAATTTGAATGGATGGGCAAAAGAAAGGGTCTCGGGTGAGATGTGTGTATAGCAGCTTAGACAGGAGAAAGCAGAAGAAAAAAAAAACAGTTTCGAAGGAAAGCATTTGTTAGAAGTGATGTAACACAGAAAGACAAAAGCCATTTAACTTGATGAGTGATAAATCACACAGGATTTTCAATAAATTCTCAATGAAAGGCCAAAGCCCAAACAAAACTCAAATACACAGAGTAACAGATTAAACTTTAATTGCTTTTAGTGTTCTATTTGCAAAACTCACTTTTAATCAATACTTATAGAAATGAATTGTACGTCTTGATTATTTAGTCTCATGTGGTTTTTCCATTTGTTCAATATTTATTTAAATTATGATTTAAAAATTAAGTCTTTTATCTCTATGAGTTTTATTTGGTTAGTAATTTGTAATACGTTTGCTTACTATCGCAAGATTTTTATTACATTCATCAAGTCCCAGTCCCCATTCGAGTAATAAATAAACATTGGTAAGAACTATAAGCAGACAATTTGAATAAATTTAGAAATATCTAACCACAACATTATCTGAAGGAACCTAAAGTATTGTCCTTTACGAATCTCTAAACTCCACAATAATAGCAGTTTTTATTCCTACACCTTAAAGTTACAATGAAAGATATTAGAGATTCAATTTATACCCTAAAATACTTTCCAAAACCATTTATAGGTAACAGAATGTATAATTTTGAAGGTCTAAATTAAAACGAAAACTTAAATTGATATAAATATAACTTAAGCGGGGAGCGGGTTGCGTGCTTTAAAGTTAATTATGGGTCTCGGGTGGAAACATGCACTAATATATACATTTCCTCTTTACCTTCAAAATGGTGGCCAACCCATCCACAACGAAAAGGTTCGTCGCCAAGGTGGCCAAGGGCAAGGAGGACGACTGGAGTGACAGCTGCCGACGACATGAACGGTTAACAAATGTGACTGACTAGCTTAATACGACAAGAGGGTGAAATTGTCTCATGGGTAAAGTGCGGGGGGAGTCGGAGGGAGAAACTGAGTAGCAGCTAGTGTTGCATCGTCTATTGCATTTTACATTAATTTTCTCGACATTTGCATTTCATTAATAATGCATTTTAATTACGAGTTCGTGTACTTTGTCTGTGATGATATTATAAATATTTATAACAACGTCAGAGATTTAAGGCAGCGACAAAATGAAACCTTTATTAAATTCAGTCCAACGTGACGAAATATGTATGAAGGTAAAACTTTAAAAACTTTTTTAAAGAATTTTGTACAGGATTTCCAATCATTATTTTCAAGTTTAAATAACGAAAAAGCTTATGTAAAATTTCCTACAGAAGTGAAATATGTAGATCCTCATATTTCTTTTTCTTTTATAAAATTCAAATTCTCCCACTTTTCGATTCTCTCGTTCGATTTCCGCAAAAATGCTTAACGCTTGAGTGCACTCTTTTGCAGCGTGTTGGTCTAAGGGGAATTTGTTCGTCACTCAACATTTTACATTTGCATAATTAAATCTATTTACCGGTCAATAGCCCCTCGTTTTCCTCATTCACTCTATTTCACTTGCCATTTTTTGAAATTGTGTTGAAGCTTAAACTATTTACTTAGTTTTACCTAGTCCAAATTGATGAACTTGTTACAAATATTTAATGCGGAAATTTATTGTAGTCGCTGCTGCGGCGGAAAACTTTTCATGGTAAATTGCATTTATGGCAAGGCTTGGTTCAGTTCCAGGCGGCACCTTAAAAGGTAATTGGGTGACACACACACACACACACACACAAGACTCATGAAGAAACCTTGACAGTGAAAATGTCGTGTCGAAGAAAGGCCATAAAATCAGCTCCGGATGACTTTTACCTGGGGAAATAAGTTAACATGGTTTTTTTATTGCGAAAATTAGAGAATAATTTGCCACGTAAGTTTATTATAGGTTGGAAAACTTGTTATAAAAATTTACAAAAAAAAATATTTTAAAGTGGTTTATTACTTGAGCTAATTTGACATTAGTTGAAAGTTAATATAAAGTAATAACTAATTGCTTGGAACATTCTGCCAATGAATAGCGCTTTGATCTTTGGGTACATCTTGACCTACATTTATTATATTTTTAAGTTTTATAGAAAACCAAATACCTCTTTAATGTTTCATGTCTTCTTATGTTTAAATAATTAAGTCGAAGATGTTTTATAACAATATACGCTAACAATTACAGCTATTTACAGTAAATAAATAGACGGATTAAAAAAAAAGGTTTTTGGGTTTAGTAATTTTAGTAATATTCGATAAAGTCATTTCGTCAGTATGAAGATTTATACACATTGCACATCAATTTTAAAGAGTCATTAGTTGGGGTTAAAAGCAGGCGAAAAAAGTGAAATCCTTTTTCAATTACTGACTTTTTTGGAGGTCCACACCTCCTGGACTCCCGCCCTGGATCTGTCCAGGCCTAAATTAATGCTAAAGAAAGTTTGGCTATATCATTTTTGTAAATTTCAATTGTAATGTAAGTCAGAAGTGAGCCCAGCCCGGGGCTTATGGTTGGATATAAATCGTAAGAATGGCGTTTCTAGACTGTTAATTTATAATTATCAAACATATTCTTGTCTAAGAAATCAATTGGTATTCAAGACTAAAAAAAGGTAAAATTAAGAGGAAGTTTTAAAGAAAAGTTACTTTTTTTGACAAATTTCTATATAAATTCAAGATTTTCCATATCTTAATAATCCCATTTTAAAGTAGCAATATTAAAAGTTTAGCCTCGTAAAGGTGTTTAAGGTATTTTTCAAGTAATTTGGATTGTGTGTTTAATTCTATTAATATTTTAAATTGTTATAAAATCGAATTTATAAGCTATAACTAACCGATATTTTAGGGAATACTAAATTTATGTCAAGTGCTGCATAATGTGATATACACTTACAACATGACACCCCAAACCAATTAGTTAATCTTTTGTTTAACGGAACCCAATCATTAAAAATTCAATTTATAATCATTTTACCTCATTCTAGTCATTCCTGTCCCATATAATTGTAGTGGGTTTTTTGTTCCTGCCTCTTTGCCTCATTTGACGCCGCTCGAGGCATTAATAATGTCAATAATTGCATTTAATTATGCTTTAAGAAATTGAATTAAATGTTGGGTTGTCAGTTTTTCAACTTGGTTTTCCACTTGTTTTTCTGTTGCCCCTGAAAAAATGAAAAATGTCTTTTGTGCAAATTGTTGACAAGCAACTTTGCAATAAAAATTACAGTCGCCTTGCTGCCACCAACGGAAACGCAACTTGGCATTGCTAATTTGGTCTTTTTTTGCATTTTTTGTTTCGTTTCCTGTTGAAAAATTCCTTTTTTTTTTTTTGGTGCATTGCATTTGCAATTAGTGAATTGAACGGAAGTCGTTCATAAGAAAAGAAATGAAAAGGAAATTTCACCCACTTAACAATCCACAAATAGCCCAGACAGAGCATAAATTTTCGTCATTTTTGGGATGGGTTGGGGATTTTCAATTGATTTTTCAATTTTCACCTCTCTTCTTTGTTTTTGTTTATGATTTCCTCACATTTTTTATGATTTGCCAAGCGATGCTTGAAGTCTGGTTAATGCGCATTTTGAAGTGATGCCTCATAAATACATTTGAAATTAATTTAAAGTTTTCACATTGCATTGGGAAAGTGGTCGTAAATATAATTAAATGCGAATAACTTTGTATTAATTTTTATGATTTCCTTTCTTTTTATGTGCCACCAAAAAGTATGCTACAATTGATTTATTTCTGTTTCTATCTCTTACAGTGGTCGATCGTATAGCAAGGAGAACCAAAAGAGCTCACAAAGCGAATTGAATATACTTTGCAATGTCCCTTCAACGTCACAGACTGCCACAGGAGCAACAACACAATCTTCATCTGTCTCTGGCAGCGGTTATCCAAAGCAATTGGCTAAGACTCCATTGCGTAAGTTAATCAACGTTTACTTAACATTTACTTTAGTTAAGTTTTACTATAAAATAAGATCAATTTATTTGTCATTGGACATTTTTACATCTTATACAAAAGGCTGTCTTATCTTATCTAATGTAGAAAACAAGAGCTGGGTCAAAGGTATTATAAAATGAGTGACGGGAAACTCTTCGACTTATCCATAAACAATGTTAGAAACAGGACATTGAAAAATTTTTCATTTGCTTTCAAAAGCGAATTCTTAGACAGCTTTTGGCATTATTTGTTATTGCCATTTAACTAGGTTCGCTTATGTTATTGATGATGTGACAGTAACATATACATATTAATGACATTTTTTCAATCTTATGCTTACTATAACAACAAAAAAGGATTTTTGGGCTTTTTTCGTTCCTTTGCTTACTTGTACGTCAGTCAGTCAGTCATTTCCTTAAAACTTGTAGTCCCATGCATTAATAATATCCTGATCTTAGCTCTTTTAGATCTCTCGCTCTCGTTTTGTCTTAGATTCTTGTAAGTCGAACTACTTTCTCACATAATTTAGGTGTTTTTCAACTTTTGAAATGATGAAAGGCTGATAGCCTTAAAACTCAAAATTTTTGTCGATGAAATCTTCTTCATTACGGCATAACAAAACAAAGCAGCTAAGGACACCATTAAGAGTTTAAAAATCTTATACATTATTTGTCTTCTCCGAGAAGTAAGTGATTCGCCACAAACTTTATAGTTTTGTTACTACAGAAAATTCACCAAAAGTTAACTCAAGTCAATTCAAAGACTACTCCAAAAATAGCAAACCTCTTTTGACTATGTTAGGTTTTGCTTTTTGCATTCTTAAATATTATATAGCTTTAGGTCATGCTTTTCTTTTTATACCCTTGCAAAAAGGGTATATTAATTTTGGTCAGAAGTGTGCAACGCATAGAAGGAAGCATCTCCGCCTATATAAAGTATATATGTATATGCTGATCAAGAGCACGTCCGTCCGTCTGGATCGACGCGAACTCCTCCTAGACCGTTAGAGCTACAGAGCTGAAATTTTGCATTTAGGCTTGTATATACTGCACAGTTTGTATATCTCAGATTCAGCCGGATCGGATCACTATATTATATAGCTCCCATACAAACGGCAAGGTCCGAACAGTGACTTTTCTCAATAACTTCGTTATTTTCTCAGCTATTGTCGTGAAATTTAATATTGGTCAATCGATTAAACCTATAAACCGCTGTACTAAATTTTATCAAGATCGGGTGACTATATCATATAACTCCCATAGGAACGATCGGTCAAAAACAGTGGCTATTGTCAATAACTTCGTTACTTTTGATGCGATTGCTTTCAAATTTAACAAATGCTAGTTTAATATATCTGTTAACGACTATGCCGAATTTGATAAAGATCGAGTAACTATATCATATAGCTCCCATAGGAACGATCGGTGGAAAACAGTGACTTTGATCAATATCTTCGTTATTTCCGAAGATTGTAGGAAGTTCTTTCGCAAACATTAGCCTTTTTAGATAAAACATTTTTTCCTTTGATGGGCTTAGTTAGGAAAGAGTTACTAAAAAAGTTGCAAGGGTATACAAACTTTGACGCGGTCGAAGTTAGCCCCGGCCCTCTGGCTTAAATTAAATTTAATTTTGAAATGGCGCTCGCTAACTTTAAAAAAAAAGAAAACAATTTGCACTCCGCTGCAAAGTATGCAACTCAAAGAGTAAAGCTTTTTTTCAAGTAAATAACTTTCTGTTGCTCTCTCTGCATTTCAGTCAATGTTGCGGCAACATTTTTGTAAAGAGACAAATGAAACTTGTTTCTCTCAGGAGAGGCTACAAAATAAACCAGATATATAAGTATAAAACGTAGATCAAAAATGCAGAACACCAGAAAAGTTAAAGCCGCGAACCGGCTTTTTGTTGTGGCCAGCTGGTTGGCTGACCATTTAAGAGATTTTCCTTTGTATTCAAGAGTATTTTCTCTCACTCTCTATGAGGGCACAAAGATACAAATATATCTGAATCGATAAAACGGCACAACAGCAACACACACACACACACACACACACACAAATTGAAGCGTTTTTTGGATTCAACTTTGGCTGCTTTTGTTTGTTATGTGTCTCTTTAGTCGGCGTCGAGTTTTCAATGTTGTCGTGCCGTTCCGTTGCGCTGGTCTATCGCAAAGTTCTTCGTGTATTTTATCGTGATCTTGATTAGAAAAAGAAAATACATATAAATTTCCCACCAAAATTGGCCATGAAATTGTACAAAATGCTTCAAGTGTGTGTGTGCGTGTGTGTGAAAGCTATGAAATGATAATGTGATAAAGAGAAAACGAAAATCAATCAATTGCAGGTTCAAAAGATCAAAATGCATGAATCATGAAGCAAAATTAAAGGGAATTTTATAATTTTGCTTTCTGCCATTCAGACCACTTTAATTATGCCAACTTGTTAATGTTAATTTGATTTCTCTGTATTTCTTTTTGACATGTACAATATATATACATATATCTGAGCGAAACAAACAGGTTTTCATTTCAATAGAATGCCGGCGGTTGCTGCTGTTGTGTATATTTTTGTCTAAAATACTTTTCCAACTGAAACAAAAGCATCGTCTGGCATTTCAAGACCACCGACCACGACCAAAACCATTCAGCAACTGTAAAATGAAATCATCATTTAACCACCTTTTGCTGCTTGCATTCACAATTTCTTTCCCCGAGAGACGTCACTCGGCTCTTGGATGTAACTTTAATATTTAGCGAGAAAATTCGCAAATAATTTGCACAAAAGGAAGCCCTTCACTAAAAGCTCCTATGAGTGAAATGTGTTTCCCGAATGTTGGAAAAAGTATCTAGACTGAGTTGCCATGGTTTCATCGTTTATTTTGGCCAAATTATTTCATGTTACAAGTAATATTCGTAGTTAAAATTTGTTATCAGAAATGCTAAAACAATAAAAGCGAAACTCGTGCATTAAAAAGGAAGTTTCTAAAAAAAAAAACGGTTGGAAAGAAATAAAAACTTATTGCTATTTCTTTTAATGATGTTTACTCATAGATACTTACCTTTAGATAGATACATAGTTAAATGAAAAGTCATCTGTTAATACCATTTTCTTATCTAGTTTTTCCTAAGAGGTTGCAGTAACCACACAACTTTTTCAAGCCTAAAACTAGTTGAGAATTTCAATGTAACTAAAGCAATAAAAGAAAAGCAGAGACTAAATTTTAATAATAAAGAATTTCTATATATCAATGTCATTTATTTGTTAGAGTATTCACATTTTGCTTAACTTTTTTCTGCTCTGAAATTTTTCAAATTCTTTTTAAAGCCTTTTTTGGTGTTGACACAAAATGTGCCTCGAGTTGAAGGTGCTTTTTTTTTCTCTGTTGAGTTTGTGTGATGAATAATAACCAAAAAGCAAAGCAAAGCAAAATGAACAGAAAAAAATTCAACCTCAAGCTCGAAAATCGCATTAAGGTAAAACGCTCAATCAATCAATCAATGAGAGCTCAGCCAATCCAAACGAAACGAGAAAAAAACACCGACCAAACAATAAGGGAACCCAGCAAAAAAAAATGTGTTCTTTGGCCATAAATTATGTTGGCGGCCCCCTGAGAGAGCGTAATCATTTTGTTACAGTTTACTCTTTGCCTTTCTCACGAAAGTTTTTGTGTTTTTGCACAAAACTCTGGGCAATACCGTTAGGTTTTGTTAGCCAATGTAAGCAGAAACAAGAGATGCGGGTGTAGCGGAGTAGCGGAAGAGGGCTAGAAGGGCGCCAAAGTTCATTTACCTATAGTTAGAAACGTGCCTCTTGTTCAAAGTTTGAGATCAAAAATGTAACCCCAACATTCATTATAATGAAGAGGGCTTAGCGAAGCAGGCAAAAAAACCAGCCATGAAATATTTCCAGCTACCAAAAAAGGCCATATGAACCCCTAATAATTTCTATTTTTATTGATTTTTTTCATATATGTAGTTAATAAGGTTAAGCAGAGACAATTCTAATTTCATTATAACTGCAATCGAAAATGATCAAATAAAATTGATTTAATTGAGATGGTTGCCTTGATCCTTAAAAAATAGTCTTAGAGGTGTTTATAAAAGGTCTAACTTTTGAGTTTCCCCTGACTTAAGTTTACATTAAATAGTCACTCGTTCAAGAGAGTTAAACAGATATATTAAAGCCAAACGTTTACGTTTTAGTTCATCATCGATATTTTAAAAACAATTTGCTATTCCAAAACAATTAGAAAATAAAATTGTGTTACGTTTAGAAACATTTCTGAAACCAGAACTTGCCTGATCCATTCTAATTCAGTTTTATTACAATGAACTGAGATACAAATATTACTAGATTATTTTTTACTTTTTTATTGCGTTATGCATGTACTCATCAAGACAAATTATAATTTACATAGTTCAGTACATCAAACTCCTTTTAATTTATCCAAAACTTCAAAGATCTTTAAATGAAATGTATTAAAACAGATTTTTCAGAAAACGAAATATTACCCCTAAACAAAAATAACAAAATACTACAAATATTGGCACTTTGGTTATGTAATCTTTAACTAGATTAAACTTTGTTGTCTTCGATTTATTCTTTCTTCTCCTTCTACTTAAAAAAGAACAAGTAATATTAATGCAAGGTAGAGGAAATCCTTGTTTTTAGAGGAGGTCCCTATGTCCGATGATATTAATGCAAGGTAGAGGAAATCCTTGAAGGAAATACTTTTATGATCTTGTGTTTTTCCAAGTCAGTTTAAGTAACACTTAACTAACACTTTCTTATACCAAAATTGTTAGACTAGTAAAGACACTAACCGTTAACCACCAACCAAATCAAAAAATTCACTGTTAATATCCTGCGGCGATAGATATGTATTTTGTTATGCATTTTCATTGCCTTGGCTTGCTATAATTCTTACAATTTTCATTTCAACTTTTGTAAAACCAAACCATTTTACCAATGATGATTATGTAAGAATGTTTTACACGAAATGCATAGACGACACCTGTTTCCGGTCCTGGTCTTTGATGCGGCTTAGAAGTGCCTCTGGGCTTACGACTGAATCTGAGCTGCTTCCATTATTGCGTCTTGTTCTCTTTGAGTGACTGACTGACGTTAGAAGAGGAATGACGTTTTCCGCTCTTTTATTATTTTCTTGTTTTTTTTTTGTGCTCTTTTTCTTAATTTTCACTTGACGTGCTTGTTTTTCCAACATTATCATTATCATATTTGCATTTTTTTTCCAACTCTTCTCTCAGCGTTTTGCTGTCTGTCTGACAAGAGTTTTGCGGCTTTTGTTTGCTTTGCAATCTCAGTTTCTCTCTCTCTCTGTCTCTCTTTTAATAATTATGTGAGAAATTGCAAAATAATGCTAGACAGAAATATCTTTTACATTCATTCCATTATTTCTTTTCATTTTCAACTGCTTAACTATGCGAGAAAGTGTTGTGGGCGTTATGTTTTTTTCTTCTGATATTAAAAAGAGAGAAAAAAGTAAGAAAATGCATGGAAAACTTTATTGCACAAATACAGAAAGTAAAGAAAAAACGAGCTATGGAAGTTAACTTCGGCCTTGCCGAAGTTTATATACCCTTGCAGTTCTTTATTATATTTAATTCGATAAGAAAAGTGAAATTTCATACATCAACAGCATTAGTTGTCGTATTATGAATATGCTCAAATATTTTTCAAACTACTGAATTCAAAACACATTTAATGATTATTTAACAATATATGATATAGTAGTCCGATCCCGATGATTTTCATACTTTATCTCACACAGGTAATAAAGAGTCTCCAAAAAAAATTTCAACCCGATATCTCTTAAGATGGCTGAGTAAAACGCATTTTCAAAACACATTTAATGATTATTTAACAATATATGATATAGTAGTCCGATCCCGATGATTTTCATACTTTATCTCACACAGGTAATAAAGAGTCTCCAAAAAAAATTTCAACCCGATATCTCTTAAGATGGCTGAGTAAAACGCATTTTCAAAACACATTTAATGATTATTTAACAATATATGATATAGTAGTCCGATCCCGATGATTTTCATACTTTATCTCACACAGGTAATAAAGAGTCTCCAAAAAAAATTTCAACCCCATATCTCTTAAGATGGCTGAGTAAAACGCATACGCACAGACGGACGGACAGACGGACAGACGGACAGACGGACAGACGGACATGGCTATATCGACTCAGCTTCTCAAGCTGATCAAGAATATATATACTTTATGGGGTCGGAAACGTCTCCTTCTGTGCGTTACAAACATCTGATCAATTTTATAATACCCTCTGCAAGGGTATAAAAAAAAGAAAGGAATTTTTCAACATGAATTGGCAGACAAAGTACGATTATTTGCTGGGAAAGTTAGCTTTGCACTTCATTTCATTTTTGTAAGAATTCATATCTAGTATAGGTTGGGTAACCGAAACCATAAAGCGTTCACATAAATGTTGCAAATTTCAACATAATCGAAATACCGTAACGATATTACAATGTATATCAATGAGTAACGTTTCAATTTGGTTGGTAAACAGCAAAGGTACAAAATGTTGTCATTTCCATATAAATAGTCTCTTAGAATACACCTGACATCAAAATGTTGTTGGTTGTAATGCAAATGGAAAAGCATATAGGAACAAAAACAGGTAAATAAACCGGTAACAAAGACTTTAAACTTATCTCACATCCGTTTACAAGCGGCTTTCCATGCCATTCGGATGCATTTCCTTTCGTAATAGTCACATTTTCAGGGAAATTGCAAAAAAAAATCGAACTGTTACCCATAATCACAATAATTGACGCCCTTGTACTAAAACTAAACTAGCCCCTCTCATTATTGTAGGTACCTCAGGAACTAACAGAAACTGAATTTAGTTTAAAAGTTCGAAATAAAAGAGCAAAACTAGATCGCTGTCAACTTTCACTTGAAGAAATATCCGCTGAATGCTGCAGTAGGTACCACAGCTATGTAATTGTATTGTCTGAGGCGGCGTTGGGGTCTTTTCTTTTTTCCTTTTCTTCATATACATATTTTGCATAATTTTTTGTCTGAGCTGCTTTCGTTTATTGAAAATGGAAACACTTTTCATTTTTGCCATAATGAAGCGCTTATATGCCATGAATATGTTGGCTAACGCCAATCACAACATACAGCGAAACAAAACTAAAAACCAAAACAGGCCACAAACAACACAAAATGGGACCACATCAGCTGTTTATTTATATAGCAACAAATTTTCACTGGTCACTGAACCAAAATCCAAATACACGATGACGGCTTTGATTGTTGTCGATAAGTGTCTGTCTGTATGTGTGTAAGCCTATGTGTGTGTGTGTGCTGCGTGTATTTCTATCGCATTTCAATTCTAGCGTGTCCAAAAAACGCCACAGACATTTTAACAAGCGGCATTTTGTTTGAGATCCAACTCAATTTCCATACACTCTATTTAACATGATTTTTTAGGGTCTAATCAAATTTATGTAGAACCAAAAAAATTAAGTTTTTTTCGTATCTGAAAGCAATCAAATTTCATGATTTCTGTATAATTATAAATGTGTGCATCTAAATACAAAATTTTTAAACTGTGTTTAGTTTTTGGGTTTTACAATAGTCTGAATCATATAGGTGTTAGTTGATTTTGATTAATACAAAATTTAAATACATACGTACTAAAAAATAAATTTATTGAAATTAAGTTCTGAAAAGTAATACTTAAATAAAATTTTGGATTTTAGTTAGAGATAGCTTTGAAAACAATAAACAAATACACTTCTATAGACTCTAATAAAACGAGTTTGGTTCCAAAAACATTACTAGAAAAATCCATTTTGTCATGCCATATTTTCGTTAAAAAAACTTATCTCTCTTTGGATTGAATATACATATAAACCGAATTCCCATGTTCAAAACTTTTATTAAATTCAAATTAGAATTCAAAATTGAACAAATTGGTACGAAAATTTGATTATTCATTATTTCTTTAAGTTATTTCAAGCCCTCGTAAAATCGAGTTCAATATTTAAGTTGTTTGAGTAAATTTAAGCCCTTGTTAGATTGAAGTTACTCAAGCTATTAGAAGGAATCAATTAATTTCATTTGGGTAATTTTAATCTAAAAGAATTAGAGTTTGTCTATCTGTTTCCATATCAACTCTAGGCTAATCATATTAATTACCGCTTAAATTTTTAGTGTATACAATAGTCATTATGTGATTTTCATTTAGTCTCTAGTTCTTAGTCTCACCTGCATTCAGTTAGCTTTGATTGATCGCAAAGCAGTTAGAGCCGAAACCCACAGCTGTGGGCATCAAAATGTTTGTTGAGTTGTTGAATGAGAGATAAAGCACCCCTCAAAAGACCCGTTGACGGTTGCTCCCAGCATCTTGTGCCTCATCTGTTTAAAGGGAGAGAGAGAGACAGAGAGAAAGAGACACCCATGTCTCCTACACCTATGCGTCTTGAGTTTGCCTTATGTTTGGGCACGAACGAATAATGCATTGCGGCTAATTTGCATATCAAAATGAGCCATTGCATGCTTTTAGAGTTGTGACTGTCGGACTGACTTTGTGAGTAAGTGAGTCAAGTGGTGGTCGCCTTCGTCTTCTAATATTTTACAAGTGGATTTCCTCCATAAAATGCACTTAAGTGAAGTTAACCCACCCCACCACCACAAGTCATGGGGCCGTATGCAATAAATTAATTGTGTCATTAAAGTCAGAGCGCAATTTCCTGTAAGGCCCTCACAACCGAGCAATTGTTTCATATTGTAATTTGATGACCCACTCGTCGTAACTGTCCAAAATAAAGTTAGTGCGGTGCTCGGCCTGGCACGTGTCGTCTTTTAAACCGAAAATGAATTTGTTACTTTTGGACGAACAACCAAAAAACCGGAAGCATTAAGTTAGTGCAGGGCCTCTGCTTTTTGTCGTCACAATTCATTAGAGGGTCTAAGCACACATAAGTAATAGAAATCTTATTTACGTTTCTAGTGTTTTAATAAATGAATTTCGATTTTTTGGTTTTCGTGTGGAATTTTCTTTTGACTTAAATATAGTAAAAGATTGTGTGTATATTCATTTCCTTTGAACTAATTACCCAAGTCAACTAATTACATAATTCTTACAACATCTTTTGTGTGCATTTTTCCATATCTATTTGTCTTGAGAACATTTTTCTTACAATTAGTTGCTGCCTGGCATAATGAGAATAGAATTGTCAACCTCATTTTTCCACAAATTTGCCTTAACTTGGCGATGACGACAACTAACTCAATTAGACATCAAATGAGGTTGTTTGTCTTCATTTCAACACTACAGACTAAGAGAATGGCATTAGCATTAACATTTGCTATATGTTGGCTTAACAAATTCACACAGAAGCGGCAAAACAAAGAAACGGGAAAAAAAAAATCTACTTGAATTTTGTATAGAAAATATTTCGTATATTTTCTATAACAAATTGCCACCACTTGCTGCTGCTGTTCCTAGATGAAAAGTGTGCCACAAACCAAAGCCAATGTGAATATAAGTAAAAAGATATTCAAAAGACACACACAAACTGTATACATATGTTTAGCTATGTATACAAAGTGGTGAAAACGACAAAATTTTAAAAATAAAATTGCATTATGAGCGCATTTGCAGTTGTCTGTGCCATTTGCCCCCTTTTTTTTCTATCTTCTTCGGCTACATAGAACAAGTTGCAAGCTATCATTTACTTTTATTCGAATGTGTATATACCTTGGAATAAATTTTGATGAAGTCATGGCAATAAAATCTCTTAAAATAAAGCATTGGCTATTCAATTTATGTGTGTTGAGATGTCTTTTAGAAACAGTACATATATCTGATGTTATATTTATTCCAAAATTGCCAATGTCAATTTATTAGGAAGAAGCTTTTATCTCAACCAATTTTACTTAATTTGTTGACAAGATCTGAACTTTTGCTTTATATTTATGACCAAGTGTGAATAGATGTAGATGTACATATTTACTACGGGAATTCGTTGTGCCTACAAAATGTAGAATATATCGTCTAAAAATCCTTATTTTTAAAATAGTGAACAACTAAAGCTTCTAAGTGAAAACAAACAAGGAAGGCCGATTTAGACAGTTGATTCAAAAGCATTTCTTTTAGCTATTTTCAATCTTCAATTTTGGCAAAGAACTCCCACAAGAATATTATTTCTCTTTAATCGTTATAAATCGAATCGTTCCTATTCTTATCAATATGCCCAATATGCCCCGATTTATTTACATTTTCATTTGGAAATGGGTAAACTTAATATGACACACAAATCTATGTCAACGTCTAAATTTGTCTTGGCCCAGCGCCCTTTTTCTTAAATTTACTGGATCGAAATGCTAAAAAGCAAAATACAACAAGAAAAGAAAAGCGGAAGTTTTTCAATGACATCATTTGCGGGCTGAATTGCAAATTGCATTTACAACTGCATTCTGAGGGGAAGTTTTCTTCGCAGTTTTCCTGCTGTTTGGTCAGCCATTTCAGTTCGGTTTAATGATTTGTTTATCTCAAAATCTAGCAACCATTAACCAGACCGGACACCGACCTGCATTAGAGTTAATGAGAAGAGAGAAGAGAAGAGAGGGCGTCGAAGGCGTATCATCATATATATACTTATCTGCGGCACATTAATTAAAATGCACATTTTCCACCTTTATATCCATGTTAATTGGTAAATTTAGTTTTTTATTGTCTAAAGTTTTGCTGCTCTGCAGTGCACTGAACTCACTCTGATTTATGGCTTTGCAATAGTTTTAGCGATTTTATAGGCCATATAAAAAAGAAAAAGAATGATCATAAATCGGACTATTAAATAGATCAAAACGGAGAACATAAAGAAACCGTCTATGGCTATTTGGCACAATTTTCATTATGGTTATCACAAAGACATAAAAATATATGTCCGTTTTTTTTTTTTTTTTTTGAGTTTGTGTTTTTTTACACATTTTTCGTGAAGATTTTAAAGAGAAATGTGTGGGAAAAATATTTTAAATTCCAGAAATTTTCGTCTTGATATATTGTATTGATTCCTAAGCTTTGTGTTAATAGGAATTTAAAGATTATACAATTTATTTCAAAAGTTAGGCGGAACCGATTATAGCAGGCACTCAATTTCGTTATGGGCCTATCGGTTATCAATTTTTTAATGGTTTTAAACGGTTAAACTGAAAAAGAGTTGAGTTTTCTTTAACTGTTACTAGTTTTCATGGTTCTTTTTTCTACTCAAGAATCCCCCACTGACAGAATAACCGATATACCTAATAAAACTTTATTTTTAATGCGTAACCGTTTCAATAATGATAACAATGACCTGACAGTTTCAAGGATGGCAACAATATTTTAGTTATACTTGTTTAAAAAGAAAATAACAAAGAAAATAATAACGATAGAAATTTCACAATAAAATACCCGAATGACACAATAGTCAAATTGTTTTTAAAAAGAATATTTAATCTAACTTAAAAACTTCAAGTCATTAGTTTATAATTAGAGCTGATGATTAAATCTTGAATTTTCGGTGGAGCCATAAAAACATAAAGAATTTTTAACTAATATTTGATTGACGAGAGATTAGCCCAAACCCAAATCAATTGTTCTCATGCTTCAAGCTGAGAAACGGTTTTAGAAACGATTGCGATAGACGGTTAAGTTTCGGTTATAATAGAGAAATATATAAAGTTTGGATAAACCACAGATACTTTTCAGATGAACCGAAATTAATAAATTTCCCATACTGGTTTTAGGGCATTTTAAATAATGCTTCAGAAGATTTCTTTCTTGCTAACTGTTTTGGTTATTTATTCCCTTTTTTTATGGCCTCGTTTTTAATTAGTTTTAGCCGAGTCACAGCTGGAAATGCGCGTTTTTAGATGGTTTTAATTTTTAGTAACTGCTGCAATTTGCACCTTTCCACACCTTTTCCATGTAAAAATGGTTTCCACCATCTTTGCACTTGCTGCAAACTCAACTCGCTCTCTACATGGAGAGTTGGTAACGTTACCGTTACCGTTGCCATTAAATTATGCATATTTATGCTCACCTGCTCCTGCTCAATGCTTCTACCAACTTCCTTTTGTCGCCTGACTGTCTCTCAATTAATTGGTTTTTCTTCAGCGCCATCAGCGCCACATTTGCCTCCACCTGAGCTAAGGTGCAGGAAAACTTGCAGTTGTTGCTGTATTTGTTTCATTTTTTTCGCTTTTTGTTGCGTGGGCGTGGAGCCAAGTTTTAATTGAAAGTCAAATTCAATTTTTGCATATTAAATTAACAGGCCCCGCAGCAGCAGCAGCAACTTCATCAACATCAGCCGCAAATGAATGACAGCAAATGCCCTTGAGGGCGGCCCACAATTTCCGCTTGGTGTGGAAAAACTTCCGGCATTTAAGGCGGATCATGTTCAATAATGTGCCAAGCATGTGAATTATGCTCTCTATTTAAAGTTTTTCCAATCGACTGTCATTAAATTTAGAGCATTACAGAGACACAAGAACAGAAACACACACAAGTAGGAGAGAGAGATAATGTTTCTCCCCTTAACATCGAACAGTTGACACCTTTTCCATGGGGGCTAATTTTAGTTTGGCCTGGTCGAGAATTGACATTTGCAGGGCTGCCTATGCCCAACACTCCCCGGCACCCCGTTTCCCTCTCCCAACCTGCTGACTCAAAAAAGAGGGCGCCAAAAGTATTTTTAGCCATGTGATTGCGCTCCTTCTGTGTTAGTATGCGTGCATAGCTCATACAGTGGGGCGCTTACCCCAAAATAAATAGGTATTAAGAGGATTAGATAAGAAAATTTTATCAAATTTTTTGCCAGTTTTGTCTAAACTTATTTCTTAGTAAGTGACAAAGTTTACTTCCAGGAACGCTTTAACAAAAATTTAATCATTAATTTACTTTCAAGTTATACACTGCTTGAAGTTAACGATCCTAGAAGTTACCTATTAAAGAATTCTAGACAAAATCCTTTACGCATTTAAAAGAAAAAGAAGAAACATAAACACACTTCTGATTATGTTCTTGAAAACTTATATTTAACCAGTCCAGACTACATAACTGTTTTGAGCATAATTGAAATCTTACCCACTTAAACTTTAAAAAATAATTTGAAAAAGAATTAAGTATTGTTCCAATTATTTGCCCACATATTAAGCCTTTTTGGCCCACTGTTTCCGGCATTAATTTCCCTTTTTTTGTGTCTATGTACCTACTCTTTTTTTCTTTTAGTTGTTTGTTAGCCCGAAGTGTTCCCAATAAACCAAATGCTGCCACAAATCATAGCCCGCAATTTGTCAGCTCATTTCGTTTTGGGTTTCATCTGGTCTTTTTTTCCTCTCTCTCTCTCTCGTTGTCTTTTCTTTGAGACTTCTTTGCTTTTGTTAAGTTATGATGACATTCAAACCTGTCAGCAAAGCAGGAGGAGATCTGGTGTGAAGAAACGTTGTGCCAGTGTGTGTGTCTGAGTCAGTTGAGTTGGGGATATGCGGGCCGGCACATAGCCACGTTATAAATTTTTCTTCACTCCACTTGGAAGATTTATTTGGTTTATGTGGCAATAGTTTTCTTGGCTGGGATATAGGAGCACCTGCTAGAATGAAAAAGAAAAACGAGGCCGCAATTTATCAAAATGCTCAAGACATATTTCGTTTGCGAAATTCCTCTAGAAGTTAATACGCATTAAGAAGAGAATTTCTTTAAGTGAGATGCAGCCATTTGAAGTACCCTGTGAAAATGCATTGCATTAAATTATTAACTAATGATCTGTCTGATCTCAGTTGCCCGCGTTTGCTCTATTTTAGCCTCTGTTTTATTGAGGTAGCAAACGGTTGCCTTTGGATATTATATATCCCTTGACTTTTTAGGTAAATTTAATTAGGAAACGAGCACTGATATACCCTTTGATCCTAAAAGACACAGGGAACTAAAAATTGTGAGATTGAGATTGTTTTGACGGCAAATTTTGTGTCTAGGTTGTGGGTACTATAAAAAAAAAAAGGAAAACTGTCTTTCTTTATTGAAAGAGCCATTAAATTTGTTGGCATTAAACTAGATTTCCTTGATTTTCAGTGGGCGGCATTTATGAGGCGGCTAATTAAATTGGTTTAATGGCTAATTAACTGAATCCATATTAAAAGAGTTATAAATTCATTACATGTCACTTAGCTGCAGTTTCCAACTAACTTGGAATGTCAACCTTCAGCTAAATCAAATCAAGACACAAGGCAAGAAAAACTAAATATATTAATATAAAATAATATAAAAAAAAGGAAAAAATAATGAAAAAAGAAAAATAGAAAATGCATTCATGCGGCAATTGTCAACGACAACGACGACGACAACATCAAATTAAATTTGCCGACATCGTCTGGCGAATGTTGTGCGCGGGTGTTGTTAGTGCCGCTTCTCCTTCCCCTTCTCCTCTTCCATCTGCTGCTGCTGCTACTCTGTGAAAGTGAAATTTAAAATATATTGTGATAACTATCTCAATAGATAGAGAGTTAAACGAGTGAGAGACTAAAAGGCTACAGCATACAATCACAAAATGGGTGCACACAGTTCCAAGGAGAAACTGTCGCGTTCGTATTCCGAGCGATATATTCATACCCAAATGATCGAACGTGAACGTTTTGGCAGTTTCGGCAAACGTACATCAAAAGCATCGACAAAAGGTGAGTTGCAAATGTCTCCATAGAGATTGATTGAACCTCTTTCACAAACTGAAAGAAAACTGCACACAGGGTGAGATCTATAATAAACTCTGCAACAAAAGCCCACACCATACAGTAATTGGCTTTAATTTATAATGTTAAAAAGTTATATAAATATCATTAAACTGTATAAATAATACAGTGGCGGATTTGTTGCACGAAAGCAGCTGAAATTAGTCGCCCCTTTTATTGGCTTTCATCATTTGGATAATAATAACGTATACGCACCGTGTGTCAGCTTATCTGATACCAACATTAAAAGTAAATGTATAAACTAAAAAAAAAATTATGACGTTTAACATAATAAAAATACAAAACGATTTAGCGATGTAAATTCAACAGATTTTTAACAAAGTGAACCACCGAACTCCAGATCAACTTATGACTCGAAAGTTTAACCCCCTTGAGGATTTGTATATGTGACAACAAAGTTTTCCCTCTTCGATCTTCTTTGAGCCGTCAAAATATGGTTTGTTATCACCAAAAAACCGTAAATTTATTAAAAAACTTCATATTGTTCAAAATGGTTTCAACCTTATCGTATTCGGATATCTCTGGCTGCCTTTTGGTCTGGGCCTACTGTGTCGTTTGGGTAAATCCTACACCCAAGAGATCTCTTTAAGAAAAATATCGAATTCCTAAAGATTCTAAGTCAAATTGCCAACGATATCCGGCATACCAGGTTACATATCAATACAATTATTTATTAAATGCTAAAATGAAGAATACATGAACAAAATAATTAACTAGAAATGACTTTACTAATTATAATGTTCCCTAATGACAAAAAGTCTAAGAAAACTATCGCTTTCAACTTAAAGGTCAGTAGAAACTCCAAAATGGATATCAAAGACCTTGTTAGATCTTATCATAATTCGCTGAATGATTAAGTTAGACATCTTTGCGAACTCTTTGCATTTACAAGTTGCTCCGTATTACAACATCAACACTTTGAGGCAATAGTTTTTGTTTTCTCTGTTTTTTTCGCACATCATATTGTCTAAGAGGTAAAAAAGAAGGGGGCCAACAACGTGTTAAACGATGTCTACATTAAGCGGAAGAAGTTGAGGCTACTTCGTCGACGGTCAAAACCAACACAATGCATTCCCATTGCGGTTGCCGCACAGCTGCATAAAAATCTAATAAATTTTATTTTTAGCTCTAAGCTAATTGCACTAGACGAAAAAAATGAAAATGTGTATGAGAAAACGGGCTAATGGGGCAAGGGGCAAAAGTTGCACGCGGCTTTAGCAAATAATAAAAATGGAAAACTTTTATCAAGGGGCAAGATTGCCACACGATGTCACGTAACGCTAAAAAAAAGGGGGGCTTATCACGCAGAGACCATTCGAAAGGACGAAAAAGGAAAACTTTTGTTGGCTTACACTAGATAGAAAAGTGAAACGAAGAGGAAACTAATTTTAGTATTTAAGCGATAAAAATGCAATTATAAGATGAAATTTTTAAAATCTATTTTTGTATCTCTCTTTCATCTGCAAAGATGCCCCCCAGCAGGAGGTCTTTAATTGTTGGTGAAGAACATGCCATTGCATAATGCTCATCTAATTTTACCTCTTTCCCCCTCCTCTCTTCCACCTAAAACACTTCAATTATGGAAATGTTTTGCTTTAATCTACAGAAAACATTTTGAGTTATCATTAAATGGAATATACCTATGACTGACTGTCTCTCCCTGTTTGTCTGTTTGTGTACCATAACCCAACCCATCAGGAAACAAGAGAAAAATCGCTTTAACTTTAAGCTCAAGACCGAAACGTGTTGCCGCATAAATTATTTTGACATACCCTCCCAAAGTATATGAAGTATATGAGTATTGATGGCATTCCATTTCACTTTTATAATCTTCTTTATATTTTCTTTTTTACTTGTCTCGTTTGCAGGAGCTGCCAAAAAGCGTGATGTGCGCAATTTGAGTATATCACCGACAGATCTGGGACCGCCACCAAAGACCCAACAGACGGGCAAGGGACAATCGACACGCAGCAAGTCATCGTCATTGGCGGCCACGCCCACAGCACTACGTAAGTGAAAATTAGTTGCATAACTCATAACCGTTAACCTTTAACTAATTTGCATGCCATAACTTAAAAAAAAAACTTTAGTTGAACATTAGACACATTTCTGAAGCGAAATATTGTTAGGTATTCATTTGATTTCATTTTCTAAATTAGTTGGCTTCAAAAGAAAATTTGTGAAAATTGTTTGTTTAAGAGGAACATCTTATCAAAACATGAAATCGGTTGTCCAAAATCAAAGTTTCATTTAGTTTAAGAAACAATACGGAATTACACTCCAAATGGATTAAAGTTTCTAAACAAAATGGTGTTAATTTGGCTTATTGTTAGATCATATCCTTCTGAAGGCATCTACTAATTTATAAGATTTTTTATCATAGACTGAGCACAAAAGGTGAGGAGCTTGTCTGTATGGCTAATTCAAGAACCACCAAGTTCTATCATCAGCAGGCAATGCTAAAGGGTCGGGAGATGTATATAAGAAGATTTTGAATAACCTGTCTATCGTGATTTTTAAACCAAAGGCAAACGGATGATCTGCGAGGATGAAGCTTATCTTCTTTGTAGGATTTAGTGCGAGAAACAAAATTCAATTAAAATTTTAAAAAAGGCTCTTCATAGACAATCTACTCTTTCTTAAAATAATTTACAAGAGATGCTCGACCTTTGCTTTTAGGTGAACTTATTTTCAAAGATTTAAAGAACGATGCAGCGACTAGGCATCGAGATAAGAATTTAGTTTATTCTTTTGCGAAAACTATTTTGCTTGACCCAAATAACTTAATAACCCGCAATGAAATACTGCTAGTTAACAGTAGTTTATCGCCTTTATTTGTGCTATTCATTATGGGCATTCACCTAAAAAAAGAATCTTTTTGTGAGTCTTTTCATAAACAACACAAATATCAATGGCCAATGTCTAAGGGGCACTGAGTTCTTTTTTGCCATTGTATTCTCATAAAAAACTAATGATGTAAGAAGATATCTCTGCCTACCTTTATTTAAGCATAGTTTTCATATTAAGCATTTTGCCTTCTTCTGGATGCAAAAATAAAAGAACTCTGCTGATTGCATTAGCCTTTGGAAATCAACAAATTTAATTAGCCTTCTGCTTTGTGCCCACTAATGAAGCTCACGTTGACCTTCAATATATTTACTATGGCAATGGGAAATTATTCAATTTGTAAAAAACCTTCTCTCACTTTAAATGAGTTGCCAAATAGAGCCCCCAGCATGGGGCCTTGCCTATTTTTTTCTTAAATCTCAGGCTCCAATGGTAGAGAAAACAAAAAAGCACAACGAAATTCACTTCACTCTATTCCCACAGTTTTTCTTTAGTGGACCAACAGCTGGCGGTTACATTGTCTCCAGGCCATGCAGAGCAGAGCAGCATGCCCCAAAATCAAGTTGGCCATTGCCCCAGACAACAATAATCTGTGCGAAATATGTTGGAAACGTTTTTTCCCTTTATTTTTTTTTTCTGTTATTTTTGGTATTGTTGACTCATTCACATGAGTCATCTAGTATTTCCAGTAGCAGAGACACAGTAACAACAAGATTTGCCCTCATAATAAATCCTTATTTAAAATCTAATGTGCGGCACATGCATGTCACAAGTTGACGAAGGTTCTGAAAGAGAATTCTAAGAGAAATATTAAACTTATTTAGCACTTTTATTTTTATGGTAAAGTAATAAAAGTTTTCTATACAACCAATTTAGCTATGTAGTTCAAGTGAGAGGAGGCATTTAAAGGAACATAAAGGAATCACAATCGCAATATAAAGAAGTCAAAGTGTGTGGGTTTTATTTGACCACCTTAAGAGTTCTTCTACTTATTGTAAAAACATGACTTAAGTACGTGAATTTTATGGGGCTTTATTCAAATTTATATTCTAGTTCTAACTAAAAATTATTTATTAGTTTTTTAATGTTTTGCTGTAATACATTGCAAAAACGATCAATTTTGGCTTTAGATGGCTCACTTAAAAAGGAGCAATCGAGATGCTTCTTTTAGTTTGCCAACTTTCTTGCTTTTTCTAGCATTGTCATAAATATTTCAAGAAGATTATCCTAAATTTAAGTGACTATTTCGTAAAGCTCGTTTCATATTGTCTAGAATAAATTTGTATTCCAATCAAAGTAAAACTAATTGAATAAAAACCAAGAATTTCGTAATAGAAACTCCATAATTTATAACCAAAATCATATTCAGATCAACATTAGTTTTTTTGATCAATTTATGTTAGCAATTATCTTAAAATACAAAATCTCATTACTATTTGGTAACATTTGGCAAGTGACTCAATAAATTATTGTTGTATATGATGGAACATCATGTTGTCGAGAAGTTGCCACATGTTCAATTAAAAATTTGTTGAAAAACAAAACTCCATTATCTCATTGATATTTTTGGCATATTAGTCGTTCATATCTCTCACTGAATGCTCAGTGCTCTCTCATGACCTCATAAATCCCATAAAAGTGGGCCAAAAACTGATGCACAGTGGGTCTAAAAAAATCAAATGTTGGTGGTTGAAGAATCTTGTCAAGACATTTGGGTGAACGAACCACAACGAAGCATCGGTGGTTCAGTGGTAGAATGCTCGCCTGCCACGCGGGCGGCCCGGGTTCGATTCCCGGCCGATGCAAATTGTATATTTTTTTTATGGTATTTTGTAATATGTCTTTAATTGCTTGAAAATTGCCAACACGCAAAAGAAATGCCCCAGACACAACATGAGCGTGAGCTCGTTCAACAATAATAACTTTTGGCGCATTTGAATATGCAAAACACGTTTCTCTGCCCGTTTTTTTCTCTCATTCATATGCAAAGTAACTGAATAAGCATGCGCGCATTTTTGCATTCACTTTAGATCAGTTGACTTGCGGGCAAAAAACATTTAAATTAGTTTCTTTTGATTTTTTTCCCTCTCGTGTATGTACATATGTATAGAATAACCCAGAGGGCAAGTGACTAAAGACGCGACAAAAAAAAGAAGAAACGTAAAGCGGAAAGGGGCGGCGAAGCATATTCTCTTAACGACATAATTTAGATACATTTTTGCAATTTAACTTCATCACAATGAATTTCCCTATTAAAACTAATTTGTGCACTCTGTGTGCAAGTTTTATCATGGCAATGCCAAAGAGAATCCATTCTTATTTTATGCAGCAAAAACAAGGGAAGACATGTAAATAAAGTATTGAAAAATGTCTAAAAAACCTAAAAAAAAAAAAGATAATATTTACAACGATTAGACATTGACCCTGAAGGAATGTGAAATGACATTCTATCACCAGTGATGCACAGTGGGCTCCTTTTGCTTAAGTTACTGGTAAAATTTTGTAATATTTGCATCAAGTCTGATAGTGTTTTAAATTTTAAAAAAATCAAGTCATAAAATACTTTCAAAGTAAAAATTATTTTTAAACATCCCAAAAGAAATGTAAAATCGAACTGAGTCCAACAAATACATAATTGTTTTATAAATATTTAATGAAACGATTAAAGTTTTTAGAAAAAATTTATTACAGAATCAAATATTAACTGAATGAAATAATATTTTACTCCAAGCTTTCAAAAATAAGGCTTACGAAGAAGTAAGCAAGAAAAGGTCTAGCGTGAAGTTTAACATTATCATTAATTTTATCTTTTTATTTGATTTAATTATTAAATTTAAAAAAAAAATGTAGTTTGCATCGGCCGGGAATCGAACCCGGGCCGCCCGCGTGGCAGGCGAGCATTCTACCACTGAACCACCGATGCTTGTGTGTTAATGTTGCTTCTAATCCAGCAATTGCAAAAGCTTAAACATCTGCGAAGACTCTTCCACTCACAGCTCGAGACAGTTGCCTGTACTTGGGCGTTCATTGACCTTATCGCAAGTAAAGTAATGAGATAAGAAAAAAGACAATTACGACACAGGTTTTACCTCTCGATCAATTAGAATTCTTTGCATTGTCACTAACTGATCATCAACTTACATTGCGTAATCGTTACATATTTATGTAGCGCACATAATTGGCAATCAACACTCCTCTTCAACTCTATATACCATGGCCAGAAACGTGTCTGAAATAGTCCCACGTAGTGGATAAATATCTTTAAGCAACCAATTGACCAACCCACGTCCAACTGGCGCTTACCTTAGCTTCACTTCAATTCACTGTCATCAAAAGTGTTTTGCTAAACCGCGATTTTATTGGCATAATTGTGTAAGATTAAGCCAATCTGCACCTTTACCCAATACCCACACACCACTCATGAAATGGACAAAATGAGGAGAGAAATCCGGTTACGCGCTTTAACTTGATGGTAATTGCTTATCAATATGAAAACAAAGAGAGCAAAGAATGTGATTTTGTTTTAATTACTGAAGTTAATTTAGGCCAACAATAGCTTCAAAAAGTTGGCTATTAAATAAAACACTTTACTTAACAGTTATAGATACTAAAGTAAAACATTTCTATTACCCTGTTTAGTTTGTGGCACTTAACTGGTATTCCATAACAAAAGTTTGCAACAAAATTCTAAAAGAAAACAAAAAAGGTTTTGACATGTCTCGTTAGTTGTTAGTTGTTCAGTGTCGTTTAACTAGCCAAATTGAAATTATGATAATTCGGTTCAAAATTTCATTTTAGGTAACACCAAAGACTGTAGTTCAAGTTTAAAATTAAAATAAATATAATATACATATCTATTTTTTCACTTTATAGCATAGAGCTTAATATTTTTATCTAGAAAATAGAAAACAAATTAGGTAATGTATGATCTCATGCACTAAAAATATGGCATTAAAAGTTATTACTTCAAAAACATTCCCAAATGGATTTTTATTAATTTTTTTAATAGTCTTTTCTAATGGAAATTGTCAATTGTTTAATGTTGGTTCATGCCCTTGAGTAGTTTTAGCGGTGTCTTTTTTTTATATTCCTACTTTAAAACATTGTGTTCAGTTTTTTTTTTGCTTCCCCTTGTTGTTGCAAGGTTCAGTGCACGTTTCTGGCATTGGCCATTTGTAACATTGTAAGTCTTTTTTCGGCATGAAGTGAATATATCTAGAGACATTGCCGCCTCAGACTAGACTTGTACTAGCCATTTATGGCTTCTGGTTGCTGCTGCGGTTAGCATTGAAAACCAGGCACGAGTACTTGCAAAAAAAAGAGGAAAAAAACAGCAGCAGCAGCAGGGAAAAAAGTTATCTTAAAAGCCAGAGACAAAAAGGCAAACATGAGGTCAGCCAGGCAGCCAGCCAGGCAAATAGTCTTGGCCCAAAAGACAAAAGTTGCATGAAAAGCAAACAAAAGGCACTACCAAATTATGCTAATTATTATCACAAAAAAAAAAAAAAAAAAAAAATTAAACCTGTATTTTTATCTCTCTTAAAGCACAGAGTGACGCCATCCAAGAGATAGAAAACTCAAAGAGAAAACAAAAGTTGAAAGAGTTTTACTCTTAAGCTGATCGTTTGTCAGAGAGAAAGAAAGAGATTTTCTTCTCACTTATTTGCCTCTATTTCTTTCTCTTTTGTGCACTCTCTTTAATTACAAATAATAATAATAATAATGGAAACAGGTGTTTTCGGTAATGTTGCACCTTGTTTCGGTGCTTTCTGTGTCTTGTTGTCTCGCGTTGTTAAAGCTCCTGCCAGCTGCCTGCAACTGGAAACTGGTTTCAGTCTAAGAATTCATTAATTTGGTCAAATTATGACATGACTCCATGTTCAAGTTCGTGTTCGGAGTATTCTTTTGCTGCGCTCCCTGCCTTGTGGAAAGTCAAGTGCATTGATAAACCAAAGACACAAGCTTGGAATTTTATGGATACCTTGGTCAAGGAATTAGTCTAAATCGTCCAAAAATGTCACATTGTATTAAATTTAGTTCTTAAATCACTGAATTTTGTTGAAAAATTTATTAAATAGTTTGATTTCTATTCATTTCCCCTAAGAGAATTCCAACTACTTAGTTTTTAAGAATATAAGAATAGTAAACCTTAGCCTTGAAGTCAATGCCACCATTTTGATGAATACAATGATGATTTATCGATTTCACTTGCTGGGATATCGATGAATACTCAAAGACTACTCTGATGGCCACGATGGTCAGAAGGATTTCTGAAACAAAACCCAGCTTGTTTAACGAAAATCAAACTATCTAAATAAACTTAGATGGCCATTTCATCTGGAAAAGGTTTTCATTTTATCTAAAAGAAACCAAAATATATCCTTAAAAGAACAGAAAATGTCGATTATTGTCAATAAAGAAAAAAAGCTTAAACATTATTAACGAGCTATGGAAGTTAACTTCTTGCCGAAGTTTATATACCCTTGCAGTTCTTTATTATATTTAATTCGATAAGAAAAGAAGAAATTTCATACATCAACAGCATTAGTTGTCGTATTATGAATATGCTCAAATATTTTTCAAACTACTGAATTCAAAACACATTTAATGATTATTAAACAATATATGATATAGTAGTCCGATCCCGATGATTTTCATACTTTATCTCACACAGGTAATAAAGAGTCTCCAAAAAAAATTTCAACCCGATATCTCTTAAGATGGCTGAGTAAAACGCATACGCACAGACGGACGGACAGACGGACAGACGGACATGGCTATATCGACTCAGCTTCTCAAGCTGATCAAGAATATATATACTTTATGGGGTCGGAAACGTCTCCTTCTGTGCGTTACAAACATCTGACCAATTTTATAATACCCTCTGCAAGGGTATAAAAATGCTTTAACTTACATATTTTGATTTAAAGTAATTGACATTGTATTTCCAAAACCATATAGGAACTATTTAATATGAACTTTCCAAAAGGATTATCCCATTGGTCATACTGCTTTACTTGATTAGACCTGGTTCTACCTGATTAGCAACAATTTTAATGCAGTGGCATTTTGAGAGCGAAAACTGTTTTTTATTTAAACTCTCAACAATTATCATTCTGAATAAGATCTTACAATTGCTAATATTTGATATACGTAAAAATTTATCTGCTCTGCTCCCAAAGATAACTTAACCAGTTTGGTTGGTTGTATTGTATATAAATTCATACTTTAGAAATCGGTTTTAAAGTAACCACAAAATATGTTAATAAATCGTGACGTCACTCGATTTGCTTCCAAAAAAAACAAGAAAAAAACAACTTTGAAATAGAAGGCTTAGTATATTGTATCATTTCAACTTCTCACTTATAATTAGTACAAAACTAAAGGTTTAAACAAAACCTCAACAAAGCCAGAAATTTGCTGTGATGCTGCTGCTTCTCTAATATCAAAGCCAGCAAAACTCCAAAAGATTTAAAAAAAAAATAGGGGTTCCCTAGCAAAATTCGTGGCGTTTGTTTTTCAACATTTTTATCATATTTGATACCAATAAGTGAGTGCTGTATATCTTATAAAGAGACAAAGTGAGTGAGCAAATGGGTTTCGGCAAATTTATCCAGACGTATTTGGGCCGCAATTCAATGCGTGATGCAAAGAATAAAGAAATGAGCAGCAGCAAGAACACAAATTATTTATACAGTAAGTAATCGTTTCAAGTGCATCTGCAAACTAATTTGTCCACTAAGAAAATAGGGTATCAAATTCAACTCTTTTGAATAATAACAGCGCATTAACAGCGTGTTAAAAGTTACGAATTGTGTGCATACTTTTAGGCTGTCTAAAAAAGTGCAAAAATTTTACAATTCAAATTGTAATTTTTTGCATCTAAGCCCAAGGTTTCATAATTTATTATAAAATAAACTATAAAAACCAAAGAAGTTTTCATTTTGGAAGCAATCTGACACCAAATTTGACATGTTTTTTAATTGCCTCTTACATTTTTTTTAAATTTTCTTATTTTAATTTAATTTCTTTTTATTTGTCTGTTGCAGAGAAACGTTTAAACAGTAACACGCTGACAACAGCCACAACAACAACAACAACAATAGTATCACCGAATTCCAAGGGAAATACAAACAAATCAATTCAGAGCACTAAACAACAACAACAACAGACGTCCAACAAACTGAAATCCACATCGATTAAAAACTCTACAAAAATTTTGCCTCAGGCTGAGGGCATATCTGAAGGTAAGTTAAAAACATTTAGATACATACCTATATATGTATAGGTTTATATCAATTTGTAGTAAAGTGAAAGCATATAAAATTCAAGAGCGATCAATATTTTGATATCAAATCGAATTAACGCATTGCCCAAGAGTCTTTTGTTATCAATTGGTTTCAATCCGCAACGAATCAGTAGTCACTTTTTCGCTATCTACCTAAACTACCTCTCACTATTCCTTTCCTCCTCGTGTCTGTTTGGGTCTTTCCATCGCTTTGGGGACATTTTTTGTGTGGTTGGCAAAACTTTTCATGGTGAAGTTGCATCAACGAACTTTGATAATTAAAATTAATGCCACTAATTAGACATTCGGGTAACTTACATTCAGTTAGACAGAAACGTGCCTCAATAGTTTTTGTGGCCGAGAGCTTTGCTAATGATTGCATATTTATTATTTCCAACTTCTCTGTCAGACCTTTCTTCAATTTTCTGAGGGATAAAACTTGCCACAAAAAGTAGTCATTAAAGTATGTCCCGATATTATGCTAATGAGTTTTTTGTCTGTGTGTCTGGCTAAACTAATTCATATTACTGCCAAATCAAATCTAATGACAGTACCTTAATGTTAATTAAAGACTTTGAATTTCATGAATAGACTCCTTTATGCATCTACAGTGTTATTCAATCAGATATCGAAGTGGTTTAGAAAACTAAGTTTGAGGCCCTATTAGCACATTAGTAATAATCATAAGATTATGTCAGAATTCTTATTCTTCATTGAAATTATCCATAATTGCCTTTGTAATAATAGTTTCTTGTTTCGTTAAACCAACTAACTTATCTTATAAAAAGCAATTTTTAAGACTTGATATCAAATCTGACGATTTATAGCTCCAATACACATTGGTAGAGCTCCCTTAAATCAATGAAAATACATAGCCTATGAATGCAATGCCTATACAATCTTGAAAACAGATTTTGAATTCGAAACAAATAAAAGTTTAAAATGTACGTACTACGTATACTTTATTTTACGAGACGAACAAATTGTAAGAATCGAATCCCTTAAAAATAGCCTCTGAAGGAGTAAAGACAAAGTTTATTCTACGTTTATTAGTTCTGAAAACGAAGCTTTATAGTTGAGCTCTTTAAGAAGTATTTTGTTCTAGTATACTTATGATTAATTAAGTTAAGTTAGTTAGATTAAGTAAATCATTTAGTTAATGAATTTCAAACCTTATCAAGCAATATGTTCAAAGTCCTTGCAGTTTGTTTTTCATTGTAGTGTGGGCTAAAAATGTAATTTGTTCTTAATCAGACTATGATCGATTTTCAAGCCTTATTAGCTTAAACAATTATCTATATCTTAAAACCAAACTAAACTTTTCCAAAGTTTTTCTTCAGTTGATAAATGATGAAATCTGTTGAATTGATAGAAAGGAATGAATGATTAAAATGTTTATCTTAACTTTTACACTTTGTATAACTATTGATTGAATAACATTAAAATTTATGGGTAAAATATCTTTTGGAATGAAAAAATAAAGAAAATATAAATTTTTAAGCGTTATGTTAATTATTTAGATTAATGTAAGACATTGTCAAAGTCAATGACAAGTATGCATTTTCTCTCAAGTAAGTAATCAAATTCCCATTGAGAGGAGACCACACACGTTGTCAAAGAAACAAAAAGGGGCACCTAAATGTACTTTTCCCTCTTTCTTGCCACACTTTTTGCAATGCAATGGAGCATGTGGGGTATAAAATGAATTGCAAACTCAATGCTAATGATCATAATATCCCCAACGATATTGCCTTTTGTAGTTGTAGTTGTTTTTTCACTCCTTTTTTTGTTTTTTTGGTTACGCATGATGGAGAAGTAAAAGTGTTTAACTGAAAGGTGCGTGTTGATGGTGTTGGCCTGAGTTTTTGATTTCACATATGGCCACAATTCGGCCATTAACTTTTTGCATTATACACACACACGCACAAAACAATTAACGGGTCATGGGACCCAAAAAAAAAATAAATAAAAATAGCAGACAAAACTAAAATCAAGCTTGACGCGTGCCATTGACAAAATGCAGTGTAGATATATAAATAAATAAATAATTGTTTTGTCAATTTAATTGAGTAAAAGCGTGAAAAAACGCCATAAAAGAGATGGGGGGCCCACGAAACGACAACGAAATCAATGAACTTGATGTGTGTAGGCAATAAATTAGAGTGAAAACAAGCCGCCAAAATAATGGGCAAGGCTTAAGCCAAAGAGACAACCGACCAACTAACCAACCAACCACACAGACAAACACCCAACGGCAAATATACAAAGTGTTGGCGTTTGTAACAACAACAAAAATCATTAAATACAAAAAATGAAATCGACTAATTTAGTGTCCTGTGAATTTTATAAATATGTATATATAGTTTTCAGATTTATTCAAACGTGAGCTTTTTCAATTCGATAGTTTCGTATATAGCTATTCAATTATTTTTCAAGATTATCATGATGGTCTTTCCAAAAACAACTGAAAAACTTTTCATTGGTAACTTTTGCAATACTTTCCCAGTCGATTTTATAGCTAGAAACTAACTTTTACATACTTTGTATCAATGTCACGTTTCGTCTCAGTTCCACAGCATTACTCTATGAGGTAATCTTCTGAAAAAAAGAACACTTCCTCCTTATTAGCCACATATAATCGATTAAGTAAATGGAGAAACCTATATACCAAACAAACGAGGGATAGTTCCAACTGTAGGGTATCAACGGCGAATAAAAAAAAATATTTAGATGCGGGTTGTCATTTTGGTGAAGAAAAAGGGTGTGGGGGAAGACAATCAAAATTAAATGACAACTTAATTGATTGTCTCTTCAGTTGGCGGTGTGAAAGTCATAAATATTGTATGTAGTATTGATGATATTGTGCATAGTAGAAAACTCTGGCGCCCAATGTGGGCCACACTCAAAACATTTAACGAACAATTTAACATCAAATAAGCCCAACCAAATTGAGTGGTGGGTTTAAGGGGGCTGATTCGAGGGGGAATGCACTGGAGCATACACCAACACGCTCAGAATAAAACGCCACCTCCAACAACAACAACACCAACAACCACTCGTTGAACATCAAAGCAAAAATGTTGTAAAAAAGCGCCAAGCAGCGTATAGCGGCATAAACAAGTTGTGACATTACGAAGCGTAGGCAGAGGGGCGGGCAAATGAAGAGGTGTGGGGGAAGTGATGATGGGGAGGGGGTTAGGTGTAGATGCAAGTGCTTTGTGGCAAACAGTTCAAAGAACCACCTGTGAGTGTGGGTCATATACTCATATATACTCATTCATAAGTTTTCACAATTGAAGTGTGTAGGTGATCCAAGGGGGAACGAGCAAAATATTAAAGAAACATTTTAATTACACAAAGTTAAAAAGAAAACATTTTATCCTAACTTCAAGTGCTTTTGCAGGACTCAAAAGGTATTATTGATTTATGGCGAATTGTTTTCTAGGACTGAGCTGCTTGCAGTAAGTCAATTTTTGAATTCTTCAATCGTATGACTTTGCAATGAACTTCAATAATATAATTCAAATACTTAAGGAGAAAATCGATTAATAAGTTATACACCTTATCGAAACCCCAAAATAACGCCATAAAGATAGAAAATTCAATATGCAATACAAAAGAAAAATTAGAGCTAATCTTTATCAGTTTTGAATAGCTTAACACATTTGTCTATGTAAAGTTCAAGTCATATGAAAAACACAACAAAAGTATAAGCTGGACGATAGCTAAATTAAACAAATAATATTTAGAATTAAAAACACGATTCCAACAAAAAAACAAACTATCCCAATTGTTGAAAGCATAAAAGAAGTCCAAACTCCAATAGACCAAACTGAAAATTCGCCAACTTGCATTTATCTTAACGAGCCTTTGTCTTGAGCTCATTTTATTATAATTTAAATTCCACTTATAAAAATGATTTAAGGAAAGAAATAAAAAGCCTTCTAACAATTTATGAGCAAGAGTAACTAAACTTCGTTGAAATTAATTTTGTGTTTGATTAAAATTTTCACTTATTGTTTGCAATTTCCCTTTCAATTTCTTTTTGCAATTTTGTCGGGCGGTCTTCTTTGCAATTTCTTTGTGTTTTATGTTTTTTAATATTAAAAGAAGAGGTTGACAAAATAAAAAAGAAGAGCCGCCACATCGCGTAGGTAATTGTAGACTCTAAGACTTTCGCGTCACACTTGGCCAGCAAAAAAAAAAACAAAGAAAAAAAGAGCTCTGGCCATTTGAGTATGCAAAAAAACACAAAAAACCAAAGCCGAAAAAAGAAAACACAGAACTGCTGCTGCTCATTAAAAGCCACGCTCCAGTTAGAAGCCAGCACTATAAAGTTTTATCAAGCTGCTTTTTTTTTCGTCTTGTATAATTATGGCTAGCCAAGTTTAGAGATTTTATTGAATTTTACCAAGCGACAGCCAAATCTTTTAAATGCCTAAAGGCAAACTCAATATAAACCACTTTGACCCAAATAAATGCCACAAAGTTTCATTAATTATATGATTTGAAATTGATTAAGAAACAATTTCAATGCAAAAAATATGACAAACAATGAATAATGCCGGATATGGATTACTTTTTTACCATTAACAAACAAGTAAGACGGAAAAGATTGTTTTTTGTGCATTAAATGCATTTCCTATAAGTTTCTCACAAAAAAAAACTATTAAAATACTAATTGAAATTCAATTCAAGTACATTTTTTTCAGAATAATGAATAAAAACGAGCTATGGAAGTTAACTTCGGCCTTGCCGAAGTTTATATACCCTTGCAGTTCTTTATTATATTTAATTCGATAAGAAAAGTGAAATTTCATACATCAACAGCATTAGTTGTCGTATTATGAATATGCTCAAATATTTTTCAAACTACTGAATTCAAAACACATTTAATGATTATTTAACAATATATGATATAGTAGTCCGATCCCGATGATTTTCATACTTTATCTCACACAGGTAATAAAGAGTCTCCAAAAAAAATTTCAACCCGATATCTCTTAAGATGGCTGAGTAAAACGCATTTTCAAAACACATTTAATGATTATTTAACAATATATGATATAGTAGTCCGATCCCGATGATTTTCATACTTTATCTCACACAGGTAATAAAGAGTCTCCAAAAAAAATTTCAACCCGATATCTCTTAAGATGGCTGAGTAAAACGCATACTTCAAACTACTGAATTCAAAACACATTTAATGATTATTAAACAATATATGATATAGTAGTCCGATCCCGATGATTTTCATACTTTATCTCACACAGGTAATAAAGAGTCTCCAAAAAAAATTTCAACCCGATATCTCTTAAGATGGCTGAGTAAAACGCATACGCACAGACGGACGGACAGACGGACAGACGGACAGACGGACATGGCTATATCGACTCAGCTTCTCAAGCTGATCAAGAATATATATACTTTATGGGGTCGGAAACGTCTCCTTCTGTGCGTTACAAACATCTGATCAATTTTATAATACCCTCTGCAAGGGTATAAAAACTGCCAATTGAAAATAGTTAAAGAAATTTAACTCATTTTGACTTTCGCCACTTTCGGTTTGTGGGCGAGGATAATCAAAAGTATTTTAAAGTTGCTTGCTTCCGGAATATTTGGCGTCTCTTTTATATGAGAGCTACCAAAAAAATACAAATTTTTGGAAAGTTTTCCCCTTAATACTAATCCATAAAATTTTCCGCCTTACTCATAAATATTTTGCCATAAAACGCAATTCTCACGCTTTATCTGTAAATATTCAAAAATGAAAAGAAAAAAAATAATTACACAAGCAAAAAGACCAAAAAAAAGACTTCAGACACTTTATGCAATGTTTTCTTTATATTAGTTTGTCTTTGGGTTTGGTTGGTTTACTTAAGTCAAAAGTTTCGTGTGCCCTGGCTTCTTTGCATAAATTTATCTACATATACATACCTATATATATATAAATAATAATAAATATGTATTAACTTTTGTGTTTGTCATGCGAATTAAACTTGTGAAATTTTTACATTTATTGCTGATATATACAATTTGATTTATACAAAACTTATTTGGGACAATCACAAAAAAGCGCTTTGTTAATGCATTTAATAGTTCTCTTTATTTTTGTTGTTAATTAAGCAATATTGTTATTTCTCTCATTGAGTAAACACAAATATTGCGTAATTCTGTTGTGGATTTTTCTGTGTCTTTTGTGTCTTATAACTAAGAATATCACAAACTGTGAGAATCATCAGAGTGGAACAACATGATTTCTCTTTATATTCATTGAATTGTTCAACTGATCTTTTCACAATTTTAGAAGTTTTTAAAGATTAAAGTAAATATTATAAGAATTGTATCTTTATATTATACATGTTAGATATAGTTTAAGATTAATGTCATTATATTTCAATCGAAATCCAGAAAAATTACACTTCAATTTGGATCTTTGAAAGTCAGTTACCAGGTATCGAAATCTTAACTCTTTGCGTTAAAGATCAAGGTCTTTACCTACTTTACAATTAAATGAATAGGTATAATTGTAATATACCATGACCAAAAATTCAAAAATTCTTTATCCGTTAAGCCATGAAGTTTTATATCAATTGAGAAAAGTCGAATATATGTATAGATTTTCCATCGTTTGATAAGAAAATTATAAAAAATCTGATAAATAAAGCTAAAGACATTCATTGTACTAACTCTGGCTTATTTTATAAATTGTTATAGATTTGTTTTGCGTATTGAATAAAAGTATTCAATGTAAGTGTATATCACTCAACAATTTTTCAAACTATATTTAATATATTTTGATAAATATAATTTTTTGCAAATAGGTTTCAAGTGCTAACTTTCCGTAATGTTGATCATTTTCTATGTTAGTCTGTCACACGATTTGTAGGCCTTGGCGTTACATTTGGTTTTTTGTTTTTACTTTTTGCCATAATTACACCCATCTATATTTTCTTTGTGCCAACTTTTCTTTGCTTAGATAGAGATATATAATGGATATATATTTTTTTGTACAGTTTTTTTCGCATTTCACTTTACATAAGCTGTGTATGAAGCTTTTGCTTTGTGTCTGGTGGTGTTGTACTTTGTGGTGGCTTTCAAGTTGAAGTCGAAGTCGCTCTTGGGGCTATTGCCGTTTCCTCCGATCTTTTGTGTGGTTTTCCCCCCATTTTTTTTTTGTTTTTGGCTTGTAAAGTTAGTCGCGCGCCGCATTTTCAAACCAACGGACGTGTGTGTGCGGTGTCTGATGTGACTGGGTATAACAGTTGAGAGAGTGTCTGATTTAGGCATAGAGATACATATGTGGATAGTTTGACAAGCACTGCCTGGTGGTTGATTATTGTTATTGCGCAGGCGCTCGTGCTCTTTGGACAATTTTGTTTTTGTTAAAAATGGGCCTTAACGAATTTGTCTCACTTTTCTATGGTTCATCGCAAAATCTAGATGGCTCCAAAACGGCTTCCATATCAACATATTCATTGCCAAGTGTCGCGGATGTGAATGAGTTTCGTTTGCAAATGTTAAAAAATCATAAAAATAATGTACAAACCAAAAAATATAATAATTACAAAGATTATCCAAATGAAGTGAAATATGGCAAAAATGTTATAACACCAAATGCTGGTGGTGGTGGAGGAGGTGGAGGAGGAGGAGGAGGTGGTGGTGGAAGTGGCATTGGAGTAGGTGGTGCTGGTGGCGGAGGCGGCGTCAAAAAGTTGCTCAGCAATCACAACAACAACAATAACAATAGTAATGCAAACAAGAAAAATTTAAGTGGAAAATCTATCAAAGCGATGCCAGTCACAAGGATACCAACTAAGAAGGCATCTGCCACTGGCACCGATTTGGATCTATATCGTTCATATAACAGAAAATTATCCTCTTCCACTTGCTGCTCAACATCAACATCTACATCCACTTTGGCATCAACATCAACGTCCGGCACGAATTCATCATCTTTTCTATGGAACTCATTTCGCTTGCCACGTAAACAGAAATCATCTTTGTTAGATCATAAGAAACGGGGTGGAGGAGGAGGAGGAGCTGCATCATCATCTGCTGGAGTAGCTGCTGCCGCCGGTAAGTGAAGCCAAGGGAAAAATCAATTCTCCATGCCATAAATTGCTAATTCGCTGAGAGAGAGAAAAACACATTGTCTCTCTGGCTAGACATCATCTCGTCGTGATTATCATCAGCATAGCCAACTCTGACTCTGACCCATTTCAAGAGCTTCTTGAGAACAATGTGGGGGGAATACTCTTCTTTAATGCCTGGAAGCCAACTTCTTGTTAACAACAAACAAAGAGATAGAGCAGGCGGGAGAGATGCGAATCTTGGGATAGTTTTCAAATTGCTTGACCTATTACCCTAGGCAGAAAACTTTTTTAAACAACTGAACTGTTTAAAATTATTTAATACTAAAATTGAAAGATTTTTACATGGTTTTGTTTAATGATTAGCAGTTTTTATTATCTTGTTTTTTTTTTTTTTTTTGCCTTACCACGACACAAGCCGATTTTTATTTTTAGCTTCATTTTTGTCAAGTAATGGCTTTTTTTTGGCTTAATTGTGAAACACATTTATATATCGAAACCCATATAGTCACTATATATGCATACATATAGGAGCAATCTATGTCTTAATTGCAAAAGTTTTCTGTAATTTGCGCAAGTCGTTTGTGTTAAAGACGTGATATATCAGCAATTTTTCACAGACACTTGATATTTCTTTTGGTTTCCCAATCAAGTTAACAATTCTTTTGTCAAAGTCTACCAAACTCAGTTAACTCAAAGAAAATGGTAATGGAATGGAACTGCCTGTGATTGAAAGTAAAGCCTATTTAATTAGAAACTAAGCTGAAACAATTGCAATTATCAATTAAAATTACTAGCATTGAAAATTACTAGCTATTATAATTAGAGTTAAACTAAAACTAAAACATTAATTTATAGTACGTTTGAATAACGGTAATTGCAGTTATTGTCTGCAGGTTTATAGTTGATGCAAAATAATATTAACAGTTAAAGATTAGTTTACTTTATCGGTAAGAACTGTGTGTAGATTTGGAGTATAGTTAGTAAATAGTTTTTAGATCTATCTTTAGATAGATTAATTAAGATGGAGGACTATACACTCCATTACTAATGTTTGGCGTATTTTTTTTCATGTTCAATTTGAAAATGATAATCTTGCCAATTTCAATGAAAAGGCGGTTAACCGATCCACAATGGGAGAAAATCCCTTATCATGGAGACGATTCCAACACTGTTTCAATCGTTAAGTCCTTTTTCAGCAGACATTCATCTGGAGCTGGCATAACTTTATATCGTTATTTTCTTAATAGATTGACTAATCATAAATTAATCATTCACTTATCATTTACTCTCCTTAACTAGTTTGCCAAATTTAACTAAAATCAAAAGCAAAATATCTCAGAAAATTGAAACAATGTTGTTCACAAAAACGAATTTTACAGTCAAGGGATAGCACTTTAGTACACTGCTCTAGTTTGATTAATAATATTTAATGTTTAAAATTCATATCCATCTCCATTTAAATATATAAAAAGCCATTGGAATCCATGTTAAGCAAGAACACTTTGGCTTAAATTGCAAATCTGCAATGAAGAATATAATTTTTTATTTTGTGTTGCGTAGTGTAAGTCCGTATGATTTGTCATTTGAAATTAGCAAAGTTTTCTGTTAAGATAAGGCTAAGCTAACATATTGTCATTTTCATTTGAATAATCAAGAGTCTTTTGACACTTTCCCAACTTTGGATTCTGCGCATGTCCCTCTTTTAGGCGCAACAAGAATATGGCTAGTCCATTCAGAAGAGACAACGACATGTGTATCTTGTTTGCCGGCCCCTGTGCCACACTCGAATGGACCATGTATTGATTTTTACCGTCTACAAAAGCTTTTTTAGAATGCCTCTCATCAGAATATGCGTGTTTTTACCAAGTGTGTGTCTGTACTTGGCCACAATTGGATGGCTGTTGTTGGTGCTCTGTTTGGGGGCTGTTGTCAACCAACTAAACCCCTCCGGCCCTCCCTTCTCTCAAATGTAACAATAATAAACAATGACTCATCGCCAGAGCTACCCCAACAACAACAAGTCGACTTTCTCAGTCACTTTCTCTCACTGGTAGCATAGCATAAAAGTTGCATAATGTTGTATATATCATGCATCGTTTTTGTCCTTTGACACACTGACACTCATTAGTTGCCCACGAGAGCGAGGGAGAGAAAGCGACTGTGAGACACAAACATGCGCAGTTCATTCAAAACTGTTATACACGGCTTGTTTACAGTGACTCCCAAACCGTAAATTCATTTAGGGACCTTTCAGAATGAGAATTTAGTCTAAAGTAAATTAATTAAATATCTAATTTAAGTTGGATCTTTTGATTTGTTTGTTTATTTAGAGACTTTGATTAAATTTTAGGTAGCGTTGAATATACTCAAAAAGGGGGGAAAAACATTTGTAAGCTATCGCTTATTATTCTACTTTGGTTGAAAACTATGTTGCAGTTGATATAAATGAACTGAATAGATAGATCAATGATTATAGTTAAAGATCGCTATGATCAGTAATTTATTATCTATCAAAAATAAATAAAAACCTACGCTTGAATTACAGAGATTTATGTAGGAGTTTCCGAATCGTGAAGATATACATTATTTTATATATTTAACCCAAAATTTCATTGTAAAAACTTCGTAAACAGATTAAAATGTATGCCTGACTAAACTTAATTTGTACTATGAAAAAATATATAGTTTTAGTTTATATCTTCACATATGTATAAACAGAAGGTTCTAGCTTCATTAAACTATTTATATTTGGAGGTCCTCGATGTACATAGACAAATGTTATTCCATTTTTCTCAATCATCATATACATATATTAAAAAAAAAACCAATTTAAACACATGAAAAATTGTGTTCTCTGATGAATTATTTCCTTTCTTTTTTAGTATTTTATAGAGCACAAATGTGTTTATTTTAGGTGTATATTTTATAGATCACAAATCTGTTAATGTATATACAAATATTATATGTATATAGTTTATAATTTTAATGTACATTTCCTCCCTTTTGGTTTTTGTTTCTTCTTTTGCTTTTTGGCAATTTCAAGTGGTTTTGCTTCGGAAATTTTCAATTTATTGACCAATTTTGCTGCGCATATAAAAGTATAAATTTATGTGCCTATCAGCGAAAAAAAAAACCAAAAAACAATTAAATCTCTCAGTTGCGTTAATTAACGGTATATGGGGGCTGCTTGCCTGCCTGGGAGCTTTTTGAATTTAACAAACTGTGACCACATGTAGCAGACGCCTTTGGCAGGCAGCAGCTGCAGCTAATGAAGTCAAGTGCAGACTTACTCTTTGTGTTAACTGTAATTCAGATCAAATGCAAGACCCAAGCAGCCGCAGCCGCAGCATTATTTGTGCAACAAAGCGCAACAAGTTGGAGAAGCATCGAAGAGAAGCGGCAGAGTAATTTTTGATTGATCAACTCAACTGACTCTGACTACACCTCTCAGTCTCAAGTTGCTGCTGCTGTTGTGTAGTGTAACTTGTAGTGATTAGTTTTGGCCGCTGGCCAAGTTTTATCCGATTGCTGCTGGTCACTCGAACATACAATGGGCGTAGGCCATGCGCAATCACATTAGCATATCGAAAGAGATAAGCAAACTGGGACTAATGTTGTTGAGCTACTTGCATTGAACTTGCAACAAGTGAACAACAAACTGTATGCAGCCTTGGTTGGACTGCTTGGTGGTCATAATTAAGGTCGTGTGCCTGTTGCTTGCATTGGAAGTGTGCCGTTGTGAAATCGAACAACAATTAAGAAAAAGCAACAAATAAATAAACAAATTCAACTGTAAACTTTAGTAAACTAAAGTTTTAAATGCATAGTAAATGTTACTTTAACTTTAATAAAATTCAAAATTGAAAACTATTTGAAAATGTTGCTCCTCTAAGACGTAAGACTGCTTCAAGGCATATATTGATATTTTAAAATTGATACCGATTAAAAACTGTCAAGGCTTAGAGGGTTAATAATAATACATATTATAAACTTCCCTCAATTGTTTCGAAATAGTTAAAGGATACATTTAACTTATATTTACAATTTTGCAAGAGAATATCAATGTTATTATTGGGAGATTAACTTTCTAAGATACAGTTTATATCTTCTAAGCATCTGAAAAAGATTCTTTAGGATCAATGTTAATTATTAAATTTAAAAAGCCTTGACTTTATTTTTATTCCAATTAGGTACTCAGATATAAATTCATGTTGTAAATTTGGATAAATGAACCTAAGAAGCAGAGTTTTTTAGTTAAGTTTTAAATTTAAAATACTCTTACATATCTTGTTTAAAAGATAATGTCCTTGAATATAGCTGCTAAGGCCAAAGGCTAACAGCTCACATCAAATATAGCGTAAATTAATATATTCAAAATAAAAACTTTCTTTAAAAAATAACATTATATTACAATAACATTGATTTACCTATTTGTCGAGTATTTTTCAAGTGTAGTTTTCCATAAGAAAATCAGAAAATTTAAGTATGATGTCAGCTAGAGAAAGAAGCGACTATCTTCTGGCGACATTTAGATGCAATATGGCGAAGCAGAGTCTGTCATTCCAAGCATTCCCAAAGAGGAGGTCATTTAATTGTTATAGCAAGCAACCAAGTGAAGGGGGCGTATGCGTAATATTATAATTTACACCAACTAAAGAGACTCGAGAAATAAGAATTAAGTAGAAGAGAAGAGAGAGAGAGTGAGTGGGTTGTATATATGTATGTGTGTGTTTGTATTTCTGTCAAATTAATGACCCAAACATAAATCAAAATTTAATGCTTACCACAAAATCATAGCCAGCTGTTGTTTTTGCTACTGTTACAACGCACACAACGCATTTTCTTGGTTTAACTCGAAGCAGCAACAACAATAGTAATAATATATAAATAATTATTATACTTATGAGGCCATGCCATCCATGGCCTAGTGAACTTGTCAACGAGTGTTAATTGCGCGTCCGCAAGTGGGCAAGTAGAAAGAAAGACAGCCAGGGTAGCCAGGCCAGAGAGAAAGGGAAGGGAGAAAGGGAGAGGACATTTGTAAAAATTAAATACATTGTTAAATCGTCTCGAAGTCCAAGCACGAAGTGTCGCCACATATTGGCAAATGGGCGACTAGAAAGAGAAGTAATAATAAATTATTCAATTTTCCAACACGCACAATTCCATGGAATTATTATTAAAATTATAACCCACTGCGGGGGGTTGCCTACTGAAGTTTCTGTCTATGCCCAGGCCGTAACAAAGTGAATTGCCAAAACAATGATTTGAATTTTGCCCTCAGTGGAAATTTCCATGGAGTAGATACTTCTCTTGAGATTTAAGACACAAAGCACTGTGAAATTATGTTTAAATTAATCAAAATTTTTGGGTAAAAAAAGCAAATTATCATAAAAACTATCAAATTTCCACAAACTCAATTTGAATTCTATAGTTTCTATTATACGCTATAATAATGATTCTCACAGTATGTTTCAATTAATTAAGTTTTGTTTTTTGGTTTTTTGATTTTTTTTTATATGGAAAGATTTACGAATAGTTTTATATATATTTTGATGGCTCCGAACGTATTTTATAGCCATGAAGTTGGCCCAAAATCACATTTCCCATAGAAAATCAAGTGAAACTTGGAAGTCAGACAATATGTATATATAGACAGCCTATTCAAGATACTTGTCAGATATATACACGACTATATAGAAAGATCTATTATGGATCTACATATTCATCCCAAAAGTTAAAGACTAATCTTCAATTACTTCTTAAATTCATGTTGGAAATCCCCAAACGATTTTCTTTCAGTGTATATGCCTCTTTGTTGCCTTTGGCGATCGTGATATTAATCCACCATATGGTGAAATCGACGCCACAATTAGCAAAATGCTCGTCGTATTTTGTCTAGAGCGCGCGCCCCTTTATTTGTATTTTTTTGAAAATTAAATTCATTAACAGTTTATGTTTAGAACTTTGTGAGTCCGTACACATAGTTTTTTGTGGTCGTCCGTCGTCATTTTCGGCGCGCTGTTTTGTGAATAGAATTCGAAATTGATTTTCGATAGGAAAAAAATGTTTCGCAGTGCAGAAATTAACCCGTGAAGAGGTCATTAAACATGCCCCAAGTGAGATTGTCCCAAGCAATTAAAATCGAATTGTCATGCATTCGTTAATTGAGTGAAAGAGTCGCCCTGTGTGTGTGCCAAATTCAAACAAATAGAGCGGAAGTGCACTTAAGAGTCACCCTGTTTGTCTGTGTGTGTGTGCGTTAGTATGGAGCACAAAGTGGGCGGCGTAAATATTGATTTGTTGGCAAATGAAATTATGAATTCATCTAATGAGTTTCTTCTTCAGACCTGTGATTATGAGAATGCCGACGATGAGGGCATTGGCGGTGAGTTGTTGTTCTTCTTGGCAAAAATGCATTGTGCGGATCTTCAAAGACTTTCTAACCGGTTTTAACTTGCTCAACATTTTGCGTCGCATTTTTCAATTTTAAGCTTACTTAATAATAATTACGTCTACACAAAATCACATAGAAAAACACATATGTTCATATGTTGGATGACGTATGACCTAGAACTTTTTGCCACACATCAAAAAACATTATTTTAGCATTAGATATTTTAGTACTCTACCTCAAATGAGGTATATTTCATACTAAATGTTATATGAAAGGTTACAAAATGTAAAAATGTAAGGCAAGTTCTTTTAAATTTAATGGGATTTTCACGTTTGTTTATCGACAGCAAAAAAATATTATAATTTACTCGCAAAATTAGGAATTAGCGTTTGTTTGTATTCAGACTTTATGATTTCAGGTCAATTTTTAGTTTTGAATATATACAAAAATGCCATAATCATACCTAATTTCTTTGGAATAGATTAATTATATTCTTATATTGGTTTATTTATATGTATGAAAGGATATTTTTAATATTTATGATTTTGCAATATCTTTCAATTGCAAAATGTCCTTTTTTCACGAATACCTCTTTCATAGGCTCTCTGATCTTTAGTCTAGTGCTTAAGAAAAAGTTCATGTATAAATTTATTAAGACTTTTTCCAAGTCTTCATAGATTTCTAATGAAAATTTCTTAAAATATTTAATAGCATAAAACACAATGTCCAACCTAATCTAATGTATTCATTATTATAGCACACTGCAAATTTGCATTAAGTAATATATTTTGAATATGCAATAAAGTGCATCATCCCATTCAATTGCCTCTTGTTTGGTTTACTCAATATGTTTTGTGGTCACGAAAAAGAAAAATATACTGAATATGTATACACAAATGAAAACCCAATAGACACATTCGCTACTCTTGGTCTACAATTTATCTAAAAATAAGCATTAGAACTTGTGCCAAAAACAAAAATCGGTGAAAAAACAAGAACGAAAAAAAAAGGAACGATAAGAAAAACAAATGAAAAATTGCGCCAAGCACAAGCACAAGCAGGCGGCAACACTGACCTTGAGAAAAGTCTCTCCAAAAGAGACATTTTTCACAACATTTTCATATACTATGAATGTGTGTGTGTGTGTGTGAGTGTGTGTATCTCGAATTGAATACAATAGCCCATTCGGTTCGTCCTTTGATACGTGTCTTTCAACAGAATCTCGAGCATATCATAAAGAGTTGGCCTTTTGTTTTTGTGATTGACATTCAACAGAATCAATCGATGGGGGCATAAATGAAATATACATCCTGTCCTCGAAAAAGTGTTCTCCCCAATGAGCTCTGGCCTGATTTTTCATTTGTTTTTTTTTTGCTGGCTGCCGTTTGTTTTATTAGTTTTTCTTCTTTATGTGTCAATGTTTACAATGTGAATTTTGTTTACGATAATCGAAATGCCTGCCGCCGGTTGCATTTAAGTTCTCTTATATACACAAAAATCATATATGGGACATAACATGCAGTTTAATAAGGAATGGATTGGTAGCTAAGTATTCTTTAAACTGTCAAAGTTTGAAAATTTATTGAAGAAATTTTTATGGCTGCAGACAATGGAGAACAATTTAAAGAAAAATAACAAATTTTCTGATGATTTATGCGAAAATACGACTTCTTAAGGAGAATAACAAACAATTTGAAAAGATAAAGCCTTTGATCAAAGTTGTATCTCTTACTTATAAATTGAAAACTTAGACAAAAGTTTTATTTCATACTAGGTATGATTAGTAAACTATCTTTCAATGTGTATTTCAAATTCAAAATTTAAATATACTTTTTATAAAAATATTGAACTCATTCTGAAAACATTCAGGCTCAAAATGATATAAAAAATCCAAGTCTAAGCTAGGTAATTGTTTTGTGGGGTTTTCCTCACTGCCTTCACTTGTTCGCTCACTCACTCATTCATTCATGTATTCAATGAATTCGGACTTCGGTCAGCCTCAGAGCTCATAATGACGGTTTGGGTTTGGGTTTAATTTTGGGTTTTGGCACTTGGGTTTCAATTTCAACTAAAAACTCAACATGTGACAACCTCGTCGCTGTGGCACAGTGGGTTGAAAGATGCCTGACACCGACTGCCATGCCTGGACCGAGCGTTCACTGTGCACTCATGCGGCGAGAGCATTGCATTTGGGCGACAGCACTGAGAAATAATTGAAATTCCAAAATATCATATTTGGCATTAGGCAAGTCTCCTTCCCTCTCTCTCTATGTCTCTCTGTGTGCGTTTGGAAGTTGTTTTGTTGTTTTTTGGTATAGGCTTAACCTGTCTTAACCCATGGCGACCCACAAAGCGTAATTAAAAAAATGTGCAACTAAAAAACAAAAACAGTCCGCCTGGTAAATGGCATTTCAATTAAATGCGAGCAACAAATAAAATAACAAAAAACACTTGAAACTGGACATGGACACTGTTTTTTCCCCCATCATTCCTCGCTTTTTCATGTGTCTGTTTTGTTTGACGCTTAGGTTGAACTTTAATTGCAATTTAACTGCAAATTGCTTGGCTACGATCAGATGGTCACAAAGGGGCGGAGAGGGAAGGGCAGACGTCTTCTGTTTGTAGGCGTCAATAAACCAAGTCAAGTGGCTCACATCCAAATCTCAGCTAAATTGCTCAAGATGTGATATATATACATTTGACTTTTGAGTATATTATAAATTCCATTCAATCTGATAAGAAAAATAGTTCAAACTCAAATCATTTTAGGTAAATTACCAAGTTTGAGTGTAGAAGTAATAGAAAATGATGTATAAAAGTGCTTATTTAGGCATCTAAGTGGAAAATAATAAACCTCCGCAAGAATATATTAAAAAGGAAAACATTATCAGAAATTATGTAGAAATGAACATTGAACATAGAACAATGTATTCACATACATTTATATAAAACATTATAAACCCAAGTATGCCAAGAATTAAAATTTGAAAGAACAAAAAAAGGATATTTTCGAAATGATTCCGCAAATTCACTTTTCATTTTTTTGAGCGATTTCTTTTCTTGTTTGTTTGAAAAGAAAGACTAGAATACAGAAACTTGATACTCACTTTCATTAAACTTTTTATCAGACCTCAATGCCAAGTTGAAGAATAAGCCAGGTCATCAGATGGAGGCATTTTCTTAGATCTATTTAAATCGTATTCTTTTTGTTCTTTTGGGAAAATCCACGCGCCTTCCCTGACAACACTTTTCACACCAAAAAAAAAGTGAAAAAAGAAAAACCGAAATGTTCTCAATGAAAACACCCGCTAAGCTGAGTTTTTCCCCCCATAGGGTCGTAAAAATCCCGGCAAAAGTAGTAAAAGGCAGAGAAAAATGGAAACTATAACTACTGAGGTGGTCGGTTTTCGTTGGTCATAAAATTTTCACTTGCTGTGAGTATGCCATTCCCACCTAACCCCTAGAGAGAGAGAGAGAGAGAGTGGGATAGAGAAAGAAACCGACAACTTGTTGGCCAGAGGTCGTGAGAAAATCGAAAATGGGAAATCACATTGCAGAGTGCAAGTTCAGCTAAGGAGATGGAGGAGGATTCATTCTGTATTCTGTTAGAGTATTTTTGGCCTTGCAATTAATTAGTCGTAGCTAATGTCGTTTAATCGCCTAATTGCCAAAAAGAAAAGGAAAATTTTCCGCCTGTCGTGTGCCAGACGCGCCTCATCTCACCTGCTGTCGTGTGTCAGGGCCAAGGTTTTCCTTTTTTGTTGTCTCACTTTTATTAATAATTGCCAAGGAATTGCTTCTCGGAATTATAACTAGGAAAAAAAAACAAAACAAATATTGCATTATATAAGAAAAGTATGAGGAAATCGGTGTATGAACGCATTATGCACCAAGACAAGTCAACTATCCGATCAACTTTGTTTTTGTGTCTCTTGTAGCCATTAAAGATTACACAATTTGTGGGTAAAGCGGTTTTAACCAAGTCCAGTTTCATTCAACGGTTGTCGCCAAATTGTCAAGCCATTCGTGTAACGCTAATTGAGTTAATGGACTTGATTTGAATTTGCAGATGAAAACAAAACAGGTGGGATTACACGACATTTTGATAGATGCAACAAATTTGACTTGAGTTTACAGAAAACCCTGATTGAGACGGCTCGATTTTAATGATTGGATTCAAAAAATGTTTATTTATTTTTGTTAATTTAAACTAGCAAAAGAAAAGGCTGCTTAGAGAGAAATAAATCAAAGTTTACAGCTTAAAAAACTCCCTTAAGAATCAAAATAGGACCCTAACAGTTGATGACTGATATATTGGTATACAAATAAATTTCCACCTCCAATGAGTCTTTTGGGAGCTTGAAACTTAATTAGAGTTTTGAAAAATGTCTATTTTTATGCTGTAGTTTGTTTCAAGACTTAATGCATGTTTTTCAATTTGTGTTGAGTTTGTTTACAAGAAATATTATTGTTTATATCCTTTTTATCCCGACCTACGCATTTTAAGAAATCGTAGAAAGAGAAAATCTCAGTCGTTGATGTCTTTTAAAAATTCTAGTTAGAATGTTGTTTTACATGCAAAATGTAACAACAAAAGTATAATTCACAAGTGAAAATGTTTTGTTTCCACATTTTACCTCTATTTGAACTCTCACTTTCGGTTTTATACATTACAAAACGGGTGAGGGGGTCGACATTTTCCAGATCATTTTCATCTCAAAAAGTGACTGATACCAAATTTTTCGCTTTTATTAGATTATCTGCAATAGTCATTTAGAATAAAGAATTTCGTAAGGCTTAGTCTAATCGTTTTGGTGGATGAAAAAATAGTTCATATATTTGGCTATTGACTATCCCTAAACTATGTTTACTTTATCAAGCTATTAATATCTTTCATGGAAGTGATTAAAATCTAAGAAAATCATGCAATTGTCCATGTAGCAGGAAGCAATAACTTTGCAGCATTTCATTTTTTGTAGTGAATTCCCATTTGTCAAAGCTATTTAAAAAATCATTTCAAATGTTGCATGAAAAAGGCGATTGTTTGGTAACTTAAACGCCACCCAGACCCGCCCAATCCTTAAAGTAAAACCTGCCAGAGATGCCCAGGTACAGGCCGGAAGAAAACGCACCTCAAACAGTATTTGTTTTCTCCATGGGTAGAGTGACAATTTTTTATGTGTGTACATAAAATATTTTATGCCATAACCAGAAGCAAAGCATTGATTATGGTCTTCAGCAGCAAACAAACACAGCAACAACAACAATAACAACAACAACGACAACAACATCATCGTGAACATCAGTGAGCAACGGCAACAACAGCAACTTGTTGAGGAAATTGTATAAATTATGGTCCGACATTCGATCAAAGCAACAAATCAGCGGTTACTGAACTCTTTCCAAGCTCCCAAAAGAGAGTTTTGCGGTTTGGTTTCTGGTTTTAAGCTCTACAGCTTGTCAAGGCCAATTTGTTTTGGCCACAACGCATCCTTCATTCATTAATTGAAGACATACAGTTAGTTGTCAGCCTCCTCTCTGACCTATGGGTGGGACTCCGACACTTACAGCTAAACGTGAAGTTTGGTAATGATCATAATGATGATAATGATGATGATGGTGATGCTTTCCCTTTTGTTGCGGTTTTTATCTTCTTCTTTCTTGTTGTCATTTGCCAATTACTCATTCACTTGTAAATGACTCATAAGTCATTTTGTTAGTTGGCTCATCATCTCAGCATGATGTTACTACTGACAAGAGTCTTACGCCTAGCTAGATACACCACAACTTTCCCCTTATATAAACTAATGATTATGTCATATTTATCTAAAAATACTTATTTGCTTTATCTCTTTTGCAGAATCCCTGCGTTCCGGCGTTGATCAGACCGAACTTCAAGAGCTGCTCCCAGCTAAACAACAAAATGACAGCTCAACGCCAAGAGATTCAAAACGCGCTTCAATTAGCAATGAATTGCATTGCATTTGTGGTGCAGAAGTCGGTTGCAATTGCCTCCAGACAGAAGCCAAGGTGAAGAGATGTGAAACACCGCCCAAAGAAACAGCCATTGAAGGCGAAAACATACAGCTCAATAATGATAATGATGATGAAGATAAGAATAAAGAAAATCTACAGGAGGATTCACAATTTAATACTAGTACAAATGAGGTAAGCAATTATCTAAGGAAAATGAGGGGAACAAGTTGTGAAGTTACTGAAATGAAAGTGGTTACAAATTCTAGAATTTTTCATAGATGCTCTTGCAATTTAAATTTGAAAACCTTTTTGCTTACCGATGGGAGGTCCTTTAGATTGTCTTTAGAGATCAACGATGAGAAAAACCAATGTTTTTATCTATATAGTTAGATGTTTCATCTCTCTCTCATTGAAAAAGTTTTTTTTAGCGATGAATTTTTAAACCCAGTAACGATTGAAACTAAATTAAACCATATTACAATAGTATTCAGTAGTATGCCAAGTGCTTTGTGACAATAATTTCTTTATATATATTTTAAATATTTTTAATTTCGTTGTATTTAATATAAAATTGTGATTCCTGTGAAAAAAATCTGTGTTGTGTGCAAAATATATTATAGTCACTAATATATTTTGAAATGAATATTTTCGCAAGGTTTGCCAAATGGGATATAACGTTTTTTGAAGAGGTTTGATCTTATTCAAAAGGATGATTTGCATATTTTTTTGTAATTTTTTTTTTTTCATGTTTATTTATGTTTGATTTTTATTTGTTTTTATTTTCAGCCGCCAGCACCAGGCGGAGGTGTGGTTAAAATGCCATACAATGCACTACCGATGCTTGCCAAGAATTATCTTCATTCCTCTGGGGAAGTTGCCTGCCAATATCCCGCCCTCAAGCCATTCACTAAAAATGGTCTAGTCGATTTTGAGCGATTGGCCAAATTCTTTGAATTGAACAAGTCTGAGTGTATTGATAAGCATCGTCAAATTTTGGGACTCTCTATTATGGTGCAGTTTATGACAGAAGAGGTGAGTTGAAGCGAGTAACAAAAAATGTAACGAGTAGCGAGTAAGGAAGCGTGAGAAGAGAGAGAAGGATCAATGGTAGGATTTATTTTACTATATACAGGCGCCAGGGATTTATACCTAGATAGACCTTTAGACTCCTTGCTTGTTGTGTGTGTGTGTGTCTGCTGCAGCAGCCTTTTTGATGAACTGAAAGTTCACATGGCCATTGTTGTCCACACATGTGCTCTCGGGGTATACGGAAGGGTCACCTGCTCTAATAATTTACAATGGAAGGTTTCGTTGTGCCATTGTTTGAAGATATTTGTCTTAAGCTCTGCTTAAATTTGAGCTAATTTTGTTTAATTGTAACAGAATGTCCTAAGCCACCTGGGATCACTCACTTATTGTTTGTCCTAATTAAAAACTGAAATGGCACGAATGAGATGGTCAAGACCAACAGCAGCAACAGCAGCTGCTTCAGAGTATCCTGTTTTCCTTTTTGTGTCTTTTTGTTGAACATTTTTGGCAAACTGCGTGAAAGCCTTTCTCTTGCATTAAATGAAAGGGTGTGATCCTTGGTACGAGATTTTAATTGTTCACATTATTCTAGGCATATGGATTTTAACATATGTTTCAAATAATATATTTTCCATAAGGTGAGAGATTTAACGCAGTTGTCTACGTTTTGGTTAGGGTTAAAACTAAAGAAGAACAAAAAAGAAATATCTTTTTACAAATAATAAAATCCAACCCAATCTACCTGCCACACCTTTGCAGACATCTCACCCTCACCTTAGTCTCTCTTCAATCCCTATTAAAATTCAATAAACGAGATCATAAAAATTTCGCGACAAAACATTATTTTAACATTTGCATATAACCATTTTACTTGGTAATGGGTCGGCGGAGTCATCTCGAGACTTCATTGTAAATCGATTTATGATTTCCGTCTCCTGACTTTTCAACCACAAAATGTTTTCCGCCAAAATGCTTCATCTTCCATACATAACACCAAGTAGTAAGTATCTCTACTTAGGTAGCAAATGTCTCGCAGTTTCCTTTTTTTTTCTCCTTTTCCATTCTACTGTTGGCATTTTTTTCAATATTTTCGAGACAATTGCGTAAATCCATTGGCTTTGTTCTGTAAAGAATTTCCATTGCTTGATGCAAGAATGCGAAATCTAAATCCTTGCACTGTATTACATCAGCAGCAGCTGTTTTGAGCATTGTCCAGCGATGTCATTTGCAGTGTAGATTTATGCAATTTGAAAGAAAAGTCAGAGAAGAAAAGAACAATCTATTGAAAATTCCAAAGCTACTAACTGGTATTTCTCTATGGATTTAGCTTACATAATACACAATATTCGGAAATAACACACAATAGATTTACTTTTATGTAACTATCTACTTAGCATTCATTGACGAAAAATTCTACCAAATCATTTTGAAAGCATTCCTTTTGTTTTTTATAATAGCCCATCAATTGTTCTAGACAAAGGTGCAAAGGTGGTTATTTTTATTAGATATTAGATATTTGATGCTTCAAAAGCTATACCAAGAATTAAATTCCGACAAAAACTGAGATATAACATTTTGCAATCAATTGACCAAAATGTAATCTGATGAAACTAGAACTAGAACTTCAAAAGTCTAGTTAAGAAGCTTTTAACTCTAAATTAACTAAATTAACTTTTAATCTCTAGATATTAATCACTACAGGAGCACATTTACATTTTTGTTATTATTTTGTACTCTCTTTGAAGAGCAATTATACTAATGTTAACGGTACTTAAATATTTGTATTAAGCTGAAGTTACATGATGTGTACTCAATCGATTGAAAATATTTTTTAAGTCTTTAAATAACATGTTATAAAATTGAGGAATAACTTTCTATTTAAAATACGAAAACTTCTTAAATATTTATAATTTAATACGCTTACAGATTTAGTCAACCCAAAGATGAACCCTTTGTAATCTCAATTTTTGTTTGAAAATAAAAAACCTTTTACAGTTTATCAACTTTTGTCCAAACAAAACACATGTACATTGTGTCTCCCTATGTTCAGTAATCTTGTTCTAAGACTCTTTTAGATCAGATATATAGTTTAATTATTCAATTTTTGGTTATAGAATTTGGCATAAGAATTCTTCGAGCCCGTTCAGATTTTACCTGTTGACTTGAAGGGATGCTTAGAATTCTATTCTTGTTCTAACATCTTGAAATTTCTTCTATACGGTAAACACATTTCATTGGGGTCTTTTAATTTTTCCATATTTCAAATAAAACCATCTAAAAGGAAAACCGAATTGTTTGTTAATCCATAAAAATATTTGGGTAACTTGCAGTAGTAAGAAAACAAGCTACCATCGCGCTACTAAGTATGCGATGTTGAGGGATTTGTTTCGCTGGAATTTCAAAGATCGCGCAACCAAGGAATTGTTTGTTTTCCAATATATTTTTTCCCACTAAAAGCCTAAACTGATGTTGTCGTGTATAAATATTTATTTAGATGTGATCCAGTGAGATTTCGCAGTTTGGTGTGAAAACCGACGGCAATGAAGGAAGAAAAGTGTGTAAGGTATTTTACAAGGACACACTTAGGTCCCAACAAAAAGGATCAGGGACTTACGCGCGTGTACCTTCAAATATTTTTATGAGGTGAAGGTCAAACGAAGTAGTAACTATTGCTGGAGGCAATTCAAAATTGTCATACAGTCAAAAAGGATTACATGCAGACAGAAAGCAATGTAAAACTAGTTACACTAGACACTTTAATTGCAATGCCATCATCCAACCAACCATCCATTTCAACTCATCAGCATGCAGAAACAGGTAGACAGAGTCAAGACCGGCCGACTGTCAACCCAAAAAAGAAATTGTCGGACGAAAACTATTAATTCAGTTTGGGACAGTTTGGCGTGGTCTGACAGATCACGAGTTGATTCGGTTGCCGACTGAATAAGATTTGTCTGTATTGTAATTAGCCTTCCTCGTTCCACCACTCGACACTCCTGAGGCGCCACACCCAAAATATTTCAATGTGGGCTGCAAAATTGAAGTGTTTTCAAGAGATGTAGAGTAAGACGCCCAGTTTTGCGCCCCCCTTTCTGAAAAGGAAACTAGGAGGCAAAGTAAAGACGCGCGTGACCAAATGTTTAGAAACCACATGAGCTTGGCCAAAAAAGATCACTAAGCCTTACCAGAAGCCTCAAATCTCGTAAGGCGTAACCTCAGGCAGCCAATAACGCCCCCTCTATGGCCGAGTCCACACCCACTTTGCCTTTTGTTTTTTCTAAGCGCTGGGGCGGCAGTATATCCGTTTCTATAGCCTCTTTGTTATTATCTATCCTCTCTGCATGAGGATGCTGACTACCTAAGTGAGGTGTCCTTCTACCTGCTAGCTATAAAAACCTCTACCGAGTCCTGGCAACTTATCAGTCTACTTCAAGTATTCGTGTTCAACACATCATCAGCGCGAGCAGAACAAAAATTTGTGTCAAAATGTTTGAGAATCTTGTCTTTACCAACGAGAATATATCGGCCGAGACTATGGACTTTGATTTAATCACTTGGTCAGTGCCTAGCACGCCAACTAATATTAATTTTATGGATCAGGGCTATCCACAGTTTCAGGTATGAAAATTATTAAAATTTGCCTACTTGAAAAGAAGTTGGTGGTACTCAAAACGGCAAAGGCAAAGGAGATTTGGAATTTCCTTGGTTTGTGACCTTCGGTCCATTGTTTTAATTGGGAATTTCCCAATGCTCATTTCACGTTTTTGTTTTGTGAAAAATGATTTCCACTTGAAAACGAAAAATATTTCATTTTAATTGAGAATGTTTGACAGGTAAACTAAAAACTAAATTGTTTTTATTTTTCTTATATTTATTTATAGCTGGATGCCTTTGCCTGCAGAGAGACCAAAGATCAATGCGTCCGTGCCACACTAGATGATACAATTACTTTGTTACAACAGACGCAGCGTAGCTGCAAGGACCTGCGTCAGGAGTTACACAACAAGGGTCTAGAATGGACGCAACGTGAACAGGAAATAGATCATCTGCAGCGCAAGCAATTAAAGCAATGTAAGTAGAGATAACTAGAGACAAAGAGAGAGAGAGAGAGAGAGATTAATTTTTGTCCATTTTTGCAGCTGAAGAGAAACTTTTGGAAATGGAAATTATTGCTCAGGAACGTCTTCAAGAACTCAAAACCCAAATGGCTGTTAAAGAGGCAGAAACTAAGCAAGCACAAGAGGCTTATCATACGGAGATGAATTATAAATTAAATCTTAAGCAGGAGCAGTTAACATCCGCCGAGGATAAAATATTAAAGCTACAGCAATGCATACAAAATCTGGAGACTCAAGATCAGGAGTTGCGTGATGAAATTAGTCGAAAGGAGAAGAGCCATGCCAGTGAATTGGCAGCCAGTGCCCAGCGTGAGGAGGAACTGCAGCAACGTGTGAAAACTCTCACCAAGGAGCTGAGCTCGCTGAGTGCCAGCAAAGAGAGCAACGAACGGGAACTGAGAGATCGTTTGGCCCTGTCAGAGGATGAGATTTCCATACTGAGACACACATCACAGCGACGTAGTCCAATCAGCAGTCTGCCCGATACCAATGCCGAGCTGAGGCGTCTAACCAGCGAGGCTGATAGTCTGCGTTGCGTATTGGAGCTGAAGCAGGCAGATATTTCCACACTAACCAAAGCCAATGAGGATCTCAGGCGGGAGAATGATGAGCGCTTGAGACTGAGCAGTCGTGTGGCTTTTCTTGAAGCCGAGAATGAGATGCTGCGCACCGATCTGGACACCAAGACGGAGAGGGAAAAGTAAGTGGTCTTAACTTTAGCTTTCCCTCTGCGTGATTTCTAATTTACCTTTCTTTACTCTCTCTCTCTCTCTCTCTGTTCAGATCCTTGCAATTGAAAATGGATGAGATGCGTAAGGCATACGATCATGAGAATATAAAACGATCCCGTCTTACCTGTGACAAAGAGGTGCTGGAATATCATCTGAAGCAGCGGTCAGAGCGTCTGCAGCAAGTCGAGGCTAAATTGCAAGAGGTCTCTCAGGATATTGGTCTGAATTTAAGTTCACATAGCCGCTGCTCGATGCGACGCAGCTGTGGAAATATTGAAGATGGCGATGCCAACTCATCGCGATCTTCGTCGTCTGAGCTCAAGGGGGTGATCGCGCGCAACGAATCGGTTAGCTGGATTCTGGACATGGATGACGATGTACCCAAGGTACCAGCACAAAAAATTGTACGTCGGGCTGGCTCCTTGCGCAACACCAGCGAACGCAGCCCCACCCAGCGACGACAATTGTCTAAGAGTGCGACAACAAATGGCAGCGCCCACCATCATACACACAATGGAGCAGGTGGAGGCTCTGGAGCTGGACCTAATCCACTCTCGCAAAGCATGTCGGCGGCGGCTATGCTCCGTAGCAATCATTCCATTTCAAGCGACACTGACAATGGCGTTGGTCAACCATTATCTCTTACTAGATCCCGTTCAGTATGTATGAGAGCTTCATCGCCATCCTCTTCGTCTTCGGACGCACCAGCAGCGGCAAACGAAAATGGTCATCGTCAACGCATTGAAGATGAGGAACTGCTAATGCCCGAATGGAATGCAGATATCTTGTGCTCGAGTTCACCCAAACATCAAACGGATATGCGTCCACGCAGCTCCACTATGAAATTAACTTCCCGTGATGCTAAACTTTCCAAAAAGTTCCAGGAGATTCAAGAGTCTGCTGGCGAGGCCATGGTCTCTGGTGCCAATTCGGAAGATGAAAGTTGCTCAGCCTCATCGGAGGAGATGCGCAGCTCCTCACCATCGAGCACCACATCGGGTAATGGCGGTGGTTGTGGTGCTGGCTGTGGAGATGCTGGTCGACCCAAGCAACCGCTTTCCCGCATGTCCATCGAAGAAGCTCTACCCTGCACACCGATGGAAGTCAGCTGGTCCGAGGATGCTGCCGATGCGGCCGATGTCGATAGCACCGGAGCAACGCCAGCCGCTGTGCGGGCATGACAGCCACCAGGCGATGCCCACAGATTGAGGGGAGGCCGCGGCATGGGTGTTGGCTATGAGGAACGTGCCGTTATCGAGCAAATAGCCATAGCCGAGACAGCCGAAGAGGCCTATGAGTTTAACGCCGCCCACGCCTATGCCCAGCAAGACGAGCCGGTTGCGGATGATTATGATGAGGAAGATGGGGAGGAGGAGGAGGTCGGGGATGAAGATGTTTTAGAATTGGAGTTGGAATTGGCTCTGCAAGAGGAGAAGGAGTGCGATGATGATGATTTTGATAATGATGACAGCTTTTAAAGCGTGGAGTTTTAAATTGATGAAATATTCATATACATATATACACCAAATACAAAAAAAAATGATAGTAACAATAACAAAATGGATTTCAATTAAACAGAACTCGTTTCTGTATGTAAATAACACTTGGAAAATTTATGGAAAAATGGAAAATTTAGCACACAGAAAGCAGATCCGTCACAGTAAAAAACCACAACAAATACACAATGAAATGAGAAATTTTTTTAATAAAAAGCAAGTCAAGAAGCTGCAAAAAAAGGAAAATGAATGCCAGCCTAAACAAAGTTTATGGTAGAACGGAGTATAAAATAAAATATATTATCTACATATTATACATATATACAAATAAACATAAAAATAATGTTTCAAACTATACATTTATAGTAATGGTTAGCATTTAGCTGAAACAGTATGAATATTTGCAAAAACACAACACAAAATATTAAGGAAAACAATGAAAGAAAATTATATTACTTATATACCAAGAACACATTGGATATATATATATATTATATATGTGTATGTAAATGTATTGTTTAGCGATAAATATCAACAACAACAAAAATATCCCAAATATTGTAAACTCTAACCGCAAAACTCGCTCGATGATATTCTGCCCCTTGCATCATCTTCTGTATGAAATTGACTTTCTAACCTCTCCTCCCCTCCTACTCACTTGATGTCCTTAAATTGAAGCCCGCTAATTAATAATTGAAATATTATATACATTTAGGGATGATTGTCAAATAACTTAAGCTTTAATTTTGTCTACTCGTATTTATTATTTAGTTTTTAGATGCTCCCTCCCCGCCTGCCCCCACATAAAAGTGTTAAAATTTAAGAATTTATAATTGAAGATGAAATGATTGAAATGTATTTGTATGCGTGTTTTCTTAAACTTAGTTCTTAGTTTACATATATAAATATTTGTCTTAGTTTTAGTCTATCTAAATTTAGTTGCAAATTATGTTACCTTCTCTACTAGATATCTATATTTTTTTTTTAATTTCACATTATATTTCTGTTATATCATCGAATTGAAGATTGTATCTAAACACACAAGGAAAGCATGCTAGTTTTGCTAGTGTAAATTGTTTAACATTCAGCATTGTCATTAACTTTTAAGCGATGTTACTATTACTTACTATATTATCTACTGTTTTCATTCTGTTTGTTTTTTTTTTTTATTTTAACTATGTGTGTGAAAAGAATCCCCCCCAGAAAAAGAAAGGCATCGTTTAAGGGGGGTGTATGAAAACTAAAAACAACTTGAAGCAGCGAAATAAGATCCCTATCAAATATTTTTTGCTAAATAATTTCAAAAACTTAAAATAAAAATAGTAATTGTTTCAAAAACTAAATATCGAGATGGCCTTATTAATGATTTGGAAGGGCATTAAAAAGTTATAAATCATGGAAAAAAATTTGGAAAACATTTTTAAAATTCTTGTGGGTTTTTAAATCATTAGCATTCAGTCTTTTTTCTTTTAAATCTAAAGAAAAGTACATCTCTTAACGGTTTGTATTAATTTATAAAACTCTTAATATTAGTTTTCTTTTTTGAAAGGGAATGAACTCTATATAATGAAATACGATTTGATACTAAAAAAAAGTTCGACACAAATCCAGACAACATTGAAAATTCCAAAAATTACTCTGCTGTTCTGAAACCTTTTTGTGTTTTATGAAAACTTTTGTTTGCCGGCCTAAGGTGAATAAGTAAAAAACGCAAATTTTATTTATTTTTTGTGTTTCTTCGGGGATATTGTCGTCTGTTTGGTCACCCGTGAACTTTTAAATCAAACAAATCGTTTGATATTCTTACTTAATTTTGATAAAGTGATCAAATTTTATCTGCTAAAAGGTCTTGATTGTAGAAATTTATAAATATTAGAAGAAAAGAACCCCAATGGATAGAAAACTCATTGATAAATCTAGAAAATATTTTCGGCGAGGGTCCGATCAAAAAAATTAAGGTGTTTGGCTTATTGTTAGTTATTTCCTTCCATGACTACTTTGAAGACTTACTAGTTGGGGGTATAAAGAAATAAAAAGGTTTCAATTGGCATTTCTGTTCATCGGATCCCGTCTTGGATCCACGGCTGCCCTTGAAGCCGCTCGAACAAATCCTCAACGCATGCTTCAATTTTGGACTATATGCCATACTAAATAACATAAACACCAATAACAATTATGATTCAACAAAGGAATCGAGTTGAAAACTTCTTCGATTTAGCATCCATATGAATAGGAACCAATGTGTTTTTATGAATGTAATTTGACGAAAACATTTTGAAAGGATTATCTGGCTCTGTGGAATCAATTGGAACATCTAATACTCTTTCTCATACACTCCATAAGGAATCGTCATAATATCAAGTAATTAAAGTATTCTATATTTAAATTGTTTCATATTTCTGAAATTAAAACTGCTAAAAACAAGTTTTTATTTAAAATAAACTCGTTAATATTTTGTAAGAAAATTTAAAAAAAAAGAGTTTATTATAGAATCTACAACTTAAGATTAGATAACAGCCTGTGCTTTAGTTTTTTTTGTTTTTTTCAAACATTTGGGAGAGTTTGAATTTCTGTATTTTGCCTGAAGTAGTCTTGGGGAATGCATCGATGGGCACCACATATCTTGGCACCTTAAAGTGGGCAATTTTACCCTTGGAATAGGCACGCAAAGCTTCAACTGTGAAACTCTTGGGATCAACATCATTGCGCAGGCGGACAAAAGCAACGATTTCTTCACCCAAACGCTCATCGGGAACACCAATAACCTGAAAGTAAATTTTGGTGAAATAAAGTTTACAAAAAACAAGTTTCTACTTACGTGAGCCTCCACAATCTGCGGATGGGCGTTGAGAAAGTCTTCCACCTCTCTGGGAAATATGTTTTCACCGCCTCGAATGATCATCTCCTTGAGACGACCCACAATGCGACCATAGCCATCCTCTTGCAATACAAACTGGTCGCCAGTGCGTAGCCATTTATCCGCTCCAATTGTCTCTTCGGTTTTCTCTTTGTCGCCATGATAGCCCAACATTGTGACATATCCACGTACGCATAGCTCACCAGGTTGCCCAAATGGCACACAATTGCCATCGGCATCTATAACCTTGGCCTCCACATGATCTTGCAGATGGCCAACTGTATGAAGGACACTTTCCTCATGATCTCCAGGCAGAGTTTGGAATATCACAGCAGTTGTTTCTGTCAGACCATAGACACTGCGCATTGACTCAACTCCGAGCACTTCCTTCACGTCCAATATGAGCTGAGGCGAAACTATGGCACCTCCAGTGATGGCCTTCTTAATCCTGCCCAGAGGTACTTGCAGTTCACGTTGGGCACTAACCAAATCCACATACATTGTGGGCGTGCCATGGATAACAGTGCATTTCTCTTTCACAATGGCGGCCAGTGAGTCCTTGGGACTGAATCCAGCTGCGGGCAGAACCAATGTGGCTCCCTTCGACATGCCAGCCATAATTGTGATTATCACTCCAAAGGCATGGAACAAGGGGACTTGAACACAAATTCGTTCGCCTTCCAACTGATTACGATTGCCCACATGAATGCCATTATTTACGAAATTGTAGTGGGAGAGCGATGCAGCTTTCGGGTTGCCCGTGGTTCCCGATGTGAACTGTATATTACATGGCAATTCTGGGCTGATTTTATTTTGATACTTGCCAATCTCCTCTTGCTCGGTTCGATTACTCAAATCCAGGAGGTCATCGAAACGTAGGGCACCCTTTAAGCGGTTCTCGCTATTAATGATCACCGAACGCAAGTGAGGAAATTTCTCACTTTTAATTTTACCTGGCTCGGCATCGGCTATTTCTGGGCATATGCCACGTAGAATCTCGTAATAGTTCTGCGATTTGAATGTCTCTGGAGCAACAATGGCCTTAATGCCTACCTTGTTCAGGCAATAGGCCACCTCCGGGCCCTGAAAGGCGGGATTAATGCCCACCGATGTGAGACCAGCACGAGCTGCTCCCAACATGCCCAGATACCAGTGCACATAATTTGGAGACCACAGACCCACAGCATCGCCTTGTTGCAGTCCCAGCTTGCGGAAACTAGCCGCTAGACGATCAACTTCAGCCAAAAGACTCTTGAATGTATATCTTTTGCCCTCATGACAGGAGACAATTGCCTCGACATCACCATATTGACTAACAGTCAACTCCAATTCTTGGCCTATATTACGATACACCAACGGTTCCTTAACCACATGATGTTTGTGGCTAATGCTCGTAGACAGGGTGGTAGATAAACTAAAAGAAGGAGGTTTTCAAAATTAAAATTTTATATTTAAATATAAATAAAGATTAGAAGCTTCTATCATATACATGGAATAAGACCTATTTAGAAATGATTAAAAAACTGTTAAGTTTTAGCTGATCTAAGCATAGAAACCTTTATAATAATATTGGACCAAAACGAATCAAAACTTATAAACAAAAGTGAAGACTACTACAAGGTTATAGTACATGCTATAAGGATACAATAGTTTTTAGATTGAAGGAATCAATACTATGTAGTACTTTTAAAATTGCTTATAATCTTATTATAGCCCAAAAAACTTTTGTAAGAGGTTGTTATCTTTCTTGTTTTTCAGTATGACAAAATATTTGATAACTATTCTTATTAGAATATATGGAATATCGGAAATAAATAGCCGTTTTTTAAATAATTCCTTTAATATACTTGTTTTTCAATTTAATAAGTTCCTTCTTAAACATTGAGAGAGTTCGAAATAGTCGAACAATTCTTTATAAGAGACTTGCCTGCCAAGAAATGATGTTTATGATAAGTATTAAAATACATAGCAACTTATTTGATTACAAATCTTTCGTCAACATTTGTTTAATTTTTTCAACGTCTCAATTTAAATTATTTTCTTGAAATATTTCAATTTCTTTTAGCTTAATACTCATTTTGTTTTTAAAAACGATTTTTCTTATATCAGGCTCTATTTATCATACAATATCATTATAAGTATAGGGATAATCTGCTCATCTTTTTTTGTCATATACAATGAGATTTAGCCACGTGAAAAAAATAGGAGAAAGTTAAAGCGTAAAGTTAATTTCGCAAGTAAAACAGCTAACCCAAAACCCAATAAAATAAATTTAATTTTTGAATGTTTACTTTTCTGTAAAAAAAACTTTGAAAAAACTTTTTGAAAGATGTCAAAATTTTGATGTTCGATAAGTTTCCAACTATTTATATGTAGATAAAATCTCATGCAGAAAATTTCATATATAATTTTTGTCGTAAAATATCTTGAGTTGAATTTTTTAATTGATTTCATTTTACAATTCGTAAGTAAATGATCTTGAAACGGATTCTACGTTTTATTTCATTTCACTTGAATAAAAACGTATTCAATTCAAATCTAGCGTTGCCAGATCTCCCTCCCATATTTGTGTCTTTGCTTTTATCCAAGTGAATGGTTGGAGTCTTGGCTAAATTTAGATTTTACAAACAAAACCTTTGTACGTGTGTTTGTGTATAGATGAAACTTTTGTGTAAGCACTAGAACAGATTGTTATTGTTTTATTTATATCTTTTGTGTGTGTGTGTATTGTTTTTTAATATTTATATTTGCAAAAGGTCTAAACATGTTGATTAAGCCCTTAAATCGGGAAGGTTTTCTTATCGCTACATGATGTTTGTCAAGTTTAAGGAACGGAAAATTTTTGGAATTTTTTCTATTAATTAGATGACCAGCATTTATTAACAGAAATCTCGATTATAGAAATTAATTTTTTGATAATTTATTTTGCACCTTTTGCTGGGCTATAATTTTGACACTTAACAGTAAATTGTGGGCGTGGCACATAAACAAAGCCATGAATGGTGAAATTGTAGAAATTTTGCACAACTGTACCACGAAATATGGAATAATTTAGAATCTCGAAACGCACATATATATGTATTGGATGTATTGCGTAACTTGGTCACTCCACCCCCTCTCAGCGTTATCAGATACTTAATTAATGTATTAAGATATCTCTACGCTTATCACTTCAACTTAAGATTGCCATCTTGATAATTTTAGTCTACGAGGATGCCTCAGGGACATTCAAGGACTTCATTTGTAACTTACCTGCGTAAAGCATTTAGCCTAATTCCTTGCCTAACAGCATACTTGGCCACCAATTCCAGTTTTTTGTTGAACATTTTCAATTGGTTTTCCAACTAGTTTTTGTATTTTCTTCCAGAGTTATTTTCCTTATTCGATTAGTTATTAATTATGTGGCATAATATTTGCACTTGTATCACAACTGGTATCAGAATTTAGTATGTATTCCCGGAGCACATGCGACGTTTGCCAAGTTTAAGAACGAACTGAGCCAAATGCAGCTGAGAGCGGAACAATTATCATGATCAAAGTTATCTCATTTTCGTTTTGTTTTCGTTCTCTCTATTATCATTCTCTCTATTTGTTATTATTCTCTATTAAACATTCGGTTTGTTTCGCCTATTCTAAGGCCAGCACGTGTGGTTGGTTCTATGGTTTCGGCTGGCCCGGCATCTGTTTGCCTTTTTTTTGCGGCATTCTATTTGTTTTTTTTACTTTTGTGTTTTTGTTGATCATTTCTCACCGTCTACTTATATAGAGTATGTTAGGGTATATTGGCATAGTTAACATTTTGCCATATTGTTTTATATGACAATTTTCATTAGAGTTTTTTACTTTCAAATGAATACAAATATTTATTAATTTAATATTTTCAAAAATTTCTCACAATCAAGTAGATAGACTAAGGCGAAAATTGCTGACAATTTGGATCTGTTTAATTTAACTCATTTTCTGTTTTTGTTCGACTTATTGGGCAACAGATATAGATAAAATAGTTGCAAATTGTTACCAAGTAATTGCCTACGATATTAATAAAAAGTGATAAGATAAGACAAATTCTTATTAATAATTATTTGGTTTATACATAATTAACCAAATATTTCGTAATAGTACAAAAATAAGTATAATTTCATAAACATTCTGCTTCTCGTTGTATGTTAAAGAAAAAAATGTTATAAATTCATTAGTATTGATGCCTCTATAATTTTAAAATCCATCAATTATAGGGTATACCTCAATCGTTGTCTTGTTTAACTTGTTCTAACTTGTTTTTGTGTTTATTTATTTTTTTATGTTGTGGCGTGATTATTCAGTTTGCGTTTTATGTTTGAGCAAAAGCTTTCTTCACATCGTTAGAATTAGGGTGATTCCAAATTATTTAACATAGAAAACGGATTTAACCGGAAACAACTTTAAAATGCACGACTAATTACGATATCGATGACAATTTCAAATATAATTTTAGTATTTAAATAAATAAAAAACAATAATTTATAGTTTTTAAATTTCTAATGAATTTTCGGAGTGTTGATATGCCCTGGTATAAAGTCAAACTTTATTTTATTTTTGCATATAAAAAATATTTTTTGTTGGACCTAACGCAATTTTATTTGTCATCTTATCAGCGAAACGGCAAACAGCTTTACGAATCAGTCTGCAAGACTTGTTATATGTATTTAATTTCCTAACCTTGTGCTCTTATCTCTGAGACGAACAAAACTTTTGTTTACCCTAATGGAATGAGTATATTAGCGATAAGGTAGCGGGAGGTAAGAAATCAAATCGTCAAAAGTTTCGTACAACAACTTGCAAAAGATTAGTATAAATTTAATTAATAATGTTTGGAGTGAATATAAAATAAGCTCCCTATTCACCAAGGAGGCGATGAGAACCAAAAATAGAAACTTTTATTGAAATTTCATAGGAATTTCTTAAAAGTTTTTTAACTAATCCCGAGAATTCTGACAGTAGAATTAATATGTTATAAATACATATGTTACAAATTGATTTCCAAAAGTATTTTTATTTAATTTTTTAGATTTAGATTTCAGTTCAAAATTTTCAAAATTTACCTTATATTTTAAGCCTATTCTTCTTATTTTAAAATCAAGAAAACGTCGTGAAATTTAATTCTCAAAAAACTTAGTTTTGGGGCAAATCACTGAATTTATTTCACTTAAATTTTGTGTTTGTAAAACATTCAAATTAATGTACTGAAGAATATGAAGAATTTGAACCCATGTAGATATTCGTTTTGTATATTTGAATTAATAATTAATTACACTGTGTTTTAGGGGCTTTCAATTACATATTACAACTTAATATTACAATTTAATTTATTTATAGTTTAATAATATTTTCAGTTAGTTGAAAAGAAGTTTCGCTATTTTATGATATGGAGATTCCACAGTCAGTTTTCGTAGCTAAAAGTTGACTATGTGGTTAATTTGATTTAAAAATATGTCACTCTTGGTTGAGAAAGACTTTTGAAGGCAAAATTAATCGAGAGATTGGGACAATTGAGCAAAGCATTCACTTTCAATCAAGTTTACTGCCCGACTTATTTCCAAATTGAATATAACTGGTATCGGATTTCACACTACTGGCTTCCACTGTAAACATTTTTTGCTTCTCCTCCCAGGCATCCAGTTCATGGATGTCAATGGTAACGGATGGATGACGATGCGCCAACATGGCCAGAAAGTCCAATTCAGTGTAATTACCCCTTTCAAAGCAAAAATCTGGGACCACATCGCATTTGCAGCTGGGCGGTCGAAGGGAAAGGTCATACATGATGTTCAGAAAAAGATCGATATTTTGTAGATACATTTTCTGTGACAGACTTTCATTTGGCTTGCCGGGTGGCGAGTGTATGGAGCTGAAGGGGACGCCCACGGAGAAGGCACGAGGCATACAATATTTACGCATTACATTCACCATGGGCAGAGTAACACTTAAATTATCGGGTACGGCCGCTTTGCAATTGAAGACTCGCTTAAAGGCATTGGCGATGGGCTCTGTGAAGGGATTTCCTCGCGTTTCATTCAACGGCGCCAACTTATCGATCACACGTAAATCAGCAGTGTGAACACATTTCAATTGGCGATAAGCTTCATCCAAATGGGATTGAATTAGATATATGACATACTGAAGACTCTGCTGGCAAACTACTTTAACCGAAAACTCGGCCATACAGTGACGGGGAGTTCGTAGGGTGCGCAGACTATCGGAATGAAAGGTCTTCACTTTGTGTATTGAGATGCTTGGCATGCACCAGCGATGCTTGAGAAATTCTGGACGCGATTCCTCATGGGGTAGACGTTTAATATCCTGGGATTCTTTGAACTCCATGGGACCTGATTCCATTTTACACAAGATATTCCAATCGTTTTGCGTCACAGGTGTGACATGTCTTTGCAAATCTTTCACCAGACTTCCGCTTTTGGGATCCATTAAAGTGTTTAGAAGTTGACACATCTCAGACATAGGATCGGATGGAAATGCAGAAGATGTCGTACCTAATGTATCTGTATCTTTGGCATATACATTCAACCTGAAATACACATAGCCACTGTAACTACTAATGAGCATGGGCACTTTTTCGGTTATCCAATAGTTAGTGCAGTAAAGAATTAAGTCCACCGATCGAAAAAACTCTTGACGTTCGTCTATCAATTGCCGCAAACCACGACTATTTTGATAATGATCGACTTCGATCACCAGACGCACATTGACTGGAATATCGGTGGTATTGGTTACCCACAAATCAATGGCTTGTATCCATGCCAATATAGGGCCCTTTGAGGTAGCCAATCCCTGGCCGTAGAGCATGTCATTCACCGCGGTTAATCTAAAGGGATCATGTTTCCATTTCTCTAGCTCCTCAATGGCTGGCACATCTACATAACCGTACAACAAGACCACATTCTTGATTGGTGTTGAGAAATAATTGGCAAAAAGTACATATTGTTTGGGTAAATTCTCTTCATTATCATTAGGCTTAATCTCAACCACATCGACTTGAAATTCAAGTTGCTTTAGGTATTGAGCCAAGCGATCAATTATCTGCTTGTTCTGTTTGTCATATTGTGCATCACTGGATATCGATTTGACTTGTATCATATTACTCAACTCCTTTAGGAACTCTTCGCTTCTCGTGTACATGTTGTCTTGAACCTCCTCCAGATCGTCTTCAGCCACAGGTCGGCGATCTTCCATGGGTAAATCCGAGATGCACATTTCACGCTCACATTTACAATTTTTACGGTCATAGGCATCGGGCACAAAGATGCCGCAATTCTTGCGATCACCCCAACAAATCATTTTGGAATTTAGAAAATTGTTTGTGTTGTAATCCGAATCGAAATGAATAGATGTAAAAATTAGTCACAGATCGAATACCGAATAATGTAAAAAGGAAAGCCAATTCAGAGATGAGTAAACTTGTGTTTACTCAGTGCCGAGTGTTTCTTGATTTTTCTTCTTGCGCCTAAATGGCATGCATAGGAACTTTTTCAATGGGCTTTCCATTTCATCGGCTCTTTTGACCTTGTCGGTGGATTGTGATAACTTTGGCATTTGTAGTTTTATATTTCTACGAGTGCCAGATGGCATCACAGTTGGCCGAGCATCTTCCAAAATTTCAGCATTACCACGTCGATTGCAGTACTCGTAGATCAAATCACATTTACATTTCGCTGACAACATTGACAGTTCGTGCATGAGAGAGGCACACGTTTTCACATAATTCACAAAACACTGAGCAGGTATGGACTCATTGATAATATTAGAACAATCCACACGTTGAGTGTAGGGCAAAAGTATGATGGGTTTGTTAACATGTTTGCGAAAGAGACTTGCTATGGGCAGACAGGTGACAATGCTCGATGTTAGCTCTGGTTTGAAATGAAACACATTCTCAAGGGCCCTAATCGTGGCTTTAGTGAATCGGTTATCAAAAGGCCAGCTAAATGCTTCACAAGAGTCCAAAACATAAGTTCGCAGAGTTGTACCCATTTTTAGCTCTGTGTGTTTGCTATATAAATAGTCATCGACATAGGCCTGCACCTGTTGGAGCTCCTGATCGGGTACCAGTTTAATTGAAAATTTTGCTATCACAGTCATTGGCAGCATGGTCGATGAGCCAGGACGACTAAAACAATTCTCAATGCCATGCATTGTGATATTGGAGTGACACCAACGATACTGCAATAGCTCAGCCTTGCCCAGTTCATAGCGAAGACGCCGTATGCCCAGTTTATCCTTGTAGTCGTATTCACTGAAATTAGCCGATTCCAAAAGTTCCCATTCGTGGTGGGATAAGGGCTTGACCATTTGATTGATTTGGCTTATGCGTAACTCTTGACGATTATCTACCAAACTGTCCATCAATTGGCAGACATCTGTCATGGGTTCATAGACCAAACCACCAGCTAGACCGCCCTCTAAATGTTTGTCTCCACCATGCACTTCAATTCCAAAGGTGGCCCAACCTGCCAGACTACAACTTAGTACAGGGCCATCATCGTTCATCCACGAATTGTTGCCAAAGACTATGACGTCCACATCCAGAAAGAAGTCCTTTTTTATGTCCATATATTGCTGCAATCCAGTGCTGCCCATCTCATGCAGAGTTTCGACTATAATCTTTACATTTATTGGCAAGTCTTGATGCTCTTTTAGCCAACATTCAATGGCATTTAGCCAACAGACGGTCATGCCCTTACCCGTCGACACACCACGACCATAGAGTAAACCATCACTGGCTTTCAACTCGAAAGGATCACTCAGCCAACCATCCCTCATCTTGGCCTTCGGTACATCCAAATAGGTATAGATCAGCAGTGTATTCTTCGTGGGCGATGAGAAATAATCGGCAAAGAGTACTTTCTGCAAGGGATCACTACTGCAGACCGAACGACCTAAATTTATCGTATAATCATTTACATAAAATTTCATTTTCTCCAAACGCCCACGGACCATATCCAAGGCATTCAAGCTCTCCGGCATATACTCCACATCCGATGAAATGGTTTTCCTGGCCACATAATCTTCCAGTTCCTCAAAGATCTTGTCAGTTGTTTGATCGATCAAGGACAGCACTTGCCGCAATTTTCTTAGCATCTGCAGACTGCTGCGTTCCAAAGGTTTTCTTAGATGCATCTTGCAATTGGTACAATGGCAGGCAGTCGGCGGTTCCAATTGTGAGTTATCCTCGATATTGTCATTAGGACGATCCCACCTGGAGCGCCGAGAATGTCGCGATGAGTTTCGCGTCGAAAATCTTCTCGATGATGCCTTCATTTTGAATTTTTTTTCTTTCAAATTTTCTTGACTGTAAAATTTTGATAATTTTTTTTTCATTGATAACTAAATCATTTTAAGCTTTTCACTAAATAACTTAAACTAAATAGAATAGTGTTTGCTTTAAGAAGATTTTAATGAAACGAAATCTTTTGCTACCAAAAACAACATTTTAACTCTTAAGCTAACAAAAGTTCGATTTTGATTCAAGACTTTGATCTGCAATTTTAAGAGGCACTCTCCATAAATTAACAACTTCCCAGTACTTTTTTAAGTTCAACAGATAATAAGTTAGTTCCCTAACAAATACAGAATTTTGCCTATGATATCTCCTTCGAAAAATTGAACTCGAGGATCTTTATGTCCATGTGCTGTGCCAAACATGTTTATGGCAAATTCTAGAGATAATTCTCAATTAGTTCTAGCTTTGGAATGGTATGGCCATGGCAACTCTGATAGAACTTGGATTTCGTTCTTGATATTGCTTACCGATAAGTTCTTTTCTTTTTTGCTGCGTATAAAATAACATTTTTTCCAAGATTGTTTGATAGTTCAACATTTTTATACTTTCATGTAAGTTTTCAACTTTTAATACGTTAAATTTATTCAAATTTGTATATATATGTATATTTGATCACACTAATTACAAAAAGTTAACTACAACTTTGGTTAATTTTAATTGACTACAACTGTGAAATAAATTAAGTCTCATTTGTCCGTGTTGGACAAATTAGACGACACGTTAAAAGTAAAATATATTGGGAAACCAAAAATTAGAAACCAAGCTGTTTTTATTATGGACGTAGAGCCGGCAAAATCAAAGGTTTGAAAATTCAAAAAAATCGACAAGACTTCAGAATTTTATAAAAAGTTTATTTATTATTAAATTTTTGCATGTTCTCTACCAATTATTTTCCAATTATTTCTGAATGTACATGCAATTTTAACAAATCAAATTTTATCTATATAAAGTATCTGCAATGTTTTTCTAGCTCCAACAAGTAATTTTCTCATTTATTTAGTTGAGAATATAAGCAAATACTATGAAAATACAACAAGTATTTTGGGTATAGGTCATTTTAAAATCTTTTATTCCTTTGGTAATTTTTAATTAAATAAGTTTTGCTTTTTCAAATTTTGGATCTTATAAGATCTTTCGGTTTTATGTTTAATTTCTCACAAAGCCTTTATTAATTTTTCATATTTCTATTGAGTTATATGTAAATAAAGAAGGTTTTACGATCGTTGGTTTATATGACAGCTATATGTATGTTACACATGTCAGACTCGAAAAATTGTCAAGCTTGATATCAATTATGCAATAATTTGCTTTCCAATTGAGGGCATCAAATAAATATGCGCAGTTGGACTTGGGTATGTCTATTTGGATTCTCACTCTGATTAAGAATGTATATAGCTTGTGAGGTCTGAAATGCCTCCTTCTTTGCGTAATAACAACTACACTAATAAAAAAAATCTTTGTCTTTTTTCCAAGAATATTAATTATGAAATTTTATTTGGTCATAAACACCATCATATTAGACATCAATTGTCAAAAACAAACCATTTGCACAGATAATTGAAATGTTTATTGCCAAGATAAATACACTTATTTTAAAGACAACAAGCCAGCCCAAATAAAAATGATTGATTCAAATCATAAAATTGGCTAAAAAAAGGAGATAAATCAATATCATAAACCCGTTCTAGATAACGTCTTAAACCTCTTGAAATTATTGTCAAATCTTTGAGATTGACTTGAGTAAGCTACGGCAATAAAAAACTTTCAGTTATGTCTGGTTGTTGCATGAAATACTTAGTTAATGCGAATAAGACATGGGATTTATTTAGAATCAGATATATATGAACTTAAATTTTGAATTTCTTTAAGCAGATATATTGTGGTTTGAGTATTTTGAGAGTCACTGTATTTTAACTAATTAGTTTGATCGTTTAATTTGCTTAGCTTTTGCATATATCTCCTTGGCTAATCATCGAATGCAAATGAGAAATAAATTATCAACAAAAAGTTAAGACAAAATGTTCAATGGAAAGAGTATATTTTGGGTTAGTTAGGGAGTTAGTGGCAGTTTTTGTTTACTTTTTGGCGCCAAAAACTATGTCAAAATCTGTCGGAGGGGTGCGAAATTAGTAAGGGGATGGGTGATGGGGGATTCAACAATTGTAAACAAACGCTTGCGCCGAAGTTTTGGCGTCCTTCATCGGGAAAGTTTCTTTCGTCAGGTTGCCAAGGTATTTAGTTGCAGGTTTATTCTCTCGCAGAATGGCAGAATGAAGTTTTCAGCTGGCAAATCAGAAACTCACAGACGCTCGTGGCAGACGGTTGTATAGAATCGCGAGCTTCCCGTGCATAGAAGTGCTAACTGAGAGCAATGGTGTAACAAGGGGAAGCAAAATAGAAAGTTAGAGTTAAGTAAAGTAAAGCAAAGTCAAGCAAAAGCAAAGTAAAGAGGGAAATTCTTGCCGTTAACGCACACGCAACCAAAAACCATAAAGGAGGGCCAAACATATAAATTTTTGTGTAGTAAAAGTGAAGAAAGCAAAAAAAAGAATCAAAGTGGAATTATAATGGTAAAACGGATGTGGATGTGGCTCAAGCCCAAGGAAACCTTCTAAAAAAAGAAGAAGAAGCAAAAGCAGCAGCAGAAAAAAAGAAGAACCAGTTTTTGGTAGTGTTTGTGTGTTTTGTTGTTATTGTGTTGCCAATGAAAATGCAAATTGTTGGTAACAAATATTGGTAAAAATGCGGAGGCCAAAAGAATGTGCGAAATAAGCGAACAACCCGAAAGTATGCAACAAAATTTGATCGAGTCACGTGCGAAATCAATAATAATAATCCAATACAAGGATTCAACAAAATGCCAAGATAAACAAAACTAAAAAAGCAAAACTAAACTTCAAATTGAAACACGTCAAAAACAAATTGCGAAATCTGCTATTCTCCCCCTTAATTTTAAGTTGTGTGAGTGTGTGTGTGTTGTGTAATGGACTGACTGGCATAGAGAAAGTCCATTGAAGAACCAGCGGCAACATGTCTCAACCGCGTGGCGGACGCGGTGGTAGTCGCGGCGGTGCCGGTGGTGCTGGCGTTGGACGTAAGACGCCATCCTCATTGACCGGCCCACCCGATGATTCCACAACGCCCAGCGAACGTGCCACACCAGCCAGCAAAGCTGATTCCGATCCCAAGGATGATAGTTCCAGTAATGGCGATAAAAAGGATACGGATATATTTCCAGCACCAAAACCGCCAAGTGCCGGTGCCTCTATACGGGATACGGCTAACAAAGTGCTCGGCCTGGCCACAAAAAGCGAATGGACACCCATCGAGGCGGAACTCAAGAAATTGGAGAAATATGTGGCCAATGTGGGTGAGGATGGCAATCACATTCCATTGGCTGGGATTCATGATATGGTAAGTAAATGATGACTAACTTCTTTGGAGCAAAAAGGAAGTACAAGTTGTATTTGGTTTGTAAAATCAATTTTGAGCCAACATAAAACAAGGTACAGGTACAAGGCGAAGGCAATAGTTGGAGCACAGTGGTTAAAACTTTACAAAGATATAAGAATTATTTTACCAATAGCAAATATATTGTTATTTTGATTGGAAAATGTTTTATATATAAACATAAAAATTTTTTTCTAAATTTGGTCCATTAAAAAAAGCAAATCATGATCTTAAAAAGAATTGTCTGATTGAATAATTAAAATAAGATATTATGATATTAATTTGGTAATTTAGTTTTGAATAGAGAAGTAGAAAAATGAAATTAAATGGAATAACTGAACCAATGGCTTTATAGTTCTATATTCTACAACTTATCTGATAATAAATCTTAAAAATTGTATCAAATTTCAAAATCCTGTAAACAGATAAGCCAAAAAACAGTAGTCCCATATTATTTCTTTAGAAAACAAGGAACTTTTACTTAAATATCTTTCATTAGAAATATTCCTTTTTACTAAGCCAAAATCACTTACTTTAAGTGTCTATTTAAGAAAGGAATTCTGTATAGATATTTCGGACCATTTTAAATCATTCCTACACCACTGTTTGTCGCCCTTATCAACGTCGCTTGGCGGCGGCGGCGGCATTTTCATATTTGGTTGTTTACCAACCAAAATAACGGAACAGTAGCCAAATGTTAGTTAGTTATTTGATAGCGCGTCCCAAATGTTTCGCTGCCAAGGCAATGAGGCGCCCAAGTCCTGCCACAAGTTGCTAACCCGCCCACCATTACCCCTTACCCCTTACTTGTAGCGATAAACTCATAAAAAACATCGAAATTGAAGCGCTTCGATTTCAATTTACCATAAAAAAAATATACCTATATCACAAAAAAAAGAGAAAATGAAGGAAAAAAGTCATTCACATAAAATTAGCGTTGCATAGACACAAATGGCAATAAAATGCAAGAAGAAGAAAGTCGAGACGACAAGAAAATAAAGGAAAAATTGGATAACAAAAAAATCATCGAAGAAGTAGCAGAGTGAAGAGAAGAAAAGGGTTTTCTGTCTTCCTGCAGAAGTTCTGTCGGGTGTCGGCTAGACTAGATATTTGCATAAATATAGCCCACAAACAATGTTAGACGCTATTTTTGCCTCTAGTTTATTTTCAGAGAATCATTTTCCTGGGCTCCTTTTGCCCCATGTTTTTATGATTGTGTACTTGATTCGGTTATAATTATGAAAATTGCCTCAAAGTCGAACAAAAATCCAAACGATTATGGGGCGAAGAAATGTTTAACCCACAGAGCTTATCAGCTCAAATATGTAGAAGAACGCGGTACGGCCATGGGCAAAATGCAAGAGTAATGATGATTATACTTAAGGATAATTGGGTTACAAGGTTTTCAATAAGAGAATTTCTTTAGTTTTCTTTGTTATTGTTTTTTTATTATTCACTAATAGAATTTGAAGGCCGAATTTAACTATAAAGAGAATAATTAGTAATAGATTTTTTATTTATTTTTAAGCACTTAGATTTGGGAATTTGAATAAAATCTTCTAATATTAAAATTAATTTTATACAATTCCTAACAAAAATCTTTATATATATACATTGTATGTGAGATTTATTTTATTTATATCGTAAAGGACATTCAAGTTAAAGAAAAAGAGATTCCAGTTTGAGAGCGTTTCCTATTCCTATATCGTATTCATTAGACATTTAATTTATAATAATTTATAAAGTACATGCTCTATTTTCCGAGGTTGATTAAATTTAGTTTTCTTTTTGTTCAGACAACTTCCAAGCAATAAAACTGAATAATCTGATTCAGCCTTTATCAAAAAAGTTTTATTTCTGTTTCGATTTCTGTTTGATTTTCCAATTTAGTTTTATTTTAACAAATTCAAGTCAATGTTAACCATGTGAGAGACTCTTGAGTCTCCTTTTGGGTTCTATTATACTATGTGGCAGCAATAGTCCCTTGTTTAAATTCTGTTATGACAAGTAATCTCTACATCAATCTGCTAAACTAAGGACACGCCCGTTCAAATCTTTAAGCTTAAACGTCTACTATTTTGTAGTCTTATAATTTTAATAGTTTTTGCGAAATTGCTGTTGCAATATTTCAATATACATATGTACATGAAGTTAGATCCTTTAATAGGTAGAGTTAGACTGAACATAAACTCTATTGACGTCTAAAAACTACAGAAACCTATCTGGTTTTGAGTTTTTTTATTACTTTAAAGTTGTATGGAATTTACAAATTACAATCGCCTCTAATACTAGCTTTAGCTACAGAGTGATTAAGCTAGATTATATGTATCTACTGATTAAGGATCAACAATGTTTTCTGTCTTAAAAACTTAATGTCTTTAAAAAGTATAAATATTTATAAATTTTTGCACAACCTTTAGTTGAGAGCCGTTTTTCTTATATTATTGTGCGTCTTGTCAGTTAACAATTTAGAATATGGAGAGAGTTTCATCAAATTAAGTTAAATAATGCCTAAGCCTACCTCCCAGTTCTAGTTTGATCTTATGTTGATATGTAAATTATTTCATTTTTTTTTTTTTGCAGAATACCGGCATGACCCCTTTGATGTTTGCAACCAAGGACAATAGAACCGCCATAATGGATCGCATGATTGAACTGGGTGCCGATGTGGGCGCTAGAAACAATGTGAGTACAAACCAAAGTGTGTGGAACTCCCACAGAATTTAAAGAAACCTCCAACTAGCGCAATATATTAAAGAAATCGCTGTTGCGAGGATGAAGCGTGTGGGGTGGAGGGGATAAAACACCGCTAAAATTGTGTCAAATCAATAAAAACCGCATAATTAAATCTCATACGGGGGCGTCAATTGTATTCAGGCATTTGCTTGCCGCACGCGCACCAAAAGGCACAAGGCGGGAAAAAACGCTGGGTCAACCGAACTGAGATTGGCCAATGGTCGTCGAATTGAGTTAAGTCAAGTTAAGTTGTTATTGGGTGTAGACCACAACACGCACATATCAGCAGGGGAATTTCGTCAACATATTAATCAGGGATTTGTCCAAGCCATATTCCATTGTCCCTTCAAGTGATTTTGTCACTTTGAGTTATTTTTAGATTGCAAACTGTGAATCCTAACAAAAAAAAATAACAAATGAATTAATGAGGAAACTAAAGAAGTTTATTACATCTATTTTAATTAGTTTATAAGCAATGCTAGTTGGCCATTGCGAGATATGGCCTTTGCCTTTACCTTCGCATGCCGCAATTACTTTGCGCAAAATTTCACTTCAATTGACCATATAGCATTTGTGTTTGTGTGTGTGTGTGTGTGTGTGTTACCTATGCGATAAAAATCCTTGACCTAATTACAAAATAATTGTTGCCAAAAAAACCCAGACGAGCGGCGAATTTAATTACCAAAACAAACACAGAAAACTAGGCAAAAAAGAGAAGTCAAAGTAAATCAAAATCAGATGGCTATGTGCAGGAAATGTTAAAGGTAATTTTTGAAGAAAATAAAGATTTGGTCAAAGTAATTGGTTTTTTTTTCTTTTTCGTTGCTATACTCTATCTGAAGAGTAGCTGCACTTTTGTAAGTTTTCGAATGGGTAGGTAATACCTAGCAAAAGTTTCTAACTTTTGGGAAGTGAAATTGCAAATGTATAATAATTTAATAATTTCCTTTCCATTTGAAACCAAATAACAAGCCTTTTAAAGCCACAGGGAATACATATTCTTGGTCATTATCACCAGGCCATGACTGAGAGTTTGCTAAGAGATAAGATTCGCCAAAGTTTGTTTCCATTTCGAGGAGGTTTTAGATCTATGAATTTCAATTGTTAGAGTATAAAAAATCCGACAATTAACAATTGTTCCTTGTACTACGCATTTATTCACTTTAAGATGCGTTTCAAGGTGATTCGTTAGGCAAATTTAATAACTATAATCATGTCATCAATCATCATCAGTTATTTCATTCTACCCATGTATTAGGTATCTTAATTGGTCAAATAATACATTTCGGCGGTGTATCAAAACAAACAACAAACCAGTTAAAATCTTTTTAATTACGTATGCCTAATTAGAGAAGACTAACGTCAATGAGCAAACAAGTTCTAAAGAAAACCACGTTTTTGAGGCTGCACAATTTTTGAATATATTTTTTCCCCCTTTTTATTATCAGTAGCTTAATTGTTGGACATAATTTTTTAACTTCAGTTAAAAGTTAGCACAATAGACGAGTCATTTAAAACATTTACAAAGTAAAAGTAAAAGGATTTACCAGCAAAACTCTTTAGTTTCCCTACAAAACGTTATTAAAATAATATTTTTTATAAAAAGGAAACTTAGGTAAATAACTGTAAAAAGTGATAACATTAAAAATAGGTTATCATATTTGATATCGAAACACTATTCTACTAAAATAAAGAAAGCGTCTTTTAAAATTAATAAAGTTAAAACAAGCGATCAAAAAAAAAATACAGTCAATAATTCGTACCCCGCTAAATCGAAAGTCTCAATATTTCGTAAAAAACTGCGGGTCCCTTGACAAGACTTCCTCCCTTGGAAATCCCTGTAAATCGAAAACTTCTGTAATTCGTAGAAAATCCTGTTCCCTTGCGAATTATGGAGACTCGACTGCATAAGGTGTTTGTTATAGTTTTTAATATTTAAACTCCGATGCATTTAAAAAGAACAGTTTATAGTAAGAACCAAGTTTTGTAGAGAAACAGAAAAAAACATTTTCTAGTTTTTGTTTTTGAAATAAAGATTGCAATTTATTGAGCCTAAAAATTGTAGTTTTTTTTAATCTTTTTTTTTTTTTGTTTAAAGTTTAGACTAAGACCCTTATATTAACTTTCTAAAGATATCATAAGAATCATAACTTTCGATCATTCTCTCCATTTTCAAAAACTATAAATAAATTGGAGATAGCATTTCCTTATATATATATTTATATTTCTTTATTTTTTCAGTTAGTAAAGTAGTTGCTTGCCTAGTTGTAAGGGTATTCAAAGTTAGGTTAACATTGGGTAACTGAAACTTTCACTAAATTGTCACATAAAGTGCATTTTATTGTTTGCAACTGCAAAAAACTCGTGAAATAGAAATAGGGTAGAGATATTTCACATGATGTTTATTGGTCCATAATTTCTTAATGATAATAGTTAAGTCTTAAACTCTATTTGACTAATGTATGGAGGTTTCTTGCTTTTGTTTTTGGTGTGCCAAACTCAATTACATAAAGTACTATGTCATGGCCCTTATTTCTATCATTTTAATTCTTTTGAGCGTAATTAGCAAGTTGGTAAAAGTAAAGCTAATTGAAATGCCGCCTCACCTAGAAGATGTTATCACATGGCTGAGAGCATTTATGATCTGCAAAACTTAATGAATTAAAATAATGACCTTAGCATTTCAAGTTCCCATTTATATATAGGTACATATATCTTTCTTTTTAATATCCTTAATTTTGCTACTAAACTAATTCTACCGCAACACGAAACACACTCAAATTGTAAAATTGAGCCAAAGTAGATGATGTAAGTGGCAGAAACTAATTAACATTTTACAGGGCGTATAAGGATGGGATGGCCATGTCATTTTGATGGGGCGGTACTTAGCCAGGTAGCAGAATATGGTAGCATTTTGCATTTGCAACTTAAAAGCCAATTAATCAAGCACATGACTTCCCCGAAATACGCCCAGAATTTCTAGTGGGGCCTGACCTTTTTGGTCAAAAGTCAAAAGGACCTCGAAGGCGTCGTGTTTGGAGCATGCCAACTTCCGTTATATTTTTATGGCCAATTGCGTCATTAATATGCAATTTTAATTAAAACCGACTTGAAGTACTTCGAAGGTCGCACACTAAGCCGATGACAGCGTGAAAATCTCTCGAGTTAATTTATCAAACAGCATTTTCTTTTGTGTTTCTTTTTTTTGTTTTTATGGTGCGTGTGTCAACTGAATTAATTAACAAAACATATGCCAAGTCACATGCAAAACTCTGACATCAGTTCGTCTTCCTTTGCCAGTTTGTATTATGTATATAACAAAATTTATCAACTATTCTTACACATAGTACTTACATTTTTTTGAAGAAGAAGGTGTGTGACAATGCAAAGTAATTGCTGCTGTTGCTCAAAATGACTTCATTTTGCAAAAAAGGGGCGTCAACTTTTCTTTGACTCTAAACGAAATCTGGGTCGCCTATGCCACCCACCAAAACACCATCCAACTAACAGTCACCCACAACCCAGCCCTCACTTAGCTAAACTCCTTCTACGGCTAGTGAAAAAATGTGCTGGAAAATTTTACGCTTCCGTTTTTGTTTTGTTTCCGGTTTTTGCTTTCATTCCGTTGCGAGCCAAACTAGGGTTTTTTTTCAACTATAAAGGCTTGAAGCATATGCATATCTTCCATATAGATACAGGTGAAAACTATCTATGTGAGAGTGTATGCAAAATAGGAGAGTGAAATATTATCTGTCTTCTATGTTTGGTTGGCATTGCTTTCCTTTACCACAAGTTGTCTTCCATTCATCGACCCGACAATTGCATGGAGCAAAAGTCCTTCGCTTGACTTCGTTGCCTTTGCCTGGACATGTGTCAAAGACGTCGACCCAAGCGTTTTTCGCCTACTTCATTTCGGTCTTCTATGCCGTTTGCCGCATATGCAAATTAAAGCAAAACCAAAACACACAACAAATATATAGAGAAAGAGAACTTAAGCCAGAAATAGCCACAAATAAACTACAACCCGCAAAACTAATTCTCAATGGCCAACTAAGCTAACGAAATGTTTTTACCCTGCAAATTTGTTATTCTCAAGGGTTCACACAATCTAATTATATGCTTTGCCAATGTAACTTTATGATGTTATCATCTCTCTCAAGTTATACTCAAGTTGAGTATCTAGAGTTTGACGTAGTTCAACTTATTTTTAGTTAAGTAGCAAACCCTCACAAGACTAACAAGTTGAAGTGTTTTTTTTTTTAATATGTTTTAGTAAACATCATAATCATTATTAACAACTTTGGAAAAAAAAGTACAAATTTGTTTTTTTTTGCTAGCCACTAGGATCGCAATGTATAAAATATTCTTAAACTTATTTAATATCATAAATTTTGAATGTATTTAATAACTTTTCTTAGTTACTATCTTTTCTTATTTTTGAAAAATGTTCTTGGTTGTTCTCTTCTTTTATTATAATTTATCGTCAAGTTTTTCAAGTTCGTCAAGTTTTTTCCCAAAAGTATGCAATAGGCCGACCAAGAATTCGATTTTTAATGCATAATGCAAAATCAAGCATTGCTTGTACACAATATTTAAGTTACAACTCATACGAAAAGTTATAAACTTTTTGCAAATATTGAACATTTCTAGCATATTGCATACTTAAAGGAGCTTATTTCCCCCATTTTACAGTCTTAGATCCGCCCATGACTATTAATGCTATTATTATTAATCATGTTTATAGATAGATAGATTTTTAAAATATTTGTTACTGAAAATACAAACACACTTTTCGGCAAATATCTCAAAAAGAATCCACTAAGAAGGTTCAGTAGAATTAACTCATATATAAATAACTAAAATACAATACATAAACGTGAGTTCGAATCACATACAACCATTAAACTATTCGAAAACTTTTTTATATCTCTCATATGAAAACATAGGATCCATAATAATTCGAATGGATGATACATTGATGGGCACAAAAAAAATTGTAAGATATGTAAGATTAAATAATGAACACATTTTCAATAACAGCTTAAGAATCATCATATCTATCTATCTATATGTGTTAAACCTATTATTACACATCGAATCCGTTTCTATTTAATTTTTTTATTCAGTGGAATGCTTTAATAGGTCCTTTAGCTAAAATAACGAGGAACCAAATTTTCACAGTTCTCTTAGATGACAAAATTTTAATAGAGAATACATTTTCTAAAACTTAACTTACTTTGCTGCATATAGAGTTTAGATCAACAGTTTTAATAAATTTAAATCTATTAAACTACTTCACTTGGAACCAAAAAGTATAAATTTTTGAAAGGGACTTAACTCTTAATGAAATTTTCATATTTTAATATTCTATTTGCATGTGACAATGAAATGTTATTCAACTAAATCGCTTGATATTATACGGTATTTTGCCGACTTTTTTTCTCCCATTGTAAATAATTTCTTTCGTCTTTTCGACGGATTTATGTTGCCAACCTCATTCAATACTCTGCAATAAAGAAAACACACACACACTCGCAAAGGCAACACACACATACACTCGCAACCATAAGTACATACATATGCATATAAAAATAAAAGCAGTTCACTTCCGTTTTGTGGTTTCGTTAGGCGCTGTTGTTGGTTATAAATTAAGCCGACCCACGGGGCGTATGTGTAACATATTGCGTTATGGCTTATTACATAAGGTAACTAATAAATAAGACCCCCTAAATTCCAATTCCAAATACCAAATTCCGTTTCCCAATTCAGATTCACTTCATATGAGTCATTTACGCTCTAGTTGTCGCCGTCACTGATTGTAAAATAATTCGAAAAATGTTCCCTTGTGACGTTATCTTAAAGCATTTTTTTTTAAGTAATGATTTGGTCAGGGTCATTTTTAGCCTTGGCTTCAATGCAACTTTTGCATGTGGCTGCGGCCATTAAGAGTTGCTGGTCAGCCAGGCCAAAAGTGAAAGTCTGCATGCAAGATTGTGGCTAAGTAATCACCGCACCCAAAAGCCAAGAAACCAACACAACCCTAGAAAAAAAAAACACTAAACCACTCGCATGCAAAGTGAGTAAGTTGACTTTGACCCATTGAGCTGAGAGGGTTTTACCAATGAATTGCAATTGATTGAAACTCATTTTCTTTTCTTTTTTCTTGCAGGATAATTATAATGTGCTACATATTGCGGCAATGTATTCGCGTGAGGATGTCGTCAAATTGTTGCTAACAAAACGTGGCGTTGATCCATTCTCCACTGGTGGCGTGAGTATATCAATATATACCTATATATATGTATGCATATCCACTTTTATTACGACGAAGAGAAATTTCCCTAATAGCAACCCCAAATCCAGGCACTTCATTCTTCTTTCGATTTCTTTGACACGTAAGGCGCGGGTTTTCCTCACTCAAAGAGTTTGGAATGTAAGCGTATTGCATACCTTTGCGGCATTTGAAAAGCAATTAGTAGAACAATTGTGATATAAACGCATTCTAAACAAAGGTCAGAGACCAAAAAAAAGGCTCAAGAAAGATGCAACTTGGGTCCTTGCATGTGGCTAAAACACGTTTGTCGAGGACCAGCAATTAACTGGCGACAAGGTTAAGTTGGAGTGTGAAGAGTGAGGTGACCCCCCCATTCTTAGCCCATTAATTGGCTTTTAAAGAGTCCTTTGGTGGAAAAACCAACAGAAATTGCGCCTAGTACCTAGATTTTACAAATACGATTTCTTCTAAGTAAGTTAGGGATTTAGGAATATGAGGAATAGCGAAAATCAAACAGATAAAACAACCATTTTTCCAAAGAATATTTGAAATGGTTTGTAGCCTTTTGAACAGTTCCAATAACAAAAAATGAAATCTTAGACTGTGTATTGCATACTTTAAGGGGTTAAATTAGCCTGAATGGTGTTTTAAGTCGATTTACAGAACTCCAAAAGAATCTTAAAATTTTAGTCATTTTTGTATTGCAATGCAAATTATGGATAAGTACTTAGTTGTTTTTCTGACTACATTTTTGCTTGGTATTTATATAAAGAAACAAAACTTAATACAACAATAATAATCTACATATTTATTTCCAATTTCAGAGTTTTCAATGATCGTTTTTTGTGTCAGTTTATTTATTTATTTAAACAAGTTAAATAATATTGGTTAACATTGGCCAAATGAAGTATAAGGACAGAATGTTAAAAGGCTTCCGAAATGTCACTTGTTTCAGCTAGAAATAAAAAACAAGTCTAATATTCATACTTTCTGATTTTCGATAAAGCTCCCAAGGCAACCATTTGCATTCTTTAAAATTCGTAAGGGACATGTGTTTTCTTCTTGCCAATAAAATGGAATATTTGATTTATTTGTATATAGTTTTGATACTTGTTCACAAATAATATATTGTCAATCATGATTAGGACAGATTAAAAAGTTACTAATATAACAACAAATAAAAAAGATATTTCACCCAAAACCAGCACCGATTGATTAATTGTAAAATCATTATCAGCTATGTATATTGACGTTTCCACTTAAAATAACTTCATCACATTAATAAAAAGAATAATAATTCCACCATAATGAGAGAAAAAGAGGATTCTATATATTTGGTTATTAGGTAAGGTGGGCAAATATACCTATAATTCTTGGATCTAAGGATTCAAAGCAATAAAATACATATTTGATTGCCTTAAATAAAGCGTTAACGTCGTATTATTATTTCGTTTTTACGCACGAGAGTTAACACATGTTTTAAGTTAAATCGAATGATTAATGATTCACAATGTAATAATATTTTCAGTTCATGATCGGGAACTTTTTCCCTAGTTTTTGGTGGGCATTCTTGTCCAACCAAAGGTTTTATCTTAAGATGGCAAACTCTTCCATATGACAACCTCAATATTCTGTTGATACTGCAGTACAATTTATTAGTTTAGAGTGTTAACTTTAGATTATTTGAAACTGCCCTAAAGTATGCTATAGTTAATTTACTACTCTCTTCGAGGGTATACATTAGCCGCATTAGTTTGTCATACTCCATTTTTTATTGCCTTAGTCTTCGTGTTAGAATTCTTTTTTGCCGCAACTGCAGGACAAATTTCTCTATATAAATTGCCTGGGCGTATTCCTTACGAAAATTACAGATGTTTATCGGAAGAAGAGAGTTCACCAAATACTAGGCAGAGAAAGAAAGAGAGAGGGAGAAACTTTGTAGAAGCAAGTAAGATGGCAATAATTCTCACACACATAGACAGATGTGAAACTTTTGTTTTAGCAACAGAGCAAAAGTTTGAAGTGTTGGTTGTGCTGGCGTGTGTAGGTAAATTGGTGTGGGTGTGGGTGTGTGTGTGGGTGTACGAGTGTGCGTGGCAAACTCCAAAGCCAACACCTAGCCAGCTCCAACACCCGCCTAACCTCTCTAGCCCATCAACCCTAACGGCCTGTCAGTGTTAGTTTTCGTTTTTTTTCCTTTTCTGGTGTTCCTTCTTTTAGTTTTGGGTGCTGTCAATCTGTGATATGAGCTTAGGTGAGGCGAATGGAGTGGGTGGGAATAATAAAAAGAAGAGTGACACGAAATGTGCTTATAAACGCAAAAACGAGCCGTGCGCCTATTCAGTAGCAACTCGAATTTTGAAGCGAATGGCAATCAGTTGGCTTTGAGGTGCGAAGCATATATTAAAAACCAAAAAACAAACAAGAAAAGTGTGACCAAAACGCCAAGTGCGTGTGTGCCAAAGTGTGACCATTCCATTGTATGACTATCGTGTATTAATATTGAAATTTTTATATCTCGTTGCAGTCGCGTTGTCAAACTGCAGTGCATTTGGTGTCGAGTCGACAAACTGGAACTGCCACAAACATATTGCGAGCTCTTTTGGCCGCTGCTGGCAAGGATATACGTATAAAAGCGGACGGTGTAAGTGTGACCAGGTGTATGAATGTGTGAAAGAAGTAAACTCAATTCCATTGATTTGGCCCACAAGTGTTGCTCCACAAGTGTTGCGCCACAAACCACATACATATCTTATCGAGTTTAAACATAACTCTCTATCAATACTCTCTCTCTCTCTCATATGTATGTGTAGATTTGACTAAGTTTATGCACTCTTGCTGAAGTACACTCGAAACTTGTGCCAGGCGGTACCAACGTAAACAAAGGTTTAATAAAAAATCATCAGAAAACAACACACAAAAATTGAGGGAAAAACGTCAAAAACAACAGCCAGAAGCATAAAGCAAACAAAAATTGTTGTACGAAAAATCGATAGGCAAAAGAATCCGCGGGTAAATGCATTTATGGAATTTATACCCAAATACAGTTAAGAAAGCCATTAAAAAACAAAAAAAAATTGTTTTTTTAATAGGAATGCACTTTAAAAAATTATATTAATTTTGAGAGTGAAATAGAATACAACACCTTCTGACGTTCACATAAAAGAGATCAACAACAAAAGAAAATAGAGAAACTTTGTTTCAAATCTTCAAACTTGTTCTATCCGAGTAAACGTTAATTATTGTAATTATCTGAAGATCTTGTGGTTTATCGATAGTTCCAACTAAGAATACAAGTCAGAAAATATCGATAACTATTTAGCTTTAATCAGGAGAAGTTATTTCTTAAGATGCATCATGTTCGAACTTAGGAAAAATTTAGATTTTTCGCTTAAAAAATTTTGTGATTTTTTAGAGAGGCATTCGTAACCATTACGATTTTTTAAAATTGCCCCAGTACTTCAAAGATTTACTTAAATAATAATCTTTAGAATTAGGCGATTACAAATCAAAACCAACTACACAAAAACTCCTCAAAATATGAAGAGTCGCCTGCCCACTTGTCTTTACTTTGGAATCAATGAGACATTTCAGTTTCTCCGGGTGCACAACAAAGACACTTACCCAAAAGATATTCAGACAGTCAACTTATTGTTCCACCTTTCTCCACGTCGTCTGATTAACTTGCAGTTGCCTCCAGCTCCTCCTTCTCCTCCCACCCACAAAAGTCGTCATTCATTTTGGACAAAAAAAAAGAGAAGTAACCAAAAAAAAAAACCCCGGAACTATTTGTCGCATCACGTGCATGGGTGCAAATGCACGGCAATATTTCCAGTACGCACGCAAACCGAGGCGCATAAATTTACTTTCGAGGGTGGCGGATGGGATAAATTGACTATAGCCAGATATTTGCCGATTGATTGTCTAGACAAGAGAAAGAGAGAGATGGAAAGAGAGAACTCACGATTGTATGTCGATTGTCGAGCTGTGGCAATGGCAAACGGCAACTTGATTTAAATCAATTAGATACTTGCCATCCATTCGTTCCACCTAGACCAAAACTTCCCATCCCCCCCGCCACAACCAAGCCATTCAAGCCATTCCAATCCAATCCGCACCGCACACTTAATGGCACTGTCAAGGAAAATTAGCTGGATAAAGTATTTAGCTTTCGATTCGGCTGGCTGGCTTCTTTTTTTACACACTAGCGCCCAAAATGGTTTAACAATGACAGTGGCACGCACATGCAAAATTCCCGTATTTCTTGTTCGGTTCTCCGGTTCGCCGTTCTGCTCGTTGCCCAACAACAGAATTCCCTCCAAATACATAAACAACCCGAAAAGTCAGGAAGAGGCAATGAATAAAAATAAATATAGGTACATATAAAAAACCAAAAGGGGGTCAAGTCGACCATATTTATACCTACATACATACAAACAAACAGAGAAAGGTTTATACAAATATATATACATATATATTGAGTATAGTGGGTTGAAACAATGAAACAACTTGATTTACTTTTCTCCAGTTCAAAGTTCGAGCGAAAAGTTGCGAAACTTTTTTTTTGTTTTCGGCTAAAAATATCCATAGAAAAGCCAAACATGCAGCCGTTAACACTTAAGGCTCGAATTGGCTAATTGGTTATTTATGATTATGTGTGTGGTGTGTGTGTGTGTGAGAGTGTGTGAGTGTGGCAAGGGTTTATCTTTATAGCAATTATATAGTTAACTAACCTATCTCTCACCTAGCGTGGCAAAATCCCATTGCTACTGGCCGTGGAGTCGGGCAATCAGTCAATGTGCAGAGAACTATTGTCGGCACAAACGGCAGACCAACTTAAGGTAAGTTTTTAGAATTTATTTTTGCCCACTTATCTTTAGGTGGAATCTTCAAGCCATTCATTGCGAATGTCAACTGTCAACTGCGTGTAATTCAAAAATGCAAATAACCCTTCACTACGCACAGCGGAAGTGTCATAAACAGAGTTCAAAAGTTCCTCTGCGTGTGCAACAGTGTGACCCAGCGACATTGACAAAGTTTTTTGCGCAATTTTCAATTTGCCTGGCAGACAAATGAGGAGCCCAGAACTCAGAACTCGCGCAACTTCTCAAGTGCAGCAAATGCGTGTTGATTAAATTAACCGAGTGCAAAAAAAAGGGGCCAAAAAGGGGTTAAAGTTAAAGTTAAAGTTGCTGTTGGATGTTGACTTTGAGCTTGGCACGCAATGGCCCCAGACGGCCAATGAAATTTGGGTCAGTGTGTGTTGCAGCTTTAAACGACTCACAGTGGCTTGTTTGGCGAAAACTCCTTATTGAATTCGGCCAAAGGTTTTCATGAAGTTTTTTTTTTAAATTGTTCAGATTTCAAAATGTTGAGAATTTTATTAGTTTGTTTGTTTTCATACATATGTACATGCTACAATTCGATAAGATTTGATTTTTAATACGAACTCTTTAGGGTTTGTAATGATTTTTGAGATGAAAACTCAAGCAAACAAGCCACTGTACAACTGCCACTTGAAACTGGGATTAAGAACGGAAATGGGTGTGGGGGAAAAGGACATTTGCATTTTGCAAAAATAAACTTTTAAACGGATTTTCCCTATTATATAGGCAACGACGGCCAATGGAGACACGGCCTTGCATTTGGCCGCCAGACGGCGGGACGTGGATATGGTCCGTATTTTGGTTGATTACGGCACCAATGTGGATACACAGAATGGGGATGGTCAAACTCCGTTGCATATAGCCGCAGCCGAAGGTGATGAGGCCCTACTTAAGTACTTCTATGGCGTGCGTGCCTCAGCGTCCATTGCGGACAATCAAGGTAAACTAACTAACATGTTAGTCCTTCGCTTGCATTTTAATTCCACTTATTTACAGATCGCACACCGATGCACTTGGCCGCCGAGAATGGACATGCGCATGTCATTGAAATACTGGCGGACAAATTCAAGGCGAGCATCTTTGAGCGCACCAAGGATGGCAGCACACTGATGCACATTGCATCACTCAATGGCCATGCTGAGTGCGCCACTATGCTCTTCAAGAAGGGTGTCTATCTGCATATGCCCAATAAGGATGGAGCACGTAGCATACACACAGCAGCCGCCTATGGACACACGGGTATAATCAACACATTACTGCAGAAGGGTGAAAAGGTCGATGTGACCACCAATGTAAGTATCAGAAGTGTCTTAAAAAACAATTAAAATATCTAAAAGAATTTGGAAAGGACTCTGGGAACCCATTTACAGATTGAAATAACAGTGTTTAATATCGTAGCGATTACACATGTACGACTTCTAATACCCTCTCTATCAAATCAGATCTTTGGATTTTTTTATACCCTTGCAGAGGGTATTATAAAATTGGTTAGATGTTTGTAACGCACAGAAGAAGACGTTTCCGACCCCATAAAGTATATATATTCTTGATCAGCATGACAAGCTGAGTCGTCTGTCCGTCCGTCCGTGCGTCTGTGCAAATCAACTTCACGCTGGCATCTTAATATATGGTTGACCTGTAGATTTAAAGGAACAATTCCATGTTCAAAAGTTTGAAACGGTCGGGAAATCCTGGTCCTTGTAAAACTGCATAGATATAACTTTAAAGCTTAAGCCAAACAATACAGACAGCAAAAAAGTTAGACATAATCATGACTAAATATTTCATGAATTGATTTAACTATCTTTCAAATAAAGACTAATTTGTGTTTGCTTTAGGACAACTACACGGCACTGCATATAGCCGTTGAGTCGGCCAAGCCGGCTGTGGTGGAAACTCTCCTGGGGTTTGGTGCCGATGTTCATGTGCGTGGCGGTAAGCTGAGGGAAACCCCACTGCATATAGCGGCACGTGTTAAGGATGGCGATCGTTGTGCTCTCATGTTGCTAAAATCGGGTGCCAGTCCCAATCTAACGACAGATGATTGCCTGACACCAGTTCATGTGGCCGCAAGGCATGGCAATTTGGCCACATTGATGCAGTTGCTTGAAGATGAAGGAGATCCGCTGTACAAATCAAATGTGAGTCTAATTTCTTGAATTTTTAAAGAATTTCATATGACTTTTAATGGTGATTGTAGACTGGGGAAACACCATTGCATATGGCCTGTCGTTCATGTCATCCAGAGATAGTGAGACATCTAATTGAAGCGGTGAAGGAGAAACATGGTCCGGATAAGGCCACGGCCTATATAAATTCCGTAAACGATGATGGTGCCACAGCACTGCACTACACATGCCAAATTACCAAGGAGGAGGTGAAAATACCCGAATCGGATAAGCAAATAGTTCGTATGCTTCTGGAAAATGGAGCGGATGTTACGCTGCAAACGAAGAACGCATTGGAAACGGCGTTTCACTATTGCGCCGTGGCAGGCAACAATGATGTGCTTATGGAGATGATCTCGCACATGAATCCCACTGACATACAGAAGGCCATGAATCGACAATCGTCGGTGGGTTGGACCCCATTGCTGATTGCCTGCCATCGAGGACACATGGAGTTGGTCAACAATCTTTTAGCGAATCATGCCAGAGTCGATGTGTTCGACACCGAGGGACGTTCGGCCCTGCATTTGGCCGCAGAGCGAGGATATCTACATGTCTGCGATGCCCTGCTGACTAACAAGGCCTTTATTAATTCCAAATCGAGAGTGGGACGTACCGCATTGCATTTGGCTGCCATGAATGGCTTTACGCATCTGGTGAAGTTTCTCATCAAGGACCACAATGCGGTGATTGATATCCTGACGCTGCGTAAGCAAACGCCATTGCATTTGGCGGCTGCCAGCGGTCAGATGGAAGTTTGCGAACTTCTACTCGAACTGGGGGCAAATATCGATGCGACCGACGATTTGGGACAGAAACCCATACATGTCGCAGCACAGAACAATTACTCTGAAGTGGCCAAACTATTCCTGCAGCAGCATCCATCGCTAGTGAATGCCACGAGTAAGGATGGCAATACCTGCGCCCATATCGCTGCCATGCAGGGTTCGGTGAAAGTGATCGAGGAGCTGATGAAATTCGATCGATCTGGCGTGATCTCGGCTAGAAATAAGTTGACCGATGCCACGCCCTTGCAATTAGCTGCCGAGGGCGGGCATGCGGATGTTGTCAAGGCCCTGGTACGTGCCGGTGCCTCGTGTACGGAAGAGAATAAGGCTGGCTTCACCGCCGTACATTTGGCTGCCCAAAATGGGCATGGTCAAGTGTTGGACGTACTGAAAAGCACCAACTCTCTAAGGATCAATAGCAAGAAATTGGGTCTCACGCCTCTCCATGTGGCTGCCTACTACGGCCAAGCGGACACTGTTCGCGAGCTCCTCACAAGTGTTCCGGCCACAGTTAAATCGGAGACTCCAACGGGTCAGAGCTTATTCGGCGAACTGGGCACGGAATCTGGTATGACGCCGCTACATCTTGCTGCCTTCTCCGGCAACGAGAATGTGGTGCGGCTACTTCTCAACTCGGCGGGCGTACAAGTGGATGCAGCAACCGTTGAAAACGTAAGTCGCCCAAAAAAATAATATAAAGCAAAAAATTGGGTATTGCATCGGCCGGGAATCGAACCCGGGCCGCCCGCGTGGCAGGCGAGCATTCTACCACTGAACCACCGATGCTCTTATACTAGCTCGAATAAACATTGTCAATTTAAATTTAGAGCTGACATTAACCCAAAAGTTGAATGAACTATGATTTTTTTGATAGTTCGACAATTTATTGTCATATTTAAATTGTAACATGTTTAAATGTATCATAACTTTTCATTGGCTCGTATCAAAATCCCATTGTAGCTAAGGTAAGAAGAATACGACAACAGACCTAGGGAAGCAGATTTTTAAGCATGCTAGTTATAAACTACGGGAGATTTAAGCTAAAATTAGAATAGATAGAAAAAACAATAGATAATCGAATTTAGAGGAGAAAAATAGCCAATCCTAATCTTCATTCGATTAGCTAAAATTTTAAACAGAATATAACAAAATTCTTAAACACTAGGGATTCAAAGACCCCTAGGTGGCCTAGCTTTTCTATAGTCATCTAGCTTGTATACTATTCTCATACCATTCTTTACCTTTACATTTTAATATATTTTATTTAACGAATCTGACTCAGCAATTGTCGAATTTAATCTTAAATATAAATAAATCAATTTCTTATCACTTAACATTTTTCCCTAAGATAATAAAGTGATGCCGGCTGACCAAATTAAAATATAGAAAATTGTCAAGCTTCAGCCATTGTAAATATATAATTAATAGTTAATTTAAATTCTGTAATTTTAGCTGGTCAATTATAAGAGCATCGGTGGTTCAGTGGTAGAATGCTCGCCTGCCACGCGGGCGGCCCGGGTTCGATTCCCGGCCGATGCAAAATTATATTTTTCTTCAAAGCATTAAAAATAATCTTTTTTTTTTCACACTTTTTTGTTTTAGGGCTACAATCCGCTCCATTTGGCTTGCTTCGGCGGACACATGTCAGTGGTTGGTTTGCTTCTGAGTCGATCGGCGGAACTCCTCCAATCCACGGATCGTAATGGCCGTACTGGCCTCCATATTGCTGCCATGCACGGCCATTTCCAGATGGTGGAGATTCTGCTGGGTCAGGGCGCAGAGATAAATGCAACCGATCGCAACGGTTGGACGCCACTGCATTGTGCTGCCAAAGCCGGTCACTTGGATGTGGTGAAGCTGTTGTGTGAGGCGGGTGCCTCGCCCAAGTCAGAGACGAATTACGGTTGTGCTGCCATTTGGTTTGCCGCCTCCGAGGGTCACAATGAAGTCCTACGCTATCTGATGAACAAAGAGCATGATACCTATGGTTTAATGGAGGACAAACGATTCGTTTACAATTTAATGGTTGTGTCCAAAAATCACAATAATAAGCCCATACAGGAATTTGTTCTTGTATCGCCAGCGCCAGTCGATACGGCAGCCAAATTGTCCAATATCTATATTAATCTGTCCACAAAAGTAAGCCCAGACTATGAATTTCATTTTATATGTGTATATTTAACATTATTTTCTTGTAGGAGAAAGAGCGAGCAAAGGATCTGGTGGCCGCTGGTAAACAATGCGAGGCCATGGCCACAGAATTATTGGCCCTGGCGGCTGGTTCCGATTCAGCTGGAAAAATTCTACAAGCCACCGATAAACGAAATGTGGAATTTCTCGATGTTCTGATAGAGAATGAGCAAAAGGAAGTTATTGCACATACCGTAGTACAACGTTATCTTCAAGTGTGTAATCAAAATATATAATTTTGAGTGCATTCAGCAGAATAGTGTTTGACTCTTGTGTGTGTGTGTGCTTTGTGGGTATTGGGCTCTATTCTGCTGATTGTGCTGTTCGTTTGCTACGTTTTAAGCATCTCTAATTGATCTTCCTTTCCATGTTTAGGAACTCTGGCATGGCTCATTAACTTGGGCCTCATGGAAGATTATGCTGCTTTTGGTGGCCTTCATTGTATGTCCGCCCGTCTGGATTGGCTTCACGTTTCCCATGGGCCATAAGTTCAACAAGGTGCCGATTATCAAATTTATGTCTTACCTCACCTCGCATATTTACCTCATGATACACTTGAGTATTGTGGGCATAACGCCCATTTATCCAGTGTTACGTCTCAGTCTGGTGCCGTATTGGTATGAAATTGGATTGCTCATTTGGTTGAGTGGTCTACTTTTGTTCGAGTTGACAAATCCATCGGATAAATCGGGCCTGGGCTCGATTAAAGTCCTTGTGCTGTTGCTGGGAATGGCTGGAGTTGGTGTCCATGTGTCGGCCTTTCTGTTTGTCTCCAAGGAGTATTGGCCCACATTGGTCTATTGTCGGAATCAATGCTTTGCCTTGGCATTTCTCCTCGCATGTGTGCAGATTTTGGATTTCTTGTCGTTCCATCATCTATTCGGACCGTGGGCTATTATCATTGGTGATCTTTTAAAGGATTTGGCTCGCTTCTTAGCCGTGCTGGCCATATTTGTGTTTGGCTTTTCCATGCACATTGTGGCGCTGAATCAATCGTTTGCCAACTTTTCACCTGAGGATCTGAGAAGTTTTGAGAAAAAGAATCGTAATCGTGGCTATTTCAGTGACGGTAAGTCCAGACGTTTGCTTGGCTTTTCTTTTCTGATCTTTTATGTTTTTGTTTTCATTTGTTTTTCGGAATGTTTAAAGTTTTCAATGTGTCTTGATAAGTATCTGTAATCAATGCCTATATAAATGACACCTCTGTGTGTGTATGTATGTATGTACGTGTGTGTGTGTGTGTGTGTGTTTACGCTCAATGTTCCACCAAATCGAAATACAACCACAAAATACAACAATTGCATGCTCTACAAAAACAAATTAAAACCTTCCAACCAAAAAACAAACAATGAAAACCCAAAAATCAGTATCCCCATCCGACCCCCTCAATTTCTTAATCCTTTTTGATGTCGCATTGTCCAAACACCTCCGCCCCCTTGTCCCACCACCTGCAACCTTTCACCACCTGCTCGTGCTCGTTTACTAATTAAATTCTCTATATGCCATCCAGATGATATGCCCACCCCCAGACCTCCGCCCGTGGAGAATTATGTCGATAATCGCTTCAGCGAATTTCGTCGCAAACACAAAGATGATCGTAAGTCTGCTCTCAACTTACTAGCTACTCCTTACCCGTACTTACCCAATTGTTTGGTGGATTACACCACACAGCATATTCCTACTATTTACTACTATTTGCCTTCAATGTTGTGCGTACCAAAAAACCAAAGAAATACTCGTTTTACTACTCGTATTACCATTTTATTTTCCAGTTCTAATGGAAAAAGCAAGACAAACCAAACCCGTTCGCACCCATCCGTTAACCCACCGTTGTTGTAAGCCTTGCTCGTTTATGTTCTATTCGTTTTGAGGCATGATACTCTACCATGATGGCCACGGCAACAAAATACAAAAATACCCAATAAACCAATAATCCAAGTCCTAAGTTTTGTGCATCCTTGATGTTGTGGATCAATGTTTTCATATACATAGGTATCATGTGTTCAAATTTATCATTTAAATCAAATGATTTTTTACTTCGTTTTCTTATTATTTGTTTCTTTAATTCTTTTTTGTTTTTGTATTTTGAAAGCATGTTTGTGTTTAAGATAGAATTAGGTACTTAGAAATTAGATTTCGTTAACCAGTTTTTGTTATGGCTTAGAATAGTTATCTCCTCTAGATTATTTAGATGTCTATTTATAGATTACATTGTTCTAATTTCATGTTATTTAGATTTCTAACTTAATAGCTATTGGATCATAGGACAGCAGAGGTTTTATTTACTATATAAGCCCGTCTTGAACTGATTTACTTAGCAAAGGCAGCATTTTCTATATACATATACCAATTTTCAATTCTTGGTCTAAACTACTTATATGCAACAACAATGGTAGAGCAGAGTCAAGCAGTAATGATAAATACTACTACTTTTTCCAAAACAGCGCTTATGCTTTGCGAGAAGTATGCCTTGCATTGCACAAAAGTTAATTTCATAGGAAAAATTTCATGTATATATGAACATTTTGAAAAAATACCCAACATTCTTAAGATTTGGCAACATTTATGATTTCAGAGGAGCCATACATATGTATGTATATAGAGCCACAGTGTCGGCTATTATCCAAGAGCTTAGATTATTTGCTATTATTTTTTATAGTGGAAAAAGTTTAATAGTTAAGTATATATAAAATCAAAGGACAATGTTCTAGTAACCATAGTTTAGGTACTTTCCAATACTATTAGGAAATCAATTCACAGTTACTTAATTGACACAGTTCAAAGCTATTTTCTTTATTTTTGAATGTGAATATTTAAAAAAAAAAATAAAAACGATTTGGCGAAAAAAAAGGCGAATATAACTAAATCTCTTAATGTTAAATCTTAATAGCAATTTTTTTGATTAGAATATAGGCTATTGAATTAAGAGCTTCTGTACGAATTTATCTCATTTTTATCACCCTAAGGTGATCAATCGAGTTGTCTATCACCAGCTTTAGGAAGCTTGAAATGTGATATGATATTTTTAGGAGTTTTCATTTTGATAGCTTATAAGTATCTAAATACATTTAGCTTGGCTTTTCAGGGAAAAACAAATAGGTTTTTCTCTTGATTAAGTTCCAGAAGAAAGTCATTTATTAGTTTTCTAACCAAGAGAAATAGAAGCTCTCATTATTCTTAATCATAACAATAGAGGATTAAAGGTTCAAACGAAAGTTTGTTAGAGGTTCTAATTTTTTACAATAATGGCTTCTTTATAAGGATTCCTCCAGCAATCTGAAGCACTGAGTTTTATGCTAATTCATTTTTATATTAGATGATTCTACAAATGTATATAATATCACTTTAATTCGATAGAAAGTTTAGTTACAATGACAGATTTAGAACTTAACTATTCTATTAGGAAAAATCATTGCCTACATTTCGGCGCTTCGATATGAGCTGCCCGATTATCTTATTTGTCTTCAATTGTTTGTTTATAAATGGGGATGATTCATATTCAAGATGCTAAAATGTGATAGTTTAATTAAAATATATATATATATATTTGTATTTCTTTTATAATATTTTAAGTTTATGTTATCCATGTGTATATCAACCAAATTTCCCATTAGCAACGTGTAAAAAACCCAACTAAATTTCAATTACTGCATGTTGATGTTTAAAATTAAAAACAAAAAAATTCAATCAAATAATCAGCTACCTATATATTCGCTCCTGCCAGCGGCTTTCAGCTTGCGCCGCTTGCCTAACAATCCACCGAAATTCTCTGCACAAAACCCAATGAAACCAGTCGAATCGAATCGAACACGATGTCGAATCATTGAAATTTCAATTCAACCAATAAAAATCAAATTCAAATTGCGAACGTGTTTGCTGCTAAATGCTGAGAGCACCATTCACCCAAAAACAAATATTTAAATGTTATCAACTTTTTGCACACACGCCTGTGCCAATAAAATTTATATATGTATGTACGTACTCCTTATGTATAGCTATGTACATATATGTATGTGTGTGTATATGTATTTCGATACTAATTCAGTCAATTCCAAAATTGTTCGCCTGTGCCACATTCGGCCTTCGGTTAGGACCCATGACGCCATTTTTGGCTTTCGAGCGTCTATTTTTCGCCGTTTTCGGACAAACGACCACTCTGGACATCAATCCCATGCGACACTTGCGTCCCGAGTGGACCGAGGTGCTCTTCAAATTTGTCTTTGGCATCTATTTGTTAGTGTCTGTGGTTGTACTAATTAACCTGCTAATTGCCATGATGTCGGATACTTATCAACGCATTCAGGTTTGTATTGATTGAATGCCAACTAATCTATTTGTGTGTGTTTTTTTTTTTCCTTTTCTTTTTTTTGTTTTTTCTCGCTTCTCTCTTCCCAAACATATTTCCCAATCTCTTATGCTTTAAAAACGATATATAAATACTTGATGATGACCAACAACCCCCAACGAAACCGACAAACTAACAAAATTTCTAACCACAATTGGCGGAATCGAACTTGAACGTGTGTTTCCTGTTCTGCGGTTGGACTAAATGTTTTGGATTGACCAACCCGCAATCTATTCCAAATGGGCGTCCGTTATCTTTTTATTTTTCAAAATAAATATCCGCTGTGTTTGCTGTGTGTGCTGTGTGTGTGTGTGTGCGTGTGTGTGTATGGGGGTGTCCTGTTGCTTGGGTCTGTGTGTCTGTGTCCTTGTCATTGGCATTTGGCTCGGGGCTCGGGTTAATCACGTTTAAACGACACGACGACACAGTGCGCATGCATCCGATTAACTCATTCGAGTTATTATTCTTCGCCGTGTTTGGTCAGACGACGACCGAACAGACGCAAGTTGATAAAATCAAAAATGTAGCCACGCCCACTCAACCATATTGGGTTGAGTATCTATTCAAAATTGTCTTTGGCATTTACATGTTGGTATCGGTGGTTGTGCTCATTAATCTGCTGATTGCTATGATGTCAGACACCTATCAACGTATTCAGGTAGTATTTATGCTAATGACGCTTTATCAATTATACAAATAATATAAAAAAAAAAACTATATATTATATAATTTCTCCTCTAAATAATTCTGATTCTAGTCATAAGCTTTATGTATTTATATAACCATATTAATATTAATCATTAAGTCTTTTTTCAGCAACAACAACTTTCTTATAGTTATAGATAAACGAAAAGTTGCTTATGATTTAGATTAGATTGTATACATCTGTATAGCAAAAAGATATATTGAGAAGTCATCCATATATGGGCCTATGAAAAAAACTTTGAGGGTAATTAAGCTTGATCCAAGATTATTAATTTTGGGCTACAAAATAGAGAATGAAAAGCTATTGCAAGGCCCGTTCAAGTTTGTTTGAAGATTTCAATTCCTATTTCTAGTATAATTCAATGTGAAATTGATTAAAATGTGAAAATTTGCCCACTAAAGTATGCAATATGCAGTTCATATAGTCATTTTTTTCAGGAAACTGAAAATAAATAAAAAAAGTAATTTCTTTATAAATACATGTACTGCTATAGGAAGTCGAAAAGTTCTTTATAAGTTTTAGAAAACAAATATACAATATCACATACTTTTAGGGGCAAATGTAAGCATTTCATATGTACAAACGTTAAGTTACACTTAAATCACTAATTTTCATCTAAAATTTGAATTCAACAGTTCATACTCTGATTTTGATTTAAGTTTAAAGGTGTGAAATTTAATTACCTTCAACAAATCTAGTTATCCAACACTTGAACGGACCTTTATAATATTCAAAACTATTTAAAAATCTCGAGTTTTAACATTTGTCACCTTGGATTTCCCCATTATAGTCTGTTGAGACATTTTTATTAAGTGTGTTTTACATACATTCAATCCTTGCGAAATCTTTGTAAAATAAATAATTCTCTTTTTTTGTGGCACATTCTGTAGATCCATCAACTGCCCAGACTTGCAACTTCCAGGTTTTTTCAGAACTTCTCAAAATGTAGTCATCTCAGAGATACAATCGATTTAAATTGTATCTTCAAGATAGAAGCATTCACAGTGACCTTTTAATTAGTTTAGATTGACAACGATTCATATATAGTCAGTGCCCAGCTTATGCTTAGCTTTAGAAAACAATTAGCAGCGCCAAAACTAACAGCTTCTTGTGTCCCAGTGTTGAAAAACAAATGTGCCAGTGTTCCAGTGCTCAGTGTTGACTAACTAAGTAATATGCATGCTTTGAAACAACAAATAACTAAATAAATCCTCAAAAATCCCTGCATGTTTTTGTGTTCTATATTATATAAATATTTGTCTGTGCGTGTTTAGTTTAGGCTAAGTCTATTGCAAAAAAAATATACCAATAAATGTCGCCAGGTTTTGTATAACAATTTCTTTTTGTGAAATTGCCATCCAAAACAGGCGACTAAGTTTGTATATTTCCATTTTAAAAACAACTTTTTTTGCAGCGCTTAAGTTATGTATCTGAAAAACTACAAGAAAATATTGTCAAAGTCTTTCAACTCATTGCCAAAACTCATGCGTCTATTTGTGTTTCTTGTTCTACTTCTTTTCGTCTCCATTCATCGCCCCATTCAACATCATCATCTGCTCATCATGTGTCATCTGCATCATAATACATGTATGAAATGAAAACAAAAACAAAAACCTATGAAATACTAGGCCCAATCCGACATCGAATGGAAATTTGGCCTGTCCAAGCTTATACGCAATATGCATCGCACCACAACAGCGCCATCGCCGCTTAATTTAGTTACCACCTGGTTTATGTGGATCGTCGAGAAGGTCAAGGTAAACAACAATCCAAACCATAAAAAAAAAAAAAAAAAGTGAAACAACTATCCAAAACTATCTCTATCTAATGAACTATAACTAACAGCGGGACACGTTTGTAGTTTTGCTAACAACGACCTTTTCCCCAACCCATTTAAAGCAATTTGGCAACAACCGCAAAAAATAAATAACTAAAAGAAATCCACAATATTTTTATTTAACAGAATGCTTTAAGTGTGTTGTCTTGTGTCCTGTCGTAGCCAAGCACATCCTGTCGAGCACTCTCAGTGATATATATACCTTCAAATATATAATATGCACTTTGCACTTTAACCAGCTTAGTTATTCAGTGTTTGGCAAAGGAAATCAATCGATTTGAAATTCATAATTACTTTATGAAAGTACTTTATTTAGTACTAATTGACTTCCAATAAATACTTCAATTCTTTTTCTATCAGAAGTTAGTTTTTTAGATTTAAGCATAATTGGATATGATACCGGCTAAAGTTTTTTCATTTATAAATTATAGTCTCAAATAAATTTCTGCGTCAAAAGTATGTACATTTTTGCTAATATTCATCTTGAGTTTTTCTAAAATTTTTAATTCAAGTTGACAAAAAGCCACTTGTTCAAAAGAGATCTACAATTACTGTTACTGGAAGTCCTTAAAAAAGATCGAAAGAAATAATGTAGGAATTTATATTACAAATTATTTTGTTTTTCAACTTTTTTGAGTCTAGAATCACATATTTTTCCTTCCTCGAAATTCTGCCCCATGGCTAAAGTTAACACTGATTTTAAAACATAAGTTGCAGTTACTTAGTTGTTGATTATCATTATTTTTAAAACTGTTACTTTTCATTCTTTTTCTGAGTAATGACAAAGAAAACTCAAAACGAATACAAATAAGGCGAAAAACCATTTGTTAATCATATTGATAACTTTTAAAATTAAAGTTTCAGAAATATTGAATATAAATTTCTCTAAAGTCTCTTGCACTGCCTTTGCCAATCATTGTCTGCTTCTGTTTTTTGTAAATATATATCTGAACTAAATGCTGATGGCTATATGTAATTATAATTGTATTTGTATTTGTTGTCTCTTGTCTTGTATGTGATTGAAAATGTCCTGTCTTACCCCATTCTGAACCAAAAAAAAAAATTAAACCATATCAAAATGCAAAACAATACAAAAAACTGAAACAAAAAACACAACACAACAGGCACGCATGAAGAAAAAGAAGCGTCCAAGTCTGGTACAGATGATGGGAATACGTCAGGCCAGTCCACGTACGAAAGCCGGCGCCAAATGGCTATCGAAGATCAAGAAAGGTGAGACATGTATGTATCGCTGGCAGAACTTTCGTATGTACTAACTAACTCAACACTCCTGGAGCAAATGTTGGTCAAGTGCAAGAGTTTTGTAGCTAACAGCGTCTCCCTCTGTCCCCATTCTCTCAAATATCTCTACTGTCATCAACTTGTAAGACTTTTTATCAACTGTCTCTCTCTTTCTCTCTCTCTCTGACTCTCTATCAATCTGTGTCTATTGAAAACATTGGCTCGCTCTAGCTCAAAATTTAACATTTTCCAACTTCCAATACTTTCAAACAATTTGACTTCAATTTCATTTGTATCAAATTTTTAATGTTTTTTTTATATATATCTTCTTACAAATTAGACTCGGTGGCCTTATCGCAGGTTCATCTATCGCCGCTTGGCTCTCAGGCCAGCTTCTCGCAGGCCAATCAGAATCGTATTGAAAATGTGGCCGATTGGGAGGCCATTGCCAAGAAATATCGTGCTCTGGTTGGCGATGAGGAAGGCGGTTCTCTGAAGGATTCGGATGCTGAGAGTGGCTCCCAGGAGGGCAGCGGTCAGGCGCAACCGCCGCAACAGGTGGGCAACAGAAGAGCCGCCGCCATAAAGGCCGCTGCACCGGAAAAGAAATCTTAAGACCATTTAAGATCGAGTAGTTTTATAATTTATTTTCTCTAACCGTTATCACAACAGAGAAGAGTATTTTGTGTTTTAGATCGTTTTGATTTTACAGCTCGAAAGGAGTGCGAATTTGTTGAATGGCAAAGTTAATAATATGTACTTGCAATTCCCAACGAGTTGTAAAAGATGGCTTAGAATGTGGCTTAGTAAGGGAATTTAGAAAATAATCTATGACTAATGCATCGATAATTCCTAAATTGAGCCTTGTTCTTAGCAGAGCTTTTTGTGTGGTTTCTTTCCCCTTTTTTTGTTTTGTTACTAACTAAATTTCGATTGCAGGTTTAAGCTTCCCACTTCGCTATTCTGTTCTGCTCTACTCTACTCTACTCTACTCTACAAAAATCTTCTCTTCCAACTATCCTTCTCCTATTCTTTCCCCCATGTCTCTAAACTACTACTAAACTACCTTCTCGTCTATTCTGACCGCCTGTTCTATACTTTAAGTTAACTTTAAGTGTATCCTAATGCGTAAGCTTAACCTTCCTATGACTCTAAGGTATAATTAATTTAGCTAGAATATTGAAATTGTTTTTGGTAAACTTTAAGCCTCATTCTGATTGAGTTCTTTTGATATTTGATTTAGACGAGAGATGTGTGAAACCAAACAATTTTTACCCTAAAAGAAAAAGAAAAAAAAACAAAAACCAACTAACAAAACAACAAAACAAGTTTTCCATTGTCGAAATTTTTATTAAAATACTTAAGTAATTTTAATGGATCCTTTTTGGACATTTTTAAATGGAACTTCCTAAGCATTTTATAATTAAGCTGATTTTGTAATAGTTAATAAGTGAAAAACCAAACAAACTGGGCAAAAATATGAGAAAAAAAAAAGAACAAACCATTAACTTCACTTGAATTTAGTGAAAAACTTCGTTTTTTTTTCATACAACATTCTTTCCATTATAACGAATTTGGAAAATGTTCAAGTTAAAAATCAAAATTATTTCTTTACTTAGCTTTTTCTTTTTTTTATATATATTTATACATTTAAGAGATTTATGCCTAAAAATTTGTTAAATGTACTTATCTGTAAATAAATAGTCATATTTGAAAAAAAAATAATAACAAACTATTTAAATATATTTATTAAAAAATATTCGCATATATTAATATGCGGATTATCACAAGATATAAGAAAATTTCCAGAAAATATAGGCATAAAGATGTCTAGGGTATTGTTGTTAGATAAGGCATAAAGACGACTTTATTTATGAACGTTTGGTATGGGTCTTAAAAAGGTGATCGAAGTTAAAATGCTTTAGAAATTCTGGATGACATATTCAAAGCTGTACCAAGACAATTTAATAGCAAAATGCAAATGTCATGATATGCTTCAGCGCAATTCTTTCAGTTTCGAGAACAATCTGCAGAATCCGTAGAATGAAAAAATTAGAATTTATGACATAAGCGATAAGAAATTAAATCTTTGTGCAATTCTAACGTCATCTGCCCAAAAGTATGCTATACATATTCAAAATTCAGAAATTGGCGGCATCTTGCATCAAATACTGGGTGGCGAATAAAATAGGGGGAGCTTTTTGAAAGCTCCACGCGATAAAAGCGATAAGAAAAACTTATCTATGGACTTCCCACCTCTAACATAAATAATAATATATAAAATTAGAACAACAAAAGTTTGAATTGAATTGCATCTTGCATGCAATTGAGCGGAATGAATTGATTGTGACACAAGTTAAACAAAAATTCGCTTGGGAGATGCTCGCCGTTGGTGGATGCTGCAGTTCCAATCGAAAGTACGCGCATTGTTTATTGTTTTCCTTTTAGTTGTCAATAGGATTTAAGGAGAAAAGCAATTTCGCATTTACATTTACATGTGTCAATTGAATTGTTTTGATTATGTTGAAACGTTCGTTGAAAGTTTTAGTTGCCATTGTGTTGAGTTTAATGTTTACAATATCCTTGGTGAAGATTGTTTTATTGATTTGGTCCTGGTTGCAACAAACAAGCAACAACTACAACAGCAACAAGAATTATAACTACAACAACAACGAGGACATAGGCCTCAGTGTGGATGAATGGCTGGATTCGGTGCAATTGTCAAAGTACAAGCAACTATTCCGCGATAAAGGTGAGTGCCAATTGTTCATAAATAAAGCACCTTATCGTAGGTCAAAAAGTTGTTTTCATTTGTTTATACTTAAGTCCCCCCACCACCTTCCCGCCCAAACCCCTTTCAGACTTACACCAACACAATTTCTCTTCATTCACTCACGTGTGCGAAAAGTTTTGGCGCTCTGTTGGCTGGCCAGTGCTTAAAAGCTCAAAAAGCTCGTCTTTCAGTTGCATATAAATGGCAATAAATGAATGTAGAGAAAGAGAACAAGCAAAACAGTTAACAATTTCTTATTAATAATCCATTTGTAAGTATTGTTAACGAAATGTGAAATTTGATTCTTTAATGGTGTCATGAGTTATATTTCGAGCAAATGCCATTTAGCCTTCAAATACAACTTTGCTCATCTCTTCCTTCAGGGTTCCATGGTGTAATGGTTAGCACTCAGGACTCTGAATCCTGCGATCCGAGTTCAAATCTCGGTGGAACCTAAGTAAGAAAGTTTTATTTTTATTATTTCTTTTTTTTTGTATTCGTTTTTTATTACTTCATAATATTTCATTGACCACACAACTGTTTCGTTTATCTGCTGTTTCGTGTATCAGCTTCACTATATTTTAAGGATTTTAGATGGAGAATGGTAAATTAGAATTCAATTTACATGAGTACTAAAATCACATACATGTATTCTTTTAAGAATTAACCCACAATTATCCAATTTAAATGAATACATATGTATGAACAGAATTATTTTCTTACCAATCGAAATATTCTAAAAATTTCGTCAATTGGATTTCAAAATTCTTAACATTTTTTTTAGTGTTGAACTTTCTCGGTGTCGAATTAATTTAATTTTAAATTTGCAGAATGCAATTTTTCGAATTTGTTACTAAATTTTTGTAAGTAATCATGCTGAGGCTGCACTATTAAAGATGGATCCACGATAACTTGATTGATCAGTAAATATTTTTGACCATATAATTTTGGCCAAAACATCAGCGTGGTTCCATGGTGTAATGGTTAGCACTCAGGACTCTGAATCCTGCGATCCGAGTTCAAATCTCGGTGGAACCTAATGAGAATTTTTTTATTAATATAATAAATTATATCAAAATGTGTAGTAATTTAATTTCAACTTTAGCATCAGGCAGTATACTTATATATATAGAATTCAACTTACATAAAAGTTATTTAAGTATCTGTGAACATAGAAATGTAACATTTTGCAAACCAAAATTATTTTTTACACATTTTGAGTTTACCTTATGTTTCGGCAAGCAAAAAATTATAAACAAAGAATTTAAAAAAAAGTTAACCTTCGATCAGGTTCCACCGAGATTTGAACTCGGATCGCAGGATTCAAAGTCCTGAGTGCTAACCATTACACCATGGAACCGGGCTGGAAATGTGGCCGAAAATATTACGCCAAAAATGATAATCCAGAAATCACAACTTATTAAATGATCTTTGTAAACTTACAATTTTTGTTAGTTCTCACTTTTTCTCTCTATGTATTCACTAAATTTTTTTTTTTTTTGGAAATTATTGAGAACCAAAAGAAAAAGCACTGAACTCTTTATAAGTCAACTATTAAATCTATTGTCAAGCATAGTTTAACCAAAAAAAACAAACTTATCTCAGGTTCCACCGAGATTTGAACTCGGATCGCAGGATTCAGAGTCCTGAGTGCTAACCATTACACCATGGAACCGTTGAAGACGTCGCTGACAAATGTTTTCAAACATCTTCGCCAGATACATAGATAGAAAGCTGACTTGTGCAGAGATTCTGTTACATGCCCCTCAAAACTACAAAACACATTTCAATGATTTCTTACTCTTAAATCTATTGGTTAAACAATGCAAGGCAATCATAAACCAAATCATTTTGCATTAAAGTCGCCATTAAAATAATGTAATTTGTTGTTTGCATTCTGTAATATTTGCAGTAAAATGTATTTTTTAGGGGTGAATCGGCATAAACATTTCACGAACAAGAAATTAAGTTATAGAAAGAACAAATGTATGCATACGTATATTAATTATCACGAATAAATCTATGCTTGTAGATGCTGCTTACTTCATGTTGCACACATTGGCTTATGGTCATCGGATAAACAAAAGCATCGGTGGTTCAGTGGTAGAATGCTCGCCTGCCACGCGGGCGGCCCGGGTTCGATTCCCGGCCGATGCAAATTAACTTTTTTTTTCTATAACGATTGTTTTCTAAGTTCTCCAAATTAATTAATTTGCTGTGATTTAAGTTTTGTGTATTTTCCATCTAGTAGAAAGCAATCTCCAATTTGATTTCGACTTATTTATTTTATGAAATGTATAAAAAAAAATTAATTTTGCATCGGCCGGGAATCGAACCCGGGCCGCCCGCGTGGCAGGCGAGCATTCTACCACTGAACCACCGATGCTCTTATACTATGTTCGGCCAAAGAAGAAAATTTCAAATTAGTAAAATTATAATTACAGATAAATACATAATTACTGCAGACATGTATAAATTTATTTATCAAAATCCTAATTATGTGGGATGTAAAAGTAAGACCGAAAAAGTTTTAAACAATAAGTTGAGTAGTAAACCATCCCGTCCATTAAATTCAAAAACATATATGGAAATATTAATAAATTGATTACGCAACTGTAACTGATTTGTAAATTTGGATTTCTAATATATTATAAGTATTTACTTATTTATAATTACATTTTCTTAAATTTTAAATTGCCATTTTTGGCGACGCTTCGTATAAGAGCATCGGTGGTTCAGTGGTAGAATGCTCGCCTGCCACGCGGGCGGCCCGGGTTCGATTCCCGGCCGATGCAATATGGTACTTTTTTTTTTGTTTAGAAAAGAATCTATGACAATTTTTTTTTTTTAATTTCTATTTAGTTTATATAAACTAACTACATAGTTTGCTAGATCATTTTAAATGGCATATGTTATTGTTTATTTGCAATATCAACTCAAATTTTCTCTTTCACACTTGTACAACTAAATAGATAAAAATAAAGGAAGGCTCAAAACTATTAAGGAGATGCATTTTTGTAGTCCGAATCTATGATTTAATTTTTAAATTTTTTGAAAAGGTAGTTTAGAACTTTTCACTTTTCTGACAAAAAATCCCAAGTCAAAAGCCAACAAATTTGCAAGCAAAAAAAAAATTTGGTTTGCATCGGCCGGGAATCGAACCCGGGCCGCCCGCGTGGCAGGCGAGCATTCTACCACTGAACCACCGATGCTTTTCATTCGTAAGTGATAATAATCCAACATGCGCATTTGGCTAGATACTTAACCTGTGATCAGTTTAACTAAAAACCAGATTTTTGGCAGCATCTCAATTTATAATGGGGGGAAAGTTGATAACTAATGCTTATCTATACATACATATTTATTTATAGAAAAGAATTTATTGCCTTGTTTCTATGTCAGAAAACAAAAATCAAGTTCTCTACGTTGAAATATATCACCGACTTTGAGAGACCCTATCTATTGGAATTCTGAATAAATTAAAATTTTCTTAAACTCTGTAGTATCTATTAGTAGTCAACTTTTAATTGGTTTACTATCTCCACATGACGTGAATAACCAACCTGAAATATGACTCTAAATCTCTGGCTAAAAGGATCAACATAATCTAATCTCATTGAGTTTTCAAAAATATCACAAATATGGCTAATTCTGCATCTAAAGGCAATTTCAATAAAAGGCGCCCAAGCACTGCACACAAACAACCTGCTGGAATATGAAACTTTTACCAAGTTCGTTTTAACTAAGAAAAAAGCTTTTATTCCGAATGCAACTTCGGCTCTGATTTGTTTGTCGCATCCTTCGGCTTTCATTCACAACAATACGAACCAACTAAGAGACGAACGCGCCAGGACGAAACGAATCATCTTTCTGTGTCAGAGTCGGAGTCGGTTCTGGTCCCTACTTTTCGGTATAAAATCAATCGTAAATGTCCTTTAATGCTTAGTTTTGGTTTTACTTTGTAGCGTGCTGGTTCTACACTCCAAACGCGTTTTCGTTTTTTGGTACAAAACAGAAAAGAAAAGAAGAAAAAAAAATAGAAAAAAATAAATATATATGTAAAACAAAAACAACAACAAACAAAATAACACAAACAATAATAATAATTCTAATAAAAACAACACGCGCTGCAAGTTCAACCGCGTTTGCTTTTACTTTATTTTAGTTAGTTGGTTGTCCCCTTTGTTGATTTTTCCGTACTGTTTTTGTGTGAAAATATTTCGTGACAGAGATAAATGCTAAAGAAGCGAAGCAAAACAACATTGTGTTCCTTTTTCTGTGTTTTTCTTCTTGTTTTTTTTTTTTGGGGTAGCCCTAACCTACATTTCTGCTGGCATGAATGGCATCCCGTGCACGTGTCGCCAAAGGACTGAAAACCTAATGATGCATAGCTAATCTCTCATAATTCGCTAAGCGAAATTTCGCGCCAAGCAATTTTCCACTTTTTGGCATATTAATTTTTCATTGTTTGTGTGGGCACACAACAGAAAAAAAGGATGCCATGGAGGAAAAACGGCAAAATTCGTTTTTCTTGACGGTTCAATGCGCACATGTTTTACGGTGCGAAAGCCTTCTCTTTTTTCGGTTCCATTATCCTGTCTAAATAAACTTGACTTTCTGTATATTTTGCCCCCCTCTCTGCGTTTTTCTTTTTCTGTAAATGCGTATATGTGTTGGTCTGAATTGAGCTCATTAAGAATTAATTGCCAATTAATTTTGATGGCACTCTTCATTCATTCGTACTGCTCTCTTGACTTGTCCCATGTCCAAGCCCATTTCCGTTTCCACTCTCAGATTGCAAATTCATTTTTCCGACCTTCATATTAATTAATGTGTTAACATGGATATGAAAAAAAGGGTTCTCTCATCTGTATGTGGTACATATGTGGTCAATTATGCATAAAATGGTATTTGGGGAATTATTATGCAAGTGTTTATTACCATAATTTACAAAATAAATTCTTTGTCGTGTTGTAACCTACCACATCATGTTATATCATCTTGAATTATTATAATTCCCTTTTGTCAAGTAAATGAACAAAATGTTGGTGTCAATCTATCTAAATGGGGATGGATTTAAGAGCATTGGTAATAGGACAAACTAAAATAGTTAACCAACACTTTGAATAGTTACGCAAAATAAAACAAGTTAATCAACACTTCAAAAGTTTGGCAAAAAAATAAATCAATTTATAAACGTTAATACTTTCGTTCAACTTGTGTTGTACATTAGACAGATTATGACAATTTAATATCTACTTGCTTAGAATAGTATTAGTCTAGTGTTTCTTTCGAAATCACTTCAATATTTGCAGAAATAAGTCTGTATTTAATACTTAATTTAATGAATGAAATGAAATTCTCATAGAAAAAATATTTAATATTGATTTATGCCAAAAATGTAACCACTCTAGACTTTGATAAAAATCTAAATGATAAAATCGTTTATAAGTTATCTATGCTTTTAAATATTCAATCGGTTGTTTTCATATTAAATATGTATATACATTATATAGGAAAATCGAAATCGAAATACATACAAAATTGAGTTTTTCAATTGGTATCATGGGGCCAAATTGAACATTTGTGGTAAACGGTTAAGTTAGTATTACTAAAATAGTTTTAATAGATCTAAAACTCTTTCTTAGGATCACCTTCAGATCATATACGATCAGTTATAACAAATATAAAAATGTTTCTTATCGTCAGGTTCAAAGTTTTGTGCTTTTTATCAAAATTTATTTTAAGAAAAAACCGTTACGCCCACAAAATTTACTGTACATCATCTCAATAGAATGATCAATTCAACGATACAAATTAACACATCAAAACTTTTAACTAACATTATACATATAAAAATCGATGGAATCACTTTATATCACTAAAGAATGTTGTGAATAAGCGCATGTTTTAGCTTATTGCATAAACAATAGGTATTTTACATTAAAGTGAACAGATTTGTTATAGCAAAAGTAAAGAGATAACAAAAATTAAAAAAAAAGATACCTTTTGCTTAGGTTCCACCGAGATTTGAACTCGGATCGCAGGATTCAGAGTCCTGAGTGCTAACCATTACACCATGGAACCCCATTGAGGGGCCGCTGTCAGAGATCTCAGTTCAAATCTTTATAGAACCGATCTTGGACCAATAACTATAATGGCTAAAAATAGAAATGGCCAAAATGAAAGAAGAAATGTAAGAAAGGTGATGGGGGAAAAAAACAAGCAAAGCAAATATTTGCATATTTCCCCAAAAATTGCTTGCTCAATCAAAAAAGCAACAAACGACAACTATCTCGAGGTATAGGGCCCCTTCTTCTGCTTCTTCTTCTTCTTCTGGCTTGTCCGGTTCGGAAGCATTTAGTTATGTGCGACAAAAACGAAAGAAAAACACGAAATAATTGTTTGGCAAACATTGAGCCATGTCCGACAGAAGTGGAAGAAAGCATACGAAAGCAGCCAAAAAAAAGAAAGCATTTCCAATTTACTTATATATTTACCTCTGACCCCTTTATTTTTGGTCCCCGTCTCATGTTTTGTTTTTTGTCTGCCTGCCTGTGAGGAAATTAAAAGGAAATTGCTCTTGTTGTGTGTAGGCGACGGCGGCCAAAGTTGAGAAGCGGTTGAGCAAATTAAAAGGTTTCATCTTGTGGACAGTTCAGGCGCATGGCGCATGGGAGGTGGTGGAGAGGTAGGTAGAATGCGGCGGTATGGGGTTAGGAAGAAACAGTTAAAAATGACACAAGTGGCAATGACAGAACATAACAGCAAAAACAACAACAGCAACAAAACAAACACATGTGCAAATAACAAGAAAAAACCCCCAACTATTGTATGTCCTGGCGTTCACACGCTTTCTCGCTCTCACACTCTCTCTATCTATGAATTTCTCTTCTCTGCAGTGTTTTCTTCCTGTTGACAGTGGTTCAACAATAAGCCCTAAATATTATATAATAATTGTTAATAATTCAGTTATTTAAATCAATGTGGATATATTTAAAACTAACTATCCGAAATCACCTTTTAAAATTCAAATTATTTTACAAAGTTTTCATCGTTTAGTGTGGTAACAGCCACACCAAGAACTTTAAGCAAGTTTGTCATAAAACTTAAGTTTTTCTAGATGATCTCAAGACCAATCGACCAATCGATTTTAAAATTAAAACTAACTAGAGTTTAAACTAAGGTCAAGGAAGTTAAGAAACTTGTAGAAATATATAAATTTTTCAATTTTAGTTGCAGACATCTTGTGGGAAATTGTTTTCTTTATTTTTGGGGTTCATTCAATGGGCGGGAATCGTGTCTAAAAGGACACGACTGTTAAGAATGTTTCAAGGCATTTATTATATCCATGGACGGATCCCGAGGTGAAGTCCGTGGAGTCTGAACATACTCAAATGTCAAAATTTCAAATAAGTTCAAATTTTGTTTATCATCTTATAAGCCAAAAATGTAAGTCTTCGAGAAGGTCGTACCATTTCGATAAATCCTCTTAGTGACAAAATGTTAGAATCGAAAATTACTAAAATCACTGAGCTACAAATCTGGATATTTTGACCGGAACCTATTCTAGATCCGTCTATGATTATATCTATAAATAACTTAAATATATTTTAAAATCTTGTGAGTTGAATGCATGAGTTTTATTTCGCATTTTAAATTCTAAGTTGTGATTATTTAAAATATACATAGATATAATATGTGATTTGCACCACTGTGCCACCCCAAATTGGGCCTTTTTACCTACATCACCCCCCTGCTCGGCATGCGGGGCTCGTGTTGTAACAGTTGCCGCTGTTTTTTGCTGTTATGTAGGCCAAAGATGGCTGGAGAAGAGAAGGACGCAAATAGGCAGACAGCAGACTCCGTTGCTATCTCACTCACTCATTCTCCTCTCTGTCTCTTCTTCGTCCGACATTTGTTATTCCATTGTTTCAGTTGTTGTTGTTGTTGTTTTTGTATGGTAGCTGCGGGGACGCTCTTTAGCGGTTAGTTATCATTATTTACCATGGCCCTTGACGGCATTTTGTTTTCTTCATTGTTGCTGTTGTTTTTGTTGTTTCTAGCTAAAACTGTTGTTGTCGCATTTGTCAGCCGCAATTATTATAATGCAGCATCCAATTCACTCCCTTGGCTTTGCTCATTTCCACCTCTTGTGGTTTTTGCTCCTCCATTCCATTTTACTCGCAAATTATTGTGTATTGTTAGTGGCTTTTCTTCTCGTCCTTGAATGCAACAACAACTAAAAAACAGAACAAAAGACAACACAAAAAACAAAGCGTAAACACTTTTCTTGTTTTTTGCGCATTTCAACGTACAGAAATATATTTTTTTTGCCACTTGCATAACAACAAACCAACCAAAAATATTATATTAAAGGCGAAAACAATTTAAAATTCGCCAGTACACATTTTGTTTTACATATTCAAAGGGTTCGATGTGTTTATACCCTAACAAAAGAATATGTTTAGCTTCTAATCACAAAATTTGCTTTTGTCTTCTTTTATTTTGATAGGTTTCGAATATAAAACTTGAAGTACTGATATTATAAAAAGTTTTTTATCGAATTTAAAGTTTAAAATCTTCAGTTGCTTTGGAGCAAATGTTATAAATAAAATATTTCAAATAATATTTACATTTATCTATAATGCAAGGTTTCACATTTATCTATAACTTTATATTGAATTTAATTTCAGTAGAAACACACTCCAAGGCAAGGCAGATATCTTTTACATATATATATATATATATATATCTTTTACAGATTTACATAACTCTAATATTCAGTCAATAGTTTTTTTTGCTCAATTAATTTCCAGGAGCCTGCCAATCAGAATATCCAATTTCTAGTGCACAAAATGGAAATGACAATCAAAAAATGTTGTAATTACAGCAAAAGGTTGTCCATATTTCGCATTGACTTTTGACCATGATAAGCCTGCCAGAGGTTGAGTATTCTGTGAAATATTTAACAAGAATTAACAAGTTTCCAGTTCAGAAATCAAAAATTCTGTAATTAAGAAATTCTTTTCAAAGATCTCAAAGAATATTCCTTCAGAATTATTCAATACGATATAGAAGTAACAATTTTGAATAAACATATAACAAAAGTAATAATAATATACTTAAGATCGTGAAAGCCACCAATTTCACTTGCTTATTGTGTAATATTGAGTAGAATAATAAAAAATAGGTCATACATAAATCGAAATCAAGATATTTTTGGCGTAGTTGAAAAACTAAAAATTTTGCCGCAGTCTCTCAATCTCATTCCCCTTCTCAGCTTTCTCATTTGTCGTCAAAAAATTTTTTTCTGCCGTTTTTTTTGCATTAACATAAAGCAAACATTTTGCCCGGGCTTCTATTTCGTTTTGCACTAAAGAAATTTGTAGTCATAAAAGTTTCAGTATCATGCCCCTATATATATATGTATATATGTGTGTGTGTATGTTTGTACATCTGTGTGTATATATTGGACTTATATTTTTTTTTTTTTTTGCTGTGCTCTATCCTTCGCAACCTTTACGTACTTATTATGACAAGTTATGGCTAGGCCTGACTTTGCCTTTTGGCTCATAAAAATGAAGAAGGCAGGGAAGAAAAAAGAAATGGTAGAGCAACATTTACTTTACATGCAAGACAAAGGCGGAAAGATGTGCATGTGTGTGTGTGCGTGTATGTTTTGGCCACTTGGCGACCCTAAAGCAAATGAACAGCTCACTTTCATTACAAATTCCGACAGTAAACACACAAACAAATGCCAGACATTGTGTATATGTGCAAGAGAGAAAGAAGGATGAAATGAGTGAAAGAGAGAAAGCGAGTAGAAAACTTTGTCAGCTCACATTACCAGACAGAGAAACACACACACACACTGACAGAGACACCGCACAGGAGCAGGACACTCACATATTGGTTGAGCAAACAAAAGCAAAAATGGCGCCATCAATGGCCATGATGGTTTTGATCATCATCATCATCATCCGCATCCACATCATCCTTATCCACATCATCATTATCATCATCAGGTTACTGAGGCAGGGCATAACTTTCAGAGCATCATTTTTCTACTGTCAATGTCGAGAGTGTTATCAATAAATATTTGTTTGTCTATGGGTTAAGTTTTCCGCCTCAATGTGTAACTTTGTCTGTGTGTGTGAAGATTTGTTAGGTGTATACCATAAAATGACAGCTACTGACAGGATTAGCCTTGGCAAAAGTTGGCAACAGCTACATACATTGTGCAAATGTTTCAAACGTTTCTAAGCATCACCAAAATGAGAGCCAAGTATATGTATATAAGTGTGCTTCAAAGACAAATCAATAAACTACCAATTTAATGACCTAGAACTTTATATTAAGCAGCATCCATTGACTTTAGATGATTTAGACCAAAAATTCAAAAAACAAAAAAAGTAGTTGATATAATATTGATTTCTGTTCTTTTTGGAGTTTTAAAGTTAAGCGAAAAAGCGTAAAAAAAGAATTTAAACGACGTATTTTTTATTGATTTATATTTCTGGCTTACTTGGATTTTAAATTCCTGGAAATAAACAAAAATATTCTTTAATTGCACCTTATATATTTTGATCTCGCTCGTCTTCATTGTTTCCATGTTTCATACGAATCGTAAATCCAATATTTGAAATGCAATTAGATAAAAACAGGAAGAATACGAACTACATACATATGAGCTGAAAGTCGTTTTAGCTCCTTGTTTAAATTTATTGACATTCATATAATGATAATAGAGAATATAGTTTTGTTTTTCAGCAACATTCAGAGAAAACATACTAAAACGGCAAAGCATACAAAGATCTAACATAGTATCCAGTTATGAAAATAAAACCAGAATCATAAATTTGGTTTATTTATTTCATTCGCCTTACTTTACTTAGGTCTAATTTACGTACATAAAGTAAAATGTTGATTGCCGAATGGCAATCTTGACTAACAATAAGTTAAATACCAATTTTTTATGTTTTGGTAAAGGATTAAGCAGTGCCGGATTAAGCCAGCACGGGGCCTGCGGCTATCAGACTGTAACCCCTTTCGAAAAGCCATATCTCATATCTTAAAATGTCATAAAAATTTAGCTCTCGAGATGTTAAGCTGTTTAAAGGACATGTTCTAACTTCAAAATAGGGACATGAATTTTCAAATACTCAAAAAATTCACTAAAATACTTTGCTGTTTGATAAACCTGATATTGATGTAATAGGGCACTGTGATTAAACTTTTTATATTCCTAAAATGCCTCTATAAAAAGGTTTATTTAAATCACAAAAGAACTACTTACAGCTCCACGTGCGTTAGTTAAGAAGAAAATGTCCTTAGATCTGAGACCCAAAGAAATATTGAGAAGAATAGGTCATGAATATTGAAATTTTAGCAGTTTAAGAGGTAAAATAACATTCTTGGTGGAGATAGTTTTACTGATTTCCCTCTACTGAGGCTCGTAAGGTTGTAGGTTTTCTATGTTCTCCTTGGTACAGATTTACAATTTTTTCTCGGGGAAAAGGGCAACAAAAATTCGTGGTTAGTTTGCTTATTGTTGGGTTTTGTGTTTTTGTGTCTTGTTTATTGGCCATGTCAGGACGGCACGCGTAAACCGTTTTGTAGTTTTTATTGAGCTGCTGTTCTCAGCAATTTCTCTCTCACTTCCATGTAATTGAGTCTCAGTTGTGTAAGTAAACATCAGGCAACTATGTATGTATGTATATAAAGAACCCTGACAAACGCATAGTTAAGGAGCACCACATGTGTACATACATATATAAAAGTAGGGTTGTATCTGATATATATATTGTATGTACAAGTACTTACGATAGTTGTCCTTGTCAGGTCAACAACAAAAACATACGTTGCCTTTGTGTGTTGTTTCTATATTGCTCTTGTTGCATTTTCAAGTTAATGACAGCCATTTAGAGCAGACAAGGAAGAAGGCGGCGAAACTTGTTTACACTGCTATCAGGCACACACTTAGGGAGCACAAGGAACTGTTCAAGGATGAAGATTATGTGGCCCCCTTCTATGGAGTTTTTGCGGCAGACATTCTGCGAAAAAAAAAAAGAAACGAAAATAATAATAATAGAGAGAGAAAAAGAAAATGTCATTTGGCACACACTTTGGGTGCACTTGCATTGAAAATATGTTTGAGAATGGCATCGTGTATGGGGAGTAAGAACTTCTGGGACAGGAGGGGGGCGCAAACAGGGAAAACGCGAATTTTCCGCTTCTTTGTAGTTGTTGGCAGCTAATGGCGGTTATAATGGCATTCGTTATGGCTTCCCCGAAGCTTAAAATTATAGAGATGGCAGCGTGATTGGATAGATTATAGTTTAGTTTTTATGTTAGACACTTAAATATTTTAATGCCATTAAAACTGAGTTTATCGGTTTGCCTTTATTATTAAATGTTACGCAAGGAGTTTCTTGCTGAAGTTTTCTCAGCTCATAAAAAAACTATATTTCATCCTAGAAAAAAAATGGCGATAATATATTATTGTATATCTAGACTTGGCACGAAAAACTTACTGATATTTTCAACCACATGGTTATATATGTGTACATATATCTGAACTTGGTATAGTAAGGAATAAGTCAAACTGAATGTTATATCAAGCTTATGTGAATAAATAAGGCTGAATTTTTAAGCGTTTGAATACTTTGACAGTTAATTCATAGGGTACAGATAAATTTTATATAAATATATAAAACAATTTTATTTTAAGTTTCAATTAAAAAAGTTAAATGAAAGAACTAAAACCTTCATTGTGAATTATTAAATTATATAAATTCTTTTAAAAGGATTTGCAAGGGAGTTTAGGGAAAATTAGGTAGTTACTTTTAATCAGTTGATTAATATTTTACTTATGATTTGATATATGATTAGTAACTATGAATATGCATATTAAAGTTTAGGCAGTTGCTGATTCTCTATTCCAGCAATGTATTAAAAATAAGTACTCATCTGTAAAGAGTTTTTAATCCACTTTTATGCTTGAGATCAATACTGAAAGAGTTGACAATTTTTTAATGGCCAAGAAACAAAATTATCCTCGTCGAATATACATATGGAGCGTTAAATTGTTATTGATGACGTATTAACGACTGCAGTTATAAGTTAAAATAAATTTGGCCACCACATTGACTTGGAGATACCCTCTTTTACAACAATGGCGACATGTTCGATTAGATCAGAAAGAGCACTTAATTAGACGAGAGGTTTTTTTTAGTAATTTAATATATAATGAAGAGTTCCTTCCGGTTCTTTGTCTATCATGGTACAATGGGGCTTTTATATTATCAACTAGAATTTAACATTTTTTTTGTGGTACAATATAATAACTATAATAACTTCATATATAGAATTTAGCGGTCGTCTTCTGAAAATGAAATGCTTATTGAAAATGAGATCTCAATTTCAAAAACGAGCCCATTAAACCATAAAATTTGGATTGCGTTTGCCGCTGCTTCTTCTCATGCCAATCTGCGTATAATTTGGCGCCCACAAGAGCCCCAAAAATTCCCAAAAATACTATTAAGCGTCCGTTGAAAAAAATTTTTCTTAACAATGAGCGAGTTGGCATCGACTGTGGCTCCTCGATCACGTTGTCTTCAGGAATGACATTTCGATTGCCAAATATTGGTGGAATGGACTGTTCGGTCTGGGTTATACCCTCCACTGAGTTGACTTTACGGCTCTTACTTTGTTTAGGCATTATTGCGTCTTGATCCTTATCCCACACACGTTAAACTGCAAGTCTCTCCGTTTGGCTAATCGTACAAAATATTTCTATAATATCACGTGCCAAGAGTGCAAAAATTGCTAGAAAAAAGTTTGCTAGAGAAAAAGGAGAGAAGAAATTTGGAAATTTTTTGTTTTTTTTTGTATTTTTTTTGTTTTGTTTTTAGTTTTTTTAATATTTTTTCTTACCTACTAGTGACTGTCAGAGTTGAGTTTGAGATAATGTGAAATATCCTACGGCCGGATCTCTAAACATTGACTAGGCAATTTGACGGGTAAAGTCAATGGCAACTAGATTTGACTGCGAGTCTCCGTTTGGCTAATCGTATAAAATATTTCTATAATATCGAGTGCCAAGAGTGCAAAACTTCCTAGAAAAAAGTTTGCTAGAGAAAAAGGAGAGAATGAATTTGGAAATTTTTTGGTTTCTTATAGTTTTTTTTTTGGTTTGTTTAGTTTTTTTTTTATATTTTTTTCTTACCTACTAATGACTGTCAGAGTTGAGTTTGAGATAATGTGAAATATCCTACGGCCGGATCTCTAAACATTGACTAGGCAATTTGACGGGTAAAGTCAATGGCAACTAGATTTGACTGCGAGTCTCCGTTTGGCTAATCGTATAAAATATTTCTATAATATCGAGTGCCAATAGTGCAAAATTCCTAGAAAAATTTTTGCTAGAGAAAAAGGAGAGAAGAAATTTGGGAATTTGTTGGTTTTTTTTGTTTTGTTTTTAGTTTTTTTTTTTATATTTTTTTCTTACCTACTAATGACTGTCAGGGTTCAGTGTTTGAGATAATGTGAAATATCCGACGGCCGGATCTCTATACATTGACTAGGCAATTTGACGGGTAAAGTCAATGGCAACTAGATTTGAAATATGTTAGTAAAAAATTAGCAACCAGTTTTTAGTTGGCCTTGAATTGTTGAGTCAAAAATTGTCAAAGTTTATCTGGCCCTGATAAAATTGAAATCAATTTTGAATTTCTCCTTGTTTGAATGAAGAAAACTCGATGATTTTTTAGTTCAAAGGATTCCTAATGCAATTTCTATTGCACGTGCGCATCTCTCGTGGAAAAATGAAAACTTTTACTTATTTTGATTTAAGCTACGCTTTCTTGGCAATTGCTCACAAAAATTCAAAAAGTGAGCAAAAGGGAAATGGAAAAAGAAAAGTTATATCCGCTCATTGCTCTATTTTTTAATATTTTTTGTTCGTTTCCCTCTCTCCTCCCTGTCTGCCTTTGACAGTCCTTTTATCCGTATGCCCTTAAGTTGTGATACTGGGGGCTGAGGTCCGTGGATGTTTTATTCAACTTTATATATATGTATGTATATATTTTACATTCTGGTAACTTTTTTCCTTCTCTTTTATTTTATTTAAACGAACTTAACAAAAGTGTATTTTGTTCTGTTGGCTCGCCATAGAGTTCTCTTTCTCCAGTTTTCCCCCATATCCCCTTTAATCCTGGCGGCAGCTATGCATGAAATATGTCAAAACTTTCTACAAGAACAAAACAAAAAACGAGCAACAACAACAACAAACAAAAGAAACTTTTTCAATAAATTAAATTAAAAATAAGACAAGAATAAAAGAAAACTAACTAAAACTAATCACAATGGGCCTTGGTCATGAGTGTAGAAACATGATTTAGCCATTAAGCTGTAAGCAATTTTAACTAAATTTAAATACGAAAAATGAAAATATTTATGTAATAAATAACGACGCGCACAATAATCTATAATAATAATTTTAAAATGTGGTCACCCGAGTCGGAAATTAATTCCATTGCCATGGCCACCACCATGCGACATTCGCAATCTTCATCGTCAGGTGAGTTTTCATATGAAGCAAGCAGTCTAATCTACACCACACATGAAATACTCTACAGACGACATAGGGAAATCGAAAATATATATTGGTACAAATTTAAGTTCTCATGAGTCATAAATGCTAATCTATTGAATGTTATTGTATATTTCGGAACTTTAAGTGAACTTCTCTATGCTATAAATTCGAAAACATTTTGCGGTTTTTTTATATTGGTGGTTCCTCGTGTGAATTTAACAAGTTTCGCTTTTCAAAACGAAATACTTCGATCTTACTCTTGATTTCCAAAAAGTCTTTTAAATTTAAAGTCAAATTTGCAATTTATTTCAAGTCACTGCTTGAAGTCACTATTCACAATAGTTTTTATCTACTTGCTATACTCTTAAGGTCTTCAAAATACTCAAATCAGTGCATATTTGCAATATCTTTTACCTATTACTTTTGATATTTACATCATATCCCCATTTAATGGTGTTAGAAGAAAGTTCTAAATAGTCTTTAATGTAGAATCTGTATAAAGTTTTCCAAAATTGTCTTTGAATAGCAATTTTCGTATGACTTTGAGAGTTTTGAATGAGCATTACGTTGAGAACTGAAGACTGAAGCTTATGCATAATTTTCTTTTATAATTAAAAGAAACGCTCTACCACTTGTGACATAACTAAGGCAAATGGAAAATGCATCGTTCGCAATCGAGTCACAAAATGCAAAAAGCAAAGGCAAACGCAAATGGCAAATGGCCAGTAAAGTGCTTTCATGCACGTAATGTGTAAACTTTTCTTGGGGTACATGATAGGCATCGCATATATGTACATACATATATATATACAAACCCCCATACATACAAACAAACATTCCCATGTATACGTTTCTGGTTAGGTAAATGTGAACATACTACGTGAATATTCAAACAATTGTGGTCGGTTAAATAGAATCATGATTTATTATTCCCTTTGAGGTGAATTTTTACATTTTTTTCAAATCGATTTTTCCCATTTTTGCTTAAAAAGAATCTTTTACCAACGTTTCCTAAGGATCCGAATAACACTAAAAAAGAGATCCGATCTTTGAAAACGTTCCTTAGCAGAATGCTTTAGTCCAAAAACCTGGATGAACCGTTTCATACATTTTAATTATAATTTAGAAAATTGTCTAAAAGAGCGTAACCATCCCTGAAGCAACCATAATTACGGCTTAATTATTACAATCCGTAAGGAAGTGACATTTAGTGGGGTAATTGATGTTTTTAAGATACTCTAATTGGCGAGAAATTGATCTGTCACAGTGTTTTATGACATTGTCAATGGTATGTGCCTATATGTAAGCTGATATCCTCGACTGTGAGCCTCTATAATGTCCTTCACATAGCTGATGCATATATGTATGTACAGATATATATACATACATACGTAGAAATACAAAACGCACACGTAAACTTCAATTCGCCAAATGCCAAAGTGTTGCAGCTTCGTTTCGTGCAAATTTGTTTATGCGAATTCCCTCATGTGTGCCAACTAAGTAAGACTGAGGATATGCCAGAAAGAGAGAACGATATGTACATATATATGAAGGAAGATAGGCAAATGGTCCATGTTGTTCAATGTTGGCCACGTTTATTCATGCCTCTTTTTCTCTTTCTCTCTATCTCTCTTTTTTGGCCATTAATTGCCAGGCAAAGCCTCCATTGCAGTTTGCTGGCAGTTGGCAAATGTTTGGCAAAGGACGAACCGTTATGCATATGGACACCTATATATATGGTAGATTTTGTGTGTGTGTGTGTCTGTGTTGGGTTATGTGCAGTGAAAGGTAAACCGGTTCATGTTTGCGGTTTACTACTTACCCGCCTCCAATCCAATCCCCACCCACACGTCTGACGTCTGCCAAATGCAAATGCAACATTAATACTTTGGCATTATGGTTTTAACCCAATTTCAGGTTCTCTATGCTATTAGCCCAAAAACAAGCCGAAAAGTGGCTTTCCATTTTTTTCCTAGTTGATTTTGTTCGAGGTTTACTATGTTGGTGTGGGTGTATATGTGTGCCTGTGTGTGACAGTGTCTCTTTGTTTATGTGTGTGTATGTCCATTATAGTTGCAAATTGAGTTTTTCTGTGTTTTAAATAACAACGAGAGTTTAATTAAATAGCTTGACAATAAAAATCATATAATGCAATTATTCAAGCCACATACACACCGACACACAACCACACATACACACACACAAACTCATGGAAAGGCTTTGTATATAGAGGAAACGGTGATTAAGTTCAGGCCTGAATAAATAACGAAACACACAGGAAACAGAATTTGGCTTTGAAATTTATAGTTTAATTCAAATTTATGTCAGCCCCAACTGTATGCCATATAAATTGTATAGATTTTCTGGTTTTCATTGGTGATTTTAATTCGAAATTGTTTTATATTCCAGGACTTTAATATATGATTGTATGCATCTAAATCAGAACTTGTCGATTTCTAACATTTTTAGTCTCCTTATATTTCTCTTTCAGAATACCGAATTAAAATTGTGCTCATACGGCTTAATTCAGATTATTTTTGACTATTGATTTTCGATTTGATTGTTATGCCAATGCAGTTGGAAATAATTTTAGTTTATAATATTAAACGACTTGCATTAGTTATGAGTTTGATCTATAGATATGTATGTCTTGCATTTTCCTATTCTCCACATTTAAAATGAATAATCATGAACCATGCACCAAGCTAAACACCTTTTCGAATTCGCTTTGATTCGCTATGTTAAATATTGTTAAATATTATGTTAAAAGATTCGTTTAATTTAAGCGGTCGGATATTTAACATACTGTTTCACTTTGTGTGTGCTTGGTACACATATGCAGCATTCTGTATCAAACATTGAAAAAAAGATCACTGCAATAACAAAATCAAGCAACAATACTATTGTAAAGATCGCTTAATTTGTGAAAAATATATATATGTGAAAAATAGTAAGACTGATTATGATCTAGTTTAACACTGTTTCAATACTAGAGAGTGAGAGGTAAAGAGACAGGGGAATAATGAGCTAAAGAGAATTACTTTTTTAATGATCCATTTCACTTGTCTATTCACATGCCAAAAAGAATTTCAATATTATATTATAAACATATAACACATGGTATTAACAAAAGTACATCGAAAAAGCAAAGCCGCAGAAATGTTCATCGGGTGGGTCTTCAATCGTCGTCAGCTGAGACCGAGGAGACTGGCACTACCAATCAGGATCAGGCTTGAAAGGTAGACCCAGAGGGTGTAATCCTTTAAGTCTGCGAGGATAGGTCTCATTTGGCAGGTCTGCTGGCAGCCGTTTGGGTTGATTGGTGAGTCTGCTGAGGTGGCGAACTACGAATCTCAGGACCTCCTTGTGGACTGAGAGAATATGTAAGTCTCTGTGTAGAACAGAGTTCCGGACATACAAGGGGGCACCCAACAATCTACGTAGCAGCTTGTTTTGGAACCTTTGTAGTATTTCCACGTTGGAGGAACACGCTGTAGCCCACAGCTGCCTTTGAATGTACTCCACACTTTTAGTTAAATCACAAAAGTTTTGCATTACTCTCCAATGTACTAAAAAGTCAGTCGGGCAAGCCAAATATATTTCAATATAGGGTATCGTTAAGTCAATATCCTTATTTTTGCACTTTGAGTTAAGTAATACTTGTGTTGAATATCGATATCATATTTTTTGCATCAATCTTCACACTCAATTGCAAATCAATACACAGCGATAAGTGCTTACATATGTATGTATATATATAGGTATATGCTCTCTCATCATTTTTTTTTCTACCATTTTCTTGACTACACACACAATTCAATGCATATTTTTATAGCATACTTTGCAGCTGCTTGTGGCAGAAATTCTTTTGATGCATTGCATTTGCTTGGTTTTTGTGGTTAGCTAATGCATCTCAAACTCAACCCGCAGCTGTAGCAGCAGCAGCAGCAAGAATTTTACCCCAACAGACCGACGACCAGGACCACTCAAATTAAGCGACATTTAATGTCAACGTCAGCGGGAATCGAGTGGATGTAGGTGACGGCTGAAAGGGGTGAGACGAACATCTGTTTGCTTTCCAAAGTTGCCGTGTGGCCTGTGGGTTGTGGTTCCCACTATGCTCACCCGCTCCCGCACTTGCACATGCCACACACGCAAACATCGTTTGCTGGGGACCACACAAAAATGTAAAACAGTTGACGGGAATCAAGGGAACAGGAACGGGACGGGTTACCGTGAGAAGATAGAGCTGGCAGCTAAATGCAGCAACAGCTGCGGGTTAGTTCAAAACGCCTGAAAGACAGAATTTGCTTCAAGTCAAGCTTGTCTGTCTAGTCCCTCCTTAAATGCCCAACCTACTCCTTGCCTGTCTCACACCTGACATTTTTTGAATGCCGACAACGTTGTCATCTTGCTGTTTATGCTATTCCACCGCAGTTCTACTTCTCTCCACTGAAGCTCTCACTCTCTCTCTCTCCCTCTCTATCTCTCCGCCTTGCATCTAGTTTGTCTTCTCAACTTTTGTGGCAGCCATCATCATCGTTTGCAGGCAATTGCCGAGGCCAAATCTTTGCCTCGGTCCCAGACGTTTGCCTTGCCCCAAGTGTGAGTGTTTAAAATTTTATTGCATTCACTTATTTTGTATATATATACATCCATATATATATGTATATACATACATATATACATCTTTGGAAGAACCTGCATTCAGTGCCAACTAAGGTCCCAGCGTGCTTGAATTAAACATTCATTTAGACAAACAAATGTGGCATACGGGCAGCCTTCAGTGGCAGTAGAGCTGTGATTTCACTAAACTAAACCAATTTTCATTACTTATTTCTTTAACAATTCAAACTCATTAGAGAAATAAACATACACAGATGTATCAAAGCTTCGAGATCTTTAAAATTGATCAATTTAGTTGTTTAATCAAATTGGTGGTTGGCAGATTGAACACAAGTAGAAATGTTCTTTGTATGCTGCTTATATTTTCTTTGTGGCAAAAGTTTGTGGGTTTTTTCATGGGTCACTTTAATTATTTTAAATGACTTGATCATTACTTTTTATATATTTACTTTTAAAGCCATAAGAGAAATTCTTGTCCGAAGTAAACTGTGAGGAAATGATACTATCAATAAATTTCCTGTTACCTAGTTCCACAGCGGAAAAGTGACATAAACCAAGAGGAAATGATACCATCAAGAAAGTTATTGATAGTATCATTTCCGCACGGTTTGTGTTACTTTTCCGCTGGAGAACTAGGTGAGTTTGAACTGAATGTATTCTCTTTGAATTCAAACCTCAAGCTTATCAATATTCTTGGCAATTACTGATTAAGAGCTCCAATATAGTTTGTAATGAGTTAAAATCCAACATTGATTTGAAGCATCGTTTGCTTCTGCAGACTTTAGCTACGAAAGTTACTGAGATTAGAAAAATGAAAAAGAAGAGCCTCATCTTAAGTCATCTTAGTCATCTTAATAGTATTTTGCTTGAGTGCAAAAGAGTTGTACATGTTATTAATTCTATGTTTACGAAAACATTTCAGAAAACATGTTCAGTAGGCTCACACCATAAATACATATCAAAATTTTGAATATATCAACATACAATATAATGTTTTCAGAGATTTCTTTACTAAATTATAGAAATTTACATTGAAAGCCCCCAAAGAGCTAAAGCAGCCGCACACTTGGGAGCCCTCATAAGTAGACATATAAACGCGGAAACATACACACACACACACACACACACACACACAGAACCACACATACATATAAACTGTGGTGTTGGTGTTTGTATGCCGCACATTGCGTATACGTAATTTGCAGAGGCTGTTGCCAAAGTGGCATTTGAATTTATGCCGCCACTTGAGGCAAGTGAGTAAGAAAACGAAAGAGAAGCAAGAGAAGCAGACTGAAGTTGCTATGGCAAGATGTCAGGGTGGAAGGATGCTTTATTTTAAATTAAATATGCAAATTTTTCACGCTGCTGCTGCAACTGTTTGGTTTTGCATATGTGTGCGTTTGTGTGTGCGTGTGAGTGTGTCTGCTGCAGACAGGCAACATAAATTATTGTAAGCAGATGAAATATTTGTTGCTTGTCGAATGCACCAGACCTTGAGATGAGTGCGTGATAAACTATCGGAGCAATAAGCTTGCGAGAGAAATCATAAAAATTCCTTTAAAGTTTTTGTTTTTACCCTTTAAAAGTATCTACATTAGGGTATAAAAGGCAAAGGAGGGCAGATTGCAAAATATTTGATAAAATCAATTTTTCCACTGTCTTGCCCACTTCATGGCATAACGAAGCTGCCAACTTGTCTGCACTTGTAACTGGAGACGAAAGGAACGGAATTATTCTTGTTTTTTAATGATTCTAAGGAAGATTATAGTTTTTTATCCAGTTTTTTCTAAAATAAATTCTAGTATAAAGATTTTGTTACCATGTCTATTCAATGGTATCATTGGGACTGCCAACTTATTCCTAATTGTAATTTAAATAAATAGGCATTATACGAGAGATTAAATAAGGCCATTTAAATAACTATTGGCGTTATTTTGAGAGTTAATAATTTGTAGGGTATTTGAATGTCTTCAATCCTCAAATTCCGTACTAAATTTTGTTGCTATATTTTCTCGCTTAAGTTTTCATCTCCAGAGGCCAGTGATTGTGCGAAGGATGTGAAAGTTATGAAATATTTTCAAGCAAGAATTTCATCTCTGCACACAAGCAGAAACGTATTTATATATACACAAGCGCACACTCACACCCACACCCACACACACACACACACACGCTCACAAACAGGATGTCCTCGCTTGAAGAGGAGCTGGCAATTTTATCATTTTTCACTTTGGTAAACAAACACAAAAAATGATGGCAGAAACGAAAAAATAACAAAAGAGAAAGAGCAAAATGTTGCGGCTTTGTTGTGCGAACCTTAATCGCCCAGACCAGCCCCCGTTCCCCAACCCTCGAGCTTTGATACCCTTATAGCCATACCCATACCCTCTTCCATTTTCCCCGTCCAACACATTGCGATCGAATGTCATTCAAATTGTATTTTTTTTTTTTGTATTGTGCACAGCCTCCAGCCTCATCCTCGGCCCTCATCCTCGGGCTCCTTCCACTTGTTTTGTCTGCATCGTGAGAGAGAAGAGAACAATCGATAAAAAGGATAAAGACAAACAACAATGCGCCAAGCTGAACAATAAAACACACAAACACACACAGTCAAACACACACACACCGCTAGATAAGGGGGAAAATGAAAAGTATAGCATAAATAAAGGCGACTCTTGGCAAAAGGAAAGGCAAACAAATAGTTAGTCAGTGGCAGATCCCCAGACAGGGATTGCCAGTATGACTGCGCATTTCAAATAATTAAAACAAACTTGTTTTACAAAACAAATCTCAATTTTGCCAAGACTCTTATTGGAATACAAAACAATCGATTGAATCATAGTTTGTTGTTAGTTTATAGTTTGCTTGTTTCTACTTTGGTTTACTAATAAAAACATCTTAGCTTCTTTATAGAAAAATATAAGAATTCTTTCATTACTTTTTCGTCATTGCCAATTGTTGCTTAGACTGAATTGTTTTATTTGATAGCCCCCTTTAATTGTTACGTCTCTGCAAACAGTAAAATCATATTGTTTACCTCGAGCAAATGAAATATCCTAACGAAAATACGGACAAAAGGACTGCAGACTTTTTGCAGTTTCATTCTGTTTAAATATTAACATATTTTGATTGATGGAACAACAATAGTTTTGTTGTTGCACTTTCTATTTAATTACTGTGTAAATTAAATAACTTATTGTTAGTTTATATTTATCAAACTCAGCCGGCATTTGATAACTTTGTCACAATATTTGTTAGATAAATTGATTTAAGAAATTAAAGTTTCTTAATCTATTTAAATTTAAAAACAAAACAAATTTTTCAATTTTGAATGGGATGCAGTTTAACTTGACAGATGTGATTTAATTGATTTAAGACATCTAATAGATAGTGATAGAATTATGCCAAATTTAGAACTTTAGAGGTGTTAAATTCTAGGGATAATTAAGTTTAAGGGTATATATACTTATAATATATAAAAAGAGAGTTTAAAAATTATGCCGCTGATTAACTGAAATTGTCGGCTAATACCCATCTTTTACTGTGTTAACACTTTCTCTCTCCCTCTCTTTTTCTGGACGTAAAAGAAAGTAGTGGATCTTTACGTTAATAATGAAAATAAAGCTGTAAAATAGGGAGCTGTGCGCCTTAAAGTATGCAATACACCGGAAAAGTATATATTGTTTTCAATAAATCTTTAATTTATGACATATACGATGTCTTGTAAACTGCCTTGTAACTAATAAACTATCTATTATCAATGTTTGCTTCGACAAACTTGAAAGCGATATCCTGGACTGCTTATAGCATACTTTAGGGGGCCAAATTACACTTATATTCCAGCTCTAGATGATCCCACTTTAGGGATGTATACCTTTCCAACTTCTGTTCTGAATTCTTATTACATTTTCTTACATTTTATATAATTTGTTGTTGATTATCCAGTTGATTATTATTTTCGTAGGTGGTATCCCTTACCACCTTCCGTTCAGAATTTCGATTAGTAACAATTGCCTACATTTTATGTAGAGGTTTGTCATTTGTTGTAGCTCAAAATACACACCTTGCTTATGCTAAATGAGTTGTCATTTCCCGCTGTTATGAGAGGTTTTACTTAGTTACTTGTCATTATTATCTGTGAATCTCATCTATCATTTGTTGGCATTTATATTTCCCTTTTACACCTACACCGGATTCAGAATCATTTTATCTTGATGTAGCCCAACAATCTCTGTCTCTGTCTATGTCTCCTTTACCCATTTGCCTACTTCATTCTGCTTCAACTGTCAAAAAGCGGCCTCATCATTCAGCCGCTGTAAATTCCCCCAAAAAAAGTTTACTCACTTGACATTTATCATCATCATCCTCATCATCAACATGGCCGTCGTCGTCATCAGCAGCACTGCATATTGCGCGCTTTAACCTTCAAAAGGCATTTTCATTAAGCGCCCTCTATGCCACCCACCGCCCACCCATCAGCCATTTGTGTGCGTGTGTTTTTCATGGAAAGTACTCGTACCTTTTCCTATCGCCTTTTTGACTTACGTTTTTCCTTCTTTTTGTTTTTTTTTTTTTCTTTGGATTTTAATTAAAAACGATTAGTAATTCTCGTTAAGGTCAGCCATTAAATATGCAACAGAAATGCTTTAATTATACAAATACTAGAATGTTAAGGTAGAAAAATATTCTTTTTCCTTGTCGAAGTGAATTTAAAAGTTACTTCTCATTGTTTGCACGTCCAAAAATATCCAAACGGAAGTTATTCGTTTCGCGCGAAATATTCAGAGGCGGCAAACAAAAGAAAATTGGTAACGAAATGAAATCGTTTTTCGAATGTCAGGCACGCAAACATCAACCTTACTGCTGCTATACCTATTCATAGATACATACATATGTACATACATAAAATATCCTTCTATTTCTATGTATGTATGTAGATTATTTGTACAATTGGGCCCCCCAAATGGGTTACGCCCACAAACCGCATAAGCGGTGGGTTTAGATGACTGGGTTAGTTTGGATTCCAGTTAGGCTAACATGTAACTCGTTTTGTGGTTTTCATTTTGTGGTACGAATTCGGGTTCGATTTAAACTTTAGGCTTGTTTTTTTTTTTGGTAAATGTTTATCTAATGGATTGTTAGTTTAAACAAGTTCAAAACGGTGTCAATTACAAGAAACTAAATCATTTTGATGTATGTAACATAAAATGAATAAATATAGTTTAAAATTGCTGGCATTTTAATGCGGTGATCAGTTATTTTTATGCAAAGCAAACCTTAAAAGAGTTTCAAAAATAAAGTAATCTTTATAAACCTTTTAGCATTTAACAATAACTGTTGATAAAAAACACGCTAGTTACTAAAATATTTTCTTCAATGGAACTGCAGGATCAGTTTTAAATGGAATAACAGATGTTGATACGCATTTCACACGCCATTGCTAAGAAAATGAAATAAAGATGGTCTAAAATTGCTGCCGATTTAGTTTATATTAAAACTAGTTATACATACGAATCATCGATTATGATTGGTTCTTAATACAATCAACAGCAGCACAGACAAGAAGGGAGAGGGCATTCAACAAATAAGTTTAGAAAATAATATAAAAAAAAACAATATTTAGCTTTAATACCTAAGACTAACGTTCCATGCAAGAAACCTTAGGATATCTTTTGAAAATTTTTGATTTGAAGACGTGGAAATATTTAAAACTTCTAGTTAAACTTAAATTTACTACTCAATTCTGCGAAAATTCTATTTAATTAAAATCTAAAAGTAAACTATTGTAAATTTCATAAAAAAGAACCAAATTAGAATTTGAAAGACTTTTTGTTTTGCCAAGCATTTTGCCAAATTGCCATTAAAATGCAAAGTTCTCATTTATTTTGCGTAAGCTAATAATACCAAAAAACTTTGCTTATTGCAACAATAAGGCCAATCGCAAATGTTCTACACTAGCTCAAACTTTTCTTTGAGTCCAAAGTATAAACAGAAAGTTAAAGTAGAAAATACGTAAATACTAAAAACGAAAGTCAGTCGTAGGTCGTCAATGGCGCAGGACCTCCCACCAGAAAAGTTCAAGCTAAGCCTTTAAGCGCTTCACCTTGATGAAGAGGGCGGAAGGGCAGATGGCTGAAAGTCAGCCACGAGTTTTCGAAAATACCGTATGCGGGTTAGAGAACTAGAGCCACCACATTTTCACTCAATGATGGCATTCAACGATAAGCGACAAACAACGCATTAAATGTCGTTTTCGGATATAGTTACTTGCGCCTCCGTTTGCCTGTAGTACATAGTCGCTGCTGGCTTGGCTAAAAGTCATAAAAAATTGAAATATAATTGATTGGCCCATGTTAACGAAAGTTTTTTTCTCTCCTGTTCGTTGAAAGTAGGCGGCAATGCCGGTTTGACGATATTGACGTAGTCGCCGAGCCAAATTAGTTTGCTGTTGTAATTTTAGACACCATCCGATGTGGGTATACGGATATTTGCATTGCCATTGCCATCGCCATTGCCTGATGGATGATGACAAAGCCAACAAGAGGACCCGCATACACTGTCAAAAAGCAGAAAGTTTCAAATTGCACACCATACCGCAAAACTTTAACAATTTAACTCAATTACCAAGCAAACTTTTATTATATCTAGGCCAAACGCCTGTCCCAGTGAGAGAAACGGTGCAAAAGATACGCAAAAAGTTTATAAATGTTTTTTTTTTTTTTTTAATTTTGTGGGTAAAACCACTGGAAATGTATTTTGAAAACTACTAAACTAAATGCAACGAAATGGCACTCGAAAAAGGAGAAAAACTATTATATTTCACTAAACGTAATTTAGGTGAAGAATCTTTGCTCAATTTTCTTCTGTTCTTGTTGTTCTTGTTTTAGGCATCTCTTCGCTTTCAAGCTGCGGGGATCCGGAACGTTTGCCAGAGTTGCCACCCTTGGATGAGCAACGGTTGCAACGGGCCGCTTTGCATTTGCAGCAGAAACTTATACTTAGGGAATGGTTGAAAGATCATCGTATGCAACACCATTACCAACGATTGCTGGCAGTCGAGGTGGCCTCACTGGAGGACGTCTATTGGTTGGAGGATTCGCGAGCAAGTAAAATACTTGGAAAGGATTGGCAACTCTGGTCGACGGCACGACAAAATCTACCCACATCGAAGGCCCAATTGGACGCCCTAAAGGCCCAGCTGTGGTCAACGGTAGTGAAATCGAGTCAGCATCAGGACGCGTGGACATGGGGTGGCATGTTGGTAGTCTCTGTATCTGTTGCCGGCCTGGTTACCCTAGCAGCCATGACCCAACCGTCATTGGCCCCCGAAGCACGTCATTCGTTACTACAATATGTTACCGGCAAGTATCTACTTCCGGCCAATTGCAAAGTTCAATGGAATTGGAAGGAACCGGCCCGTGTCGGCGGGACCATGTGCTTTGTGGTCCGTTTCTTTCAACGCAACGGCCAGCCTTATCCCATCTGTGATACAGATCAGTTCTTTGTGGAGGTCACCGAGGGTACACGCAAAGTGGTTACCATCAGCGAGTTGGGCTCGTCCACAGATCCGAATAATGCCAATATAGCCAAGGTCAAGTTCACAGTACGCACAGCGGGACAATATAAGATTTCAGTCCTAATTGGAGCCAGCCACATAGCTGGCTCACCATTCCTAAGAAATTTTCTGCCTGGCGCCATCGACGCACGACGTTCGCGATTCGTACGTCCGGCCAGTACAGTCATCTGCTGTGCTGGAGCTCCCACAATGATGCACATAGAACCCCGAGATGAGTTCGGCAATGCCTGTCTCTTTGATCAATCCGATGAGGCTTTGCAGGTAAGAGAATCTTACATTTACCTAATCTTTTCCTTCTATCTATGGGCCTTATTTTGGATTGTTTTTAGGGCTATCAGGTGTCCATCTATGATTTACGTGGCATTGTGGTCACAAGTCTTCAACAGGCCATCACTTTTACCTATGACCGTGTCAATTCTCGTGTCGCAGTCACAGCTCTATTTCCCGAACCCATTTGTCTGCGAGCTGTCATCAATTATAATGAGCAACAGCTGCCCAATGGTGACTTTGATATCATTGTTCTAAGCAGTAAGTCCAGACTTCTAATGTATCTATCTATCCATCTATCATCACTTGTCATTGGTTTTTTGCTTTATTGTGTTTTTAGGTAGCGACACAACATTGGTGCACAAGAATATTGCCTCACGGAAGCACAACATATGCTATGAAGCCAAATTATTAAGCATTTATGGTGCCGCCAAAAGTAAACCCCGCAAAGTGCTCTGCTATGTGGGACCTAAGCAGGTGAGTGGCATGGAATAGACTCCACTTTTGACCCCTCTACCAAATGTTGAGGCTCAGAATTCGTTGATATTTCAGGTAACCATCAAGGAGATGATATTGAAATTTATACCCAAACGTATAGCAACATTCCGCCTCTGCCCGTCGACCAAATTCCATTTTTTGCCACACTTGGTAACCCAACTCCATGGACCTGTCTTCATTATCGATGATGGGGCACAACCGCGCATTGAATTGGCCTCCAAGGATCGTAATATAATTGCGGCAACTTTTACACATTTTCTCTTAAAGAACATTGGCGGCTCGGAGACATTTAAGGATAAGCAAGATTTCTTCTATCATGAGGTGCGAAAATTCCATGCCAGTTATTATCACGAGAAGATGACACTGAAAGTGCAAAGGGATAAGATACTGGAGAGCAGCATGAAGGCAGCCAAAGGATTCTCAGTATCGGATTGGTGTGGCAATTTTGAAGTTACCTTTCAAGGCGAACAGGGCATCGATTGGGGTGGGCTGCGACGTGAGTGGTTTGAATTGGTTTGCAGTTCTCTGTTCGATGCACGCGGTGGCCTTTTCTGTACATTCCATGACAAACATCAGGCATTAGTCCATCCTAATCCCACAAGGCCACCACAATTGAAATTAAAGCATTTCGAATTTGCTGGCAAAATGGTTGGCAAATGTCTATTTGAGAGTGCTCTGGGTGGAAGTTATCGGCAATTAGTCCGGGCACGTTTCAGTCGCTCTTTTCTAGCTCAACTAATTGGACTGAGAGTGCACTATAAGGTAGGATTTAGAAAAAAACATATGGTAACTCTTTCAATAAAGAATTTTTTATCCTTCCCTTCTTCTCCAGTACTTTGAGCAAGATGATCCCGATTTGTATTTATCGAAAATCAAATATATTCTGGACACAGATCTCGATGCTACAGATACTTTGGAATTATATTTTGTAGAGGAAGTCTATGATGGTAGTGGTCAGCTAAGCAAGACCGTTGAACTTATACCAAATGGTGCCAAGACTCGTGTAACGAATGCCACAAAGAATCAATATTTAGATTCTTTGGCCCAACAACGTTTATGCAATAGTGTCAAAGATGAAGTAGATAGTTTTCTAAAAGGTTTAAATTCCATAATACCAGATAATCTACTCAGTATATTCGATGAGAATGAATTGGAGGTGAGCTAAGCAATTATTTCTACTCAATATTCATAGTTAATTATATAAAATTTTCTTTGCAGTTACTCATGTGCGGCACTGGAGAGTATTCAATCAGTGACTTCAAGTCGCATCACATAGCCAATGGTAATTCAGCTGAATTTCGACGAGTTCTGGGCTGGTTTTGGGCTGGTGTCAGTAATTTTAGTCAAACCGAAATGGCTCGTCTATTGCAATTCACAACAGGCTGTTCACAATTGCCACCAGGAGGTTTTCAGGAGCTAAATCCGCAATTTCAAATCACAGCGGCACCAACATTTGGCAATTTGCCCACAGCTCACACTTGGTATATACTGGAATTTATATAGAAATTTGAATTAAATCTAATGATTTATCTCTTAATTTGCACTGCAGCTTCAATCAACTTTGCCTGCCAGACTATGAGAGCTATGAGCAATTTGAGAAATCGTTACTTTTGGCCATTAGTGAGGGCAGCGAAGGCTTCGGCATGGTCTAAACGGTCTAAATTTGTTCGCTAAGTTTACATGTGTAGCAGCTAAAGCAAAACTGTGTTCCTTTTTGCGCTTTATATGTGTCATTTTTTGTATTATATAAACTATGAATAGTTAGTTGATAAGTCTGCGTAGTGATTCAGTAAATGGAAGAATGAATATCGAAATTGAGATAAAAGATGCTTTTGCCTTTTTGTTTTTGTTGCATCAAACAAATGTTCAATTGTTGCTACAAAATTATGTCCTAGGCTTAAACCAAACCAAAGAAAAAGCAAAAATCCAAAGCAATAACAATAATAATAATAATAATGAAAAACAAAAATCTATATTGTTTAAAACGAGTCAAAAAACAAAAATATATACAGAAAATGAAAATGAATTATATATCATCATCAAAAAGAATGTGATAATTGTATTATAAACTAATGCAAGTTAATCGTATATAGTAAATGAACAAACAAAATAAATCTTTAAAACTTAATCTCAGACCTAAATCCCCCTCCAACAAAAAAAAGTGTAGAAATTAAACATCAACCGATAAATTTGTATACTAACTGTATTTATTGTTAGCTGTGCTGTGTAAAAAAACAAAAAACAAAATAGAAAACGAACCCAAATCAAATCTTAAAGCATGAAAACATTCAATACAATACCTAAGTAGTCGAAGAACAAATGTTTATATTGCATTTCAACTAAGTATAAAATGAATATAATATAGGTATACATAACATATACTAGAGAATCCCTTGGCATTATATCTCCCATATATAAGCAATATTGAAGTAAGCAAAACTTATATAGAAAGTTTTTAAATGTTGTTGAAATGCAAATCATGAAATCAATGAATCGTCTATGGAATTTGTAGTTGTTGAAATTATAAATGGTATGAAAAACACTTGATTATAAGCTTAAATCACTAACCTGAATCAAGTGAAATAATAAATTTAATAATAATAATTAATAGCAAACAATATTAAAGCATTTTTAATTATATTAATCACTTTGGCCTAACAATGTTATTTTAATAGGAATGCATTCAGAAGATTCAAAATATGTTTATAAATTAAAAAAAAAAAATCTTGGAATCTTTTCTGCAATGATTTTAAGATTTATACATCCTAATGTTTTCATTTCGGATTCAGCACATCGAAATTGAAATTGATATATCATCTTGATTTGGTATCAAATCGTATGACTTCTAGACACTGTTTCATTGTAAGTTTAAAATGTCAATTTTAATTGCAAAACTAAACCATTTTCAGAGTTTAAATTATTCGCAAAATGAGAACAATAGAATAATAATAGTAGTAGACTTCAAGGCTTATTTCTAAATTTTTGAGAAGCAATTTTTATTGTTCGCTTACATTGACTTAATAAGTTTAATGGGGTTTATGGCATCAACTTTATGCTGATTTAGTTTTTAAATAATCATTTCAAATCATTTAATTTATCTATCTATAAAAATCTTGTTTGGATAACTTTGACTTTTCTGTGAAAATGCACATACATTCTAATATTTTAGGATCGCTTTCCATTTTTAGAGAGTCGAAATTGATACCAGGAAATACTTTCCTTTTTTGAATTGATCAGTACTCTTAATTGTTCTAGTTGGTTAGTTACTTTTTTATTACAAATGACTACCCTTTTGTTTTCCTTTTGAAATCTAATTTGGAAATAGAAAATAAATTAATGAAAACGAGAAATTTAGCGACACGCGTGGAGAAAATGAATTAGAATAGAATTAACTATTTAATACTCAAAATTTCGATCTAATTTGATGTTTTTTTGAGAAGTATTTGAATTTAATTTAAATTTACTTATATTTATTTGCAGTGACCCACTAAGCCATGTTTTCCACATTGAACAGTATACATAAAAATGAATTCCTCTATGAGATCGGGATTTAATTTGATAAACTTGGTTAATTTGAAAACAGTTTTTGACTATTAACAGGATCTGTATAATGTATTATGTATACTTAAACTTTTAATATGACATTGAATGATTATTCCTTTTGATAGTTAAAGATTCTGAGGTATGATGAGCCCTTGGGAGACTGCATTCTATTTGCTCTATAATTTGACATTTTTGCAATACGTATACGAAATGTTATACCGGTATGTGCCACAAAAAACCAATTTATGTGTACTGGTGAAAATTAGCGCTTCTGGAAACCGGTGCTATAAGTGTCAAACAACTTTCTTTGCGGGCATTCAAAATGTTTTTTTGTGTATCGTTTCGTTTTGTTAGGGTTTCCTGCTCATTCAAATGCCTAAAGGTCATGCATGGTATGTGGAAATGTGGTTTGGGCGTCATATGGATGTTAATGAACTCTTCCCATAGCAAAAGGGAGTTATGCAAGATACATTAACCATTTTGTTGGCCGATAAACTGACTTTGGCTTGCTTTGGCATAACAAAACCCACAAAAAATTAGCCAAGTGAAATGTGAAATGTACACAAATGTCTTTCTATCTGTATGGATATTTCTCACAGTGAGAGTTTTAGTTATTTTTATGCGTGAGTGACAAATTTGTGTGTTTTATTTTGTGTTTGTGTGTGCACCAACATTTAAATTTTGTAAACAATTATTAGCAACTAATTAGAGTATGAAAAATGATTTAAAGGGTTGGCGCATGCCGTCTCATCTCATTTGTATTGAAGGAGAAAGTGCATTTGCCTGAGACGAAAACTATCACTTTTCTTTTTTCTCTTTAGATGAGATCCACGTGCCAAGCGAGCAGGTGACAAATATAAAAAGAAATAAACTCTCTAGAAAGGGTCACAATTTCATTGGGCGTCTATTTGACCCTCTCCTCGAAAGTAAAAGTTCATAAAAGATTGTAAGAACAACTCAAGCTAATTGTGCTTGACCCTTAAGAGAGAGATGAGAAATGTTAAGCTAGAAATTCGTTCAAATAGTTGGAAGTAAAATCTAATTTGCGACCATTAATTAGTAATTATGAGCACTTATCAGATACAAATTACTCAAAAACTGTGAAAAGTCTGATCAAATTTTAGGATTCCCTATTGATTAAATAAATATGAATTCAATTGAATAGTTTGAATAGTTTATATTTAAATTTGTCCAACTTGTTTAACGAATTTTTAAACATATGTTTTTGACTAATTTTACTTTTTATTAGACTTCATTTTGGCCAGTTTCAAACAGATTTCAAAAAGTTATATATCGTTTAAATTAGAGTTCAGTATACTTTAAAATGTCATCACATGGGAATTTGGAAAAATTAATTTCAAAACGATGTGTTAAACTTAATGACTTTTTTCAAAAATTGGCAAAAAGTTTAGTTTTTTTAGTGCATTTTTTTAAAGCTCTAAAAACGGACCAAATTAGATCTTAATGAAATTGAGGTTTACTTAAATTTTATGCTGCTTTTTTCTTAACTTGATAATTTATGTAATTCTTTTCATTTTATTTTATTTAACTTATTTATTATTTATTCTTATTCAAAATTGAATTTAAAAGCATTAAAATACAATATCACTTCGTAAAATTAAGAATACATTTTTAGAATTTTTCGAAAAACATTTTTCCCAATTGAACTATTTTTGGTAAATGATTGAATATTGAATCAACTTTTCAGGGAGCAAAAACTTTTAACAGCGGCCCGTGACAATTTGCTATTCCTTCCATAAGGCTAATCCATATCATTCTGCATCGTGAGAAATATAAATATATATACATATACATATATACATATATTTTGTAATTGGTATTGAAAATGTTTTTGAGCGAACTTAGTTGAATTAATTTAAAGTTATTTTGCTGAATTTTACAGTTTGATTTCTTGAATCTTAATTGAACATCTTCTGATTTAAATAAATGGCTTAAACATTTATAAGCTCATAAGCCATCTATTAGGGTACTTATTTAACTTTATTGGCCAAGCTAATACAAATTGAGAGTGGATTAAAAAACAACTCTTAAACCAGAACCGGTTGATGTGAGTTCACATATATCTGAGCTTACTCTGAGTACTCTTGCACTTGGTTTTTTTTTTAATCTATTTTTTTTTTTGACAAATAAAGTAGATCTCGTTTATACATTATCATCATAATTGAACTAGATTTTTGTTTTTTGTTGAGTACTCAACTCTTTGCTTTAGCGCAAATGCCAATTGTTTCATGTAACATGAGTAGCAAAACCTACTATAAACGTAGTTAAAGAAGTAAAAGCTTATTAAAGACATTAAAAAAGTGAAATTAAGGTAGTTTAGTTAGGTACCTTGGTCAAAGAAATGTACAGGAGCGGAGTGCGGTAAACAAGCCCTTAAGGGTTTCTTAAAAGAGAGAGAGAGAGAGAGAGAGAGAGAACGATAGAGAAAGAAAAGATTATATTCACTTGAGGTCTTGAGATAATAAGAATAAGAGATATTTAAAGGCTTTTTATTTTCCCATGTCCCTGACATGCTTTTGATTTCATTTCGTTTAAATTTGTTCATCCGCTCCTGTTCAAAGAAAAACCTTTAACTATATGACCGCCTGGCATATATCACGTCCACATCGTGACCATATAAAGGTCAGTTTTGTCCAAGCTGGTTTTAAGAACCTAAATAATAACCCTAAACAACTTTCTCGTGAAATCAAGTAAAAAAATACTAACAACTTTTCGGTTTATACATTTTCTTTAATATTTGTCGTTGAACTAAAATTAAAATAAATAAATTAATAATAACTTAATTGGCAAATGTGGCAAATTCTTATGGACTAAAAACATTCTCTTCCCCCGCCCAACCCAGGTCAGCCCGTACATTTCGATGCCAAGGTGCACATTAGAGTTTTGGGGCAGAAGAGCAAACTCTTCGAACAGGTCATCTTGTGACCCTTCATTTGACCCTGGGCATTTTTATAGCATACAAAATAGCTGCTTATCGATGTCTGATCAGGTATTTTGTCACCCTCTTTGCAATAGTATTTACGCTTCTTCACATTTCCAGAGGATGAAGATGATGAGGATGACGAAGACGATGACAAAGGTGAACCATTGCCAATATTGCTAATGGGCGGCAAAATGGGTCGCATGGTTGTGGTTGTGATGTCGGGTAAATTTACCACATAAGAGTCCATGGCATCCTGCTCTATATTCGGTTGGATCATACTCAAACTGGCCAGACTGGGCCCCACTGTGGGACTACTGCTTTGGCCATATTGTTGCAATAGGGCGGCAAGGCTCTGAGCTTTCAGGGCTGCCTCTTGCCGTCGCTTGGCCTCACTCAACATCTTGAGAGTCTCCATTTGCAGACGTCTATTGGCATCGATGGAGTAGCCATTGAATATGGGCATATTTCCGCACTGGGCATACGTCTGGGCATCACAAATGCGTGTCTGGCTATTGAATCCTGTATAGGGTGGACATGAATAGGACAAGACTTTGCCATCTTTTTTACTGCAGACAAAGTAACGTGTGCAATCTGTTTGATTGGGTTGTCGTACACCTGCTTGACAGGTGATTACCTCCACATTGCCCAGCTCCGACATGGCCGCTGATGACTTGGTCATCAGGGGTAAAATGGATTTTTGAAAGACATCGAGACTGATGAAATTGCCATTAAAATTGACCAATTGACCACTACCGCCACCACCACTCTGACTGGGATACTTGAGTTTGTTATAGAGATTCATAGTGGGTTGCGGATTGCTGCTAAACATATTTAATTCCATATTGCCTGCGGAATCGCTGTAGATGCTGCTACTTATCGTTGGTGTTGGCCTGGCCAAGTAGGGGGAAAGTGAATGAAACTGATGCTGCTGCTGCTGTTGATGATCCATATATGACGACGATGAGCTCGATGGAGGTGCTAATTGCTGGCCCATGCCCAGAATATCTGAAGAACTGCTGACGCCGCCGCTGCCGCCGTTGTTGCTGCTGTAGGTCAGTACGTGAGGCGATTGGTTTACATTCATATAGTTGGCCTTAATCATATCATCATTTCCCATTCCGGCAGCATCGAGAACTTCCATGCTTTCGATTTTCTGTGAATTGGGTCGTATCTTCACTTGACCTGGTTCCAATTGACTAGGAAACATATCCATCATGGGCCTTGGCAGATTCAAATTAGTAGGATAGCTTTCAGTGGCCGATTGAAAGATGCGATTCACATTATGCTCATTGAGATGTGGACTGGGCGTATAATAAGTGGAAACTGTCGCCGCTGATGGTTGCTGTTCAAAGGGTCGCGGTGTGGTTAATGTGAATTCCTGTTGGCCATAGGGTGAATCATAAAGACTGGCCATAGTTGTCAATTGGGACAGAGTTGGCCTTGCCGTGGTCATATAATCCGCAGTCGCATGTTTATCTAAACTGGGATACATGCCCAAACTATTGCCATAGGTATCCAAGACCTCTTTTTCTCCCGAATTAGTGCTGGACAGATGAACTGGTATTACATTATTGTGTATAATGGTGGTACTTGGCTTACTACTATAGCCCCCGTTACTATGTTTCTTGTGTTGTGGCGAGGCATAACTCATGGGTGAAGGTGCATAATATTGTTGAAATGGATTTCCCCCATGAGGAGATATGAACACTGGCTGCAAAATGGGCTGAGCATAGGCGTAGCCCGGATTGGGCAAGACTTTGGGTACATTTTGGGCAGCTATCATCTGTTTGGAGAGCTCTAGAACTGTTTTTAAAGTATCTTCCGAGATTTTTGGTTCACTATGTTCGTTATACTCATGACTTTGACTTGTGTGGTAAGAAGGCATATTTTGTTCATTGCTCATTCCATAGGAGGATGGCCCCGGTGGAAGGGCAAACATTACAGAACCCTCGGGTCGATTCACTACAATCTGAGAATTGGCATACCCTGAACCGGAACTGGAAGTGCCATGCATGGAAAAGGGTAGAGTATTTGATAGCATTAATTTTGTTTCCGGTTGCATGCGATTCTTGTTAAGATGCTCCTGTAGACTGGTCTTATTTGGCGAGGCTTCTGGCAGTTTGGTTGTCATTGTGGTGCTGCTGGTGCTGGTGGTTGTAATCTCTAAGGGTTTTGGGGTAGTTCCATCATTCGTATCCCCGGCGTCTTTGTAGTTGCCTTCGGGTGTCAATTGGTCAAAGTGATTTTTGATTTTGAAATGAGCCAAAAATGCGTTCAATTGATCTGGCCGCATTTCCACTTCAGGCTTATCTGTCTTTTGATATTTTTGTTGTAGTCCATCAATCAGCTGGGATAATCTTTGCAAATGAGCCGTTAAATTGGGATCAATGGGTGATCCTGGCTTGGAGCTTTCACTTACACCCTGCACTTGCTTCAGTTCGGCTTTCAGTTTCTCCACTGCGGGATCACTTTCACGATTTTGTACTGGCAATGCACCATCCAATTCCACAAGTTCACCATCCCCACTGGAATCAAAATGGTGATCCTCCTGAGGGGGTCGCCTATCCTGCTCCAAAACCTCTTGATCGTGTGATTCTTCACTACTTAGAGAAGCATCTAGCACTATTTTAACACTGTCATCATCCAAAAGTTGTTCATTTTGTTGAGCTAATGGCGCCATATCGTTCACAATTAATATATTCGCATCGGCCTGGGGGAATTCTGCAGATTTCGATGGATTCGCCAATTCGCTTGGTGTTATGCATTCCCAATCCTCGCCAGGCAATACACAGAGACCCATTTTGTGCTCATAGACCAGACCTTCGGAGCATTTCGTAGGCACCCAGACATGAGAGTTGGATGAGAGTTCGCGGCATTTATAGTAGGCATCACAGCGGGTTTTGTGTTGTCGTGTCTTTTCAGGACAGGGCTTACCTTGAAATAAAAAATAGAAAAAAAAAACAAAACGTGAGCGGAAAATCATTTTCATTGATTGCTTGGCGCTTTTTTCTTTTACCTTCCGAAAAGTAAAATAGACTCGTTAATAGATATGCATATATCACTAAAACACGCATTATATTTAATTAAAATCCTTTGGGTTAATCCTTATATGATATGTGTGGTCGTAATCCCTCGCGATATGTCACTTCCGCTGCGTACAAAGCCCGCGCCACGAATGACTGCACATTCAACACGGGTCCGACATTAAATTTTAATAATTTTCACTTTGGCTGGCTCTGCTTTGGGCCAAGTTCCATCGAGTTGTTGGTTCTCACCTACATAGAAGAAGAGAAATGGCTGCAAGACCAAAAAAAAAGTCTCCGGCCAAAATGTGTGAAATTTCAAGAAGCCAGCAACTGCGCGACTCTCTCAATAAAATGTAGAGCGAACGGAACTGAACTGAGCTTGTCGTGGATTTCGGGTGTATGTATATTAATTGTTTAAATAAATAACATTTCCTACTACACAAACACGTTGGAAATGCGTAAAATGATTGCAAGCAATTTCACTTTTTATGTCATTATCATAAAAATTATTGCTCATAGCTCTAAAAGTAAGTGAGAACTTGTACTACAAAACGTTATGAAATCGATATGTTTTCGTTGATTTAGTTAATTCTATACCAACATACCATCAAAAAATTCAAAATTGTTGAACGCCTTTCGGTTACATACGCAATGTTACATTTACCTTTAATTGGCTTCTTTTATAAATAATAGTTTAAAATCCAACAACTTTCTTAAAATAATGAAAATGTGGCATAATTATTCTGTATTTAAAATTTTTTATACATTAATTTATTTGCTGTGTTGTTTTTTTAAGAACTTTCTTAAAATTTTTAAAGCTTCAATATACATTCATTTTTTTGTTATATGCTATTTGAAAAAATGTTCAACTTAACGAGATTTTGGTATTTTTAGTACTGCTGCATGATACCACTATTTTCAGATTTATATATCGATAAGTCTGCCATTATTTTCATTTTAAATAATAGTGGGATAATTTCCTAAAATATAAAAATTTTATTCATTCACTTTTCCATTCGAATTTAGATAGTATTTTGATGCGCTTAAAACATTAGAGTTTTGCCTGATTGCATTGGAGTTTTTGTTTCGGTTGCTTACAAATTACAATTGATATAAATGTAATTTATTTATCTAAAGATATATATTTTTAGTTTTTTAATTTTATTTTGGTAAATATTTACTACCGCTACTCGAGATTTCAGTGTTGGAAAATAAAAAACGGCTAAAAAATCAGCTAAATTGCGTTTTTGTGTTGGTTAACGCAGTTATTTTAGGTTTTGGTGTTGCCAGACTGTCTTGTTTTTTTGGCGCGTATTTTAAACAGTGTTTTCTTTTGGCGGGCAATTTAAACCGTATTGTTAATTTCATTTTTTTTCCCCCAACCCAGTACTGCGAAAAAAAGATGAAAAATATTACTTAAAAATAAGACTTAAAATACTGATTGAAATATTAAGAACAAAAAAGAGTTAATTTCAAACTAAAAATATTACTTCAAAATAAGACTTAAAAATACTGATTAAAATATTAAGAACAAAAAAGAGTTAATTTCAAAATAAAATTAAAAATTAAAACAAAACCAAAAATAGAAAAATTCAAAAAAATCACCAAAATGACGGATGATGAGTTGCTTGAATTTTTGTTTGCTCATGGAGCACTTTGAAGGACAGTAAATTGTACCTCCTGTGGCAAACCAGCGACATTGACCAAGGAATTTAATTTCCGATGTCAACATCAATACCGATTCGTACAGAATCGTCGTTAAATGTTAAATGGGTGTACGTTTTTGTCAGGAAAGACAGGATTTTTGAGCAATCTAAAGCCTGGGAAAGATCTGCTAACATGGAGCAGAAGTTCAATGTGGATGAGCATGGGATGTCGTTATTCGGGAGGTATACTTGTTACTGGGGGGTGAATTCGGGAAACGGAAATGAAGGCCAGCTCTGCTTGAGGTAATAAGAACCGTTACATAAAGCCAAACACTATCATTATGTCGGATTGTTGGACTGCGAAGGGGGTGCATCAAAGCGTAACTTTGATCTCTAAACGCGTTTATATAAAAGACTGGCATTACTGACAACCAATTCTAGTAGATGGTGAAAAATACGAACGTACCACTTCTTGGTAAAATTTTGCATCTTTCAATTACGCTGTCGATTAAATCAACGCTTTCCATGTACCTATTGTATTGTGCACCCGCAAAAGGACGGTCAATTTCAACATATTCTTTTTTGGCTTTGTTGAATCGACAAACTTTGTCCTTGGGAAGTATCCCACTGTTGGACAATTCCTCGTCCAGTTACTAAATTGTTTCCTTGTTAGGAGATTCGATGCCTCATAACTTCCCCAGTTTATAGTTCCACAATTTTCCCGAAAAGATTAGTCGACGATATTCCGTTTGTACATTTATTTGCGTTCGTCGCATTCGAGTTCTCATGGTACAGTAAATTCTTAAAGTTATATGCTACGAGAGAGAGCAATTCAAAGTACAATGTAAAGGGAAAATGAAGAAAATCAGAATAATTAAATGAATGAGTTTAAATTCAGGATTTCTCCTCCAACAACCACCATAGGTGGATGCTAATGATATGATTTTATTGTCCAACCACGATGTTAGTGATATGTCAACACCGTCGAAATCTGCGACATACTCAACCGACATACCCCGTGGATGTTTCATTAAAGTAATCAAGTGCCTTGTTGTTTGGGACTCTATTTCTTCGTATAGTACCCAAAGCTAAAATTCTTTAACCGCCAAATATTCAAAAGAGGCAATGAATTGAAATAATTATCAAAATAAAGTCGAAAATTTAGTTGCCTGGGCACTTCTCTGGTCATTCTAACAGGTAGATTCTATCGGAGTTTCAGATTACTTAGACATGTTAATAAGAATGTACTTTCAGCTAAGTCTAGTTACTTCCATAGAAAATTTGGAAATGCAGTCACTATGAAAACTTATAAGAAATTTAGGATCTGGGGTATACAAAACTTAAATGACTACACATTTTTTTTAATATCAAAATTCTGAACCTGATCATGATCAGAATTACATCCATGCTGAATCTAAAGCCGTCTTACACTTTAATTATTTACTGCATCGAGTAATCCTTTCCGCCACCAGCATTTCTATTTTCTTTAGCTTACTTCTATTACTTTACTTTCTTTATTCTCAAGTCAATAAAACAACATAATCTTAATAGTTCTTTCCGTTATTAAACAATTTTTTTTAAATGGTCCTAAAAGACACCCAAAAAGAAGCAGCAAAAAGAGTAGGTCACAGTTATAAAAACAGTAGTAATCATTAGTAGTAATACTACTGTATTAAGTAAATTAATATTCAAGTATTCATAAAAATCAATATAGTATGTGGTTAAATCTTGAAATTTCAAATGCTATCAATTTGATCTATTTTAAATGAAGCCAAATAATAATAAATAATAATAAATAGACGTAGTCGTACAACGCTCAGTACGAACAAGTGGCCCATATGACACCAGGCCCGGGCCTGTTACGAATGACCCTAAGTACAGTTAATGTTACAACCTCTACCCACTCCGACCTAAGGGCATAGGCGTATTACATATATAAACATAAAATTAAACTAAACTAAAGAAATAGAAAATATTAAATGTAATAAGATAATAAGTTACATATAAAAAGAAAACAGGATAGGTTAATCTAATTAATTAAAAATTTATTTATTTTAATTTTAATTTTCCGAAATAGTAAATATTTAGCCTTGAGTTTAAATTAATTGATATCAAAATAAATAATATTTAAAAGAATTTTTAATTAATTTGAATTTTAATGGCTGTCATTCCGACACAAGAAGGTTTGATAATAACGCGATCAAATTGTTAAACACCAGGCTTGTTTTCTATTCCCTATTTTTTCTTAATTAAATTCAATATTCCATTTAGGTAAATACATATGTAGCTAAACATATTCAACCTTTAACTTTACGTCATTGCCCATTGAATAAACCTAATTGCACTGAAATATAACAATTAACACACTATTATATACATACATAAATTTCTGCCAATTGCCTTTTGAAAAAATACAATTTTTTATTGTCACCAGTCCATTTAAATTTGCCGCAAAAATTTAAATATGGCGCCAATTTTATACCAGAAAATTTGGTATCTGGCAACGCCATTTGGCGCGCTTTCCAACATTGTCGTAAGATTTAGCCACACTATTTTAGCTGGAAATAGTTAGATTCAGCTATTTTTAGCTTTAATCCCGCTAAAAAACTCAATTTTCTTTTGTTAATTACACAAAAACTACGAAATAAATCGTCAAGGCGCACCTGAGGTCGTGCTCGTGGAATATTTCTCTTTCGTTTGATACCAAATTTATGTAGTTTAAGCGCGTTTTGGGCCCGAGTAGCGGTAGTAAATATTTACCCTTTCTCGTGTGCGATTAACCTGTTACCAAGACTGGCACATAAAATGCTGATTGGGTTATCTCGATTTGGTGAAAGAAAAACTTATCGAATAATTATATGGTCACTCTAAAACCAAATAAATTGCAATTAATAGAATTTGTTTCGTTTTTCGTGGTTTTAGTTTGTCATTGGTTAATTATTAATGTAAAAATATTAACACCACATTGAGTTCGGTGATTTTATTGCATTCAATATCGTGATTGGAAAACCCGATACATCGAAAATCGGGGAAAAGGAAACATCGATGTTGCTTCCAGCACTAAGTCAAGCCCAAGTAGCAGTAACAAAAACAAATAAACAATTAAAATAGCAAACAAATCCATTGTTAAATTGGTAAATTTCAAATCCAAGTGTATTATGAAATAAGTGTGAATACTGTGCATAATGTGAATATTATGGTAAAGAGCAAGGAATTTCATCAACACACCAACACGCACGCACACAGACTCGAAAAAAAACAAAACACACACACGCACATCGAATTATAGCAGGTAGAAGCGAAAGGAATAGTGAAAACGAGCAAGCACAAGGAAGAGCAGGATATAATACTATTTAAACTGAGAAATTACAGAAATTGTCATGCATGCAAAAAAAAATTAAAAAGAAGCACCTACTACGTGCATTGGAATGTGTGTGTTGTTTTGTGGGGAGGGCCAAGTTGGTTAGAATGAAAGAGAAAGAAAACGTTAGTGCTCCCCCTCCCCCCACCACACAGTCAGAGATGTCTTTTGCCGCGACCTTTGCCTCAATTACAAACCAAATGAAGTGACACACATACAATTGTGGTATATGTATGTGGATGGGTCAGGGGGTTAGCGAGGAGAGAGTGAGAGTTAGTACGTGTCTATAGAGGTATATTTTTGTTTTTTAGCTACATTTCACATGTACATATCGAAGTAGGACTAGTTCTTCAGGTGACTCGACCAGTCGTACTTCCCCGTCACCCCTCCTGCCCTCACTCCATGTCCATCCAGCCCAGCCGACAGCTGTTGTCTGTCCACGTCTCGCCTCGCTGATTACATTCTGCGTTTTGTGTCCTCTTATCAGGTTCACTTTCCTCTATTCACCCTCGTTCTCTTTGTTGCAATCCATACATATTTATTCATTGTTTGCCTTGCTGATAATATAAGCATTTATTAATTGCTTTCTATAGATAAAGGTCATCATAACAAACTAAAAGCAAGGAACAAGAAACCAAAAACCAAAACTAAAAAGCAAAATCTAATATATTTTTTCTTACATTTAGTCTAATACACCTTATTAACGAATTTCATTTCATTGAGAATCAACCTGATTTCATGATATTCTTTATTACAAATACAGGAGAACGATCACGGTTCCAGTATTTTTGTCCGCCTAAGAGGCTTGTCAGTAGCCAAAGCTCTGGGGAGGATTCCAAGATTGATATGCAGTAGAATCTGATTAAAACGACGCTCAGGGGACCGTCGATTTTCGTCGTTATATCATATAAGTTTGTATTGAGACCAACCAATCACTCATCGAACTTTAGTGGCTTTAACCGAACAGACGTTATAACCGGATTCTACTGTAGTTTAGTCTTAAATTGCTAAAATTTACCAACGATTTTACGTCAAAAATCTACAAAGATACGCCATAAAGTAGAATATTTACATATGTCCCTTCATTTGAACGTCATTATATATTTTCATTCTCGGAATTATACTGATATGCCAACTATATTCATTCTCCTTAAAATAGATCCCATGATCTGTCCCGAAAATAAATGAAATGTATAAATAATTATTGCCAAATATGTTAATTAGCAGATCGAAAACAGGACCGAACTTAGAGTCTTAGGCGATTTTTGTCAAGCCCCGTTTCTTGTGGAACTCGACCTCCAATCAAGTGTTAAATCTAGTAAATTTTTACAAAATCGGTTGGATATATACATATCTACAGTGTAGATATATATATTTGTATATACTTTATATAAAATGTTGTAAGATTGCATGACATATTGAAATTAGTCCGATCCCCAGGCAATAAACATGCAATAGGTTGACTAAAAATATTCAATATATCAACTAATTATTACGCTATAGCCTTGTTTTATACTATATATGGAATCTATACTATATAGTACATATTCTTATGAAAATAGATGGAGTTAGAGAAGAAAATGGTCTATTAAATTCCACAATTTAGTTGATTGTATTAAATTTAATTGTTAAGTGACTTCATGTGAATAGAATTCTAAACTTATTTCAGATATTATCAAAGAAAAGAAACAAAAGAGAAAAAACCCCCAACACATCAAAATCGCCTCGGGTTTTTATATGACTTTTTAATCGCAGTTGTCGACGTGGTCAAAATGAATCAATAATACAAATTTTGCACTTGCTCAACAAAGTTTTGGCCATACCCCAACCCCCTATCCCACCCAACCCCCAAGCCTACGTAACAATCAACGATTCACGTGCTAATAATAATAATAATAATAGTGGAAAAAAATCAATTTCAAACAATTGCTAACTAAAATTTAAACAATTGAAGAAGAAATCGCAATGGCATTCAATTTACAAAATATTTGTACATATTGCAATAGTCATTCAACATTTGATATTGTATGTAGGGTAATATACTATATACATATGTATAGGTATAGTATGTATAGTGTTACTGATGAGTGAGTCAGTCGCATTTTGCCGGCGATTATTATTATACAATCAATGGGTTGTGACTATGTGTGTGTGTGTGTGTGTGTGGTATCAAAAAAATATGAAATTATATACTCAGCACAATCACCAAAATATTGTGTGGAAAATTATTAAGTTCAAAGCAAAGAAGAAAAAGAAAGAGCTATTTATTTGAGTTTTTGGTTGACAAGAATTACTAATGAGAATGATACATAAAGTAAATTAATAGTACATAAATCTTAATGACTATGGAGAACTTTATACAAATGAAATGTTATTATTTGCCATGTACAGTGAAGGCTCCCGTAAGGGGACAGCTAAAGTTCCAGTGCTAATCAGCATATATGCCAAATGTAGTAAGCTATATCTTATCTAATTACACAACTTGCTATTTATACCATACACCCATAGGGTGAATTGGTATATAAAAGTCGACAAAATGTATGTAACAGGCAGAAGGAAGCTCCTCCGACCCCATAAAGTATATATATTCTTGATCAGCATCAATTGCCGAGGCGATCTAGCCCGATCTTTTCCCAATTCTACTACCAGCGATCCGAAAAAGTGTCTAGATTAAGAACAAATTTTCATTTTTGGTTTCAAACTTAATTTGCGAACAGTAAGACTTCCATAAGGACGAGATGGGGATGCCATTGTTGCTTAAAGCGGCTACATAACCGTCTTTAATTACTGTACAAATAAGCATACTCTCCACTAAATTCTGTAGAAATCTATGAGAAATTTTGCCTAGCTCCCCTTCTTGTCGGAGTTGAAAACACTTTTAAAACTAGAGCCCATAAATATTTGTTGGGTTTCGGTTTGTATTTTGCGCAGATCACTTCCTTTTGGTTTTCGGTCCAATTTTCTGTCTATTGTCGCCCCGAGATTCTTTGAGATTCTGCAGTCCTCAGTAGATGAGTTGTCTAAGTGATTCAGTCATCAACGAGGATCCGGGTTCGGATCCCAGGCTAGTGTATGGATGTAGTTTTCGTCTAAGCCGAAGGCCTTAGTTACCAGTTCTTTTGAAATATAGTTAGCTTCATAGTTTACAACTATATCCTATATACTTTTTGAGATTCTACAAAGGTTCAAAGTTTAGCTTCTGCTGGGGATTTGCTTAGTCAACCAGCATGTCAAGTGGATCACCAAGACATGGGATAACAAATTCATTGAAGGTCAATCAGTTGACCCGCTTTATCTTGATCGGTTTTCAGAGAGATGTCTATTCTTTAAGAAACATGATGCCTTGGTTTTTCTAAATTCTTAACTTTGCCCAATTTCTAAAGCTTGAGTTTGGGAGAATATTTAAGAAAACAATTTGTTCGCAATTTTCCTTATTATTAAACAAATACATAGACTTTTCTCATCCTATGTTTTATGTTTTATTGCTTAAGTTTCAAACCATCTAATAAAGTTCTTACATTTATGTCCCCTACTGTACTTCATAGTTTAGTAATTACAAAAATCCGTTTTCTTTATCATGTAAAATTTGAATTAATTTATACATTTTTGAAAGCGAAGCTTAGATTAGACATTACAAGGGCAAACTCGTGGACAGGAAACGCGTGCCAAGCTCGAATAGTTCCTATATTCTATATACTTTGATTGGGCTTGTTATAAAGTCTTGCGCCTATAGAATATAAGAATTATTATGATTCAGGTCTATCGAGTCCTAAAGGGTTTTCTACTAAAGTATTGTTTTCCATGACGATCCGGAAGCCTAATAATTTATGAATCCCTCGTTTGTTAGACTTAACTAGCCTCGTTCTCTCTTAATGGTCGGTTGGTGCTGTCTCTGTTTTATTTTTTGCCATGACTATCTTATCGTAGTTTGAATTTTGATAAGTTTTATTATTCTTCTTCTTAATTAACTCATTCGACGTCTTTGCAATTTCGTTTCAGTAGTATTCACACAACAAAATATTGGAGAGCAGCTGCAAAGGAGGAATATAACATAACAAATATATATAAAGTGGAGGAGTATATAGAAACAGCAAACAGAAAAGGACAGGGCCAGGGGTCTGAGGGGACCGATATACAGAAGCGTTTAAATGGCCGATGGAAATGGGCTGCCAGCAGGTGCAGCTTCCGGTGGCATTGATGCCTCCGGACAAACAGTAATTCGTGCCGCTGCCGACAGTAGTACGAATACGACTACAACAACATCAAATGCCGGAGCTGGAGCAGCAGGCGTGGCCAGCAGTAGCAGCGGGAATGGGAGTGGCAATCAAGGATATCATCAGTTAAGCGTGACAAGTGAGTTAATGGTGCAATTAACGAGTTTTGCCCTCTCGTCATAATCGTTTACTTTGCTTTTAGTTGAGGAGGCATCACTACGGAATAATGGATTCCTGAAACCAAATCCATATGTGGAATTATTGATCGATAGCAAAAGTAAACGTAAAACGGATTTGGTCAAGAATAGTTATTTACCCAAGTGGAATGAAGAGTTCACTGTGCTGGTAAGTGTGTGAGATTTTATCCCTTACTCTCTGTTTTGGTCAAATCTTGATTTCTACTGTCCACAGATCACTCCCAACTCGACGCTTCATTTCAAAGTGCTCGATCATTCAAGTTTTCGCAAAGATGCCATGCTGGGTGAACGAATTATTCATTTGGCTCACATTCTACAGCATTATAATGGACGTTGTGAGTTCTTAGAGCTGACCATCGACCTCTTTGTGACCTCCAAGTCCCAGGATAATAGACAAACAAAAAGCGGCGAACTTGTGGCCATCCTGAATGGTCTTAAGCTGGACATGAGCAAGGTGCAGATACAGCCGCAGCAACAGAATGGCAATGCCATTCAAGCAGTGAATCCTGTAATAAGTGATGCGGCAGCCGCTGGACGTAGTTGCATGATATCCGGCGGAGTTAGGGCCAGAATGCGTCTGCGTTCCAATAGCAATAGAGAAGGCGAGATGCCAGCCTCAACGAATCGTTCACCGGTGCCCAATGGAACAGTCGATGCACGACGAAGTGGGGCGGCGCCCATTTGGGAACAGCAACAGCAGCAGCAGCCGTCCTTGAGAATGGTTAATGGCAGTGGGACAGCAGCTGCTTCGTATCCCCAGCAGCAGCCACCGTTGCCGGCACCAATTCAGGCCAATCACAATGGCAGACCCCCTTTGACCCAGATGTATGCCAATGGAGTTGGCCAAACGGCGGATAATGTGACACCAGCTGCCGTTTATATGCCCACTGTGATGACAGCAGGAGTTGGAGGAGGAGTGGCCGTGGGAATGGGCGAGGCACAACCCGGTGGAGCTGTGCTCCCAGTAAGTCAAACGTCGGATCCTCAGCTGCAACCACAACCGGCCGATGATGAGCCTCTACCTGCTGGCTGGGAGATACGATTGGATCAATATGGGCGACGTTACTATGTGGATCATAATACACGATCCACTTACTGGGAGAAACCGACACCCCTGCCACCCGGCTGGGAAATACGTAAGGACGGACGCGGTCGGGTCTACTATGTGGATCACAATACAAGGAAAACCACTTGGCAGAGGCCCAACAGCGAACGACTAATGCACTTCCAGCATTGGCAAGGTCAACGGGCTCATGTTGTGGCCCAGGGCAATCAGCGGTTCCTATACTCGCAGCAACAGCAACAACCCACTGCAGTCACCGCCCAGGTAACACAGGACGATGAAGATGCCTTGGGCGCTCTGCCCGATGGCTGGGAGAAGAAAGTGCAATCGGACAATCGGGTGTATTTCGTGAATCACAAAAATCGAACCACTCAATGGGAGGATCCCCGCACACAGGGTCAAGAGGTGAGCCTCATTAATGAGGGACCATTGCCGCCTGGCTGGGAGATTCGCTATACGGCTGCCGGTGAACGTTTCTTTGTGGATCACAATACTAGACGCACTACATTCGATGATCCCCGTCCAGGAGCACCCAAGGGGGCCAAGGGTGTCTATGGTGTGCCGCGCGCTTATGAGAGAAGTTTCCGTTGGAAACTCTCGCAATTCCGTTACCTGTGCCAGAGCAATGCATTGCCATCGCATATCAAGATCACTGTGACACGTCAAACGCTCTTTGAGGATTCCTATCACCAGATCATGCGCCTGCCGGCCTACGAGCTGCGGCGTCGCCTGTACATTATTTTCCGTGGGGAAGAGGGTCTGGATTATGGCGGTGTGTCCAGGGAATGGTTCTTCTTACTCTCCCACGAGGTCCTCAATCCTATGTATTGCCTCTTTGAGTATGCCAATAAGAATAACTATAGCTTGCAAATCAATCCCGCCTCCTATGTGAATCCGGATCATTTGCAATACTTTAAATTTATTGGTCGATTCATTGCCATGGCCCTGTATCATGGCCGATTTATCTACAGCGGCTTCACCATGCCCTTCTACAAGCGAATGTTGAACAAGAAACTAACTATCAAAGACATCGAAACAATTGATCCGGAATTCTATAACTCCCTAATCTGGGTTAAGGACAACAACATCGATGAGTGTGGCCTCGAGTTGTGGTTCAGTGTCGATTTCGAGGTGCTGGGACAAATAATCCATCACGAACTTAAAGAGAATGGCGAGAAGGAACGTGTTACGGAGGAGAACAAAGAGGAATATATAACATTGATGACCGAATGGCGAATGACACGGTAAAACAAGTGAACTACTATAATACTCTATTTTTTATTACATTTTTCTTCTTCTCTCCTCAGAGGCATTGAACAGCAGACGAAAACCTTTTTGGAGGGTTTCAATGAAGTCGTCCCCCTCGAGTGGCTCAAGTACTTTGATGAACGTGAGTTGGAGCTGATTCTCTGTGGAATGCAGGATGTGGACGTTGAAGATTGGCAACGTAATACCATCTACAGACACTATAATCGCAACTCCAAGCAGGTTGTCTGGTTCTGGCAGGTGAGTTAATGCATTCTCTTTGAACTTAATTAGCAGTGGCTCTTAATTTGTATTATTCTTTATTTAAGTTTGTACGCGAAACGGACAATGAGAAGCGGGCACGACTTTTGCAATTTGTGACTGGCACTTGCCGTGTTCCTGTTGGCGGTTTTGCCGAACTGATGGGATCGAATGGTCCGCAACGGTTTTGCATTGAAAAGGTGGGCAAAGAGACATGGTTACCGCGCTCGCATACATGTTTCAATCGTTTGGACCTACCGCCATATAAGAGCTACGATCAGCTGGTGGAGAAATTGACATTTGCCATTGAGGAGACTGAGGGATTCTGCCAAGAATGAGTGGCAGTCGATTTGTGGTCGGTTTGTTGATTAATGTTTAATTCCAATTGATAACGTACACCCCCGTCCCATCCCGCCTTGTGCCGTCCCGTCCCACTCCCCCACTCCCATTGTCGTCGTTGTCGTTCATGTTACTGTTATTCAATTATTACATATGTATTACTTATGTATTCCTATGTTCGCTACCACCTAAACAAAGAATTGTATACATTATCTCTCGGTAAAATTATCCTACTGTGTCCCAAAATCATATTTGCTGCTGCTACTTGGCGTTCAACGATTTCTTACAACAAAAAACACTCGGGTTTGGTTTTTGCTTTCTCTTTTTTTATAATTCATATCCAACCGAAAGGAAAAGGAATAAATTTTATTGTATATAATTCAAATTGTTACAAAAAGGAAAAACACATTTTTTTCTATTTGATAGCCTGCAACTAATAATTCTAAACTCGATCAAGTAAAACTGTTTTAAACTGTTCAAGAAGTTATATAGAAACTATATATTTTAAATATATTTAGAACAAATACACCCACACAAAGACACAAAAACACTTACAAAATATCGTGAAAACTTGATACACCGCAAAAATACACACAAAAACAAAATATATATAAAAATACAGAAAACAAAATATATATTAGATTTTAAACGAAAGTAAAGTGGAAAAACGAAAACGAAGCAAGGCACGCAAACAATACACTTACATAAATCAATAATAATTAATTCAATATAGCAATAATTGTTGTTACACAAGAGAAAACAAAACAAAATGTAAAACGATATAAGCAAAAACAATTGTAGAGATCGAGATTATGGCAATTCGCGTAACTATATAATATATATATAACTCGTAACTAAAGGCAATTTTGAGTAACGAAAAAGTTGTGTAAAGAGCAGATAAGTGGCATATGCGTATATAGAGTTGGTTATACGATTATATATAAATATATACCTACATATATATACATATATATGTATGTATATATAGATTTTATTTAGTTTAATGCAATGTGTAATGTATTATAATAAAATAAATGCAAAAATTATTTAGTGATATGCAAGAATTTGAGATTAATTCTTTTAGATATCGATAATTCATTAGAATAACACACTCAAGACAAGAAATCTATAGTAAAATCCTGAAATTGTAATCCCCAGACAGATTATAAATATTGTTTTATTGCAAACAATCTATCTATCTTATCTAGCTTCGGTTTAAATGAATTTTATATGCAATTACTACTTTTGGAAATTTTATAAATCTAAACCGGTTTAAATATAAAATTTAAAGATAAATTTCATAATACTTAGAAGGATTCCCCAATTTATAAAAGTTTTCGATTTGATTCGATGATTGTTGTTGTGCCATTATTAAAATGACTTTCCTAACATATATGCAGTCATTTCTATTGCTGTCAATTAGGCATAAATCATTTAAAGTTGCCTTTTATCTAGAGTTCAGTAACAAAGTATAGCAACGAAAACTGTTTGGCTATAAATTAATTCAAAGAGAATCGAATAATGGATAGTTTGGATAGCTTTCATGGTTATTGTCATAAGTTAATTAATTAACTCCTGGGCAATCCCATTACAGTTGTCACAATGCCTGACCCATTCCTGAATGGGTTGTGCCTCACCGAAGGCGATATTCCATTCCAAGATCTAAAGAAGGATAAGTTGAGCTTTGGCCAAGTCCTAAGGGTTCAGATCTTTTACAAAGTTAAACAACCTTTATTGCGGATAGGATTTGTTCTATCTACAAAAATGGAAGACGCTGCCAGGGTCACGAAATCAATATCCTTGCGGCCTGTAGCTGGCATCAACCGCATATCTAGGAGGCTTCAGAGCCACTGCCAATTGACAGCTATGAATCTTGGGAGACGCACTTTTTTAAGCTTCCTATTAATGATTATGGTAGATCAATTGCACTTTCAAGCAAGCGTTTTCAATATGTATATCAGTTGATTTCACGATCCAAACCTAAATCGTTCGATTGCCAAATATTTGGGAACTTGACCCATTATGATATTCGTGAATTTTTTCACATATCCGTGCAATATGTCCAGAATTTTAATGGCAAAGACATGATTTAAATGCAGCTTATTAAAATATTCTCAAGGGCATCTCACCAACTTGAAGTCATTGATTACGGGTGCTATTTTGACTAAGGAGAAACGGTTTAAAATATTTTCAGGTACCAATAAGTTGGAGAATCTAAGATTAGATCATTGAAATACTTGACTTGCCTGAAATAGGTCTCTCAGTGGCCATAATCTAGTGATGGTTCCCATCTCGATTATGAACCCGAATCTGTCGTTTTGTATTAGAATTCAGCCAAGCCACCTTATTCAGATGTGCAAGTCTTTAACCAAGCTACTGGAATGCCAGAGGAAGTTAGTGATACCAAATTCTGCAATCAACTGGTAATTTTAAAATCCGAGGAATCGGAAGAATTATACATTGGGCCAAGCCTTCAAAATTACCAAATGCTCCTACAATTTGCAAAGTTAACTGGATTGAAGACTCTTTCGCTTTATAAAGCGGACAACATTGATGATGATGTCATCGACGCATTTACCAAGGTAAGAAAACTGGAGAATATCAATCTTCCGAGCGGCAATGTCAGCGATTCGAAAATTTTGCGTCTGTTAGTTGGATGCCCGAAGTTAAAGGAGGAGGATCTTGAATTACTTGAAAATAATTAGACGATATGTAGCGTGCGCTAGTTTAAACTTTCAAATTTTTGAACTTAACGTCTTTACGCGCCACTTTGCCAATAGCGATTAATCAATAAATAAAAATATTGGTATCGATCGAGCGATAACCGCATAATAGGGGGATAGCGATAAATGATCTATCGTTTTTCTTGAGGTGGCAACGCGCTTCATTTTTTGGCTAGGCTTCATTTTCATTTTAATTCTGAGGAGAAAAGTGTTCAATAAAAAAAAGCTGTAGCCCAAATCTTTGGTTATAAATCATAGAAGGTATGTAGGTTAATTCGAATTTTTGCCCCGCCGCCATCTGCATCTTACTCCATATCTTAGATTGGAAACCTTACTTTTTCCGGCCAATATTGCTGGTAGCTTTCGTTTGGGAGGATTATTTTTTGGGAACCGGCGAGTTTACAAATATCCATTTCTGGTGCCGGAGCACGTGTATTCGAATTTTCGGTTGTCGTTGCCTTCTGGAATTGGCGTTCAGGACATTGAAAAGACACCGCCAACTAAACGCCGGCAGTGTCACATCGTTTCTAAGTTAAGGCTTACAGTGCGGCCAAACTGTCTCATTTCCCGAAAGGTGTCCTAACCTTCGGTGCACTGGATTTTTTCCAAATTCTGGATACTGCTTGCTGTTGCCCGATTTAGCGCATTCCATGTGACCACCTCGAAAGCTCCTACAATTGTTTTTTTGAAATTGACCTCGTTTTGAACGAAATCTTTAAGTCTCGATATTTTCATTTCTGATCTTATTTTTAAATTTCAAGTCCTAATCAAGTTAAACCAAAAAAAAAAAAAAATGTAAATAAGTCAAATATGGAATCGATTAAAATCTCGTTAAGGTTATATTAAATAATTCGAGTCGAGAGTAACGTAAAATATAGTAAATGTAAAAGCAAAGTGAGTGAACGGAGTTAATGGTGGTCATAAAGCGCGAAGGAGAAATCATCATATAAACACCTTCCCACAGTGCATCGATGGAAGGCCTTTCAGCGAGTAAACTATGGGGTAAGTGCCTAGTGTATTAAGCAGTATCAATTCGGCGACTTTTAACCGAGTTTTTGCGAACTATGGAGAACGGTAGTCAATTGATACTCTGATTTTGTTGATGTAATTTCTATTTCAGCGTTTTGTGATCAACCAAATAATCGAATTGAATATAAAAAAAAATTTCCGTAAATAATGCTTGACTTGAAGAGCAATCAAAAGCAATGAGTGAATTTGTGCGACTTGAAAATTTAAAATAACTTTAAAGAATTTAAAACAAAAAAAAAAAAATTAAAAGAGAACTTGAAAATAAGATGAATAATTACAAGAAAAGGTTAACTTGATTCATTGGACATTCCTTCTACATTTTTTTATTCTATAATCTACTATATATTCTACCATAATTAATAATGCATAACTTGTAAGCTCTCTCGTATACTACTAGTTTTAGTCCCTATCATTCAATAGTTTTAATTTACTTTGAGTTCCATCGTTTTGCCAGACTGAAAGTTCGGAATCTCAAAATGTTGAGTCATACCAGACCAGCGGTTTAAGATTAGTCAGTAAATATTTCTTTAAAATTTATTCTGTACAACTCGAAATGCTCCTATCTGAAATTATAATGAAATTGAACATGATTGCTTAAGCTTTGAAATTAATTTTCCTAGTGACATGGGTACATGAGTTGATATCGATCAGTTTTTTTTTGGGAATCTTTACAAATGCCAATAAAGATTCATGGTTGGGAGGGTATAGAACTGATAAGGTACATCTACATCTTGACCTCAGTAACAGCTAGCTTGTGACCCAAAGGATACACCTTCATTTCTTTCGTTTTTTATTAACATGAATTATTTACTGTTTTCGTAAGTATTTTCGGCCCGACATTTGATTTTCATTTAAAGTTAGTTTCAGTAGAGATCCTAATAAAATTAAATTTTATACTTAAAGGTAGAGATTCAGCAAACAACCCCCCCACCCCGCAAGAGCTACGGAACCAGAGGATCTCGATCTGCTGCAATTCACCTACCGCCTTCGTTTGGTTATCGATAGATTTATCGTCGCTGTGATAGGAGAACCGATTATATAAAAATTAGGGCGCGCAACGAAAAACCGTATACGAAGGTTACATAAAATTTTTGGCGCCCAAACGTGTGGGGCAAGATGAAAGCATACTCAACTCCTTGACAATATTAGATATAGACAAGAAGTTTATTTAAGTTACGGCATGTGGTTATTTTGACAGCAGACCACATTAGAAGTATGTAGTTCTACCCCAAGTGATATAAAGGTTGAGTTCAAGTATTCAGGAAAGTCTTAAGATCAAAACATGAGGTTTCAAATTTTTCGTCGATTTTGTTAGATTATATTATGGTTTAACTTACGCGGATAAATGAACCTGCACGGTTTAAGTCTGCTTGGCGAAGCCGATGTTTCTGTTAGGAATATTCCGCCGCAAAGTTAAAAGCAAGAATGAATGTAAACAAGAATTTCAAAACTCTGTATCACAAATTGCTCGTTTAGTTAAGGTCCTCGATAATTTAGCACTCGTTTAGTAAAGTCGTTCAATCTTTTCTTAACAATTTAGATTATTGTATATTGGATGTTTCGATATCAGTACTGATTGGATTTTAGATCATGTTACGACAGCTGAACGTCTAAAAAAATCGAAGAGAACACGAACATATTGTTTGATAGCAAGACTTGGATGATTTAATGTTCTGGTGTCTGGATCTTGGTAATACAGATAGTATAGCCTTGCCGATCAGAAGATTTAAAAGGCCAAAGCCTGACTAAAAGAAACAATTTTATAGATGCAATAGCCCAAAACAAAAATAGTAAAGTTACCAATATTCTTTAGGTTCATTTAGCTAGTTACGATTTCAAATCATGTACCCAGTCATGTCACTTTTAGGAAAATAATTTAAAAAAAAAAAAAAAAGGAATGTCTTTAGTTCAACATAGTCCACCAAATATGGACACCCCAGCAGAAAACATATGCAAAATTTGTTCCTTGGTTTTGGACAACACGCAAACATGTTTCTGTACTCCCTGTAAACACATTTTTCATAAATCCTGTTTGGAAGCTCTACTAGAAAAGGAAAAGCATTGCCCAATTTGTGAGAGTGAGATAGATGTGTCTAGTATAAAGCTCGTAGTAGGCAACTGTTCACCAAAAGCTAAGGAAAAACATTTGTCATTGGCACCCAGCACTTCTCGAGCATGGACTCGTAATTTTACAAAACAGCTAAGTCAAGTCCCAAGAGACAGAGCAGAACAGCTCAACGAACCAGCTGTATCAGTTAGCGAAGCACCAGCATCATGCTTAGATGCCAGTCACAGTAGTAATCAACCAGAACCGCAATTACCTAGAACCATGCCTAATCAGCGAAGAGGAAGACCCAATCGTGGTAATAATACTCGTCCTAATCGAGATATCGATTATACGGTTATACAAAATATGATAGAACAAACAGTTTCTCGTGTAGTATCGTCGTTACCTATGAATTTAGGCCAGCGAGAAGTCCCATTAGACACGGTCCAAACTCGATCTTTGATAAGTTCGCCCTGCCCTACAACTGTTCAAAATGCAAAAATTGCAAATGTAATGCAGAAATGGAATCTACGTTTTGACGGATCTACAGAAGGTCTAGGAGTAGAAGAATTTATTTATAGAGTAAAAGCCCTAACGGAGGAAACTCTTGATAGTGATTTTATTGGGGTGTGTAAACATATTCAAATATTATTTGGAGGAAAAGCCCGCGAGTGGTATTGGAGATATCATAAGCAAGTCCCGCGAATAGTATGGAGCGAGTTTTGTTCAGCTATTCGTCAGCAATATAAAGACTATCGATCAGATTTTATGAGCAAAGAAATGATTCGTGCGAGAAAGCAAAAAGCTGGAGAATCTTTTGTTTGTTTTTACGATGAGGTAGCTTCTTTGATTGACAAGTTCGGTATAAAGTTTGAGGAAGAGGAGCTGATGGAAATTTTACAAAATAACCTGTTGCCAGAGATACGACAAAAGTTACTATATCAATCCATCGCATCAATAGGTCACCTTCGTAGATTAGTACAGATGCAAGAAAATCTAACACAAGAGCTCAGCCCTCAAGTAAAAGTAATTTCTAACGTCAAAGCGAATGGACGCAGACAAATTTTTGAAATTCAAGAAGGGGAAACCGAAGATAATAAAATAGTTCCAGACCCAGATGAGGAATATGAAGTTGCCGCTGTGCAAGGGAAATTCGTTTGTTGGAATTGTCGCGAAGCCGGTCACACATGGCAAAACTGTCTAGAGGAACGCACCATTTTTTGTTACGGTTGCGGCACGGCCAATGTTTACAAGCCTCAATGTCAAGATTGTATAAAAAGGTTAGCGGAAAACCGACTGAAGGGTGCATCCAGACAACGTCAGATGCTCCCGCAATAGTTACATCAAACTCGGAAAACGTTCAACAAAGTATCAACATTGTGAATCACAAAGTAAACGTACGAAAGTCTCAAAAACTCCCACTAAGATTTTTGTCATATCCGGAGCGTTTACAACATTACCTTACTGTTAAAGACAAAATTTTCAGATCTGACCAACCCTTGTCTAAACGCACGTTGAGACTAAGGAAATATTATGATCACGCAAGACAAACCAGGAAACTTTTTGTTGCAACAATTTTTAGAAACGACAACGATAATAGGAGCTACGCAGAAGTCTCATTTCTTACGTTCACAGAATTAGGTTTATTGGATACCGGTGCCAGCATTAGTTGTATAGGCTCGGATTTAGCACAAACAGATTTTTCACATTTTCCCCAATTTGTAAAAACTAAAGGTCAAGTGCGCACAGCGGACGGAAACGGCCAAAATGTGATTGGTATGTTAGAAGTAATAGTACGGTACGGTAGATTGGAAAGAATGTTAAAATTATTTGTAATTCCCACGTTGAAGAAAAGATTAATATTAGGTCATGATTTTTGGAGAATTTTCGAACTTGCCCCATCTATAATTAGTTCGATCGAGATTGGTTCGGAAAAAAAGTTAGAGACTGATCCTAGTTCTTATTCTCTTTCGTATTCTCAAATTAGACAGCTGGAAGTCGTCAAGCAAATGTTTCCCAATGCAAGTCATCATCTCGGACGTACGTCCTTAATAAAACATCATATTGAGATTGGCGAAGCCAAACCGGTAAAACAACGTTTTTACGCTATTAGTCCCGCTGTTGAAAAATTAGTATACACGGAAATTGATCGTATGATTCAACTAGGAGTTATCGAACCAGCTGTTAGCGCCTGGAGCTCTCCTATTCGACCAGTGATAAAGCCCAATAAAGTGCGACTGTGCTTAGACGCTCGCAAGTTAAATACAGTCACAATTAAGGATGCTTATCCTTTGCCCAGCATTGACAGTATTTTTTCAAGATTACCCAAGGCAAATATTATTTCCAAAATCGATTTAAAGGATGCCTATTGGCAAATAGAATTAACCGAAGCATCTAAACCTCTTACTGCATTTACAGTACCAGGAAGACCGTTATATCAATTCAAAGTTATGCCTTTCGGCCTTTGTAATGCCACATCTACTATGAGTCGTTTAATGGATGAAGTAGTTCCTGCTGACCTTCGCCATTGTGTTTTTTGCTATTTAGATGATCTGTGTATAATTTCAGAGGATTTCTCATCCCATCTTTCAGTGTTAGCAAGAATTGCGGAGCAATTTCGGAAAGCTAATCTGTCCATTAACATAGAGAAAAGTCAGTTTTGTGTCGCAAGCATTAGTTATTTAGGATATGTGATAGACAGTAAAGGTATCTGCACCGATCCGTCAAAGATTGAATGTATTAAAAATTGGCCACCACCTAGGAATTTGAAACAAACTAGAGGATTTCTTGGAGTTTGCGGTTGGTATCGTCGTTTTATACCGAATTTTGCCGATCTCACTTATCCTATAACGGAACTGTTGTCAACAAAAAGAAATTTCGTTTGGACTACGGAAGCTCAAGCTTCTATGAATAAGTTGAAGGATCTATTAACTTCTGCCCCTATTCTACAAAACCCGGACTTTAATAAGAAATTTTTCTTACATTGTGATGCCAGCGATTATGGTATTGGCGCTGTACTTGTCCAATTATCAGACGCAGAGGAAGAGAAGCCTATTGCTTTCATGTCTAAAAAGTTAAGTCGTGCCCAACGCAATTATAGTGTTACTGAACGCGAATGTTTAGCCGTTATACTGGCTATAGAAAAATTTCGGTGTTATTTGGAATTGCAAGAATTTGAAGTAGTTACTGATCACTCTAGTTTATTGTGGCTAATGCGTCAACAAAATGTTTCTGGGAGATTAGCTCGATGGATTTTTCGCTTACAACAATTTAAGTTTAATATGTCGCATAGGAAAGGAAAAGAACACTTGATTCCTGACGCGTTATCAAGATTGCCCAACCTTTCGATAGAGGCGATAGAAATGGGTCCTATTATAGATCTGGACTCTGAAGCATTTTTGGACGATAGTTATATGTATCTGAAGAAGAAAATCACTGAAAATCCAGACAAATTCCCAGATATCAAAATTGTAAATAAACATTTGTATATTCGAACCGAACATGCCAATGGAGATTCTTATCAAGAGAAGCTTTCTTGGAAACTATGGGTACCGGATAAACTCAGAGTTGATGTTCTAAAACAAGCTCACGATAGCCATACCTCTTCACATTCAGGTATGCAGAAAACCATTGACAAGATACGTAGAACTCTTTTTTGGCCTGGTATGGTAAAGGATGTACGTGACCATATTCGTCAATGTGACACTTGTAAGGAGTCCAAGGCACCAAATTATACGCTTAAACCACCTATGGGACAGCATATTCCCACTTGTAGACCTTTTCAACGTCTGTATATCGATTTACTTGGTCCTTACCCTCGTAGCAAAAATGGATTTGTCGGTTTATTAATTGTTCTTGACCATTTCAGTAAGTATCATTGGTTACAACCTCTGAAAAAGTTTCGCACGGAGGATATACAAGAATTTTTGTTAAAACAGATATTTCATTGTTTTGGAGTACCGGAAACCATCGTTAGTGATAATGGTGTTCAATTTAAGGCAAATTCATTCAATTCTTTTCTTACTGAACTAGGCATAAAACATCAGTATACCGCTTTATATTCTCCGCAAAGTAACGCAGCTGAGCGTGTTAATCGTTCTCTGTTAGCTGCGATCCGTTCGTATTTAAAAAATCAGGATCAAACGCTTTGGGATCAACATTTAACGAGTATATCTTGCGCATTGCGATCATCGTTGCATCAATCTTTAGGTTGCTCACCCTTTAAAGCTTTGTTCGGACTGGACATGGTTACTCATGGTTCAGATTATAAACTTTTAAAGGAATTAAAGTTGTTACAGGAGCCTATAACACCGCTCAATCAGACTGACCAGTTAAACCTTTTGCGACAGGATATAGGAGAAAACATTAAGAAAGCATATGATCGAAATGTAGCACAGTATAATCTTCGCAGTAAGTCTGTCTCTTTTAAAGAAGGCCAAGAAGTTTTTCGCAGAAACTTCGCGTTAAGCAAATTCTCTCAGAACTTCAATGCTAAATTAGCCCCTAAGTTCATAAAATGTCGAATCAAAAGGAAGCTCGGAAACTGCTTTTATTTGTTAGAAAATATGCAAGGTAGAGAAGTAGGAACATTTCACGCTAAGGATATACGGAACTAATTCCCACTAATATGCTGCCTAACGTTGCATATTATCGGGTGGTGTAGCGTGCGCTAGTTTAAACTTTCAAATTTTTGAACTTAACGTCTTTACGCGCCACTTTGCCAATAGCGATTAATCAATAAATAAAAATATTGGTATCGATCGAGCGATAACCGCATAATAGGGGGATAGCGATAAATGATCTATCGTTTTTCTTGAGGTGGCAACGCGCTTCATTTTTTGGCTAGGCTTCATTTTCATTTTAATTCTGAGGAGAAAAGTGTTCAATAAAAAAAAGCTGTAGCCCAAATCTTTGGTTATAAATCATAGAAGGTATGTAGGTTAATTCGAATTTTTGCCCCGCCGCCATCTGCATCTTACTCCATATCTTAGATTGGAAACCTTACTTTTTCCGGCCAATATTGCTGGTAGCTTTCGTTTGGGAGGATTATTTTTTGGGAACCGGCGAGTTTACAAATATCCATTTCTGGTGCCGGAGCACGTGTATTCGAATTTTCGGTTGTCGTTGCCTTCTGGAATTGGCGTTCAGGACATTGAAAAGACACCGCCAACTAAACGCCGGCAGTGTCACATCGTTTCTAAGTTAAGGCTTACAGTGCGGCCAAACTGTCTCATTTCCCGAAAGGTGTCCTAACCTTCGGTGCACTGGATTTTTTCCAAATTCTGGATACTGCTTGCTGTTGCCCGATTTAGCGCATTCCATGTGACCACCTCGAAAGCTCCTACAATTGTTTTTTTGAAATTGACCTCGTTTTGAACGAAATCTTTAAGTCTCGATATTTTCATTTCTGATCTTATTTTTAAATTTCAAGTCCTAATCAAGTTAAACCAAAAAAAAAAAAAAAATGTAAATAAGTCAAATATGGAATCGATTAAAATCTCGTTAAGGTTATATTAAATAATTCGAGTCGAGAGTAACGTAAAATATAGTAAATGTAAAAGCAAAGTGAGTGAACGGAGTTAATGGTGGTCATAAAGCGCGAAGGAGAAATCATCATATAAACACCTTCCCACAGTGCATCGATGGAAGGCCTTTCAGCGAGTAAACTATGGGGTAAGTGCCTAGTGTATTAAGCAGTATCAATTCGGCGACTTTTAACCGAGTTTTTGCGAACTATGGAGAACGGTAGTCAATTGATACTCTGATTTTGTTGATGTAATTTCTATTTCAGCGTTTTGTGATCAACCAAATAATCGAATTGAATATAAAAAAAAATTTCCGTAAATAATGCTTGACTTGAAGAGCAATCAAAAGCAATGAGTGAATTTGTGCGACTTGAAAATTTAAAATAACTTTAAAGAATTTAAAACAAAAAAAAAAAAATTAAAAGAGAACTTGAAAATAAGATGAATAATTACAAGAAAAGGTTAACTTGATTCATTGGACATTCCTTCTACATTTTTTTATTCTATAATCTACTATATATTCTACCATAATTAATAATGCATAACTTGTAAGCTCTCTCGTATACTACTAGTTTTAGTCCCTATCATTCAATAGTTTTAATTTACTTTGAGTTCCATCGTTTTGCCAGACTGAAAGTTCGGAATCTCAAAATGTTGAGTCATACCAGACCAGCGGTTTAAGATTAGTCAGTAAATATTTCTTTAAAATTTATTCTGTACAACTCGAAATGCTCCTATCTGAAATTATAATGAAATTGAACATGATTGCTTAAGCTTTGAAATTAATTTTCCTAGTGACATGGGTACATGAGTTGATATCGATCAGTTTTTTTTTGGGAATCTTTACAAATGCCAATAAAGATTCATGGTTGGGAGGGTATAGAACTGATAAGGTACATCTACATCTTGACCTCAGTAACAGCTAGCTTGTGACCCAAAGGATACACCTTCATTTCTTTCGTTTTTTATTAACATGAATTATTTACTGTTTTCGTAAGTATTTTCGGCCCGACATTTGATTTTCATTTAAAGTTAGTTTCAGTAGAGATCCTAATAAAATTAAATTTTATACTTAAAGGTAGAGATTCAGCAAACAACCCCCCCACCCCGCAAGAGCTACGGAACCAGAGGATCTCGATCTGCTGCAATTCACCTACCGCCTTCGTTTGGTTATCGATAGATTTATCGTCGCTGTGATAGGAGAACCGATTATATAAAAATTAGGGCGCGCAACGAAAAACCGTATACGAAGGTTACAGATATTATTGTGCAGATTCCAATTTATTACAAAAAGAATGAGCGGAAGTTGCCCGTATTAATTTTTCTGTAGGACAATGAGTATTTTGAATGTCTCTTTAAAGCTCCAGCTCAGGATATAGTCACGATACTGTGCTACCACAGTTAATTAAATTAGTTAACGGATAATCCACAACCAATCTAATAATAAGATAAGTTTTCCAAATTTCTCTCAATTTATGTGTTAAATTTTGATGAAAGAAGTTGCTTTAATTTTTAATCGTTATTAAAAAAGTTTTCATACATGTTTAGAAATTTATATCTGCGGCATGTAAACTGATTATATTCAACGCAGTTTTGGCCAAAGAGTTGTGAATATTTAATAAGTTACAATTAAAATTTAGTTAAAATATGCATAAATCAACACAGTTAGCCCAAATGAGCAGTGGGAGGATAGAAACTAGCCACAATTCAGCAAATGATAGCACCTTCAACGTCATCACCACATCAGCAGGTGGCCATATCTAAACTATATATTTTTCCCACCTGCGTAGAATTTTTAACAAGCTGCTTTATTATTTATTGCGGTTAAATTGCAAAAACGCAGCAGTCAAAATAAGAGCAGCAACAAGGACCTTTTAACGGGATTAGAGGTTGTTTTGTGTTGCACCTGTTCCTGGTGTAATTTTTTTTTTTTTTTGTTTTCATTTCCCAATGTTGCTCCATTGTTTTGTAATTATGCGCCCCATTATGGGCGTGGCCGACTTGGAACTGGGATACACCCTCTCAGCGTGTGCTTTTCACGCTTGGGGACTTTCGTTTCGATTTTCTGCCTTCGTTTTGCTGCAAACAATTTTCACTTTCATTTATGATTTATGATTTTCAGTGTACCTTGCAACAACGTCCTTTAACAAAAAACAGAGGAAGTTGAGGACAGAGAGAGAGAGAGAGAGGGAGATAATTATTAAATTCTAGCACATTTTGTGTAAAATTTATCTAACCGCCTTTCTTTTAAATGAATAGAATATTTGAACTTAAGCGCTAAAATTATCCAACACTGTTTGATAGAGATGAGAGAAATTTTAACTATTGTTTTGGCTAAAGTGAAATGCAAATCAAATAGTTGCTTACATTGTTTTGGATACAACGAATATTTTTCAGACTCAAGGGGACAAACGATTTATGTCAAAAATTCAACAAAAAACGTTTTTACTATTATTAAGTGAACTATTTTTTGCGGTCTTTTTGCGGTCGATAAGGAATAAACAGTCGATAGCGTGCCGCAAACAATCGATAAATAATCGATCGACAATCCGCGCCTATCGTTGGCATATCGACTATTATTGTTTATAGACAAAGTTTCAAAAATTTGTTGTTCTAAATTTTCATTGTAAAATTATGGATATTCAGCCTAAAAGAACTGAGGAACTTTTACTCGAACAGGCAAAAACTCCAATAACCTATGATCGGTATGTCACTTCCATAAATATGTTTAATACATAACTAACAAATCTACGTAGATGTCCAACCATAATGATTACTCCTGCTATGATGCCCCGCACAGAGCCTCGTCCACTACGCACTAGAGAACTGCTAGAAAGGCAACAACAAGAGGAACTAAATAGACGAACATCTAGCTCCGCCTCTAAAATTCTAAAGGATCCAATGAAAGCCAAAACTTCAATGGATGCAATTGATGCACCATATTCATACACTGCGTATTATCCGATACGAACTAAGGAGCTGCTCGAGCGGCAACGACAGGAAGAACTTGGTAGACGATCGGCTTTTGCAACTAAAATTTTTTCTAAAGCATCAGCAAAACGAGCGCCGAATGTGGTAAAAACCCCAATAAACCACGAACGGTACGTCACCTACACTAGTATATTAAATCTATAACTGAAACATTGTGTGTGTAGAAATCCAACCATGGTGATTACTTCTGATATGATGCCCCGCACAGAGCCTCGTCCGCTACGCACTAGAGAACTGCTGGAAAGGCAACAACAAGAGAAACTAAATAGACGAACATCTAGTTCCGCCTCTAAAATTCTGAAGGAACCACTGAAAGCCAAAACATCAATTGATGGAATTGAATCAGCGCCAACATTAGCTACCGCTCCATACTATCCGGTTCGAACCAAGGAGCTGTTGGAGCGGCAACGACAGGAAGAACTTTGTAGACGAACAGCTTCTGGAACCAAAATTAGTTCTACAGGATCAGAAAATCGAACTCCAAGTTCAAGAATTGCAATAAGCAGGCGGGCTTTGACTTTTACACAAACTCCAGATATACCACCAAACGAGATGGCCAACAAAATCAAACTCCTGGCATCACAGCTGCAACAAGTGCATGGTTTAGAGAGTATAACAGAATCCAAATTGCGTCAACTGACCATAATGGATTTCCTAAACATATTGAATCATACGCTTCCTTGGAGTGGAGCTATCGCAAGAGATTTTAGATTGGATAAGTCCAACTATGTGAGTGAAACGGTCAAGGCCCTGGAAAGGCTGAAATATCCTTACAAAGTGAGCAAAACGTATCTCAAGATGCCAGGAACCCGGCATGAACTAAACGCCACCATAGAAATAATTGAATTTCTAGTGGATTTTGGTTTAGTTGGAAATAAGTCCAAGACTTTTAAACTATCTAATAATCAAACAGATGCAACTAACCAATCGCATTCGGTTGCAAAAGTTGAACTTGATTCAGTAAATCATGAGCTCAAACATTGCTCAATTGATCCGAAATTGGCACAAGTTTTAACTGACAAGAACCGAATCGAAAATGATTTGAGTAGCACTCAAACCGCTCTTGAAACATTGTTAAAACAATCTGCTGACCATTCACTAAAATTTTCTCAACTTTTTTCTGATCCTGATCAGGTTAAGAAAAATATAGAAAAATACGATCTTAAAACATTGTTAAAACAATCTGCTGAGCATTCGCTAAAATTATCTCAACTTTGTGCTGATCAGGATCAGCTTAAGAAAAATATAGAAAATCTACAACATGTTATTCAAAACTCAAATCCCAATACTTAATCTTGAAATGAAACACATTTGAAAGAAACAAGTTGAAGAGACATAAGTTTTTAATTTCAAAGGACCTGATATATAGTCTCAAGAATCCCTAGAGGAAAGCTTCTTAAAAAAGCTTCTTCCCTTACTGCAATCAAGTATGCAAAGAGGCCGCCCAGCTTAATGATTTTAATATATTTATCTTTACAGTAATTATATCATAAGTTATTCTAATAAAGAGATTTTTATATTGTTAATTAAATTCATTAATTGTTGGTCAAAACAACTGACAATTGCATGGACATTTGAAGAATTCCCTGCACGATAAGAGTATACACAATAAATGGGAAATAAAGGATAATAAAATTTATATTTAGAATGTATTTTCCCATAATTTACCTACATATGCTAAAACATTTTAAATCATTGAAAGATTTTCTCTTTATGTGGTGCATAGATATCAATTTCAATGTCAAAGAATTAAGCTTAAGTTAATCTAGAAATATATTTGTAAAGCTCGCTTTAAATTTTCTTACAACTCTGTGAGTAGGTGTGAGGGAAAGAGATGACGATGACGAAGGAAAATGTCAGAAAAAGGGGCTGAAGAAGTTGAAGAGAAAGAGCATTCCACTACTGGGGTTTTAGGATTTATAATACGTTTGTGTTTGTGCCTTAGAGTGGAACTAATAATCTTATTACTCAACTGGAAGATATGCAAGCTAGCATTTAGAAACTGTTGCAGCTCAGTTTATTCCACACACAGTGCGTGTGTGTGTGTGTGTGTGTGTCTGTGTGTGGGGCACACCCATCCAGTAGCTTGGCAATTAAACAGTGTGTTGCATAAATTATTTTGTTGTGCGGAGCTAAATGTTTAAAGCCAACAACCAGAAATGCAAGGAAGTGTAATAAAATACATGAATTAGTGTAATGGAAATGCAAAATCCCAGACAACAAACCAAAAACTCTTACACAAAATGCAAATTCAAAATTTTACTCATCAAACAACACTAAGAAAATGTTGCACAAATTAAACAATAACAGAATGAAAATATAATCCCAAAAATGTTTATACTTTACCTACAACAATGTACATGTGTGTGTGTGTATTTATGCACATATTTTCTGACTATGATAATTGAAAAAATAACTTCAATTTGGCCAAAAATTAACTATTTAACTTTTATTTCAATTCATATCTCTTGTGAATGCAATTACATTAAAGTGAGTTTTGCTAAAATGCAAATTGTTTGTGGGGTAAAAAAATATGGCTAATGTACTTTACCAGCTTTATATAAATTAAAATTATTATAATTATATTAGTTGCATCATGTGAAATTGAAAAATATTAAGCAATTTAGTTAGTTGAGACAACAAAAATTTTCTTGCATTTATTTTGAAGTAAAATAAAGCATAATTTGATGTAAATTTGGATTTTGAAACCTTATAAATTCATAATATTTACTTTTCTAAAGCTGCATAAAATCCAGTTTGGATTTACTTTAAAAAGATATCGAAATCTAGACAAAATATTGAAAAAGTGGGAAAAATTATCTATTCAAAATGTTGGCGTTTCAACTCGGTCTAGAAAAGTTCGGTGGGAATTATTTTAGAAAATAAAGTGATTGTTGTGTAGGAAAAAGGCTTTGAAAGGTATTTTTTCCCAATCTGTTTCTATTTTAGTTCTTAAATGTAAACATATTAGACTGCATCCTATTACTGATAAACTTTGACAACCTTCTTCATTCATGCCCCTGATAAAGAAATTCCAGGGAATATTTTTACTTTATACTATGAAGGCGCTTCAACTTCTGATGTGAGTTTTTTATGATCCATATCTTGACTAAATTTCAGTCGTAAATACATACTCTTCATTATATCAAAGCTTAAGATCAAGTAATTACATAGTTTATCATAGATCTTCTGGCTTCAAGTAGGGAAGATCATTTGAGTTTACCTTTTTTTTCCTGGGCCCAAAGTTATAGATAAAAAGATGTCATAACTTTCAAGTATATATATATAATATATTTATACATATATAACTCATTTGTCCCTAATTGCAAAGTAAGGTTCATATAGTTGGATTAGATTATAAATAGTCAAATACAAAAATTTTCATGTTTTTCTGACAAATTCGATTATTTTGAAAACTTTGTAAAGATTTTTCGAAAATATAATTGTAAATATTTTGTTCTTTATGTTGTGTTCCTTGTTTTGTTTTCTTTTGCTCTTGAATTTTTATTTATTTAATTTTTTTTGGCATTTCTTCTGTGACCTAAACAAAAGTAAGCTTTTTTTCTATAGAAAATGGAATATATGTATTTCCATATAGTTTTTCCTTTTTTTTTGATCTCCACTGTGCTAAAGGAAAATCTTAAATCTAAAGTTGAATTTGATTTTGTCCTTGACTATGTTTTTATGAATAAATTTACTAAATTTATATGTAACTAGTGTGTGTTGTGTCATAACTCGACTTATTCTTGTCATTCTCTCCCTTCCCCTTCTCCCTCTCTTTCTGCCAGTGTGTGAAAACCAAAGATACTTGGCTCACCTCTTTTTGAACTTGTCTAACTAAAACTTTGGCTAAATAATTATGGTTTAGGTGAGAGAGTGAACTATGTAAATTATATAATATCATAAAGCAAACTCTTACAGAGACACAGCAGAAACCGTCACAAAGGTATTCAAAGAAGTGAAATATATCGCACATCGTAAACTTGGCAACTTAAGCCAATAAGGAAACAAAAGTTTAAAGCTGCAAAATTATTAGAGGTTAAAGTAAAAAAGGTCCTGGCCAACAAAATTTACTCTTACAATTTATTTATTTATTGACTTTTTCTAAATTCCAATAGAGACAATGACCTTTCGGCTGATTGATTTAATTGACAAATAATTGATCAACTTGTTGATTAATTTTATAAAGTTTTATAAAGTGGTTAGTTAACTCCAGAGACTAGAGTTTTAGGAGTTGCTGAATTAAGAGAAGTTAATAATAAATGTTTTTTATATCAGTTAAGATTTACTAATGGAGTTAATTAATATTTAGTTTACGTTAAAATAAACTCTTAACTCAACCATGACTCAGATTAGATAACTTAACAAATAGCCAAGTCTCTCGGCTTAATTCAAGTGACTATATTTTGACATCTTTAAAGTATATTTTTGACATCTTTTTATTAGACCAAAAAGACGTTGCCAAACGGAAACCAAAACATTTGCTGCTGTCAGCTAAAAGTAGTAAAAATATACAAATTGCCATTGAAAAGTTTCTCTTGCATTGCCGTTGGTCAAAAATAGAAAAAAAAGAAAAGGAAAAACTATTTATATCGCCAAGTTAAGTTAAACCTACAAATCGCGCCACGAAAGCAAATCAAATTTTGTATGCGAAGCAAGGAGCAAACTGCACTTTTTATTTTTTACTTGTGGGTTCGTTTTCGTTTTTTATTTCTTCTTTTGGTCTTTCACTGGATATGACTAGCTGACTAACTGTTTTCTATAGACTTCCGTTGTCCCTGGCTTACCACTTGAAGGAAAAAAACACACAACATTGTCAACTGCAGTAACAGGCAGCAGCTGAAATGTTAGAGGGGAGTGCACTGAAGTGAAGAGTTCGCCATGACGATGTCCAGAGCCGATGTCGAGTCATGCCGTTGCAATATTTATGCAGTTTAACTATGTTCAGTTCGCCATGTTTGACAGATTTGTGATACCCTATACAATAGATTTACCTATTTTGGGGGCCATGCACTACACAAATGTCTTTGTTGGTTTTCTTGGTTTTTGTGACTAGATTTTTTACTGGAGAATCTGGAATTGTAATACTTGCACTTTGACTATTTTGTTTATTTCATATACCAAATAGAGTTTAAACAAATTTAAGCCCTAAAAACTTGAACAGTAGTAATAATAAATTCAATCATTTTTAACGATTCTCATTATATCTTTAGGAAGAAGTTGAAACTTAACTTACTTACCATTAAACTTTAATCGATTCCAAAATCTAAATATTGTCTCATTATTTACAGTTTTTTTCTATTACTTTTAATCAAATAATTTGGTTTCTCATTCTTTATTTTCAATAATTTATATTTCTTCTTTCAGTTGATATAAATTTTTATAAATAAATATTCTTTATCAGGAGGATCATTAAAAAGAATTAAAGATGTGAAACGGCTAAGAAGGCATAATCAGCTCTTCAGTTTCAAGTAAGACAATAATAAAGATTATTTTATCTTTTATTTTATTAAAAGTTATAAGTACTTCTAAACCATTATTCCTTTTTAATGTAGATTTTGGTAGATATTGCAGACTGTCAACTTAACTATTTTGCAAGGACTATTGCCATCGGCATAGACGATAACTGCATCTCTACACTATCCTGGGACTCGAACTTCAGTTGCCTTTATGAGTGGGCCACTTAGACATCTTATTTACCGAGGACTATATATGGCAACATATTTACATAAGTCTGCAAAAGAATAACTTTTGCTGCAAATTAAATGATATAGTACAGCCCCTTGCAGAGCGTTAAGTTCCATTCTTTTTGTTCGAAATTTGTCCAATTTAAAGGGAAACTTATAACAATTCATATGATTTAACTCATTTAAAGACGAAGCTTTATTTGGATTGTTTTTTTTTTTTTATTGATTGAGTCACCTCAAAATACTTGTACACATCGTAGAAAAATATTTCATACCTTTTAAAATTTAATAAAATTGTTTGTAAATCATTTCCATTCCCTATCCTCTTTGTGTCAATTGTCAATTGATAGATTTATATTTATATGTGTCCATATCGGTTGAAATTTAATTTGTTTTCACAATATATTTGTAATGTCAACAAACAAAAAAACTAAAGTGGCATAAAAAGTTTTTTTTAGGGTATTTGTAAACTTTTGTTTTTGCCATTTGTATCAGTTTTGTGGCAACAAATTTCAACGGTATTTTGCGTCCCATTTTGGGCTTGAAGTGAAGCTGGCAGGACAACCAAAAGCTGTAGCAGGTGGCGCGTGCGTTGCGTTTAAACGGCAATTGCATTATCAGTAAATTATATCTGCGGTTGGGATGGGCGTGTCGGAGCTGTCCAGGAGAAGGAGCAGCAGCAGGAGTATAGGAGGAGGAGGTAGTTGTGTCTGTCTTTGCCTCACATGTGTTGGCCGTGTTTACGGGTCGCCTGTGGCCATGTTTGCCTTGGCTTTGGCAGGATGTTGTTGCTGGGTTGTGTCTACTTCTGTGAGTTCCTGCTGGAACGTTTTGCCATTGCTCCTGCTTGTTTGTGTGCGCCATTTTTGGCGCTTTTCCTGCTGATTTATGCAAAACTGTGGCATTTTTCAATTGCATTTTACGCCCTTCCTGCAAGTGTTTGCTTCCCTTTGCGTTTGTTCGTGCCTGTTTGTGTAAATGTACAAATGTGTGTGAGTGTGTGTGTGTGTTGTACAATTTTCACACATTTGTGCAACTTTGCTTTCTGAAATGTGCAACACATTGCCCTGCTTATTGTTAGAGCAACACCAGCAGCAGCATCTTTTCTCTCATTCTGTTCCCAGTAAACTGGATTTTTATTGCCAAGCATGTCTCTCCTTTATATTCATCCTCCTTCCCAACCTACTCACGATGTGCATAAGGATTCATGTATCTAACGTATCCACGCTTGGTTTTGCGCATTTACTACCAAGTTATAACTTTCACGTGGGTTGCTTTAGTAGTAGTTTTTATTCCATTTTTTTGTTTTTTGCATACCTTCTTTGCCTTTGCATTTGAATTACGTGGCAAAGCCCATAAAAAACCTATGAGGCCATGAAACACTGCGAGGGGTAAAGGGGTGTGGGTCTGGGGAAGCCAATCTCTATTTGCGATTTGTGGTGCGTGTCACAGTTTATATGACCATCCTGAATATAGTTTATAGGATGAAATCTCTTAACCTAAATGGCGTGTGAATTTTTTACTTAAGTAATCTTACGATGACTCGAAATAAAGCGAAATTTGACGCTTAAATTAATATCCTTTTTCATTTTAAGATGTTTTTTAAATGCCAATTTAGTGAAAACATATGCAATATTTGGTAAAATTTAAAAATAAATCATTAAAAAGTTGAACTACCTTTTCGTGCCGCCAGCAATACAAATTTTTTGTTTTTTTAGCTCTGATTTGTTAATTAGCTTCTATTTTGGCAGCTAATTGCAGAGAAAACATGACCAGAATCATACGCACTGTTGTCCCACACCCAAATACATCCTGTTGCATAATCAATGGCGTTAGCATTAAATGTGTGCTATTTTGGGTGAGAGAGAGAGAGAAAGATAGAAGGAAGCCATTGAAAGTACAAAATAAATTTATTGCCACATAACTCAATGCTGGCTAGTGACGATGATGCATGGAAAAGCAAGAAAAGAGAAAAAAATCCCAGCCAAAAATTTTCTAAATATGAATGAATGTGAATTGCAATTTATGATGGTATTTTTTCTTTTTTTTTTGTTAGTTTGGGATCGGTTAAGAAATTGAAATTGAGGCCAAGGCCATAGTTTTGCTGCCAAAAACAGCAAGAGTAGCAGAGGCATCCACCACAAAGAATATGAATACGACAACGGAAACGGAAATGCAATTGTCACGCACACATTGAGAGGAGGAGAAGGCGAACCAACCAAAAGCATCACCAACTAGAGATAGATAACGAAACGTCTCCATTCGAGTGAAATTTTAATGGAAAACTGGTGTACTCGTCGTCGTTTCTATTTCTATACACAGTCTCGGGGCATAGAGTTAATAAAAGGGCAACCCCGAAAGGGCCAACTGACAGGCATCAACAACACTAACAAGACCATAGACATAGAATGGGCTGACCAGCAAGTGGCAGTGATTTTTTGCAATTGACTAGCTTCCCCCCATCCCTCCTCCCACATAAAACATCCATAACAATGTGGCAAAGTGTGTGCCAGTGTGTTAAAGGTAAAAGGCTAGCTTGAGTTAAATTTAATCTAACTAAGAATGAACTTTTAATCATACGCCCTGTTTTGCCTTATGTTCAGTTGCAATATATATTTCATATTTACCAATGTGCAACTACACATTTTTCCTTAACACAGTATAGGGATACATATGAGGTAGTGTCCCCCTTTTGGCCAATGCATAAATCTTTGCCTCTTGTTTAATCTTTCAATTTGCATATTACATAATTGCTTGGATGGTCCAAGTGTCCAAACAGGCAGACAGAGGGGGAGTAAGAGGGAGAGAGTCCATGTTCCTATGCGATCATCAGGGGTCTTGGTTTATGCTGAAGCTCTATACAATATTTGCATGCATGGAGAGAAAGGGGAAAAGGTTTACTGGTCAACTGGCAAACACTTGACGTGCGCTTATGCGGCACAAGTTGCGCATACGCCGAGTTGGCCACTTATTGAATATGCTGATGCACCCAATATGCAGGTGTAGGATGCTCTGCCCTTTAGCTCTCTCGCTCTATCTCTGCGTTGTTGATATATGTCACACAGACTTGCAAAATAAACTGCAGTAGGGGGTGTAAGTGTGTGTGTGTGTGTGTGGCCTACTTACTCGTCTTGATACCTCCTGAATAGGCGTTGATACAGTTGTTCTAACAGGATTAGCTTTAGCTTTTACATAGACTTGGAAATGGACATGTGGTTTTGATGGATTGATTGGCCACAAGCCTATTTACTCTACAACCTACAAATATGCTTCTACCTATGTATACTTATACTTATATAATAAGATTGTACTTTAGATTGTTTTTGAGGTTTTGCAATGAAAAGGAAATTAATGGATGGCAAGTATATAGGAAATCTGCCATCTGCACTGCAAACAAAATCTCTGACATGGTTGACTATTGGTCAAATCCTATAATTGATTTTGCCCTTAACAACACTTGCCAACTAATCGCATAAAAACAGGTCCAATGCTTCGTTATGCAAATTGAAATTCTTTCATATTTTGTCAAACGTCGTTCAGGAACATTATTTGCTTTTGTCCATTCATATTTTGCCCACAAAACTGTCTAGTTAAATCAATTCCAGAATTATGTTGTTAGCAATCCAATTGATTTTAGTCCTGTTTAAAGTTTACTTATTAATAAAATAGCTAGCATTGGTTTTGAAACTTCTTTTAAAGTACTTTAATGTGTGGCGGGTTTCAAAAAGAGTTGAAAATTTATGGATTTATAATTTATGAAATTTTATTATTTTTCGAACGGATGGGACATATTTTAATGGGAATATTGTCTTTTAAGGACTTGGTGCATCTCGATTTTTGTTTTAATTGAAGAATATACTATAAGGACAGAGTTTTGATGCAGAATATATGTATTGTTTTTTCTATTGAGATGATGTTTTATAAATGTCTTCAATTTTATTGCAATGAGCCCAATCTGAATTTGGAAAAGAAAAAAAAACATTCTATAATACAATTTTGAGCCAATTACAACAAAACTAGGACAAACTTTACACCAAAAATTTCCAATTAAATTCAAAATAAAACTCAAATTTTTGTATGTAATTTTTGGACTTCTAAATATCATCGAAAGTAAACCATAATTTGGAAATCTCTCTTGCTCTCATATTATTGGTAATTGTAAGGATAAAGAGATGCCAAAGTCTTAAATGGTCCTTTAATTATTATTAATATTTTTATTCAAACAGAAGCCAAAAGGCTTAAATACAATCACATTTTGAAATAAATGAAAAGAAATCAATTAAATTTTGTTTCACTTAGAATTAAGTGTACTTACTTTTGACTTCATAGCTGTTTGATATTGAGAAATCATCGTAATTTCCCAAGTTGTTGTCCTGCAACCTAGTAAATATTTATATAAATGAAACTCTTCATATAAATAACTGGCTTCGTGGAACCCCATTAATTAGGGCGTGACAGCAATTAAAAATAAAAAAAAGAACAAAATTTAAGCAAACAGAAGTAAACAAAAATCTCAACTTTTTACCACCTAACAATTAATTAAATTAGTATTCGTTTTTGTTTCTTACAACTTTTTTTGTTCTCCTATTTAATTGTTGTGCAATAGACACAGAAAAATACCTTTTACAGAAGATGGTAAAGTGGGGAATAAAAAAGTTGTAGCAGAAGCTAAAAAGTAAAGTAAACAAATAGAAAAATAAAACCAATCTAGAAGAAAATAATGAAACGAGAAATGGTAACCATAATCAAAGACAAAGAAGGTGACACGCAAAGTGGAAGTAGGTGAAGTGGCCAAGGAATGTCAGACCAGTCAGACCAGGAGCAGGTCAATGGAAAGAGGTCTTGGTTCGCCTGACAAGTGCAAAAGCAGACGTAAGCATAAAAACAATTAAAACTTTGACTAAAGTCAAAGGCAAGCGGCCAACGGCCAATGGCAAAGTCGAGGCAATTAGCTTGGGGCATATAAAAACCAGGCAAAAAGGAAACTCCAAGTCCTGTCTGTCTTGTGCTTTCGACACTTTGCCCCGTAGTAGTTGTGTGGCCAACGATACTGATACCGAACAAAACAATGATTGACAGTTCATTGAAACTAACGCCAGAACCATTGATAGCCCATAGTTTCTATCGCATACCACGCATCTCGGGCTTAATTGTGGGCATTTGGCCCCGATGGAATCGTCCTTGGTATATCTGTTTGGTATTTCTTTTCAGTTTCTTTGTGGTTTTAGTTGGTGCTATGGGGGAGAATCTCTATGGATGTTTACACCTGGACAATTTGGTAATTGCCCTGGAGGCCTTCTGTCCCGGCAGCACCAAGGCCGTTTGTGTATTGAAAATGACCATATTCTTTATGCATTTGCCACAATGGCATAGCCTGAGTGAACGTCTACGCCACATGCTTTATGAGAATCAAGATGAGGTTAGCCAACGTATGTTAGTTGGTCTCTCGACGACAGCGAATCGCCTTAGTCTGTTGCTCCTTGCATCTGGCAGTATGACCAATACAGCATTCAATGTTCAGCCTTTGATAATGGCCCTGTATCGTTGGTGGCAAGAGTTGCCGGGACAAGTGGAGTTGCCATTTAATATCAGGTTAGTGGTCAATGTGTACAAAGAACTGGGAATTTAAACGAGTATATGAATACCTTGCTGTGGAATCCAACTAAAAATGTGTTTCTTTGTTTACCTTTTGGAATTTCTGTTACAATTGATGCAATTCCTGTACCTTATCGACAAGCTGTTTCAATCAAATCTAACACTTTGCTCTAATTCCTTCATTTCTGTGCCTTTCTGTGTCTATTTCTTCGATGTCTAGTTTGCCCGCCTTTGCCATCCAGCAGCCCATGTTTCCGTTCACCTATCTGCTGTTGACTGCATCCGGTTTCTGTACTGTATTCACATTCAGTTTTGTCGATGGTTACTTTCTCTGTAGTTGCATGTACATTTGCGGAGTCTTTCGGCTCGTGCAACAGGATATTCGCAGAACATTTGATGATTTTAAGGAAGGTGAATGAAATTGTGGAATAATGGTTTTCAATGATTTTTCATGGGTTTTCATGGTTTTTCCATGCAGTGAATGTATTTACAACTTCCATCAACAATGGCATACGGCAAAAGCTACAAATTATCATCGAAAGACATAATGCTATTATCGATTTGTGCACGGACCTAACGAGCCAGTTCACCGTTATCGTTTTAATGCATTTCCTGTCCGCAGCTTTTGTCCTGTGCTCGACCATTTTGGACATCATGTTGGTAAGTAAGCCCTTTTTGGTCTCTCGGACCTGGTCGACGTCGCAATGGCGGCCGTTTAAAAGTTTTTCTCTGTTTGTCATGTATTTCGGTTTCTGGGTTTGGCCTTTGCCTTCGACGGAAAATTTATAAGCGCCTGAATTGCTACTGTTACTGTGCCAAAAACTTTTTAATGCGCCTTTCACACGTTTTCCGGCGGCACTTGGGTACAAACTCACTGGTTTTACAAAGTGCGAGGGGTGGGAGGTGAGGTCGGGTGGTGTGATGCGGTCGCCAAAAGGGAGTTCCTGGAAACCGGATAAATATCTGCATGCATGGTTCTTTTGGTGTTTCGCTTCTAAAGTGGTTTTTGAGTTACTTGTTTATCTTGAGTTATGTTTAACTAAATGACGAGCGCTTTAGTGCTTTAGAAAAAATGAAATCTAATATTTTATTTACAAGAGTATTTAAATGTGACTAAAATTTCAATGAAAATAGTTAAATATTTATAGGTAGAACCATGCCTTATGCTTGAGGTATGTATATGAGGTAGATCGTTCCTTTCTATGAGTAAAGAGAGAAATAGTTTTTCTAGGAATCAAAAACACAGCAGAATACCCAATATGAACTTAGCAAGAATGTGAATTGTGAACACATTTTGATTAAGAAGTTCTGGGGTCTCAAAAACATCCTTCACTGCCACGATGATATCTGTCGATGAGCTACTAATATCATTTGAATAATATGAAAAGTTACTTACTAAAAAAAAAATTTACCTTTTAACAGCTTGTACGTTTTTATTTATTAAAATTGCTTGCAGACTATCTCCTGCTCACGTCCCTAATAATGGATGATTAATTAACTTAACTTCCTGTTAAATAAGTATTTACCTTAATGCTACATATAAACAATCCAATGAAGCAAATATAATTTATTTCATTTTTTTAAGCTTTAAGTTGGCTACCTTACCTTATTGATGGAATAGGAAAAAAGGTTATAATGAAGAATTCGATATGAAGAAATATTATTTGCTTTCTTCCGATTGGAAAAACAAATATGATTATTTGCAAACTAAAAAGAATTGTTCAACGTATTGTCTGCCCATTATTCATATATATTTACAGCACTTTACCTTAGCATTGGAAATTCATGATTTTGAGTCTATAATTAAATCGGTTTCAAGTACAAAAGTAAATAATTTAACTGGAATTCGTTATGCCATTACTACAAGTGGACCCTTTAACTAAGAATCTTTCTTTTCATTTATTCTCATGTGTTTTTTTTTTTGTGGTTCCCATTTGCAGAACACATCATCATTGAGCGGCTTAACCTACATCTGCTATAGCATTGCGGCATTAACCCAACTGTTTCTATATTGCTATGGCGGGAATCATGTCAACGAAAGTGTAAGTATTACTTTTTGTGCGGTTCACTTTTGGGTTTTTTCTGTAATTTCAATTTGGCATAAGCATAAAAAATGATGGCGTACTTGTGATAAAATTTTAATTACACAACAAATTGTTATAGCAATTGCTCCTCCACTTTCCACATTCTACCACACCCCCCGCATGGCAACCAACCAGTTTCCTTTTGATATCTATTTTTCTCTCTGTCATGTTTGCCAGAGCATTGCCGTGGCGGACGTGCTATACGAAATTGAGTGGTATAAATGCGATGCCAGGACTAGAAAAATGATTTTAATGATATTGCGACGTTCGCAGAGGGCTAAAAGAATTGCGGTGCCATTTTTTACGCCCTCATTGCCAGCCTTCAGTTCGGTAAGAAGAGACGAGACAAGTGATTAGAATGGCACTCATAATTTTTGATTTTGAAAATGAAAATGTTAGCAACAAAAAATATTGTGCACTGAGCAGAGCTTGATGTATTATTTGACCTCTGACCTAGGGTCCTTTTGGCTTTTTTCCAAGTGTCTACACATTTATTTTCAAAATTTGATTTCTTTCGTTTAAACTTTGCAGTGAAATTGAGTGAATAACTATTTACAAGTTGATTTTAATTTCATTAACCCAAGTGATTATTTATAGTACTTTTCTTTCCTAGTGATTCCTTATTATCTGATAACAAATAGTTAACCAAGTCAACATTGATACTCATACATCTATTTTGCTCAGTGTACTCACATTTCTATTCCTATGGCATCCATAAAAATTTATTTGTATTCTCTTTTTTCCGTTTTGTTTTTCTTTTTTTGCCCTCTCTTAGATACTCAGCACAACTGGCTCATATATCACACTGCTGAAGACATTTCTATAAGCCTACGTGGCGTATGATTGATATCCTGGGATTGCAGATTTGGCATTGCAATTCCAATTCAAATTCAAATTGAGACAAAGCGATACGAGCTTATATGTTACATTCGCTTACCATTCATGGCCCTTCTACTTCTTCAATGTTTATATAAATTAAACAAAGAAATTTCTCATCCTGCCCCAGTCTGGCAGTCAGTGCAACAAGTTGTCTTTTTTTGGGTGTTATGGTAATTATTTTTATTTAAAAACATTACGAATCAAAACTAATGAAAAACACTTGCGGCTATGGATGCTTTAATTGGGTCAACATTTCGCGTTTTTATGGCCCCACCGAGCTCAACCTATAATCATTTTATCCTGTTGGGCCTGCAGGGACTGTTAGCAGCATTCGTTGCTGTTGTTATTATTATTATGATTTTTTCCCCAACGAATATCAATTAAAAATTTGTCTTGAATTTCAAGCATCAACTGCAGTAGAAGGGACGCCTGCTTGAGACGTTTATTAAAATTAGTGAAAGTTTTTCTTGTCTCATCTGCTTGAAGGCTGCTTTTTCTACTTGTGGAAGAAAATTAATTCCTACATTTTCTAGCGAGAGTGGACTGAAAAGTTACTAGTCTTTTAAAGCTGTATTTAACCCCTTAACTGCCCCTATTTGCTTGCTAACTTGAATTGAACACAAAACTAAGTGAAGCTCACTTTAAATTTAAATTTAATTGGTAAATATCAGTTCTGAGAAGGCAAAGTACAAGCTTAAGAAAGAAAGAATTCGTTTACTTTTCTGCCTTTCCTCGTATTTATATGTATCTATGCAAATTGTGTTTTAAACAAAATTATGCAAGTAATAGAAGCATCTATTTAATGCTCGATATTAAACATCAATTAGGTTAATTAACTGAAGTGAGCTTGGCCAGAAATTAGCTACCTTTATAACAACTGCCATATGGTAATTATTAAGGGGATAAACATTTAAACATTACAAATTTAAGTAAATATTTTACACTGGTTTATATTTCGCCTGAAGGTCATCTTTCCAGACTTTCCAAATGCAAAATATAAAGAATGAATATAATGAATACACTAAATTAAATTTAAATTACAGGAAGCGATAAATCAGGCTGATTATTGATATTGAAAGAATTGTCAGTTATACCAAGTCCTTTGAGTTCACAGTCTCTAAAATCAACTAACTTTTGGCAGAGAAAAGACATACCAATCCTAAATAATTTGTTTTTAAATCGCATTGTTTGATCCCTCTCGATCTATTATGAATTTTGATATTTCTAAGTAAACTCTTTAAGTAATAAATGAATATACTCCATATAATCAATCAAAATAAATTTTTAGACAAACTGTATGTTTGGCTTTTGGTTAGTTAGGTCATAAGTTTCTTTAGGGGATCCTTATTAAGCATAAATTAATTCATTAAAAACTCTTACCATAGGTTCAAATTTATTTGGGCTGAAAAGCGTTAAAATTGTTTGTGTATAAGCCAAATTGATAGATTTTTCATTTTGTTATTTATTGAAAGAATTCATTCCATTGATTTATTTATTTTTTAGGTTTCTCATCACATAAATTATCTAAAATCTGCATTTTTTTTTGTTTTTGTTTAGTTGTTGCTTAGGTTTAGTAAATTCATGCCTACAATTACTAAGTTTTGTATTATTTTTTATTACAATTCATGACAAATGAAATTGGGTAAAAAGTTTACGCATAAGTTTTTACGCAATTTCATTTAATTACACCAACTAAAGAGTTTGTGTATAGTTTTTGATATTAAATTATTATTTATATATACGTTTATATATATGTGTATACTCGTTAATAGTAGATATATGTTTTAGTTTCTTTTACTTTTAGGGGTTGTGTCCACATTTGTTTTGTTTTTTTTTCTTTCTTTGTTCTAATTATATATTACAATTTTGTGAGTGTCTGTGGATTTTTGTGAGAGACTGTCTGTTGGAGCCTTTTGCTGCAGGAAAAAGTGAAAACAATAATGAAATAAAACAGTAAGACACATACAGATACAAATGTATGAAAAACAGCCGCATCCTTGTGGTATTTACACAGAGTTGTCTCCTGTCCTTTGCACGGCTCTTGCTTCTGCTTCTCCTCCTGCTCCTCCTTCTCCTACATCGCCACCTCCATTTTACTGGTTCTTCTGTTGTGCATTTTTCATGCCTTTTCACTTTCACTTTCTCACAATGAAATGTAAATATTACAAAAAGAAACACATTATGCTTGAAAGGCAAAAAGATGAGAAATAAAAAAGGGAATACAGAAGAGAATAAGAGAGATAGGGAGAGAGAGAGAGAGAGACCAAAGGAAAATAAAAAATAAAGAAAGAAATGTCTGCCTTGTTTGCCTTTCCCTTTGGCAATCCACAAAAAAAAAAAAGGAAAAACCAACGCAAAAAAATATATGTTTATATATAGAAAACGAACTCGAAATGCCATATAGTTTCCTAGCTGCAATAACGATGTTAAGCGATGGGAGGAGGGAAACCTCTGCTGAGAATGACAGGGACTAGGCAACTTTCACCAACAGAACCAAACACGTACCCAAGCAACTATATATATACTACTACTTTGTCCATTGGAAGACCAACAACAGACAGAGACTGAATCGCAGCTTCAAGTCGAGGCCACACAAAGCAAATCCAGCACTTTTCTGCATCGCTGCGGGATTCTCATCTGGAAAGAGCACATAGAATGGCAAACGGTATGACATGTGAATATTTAAAATTTTGCACCCAGAATAAACAACTTAATTTAATTGTGAAACTCAGATCTTTCTTTCCCTCTCTCTTCATACATAAGGACAAAAACAAAGTCTCGCTTAGATTAATGACATCTCCTTATGGTTGTGTTTGTTCGTGCCGCCATTGTGTGAGGTTTTCTAAAATATTCTTTATAGAGCATCATTTGTCAATGCTTTATTCCCATTGCTTATTCTTCAAGCAACAGAAAAAAAAATTAAGAAAATATGTCTTTTTCATTATATTCTAGAGTCACAGATTTTTGTCAAGTCTCTTGGTGATTCAAAGGAAAATTGCATTAGACAATCTCTATTGGAAAAGTCACAGAAATTTGATGATGTCTTCTTGACTGACAAAAACGTATTAGACAGGAATACATTTAAAATAACAAACCAATTATTCAGAAAGTTAGAACTCCTATCATTATGGTAAAACAAATCGCATAGAGTATCATATAAAAAACTTTAAAATATCAAATAATCGAAATTGACATATTGTTTTTTTAAGATCAAGATTAATAGCTTCAGTCAAGTTAATGGAAGAGTAGAATCAAGGTAGGTGCCTTAAATCAATCCTAAGAATCGTCTCACTAACTATCATTAGCCAAAAATTATAAAATTTATATAATTTTGTGTTCCAAATTAATTTCATTTGTTTCACCTTATACGACTTCATATGAACAATATTCTTATATAGAATGAAGTCTACAGCTTGTGAAATTTTTGTTATTCCTTTGATTTATTATCTAGTATTTATGCCCAAGTCACTGGTTACCATTTCTATGTTTATTCGTCGGGTGGTTGCCTTTCATCTGCCATTTGGGCGCGATGGTGCCACATGTGGCATATGATTAACTGCCTTTTCTAACTTGTCTCAGACATTTAATCATATTTATGATAGCTTTAAATTGTCGACATTTTTGGTGTCGGAGAAGTCTTTAATATGTAAATTCTTTTCATTTCAACTAAGTGCCAAACATTTCGTTTAACATTTGGACATCAAAATGCACTTCAATTTGTTGTTCTAGGCCATAAAAATTCAACGACAAAAGCGACAGAAACAACAACAACAAATGCGAATAGGTTGAAGATGTGGAAAAGCGCGTCAAAAGTTTACGATGTCCAAATGCCCTTTTTTAATAGAGGCTCTGCCTCATTTTAAGCTTAAAATGTCTTAATTTGTTGCCTAATTTATGTATAAAATATGCAAAGTTCAAATGACATCTTCTTGTAGGCAAACTGAAGACCATTACTCATACGCCAAGTGGGCTTGCCCATCTCCGTGATAAACAAACAAACAAACAAAAGATAAGTAGACAAAAACCTGCTAGGTTAGCGAGTGAAATAGTGTTTTTTCTTTCCTCTTTTAGTTTTCCTTTGCCTTTTCTACATGAATGTGAAGGATGAATTTCACTAGCACACAGTGAGTGCCAGGAAAATGACTACAACTAAGTTGGTATTAAGCCGCGGGCAAGTAAATAGGGCCAAAGTAATAAAAAATTTAATGAACGAGTTAAAGTTAGGGTAAGTCATTGACCCAACTACATGAAATAAAAATATCCTAAACTGAGGCTATAACTTACACAATTTGCTCCCTTTGATATGGCCGCAAATAAAACTATGTATAAAATATTTTATTTATATGTTTCTATATTCATACCGTTCAGTTATTTTCAGCTTTAAAAAAAAAGGTTGGAGATTTGAATAATATATGTTCACTTTAGATGTTTGACAATTTGAAACAAAATGTAATTCTCTAACCCCATCAAAGTGTATTAAGCTTTTGAATTATTTGCATTTCCTTTAAAATTGTCTCAGTTTATTGGCACATAAATTTCGAAATTGCTTTTCCTTCTCTACAAAAACATTAGAATACATTTTCAAAAGTCACATACTTATAAGCGACTTATAATTTCCTCAATTGGTCAGATAAATTCGTGAAAATTCTTAAATTTTAATTGATTCAAGCAGTGAATTTGAGTAGTGAGTTTCAAATACTTCCGATCAAGTTTAGAATTTGTAAAAATTATGAAATTTGTAATAAGTTAAACTGCAAATCAATCGAAAAGGTATTGAGGTAACTAATTGTAAATTCAAATTGTTTACAAACAGCATATAAACATATATTTCTTGCTCACTGTAGGGACTAACTATTGTTGGTTCTGACAAAGCGGCTAGTCGGGTATATAATTAGGAGGAACAGTTAAAAGCACCTGAGCCCACTATCTACTCCATTCACAACTCACCATTAATCACATGGACCAGTACACTGGCACTGCTCGCCGTTGTGGGCTGACATGTGTAGTTGCCAGTATCCGTTGTCTGGGCATTCGAGATGCGTAGCCTGGCAAGGAAGGGATTAGTGGCAAGCGACAAGTTAGTTAGTGGCATCAGAAAGAACCTAATTAATAATTGGATACCCACCTTGACTTCAGGGTATCACCCAGCTGCGATTCCATGGCGATGCGTGTGGCAAAATCCTTTTGCAGATCCACACTGAGAACCTCATTGAGTGAGGTTTCCAATTTCCTAGAGTCCTCCAATGAAGTCGAACTATGTTCCGTTTGTTTTGACTGTGGTTTGCCGTCCTGCTGCTGCGGTATGCTCTCATCGTCGGCATCGAAGGGTGTGATCATATGCTCACCTCGATACCAATAGATGGGTCCTATATCCTTAACCGATGGCTGTTGCACTACACAGTTCAATATGATTGCACTGCCAGCTTTAAAATGCAAATCATGTGGTCCACTAATGATTGCCTTGGCATCAGGTGAGATTTCTATTAAGCAGAGGGAGAGAAATAATTCCATCAATCATTATGAAAAATAAATCCATAAATATTTCCCCAATTAAACTTTTCAATTTGCACTCGTTCGGTTGTAAAATCATTTTCTGCAATCGATTGGCTTCCCCATGAAACTTTTAATCATAAAACTTCATGGGCAAATGTAAGTTTTAAATTGCACTAAAATTGAAGTGGGTGCCAGTTTTTTACACACTTGTCCATATACACACACGCACACACACACATATATGTGGGTCCTACCTACATATGGGCAGTGCCACATTCTCCGCTCTCTTCTGGCGCCAAAATTGGGTTAATAATCATATTTATTATGCATTGGACTGTACAAATAATAATAATTAAAAAGTATATCCCAAGCAAAAACAAAAAATAAATAAAAAAGCACAGAATGCAAGTAAAAATATGTACAACAACAATAACAATTCACAGTGGCTTAAACGATTTTGTAAAAATAAGAATTTATAAATTTCAAATAAAATTATGCCCCTTTATAAAATAACAAGGCAGTCCATAAGGAAATAACCAAAGTAATTGTATATAAATCAGACCAAGATATCAGATATTTCTATTATATTAAATAGATTTAAAATATTTGTAAAATTTGCTCGAATTTCTACAAATTTTTAAAGAATTTCAATGGTTATCGAATAAAATCCAATAATGGAATATAAATTTCGTAAAGGGACTTAGAATGGTTAAAAAACTTCGTCAATATGCCATTACAAGATTCAGGAGTAAATGTTATTGCATACTTTAAGGGACAAAATTCCCCTATTTCCTAAATCTGTTAGCTTAGATCAAGTATGAATTCATATTAATATCTCTTTATTTGCATAAACTCGAACCGCTGTGCATGGCATGCCTTGGTGCATTGGTCCTGCCCATTAAAGTGCATATCATGACGATTACATGGGTTTGGCGGAATGGGGAATATGCAGTGTCTGCAAAGGATCGTGGCGACATTCTGTCTAGTGGTTCCTTCAACTGACTCCCTGTTCATTTACCCCTTTCCCACTGGCCTTCATTTCCTCTCTTACAACTGTCTGTGTGTGTGTGTCTCTGTTTGTTGGGGTCTGTGGCATATGTTGCATATATGCTAGTTTGTACGTGTGTGTTTCTTTCCGAGTCTGTGTGGGAAAAATCCCACTGCACCATTAAATACGTATGTATTTGTATATTCGGTGAGTGTGTGTGTGTGTGTGTGTGTGTTTGTGCAGTGTCACTGCGTTAAAGGCAATTAACACCCAGCCATACAGGCGGTCGCTCTGCCTCTACTCAACAGAAATGCACCAGCAACAATTTTCCTTCTCACTATTTTTCATTTCATTTCGGGGATTTTTTTTTCACTCACTCTACCAACAAAAGTTGGTAGAATTTTCTTCGTATTATTTCCTTTTTTTTACTGGGACAGCTGGTAAAAGTTTTCCATGCATTTTGTGTGGCCGTGCATGAAGTTTTTTAATTTAAATATTTTATGAAAATAAAATGAAACGTGACATTAAAAATTCGATAAGAAAGATTGCAACCTTAGATAAAAGATGAAATTTTTGTAAAATAATTAACTTGATAATCTAAAGAACTTAAAATTATAATAATTATTTCAGAAAATTTATTACCCAAAGTTTTTAGCTTAAAAATTAAACACAACCCTTTACATTTCAGTGATTATTTATCCAGTTGCCATAAATATTTTCCTCTTACAAACTTGATTAATTAATTAGTCGTAATTGTCGCTCACAACTTTTAATAAGCATCAAACAATTTATACAGAAAACTGCATAGTTTTGTTTAAACTAAAAATTACAAGCAGTCTAATTAGTTCTGGATAAAATTTTTATGAAACTTATGGAAAATGTTAGAGCAAATATAAAAGTTTTTTTTTTTTATAAAATTAGATGGTCTTGCTCTGGTGGAAATAAGTTGCTCTCCTGCTCATTAAAATGTAAATTAACTTTGCACTACATTTTTGGAAACTTTATTAATAATAGTTAATAAATAAAACTAATAATAAAATAAATAAAATGTAATGCAGTTTGAATTTAATTAAATTGATTCAATATTTCATTGACCGATAAATTTAAGGTAGAACGTTCGATCTATGGCACTTTGAAGGTTCCTTTTCGATACTTTTTATATCCTTGTTAAGTGATAAATTACATAAATCTCTTTTGAGAGTTCGGAATACCCTTCTCTCTACTTCGACCAAATAAATTTAAAACTAAAACACACTCAATTTGATTACAAAGATAGCAAAAATGTTCAGTCATATGTGTCTGCGGGTTTTTTATTTTTATCTTTATATTAATTGCATAAGAGCCTCAATTATTAATCAATCATGTTGTTAATTACAATTAAATATTGAGAAATAAAAAAGGAATACGCATACAAACCAACGGGTATGAGATCTTATAAATTATCTTCTTTGCTCGTCCACACCACATACTCGAAATGGCATATATGTTTGGTGGCCAAGCTGAATTTATATGAGACACATAAATCTTACGGCAAAAACAGTGGAAAAAGGCAAAGTTGAAAACAAAAATGAGAAATAAAAATCGGCCAGTTGGGCACATAAATTTACATAATGACATTAATTAAATGCAATACAACGCAGCGGAAGGGCAAAAACAGAAAAAATGACAAAAAAAAAAAAAAAACCAGAACAGAAGCAGAAAAAGTAAAGAACGCCAAAGAAAAGTTAAGGTCCTTGCGAAAGTCACTCATACGACACGTATGCCGATAATGTTATTAAAGGACGTCGCCAGTTTGCCACTGACCAGTCGGCAGTAGACCAGCGAACGCTTTTGAAATTGTTTCATTAACGTAAATTAAAATGCATACGGCCGTAAGGAAAATGTAATCGGAAATGCGTTTGTTACAGCGCCAACAACAACAAGGACAGAATAATGGCCACAGGCCAGGGTAAGAGAAGCGGTGAGAACTGCATAATCGAAAACTTAAAAAAGGATTGCAAACTGATTTGCATAAGTGGCTGACAACAGATGCCGACAGGCATTGTCAGTATTCTGTTGCCGGTAAATAAGTTCTCAACAGTCACTTGGCTTGGTTTCTTATCGCAATCGAAATAGCCACCAGCTTTTCCTACATGAAAGCTTTTGAGAAGTACTCAAGAAGTCGACAAAATCGCATTAAAAAATTGCAGTGAATAATGAATAAAATTATCATTCATCTATTATTCATCTATATACTACAAATCCTTAGACAATTTTAATGAACATTTTTTAAAGAAACTTTACTTTTATCTTTTCATCAATGATATATTTCACTGCTTCATATAAATTAATTCTATAAATTTTCTACCATATTAAAAAGTCGTAGATATATTTCTTATTTTGACAAAGTATTTATCCTACGAAGTTAAAAAAACGAGTGTTTTAAAAGGATATTTTGTGTCCAAAGTTACCTTAATTCAAGATCTAAACTCAAAAACACTATTTTAATTGATTTTCTTTTTAAAACTGAAATGGACATTTTAAATGCTATTAACAAATATTTATTACCAATCTAACACTTGGACTTTAATAAAGAGAAAATAAATGAGAAAGCAAGGAGAGCGAAGGTATTTAAGATGGAGTAAAAGGAAACAGTGGCTCAAGATGTATTAACTATTCATTCATTCATTTATAATGTCATTAATTAATCAATTCGGTCAACATTAACTTGATGACATCTTTTATCGTTTACCCATTTTGCGGTTGTATTGTTGTGTGACAAGGTATCTACAGTGTCTGCTAATTATATGCATACCCATTATTAATGAGTCATTAAAACGTTGAATACATTTCCAATCATGCAGCAGAAGCAGCCACATTGGCTTACTGTGCGAATCCCGTTGGGCTTGACATGCTAATTAACTCTCCCTGGATCCCATCACGGCCAACATTAGTAAGCATCTCATGTGAGGTTCAACAGGAGTTCCACCTGCTCTGTTGGCCATGAAAACGTAAACTTTCAGTTTACTCTGCTGTTTTGTCACCCGTCGGCACTTTGGGACCTTGCAAGCAACAATTTTCTTTCTTGTTTTTTTTATTTTTGGTGTTTGTTTGCTTTTTTTTTACTTTTTTGTTCATTATTTATTTATGGGCAAAAATACGAAATTAAAAATGTATGCCCAACGGACATTTGAACGGAAAATGCACACGAACCGGTCTCAACCTTAGATGGAGAAGCTCCGCCAAAAACCCCAACACCCAAAACTCAACCCCAAGCTTCAGCCTTTGGGCTTTGGCAGTCAAACGAATGAAATAATCATAATTGCTAGCTGCTGGCGTATCGCAAAACGAATTAACATTTTAAATAAGCATTTAAACGGTCCAACCGAACCGAGCAAATGTGTGCAAATACAAGGGATCATCTTCTGATGAGTGCACAAAAAAACATTTCGCGTATTTACCAAGTAAATTAAGTGGAAAATAGTCATTTACATTGGGCATCATGGTAAACAACTTGTACATTTACGGATTACAAAGAGTCGAATACTTGATTAAAAAAAAGATACCCATTCGAGTTTCTCTTTTACACAGAACTAATCAGCCAAAAAGTAGAAGCAAAATATTGTAACGCTTTGGATAAGTTTAAGAATTTACAAAACGCCTTAAAACTTACGAGGCTCAATTAGGCATTTAGGCAGGGTACAGTGATTCTTAAAAAGATCAGTTTTCTTGTAGACTTACTTATGTCATTTTACAGGAGATCGCATCTATTGTCTTTAGTAGTACTGGGTCGATCTTCATTGAGTGAGCAAGAATCAGCAACTTGACTCACTCGCGTGTTTACTCATTCACTTGCTCACTCACTGATTTGTTCACTCCGTCACCTGTTGACCTATTTACTTATTCACTCATTTAATTAAACACTTACTCAGTTGATCGCTTACTTGATCACTCACAAACTTGTTCACTGGTTCATCTAATCATTTACTTAACCACTCGCTAACTTGTTTAAATGCTTTTTAATTTACAACAACTCTTTCGCTTTTGATTCACTCGCATGTTACTTAAACACTTGATATCTCACTTGCTTATTCACTCGCTCAATTATGCACTAACTCATTTATACCCTGAAACATTTGATCACTTACTTTCTTTTGTTGATTTCAGACATACAGTAACTGGTTCGTTTTTAATTCTTCTACTTTTTCAGTCAATCGCTTGGCTTATTCACTGACTTGCCTACTTACTTATTCATTGACTCACTTCTCCACTGACTTAATTAAACATTAATTTATTTGATAACTCACTTACTTGTTCAGTTGCTTTTTGACTATGCTTGAGCACCCTTGACTGCGCTTGGCTTTTTATAAACAAAAACAAATAATAGTTGGAACTAGTAATTCGACTAAGTAGATGAACTGCTGATCAAGAAAAGGCACCAGTACAAAAAAGAGTAATTCTTCTAATTGAATGAACACTTGGAAACATCCCAGAACTATGATTTCATAGTCATAATCTTCGTATAACTAATTTAATATTAATAATGATAAATTTATTATCTTTTATAAGATTTTCAATTACTGAATACATATATGCCATTATTATATTTCCATATTTTTCCCAAATATCAATCACTTTGGTGTTTTTCTGATTTACTTACCAATGATATTCAATTGAAATGCCATGGACATTTTCGGTTCGGTGTTCACCTGACACTCATATATGCCGCTATCTCTTGCTTGGGGCGCCTTTACATGCAACGTCCATTCCCGTGAATCCTTCGATTCGGTTACCTGACACAGACAGAGATAGACAGACGCGAAATGCAGAAATACATTTTCAGTTTCATTTTCAATTTAACCATTATTCAATTTCTCTCCCATTTCTGCTGTCAGTTGCCATTTACAACTTACAAACAAACAAAAATACAAGGACTCAGAACGAGAGAGAGAGACAGGAAGAAATGAAATAAAAACCTTCACAAATTTTTGAGCGTAAAAATTTGCATGAGCTGCAGTTATTATTCTTTTTGGGAAATATTCATGAAAATTAAACAATTATACGAATCGATTGTTTATTTGCTTTGTTTATGCTGCAGCTCAGCAGGAAATGATTACGTTACGTTTTTTTTTTTTTAATTATCCATTAAAATATGTTTATGCCAGATGAAAAATGTATGTGCCATAAATTGGCATAGCACAAGGGCTTAACTAGGAATTAGAAATAGCAATTTTAATCAGAAATGTTATAAACAATTACATAAAATAATAATTATTATGGTCAGGTGCTGGCAACGTGAAACTAAATTATGCTAAAATATTCTTGAGCCATGTCGAAAAATATGAAAATTAATCTCTTAATAATGTAATCAATTTCCATGCAAACAATGGCGTAGATTGGGTTATATTTATGGAAAAGTCACTGGAAAAGAATATATAAATTTATATCCTACAACCTCCCTGGATTTTATATCAAATGGACTTTCCAGGACTATTCAAGAGGGGTTTCGAAATAAGGAGTTGCCCATTTATAGTCTTAGATGACACAACGTCAAGCCGAAGCGACCCTCCGAAATGATTTTTATTGAATGCATTTACCTGGAATCGTTTGTCGGAGGTGTAAGTTGCAGTGCCAACGGTCAGGATATGCAGATCACGTTTACGTATCCATGATACCTGTATGTGTGTGTGTGTGACAAGGGAAATTTGATTAACCAAGAGAAATTTTAAAACTGTCATACATTAAGTTTCACACTCACCGATTTATCATGCAGACTATCGACACGGCATTTAATTATTGCCTCCGTATGGCCAGTTCGTCCTGTGATATTCCTTGGCATGCCAAAGTCAAAAATTGGCAACGACTGTCCAAGGTCTGTTTCCGCCACCGCAAAGCCATCTGATGTAGCCGAGGAGGAGGAGTATGAAGAGGAGGCGGGTGGAAATGCCCCGAATGGGGCGAGTAGTGAGTCGGGAAAGCCAGCCAGGAAGGCTAAACTCTTGAAAGTGTGATTCGTGGCTTCCGTTTGTGGTGGCGTCTGCACCGCAGACAAGGACGTTGGAATTGTTGCTGTTGCCAGTGTTTTCTCATCATCAGCGGCATCAGCATCAGCACCAGTACTGAAGTCTTCCGGTTGCCTGGTTGTTGTTAGTGCTGTTGATGTTGGCATTCTTGTTGTGGTTGTTGTTGTTGTTGTTGCAGCTGCTGCTGCCACAGCTGTGAAGAGACCTGCCAAGTTGTAAGGAAAGCAAAAAGACAACACGAAAAAAAACCCAAGTTAGTATGAGACTCTACCTCATCTTTTATCATTCCTCTTCTGTTGGCGGTTTCTCTTGTTATCCAACACGAATTTACAACTGGCCCTCTTTGAGCCATTTATCTTGTTTGCCCTTTTGATTTGTTAGTGGCCACAAAATGTAGTCAACTTTTGGGCGCAAAAAGAGACGCAATAAAAAACCAAACACTAACACACAACCCATCAAAAAAAGGTGAATGGTATTTTTCCCATTTTTTTTTAACTATTCTTTTCTAAAATTTTTTTTCTATTTTTATTTACAACAATTTGTTCTCTTTGACCGTATAAAAGCAGTTTCAATTTTCAGTTCAGCAAATGTAAAATGCTAAAAATGTCAGACTCAATTCGTTTATAAATTGTTTTATATAAAAACGATCTTTCACATATATATTTGTATATATTTCTATATGGAACAGACAGTTATATTTGTTTTAAACATCAAGCAAACAGCATGTTGCATCTGACAATGCAAAACTAAGAGTAAAATACATTTAATTGAATAAATATTATACAAATTATTAGTTAGGTTTCACTCTATTTGGTTTAGGCCTTTTAGCATTGTGTGGAACCTAAAATTATTTCCAATTAATTTCAGCTAGGAAGTAATTGATATCTTTGTCAAATTAATTAAATACAATTTCATTTTTAGCTTATTTTAACCTTCTTAGAATGACCTGGTATTGGAATTCTCATTTGCCAAATTCCAAATAAAATTTCTTAAAAGCATATTAATTGTTCTAAAAGTAGTTATTTGTTTTCTACCCAGATTTTTAAATAATTCAATAACCTGTCAGAAATTCCACTTCAATTTGTTTTCAAATGAAACTTTTGCTCTGAGCAATTTGAAATTCCTGAAACAACCTTTGCCCTATTTCGCAAAGTTTGTTCCAAATGTCTGAGTCTACGCCACATGATGTCATGCAAATGTTTTCCTTTTTCTCAGCTGGGTGAAAATGAAGTGAAAAATTTGTATTTGCTTTTTTCTTTTATTTTACATTATTGCTGGAAGTGGATTATGGGGGGAAAGGGCTAAACAAATAGCATATTAAAAATCAGTGATTTCGAATGCTGCGAATGAAGCGGATTTATACCCTGTATTCATATGGTTAAATATGAAGGAAGGATTCAAGGCTCTCTACCCCCACGTTAGTTGCATGTGTAGAATACATTTATCTATTTATAACTAAGCATTTTATAATTTTTAAGCTAATTTAAGCCACTTTGTGTATTCGAATGTATATATGAATATGGATTTCTTTTTCAATAGTTTCACTCCGTTTTTTACAGAAAAGTGAATTTCCTAAAAATTAAGTTCTTTTTTTTATATATTTTCAAGTAAATTTAGTAAGTTAAATCACTTTAAATCAGTATTAAAATGTAGGAGAAAATAACACACAAGAAATGATCGTTAAAATTTTTGATCAAAATAAGAAAAATTGATAATGATACTATTCCCTTTTAAATTATTATTGCAGTGTATAATTTAACCGTCTTGGTCTTCATTTGCTTTGCTCTCAACCAGACTTTCTTTTGGACGAGACATTTTCCTTTAGCTATTTCCCCAAATGGCTTTTAAAAAAGCATTTGTACAACTTTGCTTTTCAATTTAATGTTTTTAGTTTTCCTATTTATGATTTCGTTATGGATTCGGTATTTTTCCAGGAAAATAGAGAGAAAAATATCAGCTAGAGAAACTTGCTAAACAAATTTAACAGACATTTTTTCGGGGAAATAAGAAATGTTTTGTTAGCAATCCACACGAGTGTGTGCAGAACGCAGAGGGGAGCAGAGCGGGGAATCGGATGGCGGCAACGTAAGCCGCAATGTTTTTAGCATTTCCTTTAGCATTTTTGTTGTAAACTTTTTCCTTTTTTTTTTTTGACTAGCGCTAAGCCGCCGTCTATGGGCATAAAAACTGATTTCGCATTGCAGCCAACAACGGGACAAGTTTGTTCGCATTTGTATTTTTGGCCAATGTTGGTTGTAGGTCGCCCAACCGGGATCGAGTACCGGCAACAGCATCAAAACCAGGACCCAACGACAAGCACAAGGGGAGGATGGATGGAGAGGAAGCAACTCGCTGCGCCACTTCACGCGCTCAACAGCTTCCGGCAGTGCACAAACACAGAGAAGCAGGACAGCCAGTGTGCTAGGACATGGGACCAGGACACATTCACAGCTGCCTGCTATATATGTATGTGTGTGGTGTGCCTGCAGCGCTCATGTGCATTTGGCAAAGCACTTAAAATGACAAAAATAGCAAAAACAACAACTAAAATAGACAAAGAGACAAACAAACGAACAAGTGTACAAGGTGGCCAAACATCTCGACGCGTCGCTAGAAACTTGCGACCAGCACAGAAAATATTGAAAAGCGAAAAAAATATATATAAATAAATGCCGGAAAAGAGAACATAAAGATTTCAAGAAGTGTTCCAGAAAGCAAAAATTGTACGAATTGCCTGGCTGAATTTCAACGAAAAAGTAAAATCTCTTTATCAGTTTTTTTGAAATTATTTTACAAGCAGCCTTTTTCAATATCCTTCAGCTTATTTATTATAATGTAAAAGAAATCGAGTATCTATATTCTATATATCTATTCAAAACAGTCTATAAAAAGTATAGTAGGTGGCATATAATAGTCCTATTATACATAAATAGTAATCATACTATACCTACCTACACAATACATAATTCTAATATAGCTAAATAATATATATAATAGCCCCAATGCATATTCGGATACACCGTAGAAACATTCTATTGATCTCATTTCAATGAAATTCAGGACTTGAAACTCACTAAGAAGATAAATTAATCGGAATTAAACTTAGCCATCCCTAGTAAGATAAAATCTTATGATTTTTATGTTTAAAATGTACACAATCCAGTTGAAAAAGAAACTAGTCTATGCAGACTAAAAAGGTGTTGTTTATTATTATCATTTTGCAAATATAATATCAAGTTTAAGATATCTTGCAAATGTCCGAAAGTAACTCCAACTACAAAGTGAACATTTCTACAACCTGTTGCATAATTTCCAACTTTCCAACATTTGAAACTGCTAAATAAATATAGTACAAAGCAAGCTATTATCATATCCAATCTATTCACCGTTTTTTGAATGTTTTCAAATAGGAGATTTCGCAATAGAGAACATCCTTGATTATAGTACATATAGATATATTCATATAGACCATGCCATGCATATTGTCAACATCATGTTCCATTTACGACCAAGAGACAAAAGAAAAACAACGTGAGCCAAATAAAAATGCAGCCTAATGTCAAGTGCTGAATAGACCCAAGCTGGGAGGATAAAATTGAAGATGAATTAAAATAGCAATGTGCAATTGAAAATCAACACATAAATACCAATGGGAAAATAGATAGAAAGAAGTGTCTGAAAAACGTTTGAGTTGTACGTACATACATACATACATTAGACCATTATAACCAACGTACATACATAGTTGTATGGTAATAAATAGTGCTTGAAACTAAAGATACATATGTATTTAAAGTAGGTCGGTAGGTAAACTTAAAAAGTGAAAATATTTCTTATCAGACAATAAAGTTGATATACTAACAAAGTGTAAGGCCAAAAGTCGTTCGACCTAATCTTTTATTATTTTTCTTGTTGTCTTTAAAAGTAAACTCAACCAGGGCCAAAGCCAAGTAAATCCATACCTCTAAACAAATTCCAAGTCATATTTTTCGAAGAATTTATTGCCTTGGCAACCTTTATGATGATAAGCTTAAAATGTATATGATCTCTGAAAAGTCTATTTGCAAAAATGTGAAAAATTTAAGTTCAGTAAACATTTAATTTAGTTTTTGTCTAGAATTTTATTTATTATTTTTGTTTTTGCTATTTTTATGTTATTTATTGTTTATGCCTCGAGTTCTGTTGAGTCTTTAGACTCGAGTGCACAAACAATTGACAATGGCTCCAACAGTGTCTATAAAAATAGCAAACACCAGACGAATTATAATGAGGCAGGCAGACACCAGCAAATGGGTGCGAAGACAATGGAATGGAAGAGAAGTGACGGGAAGGGATCCATAGTTTTGTGGATGGAGAAATGTGGCAACCCACGTACAAGTAAAAATCCTTGATGAGGACACGAACAATCTGCGTGTTCCTTGTACATTGTTCATCGTTAACACTTTGGTAATGTCAAGTCATAAAAAGTTCTTCTACTTTATGCTTTACTCTCTCGCCCGCCAGCAGCCTCGTGTTGCAATTAAATGCGCAACGAGTCCTTAAAGGCAGTAAAAGATGGACGAGAATAACAAAAATGGACAAAAAATGGAAAGTAAAGCAAACACATATAATTTGCATATAGAAAAGAAAACTATTTTCGGCCATCATTTGATGTTGTCAAATCTCTTTGCTTCCTTAGGTCGAGCGAAGAAAAAGATGTCATGCAAATTTCTTGCTGGCATGAATCTCCTTCAAAGGACTCTACAAATCACATGGCACACGTGTCGGGATTTGGGATTTGTTTCATTTTACTCTCAATTTTATTTTTAAGGTCCTTTTTCATTTTTTTTGTTAATGTTTTTCGTTCGTTGGTTGGTTCGTTCATTCGTTTGTGTGTGAAATCGAGCGCAAATGTTGTATAATAAAATTCAATTTGGCATTTCTTTTAACTCAATTTATGTGTCAAGTGAAAGTGGATTTGACCGGACAACAAATACGGTATGTGTTTTTTCTTTTTTTTGTTATGTGGGCGTATACATGTGTGTGTTTGTGTGTGTGTGCATCTAAGTTATAAATGAATTTATGGCTCTCGCTATGTGTTTGTATTTGTGTTAGCACAAAATTAATAGCATTTGTGCCACAGCCATTGCCCCATAGCCCCATCATGATGGTGACGGTTCCTTCTCATCCTGCCCTCATTTGCTCCAGCTGCTGTTCCCATTGCTGATCCTACTTTTACTACAACTGCTACTTCAAACTGATTGAATTAATGATGTCAACATTGCAATAGAAACATAGAGAGTAAAAAGCCGAGGTCGTGGTCAATTTTAATCTGTGACGCATATTCTTTTGCCTTGCCGTTATCAGGATTTCTATGGAAAACCTAATTGATGCAGCTTATCATCCGATTCTTAAACAAACTTGCCACAACTAGGTTATCTTATCAAACACAATTCGTTTAAATTTAGGAGCAGCTGTACTTGAATACGGGTTGATTCAACGGAGATGTTTCTGGTTAGGGAAACAAAAAGTCCAAACAGCTTAAGCTTAGCTTTGACACTTAAAAATAGATCGGCGAAAATATTTATCCTTCACATAATAATGTATTTCTTGTTTTAACAACTACAGAATTCGTGCAGTTTCCCATAATCAATTCAAAATATGTTTGTTCATTTATTTCCCACTTCACTTAATAATAAGATAGACTTTAAATGAATTTTGTTGCAAATTATTTAATTTTAATATTAAGTAAGCCAAAAATGTATGCACAAATAACAATGAATAAACATTGGAATTCAATCTATTATAAACAGTATATTTGTTTAATTTTAGATCACTCATTAAAGATAGATAACATTGTGTGCATATATTAACAATTTCATGTGCATAATTTCCTAATTAATTGTTCAGACTTCATTGAATAGCCTAAAGCTCATATTGATAAATTTTATGATTATAGTTTAAATCAATCAATAGTATAGACAGAAAAACGTTTCAGCTTCAAGGCTCACAGATCACAGATAGAGCAAAAACAGGATACAGACGTAGAGAATTCACATAATCAATTTTGGTTTTTAGGCCTGTTGGCTTCAGCCCATTCATTGTTCATTGTTCAAGCTCGAAGTGATGCAGAAGCAAACAGAATCATAGCTTCAACTGCTGATGGATGTCTCTGGAGCAATACATCAAACCAAATTAGCAGTTTGTGTGTGTGTGCGTGTGTGTTCTTCATGCTCAAAAAGCCAAAATTCAGATGCAGATATGGAGAAGTGGGTGGAGGCATGAAATTTGCTATACGCATAGTGAAGCTCAGGTGCGCTTTAGGGGAGTCAACCTGATAGAGAACGACTGCCAAATTGGCTTTTAGGCTAATGCCAGGAGCAAGGGCGTAGTGATCACAAATGGGGTATACATATTGTGTGCATTTATGAAAGAAGTTATTCTCATTTTCAACCCCTTTGGCTGGGTCTCTGGATTTGAAGGACATGCATATATTAGCCGGGCTATGTTTCATAGTGAAGGAGAGAGGGAGAGGGAGTCTGTTGAAAATGCGTTAAATGCGTTTGATGTGCAGAGTGCGTCTAATGTTTGAAAATTTCCATAAAACATGCAATAAAAGCGCAAGGACAACAACAAGGCCAGGCTCAAAAAGCCTGAAGAAAGGAGTAAAGGAACAACATCAACACTCACACACACACACACACACATATGGAGAAAAACACTCTACCACGTAATAGAAAAAGTACAAGGGTCTCCCGGAATAAAAGCATAACAAGCTAACGTGTAACGAGGCAGCCAGCTGAAGCTGCAAATGAGGCCAGGACCCAGAATCCTGAAGGAAGGTTCCAAAGTACAAGGTGCAAGGTATTGCCATAGATGGGCTTTGGCTGACGGGCATGCTATGGAGGACATGCCAACATCTCTCGACAATGTAATGCTTCAATTTTGCACACAAACAGACATACTCACCAACACACTCACACACTATACAGACATTTGCCTTCGTTTTCAATTGTGAAATCTAAAGAAACTTGGGGGGAATAAAGTTGAAAACGGAAACGGAAATGTTGGCTTTAGCCATGCACGCTCTTCCATATGTTCTAAACACACACATATGAGAGTGTGTATATGTAGATGTGCGTGTGTGTGGACGTGCAAGACTATTTACATTGTCACACTTTCATCACATTGCACTTCGTTTCACTTTGCTCAACGCTTAACTCCATTTCAGCATTCAAGTGGCTAAAACTAAGCATATGGGCGTTGCTTAGGGCGTGGCCGTCTACAGACAGCTGCTCTTGCTCAATTGCATTATCCGTCTCCTGATGGATGAATTCGGAACCCGTACTATACCGTCTTCCTTGCCGTTGCTACTGTTGCTGCAGCTACTGACTTTTTTATTGCACTTCAAATGGTTTGTAATTTGGCAAGTATAACAAATTTTCAGTTGCTTTGCTGAAAAATTGCAGAATGTGCAAGAAACGAATAGTGCTAGAGGGTGTAAGGGGATAGTGTAATTGAATATTATATATACTTGGTTGTAAATTTTAGATACATGTAATAAAAGAAAAAGGGCACGTAACGCATATTTGATTGTTTTGAAGGGAGGTGTTAAAAGTAACAAGAATGAACCGAAGGAAAAAATAAAAATGTTCTTCTGTAATTTTCTGCGTAACACCTTTAAAAATAACAGAAGATATATTATTTATTATATGAAATGAATTGGAGCAAGCGAAAATCCAAATATAAGATTGTTAGAAATATTTTTTATGCAATGTCAATCAGCGACAAACTCAATATAGTCTACTTTTCAGGGTAGTAAGAAATTTTAAAACTTTCAAGAAATGTTTATGGAAAACTAGTGGAGAATTAAAGTCTAATATAATATTAGGGCACTAAAAATATGGTAAATATTTATGTACATACATCAAAAGATCTTAAACGTTTGGAGTTCAGGAAAACTTGCTTGGTATAAGAGACTTAGTGCCAAAATCGTTGTATTTTTTAACTAAAAAGTTCACTAAAATCTTTTTCAAATGTTAAATTTTAAGGTATAGACAAAAGTTGTATAAGAACTTCTTATACTCTTCTGTTAACTATAAAAAACTATGTTTATTTGCAGCGTAAATGTAATATTTAAGAAATTTTAAGTTTGTGCAATGCAAGTAAAGCATTGCCTACTTTTAAGGGTTATAAAAAAAATGAATGAAGATGTTCATTGTAATGATAAATTAAATACATATGTATGTACATATATAAACATAATTGTTGAATTGTAAACTCGACACGAATACAAGCCATTCAAACCATAAAACTAAACAAAAGAAATTGATCTGCCAATTAATAGAGCTGAGTAATTTAATACATATGTATTTGAATATAAATTTTGGTAAAAACAATAAAGTAACGCCTCAAGGACTTGAATTGTGAATGTATTTGTGTCTGTCTAGAAAACAAATCTTGAACTTTCTATCTCACTATCTATGTTTTGGCACTCTCTGCCGCATTGTTTGGAGTGCAAGTTATCAACTTGCATGCGAAAACAGAAATCAGTAGTGAAAGTTGCTTAATTGTGTCAAAGAACAACAACAACTACTTGTTCCGCAGCGAAGCAAACAGACTTTGGAGACGGAGTTAAGACACAGATAACCATAAGAGCAAGTGTTTGTGTGTGTGTTTGCGTATGTAGGTCTAAGCCTTACGCCTAATTTAATTCTAATTAAACACCGCCAAGGCTTAAACATTAAGGACTGACTAACCGTGTCAAAAAACCACAAACTTAGCATACACTTAAAAAACTTTTTGAAATTGCTTATCAAAGGAAATTACTTGGAATGTGTATAAAATACTGCAAAATGTGTGAAGAAATAAACATTTACAACAAAAGACTTTAAAGTTAAAATTGATTACGTGAAATATTCTATATATAATAACAAGAGAGTTTTAATCTTCATTTCAAATTTTAGATATATAATTAATGAAACGATGATATTAGCTCTTTTTTTGTAGACACCTTTTACAGAATGCAGAAATATGTGTTTAACATAAAAAACATATTTATTTTAGTTGTTGTTCGATAAAAATTATGGAATTTTGTCGAAAAGTACTTTAGTTAACCCTTACACATTTGTAACAGAGCTTGAAGCTAAAAATTAATCAAAATAATCGAAAATTGAGCAGAGTGAGAAAGTTGATAGCTTTGCTCAATGTTTTGACTTAAAACAAAACATAAATTGAATGTACATCATGCATATGTATCTGACTTACATGGAGGAAATTTCCAAAACACAACTGTGTGTGTGTGTGTGTGTGTGTCTGTGTAGGTGTGTGTGTGTGTGTGGGGTGTGCTTGCCTTTGTTCTGTATGTATTACTACTTGTCTATCGATTTGGTACACTTGAGTATTCAAATTAACCTCTATAATTTACTAGAAGTGCAGCTCATATTTGCTATTCTCCCACTCCTGCCCACTCCACAAGAGAAATTCAAGTACAACGAGAATCCGGTAAAGTGCAATTTACCTTTGTCTGGCCAAAACAAAAGTAACAACGTACCAAATACGAAAATACTCACTTGGCAACCAAAACCTTACATTGGGGTTAATTAAATTTTATTTTAGTTCCAAGTGACCGCAACAACTTTTGTCAGCCAGTCGGCCAACCAGCTAGCCAGCCAGTAAACTAACAAGCCAGAAACAACACACATTTATTATGCTCGGGTCCTGCAGGTCGTATACGTGATGCTGTTGAGAGTTTTTCATCATCTTCGTCACTCTACACTCTACAGTACACCTACTCCGATTTGTTTTGAACTTATTCCCTCTCTCTCTCTCTCTCTCATCTACATGAATGAAAATTTTATGCATTGGCTTTGTTATTCTGTATTTGCTCTTTTCTTTCTTTTGGTTGTTGTTGTGGTTTTTTGTTTCATACTTTTCGTATTCTAATTTTATGATGAGCCTTATTATGGCTTTTGTGGATGAAACTTTTTCAAGTGCCTCTCAAATTGCCTTGATGAGTGGCAAGGCAAAAAGGAAAAAACTTTTCATCCATCCAAAAGGTGAACAATGCAGTCGCAATGAAGAGAAAGCTTTTTGCGAAATTCCCAATAAGTCGAAATAAATTGAACTTTGAGCAGTTTGTTTATTGATTAATAAGAATTTAAAATGGTATTTCAAATTTCAATGTTTCTTTTGATGCATAATTATTTGGTGCTCACGTAAGAAAGAAATTGCAATGACAGCCGATTCTAAAATACTCTAATGATTTACTTGTCTACATGAAACATGAAAAATTCATTTAAATTCATTAAGCATGAGGCATTTTACAAGTTAGACCGATATTCTAGAAGTTGTCAAAGTTCTCTGGATATTAAAAAATTAGAAATATTTAATGAGATAAAAATGTCAGGTAAGGCTAAGGGCTCATTTAATGTATAAGTAGAAAATCTAAAAAAGCGATTGTATCAATTACTTCCAAATTTTTTCAACATAATATTTATAGCATTATTTTTATAGCTTAAGAAAATTTCAAAGATTCTAGTTTAATAATATTATTTATGTTCATTTCATTATAGGTAAATGCCCCACCGATTACATTACTCAAGAGCTTAGAAAACCAATGTTTTTTTTCTCGTTTTTGATGAGGTCTATTTTTGTTTATCTTCATGCATGTATTGTATTTAGTTTCCTCTATAAAACCCAACACCCTGAGACAGACGCAAAGGGTATTTTGCCATCTGATTATGTTTGTTAACAAACTAATAACTAAAATAATAAACATATATCTAATAAATGCCATATTTGCATAAGCCACAAAGCTGTCACAACCGCAAAATATTCATGGAAAATATATTTAGATATATCTATTTTTTTCCAGCATTATTAATAATTATTAATTATGCATAGAACAAAGGTAAATAACAAATGAGAAGGGGCCAAAAGCGAAAATGGCCAAAGGGCAAATAATGAAAAAGCTCTTAAATTTTCATTCTGGTGAATGAAAGAAAAATAAATTATAAATAATAAAAAAATGCCAACCAAAATAAAAGAGAAAAAGTGGAATGTGAAGCAAAAGTCAACATTTTGGAGGGTGTGGCAAGTGGGCTAAATGTGCATTTGTAAGGATTGAGGGGGTAAGGTGTTGAGAGCTGTGGGAAACCACAAGGCAGCACAGGAAGGCCAGAAATGAAATAGCAATAACAAATTACTCGACCCGTAACCACAGTGCAATCAATTGTAGTGGGTACCAGAGGCACAAACAAACAAACTAACCAACACACACACACACACACACCGCCCAGAGTGAAGGGTGTTAAGAAGGGAGATAGGGAGGAAGTGCCTGCAGAAAGCACTTTATATGCCGAGGTAATGGCGCTTAATAAACGTCTTCACTCGAGTGAGCAGGAAAAAGCCAGCCGAGTCAACGGAGGCAGGAGCAAAGTAATTATGATTTATGCTTCTTCTTCTTCTCGTGAATGTGTTGGTTAGTTGGTTGGGGAGGGGGGCGTCTCTAATTGTGTGGGCGTGGTCTGGTTACAATTATGTCCAGGCAGCCTGTCTCCGGGTTTGTCTGTCTGTCTGTCTGGTGGTTTGGCTGTTGCCCCGAAAATAGTAGAAGTCCAACACGACTCGGACATAAAGTAATTACAGCATGCTTTTTCGTGTAAACCAAACACGAAGGATCCAAGGAAAGTGTCCTGATGTAATGCATGCTAATGCGGCTTGTCATCCGACTCCATTGCCCACGTTCACGTTGCTTCGTTCGTCGTTCCAGGTCGTGTTTAGCCATTTGCCTTGTCAGCTATCATTAAAATAATTCAACTTGACCTGAAACTGAGCTAAAGGATTCCTAGATTCCTGGATACCTGAATGCTTGTCGTTGATGTTGCTCTTTTTGCTGCTGCTAATGAAAACGAATGCTCGTTGAACCTAAGTCACGCCTACAAAAATGAAATCCACACACATACAGATACAGACACAGACACAAATAAACGCATACCTATTAACATACATACATTTGGCATAATTAAGCCTTCTATGTCACAGAAAGGATTCGGCCATAGGACAATTGAAAAATCAGTGAACAGGATAGGGACCAGCATTTTCATTCATTTGCCACTTAATTAGTAAAATGCGCGTTTAAAACCGACTCACGGACATGGGCGTGGCTGCTTAATTACTCTGATGAGGTTGTTGTGTGGGAATTCAGTTGCGTGCCGCACAGGACATTTGCAAAACAGGATACAGCTAACAGATACACAATAAAAAAGGTAAATCAATTTGCAACCGATCAACTGTAACCTGGACAAGATACCCAACTTAAGTTAATTGCTTTTTAAACGTAACATTGTATTCTTTAAGGACTTACATGACAGTTTTCACTCCCTCAGGATATTGGTATCATCATTTGTCTAGTTGAGGAAACATAAATACAAAATAGCTAATAACCATAATAATTACTCTTTTGACCACTCATTTTTTTAGGCCAAAATTGATCAATTTATTGATTTAGCCAAGAAATACATAAATGAAGCAAAAGGTAAAGCAATAATTTCTTCATTGGCCTGGCTAGAGACCATTTTGGTGAAAAAACCATCAGAATTATTACATTACTTTTATAGTTTAAAACAGCAGGTCTCTAATATCTGATTGGGTTTTTGCAATAAAAAGGATTCACTGCAGTTTGTGCCTGAATTGCAAATAATAATACGAACTTCATTTAACTAAAGCCCAACTAGAAATACTTATGGTATTTTTTATACAGAGTATTCAAGATATTTACACAACTATTAGGATAACATGTTCTGAAACAAAACAAAATGTTCAATTTTAATTACTAAATGATTTTCATTTACAATTGATTAGCATACCAAAAGCTCTTGCATTGAGTTTGTTAATTGAACTTAAATTCCAAATAACTGGCGAGAAGAGAAAACTTATATTTCCATTTGCCATTAGGAGACCATCAGATGAGCAAGGTCAAGTCTAAAAAGTGCTTAGCCATCATAAATTTAAAAGACAAAAGCCTAATCGTCTGGCTAATCAGTCAACCATCAAAATGGACTTGAGAGGACAGCCTTCAGTGTGAAAGGCTTAAACGAAGTGAACACTGAAAAGCTGCGTGCCAAGCTATCATTATGCTGAAAAATATTGCTTAGCGGGTACTTAATCAACACACACCCACAACCAACAAAACACCCATCCATATACACACACCCACACCAAAATAAAGAACGGGGCGTGGCCCCCTACCATCTCGGTCAATTTAATTGCCCCACAGACACTTCAATGTCAGCATAAATTAAATTTTGATTTCAGGAACTTTGCCTCTAATGAAATTCCTCACGCAAATTGCACAGCCTCAACCAACTGTGTGTGTGTGTGCGTTGGTTGAGGGGATGGAAATCTAACAGCCACCTCCCTCGATTCCCTCCTGATGTGATGATGAGTTCATGATGTGGCGGACCTGAATTAAGTTTTGAGGCCCAAGTTTTAGTCATTGCTCAGCCATTGTCGCATCAATTAATTTGGCACGAGCCAAGCCACAGCTCTGGCTCACAAAAGCTGGCCAGCTGGTCTAGCTGCTACTTCTTGGTTCACCTCATTATGACCAACAACAATTGAATGTAGGCGCGCGCAAGCGGAAGCGGTAGGCGTGGCACGTGATGAGCTTACGCCACACTGTGCGAGGGAGAAGTGGAAGGAGCATGTCAGGGTTCATTACGGTCGTGGGCAAAGTGAACTGGTCCAGGCATTTGTGGTTGAAGAGAGAGATTTGTTCACAATGACAATCAACGAGCCGGCTTTAAAGTTACTTTTCAACGTAGCCTTCGAGGTGGGTGGCTGAACCTTCAGTGGGTGTTAAGATAATATGTAAAGTCCACTAATGCGTACGCCACACTGAGATTGTGTTCTCCAATGTAAGTAAAGTTTTCTGCTGCTGCTCAACCAATCTAATCACACTGTCTCTAATTTGGGGTGTAAATTTAATCATAGTATTTAAAAATCTTGAAAAAAAGTTTTAAATTTTCTTGGAAAAAGAAAACAAATAAAATCAAGTTTTGGCCATAAAGTGATGGCACTATAAGAGAAAAAAAAAAAAAAAAACCAAACTCTTAGCTGTCAGTCTCTACCAATGTCAAGTCATTCAGTATAAACAACACCTTAATAATTAGCAATCTCATTCTGCACTCTGTTTCTGTAAGAGCAGTGTTGTAAACTGCAGATTGTAGTCTGTCTTCAAGTGATTCTAGGATTGTGCAATACTTTTTGGCCACTCTGTCCAAAAGAGAAAGTTGTCAAAAATTTTTCTGAGAAAGCAGAATAAATCATTGTGAAACGAGCTAAAGTTTATTGAAATTTACAAAATGGAAAAATCCAATAAAAAAGATGATAAACAGTAAGTTAAAAAAAAGGAAAAACTATAAGATTAAAAGACTTTATATATATCATCAGCAACCAATTTCTTGGAGAAATTGTCTATACCAATGAGTTACCCGACTTGGCTGTGGACTGCAAATTCCTGCCTTGTGGCAAGGATCTGCTAGACTATACCATTGAGCCTGTGTCATTTCCTGAATTGGAAGCTCAACAGGCCTTTCATTTAAATGGTCTTCAGAGTCTCTTCAATTTAGATTTGGTTAATCAGCAAATTTATGACCAACCACCGGATCCATCAGTCCAAATGAATCCACGTGATGCAGCTCTACTAAATGATATTGAAGCTTTGGACTGTCAGACACCCAAAGCGAAAGCAGCTCCACTTGGGCATCCACGTGCCCAGGAGTTTCAGCTGATGTTTGCCAAAGAACGGGCCCATGTACCACGACCACGTACCAGTCTACAGCGTGTACCATCAGCAGAGTCCAAATCTAAGAAGGTCGAAACTGTCTCGCTGCAGCAACAGAAGCAGCTAATTAATCAGACATTCAAGAGTATTGAAAAACATCTGGGATGTCATCCAACCAAGCCGGGAAGTAAAGCAAAACCCATTGCCATATTGCCCATATTTCCTGATTTGAATCTGCAGAACTTTGAATTCGTTCAGGTTCTATTTGATATTCCACCAGTTGATATACCAAATAGTCTGATCAAAGATTGTGGCAGTTATTTAATCAATTTTAATGCTCACGAGCCTGCAAAACGCGATGCAGAAAGTAATAATTTTTACTATATCTCCGATCAGCGATATACAGAAGAACGCACTGCTGAGAATGCGGAACGCGGAGAACGTTTTATGCTCCGTGAAACGGAGGGTTCACTGTACTATATACCCGTGGATCGTCATGTAAAATTGCGTAGAGAAAGACGCCGTCTTCAGGCATTGAACAATAAGGTTCTGTTGGTGAGTTGATTGACAAAATTGATAAAAATTATTTGTTAATTTCTTATTACTTCTTAGGAAGTAAAACGTGTGCCAGTTGAAAAAGATTGGCGCCGAGGAAACTAATGCTTAAAGTTCTGACTGGATTGTTCAAACGAGAACACAAGATTTGATAGATAATTGAAATTTCCATTTCTTCTACAATAAAGACTTTCTCTTATTACCCTAAAGTCCTTCAATATTTTGACGTTTTTATTAACACTAAAGAAACGAAATGTATAGATAAAGGAAAGGAAATCTATGGTAAAGTAATACTCTAAGCACTGATCTCAAAAATGTTTAAATACGGTATGGCTAAAATTAATACTTTTAAGATGAAACAGTTTTTTGGTAAAGATTTTTGGACAAGATAATGCCTTCAGTAGGCCCATCAGAATCTTTATTTCCCTATCAGCATAACAAGGACTGCTTCTATTTTCATAAAACAAAAAATAATTCACTTCATCATTCAAAATAAATTAAACATAAAACTAAAACCAGGCCGGGGTTAACTTCGACCGCGTCGAAGTTTATATAACCTTGCAACTGTCATTCTTTCCTTACCCATAGCCATCAAAGTGTAAAAACGTTTTATAAAAAAGTCTAATGTCTGCGAAAGAACGGCCTACAATCTTCGCGTAGGAAATAACTAAGTTATTGATCAAAGTCACTGTTTTCCAGCGATCGTTTCTATGGGAGCTAAATGATATAGTCACCCGATCTTTATCAAATTCGGCATAGTCATTAACAGATATATTAAACAAACAAATGTTTAATTTGAAATCAATCGCATCAAAAGTAACAAAGTTATTGACAAAAGTCATAACGCAAAAAAAAAAATTTCGCGTCGATCCAGACGAACGGACGTGGCTATTTGAACTCGTCTCGTCGTGCTGATCAAGAATATATATACTTAATATGGTCGGAGATGCTTCCTTCTATGCGTTGCACACTTCTGACCAAAATTAATATACCCTTTTTGCAAGGGTATAAAAAGAATAGAGAAAAATTACCGCAGTTTTTTTTAGCGCCGCTGCTGAAAAAGAAAGGTCCCATATCAGTAACGCCCTTCAAACTCGCCCACCCTACCATGATCGCGATACCTATGCCAAACCGATTTTACCCTAATTTGCTTCACATGATTCCCCCCTAAGATAATAGAGCATTTCAAAGTTAGATATATAAGTAATGATGATTTCATAAAATTCAACGTTCTATGTTATTTAGACGAGAGTCAAAAAAAAAACTGCTTTAATTCTCTTATTATACCCTTGCAGAGGGTATTATAAAATTGGTCAGATGTTTGTAACGCACAGAAGGAGACGTGTCCGACCCCATAAAGTATATATATTCTTGATCAGCATGAGAAGCTGAGTCGATAAAGCCATGTCCGTCTGTCCGTCGGTGCGTACGCGTTTTGCTCAGCCATCTTAAGAGCTATCGGGATGAAATTTTTTTGGGGTGCTTTTTATTACCCGGGTGAGATAAAGTATGCAAATTGTCAGGATCGGACTACTATATCATATAGCTCTAGAACAAACATTTTTGCAAAAATTGGAGTATCTCAATGAAATTTATTAATATAATGGAATTTGATATAAAATCTCAGATCCCAAAATTTGAATTCGATCGGATAAATAGAACACAAGTTACAGTCAGTACAAATCGGTTCGAGCGCTGCCGGCAGCGCTGCTTGCTGCCTACTACGTCATCAGCAAATCAAACAGAGCATGCATACACACACACAGACGCAGCGCTACACGAACTGTATGTATGTGTATGCGTATTGTGCTTTGCTTACGAAATGACGGAAGAAAAAATTGTAATAAAAAGAGAAATAATTTGAATGTTTTGTTTGTGTGTTGATGAATTGAGTTGCAGGGAAAGAAATTTCAAAATATAAAAAAATTATTGCCAAGGACTGCAAGGGTATATAAACATCGGCATTGCCGAAGTAAGGGAGATAACCCAGTCAATAAATATGTATATCGATTTTTAGTCGATTATTTTCATTTAGCCATTATTTGTGTCATCTATAGTTTAATCGAATCGTGTGCTGCTCCAGAAAAATTTAAGCTGAATTGCCCTTAAGAAAAACTTGTGACAAACCCATTCAAAGAAAATTACATAATGTTAAAAGTGGAACCCTATCCTCGTAAGTTGATTAATACAAATTTTATACTAAAGCAAACCACAATGATTTGATGCGGATTCCCATTACAGGGAGACACTACGCCAAGAACGGGTTGTGGTTCACCGAAGACCATATTCCAGTGCGAAAGGTATTTCTAACCAACATCCCAGAAAATCTGAAGGAGGACATGTTAGTTGAACATTTTAATAGTTTTGGGCGTGTCATAAGTGTTCAGCTCTTCGACAAAGCTACAGGAAGATCCGTGCCTAATCGGACATTGTCCAGGGTCTATGGCAGACAAAGGTATGGCGTTGGAGTCACAAACACTAGTTCATTTCATAAGGAGCAGCGAAAATGCGGATTTGTTCTCTTTGCCAATGCTAGCGATGCGACCAAAGTGTTGGAAATGATGATTCATTACGTGAGTGGCTATAAAATCTATGCCATTGTTGCCGATAGTTGGCATCAACCGGATTTGTATGGGACTTCAGAGCCCCCAACTTCTAGCGATCAGTCAGGGGAGGCGAACATTTTTAAGCTCAACGATGATTGCCTATCAAAGATTCTAACATTTCTTCCATTGGCGGATCAAGTCCACTTCCAACGTGTTTGCATGCGATTTCAATCTGTGTATCAGTTAACTGCACGATCCATACATAAATCGGTCGATTTGCAAAAATTGAACAATTTAACACTTTTGGATATTCGCGAATTTTTCCGCATTTCGGGGCCATATGTGAAGGATATTAATTGCAATTCGTCCTCAACATTTGATAAGCGATTGTTGAATTATTTTGGAAGGAATTGCATAAACTTGAAGTCTTTGGAACTTTCGAATTCTGATTTGAGTACGAAGAACATGTTTAAAATATTTTCCAGTATAAGTAAGTTGGAGTATCTGACACTAGGTAATTATAAACTGACTGATGAAAAGCTATTAGCTTTGAAATACATGAAGCATCTAAAAACACTTAACCTTGGCCAGAATGTGTACATTGAAACCATGGCCCTTGTGTATTGTAATAGTATTAGATCGGGAAATTTAATTCAGATGTGCAAGTCTTTAACCAATCTAAGGGAACTCAACATTGGCGGTGTCTATTCAGACATAGCAAAGCTGTTTAAATATATGGTTAAAAATGGCTGCTGCCCTTTACTAGAAACATTGGGCCTTACCATTTGTGGGCAATATGAAGACATAGCCGAACTACCTAAGCTAAAGAGTATTCACATTCTCCACATATCAGAGGATTTTTACGCTAGCAAACTCTTCGATCAACTGGTACTTTTTAAATCCGAGCAATTGGAAGAATTACAAATTATTGGAGACTCCACTATTACTAAGCAAACACTCATGAAAATTGCAAAGTTATATGGATTAAAGACACTAACGATTTGGAATGCGCCCAACATTGATGACGATGTCTTGGCGGCATTTACCAACTTACGAAAACTGGAGCACATCGATCTATCATTATGCGAACCAGTTAACGATTCTAACGTTTTGCGTCTGGTACTTGGATGTCCGAAGTTGCAGGAGGTGAAACTTGTGGATTGCTCACAAATAACTCAGAAGTTATTAGACAATATCATTATGAAGATTCCAATTTACTACAAAAAAAATGAGCGCAAGTTACCCATAAGAATGTATCTCGATTCGGATAAATATTTCCTCACTTCTACAGCTCAAGATATAGTAAAGATAATACCAAACTAAATGATACAATCAGTTAAATACAAATCTGAATAGAAATGAATTTACTTATGTACATTTTTAAATTACTTTTAATAAAGTCTAATCGAATTCCTAACTAATCGCTAAATCTATAACTTCTTAATATAAATTGTATTATTGAAATTCTCAGGGTGGAATGGTCCAAAATATACTTACGTATGTAACATACAGAGGAAAGCTTGCCCGATCCCATAAAGTGTACATGGCTATTTAAACTCGTCTCGTCGTGCTGATCAAGAATATATATACTTTATATGGTCGGAGGTGCTTCCTTCTATGCGTTGCATACTTCTGAACAAAATTAATATAGCCTTTTTGGAAGGGTATAACGCGGCATCACTCTGAGGTTAATCGATAATGAAATATTAACTACGACAGTAAAAAGGAAAATTGACATTCTGAACCTAATTTAGTTTCAATTTCAGCTTGGTGTTACTTCCTTAAAAAAACTCTCTTCACATAGATGTCTGATTTCCACAAGAAATTTGTAGGCTCAACTTTTGTCAAAACCAATTTTCAATTGAATTTCTTTTATCTTTGAGTAAGTTTGCGTTCTTTTTGGCAAATCAAAAGTCAGTTAAATCAAAGAGAAACAAAAAATGTAAAACTACAAAACAGATTTCAGTCTTTTGTGTGGGCATAAAACTTGACTTCGATTAAACTTGCTGCTCCAGTATGTTGCAGAGTCAAGAGTACAAATCTGTTTAATTAAGGCCGAAGACTGGGGTCTACTCTGTGCTGTGAGTGATGAGGTGTTGGTTAGCCTTTGGGGTTGGCAAATTGCTTGGTCAGTTCTTTGTTACCAAACAAGAGAAGTTCATTTCATTTGCCTTTTTGCCTTTTTTTTAAGAGAGAAAGAGAGAGTGAAAGAGGGGCAGTTTGGTTTATGTCCAGGTCCGGGCTTGGATTCGGTTACGGATTCGGGCTAGGTGCCAGGGCGATAATTTGTTGCCGGCCAGTCGCAACCTCTCGTAACTTACCCAACAGCCCAAAGAGAAACTCAATTTATAAATGGAATCGTTTACTTTCCTTTCATTCTTTTCTTTTCTTCTCTTTTTTTTATTTTTTTTTTTTATATTTGTGTGTTGTAGAAAAGTAAGATTTGAATTTGGCTGACTTTCATTCTTACGTACTCACTTATCGCTTGATAGATACACTTGGGTCCATTTGATTGCTTTGATGTATGACCACCCAGATTTGGGTGAGTTCTCCTCTTCCACTTTGATTTGTTAAGAAGGTTCAATGCACTTGAATTTGTATTTGTTGCTTTTGATGTTCGGACATTAGTTTCCAAAAAAGATTCTCATCAACAAACGTTAGTTTAGTTAACATTTTCTTGGGTAAAGGAAACTTTAAAGTGAGCAAAAACAGTCCAACCGCACAACTAATCTACTTAAACCAAAAAATATATCTTTGAAAATGTTTTGGCAGCTGCCAAACCAAAATGAAATAAAATTCAACAACCAAAGACTGCAAAAAGGAAATGTCATAAAAAAAATATAACTTTTTTTCTGACTCTGGGTATAGAAATAGTTGGAAATTCAGCTTAGCCAGTGTGTTTTTGATTTCAAGGAAATAGTTGCCAGACAGGCACACAAAAATTCTGAACCATAAGTAAAATAAATATTGACAGCTAGCTAATATCTTACAAGTGTAACTTAAATTGATGGAAAATTTAATCACTAAAGAAATTTAGGTTGAAATTAAAATACTTAGTGTTTACATAGTTTTTCTTTTTCTTGTTTGGTTTCAAGTTTACCTTCGAGTGAATTTTTAATGTGTCTCTAAAAGTTTTGTAAAATTTATTTTGAACATAAAATTAGCTGATGTAGCGTTCAATAAATAAATTTTTAATTGGCATATTACGTTTGAGAAAAGTCAAAACTTTCTAAAACTCAAGATCGATCTGGTCTAATTCCTAAAAGAGCTTACAATAATATTTTTGGTATATTACACATACTTCATGTTGACCGAAACTTTTACTTTAATGTCGCTTTGTAGCATCTAATGCCATTTATTAAGTTTTTTGCATTTTATTTAAACATTTTAGTGTAATTTATACCAATTGTTTTTGGTATAGTTTCTATTTCTCCATTAAAAGTATAATTTTTGAATAGTTCAAAGTGTCATTTCTTTAAACATTTTTGCCATCCTTGCCAATTTACCTGCCATGAAGCAGGGGAAAGAAATGCAGGACAAGTAATCGCCTGCGCGTGCCAGCAGCTGAAGCAGCCATTTTGCTGGGGTCAAGTGTAAAGTTAAATAAAAACGCTTAGCTCACACACACAAGGGCAAGATGAAGAGCAAAAAGCAGGGCTGGATTTATGTTGAGCCTTTTGTTGACGTTGGCATGACTGCCAGTTGCCTGGCCAGCATGTCCTAGGAAGATTTGTGTCGGGGGCAAACGAAGTCCAAGGCGAAGAATGCACAAATATTCACATTACACAGCAGGAAAACGAAGCAAAAAAGAAGACTCTTAAAATTACACCAACGGAGTGGGCGTCCTTCATCCGCCACCATCTGGGTTCTTGAGTGTGTCAGCTAACGGCTAAAATGATGTCAAGTCAAAAAATACAAGAAAAAATAAATAAAGAAACTAATTTCCTAAGATAGTGTCAACTGCAACTTTTCACTCGTCCTGCTGCTGCTGCTGCTGCTGGTCCTGGTGGTTGTCCTTGGGCTATTTACTTCACTTTTCAAGTGTGTGGCCCACTCGACTGAATTAGGAAGACAAAAATGATGGCCAAAACGTTGACCATGATGTTATGAAATGAGCTAATTGGAATGCGCTAAAGTATTGCAATTTTTTTTTATTATATAACCGTTTTTGTGGCACTGTTTCTCATTAAATTGCTCTTTTTATCAACACCTCAGCCTCATATCACCGCAGAAAGGAAGAGAAAGATAAAACAGTTAATTAAACCAAAAATTTGCTTAATCAAAAGTTTTTGCCATTTTGCCAGGCTTTTTGTTATTGTTGCGACTTTGGCATTGGTATTTACTTGGTGTCAGCAAAAGTATTTCATTCTCATACAGTCGAAGGCATATAAATAGGTTAATACATAGAGTAAGAAAATAGTTTCTACAAAGCAACAGTTTGTTATATTAACTTTTGACTTAGTAAAGATATTAATTAAATTGTAAAACGAAACTTAAACCAATATAAAGTTTAGTCTTCTCTTAAACTAACTTTCTATTGTATTATAGATGTTGGAAAATTGCTGTTTGCCACTTTACAAGGCTATCATTCACTTGTAAAAAGTGTGATAAAGTTTCTCCTTTCAAAAATTTCCGTACGAATAATTTTAATGAATATTTTTTCTATATTTTGTTGCAAAATAAAAGTGAAATATTTAAATGCCCAGCGGTGTTGATTTTTATTTATTTATTGATGAGTGGGAAAGGCATGTAACCACAAATTAATTGGCTTGGTTAGACGCCCGCAACGGACCAGAAAGCTACATAAAACTTTGCCGTCTCGATTGATTGATGGCCAGGTGGTTAGTGGCCACATAGGAAATGGAGGCGGCGAAAGGTGAACACACGGGAGCTCAAACAGCTTGCTTGAGTTGAAAACTTGATGAATATTTATTTTTCTTCGGAAATAACCACAAAAGCCTAAAAACTTTTCTACAACATAAAATTACGTTTTAAACACATTTTTGTTTATGAAATTTAAGTGGATTTGCCGCAATGCTGTGTATATTCTCGACAATTTTGAAATTCCCTGTAAATAATATCCTATTCTGTTTACTTTGATCCTTGTGATACTCCAAAGAGTTCCTCTGTTTTTGTTATCATTAAATATCTTTTCTTCATATTAATTGCTATAAATTTTATGTGCTATGGCAAAAGTTCGTTTGCCACTTTATCATCCTGTTCCCCGTTCATCTTCTGCTCTAATAAATTATGTGGAACAACTCTCTTATAGAAATCAGCAAACATAAATTAAAGTTTCCAATCATGAATCATTAAACTATGCAACAACAACAAGAACACAAAAGTAAAAACTTTTCCCTCAGACAAAAAGCACCACAATTTCCATGGTATATCAAGAAATTAAAACTTTGACCAACTATTTAGATACAAATCCGAGCAATGGTCAACAAAATGGTTAGGAAAAAAAAGGGTCAAATATTCAACAAAAACCAAAGCCTTAGAAACCACTAAAGAAAATGTGTTAATAAAATGAAAAGAAAGATTTGCATTTAAAAGACTAAAAGAAAGGGGCCAACACTCTTTTGGCCATTGGAGATAAATAAAAGAGTATATAATTTTCATTTCGTCCTCACACAGAGCTTAGGCGACTTCAAAGCTTCTGAAACCAATCAGAGAATTGTCGACTAGACGTCAATTGAGACAAAACAAATGACCCTGTATCTTGTCTTATCCTCCAAAATGTTTTAAATATATAAAAGCTAAAAGAAACAAGTTGAAGGCTTAAGAACACCCAAGCCAACAAAATCGATTCGAGATGAAACTTTTCTTACAATCTGCTCATAATTTTGTTCTTCTACTTGATATTTATTGCGGCAAGGTCTTTCTGTGTGCACTGTGTCCTTACATACCAATGAACATATGCATATGTGTGTATAATGGAAAGGAAGAATCCTTGCACACATTGCATTTTCCCAAGTTAACGCAGAAGCCAAAGAAGGCAGAAGAAATGACTCCTATTTTGCTTTCCGCAACGTTCAAAGCAATTCCACTTCGGTGTATTAAATGAAAAGGTCGTTAGAATGTCTATTTTGATGCTGATTATTTGTATTACAATTTAATAAATGAAACAGCGAGAAAAATACTTACATATGTATATATGTATTCATATAAATATAAATATTTCCTTTGCCCACTTGTTTTACTATTACTATCTTTGTACGTTGGAGTCTACGTCTACTTGCCACTCTTTGGCGTCCAATTTTACAGTCCAACCACCCGCCAAGCCCAATCAAACACCATCTCTTACCTTGTCTCTTGGTCTACTTCAGTAAACATATGAAACAAACCAGCAAAAAGCGGCTATGCCCCACTTATATTAGACAAAAATTGTGCTAGAATGTCTATATTCCTACTGCTTATGGTTAAGATCAAAAAAGAGAAACAGGGAAAAAAGTTTTAGAGAAAACGAGGCGGAGAGAGGAAGGGAAATGAGAGAAAGCTAGTTTCAGATGCGTATATTTACGATTTCTTGTACCCTGTAAGCCGAAAGCATATACATACTTTCGAATGCTAATGCAATCCAACTGAAAAATATATCCTTAGAGCACCCAAATATCTAATCATTATATTGGTAGTTAGCAAGAAACAAGTCACTGCGAATTTACTGAAGTGAATAATTTTTCCACATCTCGAAAAGATGGATAATATAATAATTTAGTCAAAACACAGGAAAAGATGAATTCTGAATTATCAAATATTTAACTCTTCAAATGTTAAATAAGATTTTAAGAAGACATAATAACAGCTCTAACTCTCTAGTTTAATTTAAGGATTTACATAGTTCTTGAGGAAAAAATACTTAAATGTTTTAAATGAAGTTGGCTTAAGTATAAGATAAACTGCATAACTAGTAACCAATACAACATTTAACAACTCTGATTATCAGGAATATAGTATTTTAATGGGATTTAGTTAGATATCAGAGCTTTTATTTCCATTTCCAAATAAACTTGGTTCTTTTAATTCGCTATTAAATTGTATGAAGACATTGACGTTTCACCAAGGAGAACAGCCATGTAAATTCTTTACAGGATATTTTTTGTTCTCGAAAAACCTGACATTATTCGTTTGTGTTACTCTTTTCTTTTTTCTTTTTTTTGTAACAGTAACAGTAAAAATAAAAAGGATGTAATATAAAATAAAATAATAATATAAAGTAAAGCAGTAACCTCAGCTGCAATTGCAACATGTCTCAGTAGCAACACCAGATGCTGCTGTTGCATTCACTATATCAGGATGTACAAGGATATGGTTGTATTTGTGTGTAACTATGCCCATAGAGACTATGGGTAAAATAAGTTTTCCATAAAGTTTGTTATAACGGCAACGCAACACAACACACACACGCATAGAAAAAATACACCCATCTACATATGTGTGTTCATACAACATACAACATGCCACAAATGTTGCATATACTTAATCAGCCTAACAAGATGAGTCCCATGTAGACAAGGTCGTGAGTTTTTACAATCAGCTTTAAACAAATACTTTAAGGCAAGTGTTAAACTTGGTTATTAATAGAGATGGCCTGCAAATAATATATTATTAAAAGTGATTAGGTGAAAGGTTTCTTTTCTCTTTTACCCAAAGTGTGTCTTCTTAAGTTTGTGACACATTTCACAGATTTTAAAGTTTTCTTTTTACGGATTAAGTTAAAGATTATATTTTATTGTGCAATAAATTTTATAAGTTCTTAGCCCACTTTTGTTTAATTTGATTTCATGTCTAAGAAACGTTAAACCATTAATCGAAATGAAAATATCGTAAGTTACTTTTGATCTGCTTTTTATTTGTATGGAGTTAAAAATAAATAAAAGATTTTTACTTATGTTCATATTAAAGCTACATTCATGTATTTTTTCTGTAAATTGAATTGTACCGAGAGACTTTCTTTGAGCTTGCTAGTAAACTTTATATTAAGTTTCTTTCATTAAAGAATTTTCCCCTTTTTTTATTTTCTCATTGCAATTTATTTTATTGCCGGTCTAGAAATGCATATATTTGTATAACAGTCTATCTGCCTCTCTATCTCTCACTGACTTTGTCCAAAACTGTCTGTGTGTGTGTGTGTGTTCCACATTCGCTTTAAGCTACTCGTATGCAGAACACAAATAATGTTGCCTGCTTTTGGGCGCAAAATGCCAAGCCAAGTGCAATTAATGCGCCATCTCTGCACTGCTCACACCTGTAAGAGTGCATGAATCTCCGACGTGTTGAGGCAAGCCGCACAAAAAAAAAAAAAAGAAATAACACATGAATGGCAAATTATTTTTTTTTTAGCATTGCAGCTTATGCTGTGAATTTCTTTCTTTTTCTGTTTGTTGTTGAATAACTAATTCCACACAGTTTTCTGCCAAAAACTTTTACAGTTGAACGACTTCCGTGGCCTGTATATACTCAGCATGAGGGCATGAGAGCATGGCAGAACGATGATGATGATGATGATGTTGGTCTTGTGGCTGGCTGTGCCATTGTTTCTTTTACACAATATTTATGTTACGGTTACAAGGTTTCTTAGGCCCACATTTACTTTATTTTCTTTTGCTATACTTTACTTTACAGACCACTTGGCTTTTCTCTTTTTTTACACAATGCTCTTACCATAAAAATAAGAAAAGGTCTGCTAAAAATTATTAAAAGCTTGCAACACATTAAAGGACTTATCTGCATGCAGAGATTAAGTATTAAGTTCTTGAGTTTTTTCGGACAAGTCTATGCAACTGAAGACAAATAGGTTTTTCAATTTGAGGTTTTTCAAAAAGAGGATAATGAACTTCTCAACTGTTGGCTGTTCCATCATTTAACCCCAATCAGTACAACTCAAGTAAGTGTATATTCACTTCGTCATTGCCTAATCTCAAGATTTTGGTTCTCTTTCAGTCAAGCACACACGCACACACATTCAATAACACACCACACCCAATTCAAAGCCGGAAATGCTTGTTCTCAAAGGTTTCAAAATGGTTAAAAGCTTTGCCAAAATACACATGTGTACGTCTATGTGTGTGTGTTATTGTGCATGAGTGTGTGTGTGTGACTGTGTGTATTGGCAAGTATATATGGTAGTAAGTCAAACAAATCGTTTGTTAATTGGCTGTCATGTATTTTTTATCTTCTTTTTAAATCTCGAAAATTTGCTAAAGGCAAAAAAAAAAACACTCATACGACATGTTGCCAAACGAAGGAAATGGCATTTGCCTTTGATTACCTCTGTGGCCTTGATATTCAATCGATTATAATAAGCAAAGATAAAATATAGAACGGAAAAAAATATTCTGCAAAAATAGTTAAGGAACATAAAAAAATATATTATTGACATGTCAAATGCATTTTCCTCCAAAAATAGGATATACAAAGTTAAAGCATGGGCCTTAATTAAAACTCATTTTTTAAAAAAGATTTTCAAATTCCAAATGTAATACATAAAATGACCTGATTAAAGCCTTTTTTGAGACAAAAATTCGACACAGCAAAAAACAAAAAAAGGCATTAAAAATTCCAGTCTTTGCCCTTTATATAAGTTGCTTCCCATCCAATGAATACCATTTCAATTATGCATATCAAAAATAAACATATACACATATATACTCGTATATAGATAGATATATATATTTTTTCTCGGTACCGCAGCCTTTCAATTTACATCAAAAGAGACTCACCAACTCAATAAAAAATGCAGCCAAACTAATTTTAAAATAATGTACGCTAAAATAACAGAACAGTCCAGTAAAAAAAAAAAAATTAGATGGCTAGGCATTGCTTATCTATAACGAAATCATTATACTCTATTTTATTTGGCATTGACGAATTTACAACTTGGTTGTAAAATAGCAAGTAAATGCGAAAATTCCTGGATTGTGCATTTTTTAAAAAAGAATAATAATTAATTTCCCTTTATAAATGGAGCTATTCTTATGTTTGGTTGATGTAATAATAGCAGTCAATGAATGAATGTCTAAAAGTGATCATAGAAAAATTTGCTTAATTTAGTTTAAAATCAGAATCCGGCAAGAGTTAGCTAAGGACACTTATCACCAATCCAATGATGTTTATTATGACCTTAATATGAAATTAAACCATTCCCAGATTGTAATTTCTGCGTTGACTCCAATTCCCCTTTTATATATTGTTAATAAATTTAATTTATATAATTTATATGAGCAAAATTATTGATTATTAGTTTAGTAATGCGAAAATAAGAACAATTTGAACAGGAATGTTTCTGTGATTTTATTAGCGCTCAAACATTAAGTAGATTAATCAATATTTTCATATAATGTCTACAATATTAGCTGATTTAGATATCTTAGTTAACAAATCTTATTGTTTTGAAATATCAATCAAAAAGTTAAAAAAAAACAACCAATCGATAGTTAGTTAACAATAGATTCATATGTGGAAATGGCTATGCTAGAAATTGATCTTAATAAAGAAATTATTGTAATCGTCCCTTTGGATTAGCTACCTTCTCTTCATCTCTAACTTGCTTACAATATGCATAGGTCCCATTTGCATTTGCAGTGTATAAAAATCAAGTAAAGAGTGTGAAAAAGCATTTGCTCTACAAAGTGTAAAATTAACATGCAGCGCATTGAAGAAGAGCTTCAACGAATAAAATGCAAAAAAATGTATACTAGAAATTGCAATTTAATTAATGAAATGCGTTACAGGCAGCAGACAAAGTGAGAAAGATAGATACAGAAGCTGGAGAGGAGATGTACATACATACATATAGAGCACGGGCCAGCACAGCTGAAAAAACCGACCAGAAGAAGAAAAAAAATTTGGAATGGTGAAGAGTGAATTGTGGGTGAGAGAAAATGGGAAAGTGAAAGCTGCATAGCATAGCAATGGAAAATTACTAGAAAACCAAATTAACCAAATTAGCAAGCTGTAAATTTTTAGCCAACAGCTGGCAAAATGCAGCAAATTAATAAAGTTTCACATTATTAGAGTAAGAAACTGAACTAAATTTTTTTTTTTCTTTTTCTTTCTTTTTTTTCCTTTTTTTGGGCATTTGCCCAATTTAATTTTGCTTGTAGTTTTTAAGCAGACGGTAAAGTTTGTGAGCCGTTTTTCCCCAAGTCTTTTTTTTTGCCTTGTTTGTTGCTTCCTTAGAGCCCAGTTTTTTCGTCTCGAGCCTGTGTCTTAAGCAAGTTGGGCAAGTTCTTTGTGTAAATTATATACGCAGCAGAGAAAAGTTTTTTAGCTTGAATTTATTGCTAAGGACAGAGACATGCTAAATTTCCCTTACCATTCGTCCGAATTCCCTCACCTACTACATACACTTTACTTTGTCACGACAAAACGGATGAGAGGATAATAGAAAAGGAAAAAAACACACACACACACATCTCAAAGATATGCAGGATTCACACAAACGCATCCTGCAAGCAATTGACCTAATTTCATTCTAGACACTTGACTATGTATGTGTGTTGGTCGTGTTTTATTTGTTGTTTGCTTTTTTTTTATGTCGTGCCATCGCGGTAATGGCCACCGTTTAGCTTATGGTTTCGGTTTGTTGACACAGGATATGCACGGGATATTCTGCCAGGATGTGCCACATTTGCCGCCCTTTTGTGGCATTTGGTACTTTTATCCAAAATATTGCGCATATTGTGCATATATGTATGTTGTTGTATTTTTAGAGCTTAATGTCGCCGACATATTTACCTATAGCCATAAATTTTATAATAGTTGGCAGAATTTTGTTTCTACCTTTTTTTTTTTTTTTTCAGTTTGGTTTCTGGTGCAAAATTTTGTGTTTTTTTTTATGTTTTACATAATTAAGTCCATGTCGAAATAGAAACTTTTATAGCATGTGTGTTAATGTGTGTGTGTGTGTGTCAAAAATGGGAAACTTTCCCAAAGCTCAAATTGTTGGCTCAAGGTAATACACTTTGGCTTTATTTTTATTTGGCTTTATTTAATTTAATTTCATATAATTTATTTTCATTAATAAGGGAATAATGTTTGTTTCTTTTTTATTTTTGGGGTCAAGTGTTAAAAAGTAAAATTAAAAATGTATAAAAATGTTAGTTGAACTTGCAACTTTTATTATTAGATGTAATTTGAAAGTTATGAATAATATTTATGTGAACAAACACTAAAATGAATATAGAATTTCTATAAATAAATTGTGCAAATGCAAATGAAACTAAACAAAAGTTGAAGCTGGAATTCATTTTAAGCTTTTACAAAATATAATTTTCACATTTGTAAACTTAAATACTAATTTAATTATGAAACTAGAAGAAGTCAGTTGTGTATTTTTCTCTTCAAGCCTAATGTCTAATACTTTCTAAAAGCAATTAGATGAGACTTTACATTCCCTAGAATTAAAAAGTTATTTAAGTACAAGTTTGACAACTAAACTACATCAAACCTAATATTAAAACATACAACATTTGAAGTCATAACACTTAAGAACTTTAAACAAGTAAATAGATAACTTAAAAAACTAATTGACTTTGTCCTGTGTGAAATTGCTTGGCCAGAACAACTTTCAATCGATTTATGCATTTTCAGAATACAATTTTTTTGCCATCATCAGCAGCAAACAAAATTTTCTTATGAGCAAAGTTTTATGCTTGCACATAATTTTTGAGTAAAACCTATAACTATCTATAGATAGTATATATACAGTTAAGTATACACACACACAGACACAGATACACGCTAAGGCGATGACACAACGAGGGACATGAAGTCTGAGAGGGATGAGAACGACCCAGAACCAAGAACCACTCAAACCACTTTTAATTGCATTTAATTAGCTGTTCGTTCGACTTTCACTTTTTAGTTTGGCCCCAATTTTCGTTCGACTTTACACTTTGTTATCGTCCGTCGGAGTAGTCGTCGGTTGTTGTCGTTGTGCGTTCTCCTGGCCATCCTTGTCGACACAAGGACCGCAAAAAAAGAAAGAAGAAAAAAAAATTCGAAAAGGAAAAAGGAAGAAAATTCTTGAAAAATTATATATGTATGTACTTTTCTTATACTTATATAGAAGTTGACCGACATAAATTTCATTAATTAGTTGAAAATTTGCTTGAGCATTTTTGAAGATTTGTTAATGCTGGTTGGCTGCTGGCCCAATTTTCATTTTAGGCCATTTTCATCGTTGGTCATTAACAAAACATTTATGAGGCTTGTTTGAAGTAAGTAAATTGCAAAAAACTGGCCAAGATTACCATGTAATTAGGCAGAGAAACGACAACGTGAAAATGAGATGACGTAATCCTTAATATTTTATCCAGTTGTGCCCTAAACATAGGCAAAAGGATATCTGAAAGTCATCAAAATGTGTATCATAAACAAAAGTAGACAACATTCTGTACCAAACGATTAAACGATTAACTAGAAATATATGAAAATGTTAAGTTAAAATAATTTGTATCACAAAAGTAAAGGGTATGTCAAAGTCAAAGTTTTACAACAATTTAAACAGTAACTTCTTGGGAATTCACTTGGGCATTTGCCACAAATATTTCATTGTAAACTTTTCACGCCCTTCGCTTTGGGCCCAAGTGTTCAGGCAATGAAACGTAAAACAACAACGACAAAAAAAACAACACCGACTTGACCAACTTTAAGGATCACTTTAAGCCTCAGACATCAGCAGTGTTTGATAAACAAACAAACTTGTCTAATGTTCTACTTTCTTTCCTTTCCTTTTCTTACATCTCATTCTGTGTTATTTTGTGGCTCAAGGATATGCCAGACATAAACCAAAAGCACAACGCCCCGATGCCTTTTCGAATCGATGGCAGGAAACTCATTTCATCATTGACAAATTCTACTTCTCTTGGTTATTGAGAGGGACCAAATCAAGAAAGATTGAGAGGGCCAAATACAGAGCAGACAAAAAAAAAAAAAAAAAACAAAAAAATTGGCAACCTACTGAGAAAATGGGGATAAATCAATTGAAAAATATTAATGAATTATTTATGAGATAGGACAGCCAAAGAGAGAGAAAGAGAGAAAATAGATTTGGGGTGAATAGAAACGAAAGGCAAAGAGGGGGAATGCAGAACACTGAACCACAACGCCAAAGGAAGCCCCCAGAGGAAATAACCACAAAACACAAAAAACAAAAAAAAAAACCCCCACCACCAACTGAAACAAATCGGCCAAAAGAAATAACTGTGAAAAAATTACGCTGGAGACTAATAAAACAAGATTATTGCGGTAAAACCACAGACAGTTGCTAAAGTTGAGAAAGGAGAACTTGCTCTACCTCTCATGCTCTCGTTCTCTTTGCCTCAGAGCCACCTCCGAGCGGCATGCAACTAGACAATGAGCCAGTCATAAATCACTGGCCACAGAATGGCGTAAAGTGAAACGCGGACAGCGTAAAACTGCATTTGTGTGAGTGTGCGAGCAATGCAGAACTCTCACTTACTCACACGTACACCACAAAAACTAGGAAACATGTATCCTTATGCATTGCAGAAGGATGCGTCAAGAGCGAAACCAACTCGCATGCATTTAAGCAGTTTGCTTTAGTCATGAAGCCAATGACAATGATGATGATCATAATAATGATTATAATCACAATTATGGCAACATGAAGCATACTGCAATGTCTTCTAACCACATATACGCCATCAAACCGATATGAAAGTGGGTACGTATCTTTATATGTGTGTGTAGATATAATGAACAGACCATGCAAACATTCAATATTGACATGAAATCAATAGAAATGGGAAGATTAGATAAAGGAATGAATTTGCTTACGGGATATTGAGGAATTCAATTCAAGACAAGTTTATCAGAATTATTCAATTCCATTTTGGTTTTTTGCAATTAAATTTATAAAATTAATTTGACATTTAAAATTTGTGTTACACATCTTAAAAAGATAAACTTTTGTAGTTAAAATTGTTAGTAATTGGCAGGCAAGTCTAAAGTATTTGGTTTAACATTTAACCTTAAACTGTTTGGTGTGCTTGGTCATATATTTATATTGTATATAGGCCTGGATCACATTCAATTGTCCTTCGCCAAAAAGACTTTATTATATTTTTAGTCTTAGTGAATTTTAATTTATTTAAGGAATAAATATATAATAATAACTGAAGGACAAATTAAAATTTGTAATTGTTATATTTAATTGTAATATTTATTTATCTAAATATTTCTTATATTCCTATCGGGGATTTTTCATATATTTCTTTATTAAATAACCATAGAAAAGTCAATTCTTCTGTTTTATATGTTTAGGCATAAGAATGGTTAAGATTTGGTTATTCAGAAAACGTTTAGACAGACCATTTTATGTTTTTTGTGAAAGTTGTTTGTACTGTTATACAATAGCCATTATAGAATATTTTCAAAGCAACGTTTATAATTCTATTTGTTTTTGTAGTTCTTTCTAGTTTCCTTGCTTTGTTTGTTTAGAAGCAATTTCCACTTTGAAAATAATTGCTTTCCAAGGACAGTAATTTAAAGTAGATCCATAAATATTACTTAAGAATTGATTTATAAATTAATATCACAAATTTTGTCAAGATTTTATAGCCTCATTAAATAAAACATGTACCACACAGAAAAATACAAGTAATACTAGAATCGGGAATAAGTTTTATATTATCTCAATATAGTTGAGATAAAAACCAACTGTTGCTGTAAGTTTATGTCCATGTTAACTATGGCAATACAACAGCGCGATACAAAAAGTAATAAGTGTCCTAATTACCCCCATTAAGGTAAGCTATACTAGAAGAGTAAACTTACAATTAGACTTAACCAATTCATAGTATTCAATACCTAACATAGCAAATTTTGAGTATGTTTGAAAAACCCGCTAAGACTTTTTAATGTTAAAACACATCCCAATGATTTATTAATCAAAAGTTACACAATTAATCAATTAACCTTTTATTTAGGTGTCATATAGAACAATATATTTTCGAGTTCTCACTGCCACCTATGCGGATGACACCGCCTTTTTGGCTTCTGACGGGTCACTGCAGACTGCTGGCAGATTGATTCAGGTGCAGTTAGACGCCATTAACACTTGGCTCCGGCGCTGGAATATTGTCCCCTAGAAGTCTGTGCAAACAACCTTTGCGCTCCGAAGAGGATACTGCCCTGCCATACGTCTGGATGGTAGTACCATTCCATTCAGCGACTCGGCTAAATACCTGGGCCTCATTATGGACAGACGTCTCACTTGGAAGACGCATCTTAGCAACAAACGTAACCAATTGAACGCCAGACTCAGGAGCCACCTCTGGCTGCTTGGAAGGAGGTCTACCCTGCGGCTCCACGTGAAACTTTTAATATACAAAACCATTCTAAAGCCATTTGGGGCACTGCCAGCCGTTCAAACGTGAACCTCCTACAAACTTTCCAAAAAAAGACTTTAAGAATTCTGTCCGATGCCCATCTATTTACTTCAAATAGAGAGCTACACGATATGCTGGAGATACCTTGGGTACAAGAGGAAATTGTCAGAATGACCAAGGCCCATCTGGTGCGGCTTGAAGGGCACATTAACCCACTGGCCATCAACTTGATGGATAATAGCACCGCCACACGCCGTCTAAGGAGGCTGCACACTTTGGACCTACCGGACCGGGTTTTCCGGAGCTAGATGAGGACCCTTCAGCGTACCCGATTTTCTTTACTTTCTTCACATAACTTCTTTATAAATATTCTCATATGTCAATGTATGGTCATGGTATTTGCTTATTATCCTCTGTTGGATAGATTGCAAATTAGAGGAACCCAGTTAAATAAAAAAAAAAAAAAAAGGATATATGAACCATGCCAAATGCTCCAACCGCCCCCAACTATAAACTATTTATCTCAATATCAAATTATACCTACTTATTAAACCCCGACTTTAACTATCCAATAAACCGCCACAAAATAAATCTGTGCGAAGTTATGTGTGATAGAAACAATCTTTTTAGAATGAAGAAGTTGGCCATTTAGCAAAATGAAATGGCCAAAAGAAATATATGACTTATATGTGAAAAAATATTTACCAAGGACCGTAATAAACAGTTATTTCAATTCTTTTTTCTTTTTGCATTTATGAACAATAAGAAATTGTAAACAAATGAAATCCTTATGCTTGAGCTGCTTATATTTCTTGTTGTTGTCGTCGTCTCCCTCCTTCTCTCCTCTCTCTCTCTCTCCGTATGTGTAGAGTTAACTCTGTATTTTGCATTATGCATTAAATGCAATTTGAACTGTTAAAAGCATACTCTTAACGCTATTTGTTGCCGGCTTGGACGTTTATGGCCATTTCTGCTTATTTTCGCACGCACACGTAAACATAATTTGCATTGCTGCTGAAATATTACGGCAGTGGCTAAAAAGTATGCAACAGCAATTTTTTATTATTACGCTAAACAAACAACAACAAGGACAAGGCACAGCACAAAAAAAAAAGTTGTTGAAGTGGGCAAATGAAAGAGAGAGCGAGCACTTACCGTTATAAAATGGCCAGAGCGAATGTTGCTGATGTTGTTGTTGCTGTTCCTGTTGCTGTTGCTGTTGTATTATGCTAAAAACTAACGCCATTATAATAATAACTGCTCTCGTCCTGCTTTGGTGGCTTCTCCTATTTGTTGTTGCTGCTGCTGCTGCTGCTGTAGCGTCAATGTCGACGCCAGCAGCAGCAGCTTGGCTTGGGTTACGACGCCAATGTTTTGCTTTTTTGTTGCTGTTGCTGCCGCTGCTGCTGCTGCTGTTGTTGCCGCCATTGGCGCCGCATAAATTTATATTGCGAATTTGTTTGTATTGTTGTTCGTGATGTAGCTGCTTTTGTTGCTGTTGCTGTTGCTGTTGCTGCTGTTGTTGTTTCACAATAACTATTGCCTCCGGCATCCAGCTACAGTTAATAGTTTTTGTATTTGCTTGAGTTTTATTTGCCGGATTTTTATTCGAAATTGCTTGTTGTTGTTGCATTTAAGTGTTGTTGCTGCTGCCGCTGTTGCAATTGACGCTGTTGCTGGTATTTCTACTGCCGCTGCAGTCCCCATCAACTTTAACATCATACTGCGCCATTGGTTAGTTATTTTTAGTTATTCGTTTTTTTTTAGTTTTTTCCCCTTGTTGTTAGAATATTGTCAATAAAAAGTCTTTTTAGCTGTTGCTTGCTATTTGGGTCAAGTATTATTCACGTTTTGCATAGATTGATATTGGATAGGTCATAAAGTGTTTTTGCTTAGCTTATCAAACTTTTTATAACTAACTGTTGAACATTTAAAATTGAAATACATATAAAAAACAAATCAAAAGAATTCACAACGCAAAATATAATGAACTTTTGTTCAAATACTCAACTAAAATTAGTTTTCAAGCGTATTTCAAAATACTTCTTTTAGTTTTTCAGATAGAAATTGCCAATAGATTCGCAAAATTGGAAATGACTTTAGTTCAGAATTGAGAAAATTGAGAATACTTCTTCTTAAGTAAATAACAAAAAGACTTCAACAGAATTCATCAAAATTGAAATTTTAATTCATTTAAGCATTTTTTACACGAAATTTACTTTATATCTATTAATTTATTCTGTACAAATTTAAACAAAAACAACAATTCAACAGAATTTAATACAATTAAAATATTAAAATTTGTTAAAATTTTTAAATATAATAAAGCCCATAAATGCCTATAGTCAACTGAATCAGACTCAATCAACATAAATAAAGAGACTTACAAACGCATTCAAATGAAATAATGACACAGGATAACAAAATTGAGATCCAGATACAGATATGGGGCCTATAGCAATTCAAAAACTTAAGTATAATGACTATAGACAGGAATGAAAATCAGTCAAAAGCGAATTTAGCTTGATTTGACTTTTTTCAGTTGTTTTGGCCATTTAATAACCAATATCAAAAATGTAATTAAATCACAATTTAGTATACTTAAAAATAACATAAAATATATGAATTAATGAAAAAATAATTTTGGACACGATTTTTTAATGATTATGCATCATGACATTTTGGGAAAATTTTCACAATGATTAGTTCTGGAGACATTATGTCAGTTTGAAAATAGACACATAAATTTTTTAAAGACTTAAAAAATTCAAATTGGAGCATAATGATATTAAGGTTTATGGGACTAGTGTGCTCTTTATTGGCATTTATTGCCAAGCTTGAAATGATATCTCTATAGTTGCCCAGATTTACACTCCAATTCGAATTCAATTAAATTGAGATATCACTTTGAAAATCGGTCGAAAATCGGTTACAGAGTGATTAAAAAATCTCTTAAGAGAACTCTAATAGCCCTTAGCATTCGCTTATCGCTTGTCCAAATATTTAGTTTTGCTCTGCTTTTAAGGAGATATACATATGTAGTTACTTGTTGCGTTTTTGCTTATTTTGGAAGCATCAAAAATATTGTATCAGTAAAAAAACAATGAAGAGCATTTAAACATAGAGTTGAGTCTATTGAATTCAACTAACGCTTCAAAATCGTCTGTGGGTCTGGGTTTCGGCTCATTTTTGTCACCCTGTGTTAACTGAAATACAAGTGTATGAAAGTTCTGTCAATGAAATAAACACTAAGAGGCAATAACTAGATATTAAATATAAATGCACTTGACATACTTTATGTGTGCTGTACTTCTAATCACAATTAAGAATGCAATCATTTAAATTGCAGGTCATTTGGTAAAAACAATATATTAAGCATTTCGTTTTTTATTTGGACAATTTGCAAAATTTACCATTTGCATGGATATCTAAATTTTACAGCTAGGCCACTACGATAATTACATTTTCCACACCACACACACACACACACACATCTACATATACATACATATATCTCGGACTAATCAGAAAATTGAACAACCCATAGAGAAGGCATTTTTTTAACCCCTATTTATTTATTTTCCATTGTTTAGCCAGTTCAAGTGCAAAGCAATAAATCTACACACACACCCACCCACACACACACACACACAGTAGAGAATAAAATGGCAAGAACAGCAAAGTGTTCCGTGTTGAATTTCATTCGTTGCATCATTAATTACACAATTTTGTGTTGGTAGTTGTGTGTGTGCTTAAAGCAGAGAAACTTCGGGGCATGCCACGAAAACCGCATGCGGCCGCAATTCGATAATAAATCATTTACCTAGCGTTTGGATTCCAACAGAAAAAAATGGTATAACAGAAATGAAAGTGAAAGTAAACCAAACGAACTGAAATGAAATCAAAAAATCACAATGTTTACCCCTTTTTCTCTGTTTTTCATTTTTTGTATTTGCTATGGCAAAACTGATAAGGATTAAAAGGATAACCACCATACAGGACAAAGGAAAAGGCATGAACAACAAACCAAAAGGGGGTCAATTGTGAAATGTGCAAATGGGCAACAGCAAAAAAGCAAACAGCAAGACAAACGGTTAAATCAAGTCCTTGGCTTACATAGCGTATACGTTATACGAGACAGAAATGAGCATCAAACGACCCACGAATGCAATTAAATTAGAGTAAAGTAACAAATGGCTTAAATAAGCGTAGACCCAAACAGAAAATTGGTGGGAGAGAGAAAGCAATGTTAACTGATAGCAAAAGCAAAATAGAGCACAAAATGGCAAAAGTGGCGGTGAAAATGAGAAAAGCAAAAATGGAACACTAAGAGCGCAGGTAGTAAAAGCGCCAAGTAAATGGGCTAAACTTTGGCATAGAAACATTGCCATGGCAAAACAAAAAAAAAGATGAACAAAAGCGTAAATGCAAAAATAGAAAGTTCTCAGAGTTCTTTCCATTTCTTTCTCTCTCTAACTCTCTCTCTCTCTTTCTCTCTGGCAAAAGCAACAGATGAATTAGGACAAAGCAATGGAAATGAATTTAATAATTTAAGGTTTTAAAGATAGAAATAAAAGATGGAAATTTCAGTGCAGCGACAAGAGAATTGTGAGAATTTGAAGAAAAATCGTATAATAAAGCTCCAGCCAAGGAACTAAAGAGTGTTAGGAGAGACAAAACAAATTGTTTCGGTCTTATTTTTGCTTGTCTTTTGTTATATTTCAGTTCAGTTATTGAAAACCAAACCCTTATCATCAAATGTCAATAAACAAAAGCTCTACGCTTAATGATTTTAGATATATACTTATATAATATCTTCCAAATCTAAGAAATTTAATTAACTATTTTAATGAAATTCTTATAAAAAAAAAATTAAAAAAAAAAAACAATTAGGCATTTTCTTGCCTTGGGGAGTAAAATTAAGTAAGTAATACTTATTTACGTCTACCCACTCAATTAAAAATAAAAAACGTAAAATGATTTACATTTTCAAGTGAAATAAATACATACATTTTCAGGTTCTTTGTCTTGTAATTACTTTACCCAAAAAAGAAAGGAATAATTGAAAAGTTGAAAGTGAAGACCTTGAATAGAGACAAAAACAAAAAAAAATAAGAAGAGACAAAATTTGTATTTATTGTGTGACTTTTTGTTACCGTCTGAAGGCAACAGGATGCCGCTTTTGACAAAAGCTGCTTACGATTGACACCTGACCATTGTCAGGGTATGATAAGGAGAAGGAGCCAAAAAAGAAAGAGCAAAGTAGCTTTACTTTTTACAACGTATCCTTCATGTTGTTGTTGTTGTTGTTGTTGTTGTTGGCGTTGCCTTGGGTATTGGCAAAATCAATCAAGTTGGTCAGGCATGCGAATGACATAGAATTTTATTCATTTGCCTGAGCTAGGTCGAAGGTCACACAAAGTCTCATGTTCGAAGTCACTTGAAGTGTCTGGAGTCTGTTGTTATCGAGTAACGCCCAACAAAAGGTAAATCCTTAAAGAAATTTTAAACAAAATGTTTTATCTTTAAGTTTTAGACTGATTAATTAGCTTGGCTTAAATTAATCTCATAAGAATCATTAATTATTGCATAGAAACCATTATGCCTTTTATGAGAACGTAAACATAACTTTTGACCTACAAACTAGTTCGACCCTCTCAATGTATGCGTGCGTGTGTGTGTGTGTGTGTGTGTGTGTGTGTGTGTGTTTATTTATGCTAATCTAGACATATGTAGAAAACTGATGAAATTCTAGAATAATGCACTTTGACAGGCATTTTCTAACTCTTCTCTATGTATGTGTAGTAGTTGGGTCCTGGCAAGCCGCTTAACCTTAGCTCATGTCCTGAAGCTTTTCCACCAGCTGTCGCTGTGGTTGCCCAACACACACACACACTCGTCCTTTTTGCTAAGATTTTACTCAGAACATTTTTGGGAGGTGCAGCAATGGATGGGCGATGGATAATAAAAACCAGTTTCCTGAAAATTGCTTCGGCATGTGCTGCTGCAAAAAGGTTTTTAATCTTTATGAAGCATATTTCATATATGTATCGCATGTTCTATATATATTTGGGCGTGTGTGTGTGTGTGTGTATGTGTGCACACGTGTGTATATGCGTGTACATCTTTTTTATGCTCAACCTTACACGCAAGCATGACATATTATTAAGGTTATTAAAAAGCATTTTGTTTACTTTTCGTTGAATATTGATTGACCTTAGTATAGGAAAAACATACATAAATTATTGATCAGGCATTTTCTTTACTTTTCATTTATTTCTCAATACATTTTGATTTCAAAATTTCTTCTTCTTGCCTTGACGAATTTTTGTAATTTATGTATCTATTTTTTTAAATGATATTAATTTACTGCCATCTATAGATAATTGTTTTAAACTTTGCGCAATTTCTTTTATGAGTTTGTTAAAACTTTGCTTAGACTGTGCCTAAGTCAGGAGTCTTAGAAATATTTTTTATAGCCATGTTTAAATTCTTCACTAATATTTTGACCATTGTTTAATTTATTTGTGTTTTTTTTTTTTGTGGATATTTTAGGTTTTTCTTATTGTTTCTTTCGCATTCGACAATTTAAAAATTATTAAATTAATTTGTTAAGCTTTTTAATTTAAAGTTTAAGACATGCCAGTCACAAAGATGTGCAGAGTATTATAAGAAACTTCTCGTTAAACTGTTCTACTAACAAAGAACTAAAATTAAACTTCTTAATATAAAAACACGAAAAGTTGTCTTGATTTTTGGATTTGCTAGCGATGAATATAGACAACTATATATATAAGAAGAAGGCAAATCGTTTTATACATTTAATAGAGAAAACCCTTTAAATAGAAGCAAAGATAATTAAAACAATCCATCCTCAATTTTTAAATTTTATTTTACAACTTATATAGTCTTTATAATTAAAGTCAAGAATAAAACATTTTACTTTTTTCATGAAGTAGGTGATGGGATGCTTATTGCTTTCTTTTAAATAAAAATATCAAAAAATAAAATAAATTTAATGAAAAGGAATCAGAAAGCTAATAGTTCTGCTGCGCAAACAAATTTAAAGTAAACATATTTGGCGGGAAGTCATCTTTTTAAAGTAATTCGAACTAAACACAATATAACACAACTAATTCACTTAAAACAAAATTTAAATTTTGCTCATTTACTTTTCTGTAAACAATGAAAAAACTTTTAAAACTTTTTGGAAGTTAACTAAAATTATAGTTATGAAACGTCTTGTTGAAATTGCAAAATTTAATTTACATTAATCTTGAATTAGCAAATCTCAAATTATCTATTATTGTGTGATAGATTAGTACCCGGCTCAAAGTCAATTTTATGATTTGTCTAATATGAGAAACTTCTTTCAAAAATAACTCAAAATAAAGACTGTCTTTCGAATTTCGGTAACACTACAGTTATCGTCTTCAGATTAGAAAAATCAAAGATTAGAAAACTTAATTCTTACATATAAAACTTCACATGACAATAAGCTAATGAACAAGACAATTATTATGAATCCTATTCTATTCGTTCATGTCTAGTACAATGACAAAATACATAAATAAAGATTTATGCAATTCAAGTAAGTTATGGGTGTAAAATGTTCCATTTATTTGCCCTAAATAATATAATTTGGTGAAAGAGTCTTGAGAATATTTAGCTTTAAGTGGTAAAAGCTGTTATTCATTCAAGCCATATGTTGCACGGATTGTCTATAACTATAGCTTTCCCTCTCACTCTCTTTATCTCCCTGTCTCGCTTTGTGGTATTATCTTTAAGCCAGTTAATCCATGGGAACAACAACCAAACTGTGAACAACTTCTGCATCTCACTCGCACCCGCACACACACACACAACTCGCCATAGAACACAAACAGTAAACACAACTCAAACACCTCCCGAGCCACCCAAATCAGCAAACCAGTGAGCCAATCTTTCAGCCAACCCAACTAAACAAACACTTTTCCATGCACTTGTCAAACAAGCGTTATTAAAGCCGCCTTCTCTCATTCTCGCATTGAAGAAACAAAAACCGAAACCAACCAACCAACAGCGAAAAAAAAGGACCATCGCATGTTTGGGCCACATTTCGTAGGCTTAAATTTACGAGAACTCAATTCCACTCTGACACTCGGGACACTCACAAAACACATTCACACAGACTGGCAAATAAAAGCAAAGTATAGTAAATTGCTTGACGATTTTCGCGAATTATTTTTTTGTAAGTGGACCCAAATAAGTATGCTATGCTTTATCAACGCCTCAATGCACATAAATCACATGGTAGGGCAATTGAAGTCAAAGAACTACGTTTTAATATCATATACCGCATACAAAATGTCAAACATTTTTATTTATATTGACACAAACATGGCAAATATTGGTTCGTTGGCTTTGCTTTTTAGCCGGTCACGCACGATTGGCAATGCGATTTGGGTTACTTAATTTCATGGTTAATCCGTTACACAATGTAAACTGTCAATTGTCAATCGGCAATGCTAATTGCCGATGCATGTCCATATGTCTGTCTGCCTGTCCATCAGTCCGTTTTCACTTCAAATATGCAGAAATCCTTGCATAAAAATGAATGTTTGTGTTCGCTGTCGGTGATGTTGATGATGAGTGCATCGCCTGCCGCGTTTGTTGATATCAATTGTTGTTGAAATGTTCATGAATATTTAAATTTCTATTGTTGTTTTCATTGTTTGTTCGACGTTCGTCGGTTGTCAGTTGTCGGTTGTCGGTTGTTGTGCGGCTCTTTAGGGATTTCCCCCATCAACAACAACTACAACAACAATAACAAGAATACACAACCACAAAAATCCATTGCTTGTTGCCCTTGCCTCGTTAACGCACTTTTCTGAGACAAACCATCGCACGGCCTGCCTCAACTGCAACTTATGTAGATTACGCGAATATTTTTTCTCGTCACTCGACTTTTATGTGTGTGTGTGTGTGTGTGTTTCGTCTTCCTTTTCCTTTTGGCTTTATTTTTCTCTTTTTTGTTGTACCGATTTCAATTTATTTTTACACGTGTCACACTTCCGCAGCCCCTGAACGCCGTTAGACTACTGCTGGTTGCTACTGCTGCTGTGTCTGATGTGAGACGAGAGTTTTGGTCTGTGATGACGATGGTTCCCACTGCCAGGATAACAACGAAGCATAGGCCGAGGCAACGACAACATCACCAGCAGAGGCAGCAGCGAAAACAGCAGCAACAGTCAGTGAGCCGAAGGCATAGGTTGAAATCTGATAAAGTAGCTTGATACGATTCCCCTCGGCCAAACGAATTCGCCGCACTCCGAAAATTCTACAGTAAGGGGTTGGTTATAAAGGATTACAGGATTCCTGTTAACTCGACTGTAAAACCAAGATATTTAAACGCTGTAAGCTTGGTGTATTGAATATTTGTTAAATTTATTATGAAATATGAGAAAACTCGGTTAAAAAAATCATGAGCTTACTTGAATTAGGACAACATGTCTCTATTTAAAGATCTTGGTTTGTGTTTCAATTCCAAGAATCAGTTATTAAAATATCCTATTAGCACCGCCTCAATCTAAAGAAGAGTTGAGTTTGAGTTTGTTTCTTATATATCGAATAATATAGTTTAAGATTAGTTTCATTGTTAAACAAATTTTCTGTTCATAAAATTATTTCAAAACCTACATTTAAAACATTTAACTCGTCCAATTGGATATTTAAAACAAAAAGAATTCCTTACTTTAAAAGATAAAGCGGTTAATTATATTTTAGAAATCTATATAAGTTTTTTACATATGTTCGTAGGTTTAACTCGAATCCCGAAGCTGGTCTTTCTTCAATTTTGTCTCAAAACCACTTTTCCTGTTCAAGTTTGAGTTGGCTGTGACGAAAACTAGATAATAGTATCTAGTTCAATAATCCAAAGAGATTCCTTTCTTTTTAGTTGCTCAGGTGTATTCATTGGATGCCACTGATGGTGTGTTTCAAAGGAGACTTAAGGATCTAACAATACCTTTCAGAATTCTTTTTATTTCTGGATAAAAAAAATTAAGCGGAAATTGTATAGAAAGAAAAATAAAATGAATTGCCAATATAATTATTTTTTTTATACCCTTGCAAAAAGGGTATATTAATTTTGGTCAGAAGTGTGCATAGAACGAAGCATCTCAGACCATATAAAGTATATATATTCTTGATCAGCACGACGAGACGAGTTCAAATAGCCATGTCCGTCCGTCCGTCCGTCTGGATCAACCCAAACTCCTCCGAGACCGTAAGTGCTACAGAGCTGAAATTTTGCACGTAGGCTTGCATATACTGCAGGCGTTGTATATCTCGAATTCAGCCGGATCGGACCACTATATCATATAGCTCCCATACAAACGTCAAAGTCACGAACAGTGACTTTTCTCAATAGCTTCGTCATTTTATCAGCAATTGTCATAAAATTTGGTATTGGTCAGTTTTGTGTTCTTATTAATAATTGTGCCAAATTTGATCACGAACAGTGACTTTTCTCAATAACTTCGTTACTTTTTAAGCTATTGTCGTAAAATTTAATATAAGTAAGTTTATTGTAACTATAAACGACTGTGCCAAATTTGGTCAAGATCGGGTGACTATATGATATACCTCCCATAGGAACGATCCGTCGAAAACAGTGACTTTTGTCAATAACTTCGTTACTTTCAATGCGATTGCTCTCAAATTAAACATTTGACAGTTAAATATATCTGTTAATGAATGTGCCGAATTTGGTAAAGATCGGGTAACTATATCATATAGCTCCCATAGGAACGATCGGTGGAAAACAGTGACTTTCATCAGAAAGTTCGTTATATCCTATACTAAGATTGAAGGTTGTTCTTTCGCAAACATTACCCTTTTTAGATAAAACAGTTAGTTTAGATAAATGAGCTACTAAAAAACTTGCAAGGGTATACAAACTTTGACGCGGTCGAAGTTAGCCCTGGCCCTCTGGTTTTAAATTATAACGTATTTTGTTACGTGGGAATTAACTAAACTAGAAGTTTTTTAAATTGCCCACTTGATCTAAAATTCTATGATACTAAATTACTATTATTTGTCGCTGCTGCAGCATTTCCTTAATCTAAAATTGCTGTTAACATTGTACTAAAATTTACTTTTCAAGAATGTCCCGCTTTGTGTCCTTTTACCAATATTTCGTTGGGAACTAAAGGACTAGGAGTACTAAAAGTTACCATTTTTTGTCGCCACAGTCGATGTTAAATGTTCAACCCCTATACAATTTTCCTTCATTTCCTTTTCAATCGTATGTCTTTTATTGAGGGGTGGAATTTTCCTTTTCAGTAAGTCTTTCAATCATAGGGGAAATTTAGGAGTGAGTTTTCAGTAACAAATCAAAGAAATTAAAATTTCATATTTTATATGGTTAGGGGAAATTTAGGAGTGAGTTCTCAGTAACAAATCAAAGAAATTAAAATTTCATATTTTATATGGTTTAAAGAAATATTTAAATCGAGATTTGTAGACAAAAAAAGATAAAAAAAAAAGATTTTCGGCCTTACTGGAAAAATTCTTAACTTAAAGATAAAAATGATGGTAATTACATACAACGAATCCAAATGTGATGAAAAAACTCGATATATATATTCGATACAATAAACGCTGGAATTTAATGTTATTTAAGATTTTATATTATAATCCAATATTTACACTATTTTCAATAAATAATACATCTTTTTGAACAAAAATTATGTTAACATTGTACAACATTTTTTATATAAAATATTGTCTTAAGTTAAGATGTTTTCAAAGCCCCACAAAAAATTAAAATTGAGGGAAAAATAGTATCCTAAAAGACAACAAATCAAGCTAACTTACTATATACTTCCCTTTGATTTTAAAATAATTAAATTAAGTACAGAGTTTTTAAAACATACTAATCGAAGTAAGTTTTGTTTACAGTGGCCTCAAATGGGATCTAGCTTTTCTGTGTGTTCCCTCAACAAATTGTTAAGATTGGGAATCCACCTAATTGCAGATCTTAAGCAATCAATGGACTGACCTATTGAGAAACACTTATAAATAAATACCAATATTTACCGTAACTTGGGATTGGATTAAATTTAAATGAATTATGTCAATGCCTGGGATATTGATATAATTGATTATAATTACTACTACATTGCATTTGGTGTCACCAATTAAATTTTACTAGGATGAAAACTTTCCCTGCATTGCAAAATTCATTGACATTTGCTTGCCATCAACGCGAAACTCTATCAAGTTATTTTGCACACACACTCGCACACACACACACACACACACACACAATCTATCTCTGTCTCTCAAGGTGAACTCAATTGAATTCTCAACATTTGCACATCAATTATTTCACAAGCAGCGCGTCGAGTAATCTTTTTATGGTGCCGGAACATTGAAAAAATATATAAACATATACATATAACAGTTAGTACGTAGATAGTATACGTATATGTATATGGAATATGAGTCTATATACAGTTAGCCCGCACTGAAAATCAGTCAACCAAAAATTGTCACAGCGCCAGTTGTAGATGCTGACACTAACTTTTGGCAATCGAATTCGGAGGCTGATGAAAAGTTGTCAAAAACCGATGGAGTAATTCAACACTTCCTAGATTATATTGCAGAATTTTTTAAATCTAAATAAAAAAAACACAAAAACAACTTTAACTAGTCTAGTTAATTTTTTAATTATATTTGTACGTAAGAAAATTCGTCTTATATACATTCATACGCATCGTAGATGGCTTGGGTTTGGAACAAAATTATAGGGTTAAAAAACATTTTAAAGCAATGTCAAAAATTTTTAACTTTAAAGACATTCTTATTAACTCAAGAAGAATAAGTTTATTGTTAAATAATTTATGTATAATTGATTAACTATAATTTATTGCATGTATTTCCTAAGATAGTATCATAGCTCACACTGCCATCGCCAGGAGAAAGAGGAACTGAAACTCTAACCAAGTCAATGTCAAAATTGACAAACAGAGCGAAAGAAAAAAAAACACAAACAAGACAGCTGCAGGCTAATATTTTTCAGCAGTGAAGTTTGAATACTCTTTACTGAAATATCCATTCATAAACTCACTCATAAATATGTTCACATCTCTTTTCATATATTCATTTATGTATTCATTCCCATCCATAATCATATTTGCATTTTAATGCATAACCATTCATATGTTAGTTGATACATTTCTCAATTGTGATTAAATCTAAACCTTTACACTTAGATATCAGATTCATTTGTATAAGGAAGCTGTCTATAAAATTAGCCATCTATTTAATTTTTTACTTTAGTCTTGTATTATTAAAAGGATTTTTATGCTTCAATAAATTTTCTTTTTTATACGAACGATGTATTTAAAAGGGTTATACAAGGACTCAAGTTTTTTGGTCGATGCAAAAGGACGCCGATGAACTAAGATTGCAATTATATATACACTTTTAGACAGACAAACTATGAACACTGAAAAAAGTTTGTTTTTTCATATAGTTAAGCTACCACTTTAAGTAAGAGTAGACTAAAAAAATGACATCTCTCATGTCTGCTGATGAATTCGTGGCAGTGGCATAAATCCACTGACAAGCATCGAAAAAATGCCTCAGCTAATACATAAAATAACACAATGCAATACCAGAAATATGAAAACGGGTAAAAATCCTTCGACAAACCCCCACAACCAAAAAAAAAAAAAAGAAAACCAGAAACCAAAAAAAAATGTCAGTGAAATTTTGGTGGCTCAAAATTTTTGGCGCCAAAACCATACGAAAAAATAACCAAAGTGGGGGGAGAAAAAAAAAGAGAAAAAATAGAAAACAAATCGTGAACTCAACAGAAAAGTCGCTGGAAATTTATTCAGTCAACGTCGAAGTTCATTTGAGTGTCATAAATCAGTTGCTTTCCACTTTGCCACCCAGAAGCAACCCAAGGCGCAAATGGCAAGGAAATTTGTTGTTGATGGTGGATCAGGGGGCGAGTATATCGGTGTCGATGTGGGCGTGGGCATCGTAGGGGCATATAAATGACAACTTTGACTATTGGCTGCCATTGCACGTACAACAAAAACTGCAGCTTGGGCACGATTCTGGCTACGCCAAGTTGGATGATGTTGCCATGGCCATGGCATATTTGTGCAGCAGCAAAGAGAAAAAAGAAACTATAGAAAAAATATTTTCGAAATCGTTGCTGTGTAGAGTCAAATGTCAGGAGAAATCCTGTCTAGCGCACACTCACACACACACAGACATTCTGAAGAAATATCTTCAACTGACTTTGTATAATATAAGAAACGAACACCAACAAAAAACAAACCATGTTATAAATCAATTTGAATTGCGCGAACAGTTTAAAACGACAAACGTTTGCAGCAGGAGCGGAGAGCCAAGAGAAATAAAAGTATTTGCTAAAGCGGAAAATTCTGTTTATTTAGGCAATTTTGTGGAAGCAAATATTTCCATCCAAAAGTACAGAGTGCTTAAAGTGGCCAGCAGGCAATGATTCTTGGAATTATTTCACTTTTCCTAGTTTACTTTCGCTAAGCGATTGGAAATGTTTAAACTTATCTATTGTCTTTGTCAAATATATTTAAATGTGAGTAGAAAGTTAAATCTTGAAGAATTGTAATCGAAGGGAATGGAAGAACGTATAAAGGATTGAAATAAAACTTAAACAGTTGTAATTGAAAAGATTGAATAAGGTAAGCTGGTTTTTAAAAACTACACTTTGAAGCAAAGACTAGAAGGCGGTCACTTACCCAGATCACATTTTAAGGCTCTAATAATTATATAAAGAAATTTAGTAATCTGAAGCTACGAAAATTCGATTGTATTAAGAAAATTCGATATGTGTGGCGTATACAGAAGACAATTTGTGAAAAATTTGGCAAGAAATAAATTAAATATACATAAAAATAGAGCTTCAACTTTGAAGCTGTAAGCTATAACTGTCATCTATCAATATGGAACTAATACGGATTTTTTTTGTCATTAAATTATATATTGTTAAAATTTTATATTATTTTAAATTATAATCATAAGTTAATATTAAATAAGCCAGAAAAGTGGCAAACCTTTAGAACTGCAATACTGATCTTTCAGCAACTCTAAGTAAGTAAGTACTGATGGCAACAATTTAGACAGACTAGACTGGAGCCAAAATTGAGAACTATACCCAAGGAAGTCTGCATTTGCCTGATTTTCTTCCACTTACTTTTTGCCTAACCATTCTACAATTCACAAGCTACAAAATTTAATGTTTACATAGACAAAACTTAAAAAAAAAACAAAGGAAGCTTACAATTTTTAAAAATATAGCATAGTTTTTATATTTATTTGTCAAAGCCAGCGATCTACCGTTCACAATTTGTATTTGTCCTTCCATGCCAATATCCTTTTCTTGTACATATACTAACTGCATTTACTCGAATGCCGACTTTTATTAATAGAATGCTGAAAATATTTCTCAATGATTTAATGATTTATGATTAAGCAAATCAATAACGTTTTTTAGGTTTTTATTTAAACTATAAAAACTACAGCTTTGAGAATACAAATATATTTATAAATTAAAAAGAGTCAATCTAAAATATGGATAAATAATACTATTCTTGTAAATTTTATGTTTCTGATTGCATTAAATAATCTAAAGACTCACAAGGGCAAAGGTTTTTTAACGATTCTAAAATTTTATGATTTATTTTTATTTTTTATTTATTAGGAAATTTCAATAGAATTCAGGCAACATGCAGCCCCAAACGACTTCAACACTTTCAATTTGCAACTTAAGCAACTTCACTCAAATGCTCCTTTTTATTCCTATTCTTGTGTGCCTGAAGAGTCTTGAGACTGCTGTGAAGTCTTCTGACCTCTAGAATGACCACAGCAGCAGAAGCCAAGGCAGAAGGAAGAGTAGCTCAATTACACCTGGAAAACGCCTTTATCACTTTGCCACACTCCAGAGTCTGTCGCTTAGACGGTCCTCTAGAAGAAGTCAAGAGTAAAATTAAACAAGAACGAGAGCAAAACAAAAAAAAGAAAATCATCGGACAACGAGCAACTGGCGAGAACACACCCAAAGCAAAACGTAAGCATTTTCCATCTGGACAGAGGAGTAACAGCAGGCTAAGTGCTCCTATGGAACTAAAACTCATAACGGAAGTGATGATGATGCTGATGATTTCCGCAAACAAATATTTCGTTTGTTGTGTTAACAAGCAGTGGCATGGGGGGAACAGGAAGGAAGAAAGCTAAACAAAAAAAATAATAAAAGGTGAAATGAAGAAAGAATAGAAAAAAGAAAGAGCAAGGATCAACATTAGCCCAACATTTTGGAATGGTTTTGGTATGTCCCACTGCCGCCAGGTATAATATGCCAAGTGTAAAGTCTATGCATAAGTGTGTGTGTGTGTGTGTGTGTGTGTGGGTGTTTGTGTTACCTTTCCGCATATAAAGGCGTGCGCATGTGTTTAAAATTTTTTGCACCTCTCGCGGCTAACCATCCGCTTCTTACTTCTTCATTGTTCTGCTTCCGGTTTGTGGTTTTTTGTTTTTGGCAGGCTACAGCAAAAATGAGCTCAGTGGGTTAAATGGAAACATCTACACACACACACACACACATTTACTTTTTTCTCATTCTCATTTTTAGTTATGCAAATGGGTTAGGCGCATCCAAAAATAAAAAGAAAAAGACTATAAAAAATATGAAATAAAACAACAGCATCTAAAACAAAAACAAAACAAGAAATTCTACAAATAAAACAAAAATATATATAAAATATGAAAGTCCTTTTGCCAACTGGGACTACTGCAAGCAGCTCTCCTGTGCTTGACACTTGCAGATTTAGCGCTTCATTTGCAGAATGCTCCGGCACCAGCAGCAGGCAGAATGAGGGTGGCACCCAGTCCTGGGTTATTTTACGGCTTTAAGCATATCCTCATTTGTTGTCAAGATTTTTGGAGCACAAGAACAAAAATAAAACACAGACTACCCATTAAACTAAGCTTTTAGTTTGAGGGAAAAGTTGACCAAACAATTATCTAAAAATAATACACGGAGTTAACAATTGGAAAGTCAAGGAACTACTTTTACTCATTCACACATTTAGCTTTGGTCAGAGAGAGTCAGGCGATAAAGTTCAATCACTAATAAAAAATCGATGTTGTCTTTTAAAAACATTTCAAAAGTGGGCGTTTAAGATGTTTGTGATGAGAAAGTTTCAAGCAAACATTTCAAGTGACAAACTTCCGTTCATATACTTTCTAAATTAAAGAGTTAGTTCACTTTGTGTGTTCCTTTGAACTCATGGCCAAAAAGAGAATCACTAAAATCTAAAAGTGGCCATAACAAAGTTAAAAGCTAACCGAAACCAAAATCATAAGATATTTAAAGCTCCAATTACACATCGAAAGTAATTTCTAGTTTATTTTATGGGAAAACTTTGCGTTAATTGCATCTGATTGAAGATAAAAGGGTGACTCTTAAATATAATATTGAGTCGATTTTTGCTATATTCACTCATTAATCTAATAATGAAGAAATCCACATACATATGTGAGTGGCCAGATATGGCCAAATTTGAATTTATTTGAATAATATCGAATTAAAAGAACTTTACCAGTAGAGTGAGAATATGACTAAAGAGGATGTTAAAAGACAATCATGATAGACTAATTTCTTAGAAACTTAATTAGGTTCTATTTAATTGAAGTTTAAATTCTATTTCATTTAGTTCTTAGAATTCAAATCAAAATAAGTTTTAAAAACGAGCAATAAAAAGGAACCTGTAGTAATCCAATAACCTAAATATATAAATATAGAAAAATACAAATTTCAAGTGTGAAAGTCAAAACATGGATGAAAAACGGTCAACAACGATTCGCACAGATAATGTATCATTTACATTTTCTAATTTGACACATAAATTTTGCTTTAAATATTATTCTAAAATAAAGAAATGAATTTTTAAGTTTCTTCAAAAAATGGCTAAAAAGAGCTTTGTGAAATTAAGATTTAGTGACATTTTTTGCAATTCATTGACATTTGTTGTTCCGCTTGAAAAACAAATTATCTTTATAATTGGCGTGAATTATGTACATTTCAATTTAAATTAAATTTTAAAACGTTGACATGAAATTTAATTTTCGAAAGTTTGTTGCAATTAAGTAAAGTTACGGACTCGCAAAGTTAATAGTTTTTAATAATTTTTGTCAACTTATCTAATTCGATCGGAGCATAAATAGAACAGAAATTCGTATTGAATCATTTTATAAGATTTTTTCAGCACTCTAATTCTGCATTCCTTTTTGTTGTCCTGTTTTTTTGTTGTTCTGTGTATAAATAAATTCAAAGAAATGGCCCAAACCATCGATAAAATATATAACATTTCAAAATAGTTGGTTTTTTAACGTAAGTGGAAAATAATTGTGTTTAGAGTTATTGGCACAAATCATATAGAATATACTTATTTAACTTACATACTTAAAGCTAATCAAACAAATTAATTGTTTAATTATTCACCTTTTCATAAAAACTTTTTAAAAATTTTAAAACTTTATGAAAAATAAATGAAAAAGAATGAAAATGAATTGGGATACCTACAAACTTTTGGAAGGAGAATATATTTAAAACTTCATTCTGAAAATATAATGAAAAATTGAAATTTTACCAAGTACTGCATTTACGCTAATCAAAACTCCAATCTATTGTAAAATTTAATGCTGCTTCGTTTGAAATGTCAATATTGATGGCATACTTAACATGTCAGCAAAATCATATGATGAATATTTTAGCAATTGCCAAAAATGTTTCGAATGCAATCAAAAATGCGCAATATCAATAATCCACCAACCATCCATTCATTCATTCATTCATTTATCCCTTATGTCACTAGAAGTGGCTCCAGGGCAAACTCTTTCTCTTTTGTGATATGGCATGTTAATTGCCTGTATTTGCCTATATTGCATAAATAATTATATCCTTTTCACAAAAGACACAGAAATCCGCGAGCTAAATACACACAAATATTAAAGGCAAGTGCAGGGAGGGAGGAGAAATTTTGGAAAATGTACATAAACGAAATTGAGCGCAAATAATAAGGCATTGAAAATGATATTGACTCGACACGGACACGGATACGGACACGGACATGGATACGAATATGGAGGCTGAGACACGCAACCGGAGACGTAGTTAAGGAAAGCGATTAGCAGCCAACTCAATTTATGCAATAGAAAACTCCAAGGAAATGAGGAAGAAAAACTGGGCGAGGACGAGCCAAACAATTATACTGATAAAACGTGATTGATTATGTAAGGCCGAACAGCATTTACAATCATTTTATAATACTCTACTAAGTGCAAGGTATATACTTATTATTATAGGTTTTATATATAAAATCCTCAAGGTAAAGGGGTAAAATAGCAAAATCGTTTAGGGAAATGACCTTAGGTATTAACTCAATGTATATTTGAAGTTTAAAAACCAAAAAAAAAAAGTAATTAACGACTGTCATATTTCTTAAGTCAAACCTGAATTGATTTTTGCCATGTCTGTGTCTAGAATCTTTGAAAATATTGCAATTATATAACATAAACTCTTTATATTTAGTACTAAATAAAGTAAAATAATAAACAATTTTAAATATTATACATATAAAGTCAAATAGAAATAAAATTTTTTACTTAAATTTAGTACTCACTTGAGAAAAATGAAGCTCTATGAAAGTCAATCAGTTTAGAAAAATATTTCTTCTACATAATAAATGTTTTGTTGTTAAAGAAAACTCTAACTCAATCATTATTTTATAACATGGACTAAAAGGGGGGAAGGGAATCGCAGAGTCTGGACATTTTGAAATCTCCTTAAAGTCTACGAAATAATGTTGGATTTGTATTTAAGTCTGTTTAGGCTCAACTTTAAAGTTGTCGTATCAGTTTGATTATTTGTCATTCTGACGATATGGCAAATGACTCAATTTTTTTAATTTTGAAGTCGAAAAATGTTGGTCTATTGGTCTGATCCCACAGGGAAATGTTTCTATATATAAGTCCATTTTTTATAAACAAGTAAATTGAATTATTAAAATTAAACCTAAGAATTTAGATCTTCCTTAATTATTTCTTAAAACGTATAAAAAGTATATATATGATAGCACCCTAAAGTATGGACACTCTACAAAAGTTATTTGCCAAAAACTTCTGCAACAATTTGTTAAACTTTTGAAATTTTAAAGCATTAAAAATATTTTTTTTTGTATAAGGGTATCTAGAAATGATGATAATTTGGCCAACAAGAAAGCAGAGAGAGAGAGAGACTTTCGTTTCCTGTACCAAGAGCAACAGAGCAACGAAAATGAAACGAAAATTTTCAATCAATGAAATAATTATATGTCGTTCTATGTGTGCAATGGAGTGTGCAAATTTTCAATCAACTCGGTGGCAGTCTTCGAAAATATTTTCTGTGTGGCGCAATAAAAATAAGTGAGGACAGGCCCCAATAGTAGCTCATGGCGCCTGCTCCTAGTATGGGTGTCTGAGTGTGTGTGTTGGTAGGGAGGGAAAGGGAAGTGAAGGGATCCACCCAGTACTGGTACTGGAGTAAAATCTACTTAACCAAATTGATGACAATGCGATAAGTCAGACGGCGAGTTAAGCTGCTTAAATGCTTATAAACTGCCAGCCAGAACCAACCAAACTCAGCCAACACACACATACAGAGGGAAAAAAAAGAAGGTGCGTTTGGAAGGAAACACAAATGGATATATGAATGAGATGGAATGGAATGGAAGGGGGTAAAAATATGTGCATCTACTTTATATGATTCTTTCATATTAAGCCACATACCCATCCAATGCCAATTGGTTAGCACAAAAACTTTTTGGCTGGCTATGCGAATTATTTGCTCTGCATATGCTGAGCCTTTCCCCTGGCTTGAAAGGGAATGGGGTTTCGGCTTGCTTGCTTGCTTGGGTTGCATAAATTGTCGTCATGCCATGCCGCATTAAATTCAGCCCTGGCACGTACAACAATTTGAGAGAAGAAGCTGGTCCATCGCCATCGCCATCATAGTATCCATAGCCTTTGACCGAAAATGTTTTGCCAGGTAGGAATTGTCGTAAATATATCAAACATTCGTTCGTGCCATAAATAAGGAAAATGCGTGCACTTTCTTTACCTATAATTGGCAATTTGCCTTTTGCTATTCGTTAGTTTTGTCCCATTTCATCTTTCACCTTTTAGCAAAAATGTGTTCTTTGACTTATGAACTACAAGCAAATATTCCAGAGACAGACAGAGAGGGATAGAGTAAAAGCAAGCTCATTAGCACTAAAAATATGTACTAGAAAATTAAACTTAGAAAAAGAAAACATTTACTGGACTTTCCATGGTTCTTGAATGAGATTTTGTCTATAGATTCTAGACGTTTTTTAATCTTTTATGCAATTTCTAATGACTTTTTCCTAGAAAAATATTAATACTCTAAAAATTTGATGCAACAAATCTTAAACTTAAATCAAAATTGCATCAAAACAATTGAAAGTAAAGATTTCTTCAATTGTGAAAGTGATTGTTTATTTTCTCTTTTAGAAATGCATTTTGAAGAAATATTTGCACTTTTTATACTTTGGCCAAGTGCCATAAACTTTCTCCTGGTCAAAAGTGGAGCGCCAAAAAAAAAAAAGCAAAAACAAAATTCAACAGAAAAAGAAGAATCAAAGAAACAAACAAGAAATATAAAAGTTAATGCTGCATTGTCAACCGCAGAAGGTCAAGCTGAATTATTGATTTAGACAAATAGGTCTGCTACGGATGACTAACAGCGACAACAACAACAAATACGATGAAAATCAAATTCAACAAGCAATGGGAAAATGGCGAAGAAAATTCATGCATTAAACATTTGTCAGTTGCACAAAGTGAAAATGCTGGAAATTCGTCTATGGGGAATTTGTCAGGGCAATTGATGAAACATTTTCTTCAACAATTTTGTTTTTCCTTTTCTATACACAACTGTTTTTTTTTTTTTATATAGATGATACATATCAGTAACAATTTGACCCCAAGGACTTGAAATTTCATAATTTGATAACTGTGTCTGTGTGTGTAGTCGAAAATTGAAATCCACCAATGACCCAAAGCAACATAAATGCTGAGAAGCTAACTTACTATTAACAATAAATGGATTTCTTATAATTTTTATACAATTTCTTTTTTTGTGTAACTGTTTCGATTGAATAAATTGTTAGAAAACTGCCAACTACAAAACTAAAAGTTAGTCAAAGCAATTTACTGGACCGTAAATCATATTCTCCAAGGTAAATATGAAATTGATTTATATGGCATGGCCCATGATAAATCATGTTCCAAAAAAAAACAGTAGACAAAAAAGGGAACACAGGAATGAATTTCATATACCTAAATGTTGATAGTATATAGTAGAAAACGATGTCAAGCTAACATCAAAGTTAAGCCAAAAAGAAAGCTTAGAGTAGGGTAACATGGATGCAAAATAAATGGAATAGCATAAAAAATCCAACAAAAAATAATGAATGGATTAAACTATTTTCTGTATCCCTGCTTATTGAGGGTCATGGTGAAGTTCGATTTAAAAAAAGCATAGAAAAGAGAATCTATTTAGCACCTGGAAGACTTTTTTAATACAAATCATTTTGATGAGTCTCTTTTGACTCTTCGTGTTGATTAATAAATGATTATTCTCACAAAAATTAAGTCAAGGGTTAGTCAAAACTGACTAATAATAAAGGGAACATAGGGAGTCCTGGCTAGGTATCCATTTTTCCCAGACATTGAAGTCATTTATGATTAGAAAATGAGCTTATTTATGAATATTTCTATTATATTCAAAGAAGACTATTATTAAAAACTTCTGGTGGGAAGTACTTTAAAGTTTTCCATGCCTAATTGTTTGATTATTGTCTACTCTGTGGAACATTCGTTAAAACAGTTTTCCTCTGTGTATGAGTCAATAGTAAAAGAAACCATTGGGTGCCTGCCCCCTTCCGTATGCAACAGCACAGCTGCATTCCACATGGCAAGCATTGTTTTGTTGGACCGCCAGCAAAGGTCACTCTAAACAGACAAAAATTTAACTTTGACTTGGTTTTACAGGGGCATGCGGGGCTCTTAGAAAAGGTCATGATGCACCTCATTGGTGAGAGAGAGAAGTACTTGAATTCAAGTGAAAGTACACACAAACACACACTCGATTGTTTGAAAAGGGAAGCAGTTCAATAGCTTGGCCTTACCATACAATGAAGAGTGGAAAGGAATATGAACCATAAATAGCAAACAAATGGTCACATGGGAACGCTTTCTATAAAGAGGAGAGCTGAAGAGGAAGCAAGAGGGAGCAAGTTGGATGTGTATAAACAAAACCGCAAAAGCAATAGCAAACAAAATCGAGCTAATTACGTTTTGAATGTGTGTGTGTGTGTTTATTTTCGTATTTGTTTATGTGTGTGAGTGACCAAAAACAATTTGTTGCCAAAAATTATCTGCTAAATTAAGCAATTTCAATTCAACAAACGAAACGTAAAAGCAAGACAGCAAATCTAACGATTTTCTTTCATCCAAACTGAAACCTGAATCCCAAGCTCAATTACGTGTGTGTTAGTGTATGCGTGTCCGAGGAAGTGGGCTGCGTGTGTGTGTGTGTGTTAGGTGGAAAGGAACTTTCACAAATCGCTTGCTAAGTATCTCATAATGGCCGCTTGGTTCGGCATATTCCCACAAGCGTGGAGTGGGTTTTTTTTGGGATGAGAACTCTGTCTTGTCTTGACCATAAAATAATGCAAAATGCAGTCATTGTAAAAGAATTTCATTTTGTTCACTTGTATAAATGTTATCCTCAAAAGCTAGTACTTTAGCAAATATGGAGACCCTAAGATATTACATGAAAAAACTCAAAACACACCACATATAATCCTTTAGTATGAGAGAACTTTTAATTTAAATTCAAAGTATGCTCTTTATTTAGGATTTGACATCATGAATCGCTGCTCAATCTTAGATAGCAATCGTCCTTTTTATTGCTTTACTAAAATCGATTTAATCAAATCTTCAAGTTAGACCAGATTAATTTAATAAATGTACATTTATTACACCATTGATTTTTATTTCTTTTTATTTCTAGAATTCTTTAAAGTAAACGTTTTAGTTGTTTTTTTGTTTGGAATATTCAGTTAAAAATTTCATTCACTCGGATGAATTTCAACTTAAAGCCATAAGATTCTATATTGTGTAAAAATAAATTAAGTTGCTTGATACATTACTAAAAATGATGGCCATTTGCTTCTCAAATGAGACATCATTATGGCAAACTTTAATCACACAGAGAGCCTAAAACTATGCAACAAAAAAAAGACAAACAAACACTATAGAAAAACTAAGCTAAAGCAAGGGACAAAAACGTATAATTATTGAGAGCCAGCTACTCGGTTTTCGAACAGGTGAGCCGTATATGTGTATGTGTGTGTGTCATACTGTTAATGATGTTTTGCAACTTCACACACAAACAAACACACACACACACGCATATGTATGTATGTAGGGAGACCAGGCCACACACTTTTAGCATCCAATTAGCGGCAAAACGGGTTCCAAGCGGGCATTTTTTCTGTTTTTTCTTTCTGTTTTTTTGTTTTTAGCCATCTGACTGCTGCTACTGTCTAACAAGCACTCGAATCGCTCTTTTTTTTTTGTTTTGCACGGCAAAACTCACATATGTTTCACTGTGTGTGTGTGTGTGTGTTTGTTAGTTTGCACACAGATACACCCACAGCAACACCCTCGAGCTTTTGTGTGTGCCGAGGAGCAAACAACAACAACAAACATATAGTTGGGGCCAAATGAAAAATGGCAACACTTTAACTTTTGAACGGTGTGGCGCCTCTTCTTTATCTTTTTTTCAAATGCGTTTTCCCTTTTTTTTGCATAATATAACTACTAGTATTAGTAGTTGTAGTTGTAGTAGTACGACTGCAACAACAACAAAAACTAATCCAATGTGCTAAAGTGAACCAAACTTCAAATGTTGGCTAGTGAAAATAAAGTCAACAACCGTAAACTTTTCCGGGCAAATGTTAAGCACTGTTGAAAATGTACATATGTATGTACATATCATATGTATCATACGTATACTGATGCTCACACAAGAGAGGTAAAGAAAAGAGAGCATTTTCGGGAAAGTCCCGAACATATGTCCAAGCAAAAGTCACATGTACACGTATATACTTAAGTTCGATATTGAAAACGGGACTTTCCCGAAAATGCTGTCTTTTCTTTTCCTCTCTTGTGTGAGCATCAGTATACGTTTGAGTTTTTTAGTTCAGTTCTGACTGCGAGTGCGTGTGGTTTCTCAAAATAAATTGATTGTGAAAACTGAATTCAAAGTGTCTTATTATTTTGCATTTGTGTTGAGTATATATATATGTACATACAACAATCCAGACTATATTTTCCATAAGCACTGTCGAATTCCAATAAAGTTTTAAAATTTCATTAAATGAATGATGAATATCCATTTTTGAATTGAATATGGGTTAATCAACAAAACAAAGGAACAACAGAAAACATATTCAAGACAAAGAAGCAGATAAAGAGAGACAAAGAGAGGGAGAGAAAGAGAAACCTTCTTCTCTAGACGCCTGCAAGGAACAAGTTTTCAAGGATTTTACGTTTTTCTTTCATTCTTCTTTTTTTTGGCAACTGAATTCAAAATTAAAAGTACATGCTAGTGCCATTATGCATTGTAATAAACCAGACTGAAGCAATTAAAACATTTTCATGTTCCACAAAAGAATAAAAAGATATAGAAAGAAACAGGTTCCTACTTATTCCTCTTTCCAAAAGGGAAAATAAACTTTAAAACTTTTTAAGGCAACCTTGCAGGAAAGGTGTATTTTATTAATAAATTCGCGTACTAAGATAATTTATACTCGGTTTAACATTTTCTATTACTAGAAAATAAAAAGAATAGAGAAATGGAAGAAAATTACAGCAGTTTTTTTAGCGCCGCTGCTGAAAAAGAAAAGGGTCCGATATCAGTAACGTCCTTCAAACTCGCCGACCCTACCATGATCGCGATCCCTATGCCAAACCGATTTTACCCTAATTTGCTTCTCATGATTCCCCCTCATAAACGCCTCAGGCCAAATTCATCTTAAGAACTTGTTTCAATGAATGTAACAAGATAATAGAGCATCATATATATCAAGTTAGATATATAAGTAATGATAATTTCATAAAATTCAATGTACAATATTATTTAGACGAGAGCCAAAAAAAAACTGCTTCAATTCTCTTATTCTTTTTGTTTTTTGTAAGGGAGATTGCCCAGTCGATAAATATATCGATTTTTAGTCGATTATTTTCATTTAGCCATTATTTGTGTCATCTATAGTTTAATCGAATCGTCTGCTGCTCCAGAAAAATTTAAGCTGAATTGCCCTTAAGAAAAACTTGTGACAAAACCATTCAAAGAAAATTACATAATGTTAAAAGTGGAACCCTATCCTCGTAAGTTGATTAATACAAATTTTATACTAAAGCAAACCACAATGATTTGATGCGGATTCCCATTACAGGGAGACACTACGCCAAGAACGGGTTGTGGTTCACCGAAGACCATATTCCAGTGCGAAAGGTATTTCTAACCAACATCCCAGAAAATCTGAAGGAGGACATGTTAGTTGAACATTTTAATAGTTTTGGGCGTGTCATAAGTGTTCAGCTCTTCGACAAAGCTACAGGAAGATCCGTGCCTAATCGGACATTGTCCAGGGTCTATGGCAGACAAAGGTATGGCGTTGGAGTCACAAACACTAGTTCATTTCATAAGGAGCAGCGAAAATGCGGATTTGTTCTCTTTGCCAATGCTAGCGATGCGACCAAAGTGTTGGAAATGATGATTCATTACGTGAGTGGCTATAAAATCTATGCCATTGTTGCCGATAGTTGGCATCAACCGGATTTGTATGGGACTTCAGAGCCCCCAACTTCTAGCGATCAGTCAGGGGAGGCGAACATTTTTAAGCTCAACGATGATTGCCTATCAAAGATTCTAAAATTTCTTCCATTGGCGGATCAAGTCCACTTCCAACGTGTTTGCATGCGCTTTCAATCTGTGTATCACCTAACTGCACGATCCATACATAAATCGGTCGATTTGCAAAAATTGAACAATTTAACACTTTTGGATATTCGCGAGTTTTTTCGCATTTCGGGGCCATATGTGAAGGATATTAAGTGCAATTCGTCCTCAACATTTGATAAGCGATTGTTTAAATATTTTGGAAGGAATTGCATCAACTTGAAGTCTCTGCAACTTCATTTCGATTTGAGTACAAAGGAAATGTTTGAAATATTTTTCAGTACCAGTAAGTTGGAGAATCTGGCACTAGGTAATTATAAACTGACTGATAAAAAGCTATTGGCTTTGAAGTACTTGAAGCATCTAAAAAAACTTAACCTTGGCCAGAATGTATACATTGAAACAATGGCCCTGATGTATTGTAATAGTATTAGATCAGGAAATTTAATTCAGATGTGCAAGTCTTTAACCAATCTAAGAGAACTCAACATTGGCGGTGTCTATTCAGACATAGCAAAGCTGTTTAAATATATGGTTAAAAATGGCTGCTGCCCTTTACTAGAAACATTGGGCCTTACCCTTTGTGGGCAATATGAAGACATAGCCCAACTACCTAAGCTAAAGAGTATTCACATTCTCCACATATCGGAGGATTTTTACGCTAGCAAACTCTTCGATCAACTGGTACTTTTTAAATCCGAGCAATTGGAAGAATTACAAATTATTGGAGACTCCACTATTACTAAGCAAACACTCATGAAAATTGCAAAGTTAAATGGATTAAAGACACTAACGATTTGGAATGCGCCCAACATTGATGACGATGTCTTGGCGGCATTTACCAACTTACGAAAACTGGAGCACATCGATCTATCATTATGCGAACCAGTTAACGATTCTAACGTTTTGCGTCTGGTACTTGGATGTCCGAAGTTGCAGGAGGTGAAACTTGTGGATTGCTCACAAATAACTCAGAAGTTATTAGACAATATCATTATGAAGATTCCAATTTACTACAAAAAAAATGAGCGCAAGTTACCCATAAGAATGTATCTCGATTCGGATAAATATTTCCTCACTTCTACAGCTCAAGATATAGTAAAGATAATACCAAACTAAATGATACAATCAGTTAAATACAAATCTGAATAGAAATGACTTTACTTATGTACTTTTTTAAATTGCTTTTAATAAAGTCTAATCAAGTTACTAACTAATCGCTAAATCTATAAGTTCTTAATATAAATTGTATTATTAAAATGTTCAGGGTGGAATGGTCCAAAATATGTAACATACAGAGGAAAGCTTGCCCGATCCCATAAAGTGTACATTTTAAATAAACATAATTTAAAAACAGATTCAAAGTATTTAGAAAAAAAAATGAGAGCCAAACAATATCGGATGACTTCTTTTGGCCCTCCCTGTATATATATTCCTGATCAGCACGACGAGACGAGTTCAAATAGCCATGTCCGTCCTCCTCCTCCTAGACCGTTAAAGCTACAGGTGAAAGTTTGCATGTAGGCTTGTATAAGTTGTATATCTCGGATTCATCCGGATCGGACCACTATATCATATAGCTCCCATACAAACCGCAAAGTCACGAACAGTGACTTTTCAATAACTTCCTTATTTTCTGAGCTATTATCGTGACATTTAATATGGCGACTATTTCATATAGCTCCCATAGGAACGCAAACATTAGACTTTTCAGATAAAACGTTGACGGCTATAGGTGAGGAAAGAGTAACAAAAAACTTGCAAGGGTATTCAACTTTGACGCGTTCCAAGTTAGCCCCGGACTCTGAAAAACTTGTTTGAAAACTTTCCTAACCAACTTAGCCTTGACTTTAACTTTCCATTCGATTGCCAACGTTTACGAATTCTCTATAGAAAGATTTCAGTCATACAGTTTCGGGCAAATCAACGGCATCTCCTCATTTTTCCAAAAACAAAAAAAAAAAAAAGAACAAACAATTTTCTTTTAACAATTCAAAAAAAAAACAGAAAAAATAAAAATGTTTCGATTCCTGCGTGCAGTATCCAAAAAGATTGTTTCAGCCCCCAGGAGCATAGCCGTTCGCTTGGCCCAGCATACCAATATGTCCACCAGTCTGCTGTGCCGTTCATCAAGCCGGAAGCAACGATCCGATGGCATCAAGGTGACCGACATCGACATTTACGACCTGGCCAAGGGGGATAAGGAATTTACACGCAATTTTCTAACTTCCATGAGTGCGCTGACTAAGGAGAATGTCGAGAGTCCAGCGAGTTCCTCAAACCCAGGAGACACAGCCGAAACTAGCTCTATTGGGGACGAAGCGCCTGGCAGCAGTGGACCAGCTACCTCATGTGGTTCAAGTTCAGTTCTGGACAAAGATGGCAATCCAATTGTGCCAATTGAGATCGATGGCTGGAATCAAAACTACGAGGATGGCGACCTGACAGTCCAAAAGAATAATTCCGTGGACATTGGCAACGATGAGGAATACAAACAGGAAATGTCCTTGAAAGTACCCGAGAAGCGTGAAGGTAAATTCGAATACAAGGGAATCAAGGTCACATTGCCGAAATCTGCTTCCGAGGATATTGGCACATATCGCTTCCGAAGAGATGCCGAAGATTTTGAAACCGTGGCCGATGACACTCGTGTCGTCAAATATGACAAAAAATAGAACAAAAATTGTTGACAAAATTTGTTTTGGCATATTGTTCTATATCTTCAATTTCCTTTCGATTGTAATATGCCAATTTAACCAAAATTGATTTTTTTTTTTTTTGACAATTACAATTATCATTTAGTGGACAATATTTGAAATCTTTGGAGTTCATATAAAAATAAAAGGGGCTGCAGTAAATTTCTCGATGGTCTTTAAATTTCCTTATCTAGTCAACAATTCTTTAGTTTTATATCCTTTTAAAATATATTTCAATATATTTAAATTCAAACATTGTTGATACTATAAACCCTTTAACACATTTTTGGTTTTTGTGTTGAATTTACAGTCGAAAAAATAAAGAAAAAAATGCAAGTTAATGTTCTCATTCATGCTAATCTGGGGGGTTATTTTTTTGCAATGCTTTTTGGTCAAATGATATCCGTGATTATGCCTTGGATAAAGGATGCGCCAAGTAGGGTTGTTTGTTGGTGATTTATGCGATGGCAGGGCAAAAAAATGGCTGCGTCTTGGTCTCAGGACTTGGTTTTCAGTCGTTTATAATGGGCCACAATATTGACGACGAAGTTGAGCCAAGGCCAAGGAGGAAAGAAAAATCTCGAGAAAATTTATGTCAAAATTTCTTTAAGAGTTCATTTGCGTCTGCGTTTGGCGGCTCCAGCCGCTTTGTTGCCCTTTCGTTTTCCTGTGGCTGAGCGATCGTCTTCCAGTTCGTCGTCGTCATTTAGCATGGAATCCTCTTGTTTGCCCGTCCTCACTTCACGGTTGATTTTGTAGGCCTCACTCATCCTTTTGATATTCTCCTTGTGGACCAACTCATGCTTAACTATGCGATGTGGATAATCCTCACCGAGAACACAACCGTATTCCCGTTGAGCCTGCAATGTGGCCAACCAGGGCTCATAGATTTGTTTATTAGGATAATTGGCCAGTTCGGGACAATATTTTCTTATGTAATTGCCTTGAGGATCAGTTTTTTTGCCAAATGCCACCGGGCTATAGACACGAAAGTATTGATGGAAAAAAGCCGAGGCCGATAGCCACATCCAATTTCCGGCATTCAAGGCCCAATCCTGATCCAAAAGCAATTGCTCAAACACACGTTGACCCTCCTCCCATGATATCCAGAGATCTCCACGTGTAAGAAAACACGCCACCGCATGTCGAGCCAAATGATGGATCCAACCCTCTTGCCGCAATTGACGCATTATGGCATCAATAAATGGATAACCAGTGCGTCCATGCGTCCAGGCCTCCAAGTGTTCAGGGTGCTCCTGCCATGGGATTTGCAGGCAATAGACGTTTCCCAACATGCGATCAAAATTTGGCTCAGCAGCTGCTACAGTATAATAGAATTCTCGCCAAAGTACTTGGCCAATTAGGGAAACCGGCGGTTGAGAGTGTTTCGGATGCTTGGCCAGAATTTCCTTCAGACGTTGATAAAAGAGTCGTGAGCTAAGGCAGCCAAATTTTAGATAGGGACTCAAAACTGTTGTACTGGGCTCCAGGGAATTGGGCGCAGTGTTGGGCTTCTCGAAACGAGCCACCCAAAGTTCATCATTAAGGGAATCCTCCATGCGACGCAAACCCTCAGTTTCACCTGGAAATAGTTGATAAAGTTAAGGACTTTAGATATTCAAAAGTTAAATTAATTTCATAATTACCACCAGGAAATATATTTGGACCCAATTCGTTGGGCTTCTTTACCAACTGCTCCTGGCTAGGACAATCGTAGACTTTATCATTATCTTGCTCCAATTCATCTGGAGGCGGTTGAGTCAGAGCATCCAGCTTCTCTGGCTTGTCCAACACTTTGGCTAGCTTCAATTTCTCGACCAAAGCCAAAAACTTTTGATACGTAATGGGAGCTTTGCCCAGATTCTTGGCAATTACCAGCTCGGGATTGTATATAGTATGCGAGCAATGTGTCTCCACCTTAATGCCCGCCGCCTTGGCCAATTTCTGTACAGCAGCATCTCTTGTCTGGGCATATGGCTCGATGTCCGACTCAAAGGTCAGCAGTTCTACGTTCCAACTCTTGAATAATCGAGGAAAGACCTCAATGGGTTTGCCCCTAACAACGTATAGGCGAGAATTCGATTGCCTTAGCTGCTTATCCAAATCGTCGAGGGTTTGCTGGAGAAAACGCCAACGATTCGCTCCTACTTGCATCCAGTCTAAAATTCCTGGATCTAGGATGAAAATTGGACGCACATAGAACTTTTTAGGGGCAGCTTGAGCTGTGGTGAATATTTGCATCAAGGCGGGATTATCGTGAACCCGCAGACCCTTACGGAACCAATGGATAAGTGTGGCTTTTGTTTTGTCTTCCATATTCTCTTCCGGCACGTGTTGAGCAAAGCAATAACGGTTCTTTATTCCAATTTAAAGACAAAAATTCTTATTCAAATGCAGAAAACACGCGCGACTTTGCGTTGAAGTGCTGCCAACTTAATTCAAACTCGCACCGTGAAATAAAGTCTATTTTCTGTAAGTCATATTAGGAATACAATAGAAATACTTTCTTAATTATAATCAGTGCCAAAACAATAAAAACCTAAAATTTATGCACAATAAAATAACAAAAATTATAAATATAAATTAAAATTTTTTTTAGTTGAATAAAAAATTAATATTCTTATAATATTTAGAAATATATATTTACTTCACAGAATTATAAAAATTTGGAATAAAAACTTGCTAATATATATATTTTAGTAGCTATCACAAATGTCAAAAATAAAATAAATAGTATTTAATAAATACCTATTCAAAAAATGAATAAATAAGATAAGCAAATTATGCAAATAATATTGCACATCTTGAAATTGGACCGAAACAACACAAAACTATAATTTTTCTCCGTGTGAACAGCTGATGAGGAAGTCAAAGATACCAAAATTTGTATAATTTTTTTTTAATAAGTTGGCAGTTCCCTTCGAACTGCACCGGCCAATAAATAAAAGAAAAATAAAGGTTTATTTTTACACAAATAAAACAAATAGTTGGGACTTAATTGCTAAACAATTAAATCTAATAATAGACTAAACAAAGTAGTGAGTATACATTGGCTTCGTATCGAGGCAGAATCAATAAAAAACACGCCCTCTTTCTGAATTTTGTAGCGTCAAATAGAAAGAGATACGTTTGGGGGCAGGGGCAAGGACAGACGGTCATCAAAATGGACCTCCTCGACTCCATTCTATCCTCCATGGACGCTCCGCCAGCCACAAATGAGCAACAGAAGACGCTGATTAAGAAACAAAGGGAAATGATGGAACGCATGCAAAACAAACAGAAAGAGGAATTATTAAGATTTCGGAAATATGTAGAGGAGCGCATGGGCCGCTTTGCCAAGGATGATCGATTATGCATTGAGTTTCAGCCGTTGGATAAGGTGCATCGTTCAGTTATTCATGAAATAGCCGAAAATGGAGGCTTTATAGCCATGAGTTTTGGACGCGAAGATGTTGACCGACATTCGGTTGTCTACAAAAAGGAGCATGCCCCCGGTGAAGATGAGGTGACGGCCCGTCGCAATGGCGATGGATGGAATGAGGAGATAGCCAAAGAATATGCCGAAAGACGAAAAGAACGTCTAGAGCAAGAGCAAAGTGAACAGGCCGAATTGGCAAGCAGCAGTTCGGGAACCCAATCCTTGGACAACACCGATCAAACGGGTTCAACCAGCGCCGGTGGCGAGATCAAACCAACATCGAACTACAAGGCTAAATATGCTCATCTAATAGGTGAGTCCGCTGCTTTACAAGCGGCTCGCAAAACAGAGACAAATCAAAGCTATGGATTTGTGCCTAGTAAAAATAAAAAGGACATGCGCTCCATAGAGCAAACACTGGCCGATATTCAGGCCAAAAAACGGCTCAAGCTCCAGCAGCAACAGGAACAGCAAGAACAGCAGCAGCAGTATGAGGAGGAGCCACAGCAGGGCCCCGTTGATTAGATTAGAAAACGTTTCCTTAACAATTTTTTTTTTGTTAACAAATCCAGTTTTAGTCACTTGCGAAGAAAGGAAGTCTTCATCGGACTGCCATGTTAACTTGTAAGCAATTCAATATTATTGTTGGCCAATAGGACGCATAGAAGTAACAATAACCTATAAATTTTTAGAACAAGTTATATATATATACTACGTATTAAACTGCAGTGTCCAATTCGCAATATCTATTTATATAATAAAAAAAATACAAAAAAAAATTAATTACTGGTAGATTCAAAACATTTCCCCAGTGCTGGAAAACAGTGGAAATTATTTTTAAACAAACACTACTCAAATACTGGGAGTCTAAAACCAAAATGTTTTTTTTAGACCTTCGAGGACCTGGTAACACTTATAGATTTGCACCACGTGTTGAACGGGAACATTACAAAATGCTAGGAAAAACTTGTGTAAAAGTGGATTTTAAACCTTGAACAATTGCCTCTATCCTACGAGTAGGAACAGTAAGTTGTATTTGTTTAATTTAACTGATTTTTTTTATAATGGTTACATATATTTTCATCTAATCCGTTATGTTCCATATTGTTTTCAGATGGAGCACCCCTTTGGATGATTGAGACTTCTTGAACATTGAATGAGCCTTAATAAAAGTGATGCCCGATATGTGAGTATCCAATCTTTACTTACAAACATATGTGTATCTGTATGATGAATAATTTAGATAGGGACAACTGTTGTCTATGACTGATTTATCTAACTTGATAGTAGAGCTGACCTCGAATTGATATTTACTTAAGAATTTAGTTCGTTGACTTTGCACTAATTTATAAAATTGAATTTTTCAGATGGGGCACTCTATAAGGACCTCTTAAACAGAGATGACCACGTGCTCATCTAAATTCAAATCGAATGAAGCACTATCTTTCTGATCAATCTGATGTAAGTCTTTTGTGAACAATGAATAATTTGTTTGTATTTTATGATGAATAATTTAGATAGGGACAACTGATGTCTATGACTGATTTATCTAACTTGATAGTAGAGCTGACCTCAAATTGATATTTACTTAAGAATTTAGTTCTTTGACTTTGCACTTATTTATAAAATTGAATTTTTCAGATGGGGTACTCTATAAGGATTTTTTAAACAGAGATGACCACGTGCTCATCTAAATTCAAATCGAATGATGCACTATCTTTCTGATCAATCTGATGTAAGTCTTTTATGAACAATGAATAATTTGTTTGTAATTTACGTATGATGAATAATTTAGATAGGGACAACTGATGTCTATGACTGATTTATCTAATTTGATAGTAGAGCTGACTCCAAAATAATATTATATAGAAATGGAATTCCATGATTTTGCACTAAAGTATGAAATTACATATTTTTTAGACTGAGCAGCGTTGGATTCCAATCTTGCTATTTAAAAGTGGAAGGAAAGTGCGCTGGAACTTTGTTAAATAGTTGTAAGTATATTAACCAATACAAAAGGGAACTAAAAACATTTTTGTATGATGAATACTATAGATAGGGACAACTGATGTCTATGACTGATTTATCTAATTTGATAGTAGATCTGACCATAACTAACTCAAAAAACATTTGAAATCTGCTTTGAAGTCAAAACTAATTCTATATTATATTTGTCTAGTTTTACAGATGCCGATGACCGTGACTGTAAATCTTTTAAATAAAATTATCATTTATTTAACTAATAAAAGCGATATAAACTAATATTTGTGTTTTAATTAATATCGTAACATTTAAACAATTTCAATTTGTCAGTGGTTTATACGTGATTTGGTCACATTGGCAGCTGCTTGGCATTTCTAAGTTTGTGACATCTGGTCACACTGGATGGATGAAGCAGCTGTTTTTGAGGCTAGCCGGTTTTGTTTTTTATTTTTTATTGCAACTCCAAAGCGAAACAAACAAGATCATCAAGTTGCCAAATTAAACATGATGCCCACCAAATCTGATTCACGTCGACGACTCAATGCCGGATTACACGTAAATGATGATTGCAAGGATTATATCAAGGACTCCAATGGAGCTACCGAGGTTGATGGCTTTATAAATGAACAATGGGTACCACCCAGTTCCGCCGCGGAAGAGCAGATACCATGGAAAACCATATTCATAATATTCACATTATTTGTAGGCGGATCCGTGAGTGCCAGTTCAATGGTCTTCCCTGTGTATAGCACATAATATATCGTTCATTGTTCTCTGACAGATTTGCATCGGTTGCGCCTCATACGATTGGCTAATGGATGTGAATCAGGAGCGCTCTGATCGCATCTGGGCTTTGCTCATCATTGGGGCCTTGACCATTATTCCTGGTGGTTATTATCTCATGGTGTTATCTTGCATTTTATTACATCGTCGTGGCTATTCCATGGATGATATACGACGCTTAGGCTAAGAATCACCAATTAGTTTAGTTTGTCTATAATGGATTTCTGATTTTTGTTTATTGCGATTTCATTTACTACATTTTCATTGGCATAATTTGTCTCAACTCTTGTCCAAAGTCAAAGCAACAATCTTTATATTTAATGTAATTACTATAAGTTATAACTCCGACAACTGTTTCTTTTTTTTTTTGTTGTGTTGTATAAAAATATTTTGTATATATGGATTGTTATCAAAAAGTTCTATATGTGTAACTTTCATCATTCTAACTACATATTTATTTATATATATATGTTGATAACTGAAACGGAATATAAAGCAATGTGAATTAAACACGTTCTCATATCACATCACTCTCAATTCTCGCCTAAAGCTTTACTCGCATATATTTATGTATATAGAATTATATTATGGCCATTCTTTGTCTATCAAGCAATATCTGAAGTTATTCTTAAGCGCGTCTAAATTGTAAATTAATTTAAAGCCAATAATTTTGGAAAATTTGAGCTTAAATTTATACACTGTTAGATGATTTTTATTTTATAAACAATTGCTTTTGATTTCATTGTTTTGGTTTTTCTTTCTTTTCTTTTGATGGGGGTAATAAAATTGTATATAAAGAGGAAAGTAGGATTAGGCTCACATATATATATATATATATAATATATAAATATAACAAAATTAAACTACAATTAACAAAAATTACATTGTTTTCTTGTGTGTTATTAACGATTCTTATTCATTTTTTTGTTTGTGTTTACTGCTCAACAACGGTTACCTCAATGGGTGGTATAAACTTCCAGACATGGGCCTGTTGCTCATCATAGCTGGCGGAGAATGTTTCTAATTGACCTATTTGATTTGTGGTTGTTGTTGTTGTTGTTGCTGCTCTGAGCTGGGGCTGCGGTTTTGTCGAGCACTCAATACTGGCCTTGAATCGTCCAGGTGTAAAGAATATCACAGAGCAAGTGTGCTGCATATGCTCTTCTCTCTCCAGAATAGGAATGGGAATTCTACAAATTGGAAATGGAAATTAGTACAAATATATTTAAGTGTATGGTTATGTTCTTGGAAGCAACTAGATTAAGGACTAGAAAGAATGTTTTAATCACTGAAACTACCTTATGTTAGCTTGATTAGCTAAGATTAGATAAAAGAGACTTTGCCTAATCTGTTCAGAATTAAACAACTAGTGTTCTTTAGATACCATTACAATTCCATTTGCCACAGCAAAAAGGACTAACGATTGCCTTACCTATTTGGTCCAGAAATGGCCACGCGTGTCTCTAAATTATAATTCTCCATTCCATTCAAATAGTCCTGATAGAATTTAATGCTCAGCACTAAATTCTTAAGCGGTTGCAACGATTTATTTGTCAATTGAATGCTAAGCAATGCACATTGGCCCACAGTGCACATCATTTCGCTGTGCGGCTGCACGGGAGTCTCACGGAAGGTAATGTCTACACGAAAAATAAACAAAAATTATTTCAAAAATTTCTTTTGACACAAAGTTTTCGTCATTTACCCCACTGCAAGGGAGATACTGTGGTCAGATCTACCATGGATTGTGCCAGCACAATGCCACGCAAGGAGGCAATGCCTTCTATATCGGTTCCCGTCAATAGCCAACTAATTTTTACCCGCTCGGCAATATGGGTTGAGCAAAGTTTGCTTAGAGCATCGTTAAACGAAAGCAATTGTGTGCGAAAACAAAGTTCTGAAGGGAAAGGAATCAGGTTATAATATATTTCAAAGCAAAAGAAAGTGACAAGTCTCACCTCTTTCTAGATTCTCCGCAGCTTCCTGCGCTCGTGCCGCGCATACTTGCTCCAATGAACAACGATCCACTGGTATGGGCACACGGCAACTTTCTTTGGCCTCGATGAGTATGTTTTTGTTATCCGTATAATTGAGCGACATCTCTTGAGCGGTTAAATTGGATATATCCAGCACTAGATAGAACTGAGAAGCTCTATGAAGAGAAAAACACATTAATCTGATTATCCTTAGAGTATAGATGAATCGTTACTTACACCTCAGCAGGTAAAACATCCCATCCAGTGACCTGAACACTTGGGATCAATTCCAGATTCACAGACACCGCACATTGGCGACAATAGCCGCCGGTTAGACCTTCACCGCCTGAATATTTCAATCGTACCTGAGCCTCAATGTGTTGGGAATACTGTGATCCCAGGCTAGACGGTCCTGCTGCTCCACCACTCGGCTGCAGACTGAGATGCGCCAGAGAATGTTGCGCCCCCGAGATGGTAGAACGAAAACTCGAATTTTGCGGCTCTTGGCGGTGGCTCCGATGTTGCGGAGAACCTACCCTTGAGGGTAAACTTGCATGACCAGAAGCTGACATGGTTGAATAATGCGTCAACGAGGAGGATGCTGGTCCATAATCTCCAGCCGGGCAGCTGGAATGTAATGAGGCACTGGCTCCAGTCACAGGACACACAAAATCGGCCTCCGCATAAATGTGCACAACAAAATCAATGGAAGCCTGCGGTGGCACAGGCAATTTCGCTTGCAAAGCCTCATTATCAAAACTAAAGATCTTCTTTTGCACCTCCTGCTCCACATTGGAGTTGATGTTGATTTCCAAATACTCCAGAGGCAGTGTGGAGCTCTCGTTTGTTATGGTAATGGTACAACTAGACGATTCACCATTGTAGAGCGTAAGACTGGCCGATGTGACCACAATGTCCGAGCTATTTAGATTGCTAAATGTCGCCGTTTGGGGCAGAGATGTCTTTACCCCAATACGCGGCAGGGCGGGAATCACTTCAATTAAATAATTTGGCGGAAAGTTGCGTCCACGCATATGTTTCAGTCGGCAATTGGATTTGACGCCCAGGGTGTGCGTGCTAAAGCCCTGTAAGTCCAATTGCCCCGTCTCAATGGGCGTGCCATGCAGCGACACATAGGTGGGCACATGCGGTTGCAATACAATGGTTTGCGGTATCGATTCAAAGACCACGCCATTGGTCAATAGACGCATATCCGTAATGGTCAGTTCAAAGGGCAGAGGATTACGCAAACGGACACACACCTCACTCAAATCGTTTTGAACCCAAAGGAAAGCTAGAAACGTGAAAGAACTCATATTATGAGATGGTTAAGGATATTTTCTTGCTCATTTCCTTTACCGATTTTATTTTTATCCTTCTTCTTATCCCTTCGATCCATGGAATTGAAATGAATTGGTGTAAACAGAAATGGACCACTGTCCGCTTTGGCTACTTTGATCCTTTGCGGCCTTAGATGGGCTGCTAAGTCCTTAACATTTAGATCCATACAATAGGGAAGATCGGTGAGATTGGCGGGAGGTATCACAGTGCCATTCTCAAGCACCAGAGGTACGGGTGATCCCTCGCATTGGGCACTTAAGTTCTACAGAAGATCAAGTAAGACCACATTAACGAATAAACCAAATCAATAAAAGTGAACGAATTATTCACCTGCAATTGGACAGCCATTTCACTTTGCTCCGTCGTGGACATATTGTTCCATTGCGTTTGTAATAGAAATGTCATATGCCTTGTGGCTAGGGCCGAATGTCCTAATCTTCTGGCAGCTGATATTAAACTTTGCACCAGGTCAATTTGCAATGCTGGCCAACCGGATGAATTTTCCAAAACTTCGAGCGGATCCAATGAAAGTAAATAACCCGAAAAGCTGCCCAACATTAAGCGATAACTTTGATTCCAATCTGGAGCCTGACTACCCTGCTGGACATGCTTGAGGGCGGCCAAACGTTGAAAGAATGCTGCTTTACGTTGATAACCAATTTGCTGATAAAGATCCGTAATGACCTCAAACCGCTTGACTCGTTCCGGTTCACTCATGCTCAGATTGATGTAAAGTATGTTCTGCAGGAACACGGCCACATCCAAGGGCCGATTCTGTTCAATGCAAATCCTTGAGGCCTTTAAAGCCGCCTCCGTCTCAATGGTTGCCGCATGCCGATATTTACTATAGTTAATGATTGCCTTGCGATAGAAATTGGTTATCTCCTCCGGCTTGAGTATATTCAAGGGCAGTTCACCATTCCGGGTGGCATGCAGAGCGGCCGGGGCAGATATAGTGGATGTGGAAGAGGATGATGAATTTGTAGTGGGTGTGCCGGAATTGGAGGAATTTGTTGTGTTTGTCACCAGGGAAGATACCGATGAGCAGGATGAGGAAGTCGAAGTCAGCCGTACATCGTTCATATCGGGAGGATTGATTTTCTTTGTTGCATCACTTGCACGCCATTTCTCTGGCGTATTCCTTAACGGAGATGAGGTGCCCGCTTCCTGGAGTGAGGCATTCCTATGAAGGGTTTCAATTTCCCGCATTTGAGGATACAATAAAACCGACGAGGCTGCACATAAGCCCTCCTCAGTGCCACCAACCCATAGGGAATCGCCGACAGAACGCAGTGTCTCATTGGCATTGTGATACAATGTCAAAGCATCCTCGACTAAGCCCGCTTGCAGGGACAAATCAGCCAAGTTCTTCATCACTCTGCCCACGCAACGTTTGCGATTGTTCCTTGATTCCATATCCAGGCCAACAAAGTCTCGCTTCTCGAATGGAGCCAGCAACAGTTGCACCTTATCTGCCTTCTCACGGGATCTTTCCAAGCGACGCGATTCCAGCACCCAAAACAATGCCTGAACAAAGTCTGCGATGCGGCCATCCAAATCGGAGCAAGGATCATGCTCGCGGTAGAAGAACGCTTGCGATTTGAAATTCGATGGCGTCGTGTAGTCATCCTGTAACCGATGACCCTCTTCCTCGCCCTCTTTCTCGTCGGGACCAAAGAATATGGCACGAAATTCGTATAGGGTGCTACCATAGCGCACCTTTAAAGATTCATGCTGACGACAGAGCTCATTGAGTTCGGTTTGCGTCTCGAATTTGCCAATTGTGATGAGTCCCAGTAAACGGCGATGGGTTTGAAAGTCACCCCAATCGTTATGCTCCACTGGATGATCATGGATAAAGCGTACCCAGATTGTACGTTGATGGCCACTAGAATCTAGAGAGATAAACATTGAGATTAGCAAGCGATAGGTGAGATAGATAGATTCAAGCACTCACCAGTCACTTTGATTTGATTGACACGACGTACTTTCTCGAATGCCCTCTGCAGGACTCGGGCACGGGATGGCCCCACACCTCGGAGGAGTACCAATAGGCAACTATGATGCAAGGCATTCTGTTCATAGTCGGGTCGTGACATAACTGACTCCACGTTGCTACCATGAGACAGCATAAGACCAACTGCAGAACGCATTTACTTTGCTATGGGAATTGATACTCTGAAGGGAATTTGGATCCTGTCAATGGGGTTTGATCCGTCTGATCCCAGCCCGAGGCCGGCTTAGTAACTGCTCATTGTCTTAAAAAATAGTCGGATAACTCCTACTATTTAGTTCAGCCCTCCCCCTTTTCCGCCTGCTCCAGTGCTGCTGGCCTGCTTCTTTGATGATGATGTTGCTTTTGCTTTCACTTCGCAATCAGTTACCGCCTCTTCAGCTCTTACTCTTGGACAGTTTGCCTGTGCCACATGGACTAGAGTAAAGGTCAAGTGGTGTTCGTTTATAATTTTGATTGATTATTATGCAAATTATGTAAATTCAAAACGAAATTAAACGAAAACAATTTAAGATAAACTTTTTAATGAAGAAATTGTCCAAGAGAATATGTGGAAATGCTGGTCACACTATTCATCACTCGCCACTATTTTGTTAACCACTATTTTTCAGCCACTATTGAATGAATTAGCGGTGCGCAACCAAAAATCACTGTATTCTTAAACTTAACATGTGTATGAAACTTTTTTAAAATTTATTTTATTTAATTTAAACATAATACAATGAATTTACTACCCAAAACGCGAGAGGAATTCGCCCAGACCGACTACTGGAATGAGTTCTTCAAGAAGCGAGGTGAAAAAGCTTTTGAATGGTAAATGCAACAATTGTTTGAAACGTTTAAGAACACGTTTTGTTGTTACATATTTTGTTTATTTACACTTATTTTATTTATAGGTATGGAGAATATTTGGAGCTATGCGATCAGATACACAAATACATTAAGCCGGTGGACAAAATTCTAATGCTCGGCTGTGGTAATTCGAAATTGAGCATGGATATGTATGACACCGGTTTCCGGTATGGATATGGAAATCCATAATTTATCTTTCATATTTACTAACAATTGCAAAATGTAAATATTTAGGGATATTACCAACATTGATATCTCACCGGTGGCTGTAAAAAAGATGTTGGAACTTAATGCCAGAACAAGGCCGGACATGAAATTCATACAAATGGATGCCACAGCTATGAGCTTTCCGGATGAACATTTTTCAGTGGCCCTAGATAAGGGCACATTGGATGCCTTATTTGTCGATGATGCGGAGGAGACAAAAGAATTGGTCAACAAGTACTTCAACGAGATTCTAAGGACTATGCGGTAAGCATGTGGAGGCTATGTGGCTTGCCAAAGCTTTAAACTTTCGACTCTTTCAGGAATGGCGGTCGTTATGTGTGTATATCTCTGCTTCAGGAACATATTCTCAATTATCTGCTACAGTATCTGCCCAGTCATAATTGTATGCTTCGTATTGTCCATTGCCTAGGTGTGGAACAGTCCAATAAGGAAAAGAATGCCGATGATGCTTTAAGTTTACCCGTTTTTGTGGTAGTTGCAACTAAGTTTAAGAGTCTACCCATGCCAATATTGGAGTTTGGTTTGGCCAATGATAAAATGCAAAGATTTTCCATTGCCAAAGATTTGGCAAATGCTGTGGCATCGGTGCAAAAAGCTGCCTTAGTATGCAATGGCCTGGCACGCTCCAATCTTGCCGGGCACAATGAGGTTACCATGGATTTGCATCGTCCTGGAGATGAAACGCCACGTTATACCGTTTATATCTTGGATCAGCCATCAACACGTGGTCTCGGCAAATATGCAGCATTCATTGTCCCACAGGGCAGGGAAATTGAATGGCTTTTTGCTACTCCAGCGGGTCGAAAGAAACTCCAAGCATCGGCCAAATATCAACGACTTGCAGTGGTTACTTTACATCGTGATCAGGTCTACAGCACACTGGATGAAGTGAAATCGGAGCTGGGTGTTAGTATTAAGAATTTAGCCCCAGCGGGTCTCACTGACCAAATTCCCTATCTCTCCCTCGGTTCGGATGTGGGCAAGAGAGAAACTCTGATAAGTGGTTTCTCCAAAATATCCGGAGATTTTCGTATAGAAGAAGTGGAGGCCAATGGCAAAACATTGCGTCGCCTTATATTTTTAAACAATCAATTTGTCGTCCAATCCGAAGCTTTGGTAAAGACAAGTAAGTAATGGACTTATATTTTTCTGTAGAATAAAAATTGATCTTACATACTTTTCCAGTAAAAATCAAAGGTAACAAAGAGCGTAAGAAGATTGATTTCGGCTATTTGGCCTGTCAACATCATTTGTATATGTCGGTGGGTGTCCAACTGGCCACAACTCTGCAGCATCCGCAAAAGAATGTGGAGAAAGATGTACTAGTCATAGGCCTGGGAGGCGGTGGCCTATGTAGCTTCCTTCATACAGCTTTGCCGTAAGTCTAAATAGATTTTCTTTCGTTTTTATTTTATTAAGTTTCTTTCTTCATTTTAGCCAAGCAAGGATTACGGCTGTTGAGATTGATCCCATTATGCTGGAAGTAGCTGAACAATATTTTGAGCTTAAACAGGACAAACGTCTTCATGTGGTAATCGATGATGGCCTGGCCTTTGTGGAAAGATGTCGCAATGAAGGTATGGCTATATATAAATCACACTCCTATGTCTTTCTATACAATTTGTCCATCTAAACCTTAGATATACACTTTGATGCCGTGCTCTTTGATGTGGACAGCAAAGATCTTTCACTCGGCATGAGTTGTCCTCCAAAAAGTTTTATTGCTCCTGTTATCCTGCAGCATATCAAAGAAATCATTGGTCCTAAGGGTCTCTTTATGTTGAATCTTGTCTGCCGCGATGAAAGTTTGCGAAGCGAAGCCTTGGAAAATTTACAAAAAACCTTTTCAGCTGTCTGTAGTTATAAACTGGATGAGGATATTAATGAAATTGTCTATTGTGCCAACGATGCAAAGTACAAAACTATTGAGCAATGGAAAAAACAAATGGGCACAGCTGCACGTGGTCTAAATGGAGCAGTCCGTGAACATAAATTGGCCACCGATGATGCTCTCGAGGTGGCCGAGTTCTTGAATGAATTGAAACTTTAAAGTTAATCGAAAATGTGACTAATATTGTTAAGTGATGAACATTTTTAAACTTTAAATATTTTTATAGAAAAGGCAAATGTTGAATCTAAAATAAACCCAAAAATAAATCGTAATACAGAAATTGTTGGTTTAAATGAATGTAAATAGCTTTTATATAAATAAAAAAATATCTAAACTATTTAACTTAATTGTATATAAATTGCTAATTATAATAGATAATAACAAGGATAACTTATTTAATGATTGGCAAAGAATTTGCAAATTGTTTTTCGTTTCGTTTTCACTTAAATATTAAACTAAAAAACTCAATTTTCTTTGATTTAGCAAGAATAATAACGAGGCTTGGAATTATCATAAATGAAATAATTTAAATTAAATTAATTTCTAGGTTCTGTTGATTTTCTTTTAGAGATATTTTTCTAGTTGTTGGGAAAAAGTATTTAAAAAAGGAAAGCTCTAAACCTACATAAGTACTACATGTTAAACTTTGTGTTTCATTAACAAATCATTTTTTGATTTGTTTTCATTTTTTACAGTCATTTTGCATTTGATTGCAACGCATACATACATATATATATATATATATAGGAAAAGAAGGAACTTTTTGAAAATTTGTTGGGAAATTCCATTGTAATTTCCCGACACAATTTTGCATCTTTTACATTTTCGTTTCATCAAAGAAGGTGAACACAATGGTTAAAAAGAAGTTAGCGGAAAATTAAGTATACTCTATATAAACAATCAATTTGTTAATTAATAACTGGGCATCATCAATTGGCTAAACAACTAAATTAAGCTGAATAAAACGTTAATCAAAAGACTTTTCGAAATAGGTTATTAAACGCTCGCTGTTTTTTCTTTGTGGTGGATGAAGTGGTGCTGCCACCACTGCTGCTATTACTGCTCGTGGCCAATGGAATCCTTTGGATAAGGCCATTTCCATTGTGATTGACACTCTCACCGGACGAGATGATGGCCTCGCCAAGTATGCGAAATGAATTTTCCGTTGATGTTAACGGAAATGGAACTTCCGATAGCGATGCGCTATCCAAACTATTGGCATTCATTCTAGCGGCCAGTTTCTGTTGATGCTTTTCATTGCGTTTCAAGCGATACCATTCCCAAGAGGTGGCCTCATGGGCTGAATGGCTATTTCTGATGCCACCATTAAAACTGCCACCTTTGCTCTTGCTCTTGCCAAACGGGGACTTGAAAAATCCTGGCGAGGACAGGCGACGTGTTTTTTTGGTCGCCGAACTGTTGCTGGTATTATTCTCCTGGCCAGGATCCACTTTGCCATCGACTGTATCCAATATCTGATAGCCCGATGGACCGTCAGGCATGAATTCATTGTAAGCCAAATCGCTGGTTGGTATAAAATTGGCCAAATCATCATCGTCAAGTATCAAATTCTCATCGTAGTCCGTCTGAGAGGGCTCCTCGGAGTGTTCATCTAGCGGCGAGTAGGTGGCTGGCGCAGATTCTTGTCGTTTAAGGCCACCATTTCCTGCTCCCATTGGCTGAGATTTCTTTTTATGGGCTTTGATTTGGTGTGGCTGCTGCTTAAGACTTTTTAATGTATCTGCAAGGTAAGACAGACAAATCATTTATAACTATTCAGGATCGGGGAATATTTTTGTTGACTCTACTTACCCACATCGAAGAATTTATCTGTAACTGATTCCTCTTTATGCCAAGAATTTTTCGCTCCCTTACGTTTGTGAAGCGACGCCCGAGCGCTGGCATTTAGCATATTGGCTGCGATATTATTATTACTGCCATAGCAAACGGATATCTTTCGTTGCCTCACGGAAGGATCTTCGGCATTCGATGAACTATCGCCGCATTCCTTGAGTATAAGCATGGCCTCTTCGCTAGGACGACGCTGTTTCGCCGGCGATTGTTGGGACTCACCCGTCGTCGTCGTCATTTGTTCGTAGGATTTGCGACGACTCAGCTTCAGCTTTTGCTTAGATGGCGATGTGGCAGCTGCTGCTGTGGGCAGCAACTGTTGGGTCTGGCGACGCAATTTGCGATAGTAGACTGTGCCCATTACCAGCATGAGGAATATACAAGTGCCCACGATAATGATCACCAGTATGCAAGCCTGCACTTGGTAGCTTAGGGCACGCACCTCGCCGGCCAATTCGGCACTTTGCTGCTGATAGAGTTGCTCCTGCTCAATATAGCGACGACTTTGATCCTCCAGAGTGCGCACTGTTAGCGTCTGCTGGGTTAAAGTCTGTTGTAGTTCCTCCACTTGCTTCTTATAGCGACGCGATAGCTCCTCCAAGTACTGGCCCGACAGCGACATATTGCGTTCGAGGGCCTGCAAAAGACAAAGCACGAAAAGGTATTATTATTATTTTGCCGAGCTGTTGTTACGCCAACTGGCATGATGACGTTGGTTGGTGGGTGGTGCGGGGTGGTTGATAGGTAACCTTTTTTGCGAGCAAAAACTGTTACAAGGATGAAATGGAGAGCCCTTGGGCGGGGCCAATACAGAGCTTCCGGAAAGTAGCTACCTATTGTAATGGCTGAACAACACGCAACTTGGCTATAAACAAGACAGCTTGGGGACAATGAACTAGAGAGCAAAGCTGGCCTGGGAATACCCAAACATATAAACAAAGCAGGCTAGGTTTGGCCGAAGTTTGTATACTCTAGTAGCTCTTTCTATCTAATATATCAAATTTCTGCCGATAAACAGCTTGTAAACTTAGTCTATACCAATGCGGCGCATTTTATCTAATGCCTATGTAACAGCTACATAATATAGTTAACTGATTCTGATCAAATTTATTAAAATTACCCAGTTTATTTTTAATGATAATAATGTTGTTAATAATAATCTTTCTCTTCGACCGAGCGTTATTATCAAAACTTTTTGATAAAGAGATCCGTTCCAGATATAGAAAGCTTGCAGTGTATAGAATCCTAAATTGAAAATTTCAACCTTATATCTTTAATATTCTAGAAGGATTTTGCTTTCACTGGACAGACAGCCAAACAAAAGCCAATATGATCTTTTCGTTTAGACCTAATCAAGAATATATATTCCTTATATAAAGTCGGAGATGCTTTTTTCTATGGGTTGGACACTACTGATTGGAATTGAAATACCCTTTTTAATGGAGTATAACAAAAATAGCTGCTAAAGCATTTACTTGAGCTCGTTTTATAGTGAATCTACATTTTGCCATATATCTGTCGTTTCTATAAGGAATTACTGTTCACCATGTAAAAGAGTATTTCTAAATGTGTGTGTGTCTGTGTGTAATGACGCACATGCTCTATTGCTAACCACTTAGTGGGTGGTTCGACTTACCTTAATGCGATTTGAAAGCCTTATAAAGACACTTTCCGACTGTGCTCCATTCGTGAGCTTTTGTTGTAGGTTGACGCCATTGGAACCGGCTGGTATAGCACCACCGACAGTGGAACCGCCTCCGCCATTAACAACAGCAGCAGCTGCTGCTGCTGCTCCACCGCCAGCTGTTATGGAAGCCACCGTTGTGGTTAGAAGATTATCAATACTCTCCCAATTGGCTGGATTTGTTTCCTCAATGGCCAGATCCGAACTGCTAGATGGTGTCTCTGTGGTGCTTGCGGCTACTGTTGAGCTATCGTCAGTGCTGCTTGTCTCTGTGCTCAAAAGAGCTGGAGGTTCTTGGGTTGGAGATGGAACAGCCTGAACTTCCTCCATGACAGGTGGCACATTAAAGATATTGACATCTGCTGGTGTTGGAGGTGATTGTTGGCTGGGCTTAGAGCCAATTGGTTGATCAGAAATCGCAGGCGTCTCCTTGACAGGCAACTCTTGACTATTTATGGTCTGCGGATTAAGTATTTCCAAACTGGGAGTTGAGCTTTGAGATAACAATTCAACGGGTTTTTCATCTTGGACAATTTCCTGGCTTATCTCGGGAGCATTTAAGTTAATCTGTTCTTCCTTTGGTGGCAGATCGAGTGGTTTCTCTAAGGTTGCTGGTTGCTGCTCCATTGTTATATTGTGTTCCACTTGTAAAAGCTTGCATAGGGCTCCAACTTGCTCTGGCGGCAACATACTGACATAGTAACTCTTTCGCTTGGCCCACGTAAAGGTGAGTGAGGCGCTGGTCAAACTTATGCCGTATTCCTCTATACAGATTTGACTTTTAAGTAGATCCTCCCTCAATTGGGGTAGATGGAGAAGCAATTGCAGTTGATGAAATTGACAAGATATCAATGTGTTGACACGCTCTACCAATGTAACGTTGCAAGTGGCACAGCTAAACGAATCAAATGATGCAGTGCGACAGAGCAACGATTCGCTTGACCATTTAAATGCCTTGGTGGGCTTAACTAAAACTTCGGCGGCCTTCTTCACAATTTGCATAACAGCATCGGAGGCACTTTGAAATATATTACCACCACCTCCGCTACCAGCACCACCACCACCAGCACCATTACCACCACTACCACCAGCGCCACCGCCAGATGACTTATGGGTTTGATCCTGTTGTCCACCAAAATCATCATAGAAATCATCCAGTTCATCATTTGGACGAATTTCCGTCTCGAATGCCTCATATTCCGATGTTCCAAATACCCGAAATAGCGAAACTGGACAAAAATGTTCCTTGGAGTAATGTGAATGTATATCGACACGAACGAATTTCCCAAACAGATGAGGATGCAATTCAAATGTCTGCACGGTGCGCTTATCTTCCGCAGCAAATCGTCCCACATTGCTCCAATCTCGCGTTGGAAATCTCTTGGAAACGGCTACAGTGAAATTTTTCGGTGACGAACTAAACAATTCAAAATTGGCCAATTCGACTTTTTGGGCTTGAATTGCTTCGCATAGTTCCACGACAAACCAAATGCGACTTCCGCATGTACTCAACATGTATTCATCGCTGGAATGACTCAACACGGCTCCCGTATTGGTGGCATCTGCATTGGAGGCTATTATCTTGGCCCCACAGTCGGGTGAGGCATAGTTTTTGGCTCGCAATTTCAATGTGGGTTGCTTGCCATTACCCGAACTAGTGGCATTTCTTTTCTGAGCCGAATTATTAACCACTTGTTGCTCCAGCTCCATTGCTTGCTCTCGACTAGCCTCGGCTTCCATTTGCTTCTGCGCCCACTCTGAGAATACGGGCATGGGTACCTCCTCGGTCAAATTGCTAGTGATTACATCACTATCATTCGCCTGACCAACTCCATCATTACTTGCTGTCAAAGTTTCGTTAATGCTGCCTTCAACAGGAGCCAAAATTGATTCATCTGTATCCACACCTCCTCCTGGATCATTTATTTTCAAGATTTGCTCATCTGCAAGGGAAATAGGAAAAGGTTTTTATATACACCATAATAGGGTAATGTTAATCTTACCCTGCTGAGGCATTTCCTTGGAATTTTCCTCCTGCTGTTCGTGTGTATCACTTGTGTTACTGGCTGTTGGCGTCTGCTCGGCCTTGTCCAGGATAACTGCATCCAAACGGTTCTTTATGTGCTCCAATGGCAGCTCTGTGACCGTTACAGTCGGCAGTTCTGTTATGATCTCAGGAAAGCTGGAAAGAAATGCAGTTAATATATACATTAGATATATTCTTTTAGAAATACAACAAAGTCTTTAGAAACTTTTTAAATAGTTTCTGCTATATGTTTGTACATTTTCTAATATATAATACACTGTTAGGATAAGACGTTTGTTCGAAAACGCATTCTGGCCATTTGCCTGCCCACTCTTTAGGCCATAATCTCGCCTGTGGCCTTTTGTTACTCGAATCGTTCTCCTCTTCAAAAAAAAAACAAACATTCTTTTAACACATCTATCTTTTTACGATATCCATAAACAACACTTCAAAATTAATCACAAATTTATCCTATCAAGCCTAACAATCAAAAATAAAATCAAAGCAAGCCGAACCAAATGAGAACGACAAACGAAACAAATGAATACAAATGAATACTTCTTTCAAGTTACTTGCGAGTTTGGTCATACTTATGAAATGTCAATAATTTTCGAATGCCAATTTAATTTCGGTTTTGTTTAAACTCACTGGATTAGTTGCAAAGTGCGTATAAAAACAGAAAAGAAAATCTGCAAAATAGATCGAATAATGTAAATATGCTTAAATTAAGTTTATGATTGTTGATATTTATGTGTAAAACTAACTAAATGTATTGTTCTAAATAACTGCGCTGTCCTTTTTTAAAAATATAAAACAAATAGTCTCAGATTATTCATATCTTCACAAAAAATGTTTGAGTCTGCTGTCAGGTACTTGCTTCACAATGCGGTATACCGAGAACGAGCAAGACATTTGAACAGTACCTAGTATTCGGTTCGGTTTTCGGTACTTGCTTCTCGGTATGCTCGGATTTGCTTTACCGGATTGTTCGGCATGCCCTGCTCGACTAAACTCATTAGTCCGTAAAAATACGAGTAAATGTGAGACCGATTTTCGAAAGTGTAAAGGGATTTTGTTTTGTGTTTCGAATGTACTCGTTCGGATCTCTAATCCGCATCTCGGCACTGTATCTGTTCAGGTTTTTAATACATATGTACTTTACACATGTTTGTATTAAATATTTAAAGCAAGTTCATGCATAGAAGGGTTCACTGTACAAGTATAGGAATATTAGTATTAGTAGAATATTAAAACGACCGCTTCAAATTAGTTTGATTTCTTTGTTGTAAATTTAGCTCACCTCATAAACACAGTCGATATGGCCAGAATTTGTGAGAACCATATTATCCAGAAGAATATTAAAAACATGGTTAAATTTGTTTTCAACTTTTTCAACTCGCTACAAATGAATTTCATAACGCATTGTAGCAGCATTTTGTTAACACATTTGAAACTTTAGTTAAGAAGCACTTGAACAATGAAATAATTAATTTATTTATCATAATGTAGCAGAAGTTTTGCCCTATTTTATTTTGTGACAACAGCTGTGACCGTGGCTAGAAAATATGCTAAAGATTGTGATCTATCTATCTGTCAGTTCCTCACTTTGATTTTTCTTTCTCTCTTTGTCTGGAGGTGAGAAACCGCCACGTCGGAAGTTTATTTATTAACTGATAATAACGAAAATGTTTAAATATAAATATAAATGTAGTTGGAGAGCAATGCAGAGAGAATTTGTATAAAAGGCGCGACCAAGTTTCAGCTGTTGACTCAAAAACTGAAACGTTTGTTTTAGCCAACAAACAGCTGCAGCTTCTACTCTGAAGAGAGAGAGAATATATAGTATATATACTACATTATAGACGATTTCGGTGCCAGTGACATGACAGCGAATGCATGATTTAATAAATTCACTTTTTAAGATTGTCTGATAACAAATCAAAATGCAATTAAAACAATTAATTTCCCGCCCATAACGAAATCTTTATACTCTTGCAAAGAAAACAACGAATACAACTAATCTACATCTTTAGTTTAGTTCGAGTCTAAGGTCATGTGAATCAGAAATGGGCTTTCAATCAATTTGACCATGGTTTATCAAATTTATCACTAGCATGAAATTCAGACATTTGTATAGAAATCTAAAGGTTAATATTCTTTTTTGTTTATACCTATTAAAGTACCTACCAAAAACCGCGTGAACTATATTTTCCCCAAAACCCCCAGTGACATTTTTATAGACTAAGTAAGTGACAGATGTTGAAAACCATCTCCCACTCTTAGAGCTTCACGTGTGTAGTTTATGCATTAAACAGAGTTAAAAAAATTATCTTAAATTGTTTCAGATTGGCTCTAAAACCTACAAGATTCTTAGAATGTGTTAAAATTTGCAAATCTTAGCGCTGTGTACTAGAAATTTTTGGGTAATTCTAAATATTCTGTAAAAAGCAAACCTTTTTTTTCGTGTATTTCCCTCTCTTAGTTTTATTTATTTTCATTTCGATGGAATATTCTTCACTCAACTCTCGATTTTTCATTTGTATTTTGGGTTTTTGATGCTTTGCACTACAAAATATTGGCAACTTTTTTTATTGGTTAACAATAAAAAGCCAAATTATTTTCCGAATGAGATATTTCCTGTAAGAATTATATAGAATTCGACTTGTCTATAGAAATTAATCGCTAAAATATGCAAAATTTTATGAAAATGCAAGACGCAACTTTTGATTTTAGTTCAAAAAGATTGTTGTTAGTTTTTGAAATTTGTTGCTCAATTTAAAGGTTTTGGCATGTAAATCAGGGATTGCATAATTAATTATTTGGTGTTATAAATTTAAAAAGAATATTGTTCTAATATAATTTCAAATTTCTAGTGTATATTTTGAACATAGAACAGCTAAAGCCTAATAAATTCTAATATTTTAATGAATTTAACGATTTAACATTAGGTATCTTAGATGAGAATTAATTAGATATTAGTAGAAAATCTTTCCATTTCCCGATCTTTGCTGAAACATTAAAAACAAATTGCTAAAAACATTTTGATGCACCTATAAAATCTTTTATATGACCACGAATGTTTCACTTTTAAATGATTACAAAATTATTTTTATGTTAAATTGTTTTTCGAAAATTTGAACATAGAGAAAATGCATTATTTGTACATTTTTGGCTCTTTGCAATTTCCAAATATCTTGCCAATTATCTATTCAAATAGAAATATTTCTAGCAAGCACGTGCCAAAGAATGAAACAAAATGTAATGCAAAAACAAAACACAACTTAATTGACATTATTCGCATTTAAGTATATGCATATAAATAAATAAATTTTATATATACAAGTCCTTAAAAATTATGCCAAGTGCAAAAAGTGCGTATGCAAAAGAAAAAAAAAAGAAAAAATTATTATTATTTCGTTGACAAGATTATGAATAGAATTTACTATAAATAAATTATAAAAGAAATGTGTCAAGATGAAATGACAAAGAAAAACAAAATTCAAATTTTTAAATACTCTAGCAAAAGGCAAGTTAAATGACTTTTCAAAAGTTCTTTGCTAAGAAACATCTCAATAGATTATTTAAAATGGGATTTTTTGTTGTCGATGATAAGAAAAACACGTTTCGTTTGGGAATTCACTTCAACTGTTTCTATGGAATAGAAGTATTAATGAACCTTTTAAAGATTAAATTTAATAGAAACATGCTTTTATTGCTGATTAATGTTGTTAATCCCATGTGTAAGGGGTACTAATATAATTCAAAATGCAAAACGTGTTGATTTCTTCTGCTTCTGCAGCATTTTTAGTGAAATATCTTCAATTAATACCCGAAAATTGGGCACAAGGCAAAGTTTTTATTCTTTCCTGTTGAAAATAATGTACAATTATATATAAGTAATACATATAATTACTGAAAAAGAACAAGATCAATGTAATTTATGCAATTGTTAATCTTTTAATTTCAACCATTAATTCTTTTTGGCTTGGCTTGGTCACTGACCGCATTCAATAAATTTATCAGACAATAAAGTATAATACATTTATAGTATGTATAGGAAAAAGTCGAGCCTCTTTACCTTATAATTTTATTAAGTGAATGCAAGTACAGTAGAATCCGGTTATAACGACGCTCAAGGGACCGACGAATTTAGTCGTTATATCCGGAAGACGTACTAACCGGAGGGCCTTTCATATAAGTTTGTATGGGGACCAACTAATCACTCATCGAGCTTAAGTCGATATAACCGGACGGACGTTATAAGCGGAGTCGTCATAAACGGATTCTACTGTAGATACTATGTAGATTTCCTGCTTCTCAGACTGTCTCATTTAACATTTTATTTCGCTTGCGGGAATTTCCTATTTACGTCAAAGACTTTAATATGGATTATAATATATACGTACATATTTTTATACATTTCTACATGTATATGTGTAAAAAGTATGTTTTGGTATTTAATCAGTTTGTGTGACACATTAATACAGTTCACATGACACCTAGAAAACCAAAAATGTGTTCTACTTTGCGTATGCGTGATATTAAGACGTTGAACAGAAGTTTAGGAAGCATTCAAAGCAAACACCTTACTTTCGCCTTTTCAATTCACTTTCACATAATTGTTAAAAAGATACCAACGCTTAGCTATTTATGTTTAATTTCATTAGCAATGCCATATAATTTTTTTTACTGATTTCTGACTACCAATAAAATTAAACAAGCCATCAAAAACTTATGAAAGAGCTAAAAAAACAACAACAAATAACTACTCACAAACAAAAAAGCGTAAAAAACGTTGAACAAAAAGTAAATATCGCAAAAGGTTTCAAAGACTACGTAAATTACACACACACACACACATAAACAGACTCACACACACACACACACACACACACACACAAATCTCATATTCTTTTACACTAACAAATGTAATAGGCAATGAAATGTTTAATGATTTTTTTTTTTTTATTTTTCAAATAAAATAGCAATGATTTAGGGTTAGACAATTATTTAAAGACTTTTAAAAAATAAATCGATTTTGACCCTTTTTCTGTTTTTTTTGCTAGAGATACATATATCGATTTATCAAAGCAGTAAGTTATCAAAATTCTTAGATCACAGTTTGGTCCTCAATTCTATGACGACAATGTACATATGAAATATAAGAAGCAAAGGCTATCTCTTTCATACTGTATGCTTTGACAGCATATGGATATCTCTCTCTCTCATTCTCCCTCTAAACAGCTGAATAACCCAAAACGCGGTGGCGTTACTAGCTATATCTGTCTCACATTTGAAGCCCTCAATTGCACTTTTTTCTTTTCCCGATTTCTATAAGTTGTAATTATAAAATCCATTCCATTTTAAAAAATTCTCTGCGTACATCATAGAGAAGCTTAAGTACGAAATCTCGATTAAATAGGTTTAAAACTGTTTGCATAGAAACAGCCAAACGGGCAAAGAGACACTGAAGCACACTCTGCAGGAGTATGAGTTTTCCGGATAAACAGTCAATCCGGAAATATCCAAAATGTGCATTGTACATATACGAAACTTGAGATAAAAAATAAATAATTAGACATTATTATGTCTAAACACAATTAGACGCTTGAAATCTGATATTAGAACTTTAATTTAAGTGCTGGGTAAACATTATTCAATTTGGTGAATATGTTCACTTGTTCTTTTCTTCGAAGTGAGTCAACTTACTCAATTTGCTCGATCTTTTTGTTGTTGATTGCTTTGCAATCCTTTGGTTGGTTCGTATTTTGTTTTCTCACTTCCGCTAGATCTTTTTCTCTCAGCCGGACTCGGAATTTTGTACACAAATGGAAGCTATTGCTTTTTGTTGACTTAATTCACTTAAATCTCAACATATTATGCAGGCGATTTGCCTTCATTCGTCTTCTGATTTTTTAGGCTTATCTTCAATATCTTCAACTATTTTCATACAATGCTCCTCTCTGTCTCTTGCCTGCTCCGAACATTTAATGAAAAATAGACAGCGAATAAAAGTGTTCAAAGAAGAACAAATGAGCAAATAGAACAGTTAGAAGAAAACATGTTCGATTGCTCAGTTTATTGAACAATTCTTTTGTAAGACTTACTGACACTTAAAATTCCAAAAATCAATTTTAGAATTATTCAAATTGATTAGTATTTGCATTTTAAAACTTCTGACTGTAAAGAAAGCTTTAAAAATAATTTAATAATTATTTATTAATGGCGAGTTTCATTTTATTGAATGATTTTTTGATTATTTGTTTATTTTTATATAATAAGGCTTAAGTAATTGTTCGCTTGTAACCTCTTTAAAATCAAAAAATTGTATTTTGTAACCAATCAGTTCAAGTGGCCCTTCCGATGAATGAGAAAAAGAAAAACACGGGGAGAAAAAAAAACTATGCCACAACAACAACAAAACGAGATGAAAAACTTATAGGAAGACAAGTTACGAGAGCGCAACGGACGCGTCACCTGACGCCTCTGCATCATCTCAACTCTGGGCAACTTGAGATGTCTAGAGGTGGGTTCGTCCCCATCCCTTCCATCTTTACTACTCCCTCTTTCTCTCTCTCTGTCGTCTGCCCCGGTTTGAAAAACCTCAAAGACTTTTCATGAAAAAGTCACGAAAAACACTTGAGCCGAGTCTCTGTAATAATTAGCAAAACATTTGTATGCATTTTTATTGCATAATAAACAACTCATCACATAAATATATTTAGTAGTTAGGGCACCTTTGGAAGCTAACAACCGTAATGCCTATGTATGTGTCGTCTTTAAGTTTTCACTTTAAGCTAATTAAACGAACTAAACCATCAATTAGTTAGTGGTAGTTACTTGTGGTGCCAGTCGCAAAATCTTCATGACTAAATTGCATATAAAATTGGTGGAAATTCTTAGAGCGATCAACTAATTGATTACCTTTTAGAGGCAAAATTCTCAACCAGCAATCCCCCACAACTTATGTCAACAGTACGCCCACAAGAGAGCCAGGTATACCCAGCTGGTGGCTGATAGTTGGCATATTTATGGCTTGTCTTCTGTCTGCCGTGAGTCGGCATCAAAAATTCACAAACTGCGAAAATTGTCTTGGCCACTAAGCCAGACATTCGGCTGAGTGATCGAGCCAGAGACAGATAGAGGTGAGCTGGAGGAAGGTGCCACCACATATTGGGTTAGCCCCGTTCCGGCATTTTGCATATGGCCTACAAGTTTGTCAGGAATTTCTGGCTTTTCTTTGCCTATTTGAATAACTTAAGGCGCATAAAATAAAATAATTATTCCATTTTTTTTCTTTCTGCCATGTGTGAAAAAGTGAAAATATGGTATAAGCAATTTTTGACAAGTTACTACCAAATCTTCTCTAAATAGTTTACATGGCGATTAGATTAATGCAAATTATTATTACTTAAGCTGGCACACTCTGCGTATACGTTATTATTGGGTAAATGAGAATAATTAGATTATTGGTAGAAATCCATTCATATTAATATTGAATTGCAATTTAAAGACATGCGAAAACGATAGTAGAACAGATTAATGCAACTTTATTATGGCCTCTTGAAATATGTTTTTCAATTTAAATTATATCTGTTTTTTCTGTTGGCCTTAAGAACATTTTTTTTTCTTCGGCATTTATTATAGGAAATATGAGCCAGAAAGTTTTATTTGTTCTGTTTGCATAGTGATTCGGAACTATTTAAAATATTAAAAATATGGTTTGAATTTCTATAAATATTTAGTTTTTCATTTAATGAACCGAACTCTCCAGTTAGCTTTTTAACCATTTCTATTCAATGTTGTTATTTTATATTTAAAACACTACATTACAAACTTTGATGTTAAAACAAATATCCAAGCGAAAAGTATGTCAAATTTAACCCCAACAATGAGTTATTTCATGACTTATTTTTTAAGGTTTATTAAAGAAATTTTGAAAATTTTGTCACTTGGCGTAGACTCCTAGGTCATGAGCTAATATCGCGAAGTCGTAGGATAATCCCACTCTTGACTTAGAAGCCTATAAAACACGTTTATATTTTGACGAAACTCCATATGAATCTTCATATTGCAAAGTAACGTAAAATTCTCTGGCCAGATGTCAGCAAAGTAGTCTTGTTTGGTGGTGCAGGGTCTAACCAGTATGTACGTCGCCCAGAATATACCAAATACCACTCAAAGGAACCACTAAAACGGTTAAGCAATATGACATGATTTGGGCTTGTTTCTCATATAAACGACTTGTTTCTCATATAAGATTCATGTGAATATGAATCGAAATATCTACGTAAACATCATGAAGAAGGTTAAGCTCTTCTATATCATATGGAATATGCCCATAAAATGGATATATGACCAGTACAACGAGCCAAAACGTAGGGACAAGCTCGAAAAGGTTGTTTTCAATTCGAAGGAATCGATGGAATGCTAGGGCCAGCTCAGTCGCCGGACTGGCAACCCATTAAAAATGTATGGGGAAACATTCAGAGAAGCGCCACAAAAAAAAAACCGTCCAATAAAGCTTAACAGTGCGAAGTTGTCCAAGAAACATGGCAACAGATCCCAGTTCAGCATTGATGGATTCGGTGCGGTCTTGGTGACAACCCTTTATTGCCTATAATTGGTTCAGGACTAAGTATTAAGTCCTAAGAACCAAAGGTAATTCAAGTAATTCTGAATCGACAGATTTTCTTGATCATTTCTGAAAATGGGGGACTTTTTGTTTAGTCCAAAATGGTACTAATTTTATTCTATATAAATATAGATTATGAATTCATCAAAGATTGGTGCATTTATGGTCTTTATAATGTGATTTATCAACTTTAAAGTCAAAGCTCAAGGCCACTGCTATTTTCGTGAACACAGCTGTACATAACACCTTCTTTAAGCAAAACTTTGTTAAAACTAAAAAACATTTAAAAGTTTTACAGTAAACTTTTCTGCTTTAAACCAACTCAGATGAGGTTTGATTAAGATTTTCTGCTACATATTACCTATCTTTATAAGCCAAAATAAAGTAAAACCTGAGCTGATATCAAACTATGAGAAGGAGCTGGAAGTTTAGTAATTTTATTTAGTTGTATGAATATAGAATTAAATGTTCTATTTAAGTCGGTTTTCTAATAATTTAATTAATACAATGTTTTCAACAAATTCATTAATGATCTATGTATTTAGTTTATGTTCTCGTTGCATCACATTCAAACATGATATATTTAGATTTGATGAGACTTTTTTCTACCAAAGAGACAAAGAGTCGAAAAAAAAAATTGTTTTTGCTCTAAATATATTTTTAATATTCAACATTCTTCACATACGTTCATATATGTGTTTAATAAACTTGTAAATTTGAAATTTACTAAGTGAAATTATGTAACAAAACAGTTTAAATCCTATTTTTCGAATACATTTGCCTGATCTATACATATATTTTGCTATGAAGCAAAGGATTGGACGATTAGAGCAGTTTACAAGTTAAAAAGTCGATTGAGGTATACGAAATTTCCTTCATTTGACTTCCCAAGGATTCAGAACTGAAATGAAGTCAATGTAGTGACAGTGTTCTTCATTACGAGTTGATTTTCAATACTTTTATATTTAATTTAACTCATTTCAAAATGCAACTTATTTAATTTCCACAGAGGTTACAAATCATATCAATGAGAAGATCAAAACTGGTCTCACATTTCCATTTCTGATTAACACAAGAATAGCAAAAAGTTCCAAAACTTTGTTTATGATCATTGCAAAACGTGGTGTCATTTAGCGCTAAACATTTTTGTTAATTGATGTTCGTTGAACTTGAGAATGCTCGAAAGAAAGTAGATCAACTAAAATTAGTTATCAATATTAACTCATTTAAAGCACATATGTAATTATGAAAAACAAAACCTTACTTAAAGAAACAGTTTTTTGTTACATCTGTTTTCTAGCTTTAGTCATTATAGATAAAAACTTATCGCAAATGTATGCGTCTCTCTCTCTCTTTCTTACACTCTGTCTGTGTATTTAGGTTTTAATTTATGCCAAAGCAAATAGTTTTAAGATTTCGCACAGTCGAAAAAACTGGAATTGTAATGATGATGATGTTGTTGCTTCTACGCTTTTTAATTGATGGACAAACTCAATTATAGACAATTTGTGGATCTTAATGGTTTGACATCCGGTTAGTTTTTTAGTGGATCTGATTGTCAAATAAACTAGAATAAATATTTGTTATTGTCAAAATCAATAGAATTTGAGATCTATTTTTTTTTTTTGTGTGGACTATTTATACAATAGCAAAAAAACCAAATCAATAATCGAAAAGAGGAAATTGAAAGGTCATCAGAAGGATGTCACAGCTGTAGTCAAGGACTTCTGCACACATTGGCCACATTAGTATTCACTTTACATGAAATATTTGTGTTTCAATTGAGTTAAAGTATTTCTGCTTCGTTCAAGTGCACTGCTGGCACAAGGACCAAAGGATTACACGCACGGGATAAGGATATATTATTATCTATTAAATAGATGGTTAGATGATATCCTTGGCTTAGTTCACTTCACTTTACACAATGCGCGGCACCACTCAAAACCGAGAGCCACCACCACACAGCGGAGGCGACAAAAACGCACGATCGCACCACTGGAAATCGAAATGAGAACTGAATTGTATTAACGGAGTAAACTCTAGGTAATTGTGGTCCAAGTGTGCAGAAAATTAACCGGCCATATGTCGCACACACACATTGAGACTCACCAGAGAGAGACATAGAGAGAAATACAAAGAGAGTGGAAAAACAGATTTCTCACTGTCTCCCCACTCACACACAAACACACACACACACCAATACCAATACCATCAGCCAGAAAGAGACTCAAAACATTCGGCATCAATTGTAAATGCACTTGCAACAGCTCTGCCAGCTTAGACGTCGACGTCGACTGCAATTTGCCGGCAAACTTGTCACACAGCATATTGAGCTAGCCGCACCCCCTTCCTCCGCGGCACTCCTCGGGCCTGTCTGGGCATAAACTAAATTTGATAACAAGAAAGAAAAGCCTCTAAGAGAAAGAGCTTTTCACACACACACACACAGCTTCTCTTTGATGATGATAAGATAAAATACGCAAATTGCAACTAAAACTAACCATTCATTTGACTTAACCGATCTTAATATGGCTAGGACCATATACATCAACGATTTAAATTATATACCCATATTTTTAGTCATTTTATTCAATGCTTCATTTAATCAATCTATTAATATTGGAAAATTTGAAAATTTCAGACTGATTTTTATACCATACACCCATAGGGTGAAATGGTATATTAAAGTCGCCAAAATGTATGTAACAGGCAGAAGGAAGCTTTTCCGACCCCACAAAGTATATATATTCTTGATCAGTATCAACAGCCGAGTCGATCTAGCCATGTCCGTCTGTCTGCACGCATAGATCTCGAAGACTATAAGAGATAGAGCCACCAAATTTGGTATGCATATTTGCTTAGTAAATGCGCACAATTTGTATGTATAAAGATTTTGCCACGCCCTTTTACGCCCCCGAAATTTGAAAAACTCGATTATTTCCCGTAATTTTCTACCTTGTGGAATCAAATTTGGCACACTTAAATTTGATACTAATACCCAAATCAAAATCCGATCAAAATCGGACTAAAAATAGCCAAGTTATGCATATAAACGTTTTTCCATAAGTCCAGAGTTGGCCGTTGGCTGATGGGGGCGCTAGGGTGCTCGTATGCTTGAGTGAGCGAGACACTTGTTAAAAGCATGCGAAAATGCATTTGTTTAATAAATTTGAAACATTTGCTTTACTGGTGTATGGTATACTTAAGTCGGCGAGACGACTTTTTCATTAATTTTTAATAACTTTTTGTGTGTCATTAAAATTTAGTATTTTATTTAATTATCTATTAATCAGGAGGTTCATATTGTATATACTTTATACTTAGTTTGATTTGTTGTCTTTTAGGATAAATTCCTATTCTTCCTTCACTTCCTATTTTAGGGGTCTATATTCTTTTCTATTCTTTTCTCTCTTCATGTCGTTTGAATTCCCAACTACTTTTAGCGTTGAAGATATGGTAAGGCCATTACAACTGTGGATTCTTTAGCAAAGTCTGCTGACTTTTCTGCTGCCTATGATTTCAAATCTTACAAATTAGTAAGATTTGTTGACCTGAAGCCCGGCTGAAACCCAGTTTTGATTAACTTCAATAAGGTCGAAATCTAGACAAATTGGAATATTATCTAATATCTTAAAAAATAAATGACACCGTTTACAAATAAGCCGAATAAACGTTTAAATCGATTCTGCCCAAATCTATAATATGTAGATATGTAAAACTCCGTTTGCACCTTAAAATCAAACATATTTTCCAGATCGTTCTAAATTTAAATTAACTAGATCGATGGAGATTATTTATTTTGTACAAAAATTGTCGTTTCTAACACTATCTGATAAACAAAAGTATCTAAGCATGTTGTAAATTGATTATGTAATAAAATGCTTGTGAGATCAGATCAAAAATATATCAGCTAAAAATTTTCTTGACACTTTTTCGACATTTGTTCAATAAGCCACAAAGAGGAAGTAGAAAAAATGTGGCTTATTTATTTATTATTTTCGGTTTTTGAGTTTTGCAAATCATAGAAAAAAAAAATACATTTGATTGGCAACTTCATGACTGTTGCCTACTTGAGCTCCTCTACCACCCACAAGTCAACAGAAAATTGTACGCAAATATTATTTATTCCAGACCAATGTCTGGAGTCTCCTTCTCTCTCTCTCTCTCGCTCTTCCTTTGGGGCACAGCTGCATTGTAATGGAGCAAAAGAGTAAGCAGAAAGAAGAAAAAGAAGGTGTCGGAAACGACTTTTAGCCCCCACAAAATAAAATGCAGCACAAGAAACAGCTTCGCCTTCAAAGCCCCCAAGGAATCAAAATCAAAAAAAAAGTATTTTGGAGTCTGTGGCACTTTTTTTTGACTGTGTGATTTGCCTTGTGACAGGTTTATGTCTAAATCTGCAAGCTGCAGGACCATTAGCATGGCAAGGCGTGGGCAAAAATTTACAACAAAAAAAAATATATTTTTATTTTTATAGCAGATAGATAAAAATCATCAGGATATTTGAGCAAGTTGGACAAACAAAATATTCAAAAATATTTAATTGCCACAAGTGTAAAAAAGACTAAACAAAAAAACACACCAAAAAAGTGAAATGTGGCTCATAAATTGGCCATGCAACCGCTGGCAAGTTGCAAACACAAACAACACACCAAAAAGTCCTATAAAAAAATTAAAAGACAAAAAACAATTGGCAAATCGCCGCCAAAATGTCTTTGATGATGTTGACTCCTTTTGTCCAAAACAAAAACCTTAAACAAATAAAAAGGTTACAACAACGGGCCAACAGTGTCAATTGAATTGAACGACGATGCCAACTGCGGTGGCGGCTGCTGTTGCCGGTTGCTGGTTGCTGGTTGCCGGTTGCCATCGCAGTGAGACGCCTGCACTGAAAGATAAACACTTGTAATCCGAAAGTGTTTTCGAACCCAAAAGGCGCTTACACAATTGACTCTAACAACCAGCTACATTGAGCACACACACGAGTTGTTAAGTGGTTCGTGGCTTAGGTGTTCAGAGAAAGAGAAGAGCGAGATAGATAGAGAGAGAGAGACAGAGACATGTGGGAAACGTAAAAGGTTCGACAACGACTACGTCTGTGGAAAGTGCGGCAAGTGCAAGTGCAGAAACGATTTTTATCTATCTTGTAGTTCGAGATGCTGTCAAAAGATGCTGTTGCGGGTGAAAACCAAGGCAAAGATCAGGCCAAATGAGGCAAATGCAATTAAATTTCAAGTTCAATAGGTTGCCAAATAATCGACAAGAACCGACAAAAAAACAACAAAAAATAAATGCCCATTTCCCACACGTCTTAACACAGACATCAAAGCGTAAACTCCACAAAGTGTCTACGAAAAAGTAAAAGCTGAAGGAAATCAAAAATATTAGTAAGTAGTTTTTTTTTTTAATTAAATACTTTCAAAGTTTTTGACTAGACCAATTCCTAAATGAAGAAAACATATTAAATGAAACTTGTGTTCAAATGCAGAATCTTCATGTTTAGCAACTCTGGAACTTATAAGCTTTGCAGTTATTTTTCCTTTCATTTATTTGTAATTCTCAACTAGTTTTAGCCTTCAAGATTGCGTAAAACCTTGGCAACATTTGCAGTTCTAAGCTGATGCTAAAAATTGATGGTTTCCGACAACCTTTTCTCATTTTGGTACGATGAAATAATTTGTTTTGTAACATCAAACTCAAGTCGGCTTAAACGCAAAGTTTTGAGACAGCTATACCCGATTTTTAACAAGTTTACCGAAATTATCATTAGTTTTATATAAAATCGCCAAGGTCTTACTCTTTTGATAAATAAATTGAGATTGGGAAAATGTAACTATCGTTAGATTACCTTTTACCACTAGGGTAAACTCATTTTTAACGATTGATTTTGATTCCTCAAAACAAATGTCCTGCCTTTAGCAGGAATTTAACGAAAGGGAAGATGTTTAAGATGTAAATGTTTACTTTAAACCCAAAAGACTTATGAAATGATGGTCTTTCAAACTGTTAAAAGGGCTTCCAGTTGTCCCTAGAAATTAAACAAATTATGGAAAGGCCTCTTTGAATTTTCAAAGTTGTACACTATACCAAATATTACCGATTCTAATCGATTTTTGGCTTAAAGTAAATAAGGTCAAGAGATCATTACAATGAAACTAAAGAAAAACATATACAACTGTCGCCTCTCACCTCTTACCGCCAAATTGGTTGTAAATTTTTCAAACCTCCAAAGCTAAATATCGATTTTGGTTGGAACAAATTTTCAAATGGTTATTGCTTTTCAAAGTAAAAGTAGTGCAACATTGTTTCAGTTTTTAATGGGCGTAGAAAAGAGGAATGTTTAAATTATAGCAAGAGATTTTTTAAATTGCTTTGATAAGAAATATTTAAAAAGGAAATTGTTAGCCACCTAATACAATTTTATTTCCTTGAGTACAATTTGCACATTCAACTGAATAGAGGTTACAACTCAATTGAGTTACGTTTTTTCCAATTAGTATTAGACAAAAGTTTGCTATTATTATTAATAAGATTATATAAGACGTCAATTTTTATTGTTTGCACCTATTTGTCTCTGGTCTTAACATAAATTATCGGATTTCGTTTATATGCCAATTAACTGAATATGCCTTTTAATTTTCATTAATTTGATTAACAACACAAAAGATGCATTTAATGAACATGGCAAATAAAAATAAAAAAGGAGCCATTACTATTGGGAAAAATATCGTTAAAATACAAAAAAAAAGCATATATTTTTTATATATTTTTTTTATATCCATTACGTATCTACATAAATAATTTTTTTGAGCCTAAAGATATATTTAACGTTTAATGATTGAATGCAATGAATTATTATGCCAAAAAAAACCTACAAATTTAATGGAAAGTTATGAGGAAATACTTCCACCTACTGAAAAGTCTTTAAAACTAGGAGAAATCTATCTTTAAAATTAAATAAATGAAATATACATATTGGCTTAAAAAAGATTTGACAATAAATGTCTTTAAATGTTTGTTTAATGTGCAGACCACCTTAATTTTTTCTTTTTTCCAATACTTTTATTAAATTGCAAGTTGTAATTTATCAGGATTTTTGAATCATTCATGCCATCTTGAATTTCTCAAGAGGTAAAATTTTCTCTTAACCATTGACAAGTAACCGCTTAAAAAATGCTTATTAATTTGTAAGTATCACAAAAAAAAAAAAAAAATACAAATTGAATAAAAACTGCAGCTGCCTCAACCCACCATCTTCCCAATCCTTAGTGCCCCATGCAACACCTACGCCTTGAACATTTTTCACTCTGCACGATGCCCAACCAACCAAACGGCGGCTACGCGTCTCTGTCTATGTCTAAGGCATTTTTTCGCTAGAGACTTGATAGAAAAAATGCCGGCAAATAATCAAAAAAAAAAAACAAAAAACAAACCACAACAACGATAACCGGCTTTTCCGAAGAGACTTTGAATGAAAGAAAAAACCAAGACAAAGACAAAGACAACGAGACAAAAAATGCAAAAGGAATGTGATGCGAGACAGGTGAAGGCGGTATGGTACAATCAACGCATGATCATAGCTACTAACTTAATCAATGCAGCAGTTAGACAAGAGATCAGTTGATCGTTGCGATCAACAATTGATGGACGAAAGTCAATGACGACAATCCTGATCATCATCATCATCATTATCATCATCATGACGACGCTCACTCACAATCAATTAAGTATTTGGCGAAACAATTTTTCATTACCCTTGTAGAGAGTATAATGAAATTGTTGTTCAGTCTGTCATTATCCATACACTACTTTAACATGTAGACATTGGTCAATGGCTGGCATAGAGTATCGACGCTGTCGGATTTAGCTCCTTTAATATTTTTGAGTTTTTTATTTTGGTTTGTCGTTAATTTTTCTTTGCTGTTGTTCAGATAGATAAGATCATTATGGCATAGCCATGATCGTTGAGCGATCATTGACAGCAAATGTAATGTAAACTGACTTAGTGATGGGCACGATTAATCTTATGATATGCATAGGTGATCCAAACATATGAACCAAAAGTTGATAAGACTTTGTCACACAAATCCGATCAAAGTTCCACGTCAAATTCAAAGACGAGATCTACTTTTTCCAAGTTCTCTTATCTTAAAGTTAAAGTGGAATATCGATAGTTATGATGTTTTTCAAAACTGTTTGATTTAGCCTTTGAATATTGTTTTCCAATAGGAACTTTGGTACCAACAGAGCGCCTTGTTTTATTTTTAACGTTTGTTGTCTTAGTTTTTACTTTCTACTTGTCATTTGCTTTATAAATAGATGTACCAGTATTCGAAATTCTCCCAAATTTGAAAATATCTTCAATTTAAACGAATATATTTATTTTTGCTCGATTAATTATAATTAATAATTGCACATCTTAGATTAATGTCAAAATTTTAACCAAACTCTAAGAACTAAAAGAATTATTGATTATTTTTGGTTTTTCATTAACTTGAAAAAAAGAAGAAAATTGAACAAATCAGTTGATTAATCGAGTTTGCAATCCTCGATTAATCATCATTAATAATCGCGCACCATAGATTAATATGAAAAATTTTAATATTTCTCAATTAAAGCAATAACCTTTAAAAATTTAAGCAAAGTTGAAAAAATCATTTAAGTAATCGACGATTTTTTACTTCATTTAATTAATCATGACACATTTCGATTAGTGATTATTATTTTTGCCATCACTAAAACTGAGGCAAGGCATATCAAAAACTTAACCAGCGCCCCTAAATCTATTTGCATAAGTGTCGAATTGAACATGATAATGTGTTTTTGCCAAGTTTGATTACCGTTCAGCAACATTTGAAAGCAACAAATTTTAAATTTTTTCTGTTTTATTATTTTTTTAGAGAGTCCTTTACAACAAGAAGAAGAAGACGATGAAGAAAGTGAAAGTGAAACGATCTGCGACGATCACCTGCCAACTACTCTACACACACACACACACACACACACACACACACACACATTATGTGTGAATTGTATATGTCTGTCTCGGGGGGAAAAAGGCAAACGCTTTGCCAATTCCATTCCTCCTCTGGCTCTTCCTTCTGCCCCTCATCTTATCCCAATTGTTACTGGGGCTAATGTTTTCATTCTGGAAAATTTATATGCCTAAATGAAAGTTGCGGGGGAGCTCGCAAAAGGTTGAAGCATCAAATCAAATTTTAACACTTTGATGTTAATAAATTGTGAAAAATGTTGAGCAAAGCCTTTTAAAGGATCAAAAAACAACAACAACAAAAATGTAAAGCGTTGGCGCGGCTACCCACAGCGATGAATTGTAAACGCAGTTTCATTTTCGAAATTTTGAAATGGCCACCGCCAATATATTAAGCTGATACGGAGAGAGAGAGAGAGAGAGAGGGGCACAGACACACCACCGAGAGAAGGACAGACGGAGAGGCGACAGGAGAAAGAGGAGATTTGACGAGGAGGCATTTAGAAAGTACGCGCGCGCGCACCACTCACAAAACAAAACAAAACAAAAACTCAAAAAAGAAAGAAAAACCCGAGGAAAATAAATTGAAAAACTGTAAAGCAAATTACCGGCAAAAGGCTTTGTGACAAGACATGGCGTGGGTGGGTGGCTGCTGCTGCCACTGCCTCACTGAAGCTCTCGAGTCTTCCAGTCGTTATGGTCTCGTGGTCGTGGTTGGGTATTGGCTATTGGCCTAATGCAAGAGACCTGACTCAAAACCTCTCTTAGCGTTAAATAATTTATTATTTCTAAATATTTTCTACCACATGTCCGTGCAAATATGTTTCCCTAATTAGCTCGAGGCTATCAATAAGGAAGCAACCAGAAGAAGCAACGCAACGAAAACTAAAATCAATTCTAACTAGAAAAAATAAAAACTTGAACAAGAAAACTCATTTAAACAAATACTTTTCTTTGCATCAGTTATAAGTGTAGAGAACGAGACTATTCTGGAGGCCAAAACTATGTGAAGGTCGTTAGAAACAAGAAAAAAGAACGAAGTTTAACACTCTGTCAATAGATTAGATATAAATTGACTTTAAATATACAGATTTATAATATTGTCCAAAACTTTGGAGCTAAGTTTCCTTAAGGTTGATTGATTTCTACGAGGGTGGTCCAATACGCACTTAGCCTCATTGCCCGATGGAGTCACTATCACAAGCAGAGTTAATTATCGTGTAGAACCTTCTTCTAGACGACTAACTTCAAAATTTCCGTCAAATCCAATTTGTGGTGTTGTTTTGACGGTGTTTTTGGAAGGGAAACCGCAAAGTGAAATCAAAGAACGGTTGGATACTGTGTAGAAGAGTCCCCTTATCCTTCGATGGCGACCGTCAAACATTGTTTCAACGCGTTTCAACGTGCAGGTGCCCCGAAAAGTGCTACTACGGAGGATAACGTCCACGTCCACGATCTCGTATTGGTAGGCCATCGATTGAAAGTGCGCAAGGTACCTGAGACAGTACGTATGTATCTCAAAAAACCGCGTGGGTCATATCTTGCGTGGAATGTTGGGCATGGACAACAAGCGGAGTCGTGAGACCATGGCCAAGTTGGTAGAATTTGGCTACGAACTGCAGCCTCATCCGCCGTATTCTTCAGATTTGGCCCGGTGGGATTTTTTTTGTTTCCAAACTTGAAAAAATAACTTGCCGAAGGGTTTTTTCCAGATCTTGAGAAAACTTCTTTTTAAACGGGTTAAGAAAGTTGGAGCATCGCTGAATCAAGTGTAGTAACCTAGAAATAAATCGACGTTTTTCCAAAATTTTCGTTTTTCGTTCGTACTTATCGGACCGTATATGCTATATTGACATTTACTTGGCGATTAATCTTTAACGAGACGATTCCGTTTAATCGTCCCTTTATTGATCAACTGTGTAATTTAGCTGGACTCAGTAAGAATCAATTATGACTCTACTTATATTTCTTTATTAAAAATATTTTGTTTTTAAATGGAAATATTGAATTGTATTGTATTTTGATACAAATAATCCAGAAAGTTTCCTCTGTCGATCTTTAGCTGTTAATTATTGTAAAATTAAATTATGGAGCCCTTAAAGCTTTCATTGCCATGTTCTAGTCATCGTTTTTTCTAAAAGTAATTGGCTTTATAACAGAACTGAAAGAAAAGCCCAATATCGCTTAACTGAAATGTTTAAAGAGTTGCTGATAACCAAAATTAGTTAATTAAATGTTAACTAAATACATGAATCATATTGAGGCCCAAATATATTTCTGCTACACCCTTTAAATGGTTGATGGATGCGCATTCGAGTGACCAAAATAACTGAGGGTACTCAAAATGTTGGTACAAAAGCCACTTGCAACATGTGCCACATGTTGCATTCAAATTGCAGCTCAAATATCTTTAATAGGAGGAAATGCCTCTCCCCTCTCCACCACATACTATGTAAATTCATTCCTCCTCACATTTGGCTTTGGTGACGGGTCAAATTGTGTTCCTCCTTTCTAACAACATCAAAATAACAGAAAAAAAAAACACAATCTGGTTGAAGCCTAATAAAATGTTTCAAGACTTTTGTTGCCTAGCCATAAAAAGAGTCAATCGGTTTATTGGTAAACGATGTTTTGTTTTCTTAGTGTTAATGATTAGGTTTCCATATCAATTGCGCTTACACTAAATACAAACTTTCAAATTTAAGTTTCAATGAATTTTTACCAGCTCAATCTTGGTCGCTACTAGCTAGAAAATTTAGCAAATGTCTCAGAATAAAAATATGGGAAAAATGTAATGTGAAAAATTATAGATCAATGTTTTTGAAATACAAAGAGAAAAAAAAAACAAAATATAGAAAAATTAAAAGCTTTTTAATATAAATAATAGATTTCTAAGTCTGTAGTAAGTTTTCGTTTGTGTACTTATCTAAATAGTTTAAATAAATTTTACATTTCTTCCAAAGATTTCTAAGTTTTTCTTGAAGTTTTTAAATTTATGAAATTATTTTTGGATATTTTTTACAGTGCTAGCTAATAATGCTAATTAAATTACTTTTTTTTTTACAATTTTCAGAAAAGAAACGAAAATTTTCATTACTTTTAATTTTTAATATCATTTGCATTTATTTTTGTTAATGCCAATGAAAAACATCTCATCATTTTTGAATGCTAAGTTAATTACAAATGCAGTACAAAAGTAATTATTGTCCTATATAATTACTTTTGTGTAGAAGTATCTACAACAAATTGCAATTATAACAAACTAACTTAAACTTAGCTACTTAAGCTAATTAGCTCACACGAGCTTAGTTAATTTGTCTACTGAATTTTGTTTTATCTCGATTCAATTTAAATTCTTTGCCAGTTTCCTTTACAATCAAATAAGATTATGTAATGTAAGCTTTACTTGCCAGACTGACAACAAACCACAAAAAGTTATCTACAATTAATGTATTTTATTTATCAATATTAAATTACATTCAACGTCGTGAAAACTCTCTATGAGATGGGAAAACTTGAGTTAGCAAATGTTTTTCGCCCAACACGTTTCTCGCTAAGAGATCAAGCAAACATTTGGAAATTGTCATTAGTCGAAAAAGCGAAAAGCGAACTATTGATAAATATATTGGCAAAGTTTTGTCTATTTTTAGAAAGACAACAAAAAAAAATGCAAAACAATTCAATATTGACCTTGGGGCCCAGTTAAGTGAGAGGCAACTTTGTTATTTTTTTATTTATTTATTTTCTGATCGCATTTAAAGTAGATTTTGTTTCATCTTTTGACATGAAACACTCTTCAGAATGAACTTGAAAATCGTGCGTAAACCCAAACGACGTGACAACACACAGCAACAGAAAAAAATGTTGATAAGAATCCATGGGAGTAGTAAATAGTTTCATCCATAGCGCTGATAAGCTTTCAATCCAGAGAGAGAGAGAGAGAGAGAGAGGGCAAAGGAATGTGTTTCACACAGTTCCGCAGCGACTTTCCATGGATTTATCTAGTTCCGTTTTTGCATTTATCAATTTCAACTCAAATGTACATGATTTCAATATGAATTCCAATAATATATACTCTACTGATAACGTTTTGTAGCCATTGATTGATTTCAACATCAAGAACACAAAAATCCATGTTGGTTGGCTGAAAAGGTTTTTGAAACTTGAAAACTTTTCTTTTCTTAAGAAAGATATGTAATACTAATTGTAACTAATTACATATTTATTTTATTATTTGTTGATTTTATTATTCAACTTTTAAGTTGAGTTCATTTAGTTGTTGTCACAATGAAAATAAGACACTTTGAATAATTGGAATGATTTGAGTGGCTTAGTACATTTCGATGCTTTGACACTCAATTCATTCATTCTCATTCATTTCATTGTGTAGTTGTCACTCATTCGTTTGAGATCAATTCGAATGGATTCATTCGACTATCGTTTTTCTCTCATTACACAAGGTAGAAAGTTACGGGAGATAATCGCATTTAAGTAAATATACTTACCAAATTTGGTGGCTCTATCGACTCGGCTGTAGATACTGATCAAGAATATATATACTTTATGGGGTCGGAAAAGCTTTCTTCTGCCTGTTACATACAATTTGGCGACTTTAATATACCATTTCACCCTATGGGTGTAGGGTATAAAAAGCCTTAAAACACACAAAATTATAATATTGAAAATATTTCCACTCTACTTTTCTAACTGGGCCAACAGAAGTGAGTTAAGAGGGGCGTGCCAACATTATGGTTAAGAGGAGGGAGGGAAATGGAAGAACTTCTTTATCTATTGCCCGCCTTCTCTTTCTACTTATCTCTCTTTTTACTACTTTCTTACTCTCATGCTTTATGGCGTTTTTACTACACACACGTTCAAGTTCAATGTAAACAAATGTCACGTCAGTTACAAAATGTGGGAATATATTTTAATTGATAATTTAAATTACGTAAATTTCTTTAAATATTCACAGAGACGAGGAAATCTCCCAATATGCAAATTATGTAAAAAGTTTATTCCAATTGCTTCAGAACTTTTGACATTTAAAACAATTTTTATTGAATAAATTTAATTAAATAAAGGTCTAGTACTAATATTTAATGATTTGAATTTGATCATCAATGTTGTAATTTCTATACAATTGAAAATTGTTCAATGTCGTTGCATTTTGACTTATGGGAAAGGGTATACAAAGGTCGCATACCTACTAGATATTTCCTTATTATACCCTTGCAAAAAGGGTATATTAATTTTGGTCAGAAGTGTGCAACGCATAGAACGAAGCATCTCCGACCATATAAAGTATATATATTCTTGATCAGCACGACGAGACGAGTTCAAATAACTATGTCCGTCCGTCCGTCCGTCCGTCCGTCTGGATCGATGCGAACTCCTCCTAGACCGTAAGAGCTACAAAGCTGAAATTTTGCACGTAGGCTTGTATATACTGCAGGGTTTGTATATCTCGGATTCAGTCGGATCGGACCACTATATCATATAGCTCCCATACAAACGGCAAAGTCACGAACAGTGACTTTTCTCAAAAACTTTGTTATTTTATCACCAATTGCCATAAAAGTTGGTATTGGTCAGTTTTGTGTTCTTATTAATAATTGTGCCAAATTTGATCAAGATCGGGTGACTATATCATATAGCTCCCATACAAACGGCAAAGTCACGAACAGTGACTTTTCTCAATAACTTCGTTACTTTTTAAGCTATTGTCGTGAAATTTAATATAAGTAAGTTTATTGTAACTATAAACCACTGTGCCAAATTTGATCAAGATCGGGTGACTATATCATATAGCTCCCATAGGAACGATCGGTCAAAAACAGTGACTTTTGTCAATAACTTCGTTACTTTTGATGCGATTGCTTTCAAATTTAACATTTGTCAGTTTAATATATCTGTTAATGACTGTGCCGAATTTGGTAAAGATCGGGTAACTATATCATATAGCTCCCATAGGAAGGATCGGTGGAAAACAGTGACTTTCATCAGATAGTTCGTTATATCCTATGCTAAGATTGAAGGCCGTTCTTTCGCAAACATTACCCTTTTTAGATAAAACAGTTAGTTTAGATAAAAGAGTTACTAACAAACTTGCAAGGGTATACAAACTTTGACGCGGTCGAAGTTAGCCCCGGCCCTCTGGTTTTTTATTTGCGTTTTACTTACCCTTTTGTAGATTCATCTTGTTGTTGCTTTTGCTTTGGTTTCAGCTCTGCCTTGGCTGGCATTTCACTAACACTAGGCACTTTATTGTAATTATTATTATTTAATTGATTTTTTGGCACTTGAACTGCGGCAGCGGCATCGGCAGCTTTGTCAGTGTGTTCCAACGATTTGTCGACATTGACATTATCTGCATTATTTGCATTATAATTGCTATTTACATTAGGAGGAGGCGCCAACACTGACGTGTCTATTGAAATTTCGCCTTCTTCTCCACTCTCCTCATTATGGGGCAGCTCGTGGGGCGCCGCTTCATTTGTTGTTGTTGTTGCTGTTGTTGGCTCATGGCCAATTGATTCCTTTATCGATTCCCTATCGGGCACTTGACTTTCTGCTACTTCTGTTACCACATTTTGATCTATATTAGCTACTCCTTCGACTTTTTCTACTTTTATTGCTTTTTCTGTTGCAATTTTCTTAATTTTTTTGTAATTTGGCAATACTTTGTCCTTGTCCGGCGGTTCGGGCGTCATTGTGTCTGGCTTGAGTGGCGTCTCCGCTTCTGTCCGTTGTTGTTGTTGCTGTTGCTGGTCTTGCTGATTGGTTGCAACTTTCGTTGCAGTTGTTGTAGTTGTAGTTGCAGCTGCCACATTGTCGTAGAGCCAAAAACAGCAGCTGTAGAGGAGAAGGAGTAAGGGAGAAAAAAAACAGGAAGTCAATTGGAAATTTTGTAAAAACAAAGCAGATCTAAACAAAACTTACCTTAATAACAAATTTATATACATAAAACGCACTAAATGCATGCGTATAGGCATTTTGTTTTGCTGTTGTTTTCTATTGCTTTGTTTCTAATTAAATTCACTTTGAATTGCTAAATTTTTAATTCAATAAAAAACTGAAAATTATCCGTTGTTTTTGTTGCGATTTGCTGTTGAACAAAATTGTTGAGTGCCCCATAGAAATGGATGTTACACTGCTTCATTGATTTTATTGCAAAAATTTCGCGTTTTCTGTAATTTTTTTTGATTTAAACTAATAAATAACTTAAAAACGAGCGCACACAAAAAAATTTGTTCAACGCGACGGAAAACAACAAAAAAAAACTAGAGATGGGCATTGAGATAAAACCAAATGTTATCGATTCTAACGAAACTGCGACTTATTGCGAATGGTCACGGTCGATAACAACAAGACACAAGAATCGATACCAAAGTGCAGTCTATTTTTGTTGGTACCTTTCAGGCTTGTTGCACTTGTTGTAATGAAATGAATCAACAAATTTCAAATAAAGTAAATAATAATTGAATAAACCATGTCATTCCTACGTGGATCGGTCAACTATGTGTGGTGCACCACCAGTGTGCTGGGCAAAGGAGCCACCGGCTCAGTTTTTCAGGTAAGTTGTGCGTCATCCAAAATGCCTATACATGTCTCTAATCTAGTGATTCCCCTTTCCTCTTTGCCCAGGGTGTTAACAAGACCACTGGCGAATCGGTGGCAGTTAAAACCTTTAATCCATATAGCCACATGCGACCAGCCGATGTACAAATGCGTGAATTCGAGGCCTTAAAGAAGGTTAATCATGAGAATATTGTCAAATTGCTGGCCATTGAGGAGGACCAGGAGGGTCGTGGCAAAGTGATTGTCATGGAACTCTGCACGGGTGGAAGTCTTTTTAATATTCTCGATGATCCTGAGAACTCCTATGGTCTGCCCCAAAATGAATTCCTATTGGTTCTCGAGCATCTTTGTGCTGGCATGAAACATTTGCGTGACAACAAATTGGTTCATCGTGATCTTAAGCCAGGAAACATTATGAAATTTATATCGGAAGATGGTCAAACCGTTTATAAGTTAACCGACTTTGGTGCTGCACGTGAGCTGGAGGATAATCAACCATTTGCCTCACTGTATGGCACTGAGGAGTACCTGCATCCCGATCTCTATGAGCGTGCCGTTCTAAGAAAGTCTATACAACGCTCATTCACAGCCAATGTCGATCTTTGGTCCATTGGTGTCACGCTCTATCATGTGGCTACAGGGAATTTACCCTTCCGTCCATTTGGGGGCCGTAAGAATCGTGAGACCATGCATCAAATCACCACAAAGAAGGCTTCCGGTGTCATATCGGGCACACAGCTATCGGAGAATGGTCCCATAGAATGGTCAACATCATTGCCACCCCATGCTCACCTCTCGCAGGGTCTTAAGACTCTGGTTACTCCCCTGCTGGCTGGTCTGCTCGAAGAGAATCGCGATAAGACTTGGTCTTTTGATAGATTCTTTCAAGAGGTCACACTTATACTGCGAAAGCGTGTCATTCATGTGTTCTATATGAATCGAACGAGTTCCGTTGAGGTATTCCTGGAGCCCGATGAACAAATTGACAATTTCAGAGAACGCATTTTCATTCAAACTGAAGTGCCACTGGAAAAACAAATTTTATTGTTCAATAATGAGCATCTGGAGAAGAAGGTTACACCCCGAACAATTGGTAAGAGATATTACACTTCAAATGATCCAAGAAATATAACACGAAATCTTTACAGCCAAAGCATTTCCGGCCACCACAACAGAGCAACCCATATTCCTCTACAGCAACGATGATAATAATGTTCAATTGCCAAATCAATTGGATTTACCCAAATTTCCAGTATTTCCACCAAATGTTTCCGTTGAAAATGATGCCAGCTTGGCCAAGCAGGCCTGCAGTGTGGGTCACGAGTGTAAGAGACGTGTGGATATATTCACAACCATGGATATACTCATTAAGAAAGGTGTAGAGCAATTCATTGAAATGCTTATAACCACCATTGGCTTGCTGCTAAAGTAAGAAACTTACCTTCAACTTTTACAAAGATTTAACTTTTATGCCTCTTTGTTGTAGGAAAACTGAAAGTTTTGACAATCTCTTGTCCACAGTTATTGATTATGCCGATGTTGTGCAGAGCACGACCCGTGTGGTAATATTATTAACAAACCACATTTCGTATGGTAAACTGAAATTAAATTAATATTTCCTTCAGACCAAAGGTGATCAGGAATTAAAGTCCCTATTAAATGTATTAAATGCAGTCAAAAGTGATTTTGATGGAGCAGCGGATGTTATTACACAAATGCACAAACATTTTGTTACAGATGACGAACTAAAGTAAGTGAATTTATCTAAATTTTAACACTTGATTCAATAATCAACTGTTTGCTTTCATGGCAGTGATCAATGGTCATCATCGATGCATGGCAAGAAGTGTCCTTGCCGCACTCGTGCCAGTGCTCAGGCCAAATATCTAGTGGAACGTTTACGTGATTCGTGGCAGCATCTATTACGTGATAGGGCAACACGCACTTTAACCTACAACGATGAGCAGTTCCACGCTCTGGAGAAAATCAAAGGTGACCACAATGGCAAACGCATCAAGGCCTTGCTAATGGATAATGTAAATCCGGCTGTAGCCCAAATTGCTGAGTGCCTTGCCGATTGGTATAAATTGGCCCAAACCGTTTATCTAAAGACACAAATTTTGGAGAAAGATGTACGAGATTGTGAACGTAAATTGAATAGCATACGGGATGAGCTCTATCATGTCAAATCGGATCTTAAATTGGATGTCGATACAAAGACCATAAATAATAATAATCAATTGGCCAAAATTGAGGAGCGCAATAGATTGCGAATTATGCAACAACAACAACAAGAAGTAATGGCTGTTATGAGAAAAAATAGTGAAGTGATTTCATTGCTCAGTCAATTGGGCATTGGAAATGGAGTCATAGACAACTCATAGCAACAGCAAGCACAGACATTTTCCTAGACTTAACTTAACATTCAACTATTTTGCATCCTATTACATGTATTTGTGTTTACATTTTACTCTATGAAAATAAGTTAAAAAATATATAAATTTAATTTTTTAATTTTGTGTATTAAAAAAAAAAGAGCTATGGTGCTTGGTTTAACTAGACTAATAATTAATAGATGACTTCCAAGTAGAAATGGAAATGATGATTTTAATCTAGACATTTTCAGATAAAGAAAGATGTTTGTGGGATTAAAAAGATTCTTAGTTTTAGTTTTCTTCAAATTACAGAAATATGCAAAATTTCAGTTTATAATTTTCTATCATCATGAATTGATAAAAAATTTACTTTGCGAAATATTAATGAAGATTGAAAAAGATTTTAACTTAATAATTAAGAAATTCATTTTTATTTTCAATATTCCAAGAGTTAAATAAAGACTAACTAATTAGAGCTTCATGAAATTAAGATTTATATGGTCATTTTTGTCTATAAAATAAAAATTGACAATTTATTTGACTTAAATTTTAATTTAATACCAGAGGGCCTGGGCTAACTTCGACAGCATCAAAGTTTGTATACCTTTGCAACTTTTTTGGTAACTCTTTCCTTAGCTATAGCCATCAAAGTGAAAAAGGTTTTATCTAAAAAGGCTAATGTTTGCTAAAGAACGGCCTACAATCTTAGCATAGGAAATAACGATCAAAATCACTGATCATTCCTATGCAAGCTATATGATATAGTCACCTAAATTTTATCAAATTCGGCACAGTCATTAACAAATATATTAAACTAACAATTCTTTAATTCGAAAGCATTCGCGACAAAGGTAACGAAGTTATTGACAAAAGTCACTGTTTTCGACCGATCGTTCCTATGGGAGCTATATGATACAGTCACCCGATCTTGATCAAATTTGGCATAGTTGTTTATATGTGTAATAAACTTACCAATATTTTACGAGAATAGCTGAGAAAATAACGAAGTTATTGAGAAAAGTCACTGTTCGTGACTTTGACATTTGTATGGGAGCTACATATATGATATAGTGGTCCGATCCGGCTGAGTCCGAGATATACAACCCCTGCAGTATATACAAGCCTACATGCAAAATTTCAACTCTGTAGCTCTTACGGTCTAGGAGGAGTTTGCGTTAATCCAGACGGACGGACATGGCTATTTGAACTCGTCTCGTCGTGTTGATCAAGAATATATATACTTTATATGGTCGGAGATGCTTCGTTCTATGCGTTGCACACTTCTGACCAAAATTAATATACCCTTTTTGCAAGGGTATAATGAATATTCAAAATGAATATTCGAAAATCACCAAAGCTTTGGATTAATTAAAGTTTTGCAAAGTTAAGAGTTTTTAAGAATTTTCTTTTGTTTAAATTTTATGTACTTTATTCTGACCAGTTTCTAAACGATTGGAAGTTATATTTCAATCTTTATCAATTAAGCTTATTTTGATTTAGTTTTAGTTATAAGTAATGAAAGCATAAGGCTTTGTCATAAAATCAGATCATTATCTTCTATCTGAGATCTCTGTAAGATGCAAAATAACAATTTCTAGACAGAATATATATTAAAAATTTTGAATTCTTTGTTGTTTTATTTCCTTAATTATAACACATGTATGTTTATTATAAAAACTATGTCAGAGTAATAATTATCCAAATGTATCCCTCTTAAATTAAAGATAGAATTGATTCATTATATTCTAGATTGGATCCATTAAGTGGCGCCCTCTATTCTAATGCTATTCAAGATATTCCAACCCTTTTTTGCAAAATGTCAGTTGACATTTTCTTTGTGGGGCTTCTTCTAGTTGAAATACATTTTTGCACTGCACACAAGAATAGAAGTAAATAAAACACAATTTCTTAACTAAATTCGTGCCAAAGGAAATCAATTCCATGACTGAAACTGTGGACAGTAGTGATAATGATGAATATGATGAGTTATCGGATCTACGACAACGCCAAAAACCCGAACCTCAAGTCTCTGTGGATGTAAAATGAATTTGTCGTTTCTTTTAGAAGCAATCTTTTGATTATATTTCTACGCATTAGGAGGCCTTCGATTTGGATGATTTGCTGCCGACAATTGGTGAATTCGGCAAATATCAAAAACTTTTGGTTTTTGGCATTTGTTTGCCTGCTTGTATACCCTGTGGATTTTGTGCCTTTAATCAGTTATTCATGGCCGATACGCCAGATGATTATTGGTGTCGTGTGCCTGAATTGCTTGACTTTGATGTGGAGCAGCGTAAATACTTGTCCATACCCAAGGAACAGGTGAGTAATAAAGCAGCCATATGAATGCATTCGGTTTTATTTTGTTTTTGGAGGGGAGGTTGTCGCAATCAAGCAAATTCATTGATTATGCGTTCAATGAGGAGGAGGGAAGAGAAAATTGAAATGTCAATATACAATGCATTCTCATCTTTTTCAATTTTGCAGGAAAATGATGACTTTGTTTATAGCAAATGCTTTACCTATGGCGTCAATTGGACACAATTGCTTGATCCCGATGATACGGATCACTACCTGACAGCACTGGAACCCAATACGAGCTGGCCATTGATTAAATGCAATCAAGGCTGGGAATATAATACCAGCACTGTTTGGTCATCCATTGTGATCGATGTGGGGGGCATGGAAATACCAACTCAAGTTCCCCTTCATAGACACATCTAATAGTTTGCTTGCTATAAAATATAAACCATTCCCTATCATCAAAGAAGAAGTTCCCAAGATAGATCATAACAATCATCCAGATAACGAGATATAATGTTCAACAAATTTTCAGTTTGATTTAGTTTGCGATCAGGATATATATCCTACAATTGGTCTGGCGGCACTTAACACTGGTGGCCCAGTGGGAGTTTATCTATTTGGCCTACTCAATGATCGTGCCGGTAGAAGACTTTCCTATTTCACCTGTTTGGCCACATTATTGGCTGGCAGTTTGATGACATCATTAAGTCGAGATTTCTGGACATGGGCCGGTAGTCGAGTGATTGTAGGACTAACTATACCAGCTGTGTATCAAATACCATTTATTATATGTAAGTGAGAGCAATTTAATTCCGCTGCATACCTTAGGAGGCTGCTTTGAAACTTAGGCTTGGATATTGGAAAGTATTTCCAATGGTCTAATGAATATTTGAACCTCTGTGCCATCTGTGTATCTAATACTCTTTATAATATTTAAGTGAGAGCAGATATATTACTGTTGCATACCTTTGGGGGGGTTAACTTTTGGATTTGGATTTTTGTCTCTGAATGAGTATCCTTGTTCTTTTTGTATTCTAGCTCTGGAACTGGTGGGTGAGAATTATCGTTCGTTTGTAACAGTGATGACCTGCACTTTCTATACCTCGGGCATTATGCTGCTCTCGGTGGTGACCTATCTGGAACGAGATTGGGTACGCCTTTCCTATTATACATCTCTGCCATTCTATGCATATTTCCTATATATGTTCTTTATGCCCGAGTCACCGCGTTGGCTATTGATGCGTGGTCGCTTGGAGGAAGCTTTAAAAATTCTTGAGAATATGGCTCGTGTCAATGGACGACAATTTCCAGAGGTGGTGCACAGCAAACTGGAGGCACAGATCATTCGAGATAAGTTGAAGAAGAACAAGAAAAAGGTGGCTAATGTCGGTCTAATGGATCTCTGTCGTACGCCTAATATGCGTTTGAAGACAATATTGATTACCTTGAGTTGGTTTGCCAATGAGACTGTCTACCTGGGTCTAAGTTACTATGGCCCATCATTGGGTACCAATCAATATGTAAGCTTCTTCTTGTCCGCTGTGGTGGAATTGCCAAGTTATCTTTGTTGTTGGTACTTTATGGACACTTGGGGCAGACGTTGGCCTCTAAGTTTATCCATGATATTGGGGTAAGTAATAAACGAGTTTAATGAAATATTCAGATTTACGTTTCAACTATTTGTCATTAATTTTAAGGGGCGTGGCTTGTGTTATAACCGTGATGCTACCCGATGATGCCGTCGATGAGACTCTAGTACTTTACCTGATATCTAAGGCTCTGCTTTCTGCGTCATTTCTCATCATATATCCCTTTGCGGGAGAATTGTATCCCACACAAGTACGTGGCATTGGAATCGGTGCCTCCAGCTACATAGGCGGTTTGGGACTAATTGTCATCCCATTTGTCACTTATCTGGGCAAGGAGAATCTAAAACTGCCCTTAGTCATAATGGGTTTCGTTTCCATGTTGGGTGGCATGACTGGTCTTCGTTTGCCAGAGACTTTGCATCATCGTTTGCCCCAGACGGTGGAGGAGGGCGAGGAGTTTGGCAAGGATTGGCAACTTAAAGATTGTTGCTCTTGCAGCAAAAAACCGTAAGTTTATGGTGGGTAGGAAAAGTTTTGAAAATTCCTTATCTTAACTCCACAGAGATGTACTCTCGCCACCCACATCGTATGAAAATCTCGATGTCTTGGCTGGATCTTCAAATAATGCCTCTGAAGTGGAGTTGGAATTGCGCGATAATCGTCGTTTGAGGCAACAGACAAGCAGAACGGATGAGCGTACACCTTTAGACATGCCAGGACCCAGTGTATCGGGTCGTCCAAGTCATCGTCCTTCGATGAAACGTCTCGTCCGCCAGATGAGCATTATGGACACACAGAGAATGCATGATGGCACAATGCAGCTAACGCATTGGATTTAAGTGCAGTTGGCACAAAATGGAATGTTTATTGTTTATAATACGCAAAAGAAAAAATTATTTAAATAACATGTATACTTATTTACCATTAAAACATTAAGTGAAACGTTAAAATTTTGGGTTTACAATTTCCTGTTGTCATGTTCGTTTATTACATTGTTTGTACAAAAAAACAATAAGGGACTTCCCCCAAAAAAGATGTTCATATGTCTTGTGTAGTCTGGCTGGAAAGCTCTTGATTGGCATCCGCCCTGGGCGTTGGAATTTATCTTTGTTTCTGAATACATTGTTGGCAATTGCATCTATAATGCCGATGATATGACAATCCAATTACGACTTATTTCTAAAACAATAATAATTCAGTTTAATTGCCATTCGATTGAGATGACAGTTTATTTGAAATGGCCTTTCATAGGGATGGCACTTGAGACCCAACTTTCTTATCGATAACTGAAAGCAGCTGTTGCCAAACAAATGACATCAAAGAAAAATTAAAAAACTTTAAATTGTTAAAATTCAATTTAAAGAATGTCCACGCCAAGAGAATTGTCATCTCCCCCCATGACGGAGCAATTGGACAATGAAGAAGTGCGAGAGATATTGAAAAACACCACCGACTTGCGCCAATATTCCCGACAGATCGAAAAGGAATTCAAGGAGGTTGAAAATAAATCCATTGAGGGTAAGTCCCTTCGCCTTGAAACGTCAACAGTTTTAATTGTCATTTGGCCATTTCCCTAACCCTTTCAGACTACATAGCTGAGTCGCAGAACATTGCCAATCTGCATAATCAGATCAATGATTGCGATGATGTGTTGGAGCGTATGGAAACTATGCTAATGAGCTTTCAGAGCGTCTTAAACAATATAAGCACCGAGATTACACAATTGCAACGCAAATCGGTGTCCATGTCGCTGCAGTTGACCAATCGTCAGTCTGTGAAGGCTCAGTTATCACAATTCATTGAGGACATGGCCGTATCCGAGGAGATGATCAATATAATTATGGAGACACCAGTAACAGAACGTGATTTTAGTAATCAACTAAATGTCCTCAATCACAAGCTGTCGCTGGTCAAAGAGCTAAGCTTCAAAGAGTCAAAATCCACAAATGATGTTAGCGATGTCCTACACAAATTGCGCCTAAAAGCCATGGCCAAAATACGCAGCTATTTGCTTGAACAAATCTACAAGTTTCGCAAGCCCATGACTAACTATCAGATACCGCAGAATGCCATGCTAAAGCATAAGTTTTTCTTTGAATTCATCTTGTCGAATGAACGTCAAGTGGCTCAGGAGATATGCAGTGAATATATCGATACAATGAGCAAAATCTACTATAGTTATTTTAAGGTAAATGTTCTAGTTTTATCCCTAAAAGATTCACCAATGGTGTTTATTTTTCCCATAGAGTTACTCCACCCGCTTGACGAGTCTCAAATTCGAAGAATCTTGCACCAAAGACGATCTCATGGGCATTGAAGATAATGCCTCGAAGGGTTTATTTGCCAAGACGACTAGTTTAAAGCACAAGAGCACAATATTTACCATAGGCAAGAGGGGCGATATACTTAATCAACAATTGGAGGCTCCCATTATAGTGCCCCATGCCCAGCTTAAGAATCGTGTAAGACTTTCTAATAACGAAAGAAAATGTGATCTTTGAGTTACTTTTGTTTCCATAGTACACGGTTGAAGCTCTGTTTCGTTCCGAACAATATGCTCTGGTCGACAACGCTTGTCGTGAGTATTTATTTGTAACCGAATTCTTTATGGTACGTGGAACTCAGGCTCAGGATTTGTTCAATCAAATTATGGGTAAAACTTTGACTCTAATGATTGTAAGTAAACAGCACAGTTTCTTGGAATAGTCATAAGAGATTGGTTTACTTTTATAGAAAAATCTGGAGACATCGATTCACGATTGTTATGATACTATAGCCATGTTCCTGTGCATACATTTGATATTTCGCTATCAGCTTATGTGCCACAAGCGTTGTGTGCCAGCTTTGGATAAGTAAATTTAACATATTGCAATATAAATAACCTTTAATAACCTTTTTATATATATATTTGTAAGGTATTGGGACTCTTTGCAGTCTGTGATTTGGCCACGATTTGAGCATGTTTTCCGTTTGAATATACAAAGTATACACGATTGTGACCCAACCAAGTTTAACAAGGAAATGGGGCCACATTATGTAAGCATGGAATGCGAGGAATATATGAAATAATAATATTCGATCTATGTTTTGAAGATAACTCGACGTTATGCGGAATTCAGTGCCGCAATTGTTGGTATCTCGGAGCATTTTCCCAATGAATTGGTCAGTCGCCTGCTCTTGGAATTGCAAAATGAAGTTGAATGTTTTATTTTACGCATGGCGGCCATTTTTCCCGCACGCAAGGATCAATTAATCTATTTGATTAACAATTATGATCTTGTTTTGGGTGTCCTCATGGAGCATACACGTGACAATTCCAAAGAGGCAGAAGCATTCCGTGAACAGGTCAATGCACGCAGCGCCGATTATGTGGAGGAGATATTGGCTCCACATTTTGGAGGCATCATACAATTCGTCAAGGAATGCGAACATTTCCTTGAGAAGGAACAGATGGATGAGCTGCGTAAACAGGAACGTCGTAGCTTAGCCTTGGTGGCCAGTTTCTCGGCGAATTGGAAAAAATCACTGGAAGAACTAAACCGTGAGGTTCTCTTATCATTCCCATCGCTGTTGACGGGTTCACAGCTGCTGCAATTGGCTTTAGCCAGCCTAGTGCAATACTATCATCGCTTCCACAAACTCCTGACACCAAATGCACGCGCCCAATTGACCAATATCCATGTGGTCATGGTGGAAATTAAAAAATATAAAAGTAATTATTGAAACATGTTCACACGACGCATTTTAATCGATAAAATAAAATTTCCCAAAAAAAATATTATATTCCTAACATCTCTGGATGGTTGGGGGGCAGAGGGCGGTTGCCCACCCACTAATCTTCATCCTCAAACATCATTTCCACAAGATCCTTGTTCGAGCAGCGTTCGCCATCCAAGCGTTGAGGTGATTTCCAGCGCAAAAGAGTCGGCAAGAAAATCAAATGTGTGTTGGGATCCTTACGGAATGGACAGTTCAAATCCTTCCAGCTGGGAAATGAAAATGAGAACAAAATTTATGGTTAATAAGTTGAGATAAAGACCAAACGTTTGAGCTTCAAGTGCCGCCAACTCATCATAAAAGCGTTTAATACTCTAATCAGCAGAAATTGCTTTTATCATGTGAATGTTCTGGATCCCCCAATGAGTTAGCACTTGGAAATTGATTTCGTCATTAAACAATATATATGTAGCTACACTTATAGATTAGTTCACCCTGAAACTAATTTAATTGGATCACTAACAAATTAAGCCAAAAATGGATAAGCTGGTTAATGTTCTGATAGAAAGAACATGCCAAAAAGTAGAGCAATAATTTTGTTTTTTATCAAATGAACTTGTTTGGCTATGAAGATAAGCCATTGGCTGTCTGAATTATCTGTTTACAATGAAATAATTCTCGTGTCACGGTCCCCTGAATTGATCAATCTATGTATGCATGTAGCACTAGATCTTTCGAAACGAGTTTTACACATACGCGAAATATCAGAGGGAAAAATATGAGTCAGACTCAATATGTATAGTAATTCCACATGAAGGGTTTCCCTCGAAATCTTTACCAAACACTTGATTATCAACTTACAAGGCGCGTTCGCCCACATCGACATGCACAAAATGGGAGTTTTGGGGGGCCTTTTGGAGGGCATCATGTATCACCGGCTCCGCTGTAATTACAATGAAAAGCGGTTTTTCATTTGTGGTTAAGTAATGGTAATTGAAAACAGCCACCCATGGCCAATTGAGCAGAGTTGAGTTAACTTACCTTTAACACAATAAGGACACCAGCTTAAACCATTCTCATCCTTGCCACCGCTGAAGAGGACATGAACCGAGCCGTTGCCATTGCCCTCCAGTTCCTCCATTTTCTTGGAGAACTCTTCGTATCCCTTGACATTGTGTGTGACCACCATAATTTTAGATTTTTTCAATGTGTTAATAAAATCCGCGTAGCCGCGTCTTATAAAGAGACCAGTTAACTTTGGGACCGACGTGATTGTGCACTTTTAAGTAACTGCCTTTTAATTCTTATCGTGACGTATATTTATTGTTTTTTTCTGTTTTAACTTTGAGTTAGTGCTGCAAAATAGGGCTGCAAAACCATCGATGTTTTTTTCCGATATATATATATCGAAAAACTGGTCACACTTTTCGTTGGCGCGGGCGGGGTAAGTTTTTTTTAACCATTTTTTTAAATTTCTATGAGAATGATCTCATACAATCTCATATATAATATTACTTTTCTTATTAATTAACCATTTTTTCAAGTTTTTGGTAAAAAGCAAAACCATCGATGAACCGTCTATCGATATATTGTTGATCTAAGGTCGAAGTAAAAAGTCCTAAGGTCTCACTTGAGTGTTATCGATAAATGCTTACTCATCGTTAATCGTTGGTCGAAATAAGTAAAATTCACCTCGAACAGCTGTTTGTTGTCATTGTATTTTTCTGCTGCATTTTTGTCTTCGACTTTCAGATCAAAATGTCGCATTTATTGCGAAGATTTGTACTCCAACGGCATAGACTATTGCCCCTGCAATCCACAGTGACCGCTAATGGTCTCAATATTTTGGCTGCCAAGTTCTCGAGCAACTCGCTTGTTTGTCAAAAACTTAAAGGTTGGATTTAACGTAGAGTTTTGGTTATTGGCTTATCACACATAATTTGGGCCGTATTACGTAGCAGATTTGAATGGCTTCTATTCTATTTTTCAGATGCCGGTGGCGAAGGGGCCTTGCAGCCTTCAAGTGATGGCTCAGGAGATGTTTCCACTGAAGTTCGACCGATTGGCGAAAAGATCAAAGAGAACACAAAGACAGCCAGCTATACGGCAATTATTTTGGCCGGGCTCGGCGTGACAGGGATTATGTTCTATGCCATATTTCGCGAGTTATTCTCTGGCGAAAGTCCGTGCAATGTATATGCCAAAGCCCTGAAACGTGTTGTCGATGATCCGCGGGTGCAAGACGCCATTGGAGCACCCATCACTGGCTTTGGGGAAACATCACGTCGCGGACGTCGTCAACATGTGGCCAATACCACCTATGAACGCAACGGTGTTCCCCACATGCGTATGCAGTTCTACGTGCAAGGTTTGCGCAATAAGGCGACAGTTCAGTTGGAATCAAGAAGAGTCAGTATATATAACAACATCTCTTATCACCAACTCATTTGTTTTCCCCACGATTTTTAGAATTCTTCGGGCAAGAGAGAGTATCGCTATTTGTTTGTGCAATTGGATCACTATCCTCGTACCACTATTGTATTGGAAGATAATCGCGCCTTAGACCCAGTACCGGATTCAGGATCATTATCATCATCATCTAACTCTACAGCGTCTCCCTTCGGCAGCTTGGCTCTGATGTCAAATAGTAACGAGAAGTAGAATAAGACTTTTTCGTCCAATCCCCTTAAATTGTCTGTATATGTTTTTGCTTTTTTCTTATTTATTTTGACTGATAATGGAAGCCTTAAGCCATAGGCCCACTAAACCCAAACAAAATGATTCAATTTCGAAGCCATAAAATAAGAAAATTGATTTTTCTTCAAGTTAAGTTGATAATTTCTCTTCCAACTGATTATTGTTATTAGATTTTATAGATTAACAAATCCAAACCAAGTCATGAGTTGGATTTAACAGAAGTGTAATCAAAGTGAAAATTTGAAAAACAGCCGAGCAAATTTTTATCTTGATAACTGAAAAGAGTTATGGCTATATAAGGCTCAAAAGTTGTAAATATAATGTTCAATGAAATACATATCTCTATATATATTTCAGTTGAACGGAGTGAAATCCATTTAAAACACATAGAAATCTATTTATTAATGTATTTGTAATTTGATTACTCATTCATTCGCCAATCGAAAAGTTATCCATTTCCAGAATGGCGCCCGATTCGTGTCAGTAGAGTTTCTTCCATGGTATTATCTCCCAGGAGCGTATAATATGACGTCCGAAGAGAAAATCTTTCAGCTTATTCATTATATAGAACGATATACCAAAGAATGATGCAAAATATAACCAAAATTGTCCAAGACGTTCCCAAATGCTTAGATGATAACGTGCCGCCACTTGAAGTATGTCCAATTCCAGTTCTATATGCAGACCTGGTTCAAATTGTGGTGACGTAATACGTTTATAGGCTTCCTGTATGGCCAATTGAAAATAGGCTGGATTGGCTTTAACCTGAGCCAGTAGGGATTCCATTTTATATTGGGAAATGTCCGATGTATTGGAGTTTCCAAATTGAACCGAACGAAAATGTGTCTTAATATTTCGCCCTGGAAAGGGGCAAGTGAATTCCACATATTGTTTCAATTGCAGCTCTCCTTTCAGATATATACGACCATTTCGTAGCTTAGGCATTGTTTCCTGATGGGCCAACACGGCGGGCGGAGTGAGATCACACTTGTGCCTCAAATGCGCCTCAAAGAAGAGAAGTAATTGGAAATCCACTAGCGGTGATTCCAGGTCCTGCAGTTCTAATTGGAAATGTGCCCGATCTGTGATCGTGTCGTGATCAACATCATCTGTCCAGTATTTGCTGATGGCACAGCTATTCGAGAAGGAAGCCATCTGGGCATTAAAATCACTGAAGCTGCTGCAGGCCACCAATGTGGATGACTCTGTGCTGGCCACGAATATGTATTGGTAATCGAATTTCACATTGGGCTGCTCGTACAACACACGGGACTCGGAAATGCCAGAGTAAGGACTTAGCAGCGAGACCAACAGAACCGGCAACATCACAGATAAGGCTATAAAAACCAGCACCAACAGCGAGGCCATCGAGCACAAGGAGTTCTTATAGACAATGGCCGTGTTGGTGGCATGGAGTGGTATAAATCTCATTTTGAGAGAAATTATTTCTTAACTATATATTTTCGTTTTATTTTCCAAAAGCCTTCTTGTTAGATTTTAATTCTGACTGATGGTTGCCTTGGTGATGAGAATTCAAAACAGTTGAAAAATGTCCTCTGGGCGGACTCCAGTCCTAAGGGTGCGAGTAATAGTCCTAAGGGTGCGAGTAATAGTCCTAAGGGTCAGAGTAATAGTGCTAAGCGGCTAATTTGAAAACAAATGAAATGTTTCGAATGCAACGAGGAGTATCTATGTATGTAATTCTTATCCGATTTTGATGAACAATATCTCATTCGATGGGAAATTCAGTATCGATCTTGAACTACGATAGTGTAGTTATACTTTAGTATGAATTTGTGGCGTAAAATAACGCCAAACAGATAGACCAAAGAAAATACATACCAAATAAGAAGAAATAACGACTTTTTCCTCCTGCTTTATCTCCTTTATTAGTTAGAAGTATAGTTTAAAGCTTATTATTATTACCAGATCGAAACTTAAATACATGATCTTTGATCTTGATCCTTTACATGGACTTGGATCTTTAGGATAATGGATAGCAATTGGACTAATATACTATTCTCCTGCAATAATAAATTTAATTTTGTTAACATATCAAAACAAAATTGTTCCTTGTCGTGAATTCAGGGCCCGGTGTGAAAATAAAAGTTGAAAAAATTATTCAACAAATTTTTATTGCTCACATTTTATATAAATTGTGGTTTGATATAAAGGAAAAACGAGCTATGGAAGTTAACTTCGGCCTTGCCGAAGTTTATATACCCTTGCAGTTCTTTATTATATTTAATTCGATAAGAAAAGTGAAATTTCATACATCAACAGCATTAGTTGTCGTATTATGAATATGCTCAAATATTTTTCAAACTACTGAATTCAAAACACATTTAATGATTATTAAACAATATATGATATAGTAGTCCGATCCCGATGATTTTCATACTTTATCTCACACAGGTAATAAAGAGTCTCCAAAAAAAATTTCAACCCGATATCTCTTAAGATGGCTGAGTAAAACGCATACTTCAAACTACTGAATTCAAAACACATTTAATGATTATTAAACAATATATGATATAGTAGTCCGATCCCGATGATTTTCATACTTTATCTCACACAGGTAATAAAGAGTCTCCAAAAAAAATTTCAACCCGATATCTCTTAAGATGGCTGAGTAAAACGCATACGCACAGACGGACGGACAGACGGACAGACGGACATGGCTATATCGACTCAGCTTCTCAAGCTGATCAAGAATATATATACTTTATGGGGTCGGAAACGTCTCCTTCTGTGCGTTACAAACATCTGACCAATTTTATAATACCCTCTGCAAGGGTATAAAAAAAAAAACGAGCTATGGAAGTTAACTTCGGCCTTGCCGAAGTTTATATACCCTTGCAGTTCTTTATTATATTTAATTCGATAAGAAAAGTGAAATTTCATACATCAACAGCATTAGTTGTCGTATTATGAATATGCTCAAATATTTTTCAAACTACTGAATTCAAAACACATTTAATGATTATTTAACAATATATGATATAGTAGTCCGATCCCGATGATTTTCATACTTTATCTCACACAGGTAATAAAGAGTCTCCAAAAAAAATTTCAACCCGATATCTCTTAAGATGGCTGAGTAAAACGCATACTTCAAACTACTGAATTCAAAACACATTTAATGATTATTAAACAATATATGATATAGTAGACCGATCCCGATGATTTTCATACTTTATCTCACACAGGTAATAAAGAGTCTCCAAAAAAAATTTCAACCCGATATCTCTTAAGATGGCTGAGTAAAACGCATACGCACAGACGGACGGACAGACGGACAGACGGACAGACGGACATGGCTATATCGACTCAGCTTCTCAAGCTGATCAAGAATATATATACTTTATGGGGTCGGAAACGTCTCCTTCTGTGCGTTACAAACATCTGATCAATTTTATAATACCCTCTGCAAGGGTATAAAAATACAAAACGAGCTATGGAAGTTAACTTCGGCCTTGCCGAAGTTTATATACCCTTGCAGTTCTTTATTATATTTAATTCGATAAGAAAAGTGAAATTTCATACATCAACAGCATTAGTTGTCGTATTATGAATATGCTCAAATATTTTTCAAACTACTGAATTCAAAACACATTTAATGATTATTAAACAATATATGATATAGTAGTCCGATCCCGATGATTTTCATACTTTATCTCACACAGGTAATAAAGAGTCTCCAAAAAAAATTTCAACCCGATATCTCTTAAGATGGCTGAGTAAAACGCATACTTCAAACTACTGAATTCAAAACACATTTAATGATTATTAAACAATATATGATATAGTAGTCCGATCCCGATGATTTTCATACTTTATCTCACACAGGTAATAAAGAGTCTCCAAAAAAAATTTCAACCCGATATCTCTTAAGATGGCTGAGTAAAACGCATACGCACAGACGGACGGACAGACGGACAGACGGACATGGCTATATCGACTCAGCTTCTCAAGCTGATCAAGAATATATATACTTTATGGGGTCGGAAACGTCTCCTTCTGTGCGTTACAAACATCTGACCAATTTTATAATACCCTCTGCAAGGGTATAAATATTTATCCTGTATCTTGTGCATATGATACGATTAATCTTGCTTAAAGCTATTTCATATATTTTTGTTAAAAAAAAAGGTATTGAAATGTTAAAAGCTTTGGTTTTAAATGCTATAAGTAATTCTAAAATGAAAACAAAAAAGCGGACGACTTCAAAAAATAAAGGCAATGGGCTGATCTGTACTGCTTGGAGAGTGAGAATAATTAAAATTGGTGGACAGAAGAAAAGACGAAATCAAATAAGTAATTAAGTGTATTGAATATATGCCTAAATCTTAAAGGGATGATCTTGAATGTTGTCAAACTTGTTAGTGCAATCCGAACATCAATTAAAGTTGGTTTCTTAGCAAAAATTAGTCGGCAATTAAAAATATGAAATAAAATTTTACAAGATAGATGCAAATAATGAAACTTACAATTAGATAAACTTTTAATATTTACAATATTTAGGTTACAACACTGATCATCTCCATTTCCTCGCTCTCATCTAACATCTTGTGGGGCAAGGCATAGATGAGCTTATTCCAGAAGTTGACATCATTTCGAATCAGATAGGTATTAAGTTTCAAATAGCTTTGTAGTTCGCCATCGAGTTGATCAAAGTTCTCCACACCGGGATAGATGATGACAATTAGTCGCTTGTACTGATCCTTGGAGGTGGCATGAAGGGCCAAACGAAATTCCAGACGACCCCAAACAGACTTTAGGAAATTTCTGGTCATTAAGATGACAATGCACTTGGAATTCTCCACAGAGTGGCAAATGCAGTCAGGAATCGGTTCACCAGCCAGCCAATCTCTTTCGTAGAAGCAGAGACGAAGTCGATTGCGACCATGTTCCAATCTTTCGACATACTCCCTTACGAAATGCGAATCCTTGTGACAATAAGCCAAAAAGCAGTCGTATTTGGTCTCGGTACCCTTCTCCAGACGAGTGGTCAGTTTCAAGAACAATCTCTTCTCATAAAGCCACATCACAATGGATTTCCAAAAGCATTGCAGGAAGCTCAACAGACAGCTCAACATTATAAACGATGTAAAATAGATTACATATCGGGGTATTTTTTCAGGGCATAGATCCTTTTCCTCCAGAGAAACAATCAATCTAGAATCATGGCATTCTGTCTTACATAGGTCCTTGATATTCTCTGCCAAATTCTTGGTGAATCGGAAGAAAAGTATTTCTTTGCAAAGACAAGTCCAATTATTGCCCGATATGAAGATGGTCAAGCTGGACATATTCGATTTTTGTGTCAGAAACTGTGTTAGACTATTGTTCAGAGTCCTTAGAGAATTGTTCCTTATATCGAGGAGTTGTATGTTTTTTGGAAGATTCTCTATTTTTGTAATGCTGTTGTACCTCAGATGAAGTTCTTGTAGTTGATCAAAACCTTTGATTTTGGTGGACCCATCCAAGGACTGTAGATTATTATGTTCAAACAGAAGAGTGGCATTCCCCACAATGGGTAGTTTCGAGGGTAACTCCATCGATTCCAGATTACTGCAGTTGATAATGAATCTGTGATTCTCGTCATCTTTACAACAGATGCACGGATCTGGGCAATATTCTTGGCCACTGCATCGCCTCAAGGCAGCTTGGTATTCTGGGAAAAGATATTTTTTGATATAGGCAAGAAATTTAACAAATTTACAACTGCACTGCCAAGGGTTTTCTGATAACTGGACCTCGGTTATGTTCGATAAAAACTGGGTCACATCGTCGTCAAGACCTGTGAAATTATTTTTTCGAATATCCAGGACTCGCAGATTAGATGGGATTTGATCCAGGTGAAGATGAGTGAGATTGTTGTTTTTCAAGTGCATTTCTTTTAGAGTTGAATTCCGCACAGACGTGGTTGAAAGAGTTTCTATTAGGTTATTATCAAGTAAAAGTGATGAATGTCCAAGTATATTATTGGGCAAAACAGGAAATATTTTCAAGGCTTTACTTGTGCAATTGATTATGAATTGATTTTCATCTGCTCCACTAACGCAGCAGGTACAATTATCTGGGCAAGGTCCTTTCAGATGGTAAAAGTGTATAGGAATGTTAATGTCATAGACCTGAAAGTCATATTCATTTATTCTACTCTCTATTTGACCTTTTCCCAGATAGTCAAGGTAACTTAAAAGATTTGTGTTGTTGCAATTACATTTCCAAAATAGTCCATTATGAGCTATAGTAATGTCATTTTTTCGTTCCATTAGATACTTGGCTACATTTGAATCCAAAGATGTTATATTATTATTCCGTATATCCAGCCATTTCAGGTTTTTGGGCAATTGATTAATCTGTATGTTAGTTAGTTTGTTATTGTCCAGATTAAGTCCCATTAGATTATCATAGCCCTCTAACGAATTATTTGGTAATTGTGTTAGACCATTGTTACCAAATAAGAGATATGCATACTCCACTGGAGTAGGCAATTCGGGAATTTTTAGAAGTCCACCGGATCTGCAGTCTATTACCATAATTAAATAAACGTGAGGTTTACAATTACACGCGCTGGGACAACGTCTGCCCTTTGCATCTTGAATAAAAAAATATTCTAAATTATCGTAGAAACGGCCATTAGCTGATATAGCTATTCTTTTATAGAAACAAATGTAAGCTGATATATTTGTTTTCTTTATCTGTTCTAAATAATAGGACTTTTTAGCCTTATGGAATGTGAGGATTTTAAGGTTTTTATAACATTCAATATATTTGAAGTCATCTTTGTTAAGGTAGGGTAAGCTTAGTATTTCCAAAGTATTCCGAAGTGTAGTAGACCTGAAATTAGTTGAATTAAATAATATACGTAGACAAATGAAGTAAGTCGTCATAACGACTACGGTATACCATGCACAAAGTGGAATAAATATTTTTAACTCCGAAGACTAATTGTACATAAGCGTTATCAAAACTGGGTTTTAGCCGGCGATAAATCTCTACCATTCTGAAGCCTGTAAGGACCTTTGGTATACAACTCAGGGGCACAGCGTCAAATTAGTCATCCACAGAGACTCTCCCTTAAACTGCTGGGCAACAGAATGCAGACTAGACGTCTGGAAAGATGTCACCTGCTTGTGGCATTTAGACCAAAAACGGACTGGTGATTCCAAATTACCAAATTAGGTGGCCCTACCCCTGTAATCTTGGAGATCTAGGTGTTCATCAAGACAGACGGACAGACAGACGTATCGACAGACGCATCGACAGACGAACATGGCTAAACGAGACTCGCCTGTTGATGCTAATGAAGAATATATAAATTTTATGGGGTCAGAAAAACTTCCTTCTGCCTGTTACATACATTTTGGCAACTTTAATGAACCATTTCAACCTGTGAGTGCATGGTATAAAAACACATTCGAAAGTATTTTCAATCCATTTAAACCAACCTAATAAAATGATTGTTGTCCAAAGTGCAATAAAAAAATTCCAATACCTTTATATTTGTCAAATTTTCGAAAATCACAGAGTTTAGATTTCGTGAAATTACGTTAATAAACGTAATTTTCTCCAACTGCGTATTATATTGAAAAGTATGGATATAAATATCAAGTGTTTCTTCACACGAAATTATTATTTCTAGTAAATTGTTCTTCCTTTCTGATAAATATTCGTTAAGAACTTTTGAAATGTTAACTTGTTGATTTTTATTTTGAGTATTGCACTTAATAAATGAAGTTGTTGGTCCGTTTGAAGCAAAATGATATTGGTCCTCTATCTCAACGAGGCCATTTTGATCAAGATATGACACTCTAAAATAATATAAATTAAGAGCTTTCATATATTGAGTAATTGGAAGTGGTGCAGCAGTTTCTTTAGAATGTTTTATTTCGAGTCGATCTATTTCTATTTCATAGAATTTTTGAAGTTTTTTCAGCTGTGTTATTTCTACTCGGTTGGTAGTCCAAGTTATTAATAATTTTGGAAATGGGGAATCTATTAGTTCGATTTTGTATTTATCTGTGATTACAATATTCTCAATTTTCTTGCACATTTTATCGTTATCACTGACATTGCCTTCTTTACATTCATTGGCGCAGTAATCATCACAATAATCGTCTCGGATTGAAGTTGGGTGTTCTTCTTCATTTTCACATAAACCAATTCCCAATAATAGCAAAAATATATTAAATGTTTTTAGCAACATTTCAATTTTCACTCACGATCCGATGAAAGTTCAAAACTCTACTGATGCGGTCCCAAAATGAACAGAGCAAACGACGACTTACTTGCAGAACCTCCAAGAACTCCAGGGATTTGATAACTAACTTACATTTGGGTGTGGAATTTCCATTATATATATAAATTGGGGTAATCATATTTTTACATACATATATGTATATACACATATATATTTTGGTGGGAATTTAATGCCCTAAAATAAATAGGTTTTAATTGAGTGATATAATTTTATCAAAAATTGGTTTAAAAAAAGGTTAATTGATTTGGGATTAACTTAACATTTTATTCGAATTTCGAAAATAAGCGACGTAAAACAACATCCAGCCGAAAGACACAAAAATGAAATTTAAAAATCTTCTATAAAGTTTGTCTCATTCTCTTTAATCTACAACTAATAATTCCCAATTGATAACCGCCTACTATAAAAATAGTTGAATAAATAAAATGTTTTTTGGGCATATTTTTATTTCTATCTTCGAAATTTTTAAATTTAGTTCAATACCAAAACGCTTCCGCTTTAAAAAGAAGATGCTCTCAATCGCTTTATTAGAGCTACATCTACCCCTAAACCCCAACTTCAACGAGACACATCCGTTCCGGGCAATAAGCCGATACAGAAAAAGTATTGATTACACATAATTATAGGATCTCTATATAATGCCTTGACCGACCAAAAATACAAGAAAAGCAAAAGAAAAAAGTAAACTCGCCAAAGAGCTGCAGAACAAAAAAGAAAAGGGCAAACCACTTGACCAACATTTGCTTACAATTAAGACCGATAACTGGTTTTCAGAATCGCGGCCGGGTAACGCAAAGCCGCAGCCAAAGACAGAGACAGACTCGTCCATAGCCTTGAAGCACTTTCGTGTGCACCACATAAAAATCGGAAGTTAAGTTGCAGTTTTAAATTTAATGAGCTTATTTTAAAGAGTGTTGAAAGCGCAGTACTAAAAACGAAAAAACAAAATGGAAAGTTACCGTCAAAAAGAATTTCAAAATGTGGATTAATACTGACCCATTTATTTTTGTTTTATTTGCAAAATGTTTTTATAAAAAGTTAAGTTAAAGTTATTTATGTACATGGCCAAAAAAAAAAAATTATAAATTACATAAAGTGTTATCATTAATACTTATTGGTTCAATACAGTTTAGTAGAATAGAAGATCGTAAAATTATTACATGATAATGAATACTTTCCATTCTTTTTTTGAATTTTTATAAATTTTGAGTAAATTAATAATAAAAATTCCTAAGAATCTAGAAGATCACTTTTTAAAAATAATGATTTAAAGTAATGGTACAAATTTGATTTGGTTTTTTTCGAGTTTAATAAATATCACATTTGATAGATTGAGTTAAATTATTATTGTACATTAATTTTTTTGTGTTTTTTCTTTTTTATTTGTTTTAACAATCTGAGTTATATAATCAGTACATTATAAAATATATTCGATTCGATTAAGTTTGTTTTAATGATCTTAATGTATGTATTTGCGATAAACATTTCCAATTATTTAAACTCTAAAGATCACATTTTGTAATCTTGATATTATATACACTATAACCAGAATAATGAGATTAAATTTAAGAAAATTCAAGTTATGTGTTTAAAAATTATAAAATGCTTAGAAACGTTTCCAATGTGATCAATTTGATCAGAAAGTAAATATAATCTGAGACATGAATACATACTATGTATTACATAGATATTAGAGAGAGCTGTATGAATGAGAGAAGTCAGTCAAATGAATCCATTCGAATTGAATTCAAATGAATGAGTGACAACTACACAATGAAATGAATAAGTGTAAATGTTAATACTTATCAAATCACTCGAATCATTCGAATTATTCGAACTCGAACAACTAATTATTTTATCAAAAATATAGGGAAAATAATGGCTAAATGAGGGCTATCAAAATTTGCTAGACACCAAAATCTTAAGCAGTTTTGGATTGGATATTTTGGGACAAATCTTGTAATATCTAATTCAGAAGGATATCCTTGTTGCAATGAACCGAGAAAACATAAACATAATATATAATAAAAAATATTATTCGCTAATCTATCATATACACGATAGATCTACCTTAATATTATATATGATTAGGTCCCCACTGAGCCACCGCCCAGTGTCGTCCATAGTAATCACATGTACATAGTTCAAAAATATAAAATACAAATAAATACTAAATACTAAAATCAGAATTGGGATTCGAATCAATCCGAATCATAGCAACTCATTGTCTTAATTTCTAACTCATTCAATTCGTTTTGTTTCGTTTGAATGTTGTGCGAATGACTTCTACGTCAACACGCTCATTCAGTTGAAGTCGATTTTCAAAGTCATTCAATTCATTCATTTGGTTTTGAATGTTGTTAACTCGAATTGATTTTTCCACCATTCATGAAACATTCTATTAGATATTAAACGACAACACTTTCGCCTAAGAAAAATCAGCACGAAGAGACGAGTTCATATAGCCATGTCCGTCCGTCCGTCTGGATCAACGCGAATTCCTCCAAGTAAGAGCTACAGAGCTGAAATTTTGCACGTAGGGTTGTATATACTGCAGGGGTTGAATATCTCCGATTCAGCCGGATCGGACCACTATATCATGTAGCTCCCATACAAACGTCAAAGTCATGAACAGTGACTTCTGAATAACTTTGTTTTTTTCTAAGCATTTGTCGTGAAATTTCATATTGATGAGTTTATTATACCTATTAACGACTGTGCCAAATTTGGTCAAGGTCATCGGGTGACTATATCTGATAGCTCCCATAGGAACGATCGTTCGAAAACAGTGACTTTTCCCAATAATAGTTTAATATATCTGTAATGACTGTGCCGAATTTTATAAAGATCGAGTGACTATATCATATAGCTCCCATAGGAATAATCGGTTGAAAACAGTGACTTTGATCAATAACTTCGTTATTTCCTATGCTGAGATTGTAGGCCGTTCTTTCGCAGACATTAGACTTTTTGGATAAAACTGTTTCCACTTTGACGGCTATAAGATAAAGAGTACCAAACAACTTGCAAGGGTATACAAACTTCGACGCAGTCAAAGTTAAGACATATTTTCTACAAACGCCAAGTCTGTGCTGATGCCTTTCACTTTACCACATAAGAAAATGGCAGTTCTATCTCTTTTGAATTCAATTCCATAAAATTTACAAATTTTGTGGGTTTTTTTCACACAAGTGCATAAAATCAGTTTTAAAATTTAAAAATTTTGTTTAAATATTTTTGAACCAACATTGTATAAGGAGGAAAGAATCTGTAAGAACTATCAAATTACATTAGGTAATTATAATACTTATCAAATACTTTTTGATTAATTAGTTAAGAAGTCAAAACATTTGATTTATCAAAATTTTTTTTACTGATTTCCTCCTAAGATTTACCCCTTTATTTGAGTAAAATTTCTTTTCAAATTATTATCAGTCTGCACTTTATTTACGGGTTGTATGTCTTTTGAAAAACGGATTCTTTGAAATTTTTGCTCAACAATTGTTAAATAATTACTTAATGTAGGAGATTGATTGACTTATTTAGTTGAATGAAAAACTTCTTTGCCTGTCTTAGAGACTTCTTTTCCGTTTTTTTGTTATTCACTTGTCATGAAATGTTTTCAAAGTTTTTTTGAGCTTTATATTTATTTTGGCAATTCTGTTTCGTTTCCACAGTTGAGACAGCGTGACATGTCAGTTTTGTTTAGTTTTTCATTCTACATTCTATACAGGTGTGTTGGTTTATACATATGTTTTTCTGATTTCACATATTCAAAATATGTGGTAAAAATGATGGACATGTGTGTCAGGCATAAGAAAAAGCAGTTAAGAAAATGATGAATAAATAAATGAAGCAAGCTTTCTGACAGTTACACTCTCTCTCTCTCTCTCTCTCTCTCTATCTTTTTCTCTCTCTCTGACAAGTTTGACAGTTAGACAGTGTTTCGATGTTTTGACTACAATTAGTTTGACTGATTCCACGTGCCAAATTCAGCTGGCCAGTGGATGCCACTAAACACACTTAAAGCTTAAGCTTAGGGAAAACATACACAAAAAAATCAATAATTTATATATCCTGTTTTTCTGCTTTTCTTTTTTTGCATTCGCTTTTATCTGTCCCCTGCATTGCCACGCCATTTAAAAAAAAAAAAGAAAAAGAGGAAACTTTGGGGAAAAGGCTGTATACACCCAAGATGGCGAGCAGACATTTGAAATTCAGAGCACGAGGCCCACGAGTGAATGCCGGCACTGTGCCCATATATCCTTTTTCAGCGAAATTTTAGCTTTCACTCGTTTCGCCTACGTGACCGTGTTTGTCGACGAATTGTGCGGCAATAGGAGGGAGCAGCAGAAGGAGCAGGAGTCATAGCTGTTGAAGTGGCAAATTTGCACAGCATGGTAAAAGGGACACAATATGGGAGGATGCTTTGGGGTGGCTAAAAGAGGGGGGACAGTGTGAGTTGGCGGCGAGAAAGTAGCAGTTTATTAGGCTCACCAAATTAACATGGGACTACTAATGACTTTTGAGGTAAAACTAAAGAGATGCTCACAAATTCAGGTAGATGTTAGATGAGATATAATTTTGAAAAGTATTCGTTTGCAAAGGCAAGAGTAAAAAGAAAAATGGATATAAAAACCTAAACCCAGCCCAAAAAAGTATGCTATGATTTATTTTTGCTGCCATGCCTTTGAAAGTTGTCAACGAACTTTTCATATTTCGAGTATTGAGTATTAATGAAATGTTCAATTCTCAATGAGAAGCACAATCATCATCGTTTTACTTGATTCTTTCATTTTTGTAAAATTACAACGCCTGCGCGGATTTATTTCAACCCCGTTTTTATATTTGCTTGCTGGATGCTGGAAAAAAGGGGAAATTTTCTTTCGGTTTATATGTTTGTATGTTTTTTGAGTGTCCGTTTTACGCATCAGTTTTTTTTTTATTATTATTTTGCTTGTTTCCCTTAGGAAATCAAAAGAAAAAGCGTATGCGATGCTGTTAAAGTTACTTAAATATTCAACATTCGTAGCTAGTGCAGGAAATATTCATAGTTCATGTATCTGGTAGGTATATATGTATGTATGTAGGAAATTCCCCTTACAACACTCAAGTGGAAATGTGTTACATCTACGTTTCCCTCTCCTTTACCCAAAAGACAGAAAACACACTCAGAATATTTCCAAGAGGATTGTGGGTGAAGAGAATGGGTAAAGTCACTCAAGGATTGCTGGAGATGCTGGTCCTTCTCCGTATTCGGTAGCCTCATGCTCTCACTATATATACATATATATTTGACAATCCAGCCGCAAGCATATGTTACCCGATAATTTGCCGAAAGTTTTAATGAAAGACATGGGAGTCATTTTTCCTTGTCTCACTCTCTCCCTTTCTCTCTCTCTCTCTCTCTTTGTGCGTAAGTGTGTGTGTGTGTGTGGGTGAGTTAATATCTTTGTGTGAGTCTCTTGGCTTTGTCGCCATTTTGTGTCGGTGTTGAAGCAAATTTGATGAGCTTGAGAAAAGTTATTGTCTTCTGGGGTTGGTTTGAGTCGGGTGTCGGGTGTTCGAGGGTCCATATAATTTTCATTTTATAAATGACAATTGCAGAAATGAGTTAGCTGAGTGCTTGTTGTGCTGCAGGCAACTGTAATCACGCCATATCTTTGTACATACATATATCTGTTGAAAGTTTAGAATGCTTTCACAACTGCTGGCCATCATTCAGAATAAGTTACTTTTTGTGGTTTACTGCAATTTATTGGCATAACATCGATTTAGTTAAGTGTTTCCTTGTTTTGATGTTAAAAATATTACTGAATGCTATGTTAAAGTAATTTCAACGGGCTTTAGCCTGTCATTGATGAAAGGTATTAAATGTTAAATTTAGTTCTAACCAATTAAAGCATTTTTATTTCATCATTTTAATAAGATCTTATTAAATGCAAAGAATTTCTAGTGATAATTAAAGTTAATTCCAGAGAACCAACAATATAGTTTTTAAGTTTTTCGCCAAATTGAAAAATGTCAGATAGTCATTTTTAAACAAGAAAAGGAAATGAAAGGAAAGTTGAATAATTCTTAATTGAGAATTGACATATCTCAAGGGGAACCCAAAAAATATTGTTGTTATTTCTTGTACGATCTAATGAGATATTTCCGCGTTAAAAAAAGCAAATCCCAATACCTAGAGCTGAATGAATCAAAGTAACAGAATTATAAAAAAAAAAAACTAAAATGGCTGATCATATTTGGCTAAGCCCTTCTTTCTTCCTTAACTTTTTTAAATAAAAGTTACTTTATTGTTATGTTGACTTAATAATTAAGGAAATAGTTAGAAAATTACATTATTCTCAAGGATAAAGACGTGTTTAACTTTTCACAGAAAAAGTTATTATCCCTTGCAAAAAAGGTATATTAATTTTGGTCAGAAGTGTTCAACGCAGAGAATTGCTTTGATTTGATTTGATTTCTTTGCCTCCACTGTATACATATATATGTACATACATACACACAAAGTACATATAAGTATAATTTAGTGTGCTAACAGTTCAATCGGTTCTTCGAATTATGGAACTGACAGAGGGCATAGAAAAACAAATCTGCTCAAATACTAAGCGTTTTTTTTGTAAGGGAGATAACCCAATCAATAAATATATCGATTTTTAGTCGATTATTCTCATTGTGCCATTATTTGAGGCGAACATAAATTTAGTTCATGTAGAGTTTTGTGTCATCTGTAGTTTGAACGAATTGACTTTTCAAAATCAAAATAAGTAAAAAATTGCTCTGAACATTTGTGCTGCTGCAGAAAAATTTAAGCTGACTTGCCCGTAATTAAGAAAACCTTGTAAAAAACCACTCAAAGAATATTACATAATGCTAAAGTTGGACCCATCTTATCTTGGTAAGTTGATTAATAAAGACCTATAATGTTATTTATCAGGCAACCACAATGATTTCATGCGGATTCCCATTACAGTAAAAGGCCACTATGTCAAGAATGGGTTGTGGTTCACCGAAGACCATATTCCAGTGCGAAAGTTATTTCTCTCCAACATCCCAGAAACTCTGAAGGAGGACATGTTAGTTGAACATTTTAATAGTTTTGGGCGTGTCATAAGTGTTCAGCTCTTCGCCAAAGCTACAGGAAGATCCGTGCCTAATCGGACATTGTCCAGGGTCTATGGCAGACAAAGGTATCGCGTCACAAACACTAGTTCATTTCATAAAGAGCAGCGAAAATGCGGATTTGTTCTCTTTGCCAATGCTAGCGATGCGACCAAAGCTTTGGAGATGAAGATGCACCACGTGAATGACTATAGAATCTATGCCATTGTTGCCGATAGTTGGCATCAACCGGATTTGTATGGGACTTCAGAGCCCCCAACTTCTAGCAATCAGTCAGGGGAGGCGAACATTTTTAAGCTCAATGATGATTGCCTATCAAGGATTCTAAAATTTCTTCCATTGGCGGATCAAGTCCACTTCCAACGTGTCTGCATGCGCTTTCGATCTGTGTATCAGTTAACTACACGATCCATACATAAATCGGTCGATTTGCAAAAATTGAACAATTTAACACTTTTGGATATTCGCGAATTTTTTCGCATTTCGGGGCCATATGTGAAGGATATTAAGTGCAATTCGTCCTCAACATTTGATAAGCGATTGTTTAAATATTTTGGAAGGAATTGCATCAACTTGAAGTCTCTGCAACTTCATTTCGATTTGAGTACAAAGGAAATGTTTGAAATATTTTTCAGTACCAGTAAGTTGGAGAATCTGGCACTAGGTAATTATAAACTGACTGATAAAAAGCTATTAGCTTTGAAATACATGAAGCATCTAAAAAAACTTAACCTTGGCCAGAATGTATACATTGAAACAATGTCCCTGATGTATTGTAATAGTATTAGATCAGGAAATTTAATTCAGATGTGCAAGTCTTTAACCAATCTAAGAGAACTCAACATTGGCGGTGTCTATTCAGACATAGCAAAGCTGTTTAAATATATGGTTAAAAATGGCTGCTGCCCTTTACTAGAAACATTGGGCCTTACCCTTTGTGGGCAATATGAAGACATAGCCCAACTACCTAAGCTAAAGAGTATTCACATTCTCCACATATCGGAGGATTTTTACGCTAGCAAACTCTTCGATCAACTGGTACTTTTTAAATCCGAGCAATTGGAGGAATTACAAATTATTGGAGACTCCACTAGTACTAAGCAAACACTCATGAAAATTGCAAAGTTAAATGGATTAAAGACACTAACGATTTGGAATGCGCCCAACATTGATGACGATGTCTTGGCGGCATTTACCAACTTACAAAAACTGGAGCACATCGATCTATCATTATGCAAACAAGTTAACGATTCTAACGTTTCGCGTCTGGTACTTGGATGTCCGAAGTTGAAGGTTGTGAGCTTTAGTGAAACTTATTAGAAAATATCATTTTGAAGATTCCAATTTACTACAAAAAAAATGAGCGCAAGTTGCCTATAAAAGTTTATTGTTAATTGAATACTTTCATACCTACGTCCATTCAGACTCCTGCATTGATAACTTCCAATAAATTTAAATGAATAACTAATAAAATTTACTTTTTTGATTTCCCTTAATAAAGGCTTATCTAATGCCTAACTAATCGCTAAATATTTACTTAACATGAATTGTATTATTGAAATTCTCAGGGTGGAATGGTCCAAAATATGCTTACATATGTAACATACAGAGGAAGTTTGCCCGATCCCATAAAGTGTATATCTATATGGATTCTTGATTACTTTTCACCGCATTTATTTAAACAAAAAGTTTCAAAAGGCAAAAAAAAAAAATATTATCATTATTGTCAATTAGTGGATGAGGTAACCAATACAGTTTACACTTCAAAAATAATGAATTTTTGTAAATAGTTGAAATATTAATTAGAAATATCCGAAATTGAAAAGGTATATAAATTTCGATTAGAAGTGTACAGCGCATAGAAGAAAGCATCTCCGACCATATAAAGTATATATATTCTTGATCAGCACGACAAGACGAATTCAAATAGTCATGTCTGTCCGTCTGGATCAACGCAAACTTCTCCTAGACCGTAAGAGCTACAGAGGTAAAATAAATTCATTTAGGCAATTGTAATATAATTTAATGTTTCTCAGTTTAATTTAGATTTTAATGATCAGATCGGGCGACTATATCATACAGCTTCCATAGGAACGATCGGTCAAAAAAAGTGAATTTTATGAATAACCTTATTACTTTTGATTACAATTGCTTTAAAATTAAACATTTGTCAGTTTTATATATCCGTTAATGGCTGTGCCAAATTCTTTCAAGATGGATTGATCGGGTAACTATATTATATAGCTCCTATAGCAACAATCGACAGTAATCAGTGACTTTGTTCAATAACTACGGTGCTTGCTATGCTAAGATTGTAGGCCGTTCTTTCGCATAAAATCGACTTTTTAGATGAAACGTTTTTCCATTTCCACTTTAACGGCTATAGGTGAGGAAAGAGCAACAAAAAACTTGCAAGGGTATACAAAATTTGATGCGGTCGGCCCTCTGGTTTTGCATTAGTTATTAAATAATATGTATAAAAAATTGAATAGCACCATTTTATTTTATGAATTTACTGGATAAGTTGTTACTTTAAAATTAGGTAAAGAAATCTCGGCAGGACTTTGGGTACATTTAAAAAGGGTTTGAGCAAAAATTTTATTAAGAGTAATAGTTTTTGATAAAACTAAAAAAACTGGATTTCAAATTGTCTTGATTTCTTTGTGTAGAGCCATTTCATATAGCAATTTGATATCTTTTACATCTTTGTTTCTCTAAAATAGGCAACATTTGTTTAGATTAGTTGATATATGTAAGAATAATGGATCGTTTAACTTTGAAATTAAATATTAAAATATATTTTTAAACCAACACATTTACTCGGCTTTACCTCTTGAAATTTATCGAATTAAATGTAGAGTAATTAAAAAACTTTGATGATTTTAATACACCCATTTTTATTCAATGGGCTACAGGTCATAAATATCTGCAAGTTGGGTAAGCAAAAAAATGTGCATATAAATCGCCGGAAACAACCAATTCAGCATAACCCCCACACCCCTCTTTCAAATCCATCTGACAGAAACTGTGCGACACTATGTCATGCAAAAATAAACAAATGAAGTTTGTTTCGCAATTCCAGTTTCCTTTTTTTTTCGCTTTTTTTTGTGTGTGCTGATGGATTCAAGCGCCATGTTGTTGGTAATAAGCGCAAAACTTTGACAGTTTGTTATCCGCATTTGCTTCTGGGTATTTGGATTTCTTTTTTTTCGCAATCTCTCTCGCCCTTTCCCCCAGCGAGCACCTGTTAAAAAATTTTATTCTGTGTTTTTATTCATTTTTGGGAAAGTGACAGGCACCGACGAGGCACTTTTCCAACGGCAACTGCTCACCCGGGAGCCAATGTCCAACGGTGCCTGACGATGAATGCGGGATATGGAGGGATTTGGAGTGGGGGGAATCGACCAGAACCAAAGAAATTAGAGCAGGAGGAGTATTTTAAACATGTGCATGTAATTTGCGGTTTTTCCCGAAACCAAAAAAGTAACCCAATAAATTGGTACTTACTTTTCTGTTTTGTGTAATACTTTTCTCACCTTTTCCCCAGTAAATTTTGACGGATGTTGCACTCGGGTTTTTTTCTGTTTTTTCGATTGCAGTAATTACAGTTAAAGCGTTTGTTTTTGTGTTTATTAAAGGATATGAAAAACGATATTTTGAGTATGGCATGTTTGCGGTTTCATTGGCATTCATCGAAAAAATATTTTTTTGAAGGCGTTGCAGCCACAATTAGTGGCATTTATGTCAGAAATGATGGGAGTTTAAGGAAATTCTAGAGGTACAATTAAAAATTCATAACTAAAATGGTATTATATTAAAATTGATAGACACCTAAGGTGGGTATCGTTTACCTTAATTTTCTTTCAAGTCAGTATTATATTCTTTTTGTATATGGGCTCTTTTTTAAAAAATGAAAATAATCTTTATTCAAGAATTCCAGCCATTGCTTTTTAAACAATCCTCTGAAAAGTCCCTTGGTAGACTTTATTTTGAAATTGTCATTTGATAAATGTAAAAAAATAGATTGTATTTAACAAATTTGATAAATAAATACCCCTAAACAGAGGATGTCTAATAAGAATAAATGAATAGAAGAACCTTAATTTTGGTGCGCGATATTGACGCAATTTTTGAGAAAAGAGTGGTTAAAAAGTCATCCAAAATTGTTCCCTGAGTTCAAAAGGTATAATCAAGAGAGGTAAATATAAATATGTACATAAGACAAACACTATAAAATTTGCTAATTGAAGAACCTTTAACTAAATACTCAAAATTGGTGAAATTTAACAAATCTTGTATAATCTATAGTTGTGTCTAGCCTAAAATCAGATGTAAAACTTTACTTTGAACTGATTTGATAAAGGAAATTGTCGTAGTACTTCTAGGATCAACACACGGCCAAATAAAGGTACAGAGTTGAGGAATATTTTTGGTGTGTATGTCTAAAAATTTATTATGGCTTTTGAAAATAGAGAAGTATGCGACTATTTATTGACTAAAATGTGCTAAACAACAACAGCTAAGCTTTTTTTTCTAACTAAACAGCTATTTAAAGAGTGTGGCAAGTAGCGACAACTTGTAGAAAGTAGAAGTCTTTCGTATCAAAATTTCAAATAATTACAAATGTCATTGTCAAAATTAAGTCTCTTGCTAAAATCTGAATCATAACAAAAAGACTTTGCTAAGTATGGAAACTGATCATGGTCGATCATGTGTTAGAAGACAGGACTAAGGAGCAGCTCCCAGCTAAAAAGTTGTTATACTAAATTGGGTATAATCCTATGAAATGGGCCTACCCAAGTTGGGATAACACATCATATAATGCATTTGCTCAAATTATTTTAAGAAAAACTAACCAAATAAATTGAATGTCAAAGAGGTTTCTATAGTTCTATAGCTCCGTAGTCCACCATGTTCAGAAAAAGCAGCAATCGACGGTAAAACTTTGATTGTAAAAGTATCTTTTGACTATGGACTGTTAAAAACTTTCGTTAACAAACTATGTAAGGAAAATTGTTTTTGATTTTCATAAATTTTGCTTTCAAGAGAAACAACATAAAATTATGAACTTATCTATCTAAACAATCTCATTTTATTTTTATGGTTTTATGCAAGAAAATGTTGCCTTATTCTCAAAATTGCATGTTAAACGTAAATGCTTTTTAGACGACTTACAACATATATAATGACCATAAGTGCTTAGAGCAACAGTTTCATATGGGCCATAGTGGGATACGTGTCTCCAAAACGATTGCAAGTGTGCGTCTGTGTGTGAGTGTGTGTGTGTGTGGCACTCTTAATCGCCTTGAAAACAACTACAGTTTTAGCAGCAGCAACAACAACAAATGGCAACTATATCCTTACGTTAGTCCTTGCGACATTCAAAGTCTGACCAACGAACAGCAATTAAAACGGATTAAAAAGGCAACAAACTGATTTATGAGCCAAGAAACTCAAATAACGACACCACCAATTGGCTAACAGAGACTAAGAGATTGGTTTGGAAAAGTTTTTAGCTGTCCTTTTGCTTGGAATATACATACAAACATACATACAAACTATATGGTGGGTTACTATTGTGGGGGTTAAGGCACATTCGAAATTGAAATAATTGCGCATTGAAGCAATTTAGAAGAATCACAGAAGCCATACAAGTGCGTTGTATTTGCTTTTGTGTTTACTAATTGAGACCATGTGAGAATGTTTCGAATAATCACACAGAAAATGGCTCGATCTTATGATATCCCATACTGAAATTTTAAGTGATGCTTAACCAGCGATAAGGAAGGTATTAAACACGTTTTAGTTTTAAAATTTGAAAGATAATTTGGACTTATTGCTTACCGATTTCATTTCCACTTTGTTTTGGTATCAAAAGTACTAAAAATCTATATATTTACTTTCTAAAAGGCAAACAATTTGATATCAAAACAAGTGGACAAAATAAAGTCGTAAGGAAGTAAGAAATCAATTACGATGCAGGTAAAAATCAAGTAAAGAAAATTTGTAGTTTTCATTGATTTTTGTTTATAATTTTTTTTCAACTAATCTACTCAGCGATTGATATTTGTATGAGGTAGAAAATATTAGGCAGCAAACAAATCGCCATGAGCCACAGCAAAAAGAAAGCTTTGATGCTGCTGTTACAGTCGGTGGTTGGCTGTGTTGCTGCAATTTGGCGCATAGATCTGGCCAAAAGAGTGTAGGAAGGAGGAAGCTCCATAGCCATTGGAGCCATAGAGACAGAGCTAGAGCGTTCATGTATTTGGAATTTATAACCGCATATAGCGAACATAAATCCCCAGTACCCAGTAACAAAAGCAGGAGCCAACAACGAATCGAACTTTATGTGATGCAATGGCAATGGCTGCCATATGCTACCATATCTCCCTCCACTCCCATACCCCATGCCATATACACAATCTCTCGTACCACCGATTGGTGGCACTGTCGCCAAAGCTATTGCCACCGTTAGAATTGGCTACAGAGGCTGAGGATGGATGAATGGATAGATAGATAGATGGAGTTGGTGTTGGTGTTGGTATGGGAATAACGTATTCTAGTGTGTACAACGATTATAATTGCCTGTTGTTGGTGCTGAATCGTTCGGTGAGCACGCATCTCTCTATATATGTATATATGTATCTGTGTATCTGTTGTTGTACTCCCACTCTGGCTACGTGTTGTAAAATGTAAAATTCCAAATAAATGGCCACGGGTTTGCCACTTAAGCGGCGTTTGCTTCGGCCTCTTGCTGCCCGCTCTTCCCCCTAGTCATGTGTTATGGCCTAAAGTAAATCTTCATTAGATTTGCCAGAGTTACCAAAGGCAGCAGCATGGCCATAAAAAGCAGCGTCACTGCAACTGGACATCAATATTTATGGCCACTTTTGTTGTCATTTTAATTGATTTCAATTTTTGTGCATCGCACATTGCTTGAGAGATAAGGATAACTTCGGACAAGACGATTTCAAATTGTTAAATTCAATTTCTGTTACGGTGGCAAAAAGAAGAGAGAAATCCAGAAATTTACGGTCTAAAGTTACAGATGTGTGCACCAAGTGAAACGGTACTCGACTATATCAATTTATTGGTGATTTATTTATTGCAATTTAATAAAACATGATTTCAAAAAAAGCTATCATAAACTGAAAGTCTTACCAGTTAAGAGGTGTTTCCCATTAGACGAAATTGGACTAAACAGAAATTCGACTATAATATAAATTTTGTTTAATAGATCAATACCGAATCCTTGGGGGATATATGTAGAAAAATTTTTCAAAAAAGTCCCAAATATCTCCTTTTCAATTACAAACTAAGTTCGATTCCATAAAAGAAAGGACGGGGCTTTATGTAAGCATATTTAAACTAATAGCAAATTTTAAGATAAAAAACTTTCTCTTTAAACTTATTAATTTAAAATTTATTAGAGTAATTTTGACTAAGACTTAAGGAAATGATTCAATAATCTACTCAAATTGATATAAATTATAAATAAGAGTACTGAAATTCAATAAAAATTCAAATTTGTTAAAGAGTCCACTCAACTCAAAATACCAAATTCCGATTACTCGACATTTGCCCTCAATCAATGAGATACATTTTATACATTTGTGGGTTTCTGTGTTTTCCAAAAATTTTTGGTAAATTAATTCTCGCTCAAATTAAATGAAATGTGACTCAAGTGACCAACAGTTCAACAGTTCAACAGAGTTCAACAACTGACAAACTGCTCGACTGTAAATGACAACAGCTGGTCCCCATATTCTTCCACACCCACTGTCAGTCTCTGTCTCTGTCTCTGTCTCCCTGGCTCTCTCTCTCTTTCTCATTGTTGGAAAATCGTCTCCATCCTCCAAGTTTAACCACTAACAACTTTGCTTCCTTCGTTCACTCATTACCAATTGATGAAGCGCACACCAAGTAACAGCAGCAGGAGGAGCAGGAGCAGGATCAAAAGGAGTATAGGGTGGGGGGGGCAATTGGACGGGCGGGTAAAAACTTTATGAAATTTTGTGGTTGCTACCGTTTTTATCCGAAAAAAAAAACACAATGCCTGACAGCCATAAAAAGCCCAACCGCATGGCCAACCCCTAATTGTTGTGGCCAGTATATAATGCAAATGCCGACTTCAGTATATAGCAGTAAACTTGTGAAAGAGCAATAAAGATGATTAAAATGTAATTATGCTTAATTTTCTGACATAACCAAAAACAAAACGAACGAACAAGAGAAAAAAAAAAACAAAAACTCAAACTTTTCTACTGGGTAAATTTTAATTGATGAGCTAGAGGGTTGAACTTTTTCAACTTTTTGTGGGTTTTTTGAGTGCTTTGGGTTTGAGATTGGGGTTTGGACTTGGCTCTCAGGATGTATGTACCTGCAGTTGAGTGCAAATTAATTTGTTTTGAAAATTTGCCAAAGTAGCAGAGAACCCTGAGAAAGTTTTCTTCTTTTTACGATGAGAAAATGTTGTGATATTATTTTTTTGGGTAGAAAAGTCAATAATGTGTAATTTAGGGGTTGCCTCTGATTGGGTTTATTATTTGATTTTCTGCGTAAAAATTTCTATGTCTCTTTGTTTGTGTGTGAAATTTGCACTTGTAACGCCAATTATTGAAATTTGTCATTTGCTGCCTCCTGGGGATTTCCGACATAGAGGGCAGAAGACATAAGCCACAAAAACATAAATCTGGGGGTTGAAATATACATTTCGAGGGTTGTAATAATATAGATACACTTACAAATAGGCATAAAATTAATGTCTTTTGCTGGTTGGGTGAGTGTGTGGAAAATTGATATGTATTGAAGTAAACTGTGATATCAATTGCTTAGAGTAGTGTGGGTGGGAATTTGGTTTTGCCATAAGGGAAAATGGGTTGCCTGAGAACAGGTTGACGATCAATGGAAGAAGCAGTTGTAAATGTTATCGTCAAATAATTTATAGGAAAATAGAATATTTATTGCTTATTGTTAGTTCCAACCACTGACAAGTGGGAAATATATTTGGTAAGTATTAAACATCAAAAATAATCATTAGACGTCGAAGTTGGCAAATACAAGTACATACTTACCTGATTCTAACAAGCAAAAATTGTTAACAGAAGAAAGAAATGTATTGAATTCGTTTTAATAAGAAAATAACATAAACATTTGCATTTGTTTTGAAATTTTATTCCCAATGGAAATTGTCTCTTAGGGTACTTACAAATATACTATAATAGTCAAAAATATTTACATATCAAAGTGTGCCAAAAAAAGAATGAATTCTAAGATATCAAATCGGAATTTTTCCTTTTTTCCCCCAATTCAATTGACGAATTCGATCCAAGTTTGCTTAGTTTTGTTAGATTAGCTTACAAATTTAGAAAATAAACAATTTCTAAGCTAATCTATTAAGGAAAACGTTTAGGCATTATGTTGGAAATTTCTTGACAGTTTATTTTTTCGTTATGCAGGATATGCTCTAGTTCCCTAGAGAATGAACGTTACTTAAGGAGAAATCATTCTCCACCAGGAAGGAGCAAATGAATTTCAGTGATTCCACTAAAGTAAGACTCACATTACTACATATAGAACATTATTTGTTTTTTTTTTTTTTTGAGGCTTAGAAATTTCAAGTTATATAAAATATTCTAAAGAATTCTAGAATATTCGAAAAACGAAGTCCAGAACTTAGAAAAATGTGTTTCATTGAGTGACCTTTTAAACTTTGTGTGATGATTTTATAGCTGACTCCAGATTAATTTTATGTACATATGTATCTGTAATCTAATGAGATTGAATTTTTAAAGAATTTTATCTTGCAAATATCATTTCTCTGTTTTTCCAATATATTTTGGATATACTCCGCTAAGTGTCTTTAGGGTTAATAAAATTACACGACTGAAACACTTTTCTGTGTTAATGCCCAATTCAATTATGTATATTGATCTATAGTTTAGAGTAGAATCGAAGTAAGTTCGTGTAACTGAAAGTAAACTATGATTGAAGTTAAGAATCTGCTAAACAAGACTATAAGCCTATAGAGGGAGAGACCAGCCATGTTGTCAAGCACCATTAAATCGAAAGATTAGCTATATCATATACTGTGATTGCCGGTTATGGTGTTAATCAAGGGAGCAGCAATTTTATATCCATACTAAACGGTACTAAAGTACTTTGTATGAAAACCAATTAAACCTTCAAGTGTGTTTTCGTTAACAGCAGTAAATCCTTGAAATTGGTATCGTTATAGCTGTTATTTACTGTAGATAAAACTGCCACAAGGCTGTTTTGTATACTATGTATGATTAATTAGATTGGTTTTAATCTTAGATTTTGGCTAGACTTTGACAAAATTGTAAAGCAGAAGAAATTTACGAGTCATTCAGTCGCAAAATACTTGAAAGAACTCTAAAGTGCATAAAAATTATTCATAAACATTGCTAAAGCAAAGCTGCCTAACGATCGTCTAACGGCTTAGACCCAATCACATTGTTCTATTACAAAGCCAACTGGCAACGGGTTTATCTTAAATGATCCCTCATTATATATGACTAAATCAAAAAATGAATCGTTCATATTATTTGTTAATAAACTCTAACATTTGATGGAAGATGCCCTTTCCATATCAATTTAATTATACATTTTTTGTTTTTGAATGCCTTTCATAAAGGCCAATCAATGAATTTATAATATCGAACATAAACTAGCCAAGTGTGGAAAACATTAAATGTATCGAACAAAGGAAACTCAAAATTCATTGCTTTTCAAAAGATGCGATAAAATGTATGCCGTCTCCTCTCGATGGCCAGAAAGCCACTTAAAACAGTTGGCGTGCAGAAAGATAAACGAGAGAGAAACAAAACGAAATTTGTGATACCCCACAAAATTGAAAAAAAAACTTGCCACATTAGAGAGAAAAGTGTGAAGAAAAGTATCAAATAACTCAGAAACCAAACCAAAAAAAAAAAAAAACAAAACTAATAAAAAATTAAAGTCCAGCGCTAACTGGGCCTGAGGCGCACCCATAAAAACTGGCAACGGTCCATCATAAAGTAGGCTACAAATTTTCTAGATACTCGGCATCCACTTGAAGTGGGGGTTTTGTTTTTCATCTTTTATTTTTTCTCCGTTTTCTTTATCTTTTTAATATCGATGAGCTGTTAAAATAAAAAAGCGACATGAGTCCTTAAGCCAACGAACGAATTAAAAAACGTTTTTTGTTATTATCCAAAAGAATTTCTCTCTTTTTTGTGTAGGTTTTTGGCGGTTACCGCTGTGCTGAGGTCATCGCTAACCACAGGATATGTGTTGAAATGATTGTTAAACAACAAATATTCCACAAGAATTTGAAAAGCCATAATATTTCGATATGAGCGACTCATTAGCATTTACAGCGTTGAAAAAATATTAACGATTTCAACGTTGTCAATAATATGCGGAAACTAATTTCAAAACAGAATGAGTACAAGTATCAAAGGGTTTCTTATACAGAGGCTTTGGAGATTTGACATAATTTTCTGTGTGTGGCAATCAATTCAGTGTCGGACTTAAGCTACTAGTGGGGCCCATAAACTAAAAACTTTTAGCTGTGGGGAATTATTGTTACAAGGCAAGCAACATTACGCGAAAAGCCAAAAAGGCAATATTATAAAAGACTTAACTTTTATATAAATTTTACAAAAGTTTAACGAAATTTAACAGTCATGTGACATTTTATTTCATGTAGAATTTTTTAGTAAAAATATTTGCACGTTTTCATAATTCAAAGTTTAGTATTAAAACACAATATTTATCAAATAGCAGAGTCGTCGAATACATTCAATGCATTCAGAGTTTAATTATTGAGTGAAATCAAATCAAGTTTTAACATTAAATGAATAGGAACGAGTACAAGAAACCAAAATGAAATGTTTGTGACATAGTCGTAGCATTTTTCTGATTCATATTGATAGTCGAATACATAAAACTCTGTTATCAAAAAATTATTTGAATAACTTTTTAAAAATTTTCAACAAACGAAACTAAAATTGTTGGAATATTAGGAGCACTGTAAATATTTACAGTATTTTGAGTATAGATACACCACTTAACGAGTGTAGTCGGATGACTGAACAATATAAGCTCTACTTAAAATATGATTGTTTGAGTATACATAGACTCTATTCATTAAATTTATTGTATTTATTCTATCCATTTCAGTTCTAAACCGCTTTGATAAAACGTAATCCCTCAAATGTCAATTTTCATATATTCATTTCGTTCTCTACTAAAAACCTTCAACAAAACTTGCTCCTTCTTAAAGATAGGATCTTTGCTAACTCAAATGGGTGTGTGTGTGTGTCATTTGAAATTCTCTAAAGGAAGTTGGCGGCAGATTCATCTGCATGAGTGATAGTTGCTACGTGCCCACATGACAGACTGATCAATATGCATATAATAATCGGCGTAAGCTCTCCTGGTTAAATTGTGCGTTTGGGGAATGGGAGACCGCGTTTATAACGGTGTTATGTCGTTAATGTGCAATTGGCATGTTTGGCTACAAGACGCAGCCACAAACTCATACCTGTACTCATACTCTTACATATATTTATCTATGAAAGGCATGTATTCTCAGGTAGGTACACAAACAGCTGCTACGAATTGTGGTTGTTAAATTGTTAATGGGGTAATTCCTTAGGCAGAAGTCTAACTATGTGTACTTAAGAGAAACGAGAGACAGACCTTTCCCTCGTCGGTTCAATATGTTATCTGTTTATGTCTTACATGTTCACTAAACAGCTATAGAGTTAGTTATGGCAAGTGCCAGGGAAAATGTGATTTAATATGAGACAAGATGTTTCAAAAAGTCTTTATGTGTGTGTGTATGTTGAAGGTAGAAGCTTGTGTATACATAAACCTAGTCTAAATGAAAATCTGAAGCCTTTAGATCATTAAATTTCATCTTAACAAGTTGATTAACTTAGTCTTCAAGAAGAAACCTTGCCGAATTTCATAAAATGTTGTTTATATAGAATACCTAGAAGGCAGAAGCAACTAAATTATTAAGATATAAAAACATTGTTGGTGATTTATTGAGTTTAATTGAAAACCTATTGTTTTTCTACTAAGTAAGATTTGGAGTCATTTTGCAGACAAGTTTTTAAAAATTTAGAACGCCAAGTTGAGGTTTTTACTCTTTCCAAAAATTAGAACTTTCGAACTACATTTTAAGTAAGGAATTTAGAATAAACCTTTTAAAAATATTTGGGTTTTAGGGTTGGTTTATTAAACAATTCTAATAAAGAAAAATTCTACACAGTCTACAAAACCTTATCCATCTGTACAAATTTATCAAACTATAAAAAAAGTAATTAAAGTTTAAGTTTAGTTTTGTTTAAACTATAAGTCTTTGCCGATGCAAATGAAATGTTTCCATTTATAAATTTATGTAGTATAATATACTTTTCACTTCAGTTTTAAGCTTGCTATGCTTACGTCCAGACTTTAAATGTGGCAAGAAATTTGAAATGTTTTTTCTATTGTTGACCACTTTGAAACTTATTTGCAAAGATACAAGAAAGATACTCGAAAATAAACATTAAGAATTAATTGTTATAATTATAAAGGTGAGAATCGGACAATAAATCAATATCTTAAAGTCATATGATTCTTTTCACACATACACACACACACAAACACACCCACTTGAAATGTTTTTGTTGTTGTCTTTGTTAGAGTTGGCGACGACATGTTAAAATTCGCGCGCCAATTTAACACTTGTCATTTGGTTTCCTTTACCTCTTCTGTAGACATATGTATATATTATATACCTGAACACATACATACCTTTATGCACACATACCTAGACAACGCGCAGACGTATCATTTTCATTATAAATTTAACTCCGACTGACTGAGGTAGACTGAGGTCTTAGTAGGTTGAAAATGAGAATGGGAGATTTCGGGCGGGTATAAGCAACGAATTTATGACATTTTGATTTGCGTGAAATTTGCTTTTGGCACGCATGCGTTGTCCACATACACCATATACATTGTCGTCCATCGCATCCGGTAATCCTCACAAAGACAGAGAGAGAGAAAGAACCACCACAAACCACCTCTGGCCATTGTCACGTGCTGCTGCTGTCGTCGTTATCCTTTTCGTTCTGTGTCACATTAAATGCGCTTAAAGCGCTAAACCGAAACTGGGATCTGGATTTTGCGATCTGCGATGGTCTCTGGGCCCACCTATGCATGCGTGTGCTTGGCGCATTTAGCGTCGTCGTTGGAGGTGCCAGTACCCAGTGACTGGTGCCCGATGCCAGTGCCCTGTTCATGCCTTTCGCCTTGCATTTTGCCAATTAAAGCGAAATATGCGCGCATGCTCGGTGGAGTTGGACTCCCAGGGTAGACAAAGCGTCGCAGCAACACAATTTTTGACATTTTTATGAGCAGGCAGCGCATATATCAAGTTGGCCTCTCTGCAACGGACTCGAATGGAGACCAATATGAGACTTCAGCAAATAAAGTGTGATGCGGCGCCCACGTAGGTTAAAGGAGGTGGAGATTATATGAACACGGGTTGGTGGTGGCAAGACACTGAGACAAAATTTCATATAGCCTCCAAAAGTATGCAATTCCATTTTGAACTCAGTATTTTAACTGTATTTAAAATCTGGACGGTCTAGTCGAAGCCAAGAACTACCTGTTATCAGTGTTTCCTATTGATTGATTTTCTGTTTTCAGTTGCTTTTGATTTCTGGCAGTGTATGCTAGTGTGAAGCAAATGCCCAGAGGCGCCTGTGCGGTTTCGCGCCTGCGCTCTGTGCATCGACGTCGTCGTCGTCTGCCAAGGGGACATATATCGTGCGAATATTATTTATATACATGTGTTCAGAGTCTCGGCCACAAATGAAATGCAAATATTTATCACGCTTTTTTTCCCCTCGTTACTCTTTATCCCCATCACTCTCTCTCTCTCTCTCTTTCTTCCACTCTCAGTCTATCTACATACATTTGCTTCAGTAACTGACTTATTGACCAAGTGGCCAAAACATCAACCGACAGCAGCAGCTCCTCCACCTCTCTTGGACGTGTTTGGCTTGGCTTCGTCAATAACCAGTGGAAAACAAATTGAACTGTAGGTGGGTGCTGACCACTGGCCTCTGCTGTGTTGGCCCTTGTCATCTCCCGTTGTTATTTGACTCATAAATTTCCTCACAGATTTTTACGTACTTTTTTGTTTTGCGTTGTCTTGTTCTGCACGCTTGATTTGTATGTGCATACATATTTATATTTATATTTATATATGTACATATTGATTTATATATATATATACTTATTCTTTTTGCTGTTGTGGGTTAAAAACCGAAAAAAAACACTTTCCCGACCCTGAGTTATTGAACATGGCTGCGATTTATGACCGCGAATGGTCGTTGGGGTACTCCCTAACCTGATTGGTTGCAATTTTATTTATTTATTTGTTCTGTTTGGTTTTGGTTATGTCAAAATATGTGTGATATGCAAAATAATGAGTTGTTGCGGTTTAAACGCGTTTTGGTATAATATTTTTGCGTTGATAAAGTTTTTCCTGCCTCGCCATTTTTTTATTGCCATTTTTGATGGGTGCCACAAAAAAAATATTTGATTAACTTCTTTTTTTTTCGGGGGTGAAAAGAATAATTGTAGTTGGCTTTGAGTATTGACTTTAAATTGTTATGTCAATATGTAGAATTAAATGAGACAAATTCAACAACAATTAGATCATTTAATTATTTTTATTTAATTTTTAAGGCTGTTTTTTGAGGACAACTATTGTGGGTTTGTATAACGAAACTGTTATAGTTGAAAAATGTTTTACGTGTCAGGAAATTGTAAAATAAAAATACCGACTAAAGTACAAGAATTGACTTGGAGTTAACTCACATAAATGATTCTTCACGGGTGAAATTAACTTTATAAAGATATAATTATGTTGAAAATTGTTCAAATTCTTTTGCAAAACACTTGAATGTTGTGGTTAATTTGAACCATTTTATTTTTAATTTTAATTTTAAATGAACTGTTTCTGTTTTCTTACAAACTTTTCTTCTTGTAGTTATTCGTTAAGCCAACCAAAATTGACTTATTCTTTTCTCGTTAAAATAGAAAATATTACACAAAATTTCGTAATTACTATGAGGTGTACATACATATTTAAGGCAAAAATTATCTATGCCTATTTTTGTTAATGAATAATATCAGAATTCAGAATTTCTAAAAATGTCATTGAAGTCAACTCGCTTTGAATGCATTCAACTTCAAGTTTATTGAGATGGATTCAAGCATAGACATCTGCTATATATTACTATATAATAATGCTAAAAAGATTGCTCTATTATTTTATATTCTATTGATACAGCTAAAAATTAATTAATATACATTTTTGAAAGCATTTTCAAACTATCTAAGTCTGCAAGCTTTACGTATTCATCATTCTCAAAGATAACTGGAACAATCTGAAAAACGTGCGTGCCTTGACAAAAACATGAGATACCAATCAACGACATGAAAATCAAGATAGTGAGAGAAAAGCATAACATAAGAAATATTTATTAAAAAATTACAATGTATTCATTTCCCCCGCCAATCCTTAAGTCTTATGATATGATGATCTGGCTTCAACGATGCGATCTGATGTGATACGTTACCAAAAATACCTTGATGTCCATGTCGATCTCGAAAGTCAAGAAAAAACCTTATGCCCCTTGCCAACTGCACATTAAATTGTGATGCATCAATAAAATTTGCCTGCAGCAAGTTCCCAAAGCCATGCTACGAAAGTGTTAACTTCGAAATATGTTGCCGCTCTATAATTATGGATGGTTTTCGGTATAATTGCGGTAGATCGTTCGGACTGCGGCCGTCTTGGTTTTGTTTTATTTTCATTTTTTTTGTTTTTTTTTGGACCAAGTCCATCAACAACAACATCTCCAGCGACGCATGAAACATCCATCGACTGAGTGTTTCAATCAGAGCCAACAAGCTGACTAACTGACGAGTTGCAGTCCCAGTGGCTGTCGTTGATAGGCCCCATCTCTGGACCCTCCTCTTCCCAATCCCTTTTAGCTTTCATTCACACACACAGACACCGACCATTCCGACACAACGACCCTGAGATCCCGGTGTCGGTCTCAACTTGTATCTGTATCGGTATTATGCACGGCAGCCGCTTCGCTTGAAGTAGCTCAAATTCATTTGTCTAAACCAAAAGAAAAAACGCAAAACACCAAAAAGGCAAGTCAACCAAAAGATGAGGTCTTGGCTGTAGAGCTTTCATCTATACTCTTTCCTTAACTTTTGGTTTCAAATTTTCTTTGACAGCATAGACTTTAAGCAAATCAAATCAACGCGGCAGTTTGGAAAGGCTAAGGTCATTTGGAAATTAAAACGAACCATCAGAAGATGCATCAGATATTTATAACTTTTAGAAACTTTGCAATCCTTGTCCTCTAGATTTAATCTTTCATGTTGCCTATTAGGTAGAGTATTCCAAAAACAAAACTAAAAACAAAGTAGAACGTTGATATAATTCCGGCAATTTGCCCAAAATCTTGAACGACGAGCTCAACGCTTATGAATCATAATCACAAAATTTCTTTGGCCATCTCCCTCTCATTTGGGTGTGAGACGATCTCGATCTTACTGGGCTCTCTCTCTCTGACGATGATCAATGATCTGTAAAGTGTTTTTTTTTTTTTTTCGTTGGTCTCGATGTCGAAGTCTCGGAGTCTGCGACTCCAAATCTTTACCACTTTTCAACTGGAGACCAGAGACCGGAGACTAGCCGCAGGCCAAACGTGCGCTCGCTTTAATTTTCAATATGTCTGGGACCTGGAGACGATGCGACGTTGATGACGGCAACAGCCACTGCGACTGGCGACTGGGTCAATGCTGATGGCTTTTTGTTTTTATGGCAGACATATAGGCACCTTACAGCTAATTTAACAACAACAACAAAAAAAACCTAAAACAAAAAAGGTTTCTGGTATACTTGTATATTTCTTTTGTTTTTGGGGGGATATTTATGTTAAGAGTTTGTGAACTGAATTTATGTTAATCTTGAGGCAAAGGTATGAAAATTTTCTTGTTTGCATACCTATCACCTTTTCTTGCGGGCAGATATCATTTTAAGGCCATGGTATGAACTAATTAAGTTATGATTGCCTATAGAAATATTTTGTAAATTAAATAAAATTTTTGAGTATGTTCAATTTGTAGTTATTAGATCCTGAAAACATTTTTTTTATATCTATTAAAATTAAATTAAGACTGCCATACGGTCATAGGCAATTAAGGACATCTTTAATACATGTATTCTATGGTTAGTGCTGGTAGCTTGAAATTCTGCTTATAAATAATAACTTTACTGAGGGATTTTGAAGTAATTTTGATTTAAGAATCCAGAATATGCCCTAGAAAACATTCCCCAATCGAGCTTTCTTTTCCCTTTTCATAGGACAGACCCGTGTCAAATTAACTCATGATTTTCTTCATACAAACAATGTTAGTTTTTTGAGACTTCATTGCTAATATTAATTCTTTAAGCTAATTTAACAACAGAAAATATGAATTTGGAAACTTTTTTACATTTCCCTAAGAGACTTATTTAAGAATAAATCGTATTAAGAACGATAAATCGTCTGTCTCTCTACCAACAATCTCATTTTGATCAGAAAAGTAACTACCGTTCATGAACGATAATGCTAAAAACTACAGAATATTAGTAAAACTAAAAAACACAAAGAGAAGCGCTTTGAGACAGCTTTCCTGGCATGCAAATGAGAGTCCTAAAGCCCGATGAACTGGCTTCAACTTTGTTTCAGCTCCTTTGTCATTGTCTTGTGAGGCTCTATCTATCCGTTTGTCTGTCCATCTGTCTGCCATTGGTCCACGTATGTACATATGTCTGTTGGAAGTTAATGGCAATAACTGCACACATTCCAACAACCATTTACGCAATCATTAAGCACGAAACTAATTTGTGGGCCCCAGAGATGCATTTCAATGTGATAGCTCAGACTTCTGAAGTTGTTGGATATGTTGGCATGTTGCACGTGTTGGCCAATGAAGATGGCATGGCCAGTGACAGCCTCACCAGAAGCAGGCATCTCCCAAGTCCAAGCAAATGTAGAATTGTGCGGCATAAAACACTTGAATTATGCACAATTATCTCAGTGGCAGAAAGAGAAGGTGTGATGATGATGATCGCTGTCTCAACAATAAAATAGCAAAAATAATTGAAATGTAATTTTTGTAAATTTGTGTTGAAGTCCCGATTGAAACATCATCAACATTGCCACCACCATCATCATCCTCATCATCATCATCGTCGGCATGATACTAATTGGAGTTTTTGGTTCAAAACTCACGGCGTCCAGACACTTGTTAATCAAAATTCCATAAATTTAAACATTTAACGCTGCATTTTTGGATGCTCAATGGCATGGCGAATGCTACCAACTCTTGTTGCCACTGCGGATAACTGGATGGCTGGCTGGCTGATGTCTACTGCCTGCCTAGGAAGCATTCATCAATCGATGTTTGAATGCACCTTCGAAAGATATGAGAATTGTGCGTGGCAAAATACGCGTGAAATTGTAATTGGTTGCATTGAAATTGTTGTATGCAATTATCTTGATTAGTAATGGAAATTTCTCTTCTTCCTTTCATTTCATTGCTTTCAGTCGTTGAATGTTTAAGTTAGTGGTGATGGCAAACTAATTGACTTGACTGTATTGATAATTTGTTAAAATGCTTAATTTCAATTTGCGAGCAATTGATTTATTTATTCATAGTTGTTCAATTTTGTATTTTTCGTTACCTTTCCAAAGAAAGGCGTTTCAGTATATTGTTAAGTGAAAGCACTTTTCTAAAAATTAGAATTTTCCTATCAAATATATTAAGGAAATCTTATTGAAAGCAGTTTTACAACTTTCCAAAAGTTCTGTTTATAAATTAAATCCTTTCGTCAACTCATTAATTGGTTTCAGTGTAACAGTAAATAAAGTAAGCGAATTTGATTCAAAATTAAAAATAGGCAAATTGATTTTCATAGGTAAAGAATGTTAAACAAAGTTTAAAACGTTATTGGCACGATTCTTTAATTTGGTTAGCTTTGTTTGGCGTCTGCGTTTTATAGCTTATTGTAAACGGTTTGAACTAAGCTCATCTATTTTATATTTTTATGACTTTATAACGAGCCATGTCATTGGAACCAGTTTAAAATTTTGAATGTATTTAGAGTACGTAGAACATATGATATACATATGTATGTATATAACAAAAAGATTTGAAATTCGTTAAACAATGGCATAGATAAGCATCTGAAATTGGTCCTATCAACACGTCAAATCGTTTTTAATAAAGTGCAAAATACGTAAGAGACTAATAAAAAAGTTGCATTACCGGTATTATTATTCGATGGGGATGTCAAATTTGATTTGCCCAGCTATGACACACAAAACAATTTCCTTTCACACACTGAAAAATTAATATAAAAATTATTTAAAAAACGGAACGAAAAAAATAAAATAAAATAAAATATATACACAAACAGAAACAACAAAGACAACTGATACAAAAACCATAACTTTGCCACTTTACGAGCAATTAATTTATGCGTTGACAATTCTAATGACTTTTGATATATGTATTTATGTATGTATATATTTTTTCTGTTGCTGAGATTAATATTATACATACATATATACAGACAAATAGTAGGTTGGTCTATATGCATGGAGCGTGTGTTGGCTGTTTGGATTTGAACAAAGCGATAATCAACCTGAAAATACCATACATATGATATTAACAATCATAAAATGTATTGAAATGTTAGTTGATTTGATTAAAAACCGCTGTGAATGCCTAACACGGCTTCAGATTGCATCGTAATTTGATATTGTGTTAAAAAGCAATGGCTATGAGCTGTTCACTCTGTGATATCACGATTCGGAATGATAGACAGAATTGAGGAAGGAAACCAGTTTTTTTTTTCTCTCTTAAATGCTCACAAAATTTCGATTCAAATTGGGCAACTATTTCAGTTAAATGCTTGATATATGAGAATGGAAGTGATTGAATTGTATCTTTTGATTACCAAATTGTTAAAGACCATTAATTTTGCTAATATTTCCCATATTCTCCTCTAATCATAAGCGTTTGATATTGACGTGGCGGATATGGAGTTTATTGAATATGTGATGGCAACACTGGCTAACACAATTTCGTAACAAGTAAGTAGTTTAAGAAATGGAAGGAACTTAGATATGGATAGATATCCTATGTTACAATGTGATTTGATCTACGTTTTATATAGTATGTATCGAACAACGAAATTAAAAGTCAGGTCATTTCGGGGGGACACTAAATCAAAATGTATTGAACTTTATTGTTACAAGTTAAGTTCTTAAACAGATTTGGTTTTAAATAAACAAAAAAAAAAACCTTAATTTTAAAACATAAAGGCTATAAATATTATCTTTTATTGGCCGTATTGGCGAACTTTTTGATTGAATACAAAACTTTTTGTTTGCTGCCTGGATGAATAAAGCACAAGATTATCTTGCTTTTTGACTACATTCCCAATATATTTGGATTTTACTATATCTATTTCTAAACAGTTAAGAACTCCACGTCGGACAAAATGGGCGTCAAACATGTAAAAATTCCCCTGAAAATATATTGCAAAATAATCCAAAATGCATAAAAAAAACAAATTGTTTATACATTTTATAATATCTTATTGTTAGAGACTTGAATAGTCCACTAATACACATATTAACAATTTATTTGACCTAAAACCAAATAGCATATCTTTTCCCTAAAAGTATGCAATGGCCCACAAAAATAGTTATTGCTTTTAACCCAAATTCAACCTTTAAATTTCTCTCAACGTATTGATTTGATTTAGGTTAGATGCAGCGGTTGCAACTAGAGTCCTAAATAGAACTAATGTTGTCCATAGTGTTGCGGTTCAGACCAAGCATCTGCGCTGTCAGTCTATTGCTTCAGATGGTAATGGTTTTCCACCGCTCTATTTCCGCATTGCTAGCAGCGAGTTTACACGATAGCAAAGCTAAGGAGATTGGACCGTCTTTGTCAGCTGGTCTGCCCATTCGTTGCCATCGATTCCCTGATGACAAAGTATCCAGTGGATGCACACGTTTTTACTGATGTTTAGAGTATCCACGGCACAGCAGCTTGTCAGGACAGTTTTCGAACAGAGTATTGATAGAAAAGTGAATAATTAAACAATTAAACTAGTCGGTTTTATAAGATTTTGTAAGTTAGTTAGGCTTAGATTACTAAGCTATAAGATATTTTATAACTTCTTACAAATCATAAAAAATATGTTTAAAATAAATAAAAAAATAAAATAAAAAACAGATTTGAAAACAAAAAGTAAAGTAAAAGATTTATGAATATTTCTTGGATTTATTTTTAAATGTAATATTTTATATTTTGAATTATATGAATTTTTTAATCTCTCTCTCTCTCTTGCTGAATGAAATGTACAACTTTGTTAACTAGTGTTACCATTTAACATGATTGCGATTTCTACCAAAGCCATCGTTAGCAGTAAGTGAAACAATTTAGTTGATGTCGACTAAAAATATTACGATTTTTAATACATTGTAATGAAAATCCATTTTATAAAAATTCAATCAAAAGTAATTTGAATTTCAGTGAAAATTTAGTTTTTGCCAAAGATCTTTTGGAAAGAGAAGCATTATATCCCAAATGAAGCAATTCCAAATAGTATTGAGTATATATATAAAAATATTTAAAGACCTAAGCTTCAGCTTTAACTTTGTATATACAAATGAAGATGTGAAGCATCTTTCATTGTGTTTTATGGTTTTGAAAGCGGTTTTTAAATCAATTTCTGCGAAGTGCCACCACTGGGCACTTGGTGCTAAATCAAGCGAAGCGCCCTAGTTTTGACATGTGTGCAACTTTGTCGTCGCTTTTGCCATTGAAATTACATTCAACAGAATAAAGAAAAGAAAACGAGTGAGAAGAAGAAGTATTATGAAACATATGAAGGGTGAAAAAAAATATGATTTCATAGCCTGTCATAAATGTCGGCAGCAGCGGCGGCGGCGGTACTTTTGGAACAGCAAAATTTTCAACTCCAAAGTCAACTGGTCGCCATTCCAATGCGCCGAACATCATCAAGTTTTGCTTGGGCCCTCTTAAACAATTTGCAGCATCTTCATCTGGAGCTTTATCAAAAGGAGCAGAAGCAGAAACATCAGCATCGGCGGCTTCGTGCTGGAGAGCGCGTTATTATGATCTTTTAATAGCCCGCAATTTTCTCACCTCGCAAAGTGTGAATATTATGGTGTAATTGCATCAACGCATCAACTCCTACCAATTTCGGGCTAAGGGCTAAGACGGGCCGGGCACCAATTGCCCAAAACGTTGGACTTCGTTCGTCTTCGACTACGAGTATCATCATCAACAGGCAACCTTAGCAGCAGCATCATCCACAACCACATCCACCTATGCCGCCAGCCTTGCCTCATCATAACTTCTGTTGGGGCCGCCGCGCCACTCTTTTTGGGTTAAAAGTTCTGTTCGGGTTTGGCTTGGCTTGCGGGGCGTTGATTGTGGTGCAACTCCTTCTTTTCATGAATCTCTTACCCTTTTTGGTTCCCCCTTCTATAATTCCCTCTTCATTGGCCTTGTATATTGCCGACAGGTTCATGTTACCTGATGGGTCGTCCTCGTCTTCGTCGTTCGTTTCCTCCTTCCTTTGTCGATCGATGCCTTTTATGAAATTATGGCAATAGTGCGTAATTATTTTTTGTGCTCTTAATTTCCGCAAAAATCATAAAAAGTGAAGGGACTAAGTTGGAGGTTACTTTATTGAAATTATATTTCTCTTGACTCTTCCACAATGATCCCTTGTAGATGTGACCATAGATAGACGGAATTGATCATGTGAAAATATATGTTAAAAGTCAGCAATTATGATGATGCCACATTAACTCACCATTAGCCATTAGCTTGTCCCTTTCTGAAGTGTTTTGGCTGTTGTTGTTAGAACTTCAACTAGTTGTAACGTCTATATCAAACCAATTAGAAATTACAATAACCTGCACATACTCCATTCAGGTTGCTCTAATTTGCTTACAAGGCAACCATCAAGCCATCGCGCAGTGCCATCGACACGCATTAGGTTCACACCCAGCAACATTCTACTTTGCACATCGCACACACTCACACTCACACACACACCCAAACACACAAATTGTCGCGGTTGCTCCGAAAAAAAAAACCAGAACTTCCTAGCAGAAGAGCATTTCCATGCTACCATGCTCCATGTTGTTGCTGTTGCTGTTGATACCAATTTGATGGCATAATTTCAACATGCCCTGCAGCCATATAAATTTGTATGTTGCTGTCGTTGCCATCGAGCGATTGTTGTTGACTGCCGCACGTCGAAGATGTGGCAAATTTAATGCCAAACCCAACAGCAACATCAACAGCGGCGGCTACGGCGGCAGCATAGCATCCTGCTCCAGTTGCCAGAACCTGGACGGGATTTCAATTATATGCCCAAAAGGTACATCAACATGACTGGGGTATGGAGTTGGGGCTGGGGTTCGGGGTTGAGGTAATGCTTTGGCTTCTGCTTCGTTCAGCTGCTTGTCTTGCAACAGGCCGCCGCTGCATAATTGCTCTGGCACTCACACACAGTGTTCAACAACAACAAATGCTGCATTGTGGCCAAGCCATATACTTTTCGTTACGCTTTTGTTATACCTATTAATGGGGAAAAATGGCCAAAGTATATATTAGTTCAGTCTACACTTCTACACAAGTGGGCAGAGAATGGAAAGAGAGAATTCTGCAATTCGGTGAGCCTTATTTGCTTAGAAACGGAAATGTTTCACTTTTACAGCTGGACTAAATGAAAATTAGTCCATGGGTACTATAAAAATGCAGACTTTTGGACATATTTTCAAATATTTGCAAATAAATCTATGTGTGGAATTGGGAGTATAGTTCTACTATAATATAAGGCCAATGGATATAGAAGCTTACTCGCTTTTGCTGAAATTTAGAAGTATTATAATTTAATTTCTGAAATTTTCAAACAATTCTCCGGCTTGAAAATGTTTCCCAACTGCTCCCATTCAAAATTCAGGTCTGTTTCTGCTAATAAACACAGAGAATCTAAAAAGGATATAATAACAAGGAGTTAACGAGAGCAAAGGCTGTTTATTAATAGGTATTAACTGTTCGTATTGCTTTTCTCATCTCTTGCAGATAATTATGATTTCCTATAGTCTGGCTTAGATTGTCTGGCCACGCTTGATGACCCCCGGAGGTGTTAAAAATTGGAAAATGCAAATCCTAAAGGCCGTAGCTAACACATAAAAATAATTTATTTTTCGCTAGTTGCACTTCTAAGTCACCGCTTGCCCATTGCCACAGTCATGAATGAATGAATCAAGTCCGGTTCCAATCCTCTGAGCTCCGTCCAACTTCACACAGTAGCTGATACAATTGTCATTTGGCGGTGCCTTGCTGCTGAAAAACCACAGTCAAAGGAAAGATTTATGCCTCCTTCTTTCTCTCTCTCTCTTTCTCTCTGTCTTTGCAGCGTTTTTCGCTACTGGTTTTCCATACCGCAAGGGTTTTAATTTCACGCCAGAGTCGCCAGCTTTTTTCTTCTGTCTGGTTTCGTCGTTTCCTTCACTCTGTGAGCTCTTTGCCTTGCTTCGTAGTTATGTTGTCTATTATTGGCTGTCAATATAAATGTCAAAATTCGACTCCTAATAGCCTTGCTGGTAGGTCTTTGTCTTAAAGCCGGCTTTCGCTTACAGAAACAAAAATTTAATTAAAACATGTCTACCTACATTCATATATAATCGTTATTTGCCAAGAAAATTGAATTCAATTATAAAGATTTTTGGTGGCATAAACAAACCTCAAGGCTAATTAAATGCATTTTCAATTAGTTTCCCATTCGAAATACTCAATTCTCATTGGAGAATGAGTTTAACTCTGCATAATCTATGCATATACATACATATATAATTTGGGGTAACACCCACCCAGACATTCGCACACCCACATTCACGCACACACTCACACACAGAGAACATAAACGCTTATTTTGATCGTAAAAAAAAACGAGCTAAAGTTGTTGGTAATTTGTAAAAGAGAGCGTCGAAAAGTTTCGCGGCACAAAAGTGGGTATCAAAAAATAAAACAAAAATGTTGTGTTATGTTGTGCCGCCATTTTGTTTGTCGCAAACCATTTACATATGTATGTATGTACATACATATACAAATAAATACTCTTATATCCCAATATAGTCATATATAAAATAGTAGGGTGATTCAATAAACAGTTTTGATAGAGCTTTCTGAACGAGATACTAGGAAATTCGTCTGAAATGCAAACGTGTATGGGTGTACCAATCGATTATAGCATTAATAAGGAGCTTTGAGGATGGCAATTTAATATATGTACCTCTCTAGCTTGTTAGTTAGTTTTGGAGTAAAAGATTAATCATTTATTAAAATTATTCATTTTTTTAAAGCTAATTTGTTTATTTGCCTACTTTAGCAATAAGTTGGCAATCCAAAAATTAACAAATAAAGATCCTGTTTTGAAATCTATGACAAAAAGTAGATACTCAAAAGGTTAGAACACTCAAAAACTTTTACTTTAGAGATAAAACTTCTTTTTTGCATAGGTTTATTATAATCTATCTAAATACATATGAATTTAAGAGCATTCTCAATAGGTCAAGTTGAAATCTTTAGCCAATATATAAACCGTTTACGTTAACTCGAAAATCTGTAATTGTATTTTCACTGGTTCCCTTATTTACTTTAAACTATGCATTCATAATTTTTGACTTTGAGCTAAAGCTTCCGGTTATTTATTGGACCACAGCAAAAGGAACAATTGTCTGTATTTTTTGCTCTTGAAAGAGTTTCGTCTCTAGTTCAGTCTCGATTGACAATGAAAGTGCCCAAAAAGTATAAAAATATACATGTGCATATGCGAACACAAAAACGCAGCAATAAACACATTCAAATCTTCGGTAACTTTTTGAGTAGTTACTTTTTGAATTACTACTCATTTCAATGCATTTACAAAATTTTAAATAAACAAAACCAAATGAATGAATGGCGGAATCATTCCAAAACATAGAGTATTCTGAACATTTACAGTTCTTTATGTACTCATTGTCAGATGTTGAACAATTACTATGAGATTTCATTCATTATTTATGCATTCGATTCATCATGGGACTAAATGTGTCAAACGTTGGTTTAAATCTTTTTATGAAACTTTCTAGTGTGTGCTTAGTATTGAAACACTTTTTTTATTTAATAAGTTAAATTAGTAAATAATTTTAACAGAATGTCCAATGGCTTGCCCGAAATTTCGATTTTCATTCTGTTTCGTGCCACCCTAATGTCGAGGCAATATTGAAGTACTCCTTGTTTGGGTGTAGAAAGGGTTTTTGATAAACTTTTTTGACATTATATGGCAACAGCCAACACTGGCAACTACGCCACCCAATTGAACCATTTTTTGGCAACTTCTTAGTCTCGTAGTGGGTGTAAAAAAGTTGAAAGCAGACTTAATGGCGCCACTTGCGCTTAAAATTTATTTTATGATGCGCATGCTAAGCCACAGTTGAATTTTAAAATACACTCATCTACACACACACACACACACACACACACATAAGCTTTCGCTATGCATCGTCCTGGCTGCTTATCCTTGGGGGAACGCGTCCTCTTTACGCCCGTAAGGGAAAAACTCTTTCGAAAAAGTTTCGCGCTACTTTTGTTTTTATTTTTCTTTTTTTATTTAGCCATGCGTTGGGTCGTTTTTGGGTTAAGTAAAGGATGGAGAGGGGGCTTGGGGGAGTGTGGAAAATGGCATGTTAGCATGTGCCTTGGCTGTCAAGAACGCTGCGGGGCTTAACCAAAAGGATTTATGTATCAACGCTTTAAAATTTGGCTCAGATAACGCGCGTTTAATTGGCTCAGGGAGCGTGTGCAGACCGACTACGGGTGGGTCATGGGTCATGGTTTGTCTTGGGTTGGTCTTCTTGTCTCTTGGGCGCATATGATTTGAGCTTGTTCCTGGGTATTCTTTTTGTTTTTTTGGTGTGTGTGGTGAGTGCCTCAAATGATTTTTAAAACTGTCTATATATTTGTGTGGATGAGAGAGAGACAGAGAGAGCGCACAGCTTATCAGAGTTTTTGAATATTGAGTGTCGACCCGGGGTAAGTGCAAAAGAATAAGGTTACGATTATGGGGAGTTAAAAGTTCTATCGAGTCTTTCGGTTAAAAATAAAATAACACGCCAAGTAATATATTCTTTAGTTCAATAAGATGCTTTAAAGTCTACAATATCTTTTTTAATTAATTACACTTTAGGCTTTAATCAAAAATGCTCCTTAATAAAGTAAAAAAAATCATTAGTTGGGCTTTAGAAGGCACTTTCACTCATCTGGGGCAAACAAGTTGCTAACATACTAACCCATTATATAGTTATCAAAGTCAGATATAAATATAGCTTGTTATATGTTGGAATTGTCTTATCTTTTGAATCATTTTTCAGTTAAGATAAATCCATCTTCTAACTCTCCAAATATCTTATCTAAATTAAGTTTAAAATCTTCAATCCACTTATGGCCCATAAGAATTATTTATTTATTAACATTTCATAGAATGAACATCTTATGTTATATTTTAATGGCATTACCAGCCTTGTGATATATTTAAGTTTTATGTGCTCCCGTTACGCTTTAATAATCAACTTTGTGAGCTATTTTTTCTCTCTTTGCTTTACCTTGTCCATAAAAAAATCGGATTGTTAGTCAAAAATTCCCATCCAAACAGGTGAAAGGAAGGCCTTATGACCTTGATGGGCATTTCAAAATCAACTTAACACTTAATACAGAGCACCTATTCTTTGAATGACAAAAGTTCTTAGACAACTAAAAAAATTAGTCTTTCCACATAATCAAGTCATAATATTTTGATATGTTTTGTTTGAAATAAGCAGCTTATTTAAACAAAAAAACTAGAGCTCAGATACTTTTGTGCCCTAATCAGCTTATGCACAATTGACAAATTTTTGGCTAGCTAAAAAAATAAAGTGTTAATATCGAATCAAAATCAAATGAAATCACTATGCAAAACAAAGAGCTACTTAACATACGCAAAAAATAAAAAAAAATCAAACGAAAAATATATGGAAATCATATGAAATTAACTAAAAAAAATGGATGGAAACGCTAAGCGTAGTTTTCAAACATGAAAATACACTTTAAAAGACGATAAAATCAAATAAATTAGAATTTAATTAAACTAAAAGCCGAAAACGTTTGAAATTCTTTTGCATTTCATAAGCGGGCAGTAAAAATGTCAAAATATTGTGCTTGGCCCAACAAAAAGCTGTCATGCTGTCAACCATTCAGCTCGTCTCATTGTCATTCCGTATCGGCCCCCCAACCGCACACCAAACCCCACACCAGGCCAGCATTATGACCAACTTCATAGCTGGCCAGCACTAGAGGCAGGTCCAGGTCCAATCGTGGCCCATTGTTGTGAGCTCTTCTAACGCCTCACTAAACAACATGAGCTTATGTCCGTAAACCTAATGAACGGATTAACTCGACTTGTCTGTCCATCTATCTTTCTCTTTTCTCAATGTGTGTCCAAGTCCGATCTTACATCGGATCAACAAACACACACACACACACACGAGTGTGTGGCAAGGTGATAAACTTTGATATTTTAATGATATTTTCAACAAAACGTTCGTTGCACATAAAAATTTTCTCATCTCTTCGTCTGTGTGGTACAGGCAAAACCAAATTGTAACTGTTCAGTTAAATCGGCTTTTGCTTTATAGTTCCTCTTTATCTCAATCTCTCTTTCTCACTCTCTCCTTTGTCTCTTACATCACCCTCACTCTAACCAATTCCGACTTCCACTCCGTTGGCTTGATTTTTTTTTTTTTTATATTGTATGACATCGTTTGGTATTTGGTATGGCATTAAACTCATTTTACAGGTGTTTTATAATTTATGAGCTGTAAAAATCTCAATTTTTACCATCCACATCTTGCACCATCTTTTGATATATGGGGAAAGGGTGGGGAAAAAAAACTGTGATCTATAATAGTTAGATGGATGGAAGGCATTAGAAACAGATATACAATAGATCACATCAAGAATGGTGCTGTTAAAAAGAGACTTTTAAATTAAGAGATATAGGTACATACATATAATATCCAAGAAATTGGCAAAACAAAGTATATCAAATTTGATCAAAAACTATTTTCCGTAATCTTCATCATATTATATTTTCGTCAAACTGTATTTTAGACAATGTTTAAACAATTCAAAATAGTTATATCTTTGTGTCAAGACCATTTGGCTTATTTTAAAATGTTATCAAACACTTTGAAATAATTTTTTGTATGTATCATGATGGCAACGATATTGGAATTTTTAACATATTAATGATGATGATTAGAAATAACAAATTTCAAAAAATATCATTCGCAGCTAGTTTTAGTTTAATACAATTTTCATTTCCAGTTAGAAACCTCTCTTAATTTCTAGTTATTAGTTTAATACAATTTTTTAGTTGTAATCAAAAAAATGGGTATGAACACAACTATATTAATTATTTGTCTCATAAGAAGTCACTCTAATTAAAGCAACTTTAAGGCTCTACGTTTTATAAACAAAAACTTTTCAAAACATTTAAAACTTCGTAAGACATTGAAAACGTGTCATTAAGAACATTCCACAATCGATCGTGTTGAGTTACAAAAAAAAAAAAAAAAAAATGAAAATTTAAATACTACTCATCAATGAAATGTTTCACAGAATATGTAAATAACACATTTTATTATTCATTTGGAAACTCAATCGTTCCACTATCGATCATCTGACAAACTTCCCATAACAAACGCCTCAGAAAAACTAAACAAAAAATTTGAATATTTTTTTCGTGTAACACGAACCGTTTGGCATTTCTTTCTCTACAAAACTACAACTACCTACTTCTTTAGTTTTTTTTTTCGTTTTTATGGCAATATAAACGCGACGATTAAAACGTAAAAATCAACATTTAAAATCATGTTCGGTTTAATTTCAAATCGAATTAATGCCAGCCAGAAAGAAAGAAAGAGAGAGAGAAAAAACCTAGCTGAATATGGGCAACCGAGCGGCCTATCCACAGCCATGTCAGACAATCAACTTAACCAAGTTAGTCAACCGGAGTTGGTCATTTCATTCAGCGGCTAATAAAATGCCTGAGTTATCCACGTCGTGAGGGGCATGGCACATCATTAAAATCAACGTTTACATAGAGCAAAACATCAATGCAGACAACAAAATTTTTGTAACTGCAGATAAAAATCAGCAAAGCGCGCAAACCTAACAAACTGAACAAAAGTGTAGAAGATAGAGAGAAGTAAAAGAAACAAAAAATATTATTATATTGTATAATTTACATTTGAAACAACGCAAACACGAAGGTGGCATCAAAAGTGGACTTGGACTTGGTCTTGGTCTTGGAGTAGCCAAATGGAAAGCGTTGGTCAAGATTGCTCACATCCTGAGATGTTGCCGCTGCTGCCACTAGCTTAGCTCATTTACAATTCCAATTATGCACAACATTTTCTAATTACACGACGATCAACGCTGAGACTGAGCAACTGGGCGAGAGGCCGACGATCGGCGTACATCAACGCCATGGCCAAGACGTCGTCGAGCTGATTTCATTTGACTACCACACCAAGGCGTGGGCTGCTGCTGCTGTTGCTGTTGCCATTGCCATTGCCCGTTGGTCATCATCACCTTGCCTCCTGCTACCTCCTCCTCCTCCTATACCCTCACAGATCATCTCTTCTCTTTGCGGCTTAATTATCGTATATATTTAATGTGCAGCTAATTGTGTTGCAATCATATTGCCGTACACTGTGAGCAAGTATTTGAATTGCCATGCACTTAAAATTATACATATATATATGTTGTATTTTTTTTGCATTGTGCATTTTCATTTCAATTTCAATTTGAACATTTCTGCTTTCTGTTTCCTTCTTTTATTACCCATACGCCTGGGTAGAGTATGTATAGACTTTGGTAGCATGCATCATTTTGCTGCTTTTCCTTCTTTTGTTTTTTGTGTTTTTTCTTTTCTTTTTTCAACAGCTGTTAAATTAGTTCAACACTTCAGTTGACGGCATGTTCCATTGGCATGACATTCAACTGACAGTTGGTAATCTCTGGCATGTTGGCAATTTCTGACAGACGAACTGACGAAACGACAGAAACAAGGCATAGCGGATGAATGGAATGATCCTACTGTAAAAGCAGACAAAAACCAAAGAAAAAAATACACTGCAAAAAGAGCCTCATCCAATGAACTAAAGTAACTTGTGTTAAATTTATTTATTAAATTTATTTGTCGACACAACTCGATAGATATTTGCCATAGCCATTAACCCCAAATGAACGAGAAGGATTTTTGAGTAATAATGACTTCAAATTTTCTTCAAGGGGTTAACTCAAAGTAATGACATAATGACATTTTAAGGCCATGTTAAGTTGAAATACTTAAGTAGTTTGCTTTTTAAAGAATTTGAGTTTGAGCAATAGATAGCATTTGCTTGAATTAAAGGCTAGTGGTGAGCTAATAATTATATTTTGCTCACTAAAAGCCGCTAAAATTGCTTGTAAACTTGTAATTGTTTGGTACTCTAGAGATGTTTACTTTCTTTTCTTGGGTACCCCAGAAATGTCTACTATCTTTACGCCCATGCCCAGCAAATTTTTCTGAATACGTCCTTCAAAATCCTCGCGACATCTATCTTATTTAAATTTGTTTCTCTAAGTGTAAGTACATACATAAGCATTCCTCAAGTTCAAGTTGTTGCATGCGTTGCTGTAACAAATAAAATTGTTGCATTTAAGTGGTTACAACAACAACGCCTAGAACAAGCAATTCTTGGGCTAAATTTTCTTTTTTCTTTTTTGGTTTCGATCTGGGCTTATGCACGCACTTGCCATATACATACATACATAAAAGTATGTAACCTGATTACCTGGGGCTGCTTGTAAATTTTCACGTTGATGTTTTTATTATGATTAACATAAAGGGTGTGGCTATGGGTGTGGGTCAGCTATCTGGATTATCGAAACAGCAACAACAACAATTATTATGTTGTATTTCGTGGCCATTTGCCATTTGCTGCTGCCATCTCGGGATCCCTGATGGCGTAGGTGTCAATGGTGAGCGTTAAACATTAACGGTTACCCCTACAATCTTCTCGTTGTGAAAAAGTCAATATGAAAGCATTTTTCAATACGAATCAGGCAGACGCAACGTCGACCACATTGAAAACCACCTGCTGCGAGCCCAAACAATGAGGAAGAGGAGAACTGCTACGACTCTTCGAAGGAGTCTCTGACATTTTGACTGTGGTGCCACAATGAACACGCCATAAAGCAAAAGTCAAACAAAAAATTAATAATAAAAAAACGTAGACTGAAGTTTCTTTTGCAGTTGGCCTTTTTTGCATGTCGAACGATCGATCAAAATACAAACGAGGGTAAAGCAAAAGCCTCTACCTGACCCAAGCCAGCAACAACAGCAGCAGCAGGGCCATCAAATGAAACCAGTGTACGGAGCAGAAGCAGCAGCAGCAGCACCAAGAAAGCCAAAGCAGCTTACTCATATATCCTTTTTGGCCAGTCTCTGTGGGTTCAATGGTGGAAAGAACAAGAATAACGCTTTGGCATTAAATGCGCATATAAAACTGTCAAATTGTGTTGGGGCTGGTTAAAAATTATGAGCCTTCATTAGCGTTCGACTTGTATGCAGTTTGTTAAGTGAAATTGAAAACAACCTTTCGATTTGGACCTCTGGACTTTTTATATTCTTGTTCTTTTTTTCCCTTCTCTACACGATTTAAGGTAAAAATCGTTGGTACATATTTTGGGTCTAATGCAAGTGTTGACAGCTTATTAATGTCCGGCCATAAATACCAGCTTTAAAAAAAGGGAAATAAGAGAAACATAAGCAAACAGTGACTGCGAATCACATACAAAAGTAGCAACTCTGTTGCAATTTTGGCAATTTTCAGAATTTCAATTTATAATAGCTTCTTTATTTTGGTTTGGTTACTTTGGTTTCTTCACGTTGTAATTGTTAAATTTTAGGAATAAACTATCATTCTATCAATTTCTTTGTTTTTCGGGTATGTATTTGAAATAAATTAAAGTATTAAATTAGTTTGTTTTGTATATAAACCTTTAGGTGGATTCCACGTTTGTTTTAAATTGTTGTACGGGTTTATCGATGGATTAATTTTTGTTCTTGATCAGTTGTAAAGCGTAAAGAAAACATTATTTCAAGTATCCCACTCGACTTACCCAAATCCGTCTTGCAAATTAATGGGGTTCCAGAAAAAAATAATTCACGCTTTTTCAAGTGTATTTTCTATCTTTACTACATTAAGAAGTAATTTTAAGTTTTTCATACCCTTGCAAAAAGAGTATTTTAATTTTGGTCAGAAGTGTGCAACGCATAGGAGGAATCATAATAAATAAAATACATATGTATACATGTATGTTTATTGTACACACACAAAGTACATATAAGTATAACGTTAGTGTGCTAACAGTTCAATCGGTTTTTCGAATTATGGAACTGACAGAGGGCATAGAAAAACAAATCTGTTCAAATACTAAGCGGTTTTTTTTTGTAAGGGAGATAACCCAATCAATAAATATATCGATTTTTAGTCGATTATTCTCATTGTGCCATTATTTGAGGCGAACATAAATTTAGTTCATGTCATCTGTAGTTTGAACGAATTGACTTATCGAAATCGAAATAAGTAAAAAATTGCTCTGAACATTTGTGCTGCTGCAGAAAATTTAAGCTGACTTGCCGAAAACCTTGTAAAAAACCACTCAAAGAAAATTACATAATGTTAAAGTTGGACCCATCTTATCTTGGTAAGTTGATTAATAAAAACCTATAATGTTGTTTATCAGGCAACCACAATGATTTCATGCGGATTCCCATTACAGTAAAAGGCCACTATGTCAAGAACGGGTTGTGGTTCACCGAAGACCATATTCCAGTGCGAAAGTTATTTCTCTCCAACATCCCAGAATATATGAAGGAGGACATCTTAGTTGAACATTTTAATAGTTTTGGGAGTGTCATAAGTGTTCAGCTCTTCGACAATGCTACACAAAAATACGAGCCTAATCGGACATTGTCCAGGGTCTATGGCAGACAAAGGTATCGCGTCACAAACACTAGTTCATTTCATAAAGAGCAGCGAAAATGCGGATTTGTTCTCTTTGCCAATGCTAGCGATGCGACCAAAGCTTTGGAGATGAAGATGCACCACGTGAATGACTATAGAATCTATGCCATTGTTGCCGATAGTTGGCATCAACCGGACTTGTATGAGACTTCAGAGCCCCCAATTTCTAGCGATCAGTCAGGGGAGGCGAACATTTTTATGCTCAATGATGATTGCCTATCAAGGATTCTAAAATTTCTTCCATTGGCGGATCAAGTCCACTTCCAACATGTTTGCATGCGCTTTCAATCTGTGTATCACCTAACTGCACGATCCATACATAAATCGGTCGATTTGCAAAAATTGAACAATTTAACACTTTTGGATATTCGCGAATTTTTTCGCATTTCGGGGCCATATGTGAAGGATATTAATTGCAATTCGTCCTCAACATTTGATAAGCGATTGTTGAATTATTTTGGAAGGAATTGCATAAACTTGAAGTCTTTGGAACTTTCGAATTCCGATTTGAGTACGAAGAACATGTTTAAAATATTTTCCAGTACCAGTAAGTTGGAGTATCTGACACTAGGTAATTGTAAACTGACTAATGAAAAGGTATTAGCTTTGATGAACTTAAAGCATCTAAAAAAACTTAACCTGATGGATTGTGAACTTATTCGGGCAGGAAATTTAAGTCAGATGTTCAAGTCTTTAACCAATCTAAGAGAACTCAACATTGTAGGTTACAATTTGAACCTAGCAAAGGTGTTTAAATATATGGTTGAAAATGGATGCTGCCCTTTACTAGAAACATTGGGGCTTTCCATTTGTGGGCTATATGAAGACATAGGTCAACTACCTCAACTAAAGAGTATTCATATTTACGGCATATCAGCGGAATTTTACGTTACCAAATTTTTTGATCAACTGGTACTTTTTAAATCCGAGCAATTGGAAGAATTAAAAATTATTAGAGACACCACTAAGCAAACGCTCATGAAAATTGCAAAGTTAAATGGATTAAAGACACTAACGTTTTGGAATGCGCGCAACATTGATGACGATGTCTTGGCGGCATTTACCAACTTACAAAAACTGGAGCACATCGATCTATCATTATGCAAACAAGTTAACGATTCTAACGTTTTGCGACTGGTACTTGGATGTCCGAAGTTGCAGGAGGTGAACCTTAGCGGTTGTTTACAAATAACTGTAAAGTTATTAGAAAATATCATTTTGAAGATTCCAATTTACTACAAAAAAAATGAGCGCAAGTTGCCTATAAAAGTTTATTTTCAATTGAATACTTACATACCTACGTCCATGCAGACTCCTGCAGCTCAAGATATACTCAAGATAATTTGTAAACAATTTGATAATTTTAATACCAATAAAACTAACTAATAAAATGTACTTTTTTGATTTCCCTTAAAGACTTATCTAATGCCTAACTAATCGCTAAATATTTACTTAACATGAATTGTATTATTGAAATTCTCAGGGTGGAATGGTCCAAAATATGCTTACATATGTAACATACAGAGGAAAGTTTGCCCGATCCCATAAAGTGTATATCTATATGGATTCTTGATTACTTTTCACCGCATTTATTTAAACAAAATGTTTCAAAAGGCAAAAAAAAAATCGTATTGTTGATTAGTGGATGAGGTAATCAATACAGTTTACACTTCAAAGATAATGAATTTTTGTAAATAGTTGAAATATTAATTAGAAATATCCGAAATTGAAAGGTTATATAAATTTTGGTTAGAAGTGTGCAGCGCATAGAAGAAAGCATCTCCGGCTACATAAAGTATATATATTCTTGATCAGCACGACGATACGAGTTCAAATGTATATCATGTATGTTCAAACGTCAAAGTCACGAACAGAGGCTTTTCTCAATAGCTTCGTTATTTTCTGAGCTATTGGCGTGATTAAAGAAGCTCTCAGAAGTATTAAATATCCAAAACAAATGTAAGTAAGCCTTGTTTTATTTGGGCGTGTAAAAACGTAGGTATTGAATGGTAAGGGAATTTACCTTCCAAAAGAAACTTTGACATAAATATTGAAACGGAAATCTAATATATTCAAAGAGAAATCAAATAGGATTAGAATAATTGCATAAATGTATCATTAAGACGGGTATGAAAATTTGATTGGACAAATTATCTTACAATGGGATAATTATATTAAAAGCGATTTTTATACATAATTTATAATTTTTGTTAAACTTTATCTCAATACAGTTAGTTTGAGTGTTAGGCAAAAGCGAACAAAAATCTGCTTATATTTTTTCTCTAAAGCTACTCAATTTAAATTTAAGCCTTTGAGTCAAATTTTCGACATAATGCCACAATTTTAATTTGTTTTTTTTTTTCGTTTCGAAAGCCATAACAAAATTTTCGAGCTCTCTTCATCATAAGAAAGCCATCAGAAGACTAAACTATTTAAAGAAAAGAACGTTAAGAAAGGCAATGGTTTGAAATAATGACCAAATCACATTAATTTGATTTATTGCCCATTTTCGAAATCCCTTATCCTTCAACTTTGTATAGAATACTTGAATACTTTTTTTTGAAGTGCTACGATTATGGATGGAGTTAGCTTATTTAAAATTATTGATTGCATTTTGGGTGGGTGGTCTGATTTTTGAATCGTTTGAAAAATTGCAACAACTCTTCACTGACTGACTGTAATTCACTTGAAAATCTCATCATAAACATGTTTCGATGTAGTAATGCTGTCAAATCTGACACTTTTAATTGCGCCGTCATAATGCTTCGTCATCTCTATGACAATTTAATTGTTGGTAGAAAATCGCGCAATTACATGTCGTGCGGTGGCCAACAGGAATTTGTATGTATGTACCTACATATGTATGGAAAAACAAAAAGAGTGAAAAATATGAAATGTAATTGAAATTTGCATTGCCTTGGTTAGACGGTCGCTGCCTTGCACCCAATTAAAATTGTTCACACGTTTCCATAATTAATACTCAAATAGCGCACTTGTCGGCTAGAAATCTCGCCATTGTCTGGCTGCGTCTCTCTGATCCTGAAGAGCATCGACTGCTGGTGTCGTGGTCGGTGTCGGTGGCTGGCATCAAAGTGCAAATTTGCGACAACACAACGTAGGGTGGCATTTTCTGGGAAGGTCTCGTCGTCGGCTAATTATGATTTTTGTTGGCGTCCTCTCTTCTTGGGCTTCGGCTTATGACAGCCGTTTGACAGCAATGGGCAGGCAGTCAAGCACTTGCAATATTTATGCGTATGACAAATAAAAATGTTGCAAATATGCAAAAGAGCTAAAATCAGGCCAGTATTTCTTTTCTTCCTCTTTGTGAGTGACGGGAAAAGTGTTGCTTGCCATTGGGCAGACAAAACTGTCATCTGTCAATTTGACAGTTTAACTAGGTAATTAGTATGTGTGTAGTCGTCTCTATGTATGTGTCTGTGTGTGTGTGTGTGTACAACTAGAAGCACTTCTGTCAGTGGGCAATGAAGAGAAAGAAACACTTGAGCCTGCCACACAGTTTCTTGAATTCTTGCTGACTGCCAAGCGAAATGTCTCTTTTCCGCTTGTAATTCATCATTTGACATGAGGCTGGCCGAGTTGAAGCTCGAGCCAGATCGCTGTAAAGTGATCTGATCCGCAGGCGCGTACTTCCTGCTCCCCAGCTACGTGGTGCCAGCTTCAAGTCATTGCGAAGATTTGCCCACTGGCAGTTCCCTTTTAGATACTGGCTGCAATTACTGCACTTTTCAGTGCTTCACTGCCAACTTCATTGCAGCGCATCGTCATCGTCGCGTTTGTCATTCGCATTGAAATGGAACCAAAACAGACGAGTTCGCAAATAAATCATCTCGCTTGGAGCTCCCGTTTTTCCCCATTCAGTTCCCATTAAGCATTACCCAGACTCACCCATCCCCCCCTCCCCCATCCACCACTCTTTTAGTTTTACTTTATTCTTTGCTACTTGCACTTTATTATTTCTCTTGCTTTTTCTTGTTGTTTTACGAGTTTTGTTTGAAATGTTGCGGAAAATGATGTTGTATGTAGGCAATGGAAGTGTGTGTGTGTGTGTGGAATGAGGGTGTCACTTGTACTTTCCATCACAATTCATTGCAGTAGTGATCGACTCAAGTAATTTAAAGTGGCTACTAATGTAATTATGCAAACAAATTAGGTATTAGGCCAGAGTAAAAAAAGTTCTGATTTTAATAGCATAAAGATTCAAGACAAACTAAAACCTGAAGGATTTTGAGGTCAAAAACTTATGAGATAGATAGTGAGCGATTGTTTGTGAATCCTAGCGTACTTTTGGGAGCTGAACAAAATAGTTATACTCTTCTAGTTGGAATGCGCGATTAGCTTAAATCATTGCATTAAAAAGGACAAATATAGGAAAAGAGTTAAAAATAATGAAAATAAGATATTTGTAAAAAAGAAATTCTACAGGTTTTCTTTAAATGAAAATTGGACTCTGGGCACATTAGGGAGAGAAGCCCATTATAATCACAAAGCTAGTAACAACTTGGTCTAAAATTAATATGGCAAAAGATTGTCTAGATTCCAAAATGTCGATGTGGTATATAATACTGGATTTCGTCTTTTTTACTGGTATCAGAGCTCTAATATTTATGATTTAAAAATATTATAATTCAATCCCTACTGAAAGTATTTAAGATTGTCAAATGTCAGAACAATAGTTTTATTTTTAGATTTGTTGAAGTTTAAGTCGATGTTGAAAAAAGGGGAGAAATAATAAAAGGAAACTGAAAACCGTTTAATAGCCGTCATCTAAGAAGAGGGAGATTACTTCACAATGTTGCGGTCTTTAATCATCCAAGACCAACGACCAATTTGCTGTGTTGTTAATTCTTAGACCACAGATGAATATGCATTATATTTTAACAGTCAATTAATTCATAGCAAAATCAAGGATATCCAGAATGACAGATAGACCACTTTGTGGTAGCGATAATTTCTGTGACTGCCCCGTCAACTTGCCAGTACGAACTTAATGAACTGTCTTTAGCGATCATTTCATATGCATGGGGCAAGCACATCATTATTGAAATCACCTGTAATCAAGTTCAAACGTCAAAATGAAGAAAAAACTAGTGGAAAACTAGAACAACACGGCAGGAAAACGACACACACACATACATACATACTTGAAACTGCGATCAAAACAACATCAAAACCGATTTAAAATCGATTAACCTGTTTCTCTGTGGCACTTCATAAGCCAAGTGGCCGCCGAAAAACGTGTGCGGCAACATCAGCAACACCAGCAACAACAACAACAGCAACAGGTTGATTTACGGCAAATTCTCACATGTCAGACCAACAGCAGCAGCAACAACAACAGACGAGTTAAATGTTGCTGTAGTGAAAACAAAAACAAAAACTAAAGGAAGAAAACAACAACAAAAAAGAATATACAAGAAACGATGCCGCCGATGTTGCTGCTGCCTGTTGTTGCCTGTGGATGCCGCTGCTGCCGTTGCTGCCTCTACCTATGCCGACAGAATGTTCAACAGCGAACACGCCCACCACAAAAAGTAACAACCACCAACTGGTGAGGTGAGAAAATCTTTGATTTTTGTTGCCTGCTTTCAGTTTTTGTATTTTTTTTTTTTTTTTTGGTTTTTGTTGCTGTGGCATTTCTAAGCGAATTTATGCCACAAAAATGAACTCCTCAATGGTTTGTAAAATTCTAAGATCCATACGATACTCCTGAAATTGCTTAAATTTTTCAATTAAATCTGCACTTGTTTCAGTCTTAGCTCAGAGAAATTAAAATAAATTGACTTTGTTAAAAGTTTTTATATCTAATAACTTTTAATTTTACTTTTTAAAAATGTAGGAAGGATGCTGAGGATGCTTATATTGATTTAAGAAAGTATTGTAATTATGTTTCAATATAATAAGAGTTTATATTTTGACTTTATAAAAGTTGTACTCATAATATCTACATTTTAAGATGTTTTGGATTAAGAGTCATTTATTAACTATCTCATGGAATATTCGCGTTTTGGGTATAAGTTCCTTAAGCATAAGGCAGAGTAGAACGAAGGGGTTTATATAAATACCACAAATACCATGAAAATTGTAATAGGAAATTGATAGCATTGTAAGCCAACTCTGCTGGTGGATTTTGTAATAGATTTACCAATAAATACCCGAGTCACATTTTGTATTATACACGATTTTACTCATCTTATCTTCTTTATAATATTTTTAGCTTTGTTTTTAACGTATATAGCAGAGATTTTATTTTGACAAATTGTCTTCCCTTTAATGAATAAAGTCTTGTTTAAAATTTCTGCTAGTTCCTTTTTGGTAACGTTCTTTAAGAACTTAATAGCTGATTGCTTAGATTTCCTTAAGTCTAATCAATAAATGTAACGTAAAAATTTGAAATTTAAAATTTAGTTGTTCGCAGTTGTAAACATTGGAAAAATCTGCAAACGCAATTTGCTTTATTATTTCATCATCAGCAAAATACAAAATTTATATTTGCATTTAGTCACTATAAAAAATATATTAGCATTTGCAATATGATATAAAGATTCATTATTAAATGAGACGTTGAAGTGTTGAGAGTTGAGTGAGTGCAAAAATATTTAAAGATTAAATCACAAATTTTAAAAAGTATTAGGTTCAATGTTTCGTTTGTTATAAGTGAACGAGTCAATTTATTTTTTAATAAAATGACAATTGAAAATTAAATTACAAATTAATGTACAGTAAAAACTCTCCAAGCTTCTCAAGAGGGTTGCAAAATGATTCTCATAGAGAAATCGCTCACAAAAGAATCAAATCCACCAAAGACAAAAACTTGAATCATTTTTGAAATGTCCACTGACTGTAATAGTTAATCACTCACTTATTACTCTCCAGCTGAGATACCGAATCAACATATTGAAAAACTACATATAAATAATAAAACTTTACACTTTACTTCACTTTTACATCAAATTTGCCCTCTGAGGTTGGCAAATTTGGGCTTCGTTTGACTTCTAGGCATTATTAATGCCTACTTAAAATAGTATTTGCGGGCTGAAATCGGGGGAAAATCCAGTGCTCTTACTCCCTTTTTGTTAAGCTTAATTTCACGCCCAATACTTTAAAATGAAAATTTAATTTATTTGGCGTAACAATTTTATAAATTGCTCTCGTTGCAGTCAACACAAGAAACGGGAAAGGAGGAAATATATATGTATATGTATATAGGCTAGCTGGAGGGGTTGTTAATCCGGCGTAACCGGGTCGATGTTGCCCTGTTCTGATGCCGCGAGTGCCAAGTTGTGATATTTCGCACATTTTACCCCTTTTTCCATTCGTGAATACATTTTTGTTTTGTTCTGTCGGCTCTTAGGTAGTTTATTTGCCCTTTTTTGCCGTTGTTGCCATTCGATAAAGTGAAGGGTTAACATTAACTCAAAGACAGAGAGTGAGTATGAGGAAAGGGGGGGAAAAAAAGGGGCGGCATCCTTTTGTTCTCGAGGGTTGAGACTTAATCAGCGAACTTGGCTTGTTTGGCCAAGTTGACAGTTTATTTTCGTTGTTATCTATGGTCTCATTAACGGGGTAAATCGCCATATATGCTTCAATGATTTTTGACTTGCTGCTTGCTAAAATCAGTCAAGTTTGAAATCAGTTTCAGTAGGGTAACCTACTAAACACAACCTTCCATAACTATTGGGCTTAAAGTCATTCGAAACTTTAAGTGCTTTGGCCTACAAAATTCGTGCTCAATCTTAGCTAACGTGCTTTTTGTATTTTAACGTGTCTTTTACTCAATTGGTATTAGATGCAGACATTTTCATGTATCTAATAGTAAGTTTTTGGTCTCTAAAAATGTGTTGACAATGTAAAGGGAAACTGAAACCAAACATATTGCATGATCGTTTTTCCCCAAAGCCAGTTTACATGTAGAGAGCCTGGGAAAGGTTGTTTTTCAATAAAGCATATCAAAGAATATGCTAGGACGAACGTGGAAAAATGTATGTTATACTATGGAATGAGATATACAACAAATTTTGAATTTAGTTTTTGATATTAAATCAACTGAAATTTAGAGCTATGTATTTAAAAGTACAATTTTAATAAATCACTGACTGAACGAATATTATATCTTAATGTCCAATATTTTGGGGATCTTTTAAGAACTCCAAGTTTGTAAGCTGTGTCTTTTTTTAGCTTCGTTAAGTTGTAATTCCCAATTAGTTTTAGCGTAGAATTTCTGCTGTTTTATAACGATTTATGCATCATTAGAGCAGTCTACTTATAAGATAACTTTGCCACTTACCTTTGGTGACCTTCTCACCTTTTTTTAATTCTATAACCTAAATGTTGTGGAGGTGGTACGTTACTGCCAATGCCCTGAATTTAGGTAGCCCTGATCGTTTTCCGTCAGTATAGAAGAAAATTGCACAGGAACGATACGTTAAAATAAACATCCGATAATTGGCACGAAACGAAGCTCGAGGCTATGGGCCTTAGGGCTTAATATATATGGATAAACTTTATAATTTGTTGTATCTAAGAAACACCATCATATTCTATACTCAGTTTGTAATAAATAAATTTAAAATCAATTCGTGCTAAATGTTCTATTTTTGTATCGGTAAAACTTTCGGGCGTTAAAGTAACGCGTGGTCGAGACATTCTTGACGTTAACACTAAATTTATATAAAAATTAATATCTTAAAACTTTGAGAGCACTACAAAAAGTTTAGAGGAATGTTACATCATAAAAATTATTCTAATAGACGAATTCGATTTTAGTATGGTATTATAAAGTATATATCATTCAGGCTTTTGTCATTTATAATTAATTGCATTACCATGTGGGGGCGACGAACTTTGACATCTGTTCACTGAAAGAATGAAACATATGCTTGTCTGTCAGTTGCATTTGCGAAAAATTTTAATAATTTAGTTTTAATGTTTGAGTGTGTATGTGTGTGTGTGTCTCCTCTGCAAATAATATGAAAATTGACAACACGCAAATGGCTCATTAGTTGCACCTTTCCCAGCGTTGTGCGAGTACCCCTAACGCCATGCAGTTCGCGGTTGGCAATTAATAAACTTTACAGCTCATTATTAAGCATTATTGTCTTTCAACATAGCCACTCGAGTTTGGTATGCCTGGTGCAGTGCACCAATGCACTGGCAGTTGCCATCTTCCTTCTTCACTATTCTCCTCCTTTTTGGCCGCCATTTGTGGCCATGGGACAAAAGTTCGACCAAAGTCGGCTTGGTAATTGCCGCACAAGCGGCAACTCATATTAGTTGCAGTAATATTTCATTTTGGCTCATCTTCGCGTCAATTAAAAAGTAACATGTCCGCTATCACTTTTCGATCTGTGATGATGAGTAAATTGCATGCACCATGATAACGCTTCAGTTGTCAATGCAATCTAAATATACACATACACATTCACTCACACTGTCACATTTGTATATAATCGGGTTGTGGCTAAAACTGGAACTGTGCTACTGGGAAACATCAAGAAGTAGAAGAAGAAGAGGCCAGAACTGGCGGCAGCTTTCAACACATTCCAACTTGCTGATTTGTATTTAGTTGCTTCAAGTATTTCCTTTACGTTTCGCATGCAATCCAGACAGCTGGATTTACTTATTAAGTATATACATACAAACATATATAATATATGTATCTATATCAATGGGAATTTCATCATTTAAGGTACAGTAATTGAAAATGGCCTTTAACACGATATCATTGTAAATTTTAAATACAACATTATCAATTGTGTTGTAGATTTGTTAAATAAACGAAAACAAGTTTACAAAAATATAAATGGAAATCAATCCACACTTTTTAGCTATAAAATAGTATTAATATTTCTATCAGTAACAGCAAAACTCAGGTCCAGACATCAGAGGACCTAAATTTGTTTCCTATGTATTTTGGTAAGTTAAAACCGGTTTCTTAGTCAAAACATTCAATCAAATTTTTTTAATAGGCGCCTACAAATCTTCCATCTTTTTGAAAATTTCAACATTTCTTTATTTCCAAATATATTTGTTGATGTACCTTGAAGGTGTATTTTGCTTCACTATTTATGGTTTGTATTGTTCAAACACCTTTGTATTTTTAAACCAGGATGAAAAATATCAAATTATTAAAGATATAAACTTAACTATAACCAACATAAGAACTTGCAAAAAACATTCAAATATTGAATACCCACTCAATTGTATGCGATTTAAACTATATACAAATATTGTGAAAAAAACGACTTTCTCCTAATTTGTACAATAATTTGAAGACATACTTTTTGAATTCAAATACGTTTTCTAGATATAACAAGTACTTTAAGTCAAAAAGAAAATACTTATTTCACCAAAATTCTCTTTTAATACATTTGTGGAACTTTTTGTAAAATTTAAAATGGATATGTGATAACTCTCTTGATGAACTGATCAAGGCTTAATCTCCCAAATGAAATTAGACCTACTTTAGTAAATTATTTACACACATGGACACATTGTGTCCTAATGTGTCATCCCTGTTGTTGTTTGTCCTAGTTCTTGTTAACACTTTGTTATTTTCCTTAGTTTGAGATCAGTGAACTGGAATCTTGTCAAGTGGAAAGGTTCATGACAGGGCGGGTGCTATAAATCACTTCCTTTTGAAACCATTTGTGTGCCATGTTTTGCATAAATTTAAATGAAAACCCAAAGAGAAAAGTCAAAACTCGCGCAGCTAACTTGTTTTCAATTAAATGATGTGTAAAATTGAACCGTTAAACATGTCCTTTGGGATGAATGGAATGAGTAGGAAGGCACAGGGGTCTGTCTGTTTATTATCCTGTACCTCTCCGTCTCTCTCACTGTCATTTGCCAGTTAACCGTCTCGGACTGGAAAGTGACTTCAGAAAATGCAAAATGGAATGAGACAAGTTTCTTAAACTGTTATAAAACATTTGCCGTGTCCATCTTCTGTCATATTAAAAGTTAACAAAATTGCTAGAAACAGACAGGGCAAATGCTTTTGACACATTTGGTAATTGTCATTTATCGATATGGACATGGAGAGATCCTTCCTCCCTAGACAAAAGCCACAGCCCAGTTGATTTGCTAATTGCTGAATATGTCTCCAGATAATCAATGTTTAAAATTTTGACATAGACGCCAAGAGCAAGTCCAAGTCGAACTACCCAAAATTGACACGACAATTACCAAAGGATGCTGACGACCAGCAAATGCATCAGGACGACCAAACGAGGAAGAAAGAGAGGTAGTGGGGTGAAGGTAAACAGCAAGTCATCTTTTGGCCAGCTGCTCGGCCATTTGTTGACCACAGGCTTGTTTGTGTCGTGTGCTAACAAGCCAAGTTATTTCTGGCCCCTCCTGTATACATGTCCATTTCCATTACCAACCTCCCCATGATGCCTGGATGTCCTGTCCTTTGGCGAATGTGTTACTTTTGGGCTGTCTTGAGCAGTTATTGTTATTGCACTGACATGTCACAAATGTATATACATACTACATACTGTAGCACTGTCTGAGTACTAAGACCCGTTTCCGACATGGCTGTCAATCATTTGCGGTTGCCAAGTTTTCCTGACCCTCTATACTACCTGGTCAAGCTTTTGCGGTTTCAACTGTTTCTCTTTGGGTGCAAGTTTCGTCTATAATTAAAAGCAAACTAATTAGTTGATTTTCAGTTCGCTAATACTGTTTGTCTTTGTAGTTTTCTCTCTTTTCCTTTTTTTTTTGTTTGTTGCTTGGTGTCGATAGCAATGTGTTGATGTGACAACGACAACAACAAGTAGACAACTACATCAAGTAAGGCATTTCCTTTGATCTATCTTGCATGAGGCAATGCCGATTTGGATTGGACCGATGCAAGTATACCCGTTACTTGAAGGAATTCCCTTGGCAAAACATTGAGTCTCATAAGGTTTTGGGCTAGGAGTTTCTACCTGCTCTGGTACTGTAGAATATTTTCTCTACTCAAATATATATAAATTTATAGAAGTATATAGAAGTCTGGAATGGATGTTGACAATGTTATTTCGTCTGGAATCTCCGACCAAGATATACAATCAAACAATTTAGAGGGCCAAGTTCATTTCACATGCGTCGAATGCGAATTATGTTTGGAGCTCTTTTATCCTGTAGACACTTATAAAAGTGAGAATGGTCATAGTGTATGCCGCGATTGTAAAACCCTTCTTTGTTCATCTAAAATTCAATCACAAAACCAACTCTAACCAAGTAAGAATATCCATCTTCACCTACTCAGGATCTTTCTATATACTATTATTTTCATAAGGAAAACACATCAGTCAAACGATTCTATTTTAGAATCTCTCTTTTCAGGTGGCCAAGCAGTTTAAGCGAAGGAAACGATGTCTGCTAGATTCCTTCAGAAGTCGACGTTTAGCATGCTATTCCCCATATACACTTCCAGCCCCAAAAGCACAGGGTATAGTTATTAAATTTTACAAACTGCACAAACATATGCACATATATATATTTATGTGTAAATACTCAGCAATATATTTATAAGTAAATGCTGAATAACATAAAGCGCAGACATACATACATATGTGTGTGCGAGTGGGAAAAATAGAACTTTTTGCAAAATGTCGCCGACGACATTTTATTTCGCCAGATTTTCTTGAATAATTTTTCATTTTCTTTCTGTTGAGGAGGGAGGGGAATAAAATGCAAAACACTTGGCAGCCAGCACAAGGCACAATTAATCACGGCCAGTGGGTAGTGATGCGGCACAATCGCAAAAGGTAAGGGGATCATCGGGGATAAGGATTCTGCGCTCCGCTCGGCAATGTGACAAAAGTGTCGTCTGATTTTGTCTTAATTAACGCCAAACGCTTCAATAGCGATAAAATATGCGCCTATCCTCTGTTCCTCTTGCATATCGCAGTCTCAGAGCCAGAGACTCTGCACCCATCTGTGGCTCCGTCCATCTTTCCAGTAACTCCAATTAATGCTCCCGGCCTGTGCCTCACGCACGCTCATCAGTCAACGCTTGCTATGGCATAGAAACATTTGGCTTTCGCATCCAAATTCACGCATCATTCGCACATTGGTGGCAGACGAAGGCGAATCCTCCCCCTTTCTATATGCGAGATCCTCCGCCGATGGTTGCATCTTTAATTGTGGACCACACAGCGATGCGAGAGATATGATTTCATTCGTTTACTTTGATTTTTCTGTTTTTTTTTTATTTGTGGGTTCTTTTTCGTTTTGTTTCTTGCTTCTTTTTTTTTTGGTTCTTTTGAACATTTGTCTTATTTGCGCTGACAACTTTGGAAGCTGCTTAAATTCGAAGCTACCGCCCTGGGTGTAGGTGTCATCTGTCCGCAACTGGTTGAGGGTAGAGGCCAGGCTGAGGCAATGGAGGGAGACTTTTGTGTCATTGAACTGGCAAGTTGTTTTGCTGATAAATCACATCTAAGTATATCATGACATCTCTTCTCAATGCAATGCCAGTTTCTTAATTAGCATACATGAAACTATCATTTAAATTTATTCACTGTACAAATATGCAGTTATTCAAATTGAAATTTATTAATCATTAAATCATTATACACTCGAAGAAATTTCACAAATGAAATTAAAAATTGATCTTAGTTTCGTTTTTAAGCGTAAGTGCAGAGAGGATTTCAGCATGAAATCAATCTCAACTTTAAAATGAATAGACTCGAATCGAATTGAAGTAAAACAGAATATAGTTATTTATATGCTTAAAATCGTAACAAACCTACATAACTCGTTGAAATAAATTAAAATATATTAATTGGTTGATTGGAAAATATTATAATATTTTATTTATTCGAATTCACACATTTTGTGTGTTTATTTTATTCAAATCGTCTTGGAACATACAAGCAAATATCATCAGAAAGTAAAACTCTATAGCCCACATTTATACTCAATCAATTCGTTTTTCCTCTGTTTGTTGAGCGACTGAATTTTTCTTCAGCACACTCATTCATTCGAATTTTAATTGAATTCTTAGTAAATAAGTTTCATTCGAATTTATATTTTTGTCATTTATGCAACACTTTTGTAGAGAATTCTAAAAGTATTTCAAAAACTTTTAGAGAATCGTAAATAAATACTATTAAAGAAACTGAATAAACTTAAAAAAATCGTTGTTAAATTTTGAATATTTCGTTAAGAAGTATGGAAACTTTTTCGAATAGCCTTTTTCCTTACAACTTGAAAATGTCAAATGAAGACTCAGTACATCATATTTTAGCGAAATCAAGTGAAACATGAATAACTTTTGATAGTATTTCGCTCTTCAAAAGTTAGTCGTGAAATTACATTAAACATTTTGCCTGAAAAATTAATATTTCGGTGGTTTTTATTTGACGATTTAGTATGGGTAAAGTAAGAATTTTTTTTCGTCAGTCTCTAGTATAAAATCAATTAATAATATTTGAAATTATTTTGTATTGCACATTTTTCCTCTTTGACATGTTGTTTGCTAAGTTGTTCTAATACCTTAATCCAAAGTTGCTCTAAATTAATGTTTAAAGTGTAATTCCATTTTGAAATGTACAACTTGTTTGGCTGTCAAAATTCATAAGCCAGCACACTTGTCACCCACTGTCAAGTGCTGGCCGGATTCGTGATCGGTCAGTTTGCTAATTTCTCTCTATATACATGCACAACTGATAAGTTGAATGATATTAATGAAGTTGTCACTCAGTAGTCGTTTCAATGTCGAAAACCAAAGGCAAAGGTTAGTTTCCCTAGCTCTTTCGATATGCAAGATTTTCCAACAAATATTCACTGACTCATCCGCATTGTTGCCTTTTTCTAGTATGTATTATTATTTGTGTATTATTATTATTATGATAATAAAATCGTAACATTCATCCATCATAGCAATGCGCGTGTCATAATTCGTTAGAAAGAAAATCAAGAGGGGGAAAAGGAGAAACAAAAAAAAGGGCCAAAAGCAACCATGTTCAACTGTCGCTTGGCAACGGCCAATTGTATGGGGCTAGAAGAAAAAAAAACACAATAGCCACATTATCCAGACCCGGACTCCTACAACGCGATCGTGACTGCACATTGTTTATAAGGTGTGAAAATATTTAAGACTTTACATGAAAACGTTTACGTACAAAACTGTTGATCGTTGAAAATTATGATTGATGGTCGAACGATTGAATGCGCATTCAATTCAATTGATTCAAACAATAAGCTAACGATATATAAAAAGAAAAAAAACTTGTTGTTGTCCTTTCAATATCATAAAAGTGTTTTATTTATAACATTTCATAAAAAAAAAAATATTAGCCTCAAAATTATTTTGAGGGCAATCGATCAGAGATTTGTCAGTTCATGTTTGTATGTAGGTGGTATGACTGAGTCACTTTCGGCATTAGATTTATCTGATCCAAACAGAGAGGATATCTACTAAAATCCCTGACATATAAAGTTACAATACTTTCAATTCTGCCTATTTTCAGTTAATGAATTCCGTTTCTCTTTCTCAATGGTATGAGAATTTCAAATGACACACCTTTCACTTGCTTTTGCTGTGCCTACGCACAATTTTTTATGTTTTTTTTGTTTTGTTTTGTTTTAATGATTGCCGAAACCCTAAAAGACTTGTCAATCAACAAGTTGACAAGGTTTCCATGCTGCTGCTAATTAAGAGTTATGATCGCGGCCAAAAAAAAAAAGAAAAAAATATATGCATAAATTGTTTTGGCGAATAGACCAAATGACAGCAAGTTACTGGCCTCTTACTTAACGCCTCGTCACTTAAAACCAACCAAGAAAATTGTAAACTGCTCCGACACAATGTAAGTTAAAAATTTTTCAGTAGGCATATGTCTATGACCTGGACTCTGGTCTTGGACTCGGGCTTTTTTAGCACCCTACAGGCCAATTCACATAAACATTACAACCATTCGGAGGAGGAAACCGCTGTCTGTTGACTGCTCACTGTATTGTCAGTATAAAGTTCTTGTCTTTTTTTCTTTTTCTCCCGACACTCGAGTTTTATTTTATCGGTCAGAGCAAATTGAGTTTATTGCGACGCCGTATTACAGGCAAATTACAGGTCGGCACATTTTACTTTGTGCCAGGATAGGGAGGGGAGAGCGAGAAAAGGAACCCGTGGGCTGCCGAATGTATGTCCAATGACTACCAAAGGTTCCTATGAGACTCGGACTAGTCGCTCGTCGAATGACTTGTATATGTCGAATGCAGTTTTTCTTATATGCTTTTGTTTCTTCTACAACATTTACAACTCATTGCTTGAAAAAGCTCTTAATTTTTTCTCACCTCGTTGCATTATTTAACGCAAATTAAAATAATTTGCGGTTCCGTTTCAGCGCAGGCCCAGAAACAATCCATCCAACCAACCAGCCAGCCATCCATCCATCCATCCATTCATTCATTCATACACTGCACTTCACTCCATATTCGCCATAGTCAAGCACTTGAAACAGGTTCGCTTCAGGTTCAACTCTCGAGTGCGACAGTCCAACAAATTCAAGTGCAACACGCATACGTGTCTACATACATACAAACATACATATGTGGCACAAAGAAATGTTTCTTTTTTGTTGAGCCAAGAAATATTGCAATTTACATTTGCTGCAATTATGAAAATGAATTGAAAACCAGCGGCTAAAAGCAGAGGCAATGACTGAGGCAGAGGCACTGCAGCCGCATTATAAATTGAAAGCAAATGTAATAACATTTACTCTTTTCTCTTGGGATCCCAATAAGGTATGTCAACTACAATGGAAAGCTCAAAACTGAGACCAAAATTTGTAATATTGCATAATAAAGGTAAAATATTTCAAGTTTAAAGTTTCTAATTGAATGAATACCAATTGTATTCGGTTCCAAATGAATTTAGAAGGTTTCACATTCCATTCATTCAGTGAGTGGGAAAATATTTTTATCTATTTCAATGATAATGTATTTGCATCGTTTACTTTTCAGACTAAGATAAAGATTTGTGTTTCTTAGAAATCTTAGTTATTGAAATAAGCTGCAATAAATATATAAAATAAAATAGTTTAAGTTTTCCTTTAGGAAACTAATTTTCAATATTCTGTTTATGAATATTAACGATTAAAAATATGTTAAATATTTTAGACAAAGTAATATGATTTAGTTGTGAATAGTCAAGAAATGCAAAAAACCTATGAACTAAATTAGCTTTCATGAAAGACAAAATAATTGAAATAAAAATTAAAACTTGCGATGTCGAGAAAAATACTTAATAAATTTTGTAATGGGATGATATTTCGTCTATCCAACTTAAAACACAGTAATAAATTGGATTTAGTATTTACAAGACGTGGCTAAGTTTTAAAATAAACATTTTCTAATTGAAATTTTGCATTTTAAATGATTAATTTAGAATTTAACAATATTTATTTATACAAGATACTAAGGTTGATGGAAAGTTTTCAACAAATGAAAACTCAAAATTTTGATTGGACGCAAAATGCGGGGGCTAAATTGAATTGCAGTTAATCTTAGATTTCATAGATCTGCAACTTATTAAAAGAGTACACAAGTTTAACTATACTATTAATGATTTTAGAATGCTAAAAACCTAGTGATCAGCATTTTGTTTGCCATGATATCTGTACTAAATCTGGTACTAAAAGGACTTAACTTAATACATGTAAATACAAATTGAAGGATAATATTGCTCCGCATTTGGACTCCAAGAAGTTAATTTCATGGTTAGGTTTTTGTAGTTCCCTAAAGTAGGCTACATAAACTCTGTTAGGCTGATTAAAATATTTTAGAGTATCTTGCCATTCGTTTTTATTTCTCCAGTGGTATGTAGATATAAACATTGTGCGCCTCTTTTTCTCTTGCATTTTACTCATTGTTTTGTGCCGTTTGCTGCTTCCGTACTTATTATGACAGGTGACAACACTTGAGGCGCGCCAATGAAGGAAATGAATGTGTCGTTTGGTACTGGTGCTGGTGCTTCTGCCTTTTAGACTGGCTCTGGCTTAACACTAGGGGTGTATTATCCACTAAGTTGTTTTTAAAAGCAAGACAAGCCATAATTTTTTGTTTTGTAGCTGCTGCTCCAGCAAGAGTTGTTAACTGCTTTTGGCATGCAAATGAGACATTAGTCAAACGCACTGGGGCATCAACTACTCACACACAAACACACCACACAGAGAAGAGAAGAACAAACCCTAACCCTTTCGGCAGTGCACATGTTGCCCACCACGGGGGGGGAGCCCTGGCCATAAACAAACAAACACACTTTAACCCCTTGTGGATCCAGACCAGAATCGAGACCAAAAGATCCACCTGCCCTGGCCAAAACTCATGTGTGTTTAAACAAAAGACTAGGCAAGCATTAACAAATTTTTCTACTATTCTGTTAATAGTTTGGCGCCCGTAAAAACTAGACAAAAGGCTGATTTTTCCTCTATACCAGGGGGTATATTTTCCTTATTTTTATGACATGTTGGCGCATGTTGGCAATTACAACAACAACAAAATACAATAAGAAAACTAAAATTGTTTCGCCCTTTGATGTTGCCCGTTTATTTGTTTGCCTTCCCCTACTTCCCTCCCATTACCTTTGCATGTCAGATGAGTTTCTCTCTCTCTGTTTTTTGCATGACCCTTTAGCGTCACCAACACCCAACAACCTCCAACTCAGGCCTAATAGACTGCATTGTTGATAAGAAACTACCATATAACACATATCAACACTTGGAAAAGTGTTTTTCTGCAGCAACAAAGTTTTCCCTCAGTCTTCAGTAGTTTGCTGACAGAAAATCAATTGCTAGTTGTTGTAACTAGCAGGTACCTAACCACCCATGACCCATGTATATGTAATAGTTGGAAAATTTACCAACATATTTTGCTGTTGACAGCAACTTAATATTATCGTAACATTATTTTCTGCACGTAGAGGCTTGGAAAGGTGATTTTTCCCTATAAACATGCAAGGTATTCGAGCCAAACCATTAAAAAGTTTTTAAAGTTGTAACTAGTTAAAAACGAACAGTTTCCGAATCGAAAAGCTTCTTCAATTTTCAGTCTTCTTGAAGCAAATATTTCTTCAATTTTGAATACCAATTCTTTCAGTAGTAGTCTCTTGAGTTCCATAAAATATGGCGCCACGTGTGGTCCTTGCCAGAACAGAAACTGCATTTAAATCAAAATCTTAAACAAGTGCAAAAATGTCAATAAAAAAGTTTAAGAAGAAGGAATGCTAAAAAAAAACCAAGAAAACAACAACGAGTTGAGTGCGGGTGGAGTAATGATTCAAAATCCATACAAAGGAATCCCCATCATCATCATGCTGGGCATTTAATTTTCAGCTTTTGACATATTTATGATAACTTGGGTCATTTACGTGCAACCTTTGTCTTGTGTTTTGGAAGAGCTCAGCAAGCGAGTTGGTCGCTGGACGCCAGGTGGAAGTGAGTGGAATAAGGTCCAAAAGGATGGCACACAACATGTGTAAAACGGCCAACATATATAAAAGAAATGTTTGTGCTGAGTCGTTGCAGACATTCGGTCAGCCGCGGCAGGACATCGTTTAATTGCGAACAAGTTTTTTAACACGATGTTGTACAACATTGCTGGGTTATTTTTGCATAGGAACATGCATACATACTTATATCCATGCATACATGAGGAATGTCAAGGTATTGAGTTCAGACTCGTGTTGCCAAGAATTTGAACTTGTTTTACGAGGGCAGCTCCATCATATTGGTCAACACTAGTAGAAAGAAGTAAAATTCTTGGAGCCTTGGAGTAAGAAAAATCGACATATCTTTAATCGAAAGAAAATATCAAGTTGTTTAATTTTCACATTTTGAAATGAAATTTTATTAGCAACCTTCGTTTTCGTTTGTTAAAGTTTTATTGCTCGATTATCCTTATTTCAGCCGGTGAGTCAGTTGTGATAATGAGTCTTAACAACAATTTTTATTGGCCGCAGCTGCCCTTGAGCCAAATACGCTAAGCCAGGGTCCGATCCCCGTGCATTGATAACGCGCTGAAAGCCACACCAAAAATTAATTAATTTATGAGCGAGGCGTCATCATCATCATCATCGTCTTGGGGTTTGTTTTCTCTCCTCCTTCAGTTTTTGTGTGAGAAATGCGCCACTGATGAGCATAAAATTGCCCAGAATATCCATACCTCTTCTATATACATATGTATGTATATTTCTTACCCCCTCTGACTCTCCTCTATGCACTTTGCTAACCCACATTTTGCATGTGTCGGTCATAAATTCCCTGAAAATTTCATGCTAATGAGCGACACGCTAACTGTACAATTGCCCCAGAGCTATGCCTATGTCTCTCTATGGCCATGTAACTCTGACTAGGCTTAGCAAATGAAGCTTGAGCACAGTTGTGCCCGGTTTGTCCTTGCATGGCATAATTCATAATTCTTTTTCTTTTCCCTTTTCATTTTTGTTTTCTTTTTTTCAGCTTTTTACTTACTTCTTCTTGGCCTCAGAGCTCAGTGTGGTGTGTGGACACTGAGCTCCAAAAAGCGCCTGTCAGGGCCGGCCCACACACGACTACTCGGCTTAATTTACACTTTTGTGCTGGGGCGCGTGTTTATCGCTCACACAAAATCTCTAAAGTTGCACACCTACAGCCCATCATATATATATGTATATAGCGGGAGGAGTAGGCAGAGAGAAGGTATTTCAGTTCAGAGTTGGGTTGGGTTGAGGGTGCTATATGGTGCTATGGTCGAGTGCTGCATTTTTATAAGCTGCCAACATGCGAAAATGGGCTTTAGCAGTTGTTATGAATGTTAACACTCATGGATATACCTAGAGACCGGACAACAGCCAACGAACACCAAGTTTTTGGGTACCCCCTTGTCCGACCATGACCAGACTGCGTTTTGATAAATGGTTGACAATGGACATTTTTCGGGGAATATTAGTTTTACGAAAATGAGAAAAGATTTTCAATTTACTAACTAATGCCAATTATAGTTCATTACCTTAAATTATTTCAGTTTTAAGTCCCCTGAAGTATGCTATGAAAATAAGTTGATTACAGTCTGTTGTGAAATTCTTCTCACACTTAGGGTAAAACATAAAAACGTATATTATTTGTCGATCGATAGTAGTTCTACAAAATAATTTAAACATAATTTAAACATTAAAAATGTTAATGATCAGGTTTTTCCGATTTTTGATTCTGAATTCATTTTGTCGAAAACTAAATTGATTTCTTTTTATTTTGTTTTAGTTTGAGTATAAAATTGTTAACTTTAAAAGTCGCAAGCCTTTGGTAAATGTTTTTTTTATCTTTTAAATAATTAAATAAAATATATGAATACCAAAACGATTCCAAATTGAAGATGTTTCTTGTTTGTAAACAATTGATAAATGGGCAGAGTTCTGAGTAACTTTTGTGATGTTTCATTTCTGTTCTTTTTTGTACTTTCAATCTGTGAATAATAACAGGAATAAACAGTATACGATAAAAAAAATTGATCGAATACTTTTTATTATAATTTTTTAAAGCAAAATATACATATGAGGTAAAAAGTATCTAATTCTTTCATCTGGCATCTTTGTTCCTCACAGGGTAATCTTTCAGTCGTATATTTGCATATCTTTTCTTTGACTTAATTTTGGTATGGTGATATAATGTTTTTACTACTACTACTCCCCTCTCTCTCTCTCTCTGTCTCTCTCTTTCTCTCTCTTTCTCTCTCTATCTTTCTCTCTTTCACTTTTTCTATGTGCTAGTGCCCTGGCATTTGTAATTTGCTGTAAATGTTGTAAAATGCCTGGCGTGTAATTTAATTAATAACTCAAATGAACGAACCAACCACAGTAAAAAGAAACTGGGTGGCAAATGCCAACAACAACAGAAAAAAACTAAAACAAAAACGAGGAGTGAAAGTTTTGCAGTTATTAGTACGTTATAAAAATAGTTTCGTTATAAGGTTCTTCACTTGGAATGGGTTTTATATTGGCGTGTTAGTTGCTCCTCTGTGTGGGAGAGGGTAATGATGAAAAATGTCAACTGATTTCCAGAGCAATGCCAGTTAAGAGGGTGCAAGAAATGTTGATGGATTCATAAAATTAAATTTTTAACATTTCGGTTGCAGTTGCATAATTAATTAAAATAAAATGATGCCCATTCCCCCGGTAAAAGGAAATGAAAAACAAGTCAAGACAAGTTGTAAAACCTTTTTCTCTGTTGTCGAATATAATTGGATACAAAGTTTTTGGCATATGTTTTTATTTTTTTTGAGCGACAACCCGCTGTTTCCCCTCCTCCACCACAATCATATAAAAGAAACAACATTTTAACATTTTATGAATGAATGGAATTTTGAAAACACTTTTCCACTGCGCACAAACTTCTTATGCCGGCTGCTGTGCTCTACCTGATTTTGGCCCTCACACGTCATTCATAATCGTCGCTAACAAATGTTGATAAATGTTCAAATTATTAACCTTATTGAGAGTTTTGTGTCTCTCTCTCTCTCTCTCTCTCTCCCTCTCTCTATAGGCTTGTTGATTTTAATAAATTGTGCCATTTATCATGAAGACCCTGGACCTAACAATACAATGTTGAAACCATTGGTTAGCCATTTGGGTTGAAGGGGTTTTTCATATGCAAATGAGTCAAATAGACCACCCGAATATGTATGATCGGACTTCTAAGTTTTGAGAGAGAGAAAGAGAGAAAAATAGAGAGCAAGAGAGAGAGTGTGTGCATTATTAGCCATATGGCTTATCGATTACAACTAATCGTGATTAAGTGCATTCCATTTGGGGGTCCCAAGTAGAAGACCAAACTTGTTGCAGACTCATGCAGCCAGATAGTCTCCCTCTCTCTCTCTTTATCTCTTTCTCTCAATCCCTGAATGTCTGATTGTCTCTTCCATTTTTTTTCTCCACCATTCTCCAGCAAGACAAATTAATCGATGCGATCAATTCCGCGATTTCGAAGCCGCTGCTGATTTTGATCTTCGACACTTTGGACCCCAAGCTCTAGATTTGCTTTGTCATGGCGGGCCTTGCTCAGCAATTTTCTGTGGTGTTAAATAGCTTGTTTGTTATGCACCCCACACACTTATGTGTCTTTAGACAATTCCTGGCTAACACCAGCCCCCAGATTAGCCTCTCCAATAACTCACGATTATTGTTGAGATTGTCAGTCATTCAGTCGTCTGTGGGTTTTATTAGCACTCGACTCGCCTCTACTCAACTCGACTCGACTCTTTGAGTTAGTGTGTTCTTGTTTGCGCTGATGTTGCAACAATGACGCACCACAACACACCAAAGCAATGCAACAAGAAAATGGAATCTTTTATCTATAACTTTTCACAGAGTCATGCTGTCTCACAGAGGCACGCGTCAAAGGTTACCCAGCGATCTGTCGAATCATTTGATCTCAAGAACTTTTGGGAAGGAGACAAACTGGGTCACTTGAGGCTAAAACAACAATATCAAATGTTCCAAAAATCAAGTGGTATCAAAATTCACAAAAAAAACCCACAAGAACAAAAAAAAAAAAATGCAAACAAAATTGCCGCCGCTTCCGTTTTGCTTTCGTTTCAGGGCAATTCCTGGAATTCAATCAGGTTTTTTCACACAGACCTTCTAAACGAAACGAAAATGCATATCATATGTTATATATGTAAGTATATATTTGCATTATCAACAATTATTACATTTTATGAATTAAATGTAGATATATATATACACATATGTATATATGTATTAGTCTGTACAAAAAGTAGATCGTATGACGGATGGAGCGTGCAGCGCGCGTTACTACCAACAACTAAACTGCAGTGAATGCACTTCATCAGCGGAAGACACTAACCACACCAAAAAAAAAAAAAAAAAAAAAAAAAAAAACACTGCAAATGATTATGAAAAATTGCGCGAAAAACTGGAAAAACTTGTTTATTGTCTGTTTTGCGTCAAGAACAAAAAAAAAAGAGATGGCAAAAAAATAACGACTAGATATAAGTTGGCTAAAACTGTGTTTCTACTTGCTTTTGTCGCCTTCTGGCCAACCAAGACGAGTTGTCTGTTAGTTGCGTGGGCTTTATTGGCAGTTGTGGAAAATATTTGGCTAAAAAAATCGTACAAATTAAATTAACGACATGGCGGCGGCTGCATAGACTGGTTTTCCACTGGTTCACATGAACGGCTTGTGTGGGGTCGTTTGCTTTCGCCTGCGTCTCAACACGCAGCGGGTGACAAGCGTTTCCATAATTTAGACGGCTGTTCATCAACATTTTCTTTTTTCCAACTCCCCCCACTCTCCAGCCGTCTACCTCTTCGACTCCCAGCCACATGAATCCATCAACAGTGGCGCCTAGGCCTAGGTCGTTGCATCACTTGTCAGGATCACCTCTCCTCTCATCTTTGCACAGAAATTAATGCATGTAATTAATAATGTTGTTGGTGCAACTGTTCGTGGAAAAGTCAAATCCATGTATTGTAGGTGAAACGACTTCTTTGAGACTTACCATTGGTGTTAATAGGTGTGCCCAGGCATTGTTATTGTGGCCCCTCTATCTCCCTCTCTTTATAGATCCCAGTTCTATCATTAATCACACAATCTACCTTTTTTTTGTAACTTGTTGTGGGCCAAACTGTATTAATGATCTGTATGGGACAGAGAGTGAGAGTTCGAGGGCGTTATATGAAATTGAGAAAATCAGAGTGCAGGTAGTCCTTGTAATATCTAAGCGTGATCTGTATCGGGACATGTGTAGTACAAAACAGAGTTAGAGTGTTGTCAGCTCCCCCTCAGGAGATGACCCTGACATCTCCCACAGTTAGTTGCTTGTGACATTGACATTTTGGCTTTAGTATAAATATGACCTTGAGTCCTTTATCTGTCAGCTCTATGCGAACTTGTCACCCAGCTCCTGTCGCGTGTCCCTCAACTAAAGCAGCACGATGACTACTTAAACATAGCCTCGACTATATAGTCAAAGATTGAAAAACAACCAACCTAAGCATCAATAACGAAATCAATAAAATTTTACAAGCGTAAACGGCACCCACGGATGTCACTGACAATTCTCCTGGACCCATAGGACATTGTCCTGCGCTCCTTTATTGAATGCAAAGTCAATGTTTAGGTCGCAAACAAAATTCTGGGAAATCTCTTGGAACACGCGTACGCGTTGAAAGATTCCATTATTAATTTCGTAAATGCGCGTGTCAAATGTCTCTCTCTAAAAATAATAAAAATCAAGGTAAACTGGGCGTGCAGATCTAATTACTTTTAGCCGAATTGAAGGACATCCTATCGGTATGTGCGTCCTTAGGGTTATAAACATGGCCCATAAACCCATATTGACATTATCAATGCCGCATTGTTCGACCCTAAATGTGCATAATGAAGTGCCACACGCAGTTAATGAGCCTTTTTAAGGCTCTCGGCACCGGAACCTTGACATGACCGAAGGTCATCCAATGTTCCAGGATCTGCTGTAATTATATGAGTGGCTAGTTGGTCATCATTGCTCATTGCCAACCCAATTCAACCAAACTCCAATCCTAATTAGTTGTTGGGCTTATTTGCAATTGAGTCATTTGGCTTAAGTACTTCCGACCAAGTTAAGTTTGAGCAGCCTTTCGTTTGCCCAAAAACAATTTTCAAAGAAATTAAGTGGAGACCAAAAACACTTTCTTACTTCATTAGTAATGTATATTGTGATTGGTCATTGCAAAGTCACCTTTTATATAAAAGACTTCAAGTGGAACTAGCATTACGCATTTATTTATAAAGTAGTCTAGGCTTAGGCCTTATATTAGTATAAGAATGTGTGAAATTATTCTTTGTTCTATATTGTAAGATCAATAAATCTTAAATAACATATTTATGGTATTTGCTTTGAAGTTGCCACCGACGGCCTCTGACCCTCTGGCTGCTCCCCTTTCCAGCCTTCTGTGGGGTGAAACTGCTCATTGGTAATGTCAATTACGCATATTATTTGCACAAATTACGCATGGCAAATTATTTGTACATAGTTTTTTAGACTTTCTCGTTCTGCATAGGCACGCAATGCAAATGGAATTGGAAACGGAATCGCTACCCAGAAATATGTATATGTTGACGCGTAACAAATTGCTAATAACTTGATTATGCGTCTAATGGCGAAATTGCAGTAGCGGAAATACAAAACATACCAATACACACAGGGTCTCTCTGGCCTAGGAGGTCTAAAAAGATGTGTAAATATGTACATATACACCCATGTCTGGCAAAGTCTTTATACATATATATTTCGAGACCACCCCCAATTTGAGATTTTATTACCCTGCCGACTCATAACTTGACCATAATTACCTTTTGTGTGCAATTTTCCTGCCACATCAGAAGCGACAGTTTGGACTTCAAGTCGTCCTCATCAAAGGCAACACCAGAATGTGACGACGACCACATGAAAGCATCGAGCCAACTGGTTGAAACACAACATAAACATTGCCTTAATTATTTCCTATGCCATATATATGTACATACATATAATATATATACGATATATGTTATACGAACATATGGTCTATAAGGGCAGAGAGAGAAAGAGAAGGAGAGAAAGGGAGAAATGTTTGGTGCCGCTAAGTCTTCGTTTGCCTTCATTCATAATTTAGTGGGACGACGCATCGGTTTTCTTCATTGTTGTTTACATAGTAAATTTATACTTTTTACTACTTGCTTTCATTATTTTTAGTAGTAAATAAACAATGTGAACTTCAAAGTCGAGACCGAGGAGAAACAAGAACAAGAACAAGGCAGACTGCTTGGCAACACGAATGAAACATTGTAACGAATACCCCATACGAAAATGGAATGAAATTGAATGAAAAAGGTTTTGTTCCTGCACTTGAAACAAAAAAATGAAAGAAAGAAAAATGAAAGAAAGAAAAATTTCACTCATTTCTCTTCCCAAACATATCGCATAACAAAATTAGCCATATTGACACCCACAAAACGTCAGACCATAATCATTTTCCCACACAGGAATACATACATATGTACATATATATATATGTGCATCTATATACTTACTTATTTGTGGAGGGCTATAAAAAGTGACAATTGCCAAACTCCGTGGTACATCAAAGCCGATTCGAGGCCGTGTGGCACGTACACATGTGGCAATAATGAGACAAGTGCAACATACTTGCAAAAAGTCATTTTGGTGTCAATAATTTCAATGGGGGCGCAGACAGCGCAAAAAATTTCCCATCATTTCCATCATAAGTGGAAATTTCTTGTGTGTGTGTAGTTAAAGGAAAAATGCTTGAATATTTTTTCGGTGGTTGAATTTCACCAAAAATGACAAATGCCACAAAAATGCGGAAGAGGTCGCCGGGTATCGATGATGCTGATTGATACATTTATTCACATCATCATCGTCATAACACACAAAGGCAAATAATTATTTTATCCTAAGCTTAGCTGGCATTTTCATTATTAGATCGTTTATTGTTCAATGTGGATTATTTCGGGATAATCAGAAAATTAAAATGTAAGCATTTTGTTTCTGTAATCTAACTATGATTGACTTATATAAGTTGAGATTAACTTTTGTGTTTAAATGTATTCCTATTGATTCTTAGAATTTTGAAATTGACTTTTAATGAAGTCTTATTATAAATAATATATTATGTTAGTCTCTGTTTAATTGTTTAAGTTATTAGTCTATTTCACGTGTCACTCAAAATATGAAAAATATATAGAAGATCTGCACTTTTATAGTAAGAATAAAGTATAAAAGATATTACAACCTACAAATTCGAGATTCAAAAGTTATGTTTGCAGAATTTTGAAATAAATCAGTTATTATTCTAAAATTCTATGTGTTTTTTTGTTTGAATAACGTTGCCCTAAATACATAGGTCAAGCTCTAAATATATCGAAACTGCAATAATCATTTCTATACTTCTAATCCAAGCACAACTGATTTCAAAATCTTTCACTTAACTAACTACTATTAGTTAACTTATGGTTAATATATAACCGTCACCTAAGTCGCATACGATTTCTTCGATTTGATAGTTTATGCTGGTTTGGCCTGCTTATAAAGTCCAATAAATATTCTCCCGTACGTTATGCAAAATGTTTTGCCATTATAAATTGATATCAATTTTTATTTCAACCTTTTATGCACATTGGCAAAGTTGAAATTTATTAATTTCTATGATATACGTTGACATTTTGATGAAACGTGGCCATTGAAACGAGATAGACACCAGATATATGTATGTGCATAGGTAAACATATATAAATATATGTATTGGTATATAGATACGATATGTGATACCATGCAAACAGAAGAAGAAAGCAAATATTAAAACAACGGATAAATTTGTAAAACAAGCAAACGGAAATAAAACTTGTTATGACCGAGGTGGAAAAACAAAAGATATACATATAAATATATGCATATAAAACTATTTCAAATCAGCTCAAATTACTTGGATAGCCAAATGAGTTTTGTGACCAACCAAAGTGGCATAAATATGCATAATAAAAATCATCTGAAACACGCACTTCATTAGCAGATCCACACAACAAAGTAGTAGGAAATCCAATGAAATGGTATAAAATAGAATGTTTTGGATTGGAGGTAAATAGTTAAAAAATCTGCGGGTTCGACACAAATTTCAAAACAAATCCCATTATAAAATATGCCAGAATCGTAAAAAACTCATCATGATCAGCAGCGGCAAAAGCAACAGCAACAGCAACAAAATTAACATTAAATTATAACAAAAGCAGCTAAAATCGAATGATTTATGTCTATGCAAGGCAATAGATACAAATTTTTGTTCCACAAAACTCGCATAAATATTTGTGTTAATAATGTCTTAATAGAATAATATGCCGGAAAAATAAATGATAAATGCCGAATTTCCTATACCCTTAATGTTTGTCTTAATATCTAATCATTTAATCTTAAGTTTATGTCAATTTTCTCTTTTTAAAGCAAATTTTTTATCTGTGGCTTTAAAGCTTATAAATAGCTCAATAAATTGAAATTGCTTATCACTTTTAATCCATTTATGGCACATTTTTCTTTTGGAATGGCAAAAGCTTTCAAAGTGATTAATTAATTGCTCTTACTACTCTTGTGTGACGAGAATCGCGAAAGCCTATAATAATAACTGATTAATTTAATGGCGATTTACTAAAAATATATAGTTTATCAATATAAATTTATTATATACTTTGCCTTTCCTTTTTGAAAGCGAATATAATACAATATATTAACCTATTCGTCTAAAAGTTGATTGAAATATCTAAACTTTACTTAATAAATTAACTCAGATGTATATTAAATTAAATTTACACATGTATCCACTTTGACACTAGCTCAATTAGTACAATTTACCAAGAGGATAGAGCAAAACTTACCTTAACTTTAGACTCTTAAGTTTAGAGTGTTCAAATAATCAATTGGCAAATTATCTAGAATGGTTATTTATTAATATATATCAAGGATAAACATAATTAAAATAAGTCCTAACTTATGTCAGAACCCTTGTCTCCTAGGGCTTTGAACTTAAACTTTTAAAAATTAATAGTTTTATCATTAATAAAACGATAATTTAATAATAATTTAATCTGGTCCTGTACATATTTTCTCTTTGATTGATTCGTGTAATTTTTCCAAAAACTTTCTAATCTTTGCTTAATGTTTATCTAAATTCTTTACCACGTAGATAAGGTGAGCGGTTTATATTAATTATGTTTAGATTGATAAGTGTTCTTTTCACCAAACTCTAGTCCCAAGTTAATGAGCAATATTTTTTTATTTTTTTTTTGGCAAGGGTATAAAAATGAAGAATTCAGCAGCGGCTGTCAGACAGAAAACTACTTTATCAAGTCATTAATTTAGCAATGTCTTCGACTTGAAATTGTATGCAGTTCGAACTGACATCGAGATTGAGATCAAGATCTGGGCAGGGCCATCGAAACGAAAAAAAACACAGAGAAAAAACTCAAACTTGAACTTGTCTGCTTCTCATTGACAATGTCTTTTTGGGCTATTTTGGTCAGCTGCTTTTTGAATTGAGTTTGGCTCATTAGCAACGCCCTCATTGGCGTTAAATGCTAAGCAGGCAAAAAATTCATTTTCACTTGCTCTTGCTTACAATTTTCCTCATGATAAGCAATTTGCATGGTCAACGAAAGGTGAAAAGTGAAATGAATCAACCCAATGCTAAATTCGAGACATGCAGTCTGAGCTGAGTGACTGTTTACGAAACTACTAAAGAGAAAGACAAAAAAAAAAGAATATCTTATATAAATTTAATTTAATCTTTTATGTATGAGTAGTGTTAAAAGTAGCGGGGTAATCACATTAAATTTAATATCAGCAAAAACCACGAATTTTTCATTTTGTCGTTTATCTAATCGTAGGAAACATTGTAATAATTTGAAAAATACATTTAGTCACGATATTTTATAATATATTTATATACTAATATATCCACTTGATAATCTTCAGTCATGGCTTCTGTAAGATTCAGAATGTCACTAGTTTTGTTTATCTACAGAATTTTGGCGGTTTCCGTTCCATCTGTTCTTATCGAGATTTATGGCTATGAGAGATATTCGTATTCCACATATACAAAAGAGCTTTAAAGGCAAATTTAGTATCAGTTTTAGTAGGAGAAAGATTCAAATGAAACCAATCAAGCCAACTTTAATTTAGATATTCGTTAGAAATATTTGTGTAACTTTAACTTCCTTGATGAATTGTGAAATTTGCGAGTTTCTCTTCCAATCTTTTTGGCAGCTCGCCCATGTGTTTTTAACAGTCTTTTTCAATATATATTTTGTTCAACTTGCAAACAATAAAAGAGGCTCTTAGAAGGTTACAAATAAGTAGACTTAAAATGTCAAGAAGAATGTTTTCTAAAGAGTTATTTAAACCCTTGCAACTTTTTTGTAACTCGTTCCGTACCTGTAGCCATCAAAGTGAAAAAAATTTGCGAGCTATATGATATAGTGGTTCGATCCGGTTGAATCCTAGATATACAACCTGCAGTATGTACAAGACTACACGCAAAATTTCAACTCTGTAGCTCTTACTGTCTAGGAGGAGTTTCGTCAATCCAGACGGACGGATAGACGGTCGGACGGACGGACATGAACGATTATATTTCGATTACATATAACTACAAATTTTCATATCTTCTTTTCATTTGCTGCCGCTTCTTAATTTAAACCAAGCAAATCATTGGAATATGAAGAATTTACCATTTAAATTTCAATTTTCTATTCAATCCAGTGACATTTTCTATTTTCTGCTATATATAAATTTTTGTCATATAGAACAAAAATAAAGCGCAAATCCTAAAATTTTTGCTTGCACACATGTTAACCATAAACTCGCACATTAGGAATCCAACATTTAACAGTATTTCTTCTGTCAGGAAAACTCTAATTTACAACTAATGCCAAAAACAAAGCCAAAACCAGTGACCACAACCAAAATAGAAATAGAGAGAGAGAAAAACAAAAAACAATAGGAAAACAAAACGAAAGTTTCAACCGTAATAGCCAATTGTCTAAAATGTTAAGCCTTTTAATCAATTGCCAAGAGAAATGCCATTACAAACCATGTTAAAGAGATATATACATATATATATATATATGTATGTATTTGCTATAAGCAATGGCAATGGCAAAGGCAGACAAAAAGATTTAGCCCAAAAATTTTCATTTAGAGAGGCATTAAGAGCTCAGGGTAAGGACAGGCATGGTTTAGTTTCTTAAATGAAAACCCTTTTGAGTTTGCTGACCATGCTGAATCAGCCAAAAATGCCAACCGTCTCTTTGCCTTTGTTTTCAGTTGTTGTTGTTGCTGTTTCTCTGACCTCAACGGCCTCACACGCCTGGCAAGTTAAGTCAATAAAATTTCTGGGTAGGTTTATCTGCTTACTACTACTTACTTGTAATATAAAAATCAATTTTCCGAGGTAATTACGGCTATCAGACACTTTGTGTGTGTATTTTGTATTTTTGATGGAAGGAGAAGTAAAAGGAGGAGGAGGAGCATAAGGGGAGTTGGGCCTCTGACTGAGGCTAAACTTTTCATATAAGAAAAAAATATATATATATGTATGTATATAGTTTTTTTTTTTACAAGTTATTATGATTTCTCTGGGCTTGCATGTGGAAAATGTTGATGAATATTTCATGTCTTTGGCTACTTTTCAATGAATTTGATATGAAATTGACAGCGGCTAGAGAAGGGAATGTGTGTGATTGTGTGGGGGAGGGGAGAGCGATGGGCATGTAAATGTGGTATGACATGAAAATTGTTAATGATATATGAGTTTTGGTTTCCAACCTTTTTGTTTTTTGGACATCTAATTGATTTCATAGTGGCTAGAATAATACATGGGAGTAAGCGTCTTGACAGTTGGACAGTTTGTCCCCACAATTGACATGTCTTTAGGTCTATCTCTCTTTCTCTCGGCTTCGGTGTGTGTGTGTTTATAAAGTCATTACTAAAAGCATTCGTGGTGGGGATATATGATAACTCATAATATGTGCACATCATCAAGATTCAAAGCCACCGACGGCGGCATCGTCACTTTTCTGCGGTAGAATTTTATTGATTTTTATGCAATTTCATTACAATTCACAAAACAAAAAAATGTTAATTTCTACAAATTTTCACTCGCTTGGCGCCAAGGCGACAAGGGAATTGATGTGCGATACGCCATGCTATAAGGGCATCATGACATGACACACGTGGCATTTGCAGCACGTGCCCCATCATGTTGCAAGTGTTGACCACGGCCATCTACCGTTAGATCAGCCAATCGACCAACCATCCAACTCACTTTGCCTGGTCATGTTTGGGTTAATGAGTGAGGCGTGTCGTCTATGGAGGCAAAGTGGGTGACTGTTGCATTGATTGCTGACAGTGCGGCAGCATCCCAACATCTCTTTGAGACATGAGAGTGGCAACAACATCATTTTCCAACAATGAAAGTCATTCGCATTAATGTTGCATGATTTGGGTTGATATCAAAGTGTAGAATAAATTCCAAGTCAATCGATTTGAAAAACACACAAGAAGTTTCTATAAAAGTTAAGTACTGATAAAAAATTGTGGTTTCTCTGGAGTTTCTAACAAAATTACTTAACAATTGTTGTATTTTAGTTTGGTTCAGAAAAGAAAGAAGTCTTGTGAAGCCTAAATAACCATACACAGTCCGTGTTATGAATTAAAATAAGTATAATCCGATTTTAAAATCACTTGCCATAGTTTTGTGATTGAACTAGAGTTTTCATGACAGAAGGACACTAACTTGAAACCAAAATATTGGATACTTTGCGCATAACTACACAGATATTGTACGATAAGTACTCTGAGACTCCTTCAATAATTCAAATACAAAAACATATTGTTAATATCGAAGAACCGCACTGAACTCTCTTGAATTTATATCTGCATAGAGTCGAGTCTCTCGTTTTCTTCCTTTTATTTTATTTCATTGAAGTTTCTTCAACTAGAACATGAAACACACACCCATAAGAATTTCATTTCTAATCGTTGTTCCTTGCTACCCATAAATCAATTCAAATTTTTCGATTCCATACCACACACCGCCCAATTAAGTGCCTCAAATATTTACAAACGCCTCCCCAAACGAGAAAGAAAAAATTAAATATTTTGTCACTGTTTGTTATGCGTTTGACATTTAACCTTAGCACAAACGAAAAACTGGTCATGACTAGACCTTCTCCTGCTGTTTCTCTGCTCCTCCTTCTCCTTCTACTCCTCTTTAGCCCCATTTTGCCGATTTGGTGGGTGTGCATTGGGCTCCCCCTTCAAAAACATTATGGAGTAAGAGAGACAGAGAGAGGGGGAGGAGGTATAAGTTGGAAGGGAGCCCCACCAGACCAGGCCAGACAGGGCCCATCTGCCGCATTGAGTGTGCGTTTTGTTCTGATGCCGCAGCATCATTTACATTCAAATTAAAACGAAAACGCCAAAAGGAAATTTATGTTAAGAGAATTGGGGAGCAGATCTCTTTCAATGTTACCATGCCCCAACCCCCCTCCATTCCATCTCTTGTCATTTTGGTGTCTCTTCCAAATGAGTTTGTTACCATCTTTTTTTTTTGTTTTTGGGGCGTTGCGCTGTTTGTTTTGACACTTGGTCTACATGCATCTTTGGGCGGCCTTGCTTATAAATTAACTCGACATTTGACATATGCATACATATATATATTCCTATACTGTATGGATGTAGGTACAACAACAGCAGCAGCTCCTGTTAAGATCGTCGCTATGTGATAGCCTAATGTTTTGTTTGTTTTTGTGATTAGTTTGTAATTAACTTGAGGCGCATGCATAATAATAACCAGATCTTTGACTCTTGATATAAATAATGTGCGTTCACCTGCAGAAAATTTTTTGGATGTGGGGAAAGTAGGTAGAAATTTCGAGAGGTGCCAGATAGACAAATGTCGATAGCACCTTTTTCTTTCACTTGCCTTTATTTCAATAAGTCCTCCGCCTCCAAGCATGTAATTAGAGGAAGTGTTTTTTTTTTTTTTTGTTAGGGGTTCAAGATGTTTATCCTAGCAAACATTAAAAGTTAATTTCTTTATAATTAGCTAGTATATCGAGGGTTACTTTCACTATATCATGTAGTTATCATGTTTAATATCAAGTTATAAGAGTGTAGTCCATCAATTTGATTAGTTCGGCCCCTCAATCAAAACTGATTAAAGTTTTAGATTTATTTGCTTGGGCATGTTCATTTCAACTGATGCGTCAATCAAAAACCGGAAAATTTCAATACAATTTTCATACGCTTATCCACACATTTTTGTTGCTGAAACCGATACATAAAACAGACCCCATCATCCATCAGTTTACCCCCAGCCCAAAAACTGAAATAAAACCCATCGTGTCAATCTGTAAGAGTTTGGTCTAGGAGTTAAACTATGGAAAATTTCACTTTGAGTGACCATGAAAATGCAATTCGTTAAACAGTTTTCGACAGATTCTCCCACTGTTGTCAACTCTCTTTGCCTTCCTCTCCCCTGTTTCTTCTATTTCAATTTGTTCTGCTGGCAATGCGACACTTGCATTAGAGAGGAAGGATAAGAACAGGATGTCTGTAGATATGGATAAATGCAGAGAATGCAATTCTATCCATAGGAATGTGTGAGAAGGATTTCTGGCTACTTGAAAGATAAGAATTATTACAGAAATTCTTATACATATATGATTTATGTAAGGTAATTACATATTTTCAATGGACCGAGGCAAAATAAAAGGCATCCTAATTAAAATATAGTCAAAGTCCATAACACTTTAGTCTCGACTATCACAAATAAGAATATACAAAATTTACTTAATTTTTGTTCACATATTTATTGATTTATTGTGTTGCTTTTTTTTCCTTTGTTTTTCTCTCATTTTTTTTCAATTATTTGTTTTTTTTTTATATTTATTTTTTTTCCGACATTCTTTAGCTTTTCTTCACATTGAGTACATGGATAATCGTTTATACTAAGTTTAATATTTTATTATAAATAAAACTAAATCAAGCGTCTATGAATTTATTTTTCGTTTTTGTTTTTTTTTTTTTTTGTTAATACTATAAATATATCATTAGATGTTATAGCATAACTAACGGTTAATGTTTACAATGATCAAGCATGTATATATAGAAATTTTTTTTATTTAATTTTTTTTTAAATTTTCTTTTCTTTAGTTTTTGTTTTGTGGTTTTTTTTTCTCTAACTTTACACTGAGATGCGTTTCCAAATAACATTTAAACATTTGTTTTATAATTTGTACAATAAATTAAACTAAAAAAAATTTACAGATAAAGAAAAATTCTCTAGAGGGGCAAATGGAAATGGAAGAAAAACAAACTGAACTGTACAAAACGACAAGTGATAGGGAGGAGAAAAGGGGTTCAGGGGTAAAAAGTGAGAATTTATACAACAATTTTCTTCTCTTTCTTGGTTTCTGCTTTTTTTTCTTTTTGTGTGATAGAAAGAAATGAAAGATAAAAACAACAAATACAATAATTTACAACATTTAAACAGCTTTTAGTTTTCCTTTTTAGTAAGTTTTCCTTTCTTATTTGTTTTTTGTTTTTGCGTAATACTGTTCTTGGCAAGAACTTTTCAGCCCTTTTGCACCTTTTTCTAGTGGGCGGGACTGCGCTGCGAACCCATGGCTGGCGGTGAGACAGCCGCCGGAGGCGGAGGACCACCGGCTGGCAGCTGGTATGGACTGAATCTCTGGTATTGACGCGGTCGCATATCGGGCGACGGCGATCCAGAGGATGTGGACGAGGGTGTGGACGCTGTGGGTGGCGGCGGTGGGGTACGATTGGCAGCGATGGCAGCGGCGGCAGCTTGAGCTTGCGCCTGCGCCTGGGCAGCTGCCTGAGCAGCGGCCGCCTGTTGATTGGCGCTGGCCAAGAATCCGGCTGTCAATTGCGGCCATTGCTGCTGGAACATATGAAAAGCTCCCAGACCCGGCGGTGGTGGAGGAGGACCGGCAGCTGTGGCCGCCGCCTGATACATCTGGGGCATCATCAGTTGGGCGTATGGCGAATTGCCGCCAAACATTTGCAAATGCTGTCGCGCCTTCTCGAACAGAGCCATGGAGGCGGGGTCACCTTGCTGGGCGGCAAATTGCTGCATCAGCGGATCGGGGAAGAGACGCAGGGGCGAACGAAGCTGCTGTTCCAATAGCAGAGCCTCCATGGGATCACGATCGAAGTCTGTCAGACGCGAAGAGTCGCGAAAACCTTTGGCAAATGGATTCGAATCGATTTTTAATTTGGTTATCAGCTGATTCTGATAGGCGGTCACCGCCGTGAACACAGTCTCCGGGAAGACATAGGTCTTGTGATCCAGGTCATGCAGTTCTTTGGGATTACTGGGTATACTCTGGCCATGGCTCAAACGTACCAAATGAATCCGTGGCTGATACCGATGCATAGAGTTCAAGACAATCTATAAAAACAATTGCAAGAGATAGAAAAAAAAAAAGTTGACATTGTAGTATACGGTAGACAAAAGATTGCAAGTTAATATTATCAATCATTTAACACTGGATTCGTGGCTATCGCACCATCTTTTACTAGTTGTAGTAGTAGTAGGAACTTCAACTCACCTGTCCGTTCTTATCCATTTCGTTATTAGTCAGTTTCACCTTCTCAAAGGAGATAACTTGTTTGCGCAACGCCTCACAGCTAAAGGGACTGTCCGGATGGGCGTAGAGTCGGGCTGGCGGCGCTGGATCTGCCTTGCCAGCCACCAGCCAAGCCGATCGATGATATGCATACCGATAGCGTTTCGAGTCCATGGGTATTATGTCCAACAGGACGGCATAACGATCGGCAGGCTGTATCTGACGCAATGGACCAGAGAAACTGACTCGCACCGTGGGGAACATTCGTCTACAATGGCAATGGAGAAAATAATGGAAAAATATTTTTATTAGATTTCTTTCTTCTCTCAAATTTTTGTTTGTTAATCCACTTGCCCCACACATGCATTAAAGCCTTCAATTTATAGCCCTGAACACAACACACGAACAAAAACCAAACTGATTTCCAAACCTTTTGCTTTGACAAGTGCAGACAAAGAACAATGAACTCTTTAACCCATAAGAAGACTAACTCTCTGTCTCTGTATCCTGTGGTTTTAATGTCTCCCAAATACCTAAGACTCGTTTTTGGATTGTGTGACATAACCAAAAACGAAATCAGAAAACGAAACAAAACCAAACCAAAAAAAAGGGCAGGAAGACGTAGAACGACCGCCCAACTGTCTAAGGTGTGATTTTTACAATATCATTAAGGGCCAAAATGCAGACCCTCAGGATTTGTGTGTGTGTGTGTGTCACTAACTAGTTCATTTTGTGCGTGCGTGTGGTCAGGTGGGAGCAAGGTGTGGACAACCCGTGGTCATTGGCTGTGAACTTGTTGTTCTCCTTTTTTTCTCTATGTTGACAAGAGCAACGCCCAAAATGGATTTCGTTTTTGCCCATGAGTTTTTGCAGAAACTGCAAACTGCGGTTGAGAAGGCTTCACAAGGTAGACAGACAGGTAATCAGATGTTTAACCTATTGTACCTTTACTATTTCTAAAGACCGCACACAATTCAATGGTATACCATGGAAATTTTGTTGATATTGCCGGAAAAGAGAAGCAAAAAATTCACAGAGAAATCTGCCAATGATGTAATGTAGAATGGATCTGTTGGAATTCCTTGGGCATATGATGATTGATGAAGATCAATTTTGATATTGTTAGATCACTGCCAAAAAACGAAGTAAGTTTTTTTATTTTTACATACTTTCCATTTGCGGAAACATATTCAAATACATCTGCCTCCTCCACATTCCCCCTTGCTTCTTGTATTGGCCGTTTCGTTGTCATTTCTAATAGCTATTTACACTCTGTCTGACTGATTACGACAATTTGCTTACCTGCCAGTTTTGGTAATGATCATCTCGGTGCCCAATTCGTGAAAGCGATCCCACAGCTCTTTCGTTTCCAAATGGCATTGCACTGGCTTGAGATCATCACAATTACAGGAACCAACGATTTTTGGTGCCTTTTGTACGGGTTCGGGTGTCAGACGTTCCTCACTATCCTCTGTACCGGGTGATTGTGGTGGCGTTGAGCAGCGTCCTTGGCTGCTCGTGGAGCTTGTGTTTAATTGGGATTCAGCAGAGGCGGAAGCGGCAGCAGCAGCAGCAGCAGCGGCGGCAGCGGCAACAGCGCCGGCGCCGGCAACTGAATTGTGGCGGCTTTTGTGATTTGAATTGATGTGATTTGCCACATTGTTGTTGTTGTTGCTGCTGCTGTTGTTGTTGTTATTAAGACGACGAGCTTTAACTGGTGGCTCCTCAACATCACTGCAGTCAACAACATCAACATCAACTTCATCCTCAACCGAAATTGGACCTTCAAAGAGAAAGAAAATTGAAAATTAAACATTTAGCTTAATTGAAATCCTTCTAGGTAGGATGACAGACACAAACTATATATATTTTCCATATCAATTCTCTTGTAATGTTGACACACTCTTCTTGTTCCAGTGTGTCTCATGTTTAATTTTAATTTTTAATTTCCGCTTGGCTTCGTCTTACACACAATTGTCGCTTAATTGGCAAACTGAGCCCAACAAATGGGCTATTAAACAACTGGCCAAATGTCGCAGCGATGGCTCTTTATAGCTCATACGAAAAACACTCAAAACTTTAATTGCATAAATGTATACGGGTAACTGCTCAAGGTGCAAAACCTTATACATAGATAACTTTTAAAAGCCCTACACTCATATAGTCAGAGAGAAATCTGAGTCTGGACTGGCCTCGTCAACTAATAAGCTGGCCCGAAAGGTATGTAGTGTGCGGCAAAAACCAAAAAAAAAGGTGTTAAAATGCAAAATCAGCGAAATGTGAAATAACAATGAGTAAAAATAACAAACAACAACACTTGACAATTTTCGACTCAATATTGCATATTTAATAAATGCTCGTAAAAATTGAAACATTAAATTTGTGCGTCTTTCAGTTTTGAGTTTTTGGTTTTTGGTTATTTGCCGTCGCTATAGAAAAGATTTTGCGCCTCGTAAAATTAATAAAATTAAGCACATTTGTTGAAAAATTAATTAACATAATTAGCAGCCTTTTGTTCTAAACACAGCGTGGGGCATACAGAAAACACAAGCAAATAAATTTAATATTAGTCGATATCAATTGGCATTTGCATAATTCAGAGCAAAAACCACTGATTATTATTATTATTATTAACATGAAATAACTTTAACGATCTTTATAGAACAATCTAATGCTGTATGTGTAGTTGTTGATGTTGCCGTCGGAAGAGTCGTTTAGATATATGTATGTATATAGAAGTAAGTATGTAGAACAAGTTATAGTTCGAGTTTGGTTTGAGTCCAACACAGGTATTTATTACTGGCACTGTGATTACACTCAGCGAGCTACCGTTAATTGGCAATAGTAATTAAAATTAAATAACAAGTCTAAAGCGACAACAGTTACTTATTTATTTTGCAATCAAATTTGTTTATAACACCAATCAAAGTGTTGCGGAATTCAATCAACACATATAAATTTTTTGCATTTAAGCAACAAATTTTAAAGCTAGTTCTGAGATGTCGCCCATTCTCTCTCTCTCTGTCAAGTACTTTTTAAGGAATTAGTTTCTTCAACTTACTTGCACTGCGCACTGAGGACTCCCGACTGGAGGCATCCTCGCGTGCCATTATGGCTGCTATGGAGAAATCCGTTGCCGAGCCGGCGGCACTTTTGCTGCCCGTTTGTGTGGTGGTCGCTGTGGATGTGTTATTGGGTGCTGCCACAGCGGGCACAGGTGGTAATACCCCATTGCACAAATAAGGATGTGAACCGACCAACATTTTGTTTCAATATTCTTAATTTCTCTAAACTTTGAGATATATGTATACTATTTATCCTCTGGATAGGGATAGTTCAGATTATTTGGGTTTTCTTCTTCTGCACTTGTCAACACAATTTGCACTTAAAGAATTTGCAGCATTTTCAAACTGCTCGCCTTGTAGGGAAAAACACACACAACACACACCGTTTTTCTCACACTCAAAATGTATCTGTAGGATTGTTTGTTTGTATCTTATATCTGTTTCTCACACGAACTTCAATAAAATGCAGCGCAACAACGCGGAGTGAGTGTGTGCGCGAAGGCAGGCGACGACGAACTGAATTGTGTCAGGAACATGTTGTGGCTTAGAAGCCAGCAGTGCCAGCAGTTAGCCGGCGGCGACGAATGGCAGCGGGAAACCAGTTTTCCGGCCTTACGCTCTGTGTGTGCAAAAGGGATGGCAGACGCCACAAAATGAGTGGTCGTATCCCTGCCGAGCTGTGTGAAGGGCAAAGCATGATGAGCAGTTGGAAAAAAATCAACTCAAGCAAACTCGCAGCGAGTACAAATTTCCAATTGGAAAAACGGCGGGGGAGTGTTCACTAGAGAGAGAGAGAGCGAGCGAGAGAGCAATCGACCAAGACAGACTGTCAGAGAGAGAGTGAGAGAGAGAGGGAGGGTAAAAAACAGAGTGAGCTAGCTGCGCTTACTTGCCATTGCACTCAAACGCATGCGCTCCTCACACACGCGGGGATTGTGGTGGGTTGTAGCCTTCGTTGCCGTCGTCGTCGTCGTTGACGGCCACTCAGCAACTTTTTTGGGCCCGGTCTTCTTCTGCCGCTTCTCTGGCTGCTGCCACTGCCACCCTCGTCATAACTCATTTACAATTAAAAATGTCGGCGCTTTGCCAGCTCGCTCTCACATGCGCGCACTGTCTCTCTCTAGCCTGTGCGCATTTATGAAGTGCAAACGTTTTGCTTGCGGTTTTTCATGTTTTTCCCTATTTCTTTTTGCGTCTTTTTTGAACAACTTCTCGACGTTGTCGTCGCATTCCATTGCCTTTTGCCTGATTTTGTGTTTTCCTTCACCGTTTTTTTTCCCTCATCGTATCCGTTGGGTAGGATATCTCTCGAGTGGTTTGCGTGTGTTTCGTTTAATGCCAACACGTTCCAAATTTTCACTCACCTTTTGAGTGAAAGGCACTTGGTATTATTCCTTTCCTGGGTCGCTGTACCATATTTTCAATGCGTGCTTTGGCCAGGCTTTCTATCGGGGGCAGGACAGAGGTTTTTTTTTATCACCTGCAACTTGTTGTTCGATGAGCTCAAATGGTCGAAAAGGAAACTTATATTTTAAATCTGTAACCATGATAAGCAGGAAGTTTTTATTAGGTTTCACTGTGAAATGCTCCATTAAAAAATTCATAAAATTTACTTTATTAGTGTTAAGATTGCATTTTTACTGCCTTAAAAAAATTAAAACTAAATTTAAGAAATGTAAATTAAATAAGAACTATTTAAATTTAATTTGTATAGAGTGTTTCATTACTGAGTTAACAAGTTGAATCTGGTAAAAACTGTTAAACTGAATTAGGAGACCCCTGTGCTCTATAAAGAACTGCAAAAATCTAGAAAATGATCTATGTATAATAAGTTTTTATTTAGATTTCTATACAATAATTTACATATTGCATATATCACATACACATTACACTTAATAGTAACCCAGAGAAAATAACTCATAACTAACATTTTAAAATACATATTTTTAAACATTTTTTTTCGAGTATTTCATTCATGTTTCATGTCATCAAGTATGCGTTTTTTCGAACCATATAAAACTTATATATGAAACTTAAACTTTGTAATAAAAAAATATTTAGTTTCGATACTTTCATGTTTATATGAAATATTATTTATTTAGTTAACTATTACAAATATGGCAGAAACTCATTTAGTCAAAATACCTTGGAAAAAACTTATCAATCTGCGTGGCATTGCAATTTTTAATAAAAATCGGCTTTAATTAATTCTAGTAAAGTTAATACAAGAAAGTACAAATTAAAATGTATAATTTTCAAATTAGATATAAGTATGTAAATGATTTTTTGCCAATTTTGCTAAATTTATAACTTTGTATGTCTCTCTGTAGAAGGCAAAGTAAATGCTGATTGTGGCACATTAACAACAATTGCTACGTTATTCATTTTAGAATTTCATAATTTCCACAAAATAAATGGCAAAAGCAAATACAGCAAAAGCTAAACATATGTATGAGGGGGGGAGGGCCCTTTCCATTGGACCATGGCATGGCGGACATGCAAATGGAGGGACGCCCCTTTCGTCTGCGAGTGGCTTTTGTGCTATAATTTTGTGTAATTACGCATATTTTGCAATATTTGTTACAATTGCATTTGCATGGTCTCAGTTAAATGAATTTCCCATTGCCATTCTCTCCCTCTCTCTTCAATGGAAACTTTCCGTTGATGTTAATGAATTGGCAATTGTTTTGCCTAGTTCAAACACAAGTCAAGACCTTTGTCAGTGCCAATTAACCCAAAAGGTGAATTGATCAAAAATTCAAGACTTGAAAGAAAAAATCATGGAAAATGGAAAACCAAGTGACAGTTCGTCAAATTCATTTCATGTCAGAGGGCCGCCAATTAGATGAGCGAGATTTTTTTCCACAATGTCTGTACATAGGAGAAGACGAGCCGAGATGAGACGAGAGTTTCGGCATTGCGACTAACAAGCACAACTAATCCTGCTTATCCTGCCTGGCACTGCCAGGACCTTGTTCTCATGTAATTTGACACTTTTATTTTTGGAAAGCAATAGAGAGAGCGAAAGAGAGAGGGGCAAAGTGGGCATGTCACAGTGACACTTTCACCAAGAGGCAATAAGGGAAATGCTTCGTGTGTGTTCGCGTTTCCTTCCCAGGACTCTACATATGTGTGTGCGTTTGAGTGTGTGTGTGTGTGGTAGTCGCGAATGTCACCAGAATGTCAAAAACCATAAGAAGGCACTCATACACACGCACACACACACAAGTTGTGAAAACAAAAGCAGCCGACTAATTTATAGACTGTTCATCCTTAAAGTGCGTCCACTTGGCACTTGTAAAAATAAACAATCTTTTTTTTTTGTGTCTTGTGTTGTTAATTAGTTCAGTAAACTGTCTTTTTGGACTTTCTCCTTGTTATTGTCATGTCGTGGGCCTCTTTCCTCAAGTGCCCTGTGTCTTTGTCGGCGTCAACAGTGTCCCCTCAATTGGCAATCAATATTTTAACGAGCTCTCTTTGGGTAATCGAATACTTTCACTTTGAAACTGGCCGCAAGGATTCGCCCTGGTATGCGGCTTTTCTGTCTGTCATAGCATTTCTTTTTAACTGCAACTGACTAAAATTCACTTTGTGTTACTCAACTAACATCTCGCAATCATGAAATATTATTTTCATTTGTAGCTCCATGCACTTCCGTTTCTATTAGTTACCACTTGGAATTCAAAATTAAGGATTGTAATCATGAAAGTTTTGCCCCCTTCACTTGAGACACTTCACTTCGCTAGTCAATAAGTGCACAAGTTGGAAAAAAGGCACGTGTTCATTTCGATTTCCCCATCATTTCCGCTTGGCACTTGTCTCGATTTCAATGTACGCGATAAGCCACCCGACAAAAAAAAAAAAAAACAAAAACAAAAACGGAAGAGCACTAAATGCTCTTCATTTCTCTATATATAAATGTGAAATATGTTGAGCAATCTGCCGCCTTACATATAGAATTGTCGGAAATGCACAGAACAGATGTCTTTTAGATGAACTATAAAAGAACTCTTCCATTCTACCAGAGAGCATGCAATAGGAATTAATCTAGCAATAAGCTATAAAATGAATTAGTTTAAACAATTTACATTATTTATATATAAATTTACTTATTTAGCAATCATGTAGATCATCACTGGAACGAGTAACAAAATATTTATCTACGTTTTCCTTTTTATTCGACGCCATTTTACAATAAGAGGACAAAACATTTTTTAAGTTTTTGGTACCCAATATTTCTGAAATATAAAAAAATTCTATATTCAAGTCAATAAACGAACATGTCCATTTTCTTCTTAACAAATCATAAATGTTCACGAAGTATTTACATAAAAATGTATCGCATTTCTATTACATTTTAATTTGTAATATTTCCCAAAATACTTAAAATTATTAAACCAAAAAAATTAGAGAGAAGTTAATTGTTTACCACAAATCGATTGGAAAGATGATCCAAAGATTCTTGATTTTTAGATATTCTATGAGAGATAAAATCTGCTCTTAATAAATATTAGACAGTGTGTAGAGAATTGTTCACATTTCTATCATATTTTACTTTGCATTACTTTACAAAATACTTAAAAGCATTAAATAAAAAACAAATTAGGGAGTGAAATAACTGTATATCAAAAATCATTGGAAAAGTTGATCCAAATTTTCAAAATTGTTAGATATTCTATCAGAGACAGAAACTTTTACAGAATGAAGTGAAAATTTGAAGAAAACAAAATTCCCTTTCTCCGCTTTGTCAGTTTCATACCATTTCATATTCGGTTGATGATTAAGTTTCATAAATTTAAAGCTGCGATGATTATCAGCTGGATTGGGTAATAATTGCAATGAAATTACCACCAAGACCATGAATAAAACTGCTCCCATTGTGGTGGCCTATATAATTATTATGGAAATCTGTAATCTTGGATTAACCCTACAAACACACCAATCCCAGGGCAAATTTTCGTTTTCTTTTTCCTTGGTTTTTGCAGCTGCTGGACGGTCCGAAGGTTCATTCTCTGAGTTTCAAAACTTTAAGACAATAAACCGATTTGCAATGTGAAATCGCTTCTGTAATTGGCCCATAAACGGAGCAAGACAACCAAAAGATCCACCAGATGGGCTCCATGGATATGTAAATTTAGTGTTAAGGTGCATAAAATGGGCGTGACCATGCCGTGGATCTGCGATGGTAAGAATGGGAAAAAATACCAAATTAAGACTGGACTCCAATTGCAACGGAAAAGTGATTAATGAAAAACGAAAAAAGAAATGAGAACAAAAATTTCCTTTTTTTTCATTTCATTTTGGGCGTTGCCCGACAATGACATAAATTTGAAAATCATAGAGTGAGACAGCAAAAAAGGAGAGAGAAAACAACATAAATAAATAAATATATAAAACGCGCATTTGAGATGGCCTGAAGTTATTTAACAAAATTACGCATCGTTTAAGTTGTGATTTATGTGGACAACCCTTCGCCTTGCCACACACACACCCAGGCGGGGCTCAAAGATTGAGGCTCGTATTCAGATTCAGAAAACGGATTCGAATTCGGCTTGTTAATGAGTCAAATTACACAGACTCACAGACACACACACAGATAATGAGATGGCAGAAGGGGGAAATCGGAGGACTCGACTGAATGCTGAGTGGCCGCCGAAAGGTGTGACAATTGTTACACACACCCAAGCATACAATTTCGTATTGCGGTTGACAATGGGAGAGTGAGAGGAGAAGGAGAAGGAGCAGGAGCAGGACTCGGAGCATGACTCTGGCAAGTTGGCAAAGATTTATGCGACTGCCAAATGAAATTTCCCAGAAAATGCAGACAATTCCTTTTGCGGTCGGGTCCTAGGCAGAGCAGAGCCTAGCTCCCTTTTGTCTACATCTCTGAGGTGTTTTATCTTTTCAGTTTTATTTTTTTGCATAAGCAAATTACCACCACACGTAGAGTTGTTGCCTTTAACTTTTAGCGGAATTGCTACCGGGACTAACCAAAAAATTGTTTACAGAAAAAAAAGAAAGAATGAAAGAAAATGTATATATGAAGGCATCCCCGGTAGCCAATTCCCTGGCTGGCAGTGGGCATTTATCAAAGCGTCGGCTTTGGTTTTGAAGATGCCCTCAACGTTTGAGTTCGATTCCCCCAGGGGCTTGCCGCCAATGAGTTTCATTAACAAATTCCAACCAAAAATTTCGGGCGGTCAAAGAAATCCAAGCAAACCAGTCTTTGTGGGCGTTTACCGGGCTAACAGATATATAATGGAAAATATTTGGTAAATATTTGTCGAAACAAGTAGAAAAAAGGAATCTAAACAAATTAATATTGCACACAGGACAATGGAAAAGTGCCAAAGGAAACCCTAAGAAATGAAAACTCATAATAAAAGATGGAAAATGATTTGCAAAAACATTTGCCAGTTCTAGACAAAGCGGCACCACAAGAGAGAGAAAAAAATGAAATGTTTTTAGTTACAATGAGAAAGAGAGAGGATGGTTTTCTTTTTTAGAATTAAGAATAACATTTTAGCAGTAGGTGTAAATTAAAAGTTAGTTAACTTTAATAAGAGGAAAATTATTAATTAAGAAAGTAGTTAATGACTTTTCCTTTTAACAAATTTTATTGAAGTTTTCAAAGAGATGATCTTAAGGATCAAATGAGTTAGTCTTCCGTCTAAAAAGACTGTATATTGGATCGACTATATAAAACGGGTTGATTTGAATCCAAACCATTCAAAATGTCAATATATTTGAAGCTATCTGCTCATTGTCCTTCCTTGGAGAATATTGAAACATGCAAATAAGTAATGCGAATATTATAATTATTTTCCTCCATTAATTTTACAGGTTTAATTAACTTCTTTTTACTTGAACGATTTCAGGTGTTGCTAAATAATGTTTGTTGTTTTCCTATTTTCAAAATATTTTCATAGTTTTCAATAGTTTTTTATGGCAAGTCACAAAACCTTAATATGCATACATTTTTATTTAGATTTAGTTTTAATACTTTAATTCAATTTATAGTTAGATTTATTTTGATTTGTATTATCGATTTTTTCCAACAACTACCAAGAAATGCAACAAAGTGACTTTCCCCCACGAATGTAACTTATTGAGTATTGAAAAGGATAACACAATACTTGATGATACATTTTTCAAATTTTATTCTTTTTTTCAGAAACTTCTTAATCAATTTATAGAAACTTCTTAATCAATTTTACAAAAAATATTAAATTTCGTGGACAAATGGATGTACGAAAATTTGATTGAAACTAAGGATCAAATATAGACGAATGAAAATCCTTAAATATCCTTTAATAATTAACAAACAAATGTGATTGTAAAAGAGTTTAATATTTACTTTTTCTTTAATGTGCAATAAATAAATTTTCCATTTATATCCTTTACCCAAATGTAAACGATTTTTATATTGTATCTGTGGTTTTTGCCTGTCAAACCACTGAGGCAAGCAAAAACCAAAACATAAGAAACCTAATTATGATTGATGTGGCATATTTTGGCCATTGCCTCTCGGAGCTGCTCATCAAAACCGCATCAACTTTTGCATGGAAAGGAATTGTTGCAACAGAGTAAAGGGCGAGGGGCAAGCAGCAAGGATCCTATTCTTTTAACTTGAATGTAAATCAAATATGAAATTTTAATATTTTGTTGGCACAACACAACAAATTTCAATATAATGCAGGGGAAACAGAAAAACACGAACACACGCAAAGCGTGGAAAATGATCTATTGCCGAGTCAAAAGACGGTTTGGGTTTGCCGAGGAGGGGGGAAAGAGAGAGTTAGGGACAGACACAAGGACAAGACACAGGCCTGATCTTTGCTTGGGCAGATGCAGCAGCATCATCTTCCCCTTATGCCTTGGTTTCAACAATTTGAATTCAATTTAGAGTAACGGTTCAGCTTGACTTGACTTGTGCCCTATGACAATGGGTTTTGGAACGGAGTCCTTTGGATTTGTTTGCCTTTCGAGAAATTTATGACAAAAGGACATGTGCAACATGGACAGGCTGTTCGCTGTAGTTTTTTCTTCAAAGGATCTATGTGGCCACCATTTTGCTAACAAAAAAAAAACCAACCATATTATTTCATTAATCAAATGCTGCACGTGTTCTGCCGGGGGGGCGCTAAGAAGTCAATTTTATTCTACATATACATACCTACATACATATATGTATATTCATGTACATATATAGGTATGAAAGATCCGCCCAGTCAAACCTCAATTATATTGTGCAATGAATGAAAGTGAGATTGCGGCTAGGATCACAAAGGTTCACTAAGCCTCTTTCAATTGTTTGCCATTTTAATTGAGCCAAAGAACGCGTTTCCTACTTACTTTCACACTTTGTCTACCTTGTGCACCTGTAAGTCGAAGATATGCGCACAGATGAAGGCGCAGTTGGTGGGCCTGGGTGAGTCCAGGATAATTGCAGGATATTTTATGTGGGCGTGTCAAACCCCTGACTGTGGTGGGTGTTGCGCCTTTAGCGGCTTTAGAGTTTGGCCTGTACAAATAGCTTAAACGTTGGCGGTTCACATCAAGCAATCCAACATAATTTCCTGAGCTGTTGTAATTGACACCTTAGCAAAAAAATTCTCCCCCATAGAGAAAGGCTTGCCAAAGTAGGCTGGAGGTCACCAACAGGCAGCGGTCTTTTTGAAACAAGTGTCCGAGAAATAGAAGAAAATTTCTGCATAAACCAAATACAAATAGTTTACTCGAACTTTATGCAAAGTTCTGAAAGATCTGAGAAGGAAAGAACGCAGTAAATATCAAAGGTTTAACTAACTAATTTTCTTTCAGTTATTTTCTTCAATTAAATCAGCCGAATATTTTATAAGTCTAGAGTTAACAAGGTTTTCTTGTTGGTTGAGTTTATACATATAACTTTCTAATTAAACCCTTTCAAGATACTCCAGTTCGGGTAAATTTTGCAACTCAATTTTGTTGTGGTGGTTTATTGCTCTTTTTGAATTGTAGTTATTGGCTTTATCGATAAATTTCATTTTTAGTTAATAGAATTACTAATAGAAATCATTTGGTTTCAGTTTATTAAAAAAAAAATTGACATACGCTCTAAAATTAGATATAATATTTGCCTTATTGATAATTGGTTCACTTTCAATCGATGTAAAATTCAGGTGTTAAATAATTTATTCCACATTTAATACTTAGATTGCCTAATGGAGTACAAAAATATGATTTTCCTTCATTTTATGAAAATAATATTTATTTGCTAACTTGAGTTCAGGGTTCCAATCGAATAGTAAGTACTAAAATAAAATCGATATGAAGGTGAGGAATGGTGAAGAAACAAATGAATGCATCACCATACTGAATCCGTTCCTGTCTGAGTTACAATCCTTTTATTTACAACTTACTTATGTATTAATTGTTTTTGTATTGAGACGTTTGTGATATTTATAAAATTATTAGTTATAATTTATAAATTATTAAGAATTTTCAAGGGCTTAGAGGGCTTATAAGGTTTTCCAAAACTATAAGCTGCTAGCAAACAAATTTCTCAATAAAATTCTTTAAAATATAATTCACAATATGACTTTTAAAGATTTGAAAGAACAATATTTCTTTTTTAAGAAGAGAATGTTTATCATATATTTCTGTTAAGAACTATTTGATTTATCTAACAATTCGCAAATTCTTCAGGGTGTCTGATCCTTACCTACATACATACATATATGTCAGACTGATCTATTATTTGGCGAAATCAATGCCAAAAAAAAGTGTCAAGGCATTGTGTCTTTGTTGTGGTGTGTGCAGCATACATATGTGTCCTGGCGAAGGGTGTGATCGATCATCGTCAATTGAAACTTGTGTGGCATGAGGCAAACATGGGTTGCACCTAGGCCTGAACATGCCGAATGAACTAGATCGATCAAAATGCCGCACAACAATGACTTCTGTGATTGGATAAACAAACAAAATCAAATTAAACACAATATATACATATATGGAATGTAAACTATTTGAATAACTTGGCAATTGTCTGCATTGGTGTGTGTTGTGGCAACTGTCACAGCTTGAAGGCATCATGATGATGAACCGCAGCTGTTGGCAGAATTTTGATCAAATTTCGTTGATTTCCTGGTGGTCCTACTATATAGGTAGTAGGAGGACCCTTATTATCCATATGATAGATAGCTATGGCAATTTGAATGAGTGCGTGGCGGCTAATTTATCGAACTCGGTTGGCTAATGTAATTACCAGAAGGCAAAGTCCAAGCGCATCAGTTTAATCATTTCAACTAATTGCCAAGCGCCAAGTAAAGTCAAGTCGAGGCTTTGCTGATGAAATAAAAAAGCGCTTAAAAGCAGAACTAGGCCCAAGGGACGAACTGTCGAGGGCCAGGACCAAGACCAGCCAATTATGTTGATGGCAAACAAATTGCGCACGTTCCATGGCATAAAAATTAGTGAAAACAAAAACAACAACAACAAAAAAATGGAAGAGAAAGGAATTGTTGCCAGCGGCCCAGAAAGGACACGCCAAGCGTTTTCGAACTGAAAGATCTAATTACACTAATGACATTGGCCCCAGAAAGTACTCTTATATAGTATCTATATTGTGTATATATATAGAAGCAATATTAACTCTTGTGATGTCTGAGTGATGCAATTAAACGTTTCAATTGAGCTGCGTGCGTTCACGACATAAGGTCAAAGTCATCCTTTCCCTTCATCCAAAGCAAGAGTCAGCTGGCAAATGAATTGAGTAAATGTGAATTCATTAAATATCGGTAACAGAAAAAACACAAAAAACAATATATGAAAATGCAGCGAAGCCATTGCACACGCAAATGCTGAAAAGCCCTCTGAAAAAAAAAAGAAAAAACCGCAACAGGAGCTCCTCTGCAAATGAAGTAGTCCAGACTGAGGCTCGGGCCAAGAACTTCCGTTGCAATTTAAGCGGATTTGACGTTTGTTGACGCCTCTCAAATTTCCAATACCACACACAGACACAAGTTGATTCATTAGCAACACCTACCCACACAGTAGATAGGAGCATCTTTGTCTCTCTTAGCCTTTTTACGTCATCCCAAAAAGGGTTTCTGTAGGCATAAAGAAACCTTAGACGTGCACATTCATATCCCTGAGCCAAAATAGGGCGTTGAAGACCTCACATGAGCAAGAAGAGATTAAGGATTTTTGTTGTTTCCCTTAAAGCATGAGGGAAAGTGTGAAATGGCATTCTAATGTGTTCCACTTTTAAGTGTGTTAGTGGAATTTTTTAAAACCGATCAGGCCGATAGTTCAGTAGACTATTGTCGAAGAAGGTAATGAATTTTGAGAAAAGATTTTGATCCCATATGAATTAGTCCAAATGAAAGTGGATGTCTGGCCTTGTTTCAATTTCAAATTCGTTTACGAAACATTAAAACGATATACGTTTCAAAAGGATAACAACAGATATTTTAACTTTTGTTTTGAAAGATGTTTAAAATAATAAAGTGGATCTTAACAGCGAAACTAAATATTTGTAAACTTTAAATACTAATCAAGAATCCATATATACACTTTATGGGGTCGAGCAAGCTTCCCTCTGTATGTTAGATACATATGTAAGTATATTTTGGACCAGTCCACCCTGAGAATTTCGATAATACAATTTATGTTAAGTAGTTATAGATTTATTAGTTAGGTATTAGATAAGCCTTTATTAAGGGAAAACAAAAAAGTACATTTTATTAGTTATTCATTTAAATTTATTAGAATTTAACAAATTTTTTACAAATTACCTTGACTTTAGCCTGAGCTGTAGAAGTCTGCAAGTAAATTCAAAGTCTGTCGTCTTGGCAATATTTAACCAAACATTTGCTCTAAAATTAAAAATTTGATCTAGTTAAATTTCAGTTTTGTCATAAATGAAATGTGTGTGTATTTATAATAGTTTTATGGCCAACAAACATGCATTGGCATAGATTTTAAAGCGTAATCCTTAACTCTCGATATACATCACAGCCCGGAGAAGTGCCCGATTAGGTGATTTGTTTTTTGTCTTGTTATTGTTGTTTCATTTTATTGCTGTTTTGCCCACTCGTTAACTAAACGTTTACAACTCCCCAAGCGGCTCCAAAATAATTTGACACTTGACTGCCTGCATATACATACATATGTATGTAAATATATTTACGGATTGGATATATGCCTCTGTTGTATGCATTTAAACTCGAGTATTTTGTTGATGTCAACTTTATGACTTACAACTCTTAAAAAACCGCACAAACTTCACCTTGGTTTTTGGAGCCCAACCCTATGAAGAACTTATTGTTCATAAAAAACAAAAAAAATAAACAAATCCCACACAGAAAAACTAATTAAAAAGACCTTTTTTTGGTTGGTGGGGGGCGACAATAAAATTTATGAAAATTAACATAAAATTTGTGCGATTAACTGGAAAACTCACGCGCTTACAAGAAACACGCTGATATCCATGATATTCTTGTTGGCCATATGGAAAATCACATAATAAACAAAAGAAAGAGCAATAAAAACAAATATGGAGACATATTGCGGGTAGTGGGTAGAAGAAATTGGAAAGGGGGTAGAGGGGAGTTTGGGGCAAAGCAACTCTAACTCCAAGATGATGATGAGGATGAGGATGACGATGCTGCTTATCATGCAGCTCTTATTCAAGTTGAAAGTCGCTCAATATAACTTTTTGGCAGCGCCAACAAGTCACGACAACCGACAGCAGCAAATGGAGTAGGAGGAGAATCCAACAACAACAACAACAATAACATGAAAAGTTAAGCCGTGTGGCGCAACAAAAGCGATTAGGCTGATTGGTGTCTCTCTCTCCTTTCCACTCCTGCCGATGTGTGCCTGTGTGTGTGGGAGGGTGACAGGATGAGGCTGTCTGTATGCCACAGGCACAGGGTGACTTGTGCGCCAGTTGGCCAAACGGTATATAAAATATCACACGCTCGTATTATGAGTAATGTGCACCTTATGCCGCCGCCAAGTCGGATGTGATTAGGGAAACCCAAAAACGTAAAAGGGGAAAATCTTCTCTCCCTCTCGTATACTCGTTCACTCTTTGTGTGTGAGTGCGTTGGAGAATTTTATGCGCTTTATTAACCCCTTAACTGATGATGTGGCTGCTTTCTTCCTTGTCTGCTACCGTTCAAAAATCAAAATATTATGATGGCATCATTTACACGCCGCATTTGAGATTAAAGTTGATCTCCGATCTTTATATCACCTCCAACCATCGCACCACCTCCTCTCACATTACTCGTTTCTGTTTAGTTTTCCACCTTATTTATTTCTAGGGGTTGATGTTATTTGTTTCTCTGTGTTTGTGTGTGTTTTTTTTTTAAGTTTTATGCTTTAATTTGATTTAAAAAGGATTTCCTTGGATCATTTCCAAATGTTTGTGGCAGTTTAATGGGAATGCGGCTTTTATATCCTATTATAATTGCATCTATCCTAGATCAGCATAAAATAAATATATAATAATATTATAAAATTCGAATTTGTCTCTTTGAGCAAAGCTAAGCCGAAATTTTCGTTATTTTATAATAACTAAAGCATTTCAAATTGATTAAAAAGTGGAAATGTGATATAGAATACGTTAGTGCAATAATGTGAACTTGTATTGGTTAAATTACTTGCCAAAAATTACTAATTATCTACAGAATAATTCTCCTTTATTGCCATATTAAGCCAATATACTTTGATACATAACAGATAGAAATGTAGAGAGGATAATTTTAAAACTAGATATGTATTTATACTTTGATTGCCGCCTTGATTCATGACTGACTTTTGAGTAAGATTATCAAATCGACAATCAAATAATCATTCGAAATGTTTTTTACTTTCTGGAAAGTATTCTTGAAGCACAAATAACAATCCGTTCATCATTATTGATGATGCTTAGTATTTTGGTACTTCAATTCTGATTTGCTCATATTATAAATGTCTAAAAGTGTAGAAATCCTTACCTTTCCCCGTTAAACAAAAAAACTCAAATTCAGACTAAACAAATTTTTATCACGTTTTTATAAATATCTTTGACGGACACTAAATATGACAAATTTATGAAATACGAGTAATGAAATGTGTTCCTAACTTTATGGCAATAAGAGTTTACAGCTTATGACTCTACTTAATAGAGAGAACCTAGAACCTATAGAATATGAATCGGTTAACTTTGTCTGCAGTTTTTAAGCCAAAAACTAATTTAATATCAATTTGACTTTTGTGAAATTTCTCATAACCTAAAATGTTTTGTTTTTTTTTTTTTTGGCTTCATTTCATACATCTACAATAAGAGGCAAGAAAAGTTTGCCCGTCATTAGGTCTAGAGTTTTGTCATTTGCCATTTGGTTGCCAGCTTAGTTGTCATTTGATGCACAGTTGTCAGGTTACGGTACAGTTTACGAAAAACTATGCTCATCAAAATTAATTTTATTGCCAGCCGAAAAACTTTCGACAGCAATTTAGTTCCTACTCCTCCTTCGCCTCCTTCGAATGCCTTATACAGAGACTTCATTAGCTTTTGAGCTAAGACAATGAAGCATTTGGTTAATTAAACGCAAATTGTTGTGGCGGCAAATTGCGAAAAAATTGCAAAACTTTGTTTTGTCGCCAAGCCATTAAAAGCCTTTTGTCACAAAAGTTTATTGTCTCATAACAACGAGAGAAAAAAGGGGTTAATTACACAAAATGGAAGCAGATATAAGCAGGGTATAGGAGAGTAGGAGAGAGGGAGGTAGGGAAGAAGGGTCACAAAATGACATCTTTGCTGTTGTTGGGCTTCGAGACTTTTATGTCAAAGCCATAAAAATGTTTTTGCCGAAACAGGGAAACAAATATGGCGGCTTCTTCCGTTCGTTCGTTGCCGTTGCCTTTGCCGTTGCCCACTTGAATGGCCAAGTATGTGTTGACACTGGCATGTAGTTGTTGTAAGTAACGATGGCAGTCCTTGCTGCCCCATCCCCTCTCCTTCCCCCACCCCGTTCACAAAAAAATATCCAGTGCTTGGTGTCGTTGTCCTGTCTGCCCCCCTCTTTCGTCTGTGTTGCCTCTTGGGCGTCGCTTGCGCAAATTTGCCACTTCAACAGCTCCTTGCGGATGCCGTAAGCACTCTTGTGAACGAGCTTTGAGCATTTTCATTTATTTTCCGCACATTTTCTCAAGTTCTCTTTGCTTCTATCTCTCTCCATCTCTCTTTCTCTCTCTCTCTCTGTCTTTATGTTGCTGTCGCTGTCTCTTTATATTCCATCTCCGTTCCTTTGCCACACCCATGTACAGGGAATTTATGCTCCCGCAATTTTTCTTGCTTCCTTTTTTTTGCCTGGTGTTTTGCTTCGATTTTTTGGCAAGTTGGAAAGTTGTGAAACGATGCTTACGGAATTTTAAGCAGCTCCAACTTCAAGTCCTTCCTTTCTCTCCCTATCGACCCATCACTCGGTCTCTTTTGCTCATGCTCTGTCGGTGCTTTTTTCATTTTTTGCCTTTCGCAAGGTCTGAGAATGGTTTTTTGTCAATATTGTTACAGAGCAGTTGGAAAATGTGCTCGGAATTTTAAATTTGTTTCACTTGCCGTTGAGTTGCTTACATAAGAGCAAAGTTAGTTTTTATAATACAATATATACGGAATAGGAACATGTATTTTAAGGAAAATTCCAAAATGAGCGCGATCATATTTGGGATTCAGAATTTATGCAATGAATTCTTGATGTTCAAATTTCAAATCTTTAAGTGGAATTCTTCGATTTTTATAAAGTTCAATAAACATACATACATATATAAATTAAGGTTTATATTTTATTCAAAAAAATTACTTATTTTTTTCTTAAACAAACTTATTTCAAATATCATTATACATATCTTGAATTTTTTTTTGGAATTTAAATCCTAAAGAATTATCTTCTTAAAATTTGGGATACTCACGAATAGAATCGAATAGAATATCTAATTTAATTTGAGAAAAGAAAAGAAAAATAATTTCTCTGTGAGTTTTAGATGAATCCCTGCCGGTTGAAACTATCTCTAGTTCTCTATTATTAACTTCAGTTTACTACAAATTTGTAACTCTAATTCTTAGTACACTTAATGGCTGTTTGACTCCACCACCGGCCCTTGTCGTATTATAACAAAACTGTGCTCACTTATTTGTTAGATTTCTACAAAATGGTTTTGCCCCATCCCGGGCGTTACTTCATAAATTTTCAACCACCTAGTAAGCAGGCGAAAACAATTAAAACCCAAATAAGAAAAAAAAAAAAAAAAAATACACGTGAACTTATGGTTATCTGCATAATTTATGGTAAAAATCAAACGCAATGGTTGTATTTAGTTGTTGGGAATTGCACCACGTGGTGTTACCTGCTTTGAACCCAAAGAAAGAAAAACAAAATGCTAATAAGCGCCACCGAAAATTGTAAAACAATTAAAATGTAATAAGCCAGAGAGGTTCCATTCCAAAGTCAATGGGCGGCACTTGCGTTTTTTTTTTCTTTAACCAAAATAGAGTAATTAATAATAACCGCTGTCCGGTGCTGTAGGTAACGCCTCTATTAGCCAAGACTCGGGGGAAAATGATAAACAGTTTTTACGCAAGCGGAAAACGGGCCACAGAGCGAGAACTGACTGACTTATTGTTAGACAGTTGGCAGGCCTGTCATGGTCGCCTGGCGCCAAGGATGTCAGCGAACTTATGTTTGGCAATGCTCATGGTTAGTCTCCCCCTCCCAACGCACACTGGCTCCCCACTCTTTGTCTCTAGAGGGATAGAGAGAGAGAGGAAAGAGAGTCTCCAGCAGCGCATTTGATTGACACTTGACATTTGTTGGCTTGCGGTTGGCCAAGCATTTTCCGAGCTGTAATCGTCCAACTGACATCGTGACTTGCTTGATTTTCATGTTTATATACTTAACAAACAATAAGTAAGTATATATACTTACAATTAGTTTATCTTAATAAAAATGTGTTGATGGTAAGTTAGAAAAAATGCTATTAGCCACTTACTAACTTTTAAATGTAAAGATGTTATATAGAGCGATAGCAAGAAACAAAAGATCCCCAAGTCCGGTCAAATGTATGACTTAATTAGATTATAGGTGCCATAATTTATAGAAGCTTCACTTTTTTTCTTGGGAAATGTGTTAACAAATCAGTTAAGCAAATTCTCTGTTAGGAAAATTGGATCCTTTTTTTTTAGAGGCTGAACTAATTCTATATTTTGGTGGAGGATATTTTGTAATTTTAGAGAGGAAATCGTTAAATCGAAACTTTAGCAGCTTAACAGATTATACATATTTATCCAATAAACAATATTCAAATACATCAATTTATTAACATCAATGTTAAATTTGTAAAAGTTCTAAATAAAACTTTAAGGATCTAATACATCTAAATATACAAACTTTTGTTTAGTTTTGTGTAATGCCAAATTTCAAGAATGTAAACCTATAAAGGATTTCTGAGTGATATTAACACACCTTTTCATTCAGGCAAAAGCCTGCTACTCTGTTAATTGTCTTGTTGACCGAACCACCCACTCACATAACCACCCCGCACCGTACACACACATAAACATCTCTTCAGATATGTACATACGTAAGTCTGCAAAACCAAAGGCGTTGAATGCACGTGGCAACCCATGAAGCCCATATAAATATACATGTATAGCCTGTACATATAGCATTTACCTATATATAGAACAAACCACCCACTGGTCGGCCCAGTTAAGTGTGGAGGACCCAAACAGAAGGCCCAAACTCGCAACTCGAAACAGGCTGGTTGAAGCCAAAGCGTCAAGTTGTGAAGCTGTGTGCAAAAAATCATTAACACACACACACACACACACAGAGAGAACAGTGTAAAGAGAAAGAGAGACAGACAGAAAGTGAGTGAAGTGAGGCAGCGGGTGTAGGTGGTCGGTAAAGGGGGTTTTTGGAGGGGCCATTATCCTTGTCTCTCGCTATGTGCGAGACTTGCTTAAATTACTTGGGTTTTTACATGCGGCAGTGAGGCACATTAACACTGTAATGTGAAAAAGTGCTCTTGTGTGTGTGTGTGAGAAAGAGTGAGATGGAAAACAACATGGCGTCTCTGTTACGTTGTTGTCGTTGTAGTGTAAGTCACTTACTTGCAGAAAATGGGACATTAAGACTACGTTTACACCTGGCTAGTATTCAAAACGTGTATGGAATTCACGAATTTACATATATTCAATTTTAATTTTATAATAGTTTTAACTCAGGATCGTTGTTTCTACTCGTTGTTTCTAATCGTTGCGTTTAGTAGTTGCTTCAACTAGTTGTCCTTAAATTGTTTCTTCTCGTTAATTCTGTTTGTTGTTTAATCTTTTCATTTTCATCTTTTTGTTTTGTTTCTTCTCGTAAAAAGACACATCTCTCAAAAAGACAAGACACATCTCGTTGTTTTGGTTTTGTTCGTTGTCTCTTCTAGTTGCCTTAAATATTCCTGCGATGACTTCTCTTATTTCGCATATTTGTCACGCATAAACATGGATTTTTGCATTTCAGTGGGCTGATACTTTTAGTTAAGATTAATTGTTATATATTAACATGGCGTCGAGTTACGAAGTCTGCGAAAACGAGCTATTTACAAGCTAAACGAAAGTTGACTTTGCCCAAACGACCATGAACAGAAGGCAGAAGGCTGAAAAGGACGAGACGGCAAAAAGTAGTTGATGCCAGTTGCCAGATGCCTTAAGCCTTAGTGAAAGTGGCAAAATATTTAGATTTTGTATGGGGTACTTTAATAATGCTCCATTGAGGAGGCGCTTCTGTTCCTGTTTATGGTATTATATTTAATGCGAGTGCTAGATTTATGTTTACCCATTTTCATGTTTTATCATCAGCTGTGGTTGTTGTTGTGTTTGTTTGCTGCCGGGCGAATTATTCATGAAATTCGGCATGTTACTCATACGCCGCATATGAAAAGGGTTCACAAAATGGCTGCCAAACGCCCAGACTGCCGTTTGTCTATTCTATTTGAATTATGGGCCAAAAGGGTTTACATTCTCCATGCATTGCGGTTTTTATCAAATGAGAAACACACACACACACACAGAGACGAAAAAGATGAAAATAAAGTGTGAGATAATGGCAAAAAAAAAAGGCCTCTCTGAATGTGGTGCGAAAAGAAAATTTGATTTATAAGCTTTTAGTGAAATTGTGTTGGCTCTCCATAGTATACTAAAATTTTTGCTGATGTTGATTCGCACACAATTGAAACATTTTACAATTACAAAATGCTCTTCAACCCAGAAAACCTTATGTCTTTGTGATTTCTCAACATATGTCTCTAATGTCTATTTCAGCTGCGACTCCCCTCTACCCTTAACATTAACCACAAACAAATTTGTCTAGGACATTTGAGATGAACGCCCCATCAGACGCAGACCGAACATATTGACAAAACCAAAAAAAGAAACTGTTAGTCAATACGGAAATACTTATTGCTGCCCCCTTCTTCACCCTATGGTTATACATACTTATTTATATACACACATACATACATATATAGAGTCTCCTGATCCAGTGCCACCCACATTCAACGCGCTGTCACTTTGGGCGCAAATTTCGCCATTTCCACCCTCGCTAATGTGCAAATAAAAATGTTAAAAGGGTCCTGTAGCACTCAATTACACGCCCTGGTGACCATTTGTTCCCCGTTGCTACTGCGTAAGCTTTTCCCCCCGGCTCCAGTTTTCTCGCCTCCTTCCAACCACTCGCCAGTGTGCGTGACTTGGCGCTGTGTGTGTGAAGGTTTCCTATGGTACAGGAAAAAAAAAACATTATGGCGCGCGAACGGAAGTTGCCATCTTGTTGATGGCAGTTAAAGATAAGCGAAAACGAAACGAAAACGGGAAAAAAATGTAAGCAGTATCCGAGTTTTCGTAGGTATATAAAGTATTCCAAAAAAGTAGCTACTTGCAAAGGTATGTTTCCTTTGAGGACCTCATGATCATCAGATTCAAAGAGAATTTAAGGAATATATCAAAAATAAATATATAAAGATATATCAAATAAAAAACAAAATTCTTTATGTAGTTAGAAAAGATAAATACATATTTTGATATGTAAATTTAAAGACTTATCGAAATAAAATCAAAAAAAATAATAAATTCAAGTTTTTCAAAATTTTTCCAAACTCTTCTTCAAGTTTGAGTTTACTTTCTAAGAATATCTTCAAATAATTTTAATTTCCTTTTTGTTTCAAAGAGTATTTTTCAGTCTTCAAGATTATTTTTAGCTTTTCCTATTTCCCTTTTTTTGGGTGTTTCTTTTTTGTTTTTTGTCTTTTTGGTTGGTTTGTCTGTTAGATTTTTATGCTTTTCCGCGCTTCTCTCTGCTTGGCTGCTTTTGATTGCCTGCATTTTATGTTATTTGTTTCTATTCTTCTTTTTTTTCTGTTTGTCCTCCTTCTGTTGGTATTTCTTGTGCCTTCATTCCAGACGACAGCCATGTTGGCAGTTATCTCTGTGCTATTTCCTTACTGCTGCTTAAATTTTATGGCTGTTTGTTTTGTTATTTTTGCTGCGTTTCCACTTGGCTCTCCGTTTCTAATTTGCAATTTCGTATATATATATGTATGTATGTATATACAGATGTATGTATAAGTTTATATATATCCGACGATGCCTTACAGCGGTTTTGTCATGTCATTTGGTAATTGGGTGGCAGCGGTTGGCACTTTATATTTTTGGTTTTGGCTTTTCTTGTGCCGCCGCCAGTAAGCCAATTGGCCAGTTGGCAAAGCAAAGCAAAGCTTTGGGTGCTTTGGTCACACATGGTCACACTGGTCCAACAGTTTCAAAACTTGGGTTTCAACTGGCCTCGCCCACTCACTACAATTCGATATTTTTTTTATTAAACATTTTTCGTATATGTTTTTTGTGCTATTTTTGGCAAATTAAATACGCCATAAAATGACCATTTTTACAGCTCGTAAACAATGACAACTTCAACGCCGCCGCGAAATGTTGGATACGAAAATAAATAAGAGTTACGTTTAAAATCAATAAATTATAATTAAATTATAACATAAGCGTATGCTAATTTTCAGTTTTTTTTCCCTTTTTTTTTTGCGGCGCTTTGTCTTGTTGTCTTCAACGAAGGAGACAAGTCACAAAAGATCTGAAGTATCTGCTCCCCCGCAGAGATTGTCGCATACGACCAATAATATCTGTCGATTTCTTTTGCGGCCTATATCATTTATGAGCCTCAGCTTGAAATTTTATAAAAATTAAACTTAAAGCCGTTAAATTGGCACGTAAAGTTCTCAAAAGTAAAAGAAAGAACAACAAAATAAAATGATTAAAATTCAATCGCAAAACTTAAGATTCCCTTCAAGTTGTAATATTATGGGCTATTTATAAAGTAAACCAGGGCTGGATTAAGAAAGTACTGTTATGTTTGAGCCATAAATTTATAAAATTTTTGGCGGCTAAAAGTTTAAAGTCTTTAACATTGAAGATTGTTGTATGTTGTGAGTTTTAAGTTCTTTAATTAAACAAGAAATTAATGTAATACATAATTTCGAATTAGTAAATATTTTGAAATTCTTCAACTATTTAATACTTTTCAAAATATTTGAATATTTCTGCTCTGCTTAAACGTATATTAAAGAATGATCTTTCGAAATATCGGAGAAATTTTTATGAAAACAAATTTTTAAATCAATTACAATCATATTGAAAAATTAATGAAACCGTTTCTAAAAAAATTTAAGTCATCAACATAAAGTTCCCTGGTCAATCGTTTCGGTTTACTGGATAAAAGACATATACGAAAACCTATATTGATATAGGTTGATATATATTGATTAATTCAAAAACTTACACAAAATATTCAAACAAAATACAAAATCAAAACGCAAAAAAAAAAAGGAAAATATAATAAAATCTTTGGTTTCCTTTTTACCTCATTTAACAGCATTTACTTATTTGTAATAAGCGCCACTTTAACGCTCCTTCATAACTCTCTGCATATGTCCAAGTCCGCTCATGATCTCTAGGTATTTTCCCTTTTTTTTTAAAGCACATTTGCATGCAATTATCTCTGAAACCCAAATATGGGTTGACCCCCTTCTATAGACAAATTGATAATGTTAACATATGCCAACCAGAAGAAACTCCATTGCTGTTGAGCTGTCAAATTTGAATGAAATTAATTTCAAAGCAAAATAAATAAACAGTCACAAATTATGGCCAAATTAGCAGACAAGCAAGTAAGCAAGCAAACCACCAACGAATGAACCAACCAACCAACCAGCCAACCAACCACTCACTCACTTTGCCATGACAAAGTGGACGTGGCACAAGTGTCGACTCTTCTGGCAACTCAACTGGCCGATGCCGGCAACCCCCTCTAGTGGCAGTATTGCATGTATCTATGAGATACGTGTTACATGTGTAGCATAATGCCAACACAAATACAGATACAAATATGAAAGGACAAACACAATTACAATTACAGCCAAGTGACGGCAACTGGCAATAAATACAGCAAACCGCATAAAGCGGGACAGAGAGCCGTCGGTCGCTTAATCCCACTCACTGAAAATGGTTAGAAGGGATAAGGAGTCAAGTCACCCCCATTGTTATTTATACACACACACCCCCGAAAATGTTGCACAGCAGCGACAACCAATTACTCAACATGATTTCAATGAAATTACCGCACTAAACAAAGTCGAACTGGTTGAGCAGAACCAGAAGCAGGAGAAGGAGAAGAAGCAACCGCATCTAGATACAGAAACAGAAGCAGCAACAACATCAATCTCAATAACAATTCATAATTCATGTTTAACATGCGCCCCCGATGTTCAGCAATTTAGCAATCACCCACCACCAACAAACCATACGCCACCCCTTTTCAAGTGGCCCGCTCTCGTCCTTCGTCGTCCTCATCCTGTGCCACATCCTCCTCTCCGAATAAATTGTTGATTGTTTGTCTATGCCCCAGCGCAGGATGTATTTATGACACCCGGGGAGTCGTCAGAGGAAGTCAACTTTTTTGTTCTGTTCTCTCAATAACAAATGATAAAATGGGGTTGCTCGACGACAACTTTTCGTCTCCTCCCTTGCCGCAAACTCCCACCCACAGCCACTTGCAGTCCCACTTCACCTGACCCACTCCTTGTTGTTCCTGCTGCTGATGATCATCCCTAATTGGTGTTGAATGGAGTTTTTTTTTTTGCGCTCTTGCTGGTGAAATTTCGAGTTCGGGTGAAAGGTAGTAACCCTGAGCAGTAAGGAGGCTGTGACTGTGTGTGTGTGTGTGTGTATTTGTGTTTGTGTGTGTGGCAAGTATCATTTTTTATTGTTCTGGCAAAAGGGGAGGCTTTCAACTTCAGACAGTGTGGCATTTGCATCAGTTAGTTCTTGTGGATGGGCGTGAAACTTATTAACATAATTGAGCTGTTTGTTTGCATAGCAAGAGCCAATTGTGCGGCATGGAAATCAATTTCTAAAACAAAAAGGAAAAGTTGCAGATAAATGCAAATAAAAATTCATCATGAAACTATTTAAAGTGTATTTGAGTTCGGGAAAGTTTGCAAAAGTCCACCAAGGATTTAAATAGTTTACAACCCTGATGATGTATTATTAAGAAATGAGGCTTATTAAGAGAATTAATACTTAACAATTTCAATTATTTCTCTTTATTTCTCTTTTACAAGACTTTGTAAGTTTTATTTGGGAATATTTTAAAATAAATTTTTGTGATTCCACCTTTTTTCCTCTTAACCGATTTAAGACAGTTGATGAAGCTTATTACTTAATATATTGGTAATTAAAAACATTACATGGTAAACTTCTAGTTTTAATTCAAGAGTCCAGATAACCAAGTTGTGGAACCCTTGAAAGTGAAGGCTTTGGCTTTGAGTTGACATTGAGTTTGGTTGGGAGTAAGTATTAAAGTTTTTGAAATACGCACGAATCGTTCGTGTTGAAAAATGTGATGTTTAATTTCGCACATTAAAATCAAAAAAAATTATCAGACACGAAAAGCCATAAACCGCATCTCGTATGCCCGGCCTGAAAATGCGATGAAACGATGGAAGAGTAAAAACTTAGAGGGGAACTCAATGAGCAGACAAGAGGGCAGGCGAGACAGACTGAGGCAGTGAACAAGATTAAAATCTTCTGAGAATTGTGTGGACAAAGCAAACGGCCAAAAGGCAAAGTAACATAAATGAGCAAGATGAGGTGTGGGACAGAGGCTATGGGGCCATGGGCCATGAGACTTCAACTGCAACTTGGTGGCAGTTGAAAGCCAGTCAGGGAGTCAAATCGATATTGCCAATGGACAAGGAGTAGGTGAGGAATGGAGAGGAATGGGAAGGGATACACAGGTCTGTGTGCAGAGGCTGTGTAGATGGCATGTAAACAAATCGATTTGTTTCATTGATGACATTCTTGCCGAGATTCTTGCCAAATGTCATAAAGTTTATGACTTAAGTCTTTTGTTTGGGATGAGTCTGAGGATCGAATGGGAACTGGGCTGGGTGCACAGTCGTACGAAAATATCATTATTAAAACCGATCGAAGTGAATACGATTCTCGGGTCGAACCGGTTTGACATTTTTAGCCACATCTCCCGACTTTGACTTGAAGACTTTCAGAGCTCGATTTGAAGTTCGAGTTGAGTTTATTTGCAGATATTTGCCTGCCTTTTGGCATTCACACCTACAAAAGTGTCATACGTTTGGCATTTAGCGTGTGAGTTAGTCGATGTCTCGAGATGAGACTCCCAACATCTTGGACCACAAATTTAACGATTAAGACGTGTTAAATTGTTAACAAGCCACTTGCAGTTATGGCCAATAAGCTGCAAATTTACGAGGCGAGGCCTCTGACTCTCGTCTCGAATTGTGGGGGGTTTTTGTTTTTTTGCATAATCTTAGAGTTGCAGTTGTCTAGTCCTAAGCTATTTGCATATGAAAGCATTACTGCCTGAATTTGTTGCATCCGTTAATTGACAAATGGCGCTCTAACTAAGTTCTTTAACCTGGTTATAAACTATTTTGCTTTGGGTGCGTCTTAAATACGGTTTACTAGCATAGGAGGCGTTAAGGTTAAAATCTAGTACAAGGTTAGAGCCATTTAAAAATCTATTTTACATTCTCATGGCATTAGCCTAGTTAGTTTCTCAGACATCTTGGCAGACTTAAAATCACCTATCAGACTCTCTGGCATCACATTTCATAACTAGATTCCCCCAAAAAACTCCATATCACATGATATTGAAACTATTTTTCGAAGAATTTCGAATTACAGCATATCAATTGCTGATAAAATTCAAAGATAACATTAAATTTCCAAGTTTAATAAAGTATTTGAATTTAAATAACAATGCTTTTCATGTCTTAACTAGATTGATATTCCTTACTTACATCATAAACCCACGATAATGTTTATTTCGATTTAACTGACCCAAACTCTTCAATATTTTCAGCTTATCTTATGATAAGATGTGCCCAGTTCTGTTTTCTTTAATGACAAAAGATACATTTCCACCTTCGATCAACTTTGTTTGGGGTATATTCATTACGGATCAGATAACTTGGCTCATAGATCAGTCTTAGCCATGGCTTATTGCACTTTAGAAAGAAATAGACAAGACCTGAATATACAGAGACCTGAATATGTATATAGAGACATAATACTGCCGTTGAATGGTCTACTTACAAACGATTTCAACCCACTTCCATGTGCATAAATTAGATCAAAGATGTGAATAAAGTAACTCACTCGATTTCCATCAATATCAATGTATACATATCTCTCTTATTTTTTGGGGCGTAACTTGCATATAAACGCTGCTAATAACACATTTAAACTGGTCAACAAATTACCGTTTTCAACATATTTACAATGGGCATTCGATTTCGATGTCTTTCAACAAATTTCCATGCAAATGTGCTCCCTCCGTCTCCCCCTATCCATCTCTCCCTCAGACAGATGACCAGCATCCATAGACAATGCGACGCGGCGGTCGATATCGATATCAACTACAACTCGGGCGGGCTCATTTGTCGCGGCTGCCTAACTTTTTAATAATACACAGAGAAAAAAAAACTAAAATACAATAAAAACGAAAAAGTTTCTGGCAACAAAATGTCCCCATAAAAAGTGTCAAACTCGTGTTGTTGGTAAACTGCTGAAAAGAAATTTTTATTTTTTATATGTGTTTTTTGTTAGTTTTTTTTTTCTTTTTCTATAGCCGGAAAATCGACGAGGGACACCGCCGAAGAGTTTGTCGCATTGTTTAATATTGATTTTCAAAGGTGTGACGACCTCTTTTTGTGAATTGGCTGGCCAACCGACTATATACGATTTCCATGCGATAAACTCTCTGACTAATATTTCTTATGAGAGATGGGGTAAGCCAGTAGGGCAGTTGGATGGCAATTTATGAATGAATGAACCTACCAAACGAACTCTGGACTCAGAAGACATAAAGTCTGGCCTGACTGACTCACAGTGAACGATGAGAGGTGAGGAAGGGGGGGAGGCCTAACGATTTGTTTGCCCGCTGCGTTTTTGTTGTGAAAGTGTAATATTGTGACACATTTTATTGTACGCAAAGGATTAGAATGGAAAGACCCTAAACTAGAGCTCAATTCAGCCTCGGGGCCTGGGCCCATTCATAATGTTTCTATTGCTATGGAAAATTTGTCTCTTCGTTGTTGTTGTTGCTGGTGCTGCAGCATCGCTTTCCAATTAGTCGAGTAAAGCCAAATTTTATGTTGCATTTATTACATAATTTGTACAATTTTATTGCGAGGCTCAGTGAGTGAATTTCTTCGGCTTCTCTCCAATTTCATTGCAGGTTTTTCCAATTTCAGTGCAGGATTAACAAGGATTTGCCATCGGAATGCCATGGCACTGATTTCATTTCAGTTTCAGTCACTTTCTCTCTCTCTCTCTCTATCTATCTCTCTCTGTCTCATTTGCTAGTCCCTCTACTCTAACTTCTCCTACATCTTCTTCACTCATTTCATCCTTTAGCCTTTGTCTTTTTGTGACGACATTTTTCAATTAAGAAAGGATCACAAGGCGCTTAGTAAGGCAGTTTGGCTTAGTTGCCAACAGCACAGACTCTGGGGTAATGGTTGAGACCAAAATGAATGAGGGTTGTGGAGTGGGTGAATGGGTGGCCACCCGGTTTTATACATAGCAAGTCGCTTTTTAATTAATTAGTTCATCTTTGTCTGCATGGCCCGCCGTTCCTGAAGTTGGCAAATGAAAAACGAAGACATTTTAACCAAGTTTTGGCAGCTGCACCTATTGGAAACTCAACTCAAACTGCTGAAAATCCTAGAGGTTTGCCTGGTCTGGCCAACGTTTTGGGCCAGTTGCCAATATTCAGTGATACTTAAATGTTTTCATGCGGAAATTCATTTAATGTAGGTACTTCATTCTAAGTTCCTTTATTATATCTACTCGTTTTAGGAAAAATTTCTAAATTTTGGTTTTCAAAATATACAACACAAACATCTAAATTGGCTATTTAAAGTTTGCCAGCCAAAGATAATTTAAATAGAAATAAGTAATATGAAAATTATTAATTTTCTAGATAATTTTTGTTAACCCAAAACTAAGTATGGTCAAACATTATCATTTTATTTAATAAGGTCTGTTTATACATTTTCTTAAGTAATCATTTTTGAATCATTAATTAAATTTAATCTTAGCTTTATGAAGCAAATATTAATGAATAGTTGATATTCTTACAAATATAGTAAAGGACCAAAGGATCTCTAGGCGTAAGGACAAAACGTCTCGACTGCTAAATATGTCGATTATTTCTGAATCATTTAAGTAAGTGCTTTGATAATTTGGTTAGGTATAGAATTGTGGCTAGAGATTTCGGCAATTAGAATCAAAAATCTTAAAAATGATATCCAAAATAAATACAATATTTGAAAAAATTAGAATCGATGCATATTATTAATATTATTTTATTAATATCAATTACACAATTGGCTTAATTATTTGGATCTTTTTTAACAAACTGAAATAAAAGAAGTTAGCTAAGATTACATAATGTAGACGACTTCATATTATACATATATACATAGGTAATAAATAGCTTTCTATTATAACTCTAAATAATTTTACTACAAATAACTAATGAAATGGTTTATATGAAAACGGTTATAATCAAAACTTTAAGAAAACACTTTTTAAATAATTTTGTAGATGAGATGTCTCTCTCCTAGCTACACCTACGAAAAGTCTTGAATGCTAATCATTCATCAAAGTTGTTGTCTTTGTACTTTACAGTACAGTAAAACTGATTAAGCAACTATTATTAAGTACTATAATAGATAATTTAACTCACTCTTCAGTCAACTAACTAAGCTAACTAAATATTTCTATGTAAACAAATTGTGGGGCTTTTACAAAATACTAAATTTGAGAGTTACTTAACTCTTCCAGGTGATTAGAACTGTGTGATCTTTTAGTAAACATATTGGCTTATAATAATTGGCTTTTTACCCAGTTTTAAACTGATCAGCTAACCCACATACACACTTAAATAACTAATATATAGACACGTCAATTCAATTCTAATTGTTTTTGCAATCAGTCTGCTCAGCATATTTTTCTAGCACATTTTTCTATACATGCGATAATAAAATCATATTTTATCTAATTATTTTTTATAATATTTAATTAACTTGTTAACAGTTTCTCAATAGCAAAAATTTACTATATATAATTGCCAACAGGTTGTTGTGCAAAGTTGTTGTTGTTGGTGTTGTTCTTGCTGCTGTTGTTGTGCACTTCATAAACAATTAGCGACATTGCCAACTAGTTGAAATGTTTACACAGTATTGAACGACAAAAACAACGACAAACAACAGCAACAACAATAAATTAACAACAAATGCATATTAAATTAATTACAGTTGCATGGCGAAATTATAAATGAAATCTGAATGTGGGATATGAATTCGATTTGAGTGTTTCTGTGTTGGATTCAGTGCTAAGGTGAATGGCAAATGTGGCATGGAAAAAATGATTACTATACGGTTGCCTGGCTGAATGACTGACTGACTGACTGCTTGGCTGATCGACCACATGGCGGCTACGTAATAATTAAGAAATTTACAAACAATTTATCAAGTTAATTAAACGTTGGCCAGGCACTTGCCGTTATATATAGTATACACACACACACACACACACACACACACACACACACACACACACACACACACATATTTATCTATAGCTGTATGCATATTGAAACATTGATAGATGGACAATAATCAAAATCATTTCACACGATCAAATGATTGAGCATACGTGCATAAACTATGTACACAAAGTCCCCTAAAGAAGTTGAATTTCTTTATTGGATTTTCTTGTTGGTTTGTTTTGTTTTTTAAGTTTTGCCTCGTAATTGCTCTGATGTGATTGTTGGCGTTGCTAATTTGCCAACTACTTTGACTCAAGTCCACATACGGCGAAAGCTGCTTTCCGTTTCAGTTTCAAATCGAATCTTTGTCTCTCTATCTCTCTCATCAAAGACAATGAACTCGAATTTTAAAAATGGAAATGGCAAACGATAGATGACGAAAATGACTGTTATTAAGAAAATGTGGAAATTAAATATGGAAAGAGACTATGGGAAAAGCTAAACTGCTTTTCTATGTATGCATGTGTATTGTAGCACGCATAACAAGTTGAGCGATTGACTGATGAAAAGCTTTGACTGGAGAAATGAAAAGTGTTTTGCAAGTGAAATTGCGCCAATTTCTTGTAATTGAAGTCCATCGATCATGTTGATGGTTTAATTGTTATTTCATTTTCGCATACATCATTCTTATAACATATTCCAGGAAATTATCGAATAAAAATATTGGCCAACACCTGGATTATTCCATAAACAATTTGACAGTCAGTTTCCTTTCTTAATCAATTCCAGCCATTCAATTTTTATCAACTAACTGACTAATCAATTCTTTATTCGTGTTGTTAACATGATAGCCTACATAAATTTCTGATGCCTTGCATTTGGTCTAGGCGGGTTTTTGCCATAAGTTTGTTAGGCTCTCTGGTTTCAATGTATAAGTTGTCAAGCAATATTTTGTTATTTTGTACTTTTTAAAAACATATATTAATTCTTCACTCACTCAGAAAACACAACAATTTCTCAGACAAAACGTCTACAGTTCATCTCATGAAAGACATCTCACTGAATGCTTTTGCTTATTATATGTAAACTAGATTGGTTTTTTCTTGGTTTTTAAAAATATATTTCAAACAATTGCCAATGTGATTATTCGTTTTTCGTTGAATGGCAATAATTTTTTAAAGAATGATTTAAATTGCATTAAAATATAAACTGTAATATATATTTAAATCAACGATTTTTCTTCTTATCTTTAATTATCATTACTTAAATTTCAAAAAGGCCGTAATATCATTAACATAAGATATTACAATACAAATTATACACATTAGTCTTCCAAGAATTTCATTTAAAACTGCTTGACTAGAGTTTGGCTATATTTTATTAACTCAGCTTAAAGGATACATTATTTCCAAATTGGCAAGAATCAGCGCATCATATAACAAGTCACTGTGTCAAATTGTGAGGTCTACTTGGAAAGAGGTTTTTGGTATTGAAATTCAAAAGCCATAAAGTTAAAGCAACTTGAACAGATTTAAGATAAATACATACATATATAAAAATCATCGGCGTGGGGGAGTCTGGGTACTCTATATACCCTCAAAAATTACGATATTTCAAATAATTTTTTTCTTTTTCGAATGAATGAGCAATTTGGATAAATCCTGAAACTAAAAAAAGCCACCTTCGAAAATTACTAAATGTTTTTAGAAAATATTATCTAGGATTGTATTAGGATTTGTATTTGTGTTCTATTAAGGACTTTTGGACGTATTTATTATATTTTTTCAATCCACATTTCCACTGTCAGTTCTTGATTTTGAATACTATTTAGAGAGAAGTTGACTAGAGCCACAATTTAGCTACTTTTTGCTCCTCATCTTTGTTTTGTTAAACTGCTTGGCCAATTATAATACCTCTAGAAATTGTTGAAATTTGTTCTCATCTTTTGTTTGCAGTTGTTCAAATTGAAAATATGATTTCACTTGTTAGATTCTATGCCCACTCCCACTTTTATTCACTAACGATTTAATTACGCCCATTATCCGCATAATAGACATCATCATTAGAGACGCCAAATGCTTTTAGTCATCTGTTTTTTTCTCTCTTAGAAACCGATAAGCAAATTAAGCATATTCTTCAGATACTCATAATGTAGACATATAGATATGTACATAGAGGCAGACATACCTTAGGCACGGATGTCTGAGGTTCGCCTAAGGTCTAAATTGAAAGCTATCGTAGGCAGAAGACGTGAGTGTGGGTGCTCGGAAGCAGCAGCTGAAACTTAAATGGTTGCGATAAAACTAATGAAAATGCGTTTTCTAATTGCACATTAGGCAAAGTGAATGATTTTTCATGTAAGTGGCAGAAGATAGAAACAGAAACACGCACCCTGAGTTACATTTTGTGGCGTCTCAAGTGCAGCTTCTGTTTACTACGGGGGAGGGAGAGCACGTGCGTTGTATGTAGCTGTTGTTGTAGGTGTAGATACAGGGTGTACCGTGTGTGTGCTGATGATGATGGACTTTTTTGATGTATCGTGTTGGCTTGTTTTACGCGCCACTGCCCCAGCCATTTATTTTAATTTGTGCGTCAAATGTAAACGCAAAACGCCTTGTCTGTTGATTCAGCAGTCGGAAAGTAATAGAAAAAAGCTGTAGAGAAAAAGGCAGGGAAAGGGGGGTGTTGGGGGAAAGAAAAAAAAACAAAAACAATTGCACACAATCATTTTCAATTTAACGTCATTATGTGCAATTTGTCAACAATGTCCACAAAACCAGTCAGTCAGTCAGCCGTGTGGCTGTGATTTGCCATATGCAAATGGCAATTCACCAATCTCTCCCCACCATTTCACTTCTCGATCGGCGCTTTGACTTAGACAACCATTATTTATTTATGCTGCTACTTTTTTTTTCGTATCCAACAACAAATTCGTGACGAAAAGTGATTGAAAGTAAACAATAAAAGCGACACTCTCTGGAGTGGCACCACCACTTTCATCCAGGTTTTCGGTGGTCTGACTCATGGCATGGCCTTTCATTTGGCTAACAATTTCTACTTTGCATTGCTGTCTCTCTACTCTGCTCTCCCCTTCTCTCCACTCACACTCTAGCCGTTTGCTAAATTGGCCAATTGCGATTGGTAACAGCAGCAAACAATTTAATTCAATTAAATATTTTTTCGTTGACTGCCTGTCGTTTGTTATTTAGCGACAGTTGCTGTTGTTGTTGCTGCTGTTGCGGCATTGGCAATTGTTTTATGTGAAATTTGTCACACTGTCATGTGCGTTTTAGAGCCAACTAACTGCCATAGCTCACAGAGTGTTGGCAATAAAGGGGGTCACCATTAATTTCCAACATTTAAATTATTCATTATTTCACTAACAAAATGGCGAGATAATTGTCTAAGTACATCCCTTTTGTTTGCTGCTGCTTATCGAAAAGGGTTTTAAAAATTCATGACAATTTTCCTGTGATTGTCCACTTCAAATTCTGAGAATGGCAATGTTAGGAACATCTGTGGTGTAACTTATCCAATAGTTAAATAATTCAAATTGAATTTTTATTTCAAACTGATTGCATAATATCTGTGAAAATCAGAAAAAAGTTTCATACCATTAGCTTTAAATCTGTGAGACTTGTTTGTAGACTTATTTTATTGTAAGGATATAAAAATGAAGAGAAATCCATTGAGTCCTTTTCCTGACTTACTTATAAATGCTTAGTAGGCAACAAATTGGAATTTTAATAAAGTAACTCATTCAATGTATAGAAGATATCTTAATTCCGATAAAACCTGATTTTCTAAATGTTCCTTATATTATTTGGAGTTCATTAATTCGAGAATTAAAAGAAATTGACTAAGCCCACATACAATGTAGACTAAATCAATCAGATTGATTCGAAACTGAGTAACATATAGTATAAGCCCGCATCAGTTTTTTTGTTTTTTTTTTTTTTGGAGTGCTTGGTTTGTTCACCTCACAAAGTCTGGGTCAGATTGGTACCCAAATTTGTGAGCTTTTGTACTGAGGAAAAATGAAAACAACAAAGAAATGACTTCCATATGAAATCACCTGTGGTGTCAATATTTCAACACTGTCAGCAGTGTTGAAGTTCATCAGTTGAGACACTGTGTGATCTGTGATTTGCTTTTCGATTTCTCTTCTTTACCCGATGCTAACAGATTTGTGATTTATGGAGGGAATTTAATTAATCAACAAACTTATGAGTCAATACTTTGTTTAAATAATGCCAAAAATAAAAATAAGAAGACGGAAAACGAAAATAAAAAAAAAAACAAACAAAAAAATAAACAACGAATGCAAATTAATCACATGCCATGATCGGTCTCGGTCTTGGGCTCAGACTTGGCTACCTCCACCTTTCCTGCTGCTGCTGCTGTTTCTGTTGTTGATGATGATGATGATGATGACGAACTGACAGTTGTTTGACATACCCCAGTCAGTCTCTCAGCCAGAGGCAGCAGCAGCACAAAAAACAATTAAATGACGCCAAGCAAACAAGTTGTAATTCTGTTTTTTTTTATTGAAATGCAAAAAAAAAAGAAAAAACAATAGTAATACCAGAAACTCAGAGCAAGACCAAGTCGGAGGAGACTTTCGACTTAGACTTGGAGTGGCAAGTGGGTGCAGCATATGGCTGAATGGAAAGTAGACATGGTCGTAATTAAAAGGTTAAGTTGATGTAACTATTACATAGACATTGCTCGCGTGTTCTCTGTGCTTTAGGCCCTTGAGAGTGAGCAACAGTTGCTTTACGATTTCCCAATTTAATTTTCCTTCGGCTCCCTTCTCGCTGCCCCTACTGGTTGCCTGTTGCGCTGTCATTTTTGACATTTTCTACATTGTAAATGTTGACACTTTACCACACACACTCGAACAGAGTCTTACAGAATGATCTTGTTACAGTTTACATGAATGATCACCGCAAATTGGCTGCTGCTGTTGCTCTACACTGTTGGAATGAGGAAGCATGAAAATTGTCGCCCAAAGTTTTCATTGACACCTTGGCATGGCCCACCTCTCTGCCTCTTGCCATCTCTAGAGATACTTATTAGACGAGGCACACACACACAAAAGCTAGCTCCTTTGACAGATGAGGCCCGCTTTTATTTATAGTCAACCGATGGCAATCGTTGTGCCCGATCGTGAATGACTTACAGACTGAATGAGTGAATGATGAGCAAATTTATCGCAGCATTGTGTCAACTCAGTGTGTGGAGCATGTGTGTGGCCAAAGATTCAACTTCCCTGCCTCACCTCACCACACATCTCCTTCTTTTGCCCATTTCGATCTTGTTGGCCGTCTGTGTAAGTCTCCCCTCCTCTGCTTTTCCCTATCGAGCATTTAATTATTTCAACTTGATTCTTGTTTCTTGTATGTCAGATTGTTTGTCTCTGCCGGGCAATTCATTCATGTTTGCTGTTGCTTCCCAGATTTGTGGTTAGTTTGTCTCATGTCGTGTCACATCATTGACACGATTACAGCTGAAGATGCAATGAAAAAAGCTTCTTTGGAGGGCTGACTGTAAGTGGTGGGTGGTTGAGCTGACTGTCTGCTTTTCCGAGAAACCATTAGCAGGTAAATGTATAAATATATTTTGGGTAATTTCATAGCTTTATACCTGGCAAAGGAATCAGATGTTTGTATCTTTGTGCTAATAAATAAAAGAAACTTTTTACAAAGAAGCATTGAGATGTATTTGTATTTTTAAATTTTACCAAAATATAATTTCTAATTTGTTTGCCATTTTCTCACGCTCAATATAAATACTCTTCTTGAAATTTGGGTATGTTGTTTTAAAAATAAAAGTTAATCAAATTAAATAAGCTACTAATGCGCACATATTCAAATACAAATCTCTATATCAATGCCGAATAACAACAAAGCTCCAATACAAGTAATATACATATTCTCCTATATAGTCACCTATATATATTATTCAGTGTAATATAATAAAAGAATTGAGTAAATTAAAAAACAAACTAGTTTCTATAATAAAGATAAACGAGTTGTTCACATGTACTAGAAAAATTTGGCTAACTTTATAAATATTATTTAATAATTAGTTTTAAACAAATTGAATGGACAATATTTAATTTCAAGGAAAGCAAAAGAAGTAGAGTGAGGCCTCAACATGGAAACATAAGGAAACAAGTTTTCTTTAGAAAGAGTATCAGCATTTCGTTTTAATTAACTTTTATTTCGATTTTTTACAATTACTTTGTCTGTCTGACCGGCTAGAAGAACCCGTTTTTTGGCCGAAAATCGCATCACTCACTCAATTGCCGACAAACAGAAAAAAAAAAACACAGAAAACAAAAGAGTAAGAAAAAAAGCTTAGCCGCCAACGCCCACCAAAGTGAACTTCGCCTTTTTTGTTGTTGTTGTTGTTGTTTTTCGTTGTGCTTCTTCATTTGCCCCATCCACATGATTGATGGGGCATCTTACGTACAAATTAACACCGGAATTACTCGTGCACTGGGGCGATGGTCGATCGGCAAGTTCCAAGTTTCAGGCAGCAGCTATTAGGCCAAAACTCCACCCCTGAAGATGCGTTTGAAATGAAACCGACTTTCAATTAGGCAAAGAGCTGGCAAAAAAAACAAAGAGCCGCTAATGCCTTGGAATGCTTCGAGTATAGAGTTGAAAGCTGTGATAATGAAACCGGCGACTACCCCAAAACAAAAAATTAAAAAATGCGCCATGAGTCATGCACTCTAATTATGAATATGCAACTAAATCATTACATTTTAAGCCAATGTCAAAGGCGCAGCTGGAGTTGAGTTGAGTTTCATTTCGTCTCGTTCTCTTGTTCATTCGCTTGAATAATCGCAAAAAAAAAGAGGAAAAGAAAAGAAAAAGAATCATCTTGAATGTCTAGAAACGCTGTCGCTGATTTCACCTTATTCCCGCATGCCTCTCTTATTAATTATGTGGTCCAGCCAGATATCGAGATTCTTGCATGTGTGTGAGTGTGTGTGTGTGTCTGGTCAAGGCGTGAATACCATCGTCAACAAGCTAGCACCTTGTGCACCTTAGCCACCACCAGCACCACCATCGCTTTCTGAATTATTGCTGAAATATTTGCTGATTTATACTCTTGGATATCCAATGTTTTGCACTTGGCACGCCATGTGCGTGTTTTTCCTTTTCTTTTCGGAGACGCGCAGCAATCTTGTTGCAATTAGTTTTTGCATCACCACCCAGCGAGGGATATCATCTTACAGTTTCTCCAACCTTGAACTGACTAGGCTAAAACTTCACTTCAGCTTCACTCTTTTACTTGCTGAGCCGCATAAACTGTCTTGGCTTGGCTTGACTTTTTGGCTGGTTGCAGCAGCTGAGGCATACTTCCGTGTAATTAAGTGGCGTTCACCACAATGCGCTGCACCACCCATTGTGTGTGTATGGGTGTGTGTGTGTGTGTGTCTGTTCTGCAGAATGCCAGTCTGTGTCCAATTTGGAGTCACTTTGACTTTGCCACAAATTCATTGTGAAAGACCAGACAAGCGTATGCACATGATTTCAACAAGGAATCGTCGGGAGACTGAAATCGAAACTGGGCGCCAGTTACTAACAAAAGAGAAAAAGTAACCAATTTTTAAATAAAGCGAATTTGTAAATACACTTACATAAAAGCCATCTAATCGTTTTTGTAGACTTTTCTCTTTTTGGCATAAACAAACTACATCTTAAAGTTAAAGGACCCTTTGCAAAAATCATTTTAGAATATGATAAATGGCTGACAAAGTTTCAAGCTAAAGTCAGATTCATATTCCTCTTCTAGCTTTTGTTACTTTAGGAGACTTGGCCTGGTTTTGGCCCCACAATTTCCTCTTATTGGAGTCTCTTTGTGGCCCGTGTGTTTCTATGTGATTGTAATTTGAGTCCATTTTTGGTCTATGGTAACGAAATAAAGTTGTCAGCTGCTCCTTCACACAAAATGCAAATGATGGCAACTTCTATGGAAGCCAACAACTTACCTATTAGACAACTCGGCACAGTGTGCTGTTAATTTTTGGTACGTGTCTGGCAAATTAGACTATCGTGCCAGTCGTTAGGTAGTTGGGGAGCAAAAAAAAAGTTTCTAGAATTTCAATGCCATTTAATCGATGTATCCAAAAACTTCACCAGTTGAAGGAGATGGAGCCGGTTGCCACACAGTAGCAAAGTGCGGAAGCATTTAAAACTAATAGAACTGCTTGTCCGTCGCCTTAGTCAACCACTTGAGTTCCATCATACATATGAAAATGGAACAACATATGCATTGCAAACGTTATTAAGACTAATAACTTTATTCGTTGATACAAGCCATAAAACAACAACTACTTGAAGTTCCAGTCCAGTCCCCATTCTGATGACCGTTAAGAAAGTCAGTTAATCAATAGTTAAAAGTCGTAACCCTTTGACAGGCATATCGTTATAGTTCGAAAATATAGTGTATATTGATGTACTGTCTAATGCCTCGCTATAAAATCGATCATTAACGCGCTTAATTTACTCGACTCGAAGCGGCCAACGAGCGTTGATGGCAACGCTTCAACAGTTCTAGAGCTACACGAGTAAAAGGCAAAAATGAAAAAAAAGGGTGCAAGAGTCATAAAAATTAAAAGCAAATTACAAAGGAACAACTGCAACAGCAGTTAACTCGACAATATTAGCACTGTTCGAACGGGTCGATAATAATTCCGATCGATTGAACCGACGAAGCGTCGCAACGTCTGACGCTGACCAAGCGCGACCTTTTGTCACTTCATAGTCATCATCATACATAGGCAGAAGAGATGTTCCACCATCGACCAGTGACGGACGCACCTTAGACGCTGACGCGGACTTCCGTTTCGCGTTGAAGCGCAACGATTTCAATATGAGCCACAGAGTGAAACAAGTAGCAGAAGCTAAAAAAGGGCCTATACATTCTATGTATACCCTGCAAGAGAAATACTTGGCAAAGAAATTCACCAAACGTCTACTTCTTGGAGAAGAAAAAATAATATTTTTTTTAAACTTTTTTTTAGAAACATTTTTCTATATCATTCCTTACATACTTTATAGAAAAACTAAATAAAATATAGAATTTTATGCAACTGACAGTAAGATCTGTTTCTTAGCTAAGCATTTATTCGAATATCGTATAATGGTAAAAATAATCGATGAATTTTTAAGATTTTCACGAATTTTTGTAAATTTTTGGTTGACGGTATGAATGAAAAATAGAAAATCGTGTTAAAATTTTCAAGTAAAACCAGTGCAAAGTAAGAGTTTAAATCCACCGACTTTTACTCAAGTCTTACTAAAATCGTAGATAATAAAAATAATCAATTGTTTAATTTATATTAATTTTTTACATTTTCAGAATGATTTTGTAAAAATTTTAGTGGAAAGCTAAACAATGAAATCTAATCTAAATTAAGACCTGGACCTTTAGATCTACACATAACAATTAATCATAGAATTGGATAATCGATAAATCAATGCATTCGAATTTTGGATATATGGATAAACGATACATGAATTTATTTCAATTTTTGATGGTTTTATATTTACAAATGCCATTTAATAATAACAACATGCTAAAAGGAACATTAAAACCAAATATTTCTTATTATATTTAAAATTAAAGTAAACGATTATTCTTTCAGCGTGCCATCACTAGGACAATCAATCCTCCATTATAATATATACCCATTCTTATGGAAGGGTATACAAAAGAGTTAAACTGTATGGGCAACAATTTGAGTGCCTAATGACGCAAAGTAATGAAGTTGCTACCGCGCCCACGGCCTCCCCTCAGCCCCGCGGTCGCCATCAAACATTTTCAGACAGACGACCCCCGAATCGAACCCAACCCCTTTTTTGCGCTTGATGTGTCATTGATTTGTTGTTGTGTTTTTTTTCTTCTCGTTTTTGGGTGCTAAAAATCGTCACAGCTGTGCAACGTTCATTTCGAATTGAATGACTTAATGTGCAACATTTTGTCATCAATATCCGTTCAGCTTAGTTCCGTTGGAAACTGGTCTATTCCGTTTTGTTCTCAGCAGGTTTTTTTTTGGTCAACTGCCCGTGACAAAAGTGTGAATTACGCTGTTTCCGAACGCCCACTTGACTCCAGCTTTTCATTCCACACTCCAAATCTACTGTCGTCGCCCTTTACCCGGTGTCTGTCTGTTTCGTCTTACCCATTCTTACCGCCTGCCTAATCCTTCTCTTTTTTTTTGGCTTTTTCTTTTTTGGTGCGGCGATTTGTCGTCTCTTGAGTGACATTTGACAGTCAGTCAGTGTCAAGTCATCAATATGTACATACTTACCAATATGTATAAACATTTGTGTGTGTGGATGCCTGATTTCTGTTTCAGTCAGGGCTAAAGGCCTGGCTTCGACCTCGTCTCTTGTCTTTTTGTCTTGTCTAATCCTTATGTAAATCTGTCAAATTAGATGCGATTAGTTTGAAGTGAAAAGTAGTTCTCTGCACTTAAGCTCATGGGCTGAATCTGAATCCATCTGAAGGTGCCGCCATTGCCGATGGTCTTTGACGCTCAACGGATTTTGGACTCTTGGATGACTTGTTGATGGGTTCTTAGCTCAGCTCACCATGACAGTTAAGAAATTGGGACTTTTTCTCAATATTTTGGCACCACTTAACCATAAGATGTGTGGGAGATGACAGTTTGGAAAGAAGAGAATATAAATAGGAAATTGAAATTAGAAGAGGTAAACAAAATATATATAATTAAGAAGCTAAACTCGAAAAGTTTATTTTTGTCACTCTATAATACGAAATATATAAACTTCTTTTGCTTACCAATAGTTGAAGTATTTAGGATATTCTAACAGGTTAGTAAACAGGGAGAAAATAAAAATCTACTTCTCTATGACTGCTAAAATATTATAAGTAGAGAGCTTATACTAAACAAGCGTCTTATATTTAGATAAGAGGTATTTAAGATATTGTTAGAGAAAATAACACTTTAGTGCATGGCGAAAAGAAAGAAAATTAAAATGTACTTTACCATTTTATCCCACACAAATTTCATTCTCACGACTTTTAAACATTTTTTAAGTTTTGCAGTCACAGCCAATAAAATGCAATTCTCATTTAAATTCATTTAAAACAATTCCCACGTAAACAGAGCAAAGTCTTAGCACTGTTTTACCCTCCGCCAAAAAGTATTGTCAAAAAAGTTAATACCAAACAAATTGATAGCGAATCGAATGGCTTAAAAAAAAGGAAAGCAAAAAATTGTTACCACGCGCCTTGACGTATGCCTAACGAATCCTTTTCAATTTAGCAACGACTGAGCGTCTGCTAGGCAATTGGTAACACCCAAGGATGAATTCTGGCCGCAAGTCCTGACAGACAATCTCATCATCATTGCCGGTGTTCGGTGGTCGAGTCAGAGTCAGAGTTTCAATGTGCGTCGTCGCTTTATCGATATCATAATGACACTTCCCGACGATGCGCAACTGTGACAAAATTAATTTTCAACTTGACTGCATCCGGCAAAACGGCAAATCCAACGAACAGAATTAAAAGGGTAGAGGGGGACACACATTCGTATATCTGTTGATGATAATGAGACCATAGATAACGCAATTTATTGTTACCCCGAATTTCACAAATAGTTGCGCGAATTTACGACAGGGTGGCTCGTAATCATGGAGTGGTGCGTAGAGTGTTCAGTTTGTTCATATTTGTGCGTTGGTGTCCATGTCGATGGGTGCAAAGCACTCACAAGTCAACAACAGTCGACCAAAAGCCACCCCTTTTATATATGTACGTATGTATATATATTTGGTTGGCCTTAGGGCTAACACAAACGGCTGAAAACGCCACCGCACTGACAAATTGTTACGCTAAATAAATCACGATTCATGATTATCGCCATGAAATCGAAATTTTCTGCTTTATTTTTCATGGCTCGGTAAAGCAAAAGCTATTTCTAATACGATTTAAATGCGACTCCAAAATACGTAAATCTTAAGCCCAATTCCAATTGATTTTTTTCCGAAAATGATTTTTCTTCTTGATTGTAAGTAACTGAAAAACAAATAACAAGTTCCATCAATTAGTCAACATAGGTTAAAACCTTAATTTACGCTTCAGAAAATACATTTAGAAAATTCTGTTAATGAAATTATGTTTTAATTTTCCTTCGACTTTCTCAAGATTTTTTGAACTGCAATTAACTTTTGCCAACTTTTGTGTCAGAGTTAAGGTTCAGGGGTTTAATATTTTTTATCACAAAACAATAACGCTCTGACAAATCCTGAGAAAGTTATGAAACCAGCAAATAACAATGCAACTCATCATCATCAATGTCCTTCCAGCAACCCTCAATACATGCAGGATAAAATTCTAACCACAAACAAGCCACTCTGATGGTCGCTTGGTCTGTCATATTTGCTCATTTAACGGGCTGACACATCAATGTCAAATCAAAATTCCAGCCAACCAAAAGCAGCCTCAGGGCTGCTGAGGATGCTAAAAAAAATACAAAAACAAAAATGTGTCATTGTCAACGCAGCAAAAGCGAGCAAAAAACAAAAAGAAATGAAGGAAATATATTTGACAGCTAATCTAATGGCAATTATAATGCCGTAACGGCTGCTGTTTCTGGTCCTCATGTGAAAAACCTCAATTCCATCTAATTGAAGTTAAGCATAACGAATGCAATGGCCATGGATGATGATGAACGAGAACGAGTGGAGGGGGGACACAGAGGACCAGCATCAGCCGGCATAGTTTCAGTTTCAGTTTTCAGTTCTTTTGTGGCCAACAAACAAAACTGTCAAAACTGACATGACAGGCCAACCAGGGCATCATCATCATCAACATAGGAAAATCAACGAATCAAACGCACAACAAGCGCAATAATCAGCGCTTTTTGTAGGGGCGTGTACATTTGCTAGAGGGAAATGTGGAAAAGTATACCAAGTATGCAGAGTGATTTCCCGCTTTTGACACTTGACATGCATATGAAAATTCTGACACGTCAACGCTCAACACGCTTTTTTCTCACTCTCTTTCTCTCTTTGATATTCGAAACGTTACTAATTTCTTGAATTTATTTTTTTGGAGACACCTTTCTTTGTGCCGGGTACATCAATTTGATTGACGCAAGCGAACAAAAGTGGCGATTATGGATTGCCCCACCATGGTTATTTGATATCATTCATATCGGTCTAATAGGCTTTTCCAATATCGCCTGACAATTGTAGGCGGCAATTTTCTTTTGTAGAGCTTTGCCTAATTTCCATATCAAAGGAAAAACTTGTCATAAATTGCTGACCAATGTGACATTAGTGTTTTATGTGGCTTAGTTCTTCACTCAATTCAATTATGAATTTAAGTAAGCAAAGACCTCCTCAGTGCATCCTGTACTTGGGTATATACTATGTAATGCCAGTTCAATTTGTTACAATGCGTTACACTCATCTGGCTTCGGGAAACGGAATCGGAGTTGGAGCCGTAGTCTCTCGCCTGTCGCCGTCATCTGATGTCTGATTTGTGAGACTGGCGGAGCCTGCCACAACTTGCTACGCATTCCAGAAGCTGCACAGAATATCTACACCATGTTGGCATTTATCGCTGACGAGAATGACATGGATATGAACCGAAGAGAGAAGAGACTGGACTGGTGGTAAGGTTAACCCCCCACACGTGGATCGGTTCGAACGTAGAAAACGAAACGAGAAGAACCAGACAACTAAGGGGAGACCGAGAGAGAGAGAGAGATAGAGACAGAGAGAGAGAGTCAGACGGACAGAAATCCATTCATCAGTGGCAAATTTGTTGGTGGTATGAATCCATCATGGTGCGAGTGAAAGATCGTTTGTCGCTGATCATCAGCTTAAAAATCGCGCAAATGACGAGCATGAGACATGAGTTGTGGATGATGGTTGGTAGGTAGATAGGTAGGTAGGTAGAGGTGGGTAATCCTCCATCCTCTCTCGTCGACTTGGATGTGGATGTGTAGTGGCACAGCAGTCGCCGACTGCTTAGCTTAAGCTGACAACAACAACAACAGTAACCGCATCGAAATGGTAAAGTTGAGATTTGAAAAAAAAGCTTGTAGCGCATTTTGCTGATCACCCAGTTTCATGTTTTGATACTCTTACCACGGGTATATTGGAAGCATTTCTTATCAAGAGTTTAACTTAAATGGGGTTTTCAGCCATTTGCGATCAGGCAACATCTGAAATTTGTTAGAAGATAATAATAATAACAAAAACATGAAGAATAAAGTCTCGATGCAGTTTTAGCCATATACCTTTATAAATAGGTCACCAGCTCTTCTCTGGACTGAGCCTTTTTGAGGTGTCAATATAATTGCTTTGGCACTTTTTTCCTATGAGAGATATAAGATGGATCTACAAGGATTTTGAATTTTCTTTCCTACATTAATTTCAGATACCCCTTTTTAGTGCAGGGTATGAAAGGCATTAACCTTTTTAAAAACCCATGCATACCATGTAATTGTTTATTATGTAGCTCATTCACAGTGTCTCTAAAGTCAAATCGTCATAATTGAGCACATTGCCTGGGCATGAGCTGCCTGTTTTATTTTGCCTCTTTTCATTTTTGGACTGCTACCATATTGGAATTTCCCCCCAACTGTGACACCACAAACGATGTTGATTTTTATCAAAACTTATTGAGAAAAAGTAATTTTTTAAGCTTTACATGTGTGGCTTAGTGGTGCCCAGCATTCAACTCCAACTCCAGCTCCATCTTTAGCTTCGACGCTTTGTCTGTTTGTTTGAGAATTTGAAAAATCAGCGCAGTGCGGATCTGCTATAAATACTCGATACATACAATACCTCACAATCTGCTCTGTGTGTGTTTGTGGTGCGGTGAGGTGAGGTGAGCTGAGATGAGGAGGCGGACAGGAATCTGCGGTGTTTCTGCCCAGTGGGTTGTCCATCAATTTGCAACTTGCTGTGCGAATATTCAGCAAGTTTTATTTGGTAGCCGGAGCCCCATGTTCCATGGCCTGTGTGGTCCAATGGCGTAGAACTGCACGAATAAATTTCCATTAACGATGCCATATATTCGAATTGATTTAAATGGTTGTGTCTGTATGTGTGTGTATATACTCGTGACCGCAGTTAATGCGAGTGCCATAATTCACGCGACCGAATTGGACATTTTTACTGGAGCCACAAACCTTCCATTCTCCCCCATTGTCCCACAAGAGCCTCTAACTTTCGCTCCGCTAGATGGAGTATTTCAATTTTTGTCCACCAATTTTCCGAGAGTCTAACGAACTTCTAATTTGTAGTTGGCGGCAAAATTAATCTTCTCGACAACTGGTCAAACAGATATGGAATCTAAATCAAAATGAAAACATAAAAACGATTTAAAATCGATTAACCCGATTTGCCGACATCCAACAGGTTCAGCCTCCTCCTACTCCGGCTCCGAACCAGATAAATTTTTTTTCTTTTTTTCGGTCTTATTATCAAACATGTGCGGCTTAAAACAAAGGCTGCAAATTGCGTTTGGAGGAACGGGAATGGGAATAAGAATCTGTCGAGTTGGGGTCGAATCGGGAATCCGTTGCCGCCGACAGAATATTCAGCGCAGCAAACGCCTACCGCAACGATTTTGTTGGGTTTCTGTTTTTTTCTGTTTTTTTTTTTTTTGGTACCGCAGACTAAGAAAAAGAGGTGAGAAAATTGTTGATTAGCTTCCACGGAGGCAGCCCCCGGTATATACCCACAGTCCCAGACAGTCCCTCTCTCTCTATCTATCTCTATCTCGCTTGGGCTGACCGATCTTGATGAAGATCAACATGCCATTGGTGGGCGTGGCTGCATATGACTTTGATATCTGTCGGCATTTCGTTTTGACTTTGGCATCTTTTGGATGCGGATCAAGTTGGGGCAAGGGGATTGGGGTTCATTGGTATGCTGAAAATAATATAACTATTAAAACATATATGTTAATGGAATGAACAAAACGACGTCGATGATACACTACCATGAAAGGAATTGTTTACTTGAATTTCACGTGCCAAAAGCTTCAACTTCAGTCTTAAAAGTAGGAAAAGGGCATCTGGTAATTGCTTTTTTTAATATCCTAACCCAAAAAACCCTTTTGCTTAATAATTAGTATCCATTACATTGGCTGCCACATTTTCTCTTTTGCAGATTCTGAGTCGCTCTCTCTCTCTGAGTCTCTGAAAGAGCTGCTGGAACTGCTGCCCACTATCACTTACTACTCTCAACGCCCTGATCTGATCTGTGGCAGCATCAAGTTGATTGTCGGAAAAGGGCTAATAATAAATACGAACGCGTGCAAGCGCATGCCACCATTCGCCTCATGCCCCTTTTGTGATCCACCAGCAGCAGCAGCACCACCACCTTGCCGCGTCTGAAGTCGAGTGAAGTTGCCAACGCTGTTGGGTCTTTTGGTGGCAGCCGCTCTATAATTATCTCAAACTGAAATTAACCGTCGAAAGAGTTCAGAAGATTATGCGCATCGCACTGGAGCATCACATCGCATCGCATCGCATAGCATATTATATTGGATCCCAAGGGGTATGAGGAATACAGGTATAGGAGAAGGCCTCACGCTAACGCTGGTTCTGCATGCTAAATCGCCCCAGCTAGAAATTATTCCGGATTCGCAGAGGTTAGAGGAGAGTAATTTCTCTCACCTTGCCGTCGCAATGTTTGTGCTAATTTATTGCGCGTTAATATCGACAGGAAGAGATCGAGAACCAGTTGGTTGACTAGTTGGCTAGCTGGCTGGTTGAAACCCCTGGACTTGGTCTAATTGAAATGCCCGTTTTCTTATCGCCAGCGTCACACTTACGTCTCTGTGTGTGTGTTGGTCCGAGTCTCATTAGCAGAATTACAAGTCATTATACAGCGCAAAGGTAGAAGCTAGTCGGTCACCCGACCCAAATGCGGACGCGGTAATTATAAGTAAATTAACTTTTTGGCCCAAGTACTAGAGATTAGAATCTGGGGTGCCTCCTAGTGAAGGTATCTACTACTCATCTACCTGCCCAAAAAAAAAAAAACAAAACACAACTTCATATATGATTGATGAATTGTTTCATATCAATGACAACTAATCGGCAGCCTTAAAACTAATGAAGTCATACATATATCAAAAAATGGAAAGTGCAGCACATAAATTGGTTCAATAAGCCTTCAGCTTTAGGTTTAACTTAAAGTTTTCATACTCAATCATCGGTCTCGGGAAAAAAGTGAAAATCACAATTGCACTTAGTTTAATTAGACATTAGTATAGGGAGTAATTTCAATTAGTCTAACAATTTGGCACGCTTTTAATTGCACAGAGACCTCAAGCATTGAAACTGGAACTGAAATGCCAACGTAATCGTCAGAGACGAACTCAAATCCTCCCCCGCCCAACCAAATTGCAATAAAATGTATTAAAAACGAGACAGGCTTTCGGTCTAGAGAGAGAGAGTAAGAGATAGTACATAAAATCCAAAAAGTGCCCGCCCTACTCATTTACCATTTTACCATAAAAATGCTTGAAAACAATGGGTAATGTCGGAGTTTGACACCCACATTCTCATTGCCCTCTCTATTGGCCTGGTCTCCAGCCACGTGTCTGGGTCATTATCCTGAAAGTTACACGAACGCGGTGTCGGCGTTGACGTTTACTTTTTCGGAACTAACATTAGCCCCTCGACGTCTGTCGATTCCTGTACCCCCTTATCTCTTTGTTTGGCCGGATTCACCTCTAAGCTAAGTCTTGTAACACAATTTGTAGCTGTCAGTGGGAGAGACAGACGACAGTCAGACAGAAAGACAGAGACATGACACGTGTGTGTGTGCGTATGGGTGTATAAGTGAGTGGGCGTGAGTGTGGGTGTTGGGCGGACCGTCGGTTGGTGTCAGTGACGTAGTTAGCTGCAGGTCCATTGGCGATTATGATGTCCAAATCCAGCCATTTGTTGCTATACACAAAAATACATTGTACATGTGTACCTAATGCCATATAAATTGAAAATCTCCAACATGATGCAACATAATTGTTAATTTTAATGGTCTATGAAAAACGAGAATCTCTGAGATTAGCTTAGCTCAACAGGAGGGTGGCTTCTTTGGAAAAATATATGTAGTCTGACGTTAGGATATAAATCGATTTATTTGATTAAATCAATAAGTTTTGGAATTTGTTTGACTCATTCAGACCTTTCTTAAGTTGTACCAAGATGGGATTTTTCTCAGAAAAAAATATTTTTAGTGACAACAACTAAAAATATAATTATATAAACATGAAATTGAACATATTATAATTCAAACAAAACAAAATTACACAATGGTTTTAGTTTTATAATTTAAAGAACTGATTCCAATTCCATTTAAAGGGGCAGCATTCTTATAACTTTAAGTCTTGACTAAAAGAAATTATTATTATATCTAGATAGTTTTATTTTCGTTGGTATTACATTTTGTTTTCTACATCTAGAACTTAAAGTTCATTAGCATTGACATTCAAAAGCTTCATTCAATTTATATAGATAAATATTTTCGTAATTCAAAACCTGACTGACTCTCACTGTCTGACTGTTTGGGCAACGGTCTCTCTGTCAATGTCACAACATTTCAATATAAATAATTCGCTGCTAACGAACCGAGACTTCCTAATCATATATCATCGACTCGAATATCGCTGACACTGCTACCAAATCGTGTGAGGTCCCTGTCCCGGGCTCAGTTCTTGTCCCTGTCGCGGTGTCGTCGCAAGGAGCTGAAACTGAAGAAATGTGCTCCCACAACATGTGTCACTAGCATGTCAATTAGATGCCCGAATCTTGAAGCTCACCGAAAAATAAAAAAAAAAACCAATCGTGGAATACGTTTTTTAAAAAAAGCAGACACACACACATAGGGAGGAGAAGAGCGGAACACACGTGGCCAGGAAATGTGGGGATGAAGGCGGAATGAGGGAGAGAGAGATCAGGGCAGGAACTAGGCATCTCAAAAACGTTGAAGTGTGAACAATTTGCTTTCAGACAGACGGCAAGGATATGTATGCATGTATGTGTAGTCAGTTAATTAAGAGCCCCAGACAAAGATGACGACCATAAACCATTCCAATCGCAATCCCCACACATGGCCCACCCATAGGCAATGTTGTGATTGGAAGTGGATTGGATGGGGATGGGAGAGGCAGCGAGCTGGGGAATTTTGTGTTGCTCTCTCATAATTATTTAAAATTAATGACAATATGAAAATGTGACGTCCTGATACCGAGGCCCCATTCCCGATTTGGCGCCATTTAAGCGCCCAGTGGCATAATTTATTAATTGTCAACTAAATTTGACATTTCAATGTGTCGGCCATACAAGAGGGGGAGTTCGAATAGGGGGACATGGGGTGAGCAGAGTTTGCCGGCATTCAATTTATATTTGTTATTTTTTTCGTTGGTTTCTCTTTTTGTTTTTCTTTGGTGGCCTGTCGAAGTGTGAGAATTATGTGGTGCATGCAACATCAACAACAACATTCAACATGCCAACTTGTTGTAGCTGCAGCAGCTTTTCCGTTGGAATGTCATAAATTTCGACGCTCTCATTAGTGTTGCAACTGTTTGGGGCACACAAAACATATATAATACTTATGGATATAATCTGATTGATATGAAAAGGTAAAGTATATGGCTAATTAAGCAGATTTTGTTTTGACATACAAATGGTGAGAGGTCATGGAAATCATTTATCATTGATCCACTACCTTTTTAGTGAAGACTGATATCGTTTTTTTATATTTTAGAAAATTACTATTTTGTTTTTGTTCCAAATAAATTTATAATACAATATTGTAAATATATTAAAGATATAATTTCTCTTTTAGGAATTAAAATAATCAGAACTGCAGTTTTAGATTGATTTTTTTTTGGATCAATTGCTTGGATCGTTTTCTATAGACAATTAATTCTAAATTATCTATTTATGTTTGCAATTGTCATTCTCCAAATGTCAACAAACGAATTCTATAATTTTTATTTAATTTAAGAATCTTTTCTACAAAAAAAATAACATTAACATTATGAAGGACGTGGCTAAAAAAGTGCAAGGAGTGCTAAGCAGAATTCATTCAATTTAATAAAATAATCCATTAAATTTTTATTTTTAACAATTACTTTAAGATAATGTTAAATAATCTTTCAGGAATTGGAATCAAAATATATAAAAATTAAAGAAAAATTAACAAAATTCCAAATTTGTACGACTATAAACAAAATACATATACATAAAATATTTTATATTCACATATATATACTTCTTACTATATTAGTTTATTGATTAGTTTTATTGATTTAGATGTAAAATGATCAGGTACGGATATAGAAAGAAAATATCGAAGGGAGTTCAGTCGAAAAAAGACAACTCCAATGGCAATTTTGCTTATCCATATTCATATATTATCTTAATATATATAAAAAGTTTATTAACTAAACAAATAATCATATATAACTTTTACTGTGAACTACCAAATTAACCTGAACTGAAGCACTTGTAATGTCCAAGTGCTAAGGATATGAATCATTAAGTTTCTTTCTCATATAACAAACCTACAATAAATAATTTACTTAGTTGCTACATTTTGGAATTTCCCCCACCAATTGTTAAACATTTGTGTGGTCTTTCTAGGCTAAAAAAACAAAAAAACAAAAAATATGATAAATAGTAATACTTTATAATTTCCAGACTTCGTGCGCAAAACAGAGGCCGAAAAAAAAACTTAAAAGAACATTTTTATAATTATTTAATGGCCGTGTTTGAAATTCGATATTTTCTCATACATCCATCAGATGCAGATATATGTACATATATATATATATATGTGGTCATGTCAGTCTGTCACTTTTCAAATTCTCTGCGATATAAATTATAATTTATTTTGTTAGTCGCTATAAATGTTTCGTTTTACAGTTTTTCATCTAATTTCGCACTAACTGAGCCACATTAATCAACACGATTTGTGTGAGTCTATAACTTATTTATAGCCAACCAAGAATAGAAGAGAGTTCATCATCATCGTCGTCATTGTGAAGCTAACATGTGTTTTTTTTTCTTCGTTCTCCCCTGAAACAGGTGGAAGAAGTCGAATCGACAATGAAAACGCACATAAATTTTCATCTGCATTCATTTATCAATTCGTGTCCTTGGCGGAGTGTGTGCATTTTAAACAAATATTTGTAATTAATTGAACGCAACTATAATATATTTAATGCCTACCGTTGGCCAAGTGAAACATTTACGCAAGAAGAACCTGTAAGAGTTTTTCCTTTTAGCTGGAAAACGCCATGAGGTCCGCAATGCGAGCCCCACCGCAAGAAGGCTAAGACAGGTGCGGTGAGTATCACGAGTCTTTCAAACTGGAACAGAAGAGGCTAAGAATGGTCATGCTAGGGGTGAGGGTGGATTATATGGATATACATATATGTTTATTCATATATTAACAAGAATACAATAGAATGCCTTAATATCCATTGTATGTTAAGTACTAGTTTAATGATCGTTCATATTTGCTGCACTTACTTTAATCTTGAAGACAATTCTTAGAAAATATGATTTCTTAATATTCTCAGGATGATTATGAAATGTTAAGAATGTTTTAATTCAAGTATATTATATCGATAATCTGTTTTGAAAGATTTGTAGAGATTTAAGATTGAAACTGGGCTTAAAAACAAATCTCTTTTTCCAAGTGTCAATATACTTTAACCAAATTAAAACTAAACCAATTGTAGGCACTTCATTTCTTAAGTCTTTCAAAATATATGGCTTTAAATAATTAAATAAATTTTAGCACACTAATACAAAACTTTTGGAATTAGACCGAAGTGCAAGACTTTTTTGAATCCAGAGTTCTTTTAACGAGATTTTTTGACTCAACCAATTTTTATCTGATATTTTGAATAACAACGCAATTTAAAGTTCATAGTCAATAAAAATTGCAAGAAATGAAATAACTTATAATTGTCAGGTAAAGAATTCAAGGGCTAATGTTACTTGGAATTTTTACCATAAATTTTCGGTAAATTTCTAACCGTTTTTTAAAAGATATTTTAAATTGACATTAAATAAATGTATATTTGAATTTTTAAGCACTCTATTTTGCTAAATGAATGAACAATAAATAAACCTTTCAGTGATGAAACTGCTAATCCGGCACTGGATTACTTATTCAAATAAATTAATTGTAATGAGACAAATTCTTGGCATATTTCATTGAAATTGTCAATTGGTTGCAATGTCAATGTGGCATGTGGCCACATAGTGAGGAGCACATTGCGAGGAGGTGCATTAAAATTAGATTGTAGCCACCCAAGTGGCTAGAAGTGTCAATTCGTGAAAGTTTTCACAAATTCCAATCGATGTGAATAATCAGAAACGGAATCGATAGAAACGCAACAAAGAACACACACACTTTGATGTGTGTGGCTAAGTAAAATGTCCCTGACAGGCCAAGGGAGAATGAAGAAAAGCGAGAAAAAAGCAGGTGAGGATGATGGCTGAGGGGGGAGGAGTGAGATGAAACGACAACGTTGTTGAGTGACAAACAATTGCAAGTGAAAGGCAAGTGGTGGGTAGGGGGGGAAACGTTGCTGGCACGGAGAATGGGGTAAAAGTGAGTATTTCGCTTCCTTTTTGTTTTATTTGGATTTTTCTTTCTTTCGTTTTTTGGGGTGCAACAGCCGTTGTATGAAAATTTCTGCTTTTAATCTGTTTTTTTTTTGGCTTGGCTTTTTGTCTCGTGCGACTTTTAATTAACTATATTGCCTGCAGCCTGGCAGCAGCAGCAAAAGCAACAACAACAGCCATAACAAGAACAACGTATTGGCTGGGCAAAACTAATTTCTCTGTCTCTCTGTTGAGACCCTTTCTACTCTCACTCTCTCGCTCACTCACTCTTCCTGCTAACCTTTATTCCTTCTTTCATTTCTTCCTTGACGTTGCTTGCACCGTTCTGTGGCTCATTTATTTGAGTGCTGCAATTGTTAACAAGCTACGGACAAGTTGCAACTTGTCTGCCTGCTGCACTACCATCTTGTTTTGGCTCTCCCCCTTTAACCTCCACTGTTGGCCCCTTCTGCCCAATTGAAGACTCTTTGCACTCCTTCCCTGCGTACACTGTGCCTCTGCCCAAGCCCTCCACCTTCCGCTTTCCCTCCCCCTCCACCATTCCCCTGGTGTGCGTTGCGCTGTAGTTAAAGCTTTCAACATTGTGCTGCCATTTTTGCCAAGCAACGCCCTCAATCATCTGGCTGCTTAGCACACTCACTCACACACACACACACACACACACGCACGCACTCTCTCTCACTCTCCCACCATTTGGCAAAACATTTGTCTCTCACTTTTCGCTCAATTCCCCTCATTTGGGCGCCTGGTCTGGAATACTGGAAGTTTGCTGCCGACTGCGACTGAGCTTGAGTTGCGTCCAAAATGGCCGCTTTTGGCTCACTCAAAAGCATTTTCGCCCATTTGCTTTCATTGCATATTCGTTGCTCTCTCAGTCAGCAAGTCACAACGGATACAAACGACACTCAGACATACATAGATACATCGGAAGATACCTTCAACATATTAAAGAATTCTATTTTCAAATGATTTTCTATTTGCTTTGATCTACTTTACATATATTTCGCACCTGATTAATATTAAGTTTTATTCGACTACCGGGCACATATTATTTTTAAAAGCCTCTTGAGCACATAATTCACAGGCCATAAACAATACGAAAAGGTGACAAAAAAAAAAAATAGACCCAGGAAACTCAACAAAATTTATAAGTATGAATAGGTGTGTATATACTTATATATGCCCATCAACATTAATGGATCACCTAATGTAGCGCGTGTGATGCATACATACATACATATTACCTAAAAATAAATAAATCTAATAGAAATTAAATTTAAAGGTAAATTTGAAACATAATGTTAGCTTTTTTAAGTACGTAAATATTGACCATTTTAATAAGCAGTAGGGAAGGAAATCCTTTTGAATAGAATAGTAGATTGGCGTATGTTAAATAAGAACTAAAGTCTAGGATTAACTGGAATATAATATATGTATATACAATTTTAAACTTTATCCGTCTATCCCAATTGTTAAAATTCAATTTTTCAAATGAATTTAGTAAAACTTTTATTTTTCCAATATTTTAAAAAAAGTTTCGTACGATTTTAAGAGTTAAAGGTTAAGAAATTTTTCGGAAAGTAATAAAAGAAAGCATATATTCTTAAAATACAATAATTATTATAAAATAATAATTTACCTTGTTTATTATTATGTAACATAAAATATTTAGAGCCATAAGGATCAAAAAATTTATTTTATATTTCTGGATAGATAGAAAGAATAACTTCTCGAGGATTTTCAAACGGAGCACCATAAAATAAAGTCGCCAAAAATAGTGTGAAAAACTTAAGTTTAAATCAAACTTCTATCAATAATTAAGTTGTAGCAAGTTGTTCATTAAAACGTATTTTGTATTTTCTTATAATCTCTAATAATAGTTATGATAATAAACTAAATTAAATATTTTTTGTTAACTATAACATACTTCAAAGATAAAAGATAACTTGAATCATTTCAACATGTTTCTCAAAAATTAAATGCCTTGCCTCATCTACTCAATTTAGTTGTATTTAAATGAAATGTTTATAGTAATCGACGTCAAATGAAACATGCAGCATACATGTACAATAAATACATATATGTACATACATACATACATACATATGCAGATGTATCTTTAGATATTTTCAGTTTTGTAAAATTGTTTAAACAGCGTTGACATCTTATTACAAGCATGCCAAAATAAGCATGGCAATTAAGTTGGCTGCAGCTGACGACGACGACGACGACGTAATCCACGCCCACCGCCACCCACACACACACACACACACATACACAGACCAAGCCAGAGCACAACAGATGACTTTGAATCCATAAGATACATTCATATGCAGAGATACATACATATATTTTAGACTGTGTAAATGTGTCTCTGTCTCGGAGTAAACAAGTATTTTTGTCTGTAAATGTATGAGAGTGTCTGTGTGTCTGTGTATTTGTAATTAGTGGCAAAGCTGGTGTAGCCTTCTGCAGTTTTTGTCCGGGGCCTGACATCCAGATATGCCAACAAAAGATGAGCTACAAATTTCTCAAATGTCAACACCAAAAGTGAGCAATAGAGTTTCCTGTTGCCTAGCCAAGGCTTTTCTTATTCACTCACTCGTTCTCTCACTCTTTCCTTGTGGGTGTATGTGTGTATGTGTGTGTGGGACTGATAGATACTTTTGCCCATGAAATGTGTATTTCGTGTTTATTTATGGTATATGCTTTATAAAAACTTGAAATTTGCTGCATTTATAAGAAAAGTTAATTATAACTCTTAAGTTACGAGTCATTTTATTTTAACCAAAAATAGTATATACTGAAAATGATTAATTTTTGCCTTAGTTTTATATTATTCTATTGGATTAGTAAGACAATTGCACTTACAAGTGCCCCAAAAACTTAATGTAGTCTATTTATTTTAAGCTAATTAGTAGAACCCCAAAAAAAAGCGACTGCTTAACCAAGTGTTTACCAACAGGGCAAGGATATTTCAGATACTTTGTAAATTGGTTGCAAATTTCAAGCATTAAAATCAGGAAGAGGAGTTAACATAAAAAAAAATCAATTGTGTTTAAATTTCATTTATTTAAAATTTAAATGAAGAAAAATAATGAATTTATATGACTATCGTGATGAATATTAATGAAGATTTCTGCCAAGATCAATCAGCGATTTTCCATATGTCCTGTAGCAACAGTTAGGACGTATCTTGATACTTTTGAGCTCCTATCGTAAGGATCTCTTTCTCTAAGGCGACTTCATTAGACAATTGACAGCTGCTGCTGGGCGCTGAGAACTTAATGATCTTCAAGAGGGCCCATTTTATTGACTTGGAGTTCATTGAACGTTGCCTCACGGCATGCTTCAAATTACCAACTAATTTCCACTGAAATTATATGGGCATTTATTTATCTGAGTAAGTACTAAACAAAATCAAAAGCGACGACTACTTGTTACCCATAAAGGAGCGTTCTTAAGGAATTTCCAGTGATTTTAAGTAAAGGGATAAATAACAGTTTGTGTGGAATTTGCAGAGGGTACAAACAAGGCTTGGTCTGCACACAAAGCGTATCCTTGGGGCCTCGACCTGGGTCCGGACAAACTTAAATTGCAGCGATAAGCTTTAAACTGCGCTCACTTCCGGCAAGTTGCCTATACATATGGACATACATATATAGCTAGTTATATATAACATTTATATCGATATATGTATAAATATATACATATATTTGTATGTATATATATGTGTCGGACATGGAAAGTGTTGGCAAGGATATGCTTAAACATGCAAATTTTCAATATGCAGACAATACAGACACATGTACGGACAAAAGGCACTAGGTGGAACATGCATGCCTGCACAGCCAAAGAACATTTCATTGCGGCGTAACAGCGTGAAATGCATTTGGGCCACTCTGTTACCATTCCTGCTCCTTCTCGTGGTCCTGGCCCAGTTCACGTTGTTGGTACTCTTTCGGCTTTGTGCTCCTCTTGGTATACCGCCTGGCATTCGATGAAATTGCCCGATTGTGTTGAAGTGTGATGTAGGCTTCGCTTGTTTGGCTCTGGACAAGCGGGGCCTTTAGCATATTTCTCTGTCGTGAAATTAATTTCATCGTCACTTTTCGTGGCATTTTGTTGAAACGCCATACTTGGCTTTTTGAATATCCCTATACATATATATGTATGTATATATTGATATATGTACATACATAGATGTAGGCATAAAGGTGCAATTATTATTATTATTATTCATAAAGCAAATTCATTAGATTTATTATCTTTGGCAAATTCTAAGAACTATTAGATTAGAAAACAAATACTAACTTAACTGTTGACTGTTAATTTTTTACATAAATCGATGTTAACAATTTCTATTTGAGATGGTTAATTGAAAATCCAATGTCTCCTTGCCCATAGTTGCTAAAGAAGTAGAAGTAGTAATGTAGACTTTTAACACAATAAAATCTCACATTGGAATAATTCTAAATTTTTATCACACGCTTCAAATTGTTGGCTTAAATCCAGAAGAACTTATCTTTATAGAAATAGAAGTTAATAAATGACTTTTGTATACTATATATCAATCTATTTCGTAGTTTATACAAATAACAAATTCAAATAATTTCAATAGAGTTTATTTGCATAAAGCGCCCAAACAAGAAAAGTTAAGTTAAAATGTGTTTTTTTTTTTTTGCTCTTGTTATAGTTAATGTTCGTATTTCACAAACAATTGCCTCCAATTAACTCATGTTTGTGGCTAATGGAAATGGTCAGGCCACGCATAAAAACCCATAATACTCTTGGATTGTTCCTGTGCACCAGAACAAACTCTTGTATGAAAATTGTATATAATTTATCACGGAATCAGTGGTAAAACAAAGTTCACTTTAAAGCGCACAAATACTGAACGTAAATTAAAAACATTTTGAGAAATATAATTTAGATAAAATTCCAGATAGTTGCGATAAGACATAACCAAAAAAAAAAAAGGAAAATTTCTATGGTCGCACCTAACTGCAAATTGTGTGTAATGAGCTGAGCGGCGTTTACTTTGGCTTCTGCCCCCCTTCCGTACCTTTTTCTCACAGTGTGTGTGTGTGTTGTTGGTTATACCACTGCCTAATTTAGTAGCACCTTTTGCATTGTCTAAGCCTGAAGAAGACATAAATTTGTTAGCGCCTGGTCAAGATCCCAGTTATACCTGCTCCTGCTCCTGTCACTGCTCCTGTTGGGGGTGTTTTCTTTTTTGTGACATGCTCAAAAATTAGTCAGGAACGCAGAGAGAGAGAGAGAGAAGAGGTGGAGGAGGTAAAAGGTACAAAAGGTTGCCGGAGCAGCAGATCGGTCGCTTGAGATAAAATGTTTCATATTTATGTTGGAAATTAGGCAAATTTTTAGTGGCGAGATAATTTGTGTACGACTTTGTCGCAGTGAGTGAGAAAATTGCAGGATACTCTCCATATAATTGAGACAAGGGGCAAGCATTAGACGTATTTTTTTGTTTTTGTGGTCTGATGGTTTTTAGGGAATTTTTTACGCTTTGTAAATGAGAACTAATGGAAATAGCTATAGATATGGATTGTTTTGTAAATAAATAATTGAAATGGCACTGTGATTTTCTCTTTCCCTGCCTTGGCCTACTATTTACTCGTTTCATGTAAATTCATTCATGTTTTATGACAACCTGACACTTTCTCAGAGTTTTTTTTTGTTTGTTAACAACACATATGGCATAAGAGTATGAGGTTAGTTTCCTTTTCTCAGTGAATATGGTACCACAGAATGTTAATTAAGACATTTTTAAAAGTGGCTCAACAAAAAAAAGAAACAAAGTTTTGCTTGTTGGTCAAAACGAATTTTTAATTGTAAGTTTCAAGTGTATAATTATAAGTTAGTTATCGGTTAGGTAAACCTTCTGGCCCTATTATATAAGCCATATATATTTAAATGCTAAAATACTGTCCACCCCACACTATTTTTCCCCCCCAGACACTCTCACAATCTATCTATCAGAGTCTATGGTCTATGGACAGCCTATTTGAGTATATGGCTATGCCGCGTGGCCTATGGGCATAAAAATTAAGTTATTAAGTGTTTTGAGGGCTCTGTCCGAACTCTTGTTGTGATATCTCCATGAGTGAGTGAATGAACGACGAGTATGCGGCATGTAATTAGCCATGATTGACAGTGTGTGAGCCCTAAACGTGTGAGACAATGAAATTGAAATTGAAAAAAACGAAGTTGGACTGAAATAGGTATGTATCTGTTATATTACAATCGTTTTACTTCAAAATGTTGACCTGAAATTAAATAAAATTTTTAATTCTTCTTAGTTGAAACAACAAGCAAAGCCCGTATAAATATTTCTGTTTGATTAACAATTAATGTTTGTAAATTATTACAAATGAAATTTAGTTCAATTCTTACTTTAAAAAACAACTTTAAACTTTATATAGTAGTTACTGGTTTTAAATATATATATTAAAGGTGGAATAGTTTTAATAAAAAATTCTTTAAAACCGTTTGGTAAAACATAATAATATAAAACATGACCTTTCTTATCTTCTGCAAATAATTATAGTTCGCATTCTGTGTTGATATATTTATAGAACTTTTTACAATAAGATTTAGGAGTTTTTTTTTACATTTATATTAACATTTAATTGCAGTTTAATCTGATCTATAGCCTCTATATGTATTAAGTGTGACTTAGTTAGAACATCAGTTATGTTAATGATGATATAAATTCGATGAAACTTTCTTGACTAGAACTTTCGATGAGAAACTGAACGTTATCGATGTCTCTATTGCTTTTTAATCAGAAATTTAAAAAATATTTTCAAAGACCAAGTACATAGTTTAAAAATATATAGTATTGAAATAACATTTAAATGGTTTTTACCTTTTGTTTTCTTATTAATTATTAAGTATTTTTTATTGTAGGACAAAGCTGAAAATCGTTTGTTAAGATACTTACCCCAATATTGGCTGTAATGAAAAATTTGTAAACCAAACTTAAAATCGGAAAATCTAAATACAAAATACCTAAGCTTAAGTATTCATTGATTGAAGTCGATGATGCGTTTCTTTATTTTATTGTCATTTATATACATTCTTCGTTTTCTTCAATTAAATACTTACTTTCTTCCAAGTAAATGAATTCCGAAAATCTGACAAACAGTTCAGTTAGTGTTTGGAACCTATAAAGGACATTATCTGCCTTGGGTACATATAAAAATCAAACCATTTAAATTTAGTATCTATTTCAATATACAAAAACTTCTAAATTTTTACATATTGAATATATAATGTTTAAGTATAAAAATCGTTTGCTGCTTTTAAATAACATGTTTTCATGTAACAAAATTCATTTGACAAACATTACAAATTGCAATTTAACAGAACCCTTCCTTTATGGCAGTAGACCATTTGAATGTAACTAATCAAAGTGAAAAGGTTAAACCATTAATCGAATGTCCATTAGCTAGATTAGCATATCCCTTCATTAACATATTAATCGACTGCAATTGAAAAACAATTTGAAAACTGTTTAACAAGTAATCGTAGTTGTCTCTTAAAAATTTAACTACATACTTTTAGTCTGTGTGATGGGGAAACCATTTTTAAAAAACCTGCCACTATTAATTGCCAATGTCTGAACAACAACAACAACAATAGTAATCATAAAAATAACAACAACAATAACAAGAGGCAACAAAAAATTAATAACAAATGTCTGTGAAGTAGATATACATCATTAGAAATTGATGACGCATGTCGCGTGCAACTGCAGCTTGCTTCCACTCCACCCACTCAACAAACGAATGTGCCCCGCTGCTGCATCCATCCATTGTTGATGGCTGCATGCAACCCTTTTATTTTATTTTTTAGAAAGGTGCCCCCTTCTGCACCACTTAGCCATTGAATGCCAACTGGAAAAGTGCAATGGAAACGAATTTGAAAAAAAAACGTATGAGCGAGACAGACGAGGCCTGCCTTGGTCGGCCCAAAAAGTTGCGGTGCGATGCACTAAACACGGTGTAGAGTAATTAATTAGTCTTTCATAAAGAGCACAAAATTCTATAAATTATATTTCATTGCTTGGCATAAATGTCAGTGGCATCGTAACCACGCGCGACTGCGCATCACGTGCTTCAGCTCCTAGCTCTCCCTTTCACTAACCCCTCCCCACCAGCCCTCCCTCTAACATGCTCCTCCTTCGTCTCTTGTCTCCCTCTTGTTATTAATTGCCAGATATTTTACAACATTTATTGTCTAACAATTGCATGTAAATAATGATTCGATTTTTGCATTTCTTTTTTTGTTATAAATGGTTTATTTCATTTTCATACAGATTTTTTTTTTTTTCTTTTCCTTTGTTTTGTTTTTATTATTTTTGCACATAATTTCAATAAATTTTAATTCATAGGTTGTTACAATACTTTGGGAGCTGGGGGAGTGTGTGTGTGTGTGTGTGTGTGTGTAGGCGGGACTAATTTAAGTGTCTAAATTTTAAGTTCAGCTTTGGAAAAATTTGCACAATAAACGTTTCTTTTTCGGTTAGGAACACAGACAGAGAGAAACAACACAAAAAAATTGCATAAATGTTAAGCAATAAAAGTTTATAATAAGGCTATAATCTAATTCAATTAACTAATAACTAATACTGTTACAAGTCTAATTAATAATCATACAATAGAGGTAAAGACATCATTTCCAACTCAACTGAAAATGCAAGTTTATTTGGTTCGATCAACATATTGTCAAATAAAAGTCTTTGAAGATTGAGAGTGGAAAAAAAAATGTATTTATGACTGATGCATTTTGAGATTGAGAATAAAAAATAAATTCTCCATGACTTAGATCGAGAAGATCTGATCTGAAGTATAAATGTGAAAAGATTTTTAATCAATAAGATTAATTTTCTTAATAAGAAAAGTTAAGTCTTTCTCAATCATTTTCGATGTAACAATTCTGTTTCAATGCTTTAGAGTCCTGAGTCCTTGGGCACAAAAATATAGCTAGGTTTTTCATTTATTTCAGTTGTAATTCTCAACTAGGTTTGGAATTGAAGATATTCTTTAAAGTATATTTAGGGGAAGTCTTAAACAAAGTCTGCTGAAAATAGAAATCCCGTACAGACCAAATGTTAACCATTTTTTGCTACAAAGGAAATGATTTTCTTGTTAAGATTGACATTGACTTGTCTAATAACTTGGCTTATGGTTGCGGTTCAAAGTTTTGTTATGATGGAAAGGATAGAAATCTGTAATAAAGTTAACAATTTCTATTATTTGCCGTTGAAAGTCTTATAATGCGGTATTAATCAAGAAGCAACTACAAATTGTTTTTTTGAAATTAAGCTGATCTCGGGTCATTTCATTCTTTGCATTTTTTTAAGAGTTGGAAAAGCGTGTTTTTTTAAGATTTTTTAAGATTTCTAATCGCATCACATGCAACAACACATTCTCTTCTTGAATGTCGCTGCTTAAAATGTTGAGTTATTTACAATAGAAAATAATATGATTTCAACAACATTGCACATACATTTCACTTTAGGATGTTTTAAGGATATTTTCTTTTGGGTCTCCTCATTTAGGGACTCTCTGCACGCGTCGAGGCTGGCGGCGAGGAGGTCTGAGGATGCTGAGGCACCTGATAAGGACTGAAACGCTGTGGGTAATGGCCCATCTGGGTTTTCACACGCAAATCTGGTGAGGCCGAGCCACATGATGATGTGGGTGTTGCCGGGGCAGGGGGAGCCGCTGTCAGTGATGTTGCTAATGGTGGCGGAGGAGGAGTACGGCTAGCGCCAACTGCGGCGGCGGCTGCTGCGGCAAATGCAGCCTGCTGATTGGCGCTGGCCAGGAAACCGGCAGTTAACTGGGGCCATTGTTGTTGCCACATGCCCAGCTGAAATGCACTCAGATGTGGACCAGGAGGTGGCGGAGGTGGTGGGGCAGAGCGTTGATAGAGATGAGGCAAAAGCATTTCTGTGTACGGCGATCGTCCGAACATTTGTAAATGCTGACGGGCCTTTTCCAGCAAGGCCAAGGAAGCGGCATCCGCCTCTTGTGGCGTTAGTTGTGACATCAACGGATCCGGAAAGAAGCGCAATGGGGCTGTGCGCATATGCTGATCGAAAAAGAATGCATCCATGGGATCTCTAAAGAGTGTAAAGGGGCGACAGAAGAGAAGAGAACAGAACAGAACAGAAAAGAACAGAGAACAAGGTGAGGATGAGTAACTGGTTGCTTTTGGCTTTGGCCATCAACTCCCAACAGCAATAACATAATTACGTCGAAAGTAACTGCCAATTGCCGACACTAAACAACAGGAACAACAGCAACAACAACAACAACAGCAACTAAAGCCACATTCACTCATTATTTTCGTGTTTTCATTTCATGTACGAATCCGCTTCAAAGTTAAAAGCGCCGATCTGTAATTTACGCCACTTAAGCCGCCGCCGTGCCGGCTACAACATCAATGCTCTTGTTGTTGTTGTTGTATGTTGCTGTTACTGTTGGCTTCTGCTACGTCTCTGTGTTGCGTCTTTTTTTTTTTTTTTGCTGTCTTAATAGTTGCCCAACGCCTTGCAACACTTTGAAATTGCTGTCCAAAAACAAAAGAAAAAACAAGCCCTACTGAACGCATGATCCTGTTGACTAAAATAGAGCCAGAGGCGTAGAGAATGGGAGCAGACAAAAAACAACTATTCTTTGCCCTATATATACGCATATAGATAGGTCGTAAAAGAGGTACAGCTTCCTATATTATTTTATATCACTTGTGTTAAGCCATTGCCCCTTGTTAAGTAATTGGAAATCTTTTTTGTGACTTTCCGCCCGCTTCCCCTCATACACAGAAAACACTTTCACACGTTTTCGCTAATCAGCAGCAACTTGAGCTACTGTATGGTTTTACGGCTCAACAGCCCATCGTAAATGACTTGCCTAGCTATGGGGTGTAGAGGGGTCATAAATCAGTAGGGCCTAATAAAAACCAAAAAGAAAAGGCAATGGCAACTACTTTTCGCACTAGAAGGAGCCAGCTAAGTCAGCGACTTAACTGCAAGCACTAAAAACTCACCTATCAAAGTCAGTCAGTCGCGACGAATCGCGAAATCCTTTGGCAAACGGATTCGAATCGATTTTCAATTTGGTAATCAATTGATTCTGATATGCCGTCACGGCTGTGAATATAGTCTCTGGGAATACATAGGTTTTATGATCCATATCCTGCAGCTCCTTGGGATTGTTGGGTATACTCTGGCCATGGCTTAAACGCACCAAATGAATGCGTGGCTGATATCGATGCATGGAATTTAGCACGACCTGTAAGACAACAAGTAAAGAAAGACCAAAAAAAAAAAAATGATAATGTTGTTTTTCTTCTTAGAGCCTTATAAAAAATGCACAACAATAAAAAGTAGTCGATGTTTGTTTTGACGGTTCTAGAACGGTTTACATGGACGATGACTACTCTCCATCCTTATGCTCCAATCCACACAACAGTCACATCCTTTATGATGGTGATAAAAACGGTAGCAGGCTCGTAAACAGAGCGTCGCCACTTTTTGGGCCAAGGCATATAATATGTATGTATGTACATACATACATATATGTATGTGTGTTTGTCTTCTTGGTTTCTCTTCTCCTCTTTTTTCTTATGCTCTCTGCATTTGCCACCAAATTGCCAACAATTTTCATTCATTTTCGTGCGCGCGCAAAGTTATTTGCATATGGCGGTTCCATGAGTGTGTGTGTGGGCTGGCAGTCCTGGCTAGAACCTAGTGTGTGTATGTGTAGACAATGCCAGCAGCCAGTTTATGTGTTTGCCTTCACTTGAATTATTCATAAATGAATTCAAAAGCAAAAAATTTTCATCTGTTCTTGGCTGTCTTTCTCTTTTTCTTCCTACCTAGATATACAAATGTATCTCAGCTTTTTTTCTGAACACATGTATTATATGAAATCGAATTTGATTAGGTCTTTTCATATAAATAGTATCGATAACAAATTTATGTTTTATGTCTTATGATTTTACTTAAACTTCTAAAGGTTTCTACGTTCAACTCACCTGTCCACTTTTGTCCATTTCGTTATTTGTCAACTTCACCTTCTCAAAGGAGACGACTTGTTTGCGCAATGCCTCCGGACTTATAGGGCTGTCGGGATGTGCATAAATACGTGCCGGCGGTGGTGGATCCGCCTTGCCCGCCACCAGCCACGAACTGCGATGATATGCATAACGATAACGTCTTGAATCCAGCGGAACAATGTCCAACAGTACGGCATAGCGATCCGGTGGTTGTATCTGACGTAATGGACCTGAGAAACTTACACGCACCGTTGGAAACATTCGTCTGTAAGAAGCAAAACATTTCATTGGATTTTGTGACAATTTTCTTATTTAGTAATCCTGCAAAAGGTGAATGCCCAGCAGGGAATTTGCGCCTAAAGGCAGGCTACTAAAAATAAAAACCAGGAAAAGGTAACAAAATATTATACACTACATTTTATTGCCCACCATTGAAATTAATAGAGGGAAAGGGACACAGAATGGCAGTGTATGAGCCAGAGCGAGAAAGCGAGTTCTATGTAAATAAGACGCATATTTAATTTTATGACTTTTAGCACGTTTTTGACACATTTCCGCGACAATGTCGCAGTCCCAGTTATGGCCTCAGTGTAATAGACTTGGCAACTACAAGAACTAATGTGTTAGTTAGTGCTTTTTTCTCTACTTTTTTTTCTCTCCGTTATTATTGTTGTTACTTTTTACGTTCGAAGGTAAGTGTAAATGACGCTAATGACCCAGCCCAGTTTTCGTCATTTGTCTTATGGTTCGTTTTTCGTTTTTATTATATTTCTTTTTTTATGAACATGACTAGAATATAATGCGGACATTAGGTGTGTCGCCATTATAGTTATTGTTCTAGTAATTGTAGTTGATTTGCTATGTGAATATAACATTTTTCATCATAAATGAGATTTATTAATAGGATATTGTCGTTTTGATGCATCCGTATGGGTAGAAAAGTTTTATAGATCGGACTGTTACGTCGACTTAGGTCTGATAATATTTAAAACAAAAAGATATCAAAGTTAAATTGTTCATTTGTTGTATAGATTTTTAACATTTATTGTTAGAATGTGTAAAATTCATATGATTTAATCAAGAGGCTAAAAAAATAAATCTAAATTTCATCTTCATTTTCTTGGTTCAGAATGTTTTTGGCTTCGAACTAAATTTTCATTCCTGTGTAAGCGATTTTGGGGTTGATTAAGTTGATTGTCAAATGTAAAATATTTTAGAACTATAAATTATCGCTGCATCCAGTTACAATTCGCAACTGGTTTTAGTGTGGTTTTGTAGTGGTGGCCTTCCAATTCTAGAGTTGTTAGCAAATTCGAGTGATGAGAAAGCTTGGTATGCAGACAACCTACTCATTCGAAAGATTGAAAATTATAAATATTGTAAAGTATTTCGTTAATTAAATACTTTTAGTATTTCTTTGCGGATTTGCAGTGAAAATTAAATATAATTTAGGAAAATTAACGTTTTTTCCAACTTTAATGTTTTGTACAAAGTTCTCAGCGAGTTTCTGTTCACACCTGAAAAGGTGAGTCAGTTTCGAAACCCTTTTCTAACATGAAATATTGGGTAGAAGCGCCGCCATGAAAATGTTGCCAAAACATGCAAATGCGCATGCGTAGGCCACATCAAAACGAAGGCATGAAAAATAATTTTGGACCAGAACTGTGAAAAAAGAGAAGACGATTGCAACTAATTTGAGAGGAACTTGCAACACATATTCACACAGAAGTCTGGCACAACGAGATGATTTATAGCCACAAAACCAGGACAAGAGAGAACAGAGAGATACATGGTCTTTACCTGTTGGCAGTAAGAGAGACTTGTCTCTTTTGAGTTGCCGTTGATATGTATGTATGTATGTTGTTTGTCTCTGTGTATTTCGTTTGTTTGTTTGTTTATTTGTTTGGCTGCGGTCATTGAGATGATAAAATATCACGTGGTTTGTGATTTTGTCACGCTGTCAGCGGTTTTAGAGTCCAGCGGTTGACAGTTGGTTACACAGACAATGGCCCAAAGTCACAGGCGGGCTAATTGCCCAAAAGAAAAAAAGAAATCCCAAACAGCAGGCACAATTTCAAAATTCACTGCGGCAAATGTTTTGTCAATATTTTGCGAAAACTCTTCACGCATTTTAGACAAGGTCCTGCCGTTTCAGTAGTGCCCTCGAATCGAGGTGCGTGGTAATTGCAATTTTCATGCCAGCAACAAAATGAAAATGATTAATATTATTTCAATATTATTTTGGAGTCCCTTACAGCTTATTTCAAAGGGGGGGCGGCAGCTGCAGTCGAACTAAATACATTTATCATTTCGAAGGACAACAATGGAAACAAGTTAATCTCCCATGGAAAGGCACCCAAAATGGGAACCAAATTATGAATTAATCAACTAATAATAAAGGCAGACAGACAAAGAGAGAGACACCGAAGTAGACTTGGCCTAGTCTTTAGATATTTGATGATAAGATCAAAAATATTTCGTTGAGGGGTTGCTTTTACTTTTTTCTTAGTCGCTAAACTAATTTGCATATTATTAATTTAGACCTGAGGCTTAATTTGCTGGAACAAAGGTGTTGATAATGAATTGTGGATGTGCTGCGGCTCATATGTTTCGAGCCGTATGAAAGAGAAGAAACAGAAACCAACTAATTGAATAGCCACAGTCCAACCCCAGAAAGTGGTCGCTTTTTTCGCTTCTTTCAATCCCATGGCAAATGGTGTGTAAACTTCATAATTGTAACCTTTGGCACCTAAGCCAACCGCCCGCCCCCTTCGCCAACAGCCACAACCAACTTCCGCGCCCTCTTTCTCGTTCTATTTCTATTTTGACCATAGTAAAAATGAGTAAAAGCCATTTCCCTAATTTTCCCATAAACAAATACATAAAATCTACACTTGGAGTAGCATAGTAAAATGTAAGAAAAACTGCGCGACTCCCTGAGCTGATGACCAAACACCCCTCCACCCTCCACACGCAGGAGAGTGGACCCCCGGGCGGGGGTGTTTATATACATTTATACATATATATGATATATATATATATAGTAATACATGCCCTGCGGCTGCCGTTTGCTGACTTTGCTCATAAAATGTATGTAAATGTTGGAATATGATTTACGGCATTTCCGCCTCGAATGAAAGAAAACAAAAAACCTATGAAAAAGGCGTATTAGGCGGTCTAAACCCAGGGCGTGGCAACTAACTGGGTGTGTATGAGTGTGTGCAAGTGTGTGAGTGTGAATGTCTGGCTTTTCACACATTTATGGACACATTAGCAAGCTATCAAAAGCTGACCAGCGAGCCAAACGAAAGTGTTAACAATCGAGCGGAATAAATTGCTCCAAAGTAGAAGAAGAAGAAGAACCAGAATTATATTAATTTTTGTTTTTTTTTTTTTGGCTTTCCTCTTGGCTCTTCCTGTGCCTGTGGACTCCGGACCGAATCCCAACCAGGGAGACAAGTCAAGCTCGAGTAAATTTCAAAGAACTTTAGATGAATGCATTGTGTATTAGATGATGTCGGATAAGAAGAACACGTTAAATGTTTCCTACAATGGTGATAATTGTTGCATGCAACTGTGATTCGTCGTCTGCTAGTTACAACGACTTAAAAAACATTTTTTTTTTGATTTACAAACGTACTCGGCAATAACAGTTAAGTTACATATGTCCGTCTAAATAATTAGTCATGGCAAATGCCGTAAACACACGCCCATTCACCATTTTTTTTTGTCGTTGTAAAAAATAAGAACAAAAAACAAAAACTAGAAAATTTCAAAGTAATTAGCTAGATACACACGAAGCTGATTTAGGCTTGTGAATTAAATGGCAAACAGTCAGGGGCGGATTCTAGAATTTAGGTACTAAAAACAAAAGACATTTGAAAATATGACTTAAACAGGTGATGCCTAATAATCCTAAGTATTTTATATAATTCTTTAGTATTTATTTTAAAAAAGTTTCGTATTTTTGTTAGGTGTATAGTTTTTCTATTTCCGGATGAAGTGTTCTCTTTAAACTGCTTCAAATGCTTCAATTTGTCAACAAAAAAAAATAATAATATACAAAATAAAACCAAATTTGGGATTAAAGAAAAGAATATTTCAAAGACAGCTCAAAACTATTTGAAGAACCACCCAGTTCTATCATCATCAGATTTTGCTAAATAAAAGTCGTTGAGGATTGCATAGAAATGAAACGGAATAATATTGGTCAAGCTAACAAAACCAGAGTCCTCCATATTAAAGCAGTATATTCTATGTTTGTCATTTTTTTAGCACCGAACGATTTGTCTAAATCTGGACTAGAATCCGGTACCATATAAATGAAATTCTATCTCCAATAAATTGTTACCAATTATTAACATCAAGATGTTTATTCCTTCTAGAATTTCAGAGAGTATCTTCTAATCAGCATCCAAAGATACCAAAAGTCCTAGAAAATTTAGGAAAAAATTTACAAAATTTATTAAATTACAATAATAAAATAATAAGAAGTTTTAGCTATCGATTAATTATATTTGGACATTGATAGATCCCTAAAGTGTGCCCAACTGTAATCTAACCAAAATTTCATTCCTACTCTTGCAAGTGACACTAGAGCTGGAAAAACATCGATGTTTGCGACCATCGATGTTTTCGATGTTTTCAACTTCAAACATCGATGAAACATCGATGTTTCGATGTTTGCGCGGTATTTTCAAAATTATTTATTTATTTCGCAAAATTTTTAAAATTATTCATTAATCTCAATGTTCTTAGATTCTTCGTTCATATGCAACGCTGGAATAAAGCGAAATAGCAATAATAGTTAAAGCAATATTAAATAAAAACATAGCGACTAAGCAAGATTTGTGTTTATATTTTAATTATATATTTTGATTTAGTATAAAATAACAATTTATTACCTTTTATAACTAATTGAAATTAAAGGTAATACATTCTTTTAAAGCTTTTCTTTTTCTTACATTATAGTCATTCAAAAAAACAACAAAAAAATAAAAGAATTATAGATCATTTTGAATTCTGGTTAGATTACGACCTATTGAAATTTAAATCAAACATTGCAGTTTAGCCGGCTCGAGGTCAATCTTCCAAAAGAAGATTATTTCAAAGGCAACACAAAAAGGTGAGCAGGTTGTCTGTATAGCTATTTCAAGAACTACCAAGTTCTATCATCAGCAGACTTTGCTAAAGAACTCCGGAATTGCAATAGCCATACCATGTCTTCAACGCTAGAACTGGTTGGGAATTGTAACAACCAAATGAAGCGAAAAAAGTTGGTAAAGCCTACAAAACCGAAGACCACCTTTTTGTGCATACCCTTAGGCGCTATGAAAAATTAGTGTAAGAGCTTCGCCTTACCAAACTAATATCACGACCTGTTATTTCATATACGGTATATTGTACCACATAGAAAAAGGGTTTTTTTGGAATAAAAATTCCAAAGTCTGCTGATGATAGAACTTGGTAGTTCTTGAAATAGCTATACAGACAACCTGCTCACCTTTTTGTGTTGCCTTTGAAATAATCTTCTTTTGGAAGATTGACCTCGAGCCGGCTAAACTGCAAGGATCATTTTGAATATTTTTGTTTAAAAACAAAAGCTTGTTTACTACACTTGATTTCAGGCATCGTCTATCCGAAATCAATTGGCCAGCCTTGCTGAATAACCGTTCGGATTCGCAGAATGACGCAGGCATAGAAATTTTTTATAATGCTAACTGTAAAGAAGTAAAATCTACTTTCCAAATTAAATTGCAAAATACAAAACAGAAAACTTTTCCTTAATTGTTTTTCCCTCGAACACTTGTAAAAGAAAGAAAACATCGATAGTGCTGGCCAAACATCGATGTTTTATAAAAATACAAAACCATCGATGTATCGATAGTACCATCGATGTTTTTTCCAGCTCTAAGTGACACAGATTTGGGATTATATTAGCCTTAGGTAATAATATTTACATATTACACAAGCCTACATACCAAATTTGGTGGCTCTTTCTTTAATAGTCTCCGAGATCTAGGTGTTCATGCGGACGAATGAATAGACAGATTTTTTGTTCGTTTTTTAGATATTTACAGTTAAATAAAATATTCTGTTCCAGTCACCGCAACTTTTTCCATGTAATATAAACAAGATGCATTTTTAAATACAATACTACAATGTATTCGAAGTATTAGGGGCAAGATATGATATGAAGCCTAGAGTTTGTTAAAATTCAATGAGTCTTCAAGTTTTTCGTAAGTATATTAACAACTGACCTGCCAATTAGTGTATAAAAAAAATTAGGTTCCATCAACTATTTTTGATTAATTTTGTAACCTTCAAATAAGACCAAATCCACTACTGTTCAATGGAAATTGTATAACAAATAGTACAGATCGTAAAAAAGTAGTAGTAGCAAATGTTAGAGGAGTGAAGTGACTAATTAGCAGTACAATAAACTCTGTACATATATCATTCTAACCATATATTTGATGAATTGAAAGAGTTATCGCCGAAGCAAACAGAAATATGCAGCGATGCCATGTGAAACGCAAAGCCATGTTGCTCCCCCCTCTATTCCTTTTCAGTCAGTGTTCAGCTCCCAAACGACGTGCTGACATAGATGAATATCACAAAAAAAGAGAGGCACAAACGGAATGGGTATACTTTTTGCATTGCCCATTGCATGCCATAAAACTGAATACCTGATATTTATATACACACACACTCAAATAACTATACATTTCGTTTTGAATGTATATCTAGAACCCGCACAAATGTAAATAAGGCCCCCCCAGTAAGTGTCAGGACATCGGCATCGGTATCCTTCTGACTAATTACAGGGCAGAAACAGCAGGAGTTACCAAAAAGAACTAAAAACCTACACAAAGAAACAACAAATAAACAGAACTAAGCAACAGCAAGAACAACAACAAAAACGCGGCATGTTTCCCCAAAAGCCAAAGGACATGCAAATGTGTTGTTAGCGCGACAATCGGCAGCTATTACATTGCAATTTATACCCGTGTGGACCCGGCAAAAAAAAAGGGAATGAAAGGAGTAAATTTGTTAATGTGTCGTAAATGCGCACAACTAGGACCGATCGGCGATGGTGGGGATTCCGGTATTTTGGGGGCGACTCCGACTGTTGACGGCCTCAAAGGGTTAACAACAATCCAACAAAAAATGAAAGCAAAAAAACACAAAGACCACACACATATAACAAACGCACACTAAGACCAAACAAACAAAAGTTGCCAAGCGAAACAGGAAAAAAGTTATTTAACTTGCACATTAAAAGCTCGACTAAATGATACCTAGGGAGAAGAAAATGAAGAAAGGACATCTTTTTGGGTCTTCAGAGCATTCGAGTTCCTATATCCATTTAATAGTGAACCTATATGTTTATTTTGAGGAGTTGAATCTTTATAATCAGGATCAGGATAAAGTATTTCGATGAATTCTGGAATTTTAAGGTAATACCAAAGTATGATATGATACAAAATAAAATGATGGTATATAAACTACGAATCTTGGTGGATATATTGGCTAATTTTGGATACACTGAGCCATATTGGGGGCTAAGCTTAATAAAATCATATTTTTCTTACAAAAACTAACTTTAATCAAGAGATACAGATCATAAACCTCTAATAAGATAGTTATAGAAAATTCCATCTTATCAGTAGTTTATATTTTGTATCTCTTGATTAAATAGATTAATAATCCACTTAATTTTTTAGTTAAATACTTATACTAATAGAATTTGAAAATACCTTTTAACGGTATTCTATTCAAACCCCAAGCATAATCTAAGCCTGGCTTATGTTTAATTAATGACTAAAGAGCTTCTAAAACTCAATTTCATGTTTGTGATTTAACAATTCATTTCCAATGTCCGAAGGCCTAAAATAATCTGTTGTACCCTATATACCAAAAAAAAGTAACAAAAACTAAGCAACTAACTACCACCTCGCGACTAATGCGAATTTCGCATGTTATCAGCATAAATGCAAAGAGAACACACACAGAAGTTGTAAGACTACAGCAACAATATTTAGGCGAAATTTATGTTTCATGCATGTTTCATTCTTTTTCTTAGTTTTTTTTCTTTGCCATTCGCATTTCACATTTCACCATTTTACACGACATTCGCACGAAATTTGAAAATATCGTCAGGCAATCATTTAATTTTTTTCTGTTTTTTTCTTTCTTTACTCTCAACTTTGTTGAGTTGCGAATGAAAAGTCGTTTAGGCCCAAATGCGAAGCTTTTAAGTTTCTTTTTTTAGTACCCAAAACAGCTGACGAGAGAATCGAAACTCCAATTCCAACTTGAACTCTCAAACGAGCTACCTTCTTGAGTTTTTTTTTTCGGTTTCCTTTTTTGCTAATCGAAAATCGACGGCAAATTAATTCGATGCCTTGTCAATCAAAATTTTCGTTGGAGCTAGGGGGGATCTGGGGGACATTGTAACCGAAACGTAATGAGAAACTACTAACCAAAAAGTTGTTGATATTTTGCACTTAAGTTGGAGTTTATGGCCAGACCTGGCAGCGCAAGGAGTTGGCCATTTCATGGGTGAAAGGCGTATTAAAGTTTTATTGATTGTAAGTGTTTTTTTTTTCGTGGCGTTTGTGAGGACTTTCGTGAGTAAAGTCTCGATGAGTGTCGATTGATAGGGGCGGCTTCAGTTGATTATGAATGCCATTGGCAAAATGCACATAAAGGCTAGCTAATTGATTTTAATGAAAGTTTGCCTAAATAAGTGAAATGAATGTGGAAAATTGTGTATAATGGAAAGTATCCCTTGGGCTTCTGACCAAAGTTAGGTAAATAGTAACTTAATATGATATTATACGAAAATTATTAACTGAAGCGAATTTTTCTTAATATAGACAGTTGATTTTTTAGAGATAAATATGGATTGGCATGAAGTGACCAATTCCAATCCATATTCCAATGGGAATACGTTCTTGGCATATTCACTTACTAGATCTAAGGAGTTTAGTTTCTTCTGTATGAGTAAATTGGTTTTGAGACTCACCTGCCCGATTTGGTAATGATCATTTCGGTGCCCAGTTCATGAAATTTATCCCACAGCTCCTTTGTCTCCAGATGACATTGGATTGGCATGAGATCATCGCAATTACATGAGCCGAGTATTTTGGGCGTGGGCTGCTGTAATGAAGATGAGGGGGCGCATCCATACGGAGAACGAGGACGAGGGGGCGAGAAGGAAAAGAGGCAACATGTTGCTTAGTTCGATGGCAGTCCCAAAGAGATACATTTTCTTTTTTTTTTTTTGTTTCTTTGGGTAAGTGAGACGCATTTTGCGTATTGGATTTATGCTAACTTTGTGGCGTTTCGTTACCTGCGCAGGCTCCTCTGGCGACAGGCGTTCTGCATCTGCATCGGCTGATGGACTGTGTGCTGGCGGGGGCGGTGAGGGCGTGCCTGATCCAGATGCGGCGGCAGCATTTGGTGTGGCGGCCGAGGCACGCCCTCGATGGCTGCTTGATTTGTTGTGGTTGTTGTTCTGGTTGTTGTTATTGTTGTTGTTGTTGTGATGATGATTGTGATGTTGGCGTTGTTGCTTGTTTGGCGTTGCATGGTGATGAGTCTGCTGACGTTGTTGTTGTTGCTGTTGCTGGTGCTGGTGTGCAACACGCAATGCTTGACGTGCATGTTGCTGCGCCTGGGCTGCTGCCGCCGCTGTTGCTGCTGCTGCTGCCGTTGCATTTGCTGCCGTCGGCGTTTCAGAGTCACTGCAGTCAACCACATCAACGTCAACATCATCGTCCCCATCCTGAGCCGAATAACGCTCCACAGACAATGGACCTGTAGCCAGAGAGAAGTGAAAAAGAAGATATATAGAAAAATTTATAGAAAGAGAGAAAGACATCAAAATGGCTTGTTAATGCTAACATTTTTAACCAGGAGCGGATTGGCAGACAATGAGTTAATATTCAGAAGGCACAATTTGAACTATCTATAATAGTAATTATCAAAAAAAAAAGGGTCGATACTTCGCTACATTTCGCGCCTGATTCCCTCGCACTCTCTCTCTCTCTTTGGCAACATGTTGCATGTCGATGATGATGATGACGATGCCGATTCGAGGATGAGGATGAGGACAGTTCTACATATATGTATATGTACATATGGCACAATCGAGAATCGCGGGCACTGATTGCATTTTACAGATACGACAAAATTCAATTATTTGTTCAAAATGCAATTTCATATGTTAATTTGTGTCCCAGTATGTGTTTGTGTGTGTGTGTGTGCATTTCTGACGCCAAATGAATTGCAATTACTATCTACGGGGCTCAAAGCGGGGGGCAAAGGGAGTGTCTAATGAATACATCGGCAACTGTGTGCGCTTCTGTTTCTACCCAATTATGGCATCTAAATAGTTTTCCATACATGCATGAGAGGGAGATGTATGTGTGTGTGTGTGTGCATTTTAGCTGTCATGTTAAACAATGCAATATCCTCCCCTCAGCCCACACTCGCAGCAGCCACCTGAAGCCCAGAGTGCATTCACATAGGCTTTGATTATTTTATTGCCGCGCATTTGCCGCAATTATCAAGTCATCAACGTTGCATTGTCATCAATACATGATTTATAGAATAAAAATACAAAAAACAAAATAAGGAATATTATATGCAGCTGCGACACTTTTACACACGCCCAGGGGAATCGATCGAGTGTAGAATTAGTTGAATATTTGTATATTTACAAACTTAATTAAATCAATTATTCAAATGCAAATTAAATGAAAGTATTCTAAATCTAACACAAAAAATGCATTTCTTTTTATTTAAAGGGATTGATTAAGTAAGAAGGCAGCAGTCCTATTTGAAAATTATTATTAATATGTTTGCAAATCAATTTCAAAAGATGAAGCTGTAAACAAGTTTTAATAATTAACCCGAAATGACTCTCCTCTTACTTATCTTACCCATTATCTATTAAGAACACATAGAATAAAATTAAATAGAACGTTTTTTATCTTGGATGAAAAAGAATCAGGATGAATCATGCTAATAACGTTTACTTCTTAAAACAAGGAGGAAAATTACCAGACAACAATTTAAAGAAATTTTTGGAATAATTTTGTCCAACTTTGAATTTGGAGACAGACCTAAGATAAATATAAAATATTTGGTGGAATCTAAAGCATATAATATTTAATAAGAATTACTTTTTTGAAAAAAGTTTTTTCCCTCTTCTCCTGGTCGCGATTGAAAAACAATACAAGGCCCCCCAAAGTTGATTTCGAATTCCTTTGAGGTTTTTTTTTGTGCAGGCCCTTGTCAGATCTAGACGAATTCAAAGTAGAAAAATTCTAAAAAAGAAGCCAACAACTAAAATAACAGAACGAAAATATTAAGTTTAAATATTGATAACAAAAGTATGTCGCAATATAGCAATAGCAATGTATTATTTAAAAAAAAGTTTTAACTACTTTTATCTTATTAAATCCAATTCAAAAACCGGATTCGAACGAGAAACAGATGGAAGACACAAATTGAAAATTTAAAAAATTTGAAACTGTGTCTTAATACTTTGATTAATTAATTTCTTCTACGTTTCTTCATTAAACAATCAATAAATTAATCAAGGTATTTGTATTAAGCCTAATGCTGAATCGACGCAAATTATATTTATCATTATTGAATAATTATCGTAAACAAAGTATTTATTTTAAGCATTTCAAATAATTGTTTTCTTTTTAGAACTTATTGTTAGTTAAAAGGCAATATTCTTAAGCCATTATTATAGAGCTAAAATCAGAAACTTAATTATTTTATGAATCCTTGAATTGAGACTAGCAATGTGTTTGTTTCTGCGTATCAAGGATACATATATTCGATTATATAGATTTTAATTTTATATTTTTTAATTATCTATAATGTATACAAACATTATGCCGAACATAATGATCTCAAGAATCTTAAATGGCAAGAAAAGGAAACACCAAATATTTGGATACTAATTTTTTTTGTTGTCGTTTAAAAGAATTGAAGTTACATATGAAATTTATCAAATCCCAAACTTGTAATAACTCTAGAAAAGATGCAGTTCTGACAAACATTTGATCAATGTTATATATGGTAAAAAAATCATTTTGGAATATAAGTACAATATGGTCTTGTCATTATATTATTAGGCAAACTATTTCGGGGGTCAAAAAATTTCTGAAATGGTCCTATAGTTGTAATAGAAATTTCGGACTATGAAAATGATAACAATACTCCTTGTTTCAACTTTTACCATTAGATTTAAATTGTTTTTAATTTGATAAATAATTAAGTCTAGATGTTCCACATTGCGTATGCGTTATCTGGTAAGCTTTATGGGGCAAAGCAAAAGGTTAGCAAGTAATGAAATAGATTTTTTTAAGGATTCAAAAGCTTAAACAATTATTATGTTTTGTATAAATGAAACTACCAGTGTGAGTCTCTTAATGTTCCATAAACTTGGAGACTTAGAGCAAATATTGATGACCGATTTACTTGGTCAATTAAAAATCTTTGTCATTTTTCAGCTCAGTGATGAATAGAAAATAAAATGGAATTGTACCCAATGGAATGCTTTTGCAAATACTTCTAAGGGCATTAATCTAATGAAATATATTGTGTTTCGCATTTTTAGCTTTAGACAGTCGGCCACAATTACTTTTACTCACTCAAACTCCTTTCCGATGGTTCGCGGCTGCTGGAGGCGTTTCCGCCCCGCGCCATAATCGCGGCAATTGAGAAATCCGTGGCAAAGGAAATATTATGCTGATGATGGTGATGATTATTCAGATGAAGATGATGATGGTGGTGGCTATGAGTGCTGTTGTTGTTGTTGTTGTTATGATGGTGGTGGCCGTTGGCTACGTTTATTGTGGCGGCTGCTGCTGCTGCTGTAGCTATTTGTTGATGTAACTTTGATTTAAAATTCTGCGGCGGATGCGGATGCGTTGAAGGCGGCGGTTGTTGAGGCTTTTTTGTATTCGCCGGTTGATTGCTTAAAAGCATTTTTGCGCTTAATTTATTATTAGAAGATTTTCGGTTTTTCTATGCATATAAATTAATTTGAAAAATTCAACAAATTATAAAATCATTTTTCAACAAACGGGACGCAAGCGTTCACACTTTCGATCGGGTTAAAAGTCTTATTAGAAATGGGTATTGTATGTATATTGGGTGTTGGGTATTTTTTATTTTGGGTATTCGTAATCGCGACGAGCCGAGAAAACCGCTTTACAGTCACGCAGCTGACCATTGAATGAATTTGAATGAACGGCTGCTCGATTTACTTTTTGCCATGTAAACGCATTCGCAGTTTCCCCCAACCCTTTCGCCCGCCCCCGACCCACAAAAAAAATAAACTACTAAAAGCTTTGCAGCGCACAGCTGACGATCTTACAACAAAGTTTTCAACACCTAAGGCACTTTTTCTCCTGTTCTCCACCACATCGACGATTCCGCTCGATTCCGGCTGTCCGGTTGCACTACGCCAAGCGCCAAATTGAGAATCACAAGCCCAAAAGCACCAACAAACTTTTGGCGGTTAACCGCAAGAGACAGACCAATTTCAATTATGACCGATGAGAAATGAGCTTGCAAGCGAGATAGCACTAACACATACCGCTTTCCACATTCCAATGCAGCGACGTCAACGGCGACTGCGACAGCGACAGCGAATAACTCATTCCCATATTCCAATTTGAATTTACATCGAAATTCCCATACACTTATAGACTCAATATACCCCTGCGCTCAATACACATGAGTCAGAGCGAGACGACAGTACTTCCGTGGAATGAGTGAAAACCGTTTGAGTGCGTTGTGTTTGCCATCTCTGTTTGGCGAGTGCAAACAAGTTCATAAATTCGTCATTTTGTTTTTCCCATCTTGATGACAGTTGGCCTGCAGTTGTTGTTGCCATGGAGTGAGTATCTTCCCACTAGTGTGTGTAAAGGTGTGTGTGTGTGAGTGTTTGCATGGCCATGAGCAAGAGGGAGCGTGAGTTTCAGTGGAGTTTCATTTCGTTTCACATTCCACCACGTTTCATGGAAACGAAACATTTTGAGCGCTTCTTTCGTTGACTCAAGGATATAACGAACTGTTAAGATGATGATGGCGAATTATAAAAACAAAATAACTTTCAATCATAAGTTTTTAATATAGGTTTAATTACAAGTTGTGAAGGGTAACTAACTAATTGTGATGCCTAAAATCAGTTAGATAATATAGAAAAATTATTTAGTTTCACCTTATAATTTACCTTATATGCCAGCAACTGCAGAGTCTGTATTTTGCATTAAAATAACTTAAGCAGATAAACAACAGACCAAACTATATTTTGGTGACCCCGACGTAAAAGTATGTAGAATGGGATGCCTGACAATAAATCGAATCAGAGAAGTCACACTTCTTTTACATTCAGTCTAACAATGGATACATCAAAGTTACTTTTGTTTAAATGAATGTCACAAAGTTGGCAGAAGTATTTTGTTATAATTTTCCGCCTTAATAGTTTTCCCCGCTTTTCAAGTTCCCAGCATTTAAAAACAATATGTATATTATCAGACGAAACTGTCGTGTCTTTCAATTGTAAATATCATAATTGAATATCAGCGCTACCCTAAAACGCCCTTGTGGTTGTCAACCTGCCCCTTGTCTAGCCCACACCCTTAGGTGTCTCAAAACCATGTATTTTGTATGTAAATGATTTTAATTTAAATGTTTACTTAAAAGAATGAAAAAAGAAAACTCGCTGTGCGTTGGAAAACACAAAAAATGCGACGATGGCGTGCGAACGCAGTAGAAAATTACAGACCAAGTCCTTTCGCAGGGCCCAGCAAAGATGGCTGCTTTTGCCTCCCATTGTGCGCCTTCGAACCGACTTCTTTTTTCACAATTCGTCAGCTGCGCCCCTCAGCCAGGATGTCATGATGCGCGACGCTGTGGCGCGTTTTTTTCTTCTTCCTTTTTTGGTTCTGTGTTGCGGTTTCATTTGCATGCGCGATTCGTGGTTGCCACCCGATCTGCCGCCGATGTGGCGCACAATTGAGCCACTAATGGTGATGTTGATGGTGACCAGACCTCAGAGTAGGGGTAGAACCAGTAGCAATAGGACGACAACTGACAGGGTGGGCCACATCACAGCCCATGCTTTTTTTCCATGTGTGTGTGTGTTGTGTTCTTCGTTTTGTTTGCTTTTTAAGGTTCGGTGACAATTTTTCAATGATTTGTTTCCTGCCGCGTGAGGAGGCTCATTTGCATATGCCACCATATTTTTATGTGAATATGTATGTGTGCGTGTGTGTGTGTGTGTCCTCAAATTTTCTCTGTCTGCTTCTCTGAGTATTGCCCAGACGCTCAATTCCGGAGTGAAAAATTGCAATGGTATCGTGTTGTATTTATTGGTGTGGGCTTGCTACTTTATTGTTGGCTTCTATTTGATTTAATGAAATTAAAAAGGCGTGTCTTTAAACATATTTCTTTATTTAAAAAAGGGGGCGGGGGAATACAACCATTTGGGCCAGTTAATGAAGTCATTTTTTCCCTGGCCGACAATGAATAATTTGAACATTTCTTAATCTTTATTCAAATAGAGGAAAAACGTTCTCTGTTTTTATTAAAGTGATTTAGATACGTTTACATTAGTCAATATAAGTAATTATTTAAAAACTTCAATTGGATTGGCAATTAATATAAATTATGAACTAACTTGATTTGACAAATATAAAGACTCTCAAAACTCCATGATACACATTTATTTTAAAATAGATACTAATAATATGGTTTTACTTTCTTTTGGAAGTCAGGAAATCATAGAGTTGAGATACTAAACAATTAATATAGAAATTGTTGATATACTAACAAAAGTATCTTTGTTCTGTTTCTAGCCTAACTTAAATCTGCTTAGTATAAATGAACCAAAATATCTAAATTATTGATAAGAACTGCTTGAATTAATTGAAAAGGCAATATTTATTATTATTACTATAATTTAATGGTAAGAAATATCAAATTAGGATATTAAAACTATATTATGATTTATAATTTTCCAGTCTTTCAGCATTTAAGAAATATGTATTATTATTTATAAGCTATAGGATTCAATTTCGGAAAATTTTAGATGGCAAATTGATCACGTGTGAAATAAATTTTAAATGATATAAACTACCAACGGGTATCATGGATACAGTTAAAATAAATAGCTATTGTAGAGTTGAATAAAGAGATGTTATTTCCTTTTGGTTTCCTTTACATGAACTGAAGAGATTATTTGAATATTCTAAATACAATATAATATTAGGCACATAATCAAAAGCACTACAAAACGATTTGTTGCATTAAATAATGTTAGTCCACTTGAATTCTGTGTAAGATAACTGCAAGCAAAGACAATAGAAAACAAATCCAATATTCTTATTTGTCCAACTGGAATGAACAAAAAACTTAGTCGAAACCGATCGGGCACTTATTTCTGGCGTGTTTAAAAAAAAAAACAATTAACTCAGTAGTTGCCAAATGCATTGGCATTTAATATTATAATATATATTAATAGTATGAAATTATTAAATGATTTTGCCTTAGTTTGTGATAAACTATATTGCTCGATGTTTAAGATATTTACTTAGCAAATCAATTATTTGGTTTAAAAAAAACTACTTCAATTGCACAAAACACACAAAGTACTTCAAGTTTATTGGGAAAAATCTTATAGGTCTAAATCTTGATGCATAAATCACAGAACGCACAAACAGTTCTACATATTGGAACTTTAGACAAAAACAAAAAAAATTGTATATTTCTTTTCGTAAATGAAAATCTAAAAATATTGTTTACCTCCTTCGTGTCTCAGTATGGCAGGAGGAATAGAAATGGCCATCAGCCATTATCTTGGTTACGTTTTCTATCAAATCTCATGCAACTCAACCCTAAAAAAAAAAAGAAAGGATAACAAAAAAGCAAAAACAAGAACCCAATCAACTTCATTCAAAACCCAAATCTATTCCCATTCCAATAGTTGAAATTTTTGTTTACGCTTTGACAGGATTATGCCAAAGTCAAAGCCGCAGATTGGTTCAAACTGACTGCTGTTTGTTGTTGTTGTTGATGCTGTTGCCGTTGGCTATTAGTTTTTATTTGGAAAATTTCACTATTTTTTCGCTTACGTGCGCTAAATGGGCAATAAGCCCAAAAGAAATGAAGAGATGGCAAAACTAAGCCGCAGAAGCCTGCATATGGTGTCCATATTGTGCAGGAGGATATATCAATTTTATTGCTGCCGAAATCGAAAACGGAACTAGGCACCATGTGTGTACAGTTTTGGCTTTGCCTCGTTGTTGTTGTTATTTTTCTTCTGTTTTTTTTTCTGCTATTGTTGCATATAAATTGCGTAGCAAATTGTTTTGTTTTTTTGTATTTTTGTTTTCGGCTTTTCATATATTTTTTTGTAAATTTTTCCCCTCTGTTTTTTCTCATAATCCTTTGTTGGTAGAAACAGGCGGGGGAAAAAAAGCATGCATATAATTGCAAAGAATGAAATTTAATGGCAATGGGCATTATCCTTGAGACTAAGAAGCGTGTCACTACTATGCAGGTGTAGGCAGTCACAAGGCCTCAGTCGCAGCCAAGTGACCCTGGCAATTATCCTTGAGAAAAAGGTCTACCAGAGTGAATCAATTCTAGCTAGCTAGATGGGTAGACGGATGCCTAATTTGATTTCATTACCGCGCCCACAACAGAATCATTTTCATCTTGCTCAGGAGAGTCTCTCCCTCTAGGGCGGAGTTGTGGCTTGAGCTTAATGCGAAAATTAATCGAATCGAGATCGAACCGAGGTTGAAGGCTCTCTCAGGCAACGCCCTTCAGTTGCGTTCTGTACTACCGTAAAGCGTTGAAAACACTTTGTCGGCTCACAGATGCGTTGATAATATGTAAAATTGCCAATGATGCACGCCCACAGGTGCCCAATGGGTTGTTTTTTTTTTTTACAAATACAGATACAGAGATGCAGATACGGAATGCGAATGCGAATGCCAAAATGCCAGAGATTCTTAGTGCATTTGTATGGTGTTTGGGGCATGACAGTTTCCTGCCACATGGGTAATTGCCACATCAAAATCTACATTTACGCTTTAAGAATATAAAAACGACGCGGCAACTCGAGCGAGATTAACGATCTTTCCTTTTTTTTTGCCTTCAAAACGGACCACAACATCCTGGCCAGGCGGAGAAGATCAAATGCAAAGGCAATTGAAATTATTATTAACACGCGTTCCGTTTGCTGTCAAAATTTATGATCTCAACTTGCTACAGCAATTGTTGATGCTGTTGGCTGCCGATGATGCAGTTAATTGCTACAGTGAAAGAAAAAAACGAGACACATCTAGCAAAAAGATACATCTTTTGCATTGGCCATCGTTTATTGTTAGATTTTTCTTAGTGTAAAGCCTGAAGATTACTTCTTTAACATAAATAAACGGCTAGATCAAAAGAAACACACAGAACCTGATACTAGTTGGCTGCTGTTTTTTCTTTTTTTTCGGGGGGTTTGTAGGGAAACGGGAACCACACACGGTGACGATCTGAATGTGCCCTCATCATCTTAGGGTCCGAAAAAAACCACCCACCATATAAAGACCTCAACTCGACGCTTATTAAATATTAATAAATTGCCTACGACCGAGTCAAAGTTGGAAAATCTCATCTCAAATGAAGATCTTAGCTGGCAAAATAACAATAAAATGGTTAGTCAGGTATTTCATTCTCCATTCAATTCTATGCGTTTTGTTTTGGAGAATGGGTTTCGTTTCGTTTTGTTTGGGTGTGGGCATGGGAAACAGGTTGTTGTTGTTGTTGCTGTTGTTGTTGTTGGCTTATTGTCATTGTCATCGGCGATGCTGTCAAAACTCCGCTCACACCTTTTCTCGGGGCATTGTTAGAACTTGTGATTAATGCGATTTATATCGCAAGGATATGAACCATGGGCCATGGGGCCCATCCCTATCCTAAGAAATCGTTGAATTTCTCGCGTAACCAAAACAATAAGACTCTTGACATGACAAACAATAGACAAACTGGAACCTCGAGTCACTCTAACCAAAAGGTAGGAACTAAACAACTAAGCAAGGTGTGAAAGATCAACGAGGTAAAAAGGTGGTATATGGCCGAATATGTGTTTATGTGTGGGAGATTTAAAGATATTATCACCGAGACGACGTTCTGTCTCCTGAGAACTGGCAAATGCGACGCTAAAATGTCTGGTCTGGTGCCACGATATTCCTAGAATGGTTCTCTCTCTTTCTCTGTCTGCCTATCTCTTTTTATTATTTTGTAGCCGATGTCATGTCAGTCAGGCTATATGCCATGCTATCGAGAAGTTTACCAAGAACCAATCATTGCCAAGCGACCATTGCAATTAATCACAAGGCGGTGCAAAGCTTCAACTGATGGCTGCAATGCACGCGCGAAAATCCAAAACCGGCAGACATTCCTGAAGCCTTCTGCACTGTGGATTAGATTGATGTAAAACGTACATAAAAAGTCCATCCTATAGTTTAAAACTAATTTAAGGAAAATGAAAATAGTTTTAGGCTTTTGGCTTTGGTAAACAAATAAATAGTTACGATAACAAATGCCATTTTTGGCTAGGCGAATTCCTGAAATTTTAGAAATTTTATTGTGACTATGACCAGACTGCTATTTAATATATATGTACATACTCGTAAATCATCGCGTTCAGAGTCTTGTACTTAAATATGTAGACTCAAAGCCTAAAACAAAAGCATAAGACAGAAATGCATAATCGAGGATAAGAAATTTCGTCTTTAATCAATATTTTGTTGAGATTGAAATTACCACTTTAGCCTAGTTCCCCTGTTTTACAATAGCTATTGAAAATACAAAAATACGATATATTTAAAAAAAAATATTACAAATTTTTGCTGAATTAAAGAACTTTAATCTGCAATGTGTATAGGTTTTTATTTTTAAAAAAATTGATTTAAATCTTTAACACATTTTTATAATTAACATTTTTGATATTTAAAAAAGGCTTTTTTGCCTTGAGTAATAAGTATGAGTCAATACTTTGAGAATATTTCAGGTTACTTTGATTATTATAGAACTTTTCTATATTAAACGACTAGTTCTTATGCGTCTTATCAGTTTTCTGCACAGGATCTTAAAGGACTTCTAAATGTAAATTGTCGTCATCATCGTTGATTTAAAGAAAATTAAGCTTTTAAATATGGCGCACAAAGTTAAAAGATATGAATTTTTCGAATTATTTAAGTTTAAAACACATTTACACAAATAAAATTCTAGCTAATACAAATCAAAGACATAGGAACTAAATTGAATGGACATTTTGTTGTCCATAGTACACACATTGGGTACACTCTGGGGACTAGCCATGCGCTAAAGTCGACGCCATCTTTGGCAATGGCCACCTAGTCAGCCTCATCGCGTCATCGTCGACAATTACATGGAACACACGCGTTGACATGCAGCACGCGATGCGGATATGAATGCAACTATGGCGATATCCAGTCTAGGAACCGATCCAGGAACCATGCCTGCAACTGAACCTGTCAATGGCAAATTACCACGACTTGGTCTGGGTTGGTCTGAGTTGGGCTGGGCTGTGCAGGGCTGGGCTGGGCCCATGCAACGCGACAAAAGATGCAATCAGCGCGCGAGCAGCGCACACCAATTTACCTGGCAGTTTGCATAGCTGAACTGGGAGGGCGGTGACACGCCCACCAACACCAACACAACCACCACCACTACTATAACCACCATTGAACAGGTGTAGCCTGCAATTAGCCATGGCAAATTTTCGTGTGTGACATTTTCCCTTTTTTTTTGGTATTTATTCTCATTGTATTATTCATCTCTAATGTAAGCCCATTCGACTGAGCCTCGAATGAAGCTCTAAACTTTAACAAATTCACGCAAACTAGTTTTATTTGTTATATAAGGGGTAGAAAGGGCATATTCAGATCACAACATGTGTATATGGCCATTGGTTTGCTTTGAAAATTTGGCCCTCTACCAAGCTAAGCTTATTTGCCAAGGTCAACCAAACGAAAAAGACTTTCTTTTGAAATCGCTTACCCTCGAATTCCTTTAAGTTTGTATTCTCTACTTGATACTGGGTAACATCTAGTCTAATAATAAAGTTGTCCTACTTTTAGAAAAAAAGTGCAACTCCCACACAACTAACATTGGCGAGGCTTTGCCATGGGGTTCGGGTGACAATATTTATTTTATTCGTAATCATTGTTTAGTGCCTGGTCCCACTCTCTATAATTACAGAGCAATGTGTTTGTGTTTCGATAATTTTTGGTTTTGACATTATTTGGATGATGTTGATTGTTGTTATTGTTGTTGTCGAAGGTAATATTAAATTATATGTATCTAAAAATTGCATGCAATGGCAAAATGGAGGAGTGTAAATGTGCGATGTGGAACCACCATTAAACGGAAACAAAAACCAACTTCAAGTGCTATTTTTATACATATATGTATTTAGTTAGCTAGTATTATTAGCTGCTTGTATTTGGCTAATCATTGCTTCTGATTGCCGCTTTGTTGTATCATCTGATTGCAGGTCAAATGACAATCGTCAATCGTCTATCTTTGTTACTGACAAATTAAAATAAATTATATATTTGCTAGTGCTTAATAAAATTTGATGGTATTATTACAGCCAAATTTATTTTTATGAGTGAAATTTGCAATCCACTATGTACAGAATAGTTAATCTAATACATATTTATAATTTTAAAGACAAAATAAACACAAATATTAAATAATTTTCAACTTTTAAAATTTTGATATCGAATAAGTTTGCGTACATTGTTCTCAATTTTTGTATAGTTTGAAATTGTACTTTTAGTTTTCTTTATGTGTTACTAATGTGTTGACTAATACTAAATAATGGTTGATAGTTGGTTGGTATTTTTTAAAGAAATAAGTAAGTGATTGCAAGGATGCTTTGACATCTCTAAAATAAGTTAAGCCGCGTGGTTTTTCAATCGGTCTACCGATCAAATCAGATGTTGGTCTTGTCAAATTAGCGTGGACTTTGGCTGCAGTTGATACCATTTGGATGGGCTCCTCCGATGGTGGCTCTCCACGTAATTCAAAAACGTTTGAAGCTGTCGCGAAAAGTCCGCGAGACGTTTAGACAGCTGCCAAATGCAATTTAGGAAGGAAAAAAACTTTGCACTTTGCGGTCAAAATAATGTCACTTCCTAATGATAGACGCTCAACCACCCACTCATCCGCCCACTCTGTGGCCATGTGGCGTCAGTTGTCTGGGCTGGGCACGTTGCAAGCAAATGGCAAGAAAGAGGAAGTAGTAGTGCATCCGTTCTTGACATTTATACTATTTGTGGCAATCAATGTGATTGATGTCTCCAGTTTGATGCCCGCGAGTCAAGCCTTGGGACCATGATCGGCTTGCCGCCACGGTTCGGTCTCGTGTATTAAGTTGTAAAGTCATTTTGTGACAGCTTTATGAGCCAACACATGTGTCGTCCTGGCAGGCAAGGGATTTTTGACTTGGAGCTTAATCATTTCCTTTGGCAGCGACAAAATATAGTTGGCCAAAAAACTAATTTGAAGTTTCAGACAGACTGTGCGGTCGAAGCTGGAGGTGGTAGTGGGGGTGGCGCAAGTCGTAGGATTTTTATTTACAAATATGGCAGGCAGCAAATGCAAATGACGCTCTCTATGAAGTCCTTTTGCCGTGTGGTGTGGCTGTGTGTGGTGTGATGTGTTGTGATATGTCCTTTCTGTCGCCTGCTCTTTGTTTGCATTTCGTTATTGCCTACATAGCAGAAATCATTGTCATTTCCACACGCAAAAGTCATTTGGCACATGTGACACCCTTTTCGGGCTTAAATTGCTTTGTCTTTTTGCTCCTTTCTTGTTTTTTGTTTGGTTTGCTTTCAGATTGGTTTGATTTGAGCAAGGCGGCGGAGGCGGCGGAGTATACTGCCAGCCGCTGTTATCCTTGCGCACGCAAACCGGAACCTCTCCAACGGCTACGACAATATATGTACATATATATCCTTTTAAACCGTGGCAACATTTGCACATGCATTTGTAGTCAATATTACACGCTGGCAAAATATTTGTTTAAATTAAGAGTTTGCTCTCATCGTTAGAGGCATCCCTTTTGTTGTTTGGTCCTTTTTTTTTTTTGTTCTGCTTTGGTTTCGATCCAACCATTTTTGTATCCTTCCATCTAACAATTTCACTCCTAACTGCCTTTTCTTAACGCTTCGTTGGTCTTCTATTAACCCAAAACTCATGTGAGTCGTTGTCCAAGAGAGGAGAGCTGTAAAGGACCCTGGGTGCTGCTTGATTTGGCAGTCCTTTCTGCGTAAATTGCGTTTTCGATTGTCAATTTGAAAAGAGTGAAGAGCCGCACCATCCCCTCAAAGAAGCGTGTCAATGTGGCACTTAAAAGCCTAAAAAGAAATGAGATAAAAAAAAATAGATGATCTCTTGGATTTTTGATTTACCAGTTTCTATTGTATGAGAGATCCATTTCCCATATGAATTTGGTTTTGGCCCATTTACACACCTATCAAAAACAGATTTGTCTCCGCTGAATGCCATAACCGAAATAAGCTGTCAAAATACCCCAAAAAAAAGAGGAAAAACAGAAATAAACAAAATGAAAAAGTGGTGGCCCACACACATGCTGGTCCGGCAACCGCAACAACACACATTTTTTGTTTTCTAGAGTGCATAAATTATAATAACACAAAAAAAAAAAAATAAAAAACTGAAAAAATACCGAAGTATTTAGTGGCGCAAATTAATTGACCACCATTAATTCTCTGGCAAACGAAAACTGTCCATGAAATGCACAAAACTGAAGGCAAATTAATAACCAAAAAACAGTTGAAATTAAGGTTATTTCATTCATAGTTGTTAAACGTGAGCTTAGAATTGCCGCTGGAATCGCTGGTCATGGCAACATGCAACTGCCAGCCATCCAAAAGCAGACTTTACCAAACATGGCCAGAAGCACCTTAGCAAAATTTCTTGCCCAGTTGCAATAGTTGGGCAATGTGCCATGTGCAGCCAACTTCATTTACAACTTAATTTGGCGCCATCAACGGCTAGCCGACCAGATACAGAGGGGGATGAGTGGGTTGAAGTGTGGGGAAAACTGTTCGTTCTTACCCCATTCCCTTGCCCGGTTGCTTGCTGTTAAGTATAATTATGGCAAATTAAATGCAAAATGTGTTTAATCTTAAACTCCACGCCGCGGCGTGTTGAAGTTGAGAAGTTGACTTGCTGCTGCTGCACTCTGATTGCATTGTAAATTTGTCTACCCCTCATACCGACCTCAGCCTACACTATATATGATACACTTGCCAATCTTGGGGTACAAGGAGTTGGTCTAGAGTTTGTTTGAATTATCTTCCGTTTGATATGATCTTGTGAGATTAAATTAAAATAAATCGAATTTTAAATTCTTTGAAATTGGTACTGTAAACTTCTTTTTCATTTCTTTTCACTACATTTAGTTGTAATTCTCAACTAATTTTAGGGTTGAAGATATGATATATGTAGTTATAGCAATTCTGAAGTTTTTCAGTAAGACGGTTGATAATAAAATTTTATAGTTCTTAACGTTCTTAACTATAAATGATTCAATGATTCTCTGTATTATCTGATTGATCGCTCGTTTCATATCTCATGTAAATAAAGTAAAAACAATAGTTAATTGTAAATCGAAACTGAAATCAATTTTTAAGTTAAGTTTAAGTTTCTTTAAGTATGCTAAGAGCACTTAACCAACTGCGCGGTTAGTTGATCATCCTTTTATAGTAAAGACTTGTTAGAGTATCTCATCTTCTTTATTGATTTAAAGACTTTCGTTCTACTAACAACGATTGGGTCTATGGTATGTAAGTATAATTATAGCGGTGCGGCACTCCAATCAGTGTAATGTGCGATGTATAACTAAGTTAATAGGCAAAAGTCAACGCATAAATAGGCAGAAGGCGGTGGAAGAGGCAGTTGCTCCATTTTGATTATACGAGAATTGCATAAGGCGGCGGCGCCCTATTGAAAAGGAACCACGACGCGTAGTTGAGCCCAAGGGCAGAAGGCGCTACAAATGCTGCAATTTGAAACATGAGTTGGGATTGGAGGAACTGGAGGAGCAGTTAATTTTGGTGTGTCAAAACAATAAAAATGCCGGGCTAATTAAGGCAGATATGAGACTACAGCTGGCAATGAATATTGACATCGATATGGATATGGCTATAGAATCTCTCTCACTCCTCTTGAATTTTTCGAACCTCTGGATAATTTATGAGCAACTTCACAAATCAAGCGAGAACATAAACAGTATTTTTTTCTTTTTGTGTTTTCCAAAAACTGGACACATTCACGTCGGAGTACATATTGTCACTCCCATTTCTGCAACCCCTATGGCTAGAGCCTATTATATTGTGTGTTGCTTGTTTATTTGTTGTGTGTGCGTTTGTGTTTGCTTATGTGGTTAGGCTACAATTGCACCACAATTCAAAACAATTGCATTTGCTCCCTTTTGTCTGGTCTCTAGTTGATTTTATTACATTTTGTCATTAGTGCAAATGGAAGGATCTTTTCAGGGCTTGATGAAAATTCACAGGAAACTTGTTTGCACTATTGACACAGCTTGCCAAATGTCTGGCTCAAAAGGTGTTAAACTGGCAAAAAGTCACTGTCTTTTTCCCACTCCCGAACAGAGAGGCGGCTGCTGATTTCGTTGAAAGGCCGAAAATCGCATTGAACCAAACATTTGGCTTTTGTAACCACAATAAATACAATGAATAGGTACTCGATGAACAGCATGCCACATTCATTTATCATATAGTTATTGTCTATCTCATGACTTTTTATGGCACGAACCAGCAGACCAGAATATTTAAGATTTATTTAAATCAAGAGAAATCTAAAGAAACATGCATATTTACAACTAATACTCATATTACATCTCGACCTCACATATTTAATTATAATGATAACCCGACCTACTCATATTAAACAGAAGCCTTAACCGTTTTCACTTCAGCATCTTTTTGGACCCTCAGCGATCCTTTTCGGCCACGTCCCTTCAATTTTTTGACCGTCTTCTCTTACAACAAATGAGTCTAATTTGTCAAATGACTCGTGGGCGCGCAGTATTAACTTTCTCATTCAATATGAAATTCTTTTGCTGTCTTACAGCTGATATGAAATTTCCTTTTGTTTCTTTCGGTTACCATGAAATTTTCATTTGACAGGCCTTGTACACAAACATGGTTATGGGGCATGTTTGGATATTAATAAGTCCTGATCCTCAACTGAACTGCGCCTGTCAACTTAGCAAGAAGAACAGCAGGAAGGTCTTCAGATATCCCGTTTTTGTTTTGGTTGCAGACAGTGATTAAACGAGAATTAAATATCAGACTTAATAAAGGGGAACCCGGAGCGTGAAAAGTAGTAGATCTGATGAAGAGAATCAACCCCCGCATATTAACCACTGACCCTACCCCAATTCAAGTTGACTTAGTTGACTAATGTGGCAGGATCCTGACCAACTGGCTTCTTGGCTAAACAGTTGTTGGCTCTCTCTTCCTCTCCCTCTCTTTCTGTCTATATGAAATGCAAAAATTTAAATGCGAGATGTCAATCAACACAGCATCAGCTTCCAACTGCCAACTGCTAACAAAAGAGAGGTGTCCGTGCAAAGAGCCCAAAAATGAAATGATTAAAAAAAGATTATAAGCTCGAGACAGCATCGGTATATATACATATATATGCATACATAGTATATGATGTTATGTTATGGTATTTATATGGCAACGACGCGTCGTTCACTCAACTTTGGGCCTCATTAAGCAGGCATGACGAATGGAAATGAAACTGATATATGAATACCAGAATGCCAGGCCAAATGCGTGTCGAGAGTGAAGACTGAAAGACTCCAAGACCTTATTTGGCAGCCAGTCAGCCAGTCTGCCTGTTGGATTACCAATTGGCCAGACTCAACAGACAGCATCCGAGATCGAGTCCAGTCAGTTATGTTCGTTGGTAATCAGCTGGGTGGTCTCTTGCTGATTTTAAGGTGACTTGGCGTGAATTTGTTAACTTTTGCTTCAAGCACTTTAGTTGCTTCTGGGATAAGGTGAACGTCTGCCGTTGAGATTGCCTGATCAACGAAACAAAATGTGAAACAAATTTTTGGAGTCCTATCCATATTTCTGAGATTGAGCTTAGCATTTTGTTTTGAAAAGTTCTGTTTCTTAACATTCATTGCATATAATTTCTTAGTAAATTAATGTAAATTTATAAGATTTCTACAATTGACTAATTGATTTTTCCATAAAAGTTAACTTAACAGTAGTATATAATTTTTTGAAAAGCCATTAAATATACTTTCAAAATAAGTCTTAAATTTCAGATTAACTTCTTAATATAATATCCTATTTTAAACATATTTTGTACCTTTTGCGTTTTGCTGTTTGAACTGACAAAAGTAGTAAGTCTCAAATGTCTCAACAAAACTTAATCAAATCATGTAAATTTATCATACATAGAAAAAAACCTCACAAAAAACCAACAAACACATAAATAGTTATGAAGCAAAAGAATAAAAGTAATTTTTGAAATGGATTTTATACGCAATTTTGAGCACAAAATGGCAAAGGACACCGCCTTGGACTTGGAGTATGAATATGTACATGGACATGGACCTGGACCTGGACTTGGGTGTTTTGTTCTCTTGCAAATTATGCGAAACAATTTCGAAATTGAACGCATGACAGGCACACGAGCCACCATCCCAAAAGGCACACCCCCATCCCAATAACCACCCGATTTACCATCCACCCATTTCCAGCATTATGACATTGGTCAGCAGAAAACTTGCAAGTCATGTGTGGCTAGTGGCTAGTCCTTTATTCTCTGCAGCAAAGGTCCTTTCTCTAATAATAAAGCAGCAAAGACATTTTACCGGCATGAAAAACTAATAAAACAAAAGTTTCTTATTTTCTTTTCATTCGTTTGTTTGTTTGTATATATATTTTTTTCTGTTTTACCTTTTTTATGTTAAATCACCGCAGAAAGAGTAGGAAAAACAAGAGAATGGTTTATATAACATATGTGTCCCATGTCTGGACCAATAAGCAGCCGCAGGACTGTTCGAAACTTGGGCAAAAAAGAAAAGATGAAACTTTCTGCTTCATTCCGCCCCCTGGCCATCGAATCTACTTGGATGAGGTTGTTGTTTGTTGCTTGGGTTCGTGATTTGCTAAACTTATGAAATTACTTTACGTGTATCTATCTGACATATTCTCCCCCCTCTCAACATTTTGGAGTGTTTTTTTTTTCCCCTACATCCTGTCTGTTGGGTTTGCTGGTGCAGGCGATTTGGTCAATTCCTGCGGCTGTCATTGTGCTATTCCAACGCCTTATCTCTTCAGGATTTACATACCATATGCCAGGATTAGGGGGGTGTTTGTGGGTCAGAGTCGGTGCTGAGGTTTGCTTGTTCTATTTGGCTTTTCTTCTATGTTTTTTCTTTTTGTTATGCAAAACTTTTACGCAAGTCCATATGTTGAATTAGACGACGTGTGGCATGGAGAATTTCTGAGGCTCAAGCTGAGACTGAGGCTGAGAATGGTGATTAGGGGGGATGAGTGGAGTCACCACTAAAAAATGCCATAAATAGCAAATCACATTAAGTTTTGGAAAACTCTGCTTGCTGTCCGTTGTTTGCATATCCATATCCATATCCACATCCATATCCAGCACATTGCCTCTGCTTGCCTTTCAAGATAAGCACTGCGAAAGTTGAAGTTTATGGGCGCTACGTTTTGTCCGAAAGTTGTTTTTCTCTACTAGATATTTTATTATTATTTGTTGTTGTTGGCTTATTTTTCCTTTTATTGCATGCACTTTGGAAAATTATGCAAAATATTTGTATGAGGGCAAAACTGATTAGCTTTTTGAACTATGACAAAAAAATTCTTGAACTGATTGCAAAGGGGCATCGTAGGCTAAAAAAAAAAATAAATTTTTGTTGACCACCTGCTCTTAATAAGCATTCTCTAAAGTCAACTGATTGATATGCTTTCAATGCAAGCATCGCTTTTTCACCTTTGTTTCTATTCTATTCACCCATCAATTGAAATTTGAAAATTCTTCTCGATGGAGAATTTAAATAGATAATATCAGACCTTTTTTATTTTTAAACTCTGTATAGTATACATTAATCTTGTTGAGAATTTGTGAGTTTTAAAGACATTTTTATTATGTGACTATGTTAACTACAGATGAGATAATTATAGCATTCAGCCATTGTCAAAAACAAAACTATAAAAATTCAAAAATAAAACTGGAAATATTTCAAAAAGAAACTACATATAGTAAGAATATTTTGAGTTTTTTTTATTAATTAATTAAGAAAACATTTATATTTTAAATTGATGATCTTTACCAATAAGGAGTATTTGTTTCTAAGGGCAATTATTACAACGGGATCACTTGGGACTTTTCGAAGTTTACAAAATTTACTCTTAAAAAGAAAACATTGTGTAAATATTTACCTACACAATTGGCCAAAACAAATGCTTTGAATTTCCATCCAAGTCAATCTATTTCACATGATTCCCTTCTTTATAATCCATTCTATATCTGTTTGTCGTAATATGATAAAGTTAGCTTCTAGTCCATCATTTTAGCTGAGTAACCTACAATTTCCATTTGGCTGATTGGTAATTTTACCGCTGCGAACTATTTAATATGAAGATTGGTATAAACGCACTTGAAATGGATTTTCAACACTTTAGAGTGCAAATTGTTGTTGCAATACACAAAAAGGAAGGAGGCAAATGCATAAACAAAGGAAAGAAAAAGCAACTTGGATATTTAATTTCCGCTGGCAATGCATAATGATATGTGTGTATATTTGTGGCATTTGAAGGAAACCTGTTAATTATTAACAATTTTGCCGGTCTGCGTGCCTGTAATTAGTTGCATTTCCATTGAAACGTTGCAGCAACAATTAAAATGCAACCGACACACGCATCTAGCCGCAAGTGCCACACGAGGTGGCAAGCGGCAACTGCAAGACTACAAGAGCGAGCAACTGAAACAACTGAAAGCTGCAAAGTGTTGCCAACTTAGCGTACAAAATTATGACACAGAAATGGTGAAGTAAGATCCATAAAGCTAATAGTCCATTATGCATCAGTGGGCTCAGCTGAAACCGAGGGAAAGGCAATTTAGATGCGAAAAATATCTATGCAATTAGGGACAATTTAAATAGCAATTCCAACATTATTTCTGCACTCGGTATTTCAACAATGGCAACAGATGCCTTGATTTGACACTGAAAATAAAGACGCTTTAGAGAAAATTTTAATGAACCAATTAAGCTTAATTAAATTAAATAATAAAGAGAGAGCAGCTATTTTTTGTTTTTGCCGTTTAAAATATTAATTTTGATCTAATCTCTAAAGAGAAAGAGAGAGATTTAATAGAACAAGTTTCTAACTTCAATAAAACTGTTTTTCTCTATAAATATAGTATTTTAATATCCCTAAAATTTAAACGAAAGGCAATTGTCCAGTTACAAAAATAAAATGTCTCTTTATTAGTTAAGAAGTATGCATATAATGTTTATCTGTTCAAATTCAAATTCATTTGGTACACATACATAAGCCCTACAACTTCCACTTGCTTTTCCTTTAAGACTTTAGTATAGACTTTATATTTCTGAGATTTAACAGGACTGTGTTCCTATACGTTTTCATACATGAAAGCTACTCTCGATGAGCTGCTCCTTAAAGCAGCAGCAAATTTGTTCAACTTTTACTACATTTACAGAATTTTTCATTATGTACCAAAATTGTGATAAAAAGCTTTCACCATTTAACAAAAAATTTCTCAGTTTTACTTTCACAGTAGACATTTGCGTCATTTCAATAGCTACTCTAAAAATAATATATTCGAATTGAATTAAATGTTTGAAGTCATTAATATAATTAAATGAATGTATTGGTCAAGCATTTGGGAATGAATGAATTATAAAATTAAATGAATGCTTTGAGATGTATTGCACAGTATGGGAAATCTTATGAAAAAGAATGAATGATTAAGAAGTACATATTAAAGATATGGAAATAAACAAATTGTCAAACGAAATAAATACTTTAAAAAATACTGAATAGGATGGGAATGAATGAATTGTATAAAAGTAAATGATGCCAAGTTCTAAATACGCGATTTGTAAGTTTATTTGATTCTTTTGATATTGAATGTATTGTTTAGTATAATGAATACTTCAAAAAGCAATATAACGCACAAATTATTCCAATTCGCTGTGTTCAGTTGATTCGAGTTGATATTGAAGAAATTAAGCTAAAGATTTTATAAACAATATAAAACAGATAAAAGGCCAAGAGAACTGTTATATTCTACAAACACTAATGTTTGTAATGTAATGGATGAAGGCAAAGTTAAATTGTTTTCTTCTTGTAACTAAATTTACAGAATAAAAAAAAACAGATTCTTAGAAGACATTTTATACTTATATTATAATTACGCCTAAATGACCTTTAATGTGCTGCTGTTTGCGATGTCATTTTATAATTTCAAGTAGGAATTGCCCAAAAACCTATTCCAATTGTAATAATTCGTAATGAAATATTCTTTTAATAAACCCCAACAAATTGCAGTTTGTAGACAAAGTTCCTTTATATTGGCATTCAATCAAAAAGGTTTTTCAATTATTATATGGAAATCTTGGATTTGCCTTAGCATAACAGTTATGTTGCCTCCTGCTTTCCCATTCTTCTTCTTCTCTCTCTCTCTCTCTACCTCTCTCACTCATACTTGTTGTTGCTGTTGTTGTCCTGTGTTGCTGTTTCGCTTCACACACATCTTTACGCATAAACACATTGCCATTTTTCGCAGCAAATTGAACTGGCAAAGTCCCGGCCCACCTTAATCTCCATCATCCCCGACAGGGCCAACGTCTTCACTTTCCACTTAAGTACTGCATACAAAGCAATTTAGTCAAAGCAGCTGCGTCCTACCACCATGTCCCAGTTACTCCTCATCATATCCATCCAATCCCCAAGCAAAGACAGCACATTGAAGGCGCCATAAGCTGTGGCTGTCTAACAACAAAAGTGGCGTAAGGTGGAAAAACTCTGGTAACTTTATGTAAAACAAAACGACAGGAGGAAAAATGAAGGAAGAAGAAAAAAAAAAGAAAAGAAATACATATAATAAAGTTCGCTTGTCAGTTTAGCAGCCATTTTGCGGTTCCACGGCAACTGCTCCAGCTCCAGCTCCACCTCGGCCACGACCACGACCTCAACTGCCACATCCACCCACTCTCGAGTGTCTTGACTAGTACTTTGCATTCCCTTCTACTCTTGCACATCTTGTTGTCGTTTTTTTTCTCCTTTTTTTTGGCGCTTATCCGCAATTTCTTTCCGCTTCGTGTTCACCTCCGACTTCCGCCCACCACTCTTGAGACATAAACTTTTTTATGGCACCCAATGTCTTATGATAAATCTGCCTCAATTTGCCATATCGTATGGGCGTGGCACTGGCCTATTGCGTTATTTACCTTTATCTCAATCCATAGCACCGCACCACCCTACCCCTCTACTCTAACTTCATGAAAGACAAGTTCCATGTCAATTTTTCTCTTCTTACCTAGTGGGCGGTTAGTTTGTTGAGCGGCTTAAGCTTGATTTAGCTCTCATTACGCCAAACTAAGAGGCGAAGGGTCGGTATGGGCTTCTTGATGTGCGCCCTTGCTTGGATTTGCTTTATTACAGTTTAATTAAATTTACCCTGGCCCTGGCAAAAGGTCCTGGGCTGTCTCTCTGTATATGTGTGTGCGTCTTTGGCGAAACGACTCAATTACGCAGTTAATCGTAAAAAATCCTTGCACTGATTTGTTGCAGCTGAAACCGAACCCAAACCAGAAGCACAAACTGGAGCTGAAGCTGAACCCTGACATGGCCTGCGTCGCATGTTTCGGCCATAAAACGGCGGCACTCTCTGTGGCTATTATTGCTTCAAGTTGGTGGTAGAGCAGTAGGAGTAGGATTCAGAGCTGGGGGTGGAGGAAAAGATGATAGAGTTGGGGTTGGGATTGCTTTGCTGTTGCTCTGTTATCCTGCGTGGCCTCAGGTGCGCACGCCGGCGAGTTGATCCATTTATGGCCATCGTTTGGCCTTTTTTCCTACCATTTAGCTGGCATTTTCTTTTTTTCCAGTGACGTTTTTTTTATCGCTTCGTAACCTGTAGAGGGTGTCAAATGGTATATACGCATTCAATTGAAATGCTATTTATGGAATAAGTTTGATATAAAATGAAAAGAAAAATACAAGGAAACATATAAAAGAAATACATTTCTTATTAGGAAAAGATCTTGTCTTGATCTGAACGATCTAAGCCTCAAAGTTGAATATTTTTTTACACCTTCAATGCACTTTTACTGGGTATCAAATGGTCGCATTGGCTTTGTTAACATTCCAACTTTTTTATACATCATTTAAGGGATATGCCACTAAGATGCTACATGACCGCAATGAATGGCGGAGGAGAGCAATGAAATCAGCTCAGAGGCTTGGCCTGCTCTTGTATTAATTTGCTTCGCTTCTGGGTGAGATTTACGAGCGAATCTCATGCAAAATGCAACATCCGCAAAAACCCTTTGTTAATCAAAAGAACACACGTGTATCCCTATGGCTCCCATTCTTTGATTACTCTCACGGCTGGCAATTAAGCGTATCCGTTCTCTTTCGTCCGTCCATAAAAACCCCGGTGCACCAATCAAATTTCCGGCAGCCTGAAGCACGTTCTTCGTTGGCGCTTCAAAGTATGCTACACCTTCAAACCGAATGAATATCCTTTATAATGCCACATAATGCTTAGGAAATTGTTTACCTTTCAAAGGAAAAAACAAAACTCTACCACTGAGCCATTTTAATTTGTTTATGCAAATGCCGAGTTGTTTACTTTTTGACACATGCGACAAACCACAACCAAACCGCGTCCCGGCACAGTCATAATTCAACAGGATATCCTCGGCTTCCCATTTGCCTATGCAAATTAGGGGCAGTGACAATGTTAATCCTTTGTAGCTGTTGCAATTATGAAACTAAGTAAACAAACGGCAAACGGCGTGCAAATGTGTCAGACGTTAGCCACAAAAGTTTTCAACGATTTTAAACAAAGTGAAGGGTGAACCTAATTGCCTTTTTGGGATGGGCAAGGACTATAAAGTAAAAATATCACAGAAATTTGCATTCCAAATAATTCATTTTCTATTTGTTGAAGTCAATTTTTTAGAATTAAAAACAAAAATTAATGACATATATTAATGCAGAAGACTTATGAAGATAAGTATGTTGCAAAAATACATAAACTTAACTTCTTCTATGGAAATGAATGTTGACTTTATTATTCATTGATTGGTTGGATCAAACATTGTTCTAAGTGAAGTGATTGTTGTTTCCAGAAGTGAAATCTAAGAACAGAAATGGATCTTTATTAATATGCAACTGTCTTACTATAATGAACTGGAACAGCAAACTATGTACATTTAATCCACTGTTCTTATAGGAGCTACAAGTTATAATGACTTGCCCATAATTATGACTAAATCTAATTTCGGTAAAGGATTTTTGGGGACAATAAAGTCTACGGATTCAAAGAAATTTTTTAGAGAATTTTTATTTTTAGATATGAAACATGACATTAACTAAAGTACACTCAAAAAGCCAAAACCGCAGAAGGGTTTATCAGGGGTTCAATCATCAATGACAAAGTTTTGTGGCCTTGATTCAGAAATATAAATATATTATCTACTATTATGTACTAAAAAAAAACTAAATCTGTTCAACCTATTGGACCAGAAGGATATATAGAATATAAAGCCCTTTGTATTAATGTATATAATGACTAAAATAACTAATTCAAGTTAAAACTTTGAGAGATTCTAGAACAATACGAAAAGTGTTATTGACTAAAGAAGTTTGCATAGGTTGTGTGCGAACAGAGATGCTGGTTGCAAGTTACACAGATTAAGTCTAAAATAATACAAAGAAAATTGTAATTAATTAAAAAAAAACCTTAATAGAAACTGAGGCACAAAAAAATATTGATTTCCAATTCCAAGCCAAAGTTTAAAGAAGATAATCATTACATTAAACTTAAAAAGATCTGACAAATTCGATGGTTTCATTTTTCACAAATTCTTGAATTTTGCCTAAAGTTTGGCTAACAATTGCCTTACTCTAGGTATCGACACTTTGGCGCCCACATCATATTGCAGTTAGAGGCTAGCAATTAAAAAGGGCAAAACATTCCAGTTTTGGCTAATGTATCTTTATCTGGGTATCGAATGGTCCATGTGCTGTGGTTCATCTAAACTTAAAACATCCCGCTTCTCTCGATTTCAATGTCGTTACGCCCCAGTTTGCTATTTCACACCTTATTTATTGGTCAGTTTCCCCCCATTCAGTTTGCGTTTCGTGCGCTTTCGGCATTTATGTCAAACATCCCGAAAATTAACAGAGCCCAGACGCACAGAGCCTCTTGAATTTGAGCCCGAGTCTTGGGCCAAATAAAAGAACCAAGAAAGATGCAAAAACAGCGATAATTTTGGAAGGCTGGCATCGCTTGGACGACGAGGACGACCAAAACAGGCGGCAACCACGTCGCACTCGCAAGCGTTAATGTGAATTATTAATAAGACAAAAGGCAGCGGCAAAGTCGGCTGGCTTTGATGATGCTTATTCCCAAAGCTGTTTGGCCGGGGCCGAAAAGAGATGGCCACGACTCCAGTACCAAAACTAGAGGTCTAATCAAGATGGCGCACAATTGCAACGCCGTGTTGCTGGTGCTGAGATGGTGGCAGCAGCAACAGTTGCTGTTGCTTTAGCTGTTGCTGCTTTGTGCTGCCTTCTCTCTTTTCGCGAAGTAAACTAATCAGGCGGTGAGATTTAAAAATTAACGTTCATTGCTCAGAGCAAGAAGAATTTTGTGTGCCTTGATTTTTGTTTTTGGTTTTTTTATTTGCCAGCAATTGCATTCGACTGAGGCGACTGAGGATGCAGTGAAAGTGGGCTCAGTTGATTTAGGCGCATTGCCGATAAGCAACAGCAACACATTAAAAATGCATAAATCAATGCGATAAACATGATTTGCCGCGTGTTTTATTGACTATTGTTGCTTTTGCCTGACCCCGCAAACCTACCAAAACCCGTCAATTGTGTTGTTTCGATTTGTGGTCTTAGTATTTAACTTTTTGTATTCGAAGCTGTTTTTTGCTTTCTCAAAATTTTCAGGCCTGGCACGTTTATGCCCCATGGGATTATTGTAAATATTACGCTGTTGCATGTTCTTGGTCTTACTAACGAACGATGTAAACGATCAATGCCAAAAACGTATTAGCATCCTGGTAGCAATTATGACACCGTGTGAGTAAAGGTAATAGGAAACTTCAAGTTGTTAGTAGAAATGCAGAAACTTACGATTAGGTTTTCAAGATTTTTGCTATAAGATAAACATATCCTCGATAGCTTAATCCAAACACAAATTCTAATGTTTTCATTAATATTAATGTATTCAAAAGGAGAAACGAGTGACTCGGTTCTTTAAAGGCCTGAATCACTTTAATCGTTTGAAAAAGTACTTAGAAAAAAGTATTTGATATTCGAAAAACGGATTAAGTTACATACGTCTTGAATTAGTGAGTTTTGGTCTTCTCACTACTTAGAGAAAGTCTTAACCTTGAACAGGATCAGAAAACGAGACCCTTTTGAATTCCACCACTGCAGAGCGTTGAAGTTATGTTGCGTACAAGTCAAACACTATTCTATTCGTTTTCGTTCGTTCAACAGGAACTTTGTTTTGGAGCACTTGAATGCTTTTAAAGCTTCAACTTTAGAGTTAATAGAGTTATTTACCTTTTGAAATAGTGCCTATATGCAATAGTGTTGCAAAGATCTCCAAGATTAATTTATGGCAGAGCTAAACTTAGAGCACCTTTAAATTAGAATTTGGTTAATTTGTATAACTGTAGGAAAAAGTGGTACGTAGATCACGACATACAATTCTAATTATGGGTACGAATACTCACCTATTTTTTTTTTTTTTTTTTGTTACACTGGTACACTTTAATGTTTAAACTTATAGCTTTATATTTTTATCGCAACGCGAACAAGTCGAATCTTAAAACAAGAAACAATTACGAATAAAACGTATATCAGACTGAATTTGTATCTCCTTGAACTTTGCGAATATTTTTAACGATATTCTTATAACGACTACAAAAAATACCAAGACGAATGAGTAGCCCTTAAGCCGCTTACGATTACCGAAATAACAACCTCTATGAGTATAACAGTAATTGGCAAATGTTTTTAAAAAATATTCTGATCAACAGTCATCGATCAGTATATATTTTGAAATATTTCATATTTTATCGACTACTGTGTGTGTGTGTGTAGGTCTATAGCCCTCACGTCATCTGTTCGAAAGTAAATGAAAAAAAACACTTGATGGTCAAGTGTCTATATGAAAAGCACTCGAAATGTTTTCCCGACTGGCGCGCAAATAAATTGAAAACTCGTTAAAAATCCATAATGCTTCAAATGTGAAAAAAGCAGGCCACAAGCTGCGCACTCGGCACTCCGTCTAGCTGCCTGCCTGTTCATATCAGCGCCTAACTTTTCAATTTTCCGGCTACCAGCAAACATCAGCTGAAAAAGAAAAAAAAGGAAGAAGAAAAACAGCAAAGAAAATGAAAAGGAAAACCACTTTATCGTCACTGCTTGGTCATAAATCTGGCAAGTGGCTTTTTGCTTTTGTGCACTTGCTTAATTAATAATTTTATGGCATTTTAATGGCCGGCCTAGCCAACAACGGCGAATTAATCAATAGCGTGATCCATTGCAAAGTCTTGGCCATTCCATTGATCAGACCGCTCCCTGTAACCCCCGCATCGGCACTTGGTCAACCTCCAAGACCAATGAGTTGGCCATTCTAGACGCGTTTATCAGCGATAAATCTCTTTGTGATTTTTTTTTTTTTTTTTGCTTTTTGCGCCGGCGCAAGTGAATTGAATTGAATTAAATTTTAATTAATTTTATCTGCACTTTCTGCCAAACACGCAGCAGGAGCTTGCGCCCCCAACCTATAGCTAACCCCACCCCTTATCCCTAACCCCACCCATGCCACTTTCTTGCACTTGTCCGAAACAAAATTGCTTCCCGTTCGTGGAGAATTGAAAATCGAAAATTGAAAATTGGTTCGCTTTGATCTGTTGCTTTTCATGTGCGACGATTCCCCCCGCTGAATGGAATTTCTTTAAGCAAATCGACGCCATGGCCTTAAGCATTTTGGCAGTAAATTTCAAAAGAAATTGTTGAAATTCATTATATCCGCGTCTCTGTGATTTCATTCATTGTTGTTCTTCTTCTTCTTCTCGATTTGCGTTCGATTTTTAATGATTTCTGATTTTACGGCTAGTGAAAGAAGACTACGCCATCGAGGCCATTGGCCAATTACGTTGAGTCACTTTAAGTGCGTCAATCAAGGCAGAAAGAGAGTTCACATTTGATTACTATTTGATTTTTATTAGTTTATTACCGTTTTTATGGATTATGCAAGCAAAGAATTTATTTGTTAGTATTAATAAGGTTAAATTATGTAGTATTTCAATTAGGCAGGGAAAATAAATAAGAATACTAGAAAGAATATGTTGTGTATGCAGCCCTATCATACGTAAGCCATCTGGCAACTCTATTCTTGACGCCCGAATGGCAGTCCAGCCGGTCGTTCGCAGCAAGCACACGCATTATAAACTTGCGAGATATACTTATGTAATATCAATATCACTTAATCAATAAACATTCTAAGATATTTCAAACTGGCGACGAGGATGGGATGCTAATTATCATCCGAAATAAACTTGGAATTATTGACGCAAAATATCAAAAAATTGTCACGCACAAAAGCATACATATACGTTTACATATACATGCTGTGGTGAAATTTTGCAAACGTTTACACACACATTTGCATGGCAGAGTCGCTTGCTGGTGAATTTGGAGAGATTAGATTGGCCGGCGTTTTTGAGGAAAAGAAGGAAGTAATTGATTCTACGAGTGCTAAATATACTCAACGGAACCCAATTATGACGACAGTTGGAAGTTTGGAACCGTTTGATTTGGGGCAGCCAAATAAATGGGGCTCATATTTGGAGCGATTTAAATTGTTCCTGCTTGCCAATGATGTCAAAGACGAGGGTCGCAAAAAAGCATCTTTCCTCACATTGGTCGGAGCACCAGTCTACGATCTTTTGACATCATTGGCGTTTCCAAACCAGGTCAGTACATTACCGTTAGACCAAATTGAGAAGATTCTAACTGATCATCTTTGTCCACGTCCATCGGAAATCGCTGCATTTTATCATTTTCACAAACGTGATCAACATCCGGACGAGACCGTCGGAAACTATCTCGCAGCGCTGCGGGCATTGGCAGTGGGTTGCAATTTTGGAGCAGCGTTGGACAGAATGCTGCGTGATCGTTTTGTATGCGGCATGAGGGATGAAAGCTTACAGAGAAGTTTTCTTGCAGACACTGAATTGACAGTGCAGAAAGTTTTGGAGAGAGCAACTACTAGTGAAGCTGCAGCAGCGAGTGCAAAGGCTATCAGACAGCCTAATGAGACTATCCACAGCATCAAATCACAGCGCCCTCAACAACCACATAAAGGAAAAGGACAACAATGTGCGGGTTGTGCCGGTCCACACGGCCGGCAGCAATGCCCTTATCGTGAAGCAATATGTCACGGCTGTGGCCGGAAGGGCCATCTTAAGCGTGTCTGCCGGAATAATGAATCGTCGAACGATGTTCATCCAGTAAAGGGCAAAAATTCACGCGGAAAATCGGTAAACCTCATATCTAATCTGGTGAGCCTGAAGAAACGTATCACGGTACAGATTAATGGAAAATCGTGTACTTTTGAAGTGGATTCTGGATCTGACGTAACTATGATGACGTTGCGGACTTATGATCGTATCTGGCCAACAAACAAGCCTAAGGTTTACAACTACGATCCGGGGTTTAGTGACTACCAACACAACCCAATCCAGATACTAGGAGTTTTTGATGTATCAATTCATTACAACGGTCGTAATATTGATAATCTACCAGTCATCGTCACTAAAAGCGGTTGTAGCGACCTTCTGGGTTGCAACTGGTTTGACCCACTAGGCATCAGTATCAAGGGCATACATTCAGTGGGCAGTGACGTACAGATCGCATGCATTCTGAATAAGTTCGAACACTTATTCTCAACAGAACTTGGTTGTTACACTGGTCCGCCAGTCACATTAAACATTGATGCAACAGTGCCACCAGTGCGACTACCTCCACGCCGAATTCCATATTCTCTAAAGGGACTAGTCGAAGAGGAGCTGGATCGCCTATGCAAGCAAGGGATTCTTAAACCTGTGGAGTATTCAGATTGGGCCACTCCTATTGTACCAGTTATCAAGAAGGACGGTTCAATTCGTATTTGCGGCGACTATAAATCAACTTTAAACAAAGCGGTTAAGCCGCACTGCCATCAAATACCGGCGATCAACACTTTGCTGGCATCTATCGAAGGTGGATCGATTTTTGCCAAAATTGATCTGGCTCAAGCTTATCAGCAGTTAGTAGTCGACGAAAACTCGTCTTTGCTGCAAACAATCAGTACACATAAGGGTGCATTCAAAGTTACTCGATTGCAATTCGGCATTTCATCAGCACCAGGCATTTTTCAAGGCTGTATTGAGAATGTGGTACAGAATATTTCCGGAGTCTTACCATATTTTGATGACATTGTAATAATGGGAAAAACGGAAACGGAATTGGCAACTAGATTACAGGAACTGTTTATACGTTTTGATAAAGCGGGACTGCGACTACGCAAGGACAAATGCCAATTCGGAGTACCATTCGTTGAGTTTTTAGGGTTCAAAATTGACTCAACTGGTATAAGACCATGTGCCGATAAAGTCTCGGCAATCAAAGACGCACCAGAACCTAAGGATAAAAAGCAGTTGCAGGCTTTCTTAGGACTACTAAATTTTTATCACTCATTTTTGCCACATAAAGCAACAGTGGCAGAACCCTTACATCGTCTTTTGGATAAAAATGCAACTTGGAGGTGGGACAAACAGTGTGAGAAGGCTTTTTCTACACTTAAGGAACTTATTGGGTCAGACGACGTACTAGTGCATTATGATGGTTCATTGCCACTAGTTCTAGCTTGTGATGCGTCGCCATATGGACTCGGTGCAGTTTTAAGTCACAAAATGCCGAATGGAGCGGAGAAACCCATCGCTTTTTACTCCCGTACCTTATCCAAAGCTGAGCGAAATTATGCTCAGATTGATCGAGAAGCTATTGCCTTGGTAGCAGGAGTAAAGAAGTTCCACAACTATGTCTACGGTCGTACTTTCACACTAATCACCGATCATCGACCTCTGCTGGGTATTTTCACCACATCGAAAGCAATCCCAAACATAATTTCAAATCAGATGCTACGTCGATCTTTGTTCCTGTCAGCATATACTTTCGAGCTAGTACACCGCTCCGGAGTAAAAATGGGCAATGCGGATTTTCTAAGTCGTTGTCCACTGTCAGCAGCATCGGACGCTGTGAGCACAGACGATGTGCTTATGATCGAATTAGCAGCAACGCCAATCATAAGTGCTGAGGCGATTGCCGCTCAAACATCGAAGGACCCCTTATTGGCGAAAGTATCAAACTGGGTGTTAAGGGGATGGCCTGACATGAAATTGGAGCAATCAGATATTGCATATCCATACTATTGCCGTCGGGAACAGCTATCTACAAATAAAGGAGTTTTGATTTGGGGAAATCGCGCCGTAGTTCCACCGAAATCCAGAGCAACAATTTTAGCTGCTCTACATGCCGCTCATCCAGGCATTGTAAAAATGAAGGCGTTAGCGCGTAGCTATGTTTGGTGGCCAAACATTGACGCAGAGATTGAGCTCATTGTTAAGAAATGTATTCCATGCCAGCAGAATCGTAACGATCATTCAGAGGCACCGGTGCATCATTGGGAGTCAGCCAAGCGGCCGTGGTCCCGTCTACACATCGACTTTGCAGGACCTTTTCAAGGGAAAACCTTTCTTCTGGTCGTGGATTCTTACTCAAAATGGCTAGAGGTTGCGGTTGTTAGCTCCACTTCTACAGCGGCTACAATCAAAGTTCTCAGGCAACTGTTCGCTACGCATGGGTTACCAGATCAGTTAGTGTCAGACAATGGCACAGCATTTACCTCCGAGGAGTTCAAGGCATTCCTCCACAACAATCTAATTCGACACATTAGATCAGCACCGTTTCACCCAGCAACAAACGGCCAAGCAGAGCGAATGGTGCAGACCACCAAAAACTACCTTAAAAAACTATCTCCGAACAATAATATGGATCTAAGCCTTGCTCGATTTTTGTTTAATCAACACATAACTCCACATGCAACGACAAATCGCTCGCCAGCTCAGCTGTTGTTGAATCGGGAGTTAAAGTCCTACTTTGATAAACTACAGCCACAAGAAATTTCTAATGGAGCAGAGCCATTTATTAATCAATCGAAATGTTTTGATACAGGCAAATCCGTTTGGGTACGAAACTATGCACCGGGCCCAAAATGGATAGAAGCCTACATATCCGAGCAAACAGGACCAGTGTCTTACAAAGTTCGTTTGACAGACAATCGCATAATGAAGCGTCATTATAACCAAATTCGAAGCCGAGTTGAACAAATAGATGTAAACATATCACATCAAGCACCATCAGCAACTGATGACAACACGGAAGATCCTGTTTCCAGTAACCACTCTAGGCCAGAGAGTCCTATTCAAGATGATCCACAGTCATTGTATGCCTCACCGATGCTACGACGTTCTGCTCGCATGAGACGACCCACTCAATTCTATGAGTCATCTGGGTGTTAAGGGGTGTTGTGTATGCAGCCCTATCATACGTAAGCCATCTGGCAACTCTATTCTTGACGCCCGAATGGCAGTCCAGCCGGTCGTTCGCAGCAAGCACACGCATTATAAACTTGCGAGATATACTTATGTAATATCAATATCACTTAATCAATAAACATTCTAAGATATTTCAAAGAATATCTATAAATTTTCGCTTTGTATGATTTCTGAAATTTAATAAACAATTCCATAAGTTCAATGGACATTTATTCACAATTTTTGGTATTCCGAATTTTAATGGCTTTACCAACAGCCTCAACCCCAAAACTAGTTGAGAATTACAAAAAAATTAAAGATGAGCAAAGTTATCAGCACTACAAGCAACAAAAAACTTTAAAATATTTGGGTATTCAAAGATTTATTATGCCAAATTTGAGCTAACTTTTCTATAGTAATTAATTTAGTTTTTGTTTTTTTAAGTTGGAGATGGTGCTAAACCTTCCATTATTAAGACTTTAAAATTTATTCTCTGCTCAATTTATTTCTTAATATCTAATCAAAATATTATCTAACTTTTTATTATAGAGGAAAGGAATTCCATTTTAAGACTAAAAGACAAAATTTTATATTGACTTCTCTAGGTTATTCATTCATTTGAAATTCCTTTAACCTCACTATTAATCGCTTAATTATTTGTTGTAAGCATATATTTTAATATGAAAACAGGACTCTATTAAACAGATAAAAATATTTTAAGACTTTTAATATGTATATGCTAAAACGACTTTAAAATAACCTTTGCAATACTAAAGGAAACTAATGATTTCTCATGAAAAAATGGTTATTAAGTTCACGGTCCATAAAATAAATTCCTACTGATATGTGAAGAAACAGTTTTTATTGAGATGAGATATTTATATAAGTAAGCTTATATAAAATAAATAGTTTCTCTATTTCGCAACTAAAACAGTTCAATGTGTCTTCTCTAAAAGAAAAAAAGAAAATCAATTTGTTATGCCCTTTGCTTGTAAATATGAAAAGAAATGGAATACAAAAGTTTAAATGCCATGTCCGACGACCACCCCAGGTAAATTGCTTTCTAACCAATTCAAATGTCATTTAAATGTCAATGTGTGTTCAATTAGATATGTTAACAATGGCAATACCTTTTGGGCAGATATACTCCCAACTGATTATAAGCCATATGGGGCTAAGCATCGGCAATAGTTTCGTTTGGCAGCGTTGAATGTTGAAACAAATTTGCGCTTAAATTGTCAATATGATACAGACCTTGACAGCACACCCAAGCCTGAGTCTCTCCCCTTTCTACTTACCGCCCTCTAACACTCTTTCTCTCTCTTCCCCCCATGTTGACCAAATGAACATGAAAAACGCCGCTAATTGTCAAAAATTGTTGGACATTTTACATGTGCGTGCATGGAGATATATCTGAGAGAGTGTCAGGCCTCGATTCCATAATGTGTGCTGATGTGTTTGTTCAATGGTAAAAGAGGAGGGCTTTGGCTGGGAGGATTGCGGGTGGATGTTGGGGGGATAGCCAATCAATTGACCAAATGTGTGGTCTTGGTAAAGGCAACTTTCAATAAACGTTTTTGTTTTTTGCTTCTTGCTTTGATTTAGAACTTTTTTTTTGTAGGTTGTGAAGGGGAATATTGCGTGACAGTTTGTTGAATAATTTACGAATTTGCTCTGTAGCAACAAACAAAAGAATGACTACAACAAAATTGAACGGAAAACTTTTGTTTAGTTAGATTGTTTTTTCTTTTTTGTTGGCCTTCTTTTTTTTCAGATATGTGTAGTTGTTGTTATTTTCACGCGCACCTAAACACACGCAGTAATTTTGGGCCTAATTGCGCACATAACTGTGTCTGGGTCTAGGCTTAGGTTTTTGTTTGGTTTTTTTTTTTTGGGTAAAAGCCATTTACATTTACATAAATGTGGAAATAATTAAACATGAAACAAAAACTTTCCACATCAAGGGGGGAAATTTTTGTTGGCAATTAGTTGGTTTAAATGCCGCATAAATGTGGCAAGGCCCAGAAAGCTTGTCAATTACGCGTAAAATGTTGCTCCTCAACCAAAAAAAAAAAAAAAAAATAAGAAAACAAATGGCTGCCATCTATTGCCATCTCTGTCATTGTATGTCAGCCTCGGGCGCCGGCGCACTGCGCATGCGCAACTTTTTTCATTTAACAATGCCCAGACACGAAATCTGGATACATCACAAAATTCATATTACTCATTTACCAAACAAAATTTTAATGAACGGTTCCGTCTCCACTGGCGATTGTAATCTTATTTAATAATATTTACAGTAGTAATCTACCCCGTCGAATGTTGACGCAAGGTGTCGCCATCATTCCGTTGAACATGGAGGGTTCCTTCCATCGAAAATTATGCGATAGATACATAGTTGGCATTCCGCTACCTGAAATAATTGCAAAGGCAGCTGTGGCCAGTCAGCGGAAGGAAGCAACTTATACCCGAAACCAAACACAGTCCCAAGACCATGGAGCTCAAGAGCGGTGCATACAAAAAGAAATAATTTGGCGTTGATTACCATGTACGCGCTCATGTGGTCAACACCCAAATTTGACACCACAAACAAAGAAGTTGCTTCCCTTTCTCTCTCTCATATGCCTGATAAATTGTGAATGATAAGGCGCGGGGAGTAGCCAAATTGTAGTCAAGTGTTTCAATGTTGAAAATTACTTTTGAGGAGTTGCATAGGACAGTGGATTAAAATCATGAAAAGAAATTAAAGGGAGATGCAGGCTTCTGATTATATTTTGAATTACTTTAATTTTCTGCCCCTGATATAATCATCAGATCTTACATGTATAATATTGAGTTAATATTCTTCAATTTCATCATAAGTTTATAAACATAGTAAGATTTCAACACCTCACCAAATGGAGTAGAGGGAAATATAGATGAAGACAAGAAGCTAAATTCACATAACAAAACCCTCTTATAGGTTTATCAGGTTTATCTTATAGGATTGCTGTAGTTCACTACCAAAGCTTTTTCCAGTTGTGAATTATAAGCAGTTTTTCAAAAAAATGGTTTATTTCTAATCCTTCTTATTATCATAAGGGTGTAGCAGATAAATATACATAGTACATTATTTAGAAAAACAATCTATGTGTTTCACAGAAGAATTATCCAAAAATGAAAACGTTTTAACAGAAGAAGCGCCTGAACTGAAGCACACTGCAAAATAATTATCTTATTAGATCAGATTTCTTTATCACCAGCAGACAATATAAATCATGAATTATATGGATATAAACGAATTAAACGAATAATAAAGTAGAAATTAATTTATTCAAGCATAAAAGAGGGAGCAGAAATCTATTTTAAGTCTGTCTAGATTATTCAAAATCGAAAACGTGGCGTAATTAAGTGACCCTTTGGAAATTATCAATTTACATTTGAGATCACTCCCCTCGAATCTGTATTAATTTTTCTGGTAGTTTTCTTTCTTTAGTAACTCTAATTAATAAACGAATCAGCTTCTGTTCTTTACCTCCTTCACACATTTTCAAGTACTTGCATATTTCTTTTATCACACTTTGGCTGGTCTTACATATTCACCTGATTTTACTCTGGGGACACAAAAGGGCTTCGTTTAGTTTTTGCCTCAAATCTGGCACCGCAGAAGACAATAAAAATTCCAAGTTAAAAGCGACGCGCGCACAGTAGCCAGTTGGGTACCGTTAGTTTAGTAAACGGCCAGGACCTAACTGGCATACCGTTATTTCTGCTAATTTATCGGCAGAAACACAAACAGGACAGAACCAAATGGCGGTAAATAACAAAAGTAAAGAGCAAGCAATGGACCAAAGGCAGATCGCTTAAGTCTCTAGGCAATCAGTGGGTAAACACACACAGCCGAGGCAAAAGTCATTAATAAGCAAAGAGCCATAAGTAAATATCCTTTAAGGATATGGAATAGATGCACACCATAGGGCACCATAAACATGCCATACTTATGGCTTGCCATATTTATGCATACATCTCAGTACATAAAAATTGCCACTTTGCTTGCCTTTTTTTTTGTTCTCGGTTCGTCTTTCGCTTCGATTTTCGGTGGTTTCTTTTGTCGATTTACATTTTTATGTTGTTTGTTTCTGGCCCTGTCACTGGAGACAAAGCGGCGTCGTTTTGTTGTGTATACACAACAAATAACCAAACAACAAAAAATGGGCAAAGACAGCAAACCAAGGAAGAAACTGTTGCTCTTACTTGAATGGCGCTCAGCAGGATGTAGGACCACATGTTGACATTATTCTTCGCTCCGGCTGCGACTGGCATCCTCCTCCTAAACAGGTGTGAAATTCAGCATGTGGGTGCAGCACACAAAACATTCGAGTTCACATGCCCATTTTGAATTTTGATCTTAAGCACAAAAACGCATTAATATTAAATATTATTTTGGCAGATATTCCATTTAATAAATGACATTTGCAGGACATTGTTTAGCCCTGTCTCGAGCCTTTCGACAAATTGATCCTGTTTTTTGCATCGTCATCTGTTGACCATTATATCTCGATTCATTGATGGTTATGAATTTGAAATCTATGGGGAGTTTATAGTTTTACGATTTCCTTTTCTTTTATTATGCATACATAACTCAACTCAGTAATATTCTTGTTTAGTTTAGAAAAATTTCTCTAATTTGAGAATAGGTATTTCGAATTGAGGATAATCTTTTCATATGAGTCTAATAGTTTACTGCAATATTTGCAGATATAAAATACTAATTTTTTCATTGCTACTTACCAAAAGGAACACTTCAGTGTATAAACTATATTTATCAACGGTTAATTTTTTTAATTTGCCACAATAAGTAATAAACAAATTAACCTACAATAATATGACCTGCAATTGATTTAACAATAAGCTAATCATAAATTCCTCTATAATCTATTCCACCTGATTTTGACTTACTTCTCTATTTTAAAGCAGATCTGCTTATTTAGATAATTGCTTCTAAGATCTGTTGATTCAAGCTTAGAAAGCAAAATATGATGCAAAGAATGACCGATGTAAAATTTGTCAAACCTACACATATTTGTATATATATTAATCTCTATTCTGTGCCCAGTTGAAGTCAAAACATTTCAAGAGAAACACATTCGGGACACTTTTCATTTATTTACATTATAAACTTGAAAAATATCTTCCAATATTTGTACTCACTTACATTATGTCCACAATTAAAGGAATTCTTGCATCGGATTCTGAAAGCGCGCTAGAATCCGATGCACCGGTAACAAATGGATTCAAATTCGACTTGGATCTCTATATAAAGGAATGTGAAGAAGAGGAGAAACGACTCATGTATTCAAATCCAGCTCTCTTTGGAAAGATGCCAGAGAATAAAGGACCTTCAAAGAAGTCTCACAAAGTAGATCAACAAAAAACTAAGATTCGTGAATGTAAATCCGAAGTAGATCCTGACAGTTATGCCAAGGAACAAAAGCAGATGGTAAACAAATCGATGAGTGTAGACGGTCGCAATTGGTCAGCCTTAAAAAATGAACCACGAAAAGTGAAATACAATAAACCAGGATTTCTAAAGGAAATGGTGACGAAAAAGCCAGAATCAGGACTAAAAATCAAAAACACTAATCTAATAGAGCGCCGTAGACTTAACCATGAAAGAAGACGCAACATGGAGAAACGTCATAACCTGCGAATGCTCAAACTCAATCAGCTGAACCAGATCGCCAGTAAATCGACTAGTCAACAGGAACCTTTGGAAAAAAAAGGAAAAGTCTGCCAAAGTGCAACAGAATTTCAAGAGCCGATGGATTTCAATATAGTGTTCCTAACACCAAGAGTACGATCTCCCAATAAAATGAAAGAGAGTGAGAAAGTAAATCAATCTCAAACCAATGGCAATATATCTTCAGATTCTTCGGATAGCAGTTCCTCAAAACCTGGCAAGTTCATAATGTCTAAAAGTGAGCTGGATTTGAGTATTCAACAAGCTGTAGATGAAGAATTTATCAAACTGAAGCAAGAACAACAGGCTCTACACAAGTTGGATAGAGAAAGTGAAATTAAACTGAAATGGACCGTGTCAAAGGCAAATTTTCTAATGTCACCCAGTGTGGAATCCTTTAAATCCATGATTGCCATTATGCCCTCTATAACTAAGTTGGTAATCAAAGAAAAGAAATCATTTATACCACATTTGAAATTATTTGCTATCATTACTTTGGCCATAATTTGTATATTTGGTTGGATCTATGAATTTGGCCAGCCAATTGAACGTATACAAAATGCATTTAATGATCTTTTTGCTTTGAAACAGAAGAAGAAAGGTTTCTTGCACTAACGGACATTCTTAAACTTTTACTAAATTTTAGTTTTAATTTTTTGCAATCATATTTAAATTGAATAAATTTCAAACTGTAAACAACATATAATAAAATATTTTGGCATTTTCTAAGGATTCTTAATGTATTGATACGGCAAAACGTACAAAGTAAAAACATCGTAGTTTTAAAAAAATGTAACAACTTTGCAGTTCAGAATTTCTTTTACTTAAATTATATTGACATATCAAATATAAGTGCATTTATAAATGTTTTGAAATCTCAAAATTTCTTAAGTTTACTTTAAACTAAATCACGCCAAATTATTGGTAGGTATATCTTTAAGAAATCTCTTGAACTGCAAAGCAGCAAAAACTAAGCCCAATATTGAAATCCTTGTTAATCGTCTGTTAGACTTTGTGCGTTCGAATACTCAAAATATTCAAATAATTGTTCACAATTGATTGGCGTTGCCAATTTTGAAACAATAACAAATGACACTTTTAATCATTGCATATTAACAAAGTAAATCCCAAACAGAAAGTAGACAGGAAGACCCGAAATTTACATTAATTAATATATATAATTTATGGGCCATATGGAAAGAGATAACAATGAAGAAAAAAAAAAAAATAATCCATTAACTAAATCCGCTTTTAATAAATGCCAATAGACCAAAAAGGTAGTAATATCTACATACATACAACCAGAAGGTGGAAAAGAAAAAGAAGAGGGGACACATGGGGCTTACCAGTTACCAGTTACAAGTTACAAGACCAGCAAATTAATCACGCTGACGAACGCGACGTTGTTGATGATATTGGTCGACTGATGCTGACATTGATGCGGCTGCCACGAGAAGCCCTAACCATCAGTCAGAGAAACGGACAGCGAGACATATATACAGACAGAGAGCTCCAACTGTGTCTGAGTCTGGCATCAATCTGTGGCCAACAATGTCTGAGTGGGTCTCCTCGAAACACACAAAACATCGAGTAAGTAGCCTGGTGATGTATGCAAAGTGGCTATTCAGGCACAAATCAACTTCAGGGCCTGTGACATGTGTGTGTATGTGTGCGTGTGCCTGTGTATGTGTGTGTGGAATGCGCAAGATTCAAACTTCAAGACATCCAAGACTCAAAACTCAGAATCAGAAGCGTTGACATGACAACTTGAGATGCGAGACGAGATAAGAAACAAAAATCCAACAACTTTAAAATATCTAACTTTCTATGGCACGAGCATGAAAAACCTTTTTAAATCGCTTTGTCTCACACTGCCATTGCCCAATTGCCGCAATATCGAATATTCAGTCATGGCTTTGACTTTGACTTGTTTTCACGCCTGGCCATTGTGGTCATGTTTGGTGACTCGTGCGCTCAATTTTCAACAATTTGTAGGTAATGCAATGGAGTTTCTAATAAAAATTAACCCCAACATCGACCTGTCAGTGATTGATTGCCCCAATGCTCTGTCTCTGTTTCTGTTGTTGGTTTTTTGAATTTTTTTGTGGTTTCTTTTATTTTTTTTTTTGTGTTGGGTGCATTCAAAAAAGCTTTTCACATTGCGTAAATCCCATTTCTTGTAAATGATGCTGACAAGGCATTTGATTAACACGATTAATTGCTGATAAAAATGTCTGACAGTTTGTTTTCTTCATGAAATTTATGGCCCACTACCGGCGATACGCCAGCCAAAAAGGAGTGCTCTCTGCTCTGGTCTGCTCTTTGTAATACAAATAAATGCATTTTAATTGAAAAAATCTCATGAATGTAAGTTTGTGTATGATTTTCTGTCCAGAATTTCAATTTGTTATGAAAAATGCATTTCTCATCGATGCTTCCGCATAAATTCATCAGCTGCTGCAACCATTGCCATTTACTGTCATTTGTCCGACTGGGCCTGGCTGGGCGCCAGGTTGTTGGTGGCCACCAGCCACCCATCGACTACTGTGCAATGGCATCCCGTGGCGGCTACTACTCCTGGCCAGCTGTCAACTGTCGCACACGACTTGTCCTTGTCAGTCAATGGTTTGGTTTGGTTTGGACTCTCTGGTCTGGTTGAATCTCAACCCGGCATGGGGGCTGCCATATGCCTTTTGGCAAGATACAGGCTTCGAACATTTTCTATATTAAACTTCACATTTTTTGACATATGGGGTTGGAATTGGTATGCAAATTGTTGACTGCAGATTGGGCATAATTTGCATTGGGCAATGCCTTTGGCCTTACCATAGGTAGTGCCAGATTAAAGTATGTATATCAAAGAGATAGAGAGAGAGAGAGAGAGAGAGAGAGAGAGAGAGAGAGAGAAGCTGGATATATGCCAGAGATTTTTGTATCGACTGAGAGAGCAGCATCCTTCATAGATGCTATAGATCGAAAAAAGGTGCAAAATTTAGTCATGGCCAGATTTGGATGATAAAGAAAATAGTTTAATGTCTCGAAAATTAGAAAAAAGCATACATAAAATTTAAAAATATTACTTAAATTTATTAATACATTACTTCAAAAATTAAATTTTTGTTAGGAAAAGTGGAAAATATTTAAAATATCTCAAAGTATGCTAACCTGATGACTTAATTTTGGTAGTCCATTTTTCAGTTGATTTGGAAAAAAATTATTTTAAAAATTGGAATATTCAAAAACATTCATTCTTTTATAATTTTATTGTCAATTAGTTTTTCAGCTATTACAACATTTTGTAATTTTTACTCTTTTGGTTTTGAAATAAATTAGAAAAACTTTTAAATACAGAAGTGTGCTATCCTGATGACGAGCAGTGTATTTCCTTTTATATCTTTGTCAAAAGCAACTTTTTTTGGTACAACTTTTTAATGTTTTAGAGCTTCTTGATCGTTTCCCTACATCATTAACATTTTAAGGCTTTTTTTTTAAGTTCATTAAAATATAATAAAACGAACTCTTTTTTTTTTGCTTTTATCGAAGAACCAAATCGCGAAAGCCTTTAATTCAATGAATCCAAAATCACTGAAATTGTCCTTACTTTGTTTTTGTCTCTTTTTTGGTAACAAAATATTTATAATTTTCTGTTACCTTTTTAAATTATGAATATGGCATTTTGTGCTTAGTCGTTTTTGTTTACAAACTTATACTAGCCTCTAGTTTTGTACATTTATTCAATGTTCCTGGTGTTGGTTTACAAGCCTAAAATAAATTCACGTCTACCATAACTAAGAAAAAAGTTTTAATGAAAATAAACTATTAGTTTACAAATTTTATAATCGCGGAGAGAAACAATTTAAAGACTTTTTAAAGTAAGGGGTGAAGTAGGGGTGAATTTTAGACGAAAAATTAGCTTGGAAATTAATTGAAAATGTCGAAATTCATTTAAAAACTAGTTTTCTAAGGCAATTCTTCAACTATTTTTGAAAATCATTCATCATAGAGAGAAATAATGAGAAAATTTCCCTTACCCCACCGACATTTTACCTCTGAAACTTATCGAATTTTGATAAATAATAACAAAACCATAAAGAAAATGTTGTTTGGTCTTTTGAAAATAAACTTATTGTAAATTATGTATGAACTGAAATAATTATGTATGAATTGGAAGATTGTTTTAAATAATAGTTGATATATTTATTTGTATTCATTTGAGAGCAACTCAAGTAGATAAAAAAACAATATAAAAACAGAAGTGAGAGCACTCATTAATGTATTTGCAATAGGTTCATATGATTTTAATATTGAAATTAAGTGCTATGCCAACATATTTGGAATCAATTTTTAGATCAGTTTTCAGAATTTGAAATTTCTTTAGTGTTGCAGTCAATGATGCGGCACTGAGTTGGAGATGGAATTCCTTAGTTTTCTGAGTCATGCAATTAATATTACTAAAATTACTTGTAGTCTGCGTTAATAATGGGATTATCATATAGCTAAAACGACTCGTCGTGTGTGTGGTTTTCACACTTTTTTTTCACTTACTTCACGCCTTGCACTTGCCTTTCATTTTTTTGGTTGGTTGCAGGCAAAAGGTGGGCGGATCCTGTGTCATTCTACACATTCTACACACAATTTTCTATGCTTCTCTAGAGTCTGAGCTCATCAGTTTCATATAAGACGTGTTATTTTTTCTTATTCTTTTTGTTCGTCTTTTTTGGCTGCGGTTCGTCCGTTACCAAAATTGTAAATGGAACTTTCTTTCACAATTAAGCACGCTTTCTGCTCAATTTTTCTCTGCGTTGCACGCATCTCATGTAAAACGATGCCACATGTGTCTTCTTGGTCGATTGTGGTTGATATGTATGCAATGTAAGTATGTGAAAAGTATTGAAATTTGTTTTCTTTTTTCATTTCCATGGGGAGGTTCCTTTTCTCTTCATTCTTTTTCTTTGGTTAAAGTACAAATCTGAAATTATCTTTGGTGTCATAAGTACATCATGGAAATTTTCTGTTGAATTGCATGAAAAATATGTAATTTTTCTGCATTTTAAATTTACAAATATGAGAATGGAATGCTCTGTCATAATATGCTATAGAAAATTGTCTTCTGTTTTTATGCATACATAAGTACATAAAAATATTAAAATATATTTGTTTGGTTTAGCTCGTTAAGCGAATGTTTTTCACTCAAAACAATCCGTTTGTTATGCAAAATGTACGTTATCATTTTGTTAACCGATAGTTCACTGTACAAATATTTATATAATAGCATCGGGAAACCTAAATGCGATTTGACTCTAGACTAGAAGACACTTAATATCATTATTTAGTGAGTTTTTTCTTTCAGAGTTAATATCGCCAGGGGCAGCTATGGCTGATTTGAAAAACTTTTTGCCTGCTCCGATCTCTAATAGTTAGGAAAATATTCATTAAGTTAAAACATAACTTAATTTACAGTAGTTTGCAAAACGACTACTCGACAACGATCGATATTGGATAATTTTTAGTTAATATTTTTGAAATGTAGGGAAATATGTAGAAACATACTTTAAAGAATTTTGGAAAGTTTGTAGTGCCACTGTGCCAATTTTCAGATGTCTATTTAACTTAAACCATTCCTCAATACTCTGATCACCTTTATAAAAGATCATTTTGCACAACTGCAGCCATTTTTTGAGAGTTGAGCTCGATGGGCGTTACTTTGACTACAGCAAGTCTGGATTAGACCACAAGCAATCTCATTGGCACTGATTCGTTCAAGTTGCCAAATGTGATCGTGATCGTTGTCGTCTTCTTTCGTCGTTAACTTGTTTGGGTGTGTATGTGAGTGATAAACTGGTTTTCTGGCTCTTGACTCTTCTTAGAGCTTCAGCAGCTCTTTAGCGCTCGTTCCAAAAATCAAAGTGTTGGACCAGACCTCCGCCCCGTAGTCTTTTTGAGTGAATCTTTTATGGCACTGCCTACTTTGCGTGTTGGTGGCTCAGACTGTGTGTAGAGGCCGGTTTTTAGAGTGGAGAACATGAGAAGTTTTTGCATTTTTCCGACGGCATTTGAAATCTTATAAATTTACATATTAAATAAATAATACAAAGAGTTTTTAAGGTTTTAAATTATAATATTTATCCAAATCACACTTATGTATACATAAGTTAATAAATGTGTTTTTGCAATTTGGCATGTAAAATCGATAATCATTCACAACATTTTTTTGTGGCTGGCTGCGCCCACGTTACACGCCCACACAACATTCAGGTCTGGCTGTAAAATTATAAACAAAATGATTTCCCATAAAATTATCATAATGCTTTCGAATTGCGCCAACAACATGTTGTCAACGGCCAAAGCTGAAGTCAGAGCCATTCGCCATTCCCATCGATGATGATGAAGATGACTTTCCCAGCAAATTGACGAGCGTTAAATCTATTTGCCCTCTGGTAAAATGACGTCGACAAAACACCATTCACAAAATGTCAATAAATTTTAACCTACACACAAACATACAGAGAACACGGCTCAAACAATTGATGTTGTTTGTCTAACTCAGACAATGGCCAAAAACTAAATTTATACAATATTGGTTTTTGGTCAAAATTTCTTCATACAGCAGCCGAGAATAAAAAAAAAAAATGCAAATTAAATTTGCATGCTAATATGTTTCTGTTTTTGGATATTTTTTATTTCTCAACTGGTTCAATTTTGCAGCATGTTTCAGCGCATCTCATCTCGCATGGTGGACCACAAAAAAAAAAGAACTTTTGCCGCATGCAACATCAAAGTTCAAATTAAATGCGCGGTAATTTGGCAAAAAGGCTCAAAGGATGCCGTCGGTGTAGGGGTGTGGGTTGAAGATATCAGTGCGTTGCCTTTGCCTGATTGCCGCCAAACGAGTACAGGTTTTTTTCTGATTTTTTTTACCCCAACCAGCAAATTGTGTTTTGATTGAAGCGATGCCAAGGACTGGGAACCGGGACTGCGACTGCGACTGCGATTGAGGTTTGTAACGCAAAAAACTTCGTTTGTAAATTAAAATTATACCTCATAGTTAACTGAAGGTATATTTGCGGTCAACAAAATGTTGATAACTTGGTTTTTGTTCACGCTTTTGGTTTTATTTGGCAATGTTATTTGAGGGGAGGACTATAAATCAAGAAGGCATCGATATCAGCAAATGTGCCTTTCCGTTACATACTTGAATGGAATGTAAATCAGAGCCGAATTCATCCAAGTCTAAAATTACTTTGAGTTTTCCTACATTTTTTGCGAAAAGTAGCAAAAAAATTGTAGTTCTTGAGATATTTAGGTATTTTTTTAATACTGTGCTGAGTAATCGCATTTTTTCTCTTAGCTTGAATTAAACTTTACATCAAAATAAAATGTCAGAGCATTAAAATGAGATATCACTCGCAAACTTTGGAGTTTTTGGGAACTTTGCAAAATAACTCAATTAATATTTTAAAACCTATAGTCCTGGCTATATTTGTATGTATACATGAAGATTGCCGGGAAATCAGAGTTTAGTTCAGAAGTTGCTAATACTGAATATCGTTTCAATTCGGGAAGTGTGACTCAAATGAATAGAAGCGCCACATTTCTTTTGATAATATTTCCTCATCAGCAAACAGTTTTTTCAAATTCTGTGGATAAAATGGAATCTTATACAGTATTTATATGAAATTTTACTCACAGTGTAAGCTTAAATCTGCAGTAAAAACAACTAGAAAATTATAAAATTTACTAAAAATACTAAACAGAAAAATATGATAAAAAAAAACATGTAAAGTTTAGTTTTTGTTAAACCGTATCGGTAAATTTAATTACTAGGTTTTTTAATTGCCAAATGGAACTTCTTTTTAATGCATTATCTGAGTGATTTCTAAATGAGCAAGTGTCATGCAATTTAAACATTTTGCTAATAAATGCGTTAATACCGCACAACTTGCAACTCGCAACTTGCAACTAAACAACAACAAGCACATGATCAGCCCTGAGGCCCATCAACTGAAGCACGATGCCAGATCGCACTCATAATCTTTAGTGTGTCCAATGGCAATGTCTGTCATGTACCACATTCATATATAAAACTAAAATAAAAAAAAAAGCAGTTCAAGCCAAAATGCCTAAGGAAAAGCTCGTTACAACCATAACCAGCAGATACAAGGTGAGACGGGGGAGATAGCCAGTTGTAACACAAAGGCGAGGACTCCCCGAGGTGTGAAATCGTCTTGTCATTTGCCGTAAGTGAGCAGCAGGAATGCCTACTAAATAGCCAAATGCTTGTTGCCGCACAGTGGTAACCGACCATACACAAACCCTTCGATTACAGTGCATTAGCAATAAATAATAAATAACCATAAATAATTATAATTGTTTTATTATCAATAATTAAATATTGGTTTAAATCGAAACTTTGGTTTATAGCAAATAGCAAGTCACAGTGTAAACTTCGAAAAAGGGGACAAGTCATGTTGGGATCTGCGATATTTTCTTCTGATGATTTAGCATTTCCCCCCGGGGGAGACAATGCAACGACTGTTACTCCTGGCTGGCCAGAAGTTTGCTATATAGCCATAAAATCGTGTGACATATCCGCAATTTTTCAAGCTGCTGCCCAGATGCGTTCAAGTGTCGAGCTCGAGGCATCACCCGCTGCGTTAAAACGCTGCAATTCCATGGAAAAGTGTCAATGGAAAAAGAGACGAAACCAACTTGAATTCGTGTGGGCAACATAATTCGCAGAAAGAAACCACCAGAGCCCCACCTCCAAAATTCGAAAATTTAAAAAATCAACAACCACACAAAGCTTTCAATGGTCAATCTCATGTATTGACCAACCAGCTAAAACAATTCTACTTTTACCTCGATAAGCATCGACCGACAAACCAAAAACAAAAAAAAAATAACACCAAACAACCTACACATTTATTTTTGATATTGACCAAATTGTGTTAACATTGCCCACGAGCAACTAATTGCTGTCTCATATTTGGCAAATTGCTGACAAATTATTTATGATATAACAAAAATTTTCCTACATTTTCGTATCGTTTTCGGCTAGACAAATTACCGTTTTATGTCTGTCTGCAAAATTCGATAATGAATTATAGTCTAATATTAGCGTTTAATTGTTACCAACTGGCAGTGACTTGTGTTAACGATTCAATTCTTGTCATGTGGAAGGGGGATTCACAGTTTAGTTACGTAACATTTAACTACAACAAATAAAAAAAACAGCATAATTTAAAAATAATTCAAAAATTCCATACACGTTTAAAAATGTTAAAATGTTGCTCTGGACTTAACGGGATTTCCTTGTTCTTGACAGATTCAGATAACCAGGTTCCAACTGTATAAGATTATTAAAGAACAATTACTAATACTTTAAACATATTTGTATTTAATTTCGAAATGGTTAACTATAAGCTTTAATCATTTGATAAATGGTTCTTAATCTGAGGGGTATTTCCATTTATATTGAAAACTATTTGCTTTTTTATTGAAATTGCACTCCTTCCTTACCTCTATGAAGAGATTCAAGTTAAACCTCCTCTACCATAGTCCGAAATGATAAGTATTGGTTATAACTGATTTAGAAATTTACACTTAGTCTTAAGATATAATATGCTTAACATTTAAAAGACTTAACTAAATGATAATTGTAAAAAGAATTTGAAGAAAACACCCAAAAAAAAAATGATGAAACAATTTCTAAAATACTGTCGACTTAAACGTCCAAAATTTTAAGTAAAAGAGCATTGAAAATAGTTTTTAAAAGTAATAACCAAAATGGGAGACTCTAGTTATTCATTGCCAAATTTTCTTACATTGTTGCGGCGAGGAAATAAAAAGTTTTCACTTAGTCCAAACAGTCCAATGAATCGCATTTTGCAAATAATTTTAATGAAACGTGAATGCTATATCAATGATTTATGGGAATTGATGGCTTTCGAGACAGTTTCCACATGCCAAGAGAAACGAAAGGAGATCGAAAGGGCCATAGATTGGATGCTTAAACGATTGGTGGGTAGGTATGTGAATTTGGCATTTTGTAAGCCATGATATTTTGTGTCTTTCCTTAGATTTGGATGTTGTGGCCTTTGGTGAGCATATGGGTATGCAGTTACTGGCAGATTCGTTTCACACAGTAAGAATGCCAAGAGTTATTATTGGTGCCTTCGTGCCTAGTCCAAAAAAACCAACCATTTTGATCTACGGCAACTTGGATGTAGAGGAGGCCGTTGCCGAGGAGGGCTGGGGTACCAATCCGTTTGTGTTGACCGAATTGGGTGACTTTATGTACGGACGAGGTGTGGCCTTAGACAAGGGTCCACTAATGTGCTGGATGAATGCCTTGCAATCGTACAAAGATGCTGGCCTCCGTTTGCCTGTTAATTTGGTCTTCCTCATCGAGAGTATGGCCCATAGCAATAGCTTAGGCTTGGAGACAGTCTTAAGGCAACGTATAAGTTTTTTCCGTGAAGTATCCTGTGTGGTAATGGCCACGCGACGCTGGCAAAGTGACCTTAGGCCGTGCATTGTATACGGTTCCCGAGGATTGGTCTACTATCATTTGGAGGTTCAGTGTGCCAAGAAGGACTTAAGCAGTTGTGAGCATGGAGGCACCATATATGAAGCCCTACCCGATCTCATGTATCTTCTCAGCTCTTTGGTTAACTCGCAAATGCAGATACTCGTTGAGGGGGCTACCGATGCCTACGCCCTGGACTCAAATATTGTGCGGTGCACTGATTTCGATTATGTTGAGTACGGTGAGAATCTCCATGTGAAGAGTCTTCCGAATAAACAGCAAAAGAATACGGCTCTAAATAACAACTGGGCATTGACACATCTCTCCATACATGGCGTTGAGGGTGCCAATGCAGAGCATGATGTACGGTTTATAATACCGCACAAGGTGATTGGAAAGTTTTCCGTTTCTTTGGCTCCCAATCAGCGGGCTAGTGATGTGACTCTTGCTTTACAAAAGCATTTGGGTAATGCTTGGACAGAGCGTGGGTCACCAAACAAAATGCAATTATGCGAGAAATTTATTATACCCTCGTGGTACGGAGATTGTAATACACGTGAATATCAGGCTGCGACTCGAGCGATACAACAAACTTACAATGCGACACCAAATTTTATACGTGATGGCGGATCGATGTTGGCGCCATCGATCTTTCAAGAGGTTCTTGGCAAAAATGTCCTTGTGCTGCCAATTACCGAGAATGATAATGGTGGATGTCCGATTAATGAGCGACTTACGGTGATGAACTATATCAAGGGTACTCAGTTGATGGCAAACTTTCTGTGGGAATTCTCACATCCCTCACAGGAAAGCGAGGTGACACCGGAATGTGTGCCACATGCCTGAGTTTCCTTGATTTAGTCCCAGTCAAAGCAATCGCCACGAAGTAGTCTCAAAACTGCTTTGTTCTATACCGTCAACACTAAACACTCACGTCAGCCAATAAATCCACTTCAGTTCACAATCTGCAGGGCTCTCTCTCTCTCTCTCTCTCTGTTTGTCGTGTGATTCCTTTCGCACAGCTTCCAAATGGTCGCTGGAAAGCTGAAGCCGGTTCCTTTTAGGTGTCAAAAGCAATAAAACGCCGGCCTGTAATCAACGCGGTCCTAAATAGGTGTACAAATTACACCAAAGTCCTTAATTATAGCGAAACCGCCAGAGTGCGCCTTAGTCTTCTTTAACTTTGGCTTGAAGTTCGCTTAACCAAACCGCAAAACGCCATCGTGCCGATCGTGTTTGCCTCTCTGGTTCTCTGTCCCAGTCTCTGGCTGACTTCTATCTGCAGTTGTTTGCTCTCGCCTTCTGATCGGTGTGCAGTCGGTGGATGTGCTGTCTGCTCTCATAGTAAGCTAGCAACTATTAAGAATTTGGCACGGTCTACCACCACCAGCACCACCAACCACTGCCGTGGCATATAACTTACACCCAGATCGATCAGTGCAATTGGTGTAAATGTACTTGGCCGCAACAGAACCACAACAACAGGATTGAAGTACTGCCTGGGCACTTGGCGCACTCGTCTCCTACTCGTCTGGTCTCGTCTCGCCTCGTCTTGCCTCTGTTGGGCATGCTGCACGTTCGTGCTGCGAAAATTACATTTGATCGATTTGATCGGCGCAACAAGATCAAAGGAAATGAAAGACAACCACGAGAATGCCGCCGACGCGGATGCTGTCGTTGATGATGAGGATTTTGATGGCGTTGAACGCTTTGTTGCAATGCCTTTTTTGCTTTTGTTTTTGTCTACTCTAAACGTAGTTCGTAGGGTTTTCCCTGATCATAATAGAAAAAATAAAATTTTCAGTTGGCTCTAATACCACATATTATTAAAAATTTTCTAAAGCTATCAATCTAGTTAATGCATTTAGGGTTGTCATACGCTTTTTGATTTGTAGTCGCAAAACTATCGATTCACATATGCTATTTGATTTGTAGTCGTCTAGAACTATCTACCCAGACATTAGTAGTACCCTTTTACACAATCGATAGTCGATTAACTTAATTGGTTTGTTAGGTAATGATAACAAAGTTTCCTTACGCTTCGAGAAGTTCTTGCAAATTTATAAAAGCTTTCAGATAAAACTTGATATTTGGATTTTAAATTCAATTAGTTCTTTCATATGAGTTCTAATATCTAGGAGTCAAATTAATTTAGATGGAAGGCAAGGTTAGGTAAGATTATTTCTTGTTTTAGTAGGGAGGAGAGCATCAGAAATGGCTCTTAGATTATATGATGCATTTTCTTAATTCTTCAGAACTTTATAGTTATATTCTTCGTAGTAAAAATAAAATGTTGAATAGATCTTAATTTTCAATAGATTTCGAATCTATGTATATATCTTCAACGATTAAGAGTCCTTAGATTTTGTTTTATATTTTTCCTAAGATATTAAGATATTTTCCTGTAACTCACCGATAGAGTACATAAACTTCGTTAGCCTAGATGAACAATGTTTAATGTTCTTTAAGTGTGAAATTTGCTTGGCTAACTTAAGGATTAAGGTGGTTTTACATAGTTGAACCCAACGAATGGAGTTGGATGTTGGCTAAGTTCACGCAAAGGGCAGTCTAACTAGGCACTAAGCCAGCTGGTAGCTGGAAGCCAAAGAAATGAAAATCCGCCTCAACAAGCCGTGGCCCATGTGCAGCAGTTGGTAACGGTAAGCAAGGGAAATTCAGCACGCACGACACACAAAAAAAAAATATATATGAAAAATATAACCACTGTGACCATAACTTATGCGCAAATTATTCGATTTTGAGGCGTAAAAAATGGAAACTCTGCTACCCAATAATGACTAGGAGAAGCTAGCTAAAGAAACTTCATAGACTCAAACAAACTCTCTACCGAAGAAGCTGTGAAAGTTGCAACAAACTGCACGGGAGAAAGAGTAGCAAATTTGTAGAAAATTGAATGCCACCTACCCATCAGAGAAAGGAGAGTGAAGTTGAGGCTGTGGCAGAAGCAGAAGCACCTGAAGATCGACATCTTCTGGCAATTGGTAACTGCCATCCCAATGACCACGTAGGCGGCACACAGATGCCAATGTGTAGTTGTTTTTCTTTTTTTTTTGTGAATTTATTTTATTGGCCAGCAACTCAACGACTAGTTGAGTGGCACAAAGAAATAATTTGGCAAGTGGTGGGAAAATTTCTCTCTAACTCTAAGCTCCGGAGACATCGTGTTGCCTAATTGAAATTCCCAAGCTCATCGCTTTGTGGCACTCTAATGGGAACCCCAGCTGTTTGCCCCACTGCCAATCTGAATCTGGCTAGGCCAATTTCAACCAAATCGCAAAACAACACGCACTTTGGTCACAGCACGCACTCATGGATACATAGGAAAATGAACAAAAAAAAAATAGTAACACACTCTATTCCAGCTCAGAATGGGAACAGGACAACAGACTGTATGACTCTGATTCTGACCTCCCAACTCAAGTTGCATCTCATGTATCAGCAGCCATTTTCATGCTTTTAATTGTCAATGACCATTCCCATCCTGCCTTCTCCGATCCCCCACTTTTATTCTCCGCTCCGATTGCGCAATTGTTCTCATGTGACCCAACTCCAATTTGTGTGTGTGTGTTGTGTGGCCATTGGCATTGCCATTTTTAATGCTGCTAACGAAATTTAATTGGCCTCTAAATGATTTTAATTGTGCCACTGATGTTGTCCATAAGTTACAACGCAAATTGCCAGCAATTGTAGATGCCTGATTGCAGATTGCACATTGATGTTGCCCAACAAGTACTTCAAAGTGGAGGGAAAACAAAAAATAAGAGGGCATTAAATGTATGTATAAGCCAACTTTGGCTAGGTGCGGTAACTCATTAGGTACTTACCAACCAATATGGCAGGTAATTGTAAACACCGTCAGAAAGATTTTGCCATAGGTTTAGTTGCTATGAAATTGAAATGAAAAAATTCATTAAAGAAGCTATAACTATACCTATACCTTATGAATTTCTAAGAATAAGAGAGAAATTTTTTTAATGCTTATTGAGATGTTTACGATGCTGAGGTTGTTTTTTCATTTATCAAGCAACCAATAGGAACAAAGTTTTCCTTCACTTAAAAATCACAAATTTTCCTTAGTGCTTTTATTTTTCTTACAATTAAAATTTGATCGAATCTGCATTTCTTTATAATAGGAAGGTAGTAAAATCCTATTTGCTTTTAATAAAGCGGTAATACAAGAATAAATCAACTTCTTCTTTATTAAAGTTTACAATTTAATAATGCATTATATTTATGTTGTATTCACCATTTTTAAAATTATGCAAAAATAATTAAAAATTTACGAAAACCAGAGTCATACTTTCATAAAAATGTACTCAATTATTCTATGCTTTGCAATCTAACTTAAACTATCGTTGTAAGCGAAAATGTTAAATTTTTAAAGATGAAATTTGAAATTTTTTAACTTTTTTGAAAATCAGACAAATATAGAAAATTATAAGAAATTTAAGAATTTCTATTTTGAGCTACTCCAAAATTGCAACATATGTCATTACTTTTGTTTAGAATTAATTCATTAAACTATTTAGTTTGCCAGCAACTCCAAGGTATCAATAACATGGCTTAATATTAATATGAAAAAGAGCTAAGAAGTTTAAAAAAAATCCATTCAGTAATTATTGAGAATATGATAACAATTTTTGGTATGATAAGAAGATTCAATTAATGAATTCGAAAAGTGTGCATTACAGTTTTCACTAAAAGTCACATCGATGCATTCACTCTTGTCAGTGTCATGTCATTTGACGGCTGCAGCATCTGAGCCTCCTGTTCATATCCATGTCCATGTCGCATTCAGCATATTAACCTAAATGAGCCGGGCCAAACAACATCAACAACAACAGGAAAAAGCATTAACCATAACACAACGCCCCAGTTTCACTAGCAAATTAATAACCTTTCACCTGAGTTTTAATTTAAATGCCCGCGACTTATCCTTCTGACCGTAACGATCCGAAACGGCAACACCCTTCGCCGCTCAGTTTTCAACCTTCGTCAAAAGCCTTGCTGGTCTGGCTGACATTTTAAATTTTGCAAATGTCAAAAATGCAAAAAAAAAAGAAGTAAAAACTTGATGCTGCTGCTGCTCATTTGTCTTCAAATTTGCCATAACTGTGTGGCTATGAGTCGCACATTTTAACACTTTTCACTTAGGCGGTCTTAACTTTCCACTCTCCTTGATGAACATCATGTAGCTGGATATTGTGTGTGGCCAGCGGGCACAGTGTATAGAGTAAATGCTCTCTTGTGCGAGACCATAGCAAAGTGTGCCGACTTGATGGATTTGATGAAGCTGGAGCTGGAAGATACATGTTCGCTTTTTTGGAGCCAGATCTCTGCATCAACCTAGTGAGATCCCTTTTGCAGCCGATGTTAAATGATTTCACAGACTATCAATTAGCGTGGCGAACTTCTTGCTAGGAACTAAACACTTAACAGTGGTTTACGTTTTCTTTAGCCTATAGACCACATCATTAAGAACGAACATATTTATTAATTTGATCCAAATTAAAGACAATTTTATTTTTAATTTTCGCCAAATTTTGTGGAATCTTTTGAAGACCATTTTTTTAGGCACTTTAGTGTGCAATATATATATATATTATATGCAAGTTGTTTCAAAATTAAGCAATTTTTGAGTGAAAGAAATCATTACGAATTGCTTAGCTCTAAAGTTGTAGAAATTCCGCACCAAAGATCAGTCAAAAATCTTGTTCCATGAATCGAATCTTATAAAGAATTTTTCCCAATTTTTCTTTTTGTTTCGTTTTTACAAACTTTTCCTTATAACTTATACTAGCTTGTAAAGTTTTCAGCCATAATTCGAGCTGAAACAATGAACAACCTGTTTGATATTAAAATTATCAGAGTTTTTCTTTATTTATAGACTTTACCTAGCACACACAGTGAAGTGTCTTAAATAATATTTGAGTTCCACTTATTGTAAAAGTGTCTAAAAAGCCTATATTAAAACCTATAGTAAAAAAAAAGAATAAGAGAGTTTATAGATCGTTTTTACCTAATGAAAGTTCTGTAGTTTGCTATCTCCTGTTGCAATTCTACATTTGATTTAGTTATACATATTTTAACCACTGTGCATAGTTTTTTTTGTCTATTTTTCATAATTTTGCAGTGCTTTTTTTTTAGCATTCAGCAAACAGCTTTCCAACAGCACACAAACTTCACTCCACTCCATGTAGTCATTGGATATACTCTGAAAAAAAAAATACCGAAATGATGCCGGCTCCTTATGACCTTAGGGGGCTGGCAAAAGGTGGTCTCGCTGATTGTTTTACGTCTGCGCTACTCATAAAATTTCAATTAATCTGCGTGTCACTACACTGCAGCTTAAGCTTTACCTTTCTCATTCCATTCTCCTCCGTCTCTTCCTCACTCATTCTTAGCTCTCCGAGTCTCACAAACAATGCTAGATGGCAGCTATGCATAGTTATTTAATTAAATACCAAGTTGGCCTGTTTATTAATAATAAGCCTTCATCTGGGGAGTTTCTACTTGTGATTATAATCTTTGATTCTGTGACTAGTATGCCCGGCAGCGACTAAGGCGGCGGTTAAAGATAGTGGTAAGGAAGGCTCGCAACGCTTCGCCTCGAATACAACTCGCAACACAAATTAATCTTCTTCAAATTAGCATCTTGATTAGCCAATGAAATGTGTATCCCCAATACCCTAAGCCAAGAAGTTCGCTATAAAAATCAACAGAAATTTTCAACTTGCCTTTGCTGCCAGTCTGATGATCATTGATCATTTTTTTTTTTGGACCGCAGTCACCCGATTCCGTTCGCATAGCTCTGCTGTTGATGTGATTACAATAATTAATCTTGCATGAGATTATGGTTGTTGTTTGTTTTATATATGTGTATGTATGTTCATTTTCTTTTCCAAAAAAAAAAAAAAAAACAGCAGCAACCGTTGCCAATCGCCCGGTTGATCGTACAATCGTTCGGGCTTGAAGAGCTCTCTTTCACCTTAAGGCGCCAGCCCGTTGCTTGTGGACTGTGAGACGGACGGCGTCAAATTAAGTGTTTGTGTCGCTTACATTAATCACAACATATCACAAATTTCGATATGAAAAAGTGTTTTGTATATCAAAGCAAAGCAGGCAACAACAAACATACATATATACAACTTGTTTCCATGTCCACTGCCAGCCTGATTGTTGCTATATTCATATGGGTGTTGTCGTTGTCTGTTCATTTATTTGCTTACCTTATGTATGTGTATGTTGTCTTCCTGGGGACCTCGAAATGTCACCTGCTGTGCCAACACCACACACATAAGACTTCATATGATGTGGGCTCTCGATCGCTGACTCTTCCTGTAACAAACTAAGCTGGGGCATTTGATGAATGATGGACAACATCTTGAGCCTCCAGCCACCAATGTTGTTACATTATTTCATTCAGTGTTACAGTGGAGAATATACCTTATCTGTTATTGGTACTCCTTTAAATTATATAAGGAACGTATACCGACTTAATATACATAAGTATATATTCAAGATAAATAAATGGACAATCAAGCATAAGGGAAAGTAGTTTTTTTTTAATTAAGTTACTAGAACAATTAGGTTCTCTCTTTAGAAAACTGTGCTCTGAAGCTAAACAACAATACTAGAGTTCATTAGCATATATAAAAAAAGTAAAATCAGCTAGAAGATTTAGTTGACAAAAATTTAATGAGTTAAGCAGGGCCGGATTAGTCATAATTGTTCGTGCCTCGCGTTTTGGGGTCCTTTATGACTAAACTGTGCTTAACCAAACAATTAGATAGCAAAGTAATTATTTGTAATTACATAAAGAATTTAGAAGAAAACAGACTACAAAACCCCTTAGTTTAAAAATTATATTTACCAAAGATTTTTTAAATTCATGTCTTAATTTTATTGCATAGTTATCTATTAATCTGCATTAAAAGCTCTGAATCTAATTGTGAAATTTTTGTTTTAAAATCGAGATAAAATTTGATCTTTTCAAATCATTATTGCTTTAAAATTCCAAAATCCATCATTAAAAATCTAAGAAATTTTACCAAATACACCATTTTTAAAAATAGCAGATTTATTTGAAGGAAGTAGGGGGCCCGAACATGGTTACATGGCCCCCGGGCCCTGATTTTCTCTCTGCGGCCCTGAATATATGTTAAATTAACCCATTTCCTTTATATCTTTACATACATATGTATGTATATCAAATATAGCTAAGCTTTGTAACTTGTTACCAATCGAGTAGTTTTATGGCTAAAAAATCTGCCTCAGAAACCAGCTGGTTCTTCAATAATAAAAAGCCGAAGGGAAAATAATACATATAATCGAACTGCAGTTAGCTTTATCTTGATCTATCTTGGATATAAAAGATTTTTTTTGAGATATGTAATCTTGCGGTAGGAGACGAAAAAAGATTAATAATAAAAACAAGTGTCCATTAGTCAACTATTTATTCAACCATATTTACTAGCACATCCAAATCGAATATATATGAACCTACATATGTATATATGTACATGTAGACATATCTGGCATGCAAAATCAGTAGGTTTATTAACTGACTAATTGCAATTGAAACTTGTTTCACTTTTCGTCTACTTTATCAATGCGAAAACATCAGGAACAACCAATGTCAACAGGCAGCAATCAAGTGACAGCAGAGCAAGAGGCAATTATGTATAATAATGCATACGATTGCAACCACAAAACAATACAATTGGCCAAGTTTACCTGTTGTGGCCACTTGAAGTTTTCGACACGTTGAAACCAACTGTGACACCTGCAATCGAGTGCAATAATAAAGTCGTCTTAATTGGCCGCCAACCAAGTTGCATTTAATAAAATAAAACTTTAATTTTGTAGTTCAGCACGCTGCCAAAATAGTCAATAAGGTGCATGTTTAAATAAATGGTCTACAAAAAGACGAAACTTGAGTACAGCAATCTAAGAAAAGCTTGGCGTTTTTTGATGATGATATTTCATCCTAAACTTTATTAGTGTTGAAGAATTTCCACATATTAAATTATTTTAATTGGATACGTACATATATCACATTGTCAATTGCAATTTAAAGGGTCTTTTTGCGTATTTTTCAGGAAAAATTGATACTTCTTCGTATCTATTTGTTAAGTAGAATCGGAACTAGTGTTTTTCTTAACAAATAAATTTGAATTTATAACGTTCTGCAATGTTAACTCGCTTTGAGCATTTTGAGCATTTCTGGTGATGGTAGAAAACTTTGCTAAGCCAATTGGAAAGCGTGATTTGGTGATTGTCCAAGATATGCCCAATTTATCTGTTTATCTCAAATTTTTCCACCCTTATAGTGACTTTAAAATACCCTAACTATGTTTTTTCTACATTTTCTTAAATACAGAATAGTATATTGATAACAGAGTAATATCAGCTAAAGACACACTTAAAAGTCGACTAGAAGTAAATATTTTAATTTTATATTTGAATTCTTAATACAAATTTTGCAACTTTTAAACGTCATAAAACTTTGAACAAACCATAAGGTGATGCTTGGAAAAACTTCCCTAACATCTGGTAACCTCAAACTCACTCGAAAAATAGTTGTCCCTCCACAGCGAATCATAAAATATGTATAAAGGACATTTTATGGCAATCTAAACAGGGGACTTCCGAAGGCTCATACGGTTCATAACTTTCAGCCAATTTTAATGAAAAGTATGTCATTCGACGGAAATTCAATTTACTTTCTTTCGTAGTTCAAGGAAAAAAGTACTTTAGTACTTTGGCGCAAAGAACCAAAAAAGTCCATACAATATTCTGATATTCAGTTGGGTACAAATCGAGAATTGGGGTTAAATTAAAAACTTGTGGTATTTAGTTTTTCTTTTGCTAGATCTACAACTTCTTCAAAGAAATCAGACTTTTATCTGTAATATTTAAGATTTAAGCAAAAACATCTTATATATATGCCCACCCAAAACCTGAGTTTTCTTTGTTCAATTGCACCTGTGGAAAAAACGAAATAAACTAAGAAGTTCATTTTTACGGTTCATCTGAATACAAAAAAATTGTTCCTTTAAGTTTTTTAGGATAGGATAGGAGAGGATAGGCCTCCCTCCTATTTATTGGATTAATCGATGTACATATATAGTGAATGGTGTTGTGTCGCAAAAGAAGAAGAAACGCTCAACGATCGTTAGTGTTATTTGCTGCCATTGTTGCTGTTGCTGGTGGTGTGGATTATCATCTCCTTAATGTCACTTAGATCCGTCCCGGAAATGTGCCATTGGCTCGCTGTTCGTCCCATTTCTCCACCCAGCCATTGGGACACATCGATCTGTAGACCCTCTGAAAGTAGTTACAAGGCGTAAAGTCCTCGCCGCGCTTCTTCTGACAGCGATGGAAATCGACGTACGACTGCCAGCAATAGCGAGTCGCATTCGCATTCGGAAAACGTGGATCAAATGGGGCCGTTTCCATTTTGTAGGTGGACATCCTGATAAAAGGGGGTGTTTTTTTTTTGTAGCGTTACTAAATTCGAAATTTTCACAGGTGAATAAAAATTGAATTTCGAATATGTTAGTTTTCGTTTGATATTAATTCTTACTTTTATTTGATATCAAGTAAATTTGTTTAGTTGAAAATTGCAAAGCAATGTTGATGGATTTTTATGTTTAGTAGTTATACATAGATTTAACGATAGGTAAGGCATTAGATAAGCCTTTATTAAGGGTAATCAAAAAAGTATTTCATTTTCAAATTAATTTGAATTTGTTAATTATTTAAATTTATATGAATTCATAAGAGTTATCCCAATTATCTTATGGGCAACTTGCGCCCATTTTTTTTGTAGTAAATTGGAATCTTTATAATGATATTGTCTAATAACTTTTTAGTTACCGTGTACCAGACTCAAAATGGTATAATTGTTAACTCTATCGCAGAATGATAATTTGATGTGCTCAAGTTTTCTTAAGTTGGTGAATACGTCCAAGACATCGTCATCAACGTTGGGCGCATTGCTAATCGCTAGAGTCTTTAATCCACTTAACTTTGCAGTTTGCAGGAGCGTTTGCTTAGTAATAGTGGAGTCTTCATCAATTTTTGTACCATACACCCATAGGGTGAAATGGTATATTAAGGTCGCCAAAGTGTATGTAACAGGCAGAAGGAAGCTTTTCCGACCCCATAAAGTATAGATATTCTTGATCAACCACCGAGTCGATCTAGACATGTCCGTCCGTCTGTCCATATGAACACGTAAATCTCAGAGACTCAAAGACCTAGAGTCACCAAATTTTGTACTTACGCTCGTGTATTACCTACGGTGGTAAAGTTTATTTCAAATATTTGTCACGCCCCCCTCCGCCTTCAAAATTTAAACAAATTCGATTTTCTTAAGGACTATAATAGCTAGAGACAACAAATTTGATATGAATAATCGTTTAGTAAGCCCGCAGACATCTGTTGTTTAAAAAATTTGCCACGCCCTCCGCACCACAATTAAAACCAAACCGATTTTCTTCAAGACTATAATAGCTAAAGACTATTTCTATAGAAAAAGCCTACATTGTTGCTAGTGTTTTTCTTATAAAATTACTTAAATAATAAGTGCAAAAAAGTCGGGACTTCAAATTCGAGAGGGAGAGTGGCTAAATTTGTGTAGCGTAGGATGTGATATCAAGAGCATTATTTATTTAAGGTTTTCATAGTAAAGTAGATTTGAATTCCTAGTTAGCTCCTAGAGGATCTCAAAGAGTACTACATGTGGAGTCATTATCCCATCATGTCATTAAGCATCACGTATCCATCTTTAGGACATAAATGCAAATAAAATATGCATGGAATGGAACACATAATTTTCAATATTCGCTTTGTTGACCATTCAAAAGGATTTTGAAACAAACACATCACTTCAAACTGAATCAATTTTTAAATACTTTCACTAGGCAGGATTCCCTAATAATACTGATTAAAGGATTTCCAATCAGCATTTGACCTATTTACGAGATGCGTGCCAAACCAAAAATCACTTCACTGAGTAAGATTTCAATTGTATTAACTTGTTGTTTTTTTTTTTTTTTGCATTTTATTGAGCATTTATAACTAAAAACACTTAATTAAAATTGCCAGCGCGCGCATATTCCAAAGTCCATTAACACACAAGTCCATTTACGGGTTTTAGCAGTTGCCGTCAGTTATCCATTGGTAAGCCATCGGACAGCACTTAACCATAGTAGGAGTAGGGGGAAGCATAGTAGCCGGAATAGGCATAGGGACTGGCACCGTAATAGAGCTGTGGAGCTGGGTTCGGATTGGCCACGGGAATGGGTGCGGGAGCGGCACGGGGAACTGGAACCGGAGCTGGATTGGCCAAGGCAACGGCAAAGAGGGCAGCGAAGAAGACAACCAACTAAGGATTAGAATTGAATTAATTAAAGTCCTTTTTGCACAAAATCCTCGAAAGTGTGTGTCCTGTCTCAACTTACGAGCTTGAACATTTTGTTGAGTTTTTTGAGTTTTGCTTTGATGTTACTGAAACACTTGCTATTTGTGGTTTGATGCTGTTGAAGGCAAATCTCAACGTTTATATAGCCAAGCCTTCCACCCAAATACTGCTCAGAACAAAATGAAAAAACAAAATAAACAAACCCGATCCGATTCTCATGACTTATTTATGAAGCCACTTTCTGGACTCATGACAATTTTGTGCCGTCATTTTTCGGTTTTGTTTTGCTTGATAGTTTTTTGGGGCAAACCAAAGTAATCCATTTTGGCGCATTCTAATGACTTCTTAACTTTCATTAAGCATTTGGCAAATTCTCGTTGAGGGAATCATTTTACTTGATTGTGCTATAAAACTGACCTTCAACGTGATGGCTATTTTGATTTTTGAACAAATCAGACAAAATTCTCAATACGCTCATTGCATATTAATTGGGCAACAAAGGCTTAAACATATTCCAATGGGGGAACATTTGAAAGCAATTTATCTGATTAATGATTTGTAGACAAATTGTTGAAACGTATGGAATACCAGACACAAAGTGACACAAGCGACAAAAGACTTAACGAAAGTGTCGATAATAAACTATCAAGCAGAAGCTTATCAGAAATGTATGTATTGTTTAATTAATAATAATGCTGACCATTAGAGTAAAAGACATTTGACTTTACATTTGGCATTTAATGCATTCATAAAAATAAATTGGAGAATATATTCAATTGGCACAGAGAATGCGGATGAACAGGATATCCACCCCGACAGACGCAAAGGACCTTGAATGGTTCGATTTCAGTCTTTTTTTCCAAAGGACACATTTTAAACTTAAAATAAATGATAGATATTATCAGAATCTTTGACAATTAACCTGCAAATCAAATTTAATTTCTAAGCATCTGGTTTTTTTTTATTTTTGTCCAAATTATGCTGAACAAAAATAATGGATGAATACATTTTTAAATGTTTCATGAAATACTTTACAATAAGACAAAAAAATAATTAAAAAATATTAGATTTAAGTGTATAAGGAGTTAGTGTCAATTACCTGTAAAAGGCCATTAAAAAAAAGGAAACGAAAATTAACTGGCAATGGAATTAAAAACCAACAGATTTTCGTCACACAATTTTTTTTAGTACTCCTTCTGCTACTTAAAAACTGTTTGAATGAACTCTTAGCTAGGAATTAAAAATGTAAGAAAACAAAAATAAATAAATCAAACTAAGAAACAATTGTTTTTCAATATCATTTCAATAAAGAAATGAATTAAGACATTTTAAATACTCAAAGTTTTATGAACTTCAATATTGATCTTATTTAAAGTAATTAAAAAATTTAATGTAATGTAAGAAATCAGTTAAATAAGTTCTTAATTGCAAACGGCTTATTTTACTAAACATTTGAATTTTTCCTATTTAAAATAAAAAAGTTTTCACTTACTTTTACTTAGCTAATTTATTGTTTATATGCAAATCGGTTTATACTATGTATAAAATAATTAAATGAAATTGGCAAGTGAAGTAAAGGTTTTGATAACAGGATTTAAGGATTAAGCAAATTGCTAATTAAATTCTTTCTAGCTTAAATATAAGCATAATTTTTTAATAGGTATTAAGAAAAGTATTGATCAAGTCATATATACTTAGTATTTGAAAAAGTCTTCACAAAGCTAATACGAACTTAGTTTGAAGTGCTGTTAATTGAATTGCAAGGCAATTGGTTCCAAAGTCTGTGCAAAGTTATTTTTAGAGTCAAACCATTTGTGTTGACAAAATAAATTTCTATAGTTATATGAAACAATATCGTATTATATACATATAATGTCTTTTCATTGATATTGAAAAGTGCCACCTCATATTTGCTGAAACGCAAAATCGATCTAAACAATCTGCCGCTGGCCAAAACTGACAACAAAAAACATCTGGTTAAAAGTAAAAAGTGAGTTCGAAGAAAAAGAAGAAAAAAAAACAGCAAGCAAAAATGAACTGGGGAGTTGGTGGGTGGGTGATTGGTTGGTTGTTAGGAGGGTTATACAGTGAGGTAGTTGAACAACAACAACAACAACAAAGTACAAACGGACGTTAAATGATGATGTCGTCGCTATATACTGTGCAAACGGATTAAGAAACAATATGTTTTTTCTTTTTTCTTTTTTTTTTTGTATATATTGTCTGCTAACGATTGTGGCAAACGATTTTGACTGCCATTAGGCGAACGCGTTAAGTGAAATAATGAAGCAATAAACTCGTCTAACGAATGCATATTGAATATCAAAACGGAACCAAGCCACGTTAGTGCACTCACTCATTGCGATGACGGCACACAATAAACGTTTTTTGAATTGACAGTGGCTGAAAGAGATAAAGAGAGTGTGGGACGGAGATAGTAGAGGAGGAGGAGAAAGGTGAAGACTGAAGCTAAGCGGCTTATTGCCACCCATCTATTTTAGCAAACTGTTTGTCAATTTTTTTTCTCTCTCTCTTTTGATTTTTGCAAATCTAAAACCAAAAAAAAAAACAAAACAAATTTAGTCTTGTGCAGTACAAAGACTTAAGGTCATCAGGGGCCATCACAGAGAAGTTGGCTTAATATGATGAAGTAGGCAAATAACAAATTAGTGAATCTTCTTTTAAGTGTGTATGTATGCAGATATTGATTAGTTCTTTATCACTTTTAACTAATACCAACACAGTTTTATTTTAAAGCATCTTAAACTTTCAAATGTTATCTATGAACACTTAGAAGAATATTTCAGGATGGCTTCAAAAGATACGTATCTAGCTCTCCAAGTTTAGATTTCTAAAATTTCTTCTGTCCTGATATTGAAACACTTAAGAGGATTTCATGGTTTTGCTATACTAAGTACTTTCTACTTGACCTAAGTTACAAAATTAATTTTTTACTTTACCTATATATGGAAGTTAGCACACGCGTTTCTCCACGATACGCCGACTCCTACAGAACAAGTAGAACCGTGCCCTGCACCCCGACCAACTATGATGCAGCAAGACAAGACGCAATACCAGAAACTGCTGAATGAATTCCGGGTAGTATACCCGCCCTCATTAAAAGTCACGTTGACAACCCACACATTCCATAACCTTAAGTACATTGTGACCCGTTTTAATCCACACTATCGACTTGTTCCATTAATGACTTCCTATACCTAGAGTAAGCACTTTAACTTCCTATCACATAGCATCAGCACTTTTCTATTCTTTGTAACCAACCCGTTTCTGCTAACTTCACCGGAAGAGCGACCTACTCTCAACATCGGCTCAACACCCTCTTGAGGTATATTTAAGGCTCCGGAACCAGAGGTACATTCTAGTAATAAACGAATTATAACTTTAAATCAAGCTTCTGTGTAATTAGTTTCATGGTAAACTAGTGGTTAAGGAAAGAGTCGTGTGTGTCATCTCCCATGTGTATCCGAAGGATCATGGCCACACCCCGACATGGAGACACGGATGATAGACTCGTAACTGGCTCCATAGCAGGGACCAGATTCGTATCCATGGACCAGACCCGTACTTAAGACTAGTAACTTGGATATATTTTTAATTAAGTAGCCATGGACCTTATTTTTAAAAGTCTAAATATGTCGAGATGGATACTATTTGTTCATTTCAGAAACTTATAAGGCCATACGATTGCTTTCAAAAAATATAAGATCCAAATTTTTATAAATTTTTCGTATAAACTATTTAAATAACATTTTAGTTAAAAAAAACGCTTTTAGTTAACAACCATCGTAAATTTAGCCATCTAATTGTATTATTCTTTTTATTCCAAAATCTGCTCTACTCTCCTTCTACAATGTCGGAAAAGGGCGATTTTGCTGCACAAAGAGATGTGTTTAAGTACGAGGGACTCCTCAAAGATGTATGCGATGACCGTGATTGGAGGGCTCCATTTTTTAGTTCTGAAACCACAAATGAAATTCCCGTGCCAGTAGAACATAGAGAGACGGAAGTTAAAGAATCGGAAAACTACTTCTTTTCTGGACGCTATATAACTAATGTCGTTAATACAACCCCACTTGAGGTTAAGAAATGCTTTTTAAAACCCAAAATAGTCAGTAACCTTTGCTTGGACCTACTGGCTGAACAGATGCTACGTAAAATATGCGGTCAAAATAATCTACATGATGTTATGGTTCTAATTACACCTATACACGATTCCAGTATTTCTGATCGATACAAAATGCATTGTTTTAACTTGAGCACGGAAAGACATTTGGGAGTGACCAGTTTGACAAGTCTGGAGCGTGAACTGATTGAGAATTATCACAGCTCGAAAAACTTTATTCTGCTATTTAGTAGCCATAACTTAAATCTAGAGGATTTGGTTAAAAAGCGTCCAATTAAAATGAAAATTTTTGGCACAGCAAAAAAACATTCGAAGACCGCCCTACGCTTCTTGTATCAGGGAGCTGCTGTGGACCTTTGCGTTCGAAGTTGCAAGGAAGTCGGTGTTGATGTTCGCAATTCCATTGATATCAAGGCACTGAAGAAACCCAAAATACGAGTGCATTCAAATCAGAAACCAACTTTCGATTCAATTAATTATACGGGTCTTTACAAGAGATATGGCCAGAAACATTGCCCTACTTCCTATTTGGCACAATATCGTCGCCTAGATTATCCTGGATTTGCAAGACGCGCATTCAAGCTAATGGTTCATCATCGTCATTGCGTAAACTTTGTTGCCGAAGAACGTACTTATTCTATTAAGTCAGTACAACAATGCCCTAACAACCTTAAGGCAGATCTTTTGGAATTTCAAAAGGAAAACGTTAATCTGGACAACAACAGCGAATCCAAATTAAAGGAGGTGGTTTGCGACTCGAATTCGGTTCGAAATATTAAAAAAACTGATATGTCAACTGAGGAAGCTGAGAATCCCAAAGAGACACCTAAAGCTATTAAGATGACGTTGCAAATGGCTAGAAAAATGAGAGCTGAATATGATCGGCAGAAAGCTCATACAGCTCGTGAAAGACAAATGAGAAACAATTTATTTAAACATAATGTCAGCGATATAGGTAAAAGCACTTCTTTGGAAACAAATATTACTAAAATGAATGCTACTTCAAAGGATAAAACAACATCATTAAGACCCTTAAGGAATAATTATTCAAAAGCTGCTCCCACAACCAAGTCTAATCATAAAGAACACAGCACTTCTATGAAAATATATAAAGCTCAAATTAATGGTAATGCAAAGGATCAATCATTATCATCAGGCATATCCCTTTTGGTAAGGGAAACTTATCAATCTGATCAATCATTATCATCAGGACTTTTGGTAAGGGAAACTTATTCAAAAGCGGTTAAAACTAGCACCAGCCAGCCCATTTCTAAAGTCCAAAGCACTTCTATGGAAACATACAAAGGTGAAAATGAGAAGGATCAAACATCATCATCAGGACTTTTGGTAGGGGAAACTTATTCAAAAGCGGTTAAATCTAGCACCAGCCAGCCCATTTCTAAAGTCCAAAGCACTTCTATGGAAACATACAAAGCTGAAATGAATGAAAATGAGAAGGATCAAACATCATCATCAGGACTTTTGGTAAGCGAAACTTATCAATCTGATCAATCATTATCATCAGGACTTTTGCTAAGGGAAACTTATTCAAAAGCGGTTAAATCTAGCACCAGCCAGCCCATTTCTAAAGTCCAAAGCACTTCTATGGAAACATACAAAGCTGAAATGAATGAAAATGAGAAGGATCAAACATCATCATCAGGACTTTTGGTAAGGGAAACTTATCAATCTGATCAATCATTATCATCAGGACTTTTGCTAAGGGAAACTTATTCAAAAGCGGTTAAATCTAGCACCAGCCAGCCCATTTCTAAAGTCCAAAGCACTTCTATGGAAACATACAAAGCTGAAATGAATGAAAATGAGAAGGATCAAACATCATCATCAGGACTTTTGGTAAGGGAAACTTATCAATCTGACCAATCATTATCATCAGGACTTTTGCTAAGGGAAACTTATTCAAAAGCGGTTAAAACTAGCACCAGCCAGCCCATTTCTAAAGTCCAAAGCACTTCTATGGAAACATACAAAGGTGAAAATGAGAAGGATCAAACATCATCATCAGGACTTTTGGTAGGGGAAACTTATTCAAAAGCGGTTAAATCTAGCACCAGACAGCCCATTTCTAAACTCCAAAGCACTTCTATGGAAACATACAAAGCTGAAATGAATGAAAATGAGAAGGATCAAACATCATCATCAGGACTTTTGGTAAGGGAAACTTATCAATCTGATCAATCATTATCATCAGGACTTTTGCTAAGGAAAACTTATTCAAAAGCGGTTAAAACTAGCACCAGCCAGCCCATTTCTAAAGTCCAAAGCACTTCTTTGGAAACATACAAAGCTGAAATGAATGAAAATGAGAAGGATCAAACATCATCATCAGGACTTTTGGTAGGGGAAACTTATTCAAAAGCGGTTAAAACTAGTACAACCAAGCCCATTTCTAAAGTCGAAAGCACTTCTATGGAAACATACAATGAGAAGGATCAAAGATCATCAGGACTTTTGCTAAGGGAAATATATTCAAAAGCGGTTAAAACACGCACAGCCCAGGCCATTTCTCGCAGCGTTTCTATGGAAACAAACATAGCTGAAATGAAGGAAATTGAGAAGGATCAATCATCATCAGGACTTTTGGTAAGGGAAACTTATTCAAAAGAAGTCGAAACTCCCTCAAATAAGTCTATTTTTACATCAGAATTAAGTTTATGTCAAAATATTTATGGCGAAGACTTTGCAATTAATTATCCAACTCTTCAAAATTACCTGGCACGCAGTGAAGATACCTCCATGATGGATTCTCAGCCTGATAGTACTACTTCCAGTAAGCAATTTTATGAAGACAATATTGTGGAAGACTCAATTGGCGTTAATTACCTATCTTCATGTGGCGAAATTGCTTCTCCATTTGTAGAAAATATCCTGGTAAGCAGTGATTCTACCTCTACGACGGATTCTCAGCCTGATGACAACTCCAACATAATGCAAATAAATCAAGGCAATACTGCAGACGAATCAATTGGCATTAACAAAAACTCATTAATAAGTGCCAAGAGGGCTTTTCTTAAAGGAGAACTCTCAACACTAGATCTCAAACGATCATTTTCTCTTTTTAGTAGACTTATTGAGAGAATTAATCATAATTCGTGTCCGCTTGATGAACATCTCATACTATTTTTCAAGTTTGCCGACTTGTTGTCCTTAAAAATGTTCGTGAGAAAAGAATGCAACTGGCCGAGATGCTCTGCAACCAATGAACCGCGTTGTCGAATTGAGTGCTTTGCATTTGATGACCAGGAGAATTACATTACTTCCATAGGACTACTAACGAAGCAATTGAAAATGTTAATGGATTTATATCCAAATGTAGTAAATAATATAAAATATATTAGTGATGCATTTGTCCTCACCGCTATGCCAAGGACTCTAACGACTTGTCTAAAGTCTTTACTGCACAAAAACATTTATAATTTACTGGCCGAGCTTACCTATGAGTGGGTTCAAGAACCGAGTTCGGTTTGGAAAATCTCACGGCAATTGGAATTGGACAAGCTTCGTGATAAACAAGAACACCAAAGTCTTATTGATTTGATTACAAATTCTTAGTTAACAAAATTGATAACGTTAAATGTTTTAAAATTTAATATTGATAGAAAATAAATTTCCCCCAACGAACAGTTAAACTCAATGTATGTAATTAAAACATCCCAAGACGAATAAAAAAAAAAATAATTCAAACTTAATCCGAACTTTAACTTTTTAAGGTTCTAAATGGGCTGGTGGCAATTTTAGGAATTATGCTTACGATAGACCAATTCTTGAATACTCAAATTACTTTAACCAATTTGTTTATTTGGTGCTCCATTCAAAAAATGAACTAAGGAGATACAAAAAAAAACTTTAAAACATAAGAAATATATGAAAGATTAAGATGATATTGGCTTGGAGCCAAACGATTAAGGAAAATAAGCAAGGAGAAATGATATTTTCACCCCTTATCAATTCCGAGAGTTTTTGAAATCTTTGCGCTCTCAAACAAAATAAAATAGTATATCGAAATGTTAAGTATCCCAATATTTGCAATCAGTGGATTTCAACCTATCGAATTTCGCGAAAATCTAGTAGAAGCAAAAGGATAATTGTACGTTAGGCGCGCCAAAGTGCTCGTGTCCCTGTAAGAATGAGTACAATTGTGTTGGTCCTATGAGGCATGTGAATAAAAAACGAAGCCTTTTTTAAATTTGTTCTAAAAAATGTTATTATACTTATTATACTTTCAAATTAAAGGCAAATTTAGTAATTTGCTCCTAGCTTTATTTTATCTAAGGTATGTAAGACTTAAAAATTTTGAAACTCCTTTATAAGTTGGTGACGGAGTTTATATCAAAATTTATTTCAGCTTTTTTATAATAACCAGCATTTCAAGTAAAGTTTATAAACCATAGAATAAATTTATATCGACGCATTGCTAAAACTTTGTATTTATTGTATAATTATAGCAAAGGAAACCTGTTTTCAATCACAGGCCAATACACACATGCTATAAACTCAGTTGCCATAAAAAAATTATAGAGATAAATGGCTATAAACTGTTCTACTAATGAAAGCTGCACTTTTCCCCTAATTTAAGCTAAATGAGAAGCTTTTTAGTCCGTTTACCCCTGGCAGGACATTTGCAACATTTCGAATATAAAAAATCAAGGGCAGGAGTGTTTGTTGCGTAGCAACATTTATTATAGGGGACACGGAAACTGTGTCAACATTGCGCCCAACCGAAGTTGTAAGTTTCCCTTTTCAGCCGCATGGACGAAAATAAAGGATTGCACAGGATAGCCAGAGACTTCAGTATATTTTCTGATTTCACTGTGATTCTAACGTGAAGCGGTTGAAAACGAATTTTATTCGCATTCCCTCACGATGATTGCGTAAACGTCGTACATTTTCGTAGGCATCCGGAGAGCAGTGGTTCCGTATCCTGTCGTCGGTAGACTCCGCTATGCACTTTCAGTCGAACTTCGGCGCCCGTTTGCAATGGATCTCTCGAATCGCGAGATGAATCCTCTATCTCTGTTGTAAACACAAATGTGAAAGCGGGAATTTAACGTGATTTTTTGCGTGTGAAGGACGACAATACACAACGAAGCAAACAGCACCAAGGACAATAGCAGAACAAAAGTTTGTGTGTGTGCCAAAAAGATATGTTGCCGGAAATGTTATCCTTGCCGTATCATACCACGCAACTCACAGTACTAGTCAAAGACCGAGTATAAAGAAAAGGCGAAAAACGGCAAAATACGAAAGAAAAAAGCAAAACAAGCGCAAAACGGAACAAAATGATGGTTTTGGCATTGCCCATGACGATGATGTCATCCTTATGCTTTTGTCATCCTAGCCAAGTGAAAGTGTTGTTGTTGCTGCTGCCGCTTTTCCGGCCATGTTAGCTCTTGGTGGCACATGAGCAATCATTGCGGCCTCAGACATGTAACTGTGCCGTTTAATAATCAAGTGCAAAAAAAATTATATAAAATAAACAAGAATCGAGTGATAAGCAACAAAACAAACTCTCACACAATCGGACAAGTTAAATTAACCATTAAGGATTACTTCGTCCAGCGTAAACGAGCCAACAGCTTAGCGAAACAACAATTAAAAACGGCAAAATAAGGACTCGGAATAAAGCTGAGAAATGGATATTTTAATGCCATTCTGTCCTATCACCCTCCTGCTACTCCTCTCCCATAATGGTAGGAAAATTGAAAATGTGCCATTTAGCTTAGTTTGCAGTTCTTTATTTTTACAGCAAGAACAATTGTTGTATTCTTTTTAATTGATTTTGCTTGTCTCCAATTTTAGTCTACAATCTACATATACCTTTACATGCATATATCTAATGGATGTCACCTAAAAACGATTTAAAATAACATTTACCTTATACAAAATGTATGCGCACTTGTTTTGTCTTTGACATGAGAATATTAAATTAGTTACTCAGGCTTTGTTCGGAACAATGTCGACTACAAATGCAACCAAATACACCAATTATCTAGTCAGCATCTTAAACTACTGTGAAAAGGTTTACCTTTGATAATTTTTGCTTATTGTCCATTAAATAAATAAATAAATTAATAAAAAACCAGAGGGCCGGGGTTAACTTCGACCGCGTCGAAGTTTGTATACACTTGCAACTGTTTTGGTAATTCTTTGCTTACCCATAGCCATCAAAGTGTAAAAACGTTTTATCCAAAAAGTCTAATGTCTGCGAAAGAACGGTCTACAATCTTAGCATAGCAAATAACAAAGTATTGATCAAGTCACTGTTTTCCACCGATCGTTCCTATGGGAGCTATATAATATAGTCACCCGATCTTGATTTAATTTGGCACAGTTGTTTACAAGTGTTATAAACTCACCAATATGGAATTTCACGATAATAGCTGAGAAAATAACGAAGTTATTGAGAAAAGTCACTGTTCGTGACTTTGCCGTTTGTATGGGAGCTATATGATATAGTGGTCCGATCCGGTTGAATCCGAGATATACAAACTGTGCAATATATACAAGCCTACATGCAAAATTTCAGCCCTGTAGCTCTAACGGTCTAGGAGGAGTTCGCGTCGATCCAGACGGACGGACGGACATGGCTATTTGAACTCGTCTCGTCGTGCTGATCAAGAATATATATACTTTATATGGTCGGCTATGCTTCCTTTTATGCTTTGCACACTTCTGACCAAAATTAATATACCCTTTTAGCAAGGGTATAAAAAATCTAGTTGGTTGACAGTTTACTGAGTACTATAAATACTTTTGACAAGCGGATGTAGTAATCTATCTTTTTCTTCTTAAATTAAAACGCATTTTACGTAGACCTGTTATCTATTGAAAAACAACAACTATTAAGCTCTTTTTAAGGGCTTAAGGAGAATTCGATCAACATACTGTTCCTTCAGATCGAAATTTCATGGGTCTTTTTACTTTGCCACCTGTTAGAAGGGTTTAAATAAGAGTACACAAAAATCCGCACGAGCGAAGGTAGATGGGTTATACATATATGCGAACCATTTATAATAACATATAGTATATGGCGCAATGTATAATATTGTTTATATTTTTACAATTCCCTATTCTTGGGATAGATTTTCTTATTATGAACTAAGAGATACGAAATGCCTAACTAACCAAGTATTGTTTCATGTCAGTGTAATTATTTAAATAGTAAGATAATAGTTTAATATTATATTGACTTTTGTAATATCATTTTACTTATCAAATTATTAAAATTTTTAAATAAATATAGATGATATTAACAAAAAATTTTTTAAGAAATAAATCATAAATACATTTCTCATACTGATTTCGAAAATCATATTAATTATTGAAAATCAAAACATATGTCTCCAATCACCATAGCTCAGAAATGGAACCTTGCTTACCTTGCTTAGGTATATTATTACATTGCCCAAAATGCTGGCTTGTTACATTACTTCCGCCATTTGTGCTCCTTTCCAATCGACGATTCGAAAAACCATTTCAAAGCCTCACTCCTTCGGATTCTCTATTCCCATGGCAAACATCAAAAGCCAAATACTAGCCCTTACATTTCGTATATATGCAAAAGTAACATGTGCTCCGTCATACATCAAATTAAATTTAATAATATTTCATGAGTTGGCTGTGGCAAATTGAAGTAAATCCAATAAAAATTCAAATTTATCTAGTTTTTTTTTGGTACCTTTATACATACATGCTTTGCAGGTTTTTTGCCCTTTTAAATAGAGCGAATACTTTTCCTATGTGATTGTTGGTAACTTTGTGCATTGCATATCAATCAAATTGACGTCACAGCAAAATATATACATAAATGTAAGGCATGGATGAAAGAGAGAGAAAGAAACTTAACAATGGCAACTCAATTTGTTTTATTTTCACATTTGCCACACAGATCCTGCATATGAATCGTCTGGTTTTTATGCCTGCAAATAAAAAGAAAATTGTTTTTCATGGTAGAGCAGACAATTTTTAAAACAATTTTCACATTCACAAATACATCTGAAGAAAATTTCATATGTATGCTAAAAGATTGCTTTAACATGGTTAATGTTTAGCATTTAATTTATCTTTTATGTATGATATGTATGTAAGTAGGTATCTCCTTGGGCAATTTGTAGTGTTTCCGGGAAAAAGAAATTCACATTCCTTGTTATTTGTTCATGTAGGTCTAATGGTAGTCTTTATTATTCTTAAGAAACGTTTCATCTTTAAGCTGGCATGTGACTAATTTTTAGAACAGAGTTAGGCTTCCAGCACACATGATTCAGCCAGGCCCACTTTCCATTACCATGACATCATTTGCAACATTTTCACATGACGGCCAAAAATTTCATAAGTAAAGAAATATTTTTCTGAAATAAATGTGTGCTCTTTGTACTTGCAGGCTAAAATTTTCTTAGCGTTGTCGCTATAAATGACACAATAAATCACTGAGAATACAATTAACAATATCGGTTAGAGAATATCGAAATAAATTATACTACAGCTTACAATAACTATTTCTCAATAAATGTAAGCTTTTGGGATTTCGAAAATTTACATTCTTTTTTTTCAGTGGGCAAATAATATTAATTATATTATTACACACACTGCAATGTCTGGTAAATGCTTGAATTCCTTTCATGAGTTCTTCTTTCTTAGTATTAAATCCATTTAGAGCTCTTAGAAAAATTTGCCTACTTATTATAATCCTTAGTTGTCGAGTTGTCTAAATGGGCGAGCACTTCTTAGGCATCTTGAACAACTAAGGATCTCCGGTTTCGATCCCTGGGCTAATGTATGGGGTTGTCTTTATCAAAAAACGAAACATAAGTTTACTACTTAGTAAAGCCCAATCATGAACTGCCATAAATATTAATTATTGTCTCACGAAATCTAATACAAATGAGCTTTATCAAAAAAATGTATATATTTATATATATTATAATTTTTTCTAATTCATATAATTGGTAAAATAAGTTGTGAAAGTACAGAACAAATATTGTAAGCATTTTATAGTTTTTTACTACTACTACAAATGAAATAAAAGTTCTTTTTTCAGCATAAGATAGATTCAGATAGATTCGGATATCAGCTGAAACCAGTCTAAATATATACAGAAAATGTAGAACAAGTTTATACACAAGGTGGAATATAATTCTTCTACCTTTAAACGACTTATTTTAGCGGATGTTTATTACTCCCTTAATTATGATGTCAATTAAGGGCACAAATAGCGTAGAATTTTCTTTTATTAAGTCTTAACATGAAGCAACTTAGCTTCAGCTATGCAAATTTGCAGGTGTTGGCTATTTAACTTATTATATTTGGAAATCTCTTTCTGCTTCATAACATCATGACAACAATAGGCTTTACTTCCAAAAAACTGTAGATTATTTTTTTTTTTCAAGATAATAAATCAAAGAAATTGTGTCATTCCCATGTCAAGACCATGAATCGCAACTTTAATACGTGCAATATCTTAAGACATCGAGCCCCAAAGGAACCTTACAAGTGCGATCATAGAGAATGGGAAAATAAATATAATTTATTGTTTGGTGACATTCTTTTCTAACGTAAATGTAGGAGATAATATTGGTATGAGATACTGGCGACCTAATGAAGTCGTCAGTGCTTTATCTCCATGCAGCCATCTTTCCTTTTCTTTGCCAAGTGATTCCCGTCAATCTCAGGTTAGTTGAATCTAAGCAGGGCCAAGCATTTATTTGCATTTTTGGGGGGGGGTTTTGGGGTTTCCGATCATCAAAGTAAGATTTTAAGCATAGCAAATGTAGTCATTTCTGAGAGGGCAGTTTTTCAGATTGAGAGCCCAATGGTATTATGCCCAGAAGTCTCCAAGTATATTAGATTGAGAAGCTGAATATATAAAATTTATTTTGTCTGCCCTAATTACTTCCCCCTACCCCACAGTCTATATTGCTTTTACTATTTATATACGTATGCATAAATGTACAAATATATATATATATGTATGTATGTAGATATAATTCATTGTCAACGTTATCAATTTACCTGCTAATTGTTTTGTAAAGGACAAATTGCAGAAATAACAAAACTGCATTAAAAAAATATGAAATATTTAACACTTTTAAATATTAACAATTAAAAATAAAGAGAGTATAATTCCAACTGAAAAGATTTAAGCCTCATTCAAACTGAATAGACATGAAATCTCATATGATTCAATAAAGAGTTCTGCAAATTCATTAAACAAAAAAATCTATCACAACTTATTATTTCGATATATTTACATATCTACATTTGTCTTTGCATAAAATTACTTCATAACAAAAAAGAACTGGAAAATGCTTCAAAAATTTCTATCAATAGGACAATTATTTTTTTTCAATTACTATTCATTTTGAAAAATGAGGTCAAACCAAAACTGAAACAAAACAAAGGAAAAGCCTAAAAAAAACACACACACACGATATTTGCAACATGTTTTTATTTTCTATGGAAAAGATTAAATTACACATAAATTCGTTTCTCGTTTATAGATGAAATCCTCTTTGAAACACTCTTAGAACTCTTGCCCATATTCAATTACCAATAATTATTTTGGTCAGCTGTTGGTAGAGGTAAAATAAAAAAAAAAAAAAACATTGAAAAACTTTTCTTATCCCTTTCCAAATAGTTTCGGGTATTTATTTTCAATTTTGTCCGCACAAAAGCTCTCAAATTGTTTGACTGAAATTTTAGTCAGGCGCCAATCGAGGCGCTATCGGGAAGGGGTAGGGGCTGGGGGAGGAAGTTTTCGAGGGGTTTTTCTGAAAGGGTGTGCCTTTTTAGCGGAAAAAGCGTCGCGTGTTGGGAATTGAGGGAAAATGCATGCCCCGTGGGGGTCACAAAATGAAAACGATAAACCTAGAGGTCTCTTACATTTTTTTGGGGCTTTAATCAAATGAAAAAGATGTGAAAAATTTAAATCTTCCCTAACTTGAAGCCTGTTTAATTTCATTTTTAAAATATTTGCTTTGTCAAAGGTGCACCGAAATGTATGCTAGGAAAATTATTTTAATAGAATGCAAGTTGCCATGGCTAACTCATCCTTAGCCAGTTCCTTTTTGCTGTTGTTCATTAAACATAAATGCAAGTTACAGCGAAGGCATCTCTATTAAAAATGCATAAAGCAAACAAAAACACGAGCAACCTATGAAGAGAGAGAGAGAGAGAGAGTCAGAGTGAGAGAGAGAAAAAAAGAAATTTTATATTATTCACTGTCTTTGACGTTAATTAAATTTAAAACAAAAATTTAATAAAAAAGAATACGTCTTCTTCATAAAAGTTTTTTAGTTTTCGGAGCATTCAACGTGGCAAGGTTTTCCTCGAAATTCTCACAAACAAATAAACATCTTTAGAAGGCAATAAATTCGCAAATTAAAATAGGAGACAAATATAAAATATATAAATTAACGTGAAATCGATGGTTTAACTTAAATATCAAGTTTCATTAAAATAACTTTACAATTCAGAGCGAAAAGTTGATACAGACCGACGGACATGGCTATATCGACTGGACTTGGAAACCTTTTTGCCTCTGCGTTGCAAATGTTTCACTCATTTTATAATACCCTTTAAAAGGGCATAAAACGTAAAAAGGCTTTGTGTGTGACTAAATCTTTCTCTAATGACTAATCTTGAATCATTTTATAAGACAGCTTGATTTGGTGGCTTCATTGGAAAATAATGTATTTGTTAAGAAATCAAAAATTTAAAAATTACTACATAAATTATTTATCTTCCTAAAGACTCATTAGTAAACGGATCTATTCGACTCAATAAAAACAAAGTCTCTTGTGTCAAATGCTTTTAGAAGAAAGTCAATCGAATTTGAATAAATTTTAAAAATTAATATATGTAACTAATTATTAAATAGATACTATGTCTTTAAAAACAAAATAACTTTGAGTTTTCAGTTCGATTGCTTAAATATGATGTATGTAAATGCTGGTCGGGAAAACAATATGAACAGATTTGCTACTGCCGATTAAGAATAATTCTGTGAATAAACCAATTCTATATTTTTAGTGTCCCAATTTAGCTCGCTTCACGTTTAAGGAAAATAAATTCCAATAAAAGCGAACATTATCTGCTTAATAACCGTTAATGCTTATTATTTTAAAGTAACCTATATTGCTCCATTATTTTCTGTTTTCAACTGTGGATTTGGTTATTTATAGCATTTTATCGACTAGCCATGGCACTTAACACTCCTTTTGGCCATTCCATTGAAGAGTGATAAATTTAATTCGCATTCTTACTGTTTTTTCTTGCAGCAGCTGCAACTGCAGCAATCCTTGGTCTTGGTCAACTTGAGAGCGGCAACTCTTTTACGCCATTACCGCTGGCATTGCCTCCTCTTACCCTGACACCATCAACGCCATCAATAACGCATTTTGTAAATGACTCCTTCATCATTTTCTGCAAAACAGTACAAAAGGATATCGACACCAAGTGGCGTGATCCCAACGGCCAGCCCCGAGAGAATACCAAGGGGCGAGTGCACATTGAAAAGAAGACGGGTAAGTGAAAGGGCCAAGAGACACAGAGAACCAGCAAGAGAGATATTTATGGATAATGCCAGTTGATGTAGCCGCAGGAGGCTATGCAAAAGTATCCAGTCACATTGCGTCATAATGCCACTTGGAATATTCCATTTTCACTCTTTTTAAGGTTTGCTTGCCCTCGTCTTTGAGCATATTTCATTGGACGACAAGGGCAACTGGACCTGCGAAGTGAATGCGAATGCGGAGCGCGATGCTAAGAAATCCTTTGAGCTGCTTGTAAATCGTAAGTTGACTTCTCCATAAAAATAATAAGTATGAACGGCAAAAAAAAAAAAGAACTTCAAATAGTTGCACTGTTTGTACATGAAGCCAATTGCATAGACTACTTTTTCTTCTGGCAAAGGCCGACTCATGAATAAGATAAGCTCGTCCTACAATGCCAGTAAAACAGTTTCTCAAAGGAACAAAGAAAGTCCTTTGTAACTCTACAAACACAAAAAACGTAGCTACAGAGTGTTTCAAATGGATAGAATTAATTTTTAATGATGACTTTTTTTTTGTTTTAAGATCTTAAGATTTAATAGAGAATTTATTTAACATTATGAAGACCCTTTGGTTGGCTATATTATTATTATTTTTTGTTTATGTTATATCAGTTTTATACAAAAATTTCATATACAGTTTGAAGTTTATGACCTTTTATATTTATAATTTACATTTTTGTATAAGGTCTGATAACATATAATTGTGGAATTCTTTGGTAATTAAATGTTACTGTCTTTCAAAATACTTTTCTGTATACAAATGAACCAATACAAGCATTTTAGTTAAGTTTTGTTAAAAAATACGTTTTTTTTTTAGATCCCAAATGTTTAAATTTTTTAAGAGGCCCCCTCTTTGATAGTCATTTTTTGTAGATCCTAATAGTTTAAATTATAAAAGAAGACCCCTTCATAGATAGTCTTGTTATTAGCTATTTTCATTATACAACAGTATCATTTTATGCATGACTTTTTAGAAAATTTATTTCTATCCGGTTTATACAACATTTTAGCTTTCAGATAGATTGCAGTAATGTTGCATATCCAACTTCTATATTGTTTGCACCTCTTCCACTTTCTGTTAAGTGAAATTTATAATGTTTGGACAGAGCTTGCAGTAATTGTACTGGGGCTACATTTCAAATCAAACAGAGTTCAATCAAAATCGATAAAGAAATGATTTAACATGCGTAATGTAATGAAATATCCCTAGGGTCAAAGAGTCATCATAGTTTTAGCTCTCATTACCATATTGATTGGGGACTTGCTACGTTTGCAGCGTATATTTTGTGAACTTGGCAAACTGTTGGCGGTCCATCAATGAGACCATGTAAACAGATTGCAGTTATCTAACTATATCGTGACTAACTATTTACAAAAGTTGCTGCCATTGGTACCCTAAAGCAATTTATACAATTTCCTTCTTGTATCCACTACAACTACAACTGCCAATTGGCAAACACACAGAGAAAATCTCATTTGGCAAAACGGAGATGGTGCAATCGGTACGCGAAGGATTCGATGCCATGGTCAATTGCTTTGTCCAGGGAATGCCGGCACCGGAAGTCTCATGGCTGCACAATGGCGAATATATAAACAGTGAGTAGACAAAAGCAAAGAGGGAAGATGTCAGGGGCAAACTTGTTAACTATGTATGTGACTATTCTTGCAACTTGCCGCTTTAGCATCTTTTAACTCATCATCATCGAAATACAATCAACTGTCGACTGGACTGTACATCAGGAATGTTACTCAAACGGATGCCGGCGAGTATACATGTCGTGCGATGCGTATAACACCAACTTTTTCAGATTCCGATCAAATAACGATATTACTAAGGACACAACGTAAGTGCAATGCGGGTGCAATGTGGTGTTACACTCACACACACTCACATATCCAGACACCCATGAGGGCAAATGTCACTTGCCTGGACTTTCAACATTGCAGCAATTCTCCATGGTTTTGGGGCAACCCTTTTCTCCCACTTGGCTTTCCTTTTGGAAACTGGTCACCCGCATTTTTTCCCCCATTTTTTTGATACGTGCAACATTTTCTTTTTTATTTTTTTATTTTTTTTTTATTTGTGATAATATTTAATCTAGAATTTATTCTTTACTGCACTTGTTGGCAATTGCATTTTCGATTCCCCTCTACAAGGATTTCGTTCTGAAAATTGCCAAGACTTTGCAACAAAATCTTTTGCTGATAGCAGCTTAAAGTTATTTAAGCCATTCCTTTCTCTTTTACTCTGGACCATGCTTCGTTGGCTTTAATGAGATTTGGTGCTGCTCGAGCTGCAAGTGAATTTGATGTTGCCGTTGCCTTGAATCTTTTGGGGATTCCCACCAGATTCCCCTCGTATGATACCAATTGTCATGGTCAAGTGGCAGGAATATTAGGAAATAAAAAATATAAAAAATATGCAAATTATTGGTGCAAATGCAAATTTTAATTGACTTTGGGATTGGATTAAAGATGAACAAGTTTAAAGTTAAACTTGATAAATCTCTAGCATAATCTCTTACCTTTTGGTATCCTTTGACTAATGGATGAAATGTGACCATATCAAAAGGACTAACATATCGTTTAATCAAACACATTCAGTTTCAGTGCCTCCATGCAAATAAGATTCAAAGACATAGTGGATTTCTCTGTTCATCTTTTTAGGGATGGGGCTAGGAGTGGAGTTAAAATGTATACTTCTTTAGTTCGTGCAATTGAGTTGCCGTCAAAATTTTACTAATGACTGCCTGCTATGGTTTGAGTGTTCCAAAGACCAACATAAACCAAACTGGGCAGCTGGGACCTAAATGTAAACAGCATCGCATGGAAACCCAAACTAATTTGTTGCCCAGCAGCAGCAGTTAAGAGTTGGAAGTGGAGATGAATCAGGAGCGCAGTAGTCCAGATGAAATGCTGTAATATATATATGTTTGCATTTCCTCAGCAATAAACTCCAATGAGCCACAGCGGCGACGACGACAACGACGAAATGCTAAAATGTACTATTAGTTTACGCTTCAATGGAAGATAGAAAAGAGTCTAGGGAACTGACCGTGTGACAGTGGTTCAGTGGTGCATTTTTTTCACTTTCTGGAATAAAATCTTATTGGTTAAAGATTTCGAAACCGGAGATATACGACATCTTATTTTGGCTATTAGACATATTTGCCAGCCATCAAACCAAAATAATCAAGTTACAATGCTGAGCTTATTTTTTATTAATGGTCATAAAATTTTGATTAAATTTTTATTGTCCCAGTTACGATTTTGGGTCCAAGACATATTTTTCATTGATGCTCGTCAAAGCCACTAAAAAAAATTTGTGCTGTTGATAATTGAATCTTCAGGCCGTACCATTTCTTTCACGCTTCAACCAGTTGGGAATTACAAATGAGTTTAATTGAGCAAAAAGCTGGATTACAATTAGACTATGTAAAGAATATATATATACAGTAACGAGCACATGTGGAGAAAAATGCCTTAATCGATTCCAAATTTTTACCAAAAATCCATTAATAATATATAAATGGAAAAACAAAACATTTTATTCATTATTTTCTCCTTAGCTCGAATAATCCAGAAAAAACTTAAAAATGAGCAAGTATCAACTTTTGCTCGTGTAACAAAACTTATAGATAAATGATTTTTTTCAATACTTAGTCCAAAGGCATTTGCCTTTAATCACGCTATCAACGGTCTGGGCATACTCTCCATAAATTTTTGTATCAATCCGTGCAATAAAATGCTCCATTCCGCTTGGACTCGACTCCAAAGCTCGTCCATTGTCCTTGCCGGAGTATCGTAGTGCGACAGAGCCCATAAGTTTTCGATCAGATTTAGATCTGGGCTTCCAGACGACCACTGCATTATCAGAAGAATTTGATTTTCGAACCATTCATTTACAATTTTGGCCGTGTGTTTCGGATCGCCACTACTCGGAACTCAACCTTGGCGGTGTCTATACCAACCTGGTTAAAAAAGGCTGTTTGTGGACAATATGAAGACATAGCCCAACTACCTAAACTAAAGAGTATTCACATTTATGGCATATCACAGAGATTTAACGTTACCAAAATCTTCGATCAACTGATACTTTTTAAAGCCGAGCAATTGGAAGATTTGAAAATTAATGGAGCCTCGACTATTACTAAGCAAACACTCATGAAAATTGCAAAGTTAAGTGGATTAAAGATTAAAGCGATTCTTAACTTAACTTATGAGCCAATAGACAACCACGGCCTTAAAAACAAAACTCGTGGTATAAAAAGATCGTAATGGTAGGATTGGGAATTCATGATGTGGGGGCCAATAAGATTCGCAGCGGTTTTTCGATGGGAGTTATATGTGTTAAGATATGAGGAACTACCTTTGCAATACGCTAACACAACGTCATTTTGACATTGACAAAATTTAAATCCTGAATTGTAATCCTAATTGAACATGCTGAAGTATGTTAAGCTTGTCTGCAATTATTGGAATGCAAGTAAAATGACAAAATGTAACAAAAAATTTATTATATTGAAACCACTGTGCAATGGAAAATTGCAAAGGTTAAATAGATGCAAGCTAAAACGAACAAAAACTGTAACTGATGTGCCGTGTGCGGTGTCAGTGGGGAATTTAACCAAGGGACAAAGACAAAGGGTACCCAATCTCATTTCACTATCTAAGCCTGCATCGTGAGAGTGTGTGTGTGTGGGTGTGTGTGCTGGTGTGAACAAACAGAAACCAAGTAAAACTGGTCTAAAACCATGCGGGCTTAGAACTCACACAACTCAACTCTTTCACCAATCTTTCTCTCAATCTCTCGCTCACACTCTCTTTCTCTCTCTCTGTCTTATTCAGACAAGCCACATTGGTTCTACAACGAAACACTACCCGTACAGTATGCCTATGTGGGTGGCTCTGTCAATCTAAGTTGCGATGCCATGGGCGAGCCACCGCCATCGTTCACCTGGGCACATAATGGCAAGGGTATTGTCGGCTTCAATCATCGCATCTTTGTTGCCGATTATGGCGCCACACTTCAACTGAATATACGCAATAACACTCAGTTTGGCGACTACAAATGCAAGGTGGCGAATCCTTTGGGCAGTATAGACCGTGTTATCAAATTGCGACCGGGGGCCAAGCCCCTTGGACCAACACGTTTTCAAATTAAACGCTATCATGCCGATTCCTTCGAGTTGGAATTGCGTACACCGCGTATGACAAACGTATCGGATGAGATGCAAATCTTTGGTTATCGTGTGGCATATATGAGCGAGAATGAATTCAAGTATAGTGCCGGCAATTGGAGTTATGCCAAGCAAAGAGACTTTTCATTTCATCGCGGTAACATGTCTAGAAATCTTTTAAGCTGCAACACTTTCCCTTATCTTTTGTTCTTTCTTTTTTAGGTCAACGTTTCATCATTTCGCATCTGCAGGGCAATACGACCTATTTGATGCGAGCCGCCTCCCGCAATTTGGCCGGTCTGAGTGATTGGAGTAATGTGAAAATTTTTGCCACAGCAGCGGCTTCCAGTTGGCTATACACATGCTGGTGTCACTTGGTATTGCCATTCATTGGGTTTATATTGATTTGGCATTAGATTTTGTGATTGATATATATATTGATTCATCTTTGTCTTGGTCGTCATCTAAATCTTGGTCATACCCAAATAGATCTTAGTTCCTGTTGCTGTTGGTCTTTGTGTAGTTTACGTTATCAATATTATTAATATTCTTTTACATTATATTATATTATGTATCTTCTGTGATAAGAGTTTTTGTGTGCAATTCACTTATAACTTACCCCAAAGAAGAGGATGGATAGACAAGAAGAAAAATGCTTTGATATTTTCTGCCTATTGCCAACATTTTAGATGCCAAGAATTTTGCTGACTCCTTCTTCATTTCATTCATCGATTTTGTACGTTTTATAAAGCAGAAAAATACGAAAAACAAAAAAAAAACCGAAATGTTTATAGAGAAATCATAACATATACATATGCATTGTCAAACTCTACCTTATAGTTAATATATATATATATAAAAAAGAAAAGCCTAATTCTATCATACATAAATGTTGTTCAAGCAAAAACTAAGCCATATAGCAATTCAGAATTTTCCACATAGCATAAAGCAATGAACATGAACCCCAAACACAAAAAAAACAAACTCACTTTGATGAATTTTACAAAAGTCCAAACTAATATTTACGAAAAAGAGAGAAAAAATAAAAGTAAATGAAATGCATATGCGAAAGTAAAATATTGAATAAAATAAAAAAGAAAACACGAAAAAAATGAAAGCAAAGGCAAATCAATAATAGAAATGGATTTAACTTAGCTTAATTGAAATGGTAATTTTGAAATGAAAATGTAATGAAAAATGTGTTTAGCTGGTAAGCCGTGCGTATGGGTAATATGAAAATAAAGTCAAATGAATGTGTACAAGACAAATAAAAGCATATCAATTCAATTTGGAACTTAAAAAGGTAAGTTATACGATATATATGTAAATATTCTGTTGAAACTTTGTAATAATTGTAATAATTGAAATAAATGTTTAGAGGATTTTAGGGGATTTACAAACATTGGCAAAACATTTGCTCAACTTTACATAGTTAAAACATTTTCCATGCGGTAGAAATTATGAAAAAAAAATAAATAAGAACAATATTTTTCATATATGTACATATGTATATGTACATGTAAGTAAATGAAAAAGTACTTGAACAATGGAAAGTTAAAAGACATGAATAGGGAATTCCGAAGAGAAAGAAAATAACCCAATTTTCATTCGTTGAATTCAAAATATGAACTAATTTTATTTACAAAAGTACGGAGTTTATATAGGATTATCTTAGGCTCTAGTAGGTAACAATTGTTCTTAGAAGATCTTATTTTAGACTCACACCCACATATTCGGGGGTTGAAAAATTATTATTTTGGGCACATCGTCGGCCACTTGACATCCTGTCCTTGTGATCTTTTGGGTTAGTTTAGAATTACAAGTGTTTTCTCCCACACCGAGTGTGGCAGATTGTAATTCTAGTCATATGCTAGGTTAGTTGTTTGGTACAAAGGTACAGTTGTATTGTATTTTCTTTAGTGCATCTGATTTGGTGAAGCCAGTTCAGATGAACACCATGTTTATTCTTAAACAGATATTTAAGTAGAGATCTGAATTAGAAGCTAACTAGCTTAAAATATTTAATATTTAAACATGCTTTCTACATGCTAATTCAATGACTTGAAGTCTGTAAGGTCTCTTCAAGGTTGTTCGCACTCTAGAAAGAGTAATTGCTTCGCGGTTTAGAAGCAATTGCAATACTGGAAAGTACCTATATATAGTATATACATAGATCTTTTCACATATAGCAGCTTCTTTCTTAGTATTTTCGGAAGCAGATGTTAGGAATTTGGCCCTCATTTTGTGAAATCGGGGGATTTGTGTTTGGAAAATAGGCACCCAAGAGTAGACTATAAAAAGTTATTAGCATTTTTGTTGTACTTTTTTAACAGATTTTAGAATATCCTGTTTAAGAAAAATTTATTTTGTTTGAAAATATTACTAATAAGCAATTTGCTAGATGCAAGAGATTCCAATAATTCTTTAAACTTAAAAAGCCAATAAATTCTTCGACTCCCAAGAGTATTCTTTTGGGTTCAAATTTAATCCATTTGTAAATTTGATCAGCAGCTACACATAGTGAACTTAAAACACATTTTTATGGCCCTAATATTAGCTCTGCAAAAGGTAATGAAATATATTTCTAATATCTAGGTGAACAACATAAAATAATACTAATATTTCACACTAAACAAAAAAACTTAAAAAAGAGCCAAACCTTAATAAAACTAGCTTGGTAAATGCTAAATTTTTAATGGTAGCCTAAGACAACACTTTACTAAATTACTAGTCTTATCTACTAAGTATAATGGCAACTATATAATCTTTTTTCGAAAGTATAAATATTTACTTCGAATGTCATTTGAAAGTAAAACAATGCTAATTTTAATCAGTACAACAAATCTTTCACTTCTCTCGCCTCATAAAATCTGAAACATGAGAAACGCGCTGCGTTAAGGCTCATTTCTTATGCCAGCCACGAGGGCCAATTACAAACATTGGGAGTCTGTCTGTGGCCAAAAGGGGGTAAGAAAGAACGTTTGGCAATAAAAACGGGGCCATAATAAACTAGCTCATAAAAGTCAATAAACTGTCAAATGGCAAAACATTTACATCACTTAAGTATAAATCTGTGAAAAAGAAGCCCCAACCTTGTCGTCAGAGTCAATGTCAGTGACTTATATTACGTATACGCCACAGGACACATGAATGGACATTTCGCTTGCCGCTTTCAGTCACCAGTCACTCGGCTACCAGTTCTCTGTTTTCCCAATTCTAGCGTCTCTTATGGATTGTGCATCCACCCAGAGCCATTTACATAAGCCCAGAGATTCGCTCAGCTATAAATGATCATTAACGCAATCGGGCGTAATAACTTATTGTGCTTTATATATAAATATATATATATGCTTTTTGTAAAGCCAAAAAAATGTTACGGTTCAATGCGATTCCGGCCGCAAACGTGACAACGAAAAAAAATCAAGGAAATTATGGCGTAAAATAAATAAAATCTGTACGCTGCTTCTCAACCAATTCATTGGGCAAATATGTGTGGGTGTATATACGTGTTTGTAGGTGCCACGCCCACAAGACAAACAAACACAAACAGACACACACCCACTCACTGTTGACTGCATGTGTAACCGTAGATTATTAAAACACAATTTATTGGCAATTTCCTGTGCAGGCAACTTCACGGCTTTGACTCCCATCGCGACTCTGACCTTTTTCTGCTTTTTCTGATGCTCTTTCACTAGGCCAAAATGACAAGCTTCCAGAGTCCGATGGCCAAGAAATTTTAATCCCATCAGCTCTTCGAGCTTACGCTTTTAAGGCAATGAAAATGTCTGACACTCAAAGTGTGGCATACTTTCAGGAGCATCAATTATTCTGCATAACTTTCGTGTTGAACAATTTTAATACAAGCATTTGAATTAAATTTCTTATCAATATTAACATATATCTAGATATTTTTTACAAAAAATCTATACCATTTCTATTAGTTTATATTTGTGAATTTAATTTAGTAAATAGCAACCAAATTTAAAATACTTCTGAGTAATATAAAATATTGTTTTTTCGAGCAGTTTATATACTAATTAGTTAACTCATTTTGTAATATTTCTGTAGAAACAATGATTTTATATGACTTAACACCAAATGTAAATTAAATTGACTTCAGAGGAAATTTAATAGATTTAATTTTTAATTCATGAGAAATATGTAACTCCCGAGTCCATGTCCCTTTAATAGCTTCTGGTCTAAGGATTTTAGCTAGCTCGTCAGTTTCATTTATAGAAAAATTTCTTATCAATCTTGAAACTATTACGGTCCATGCCACCGATGAAATCACTAACTTATCTTAGTTACTATGTAGGACCATTTATTGATTGATTCCCCAAATTTGATTCGATATCATATCACGTCAACTTAAGGCATATGCGTTACAATAATTTAACCTTTATATCAATATCAATTTTTTTTCAGTGAGTTTTTATTAGTCAAAGGCAATTTTTTTAATAGGGTAATGTATTTATTTCATTGTAACATACTCTTTAACTTTATTTCCTTTTCAAAATCAATGAAATAATACAATTTCTATTTTCTAAATTTAAATTGTCTTTGTAATTCAGCAGCGAAATATCGATTCATAATTTTCTTTAAAAATTTCGCTTTTAGGCATAAATAATCAATAAACAAAGTATAAAACTGAAGAATAAATTAATAATTTTTTATTGATAATTAACATATTTTAAATTTATTTGGAAGAGTGTTTTTAATTTAACAAAAAATAAAATTCCAGGTGCTTTCACATGAACAGAAAATAAGGTAAATATTTTCTGTAATAATTTAACAACCGAAAGCACAAACGTATTGTTAATTTTGAGCCAACTTACGAAACAGCCAATAAAAAAAATTATATTATTAATAAAAAAAAACAAAAACAAAGAGTGCTTAAGTCAACTTGGAATTGCGATTGCTTGGGAATCCTTTTTCATTGTTAAAACTGTCAGTCAATCAGACGTGCATACCGATATCTTCCATTATTTCTGATTATTTTGCTGGCCATTGTGCGTCTTTTGGTTGGCAATTAATGGTTTTTCACTGATAAAATATACACATATACGTGCTATATATAGAGCAATGGCTATGGTAGTCCATTGATTGCTTAAACAGAGGAGAGGTAAGACGAGCAGTGGATAAAATGGAAGAATTGGTAAACATTATTACCTGCCCATCAGGGGCAGACAGTTAGTTTGCTTGGCCATTCAGGCAGGCAACCATTCATCCACCCACTCATTCAACCACTTTGGCTATCCATTGAATGCCCTACTCTACCCACTACCATATACCGTAATCGTTTCGGTTTATTTTAATTAAAATTTACAATTAATATTTAATGAGTCGGGCAAGTGACATCAGCAGCACCAGCACTATAGATGCAGCATGATGCTGATGTGCATCAAATTGAATTTTCCATATATTTAAGATATATTTACATACATAGTGGTTATGTGTGTGTGTGTGTGTGTGCGTGTGTGTGTGTGTGTGTGTGTGTGTGTGTGTGTGTGTGTGTGTGTGTGTGTGTGTGTGTGTGTGTGTGTGTGTGTGTGTGTGTGTGTGTGTGTGTGTGTGTGTGTGTGTGTGTGTGTGTGTGTGTGTGTCTGTGTGTGTGTTGGAGTGAGGTCGAGTCTAGCATGTCGATGTTGATGACAATTTCCAGTTAAAGTAATTTCTGGCAACGGCCACAGATTGTATACATACCGAACAATATGTAGGTATATATTTTCTGCTCCTGCTCTGCCTTTTTCCATTCATTTTGGTTAGTTTTTGTCTCTTCATATTGACATTTTTGTTGTTCTTTTAAAATAAATAAATAAATAATGTCTGTCAGTATCTTAATTGATGAAATGGCAAATTGATGTTGATGGCCAGGATACGTATTTCTATATTTATTGCTTGAAAATTGACATTGAAATGATACCAAGAAAATAATTTGTGAAATTCGCTGACAGTTTCTGTCTAAATATACTCAACATTTTCAATGCCGAAAACCAAAAGGCAAAATGGCAATTGTCAAAGTGAATGCTGCATTAAGCATTGCATTTATTTCTGCATTCATTGTGAATGAAAATCTCGGTTTAAATTGGTAAAGTGACATAAGTCATTGATAACAAGGATATTCTACCTTTTGAAAGTTTTAAAATATTTAAGAGACTAATGTGGATGTTTATTGATAGTCATGGATTTAACCATTTGGTTTAACAAAACAAAGATACAAATTAGAGCTAAAAATTTACCAACTTTAATTTGAATTTCCATTTGAATGATTTGGGATTTATCCACTTTCTTAATCTAAAATATATATTTTATTGTTATATTTAATTGTTTTCCTAGGTTTTGATGTAAGCCTGCCTGCATCATCTTCATATCACCATGAACGACACGTGTCAAGAGTACTTTAATTCATATAGTTGATTAATTTTAAGTTATTTGAGCAATAAACTTTGTTTAAGCTAATTTATACAGATTGATTCTCAATATGTAGACATTTTCCAAAGCACTAATGAATAAAATCTAATCCCTTAATGGCATACAAAATGTAAATAAGTCATATGCAAATTTCATATTTACTGTATGTACAAATAAACCCAAATATATACACAATCTACGTATTGAAGGAGCAAAAGCATAATTAAACGGCAAGTCATCAACAAATCATTAAGCTGTCGATTTGGCAAACTTGGCCTATAGGTGTAATAAATACCTAATAACTCATTTATTAACCTCAAAGTAAATAAGCCGATGTAGACAAATTTCAAATTGATTGCGGTCCTTGGTTGGTTTCTTTGTTCCACTAAATCAACTAAGGTTCAGTGATTTTACATAAAATTTCTCAATGAATTGATAGACAATTTCAAGGATCCCTAAAATATTGACTTAAGTTTCCAAACTAAAACTTAGATCTGTTTCACGCAAAATATGGCAAGTAAATCATCATTTCTCTAACATTTAATAAGATGTTCTCGTTGATTGGATTGTTAATGAGATTGATCGATAATATTAATATTTATAAGTAATAGCATCTTGAAAATTTCTTAAGGAAAAATAAAGTCAACTTATGAAAACAAATACTTCCTAGTCGATTGTCTCATTTAGGTCTTGGGTATTAACCATTTCAAGGCTATCTATTGGACATCTCCAGCTATCTAAAGAATATCTATACAATGACATATTTTCAACGCTTAAACTATTTGGAAATTACAACTAAATAAAGCGAAGACAATATCAAAGCTTCGATATCTTTTAGTGAAACGGTTTCGGTTTCAGAAAATTAAACGTTTCGAAACGGTAAGGGTTATGGTTACTGTTTTGGTTTTTGTCCTTGCCTGTTTATGCATACTTCAAATTTAATTATGTAAATTCTTCTTTTTATAGCATTTCTTTTTTTTTTAAATCACCATTAAAATACTTATTAAATTGTTTTAATGATAAACAAAATTGTGGTATTTTATTTCTTTCACTATTTGTTTGTAGAAATAACCAGAGATTCCAATCATTTTAGTTTTAAAATATTTCTCTAGGCAAAACTTAAATCAACTATTTGCGGAGGAATTCCGTTAAACAGTATTTAAATTGAATACTAATAAGTAGTATGTTGTTAGTTGGTAATTTACACAAAATGTGAAAATCCAATTCTATGTACGAACACACTAGACACTTTTTGTTGCGATTATGGCCAAATTAATTCCAGCTATAATTGAAACTTAAAACCTTTTTGATGGAATTACAGTTTTGAAGTTTACATATCAACAATTGTCCCGAGAAATCATCATCACTGGGAGCACAAAAATAAAACATGTTTTCCAATTTTACCCATTTTGCACTTCCATTTCGTGTTGGAGAATATTTTTGGACAAAACTGGCAATTCGCGATGTTAATCTTGATGGATTTTGGTTGTAACAGACGGCTCACATTGAAAACAAAGAGCCAGAGAAAGAAAGAGAGTTGCATGTGTTGTCTAGACTACTGAAAGCCATTTACTGACATATGCGAAATTCAGCCAAATCGGCATTAGCTACCTATTCCATATTATTCTCAGCCCCCCGCCACCTGATAGTCTCTACAATTTTCCCGTTTTGACTTTGGCATATTTCATTCCACAGTTTTGCTGTGCTAAAAGTCTGTTCTCGCATATAAATCATTTAAATATTCACATTTATTTTCATTTTAAACGCATTTCACCTATGTATATGTGTGTGTGTGTGTTACTCGCGTTTGAATGGAACAAGAAGGATGAGTTACATATTCATTTTGCTCTACATTTTTGGCACTTAAAAAGTCGTTACAAGGTGTAAAAGTTTTGTGTGCCAAAAACTACAGTAAAACAACGATGACAATGGTTGAATATGGTAAAGTGAACAGAGGTCATCCTCACATAGTGACTGTTGAATGGCGTATTTTGAGGGGCTAAGTCTCGCCCAGATCAGTGGTGTTGTTTAAAAGGGGGATTCCCGAACTCTAAAAATGCACTACGAAAGCTAAAGAAAACCTGTGAAAAATTCCCTGCTGAATTTGATGCTAACTAAGACACTGATTAAGATAAATGTATGTACCTATGTAAATATATATACAAATATCTGTCACTGAGCCAACTCTGACCTATTTATGCATTGATGCTTAAGCTACTGCTCAAACCCAAAAGTTCTTCAACTAAAACAAGATAAAAGAATATCAATTGCAAATTGCATTTGATACATATATAAAAAAAAAGTTTTACATAGTTAGTAAGTTGAATTGAAATTCCGTTGGCATGAATTCATAATTTCATTTATACAGTTGTTTTTAATTGGTAATTATTAAAGCCATGGCCCAAAATGTGTAATTATTTGTTGCTTAAATATCGTAGCACATTATGCGCTTATTTACTGAACCCTTTATGCATTATTTTTGTGCCCTGTTTGGCCTTTGGTTTTACACACACACACACAGAAAATGTTGAAACTGCGGCCAACGCATTTTAATTGGGATCTACATCGCATTGAAACAAAACTATTCGCATTGCTTTTTATTAAGTTTTGTGCAATTTTGTTTGGGGCCAAATTGTGGCTCTGTTCTTCTTCCACATGCGTGAGCAAACAAATATACACACACACAAAAAAAAATACAGACACAACCGACATTTTCCTATTTGCCATTATGCAAATCAACAAAATGTGCTCTTTAAAAGCACTAAATATTACGCATACGCCATGTGTGTGAGTGTTCGAACTCTGAATAATGCAATGGTTGACTTGGCCGGGTTTTATTCAATAATTTCATTTCGATACAGAGCCTACGAAAATGCATTTTGCATTTAAAATATCCAAATATTTTGCAAGTACATGTTGTTGTTTGTGTTTTGTAAATATTGCAAAATTTTAAACAAAGCTGATGAAATTAGCGCTGTTAATATCACTGGACAGAGGAATGTGTATGTGTGAGCGGGGTGTGTAATGAGAGGGAGTCTATAGTAAGTGTTCGTTTGTTTTTGCTTTTAGTATCATAACAAATAATGAGGTAAATTAAACAAACAATAAGATAGGACAAATTATTTTCAAAAGCCATTTTACTTAAATATGCAGGCATAATTTATTGAAGACTAAACTAAATGTTGACAGTTTTAAATGAATGACGTTAGCTGGCTAATAAGGTGAGCCTAAAACAAATGAAAGTAGCAGATCATATACTCAATTGATCAAACTCATAAATGTAGATGATTAAGAGTTCATCATCAAAGGAGAAAAATTAACAAAGGTAGCTCAAACCAAAAAAGAAGAAAGAAAAAAGAAACAATTCACATGTTTTTCATATTTTTTATTAATTTGCAGTATACAAAAGTTAGACTATTTAATTTATAATTGCTTTGTAACTTAAACTCTCTTTTCAACCAAAGTTTATGTGTTAAAGTGAAATAATACATTTCGAGATTATCGACTTAACTTTAATTATTGTATCATTATAAATGTGACATTTGATACAACATATGACATTTATACGACTTAGTGCAAGAAAATAGCATCAAAGGCAAAAATGTTGGACTAAAAATCTAAAATTTGAGGGTGTATAAAGCTTCGTCAGTTTTTAGTATAGGATAAAAGGAAATACATTGTTTGATGGGTAATTTGATGAGTAATTTTCACGATTCACCCAAATATTTAAAAACAAAACTGTTTTTCTCGTAGAAAGTAACTTAGGAATGACAATTTTTATTATACAGTCTTTCGAAATTTCACCATACCTTTAAAATCCTCTAGTAAGTAACCCTTATAGAAAATACTGTAAATAACTTCATGTGGATTATCGTTGAAATGAACGCAGAATATCATTACAAATTCCTGCAGACTCCCCAACAAGTGAAAAGGTTCATTTACTTAATCACTCCCTGACTCTTTTGTTCAGATGAATATTTGAAATCACTCCCAAATGACCTAACACTAATGGATAGGCCACAGGTCAAAGGATCCGTCGAGAACTGCTGAATATATAAGGAATGGACATGAAGGAAGGCGAAAAAAATATTTGGCTGGCAAACTTCTCTATTCTTAGTGAAAATGATAATTTTGTTCTGCAATTCGCACCTAGACGGGTCAGAATTTGTCACAGCAGATCAAACATCAATTAAGTTTTCCGGGAATTTACAATATCCGACTTGTTAGCCTCGATTTGTATTTAAAAACAATTTCTACCAACTATCTTTTTTATCTATCTTTCTTACAATTAGTCCCATAAACAAGAAATTCTTTTTTAAAAATTATTTTATGGTCATTATGTTTTCAAAAGGTTTACAAAATTATAAATGTATGACTTTCCCTGTGGCAAACAAAAATGATTTTTTAATTAATTTACAGTTAATTTGTTTTTAATCACGCAAATTATTACAAAGTGCTGCGAATTTCTATAGGACAAAAATGTTCATCATCATTTGTTTGCCACATGTGTGCAAACAAATGAAATCGCATTAAAAATGTAAAGGTAATCATGATGATAATGACACCAACTGCAACCTGCAACCTGCAACCACCTTCCACGCAGTCCCTATGATTACTCCATTACCCCTATCTGTGCAACAGGATCCATTGCAAGGACCAGTAAAACGTAAACAAATTAAGCTATCTGTTTCACCATTTGATTAATTGCAATGAAACGCAATTTCAGCTTCACTCCTGTTTTTTTGTTCGCCCCTCCATGTCATCCTGTGAACATTCACCCACTCTGATTACCGTAACGAATTTCTTTATATTCTGTTCCGGTTTGCTCCTGTTGTTTTTGTGTTCTGCAATATCATAACTGTCAGCATCAGCCAGCAGATGGTTCCTGTTGCTCTTTTTTTCCATGCATTTGACAAGACCAAATTGACATTCCATGTGGAGAACTGTGAGAGGTAAAAAAAAAACGCTGACCATTGACCATTGCAACCGTTTTTGGCCATTCGTTGGATTTTTCATGCTGTTCACATTTGTAACGTAATGGCAACAAATAATTAAGATTGCTGCAAGCGAAAACTGACAATGAATCTGATTTTTTGGACACAAGCTCATAAAAACAGAAGGATGCATATGAGGTTTATCTACAAATTGATTTAACTGAGTTGGACATAAATATTGCCATTGTTAAATATTTAACTGATGCTTTTTGTTTGGAAGAGGGTTCAATGGAAGGGCTTTAGGCTTATCTCTCCCGCCAGGAATCGTAAATTTTACTATAACGACTTTACACCTTACAAGTATTTTTTATTAGGGGATAATTATTTTATGGAGATCATTTCTAAAAGATCAATGAAGGTATAACTTTTAAAACCAGGTTAGAAATTGTCATAGAGTCTGCGGAAAATATGGGGAAAACACTTAAAAATACTTTAAAATATCTCAAATATTCTCAATAAGCTTCAAAAGAAATCATGAAAAGCCATCATGACTTTTCTTTCAAAAAAGTTTAACTTCTGATACATGAATTTTAAAAATTTATACGAAAATAGAACATTTTCATTTTTGAGGTTTTAATGCAGACTTAAAGTTTAACTTCTGATGCATAAATTATTATATGAATATTAAAAACCGTTTAATTTGATTTTAAGCCTTTTCTCGGCACTTAACTAATTAGTTTTGGATACGCAACAGTTTCCAATAGACTAACAGTTTGCATGCCATATATAATTCTTAATATAAAAAATTTAAAAGAGATAAATTTACAAATTTTAAATTAGCGTTTCGCCTAACTAAATTTGTATGTATGTATATGTATATATGTTAATCGTGGGAGAATAATTTTTATTTTAACCCAATAAAAGGTATTTTCTTAACCAGTATACAATGTAAATGTAAATTAACATTACTTTTTATGCACACCTCTTGTAACTCTTGGAAATCCTACCAAATGTATTCGTGCTGCTCTTTATTTGCCATACATTGCCGTTATACAAGTTCCGACTTATGCCATAAGCAAATTATTAACTTTCACAATTAATCATAGCAATTTTTTTCGCAAATGCAAGTTGACAAAGTTTAGACGCTGATGCCACCAAAAGCACTTCACTTCACCAAGTTTTTTAGTTCGCACTAAAATATATAACTGCATAAATTTTAAATCGAATGTATTCGAACTGCGCATACCATTCAAAGATTTTTGAAACTTCTGATTCCTTGAAAAGTATTTGCAATAACTTGTTTCATTTTAGTTCTTTGAAGAAATTTGTGTTTGAATTAACAGTCAAATAAAAAACTTTCTGTTCATTTTTATTTTTATATTTGTGTTAATTCATTGGACGTTTAGCTGTTAACTACTGCTTATTGGAAAAGTATTGAAAAAACTATGAATACTTTTGAAAAAAAAAAAAACTATTCTAACTGTGCACAAATAAGAAACAAATGTAACCTTTAATTGTATGATGATCAAAGGGTATACAAAGTTTTAAGCTGCTGTCAATGGCAGCTTATTGACCACGCCCCAGTCCTCTTTGAGCTCCCGCATGGCCTTTTTTTTGGGAACAAAAAAATTTTTATAAATAAAAATATCGTATAAAAGTTATTAATAAGTACCAAAATTTTTAATTTTAAATTTGATTAATTTCATAACTACTTCCGTCTGACTAGTAGACAATTTCATTATAAATCTATTACCCAGCATGTTTCTAAATGAAAATTTCTTACATTTTCCTCTCTTTAATCAGACCTTCTATTCATCTGTTTAGCAAAACAATTGGTTCACGACATCACTCACTTTTTTTTATATAAAACTTGTGCATAAGCTGATTTTCTCGTTAGTTCAAAAACGGTTACTTAATTTAAAGGACTGCAACTATTTACTATATTTGTTAAAAGCTTCTTTTAAAATGCTCTTCTCTCTTTTAAGCCCTTTGAGGAGTTTTCCCCTTTTCCAAAAACTGGTATTTCTTACACATATTTTTTCGTTTAAGTTCTTAAAAACATCATGTGCTGGTCGTTAGGAAAATAACTTGTTTCGTTTCATCATCAACTAGTTTTGAAGCACACATTTTATTATACTTACTTATTTTGTGTAGAAAAGACACAGACGTTGGCAAGTGTTATTTATTTGCAATAACAAACCGCATGGTAAGAACTTTTTTTTTGTTTTTGTTTTCTTCTTTTAAGCCAACTTATGGTTCGATTGTCGATGGGTGGCTTTGAAAAAGGCAAAGTTAGCCAACTTGCATAGGAGGAAGTTGCATTTTACTTTTAAATGCAATAAAAATAAGGAAAAAACGAAAGAAACAAAATGGAGTGCATAAAAAGAAAAATTGCATCCTCACATGCTGCTATTTATGCAAAGGAAATCTGTACAGACACAGCGGCTTACAAGCTATGTAAGTAAGAAGAGGCCACATGGGCTGAGTCAGGGTGGGTGGCGCCTCCCCATCCCCCCACACATACACATTCATGCATAACTGCATACTCATATGATATGCAGCCATAGCCAGAGACATGGCTATATCCGCCTACATTTCGTTTCATTTTCATTTCATCTCTTATTTTTTATTTTTCATATGTAAGTATTTTATATATATTTTTTCTTTCTGCATGCGGCGTTTGTGTCAAGTTTTTAAACGTCAGCTGTGCGCTTGGCGGGTTCGGAGGTGGCTCCTCTTGTAGGTGGTGGAGCAAAACTTTACTTGCTCCACATTTGCCTTGCCCTTTCGGACTGTCATGCCTTATGCGGCAGATTCACATGTAAATGAAGTGAAAACAGCAAGATACAAGCCAACATACGAAAGCAAAAATAAACTCATTCCACCATCAAAAAGGGATGGGAAAAAAGGAAACGAGGAATACAAGCACGGTCTAGGCGATCAATAGATGTTCCTTTCAACAGGAAGTAATAATTTACGCCAATATTAAAGACTTTTTTTTATGAAATGTTAATAACTTTCTTTTGCAAGCAAAATATATTAAATTTCGGTATTTAAAATATTTTATGTTACGCTGCCTCATAGAACAAAACCCAAAATTTATATCCTTTCATATATGTTTTGAAAATCTAAGTATGTGCCCTGATGAAAATCATTTCTTATTTAGTATATAAGCTTTCGAAACAACTATTGAACCGTAGTGAGAAGTTATACTCAATTTAATGATACAAACGGCCAAATTATTAAGGTAATCGCCTTATCCGATTAATAGTTCAACCTCCATCACGTTTTCCCTGCCCTTTCCACTTACGTAAAGGATATGACACGTCAAATCAGACAAAGGCTAGGCATAGTAATCTTATTAAAGCTAAATATACAATAAAAACCATTATAATCGAAATGAGAAGAAATAGAGAATTTCTCAGGCAATCAGAAAACTTTAGTAAACATTCTCTTCCAGAAATAAAAATTGGACAATGGTCCAAATTGATTAATTGATTTATCGATTTAAATGAAATTCAAGTCAACTAAAAGACTGTTACTCGGCTTAAAGAGCTTTAAATACTTAAAATGCTTAGTTAGTTTAAATACTTAAGTTGGAGAAAGTGTAGACGAAGGTTTATTAGTGTTGCTTAGATACTCTCCGTCTGTTGTTTATCTTGGGTGAATTATGGTCAAGCCAAGCTCAAGTCAATAGCCATTTATTTTATCCTCGAGTTAGACTACTGGCTATATACATATGTGATCTTTATATAACGAGTATTGTAAAGGATATTCAAACATATTATTCATATTTTTTTATTGATAAAATATTTGAGAAATCGCAAAAAAAAAACTCGATTTATTTCTAACAAATTTCAAATATAAGTATAACAATTTTTGGAATTCAGCCTAACTATAAATGGTTTTAAAAATAAAAGCCCAAGAAACATACTATGGAATATTTAACAATTAAAAAGAGAATACATATTTGCAGTGCAATTTAGGGAAAAAGAATTCCATTGAGTTGGGGAGTTGAATAGGTTTCTCAATAGACTATCGACAATTTAAATCTCAAAATTGTTGGCATTTCAAATGATATCTTCTAGCTACAAACCTATCTATGCGAGAATGAAGATTCTCCACCACCCATTCTATGGACATAATAAGCCGATTTTGCTTAAATATCTTCCACCTCAAGCCGCATTGCAGATAATTCGTTTTGGCTTTTGTTGCAAACATCCTTTGCCTCTGAACAGATACGAATATCCTTCACTGCTTCCCCATTCGAAGCCACATTATTTGCATTTTGCATATGGTGTCCATGCGTCTGTGTGTTTGGCAGAAAAAGCAAAGAAAATTGAGAAAATGAAATGGAAAGCACTGGCATTGCAGTTGATTTGTGTTTCTACTTGGTTTCAGCTGTTCCTCTCTGCCAGTTGGCATTCGACTTCGTTCTCATGTGCATATTCAGTTGTTTTGCAGCCTTCCCCATCTTCTTATCAATCGAGTAATTCTTTGTTTCAGTAAACAGAAATCGAAAATTTAAACTAAAGCAAATGAAACAGAAACCCACCCACACAAATAACATTGTCACTTTACTTTGATGCTTTGAAAGCGACATACTTATTATCAGTTATCGAATCTGTAAACAACCAAATATTATCATCCTACTAATTTATCGCTATACTAAACATTTAACAATATCACAAAAATTTATGTGTTGAAAAATTTTTAAAATAAATTTTGTTATGTGCATTTTACAGTGAGGAATTAAGCTAGCACGAGTACTGTAGCATTCCGAAAACCTAAATATAAGTTAAAGGATCACTTTCCAATGTAAAAGTTACAACATGAATAAAAATCGTTGAAAAATTATTGGTAAAAATAGTATTTTTATTTTTTATGTTGTAAATACAACTTTTTGCAAAAATTGGCAAAACACTTTAGTTTTCCAGATTGAAACCAAAATATTGACTAAATGAGAGCTTCATGAAGCAAAGGTTTATTGGATTTTTTAACGCTTAATTGAAATGTCTCGTGTAAAAAAAAAACTCAGTATTTATATGGCTAATCCGACTAAGCTTCATTAAACCGTTAATTTGTTTAATTAATAATTGTGACTTACTTGATGTTACCTTTGAAATTCAGGTTCAAAAATTTGGGGTTATGTGAGAATATTTGAGGCTTTTAAGATTTTCCTTGTAAAAAAAACTTAATTTTTACTAAATCGTGATTTTCTCAGAAAATATGAAAATTTTACTTTTTGAGTCTTTAATGCCAACCAACGGTTTATTTTCTGACGCAAAAACATATATATAAATTTTAAAATTATAAATGTATCTCAAATTAAAACCAATTTCAACCCGATTTAATTGATATATAACTTTTTTAAATCGGCTAGTAATTCCCAGCTCGAAATCATCCAATAAAGTTTTTTTGGTAAATATTTAGTTAAGCTACTCGAAATTGTCCATTTGGCTCAGAGTGCATTTGTTCAACACCTGTAAATCAGTAAAAATAAAACTGCAACCCAGCATCAGCAGCAATGGTTGAACGAGGATATTAGAAGTGCAATTGAAAAAAGCGACATGGCCCACTTAAAATGAAAAAAGACAGGCAGACTCTATCAGAGTTTCACATTAGATAGACATGTTTATAAGAATCTACTTTCAGCCAAGTGTAGCTACTTTTATAGAAAGGAATTTAGGATATTGGGTATACAAAACTTCAATGACTACACATTTTTCTTAATCTCAAAATTCTGAAAGTGATCTCCTGATGAACCTAAAGTCGGATTAATTATTTACTTTCCGCCATTAGCGTTTCTCTTTTCTTTAACCTTAAGGCCTAACTTTGAAGGCCCCATAGCAGCCAGAAAACATATTTAAGTTTAATTTGTTCTCAATTCAATAAAAGAACATAATCTTGCTTTTTTTATAGAGGTCCCAAAAACACACTCACAAACCAAAAACACAAATACATAGCAACAAAAATATTAGGCCACAGTTATAGAAGTATTAGTTATCATTAGTATTAAGTCAATTAATAATCAATTATTACCAAAAATCAATGTAGTATGTGATAAATCGCTTAATTTCATATGCTATCAAATTTCTCTATTTTAAATGAAACCAAATAATCTTATTTTTAGCCTAACACAATAATTATAAAATTTTATCGTTGTTGTGCTAGGATGCCAAGAACAACTTAATTAAAAATTTATTTATTTCACTTTCAATTCCAAAAGTATTAAATATTAAATCTTAGAGTTAAAGTTAATTGATATCAAAATAAAAAATATTTTAAAGAGTTTTGAGTTTTTATTCAAATTTCAATTCCCTTTTTTTAATTAAAATTTAATATATATTTCTAGGGAAATATATATGAAATTCGGAAAAATAAAAACAAAAATTCGATCAATTAAATGTATTTGAATTTCCCGCAATAATTTAAATGTGGCGCCAGTTTTTCCAGATATTTTGGTATCTGGCAGCGCCATTCAACGTGCTTTCCAACATTGTCCTAAAATTTGACCACACTATTTTAGCCGGAAAAAGCTATATTTAGCTATAGCCCCGCTAAAAAATTTTTTTTTTTTGTTAATTACACAAAAACTGCGAAATAAATCGGCAAGACGCACCTGAGGTCATGCTCGTGGAATTTTTTTCTTTCGTTTGATATCACATTAATGTACATAGTTTAAGCGCATTTTGGGCCCGAGTAGCTTAAGTAAAGATTTACCGCGCAATTCAAATCTTCAACAATTACCAACCTTTTGAAATATTTTCACTTGTATCAATATGGCAATTCTTATTTGCGTAGGGGTTCTCTCTCATTTCTATATTCGTCCTCAATGATAGGTACCACATATTCAGGTATTCTGGTATGGTACAGGTCCAATTTGGGCTCTCATCGTTTCCAATCTTCTCCCTTCAGTAACTACCATATCTTAATTTGCGAACAATTTTATACTCGTTATTAATTAATAAACGATTTACTAATGGCACATTGTCGGCGATTTCTGGACGCGATTTCAGTCATAGCTGTATCTATTCCCAAAACCACCAAGTTCTATGATCAGCAAACTTTGACAAAGTCTCCAAAGTTGTGATGGCGATGCCTTTTTTAAATTCTTGTATTCTTTTTTTCTTCAAAATAATCTCTTGTCCACCGAGGGCAAACAGGAGACACGATTGTTACAACAAATTTCTCGGCGTATGAGAATGACCGCTTTCTGACGTGGTTAAAATATGATCACGCTGACTCGAGAGCGGTGAGTACAAATCGGAAAACCCACCGAATAGAGGCATTAAAGAGGCAAGATGTTTTCGATACAAAAAAAAAAAATTGTTACATAAGAAAAATGGCACGATGTGGCCTAAGCTACTAAAGAAATTCTACTAAACAGGAAAACCGGGCATAGTTGGCCGGATAAAAAGACAACCCAGTCCTTTGCCATTTGGTTGTTGGTAACCACATTAAAGTAATTCAATTACAATTTTAATTTTTATTTTTTTTTTGGTTTATTTTTAGTAAAATTGTTTTCCCTTATTATATAGTTATTTAAAATCAGTTTAACAATTTACAATCCTTTTTTTTTTTTGGTTTCGGTTTTCTTTTTTTAATGTTGCGTTGCTAAATTAATTTTTTGGTGAATTTTATTATTTTTTAATTGAATTATGCACAACTTAAGGCCTACAGTACGAAAAATTGCAAACGTTTTCTGTTACATTTTTCAATTTTTATTTTGTTGGTTGTTCCTAAATTTGCTCTACAGCAAATAATCAAGATTTAAGCCAAGATTTTCGAATTGTTCAAAGAACAATTAGTTTATGTATAGAGCAATTTAGCTCACATGGTAACACAGCTCCGATTTGTTTTGTTTTTTTGTTTGGTTATCAAATGACAATTTTCAAGCAGAATTTGGTTTTGTTTTGCTGCCCATATTTTTTTTTTTTTTTTTTAGATTTTTTGTTATTGTCTTTCTAAGAAAAAAAAACACCAAAACTAAATGGAAAACAGTTGTGGGCATACCATAAATATATATGAATATGAATATGCATATAATTACATATGCAGGTTAGAAGGCAATTCTTGGGTAGAGTAAGATAAATAAATAAAAATTAAAATATTTTGGTACTAGGCGCATACAAATTAGTTTATATTTATACATATGTCTATATATCGTTTGTAGGTAGGTTTGATGTTCCATATGAAGTCCCACAAAATATTTATCATGAATTATTTTCTGTTTTGTTTTTAAGGTAGGTTGTTTCAGTAAATTAGTAAGTTTTTGATGTGAAATTTAAGGCTTGTTCTCAATTTCGATTATACTAGTTACATATCCTGATAAAGTGTTTTTCTATCCTGAATTATCCTCCCAAAGACGTGTTAGATTCACATCAGAACACAGATTTTTAATGAATCAATAATCTTTAGGATTGACAAATGTTTTCACTAATTCAAATCGAAATTGAGAAAAAATTACCCATTCTATAAATTTTTAATATGTTTTGCTAATACATTTTCAATTCTATTTTCATAATATTTGGTTTGTATTTTGTTTTGAGCACTTTTATTTCTAGTTTTGTTTTTGTTTTTTTTTTTGTTTTTGTTTTTAGATTATCCACAAAATGTGTACAAAAATAATTTATAATTTACATATATTGTAACTCTGGCTATATAGCATTTTATTTATTTGGTTGACTCTGCGGCTATTTCTTAGACTGTACAGAATAATTATAAAATTGAACTAAATAAAAAGATTTGCTAAATACGCCTTTAAGTACCATTTGGTTTTCAAATTTTATATACACAATTAAATTTAATTAAATAATTTAGGAAAAATTTGTTCTAAACTCATTTTTGGCTACATACACAATTTGTTTTAGTTTAATAATTACAAATATAAACTGTTTTGTTTTTGTTTTCGTTTTTGGAACACATTAGTTTTAATCACTAAGTTAACACCACTCGCTAAAACATAAATTGCGGAAGTAAGTAAGAGACAAAATTTAGAACGGAAATTTATAACTAAACAATATGCTATTAAATTTTTGTATTATAATATATATACACAATTTTTTTGTCATATGTTTAATAATTAATTCATAAAGCTTTTTTGTTTTAAACCATTTGGAAACTATTTTTTGTAATCATTTGCTGTTCTTAATTGATACTATAAACCTACATATATAACTATATAGGTATGTAAGTATATATAACCAGCATATACACACACACATACATAGATATCGTTGCTGAAGGACCTTCTTGCTCAGTAGAACATCTCGTATTGAAAGAGCCTTTTGCGCCGTGGTTGGAGTGACTGCTTTATATCCTGATCCGCTACTCAAATGATGCTCTCATCATTCTTTCTAGTGAGACGAATGCTGGTTGTAGTAGTTGTTGCCCCTGCCGATGCTGAACCGGAACCACCTCGTCGACCCATCTCATGTGCAGTGCGTGGAGTGGCAGGCGTGGTAAATGTTGTGACTACAATATTCTCATCATCATATAAATCAAAATCTTCCCCTTCATCATCATCCTCCTCATCATCATCGTCGTCGTCGTCGTCATCGTCCTCACTGTCGCTATCTTGGTAATCTAATAGAGCGGTGGTCACTTGATTTTTACTACCACCAGGCACACCCACTGCCGCACCGCCTACAGCCCCAGCATTCATGCGTCGGATTTGGGCTCGAGGAGTCGATGAGAGACGCGGCAGGAGCGGCTCTCGACCATCGCGACGCATCATTTTCTCGCTGTTGGAGCCGCTGGTGGTGGCAAGCGGCGCACCATCCCAATCATCGGTGTCAGCTGGCTCGCATAGCGACTTGGAGTGTCCATGCTGGTACGAGGACTCCTCTGGTATTGTGTCACTATTGTCAGTTACAGTTGGAGTGCATGATTGTGCGTAGTTGTGTTGGTTGTTCGGTTTTTTTGTATGATTGAAGTGATGTGAAGAAAAGTGGTAGAAAAGTTAATGTCATTTGGGTAGTGATCAAATTTTAATTTTATGAACTTTATGTCATTATGAGTCTACAACTAGTTTAGATCTAAATACTAAAGACAATAACATAATTTCAACAGAAGCAAAGAAGAAATAAACATAGTCATATATTTATTTAACTAAAACTTACAGAAAGCCAAGAGATTAAATGAAAAATATAGTAACTAGAAATACAAGCCATAGATAAATGTATTTAAACAGGTATAACAGAAAATAGTATAACATTTTTTCGATAAATACAATACAATTCCCTTTCAGATAAATGTTTTTAACTAGTCAATACATCTGACAAAAGTTGGTTTTAGATTTTCTCTCTTCGTTTCATTAGAGGTTGGTTTGAAAAGTTAGCCACAGGATGTGTTTTAGGTTTTTGAAATTTACGTAAATACTTACACAAAGGTATTTTGATGATACAAAGAATTGGTATTTGGTTTTTTTTTAGATAATTGATCTAGGTGGTAGTAGGGTGATATATCACAGGCTCAATTGTATAACAGTTTTGAGTGCATTAAGTGGATGTTGGTGTGTTTTTTGTGGTGTGTGTGTGCAGGGGTGTAAGCATAGAGGCTAAAGAGACTCAATTGACACGGAGCTAAAAGTAAATTTTTATAGATTTTTTCATTTTACCAATTGTATATTTTTGTGATTTTATTTTTTTTTTTTTGTTTGTTAAACGTAAACGGAACACATATCAGACATTGGATTAGAATCAATTTAAATCGAGGAATTGCATTGCATTTGTTAGGATTAATGGGGAAAGGTTTAGCTTCAAAAAAACAAAAAAAAATTATGATTAAGCTATATGAAGGCAAGCAAGAGACGATTAACAATAAAAAGCTAAATGAATGAATTTAAATAAAATAAAAATAAGCAGAACATAATTATTATTAATGAAAACTATTATAAGTCTACTCCAACTATAAATGGGATTATCACTTGACAGTTTCAAACTGTTATAAATGGCTGCAGCTAATAATTTCCGATCATTCTCGACATTTTATGGAACATGCGGTTTGCCATTTGACCATTTCTAATATTATTAATCACTTGAAAACTATTATAGTCAATTAAAACCGTTATAAACTCAATATCAGCAGTCACTTTTTATTTGTATGGCAATCCAGAGCTGCCGTTTAACATTTAAAAACAATTCAAGACCGGTATAAGCAGTCGAACAAATTGTGAAATCATTTTATAACATGTCAGATCTTTAGTATAAAACTGAATAAGTGTTATAAATGTTATACATTTACTGTGTATAACATGTAAACTGTTATAAATGGCGGCAAGTCATGTCCAACCGATATAAAATCATTAGCTTCAGAAATTTATAGCTTTATATCAGTTTGAAGCTTATATTTTATTGCTTTCAACAGTTCTTCAGTTATCAAGTAGTTTTGAAATCATGTAGTGTTATGAATACTTAAAACTGTTATATATTTGCGAGGTCATGGTAAAAAAAAATACTAACTAAAAAATGAGCAAATAATACACAAGATCAACAGGCCAGTTTAGGTGTGTATCAATCCTAGTAATGTAAAATATTCGAAGCAAGAGCTATGCCAATTGTTTTAACGCCACCAATAGAAACAACATCTTTGATACAGTAGAGACTCCCTACTAATGTACAGTTGCGTATGCGTATGTGTGTGAGAATGATTTGCCAAATTGTCAATAGTTTTTAGGAATGTTATACAGGAACTTTCGCTCTCTTTTTGGAAATGATCGATGTAGGAAAAGTTATTACAAAACAAAAGGAGTTAGAGGAGTTAGGAGAAATCACTATTCATTTAGCATTATATAGACCTATATTTGATTCGTTTGATTCTCAATTCTACAATGATATGCATCTGAATTGTAGTATTATATACATAAAATTTTATAAATGTATATAGAAAAATCATGTTGATTGGTTGTTTGTTGTACGTTGAACGTCTGTTGTTTCTTGTGGTTCAAACGATTTTTTAAAGTTGAAATTCGTTTTTGGCCGGCATAGGTTCCATTTGGCAGATATACTGGCATTATCTCTACACTATCATATGATATTTGATCATTCACTTTAGCCGATATGTTGCACTATTCTCCGATGAGGGGGAAGTTGACGTTGAATTATCGCTTGTTGCATTTGTTGAATTATTTGTGTGGCTGTTGTTCATGTTGTTGATTGTGGTAGTAGATGTTGTTGTTGAAGTTGTTGGAGTTGTTGGACTTATAGTTGTTGTAGGAGTTGTTCGAGTTGAAGTTGTTGTTGGTGTGATTTTGGCTGACTCTAGCAAATTAGTTGCTCCTGGACTACATTGTAAAACTCTACTGGGCCTGCGTCCAGTTACAATAAGTCTGCAAAATAATTTATCACAATAATACGACACAGAGACAAAACAAGACGCCTACTAAACAAAACAAAAAAAAAGAAGTAAAAAACCAACACAACACAAAAATTTACCAACACACAGAAAGAATAAAGTGAAAGCAAAATTAGCACAAGAATTTCTTTTTACATTTTTAAAGTGCTTAATATGGATAGTAAGAAAAACTTTGCAAGTTTAAGAAAAATGTGCAAAATTTAAAATAAATATTTTGCAAAAAAAAAAAACAAAAAACAAGGGTATTCTGGTTAACAGTATTTATAATTATCAAATTACAGAAAATTTAATTGAATTGAATTTAAATCAATTTTTAATGTTTAGAATAGATATTTGCCTATCAAGGTTTGAAAAATTTGAAAGGTTTTTGGGAAATTGAAATTGTATTTTCTACCAACAAAAAGTTGTTATTACATTGGATTTGTTGACAATCTTTTGAAACTTTGGGCAAAGGACGACTCTAGGTTAATCTATAACTAAGACGACGAATTAGAAGACTCCCTTCAGTGTATAAGTGAATACATTTAGTAAGTTTGTTCCATTTTGACTTAATCGCGGTGCAATCCGTAATTTACTGAGTCACTGACTTAGTAACTTAGTAACCTCAGAGTCTCATTAGTTCTTTGACTTACTAGATCACTCACTCACTAGCTCTTTTGACTTCTTAGATCTCTGACTGACCTTACCAGGGACCTCAAAAAATAGTGAAGTCATAACAGACCAGTCAGTCAACTGAACATGTGAGTCAATCATCAGCTAAATGAGCCAGTGAACACGTTCATACAAATGAGTTAGTTGGTCCAAAAGTATATAACTATTTCAAGGTTCAAGGTTCCATTATTAGGGAACTCTGCTTATGAACACGACAATTGCATTGGCTATAACATATACTAAATCGGATTTCACGGAAAAGAAAAAATGTTAAATGAAAATTCAAAAGAAATCTCGGATTGTAAGGACTACAAATGGGTATTCTTCGATTCCTTTTCTAAGCTTGTGTTTAAAATAAAATAACTAATAAATTAATTTAAAAACTAGTGAAAGTTTAAAGAACAGAAAACAAAAAAACAAGACCTTGGGCTAGAATCTAAAATAAAGTTATTTTCAAGTGATGAAGTTTGTTAAATGAATTAAATGTTCTGCTTTTGGGTTAGTCAATAACTAAGCTACAAATAAAAATGCGTTAATTTAATACAAATTTACAAATCTATGCTTAGAGATAGAGTTAAAGAGGCCCACAAAATACAACAATCAATGTACGAAGGACATTCAATAACACAAATCAAATTTCGTGTATCTTTTTGGTGAAAATAGTTGGGGTAAAAGAAAAATAGAAAACTTACCCGCTTAGCTCCAGCATTGAGCCACGTCGCACATTCCGTCGATGACTTGCTGTGACCGGAAATGGACCAGAATGGCCATCCGGGCCAACTAGATGAGTGCCCAACGAACCTGACGATATCGATTGCGAGCGCTTGTCCAGCCGGGGATTGTGCGCCGGCACTGGTGTGGTATTGGTGCTAATGCCACTGCTGGCCGGATTCATTGGATTGAGGGTGTTAGTAGAAGAAGGCACAACGACCATTGGATCCGAGCCACGTGCATCGCAGCTGGAGCCGGCGTCGACTGTATTGGAGCTTCCAATGCCACCAACGCTGCCAGCTTTTGAGCTGGAACTCTCACGTCGAAAGAGACCTATGACGGACTTGGGTTGTTTAGGCTTGTTTATACCACCTTTTTTTGGAGGGGAGTTGGTTGGGGATACATTGGAGAGAGCATTCATCACATCCGTGTGTTATGTGTGGTGGATTGTGGTGAAGAGTGGTAGATATTGTGTGTGAGGTGAGTTGTATTATTGTGGAGCCAACAGTTACCAAAAAAGGAAAAAAAACGACAGAAAAAGAAATGAGAAGAATAAACAAATAGAACTAATCAGAAACATATAGAATATATAGCTATAAACTATATATCGAGAGGTGTCGTGGTATAATACAATTTTTAATTTGATTTCTTTCCTTGAATTTGTACTTTTCAATTTAGTTTTTTTTAGCAGTGCATTGAAAGTTGGAGTAAAAAAATATAAACACAAGATAAACCATATATTCATATATAGATATATACACAGATATAGAGATGTTTGTTTTCTTATATACATAGCCAATTTACAGATAAATTATACAGAGAACTTTTGTATTTTTGGTAGTAGCTGTTTGGTCAGTCCCCCGGTGTAAGAGAGATGTTCATAAAATGATACTTTACCTAGGAATGTAGCACTTGGTGAATTGTAGGCCAAATATTCCTTATTCGATGCCCAGGCGGGAAATTCATTTTGCTGCACTGCATCTGTGCTCTCGTCACCCTGTCGTTTCCATGGCAATTGTGATTCTGTGGCTGTGGGCGTGGCCACACGACGTTCCCCATCTGATTCGCGTGACAAATTGCGATCCTCTTCGGGAATGGGATGCTCGGCAACTAAATTGAATGGAAATGGGAAATTGTAATAACAACTATTAGAATACGTTAAATATCTTGTATCTGGGCATGCATTTAGCAGCAGCAGCAGCTCAGCTCAGCTTAAACTCTACGCTGCAATGCCAATTTTGGTGGGGGCTAATTTCAAGGCGCAGCAAAAGGACACTCAAGTAAGGATAAGACAAACAGAGTGCAATATGAAATAAAACCAAAGAAATTATTCTGAACTAAACTGAGTTCAAATGTAAAATAATCTAAAAAGCGACGAAATAAATAATTTGAAAATATCTTCAATGGTAATTGGAACTGGCTTCTTATTTTCGTTATAAAACTCAAATGTTTTTAGTGATATTAATAAAGTCTTTAGATAATTTCAGCATTTGAAATCATTTAAAAAAGTTCCCAATGGCTCTTAATCTATTATCAGTACACTTTTTTAGAACAAAATATGGTTTCACTTGCATTTTTAGTATTGAAAAAATGCTCAGTCGTGTTTTTTCTTCATTATAATGGAAATGCAACTAATTGTATGTAAATTTAAATTAGTATCAGCATTCGAAATTTAAAAAAAAATTAAGAAAACAAAAATTTTCCCAAAAATTTTGATACATGTTTTTGAAAAATTCAGAATAATTAGGAAAAGTATTACGGAAAATATTGAAATCAATTTCAAATAAAATTTACCATTTACCTAACTTTAGAAATCTCTTGGAAAGTTCAAAACAAATGTTGAAAAATTGTAAATTCAAAACAAAATCAGGAAATTTTGAAAAATGTAAAACTTTTGCGGAACGAATATTTGAAATTGGCTTTTCATTTCCGAAATTTACTTTTCATTTTTATAATCAGAAAACTTTTAACATTTTAAAAACGATTCTTAACATATTTTCTCTTACTTTTCACTTTTTTTGGTTAATTTTTTTTTTAACATTCTCTATTGAAAACCTTTTTTTTACATTTTTTTATTTTGAAATTTTTTGTCAAACTTGGCTTTATATTTTTTAATGTTTCAAAATAGGGCCTAAATAAAAAAAATGTTTTTAAAGTTTTCGAAAATAAAAGTTTGTCAAATGACTGAAAAATACATTTAAAATGTTGTTTCCAACTCTTCAAAAATCTTCAAAAATTAATTAAAATTAAAAAAAAAGAAGTACTACATTTTTCCCATGATAGTGCTAATGAAATTGTTCAATTCATTTTATTTTTAATGCTTGTGAAATCAGATTTTTCGAATGCTAATGAAAATATTAGGAAACGCTTTGAAAATGACTAATCACTTTGGAAGAGCTAATCGACAACTCGACTGAATTATTATGCTTAATTTATTATAATTATTCTGACTAATTAGAAAAGCAACTATTACTTATGTAAAAAAATACATTCAAAATGAATTGGTTCTTCATATAATATAATTTATATTGATTTGGTTATATAATTATTCATAGGAATATATAGATAGACATTTAAGAAAAGACTTTTGAAAAAAAAACACATTTTTAACATATTTTACCTAGAGACTAACGACATTTGAATTTATCTCAACCCATTTCCAGTAAATTTAAAAAATAAAATTTAATAAAAAAATTAGGGAAAAACAACGCAAAGGAGGAAAACGTTTGTCATGCACAAAAATGCCATGCTGATTTTTTGTTTGCTTAATTTCTTGTTAGTTTTTCATGTTAACATCTTTTTTAGGTGTGTTTTTTTTTAAGATGAATATAGTTTTCAGGACTCTTTTTTCACTATCGCTCTTCTTTTGAATGGTTTCTACCAAATAATTACTCAATTTAATGTACAAATATCATTGAATGAATTGAAGCTCCTTAGAGGTTAAACTAAAAGAATAAGTGAATCATTGGCGCAAATCAAACCTTTAAACCAAATCGATAAAAATAACTTAACTTAAATGGGTATAAAATTATAATGATATCTAAAGACGCGCAAAGTGCTGAGCACAAACGATTAACTATTTTTGCATTAAGGCGAAAATGCCATCTAAATGGTTAAGATTCACTATGCTAAACTATATAATAATGTATGTATTTTATGGGACTGGCACTATGTATATAAGGCAGCAAATACTCTGGAATGTGGATGGACTAGTATGTGTATGTATATGTATGTATATATGTGTGCATTGTAATGGATTCTGAAACTTTCACAAAGTGAACTATAAACATTCATAAACCTTCCATCAAGTCTTGTAAATTTTGCGTTGAACTATTTGAAATGTCCTCTTAAAGTTTTTTTTTTTGTAAATAGTTTCAATGTTTTAAATATATCGCAAAAAGAGGCATCTATTTCTTGAAATGTTTTGTAAATTGTTTAAAAGTTTTAAAACTATAATACTTTGTTTCATTCATAAGTATTCTTGTTTATAATTTTTTTAAGTATATCAAAAACCGACTTAGAAATATGACAAACGAAATTTTTCTCTAAAAGTTTAACAAGAGTAGTTCAGAAAATCTCTTGTTTGAAATCTTTATCGGTTTTCCTAATGTTTGGTAAATAAATAGGCAACAATTTTTCGATTTTAAAATGCATGATTAAGGAGGCAATTATCATATCCTTTTAGATTCACCTATCGTAATTAGGTGAATGATTTAAAGCGAAAGAAAAGCTTCCCTCACATTAACCTTCTATCAATTTAATCTTTTAATCATCCATCAGAAAACTTTTTCTGATCTGATCTGAAGTGAATGAAAGTCTATATTGGATGTAGGTTAATTTGTTGTTATTCTTTCTTATCGACTCTAAGCAAATGTGTGAGTGTGATTATGTTAAAAGAGTGTGTATGTGTGTGTGTGTGAATTTTGCCATACAGCACTCTAGAAGTTTCTGGATGAATTGATTTTTGATTGATTTATATTTTTTGTTTTGGTTTTTTTTTTTGTTCTTTTAATGGTTTTGCTTTACCAATGCTCTGGTATGAACGATCCCGTCGCCATGGCAAAATCAATTCAGCCGCTGTGGGTCCAACTGATGGATCCGGCGAGTCTAACTCTTGCTCTGGACTTTGGTCGTCATCCACTTTGGGTGCATAATGCTGGACAATGCGAGCCTTGGATACATCAAAACCGGGCAGGTTTTGTATATGGGCTATCAGGGAATTATTATTAGCGCGATCCGAGTCAGCTAATTTGGTGTTGTTCGTTGTTATTGTTGTTGTTGTTCATTGTTGGTGTTTAACAAGAAAGTATTGTTTGTTGTTTTTGTTTATTTATTTATTTTTTTTTTATTTTTTTTTTGCGGTTTTGCGCCCAGCAATTTAGGATTTTATATTGGATTTAAATTAGAGTTTGGAAGGGAAAATTTTATATGCATATATACATACATATATGTTGGTATACATATACACATAAAATGGGAAAAAAAGAAAAATATATAGAAAAAGTTGTCGTTGTTATAGGCATTTTATTCAGAGGAAATCATTTTAGGAACAACAAAAACAAAAATCGAAAAAAAAACATATGCAAAATACAATTGGAATGGCAAAAGTAGAATTAAAATTTTAAAAGTATTTGAACCGAGTTAAGAGTGCCAAAAACAAATGAAATCATCAAAAGGACTAGCAAAGCTTTGCAGGATAATGAGACAAATCAATTCTGCTTGTGGCTTAGTATAACCTACATACGAAAAAAACAATGCTACTTTACACAAGTCGTATGATTCTCTATTCACTATTTATATATACATATACAACAAAACTCTTGAAAACCTTTTGAAGATTTATTTGCAGTATTACAACATTCATTTTAACGGTTACTCATTTTCCGTTATTCTTGTTTAAATATTTGTTATGCATTAAGCGAGTTTAGGTACTGATATGGCATTTTTGTGTAATCATGAGGATATACATATATAGTATAATTTTTATTGCATTTACTTTCTCTTCCTATCAGTCAAGGCTATATAACTGCTGATCATAAGGAAAGAAAACGTAAAAAACACTTGACCAAAAAGAAAAACAAAAAACACTTTGAATGGGTCTGCCTATGCTCAGTATGGTAGACAAACCTCTAACTCCCTCTCTTACTCTTTCTTACAAAAAGGATTAGTAAAAATAATAGTATAAGTACATTTATATAATGATTCCATTGATGAATCAAAATTAAAAAATCGATAAACATTTATCTAAACATATACAAATATAGCATGACTTACGTGATGATTTTGCTGTGAAAGTTAGGCCATCATCCCAATCGTCACTGGGACCAACAACATTGATCTCGTTTGGATTCTGTTGGTTCTCCTCGGCTGTTTCATTAAGCACATTGTTAATATAGTCTTTAGTGATTATATATAGCATATGGGTGATCGTAAGTTAAGTACGCATGATATTCGTGTTAGCACAGGCAATTGTGTATGGGTGTTTGTGTGTTAGCCAATTTTTTGTGAGCGGGAAGGAAGAAAAAGAGAATAGGGCAAAAGGTTTAAAATAATTTAGTGACTTGTTTTGGTATGGGAAGACATTTTCTTTTTTTTTTTTAGATAATTGTTACCACAATTTGTTGTTAATGAACTCGCATAATGTTGTACTAAATAATATAATAAAATGAATCCAAATGATTTTAATTTAAAGTTCAATTTGGAAAAACCTTGCTATGCTATAAGGATTTTATGTTTTTCAAATTCAACATTAAAATTTTGTCTGTAATCTTGGATAAATTCTATCGAAATCCAAAGCAGAAATTATGTACATACTTAAAAAAGTTTAATCTAATGATCTTAATTTGAAAACATTTTGCGAGTTCAAGACATGCTTAAAAAATAATTATAATATACAAAACTTATAAACAATTTTGTTAGTGTGAGGTGCTGGTAGTAAGTAGATGATTTCTTTTTGTTTTAATGAGATTGTGTTTGGAATGAGGCGTTTGTTTTAATTTTAGATCTAGAGTAAACTCATTTCAACTTAAAAGAGAAAATATAAAAAAAAAAATATTTATGTATATTTCTACAATTTGATTTCTACTTAAATTTGGTTGGTTTTTGTTTTTGATTTATCTGTTTTGAATTGGATCAAATTGAATTGCTTTTCGTTTTTAAGCTTTCATCATTTACCTAGGTCTAATCTACGATATTTGTTAAGTGAATTGTGAGTAGTATGTCTTTTTCTGTAAGATTTTTTTCGTGAATGGTTTGAATTCGAATTCGTACCATTGGAGAGCTGCTTTGTAGTGCCGTTCTGTTGAAAATCATGAAATGATACATGATTCTGTTTCACATTCTCCTTGGGTTCCTGCAAGAAAGAAAGGTGTTATTTATATTATTAATTTGTTTTCCATTGGTTTAAATTATTTCGATTCTTACCTTATTGCTGGTTCCACGTTTGCTGCGCTTATGATGCTTCCGATCATTAAACATTCGTCGGAAATTCATTTGCATTTTATAATTGACCTGTAATGAAATTCAAAATGGATTTTCTCAATAATAATATTAAATATTTTCAAATCATTTTGAATTTCATTCATTGTTTACATAGGTTTATGCATATTGCTCAAATTGGTCAGAGATTTGCTTTGCATAACTTACCTGGGTGGACAAATCTCTGTCATCTACTGCGTGTCGGCTATAACTAAGACGACGGTGCTGAAAAAAATTGTGGATGAAGGCAAATAATATGTTAAAATCAAAAGAATTGAAAATATATGATATGTATGATATAGCAATTGATTCGCATATATGTATATTATATTGTAGAGTAAAAGTAGACGTTGGACAAGTAGAAGACATTCTACAAGTTACGAGAAAACTTTGCAGGGACAAACATTAAGTTATTTTGATTAGCATTTAACATGTAATAAAACAGTTTGAAAAGTGAACAATGACGTTCCATAACATTTTTACAGCTTACAATTGATTATATTTAATTAAGTAGGTGATTAGAGGGGATAAAAGTTCAATAATGCTTATAGAAGAGGTGCTCCAAACACTTCGGTTAGCCGAATTATCATTACCATTCCATAACATAGTGAAAAAAAAACTCCACTTAAAAAGTTCTTAACGTTATTTCGGAATTTTTCTCTCTCTATAAATGGAAAAAGTATTGACTATATGGATTCTCAACACAACATAAAATGGGTACATGGTGTTTGTGATTAATTAATTGTGGAATATAAAACAAAAACACAAAATAAAATGCAATTGGCGATTTGAAAAAATTTTAAGAAAAAGATATGAAAACGTAAATTTAAAAAAAAATCAGGCCAGGCTTACTTTGGTTTTACCAAAGTTTTAATAAGCTTGCAAATTGACTTATCTTATGTGTGTACAATGATGGCCATTAATATATGTCCTTTTGGGTTTTCAGACTTTTTTTTTAGTAACTTGAAATTGTATTCAGATTATAAACTTAAGTGTTGTCATTTCAAATATCGCGGTTTTTTAAAAGCTTTTGAATAAAATTACTTTTTTTAGTTATGACATTTTGTTGTCATATCTTTAATATGAAAAAAAAATATATATATATATAAACGCTTAAAGAAATTGTAGATCTAACAGAACTAAGGTAAACTGCATACCAAAAACTTTAAATTTTCGCTAATTTTTCGTTTTGGGAGCAATTTAATTTTGATTTTTTTTATCTAAGTGCATTGCATTCTCCGTCTAATGATATAATATTCATCACAATCGGATGAAAAGTAATTTGGTTTTAACCTAAATCCGAAAATCTAAAAGTCCTAAATGCGTATCTACTACTGTAAGTTCATATTTAGACATTTAATTTCTTATAAACTTTTACTGAGAAATCCTTTGCAAAGTTATTTTTCGAGCAAATATTAGAATAAAAAAAGTAGGCAAAAAAATTGTTTGCATAATAAAATAGTTAATAAAAAGTAAAAAATTGTCTAGTGTCAACATTAACTTTTACGATTAACATTTAGTTTATGCATATATATTTATATTAATGTTTAATATTTTTTTAATTTGTTCATAAATATTATTACTGAGTATTTGGAAAAAAGGCAGCTTTGAAGTTTTAAATAAATTGCATATTAAATTCTTTTGCATTGTTTTAATTAGCGTTTTTTTACTAAATAAAAGTTTAAAAACAAAATTAAACATATTTCGCTTTAGTACTTGTTTATGGTAAGTGTTTTTTTTATAATATAGACATCAAATTGGATTAATTTAGGAGTATTTTAGTAGAAACTGTTTAAAAAAGATTTTTTTATTTAATTTGAATATTTGAAAAGGAAAACTTGTTGCAATCCAAAAACGATTATAAGTATATGATAGACATAATACACACACAATTAAATTGTGTAACATTTAACAGAAAAATGAAACAAATTGAAAAATAATCAAATTAATGAACCAATTTTTTCGTACCATTTGTATTGAAGCCTTTTTGTATATATAAAAATATTTATATAAAAATTTGTTTTTTTTTTTTTAAGCATTTATCATTGTTTGGTCATTTGTTTTTTGTTTGGTTGGCGAGACAAGTTGATGTTGAACGGGAAAGAAATTAAATAAATGAATCATTAATCACAAATATTGATATATAATTGTAGTATATATATGTAATATATATGGCCAGCAGATTTAAATAGAGCAATAAGCGAAAAGAGTTTTTTGAAACTAAAAGCCCAAATATTTGAAAGAAACGTATTTGAAAATTATAGATATATATGTATATAGTGAAGTTGAACTCTGTATATATAAAAAATAAGTGAAGTGACATAGACAGAAAATATTTCAAAAATCGGGGTCAACATTTTTTTGGGCAGTGTGTGAATAGATACATAGATAGATAGATAGAAAGATAGATAGATAGATAGATACTCTTTACGCTATATATTTTCTTATATGTATATCATAAGTATATTGAAATTGAAAATTTGATTATATATATCTATATATGTTCTTAGTATCGAGACAATACATACCCTTCTGTAAGGCTTCAGTTCTTCGGCTAACAAATGATGTATTCTGGCATCAGTCAAATCCTTTTTGGATGGATTATAGTCCAGTTCAGCCATATCCAAATTGCGCGAACAAGTATTGTCTAGGTTAGTTAGACTGGGACTAAAGATCCAATAAAAATAAATTATAATTAGTTTCAAATCAAAAAGATTAGGGAAAGAAGAAGTGGTTCAACGAATTTTCGACATCAATTACTAGAATAGTCAATACTTTGTATATGTGTACGAGTATACTGTGTTAGACAAGATAAACGTATTAATTTTGTGCATAGTTTTATCATCATTATCATTATCACATGCTACAAATCATATGCAAATTCAAATTTAAAAAAAATATATATATATGTAAATTTTAATTTACATATTTAATTATTATTATTTTTGTCGTACACATGCTATATACGATACGAGTTGAATGCAATTTTGTTGTGAGTATATAGCACTACAGTCAATTTAGATATCATCCAAAATTCGTTTACCAGGTGGTATATATGGTTGGCGGTGCCCACCTGCCACCAATATAGTTATTGGTATAATTCCTAAATAGGGCACTCATCGATTCAGTTCCGGTCATCTGTCCAATTGTCGAAGGATTGCGACGCATCACTTCCATGGCATCGCGCATAGTTAACTTTGAATATGTCTCAATGATCTTCGGTTCAGCACCCTATTCAATATAATTTTTAAAAAGTTTATTTAAGAACATTTAAATTAAATTTTTAACGTTGTCGATATTCATTGCCTTCAAAATATCCACACAATTTTCTTTTGGGTCATAGTTTTCAATTAAAGTTTCTGTTAGAGTGAAGGGATTTCGATAAATGAAACTAAATGGAAATTAGAATGAATCCATTTGAACTAAATTGAATAAAATGAGCCTAACCTATACAATGAAATTAATATGTTTGATTCTTTCAGTCCATACCTTGAGATCTCTTATCAACAGAGGACGTATAAAGCGATTATCGAAACGCTTGAATTTATCCCGCACATTATAGTTGCCAGTTTTGCCCACTATATCCTCAATGCCAGCCATAAGATGGTCCATGAACTACAATTGAATAGAAGTTATTGAGTACTTATAAGCAAAATTGCTGGAGAACTTACCCTCTCATGAATACGTTCGTTCATGGTGGGCTTACGTTTATTAGCCCTTTTCACATTGAGTATCTTGACCAGAGGTTTTATGGTAATGCCTTGTAGGAATACGGTAAAATAGATCACAGCTATGGTGGTGGTAACAAACATGTTCTTTTGCTTCACCACATTCTCATCGACCAGAAGGACCAGGGCAAAGGCAACGGCACCACGCAAACCGCCATACGACATAACAAATTGATCGACACGCGATAACTTGTGCAATCGGAAACGATTGGCCAGAGCCGATAACAATATGACACCTGAAAATTGTTAGAGTTTCAACACCCAGGATAATAAGGAGTGCATGGATTGGTCCTTACCTATGACACGAAATACGGAACAAAAGGCAATAGTTAGGACCACAAACCAAGTATTCCAAACGTGCAAATTATTGACGGTCGCCACGCCAAGGAACATAAAGATAATGGTTTCCGCTGAACTTGACAACATTTTCAGGGCGTATTTAACAGTTGTGTGCGATTTTTGAGATATATTCGATTCGACATAGTTTTTCATAGTGATGCCACAGAAGGTTATGCTGCAAGTGGATAACAATGTATTAATTTGATGGAGAACCTTGATGGAACTTAAGGGTATTACTACTCACGCTAATATGCCGCTCATGTGAAAGATTTCCGCATTCAGATAGGCCAAATAGGCCATAACGAATATGAAAATAGGCTCTATAACACGCACATGATCGGTGAATCGAGTCACCAGACCAGTTAGGAAGCCCCAAATGATACCTATTTGCAATTATATTGATTAATATGTTTGAGAGACACTTACTAGGAGGGACTTACCTATGGCAGTGCCACCTAAAGCCACTACAAAAAAGGAACCAACACCGCTAGCAATATCCTGGGCTATTATATTGGGCAGGCCAATTTCATTATACGACTCCATCATATGATACATGACGACCTTGAGAGATTGTCACAGATTATTATAATAAATACATATGTAATGCATAATTTGCCCATCAATTTAGTTCACTCACCGTGACAGCATCATTAAGCAGGGATTCGCCAAAGACAACAATGTACAATATTTCATTCACGTGTATCTCCTCGAATACGGCTAAAACAGCGACCGGATCTACGGCGGATATTAGCGAGGCAAATAGAAATATGTCCATCAACTCGGGTGTGGCACTCTCATCACCATAGATGCCACATAGGCCACATGCATATAGTGAACCACCTGCAAAATAAAGACCATGAAATGGTTAGGTCCCTAAAAACTATCAAGGCAGAAAATGGAGACAAAATATATAATTTAATGGCTAACAAAGATGTCTGATGAGGGTAAAGTTATAAATGTCGTTTCCTGGAAAAATCTTATGCATTACGAACTGATTCCAATGAGTAACAGGATACATAATCAACTATTGTATATATTAGATATCAAAAACAGTTATAAAAAGATTTAGTTGTCAGCTTAAGAACTTGTAAATAAAGTCTGAAGTTAGTTGAGTCAAGTTTAAATGTTTGTCTGAGATGTTCATTTCTCATTTGTCTGCTTGGATCTATCTAAGTAAGTATCATGTGGAACATACATTTGTAATCAAATTAGTTAAGCATAAGTAATAGCAATGTATGTTAGCCGTGAGCTACAACATTCACTTATGTACATCATTCCCTCACAACCCCTTGTTACTACATGCTGAATGGTTGAGTCATTTGTCTGACCGAATGGCTATTGTTCTGGTGCTACTATTGGATATAAAGCATACGCACTGTGGTGCGCCATCCAACATCAATTGCATGTTTTGTTACATTTTCGTGTAAATCACGTCTAAGCGGATATCCCCTGTCTCCTATCCCCCATTCGTCCCCCATTCGTTGATATGAGATGCTAGTAAATTTATATTGTTTGCTCGCGTGCCGCAAAAATACTTTCAATGAAATGGAGGGGTAAAACAACAAAACAACTTGCATTGAATTGGCATTTTGTTAGTATTTTTGTTTTTGTTTTTGTTTACTTGAGCGTGTGAAATTCGTGAAATTGAATTGTAGTTGAAGATGACTCAGCATTATTGTTGTAATCATAGTGTAGGAGGTGTCCAATTGTTGGTACTAGCCTTTAATTGATAGTAAGTGATGAAGGCCTTATCTAAACTGTTGATACATATCAGTGAAGGCACAAAATCATTATCAACACGAACATAAAGATATATATTAAAATGTAATTCGAGAGTTGAAAAAATGTAACAAATTATTTGCGAAAAATTGAGTAAATAAGTCGAGCTTGTAAGAGATAGCCAACAAAGTCCACAAATAAGAAAACTCTTTCAAAGTACATAATAAACTGGCCATGTCTCCGTATTCGATCAACAAAATTACTCTATGAACTCTAAAATTGTATACAAATTGTATTTTGTAAACAAACCGTTTTCCTGGTTCCAAAACATACTTCCTGGTATTTGTTATTCAAACGAAAACGAATACAATAGAGTTCAACTTATATGCAAACGAAACCAAGCTGAACTCTAACTCGGATTCCAAAAAATTCCTGATTCAAGTAACTGAAGTTTTCTGTCTAAGAAATAGAGAGAGATAGCGTGTGCTTTTTCAGGTGCTTAGTATAGAATCCTTTTGCCTGGAGGTTAAGTGTGAGAATTGAGAACAAATTTATAATTTTCTTATACACCCTTGTAGTGTAAAATACACAGAATGAATTTGCCATTCTAATTCTAAGTAAAACCTATTTATAGGAATTACCTGTATTGAAAAAAGTATAAATAAGTTTAAAATAGAATTTATGTGTGGATTCCCAGAAATTCTCGAAAATGTGAAATAAAGTGTGGCAAAAACTAAGGCGATTCGATGTAAGCCTTTATATCATAAAGTATTAAGCCTTAGTTTATTGATTAAGATCTTCAAAATGTATTGTCACATTTTCAATAACCATTTATCGGATACAGATTATCACTATAACTTACCGATTGTGGCAATATTAAAGATGGTTCCAACCACAGCCATGAGCAATATGGTGCCCAGATTATCAAAGAATAGGCGATTGGGCATAAAGTAGCCCGCATCCAAAATAATCGGTGGCAACATGTAGAAAAAGAATGTGTTGGGTGTCAGCGGTGAGACTGCGACATCCGTGCAAAAATAAAGAACTACCCCAATGACCACGCCCACCACGATCAATAGACAGGATTCGGGGAATATTAGATGCAATTTCGGTGTCATATGGAAACCTGTAAAATGAGAAAAACAACAAAAATTAGTCATATTGTAATTAGTATTTGTAAATAACATTTTGTAGAGATATGGAAATTTAGTTTCGCAACAAAAAAGAAAAAAAAGTGAATTTCATTTTAATCCATAAACCATTTGCATGGAAATTTTCATTGTTTTTTTTCTGCCTTTGTTTTTTCTGTGTGTTTTTGTTGTTGGAGTTTCTGTCGTTTCGGGTTAATGACTAAAATCAAGGACAACTGCCATGGGTCATACACAGTGTGAAAAATAGTATGGAAAGTAATTTTACTTTTGGAATTTACCCAGCAAATATGCGACTAAAATAGTTTCCTACTCAGTTTTTGTTACATAAACAGTTAAGGCTCTATGTAAACATTGATTAATTCATTGACTGAATATTTATGAATTATCCTTTTTAGTGCCGTTCAGGACACTTAAACGTTATTACATCTTGTCTTTAAATTTGATTTAATTAACCTTGCTTGAGTTTATTTACGGCTTACTAAGATATTATTTACTGTTTGCCTTGGCTAACTGCACTCAAACCTGTCCCTGATATTCAACATGGCCAAAAGAACTTATTCAATTGCCCCAACAGGATGGTTCGTCCCTACTTTCTCACTCTTTTTCTGTTTCTGTCTCTATAGGAAACCGAAAAACAGAAAGAAAAATTAAAATGTCCGCCCACAAGTTTTAAGGTTTGGCCATTGTCCTTGGTGTTAATGGATTCATTTCTATGCCAAAGCCAAGGCCAGGGACAAACCAAAGAGATAACTCTTCTTTCCCCCTCTCTCTCACTCTCTTTCTCTGTCTCTCTCTCTCTCTCTTTCTCTCTCTCTGTCTTTCTCTCGATGTCGAATCTGTCCATTTGGCTGTTTGTCGAAAATTGTATAATGATGCCATTGGGTTTTGATTTAAGGTTGCAAACAAAGCCTCCAGAGACGGGGGACAAGTACAAAGAATGGAGGCCGAAAATGAAGGAAGAAAAAAATGTACAAAAATCGAAATCATTGCATGTGCTTGGTTTATGCAATATTCCCCCCAATTGTTGCTTAGCAGAAGCTGCAACATGAGCAGCAGATGCAGCAGGTTCAAGGCTCCACCCGCTTGTTGCACACTTGACTGGCATTGGCACTCTCTGAGACTGGCTGGCTGTTTGGGCTTATGCAATGTCCTTCACTTGGGACAGCTCTTCCTGCACCGACACACCCACACACCTACACACGTATACACATAAACCAACACACGCGCAACTTGACGTAAATCTGCATGTCGACGTCAACATCGTAGTCGGCGTCGCAATTATATAAAACATATATTGATTTTGCCCTGGCAACACACCCACGTTCAAGAGGAAAATCAAGAAAACGCGTAAAACCAAAAAGTTTACTTAAACACACACAGGAGAAAAATCCAGCAAACGATTACTAAAGCAATCTCATTTACATGGTAATTTGACCAAATATTGAAAGACAGAGTGTTAAGCTGATTTTCTAGAATCCACATTGGATAAATGGCCGCAAATATCCTAATTCAACTAGGAAGATCATTACATACACGTAATTGGCATATTAAGGCTCATGAGGAGACAGACATGGTCAAATATAGCCAAACTTTAGGTAATTAGGATTCTTTCTGATCGATTTTTACTTGTGTTTCCTCAAAATTTCAAATCAAATGGTTAACCATTTTTTGAGAGATATAGTCAAAAGTCACAGATATTTCAGAATATGCTTAACTGATTTTTACAAACTGTAAACCGATTTTCATTCATGATCTAACTTTCACATTGCATAATGATGTTCTTATTTGCATTATGATCCCGAAACTTTATGTTTAGGTCTTTGAACTGCATAGACCCCGCACTGGCTTAATCCGGCAATGTAAAGAACAAAGATCCCGAAAAGATGCCTCGCAGCTTTGTAAAAAAATTCGTTAAATAAGACTAGCAGAAAATTTAACTTTTGTATATTCCCCATCTGTCTCTTTCTTTTGCGGGGTCATTTATTTTATAAAATGTTGCCTTAAGTTCCTTAATATTTCTTTACATAGACTCACCAATTTTGGCTATGCTCGCCGATAATATCCAAATGCCAATGATAAAGGGAGTCTTGACGCGTGCGAAATCCACCTGGGAGAGTGGATAACGGTCCATGTGATGGCCATCCTCTGCATCGCGTTCTTCTACGCTTTTAAAGGCCTCCGCCTGGGGCAGTGAAGGAGGCATCGACCCTGACGACGATGATGATGATGATGATGATGTTGATGTATCCGCTGTTGTTCTGGCCGATGGCAGCTGTAAAAGAATCAAATGGCAGAGTAAGAGAGTGAAGTAAATAAATTATAATTGGCAACTTGTGTTTGTGTGGGTATAAAATTGAACCAAAAAAGCAAACAATAAATATTCAACATAGGCACGCACACACACACCTTCTAGAGTCTAGACAGTTCATGAAGGTGGGCAAAGGTGGATCCCCCAACTAGGTTAAGCATCAAATCCCAGTTAACCAACGTTTACGGACACGCTATCGAAATTACAATCATTTCCATTAATGACGCATACGACCCACAAATGACTGACAGACAATGGAGTCAGAAAGAGGATGAACCGCAAAATGGAGGTGGGCCAAGGAGACTCCCCCTTCTGCTTCTCCTCCACCTCCTACAGACTGGCAGGTGGCGACATATTGTTTTGTCAGCATTATTCCCGGTGAATGAAACAATGGCAACGTGTGTGTGTGTGTGTGTGTGTATACATAAATTATGATTCCAAGTTGATTCTTGTCACATAAAGTCTGTTGATCTAGGTCAGTGACTAAAGTTTTGGGACACATTTGAATCAAGTTATTGAGATTACGAATCTCAACAGAACTTTTCTACTTGTTCCAGTTCGTTTTAATTAATTAATTCATTTTCAATAATTTTCGTTGACGTCACAGAAACATTGTGATAATTAATTGATTTGTTGGCTTCCCACAAATCGAACTCAATGTCAAGATGTATTTTTAGTCAAGAGCCATAAAGGCAAATTGGTTAGAATTCAATTAGGAAGTCCAACAAAAATATATTTTATATCAAGTATACCTTCTTGTAAATTGGCAAATTTAATGAATTCTTTCTAAAAATATAACTTTTTAATAAATAGAATATAATTTTATATATTTTCTTTGCTAGTGAAATCAATAATATTAATAGCCAATGCTTAAAAATATATTAAAAATACAATACAGAAAAAGAGTTTGAAACATGTCAAAACATTATGGCCAAGAACTGCAAGGACTTCTTCACAGCGGATATTTAAATTTAAAATATATGAATTGAAAAATATAATTTTTGACTGTGTCAAAATCTTTAATAATTTTAGACAGAAAAACTTGTTTGTTTCTTATGTGATTATTAGCAAATAGGATAGTCAACGAACACATGAAACCAGCTAAAAATCTGACGAATTTGTTAAATACCGGCTGACTATATCATATAACGCTGAATCTAGTAACTAAAGCCGATCTAAACGTAACTTTTGGCCTTTGAATTCACTCGTAAATCAAATTGAAAATACATATGTCATAAAATAGTTTAATAAAATGTAAAGGAAATGTTTTTAAATAGGGGAAAATATGATCAAATTTATAGTTCATGACTATTTTAACTAAAGATGTTAGGTTTAATACATTTTTTAAGCTTACATATTGATAAGACTATATTTTTGTTTTAGATAAGATATGAGATATAATGATTCACATCTAAAGGTAGATATCTTTCGTTTAGATCATTGCATATAAATAGACAAAATTGCTGATACTTAAGCACCTTTTGGGGATCAATTATATTGATTAAATGTACATGTATGCCTGGACACGTATTATACTTCTAAATGATGTGTTTATTTGCTGTGATTATATAAGCATTGCCCTGCGATTTAATGTCTCAATTATTTCCGGTCTAGGATGTGGGGAAAGTTATCGGTAATGAAAATCTAGCTAAATACTATGTTTAGTGATACAGTCAAAGTGAAATGGCGCTATAGAGCCTGATGATGGGAATGCGGGGGCCTCAAATTGTCATTTCGAATAATTATTTCAACTGCAGTTAAATTGCTGGCAGGAGAAGGACTGCCCTTGACAAGAGTGGATAAGGTAAGGGTAGGGCCCATTTCTAGCCAGAGGAATGCAATCAAGTTAAGAGCCGGAAGAAGTAGTCGGTTGGTAGGAATGGGGCCTCTCCAAGGATGTCTATGAATTGCTTAGTTTGTGTGTATGTGTGGGTGTACTTACATTTAGCTGACTGACTACATCCGCATCGATTGCCTTGCTGTTAGTGGCCACTCCCAGGATACTCATATTTGGACGCGCCTCAATGGTATTGGAGCCCATTAGGAGCACACAAATGGCATAGAAAAGAAGCATCGTCATCTTGTTGGGCCACAAGGATGTGTACACCTGCTCCTGCTTGTTCTTGTTGTTGTTGCTCGGTGGTTGTTCCAGTGGTCGGATTACTGCTTCCTCAATTTGCTGACTGAAGTTAAACACTAATTTAGCACCATTTGTAGGTTCATCAATTGTTGAGCTCTTGCGGCCCCTGCTCCAGCAGGCTCTGCGGGCAAGGTTCATTTGTTGTTCAAGTGCTGGCGTTGCACTGTCATAATCCTTCTCCGTAAGGATTCGCATTTTGTCCTTTGTGTGTGGTATATTGATTTATGTGGTTTGTATTGCCTGCCGCTTGACCTGGCCTATCGATTCGGACATTTGCCTTGTAGTTTTCTCCTCCCCTTTGTTGTTGTTGCTATTTCTGCGGTTATGTTCAGTTGTGTCCTGTAGGGAAGGAGTTAACAAATGTTGATTTAGTCAAGATTGTACATTTTTAATTGAACTTTTTGCTATCTCTTCCATACCACTGTGTTTAATCGACCGACCTGCCACAATAACCAATTGAAACTGGTTAAATTCCAGAAATTTCACTCAATTTGAAGACTTTTTTTGTAGTATGGCTTACTTAGCCAAATCGAAAATAATAATAATAATTACATAAATCAATAATAAACCCCCGAGTTCAACCAGAGAATCGTTTCTTAAGTAAACAAATAGACAGAAAATGTGCTAAAATCCATTTCACGTGATCCATTTCTACTTTTGGAGGATCCAGACTTTAGTGGGTGTGGATAAAAATATTAAACAAATGACGCAATGTGTGGGTGAAATGTGAGATCGCATCATTCACAATTTTTGCCATAAAATCAAATAACAAAAATAGATGAAGCTGAATAAGTTTAAAGGAGCAAAGTGGAGTGAATGGAAGCTAAAAGCTGGCTTAATCAAAGTTAGCTCTTCTATAAATGATTTTTATTAGCCCATTTCCTTGTGGGTGCTTTTCCATTGTTAATTAGTAATCACATTATTTATAACAATAAATTAAATTGGAAATCAGACTTAGTTTATTTGCAAATAAATTGTTAGTCCATTCGATTAACATTCATTTGTGTTTCTTTTATTTTTTTGCGCACCATTTGCGGTTAATTTTGAAAATCAAGTTAAATATAAAATTAACACAAAGAATTAACAGATTTTGTGTATGTATATATTTGCTTTTCGAACTGGATAGATCCAGTGCACTTAGCGCCATGCGAAGAAATAGAAAGATGATAATGAAATTAAGCAAACAATTTCAAAAGGCGTAAAGTGACTCCAGTTGGATCGGGCAGTTGGCCAGTTGGCAGTCGGTAGTCCGTGTAATCAGAGCTCATACCAAGTAACATATAGATGTAGATCATATATTATAGTTGGTGGAGATAAGACTTGATTTTAATTGAAGTGAATTCGCTTATCTAATGACAAAAGTGTTGAGAGAGAACGAGAATAGAGATAAACGCGTTGGTTAACCCTCTACTTCCCAAGACCGCCTGCAGGCGGGCTAACTTCATTGGTCGCGCAATCTAATTTTTAAACCTGTATTTGTAGTTATTTTTATTTCATGTATTTAGGGGAATCCCAAATATTTATTTTGAAGCTTTCGCAGTTTACCATTCCACGAAAGACAGCTGCTAGAAGCATTCAATTGCCGAATTTAGTGAAAATCACAGAAAATAATTATTTGGTGCGAAGAGTCAAATTCAAAAATTTAAAAAAAATATAATTTACTCCCATATCTCAATTTAAAAATTACTAGCATATTTTTGCACAAGTTAACTAATAAGAAAGTGATTAAACTTATAAGAAAAAGTGTCCATAAGCTTTTTACTTGAGATCAAAGTTAGCCCGCCTAGAGGCGGTTTTGGGACACCTAGTGAAAAAAATTCGATAATGTAAGTTTTAAATACAAGCAATTCTAATGAAAACGGTTAATCAAAACACAAATATTTCAGCAATGAACCGCAAAAAACAGCTTAAACTGTCATCGCTTTCCGACGATGAAATAAAAGTAGCATTAGATATGCTCGACTTTAATGGTGAAACGGATAACGAAGAAGAAAATTTAGACGATTTACATGAAGATTCTTTTAGTTACGGTAGTTTTGGAAATGATATTGATGTCTCAATTAACGATGTTCTTGATATGTCAGAATCAGCACTTGCATCACAGATTTGCTTTGGTAACAGCACAGCTTCAATGTTGTCACCATCATCTTTAAATGCTTCATCAAGTGCTTCTTCGACCCCGAAACGGAAGCGCCGTCCGCTTTCTCTTATTCAAGGTGAATCGCATAGTGAACTTGATAGATCACCAAGAGGAAGTCGTCGATCTGCCAATAAGTCCTTTAATAACACCATAAATCAATCTGGCGCTTTCGTAGGATCTGCTTTGGCCATTGACCCGAGATCAGAAGCATTTAAAAAGATACTATGGCGTCAAAAAAATCTTGTTCTGGATAAATCGTCGATCAAATTTTGTGATCCCGATATGAAGAAATTTCTGATCCTGGACACTCCATCCAAATGCTTTGAATATTTCGTAAATGATGAAATTCTATCGCACATTGTTTACCAAACTAACCTTTACGCTTCTCAAAAAAACATTAGGATCTCCTTCACAACAAACAACTTGGAATTGCGTAAATTGATTGGTATTCTAATTTATATGTCAGTATTTCACTATCCAAGTATCCGTTCATATTGGAGCGAGTATGCGTTTAAAATTATCCAAGACACAATGTCAAGAAATCGTTTTGATGAAATCCGAAGCAACCTTCATTTTAATGACAATAGCACTATGCCATGCAAAGGTTCAGATGACTTTGATCAGTTATACAAAGTCCGCCCTCTTATAAAACATTTCAATGAAAAATTCAATTCAATAAATGAATACAACATGCATATGGGTGGCGTAGATCACATAGATGGACTCATAGGTCGATACAAAATTTCTTGGAAAACTTTAAAGTATACAAACCGAGTATTCACACATTTGCTTGATGTTGCGATGGTAAATGCTTATATATTGTTTCACAAAATTAACAAGCCGGACCCCAAAGATCCCGAATATCAACTGCCAAATTTTCGAACACAAGTTGCAAAAGTGCTTTGTACATCAAAAAAAGATGTCAAAGCTCCTGGACGTCCTCTCGCAAATTCTCAGAAAAAAGGTTACGGAAAAAAGACTTTTTTACCGCCTGATGAAATTCGCTTCGATGGAATTGAACATTTTCCTGAATATTTGCCACGAATCAACGGCAAGAAGACTTGTAAAAATACAGGATGCCCTTCCGAGACGCAGGTTATATGCCGAAAATGTAATATTAATCTTTGCTTATCGATGCAAAAAAATTGTTTCTTTGATTTTCATCATAAATAAACTAAACTTATCTTTATATTTATAAATATGCATATTCTCGAATATTTGTGCACTAATTTTGAAGTTTTTCATAAATAATAAACAACAGCCCAAAAAACTATGCAGTAAAAAATTTTTTTGGCAATGTTTCCCAAGACCGCCTCTAGGCGGGGTTAGGATTTGACCCAATATATCCTGAATCTCGGGAAACCAAAAATTTTTCTAGAACAAATATTTTTTTTTTACCCGTAACCAGTGCAAAAATAATTTTTGTTTTTAAAACAAAAATTTGGGAAGTAGAGGGTTAAATTAGACAATTGATGTTACATTCGAGTGTAATATAATGGAATTTACCCACACCACCAATTCCTTTTCGTTTTTTTTTTTTTCCTCTTCCTCCAATTCAAGTGTAAGGTTGATATATCAATTGACTGGGCCCCCGCAATCAATTGATCAAATATAATTATTATATATTACGAATGGCTTGCCTTCAATTTGCTGCTGTTTACGAGTATTTTCGCATTGTAAATATTGAAATTGTTTGTATGACAAATATTTTCAACTGTCATGCAGCTGCATTCTACATAGACAATATAAACAACAATACCCCTAAAGCAATCATACGTAAAGAGAATAAATGATAAGCAATTTTATCGCCCCCAATCCCATCATTGAGGCGTCAGTCTTCTGGAAAATTTCCTCTTTCTCAAACCGGCAACTTTAATTCCAATTGCCGTGGCCATGATTTTCAAGTTCGTTGAATCCTTTTAAAGACTATTTAAATTAACCGTTAAGCTGGCCTCAAACCAAAACAATTGAAGTGTTAGCACACTTTTAATTGGCATTAGTCTGAGCTGATTATTTGATTAATTGCTCATGAACTTTCATGGAGTTCCACGGGGTGAGAACACTGAAGATATTAGGCCTTAAGATAGTGGGAAAATTAATTTGGGTTTTCACAATTTATTGCTTTTACAGTTTCATTTGAATTCAATTACTATTTTAAGTTTCTTAAAGTCAAGTGGTTTTAGTTTGAGCAAAAAAAAAAAATTATTTCAATCGTTCTAAAGTCCTAGAGATTTTTGTTCAATTTTCCGAACAAAGCCTCCTAATCTTATAAGAAATTAATGGATTCAAATGGATAGAGTCAGATTGAGGTTCTTATGAATTCTCATTCTAACAAAAAGTCTAAATCAAAAATTATTGAATTAAGTAAATCGAAATTTTTAAGAATATTTTTTAGATCCTTTTAGGGGTAATTAGCTGACGCTGACGTACAATGCATAATACGTTTGAATGGTCCCTACGACTACGGACGGAGTCCTTTACGTAGAGAGTTAACCACGTTCCACCCGATCGAGGGACGCAATACGGTACGAATTGGATAATGTGGGCAAACAAACACAGACAAATATATTATATGTAGTTTATAAATTGCAGATATCAATGAGCTAAATAGGAAAGGATAGATGTTTTTAGCAGAGGAAGAGAAGAGTCTAAGCAGATTCCAGGGTACAGAAGTTTAAAATCAGCGCAGAGGACTCTAAAAGATTCATGTCAGTCATAGTTAGTAGAACATCGACATAAGGTTAGAGAGAAAATCGGAAGTCTAGATCTTAGAGGTAAGTGAGAAATTAAATACAAAAATATTGTTTTAAAACTGTATTTCGCTTTAAATTTCATTTCAGTCGGATAATAACGGATTCTGTAAAGATTGTTATAGATGGTACTAGTAGAGCATATACTATCTATAATTGAGTATTCAATAGCTGTAAATATGTTTGACTTGACCTTAAAATCAAGCTAAAATTGCGTTCTCAGTTGGAAATGGCTCATTTGGAAAATAAAAATGATACCACTTTTTTACTTGGACTTAATTGTTTCGTGTTGTTAGTATTGGATATAACAAGAACTCAAGTTTGTATTTCTAAGGTTACAAGTTAATTTCATACGAATTTAACCCTTAACTCTTATGCCCATCTGCACAAATCTAATTGCGCCAAAAATTTTCACACGTTTCAGATTTTGAGCTAAATAAACCAAAATCCCTGAAAACTCAGAAGCGACCAGAGAAGATTGACGTTGGCGTCATTTAATTGATTTCTTCGCACATCGCCAACAGCAACAGAAAAAGCAACAGCAACAGCAGAATCGCTAACCGTGGCAGCAGCAACAGCAACACGAAGGCAACCAGCCAAAATGTGTTAATATTTAATTTGAATTTACTTTTATGCTCCGCTCCGTCTGGGCAGTCTGTGGATGGATAGACGCAAATTGGAATTGGATTGATGGGCATCCACTTTTGTTGTTTACTTTGGCCACCGGGCGACTAATTCCCATCGACGACAGACAGACGACTAGATTAACTTGGAGTGTTTCCCTTTACCCTTTTGAAAGTCATTCTAATGTGGATGCTGTGTTTGAGATGACAAAGACCTATTGTAAGCGATGAAATTATTATTAACGGAAAATAAAAGAAACTGGGAGTAATTATTCTTAAATAAGCTGAATACATTTTACAACAAATTTGTATATCGATAAACAAATATTTTATGGGCTAATAATGCATTTTTCAGATAGACCATATACAAAAATGTTTACATTGTGAAATTATGTAATAAAACCGAATGTATCTACCCTTTTTTCCTTGGGGGTTTTCAAAAAATTCATTATTTAGGTAAAGGATTTTTACTGCGTCAGCAAAGAGTAAAAAGTTCAAGTTTACTCAGCCACCAAAACAAATATATATATATATATATATATATATATATACAAAAAGATATATACACAGATATGTATGTATATAAACCTCTGCAAAAATATGAATATTCAAAGGTCAAGAGAAAAACGACAACGATGGGTATGTACCTACAGTAGTGGGCACGAATTTATAACATTTTAATTTTTGGACTTGAGTTCTGATTTTCTGGGCTCCCAACTAATGTTGGGATGTTTTATCGGGAATTTGTTGGCGTCAAAGCCCATCTAATTTTTATACTATTTTAATCATTCGATGGGGAATTTAAATCAATTTATTTCATGATTCAAAGAAATAAGAAATGTAGGTTAAATTGGTAATCCAAGTTAAGATGATCAGACCTAAAATTCATAATCTGAATCCAATAACCAACAAATCATGAAAAGTTACTTCAAAACCGAAAAAATTAAAAACTAAAGTCCGAAAATCAAAACTTCATAAATTCTTGGCCACTATTGTATGTAGATCCATTTGCATATAAGCGATATAAGTTGATTTTGGCTAATGACCAACAAAATAATATTTTTAAAAATTATTTTGGAAACTCGTACTGAGCTGCATTTTCTTATTCAATTTGGATTATGCAATGGATAAAAAGACAGGGAGATGTTTTTTTTTTATAACCGCCATTAAAGTGTCAACTTCATGTCCATGTCCATGTCTTTGAACTTTGTCCACAACAATTTGACGTTGTGGTCGTCATTGTTTGATGGTTAATCGATGGCAAAAAAAAAACACGCTAGCCATTGGCAAATGCCGTCATTAGTAGCAGCAGCAGCACGGTATACGGAATTATTTATAAACAAATCAAAATCAATTGAAATGTATGCAATCCCAGGGCAGGGCAGTGCAGTCAATGCGAACGATACACACGATAGATATGTATTATAGAAATCTGGTATAAATCCACTTTAACCGGTATGCGGCAGTTGGCCGGGTCCAGGAACAGATACACCAGGAACAAACACGCAATTGAGTTGTTTCACTAGTTGGCCAAAAAAAAACCAAAACTAAACTAAACTGCCTAACAAATTGCAATTTATGGGCGGAAAATGGCAATTGCCAGTCAGTTGGCTATATTGTTGTATTCAAATATCTGAAATATATGACCATGCATATAATCGTGTTAGAGGAAATATATGTATTTCTGTCGATTGACTACAAAAGTATTTACATTTCAAATATACATAAGTTGTTAACAATTCATTTAAATATTAAGTTAATCTTTTATCTCTAACTAAATGAGTTTTAAGTATGGAAAATATATGAACGTAGACTTTATCTAAATTCTTTTCATGGAAGAGACATAAGGATTCCTTAAAAGACCCTTTGAATAAATACCAGCAAATTCATTTATATGTTTTAAATTAAAACTCAACATTGTAGATATATGTACATAGTTGTACCAGGAAAATAGTTCATTTACACAAAGATTCTGAATACACAAACAGTAAATCTTTTACAAAAACTGTAAACAACCAACCCGGAAATCGGGGATGCCGTTTTTGAATCGATGAAATGACCAATAATATTTGTCAGTTTTGTGTGTGGATAATACTTACTATATTTTGCTTACCCTTAATTTACACAAGTAAAATGCAAATTCATTACCCCACCGTCCAAATTTACAGACATTGCCTTAAGTACACTACTGGTCAAAATAATAAGCAAACATTTCATCAAAAACAAAGTACATTAAAGTTGTCGTAAGATAATTGAATCGTTTTTTATTATTATATGAATATTACTTAGCATTATACCAAATTAGATTATATATAAGGAACTTTATACATTTATTTATTTACTTATTTAAGTCCACAGATTGACATGGCCATGTTCCTGTTCAAAGAACCGTCACATAGACACATTCCTAAAATGGATCTCGGTTCATTATATCCTAAATTCGACCTATTGAACTAAGGCGAGGCGAGGAAAAACATTCCCAAACGGGATCTTTGTGAAATTATCGCCAAACTCTTTGCATTTGTGGCGGGGAACATTACAAAGAGTGTCATTCCCAAAAAAATGCACCTTCGTTTTGTAACTCTACAGAATTTTATGCCAGCTAATGCAAAACGTAATATAATGTAATTCCTAAAGAGGCTGGATTGAGGTTTTGCCTATTAAAATGAGGAGAAGCGAGTTAAAATCTTAAAATATTTAAATTGTGGACACTCTAGATTAGATTAGAAATACAAAGTTTGTACATAGTTTACTTTTTTAAAAAATAAAATCACTATGTACATAAGTGACTATATTTGTGGATTTTCTGTTCTGCTGTTCAGCCAAGCCCATATGAAAAGTAATGTCCAATTAGTAGACCTACGTATATAAGATAAATTTTTTGACAATTTTGTTCTAAACAATAGCTTCTTAAAACAGAAAGGAAGACATCAACTTTTCATTGTTAACGTAACTTTCACAAGTCTAGCAAACAACTTTAAAAAATGTTTCGCTTCCTTTTTTGAATCAATGGCAAAAGAACTTGTATTCTTAAATCAGCTAAAATTCCATTGTACTCATATTGACCTCAAGTTATATAAGTTGAAATGTCTTTTCTACTTAGCATAAGCTACACTAAACTCTTCCCACCACAAATTCTCTGTCAGTGACAACTTAAATTTGACAGCAACTACAAGAAATTTGTTCATTCTTATACATATGTACTTATACATACATACATATATAGGTACATATATCCTGTCACAAAAACACACAAGGTAACAAAAGGTAAAAAAAAAAAAAAAAAAAAAAAAACCAAGAGTTGCAAAAGAAAATTTCCACAACTCAGACCACATTTATGTGGGTACATAACAGAGAGGGTGGTTTCAAATCAGAGAAGAAAATCATTTCCCTGGCTTTCAATGAATTTGAATGAAGCACAGTAAAAAACTCAATTCAGAAACAGCTTTCTATTCTTTAGTTTTATATTACAGTTTATGAGTTTAACAAAAATATTTCAAAAACAACTTTTCCCATTTTCAAAATATGTTCAATATTTCTTTTGCAACTCCTATGTTAACTCATATAGTTCCTTTTATTTTTTGTAAGAGTATTCAAAATACGCACATGCAATAAATATATATGTAGGAATATATATAATTATAAATTGTAGGTTCATTTACTTTGTATGTGTAAACAATTTCGGGCGGGAAATATAGGCAAAAGTGTTGTATGTACAGACAGCGATAAGAACGGAACAAACGGAGGTTCTGTGCTGTGTGTGAAGGGCAAGTTTTTTTAAAAATCTAATTCCCAAAAAACAAAATATTCCGATTACAGCATGGAGCAAATTATGCGAAACATAAACAAATATTATCAAATATTTCAGTTTCCTCCATTTCAAAGAGATTGTTAAAGAAATTTGCTAACCCTTCCTAAGTTTCTTTGGCAAATATCCTAAAGATTAAAAGGTTGGAAAAATGAATTTAACGTAATATACTGCATTAACTTCTTTAAGCCCCTTTGATGACAAAGGGTTAAAGTATTCAACATTTTTTAGTAGTCAACTACGAACGTGACCAGCATGAGATCATGTTTTTATTGGAAAGTATTTAGTTTGATAAAATGACCAAAAATATTTATAAACAAAACTGGACTCAATTAAAAGCTTAAAAATCGATTGAAAGAATTTAATATATTTTGATATTCAGAAATTTAAATTAAAAATGACCAGTGCGTAATTTCAATAGATAAGTGATCAACTTAGAATTGAAGGTGCCATTGAATTGTATCTATAAATCAAATTAGTTTTCTAGTTTTGATTAGATAATTAAAGCCTTGTAACAGTATAGACATAGTTATCGAAGATTCACAATTACATTTATAATTTCCTTATAGAAAAGGCTGATTTGTTTGTTCAACAGTGTTAATAGTTCGAGTAGATAACAAAAAAAAAATTGATGTTTTTCATAATAGGGAAATAGATAACTATAAATGTATAGATAGCTGAAGGTATATAAATTACATCGAAATCGATGTTATATTTTTCAAACAAATAAACCTCATATCTAAATTTACTTTGATAATGAACTCAAATTTTTGATAGACGACTTAATTCTCCTCGAGTCATAATCAAATTTGACATGCTACATACATACACATGTGCAAACTATTTACCTATTTTGTTTCTCATATGTATTGAAGAAAACGTGTTTGATGACTATATTGCGATTCGGCATCGATTCGACTTTGACTTCGCTTCAAATCGAATTATAGAGTCATAGAGTTTCTCTGTTGATGTAAGATTAAAGGGTATATTAGGTTTGCAAATTAAGCCTAGACTGGGTTGATAATTATCCACGCTTTAGGTTTAAATTGTAAATGCATTTAATTTCGTGACATTAATACTCAGGCGATTTGTAATACATTTCAAATGTGATTCATCTTAGTTAAGTCGAACCTCATGACGACTTCAATATACCATGCACTAGATGGAAAAACTATTTGACACTTAGTTTCATATGACAATTAGTGAACTGTAGTTATCTCAATCACTCTTAAAAGCATATGGGCACATTGGCGCCCACTAACGGGCAAAACGTTTTGACGGTGATCTAAACTATTAGCTATTCAATTCTTATGCAATTTGTTGCACCAGAAGATATTTATTAGTTCCATTAGTGTATCAAATTTTACAACCATATTTTAAATAATGCGAGAGAAAATTATATTCCATGACACGACTCTGAAATGAAGTGGATCTGGTTACATACCACACGAATCTACAAGGAAAATTCAACGGCTATAGCTTCAAATATCTAGGTGTTCCTACAGCAGATCAATAATAATGAGATCGGAAACGATTTCTTCTGTCTGTTACATACATTTTATTGTCTTTAATATACCATTAGACAAAGTGTATGCATAGTATAGAAAACACGACAAAGTAAATTAGATAAGTTCTTAGAAAAAATTACCAATTATTTTTAATAATTTGTTGTAGGGTATACCGTTTCTACTCACAGAATATCTTTGAATAAGCGAAATTTTCCAATACATATAAATGCAATTGAAATCCAAGATCTTAATGTAACCAAAATTCGAGAATTCCAGAGTCAAAAAAGATGTGAAATGTGCTGCCTGGTTGAGTTTCTTTTCTGAGTAGGTAGATTTTATTTTCGTTATGGGTTGCCATTTGTTATCAGCTTGACGACAATGACGACAGAAGCAACAGCAACATCAGCAACAGCAGCAACAACGACGAAGACAAATGACCTGGCAGTGGCACAAAACAGCGGCAACAATTATATTTTGGAATGCGAAACGAGAACATGAGCAACAAGAAAAACTAGAGCAGATGGAAATGGAAAAAATAAAACATACATACACACATTGTGTATGAGATAGAAGAGCCGGCTCATAGCCAAAGTAAAGACCAAAATAAACCCAAGTGCAACGAAATCTTTCAGATTCCAAAATACCCTACATAGTAGACAATTTTCATTTGTATCCTAGATCCTATCTTGGTGTCTACCTGCCTAGACGTGGGCGTCATGCTGATCAGAATGGTTCTCAATGATTCAAATATACCCTATGGTAAGTGTATATACAAAATATTAAACATTCGAGCTAAAAATACTTTAAGAATCGTTGCCCTCTCTCTCTGTCTCAGTCTCTGCTCTCTGTTTATCTCTTAATGTCTCTATATGTTCTTTAGAATGATTGTCAAAAAAATATATAGAAATTTTAAATATTTTTTCCTAGTTAAACACGTTTTTAAATTTTTCATTCACCTTCGAAAATTTTAATGGCTTTTGCCTCTTAATGTATATAGATTTTATTTTTGGTCTTCCGATTCGGCAATAATTTTTTGCCGGCAGCTGCTATACACGATTTGGCTTGAAATTTTCTTTTGATTTTTATTTGATTCATTGGCAATATTTTCTCTTCAGATGCCAATTTCCATCAAAAGACGCCAACATTGAAAAAGGGCGCAAAATTTTACATCACAACATTATGAAAAACACTCACAGACACACACACACACAATCACAAGCTGTTTTCTTTTCATCTATGTACACAAAAATATTGTAAATAATTTTCTATATTTTTTTTTTATTTTCGTTTTTTTGTTTTGTTTGCAAAATGAACCGCCAAAGCAAGAAAAAAACAATCTGCCGCCCGAGCTCTGCAGCTGAGAACTAAACACAAGAAAATTTACAGTGTTCCAGCTCTTTGCTAGCTAACAGCGCTGTTAAGTGGTTAACAGTGAAACGCATTGAGATACTTTTCGTGTGTTCAGATACATTTTGGGATGTCATAGGAAATGGATAGAAAAGTCATGAGCGCATTCAAGAGGGAGGGGGGTGATAGAGAAATATTCAAGGGAGGAAAACTACTGATTGTGAGATTTCAAATAATTAAAGCTTTGACCCATATTGTATGTATTAAGGAAGAATTTCGTATATTTTCAAATTCTTGAGATTTTCGTTCTACAGATTCCAAATTATTATATTAGTAAACTTTTCCTATTTGCGTGTTAGAAATTTGTGTGATTTTTAATCATTTTTTAAAAACATGCTTATCTTTTTCTAAAATTGAATCACCTTTTGGGCCAATTATAATAAGTATAAATTTAAGAACAAATCGTGTGATGCTGCTTTAAATTAAAAACTGTTAAAGTGGGAAACTTCACTTCCATAATATTCTTTTTAAAAACTTCTTATATACTTATAATCTATAAGTGTAAAAATTAATGTAGACTTAGTGGATTGATTGGCTTAAATTTATTGTTAAGCAGATGAAGTTTACTATGTTTAAAACTCTATGATGAAAAACTCTATATAATGAAAATAAAAATGAATTTAAAACTTTTTGTATTAATTTAAAATAGAAAAAAAATATTGAAAGAAACTTAGAGAAAACTTAGAGATAATTACTACATATTTGGGTTTTGACAGAAATCAAATTACCTAATTACCAAATTACATATATTCACTTTTAAACCAGTTAGTTTATTCTCCTTGTAATCAATGGGCTAAGAATTATATCGAAAGGTTTTATTTGAATAATACATTTCTTAATAGTCACAGAATTTTGTCGATAAAATCTATTCTGAACAAATTAAGAGTGTTAAACATAAGGGATATGAAAATTAAGTTAAAATTAAGTATACACGTTTCGCCGACATGAAGATATCACATAAGACCAACTGCACTTATGCGCTTATGATGAATAACTTTGATACCCATACCTTAACTATATATAATTTATATACATTACGGAATATTTACACATAACTTGTATCATTCGATAGGCAAATTTCGTACCTTTCGATTGATATTAGCATTATTGCAAAAAGAGTCTAACCATGGCAAGCCGATTATTGTTTTTGAGCTGTCATAAAATAAATGCAAAGGAGATGAGCTCAAAACTTTTTTTGCAGGATATTCTTAAGAGTATAAACTATCAAAAATAATAAATCAAAAATTTATTGAAATTTTCTCATCAGTTTACCAAAATTTCTATTTATTGTGCTTTAAAACTAAATTTGGTGCTTAAAAATGTTTTAATTTGAAAAATTTGTTTAAAAAAAAGTCCTAAAGTTAAGTTGTCTTGTGTTGCAGGATGTTTTAGTGGTTTAAAGGTAATTGACAATTTTCTTATTAATAATAAATCCAATAGATATAGTAAAAAAAACTTTTGCGATTCGTGTTGTTACCATGTGTTTTGTTAATTGGAATAAATAATTGAAAATGTGCAAACTGTCAGCCTGCATCGGTTGATATGCATTTTTCTGCAAAGTTGAAATTGATTTTCTTTTTTCCTTTTGTGGTTTTGCTTTTAGTTTGCTTGCATTTTTATTTTGCTTAGTGCCCAATAGCACCCACAAGGATAACTACACGTTTGTAATTCCCTTGTAATTACAAAGTATACACTGAACAAGAGAAAGAGTGGGAGAGCGATAGAGAGATAGAGAGAGAGAGAGTGAGAGGAGATGAGGAAAAGCAAGTTCTATTCTGTTGGGTTGCTGGGTTCTTTGTTTGTGTTGTGCTCGTTTTCATTGCAAACATTTCAATATTTTAGGTTCGTGGCATTTTCCATATCGATCGTTGGATATTTGCCCAGTCGTATGTCTATGAGAGTGGGTCTATGTGGGTATGTGTATTATCCTTGCACTTGAACAGCATGCACTAAGTGCACATAATTGAATCGAAAGGACAATAAGCACAACACAAGAAAGGAGGGTCGTCATTTGTTGTCTGAGTTGATTGGATGTCTTAACGAGGTTTTTATGAGATGAGGAAAAGCAACTTTGAATCCAACAAAATTTATAGTCACTTACATTTCAAGGACGTTGCTTTTAGGATATTAATTTAGCTTACATTTTCCAACTAAATGGAAATCTTTCTTTTCAAAACTGTTGGCATTATTCATGCTGTGATAACTCATAAAGCGGTTACATAAAAAAAGAAAAAAATGAAACTTTTCCCAAATTGCCAATGTTTTATTTTTTTCTTGACGTATTCTGGTTCATTAGATCTTAAGCTTCAAAAAGTTTTACCAAAATATATATATGTTTATTGTATATGTTCACATTGTAATAATAATAACAGCCACCCACTTAATACATATATATGTATGTACATATATAAATTCTCTGAGACGCATTGAGTGCGGGGAAGAAGGTGAAAGGAGGGGGCTAAAAGAAGGCGCTCCCGATTACCACCATGTTATATAAGCTTCAGGCGTGTTGCTCAAGGACATGCTCGCCTACAAAAGGCACCCGAAAATAGCGAAAGCCAGCGTGAAGGCGACCAAACAAACGAGCCACGGTTGCTACTTCAAAAAATACAACAAAAAAACAAAAAAAATAATAGTAGATAGACACAACGACAGACAGTCTGTCTGTCTGACAACCATAATAATAACAACAACAACTAGAATGAAAGAAAACAGAATACAAATTTATTACTGTTTCTCCAATGGCCAATGGTACAAAGGATAGTACCAGGACCAAATAGTCAAATAAAACCAACACACAGTATTCTAAATCAAAGGCAAATGGAAAATGAAAAAAAAAAACACAATTGAATAACTTTTTGAGCTGCATGGGGCGTGACAAGTAGACAATAGTTATGGCTTTGTCGCAGTAATACGACATCTACAACTTCTACTGAAACTAATACCATTTACAGTCAAGCCAAACTATAATGGCCTCAATAATATCAACAACTTAAATCGATACTTTTCGAAAGGCAAATGACGTAAGCTTTCAACTTCAAATGATTTTGCCTTACTGTTCAAAGAAAAAATTAAGGTAGGTATGTATATTTTAATCTACTTTCGTTTATATAAAAACTTCTTTTTAAGCATATATGGACAAATATGTGGACTTTCTTATAGTAGGCTGTGCCAATCATTTTTCGATTCATTTAGTTGCAATTCTTAACTTGTTTTAGCGTTAAAGACATGGAATGGCCATTATAATTCTAGAGCTCTTTAGCAACGTCTACGAATGATATAACTTGGTTGTTTTTAAAAAAAGGTTGATCTATGTAGCTCACCCTTTTGTGTTAACTTTGAAAGGATCCTTTTCAAGATTGACTTAAATTACAAACACATTGTCATCAAGCCAGATAGTTCATTTTAAAAATATTTGGAAATTATAATTTATGGAGTTTTGCACAAGCAATAAGTACTAAACTTAACTGCACTTAACATTCAGATACTTAAAGCAGCAACAACAAGTCTAAGTATGATCTTTCTAGACTGCATGCAGTCATCACAGGGCACTGAGGTGCACAAAGTGTGGGATTCTCTTTCTATATATTTTGTAGGAGCTGTAAGATGAAATCACTTATTTTATGAGTGCCCCATACTCAATAAGGACTGTAGGGGCATATCAATTGGATCTGCTGGAGGATATCAGCAACTCTAGATGGATTGCTGTAATTTCTAAGCCATATTGGTTGATTTTTAGAATGGAGAGATGCGTCTTTTTTCGATATTGAAAAAAATTAACAATAATTGGTCCTCATAGGTGAACATGCAATTTTCTTGATTTGGCCATTGTTTCTTTAGAACACAAAGGGCTCAGAAGAGTAAAGAATTAAGAACGATTTGAATTTTGGTTTCATTTTCGCTTTTAACGAATCTCTTCTACTCTGTCCAAATAGATTACATTCTATTTGTTTGAGCATTGTCCACATGACAAAACAGAATCATTTACTAGGACCTACTAGTTCGTTTACAGCAACAAAAACAAACAGCAAACACATAATACTGAGATGGCGCCTGTGGCGTTTTAGTCATCATTATATAAAATGGCTCTGGCATACAACCAGACACTCACAAAAACACACAAACGCACACACACATACGCACAATACAGCCAGCTGCAAGCTCTATACAAAAACATAGCATACTTTTAAGCGTAATATGCAAATGCAGCAGCCAATGTACTATGGGTGAAATTGACACTTTCACTTAAAGTAATTGCCCATAGAATCCATTAATTGAAAGAGAAATCTGTTTTTTAAAAAGCAAATTAAACTCAAATAGCTTTTGCCTAATGATTTTTGGACTACATTGCTAAGAAAAGTGTTTACCCAGTTGTCAGTTGTAGTGTAAATTGGCCTGAAAGTCACCGTCAACTTGTTTTTGTTTAGCGTAGGCCGCGTAGACCGTTGCTTTTGCGGCAAGACATGCGCACTGATAGGCCAAAACATCTGTTTGTCACTTCTTTTGTTTGTCCAGAGAGAGAGACAGAGCGAGAGATTCTCACTTAGTGTAAGAGACAGAGAGAGAACGAGAAGGACTGAGTGGAAATCTTCATTTTTTTTTGCACTGCATTTTATGTCACGCTGTTGGCTTGCTTTGATTTTTTGGCTCATTAGATTTATGGCAATCAATTGATTGACGAAATGTAAGTCTAAAGTGTATGTGGCTATGGTCCAGTTGTCATTAAAAATCGGTATTATGCAATTGAATTTGCCCAGCAGATAGCGGAAATTTATTATGTAAGAGTTGTAGCTAGACTTACCAATAGTTTTTGCTTTTTGTTATTGTTAATTATGCAGGACACGCCTTTAGTGGGCTAAATTTGCGGATTAATTTGTTGAATTTTGTAACCGTTAATTTCACATATTCAAATTTGAGTCACAAATTTTGTATGGTTAGAGTTATTAATTTCTTAAATTTTCCAACAATAATAGAATTTAATTTTTTTTTTTTTTTTGCACACATACACTATCTATCTATTACACAGGCACACAGAAACACACACACACACACACACACACACGCACACACACGACCCGAAAGTTGTTGTCTCAGAGTGGTGAGTGGGGGAGGGTCTGTTGGGGATGGGTGGGGAGGAAAGTTGGTGGCACAACGGCGGCGGCAGCAGGACGACGGCTTTAACTCCCACTACTCCTCCTGCTCCTCGCTTCCTCACTCGTCTCGTCTTTTTTTTTAAAGCGAACGCTTTAGCACGTTGAAATTTTGCATTAGATTTGCCGTTTTCATATAAACAGCAAACAATTTAATGTGATTCTTATGAAAATTTGTATATTTGCTAAAATAAAACTGCCGGGCCATTGCCATTTTCTTAGATGTTTGGATGACCGATTTTCGATCCCTCTGCAGAGGGATACACGACGAGGACGACTGGATGACAATGACTGAAAATTCCTGACAAAAAGAACTTTCCATATCAAGGGTTAAAACATAGCAGTCGTTTCGCCACTGTTAAAATATCCTTGAGCCTGTTAACGCATTTTGAGCAACGGTGTAAAAAAATGGTCGCATAAAATTTAAGCGCTTTTAATTTAGCTTGATTTTGTGTTTGAAAATTAACCAAAATAAATTATAAATATATAAAGTGATATAATCGATCTAAAAAATCCATTAAATTTAGCTATTCCATTTTGAAATATTCAAGTGCAAAATTGAATAAGTTAATAACTTGTATTTTTTCGTTTCTAATGCTCGTTTTGTTTAAATTAATATTTTGAATCGAATTACTAAGACATTAATTTTTAGTCGGTACATATTTGAAGCTCATAAGAAGAATATAGAAAAAACAAAATAAGAAAAACCAACTGAAATCTTTCATTATATCGTGCGACAATAAATTATTAAATTTGTTATCTTTCAGCCAAAACTATTTGTGCCATTTGTATATAAACCAAGTTATTTATCCAATTAGAAATTAGAAATGTCAAATTTGCATTACAAATATTTTAAGGCAAATAGTTTAAAGTTTCATTTAGTTTAAAAAAGTAACGAATCGAAATAATTTTTGATTTTCAAGCAATATTTTTGCAGAAATTTTAGTATTTAAAGTTAAAGTCGCCTAAATTTCCTAAGTTTTCCTTATGGAATAATCCTACATTTTTTTTTTTTTTTTAATTTAACTGGGTTTTTCCAATTTGCATTCTAACCAACAGAGGATAATAAATACCATGACCATACATTGACGTGTGAGAATATTTAAAAAGAAGTTATGTGAGGATAGTAAAGAAAATCGGGTTCGCTGAAGGATCCGTCCTCATCTAGCTCCGGAAAACCCGGTCCGGCAGGTCCAATGTGTGGCGGTGCTATTATCCATCAAGTTGATGGCCAGTGGGTTAGTGTGCCATTCAAGCCGCTCCAGATGGGCCTTGGTGATTCTGACAATTTCCTCGTGTACCCAAGGTATCTCCAGCATATCGTGTAGCTCTCTATTTGAAGTAAATAGATGGGCATCGGACAGGATTCTTAAAGTATTATTTATTAAAGTTTGTATGACGTTCACTTTTAAACGGCTGGCAGTGCCCCAAATAGCAACACCGTAGGTCCACATTGGCTTTAGAATGGTTTTGTATATTAAAAATTTGACGTGGAGCCGCAGGGTAGACCTCCTTCCAAGCAGCCAGAGGTGGCTCCTGAGTCTGGCGTTCAATTGATTACGTTTGTTACTAAGATGCGTCCTCCTACATTGATGTGAAAATAAATACCATAAATATATATAAAATCATTTATTATCATCTTATGCATGTTTAGTTTTATAAAAATAAACAAAATGTTGAGTTGTATTTTTTTGTTGATTTTGTATATTTTGTATGTAAGAGTTATACAAAATATTATCAAAACTCTTTCAATTTCAATTTAAAGAAAACTCACTAAATATTTGTAAATCAAATAAAAATTATTCTAAATTTAGCGTACCATATTTTTTTTAAAAAAATTGATTTCTAATATTCCTTCAGGATTCGCTTAAGTCGACGTTCAGAATGTTAAACTTTTGTATTTGTAGCTTGCGATTTTGATTTACTTTAAAAACAAAGGCTTGTCCAAATTCAAGTTTAGTAGGATTCAAATTGCTAAAGAATGGCTAAAAGCTTTTGCCCTGTTTCAAAACTAAGAGGTTTGAATTGAATTGGTTTTCTCCACTGTCAAAAAATAGTGCAAATTTTAAGGACCACAAAAGAAATTGCATAAATTCCTATGTAGCTCAGCTAATGTTTATTTATTTACAAAAAAATATCTCACTCGATGGATGAAGAAGTATACTTTCCTTTTCCAGAAATGGTAGTCCATATGATTTAAAGCCTTTAAGTGGCATTAAAGTTCCCTTGGCTGCAGCTTCTATAGCTTTTGGTATGGGGAAAAAGTGATGCAGTTTTCGATGGGTTAATTTTTTTTTTTACTCAACTCTAAAGAAATGATTGACATTGTATTAGCAATATTTAAGATATGCCTTAATATTTACAGTGCCGCTGAACTAAATTTGAAAAATCTTCCTTAAATTTTTCCCTCTTCTTGTTCCAATTGAAATTTTTCCATCTTTCTTTTTGGGTCTTAAATCGTAGAGCTTGTTATAGAGACACGTTTCAATCCAAAAAAGATAGTCGAACCTATTCAGTTGAGCAGCACTGTACATGAATCTCTAAGAATGGTGTATTGCCATTAGAAGGATAGTTAGGGATGTCCTGACAATTTCGTCCACATATATAGTTCTTGAATTTCTTTGTCTCCTTCATCCCCACATTCGATTTGAAAAATACCAATTTAATTTGTCAATAACAAACAAGGTTTTTTATTTATTTTATTTCTCACCAAATCAAAAATAACAAATTTCTTTCAAGCAATTTTAATTGTATCGCCGTTCTTTGAAAATTAATGAACATTTTTCTAAAGTTTAAGTAACGCGAGCCTACATAGCCGTTGCTAAAGTTAGGATACAAAAAAAAAAAAAAAAAAAAAAAAGGAACAAAGGACATTTGTGCTTCAGTTTCTTTTCGTTTTGTGGCAATATTAAGCAAATATTCACAAATACATATATATAGAAATATACATAAATGATCCTAAACATGTACACAACTAATCGTTAAGGGGTATACAATTAAGTCTTTTATAAAAATCACAAAAAAGCAATACATATACATATATACATACATCTAGATGTGTATGCATGTATGGATGTATATGCATAAAAGTTTCTGAATCAACCAAGAGAATAATGAGTTCTATCGATCCCATGGGGATCATAGCTTGCAGAGGCAAAACAGTAATGGTATAAAGGCGCCAATGGCAATGAACACGGGCAGCAAAATGGATGAATCATCCATGGAATATGGATTGGGTTGACGTGGACCACTAATGGGGCGTTTGGAATTTCCACTTGAATGCTGCTGATGTTGTTGCTGCTGCTGCTGGTGTTGTTGTTGGTGTTGGTGCTGATGTAATGAATCCTCCAAATCGTCATGCTGGTGTTGTTGTCTCTCCTCGGGCTCCAAATCATCAAGGTCCTCATCGTCATCATAGTCATCATCTTCGTCAGCATTCGTTTTGGGGCTTAGATCCTTTTGTGAGCGTACAACGCGATCTTGTTGTTGCTGATTCGCTCGAAATTTGGCATTGCCATTCTTATTAACAGGCCCCGATGTTCTCTCACTAGCCTCTGTGCCATGGAGACGTCCCACTTGAGAGACATCGCCCTTGAGCAGGGCAAAAGCATTTATTTTGGGATTATCCAAGGCTCCCTTTATGAAGTCCAAGCGTAGTTTTCCATTTCGCACATCTGATATCTCGCCTTCGTAGTGCAGGCGTCCGTTGCTTATCTTAAAGTAGATAATCTCGTCATGGGCCGATCCTCGACCAACTTGATCGTAGATATCCAGCTGCTTGACCACGGTGTGCTTCCGATTGAGCAGCACATCGAAAACCTTGCGATTGGGCGCATCGAAATAGACTTCACAGAATTTCATTATGAGAGCATAATCTCCGTCCCCATCCGCTGGAAAATCATAGCCAAAAGTGGTTGTGTGATACCTCTCCGTTCGATAGAGCACTTCATCCTGCTCCTGGACACGACCAATCATTAGAAGATGCTTGCCATAATCCGAAGCTATGCCCACATTCCGCAAAGGATCTGCCTCATAGTGGATGCCATTCCGATCGATATGCTCATCCCCGCCAGCATTGACGGCATAAACCACCTTGAGAGGATTGGCACTGGAGTCGGAGTCGTGGAATGGCTCAGCGGCCAGTACGAACAGCTGACCTAAACAGCACGAGAACACAATCAGGCAGATATACAACCGGCTACTTGCCTGCAAGTAGCTTTCCATGGTCCGAGTCATGGCTGGCTCTTGTTGTTGTTGTTGTTGTTGCCGCCGGTGTCTTATTTTAGCCTTTTCTTTGCGGTGTCGTGGACAGCAACTCCTTTGAGTCGTTTCTCCAAATTGTCGTTGCCGCCAATCCCAAGCGTCTAGTCTTTGCCTCGTTTGGTGGGCAATTCTTTATCCATTAACAATATGTCGTTAATTTATATATTTTTTCTTTTGCCAGATTGCCAAACCAGTGTTGGTCAACGCAATTGATGAGCCTGCGTGTCTACCAGGGCTGCAGCATGAGAAAACATTAAAAGTGAGAACTGGAACTGGTTTATTTTATTTTCAATTTTTTCCTTTATTTTATTTGTTGTATTTTAAAGCAAAGTAAAACGAATTCAAAAATGTAAGAGATAGATAAACTCATAATTAGTTAAAGAACAGCTAAATATTATAAGTGCACTATGAAAAAAGACATTTACAAGAACGAACCATTGAAATAAATATATCTTCAATATTATTTTTCTTTTTGATTCACTTAAAAATTTGAAGAATGTGCCAATATACAATGTTTTAAAATTTGCTTTATCAAGACGAAATATCATATATAATAAATAACTAAATAAGTATTTATGATAAAATACATTTTGTTTTACGTCGTTTTGTTTTCCAAGACACGCAAACTGCGAATATTTGCGACATTTCAAATTTGAAAATGAATTCTTGGCGCCAAATAATAATGTTAAGTTGGCTGCAGTTGCAGCAGAAACCAAACTCTATTCAACACTGGCAAAGTAAAGACCGCGCACTTACCAACACAGTCGTAGCTACACGTGCGGTTCATATGGAAATAGTTTAAAAAAAAAGTTAATAAATTCTATAACAATAAATTGATTTGCTTAAACCTAAGCAGTCTGTCCAATTACCAGAACAACCTCTGGACAGTCATGAGTTTTGCTGACGTTGACCACCTGGAACTGCAGCATTTGGCTGGCGGCAACATTGTGGAACATCCGCCTGTCTTTTCCGCCCAAGGAAGGTTAGTGCAAAAATGCAAGAAGATTGAGATTAAGACTCAAACTGACCCACTTCTTACAGATTTGTATTTGTGCGATGCGGACTGAAGGTGCAAGTTTTTGTGACCAGCACAGGAGAATTGACACGGGAACTGGATGATGCCACAGAACCATTGATTAGCCTGGAAGTGGATCTAAGGCAACCCGAGCTGTTGATTGGATGCACCACGACGGGACAACTGCTACGCTGGCATTGGCGCACTGGTGTGCTACAAAAGACCATAAAGATGCAGCTGGGCGATGAACCTACACAGATTTTGACCTGCAATTTGCTTGACATTTATAAAGGAAGTGATTCTGCCTGCGCCTTTGTCACAGCCAAGCGAAAGAGTGGTCAGTCAATTGCTTGGTATTTGGTGGACACCAGCACAGGCGAGCGGCACAGTGTTAATTGTGGTCTTAGCTTAAAGTAGGTTTCCGTTTACCATTTGGTTATGCCAACTACTTTAATTGTGTCTGTGTCTTAATTGTTTTTCAGGATTCGCACACCCTTGGTGGATGTGTGCAAAGGAGTCTTTAAATATATTATCGTAGCACAAGGCTTCTATTTATATTTCATTAACTATAAAACATGGAAATTTTGGCGCTTTCGTAACTCGGATTTTGTGCCCATCACCTGTGTTCGTCTGTGTCCAGGTGAAGAATTGGCTGCCAGTGGTGATCAGTTGGGACGCATTCACCTGTGGCGTCTATTCGATAAACAGGATACTGTATTTAGCGCCATCTGCCATTGGCATCACACGCCGGTTACCAGTTTAGCCTTTTCGCCAAGTGGCACGAGTTTCTATAGTGCCGGCCGTGAAGCAGTCCTGGTCAAATGGAATGCCGAAAGGCCAGATGAGCGTGACTTTGTGCCACGCATGTCTAGCATAATACGGCACATTGTGATCAGTGATGGCAATGAACATATCCTTGTCTGCACCGAGGACAATGCCATGCAATTCCTGAGTGCCCAGGAATTTGAGGTGAAATCGGCTTTACAGCATTTCACCTACAGCTTGAGAGATAAGACGGACAAGAACCTATTTCCCATTGGCCTAAGGCTAAATCCTCGCACCAATACCTTGGTCCTTAATGGAAGAAGTGGTCATCTGCAGTTCTATTCGGCCTACACAAAGAATTTGCTATATAATGTGAGTGGGGCAATTTATTCTTCTGACATCATCATCATCAATCATGTCATCTATTTCTTTTGGTGTTGCAGCTGCGTGTGGTGCAAAGTAATCAACAATGCCCGGAAGCAAATAAACTCATCTATAATACCCGTGTAACGCGAGCTGCCTTTAACATCGATTGGATGGCCACCGGTGAGGTCTATAATGATCAGGAGAACTTCGCTGAAGTGCGTTTGAAATTTTGGAAATTCAATGAGAAATTGCAAAGGTAATCTATTTATCCTTCAATCCTGGTGCTTAGTCTTATCAGTCTCACTTCATTTTCGTAGCTACAATCTTAATACCGATATTAATCTGCCTCATGAGCATGGCTTCAAGGCCATTGTCTTTTCGAATCAGTTCAAAGTTGATAATTTGCGTTGTGCCACGGCGGGCAAGGATAATGTTATCAAATTGTGGTCGATGAGTGCGTCGGATAATATCTATAGGCCTGGACACACATGGAATTGTATAGCTCAGGCAAGTTATAAGCAAATGACAATTGGTTCAATTTGTTTTGCCGAAGATGGATCACTCCTAGCTGCTGGCTATGGCAACACTTTGGTCCTATACGATGGTCGCTCGTTGCTTCAACTCCAGGCTCTGAGTTGTCCCGCCGGCTATGATGGTGTCCTGGCCAAGGCGCAATTGCGGTTGTCTAAGACCTTGGTTAATGGCACACGCAATGAATTGTCCCAACAAAGACAACAACTGATGGGCATATTGAAAACATTGCTAAATAGCAACGATGCGGAATTGATAGAGCAGGCCAAGACTTTGCTAAATGCCAGTCCCAGGATCACGGCCGAGCGTCTTGAAGTTCCCGAGGACACGCGCAAGGAGTCTGTATATAAGTACATCATGAAAATGTCGGAATTGAGCTTGCACCAAAAGTTGCAACTTCTACGCCGCTTTGGCATCCAATGTTCCGTCTCGGAGACCCATCGCAATCGTCTGGTGGAACATTTGCAACGCTGTCTGGCCCCCACCCAACGATTAAAGGAGTTGGATGCCCGTTTGCTGCGTCTACAGCAAAGACATCGCTTCAAAGCGAAACATCAACTGGACCAGCTAATCAGACGTCGCCAGAAATACGAAAAGGTGGTGAAACAAGATCTTCTACCTCTATTTAGCACTTTGCAATTGGATGAGCACAGCAAAGCGAAAACTGCGAAACAACCTCAGCCGCCTGCCAGCCAAACACAAAAAAGCAAAGAACTAAAAATTCCACCAGCTCCTCTACAAGGTTTAGCCCAAATTTCGCATGTGCAATTTGGAGCCGGCGCTCAGGCTCATCTGGTGGCCATTTGCACAGAATCCCGTGTCCTCATCTGGAATCTAATGACACTGCGCATTCAGGCGGGCCTAAAACTATCAGTAACCCAATTGGCCTTTGATCCGCTGACCAATCTAATAGCTGTCATCACCAAGACTGATGAATGTAAGTTATAGAAATAAGTTCAACTTGGATTTAGGGTTTATTCAACTCACTCATCGACTAAATACAGTCAGTATTAGCTCAAAGCTATGCTTAGTGGGGGAAAACCCATTAAATTAATTTTATTTTTTTTAAATATTCAAAACTTAATTTCTGCATTCCGAGTGATCCAAAAGTAATAAGAGAAATAGCTTTTAAGCCTGTCTAACATTAGATAGATCTGAACTAAAATGTTTTGAACAAAATTGTATGGAAAATCCCCTTTTTTTTTTGGTTCTGTTTCCTGTCCGATGAATATTGAGCTGAATAATTCATAAAAATTTCAAAAACCATCGAGATATAATGTTAACCAGTTAAAAAAAGGCAAAGGTCTAGCGTTGGGTAGTTCTTTTCAGTGCTACAACTTCTACTCGAAATCGTATATCGAAAAATCCCAAAAATATGTCCGATTCTTAAAACTATTCACACAGATCGATCCTCTTAATTGAGGATTAAATTCTTGCTAGATCTATATCGATTGTAAACCCTTTTTAAAGTTTTCGCTGGAGCACTTTTTTGCAAGAGCATAGACAGGATTCAGATTAGATCTTTATCCAATATAAGTATAAATTTAAATGCTTTAAAGGGCCTAGCAGCTAAAATTTCATTAGCTACAGCGGAAAACAACCAATAAAAGAAGTAATAAAATATCAAAGAAGCTAACTTCGGCAATGCCGAAGTTTATATACCCTTGCAGTCCTTGGTAATAATTTTTTTACATTTTGAAATTTCTTTCCTTGCAACTCAATTCATCAACACACAAACAAAACATTAACATTAACATTTTTAAGCAAAGCACAACACGCATACACATACATACATACATACGTGTAGCGCTACGTCTGTGTGTGCGTATGCATGTGCTCTGTTTGATTTGCTGATGACGTAGAACCGATTTGTATTGACTGTAACTTGTGTTCTATTTATCCGATCAAACTCAAATTTTGGGATCTGAGTTTTTATATCAAATTCTATTATATTGGTAAATTTCATGGGGATACTCCAATTTTTGCAAAAATTTTTGTTCTAGAGCTATATGATATAGTAGTCCGATCCTGACAATTTTCATACTCTATTATCTCCCGGCTAAAAGTAGCTCAAATATGAAATTTCATTCCGATAGCTCTTAAGATGACAGCGTGAAGTTGATTTGCACAGACGGACGGACGGACGGACGGACGGACGGACGGACGGACGGACAGACGGACATGGCTATATCGACTCAGCTTCTCATGCTGATCAAGAATATATATACTTTATGGGGTCGGAAACGTCTCCTTCTGTGCGTTACAAACATCTGACCAATTTTATAATACCCTCTGCAAGGGTATAAAAACAGTTGTATAAAGAAAGAAGAAATTGTATTATGTTGAAAATTTGCTTTGTTTTTTATCACGCCTTTCTATCTAGAAAAAAATGTATAAAAACTCTGTAAAATTCAGCCTCCAAATGGGTTTTAACACCTTTAACAGATTTTCCACAACTCGCCATTAATCTTTTTTACGTTTTTTCCAGTGCATGTCTTCCAACTGAATGTTCCATTGCCGATCTATCAGCGCAGCAATATACCGAAAACAAATGGTTTGGTTTGGTTGCCACGACGTCAACCCAGACAGAGTTCAATTAATTTGGATTGGCAGGCGCAATCCACTCTGCTGATGCTTACACAAAATCAGGAGATTGTCTACTTTGCGGAACCCGGCCAGAGTCCTATGGATGATGCCCCGGCACCAATGTCATTCGGTTCAGCTGCTTCTGGCACGGAGAGCCTATTGAAGCACGCGACATTCGGAAGCTATCTAATCAAGCAGCAAGCAAGCAGCAAATCCACCGACGCAGCAAACAGCAAAAAGAGTGGTCCTCTGATAGTAGGACGTGGTACTCATAGTGCTGTCAATGCGGTAAGTTTTCAGTCCTTAATGATTTATATATATCTTTCTTTATACTAATAAGAGGATTGGTCAAGAAGGTGTAAAGTCAGTCCATTACAACTTTCCATTTCGAAAACCAATTCTAAACAGACGTTTATAAGCAGTGACAAATCTAGAAGTAGGTCTCTGGTAAAGAAATCGGTTTTGAATATCAAAATTTAATTAGTTTAAGACAAAAATTCTTCTTGGTATAAGAAATATCCCTTGTTTCCTTCTCGAGGATTCGCACCCGAAAATTTCTACGAGTACGTTAAACTTCCGGTATACTGGCTTAAGTGCTGCATTTTTGAACACCTTCGAGTATTCCAAGTTGATTTCATTTTTCACACAATCACACAAAGCTCTACTCAGACACAATTTCAAATCAAATTACTATTAAAACTTCAATATTTCATGAAAATAACTGGAAAAAGTTCAGAAAATAATATCTCGATTGATGGTTCTCGTGGTCCCTTGATGTTTGAAGAGAAGAACAAAGTATTCTACGTTTTGGCGATAGCTTATCGTAGCTAATAAAAGCTTTCATAAGAAATATATAGAAAATAAAATGAAAACAAAAAGGGATAGATAAGGAATGGGTCAACCTTCAACCCTAGTTTATTGTCTTTTCCAAGAATCAGTCGTAGCTATCGTTGTTTATTATAAACAAATCTGAGTATTTGTAGTACTTAAACATGTTTTATTCTTGAATACATCAATGATAAGAATACCAGCCGGAAATTATTCACTCACTCTGATTTTGAATCAATGATCGACGTTAGTTTTATAAGCACTGATCAAAGTATCCTTGCTCTATCGTCAGATAATAAACTTCTCCCTTTTTATCGTCAGTATTGTTGGCATAGGTGGAAATTCCCTATATCCTTCTATCGTCAAAATTGTAAGGTTCTAATGAGAATTAAAAGAAAGTCCCCCATTTTGCGTCAGTTTTACATGCACTGATGAAAATCACCCTCTCTATTGTCAATATTTTAAACACTGATGAAACATTGATGATATAGTTGCCCTATCTTCAAAATTGTAAGGCATTGATGTAAATATATAGGACTCCCACCGGCAATATTCTTAGCAGTGATGAAAATCTACGTGCCCCACGTTAAGTTTTTAATTACCTCGAATTTATTTGGTAAAAATCTTGTTTGATGCTTCGATGGGTACAATGAAATTTGGGTTCGAATCTCACCATTGAAAAAATACATTGATCAGTTTAAACAGTTTTCATCTATTTAGATCAACTGTGTTTTACCATTCGTTTATACCTGTTTGGTGTTGAGGCTTGATTAAATTTGATTCAAACATTTTAGTCAAGAACATTCATTCAGCATTTGAAAAATAGTTGTAACAGAAATTACCCTGATGAGTATATTTCGAGCCCATTTGTTGATTATAAACTTGATTAACTTTGAGACTCAACAAAGATTCGAGGAAAATACAAAATGTTATTCTAAGCAACTCGTCAAATAGAGTCGTCAAAGAGACTTCCTTCATTAATGATCAGAAAGCGAGCTCATTTTTGACTATTTAAGTCAAGAAACGATTCGCTTATGATCAGAAATTTTATAAAACGTGACATCGTAATAGATTCTCTGATACGCCAACTTAATTAAAAGTCCGATTTGCAACATAATTGTCACTGAGTTCAATACTTTTCCAATTGTTTAAACTTTAAAGCCTTCCTTTCGTTGTCCTGTTTTGCTTGTTTATTGAAAACTTACGTGCTATGAAGTACAATTGGTTAGGCTTATATTTAAATTACAATAATTTCTTTTTAGTAGGTATATATAGAATAGATGCTTGTTTATATTATATATATAGATATATATCGAAGAGTTTTTGGTTTGGTTTAGCTTTGGTCTTGTTATTTTGATTTTCGTTTACTTATAAATCTTGTTGTAGTTGTAGTAATAATAATAATTGTTCATCTTTTGGTTGTTGCTCAGTCGTGTGCAGTTGTTCTTGTTGTAGTTGTTGGCGATAGTTGATCGCCTGAAACTATTTCTTTCTCTTACGTATCAGAACATCGCCGAGACGCGGAGCCGTTGGCACTCTCAAATGTCGACAGCGTCGCATCATAAGGACATCGTGTTTAAAGTAACGTAGACAATGCCATTGTGGTACCTTGGGCATTAGTTGTTGGTGCTAAAAAACAGAGAGGGAGATAGAAAGGGAGAGAGTGAGATGCAGAGAGTTGAAATAATTCTTGTTTGGGTCCAGGCCAAGCCTCCCGAATTGTTCTCGACGTTGTCACCCGACTTTGGGGTAATTTAAATAATTTTTTTGTATTCAAATTTATAACGTCATTCTGTTAAAGTGGCTGGATACATATTTATTTTTATTTTTGGATGCCTTTCAATTGCTTTATGCAAATCATACTTAACGACAGTCTAGTGAAACGTTTGGACGAGCACATGCTAAAAATTTGAAAAAGTTTTGGGATAGGTTAAAATAAAGTCTTTGGAACCACTCTTTTGAAACTTGTTGCCGTTCAATGTAATCTTAATCACCTTGTTTTGTATTTAAATTCTTCCATTGCTGATAAGAGGCTCGCTCTAACATATTATATAATATAAGCTGCTAATGATGACAAATAATGCAAAGTATTAAGTATATTTTCGTGAAATTTTGAATTGTCTTGCTAAAAATAGTTATCAACGCTCCCAACGATCCCCAGACATGCTTGCCCAGCCTGACGATGATGAAGGTGATGCTGCTAATGATTCTGATGATGATGATGATGATGTGTTTTAATTAGAAAGCAATCTTTTAATTAAGCTTGCACTTTGTTCGCCCACTTCTTCAATTAATGCTGCAAGACACAAGTGCACTCTGTACGCTTTCTACTTCCTTATATTTCATTTGCCCCAATTAAATATCCTTTGCTGTACTTTGAACCCCAACTGAAACTCTAATTTTAGTACCGATTCCCTTTCTCCGTCTATACACTTTTTTCTTCTTTCTATCGTGGCTCACTCACCTCGTTTACAATTGGCACGGGTCCAGCTTGAGCCCAGCCAAAGAGTGCTAGGAATAGCATGGAAATGACAGCCATAAAGTTGGGCCACATTTTCACTGCTGCTGCTCCTCTTCCTACTCCTCCGCTGATTGTTTAAATTGTTATTTGTTTCCTTTTGTTTTTGGTTGGTTCCTTATTTTCATTTAATAACTGAATATTGTACACTTGATTGTCTTTGTGTGTGCTTGCCCTGAACTTTTGTTATATTTTTATTTCCGTAAACTTTTGCGGCACGCGCTTCCGTTTTTATTGGACTACGGCTCCGGCAAACGGCACTCAGCTCACTCTCAACGCTGCCGTCGTCGTCGTGTTTTCTTTTTTTGTTTTTTCTTGTTGTTTGTTGTAGTGGCTCTTGGCTCGCTCTTTTTTACTTCGCCTCGCTCTGTTCACGTTGCTTGCCGTTTGTAAAGTGTTGAACTGTCGCTGCTCGTTGTTGCATTTATATGTGCCGCTTCCACATCGTTGCCGAGTGCGTGCCCTGCTCTCATAATTCTCAGTAGAACGACGAACAGTCGCTCATAAAGTTCGGTTTGTTATTGTCAGCCGAGCTAAGAGAACTGCTGAGAACTGGAGAACTTCTCATCATTCATTCTCTCTCTGTCTCTCTCTCGCTCTGTCTCTATTTCTCAGAGTGCTGCATGGTCGATGTCGATGCAGCAGCAGCTCCAAATTACTTGAATAACCCATACGCCCTGTTTTCCACCCACAATTGCACAGTGGGTTGCAAGTGCTTGCAAATGTTGCATCATATATTAAGCAATTTTGTAATTTTTTAGACGAATTTATTCAAAAATTTGTTCAATCTGCTGAAATTAGATCATGAGTGAGTGAGCAAGAATTAGCTTATCCCTTCTTTGACTGGTTCTTTTTTGAATAAATCAATTGTTGAGTGGACACTCATTCATTTTTTCACTGACTTATTAGTTCAGTTCCACATTGGTTCCTAATCCAATCACTCACTTGTTCAGTTCTTCACTCACTAATTTGTTCACTGACTCACTCGTTTATCCACTCAATTGTTCACTTGTGAAATCATGAAAGTAGGTGAAAGAACAAGATAGAGTCATTCTTCTTTCACCTGCTTTTTCCATGACTGAGTTGTTCACTCACTCAATTGTTCAACTCTCCAAATAAATCATTAAACAATTAAGTAATTAAACAAATAAGTCAGCAAACAAGTATGTGATTGAACAATTGAGTGACTACAAAAGGAATCAGTGTTCAACTAAACAAGCAAGTCAATGAATAAATAAGTAAGTAAAGAAGTATGTCAACTGAACAAGTGAGTCAGTGAAGGGTCGAGTGAATGTACAACTCAGTCATGGACAAGTAGGTGAAACAAGAAGAGAGTCAAGAAAGAATCGGTTCACAACTGAACAGGTCTGTACACAATTGAGTAAGCGAACATGAAACTAAAAGAGTTGAACAAGTCAGTGAGTCAAAGGGGAACCAGTTAACAACTGAACCAGAAATCAATATTAAAATCAGATCTATAAAAAAGTTAAAGTCAAAAAAGATCTGAATCAATTCAAGAGAACGGAAACAAAACAAACACCAATAAAATATTTAGCTACCATTATTAATGTTCTTGTAGCTAGGGGAGAACTAAAAAAAAACAGTTAGTAATGTTTTAAGAAGTGATTTTATCTAATACATTTAATTTGGACATTTGCTTCAAGATTGTGACTTAGACACATGGAAAAAGGCTTAAAAGTAGGATAATTCGTACAATTCACTTTGATAGTAACTTTATTCCACTGTGCATTTTGATGATTTGGTATTGTCGAGCAGCCTGCCCCTTCTTCTTGGTCTTTTGTTGTTCAATTTGTTGTTTATGCGTGCCAGGAATTGTTGTTGCGTGCTTTTGACATTTTCACTTTACTTACTATACTTAACTCATGCCGATGATGATGATTATTATGCTGACCAAATATACTTGAAGTTTCACCAGTTTATAGGGAATTCTCTTAGTGAGACTAATAATATATTATAATGTATTTTATGTATGTATACCAGTATTTAAGTTGAATTCCCTTGATTAGGTTTTGCCTTAGTGATACGCTGGCATTAATTAACTAGTTGCCTTAATTACATACACTAGATATGCATATAGTTTTCCCCCCCAAAACTATTACTTATTGTTAGTCACTTACCAAGATAAACTAGTTTTGGTCAGTTTATGCTAGCTGCAATTGAGAAATTGTGGGGGAATGCTCTCGTTCTTAGAGTTGTCTTTAGTTTTCCACGGATTTATATTGACTCATCCATCGCTTCCTCATAATTTATGAATTAAGCAGTTTTACTTGAGAAGTCACCAAGTCGTCACACAAAGAGTTCATCATATCGAGTGCGGCTAAAGAGTTCAGATTTGTAATTCAATTCAATTGTTTTGCTTTTTGCTTGTTGTTTTTGACTTCACCTGCTTGCCAAAAACTAAAGACGCATGCGCAACTGAAGGTTAATAGAGGCTTTTGAGTTATTTATTAAGGCTGAATGCAAAACAAGCAAATGACAGAAACAGAAAAACAACAAAACAAATCAGACGAAACTGAAACTACATCATGTGATTAACAATGTCGTGCTCTGAACTTGAACCGAAATCTCACAAGTACATCCAAAAAATAAGAGTAACAAAATTCAAAAGGTCTAGGCAGGAGTGGATTAAGAGGGGGTATTCTTGGTTGGGAGCGTGTTTTTTTTTTGACTCTTTTTAAAACCAATGATTATTTGAAAACCGAAAGAGTTTCCTCTTTGTTTCCTTTTGTTTTTTTTTTTGGTACGAGGGCTGTTCAAAAAGTTTTCGGCCTCCAAAGTTAACCCAAAAAAAAGGTATCGACGCAAGATCGTCTGAAAATTTAAATTTAATGCGGCATTAGATTCAGCACATATTTGTAATTCTGATCCCGATCTCAATCATAATTTTAAGATTCTTTTTTGATAAAATGGCGGCCGTTCAAAAATGATCATCGGTTTTTGACCAAATCCAAAAATTATAATTAAGTGCGAGACCAGAAATTAGGTCGTTCTGTGGCGCTTGCATTTGTGCCATTAAAATCGGTTCAGAATTATGGGCTGTATCCATGCCGCTAGTTCAAAAAATGTTAAAAGAACATTGTCTCACAAAAAAGGTTATATTTGCTAAAGTATTTCGAATTTGAGCTAATCCTTTTGGGCCGAATTTCTCAATACTCCAAGAAATAATTGAAGCTAAAAAAGAAAAAATAAGCAGTATACAGATTTGCGTTAAGGGATTTATAGACTTTTAGAAAATGAATGACTTTCGTTGTTGTGGTTGGTGACTAAACCGCTCCTGAGTTAAGCCTCTAACACAGTTTTTGAACTTCATCAAGGTCAATGCCAATTAATGTTCAATTTCTCTATTACAGTTGGTCAATTTGTCTGCCCACACGATGCCTGCCATGAGTCTGATTTGCAATGAGTTTATTAAATCCCTGCTAACGCCTGCCGATAGCTTGGATACAAGACTCAATGGAAATGCCGATGATGCCGCCCTAACCAATGGCAACTTAAATGGCAATGGCCTGGCCCACAGCGATGAAAGCGATGCAGAAGATGCCCAAGATGAGGAACAGCAGCAAGAGCAGGAATCGTTGCAAGTGCGTAAAACTCTGATGGAACATAATGCCAAGCTGGACGAGAGACAAATTGGCTTAGAAGGTGACCACTTGGAGTTGGACGAGAAATTGAAACGAATTGCCGCTCTGGATATACATTTGCAGTTTTAAGGGAAAAGATGAAGAATCAACTTAGAAACGAGACGATAAATACTTACCTAATAGTTGTTATAACAAATTTTATATATACATATATCTATTTTTTTGTGTGTGTGCAAGAGGAAAAATACAAACTATTTTTACAACGCAAAACAAAAGAAGAATGAAATTGAGGGGACTGATTAGTTTTGTTTCGTTCTTAAACCTAATGACTTCAATTTTTTATTCTCATTCTATATATGACATACACAAATGTTATTTTAATATGATTTTTAAGTATAGAAACTTTTTTTGTCTTATAGAAAACGTCGACGTGGTATTAAACCAGCATGGGACAAAACATTGTAAATTTCCATGCGTGGAATTTTCTCGGCCTGACGATCATAGACCTAGAAAAAATTGTTTACAGCAAAGTTAATCCAATGATAGAGTGATTTTTGCGTGTCTGTATTGAAACTTACCACCTCTTCGCCGGGACCAAACCAACTGGAACGGGCCAAAGCATCTCGGACACGTGGCGTCTTATAGAAGGGATTCTGAAATTGTTGCGGCAATGTTTGCTCCCAGGCGGCATTCTCTACGACGGCAATGTGCTGCAAATTTCTCTGAGGGCGAGCTGAGACTTTATCGAAAACGAACATTACCAACACTGCAATCAAGAGACAACGACACGGCGGGCACCTTTAAGAAGAGATGAAGAGAAATGGTCAACGATCATGCCTGGCTGCACATACTTTTTTCTCTCAGTATGAATTTTGTTTGGATTTTCGAATTATTTCGAGCATTACATAATTGTGGCGTGCATATGATATTACAAGTTTCCGCCTGTCACGCATATACACGCATGTGACTCTCCATTCCCCGCCCCTTTCAGCAAACTCCTACCGACCTGGTCCACGCCTAAACGACTGGATCTGGTGGTAACTAGTTAACCAAGTCAGCTGACTGACTTGGTTGTCATTTCTGTTTCTTTCTCTCTCACTTGCTGATCATTTCCTAGATGTCGCGTGCTGAGTTACTCTTTTTGGCTGTGGTGCGTATGCATTTTCCACCCGCTCCTGCTCCTCCTCCTGCCACCAACTTTGGTAACTTTAACCATCGTCATCATAGTCATAGCCATAGCCATTACCAGTAGCAGCAACGTCATCGTTGCCGGCCCACTTCCACTTCAGTTTGGCAAAAAGATCCCTGATCTTTGTTTCTGTTTTAGTTTTTTGCGTTTTTCTTTCCATTTGGTCATTTTTTTTCTGTCTCTGTCTCTCTCTCTCTCTTTTTTAATTGGGTAACCGGCAGTGAAGACTTGCTTGACGTCTCCTGCATTTTGTTGATGATGATGTAAGGTTTTCGTATGGACTTGATATTGCCACTTGCGGCTTCAAATTGTGCATTTTCATTTGCCCTTTTTTTGTGGCAAATCATGTTCAAGAAGCATTATCATCATTTTCATAGCCATCAGGCAGTTGGCATTCAGGTGGGAAATTTTTTGAATACTGATCATAGGGAAAACCATCTGATATAACTACCTATACTTGAGGTCAAAATATGAGGTACATATGCAAATTTTACCATTTAAATACAGAAGGTTAAATAAGGCTAAATAAGTGAAATACCAATTACATCGTCTGTCATTAGCGAAAAAATTCACCTGATTTTAGTTTGTTTGAACGTTAACTCATTTAAGTTAAGAAGAAAAAGAATCAGAATCATAAGCATCTTTGCAAATTGGCAGAAACAATAATGCATACACATTATACACATAATATCTTTGTCTTGGTTCTTTTAATTATGATTGATAAAATAAGTTGTCGGGTTATTCCAACTTTGATTTAGGGGAGACCGAGTCGAACAGGAGCCAATTTCGTTTATTCATATTTCCTTAATCCACGGTTAACACTCACTCTTAGTAACATTCTCTCTCTTATTCTTTCTTCAGTCTCTATGGAAGTCTTTAAGTCAATTAACACACATTCGCTTAAGTCGACGTTTCTTAGGACCGTAAACCCGAGTTGAATGAGGGCCAGGATAATCACACCCTATATTTTCCAATGCTACAATGCTAACTTCTAGTTCTAAAAAAATTTTGTGGTATCTTGACCATATTTGGCCGACATACAGCAAATAATTTTTGTTTAACTCATGTGACAAAAATGCTCTGGTACCGAAGTAAAACGTGACAGTGTGCGGAGCAATTGATGACACTATTGATCTACCAATTTTTAAGTCTCTATGATTTTTTGATTATGTATGGATATGTAATGGTTTTCAAGTTATCGTGACTGAAGAACAGGATTAAATTAAAGATTTTAATTTTAACATTTTCGAGAAACGATTGAACACCTCCTAAGCGAATGATCAGCCAAATCTGTGAACAGAATCAATCTAACCATAGTGATAATATTTAAATGATGAAATCAAAAATGAATTCGCGTATTAACCTTTAACTTTAAAATATTTCGCTCTAAATGCTTGGTTTGCTTTTGTATTTATTATTTCAATCATAAGTTGTTATACATAACATAAAATATTTTTCCTTTTGGATCCGTTCCAGGAAACAATTTTTGAAATAGGTTTTCTTCTTTTTTCAGCCATAGGTAATTAATAAATTTCTTTGCTTTGCCGTTCTTTTCTCGCTTCATGTAATTGGAATTCCCAAATACTTTCAGCGTTGAAGATATGGTATGGCTATTACAACTGTGGATTCTTTAGCAAAGTCTGCTGATAACTTGGTGGTTCTTGAAATAGCTATACAGACAACCTGCTCACCTTTTGTGCTGCCTATGATTTTGAAATCTTACAAATAAATTCGTAAGTCAGACTTATTGACCTGAAGCCGGCTAAAACCCAGTTTTGATTAACTTCAATAAGGTCGAAATCTAGACAAATAATAAATTTCTATTTTTTTAATTAATTTGGTTAATTTTTAGTTCTTTCTTTAACAAATCTTATAAACCGGCCCAAGATCAAGCTTGTAAAGTAGATTTTTTCTTAGACGCAACACAAAAATATGAATATGGCTATTCGTTTCAGTTGGTTGCAAATCTCAACTAATTTAAGCATTAGATAAAGTGTATTGATATTTGAATTTGATGGTTCTTGAAATAGTTAAGTATGTATATACATACATATATATGTACATATAGACAATCTGCTCACCTTTTTGTAATGATTTTCGATTTTAAAGAAAATTGAAAAATCAACCCCGAGTCGATAAGAAAATCGAAATCTAGTCAGATATTTCTTTATTTAATATTGTGTTCCCAATCATATTTAGGATTTTTCAATAAGATTGACTAGAATTGGTGAGAACTGTGAGAATTTTACAAGAGTTTCTTACCACCGAAAGTAAATCAATCTAAGTATATAACTATTTCTATTTAGGTTTGCAAGAATGTATTCAAGAGGGAAATCAGTATATTTGTATATGTTATGAATGCTACACTCTTTACTTTAATATAGTCGACCAATGGGTACAAATTGGTTTTTCTTTCTTGGCCAACTTCTATTGATCTATGGACTTTTGGTGGTTTTGGCCCCACCAACCTTTTGGCTAAATGGTGGTTCCGCCCATTTGATGTTGTTGTTGTCCCCCATGATTGTCGCATCGCTTGGTTGCAATTTCGCTTTCAGTTTCTGGCGGCGATCTTATGCAATTTCTTTTGCCGATTTGCGCATGCGTCCGACGGTCGGACGGTTGGTCGATTGGTCGCCTGGTCGTATGTCTGTCAGTGTCTCTTCCACAGCTGTTGGCATTTTCAGGTTTTCATGCTTATTTGTATACGCCAGTCAACTGTTGTTGTTGTTGTTGGTTTGGGTTGAGGAGTGGTGGGAGAGGGCGGTCACAGACTGTTGCCTGGTTGCTACTTACTTACTTACTTACTACTCGTTGTTGTTTCTGATTAGGTCAATGGAATCCAATTGGATGTTGTTGCAGTTTTGCTTTCTATACCCTTTGTTAAATGCGCAAATATGGGCATACTGAAATCGTTGCACTTACGACCCACTTTTGGTAGGGTCTATTTGACAATAGAATCTTAATTTTACAGCAATTTGTAAAACATTTCTAAACGAAGATCAGCCAGTGCATTCACTTTTGATTCCTTGCAAGAAAAAAGGGTATATCGATGTCGAATCTTTTAATTGAACGTTGAATTTCGCTGGCTGTCGTTGGCTGCTCTACAATATGATGTGAAATTTGGGTCATATGGTTAATTGACAAAGATTGACGTATTGTTATTCCTACGGTCAAAAAATTTGTTTATACATATTTTGCATACAATGAGGAAATATCTGTGGAAATTTATATATATCTAGATACTTATGGCCATCACTTACAATTACAAATGGAATTGGGCTAGTTTCGGGGTGTGAGAGAGAGAGACATGAGAGTGAAAGGTCATCATGGACCTTGAAACAAAAGAAACATTGAGAAAAGTCGTCTGCACTTGGTCTGCTATCTCTTTCTCTCTCTCTCTCTCTCTCTCTCTCTCTCTCTCTGTCTTGGCCTGCCTGCTGTTCCCTTACAACGTTTTTTGCCGGCAAAGCAGCTCATTAAATTTTGAAAGTGTGAAGCTTTACGGTTTTTTTTTTGGTTGGGGGGTGCGAAGGGGGAATTTCAAGGTTCCCTTTTAGGTTTTTTAATTTCCTGCATCTCGCTTTTAATTAATATTATGATGCCTTAAAAACGTATTCTTCGAGCCGATTATGTAACAATGTACACTTTTTCACTTGATTTTGAAAGAGTATTTTTGCATACCCCCCTCTAGAAAGGGTATTCTGTTGTATTCATATTTCATCATCACTATCTCGATGTAAGTGTCTTCAGTTCTCCGATTATTGGTAACTATTTTGACCACTACAGAGCGAGAGAGAGCGAGAGAATGAGAGAGAGGGCGAGCTCATGCTGTTTATGGTCAATATTGATATGCAGTTATTGTAATGTTGATTCAACATTATGTGGCGCAATATTTTTGCCACTGTTTTATTAAGTTGGTTTATGTATTTTGGGGTTTTTTTTTGATACTGGGCAGTTGACAATTTCAAATATTATGCATTATTTTCATTAATTTATTATGATTGTTTTTGTTGTTGTCGGTTTGGTTGGCATAGTTTTTTTGGGCATAATTTGGGCATTTTTGTGTGCATTTGTTAAAAAAACGTGACCGTTAAATTGAATTATGTGCTGAGTACACCCGCAGTGTGTATTTTTTTTGTTTTGCCAAAGTTTTTATGCGTTTTTTTTGTTGTGTTCACTTTGTTGTTGTTAGTCAAATGGTTGGTTAAAATCATTGTGATAGGTCGAAATTGTTTATGGGACATTTCGATTGTTTGCACTTTTTGTTTTTTGGTTGTTTTTTTTTGTTCGAAGCGTAAACGATGTGCAATTTTCTTTGGTTTCCTCTATTATGCAGAGGTTTCCTCTATTATGCAAACTGCAAACTTTTGCAGTTTTTACATTTAAATTTTTGAAGCAAATTTAAATTTATTTAACTACCATGGTACAATATATTTTAAACTTTAATCTTTTTGCCTTCAATATGCTGCTGACTCCTAAGTTTATCTATTTTAAATTTAAAAACACTTTTTGTTTAGATACAAAATGTTTACAAATGTGACCAAGTTAATCAATTTTAAACTTGAGCAAATTTAAATTTATGTGTTAATTTTGTTTTTAAAATGTTTATTTTAACAATTTTTTATTCATTTAGAGTTAATATATTGTGTTTTGAACCCTTTCATTCTAATAATCTGGGCTAAAATATGGTAACTCTTTTCTGAAACAATATATTTTGAAATTTGAATTAATTTATTTGACTTTTGGGTTAATGGAATTGAATTTTTGAAATTGAAAATCTAAAAGAACACAAAAATTGCGATAAATTTGTTATAATTGATACAGAAAACTTGAAAAGAAAGTTTCGTATGTTTCTTTCTTTTTTCTTCTTTTCTTTCTAATTTGAAAATAGAAAGAAGAAAAGAAGAAAAATTAACATTTATTTTTTTTTAATTTGTTTATTTGTTTATTAATCGTTTTAAAATGGAGAAAACACTATGAAGTCATTAAAAACAAGCTTTTATCCTTGAAAGTTAAGTACAAAATTGTATTAATGTATTTTGTTTTTGTCAATACTTTTGATTAATTATTTTAACTGATGTATTTATGTGTTAAAAGTCAAGTTTTCTCGAGGAAATGTAAATTGTAAAATATGTAACATAATTTTTTTTATTTATTGACAATGTTAGATGAAAAAAAAAGAGAATATATTCATCACATTCCTCCATAAAGATTTTTTAAAGTAATTGAACCGGAAACTAACACAGATATTAATAAATCACTCATTGTCTTTTTTTTTTGCTGATTGAGAAATAAGTTATGTATTTTGGTGTGTTTTTAAATATTTTTTAAACTCACATTTTTATATAAATTTTATCTTTTTCAAAATAAACAAATAATTCTTTATAGTGTAAGAGTTTTAAATTTTCTTTTAAATAGTTTATTTATTTAATATAAATTTGTTTATTTAGTTGGTTAAATTGTAATCCTTTTTAGTTTTTGCTTGTTTTTTGCTTTTCGCCCGTTGGTAAGTTGTTGAACTGAACGCGGCCAATTGGCAACTGATTTCGCTGTTCGAGCCAAAGACGGCAACTTGCCATGGACTTGGCTTAAAAGTTATTCGACTCATTCAGAAACCGTCAACTCAACTGAACTCAACGAAGCATAAAAAGCTAAGCCAAAACGCATATCGCAATTGGTATTAGTTATAAATATTTGTGTTTTGTTTGTTAGTAACTGGGAGATTCTAAAATCTAAACGAAATAAATATTTGCCCTTTAGTTTGTCTCTGACAATATAAAATGATCAACGAAATCTTGCAACATATCGACAAGACGATTTCTATACAGTTCATCGGTATTGAAAGCTTGCATGCAGATATTGATACGATGGCGACTGAAGAAGTCATTAAAACCCTCCTCGGAGCCGGTTAGTTTTTGTGTAGAGGTTGGTGGTAGTATTACCAAATGACAGAACAAACAACTTTCGATTAGGCCCAAAATGCGATATTCTTCGACAGATTCATAGTACTGCTGTTCGGGGATAATGTTGTTAATATCCAAATTGGCACGCTTCAAAAATTCCTTCATGAATCGATAGTACTCGACCAACAATTCATCCATATGCTTCTCGCGAAATTCACTTGTGGTTGGTATGGTGAGAACTGTCATCAGATCTGAAGCTGGTGGGGCATAGCGAGCCAATTGGAAATCCACAAAACGACATTCCAAAGGAGTTTCGCCGTATTTGCCATATTGGAACATTACATTGTTGGACCATAGATCACCATGGAGCAGAGCATTTTGATATTTTTTGGATGTTTTAACCAATTCGAACATCTTCGACATGCGTGGCGTAAAGTTGTCCAAGATATATTTCATTTGCTTTTGATATTTGGGAATAGTTTTCACAAACTCCTTAAGGACTTCACACGAATTGTTAAAATTGACAATTCTCAAGTGCTCTGGCGGCTTGTTCGAGGGGTAAGCATTTTCCTCGACAACTTTGGGATGAGTTTCAATGAGGTTTTTGCCAAAGCGTTTCTCTTGGATAATGGAACCGGCATGGAGGGCAGCCAATGTCTTTAGACAAGCCAGCAAGTGCTCATAGTTGAGCAATCCATCTCGTCCACTACCCATGCGAAAACCCTGATCGGCTAGATTCTCGAAAACCAAAATATTCTTATCGGCATAATAGCATTTTGGGGCTACATCACCGCTGACTTTTTGTAGATCGGGCAGAACATGCAGATAGACAGCTATCTCTTTCTGAAAGACTCCGAAATCCTCCAGATATTCCATACGCGACTCATTACCCACTGGAGCCATCTTGGAGAAGAAGCGCAGGTGTTTCAACGCATTGGAATCGTGTAGACGGAGCGTAACTTGCAAGTAGAAATGACTACCCAAATATCCAGCAGGAGCATCCGATGTGGGCTTCATTTTGTAGCTGACTATATCGAAGCCTTTGGAGTCATCCTGACGCAAATACTTCTGACATAAGCCCTGTATATCGCTATTGCTCAACTCAAGTGTTGCCGATGCCATTTCGAGAGGCTGAGTGTTGACTGTTTGGAGTTCATTCAAAACGTTTGGCCTATATAGGCATACGGCCGACGGCAGTCCAAGGTTGTAAATTCCCCCACGAGACAAGATAAGAGACAATCAGCCGAGGGAGTTCGGCCAAAAGGAAATTGCGTTAGCAGCAGAACCTAAGTGAGTGAACTGCGGCGTTTTAACACCCAGATAAATCCACATACTAATCTCTTTAGACTTAAAATACATCCATATGCACATATATATTTTCTGAGGCAATTAAGGGTCACTTGCTAAGGGAATGAAACGATTTCCAGTGCACCAAAATTATGAAATTTCTATTGTTGTCTTAATGAATTAACCTTCCAAAGTTCTACAAAGCAATACCCATTAATTTATCTAAGAAAAGTCACTTTTTCCATGTTGTCGCTTAGTAGGTCACATTTAAATGAGACACCCTGTACATTTACATGTACTATCTAGTTAATCGTTAACGATGATTAAGGTCGTCTTTTGTGCACTGAAACTTTTGGAAATTTTTGAATTGCTAAGAATATCTACATACATCTATGTAAATGTATGTTAATGTAGTCTTGAAATTGCCATACGATTGAAATACGAATTCTAACTATCAAAATTAATATAATTCACTAAGTTTTCATTATATAGTGAAGGTCTATATAGTCTAACTGATAAAAAATTCGCTCGCCTGATCCGATTAGTATATTTAGCCAAGAAACTACTAAGTACTAATTTAGTAACTAAGCAAGGGATTGGAACGTTTTTGATAGCCACATAAATCTAAAAGATGCCTGCCCCTCAAGTGGAAAACCTAACACTATTTGTTAGTCATAATATTAAAACCATCTTAAAGTATAATCTTTGTTGGCCCAGGCCAAACAAAAGTGTTTTAATGCGTCAGCCAAAAAACATTCCATATAATAATAATAAAGTTAATCCCTAGATAAATGTTGGTATAATGGGCAGTTGGGGAAGAGACAAGCGTGCCAAAGTTATGGGAAAACCACCAGTTGATGGTTTAGTTTGAGTTTATCAGATGTAAATACTATGTACATACGTCTTAGGTAGATTAATGTGAACTAGATGGTCTGAAAATCAAGCACATTTGATTTAATGTAGCAAAGCTCATTCAAATCGATGTTTTGTAAAATGTTTACTGTACTTTATAGACTCCGGGTCGTTTTAACATTTGTTGAAATGTGTTAAATTGTATTTTTCATGGAGAATCTTATCACATGAACTAGGAACTCAGTTATAAGAAGACTATCTTCACTTGCTCATATCGAAAGTTCTGATGCTACGTTTTGGCCAATTTTATTACAAAAAGTGTAGTTAGCTCTTGAGAGTTGCCTTGAAAATAGTGTTGGTAATTAGAGATGAGCAGCTTTGGACGACATTCAAATCGTGGCAAAGTCACTTTTGTTTTTATAATAAGAATTCAGAGGCGGATCGAGTGGCAGATCTTGTGTTGCATCTTGGAATGAAAGAAAATTGCCTTTTGAAGTTTACAAAAGGCTGCAAAGAGAGTTCTATGTATTTTAAAAACAATCAAATCCAATTTGCAGGACATATGTATGTATAGAATCCAGAATAAGTAATTTTTCAATAGCTTAAGTCTATTGGTGAGCCTGCTAAGTAGATATGAAAATGGTCTTAATATTTGAGGATCGGTCCAGGACAGAGACAAAGTTTATTTTAGGCAAGATAATTGTTTTTCCAAAATGACTTACTTGGACTAACCCGTTACGAAATTATTAAAATTTATTGACACTTTAATAACTTTACCTGAGAATTTTGAATCTAAAAATAAAAAACAAATTAATGAGAAATGAGAAATATTCGCATAAAAAATCAGGCGTAAAATGATGATAAATTTAAGTAAAATTTCGGATTTGAATATTTTTAACTATATTACAAAAACGCAAATGAAAACAAAGAAGAAGTCTAAATAAATGCAACAGTTAGTAATTCGTTTGACCTTAGTATTGATCGCACTCTGGGTAGACTAAAAATGTTGCTCAAAATTCTGATTTAGTCTTCAATTGAAACTAATTTTGTGCTAATTAGTGTAGATCTTATTATTAGTCTATATCCATGTAATATCTTATCGTCAAGTGCACTTGGAATACGGGCAATGCACTTGCACTACATATGTATGTAATAATCAGCTGTCCGTACACAAAATCTAAGCAAATAAAAACTGAGTAAAAACTACAAATTTTGCTTAGTTCGAAAGCATAGCGCATTGGTGACAGATGAGAAAATTCAACGGAAAATAGCTTTTCGAGTGTGTGAGAGAGAGAGAGAGTGAGTTGGGGAAAGCTATACGGCGAGAACGATCGATCGATCTAAACATATATACCGAGTCAAAAGTCTTACGTATATATTCGTCATTATTATGCTGCTTTCGCGCTCTGAATGTGTTGAAATACTGAAAAATGTGCTGAAACACAAGTCAACAACAATTGGTCTTAAGCAAGATGATGTCGAATTAATGGATTATAATTTAGTGAGGGATCACACTCCAATGGGTTATCTAGGTGATTACTACGAACTGACTTTGACGTACTGCCATGTAAGTACAATAAAAACAAATATATATCATAATCCAATATGTGAGCTAAGTAAATTTATCTTACATTATTTACGATTTGACTTTGACCGTTAAAATTTCTTTTGCCTGCATATTAATGTTGCCTACTTTCAGGCAGCCGATGGAAATGCACAGCAAGAGAAACTTTTCATCAAATCTTTGCCCGAGTTAAGTGCAGAAGCTCAAAAAGAGGCCATATTTAAAAAGGAGGCGTGGCTCTATGAAACATTACTTGCAGATATGCAACATTATTGTAAGTTTCCAAAATTCTTGGGCTGCAAAAATAAGTCAAGTAAGCATTTTCCAAATCTCTTTTAAGCAAAATTGAAATGGCGCGCCAATTGTTATTTTACCCGATCCGATCTTTTGGTTTTGGAAAATGTTACTTTAGCTGGTTATCATTTATCACCCACCACGGAATTGTGTGAAACGAGCCTCTTTCAATTGCTGCATTCCCTGGCTGCATTTCATTCGGCCAGTTTGATCTACGAACAGCAGACTGAACAGAATATTGGCCAAGAGTTTGGCCATTATTTACAGGAAATAACTGTGGCATCGGAAATAGCCTGGTTTACTACAGGTCTCTCTGCTGTCTTGGCCATCACACGCAGTCTACCGGAATTTGCTGCAAATCGTGATTTCATTGACTCTGAATTACTTGGCATTATGGAAGGCATTTATGTACAGGCCAAACCATCTGATAAATATCGTAATGTCCTCTGCCATCGCGATCCTTGGGCTGGTAATATATTCTTTCCATCAAAGGCAGAGAAAGTGGCTCTTTTGGTAGACTTTCAAACATGTCGCTATGCACCTCCAGCCACAGATCTAGCTTTCAGTCTATATATGAATCTCTCATCAGCGGAACGCGAACGATTGGCGAGCATTTCGTTGGAGATTTACTATAAAGCATTAGATGCAAATCTTCAAGAGTTTGGCCTGCAAGCAGAGCAGTTCCTAACCAAATCAGAATTGCTGCAATCCTTTGAGGAATTTCGCTTATTCGGAGTGGTCTATAGAGCTGTGGCAGCCACCATAGTCAAGGTGCCCGTGGAATTTGTCACCAATGATTTTAAATATGTAGATCGTAGTGAATGCCTTTTGGGGTATATGCAGGAAAATGATACCTTTAAGTCCTATATGACAGAATGCTGTTCTGAAGTCATGGAGGTTGCCCTCAAATCTTGACCAAGTATTGACCCAAATATCTTTTGAAAATCTCAAAGTTGTAACAATAAAAGAGATGACTTAAACTGTAATTTAATTTTAAAACTTACAGGAACTGGAAAAAGTATATAAGCAAGATAAAAGTTCAGTGCTGAAATTACTATTCTAAATATTGGAAAACGTAGTAATAAAAATAATAAAGAAGTTAACTTCGGCTGTGCCCGAGTTATAAGAAACTCAAATATCAATTTTCATCCCAATAAGTTCATGAATTTAGAGGTTTATTTGATATCCAAGTTGGAATCCCAATCGATCATTTGATTTTATTTCGTAACCTATTTATTTTGCCTTATCTGCTTTACGTATCACCTCTCTTTCGACCATTTTACCTAGTAGCGTTAAGTAGGGATTGAAATAATTTAATTTGTTGCAAGCTCCGATCTTTGAAGCAGAAGAAAATATTTCTGTACTCGGCAAAAGACCCATTGCATGAAGAGTAAAGCATGTTAAACATGACATTTTCTCTTTGCCCATAAACAGCGGAGCATTCGATAGGTTCTATCAAAAGATGGCTAACAACAAGGACTTCTGTCCTGGACTGACTGCTAAATTGTTTTAAAAATTTAAAACTCAGTGGAATTTTAATTTTTCATATACTTTGGTAGCAGGAACATTGGCCGACAAAATTCCTGATTATCTCATTGCTTTCCTGTCTCAAAACCTGAAGAAAGACTTTTGTTTGGCAGAACAATGCCTGATTCAGAAATAATTGTTAGTTAAATGTCAACAGATTGCTAGTAAGTATACGATAAGGATCAAATTCTCGCTAAGCATTAAAAAATAAGGTATTAAAAGCTGCCATTAATTAATGAGAGATTATGTCTGAAATATGAAAGTACATACATACATACATATAGGCGCACCTATTAGAATTTGTAATCATATCATTTAGTTTAATCTAACCTTTTGGGACTCGTGAGGTTCGTATCTCTACAAATGAAAAGTACATATGCTTTGCTTTGCTTTGCTGGACACCTGGTAACACAGTTGATAATGAATTCTGGAGAGATTAGTTTGCTTATCATGACAACTGTCTATAGCGACATTTAGATGCATGATCCCTTGGGACTTAAACAGAATGGTAGAAATTTGTAGAAAGTTATCAATTCAGTTCAGTCTGGTTGCTCGCCGAGGAAAAACACACACACAATGTATCTACTCAACAAAACAGATTAGCTAATACATTCTTGCTTCATATTAGCGGATTTTTAGAAAGTTATCAATTCAGTTCAGTCTGGTTGCTTGCCGAGGAAAGACACACACAATGAATCTACTTAACTTGGATGAATTACTACTAATAGCTCAAAGAACATTGGACGAGAAGGATTTATTAATTTTGGATAGCCAATTAATTCGGGGTTCCAATAATCTACTGGGCTATATGGGAGAGTATTACAAACTCCATTTGAATGTGCAAATACGTGGAGATGCCACACGAAACTATAATTTGATATATTTTGTGAAAAGTTTGCCCTATCAGAATGAACCGCAAAAGATTGAATGCGAGCGTAAAGGAGTTTTTCCCAAAGAGTCACTTATTTATGCCAAAATATTGCCAAATATTCAGAAATATGGTAAACATAACTAATTTTTCCCCTATTTCTTATTGTAAGTAATAAATGACTATCTATTTGAAGGCACTAAGAAGCTGTTTCCGAAATGCTATTACTGTCGCAAGGATCTCATAGTCCTGGAAGATCTTGGGCAAAATTATAGACACCTCAACGCATCAACGGATAATGATTCCTTAGATTGTTGTAAATTGATCCTTGAGCATTTGAGTGAACTGCACGCTTGCAGCATATCCTGGGAGGAGAAGGAAAACATTAGCATTGATCAGCTTTATGGAGAAGATCTTAACGAATTGCTATTGAGCAGGGATAACACTTGGTTTATGACTGGCTTAAAGGTAAATTTAACTAAATACCTATCTGCATAGACCTCTGAGTATAACTTCTTATTTAGGGCATCATTTTCTTGGCTCAAAGGCATCCGGATTATCAAGATGAATGGGCACAGAAGTTTATCAAAGAGAAACTCTATGATATATTATTGAAAACTGAAGAGTTTGTGAAACCATCAAAATATCTGCGTAATTCATTTTGCCATCGGGATGCCTGGCATAGGAATATATTCTTTAAATTCCCATCAACAGAAGATCAAACATCACCCTCATCATGCTGTTTAATTGATTTTCAATTGGCTAAATATTGTTCGCCGTGTTTGGATGTTTTATTTGTAGTCTATACGGTCGTGTCGGCAGAGCTAAGAAAAGATGTATATGAAGATTGCCTGGAGCACTATTTCAATTCACTACAATCTCATTTCCAACGACTTGGCCTGTCACGTAACCTTATCACTAGGCAGCGATTTCTCGACGAGTGCGAACAGATGCGTCTGGCAGGTTTATTGATGTGGGCTTTGGGCGAACCACAGACAAGAATTAAGCCTCAACTAACAAATCGTTTGCGTGCCGAAGATCCCGAAAGATTTGACTACTATCTCAATGAAGATCGTAGTGGCTTATATCTGAAAGTCATAAAGGAACAACCTGGCTACGAGCAAATAATTATGACACCCATTAAAGAACTTCTGGAATACATTCTCAAAACTAAACAATCAGAGATATGGTCATAGATAATATGGTTATCTATCGATATATATAAACTTACAAAGTGGAAAATGAATTCATACCTTCTAATCAGTGTTCATGGAGCTTTTAAGCATTGAAGAAGGTCAAAAAATCATACAAAATTCAATAAAAAAAAAGTTGACCATCTATAAAATTGTATTGACAAAATTAACTGGTATCATGGGATTCATGGGCGAATTTTACAATCTAGAAGTCTATGTGAAATTGAAATTTTATCAATATTTTGTTAAGTCAGTGCCAAAGAGAAATCCTCGGGATAAAGAGGAAAACCCACAAAAAGCTTTGCGCAAAGAGAAAGAAATCTTTACAAACATTTTGCCAAATCTAAACAAATATGGTCTGTCTGAGGCTAAAGTTTTAATTAGTTGGGTTTAATTTATTTAAAAAAAATTTTTTTATTTTTTGCCCAAGCAAAGTTATTTCCGGATTGTTATTATGCTCGACAAGATCTCTTAGTTTTGGAAGATCTCTCAAGCAACTGGCAACAGATCTGTCCCAGTGAGTTGCGAAATATAAAGACGATTAAGTTAATACTAACAAAGCTGGCCAAATTACATGCCGGCAGCATTGCCTGGGAACGAGCTGAGGGCTTTTCCATTGGCGATAGATACAAAGATCATTTATTTGAAGTGTTACTTACTGAGAGAAATGAATGGTTTGTGGCTGGTGTCAAGTTGGGTATTTCTGACGAGTGGATGTCCTTTTAATATGTTATTAATTTTTTTTTTGTTTTCCCCTTCCACTACATTTAGGGCATTGTTTATTTGGCTAAAAAGCTAACCCAATTTGATAAAAGTTTCGTTTTTGAGAAACTTTATGGATTACTTATGAAATCTGAAAGGTTGGTTCAGCCTTCTGGCCAACTCAGAAATGTCTTTTGCCATCGTGATACTTCAGTTTCTAATATATTTATCAACTCGAAGTCACAATCAGTTTGTTTTGTGGATTTGGGCTTAGCGACCTATTGCCCGCCAGCAATTGATATACATTTCCTTTTGTATATCAGTTCGCCGAAGGAAATTCGTTAAGAGTTCTATAAGGAATTTATAGAGTGTTATTTTGTGGCCTTGCAAGAAGAGTTTGTAAATTCAAATATTCCTCTAGATGAGATTACATGGTCAGATTTCCAGTTGGACTGTCAACGTGCTCGCTTAATCGCTTTGATTATCAGCGGTTTGTGTTTGCCTTTATTTAAAATTGCCATTGATTTGATAGACAATTTGCGTAAAGAAAACATGGAAAGATATAATTATTGGATGTATGTCGATAGAAGTGAGCTCTTCGATATAGCCATGGAACACGATCATATATACAGAGACGATATGTACAAAATTATAAATGAATTGTTGATGTATATAAGAGATAATGAAATTATATTTGAATAAATTGATCGTATTTTTTTTTTTGTTTTTCACCTTTTGTATGTTTTATTTAGAGTTTAGGCTAACTAGAAATTCAAAAACTAACTAGAAATTGTCATTAGTTATAAGCAGCATTTAGCAAATATAAGTATTTGGGTATAGTAAAAATATGCAAAAAGAAGGATCTTTCTCTCTCTCTCTCTCTCTCGGTCCTTCCTTTTCTTGGCTAATCAGTCCAGCAATCCTCATCGCCATCATCTTCATCAAAGTCCCGCACATTAAAGTCCTCGTGAAATAAGTCTTCGCCCTCCTCCTCCGAGGACTCTGATTGTCATCTGGCACGCGGCGGTTGGGGTAGAGTCAACACGCCCATGCCCTTTGGTGGCCTGGGCATACGTATACTGGTCGAGGGCCCATCATCCATAGAACTTTTGCCCGAAACACTGGGTATTAGCTGGGCATTCATTATGGTTGTGTGATCAAAACAATTGCAGCAATATTTATCACAACGTATGACAAAAATTAGGCCAGCAACCAGCCAAAAGGCCAGACCTGGCCAAGAATGACTGGCACATGAGGAGAATAAGACCACACTAACCAGAAGGCACATGGCACAGATCAGAGGGCTGACATTGATCACACTGCCCGTATACTTGGGTATAAAACCCATCATAATGGCAATCACCATGACTCCAATGGCTCCAGTAAGGGCCGCTGGTGGCCAATGCATTAGCAAACCGGCCAAGCAAAGGGCGATTCCCAGGCCAATGACAATCAGGGCAAATATTGTGACATGCCAGGAGCTTACCGTGGGTACACGCACCGAACGCTCCATTGGACCAGCTGTGGTCACCTGCAAAATACAACCAAAATTAGAATTTAATCTCATTGAGAGAAGTTTTTTGGCCCACCTTAATCTTTTGCCTATACTCATCAACTATGGCATCAATGTCAGTTGAGGTATCCGAGTCACTTTTATCAAATTTATCTGGATACTCAAAATCAGAAGGCGGTGGCTCTCCATCTGACAGTATGGTTGACTCGACATCGTCCCTTCCCTCACGTTGCGGGCAGGGGGAAGTGGGTTCCCCCAGTAGTAGCCATTCCTTTTCCAGTTCTTGCTTGTTCTTAGTCTTAGTCTTGGGCTTCTTGAGACCTCCATGCTTGGGCAGACTTATATTCCAGAGACTTCGCTTCAGACGGCTCGAACTGGCTGTGGTGGCACTGCTGCAGCTGCTGCTCTTGGCCATGGGAGCTGTGGACAAGCGACTATAGGACAATGAGGACTCACTGCTACTGCTTGGCTGCATGAACTTGGGTCTATACGGTGAATACAGTAGATAGAAGGCTCTTAGAAACACCGAACTCATGTGACTGGCGGCCAGAGTGTAAGTCAAGTGCTGCAGGGGGCAGGCAAAGGCCAGCATGGCACACAAGCTGCCGCCTATAAACACGGCCAGAACTGGATTGCCACTGTCCGAACTCTCGTAACTTATCTGCTTTGATAGGATACGAAACTCTGAAGTGGCCAAACGCACCACAATGCCATACAGTTCAGGGAAGAGTTCTAAAAAGGCAGCTGAGCTGGTTAACAATAACATGCAGGCCGAGGCAGGAATCAATTTGTGGAAGCCATTTTCATCTAGAATATTGAACAAAGGAACAGCCACATATTCTTCATGGGATCTTAAAAAAGAAAAAGAGAGAGAAGATTAAGAGTCATTAGTCTAAAGATAAAGAAGTCACAATTCTGGTAAGAACTTACTTCCAGTGCACTACCGAGGAGAGACAGAGAGCCGTCAGGAGTAAAGAAATGCTCACCAAGGCGGTCATAATCAGTGCTGTAAACCGTCCATTCCGATGTTGTTGCTTCCATTCACTGGGATAGACATAGGTCAACAAGGCTGTGGAGAGGAATAACTAAGGAAAGAGAAGGAAAATGTTCGAAATTTATCTCATTTACGGCATAAAGAATGTTCTATAAAAGTCACATTACAAAAGACGTTAGTAAATAAGAAAATTTGCCCAGCAAAGAATAATAATAATAATAAAAAATAGAGAACTCTCAGTCCCTCTACGTGTCATAATCAAAAGCTCATATCCTGTGGCGGCATATCCATGCCAGCCATGCCCAATTGTCGTCTGTCACGACATGATACCAAAAGCGAAAATCGATAAAACAAATGTAATACAAAGCGTGAGGGCAATGGATTAGACCGGATTGGAGAGTCGACTTGAGTGCACTGACCCATTAATAGAACTTACACTGCTAATGCCATCGGGTTGAAAGTAATTTTCCTTGGTCCATGACAACATATCGCCACGCCACCAGCTAACGGCACTAAGTATTGCATTTAGGCCAAATAAACCCAGAGACATAATGAAACTAAACGCTTTCGAGTGCTAGATAAGGGAAGAGTAAACCGTTTAAAGTATTTTTTGAGATTCTAATGCAAATACCAACCTCTAGACCTAGCATGAACATTCCAGTGACCAATAGGACGACAGCAACTCCCAGCACATCTGGCCATGGTTCATTAACCGGTGAATTGCGGCCTAAAAGAGATTATTGTTTATATGACATATATTTCACGAATACATTTTTCTGCTGCCCTTGAAAGTAGGCAACATAAACAGAAGATTCAAGTGCATACAGTCGATGGCAAAAGATATTAGTCATACTCGCCTAATATGAGTATGCGTGCCAATCCACCGGTCATGACATCCAGACAGGAACTTAGTGTTCTGGCCAAAGCTCCACAAGCACACATAACAGCCAACGAATCCATCCACATGGCCAAGAACAGGCAACAGAAATCAAATTTATTTGTGGCCCTAACAAAGGGATATTGGATACCACGTAAACTTGTCTTGCAGCGGGCTAATAAAAAAATTGTAAAGAAAGAAAGAAAGATATTTTAACTGGCTTCTTATCTTCACATTTAGAGACACTAACTTACCGGCTAAGGCCCCATAGGCAGTGGCCAATAAGCTGGCAAATAGCAAACTTGTCGCCGAGGCCTCATTGTAGACAATCAAATAGCAAATCACGGAAGTGCCAAGGGCCAGGCGTGCTCCGCTGCCGCTACATAGGACGTCCAGCAGGCTGAAAGGTTAATTTAATAAAATTACTCAAAGTAAAGAAACATTAATAAAGGACTTATTCTACAGGGACTTGAAAATATATAGCTTGAGTTTCTTTTATCAGTCTTGACCAACAAATTTTTGGCGCCAACTAGACAAGGTCGGACAGTACTCAATGTAGAGGGCAGGCGGGATTCTGTTTGCTCAGATGTCATGACTCATTTAACATTTCGCTATTTATTCCGGCATGCTGGGCTCTCTCACTCTCTCTCTCTCTCTCTCTGTGTGTGTGTGTGTGTCCTGGGTATATCCTATTTCCTTTTCCACCGTTTTTGTTGAAATTGAAAACTTGTCAGAGCTTCTTACCCTTGGGGTTGTTTTTCCTGGCTGCCCCATTTGCCAATTTGCTGTTAATTATACACTTTGTGCATATTTTAGATGCTCGATTATACTAATTACATGCCCAAAGGTTACTGACGTCTCTTTCAGTCAGTCTTTGATCAAATTGGCCAAATAGCAGTTACAGGCGAAACACGCAAATGAATGGCAAATTGGAATTGAACTAAAATCCTTTGAAATAGAAAAATCCTTAAGACATTATACTTAATTATTGCTAGTTTTATATCAAAGAGAAAGAGAGAGTCTCTGTTAACTCTTGTCGCTAAAAGCGTGGCGAATTGCTCTACGTATATCATAGATAAAACATTAATCATCATCATTTCTTATCTATATATAAACAAACTTGTTAGAATAACATTCTGCAAAATAACTCTGATAACAATAAGATAAATGTCTATATATGGTTAGGAATATGCCTATATATATGAAATGTATTGAAGTTGTAAATATTTCATTGAATAGAAAGATAAATTTTGTTATAATGGTTTATTTCCTCTTGTGTCCCTTTAAATCCATGATAATCAAGTTTGTAGATTCATTAAAAGTAATAGCACCTTAGTTTCAAAAACGATTCTTGTTTAAAAGGTTTCCCTGCATCAAGGTAGATATCTCTTCAATAGAAGATATGCTCCCAAAGTATACTTCCAGGTATTAAGAACTACATTTTTTTAAATTCTAAGAAACTTTTTAAATATCTTTTTGTCAAAAAACTGTTTAAAAATAATGTTTCTAACAAGAAAGTATTTATGCTTCAGGACTTTACGAAATTTCCTTTATAGCTTTTGAAAAGTAATTTTCGCAACTGCCTATTGCATATTTTGGGGGGCAAATTCACAGTACTCAATGAAACTGCTGCCATAACAAGCCTAAAAGTCATGTGAAGTGTTTGTTCCCCCTTGGAAATTACCAGAAATGTTTTAAAATTTCTTGGGATTTTTTGGCTAAAATATACTAGGTTTGAGTATTTTTCCATTCTTGGTTAACTTGGCCTAGTTGAACTGTTTTTGTTTTCAGTTAGTTGTCGACTATTGTCTGCCAGTCAGCACGACGCCAACAAAAGTCGTCAACAAGGAAATGGGGAAAACGACAAGAGAAAAACAAGTGAAAATAACAAATGGAAATCTGTCAAGGAAAAGCCACACATATAGTAATCAAAAATCAATTTATTGATTACACGACAAATATTATTGCGGCATGTGTGGGCCCTGGCTATGTCTATATGGCATAATGGCCATAATATCAGACAGATATCATTATAATTAAACCTAAAACCTCACCTGCTGGCATTCGACATGGCTTGTGGTTGTCGGTTTGCTTAAGTTTTATGGTTTATAGGCGATTCTCTTTGGCAGTTGGCCAAATGGGTTACATTTTTTTGGTCTTGTATTTTGGCTTCTATTTGGCTCGATCAATTTTTTCTTTCTTTACAACTTGTCACAATGTTTTTGGAAATAGTTTGTACTATTTGGTATTTATTCGCGAGAATACTATCGAAATGTCTTGCCAAAGAACGAAAATATGCATAAAAAAAAACAACAACAACTTAATGAATGAATCGTAATGAATCACGTAATATAATTAAAACGGAACTAAAATTTATTTATTTTTTTATAGGCCAAATGCGAGTTATGTTCACTTAAATTGGCTGCAATTGACTGAATGCTCATTTGTAGCTTTTCTCAGCTTTTCCCTGGTGCAGTCATAAAAAGCAAAAGCTTTTCCCTCCCACACACACACACATTGCCAGCTGTTGGTGTGGTTTAGCTCATGCCAGAGAGTTGGAAAATTTGGTCCTGCGCATTGGCTAATGTTTACGTTTACAGTTGGTTTCACTTTTGGCTTGTAATTTTTAACTCTTTGCTTTTTGCCTAATGACCAAGGGAAAATGGGGGAAACGGGGTCAAGGTGTGGGGGGTTTGTGTAACCTTACAGTAAGTGGCTAATGGATAATAGTTGGCCCATTCTGCTTTCTTAGCTGTTTATGAAGTGCATTTTCGTTTTGCATAGTTAATGAATGGGCAACTAATGTTCATAGAAGACAACTCAGTTGGCAGATTTGTAAGAACAACTTAAGCTTGTTTTCCTTTGCTATCGTTTTGAAAAGAGTTTATGTATATGTACTTAGTCTGATATTATGTGATCAAAGGTTTCAATAATGGATCAAACTGTGATATGTAATGGGGGTGAGCAAGCTAGAACTAATTGGGAATTACAGATTGACAATGCATACAATGCTAGCAACTTATTTGTTAGATCGACCTCTAACCGATTGATGTACATACATATATGGCAAATAGTCTTTCAACTGTTCATGTGAACTAAAAAATTAGATTGATCCATGAATCCATGAGTTCGTCATGTCATCGTTTAATATTTGTTGAATTTTATTGAACTGTATTGCAGTAAATATGTATCATATACTTACATACCTCTACCTACTTTTCATATTAATAGAACCTTGATAATGTGAGAATAAGAATTTTCAAAATTAAAAATTTGAATTTGTTTGCAATTTTTGGGTCTTTCCACGTAGCGGAAATATGAAAGAAAGTGAATTTAGTTTCCCGTCGAATGAGTGTAAGCAAAACAGCCCGAATAATTCTCTCTCTTTCTTTCGCATGTGTAAAATTAACATTTTTACATTAAGCTCAAATGGTTAAGAAATTTTACTTGGTCAAACAAATTTTTGACTTCGATTCTGCCCCCCCAAAATCGAGCGCACGATCCGCCACTGTTTGGGCTACACAAGTCAATTTCACCAGACTCAAAATATCGAGTCATTACATTATTAGCAAGCGGAATTCCTTTTTAATGTCTCAACCGGAATTAGGATTATGAATGATATGTGATGTTAGGCTCAATCAATACTTGAGAATAATGAAAAGAATAGATTATATCGAAATCTTTGCAAATACTTGTAACAAAGAACTTATATTTTTGAATGCGAGTTAGAGTTTAACTTGTTTTCTGTCACTTAAGAGTTGTCTAACCAATATTAGCAACTATGCTAGTGAATACAACAAAAGAGTTCATAGAGGTATTTGCTTTATAAATGTATTCATGCAATGCTCAAGAGAATGATTAATCGGATACAAATTTTGTCATGGGTCGATTAAACGTTATTTCTTGTATTAATTTTGAACAAAAAAAAGGTAGACAAATGACAGATTCTATAAACCATTTTCGATAAAAACATTTGATTATTTTCTTAACAGAATTGCATTACAAATATGTAAAATTTCACAAATCATTTGACTCATCATCACTTAATCTGTAGAATCTAAGAAGACTAAGTCGATTCTATCCAATCTCTTTTAGTAGTCAGTCAGCAATCATTTATCATACTCTATCATAATGTGAGCGACTATTTAAAAAACTTGAATTGTTTTAATGACGCCCGAAAGCAAATGAACAGTTTAAAAATATCACAAAATTCCAGTATTTGTTTAGCTATAAAATGACTTATCTAATACATGTTTTATGTCACTAACTAAACCGGCGAGCTGTCTTAAATTTAAATTTTATATTCTACCAAATAGAGTTGAAAATTAACTAAACAAGATCTATTGTCACATTTAAATGATGTGTTGAAAATACCATATGTTTCTGTTTGCAGCCCTGTATATTTTGTTTGTTACCCCTGTTTATATCGATTGTACTAAGCTTGTAAGTTATCGATATAAGATACTTTGTAACTCTGTATATGCTTCTTCTTCCTTTTCCGCCCTTGAAAGTGTATGGACACTTAATAAAGATAAACTTATAATTTAACGCAATCCACTCGATCCTCAACAGGTTATGGGCCCAGATACACGCGAGTGTGGGCAGGAGGATTTGTGTTAAAAGTTTAAGTAGATATTTCGCGGCTGGCGAAAAGTAATTGTGCGGAAAGACACACGGCATAAGGCGCGTGGTAAAATATGAGTTCTTTTTACCAAATAGAAAAGTTGGAGGAGGGGAATTATGATTCCTGGTCCGTTCAAATGCGCAGCGTGTTGATCCATGCGGAATTATGGAACTCCATAGGCATGGCGAGGCCTACGGAAGCGAATGCGGTTGCTGCGTGGGATGCACAGAATCAGAAAGCGTTGGCGACGATAACGCTGAGTGTAAGACCGTCTCAGTTGGTTTACCTCAAGAATTGTGCTACAGCAAAGGAAGCATGGGATAAGCTCAAGGAAACGTATGAGCCAAGCGGACCCGTCCGGAGGGTGTCGCTATATAAAAAGTTGCTTGGGTTGCAGCTGAGAGAGGACAAGATGAGCGACTATCTCAATATGTTCTTCTCTACAAAGGACAAACTTGCTGAAGTGAATATTAAGCTAGAAGACGAACTAGCGGTGATCATATTACTTTCAAGTTTGCCAAAGGAATACGAAAACTTCGTTATTGCGATGGAGACTCGTGATAGTCTTCCTTCTTTGGACAGTCTGAGGATTAAGTTGCTGGAAGAAGGAGATCGCAGGAGTAACGAGAGAGTATCAACCCCAGAAGAGCAACGGGCATACCAGGCAAATGTGCGAAAGAATCCAAGTCGTAAGAAAAGGTCTCTGGTGGATATAGAGTGCTACAGTTGTGGGCAGAGAGGACACTATAAGAGGGACTGCCCAAAGTTTCAAGAAAAGCCAAAGGAAAATCGGCAATCACAACATCGATCGTACACTATTCTAGCTGCGGCACAGGCAGGAAATCTAGATGCTTCGAGCTGGTGTGTGGATTCGGGAGCAACGGCTCATTTATGTGGCAGGCGCAGTATGTTTGCGAATTATGTTGCGCATGAGGAAGATGTTGTATTGGCCAACAACCACGTCATAAAAGCAGTTGGCAGAGGTGACGTGCTTGTACAAACAGGATTTTGTGAGCTGAAACTGGAAAATGTTTTGCACTTACCAGGGTTGGAGACGAATTTTATGTCGGTTGATCGAGCAGTCGATAGGCGATGCACTGTGACTTTCGACAAAAATTCTGCGACGGTTCGCCAAGACGACGAGATGGTATTAATAGCAGAGAGACAAGGAAAGCTCTTTGTGTTTAAGGAGACAGGCAATCGATGCTTTGGAGCGAAACAGATAAGTGCACAAGATTGGCACTACAGGTATGGTCATTTGAATTATTCAAGTCTAATGAATATTGTTAAACGCAGAATGGTGACTGGCATGGAAAATGTGGATTTTTCCGAGAAGATGCCATGTGTGACTTGTATGAAAAGCAAGATTCATACTCAACCTTTCCCGTCAGCGTCCGAACATAGAGCTCAGCATCTTTTGGAGTTGGTACATACCGATGTATGTGGGCCTTTTAAGCAACGTTCTTTAGGCGGCTCTTCATATTTCTTGACATTCATAGACGACATGTCGAGACGAATATTTGCTTATTGTCTAAAATCGAAGGATGAAGTATTCGAGAAATTCGTCGAGTTTAAAGAAATGGCTGAAAGACAGACTGGCCAAAAATTGAAGGCAATAAGAAGTGACAACGGCCGAGAATTCATCAACAGGCGTTTTGATGGGTACTTAAAGGATCATGGAATTGTGCGTCAGTTGACGGTTCCATATAGCCCCCAACAGAATGGAGTGGCTGAACGAGCAAACCGAACGCTAGTCGAGATGGCTAGATGTTTGCTGGTACACGCGGATATGCAAGAGTTCCTCTGGGCAGAGGCAATAATGACAGCGTGTTACATTCGAAACAGATCACCAACAGCAGCTTTAGTTGGTATGACACCTTATGAAGCATGGACTGGAAGGAAACCCAATGTGCAGGGTATGCGCATTTTTGGATCAATAGCAGTTGCATTAGATAAGAGACGACGAAGCAAGTTTCAGGCCAAGGGCAGAGAATATCGACTCGTAGGATATTCACTGGTATCAAAAGCATACAGGTTGTATGACAAAGAAAAGCGAGAGGTCGTTGAGAAACGGGATGTAATGTTCAAGGATCCGAATGATGTGGTTTCGATTTTGGAATCCCCAGGTCCAGCACAAAGAGTCACAGGTTTGGAAATGCGGTGGGACGAATCAAGTGAAGATGATCTGGAAATCGAGAAATTTGTTAGCGCTGACGAATTCGATAATGAGCGTTTAGGGCAGAGCGATGATGAAGCTGGCCAAGCGGAAGAACAAGAACCGGAACAAGAGATACGACAGGAGGGACAGATCGGTCCTGGAAGGCCACGTTTGATTCGTACTGGCAAGCCAGGACGTCCCAAGAAAATGTATAATCGTGTAAACAAGTTACATGCAAAGGAACTGGATTTGCCACAGACTTTTGATGATGCGATGAAAGGTAAGCAATCTTCATTCTGGAAGACTGCTATGGACAAGGAATATGAGGCTCTGTTGGCAAATAAGACATGGACGCTGGTAGATTTACCCAAGGGACAAAAAGCGATTGGTTCAAAGTGGGTATATACTATCAAACGGAGTGGCGATGGAAGCGTGGAGCGGTATAAGTCTCGGATGGTGGCTAAAGGGTGCTCACAGATATACGGCGTCGATTATACCGAAACCTTCTCACCAGTGTGTCGTTACGAAACGATACGGCTAGTTTTGGCTATAGCAGCGGAGCTGAAACTATATCTGCACCAAATGGATGTGTGCACAGCCTATCTTAACAGTGACCTAAATGAAGTCGTCTATATGAGGCAGCCTCAGGGATATGTGGACAAGGCAAATTCACAACAGGTGTTGAGGCTGAATAAAGCTATATATGGATTGAAACAAGCAGGAAGGGAGTGGAATGCCAAGTTGAATGCAGCGCTATGTGATCTTGGATTCACTTCTTGCAAGAACGAGCCGTGCCTTTATCAGCAGGATATAAAAGGTAGACTTTGTTTGGTACTAATATATGTGGATGATTTACTTATAGCTTGCCAAAAGATGGATGACATGATCGCAATTAAGGCAAAGATTGCGATGAAATTTGAATGCGTCGATAAGGGTCCGTTACGAGAGTTTTTGGGCATGCAAGTAGACCGGAATGATGATACAGGCAGTATCGTGATGAATCAGGCTCAGTACATAAAGGGCATGCTTCAAAGACATAGTATGGAAGTGTGTCGAGCTGTTGGTACCCCATTGGATGCTGGTTTCCAAGTGGCGTGCAGAGACGAGAAATGCGTCATACAGGATGTGACAATGTATCAGTCAGCAATCGGAGAGTTGATGTGGCTTGCATTAACATCAAGACCTGATATCTACCATTCGGTTATCAAATTGGCGCAAAGGAATAAGGAACCTCACAGTGAACATGTAGCAGCAGTAAAGCATGTTATGAGGTATTTGGCGGCAACAAAGGATCTAAAGTTGCACTACCGATCGTGTGGAGATGCTCTTACGGGATACGCTGACGCAGATTGGGGCGGTGATGTGAGCAACCGCAAATCGTACACAGGGTACGTGTTTTTCTTGGCAGGTGGACCTATTTCCTGGAAGTCAGAAAAACAATGCAGTGTGGCGTTGAGCAGCACAGAGGCCGAATACATGGCTATGTCTTCAGCGGCGAAAGAGGCTTTGCATTTGAGGCGATTGTTGATCGAGATTGGATGTGGAGACGCTGGGACATCTACGAAATTGTTCGGAGACAATTTGAGTGCTCAATCTCTGGCAAAGAATCCTGTGTTTCATGCTCGATCGAAACACATTGACATCAGACATCATTTCGTTCGAGAAGTTGTTACAAGTGGCGAGATTGATCTGGACTATATATCAACTAAGGACATGGTAGCTGATATATTAACGAAAAATTTGTCTAAGCAAAAGCATAATCATTGTGTCAAGTTACTGAATTTAATCTAACAAAGAAATTGTAATTGGCACACAGAATCATATTGAGGAAGGGTGTTGAAAATACCATATGTTTCTGTTTGCAGCCCTGTATATTTTGTTTGTTACCCCTGTTTATATCGATTGTACTAAGCTTGTAAGTTATCGATATAAGATACTTTGTAACTCTGTATATGCTTCTTCTTCCTTTTCCGCCCTTGAAAGTGTATGGACACTTAATAAAGATAAACTTATAATTTAACGCAATCCACTCGATCCTCAACATGATGTTATATAACATTAAGATTAAAATCGAGTGATTAATGGTTAAAAGGAATACAAAACAAATTTCTGTAAAGATTGCAAAAAATATTTTAAAGATACTTGCGAAAATTGTGATTTAAATGGCAACGACCTTGACTGGCTAATGTCTATGTCTAGATATGACACCCACAAGTGTTGAATAAAGTTTGTTGCTAAAAAATTAGACAAACAAAACAAGAACCGTAACCGACACGAAAACAAACATTTAACAAAAACCTTGTGCTAATCAATACAGAGTGGAGAAAGAGGAAAAAAAATAAAAGCAACAAATTGTTGAAGACAAGGCAAACGGCCAAAAAATAATGTTCTATATAACTCTTGTGAAAGGGAAACTTGAAATTCCTTAGCCAATTAAGAATGGAACAAGTTCTTTATACTGATTAGAGGCCACAACAGGCATAACAAAAACACACACACAAGACATAAAAAAAATACTATCTAAATGCGTTTTTGAGTATTGAATGATTGAATGAATGTCCAAAGTCTCTAACACTATATTAAATGTACGAGTATCTGTTGGACTTGAGCACTTTGTATCTACATATGAGCCATTTAGAGGCTGGCTGCGGTCACTTAGCACTCACTCATCAAAACAGTGACTCCAACGACCATCCCCAAGCGACCTTCTGACCAACTTTAAAGTCTGGCTGTCTGATGTGGGCTTGGGCTATAAATATCACCATCTCCATCTAAATTGCTGTATCTGTCTCTATCTTTAAGTTGTGATACCCTTTAAAAAAAAGGGGTATATCTTAGCGAACGGATATTACTACATTTACTTAACTTTTGTTTTCATTGTTTTCGTTAAACAATTGATCTCTCGAAAATCTTCGGCCCATTAAATATGCATTCTATTATTTAACCTTATGATTAATCAGTTTTTAATGAAAGGGTATACAAAATGTTGGCATGTCTAAAGTTAGTTTGCTTCTCTATTTTTTATGATCTGTCCAGCTCTTGAAGTCTCCAATTTGTTTGGCCTTTTTACTTATGATTTGTTCACTAATTTAATTAAACATTTATTTTTTGTTGTTGTCATCTATGGTTTTGAGTAATTGTTAAGGTCATGTAAATTGAGTTAAAGCTCATGACTATATACACATACATAATGAAAAATCAATTCTTTGTCTAGAGTTTGAAGAAGAAACCAAATTAAAGTTGTAACAACATGATGCATGAAGGAAATGTAAGATCAGTTTAGAGTATTTATGTTAATTTGTATCAAAAACAGAAGCAGTTTAATTATGAATTCATGGTCATAGGCTGCATTCCATAGACATAGGATAAATAGAGGCAAAGATAGAGACAGAGACAGAAAGAGAGAGAGATCTATCAATGACTCTTTGTTCAAGTCGGAAGTTTTTACTCCAAAACCAACCAACTTCAATAGGGAAGCAGGTTTCGTCCATTCCAATGAATCATTTCCCGCTTTAATTTCCGCATAATTATATCATCCAAAACCATACTCAATCTCTACATTCTATACAAACATATATGTATGTATGTATACTTTTAAGCAATCTAACCTCGTGCCCTGTTGACCGCCTGCTAAACTCTCCATATAAGCCTAATGAAGCAGTTGATTTCTGTTGGCCTTCGTTGTGAAACCCGTTAGAACCATATGTTCATAATTTGCCAGTTTAAGATGATCAACAAGAAACTTAAGAAAGAAGAATCAATAACCAAAATTCGCATGGCAAGTGGCGCCATGACGAACTTTAACCTATTTCACTTCCTCACACGTAGACATAACTTTACGATCTAACTGAATTCGTGTTGTTTTGCCCACTTCCGGTTGCTGGTGAACGTGTTTTCTTGGCATTTGGCTTGGATTCTGTTGCTTCTGCCTATGGCCGATCACTTTGCTGCTCTTCTCTTCTACTCAGCGTTGGCCCATTTGATGAAGAACTGCGATTTTTATCCATTTTCGGTTTCTTGGAATTGGTATTCTTGTACTCTTTTGTTTAAATTAATTAATGATTTATTTGACGATAATTAGGAGCGTGATAATTATTATTTAACCATTTCTTTAAAGCTTGTTCTTGAACATTATTTCATGTTATTCAAGGTAATATTTTGTTTTGGCAAATGTGTTAATTGAACTTGAAATTTTCAATTGTTCGACCGTTGTTTGTTTGTTTATATGCTTTGATCTCAAATGCTAGAGAGTCTGAAGGGGCCATCAGGTATTTTTTTCGGTTAGGTACTAAGTTGATTCAGAACTTGTTTTTTTATTTTTGGGTAGGGAGTTGGGAGCTAGAATTGCGTTTTAGCAAAAAATACTCGTTAAAAATTTTACTGTTAGCTATTCATGATTTTTAATTATATTATTCAAAAGTGATGTCAAGTTCATATTTGATATTAAAGAAATTATAATTAGTTAAACTAATAATCTAAGGCTTATATGGAAGGAATTTGTAGTATTTTAATTGGTAGAGCATAGCAAGTTATTGTAGAAGTGAATTTAAAGAGGTTTTTATGTATTTCTAAGAAAGTCTTAAAGAATGTATTAGATCCCAGGCACATCTTTGAGTGTGGAGAAAGTGGAGGAATAGAATAAGTGTTTACCATGGATAACCCCTCACCGAAACATATTTATCCCTGAAACAGATCAAATTTTAATATCTCCACCAAAATATTAGATTTTCCATATTTACAACGATATCCTTTTGTCACTTCTGAAACCAAAAATAGGATAAGATTGGCGTTGAGGCTTTTAACTCAATCAAGAGGGGCTTAAGATATGTAAATTTTTTAATCATTTTAAATATGTCTATTAACACCTTATCAGGAAATCTTTTAAAATTTTGATTTTCAACATATTTGAAATGAATCTTTGCCGTGTCAAGGTGCAACATCTTTGCCTTCTTTACTTTTCGGCCTACGCCGTCAATTTAATATTCCAAAATCACAAATAAGAATAAATTAAATTAAAAAATTTTTGTCACCCTTGGCAACTCTATGCAACAGATGTTTGAGCTTCTGTTCCTTCTCACAGAGGTCTCTCTTCCTTTTTTTGCGTTTTTAGGGGCCGGGAACAGCTGACATCATTCACTTCATCCTTCCTCCATCAATTGCTTCCTTCTACGCATGCGTCCGAAACGTCAAAAGAAATACAAACACGCCAAGCAATGGGAAACGAATAAGTGGTTAAAGATAAAAGAGAGAAAAACAGAAAATATACAAAATACAAACGTTTAAAACTAATGAATATTAAATTTAAATATTTAAGTAATTAAAAAATATTGAAACGCAGTAATTAGAAGTGAGTGACGAAAAGTGTTCTACCACAAAAGATTTCCTCACTTGAAAGTGAAAGACAACTTAATCCATGGATGTGTGTGTCTGTGTGTGTGTGTGTGTTCTCAAAATGGCCTTAAACATTTTTAAGAGTTTTTTGACCCAAGCGAGTTCCACTCGATAAATGCAAATCGATCTGCACGTATACCACAAAAAATATACACAAATAAAAACAAATTAAATATAGATGCTTAGTCTTCGTATTATGCAAGCCCAATAATAATATTGTGACGAAACCCACAAGAATTGGACAACAAATATCACTACATTGCGATTAGCATAACTTGTTTTATAATTGATTGTGAAATTCGCAATTTGGTTCTCTGTCCCGCCGCTCCTCAATCCCTTTCCCTTCATCCCTCTGGTCTTGTGTCTGGCAGCAAAAAGGAGAACTCCAAGCACACAAACACAGAAGAAGATGAAAGAAGGAGAAGGAGGATGCCTCTCAAAAAGAAATCCGAGACAAATTTATGAGTTTTACTTTCTGCTGTCTGTTCGGGTTTTTGGTTTTTTGTTTGTCTTGTATAGCTCATTAAGGCAAATGCGATTTATAAAATTCATATATCAGCATCAGCAGCCAAGCCAAGGGCAGAGGGAAAAGGCAAAGAAAGTACAGAGACAATAAAGTAATGTAAAGTTAAGAAATGAAAAGTAAAGTGGGGGAAAATGTAATAATTTATGATTTAAACAATTTAAGGGAAAGTATAAAAAGTAAATCATTTAAAGTATTTGTTTCATCCTAGAGAAATATCAGTCCCAATCCCAATCTATATACTTAATGAAGGGATTCCGAATTCATTTAATATTTTCCTTTAGAAGTTATTTAGTCTGTACTTTGGAAGTAATAAACTTAATTATAAATGTTTTTTAAAGATTGTATCAAAGCTCACATGTCATCAAAAAAACCTTTTATTTCAAGCTTTCATTTGAGATCGTAAAACGAAAAGTGCAATAAAGTGATTACTGTTAGGTCAACATCTTATTTCATATTAAATTTTATAATCAGTTTTTCATATCAAAAGTTTAATTTTTTTTTTTTTTTTGTTACTTAAACTCACTTCAAAACCTAATTATATGGGAGAGACAGTTGTTTGTAATCATCCTTCTAGTATAGTTAATCTGGGTGTTAAACTAAATGGTCAGCCGGCAAAACTTAATTAATTAATTTCCAGTAATTAGCAATTAATGTGTATACATAAGACATCAGCGTAACTAAAATTAAAACTGACGGAAGTCAAATTGGTTAATCGACCAAAAGTTACCCTAGTAGAGACATTGGACTTTTGAAATTTGCCTATATTGGACCATGATAAACCCTTCTCAAACTATTAAAATATTTGTTAATCACACCTATTAATTTGGCCAACTAAAAAAGTGGGTATATTACGTATTATGGTCAATTATTCCTGGGATTCACTTTTTTACTTCATGATAGTATTACGAATAATTAAGAATCAGTAGTCTGGTCGTAGAACTTTTTCTATTATCTGTCCATACATTTTTCAAAACTTTAGGCTCACACCTATTATTTTGCCCATAAGTGTACATATCTATATATGTATATGTCCGATTTGAAACTGTTGAACTTTGCGTCATATTCAAGGTATTAGACGTACCTTAAACTCTTAATAAGCATTTCTTCCTTCTGGAATCTGTGATTAGCTCGAAATTCTAAAGATATTATAACGATTAAAGGTATAGAAGTATAGAAATTATATGAAATACTCGTCTTGATGGGTGAAAAAGGGAGACAACTGAGAGAAGGATAGTGGAGAGTTGGCCATGTAGTTTGTTTTCTTTGTCATGTCCAATGTGTGGTGTCTAATAAGCAATGTGTAGGTAGTTAATGTTAGTATATGCAATCCTTAAACTAAGATTAAATGTTCAAAAAATGATTTGAAAGTAGAAATTGAAATCATTACTAAAGAAGAGAGATATAAATATTGCCATATACATATACACAAGATCTCGGAGATCAGAGAACTTAATACGCCCACTGCCATTTAATGAATCTACAGGGTAGACAACAAGCTATAGAATAGACAGAAAGAGAAGAAGCAAAGCAAGCAACAAAATAAAGTAACAAACAACCATAAAACACACACAAAAAAACAACAACAACAATCTTAAGCTAAGCTCTCGAGATGACGTCACAAAGCCACACAGCTTGACTGCTGAGCAGAGCCCCAAAACACAACAACAACAAAATATATGCCGGCAGCGGCGCTGACTGCGTATATATCCCCATAGCGCGCCAAAATAAGAAGTCGATATTCATTCCTTTCGGCCGCACAACGTTCAAATTCGTTTGCAACGCTCACGAGAGCGGACGTGCAACGCGGAAAAGTTAAAAAAAAAATCACAAAACACAAAACAAAATAACGAAAAATCACAGATATAACTCAAATTTTTGAATTAACAGTTAACAAAAACCTACAGAAAAAAGTTACAGTTGGGCTGTTATTAGTATTGTTGTTGTTGTTACTATTATTATTATTTTTGTTACTTGCCTGCGGTTGTGTATACAAATTAACGTTACAACAAACCAAACAAAACAAAAAGAGAAGAAGAAATATATTATTACGAAAATTATTAAAACAGAAATAATTTCCATTTAAGTTGGTTAAGACGGGAAAAAAGTGAAGTGTTAAAGTGCTACGCAAAATTCTCTGAAATATGGTGAAGAACAATAACAATCTAATGGCCGATTTGAAAACTCCCGCAAATGGCCTCAATGGCCATAGTCCTTTGCCCAATGGCAATGGAACGGTGGCCAATGGCCAGAGCGGAGCTGCAGCATGTCCTCCAACCAGCTGGCGCGACACTCTATGGAATACGTGGGACGCCTTTGCCGATGTGGCGTGGTTCATTATCTGCTGCATTGCCTACATATTTCAGGTAAGGCCTAGATCCAATGCCAATGTCAACATTTCTGAGTTGATCGTTTTTCATTTTCTTACAAGAAAAAAAAAACAGAAACAAAGACATTTGCATTTTGATTGTTGCGATGGTGAGAATTATCAAAGATTGCCTTCGCCTTGATCGCTTGATTAACAATATTGTGTGAAACCTTCAAATCTTTACACATATCCCACAACACACACAAAGAAGTTACAATTAAGTTATTCAATAAAAAAAAAAACAATAACGCCATAAATATACAAGAAGTAGAAACTGAGTTCGTTTGTTTAAAAAAAAAAAGCACGTGTGTAACCTAATTGGTCTCTGCATCGAAGGTAGTCAGATTAATCAACTGGATTCCGCAGATAAGATAAGCCTCATGGGCAAACAAATCAAAAGAGAAATGAAGGAAAAACTTAATATAAGGAGGGTAAACATGAACATTAATTAAATATTGATTATTAAAAACATTTTTTTATTAATTACCAAAAGTTTTTATACTCTTTAAAAAAAAAAGTCGACTAAAAAGTCCTTGTATAACTTCTTGAAGTTTTCAGTTGTTTTTCAGGAATAATTATAGAAACAAACAAATGTTTATACAGAAATATTTAATGTTTTGTATTTGTTCAAATATCTCCAGGCTTCTAAGTCAGTTTTATATTGTTTAATACAAATATGTTAGCCAAATAAAATTTCTATATATTTTTATAGTTCTAGACAGATTTGTAATTTTATCTATAAAATTCTTTTATATGAGAGAAGTTAAGAAATTTTTCGAATTACTGAATACCAAAATCCCTACTAAATCCGTCCATGATATATACTGAAAAGCTTTCTATTATTTAAAATATTTGTTTTTGTGAAATCTATGAAAGAAGCAATTTTCATTATACATTTGTATCTTGTATATTTGAAATGTTTTTAATTTTTCCATAAATTTTGTTTCTATAAATTTTCTTAAGGAATCACTAAGTCTTTTTTACAATAATGAACATTATTTGCCTTTCAATTGCCTTGTTTAAGCTTTCAGTTAAACTAAATTTTAGATCTCAACTAGACAGAGTTTTCTATGTCCTTAAACTTTGGTTATGGGCAATAAACTTATTGAAAAGTTCCATGAGTTTAATAAGTGTTCTATTGTAACAAAAATAATATTCACAACAAATTGTTATTTTAAGCTTTCATATTTTTCGAATTTTAGAAATTGTTCTTAAGATTCTTTCAATAATTTCTTGAATTAAAGTTTCATGATAAATTTCTAAGTTTATTCCCTCAAATATCTCATAAAGATTGGTCCATGACCCCTATAAAGACGTCATATGTTTTGTTTCTGTTCAGCTTTGAATATGAATACGAATAACAACATTGTTTGAGTGAAATTTGCATACCCACACTGAGGAGGAGGGCAACTTTTCAGGAACAATGTTGTCTATGGCTGTCTAGACAGAAATGACTTCATAGCAAAATAGTTATAAAGCCTCAGGAAAACTACTGGCACACTGTCAGGGGGGGAAACAGTTGAAATAACCTAGCAAAAACTATTAATGAGAATTAGGGCTCAGGGGCCCTGTAATGAAGTTTTTGATTGACAAGCCAAGTGGCTTTTAACCAAATTTCAAATTCGATTACATTTACAATTACATAAGCCGTCCCTATTGAGGTAATTATATTTTCTCTTTGCACAAGTGAAAGATATGAACAAAAGCAAAAACCAAACCTTTTGAGATATGATCATTAAATGTGAGGCTTATCCCAGGTAAAAAATAAAAATATGTATAAGTTATAAGTTAAGTTTTATGCATGAGTTGCCATTAAAAACAAGTGGGAGAGAGACCGACAGAGCGATAGAGAAACAACTAACTAAAATGTTGACATTTGCATGCCAAATGCAGAGGCAACAGCTCGTGAAACGTGCAACCAGCCAAGTAAACTGTATTTTGCATGTAAATTTACGTATTTTGTAAATGTCAACTGCATCGAGATAAGCTCAATATCGGTGAATCTCTGTCTAGAAACTGAATCACGCCCATTAAACAGAGGGCGAAGCCGAGGGGAACAAACATTGACTGTTTGAATGTTTTGAAAGAGTATGCATTAGTCGTATAATTTGAGTCATGCAGGTGGCGATGAGTTGTTAAGTTTTCGCTTGCATCTGATTGATTACCTCAAATTTTTTGCCTCATCATTCGGCAATTGTATCGCATTGAGAATCAGAGAGTTATATATTATTAGCCTGATTTATGTCAATGCAGCTAATAATTTTCTTTTCTCATGTGGCAACTCAACTCTGTCAAAAAAAAAAAAACTGTTCCACCTACAAGCTTATGTCGAGGGAAGTGGCGGGGAGGAACGGTCTACAACTGAACCATGTAATAAGCACCACAAGTTATTCCCAATGAAGTCGACGTAGACGTTGACTTCGACGTCAATGTTCGCTGCTGCGTTTGGCTTGTTGACCTAGTTCAACTTTTGCATTTTGCCGGCTTTGTGGCTTGGGCCCAGACTGACGAAGACTGAGACTGTTAAGAGAGCCTGTTTTGATTAGCTTCACTAGCCGCAAGAGGCACAACCATACACACACACACACACCTGCAGACATGTGGATTTGTTGTAGCAACACACATTTTTTCGCGGGCATTCATATACATACAAACTGTGCAATTGAAACTGAAAGTGTTGGCCCAAAGCAAATAATAAAATTAAATATAAAAATAAAATAAAAAGCCAACTACTGGATGAGTTACATGGGCTTACCTAGAGGAGTGTGTGTTTGTGTGTGTGTGTTGGGTTAGGTTAGGCAGGCTCATAAAACAAATATTCGGCCTTGGCTTATATGAGAGTGAGAAGTGACCCACTACGGCTTGAACTTTGTTGAAAACCCAAAGAAAAAAGTCTCAATTACATATCAGAGTACTTAATAGAAAAAACTATATTTTTGTATATTTTATGTTGGCTTCTTTAGTTTTTAAAACCACTTTGAGCTTATTTTGTATAAGTCTTAATCACTTATAAGTCTTTCTTTTAAGAAGTTACTCAAAGAGTTCCTAAAGCTTCCAATAAATAGTCATAGCAATAGAAACAATCTCAGTTACATTCTATTGCCCAGTCACAGCTTCTAAAAGTATGGGTTTAAGTTATGGCAGTTTGGGCCAATTCACTTATAGCCAACTCCAACTCCCCCTTTGGGCATATCCATTAAAATTGCCACCAAGACATGGCATCATAATTTAATATCCGTTTGAGCAAAATAAATTGCACCTCTCGAAATAAAAAAAACTTGACAGATTACAGTATCCACTTTATGTTCATGACTATATAGAACTTGATTGTTCGCAGATTTATGACTAAAAAGTTGTCTACTCATATAATGGAAACGCTAAATAAATAGGGAAATAAAATAAAGTAGCAAAACCATTTGTTAATTTTCACAAAATCATAAATGAAAAACAGAAATTTGAAGGCCAAAGAAACAACAAACCAAAGTGAAAAAAAAGAGTAAACAAACAAAGAGAAAAAGAAAACCATTGATCAATTGCAAATAAACAAAAACAAAAGCGAAACACAACTCCAACTGCCCCGCCTTTGCCTCCCATTTTCAAGTGTATGCCTTTTGCAAAATTCACAAATGCAACAGGCAAAATGTGTGTATTTGGCGTCCAAATTGAATTTGTGTGGCTCTTGATGAGCAGTGTGGGGATGAAAGGGGGCAAGTGGGCTCAATTTCAGGTTTATTGTTATTTATGTGTGTGGCTTTATATATTTTGTGTTTTTTTTTTTTTTGCAAGTGTCTAGTGTTAGCTAAGAAGGTCACTCATGACGAGAAGGCAGCTGCTGACGCTTGCAATGGAAAATTGCCACATTCATTGAGGCAAGTTCGTGTCTCAAGTCTTTTGTTTGGGACTCATTGAAAATGCACTCAAAGCACTTTGCACTCAAATAAAGTGGCCAATTTTGGGCAGCTGCCGAGTAGTGAGTCTAGAGCTCGATATATCCAAGTTGCTTATTTTTTTTTTTTTTTGTGTTTCTTTTTATGTGTGTGTCTGCGTTTTGTTTTTTTATTCGGTTAAGCAAGAGGCAGCCACCAGTTGGCTGTTTGCTGCTTGCAGTTTCACTTTCAGCTTTGAGTTGGCTTTTTAGAACCGACAACATTAGGCGTAGCAACTTGTCGTTAAAATTTTCGCAATTCTCATTCCAAGAGAGGAGAAGGAGAAGAAGGAGGAGATAAATACAGAGAAGGGGCAGAGACAAACAAGTTTATGCATTTGCTGCTGCTGTCGATGATGATGATGATAGGAGGAGGTTCCTTTAAGAAGTTTTTTTTTCTGTTTACTATGCTAACTCTTTTGTAATCTGACATTTTGCATTTCAATTCTTGGGCAATCGTTTGAGATGGCCAGATTGACCAAATATTTAACTAATGAGCCAATGCTTGGCTATATAAAAATTGCCATTTTGATTTGATAATCAAATATTGATCAGACAAAAACTGTTTGCCAATAAAGTTGCTCATTAGAGTCAGGAAATTTATACAAATGTTGTTTGGACACTGACAAAAAAATACGTAATTCATTAAAAAGTTGAGTTAAATTAGAAGTGAAACTAAAACAGACGCAACAAAAAAACAAACGACAACAACTTCCACCTAGTAAAGACTTGAGCTGAAGATTGACTACTTATTTACCATAAGCATATCTAATGGAATTCGTTCAAGTTGAATTACCACTCTTTTTTGTGTCTAGTAATTTTCCGATGATTTACAAAGGTCAATGCATTTTACCTTGACAATCACCAGCAATACATATAAATAATAATAATAATAAAAAAAAAGAGAGACACTAAAAATAGATAGAAAATAAGCCCAATAGGCCCCCCTCTGAATGAACTTGATCATGACTAGGCTGATTTTCAGGTTTAGGTACCAAACCCAAATGAACATGTGAAAAGTCGCATAATGTTTCCAAATGATGAAGCATAAAAAAGACATATGTATGCAGTATAAGTATAAACAAATTAACATTTCTGTCTAGTCATGAACTAAAGCAAGAACACAACGTTAAGCTTTTGTTTATCCCATGGCTGAGAATTCATTTCCGTGGCCAAAACGTGCCAAGTTCTTGTCTTTCTATTGGTTTCGTTTTATCGATTCTTTAGAAATTGAATTTGATTCCATTTTTTTGGGTTTTTTGGGCTAGGGATTTTTTTTTGTTGTTTTTTTATTATCATATTAAACATATTATATTATATTATGGCATATATTATGTTGTCTTGTTGTCGAGTTTCCTGTTGCATGCTTAAATAACGTGACAAAAATGTCTGTCAACATGGCAAAAGACAATAAGCAACTCATCATCATCATCTTTGTGAGCGGGAACAACAAGTTCCTTTTTTGATTAATTTGATGTATTATTTATGATCTCTTTGCGATGGAGAGACGGGCGGGGGGGGGAAGAAGTTTTGCAAAGTTTTCGCCGGTCGCAGTTTGCGACACATACATGGTTAATGTCAAAATAATTGGACACGCTTGCCAGGCCCAACTTCAGGTAGAGGAAGCCTCGCGTGTGGCATATAAAATTTATGGTCCGCACTCCCTTGCACCTGCACTCACTCTCTTCTGCCTTGCCTCCCTCACTCTTTCTCTCACACGCACACACTCTCCGAGGTGGCAACAGAAAGTGGCTACTGTTTAAATGTTATGTTAATGCTGTGCTCAAGTTTGTTGCCTGAGTCTTTTGTTTTTTCCTTTGTTTTTCTGTTTGTTTATGCCGCCTCAAACAATATAAGCGTGAGAGACATAAATTTTGACAGCTTATTGACATTAAATTGATAAACAATCCAACCCACTGCAGGAAATGCATTTACATTTTTGTGTGCGAAATATGCAAATTAAAAATGAAAAAAAGTTGTTAACTAATAGAAAAATATTCAACTGCAAATGAAAAAGTTAATTTGACTTATAGTAGAATAAAGCAATTAAAAAGCAAATGAGATTTTTTGTTTAGTTAATAAACACACCAGAAATGAAATATCTAAACTTTAATTTTAAGATCAAAACTACAAAGAAGTTTTATACCTATTGAAAAATATATTCATAAGCGTAAGGAAAATGGTTTAAAATCTTTTTATTTATTTATTATATAATTTTAATAATATTATCATAATTTTTCAAATGTTTCTTCTCTTATTTGCAGGATCTCTACTATATAGTCTTTGGTTATCCTGAAAAAGAACTCAACACAGACATTGCCCTTATCACAGGTGGAGGCAATGGCCTGGGTCGTTTGCTGGCCGAAAGATTAGGCAAAATGGGAACCAAAGTCATTATTTGGGACATCAATAAGAAGGGTAAGTTATATAATTATATTGTCCCAAGACAATTTCAATATCTATAGATAATAACATATATTCTTTCTTCATTTGTTTATTTAGGCATAGCGGAAACAGTGGAAATTGTGGAAGAGGCTGGCGGCTATTGCAAGGGCTATGTTGTGGATATATCAAAAAAGGAAGAAGTCTACAAAGCCGCCGATGTCATCAGAGAAGAAGTTGGTGATGTAAGTATAATAGAGAGAGAGATAGAGAGAGCGCGCGAGAGAGAGAGAGAGAGAGAGAGAAGGAACAGAACAGAGAGAAATGGGCGGAGTGTGGCCTAAGATAATGCGTGCAGTAATTGAAGCATAAAAAAGTCTTGTAATTAATGTTTACAGTCGAACGAGAAGGAGAAGAACAGAGGGAAAGAAACGTGGTCATAGACCATCGTATAATTGTTTGTTGAGGGGCGTTTAATGGCCAAGAACCCTTTTGTTGGCTGTGTAACACATGTAGCATAACACTCTCGGCCACGCCCCTTTACCACACATTTACTTATGCATATTCATGTCATCAATTTTAAATAAGGGGCCCAAACCTAAAAGAAAATTTGTATGCATGAGTGCACAAACCATGGTCAACCTTGAGAAATGGCTACAGAGCGACTGGTCTGGCTCTCCTTTGCTTTCGAGGAGAAAACTGGTTGCCACTTGCATTCCATTTGGCCATTTATCATTCGCCTCTAAAGCAAGGCTTGGCTGGCTACCATTCAAATTAAACGGCACGAGATGCTCGAGAAGATTCACCTCTTTTTCTTTTCTTTTTTTTTTTTGTTTAAGGGCCACATTTAAATGGCATCAAAATCACAGCCCGCTAATTGTGACTGCCCCGGGATTGCATAAATCTTGATGTAATCCCCACTGAGCCACAGCTGCACTTGCTAAACTGATTAGCAGACGATTGCCAAAAAACAAAAACCAAAAATGGAATTTCATAATTTTTGTTAGCAATTAGTCAAAGTTTGTTCAAGTAGCCAGTTGGCTGGCTTAATTGCTAATGAAGTAGTATTTGTTTCTTCTGTGCGTATTTGTTTATGCAATTAGAACTTTTTTTTGGTTTGCCTAATGAATTCTGTCAGTTACACTTGAGAGGTTATACATACAAAACGATGATCAAATATTCAAATAGAACATGTCTTCTAGGCAAAGTTTCTTAATAACTCAAGAGTGGGAAAGAATAAAAACTAGATAGATATTTGCATAGATAAAATCTTAATTAGACCAGTAAAATTTTAAAAGAAAATTTTTATTAAGCCATAGAAGAAGTTGACAGTAGACAGTGTTAAAAAATTGTATTTTCCTAATGTTCCTTGGTGCTTTTTGCCCAAGTCTAGGGTAATGCTGAATACTTGGGATATATTTATTTCATTTAGAATCAAACAATTGAAGGAGATTCTAGCCCTTAGAAAGAATATATTTAACTCGAGTCAAATTTTAATAAATCTCAAATTATAAAACTTTTCTAGAAACATATAACAAATCAACTTTTGTACAAATTTTAACTAAAACTAACTTTATCTGTGTTTATAATAATTTAAATTTGATTTGACTTTGTACATCTCAATTGAAAGTAATGCCATTTGTACATGGCAATTGAAATAGCTTTGCCCACTTTATTTCTATTATGTACATTATGAAATTATATATAATTTTTTTTTGGCATTTTTAATTTTGCCCCATTATAATGATTTCATGCTTGGCCAGCAGCAATTTCCAAATAAATGATTAACGCACTGACAAGTTCAACAACAAAAAAAGAGTTCGAAAAAAAAATCCCCGACAAAAAGCATTTACCCAAAGTTCAACTGACGAAAATTAAGACAGAAATTCAAGCATGAAGCAAAAAGCTAACTGCCAACTAGAACGTCATAAAACATATCACGGCAACAACAACAACAACAGGGCATTAATTTTTTTTTTTTTGTTGATGGGCTGAACGAATTATATAATGACAGCAGCAGCAGCCAAGTTGAACCTGAAAAGCCCTAAAAAAAAAGCAAAAAACAAAACAAAGCAAACCAAAAAACAGTAGCAACGAAGAAACAGAAAAAGTGTTCATAGGCTGAGATGGAGAATCGATTAATACCCTATATCAAATATACTTTTCCAATAGAGACAACTTTGTTGGTGTTGCAGATCCTATTTTAAACCATTCAATTACTTTACTTAGTTGCCTTCTTCCTCCCATCTCTACTCCTTTGGATTCTTATGGATTCTATGGCTATATTAGATAGCTAATATAATCTTACTAGCTTATAGGGTATTGCAAAAAAAGACATTTAACTACTTACTAACTCAGGCGTTGGGCAGATGACGCGTTGATTTTAGCTTTTTGCTGAAGATGTTTGCTGTTTTTGCTCTCTGAAATATTACATTTAATATTTTTTAATGGCTACTGTTGTTGTTGTTTTAATGCACGGCTCGTTAAATGTTTTTTTTCTGTCGCTGTTGTTGTTTGAAATCACGCATACGCAATGTATGCCCTGTCCCTGCCCTCATATGCACTTGAACTCGGCCATAGGCACTCAGTCATGTTGTGTTGGCCATCTTAACGACATGTTGCACTTGTTGTTAACTTTTCTTGTTTTTGTTTTTCCTTTAACTGTTCAGCATTGCCGCATTTAATTATGAAAATTATTTCATTTTCAAGCCAAACTTATATTATTATTCGCAACGCAAAATGAAGACCTTGATACTACTTTTTGCTTTAATTTCTCTTATTATGATAGACTTTTTATCAATTGGCCGTATTAACAGGCCATGCGGAATGCCCTAGATGTATAAAATTGAGTTGAAATCATTTTTGGCCCAACGAAATATATAAAACTCAAAATCGTTAAACTAACTTAAACAGTTTAAAATACTAAAATAAAATATCAAATGAGTTTAAGGCAAAGGGAAAATAAGTTTAAGAAATCTAAGTTTTCTAAGCATTTAGCATTTAGAAAATGAATTAGAAACGACATCTTCATGACTCTTATTTTAGTTTTTCAAAAATCGAACTTTAAATAAATGAAATAAGCCTAAAAATACAATGAAAATTTGAACCAGTTTTAACTTTTGAAAGACATTATTAAAATCCAATGAAAATTTAAATTACTTTACACTCTTTTAATACATTATGGATATAATATTAAAATTGCAATTGAAAACATTTCAGATTCAGATTCTATATAGAAATTCGTATGACTTTTTAATTGCCTCATTCAAAACTGTCAAATCGTTTTTCTCGAACGATTTTTATTTCCTTTTCCTTAAAAGTAACTAAAAGTCATCAACAAGTTACTTTTAAATTCATTTTTATTGCTACAACTCAATAGTCAATTTCAATTTATTGAATTTTTAGCCAACGTTTAACATATTTTGCCTATGCTTCAGGTCCATAGAGATTTGGTTAAAATGTTTATAAATTCTTTTCGGTTGTTTATTTGAAAATATTGCAAAATTCGGCCAGCACAAGTCAAAAGGAATAAAAAAAAAAAACAAACCTTCGAAACACGTTTTACATTTTGAATGTAAATTGTAAATTTATTTGGCTTTATTATTTATGTCCGCCTCTGTCTTGTTGGCCAATTGATGATCGTAAACAACTTGAGTTAGAGTTTAGAATTTGCTTAGTTTTTGTTTTTGTGTGTTAGTAGCACAGTCAGTTGGTTATTCAGAGATGCAAATTGAATGGGGCCCAAGTCAACAGTTTTTCGTGTGTTTACTTACCAAATATACATTCTGTTTGTCTGTCTGTCACAGGTCACCTTGCTGATTAACAACGCTGGCGTCGTTTCTGGCCTGCATCTTTTGGAAACGCCTGACCATCTGATTGAACGTTCATTCAATGTGAATGTTATGGCACACTTTTGGGTATGTTGAACACACATGAACACAGCTGTTTCTTGTCTACATATATGTAATTGCTATTACTACTTGTCATTGCCACACAGACCGCAAAAGCGTTTTTGCCCAAAATGATTGAGAATGAACGAGGACACATTGCCACAATTGCCTCTCTGGCCGGCCATGTTGGCATTAGCAAATTGGTCGATTATTGTGCCAGTAAATTTGCTGCAGTAAGTTTATCTTTTACTCCTTCATCGGTGTGCAGAGAAAACTTAAAGGAATTGGTAATTACAGGTTGGCTTCGATGAGGCTTTAAGGTTGGAGCTGGAAGTCCTTGGCCATACAAACATACAAACCACCTGCATTTGTCCATTCTTTATTCAAGCAACCGGCATGTTTGACGACGTGAATGCCAGGTAAGAAAAAGAGAGATACCCTTGTGAAAGGAGGGGAATCTGACAGTTGGTCCTCTTGTTTTATTTGCAGATGGGTGCCCACACTGAATCCCAATGATGTGGCCGATCGTGTCATTTCTGCCATTAAAAAGAACGAAAAACTTGCTGTGATACCCGGTTTCTTGAAATTTGTTTTGTCCTTCAAGTGGTAAGTAAATTGGGCCAATGTACGATAACTCAATAATAAGATATGTTATTATTATAATTTGATATACCCCATGTTAAAGTAAATAGGCCCTTTAAAAAGCCATTTAAAAAAGTTTTAATGAAGGTGTAGAAAGTCATGTTAAGTGTCTTTTCAATAGCAGCTAACCATTTGCATATCACTATGGCAATTAGCTGAAAATTACTCTGCCCCAATTTAAATAAAAGGAAGTTCTGGCAAGTTAGTTAGTCTGCTTAAATTTAACATATTTTCAAGGAGTAGAATTCGAGAATTCGAGTAGAAAAGAAAAGTAAGATTACTGGAAGGGTTTGCTCTTCACTCCTGTTCAGGCAACTACTTAGTGTAAATGTTTCTTTCTGTAAGGGTGTACAAAATGCGTTAAGTCAAGTTTGTTTTATATGCCATTTCGACACTTATTGAGAGATTTTAATACATTTTATAACTCTTACTTAAGAGTAATGTTAGGCAATCCCTGTCTATCTATTTAACCAACCCCGCGTCTCTTTATCCAACTCATCTAACCACATATTCCTGCATTACCTATGCATGCCTAATGGTTTTTGCTTTAATGTGTCTGTGTGTGTTTAGAAGGGAGGAAGTGTGTATTTCACTTAAATAATGCATAAATATTTAACTTTTACCTTTTTTTTTTCTTTCTTTTACAGGACCTTCCCCTGGGGTTGTGTGGGAGGTTTGTTGCGTCGCCTGGTGCCTGATGCCTCGCCACACGGTTTGCCTAGCTCCATTACCACTGCCCGCTCAGCCCAAAGCAACGGCAACGCCAAGTTAAAGTCGAACACCACCCCTCTTACCGCCAGTCCCATCTCCGCCGATATAGCCGCCCTTGATGTTCAGTTGAGCAACGTCACATTGCCGGCCAAGCCACCCTCGATGCTGATCCAGCGTACTCCCTCATTGGGGGAACGTGTGCTTTGAGAAATTTACCTGCCCCCACTCCCCCAAAAAACAAAAACACTGTTTCTTTATCATTTTGTTTAGGTTTTTTTTTGTGTGTAATTGAATTTGTGTTTTTCTGGCATTTTTTCGTTCACCTATGCTGAATCCGTAGGACGATACATAAACCATTTATTAAAATTTAAGCTACAAGTCTAGTGATATTACATTTAGTTAAAGTGAAGTGCTTAGCAATCGGAAGTTGAGAAAGTAAGAAAGAGAGAGACAGAGTGGAATTTAGGCTTAGTTTCGTTTATACTTTTTATACAAATCTTTTTAGAGAAAAAAACAAACAAAAAACACAATCTCTCTTTATGTAGAAACTCAAATGCAGTCAGGTTTTTTATATAATATTATTAATGCATTTTATTAAATTAGTTTAGCAGTTCTATCAATTTTTTAGGGTGCAATTCCCTTCGTGTCCATCCAAACCGTTTTGCCACAGTCATTCTAAACAAATAAACTACAAACACTATTAAGACAAAGAACAAAAACTTATAGTTAGTTAGTAAGACCTTGACTTACAATTTTTCAATGGAAATTTACACAAATTTGTTAGTTAAAATTAAATACTTTCTCTATAGTTTATTTATCTTATACACAATGTAATTATAGAATCAACAACTTATTGATATTAAATATAATATGAAAAACAAAAAAGCTTAAAAAACTTCAAAAATAAAAATGTATATTTTTTTTTTATGAAAACATAAAAATGAACTAATCTGTAATTGTGGGATAAACAAATTTAAATTCTATAGCATATTTTATTATTATTTATATATTTCGTATATTTAACAAGGACTTGATTAGATATATTTCGAATTCCTTTTTAGTAAAAGAAATCAGATGGAAAACGTTCTTGCATACCGAAATTTTATCGAAATTAAGCCCTTAATTCATTTTGATAAAGTAAATAATAAAATATATTCGGAAAATCTAAATATCGGAACACATTTTTGGCTCTGTTATGAATTTTAGAATCAAACTTATATACGATTCCATAATGTTTTAAATGATTAATTGTTTTGTTCTTATCAAGTCTAAAACTAGTTTCAATTAGAACAGAAAATGTTCTAAATTAATGTATTTGTTTTAGAAACATTTTAAATCTAAATTAGATAAACTTCAAGTGTCCTCTCGAACCGATTTCGGGGACTGTACCTAAACTATCGATATATGTACGTAGAATTCTTGGCTTGTCAATTCTCACAGAGGTACCATGGACCCTCATTTTGGAGTTATATATATACAAAATACTTATAATAATCGATTTCTTGTCGATTCATTAATCAACTGGCAAAAGGATTCTCATCGTACTTAACACTTAATGCCTTCGGCACTACATATCTACCGACTGGATCTCTATAAATGGGATTCTCGTGATTCACAGCCTTGGCCTGTTCCTCTTCAAAACGAGCATATTCTCGGGCATCCTTCCGCTTGACACACCACCAGACAATCATAATAAGAGCCAGGCCAGCAAGTAAAGTGAACAAAGAGATGAATCCAAAGATGGCATAATAGTCTGGGGGTTGACAATCGACGGCTTGTATGGATAGATAATTGGTGTGTCCAACGACTGAATAGCCAAAGTAACTGTCACACGGAATGCCATGTTTATTCACAATGCGCACAAGACACTGCACCGTAGCAGGGTCCAATTCGGGGACAAAGGCATAGGTGAAACGATCGTTGTACTCTGTGCTGGTGCAGATTTCAGTTAAATTCTCGCAGGCGCCCATGCCCTGTTTTTGTGATATCAGACACGTGACACAGGGCTCATAGAATTGACACAGCTTGTTATCCTTTTGGGAATCGATCTCGCAGAATTTTCCTAAATATGGTTCATTGCATTGGCATTCACCACAATCACAAGTGCCGCGTTGCGAGCAAATCTCGCCCGTGGGTCCCATGCAGGCTTCGGTGTCCTCTTTGCAGTTGCAACGCGTTCCCGACCAACCATATTTACACACACACTGACCACAATAGCATTCGGCGCGATCCTCCTCACAATCCACACACTCGCGACACTCACAAAATTCGCCCGTGTAGCCAGGATCACAACTGCAACGGCCGCAGTCGCATTCGCCATGATTGGAGCACACCTGGACTGCATGTTGCCCGTCCCCATTCTTTTGGCGGCATTGCAAAAGCAGAGCTTCGTTGGTCGTGGCATTCGAGGGATCTGTGGGGCAACTGCAATAGGTGCCAGTCCAACCGTCATCACAGTTGCACATGCCACAATAAAGATAACCATGATCGTCACACTGAAATCTCCCGTAATCGTCCTCGGGTTCGTGTTCCTCTATACAAGGACAAGGACGCTGCAACTCCACATCAATGTCCATAAACTCATTGAGCGATGCCTCCTCCACTCGTATCTTATGGGTCTGAAAGATAAGGCATATTTTGTTTAGACTTTATGAATTTTTGGAAATCCAACAATAAGATAAACTGCCCCAATATTCCTTTTGTATTCACTTGAATTTCTGAATTTTGTATGGATTTTTTTTATCTTTTGGGAGAGGTCGTTTTACAATACTAAGTTTTTTTGCCAAAACTACGTTAGAAAGTAAATCGAACTGCCCGTCGAATGATTCATTTCTCATTATAATCGCATAAAAAAGAGATAGTTTTCTATTCTGTGCAGTTCATCTTAGATATATCTTATGTTAGGTAAACATACGAACAAATTACAAAAAAAACCAGAGGGACGGGGCTAACTTCGACCGCGTTAAAGTTTGTATACCCTTGCAAGTTTGTTAGTAACTCTTTTATCTAAACTAACTGTTTTATCTAAAAAGGGTAATGTTTGCGAAAGAACGGCCTTCAATCTTACCATAGGATATAACGAACTTTCTGATGAAAGTCACTGTTTTCGACCGAGCGTTCCTATGGGAGCTATATGATATAGTCACCCGATCTTGATCAAATTTGGCACAGTGGTTTATAGTTACAATAAACATACTTATATTAAATTTCACGACAATAGCTTAAAAAGTAACGAAGTTATTGAGAAAAGTCACTGTTCGTGACTTTGCCGTTTGTATGGGAGCTATATGATATAGTGGTCCGATCCGACTGAATCCGAGATATACAAACCCTGCAGTATATACAAGCCTACGTGCAAAATTTCAGCTCTGTAGCTCTTACGGTCTAGGAGGAGTTCGATCGATCCAGACGGACGGACGGACGGACGGACATGGTTATTTGAACTCGTCTCGTCGTGCTGATCAAGAATATATATACTTTATATGGTCGGAGATGCTTCCTTCTATGCGTTGCACACTTCTGACCAAAATTAATATACCCTTTTTGCAAGGGTATAAAAATTCTGCATTGGATTACTTGAGAATCGAGGAAATCAGAGTTGAGTAGCCCCACTTTATACAATCCTCCACAACTCTAATTACTTATAAAAACTTTGATACATTTTAACCAAAATCCTATTCTATAACTAAGTTAATATCTTATGGTAATGTTTTTTCACCATACTCACATAAACTCCATTTTTAGGGTATTCGGTTAGTGTAACATCCACAAAGAACTCAATTTCTGTGCCCAAATTGACATTATTGCAGTAGTTGCGCTTCTGCAATTGCGGAAATTGTCCACCACAATCGGTGTAGTATTCCATTTTGATATGATCTGGACTATTATCATCGAACTGGGTGCGTTTGATGAAGCTCTCGTAACTGGAAAGTACATTATTACAGTACATTATTAGCGATTGAGCACTGTGGTTCCATAGATTCACTTACCTCTTCTTGATCAATTCCAAAATGTTGGACGAATCTGCACTTAATTTCTCCACATTACTTATCTCCTTCATAAGTACACTCATTTCGTGATAAGTGCCAATCACCTGTTCGGTTACAGCAAAGATCACATTGATCTTGCGACGCAACAGTTCTCTGTAGATCTCTTCGAGCGATGGATAATCATATTCCAATGAGCCAGTGTATTCACCGGCAGCACTCAAATGGCATTTTTTATCATTGCGCTTGACTATGCCAGCTAGAAGTCCATCGCCTGCGAAGTGCATGAAGCCATCGGTCACCAGGATGACCACTTTACGAGCTTGCTGTTTCCAGCCAATTTCCTTCTGGCAAACAATGACCTGCATTAGGGCATCGAAGCCACCCTCAAGATTATCGAGATTTCCGGTTATTTTACTTCCCGCCACAGCGGTGGTAAAGGCTTTGATGTCATCGGTCAGGGATAGATGATGACGATAGCCATACGTTGGTTCACAGGTGGCTCGTTCCGCTGCACAGGGGTTCTCTCTCCACTTATGCAAAATCAAAGGCATGACTGGCTTATCGGCAAACGAGCCGTAACCCAAGCGATAGTTATCCGTCAGATTGTGCAGGGTTTGAGTCAATGCCGTTCCTAGCTGCTCCAAAGTATCCTTATCATCGCGCATTGTCCAGGTCAAATCCATCAGGACATACAAATCGAGTGGATTGTTGCGTGCCGTGCGATAGCTCAGTTTAAGGCGTTGCGTGTTTCCTACATTAGTGGATAGAAGAAGGGAGAAAGAGATAAAGGATTGATTCGAGTTTTAATATCTGCTTTATGAGCTGTTTTACGAGCTGCTATCAAGCTTTGTCCCATTTACTTTGCCCTCTCTCTCTCTCTATCTGTCCTCATACCGAATGCAACCCTTCATTACCACACTTGGACTTGTTTTCACACCCAAACTAAATGGTTGTCTTCCCTTTTTTATTTCGCTTTAGTTTTTTTGTATGTATAAATCCTTAAGCATGCAATTTTCCCTTTGGCTTAATTGCAGTTTACAAGGGTTTTTTTTTCATTTTTTTGTTGTGTTAATGGGATTCAATTGAATGGCCGTTCGCAAAACTGCATAAAAAGTGCTTCTAAATGGCTCTCAATTGGATAAGGAGTAACTTGCAATCATCTATAGAGCTAGAGCTAATAATAAACAGATGCAAGTCACTGGGTTAAAGTATATACACATGAATCGCTTGATAACCCTTTTTTAAGTTGGATAATGTAGATATAGAAGGGAAGAAATAAGTAGTATTTCCATTAAGCAAAGTTCTATGTAAATTGCATACTCGTAGTGTAATTACAAAGGGTTTGTGTACATAAATTCGACCCCATCCTAAAATGTGTTTAGTGTTGATATTAATAAGTTAAGAAGTAAACGTGGATGAAAAATATATGGCCAATTCTCCAGTGTCAAACATGACATTCGAGAGCATTCGAAGTAAAAATATCGTTTTTCAAAACACATATTTACTTTGAAAAAGGGCTAAACCTATAGCTCTTAATTACTTCCATAGTTCGTGCGAAAATGGAATTTTGAAAAGTTTTCGTCTTCTAGGAAATGGAAAAAACAGAGGAATTTGCAGAATTGCCCTTATACACTTACATAAATGAAAAAAACATTCATTTCGAGAAAACTAACAGCTGCTTCTGCCAAAGTTTTCTAATGAATACAGAATCAGAAATATTTTCGATAAATCGAAGTAACTGATTACCCCTGAAAGAGTGTTAATGCCCACTATCGAAATATTGGAAATGCTCAATTTTACTCTACAAATTTTTCGTTATTCCTACATATATTTGTGGCAGCCAAAAGACATTGAAGATTTGAAAAAACAAAATAGAATTATTGTACAAGGAATAGAGAAGAACCACTCACCCCAACATCTAGCTCAAATAAAGTTGTGGAATATATGATTTATATATATGTATATATGTACATACATAGGTACATATGTATATAGTTAACACCTAATTTTAAAATGGCGTTTAACATTTCTTAGACTCTTCAAACCCTGCAAAACCTACAATGAATTAAAGCTCACTTCCTACTAAGGGGTAATGAGTTTGTTTTCTATTTTAAAGAACTTGATATGGTTTTTTAAAAGGTTTTGTAATATAAAATATATATGAGAACTTTATGAATTTGCTGTTCTTTTTTTTCAAAATAAATGGTCAAAACAAAATTATCTGAGTATAATTATTTTGCCAAAATTTTCTTTCGAATTTGCTAAAACATAATTTGAAATACGTGGAACATAAATATGGTTAATATATAAAATAAATCAAAGTTACAGAACAAGAATTATTTTTCAAATTTTTTTTCCTTTCGTGTTTAAAGAACTCTTGAGGGAACCCAAGAGAACACTGAACATGCGTGTTTAATTCCAATAACTCACAATTTTTGGGCCATTTCGAAAACGGCTTAGCAACTCTGAGAGAGAAAATGCTTCATTTAGCACCTTTGCACAGTTTCCTAGGGGTTCAATGAACGCAAATAGATTCCCACGCTTAACACCAAGTGATTCGACAGATATGACATCAAATGCTGATAAGCACAACAACAACAACAAAACTAATGTGGAACAAATCGGCTAGACAAACAGTGGAAGAGTATTTGGTTGACATAATTTTGATTGTGGTTTTAGGGTGGCTACTTCATAGCACTTTTCCCTAGCACACACACACACACACACACACATTAATATACACGGTGTAGAACACGAGCGATAAGATTAGTTACCTTTGACCAATTTGAGGTAGACACGCTGTGGGGTTACTTGCACGGCCAGATCATCTAGGGTCTCATAGTCCTTGAGTGGTTTTTGTTGCAGTAAATCTAATACTGGTTGATTTTCATATATTTCCTCCTCACTACAGTTGAAGTTGAGCAGCTGGGAGCGAGTGAAACACCGCGAACGCACCTGATAGGTCTACCCACCGAAAAAAAAAAATAGAGTGTGTGAGTCATTAGAAATTAGGGTTGATATGAAAAAACCAACTCACCTTGTCGGTACACCAGGCACATTCCAGGTGTGCTCCCAAACACCTTTCACAGCTATCCGCATGCATGCATTGCTCATCTGGAAAATGGGAAAATTTAAGGAAAAATCTATTTTGTATTATATAAGGCCATGGATACCTATTGTTAAGGCACGTATCGTCGTCCCAGTTAGTATAAGAATCAGCAGTAGATCCCACAAACTGATCCGTATGGACATTATGATTGATTCACCCCTTTCCCCTGCGTTTGTTTATACTAATTATATTGAATAATATTCCGCAAATTATGAGAGAACCTTCTAGCGCCAAGAGTAAACCGAAACTAATATTTATTATATGAAAAATATCGTTGAAATGCCTCTCATTAGCTCATTTTCTATGTGTGTGCGAGGCTTTTCAATGGCTGTTACACTCTTATCTTATCGAAAGCAGTAAAAAAATTATTAAAAAAAAAACACATACCACTATATAAGTATATTTATATAGTTTGTATATAGTATAGTACACATATAGAGCACTGTTACAATTACAAGAGCTACGATTAAATTGGCTTAAATTGGGTGTGTGACAACGTCACAATATTGAAATCGATAAGAACAATCTCATTAAATGTACATATATGTATGATCTGTTTGCAATGGTTAAGAATCCATAGATTTGTTAAAAGAGAATTTACTTTCACTTTTTAGTAATTCTTTTCACTTTGTATTAGATTAGATTAGTGAGATAAACGTTTGATTAGTATTGCTCTCATTTGCATACTATACTTTGAAGGTGTTTGGAATGGTATTAGAATTTACTTGAGTTACGAAAATTTTCTTAAAAAGTGTTTTTCGGATCTTAATTTCTTTATGAAATGGACAGACATTTTTCTACCATGTAGTAAGTGTATTATTATTCTAATCTCTTCCACACGATGCTTTACCTGGTCTAAGCACAAATGAAGTTGATTTACAAAAATCTAATATTTAATTAAAATTTGTATCATATTGTTAGAGAGCATTCTTTAGAGAGCATCAAGAAATCAAAAGTTACACAAACATTGAATTCTCCTTGGTTCGGATAAATTGCTAATATGGAGCATAAAGTTTATATTGTTAGACTGGAGATTAAAAATTTAATAGAAGTTGTAAATAATATTTGACTCAATAATTTTAAATTTTAGTTTGCTATCCCAGAAGTTTATTATACTTTTACCTTCTAAAATGGTTTAAAAAGTTAAACAATTTGTTATCATTGAATAGATACGATGAAAGTTTATTTAAAAATATGATGATTATGAAATATAGATAAAACGGAGTAAAAATGGGGGGAAAAGATGTCATCACTTTTTTTTTGGTTAGGTATTTACTTTAGTATTGTTCCATGTTGAATTCACCAATTCAAATATAACATTCCCACCGCCAATAATACTGGTAAATAATACGGGGAAGTTGGGATTTAAAAACAGCGTTTCTTAGTTTTTCAAAGGTTGGTAACACTGCATGTTTGTTGGTGGGGTTAAATACTGGGAGCCGTCTGGAGAAAATAGGGGATCAAAATACTAAGATTGTATTATATTTTTATTTTTACAGAAAAGAAACAGGTTCAATTTATTGCTGAAAGACTTTCAGCGTCTGAATAATTAACATATAATAAAAATAATCCTAAAAGAGCTAAATTTTACTAAGATTTGAAAAAATTCTAAATTAAAAATAAGTAGGGAGCCACTTTTATTTGCTTCTAATTGAAGCAAAATTAACTCACAATCAAAGTTTATTTTGATATATTGTCATTAAATCTTTCTTGATGTTATTAATATTTATAAAAATATGTGGAGAGCTTCATTAACAAGTGAAATTAATGCCTTTGGGGTATCTCTTAAATAAATGTTTACTCGAAATGCTTGTTGGGTGAAGTCATTATTTTTTTTTGCAGTGTTGTTTTTGTTTTTGACGTGAGCGGTCGTGTTGCGGATGTTTTTATTCGAATTTTCTGAAGAGAAGAGCAAAAGAAAAGCAGACAAATATTATAATTTTTTGTTAATTTAACAAACTGAAATTTGTAAAGCCTATCGCATAGGAAATTGGAAATTGCTATTTAGAAAAGGCGAGCAAAGATTATAAAGAAAATGTTATAAATTGTTTATCAACAAATTTTCGGTACGCGTAGCCCGCGCCGGTTCTCAATTTGTTGTTGTGGTTTTTGTGTTGTTTGGCGGAAAATGAAAATGGAAAATCCAAATGTTGTCAACAATTGATTAAGAAAATTTCCCAAAATAATAAGAAAGAAAGTGTGTGAAGTGAAGTGAAGTCCGCGTGTGTTTTCTCTGTGTTTTGTTGTTTGTAGTGGAAAATCTAGGCAAATTTACGGTGAGTTGAGAAGAGGAGAAAATGGAAAGAAAAGCATAAGAAGCAAAATCAAAGTAAAATTGAAAGGTGAAAAAGTCATTAATAAAAGAAAAATAGAATTGAAGTGGCGAGAGAGACCAGAGAGAGAAAGAGAGAATACACATAACACACCAGCAGTAACAACAACAACAACAACAACAAAGGCAAAAGCAACCAATAAAAGGAGGCGAAAAAAAGGAATTTTTTTTGTTGTTTTCGCCGTCGCCGCTAAGTTGGCGTCGGCGTTGGCGGCGTCGCGACTTTGTTTTGTTGTGCCATTGTTGTTGTTGTTGCTGCTGCTGTTGTTGTAATTGTTGGGAAAAAACACAAAAAAAAAAAAAAAAACGAAACGAAAGTAAAACAAAACAAGAAAAAAGCAACGACAGGCAAATTGTCCTCCCAACAGCCAAAAAGGAAAATTGCCCATTTTCATTTTTCCAATTGCTTTGTCTCACTCTCTCTTTCTCTCGAAGAGTGCGTGTGTGTGTGAGTGTGTATGTGTGTGTTGTATGTGTGTTTGTGTGTGTCTGTGTTTCTAAATTGCAAAAAAAAGTGAAAAGTTTAATTTAGTAAAAAATAAAAAAAAAGAAAAGTCACATAAGGAAAAACGCAAAGCAAAAGGAAATTTCCTTCTATTGGATTAAATCGGATTATAACGGGAACTGCCTGGATAAATGAAGAAGAAGCAGCAGTAACTAAAAACAAAAAAAGGTAAGCGCCTCATTTGAGATTCCAAATTTTCCTTTCTTGCTTTCTGTTGGTTAATTATATAGGGAAACTTTAAACTGATTCTTCAGTGCCTTCAAAATGATTGGTGGGGGAGGGGTGGAGTGGATGGGGTAAGGTGGAAATTGTATTCTAATGCCCCATGGATCCTTATCTGCTGCACATAAATTTTTATGTGGCAACTTTGGGTGATTTATGGCCTGTCGATTGTCGTCGTCGTCGTCGGAGTCGTCCAGACCAGACCCGGCCAAGAGCCAATCCAATGTAACCAAGGCCCATGGCATTTGGCTAATGTTCGTACGCGTCTCGCAGATGCCGCGGATTAGATAAATACAACAACAACAACAGAAAAAACTCTCAATTTATGCGTTGCGCCAGTTGCCAATTGCATTTGACGCCCACCGCGGCCCTCCCTCCACTATTCCGCCTCCGTCATAGAAAACTTGTCGCGGCTGCCCCCCTTCCCAACCTATTCCCTGCCTGGTCATCTATCTGTGCTTCTTTTTACTCGTCCTGGACAGTCTATCATTTGAAATCATGTTTGAGCGATAAGAAATTATAGTGCCGGAGACCCATCAATTACGTGATTTGCCTAACTAATGGCCGTACGACACTTACATTTGGCAGGGCACCTTTTTCAAATTAGATGGAGAAGGAGATGGAGGTGGAGATGCAGGAGGAGCACCGACCGGAGGCATATATGGAGCATGAACATGTGCAAGAAATTAAGCAACATATGAATAGGATCATCATAAATATAAACAGACATCGACAGGATTATTACTACTCACACCAAAAAATGGAAAGATAAAACCTAAAACAACAGATATGAACGTAAAATCCGCAAAGTATTAAGGTCTTAGCTGATCTAGTCGTATCTGGAGGTAATAAACTAATCACAAACTCCTTTTGATTCGTTCAAAATACTCTTTCGTGCAGTTAAATTCAAGGAATCAACATAATAGTTTATACACTTATTGAAATAATACCCGTTTAGACGTTAATAAAGTGACTCTGGACTAAAGAGCTGCATGAATGATGGAAAAATCAAAGTCAAATGAATCACAACTACTCAATGAAATGAATGATTATGAATGTAAATACTAGAGATGATTGAGTTTGATTTTGTTCGATGCGGTCCTTCGTATTGAAAGATTGAGCTGTATCGGTTTGAATCGAACGCTCACGAACGCTCACAAAAGTATTGCTAGTAGTTCATTCTGTATGACCGCATATTTTCCTTCAACTTGATTGAGCGGAACGAAACTTTTCCTTAGGCAAATGGGAGTGACCGAAGAGTTTTGATTTCTTCGAAGGATTTATCGTCTGTTTGCTCACAATCACACTTTACGATTGTGTGTAATTGAGTGGCCTATTATCAAGAAAAACCAAGTTAGTTGCGGTTTATTCATTTGTCTTGAATCGTATTTTACAAACGATCAATTCGGGTGAGCGTTCTTGCTACAACAATCAAGGTTGCGACATGTTCGAGAAGCTAATACCATAGCAATTGATTCAAACCAATTGGTTGCGATACCCTTTGATCGATCCTTCTCAATCATAGTCGTTGCAGTTCTCTGGTAAATACATACTTAATGAAAGGCAATGAATTTAGAGTTAAAGCATCGAAATGTACTAAGCACTCGAATCATTCGCATTATTCGAATTGTCTTATTTTTATTGAGATTCAATTCATTCATTTCCTGGCTGCGTAGTCACCTTGCTCTCCCTAAATGTTAACGAAGTTACCTCGAAAAAAGGGAAGAACAGTTTTTGGCTTTAAAAGGCTCCAAAGCCAATTTAGTCCCTTGCCTGATCTTTACTCACATATGTTCATTTAGTGCTTAATCTCTAGCGGCCGTTTTCTTTTGACTTTACTAGATTAGAATGGTTTGGGATCTTTTATTCTATTCGCTTTTTATGTACTCAACATTTTGATGGCTCTCATTTGTTTCCTGTTGGCCATGTCCAGTTATCTAGGCGAAGGGATTTGTTTTTTTTTTTTTTTATTTATTTTTGACATTTATTGTTTTTAATAGTCTCGAGGAAAATGTTTATGACACATTCTCGTCTATTGCCTCGTCTGGTTTCCCACTCTCTCTCTCTTTTGTTGAACGATAAAAATCTTTACAGCCCGTACGTTTTCTTTTTGCTTAAAAATCAATATATGGAAAAGGTAAATAAAGAATAAAGAACTTTGGTATTAGCCGAAACGCCGCCACCGCTGCCGCCGCCGCCTCATAAAGTGAAAAGTGTCATAAAAATTAGTCAAGAAATCACGCTGCCCCTGCCCCACACCCATTTTTTTGTTGGTTTGTTCTCTGACACATTTGTATGCTAATGTTGTGGCAGTTGCAGGGAGGGTCGGATCGGCGGGAGGAGAAAGAGGAGGCCATAGGTGAGGAGAATAGGTGGAAAGGTGCTTCCGGTCGGCTAAGAACGTTTAGAACTCTTCTCCTTCTTTTTGCTGTCTGTGGGATCTATCAACTTGATGAGGGTCTCCCTCCCTCTTCACTCCTAGGGCAGAGAGAGAAGGATAATGCATGCAGTTAAACAAAAAAAATGAAAGGAATGAAGGGATTTAATGAATCTCTAGCCAAGCGGATCGTGAAAAGGAATTAAGTGCTAGAGTATCAAAAAGATTAAGATTTGAATTTTCAAAGAATTTTATATTTATCTGCTTCGAATTCAAATTTTTGCACTTCAATTAAGACTCTTATCAACGAAAACAACTTAAGGAGGGTAAATAATTGATACAATTTTTGTTTTAAGAAATAAGCAACTACTGGAAGAACTAATAGAAACGGCTTCAGATTAAGATGACTAAGTGAATTGGAGAGTCTAACATTTTGACTAAATATGAATGTATTAACTTGTCGATATAATTGAATTTTAAACTGTAATCAACCTAGGCTAATATAAAACCCATTTTAGACGGCTTATGGTCATTCTCAAGAGAATGGGAGAGACAGATAATCAGTTGGCGATATTTCAAGAGACAATTCGAGTCTGGAGGAAACTGTTTTAGATACCTGTGCCAATACTTTTTTGATGTAAATTTGTGAGTTTTTTTCCTTTTCAAGTTTAAGCTTATGAACCACCGTCGAAATTACATTTTTTGTTGTTCAGATCTATAATAAAACCATGAATTTAGAGAATCCCGTTTTAAATTTTGCAATTTTTTAATTGGGCGAAAAGTTATAGCGCGAAAAACTTTAATTTTGTGAAGGTGGCAATATTTATTTGACTAACTGTATACTTTAGTCTTAAATTTAACATATCCATATAATTTTTTTTTAAATGTATCCAATTTTGGGTCTTCCAATTGAAATCCAAGTGTCTGGTATTATTAACTTAAAGGTTAAATGAATTTTAATAAGGATTAAGGAAAACACTTTCATATTATGAGAAGGAAACTTTCTCGGCAATCGATGAGGTCCTGATGAGTGCCTTAAAGTGAGTTTCCTATTAACAAAGATATCATCATCACGGGAAAGAAAGAACCTTGACCTTTCCTGGGTGAATGCGTGTGTGTGTGTGTGTCTCTCTAATCTTCTTTTGGCTCCTCCGCAACGGGGCATGGCTCATTTCCGTTCTGACTAATGCCTCGAATGGGCCACAAATCTAAAATCCACAATGTGTGCCACAAAAGTCAATAAAGTGCGCGCTTACAACAGGCAGAGAGAGAGAAAGAAAGAAAAAATTATCACTGCCTCGTTAGCACACACAAAAACCCAAAAACCAAGCCAAACAAAGGCAAAAAAAAGTACAGACTAGGCATAGAAAGAGATAGAGAGAGAGAGAGAGAGAGAGAGAGAGAGAGAGAGAGAGAGAGAGAGAGGAGAAACCGAAAGAATAAAAGAAAGAAAGAAAGAAAGTCTGGCAATTTCATTCAGCAAACGGACAGAGGGACAGACAAATGCTGACACTTGCCCCTTACCTGCTAAACATCTCCCTCCCTCCATCCCTCTCTCTCTCTCCCTCACACATTTTCCCAGCAATTATGCGCTTTGTGGCTAAAACAAAAGTCATTAAATTGCGGAAATCGGGGTCACCACAAAAAAAAAAAACCAAAAACAACAACACAACAAACTGAAAATGAAACTAAAATGAGAGAAAAACAAAAACTGACAAAAAATTACAACTAAATTGTGAATTTATTCACATTTAATTGCAACTCTAAATTACAAAACAAATTTCCATCTTTCGTTTTCTTCGCTGATGATGATGATTTTGTTCTCTCCCTCTTTCTCCATAATGATGATGACGATGATAATGACAATGATATGACTCATTAACCTCAACGCATGACCCAAGCAAATTAGAACCAAGTCACGGAGTTTGCTCTTCTTCTTCTTCTTCTACTTTTATTTGTTCTTATTTTCTTATTGTTTGTTCTCTCTCTACACCCTCTCAACGAATACTTCTTCTATTCCAAATATTTTTCAAGTACAGTGAATAAAAGCAAAATTGCCACAGTCATTGCTAAAAGTATTGGTATCAAAAGATTTTCAACTTTTCATTGAAGTAAATTCAATTTGTTTAAAGATTACAACAATTTTCAGATTTATTAGAGTTTCAAAAAACATCAATTTAAAAATTTCACTTGGAAAATTGCTGAAATAATATGAACAACTTTTTAATTTATCTTTTGAATTGGAAAATTTGCTGTTGTTTAGTGTGCATTTTCCTCCTTCTTCTGCTCGAGTGTCTATGGATAATTTTCCATATGGTTTTTCGGTTTAACTTTTGCTGAGTCATAAGTGGGCGAGAGGAAAGGGGGGGAATTATATGTCAAGTTGTCAGTTCCTAGTCTCTAGTTTTTGGGTTCTTCAGAATCTCCAAGTTCTGCAATTGCTCTCGTTTAGAGATTCATTCATTTCTTTTGTATAAACTTAATGGTCTAGATAAAGTTTTTCTTTTTTGGTTCTTGATGTTAAAGTTTCTTTTGGTTGTTCGGTTCGTTTCGTCGTTGCATGCTGCTTAGCATTTAAATGAGTGGCATAAAAACTTTTTGCCCTGCAAAAATGTGTTTCCTCTCTATGCTCCTCCTTCTCCTGCTTCAACTCGATGATGATTCAATTGGCTTTTGCAATCGCTTTTGCTGATTTGTTGTATTGCAATTTGAACTTTGAGACCCATTTAAAGACAGGGGGAGAGTAGAGTGGAATGGGGACACACCTTGGTAATAATATTGTCGTGCTGATATTTGAGGCGTCTCCATTTTACCCACATCCACAAAGTGTGTGTGTGTTTGTGTGGTTGATTTCTGTCTTTAGCCTTGTGCAATTAGTTGGATTTCAGCTTGTAAGCCAAGCCCAAAACTAATGCCAAATGAGCGAATCTTTAACTAAAGATTTTCAATCTTCATTCAATGTTAATTGTTTTATATTTAACTTGAACGATTCCCTATGCACATTGTTGCAGCTGCAACTGCAACTGGATGCAGCCAGCATCTTTTGTCTATGTTTATGTTATTTGTTTATTTGTTTTAAACAAGCGCCAATGATGATAATGATGCCTCTACCCCTGCCCCTGCCCCTGGCGCAGCTGGTGGCTGCTGAAAATAAACAAAAAGCAAGAAAAGGCAAGGCGAAACAAGTTTCGCTCTCTTACACATATCAAGATGCTGGCCAAGTGGGAGGCGGAACCCACGAAAAATCCGAATAAAAGAGACGCCAAAATTGAAATTTATGAATGAAATTATCAAAAATCCATAATAATCAAATTAAAATATTGTAAAATAGTCAACAAATATTATAAATCAAATGGTTGATGCTAAAATCATGCACAATTAACAACAAAACTTGAAAAATACTGCTAAATGTGAAATCAACTTCAATATTTTGAGCCATAAACTGCTAAAGTTCTTAAATAAATAAGTTTGCCTTGTTGGGGAACTAAGTGAATACATTTAACCTGTTTATATCCGACTTTGGATGTGCATATATCCATTATGTCAAACGATTAAAAGATGTAGGTAAAACTAAATAAAATTACCTAAAGTCACATCATTTAGAACCGAAAAGGTTTAAGGATCAAGGCAGAAAGTTTGCCCATTGATGGTTAATTTATTCGTCGTACCCGAGGAATTCTAAAAATACTGAGTTATTTTAGAAAAGTAACACAAATATGTAAATGATATTCAGTAGCATTTGAGCTGAGTGCTATTTTCGTCGTTATATCCGGATGACGTACTAACCGGAGGCCCTTTCATATATGTTTGTATTGGGACCAACCAATCACTCATCGAACTTTAGCCGCTACAACCGAAGGGACGTTATAAGAGGAGTCGTTATATACTAGAAGATCAGTAAAACTGTTAAGTTTATAATATATGTACTAGCTGGGCAGGGTGCCACGCATGAATTGGGCAGTCACAATTTCCGCCCCAAATGACGTCAATTGGAAGCAGGAATTATATTTCCTAATGTTTGATAGGAAATGCTTAGATTCAGTAAGTAGTGAAAGTCGAAATCGCAGTGGCTCTGGTGGTGCTTTAAGTTGAGGTAACTAGATTTTGCCGCCAGCACCAGAACTTCAGAGCCTGACACCCTGACTCATCTGACCAATGACGACATAGCCATAATCAGCAGCTGGGTCATATCGAAATGCAATACGATGGTATTGCTCATGTCGATCTAGTCTTACCTGTGCGCGGGATTCAGCTACCCTTCCCTTATGCAGTTCATTTTTTTGCGAGCGAAGCAAATTGTGTTGCTGCAGACCGCGACTCAAGCCTGGTTGCACGGCTTTCGCCTGGTTCTATAGTAATCCTCTGCCTTAGCCTTAGCCGCTCCGTCTTCCGTAACAATTCCCGTTCTTCTTCAGTCTTATTCGAAACATTTCTTCTGATTCTTTCTGCGCTGCGAGTACGACGACCCAAATTTGCTTTCTTAGACGGCATTATTTCGTTTGTAACTGAAACAGGAGAATTTGTATTTTAATGAATGCCCCGCCTGATGCGGTCGGTATAAAACCCATTTTATTCGCGAATGATATCGATATGATATCGACATAAAAAGTAGACAAAAACCATGCTTCAACCTGACTCCACAGTGTGTCAAAATTTGAGCGCAATCGGTTCGGGTGCATAGCGATTGTAGGTACTCGCACAACATTTTTATATATAGAGATAACAGTATTTTTAATTAGTTTAATTAATTACTTAAATAATATGTAGATGCCAATATCAATGCACTTAAATTTTTTAATATTCCACCTAATTAAAGCTAAAATCTTTGCTAATTAAAACAAAATTTAAGCAATTTCTACAGTTACCAATTGATAGTAGTAAAAAGTAATAGAATAAAATGCATTTGCTTTGGAAAATATTCACGTATTTGGTAGATCAGAATGGAAATTTCCACACATCTAACCACACACATTGCACTTGACTTTCTTACAGCAACAACAACTAACAACCGACCGACAACCGACCGACCCCTTACTGGAATCAGCATCATTAATTCTACGTGCTGGATTTGTTATTTAGCTATCTATCTAGGAAAACTCAATTTTGTTTACTTCAAAGACACAATTAGATTAGTATTTGGGAGGGGAGGGGAAGGGGAATTTGTTTGTTGTTTACTCGTGGAACTTCAATTCTATTTGCGTTTCTGAAGTCAAGTTCTCCGTTTTGAGAGTTGAGACTTTCTCCTCATGGATACATATCTCTCTACAATTTCTCATTGTTTATTTTCGCAGCATTTGCGCTGATTGCTACGTTTTACCATAATTACGAGGCGTGGCTGAAAAGTAGTCATCGCATTTTTTCCACTTTTTCTTTCTACCAAATGCAACGAATGAGGCGAACGAGTACTCAATGAAAGAAACGACTCATCTGCCATATAAAGTGAAAATCAATTTTATTCAAGGAGGTTTCAAATAAACTCATTTTCATTCATTCAAAGGACATGAAGGTTTTACGGGAGACTAAAACAAACAGTAAGAGAAGTACTCAAAATGCAATGAATTGTCTGAGCACTCTCATCATCTTATAGGCGGAGCTAGGACCGTGAAATGGGGGAAATAAGCTCCTCAAAGTATGCAATAGTCTGGAAGTGTTCAATATTTGCAATGCTTGTACAGGCGTTACCCCGCCTAGATCCGCCTATCTTTAGAGTGCTTAGAAGTTTTGGAATAATTTGGTTACACAGATCATTTATTTATATGAATATGCTCTCTGAGTCTTCAAATGATTCAGTTATTCCCATAACACTCGTTAGATGACCTATTCAAATTCATGACACTGTGAGAATTGAGACTTCAATACGTTTTAAGTGTTATGCTTAGAAGTTTTCGGCTCATCCGGTTACACTGATCATTCATTTGGACTTAGAAGAAGCTCTTTGAGTCATCAAATGATTCAGTTATTTCCATAACATTCGTTAGATGACATATTCATATTGAATATTTAATTATTCGGTGGCACAAATTTAGCTATTTGGTCTTTAAAAATTCATTAACATGGTTACTGACCTCGTGAAAGTTGGACAAATATCAAGAGAATATATTCGTAATATTCAAAGCGACCCTCGCTTGAGGTTAAACATATCATCAAGTGTGTTATTTCTGTTGTTCTTGTTGTTGTTGCAGCGGAGAGTTTTCCATTTTCCTACCGCACACACACACACACACACATAGCATATAATGCGCTTTAATTACTGCGGCCTTGTCCCCCCTTATTCCCTCCCCCTAGTCCCTGTAATCAACCATTCCAATGAAGTCTAAAGAGTAAACGCCTGGCGAAAAAAAAAAAAAACCAGAGGGCCGGGGCTAACTTCGACCGCGTCAAAGTTTGTATACCCTTGCAAGTTTGGTAGTAACTCTTTCATCTAAACTAATTGTTTTATCTTAAAAGGGTAATGTTTGCGAAAGAACGGCCTTCAATCTTAGCATAGGACATAACGAACTTTCTGATGAAAGTCACTGTTTTCCACCGATCCTTCCTATGGGAGCTATATGATATAGTTACCCGATCTTTACCAAAGTCGGCACAGTCATTAACAGATATATTAAACTGACAAATGTTAAATTTGAAAGCAATCGCATCAAAAGTAACGAAGTTTTTGACAAAAGTCACTGTTTTTGACCGATCGTTCCTATGGGAGCTATATAGTCACCCGATCTTGATCAAATTTGGCACAGTGGTTTATAGTTACAATAAACTTATTTATATTAAATTTCACGACAATAGCTTAAAAAGTAACGAAGTTATTGAGAAAAGTCACTGTTCGTGACTTTGCCGTTTGTATGGGAGCTTTGGCACAATTATTAATTATGGCAATTGCTTATAAACAAACGAAGTTATTGAGAAAAGTCACTGTTCGTGACTTTGGCGTTTGTATAGGAGCTATATGATATAGTGGTCCGATCCGACTGAATCCGAGATATACAAACCCTGCAGTATATACAAGCCTACGTGCAAAATTTCAGCTCTGTAGCTCTTACGGTCTAGGAGGAGTTCGCATCGATCCAGACGGACGGACGGACGGACAGTCATGGTTATTTGAACTCGTCTCGTCGTGCTGATCAAGAATATATATACTTTATATGGTCGGAGATGCTTCCTTCTATGCGTTGCACACTTCTGACCAAAATTAATATACCCTTTTTGCAAGGGTATAATGAGCGGCATTAACTGTAAATGTGTAAAGTAAATCGTGTTATAAGGGAACTTATCATTTGCATTTACACGAAAAATTCGAAGCAATTAATATTTAATTGCTGCAGGTTTTTTGTTGGTTTTTTGGTTTTTGTGTGTGTTTTTTTTCTTTAATTATTGATCAGAGTAGCGCAATAATAAATGAGAGTAGAAAGAAGGAAACGACAACAAACAAACAAACAAACAAAGAAACAAGAAAAAAAAGGGAGAAGCCAAAAGACATGATAATAAAAAGAAAAAAGCAATTTTCCAGGCATGCCAAAAACATCACGAGACAACAAACTGAAAAGAAAGCAAAAAATAATAAGGAAAAAAAAAAAACCCAAACGAAACGAATGAAAACTAAATTAAACGCCTTTGACATAGAAAATGCAATTTACGAAAAAAAAAGAATCGGAGGAGAAAAATCGACGGAGGGACATGAAAAGTGAAATGAATTGCATGAAAGGGCAAAATGAAATGGAAGAATAAAAAATTGCATACATTGGAAATCGTCAGAACGGCCTCAATATACTCTATTAAAATTACTTATCCCGACTAGTCGGTTGATATTTTTATATGTTTCGATATATTCCTAACCATTTACACTAGTTTACAACAAAAAGGAAGCTTCATCTTCAAGGACATTGCAATCCGTTTATCTTTCTTGAGTCCTTTTTTCGAGATATTTGCAAAGATGATTAAAATATTCCTAAATATCTTATTTATTTTTGTAAATTTGTCTTATTTTTATCAATTAGGAATATATTGAACAATTTGAAGGACCTTTTTCTATCGAATCTGAAGCCTGTGCCTATTAAGCCTGTGTTTTACATATTTTAACTGCTGACGGCCTGAACGCCCCATTGTATACTCTTTATTGTATAATCCGAAGAATACCCTATCAAGGGACAAGTGGAAGTGCGAGATAAGGATATTAGAAGTTTTTCGTATAAAAGGATGTTGATTTTGAGTCCAGGAATCTCCTTTTTAAGGACCCTATTCGATCGAGAATAAAGTAACGTCTTCTGTTTCCGCGATTGTGAGAGAGTATAGAGAATGGAGTTAATATGTTGAATAAAATTGCAAGCAGTTTTATTTTAGTTTATCACACGAATTGAGTTTGTTCAAATGCGTAGAGAGAAAGGGGCTTAAGTAGTAGAGAAAAGCGAGAGCAGGGGCAGGGACAGGGTGAAATTGTAAGATAGATGCATCAATTGGAAAGGCAGAAGAAATGGCACGGCGACAAGAACGACAACGTTGACAAGCGTAAAAGACACCCAGGCCAAAAGGACATGTGTGCCCTGGTACTTCTCCTCGTTCCTCTCTCTCTCTCTCTCTCTCTCTCTCTCTCTCTCTATCTCTCTATGTGTGTGTGTATGCGTGAAATCTTTTAAAAAGGCAATTTTGGGTAGCACTTAAATGCAGACATACACAGAGAGAAAAAAAAGTGGGAGTAAGTAAAGTGCGAAACGGTAGAATAAAGGGGAAGTAAAGACAGCAAAAGGGGGGTGGAGTAGAGTGAGGCCTGCTTATGGCAAGGGAAATGACTATGTCTATGATTGGGAAGAAGGAGTAGATCGGTCGGTTGATTGGTTTCTCGTTCCCCTGTTTATCACTCTCTCTCTACCTCCCTCTCTTTCTTTCTTAGCCACATCCGCCGTATAACTAGTTGCCAATACAAGGCCACACACACACACAGGATGTGAGTCTCAGGCCAGGCTGCAAGAATGCTACAGAGATTCAGGACACTTGCTAAACAGTGACGCAAAGTTGAAAAAGAAATACAAAAATTCTTGAATTTTCCATTTCCCTCACTTATATTTTGTTGCCATTTTCTTGGAACAAAAATGGGAAATTAAAGTGGTTTTTGTTTTTTTCTCATTTTATTGATGACACATTTTATCTAAACTGCGAACCAATGTGCTGTAATGTGTGCCTAGTCCCTGTCAACTTGCTGGCAAGTGAAATGCATGAAATTGTGTCACAATAATTTTGCACATGCCTGGCAAGGCAGCAAATTCCCCCCAGGCAGAGCACCTCCCCCCTCCTCCCATCGGTCCAATGCCAATGCATTTGTGGCACAGGATACGCAATTCACGTGGATGCCAGCGACGTAAAGTTTTGCCTGGGCATTGCATAATTGCAATTAACACACTATTTCCCTTACAGATACCATTCGGTTGCTGCTGCTGTCGGGCATTTGAAATAGTTACTTAGTGAGGAGTGAAACAAAAACAACCACGCACTTCCTTTCACTCTACTCGCAGGATCTTTTTTCAAGTGTTCGTGTGGCAAACACAAAGAGAAGGCAGACATACAAATTTCACACGAATCCTGTTCTTCTCACAGGCAAAAAAAAAACAAAACAAAAAGCGAAAAAGAGGGAAACCAAGGCAAAGACATAATCGAACATCGAACCAGAAAAACTGAACAGCAAAATCACACACACACAAAGGACTTTGCTGCAATATGGGAACAACTTTGAGTTGTCCTTTATGTCTTCTTCCCTGTTTTTTCTCTCCTCTCCTCTCATCTTCTCTCCCTCTGCACTGTTAGTTCTTTTTGTGTGCAGTTTTTCTCTTCATTTCGCTAGAAGTGGCGTGGTAAATTTCAAAAGGTTTTGGGTTGAAGTGTGACGAATGAATTGAATTTGTTTTTCAGATAAAATATTAAATTAATACCATAAATAGAGAATTAGGTAGACAGCAGAATAAGAAATTTTACAGATTTAAATGTAAGTTTTACAATTGAAAACGACAAAGTTTAAATAAAAGGGTAAATATAAATTCATAAAAAATGGGAAACTCAATAAAAGGAAAAAGAATTAACATAACATAAAAAAAAGACAAAAAGACATATCCCAGGGGAAAGTCTAAGGGAATCGTAACTTTTTTGAAATCTTCTAAGTCGGAGATCTATTTTACTTCGATCGGAAACCCCCTGACAATATTTTCTACATTCGTTCGTGTACTGAAGTATTTCTATATAACCAAGTCAATTGATAACAAAAAGGCTGATAAGTCCTCTCTTCGAGTTCCGTTTGGATGGGTGTAGATCGACTCTTCTGTATTGGAAAATCATCCTTCTGTCTGTTATGTACATTTTGACGACTTTCCAGACTTTCGTTATATCCAGAAGACGTATTAATCGGAGGCCCTTTCATATAAGATTGTATTGGGACCAACCAAGCACTCATCGAACTTTAGTCGCTATAACTGGACATTATAAGCCGAGTCGTTATAACCGGATTCTACTGCAGTGTAAATCGTTTGTCGTAACTAAAATAATAGTTGTTAGATATTTGTAAAAATAAGTGTATTAAGTGATCCAATACTCTCTCTAAGCCAATACTTATAAAATCTACAAAGATTAAAGAAAAACCTTTGAATTTTCAACGATTTAGTCATAATCTCCCCCCAACAATCTTATTATGCTTGAAAAGTACAACAAAGATAGAGAGTTGGAGAGAGAGACAGAGAGAGAGAGAGAGCTACATGAATAAAGTTAAAGTGCCATGAAGAGAAGTAAAGTTCGTCCTGTTCACTTCTTGGCATGAACCATAAATCGATTGAATTTTAAATATGTTATGGCTCGTCGTTTCGTTCTATCTATCCATCTATGTATCTATCTATGCCATATTTATCTGTCTTCTCTGTCAGCGTTAGGTATTTGCTGTCTAGGTGGATTTGGTTGTTGGCATTTCTTTTGAAGGAATGTTGCTGTTGCTGTTGTTTTCACCCTCCTTTTGACATACGCGAAATTTCAGTGTAATCGTGTAGTGCCCTCTCACTTCCTGGCGCGTTCGTGTGCCTCCTCACCGCGCCCCGTCCCTGCTTCTGTCTTTCAGTTCGTTTGTACTACATTGTACAATTTGCCCAATAACATGACACAGGCATGAAAATCAACCAAGCCAAGCCAACTAGGGTGTCGTCTCCCCAGAATATACAACACTATGCTACACACAGTTCAACCCCTGCGCTTGCGTGTTGTTGTTGCCAGTTACTTTTACTGGTGGCAAAAACTGCAACAAAACCAAACCAAACCAAAGTAAGAAGAATATTATTTTTCGTATAATGGCACATGAACACGAAATGAGCAACGGAGTAGCAAGGAGTAGAAAGGAATGGGAATGGATGGCGATGGTGGTGGGGGGAGGTAAGAGGCGACGTGTGATATATTTTATTTTTATTGATTATTCTCTCGCCTCCGTTGCTGCTGCGGCTTTTGGTGTCGCCTCCTCCTCCTTCTTTTTCTTCTTCTTTTTGTTCTCTCTGCTCCTGCCGCTGCTGCTGCACATACAAATTTGCCATAATAATTTTAGTTCTGGCAAAGAGAAGGATATAACATGCTATGGACACTTTAATCATGCTCATATTTTATGCATATGTATGTGGTGTGTGTGTGTGTCTGTGTGTGTGTGGGCGGTTTGTTGTCCTGCCTTGCTTTCATAATAATGGCAACAACAACAATAACAACAACAACGAGTCTATTGTTGTCCTATGTAGCTGCTGCTGCTGCAATTTTCATAATAAAGCAGAAAAACAACAAACACCTTGACCCAAATGCAAAAACGCAGAAAATAGATTTCTCAACCACCAACCCACCCACCCCCCTCCCCATCCTCTCACAAAGTCCACTCTCCTTTTCTCCCCTGACGCTTTCCCCCTTCTTTTGCTTATTTTTAATTTGTCTAAACATTTTTTCTCTTTTTTGGAAAATAGACAGAGAAAAACCTAACCCATGCATATGGCAGACAAAAAAAGTCTTTGTTTTGAGATTTTGCGTCTCTTCACTTCGCCCACGCCCACTCACCGCCCCCCCTTTGCCACCACCCGTTTCCCTCTGTTTCAGAAATGCATACGCAAATTTATTTTCATCTACAAGAGAAATACATCTAACATCTATGCAAATTTTTTAAGTAAAAAATGTATAAACACACACACACAGACACAAACACATATGATGTATGTGAGTATATATTTTATGCACTGTCGTTTCGGTTTGGTTTTTGCTCACATGCAAAATGCACACACACACACAAACACACACACACTGAAAACTAGAAATGAAAAACACCCAAAAAAAGGCATAGCGAGGGAGAGGGAGAGGGAAAAAAACCCGAGCAAACACACAAAATTAAGACTAAACTTTTCTAGGCGAAAATTTTTGTTTTTCATCGTGGTCCTTTTATTTATTTTTTTTTGTCGGTGTCTTCTTTCGTTTTTTAAGCACTACTTTGAAAATGAAAAGGATTCTCGCTTAGCATAGGTTTGCATTTTATGTCTGGCCTAAAAGAAAGAAAATGTAGACACACAAAGAAAATTTCTATGCTTTAAATCGCCGAGAAATGCTCCAGAATTTTTGATTTCAAAGCTCAATACCATTTAACTTAAGTAGAAGTCCATTCAAAATTCAACGCTTTGTTCATTGAAAAGGTTGCTTAAGTTTGAGTAACGCATCACAATTATTACTTTGTTTCGATTAAACGAGAGAGAGAGAGAGAGAGATTATTAACTCAATTAACTCAATAAAAACATTCAAAAAGGCATTGAAACAAACAGAACCATTAAAAGAATTAGCAAGCCTTCATTTTATACCTTACCAAGACCTTTTAAAAAAAATCGCTTTGAGCACTTACAACTCACAAAAAGGATAGGTCTAGGCAGTCTACAATTGATCAATTTGACAAACGGAACCGTTAAGATTCAATGAACATAAAAAGTTGCTTAAAAACTTTAAACAATTTTCTATTTGAATTAATTCAGTTCCACTAGAATTATATTATTATTACTATAAGCTTACTTTTTACCCAAGTTCATCCTCATGATTATTAAAAATGATCATAACTATCGATAGTGGTTCGATACTTCGATAGTGCCATCGATAGTATGCCAGCTCTTCTTCCGATATTTATAAGTATGTGTTATGATGTGCTAATTTGCGGATCTTATGTGGTCTTATACACCATCTACACAGCCGACATGGTTAGGCCCAACGATGAACTACAGTCGAGGCAGACCTGTTTCTTGCAACATTTTTCGACGACACTGCTGTGTTGGTAAGATCGCAGTGCCCATATTACTGCACTGCCAAACTTCAAGCTTATCTACATATGTAAGTTCTAAGAATGGGCCAGACATTGGAGAACAAATCCCAAAGCATTACATTTTCGCTACGTAGAGAAAACTGCCACGAAGTATTTTATGAAGGACTCCCAAAATACCACAATCAAGGCAAGCAACATATCTGGGAATGACCGTTGATAGAAGACTAACCTGGAAACTTCACAAATCTACAACTACAGAATGAACAAACTAAACTGGTGCCTGGTGTCATTATAAAAGCAGCTTAAGCCTGAGATGCAAATCGGCCCTGTATTGGGCAGTAATTGTACCCACATGGCGCTATGGCATACAAATTTGGGGGACAGCATCACACAGCCCAAAATAAAACGCCTCCAAGTCAAGCAAAATGTGGCACCATGACAGGCGCACCCTGGTTCGTACGAGGACCAATGCGATCTGGGCATTCCTTACATTGCTTCGATCGCCAGCAAAATAGCAGAAAGACACCATGACAAGTTACTACAAAACTCTAATAACCTGGCAAACGAGCTTGCCAGCGATTAAACAAGGAGAAGATTAAAAAGACTCCATCCATCAGATATTCGAAGAAGACAATAGAACCGTATTAGAAAATGAAAGCGATTCTGGATATTGAAATTTTTAGAAGTTTTATAAAAGTAAGCTAATCAGTAATTGGCAATAATCGTCCATTTCTTCTAGAATGTTTAGTTCCTCTATTAAAACAAAGTCTGCCACTATATACAGTGACTATTTATGGAGCCGTTTTCTGTGTAATTCAATAACTAATCAAAACTAATGAAAATTGGTTTTAAAGACAATTCCAATTGGTTCATTTCATTTGCTTTTTTTTTTTCTCCATTCCTAAACATTTTTTCTAGTCGTTTGTTTTTTTTTGTTTGTGATCTGGGTATAACTGGATTTGCTTTGGCTGCATTTTATGGGATTTGGGTTTTCAATTCCTCCCACCTCCCCCCCCAAAAAAAGTAGAATGTGCTACTGCTGCTTCTTGTTATTTTGTTAGTGCTGCTTGGCATATTTTACGCATATTTCACTGGGATATACAACAGAATGTGTGGGTGAGTGTGTGCTTGTGTGTGTGTGTTGAAGGTTTTCGTAAGTTTTTAATTAAAGCGAAAGTGTCGAAAGGCACGCTGGGGAGAAGAACCAATAACACACTGGGAATGCTGGACAGGAGGAGGATGAAGAAGAAGAAGGAGAATAACAGGACACTGGCTAGGACACGACAGGAGACGACGGACAGCAAACAGCTTTTGGCTTCTTCTTCTTTTCAAATGAATTGCAGTTTATTTTTAACACAGAGTGTCGGCCTGACCTGATCGATAAACTTGGCAAATTTTCAGTTGGCCAAGCTAAGCTAACTAGAAAAGTTTAGCTTAGTCCCAGACTCACAGGGAAATTTGCTTTTTTTGCCACTTAATAACTGAGAACTAAACTGAACCGAACTGAACTGAACTGAACTTGACTTAACTTGACTAAATAAACTATTAAACTTTTCACTTTGAAATTTGCGTGGGAGGCAAACGAATAAGAAGATGATAGAAAGAGAGAGAGAGAGAGTGAGAGAGGGAGAGAGAAGGGGAAAAAACAAAACTTGTCATAACGATTAGCTTCTAAACATTAACATTTATAACTTAAACCAAAAAACAAAAAAACAATTCCCCAAAAACTTGACTTGGTCTCTCTCATCTTCTCATCTGTCTCTCGGACTGTCATAAGCAGAGAAGCTGAAGAACAGGTTTCCCACTTCCACAAGGCAAAGCCACTGCCACTTTTGGCCTAAAGGCTCAGCCCTTCCCCCTTCTGTCTCTCTCTCTCTCTCTCTGGCTGTGTCTCCAAAATGACAGACACAGAGACAATACAAAAAGCGGCGAATAAAAATCAAGGAGACTTGTGGGAAGGGAAGAAAAACGTAAAGGAAAAAGGTCTGCTTCTCGGCGACAGTTGCCAAAAAGGATACAAAAATACAATACAAAGGAAAAAGGTCTCCTCAATAAAACAAAAGCCAAGCCAAGTAGGCGGCATTAAAAAAAAAAATATAAAGAATATAATAACAACAACAAGAACGCAAAATAAAATATATACACATACAGAGAAAAAAGGCAATTAATAATAATTAATGTTTTTATCTTCTCTCTCTCTTATTTGTGTGTGTACCCTTTAACGGGTATGTTGAATTATGCCATGGACAAGGGCACCAAAGAGTATTTCGAAATAGTGTTGGATCGATAGACTAAAAGTTATAGAAAATCGTTTACCTCAGCAGCGAAACTGGTGAACCAAGTTAACTCCAATGTTGCCAGAGTCCTTCAAAAGGGAACACTAATTACTCGGCATCGCTAGGGTATCCTTAATCTCAATTTGAACTCAACTTTAGGATATACAAAAAGTCGATGACTACAATCTGTTTCTGTTTGCCTGTTGTTTCTGCTCTGACAACAGGAAACTGACCAGCATCCCGGTGTATTCATCCTTCTTTCCTTCTCTTCTCTTCTCGTCTCCTGTATTGTGTCGTCCCCCCGTGAATTTTATTACATTTCATTCTGGACCCAAACATTGCGACTTAATTGATAATTGGAATTTCTCTTCTTCGTTCGTCGCTCAGTTTGCTGCAAAACGTATTTAAATTTTTCAACATAATTTCATTTCATTTATTGTCGAAACCAAAATAATTGTTGCAAAAAATAAAGAGAGAAAAAAAAACCAGAGAATATCTGTGCAAAAAGCTATAAAAACAAAAACCGCAGCCACTGCAAAAAAAAGAAGTTAAAACAAAAATGAAACCCAAAGAGAAACTGTCGAAAGTGTTGCAAAGAGGCGTTCTAGCGTTTAAACCAAAAAAAAAAGAGAGAAACAAAAAAGAATTCTGTATATTTTCTGCTGCTCCTGTTGTTGTTGTTGTTTTGTGGCCATCAGCAACCGCCAATCGACAGCAGCAGCCGAAATGTATCTTAAAGTTTGGCTTGGCTTTTGGGGCTGCGGGCAATTCTTTTCCTTTTTTTGTTTTCAGCGTTATTTTTTGTTTCTGCTTTAGCTAATGTATCTGTATCTCTGTCTGTGTATCTTTTTTGTAGATACGTATGTAGCATCAGTTGCTGTTGTTGTTGTTGTTGCTGTGTTCGTTGGCCTCAGCCTTTTAGACTGACTCTGGGCTTTGGCTCTTGTTATTGCTTTGTACAACATTTAAATGTTTAGCTGCCGTTTTCTGTTTCGACTTTGAGAAGTTGGCAGGTTTGCTTCTCTCTCGCTCTCCCTTTCTCTCTTTCTCCCTCTCTATCTGTATAATGTAAGGTATATAGGAAGTGGCAATTGATTTGGCAGATCAGATAGATCAATTTTTCACACTGTTAACTATCGATCAGAGGAAATATTCATTTGCATATATGTATAAAGTCTCTGTAATAGAGACAAACAGTTTTAATCAAAGCTAAATTAAATTAAATTTCTTGCTACAACTAATTAAAATAGAAAAAACTTTTTAATATCATTTAATATGTATATCACGCCTTTGCATAATATGAAAATGTCCTGGTTGCATTCAGGAGGGTGGTGGGTGGTGGGTGGTGGGGGGCAAGAGGCGAGCAGCGAAAAGGAGCTCCATGTGAGAAGCGGAGAATAAGTGTGTAAAAGTGTTATCAAAATAGTTGCTAAAGTTGCTAAAAGTTGTTAAAAGTTGTTAATTTTGTTCACTGTAATTAAAGCAAATATATTTTTTTGTCCTCTCCTCCCTTCACTTTTTTGTTTATGCTAATGAACTAGCTCTTGTTCTTTTGATTTCAATTGCTATGAAGTTACTATAATGATTTCAAAATAATTTTTGTAATTTTTTCTAATTTTCGCACTTTCTTAGTGTATTGGGAACTACAAAACTTGCTGATTGGTCCTAGAGAGAGTATAAAGACCAATATTTCGTGGGGTTTCTAGACCATCTTTGTGGTATTCGCCCACGTTTCTGATGGCTCTTAGTCCTAATGTCAGGTCAGGACCAAAGTGTTCACTTGTCCTGAAAGGGTTAAAGTTGTAAATACTGAAACCTTGGGCATATTTTTGTCGTGCAATTTGGACTGGATTTATAGTTAATTCCGTTTGGAGATTGTATTGAGTCAAACTGTTTCGAATTTTTTAATAGTTTCAAATATTACTTAAACCTTGAGATGATTTACTCCACATGGTGTAAGTGCATCCTTCCGTCAACCTCTTGCAATACAATTTCTGTTAACATTTATTCTAGAAAAACTTTTTCTTTGTTTCATTTCCAATGAGTAAACTGATAGTCGACCCAATTTATTTATTAGCTTCACATTTAATACTACAACCACACGAAACTTTCTCAATAGTCGTCTTCGTTTTCGTGTTGCTGCTGTTGTTGTTGTCTTTTCAACGTCAAGCTTGAATCGGTTTCTGTTGTTGTAGGCGTGAGTTTTATTTCAGCTCACTTAATGCGAATTAAGCTAATTTAAAAGCGATTCGAAATTAACTTTAATGTTGTATGAGATGCCATACCGAAACCAAAATGGACAGAGGCATAGAAAGAGAGACAGGGTGAGACAGACATAGAGAGAGTGGCTCCACAATTCTAACACTTTTACTACTACTACTGCTGTTCTTCTTTAACCCAACTCCTCCTCCGGCTCCATCTCCTCCTTCTCTTTTTTATGGAAGGAATGAACCATTCACTATACACAACTCTAGTGTGGGTGTAGGCGCTTGGCGTGTCTTAAAGTGGCTTCCGTTAGTGCCCAAGCCCCCATGTATCTATTGAAATTGTTGTGGTTCCAGTTTCAGTTGTTGTTGTTGGACTGTGACCCAATTGACGTCGTCGTCGTCGTCGTCATCGTCAACGCTTCGCTTGTTAGTAGGAAAAAAAGGAAAAACAGAAATGCAGCTTAGGAAAATGCACATGGTGGAAGATGGGCCCCTGCCACACCACACATACCACACACACACACACACATACACATCTAAATATATATGTATATACATATATAAATTTCTATCTCTAAATATGTTTGTGTGTGTGTGTGTCTAAATTGTAGGTAGCAAGCATGTATCTTAATGAAGGCAATTTGCTTGTCGAGTTTAGGCAAGTTAGTTTACCGAAAATTGGCATATGGCCAGTAGCAACAAAAGCCCATACACTCTAAGGCACTTGCCGGCTTACTCCTTTGCCCCTTGCCACCTTTCCTTTCCACCACCATCATCCCTTCAAACTCATCCTCATACTTAGATACTCCAACCAGCGCGCGCACATGCCGATAAACCAACTTACACACATCGATATGTAGGCGATAGTCGAAACGAAAGGAAGACGGAGGATGAGTAGGAGAATTTGGACATTGGCCCAGCATGCATGCACTCACTCTGGGGGGTAATCCCCGCTACCTAAACATAGCTGGCTATAGGAAGAGTTATGCAAGTTTTTGGCCAGATACAGGACAAGCAAGCAAGCAAGAAAGAGAGAGAGAGAGACGGGAGTGTCTGTGTGTATGGAATGTTGCATAGAGAAGTTTGGCCAACAAAAGCCAAAAGGAAGCGATGGATTAGAAATGATATAGTGGGCATTTTCGTTGGACTAAAACCTCAAACGCCTAGAATTTGTAGATCGATATGGAAATTGAGTTGAAAGAATTATACGAGCAGAACTTTAATGCGAAATCAGATTTCCAAGTAAGACTAAATATTATTATACAAGCTTAAAAAATGTGTGACTACATTTTCTGATTTACATAAATTTCTCACAGTGTAAAAACCCAACTGACTCGCTCTAGTCGCTTAGTCTGGGTTTTTGGTGTTCAGAAACGAATTTTGCTTAAATTGCATAAATTTAATAATCTAATAAGGCAAATTTTAACAAACTATTTAATGGCAAAATGCTTAGCTCTAGCCCAGCTCTCGTCACCTATCTTCCGTTCGCTCTCCCTCTCTATCTCTATCTCTCTCATGACTAAAAATAGCCTTAGGCCAAGCGTTTAGCTTAAGCTAAAGCGGAGCCACAACCAAAGAGAGCAACCGAAGCAAAACCAAGGAGGAAGGCAGCCGCGTTTAATGTCTGTGAAATTGAAAAATTTACTCTTTAATATGCGAGCGGGTTGTTTTCAGAGAATGGCACAGGGACCAAGACAAGGAGGGCAAGATGAAGGGTGGGGAAATCTTGGTTAGGCCTGCCGGAAAGGCTTGGTCGTTGTTGCTGCTGCTGGTCACTTGGCGGCGGCGGCGGCAACATCAGCAGCAAATGGGAAATGGTGTGGAAGCTGCTTGGCTTTCCCATTTCATCTGGTAAAGTGTAGTTAGAGGAGCAATTTCACAACTCACTAACAATCATTAAATGCGACGCAACGTCAGAAGTTTGGAAGGAAGTACAAGTCAAAGTCCAAGTCCAAGACCAAGACCGAGACCGAGACGAAGACCAAGACCAAACTAAGGCTAATAAGCAGCCTCCTCAAAACAACAGCTTAAATCATAAACTGCCGACTCGATGGGCTGCTTTATGAAATGGAAAATAAGCAAAAATAACCACAACAACAAGAAAAACAGATCCAGGAAAATAAAACCATGAGAGAAACCGAAGTTTGTATACACTTGTAAGAATAAGAATTTAAACACTTTGAGACTCGTTCTCTATAAAATTGTAAGCTGTAGATACCCTTCTTTCTTAAGGGTATTTAAAAAATGAAAGGGAAAAGTTGGCTAGGCCCGCGGCTCAGTTTGAAGTTCAACTTGTATTTTACCCTTACGCATTTTAGTAGCCTTTGATTCCTAGAAAAGAAAAACAAAGTTAACGGAAAGTTAAGGAAAATGATCAGTCATCATATAGGAGAGGACAATGAAGCTTACTTAGTCATGCCCTTTACAACAATAACAAGAACCTGTTAAATTTTACAACCGTTTCTTAGCTCTTTAATAGTCTTTGAAAATATTCTAATTGTTTCATACATATTTTGAGAATAGGCCAACACGGTCGTTTACTCGTTTTGTCGTAAATCTTTTCCTTTTTTTTGTCGTTTGTGAGAAGTGGCAGAAAGACAAATTTTTCGCTTTAAAGCTCGCCAATAAAAGTTAACAGCAGCTCGCAGAATTTTCTACCATAATTTTCCTCTTTCTTTCTCGTCGTCGACGTTTCGCGTTGTATCTTTGCATAATCTAGCTAGCTGCAACATTTTGTGACTGGTTTTTATTCTAGGAAAGGGGGGAAAAATGCCATAAAGGTATGGGCTAAATGTGAGGCGAATGGAACACATAGATAGATAGATAGATAAGGGGAGAAGGGGGAGAAAGATGGATAGATATTAATGGTGTGTGTGCGAGTGTGTGTGTGTGTGTGTATATATGGATGATTGAGTGGCATCTGGGCAACGTTAAGTAATTAGAATTTCTTCTTCAACAGCAAAAAAAAAACATTCTGTTAATCTTCCTTACATTCCTCTCTAACGAACAAATTTAATCTAAATTAGTTAAGATGAGTCTTGTAACAAAGGACCTAACAGTATTTTAGATACTAGAAATCCTTATTCCCCAATTCTTACTTGCAAATTACTTTTCCAAATGAATTTTCACAAGAGTTTATCAATGGGGAAACCAAAAACTACCACGACAAGGGAGAAACGAAACGAACTTTTCGAATTGTGTATTAATAAAATATTTGAATTGTTCCTTAACACTAGATCTACCACACCAGTCAAAATGACTGGTTTTACTTTTTATTTCATAAATATCGATTAAGTGTTTTTATTTTTTTTCGATATTATGTTATGACTTTTTAAATAACCACTAAATACAGATAATTTGATAAGTTAATTTCATTTTGTGTTTATAGGAAAAGAGATATTTTTTGTTTTTGGCACTTATACCGTAACCAGTCATTTTGACTGGGTTTATGATTATATATATATGTTTATATATATATATATATATTTATATATATTTATGATATCATATATCAATATCAGTATCAATATATCAATATCAGTATCAATATGAATATGAATATCAGTTATCAAGCCGAAGAAAGGCAAATGAAAATCACCGTCCAGTAACGCAGAATCCCCGGCCTGTGCGTAAATGGTGCCAAATAGGGCATTGTAACAACAACAAGAGAAACTACGATTTGTGGCGTCTGCAAGAAATATGTTTGCGGAAAATGTGAAGAAAAAAAGTTTCTAACACAATTGATGCATTTTTATTTTTTTTATTTATATTTTTTTATTTCTCATTAAATCTTTTAAAGGATTACGAATTGTAATATAAAATAATAGGACTTTTCTTAACCAGTCAAATTGACTGGCTTTGGTATAAATAGGTACAAAAATTTCTTGGTAAATCTAGTGTTAAATAAAAAAAAATAAATATATAATAAAACACAGCTGAAATTTTGCATGTAGGCTTGTATATACAGCACAGTTTGTATATATAGGATTCAGCCGGGTCGGACCACTATATCGTATAGCTCCCATACAAGCGGCAAAGTCACGAACAGTGACTTTTCTCAACAACTTCGTTATTTTCTGAGCTATTGTCGTAAAATTTAATATTAGTGAGTTCATTATAGCTATAAAGAACTGTGCCAAATTTGATCAAGATCAGGTGACTATATCATATACCTCCCATAGGAACGATCGGTCGAAAACAGTGACTTTTGTCAATAACTTCGTTACTTTTGACGCGACTGCTAACATTACCCTTTTTAGATAGATTAAATTTTACCTTTATCCCAAAGTGATCGATACGCAAAAATCCACGTAGCGATCGTGACCAATCTTAAAGTTCATTTTTTGATCAGTAATCCATCTGTTTTAATTTCTTTTGAAGCATGACTGGGCCTAGGAGTGTGTAGAAAATTATCCTCCGGAAGTCTTTTTCTCATATTATTACCCTCATTCCATCTTTTACTGCATTCAAGGTCCAAAATTGAAAGATCCTGGACTCAGTCCGACATCAATTTCTCAATTTGTATATGCTGATCACATATTGACATATATGGATAAATAATTCTTTAACATTTTTTTCTTGAATTTGCATATTTTTAATAGTTATAGCTTATAGACTTTGGCATATTGTTTTCTATTTATTCCTACAACATTTAATTACATAAAAAAGAAAACAATTTTGGCAACTCCTCGGACATCGTATTTAAAGTTCTATCAAGAATCGCTTTGCAAATTTAAAGTGTTAAGATGGGTTAAAGGATCTGACTGACATTAAATTATCATTTCGATGTGCAGTTCAATCACTTTTAAATCAATTTCAGTTACTTAAACATAATTTAATAAGCTAGACATTGAGATGATAAACCCTATTTTTGCACTTGACTCTTTCTCTTACGTGTTTCTGCTCTTTGTGCTTGAGCTCACTTTAGGTATTTTTCTATTGTATCTTCATGTGTGTGTGTGTGTGCTGCCCCTCATTCATATTTTACCACTTAAGATACATACTTGAGATACCTTAAAACCATCTTTGAAGCAACCAAGTTACGAACCGACATGGCAACATTTTGTGCTTTTCTGCTTGTTGTTGGTTCTTTTTTTCTTGGTGTTTTGTTTGAGGCCAGTTCATTGCCAATTCACATGCAACAAATGCCAGGTAAGCAAACTGGCAGATACTTACTTTCCATTCATGCCTCAGCTACTTTATATCATTTTAATAATGTATATAATGCCCAGGTATCTCCCAGGTATCCACTTTTGGCCAGCTAGCTAGCCAACAACAACAACAACAACAAGTTCAAATCGTTTGCACTCAATTTCAATATTTTACACACCAAAAAGAATAAGATAGAAAAATAAAGACCAAGTGCAGCTGGTAGAGAAACTTGGCAAGACATTGAACCGTATACAAAATACAATATATCTCATAGATACATATGTTTTACATATGTATATGTACATATACATACAAATATACATACATATGAAATCGTATATATTGACTATAGCTTATTATATATTAGCGTGTGGCTGTTGTCTGTTCTGGTCGTTGTTGCTGGTTTTCTGTTTTTGCCCCTTAGGAGTCAAAGTCTTCTTGGTCTTGGCTCTTGGTCTCATATTGGTCTTGGCTTGGTTTTGGCTTTTGGTAACTAATATGAATAACTAATAAATCACATTTGGACGGTGATTTATGTGACAGGTGCGTATTGCGATTTGAAATTGGCAAACAGTTTCCATTTCGTCGTATACACAAATTGGCCAAAAGTAGATTGCCATGCAAATAAGCCGTTTGAGAGAGTGTATGTGTGTGTGCGTACATGTTGCTTTGTGTATGTGTGAGTGTGTGTTAATTTGGTTTAAGAGTTGTCAAATTAGTTTTAGGAGAGAGAGAGAGAGTAAAAGGTAGATAGATAGATTCCCTATAGATATTGCCCTTTTACTTTGACCCCTTCTTATTGTTGCTCCTCCTTCTCAATTACTAGGAAATTCTTAGAAAACTTTTTGTTCTTCTTTTTGTTGTTCGTTGTTAATTTGTTGGACAGGGAAATAATGGACACATGGACACCCCCGACGCGTTATTAACCTCCATCAGCAGACACTCACTGACACACAAAATGCTAACTTTATCTCTACTCTGCTCATCAGAGGAGTCAGAGTCCTCATTCTCCTCCTCCCCCTCCACTACTCATTCCTGCTCATTATGTAACCTCTCATAATTCTTTCATTAATGAAATTCCCACACGACGACGACGACGCAAACGGAGACGATGGAGACCCATCTACATTATGTAAATCTTCACACAGCACGCAGTCGTTTTTGTGTGTTCTTTCACCTTCACCTCCTCCTCCTCCTCCTGCTTCTACGTCTTCTTCTTTTTCTCTGCATTCCCTTTTCATCCTTGTCAACTAATTTCAGGGTTGCCATTGTCATTATTATTGTATGTGTGTGTCGGGCTTGTCATGTTTTTAAGACTGTTTTAATTTTCCTCCTTTTTGGAAAAAGAACTCACCAGCAGCCAGACCACTCTCAACGCATTTGGCTTTTACTTTCTGTTCCTTTAGTCTCCTTTGCTGCTGCAACAGTGTTTCTCAAAATGTTGGCCAAAAAGGCTGGAGGAAACAAAAAGAAGAAACTGAAATGAAATGCAAGAAAACTACCTGTTCCAAAACCCACACACAAACACACAGAAAGGTAGCCAAAGTAACAACAACAACAGCAACACACTCAAATATATCTCAGCCTCTCCTCCTTGTCCCAAAAAAAGTAACCAAACGAAACACAAGTCGACCAACCAAGCGTACAGTGGGCCCAACAACATTTTTCTACATAATCAAAGCATGAAACTTGTTTTTATTTTATGGCTAAACATAAATTCTATTTGTGAGTAGTATAAAAAATTCTATGATACAATTTAAAGTGTTTAATTTAAAAAATGTTCTGCCATAATAAAGTACCACCAAATTAAGAAAATCGCGATTATTGAATATAAATAATGCCATTTCGTAAGAAATATTTGTTGTACATATTAAAATTTGCACATTTTACGACAATATATCAAAATGCTTGGGCAGTGATTTATTTTGAATACTTTTCATATGGAAAATATTCTTAAATATTTTGAGAATTATATGTCTAGAATCTGGAGTCCAGAATCTATCTAGTTCACAATCTTGCAAACTCTTTAAAATGTATCAAATCTTGGTTTCGCGCGATTCAAAAGTGGTACAAGAAGACCAAGTTCTAAAGGCAGCAGACTTTTCTTTTCCAAAATTTCGTATTCCTGAGGGCATAACATGACTTCATTGCTAAAACTAGTTGCGAATCACAACTAGATGGTTCGAAAAAGGAATACTTTTAATTCAAAAATTCATTTAATGTTTGCAGACTCCAAATAAGATATATTTAAAAACCATAAATTTGCATTCAATTTACATTATTTGTTGATGGTTGGAAACAAAAATGAAGCTAAGGCATTTCGAAAAAGTTAAAATTACTAAAGAAACAATTTCATATCCACTAAAATTTCTAATTGTTTGATAGGAATAATCAATAAAGAATGATATTTGGGAGGTAATTGGCAATAACTTTTCATTCCACTGATTAAATTCGAATCGAACTTAGTTGGGAATAGGGGACACGCCTGTTTGTCTTAGATACTCATATTTATTTGGAAATACCATTTTTAGCTAATTTTATTGAATGCTTGTCATAAAATTTCATCTGCAGTTAATCACTTGTTACCACGGTCTATCATTTGGCAGTTGTCTTTTTGACTCGCCTGCCCTTTTTTCCTACATTTCTCTCTCTTGGGTCTGTGGGCCTCTGTCTATCCTGTGCTTGTGCCTTCAACACGACCGACCGAACGACTGAAGGACCACTCGTGGTTGCTGCTTTTAAATACCCTTTACCTTGGCCATATTAATGCGGCTCCCACTGTTACTTGTGTATTATTGTTGTTGTTGCTGCTGCTGCTGTTGTACTTCACATGTAGTTTGGTTGTCATTTGGCAGCGCCCGCTGTTTAGTGTCCAACATGAGGGCTGTTGGTGTCAGCCAACGCTGCTGATGCTGCAACTGCCTTTCGGATTCCTTTTTTTGTGCTGAATATCAGTGTCTCAGTGACTCCTCTGGTCTGGTCTCCTTTTCGGTTTGGTATATTGGTATTCCGCATTTGTGTTGTTGTTGCTGCCCGCCTTAGCGACAGTTGTTGAAATTAAATGCTCACATGTGGGTTTTGTAGTTGTGTTGTGTTTCTTGTCCGAAATGAAAGGTAAATGCTTATGTAAAGGTAGAAAGGGAGAAGAAACAAAAAAAAAGGATCCAAGCCCAATGTTGCCAAAAGCAACATCAGCAACACAAGTCCTCAAATATCTGTGGGCAGGGGGCGGAGGGCGTGTAGTAAACAAAAATCAAATTTTATAAATGCAAATGGGGGAGAAATAGTTGAAGAAATTTGAAATTTCATAGCAAATATGTTGAAAAATTTTAAATTGAAAATATTTGTTAGGGCAAAGGTAGAAAAAGAATATTTGCACATTCCATAAAAAAAGATTACATTTGATTGGGGATAACAATTTGTTACTAACTAAATTCAATTGCGAAATGAAAACACACTATTGAATTACAAAATTAAATATCTAAAAGACCGTTAGAGCTTATTAACAACAAATTAAAAGTTAATAGAGAAGGAAAAAATATAAATTCAAATCAAAAAATTACACTTAACACTCTACACTCTAAAAAAAATTTACATTTCTTTCCAAACTCTGAAATATCTGTGTCTATTCCTTCTATTGGGGCTATGCAACATCTTTTTGTTGAATAGATACTTCAAAAAATATTAAAAATCAAGAAGTTCATGATTTGGATGCATTTGGTTTATAGTTTCTGTTTTCTTTGATTTGCTTTGGAATTGAAGGGGCGTGCACTTGACCAGTTTGTTGTTTCTTCCTTCCCCTTCTTCCAAGTAATTCGAAAGCAATTTTGATATGCTATATAAAAAAGGAAACCTATAACAACTGCAACAACAACTACAACTCCTTTAGCCGAACAAACTTACAATTCAAGGCGCGGTGCCAACATCTCAGCATCACTTCATTTGTAGCTCAGTTCAACAAAGAAAATACAGAGTAAATTTGTGTTCTTCAGTTTACTAAAGAGTTTTGTTTTCACAATTATTTGGTAGGCAGTTTACACAAATCCAAAGGTTGGTTTCAGATTAACAAAGTTGAAATATTTTCCAATTTTTCCTTTTACAACTGTGTGAAAATCTCCCAACAAAACAAATAAAGTCGTAATTTTTCATTTTGCTTAGTATGAATAAAGGAATAATTCATTCTGAACCGTTTGCTTTGAGATTCCGGTAGATTCTCAGACAAAGTGTACAGAAACTTCGACTTTTACAAAACACAGCTCTATTTTTTTGTGGTATATGGAGGGGGTAGGGGGAGCAACGACAAGAGCAACTACAGCAACATTTATGGCTGCATTTACTTTTTAATTTCGTTGGCTGGTTGCTGGCTCTTGCACTCCTTTTTCGAATTCAAGTGGAGTCAATTTCTTATGTCAGAGATACAAAAATGCCACAGCAGCAACAGCAACAGAAACAGCAACGTTTCTTCATTGTTTTTTTGGGGCAACATGAGCCCTGCAAGGAAAATATTGTGTCGCCAATAAGTATAGAATTTTTGTTGGTTTTTGTGTGTTTTCAAGTGTGTTAAATATCTTTACTTTATTTTTGGACATACTCGATTGAAGTATTTATGAGATTTGTGAAATTTTTGTAATTTCATTTGAGTTGAGCTTCAATTTTCGGAAGCAGCAACAACAACAACAACTGACAACTGGCAGCAAAAGAGTTAAATTTAGGTAAACAACAGCAGCCGAGACACAAACATATATGTACATACATATACATATGTATGTATGTTTATTTACATATGTTTGTATGAATATGTTTGTACACATTCTATATATGCCCGGGCCAGACCATGTTTGTCAGATGAAAAGATATGTCTTTACATGTTTTAATTTTCTTGGAAATTGTTGTTCAAACTTGAGACCCGGCAAGTCTCGCATCTCAGCCAGACTCTCAGACTCTCTCAGACATTTCTTTTCTGTTTTTCTGTGTGTTGTTTTTTAAGTGAAATGTTAAACCTTTTGACAGCGGTAGTTTCTTATTTAATTTATTTTATTTGCGGTATTTACTCGTCGGTTTTTCCTTTTCGGTTGCTCTTGCTGTTGCTCCTCATCTTCATCTTCTTCCACCAAATTTTTTTTTTTCGCTTTTTTCTGGTTATTCTGTTCCATCTTGTTTTCTTCTTGGCGCTCTTGGAATTCAATTTTGGCTTTTTGTTTAGTTGTCTGCGTATTTTAATGTCATACAATTGACAGAGTTAGGCTTAAAGTTATCTCCCCTTCTTGCACTCTCTCACTCCCTCACTCACCTTCATCCCTCTAGCTTCAGTCTCCGTTTCTGTTGTGGTTTCTGTGTTCGGTTTTTGTGGTCAGTAATTAAAGTTGACAATATATAAAACCCAAAAGACTGACAACAAAGACAAAACGAGTAAGTAATTTCCATGGTGTTGTTCAATTTTTCAAGTTGTCTACTTTCGAAATGAATAAAAAGTGAAAAGGTCGTGTCTGTTTTTCCGCAAAGACAATACACAAAAACAGGGCACAAATAAAAAATTTATAATGGTTTTGCAATTTCGAACAAATAATCGTTGTCTACGTAAGTTTTTACAGTTAACATTTGTTATCTACAGTTATTAAATTATTGTGTGGTTAAATCAATGAGCGATATTCGCATAAATTTGGTTAATGCCCTTCAAAAATAATATAAAAATCAGCCATAGCTTCTACAAGAAGGATTAAACCCAATCCATGGGTAAACAACGTCTTTAATCGACTTTCAGAAATCGAACTTAACGTGTTATTATACACAGAGGGTATTATACAATTGTTCTGATGTTTGTAACGCACAGAACGAGACGTTTCCGACCCTATAAAGTATATATATATTCTTGATCAGCATGAGAAGCTGAGTCGATATAGCCATGTCTGTCCGTCGGCGCAAATGTGTTTTACTTAGCAATCTTAAAAGCTATTGGGATGAATCTTGATTGAGCTACTTATAACCTGGGTAAGATAAAGTATGAAAATTGTCAGGATCGGACCACCATATCATATAGTTGTAGAAGAAACATATGTGAAGAAATTGGAGTATCTTTATGAAATTTGCTAATATGATAATATTTTATTAAAAACATCAGCTGCCGAAATTCGAATCAGATAGGGTAAATAGAACACAAGTTACAGTCAATATAAACTGGCTCTGCTCAAACGCTGCCGGCAGCGCTGCTAGCATGATAATTGGAAGGTTTTTGTCTGTGCATTGATAAATTGAGTTACAGAAAAGGGGTTTGGAACATGTAAAAATATTCAAGGCAAGAACTTCAACGGTATATAAACTTCGGCATAGCTGATGTTACCTTCTTTGATATTTTTAGTGTAAAGCAAGAAAAAGTTTCACACTTTGTGTGTCTTGATTATATCAGTGCTGAACGCTGTTGTAAAGTCCAGTTCAATATCTTTCGATGTGTCAGATGGAATATTTGAAACATTTGTGAAAAAAATAGCTTTTCGCGAATTGGTCGACTTCAGCTTATTATAGTTTTCCTTATAAACTAGATCATGTTTCAATTTTATCAATGAAACTCGACTCAATAGTTTAAATAAAGTTAGAAAACAACAATGGAAATATATGACACATATAAGTCTGTGTAAACTTTAAATTTAACAGAGAAAAATTGTAAGTTTTTACTACTTTGTAGAATATAGTTTTTCTTTGGAAACTTCTGCCAGATGTTTCTAGACATTGAGTCAATAGACAATTGACAGACAAGTAAATAACAACGGAACATAAAAATATATTTTTCCATTTTAAATGTAAGCAGAGCAAGTGACCCAAAGTGTTATTATTATGTACATATGTATATAATATTATTATCATTTTTCGTCAATTCAATTAATAGTCCTCTATTGGTGGGTAATTTCTATTAATCTTTTGTTTGTGGTATAACTAACTTCTAACTCAGTATTTCCTAATCTTTATTTGTTGTTAATCAGAATATTTTCATTGGATTTATATTCATTTATTTATTTGAAAGACAAACATCTCGAAATGGTTCATATTTCACTAGTGCATACTTATCTTGGATTGAAAAAGTTTTTAATTTATTATGGTCCCCTAAGCAATTAATCCAAATTAGATAGTGATACTTATAAAACTCTTTTCCCCCCCACTCAGAGTTCTTGTTTGTGGTTTTTAAATAGTAGAACCAATCTTCAGCCATAATTCTTAACTTGAACCATTCATCTTTTTGTAAAAACTTTTGATTACGACAATTTCTCCATTTCTTCTACTCTCTAGCAACAACAACAACAACTAGCAACTACTATACCCAGCAGTCATCTAGAAAATTACAAATACTTTTGCCATTACACACAAACACACACACACATACACACACTTAGAGAGAGGCTCTCGTCATGGTATGGTTGAGAATTCCAATCAAAAGAACTTTCTTTTTTATCTCTTTCTCTCGCTGAATGTGTCTTTTTGGCGTCATTTCTCAAGTTGGAAAATGATGAAATGCGCAAGTTGGATTATTAATTACAATACCAAGTGAGATTGCTTGAGATTTATATGTGCTGCAGGGCAAATCGAAATCGAACACCCACCGAATAAACGGAGAAAAAAATATAAGTTTTGCCCTCTGTGTGTGACAATTTTTTTGTTTTTTGTGTTTTTGACTTTTATAAATATTTTGACTTGCTCAGGTTGGTGGTTTGTGGGTTCCTTCTGGTTTTTGGTTCTGGTCTGTGTTTCTTCTTCCATCATTCAACGTGTGCTGCAATGATTGATGATGCAACTCTAAAAAGGCAACTTGTACTCAATTTTCATTGCCCCGCTGAGCACACACACACACACACACACATTCATGCGCACACCACAGAGGGCCCCTGACAAAATGTCACAAATATTCTACAAGCAATTTGTTTAAATATCGCATAAAAAACCAAAGAACGCAAGAAAAAAAGTATATAAAAAAACTTCTAGCAGAAGAAGCAAATTATAATGTAAGCCATGACCAAGAGAAGCCGACCAAAAGATACCCTGCACTTTGAAAGGGTCTATCCATGGGGAATAAAACTGTCATTGAAAGAGAGTTTCTTTTCGCCAAAGCAAACTTTGAAATCTCATTCTTTATTTGAGGCTAACATTGGGACATTGAGTTTGATATACTCTTTTTGGAATACCTTATACAGGGTAGAAAAGTAGAATAAGGCTGCGAGAGGCGTTTGCGTGTTGCACTGTGCGCTAAGGCGGCGCGCAGCCGTGCGGCAATTAATATGTGAGCAAGATGCAACCCATTGCCATTACCATGTGCCTTCAACTTGAACACAAAATAGTTAACTCTTGCAACTGGAGTTGGAGTCGAAGTCGAATGTTGGTCTTGAAGTTGGCAACGGCAACGGCAACAGCTACATGATGTGCAATTACAAGGCGGACTAGCAGCAGCAGCGGCAGCAACAACTTGCAACAACTGCAGTCCTAACTGCCCCGCCTGCATAACTTGAAAGAGAAACAGCAGGCAGAAGGCAAAAGGAAGGAAGGAGAATGGGGAAGGAGTTGGAGTCGGAGTTGGAGTTGCAAGTCTGGCCAAAGCAGGCGAAGCAAAAAATATTGCATCTTCTCAAGCATTTAATCTTCTTTGCGCCTTTTTTAACCTTTTATTATTATGCCTTCAACGTGCAAACGTTTTGCTACGCTTATGCTTCAACCCCATGCCCCATGCCCCGCTCTGCCATTCTGATTCTGATTCTGTCCCCTGTCCCATCTGTCTCTCCTTCCGTTTTGTGGTGGACAAGAGGCAGCCGGGGGGAAATGCGCACCACTTACTCACACGCCAAGTCTCACAGAGCCCCAGCTCATTGCTCCTGCCCGTACATTTTTCTGCTTCTGCATTTAAGCCAAAGCTTTTGTTGTTAATAATTTCTTTTCTCTCTCTCTCTCTCTCTCTCTCTCTCTCTCGCTCCCTCCCTCTCTCTGTGTCGGCTTTGAGGCTTGGCTTGGCTTGGCAATTAGAATGCGTGTTAAGTGCAGATACTAGACACAAAGCACAAAAACGAAACGAAAAAGATACTTTTCAACGACCTTTCTTCGCCCTTTCTAGGTCTAGACAGACTAAGCTATACTCTACATCATCAGAATGTAAGCCCATAAATTTCTATACAATCAAATTTAATTAATTTTTTATACAATACGAAGAACCCTTCCAAGGGTTACGAATTAAACAAACAAACAAATAACCCACAACCCACCCTCGTGACTGGGCCGTCGAGGGTTTTTCCTCACTTAAGACCCGCTGATTGGAATGTTTTTTTTTTTTTTTTTTTGTTAAAGATGATTTCACGCTGAAATAAATGAAATTGTAGAAAATACATACACATCTAGTTTGGTGGATGTGAGGATTTTCAATTAGATAAGCTCAATCATGATGATAATGGGTCTCTCTTTTTGTTATCCTTATATTGGCAATTTGGTTGAAAAGGAAATTTGCATTAATCCCATGCAGATTCACCATTCCTTTGAGGGTGAAAATATTAATTGAAAGTGCGAGAAAGGACTTACGCATAGATCCTGCAAATGACAGAAAGTATTCTCCGCGTCTTGAATCTGTGTGTATGGCCAAAGGTGACTTCTTCCTTGACTAAAAAAGCTTGCGAAGCTTTTTAAGTTCAATCCAAAATGCAGCGCATATGGCTCAGTCGTTGCGACTGCATGTTATAATTTCACGAAATATTTTCATGGAAACAAAAAGAAAAGAAGCATCTACTGAAAAATGCATTAAGTGCAGCAGCAGCAAGAACAGAAACAACTGCAACTGCAACTGCAATTGCTGCTGCTGCTGCAGCAGAAGCCGTGTAAAAAGGCTGAACAAACTGGAAACTGGCTTCGGTATTATGGGATGGCAGGCAGGCGGCAGCAACAACATCGGCAAACAAACAAACTCACACACACACAAGCACACTGGCGAGCAAACAAACTTCTTTCTTTTCTTTACCTTTTTTTTCCGTTGTTGCTGTTGTTCTTATATCTTTTGAGAGCTTCAGTTTTCTTTTTTTTCGTGTCGATTTCTTTGCAAAGTGACTGTAAACTGCGACTGCGCCTTAATTCTGTCCACTCCTCCTAGCATAGGAACCAAGAAGAAAAAAAAGAGTGCACTAAATCTCTGATATCCGAAAATGCAAGCCAGATTTTAAACACACACACCAACAGCAAGATGAAATGTCTGTAAAAGTGCTACGAATATGTGATATCCTGTAGGTTAAAACCTCAAACTTCATTTCTTTGAAGCTCTCTGACAACAATTGTAGACGATTCTCAAGAAATTGAAAGTTGTTTGTCAAAAAATAAACATTTTTATTAGACTAGATTTTTGATTGAAGTCACTTACCATATCCAAGATAGTCTACGATTCATTTTCCATAACTTCTCATTCATAAGTCTCGCAGTTGCACAATAAATGTTATGAACCTTTAGTTTGTGGGAGTAATTAATAGCGTGGGCGTGGCCTACCCACACAAAATATTAAATGAATTGTGAGTCTCACTTGCCATGTGACAAAACTTAAAGGGTATCAAAATGCGGTTGTTCTCCAGCGAACTATGTGTATGTACATGGGCAACAACAACAACCACAGCATCAGCATCAGCAGCATGTTGGCAAATATTAGAGCTATGTTTGCTATATTCCTTGCGGCTAAGAAGATTTAATGATTTGCACTTTTATGGAAATAATTTTTATTCTGCGACTCATTCCCCTTCTTGCCTTGATGTTGTTGTTGTTGCTGCTGATGCATCGTTGCAGCATTTCGCTGTTGTTGTTGTGCTGTGTGCATGGCAGCAATTAAAAATATTTAATTATCGTGCGCAAAAAAAAAGAAGTTGTCTGACTATGCGGAACATTTCTCACATGTCTCATAGATAAATGGTCATCGTCTTCGTCGTCGTCGTCGTGTTTGCTGGAACTCTGAGTGAGATGAAGAATTCTGCATTAGAATCTACCGAAAAAATAAAATAAATTCATTGAGTGCCAAAGATTTCCTGTTTTATTCTTGAGAAACGATTTTCGACTAAAGATTAAAAGTTCGTTTCGTTTCGTTTTGGTTTTTGATCGCTGCCGACAAAAGGTGCCTAATGATTCATGCATAAACATAAAGTCTATAATTTATGAACGGAAAACTAATCAAAACCACTGTTTATGATGGTGGTGTAATAGGTTTTTGTATATAATTTTTGTTTCTACTTAATTATTAAGTGAAAATATTTGGGGCGACCACAATTTTAGCGCCCTGACCACTCCAGTTACACATTCTATGCCCAAACAGTTAACACAGTGCAATTTGTAATTGGTGTTGAGAGCGTACATTGAATGAATGCTTGGGTTTCAATTTAATTAGCCATTAAAACGTACATATGTGACGTCACATGCCAAGACAACAACAAAGGTTTGCCAACTTCCACCAATGCCTCAGCATCCTTCATTCCACTCCACTACGTGACGGCAATCGTTGTCGTTGTTGTTGTTCTCCTAGTTGTCCTTGGCTGTTGTCGTTTAGTTGAAAGGCATCTAAGGCATTCCCCTTACAGTTCTTATCAACTTGGACATATCTTTGGCTTCACATTCATTCATTCATTCACTCACTCACTTGACTTCCACTTTTATTTGCTATACTTCGATATATAGTTACCTGCCTGCAAGTACGTATATAATACTATTTGCTTGACTCTTTGACTGTTTTCATTTATCTGTTTATTTGTTTGCTGATTGGCTTTAGAACTAATTAAGTTTTTCTCTTTTCTCTTTTCTTTTACTATTTGCAGATGTAAGTGTTTCACATTGATGACCATGAGATGCTAGCAATAATGCTGATGACGGTCAAAGAAGAACTAAAGTTTGTACTTGAGAAATTCACTTTATTAAATGAAACAAACTAGATGACATTTAATCTTAGAAACTAGCAAATTATCAGATAACAAAGCGTATTGAAATAAAGCGTATTGAAATCTTAAAGCAATTCATACATTAAGTATGCATAAAACTGTTTGTTAACTATCTTAATCAGGTAAATTCCTTAAACTTGTTTACAAATATTTTTATTCCAATGATCATTCGCTAAGTAAAGACGATCACGTCTCGGAGTTTTAGATATCAAAAATGGTTGTTGTTTTTATTTTAAATTCAAATCTTTTCACATGCTTGTTCAATTTAATACGTTTATAAAGTGTAGCCCCAACAGATTACAAGGGTTTTTTTTTTGCTCACCAACTGAATTTCAGTTAAATTATTATTAGTAATACTTAAAATTTCGATGCAATTATCACAACAAAACTCAGAATGCTTATGCTGATTAACTGAGCAATGTAGTGAGCAACTAAACAACTGTGGACTCACTTCGATAAAAGAACAAGTGAACATGTTGAGAAAATCAGCACTATTAAAAACTAATTTTTAGTTTTTGATATTATTTTCTCTGAAGACGACTATTTGCCTCTAAAAGTTCTTCAAAATCCTCTGTCCTCCGCAAGAATTTGTAAAAAGAAATGAGAATAAATGTGGAAATAAGAAGATATGAAAGTCAAACAAACAAATGAACACCAAAAAATGATGAAAAAGACCATAGACCTTTTCAATTGCCAAGACTTGTCAGATTTAACCTTTACCATAACCCAAAGCCCAAAGATTAGTCACAGGTCTAAAAGTTGCAATCTCATAATAAATTCAAGCAAAGTGTAATCAAATTAAATTGCAATTGTTTGCATTATAATAACCTTGAGTCTTCGATAAAGATTGCGAATAATGAATGAATTTAAGGCTTTAATTAGTCATTAGGTAATTAAGATAAAAATTGTTTGGCCTATTTTATTTTGACATGTTTCTGTCCCATCAATTTACTTCGTACCTTATTCTTTCATCTATTTCCCACTTAGTAATCCTCTTCAATTCAAGGCAATCTTTTAGATTGATTGCATTTCAATTTAGCTTCTTCATTAAATTTTTTACCCTCTGCATCTCTGCCTTCGATTCGCTCTCGTTCTCTAGCTCTGGGTGTCTCTGTCTCAGGCATATTCCTTGCTTAATTTATCATCAATGTTCTCGCATTTAATTGACTGATTCAGGTGCCACATTTAACGCGCTCTAAATCACACACTCCGCACATAAAAACAAAAATGGGAGGGGTAAAAAGAATTTTTTAATTAAAAATCTCTCTAAATGCAATTTATTTTTTTGTCGTGCAAAAATATTTTCATTCTACGAGAGTCGAGAGATCATCGTAAACCCAGTGATGATGACACTACACTATGGCGAGCCACCTCTTCCCCTTCAAGTTCCTAGAAATACGTGGGTATATGTACATATAATTCCTATGATTTATTGATTTGGAGCTGCTAAAGTGTAGAGTTTGTTCAAACTATTAACAAAAAACAAACACGAACATTTATATTAATAAAACAGCAAGAACAAGTGCATTTATTTTATATAGAGGAGAGATGCTCTGTGTATATGGGTGTTTGGGCGTGTGTGTGTGGCATAAAGTTGATATATTAGCAAAAACTTTTATAGTATGTCTATTATATGTAACATAGGCCAATATAAAAGGCAAGTGGCAGGCAGCATGCAGCCAGGGAGTCAGGCGGCCTGCAATCATAATAAATGTTCATTGAAACCTTTTAAAAATCGCACAAAATGCCTCGCCGCGCCTCAATGGAGCACTACAATAATAAATTTGAACACAGCCACGATCCGTGCTGGAGTTGGAGTTGGACCAAGACCACGACCACGACCATTGGCCGTCCAACACACATAAACATTAATAAACTTGTTGCAATCCAAAAGATAATTAGCCATAGCTGTATAGCTACACACAACAACAGCAACAACACACATCAATAAAGCCAAAGCCAAAGCCCAAAGACAACATACAAAATACAACGCAACATGGGCAAGACAACAAATTTGCTATTTAGTATAAAGTTTCATTAAAAACCTACTACAAGGAGGTCTCCATTTTACCTACCTCTATCTCTGGACTCTTGTCTCTCTCTCTCTCTCTCTCTCTCTCTCTCAGTCGGTGCATTCGTTGGTTTCCCCAACACAGGAATCGCCCAGCGTCGCCTGCCTGCTGTCGATCATAATTTAACATAAAAATGATTTGATTACTATAATTTCTTTTGTGTTTTGGTATCACCTGGTAAGCTCATTTACTACAACGGCAACGCCGCCTATTACTCACACCGGTCAGGTTCCGAAAGATACCCAAAGCGAGTGACAGAGGCCGAGACCAAGAGACGGAGCCAGTGGAGTGACGGAGTGAAGACCATGCGGACCGCATGCAGCGTGTGTCGTTTTGTACGAAACGAAAAAAACTGCGGGAAGGCAGCAGAAAAAGGAAAAAGACAGAGGGAGCGCGCAAACCCGTTCCCCAAGTCAAAGTCAGGCCTGGGCAGGGGCAATAATAACATCGAGACATTGGCCAAAGTGAGTTCCATCACAAGAGCAGCAGCAGCAGCAGCAATGATGTACCTAAAAAACAAACCGTAGTTTCTATACTCTTTGAAAAGACCAAATGGGCATATTAACACTTTCAGAAACAGCGGTACCCCTAGGCATAGGTCCATATGGAAATAGAACCAAGATTCCTGGGACCTTAAAATTAATATTCCTTTCGATACCGAAAAGGTTAACAGATCATTAAAGTTTCAGTATTAAGTACCATTTGGTACTTTTGTTTAGGCTTCAATTAAAACGCATGTACCGTCAAAACGTTAGAGTACACAAAATGACGAAGAAGAAGTGTTCTTTGGGTACTGTAAAAATATCTTGTTTCATGTGTGCGCTGGACGTTAATAGCAGGCCGAAACCATTGTCCAGGCCGCGCCGCTTGCATCTTCTGTGAGCGCCAGGTTTGACTGACTTCCCTCCCCTTCTCCTGCTTGTCCCCTTTCCACCTTCTGACTGGACGTAGAAGAAGACCACAAAATGAACTGAACTGTGTGGCAAGTCAGCCTCGGCTGCATTTCATCATTCATGCACATTATTTTAGCCTCGACTTGCCTTTTTGGCTTTATGTTTGTATGTATGTATATATAATGTAATGTAGCCAGTTCTACCCTTTTTCGTTGTTGTTATTGAAAGGTTTTGAAGGCTTTTTGAAGAAGAATGCAATTTTAGAAAACTTTTAGGAATTCCATAGTAATTATTAAGTCGAATGGAATGGAAAAACATAAAATCAAATGAATGTTTGTATGGAATTTCTATATTTTTCCATTCTCGAAGAAGACACCTTTGTATTATTATTTTACTTCAGATGAATTGCAATTTAGTATTTGATTCTGCCAAGTTCTGTTTTCTTCAACAAGAAATTTTAAATACATACATGTCGATAAAACTGATTTAAAACTAGGCAAAGATCTCTCAGTTTACTGAGTTAATCGAGTCCAAGCTAATGACTCTTTCCGATTAATCAATAACATCAACGAAAATAATTTATAGATTCAATTGTTATTGTGATTTAATCAGGACTAAAAGGATTCTCCCAGTCATTGACAGTTCCCTTTGATTTTCTGCACATTTTATAAGAGCATCTTCGTTTCGACCAACTGTTGCTTTTCTCTTAATCCTCTTTCCCTGCAGACTTTCTTGTGTATGTGCATCGTGTCCAGGACTTGCGTATCTCCATGGCCCAGGCTTAGAACAGCAGATTGAGTTACATTGCTGGGGATTATTATCAACTGCATTATCTGTTTCTTTCTTGTTTTCCTTGGCGGCGGCTTTTGCGCTAAGAGAAGAAGAAAAAAGTTAAATAAAAATTCGTTACGCTGCTGGAACAACCACTGCAGTCAACTGGATGAATCGTGGGTATAAAGTTTCGTTGTTTCTTTTTCATTTCATTTCATTTCTTGGTTTTTTTTGGGTTTGGTTTTTGTTTTTTAATGATACCCGCGCAAATATTACTTGGTATGCCTTTTGGTGCAGGCGTAATTTGTTATTGGTTACATGCATGTTTCCATACGATCAGGGCCACAATTGTGAAAATTATGAGCTGTCCATATTTACCATTTTTGGTCGGGGAGAAAAAAAAAACGGCAAAAAAAAAAAACATAAACCATAGCGGTCGTTGTTTCCGTCATAAACCAAACTGGAGTAGGTGTCGTCGTTAAGTTTGATGTGGGACATTAAACTAGATGCGAACGGCGCTTTATGTACAGCAGCTACCCCGTTGGGCAGTTTATGATAGAAAATACTAATAAAGTCAGGGAGGGAAGTCCAAACACCATGCCCATACCACAACGCACCAAAACACAACTGAGCCATAGAAAAATGATGTGTTTGCTGTAGATATGTGATTTACTCTTTTGCCGCATAGACGGACACAGACCAGATAGATAGAAAGAGCGAGAGAGAGAGAGAGAGGGAGATAGATAGAGCTTTGAACGTAAAAACTTTTATTGATTTTTTTTTTTTTTGAGTTTTGTTTTGGTTTTTGCACATCAAATTGTAAGCCACCTAACAATGAAATGTTTATGAATGCAGCAAAATAACCTGAATGAAGTAGGTTCCGTTTAGGAAGATCAATGATGGGTTATTGCCGTTTACAGTGTTAGGTCGTCGGGGTCACCAATTTAAATTGTATGCAAATTCAGTTCAAATTGCACTTAAAGTACCAAATCAAATTACATTTGAAATACTATTGTCTATTACTAAACTAAACTACATAGGTCGTATAGCTAAAGCTGAGAAATATTCCATCAAGAAATAAAGACTTAAATTATGTTTCAAGTGTGTGTGTGTGTGAGTGTGTAACTCAGCAGATTCCTCTGTTCAGCGACCACCAAGACCTACTACACGAGAGGGCATTAGAGTTGGTTAGAGTTGGTATTGGGGGAGAGAGAGTCAACCGCATAAAGCTCTTGAGTATTGCACCACAACGACATCTTGGAGAGGGGAGGTGAAAAGGAAATTGGGTAGTGATGGTGGTGGTGGAAGCCAGAGCAGCGAGGCAAACGTTCCAGGAAACTATAAAAGACAATAGCGGCAATATGCCAGCTCAGGTTTTTGTGGTTTTTATTTGGGTCTGTGTTTTGAGCATCGAGCATCGAGGAAACATTGAGAAATGCTGTTTCTCCTAGTACCCAAAGCGAAGCCCTAGACAATTCTTTGGCGTGGGCCTAAGTCAACAACAAAAGCAGCATAGGACCGGCGCCTTTTGTTATAATACACATAGCGAACTAAGTGTGTGTGTGCAAAGAAAAACCTTTCCAATGCTTTCTTTAAAAGGTAAAGATGGATGGAGCCAACAGAGTAGAGCAAGAGGGCAGAGAAGTTGCAAGTGAAGGCGCTTAGTGCGGTAGCTCCAACTGTGTGTGCTTACGCATTAATATATAGTTGAGTTAAACATACACACAAACACAGAGAGAATATGGTTTGTTTGTATGTCTATATAGATAAAGATATAGATATATGGTTGTGTGTGCAAAACTAGTTTATGACAGTGTCCAAGAATATGGTTGAAACTTCCACACGATGTCTTCCCATCTCGCTGCGAACGTGTATAGGGCAAATAAGGTTGTTTATGTGTTAAGACGAAACCGTAAATATGACACACAGGCTGCGGTAAGAACTGCAAGATCTCTGGTCAAGTGCAATGTGTGTGCTCCCATTGTATTGGTCCGGTTGGTTTTCTATCTGGCTGGCTTGTCTCCAGTAATACCCCCACTGACACTCACCTGGTTTAGCTAGCCAGCAAACTCGACTATTCAATGGTCACTATTCTAACCGATGGAGAATGCTGCTGCATTCATTCCTCCATTTGGTTTGGTTTTGGCTTTTGTGCTTATTTGGTTACTTTATGCCTTTTGCCTTATTTCCTTTTCTTTTCGCGCCACTCATCCTCCTCCCCATGCGCCTTGCTCTCTGCCTTTTCTACCGCGGTGTCTTGATAATAAAGATGACAAAATATCTAGAAAAAATCATAAACTTTGTGTGTATGTTTGGAAAAATAATATCTTGCAGATATAAAGTACCATTTATGTCGTGCTTATATCTTCTTTCGCCAAGTCGTGCCATCGGTCTGGGAGGCTGGGAGCTGCGACTGCATTCAAGTTGGTTCAAAGTCGACGCTGGAGTCAGTGGTTGGTAGTTGGATGATGGCCATGCGGCATTGTAGGATCTCGCAAAAAAAAAAAGTGTGATGAGTCACAGTGGGAAAAGAATAATTGGTAAAGGGAAAAACTTATACTGTATGCTCGTAAATCTGAAATCCAAAAAATGTCTCTCCGAATAATTCTTATTTAAAGTCTTACTTGAGTCATAAAAGTCGCTGGAGAGTTAGTATACTTCAAATTGAAGTTCTTGTGAGAATAAGAGAGAATAATAGAAATCTACAGAGGTCTCCGAATGCGAAATAAAAGGATTCAATGCCTAAAATATTTTCAATAAAAAGTAAGTTAAACAATCATTTTACCAACTCTACACAAGTCTCCAAAATATATTTAAAGTCGACAAAAAGCCACAAAACACATGGCCATTAGTTTGAACCCGTCAAAAAAGTATTATAACAAAAAAGTATTATAAGTCTCCATCATCTTTCGTCGCAACTTTACTTAAGTCTCCATTAATTTTGTTCCGCTAAACAAACATTTTTGCAGGGAATTCTGTTACCAAAGTATTTCGAATTACTATGCATCCATTGTACTGCTGCAGTGCAGCAGAAATTTTGGTCTCTTCGACGTTGGTAACTCTGCGGCCAATTGGCCAAAGCAATGGCCACGTTGTCAACTTGGGGCCTACTCCAATGTGTATGTCGATGGGGGAGGGAGGGAGGGGCGGCCAGGCATTGCGTTGAATCGACGTAGTCTTAGTCGTTGTCGCTGTTGAGTCGTTCATCGTCTAGGAGAAGACTTTGTGCCTTGTGCCAGTCAGCAGTCTTCCACTCATTCTGCCCCTCTTGCCCCCTTTTTTTTGGTCAGAGTCTAAAGTCTTGGCCGGGTCTGCTTTGGTCTGGTTGCCTGGTATATATGCTTTCATTACGAGCTTAGTTCACGTCACAATCAGTTGTTGGCATCGTTTATGCCGCATTGCCTCACTCTCTCTCCACACACACACAAAACACACACATAGAGACTCTGGTTACAGCAATGAAGAGGAGAACTAGTTGGCTGCTGTGGCAGCTTCTTCAGCAACGTCTTTCAACTTATCGCACACACACACATTGATGAGGAGGAGCACAATTTGCATGCTGCCTTCTAGCTGCTGCTCCTACTGCCACCCACTTCCTCTGTGCCTCCCACCTCACCCTTTTTGAGGCATTCTGCTGCTGCCTGCTGTGGCACATTGTACGTGCATGTAATTTATGCGTTTAGATAACACTTTGCTAATTTTGAATGGCATAAATTTTTTACATTAGATGCCTTCATAGAGCGAGCAATCTCAGTGTAGAAGAAGAAGGCGTTTGACTCGTCCTGTGATCGTCGTCGTGCCTGTAATTGTGTGTGCGTGTTGCCGCTGTTGCTGTTGCATAGTTATTTATTTTTTTTTATTCCTTTTCTTCATTTTTTTTTACCCCGCTCCTTTTTTTTTTTTTTTTTTTTTTTTTGCATGCCGCTTTTCTTATGATGATGTATTGATTGTTCGAGGTGTCAGATTTTTTCTCTTTATTTCTTTTTTTTTATTTGCCTACCTCTCTTTTTGTTTCTTTTCGCTTGGGGTTTTTTTTTTTGCGTAATTAAGGAAAATATTTGAGATATGCCAAGATAATGGTGCTGGAATGTTGTTGGATTAATTAATTGAAAATGAGTAGTGGACGACGAGCAGCAGCAAGGCAAAGAAGATGGAGTAGTAGATGGAGGCAAAGAGCCTTCATCGTCTTCGTTTGGCTTATTTGGCTGTTGGCCATGTCGCCCGTTTCGCTTATCAGCTGGCAGCATTGGCTTTTTATGGCCATGAGACCTGAACGAGATGGCTGAGAAGAGTCTCTGGTCTCCGGTCTTGGTCTGGGGTCTCTCTGGACATTGTGTGATTAATAAGGATTTTCAAGTCGTTAGTAGTCCGGCAATCGTTGTTGTTGCTTTTAGTTTAGTTTTCTTTTATTTTTTTTTATGGACACGACAACGCAGTGGAATCGAGCCAGGCAAATTACCGATTTCAACAATGTCGCTCAAGTGGCTTAACTTTAACTTTGACAAAGGCACCACAAATAAAAAAAAAATAAAGACCAAACCAACTTGATGCCTGAATAATGATGTGATAACCGTAGGCACAAAACTGGACAACTTTAGGTCTAGAGCCCCACACAAACTCCGCGTCACAGCTGCATCTTCTTCAGCTATGGGCAAAGAAAAGAAAAGAGGCACAAAAAAAAAAACAAGAAGAAACTTGGATCACTGCTGCTGCTGTTGCTGCTTAAAGTTTTCAAATTATTCTAAGTAGGGCAGACTATGCCCGCTTCTAGAGGGGATTAGTCTTGGTGAAATGCCGCCTTCCACTTCCACTTCGTCTTCAAAGATGACTGCTGCTGCTGCTCTGCCTGAAAATTAAATTGGAATTTAATTTTTTGCTTCAAGCGCGACAGAGTGAACTGATACATACATAAATAAGTAAGTAATTGGCAAAAACAGGGCAAGAAAATGCCAATTGAAATTACACACTGTTGAAATTTTGTGGAATCTTCTTCTACTGATGATGATGATGATGATGATGATGATGATGATGAGTTGGTGAACCATTCTCTGTTTAACCAAGGGTGAAAGTCTGTAAAATCAAATAAATGATTTTATTCCATAAGAGAGAAATTTATAGGCCAGAAAATTTAACAAAACATCATGAATAAATTATTGAAATTCGAATAACATACTAAACTTTAGCTCTTTACACAATTGTCTTATCCTTGAACCTTGAAACTTATAAAGAGTAAAAAAAAATCGATTTATATTTAAGCTTAAGTTTATTTTGTATTTTATAATGGATTATAATACTTTATGTGAAAGCACTTGACTGTACCCCGAATTTGTTCTTTTCTATGTTAAAATATTAACTCATTTTGTTCTTTTTAACTATATGCGTACCAACAATTTACCTTCTTTTTAGAAAAGCAATGCAATGCAATGGAATTTAATATTATGTAGCCATTAGGTCAACATCATAATAAAATTATACAAGATGTTTTTCTCATTTTTCTCTCAACTTTATGGCTTTAAAGAGAAAAATCTTTAAATAATTTGGAATTATCATAATTTTCTTTTAATGGCAGGTGAAAATGCTTGACTCCTACATGACTCAGAGACTGAGTTTTGTGCCAGCGATACTTTTAATGCTAATTAAACAACACGTTTTATAGTTTTTAGGAGAGAGGAGGCATAGAAACCTGAAAGTTTCCCAACATTTTTGACAGACTAATGGGATGGATGTGTGTAGACTTTTGGCTGTCACTGTCACAGCGGGCGGGCCTCGCAGAGAAAGAACACAGAAAGCTTTGAAAGTGTAGTGCTAATTAAAAATAAAAACCAATAATAAATTTGGAAAACAAACATTCATGTTCAGCATAATCAAAACTGCACGGCCAGTTCAGCTCCATCCATCAATGTAGCTTCAGTTCCCACAGATGCAACCCGCGAAAGGGTTTCCTACTCTATCTCTCTCCCTCTCACTAATCATATGCAGCTGTGGTGTAGTAAAACTCAATCAAAATTTTCATTACGACTAAACTTGAGAGAAAGAGAGAGAGAGAGAAGGAAAAATCAGAAGTAGCCTGCCGCTGACCTATAGAAAGAGCATATAAAAATCGTATAATCGAAAGAGATAGAGGGAGAGGGATAGATGAAATAGAACAGTTATTTCTGTAGATTTCACGTTCATCTTAATTACATATCAAATATATCGCTATGCTGATTGATACACGAGGTCCACACGGTGCCACTAGAAAGCAAACAGCAACTAACTTCAAGTCGTAAAACTAACATAAATTTGAGTTATAAAAACTCATGTTCTGCTGCACTTAATTAGCGGGCGACCTCTGCAAGTAGTTGGAAACTGATGAGTGTCATGCCCAGCATATGCTAAGAGATACAGATACAGATGCCGCTGTCGATGCCGTTGCCGAAGCCGATGCCTCCTTCCTCCTGCTGTCATTTGCCATAAATACCAGAGTCATGCCACAAACAGATTCAAATATATACATATCTAGAGGAATGAGAATTGAGGAGTGGGTGACGGTAGAGGGAAATGGGAAAAAGGAAGGAGAATGGGAAGGGGCACCGGGTGGAACTATAATTCACACAATTTGCTGCTAGCGTTGAGCTCAAAATGTCAACAATATAACACTCTGCCCAGGCAAACTCGCGTACCAAAATTAAATGGTGTGAACGAAATTTTATGCCGAATCATGCATGGAAAATGATGAAGATGCCGCCAAGTCCACAGGAGCAGCAGGAACACCAGAGACACAGAGTCTCGTCAGTAGTGTAGTAGTTGAGTGTGCGGCGCGTAGCACGCTTAGTTGAAATTATATGATGGGCCTCATTTCATTTGTTTATGGCCGAGACCAGAGAGCATGCCAGAGCAGTGCACCAAGTTCTTCTTTTCCTTAATGAAGATGCGCGCACGCACAGACCCAAAAAGAGTACCCCTAAAACTGGGTACCCGAAATTAAGTTGAAAACAATTTAAATTTGTGTTAGGAAGCCGCCGACGGCAATGACCATAATGATGACGAAGGAGAGAAAAGTGTCGTACGTGTAGTAGTCATAGTAGACGACCAAAGACGCTAAAGTGCTCTGTTGAGACATGCCAAAAATGGAGGAGAAACACACCACCAGGAAAAAAAGAACAAAAAATAAAACACTTTCAACTACCGAATGTGCCAACATAAATGGAGGCACTATATGGAGTTGGACACACTACACACAGCGACACAGAGAGAGAGAGAGATGTTAACGCCAACGACGACGAAAACACTTCAACTTCTTTCGACCAGGTCTTCCTCCTTTTATTTTTTTTTTTCGTTTTATTTTTCGAGTAATTTCGTTTTGTGTGTGAGTAGTTTTGATGGAGATGTGCAATGTCTAAAGACCCCCGAAAAGCATGAGAAAAAAGTTTTATTCTGTGTGCTGTTTTGGGAATTTTTCAAGAGGCCAGGTTCCTGTTTCAGGTTTTTCCACGAAAAAAACAAATTAATTTATATGGAAAGTTAATAGAGAATAAATAATTAATAAATATAGAATAATTTATCAGAGTAAAATATCTTATGGGACCTAATTAGGGCATTTAGCCCTCAAAAGGTAATGTTAAATTAATAATCAAAAAATTTTAGGTTTCCAAAAAGATTGTTATTTACCTTTGTTACAAGATTAATTCAATTAAGACGAAAACTCTAAAAAAAAACATATCTTTATCGATATTTGTTTGCTTTTCTTTGTTGTAATTCTCAACTAGTTTTAGTGTTATCGCCAGCTTTGAAGTTTTTCATCAAAATCTTCTCGACCGTCAAACAGTCTTCTTCTTAGGATTTAATTGTAACCAGCTTGATAGATTTTCTGTCACTTTATTAGAACTTTGATGGAGTTTGTAATCGTGAGAAAATCTAACAGGAAAAAACTTATAGTCTAACACTTGCACTTGGTTGGAGAAGTGTCAGTTGAAGTGGGTTAGACATATTAGTGTAATTTTGTAGAGGTCATGAAGTCATAACTTAAGCATCTTGCATAATTCCATAAAATTCTTCTCCACCCTCTCCGTCTCTATGTTGAGTGTTTTGGCATTTGAAGCTGCTCGATGTAGTAGTTAGCAAAGAAGCCCATGTCTTTCGGGTGAGTCCTCCGCCGCATTGGACGACAATTAAGTGATTCATTAAAAATGACAGAGCATGAATTGAATTGAGAGTTGGTGCTAGAGAGTCGGTGGAGTTTTTGTGAATAGAACCAAAATAGTGGTTGCAATAAAGGAAGCCGTCATCATCTTTCAACTGTCAGGGAATGCGTGACAGAAGGCGTTTTATTTTGTCGGTAGAGAGAGAGAGAACGAAAGGAGAGATAAAAAGAAAGTAGTTTGGTTGTCGCTGTCCGTACGTGCACAAGTATTTGAAAAACTCATTTAAAACGGACGACCCGCCCGCCACTTGAGAGGAGAGGGTGATGCGATGGGGGGAGAAAAAAACTATATAGTGAAAATCAAAAAACGACAAGACAAACGGCAAGCAAACGGCATGCAAACGACAAACACACTACGTAGGTCGGCTCTCTGACTCTGACATTTGATGCCAAATTTTCAAGTGGAGCGACGACCAGCAACAGCAGCCAAACACTTGAGGAATTGCCGCCGTTTGCCGCTGTCGTCGTTTAAAAGATGATGGCATGAGATACTAGTCGTTCGACGACCGTCCAACCGACAGACAGACAGACATAGAGACAGATATTCCGACTGTTTGACTATTCGACGCGTGGAGCCCACAGTCCGTCGCATTCAGGAGTCGTAAATATGAAGCACAAACAAAACAGTCAGTCAGACAGAGAGACTAGATGGAGGAGGGGGAGGCCCGTTGATGTGGACATGGACGAGGACAAGACTTCGACGGAGGCTGAGGTCGTCGCATTAGTATACGGAAGCCAAAAAACACACAGAAAAATCTCAACAGTTTGGAAGTCTGAGAGACAGACGAACGAACGATGATGATGATGACAGTAGAAGAAGAAAAAGAAGGAGCAGGAGATGGAGCAGTATGTTGAGGAGGGTGGTAAGATCAGGCGGCAGATACCAGAAGCAGGCCATAAACTGGCGACTATGAAGATATATTAGGCAAATAGATGGATGGATAAAAAAAAGACGACTAGCAGCAAAGAGAGATGGAACCTCTGAAGGCGAGAGAGAGAGGTTGAAAAGAAACAATTTTCGACAACGTTTTGGCAAATGCAAATGGAGTTTGACAGAAGGCCGCCGTCGACTGCCAACAACGTCGCATGTCCATGAGAAAATAATCATAAAAGTCATTGGAGAAAAAGTAAAAGAAAAAACATATCTAGAAAAATTTATTTTGAAAGCCATAGCGTAGCTTTTCAATACACTTTAAAATTCATTCACACTATCTACGGACATTAGATGGCTTACCATAAAAATAATAGCTATAATTACGAAGCACTAAAAATGCTTACTTATCAATAAAATATATGAGTTTTCTTTCGTTTATCTAAATCGAAACATGAAGGAATTCTTGAAATAGATTTAACTTTTCTTTAAACCGAAAAGCTATACGAAGACTACCTAGTTCTTCTCGAATAGTCGTTCCATACTTGAGCTTGATATGTAGAAATTGTGTCGCATTTAGCTTAGAGCCAATGAAATTTGTGTCAAACTACTTGGCAAGAGTTTAACTACCCCTAATTGTGTAAAGTGTATTGCGTGTGTCTGTTTATAAATGTTATAAGCCATATTGCGGCTTATGATGAGATGAGAATGACGGGCATTAGAAAAGAACTTGCTTTTAGCTACCTGAATACCCATAAACATAAACATACCGCAGACAGAGTGTCCCCACCTCCCCGACTCCCACACACACACACAAACGCACACAGACTTTACTCTCCATAATGTCTCAAATTACATATGAAGAGAAGAAAATTTTATTACAAAAGATAGGCAAAAGATGATGCCAAATACACAATTGCCCATGTTTTCATTCGTTCGTTCTCTCTCTCTTTCTCTCTATGGGAATGAAGGCAACTGTGCTGAGAGCTATGAGCTATAGTTTGGCAAAATAAAAAACAAGAAAAAAAGTTAACTCGCACAGAAAAAGAACTTTGCTGCTGTTCTTTTGGTCTTGGTTGGTCTCTAGAACGAAACGTACAACAAATGTTTGCCTGGCCAACCGCATAAATACTCTCCAGGGAGTTGTTGTTGTTGTTGCTGTTGCTGTTCAGGCTTGGCTTCGTTGTGAGTTTGGTTCGCTGGTTCGTTGGGTCGACTTCAACTGCGTTTTTGGATTGTGTGAAACGACGCAATGGCTGAGCTCTGAGATATGCCTGAAAATATGCGCGAGTTTCTCGGTTTGAATTGCTCGAAGCACACGCGGCTGCTATGGATCTCCTAAGGCGCTGAATTCTTGTAGTTTCGTGTTTGGTTGGCACCACACCAAACCACACCACACACTCCACACCTTACCTAGAAGGCAAAAGAATAGTAGAATTGGGGCGCATTCTTTTTTTTTCGTCGTTTTGGGGAGGTGCCACCCAAGCTGCTGTTTATGAATTACTTCACATGTATGGCAACATGTATTTATGTATGAGTATGAGCCTGATGGTCGAAGGGGGAAAACGGCAAAGTGAAGTAAAATGAAAGCATAAACAACTACAGCAACAACAACAGCAAAAGGCATGTAACAAAAGGCAGCAACTGAAATATGTTGGAAAACTGCGCGAACTGCGAACTGCAAAACGCAAAACCAAACCAAACGCACTGTGCGCAACAATTTATGGCCAACATTTAAAAAATACATGCTGAATTGTTTGCGGCAAGCATAAAAAGTAGCCAAAGCGAGAGAGAGCCAAGCCAAGCCAAACGCCAAGAGCCACCAGCGGAGCGGAATGGTGCAGGAGAAGGGCGCAGAAATATAGAAGGAAGTGAGGTAGTGTGCCACCATAGCACCGGGTCGCTTCTGATGCGGTCGCCTGCTGCATTTCTTTGCATAAATTGCAACATTTTGTGGCACTAGCTTCTGCGCCTCAGGCCCCTCTCCCCACCACTTTCCAACTGCTGCTTCCTTGGCAAGTTGAAACATCGTTTAGGCAATTTGTCATTTGAAGCTGCTGGCCGCCGCTGGCACTAAAGTGAGATTGCCGCCCCAGTGCAAGTTGTCCCGAGTGAAAATATTGAGATAAAACTGTATCTACCACAGATAGGTGAGAATCTGACAAACTAACACTAACAGAAATTCAAGGAAACAAAGCGAAAACAATGAAAGAGATATTATTCCCGAAGGTAAACAGAAGGATCTTGCAAAATTGCTTCATCGGGTTTGAAAAAAGCCAACTACATGGTGAAAAGAATTGAATATGATTTCTGTTTAGAAAAGATTTCTAATAATTTAAAGTTACTCGTGAAATTTATTGGAACTTTTCTTCTAAAAATGATTTCTTCTACATTCTAACAAAAGTCAGAGTTTAATAAGGTTGAACTAAAGTTTACATAATAACATAAAGATGGCTTTATTACTAAATACTATTACTTATAGTAAAAAAAAAAAAACAATAAAACTTTATACTTTGCAAAAAATAGTTGGCAAAAACTTCATTAGAATTGAACGAAAGCAGTAGAAAAATAAAAGGGGAAGAGAAGAATCACTCAGAAAGTGAGTAAGTGTTGTTGAAAGTTAAACAGCTTCAACTATAAAATACACATTCCCAAACCCAACCCAAAAACCCTCCAACCCCCTCAAACCCCTAACCCCAAGGCCAAGTTAAGCTCCAAGCATCCAGAATGTAGTATCTTTGGCCCTTTTTACCCCTTACTGGCGCCGACATAAACACGCCCAAGCAATTTTTGCATGTGAGGGGCAAGAAAAAAAAACCGACATTTTCACACACACATACACTCACTGAGACACACAAATATGCCACACCGAGATTACCCCTAGACCCAAAATGCATTTACGCCAACTCAACTGATGCAAATCTAATACTCGGCATACTGAATGCAGCAACGATGACGACGTCGACACTCTACGTACTCCCAACATCCGTGCGATTTGCTTCCTTCTTCTTCTTTTATTTTTCTCGCACTGCAAAATATAAACCTCTCAAGTGCAAAAACCATTCAAAAACTAAGCTAAATTTATTTAAGGAAAGCGACGACGAGAACGAGAACGACTAGTGCAAACGTTGGAACATTTTTTCCTATTTTCTCCTCATTTTTTTTTTCATTCTTTAGCGCTCTCTCTTTCGTTTGCGCCGTGCACATTTCACTTAACAGAAATAAAAACTGAAAAGAAAAGCCAACGCAAATGCGAGCAAAGCCCAACCAAAATACGCAGTTAAAGGGAGCCCAGTGGATTGAGGATGGATGAAGAAGTGAGGGAGTGGGGAAAAGCACTGGGCAATACCAACAAATGTCGTCAGCAAAGATCATGAGCAAAAGCAGAACGACGCGACGTTAGACATCGCCAAAAAGTGGGCTAAGGGGAATTGCAGCAATGAAATTCACGTGGCGGCGGCTGCTAAAAACACTCGGGAAATACGTTGACTGCCTCCAAATCCCCGTCTCCTCACTCTCTCTCCCAATCTCTGTGGTGTTTGGTCTGGGTCTGTTCTCTCTAGTTTTGGCCTTAGTGCTTTGCGTGTGCGAGTGTGTGTGTATGTGCATGCAAGGTGCTCGTATAATGCGTTGTGCGTGTTAAAAGATAGTTTTGCCCGGCTCAACGCGAGCCCAGCGAGAGATAGAGTCTCTCGGAGTGGGAGCATTGGTGGAGGAGACAATACAGTAGCAACAACAAGAACAACAACACAGCGACAGGTAGTTTTACACATTGAAAAATCCCAAACACCATGACACGAGTTGTGCTTGTAGGTGGACACACAATCACAGGGACGAACAAGGAACAAAAGGTGGAAGGGGCTTGCTGGATGGGTAGGGAATGCAGATGAGAGTTGCACGGGCTGTGCTGAGGGTTGCTTGGAGATCTGGCTACTGTGTACACTAATGGGTCTAGGGATCAAGGCAACGCGAGACAAATGCAAACAGACTTTGGGCTTTTGTGTGGGCTATGTAACTCGCAGAGTGTGTGTCTGTTGTGTGTTTTTGTCTTCTCTTTTTTACATTTTTTCCATGTCTCGCAGTGAAATTACCTATCTACAGGTATCTTCAATGGGTATAAGTGACGAGAAGAAACAAAAACCCCTAGAACAATTAAATAATTCGAGAGAATAAGTAATTTTGTGCTTTATTAATCATATAAATGCACATATTTGCCTTAAAGTCGCTGTTTTATATAGTCTACTAATGTTTTAGTATAAACGATTGATCATTAGAACATTAGATAACGTAAGAGATCAGAGAACACTTTTTAGTTTTTTTTTTTTTGATATCAATAAATATAAATTATGGAGTAGTTAGAAATTATATAAGTTAAAACTAAAAATCATGGTTTTTAAAAAGTTAGATCTCATTGAGAAAACAACTCTTACTTTAGACAACGATATTTGAACGAACAAACTTAGTACTTTAAAACGGGGACCGTAAATAATGATTATTTTTTTTTTTTTAATGAAAAAATCATTTACTTATAGAGGACTTAGAAAAGAATAGATTACACCAAAATATTTAATTCGATACCATCTATGCATTTTTGGAAAGATTTTTAAAAATTCAATTTTTTCAATTTTCTTCAAAAAAGATCATTAATTTTGAGTAATTTAATAAGAATTATCCATAAAAATCTTTTTTGATCAAAAAAAATAAAAATCAAAAATAATGATTAAAAATGATTTTTATTTTTTTCGCTCAAAATAAAACTCACTTTTGAAAAACGGCTTCCATGTTAAATATTTTCAAAATATTTTTACACATCCTTAAAAAGGAGTTCAAGGACTACCACTCCATAAATTTTTTTTTTTTGCATTAGTATTAATACCAATTTTATCATTGTTTTCATTTTTCATACATTTGTCAAAAGCTAAAGCTGATGATTTTTATTTTTTTCGCTCAAAATAAAAATCATCAGCTTTAGCTTTTGACAAATGTATGAAAAATGAAACAATGATAAAATTGGTATTAATACTAATGCAAAAAAAAAAAAAATTATGGAGTGGTAGTCCTTGAACTCCTTTTTAAGGATGTGTACAAATATTTTGAAAATATTTAACATGGAAGCCGTTTTTCAAAAGTGAGTTTTATTTTGAGCGAAAAAAATAAAAATCATTTTTAATCATTATTTTTGATTTTTATTTTTTTTGATCAAAAAAGATTTTTATGGATAATTCTTATTAAATTACTCAAAATTAATGATCTTTTTTGAAGAAAATTGAAAAAAATCGAAATGTAATGATTATCAAATAAGTTTTTTAATATAACTTATAATGATTACGGTCCCTGCTTTAAAATAGTGTAAATAGTTTCTTAATTGACACAATATGAGATTAATACATAAGACTTTTAGAATAAAGTATTGGCTAAACCAAAGCCAAACTGAATATTTCGAAGCAGCCTCGGATTTAACTTATCCAACTAATCCAATAAAAAGATGTATTCTGGTCTATGAATTTGGGGTTAAACATTTTTAATTGTCTTTATTAATTTTTCAAATTAATTCAAAATATGATTAATCAATTTTTATATATTTTAAATAAAGAAATTAGACTGAAAGAGTATTGACACCTGTTTTGCCATGTTCTATTAACTTAACCCGACTAATATGTTTATGGAAATATAAATATATTGGTAATATATCAAATTTTTTTTGAAAATCTTTCTATTAATCATCATCGTCATCATGATTCTTACATCTAAAATTATCAAAGCCATTTGATAGAGTAATTGCAATACATAATAACCTGTACAGGCTATGTATATGTATGTATATTCTCTAGATTTTGTCGACTTATTTGAATCTTATCAAATCTTTGTTTTGTCCGGCTCTAGGTTCAAAATAGTCAACAGTTAATAATTGGCGTAAGCCAATCAAATGAGAAAAGATATTCGGTTTTACCAGAAAATTCCCATGGATCAAAGTGTTGCCGAGTACTCCCACGATAGGCGTACAAATATTTTTGTACAGTATTTCCAGCCCATTCCCGTTTATCTTGGGCTTTTATTCTTATTTTTTGTATTTTCCTAGTTGTTGTTGTTTTTGGGTGTTTTGCTCTTGGGCAATGCAGCAGCAATTGTTGTCGTTGTTGTTGCTGTTGTTGTTATTATTACTGACGCGTTGTTGTATTTCAATTGTTAAACAAACGTTGAAGAGGAGACCCGTAGAACAACAACATGAATACCGAACTGAACCGGACCCGGACCCGGACCTAGGCTCACTTACAAGGGGAACTTCAGGTATGCGAATCACCGATTTGGATGAATTTTGTATATGTTGTAGAATACCCCGTCATTTGAAGCTGTGTGAAATATTTCGGCGCACTATTCTATATTTTCCTTATAAATCGCGTTTAAAGCTATAGCTTCGGTGACTTATAGGTAAAACGCAGACTGGACTTCAAGCAGCTCGGAAGTGTAAGGGGTAGAGGTCCCGACTAAAGTTGAAGAAACCCTGGTTCAAACCACGCCCAAAACTAGTTAGTTTTGGATTTTCATTTCTTTGCCTTTTTAATAATTATTTTTTTAAACAGCAAAATACGTTTTTTGAATATTTGTATTTTTCGGGCAGGTTAAAAATATGATAAAGCGAATGTGAAACTCCTCAACGCATATAGAAGAAAATCTAGAAATTTCATCAAGAAAAGACCACTTGTCCACTTGTCATCCCTGATATTGAAGGGAATGCTCAAGTATGCATGGTTCGCTTCAAAGTTGATTGTGAGATGAAATGAGAGGGTAGTTTTCCAAAATTTTTATTTGGTTTGTTTCTTTCAAATTGATTAAAAAATGGTATATTTTTGGACAAAAGCATCATTTTAGCACGTTCATGGTTTTGAAAAAAAATTTGTATTTCATATTTTTATGTTGTATGTATATATATATCACAACAAAAAATGTGAGGACAGAAGTTAATTAGTGTATTTTTCGTCTATATTCGTATTTATTACATTTATGTTTTTGTAAAAGCATAGAAAATTAATTCAATCAAAAATCATCAAATTACGTATTTTGCTATTTAAAAAAATAATTAAAAAGGCAAAAAAAAAAAAATGAAAATCCAAAACTAACTAGTTTTGGGCGTGGTTTGAACCAGAGTTTCGTCAAGTTTAGCCGGGACCTCTACCCCTTACACTGCCGAGCTGCTTGAAGTCCAGTCTGCGTTTTACCTATAAGTCACCGAAGCTATAGCTTTAAACGCGATTTATAAGGAAAATATAGAATAGTGCGCCGAAATATTTCACACAGCTTCAAATGACGGGATATTCTACAACATATACAAAATTCATCCAAATCGGTGATTCGCATACCTGAAGTTCCCCTTGTTAGACATGGCCCGGGCAGCGTGTGCGTGTACGCTTCAACTCACCCATTCACCCAGGCACCCAGAGTCACCCAGAATCACCCTTCTTTCCATTTGCTTGGTGTACACTCGAGTTTCCCTGCATTTTTTTCTTTTTGTGTTTTTCTCTTTCTTTCTTTCATACTTTCGCCTCCTAGACAAATATTATTGTTTCCAACACGCCGTTATTGCATATTTGCTTTAAATATTGCTTTTTTCCCCTTCTTTTTTGTGTGTTATTGTTGTTGTTTTTGAACTGCGCCGCATAAGTGTGAATGAAATTAATGCGTTGCACGGTTTTGGTCTCGGTATCGGTACTCGAGTCCCGGGTCCCGGGTCCTCTCCTCCTCCTTTTCCTTGGATTGTGCGCGATAACCAAAAATGGGAAAAATTCTTTCAATTTTTTTCCCATATCATTTTGAATGTTTTTCTCAGCTTGTATTTTTGTTTTTCTTGTGCGCCTCTCTGGTTTATACTTTTCCATTCTACTCTATACCCTGCTGGGTTTTTCCCTCTTTCGGTATTTCACACACTCACACACACACACACACACACGGGGTGAGCAGAGACTAAACGTTATTAAATGCAGGCAAATGCCTCTTGTTGGGTTGTCCAATGGTATTTGTTGCACGATGTGGTTGTTGTTGCTGTTGCAGTGGCATAAAAGGGCAGGCAGGCAGTCAGCTCAGCTCAGCTAAGGGCATTTCGTGTAGTTTTTCTTTTTTTTTTTTTTTTCAGCTTTGAGTGCTTATTTTTGCTTATTTCGTTTTTCTCTGTTTTCTGTTGCCTACATTTCGGCGCCAAGCGCCGACTGAGTGGGTGTTAATAGTTTTTTCTCTTTTTTAACAAATTTTCTGTACGGTAAATGTAAAACAGCAGCAGCGGCAGCACAGTGGTTAAAAGTATCATTATATACATGTTTGATAAATTTACTCCAGATCTTAGACAAGCACGCACATTATGCTCGAAATTGACAAATTACAAACAAATTTCAATAAAGTTAAAACAAAATTTGCAACTTTCTTTGTCTACATTTTAAGTCACGGAATTTCAAAAGTTAACATCAAATTGTGCAAATTAAAGGAGCAATAATTTAAATGGGTTTTTCCACAAATAACTTGCAAACCATTTCTTTTACATATTTCTTATGCTTTAGAAGTTTTTGACTAATTTTTATTACATTTTCCATTTGGGTCTTTGTCATAGTTTATCTAATTTATATGTCTTTAAAGTCTTTGCTGTCTTCGCTTGTATTTTTTATGGCATTTTGTCGAATATTTCTATAGCAACCGCATGGCATAGTGAGAGTTTTGGGGTAATCCCTATTCAAAAAGTAAACACCTGTTCATTTCATGCATCATTTGGCCAGAGCTACTGAAAGTGCTGACTAATGGCCAGGCAATGCCACTAGTGGCCACGTTTCAACACCTGTTTCCAGCTGCTGTTGTTCCACTGTAAAAGGGGCCTTTACTTTGCTTTTCGGGGAGATATCTCTATCTCTCTCTTCCTCGCTTACTCATGCCCATGGCCTAATGCTAAGTAGCTTTAATGCTGCCGCAATGCCGCTTGTTGTGGGCGTGGTCTTGTGTTTTTTATGCCGCCTTAAATGCTACTAATTAATGAGGATTTAGTGAAAACTGTTTTTCCTTTTCCAGCCGACATCGCAGTGCCCCCATGTGCATTTAGTTTTTCGTCTTTTTGTGTGTAGTGGCATAAAGTATTTAGCATATAAATAGCATTTGAAATTTATCCATGTGTATATATATACATATATATTTAGATCTGTTCTGAGCATATAATTCTAGGTATTTGCTACCCCTAAAAAAAAGATATATATTACAATCTCATGGTATAAAGTCTTTGCGTGTGTGTGTGTGTAGAGTTTCGTGGGTTTTCAAGAAACAGGAAACGATCCAACAAATGTAATCAATGAAATTTTATGTGCAACAGCAACGCACACGAAAAACTGCGAAGGAAATACTCGAGGAAGGAGAAACAGAAGGAAAACTCCCAGTGGTCGGTCCGACTGTTGGTTGTACGTCCTTTTCGTGTTTTGTTTCTTGATATAATGATTTTTGGTATGGTTATTGTTAGCGTGTTTACACTCGACTCCTTTATGCTTTTATAACTTTATTTTTGCACACTCACACACACACACACACACAAAGAGACTTTTGTATGTATATACTCTCCCGGGCACTCCTGCGTCCCCCAATCCTGCCGCATCAGCAGCGTCTCTCTCCCCATTCTCAGATACAAATTACAATTGCGGCGCGTAAAGAAATTAAAAAAGGATTTCTGTGTCAGAGATTGCTGCTTTTACTTTTACCATTTGCCTTGGCATTAGCCTGTTTTTTTGTTGGTATATACATACATATATATATATATATATATATATATATTGTACATTGTATTTATTTATTTATTTATTTATACCGTTTTACCTTTCTCTCTTAACTAATGCAAATATATTTTACCTTGCTCTCTTTACAGACATTCCGTTCCGTAGCGTTCGTGCGTCCTTTTTCTGCTAATTGCTTTGTGTGTTTGTGTGTGTGTGTATGTGAGTTTTGTTATATTTTTTCATTGGAACTTTGACTAAAACAACATCAACAACAGCGCCAGCAAAAGGATCGTATCCTTCCTTGTCCAGCCAGCTCAAACGAAATCACATACAAATAACAGAAGGAGGAGAAAAAAAAGGTTTGTATTATACCTTATTTTGTATATAATATGTATTCTATTTGTGTTTACGATAGCCACTCGTCAGTGATACAAGGGACAGTGGGGGGGGGACTGATTTTGGATTTTAATTACGAGAATAAAGCCGCCTACTTTTCCTTTTGTGACAGAACCGAAAGACACGAGTTTAATTAGTGAGCCGAAAATAACAACAAGAGACCAAATACAATTTTATTTTGAAAGAATTTTTGATTAAGTTTTCATTGAATGTTTATCTAATCAAATGAGAATCATGTCCATTGTGATGGATAATTAAAGCGAATTTCAGTGAATTAGAAATTTTGTATTAAAATAAGCCTAAAAGGTCTCCAAAATTTTTCTTCATTTATAAAGATAAATATGAAAATTTTATAAGTTTCCGAAAGAAAAACAAAGTTTTCACACATTTTCATCAAAAATTTTACTAGATAATTTCTACTATTTCTAATTTCTACAGATTGTTCCCTTGGAACTTGTCTCTCTTTTAAGAGAAACATAAGCGTTTGTTAAGTATTTTCCGATTTTTAGCAATTTTATTGACAAAGTCTTGACAAGTTTTCTCAATCTTCTATTCAAATTGAAAGCAGGGAAAAATTGCAATACATTCGAGGAGTAAAATAAAAAAAGTTTACACATTTTTCACTTTTATCACAATGTAATCAAAGTTGGTATTAAAAACAAGAATATCACTTAATACATTTTTTTTTGCTAAGTTTTTCTTGCCAATTGTGTATTAGGTAAAGAGATTTCATCTTGAATGTTGGTTTCTTTAAAATAGATAGCTATTGTCTAAAACAACGAAAGCCATCAGAAAGTGGTGGGAGGATGTCGTCAGTCCTAGTAGAGTAAAGGGCGAAAACGAAAAAGTTTTCTCAAGCCAATCCAAAAAGCACCACAAATCACTTTAAACTGCAAAAGACTAACTTGTGAGTGGATGAAGTTGCTTTTTCTTTCACTCACTCGCCCACCCACACTCACTCACTCACTCACTCACCTGTACGTCCCGGCATAGTCCGGGCAGCACTTAGTAGCTTAGCCAAGCTATTAAATCTCGGCACTTGTGTATTTGCTGTTTTTTCCTCTCTCTCTCTGTGTCTCTTTCTCTCTAGAAAGCGAAAAGGAGACGAAATCGTATATCTGTAAGATATACAATCACTTAAATCGCTGAGCGGCTAATCCGCTGCCTGATATTTTTGTTGTTGTTGTTGTTGTTGTTGCTGTTGCTGCTGCTGGCGCTGAGTTTATCATACATCAAAGCAAAAGGCAAGGACCTTTAGAGAAGACGACACCAAGTCAGCAGACACTTCCTGAGACATTTGTAGCCCTTCGTATGGCAGAGGAGAATTTCACATTTGAAATGCCAAATATCGGTTTACAGGCAACCCAAAAGAGAGGAGTGGCTGTGGGGAGTGATGGTGGGGGGAACAAATCAATAAACCTCAACCTCAATGAAAACACACACCACACATAGACACACTGAAGCAGAAAGAGAGCGCCAGAAGGCATATCAAATTTTTTTTTTGTGTCGTTGTTGTCCTTCACCCGATTGATGATTGACGTCTTTTTTGCTTGAGGGGGCGGAGTTTCAGTCTGGGTTCTTTTGGGTTTGAGTTGGAGTTTCTTTCTTTCAGTCTTTATTTCTTTCTTTCGTTTATTCTTCACTGATTTGCTTTTACTTTCGATTTTGGCTTTTGTATTTTTTGGTATTTGTGCTGATTAGCCACCCAAACAGCGTTACTTTGGCTACCCCGCCCAATTGCGACCAACTTCCTCTCGCCGTCCGCCTCCGTTCATTCTTTGTATCCAGAGTAAACGAAAAAAAAAAGAAATCAAATGTTGTCATCATTGCCGGCGTCATCTAATCTCTGGAGCATGTTAATAACCCAAAGGGCCAGGGCCATCTGTCTGATTGTCCCACCAACTTCCCTTGCTATCCATTCCTCCTTTCTATTCGTCGTCATCTCTCACTGTGTGTTAGTGTATTGTCCATGTAATTTCATGCAAATATCATATTATACGACTTTCGACTGAGAATTGTACGTGTTGTGGGTATAGAAACGGCCGAAACTCACATAACAACCGACAATGAGCTAAGAGAGAGCAATACAGAGGGAGAGAGAGAAAGAGAGAGTGAGGTGGGCTTGGGGCAAGGACTACATAGAGTGGGGTCCCCTACGTAATATTTTGTCAATAGTCGTCGCCAACAATTGACAAGAAAAAGCAGCTAAAGAAGAAAAAGTGCTCCCCACGAAACATACTTTAAGCGAAGGCGGGGCTGGGGGCAGGGCGAAGCGAAGCTTTTTTGTAGGCGTGTGAAAGAGAGCAACACTCACACACACATAAATAAGCAAATAAAATGTAATAACTAAGTGAAAATGTGCAAAATGCTATGGACCCTGGTTTAATGTCCCCCTGGAGTGGACTATGGCATGGCCAAAGGAGAGAAGGAAAGTGGCAATTGGTTTGGGCCACAAACCTGCAAATGGGTTTCAATTGAAAAATTGGTCTAAAACAACTTTGTGTTAATATAAATACTATTTGTTAAAGCTAAGCATGAGTAAGGACCTTGTTTAGTTTAAGTAATAAATAGTCAAATTTATATGCCTAGAGAGTGAGAAAAAGGTTGCTGGTCCTTGAGAAAAGGGTCACGAATGTGTACATATTAGATATCCTAGAATAGCCTTTTCCCCACTGATATTTATGTGATAAAAGTTTCTGGAAATCATTGAAAAACGAATCATACTTGATGTCAATTTGTAAAAACTTTGCTTCGGATTACAAAAATCAGCGCTAAGAACTAAAATTTCAATTTACATGTTTTCTCAAAAGCAAACTTTTTTCTTAAAAAGTTTTTGCTCACATAATTCCACTTTTTGCGCACTTTTTTCTCCGTCTTTCCATTTATTGTACTGGAATCCGTACCTTATATCCTATATATACCAGTGTACATATATCATCAAAGCAATAGCAACTGCTTATGGTCCTTCTTAGTATATGTATGAGTTGAACTTAAGCTTACTAGTTAGCTATGCCATTTGCCACAACCCTCACAGTAGTACTTAGTGCAGTGGCAACCATCAGAAGCAGCCACCTATCATTCGCGCTCCACACACACACACACACATGAGTGACCTCCTCTTTCACCTACCTCTTCACCCACCTCGTACAGTGCATTTCCCTTATGCATTGGTGGGTTTTGTGCGCTATCTACCAAGCGCCACGCTTTTGCAGCTAAACAATGAAGAACTAATCCACAGAGCATACAAAAGAATAGCTATAAAACTAGTGGGAGTGGAATGAGGGAGTTCGTGGGAGTGAACGAAGGGTACGAGGAGATATACATGTGGGCGAGTGTTTGTATAAGGCCACTTTATGGCTGCCCTTTTGCAACAATTGTGCAGAGCTGCATTCAATCAACAAAACTTTTAAAGCGCAGTTACAAAACTCAAACACACTGGGAGAAACAGCAGAAATAGGATAGCAGATACATAGAAACAGAGAACGAATGAACAAATGAAAGAAAGAGAAGATGAAAGATACGTGATGGCAATGACTGGACGAGAAATTGCACAACAGCCAACTAAAACTACACAAACTACAGCAACTACATCATCACCAGGCAGCAGCAGCAGCGTTTAATTATGACAATCAATACTCGGGCAAACATAGTCACTCACCATGGCAATAGAGATAGATAAAGTGAGAGAGGGAAGGAGATTTTATTGCTCATCTGAGCTGCTGGGGGAACCCACTAGAACGGACTAGTGCAAATAAAACTTGATTAAATTCCATTGGCGGTTCCAATTTCGCACAATTGAGGTTGAGGCGTTTGACCAGATAAATTCAAAGAGGACATATAGTCGTCGCGTCGTCATCATTGCCAACTGGCCAGCCAGGCTTCCAGCAAGCCAACCTGACCCGGACTGGGCTAAATTGGCCTGGTCTTGGTCGGCCTCATCGCATATTACAACAATCAAACATAACCTAATTAGACCTGGGCTCCTCTATGTGGTTGCTTTTTATACTCTAACACGATGTTTGCTGCAATGCTTTAAGATCACAAACAAAACCAGTTCGAAATTGTATGTTCTAAACGAATAGGCAGTAATACTTTACATACATTCGTAGTAGAAATATTTTACATTACAGTTTTGACATTTCTTTAACAAAGTTTTAAAGTTTTTTCTAATGAAAATACATATTCTTATTTTGCCTAGACTCAACAAAAAGTTAGATAGGTACTTAAAGGTAAACAGAATGTTATGTAAAAAGCATAAAGATTAGGAATAATAATAGTAATAAGAAGCAGATGCCTTTCTTATTATAAAGGAAACAATTTTGTTTTTCTAAAAATAAGCAGCCACACTATTTTTGTTTAGAGTTCACTAAACAAATAAAACAGGTAATGAATTGTTTTGTGTCATCTTAACTCTTCAAATATTTGTTACGAATTTATCAAGTATTCTATAAGTCGTTTAAGATTTTATATTGTGTGCCTATACATACATAGGAAGTTGTTGGTGTTGCATTGTGAGGCGCTGACGGCAATGTTGGTGGTCGTAATTGTATGGTCTTTGTCTTAGCATCTGTGTGTATGTGTGTGTGTGTGTGTGTGTTTGTGAATGGCACTGTGTGTAACTATGTGTGTGTGTGTTTGTCCAGTCTTCAATTAACATGTGCGGCGAGCACTTTCTTTGACCAGGACACACGCAAAGCACAGTAGACCTACATCATAATGTAAATACATCAAGAGTATTTACACTGTATTAATATGAGTGTGTGCGTGTGTATGTGTGTGTGCCATTCTCTCTATCCATCCCTCTCTTACTCTCATCTGAAGTGCCGACAATCAAACACACACTCAAAGATTAATCCTGACACTCACTTGCAAACTAATTACATGACTCTTAGGCAACGCCCACACTACGAAACAGTGCTCCTATGGCCCACCCAATCCGACTCCATCTGGCTGCAGCCTTTAGGGCATATCCTAAATGAAGCAACCCGAATGAACGTTGGGGCCCATAATCAGGTTGGTTTGCTATTGCATGTAAACATCAATTGAATGCAACATTTGATTGGCAATAATTGAAAATAGTTGTTGAGTATTAAGAGAGAGAATGTGTGAGAGAGAGAGAGGTGGTGGAGTAGGGGAAACATGAAAAGCAAAAGGAAGAGGATGAGAAGAATGTGGGTTGTGCCCGCCTCTTTTATATTGAATGTTGCCATGACGACGCTCTTCTCTCTCTCTCCCTCTGTGTGTGTATTTTATTAAATTTACACCCACCCAGAGACTCTTCTTACCCCCCACATACACCCCCAACTGTCCCAACTGCCACTCAATGCCATTGTCATCATCAACTTGAGGCTCATGAAGAGCATCTTGTGCCTGGGCTTGACCATTGCTCTTGGGCAAGCAGCAATAAATGTGTAATGATAGCAGCCACTATAAATGAACCCCGCACCCCTCCAAACCATATTACGCTTCTCTTTCTTTTATTTTTTACATGCAATTTCATTTAACTGCTGCGAAAAAACAAATGAAACGAAGGCAACGCGGCTGGCTCAGCTCCAGATACAGATACAGCTACAGATACCCAAATGGATGATGCGTCTCGTTTTATTTACATTGCCTTCTCTACGTCTTGCTTTTGCCCTCTGTCCTCCTATACTCGTCCATTCACTTGGTCATTTGTTTATTTCATCTTTTGTAAACTGTCATTACTTTGTCATGGCCAATCCCAGGACCAATTGTCCAAGTGGCAGCAAATGTTTAACGCTTTTCACACGAATGTTTAACCAGAGAGAGTAGTCCGAAGTCCCAAGCTGATGCTGTGTTTGCGATTTTCCAGGTTTTAAGGTTATGATAAATTGACAGCTCTTATCTAGCATTATGCTTTAGGCTTCTTTTTCACATTCGTTGTATTCCCTTCACTCTCATTTCATTCTTTCTTTGTCGTCTTCTTCTTTATTTTGGTTTAATGGCGGATTAGTTGTGTTTACTTTTAGTTATGCACAAAATGCAGAACGACAGAACAACACCAAATGAGACCCAACTTAGCAAAAGAAACGAGCGAAAAAATAAAACTGGAAAACAAGATGTTAAACTGCGAATATTTAAGGGTTTTTATCATATCCTTTATCCAAGATTATAATATGAAATACCAACTGGTGTTTGCCACAGAGAAGAGTATTCTTTGGTTAAAAGAAAGATACTATACCCTTTTTGTGTTGGCCAAGTTACTAACTGAGATAAACCTATGCTAAGCCACCTCAAAGACAAATGTCAAATTAATTAATCAATATTTCTCCCCCTTTTTGCCACTCATCAACTATTGGTCCATCCATCTGCTGGTGTTTGATCATCTCTCTATATAATCCTGCACTTATTGAGGCATTTCATTATTATGTCCTAACATAAACCTCTCAAATCACATCATGAATTCAAAAGTTAAACATATAATTAAAAGCACTTCAAGTGCCAACATCGGGTAAATAAATAAAAGTAGCAGTAACCACAAAAAAAAAACAAAAAAAATTTGCCATGTTTATCCAATAAAATCCCACAAAAGTATCTGTCTGTCTATATGTATATTCCTTTCTCTCTCTTTCTCTGGGGTTCCCTCGTATCTGGGAATCTCTGCGTTTTGTGTGTGTGTGTGTCTCGTGCATATTGTGTGTATGGATATTAATCGCATTACTTATTAAATCAATTAAAAACTTTTTCAAGCGCATAAATAACAACATTTGTTGCAAATGAAATGCATAAAACAGTAACAACAACAAAAACTCTTATAATCTTTTATTGTTGTCTGTGCATCAGTTTCTCTCGCTATCCCTCTCACTCACTGGGGCTGTCTGTCTGCCGTCTGTGTGCGTCTCTTCAACATTTTTGATGTAATTATTCACACTGCAATTATACGAATGATGGCAAAAAGTTTTACGCCAGCATTTGCTTTATGTTTGTCCTTGTTGCTATTGCACCATAATCTGCAATGAAAACACACAGCACTCAAACACACACACACACACACACGCACGCACACCAAGTTGTTGCATATTATTATTATGTGAAATCATATCAAAGGATTGCCATGCCAACACATAACATTGCATAATGTCATAAAGAGAGGGAGAGAGAGTGCAGACAAAGAACAACAACAAGATGAACACGATTATATCATATCGTCATTATATCATGAACTGAACAACCAGCTGACAGACATTTGTTGCCTTCTTTTTTGTGTTGTTGTTGCTATTCCTCACAAAAAGCAGAAAAATTACACAAATATCTACATAAATGAGATTCTGCAAATGTATCTATAAACTAGGACATTATATTTCTTTTCACTCCATGCGATTCGACTATATTCCTACCTCTTGTAAACGACAACAAAGAAGAACAAATTATGGAATTAATTACCTAAAAGTAAAGAAATTCGTTTATGTTGCACTGCTGACTTGAATCGTTAACAGATTCGTTTCATAGAGTGTAAAAAGGAACAAGAGTTCCTATCGTTGTTCCAATCTATGGTGTTTGAGTGAAACTCTTATATTTACCTTGAAGTTATTAGCAACCAAAGTCCTTTCAATACTGCCTATTATGCAATACATTTCTTCTATTCTCTGCTAAATAGCAATCCTATGCTGACTAGTAAGAAGAAGTTTCTTGGTAGTATCCCTAATTGTAGGTCTATGAGTTGTTTGGACGATTTTTCACCAAGAAATTTATATTTAAGACTCTTTTTCGAATATGTGTTTACTCTTCCTACTGCAACACCAAAAAAGTTACAAAAATTGAAATCAATTTGACTGATTCCAATTTACTACCATACCTTGAAATATTCTTTCAAGTTTGCAAGTAATATGCACTAAAACACCCATTAGATAAGCCCTAAACGAAATGTCGAAATTCATTTGGATGAATTGCCTTAACAGTCTCGGCACACATATAGACGTATTCGTTCCATAATGAAATGCATTCAAATGCTTTAAGCCGAAGCCGACTAACTACCTATACTCATACACATAGCTCTTGAGCTCGTAGAGCAGCTCAATCTCATATCAGTCCATGCCATGCCAACTCTTAGTCACTCATCCATCTATTCATCTCCTGAGTTTCGAGTCCCGAGGAGTCCCTTCATCTTGTCTTTTACTCTCTGACTGCTATGGCTGTTGCTCAATTCTTGTGCTGTCTCTGTCTAACATTATTGTCGTAAGCCTTGAAGGGGAAACGTTTAATTAAAAACATTTTGTATACACATTTGCTTCCTTTTTAGCCAGATTCCGACGACTCGGAGTCAAATTCAGATTCTGATTCAGTTGTGTGTTATTGCGAATCCGTTTTGCAATTGCTGTTGTTGCTGCTGTTGTGGATGTTGCTGCTGCTGCTGCTGTTGCTGTTGCTGTTGCTGTTGCTTCTCGTTGTTAATGATATCACCATCACCCAAATCGTTGGTTGTCTGTGCTACTTGTTCGTTCGTTCGTTTGGTTGCTGTGTTAATGATATTTAATGATGATGCTATGACTGTTATCCCCCCAGCCATACGCTTCTCCCCACCCCTTCAGTTTTTGGCAAAAAAAAAAAAAAATTCACTCATCTCTGACATTTGTGTGTGCTTGTTTCTGCCGCCGCTTCTTGCCGCCTGCTGCTGCATGCACATGGAAAATTGTTTGTCTATGCGGCACATTATTTGATTTTCAGTCAGTCAGTCTGAGGGGGCCCGATGCTGCTGGTTTTAATATTGCAGCCGAAAAACCTAGGAAATTTTGTTTGGCTTTGCCATGGCTGACTTCTGGTGGATGAGTGGTTAAGCGCGACGGGTGAGGGGAAAATCCCAACAGTTATTGCCATGACTTTGGGCTTTTGGCCACAATCATTATCAGCTCTTTTTTTGTTTCTGTCGAATTCTCTTTTAGGTTTCGGTGTGTAAATTCGAAAATTCAAAGAGATTTATTAATTCCTCTTATAGAGTGGCTTAGAGAGATAGAGAAACAGAGGGATAAAGAAATGAGAAGATTTCGTATTGTGGTAATAATGCATCTTTCCGTAAGAAAACACTGCAATTTTGGCACTAATGAGTTTTGATTTACCATCATTTTGGGGAGCATTCTGCAAAAATCTGCAGTTTGAGCTAAAAGAAAAATCAAACAAAATTAAAATGCTTAAGGAATCTTTATAATTTCCCCAAAGTAGTTTTCTCATTTTCATTTTGGGGTTGTATATTTACTTAGAAGAACTTAATTGTTTAACGGGTGGTGAGACATTTCCTGTCGTTTTTCATTTTTGCGCATTTTTCGGGTTAACGAAGGGAAAAATGTTCAAAAGCCAAAAAGAAGCTTATTTGGCCATTTGACAGTGTTGCCATAGTAAGAATACGCTCCATTTAGTTTACACTCGCTTAATTTCGGGAATCCTTTCGAATAATCCCTAATGCCTTCAATGAGTCATGATATCTATAATTTAGTTTCTTGAATACTTTAATTCCTCTGCCGAGGACACCCTGTGCCGTCTGTTCGTATTTAAGCCCTGTTGTGGATCAACTCTTGCTTAATTATACTCATTTCCCCTTGATAGACCCACACCCACACTACCTCACTCCCCCTCACATTGTTTCATATGAGTGATATAAATAGCTTTTGCCAAAAATTGACACAATCAACTATAGCTCTAATTTATGCATACGACGAGTACTCGTCGCTTTGTCTCTCTCTTTGTCTCTTCATTTATGGGGGAACATGTTCATGTTTAATGTATATCTAACTCACTCTTACTCGTCCCTTTAGCCCTCTCACTCCATCTGACCATCTATTTGATGAAGTTTATTTAATATGCGTGCGGCATCAAAGTTTCTGATGATTATTTCGGCAAGCAAAGTGAGGTGATGGAAGACAGGAGACAGGAGCGCCTCAATCGATCTGCGTGCCTGCCTGGTGTGTGTCTGGTAGACACGCCCACAGTTCCCTGCATACAAAAATAACCAATATTGATTTGTCATGGTGTATGCTTATGGAATGGAACGGACTAAAATGGAATGGGAATGAGTGACGAAGAAGGTTCGCCTGGATGGCTGGCAGGCGGGCTGGCAGTCTGTCAACACTGTGCATATGCCGAGTATATGAAACTTGCCTGTCTGTCTCCCTGTCTGCTTCTCCTTTTTTGGTGGCAACTGCTTTTAATGATTTTGGTTGCAGCTTTTCAACCAACCAACAATGTGAATAGACTCCCCCTCAACATCTCCACCCCAAAGTCTCTTTCTATTTGTTGTGCGTTCTGAATTTATCAACATTTCGATACAGTTCCAGTTACATTTTAAATACAAATACTCGGCAAAATCAATTCAAATCTATTTCCATCACAAGAATCAAAATGTAAATTTAAATTGCATTCAATGTTAGCCTAGTCATGTTTGACTTTACTTGAACTAAACGTTCATTGAAATCAACATCTCAAATATATACATTTCGCTTTCATTCAAATAAAGTGAAATGAAATGTAGAGTCGTTTTTTTTTTTGTTTTGAATATGGCCAATTTGGCTTAATTTTTCCATTCATTTCTGATGTAATTATTTGGCAGTTTCTTTAAAACGATCAACAATGATTTAAAACTGTGTAAATCAGAATATATTCAAAACTTCGGTTGCTCCGAGTATTCATATTTGAATACTTAAATTTCAAGTACTTGAATGAGTACTCAAAGACCTTCAACATCAAAAATGTGTGATCCATTTAATCATAAACATAGAATACTTTAAGTATTTACAGTTTTTTAAGTACTAAGACCTCAGCACCTGTATTCATTTAATGCAATTGCATAATGCAGTCTTACTCATTCGATTCATTACCTAACATTCTTTTCAAATTTATAACACTTGATTTGGCAATTCATACGTTTAACCGAGCTACGTATGTATGTTTTGACGTTTGAGATGAAGATATATTCATACTCATTCATTCATTTAAATGTCCTTTGAAATGAAATTCAAAACGAGTTTTAAACGAATTATGTATTTTATGAGATTTGAAATGTTGCATACCTAATAATCATTGAATGTGATTTTGATTAGGATTAGGTCCATAATCGAGAGTTTTATTGCAGTGAGTTTTATTCCATGGACTTTAAATGGACTTTATTCTATATGTCTATATATCTATAATCAATATTAAAACGATACTTTGAGCATTACTTTGTAATTACTTAGGCTTTAAAAACCTTTTTCTTTGAAGCAATTTCTCCTAGAGATAGTTGAATTCGGGAACTCCCTGTTTGCAAAGCATATATGTATAGTGTGTCTGAGTGTGTGTGTGTGTGTGTGTCTCTATGTGTTGGGTTTTAATAATTTGCTTTGTTTGCCAAACTTTTGTGTGGCAAAAAGCCGCTGGCAGACAACCACCGAAAAAGCATCCCAAACTTTCCCACTCCAATTTCTACTTTACTACTCACTCGCACTGAGTCTAGCTGTCTTTGTCTGACTCTTTTGTGTAAGTGCATTATAATGTTGATTATGCAGATTTATTGTTATCTACATACAAACACTATATACTAACGGTATACATACATATATGTATATAGTTGATATTTTGGGCTGGCCATTGTATGATTCATACTTAGTTCCATGTGGCATGCTTCAATAGTCTCTGAGCCGCTTAGGCACGCTTGATAGGGCTGATTGCTCTGTCCCCCTCCCACCTCTCCCACACACACACACACACACTCAAAAATTTTCTATAATGCACATTCTGTGCACAATTGAAATTTATAATTAGTAGCTAGCCAGAGCAGTATTCAGTCTCTTACCCATGAAAATATGATTAATACTTCCCGAAGTTATTTGTTATTAGATTACATATATATAATATATATGTATATATGTGTGTGTGTATATATCTATAGAGGAGGAAAGTAGGTCTGGCGGCATACAGGGTGTGCATGGATCTCTATTTCTCTGGGGTCTGAGGGCTAGAGTTTTGAGTTCGGGGTTCGGGTTCGAGGTTTCTTCTATGCATTGTGCGTTTTGGGTTCTATTGTTTGGAGCTCTGCATTGTTTCCTCTGCTTTGTTCTACACTTCACCCAATCTTTCTTTCCTTCGTTCCCCCGCTCTCTCTCTCTCTCTATCTCTGTCTCTGATAACAGTCTTTTTTTTTTTTGGGTGGGAAGCCAAACTTCAAATTGAAAACTTTAATTAGAATTATTGTTATTGCTGCCTTTGCTGTTGTTGTTGTTGTTGTTTTTGGTGGCTGCTGCCATTGTCAATGACTTGTCCGGTCCTCCTCTAAGTGCCCAGACCAAACTCTAGCTCAAGCTCACCTCAGTCTCATTCCACGGACTCCCTACACAAAAAGTTGACGCAAAACTTTGCCTCAGGAACTTGACGCGTGTTCAACATACTTGAGCGCCTCCAAGGAAGGTGGCGGTGATGAAGACGGGGGGCGGGGTTGCCAGGGTGACTCCGTGTGGTCGACGGCTTGGCGTGGCAAGTGCACTTTTAATAAGTTTCAAAGTTTTGTTCGGAAATCAGTTAGCCGCTTAGAACTTGCCGTTCCCAAACGAGACAAAAAAAAATAAAACAGAATGAAATATTCTGCTCGGTGTGTGTGTTGTGTGTGTGTGTTTCTTTTTATCAATCATGCAATTTAGAACTTGTTTTTGTTGCTATAACTATGTACTTCCTGCTTAATTGTCAATTAGTGGACACATTTATCTGCACTGTCCCCATACCTCTCCTCTATGTGCCTAACCAATCAGCCGCAGCGGGTTTCATACTAACAATAGAGAAAATGAAAAACGAAAAATAATAAAATACCAAACAAAATTGTTTAAAACCAATCAATTTATTTATTTCACATTGGAATTGGTCAGCCTGCCCGGGTCGGTCGGTCCATCGATCCTACACATATTTTGCACTTGGCGGCCCCTGAACCCCATAACCATTAATTAGATTTGGCCACAAATTAGTGGAAGATACAAGATACATAATGATCAGATACACATTCATTCAAATATGGACTATATTGTGGATAGCTGATGGTGTTGGTGTTGGAGGGATTTTTACTCTATTGCCATGATTATTAAAAATGATTTTCATTCTAATTTATAATGATATGGTTTTGCACATTGTGGTTGGCATTTTTATTACAGAGGAATTATGAATACATATGTACATACATTTACTCGTTCACATATCGTGTGATTTTTGTGGCTAACAAACTATAATTAAATTGAATAATATTTCTATGGCTATTGATTTCGAAAGTCGTTAAACATTTGAACAGTTTTACAAAACTCTTGACTGCTTTAAATAATAATTTTCCATTCTTTTAAATACTTTCTTTCCATGTTCTATTGTTATTGCTTTTCATCTAACTTGTCTTTATATGAATAATTCGATTAATTGAAGGTGGAATTTTTGATTATTCTGTGACAAATCATTCATTGTATGTATGTGTGTATGTGTCTGTCCAATTGGTGATTGACAATGGTCACTTTTTTGGAATCAATCCACGGGTCTGACTCTAACTAGAGCATGCAACCCAACGCATAGTATCTCTTATTTACAATCGATCATTTATCAATAACGACCACAGAAAAGCAAGAGACCGACCTTATGCCACACATTTGGTCTGTTTTTTATTATGTTTTTCAATGGGAGGCAACCGGAGCATATAAATATAAATTGAAAGGCTCTTAAATTGAAAGCATATTGCCATATTGTTCTAATTGCTGTCATTTGTTAAGCTTCCCTTTCGAACGTCGGAACTCAACTGAAATGCGTGTGTCGTTATTTTGAAATCAGCTGGCACATTTTGAGGGCCCTAATTGATATTAAATAACTCAAAACACACACGCACACACCACACACACACACACATTAAACACAACAACAACAACAACCTGTTACGCAAAAACAAATTTGTCGGCTTGGTTTTTATTTTATTTCTTTCGTTTTTTGTTTAATAAATGCAAAGCCATAAATAAACTGACGCCCAGGTGGTTGAGGGTGGGGGGTAGGCAGAGGGAGAAAGAAAAAAACGCAAATTAATAAAGAACCCAAATAACAAAAACCAAAACAAAAAGCACCAACCACCAGTGAAACAGAGACACACTGAGACAGTGAGAAAAAGATAAAGAGAAAAGTGGATTCCTTTGTTGTAAATGCGCTGCCAAAACAATTTCTCAAATTTCTCAAACGTTTATCATACAAAGTTGCTTTTTTTATTTTGCCTTTCCGCCATATTTTATATATTATTTACGCATATTGCTATGCCCATTTTTAAGGTTATTTTGTTTCAGATTTGGTTTTGGTTTTGGTATTTTTTTTTTTTTTGTCTGTGACTAATTAAGCAATTTTGTAAGCCAATCTCCGATTCTCTCAATTCGCCGACCCATAAAAAAGATTCACTAATTATTTATGGCTTTAATGATTATTTTTTTCTTTTTTAGCTTTTGTTGAGATATTCATTTTTTTAATGGCCACACAATTTTTATTTTATTACCTTCATTCCCGAACGATTTTTCTTCCTTTTGTTTCTTATCAATCTTTTAAGCACCTTTTGGACAAGACCAAGACTTAAAACCGAAAGCAACTCAAAAATTCAACAGGCAAATCATCTTATAAATCTACAAGATGCAGAATGTGGAACTCTTATGCTATGGATGGTGACACATTAACGATCCCAAAGCCATGTAATTTTGCCTTTTGCGAATCTTTTAAAGTCACAATAAATTCCTTTTTGACGTTGCATTCTTCTTCAAATCCTTCAACTCACTAAAGATAACATAAATGGGTCCCAGAATTTGCTCATCTCAACTGAAAGATGTTGCTATAGATTGCAATTTCAATAATATATAACCTCACTTCTTATTTTCTTTAACAAAACATAATTTTTTATGAATTTCGTAAACTCTTTATATCATTTACCTTCTTTTTACATACATACATGTATGTATGTTAATTTTGAAATTCCATAATCAAGTATGGGTTGAAATCAATTATCAAGTAAATTTTGGACTCAATATTCTCTTTTATCCAATTGTAGCTATGTCTATTGTATTATAGATAGTATTATTAAATTTGTTCGCTGTTTTTGTTTTCAAAAAAATATTCTATTATGTATATCAAATTAAAATAAGACAGGTTTCATTATAAAATCTTCTTTTTACATCATTTTTTGTTTGTCAGTCTTTTGAACTCTTTAGTCAATTAATTTTTTCTTAAGTTTTTTACTGAAGAATTTTCAATTTCGTATATTTTTTAAAGCATATTCCATCTATACTCAGTTCCATTCATTAATTTTACCCTTTCAATAAGAGTCTATTAATTCAAATCTCTGTCGTTTAGTCAAAACATTTGTTATTATTAAACTGAGTTGATTTGATTAACAAAATAATTAGTTTGCAACTTGTTCTAGTCTCTAATCGAGCTTTTTGAAATTTGTAGATCAGCGCCAACTTCTCCTTATAAAAGATCGCAGATTATTTGCCATGAAGAGTATTCAAAGGTCGTCGCGGACAAACTTATTTCTTGTTTTTTATTAATATGGGAGTTGATTTTTTTGTTTTATTTTTTTGTTTTAGCATCTTCTGATGCCTGCTGTCTTTTGACTTGTCTTCTACTTCTTTACCGGCTTTCATCTGGTCTCCCTTGATGCGTTCTTCTTCCTCTGCGCTCGAATCTATAAGTGCGTAATTTACTTAAGCTGCTTTTGGCTTAATATGCGCATTTTAATAGATTTGTTCCACTATCGTCAAGGCAATAAATTATAAAATGCTGCTCTCTGGCTGACTAGAGACCCAATGCCGGACCATTATTATTATGGTCGAAAGAGAGGCCCTCAAATCGTTAGCCAAGTTCCAATGCAGTCGGCAGCCTTGGCACTTGACTGTGCCTCCTCTAGCTATCTGACTAACCTACCTACCTGCCTACTTTTCTTTGGACCTGGCCGAGAACTGAACTGTGTTGCACTGTGAAAGCTTTTCAACTGCGGCTGAGTGCCTCTAAGATGCAACTAATGATAACGGAAGAGAAGTTGGGGCTGCAGCTGGAGCTAGAGCCTCGATTAAGCTGCTTACCTGTACCTCTCTACATTTTCTGGGGGTGTGTGAGCTAGTCAAGCTTTTTGGGTGTAGCTGCCGCTTCAGCGAGGTCGTCATCAGAGCTGGCAACTGACAGCTCAATGGCCCCATCCAGGTAAATGTGTCTACGTGTGTGTGTGTGGGTTGAGTTTGTTTTGTGTCAGTTTTACAGTTGGTGCTCCATTCATAATTATCATTGGGCGGCCTGGCCTAGCCTCAGTTTGCCACATATGTAGAGGAGAAAGAGTCATATCTGTGTGAGTTCAAGAAGAAGGTGGAGATCATCGTTGCGCTTTTTCACGCTTTGGCGGCTCATTAAAAGCGCACCGCGCCGCATTTGGTTTTTGTATTACCTCCTGGGCCACGCCCTCTTTTTATTTTTTTCTTTTTTTTTTTTTTGTTCGTCTTTATGCATTAACACTCTCCCAGCTCTCACAGCTCTCCCATCTGAGAACAAGTGGGCGTGCAGCGGTTTTTGGGTTGAATATTTTTGGATATGAGTATACGAGCTTAGCTCTTGTTCGAAGTCTCCCCTTAGGTTATAAATTATGTTTGCCATGCACAAGATTGATAGTTCTCCATAGGCTGAAAGAGCCTGCAACAGCGAAATGCCGTTAGTTTTGGCACACACCAACCAAATGTCATCCTGCTGCCTGCCCACACCTGTCAGAACCCGCCCCCACCCACCGCCCCTTGTATGTCTTGTGACCCAGTTAGTTTGCGGTGCCTTTAATTAGCATATGCGAGTAAGGTTCGCACTCACTGTTAACCTCATCACATCTCTCCCAACTATGCGATAATTTGCATGGATGCTGGCACTTTGGTCCTTTTTGAATATTCCTTCAATAACATTCCGTGGCTAGCCAAAAGGCTGCATAACGGATGACATAGCACTGGGTAGGCTGTTCCAGGCATATATAATTACCACTTTGATCTGAACATGGTGACCATCAATATCAGATATCAACAATATCTCAGCTGAAAAGACATTCAGACATTTACGTCTAAACTCTGAGTATAATAATAGATAGATTAAATTACTTTCTAATTGTGTGAACTTTACTTGCATTACTACAATCTAAAATGGAACACAAAATGATTAAGAATTGACATAAAGACATAAATAAAAATTTCAAATTCTAAAATCAATTTCTGTTTCTTCTTATTCTCCTCTTTTGCCTCATTCTATTCCATTCTGTTGTGTTGTTTCTTAAATCTTGTTGTTCTTATTGTTCGAATTTAAGCTGCATTCTTGTTGCATGTTTATGATAATGTTGTTGTTGTTGTTGTTGCTGCTGCTGCAGCATATGTCCAAGTTAATACCCCTCTATTCAGCTAAAACCCATCAGCTTTACGACAAGGTAAAGTGCAATTCGCTACAGCACTTTTGGTGGCCCTCCGTCAATCGGAATTTTTTTGTATTTTTGTTTTGAGAAGGAGGAGATTGTAAGCCAAACCACTTCAATTTCAATGTAATCTCTTTAAATGTGAACACGGCAACAGCAACAGCAATAAATAACAAAGCTTCTCTTCAATCAAACTCAGAAGTTTACTTTTTGACACACAACAACAGCAGCACATATAGGATAGAAATACATAAGTACATACGTATATATTTTTATTTGTATAGATAGAAAAGTAAAAAGAAAAGACTTAAATGAGTTTCAATTTCGAGCACCCTTCCAAAAGACTGAGTGAGTTGGTTGTGTACAGTTAAAAAATTGTATAAATAAATCTATTAGATGCCGCTACACTTTATTTGATTTCATTATAAACATTTTCAATTTCAATTCAGTCTCTCCTCTCTCTCCGTTTCTCCTTTGGGTTGACACGAGCCAGAAGAGAGAGGGCGACAGTTTTGCTGCCTTTTTTTATTACATTTTTCCACTTCTTTTTTTTGGTTGTTGTTGTGTCGTACAATCAAACATTGATGTCAGAATTTAATATGCTGTATAAATCGGTTTGAGCCATTGACACATTCATGCGTTCATATTCGTAGAATCCAGCTACATGACCGTAGCTACATACATCTCCTCCTGCACCTCCTTCTTCTCCACTTTCAACTGCTCCCACTCCGCCCCGCCGTCTATTTTGCTTCAACCAACTGTATTTGTATGGAAAAAATATTTATATTTACACACGCAATACTCATACACTGAGGCACAAGTTCTCTTATATTTATATACATATGCATACCCTATAATTATAAAGAGTGAATAGGACATACTAAAGTATTGGAAATTAAGAGTCATCATGCTCGAAATTCGAACGATTTCTCAAGCTTTTTGAAGGATTTCCAAACTGTCTCTCTGCTAAGATTTAGAAAGAATGAAGAAAACCACCAAAGGAAAAGTAAACTATGAAGAGGATTGTATATCCTATAAATAGTTTGACTCCAGGATGCTTATTTCTTCCTAACCAACTTCGTCTCGTTACAAGCCAATTTGGGACTCTAAGGAACACTGATTGGCCTAATTTCTTAACTTCCAATTTTGTGCAGTGTAAAAGTGCTGGAGCAACTCTCCGGGGTTATGTCTGTTAACCATATCTTTTGAAAGAGTATCTCGTGGTCGTACATTCCACTTAACTAACAGAATTTTCATCTTTTATTTTCTTGTTTTGTTATTGTATATTCTGTACACTTTTCTTTATTTCTTTGTTTTGTTGAAATAAAAAAAAAATATAAAAAAAAAGAAAAAGTTGTTCACTCTTATTGCTTTTCGAAGCTTTTCCATGGTTCACATTTCATTTATTTTCACTTGAATGTGTGTGTGTGTGTATGCACTTCACAACTTAATACACTTTATTATTGAAAATATTTTTTATTACAAGTGGGTTTCGGTTTGGATCGGGTTGGTTTGGGTTGGGTCTAAGGGAGGGGCTGTTGCTTTATAAAGGGCTTCCCAGAATTTGGCCCTGACACGGAGCATGGAGTCACAGAGACAGAGAAAGAAAGAGATACATGCCTTTATTGTTGTTGTTGTTAAAGCGCATTGATTTGCTGCACTCGTTCCATGAAATACAAATACAAATAGTCTCTCCCTTCCTCTCCCTCTCTTTCTATGTATACCCTGTGCTGCCTGCCCCTCTGGCTACACCTCATCTGCTGTAGCAATCTTTTATGTGTATAAAAAATGTATTTTATTTTTTATTTTTATATATTCATGTTGCATGTTGCTGACTTTTGAAGTTTTTTTACTTTTGGCAATCGGAACTTTTGTTTCGTATGTGGCTAGAGGGCGTATAAGGGGGAGAGAGAGAGAAAGAGAGAGGTCGAGAAATGGAAGGAGATTTGTGGTGGAAGGGGGGATGAATTGAGGAAACCAGAGAGAGGTTATAACAATTTGTTTACTTTAATTTACATTATTTTTTTTTATTTTCTTGTATTTCTTTTCTTTTATTTTTGGGTATTTTATGCAAATTTCATTCTTTTGCTTGAACTTTTTTCTTTTCTTTAATGAACTACTTTTTTTTCTGTTCTTGTTGGTGTGTGTGTGTGTGTGTGTGTGTGTGTGTGCCTGTGTGGCGTCTCCTTCTACCCCCTGTTCATCTGATTATTTATGTATTTCTCGCTTACTCTTGAAAGCTGAATTCAATTAGGCGTATGCCACGGCTTCCCCCTCGATCTCACTCCACCTCCTTTGCCATTGAGTTTATTTATATGGAGCCCGGTCTCATTTGCAAAACTTTTCTCTATATAAAAAGATTTTGCTCCACCTCCTTCGCCCTGTTCGGTTGCCTCCGTTCTGGTCTGGTTTGCTCTGTGTGTGTCAGTTTGATAAATGATATCAATTTCTTATAAACTCACTCACTCACTCACTCTTTCACTCACTGACTCACACGCAGAAGGCAGACAGAGATAGACTATGAAAGAAAGAGAGGAGGAGAACCGCACTATATAGGCATCAAAAGTTTGTTGTAGAATGTTTTGTTTGTGTGCTTTGTTTGTCTGTTTGTCTCAACTGTTACTTGGCCAAAAAACAAAAAAAAAAGCTGCCATCATTTTGCCAATTTGACACTTTTAGCGGGAAGTGTGCGAGAACGCGCGCGAGTGTGTGTGTGTGCGCGTGTGTGTGTTTGTGTGCTAAGGCACTTGAATTTCAAATTTAGCCTTCAATGCCTTGACAGTTGAGCATATGAATTTTTAATGTCGACTCTTTTCAAGTGGAAAGGACTGTGGAGGGTCGGTCGACTGGTAAGAGGTAGGCAGGAGTTGGCGGTGGAAGGACAGAGGGGAAATTCAAATTTATCAATATGGTAATCGGTTAAGAGCTAAACGACAAACGAGAAAACAAAACAAAAAGAGAGAAATTTCAAGAGATTTGCCAGATACGAAAAAAGTGACTTAATATGCATATGGAGAATTTGATTGGAAAGTGATTTAAAGTTATCGCTAATGAAATCGGTATACCCAGGATATAATCAGTTATCAATGAAGCGATTTCTAATTCAAACAAATTCAAAAACTTGCTTCAATGTTTCTTTCTTTCTGTAACTGTGAAATGGAGTGACTATGCCCCTTAAAATATGCAAAAATCGTCTGCCTTGTAGCTTCAAAAACGTTTATTAACAATGCTTGCCTTGATAATTATTTTGTATCCACAGAACATTCGTTAAGCGATTTAAAAACTGAATTCTTTGACTTCTTCTTTGACTTTAGGGGGAAAGTTTTCCCTCATTTTAAGGGGGCCTGACAAAAGTCAGGTGCCAATCTTAATGTTTTCCAAATTGGCGTTTGTCCTTTTTTGTGTCCTTGCTCAACCATTTTGCATCTTAACCAATTTATTTTTTTCATTTGGTTGTTAATTTGGCAAGTGTCTGATCGCCCCAAACGTTTAGCCCTTGAGGGAATCTAGATAATTGAAATATATTGAGAACATTTTTGTTATAAAACTTAATCTCTACCTGGCCACTTTGATGGCCTCTGAACTCAATTAGCTGGTTCAGCTTTTTATAGCGGGCATTAATTTACTCAAATTCAGCTAATAGCATAGAAGATGCCAATCAGTCTGAACCAATCGACTGTTTATGATGACTACAACAAATCATAATCTGATTTGAAATCAATTTTCTTAATGATATTTGCTTGGAAAGAAACTAAAGAAGAAATCGGTCACCCATTTCGACTAACAGATATTCATACATATATACGACGAGCAACTATCTCAACTGCCAACATTTTATCCCATCATAATGGGAACACATACATAAATCAAGCCAACAAAAAAATACCACTTCGAATTCGTCGCTCGACTAGCAGCTACTTCTTGGCCGACAGCTATTAGCCCAAAAAAAAAAAAAGAAAAAAACACACACATTCACATAAAGAGTCTAGAAAACACATTAGCGACCCAGACCCAAGACCATGAGACACAGCCCCATACCCCAAACTCTAGACCAGACCCACCAAGTAGCCAGACAAGAGACGACGACAAAAACAGCCGCCAGCAGCCCAAACGTTGAAATAGTTCCCACTAATAGAGAGAAAGGGATGGAGTGGAGTTGAGTTAAGTTCAGTTGAGTTGGAGTGAGGTGGGTAAGATCATGTAAAAAAGCGAACTAGAAAAACTTTCGGTCACTAATCTATAATGCTGTCAGCCATTAAACAACTGAAAAAACCAAATTTGTAACTCATTAAAAAAAAAAAAAAAGAAACGACGAAAACGAAACTAACTGAATGACTGATAAATGCCATTCGCCTGCTGGCCAGACCCAACGACCAAACCGGGCGAAGCTGTCTCATTTGGGCTGCCAAATAATATTTAATTATAAACAAATAAACAGGGGGAGAGAGACACACACACACATACACATACATATATATAGATGAGGATAGATTGAGGGTAGGAGACCTCGGGGTTAGGTCTCCCTCTCTCTCTCTTGTAAAAGGTGCAGAGTGATTAATTATATGTCAGGGAATTAAATCAAATATTTGAATTGAGTTCCAGTTGACATATAACATCTACAACTTCTACGTTTAGTTTGCCAACGAATGGTGGGAGAGCCCTAAGCAAACGAATGTCATTTTGGCTTATCTGCCGCCGCCGCTTGCTATGGAATCACGAAATGCAAATAAAAATGACTTTAAGAAATGAAAGCAAGAAACAGAAAAATGAGGAAAAATTGAGACAAAAGAAACGACTTGACAATACCTCATAGAGAAACTTCAGGCAAAGGAGTCCTTTGCAGCTGACAGATCCCATTACAGTGCCATGGTTTAAATTATCTTTAAGTAATTTGTCGCCTTCTTCGATTCGAAGCAATTTTAGAGGCTTATTATTTAGAAAAATCATTCTTATTGCTTTATAATTTAGTTTGGGAGCAAGTCAATTCATTTTAGATATTCCCTGGTACATAGAGTTCATTAATCTCAATATACTCCATTGGTATATTCGGTAATGGGTATGAATATGATAGAAATACCATAATAATAATTTCTTTTTGAGAAATTGAAAAGCCAACAACCAAAGCGACCAAAGATAACATAATCCCCCGAAAACGTACCTGAACCGTGAGCTACCTTCAGGACGAGACAAGATAGACAATGGCAAAGACAAAGAAAGCAGACAAGAGAGAGAGAGAGGCAATCAGAAAGAAAGAACGAGTGGTAGTCGGGGGAAAAAACATTAGCATATATCAATGCCAAATGCAAATAAATCATCAATAACATTTCTCTCTACCACTTATGCACCACTTACAGATACTTACCACGAGACGAGGAAGGAGGGAAATCCAGCAAAGATAGCAGAAGGAGTTGTATTGGAAGTGAGAGCGGAGGAGGAGTAGAAGAAATCCCGGATACTCGCTGCTGACTGCCTGCCTGCAGCTGCATTTCGTCTTTATCTGGATAGCAAGAAGGAACTTCTACCTCAACCGCCGTTGCCATTTGCCCGCTTTTGTCATCATGTGTTGACGAGGTGCCTAACTAAAAGACGCCTTGCATAAATTTACGCCAGAGGAGGACCCAGAGGAGGTGGATGGATAAGCCGAAAAAAGAAACGGAAAAAAGGATCAAGACATTGAATGAAGAAACTGAGGGAAAATGACAAGGCAAACATTGAGCAATTTTATGCGTTTTTAAAATGCCGGCAATTGACTGAAACAACAAGAAACCGGAAAATTCAACAGAAACGCATGTGAGCACGTTTTCCATACCCCTCAAGAAGCCCTCACGCCCCAAGCTCTCCGATGAGGATGAGGATAAGGAAGTAGATGTGGGAAAATCAAATACAAGCGAGTAAGACTGAAGAAACCGAAGTGAACCGCAGGACAAACGCCCGTCGAGGCAAGGACTCTCTGGGCTGTGGAGCTGTCGTTGTTGCCGCTTGATGGTTTGTTGACGACGACGCAACGACGACTACGAGGACGACCAACAAAAAGTTCTTGAGCGTGTAAACATTAAATGTATAAGGATGAGCAACAGCAGGAAGGAGTAGAAAGGAGTCGTGTAGGAGTAGCTCCAACCAACAGAAACGGCAACATTTATAAATGCTTCTACAGTTACAAATTGTAGCCACAGCTGTGCGTGAGTGTACCACACTCGGGTGGTGTCTATGTGTGTGTTAGGGTGTGTGTGCCTGTGTGTATGTGTGTTGGTTGTAAACCATTTATAAATGTACGAAAAGCCAGTTGGGGCACAAGTGCAATGCATAAATATCAACAACAAGAAGATACAAAAAACGAATGTCGACAAGGTGCCAAGAACAACAAACTGAAATAGGAAAGAAGAAGAGCAAGATTGGGGTGGCAAAATCCCTCCCAGTGTAGAAATAATCGATAATTTTAAAAGGAACACCGTGTAATGAAAGCAATTTGAATGAAAACAATAACAATTGTATCTATCAGATGCATTAGCGAACGCTTAATGACATTCTCTTAAGCAATTTAGATGAAAGATACATTTGTATCTAAAGCAATGAGTGAAATGCATCTATCAAAGTGTGCGAAACGTGTCAGATAAGCAAATGAAAAATGTGAATCACCTTTCAATTTTATTTTACTTTAATTAAATGAAACGAAATAAACACTTTGTATGGCAAATTTTTCAACATTTTCATTCTCCGTTTTGCAGCAACAATTAGCAGACGCATAGCATATTGCAGCCAAGGAGCCAAGAGGAGCATTAACAAATGGACAATGTTGATACCGGTGCTGGAATACAACAAACACATGGCCAAAATACCAAATTGCAAAATGAGGTGGACAGCAACGAAAGCAATTAGAGTGACGACGACGACGACGAGGACGCCAGCAATGCTTCAATTGTTGTTGCTAATGCTGCTACTTCAATTGATGGGTCATGCCAGAGGAAAACTCGATATAGCAGCGGCAGCAGCTGGAGGAGGAGGAGGGGGAGCTTTAGGAGCGGGTGGACCTAGTGCAGTGGCCACTTCATCGAATGGAGCTAATGGTCCACCAAGCACTTCATTGAATGCCAATCTCACTGACTTGGTTATGCCCGGTGTGTAGAGCAAAAAATAAGCGAAACGAAAACGAAACTTTTTGCAACAATTTATATAAATGTTAATTAAATGTTGTATATATGAAACAGAGATATATATATAGAGAGAGAGAGTGTGCAGTTTATAATCAGTTTGAGAGGCTAATTTCAGCTACTTCCAAGTGTATTTCCTGTGACGACGCCGCCATTTTGTAGGACTCTCCCTGCCACCCACTAACACCCCTTCTTTACCATTCTCTTCCTCTCTCTGTGTGTGTGTGTGTGCTTATTTCCTGTTTCCGTTTCCGCTTGGGCTAAGGTGGAGTAGCAGTGGTTAAAACTATTAGCCACTTTGCACTAAATAACCACGCCCACTCCAAAAGTCATCCCTCTCATCCACACACACACACACACACAGAAGCAGCAGCAGCTACACTAAGCATCAATTAACCCAATTTTCAGAATCCATTTTCACCTGGCTTTGCTTACTTCCCTACCCTAACTTCCCTCTTCCTCTCTCTTTTTCTAACCCTCTCTTAACTTCTTTATTTTTTCAACGCTTGTGTGCGTGCTCAGAGCACCTTTTACTATTCCAATACATATATATATATATATATATAAGTACATTTTTTTTTTAGAGTTTTCCCAAGTGGCGGCCTCGTAACCCAAACTCCCCAATTCCCAACCTTCCCTACTCCATATTCCCCTTTTTCGCTCTCTCTCTCTCGCTGAGCTGCTCTGGTCAGCTATTTTTCTTTCTCTATTTCTCTTTGGCAGGTTTGTTGTAGTTTTGGTTTGGTTTGGTTTTGGACCTGGATCTGGATCTGGATTTGGCCTGGAGGACACTCTTCTCACCATTGGCTGATGCCATAATTAATCCATTGATTTCTTTTTCTCTTTCAGCATTTTTCCATTTTTGCAATTTTAATTATTCAAATATACATAGGAACAATGAGGAAAAAATAACATTATAACAAGTTTAAATATGTGCTATTTTTTTATTTTTCCAGTCATATCTCATTACAAATTGATGAGCAAGTAATCAACGCGGAAACTAAAACATGAAAAAAGAAAAACACACGCACACACATAAAATGTAAAAAATTCAATAATATTAATTTTATACTGTTGGCGTTGGTTTTTGTTCTTTTTTCTTTCCTACAGCTTTGATTTGTTATTTCGATCATAAATAATTCATTCACAAAAACATTAAACATTTATGTAATCATAATTTCAGCTCAATTTTTTTTCTTCCTCCTTCTCAGTTTCTGTTTCAGTTTCATTCTAGCAGAGCTGAGAGCAGCCATTAATAAAATTATGTTCGTGTGACACATAAATATTTAAATTGTTTATTGGTTTTTCCATTTTTTTTTTTTTTGTTTCCAATTTTTTAAATTCTGTGTTTTTTGCAGTCTGTCGGACAGTTTTGTGTATGCCCTTGCAAAGAGAGTATATTCAGTTTGTTCAGCAGCTATAAAGTTAAAAAGTTTATGAATATATTCGCTAAGGTCAGAAATTGATGAGAACCAAACACTGTGAAGGTGGGTAATAGTTATTGCAAGGGTATTCCAACTTCTTTAGCTCAGTTTAGTGATCTGAATATGCGGGTGAACGGAGGAGGAGAAGGAGAAACAGACAGATGGAGGGTGAAGTCGTCGACATCATTTGGCATTTGATTGATTTATCGCTTGCAGCCAGCATGAAGAAGAAATTCCCCAAAAATAAAAATTAAACAAATAAACGAGACCTGCAAATGTTAAATGTACTAAATTTAACAACTCTGATGTAAGTATTATTTACAAGTATCCAAAGATCTCTTGATTTGATTTATAGAGTAGAGTTGAAACTTATTATCCAACTTGAAGTCACTTACCTTATTCCCAAAACAAATCCGATCCATCTCAGACTATTCTATTCAATTTTAAATCTGAAAAACTTATGCGAAATCAAAAGCGAGAACAGAACTGATACATATGTATAAATCACTGATTGTCCTTGATGACGTTATCTTCATATCCATATTAGACACTAGAATGTTGCTCAAAACAAAATGAATGATTATTAAAATCGAATTCGAGTGAATCAGTAGGTTGACATTCAAACGAAAGGAAACCCAATGGAATTAGTTCGAATGTAAGAGAATAAGTTGCTATATCGAATACATTCAAATTCCAATTCTGATTTAATATTATTTCATACTATACACCCACTCAAACACAGTCTTTACGACTAAATCGTATACCTGAGACATTATTCTTGGCCATATTTGATTGTGTTTTGGTACGCATCTTTTGATTGGAACCCACAATTTTGCAGTTTAATATCATAGTCTGTATTCTGTATTTGTGGTTATAAAGCGACTACAATTTCTCCCTTCACTTAGCACATGATTTGTCTATTCATTTTTAATAAAATGATAATTTACACATTATATACATTTGCATTATCTAGTTAATACCTTTCGATTCCTTTCGATGCATGTGACGTTTATGTGACTGGACAATACAGTTCATGAATATTTTACGAATATTTGAATCATGTGCCTAAAAACTTAAGTATTTTATCAGATTTGAGAAGAACATAGATTCCCACTTATTCATTTCATTAGATGGTTATCACTCATTCATTTGAATTCAATTCGAATAGATTCATTCGAATTTGATATTTCTGTAGTTGTTATAGTTCTTCATTTGGTTTTTTTTTTCTATCATAGTGCGAGAGATTTTAGTTCTTTCTTTAAAAAATTCAAAAAGTTGAGCCCATTTAAGTTCTGTCTGTTTTTTAAAGTTTAAACTACACGCTTGTACTTAAATAAATCGCAAAAGACTTAAGCGATTGTTAGAGCCTATAAGTTGTAATTTAGAGAGGTTCCATGGCTAATTTAGACCATATCAGATGTTCGATCTAAATCAGTCGTGTCTCCTATGGCTCTCTCTCTCTTTTTCTCATTCTTCAGACTCTTACCCTGTCCTCATTGTCTCTGTGTCTCATTTTGTGATGTGAACAACAGGAAGTTGTCTTAACCTGTCTATAAAGATGGCACTCCTTCGGCCTACACGTTTGCTTCAAGAATCACAAAAAAAAACTTGTTTTAAGCCTTCATACCCCCGCCACCACTTTTCATCCCATCATTTTGCTTCTAGTGGTCCATCGTCTTTGGTTTTGCTGCTTCTTCTAAAGATTGAGTGAAGGAAAAGCATTGATAAGAAGCAAACCATCAGCAGAGATAAAGTCAATCAATCTCACAGGCTCTAAATAAAAAATGTTTGCGAGAGGGCAAAAATAACGACAACATTTACCAAAATGCTGACTTAATTAACTCGCAAGTTCCAATAAAAATAACTTTGGCTATCACACAACAAAAAAAAAAAGAAATTTACTACAAATTGGGTAACCTAATAGCAACCAGCCAACCAAATAGTCAATGGAACTGACTATGCAAAGAGACAAAAGTCAAATCTCTATTGTTGTTGGTTGTTGTGGTTATTGCCGTGTTTTGACCATATTTAGATCGGGCCATTGAACAAGATTTTGAATGGATTTTATTAAAAGATTATTTCGAAAATATTTAAATAAACAAGCAATTCCGATTTCGATCAGAGAGATCATTTAAGGCAATGAGGTGTCAAATTACAACGGGTTACCTATTGAGAACGGGGTGAGGAGAGAACAAAAGACGAAAGTTGAACATAAAAATCTCTGTTTTACATGTTTTTACTATGCCAAAATGGTTTGTATCCCCTCCCTCTTATGGTATAAAACAATTAAATTAAATATACTTAGCTGTGTATATTTATACATATTCTATTATAGATTTAGACTCTGCTTTTTTATAGAGCTACCAATTTGATTGCCAACTTTGAGAATAACTTTAAGAGTTTCTCTTTCTACTTGAGTTAATTAAGATTTTCTTCAATCTTGGCATCCAAGAAATGTTTATATTGTTTGATTGTTGAAAGAAATATAGTTTATTAACAGAGAGCAGATAATTGAATAAGAAAGTCAAAGAGAAAATCATCAAAATGGACAATGTCATAAATAAATTTTAGTTAAAGATAAATCATTTTGGGAATTCTTATCAAAATTTATTTCGTTTTTGCTGACAAATTTCATCCGATTTCACTATATACATAAACCACGACACTTTTCAACTTGGACCTCGATATTCGCCCCACAACAATTTGTTAAATTCGCTTTGGAAAAGTGAGCAAGCAAAAAGAAAAACATTTTCTTTTTTTATTTTGGCCAAAAACTACAGTGCAAAGTTTCACATAATGGCCAAAAATAAAATTGAACATCGTTTTTGCAGTGTCTCCAAACAAATAGTTGGCCATAAGAAGTTGTTCAAATATTTATTTACTTTTTCAACTTTCCAGCATATTTTTTTGCGTTGTTGTTGTTGTTATTGCTGCTGATATTTCCCATTGCTGCTGTTGTTGTTTTTGTAGTTATTTGTCCAATGTTTACGCATAAATCCCTAGGGCAAAGTTAGCTTCTTGTTGTGCCACTTTTTGCACCTGCTTCGAGTGGAGTTTTGGACTAAAACTAATAACAAATCTTTTCATTAGTTGCGTTAGAGACAAGTTAGTTGAAGAAGAGAAGAAAAAAAAGTAAAACCCAAAAGTGCAGCACTTCGGGCAAACAAATGCGTCTGCATATAACAAAATAAAATACTACACACACACACACACATGCAAAGAAAAAATTAGCTAAGCCAATAACCAGAAGGAAAGAACACGGCAAACTACAGACCAGCCAAGAGGAGTGATAGACAGAGAGAGAGAGAGACAGTGGAAAATAAGGAAAACTTGCAGGCAAGTTCAAGCTACAAAAACTTTTCCTTCTCTCGTCTTATTCAAGAGAGCATAATGAAAACATAACATTTAGTTAGCATTTGTATTTATATATATTATACATAAATATGTGCATGTGTGTGTGTCTGTGTGTGTGTGAAACAAACTTAAAAGTAGATGGAAGACTAACCGGAACATTTCATTAATAACTCAAAAATAATTTTAGCTTAAAAGTTTCAACTCACCTCATCTAACCACATCTCGAACTCATTTTAAGCCAAAGTTTCTTTTTACATGCTACACATTTAAGTTTAAACGGGTAGATTAGCATCCTGAACTGGCAACATCATAGAGTCATAGAGGTTGCTTTAACTATAGATGGCCAATCTCCCCAAAATGGTCATTAATATTAAGTCAATTGAATTATGAATTAGAACTTAGGTTAAGTATTAAGTATAAGAGGCACTCGATTATTAAGACTACAGTGAAACTATTCTATAGCCCCTTGGGTCAATCTCTTACAGATCTTAGAGGCTATTAGGGCAAGAGCTTCTGGGTTTGGCTAAAAACTTTATGATATCGTAAGTTTATTGATTAATCGACTTAAGATATCGTTTTTTAACATTACTCATAAAGAACAATCAAAGATAGATCAACATTTTTGAAGGATTGCTAAGCTCAAATAACTTATATCAACTAGAGAATCTTAATATAAGTGAAATCGATATATTTTAAACGTTGATTTGCAGGGATGCTTTATATGAATCGATAATAGATTCACATAAAGCATCCCTGCAAATCAGCGTTTAACGGGTCGTTCCTATTATTACAGGGTATCTTTAAAACGTTTCGAAATCAACGAATCTATTTTTTTTTCTTGTCGGTTTTTACAGTGTTGTCTAAAAAGGAAATCAAAGGAGTTTTCCCGACAAAAGTTTGCCCAGTTCGTTTCTTTTTGCATTTGATGAGCAGAGTCTGTGACAAACAATGACAACAGCTATAGAACGACTAAGGACTAAGGGCGACTAGAGGCGAAGCCAACGCCATGACAATGGCAATTAAAGCGGTACAAAAGTTTGTCCATAAAAAGCATAAAAACAACTAACTATGTCGCAAATGGTTCAAAACTCCCGCTCAGACGGTCGTCGGCAATAAAATGAAAGAGAACTCATGCCAAAAAGGAGGAAGGTGGGGAAATTATGATGATTTTCTATTTGGCAAACGCGAGCGTTTTACAACAACAAGAACAAAAACAAGCACACAGAAAACCATTAAAACAAGATGAACACAAAAAAAAATAAAGGAAAGAAGAAAAAGCTAAATTAAATGACAAGAAAAATACAAAAAGTACAAGTATTAAATGAGGAATAACAAGAATGTTAAGTCCAAGAGAGCGTTAAGTGAAATCATTCACAGCCGGATGAGTTGAGGGAATGTCAAAAGGAAGGATGGACCAACAAAAAATAAAGACAACAGGACAAATAAAAACTGCAAAAACGGGAGGGGGGAGGGGGAAGAGAGGTCGAAAAAGAACAGAAAAGCTTTTCATAAACTAAATGAAATGGACCAACATAAAACACATTAAAGGATTGGCTTTTCCAGTGCCAAAACCAAAAAAAAGAAAATAGATAAGAATTATTGAATATTGAATTTGTAAAAACTGATTTTCATTCAAAGAGCTTACACTAAGTACAGCGCTGTATATTTCTCTGAATTAATGCTTTTTATATTACACTGTTGTGGGAAATGAATGCTATGCTAAATTACGACTTGTAAGCCGATTCTGGAAAATATTTTACAATTTTAAAGAGTGCACTTCTCTTTTATTAGTTGAAGGAAAAATAAAGTTAAGGTCGTTTACCTAAATAGTTTGAATTTGACATGAAGAAATATTCACAGGAGATCTATAGCTTGTGCTTCTATCAAAGTCAGTCGTAAGATGTAAATATTTTGAAAATTTGACCTGGTGGGACTGGATATCTAGGACATTCATAATCAAAAAATACCAAAAAAGGCAAAAAGCAAAAGAATTTTGTGTTGCTAATGGGTAAAAATGGGATTAAAAATTAGAAGGATTTTTCAGAAATTTGTTGAGAAACCTGCAATTGGTTTATCAGATACTCTATTCATCCCATTTCCTCACCTCTAAACAGACGACGAATAATATTCGAGTTCTTTTAGGGACAACCAAAAAATAGTTTGCTAGACGACAAAAAAGAGAACAAACTTGCTCCAATTTTTGTTCGATTTCTTAAAACAATTTATTAAATTAAATTTTTATAGTCTTAACTAAAATTGAAATCTTGAATAGTTGAGCAAAGAAGTTTTCGAGACAAAGTGAATACACGTTAATGACTTAGTATTAGAGAGAGACTAAGATTTGCCACACTTAACTAAGTTCATTCATATTGAGGCCCATTCTTGTTTTCTATTTCGAATATTTTTGTCAGAATCGGAAAAAACCGATACCTGTTTTCGCTTCCGAATTCGAAATCATTTGCATTAGAGTTCAGTAGAATGAAAATGAATTGCCAATTTTCTCTCTCTCTCTTTCAAATATGTTTCCATTATTTCTTTAATAAATTAAAAACAATATTGGACATAAGTGAATAATTTCGATCCTTTTATTAATTTACAAGAATTATGCTTAACAATCATCGAGAAATTGTCCTATTTTCGCTTTAGAATGCTTTCAAACGAAATGGTGAATGGTTATTAATGGTTGCCAATAAACGACAAATAAATTTGATGTAAAATAAATGTTTAAAATTGTGTTCTAAAAATAAATTAAACCCGTGTTATAAATGTCAGGATTTTAACTTAAAAACACGTTAATAATTATAAAGCTTGGCAACCCTAAAAGATGAAGAAAAGTGTTTCGAACTTATCACTCGAAATTGAGAATACGAATTTTGAAAACGATGCGGAATTGCTCTCCATTTGAGGAGAACAGGACTGATTTGTTTAATACACACATCAAAAGTTAGTAGGGTCAATTAGAAATAAAGAAAGGTGACATAAATTTAAATGAAAGTATTAAGAATATCAGAAAGACTCATGGGTAATTAAAAAAAAGAAACCAGAACACATTAAAAGCTAATCAAGTTTGAGTCATAAAATAAATATAAAAAGTGTAAAATTAAATTTGTAACTCCTTTCGAGCTCTCTTTAAATGGTTAAAGCATTTTATAAATCATTCCCTGAATGATTTGCAACTGTAAGCCGCACAGAAACTCCGCAGAATGCGCAATTTCAATTTTCTACTTTTGCACTCGGGTTTTCTTTTTTGTTTTCCTGTGTTTTTTGCCTACTGTGCTGATTCTGTTTCTGTTACTCGTTCTGGTGACTGCCAACTCCTTTTCGCTCATTATATTTGCTTTGTAATGTCTGTTTATTAACAATAATGCATAAGAGAGAGAGGGAGGGGAATGGGAGTGGGAATGAGAATAGCAATCGGAAGGAAAGTAAAAGAAAAGCAAAAAGGAAAGGCAAACGGCAAAGGGAAACGTTGCTCCGTTTGAAATATGAAAGCGCAAATAATGTTTAAACAATTTGTTGTTGTCGTTTCGTTTCATTAAATGTCTATTCTACCCAACCTAACCTAAACCAACCACCCACCCGCCCACCAATTGCTTGGACTGGGCTGTCATTATAATTTGCAAAAACTCTCCAACAGCAGCAGGAGGAAAAAAAAATTAGCAATAAAATGAAAAGCAAAGTGAAATGGCCGCAGGAGGAACAGCAGCAGCAGCAGCACTGCCAGCCACTGCCGCACCGACAGGCAGACAGACCGACAGACAGAGTATAGAAGACGACTTGTTGCATCGGTGGTGGATGAGCGGCATGGGGGGTTAGGAAGGCGGATGATGATGCCACGTTGCCTGGCTGCCGCTTGTGATTTCCTGTAATGCTGCCACTACTATGCACTGTGTCCGTACGCGAAATTATTATTGCCTTTTGCCTTCCTTTTTTCCATGCCACCTCGGCTACTAACTTGCCATCTTAGTCTTTCTTTCTTTCTATTTCATTTCTGTCTTTTTTGTTCTTGTTTGTTGCGCTGTAAAAATGATTATTTGAGGAGTCTTTGAGACGTAGCCGTGTGTCTGTGTGACTGCCTTCTGCATGCCACTTGAATGACTCATTAAAAGTGATTTCATTTTAAAAACATTTTCCTTACTGCTGTTGTTGCTTTTCCTGTTGCTGCGGTTATGTTGCTGCTGGCGGCATCGTCTCTCGCTCTCTCTCTTGGGCTTAGCTTCTTATCAGTAGACTGAGCCGTCCGTCTGTCTCTCACTCTCTCTCATACTATCTTTTCTATTCTGTTGCCTTATCCTTGGCTGTCATTTAATTTACTTGGGAGTTTACTTTTTTAATTCGCTTAGCTACTTTGCTTTTGCCTTTCTTTTTTCTTCTTTCAGTTCGTTGCAGTAAATCCTTGACAGCTCAAGCCAGGCCAGGCCAAAAGCGAATAGAAGAAGAAAAAATAAGAGAACAGGCTAAAACGAAAATGAAAAAGAAAAGGACATTTGGCCAAGCGATAAGCGTTGTGAGTCACTCAGCATTCATCCTGCATAGCGTTGTTGCAACTTACTTTGCGTAATAGGATACAAAATTGCAATGTTGCTGCTGCATCAGCAACAACAACGTCAGCAACGACAACAACAACCAACTGGAACATCAACAACATCCACTTGGGCACTCGCTTGTTTGCCTTTTGTCAGCTTTTTTACCTAATTCCCTAGATTAGCTGCATTATGCGCCACACCGGGCACATAATAACAACAACACAACAACAACTGGAACACCAACAACATGACATAGGCCTACTGGGGGATGTTGCTCATGTTGTCATCATCGCTGCTGCTGTGTGTGTGTGTGTGTACTAGGCACTTGAGCAATAACGGCTGCAGCTGCTGATGGGCTACGAAATGGGCTAACGCACTTCATGTTGCAACATCTCTTGGCCGGGTGCGAGAAGTTGCCACCCGAAATATATGCGCTTAGTGGCACACACTTTGCACCATGGGCGTTTTCAAAACAAAATCAGCTAAATATAAGTTTTGCAAACTTGCCTAGAAACTGAAATTATATAACAAAGTGTTCAATAGAAATTCATGAACTAATGTCAACTCAATATGAAATTATTTGTATGTATAAAACTAACATTAAAAATATGTTTAAAGTTTGTAAGAGAAGTTAAAAAAGGCTTCTGGTGAAATTTTAAATTATTAGGAAGCATAAATAAAGCAAGAATATGATATTTAATTGATAATTCAAACAAATTTTCAGTAAAGTAAAAGAATTTGTACTAAATTTATGATGAAAATATTATCTGTCTAGATTACGACCCTTGGGAAACTTGAATCAGCCTTCAAAAGAAGATTATTTGAAAATCTATAAAATTTAATGAATAAATATTAACTAAAATTTTATAAAGATATTAAGAAAATCATTTTTCGCTCAATTAGAAAATGTCTTAGAAGTTGTAATTAGTTTTGAAATTGAATTTTATATTAGAAATTTGTTTTGCTTAAATCTAAACTAATAAATATATTTAAATATAGTCAAAAGAAAAACAATTGTTTGATATTTATTTTAATTTAATTTATGGATATAAATTAGCATCAAAATATTATTCAAGAGAAGTAGAGGTAAGTACTTCAAAGTTCTATATAATGAAATTTTGAGGACTAAGAACAAAATTGATTAACATTAAAAAAATATTTAAAATATATGTATATACTAGGGTGCTAGGCGTATAAATCTAATATTATGGGCCGTATTTGTTTCTTTTTTATATAATGGGCTTTATTTCTCTATAGAGGTAAATACACGATTTTCTAGATTGTTTTTCAAGTGAATTATTTATATAAATATGAACCTATGTACATAAAATCTTCAGGTCTGCGAGTCACCACTTTTCATAAAGTTTTGATGTGTGAAATATTTCAGCTCACTGCTCTACACTGACGAGCAAAAGTGTTACAACGGTTTCCAAACTTCAGTGGGAAAGCTTAAAACTCTTTTAGAATTAATTATTTGTAAATTTACAACGATGATTTTTCTATCTTTTGACATTGTAATTATTAGATCTCTTTTCCAAAAGTTATGTTATTTAAAAGTTTAAGTTAGCCAAAGTAAAAAGTTTTGCAGTCACTTAGTTTTCATACAATAATTATTTTATTATACTCTTGCAAAAAGGATATATTTGTTTTGGTCAGAAGTGTGCAACGCATAGAAAGAAGCATCTCCGACCATATGAAGTACATTTACATATGTATATATTCCTGATCAGCAAAACGAGACGAGTTCATCTAGCCATATCCATCTTTAGTATTATGGCTAAATCATCATTTAATGGTAACTCTAAAAAGAGTTATGAGCTATCCTAACTGAAGACTGCAAACTGGTGTTACAGTTTTGCTCGACAGTGTATATTCTCCTTGCAAATCACAGTTGAAACTATATCCTTAGTCACTTATTAAGTAACTAAAGTTTACCTTATTAAGAGATTTTATAAAAAACGATTTAAATAACAAGAGAAAAACGGGCAAAAATCTGAGATTCTAATTTAAACAGCAAAGCTTAAAAGTAAACCCATGTTCTAACTTAAGCCAGCTGAGACTTTAATGATAATCTTTTCGTATATCGATAAATATTTATCTTATACACAAAAAGTAACACACATTCTTGTTGATAGCTCACTTTAAGTTTGCCATTTTCCGTTTCATGCAGACATTTTTTATTTGTAAGGGGAAAACTTGTCATTTTTTTTCTACGCTTTTTGTTTTGTTTTTCCAAGTGTAGGCAACAACAAATTATATCATCTCACACGAACATTCCCAATGGTCTGGCCCCGCATCTCCCCCGATTCTCCAGAGTGTGGGCGTTGCTGCTGGTGGGCAATAAATTTCTATTTAGCCATGGACTAACGACTAACGGCTTGGCGGCTTCTGCATGCACTCGACCGCTCCACTACGCTCCGATCCGCTTGAAGCCTGTATCCAATGAAGCGGCACAGGGAAATGGTTATAATTGCATCCGCGCTATCTCTCTCTCCCCCACTGACGAGAATCACCACCAATGCCACCAGTTACTAACAACTCCGCCACCACCTTTAACTGGTATTTCCGAGCTGGAGCTGTTTCTCTGTGGCTGCTGGCACGGGGCACACACACACACACACACACACGTGTGTATGTGTATATAGAATATATATATATATCCAGGCAATAATTTTGACGCTTGATTGATCAAAGCCAGCAGCCGTCGTCATCATCATCATCGTCATCGTCATCATCGTGGCAGTTTTCATTTTTTATTGGTGAGTAACCAAACTTACATAGTTATAGCTCGTTTACACGCTTCTGTTTGCCTGCTCTTCTGGCTTTTCCACATTTTTATTTCTGTTTCGTTTCGTTTTGTTTTTTTTTATGGGTATCTGCAAGATACATATGCAAGCAGCCAGCTGACTAACTGACGAGCCAGCACCTTGCCGTCAGTTGGCTAAAAGCTTGCCATGCTGAGTTGAATTTCCGACCATACAAAGTATTATCTAGAGTTTCTCGATGAGCCACAGTTGACTTTTCTGCAAATTCTTTTGTCGATAAAGAATCCAGTAGGATCATAATCATATATTTCAGAATGTTTTTCATTAAAGCCACCAAATTGTTGACTAAAGAAAGTCCTCTAGTACGAAATTATTAATAGTTCCATAAATTGAAACTTACTTAAATTGGTAATGTTTTAGTTTTAAAGTGTATGTCGGAATCTCTTTCGAGTCACCAAGTAACTCAAAAATTTAAAGGGTAGAGGCACTTCGAGGTTTTTTGGGCTCAATTCGTTACTTGCGTGGCAATAAATCAAATTTTTAAGCGCCTTTGAGCAAAGTTAAATTGCAGCCGGATGCTCTAGGGAATTAACTATCATAGTTTAACGAATAGTTTTTTCAAAATGAAAACAGCAAAAAAAAAATGGGGAAAAACTGAAACTGAAAACTTTTTGTTTTTTGTAACATTTCTTTGCAGAGAAATATAAAAAAGAGTAAAAAACGAAACCCAAGGCGGTCGTCAGCAACAGGAAAAAAGAAAGGAAGGAAACTTGTAAAGCAACATTTATATAAACTGAAACTGTCAAAAACTTTAGACAGAATTATTCATGATAATAATAATAAAGTTCAATTGAAAAATTATTGGAATTAAGATGCATTTTTTGTATATATTCAGATCAGCAAGATAAAATTTTACGACACAAATAAACATGGAAAAGTTCAATGAAAAGATGTAACCACAAATCCAATTTGTTTGCAGTTTGTTTGACGCTTGGACACTTTTTGTTCAGCCAATACAGGAATCTACATGGTACTGACCCTGTATCTTGTCTATTTGGTTTCAATTTGCAAACACTTGTGCATGCGATGAGTTTCAATCCAAATCCCCTGGCTGGAGACAAAACAAAAATGGCATCTCAAAAGCCAGAATATTTCTCCTTGGCCAAAGAATTATGAATTCAAGTTGCAGGCAACAGCAGGAACACCCAGCCAGAGATCCGTCAGAGGCCTCAACTCACCAATCAATCCGAATTTGTATCACTTCCCATGAGGTCATGTTCACATGTTCAACCCGAAAACAAAGAGGCAGCAGCAAAAGCAAAAGCAAAGCAAAGCAAAAAAAAAACCTAAAAACAAATTTTTGGGAAATGGCAAAAAATTTAGGACGAAACCTTCATTTTTCTTTCTTTTTTGGTTCTAAGTCTTTATTTTTTTTCTTCTTTTTTTGGCAAGAGTTTTTACGTTCCGGTCACCCACATAGTCGTCCACAGTTCAGAGTTCAGTGTTCGGTTCTAGTTAAAGTTGCAAAACAAACCCACTGGGTAGCCAAAAACTGATACGGAAAACTGTAACAAAGTGCATGTATCTGCGAGATACAAAACAACACACACACACACCACAAACTGGAATAGACTGTGTGAATAGGGAAGGGCAGCCAGGGGCCAAGGATATGGGTTTTACGGTGAGGATTTTGCTAATAAAACAATTATGCACTGCAACACCAAATCAAAAGATGAACTAAAGGGGAAATTTGGCAAGCAAGAATTAAAGCAGGAAAATGTTCATAGGAAAAACTAGGTGAAAATTAAATATGGGTGAGTAAATTTTTGAAGCGAAACTTCCAGAAAATTGTGTGCTTAAGAATGTTGGTGAAGTCACAAATATTTTTGGCCTAATCTAATCTTGGATACGATTTTCCATTAGAATTATTAGATGTTTCTTTTCATAGTTTATTGATTTTTTTCAATTTGCCTTCTTAAAGTAAGAAATAAACATTAAAGGGTCGTATTCTCCAATTTGTTAATACACTTTCCCCGTTTCTTCCATAGTTTGACTCTGAATTGTTATACATACATATATGTAATCCTTATATAATCATTTCTGAGGATCTGAATCCTTAGTTCTACATAGTGGAAAAAGTGCTTCTGTTTCGTATAAGTTACAATTGAAAATTAAAATTTATTAATTGTTAGTTACCATTAAATGAATTTAATTTACATCTGTTCTTCTAATCTAAAAAATGTTGGAAAAACTTCAATCTAAAATTTGTTCTAAAGACAATTTTATTTTGAGGTTGAGTTTTTAATCTAAGTGAGAAATTAAAATTATAAATTCCTAAAATTAGTTTTATAAATTAATTGATGGTAGTTTGGCACTATTTATTCCAATAACGAAATAAAAGAGACATATGTATACATATTTATATGTTATAGATATTTGTTAAGAAATTTTAGTTGAACTTTTACTAATTTATGTATTTCGTAGAAACTAAATTGTTTCACTACGGTTAAAATAATTCAAGCGAAAACTTTACTCTTGAACCGACCAGATTGCACACATTTTACACTTTTACTTAAGTAACAATTTTTATACCATACACCCATAGGGTGAAATGGTACATTAAAGTCGCCAAAATGTATGTAACAGGCAGAAGGAAGCTTTTCCGACCCCATAAAGTATATATATTCTTGATCAGTATCAACAGCCGAGTCGATCTAGCCATGTCCGTCTGTCCGTCCGTCTGTCCGTCCGTCCGTCCGTATGAACGCCTAGATCTCGGAGACTATAAGAGATAGAGTCACCAAATTTGGAATGTAGGCTCGTGTAGTATGTAGAGTGATCAAGTTTGTTTCAAATTTTTGCCATGCCCCTTTCCGCCCCCGCAATTCAAAAAAAACGTTTTTCTCAAAAACTATTGCAGCTAGAGACACCATATTTGGTATGTATATTTGCTTAGTAAATGCGCACATTTTGTATGTACAAAGATTTTGCCATGCCCCTTTCCGCCCCCGACATTTGAAAAAACCGATTATCTCCCGTAACCTTGTGGAATCAAATTTGGCACACTTGAACTTGATACTAATACCCAGCAAAATACCAAATTTGATCAAAATCGGACAAACAATAGCCAAGTTATGCATATAAACGTTTTTCCATAAGGCCGCAGTTGGCCGTTGGCGGGTGGTGGCGCTAGGGTGCTCATATGCATGAGTGAGTGAGATACTAACAAGGGGAACTTCAGGTATGCGAATCGCCGATTTGGATGAATTTTGGATATGTTGTAGAATACCCCGTCATTTGAAGCTGTGTGAAATATTTCGGCGCACTATTCTATATTTTTCTTATAAATCGTGTTTAAAGCTATAGCTTCGGTGACTTATAGGTAAAACGCCGAAAGGAGTTCAAGCAGCTCGGCGGTGTAAGGGGTAGAGGTCCCGACTAAAGTTGGCGAAACCCAGGTTCAAACCCTGCCCGAAACTAGTTAGTTTTGGATTTTTATTTATTTATTTTTTTTTTTTGCCTTTTTAATAATTATTTTTGAAATAGCAAAATAGGTCATTTGATGATTTGTAATTGTAAACATTTTTGATATACATATGTTGAAGCTTGTACGCTTGAGGAAATACTAGCTATACGTACGCCATTATGAACTGTACTTTGCGGGCAGGTTAAAAATATGTTAAAGCGAATGCAAAACTCCTTAAATGCCTAAGAAAGTCGAGAAATTTCATCAAGAGAAGACTACATTCAATTAAAGTATAATCCCTTGTGCATTTCCACTTGTCATCCCTAATATTGAAGGGAATGCTCAAGTATGCATGGTTCGCTACAAAGTTGATGATGAGATGAGATGAGATGAGAGAGTAATTTTCCAAAAATTTTATTTGGTTTTTTTCTTTCAAACTGATTTAAAGTTGGTATATTTTTGGACAAAAGCATAATTTTAGCATGATGATGTATGATGTATATCACAACAAAAAATGTGAAGACAGAAGTTAATTCGTGTATTTTACGTCTATATTCGTAATATTACATTAATGTTTTTGTAAAGGCATACAAAATTAATTTCATCAAAAATCATCAAATGACCTATTTTGCTATTTAAAAAAATAATTATTAAGGCAAAAAATAAAAATCCAAAACTAACTAGATTCGGGCGGGGTTTGAACCTGGGTTTCTCCAACTTTACTCGGGACCTCTACCCCTTACACCGCCGAGCTGCTTGAACTCCTTTCGGCGTTTTACCTATAAGTCACCGAAGCTATAGCTTTAAACACGATTTATAAGGAAAATATAGAATAGTGCGCTGAAATATTTCACACAGCTTCAAATGACGGGGTATTCTACAACATATCCAAAATTCATCCAAATCGGTGATTCGCATACCTGAAGTTCCCCTTGTAAGATATGCTTGTAAAAAGCATGTGAACAGAATTTTTTTAAAATAGGCAAATGCATTTGTTATTACAAATTTGAAATATTTGTTTTGCTGGTGTATGGTATACCTAAGTCGGCGAGACGACTTACTTACTTCATTATATTTAAACCTAAACTATTTAATGGAAAATTACCTTTCAATTCAGGTAGCGAGAATATTGAATATTACCAAATAAGAAAGGGTTAAGGTTATGTAAATCGATGAATGCCATATAGTAGACACAAAAGGTAGACCGATTTGATATCAATCAATCATAATATTATATTAAATTATTCGTTAAGAATATGCTTGGCTCACATTTATAACGATTTGAGGTAAGGAACATTTAAATATATATAAATTTGTATGAATACATTTACCTTACTTATTTATACTTATACTTACTATACTTAATTATTATACATTACCTATTCCATTTTAATATCGGCTAAACTAATTCGTAGAAATTGCAAAGTGACTATTTCCTACTTCCTACTACTTTCCAATGCTACTTCATGATCTGGATCGTAAATATTAGGAAATTCGCTAAAAAATATTATCGATCTTTTGCAACTTTTTTATGGCAATAGAAAGGAGACCTGCTAATAAATTTCGCACATGAACTTTAAACTTTATGGGCGTGAAAGTTTCATTCTTTAAGTGAAAAAGCATTGCATGATTAGATTAGTTAGGCTTTCGCACCCTTTTTTGGAATTTAGTTGAATGTCACGCTCTCATCTCTAGTCCCTGATTTAGCAGAAAGTTCAATGTGAGGTCTTGTAGTTTGTTGCTTTTGTGTGTTGTTGGGCCATTGTCTGCCTGGCGGCCTGTAACTGTAACTAAGCGCAAAAATTGGTTACACGTGTGAGTGTGTGTGTGTGTATCTGTGTGTGTGTGTGTGACGAAACTGTGCCAAACAATGGCGCCTACAATGGCCACAAGACCACAGTGGATGGAGCTGAGCCGAGGTGCCCCCTTGGCTAGGGGCATAGTAAGCTTGGAACCTACTCTAAATGCATATGCGGACTGGAGGTGGCAATGGAGATGGCATTGGGGACGCATTAAGGATGGATGGAGGACGTGAAGAAGAAGGACGACAACGTGAGAAGAGAAAGCATAAGTTACACATTTTTCGTACGCGCAACATAGAAAATGACAATGGCAGCGGCGGCTAAAACAAAACAAGGAAAATTCGTTCATTCTTTGTGTTTTTTGGGTTGTAATGAAACTTGGTTCATTCCCGTTTTTTTTTTGTTTCTGTTGTTTTTTGGTGTCATCGTCATCGTCATCATCCTCGTTCTCATTCTCGTTGTCCGCTTGTCGGTTTGTCCGTTGCATGTATCTTTTAGATAATCTTCATTTCTCGTTTGCGGCTAATGGCCTGGCACACTCGGACTCAAGGATATCGCTGGACTGACGAAGTCATGCTTTATGGCCCAGACTTTTGCTTCTATCTCCCTCTCATTACACACGACTATCTTGTTTCTTGGTAGTTTTGTTCCTCATTCTCTCTCTCTCTCTCGTCTCTCGTTCCATCCTTTTTGTTAAATGGGACACGTTGCGGTTGGTGTGTGTTGATGATGAGTAGTCCCGGAGCTGACTAAGTGAGCCAAGGCAGACGACCAACAGCAGCAGCATCATTCCGGCCTGCATTCAGGCTTGGTCTGGCCTTCCTTCTTTTTCTCTGTGTATGTGTGTTTCTTTGCGGTTTCACTCACTCTCTTACAATCACACTCATACATGTGCATATTTAGAGATACTCAAAATGAGATACAAAGATACATTTGGACTTCCTACCATTTTACTTTGTGTGAGAGTGCGCCTTTTTTACTCTTCTTTTTTTTTTTTTTTGTTATGTGTGTTGATGGGCGGATGAGACCGAAAAGGACGGCCAGAATGAGAATGAAAAGATTTCCTCAGCCTGAACTGAACTCATGAGCATAAAACTAACTTGGGCTGGGCTCGACAAACCGCAACGACCGACGACAGCGAAATGTGTGCCAGCAGGCCGTCGAAGATATTTCGTCTTTCGACCGCAAAATGTGCATTGAAATTTGAGATATTCGCCTTGATATTAATACAAAAGGCCGGGCCTAAACCAAGGAGCGGCAGCGGCGACGGCCAGAATCCAGAATCTAGAACCCAGACCCAGACCCAGTCACCGGTTTCCACCACTTACAGTTATTTAAAACGCATCTTCGTCGTTGTCTTCGTCGTCGTCGCGTGGGCGTCTCTCTTCAAGATTATAATTTTTTTCCTCTTTCATTTTTTTTTTGGGTTTTCGGTTGTTTTTTCTTTTTTTTTTTTTGGCATGTCGACTATAACAACGCTTGGAATGCGGTGGAATCTCTCTGGAAAACGGTTTCATCATCGTATTCATGAATTAGCCATGGGTAAGAGACAAGGCAAATAATGTAAAATGTTGTCTTTGTTTCTAATAGGCATTACGATCAAAGAATGAATGGCAAATGTCTTAGCCAAGATTGCCCCCGTTTCTGCATATTTCCACAGGGGAAAACAATGAACATTGTGTAAGAGAAAAGTCATAAAGCAAGTCTCCAGTCTTAAAATATTATTTAAGATATCTACAATCTATGTAAATTTTGAATTCATTTAAATATTAAATGTATGTTAATACCCAAGAGCTGATTGTTTTAAATTCATTGTGTTTTAGGACCTTTTGAGGCATAATATTTTTCACCTTTACTATATGGAATAGGCGAATTTGAAACTTTATAAAGACTCTAAATGATTAAGTGAATTGTTCAAAGTTTATTGAGTTGTGATCTTATTATTGGGAGCCTGGTTAAAATATTTATTTTTTGAAAGCTGAAAGCTGGTTTTTTAATTATGAACAAATAATGTTTTGTTTGGGCTGTTGATCCCAAAAAAAGGGAATCCTGCTGGCGGCAAGGATAACTCCTCGTAGGATTGTCAGAAATTTGTACTTGACCCAGTTGAATTTCACATAGATAAGGGAAACTTCAAGCCTCACATGAAGAGCACATTGGCGTTTAAGGACCCTAATTTCTCATAAAACATTTCGAATTTCGAAAAACGCTTTTAGGACGATATTCTTTTCGAGAAAACAATCGGAAAACAACATTTCCCCAACGAAGAATAATAAGATAAACCAGTGTGACACTTTCCAAACCAAACTGAAAGCTTGGTTTTTCTGTGACATATCATTTAAAGTCAATATTTTTATTTACTATGCAAAAGATTGTTCATTTTGTTAATTTTGGGTGTTATCACTATTATAGCCGAGGAGCTAGAACGTACCATTAAAATCGATCATGAAAAATTCATCAGTTTTAATTCATTATACCTTAAGGAAGCCAAATGTTACCTTCTTGCTAAAAAAAAAGATACTCGAAGATGGCTTTAATATTGAATTGAATAGTATTGAAATTCTTAGTTAGGCAACTCGTATCGCTTTAGTTCAGTTTCAGTTAAAGACATAAATGTAATAAATAGGTTTTTATTTTTATCTGGTTAGATTACGACCTATTTTTTAGTGAAATCGTGATTTATTGATCATTTCCCAGATAATTTGTGTGCGTAAAATGATTAGATTACTCCTTTGAAGCATAAGTAGGCCTGGCTAAAATGCATGCCCATTATAAATTATTATAAAATTTGCATAAATCAATGCATAAATTTATCAAAAGTTTAGGTTGAAACTATTATTGATTTATATAAATTTTTTGTTTTCGTTTGTTCGTTCGTTTGGTTTTTGGTTTTTTTTGTATAAGCCTCAAAATACAGCATTAACATTTCGATTTGATTCGATACGATACGAATCGATTCCATTCCATTTCATTTCGCTGTCATGCATTAAAAATGTATTTAATTAAAATTTAAATGTGCAACTGCCACAAATTAAATAAACAATTTTTAATTGAGCTTGGCAAAAAGTTTAAGCAAACATACCAAATACCTACCCAGAGAGAAATACAATAAAAATGAAAACCAAATAGGCAAAACCTTCCATATACCTAGCTATGTACATATATACGTATGTACATCCTTCCACCTATACACACTCATTTGAATGTATGACTGGGTGTGTGAGTGGGTCTGGTATATATAGTATGTAGATGAAATATTGCCCTGCTTTTCAGTCTGTGTCAATAAACCAATTACAACAACAGAAACAACGGTAATAACAGGCTTTTGGACATTTGTATGGCAGAAAAACAGAAGAACTGTGCATGAGGACAAAAATGCAATTAAAAAAATATGTTTTTTAATTGGGCCTCTCCACCACTAGAATTTCAGCCACTTTCACCCACCTGGCCGACGTGACATTAATTTGGAACCCACACGAAACCGCACACAATGCCAAAATGCAACCTCGAAAGTTATACAATTCCAAAAATATGTATACGAAAGTTTCTTGCATGAAATTTGAGACATCAAAAGTCACTGGGGGGCACAGCCTCTGTCATTGTCACATCTCAAAATCGGAGACAGATTCTGAACTCGAAGTTGCAGTCACCGTGGCGCCATTTAAATCAAAATTCAAAAGCATATAGAAGACACCTTCGATCTGTCGAAGTTAATATGCCCTTACGACAAAACCAGTATTAAGGGTTTTTGAAAAGGATAAAGTTTTGCATAAATAAGACTGTAAGACAAAAATGTATCAGATCTTGGGCGGTAAATTTAACTTTCGTATACTTACATTGTAAATATCTTACTTCGATCAGTTTTGTCAATGTAAGTAACGAAGTCAGGATAAACGATATTTAGTATCCCTCATTAAATTCTTGTCCTATTTTTATTTGTGAAAGTAATAAAGGGACGTAGATTTCGATTGTAGAAGAATTTTTTACTTGAGAGAAATCTTTGATGCATTCGTAAAGGGTCGTTTGTTGTTCTAAGGAGCTCCATAGAAACAAGTTTGAAATTATCTAAGGAACTGTACACGGAGATTTAGCTATGCATTAAGGAAATGGAATCTGAAGCATGTAAAGCAAGAAATTCATTAACATTTGCCCTATAATATTCATTTAGGGGACATCCATTAGACATTACACCGACCTCTCCCCCTACATAAGAATTAGACTAAAATTGTTTCTTATTACAAATCAGTGAACAAGTAGCACTGTGGTAGTCAATAGAAACGACATGAGCAAGCTCTATGCTTTGATTCTATCTCGGGATGATCGTTAGGCCCCAAGTTCCCAAACAGATTGAAGGGGCTTAATGGATTTTAAGATCGTTACTTTTCCAATCTAATATATCTAAAGCAATTGTATGTATTGGCGACCTTTTTAATTGATATTAAACTTTTTATTTTGCCGACTCGAAATCGATAAATAAAACATAAGATTTTCTTCATTTTGGATTATTTCCCATTAAATTTAGATCTGCATCAGAGGACGATCGTGTTCGTTTTTGTAGAGAAATCAACATCTTAGAAGAAGACAAAGAAAAACGATCCTTTTTCGAAAAAATTACAATTCTTTTGAATAACTTCCACATGTAATTTTGTGTGAAACTATCGTGATAACTTAACAAACTTATGGTGCATTTAGATTTGTAGGACCCGAAATAGGGCTAAAGTTGTTGGGACACTTAGATGTTAACAAAAACTTAAGGAAAACCAAAAGATTTTAGATTTGGTTGCCTAAAGATAGTTATAACAACTAACCACTTTATGTATGTGAAAAAGAATACTCTTAGGGTTAATCCATTTAATTGGATATCACAAGTTAGCTTAGTTTGGCTTTGTTTTTAACACACAGATCAGTGGTCCGCTTCCTCAAAGTAAGTATTTTTAGGTTTCTGATTTTAGCATTCACTCGTCAAAATTCAATCCAATAAGCACCATTTAGACAGATCAAACCAATTCGTCCTTTACTGGGTATTTCGACCAATTTCGATATACCCTTTTTACAGCAAGTGTATGGAAAAGCAGTAAGAATAAAATTAAAAAACATTTTGAAAGTCGACAAACGAAATTGATGGCTCAGCAGAAAACAGTTTGGCATGGGGAATATTGTTTTACTTGTCTCCCCTTTCCCCTTCATTGAATTGAGCAAAAGAGTTTTTTTTTTTTTTTAAGGGGAGAAACAACATTCCCTTGCTACCCTTCTGCTCCTTTTCCTATCCCTCTCTCCAATTTTTTGTCTTTTTTTTTTTTGGCAAGCATATGCAGCAGGAAATTGAAAGAGGGGAGAATTATATATACAGATATATCGTATATAGTACATATGCCATGTACAAATGTAAATGTATATAGGACAAATTGCGCCTGAAGGAAATGAAGATAAACTTTTATTTTTGGCTAGGGTGGAATATTAGCTATTTAGCAAGTTGATTGCATACACTGCCAAACAAAATATAAAAAGCAAAAGAGCGAACTGAATTTTGGTTTTGTTTCGAGAATTTTGAATGAAATTTGGAATGTTATTTGCCCACTGATAAGGCCGTAGGCAAATCGGTTTAGTTGACATTTTCAATGTGAGCTTTTGCCAATCTCGTAGTCTAGTAGTTTGCCAATCTCTCTGGCAATCTACTTAAATTTTCAACATTTGTGTGTGTGCCTGTAAAACAAGTCATCCACTTGGCCCACATATCATTCTGACCCTTTTGGCCTGGGCCATTATCCACATTTGGGTTTGACGCAAAGCTCCCATCATCATGACCAAACATTACCAAAAAAAAAAAAAAAAAAGCGAAGAGAAAACAGAAAAATAGCAGCAACAATGAGAATTACAATCCCCGCTATGCTTCTGAAGCAGCATTCATTCCGCATGCAAATGCTGCCAGATCGAACTGATAACATCAGGCCATATTCGCGCATAGTTTTTCTCCTTCTCCTCCTTTCCCCTCGTTTCACCCATGTCGTGGCGAGGCAAGGCGAGAAAGCCTAGCGACAACAACAAAAGCGATGTGTGGCAGACAAACTTTTGCCAGAACACCAGATAGTTTCGCAAATTAAATTGTGCACTGACAAGGTACCCCATGTATGGGGGGAGGACTAAGCGGGTGCAGAGAGGTGGATCCCAGACAGAATGAGGTCATCATCGTCATCATCATCATGGCGACAACCGAAAAAAGCCAATAGGCCAGAAAAAACCCAACGAAAAATAAAAACAAAAAGCCATTGCCAACATCAAAAACAGCAGCAACAAGCCATGGCCCATGATGTGGCAACTGCAACACTTTCGCTAACAAACCCGCCAACCAACTAACTTTCAGGTTGTCCCCCTCCACACACACATATACATACAAACCGCCGCCCCCAAGACTCGCGAAATGTGCAAACGACGAACAGAGGGGGTGGTGGGAGAGGTGCACACTAAGTGCAACTTTGACTTTAGCTTCATGCAACGTGCGTGCATATAACATCACGTGGGGTAAACTCTCGTCCTCACCCTCACCCCACCCTCACCATCAACGTCACCTCCGACTCTGACATCGACCTCCAGCCTGAGCCTCACTCCTCACCTCTCTGCGTCACCTCATCGCATCCGCGAGACGCATAAACTTTGGTTATAAAAATGTTAACAACGCTGTCAACGACATGTCGACGAGCGCGACGTGCATCAGCAACAGGACGAGGCGACAACAACAACAACAAACCCATGCCGATCGCTGGCCAAAGTAATAAAGTCTTAAGTAAGTTGCTGCTGCTGCTCCTAGTGCGAGTCTGTTGGCAAGCCTGAACATCAACTATTCATCTCTACCAAACCCATCAACCATGGGCGTGCAAACAGGATCCTATTTGGTAAGGCTTTATTTGAAACACAAGTTTGACACAATTCTTACATTTTCATCTTTAAGTGAATATACTTAGTTACATACATATGTATGTATAGCTGGTTATTTCCATTGCAACAAGTTTCCAGTCTCCATGCGAAATTAAAGAAGAAATTCTATACTCTTGCTCTGTTTGTTTTAGTCACTCATGCGTTATACATTTTTGTGTCATTTTTAGATCTATGTATATATGTAGGTCACAACATTATTCTAGGCTAAGAGCAGAAGAGAAATCCACTTAATTTTTGAACAAGTTTCTTACGAAGTTTAATTAACTGATACATTAAACAATAACCAATCAACACTTACCCAGACTTATTGAAGATTAAACATGAGCAATTACTATTTAGATTTATATAGATGAACTAGTTGAATATTGTTTCGACATTGATGATAGGAAAATGGTTTTTAATTGGGGACAAAATTTTAGAAAAAACCTGCAAAGTCTAAGTAAATTCAAATCAAAATACTTCAGAAACTTTTTAGCCTTTCCTCTGTTAATTCTTTGACTGACTAGCTACACAATTAAATTGGTGAGGTAATATGTCCTTTTGTCATGTGGGATGTCTAGCCGATAGTTCACCGATTATTGAGTTATAAAAAGCCAAGTTAAAAAAATTAAAGAAAAATAATTATAAGTAAGAATAGAGTTAATAATATCAGGCAACACAGGGGCGGATATAAAATTACAAATTTTTGGGGGATGTCGAATGCAAAAATGATCAATAAAACAACCAAAATGGGCCATTTGTACTACATATAGTCAGGGCCGTCGAGAAGATATCAGGGCCCGGTGGTAGTAAGCTACGGCCCCCCCCCCCCTGATTACGATTATTAGATAATACACAAGTGACATTCTTTTACGGTTCAGATAAAGTTGTAAAGGTACATATTAAACTTTTCCCAAATTTGAAAATTTCGATCAAAAACCGGACCCCGCTAAAAACTTCGGGCCCGGTGGGAATCCCACCTTTACCACCCCCTCTCGTCGGGCCTGCATATAGTATATGTAACTATTTATTACGTCAGGGATGGTACATTTTGTGATTTAGTTTAAATGCGTATGACTTGAACAGAGTCTAAAGTTTAAAATTTCGGGCATGGTCCGGGTTTACAGATGCAACATAATATTGCTGCTAATTACATTGGTACCACATCGCATTTGTTAATTCTTTCTTATTACATTTACAGGAATAACAATCCATCATGTAGCTAAGTAAACCACTTGCAAGCTTTTTTTTCATATACATATCTGTTTATCTATCCTTAAGCTAAAAACTAATATAGTTAAACGATGTATTTTCGTACTTAGTCTTAGGGAGGATGTCATTGGGTTAGAATTTTTAAATATATCCGATTTCGATCAAATGAAGATCTTATGCTAGATCAAAATTTTAATCATTTTTATTCATTTCTAAAAAAGATATTGAAATTTTTAAAATGCCTAAAAATTATTTGATATATCTATAACATAGACCATAACAATAAATATTACCTATATAATATATTATAATGTAGATATCTTGTAAAGGCTATTCAATATCTATTGAATTATGTAATAAATATATATTTTCTTAGACAATATTTAGGGATATTTGAATCAAGTGCTTAATAGCTATCCATTCCTGAATATCTCGAAAACCATGCTTAAGAAGAAAGAACGGATTTCACTTGACTTTGAATTATTATAAACACATTGAAAGTTCAGTCAATATACATAGAATAATTTTCTAAAATTTAGATGTTAAAATAATATTAAGAGCCAACTCAGGTGATACATTAATTTAGGAAAGCTTTGAAAACGTATTACTTAAAATGGCTAAAAAGTAGAGAATTTAAATTCTAATCTAATTTGTTAAGAATATTCTTTAAGTAGCCGTCGTTTGTCCAATAAAAAAGTATTTTAAACTCAAAAACGCTAAAGAATATTGACTTATTTCTAAAATAGGTAAATGCCATTCCGAAGCAAAATTTTTAGCAATATAAAATTTTTACTAATTATTTTGAATGCAGGTGACAGTGATATTTCTTTGCACTTTGCAAAGAGCTTTAACTTTTTTAAAAGTAGTTTGAAATTAATGAAAATATTAACTCTCGATTTTCTTTTGAGCGAGAAAGAACGCCTAAAGTTTGTGTTTCTATACTAATTTATTTGTGCTGTGAACAAGTGAAACTAACTTACCCCTTAAATGGTTAAAAAATAATCTTTTATTTATGAAAGTTCAGTCTTTTGTGATGAGATAATTTGAAAGAATTTGAAATTGCATTATGTGGTTTTTACTCCACCCTATTGTTACGTCCATGACCCTCAGCTGAATGGAAACATACACTTAAACTAACACACACACACACACTAAGTTACACCCATCGACTGATGCATAGCGACTTCTATAAAACTCGCATTTTTATGGCAAGTTTTGGAAAATGAATTTTTGATCAACTGCAGCAAAGTTCAAAACGCAACTAACACACATTGCGGGCACACACACATGCAAACACCATAGTTAGTCTATATGTATATGCAGAGGACTCTTTGAAACGTGCGACGAGAAACGACATCACTTCCACTTGGACACCGTCTTCTTCCATAAACCCAACGAGAAATGTTAGTTTCACTTTTATGGGACTGTAAATGAAACTCCCTTTCAGTTTATTTATACGTCTTTTGCTTTTCTCTGTGGATTCCTGACCAAGTTTCAGCATTGTGTATTCGAAGAAGGTTGAGAGTTTTGACTTTACTTCCTTTCATTTTCTAAATGCGTTGAACTAACATTTTTTTGTTGACTGCCTTGTATGGAACTATATTTTCCACACTACACTTACAAGGACAAAGACGAAAGTGGGGAAAACGGAAGTGAAAAGAGAGAAGAAGAAGATGTAGCCACTAACATAGAGAAAGATAAAGAGTGTGAGAGAGAGGAGAAAACCATTTGCCATTATCAAAGCAAAAGGCGCCAAGCCAGGACTACTCTCTCACACCTCAAACTCATTTGGTCGGTGGTTACTTTAGCCATTTGCCTTACGGCGGTAGCTTCTATTGCTGCCGCTGCCTTGATGCGGTTTTGCAGCAGCATCATCAGTAGCAACAGCAGCAGCAGCAGTACGAGCATCAGCGGCTTCCTTTGTGGCCCAAAAGGTCGACCCACACGAAGGGGCAAGGGAAAACCCCAACGTCAAAGAGCCAGCCCATCAACTTTACTTTCTATTACACTTACATACATGAGAGGCAGACAGACATACAGACAGACCGACAGACAATTGTCGCCCTCAGTGACCTCAAGTGGAGCAAAAGAGATAGAAAGCTAAAGAGACTGAGATAGATAGAGCGGGTGAGGAGGGGTGACAAAAAAATATAACAGAAACGTTGTAAATTCATAAAATTTGCTGTTTGATGCGTTTTCAAGTAAATTGAGTTCCAACCCTCGAACGAAGTGAAATGAAATAAAAACCACACACACACACACACACTCGCTTAGAGTAGAGAAGACACAAACCTTCTCGAAGAGACGAAGCGGGACGAGATGAGTGGAGACGAGACGGCGACGCATGCCGCATGTTAAATGTCATTTTTATGGCGCTTTGATTATATTTTCTATTATCGAAGACATTTTTGGCTCCACACACACACACGCGCAGACAGACACACACACTTCAAGGGTGGGCAGGGATGAGAAACCGCCCTCAAAATGGGGCAAGTTGGTTTTTAGGGGGAGTAAAGAAGTGTAGAGCTTTGGCTTAAGCTCTCTCCCCCTCTCTCCCTCTCTCAATCATCTTTTTCTTTTTGGATGATGGAAAAGGGAAAATCTGAAATCAAATTAAATTAAATAACATAATCATAATAATAATAATAATAAATGCTAAATTATGTGACCAAGCCAACGCGGCGTATGCATAATTTGCTTATATTTAGAACGAACCATCTATCTCTTTCCCTCTCCATCCCTGTCTCTGTCTCTAGTGTAATGTAATCGCATTGAGTGATGTTATAGACACACAAAAACACAAAAACACACACACGTAAATTGAGATACATACATATAGACCTATCAAAATTTTGCATAACAAATCAATATGAAATATTAAAATGCATTTGCCGCAATAAGACACAGGACACACAGCAGCAGAATCAACAACAACAACAACCACAATAACAAGGAAAGCAAGAACAACAATTTGAAAAGAAAAACAAACTGAAAATTCATGTTTAAATTTCACAGAACAGCGGAAATATTTGCATTTTCCATAGGCCATGAGCATTCGAGGCAAGAAAACTCATGAAGAGAAAAGGCGGCAGCAGGCTAGGGGAATGTGGGGGGTAAGCAAGAAGCTGAAGCAAATGCAAATGTTTTTGGCATAATCAAGCATATCGCCTGATGGCTATAAGAGGATAAATATACATACATATGTACATACATACATACCCAGAGATATATCGAATCTATTGCTAGGTCTGTTTTAATTATGACCCTTGGCCTGACATTTTTGCCAAGAAACGACAATGTACAAAACACTCACACACACACACACTCACACATATGCATTGACAAAAGGCTTATCTTTATTCTCAACTCAAGTTATTTTACTATATTTTATTGGACATGTCTTGGACCCTCAGGAGGTGGAGTAAAGTTTGTAGAGGTGGACCCGGAGAGAGGAATGTTTGGCATTGACTGGCAATGAGATGTTAATCCGAAAACATAATAATAAAATATTAAAGCTAGTTAGAAAGACATCAATATTTCAAAGTCCAAAGTGACAAAATGCACTTTTGGGCAAATGAAAATATCAAGCAAATCTACTAATTATCAATAATTAATGACTGCAAAATATGTACAAAGGAATAATCGAATTTTCCAAACATGAGGCCACAAAATTAGTTCAAGTTGCATGTAAATCATAGGCAAACAAAACAGAAAAATATGTACAATAAAAACAAAATAGGACATTTCATTTGTAAATCAAAACTAAAGCGAGAAGTTAAATTAAACAAGAATAAACGAAAAATTAGTTTGGACAAAAGTTGAATCTCGAATTTCTATTACCCGGATGAAAAAGCTTGATAAAATTTATATACGGAAATAGTCCTATAAGTATTAATTAAGTTCATTTTGCTAACTATAGTAGATGATACTATGTATGTTCAACAAAACCAATCACCAATACTCAAATTGATGATTAATTTAAAACAATAATAATTCACCAGGCTCTTTCCTACTTTTGTTTCTTGTTTGTTTTTTGTTTTAAGCCAATTTCGTTTATATTTTCAGTGGCCTTTCTCGGTATATACCAAGAAATAAAAGATTTTACGTCTATGCTGGTCGGCAACTGGAACACGTTATCACATAAGTTACCAAAAACCTTTTAGCAAATTTTTTCTTCTGGAAAATCAGTTTTGGAACAAAGAATATATGTATGCATATCTTATGTAAACTCCCTCGTTGGAATACGTAGAAAATTACTTCAAAAATTATATCTTACTTTTTGACAAGCCAGCCGGATGTCCTTTTGGCCGCCTCCTGCAGCGAATCTAAAAGGCCGTATAAACTTGTATGAGAGCATAATCGGCTATAGTTGGCAATCAAGGAAACTTATGGCAGCATTTTGGTCTAAATCCAAGGAAGCTAACCAGCTCAGCAGCTAGGAGGTGCTCCTATAATGCGAGAGATACCCCAATTTCTGCTGAATTTCTAAAGCCCAAGTTGGAACCGTATCTAAATCTTTTTACTCTCACTTTAATTCAAAAATCAGTTTCTTTAATTATTTTTTATTCCTTCTTGCAGGGGAATTTCTTATGGAATTTTACGTACATTCCTTTGCAAAACCTATATGGAATTAAGAACCATTCTTAAGGATTCACTTATGATTCTTTTGGATGAATCCTGAAGGATTACAATTCCGGAGTAGTCAGTTTGGGGGATCTCTTAATTTACTGCAATAAATGACTTTGATCATGTTAAGCTAAATACTTATCTACTTTTAATTAAAGTCAAACAAACTACAACAAGACTTTTACATTCTTGAATCACAGACTGCTTATGGGTGTTTAATCGGTCTATTAATAGCTTCAGACTAGTATAAAATGTAATTATGAAGCAAAGCAACCCATTGATTGAAAACCAGGAAATTACACAGCAAATTCACTTGGTGTCTATTTATATTTTAGTTTTAATGGCTAGTTAGTGCTACAAGTGCTTACATGTCAGTTAGATTAATCAATCATTGACCTCTGAATCGCACTGAAGAGACTGGGCGAATCAATTGCCATTGAGTTATGCAAATAATTAACAATGCACACTTAAAGGTTCTCAGTTAGGGCACTAGCATTAACCAAATTACATGGGATTACTGAGAGTCTATATATAGTTGTGTTAATCATTGGCATTTACCAAGTTAAAGGTCACTCAGAGCACAAAAATACTTCACGCCCTTCATACGTCTCTACTTGTAGCGATAATCTCTACTGCTGCCAGCCATGAACTGAAATAAATTGCGATAAAAATGGCTAAAAAAAATAAATATGATTTTATTTTCTAGATGATTATGTGTGCGAGAGGTTAAAGTGCAGCAAACGTTTACGATTAACGGGCAGCATTTATTATTCATATAAAAACATGCAAACTACCACCAGACATAAAAACACACACACACACACACACACACGAATTACATATGTGTGTAAGTACGCACATTAACAATAAATATAATGACTCGACGAACAAATATAAATTGACATAGCGATAACCTTTTTTTCTGGGCCACAGACAACGATGAAGACGTTCCCCGTACTTCATCATCATCATCATCATCATCATCGTCATCAACATAGGCATCATTATTTTGGTCTTATCAGGCAAAGCCCAAATACCAGACCTTTAGTCCAGAGCCCTAACCCAGCCCAAGCCAAATAAATGTTGATATCAATAACCAATATATGACGAGTTCGAGCTTTGCTTTTGCCCTTGTCTGGACGCAATTTAATTTCTCACATTTCTCACTCTTTGGCTGATAGCAATTTAAAGGGTAGATTCATTTTTTGGTTCATTTCAAGCATTTGAGTAATGCATTTATATTCAATTTGATTGGTAAAAGATTGAGCAAATTATATTTAAATATAATTCATAGGCAATTTTACTAATGTGTTAATGTTATTAACAACCATTTAAATCATTTCAGTATGAAAAAATTAGTTTAATTTGAAATACTCTTTATTTAAAATGTCATTCTAATTGTTAGAAACTCACAGAATGTTATTTGATTTCTAACATGATTCAGGATTTTCTCGCTTATTTTCATCTTAAGATATATGACATATGTAGATTGTATGTATTGCACAGTTTGAGTTAATCATTAGGGATACTTATACTTCGCATAAATACATATTACTACAGATTTTAAGAATTGGTTAACTTTGAAATTCTGTTTTTCTGTTGGTTTTCGTCCTCAATATGCATATAATCAGATTTTGTTGAAAAATCTCATTCGATAGGAAATTCAATTCACTATATTTCGTAGTTAAAGAATATAATAATTAAAAAAAAAAGTTTTAAAATAATGTCAAGTCTAGAGACGAAAAAAATATGGATATACAAAATTCAGTTTGTCAATTGCCTGCAAATTAGATTCTGGGGCTAAATAGAAAATTTCTGGTATGCAGTTTAAATAAGTTTTACACGACCTACAACTTATTTCTTTGGATCCAATCAACTAGAGCGAGAGTAGAGTCAATTTTAAAAATCAAAAATTGCAAAATTTTTAGGCTTTACATCAAAATTTATTTAAGAAACCTGTTAATGCTATGTGCACAAAATTTATGGTACATCGCCTCAATAGAATGGCTAGCTTAAACCTTTAAATTAACACACTAAAACAGTCTAAATTTATTTGACGCCCTATTAGCTTATTTGACATGTGATTATTCTTTTCGTTTTATTTTAGATTTTAACTTCTATATACCTATTTCTGTTATTTTTCCTTCGAAATCGCTTAATCTAATAAGAAAGTTCAAAAGTTCTTCCAGTAAAAATTGTTTTGCCAACTCTAAGTAATTATCCTATTTTGTTTTGCTTAATTAAATGAAAAGCTTTTCGCTCTCTTCTCTTTTGACTCAACAAAAATTTAACATTGTCTTTCTTTGGCTTCTTTTTGTTGTTTTTGTTTTTTGCTTAACTCACTTCATCATTACATTTCTTTATTCTGCATTTTTATGCAATCCGTTTACATAATTTAATTAATGCATATTAAAACAAACATTGCCAAATATGCGTATAATTGATAAAATTAATATAATATTATTTTTTGGCATGAAATATTCATTTAAATTCTTTTTCACACACACACACACTATCATACATATGTACATGTGTATGTAAGCATATTCATTTTTAATTAAACATTTGCTCTAACCCCTTTTACAAAGGTTTATTAATTATGTTATTAGTTGACATTAATTTGCATTATCTCTTTTTTACCAAAGGGATTAATTCACTTGTCTAACTCAATTGTGCAGATTCCAGTTGTAATTTCGATTGTCTAACAGAGTATTTAAAAAGTTTCTTTTCAGTGAACCAACTATTGAAAGATTTTCCATGTTGGTTTGCGTTTTCTTCATTTTCCTTAAAATTGGAAATTTTGTGTCTGCTCAGCCCGCATAAGCGAAAGCAAAATGGAAAAAGAAAAAAAAAAAAATCCGAAAAATGTTTAGCATACTTTTGTGCGTTCATCTGCTGCTGTCTATGGGCAAATGCGATGAATAGACAGCTGAGGGGAAATGGGGGCTCAGAGGAGGTTAGGTCAATCACCAGGACAATGAATGAAAGTGTATTCATGTGTGTGTGTGTGTGTGTGTGTGTGTGTGGGTGTTTCATTGTTGTTTAGGCTTTGTCGCTTTGATTTTTTGGTCTTTGTAATTTTCGGTCTTTGACAGGCGTTTGTGTTGGGCGAATGTTTTTGAAATGCATTAAAACGTGATGCTTTTGTGTGTGAGTGTGCGGCTTCTGTGTGTATGTGTGTGTTTGCATGCAAACATCTGAAAATGCAGCAAATCGGTTTTATTTCCTTTTTTCTCCTTTTGCTAGAGCTATTAGCCATTATGGATTATTTTCACACGCACACTCGCTACCAACCAAATTTAACACACACACACACACAAGTGAATGCAACAAACAACACAAAAAATGTTTGTCAAGTTGTTTGTCATTTAGTCAATGACATTTATTTTCATGTTCTTATTTCTCTATTTCTATTTTTCTGCCACTGTTTTATGTTGTTTCACATTTTGACAATTCTCATTGCTCGTTGCTCGGCGCCTGTTGTAATTGAAGCATGTAATGCAAGCACCCATGCTCCCTCCTTCATCCTCCCACCTCAGTACCCCTTCCCGCCCTTATGCCTGACTTGTCACACAAGCTATGGTTAGGAGAGAGATAGGAAGAGGGGGAGGAACGATGTTTGGGGCATGGCAACATTTTGGCATTTGCTGTTTTCGATATAATGACCTCAAGGCAACGCAACAACAAATGGAGCTTGCTTTCGGTTGAGTGCACTTTGTCTACATGTAACTATGTGTGACCCAAGTTGTTTGTTGTAGTTGTTGTTGTTGTTGTTGTTGCTGTTTGCTCAACTACATAATCATCTATTAGTATTTACATAAAACTACACTTGTTTGCATTTACTTACCAAGCGCCAAGCGGATTATACCAATTCTCTTTCACTTCCATATAAGTAGAATACTCAATATCTCCAAATAAATTGTTGAATTTTCCTTCTCGAGAATTTTTTTTCCTGTCGAATGTTGAAAGTTTTTGTTTGCAATATTTATTGTTCAAGTGATTGGACTTTTTTCTTCTTCTCTCAATCTCTCTCGCTCTCTTTGTCAATTGTTTTTCCTTTTTTCTGTTCCCCCCCTGTTTTGTGGAAAAAAGGAAATTTGCAAATGGAAAATATGTCACAATATAAAGTAATCGATATGTATATAAATTAGTTGCGGGGGATAAATTGGCTTGCCCTTAAATCTTAAGCTAAGTCCGTAATAAGTCAGGCGTTCAAATTTCAAATATCTTCTACAGTTTGGACTGTTGACAAGCCAATCGATTGTTGTATTTATTTCTTTTCTTTTTTTCTCACAAAACTAATGCAATTCATTTGTATTGAATGAGCAAACAAAAAAAAATTAAGTAAAACAAATTTCATATGGCACTCAATTCAATTGATAAATGGAATTGTTATTGTAAGCCTAGAATAGATTTATACTTTTTAATTAATTTAATTATTAACAAATTTTTTAAACTTGTGCAAACTTATTGTAAAACTTAATGGAATTTGAGTAATCAACAAGTTTCTGAATAGCCACCTACCAGATGATACAGATAAAAATAAAATTTGATTCGTGATGTATATTTGTTTTTTAAAAATTATATTCTAATTCTACTCATTCAGTCGAGTGTTGAATGAATAAATGAGTCTGACTTCTGGTTGTATTAAGCTTGTGAGGCAATTTAGAGCTGCCCATGAAATGAACGATTCAAAACTTCCTGCCCAAGGCAATCATTGCCACAGGGTTGAAGCATCTCTAGCACCTCGCTGACCTTCTTAGAAACTATCTCTCGCACCTTTTTATCGACTCTCCCACCAGGCATGGTATTAACTAACTAGCTTTAAATAACATTAAATCAACCTCAAATTGAATTCATGAATCAAAGACTTCTGCAAGTGTCGCTTAGTCGGCTATTGAATTTCAAGTACATTTCCAAAGCTGTGCCAGCTTGCACCTTGGTCCATTGAATTTCTAACTGATATCCATACTTTTGCCAATTGAATCATTTATGTGATAGTGTGTGTGTGTTTGTGTGGAGATCTCGGCTTACAAAACATTCATCATTCCTGCAACTGTTAGTCCGAATGAGCTTCCAATTTCCAAAACTCTGGGATTTCCCTCAAGCATTTTCTACCTGACACCAAGCTCCAGGTCCACACAAATGCCAAAGTCAAAACCAAATCCGTGGCCAAAGCCAAAGCCAGCGCCAACTGAGAAGATGCCACTGACACTGACACGCCGAATAGCTGCAACTCAAAGTAGAAGTCGGCGTTCAGTGAGCTGCATTTCGAATGGGCGGTGATGGAGAGAGGAGAGAGATGGAAATACTGCCAAGAGCAGCAACAGATCCAACAGCGGCAGCAGCAGCAGAAACTCAGACAATATTAATGATGCACATTGTCAAGAACTTTCACTAGTGGCCGCCTAGGCCACTTCCATTTGAAATGCGCCTTGGCTTTGCTTCTCATACCTACGAATTCCCCCTACCCCTTCCCCATCCACCGATTCTCCATCTGGGCCATTGGCAAACCACAATGACACGCGTCGCTTGAATTGGTTTTGCTGGAGAGCCCCAAAGGCAGAGATTCGTCCAACTCCTTACAGCAATTGAGGCGCACTCTAATGGCAATAATTATGCGACCCGAGAAGAAAAACACAGGAAGACAAAGACGTAGAAATAGATAAGATAGACACAACAGGAACGGACTGAGGCAAAGCTAGTGAGAGGATGAGTCTATTTTAGTCGAACCACCGCTCAACAGAATCCAGCCCTGTCTGTAGCTCGAAATAATAGACAAAACACGATGATTGAGCGTGCGTATTTTTGGGTATCCCAACAGCAAAGTGGTAGGGGAGGAGTAGAGGTCGCGGTCTGGGGTCTGGGGTCGGAGTGTCGGCATTTACCACAAAAGACGATGTCGAGAACAACGGATAATGCACTTGAAGAGAGGCTCATTGTGTCTGGCAGTTTGCCTCCGTTCTCTCCCCTCGATTTCCCCCTCGCCACCATTCCTTGCCAGCAACTAGACTAAGTTCCAATTATTTGTGCGGTCGATGCTCAATAGATGGGGGGGTGAAAAGATGGAAGGGGCAGGTCAAAGGCAATGGCTTTAAAGCCAAACTGAAGTTGTTTGTCGGGCGGGTAGTTGGGGGTGATTAAGGGGTGTGGCTGTCCCCAGCAGTTGTTTGCAGGAAATGGCTTTCTTTACTTATTCTTCATTCTCCTTTTTTTTATATTTGCTTCTTTGTTGCCACTATAGTGGAGCATTTTCCATGCCCTTACAGACGACGCCCCCAGCCCCTCCCCGCAACCATCTACTGCTACTTTACCACATTTTTCCTTTATTTTCACTTTGTGTGCTCCATTTAGTTGCTGTTGTTTCTGTTGTTGCTGCGGTTTTGACTTATGGGCGCGCTTAATTGTTGTTAAGAAGTGAAAATCAGCAGCGGCGCAAAAAATGAAAAAGGAAAGGGAAAATAAATCCAACCAAAGCTGCTGCCTGTCAAGTGTTGGCCTCAGAGCGGTGGGGAGGGGGCTTGGCATGCAGTCGATTAATGTGACTACCGTCTTGACTTAATTTCATTTTCGTTGCATACATGAGGCCTGGCCTGAGTCTGAGTCTCAGACCCAGTACGGGTCGGGGTCGTATGGGTCGTGGCGACCTACAACCGAAGTGCATCATACGAGACAGAGAAAACGGCAACAAAATCTCAATCAAAATGGAACTGAGCGATGCAAAAGGAAGAAGGGAATAATTCTGGGTAGGAATTGCTGGATGCTCGATACTACATGCATTCACTGTGTTCAGCCGCAATCATTTGGCGGTTCCCTCGCCCTCGTCTTTTCGATTTTCATTCGGTTCTTTGCTTATTTTCATGCCAGTTGGCAGTTTGTCGAAATTCAACCCAAATGCCAGCACAGTGGTTAAAAAGCAATAAATGCAATGTAACTGAAAATCATCATTATATTTAAGAAATCATCAAGAAATGATCTTTTCCAAATGCAGCGAAATTGGCAGAGTATTTTCAAAACAAATTTCTGATTGAATTAACTAATTTACTTTTCAAAACATTAAAAAACAAAATAGAAAACTTAAAACTTCCATTAGTCATTCCTGTATTTAGCTCTATTAAACCTAGAACTAGAATTTGAATAATATTATTTAAATATATGAAAATTGTGTTTTAGCCAGCATAAAGGCATAGTCATTTTTTTGGTACCTCTTACGAATTCAGGACCCAAAAATCTGATCTGACTATTTCGTTTTAAAAGTTTTTGCCCTTTTAAATGTCGATCGTTTCAGTATTGAAATACTTTAGTTCGAAAACATATTTGATTTGCTTACAGGGACTCCGAGGTTTGTAATTGTAATATGCACAATTAAGCATATAAAAATGGATTCTTATTGGCTCAGTTCTATTTCTTAGCTTGTTTGGGTGATTGTACGTTATTACTAGAGATACCGAGTCAGATAATCCTTTTTCTTACTATACTGAACCATTTACTTTTTGCTGATTACCTATAGTCTGCATTTGTGTACTATTAATAGTTATATATCCCACTGTATTCTGTAAGCCAATGAATTGAACTTAACGAACTGTAGAAAACCGAGAAGAAAGAGAAACAAACACAAAATGACTATAACCTATATAAGCCCATCTATATACCTACATACATACATATACATATAAAAAAGAATTCAACAATCATTTATCTAATATTCAATTCAATCGTGTCACTCTCTTTCCTTTTGTGTCCACTGTGCAGGCTGGTTGTCCCTTTGGCTTTGGCTTTTTGATATCATCAACGCCTACAAACAACAAAAAAATGCAGAGGCAAAAACTAAAAATAAAGAAGAAAATAGATAGAAGAAAAGAAAAGCGAAAACGTAAAGAAAATTCAGTCAGGGCAGACTTCGAAGACATCGTCAACAAAATCCGTTTTAAGCAGCAGGCACCAGCAGCGTGCAGCATGCGGCATGCAGCATGCGGCAGGCATCTCATCCTCAGTCAGTTCGCTTCAGTTCGGCTGGTAGTTATGCGCCGCTTAGTCACAGCTGTGGCGCTGACATGTACCTCATCGTCCCGCCATCTCTTACATTCCCTCTTACTCTCTTTCTATGATGCATATGCAAGCTCATGCCCATGCACTAACAATAGAGAGATTCGCCAAGAGGTCTCCTCCTCCTTCGTCTCTCTCTCTCTCTTTCTCTCACTACCCATATACATATCCCGCGCACATTTCTTAATCTTTTTCTTGTGCCGCCCGCTTTTTGCCTCCACCTACTTCTGCTCCTCCCTTAGCCAGTTAGCTGCATGTTCCCATATCCATCATGCGACCTCTGCCATCTACCTCTCCCTGCCTCCTGGCACCACCACCCTTTGCCCATTTTGGCGTCTTTGGCTGCTACTGCCACTGCGACTGCTGCATGTTCATGCCACGCGCCGCTGCGTCGCCTTCGTCGCAACTCTATTTGGCATCTTTTCGATTCGCTGCTGCTGCCGCTGCTGCTTCTTGCCTCTGCTGAGCTCCACTTGATCTTTGACCCAATTTTTATTGCATTGTTTGAATGGGGAAATGCAAAAAAGGAAAACAGCAGAAAGAAAGAAAAATCTCCTTCAGCTTCCAGTTTGTGTGTTGAGTTTTTCTCGGTTTAATTTTCTGCTTCGTCGTCATCGTCGTCGCTTCAATTTGATTTGATTTAATCCAGCTCTGGCTCAAAAAAACTCACACACATATACACACAACACGCACAGACAATTCTCACACACCCACCCATACACATTTTATAATATACATTTGTATACATACTCAACAAAAAAAAAATCAACGCTTGCAATTTTTTTCGCTTGCCATTTTGTTTATACAAAGGCGGGTAGCTTGCTTTCGTTTGATAGTAGGGCGTTGAATGGGTTAATGGCACGATGGAGGCAGGAGCAGGAGCAGGGGTGGGGGGCGTGGCTGACAATGCAAATTGCGTACATATATGTCTCAGTTGTTTTTGTTGTTGACATTCGCGAGCTGCTTTAATTAAGCGCATTAATGTCACAAACTTATGGGCATGCCAAAGGGAAGGCGGAGGCGGAGCAGAGAAATGAGCAGAAGCTGAAGAGCTTCAGACTGGCAGCCGATGGGAATGAAAACAAAAAGCCAACCGGGGGAAACATCATCATCATCATCCTCATCCTCATCATCGTCATTAACATCAATGGGAAGTTGCCATAACTTTATATCGTTTTGTTGATCTTTAGTTTTAAGCGCTGCTGTATCTTCCATAAGTTCTTTTCTGATTTTTTGTTTTTTAGGATTCCAGAAATGTCAAAAAAAAAGGGTAAAGTGGATGGGTATGAGTACAATTTTATGACGTTTGCTTTTATGTTTATATTTAGTATATAAGGTGCGCTAACTATGCTGATATCTTGTTGATCTTCTATATAATAGTTTACTGTTATTGATTGTTGAGTTCCACTTGATACTGATTTACTGTTATAAGCCTTCTACAGATTTTGAATCTGCTTTGGAATTTCTTTCACAATTCTAGTACCCTTTTGCATCACTTTTTATAGCGTATCTTTTGGGTCGGCTAACTGATCTTAGTTTGGCATAATTCCTTTCGTTATATATTTTGAATGGTCCAATGCAAATTTACGACAATTGGCCTCTGTTGCTGACAACTCGACGGCGCTTGGTGTATACCAAGTCTCCTTTCCCACTGCCACACCCACTCCACACTTTACTCCATCTCCAGTGTGTGTGTGTGTGTCTGTGGCCTTTGTGTATTGACAGTGTTGTCAACGGTTGTAATCTGTTTTTATTATGGATGCAGAAAAATCTGGTGTAAGAAGATGCGTCGATGGTCGTTGGAATGCCAACAGAAATCAAATGCGTTGCATATATGAGGATAAGTGTTGCATATATGTACATATGTGTGTATGTTTATATGGATGTAGCATGAAGTTGTCAACCATTTGGAATATACAAATACAAATGCAGATTAATGCACCACCATGAATGGCATACATACATATGTATGTTAACATTTCTATGCGGCGCTAACCAACACCTCCTGTCCGACATCATCCTCCGATAGCGACACCATGGACTGCTCCGCCGTCGTCTCCATCTCCGCCAACCAACCAACCAACCTATCAACCCGACCGACCTCATTCAGGTGCGTTCCTGTTGGCCGCCAAGTTTGTGAAATTTATGTTATTTGCGGTGGCCGTTTGCATAATTTGCGTGTTTGTATAACTGTGTATGTGTGTGTGGCACACCTCTGGCCGCGAGCTGTTGGTATTTCATTTTCATTTTCACAAAATTTTTAAACTACATATGTATGGATGAGTGAGAGAAAATGCAACAAAATAACCCACAAAAAAACAAAAAAACCAGAGAAAAAATGAATTCCATACACAAACACACGTTCAATTGGTGGAGAAATAGTGGAAAAGTGTTTTTGTCGGTGCAAATGAATGGACGAATAGATGGATGAATAGACAGATAGATATATGGTAGATGGATGGATGGATAGTTGGACGATGTTGACGAAGCTTTGAATGAGCTGCAATTAGGTTCTGGTTTCTGTATAATTCGAAAAGAAACAATTGTTTGCAATTGGCTCATGTAAATCTTTTTTGGTGATTTCCATCATTCGAATTTTCTGGTTTTACAATCCAGATAAATGATTCGCTTCAATTCACATTCAATGTGAGTTCTAAGCCATTGCACGAACCATAAATATTACATTAAATTAAGCATAAAGTTATAACAATCGCAGTTTAGTTTAAATGATTCAGATGAAAAGGAGAAAAAAAAGACTTAGCATCTGCTTAAAGGTGTTTAAGTAATCGCTTCAATCTGTTAATTAAAACTTTCCTTTTTTATTTGCAGTAATTTTCACTGCATTGTGCAACAAAAAAACACAAACTTTTCCAAATCCTCTCCAAAAAAACCAACAAAAAATAAACCCATTCCCGCAATAAACTTACATTTAAATTTTTTTTGGGTTAAACCTGCAAAAAGTTTGATAAATTTTTGTAGAATTTTTTTGCCAGTTGCTTTATTTTTTGTATCAAGTTTTAACTTTTGTTTGCTATTTGACCTACAGTTCGTTTCGGGTATGAATAGCAAAATAAATAGAGAGAGAGGCAAATAAAAATATGCACAATAAATGTATGTGAAATATAATTAAAGCCTGGCGGATTAAAATTTTAGTGTTGAAATATTAAACAATTGCCAGTCAGCCAAAGTTATGTAGTGCCTTTTCACCGCCCAGCCGCGCCCCTTCCCCAATGTCCGTACCATTTTTACTTCCGTCATTTTTTGCAAAAAAAAACAAATCCTTTTAGAATTCGAATGCATAATTTGATAGTCAAGCCCAGAAAACTAAATTCGATTCTGAAAACATTTTACTAATTGGGTCAACAGTTGCAATGCATTGCTATCTCGCTCCTACCCTCTCCCTCTCTCTCTCTCTCTCTCTGCTCTTTTGCGATTTGTTTGTAATCGAAAGCGATTGTTAGTCTAAGCATTTTGCATGTCATTTTGGTTAATTAAATTATTTACGTTGCTTGTGTGGAACAGATGGGAAAAGGAAGTCGAGGGGCAAAAACGGGTGAAAATATATATTTTAATTAGCCATTTTTGTGGCTGCCGTTTAAATTCTTTCTTTAAATTCTAACATGAAACAGTGTAACCAAATGAAGGCGAATCTAGAGTAGAATAAGTTGAATAAAGAATATTTAAAGAAAATTGTTTTAAATGTTTTCAAATGCTGAAATCGATAACTTTATTTGGTATATCTTAAGGCTTTGAAATTTATGATAAATAAAAATAAATAACTTGTATTAAATAACATTTATTTGTTCTTTGTTATTTGGGACTATTTGTGCAAAGAATGCCATTAAATGTAAGCTGGATAATTCATACAATTTGATATGTTGAGCTTATCGTTTCGAATGAATGTATTTAAATTTCAAATTTCAAATAAATTCCGCATCATTTGCCAGAAACTGTCAAATTTTTCGCTATTGCAAACACTGTAAACGAATATGCGGGTGCTTTTGCATAATGTAACAATTCCAATTAGTTTTGCCAACTAAATTTCAATTACATTTTAAAACTATTCACACACACACATGTATAGGGAATATTTCGCCATGGCAATGAAGCTGTCAAAAAGATTATTACGAATGTAAATTGTAGCATAGTTTTCAGCTTTCAATGTGTATCGACATGGCAACAGATATAAATGTATCTACCACACCTACATACATACAAATACATGTGCTGTAGTTTTGTGTGGGTGCAGGGAAGGGGAGGAATGTAGTGAGGCATCTAAATTCAAAAAGCATATCATTTGTTGCTCATTTAAATACCGTAATTAAGTGATAGCATGCTATCTATAGTTATTGTTGGTTTTTTCTTCTTGTTGTTGGGGTCTAAAAGCCCTCGCGTGCACGCCCTAAATATACATGGTTGCCGCCGCCTCCCTTTCCCTAAAACCAGACTTAACTCCCCGTTTAGCCCACCCCTCCTAGTGGCCCTTTCATTGAGGGATTGAAGACCAAACAGTTGCTTATTTTGAAATTTTATTTAGAGCTAATTGTTTCCTGCTGCGCCGCCAGTCTGCCAAGCCATTCAATAAACCACAGTGCACACAAACAGAGAGTTTCTGTGTGTGTTGTGCGAGTAAACACATACACACACACGCACGCACCTTTTGAATTGCTTGACCAAAAGCCATAGGAACCTCCTCCCCCAACCAACCTATCCTTCTATCTCCCACCTGTCGCCCTTTCGTCATCCGCATTTCGATTGTTTGTTTATTTGCTTGTTTGCCTTTGCCTGTTCACACCGCCTCGCCATGGCACAACTGGCCAACACAGGGCAACAGCGGATCAACCGACCGAATAACTGACTGACTGACGGGCTGACAGTGGGCCATTAGCCTTTTTGAATTAATTAAAAATTTAAAACCCGACACACCCTATAACAATAGTTACTTAAAGGATTAAACAAAAGACGAAAAATAGTGCAAGTTTTTGGACTGGATTATACATTCGTTTGAGTATCTATATGGGATCAGTAGCTACTCTGTAGCTATCAAATAGACTTTCTATATAGTTATTATTATCCTCCAATTTTCATGAGCTTTGCCATCTTCGGTGTTATTTAATTTCGAAACTTCTCTTTCTTAGGGTTCATTCTATTTGATTTATATTAGGTAGTTCCCCTTTTTCATAACCCCATTAAATTGTTAACCGGTTTCAGAAATATGAACTAGACTCGTATATTAATTTCATCAACTCTTGGACTTCAATGTTTATATACTTTTTTTGGTGGAGTTTTAGTGAAGGGTTCATAGTAAACCACTGTCACTGTCAGCCGCCCCATATGTGGGGGGTCTCTAATAATAAACCTTTTTTTGTCAGAAGGAAACCCAGGTCAAAGCAGCGGTGGGTCCATCAACCCTTCTCTTTGAACAGGTCGACACATGGCTTCGTTTCTATTGCTGTTGGTTGGCCAAGTGCAACCTCCTGTCCTACACCCAACGCATTGTGTTAACCTTGCCAAACGACCCCGCTGAAATAAGTACAGTAAGTAAAGCAGCAGCAAAAGTGGCAAACTCAAAGTCAGGGTCGTGGCAAAGAGGGTAGCCACATCTTAATCTAACAATCTAACAAGTAAACGAATATTCTCACGAAGATTAGATGAAACTTAAATTACTTACATTACTTGGTATTATAATGTGAAAACGATTCTGGTTGGAATCGCTTTAGATAAAGGGAAAACAATCTTTTTCTTAACCCTTTTTTTCCTTTAGCACTTTCTATTCATTTACTGTGAGATGCAGTAAGAAAGATGTTGTGCCGACTTTGGTGTACCCTTTCTGAAAAGCAAACTCAACTGCAAATTCATAGAACGAACTTTAAATCGAATTAAGTTATTTATTTGAAGTTCGTGATTTTCTTCAACTTTTAGGGTGTACATGGCTATAAAATGATGCGAGTAAATTCCAGTACTTCATTTATCAGATTCTAGTCCATATTGATTAACAACGACTAACGTTATCAGATCCGGTAAAGTGCAGAAACCTGAGAAAACGAGACTTTTCTTTTCTTTTAGAAAAAAATCAATGAATCAACAATTTCTCGTTGTCAATGACATCCCTATAGATAAGCCCTATTTATGTTTCACTTGACTTTAAAAACTTAAATATTAAATATTTTTGCAATCGGATAATAATGAAGCATGGCGACTTGGAGTCAAATTTTTAATGTTATATTTGTATTGAAGTCATATGCAGTTTGTGAAGTAAATTGATTATATTCCTTTAATACTACACAAACATAATATTTAATATTTATTTCTACAAAAAACCTATATATCAATTCATTTAAATTTAAATTTTAAATATAACTTTTACAGGCCACATTTGACTGCAGTTTTACATGGATTATTAAAAACAAAACTATATTTTAAAATATTTTAAGGTTATTACAACAAAATATATAATATTTATACCGTGTGGAATAAACATCAAACAAAAGTATGATGTACATCAAAATGATGCATCTTTTCCCTTGAAAACATTTTGGAGACCGGAATACCTAGGTATACCATTCCGTTATAGAAGTGCGTTAAAGTTAAACAGTTGAAGTTTGATTTAATAAATAAATAATGGGAAAATGGTGAAAACAAATGATATCCCCTTTTCATTTGTTATGATAAGAATAATTCTAACCATGAAATGGAAGGAATTCCTCTCCCCCCAATGCTGGAAATACGCCCTTAACTAAAAGTGATACAAGTTGTAGTAGCCACAGCTGCAGCTAATGAAACTGGAACTGGTCATCCTCAACCGACTTTCCCGTTCTCTTTTCTCTTCGGTTTGCCACAGCAAGACGTGTTTAAATTTAGTTTTCGTTAATTTTCATTTGTTGTCTTCTCTATCGCCATTGTTGTTGTTGGTCGGAGTGATTGCCCTTGCCCTTGTGCGTACCCTTAACCACCTCCCACCCTCATTGTGGTGCTGATATGGGCAGAAGCCACTGATAAGCTGAAATTCTTGTTGTTGTTGTTGTGGTCGTCAATTTGTAATGAAACATATGTTTGCCTTAAGTGACAGGCGCACTCATGCTGTGTCGTCGTCGTCGACGTCGCCAACTGATAACCCAGCAGAGAGTAACGTGGAGGGATTCCAAGAACGGTCAATGTCCGGTTAGACGCCCTACATTCGGTTTTTATTTAGCTTCGGTGTTCGGTCACTTTGACCAAACTGTCATACTTATCGTACAGAAATATATATGTATATGCATAGCTGTTTATATATTTACCTTATTATCCAGTTTAATGCCCTTGCATATCTAGTTCCTTTTTTTTTTTTTTGAATGTATTTACCTTTGGCATTATCTCATATCACAACATACACTCGGTTTTTTTATGAAGGCCTCTCGACATCATTTTTTTCCATTTTTCAATTTTTATGCCACTTTTGCGGTTAATTAAACCTTGTGGTCTCCGCTTATTTTATGTAAATAAATGATAAACAACTAACAAAACATAAAATATACAGAATGTCATAAAGGATAATAATTGGAATACACCGTAAATTATATACCCTTACAACACATTCAACTTCTTTGGGCAATAATTCGGGTGTAACATTTGATGTCAAGAAAATTTCGAAAACAGAACGGGAGTAATACACATGTGAATATATCCATATTGAAACTACTATTAGGTATCAGATAAACAAATTTGCTCCTTTTGCTAAGAGGCATCGTATGTATTAAAGGCCAAGCATCCCTTAGAAACCATTATACCCTTTGCTAGGATATTTAAAATAATATACAAAGTCGCTGACCAGCTGCATTCACATGACATTGCAAGTCGTAGTCGGAATGGGTTCTGGGTTGGAGTAACTGAAGTTGCAGTTGGCATCACAGTCTTGGTTGTGTGTGTGTGTGTTCGTGTGGTCACAGGCTTGGTCAGCCAATTTGTTGCTGCTATTTGGTTATTGATAACTGAGCTAAGCAAACTACTTCTACCATGTATAAGTTTGTTTACTGTCACCATTTGGTGGCTTATCTGAAATATTCTGTTGTTTGTTTAAAGTAAAGTGCTTCCATAATAGAAAATTTCGAAAAAAAAAGGGACCCATTTATTTTCAAAAATAAACATATTCCACCGTATCAACTTAGGACAAAGCAACAAGGGGAAAAATGGCATTTGAAAACAAATTTTGGAAAAGGAAAAGGAAGTTAGTTTTATCATAAGTGTTTCTTTGTGAAATGATAACAATATTTTGTTCCGAATCGACCTTAAAATTTAGCCTGTTATAGAAATGGATGCATGTGAAAATGTTTCAAGAGTTTTGAGGCAGTTTTTAAATATTAATTTTCTTTTCGACGCTAGAACCATTTTCAACCACGCAAAAAAAATGTAGGACAACATATTCAGCGGAATTTTGCAAAGAAATTCGAAGAAATGCTTATGAAACTAACCTTCTTACTAAGAGTTCAAAACAAAATTAATTATGGACTCTTCAGTTTTCTGTTAAGAGATGAAGATATTCTAAAACATTGTGAAATATTTCTACATTTACTAAAAGTCGTGGCGAAAACGGGTAAAATGTAACATGTCGCTATAACTATTTAATAATATTTATGTGAATATATTTTGTATCAATAATTTGTCTGTTATGTTTTTATTGAGGAACATAACTACTACCCATCCTATGAAGGCTGGAATAAAATGTTGTATTGGATATTTGTAAACTTTTAAAAATATAATGCAGAAATTTAAAACTGTTCATACATAAAAGATAAAGTTTGCTGTGGATATTTTGGTTACACTTAAAAAAACTGTCAAGAGAGTTTTGAAAAAAAATGAATTCTTAGGTTATAAATCTTTTTAAGGGGGATTCCTGGTTGGCTGGTTAAACCCTTTTAAAAAAGCAACATTTGAAAACGAAAAGAGTTATTAAAATTATGTTTTTTATTGTGTTATTTAAAAACAAAATTTAAGATTAAAAAAAAACCGATTTCTCGGTTCGAGTTATCGGCCATTCTGTTTGTGGCAAGGATAACTCGATACTTCAATACTGCAAGGAATAATAAAAACGAAAAAAAAATTTGTTTTTTAAATTTCCCAACCAAGAATACAATCTAAATTTCTAATAAAACTTATAAACTTATATAAAGTAAGTTAGGGCTTTAGTTTATTCATTGTTTCTTCCTCTACAGAAAATAAAAAACAATAAAATATAAGATTACATACGTTTTAGAGTTAAGTTTAATCTATTGTAATTTTAATACTTATTTCTAACTGACAACTCAATTGTGTTTTTTAACACATTAAATGTTTTTGACAGAATCGACATATAATTTAATTTTCCCCGCCACACAATCATTTTCCGATGGTTAGAGGTCAAAATACTTAAGTTTGCCTGTACTCAAGTGCATCGGAGATAGTCATATAACACTAAGCCAATGAGTCTACGATTAATTATTTATAGATTTGTGATAAACTTGAAATGCTGGCACTTCAAAAATGAAATGAAAACCAATTGGAGGCAGTAGCCAGCAATCAGTAGCTACTTAAAATACCAAAAACACAAAACAAAATAATGTTGCTACTTAAGTTATTGATAAAAGCAATTGATTGATCATAAATCAAAATTAACTTGACCACTGATTGATATATTTATTAAAATATGAAAACAAATTCGAATATTGTGAATCACCGTTTGATATGAGTCATGGCAAACATTTCTCGCAATTGTAAATTATCTGTCTAAAAAGTCAATTGAAGCTACTCAGCCAACTGACTACATTTAGCGTCTTGCATATCAGACCCAAATAATTCAATTTGATAAGCCAAAGTATTGAGTCTCCCTGGTCATAATATACAACATAATTCAGTTATTGATTAAATTGATTTGTTTACTTACATACTCTTCCAAAAGGTATATTAGAGGTTTCCGAACATCTAAAACTATGCACAGCATTGATGTTTCCAACATATATACACATGTGGTTATTTATTGGGATTATAAGACGTTATTACTGATTTGGCTTAGTAAACTTAATAAAAACTTTAAGAAACTTGTCTTAATATTTTTCATTAAGAAACGAACTGAATAAAACCATGAAAAAATCAAAGCCCTTCTTTTGAATCCTTGGAAAGTTGGTTTAGAGCAAACATTTTCTTATACAATTGACAAATTCTTTTACGCTTTTATTTACTAAATTTTTGAAAATTAAACTTTTATTATCACCCTCGCGAAAAGATTAGATTTCCATTATAAAATGGCCGCCATTTGGCTTCTTATTATTGGCGAACGTTTTTAAGTGTTCCCCGTATCAATCGAAAATGAATTGTGCATTTCAAACTGTATAAAATATAATAGATTACCATTGATGAGTTACCTTAGTCAACGTTGCTGCTTTTTAAATAAATACGCCAAATTGTCTAAGAGAACAGAACGTGCTGAATAGTCAAAGACTACGGACATAAAATATATTACAAGAAGCTTTTGTTTAATTAAAGTAAAAGTCCTTTTAATTTTTAAGTGTAACCTAAAGAATTGTGTAGTGGTATTAAGTGTTTATATAAATAAGACAAAAAAAAAGGTATTTACATTTAATTAATTATGAAAAATGAAATATTTGCAAACAATTTAGACTGTGTGAGTGGGGAATATTATCTAATGCACTTAAGAATTGTTATGAGAAGATTTTAAAAGTGAAATTTGAAGAGCTTATGGCAACTAATATTTATTTTTGTGTCTATTGCGTTTTGAATTGTATTGTGAACTTATCTTTCCTGGGATATTTCAGTGAGTGTAAATTGTTTATTGGCTTCTTTGATTAAAGCACAGTTAATTACTAAGTAAAATACATAAATAGGAATATTTGTTTTCGTGAAAGAACGAGAGTTTTAATGAATTTATAATTTATATAATTATAGAAAATTCTAAAATGTTTTAAAGTGATATTAAGAAGTGAACTTATTGAGGTCTCTTCTATACTCTTCTATTCTAGGTAGGATAAAAAAAAAACAATATTTGAGATCTTTTTCCAGCAATGTGGAAAAACTACGAAACAAACTCGATTTTGGTGACTGCTTAGTCCTAGAGATCTCTGTAGATATTTATACGGACGGGCGAATAGGCTTATAGACGTGGCTAGATTGAACGGGCTGTTATTGCTGATCAATAAAATATATATTTTATAGTCCAAAAGCTGGTGATACTAGCCATAGATAGAAATAAAGAGGGGCACACGATTTACACGCCTGAGAAGTACAAGTGGCCGTTTTTTACAATTCTCCGCTGTGGTTGAGATTTTCATCATAGATGCTATTGACTATGTTAACCAGCAATGCCGCCGGTAAGGCGTGGATGGTTGGAGAAGATTAGCCAATGCCATAAAGTGACTATGCAAAGGCAATTTATTCAATTGTACACGATTAGATTTATAAGTTCCTGCCATAACTCGGTTATCCAACTGGCTGTATTAACTTATTAAATACCATATTGATCATATTCATATTCATTAAAGAGGAAAGAAAAGACTTAGAAGTATCAAGTAACAAATTATGGCTGACAATAACTTTTCTAAAGTTCGAATCTTAAAAGATTAGTAAAACAAAAAGCATTATTCATAAGAAGCAAACTGAATACTTTTAAGTAAAAAATACGCCAAAATTTTTATATTTGGTTCACTTGGCAGAGTGAAAAGAGTGAAAGATTCTCACAAATCTTTCTTTTAGAGTTGGCATGGGACTGGTAATGTTTTGGCCAGGCAATTGACTTGGCCTTGAAGAGCTACTAGAGATTACTTGGTAACTTAGTTACTTATTTGGATATAGATTAAAAAATTTTCATAAAAAACAATAGATCCCAAATTAAAAGTAAACCAGAATGTTTCCTACTTTACTTCCCTTTAATTTTGTATAATTCAACTTGATTAAAAAGTTAAACTAGATGCTAAATTAAAATATTGACTCAGATAAACAACTTTCGGTGATTATTGTATGTGCTTATAAAATCTGTACACATATAAGTACTCTATTGTTTTCTATTTTTATTTCCCCTTTTCGATTTGTCAACGAGAAGGGTATCATTCGTTGGAAACGTGCTAGAGATATTGGCCAGTTGTTTAGTGCCAATGGGTCTAAGTAATCGAATGTCAGATAATTAGCGAAGCCTCTGTTAATGGCTTCTTCTATGAATCACAGCTGAGATAGGTAGTCTGTCAGAGATACTACATATAGTCGAGCCGCGTGCAGACCGTGCAGCCGATTTAAGTAGCTGCGCCACTCGCCTTCCTGCCTAGCAGTCGGCCGATTATCATTGCGATTGATAAGCCGATGTGGTCTCGTGTTGAGTAATGTTTCCCACCGACAGAACACTTGAAATGATAATGACAAATGCTATAAATAAACGCAATAAAAATATTAAATAGTTGATTGAAAAATTGATTTCTTATAGATTGCGATATGCAGGCCAGCCAATTACCACCAAATCCCCGCGAATCGGCGGGGCTTTTATCATCATTGATGTTTTGGTAAGATTTTCGATCAAATCAAAAAAACAATTAGGTGAATTATTGATTGATAATGGCGATTTGGCTTTACAGTTTCGCTCTGCCGATATTGTTCAAGGGACGAAAAAAGACATTGGAACCGACAGATCTTTATAATACCCTCAAAGAGCATCAGGCCGGATATTTGGGCAACAAATTTTTCGAGAAATGGCAAAAAGAAGTGGCAAAGTCGGCCCAATTGAAGAAAGAACCCAGCGTTATAAAGGTTATAGGACGCCAATTTGGCTGGCAATTAATATTCTCGGGCATAATAATCGCATTTTTGGAATTGGGTACCAGGTGAGCTAAGACTAACTTGAAAGAACTTGATCAGAAGACTCATTGGAATATATTCTGTGTCTAGGCTCACTTCACCGCTTTTGCTGGCTGGATTGATAAACGAGTTTACAATCAATGGAAACGGAAATGGTTTGGCAGCTCAGCTTTATGCCATTGGTTTAATATTAACCACATCCTCCAGTGTTATCCTTATGCATCCCTATATGATGGGCATGACGGTAAGTTAGGCTTAACTAGTAAGAAGTTCAAAAAGTAATTCCGTTTCTTATAGCACCTGGCCATGAAAATGCGAGTGGCCGTAAGTGGAGCAATTTACCGCAAAGCTCTTCGGCTAAGTAGAACCGCCTTGGGTGACACCACCACCGGTCAAGTGGTTAACTTAATCTCCAATGATCTGGGGCGATTTGATCGTGCCTTGGTGCACTTTCACTTCCTTTGGCTGGGACCTTTGGAACTGCTTTTGGCTTCGTTTTTTATTTATCAACAAATTGGCTGGTCTTCTTTCTATGGCATCGCAATACTCATCCTCTACCTGCCCCTTCAGACGTACATGAGTAAACTCACTTCCAAATTGCGACTGAGAACAGCCCTGCAAACGGATCAGCGTGTCCGTATGATGAACGAAATAATCTCCGGAATACAAGTGATCAAAATGTATACTTGGGAGAAGCCATTCGGGAAACTCATTGAACAGCTGCGACGCAGTGAAATGAGCTCCATTCGAAAGGTCAATTACATTCGAGGACTGCTCCTGTGCTTTGAAATCACCCTGGGTCGCATTGCCATATTTGTTAGCCTTCTGGGATTCGTTTTAGCTGGCGGAGAACTAACGGCAGAGAGAGCATTTTGTGTGACAGCTTTCTACAATATTTTACGCCGAACTGTCAACAAATTCTTTCCGAGTGGAATGTCCCAATTTGCCGAACTTTTGGTTTCCCTGAGAAGGATTAAGACTTTTATGATGCGCGATGAATTGGAGGTAAGGGATAACGAGAAAAAAGGAAAATTCCCAGAAGGCTCCATTGAGATGGAGCAATTTAGAGCCCGGTGGAGCCCCGACAATTCGGAACCCGCTTTGGATAACATCAACCTAAGTCTGAAATCCCAACAATTGGTGGCTGTTATTGGACCTGTGGGATCTGGTAAATCCAGTCTCATTCAAGCCATTCTGGGAGAGCTGTCACCTGAGTCCGGGTCAGTTAAACTGAACGGAAGATACTCATATGCCTCCCAAGAACCATGGCTCTTCAATGGATCAGTGAGAGACAATATTCTGTTTGGCCTGCCCATGGATAAGCAACGTTATCGTACAGTGGTGAAAAAATGTGCCTTGGAACGCGACTTTCAGCTCTTGGGCGGTGACAAGACTATTGTGGGTGAACGTGGTGCTGGTCTTTCCGGAGGTCAACGGGCTCGCATATCTTTAGCCCGGGCTGTGTACCGTCAAGCGGATGTTTATTTGCTGGATGATCCTTTGAGCGCTGTGGACACTCATGTAGGTCGTCACCTATTTGATGAGTGTATGCGTGGATACTTGCGTCATCAGTTGGTTGTCCTAGTCACACATCAACTACAGTTTCTGGAGCAGGCCGACCTCATTGTAATCATGGATAAGGGAAAGATTATGGCCATGGGCACCTATGATGATATGCTCAAGAGTGGCCAAGATTTTGCCAAACTTCTCATAGAGAGCACAGATCAATGCGATACAAAAGAAGAAGAAAAGGCTGGAGGAGATGCAAAACCTTTCTTTGGCCGTCAAATTAGTACCCAAAGTACCCGAAGTATCCTTTCATTTGACTCGATAGACTATCCAGAAATGATTCCTCAAGTGGTTAAAGCCACTTCCAATAACAATGGAGAAATTGGCCTCGGCATGTACCATAAATATTTCTCAGCAGGCTGCGGCTGGTTTATCTTATCCCTGGTGGTTGCTCTTTGTCTTGGAACTCAATTGTTGGCTTCTGGTGGGGATTACTTCCTCTCCTATTGGTAGGTCTTGTGGTTATTGTATAAAATGAATCAATAGTAACCACCATTTACTTGCAGTGTAAAGAATGCCTCATCCTATGTGGAGATCTACTACTTTGCCGGCATCAATGCATCTCTGGTGTTCTTTGCTATACTCCGCACAGTTCTATTCTTCAACGTCACTACGCACTCATCTAACAATCTACACAACTCCATGTTCCAAGGTGTCTCAAGAAGTCCCTTATATTTCTTTCACAAGAATCCATCTGGCCGAATTTTGAATCGTTTTGCCATGGACTTGGGTCAAACGGATGAGGTTCTGCCTCCAGTTATGTTAGATTGTGTCCAAGTGTTCCTTACACTAACCGGAATAATAAGTGTTCTCTGCATCACGAATCCCTGGTATCTGATAAACACGGTGATAATGCTTATAGCATTCTATTTTCTTCGAGAATTCTATCTAAGAACTTCACGAGATGTGAAACGATTGGAGGCCCAGGCCAGGTCACCCATGTATTCCCATTTCAGTGCCACTCTGAATGGTCTGCCCACCATTAGGTCGATGGATGCTCAGGGGATGTCGATTGGCGAATATGATAACTATCAGGACTTGCACAGTTCTGGCTATTACACATTCATATCTACAAGTCGAGCGTTTGGTTACTACTTGGATCTGTTTTGCGTGGCCTATGTGATCTCAGTGATTTTATTCAGCTTCTTCAACCCACCTCTGGATGATCCTGGTCAGATTGGTTTGGCCATTTCTCAAGCTATGTCCATGACCGGCACCGTCCAGTGGGGCATGCGTCAATCTGCCGAATTGGAGAACTCAATGACTTCAGTGGAACGTGTTCTGGAATATAGAAACCTAGAACCGGAGGGCCAGTTTGAGTCCACCGCGGAACAGCAACCTCCAAGCAGTTGGCCTGAAAATGGGAAACTAGTAGCAGAGAATTTAAGTTTGCGTTATGCTCCTGATCCTCAATCAGACTACGTTTTAAAGTCCATTAATTTTGAGATCAAACCACGTGAAAAAGTTGGTATAGTAGGACGCACAGGAGCGGGTAAATCTTCTCTCATCAACGCCCTGTTTCGTCTATCCTACAATGAGGGTGCAATATGGATTGATAAACGAAATACGGAAGAAATGGGACTCCACGATCTGCGCAGCAAAATCTCCATTATTCCACAAGAACCGGTTCTCTTCTCCGGCACTATGCGCTACAATCTAGATCCCTTTGAGCAGTATGACGATGCTAAATTATGGCAAGCTTTGGAAGAGGTAAGTGATTCAGCTTGGCATATATTAACCTTTTGCTTACTCTTGTTTGATCTCGTATAAAAGGTGCATCTGAGAAAGGAAGTTTCGGATATGCCATCAGGATTGCAGAGCTTAATATCCGAAGGTGGCTCCAATTTCAGTGTGGGTCAACGGCAACTTGTTTGCCTGGCCCGAGCGATTCTGCGTGAGAACCGCATTCTACTCATAGACGAAGCCACCGCCAATGTGGATCCTCAAACTGATGCCCTCATTCAGTCGACGATACGCAGAAAATTCAAGGATTGCACGGTTCTGACCATTGCTCATCGATTGAATACAATTATGGACTCGGATAAGGTTTTGGTCCTTGATGCGGGCCAAGTTGTTGAATTCGATTCGCCTTATAATTTGCTAACATCAAGCAAAAGTAAAGTATTCTATGGCATGGTCAAGCAGACGGGTAGTTCGAGTTTTGAGAATCTGCTAAGCATTTCAGAAAATGTAAGTATTTATGCCCATTTCAAAATACAATAAATTACTAATACAAATCTTTGCAGGCTTTAGATAGGAAATATTAATTACCATAAAGGAACTTTACAAGGCATTGATTCCAATGTTTGAAGGATGAGTGAAGGTTTCTACATTTGGTGATTTTATTTCACTGGTTAGCTTTATTTAATTTATATAAAATATAACATGGATCTCATTGTAATTCTAGTACCAAATAAAGATATTAACTATTTAAACCCATTGCTGTCGTTTTGTTTGGTTTCATGGAATAAATCGAAATTAAATGTAGCATACTTTTTGGGTTATGACAAAATTCATCAACGTTAAATTTTCACCACACAGTAGACGCTCTTAAAGTAGTCTTACTTTGTCTTTTAGCTAATTTTAAAACCTGAAAACATTTTTTTAACGAACTTTCTTAATCCTATCTATTGGCTCATGGCAATAATTAAACAAAGCTGGTTGCAGGTGGAGTTAAAAAACCATTCTCTTAAACATTTTGGTCAAGATTTTGAATGATTTCTTCCATTTTGCCATTGATTTCTCAATGCTTGTAAATGACGAATTTTCTGTGTTCGACTCTAAACAGACCAAAAGAAAAAAACAAACACTTAAAAAACTAAAATTTAGTTTTCAAAATCTTGAGCAATCTTCATAAGTTGTATCATTTTATTTACAGTCTCTGCTACATTAACTAATTTAATTAAAATTACTAATTTCATTCTGTCTGTGTAGATAAATGGGGGGTAGGCGTTCCTGTATCTCTTTTAAGTGTTAAGCCTTAATTTATAGTTGTTGAGATAGCATAAAGCTTTTCTTTTTACACATTTTTGGTTATCTTAAAAGACAGAACTAACTGACGCAACTAACAAATCCCAAGTGCTTAACTAAATTATCTGGGAAAAAGAAATTTGAATATTTTGTAGTCATGTTGAACTTGTAATAATAGCTTTAAAAATAGATTTTATTTAGACTGCAGTCAGCAGCTAAATATAGAACAAATCTTCAAGTATAACCAGAAATATAATAGTTCTTCTTATGGTAAATTAATGAATGAAAGTTATGAGTTTCGTGAACTTTACTGACCTTGCTTTTTATCTTATCATTTGCATTTTGACGTGACAATTCTGTCAGAGTACTTATATTACAGCCCTCGTTTAGACAAAGTTAATCACGGTCCCCCCTTGATATCAATGTTGAAAAAATGAAGCTTATAAACACCTCTGACTGGGCCCGGAACATCGCAGAACCAGTTGAAAAGCGGAGTGCTTCGGACGTTTGTTACCTAAAATTCTCTAATTGTGTGTACTGGAATGGAAAGTTTTCCCCTTATTAATTACATAATTTGATACGCGTAAATTTTACATAACGTATAGATAATATAGAATCCCCAAAACTCAATTTAAACGTTTGAATATAGTTGAATAAATATAATTAATCCTAAAATATATATCGATTAAGTGGAGTGTTTGGGCATTACCAAATGATCGGTTATAAAAGTTGTTAATTTTAAATAAATATTGTCTTAATCAAATAGATTTGCAATAATGCAGTCTGAGAAACTGGCTAAAAATCCTCGCGAGTCTGCAGGTATTCTGTCCTCGCTTATGTTTTGGTAGGTTCTTTAAAAATTTTCCCACAATTCGTCATATCTTCAGATATCACAAGATGCTGAAATCTTCACTACTCTTAATTACTTGTCACTAATCTTATCTTATCAAATGAAATTTCTCATTGTTAACGTTTAGATTTAGTGATAGTGAATAAAAATAATAAGAAAACGTTTAACTTTTGATAACCTTTAACCTTAATCTTAGATAAACAAGAAAGAAAGTCACAAAAGGGCATGAGTCTCCACGAGCTCCAAAGAGGTTTAATGTGATGTTTACATAAACAAAATATTGAAACTTTACAAAAAAGTATTCCTCATCTGATGACTGGAAATAGAAAGTAAAAACATGTAGAGCAAATATTACTCTTAATTTTATGTTTATTATTTATGCATTTCACAAATATTTAACCTTCCCTTAATAACTTTTACAGCTTCGCATTGCCAATTCTATTCAAAGGACGCAAAAAGACATTGCAGCCTGAGGACTTGTATAAGCCACTCGAAAGTCACCGAACAGATCATCTGGGTGATGAGTTTTATCACATTTGGGAATCAGAGGTGGAGAAATGTCGAAAGAAAACCAACAACAAACCGAGCCTCATGAAGGTTATATTTCGGATGTTTGGCTGGAAATTACTTAGCTCGGGCATTATAATTGGAATTCTGGAACTAGGCACCAGGTAAGCTGAAGAAGAAATCACTTAATAAGAATTATACTTACATTTATTCGCTTCTGCTCCACAGACTTACTGCCCCCCTGCTACTGGCAGGTTTGATAGCTGAATTTACCAAACATGGTAATGGTTATGGATTGAGTGCCCAGATCTATGCCAGCTTACTGATCTTTACGATTGCTGCCAGTGTCTTGTTTACCCATCCATACATGATGGGCATGATGGTAAGTGTGATTGATCAAGTTTAAAATCTTAACGTATTATTATTACTTCAACTTTTATATTTCAGCACTTGGCCATGAAAATGAGAGTGGCCATCAGTGGAGCGATTTACCGCAAAGCCATTTGCTTAAGTAGAACAGCCTTGGGTGATACAACCACTGGACAGGTGGTTAACTTGATTTCCAATGATCTTGGACGCTTTGACCGGGCATTTATACACTTTCACTTCCTCTGGCTGGGACCATTGGAGTTGCTGTTATCGTCGTATTTCCTCTTTCAGCAAATAGGATGGTCCTCATTTTATGGGACAGCTATTCTCCTACTCTATTTACCTTTCCAAGCCTATATGAGTAAACTCACTTCCAAATTGAGACTGAGGACAGCCCTGCAAACGGATCAGCGTGTCCGGATGATGAACGAAATAATATCCGGAATACAAGTGATCAAAATGTATACTTGGGAGAAGCCATTCGGGAAACTCATTGAACAGCTGCGACGCAGTGAAATGAGCTCCATACGAAAGGTCAATTACATTCGAGGATTACTACTTTCCTTTGAGATCACTCTGGGTCGCATTGCTATCTTTGTGAGTCTTCTGGGATTCGTTTTATCTGGTGGAGAGCTAACGGCGGAGAGAGCCTTTTGCGTGACATCTTTCTACAATATTTTACGACGTACTGTGAGCAAATTCTTTCCAAGCGGAATGTCTCAATTTGCCGAATTAGTGGTCTCCATTAGAAGGATTGAGAATTTTATGATGCGAAATGAATCAGAGATTCATAAGGACAGTGAACCATCACAGGATCAGCTTAAAATGGAGAAATCAAACGGAAGCGGTCAACATCATCATCAATTTATGGATACAGGGATTGAAATAAATCAATTGACAGCCAAATGGAGTTCCGAGAATCATGACCCTGCTTTGGATAACATCAATCTAAGTCTGAAATCCCAACAATTGGTGGCTGTTATTGGACCTGTGGGATCTGGTAAATCCAGTCTCATTCAAGCCATTCTGGGAGAGCTGTCACCTGAGTCCGGGTCAGTTAAACTGAACGGAAGATACTCATATGCCTCCCAGGAACCATGGCTCTTCAATGGATCGGTGAGAGACAATATTCTGTTTGGTCTGCCCATGGATAAGCAACGTTATCGTACAGTGGTGAAAAAATGTGCCTTGGAACGCGACTTTCAGCTCTTGGGCGGTGACAAGACTATTGTGGGTGAACGTGGTGCTGGTCTTTCCGGAGGTCAACGGGCTCGCATATCTTTAGCCCGGGCTGTGTACCGTCAGGCGGATGTTTATTTGCTGGATGATCCTTTGAGCGCTGTGGACACTCATGTAGGTCGTCACCTATTTGATGAGTGTATGCGTGGATACTTGCGTCATCAGTTGGTTGTCCTAGTCACACATCAACTACAGTTTCTGGAGCACGCTGACCTCATTGTAATCATGGATAAGGGAAAGATTATGGCCATGGGCACCTATGATGATATGCTCAAGAGTGGCCAAGATTTTGCCCAGCTACTAAAGGAAAATACTGAATATGAAGATGGAGGGGATGCTGATGTGCAAAAGGGGACGGAAAAAAACAACTACTCTCGTCAGGGAAGCATTCAAAGCACAGCTTCCCTGGATTCCACAGCCGATTCCCTAATAGCCGATGATGATGAAAAGCCAATAACAACAAATTCCACAGTCCAAGAGTCGCATTCCGGCAAAGATATTGGCCTAAGCTTATATCAAAAATATTTCTCAGCTGGTTCTGGCTGGTTAATGTTCGCTCTGGTCATACTTCTCTGCCTCGGAACCCAATTGTTGGCTTCAGGTGGTGATTATTTCCTATCCTATTGGTGAGTCATAGTGCTAATCCCACAATGGACGACAATTATAAGATATTTTCTTTTCTTTTTAGGGTCAAAAACTCGTCTTTGACTACTTCGTGGGATATCTATTACTTCTCCGCCATTAATATATTCTTGGTGATCTGCGCCTTAGTCCGTTTTCTGCTATTCTTCAGCATGACCATGCATTCATCCACCAACCTGCACAATTCCATGTTCCATAGTGTGTCGCGGGCAGCGCTTTACTTCTTCCACACAAATCCCTCTGGTCGCATATTGAATCGCTTTGCCATGGACCTGGGGCAGGTGGATGAGGTACTTCCAGTTGTAATGCTGGATTGCATCAATGTCTTTCTCACGCTAACTGGCATCATTACCATTTTGTGCATCACGAATCCCTGGTACTCGTTTAATACAGTTGCCATGTTTGTGGCCTTCTACTTCCTTCGAGAATTTTATCTGAAGACATCGCGAAATGTGAAACGTCTGGAGGCAGTGGCCAGATCTCCCATGTATTCTCATTTCAGTGCCACTCTGAATGGCCTGCCCACAATAAGGGCATTGGGAGCCCAGCGGATGTTGATTGGAGAATATGATAACTATCAAGATATGCATAGTTCGGGCTACTATGCATTCTTATCGACGAGTCGCGCCTTTGGTTACTATTTGGATCTGATATGTATGGGCTATGTCATAACGGTTACATTAAGTAGTTTCTTCTATCCGCCACTCGATAATCCAGGACAAATTGGTTTGGCTATTACACAAGCCATGTCCATGACTGGAACCGTCCAGTGGGGCATGCGTCAATCTGCCGAATTGGAGAACTCAATGACCTCAGTGGAACGTGTCATGGAGTATACGAATTTGAATGCAGAGGGCAAATTTATTTCAAAGGATAACCAGAAACCGCCAAAGGATTGGCCCGAACAAGGCAAAATTGTGGCTGAAGATTTGAGCTTACGTTATATACCCGACCCTAAAACAGATTGCGTTCTGAAGTCATTAAATTTTGTGATTAAACCACGTGAAAAAGTTGGTATAGTAGGACGCACTGGAGCGGGTAAATCTTCTCTCATCAACGCCCTATTTCGTCTATCCTACAATGAGGGTGCAATATGGATTGATAAACGAAATACGGAAGAAATGGGACTCCACGATCTGCGCAGCAAAATCTCGATTATACCCCAGGAACCAGTTCTCTTCTCCGGCACTATGCGCTACAATCTGGATCCCTTTGAGCAGTACGATGATATCAAATTGTGGCAAGCTCTAGAAGAGGTAAGAGATTTAACTGATTCATGACTGTCAATTAAATAAACCTTTTTCATTCCAAAGGTTCATCTTAAAGAGGATATATCCGAGATGCCTAAAGGACTACAAAGCATGATATCCGAAGGTGGCTCCAATTTCAGTGTGGGTCAACGTCAACTTGTTTGCCTGGCCCGAGCGATTCTGCGTGAGAACCGCATTCTACTCATGGACGAAGCCACCGCCAATGTGGATCCTCAAACTGATGCCCTCATTCAGTCGACGATACGCAGAAAGTTCAAGGATTGCACTGTTCTGACCATTGCTCATCGATTGAATACAATTATGGACTCGGATAAGGTTTTAGTCCTTGATGCGGGCCAAGTTGTTGAATTCGATTCGCCATATAACTTGCTAACGTCAAGTAAAGAAAAGGTTTTCTATGGCATGGTTATGGAAACGGGAAAATCTAGTTTCGAGCATCTGTTTAAGATAGCTCAAGATGTAAGTACCAGAAATCGACAGTTTTTCTAAGCATATGATAATATATAATCTTATTTGTTTCAGGTTCGTGAGAAGCAAGGTCGTGAGGCATTATTATAGAAACATTTGTCAGATAAATAACTCTTGAGGATAATGCAACATAGGTAGGTACTTAAGGTGGCTTTTGCACTGCGGTTTCTCTATAGAGATTTTCGTCCAAAAGTCTGGATGGAATTATTCCTTTTATAAATAGGTAAGTTTTTAAAACCAATTTGTATTAAAAACATTTCTCTGAGATAATGCTAATGCATACCGCAGTGTGAAAACCGCTTAAGTATTCAGTTTGATTGTAAAAACAAATGCTAATAAACAAATAACAAATAGAAATGGTTTTTAATGGGTTCTTCTCCTTATAATGGACTTCCTGGCTCACACATAGTTGTTTTTATTATCTTAACAATTAGTTAATTTCAAGTTATTGGGACAATAACGATTTTAAGTAAACGTTTTAATGGAATCGTTTGGAATCATTTTGTGTATTGGCTCGTTTTGTATGGTAACTGGCCAATTGTAGAAAATGAAGTTCTTGCTGCTAAATTGGCTCATTGAAATTGGATGCGCTTAAACAATAAATTAATAAACTTATTTAAGAGATTTACATGGTGCAGATAAAGTGATCAGCATCTATGCTTGAGTAAATATGGCCCTCCGAGATCATGAATTCCAAAATGTTGCTGCAAAAAAAAAACAAACAATTAGAAATTGGGATAAATTAAATGACTTCGTTTCAACTCACTTTAATTCAGAATCGCTGATGTGGGAGAATTTGCTCTTTAACTCCTTACGACCAATGCCCTCCTCGGAGACGTTACTCTTAATGGCCTGGAATACGGCCTGTTGCTTGGCATCCAAACCGTTGACAAGGGCATTACTTTGGCTGGCACTGAAATCGGGCATTGTGGAATTCTGCTGCCCACCCTTCTCTTGATAGGCCTCTGCCTTGTAGCGGGCATTGAGAACCTCAAGAAGATGTGTGGTAACCTCATTGGGATCTAGCACGGGCAAGGCCTTGAACACCATCAGCGTCTTTTGTCCCCCCTGGGATCGTGTTGTGCCATAGACGCGAACATAGTTATTCAGCATGACATCGGGAGCTTTATGGGCATCACCCTCCTCCAGCCAATAATGGGCATCAATTCGTCCAGTGTGATCCTCCAGCGTGTAGGTTATCTTGGTCGAGGATGTCTCAATATTGCGCACAATTGCAACCACTGTGGTCATGGCATAATGCATGCCAAATAGCTCGATATTGCCCTCGGGCAGAAGGAGAATCTGCTTTATTAGCATGGGAATGATTCCCTAGAGACAGAGAAGAGTTCTTCTAAATACTGCAAATACAAATGTGACCTGAGACTCACCTCTCCCTTCTGCTCCGATGCAGCGCCAGCTGTTTGGGTGGCATTAAAATCTCCAACTAGAAAAGAAACATAACTTTCACTTGAAAACTAATTTTCACAAATATTTGAAGTATTTACTTACAAGAATCGTTCATTTTCTTGAGTTTTTATTAATTTAATTGCAAACAATTTCACAAGCCTCGACTCCCGCCAAAAAGTGATGCCAACTTGTTTAAATTGCGGGAGTTGCCACCTTCTTTAACAAAACGAGCAGCTGTTGTGTGTCTTTGTGTTGCCATTTGAGCGCATTTCCAAAATATTTGAAATTTGTTAAATGATTTTAAAAGTTTTGCAAATAAAATTATAATAAAAATTGACTAACAATAAATGTGTGTAAGAAATATAAATGTGAATACGATTATTACACATATATATTTATATCTTTAACTATTTTTAGTTTCTGGATCCGTTGGTGTCAATGGATCGCTGGGTTTCCATATGCAATGAACGTTTTCGTCAAGATCTGGTGGTTGACATTTTTCTGTATCCGTTGGTATCAATGGATCGCTTTCGTCAAGGTCTGGTGGTGTCAATGGATCGTCTTCTTCAAGATCTGGTGATTGCCATTTTTCTGGATCCTTTGGTGTGAACGTCAATGGATCGCTGCGTTTCCATAAGCAATCTACGATTTCGTCAAAATCTAGTGGTTCCCATTCTTTTGTCTCCGTTGGTGTGAACTTCAATGGTTCGCTGTGGGGAATTTCGAAATCAACGTTTTTGTATAGATCTGGTGGTTCCCATTTTTCAGTCTTTTTCTCATCTCGACCCCACTCATATGGAGAAAAAGCAACTCTATTGGGTTTTTTCGAAACAATCTGACGTTTTGGTATTACAAAATAAATACTTTCCGCACTCTTGAAATCTAGAATTGATCTGCTATCTTCTGTTGACTCTTCCCCCTTTTCACTTCCTTTCAATTCTTCACATAATTCATCATCTATAGGTCTATTGGATAGAAAATATTTCTCTACTCGGCGCTGCTGCTCTTCAAACATTTTTAGGTTATTGTTCCTTTCTTCCTCCTCAGTTATAGTTTTTCTAGGCTCTCGATGCATTTTTGGGATTTTCATGGTCCTTTTAATTCGCCAGTACACTTGGCTTCTATAGTTTTTACTAAAATTAGATCTAAAATGTTTTTTCTTCATATGCTTCCGAGACCTGACTTTCTCGTTAGCAGTTAGCATAACCCTTCTGCGGCGTTGTGTTTCCCTTGGTTCCGTCGTGAGGCTGGTGCGTAGGACTATATGAAAGCCTGCTTGAGTTTCAAAGACCCGCGATATTTCATTTATTTTTAGGCTCAATAAAACCTGTTCGAATGGTGGAAAAGTTTTACCCAATTGAATAATATTCAAATCTCCGTCGTTTAGGGCGGAACAGCAATCTGAAATCCATCGTGCCGTTTCATGAAAATACAAGTCTCCAATCGTGATTAAGCGATGCAATCGCCTGATAATTTGAAACGCATGTTTTCTAGTCCTTGGAATATTTGAATTTTGCCATGAGCTGGGTATGTCACTATCCTCATGCTTAACTAGTATGTGACTACATCGAAGTGAAATTTCGGGGAAAAGTTCTTCATTTTGTTCCTTCAAATAAGCTTCATATAACTGAAGACTGATGCACAATTCTTTGGGCAATTGTATTTTGTGTACATCATCTCCCTTTTGTTTGTCGTCCTGACAATATACATAGCTTTCAACTTCATGGGCATCGTCGCTCCCATCTTCGCCTTCCGACTCGCTGTCTTCCAACAATACATGCGAGTTAATCATTTTGGACGGACCCTTAGAATTTGGAACTGGAATAGAATTCGTATCCATAATTTTAACTAAACAAGAGATGACAGTGATATCCAAGCTTCCTTGTAATGATATAAAATACAGAACAGAAACGATTTATCTTATAATTTTTAAATTTTTGTTCATTTTCAAACAGTGATTCGACCAAATTTGAAGTATTTTACTTATTCTATACATTCTTTTTAGTGCTTCTATTTATGTTTTCTTCATTCATATTAATATCATTATAGAAACTTTCTAAAATTAAAACATTTAAGAAAATTTAAACAATTTAGCTCCTTATCTTAATTATTAAAATGGTTTTGCATGAATAATTACTTCACTTTTTCTTACTTTTCGTTTCATTTTTGTAGGCAGATGGACAAATATCTCTATTGAGGCATTGGGCACAATTTGGTTTGACAGGTGTACAAATAGTTTGACCGAAGCCCACAAACAGGTGATTGACTTCCGACCACAGAGACTTGGGCAACCATTTCTCTAGACCCAGACGCGTTTGCTCTGGCTCTTTGGTGGGGGTTTTTAGCCAGCCCAAACGATTTGAGATTCTATGGACATGGACATCTACGCCAATGCCAGTTATTTTCTGCCAAGCCACGCTCATACAGATGTGAGCCATTTTGGGACCCACTCCGGGTAGAGCAATCAAGTCTTTGACATTATCCGGAATATCACCTCCGTATTTATCTAGGAGAATCTCTGATGTTTGCTTCAAATATTTGGCCTTGTTCTGCAGAGAAAAAAGTTAATTTAGAGGTTAAGGACTTGGTTTAGTAGTGCCAACACACCTTGTAGAAGGACACTGGATGTAGAAGACCCTCCAGTTCACTTGTTGGCATATCCTTTATGTTGCCTGGAGAAAGATTGCGGGCCTTTAAGCGTTTCATGGCCTCGAAAGTGGTTTCATCTTTTGTTTGACTGGACAGCATGAGAGCTACCAAATTTTGAAATCTTTGGGTTTTTTCATCAGCCTCTTGATCTGCGCATTTGTGACATCCCATAGTGTCCACTGGAGCGGGAGCCGATTGGCGCATTAAGCGAATATTCTGCAATTGTTGCTCCCACATGGCATTAGGAGACTCCACCTCCAGTTTGATCTTTTCATCGGCCACGACTTGGCATTTTACTATAGTGGCTGTGCCCATTGAAATTTTCGAAATTTGTGAATTCTCTTCCTTTTTATCTTGGGATTCTCGTGATTTCTTCACTGGCGGCGGAGTTGCTGGCAGTTCCTTCTTTATGGTCTTCACCTGACGCTGTTTACGGGTCTGGACTGGAGAGAAGTAGCGACTTTCCTGCACCAAGTCCTCAATGTCCTTAAAGGATAAAGTATGAGAGGGCTGATTTGTGAAGTAAGTTTCTTTCAATCTCCTCTTACCTGATCATTATCATTTTGGTTTTGCTTGCCTATGATTCTAGTTGGCTTAATTATTTGCTTTTTAGCCAATTTACTGGCCAAAGATAATTTATTTGTGGTTTTTGGAATATTGCTCATTGTTCGAATTGTGCACGCAATAGAAATTAACATTTGTTTGGGGTATTCATAAAGCACAATTGCTTCTCAACACCAATTTAACAGCTGTTTATTTAGTGATAAAACCTACTCACGATGAGCCCAACCTTTTGTCATCTCTAACCATTGCTGGAAATTTGGCGGAAAAAAGAAAAGAACCAAGCTAGTTCTGGGAGCGGTTCCGGTTCGTGGGACAAAATTTGAATTTTATGAAATCTAAGAGAGGATAAGAGCAGAGTTATTCTTTTGCAAAAAAAAGAGGCCAGAAAAAAGAAAAAAAAGTTTTTTCTTCTGGAGGGTGAAAAGATTAGACTCAAAATAAAACTGGGTGTGCCAAGACGGAGCATCTCTACCTCCTTGAAGGGCAAGGATTTCCAGTGAGACGTAGGACGGAAACCCACAAACATTAGGCCCTTAGAATAAGTCAGTGTGTTTTGTGTATTAATATCATTTATTTCAGAAAATAAACCCAATCGAATCCAAACAATATATGACAGACAAAAGAAACCCTCTATATCGCAACTGGCAAGGTCGTTAGCATTAACATGAACTTGAAATTTAGGCCTTTAGGACCTAGCTACAAGACACACATTAGTGTTTCGATTTTACAAAAATATGACAATATTTAAATATCGATAGTCGTTGTCAAACATCGATGTTTTTCAAAAATACGAAACATCGAATCATCGAAAAGAAACATCGATGATTTGTCCAGCTCTAGTTCTCTCTTAAGAGAGCAAAACGTGCAAGCATGTTGCAGTTGGCCTCATCGGTTGCAGTTCGCCTCATCGGTTGGGATTAATTGTTGCGGTTCGCATCATTTGTTCGAAGTTCGATGCTTTTCGCTCTTTTGTTCCATGCTGTTGCTCTTTTGTTGCGGTTCGACGTGGTTTCATGGAGTTCGGTGTGGTTCGGAAAGGGTATTTCATGCAAAAATGGTTCGTAGCGAACTCGCGTTGTTGTTGTCGCGCTGTTTTTTGTTTTTGTTTTCAAGGTGGGAGGTTGCGTTCGTCGGTCGCTGATAATGCCGTTTTTTTAAAATTGAAAACTTATGATAATTCCTATTGAACGAAATATGAATTAAACGTAATAAGAAAAATTTTAAGTTCCACGAAACAAGTTCATACGCTGTTGCAACTCACAATACAAAATTGTTAAAAATATTAAAATAATGTGCTGGAAATACATAAAGCAAATAAGTAAACAATAATATTAAGCAGCTGTATTTAAATTTAATTAGATGCTGTACAAATAAACGGGAAAAATTGATAAGAACCTGTCACCGACAGACCAAAAGGAATATATGTATGTGCGTGTGTGTGTATATAGTGCATGCGTGTGTGTATAACAAAAGAAGATTCTCACGTGTCCTTTGAGCAAAAGAAAATTATAAAAAAAGTGAAAAGCGTAAAAGAAGCAAAAAAAAAAGTATGCAAAAGACTTTTGGCAGAAAAGTGTGAATAATTGTGCAGTAAAAGGACGCAGGATTAGTCATCGACGGCGGCAAAGCATCCCGTCCTGCACTTGTATGCGTACATATGTATATGTATGTATGTAGGTGTGCGCGTGAGAGTGTTTTGAGCGCGTGTTTGTGTGTGTCTATTTTTAAAGTGCTGCCGGTTTTTGCACAACAACAACAACTTGTTTCCCATGCGTATTTAACCCTTCGTAAACACACACACACAAATACACTTCGACACTTATAAGGGATAAAAATGGAGCGTAAATTTACGCGGGGCTTGAATAAGCACAGCTCTGCTGTCCAAATGAGAGAGAGTGTCTCTCAGCTGGTGCGTGAGAGCGCCGTTTTGGTAAGTTCTTTTGCAGTAGTATGTAGTAATAGTTGTTGTTGTTGTTGCAACTAACTGCATTTTTTGTTTACCTTTCATTCCCTTTTGTTTTTGCTTGTGGGTGTGTCTCTTTCGCTCTCTTTCTGTTTTTTTGGAATAGTATTTTTTGCATTCCACACACACAAACACGCACACACACACTTAAATCTCATCACATTTTATGCTTTTGGCCATTGGCCAACATGTTGGGATATATTTTTTCATATTATATTTTCTGTGTTCTCTTCATCGACTTCTTAAGAAATACTCTGTAAATGAGTAACCAAAGAATTTAATAAACAGAAAGGGAGTCATTTAGGGGGCGTGGTATGAACTAACTACTATCTTTAACTAAATAGCCTCAATACTCATATGTAAAGTAAGAGTATTAACAATAAACAGATTCTTCTTATTCTGCGACATTACATAAGCCACACAGCAGGAGGAAGAGAGAGGGGGGGATGGCAGCGGGGCAGACGCTTGTGATGATGATGATGATAATAAGCTAGACAGAGAGAGAGAGACAGAGAGAGAGAGGGAGATGTACCCTAGAGAGCATTTGTGGTCCGGCCAAGGTCATGTGTTTCGAAATTCCCAAAAAGCTTCCACAAACAAATTTTTGTTTATATTGTATATTATTAATGTTAATGATAAAGATATTCTTCACACAGTCACACCTTGCCAATGTTAATGGTTTACTTTGAAACATAATAATAAAAAAAAGAATCTATTAACGACATAAACATATACAGAAATATGTTCTTTATTTTAGAAATACAAATATTGCCTATGTTTTTACATATGTACATATGTATATGTATGTACATATGTGTCTTTGTTTATGTAAGATAAAGAATTTAACATATTTCAAAATAAACATTAAAATGCAAATGCCACAATTGGGCAACATTTTCAGAATATGTTGTAATTTTGTACACATTATAAAATAAAATAATGAACAAATTTGCTTGAAACATTCAAATAGAAATAATATAAAACAGTTTTAACTGTAGTTTAGGGTCTTAATCAAAAGCGTTTAGTATATACATATGTAAATATGTATAGAAAGGGACACTATATTCTCCTGGATGAGTCAGGACCAGCGGTTGGAGTCTTCTTAGGCAGGTTAATGACAAGCGCGTTCGAATGCCTGATTAGTCGCTCCGAGTAGTCTTTAGTCCTTGTGCTGAGCAAATCCTAGCGCCTTGTTCCAAAATTTTGGTATTTGCTTGCAGTTGGAACGGCTGGCAGTGCTCCAGATAGTAGTAGGTTCATTCTTATCCTCTGGATGGATCTTCTTCCGATAAATCGGAGGCACTTCTACAGTCTTGCAACGATCTTGTTTCTTTTGCCCCTGAGCTTAGACTTCCAGACTTCTGTGCAGTATCAGGCCCAAATATTTAGCAGAATCGCTGATTGGGATAGTGAATCACTTTATCCTTCATTGTCTGAATCGATTTTTCAGGGTTGATGATGCATTTTTGGGGACTATTTAGAGAGTTACATTGATCTATTAGGATATGAGTAGTTAGAGGCTCTTGGGAGATTCTTTTTGGGTCAACATAAATTCCTTTCTATATGAAATTCTATCCAAATATGTCACTTGTTTGTAACATATTTATTCTTCTTCTGCTTAGTATAACTAAGCACATGGTTTTGACCACAGCAAAGGAATTTTTCTAAGAAATTGTGAGAAACTCGTGCCCAAAAGTTATCGTGTTTTTGTTAAAGTTTATGGGGAACCTCCGAAATGTGGTTAACTGCGGTTCACCACTGGTGATTTTGACTTCAGACATCCTGGACAACAAAAAAAAAAAAAAGTAAGGAACTAAAGCTTTACTTGATAAAGAATATGGCCGAAGCCAAGAGGAGCGAGTGACTCAGACAAACAATAAACTAATATGCTCAGAAATAGCATTTGTTCGGCTTATTCCGTGTTTTCAGCAACTTTTAAGGCATCCAATTTAGCAGAAAATGGCAAATGTCCTGCTCAATTTCATATTTTGCATCTTGTAGTTGGTTTTCCTTTATAAAAGATGGAAATTTCCATAGAGTTTGTGGTGTATGTGGTCACCTATGAACAGATCTGCTTCCAATTATGTCTATTGTCTCACTAATTGCATTACAGACCCAAAATCATATTAGGCCCCAAAATTAGCCATGCCCCCTCAATGTCAATTAGAGTGTGGCCCCCTTCTAACTTCCTATCCGCGGCCCCAAGTATCAATAATTCAATTAGTGCGTGATAATTGGCTGTGGCAAAGTAAAAGTCGACTTATACAGAAAAAAAAAGCAATAAACACAATCAGCCATTGACAGGCTAATCATCAAGTCATCGGGAAAATGTGGAATGAAGAGCCGCAGAGAAGTCGCAGACGATTTTACTTGGTTGTGACTGAATTTTGAGCTGCTTCTGTTCAGTTTTAGCCAAATTGCCGATGCATTTATGCATTTGCTTAGGAAATTTCACTTAACCAACATTGTCATTTGCCGTCGTCGCCTCATTACCTTATCAACTTAAATATTCATTAAATATTGCAAAGGGTTACGCTTAATGTAGTTCACATTGGGTCAAACACAAGAAAAGATAATTAACTTAAATTGAGAAAAATAAACCAACGACATTGACATACATACAAACATTTTGTTTATTCATGAAATGTCACATTATTTTTGTGTAAAATTTATTTTTAAGTGCTTTCTTTTTGCACTTGTTTGTTACACGATATCGCAAAATGTAAGTTATACCATATTTTAGCGGTTTTGAGAAGAGAGAGAGAGAGAGAGAAAGACTAAGAACAGAAACGGCGACTTACACAATCAAAAGTTATAAATAATTTACTGAATATTTTATAAACTGGAAAACAAACCTGATATGTACTATAGCAGTAAATACAGCGACGACTATTAAATCTTTTTATACCCTTGCGTAAAGGGTATGTGAATTTTGGTCACAAGTGTGCAACGCATAGACGGAAGCATCTCCGACCATATAAAGTATATATATTCTTGATCAGCACGACGAGACGAGTTCAAATAGCCATTTCCATCCGTCTGGATCAGCGCAAACTCCTCCTAGACCTTAAGAGCTACAGAGCTGAAATTTGGCATGAAGGATTGTATATAGTGCACAGGTTGTATATCTCGGATTCAGCCGGATCGGACCACTATATCATATAGCTGCCATACAAACGGCAAGGTCACCAACAGTGACTTTTCTCAATAACTTGTCGTGAAATTGAATATTATAGTGTTTATTATAACTATAAATGACTGTGCCAAATTTGGTAAAGATCGGGTGACTATATCATATAGCTCCCATAGGAACGATAGGTCGAAAACAGTGACTTTGATCATTAACTTCGTTATTTCCTATGCTTAGATTGTAGGCCGTTTAATGTTAAATTTTTAAAACGTTCGGGTGAGTTTTGTCCCATTGTGCATGTGGTGGAGCTTCTCATTTTAGTTAACCTTGAACTCGCTTCGATTACTTCCACTTTCAGCTACATAAAATCTCACCCAAGCAAAATTCTCAAAATGATTTATGATAAAGTGTTTCTACGATTTTCGCTCGAATGTTTGTTTGTTCATTTTGACTACCTATTTTGATTTGGTTTTTGTTATTCTGAATGACTTCATCATCTAATTATGTTCAACACAAACATAAGAAATTCCCGAGACTCTGAGGATTCTGCTGGTTGTTTAAACTTTAAAGTGTTCCCACACCAGTCGAGCAAACATAATTAGAAACTTTCCTTTTAGAATTATTGAAATTTTTTCATGTTTAATGTGTCCAGTGAAGCATTTATCTAGCGGACATAAGTTGGAAGTTTCCTCTGTTTAATTGCCGCCCCGACTGACGGACAGGGGGACAGACGGACGGATGATAGACTGAAACTGGTATTAAGCATTTGGGTGCTATTTGTTTTATTGTTTTCTAAAAAGCACCTCTTCACGTGTTGACTGCTTTGCTTCGTGACCCCTCGTTTGTTTTTACCATGTGGATAGGCAGGAGGAGGAAGTGGCAACAATTCGTCACGGCTCAAATGATTTTTGGCTTTTCGCCTAGGGTTATTCTGTTATATACCCTGTATTTGTGATGGGATCAGATGGAATGAGATTGTAAGTTAGTAGAATTTACTTTATATCGTCTAGGCATTTCTCTTCAATTTGTCGAGTTTTTTATGTCAAAGGGGTTTCTTTTAGGCAATCAAAAAGTACTAAATGACTTGTGTTTGTTATTATTAACGTTTCTTAACTTAGAATTGGAACTATTCAAAAGTACAAACATTCTTTTATAAGATCGTTTTATAAACTTATATAAACTTATTGATCCCATTTTTATCATTAAAAAGTGTTTTGCTAAACTTGTTCTTTGAATAATTTTCTCAATCTTTCAACTCGAATAAATGGTATTGTTTTCCATAAAACGTTAGAAAGAGAAACGTTACAAAAATGTCATAATTCTTAATCAAATGAAGTAAGTAAGTCGTCTCGCCGACTTGGGTACACCCTGCACCAGGTGAAACAATTATTTCAAATTCCGAAAAGCAAACATTTTTAACACGCAATATCTAAGCTACTCTACATACCAAATTTAATGTCGGTAGCTGTCACAGTTTTTCAGAAAATCAGTTTTATGTGAATTCCGGGGGCAGAAAGGGGCGTGGCAAATAGTTTGAACAATTAGTTTCTGCGTGTTAACTAAACGCGTATATATACCATAGTTGATATCTCTATCTGTGATAGTTTTTAAGAAAAACAGTTTTATGTAAAGTCTGGGGGCGTAAGGGGGCGTGGCCAAAATTCCAATTAACTTTATACATTTACATACTACACGAGTCTACATACCAAATTTGGTGGCTCTAGCTCCGATAGTCTCCGAGATTTGTGTGTTCATACAGACGGACATGGCTAGATCGACTCGGCTGTTGATCCTGATTTAGAATATATATACTTTATGGGGTTGGAGAAGCTTCCTGCTGCCTGCTGTACATTTTGGCGACTTTGATATACCATTTCACCCTATGGGTGCACGGTATAAGAAGGTATTGACTAATTTAACTCTAACGTCTTTATAATTTGTGGTATTAACTTGATATTTTTATACCATACACCCATAGGGTGAAATGGTATATTAAAGTCGCCAAAATGTATGTAACAGGCAGAAGGAAGCTTTTCCGACCCCATAAAGTATATATATTCTTGATCAGTATCAACAGCCGAGTCGATCTAGCCATGTCCGTCTGTCCGTCCGTCTGTCCGTCTGTCCGTCTGTCCGTCTGTCCGTCTGTCCGTCCGTCCGTCCGTCCGTCCGTATGAACGCCTAGATCTCGGAGACTATAAGAGATAGAGTCACCAAATTTGGAATGTAGGCTCGTGTGGTATGTAGAGTGATCAAGTTTGTTTCAAATTTTTGCCACGCCCCTTTCCGCCTCCGCAATTCAAAAAAAACGTTTATCTCAAAAACTATTGCAGCTAGAGACACCGTATTTGGCATGTATATTTGCTTAGTAAATGCGCTCATTTTGTAATTATAAAGATTTTGCCACGCCCCTTTCCGCCCCCGCAATTCAAAAAAAACGTTTATTTCAAAAACTATTGTAGCTAGAGACACCGTATTTGGTATGTATATTTGCTTAGTAAATGCGCACATTTTGTATGTATAAAGATTTTGCCACGCCCCTTTCCGCCCCCAAAATTTGAAAAAATCCATTATCTCCCGTAATTTTTTACCTTGTGGAATCAAATTTGGCACACTTGAATTTGATACTAATACCCAGCAAAATACCAAATTTGATCAAAATCGGACAAAAAATAGCCAAGTTATGCATATAAACGTTTTTCCATAAGGCCGGAGTTGGCCGTTGCGGGTGAGGGCGCTAAGGTGCTCACATGCATGAGTGAGCGAGATACTAAGATATGCTTGTAAAAAGCATGTGAACAGAATTTTTTTGAAATAGGCAAAATACATTTGTTATTACAAATTTGAAATATTTGTTTTACTGGTGTATGGTATACCTAAGTCGGCGAGACGACTTACTTACTTCATTTCTCTATATCATCTCCATTGTATTACAGATCATCAAACAGTCGATCACTTTTGGGTTTATTCACTTTGTTTGAATTGTGCGCTGCTTTTTGCGCATCTCGTTTTTGATATTGTTGATTTTTGTGTATTTATCGTGCTATATTTTGCTCCATCCACCCACATCTCTCTCTGTTAGTCTCGCTCACTCACTCTCGTCTCTTCTATGTAGTATTTACTGGCGGAAATATTGCTTCTATATGTTTCGTATATACATACCTTTCTCTTTTGCCCCCTCTTTGGTTTGTTTGCCCGCTTTGTGTTTCATTTGTTTGCGCTTTAATGAGCGCTACTTTTGATTCAGTTTCTGTTTTAGTTTATCCAATTGGCAAAGTAGAAGCTGCCGATATGAAAGAGTCTTCATTGATTTATGCCATGTTCGTCGTCAATTTTGTTTCTTTCTATCATTCTAGATGAAGTCCACTGGCAGCTACCAACAGCAACGCAGCCTTTCGATTGTGGTAAAGGAACTCTTCTGCCGTTTCCTTCCTGTGACCTCAATTTGTCCCCGTAACAAGTGTTGTTTGTGTTTTATTGATTCTTTTTGTTTTCCCCGCAATGACCTTGGCCTGGCTTGACTTTTTCCCCTCGGAAAATCTGATTTTCATTTGATTTCCTTTTAGCCAAGAGGGACAGTGGCTGATAGTTACAGCTAATGAATTGTTACTCTGGTTAAAATAGTAACAGATATATCATATCTTCGACAGTTTGCGCTGATCCAGACTGACGGACAGACTGACGGACATGGCTATTTGAACTCGTCGTGCTGATCAAGAATATATATACTTTATATGGTCGGAGATGCTTTCTTCTATGCGTTGCAAACTTCTGACCAAAATTAATATACCCTTTACGCAAGGGTATAAAAAAACGTATATTTTGGCCCCTTCAAGATTTATAATGGAGGAGAAATTCCCAAATGAATACAGACAATTAAATGCAATGATAATGTTAATATTTATTTTCTAAAGTAATGCATCATTGCCTTGCCTTTTATAGAGACAGAGATTTGAAGACAAATAGACAAAGATTGAGATAGAGATAGAGACAGAGACAGAGAGAGAGACAGGCGTGTAACTCTTCCCCATATTGACATTGAAAACCTGAACACATCACGACAACTGAAACTCTACATCAAAACTGAAAACTAAAAACTAAAAACAGGTCTGCAAAAATAAATACATTTGCTGACTCAAAGTGAGAACATTTACAAGTTTTTTAGTTTTCGTAGCAGGTGCAATATCAGTTTTTAACTGCTTTTTACATGGGAAGTTTGGTTTGGGTTTGTTTTCTGGTCTCTGTTTGCATTGGTCATAATTATATCTATTTTTTTTGTTGCTCTTTTCTATGCTCCATTTAAATTGTAAATTGCCGAGAAATGAAGAGAGTGAGGCGGAGACCTTCAATTCAATTTTGCTTTTTGCTCCAATTGATGCCAAATAACAACAAATGAGTAAATTACCGACAATTGTTGCTAAAGCAAACAAATAAAATGCACAAAAATTTATAATTTTATTATGTTTCAAGAATTGTATCAATTTAAACAATTTGATTTTCTCACCCAAATTCGTTTAATGGTGTGCGAATGTGAGTGTGTAAGTGTGTGTGCGTGTGGGTGTGTGTGTGCGTGTGTGTGTGTGTGTGTGTGTGTGGGTGGCTTGGGTGATGTGACCCAAAAAACAAACTTTTGTTGATTTCTGCAAAATATTCGCTGTACAAATTTGACGTTTCAGTTCTCAATTTTACAGTACCCCGTAAAAACGTTCAGATAGAAGAGAATTTTAATGCGAAAATTTCCTATTTTAAAAACATTTTTATACAATTTTCACTCTACTTTTTGGTAATTTAACTAGAAAACTTCTTTCTGTATTAGTTAGTTAGTTATAGGGTATCTCGTAGTCGTCAATCTCACATAGTTCTTGGCACTTGTTAATGCAAATTAATGGCATTTTAATTTATGAGTACGAATTGAAGTGTTTGTTGCTTAAATAAAAACTTGTTGCAGATTTCTGTTTTCTTCTTCTTTACTTCTACATATCTCTGATATGTGTACATAAATATGACAGTGCGGAAAGACGTCAATTTGAGAGTGTCTTAAATTTTGTTCAAGAGAAACTTTTGCCTCAAGTGAAAGGTGTTAAAAATGCTTGATTTGGCTTCTTTTTTGTCGGCTAATGCTGGAAAGGGCCTTTAAATCAACTGATTGCTTTCTTTTGCATGTACGAAGAAAATGAACAGTCAAGTGAGAATAAGCAAGGAAATTTATCAGTTTGTTGAAAGCGAAAAGGTCCAAGTGAATTAGTAGGTACAAGAAATAAAATAGAATGAAATGTAGATCCATTTTTTACAGGCGACTTTAAGTAAGGACAGAAAGCACTAATCATTACAAATGCTCAGAGATAGTAGATAAACTGCTACTAACTCGCCCACCAAAAACGGCTAAAACGGGGTCAACCTTAGCAAATAAAGACTAGAAACTGGCACAGAAATCCCAAGACTACATCATAATTACGATCCTCAACCCATGATACTAAAATACTCTCAATATTTTGCAGTGAGTTTACCTGATGTCTTAATAAAACTGACAGTGCGCCATGACATAATATCATAATCATGGACAGATCTAAGGGGGAATCTATGGGGACTAGACACCCCACAAAATATCAATCTTTACCCCTGACAAGTGAATCTTTAAAGTGATTTAACTTAACTATTAATCTCGATAACTACAGAATTTGTAAGACGCTAATCCTTTCCTTTTTATCACACACCACCAAAAGTCTTTTCTAGTTCCGCACAAAATAAAATAAATGCTAAATTACAAAACGTTCAGTAACCAAACTAAACTAAACTTTAGTTATTTGCTGCTACTATACATATTAAGCATGTCTTCAGCGTTTATCTAATTTCCGATTAATGTGAAAGTATTACATGTGTGTTCTGTTTATCCCATCTGATTTAAACGTATTCAGCGTCTAAGTGGTAATAGTTTGGTAGAGATACTCCAACGTTTTGACCAATCGTTTCTTCAGTACTAAATGTTATATTTCACATTCCTCTTGTAATTACTCTTGCTTAATTACGAAGTTTACGAAGTGGGTCTAATGTTGAAATATTCTTTACCTTTGAAAAGTGAGAGAAAATATAAAATTGATCACTCTTTCTTTGTGCAAGGATCATTGTTCTATATATTTGCAAATTTGTAACTTGTTTGTTTTGATAAAAAAAATACTAGTTTAACGTGAAAACTCCATTGATTGGTTGTATTTTGAATATATTATAACCATCCTGTTTTTATGAGGTCTTTCGAATTCTTTGACAACTTTTTTTCAAATCAAGAGACAAAAAATATACAAATAATGAAACAGCCTTTAATGTTTTTTTGCACTTAAGTCTAAGGGTCTTAACTAAGCGACAGCATCACCAAATTTAAAAGTCTTAGCAAATTTAGTTGACTTTTTGCCAACTATTACGAAATCGTCTTTATTGAGGTGGTGGATTGCTTACATTTGTTTACCACACCCATAAGTTGCATTAGTCTTTATCATTCTCCTTTTTATCTTCCACTTCAGACAACTATTTGTGGTATGTTTTATCTATCTGTTTGTTGACACTTTTTGTAGACATGAGCAGCATCCATGCCCATGCACTTTGCTCTATTGCGCAATTGAAACTCATCGTCATCATCTACATCATCTTGATGATTTTTCAACTTGTTTTTCTTATTTGTCATTTATTTGAAACGATTTGCCTATGCATGAAATTAATAGTATTTCTTCATTTCCAATTGGCAAATGTCATTCACATTTCGAAATGGGTGAGAGGGGATCAGCCCAGTGTGTGTGTGTGTGTGTGTGTGTGTGTGACTAAGTTGTTAGCACCATTCTTTGTCCGCCTTATTCCTCCTACATCCATACATCATGTGACACACTTTGTGTTTAAACTCGCTTCCGTATGGAGGAGAACTCACAATGCTCGGCTTTTGTGTCAGAGTTTAGAGTTGGAGTTAGAGTTTGCTCATTGTCATGAGTTCTAGTGAATTTCAACATTTGCAAAAACGGCTTTGTAAACGCAAATATGACAATGTGACATGTCAGCGACCTTTGTTTTTTTTTATTTTGTGTTTGCCTTTGCCATTTCTTCTTCTTCATTTTATTTATGTGTGATTTATCACAAAAATTTTATGTTTTGGCTTTGTCTTTGAAAGAAAGTTGGCTACTGTCCCCAAAAATTACACAGAGAGACACATAAAGAGCTTAAGACGAGGTGATCAGTTGAGAAGGATTTTAATGCGAATTAGTGTGGCTGCATATTGCTAAGCCTCAAATACCCCCTGACACTATTTCAAGTGAAATCAATGTGGCTGCATATTGTTAACTGTAAAATAATTAAATTATGTACATAAACTCAATTAAACTTACTTAAGCAAACTAGCATTAGGTAATTTGAATAATTTACCTTCAATTAGTAGCCGACCAACTACTACTAGTCCCTTAGCTACTAAACCTCATTGTAGGCACTTAAACATTCTCATAAGTTGCTGCTGTTCGACTGGCTTTTAACCTGTCAAGGTCAAATGGCTAATGGCTAGATTTTCCAACAAATAAACCAAGCAACAACTTGGTCAAGTCTTTTCTTACCTTTTTGGAGACACAGGTGTCATGAGAAAAGTGAAAAGATGCCAGTTGGGAGGGTGGTCGGAGCGGTATAGCGGAATAAACAATTTCCCACGGCGTTTGTGCTTATGCTTATGTCTATGGGCTTCTTCTTCTTCTTTGTCTTCTTCCTCATCATGTCTTCAGCACAAATAATAATTAAAAGAAAAAGTAAGCAAAAGAAAAAGCCAACATACAAGCATTTTTGGAGTAAAAACGCATAAGCAACAAATAGTATATAAAACCAACCATTTTGTTAAAAGAATATTGTGTGTAATGGATGTTGTTGTTGTTGTTGCTTTAATTACTTTACAACCGGGCGCAATTTTATAGACGACCAACAACTGGAAAGTTGACAGTTTTCGTTAGAAAATTGGGTGTGTGTGATGAAGCTCTTCTCCCCAATCATCTATCCATGCATCCCCAGTTGCTTTTTTTTTCTTTAGCTTCATCTTCGGAATCGGCTTCTGTTTCTGCTGCTGCTGTTCACCATGTGTAGACAAAGCAACTTTCTAAAATGTACTTAGCACTTTCAATTACAATTGAAATTGAAGAAGACCAAAGAAAGAGGAGCCAGCCAATGAACCAACACATGAAGCAAAGAATCTGCCGTCAAACTAATCACAATTATAGTTGGGGACTTTTCCCCGCCTCACCCCATTTCGGTAGAGTGTGAAATATGTGTTTAATTAGCTGTTTTAGTTGTTCAAACAAAATCTTTTCTTTCTCTCTCTTTTTCTCCACTTTACTCCATTCCACCCATTCCCATTAATTGCTCAATTGCAAAGGTGAATAAACCTTGCGTTTTTATGTGAACTTTTCATTATACATTTTCAATTGAACTTCGACTTGCTTGGTCCTCACGGCGCCATGGCACACCCACAAAAAATTCATTATGAAATTGACATTTCCATAAAATAAAGCTGGTCGCCCACACGTTTTTGGACAAACAAGTTTTAAAGCAAGTTGAAAAAAGAATCCACAATTATTATTTTGTTTGTGTAGTAAAGTAGAAAAGTGAAGTTTTATTGAAATATTTCTTATTCCTTTTGTAAGACATTTAAGAGGATTATGGACACTTGGATAAGACAATAATCCGACGTAAATGAACTCATACAGATAATCTCTGATAGATCTTAAAGACGATTTCATGGATAACTGATTACTATTAGGTAATTACTTAGGGCGACAGAACAGAGACTAAGAGTCCAGAGTTCAGTTTTCTCATTAAAATTCAAAGTCCAAATATTGGGAGATATCCCTAACTAAATCAATGATTTAGTTGCGGCAGTTAGATTAACAAAACATTTGCATCTGGGCTATGAAAACGTTTCCGATTTTCCAAATGTTTTGCTAAGTCAACCACAAATTCTGATTACTGATTGCTTACCACATTTCAGCCGATCGATAACTGGGCAGAACTAATTGAATCACAGTCTGGAGTAAAATATGCTTGAATTCTATAAAAAATCAACATGATTTACTACTTACTAACCGCAATTATGATATTATTTCAATGAATAGTGTGTTTTTCAAATAAATATTGAAGTCATTCAACTCTTACATTACCTTCATACATCAACTTAAAGATATTGTCAATATAGGATTGCTGCAAAAAATTAGTCCAAATTTCTCAGTATACATTGTTTCCTTTCTTTGTATGTATTTGTTAATGTTAGTTTGTTACTTTTTGGTAAAAATATCTCAATTTATAAAAAATCTCGAGTCCTTGTGCAATTGTACATAATGCATATTACTTATGTACATAAGTAAATGATACAAGAATTGTATTTTCTACAAGATTTGAGATTACAAAAATTAAGAGCCTCTGGTTTTATCCTACGAACATGGACCTAGACATCATTGCTAAAAATTGAGAGTAGAGAGAGAGAAATATCAAGCTTTATTATTTATAACTTTTGATATTTCGAATTTTGTCTTCTCCGCTCTTTGGAAATGAGTTCTTATGGGTCATTTACTTAACATTTCCCTGTAGTTTTGTGTCCAATTAAGCCAATTGAGTTAAAACATTAGTTATTAAGTTAAGAATACAAATTTGTTTACAATAATATTTTCCTTATGATATCTCCTAACTCTATTTTCATCCAAAAATATAAAATTTCAACAGTTTTAGCTTAACTGTAATGAAAAACAGAAAGATTTTAAGTTTTTCTTTTGTTGGATTCCGTAGTTGAGCTTTCCACAGACAAAGCCATAAATTTAGCATTTAAGGCTACATTTTTATGGCATATTTTTTATTCATTTTATTATTGAATATATTGAATAAGAATTAACAACTGATCTAATTTGTCAACTTGGAAAACCATTAACAAGTTTTCTTTGTCCAGAAACTCATATAAAACTTGTCTCATAGATGACCATCTTAACAAAAAAATGTTTGTTTATAGCTTTATGATTTAGCTGACTGAAATATTTAAAATATTCGCATCATGTGAATATAAAACAAGTTCTTTGCGATTTGCAATTCTTTTCTTTGTATTACAATTCGCTTTGTTACATATTTCTATTAGAGCGTTTATCAGTTTCATTATGCAATGAAGGAAAGTTTTTGCAGCACTTTTACTTAATGTCTAACAACTTATGCAATCGAACAAGAGTCATCGATTAAGTGCATTATAATCTCTATATAATAAGAAACTTAAATGCCATAGTTATAGTAACATGATTTAAATGCATTTTGTGCGACATTTATTTTGCCATTGTGTCAGTCGAGTGAACAAAAAAATACCGTCAATGAATGGGCCTGAACCCGCTGCCCCGCCTCTTCGCCGTTTCGTCCGCCTTCTTTCTCTAATGACAAGCTTCCTCATTTGTCTGGGCCGCAGCATGTAAATTTGTTTGGTGGAATTGGGTGAAATTTATTTATTGTCGTTTTGCCTTTTTATATTTATTTTATTGTATAAATAAAGAAATTTTTGCCATCAAAGAGAGAATAGAGAGAATAGTTGAGAAGAGCTTAGAAAGTTTTTATTTGGTGACTTGATTTAAATAAAGTTTTTGATAAAGTTGTATAACCCAAGACAACAGCTGACAATTTGTTGGCGACTAAAAATTAGTTCCCAACTCTTTAATGACTATTTCAGTTACACTTATTGCCACTAATAGTTTATTGACCCTATAAAGCGGAAAAAAACGACTTTGATGATGACCAAAACAAAACACTTGGGCCTGGGATTGGCCTTTTTTGAGCTGTGTCACTTTTTTGGCGTATAAAAACCGGCTTCAAGTTCAGTACAACAAAAAAAAACCAAACTGTGAAAAAAACTATATGTCTCTCTATATACATATATAAATAAACGATGACGAAGGAAATGTTCAAATGGAATTTTATCAATGCTCCATGTCGTCTCAAGTTTTGCAATTGCATAAAGGCATCAGCCGGGTGAAGGGGAGTGGGGCAAGTCATGCTCTGGCATAATTTTATGGCATAAATAACATTCCAACGGATGCACATAACTTTATATTATTTGTATATGCATTTATATAGATTGCCGACTGCTTCCTGGCCTGGTCTGGCCTGGCATCTAAACAAAGGGAAAATAGATTTTGTTTCCATATTTTCTAAATGTAAGGGCTTCAGTCTGGGGAGAGAAAATGCTAAGTGAGGTGAATTTCATTAACCAGATGCTCCATTAGACGAACTTTGTATACTCTTTGAAAACAAAAACCAATTAGTTGTGGTAGACAGATAAGAAAAATGAAAAATGCCAATTTAAAGATAACAGTAGAATCCGAATTCGAAATGGTTTAAAATTTTGTTGATTTAGAGACCAGCCAACCGTAAATATTTTACTACAGTTTCTTTACGCTGCTTTGTTCAAAAACAATTAAGGAGATCTACTGATATTTTGAAATAAATTTAAAAATATAACTATTTGTGAAGATATAGCCAAGTAATGTCGGCTTTGACTGTGTACAAGCGACTTCTGAAACATTTAACGTATTTTTCTATTGTTTTTCAAATCGATGGCCAAAATTTGTGAATAATTATTGAATGAAGTGCATTCTATACAAGAATTTCTAGTAGATGTCATAGACTAGAATTTTTTGTTCGTTACTTTTTGTTAAATGGGCGAAATAACAGATTACCCAAAAAAAAACTGTTATAACTAATTTGATAATATGTTTGTCTTTGATTTGAATGACTTTGGATTAAAAGTCATTGAGTACCGCGTAGGCAGTTTATTTTATTTAACAGCTGCAATAATTTGAATTGTTTTAAACAACATTCAATACATTTTTAACTAAACGTAGTTCAAAAAGACCAAAGGATATAGAAGTTCAAAATTCCTAATCTAAGAGCTTGACTAAAGGATTCTATAATACAGTAGAAACCGGCTATAACGACGCTCAAGGTTTGTATTGACACCAACCAATCACTCATCGAACTTTAGTCGCTATAACCGGACGGACGTTACAAATTCGAATCGTTTTCTGATTGATCAAAATAATATGTCCAAGGCATATGCAAGGCTTGAAATGACCAAACATTAAAAGTTAAAGTCGTCTTCAATACATTGTAATGAAAATGGGCAAAGAAGAAATATTTAAAACAAAGTTAATATACCGCCTAAATATATTTTTACCTTTCTTATAAGCTTTGAGCATATAAAAACAAGTATAATATTGTTTTCATAAATTTGTATAGAGATTTTTCTAATTGCTTATTGACAAAGAAGTCACGAATACTCTTAAGATAATACTGCCTATCATTTTAATTAAGTTTTCCAGCTAACTAAGCAAGTAAAGGTCCTTATGTCATGTCTCATGGCACTCGCATCAAGACCCTTATCTCGTTGTCTGCGTTGTCCTTATATTATTTGCAGTATTTTCTCTGCGAGGCTCTTGCAATGTCAATGCACTTGTCCACTTAGCCGCACTGCCAGCCAGTTGTTGGGTGTTTGCCACTTGAGAGAGAGCATTTTGTGCATTGTATAAACCTTTTCTACGCCCCAGTGTACGTCCTCCCTCTCCTCCGCTCCGCTGCGTGTCTCGCTCATCAGATTGCTACTCCTCCCCCAAGCAATCAACCTACACGCAGCTTGGCATGCAAATTGACTTGCCTTGACGCATTGCGTAATTAAAACCGTCGACGACAGGCAACTACCGATTACCGACCAGTTGGAGAGACAACAAGTGCCAACAAGGAGGCAGCATTACGCATAAACCATCACCAAAGTCAACAAAGGCGATTGGCCAAAATCGAATTTGGCTAGAGCCAAACTTAGCGAGAAAGTTTCGACCACCCAAAAGAAAATACAGAAGTTAGTGCTAATGACTATGATCAAGACGAAGACGAAGACGAAGATGATCATGCAACCGCAACTGGTTCAGTGGTTCCCCAATAGCCTATCGTTGTATGCCTATTCAAGGCGTAAAAACCTCAGACCAAAGATAGCTGCCTCTGCCACTGTGATTCAGATTTTGGTTAGAGTGAAGAAAACGTGACGTTTTTTATGGGTAGATGCATAATGCATTTTACCCATGGCAAGTGGCAATTGGCAGTTGGTTGGCTCACATTGGCAATGGCAATGACCGTCTAACCACACCACCCCACCTATCCATCTCCCCAACCAAACCCAACCCAATTGAATTGGTTGCTGCCTTGTGTGGCATGGAATGTCACTTGAGTTGCGGCTTATCAATTTATAAATTGCAACAATGCAGTCCGGCGGCAGAAAAGAAGCTAATTTGATGTATGTAGAAATTTTGTATATGTAAAGAAAAAGGGCGGGCTTTTTTCAAGTGGAAACCATTCAAGTGGTCTTCTGATAGCCCCTTCCTCTCATTGGAATCCCCCCGTCACCATACTCAATCACTCACTCACAATGTGCCCCTTTCGAGCCTATTTGCATTTGAAGCGAAAAATTTTGATTATTCAATGGAAAAGTTTTGTTTTGTTTTGTTATTTTTGACTAGACTACACTAAGAGAAACGGATCTCCCTCTCTCTCTCTCTCTGTCGAACGATGCCAACTTTGATAAATTAGCAACTAATATCTTCAGACAGAAGAGAAAAAGTACTTAATCTTGTTATTGGTCTTCATATTATCGAAACTTGTGTTTCTCTCAGTGTATTTAGCTCACTCCCTGAGTATACATACATTATGATTTGTTGTGTCTGAATTCTTGAAACGAACTTTTGACCCACACACAAAAACAGTTTTTCAACCGAACTAATGCTTCTTAAATTCGGCCAAACCGAAATGCAATTAAAAAAGTTCGAAAATAACATTAAGAAGAAGGCATTTGGTACTCTATTTGTTTATTCAATCTGTATTCTCTTACACATCTTAATAGTGGGTAGAAATCTTACCAACTTAAAAAGCTCTGACCTAAGGCAATTTAGATTTTATGTTTGCCATTTTACAAGTCACAAGACAATCCTTTTTTTCTTCCGTCATGACCACTATCCACTTGCTTCGTTTCCCACGCTGGAGCTGGAGCCGGAGAGTTCGAATTTCCACACAGAGAAGGAAATGATACTTTAACCTTAAGCAAATATAAAAGGGTTGGGTCACACCTTCATGGTGTCATGTTGTGTCATGGGCGAACAGTCAGTCTATGGTGTCATCCTCAAACACTAATACGCAGAATGAATCCCATTTTAGCCACTGGCAAATGTCGAACTGAAATATTGTTTAAACGGAATCATTTTGTTTAGACATGGAACATATCATTACATCCGCTCAGTCGGCCAGTCGACTAGTCGACCATTCTCTGTAATGCGGTCAAGGTCTGACAGAAAGGGGAACAGACTCGACGGAGGGTGTAAAAGTACAAAGTGGCCATAAATTTATGGCGTGTCTAGATTCAATGAATCTCTCAAATATTCAATTGGTCTAACATTTCGTGGGAGGGGGAAGGGGGAATATGCTTTTGGGGTCTTCTATATATAGATGTTACTTTGCTTTTACAAGTGGCACGCATAAATTAGCAACAGGCTTAACCAAATACACACAGAAAACTCTAATGCCATTTGGATTTCCATTTTGATATTTCCAGACTAAACCTCCAGTGGTGGAGCCAATAGATTTTGAGTCATTTATAGCCAAAAATAAAACAGTCATCCAGAATGATCCGCAACGGGAATTGCTTATTTATCCAACTGATGATGTTTCGGTGAGTATAAAAATGAAAGAGACTAAAGAAACGTAAATTCCGGGGAAATTTCCCAAAGAAAAGAAGCATATATAAGTAGAAAAAACAAAGAAAGTAAAAACATTGATAAATTATACACAAATAAAATAAATATTTATAGATATAAATCAATTGTTAATTGCCCAAAAGTTAAAGGTGCCATTTCGTGTTAAACAATTCCTTATTATTTTTTTTTTTTTGTTGTCGGTGTTTCTATAGGAGATCATTATGCCTCGCAAGCAACGCACAAATGTCAAATCGGTTGCCGATCGATTTGAGCCACCCAATGAGGCGATTGTTTGTCCCCTACATGGACCCGCCGCCAACTTGATGGCCTCCAATAATGGACACACACAAGTGAGTCGTCAGGGCAGCATTCAATCGAATGGAAGTCTACAGAATGGCAGCATTTCGAATGGTGGAACCAATGGGACAAATGGAACTCCATCGGGAAATGGTCATGGTCAGCTCTCGCGCAAGAGTAGTCAATGCTCGAATGGTTCAAGCAGTCAAAAACTCTCACAGGAATCATCATATGAATCTGCTTTATCATCCACCACATTGCGTTCCCACTTGGCCCAGCCGGAAGAAATCGAAGAATTTGCCGATGATGATGATGATGCATGCGGGGAAGATCAATTGGATGGTTATGTACAGGGTAGCAAAGCAGAATGCACAAGATTCACACGACAAGCTCTATATACCTATAGAGCCAAGAATCACTTGATTCATTATAAATATAGTGCTTATGGTGGCAATTGTCACGATTTACCAAGGTGAGCTACAACCGACATAATTTGAAAGAAGGAGTCTAATCGTCTCTCACTCTCTCTCTCTCTCTCTAGCATCTCGCCTGCTGAAGAACTTGTGGAAGAAATCTATGAAATAGATGCCGATCAGGATCGCATAGATGAACAGATGACACGTTCTCAAGCGGATAGTATCACCAAACAGGGCTATTTACTTAAAGGTCCAGATTCAGCAGCGGACCGCATGTTTGCCAATATAGGGAATAAATCTTTCAAGCGACGCTACTGCTATTTGCGTCAAGAGATTGATGGGACTTACATTTTAGAGCTGCACAAAGATGAGAAACAGGGCGAAGCTAAGGCCACCATTGTGATGGATTTCTGTACTGAGGTGGTGCAGGTGAGTCGTCAGTTTGAAGTATTTCATTAAAAAATTGCTAATAATGTCTTAATTTTAGAATCCCAAACGTGGACGCTTCTGCTTTGAGTTGCGCATGACGGCTGGACATAAGTCCTTCACACTGGCGGCTGAGAATGAGCAAGACTTTAAGGATTGGCTAAGTAAATTATCCTCGGTTCTGGCGCAAAATAAGGCCCAGGAGGAGAAGAGAAATGCATCACTGGAACGTCAACCCCAGACACAACCTCCGAGCGCCAGCGCGAGCATAGAACCAATTACCTTTGGCACTCTTAAGGGTTTGGACCAATCGTTGCATCCACAGTTGATGAAATATGGCCGGGAGACAGATCATTCCATAGCTCTGGCTAGAAGAGAGCAACGTCGTCGTCTTTTTGCCTGCTACCAGAGTCCTGTGAAAGCAAGTCCCGGCGAGAATCTAGAACAATATCGTGAGCACTTTGGCACTAGAATCCTGCTTAGTTGTCATAGCCTAAAATTTCGCTTACAGTGTCTGCCAACAGACACTGTACCAGATGGAGTTGCCGGGGAACAACTGTGCCAAGTGGAGCCCTATATAACCAGTCTTGCACTGTACGATGCCAAAGCAGGACGTAAAATAAGTGAAAACTTCTACTTTAATATTAATGATGCGGCTGCGGGTCAACTTCTGCCCAATACTCCAGTTCCAGCCTCAGTAGCGGGGTGTGGAGTGCCAAGGAAGTCGTCGACAGAAGGTGATGAGAGGCGTGCCGCCGCATCATCACAATCCCCTCATTCCCTTTTCGATGGTGTCTCCTCGGATTTGTTGCGTTGCCCACGCTCCCAACTTCAGCAATTGCGTCAATGCTTGCTCTCCATAAGTGCGCCGCATTCGGATATCTTTCTGGTCCTCAGAATAGAGAAAATCTTGCAGTGCAGCATCCAGCAGGCAGCAGAACCTTATGTTAAAGCAGCGCGTGATTCGAAATTGGGACAAAAGTGCCATAAAGCGGCTAAGAATTGTGCCCAGCATATCGGACACTATCGTCAGCCATTCGCCTGGGCAGCGCGTGCCCTGTTCAAGCCCTACAGTCACGAACTGGATGTGGAACCACATAAGGAATTTGAATTCTCTACCATTTACCGTCAAGAGTTGCCTAAACTGCGAGATGATGAACTGCTAAAGCTTTTGCTTGACTATCGCAAGCCGGAGAAGTTTAGCAAATTCACCGTTTTACCTGGTTTAATGAAGATGCAAATCCAATTGGTGGATCAGTCGCCCGTGCCGTGTAGTCTTAGTAAGTCATTAAATCCTCTGGCCAACTTTACTCCTGCCTCAAAGCAAAGTCTCACATTGGAATTGGCTGAATTCCAAACTCAAAACGAACGTGAAGCGTATCCCTATACGAGTTTCTGTAATCATCTTTATGTCTATCCACTGAGTTTGCAATTCGATAGTCAGAAATTGTTCTCAAGAGCCAGAAATATAACCGTCGTAGTGGAGTTACGTGATGGCGATGGCGAGTACAGTAAACCCTTGAAGGTGAATTTTAAAGTGAAATAATATTGAATTGTGCTAATCTGTCTATCTTTTGTTTCTTTCAGTGCATCTACGGTCGGCCCGGACAAGATTTGCTCGTCTCGCAAATTGCCTGCCCTGTGCTGCATCACAATGTCTCACCCACTTGGTATGAGGAAATCAAATTGCGTCTTCCTTTGGGTCTATTTCCGGAGCATCATTTGCTCTTCTCCTTCTATCACGTGTCGTGTAATTTGAGCAAGAAACGCGACAGTCATGCGGCCTTCGAGACACCCATTGGCTATGCCTGGTTGCCATTGCTGCAAAAGAATCGCGTCTGCCTGGAGGAGCAACAGTTGCCAGTGGCAGCCACTTTGCCAGTGGGCTATCTATCTATTCAGCCCTTGGGCTGGGGCAAAGGGGTAAGAGAGAATCGGAAAGTCACCACCATGAAGCGAAACTCATAAATCGTATTACGTTTTTCTTCCCATCCATTTTCACTTGGCTTAACTAACCTAAACGTTTGCTCTCTCTCTCTCTCCTGTTCACCACTTCCATATGCATGTGCCTAACATTCTACACCCACCCAACCTACACACTCTTTACCTGGTTGTGCCTACAAATCCTTACAATTTCTTAGCAGAATTGCGGACCGGATATACAATGGATCGATAATCAGAGACCTTTGTATCTGGTGGCCATGCGTTTGGACTCCACGGTATTGACAGCTGATCAACATTTGCACAATTTCTTTGCCCATTGTGAACGTCTGTTGGAGGGTGGCAAGACTGGAGCTCTGCCCGCCGAAACGGAAACCTGCAAAATCCTAAAGGCCACTCATGCCATTGACATGAAATCGTTGATTAACTATCTTCCCACGCTACTGAATGAGTTATTTACCCTATTGGTGCATACCCAATCCGAAGAGATTGGTCAAAATGTCATACGTCTGTTGACCAACATTATCCATTTGATTACCGATCAGGCCAAGAGAACCGATTTACTTTTGTCGTATGTTAAATATGTATTCCATGCCCCCTATTATAGTCAACAGACGGCCAGAATGCGTACAGTTCATGGTGAATTGTGTCGCCATTTGCCATATCTCCTGAATCCCAACAATACGGACTTCCTGATTGTCAACAAATTCATGCGCTATTCGTCGATATTTTTTGATTTGATTGTGAAGAGCATGGCGCAGCATTTGTTGGCCACAGGACGGATACGTATGCTGCGAAACGAACGCTTTCCTAAAGAATATTCCGATCGGGTGGAGCAATTGATTAAGGTTCTGATACCCTATATAATCACACGATACGAGGATCTGGGCGAGGAGACCCAGAAATTGAACAAGTCATTGGCTCGCTTTGTGCGTCAATGTTTGACTTATATGGATCGAGGGTTTATATTCAAACTCATACGCTGCTACATGGATGAGTTCTCGCCTGGAAATCCTAGGATTCTGCATGAATACAAATTCAATTTCCTGAAAGAGATTTGCCAGCATGAGCACTATGTTCCATTGAATCTTCCATTTATATTGAATCCAAAGAATCGTCCACCCGAAATGATGCAACATTTCACATTATCGGAACAGTTTTGCCGACAGCATTTTCTGTCGGGCTTACTGCTGCAAGAGCTGAAGAGCAGCCTCAATGAGGTGGGACACGTTAGGCGTCATGCATTGGCCATTTTTAAGGATCTGCTGGCCAAACATGAGCTAGATTCACGCTATCAGCAGCGCGGACAACTCTCACGCATAGCTCTGCTCTATGTGCCATGGCTAGGAATTGTCATGGACAATTTGCATCGCATCGATGATCTGTCCGAATCGGGCGGAGCTGCTTCTACACCCAATGGACATGTCTACGCAGACTCTGCATCGTATACCAAACGTTTGAGTTGTTCCAGCAGTTATGTCTTCAGTAAGGATTCATCCACATTTGGTTCTCTCACCTCGACGCCAAGATCAAAGAATCGTTTGACTAGTCCCTATCGCACTTCGCTGCACATGAGGGACAATAACTATTTGGCTGCCATTGCGGGTCAGGCCATAACCAATGGCATATCAAATTTATCCCTCAATTCCAACTCGGACTCCGGGGTAAGTTTGAATTATCTGTAAAGAAAACACATATTAACCTCTTTCCCTTGTAATTCCTGCAGCATTCCCAAGACACAACGACCATTGGCGCCTATACAAATGGTGGCGACTCGGATGTGGCTCTGCGAAATGGCCACAATCGCTCGGTTAGCGTCACCCATGCTCAGGTTTTCTCACGCTGCGATAAGTTCAGTGCTGGCGAGAGCAAGGACTTGCTGCTCGGCTTCCTGTTCATCATTAAACACTTGTCCCAGGATCAAATGGTAGGCTGGTGGCAGAATTGCAATGAAACGGAAACTCTGCAGTTTCTTTCTATCCTGGATCTGTGTCTCCTCCAATTCCGTTATGTGGGCAAAAAGAATGTGTTACTTACGCCGGATACTCGTTTGGGCAGATCTGCCAAGGCGAATACTTTGCCAGCTCGCACTGCTCCTCCCTGTGCGGAGAACGGTCAGGAACAGACAAATGGTCTGGGAGGAGGCACTCTCAATCAAACTAGAGAGAATCTACTGGAGGATATGGACATATTGGCTAAAAGTCAATTGGCCTTATATGAATCCAATTTGGCCACTGAGGTGGGCATGATAATTTTAGATTGCCTGGGAATGTATGTTCTGCAATTTCGTCAACTTCTCACGGATAGCCTTGTCCTACCCAAGTTGGCTCGGGTCTATTTGCGTTTCCTGCAACTGGGACAATCCGAAAGATTGTCAAAACACGTATTCGCCGCTTTGAGAGCCTTCATCAACAACTATGCCGTGGCTCTGTTTAAAGGAAATGCCATGTTATGCGGCCAAATGGTCTACGAATTACTCAAAGCCTGCGACAGTCGCCTGGTGGACATTCGCCATGAGTCCTGCGCTGTGTTGTATTTGCTTATGCGTAGCAATTTTGAATTTAGTGGACGCAAAGCCCTCACCCGCGTCCACTTGCAGGTTATCATTTCGGTCTCGCAAATGATTGGCAACGTTATTGGCCTCAATAATGCCCGATTCCAGGAGAGTTTGTCGATAATCAACAGTTATGCCAATAGTGATAAGGCCATGAAGGGCACGGGATTTCCACTGGAGGTCAAGGATCTCACTCGGCGAGTGCGCACGGTGTTGATGGCCACGGCTCAAATGCAAGCCCATCACATGGATCCGGAACGTTTGCTGGAATTGCAATACTCACTGGCCAATTCATATGCTTCCACTCCAGAGCTGCGTCACACATGGCTAGTCACCATGGCTCGAAATCACGAGCAGAATGGCAATCTTTCCGAGGCAGCCTGCTGCCATCTTCATATTGCCGCCCTCATGTGTGAATACCTACGTCTAAGAGGCGGCTGCTCCCTCAACTGGTCATCCACGGCTTTTAAGAATATATCGCGCAATATTCCCCTAGACGAACAGGGTCTCAAATTGGATGCCGGTGCCCAGGACTCCCAGTATACAGAGCAAATGCTGCTGGAGCAATTGAAACAATGCGCCGACTTTTTGGATCGTGCCGAACGCTTTGAATGTTTGGGTGAACTGTATAAGCTTATTTTACCCATCTACGAGAGGGCCAGAAACTTTATTGAGTTGGCCCATTGTTATGAGCACTTGACACAAGCCTACAACAAAATAGTCGAAGTGAATCGCTCCGGCAAACGAATGCTCGGACGTTTCTATCGCGTGGTCTTCTATGGAATGGTATGACTTCATTTGCATGGAATCTCATTTGAATCTCTGTCAATTGGTTTGAATTTGCTTTCAGATGTACTTTGAAGAGGATCATGCTATTGAATTTGTCTACAAGGAACCTAAACTCACCTCGCTAAGTGAAATTTCTGAACGTCTGGCCAAGCAATACAAAGAGAAATTTGGCGTCGATGTTGTTAAACTTATAATGGATTCATCGCCGGTAAGTGACGGTTTCAATAGGTTTTCCTAAGAACACCAATAAAAAATGTTCTATGAAGATCAAGATTCATCAGTTATTTTATACCAAACAAGAGTTTTGGAATACCGTTTTAAGTTCAGAATATTTAATAATAATTGGTATAATTCTAATTGAAGTAAAATAACTTAATAATTTTTTTTTTGTATAGGATAATTAACACATTTTACGTAACACACACACACGTATAGTAAGTTAGCTGACTACAGATTTGTAGATGCCTTCTGGAACAATCCACTCTTGCATTGGTTATTTAAAGAGATATTCGTGCAGGGGCAAATCCGAGTCACTGTCGCCTCTCAACATATTCAAACGCTATGAAAATACATGTAGAGAGAAAAAGAAAGTTTAGGAATTATTCAGAATTTGTTGGCTTCATTTTCTTACCCTCTTTACCGCCGACTGTCTCATCAATGAGGCGGTGGTGCTACGTGGCACTGGAGTAATCGGGTTACCTTTTGTCGAATTTACTTTAGTTGCCTTTGGCCTAAAGATAAGAACAAGCCCATTAGAAAGGGGAGTATCTTTTAGAGTACAGTTTTAAGGGTCTTACCCGTAGCAAGTCAATGCTGAGGGCATCCGTTGTTTGACGCTATCGAGACTAGTCGCCAAACGGGTTGATCCCTGACGACGTCCTGTCATTGAATTAACAATCGGTGGCTGATTTCCCGATGACCTGGGCAAGGTGGCATGTTGGATTGTACCAGCTTTCTTTCCACTTGGATGAAGTGCACCCAGCTGAGTTTTAGTTTTGGTGGATGCCGTTCCAGTTACTTGATTTAAACGCATTTTCTGTATATTCAAATTAATCTTTTCATTTTGTAATTTTCCATTTCTTCGTGGTTGACCACCATTACTGCTGTTGGTCTGGGGACGAGTACTCCACTTTGTCCTGGTTGACTTGCGCACTTTGCTTTGTGATGCTAGACCAGTTGTCATGGACATGGCTGGTGTTGTCGGTGGAGCATCAAGACATGGCTGATCCTCATCGTAGATTAAAAGTTCGCTTTGATCGTCTCTATCGTCCTCCAATTGATTGACCAATGTGGAGTCACCATTGCTATCATCATATCTATAGATCTTGCCACAAACATATGCAGTTGAGGCTTGTGGATCATCCTCTTCAGCAAGGTCCTTCTCTGTAGTCGCAGTAGTGGGGGGCTGCGGTTTAGAAAGATTCACTTGATCCTTGTCTGTGATTAAACCCAATTGGCAGCACAGTTCTTTAAATTGCTTGTGATTGTTCAAGTCTAGAAATTTTAGTGAACCTTTTAGGGATATGAATTTCTCAAACGATTTTATACACTCGATTTGCTGCACAATCTCAGCTTCGGTGTAGCTACGATTGGCCCAAATTAAGGAGCATTTTTCACATTTCGTTGATTTTGGAGCATTCCATTCGTATTTCTCACTCAATAATTCACTGGCTCTTTGCAAGAATTGAGCCACCAAAACATTTTCGGGTTTATTTGCGAGTTTCTCCTGATTGGTTATATCCAGATTGAGAGCCGTCTGACGACATAATTCCTCATACGATTTTCTCTCCAAGACCTCTGGACTGATTGAGTTACCGGGCATAGATAACTCTTGCTGATCAGTGGTAAATTGTATATTAATTCCATGGCCTCCAGGCAGTAGAGTGATCTTTATGGCATCCAATGATAGCTTGTCATCGCCCATTTCGCTAAGGAAATCGAAAATCTGGTGCTGTATTTTAAACGTATCCTCTGCTACCCCGTTAACATATTCATCGTCATCGTATTGCAAAAATGTGGTCGATGTTGCCTTCGATTTAGTGGCCGGCTCTCGATCTTCTGGTTTATTCAATTTGCTCTTCAAATATGATGGTACAAAGACCTCGGCATGAGGATTGAGTCCAAGACCATTCCCCAAACTCAGACTGCGGATGTAGGAGCTTCCCTCGCCATCGTCATAATCGTCTTCATTATCTGAGCTCCTTGACACAACAGGAGTATCTAGAAATGAAACCAGATTTTGAAGAGACTCGTCCGGTCGACGACTTAGTACTTGTCTAAATATTTCCATGACAGGATCCACGATTTGATCAAATTTAGAATTACTACGGTTTGTCGTTTCTTTTATTTTTATCATGTAAAAAACAAAAATTTACAAAAAAAAAAAATATATATGGTTCTTAAAACAATACAAAATTGTATATAAACCGATTGTTTATATTGGGATATTGAAAGAGCGAATGATACGATACTCGTTTGTTACTGAGATATATGCTCTAATCACAGACGTCTGGGTCACTTGGATTTGTTTTTTTTTTTAATTTTTGTATCAAAGGTAAATGATTTTACTCGTTTTTTTGTTTCAGGTAAAAGTTGAAGAGCTGGATGCCAAATTGGCTTATATACAGGTGACTCATGTAATACCCTTCTTCTCCAAGGATGAGTTAGATCAGAGGCTCAATGAATTTGAGCAAAATCACGATGTGGATACATTTATGTATGAGACCCCATTCACCAAATCGGGTGCAGCACGTGGCAATGTGGAAGATCAATGGAAACGCAAAACGGTCATTAAGAGTAAGAATCAAGGACATTTACAATCAAGAATTTAAGAAAAATAATACCTTTCCCTCCCTTCCTCAGCGCAATATTCATTTCCTTATGTATTGAAGCGCATTCCAGTAAAGTCGCGCGAAATAATCGAACTAAGTCCCATTGAAGTGGCCATAGATGAAATGCAATCAAAGGTTTCAGAGCTGGAGGAGATTATCTTGCCGCCAGCCGATGTGAAGAAGTTGCAACTACGTTTACAGGGTAGTGTGGCTGTGACAGTAAATGCAGGTCCTTTGGCCTATGCTCATGCCTTCCTCGATGCCAAGGTCATCAAGAATTTCTCAATCGATCGTGTTGGCGATCTAAAAGATGTTTTTCGGTATGCCTGCAACCCAATCTTGGTTTCCTCTTGTCCCATATCATTATCTTTACTTTTCTGTTTAGCGATTTTATTGGCGTCTGTCACAAGGCTTTGTGTGTTAATGAGCGCATGATTTGTGCCGATCAAAAGGAATATCATTTGGCTTTGAAGGAGAACTATGAGAAATTGTGTCAGGCCCTTAGTGAGTTACTTGACGATGCATCATTCCAGCCGTTTAGCAACGACGATGCCGACAGCATAGCTCAACGTAATAGCATGGCCTTGTTTAATGCTATCAGTGGCGCCTCCAATAACTCAAGTACTGCTTAAGTTAATCACGAACGAAAAACCAAAAACAAACACAACAAAAACGCACAGCTAAATACTAAACATATATAGACAAAACGATCATCAAATGTAATTGTAGATGTAGCGAAATGAAATCCTAATATTGTTTGATGTTGAATTCAAGTTATGTTTGTGGCAGGTAAAAAGCCAGTTTCTATTGGTTTGTGTCTCGACTAACAAACTTAAACCAAAAAATATGTTGCATGTAACTAAAAAGTAATTTTAATGGCTATATATTAACACTAACTGAGACTAATCGCAACACTAAGACCTCCCCCATCCAAGAAATATTCAGGGTGCAGGTATTACCAACTAATAATTAACTTAAATTCCTTTTGCTTTTCTCTTATTAATCCCTTAAAAATTTATGGTCTCGAACTTGATAAATGTGTGTAAAAATCTCTCCTATTTTTTACAACTATTAATCAGACATTTTGAATTCTTCACTTTTTTTAGGATTGTATTTTGCAGAGCAAAATACCAACAACTACCACACCCACCCACACCACATACCATAAACACACACAACCAATCTTAAGTGACCAGTTCCAAATAATACACGAAAAACGAAAAACTGTTAATTTGTAAATCTTCTAAAATAAACCTTAATTATTATAATTGTTTATACTTTAAGAGCTAAGAAATGTATGGTATAATTAATTGTTGTTAGATTTTTATGTTGCACAATTTATTTGATTTTTAATTTAATTTTTTTATGATTTATTGATTCATACATTTGATTTATAACTCTAAATCAAATCCTAAAACGTACTTCCTGTGTGTTTTCTATATTTATAACTAAATCAAATCCTAAAACTTACTTCCTGTGTGTCTTCTACTTTTTGTGAAACTTTAATCAAATTATTTAGTTTTAAATGTTAGTTATCAAGAACTATAAACTATTTAGAGATTTAAGTTACAAAACTTACCAAAGTATTCGATATATAACAGAACATGAATATATATTTACATGCATTTTCTAGTGAAATCCTAAACTAAATAAATGTTTGAAACAGATCATTTTATTGTTTTCTTTTTAATATAAATTGTACAGTGATAAGAAATGCATTATTTTTCTTCAAATTAAAGGATTATAGGTAAAAGAATGATCGGAATTTTGTCAAATGTATGCCATTTCGTAGTTTCTGCTGGTTTCAAGGTGTCTTTTCATGCATCCTCCACACCACTCCAGGTTGATAACTCGTCAAGTGTTCAGGAAGTTCGATGGGAACGTTATTTCATCTACCATTTAATCCGTGCTTAGCACTGCTTATTTCCAGCTCCTCTTTATAGTAAACGCTTTTAATTGTTCAATAAAGTTTTGCCAGGTATCCTTTATATATATAATTTTGGAGCTGAAACCTTTTTGAAACTATCTAGACAAAAAAAATTGTTTCAAGGGCGAAAAAAGTAAATGCTCGAATTGGACTCTTTAAAAAAATGTGTTTTTAGCCGCTCCTCGTTCTAAATATGGTATGAATAAAGTCTAACAGAGATTTTATTTGGCGACCAAATCATCAAAATTTATATTTAAATTGATTGAGTTTGCAAAGTTGAGGTTTTATTAAAAACTTTTTAATTTTTGTATGTTTTTGATAGTTGAATGAATATTGTATTTGTATTGTATTCTTACCTAAGAATACTTTTCAAACCGATGTAACAGTTTGGGGTAAATTATATTAATTCTTTTTTGGCTTGTTACCTATTTATTATTTTGTGGCTTTGTGAATTGTCCAAATGCCTAATTCTTAGAGCACCTAACTTATTTGATTTCGGCTATGCTAAACTCTAGTTTCATGCACTTTTGATTCTTAAAATATTGCAAAGGTTTTGTACTGGTTCAAAAAGATTTAGCACACTTCGTTGAGTAGACTAAAATTTAATTGGGTTTATTAGCCGAACGATTGATATTATTCATATACTTTCAAACATAACCAAACATATATCAAAATAAGTAATTTAACAGCAGCCGTTCCAATTGGCATTTGCAGTTTCAGCCTAAAAGCAAACTACATTTTTTGTCTGCTGGTGACGCACAGTTGGGCCTCTGCTCGGATAGCGTTGCAAAAATCAGTTTTTTCATGATCGCGTTTGGCGAAAAATACATCAGAGATTATGAATCCAAAAATTTTTCAAATCGGTTGAGACTCATGGATGCTATAGGCGCCCAAAGTTGAGACATTTTTAGTGAATAGGAAAAAATGATAATTTTAAAAAAAATCGCAAATTTAAAACTGAATATTGGGCGATTTCAACAATCGATCTTAGATTTTTTGGTTTTATCTGAAAAGTATATTCTTTATTAATAGCATGTTTCATAAACGTCATGACGTTTAGGCAAATTTCAAGATATTTCAATAGCTCATCAGTTTTTTGTCACATAAATATGTTAATTCAACAAATAAAATATTCCTGATGGCTTTGTTAAGTAAGCAAGTTACATATATTGCCGACTTTGGAAGGAAGGACAGACATTGCGACTCGGCCGTTCTTTGTCAACTGGAACTGAGCTGCATTCAATCAAGAATTATTGTGGACCGACTAGAATGACTTTGGCCTTTTAGCTGTCTTTTTTCAAAGGACAACTACAAAAATATCGAAAAAAAATCAAATTTTTAGGCTGTCATATGAATTGTAATAGAATTGATCAAATCCCCCTTGGCGTATCTACTTTAGCGCTTTATATCTATACATGGTGGAATCTTCTCGAGTTTGGTATGTATTTGGCTTTTTTAGCAGATCTGTCTAGAGAATTTGTTTAGACCAAAGGTATTTAAATCGGTCCCCGGGAAATATAGTTTGGTTTAGTTACTGTTCCGTTTGACAAAAAAGGGGTTATGCTTTATGTGGTCGGAAAAGGCTCATTGTGTCCGTTCTACTATGTTGGCGACTTTAATTTCACCAACCTACACAGCCTACAATTCTATCCTGCTTAGTAGTTTTAGTGTTTTCTTACAATTAGAGAAGGTAAACTTTAATTTTAGGTTCAATTTTTATTTCAACAATCTGATAGTTTTTTTTTTTTTTTTGTTTTGTTTATAATTATTTAACAATTTTGTTTAATTTTTTGTTGCAAAAAACAAAAGCACGAAAATTTGTTGTTAACAGAATTGACACATCCGCATTGATTGTTCTCCTTATTTCTTTTTTTTTTTTTTGTTTTGTTTAGGGCTACATAAATATTATGATAAGATGGGTTTTAATTATTAGGTATTTATTACAAGCGCACATTTGGATTCCGGGAACGGACAAAGTTCAACAGCTCGTCGGAGTCCTCGCAGACGAAGGGCTTGATGTGGTGACAGGCCACGTCGTGCCATTTGATGCCGTCGTTGTAGAAGTTATTGAGAATGGACAGGCAACTCTCATCGTTGCCCTGGGCTGCCTCACGGTTATCGGGTTGAGGTTGATTGTAGCCACCCGTCGAGGACCAGTCGCCGGTATTGCGCTGCGAGGTGGGGCCAATTTTGCCGCCCGATCCGGACCAGAACCAGCCGTTCTCATTTGGGGGCTGCAGATCGGGTCTGTCGCAGCCGGCGAAATTGCATTTGCGTCCCGATGTCCAGATGTATCTCACATTGCCACGAGCAATGCGTTGCTTAATGAAATCATTCTCCTGCGGAGTCTCTAGCGAAACGGCGTCCATGCAATGGCGGCGACAAATGTTACGGGCATCCAACCAGTCGACCTCCAGGCTACGGGTCGGGGCATGCTCCCAGCTGAAGAAGTAAGAGTGGGATACTCCGCGAGCATCGCGGTAGGAGGCATGGCGCACACGATTGGCACAACTCCTCGGATCGGGCAGGGCCAGACGACGCTGGGCCAGAGACACGGTGAAGCTCACTGCCAGCAGCAACAGAGTGCGCAGCACAAACATCTCGATGCGGAACTCTGAAACAAGTGATTGAAAATGAGAACATTAGCCATCGGTTGACCCAATCGGGAGATGTCACACCCATTTCCATTTCCATTTTCACATTTTCATTATTTTATTTTTTCCACATTTCCATTTCCGCTCCATTGGACACGGCGTTTTTTTTTTTAATGCAAAATCAGTGATTGGAAATTTTTGGTTTTTTGATCAATTTTGAGCGGGCTTTTTGTGTATGGAATTCATTTCAGTTGACTAATTGAGTAGTTTTCCATATCAAATTTGCTATATCTACAGAGAACATCTATTCAGTTGTTGCTCTCAGTCTCTTTTATTGAGGGGGAGGTCATTCCTATGTCGTAATCGTGAGAATTGTGATTCTCCTGCCACATCTGGGGCCTGTCAAACAAGTCAAAAGTTTCAACAATATGCAAATGGCTTTATTGTTTTATATATGCAAATTTTAATGGTCCATTGATGGACCCAATGGCAGCTGGGTTTCATTTTAATTTTCAATTTACAATTAGATCCGGATTGGCAAATGATTTTAAACCGATAATTGAATGGGCTAGAAAGCGCGTGCTGGTTAATTGGCTTTCCTCTCCTCTCTCCCCCCGTAAATAATGGTTAACATTTAGTTTAGGTTCATATTCAAAATATAAAGGTCAATCTGTCAGAATGTCAGGCCTCATTGAACTCATCGAGGTAACCCCCATCAAAATACAAATGTAAACAAATTATTCCAGTTTGACAATGTAACAGAAGTACACAAAAATCTGTCATTGGAGGTGTGTCCATCTCATGATTTTGGCCATTAGCCTTCTGCATTTCCATTTGTTTACGCATGTAATTGAGTTTTTGTTATTCTTAAAAATGAATATAACATTTTTGTATTCGATAATAAGCTCAATTGCATCTAAATGTTTCAAAAATAATAAGACTATTAGATTTTTGTTCATTATGTAAACTTTATTGCCACCAAATGTTGAAAAATGTTTATGTTGACATTTCAAAACTGTTTAAGAAGATTGTTCTTTTGACATTTCGAAATGGTTAAAGATTTCTTTTGGGTTTTTCTCTCAAACTTTGGTTCAAAGCAAAATTTTTTATATGACCTTTTAAATTATTACACCATTCTTAATCTTTTTATTAAAAGTCTAAATATTTTAGTATAAAATCGGTACACAATGTCAAGGAAAGAAGAAAACCCGGCGGATCATCACGGCGAAAAATTAGGTTAATTTCTCAAAGGAACCGATATTTAAGGTTTGAAACTGGCCAAATTTACATTCTCCCTTAAAAATCCTAGATTTATAATTTCAAATGCACAATTTACCCTCCAATGATAAGCTAGATCCGCCACTGATGAAAATCGAATAAATTTATAAATTTCTCAAGGAGACAACAAATCAATTTGGTATATTCAATTTAATTCTATATGGTTGTTTTATGGTTGTAAAATATCATTGACTCAAAAAGGAAAAACTAGTAATTGCTATTAGCTACGATATTTAATACTTAGGCAACATCTTTAAGTTGATCAATAAATTGTAAAATAACTAAGCATCCAAAGCTACATATTTAGGCTAAAATCCCCCGTCATAATATTTAAGGAACGAATGTGACATCCCATACATTCGTTAGGTTAAAGTGAAATATATAAATGTATAACTTATTGTTTACTTATTGTTGCCAATTAGGGTTAAAAAAATCGATTTCTAACTATCTGGACTTAAAGTTATCTGGATTTAAACTTCCTGACAATGTAACAAATCTGGCTTGAGTTCAATACTGAGAAAATTTTGTTCTATATCTTCTACATTAAATCCTAAAACATATTTAGAATCTCATTCTGCAAAATGAAAAGAAGTTCATAAGGTTTCTACTAAAGAAATTGTTAATCTATCTCGTTAACTATTTTACTTTTCCAATTAAAGATACAAAAGGTAATAGAATTAAGGTAATCTAACTTCATAAGAATCGCAAACCTCCTAATAAGGCATAATTTGAGTTGGACGATCAACCAGCTACTACATATTACAGTATGAACTCCTAATCTAGTACAGCATAAAAAAAATATTCCCTCCATAGGTTATTTAAAAACCGTCCCAAAATCATGACCAGGTAGTCACCAAGTTTAAAGATCTGCAGCCATTGCTAAAAATGGCAATGAGTCAATGCCAACACTAGTTAAGAATTACAACTAAATGAATCGAAGAAATATTGCCAACTTTTACCCTTTAATCCATAATCTAAAGTTTGATTCCAAACTATTGCCCTTAAAGATTTGAGAAAAGGACTACAAAGTGATATACTTACAACTGCTTTTCATAGTCATAAAGGAAGTAACATTTTTCTAAATATTTCAAATAACTATATGGATTTCTGAAAAGAAAGTGAATTAAACATGAATGCGCTGTGGCGCTAATCTGTACTAAACGGGAAGACCAAAGACATCTTCTTAAGTCAAGAAAGCAATAAATTGCAAAAAATTGAAAAGCTCTTAATAAACTTTTTTCATCAATAAGTGTGTAATTTAAGACATAAATTTCTAAATATGCGATACCAAATTGTAACTACAATTTGTCTTACTAATTTTTCATGCTACGTTATGTCCGAAAAGAAACTAGGCTAAAAAAAAGTAAAAGACTAAGAATAATTATCCCAAATGCAACAATTTTAATCTCTACGCAAAGAGAAGATTCAACAAATAAAAGCATTAAATGCTAAAACTAATTAGCCAAAGTCACTAGCTACCACTGCTTACTACTACTTACTTTGCTGCACAACCTCTTTAAAAATAAATATTCATAGAATTTATAGCTTTTTTTTGTTTTCTTGTGAAGTAAGAATTTCTTTTATTGCTCGTATGGAACGGCTTTTACAAGTTAATTTGCCAGTTCAACACTGACCTATCCCACTATGAAGTCTGTGACTAACGCACTTGCCTATAGCCATATACATACAAACTGGATAAACAAACACAGAGACAAATCGACACTGAGACCAACAGCCAGATAGACAGACAAATGTACAAGCTCGTATATCACACATTGAGTACGCAAGAGTTTTAGTTTTCTAGCTCAACTAAAGTCAAAAAGTGTGTCTTTGCATACCAACAAAGAGACGATTTTGGTTTTAATGGAGAAAGTTGGCATGTGTGTGTGTTTAGGCCACATTGTGCCTGTTGTGGTGGTAGTTGGTAGTTGATGTGCCATGGTCATGCCAGCCACATGCCAGCCTAAGCTATAACGAACTCTTCCGACTGATAAGAGAGTTTTCAGTTTCAGTTTGTTGCTTTTGTTTTTTTGTCATTACCAATTACTAGACTCATTGTTGTTGTTGCTGCTGTAAAAATGTTGTAATTTAAATTTCTATTGGCTCATTTGCTGCTTCAACTAATTGTCCAAGAGTCGAACCAATTGTCTCGGGTCTCTCTTCACCTCACTTAAGTAGCTCTCGTTTTTTTTCTTTCTTTTTGTTGTGGGTTATGCAATATTGGTTTGCTTTTTTTGGCATTTTTGTTTTTTTTTTGTTTTGGTGCTGTTGAGTTGCACTTGTAAATATAAATTAATGGGGCATGTTGATGGGGGGCACTGGAGAAAGGCATTTTTAGGCTCTTCAAATATTTCATTTATTTTATTGCCAAAAAAGGGGGAAAAAACCTTCAGTCGAAATAAAAACACTTGTGAATGCGGCTTGTAGACATTTTTTATATAAATTCATATATATATAGTAATTTTTTTTTTTTTGGCCATCATCTGTGCAACATTCCATAGTTAAATAATTAATGCCCAAGCCAGTTGCATCTCAAGTGTCCCTCCCCCCTCCCTCTCTCTCGTTTAGCCACCTAGACATCAGTTTGGCATATATGGCCATTAATCTTGGATTTATTCAGCATTTTTACAGCAATCTTGGCCAGTTAATAGCAACTCGTTTTAGTAGTGGCAAATTGAACTTTTTGAAAAAAAATTGTTGGCGAATCTTTTTTTTTTACAAGCATATCAAAAACTGTAAAAATGAACAGGTGTCGACTCTAGGTGATTGCTAATTTTTTGTAAAAAACAAAATATTATGTAAAAATGCTAAGAGATATATGACTTGAATATCCTGGGGCCGCGGGGAGGAGGTGTTGCCCATTGAGTAATTCTTTAAAAGGCAACCAGTTTGTCTTCTCCTTAAGATGCATTTGGTGGGAAATATTAATAAGCAGATTTCATTTAAATTCTTTATTTTGAAATTAGAGAAATCAATCGATATGGGACTCTGTGGAGAAATCTGTCTGAGTTGGTTGGCATCTTTTGTTGCTGGAGCTAAGTATTTAGAACACGAGACGAGTTTTGCCTCATCTCTGCCCCGCTGCTGAGTCTGACTATTGGTAGTGAATGCTGATGATGACAGTAATTATACAGAAGACGGATTTGCCAGCAACAACCACAAGAGGCAACAAAAAGAAAATTGAACATTTTCAATTCAAATTGTGTGAACTTTCCCCTCACATCGCCTAGTACCCATCTATGTATATGCATATAAGAAACCGTTGATAATTATCCGATTTATTTTGTAATAACCTAACCATACCTAAAGCAGGATGCTGGAAAAAAAAGCCCAACACAAAAAGTCTGTTGAAATTGTTAAGAAAGTTGGCATTGCGGATGCAATGCCTGAGTTGAGGTTTTTAATTGCCTGGTCTGGTCTTCGAGTTGGTCTGGTCCGTTGTTGGTTTTCTTTCCAGAAGCTGGTAAACAAAGTCAAACTGGACAGTGTGTGCGTATGTGTGTGTGTGTGTTTGAGTCTTCATTGTAGAAGAAGAAAGTCTGAAGTCAAGTTTTTTCTTCAACAGACACGGCTAAAGGAGCTTGGCAAGGTGCGTTACTTTTACTGGTCACCAGCAGGCATCAGCAATCAGACATCAGGTTTCAGAAAGGGGCCTGTTTTCTCAACAACCAACAACAACAATAAGCCAAAAACAAAAAACAAAAAAAAAACTAAAATAACAATAACAATGAACATCAACAAGTTACCGCCGCCACCTGTCGCAAAATGATAGTGAAAATGTTTTCAAATGGATTTATCTTGATTTTTGGTCATGACATAAAAATATATGTTTATTTATATGTACATACCTTTACACATACATACACATATAAATAAATATTGACAATTGTGCAAAGAGCTGGGAGATGTCTCTGCTCAGCTGTTTTGACCATTTCACTTTCATCTCTCTGGCTTCTTGCAGTTGAAAAAGACGTTAATAAATCGTTAATACACGATTAATCTATTATACATTGCCTGGCGACTTTACATAAGTAAAAGTTTTGTTTTAAACAATTTTTATAATTCTTGGAAAGACGTATAACTTGAGGACACCAATATCTATTAGGAATTTCACACACCAATCAATTGATTTTTATTTCGACTGAGGCAAAGTTTTTGTCATTCAATCGAATGAAATATTTATCTTATTAAAGTTTACAAAAGAAACATTAAAGGTCTTATAAAATCATAAAGGGCAAAAGCCTTTGTTGTTATGGACATAAACTCTTTTATGTTGAGTATAATATTTATAACTATTAATTAAATAACCAATAATTATTAATGATTATAATCATTTGTTGAGTTTAAGTGGAAAACAAACAGTTATAAAATATCAAACGTTTCTCGTATAATATTATAGATAATTTTGTACCATAATAGTCAATCTTTCAATTTAAAATTTATACATAAGAAATTAATAGTTTTTGGTTAAAGTAGTCATATCTAAAAGAAATGAAAGGGAAATGTCTTCTGATGTAACTACACAGTTCAATTTATTAATGCATCTTATTAATGATTATTTATAATCATTTTCACTTAAGTTAATGTACTAATTAGAAAAAAAAAATAGTGTAAGTTGGAAGACGGATGGATTGGTTAAGAAAAAAGTTAAGCAAGTGTTGTGTACCTTATCAAGAAGGATCCTTAAATTTTTAAAATTTCATGACAATATACGAAGCTTTTTCAAACCCTTTTGCTAAAAATAGTCATAAACGAGCTTGTTTTCTAATCATAATTAATTTCATTGTCCCTAGCCACAACTTCTATTTGATAGAATCTGTCCAGTTCTTTTAATCAGTCTTAACTTCGTTGAGTATCATGTATTTACCGCGATATTTTGCGATATATAATTTTAATTTGTTTGTTTCATCAAGTATGAAAATAAACATTTTTAACTGAACATTGCAAAATCTTCCAAAAGCTTAAGAAAGAGATGAAAAAAATAGAATATATTCCAAAGATTTTCTTTACATAATAGGCATAAGTTTGCTAAGTAAAAATAGTTATTGTCACAGTTGTGACACAGTTTTACTATTTAATTGACATTTAAAAACGTAAAGTACTTTTTTTAAGTAAATAAAAAGGTAATTTCATCATTAGTTTTTTAATTAGTAGAAAAAATTTCATTCATTTGTTAGTTAAGAGCGACTTTGATTAATGACTAAATGGTCATTTATTTTGTAGTTAATGAAAGACAATTAAAAATTATTTTGAACATGATTCAATTCTGATATTTAGTGATATTAAATCTATTTAACGCCCCCAAAAAAAAATGATGAAAATTGGACTATCGATTTTCAGGGTATGGCTTAACATTTAAATGAATGAATAAATGTTTTTTTGTTTTCTTTCAAAAGGATATTTGGAATGTCCTGATTAATTTCAAGTAAATAGTGTTTCCTATACATAAGGTCTTGAATTAAATTGAAACAGTTTTGTAAACTTTGTCATGTTATGGTATTTGTTAAAGAATAAGACATAAAGCCGAACCCGGAAAATCCTTAGGAAAAAGCATTGGAGATTGAAACACAGTCAGCTAATTTTCTGTTAGATGCTATTTTTGAAATTTATCTGTGTCAGCAATTACAAATTGGTAATTCGCAATTGATGTGCCAACATATGTCTATCCATATTTGAGCCTTTTATCAAGTGACATGCAAACATAAAATGCACCTCCCACCCACCAACCCAAACACCCACACACACACACACACACACATACAGAAGGCCATACAAAACAGAGGCAAATGACATGCATTCAAGCAGAAGATTGCGCAATATGCGATTTTTATGTATTTTAGTGTTTAGAAGGCACCGTGCAAATAGGTGGAAAAATCTAATTTTCCAAAGAGTCATGCAAATTTTCATATGCCAAAATGTCATGCTGTGGTCATAATGGTGCGGGAGGTTGGGTGGGTGGTGGTGGTGGTGGTGGAATGTGGGTGCTGTTGGTAGCAGAGCAATTGTAATTTTGGAGGTCGTAAAACATTTATGACTAAGCCATTTAAGCATAATACAAAGATAAGGACCAGTAAATAAAGCAAACATTTGACCTCAAAAGCAAAACAAATGAGTCTTAAGTACTCACTGACAATTGTTTATAATTATTTTTGCATTTGTTGTTGGCATTTGTTGTTGTTGTCGTTGTCTTTGGTTGTTTGGTAGCAAAATGCAGACATTTAATATGTAGGTAATTTTAATGCAACTGACAACAAAAAAGCCAAAAACGAGATCTCAAGTTGAAGATGAATGCGATTCGTGAAATTCCAATGAAGAAATCACAAGTCACGATTCCCCATTCTCCATATGAGCCTCTATCTAGTGCCTCCTTGTCCCCTTCCCTCTGCCAGTAACCAAGCATTCAACCAAAATTGCAAGGCTGCTGCCAATTGACACTATGAAAATCATTTTTCTCTGTCTCTCTCGTTCAGCTGTTGGTATGTGGGAAAGTATGTCCAAATTGCAACATCTTCTTGTCTTCTGTCACTCTTTGCCTTTCCTCTTCCTTAATTTTTTGTTTTGCGGGAAAGTTGTGGGCGTGTCTGAGTCCCATTGAGACGCACAATGTGTGATTCTGTTTTGATCACACCAATTCTTTTTTTCTCTCACCCTTTTATCAAAGTTTTGTAACTTTTGCGAGTCGCAAAGTCATCCTCATTATGGGTTTTGGTTTTTTTTTTTTGCCAGTATTGTAAACAATTATAAGAGACCTTTTTTAATTGTTGATGCATGATCTAAGGTTGTCGTTCGAAAGTAAATGTAAATTGTTATGCCATGGCATAAATAGGAAGCAAATATTTGCAATAAATCAAGTTTTAATTTGGTCTCAATGGCTTGACTCGGAGATATAAAATATCTGGTCTAAAAGTTCGACAAAAGATATCGTTAAAAATTTTAGTGGTTTTTCTTCAAGCAGATTTGAAAACAGGCAAATTAACAAAAACATAAATGTACAAGTATTCCGTTTATTAAAAAATTACTAATGATATCTTCCAATAAAGTATTTTATTAGACTAAATGACTCTAAGCTATTGTATTATTATTGTTTATTCATTTTACCCTAACCCAACATTTATTTTATTTAAAGAAATTTACATAAGAGGCAAGAAAATTTATAAATATTAAATTCTACGAAAGCATAGCAAGCCATAAAATTATATAAAACTAAAAATCGTTAAGAAATGGATTACAACACAGAAAAATTGCTTGAAACTCGTGGTTTTAAAAGTTACAAGCATGGAATTATAAAATCTATATAAATATACCTAAAATAAAATCTGAAATAAATAGTAAGAAACTATAGCTTTTTCTATTTCCTTACGCCACTTAATAATCGAACTCGTCTCAAAGGAAGTGACAGACTAACCCAAAAATGAGTGAGTAGATTAAGCACTAGGCTAAGAATTCGTATCTTAAACTTCTGGTTAGGCTGTAAGTTGAGAGTAAATTTAAGAAAAACCACAAACATGTAAATAAAATATATTTATCTGACTAACAGAATATATATTTTTTTTGAGTTTATCGGACAATCTGTTTACTTATCTATTTAGAAATCTATTTGTATATCTCTTTTTGGGAGTCTTTCAAATTCCACTCACATTTATATATCCTATGCCTTAAATGTATTATAAATATCATAATTAGGATACAATTTTTAAAATCATAAACCAACGAATACCCATTTAACAGAAGTGATAAAAAAAATGTATAATAAAATCTAGAATATTTGATTCTAAGGCATTATTGACCCCAATGACTGACAATATCATTTTTAATAAAAATATTTTTATATTAATCAATGCAAAACATTAATATTGCTAAACAAAAATGATATAAACACGCAACAAAATAATTTCGATGTATGCAAGGAAATATTCTTAGAATTTCACAAAATTCTTCAAGCACTCGAAAATGTCAAAATGGAAGAATTTGCTGTATACGATAGCACTATGAAAATCTGAATATAATTTGTTTAATATTTCTCTTAGTGGCTATTTTAACAAATACTAGCATTTTTGAGATACTTCTTAACTAAAAATCGGCAAAAAGGGAGTGAAAAGATCATAGAATGAATTCGGTTTTGAGTGTAGCTAAAGTAGAAAAATAATTAGCTCTATATATTGTCTTTTTCAGAAATTCCTTAAATAATGGAATTTTATACAGAAAAACTTCATATATACAGAAAACTCTTCATTCACAATTCATTGAAAGCTTTGAAATAGAAAAACCTAAAACTTATTTATAGTTATATGTATTCCCTCGTACTTAAAAGAAAGATAACCTGATCTAATCTATAAATTAATTTTTGATCACATTTGCTCAAATGGCCAGCACAAGTAAAGGAAAAGTTCTGTTGTTAGAAAAGTCTTTTATCCTTGCAGGATATTCACCTTGAGTTTAAAACAAAACACGCGAACTCGTTTCTTTTACGCAAATATTTCAATTTGCAATTGAATTGTTTTATATATGTTTCTTGGGTTTTGCCTTTTATGCACTTCGTGTGTAAAGACAACCGCACGCAACGCTTCACTTTTACCAACTGAACGCACTGACGATCGGATCTGCCAGTTTATAGCTTGTCCCCAAATAACAAAAGCAACAACTACAACTACTTACAGTGGTTGCCGTTCGATGGAGACTCCGCTCAAACCAAGTATGACTAGTTGTTGCCCACATTTGTATGTATGCCTGCCAGATGTCTGTGTTTGTTTGTTTCTTCTCTTTTTTTTCGCTTGTTAGACGCCTCACGCAGTTTTGCTCTTTGGCCAAACTTGCCACAAGTTGTGGCCAGTTGCTAGCTTATTGTTAATTGAGTTATGGCCAGGTGAATTGGTTATAAAAACAAAAAATAAAAAAGAATAATTTGCAACTGTGTCAGTAAGTGAAGTTGGAAATGCATGCGAGAGACCAACATGTTGGCTTTACGACAAGTTCGTTGCTTCAGTCTTTTGTTTTGCTTCAATTTGTAAAATTTTACAAAAACTGACAAAAAATCATTAAGTCATTTAACAACCGTTATTGATTATTTGTTGCCTGTGTTTTTGATTTTATTTTAATTTGCCCCTCGTTTTGTTTATAATTTTTGCTTCGGTTTTTCTTTTTTGTTTGCGCCCCACGGCCAATGAAATTTTGAGTCCCAAGAGCAAATATTTAATTTTTGTTTATTTTTTTGCGTCCGATACATTTATGTAAGTTATCCAACAAAGCATACAAAAACGGTGTCAATAAAATCAATTAGTTTCTTTTTTCCAATTTGCTTCCGGCATAATTTGCTCATCATTGTGCGTCAAAAGGTGTAAAAGCAAAACCATCAATAAATATTAATAATAATATATAAGTTAATAACTATATAGCTTTGGATTGAATTTTTTTTCTTTCTTTTTCTGTTTTTTAGGCCTATTTGAGGTCGAGCAGAAGGCTTGACTTGATTATATTGATTAATGATTTATTTTTTTGGATCTTTCGATCGTTTGCATTGAAACCATAATTAAAAAGTTGGTCAATTTATGTCGAATTTGCCAATATGGGCGGATAAGTAATTTAATAAGGAAATTTATGATAGTTATTTCAAATCATCGATATTTCAATAAATAAAATAAAGGAAATATTTCCATAAGTTTGTTGACAAAGTTACACTTTTAGCTTTAGGCCCTTTCCTCACTGTAGTAGGATTAAGCATTTTTGCCTTCATCTTACAATTTGTATCATAATGTACTATCATTACAATTGAAAGAGGACAAAAAGGACGCTAGATGCATACAATAAGAAACAATGAAATGTGCAAGATTATACCCATTTTTGGACGATTCATTACAAAGAAATATGATCCTCTCGGTGAATGAATGTCATTGTCTGACCATGTTCAAATTTCATGATACTTTGGACATCACTTGAACAGTGTTCCAGTTACCGCCACGTTCGTTAAATTGGAATCTTTGGATTTGTCCCTGCTGCATTTGGTTTGGGCCCTCTGGATGTTTTTTTGTGTGCCAATGGCACTCTGCACGGTACATCGGGGAATGTCATCACTGCTGTCATAGAGAAGCAACATGGCTATAAATTATCCTTTACTCGATATCTCAAGACAGTTTTTCCCATGATTGTCAGGGCAAATAACTCTAAGCACCATTGTGGCCCATATTGTATTTGGCTGGCACTAAGAATAATGAAAGTAAGTTAGTCGTCTCGCCGACTTAGGTGTACCAGTAAAGCACACATTTTAAATTTATAATATGAAATGCATTTATGTATTTACAAAAAATTCTGTTTGTGTGCTTTTTACAGCCAACGGCCATCTCCGGCCTTATGGAAGAACTTTATGCAGAACTTGGCTATTTTTTGTCCCATTTTGAACAAAATTAATTATTAATATCAAAATGAAGTATGCAAAATTGATTGAATGCTTAAGAAATAAACAACAAATTTGATGGCTCTAGCTTTTATAGTCTCCAAAATCTATATAGGTGTTCATTTGGACAGACGGACAAGGCTAGATCGACTCAGCTTTTCATGCTGATCAAGAATGTATATACTTTACCAATTTTATACTACACTTTGCAAGGGCATAAAAAGAAACAAACATTTTTCTTTTGTGTAAATATTGATCTGCAATAAAAATTTATGAAAATTCTTGAAACATTTGAATTTTGGGTTAATATTGGGATTTTAAAATTTTCATTTCACTTTTCAATGTTTTATTTGATGTTCAAGTTCACACATAGAAGGCAAGTCAGCTTCAGCTGCTGTTAGCTCCTGATTCTAATCAAAAAATGATGATGATGATGATGATGATGATGCTGGCAACTCACGCACTTCACTTGACGCATCTTCAAATATGCAATATAAAATATTGAATTACGAGAAACAAACAAACAAACATTTAACATGCTGTGTGAGGTCGTTTGCTAAATTAATTTTAATTGCATTTGATATACAAAGAAAAAACAGCCACCGAAACAAACAAACAGAAAACAAAGTGGCAACAGCTTGAAAATCAGTTCGATATCGGCTATATGACTTTGGTGTTTGCATCTTGAACAAATAAAAAACAAAAACACATACATATTTTACACAGTTTTCTAAAGGCAAAGTCATTAAGTGTGAACATCGCCAAATTGATTAACTTTAATGACTCGAGCCTGACTTGAACTTGAACTTGAAGTGTCTGTGTCTCTGGTAGCAGTCTTTGCCAAAAGGTCGAACCCAAAACTTAAAAAATGGACAGACCCCCAGAGAGACCTATAGAGCCGTAGAGCCAGGCCAACCAATTGAATTAAAACGCTGAGACTGCAATTAGATCTGCACTTCAGTTTTCAAATGGTTTAGCCCAGAGAAGGCAATTTCAAAATTCATACCCGAAAGCCGCTTACCATGAAATTAAGTAGGCGAGACCTTAGCTAGATATTTTTTGTATAAGTACACAAACATATTTAAAGATATATGTATGTTTGTATATGTAGGTATATAAAATTGTATGTGGGTTGCTTTTTTGTTTCTGTAATTATCCATTAGCTAAAATTTCACTTTCTTCACGTTGACTAACAAAATTGGCACAAACTTGCCCAATCTTCCCACACTTTGAATGATAGAGACATTTATCTTGCATTTGACATCAAACTTTTTAATTACAATTGGGCTCATTATTTGTGGCGTTATGCAAGATATCAAAACATTGAGTCTTGGATACATCAGTTGGAGCAAGGTCGCTCTCCAAGTGTTGACAAGACAGAATCTCCTCCGAAAAACCAAAAAGAATTGTGAGCACAAAGCATAAACCAAGATAAATTACACACACACACTTATAAAGGCCATAATTAACTTTGGCCTGGGGCTGTGGCTTAATTAATTTCTGCTGGTGCTTCTGTTGTTAGCCCTGCCCCCCTTCTCCTCTAGCCAAAGTGTGGCCCCTTCTACTTATTCGACTGCCGATGAATGAATAGATGTGGCAACCTAACCATAACCCACTGACTGACTTTATTCATCTTGGTCTCGAGCATCACCTGGCTATTTTGGGTTCTTCTGTAAATAAAACTAAAAAACTGAAGAAAAAAATAACAAAAAATCTTTTGGCCAAAGGCCAGGAATCAACACTGAAATACCCTGTAATAGAGAAAGACATCAATCATGAGTTAAAAAGTTAATTTGTGGACTTCTGCTTCATATGGAAAAGTGTTTCTTCGATGAGTCTCCTGTTTGCTGATTTTTATTCTTTTCACATTTTATATACCTTTTGTCGCCTCATATCTCTACAGGGTATAGAAACATCTGCTGCACATTGATGAAAAAAAAAAAACAACACCAAAAAGATATTTCGCCACACTTTGCGGTGGTCCGAAATGTCAGTCAGTTCAAGTTTATCAAAATATTTTCTTTTATAATCATTTTATCTTATTATTTTCTGTATATCGCTTGTCTTTGCCTTGAAGCTTAAAATTTAAGACAAAAATATATATATTTATCTTTCATTGAATTGAAAATTCCATTTCAATTGATCATACCAAATATGGCAAACTACCATTTTATTTTGTAGTGCAAAAAAAATTAAGCATATTCTTGTCAGCAGTTGGAAAAAGAAATATTTGATATTTATTCAACTGAGACAACTAAACGCCAATATTTGCAATGTACAAAAGCCATCAGCAAACAAAATATACTTCCTGCAAATATAGTTCCGTATTTTAAAAATCATTTTGAGTTACCCGATCTTCTAGACTTTCTTTGCAATTCTCTTTGCAAATCAAAGTATGCGTATTGAAAATCAACGTATCCCATTTGTAATTGATGTAGCTGGACACCTTTTTCTACTTAAGAAGAATCAATTTTGTTTAAAACTCTAAGGGTGACGTGAGTTAACCTGGTGCATTTAATATCGGAGGTGTAACATAGATCAGAGTTGGCGGTCAAAGTAGTGTAGGTTTATACCTCTTAAGATATTTATGTTGGGCGAGAGCGAGGAGTTCTTTTAACCACATCATGAAGTCTCTGGGACAATTCTAGACCTTGCCTTCATTGCAACAGGTGCAGTCTAGTAACTTGTTGGCTTGAATTGACGTAAAGCGGTGTGCGATTAATTATTGATTAATTGATAATATTATTTGATGGATTTAATAGAATCCAATGATGAATCGAATAAGCGTTATTATTAATCACGTTTGATCAAAAAAAAAAAAAAAGTCCGTCTTAAATTTGAGTAATAAAATTGCTAACACTTACGGTTGTAGTATGCTAACATATTATAATGGGTGCATAAAAGTAATTCAACTTCGCCATTAGAGGACCATCGCCGAGGCTTCCTAGGCTTCCACTTGTTTTTGATACCTCAGCCATTGCTATTCTTATGTGCTTTATAACTGAAGCACTCTACATTCCGTATGATTCATTTGTCTTCGCGAGTAACGTATGTGGGATTTGTGCCCACAAAAGTTAGAATTGTGGTTACATTTAGTACCTATATTATTTATTTATTTGGTAAATTATCATAGGAAGAATATGTGCACAATGGGTTTTAACAAACTTATGTATTTATTTAAAAAAATGTCCTATCTTCGTTTCGTCGTCTCCTCCTCGTTTTCAACTCTCCCCTGCCCCACCGTCTTGTCTCCTTTCTGGCCACCTCGTCGATTTGAGAATAGGTCTGGCCTTACAGCGCTACCATACCATCCCCACATACATATATGGTTATAGATATGCAAGATTATTCCAATACTAAAGCTTTTAATGTTTTTTGAAATTGGTACTTAGTTTGTCCACAGGATATTTGACAACCTCGCTTGCTTGCTCATTGTGACTAATTCTGGCTCCTTTTCTTTGTAAGATCTCTATAGGTTGCACATAGGTCATGGGCGTTTCGGACCATGTCATCCCTTTTTGGAAATTTTTGACTAATTAAGAAATTTGACAGTAGGAAATAGAACCTCCTTTTCTTTTTCACTTCATCTAGAAATGTAGAATGGGTTTTAGCCGGCCGGCACTTGATCCAAAGCTAGTCAAACTTCAGTTATGCTCTTCTTTTACTCTTATTGTAAGTCAAAAACAAGGTTTTTTTTAACTCGTTTTTTTTACCTCCATCCACTTCATTCAACTCTTATTTATAAGTTAATCTTGTGCATTTCAAGTTCATGATGTCGGGGGCTTTTTTAGTCCATTTAAAATTCCATTTTATTTTCAGTTTTCATTTCAATTCCAATTTGGTAATTTATTTGCAAATTCTATTCATTATTTTCATCTAGCAAAATAGTTATGTATGTATAAATTTTCTTCAGCGTTGCACGTGGGAAAAATTTGGTTAACTTGGCGCCATTGTCAAAGGAAATGAAAAAAGAGAGCAGAAGACAGGCAAGAAAGAGGAGAGGAAAGGGTAGGGCCAACCGACCAGGGCAGAAGTGGATAGATGTTGAGACCTTCCATTGCGGTTGCATATTTTTTTTTAGTATTGTTGTTGCTAACAAATTGTGCGACAAAATTCTAAGCTTGATTTGTGGCTGACACGAGTGTGACGTAGTTCGAGTTGCTGTTGTTGTTGTTGTTGTGGGTGTTGAAGTTGTTGCAGTTGTTGCTGAGAGCTCATTAACTATGGACTGAGTGTGTGCGGGTCCATATTATGCAATCATCCTCGTTTGCATTGTTCAAGATGGCAGCCAGTTATCGTCTTGGTTTCCAGTTTGTCTTGTTGCCAAGCTAATACTAAGTTGGCCCAGACTTACATACATAGATGACTTACATTACATAGAGTAAAAGGTGTTAGGTCATCTACTTACATTGGCACTAATCGAAAACATACATCTATATAGATATATATATATTTACCGATCTGCCTTTGCCATGGAACTTTTAGTCATTAAATTGTGATTCAAAGCAGTTAAGATTTTTTCAAAAATTATTCACAGAAATCGATAACAACCTAAAACCAACCCAAGAGCACAGAAATGTAGTTTGTGAGTATTAAAATCTCTCAGATTTTCCTAAATCACTTTGATAATATTGCAGTTGTTGCGACATTGTTATAAAATAAAACATTGCTGAAATAAACTTTGATTATTTTTGCATAGAAGCGATCGCTAAAAATGATTGTTTTCATATTTCTTATTTTACGAAAACCCCATTGAAATGCCGAAAACAACCATAACTGAACCTGCCAACCTGCTAGGAAGGAAGATTTCTGTGACACAGACATTTCATTTGGTAGATTTCAAAAACAATCTGCCTCAAAATCTCTAGAGATTTCTGTGACACACCTGATTGTGAGATGATTCGATTAATTTGATATACCTATTTTTCAAGTCATTAACTTCCATGTAGTCTCATCTCAATTCATTACTCGGCAAAGCTGCGTATTATAAAAGTGTAACATTAAGTATTCTAGTAATAAACAAGTGCAGTGGAAGAAGACACTTGAAACTATAATTAAACTTAATTTATCGATTTGGCCCTCATGGTTTCAAAAACGACTATTTTTATTTCATCTTTTATTTCTTTATTTTACGTCTTTAAGTGGTATGTTTATGAATTGATTTATAACACCAATAAGTATTGTAATTATGTCTCTACTTGTACAGGGTGGCCCATTTGGCAACCATATAACTTTTGACAGAGATGTCAGATTATGACTGGCCACCGAGATCACCTGATTTGACGCCCCCTGACTTTTTTTATGGGGATATTTAAAATGCAAGGTATACACTGGTAAACCAAGGACCCTGGCTGCGCTGAAAGACAATATCCGACAAGAAATTGCGGCCGAAACATTGAGCAAAGTGATGCGAAATGCCGAAAAAGGGGCACATTTTGCAGTCAAGGCCAGAGGCGGTCGTTTACGAGATATCATATTCAAAAAGTAGTTCGAACAAATCTCCTTGGACCTAAATAAATGAATTTCAAAAAAAAAATTTTTTAATTCCACTTTTTACTTTGCTAATGCAAAAACAAATCCTTCCACTTTAAATGGCCAACCCTGTACTTTTACTTATCTTTAGACATGACATACACTGCGTATACGTTATTGTTATTGGCATAGGTTAGTTTCAGCTGGTGGACATCCAATTGAAGTCCCATAAAGATCCATTAAAGTTCGTATTTTTGTTATTAACATAAAATGGAATAAAAACATCTTCAAATCGCAATCTGACACAAAGCTAACAATTTTTTTTTTGACCTAAGCTTTTCCAAAGAACTGAAAAAAATTGTATTTAAAAAGCAAATTCTGAATAAAGCTATTTTGAGAAGTTTCCCGTATCGGAATACTTTTATAAAAACTTTAAAATTTCAATTCCAATTTCGATACCAATTTCTATTACATAGAAACTACATATTATAGGTTAAACATACAAATTAGTTGGTTATATTTTAGCCTGAAAATCTGGTTATGAAAAATGGTAACGGCAACGGAAATTTTTATTCCGTAAAAATACGGAAATAAGATGAATAAGGAAAATGCTTTAAACAATGACATCTCCTAAGAGACCCAAAAGTAGCAACCTTCAAATTTGCAAAAGGCTGATGGCGCTGTTGGAATGTTATTGTTATTGGCATAGGTTAGTTTCAGCCGATGGAATATTCTGAATAAAGCTATTTTGAGAAGTTTCCCGTATCGGAATACTTTTATAAAAACTTTTAAATATCAATTTAAATTTCGATTCCAATTTTCATTGCAATTCCAATTTTATTTTTATTGATACATTTTTAAAAATACGGAAATAAGATGAATAAGGAAAATGCTTTAAAAAATATACGCTTAACGCCGGTGTCAATGACATCTCCTAAGAGAGCCAAAAGTAGCAACCGTCAAATTTACAAACGGCTGATATTGGAATGTTGGAATGTGGACCTCAGATAAAAATAAAGCACTTTTAAGCTTTAATGTGGATGAATAAGGAATAAAATTATTTAAATTTCTTATTGAGGACACATATTATGGGAAAAATTTGATTCTATCGCAACGATTTAACAAAATAGAATGAGCCCTTTCCCTTCATGTTCCTTTATTTATACCGTATTCCCGTGGCAGATTCTGGCAGATAATGTCAAGGCCTGCTAGATGAGAGTATTCGAGATGGCAAACCGTGCTCGACGTCATCGATAATCGGCGATAGCTTTTTCGATAATGCGTCGATAGGGCCAAGATAAAACAACAACAAAAGTGAGTAGCCACCATTCTCGTCCCGACCTCATTTAGAGTTTATAAAATCTGGATCCGCATATGAAATGTGTCGACTAGGATATTTAAAAAAACCAGAGGGCCGGGGCTAACTTCAACCGCGTCAATGTTTGTATACCCTTGCAAGTTGTTTAGTAACTCTTTTATCTAAACTAACTGTTATATATAAAAAGGCTAATGAATGAACGGCCTTCAATCTTAGCATAGGATATAACCTACTTTCTCATGAAAGTCACTGTTTTCCACCAATCGTTCCTATGGGAGATATATGATATATTCGTCAAAGTCACTGTTCGTGACTTTGACGTTTGTATTGGAGCTATATGATATAGTGGTCCGATCCGGCTGAATCCCCTGCAGTATATACAAGCCTATTACTACCAAAATTAATATACCCTTTTTGCAAGGACATAAAAAGTGGGATATGACCTTGTAAATCCACTTATTCTTAGCCGAGATACAGAAAATGCTATTACTCCAATCAAGCATAATCAAAATCAACTGCCATCAACAAGCCGCAAACAACTATCAAATATATTACGATTAACCCAAATTCATAAAACTCATTAGTTTTTATTCCACCAAAGAAATGCACTTTGAATTATACATACATATATACCTATACATAATTTTTTGGACGTTAAAAAATAGTATACACAAACAAAAAATAGTATAAGCAATCATTACTTCAAAATGTTTATTTTTAATTCATTCTACATACCCTGGTATTTATTGATAATTTTTTCCAATATTCATTTATCACACAGTGTAAAATTGCCAAGCGCACAACTTAAATAAAAACTTTTTGCCTATTTTGTTGACTTTCAAAACACTTTAAAATTGCATTTTACAAATATTTCTTACTGATTCATCATATATGGTTGATCTTCTTTAAGTCCATAGAACTAAAATAAGAATTCGCCTCCATAAAATGTTCGACTTGATGCCAATTATTTGGCAATTTGTTTGTTTGTAATGGCTTCCTTCTTTTGCACACATTTGTCTTAAGCCTGAAGTCTGAAATGAACTTTAAAGAAAGTTTGATTCAAATGCTTTATTTTGTCTAAAAAAAACATGTAAAAGTATATATGTATGTAGTTTGCGGTCTTTTAATTGAGGCGTGTTCTCCCTAATACCTTATCTAACCGGCATTTGTTTTGGCAGCGCACGCTTTGCTCATTAGCCAAAGCAAATTAAGATAACTAAACCCGATTTCATCAAATCCAATCGACCACACCTCCAATTACAACTTCCTATGGCCAAAGCTAAATGCAAATTGAGCTTGTTCCCATGGCGCACTCCATGACGATGGTGATGACGATGACGATGATGGTCTACAACAATTACTCGAGCGATACGGATTTAATCTCTGATAACAGCTCAAGCACCAACAACAACAACAACAAGCACAATCGAATTAAACAAATGCGCAGAAAAGTATGTGAACAAATTTAGTACAGAAAATGTTGCGCTACCTGGCGGATACGTCAAGCTCTTGCCGTAGCTGGAGCATTCGATGGGGCCAACGTTTGTGGCGCTGCCTCTTTAGGGCTAACGACTTCTATGAAGGCACCCGGATGCTGATTGGCCTTGCCTATGGCCTTGGCATTATACCGTATCACATGGCAAAAGTCGGAGAGCCTCAAAATTCGCTGGAAATTCAAGAGACTTGGTATGGTTTCGTGAATGTCATTTCACGTTGGTTACTCATTTCCTATTGCTATGCATCCATCAATCTGCGCAATGAGAGCCTGATTGGCCACTTCATGAGCAACAGTGTCTCGGCATTTACCACCAGGGCTCATGATTTGGGCGGCATTTGTGCCGCAATTGTGGTTTTCATATTGCCTTTGTTTCTGCGTCGCCACTTTCGACGCTCCATCGAATTGATCGTGGCTGTCGATCGACGACTTCTGGCCCTACACTTTCCCATGAACTATAATAGAATACTGGGCACAACCTGGCTAGTCCTGACGTGTGTAGCAGCTCTGGATATTTTTGTCACTGTCGCATGTTTGGTATGCCTGGCCAATATGGAGGTGCAAGCCTCTTGGCAATTGACATTTCTTATGATCTACGATCTGGTGGCCATATCGATATCGATTTGCCTCTTCTGTGCCATCTCTCGATCGTTGCAGCGACGTTTAGCTCAATTGCATATGGTGAGTAGACATTCCATCAAGTTTATTTATAACGAAACCAACTTGGATTTTGTGTAAAATCACTTGCTATCGAATTTTCCAATAAGTTAGTAGTTATATAGATTAGTTTGGTCTATGATTAGATAACTAACGCTATTGTAAATTTCTGTAAAGCAGCCCAGTAAACCTACTCTACTAGATTCCTATTTGGAACTTTGTTGATATGATTTCGTGTGAATTTTCTTTGTACATATTCTGTATCGATACTATCAATACAATTGCATACATTTCAAGAAGTGAGCCTCAAGAAACAGTCTGACCATCAAATCACAGAGTAATAGGTATAAACTTTAGACTCTAAAGTGAAATTACACACATCTGTTTTATTTTACAAGAAAATGATAAGTATTTTGGCACGTCATTTTATTCATTTCACTTTGAAATTCGTTTTACATATTGTTTTATGTATCTACATACATTCCTTGTAAATTAAGTAAGTAATTCAATTTTATCTTTCTTGTCTGTGTGGTCAATATTTGACGGATTAATTAAATAGTAATTAATTTCCCAGTTCAATGACTTACTGAAAGCACCAAAATGTTCATTAATCAAATGTAATTCCTGTAATTAGAATTGAATCTTTTTATCTTTCTGGCTTATTGACCCAAAATGTCCCTCAAACGTCAAGTGCCAAAATAAACTATTTTGCATACTGGCCAAACAGAATAGAAAACAATGATCAGCATATGGCAGGAAAAAGGCCTTCTTCTTCTTGTTCGACACCCCCAAGCATAACCCTATCGTTAGTCAGCCAGTTGAAGTGTGACTAGCCAACTGAGTGTCACATGAGTGTCTGTCTCTACAGTGACAATAATGATTATCATGCTGATGATGATAACGAATTGCTGGTCACGAGAAGTACACAGAAAACTCATTCATATGTATCCATTGCTCACCCACAACTCAATGTCTGGCGTCTGTTTGACTATGCTTCCTTTCCCCAAGGCATCCCCTCAACGAATACACAGACACACAAACACACGCACACTTGTTGGTATCCCGAAACCTCATTATGAGCATGTACCTCTCGTCTTTTCTCTGTTATTTTTATTTGCATTTTTTCTCTCTTTTTTTACCGCCACATCCAGGCGAAGGTTAGGTCGCAAGTGTTGTCGTTATCCTGGCTGCAGTTCGCGTTCATAGCTAGAGGCAAACGGTCGCCCATCATCATGTCCACAGCATTGCGTCGCGTACGCAAGTATTTTATCTCGTCACAAGTGTATGAGGCTCTGCGTCCTCTGTTCTTCCTAACCTTCTTGTATGGCTTAACACCTTTTCATGTTGTCCGCCGCAAAATGGGCGAATCGTATCTGAAGATGTCCTGTTTCGGTGTTTTCAATATATTTATTTATATATTTTTATGTGGCTTTTGTTATATATCATCGCTGCGGCAAGGTGAATCCATTGTGGGCTATTTCTTTCGCACAGAAATCTCCACGATCGGTGATCGTTTACAAATTTTCAATGGTCTCATTGCTGGAGCTGTGATCTATACCTCGGCCATACTGAAACGTTGCAAGCTTCTGGGTACTCTAACCATTCTACACAGTTTGGATACAAATTTCTCAAATATTGGCGTACGAGTGAAATACTCACGTATATTTCGTTATTCGATTTTGGTTTTGATATTCAAACTTTTGATTTTGGGTGTTTATTTTGTTGGCGTTTTTCGGCTGCTCGTCTCATTGGATGTCACACCGTCGTTTTGTGTCTGTATGACGTTCTTTCTGCAACATTCGGTCGTTTCGATTGCAATCTGTTTGTTTTGTGTCATTGCCTTCAGTTTCGAGCGTCGTTTGAGTATCATCAATCAGGTACGAATAAGTAAACATAAACAATGACAAAAACTAGTGTTATTTACCAAAGGGGAATTCCCTGATTCAGACCGCTGCCAATGGCAGTAAATCAAGTGTGATAATTAATTTATGTTAATCCTTTTACCTCTAATGAACTGTGTGGGACTTGTTTTGACACATTTAAGTAATGAAGGTGGACAATTTGCAGGTGGCTTAGCAATCGGAAGAGAGGTATTGCCTAGTTTAAGGCGTCATTTCTTGTTTGCAATTCGCAAAATATTAAAAATTCTAGCAGAACAAGTTTTAAACTCGAATTATAAGTTATGCTAAGGTTTTTCAATTATAAAAAAAACGTTTTTAAACATTTAAATGAATGATTTTTAACATTTTTGAACAAGCATAGCATACTTCTAGGAGTCGATTTGCCTTATAATACATTTTTCACGAACTCACATAGTTGACAAGCCCCAAATTGTATATAGTACTATTACATTTTCTTATAACAACTGACTTTTTCGGCGAATTAATGCCTAAATCTCACCTACATTTGACAAGCCATTTTTATGGTCATTGTAAGTCAACATAAATACCAGCGAACATATTGTAGTTCATTCATGGAAACGCAAAGCCATAAAATTCATTAGGCTTAATTTTTATGAGAAACGAAAGGAAAAAAAAATAAGAAAAAGTGGATGAAAAAGTAGTCTCTGGGCATTCATTGATCTAAATAGAGGTAAATACCCAAGAGGATAAAGTCAGTTACGAAAAAAATTGCCGACCGAATAGAGGGAATAAAGCGGAATATTTTATCCTTGGGGAAAAATGTCCACCACCATTAATTAAAATGCAACAGTTTAACCAGCCGCATAAAAATGGGAAAATTATTTACTTTCACTCACCGGAACCCCACCTAAGAACCTCCTGTCCTGTCATTTCGTATGAGCGGCAAAATGAAATGCAAAATATTCTGCTAACCTTCTAGTCAGTTGTCTGACGAAGCTCAAACGAAGCAGTCGAAATTACAGGAATATTAAATATAATGGAAGTCAAGGAAGTGGAAACCGATGTGGAGGTGGAATTAAGTCCTTTGAGACGACGCCTGCGACATTGGTTGTCCGCCAAGCAGCTTTACGAGTGTCTGCGTCCTTTATTCCATGTCACCTATTTGCATGGTCTTACTTCCTTCTACATCTGCTCCGATACTAAGACGCGTCGCAAGGACATTAAGAAATCCGTGTTCGGCTATGTGAACGGAATTATGCACATTATTCTGTATACCGTCTGCTATTCATTGACCATTATCAACAATTGTGAATCTGTGGCCAGTTATTTCTTTCGTTCGCGCATCACCTACTTTGGCGACATGATGCAGATTGTTAGCGGTTTCATTGGCGTCACTGTCATCTATTTGGCTGCCATTATACCCAAGCATCGTCTGGAGCAGTGCCTACAGAAATTCCACACCATGGATATGCAATTGCAAACGGTCGGTGTTAAGATTATGTACAGCAAAGTCTTGAGATTCAGCTATGCCTTGTTGATCACCATGTTCTTTGTGAACGTCTTCTTCACCTATGGCACCTTTTCGGTCCTGTATTCCAGCAACATGTCTCCAACATGGGCTCTACACTTCACATTCATCATTCAACATACAATCATATCCATTGCCATTGCCATGTTCTCCTGTTTCACATATCTGGTCGAAATGCGATTCATTATGGTTAATAAGGTAAGATGGGAAAGCACAAGGAAATGATTTCTCTTTAAAGAGATGAAATGAGTTCTATGCTTAACATAACATTTAATAGTTATAGACAAGTTTTCTGTACCTTAAATCTATTTTTTTGCATGAGAAAAAGTTGTTAGTTAATTATATCATATTTGGGTAGCAGTTATATGGATTTTATGGTACTAAGATAACAGATTCTTCCTTTGAGATCTAACATTAGATTAGAATTCAAAAATACACGCGGAGTACTTAAAAATGAAATCATTTCCCATATTATTATTCCAGAAGATGGTAGAAAGGCGGCCAGAACCAAAACAAAAAGTCCAAAAACTAATCCTATTCACTTTTTAATCCCAAGTAGCTTTCATATAAGACAAAGTGTCGTGACACTGACAATTCCCTTGCGTTTGTTTTTTTATCCTTAAGAAAATAACACCATTTATAAACGGGCCGAAAAATATTTTTCTTTTAGAAATACATTCTTCAATATATATATTAATTATATCGTAATCTCATTTTCTCCTTTGAAACTTGTAAACTGGTTTCCTTTTTTATACCCTTGCAGAGGGTATTATAAAATTGGTCAGATGTTTGTAACGCACAGAAGGAGACGTTTCCGACCCCATAAAGTATATATATTCTTGATCAGCTTGAGAAGCTGAGTCGATATAGCCATGTCCGTCTGTCCGTCTGTCCGTCTGTCCGTCCGTCTGTGCGTATGCGTTTTACTCAGCCATCTTAAGAGATATCGGGTTGAAATTTTTTTTGGAGACTCTTTATTACCTGTGTGAGATAAAGTATGAAAATCATCGGGATCGGACTACTATATCATATATTGTTTAATAATCATTAAATGTGTTTTGAATTCAGTAGTTTGAAGTATGCGTTTTACTCAGCCATCTTAAGAGATATCGGGTTGAAATTTTTTTTGGAGACTCTTTATTACCTGTGTGAGATAAAGTATGAAAATCATCGGGATCGGACTACTATATCATATATTGTTAAATAATCATTAAATGTGTTTTGAAAATGCGTTTTACTCAGCCATCTTAAGAGATATCGGGTTGAAATTTTTTTTAGGGGACTCTTTATTACCTGTGTGAGATAAAGTATGAAAATCATCGGGATCGGACTACTATATCATATATTGTTAAATAATCATTAAATGTGTTTTGAATTCAGTAGTTTGAAAAATATTTGAGCATATTCATAATACGACAACTAATGCTGTTGATGTATGAAATTTCACTTTTCTTATCGAATTAAATATAATAAAGAACTGCAAGGGTATATAAACTTCGGCAAGGCCGAAGTTAACTTCCATAGCTCGTTTATGAATATGATTTAATCGGATAAATACCATGTACTTTAAGTACGTCTCCTTTAATGAACTTTAATCAAATTAAAAAAATACTTACACTTGCCTTCAATTGAGTCAAAGAATTTGTTTATAAAAAATTGATAAAATTTTACATCTTAATTGATGGACTTTAATAAAATTCTTTAAAAGTCTTCTCCAAAGAATTCATTTATTAAAAAATAAAATACTCAAAATGTGAACAAGTCTCGTGAGAAAATTTAATGGTTTACTCGTTCTTTTAACAAGCCAATTATTAGTTCTAGACCAAATTCAATTAATTAAATGACTTGACCACCCCGTTAGCCACAACTTGGCAAGTCGTAAACGTTTTTACCACCCTCCCTTCTAAATATACTTTATAATTTTATGAACAAGACGCAAAGAAAGAAAAAAAGAACAACGCAAAAGACAAAACAAAAACAAAATTGTATGAAGTAAAGCAAACTGTCCATTAAATGAAAACTGTTGGAACGTGGAACTAAGTGACAGGTTTCCATTACCAACATTTTTCAAGGTGTTGCCCAGGTTGATGAAATATTAATAACACAATCAAACCGAAGCAAAGTGAAAGTTTCTATAAAACGTCTGGAAGCCAATCAGTTATATCATTTATAGTTTCGGGTGTAAACAAAAATGGGCAAATTTTACAAAGAAATGTTCAGTGCTAGTGATGCTTATGGAGCAGAGCAGAGTTTGTTATTCTTCACCTATTTGCTGGGCCTGACACCCTTTCGTTTAAAGGGTCCACTAGGAGGTCGCCATTTCCAGCTCAGTCGCTTGGGCTATTTAAATGCTCTGATGCAAATGAGTTTCTTTAGCTATTGCTTCCTCTCGGCTCTCATTGAACAACAGAGTATTGTGAATTTTTTCTTTAAGTCGGAAATCTCCCAAGTGGGAGATTCTCTGCAGAAATTCATTGGCATGACGGGAATGTGTATTCTATTCACATGCAGTGCCATTCGTGTGAGACTTTTGATTAAACTATGTGATTTAGTCTATCACATTGATGATAAACTTCTCGAAATTGGCGTTTGCTTTAATTATAAACGAATTATGCAATTGAGACATGTGAAATTATTGTTAATTTGTTCTGTGCAAGTGGCCTATTTGGCTAGTTCCTTGAGCATGTTGTTGTGGAATAATGTGAGACCCATCTACACAGCCACCGTGGCCTTTTATGTACCACAGATCTTTCTACTCAGCTGTGTATTGCTCTTTGAGGCTTTCCTTCATCGATGTTGGCAGCATTTGAATGTTTTGAATGAGGTGGGTCGAAGATATTTGTAATCTTAGATGAGTTTTTTGATGTTAAGCAATGAAATATTTAAGAAAAATACTCAGGCCCAAAAGCAAACTAACTTCGATCTTAGTTAACAGTGGTGTTAAAGACATTCTTCATCAATCATTTCTAAATAAATGCTATCTTATTTTATATACATAATAACCTTGACCTCTTGGAAAAGTCCATAATTTCAAACACAATTAGTTATAAGCAATTTTAAAATTATGTTGAAACTTTTTACAGTAGTTTTATATCTACATAGTATCTTATTTGTAGATCACTCATACGCCATGTGACCTACAATAGATAGTGATAAAAACAATTTCGAAATCATGATTAAACTTTATTCCAAATACTGTAATGGATTAAATCTAGATCACTCATACGCAATATGGCCTACAAAAGTCATAATATCTATAAACAGTAATATAGTGACTTTAACCTTTATAAATAAGTATGAAAACTAACTTTTTTCTAAATGACCTTTTCAAAGAGATTTTCATTTTTATATTTTTCTTGCTTTGCAGGTTCTTAAGAATCTGGCACATCAATGGGACTCTCGCAGTTTGAAAGCCACACAAAAGCAACGTTCCCTACAATGTCTTGACTCGTTCTCTATGTACACCATTGTCACAAAGGATCCAGCTGAGATAATACAAGAATCCATGGAAATCCATCATCTAATCTGCGAGGCAGCGGCCACAGCTAATAAATACTTTACCTACCAGCTATTGACCATCATTTCGATTGCTTTCCTCATAATCGTATTCGATGCCTATTATGTTCTGGAAACTTTGTTGGGCAAATCGAAGAGAGAAAGCAAATTCAAGACTGTGGAATTTGTTACATTTTTCTCATGCCAAATGATTCTATATCTGATTGCCATAATTTCCATAGTCGAGGGCAGTAATCGGGCCATCAAGAAGAGTGAGAAAACTGGCGGCATTGTCCATGCTCTACTCAATAAGACCAAGTCGGTGGAAGTTAAAGAGAAGCTGCAACAATTTTCCATGCAATTGATGCATTTGAAAATCAACTTCACAGCAGCTGGCCTGTTCAATATAGATCGAACTCTTTACTTCACAGTGAGTATAGAAATTGAATATTTTTAAAATTAGATTTCAATCCATTAACATTTTGCCTCTACTCTCAAATAGATAAGCGGCGCATTGACAACTTATCTCATTATATTGCTGCAATTCACATCGAATTCCCCAAGCAATAATAGTCATCTATATTCCTGCTGTGAAGCCTTGAATAATATTACAGCGAATCACACTCTCTAGATGAATATTGTTGAATCGATGAAATGATGATGAAGTGGCGAGAATGGAGCGGGTGAAATATTGTAAAGAAATACGTCCAACTGTGCGCAGCTAATACAATTCGACACATACATATATAAATATTTTTTTAGATGTTATCCCAAATTAAATTGTCCTGTTTGGAAATTAATGTTTAGCAATAAATATCGATAATCCCCAACAAAATCCAAATTGAGAGTAATTTCTGGGGAGAACAAAGGAGACGGAAATTCAAATTAAATATGTAGTTCAGTTTAAACTTTAAAGTAAATTTTAAAATTCTACAATATACGCAAAGGCATTGAAGTAAGCCATGGAATTTATACTTATAACATTCATATCTAATAAAATAGGTATTAATGTGTTTCCAGCCTTCTTAGATATTTTTATTGTTTATCCCTTTACAGAGGGCAATTAAAAAAATTAAAAGGAGACAAGAACTTCAAAAAGATCGGACAACTACAACTCAAAATGTATTATACATAAGTGCCAAAAGACGCCAATAAATTGGAGGTTATAAAATCTAATGGAAATTTAAAATAAATTAAAAACAAAATCTTATTATTGACTTACCCAGTATCCAACAGATCAGCTATTCAATAGGTAAGGCGACAATGATTGACTCTCATCTGCAACTTCACCATCTGATGTCAGTTACAGCTCTTCTGGTGTCTTCTTACTTTCCCTCTATGTTTTTCTCTTTCTCTCTCTACCTCTCTTTATCTCTCTCTCTAAATTAATAAATATATATGCACATATATCTCTATCTCTCTATTTATATAACTAGTTCTGTGTTCGTGTCAATCTTTAACTGATCTCTTCGTTCTTACTGTCAATACCAAAACCAAAAACTGGTGAAAAAAGCATATAAAAAGATATTCACAAATAAATAAAATTCACTTAAATGGTGTTCCCATCCATGGCCCATTTTTTCATGTTCCCTTTTAGTCATTACTTTAAATGTTTCTCAAATATTGACGCAATAACTTTTTATAATTTCTTGAGGTTATAGTCGTTTTATTAATATCGGATTATACTTGTTGGATAAGAAAAACGTCCGTTTTCAGAGGACAAAATATCTTCCATTATCATTAAATAATATAAATTTTCCAAATATAAAATAGATATACTTTTAAATTTCTCTGAATGATTTAAAAACTAAATCTTGGGATATGTTTGTTAGGTCTTTACACATACATAAATGTAACAATGTGTGTATAATTCATTTTACTATTCAATTTTTAATTCTATTTAGAAACTTGTTAACATTTTAAATAGTTAAACAAACCAATATCTAACCATTTTTCCTCAAAAGGTTGAAAGAAAATTAAACTACTTTTAAATCTAATGCATTTTTCTCATTGTAGTTGCTCAAATAGTTTTCGTAGTTTAATGGCTTGTCTCTATTTTATGGCTGACAGTTTGAGAGCCACCACAATTTTATACAAATTTCCAGTTAGTCTTAAATATTATTTTTTTTTTGTTTTTTGCATGACTCTGTTAAACGCTTTGTCATGCCCGAAATTGTTTTATTTGTAATCAAATTAGTAAAGTAGGCAAATTACCAGGACACGAACTTAAGTTGAACTCCGCTGTTGCTGATGACCTTGCTCCCCCTTTCCCACCCATCCTAGTCTCGACCATTTAAGCTTAATTAAATATTTGCTGGCAATTGATATTAGCTTAGTAAGGTGTTCAACAGGTATCTGTGTTTGTCTGTGTGTGTCACTTTTGATGATTATGATATATGACAAGAGGAAAAAAGAGAAAGGAGAAAAGGGAATAAGGCATAGACCGTGTATAATGGTAATATAATCATCAGACTTCCTTTTAGTTTAGTTGCCCTCGAGTTGGCCCAGTGAACAGACACAAACGCGTGTGAAGACCGACCAATCAACTTGTTAACTGCAATGGCTTTCAAGCTCTGGGAGCGCATCTCCCAGGCGGATAATGTATTCCAATCGTTACGCCCACTCACCTATATCTCTCTCCTGGGCTTGGCCCCTTTCCGCCTTAATCTCAAAGCAGCCGATAAGGAGGTTCACACATCGACATATTCACTTGTGGCCGGAATTGTTCACTTTCTCTTCTTTGTCGTGTGCTTTTTGGCCTCCATGAGGAATGGCGATTCCATAATTGGTTACTTCTTTCAAACAAATATCACCAAATTGGGTGATAGCACCGTCAAATTGACTGGCATTTTGGCCATGTGCAGCATTTTCGGATTTGTCATTATTAAACGTCAGCGATTCGTTTCCATCATTCAAAATATAATTGTGGTCGATGAAATATTCGTTAGATTGGGCATGAAACTGGATTACAGAAGGATTTTGTTAATAAGTTTCCTAATCTCAGTGGGCATGCTAACGTTCAATGTGATCTATTTGTGTGTCAGCTATGCCTTGCTAATAAGTGCGACTTTTTCCCCGTCATTTGTGACATTTACAACTTTTGCCTTGCCGCACATTAACATCAGCTTTATGGTCTTTAAGTTTTTGTGTACCACACATTTGGCCAGAAGTCGTTTCAGTATGCTTAACGAGGTAAGAATCGATACGAGTAATTGTTTCTTTATATAAAATTCTTGGAAAATGTTAAAAGGTAAACTCAACAACTTAGATTAGACGTTTAATTGGGTTTTTCCTTTCTTGTTTTTCTAGATCCTTCAGGACATTCTTGATGCGCATATCGAGCAATATAATGCTCTGGAAATTTCACCAATGCATTCAGTGGTCAATAATAATCATTATGCATACCGTTTACGTAATATGATCAGTACACCCATGAAGCGGTACAGTGTTACCTCAATAATACGACAGAATCCAGAATATGCCATCAAACAGGTTTCGAATATACAAAATTTACTCTGCGACATTTGTCAAACCATTGAGGAATATTTCACATATCCCCTATTGGGTATTATAGCCATATCCTTTTTGTTCATACTGTTCGACGATTTCTATATACTGGAAGCTCAGCTGAACCCTAAGCGATTGGATAAATTTGAGGCTGATGAGTTTTTTGCCTTTTTTCTTAGCCAAATGATCTGGTATATTGTCATTATATTTCTCATTGTGGAGGCAAGCAGCAGAACTATTCTGCAGAATAGCGAAACTGCGGTCATGGTTCATAAGATTCTCAATATTACGGATGATCCAGAGTTACGTGATCGACTATTCCGTCTATCGCTGCAATTGTCCCATCGCAGAGTTAGATTTACCGCAGCTGGATTATTTCCCCTGGATCGTACGCTCTACTTTACAGTGAGTACGAAAAGTAATTTTAAATTTTTCAATATTAATTCATTTTTATTTTTAGATAACTGGAGCTGCCACTACTTATCTTATCATTCTAATACAATTTCGTTATACCCATCACATGGAGGAATCAAACGATAATAACAACAATACTCAACAATCTAATATTTTCTAAATTAAGTTGAATGTGTAAAACTGTTTTCGTATAATAGTTGCTTAACTAACCCAAATCAAATTATGTAAATGTAAAATTGAATTTTATTACCATTATCAACTTACACTAAGTAATTTAATTGTGACTATCCCATATCTGTTTTCATTTTGAGTATTGAACTATTTAATTTTCAATATTTATCGTTCCATATCCATAGCTTGCCAAAATGTTCCGAGTCAAAAGCTTTTCAAATTGTTGCCAATCTCGTCTATTAGAAACGGAAATAAATTTACTATAACATGTGCCAGTGTTAAAAATGTTTTGTAAAAATATTGAAAAATTAAAATAACCTTTTGTCGTGAAAATTTCATTCAATTGGTTTTTTGGAAATTAATTTTCTTAGTGCAGTTTTTTGGCTTTTTTTTATTAAACTTTAGTATACATATGTACAAATGTATATATATTGACCAAAGTCAATATTGTGTAAAATTTTCACTTATCGCATTCAATTTTCTACCTTACCGTATTACGTATTACGTATGCGGAATTGTTTCGAGTATTTCTGGGTAGGCTTCTGGATTGTCTGCTCAATCAAATACTCAATACTTCGATTGCGACAAAACAGTCAAAGACTCGTTCAGGGCGACCTTTGAGCTCTACCACTGGCAAAAACATAAACAAAAAACAAAAAAAAATCGTGCTCGAAAATCTTCATGTGCGTGTTAGAGAGGTATTAGGTGATCTGCACATTGGCATGGGAAAAGTTCGTTTGATTTTGGTGAACCCCTTGATCATGAGATATTTCAAAAAGGATGAATTTGTACCAAAAAACTATCCTTGGACATGGTGGAAGGTGTTATTTTTGATCCATCAAACCAGATAATAATCGTTGTTGGATCGGGGCAAAACCGTAAAAAAACCAAGTGAAGTCTTTTAATCTGCTTAACTTTGTCCGGCGCCTTTACTGACTGGCAAAGGGCAATGGCATATGTGTATTATACTGAAGAAGTTTCAGAATTTTACGTACAATTCAATAGGGAAACACGATTTTTAATCCTTAATGAGACTAGTCCTTTAAAACCTAATATGGGTAATAAAATCGTTTAACTTGATGGGAATCCCGGATCGAGTCCATTTCATTTTCACAACAATAATTTCAAGACCCATCAGGTATTATTATCATGCCACCATTCATCCAAAAGTTATAATGAATGTTAGCTGTCACACCGTGCGTATACGTTATTCTTGACTAAATGAAGGGATGCAAAAAAGAACGCCTTGATTGTATAAATATATAACGCTATATAAATTAACTGAAAATTGATGAAATCAAACGCGTCTCTTATGACTTATTAAAAGCAGCGCCCTCAGTTGTCAAGCTTTCGCATTGGGAAAAGCTTTTTTCACAGCTACATTGTATGACACTTAGTTGAGTAATCGACTTATCGGTTTATTTAAACAAAAAACGTTATAAATAAGTTATTTGCTTTTACTTCGACCCATTAACCCAATTGTCACAATGCAACCACAATCCGAGTTACTAACTAAATTTCATTCCGCTCAACTTATTTCGAGAACTAATCCATATATATATATATCTACACGCAAGCATAATCCAATAAGTGAACCCGAATAGTCACTGAAGTAAATTTGGGGGGCTTGGGGGTGGGAATTAGGAGATGGCGCCTGGTCTCAATCATCCAACTAGTGCAACGACATTTGATTGTTTTATTGCCTCAGCCAATTCTATGTGAACTAAACTCGGTGGGTGGTTGTGCGATATGATAATACATGTGTGCAGATAGGTATTATAAATATGTTTTTCTTTGTTTTACATACCCACAATCAACAGGGGTGGATTAAGTAGTAAACGAGGTTTTGAATTACTTGCTGGAGATCACTTTAATAATGTTGCAAAGGAGACAATCGGAAGATAGGATAAAAAGATAATACACAGCATACAGCAGCAAGGAATCTACTTCTTTAAGACATAGTGTAATTGTAATAAATATTACTATGGCGTCAAATGTTTATTTATTTAAATCATATCATTCTCGATGTGACTGTCGAAGTTATTGTTAACCCCCCTTACCTAATTTGCTTATTGTCCTTCTAGGATAGATTGCAAATAAATATAGAACAAAAAAAAAAAAAAAAATTTAAATCATATAAAAGTTTGGAAAAAGTTTGATGTTTAAAATGTTTAAAATGTTTTGAAAGAAAACAGATTCTTTTATAAAACATTGAATGCCAAAAATTGGATCAATGATGAAAATCGCAACTATAAGTTATTTATAATATAAACATATGATTAAATGTTTTTTTTTTTTTCAATTTTCCTTGTCATTTAAAATTTACGGCGCTGAGAAGAAACTTTGTGGCGTTCGAAACCGACTCGAAGGTTCGTCTTTAAATTTTCAAATTGTGTTTAAGCTATTTGCTTCATCTATTAAATTCAAAATCTTATGATCGGCAGCACAGATGTCTTTTTGGTAAAGGAGGGTTAAATTTCCAAAACAAAATAACCAAATTGACTTCATTTTGCGCCCAAACACTTTAAATTTCTAATGTATTCAATTAAGGAAATTCCACGATTCCTACCATTTGGAGTATGAACTCTAATATTATTATTTCTTGAGTATCACTTGTTAAAAAATCTTCAATCATAGCTCAGAAGTCTTAGAAGAATCTGAGGAAATGAGAATAATATTAAGTTGTAATTCCTCGTTTATTCAATTTTAAACAGAAATTACATCTTAATATTATCGTGTTCATCTGAAATGACTTGACCATATCGGATAAACAAAACGAAAACAAACATAATTGAGTCATGAAGAAAAATATGTCAAGTTTGCTTAGGTAAACAATTTTAACCATTTTGCAGTTTGCGTTAAATGAAATTCCCTATTCACTCCCTTTAACCCTTCTTAACACGCCATCCGCTCCTGTGAAGATTTGTGAAACTAACAAGGTATGTACACATGCGTTTGGGCTAATCAATACGATTAGCCGAATTGATAAGAATGATTATTTATCAGTTTCAGAATGTTTCAATTACAATTTGTTTATATTGTGAACTGGAAAGTTTAATCCACTTCCTTTCTAATGCGGGCATTCTCTCTGCCCCTCCCGATAAATAAAATCGGTTGTAGTTAAATTTCAATGACAGTAAACTGAATCGCAAATTAGTCCCCACATCCCTCAAGCAACCCACCCACCCACACACATTTGAAGATATTCTCAAGCCAGGCAGCCGGCTGCATTGCACTTGACTGACATTCATCATATTCCTCTCACTAATCATCATCTTCTTCATCATCATCATCAACATCATCATCATGGGTATCATCGGGTGTAAAAAAAATACAAACACATATAATATATATGTATATAAAACGACGTAGCCTCCACTTGGCCGTAGAATCGGCCTCGCCGCTTAGTCGTAATCGAGCTTTGGCGAGTAACGGTCCTATCCATCGGCTGTTTCATTTCATTGCATTCCGTTTACGTTGCTTTTCTTGGCGCCCGTTTCGGTTTTCTGAGTTCTTCCTGTGATAAGTCCCCAAGTCCCCGTCCAAGCACACACACACACGTGCCCAAGTAGCATGTCCTTAGCCTTATACAATTTCCTTTTGCAAATTTATTTAGTGATTGTTTAACAAATATATCAACAAAAATATCAACAACAATAAAAAGCAAAAAGAAAGAACAAAGTGAGTGGAACAATGTGCCTCAAAAAAGAGAATCTACCATCGTCTAGTATATACATATAGAGACCTATATGTTCCTTCATTTAATCGCTAGTAGACTTTTCCAGATTACGATTACACTGGCAATTATGAAATATAAATTATTATAAATTCAACTTGATTGGTTTTATTGGTTAATCGGCCTAGACGGGAACAGTAAAAAGCTTATATACAATCTACCTACCTACTTAAATCGTTTAAATTGGCATTTTCGAAGTGAAATTGAGAATGCAAACAATGAAAAACACCTGTTGAATAAACAGTAACCAAGTTGTTTGCGCTGCCTTTTTTTCCATTTCTTAAGAATTTTTACTTAAGCAAAAGAAATATTTGCCCCACGACCTCCTATGCAGCTTTCAAGTACTTCAAATACTTACTAATTGCATTGGCGTGCCAAATTCAATTCACTTTTCACACGACGCGGCAATTCTTTTTTGTTTAGATTGACTTCATATTTATTTATATTTAACGTAATTGAAGCCCCCTAAGTTATATATTTACATGAATTGTAGATTATATTTTTAGTTTACACATATCAAATGGCAAACTGATAACTCATTAGAATCAATCAATCTTTTCCTCTGCGTTTTCTCTATTTTCGATTAAATTTCCTATGGTTGTATGTATGCATCTAGGTCTTTTAAGTAGTTTTGAATTCTGAGATTTGTAGACTTACAGTGTCTGCGGTTCAATCTCAATGTCAATTTATGAGTCTTGTGGTTTGTTTGGAAATTGCCTGGAAATTCGATCAGGTGTTATAACAGTCGGAAACCAAAAAAAATATATAACAAGCCCCTGACAAATAGAGATTGCAACTTTTTCATTGTTTACTTTATCAGAAACGATCAAACGTAAATGGTAACTCAACTGAGATTAGACAAATGGTTTTTTGGCAGCGAATTCTTACAATTTGTTCAAATAATAAAAATCTTATTGATTGGATTAACTCAAAATTTCTAAAATGTGAGTCAACTTTTACATCCAGATTTATTTATAAAGATAAGTTATTCGACTTTAGATCAGGACAATTTACACAAACTTTATATTGATGAAGATACTTTGCAATGCATAGAAGGAACGTTGCAAAGTGCTTACCAAAAGTAACCGGCTTTAAATAAAACCTTTGGGTTTTTTGTTATAGATTGGTATATTTTGTCGCAGATAATATATTATATTCACTCATTTCAGAAGTGTCACATTTCTTTTTCTGCAGTTCTTAAGAACAAATTCCCTCAACTGCAATCTAATAGTCGAGTCCAGATTTGTGATCTTTTGATTTAACTAAATGCTCTCTTGTATTACTTCAAAGCTCATCCTTAAATTTTCAAGGATTAATGAAAGAAACGCATATGGAAAGGAAATTTAAAAACTTCTTAAGGATTCCCTGAATATTTATTCAGTAGTCACTCATTTCAGTAATGACAAATTTTATTTATTGCAATTCTCAAGAAGAAATTTCCTCAATTTACAATTTGTTTAACAAAAGCCTTAATTTTTAATTAATTAAATATAGGCATTTGCCAAATATTATCATGGTTTCTTTCAAAATTAAACTAAGAGATATTTCAAAAGTTTCATATGGTTAAGGTATTGACTTACAGAACCTTTTTTAAGCCAATAAAAGTGTCACTATCTTTTTTGATACTGTTTTCTTTCTTTGAAATATTCCAAAAATTACTTAAACTACAATTTTTTGTAATAATATATCCATATACATAAAAAGACTTTGTAAGCATATCAACAATTGGGAAAATATTTTCCCAATATAACTTCATTAAGCAAAAAAATAACTTTATATACTTTTTATACCATAAGGTGTCATTTGGAGCATAAAACTCGAAAAGATTCATTGGCGCTAGGTTTGAAATTAATTTTTAAAAAATTATTCAAATTCTAAACATTTAAAACAAAGACTATGTATGGACTGAGCTTAATCGATAGCAACAAAACATCGATAGCAACAAAATAGATTTAGATAGCAACAAAAGCGATTTCAAAGAATTTCAGTTCTTCGAATGAAATGAATTTTTGAACCATTCTTCAAAATTCTAAATACTTTGTATGGAATGAGCTGTTCTTCTTAAGCACTTATTGAAACGTCCATCCTAAGAATAAATTTGAATAGTTAATGACATTGGAGTATTCACTCATAGACATTGTCGTCTATTCTAGGAATAAATTTGAATAGTTAAGCACATTCCAGTAGACATTAGGTTCTATATAAATGACTACCTCAATATTAATGCCCTCAGTTCTAGCTTGCACTTTGCCAGTGACTTTGGAAGCGATTTATTGAAAACTTGGCTGACTTGTGAACAAACACTTATTTTAAGACATTATTTGTATGCTTCAGACCGAGACTTCAAGGCTTTGGCCATATAACTCAAACAATATGCAAAGAAAGAAAGTTCAGCTTTGGGTTCAATGCTTTCTTCCCCGAAAAATTTGCATCGAAAATATATGATACAGTGTATCATTCATGTGTCATTCGAGAGGCAGGCAGATTGGAATCGTAAAAGTCAAAAGATGTTTGTGTTGCTTAATTTAATAATGAAAATATGAAAGACCAAAAAAAAAAAAGTAACGAGAAGAAAACTTAATTGAAAGCAATTATATAGTGAGTGTTGCTCTTGATTTCAATTAAACCTTGGGGAAGAACTTTAAAAATAGTTTAAGTTCGCTTGCTCTATTATACTTCAATAATCTTTCATAAAAATATGAATAGAATATGTCACGAAAAAAGAGAAAACGCCGACAAATTTGAAAAATTCACATAATCATATCAATTTACCTCCCATTCTGACATGACAGATACATATATATTATGTATATATAGATTTGTATTCGTGTACAATAAAACGGAAAGTGTCAAAGACCCAGTCCATAGCTCACCGTGGGGTCAATTGATAGACTCAATTATGATGATATATCAGAGAGAGGGCATGCAAAAAACGAAGAAGAAAAATAAAAACCAGAACGAGGAATATTATAAATGTGCACATATATGTATATTAGGTATATATACATATTACAAATTGGAAGGGCCAAAGTTATTGTGTATTCTTTTCAAATGTATACTTATTTCAAAGTTCAAAAACCTGTTATCGCCCCAGGAGAAAGAATTATACATGTATTCAAGTAAATCGCGTCGATATCGTCATTGTCTGATTTGTACTTCAAATCCCAAAATTGGATTGAAATATTAAAAACACTTGCTTCAATTAAAAAGCCGGTGCGTCAGGCGTCGTTCAGAAATTATCTCCGCTGATATGACTTTTATATATTATATATTTGTCTATATTCCTATATATATATATGGTTATGTATATAGTCTGTTTGTCTGGACTGAGTTTACATCAGTGTGAACTGTAATTGAAAGTCACGTTTTTCTCTTTCAATTGATTCAATTCAATTGAAATAAAAATACATATACTAAGTGAAATTATTTTTAGTATATTGAAATTATGGTAATTTGTGTATAATTATTCTGGTAAACATTTCGTGCGACTAAAATGATTAAAAGTGTCGATAAAATTAAATAATTGTTCACACATAGAAAACAAATAGAAAATCTATTTTCAGAAAAATTATTGCATGTGCTTAATATAGAGTGTTGCAATACATTTAATATACAATTAAAGTCGCCAAAATGAGTGTAATAGGATGGAAACTTTTCTGACCCAATAAAGTATATATATTCTTCATCGGCATTAACAGCCGAGTCTCTCCGTCCCTATGAACACCTAGATGTCAAAAATTATAACAGCTAAGACCTTCAAATTTGCTATGTAGATTATCAAATTTATTTTCATATTGCCGATTATTAATTAAATTAAAATCGATTTTCTCAAAGACTTTAACAGCTGAAGACATCAGATTAAGCATCTGTTTATATTTGAGTTCGTTCCTTGAAAGTCAATTTAGATTTTTAAGTATAGCAATTCAATTTAAACTACTAATTGCTGAGATTTATTTCTAACGACGTACGATATATAATTTAAATCGCACTAGAAATAGGTCAATTTCATATCTCTTAACGTGTTCCACCAGGTGGCCCGAGAGAGAGAAATTGGCCATTGACCAGTGGCGGCGCCAAAGTGCACGTATTCTTGCCAGAGTTAGCTAGATAGTATGTTCTTGAAAATTTACTTAAAATTTAAAACAACTTGTTGCAATGCATTTTAAAAAAAATTGTTTTTACTTATTTTTAGAACCTATTTAAATAAATACTCTTTTATTAAATTGTTTGTTTTTTAAAAAGAGGAGTTTCAAACCTTTCATTTAATTGTTATGTAACTTATTTCTACATTTTTTAACAACTTGTCTATCGTTCGTTATCCAGCTATTTAGTTTTGCTTATACATTTGTTCAATTGAAATTAATATATAAAAATTATACAAATCTGGTGGGTAAAAGTGAGAATTTTGATCAAAAATAGTTTAAAAGTTACTTTAAAAATTTGTAATTTTATGTTGCGAACTTAGAGAAATTTAAAAGCTGCCTTTTTTTAAATATCCCTCGTTTGAATATCAGTTTATTTAAAAACATAAAATTTGTGTATAAATGTATAATCCTTTGAATTATCTAAATTCCGAATTTGTCTTGAAAAACATAAAAAATTATTCTCAAATCAATATTTAATATCCTTAAAACCAACTACAATCAACCAACTGATGCAGTTTCCTCCTTTTTATTTCAAAAGTCACGCACTTATTGAATTGCCCTCGTCTAAGAGTCTTTTGGCCAGCATGATTCTAGAAGATTTAGAAAACAATTAAATCAGTTCCGTTTGAGCATTGAGCAGAATTGAATCAAATATAATTATCTCATTTAAAATGTAAAGTTTCAAAATAGAAACGCAAAATAATTGTTGTCAGTGGAACTAAGAACTTGATTTCGGAATTTCAGTGCCCCAACGACTGAAAAGTGTCTTAAAATAAATTTTCTTCTTCCTATTTTTGCATATATTTAAATTTGTCCAGGTTCCCAATAATCTGCTTTAATATATATTTTAATTATTTCAGTTTCTTAATTGATTTGATTTAGTTATTTGCCAGAGAGCTAAGAAGTAAATGTAGAATATAAGTATATGTATTAAAAGGAAATGTTATGGGGAAATTAGTTAGCCAAAAATTTGAGTTTTCTCTTATGTCATAAACAATGTTAATCAGTTTTTATATTCCAGTTCTGATTTTGTTTCGTACTTAAGTCGTCTGTAAACTTTTAACAAGTGAAGTCGAAATCGATTTTTAAAAACTCCTTCCATTTTTGTTGTTAGTCGATTTCCACTTTTGTTTAAACTTTAATTAAACTGCATTTTGAAAGAAACAACTAAATGCCGTTTGTATCTAATCTCTTGGTGCAATTTTTGATAAGTTTGCCAGACAATAAGATGGCTTTTTGCTTGGTAAACTCCTGTTTCTATATTTATATTCTTAGTCATCTGTTTATTAGTAACTAAAATGGCTTCGCTTCCGTTTCTTTCGTTTGCCTTTGCTTATTCTGCACGTGGCTAATAATAGTTTATTTTGTCCATTTAGTTCCAGACATATTACCATTGGAGGCGTCGACCCCACAGCCATGCCCACACAAAACACCGCCATGTGGGGCCAACAAAAAAGTCATCGAAAATTAATTATCGGCATATTTGGCTTTTGCCTGGGACTATTTGGCATATTGTGTGGCATGTTCTGGGAGGATATATTCAATTGCATCATGCATAAGGTTAGTGTGTTTGGGTCCAAATCAAGGGTCAAGAGCAAGTGCTAGTGATGGATGGTTAAATCAGAGCCAGCTGCACATTTGATTGATGTGGGGAGACTCTCAGAAGAAACCGCTTTTAATTGCACAGTTGCAATGCCACAGAGAGTTCGGGGCGAATTTGTTAAGATTTTGCTCAATTAATTGAAATTGATTTTTATTTTTTAAAGGAAATGACTTTGTCACCCAACACACGTGTCTATGAGAATTGGAAGACTCCGCCGCTGGAACTTAATTTAGATATATATCTCTATAATTGGACAAATCCCGAGGACTTTGGTAATCTCTCTACAAAGCCCATACTGGAGCAAGTTGGTCCATATCGTTTCAGTGAGAAACCCGATAAGGTGGACATCAATTGGCATCCCGAAAATAGCTCAGTGAGTTATAGGAAAAGAAGTTTCTACTACTTCGATGCGGAGGGTAGCAATGGAAGTCTAGATGATGAGATTATAACCCTAAATGCTGTGGCATTGGTAGGTTACTCCATTCCATTCCATTTATCAACCACTTTTGATTTCCTTTCCTCCTTTGTTATAGTCTGCTGCTGCCACGGCCAAGAGATGGAATAGTGTGAAACGGGGCATGGTCGATGTCGGCTTAAAGCTTTACGATCAGCAAATGTCGGTACGCAAATCGGTGGATGAGCTCCTCTTCACTGGCTATAATGACATAATGATTGACATGGCCATTGCCATGCCAGTTTTTGGCGATGATGTTAAAGTTCCTTTCGATAAATTTGGTTGGTTCTATACCCGCAATGGCAGTGCCGATCTCACGGGAACGTTTAATGTCTTTACCGGAGCCGATGATATCGATAAACTGGGCCAAATGCATACCTGGAATTTCAATGAACACACTGGCTTCTTTGACTCCTATTGCGGAATGACAAACGGCTCAGCGGGTGAATTTCAACCATCCCAATTGCAACCAGGGGGCAGTGTGGGTCTTTTTACCCCCGACATGTGTCGCACTATTCCTTTGGACTACACTGAAACGATGGAAATAGAAGGTCTCAAAGGATTTAAGTACGCGGGTGGACCACGCTCGGTTGATAATGGTGAGGCTTAATAGGTAAACTCTTCTGTACTATAATATACTTCCTTTGTTATTACATAGGCACCCAATATCCGGAGAATCTATGTTTTTGCGGTGGCGAATGTGTGCCCTCGGGTGTCATGAATATAAGTTCCTGTCGTTTTGGATCGCCCGTCTTTATGTCCTATCCACATTTCTATAATGGCGATCAATTCTATGTCGATCAAGTCGAGGGCTTGGAGCCCACAAAGGAGAATCATGAGTTTTATATGGTCCTGGAACCGCGCACTGGCATTGCCTTGGAGGTGGCAGCTCGTTTCCAGGTCAACATGCTGGTTGAACCCATCGAGGGAATTGCCTTATATACAGATATCCCTAGAATATTCTTTCCTCTCATATGGTTTGAGCAGAAAGTTAGAATCACTCCAGAATTGGCTGATCAATTGAAGGTTCTACCCATTGTTCTGCTGGCAGGACAAATCTTTGCTGGAACTTGTCTGGCAATTGGCCTGCTCCTACTCTGCTGGACGCCAGTGGCAGAACTTTTGATCTGGTGTCAACGACGATCTGATCGTTATGATCTCAAGACCCAGCACAAGGGCAATGGTCAGGAGTACAAGAGTCGCAGTTCCAGTGCAGATGATCTTAAATCGAAGGCCTCGACTTTGGTGTGTGAGCAGGGTCCAGATAGTTCACCACTTCTCGAAGACAGACGCAAGGAAAAACCAACGATCCAGCCCATGTCCAAATCACAGACTGGAGAAAGTGTGGCCACTGTCTCTACAGGAATCAGTGATGAGAGTAAACAAAATTAATCTGAAAGATGCGAAGAGTGCGTTGATAATTTGCCAGCTTAGCTACTAAGCCGTCCTAGTTTAGTCTCTTATTAGTTCTTAGTTTAGTTATAGAGTATTACTACTCCCTCCCCAAAACCCAATTACATACTCCAGTGCCTATGCCAAAGATTAATGAGGCAAAGATCTGATATACACAACCCAATAATGAACACTTTGCTTAGTCTTAATGAATACTCCTTAAATGTATTTTGGAATTTTTGTGGATGTTTTCCTCTTTTGATAAATGTGTATTTGTATAATAACTCTAACCAAAAAGCCAGACAAATCGAATTAAATATATTTTATATATATACTATATATGAAAGCACTAGAATTTCTTATTTCAACAAAATTTGGTTTATCTTTCACGAATTTCAAAGTATCACAAGAAACAAGATTTAGTTCCCTATTATAAAACCATTGGGAAACCCTTCTAACTTCTACAGTGATTTCTTTAAGAGACAATTAGTGATAATGCAATTCAAAATTTGAGTAAAAGAATTTTTTAAAAAATTATTTTAGACCTAGCTTTAATCAAAAGTATTGCAATCGAACTTTTTTCTAAAAAACTTATAAAGACGGTTACTTTTAGAAAAAATACTCCTTCGTAATTTAAATTGTTCATTACGTAAGGCAATTTTAAAAAGCAACAATAATCAGAAGTAAAAAATTATTGACCCTATACTTTTTAAGACTTTGTCTGATAAATTAATAGCTGACTTGAGGTAAATTTTAAAGTTATGTTATGTAATGAGGTAAACGAACGAACGAACTTAAAGTTTTCATTCTTCTGTTTGTCCGAGATATTTCAATTGCACTTCGCTAATCATCTTCATGGACACTTTTTCAACAAAACCAATTATTAAATTCAAATAATGCCATATCCATTATATCATTATAATTTACAAAGTCCCATGTAATAAAGACGTCCCGAAAGTATGAGAAATAGTAATGGATCGATGGAAATGTGGCATAAATTGAAAAACCCCCTAACCATTTTAAGACTTAGGACTTAGGACCGACTCTGACCTCACACTTATATAGACAAGGATTAGTCTATAACCACAGCATACAACGCAGCAGGCCTGATAACCCACAATTCAGTCCAGTGTACTGTAAACACTGACGGATCAAAAATGGATGCAGGAGTGGGGTCAGCAGTTTTCTGAGCCCACCCAACCAAGGATCGCGTGAATTTCTTCTCGACCAGGAAGCAGCCTTTAAAGCCATCAGGCTGACCAACAAATTCGGCGCAGACGTTTAAATTAATGTATTTTTTACATATTTTTACCTTTGCTTGATGCCTTTAAAATAATCTACTTTTGGAAAATTCGAGCCGGCTAAATTGCAAGACTTGACTTAAATTTCGAATAGGTCGTAATCTAACCAGATAATTTTTTCATAAATATATTTGAAAAACAGAAGGAAGCACGATTGGAGTTTTTCTAAGTTTGGACCCTTGATAATTAGGGGTTATTCACACAATGTTTAAGAATCTTCATTACTAACCGTAAGTATCTTACTTGCAGTTTGTAAATTTATTTTTCTCTCAAATTATGATAATGTCACATATTTAGTTGCAACACACTGCGTATGCGCAACGGTTATTTGGCAAACATTTTGAAAATTAAAACCTAAAACAAATTTAGCTACAAATCTTGATAGGTATTTAGTCTACGGGTTTAGAAAAGACTAAATATTTTAAAGACGTTTCAGAAATAAATTTACATAGTGTACTTCAAGTTTAATTTTTCAGAATTGTGCTTAACAATTTCTTGTATGTATTTATATTTAGGATAAACAACATTTTCACAAAAACAAACCATTATTACAACAAGAAATATTTATTGCCTATGGTAAGTGCACTACTTAAAGTCTTGGCTTCGATGTGTTCCACATTTGGTTATTAGATTTAATAATGTTTTGCAATATCACAAATGACCCAACTTAATATACTAAAAATACGAATCGAAATGGATTAGGCATTATAGTTGATTCCCATTCCCCCAAAGGATTATTTCTTTTTCATGGAATAACCCTCAGCATAGCCATAACTATCAGCAACTGTAATAAAAAAGAAAACATTTTAAAATTAGAAGAAACCAGCTATAAAGGCTTGGCAACTTACGTTCGTAATCCTTTGAATAGCATTCAAAGAAATCACCCAGCACTTTACCAGAAGGCAACTCCCATGTGGCAGTGCCGCCATATTTCGGTGGCAATGAATTTGCCTCAATGTGCGAGGTCAGTGACTTCCAATCTTTGCCATGGAAGAAGATCTGAATAAAAGGAATAAATCCTAAATCTATGGAAAACTTCATTTTTGTAAATTTACTTACTCGCTTGCGCAACTTCTCCCTAATGAAAGGCTTGAAAATGGCAAAAAGCATATTGAATATATATGAGTTATTCACAATGTGAACGGCCTTCAGACGCATGCAAATGCATTCCTGTACGTAATCCAGTAACATGGCGGCAAACGATGGTGTAAACTGTGTAATATGGCTCAAGGGCAAACCTAAGTAAGTTCAGAGAAATGTCAATGTCATGTCATGAGATCTCATTATCATTATTTTGAATTACCCTCCATATCAATTATGACCACAGCGCCGCAAATTTGTGAAAATGGCTCAACCATGGAGCCCAGCACGGTCAGCTGTATGCCGCGGAACAGATCAGGCAATGGCACCTGTGAAGGTTTCCATTTTTCTAGACGAAACAGCAAAAAAAAAAAAAACAGAAATATACAAGTAATAATTATTAGACGCCGAGTTTTTTTGTACGTTTTACTTACTTCCTGCCTCCAGTACCAGCAAACGACGTCCATGTTGATCTCTTGTGGGCAACAAATTGAGTATATCCGCATCGAAAACGTTGCGCAATTTCGAGGGTATTATATTCTCACATGCTATGCCATATTTCAGTTTCATGTGATAGAAGTTCTTGAGCTGCAAAAAAACAAATTTGGAATTTCTTTTTAGCTAGTTTCTACTATACATGAAGTCAACTTAGTTTTTTACGATGACGATTATCTTTATGGGTTCTTATATCAATTACGATTAAGAGGATTATTTTGTTAGACTGGTTTACACAGCTTAGTATATAAATATTTGTAATTTTAAAGCCAAAATAATTGACTCAGCAAAGTAATTAGTTCCAAATTTGTTCCAAGACATCAAAATAAAATATCTACTTTATTTTTATGAATAAATTATCAACCCAAAGTGCATAGATAAAGCTTAAAGCATTAGCTTATTTTTTTATATTTAACAAAAAAAATCAAGTCAAAGTATTTTTGGCATAAAAAATGAAGCAAGCATTATGAAGATTTTATTGAGAGTTAAAAAACATTTACTATAAAATTTGAAGAATCAAATAATAATATTTTCTACATAATCTCTAGAAATCATTTTAAAAATAAATTCAGCAAATACTTAAAGCTGTTTTCAAAAGACATGGACTTAATCTAATTGTCAGCAAATAATTATATTGTTTCATAAAGTATACAAAAATATTCAATATTCAAATATATCAGTTCAATATTAGAATTTTAATAAAAAGAACTTTAATTCCAAAACATCAAACAAAAATATTGGACGAGTGTTATTCAATAAATAAATTTCTATAACGAACTGGAATGTGCTAATTATATTCCATATGTAGAATAAAGGTCATTGCGTTTCCTTGAATAAAAGACTAAATAGTTTCAGATTTGGCATAAATTGCCGGCTTAAATGACTCGCTTCAGTTTGCTTTAGTTTCCGGTTTTAAATAAACTTTCGTTGTTGATCTTTTCACTTACCCTTTTCAAGGCACTTTCTGGATAATAATGGCAAGGCCGCAAAAACATCATCATATATTCATCATCCAAAGGCAATTTAAGGTATTTTTCATCTAAAAAATAAGTCAAATAAAACATCTAATCCAAATGGAAGCTCCTCTCTGCACTCACTTTGTATCAGCACTCTGAGTTCCTTGATGGCTTCCTCTTTGATGCCTGGAAGTTCTCTCAGCTCATCCTGTGCTTTTTTTAGAGCCCATTCGGGTGCCTGCTCCTTATCCATGCGTATCCGCGCACTACCCAAATCAATGTAGGGCAATTTATTGTCATCGTAGCTTATGCAATCTGCTTTACCCATAGTGTCTGTTGATTGTTGTCTGTCCACTGTTGTTCACCGGCTCAAGCTAAAATCGAGAATAAAAGTCTTTAGTCAGATGCTCAAACATTTTGTCAAAGTTTCTATTTCCTTCTTTGCCAATACCTCGAAGTGACTGACACAACTGGGTTACTTCCGCAGCCGCAGCCAAAAAAGCATAGTGTAGCAGTTCAATGCCTGAGCTCTAAGCCAATACAATAAAATTATGACTCAATGCTGATCTTCATTAGCAAAAGCCACCGTACTATTGACAACGGAAGAGAAGTTGTCAGAGCGGTAGAAAGACATGGAGAGACAAGAGGCCGGCGAGGAAGCGGTGTTGCTGGCTAGACAATAGAGTGCCCAAAACTGGTCACACAACCTTAGAGTCGTGTGCGTCGATAAACGTTCAAATTTGTGTAGATACTCTATGGGAAATGAGAGTAATTGATTGATATCAAGGCGTTTGCCCAGAAGGTGATGATCTTGAGGAAACCTTTAAAGATGCTGCTCTCAACTTTTGTCAGACGTCAAGGATTTTAAGTCTGGCTAGAACGTCATTTGAACTCAGACATTGAAACTTAATTATATTATTAGAAAGTTGCTAGAACTAGTAGGTCAAGGGTTCATAATTTTTTTTAGTTTTCTGTTTCTTGACAATTTTTTTTTAATGTTAAGAATTGCTCAATTATAAATTTGGAACTTTTAAGGTAAATATATATATAAATTTAAGCATGTTTTTGTTTTTATGCTCTACAATTCCAAACTTAAGCCAACAGATTATCCGACTTCTAGTGAAGACTATTTTACCAACTATGGAATTATTTTTGCTCATTATATTAAACTTGTAGATGGTTATGAAATAATTTTGATTCTAATTTTATCATGTATTTTTCATTCAATTTGTTTTCATTCGTAAAATGATAACAGGGCAATTTTATTTCGATTTTCTCTTTTAGTTTTCTGGTCACGAATAATTTAAATAATTTGAAAGAAGCACTAAATCCTTTTCCATACTTTTCTCAACATGTGTGCCAAGGAATATTAGAAAAATTAGGGATAGTTTTTTAACTTTTCCGCTAAATATGAATTCCAATAGTACTTTAATTCTGTTTTATTTATTTGAGTGTTTATTTCACTTTAAAAATGTAAAATATAATTTAGCATACGCAGCGTGGGTTATCAAAGATGTGCAAAATCAAAACTTTGTGAATAAATTTTACAACTTTATATTACTAATGCATCAATTTTAAGTAGAGTATTCAAAATTCGGTAAGCAAACATAATAACAACAAATTGTGTTCATATTTTATCGATGATCAGGCATTTTTTTTTTTTTTTTTTTGGCTAAGCAAAGTAAAAAACGAAACGTGGGCTGGCCATTTAAACGACGTAGACGACTTGGCAACACCTTGGCTTAAAGAAACGTCAACAACAATAACAACAACCATAACAAAATTCATGATGACGTAGCAAGACATTTGATCTATGACTGTTCAGACCTCAATGAAGGACTTGACAATGGGCTTTGATCTGGCGATTAAGTTGGAGCAATTAGTAAGACTTTTTGAGTTATTTTCTTACCAAGTCAAGGTCAATATTTAAACAGTTTTTCCAGTTACTAACAGAGTTGTTGTATATATATTTATATGTACATATATATAGGTGAGAAACCCGTCCAATGTCCACAAATTTCATCAAATAAAAACGTACATTTTGTTTGACTTTGGCTTTGAGTGTTTTTTGGGGCCTTTTGTCTTTTTGTCACACACACCAAGTTCAACAGCCCATAAAGTTATGCGCATAATGTTTTTCATTTGCTTGGACCCTTTCCATCATCCGATTTTGATTCACATACTGCACAAACGTGTGTATACAGAAATCTCTATATCATAAGTACATAGTATAGTCGAAAAAGTACTTGACATGTCACGAAGATATTTTATTTAATCTTGAAAACAAAGTTGTCATATCACAACAAATTTAATTGCCAATTAACCGCATGCAAAGTGTCAAAATGAATTGCTAAAAAACAAAAACAACCAAATATATTAACTTCACTCAATGAAAGGGAAAAAACCATCAGCAAAATTAGCTGTCTTCCTACTTAGGTGCTAATTATAGTAACTTTTATTTTTTCTGTTGACTAGCTGACTAGCTTATTAAACAATTTAGAAAGGCGTTAACCATAAGGAAACACTTTTGTAAGTATCTCCCATAGTTTTTATCACCATTATTATTTGCGTTTATATTGTTTCCCGAGAACATGGGCTAGTCATAGTGATTAAGCAGTTCTTTTCATTTAGAACAAGGTCCAAGTTCTGATTGGTGCTTGACATTTTCTAACAAACAAATCAAGTGCCAACATCAAAACTGGTTTAAATTTTAGACTTTTGTTTCGTTTTTGGACACAATTCAATTAACAATTTGTATTCAAAATCATATTTCAAGTGCTAAATGTTAAAAGTTGAGAACTTTTTAATTGTTAAGGCCTTCAATTGCCTGAAGTTTAGAGTTAACAAAATAAACATGGGGCACTGTGATGAATAGCTGAGATATAAGACAGAAATGATGGGATTAAGTCGAAAAAAAGTTCAAATTAGCATATTAGACTTTTAGTCATTGACATATGTATTTCTTTTAAATATTTTTTGAAAGCTAAGCAAAAAATTATTAAAGGTAACTGAAAGCAATGATGCAAATACAAGGTGCAAATACAAGGTGAGCCAAAAGAAGTCATCCGAAGTTGCTTGACTCTCATTTTTTTGTAAATAAAAAAAAACTTTGATTCTGTCTAAAATTATGTTTATTTGACCAATAAAATTCTCAATTTAAAAACAGAATCATAGTTTTTTTATTTAGACAAAAATGAGAGCCTAACAACATCGGGTGACTTCTTTTGGCCCAGAATTTGATATTCCAAAAATGTTTCATAACTGTATTGCGTCAAATTCATTGCTGATCCTTCACTTTTTCTTCTTCTTTTTACATTTTTGTGATCAATCAATACCCTTCTAAAGGATGCAGAACCTTTTTGTATAGAACTTGGTGACAAATATTGGCAATATTTTTAGTATCTTTAAATTCAATTCTATGACAAATAGTTATTGATTATTTATAATGTGATTGGACAGTGATTGTAAATTAGAGCCAATCTTCTTACTAACTATAGCTACAAGGCCTTAAGCTAAAGAAATAGTTATAAATTAATACTAATATAGAATTTCTAGTTTATATACGTCTTATTAACTTGCTTTACATATTTTAAGCTAAATTTTAACTTTGTTCTCATATATATTAAATCAAAAATCATTCTTAGGGTTATAAATAATTCGAAAATTGTCTCTAATTGGTTGATTGTTTGCCTCGATCTATCTATGTATATATTAATTTATTTAAGCTTTGCCCCCTATAGGTGTTTTATGCAATTTTCAATTAACTTGGCTAATTTTGATAGCCTCATACAATTAGTTGTTCAATATCAACTTGAACAACAACTTGTTTAAGGTAAACATCAACAATGCTTAGTTAACTATTTATAAATCAAGAGCTTTAACAACATCATATATGTATGTAAGTACACAGTAATTTGCATTACCAGTACGAATACTTGCCACAATTTCACAATTTTTCTATAGCCAATGGGGCGTAACACGATGTCGACGAGTTGCAACGAAACTTCGAATGAACTGAACTGAACTGAACTCGAATTCCGGAAACTAAAATTGAGTGTTCACTGCAATTGCCAGCCGGCTGAAGTCTATCAATGATCGCAGTTAATAATGGCAGTAGCCACAGACGACGACTATGTTTATCATATGTACATACATATATACATATATATATACTTATGGTGATAACTGAAAGAACAAAGACTGTAATGCAAAAACATATAATCGGAGGAGCTTGTATATTATTGTGTTTGGAATAGATTATAGTATAAGCTAACTCTTCAACATTTCTGATTAGCTTTTCGACTATCAACAACCATAAAAGTTGATTTCTTTAAAAGAGAATAACTGTATATACTTAACGCCGACATGATATGCATAATATATACACCATAAGCACTTGACAATCTTTTCTCAATTCAATTAAATGCAAATTACTGCTTTTAGATAGAGAAAAAAAAAGTTGAACACAAATGACTAAGCAATTACTTTTAATGCTGTTTTTCTATAATATGACAATGACTTGATAATCATATTATAAGTGGAATCAAACGATTGAAATTCGTCGTAACGATCGACTCAAGTTCGAATCTAAAACAAAACACACAAAATAGGCCACACAATCACTCACCTACTTATTCGTGTGTCGCATTTTTAATTGTTTGGCCAGTTAATAATTTACTCTTAATGAAAAGGAAAACTTTTAATGGGCACATTAGAACAATAACAAAGAACAATAATTCCAGCAAATTCCAGTTAAACGAGGTGCAAGTATTGTAATTATTGTTGTGTAAATGCTTTGAAAGGGCTTAACAAAACAAAAACGTTAATAAGGAAATCGTATAAATATTTTATTAGCTTGAGAAATTCCCAAAGTAACAACTGAATAATTTTGAATGACATTAACTGATTGAAACTTTAACGGGTGGATAAAGGGTATTCAAAAATCCTAGTTTAGGGGAATCCCCAATTCCTCTAGTCGTAAGTGAAAAACTCATCTTTTTGAAGTTTAAGTATTAAGAATAAGAAATGAAGAAATGGAGCGGCTAGTACAATGTTTAATCGTAGCTTTATAAGGAACATCAAGTAAATTTAACAAAGAATTACAAAAATACTGGATAAGGAACAAAAATTCTTTTTTTATCCACAGAAAACTTAACCTCATCAGGATGTATGGCATTGGGTACCGCTTCAGGGTGGAAACCCATGACAATGTACTGGCCCTCAATTTGCTGGACTACTCCAGACAAACCATCTGAAAAGATGACACCCCTTTGACACCTGCCCTTTAGACCAGAGACTGAAGAGTCGTTCTCCGAAGGCTAGAGAAAGCTGAACAACCTCTACATTAATGTCATGTATCTCTTTAATAGTATTTGGTAGTCCATTTAGAATAGATTGCAAGTTAAATAAGCATTATGAGATAAATCTTGAAAATCTTTTTTATAAATATCCAAAACTATTATTTATTAGATTTCTCTATCTACATAAGAGTCTTTGATTGTATTGAGTTTATTAATAAATCTCTATGAAGAGAAAACAAGCATATAATGCATTAAGTCGATATATTTCACATTTCACACATAATTAAAAATGTGTTTATAAATTAAGATAATTAGTAAGTAAGAAGTTACAACTAGCATCTTGTTTGCATAGTGCAAGGCCAACAAAATACGTAACTCTCATCTTGATGATATTTTTGAACTTAAGTAAACAATATTTTCTTTGCCGACTATTTAAAAAAAAAGAATCTTTTTGACTGGTTTCTAATGTACTTATCCCAGTATGATTCAGAACTAACGCCCTCAGACAACATTTTTTCCTATATGTACTTGGATTTGACATCCAGCCAGACCTTTGAAGTGTCATTTAAATAAAATATGTAATTTCCTAGCATTTTGAAAGCACTTAGTGAGTGGTAACTTACGTCATCCAAAATGAACAATTTTTAGTTGTATTTTCTATTCGGACATTGTGATTTGACTTGCTGAGTTTGCTCGTCGGATTACTCTAGAGATCGCTGCTACTTTCTAGCTTTAATACCAATCTCTTTTAGGGAGTTATGTCGTTGTGAGCAACTAAAATGTGATAGACTTTTGACATCTGCGTCCTTAAAAGTCTCCTGTAGTATCTACAGGTTTCTCTGTCTTATATTATTGTAAATATATATTTATTCTGAATATAGAATGTAACATATATTGCATTTTAGTATACCTTTAATCCAAATATGTTTTAGTTTTCATTAACTTTGAGCTTTTATTAAACTCGTACATTGCTTTTCAGTAAGTGTTGTTTTAATAAAGACATTTTGCCAAATACCAAAGCAAATAGGTGGAAATGAATAGCGAAAAATAGTAAAAAAAACAATAGTTATTTATTTATTTATTTAAAGTCTGAATTGAAATCAAAATTACGGACAATTCTTAAATCTAGCTATAGCTACTAGGCCGTAAGCTAAAATTGTGCTAACTAGTTAGAAATATATTTACAGGATAATAGATGTACATATATGTGTACAACGTCTAATATGTATTGTTGAAAGTTGGTATTTTGGTAACTTTGATCCAGATGGTTATATAAGATGAGATAGGTTTGCTTCTTGGAGGAATTGTTTAATGGAAAGGACGCTGGAGTTGTTAAGGGAGTCGAGAGGTTTAGAGGAAAGGTATTTCTTTCTTATTGGATTGTATTTGGGACAATCTAAGATTATGTGGAGGACTGAGTTGTGTCTGTTGCATTCAGCACACCGTGGTGGAAGTTCTTTCTTAAAGAGAAACTCATGGGAGACCGGGAGAAACTCAGACCGGAGTCTTTGGAATTGGACGAAGTCGGTTACTCGTGTTACCAGCCACAAATTTATTAAAACTGTAGACATTTTTCAAATGAAGAATCTTAAATTCACATAACTCATATACAAAAATATTGAATACCTTTTCGATTAATCAGCATAACTAAAACTAGGACAACTTCAATGATTAATTACCAAAAGGAATTTTGCATAAATATACAAAAAATTGGCATAAGTAAATATATAGTAAAGGAAACAACCGGCTCAAAAAATGAGAAACCGAGAGGGAGAGAGATAAAAACTTTTTGAGTTTCTAGAATCAGGCATAGCCGGTTTCGTTTTTCGAAATGCCAAACTGCTTTTTCGGTTTTATTTTTGCAGTTTCTGAGCTGCTTGTATTACCTTCGATGCCAAGTGCGCTCAGATTTGACTATGTATCTTAAAGACATCAATTTATGTAAATTTCAAAATATAATAGCGGCTTTTGTGCATATTTTTGCGACTTTTTGTATCCTTCACTTGACAGAATTGTTAACTGTTTGGGTAAACACACGGGCCCACTCACACTTCATTGAATAAAGAAGAAGAAGAGAAACAAAAATAAAAAAGATGTTTAACAGGTTTTCGATTCACTTGAGTTTTATTTTTTTTATTAATTTATCGTTCGTTTGGGGTTCATACTCCAATATTTGATATGAAGGTCAGACACGCTTTAGAATACTGTAAACACAAGTATATTGGCAAAGCCGACCACCAAAAAAAAAACAACTAAAAAACGTTGCCCAACTTGATATAGAAACTGAAATTGAACATACGATGATCGGGCAGGCCGATCTTTTCAGTTGTGAGTGTCATTAGCCGCTGAACAACAACGTTTGTGTAGCTCTGCTGCTTGAAATATTCATAAGCCATTGGATCTATCCAATGAATGTAATTAAAAACCTCAGACAAAGGCTACCAAGACAAGTGCTAGAAAGGGATGGGCTCAATTCACATTAATTTCTAGAGAGAGCAAGCGAGATAGGTTAAATTTAAAGCTTTAATTCAATTTGCGTTTCGTTGTCGTGTTACATTTACATGCATTATTTTTGCGGGGCACTTACAGTGAAGCTTCGTTCATGAGGAAAGACTATATTGTTTGATTGAAAGTCATAGCCAATGGAATTACCGATCTAAGCAAATATAGGGTAATGTATATTCAAAATCTGAGGTTAGATTCAAAATCAAATTAATAAATTTATGAATGCAAATTAACTCTTTAAAAATTGGAACTGGGATTTTGGATTTGGGATTATAAATCATATAAAATCGTGTTCCTTTTCTTTTAACACCTATCTATGTATGTAAATATTCACAAATAATAAAAAAATATTGTATATAAACCAGTTTTTATATTATTTTTTAATTTTTTGGTGAAGAAATGATTTGAATTGGTTTCAAAACCTATTTATGCGAAAACTGCAACTGTTGAATTCGTCTAAAAGCTAAGAGATATAATAATAATAATCTCAATAAACATTTAGAGTATAGAAAACATTATTTTCTATATTGCTTGAAATTGGCAGATTTCTTTTTTTTTTTTTAGATGTATAACTACATATCGAATGTTTTCTGGGGCATACTTTTGGGGACAAAATCGGTCTAGCATATAGAAATTTTAGCGCTTTAAGCTATTCTTGGAAAAAGAAGAGAGAAAAAAGGTTATTCTAAGAATAGCATTTTCGTAAATAACTCCAGTAAAACTGAAAATTACCATATAAATCGAATCCGACATTTAAATAATTAGATAAATGTCATAGAACATTTTCAATGACGGCACCTCGGGAAATTCGATGGCCGAAATTCTGTTTATTATTATTATTATTTTTTAATTTTAATAATGATTCAGTTTACTCTGATTAACTAAAATATGGATAACTTTTGGGGGTAATAAACCTTTTTGAAAGCAATTTTAACGATTCATTAACTTTTGGATATTTTTGAAATATAATTTCTTAGTTTACCAATTCAATTGAATTCATTGTAGATGAATTTCAATTTAGATATTTTTGGTGATTAGTCACAGTCATGGGCTGTTCCACTGTATTATGAAGAAATTGACTCTGATATTATCAGCTACTGACGTAGATGATCTAGCTAAATGCTATGCCCATTATGAATGGGTTTACGTGAACAATGTGAGAAAACTGGTGCCAGAGGGGGCGGAGTGAAATGGAGCACTGGGCGCAGGCGAGGGGAGTGGCTGGCTCACATTTTGGATTTGGAGTCTCTTTGAGCACACGCGCTGATGAAATGCAACCAAAATGTATGGCCCCGGGGCAGGAGGCAAGGCGGTAATTGTTTTTATTGCCAAAACTTCAGTACTCGAATGATGGGAGAGTGGCGTGGAGTGGGGGGATATGGAGTGTGGGGCGGAGTGTAGTGACGCCAAGTGATGGAGGTAGCAGTTGGGTTGAATGTGGAGGCAGAAAGTGTGTCAACGTAGCCAGGCTAGGCATGCGCATAACCAGCAACAACTACAACATCAACAACAACAACAACAACAACAAAAATGTGTTTAATGTTAACGCAACTTACCGCAAATAAAAAGTTGAATCGTTTACTTGTATATCACAAAACAACAATAGTTTTTTTTTTTTTTTTTGAAGTTTTCGCAAAGCAAAAGATATAAAAAACAATATATAAAAAATTTACAAGATTTCAGATTTCACGTTTCACTTTGGCCAAAATTATTTTCGCAATTGTTTTGTTAAGCGCGAGATCGAGACGGCAACAGGATGAGAGGATGAGTAGCAGCGGCGTCAGCAGATCCAAGATATAGTCATGCCACACAATAAAAGTTTTTTGTTTATCGAAAATCGTGACTCGATGGAGCAAACCAAAAGGGGAGTCGAAAAACGGAGACGGCGTCGACGAATTCGCAGATACGTCCGAATGGCAACACGGCTAAAAACACTCTGTTTATTTGAGAGCTCCTACTGTCCGACTCTGCTGTGGCTCGGCGGGTCTCTCAAGCTCTTGAAATTAATTAACTAGCCAAGTCAAGCTTAACAAAAGCAACAACTGCAAATACAAATACAAATACACAGAAGCAGAAGCAGCCAGCGGCAAGCAGAAGCAAAAACAACTACTGCAATAAAAAAAAAAACAACGAGCTATGGAAGTTAACTTCGGCCTTGCCGAAGTTTATATACCCTTGCAGTTCTTTATTATATTTAATTCGATAAGAAAAGTGAAATTTCATACATCAACAGCATTAGTTGTCGTATTATGAATATGCTCAAATATTTTTCAAACTACTGAATTCAAAACACATTTAATGATTATTTAACAATATATGATATAGTAGTCCGATCCCGATGATTTTCATACTTTATCTCACACAGGTAATAAAGAGTCTCCAAAAAAAATTTCAACCCGATATCTCTTAAGATGGCTGAGTAAAACGCATTTTCAAAACACATTTAATGATTATTAAACAATATATGATATAGTAGTCCGATCCCGATGATTTTCATACTTTATCTCACACAGGTAATAAAGAGTCTCCAAAAAAATTTCAACCCGATATCTCTTAAGATGGCTGAGTAAAACGCATACTTCAAACTACTGAATTCAAAACACATTTAATGATTATTAAACAATATATGATATAGTAGTCCGATCCCGATGATTTTCATACTTTATCTCACACAGGTAATAAAGAGTCTCCAAAAAAAATTTCAACCCGATATCTCTTAAGATGGCTGAGTAAAACGCATACGCACAGACGGACGGACAGACGGACAGACGGTCAGACGGACAGACGGACAGACGGACAGACGGACATGGCTATATCGACTCAGCTTCTCAAGCTGATCAAGAATATATATACTTTATGGGGTCGGAAACGTCTCCTTCTGTGCGTTACAAACATCTGATCAATTTTATAATACCCTCTGCAAGGGTATAAAAATGAGAGAATCCAATAATCACATAAAAGCTTTCGAGTACTCCCTCTCTCTCTCTCTCTTTTTTTCTTAGCAACTTATCCAACACTAGCCCCAAATGGCGGTAAAGCTTTGCTTTAAAATCAAAGCTTTCATGGGGGAATCTTTCTCTGTTGTGGGGTTGCTTTGCTGGCTTAGAGAGTTTGTGACATTATGAGGCTTGAGGGGGGAGGAGAAACAAGAAGAATAACAAAATCAAAGTTCTTAAAGATTAAGTGGCCTTCATAATGGAGAAATTATGTAGGTTAAGTTAATAAGTCCAACAAAATGATGGTAGAGACCGATTTGACTTATAGAAATATTAAATTACTTTTACAACAAATTATATTTATCTTCGGTTTATCACAGATTTGCCAGTCCTAAATTTAATAGACGGTGAAAGTATTATTTTTTACATTTAGATCGTCGTTTGTCGATTTGACTACGATCAACTTTAAAAACGTTCTCAAAAATTTTATCGATTCCATTTTTAATTTCTTTTATCTTGTTTCTTTCTATTGAATATAAAATTGTTTAAAGTTTCGTAAAAAATAAATGACAATTTCGCAATTTCAAAAAATGATATAGGTATAATTATTAAATTTTAATCATTTTACCCTTTCTTCAAGAAAGATATTTAATTTTGAGTACTTAAAAATAAACTATATTGAAAAAAACGAGTAAAAAATGGTTCTAAATTTTTAAGCTCAAAGAAAAACTTCCCATTTAAAAACGTCTTCTGTGTACAATTTTTTTAAAAATATTTTTGGATAACCTTGAAATGAAACGCTTTGAAATATTTTAAAACCGAAAAACTTATTAACAATAATTTAACTTACAGTCACTTAAAGCAATTTTATGTTGAAGTTTTTAACTGAGCTGAAAAAATAAAACGCATAGCAATTATTTTAAGGATAATTATCGTTGATCTTTAATATTTCATTCATTCGTTAAATTGTAAAATAATATTAAACATTATTCTTCTGAATTAATGTAAATTATACTTAAAATAAATTAAATTAAAAATTAGTAGCAAAATAGGTTCTAGGAAATGGGCGAAATTTGTTATTTAAAAAAAAGAATTTGTTGATAAACAAAAATTGTCCACTAAAAATGTTTGCAAGGAGAAGTATTTTTATTGATGGGTCTTAAAAATTTGTCCTTGTTCCATACTAAAAGGGGATAATTTCCCTCATTTCATATGCCTAAATCGATTCTGATTGATTGTAGCATTTTTTAATTATTGATAATAAACAAGAATTTTATTTAAAATTTATATATTAACAAACACAAATTTGTTTAAATTTTAAGTCAAGCTTTGCACAAATTATAATGTTAAATTTAAGCTCCAACTAGACTTGATAAATCTTTGAATAATTGTTGTTTAAAATAATATTTTGATATGGTTTAGCTCATAATCTATCAATACATTTACCATAATATATAATCGGGTATATATATATATATATTATTATTAAGCTCTTTACCTTTGCTTCATATAAAGCAAGACAATTTTTTGCTGATTACTGCCGAATTTAATTTCTTGTTCTCAAGGTTAAGACTTTTCGTTCTTGATAAATGATTCTTGGTCATTTCGCTCTTGCAATTTTTCAAGTGCAACAAAAGCCAAACAAAAAGAGAATGCCAAAAAAAAAAAATAAAAACACAGAAAATGTTAAAAATACTTACACTTTGCTTGTTGCTTATCGGCCAAGCCATTTGGCTGATAAATTTTCACAGTTTTTGTTTTTTTTTTTTGTTTCATTCTTGTCACTTATCTAAATTATTGCAGCTATAAACATAAACATTTTCGCTCTGAGACATTAGAGAATTGGTAGAAATGAACTAGAACCATACATATACATATGTAATAAAGATAAAGACACCAACTAAGTTGTTGATTAATTAGTCAAGGTTATTAAGCAATGCAATAAACGGAAGAATAATTGGCGGAAAGAATGAACTTCAAACGATTTATGATGAATAACTAACAGAAGCTGCTCGAATTTGTTTTAGATATAATGAAATTCACTTCAATTGTCTTCTGAACTTACAAAGGAAGTCATTTCTGCTGATTGGTAATGTCCGATTTGTTACCTTCTATAGTTTCTTATCGATATCTCTTTATTCACAGGAAACTCTAATGTTTTAATGTGTTGGTCAACACAGATTCTTCTATCGCTTCAGATGATATGAAACATAAAACAAGATAATGTTTAAGGACATCAATCAGCATCAGTCTAGCGGGCACACATTGCGTATACGTTATTTTTGCCTGACAAACTGTTTGAAGAAAGAAAAACAAGCATTTTCATTAAAGATCATATTCATTTACTCCACTAGCCAAAAGAAATATGCAACAAATGTTTGTATTCAAAGTATTTGTTAAGTTTTTATGGTTTTTTTCAAATTTCTACAACTGTAATTCCAATGAATAGCAACAAGTCGTTTTCCACAGTCAAACATTGATTCATAAACCTTTTGAGCGAATTACAAAAAAAAAAAAATACCAAAAATAGTTAAATATTTACTGACGTACTTCCTGACTTTTGTTTAGTCTCGAAAAAAGCCATTAAAATTAATTGTCAAGTACTTAAAAATTATAAGTAGCGCGTCTGGTTGAATGTTACTGACCTTACCTAACCCAAGAAATCAAAACGTACTCAAAACTATTTGTTTTACATGTCCGAATATATATTTTGAGAAATTTTATGCATATGCCTTAAACCCATATTCATGGATTTTCCCACATATTAACTACTAATTGTTAAATGAAATATTTATTTAAACATGACACAGTTATTTAATGGACTTGAAACTCAGTTTCTAAAACGTCAGCGAGAATTTCTTTGGATCAAAGTTTAACTTAATTTTGGCTCGTGCTCCTCGTGCTAAGACTAACTGACTAATCGCTCTTTGTTTGACGAAATCGATCACAATGAGTGGACTTTGAAGGGAATTTCATCTGCTACAGTTACACAGTATATATGTATGTATATATATATGGATACAAAGTGCATTTCCTCGTCATCTTGGGCTTATCTAGACTTCTCTTTCTCTCTCTCTCCCTCTCTAAGTACAAAGTGGAACTACTTGCCACTGTTACACATTGAACACATGTTTCAGTAGTTCTGTTATCTAAATTGTGTTGAAACATTCCATTGGTGATAGTATTAAGTAATATCCGACAAATAGTTGCCTCTTCTTATCAATTAAGTCCTTGACGAGCTGCCTAACAAACATAAATCCCACTTAAGGCACCCTGCTGGGGGGGAAAGGTTTTACACCTAACACCATTCTTATATAATCCCTTTAAAGTGTGCATATTGAACAGTTGCTAATCGAAAGATTATTCCTAATCTTTCAAGATATGTAATCTTTAGTCTTGATATTGAAAGCATTACAGTGGTGCGAGAACATATATTACTGTTCGAAAATTAACCTTGCACTTGAAACTTAATGATTCGGGAATTTTCTAAATATGTAAGATTTATATTAGATACAAGTTTGAATTGACTTACTTGCATCATATATACATATAGATATATTTAACTTGTTCTGAAAATTCTCAAGACTTATGGCAAGGTAAGCATTTTTTCTAACTTATATGCTGAAAATCAGACAAAAATTGAAGCAGAACTTTGCGCAGTAATTCAAATTGTATAAATCGTGGGAATGGCGAAGTGATGTCGAATACGAAGATTGGCCATTTTTCCCTTGCTATCGTCTCCCAATACTGGAAAGCAGAGAATGTCAATTTCAAGACCATATCTGTAACTGTAAATTAGGAGGACTGAAAACTTTAATTTTGGGCTATTAGTCTCCAAATTGGTATGAAAATTGTCTCTATCTTCTCCTACTTAACATTCGTAGTTCAGTTATTTCTTAATGTCGCTTTCTCCTCCTCAATGGAGATCTTTCAAATTTATTAATGCTAAAATTGAATTTAATTTTTAGCTAACTTTATATAGAATTGCCCTTTTTCGACAAATTATCGTAGAGTATTTGCTTTAGTGACTACAAAAAAACACTTGGAGATTTTAGGCAAACATTTCGTGAGAGGTTGAGAATTTTTTGAGAAATTTCTTTGATACAAGCCAACTTTGGTTTTAAATTGCAATCAATTTGAAAAAGTATGAAATATTCAAAATATTATACTGAATATTTTGTTGTTTTCGAAAGATTTTCAATTGTTTTTTTATTCACTTTTCGCTTTTTCTTTAACAAAAACTGTGAATCAGTTAACCGATTTGCAAGGCTTCTCATAACAGGTGTTACGTTAATGCCTTTGCCTAGATTCTTATTGGTTATAACTGAAATACAATTGTTTAAGGGTATCAATCAAAAGAAAAAAATAAAAAGAAACACACGGCAATTAAATCATACAAAATGAATCGATATCGAGCTCAAGTGTTGCTATCTTTTTAACATATTTAAATGCTCATTAACAGCAGCAAATAAAAACAACAACGAAAAAAAACAGAAGTTCGATAAAGCTAAGCAAGTAAATGAAAACAAAAACAAAAAATATAACACATATATAGACACAAAACATACTAATACTACTTAGAGTTGAAGAAAAAACACACAAAGAACAACAACAAGTTGACGACAACAAATCGAAAGCGAATCAAGTGCGCAGACTTTGCCCTATGACTACACTATATAGCAACATACTATATAGTGGTCATATAGATCCAACTTATACATATGTGTATGTATGTATGTACGTGTGTGTAGTAACGGGGGTAACAACATGATATGAAAATTTCAAAATTTCCGAAAGAGTTGAGAAAAGCAAAAGGAAACACGTACTACAATAATATTTTGCCATAAACAATAAGGAAAAATAAATTCAAAAGCAACAATTGATAACATTTAATGGAGACCAGTACAACAAGGGGGTAATACAGGGGGAAGGGAGGTATACATATATTCACCCACAACAACATTTACCTACACCTGCTGATCACAGAGAGTGAGAGAAAGAGAGAGAGAGAGAAAACCTTAAATACTCTCACCCAAAATGTCAATCGAAATCTTATACACAAGCAGCAAAGACAACGACGCAGTCAACGTCGAAGCCGACAGCGCAGCCGACGTCGCTGTCGATCGTTGCCTGGGCCATTTGGGCTGATAAGGATTATGAACTATGATTAGAATAGAAAATTCTATACCCTTTCCTAAAAGTAGATTAGCTCTTGTCAAAAAATAAATTCTCTCACTGTTTCTGATCACTTTTTGCGGACTCACAACTAATCAAAGTAAACTAGTTTATTCAACTCCAATATACAGAGTACAAAAGAATATACTATGAATTTTCGAAATTTATACTCAACAAATAGCTGAAAGAACTTTAAGCTTTGATTACGGACACGTTATCCATAAGCCGAGACGATCGACCTCAAAGAGTCTTGAGTAAATAGCACAATTCTTATCATCTTAATGTCCATTGGAACAATCAAAGCCATAGTTTTTTAGGTGAAGGTTGCCATATTACATGATTTATCTAAAAATAGTTTCATTAACGTTTTGAATGTGACTATAGAAATAAGACAGAGACCAATTCTTTCATTCTATAGATCATCACATAAGGACCGTCCATTCTGGGTGAGACTGTACCTATTAATGTGCAGCACACTGTAAGAAATAGTACATGAAAGGCTCAACTTTTGCTTAAAGAGTATATGGACTTCGTTTAAAGCCCGCATACATTTTGGCCCTCTGATTCCTTTTTGGTTCTTTTTTTTAATATTTCCATTTGGTTTCTTTTGTCATTACCCAAGAACATGAAACATTTCGATAATAACTAGACGCGGGTGTAGAGCAAGATATTTTTGGTCTATTTTGTTCTTATCAAATTTAACAAAATTTTTTATACGTTGGACTTTAGTCACTAAGTAATAGTTGCTTTATATGGGTTACCCTCTAAACATGCCAATGATTAAGTTGAACAAGTTAGGGTATATACAAGAGAAGATAAGCGAAAATGATGCTCTTTCCTGGAATTGCAGCTAAAGGAAGGCTTAATTACAGAAATGGGGGCTAAATTCGTTTTTGGATAAGGAGTTCAAGATGTTATCATTCTTGGGAAGGAAATTATCCCTAATATCCCCCCTCTCAAGAGTATGCCACTGCTTTAAGTAAGTTAAGTTTGTTGGCAATATGTTTCCTTATTTAATAGGTATCATTCAATCGTTACGCTAAAGTGCAAACTATTTACCCTGCTACTAGTTACGCCAACATGAGTAGCAATTAATATCACTGTCAATAGGCGTGTTGGCCTTTCTCTTCATTTTTTTTTGTTTATTCAACTGTTTAATGTTTTATTTCAAAACAAAAAATAAGGGTCAGATCAAGGGTTCAAAATCACTGCCAAATATGACTTGGCTATGTGACTTGAGACGGGCCTAAAACTGATCTTGGGGAAGGTTCAAGGGAGCTGAATTCGCCATCAACCAACAGCCAAAAAAAAAAAAGGTCATCAGGTGATTGACAAGCGAGACAACATTAAACGGAGGACGGAACGGAATACAGGCGTAGCGAAGACTCAACGTCGACGTCGTAGATAAGAAAATAGAAGTCAAGTCAAAGCGCGACGTCAACGTCGACGATCGCCTCTGCTGCCGATGCCTCTGCCGCTGCCGACTGCTGCCTTCTGCCTGCCTATTTTGTTGCTGCTTATACTTAGAAGTTAACTCACAAGGGTTTTGAAGCGCAAACCTAAATTCAGTTGTTCCCAAGCCGCGAGGAAGGCAAAATCAAAAAAATTACGTTGACAGGCAAACAAAAAATAAAACTTGGAAATACAAAAAAAAAATAATTAAACGTTGGCGTTTCAATTTGTTGCCTTAGGTAAATACTTACAGTAAAATCAAAACACACACACGAACACACACACAGCAGAACAGAAAATCATGACTTAATTCAATAAAATTGTTTTTCAAAACAAAGTTAATGCAAATAGTGAACGAAATTAAAATGCAATTTTGCACACAAATTGTTGCATTTTGCAAAGTGCCGTAATAGTTAATAAAACAAACAAAAACAAATCGAAAACCAATCTCACATCTCTCTCACTATCTAATTATCTAATTCTAATCCAAATCAACACGCAGGCTCTAACCAATAACCACAAAAATGACCGATCTAAGTGAAGAGGCCTTCAATTTACGTCTTGGCTATGTGAAGCCGGAAACTTTGGAAATTGCCCGCACCGAATTAAGGGAAACGGATGAAGTGAAAGCGGAGGCCATTAAGAAACTAAGGGAATTGCTAAAGGCCACACCTGAATTGAACTACAAGGATGACGACGCCTTTCTCACAATCTTCCTACGTGCCTGTCATTTCTATCCAGAAAGTGCTCTGGAAAAGGTATGTACTGAAAGTTATAGAGGGAACTGATAGAAAATATTGAAATATGTGGGAGTGATTCACCACAGAGAGATGCAAATTCATTTAAAGACTAACCGCAATTTCTTAAATGATTTGGGAAATAAAGGGATAGGATAGTTTTCTTTATCTTAGATCGTTCTGAGAAGTATACATTGCGATTTAATGTGAAAAATCTTTGTATTATCCTTCTTTATAACATATTTGATTCGATTGTATTGTGTTAGCGGCGGATGTTCATAGTTGGAGTAGATTTTGGTAGCGGTGATATCATTCATTTTAGGGCCATAATGGCCTTAGTTGTTAACATCAGTTTTTAAAGTAAAATATTGTGGTTGGCGAAGGAAATTTCTTTCGTTTCATCATTCAATTCATGTTGAGTATCCATTTACTAATTATAGATTAGTATATATTAAGGACTGTGCTTAATTTGTTGAAATTTGGATTTCCTTTCGCTTTTGTTTTCAACAGAAAATTCATCTACTTATTTCGCTCTCAAATCGTTTACCTTTTAGTCATGTTTTACCAGGGTTTTCATCTACAACGTCGACCTGGAAACTCTAGAGAATGCCCCGCCCATATTTATATATGCAAATTTTACTAAAAACCGTGTTTAGACTCTGAAATATTCAGAATTGTTCTTAGAGGAAACATATGTATTTATTGTTAGACATAGAAATATTTTAAATCTGATAAGAAAATAAAACAGATTTAAGTGTGAAACCAAATTAGAAAATAGAACTGATTAGATATTTGTACAATTTTTAATGCGCAATATTAATATCACTTTAATATCCATATAAAAAACAATCATATTATATAATTATTCCGGATCTAAACTGAGAAGAGAGAAGGCGATACTTACTATGGGTGGCAAAGAGTATTTTATGGTTTTCAAGCTATGAAAAAGGGGGTCATCCGATCCTCAAAATATGCAGATACAAAAAAGAAAAATTAAGACTAAAGAAATTTGTGTTTAAGAAACAAAATCCATACAAACTATCTGTATATATTAATCACCTAAACCCTTTAAGATTCATGATTCACGAAGATGATCCAATAATAAATCATGAAATTTGAACATGTAATTTAATTTCAGGAATTTCAATAACTAACCTTTACTTAAATCGGTTTAAAAACTGTTTGTTTAAATGTTTGTTCTTCGTGTGACGCGTGTTAGAGGGTTAATTATCCTTTTCAAGTGGTATAAAGATTAGTTGTATCACTAGAAATACAATCCAGATAAGACTTCCTATCCATAGAATCTTATTGCAAGATTAACTAGTTCACCTTTGGGTCATCTAAACTTAGATAAGATCCCATAAATTGCCTAAGCATGACACATCATTCATAAGCGGAAGAAAAATGTTTAATTCATTGCAAATCCTGACATCATTTACTTATCATAAAATGCTAACAATTCTGTTCCACATCACGAAATTGGCAACTGCCCTTTGAAATTGAAAAAACGCCTTAGAAACAAACACGATTGGCTTATCAATAGTGAATTAATATATTTAGTTTCGATTATCAAATAACTTTCATAACCTTATCGAACTTTATACATTTGTAATCATATATTTGTAATGCGAGTCGCTTCAATAAAGACAGACAGAGGGAGAAAGAGGTCTATAACCTCATTGAGAGTTTAGATTTACTTTGAAAGTTCATCAGATGGGTGATAAGACCGATCAGGACAGTCTTATAGAAGAAGAAATAAACACATGATTCCATTTTAGCTTCAGCCATTTGATACGCATTTGAACTGCGATGACACAGAAACGATGATAAGCACAAGACAATTCTAAATTCAATTTTTTTTTTTCATTTCGATTTCGATTTTCGTATATAGAGCAATGTCGTATACATAATGCATGCTTTCACTGGATTTCGCATTACTAATTGGCTATATAATTTGTTTTTGTTTTTTTCGGTAGATGAAAACCACCGCCACTTTCCGTAAGGAATATGCTTCTCTTGTGCATGGTCTTGAGGTGGCACAGGTGAAGGAGAAATTCGTCAAGGGCAGCGTTATTAATGTCCTGAAGAACTGCGATCAGAAGGGTCGTCGTGTACTGATTGTCAATTGTGGCAAACTGTGGGATCCCTCGGAAATCAACAGCGATGAAATGTTCCGTATGCTGTATATGGTACACATTGCCGCCCAATTGGAGGAGGAAACCCAAATTCGTGGCGTCGTTTGCATCATGGACTTTGATGGTTTGGCCATGAAACAGGTCAAGGCCCTGTCGCCCAGTTTCTCGAAACGTTTGCTCACCTTCATCCAAGAGGCCATGCCGCTGCGCATGAAGGAAGTGCACTTTGTGAAGCAACCATTCATCTTCAATATGGTGTGGTCCCTCTTCAAGCCCTTCGTCAAGGATAAGCTGAACAAGAGAGTGAGTAACGGTCTCTTATTTGGAAACAAAATTTATATCAATTGTCTTCTCCTTTTCGCATAGATGCACTTCCATGGCAGCGATATGAAATCTCTGCACAAGTTCCTTGATCCCGCCTTCTTGCCGGCCAATTACAAGGGCACTCTACCTGCCATTGATTACGGCGGCGTTGAATGGTTCCCCACCCTGGAGAAACAATCCGCCTATGTGTCCGAATGGAGCGAATTTGGACCTGCTCAGTGGTGATGAATCAATAGTACAGCGATTTTAGTTTTTACATTTACATCTGTAAATACTTATCTACAATACATACATTTATATGTTTCTTTATAGTTTTAGTAACAATTCATTTGGCAATAAAAAAAAAAACAGATAAAAACTACTTTTATAAAATAAACAAATGTTTTTGCTTTACCTAACAAAATCTGAATTTCTAAAAAGAAATCCATTTGCCTTTTAAATCAAACTATTTCCTAACCACTTTTTGTCTATATTAGTCAAAAACAGTTCAATTATCCTGATATTAAGATCTAAAGTTACAGGAACTACCTAACCCTTGTAAGTTTGGGTTTGATGTAAAGCAAATAAACTTGTTAAAACCGTTTTCAAAAGTGCTAAGACACACTAATAAATTCTTAAACATTTAAAATCAACATGGAACATTAATTTGGTTTGTCATTTATATGTAACCGATCATAGTCACTTTTATAGACTTCAAAAGTTATTTTACACCTGTTTATGATACTATATAGACTTGATCTAATGTTGTAGCCCCATTTAATGGTTCTCTATTTTAGTAAAATTTTAATTTAACAATGAAATTGTACATTATTATGTCAGAAGGTTATTCCCCCAGCATTTTTATGATTTCTGTTAACAGAATCATCTTGTTGAATCTATATTGAGCTCTCTTGTCTAAAAAGAATCGAGTACTGTTAAAAAAAGAACCGAAAATTACTCCTTAATAAATTTAAAAGACTCATTTCTATAAAATAAGATTAAAAAATGATTATTTGGACTAAAATCTGATTGAACTGTAAGTAAGTTGCTTATAAAAACCTTTTGAATTCGATCTTCAGAAAAAAACTTACATTATAAACAGAAAGAGATAGACGGTGAATAAGGACTAGCATTCAAAATTAATTTTTCTTTAATTTTGCTTCGATAATTTTAAGAAAACAAAGGACAAAGCCAAATAATGACAACTGCTGGATTCTAAATAAAGGTTAGAATAATTGAAAATGTACCAATATTTTCAGTCATGCTAAATTCAAATACAAGAACAAGGATATGAACGGTATCCCAAAAATTAAATTTTAAAATAAATGACTTTTCAATGTTTCCAGAAAACATTTATTAAAGGATTTAAAATATGACACTAAAATGACCTGCGATTGATACAAAATGTGACTAAAAAGTGAGTCCATTTAAAATATGATTTTGAAATCATTAAAATAAAGACTCTAAAAGGAGTTGAACCATTTTATTAAAAACGAAGGGGATAAGAAACTCATCAAGGGAAAGTACGCATTTTTATACCCTTGCAAAAAGGGTATATTAATTTTGGTCAGAAGTGTGCAACTCATAGAACGAAGCATCTCAGACCATATAAAGTATATGTATTCTTGATCAGCACGACGAGACGAGTTCAAATAGCCATGTCCGTCCGTCCGTCTGGATCAACGCGAACTCCTCCGAGACTGTAAGAGCTACAGAGGTAAAATTTTGCACGTAGGCTTGTGTATACTGCAGGCGTTGTATATCTCGGATTCAGCCGGATCGGACCGCTATATCATATAGATCCCATACAAACGTCAAAGTCACGAACAGTGACTTTTCTCAATAACTTCGTTATTTTATCAGCAATTGTCATAAAAGTTGGTATTGGTCAGTTTTGAATTCTTATTAATAATTGTGCCAAATATGATCATGATCGGGTAACTATATCATATAGCTCCCATAGAAACGATCGGTGAAAAACAGTGACTTTCATCAAAAAGTGCGTTATATCTTATGCAAAGATTGAAGGCCGTTCTTTCGCAGACATTAGACTTTTTGGATAAAACGTTTTTACACTTTGATGGCTATGGGTAAGGAAAGAATTACCAAAACAGTTGCAATGGTATACAAACTTCGACGTGGTCGAAGTTAACCCCGGCCTGGTTTTATGATTATTTATTAAAAAGACGAGTCAAAATAGATTACAAGAGATGTTGAAAAATGTTGCTCTCTAAGTTTTTAACAAACCTTTCTGAAAGGTTTCAAAGGCTTAATGAAATTTTAATACAATTACTTTCTAATTTGACATTGTTATTTTAGAATAAATAAATAGTAGTAGAAGTTTAAAGTGACAGAAGCTATCGAAATTTTCATAACTAAAATGCATAAAGGATTTCTAGTATTCAAGTCGATAAATTTAGTTTGAAAAACTTCCAAAACTTGAAAGGAAATATTTAATTGCTCTATCATTAACTAAGAAATGTCCAAAACGACGATATTAGTAAGTAATACAATTGATGTTAAGAGAGAAGCCTTTTGAAAGCGCTTTCGTCATATTACCAGATTCCCCTTGTTTTAATCTCTTAAGTAAATGTAGCAATAAGATGAAAGGTATAACTATAAAAACGTCACAGCATTAAGTTAGTATTTAAAAACGGGAAACACGAACACAATTTTATGTTTTTATGATATAATATTTATGAATTATAAATAACACAGGCCGACATGATTTTCGCTGACGTTAACTTGAGAGGTGTTCTTAACTAATTCGGGTACGCTGATTCTCACTGCATACTTGGTTTTTGTCCATCACGTCCAGATTCTGTGAAATCAGGGGATCTGGGGTCGGAAAATGGGCACCCAAAAGTATACTATAGAAAGATTAAAACAAAATTTTTAACTTTTTTATTATAGGATATATTATACAATAAAATATTGCAAATGCGGTCAAGTTAAACACACTTTTCTCGAAAACCTGACGTGATGGACAAAAACTAAGTACAGGGCCGTGTTCAATTACTATTGAACTTAAAACACTTTTTCATGACATTAAAAATGTCGGCCTGTGTAATTGAAAGACGTTTATGCAGTTAGTCCAAACATAATCCAAACATAACTAAAAGAAATCCCGAATAGGATCTTTAATTTCCATGGGGGTACAATCCAAGGACACGTCGAAAAGTAATCAAAAATAAAATCGCAAACCACAATTGGAAATATTGGAAAATGCCGATCCTTGAAGCCAGGATCAGACGGAAGGCAGCCACATTATGCGAGAATTTGTACAAAACTTTGTAGAAATCTAAGCTCAATTAATGTGTGAATTAAGCCGAGTATCTAATATACAAATATAACAAAATTAAAAACAAAATTAAAACTTGTGAACAAACTTGCTTAATGAACTATTTATATTTGTATACTAATTTCAAGGGTTCTATTTTAAATTTATCAAACGAATTTGTTTCCAAAAATCAAATCGTTTCAATCATTTTTAAAGGTTTTTACACGCATTTAACTTGAAAAACATGTAGAACGTTTCAATATATTTTATACCAAAAACAAATTTTGAAATATTCTGCGCAAATTTGGACAAATGTTTAAATAATAAAAACGCATATGACATTTAAACAATTGGCTAGTTTTTAATTTTTATTTATATTTATTCAACGCGTCTTTGGGCTTTTTCAACTTTTTGCTTTCGTGTTTCGTGTTTACAATGATCAACAAAATCTATTAAATAATAAGCATTATCTAGCATAATAATAATTACAACGGAAAATTTACAAAACGCTTTGAGTTGTTGTTGTTGTGTGAGTTATTATTTCGAATATCAATGACCAGAATCAATCATTATGAAAAAAGAAAACAACTAACATGTGAAGTGCGAGTTCATACATAATTGGTTTCACTTTACTACTAAAAGTCGGATTGAGTGCCGATTAAATTTGTTACAAATGGATACCGATTAAAAAATATATAACATTTTACACGTATTTATATATATGTATGTGTGTGTATATATATAGATCCAAAGAGATATACACTAAACCGAAACGATTAGTTTATGTCCTAGAGCAACGCGTATCCCACCACAGAGAATTGTTGATAGTTGTTGAGAGGGGCAGCATTTTGTGTCGTTTATCAGGGGGGAAGGGGGCGAACAGAGTCTTCTCCTCTATGTACGATGATTCAGTTTCATTTCATTCGCAAGTCTAGGCTCTTGTTGTTGTTGTTGTTGTTGGTTTCTGGTGATGCTAATGTTGTTTGCTGGTGCTTGGTTGTCGTTCGATTTACAAAATCATATTGGCTGGATCTTCAATAAAGTCACGGAAATGTTGCAACCATCTGGCAGCCACAGCGCCATCAACAACCCGATGATCGGCACTCAGAGTGACAGTAAGCAGGTTGATTTCCTTGAAACTGAAAGAACCAAACAAAAAAGACACCATAAATAAGAACTCTTCGTATCATGGAATAATAAGAGACAATATGACAAGAGATCCTTAACAAAAACATATTAAATTTGAATCTGTATCGTGAGGATGATACAAATTGTCACAATCATTAATGTAAAACTTCTTTTAAAGCCAAAAATCCAAGCATGGAATGTAAAACAAACTAATCTTTTAGGATCTGAAATCTTTACAACTATCATTTAATTAAATGTTTTTCATACTAAAATGTTAAATAGATTAAAAAAAAGAGTTTCAAATATAGGAAATTAATTCTAAACACTAAAATGAAATGCTTTTCATTTCTGTTATTTTTTCAATTTCTTTTTAATAACTCAAATGAAAATGAACCCTTACATCAGTTTATAAATTTATAGACCGATCCAAATAAATATTTATAAAGAATAGAACATAAACCAATTCCCACTTATAATTGAAATTGTGAAACTGAACCCTTGTGGAGGTTATTAAAATTTTAACTAGATGTTTGTAAGAGCAAGAGACATTTTTGACTCTATAAACTATATATATTCTTGATCAGCGTTAAAGCTGAGTCTATACAAATATATATCCGTCTGTCCATCCATAGAAAGCTAATGGAATTAAACTGGAATAAACCTTTATTGCCCAATTGAATTCAAGTTTGATAATTCGTCCGATATATATTCGTATAATACTAATAACATATAATGATAATAATACTTAATATGTCTCTTAATAAGATGTCTTTGTAAAAATATAGAAAAATCTTATAAAAGCAGTTGAAAATTTCTTATGAAATGTATGCAAACAACTTTTAAAATACAAAAAAAATGTTTGTAACGAAATTTATGGGAAAATTAACGATTTTAAAATAGCTACTTCGCCAAAGTTTGCCTTCAATACTTGTCTGTATTCCAAATAGTTTTTAAAGTTCAGTCGAGTCTCGACAATTCGTAGCCCGCTAAATCGAAAACCGCAATATTTCGTAGGAAACTGTTGGTCCCTTGATAAAACTTCGTCCCTTGGAAAACCTGGTAAATTGAAAACCTCTGTAATTCGTAAAAAAATTCTGTTCCATTGCCTCTTCGAATTATCGAGACTCGACTGTATATTGAAAACAATTCCGAAACATTCGAAGCTTATTACAGAATTGCCGTGCCAACTTACAGGTTTACCTCTGGTTCTATAATTATTTTGAAATAAATAATTTTTTTTCAACTTGAATCCTCATAACAATAGCAAAGGTTGACTTTGAAAATGGTTTTTGAACTAATTTGATTTCAATTCTGCTATCCCATGGTTTTCCACTTTACTTTAACGATTGGAACAATTCTTATGGCTAATAAGTAAGTGGCTGAAGTTATTATTTCGAAGGAGTAATGGAAAAATAGGCAAATTCTTTTCATTAAGTAAGAGTAAGTTGGTTCGGAATGATGTCAAATCCGCTTTCGCCAAATCATTCCAATCGCAATGTCAATTTGCCTTCGTAGTCTAGTAGACTTCTTTTGATTAAGCTTCCTTCCTTAATTAACCGTAGAATTATGCTTGGTACTACTTTTATGCACAAGCTGGTGTAGATGGTGTAGGAGTAGACGGAGTAGACATCCTATTATACCTTTAACCCTTAGTTGTTGTTGTTCTAACTATGCCATGCAGACAGCTTTTAGGGTCCTCTGCTCTGATTACAAACTTCTATTCCCTGTAATCTGTTCAGAGTCTTCTATTACTATTCTTAAAACTTCTATTCTTTCCTATGTAGTTCATATATAGTATTATTTGTTTGTCTGTGTTTTCTATTGTATATTTGCCCACGCGATTCATGACCATTCGGTCGGTCGGGTGGGAAGTGATCAGCTATCTGCTTGGGTTCGCCCGCAACATGCTTTGTCCTGGTGTCTGTGCATAGTCAACGTCCGCTATTCCAAAACGGAAATATTGGTAATTAATAATCAATCTTATTAAAACTCGGATTGAATTTCAGCTAGCTACATCAAAAGTATCGAACCTCATAAACATTTTTCCTTGAAACATTTTAGAAACATTTCTCTGAAACGCAAATGAAATATTTTCCATTTCTATTAGGTTCATTAGCGAATATCTCCAGGCTTTATAATTGTGTTAAGTGTTAATTTATAAATAGAGTTCAATGATTTCAATTTTTGCAACCAATAATGAAGATTTGGAAAAAACTCACCCCTTAATATTATCTGGATCCAGTACCAACTGTTTCGTTGTGGTGCCAATGGCCAAGATGCAAGATTGCGGAGGATTGATGACGGCACAGAATTGATTGACACCTGAAACAGAATAACCAAAGATTAAGCAAATCTTATAAATTGCAAAGATAAATCTCTCTCTCTCTCTCTATTACCGAACATGCCCAGATTCGATACCGAAATGGTGCCACCTTGGAACTCATGGGGCTGCAGTTTATTCTGGCGTGCCTTTTCAGCCAGTTCTTTTACATCCTTTGAGATATCGATGACACCCTTACGATCGGCATTGAAGATAATGGGAGTGATTAGTCCCTTGTCGGTGGAAACAGCCACAGAGACATCGACATCATCGTATTGACGAATAACCGAATCCATCCATGCCGAATTGGCCTCGGGCACCTTAAGACTGGCAATGGCAGTGGCCTTGATAATGAAATCGTTAACCGAAACGCGAACACCCTTCTTCTCGTACTTCTTATTGATCCTGGCGCGCAACTTAAGGAGCTGCAAAGGATAAAAGTGTAGCCGAGAGACTGAGAGTCGGCAAATGGAAGACATTTCAATTACTTACATTATCGACTTGACACTGAACGGTCACGTAATAGTGTGGGAGTTGAGTCTTCGATTCCAGCAGACGCTTGGCTATAACGGCACGCATATTAGTCACTGGAATATCCGTGTAGCGAGCACCTGGAGCCCTGGCTGCGGCGGCGCCACCAGATGCTGCGGCCCTTGCGGATGCTTCTGCAAGATCACCAGATTTAATTGAGCCATGGACGCCGCTACCTTTGCCTGTGCACAAAAGCCGGTATTAGTAAGAACATGACAGAAACAAAACAAACAAATTCGTGGCAGCTAACTTCAGCAAGCCGAAGTTGGAATACCCTTGCTGTCGCAGACTTGATATTCAGATGGGATCTAACTTGCATCTCATCGAGAATATGGTCACCACGAAGGATGTGTTGGGTGAGGGGACGGGATTAGTTAAGCGAGTCATGCAACAGCAGGGTAGGAGCTTGGAGGGGGAATAACAACCTTGTAGACGCAGCTTTTGTGCTTCGGCTAATTTTTTGGCCATGGGACTGGCATAAACACGATCGCCTCGTTGCTCTGAGGCGGTCTGACCTGCTGCTGGTGCTGGTGGAGGAGGAGCTGGAGCAGCTGCTGCTACAGGTGCGGGTGCTGCTGCTGCTGCAGGTGCTGGTGGTGGTGGGGCTGCTGCTGCTGCGGGGGGAGCTGCTCCTGCTCCATCATCTTTGAAATCCTTAAAGGCCGCTATGCTACCCTGATCGGGCACTATAATGCACACCAATTGTCCCACAGGGACATCTTTGGTACCGCCAGCAATCAAAATCTTGGCCAAATAACCCTCCTCGGGTGTCTCGAAACCCATGGTGGCCTTATCAGTTTCAATTTCGCACAGCAAATCACCTGGAACAATACAATTTATATAAACATTTCTAACATCGATGTGAACCACTCCTCGCTTTACCCTCATTCAGTTTATCGCCCTCTTTCTTCTCCCAGCTAACAATGGAGCCTCGCTCCATGGTAGGGGACAGTGCGGGCAATGGCACTCGGATGTGTTCCGGCAGACTGGCATAGTTACGGGCAAAGTTATAGCTCCAGACACCAACGGGTTTGGTTCGACTTTCCAATTTTGCAGTCAGTGTCCTGAACGGAGGATAGAAAATGGAAATTATTAAAAATATATATATAAACATTTTAAATGTGCAATGTTCTATGTTACATATCACCTGATCTATATGCGATCTAAGTATATATGTATTAATTGGATATCTAGATAGAACTTGTTATTCTCTGAATGGGTTTTCTCCCCTTACGATATAGATTTTCGATCCACTTTCGATACTCGAATTGTGTTAATGATCCGCCTAAATAAACCAACAACAACAACATTACCAGACGATTAAATTGTCGAATAAACTTGTTTCTCAAATTAACCGGCTAAAATCGAGCTAAACAAATGCGATTACAGTTACATATATCATTATTATGGGGAAATCAGCTGATTGTTCCTGCTGTTGTTGCTGTTGCTCTTGGGTGTTGATGTAAACAATTGCAAAAACAACAAACAAATAGAAAACGCACAGGTTGCCGTTAATAATTTTCGTACGCTTATCAGTTTCCCTTCTTTTCCCCTATCACGCATCATGCGACATTGAATGGAAATGGGAATGATTTGAGGTGGGCGACCTTGGCGAGCGTCAAAAAGACAAAAAAAAAAGTATAATCACTCGATACACTAATGAACAGAAACAGCACGCACTGACCGGTGGCGGAGGAGGAGGTGGGGAAAAGACACGGAACGAACGCATGCACGCACACAGACACACACGCATACCTTCTCCTCTCTTACTCTCTCCATCTTACTACTTGCAGTAGCAGCCGCAGCAGCCGTATTTTTTTTTTGCATTATTACACAACATCAGAATTTTCCCTAACCTCAACCCAAAGATTGCGTCTGGCTTTGCACATTCCTCCCCCAACCTACCTGATGGCCTGGAGATTCCGTGAATTGATCAGCTGTGTGCTAAGGGCGCGCACTCCAGTTCCAGGTGATCGCCGGGCTGTACGCAGCAGGATAATGGAACGCAGAGCTCCTAATTCGCTTCCTCTTGTTGCAATAGAACGCAGCATTTTTTGTCTTTTTCTGTTGCTTTCGTTGTTTTTGTTGTTATTACACGTTTACCACCGTTATGCTGCCGTAGGCTTTTAGCTCCTTCGTCGAATGCGTATGAGAGGTGTGTGTATGTGTATGTGTGTGCCTAAGTGGTGGGATGTGTATGAGTGGTTGTACTTCGATATACCACAAAAACACTTAATATTTTCGTAAAAATTTAGACAATAAAATCGTTAGCCGGAGAGAGAGGGCAAAAAAAGTGTCGAAAAAAGTTTACGACACGAAAAATGTTGGCCGACCTTATTTAACGCCACTAGGTCACGACTTGTTATCGATAGCTGTGCCCCACCGCTGGCCACACTAAACTAAAATATCGATAACAGCGATGACCACAGTGATGCGCAGCTAGCAATAATTGCACAATTATTTAAATTTATACAAAACTTTAGCTGGAATTTTTGTAAAAATGTCTAAAATTAAAATATGTATATACTTGTATACCATTTAAGTCTGACGTACAAAAATTGAAAAGTCTGCTAAGCTAAATTTACAAGGAGTAAATTAGTCATTAATTTAGAAAACTTTTTCTTTTAGCGGTATTATTTAATTAACTAAAAAGTTTATTGATCTGTTTCGTCAACTGCCTTGAGACGAATATATGTTTGGTAACAAGCTTGAGATAATTTTTTTTATTAATCTTTTTTTATTATTATATATGTTATTTGTAATAAAAGTTGTGTTAATACATCCTTTTTGAAGTATATATAAATTCATCCCTGTCAGCCTAGGAATAGGAATCTCCTTTTTAAATAATTTGCCAATACAATTTTCTTATCAGTTGCAAGGTTACATATGGAGCCGCCGTTTTGCCGTAGTGCATCTCGAATCATTGGCAGTGAGTTCAATAAGTATTTGTATACGAATAGTCGCGAAATAATCCAACCAAACCTGCAGCCTCAATAAGTATTTTATTAAAATTGTTCAAGTACATTTATTTATATTTTTGACAATAATTGTTCGTGTAAATTTGAAGCTTGAATTGCAATTACAGTGAAACCTCGATATAACGAACTTCGTTATAACGAAAAACCCAATATAACGAATTTTTTGTTAAGTCCCTTGAAAAAACCTCGTTTTTACGAAGTTTTTCATACAAAAAAACACTATAGGTATAACGAATTTCTGAGCCTCTTAAGAGCCTCTGAGAATTTCTTAAAAGCCTCTATGTAGCGAAGAAATTTTTCGAATACCTCTATACAACGAAATCCAATATTTACCCCCTTTCAGTGCAATTTAGCATTATTTTGGTGGAAACAATGTTTATAACGAATTTTTTTTCAGATTTCTTTAAATTTCGTTATACTAAGGTTTTACATTTCAGTACCTATAGCGAATCAATAGATATAACGAATAATTTTGCGATCCCCCTCAGATTCGTTATATCGAGGTTTCACTGTACATCATTATTACCTTGAAAATAACTTGTCTGTCTATACAAAGACGAAAAATCGTCCCACTGTATATGTACATGCATGTCCATAATTTGAATGAGGTCAGAACGCATTGAAAAACCAAGTGAAGGCCAGGCAAAACATTTTTTTATTATTTTGGCAGTGCTCCTTTAATATTGAGCCCCCCACCCCCTGTTGCCGCCCACAGCTGTAAAACAAAGAACAGGTGGTGCAGGCCACCTCAACCCATACCACAAGAAAATAAGCACAACAACATGTTTCTATATAAATGAATGATTTATTTAAAGATATTTTCTAATAGGATATATAAAGAAGTTAAGCTTTATAGATGAAGATCGCCACATATTGAGTGTACTTCAACATGTGCCGGGTTACAAACGGACACCAGAGCACCTGATGAAGTACAATAGACATGGGAGACAACAACAATAAATTAAAAATGCCAATAAAAATAAAGAGAATCAAATAAAACTTTGGGGTAAATCCCAAATGGATTAAAAAGGTTTTTTTTGTGTGTCGTCGTCGTCGTGCGATGAATCTTGGTCTAAAACCACGCGCGCTACTTCAGGTACCTGACTGTATTGAATAAAATTACTCAGCCCTGGTCACTGATTAGCGCGCAAGGTAAGAGACAAGGCGAAAGGAAACGACCTTGTTCGTCATCCCAGGGTTTCAGAGTTTCACACAAAGTCTCCCCCCGTGTCCGCATCATCAACAATTCCAGCATGCTCAACAAAGCTTTAAGGTTAACGATCTCTGTGTGAGTGTCTTTGTGTGTGTGTGAGAGTGCGTGACGATGACTTCATGCGACGCGCAAAAAAAGCTCTTTTTTTTAAGTTTGCAGATTTTTTCATTTATGAGCCCAGCCAAAGTCTTACGTGCTAATGACTTTTCAGCAGTAGCAGAGCCAGCAGCAGCAGAGAGAGGGAGAGAACGATGAACACAAAAGAGAAGAGAAGGATGTGACGTCATCAAGCTTAACTTTTTTCGTTTTGCTAATTATTACGAGGAAGAGAAGAGCAGCAGTCCCTTGATATTCTATATTTGAAAAAAAGCTAAGAAGAACCGGCATTTTTTGCACTCTCTCTTTGTCTTTGCCTCTTCGTCCGCCACTTCCCGCTGTCTATCTTTCTCCCTCACACTTACTGACTGTTACCAAGCGATCAACTCACACACAGACACACACGTGCCCCTATACATTGGCAAAAAAGCAGAAAAAGGAAAAAACAGAAAGAGATAAAAAATTTAATTTTTTTTTTGCTTTTCGCCTCATAAATTTTTAAGTTTTTAAGCGATCGCCAGCCTTTTTGCAAAATTTTTTTTTTTTGCCATATGCATATATACATACATATGTATGAATATGTATGTATGAATGTCTGCGTGTGTGTGTGTGTGAGAATACATATATGGCTTATGGCAGCCATGTCTGAGTCTTTTTCTTTCTTTCTTTTTGCTTGGGTGGGGCATTCCTAACCTCAAATTCAATCAGAAGGCAAAAGTCTTCGCTCATCTACCTGTGTGTGAGTGTGTGCGTGTATTTGTGGGTGTATTACTTCCTCTCCATTCTCTCTCTCTCTCTCCCTGTCTGTCACTCAGCGGTCTCTCCTCTGTTAAAAGAAAATGCTGGCCGCACATGGAATTTTCTTTTAAGCCTGCCCTTAACCCTGGTAACGAAAGATCGTCTAACACAGAGACACATTTACTTATAAATGTGAATATATTCCTTATACATATACATATAGAGACAAACACACACACTTGCATACTTTGGCACTGGCAAAAATTTCTAGTTGACTTTGGCTAAGGTCTAAAATTAATATTTGAGCAAAAGAAAAAAGTTTTTGTCTCTGTGTAAGTGTCGCACTGCTCGTGTGTGTATTAGTGTGTTTGTGCGTGTGTCTGTGGAAATATGTAGAATCATGTGGTTGCTGCTGCCGCTGCTGCTGGTTGCTTCAAACATTTTATTTGCGTCATTTTTTTTTTGTCTAAAAATAAACGTAACGTCTTTTTTTTGTATGTAGTTGAATTCCTTCTTTTTTTGGTCTTGAATTGAATACGAATTTCACAATATGTTCTCTCCAGAGTCCCATTTTCTTGCACTCTTTTTCGTTTTTTTTTTCATATCGTACTTTATTGATTGTCTCTCTCACACTTTTATAACAAATTTCACACACACACACTAGCAATCGCACATTAAGTTGCACACTCATTTCGCGACGACTTTGAACAATTTAATTTTTTTTTCTTCTTTTACTTTCATTATGTGTCTCTTGTCTGGGGACCTTCTTTTTGGGCTTGAGAAAATTTTATGATATCTTTCACTTGGCTGCGAAAACTTTTCTAAAGAGAGCGAAGTGAACCGACCACGCCGGCTGCTGGCGATCAAATGCTCAATGCCAAAATGCGCGAATTTTATTTCACATTTGACACAGACACACACACACTCACAAAGGCACACAGACAGACGCAGTGATACTCATACAAGCATACAGCACTCGCGTTGTTCTCTTTCATCTTTGTGTGTGTTGCCATTTCTGTCGCACCACGTACCATGGGCTTAAAGCGACAAAGTTTTGTGCACTAAGTACCATAATTTTGATATTTATTTAAATGGAATATTTTATTGCTACTAGTCCTTCCTAGGGTATTCTTTGGTAAAATGCAGCAAATCTTTTTGAAAATGTTTAATTTTTTCAGGAAAACTTAATAAAAAAATGTATTTATTGAATTTTTTGCCATTTTGTAGTAAAAAATAATTGTCAAAATTGCACTTTGTCTCAGTAACTGCTCGATTTAGCCATTGTGCAGTGGCGCCTCTTCTTACACTGTACCGAAAGCTTGCGAAATTTCTAGAATTGTTAAAATTTTTTCGATATGTCACAAATAGGGTAAAAATGATAATACAATGATATTAATTGTTTTGAATAAATTATATTAAGTATGTATATTGTTAAATACAAATTGCAAATAAATTAGACACTATGTATGTAATTAACAACCGTTTATACTTAAGTAAATTCTAGCAAATAATGTTATTATATGTAGCCTTCTTAAAACAAAGAAAGGATTCTGACATTTTGTTAGTGGTTAACCTGGTACTATAAAATAGGCGTGGCGTTTGTATTAATCATACATATGTACAAATGTTTTAATATTATTGAAACTAGTTACAATAAAATATAATATATACTCTCAAAACGTAAAAATCAATTAGCAATGATTTTAAATGAACCCAATGATTTGCTATTTTACCAATATCTCTCATCTAACTGCATAGCCGATAACCGATTTTTTTAATTTTGACATTTGTTAATGTCCTATCAAATAATCCCATCACCAATTTTAACTGTCGAAATATATTAATAACAACAACGTTTACATATGTAGCTATATTAATTAGCTGCTTTGGACGATTGATCAATTGATGGGAGCCTTTTATTTAAATGCACAGAACACTGTGCTGTGTTTTGGGCTGGGGCCAGGGACAGCTTCCTGCTTCCTACACCTTTCCGTTTACGCATACAATTGTACATATAAACCCATATGCATGCAGTAAATACATACATATGTATATATGTATGTACATACGTATATAAATACATATATACATACAATTTGCCAGTTCTCTGTTCGGCGGGGTTCCTTTGTTATAAACTGGCTGCAACAGCAGTAAAAGCTTAAGCACAGTGGGACCAACATCTAAGATTATTCGATTAGGAAACCATCTGGCCATCATGTACTACGTTTACTAGAATTGGTAGATCTGGGTATTGAAGTCAATCTATCAATCATGAATTATAAATTCCTTTACAGTACAAAATATAAGCAGATTGTCGGTATAAGTTCCTTACCTCTCAGCACTATTTTCAGAAATATAATATTAAATCCCATCTATGTTAGTTTGCTTTGTATATTTTAAGAGTTATTGGCCTATCAGCCTCACAATATGTAGTTTCATTAATCAGCTGCTTGGAATTCCATTTTTCAAGCTCTTTTGCCTCACTGTACAAGGGTTTAATGTCTGCTGCTCTGCTGCAGCTGCGGCAACGACATCGAACGCGGCAGCGTTGTGTGCAGTTTTCGTTCGTTTTCTCTGTCTCAACGTCGGCTCAAAGCCCGCCACTCCCTGCTACCGACTGCTTCCCTCCCCCAACCAGTCTATTGTTGCTGTTGCTGCAACTGTCTACCTGTCTGACGCTTGGCTCTTTCTCTTTCCCACTCTCTCTCTCTCTGTGTTTCCCAGTCTGTGGTGCACTTTGTGCATAAATGTGTGTAAGTGCGGCCCTGCTGTTGCTATACAACTCCCTGTTCCCACTCCATGGAACCCCACCCCAAAGGCCCCCCTCTCTCTTTTCAACTCACATTGTCCACCCGTTCCCCTTGTATGGCCAAAAAGCGTTGCCAAGACCACGACTTGTAAACGCCTTGGTTTTACTACCATGATTCATCTTGGTGATCTCAGAGAGCTGAAAGATTTGAGGAGAAAGAAGTTTTTGTCGCTCTCGATTTTCGATCATTATGTAGATCTAGATTATCTATTGAATGTATGTATGTATATTTTGTTTGTTTTAATCAAAAATTTCACTATAAATCCTATAGACTAACTTAGTTTTTAACTAACTATTAATATACATAGGTAGGCTTAAATTGGTATTATAACTATAAAGTAAAACTAGAAATTCCAAATCTCTAAGCTAATACACATCAGGAGGAAGAGTTATGGTCGTCGTCGTCGTCATCGTCATCGAAAAAGCACGCCAAGGCATGCTTCCAGTCACGTGGTTATGGCGATGCACTCGGTTGGGCTGGTATGAATGGTTGCCATCTCAGACAGGAATCATCAATTTTGGGAAATGTACCACGACGTTTCACCCGCTCCTCGTACTCATCCAGAACATCCTGAATAAGATAGACAAATTAGTAAACCATTCAAATCTTTAGAATATTGTCAAATTTACCTGTTTTTTGAGTACAATATGCTTGCCCTTCCAGTATTTCATCATTCCCAACGCTTGCAGGGTGCTGACTATATCATATGAGTATATGGCCATTTCCTAGAAACAAAGTAACGATTAAAATCTTGTATAACATCAAGAATAATATGGTCTTACTTGTGAAACATCTTTAATGCAAAGGGTATTGCCCGAGCGATTGCATAGATAATCCAGTAAGACATCTTTCCAATATGAACGATATGATATTAAACCCAAATCAGATAATGGTTTCTCGGGTGAACCAATTTTACCCTCCACACGTGTCAAAAGATAGCCTGGACAAAAATATATTCGAAAGAAAAAATAAAGTTCATGAATTATAAATAACCCCCATATGTATGCTATAAAAGATAAAGAATCAACTTCAAGTTCCGGCGTATTATTTATGGTGACCAAGTTTGTCCCGCCCTCAAATCGGCCGGGTCGAAGTCATTGCCGTCGTCGTCGTCGTCCTCGCCGCTGTGATGTTGTGCGTGTTGTTGTGTCTAGACAGGATTCCGCAAAGTATCCACACAAGGTTTGGTTAGGTTAGGGAGAGAGGGTTAAAACGACCGCATGAATGACGAGCGAAGTACAACGACGACCACGACGACGAAGACGGCGACAGCGTCAGCGACAGCGACAACGTTTCTGGCGTACATTCAACCCATGAGCGCCGTCGTCTGGCAGCAACAATTCCTAGCCGACAGTCCGTCTAGATAACAACAACAGCAACAATGAGTGCAACCCAAAAGGACGACGCGCCTTGGTGGCCCTCACAACACAAAACCCACTGAGGCAGGCTCGGCCAGGAAAGCAAAAAAAAGACGAGAAAAAAAAAACCCGAAACGGAACGAAACGAAACGTACGTAGACACACTTCAAAAACCGATGGCAGACACAACTGGAACTGGTTGAAGGTATGACAAAGAAGGGAATCCTGGGCTAGATGGGCGACTGGTCTGGTCTGGTCTGGCCTAGGGTTGAATGCACACACACACATGCATACCAGAGAATTCTTTGTGTGATGCGGTTTAGCATACAGTGGGACAAAAGCAACAACATGTTATTTACTTCATTTATTTGTAAATATTTATTAATTATTTATTAATTTGATGTGATGTTAAATTAAATTAATAATTAATAAATAATTCATAATTTCATTAGATTTTCGTACACTTTCAGTTCAGTGTAAAACTGACTGCAGTCGCCGGCTCTGCTCTCCTTTTTGGGGGGCTTGGCTTGACTCTTATGCCAGACGTTGGCAGCGCCGTCGACGCTGACGTTGTCGTTTTTGGGTGGCACTTTGATTTCGTTTCGTACGGGCGAGGAAGAGAGAGATAGAGATAGACCAAAAGCGAGCGACCAAATGGGTGGGCGGGTGTGTGGATGCCTGGGGGAGGAGCAAGAGGCAATGTCGAGACGACTTTATCGATCCATATGGATGTGTCTGCTGCTTGCTGCTCACTCACACACACACACAGACAGTCGTTTAAGCATACACATGTACGTGCAAACAATGTTGCATATCCACAGGCGTTGCAATAAATGTGGGAAAATTATAATTTTAGCGAAGGAAGAAAAAACCATCTCTCTCCCCCTAAAGAGAGAGCTCTTTAGGAAAATTAGCAACTTGAAGTTTAGAGTCAATTAGCAAGGCTCTAATAATTTTTAAAAAAACAGCAATAACAACAACAACTGCTAGATCGTTTTTTTTCCTAGCAGCGAGTATGTGAATGAATGGATGAGCTTTTTAGCGAGTAGAGAACACATACACAGGGACACTGGCAGACAGAGAGAGAGAGAGAATAAGAGAGAGGGAATATGCGAGAGGGAGAGAGGACGACGCCCTTTTGATTCTGACCTGGGCTGACCTTTGTTGTCTGCCGACAACGACGTCAGCGAGTTGTTCTTGTTGTTATTGCCTTTGTGTCTGCAAATTTGAGTTTTCAGTCATCTTTTTTTGCCGCTTTAAAATTGCGGCACCTTTTGAAAATTTTCTGCGTTTTGGGGAAATTTGCATGTGCCTGTCTCTGTGTGTGCGTGTGTGTATGTTTTTGGCCATAATTTACATTTTAGTTTACACCTGTTTGTAGCTTGGCTTTTTGAAGTTAATGCATAGTAAAACGGTAAAAAAACGCTTGGTGTCCTTAACCCTTAACTGTGTGTGTGTGTGTGTGTGAGTGCGCGTTTGTTCGTGTTCGTGCGTGGACACCTGCCAGCAATTGAAAATTTACAAATTATTTGCCCTCTCTTTCTGTCCAAATGCATTTTCAGTCTGTCATTTCGTTACTTGCTCATTCGCTCTATCTCTATCACCCTCTCAGCAGGTTCTCTGTATGTGTGTGTAAGGTCAATGTCGTTTCCCTCCCTCTCTTCATTTCTACAGACTGGACTGCCTCAACCAAAACGCCCGCTCGCCCTTGCCCCGTCCCCCACCACCCCGCATTGCATGTAGTACATATACCAATCGACTTTGACTTTCGGATACATAGGGAACAGTAGCAGGGGTTGCGCCAGGAGGGGAAAAGTCGATGACTCAAAGTATCCCCCCCCCAATCACACTCCGCCCCAGACACCGTTTCTTCATTTCCCCCTCACAAAAGTCTGTTTAATTCTGGGTTTTTTTTTTCTTTTTTGTTTATTGTCTTTGTGTCTGCTTTTAAGTTGCTTCTCGTTTTCTTGGATTAATTTTAAGCAGCAACAAAAATAAAAGAAAAAGAAAAAAAATTGTTGCAAAAATTAGTATGCAACATTTTTTTTATTTTGTTGTTTTATTGCATTTTTTTTTTCGGTCTTGGTCTACGTTTAATTGATGCAGAAATTGCATGTCAGATTGGGCGGCATCATGCAATGCTGATTATATTCCATTTTAGTGGCAAGAAAAACCTGAAAAAAGCGGCCTTAATCAATAAGCCAGTAGACAGTCGCTTTTTTTTGTTTTTGTTATAGTTTGCCGCTCCTCATTATTATTTATGTATATAGGAAAATACAAAGCAAATTAGTTCTATGAAAAGTCAATTAAAAAGGGAATTTTCCAATGTTTAATGAATATAATGAGAGAGCATAGTTTTGCGGCAAGACTATTAACCAAAATGAATCTAAACATAAGTATCCAAAGAATTGATTAATTAGCATTGAATGAGAAACTAAACATTCTCTAGGTTCCCATTTCCCCTTTGGTCAATACAGAAAGGCTAAACTTTTGAGGCGGTGCATTAAAGAAGAAGAAATCACAAAAAAAGTTAACAAACGTTAAGAGAATTGAAGACATTAGCTTAAATTTTGTATAACTTTTAACAAGGAAACACGAAATTACAGGAAAAGAACTAAGAAATTTTGAAGCGAGACTTTGATTAGTCGAAAATCGAGGAACAAATAGATTATCCAACGCTTAACGTAGAAATCTTAATAAATCTTAGCAATAATTTTAAGACTCTGAGATATTATCGACTGGAATTCCACAAAATCTACAATAAGATTCTCAGAAAAGAATTTTGACAAAGAAACGCCAGAAAACGTTTTGAAAATCTAACTAAAAACAAGTTTTACTTTTAATAAGAGATTCACCTTCCTAGATTTAACTTCTTTATATAGAAAATATATTGTAAGCATACATATGTGCATATATAACGATCTCTTAGAAACTGAATAATCAGTTGTAAGTTATTAAGAATTCTTCCTTTTTCCATTCCACGATTGTTTCAATGTCTTTCGATTTATAAGCATATTGTTAAAACTTGGCTTAATTTTCTCTAAAGATTATGTGGAAATTACACATACGTTATAATATTTTCATCATGGCGTGAAAAGCCAGTTGTTTGATGGATAAATAACCATATTTTCTTTAAGTTCGAATTGAAAAACTAAAGTTAAAACATTGAAATCCAAGTGTCTGATATGGAGAACTTCTTTATAAGCCAAATGTTAGAAAAGATGTAAAACAATCTAATTTCTACACTAAGAACATTGATTTCTCGATAACTGCACATGATATGGCTGGATAAAGACTGTGAAATATTGTGGAGAGCCAACGGGGCGTATGAAAACAAACTGAAAGGCAATATTAAATTTCATTGCTCATGCTTTCTAATAAACTCTATGATTAAATGCTATTTTAGCTGGAGAAGAATAAAGTTTCAAAAGAATTTTGATAAACATTTAATATGATTCATAATTTGCGAGAAAAGTTGCCTAAATTGAATATTTGATATAAGTAAAGTGGCAGAGACCTTCACCAGAATTGAGGAAATTGATACATGTATGTATAGAAGAGATTCATTGTTCGTGGACAATTGTTGAAAAGATTATTAATTTCATTGACTTACTAAAATCGATGAGTAATCGTCCATAGCCTTTGCGTTGATATGGCGGCAGAGTCAATATGCAAGAGACATTGTAGAATGAATTCTTTTCCTGCAGAAATGGAATATGCTGAAAGGCAGAAAAAACGAACAAGACTAAGAAGATTATGAAAAGAAATAATGAAAATTCTACAATTAAATATTTAAAAGGAAAATAATACTTATGATTTTTAAAGGAAATCCAATGGAGACAGAGAGAGAGAGAGAGATCGAGAGAAATGAATATATATGCATATAGCAGACAGACCCAGACAATTGGGTGAGAGGTCGGATGGATGGAATACCGACAATAACAACAAAAACAACAATAAATTCATCTGTCGCTGTCGCGTTTTTTCGGCAGTTCAATGACCAGCCAAAATGAAATGAATCGATGCTGTGCAGCAGCCACCAGAAGAGCTCTGTGCGTAAATCTGTAGAGGAAGAGGAGAGAGAAATACCCCATAGAAAGAGACCCAGACACAGAGATAGCAATTGGAACAATAGAGACAGAGAGATAGAAAGATAGAGACTGAGCGATAGAGAGAGAGAATGAAATACGCATTGCATAGTATAGTAAGTATATAGCAAAGTGGGCGAAAGTGGGCGGCAAGGGGGCAAAATTCGTGTACATTGTACGCTTTCATTCTACGTATGTACACACGTATTTCCTCTATTGCACACAGTCATATCACGGTTTGTGAGGGAGGGGGGCCAAAATAACCGAAAATATCTACCAAGAACCGGTTCAAAATGTTGTAATATTTGATTTTATTTTTAATTATACTTAATTGTTTAACTTTTCTATATATTACAATGATCTGTGCCAACATCGTTGGGAAAATTAACAACTACAAGAAAGTTTTTCTAATGAAGTTTCAATTAAGCATTATTCAAGTTCAATGTTGAGGATATATATAGATATATCTAGATGAAGAATGAATGAAGGTTCTTAAAAAGTTTTCGAGAACCTCCACGCCAGACTAACCAGACGTCAACAAGCAAAGATAATGCCTGAAGACGTTCCCAGAGAAGACTTTTCAAAATATTGAGAAGCAGAGAAAATTAATTACCTCGGCAAATGGCTTGAAAGATTTTCTAGAAGATTAAATGGAAAATCTGTCAAAATTAAGCCAAAACTCAAAAAATTGTTTTTTATCTTTACAAGAGGATTCCTTTTTGATTAAAAACTTTAACCATTGTAACAATTGCTACAATATTAACAATTAGAATCAGTTAAACTACTTGATTCAAAACCAAAAAATATGATAATAAAATAGTTCACAAAGTTCTTTAAAAGATAGAAAAAAGGATGGGTATAGGAAATCGTTTCCATAATCCCCGACGGAACGACCTTTCAGTATTGCTTCATCGCGGAGGTTCGAACTTGAGAACAACACAATTTTAGATTTAGTAGGTGTCCACTGAGCCACCGGTCTTATTAGTATCTATCCATATGTTGAACGAGTTGAAGGAAATTTGTTAAAAGTTATCAAAAGACTGGTTAGATTACGACCTATTTGAAATTTAGATTAAACCTTGCAGTTTAGCCGTCTCGAGGTCAAAAAGATGATTATTTCAAAGGAAACACAAAAAGGTGAGCAGGTTGTCTGTATAGCTATTTCAAGAACTACCAAGTTCTATCATCAGCAGACTTTGCTAAAGAACTTGCAATAGCCATACCATGTCTTCAACGCTAGAATTAGTTGGGAATTGCAGCAACTAAAAGAAGCGAAAAAAGTTGGTAAAGCCTACAACACCGAAGACCACCTTTTCGTGCATACCCTTCGGCGTTAATACTTTTAGAAATATATAAATCTAAGTATAGAATGACAGACCTAAAGAACTTCAGATCGTTTAAAAACTGAAGAAGGAAAATATTATAGAAAAGTGGTATATAGCTCGCATAATCCCCAGAAAAGTCTCATCTATATATCCACTTGACTTCTTTAATGGAATTTTATAAGAAAATGTTTACAATTTTACATTTAGTTATGGAAACAAAGATGATTTCTTTTGCCATCTCGAATACATGAGCTTCCAAAAGGTCCAATGCCAAGTTCCCGGTGCAGTTTTTATTATTTGTTTTATGTGGTGATGTTTTTTTTTTTTTTGGTTTTGTTGAAAATGGGTGTGAACCAAAGGAAACAGAGTTTTGGAAATACATTTACTATATGTACACAAATACATCTACAGAGCTCAGTGGTGTTCAGTGAGTTCTCTATTTTTCCTTTGTCTGCCTTGATGTCTGGGAACGCACATAGTCGTCGCCCGGGTCTGGCTCTGGTGGTCGGTCGGTCTATGTTACTGGTTACCCGGAGCAGGCGCACAACATGCCCAGGCAAAGAGGTGCACGACCTCAATCGTGCCAGGCAGGCAGGCAGCCAGCCAGCCAGCATCCTCGTGCCGATTGACGTCTCCCTGCCCCAATACCAAATGTCTGGCTACTGTCTGGCAAATGGCAAAACGTTAAGCAAAGATGTAGAGGGAGGATATGTAGACGATACCATACGACAAAGGATTGCCGAAAATTATCATTTATCAAAAGGGTGAGAGAGAAATAGAGAGAGAGAGACAGACAGAGACAAGAAGGGAGCTGCGAGCAGGGATTAGGCATAGGTATAGGTTGGAGGACATAGTGTAGACGCCCATGTATAAAGGAGAAAACTGGAGTTTGAGCCGAAGCAGCATCCGCCACGACATGCGCAATTTGTAACACAAACCCAGTCTCTGCAAGCGCCCCCTGAATCCAAAGAGAGAGGAGTATCCGGACGAAATCGGAGTCATCATCTATATAGGAGATAGACACAGTTTGGGGGGAGGTCAAGAAACTTCGTGGCAAACGTGGGGAAACATCATCATGTGGCTAGACTCTTGGATATTTACCCAAAACAAAACGAACAAACAACAACAACAACAACGACAACAAAAACATGGTTTCTTGTGCCGCTTTTGGGTATGGTCAAGGAATGCAACAGACACCCATACCTCTCGTCTCGCCTCCTACTTCTTCTTCTTCTTGCCCAGCTCTGTCTGGTTACATATGTAACGTACATGGGCTGTGGCTTTGACTGGAGAATATAAAAGAATCATAAAACTGTAAAATAAAATTATTCAATTTTCTTTTTTGTCTGGCATAGCTAAAAAAAACTTAAAAGGATTCACCAAGAGATGGAGCTGGATATCTATCTAGTCACCACGCAAAACTTTGCCATAATATATGAAGGGATTAGCAGGAAAAATATTAATAATTTCATTGATAAGGCGATTTCAATTTAAACATTGATAGAATAACCGAAACAAAAGTAAATCTTAAGTTATAGACGATTCACATACGAAAAAATCTGAATCTGTAGCAGTTTAGGGATATATATATCACATATATTATACATATATATATCTCAGATTAATAATTGGCATTTTTGTCTGAGATAAACCAAGATGAAACTTAGTTTAGCTGAATCAAACATAACTTAACGTTAAGCAAAATGCAAGAGCAGATTCAGTGGAAGGGTAGAAAGGGCAAGGGATCCAACATTGACCCATTAGATGGAAGATGTTAAGACTCTTGAGGTTAATAAATAATAAATAGGAATTGCTTAGACTCTTCTGTAAACTCACCTTACTGAAATAGCCCACAATATGACAACCATCGACATCGGCCAAGGTCATGATATAGAATAGAAATGGTTCCACATCGTAATACAATGTCTTGTGGTCCAAAAAGAATTTGGCAAGTAAACACAAATGTTGGCAATATTGTTTATATCGTTTGCCATCCACTTGCCACACCTGAAGTTTGCCCTTGCGATAGATTTCATCACCGGGCGGATGTCGCCATACACACTTCTCGGCATGCCGTTTGATTCCCGTCTCCGATTTCTGATATCGCAAACAGAACTCACAGATATACATTTTGGGTAAGCGGGCAGCATCATCGGGATATGGAGATTGATACCAGACCTTCATTTTGTATTTACCCATGCTGATGTATCTGGCAGAAAACATAAAGTAAAATGCTAGTTTATGGATATTTTCCTCGATATATATAAATATCATTTGCTCACTTAATGCCCTTGCCTACGGGCAAATCCTTGAGCTCATCTTCTATGCGCTCCGATGCCTGAGCTTGGGCCTCACGAAATAGTTGTAAATCATAATCGGGGACAAGGCCCATTAAATTCGGTTCACGATCCTCATCCGTGCAGTCTTTTTCCAATTTGACCTAGGATGGGGAAGAGGGAGAGCATAAGTAAAATGCGTCTGAGGTAGTCTATGGAATCTTACCTTATCATTAAATAAATGGTTATGGGCAGGACGAAAGTTGGCCCTCGATTCACGTATTTTGGCTAGAAATTCTTTTTGTTCTGGTGTCAGGGATTTGTGTTGATTCATGGACTGATTCCCACCGGGAGCGGTCACTATGTTGATGGGCATCTTGAGACGTTGCTCTTGGCGCAGTTTTCGTTCGTTGGCCCGCTCTTTGCATTCGGAGGCAGACATATTGTGAAAGATGGGACAGGCTTCGGGTAGAAAATGACGATCCAAATGACCACTTAAATGACCTGATGAATCACATCCCTCGATGGGACACTTTTTCTCCAACTGTGAGGCAGAGGAGGATGGTGGATGGGGTATTATTGGAGAGACAATTGGTGGCTTATAAACTGATCCGATCGTTCCAATTTCCTTTTTCACTTTAGTCTTTTTGCCAAGCAGAGGTTTGCTCTGCTCCTCATCATCATCGAGATCCATGTCGGATTCGGTGTCGGTCTCCGGCTTTTGTGCCGGCTGCTTTTGTTGCTGTTGTTGCTTGGTACGCCGCATACTCAGGGATCGGGTTAGCTTACGCATGGGATTAGCTTTGTCGCGGCGCTCCTCCTCACTGTCCTTGGACTGTTTGGCCTGGGCAACGGGTCGCTTGCCCTTGGCATTCTTAGGCGGTTGGGAGCTGTAGGAATTTGTCGAATCACTGCCCTCCGACTCACTGGCCGAAGTGGAATCATCGTCGTTGGAGTTGCTGGCACTTTCGGTATCCTCGCTACCATCGCTGCTTGCTGCAGCAGCAGCGGCAGCAGCTCGTGAAGCAGCAGCAGTTCCATTTTTACTCTTTTGCTGCTGCTGCCTCAATTGTTTGGCTCTCACGGCCGATGCCGTGCTGGCCATTTTCAAAGGCACTTTGCGTCCGTTTTTCATTTCCTTGGAGTCATCGGTGCTATTCGAAGACGAGGAGAGCGATGGCCGTTTGCTGGTGCCATTGCCCATAGCCGCTCGCTTGACTGGTGCCCCCTTCGGGCCACTTGGAGCATTGGGTTTCCTTCTTGCCGCTGTTGCTGCTGCCGTTGTTCCTGTTCCCCTTGCATTTTTTTTGGCCGCTGGCGGCATAGCCTCCTCGTCATCCTCATCTTGGTCATCGTCGCTGGTTAATCTCTTATTGGCAGTTTTAGTTGATTTCTCATTCTCTGGAGCTTTACGACGTCCAGCTCCTCCTGGTCCTGTTACAGAGGCTGATGTGCCTCCTCCTGCTCCGGTCCCAGTGCCCCCGCTGCCTGTTGGGGGCTTCTCGTCGGGGGTGGCACTGCTAGAGTCTGTGTCGGATGAACTGCCTGTGTCGGAACATGAGGATGACCCACTTGTTGTGGAACTGCCTGATTCGGAGCTGCTGCTAGCCGACTGCATGGCCATTCCCGCTTTTACTCCAGCAAAATAATATTGAGAAAATCTGTGTTTTTTTTTATTTGTTTTTGTTACTAGAGATGGCACTTTAATGGTGATGGGCAATGGCGCAGCAATCGATAATTGAGTTTGGCACAGTGGTTAAAAGGTTTACTCTTTGTATTTAGTGAAAAATGTTTTTAGATACGGCGAAATTTCATTTAGAGACTTCAATAAACAAAGAAAACCGCAAATTATCTAATATCAGGTGGTGGGCGTATAATTTATAAAATAATTGCACATATAAGAAATTCTTTTATAGTGCATTATTAATTTTCGATTGGTTAGTTCTAAGGGCCCTGCTGGTTAGTCGTCCCATCGATATATCGATAAGTCAGCTGGCCTTTCCCATGTATTCCAACACTGTCATTCGGCATAAACAAAACGACCAAAGCGAAGCAGTAAACTTTATTTTATTTGAAAATTGAAAATATTATGTATAACGCCGACTGCATACCCATCAAGGACATAAAGCCGGGCCTGAAAAACATCAATGTGATATTCATTGTACTGGAAGTGGGTGTGGCCACAGTAACCAAAGAGAATCGTGAAGTCCGCAATTTTAAGGTTGGAGATCCCACAGCTTGCATCAATGTATCAATTTGGGATGAGCCTGGGAAACTAATTAATCCTGGCGATATTATACGTATGTCAAAGGGATACGCCTCCATATGGCGCCACTGCCTAACTCTGTATTCGGGCAAGAATGGTGAAGTCAACAAAATTGGCGAGTTCTGCATGATCTTTAACGAGTCCATTAACATGAGTGAACCCAAAAGGGAGCAGACACAGCAGCAACAGTCCGCCTCCCAGGCGGTATCCACAGCTGTGGGAGCAGCTGGCAACGCGGGAGCAAAAACTGCTGGAGCAGGCGTGGGTACTGGACAAACGACAGCTCCTGCCCAGTCGGCGGTGTCCACTGCAGCTGCCACTGCCGCTGCTCCGGCCACCACCGCACCACCTGTTAAGCAGGGTGGACGTGGCGGACGTGGCGGAGGTGGCCGCGGTGGCTCTATGAAAGCAGATCGCCGTTAGATTTAAATTCGAATTCAAACTATTTTTAAGAATAAAAAATGAGACGCTTTTTTTATGGAAATTATGTGAACATTTTTATTATTGCATATTGCTTTTCTTTTGAGTTATAATGGTTAGCCAGAGATTTTTGTAAAACATTTCATTTTGATATAAAGTCGAAAAGTCGATGTTCATTTTCATGGAATTCGCTTAAAGCTTCACACAAAATCGAATCGCGGATTCTGTTGCCTTAGACCTTCTTCTTCTTCTCGTAGTAGGCCTGAACGGCTTTCAGCAGCCATCCAACCTCCTCGACTGTCTTGATCTGGTAGTTGGCATAGGTCTTCAATGTGGGCAGCTCCGAGACACGGAAAGTTTTGCCAATGCCATGCAGTACCTTGATGGCATCTTCATCGGTGGTGTCATCGCCCACATAGATGATTTTCAGGTTCTTTGCCCAATCGGCATCGAATTGTTTCTCCAAAATCATTTTGGCACCCTCACCTGGAATAAACGAGAATGATATTTAATCTATTAGTGGAATTTGTTTAAATTTTTAAACGATTTTCATTATTTTCTACTTCAATAAAGTTCGTCACACAGATCTAATCCAATTTTTCGTATAACCAATTAAAATGTTCGAAGTTTTCTTTTAAGATGTCGTTATATTCCTTGGGAGTTACAAATTTAACTTTATGACATTATTACGAATCTTTTAGAATTACTTTTCTAGTCTTAAAACGTTTAGATAATTTTTAAATAGACTTTTCAAATCCTTAAACTCATATTATTTTGGACACAAAACAATTTTATATTCTAAAATTAAATAATGAAAATTTTCTAAATTTATTTTCTAACTTTTGAATTTTTTTTTAAATTTGGTTTACTTAACATTAGATAAGATTTGAACATCTTTGAAATTGCTTCAAAATTGTTGTCTTTTAATGAATTCTTATTGAATTTTCTAATAAGTGGCATAGATATCAAACTGAAGATTTCCATAAATCTAATGTGAATATAACAAAATAAATATTTCAACAAAATTTTAATTAAAGGCGATCTGCACTATCCTCATCAGAAGGCAAATCGAAGCACAAGATTATAATTTATAAATAAATAGAGCAGAGTTTTGTAATTATTTTCGAATTGCCATTTATAAAAATGCTTTCCAATAACCAAATTGAAAAAAATTACCAAAATTTGCACTATTTTATTGTTATAGTTAGTTGCAAATTCTGTTAATTTGTTTCATTTTGGTAATTGTAAAAATTTTTCATAAATATCAACCGAATCGTTTTATTTTTATAGTTAGAAAATTACAATGGTGGGCACAAATTTAGGACATTTTAGGTTTTCGGAGTTAAGTTACGATTTGTTCGAGTAACTCAATAATTATTTGAGTTATTTGTTGGCTATCGTATTTAGATTTCGATCCGTAAATCTGATCATCTCAGCTTTCGTCGTTTTTTCTACAGATGCATTTAAACCAAGGCTCTTTTGGCTCCCGTGGCTCTTTTCCGGCAGAGGCTGGGCAGAGAAATAGTGGCGAGTAGACGCATACAAAAACTTGTGTGTCTCGAGTTTTATGACGGATCATAAAAGACCTTTTTTCGGGTCAATCGATGGTCGTCAGGAAAAAAAATCGTTTCTTGATAGAAGGTCGCACCCAAAGCCCCGTTTTTTCGACTAGACAAATGTTTAGTATGTTGTTTCCCAAATCTTTAATATTATAGATACAATATTGGACCCTTTGGGGAAATCGTTGACCTCCCAAAAATGTAGCTCCAGATCTCGTTTTAATAACAATTAAAATTTTGATTTTTCTATGTAAATTTTTGGAAATTTTGGCTTTGTCGACTTATTGACACTAATTTACTACTCTAACTACGATTGCATGTTAATCGAATTACCTCTCGAATGTTATATTTATACCCTTGCAGAGGGTATTATATAAATTGGTGAGATGTTTGTAACGCACAGAAGGAGACGTTTCCGACCCCATAAAGTATATTTTTCATTAAAATCGGATATAAATTAGATAGTTTGGACTTGACAAAGATCCTTTAGTCAAAATACTCTGGACACCAATTCGGCGGCTCTTTAAGAACTTGAAATATTCTTGAACTCTATTTTTCATAGTTTTTCATTTGCATATGGAAATTTAAAGACTGACTAAAATTTTCCATGCTTTTTTCTTTCCAACTTGAAATATAAATACTTGAACTTAAAATTTCCGTAGTCTTCATTTGTTTTTTTAGGATTCTTCTGTATAGTAAGATACATTATACATTTGTATCGCCTGCAGCGCTTCAAAAACATTTGAGAAACCAACAAATTTTCAGTTTCTATATATTGATATATATATAAATATATATATCTAGAATAGATGGTTTTTTGTTTTTGTGTATGCTAACGTTCCCCCCATTGATTATTTTTAGTTGCCTGCGTGGGCGTCATCATAATTTTGCTCAAGTAAATGTTTTGAAAAACGAAATTGAAATCGCTTTTCAGGTCTCTGTACACAGAGAGATAGAGGGAGAGACAGAGACAGAGTGGGTTAGTTGGGATCGCACATTTATCTAATAATGAGTGTGGTATTCCGTATACATACATATGTATGTATGTATGTAAGTAAGTATCTATCATTGTGAGACAAGGCATTTGTTTCTTTTTGGATTAGTTTAATTATTATGTTTCTGGTTTTTGGTTTATTTCACATGCCTTTTCATCCTCTTCACCATTTTCGACTATTAACGCTACATTTTTGTTTAATTGGTGACGCAGACTTGCATCTTGAATTTTCCCTGCTGTTTTTCACTAGATTTTCAGACGGCACCAACAATTCTTCAGTTTATGCTCTCTTTCCTTTTCCCGATTTTTATTTTCTTTTCTATTTTTTTTCCCCTCCCCTACAGCCAAATCGTTTTTCTCAAAATAAGCAAAAAATTTATTGCCTTTTTGGAGGCGTTCATAATCATAATTAATATAAATTTTCACGCATTTGTTGTTGGATTTGTTCAGTTGAGAAATTATATGTCCACCATGGCTCATTGGTCAGTCAAGCAATTTGATTGAAAGGGGAATCGGTGGACGGAGGTGCGACGTATGAAACTCATGCCATAATTATCTCTATATATATGACTGACATTTATGGGCCAGAGGGGTCTGTGGGGGCACACAGACGATCGGTCATAAATCTCCAGCCAAAAAGCAGAAATAGCCAAAAGAAAAAATCTTATGGCCGAAAAGTATTGAAGAGGTAGTAAAAATTTTGTGGCATTTCGTCTCGCATTTTTTTTTAATAAATTGAATTGGATTGTGGTTCCCCATATGTTCATTTATGGCATTTTTGATAGAGCTGAGACATTTTACTTCTTATGGCTACTTTCATTCATTATAGATAAGTGGACAAGATCGAGAAAATGTCACGAGTCAATATTCACATATTGACTTGGTTTAGTCACCAAATTAATTAAAACTATTGGACGGAACTCCAATTCGAAAATTAAGATCTTTTGGCTAAAAAGTTTTGTAATTTCAGCTATTGGCAGTTTTTCAGTTTGCGGTGGGTTTTGACTATTTAGAAGACCAACTTGATGATGGTAAAAAAGTCGACAATTATTTGAGACATCGATAATTGTTGAGACGTCTTCGGACTTGTTTCCGGATCCGTCTTCAATTTGTTAACTCAATTTCTTTGTTTTATATGTTTATATGTACGAAACGGATACTTTTAGGTTCCTTAACAAAATTTAGCCTACCATACTACGATCTTTTAGGACACTTATTCGAATCGTGCTCTTCTATCTCATGACAATTCGACTGGGCCGAGTTGCCCCACGAAGTCAAATCGTCACAGCATTTTCAGATCACAAATCTATGCATATCTACTTGGGTGAATTCTAGATAAACAGAATAGAATCTACCTAGATCTATCTCTATTTTAATAAAGAGTTTATATTTATTATAAATTTTATGATATAAATTTGTTTACACAAAGATATACGAAGAGAAAGATGTCTTGAAATGGGGAAAAGATGGAATTGAGTCCTATTCAAAAGCGCTTCGAGCAAATGGGGAAAATTTTTTAAACCGGTTTCATTTCATAATTTAAGAAAGTTATTTTTCTGAAGCAATTCGGCTTAAAGGTCATAAATTGGATCGGGCAATCGGAGGGAATATAAAAATTTATCATAACTTAAATTTCTGTTTTGGGAGAGGAAATTTTCCTCATTATCCCTCTGAGGGCGGTTCCTCGATTTCCCTGATTACTAAATATTTTCTCTACAATGTATAAACTTTTATTTAATCTGCTTTAATTGATCGATCAAATCAAACTAAAAACGTCTAAATAAATTAAGTATATTAAGTAATAAAATCCATTTTCATTCTATAAACATTTTAATAAGTATATAGCTAAGCATTTACGATTGAGGTATATCTTTTTAGGTAGTTCAAAGTGAATCTGTAATATTTTGATTTCTTTCGAATATTCAAAGATATTTGCAATAAATTTGTGTTTTGTGTCTGCCTATATATAGAAACGATATTGTTTGAGGATTAGTTTATTAACGATTTGTATAATTGATCAAAATTCTCTGAGAATGATTCAGAACCTGCAAAATTATTGATTTGTTTAACGATTAGTCTTAAAACACTTTAAAGATGCTGTCATTAGATCAAAAAGATTCGTTATATTTATATTTCGATTCAATATACATGTCGAAAAGTCTTTTGAAGTGTTGGCTCGATTTGAGAAAAGAGAAACGTCATTATATTGAATTCGCTTCGCTTTCAATTTTCTTTGAAAGGCTCCATTCATATAATCGAGTTGTCGACGTAAAATTACAAAATCTCTGACATATTAACAAATGTGTTTGTTTTTCGTAGAAACAAAAAATTGTCCTAGACAAATCCTAAAGATAAATCAAATGTTTATTTTTTTTTCAAACGAAAGCGAAAACTGTCTTTCTTTTTGAGAAATTACAGAAATTTGTTAATTATTCATAAAAGAATCAAGGGAGAAATATCTTGAAATGTGCAAACACAAATACATGTACATATATATACATATATATGTGTATGTGCTTGGATGTTGATATAGTTTATGTATATATAGATGGATTTATATATCTATAGACCAGGCGTGCTTTTCGAAAGCAAAATATATGTATATAATATATATACATTTTTTCTTTTTGGTAGACATAATGTGAATATTTTTTGCTTTCAGACAATTTTCTAAATTTTTTTTCGCCCACATGTCGAACTATATAGAAAAAAAAAATGAATGTATATTAATAATTAAATCATCGAAGCATTGCAAAAGACAAAAAATCGAATTGTTTCGAACAGGTGCCGGGACCGATAGAGAAATTTCGAAATAGATATATTTGGACAGACGCAAAACGGATGGCAACAAATGTTGAAAAAGTTAAAAAAAAAAAAAAAAATGAAATGTATTTTGAGAAATTAATTTGATAAATATTTTTCTCATAAGCCAGACGAACAAATATATCAATTAATCAGCATCACTTAATAATTGCAAAGTTTTGGTAGTTTGGTAATTTCAAAAATTTAATCTCACCTTTGTCCCAGTTGACGCGTGGCTTGCCCTCCAGGGCATAGGGAGTCTCAATCAATTGGAAACCATGAGCCTGAATCAAACCCTTGGCCTCGGCAATCAGTTTGGCCTTCAGTTTATCGGTAACACCCTTATAATGATAGGTAACTGAGATTTTCTTATCCTCAACCCAGGCGCCAGAGCAGACAACCTAAAAAATAATTTATAAAAGAAATTCTCAGAAATCGTTTAAGGGGAAATTGCTTTTCTTTTTTGGTTGCTTACCTTCTCTTTCAGCTCGGATACCAATTTGTTGTGCTTTTCAAGCAATTCTTCGGGCATTTCAATTTTGAATTTCTTTCCCGAGGGATATTCAACTTCCAGACCATGATTACCGGCATAGGTAACATTGGGGAATTTCAAATGATTTTTGATTTCACTCAATTCACGGCCAGAGAAGACAACCATGAAGATTTTGTCATTGGCAGCCAATTTCTTGATATTGATTTCCGTATCCTTTGGCATTACGGACAACTCCTCGGTAAGGGGAGCCAATGTGCCATCGTAATCGAGCAGCAGAGCCACCTGATCCGTATCGGGAGTTATGAAACTAAGTGGGGAAAATGGGATAAATTTGTAATGTTGTTTTGTCCTTTAATCCTTTATCACTTGTAGCACTTGTACATACCCTTCTAGGGCCTTGACATAGTCCTCTTCCTTTCTCAAAAGTGGCGCCTTCTTTTGCTCAGCCATTATATATATTATATGTATATACCTTTTACTTTTTCTATTTGACTTTTTATATTGTATCTACCGGAAACACTGTGCGCCGTGCTGGACGTACCTCGACCGACTTAATACTAATGCTTGAGAAATTAAATTTTCTTCTGGCTGCCTACTCGATCGTCTGGCATATATTTTGGTTACATACATACATATGTATATCTTTTGCTCTTGTGTTTTCGTTTCTCTTGTTTCGATTGGCCTGGCAACTCTGGCAATTCTCCTTCTCCTCCTTCTCTTCTCGCCATTATCTTGTAGATCTTGGCCAAGTAATGCCTCACAATATTTATGAGGCATATGCTTATAAAAGAAACATACACATTCTATAATGGATCGTTATATATAGACATTGTGTATGTATATAGTCTATATCTAAATGAATATATATCTGAACGAACGAACAAACTGGTGGTTGCACCTTTGTTTGAGGTCGTTTCTGTTTTGGAAATCATTGGCTTTTTCGTTGTGACACACTTGAAGAATATATATGGTCGAAAGAATAAAACAAATCATATAAATATAATTTTTTTTGTTTATTTGCATTGTGCATTGCTCTGAGAAATCTGTATATACTGGCAGTAACTCTTGAAAGATCGAGCAAGTGTAACTTATGGCTTATATAGACAGAAATCATTGGGTAACACTTCTCGGTCTGTTTACCTTGTTGATTTGGCAGGTGGTAAAAAATGTTGAGATCGTTTATGCCACTATATAGTCATTAGCTTCTTTCGCAAGCCCACAGGGAGTCTTTAAATTGTCTTTTAGGTTCTTCAAAGAATTTGCTTAAAGTCAGAGCAAATACTTTCTAAAGAACGTTAGTTTCATCTACTAGAACCGTTTTGGCTGGATTCGTTTAAAAGTGAATATTACTTGAATTCGGTCTTTGGTAACCAAATCGGATTACTATTATATAAATTATATAAATTTAAATAAAAATTAAATAAAATGAATAAAAATGTATAAAATCTGCATTTAAGATGATCAATATTCAAGTAATTTATCCGTTAAATGCAATAGTTTGTGGCATGTGGCTCCTTCTTGTTGACCTCCAGGATCTCCACCACAAAAGAACCTTATAACGATAAGGCGATGACGTAATTTTAGATCATATAAAAGAATGTATCAAAAATAAAAATGCCTTTCGATTAATTAAAGCACTAAGCGATTAATGGCTCAAATAATCTCTAAATGCAACATTCTTGGACCCACATTTAGATGAAGTAAGTAAGTCGTCTCGCCGACTTAGGTATACCATACACCAGTAAAACAAATATTTCAAATTTGTAATAACAAATGTATTTTGCCTATTTCAAAAAAATTCTGTTCACATGCTTTTTACAAGCATATCTTAGTATCTCGCTCACTCATGCATGTGAGCACCTTAGCGCCCTCACCCACAACGGCCAACTCCGGCCTTATGGAAAAACGTTTATATGCATAACTTGGCTATTTTTTGTCCGATTTTGATCAAATTTGGTATTTTGCTGGGTATTAGTATCAAATTCAAGTGTGCCAAATTTGATCCCACAAGGTAAAAAATTACGGGAGATAATCGAGTTTTTCAAATTTTGGGGGCGGAAAGGGGCGTGGCAAAATCTTTATACATACAAAATGTGCGCATTAACTAAGCAAATATACATACCAAATACGGTGTCTCTAGCTACAATAGTTTTTGAAATAAACGTTTTTTTTGAATTGCGGGGGCGGAAAGGGGCGTGGCAAAATCTTTATAATTACAAAATGAGCGCATTTACTAAGCAAATATACATACCAAATATGGTGTCTCTAGCTGCAATAGTTTTTGAGATAAACGTTTTTTTTGAATTGCGGGGGCGGAAAGGGGCGTGGCAAAAATTTGAAACAAACTCGATCACTCTACATACCACACGAGCCTACATTTCAAATTTGGTGGCTCTATCTCTTATAGTCTCCGAGAACTAGGCGTTCATACGGACGGACAGACGGACAGACGGACGGACGGACGGACAGACGGACATGGCTAGATCGACTCGGCTGTTGATACTGATCAAGAATATATATACTTTATGGGGTCGGAAAAGCTTCCTTCTGCCTGTTACATACATTTTGGCGACTTTAATATACCATTTCACCCTATGGGTGTATGGTATAAAAAGTATAGATTTTCAAAATCCTACCATATCAGTTCCAGGGGAAAAAAAACGAAATAGCTAAACTACCAGAAGCAAATGAACTGGCGAAGTTTAATCTCTTGTCTAGTAAAAGACCAATGGAAACCTCTTAAACTCGGAACTATCTCAACATTTTATTCATTCATAAATAGTGCGGTCCCAGTTTATTAGGCATCTAAACAACGAGAAGCCGGTTTCATATTTAAGGCCAAAGTTGATAGTGCTTGTAAAATGTACATGATTAGGTTGATATTTTACAATACTGATAGCTATAATAATAGTTCATAATTTGCTTAATTTCATATTTGCTTCACAGATAACTGTTTGAAAATTAAAAAACGGGAACAAATTTGAAAAAAGAAACAGAAAGTTGTATACCCTTGCAAGTTTTTTTGTTACTCTTAGATTACCTATAGCCGTCAAAGTAGAAAGCGTTTTGCATAAAAATCCAACGATCTTAGTCGACCGGGGCGGTAGACAATTTTGACGCCTGAGTTGGGATAATTTTATAAGCTAACAATTTTATGGAATATTGAAAAGAGTTTTTTGAAATTCAAAATATGCATGCACCCATAGGGTTAAATTAACCATTAAGAACGATGCAAATATAAATATATATTTAAATGTCAATTAATGTCAAACGAAGGGCAAAGCATTAAAACATACAAAAATTAATTAAAAAAAAAAAAAACAATTAAAGCGTTTTTTTAACATTCTAGGCACCTCTCCCTGGTCAACACTAATTTTGGAAAATTTCAGTTTCATTTGACAGCACTAAAGTATGTAAATTAAATCTTTCAACACTTGCACATAAAATACGTTTCCAACACTGCGTTTACGGCTATAAAAAGGCAAGCATACAGCTCCTTCAATCAGTCAAGCATTCGACTCCCATTGAAATTCATAAACTATTTTTCCTTATTTGAATTACTCCCTACTTTTACTTTTTAAAGCGTTTTAAACATTACCTCAATTACCTTAATCAGTCCTCATTATGGCATTATTCAGTCAAGCACTTGACACAAAATAACAAATAACCAATATTCCTTATTTTAATAACTTTGCTTTTTTAACGTTTTAAACATTATCCTCACCTAAAACTTAACTTTTATGTGAGATTGTCTTAGCTGTTTGTAATGTACACAACGCGGAATGAATCCAGTTAATGTACATCTCCTCTTAGTCAAAGAATCTTCTTTGATCCAATAGGAAGTCAGTTTCGGCCTATATATTTTGTGTCTCTCACAGTTCCTATTCATGCCCTTACTTGACTGAATCATTATGGCATTGTTCAGTCAAGCACTTGACACAACAAAAAACCAATATTCCTTATTTTAATAACTTTGCTTTTTTAACGTTTTAAACATTGTCCTCACCTAAAACTTAACTTTTATGAGTGCAGCCAAATAGTGATCAGAATCTTTTGTTACCAGGGGGCAGATGTCATAGACTATCTCATTGACTGCCATCGTTTGGACACCGCTCCTCACGTCGAACATCATGCAATATTAGCTCTTTCTTATCCTGAAGATAGCCAGCGATAAGGGTATTATTTTCAACAGCCATCTGGGCGGGACGTGTTATAACTGGCGTCGCTTTGGAGCCATACACCGATGTCTTTATTATAATTACGGGCGTATTACGTAGATCTCCTTCGAAATACGTAGATCTACGTACAGATACGTACACTTGGCATCGCTGATTATGGCTCTCGCTGCTGAATTGAAATTGAATTGAAGGAAAGATGCCAACTTAGTACGTTTTTTCAAAGCCAAAAAAACTTTGCTTTTTTCCATTTCTATCAGGTTGGCAGGTTCAGTTATAGTTGATTTGGGCAAAAGCGCCATGTGTTTAATTATTGAATGAATACAACCATTTTCAGCGATCACTTAAATGCAGCTCTATGCAAAAATTATTAAAGTTTATTTCAGCAAAGTTTTATTTTATATCAATGTCGCAACAACTGCAATATTATCCAAATGTTGAAGGAAAAGCTGAGAGATTTTAAAAGTTTAGATTATTAATGGCGTCTTAGCCTTAAAGCAACAATTGACAATTTTTTTTGTAGCGTTACTGTACTAGAGATGAGATTTTCTTATTTGCAGATTATTTCACACAGAAATCGCTTTGTTTTCGCATACAAATCAGAGAAATATCAAAACGATCATGTTTTTTGATTAAGAACATAGGACTTACCCAACCGTCCGGTCCGTCGAAGGCCTTCGTCATCCGCTGGATGATGCTTAGGAATAAAATGTTATATTAAATCATTCTCGATTGGCGCCATACAGGCGGTCTGAGGGACTCTTAGTCCGCAATGACTAAACATTCTTTGTCTCTATAAGTCATCACGGTGTGCAGCTCTCAAGCCCACAGTGTTTCAGAAAAATCTTTTGCAAATTTTCGGAATTCAATTAAAAAGTTCCTTGCTCAGGTTTCCAACGTTCAAATTAATTGTACCTAAGTTTTCAAAAGCACTTATTAGACACTTCCAAAGACTTAAATATCTGCAAAAAAATAACGATAACCAGATTCATAAAACGCTACAATAATTGTTGTCCTAGATGGTCCAGATTTTTGATTCAGGTCTTGGACGTCTCGACAGAACGGATGTTCGTCAGTAAAGATTGAACTAGAGCTGTGCGAAACATCGATGTAGTATCGATACATCGATGCTTCTCCTTTCGTAATAAACATCGATTTTTTCTTTCCGATGTTCGATGTTTTTGTTAGCTTTTCCATCACTGAAAAAAGATCGCATCAAGTAAAGCATTTCAAGATGGCTGCAAAAAATGTTTTCGTGTTGGAGCAACTTCGACTGAAACCGAACGTATGTTAAGTAAGGCTGGAATCATAGTAAACGAGAAAAGAAGTTCGCTTAAGTTTAAACATGTTGACATGCTTCTTTTTATACATTGTCACAAGTGGATTTAAAAAAGATTGAATTATATTTTATAGTATGGATTTCGTTTGAAAAAAAATTAAATTTCTGTTTTATAGTTTTATGTTTGGAAAAAGGATGTTATTTTTTATAAAGATTTATATATATATATATATATATATATATGTATATATATATATTACATTACATTACTTCAATGTAGTATCGATACATCAATGTTTTTTCCTGAAAAACATCGAAACATCGATCTGGCCAAACATCGATGTTTCAACAGCTCTAGATTGAACCACTTCGCTAGGGTTGCACTGCAGACCTATCGAACTTCTAAGCTCGCACGATTATTTTTATCGAAGCATTTCCATATACTGAAATTCAAACTAGCGCCACAAAATTAAAAAAAAAAAACCATAACGATAGAAACTGGGAAATACATGTTGTGGTTTTTAGTCTATAGAAATTTTCATTTGTATTTTAAAACCTTTGATTCTTTTCTTTTATAAATTTTCACTAGTCAGATTATAAAGACGCTTAAGATAAATTTGTTAAATTATGATAAATATGATCTATGTGTAAGCTCGAGCCACCCATTGAAGAAGATCCGTCATCACATCTTGTTTAGGCAGGCGGAAATCAGCAAATGTCTGAATTTGAGCATCGGCGGCAATGCGAAAAGATCGACCCAGTCCCTTAAGAACCTACGAAAAAAATCCATAAATTTTTAAAATAATTGAAAAGTTGAATCCCTTCATTAATTTACCCTCATGGCGTCTTCATCGGTGGTGTCATCGCCAGCGAAAACAGCTTTCACATCCTTGGCCCAATTTTCGCCGAATTTTTGTTTTAGTATATACATGGCAGCCTCTCCCTTATTCCAATTGACTGGTGGTTTAGCCTCGATGGCCTCATGGGCCTGATTTGGACGAAAGCCAAATCTTTGACAAATTTCAGTGGCCTGTGCCTTTAAGCCATCCTTAAGTTCTACTGGTGTGTCTCTGTAGTGATAGGTTAGCGATACTCGCTTGTCCTCCACCCAAGCGCCATTCTTTTCCACCTTCTCCTTGAGTTCCTTCACCATGGCAATGTAATTCTTTTGTATATCGCTGGGCAGTTCGTAATCGTGACGCGAACCATCTGGATACTCAATCTCTAGACCATGATTACCCGCATAGGTAATGCCATCGATATTGACCATTTTTTGTACATCTTTCAAACCACGTCCCGATATGACAGCCATAAATATTTGCGGATGTTTTGCTATTTTATGAAGTATCTGTTCCAATTCATCGGGCATTTTGGTTTTCGATGGATTATCAGCTATGGGAGCTAAAGTGCCATCATAATCGAGGAGTATGGCCAACTTTGATTGATTATCCAAATAGCTAAGAATGGAAAATAATGATTAGAAGCCTTTGGGATTTTATTTTAATGGGATGTAATATAGTTGCTCGTTCCAAGAAAGCTTTCTTTTCATCGTATCTTTATCATAGATGTAGGATCATTCAGGCGACAAAGCAACATTATCATCTTGTCATGATCAAAAATATTTATTAGTTATAAGGTTGGAAATGTTTATTATATGACAGATTATACCACATTCGGAAGGGTATAGAAATTAAGTAAAGCTTATTAAAAACTTGTCATAAAAAAAGTATTTTATCAGTAAGCTTAATCAAAAATGTCATTATTTTAGACATTGAATTCTAATCATTTCGCCCCTTTCTCAGAACGCTCCTGCATTTATATTTCAGTCTAATCCATCTTATCAGTATTTGATTTTTAGCATTACATTCACGACACTCCACAAGGTCAATTAGTGAAATGAATAACAAAAAAAGTAGCTATAAAACTGATGATGATTCAACACTCGAACGTTACTTACCCAGGTAAATTCTGTTCAAACTCCTCCAAACTTCTGATAACAGGGGCAATACGTTTCTCTGGCATGTTTCAATTGAGTTAAGACAACGGCTTGGAATTGATATTTTTTTTTTTATTATTTAAATGAATGCGAGCTCTGTAAGAAATAATTGTAGACAACTTGCTCAGTCAATGTTCCATTTGAAACTGTGTGAGTTTTGTGCGGCTGGTCGCGTTTTTAAGCGACCTCTCGATGATAGTTTCGGAGAGAAAATGCTGATAACAGCAGATAGATCGCATGCTCCGAACAAATCTCTCTTTCCCTTGCTCTAGGCTGGATTCTCTTACCCACACAGACACACACTTTCCACTTGTTTGCCTATAACAATAATCAGTAGGCTCTGTGATCGATGCGTGGCCAAGACACTTTGCCAGAACGTTATGACTTGATTCTGGCCGGAGCAATGCAGTTTTATATGTTTAATTTTCTCGGCGATTTTATTGTTTTGGGCGAACGAACAAAGGCATAAATGGAGGAATGCATTATAAGTATCATGCATTGCCTTCGTGGCTTTTGCGTGCATTGCCATTATGCCTTATAGATGTACGATTTATATATGTACATATATACAAATATAGATATCGACATAAACAACGGCGACCTTAGACGAAGGCTTCCTCAGTTCAGAGGAACAAACAGTGTTCCCTAATTAAGCATTGATAATGCCCACAATCTTCTTAGGGTCCTGGTTTTTTTTTGTGCTCATGCTAATCCCTTTGACGTGACGATAAGCGTGTTGCCGCCACGGGACACTGGCCTAAGGCAGGGGGGCAGCTCGTGTCAGTAGCAATTTTCGGGGGCACAAATATTTTGTTACATGCCATGGCATTGATTAACAATGACAACAGCAACAATGACGAGATGGTTCTAAATTTAGTCACAGCATGGCATAACAAAAGCAAAGCAAATCCGTTGACCACTCAGTAATACGGGGTTAGACTAGACAAGGTTAAGTGGTCCTGAGTCCTTCGAAGGACTAAATGACTAACTATGTAACGGGGTTAAGCCTCTCTCTATCTCTTTCTTCTTGGAAAAACAGTTAAATACGTTTGTTTTGCATTTAAATTAATTCATTTGCAAAATGTTCTCTTTTGTCAATAATTATAAAAAGTTTTATTTATTTCAATTTTAATGTTTATATATAAATCTAATATTTAGATATTTAAGTACTTTTTTATAACTTCACTAAATGCGTTTGCATAATTTGTTTACTTTTCTCATTTATTTGAAATTTTTCATTTATAAGTACTTGTACTTTGTCTTTAATTAGCAATACGTTAAATTCTATAAATATAATCAAGGTTAGTTTATGCAAAGAATGAATTCGGAATGAATGAATTCAGAACTATATAATTGCGACAGATTTCCAAAAATGGTTTATGAATATTATGCAAAGATAATATTTCAAAAATAATAAAGTTAATTCACTTAATAAAAGTAGTTTTTCCCAAATTTGTTGATTGCTTGATGAATAAATTTATCCTAAACTCCTTGGAAAGTCATAGATTATTCTTTCGTTTAGCAACATGTTATAAGAGAACCTGATCAAGAGATATGATAAAAAGATCGACCTTTCTTTTTGTTATCATATTCAGTATCAAAAATGTATCCACTCACATTAATTTCCAAAAATTTTCATATTTCTTAAAGCGATATCATGTATCATTGAGTTCACATTGCCAAATCTTATCGCAAGGGGTTCCCTCATTGGAACTGACTAACTGAGAAACCAAAGTCGATATCACGATCCAATTAACTGCCCAAATGTGTTTGGCATGCCTTGACCGCATGTCTGACCAGTTTCCGGACACATGTGCGAGTCAAAGAGAGAATCGGGGTATTAGATAAGAGATGGAAAGAGTCAACCAAAAATTATCTGAAAGTCAACAAGCTTTGCTTACTCTCTTTCCCCCCCTCCAAAAAAAAAAAATTAACTCTAATCGATTCGGTTGACCAGCTGTCTAAATCTCTGCTAATTAAAACATGAGATTTATTTTCACGTTGTAAACAAGTCTAGCTAAGAGCTGTGAGGTGTGAGGTTTGAGGGTCTGGGACCTCTGCTGACTGATGATCAACAAAATATTGACATAATTTTTGTTTGTCATCAAACCTATTGAAAATGCATTGCAATTTGTTGACAACGAAATTTTTGTGTTCAAAAATCACTGCACACTTTATTTGAAATTTTCCTAAGAATTATGATTAAGTGGAAAATAGTTTGTATAGTTTGTTGGGGAAACATTTTAAATATACCCTGTAAATAGGCTTTTATTTGTCAAATAATTTATTAATCCTTTCCAATTCAAAAGAAGTCCACTAATTACATATATATTCTCGTTTACTTTCAATATTTTTAAAACATTTGATCTATTGATAACTACCCTTCAATTATTGCCACAGGGTATCAAAAGACATTTGTAATTTCTTCAAATGATTTACCTTTTAATAGATCATTTGGATTTCAAAAGCTTTGCGGCATAGAGCTTGTTGCCGGATCTGACTCAGAGACCGAAAACCATAAATATGTATATATTTTTGGGGAAAATTTCGCTTTTGATTGATAGAATAGAAAATGAGATGAAATAATAATTATATTTAAATGAATTTAGAGGCAGCTTAGAGGATTAGGGAAAGGAATAATTAAATATAATTCTATTAAAGATAAATGGAAATTTCACAAAATATATTTCAAATTTTTTTTTTCTTTTTAGCCTCTCTACAGGTATAAATCTTAATCTCCATTCAACAACGAATTAAACATTTGAAAGTACTTATAAGCAAAGCCTTTGTAAAAAAACATTTTTTTCAGCAAATAATTTACTTTTTTAACAAATTTTTCACATCATGGCCACCTCTTTTTTGACTTTGGATACGATTTTAACAAATTTTTAAAGTAGCTTGCGATTTGTACATTTTTTTTCTTCCAAAAGTATCAATCATGGTGTACTTTGGTTTTTTAATCAATTTTATAAGCCTTTTTAATCTTTAACATCTATACCAATTACCCGATATTCATAAAGTATGCTCCATTTACTCTTAGATCATGTTAAAACCAGAGGGCCGGGATTAACTTCTTGAGCTACATATATGATGTAGTGGTCCGATCCGGCTGAACCCTGTGCAGTATATACAAGCCTGCAAAATTTCAGCTCTGTAACTCTTACAGTCAAGGAGGAGTTTGCGCTGATCCAGACGGACGGCTCGTCTCGTCGTGCTGATCAAGAATATATATACTTTATATGGTCGGAGATGCTTCCTTCAATGCATTGCACACTTCTGACCAAAATTAATATACCCTTTTTGCAAGGATATAAAAACACTGAAATTTGGAATTTGTTCGATGTACATACATACATACATGATACCCTGCCCTTTACCCATATCACTATTCCCAAATTTCACCCATGAGATCATTGATAGAGTTTGTTTTCAGTTTTTGCTAACTGAATTAATTTCACTTTTCATAAATGTTACTGAAAAGTTCAAGAAAATTGTTGAAAATAAATGTAAGAATATCCTAAAATTTTTGATATATTTATGTATATTGCATACAGAAGCTGTAGTTCAAATTAAATTGTCATTTATTTTGAGCGAGCAACAGAAAAACCTCAATATTAATTATGAGAATGAAATCTAAGAATAATATTCTTGGTAAAACAAATTTAAATAAAAAGTAGATGGAGGGGTAGTAGCATTATCCCTTTTCAAGGATATACATTGTATAAAGAAGCTGTTTTTTAAACGTAAGTTTAATGTTTAACCAAAAAGAAGATAAAATTTGAATTTGAATCAATCATTCATTGTGTAGTGATTTAATTACTCAAAATTAATGATGTTTCTGAAATAAAATTTAAAAAAATTGAAAAGTTATAATTACACAGGCCTACATGAGTTTTGAGCTAGAAAATAGGCACCCAAAAGTATACTATAGATAGTCAAAAATTTGATTTTCGTTTGCAATCATTACTAAGGAAATTTTTGTTAGATGCAATAGATTCAAATAATTGCATACTTTTGAGTTCAAATCTTATACATTTTAGAACCATACCATAAGAGTAGCTTATTGATATTTTGCAAATTGCTCTTAAAATATGCCTAAAATTTTAAGAGGTTAGAAGAATATTGTTTAGTTATCCTTTCACTTTGTTATCCTATCACTTTGGATAGTTTCAACCCAATTTTTTTTCGAAAATCGAACTATATGTCTACTATAGGAACCTAATGCACCAAAAACACTTTTTCATGACTTCAAAAATGTCAGCCTGTGTTATCAGGTATTTTAATGTAATTTATGATGATTACGGTCCATGTTTCGGGTAATTTGAAGTTTGAAAACCCAATTAAAGTGGTAATAAGTTGAATTATTTATTGACAAATTAATCGCTAACCATAGTTTCATCCATTTAGCTCACTAATTATTAGTAAAGATTCATTTCTATCTTACGATTAAGAGAGAGAATAAGATACATATATTCATTTGGAGAAACATTTCAATTCCAAAACCTCTCGAATTTCTGAGCGCCGAATATTGGTCTGACGATTTTACAAGGCTTATAAATTAGTTGGCCCAGCCGCAAATAACAGAATAACAAGTTAACTGGCAAAAAGGATACTATGGGCGTGGGTTAGGTATTTAAGGTACGGGGGGGGACTGAACACCTTTTTACTCTGGTTGTTGATGTTCCTGTTGATGCGTAAACAACATGAATGCAAATTGACGTCGCCTATGAGCCGCTTGACAATGACTAAAGTTGACCCGAGTGGGTGGCACAGGTGGCAAAGCCATAGGCAAATGTTGGGGTCAGGGTTAAGAAGGGTTTAGTCAAGTGTGACACGGTGCTTCAGCCCGAAAAACACAAAAAAAAAAAGAGAAAAACAGGAGAAACAGCCAACAACAGAAATTAATGTTTCAAGCAATCTAAAATCTTCTGTTAACCTGTTGCCACTGTCAGAAGCAATTAGTTTCGAGGCGGTGGCAAGCCAAATACGTGCCACATGCCACCCCCATAGAGCGGAAAAGTAGGGGCGGCATTTGGGGGGGGTCACATGTGGATGTCAACAGGTTGCCTTTATTTGTTTGTTTATGGCAAATGGTTTTTCTTTTTTTGGGCTAAGCCAAAAGAGCGTGTGTGACGGCAAGTAAATAAATGTGCAAAGTACAGTGAACAGTGGCTAAAACCAACTTACTTAAATGTGACTTATGGCTCTTCCACCTCTTTAATTTAAGTCGATTAAACAACTTTTCCAATTCTTCCATTTTAAAGTTTTATCAATGTTGTTTACCAACACTGGCTGCTACTACTCATTCCTTTTTCTACAACTCTTGCTCAATATTGGCCAATTCATCTCATTTTTATTCTTCTGCAGTTACTTAATGCCAATACACACTGTGTTTGGCTTTAGCTTGTGGGACGTGTCCCTAAGCCTATTGCCAATTACATAGAAAATGTTTGCATTTTCCGTTCCATTTTAATTTTTCACGCGCTTTATATATATTACATTTTTCTCTTCTTGTTTAGAACGTGGCTTGATGTTAAGTGAAGGTCAGTTAGGCGCTACACAAACAACAACAAAAAACAACCCCTCCCACAGCTTGGCAACATTTGAAGCTTAGCAACATTTGGAGCTTAGCAACATTTGCTTGCCGCCGCCAACTTGTTGCTGAATTGAAAATTTGTTTTTGTTGGTCTCTCGCCTTTTCGACTTATTCGTGTGGCACAAAGCCAACGCAGCGGACGGTTCGAAGCGCTTTTGGCCACGATTGAAACTTCAATTAACATTTCAGCGTCTATGTTCGGGGGCGTGAGTGTGCCCAGACATGTTGTTGCCGTTGTTGTTGTTGTTGTTGTGCGTGAACTCTTTTGCATTTTACATAGACTTTTGTTGACAACATTCCGCATTTCTCAGTCGCAGTCGCAGTTTGCGATTATTGTTTTACAATGCGTCGCAATAAACACACATCGGCGGATCTATATCTACATTCATTTGGATAGTTACACACAATTGACGAGGGAGTGTCGGTCGGGGGTGGCATACGTTAAAATACTATAAAAGCATAAATTGACATGTGCCCGAGGCTTAATACGCAACCGGAAAGTGAAGTGTGAACATTTGGCGGGACATCACAAGCAGCAATAAATAAAAAAAAAGCTACACAATTAATATCTCAATTAAAAAAGTTCATGAAACTATAAGCAACCAAAAATATAATTTACATCAAAGTGAAAACAATTAAAACAATTGCCAAAAATGTTTACATAAAATAAAGGAAAAATAAACAAATAGCTAAATGAATAAAAATGCAGAGTACAAAATTAACAAACAATAACATTTTTAATTCGGCTACAATTTAAAAACATCTTTTTACTCATTTTTGCCCACAAATTAGTGCAAAGGTGCGTATACTTGATTTATTGTTGCTTGCATGGGCAAGGCCAAATTAAAGTGTTAAATTGCAACCAACACCAAAAACAATTAATTAGAATGAATAAGTTATTTAAAGTTATGCCAAAATAGTTTATAAAATAATTTTTTAGAATTAAATGTGACATTCTTTTTGGTATGAGGAAGTTTTTAATACTTGAATTGAGTTTCTGTTTGATTTGCATTTCATTTTCGACTCGACACTCGACTTAACAATGATACCAAGATAAGTTAACTAAATGGTTTTTTATTGAAGAAAAAGCAACACCTAGGCGTATACTTAATATTGCCATTATGGTCATGGTCAAGGGCAAATTTTGCAAATTTTGTTTGCTCTTAAAAAGTTAATTTCTTTCTAAAAACTTTAACTCAATAACAACAACAATTGCGTATTATATATTAGAGATTTTAAAATATTCAACAGAGACTTTTGCCTAACCAAGTGGTAAAATCGATATCCAAACAGGACTTTACCACTTTAGATTTTCCGATTTCATCTTCCTCATGATTTCTCCTCACCAAACTTAAGAGTTAAATTCGTCACTGTCACTTAACTCAATATTTCGAACAATTAGAAACCTAATCTAAAAAAAAGAGTAATAAGACGTAGTCCTCTGATGAAACTGGAAATGAAATAAACAGGACGTTTTTGGCCCATTATTATCATTAATCAAATTTTCTTTTGAACTTATCGCATTTTGTTAATCAGAAATAAAAATATATAAACTCATTAAATGCGTTCTCTTTGTTTTTCAAGGGCGCAAAACATTTAAATGATTGAAAAATATATACCTACAAATAGAATGTATGAATTTGATTCCGCATGTTTCTTAGATTTGATTTGAGTTATGTTTATTTGGTTTTCTACAAGTAAAATATTTAAATTTATGGCATTTAAAATACAATTTAAGCTATGGTGAGACAGAGACAGAGACAGAGACAGAGAGAGAGAGAGAGAGAAAGAGTGGGAGCGAAAGGTGTTCTCTTTCGCCTTGTAATAAACAAATCATAAATTAACCCAAATGCAAAAATTTTTGTAAACATTTTTCGTCTGAGGTCTTGGCCTAGGGCAAAGGTCCTATGTACATTTATACTTTGTTGTGGCTCTCATAATTTAGTTGGGCTACTAAAAATATTATTTTTGTTTACGCTTAAATGTGAAAAGTTAAAAATTTAAATTAGCTTTGATTGTTTCATGTGTATTTCCGCCTGAGACTTTTGACTTTGAAAATTTGTTGAATTTGATTTTTGATTTGTCTAACGGCAAGGTTGTCGGTTTTTCTAGAGGAAGCTAAGCAATATAGCATGTTTCTCTGTTGATAAATGTATGTATATAATTTTTGTTCTTTTGTCTTTCTCTGTTTTTTCTCACTCTTGTGGTTCTCTCGATGACACCTTCATAAACCTACCGAGTTAATAGCAGCCCCTATCATAATGTATACTATGGTCTGTGGGTTGTGGGCTGTTGGTTGTTCGTGTCGCTTGCCCGTTTGATGGGGTCGAGGTTTGGGTTATAAAGTCACAAACAAAAGCGTTTTATTGCCCTTCTACCACACATAGCAGACATCATCTTTCATCCTGGTCCTTTGCTCTTCACTACCCAAGCACCCCGGCATGAACCCTAAAAGTATGCTTTGTTTGACATATTCAGAAGGCGAAGGGCTGCTTCGGTCTCTCCTTCATCGTTGCCATGATCATAAAAGTCAAAAGAGTGAGAGCAGACATTTGGAAGCTTTAAGAGCGTTACACACACACACACACACACACGCACAGAGAGAAGACTTTTCCAATGTATTTCTCCATTTTAAGTGGGTTTTCATATGAAAATATCCCTCATAAATTGCAAATGCCGAGTATTTTGACTATGATTGAAAATCAAAAATAATGACAAACATTATTATGAAACTCATCAAATGGAATTTTATATCAGTTTCTTAAAGACTCATTCGTTTAGTGGGTATGAGCTGTCTATATATAGATACATTCATGCATAATCAGTCAATTGTAAGTAATTAAGTCTATGTAATACCAAAATAAAAACCGCAACCGCAAATTATATTTGTGTAACTTTATTCAACCAAACAACAGTTGTTACCCTAATCCAACGAAAGAAACTATATGCGTTGGCACAGACTAACTAACTAAGTTGATTATTAAAAAGAAAGTCGCTTTCGTTTTGTTTGTAATGACTATATAGGATCATACCTTTTTAGTTCCCATCACTTATGTTTTAAACATGCAAATAACAGGATAATTAATCGTTCAAAATAAAGTTACAATTATTTTAAATGTTAAACTTTTGTCATTAAAGCATGCTTAATTCTTATATATGTATATATAAATAAGTTAGTTTCAGAGAAGATTTTCTAGCATAGTGAAAATAATCCAATGTTTTTTATGGAAATAATGTGTCTAAAAATAGATTGTTATGAATGAAACTTGTCATACCTAAAATTGATGAATGGCTTAGGGCGATGTAGCCTTAGTTAGCTTTGAATTAGTTTCACCTAATCAGCCAGACTACGCTAATGTCTTGAATAAAAGTATAAGCAGGAAGTCTACATAAAATATTAATAGTAAAACGAAAAAACTAAAAGGCAATATTCCGGGAAAAAATTAAAATCAAGAAATCAAATTCTAGTTTGATATATTGATTGATATTTAAACAAGTTTTAGGGACTAAATTTTGACATTTAATATTGTCCTTGAAAAGGAATTAAACTGAATGACTTGTTTAGCTACTTGTTTCTGGGACAACTAGCATTAGAAAGTGCACTTAACCCACTTAATACATTTGACTCGCTACCATGGCAAAAGCCCTCAATCAACGTCAGAAAGCTTTGTGACCATTATTGGCACAATTTTTGGCTGTATTTCATATTTATTTTTAGTTAAACGCCGCTTATCGCACACACACACATATTTACCCATATCCATCCATTTACCGGCACGCCCCAATTCCCGGGAGCACCTATAAATGACATTTACAGTGCTGGCTTCTGACTTATACTTGTCTACATTATTTATGATGGTCTTCTTATTTGAACAATGCCGGGACGCCGCAATCGCCGCCAATTTGGCTGGTTTGGTTTGGTGTTTTTTTTTTTCCTCTTTTTGGCCAAACAATAACAATCAAATTTCAATATAACCAAAACGTTGACTAAACTCTTGCCACCTCACACGAGGGTTAGCATTAAAATTACTAAAATAAACACACAAAATAAAGTGAAAAAGCTCACACGAATATATTTATAATTTACAAATGTGTCTCAATTTCTACTGTCTGCGTAGAAATTATATAACCAAAATGATTTGTAAACAAATGTTGATAATTCATGAGAATTTTTGTTAGATATTCTATGCTGCGTCTTATTATGATTCTGTTTATGATTATTAAAGTGTTTTCTATTCTCGTTCTATTTCGATGATGCTATTGATGAAAGTATTACGATAGGCATACGATATTCAGAAACACTCAAAAATAATCGAAAGATCTAGTTGACCAATTGTTTGTGGACTCTTTTTGTATGATTATATGCAATTTTAGGCTTTTACAATAATTTGTTTATCGAAATCGATATTTTTGCCATCGCAATTTATAATCGTATTGAAGATCACATATTTGCCTTAAATTTGCTAAATTTGACATTTTCATAGCTGAATTTGATGTCTAACTTCAAACATTTTAGATTAACCGCTTTTTTTTTGTATAAATTGCAGTCATGGAAAAATTTTTATATTATATCTGAATTTGATCAACTGAAAGACTAAAATTAGTTCTAATTGTTTGTTACACCATTTTTAGGCAGATGTTGCTTGGGTGTAGAGCTGAGTCAAAGAGATCTCATGAAACTCTCCGTTAAAAAATTATTAAGTTATTTGAGTATTAGAAAACTAAATGTGTCTTTCTGATCTTAAGATCCAATAGGTCTTAATTTCTTTTCAAAATCAGTCCTGAACTTCTGTAGATGTTGTAGAAGAGTACCAGGGCTTATACGTTTCAACTAAACATAATATACCCTTTTTATAGAAAAACTCTGCATAGCTTAACAAAGTACAGAGCACCCCTCGCATGTGTGAAATGCGTTGCAGCATTTACACATTCTTGTTTCGTTAGCTTCTCTTCTCCTTCTCAATTTCATGGTCACAACAATAAATAATAAAATAATACAACAAAAAGTAACGTGAAGAAAAAAGAGAAAAAAAAAGTAGTAATAATAAAATGTTGCCAACACCAATGGCAACAGTTGTGAAGTTGTTGTTGTTGGTGGTGCTGTTGTTTTGCTGTGTTAACTCGATGGTCGATTGTCGAAGTGACAAGCAAAAATGCAGACAGTGGAGTGTGAGGACAGGGGCCGAACCAGTGCCCGTGAGTAACTTCAATCATGAACGCAATCTGCGATGCTTCCCATGACCTTAACCAAAAAATGTAGCGGCTTGTACCCATGGCTACCCACTAGGTACTCGGTACTTGGTCCCTCACCCACCAGCACCACCATCACCACTTGTTATTTGTAGACATTACTGGTTGCTGGTCCAGCGACTAGTTAATTTGTTTTCTATGGAATTTCAAGCAGCATAATCAGTGAAGACACGTGGTCAGGTTGGCACTCGGGTGTCGGGGGAGGAGGGCACTGATGAGGGCTTCCTTTTGTAACACAATATCCGTCTCGGAAATATACAATTCTAACACGCAATATATGTGTATATTTATATGTACCTATGGCCGAAATAAAATAAAACGCATAACCAGGTCACTAACCCGATTTGTGTGCTCCTCAAAGTATGCTCGGGTTTCTGTTTTCAATGCTGTCCCTGTCTGCGTCTTTCTCTCTCACTTTCTTGCTCCTTGCTGTGTCTTTCAGTCTCAAAAATTTTTGTGTGCCAAGGTCCAGTCATTGGCCGCTGCTCAGATTACATTCATTCGGGGTCGCTCATAACAACAAACTGAGAGAAGAGTTGATGGGACACCTGATGATGATACTGCATATAATACAGTGGGTATTTATTCAATTTTATTTGTCTGGATGGAATCTCACAATAAAAGTGTTTAATATTTTTTTGAGGGAATTGATTGTAGGGATTTTTTTTGGTGGTGAAGTGAAGTAGAAATTTCTGAATGATTTTCCTTCAAGATTGTAAACATTAACAGAACATGTCTAGCCCTTTGAAGCTTACAGCTAATTTTGATTAGGATATTCGCACTTCTTGTTATGTTATGATATGTGAAATTTCCAAAAATGTTCATGTTCATTTTGTCTCAACTTCAATCACCTTACTCTTAAGATGCTATGGTTGGGATTCTTCTCCAAGAATTAAGAAGTCAAGGCGACCGTAAGAGAAGTTGTCTTTATATTTCAGTCTTAACTTTTCTTAAAGTGAAAAAGTTAAGGTATGCCAGTCACAGATTTCGTTGAAATTTGGATATATTATAGATTAAATCTTAATTTGAGGTTCTGTGAAGTATTTCATCGCACTATTCCATACTTTCTTCACAAATTGCACTCGAAACCTCATATATCTTGGGTCACTTTTATACAATAAAGCGTTGGGAATTCAAGCAGCTTGTCTCTAATCAACTTCTTCCTTTATTCTTTTAATTGTTTACCTTTTATTGTGAATTGATTGTATTTATTTTATAGAGTCTAACTCTCTAATTTTAAGTTTTATTTTCATATATAGTAACCAAATAAATGTGTATATATAATAAATTTTCCCTTATTACCTAAAACCTATTTGGTTTCAGTTACGTTTCCTTTCGTTTTTAACCCACCTACATATAATTCAATTATTCCAAATGATTGCATTTAATATAATTTTTCACTTGGCTAGAAATCAACAATTTCATTTTAAAAAAGAAAACCAAGTGCCCTTTTTCCCGCCCCACAAACACAATTGGTGTGCGGTAATACGAAGCGCGATTCAATGGGCTCCGACGCCATACATAAAGCTTCTAAGAACTCATTAGTAAAGGTTTTTTTTCATAAATTTTCTGCGCAACAACACAATAAGCCGTACTCGTTGGACATCCGTGCAAAAAGTTGCGGAAACGTGTGAAAATCAAAACATGCTGAAAGCAAAAAACCAAAAGCAAAAGTTGCCTTTGTGATAATTAAATATAAATAAGTGAAGACTATGAAACATTTTTATGCTCGTCTATCTATGTTGGGATACAGAAAACCACTTGATGCATACATACATATATATAAAATATGTACATATACATATGTATATAGATATATAGTGGCAGCACTTCAGAATGGCCGGAAAGCGGTTCATTAAGCACGCGCCATTTTGCCATGTCTTTGCCTTAAACCACCTTTGAATTCTCTTAGCAATGTTTGAGTTTGAAATCCAACTAATTAAAATCTACGCAGTAAAGTTTCACAAAAGCCAGGTAGAAAATGAAACGAAACGTAACATAATCAGTATGCAACCAGGTGACGGAATGAATTTTTATTAGAGCACATGTTTAGGGGCAAGGGCAAGCTACAATTATATATCTACCACACAATCCTATTATATATACATATATGTACGTATGTATATAGTTGTATTTCAACTTACTAAGGATGTCGAAGACAGACACATGATTTCACTTTGCCACGTGTCGTTGAACTGGCATTTGTCAAGGGAATGAGTAAGTCAATGATTAAGTGACGAAATGGGTAAGAAAATCCAAGGTGTGATACCATTTGTGTTCTTAGTGTAACTGAAAACCATTTTGTCTACATTGACGTAGCTATTTGATCAGATATTTGAGAGAGCTTAATTAAGAATTAAAACTTCTTTCATGGACTAAAACATAGTGTGAGGAAGCTTTGTCAATTTCCATGAGAAAAAAAAGACACAATTTCAACAGGTAAGTAAGTGATTGCGTTCCTGATAAATCTGAAACTTGTAGTTTTCTTTTCCAACGACAATTTTAACGAGCTATGGAAGTTAACTTCGGCCTTGCCGAAGTTTATATACCCTTGCAGTTCTTTATTATATTTAATTCGATAAGAAAAGTGAAATTTCATACATCAACAGCATTAGTTGTCGTATTATGAATATGCTCAAATATTTTTCAAACTACTGAATTCAAAACACATTTAATGATTATTAAACAATATATGATATAGTAGTCCGATCCCGATGATTTTCATACTTTATCTCACACAGGTAATAAAGAGTCTCCAAAAAAAATTTCAACCCGATATCTCTTAAGATGGCTGAGTAAAACGCATACGCACAGACGGACGGACAGACGGACAGACGGACATGGCTATATCGACTCAGCTTCTCAAGCTGATCAAGAATATATATACTTTATGGGGTCGGAAACGTCTCCTTCTGTGCGTTACAAACATCTGATCAATTTTATAATACCCTCTGCAAGGGTATAAAAACGGTTTACTTATTCAATTTTTGGAAATATAAAAATATAGGCGGATCTGGGGGAAAAACAGGGCAGAAATGGGGATAACTTTGCCTATTAAAGTACGCTTGCAACAAATTTATAGCTCTTGGTTTGCCTTGTAACTTAGAAATTAGATTTAAAATAATCTTTGCTGTGAGAATTACCCATTATCCACAGGATATTCAACAGTTTTTTCAAATGTTTTAAGGAGCGAAATATTGGCGTGCCTATTGCATACTTTTGAGGGCAAAGATTGTCCATTTCACAGACATAAGACTTAAGTCTTCAGTGTAATTCTTGTCCTATATTGATTTCTGCTTTATAGTTTTGTAATTCCCAACTAGTTTTAGCGTTGAAGATGATAATTTCATAATTTTCTTCAGAATATTGACCTCGATCCGGCTTAAATGCAAGGTCTGCAAAGATATTCATTACTTACGGTTCCTGCTAAAAAGTAATATCCGTAACAAATTAGCTATTGTTAAAGCACTATTCCCTTGACGAAGTGCTGGTAGCTTCATCATCAAATTGATGAACTTAAGCTTTCACTCTTTACCACTTTTAATTTTGCAGAGCATTAAAGCAACGTGGCGTGACGTCTAGTAATATTTTCGCACTTATTTATCAACACTCACATATGTGAGAGTCCTTCCGCCCACACGATAGTGTATCGATAGCATTCAATGGCGAAGGTTGTAATGGCTAGAGCGCGACGTATCGCGGGACAATTGTGCCATGCGAGTCAAGTGATAATTGATATTTTATTGTATTTGTATTTGTGTTTTGTATTTTGAAGCGTAATATTGCTTCCAAGTAATCGGTAAGAGGTGGCCAGAGAGAGACAGGGAGATTGGAATGGCAAAACCCCTGTGGGGATGGCTGGCTTTGGGGAACCTTGGTCGCCATTTGGTCGAGGACAATGCAAAATGTGTCCAATAAATGTTTGTTATGCTGACATTGTTGACCTTATCAACAAAGAGTGTGTGTGTGTGTGTGTGAGTGTGAGTATGGGGGAGTTGCCGGCTTGGCTCTCCTGAAAGTATGCAATAAAATCAACGATGAGCCGAAAAAATGCTAACAGGTTGTAGGAAGGGTCAGACGGTGGAGGGTTCTGTTTGATGTGGGTTGAAGGTAGTTGAAAAGACTGACTCTGTCAGTCATTTGGGATAGATAGATTGTCTTGAATTTAACCCTTTTATTCTCTCTATTCCAGACAATTGTTGTTCCTGCTTGGCCAATATGAATGCCACCTCGCCCAAATCTTCATTGGTCAAACTAGGCCTTCACACCAATAAACAAAAGACACTGAAGGTTATGGTATTGGGCCAAAGTGGTGTGGGCAAAACGGGTGAGTTTTCGGTTGTTTTCTTGGACAACGGAAAATTGTAAATAATTCTGCACATTCTTTTCTCTTGCTACCCACTCTCTGTCCAGCCATGGTAGTGCGTTTTATAACACGCCGTTTTATTGGCGAATATGATCCGAATCTGGAGAAAATCTATACCTGCCAAACCACTTTCGATAAAGAACAAGTTCAATTTGATATACTAGACGCTACGGGTCAATTGCATGTAAGTTTTTTTCTGAGAAAGTAATCGCAAGATTTGATATAGCCTTCCTTCTTGCTAGGAATTGGATGGCGTTAGTCTGGAATCCAATATCAGGTGGGCAGATGCTTTTATCCTCGTGTACTCCATCACAGACAAGTGCTCTTTCGATGAGTGTAGTCGACTGAAGTTTCTTATTAATTACAATAAAAGACGACGAAAATTGGGTTCAGCCAGCAAAGTAAGTAAAACAACATTTTTAAAAAGAACAAAACAATTTGCTATCAACAACGTTTCGAGGACTATTGTTTGCCTAAATGACAGTAGAAAAGTTTTTTTTATAGTGTCCTTAATAGAATTTCGATTGTCTATTGCATGCTTTAGGGGGCGAATTTTCCATATTTGACCCATTTTAGATTCATATAAATATATCTCTATATAATATTTAGGATTACACCTTGGATATACCAGTCATTTTAGTGGGTAATAAAACAGATCAGCCTGGCGATCGCATGGTTCTACTGGAAGAAGGTCAAAGACGTTTCCGTGAATTATCCTGCGCTTGCTTTCACGAGATCTCAGTCAGGGAAAGTGTAGAACAGGTAAGTCTAAAATTTATTTCAAAAACGTTGGAATTGACCTAGAAGCATAAAAGGAACTAATTATCTGCAATTCAATTGTCGAATTTGTATGGGTAGTAGAAATGTATAAAAGATAATTTCAAAGACACTCAAAAAACACTTCAAAACACTCAAAAAAATATAAAGAATACACGAAATAGTGTTAAATATGACGAATTTTCGCCCATCTAATCCTAAATATGGTTTTTATATTTCCAAAATAGAGTAAAAAAGGATATGGGGGTGTCCTACTTGTGTTATACCTTTGTATATTTTGATTCACGAAAAGGCAAACGAATTTAGCATTACATCTAGTTAGATATTTCAAAAATTGATTTTTATACCCTTGCAGAGGGTATTATAAAATTGGTCAGATGTTTGTAACGCACAGAAGGAGACGTTTCCGACCCCATAAAGTATATATATTCTTGATCGGCATGAGAAGCTGAGTCGATATAGCCATGTCCGTCTGTCCGTCCGTCCGTCCGTCCGTCCGTCCGTCCGTCTGTGCAAATCAACTTCACGCTGGCATCTTAAGAGCTATCGGAATGAAATTTCATATTTGAGCTACTTTTAGGCGGGAGATAATAAAGTATGAAAATTGTCAGGATCGGACTACTATATCATATAGCTCTAGAACAAAAATTTTTGCAAAAATTGGAGTATCCCCATGAAATTTACCAATATAATAGAATTTGATATAAAATCTCAGTTCCCAAAATTTGAGTTTGATCGGATAAATAGAACACAAGTTACAGTCAATACAAATCGGTTCTACGTCATCAGCAAATCAAACAGAGCACATGCATACGCACACACAGACGTAGCGCTACACGTATGTATGTATGTATGTGTATGCGTGTTGTGCCTTGCTTAAAAATTTGTAGTAAAAAGAGAAATAATTTGAATGTTTTGTTTGTGTGTTGATGAATTGAGTTGCAAGGAAAGAAATTTCAAAATGTAAAAAAATTATTGCCAAGTACTGCAAGGGTATATAAACTTCGGCATTGCCGAAGTTAGCTTCTTTGATATTTTTATTAAATTTTCGTAATGTTTTTATCCAGTAATCACTTTGACACATATTTTTTCACGTCTATAACTTTAAACTTGTTTGTACACAGTTAATTTTCTAGAACCTAATCAAATTTTTTATAATTCCAATATTTTTAAATGTATATTTTTTACACAATTCAAAATGTGGGGCTTTTTATGGACTTTGTCCTTTGAAAAGGCTCGATTTTGTAAAACATTTTTTGTCATACCTCCCTTTCATTTCTAGAATGTATCTTTAAAAAAGTCCGTTTAGATATTTTTCTTTGTTTAAATATGTATCTACTATAGCAGCTTTGAAAAGTGAAATTACAAATTCTTAAATACTCTTCAAAGTTAGTTTTATATGTGTAGAAATCATTCAGATAACCAATTTAGAAGATTGCTGGAAAATATGTTTGAAAACCCTCAATTGTCACAAAATGTTCTATTCGGAAATATTTACAATTTACAATCACATAATAGGAAGCCTAAAAGTATGCAAAACCATTTTCATATTTACAGAAAAACAGAAGGCCAAACGTTTTTATGTTTGAATCAAAAATATATTGCCAGGTATAAAATATTCCCATGAAGTTGAAATTAAAGATCTTCCAAGAAAAAAGTAGAACCAAAATTTTTTAACTTCTGTTGGAAATAAGTTCTGAAATTCCTTAAATTAAAAAATAAAAATCTTCTAACCGTTTTGCTTACTTCCTTTGCAGGTGCAAAATGTCTTTCGCGATGTGTTTCGCTTTTGGCGTGTGTTTAGTAAATTTCCGAAACTTAAACGTTCCACCAGCGATGTGGCTGCCAATGATGGTTTTGTGACACCCGATTCCGGATCATGTTCCTTCTACGATGCCTCCTCGCTGGGCCATAGCTCGAGTGGACGACGCTCATTTTTGGTTATAGGCTCAGATTGCTTAGAGGAAAGCGATCATACGGAATCCACTGATGAGATAGCCAGCAATAGTTTTGGCAGTTCAAGAAGTGATATGGACACACCATTTCGTAGTCGAGCTTCCACCGATGGCACCCTCTTGTCGAGACCGAGAAGATGGCGTTATCCTCCGCCAGGTTGCCTGCTGCCACATTCGAATCGGGTGGAGCGACGCATGAGCATTTCCACCAGAGGCAGCAATGCCAGTTATTAGGGGATACGTTTTTATTTGTTTTTTTGCTAGTTAGTCCAAAAATGTAGCGCCAAATATATAGCTAGATGTTTGACAAAAAACACAGAAAAAAAATCTAAAGAGAAAGTGTCTAAAATTATTTGAAATTGTATTTAATTTAAGTGGCACGTGCAACAATTTAAACAGCAAACATTTGAAGCATTTAATTGGTGTTGGGGTTTCCCTTAATCATCGTCGATCTTCAGCATATACTCCTCGGCACGTAGAGCCAATTCGCGTATATTTCGTAGGCAACCAGCGGCAGCCAATTGCAGCTCCTTGTTGGTGGAACCAATGCACTCCAACAGGAAGGGCACCACGCCGCTCTGCGGAAGAGACAAATGAAATGATTGTGGACCATGTGTGAGATTCTCTTACCTGGTGCATGGTTATGCAGTTCTGTGGATCCATTGATAGCTTCTCTAGGGCCATAGCTGTACTACGATGCACCATGGGATTATCGCTGGTCATGTAGGTGACAATGGGCGTCACTGTGCGCAATCGACCTAACTCTTCTGTATTATTGCCATAGCATGCGCAAGCAGCCACAGCCGCTGCCAGATTCATGCGCAGCAAATCATCCGTGGTATTGACTAGATCGGCCAGCTTATAGATGACACGTAGATCGGTTAGGATCGCCAGATTTGTTTGATCCTGAGCTATTGTGGCAATGGCTGCACAAACCGCAGATAGAACGGATATATCTTTCGACTTAAGTAGACCCACCACCAATTCCATGGCTCCCACTAGACTACGCACTAGCTCCGCCGAATCGGTGGCATTCTTTACACAAGGACAAATGGCATAGGCGGCATTGGCCTGCACCCGGGTACTGGTATTCTTGAGCAGTGACCACACCAAACGCACTGCATCCAATTCCTCCAGTATACGCATACTTTCAGGATCTTCGGCGCATTCCTTTAGAGCCTTTGCCAAATTCTCCAGCAAAGGGGCGTGCGAGGAGTTCAGCAAAGCCACCATGGCAGGTAAACCACCAGCCTGACGCAGTGCTTCGCGGTTATTTTGAAACCTCACACACTCGGATAATGCTCCGCAGACGTTGGTGAGAACCTCATCACATTCATCATTGAGCAGGGCCACCAAATGGTTCACCGTACGCATCGAATCCAGTTGTTTGACATTCGCATCCGATATGGCGCACATCCAGATGGCCCCAGTGGCTCCCCGCAGCAATGGTTTATTCTCTCTCACAGCTTTGTCCTTGATTATGGTGACCAGAGGTTCCAAGCCACCTGCCTCCCGCACCAAATCTCGTGTGGTCTCATCGAAGGCGCACTTGTAGATGGCCGTGCTGCCCTCCATTTTGAGATCGGTACACTCCGAACTCAAGTGGGTCACTATGTCGGCTATCATGCCCTCGGTGGTGATGGCCAATTGGAATTTGGGTTCCGATGAGCATTTCTGAACCGTTCCCATAATGGGTATGACCACATCAATGTGACAGGACTTCAGAAGACGAGCCATTAGAGGCACTATGCCACTCTTACGCATCTGCTCCATATTGTGCTTAGAGTCGGCCAGTGTCCACAAGGCCCTGGCGCCAGCTCTGGCCATATTTAAGGACTCAATATCCTCGGGACTTAGCTGTTCCCGTGGCGTTTGTAGAATGCTAAAATGGAATAAATTAGTCTTGGATCGTTTTAGGTATATAAAGAGACGATCTTCACCTTAGTTTAATGTCTATGAGATCCACTAGTTTGGGTATTCCGCCATAAACTCTAACATATTTCCTTGCCAGGCGAACCTTACTCACATTGGCCAGAGTTTCGGCTGCCATGGTCTTTAGATTCTTCATGGCCGAATTCAACACGTCGACAATCAATGGAATGCCATCAAGATCAATAATTGTCTTGCGTATATCAATATTCAATGTTATCTCCGACAGGACAGTTAGAGAGCCCAGACAGCACTTGGTATCATTGCACTCCAAGATATTCACCAAGATATCGAGTCCTCCAATATCCTGGATAGCAAATTGATTTATTTGTGTACTCAAATCGTAGTCCTTGAGACAGCAGAGCGACATAATGGTGGCCGTTTGATTGCCCGCCTTGATATATTTGATTAATTTTTGAATGTTATAATAGTCGACTGGGATTTCAGCTGTACGGGCGACCTCCTTCCAGCGGTCCTCTTCATCTGTGGAGGATTCCACATCCGTGGTGTCGGAGTCTTCGGTGATAACTTGACGTTTATCGCGCGAAAAGCGATTGGGACAGGAACCGCATTGTTCACGTATCTTGCGTTGGCGTTGTGATGATCCTCCAGTTCCAATCATTATTTAATTCGTTTCTCTTAATGGGTTTCTCTTATTTCAAATCACGGTTCCAGTAGCGGAATTTCTTGTGTAAAGGAATGTGCCTTTTTTTATTGGAGCGGGGGGAAGGAAAATTTATTGATCAATCAAAAAGTTTATAGGTTGCTAAGGTAACCAAAGGGGGAATAATCATACCTGCTAGGCGTAGTAGAAATTCCTAGGTAGGGGTATTTTATTTCAAACTTTATACTTACGTTAAGTTTAAATACATCAATTTTAAATTGCAAACGCAAAGCAATGCGCCGCTATTTTTAAATACGTTAAACCTATCGATATATTTCTAAAATTTGTCGATAACTGGTAATTACGCACTAAACAGTTATCGATAACTGTGTGGTCATTGGCCACCCTAATTTTAGCAACAGCTGTCTTGTTTTGTTTTCATTTCTGCGACGTCATATGTAGAGATGGCAACAACTGTGACTTGTTAGTGTAACGTTGAACAAGTTGTATTAAAGTGATTTTGATAGAAATATGTAACTATTTGAAAACATCTAAATATTTATACCATGTAAATCTTGAATTTATGCTTTTATGCCGTTTGTCATTTCACAAACAATGATTTTTTATTCAATTTTTTGCTAAAAAGTGACTGCATGTGACAAAGAAATACCATGGCCAAGTCACTGTCTTGTCACTTTTGACCATCGCTGGCCATCAAGTACCTAACTACGCGCAGTTTCAGTTTCAGTTTGTTTTTCATTTCCAATTAAATCGCTCTCAAAGCAACTGCAGCGGATTGTTATTATTATTATTTGTTATAGTTGAATTATTGCTGAACACCACACGCACACATGGGGAACGCGAGCGGTAAAAAGGAATCGGACAATTTGTATTCATCCGATGAATTGCGGATGCTGGAGGCGGCATACAAAAATGCATCTGGTGGAGCACTGGAAAAGTTGACCTCCGATCGTCTAGTGGTAAGTTTTCGCAGTGCACTGCAAAAGAAAATCAATGCAGTCTCTTGCAGTTTCGGTCACGGTCAGAAGGTCAAGGACTAGAAGTCATGGGGCATAACCAACACTTGGTTATTTTCGCTTTTCTTTTTGTTTTTTGTTTGTGGATGACAAATTACTTCGCACCGCAATTGGCCATTATCAGGTTCGACAAGGTTCACGTGCCTTACCAATTCTCCACTATCAGTATATTGTATATTAAAACGTCACTGCTCGTCATTCGAATTTGCCTAATTTGTTTGACTAACGCTTTTCCATTATACTAAGTTATTTGTTTGTGGTTGAATTTGCTTGCTAACGAATTAGTCGTGATATTTTTTATTGTCACACACAATGAAGAGGGGTCGAAGAGGGGGAAGCGAGGGAGTGGGGGCTCCCCAAGTGAAAAGGGATCGTCATCGGCCAATTATGGTCGCAAATGAAATTAAATTAAAAATAAACAATGTTAACCTCTTAAGGCTTTTAAGTGGTGAAATTTGATTTTTATTGGCCCTAAAGAATTGAATCGAATCAACTTTTTTGATTGTTTCCCCTTATGTTTTTGTTTCGACATTTCCTTGTCATACACTTATTAATACGTTTAATAAGTTTTCCCATGTTGGGTGCACTTTACTCTAATCCTTATCCCCCTCATCAATGACAACATGTCTTCGCTTTTATCTTATCTTATCTATTATAGTCAGTCAGTCATTCAACTACACTTTCTCTTTCTTATCTCATCCAATTTTCCATTTAGTCCACGTAGTTTTCTTCTTATCTCTTTGAACTTTTTGCCATATAGTTTTTGTTTGCAAACTTCTTTTAATCATATTTTGATATGGTTTTTTGTTTATTATGATTTTTTAAGCTAGGGATTATAAGTATAGGCCATCATTTGGTCCAAATAAATCCAGTTTGAAACCAGTTTAGACCAAACCTTTGAAGATTTAAGCAGTTTTTGTCTTTATTTTTTTTTGTAAATTTTTAAAATAATTAATCATTTGTTTGTGGTTCTTTATGAGTATTATGAATCATGAATGAAATTTTTATGTTTGGTTTTTTTTTTTGTAAATTTGAGAAATAATAAAATGTTTGTTTTGCTTTTAAGAATGAATCAAGTTTTTTTACTTGACATGGTTTTCTCTTAGTAATTCATTGTTAAACATTACATGGAATATTATAAATCAAATTTTTATATAGTTAAACTATATCTTTTTCTATTTGTTGACTAAAAATGGCAAGTCCTACAATATGTTAGGGTAAATTTTTATATAATTAATCCCTATGGTTGTCAATTTTTTGAAAATTGGGGCCTTTATTATAATTTGCTTTTCATATACAGTAGAATCCGGTTACAATAACTCCGCTTATAACGTCCGTCCGGTTATAGCGAATAAAGTTCGATGAGTGATTGGTTGGTCCCAATACAAACTTATATGAAAGGACCTCCGGTTAGTACGTCTTCCGGATTGAGTGTCGTTATAACTGGTTTCTATTGTATTTTACTTATTGGCTATAGTTCTTTTAGATATGAACTATACTGATGATGATACGATAATGATTCTCCTTCTTATAACCATAGTTCGATTGTACTTGGTTTAATCTGCTATGGATTATATGTGTAGTCCATCATTTGGTCTGAGTAAATCCAGCATCTTTCCCTATTTTCTAGTTTTTCTACTGGAACTTTGCCTTAAGGAAAGCCTCTTTAATAACTAGTTCGAAACTGTAAGAAACCCCTTGAGAACTTTTGTTAGTTTTATTTCTTTTCCCTCCTCCTTTACCATTAATATCTTTGATGTGTGCATCATATTTTGTGGCCACTAAAGGGTTAAGACTCATTTGCTCGCAGCAGTTCTTGTCAATTTCAAGTTCATGTCGTTTGCTTGGCTGGCTGCTGATTCTTTGATTCTCTCCCTTCAAGAATGTGCTGTGGTCAGCACTTCACACACACACACACACACACTCATATGTACATATGTTTGTGGATGGGATCGGCAGCACCCAATATGTTTTATGTTTGTATGCTCAAGTGTATCCGGTTTTTAATGCGCATTTTGTTTATGATTTTTTCGAAAAAACTAAACAGGAAACCTGGTCACAAACCATCGAACGTTCTTTGGCCGAGAGTACAGCTCAATTTTTGTTTATGCCCACCAAGCCGGGCCAACAATGCATAAACATACAATTGAGAAAGTTTGCCGAACCATATTATGCCATGGAACGTGGAACTATAGATCAGAAACTGCAATTGTTATTGTCGTCATTGCAAAAAGCTGGCTCCTCGGATACCTTCAATATCAAGCAATTGGAGCAGGTGAGTAAACAATGGCATCTAACGAATTCTATTTTTAAGCACAATTTCTGGTTTTCCATTTCATTACAGTACATCTATTCGGTAATCAAGAGCTATATACATCTGGAGAGCACATCGAAGGGCTCATGTATCAAGCCGTGGCAAGACTTGGGCTTCAATACCACAGAACGTTCAACGGTCACATTTGTCAAGGGCTTAATGCGTAATCTGGGCAAAGAAATGGAGCACAACATGACCAATGAGGCGTTGGAACGTTGGCTACATATCACTCCACAGTTTCTACAAATTTGGCGTGAGGTGTTCGTTCAATTGTATTCACGTCATGGCGGCAGCAAACGTACCATTATAAAGGAAATGGAAATACCTATATTACCGGAACTATGTGGTTAGTAAATGAATGTGTAAGATAATTATGATGTTTCAATCAGGGACTCTTCACAAATTGCCAATTTTATTCATAAATTTGTATGTTTTTTGGTTTTTTTAATTACGAAACTAATCAATTCAATTTTAAAAGCAATTCATATTAACATTAGTTAGTTCTTCAGTTTCTTTATGCATTTCAAAAGAAAATCTTTAACTTATAATTTACTGCAGGCATTCATCTTCTAGTTCTTTATTCTTCATTTTATTAATGCAAGTGTTACATTTTGCCACATTTACAACTTAATTATTTGAATTTAGTCAACTGATTGGTAACTCAAAGTAATTAAACTAGTTAAGTTATTAGACTAGTTTTAAAATATCTTTGCTAGTCGTAAAACTATTTATTTTTGGTACTAAAATTCTTAATTGTGAAAGTGAACTTCACAAGTTTGTAACTTTAGCCAATTCAAGTAAAATAGTTATTGACATATATCATAAGCGGATATACGGATGAACTTGACCCCGTAAGAAATGCAGTAGACTAGAGAAATATTCATTGTTACATACACCATGCACTCATAGGCTGATATGGTATATTAAAGTCGCCAAAATATAGAAGTTGACCACACTAAGTACATTAAAAATATATAGTTCTTGATCAGCATTAACATCCGAGTCGATCTAGCCATTTATCTCCGTTCGTATGAGCTCGTAGATCTATGAGACTTTTGAATAAGCGCAAAAACTTGAGCTACAAATTTGATAACTACATACAAGGACTCTGCTGGTATGTACAGTGATCTAGTTTATCTCAAATTGTTGCCACGCCCCCGCAATTTAAATGAGTGATAGAGTCATCAAATTTTGTTATGTATATACGTTAGTTGTTTAAAAGCTTTCCTACTTTTGTTCCCGTAATTTGAAAAAAGCCGGATCAACTAGGTCATGTGCTTGTCTGGTATCTATCAGAATCGGCCAACATCCATTTTGTATGTTGAAATCATACTGGCGAGCGCGAATAAAATGGGTTTTACAACGGCTTTCCGAGTATCGACCGCAGCAGGCGGGGCATTCTTTAAATACAAATTCCCCTGTTTCAGTTACAAAGGAAATAATGCCTCCTAATAAAGCGAATTTGGGTCGTCGTACTCTTAGCGCAGAAATTTCATCTGATTATGTTTCGAATAGGCCTGAAGAAGAGCGAAGAGAGCAATTGTTACGGGAGACGGAGCGGCTAAGGCAAAGGCAGAGGATTGTCATGGAACCAGCCGAAAGCCGTGCAGCCAGGCTTGAGCATGAGCGTTTGCGAGCCGCAGCATAATTGCTTCGCTCGCAAAGAAGTGAACTGCATAGGGGAAGGGTAGCTAAATCCCGCGCACAGACCGCGACGAGATCGACATGAGCAATACCATCGTACTGCATTTTGATATGATCCAGCTACTAATCATGGCTCCGGCCGCTATGTCGTCATTGGCCAGATGAGTCATGTCTGCTCTTACTGTCAGGCTCTGAAGAAATGTTACACGGACTTCACCGGGTTTACTAGTATACTAATAAAATATCAGGACTATTTTAGTATTTTACCTCTATAAGTTTCAAATTGCGAATTCTTTCACTGCTTATTGCACATTATAGAGGGAAGTTCTTTATTTCACAGCCATAGATCTGTCATTGTTAAAAATTTTTGTCTATGTATGATCATTCAACATTCATTTAAACAATATATTAATTTTTTGTTTACTCATTTTCGATGTTTTGAACAGCAGATGTAGATATATTTAAGGACTTTTAGAATATCTTTAAGAGTTTTATACAGAAAATGAAGTAGGCAGAAGATTAAATTTGTTTTATTAGTTTTTGACAAGTATTTTAGTAAAATTTAAATTAAATTATCGATTATATTCATTTTTTTTTGTCGTTTGCCCGTAGGAAATATTTCAAAGACATTTAACGGGGTATTCTTGGTTGCGAAAATGTTTTTTCTTTTATTCATTTTAGCTTAATTTATTTTTTGGAGTATTGAGAATATCGCCCCAAAAGGTTTAGTCAAAAATTTTAAATACTTTGGAAGATATGGCGAACTTTTTTGAACTGCCGGCAAATACAGTTCGTAATTCTGAACCTTTTTGAATGACGGTGGAACATAATATTTTTTTGGATTTTTTTTTGCTGGAAACAGATTTTCATTCAAGGCAAAAGGGGGTATTCTTGGTTGGGAGCGTGTTGCCATTTGTTTCCACAATAAATTAGTTATTAATTATTAAAAATTATCTAACATCAGGATCTAAAATGGTTAATACCTATAGTTAATAATTATATTGGTAACTTACTGTAGGACAATTTATAGCATATAATATTTGCAAAATATTTAGTAAAAGCGAACAATACATTTCCTGCTGCAACTAAACAGTTAATAAATACCTTTTCCCCCCATTTTTTTTGCAGATGCCCCTCAGAATAGCCATTATCGACCCATTATGGAACTGCCACATGTGTTGTACATCAATGCTCAATTACCGCGGGAACATCGTCATAAATGGAGGTTTCTGTTCTCATCGAAAATCAATGGTGAAAGCTTCTCCACCATGTTGGGCAAGATAATGGATAAGGGCCCAACGTTGTTTTTTATTGAGGATGAGGATCAATATATTTTCGGTGGCTATGCACCCGAATCTTGGTCACTTAAGCCCAGTTTTGGGGGCGATGACACCTCATTGCTATATACATTAAGTCCCGCTATGCGGTGTTTTAGCGCCACAAACTTTAATAATCATTATCAATATTTGAATTTAAATCAACAGACTATGCCCAATGGTTTGGTAAGTTAACAACTAAACACAAAAATGACAAAATCACTAATTGTATTCGATGTCCATTTTTCCAGGGCATGGGAGGACAATTTGATTTCTGGGGTCTATGGATTGATTGCATGTTCGGTGATGGTCAAAGTGTGGAAAGCTGTACCACATATCGTGACTATGTGCAGTTGAGGTAAATACCATTTATCTAAGGGATTGTCCATTGCAAATGCGTGTATTCAGACCCAATCTTACAATTAATCATTTTACGACGTAAAAGTAAAAACTAAAGTGAAATAAAGTAGTTGTCACATGTCAGGCATACATATGTAGAAATTCTAAATATAGAATTTAGAGTTCATATATCTAAGTGTATATTCTGTGAGATCTCAAACAAAACTCTTATCTCTTTAACTACATTAAAGTCTTCCACTTAAAATTGCAATTCACTCCTGAACCATTGAAAGTAATTCTTATTAATGAGTTTTTCTTTCTTTCAGCAAACGCAAGCAATTTAAAATACGCAATCTGGAGGTTTGGGCCGCTGGAGATTTGCCTGTTAAAGACGAAGATGAAGAGGGAGGTGAAGGTCAGGTAAGGGTTAAGTTTAACATGCTTCTTTTGAGTTTTCTGGTAACTATTTTTTGTTTGCCCCATAGAAACGTTCGGTTTTGGATAGTAATTTGGAGGATCGTGCGATGCTGGAGATAGCCGGCAAGAAAATGCATTCCGATGGCCTGCGGGAGCCTGGAATGGATGATTGATATTATATTGTATGCAATTTTTATCAAAAATTGATCACATTATGCCCGACTGTGAGTTGTTATTATTATTGGGCAATCAGCTAAGAAACTTTAATTCAATTTTTTTACCTTTAACACAATAAGGATAAAGTCCTGCGAGCAATTAAGTATTCTTTCTTTCCATTCCCTTAGAAACAAAAAAAAAAAAAAAAAAACAAGAAAACAATGAAAACATATTTGTTTAGCTATTAATGTTTATATAGATATATATACAATGTATAATGGATATAGTTTATGTAATACTGAGAGTATTGTTGTTGCGTTTTAGATTTAAAACAAAACGAAACGAAAAAGAAAATCAAATCAAAAAGCAAAAGCAAAAAGTGTGTTTATGTGAAAATGAAATTGTTTAAATGTAATGTGAAAAGTAATTTTTTCTTCATTCTTTTTGCTGCGTCAATAAAAGGCAAAATATTTGCTGAATTCAAATTTATTGCTAAAAATACATACAATGTTTTCTCTCTCTGTCTCTAGTATAGAATAATCTCTGACTATAATAACAAGTTGAATTAAAAACTGAAGTGTTTCTTTTTTATATGTCAACCGCATAACCAGATAAAGTAACTCCTGGCGCTATTTCCTCCTCAACATAGGATCCAGCCTCTTCAAAGGAGCGTGCATTGCTGTTATCCTCAAAGCTGCGTCCCACAGTTGATCCCGCTTGGTGTAATGTCGGTGCCCGTTGTCCAAAATTCCGGGCCACTCCATAGTTACCAGATGAATAGGCATTATGCTGATGCTGGTCATTGTCATCATCGAAACGCCGTCCTGTCGTACGTAACTTGGGCGCCTGGAATGTGTGCTGCTGTTGATCAGTATCGGAGCCACGGCGATTATGAAAATCGTAGGTGCTTGTCTCTGATCCCCTGGGATAATTGGTCTTACGTAGCATGGCCTTGAAATTGAACGGTGGGTCCTCCGAATTCTAGCCAAAGAAATTGTCAGTAAAAACCAACTCAACGAGAACTAAGTGAGAGAACTTACATCGCCTCCATCGTTGCGTGCCATATTCTGTAGTTCACGCACTGGATCCGATGGTGGATAGGAGGAGCGTTGCTGGTAGTTCCGCTGCTGCTGATTGGGATTATTGCGATAGTAATTTGACGACGGCATTGGTGGTGGGGGCGGTGGCGCTGCATAACCCTTTAGCGAATTGCGTCGGGATCCAGAGCGATGAACGCCCCAATTTTGATTGCTATTATAGTTGCTGCTGTAGCTGTTGTAGGCATTGTTATAGGCATTCATATTCATTTGCATTTGATTTCTGAAAAGAAGAGAAAATTGGAGATTTAAATATGTTTCCCATGCAGGTAAACAATGTCCCAAATGCAACTTATAAAGAAGATGCAAATTTTGGCCTTAAACAGTTTTAGTTAATGATATGTGATGTATAGCTTTGAAATGTATGCTGAATTCAGATAGTGGCCATCTTCATAGGAAGATTGCCGATCTTTAAAAAATGCTTAACTAAAACTCTTTATTTAACACTGTGATCAAGAGACACAAGTATATGTAAGTAGCTGTCTGTTTTCGTTCCATTTCATTAGCTTTATAACCTAGTCGGCGATAGTAAATCTGCTAAAACTTGGTTAGTTCTGTTATAAATATCTAGATTAGGAACGAGATGTTTTTCATTCGTTTAAAATATGCATATGTTAATAGGATCTTATTCCACTTTACACTGGCTCTTTTCCAGGCCTCTATCCAGATCGAACAATAAAATTAAAGCAAATATTTTCCCCTTCTGTCAAGAAAGACAGCGATATTCAATAGGGCCAGTTGGGGTTAGTATTGATATATTTTTTAAATTTTCTAGTACATATTTTTAAAAATGCAAAAATTATGATCTCATTTTTTCTAGAGGTTCAGAAACTTTAATAAAAAATGCTCAATAACATTTAACTATTAATATTTAAGAAACAATTCTGCTATTTTTGTTCAAAATCGAAGAATTATTTATAAGTCCCTTTGCTTTTTGTTTTAGTAAAATTATATTCAAAAGTATTCCTAATTCCTCCACATATTTTAAATGCATTTGAAAAGAAGGTACTTTTTATAGTTCCTAGGGCACCTAGGACTATTTTCAATACATAGAAGTGTCTAGAAAACATTCACGGGGTATTAAAATCTCAATTTTTTTTAAATTTGTATGCATTCTATGAAGACGAAGCTCATTACACTAATTCTGATGGCTCCCAAGGGTATGCACATAAAAAAGGAACCTTCAGTTGCAAGCTTTGCCGTTCTTTTCTTACTTCATGAAGTTTGAGTTCCCAATTACTTTTAGCATTGAATGGCCGTTGTATGGCCATTACAACTTTGCACTTTTTAGCAAAGTTTGCTGTTGATAAAACTTGGTGGTTCTTGAAATAGCTATATACATATGTAGATAACCGGCTCACCAGCCATGATTAAACACTTAGTAAGATTTATTGACCTCAAGCCGGCTAAAACCCAGTTTTCATACATTTGAAATAATTTTGTAAAACTTATCTGGGACAAGTTCCAAGGGTTACTTGACTATGTGTAATGTAATACCTAATTTACTTTACGTTCTACAGCGTTGAGAAGGAACATAATTGCACTAAAGTCGTTACTTTAAGTATGTATATTGAAAGGACATGCGCTTGAACTCACCTTCTCAACTGCTGTGGATCTCTAAAAAACCCCTGATTATAGATATTATCGCTTTCGCCCATACGATCCCAATTCGTTTGGCATGCCTGCTCCTTCTTATAGGCATTATAGGTAAGGGCACACGAAGTCATCGATGGATTACGTTGCAATGGACTATCCCAGGCTTCATCATCTTCCATTTGCTGCATCAGCAATTGATTGGGAAATGTTTGACGTGAAATCGAATTGGCCGAATCGACCATATATTGGGTATCGTAGAAGGGTATCTGATCCAAACGGAAGGGCATCTTCTTAATGGGCACTGGCAATGGTCCCAACTGTGACGAGTTCACTTCACGCATATTGATGCGTTCAAAGGGCACTGCCCTAGTGCATTTATTGAGTCCAGCCACCATACGTTGATTGTAGATGTGAACCTTTTATGGAATATAAATAATTAGAATGAATATTGTATTGTTACAAATAGTTGAATGCTAACCTGTTGCGAAAGATTTACGAAATCCTGAAATCTAGCGGCTCGATAGTGTAATAACACCTGGAAAATCGATTTCTCACGCCATTTCTTGGCAAAGGGCCGTATAAAGTCAGCTGTATTCTCATTTAATTGGCCGGTCTTCTCATTTACCAATGGTGGCAAACGGACGCGGTCCCGGAACCCACGATAGGCTAAGAAAAATGACAAGAAGGAGAAGGGAGAGGAAAAAGAATGTAACCTATTAAAAATTGCGGTCACCTTAATTTAATTAAATTTTCATTTCTTTTCTATGGCAGACACTTATAATTCATCGCTGTCAAAGTCTAATGTCTCAGGATGAAAGGGAGGGCACTATAAGCCGATTGGTTTGTTGCATCAGATCGAACCCTCCGCCTCCCCCTCCCTCGACCTAAGCGGCTTAAGTTGTTGACAAACCAAACAACTTTCTCCTCCACCGCCTTCTCCTGCCGCCCGACTAGTTAGACTTTTCTTGTTAGATATAATTCTCTGTTTTATTGATGTGTAACTTGAGTTTATCCCCACATGGGTTTTAGTAGTAGTAGTAGGAGTAGTAGTAGTAGTAGTAGTTTATATACTTTGATGCATAAAGTTCCCAGATCTATTCCTCAGTTGAGGCCTGTTCAAGTTTTGATATGCGAATTGCGGCTAGAGCCTCATCCATGCGTGCCTCCAGGAACATTTCCTCAGCCTCCGAAGGGGTTTCACTTATATCAATATGTTCTTCTTCATATTCTTTAAGTTTCGAAACAAGAGTTTTTTTACCTTTTTGAATTTTACTGGCAGCCACATCATGATGCTCTTGTCCTTTTTTGCCCACTAAAAAAAAAAGGGAGTCAGTTACGCTTAGTGACTATTAACTTTCTTGTACTTACACTTAAAAACTTTGCCGCCCTTGACACGTTTGCGTGCCAGCAATGCTCTCATCATGGACTGCACTTTGATTACCTTTTTGACCTGAACCTCATAGGATCTGTAAGTTTAAAAACTTTTGTCAACCGTGTTTAACTTCTACTTGATCCCTGTGAACCCACCTGGCCAAGAACTCGTCGTTGTAGTAACGCAAGAAAACCTTGGTTTTGCCCAAGGACCAACCTTCCATTTTTAGACGTAAGAAAAGTAGACGACAATTGTCTTTAGTCATTTCCACCGGTTCATCAAAGTCAAAGGCCAAGAATTGGTAACTAGTTAAAAAAGAATAATGATGATGGTTTGAATTTAGTATTTGGACTTTTGCTTTTACCGTTTCAAGAACTCCTCGAAAGGCAAACGCGTGGAGAAGCCTTTTTGTCTGGCCACAACTGTATCCAAAACACCCAAAGCCTTCATTTGCTGTTGCACTACATCCGAATGGAAGGCCCTCGGCTTGTATTCCAAATCTGCTCGTATACAGCGCACAAAGTGTACACCCAAATTGGCATTTTGGCTAAGCATTTTGAGCAGAGTTAGACAGGTGAAACGGAAATTGGCCGCCAAAGTGCGTAGATTGTTCACCTGCGAAATGCAGCCAGCACTCAATGTATTGAGAGCCTATACGAAATAGTAAAGGAGAAGAAAAACCATGATTTTCATAGAAGACTCTTGTTTGTCCGATAACTTACATATGATCTACGTTCGGTCTCATCTTTATGCTGTACAGCCTCAAAGGGCATTGTTAGATTACCAGCTTTGGTCAATTGATTGGTGAACATGAGCATGATGCTCTCGTCCAGCGAGGAGCGGAATGTTTCAATCATTTCCGGGGGTACAAAATCACGATTGATATCGGTAAAGGCACGCGTATCATAGATAATACGGCCCGTATAATGAGCGACAGACAATTCAGTGGCAGTGTGCTTCTTCACAAACTGGCTGTGCTTCTCGGAAACGCGATCTGCAACAAGGAGAGGAAATTTTGTTGTACACGATTCAGATTAGACAAAATGGGGACAATCAGAAAGTGGTTAAATGAGTTGGAGTGACATATCAGAAGAGGTTTTTGATTTCTTCGCTTTTACGGAAAATAACCCCAATTTGCCCCCTAAAGTATGCAAGTGTCATAGGAAAATGCTCTTTAAAGTGTGTTTTCGTATTCGATTTCCCGTTGCATACTTTAGAGGCCAAATGCTTGCCTCTACAACCTCAACTAAAATATCAAGGGTAGAGTTCAGTGAGTTCTTATCTTATAGCATTGACATACCCATTATCAAATCCTGATCCTGACAGGATCGTGAAGCATCGTCAATAATATAAAAGAGACCATCAGGCTTGGTTAACAAATTATCCAAGGCTGTTTTGTTGTCATAAAAATTGAGATTAATGGTATCAATATCCTCTGCTTCCATTTCAAGCATTTCGCTGATAAAGATGCGTTGATTATAATGATATTGCATTTGTTCATTCAATGTGTTGATCATCAATTGCTCCAGACCATTGCGATTAAAGCATTCGAAACCATACATGTCATGGATTATTATGGCGTTCGTGTCACCACTAAAAATAAGTTGATTTTCAGTATAATGAGCATAAGTGACAATGTTGCAGAATTTTACTTACAAGACCGCCCGTGGAAATGACATATTCATGTTGATGCGGTTGATTATAAAGTCCACGAGACGCGAATAAAGTGTTGAGGCGACAGCATCTCTGGCATCACGAGCCTCCTCTGTGGTATATTGACGCCGCTCGGCAATGCCTCCTTTAACCATTATGAAGTTGGTCAAAGACCACATGAATTTCTTTTCATCGACACGTAGTAATTCTGAAATGCGTGACACAATATCCGTGTTTTCGACTTCGGCGTATTTGCCAGATTGACGGAAACGTATGTTGCCAATATTCAAGATGGCAGCCAGGACTTTTCGTACGGTTTCCAATTGCTTATGATTGAAATCTAAGTCTCGTAGAATGCTCTCAAATTCACGGTAACGTTCAACATTACCCTCCGGATCGTCACGACGATATTTCAACTTGGTCGGAGGCACTTCTGGCGGGATACGCAAATAACGATAGTTGCGATCGGCTTTCAAATTATAGTCCTTCAATTGATTCTGCTGATTGATGAAATCATAGAAATAGTAAAATATATGGAAATTATGCTGAGTCCCATCCGTGGTGGCCACACGTAATTTCTCCAACATATACATATTGAAAACGGCACCGCTCATCTTTCCAGTTTTGCCAAAAGTCAAGCAATATTGCAGGACACATCGTGTGGAGTCATTGTTAACTGGAGTGCCAGCATTGACCATCATTAGGATGGCCTTGATGGAGCTCTCCACGCGTCCAGTGGCCCCTCGATTACCATCACCCAGATAACATAGATGCTTGATCAAGAGACGGGCATTGGTGGACTTGCCGCTGTAGCTTTCGCCAGAGAAGACAATGTGCTGCGGCTCACGATGATGCAACATGTCCTGGTAGGCTATGTCAGCCACCGAGAAGATATGCGGTTGATTCTCTGAACGTGACTTGAAACGGTATTTAGCATGGAACTGAAAAAGCACAAATTTATGTAGTGCGAAATCGTTTTTTGATCAATCAAGAGTGGGCAAGTAAAAATGAAGATAGGTCATGAAATATTTGAGCAAAAGGTCCTAACTTTTGAGGTATCAGTGAAAAAATTGCTGTCAAAAGGGTCATCTACAGCATATTCAAAATATTTTCAAATTAAATTCTTGGCGCCTTTTCCATACTGATTTCCCCACCCTCTAGATCCGCCCTTGTACTATCTCATCCCTCTCCCTACTTTTCTAGCTTCACGCGACTTCTGAGCGTAAAGATCCAAATGTGTTGAGTGTTTTTATGAGTTGTCAATGTATACCAAGTAATTTGAGGATTATCCTTCTATGAATAGATTTTAAATGAAAAAAAAAAATATAAGACAAAACATATTTAAGATTCAGAATTTCAGATAAAGAATGCAGAAAGTTGCCTGTTTTGGACTTGGTTGTGTTTGACTCAGCTCCATGCCCACTTTTGATTACCAATGATCGATTGTACCACTCACCTCTGGAGTAAACTCTTGCTTTAAATCATTCGAATTAATCGAAAGTAAAATATCGCCAATGAAACTGTAGGATTCTCCCATCATCATGCGATTACGCAAAGATTCGATTATATTCTCATCCACGGGATTTTCGAGGGCAGCCAAATCCTCGGGATACATGCGTTCTGGTTTCTCATCGAAACGCTTAATATAACCACGATCCACAAACAGTTCCGGTTCCTTATACAAGGATTTAACATCTCGTGATAACTCCAACATTTCGGACAAATCAGATCTCATTTCTTCCTCGTTTTCAATCAATTCGGTGAGAAACGGATGCTCGACCATTTCAACCATCATGGGACGATTTTCGGCATTCTTTTCCAAGCATTCGGATATGAAATCATTAATCTGTTGTGACCAATTGGTCGGGCGCATCAAAGTAGGCGGAGGATTACGGATGATCTGAAACATGGCCCTAGTTGGATGCATATCGGCGAATGGCGGTTTACCATCAGCCAATTCGATTGTGGTAATACCCAAGGCCCAGACATCAGCGCGTACTGTTATGTCTGGTTCGCGACTCTCCATGGCGGCTACCACTTCGGGTGCCATCCAACAGGGTGAACCAATGCAAGTGCCCCTCTTGCCCATGGTTGAGTCCACTTGGCGCGATAGTCCAAAGTCGCAGAGCTTGACCCGACCGTTCTTAGTCAAAAGGATATTGTCTCCTCTAATATCCCGATGAAGGACATGATTACGATTAAGTTCAATAGCTGCCCGACATGTTTCACGAATAATATAAGCTATATGCTCCTCTCGCATACGACGATCTAGTTTTAGCAGCTTATTCACCATATCCACAGCTGCTCCGCCAGCGCAATACTTGAGGGAGAAATCAAAGGTTAAAAAAAAAACCATTTAAGGTTTATCCGACTTTAAAACTCACCTCCATGACAAACCAAATTTCATCGGGACCATTTGGTTTTGACAACTTGTACACTCCATAGAATTCCGGAAGATTCGGATGCGCGCAATAATCCCGCAGAGTACGATACTCTTCTTCGATCGATACCTGATGCTCTTCATCGTAGTGCTGTATCTTTAAGGCCACTATGCGATCGTTGTCTAATTCCTTGGCACGAAACACTTTGGCATTAACACCTTGGGCTATCTCCTCATAGATTTCAAATTTATCCGTGGGATCCGGTAATTGCGTATACGGTAGATACATCTTGATTCTTCTTTTGCTCTGTGGGTATGGTTAAGGTGTGGTCAAGGGTGGTCTTGTATATTGATATTTTAAATCGGATTAGAGTGCCTCCTCTAGTTTGCGTAAGGTCTTTGCAAACATTTAAAGGGTTTCACTTAGACTTGGTTGGGATAGGCAAGGGTTGAAGAAGAATTAGGGAGAAGGGAGGCACCGAATTCAAGAAACACTTGAAGACGAAACCTTTTCAAGCGTCTTTTATAAAGCTATCGTGTGCATTTTTAAGTCGTTTCCCTAAATTAAAGGTAAAAAAATGTAACTGTCCACTTATGAAATAAGTGATGATTTATCAGGTTTTTCGTCTCTTATTAGCAAGTCTTTAACGTAGTGCAATACTGATAAATAGTCATACCGAAAATATGGAACTTTAAATCGGATCCTCCTCGAGAATATTTTCTAGATCCGTGTAAATTAAGTTCTTCGAGCAACTGGAAGCTGCTAAGACTTACGTTGATTTTTCAGTTTAAAAGGAACAATCAAAAAGGAAACTTTCTTTAGATTCAGAAAACCTTAAATTAGTAAATTTTGTCGAAATCCTCAAAGACCGATATCACTCAAATGCAAACTTTGGGGGTACTTAGCTAACGCAAGTAACATCTAATAACATTTTTTTCTTAATAGTCCTTAATCCTTGTTTACTCACACAAACACACACCCACAAACACCTTTTGCTTTCACGTTTTTACACCTTAAAGTCTTGAATTTGTGTATTTGTTTTTCCTCTGTTGATTTTATCGAGCCCCGATCACACACGCTTGCAGCACATAACACTGCAAAAAGCCAACTGAAAGTTGGAAAAACATTTTTGTCTATGAAACGGGAAAATGGAAGCCCCTCAAAAGACATAGGCCATCTAATTCAATTAGTTGGCATCGTCGAGTGAAAAGAGAACCAGAGAAATGAAAATCAGCTGATTGGACAGACTAATGTTATCTCGTATGTATATATAATCAATAGTAATGTGTATATAATATCTTATTATATGTATTTACAATATATTGTTGTTGTTTTTATTGTTGGTGTGTTTGTGTGTGTGTATAATTCAAAAAGCAAATCAAACTAAGCATTTACATGGAACTAGAATTATTTTAATTTACGATTTAATACTGATTTTTCTTTTCTTTTTGTGTTTGTTATTTTACTCTCTCTTTTTGACATTTATTTTCTTTTAATGAAAATTATTTTATGTGGAAGAAAAGTCTTTCGTTTATACTGTTTTTTTTTTTGTTTGTTTGTTTTGTTTCTTCATATTTGTGGCATTGATGAAAGGTATCCTTCAATTGCAAACGCTAATCCATTCCTCGACGTGGCATTCCTCGCATTCGACATTACAGCACCATTGAAATTTACAACGACAACGTTCGGCTCGTCGTTCTTTGATTTGATTGTGACCACGCCCACAGCAGAGGGAGGCGCAACCATCACTGGTTGTGGTATTACGATTGCATTTGCGACCCACAGTACCTGCAAATAATTGTTTCAAGCAGTCAATGTCAGTGTTAAAAGTATATAAGATAAGTATCGATCGACCTTTTCGACTAAATGTTAAATATATTTACATCATTGTTTTTAATAAAATTAAGCCTTAATTGCTCAAAATAAACATAAGTTAATTTGTTGAATAATAAAAAAACCATTTGGCTACAGCTTTCAGTGTTCAAGGATAACAAGCTTTACGGTTTTGAGCCTCGTTTAGACTACCCTCCACTGCTTTGTGAACTGCTTTATTGCACTGCTTCTGGTGATAAAATACATAGAAAAATTATTTAATTTTTGTAATAAAAATGATGAAATATTTTTAAATTTGGATTACTGAGGTTTACTTCTTCGGCTCGAATTTTTCAAGAAACATTTTTAAAAAATTTTGCAATTTCTAAAGCCTAGATAGTCCCTAGGTACTCCCATTTTAATCTTGTCACTATTAATGTTTGATTTTTGAAATTTCTAAGAGAATAGCATTGTTAGAATATCAAGAAATTCGTCTTGACTGTTTCCTGTTTTTTCATTCATAGAACAAAGAAGAGTCCATAAGCAATTTCAAACCCGTTCCTCAGAGACAAGAGACGTTACTTTAAATTTACCATGCCAAAATCAAAAATCCCCTATAAAATGGTTGTTTTTCTAAAATTAGATAGGTTTTTGGTAGCTTTGTCTATAAATTGGCATGTAACTTTTTCTTATTTTATAATTTTACCCATAAAATGTTGACAAACTAAGCTTAATAAACTTGAGTTCACTTCGAGTCGCCATATATATTTTGTTGAAGTCCATAAGGAAATTATTAACAAGGAGTTAATAATTAATCTCAAATGAATTGACGTGTAGTCGCACTTCACTTAGTCAAGTCTATTAAATAACCATAAATAAACCATTAAGTTAAATCATAAACAAAGTATCATAATTGCCCACGTTAATTGCCATCATTTTTACCTAGATACTCGCCAGGGGAACGAACATGAATCAAGCCACTAACTCGAAGTGTTGATGGAGGTGGGTTGGGTCTTTCAGTCTGAGTCTCTGAGTGTCGGAGACTCAATCGCACGATTAATTATAAATTTGCTTCGTAATTAACACTTTAAACTGTAGCCAAGCTGTGTAGTAGCTTATATATGATTTTATATTTTTGTTTTGTGTGTGATAATTTGCAAATGTGTCAGCAACAAAATGGCTAACGAAAATTGCAAGTGGCAGTTAGATGTTGTTGTCGTCTCTGCCATGGTTGTAGTTGTTGTCGGTTTATTTGGACGTGCCGTGTGCGCATGCGTTTTTTTTCTTGATTTTTTTTTCTGTTTTTTTGAGTTATGTGGCATGTTTGGTAGCTTTTAGCTTTTTTATTTGACTGCTGTTAATTTGCATTTGTGATTTATTTATTCGTGGCAAATCAAATTTATCTCTCAATCATAAATCATTTTTAATTAGTTGGATGCATTTTTGTATCTAGTTTTGTTATTTGCGAGAATTCGATACTCATAGATGTGGATAGACAAAAACTTACCCTGTATATCAGCGCCTAAGTCGCGTTCACAAAAGTTTGGAGAACGTTGATAGTAGAACAATGATGTCTCCAGTTTACGGGCCATGCGTGCCGCATTCTTATCACTGTTCGATAGACGTGAACCTCCGCCAAGGCCAACACCATCACCGTTTCTGCCTCCGCCAGTGCCATCGCGTTCTACACCCAATTCCTCGTGTCGTCGATGCGTATCATGATGACCACCGCCTAATTCAAGGATACTACCAGATGCATCAACAACATCTCCGCCATCGCCATTGGATTTCTTATTTCGTGTGCGTTTGAGGACCACAACTGGTTCACCATTGCCCAGATTGGATTGATCCACCAATATGGCTTTGCGAAATTGATGTTTAATTACTTTGCCCACTACATGAAAATCTGGAGCAGATTTCCAGCAGGTTTTCAACTGGCAACTGCCGGACATTCCATGGCATTTGCAACGGAACTCCATGTTATTTGAAACGGCCTTGGGGGAGGAGGGATGAGAATTAAGTTAATGACTTAATGTAAATTACTTTTACATATACTAATTATCTTGTGTCTAAGACATTTGCAATATTCCTTTATATGAATGCAATCAAAATGAATAGAGTTGAGTTTTTGGCATCCAATTTGAAACTTCATTGATATTCATTCTTCGTATATCTTCTGTATTTAACACTAGTTAAATAACACTGGCAAAAATAATACAGGATTAGACTGATTATGGGCCTAGTGTTTCCCCACTTAACTTTCTAGATACTGGCTAAGAATGAAAGATTAAATGTAATGGCTTATGGCTAATGTTGCTTTCTATATCTTGAAGAAAATTATTTCGTAGTTCGAAATCAACAATTTCAATTCAGTGACTAAAAGGCCGAGTAATTGGGTGCGAATCAAAACAGGTCTTTGATCCGTTTACAACAAAATCATTCTGAATCGAAATTAAGAACAGGCTTGAATATTGATTTTCTGAGAAATTGATGAAATTACATTCGATACAACCAATTGGCAAGTGGATTGATACCTTGAAGATTAAATGTTTTAGCTGGTTTCAATATGCAACAAGAAATTGAAGTTTTTCAATACATTTGAAAAGTACTATGTCATGATTGTCCTAAATTGACTTAAGTTTCTAAATTTGTCTTTGTCTTAGAATTTTAAATAACTTTAATGCTATTTCATTAAACTACTTAAATACACTTGTTTAAATGTTCAAATAATTGAGTAATAAATAGTAATACATAGTTGATAGTTTCCCTATATTTGCATTTCTGCATCAGATTTATGTGAGTTTTGTCTAGTAATTACTTGATTTTTGTTTAATTGTTTTTAGGTTAAGTTTACTTACCATTCTACCCGCATGATTATTATGTAGATTGATTTTCGATTGTATATCGCCAGCCTTCTCTCGACAGTCTAGAAACAATTTTGAATACTCCACTCCGAAGTCCATGTTATGCGAACAACCGCCCCATTTCCAGCGACTGGCGATTTTTGAACGTTCGTACTTCTTTTCCTCTTCTGGGGTTAAAATCTGATTTGTTTCGAGATATTGCAAGAAGAGTTTCTTCTCCTTGTCCAACGATTGACGCAGATTCTTATTCAAAGTTTTACGATTGATAGTCGGATCACAGCCGCAAGACATCAAACGACCTTGACTGCAGGCGCGGGCCACACTGTGGGCCACTCCAGCTGCCGAAATGGCAAAGGCGAAGGCGCTCTCTCTATAACCTGGAACAAAGAATTCGAAATGAGAGCTCTGGCGAAACTCTTGCTGGCCCCCGGGGGAATCGAAAGTGTGTGTGTATAGAAATTTATGCGGTGTTATTTTTAACGCCTGCTTGTTGGTTGTCATCGAGGGAATTGTGCGAAATGCCGCTGACTTTGACTTGCCCATAAATGTGAGCAACAAATTTAATGATGCAAAAACTCAAAACCCCCCACAAACATATGTATGTATGTACGTAAATGTATGTATCTTACCCACCCAATAAAAGAAGAACTTTGAATCAATCAAAACCAAAAAACTGAAAACTGATCATTACCATTTTGGTATACATACAGATGTATATACATCTGTCAAATGGCTGTCAAAATTTGACATTAATCGTCGATCAAACGACAGCGAAATGTCATTGAGAGTTGAGACCAAAGTTGGCAACATTTGTCAGACAATTGACATGCAAATTGTCAGAATGCAGGGGACAGTAGTACATCTGTCAATGTGTGTCTGGCTCTGACTCTTCAGCTCTTTCAAGCATCAAGCTGTCAAACAATCAGTCAGCCAAGTCCAAGTCCAAGAGCAAGTTCAAGTCCAAGTCCAATCCAAGAATAAGTGAAGTCCCTTCCCTATGTCACTCCACTACTCCACTCACTCACTCACTCATTCACTCACGCACGAATGCAAATGTCAATGGATTGTGACAAGTTGTCGTACAATCGTGTTGGCGATGAATCGATCACAAAACTGCATCCAAAGAGGTGGAAGTGCAATGCATTTGATTGACGATTAAGACGCCATCAATCACAAGGCATCAAGAGTCGCAAGTTGCAAGTAGTAGTGGCCAAACCCAATATGAACCCCAATTGCCTACCGCCCCTCCACCTCTCCACCCCCTCACAGCAAGCAAGCCTCTGCGTCTGCTGATCACCGTCGTCGTCGTTGTCGTTGTTGATCACCGTTGATCGCAGCGATCAAGCGGGATTGCCAACTTGATTTATGCATGCTTTGTTTTGCAAGCCAAATCCAAATCCAAATCACATCAATGCCATTCTCCGTAATCCTTCTTCCCCTCCTAAAATCCCCCACAGACCTGCTCTCTCTCTCTCTCTCACTATCGCTTAGTAGCAGTCTCCTGCATAAATTGGCGATCAGAGACTCATTCGTTTGTTCGTCGAATGTACATACGATGATCGCTGTCTCTCTCCTGCATGGCTGGGTATGTGTGTGTGTATGTGTGTTGCAATCTCAAGTAATTGTTTGCGACATACGTCGTTCGCTTGTTGTCACATGCAATGGTCCCCAAAAAGATAAAGGTCGATCGTCGACGATCTTCAACGATCTGTACGTATGTGTGTACATACATAAGATTAATCCTTTTACTACCCCCCACTTGATTGACAATAATGCATGGCGAAGTAGCCGCAATAACAACAACGATTCCACTGATCGTCGATCGATGAGGTACACATAAGTTATAGTGAATACACTTGAAGAAAATAAACTAGTTCAATAATAAAGTTTTACTTAAAAAGGAAAAACTATGATCCAACCTAAGCCATGTCATAACAACAAGTTATTTTAGCCTTATATCCTTCTAGATTTGACTTTTCTCTAAAATTTTGTATAGTTTTCTCTGGTTTTCAAGTGTATGGACATGTGTATGCAAAATAGTTGACCTGTCCCATGCGCCGTACGATTGTCAGTCATTGGGCCTCGGGGCGACTTGATTTGTTTCGTTTCACTTGGTCGACGACGACGACGACAACATCGACGATCGTTGATCCCTCTGACTCTCTGTGCCCTTATAAGTCTGGGTTGCCTGTCAATATTGACTCTCGTTATGTGTGCAAAGTTTCCTTCCTTATTTAATGGACGCACGGACGATCGAGCGAGCGACCAAAGACATGTCACTGACATAAGCTTGGGTTTACCATATTCGATGAAGGCTGCTCGCTAGAGTTGGAGAGTTACTTGGAAGCTGTTGCTGCTGCTGCTGCTGTTGCTGCTGGTGTGGCATGCATTTGGAGATTTATGGTTTAGCATTGTTGTTGTTAATGTTAACTTTAACCCGCCCTGTCCATTTTTGCCAATTCCATTGCACTTGATGAAGGAGATTCGAGATTATGGTCAAAATGCAAATAAACTATGCAAATAATGCCTATAATTGAATTATTTTTGAGTTCGATTTCAGCTGAAAAATAAAAAAACTCTAAAATGCCCAAGCCTTGAGTACATTCCCAAATATGGTCACAAGTATTATTAGTTGGCAAAAACTAAGTAAATTCGATTTGGAAATCGCTTTTTCAAGTGTGGGAAATATTTTTTAAACTGTATTTAGAAATCAAAGTTTATTGCTCAAGATTAGATATATCAATCTGCTATATGTTTTATTTCTTAAAGTAACTCAATAAAAATTAGATTATATTGGAATTAGATCTTCCGCTTGTTTTAGGCCTTTCCATTTGCTTTTACGTTTTTCATCTAACAGAGTGAAAGATTTATGTTGTATAAATGGCTTATAAAGTCAAAACTGAATTAACTGAATTCTTACGAATTTTCAATATACATACAGATGTATGTACATTTAAGGTAGTAACTCAAATTATAAGAAACCATTGATCCTTAGAAAACTAGGTATAACTGTTTGAAGTTAAGGCTTTAGGGAGTAAGACAAATTCCGGGAATTTTTTCTGGAAGTACAGTGAAAATTTTGAGTAACAGTCTAAATTGCCTCCTAAATTGCCTGCCTAAAGTGACTCCAGATTTTTTATGACCACAAGACCATTTACTCCAATTCTAGATGAAATAACTTTTATACTTGCATAGTGGCTTTATACCTTAATTCAAATCTATTTTTAAAAGAGATTAGTGAGAAAAGGTGATATTGATTGTGTTTTCTTTTTTTCAGGTTTTTCAGAATACGCAATACAATTTATGAGAATTTCCTTTGATTTGAATTTTAGATTTTTGCCCAATGCTCGAAATTATTGAACAATTGAGGCACATATACAGCCATAACCATGTCGTTGTCCATGTCCATGTCGAAGTCGAAGTCCAAGCTTAAGTCCATGTCCGTATCCGCATTGTACGCTCCCATGGATGTCGTGTTGTTGCTGGGTTCCTTAGGTATCGTTCGCTCGTTTCATTTCATTTCATTCTCTTTGAAAATGTCTTTTTGCTGTCGTTTTGCTGTACATTGTCAGTGGTCGCGGCAGCATCCGTCAACTGAGATAACAATTTTTTAAATTGAAATTGAATGAAGTGGTTTGCTTACAATATAATTTATACGATGAATGCAAATAAATTACGCCCCGGAGACGTTGCTCCCAAGTCTGTTCCTTTCCCTTTTTACTCTACTCTACTCCACTTTACTCCACTCCACTCGACTCGACTCTTCACTTTAGTTTACTTCACTTTTGGCTACTGTCCTGTCCTCCACGTCGTCGCTGTTGTCATTGAAATTTGTGAGAAATCTTTTTATTTTTTTTGTTTTTTTTTTTATGCTCTCGAGTATATCGTTTGCATCTTGGGATTGCATGCCGCCGCCATTTTGGACCCCATTCCATTTCCATTCCACATTGCCAATTGGCAATTCCCTCCATTGTCTTTGGCATTTTTACAGCAATTGTATGACGCATAATTTAACTAATGAAGCAAATAACAAGAACAAGTCCGAAAAAGAGTTATGGTAAATGCCCTTCATTTGATTCGTCTACGCAAGAAGTTGTTGGCCATGTTTGGTCAAGTAATTCCAAACTCTTGAGGGAATGAATTGTTGATTGGAAGTAAAACACAAACTGCTTAAAAATAGGGTCCTTGGAATACTATTCAAGAATTCTCTATTTTTTTTGAGAGAGGGAGAAACTTGTCAAGAAACAGTTCCTTTCATTTCTATGGGCATCTCCATTGCCAGTATGACTCATAACAGTAGTTAGTTCTCATAGTCCGCAAACGAGCGGTATCGGCGCCTTGTGATCACCAAGTGTCCCGCTACTTGTAGTTGTTAGTTCAGCAAACAGCTGAGAAGAGCTTTAGAATGCGGCAAAATCTTTTGTAGCTAATGCTCTTGTTGTTATTGCCCCTGCTGCTCCATTCAGTCATAAGGCACACGCCGTCTTTGGGTAATACAATGCCTGGACCAGAGATTAAGATATCAAAGATCCAGCGCGCCGTTTCATAGAGTGTGCACTAGGCTGTGACAAAGAACCGACCGAGAACTGAGACTTTAACTCTATAGGGCAGTATAGCAAGTCAGAAAAGTCTTTTGACTCTCTGCCCAAACACTCTTACTTGCTGGGGCTGCCAACTTGTGTAATTTGAGACGTTGGGGAAACCTCGCTCTCTGTCCCACCGTCTCTCTTTCTATGTATGTAGCTCTCCTGTTGAGGCATTAGAAACTTAGTTTCACTGCGGTTTTTTCTGTCTAATAGCTTTGGACACATTGCCTGCTTGACCAAATGGTAAAAAAAAAACAGCAGAAAAATAGAAAAAAATATGTATCTTTTTTCCATACCATAACTTTAAGGTAGAAGGGTATATGAGATTTCTTGATTGGTGTTTGACATGGAACAGAACTTTAGTCCAATCACTAATCATGTGGAAGAATTGTTTTTATTATAGATTAAGTTTATGAGGGAATGTCATATACATATGTTCATTAATTAAATTTTATCTTAATTTGGTGACCCCGACGAGTTACATTCCTTACTTTTGGTGACCCCGTCGCAATGTGCTCAGTTTTAGCATAATTTTCTTAATGACTTCCACGTAAGGTTCCGACTTTAAATATTTAGTTTTTCTTTTCGTTCAAGTTTAGTTATAGCATTGGGGTGACATGGTCAACATTTTCCACTACACTTGAGTAACCCTGACATGACGTTTACAGCATCATGTTGGTAATGCCAACGTGATATGAAGATCATTCCTTTTAACTTGAATTCTGACAAGTAATTGATTACTTGTTGGCATAATTTCTTATCTCTTGCTTAGTTCTTACCAGGTATAATGAAGTCGACCCATGTTGGGGAGGTTTTTGTGTTTTTTTTTAATTAGACTTTGCATATTGCGTGTGGGCCGCTGCCGTTGAGCTCGATGGAAGGAAAAACTCGTTGACAGTTGCCGGTTGCTGTGGGTCATAAAGCGATTTTGTTTGCGTGAAAGCTGAGCCACGCTTACTGCACATTTTAGTGTCAGCTTAATGGCTTTTCGGTCACAGGCCCAGAGGGAGGGTGAAAGAGGCTGGAAGACTACACTACCTACTACTTACCTTTCTTCAGCAGATTGGAAGCATGCGGATTGCGACTTTTTGTGCTCAACGATGAACAGTTCCAGCGATGCCATTGAAACTGGTGGGAAAAACTTTTTATATTGATGTCATTTTGGTTTAGATTGAGAATGTAACCCACCTGTATTTGACATTCACGTATGGCCATGTCCAGACCCTCTAATGCGGCAGCAGTCACATCACTTGCCTTATAGCAAAGTTCAACCTGATCTTTGGTCAGGCCGGGTACAGAACGACACGTGGCACGGCCATCTGGTAGGCCATGAAGCCTAAAATGGTATTAAAATATAAATGAAATGAGTCAAAACTGTTTGCAATTGGCATTGCTTTTCGATCTATGGATAGTACTGAATATTTTCTATAATTTTCTTGGACCTGCCTTGGTCACCAGCTACACCGTATTGGAGTTTGCAATCTTTTAGCTATCTCTGTCACTCTTTAGACGGACATGCATATACGTGAATGGCATACAAATGATGTAGAAATTCAGATGAGGATCTGCTGTAAGTGCGAGTGTGAGTGTAGGGGAACCTTTGTAGGACGTGTGTGAAAATGGCACGTTTCCTACATTTGAGTTGAGCTTACGTGCCACAATTAAGGCAGTCGTCAGAGGATGAGCTGGAGTAGCTGTAGCGAGAAAGGGCGGAAAGGAGGTTAGGGGTTTTGGGAGCATTAAGAAAATACACATATTTGCAGACGCCATGCGTTGCCATCACGTATACGCCCGAGTGTATGCCCTGCGTGTTGTAGATCAACGATGCGATCAAGCAAAGATGTGGCAATGCTTCCAACCGATGAGTTGTTCAACGTCAGCTACAGCAACAACAACAACAACAGAAACTCGTCTGTATCTTTAAGTAAAGATCATCTCACAGATGGAACACACCAACCAACCAACCCACCTCTCCCTCGCTCGCACATTGCTATTCGCTTCCGAGTTGACCTTGAATACCTTCTTCTTGGCGCGCTTCTTTTAAATGGGTTCAAATTTAAGTTTATAAAGCATTGAAATTCTTCTTTGTCTACAACCAAAATAAATATTTGAGGAAACTTCTCTTCAATTCTGACTCATCATGCAAAGATTTATGACAGCTCACAAAATATTTTGTATGTTGCCTTTTGGCTACTGTCCGTTTGTTTCTTGTTTGTTTTTCAGTTTCTTTCTGATTTGATTAAAATCAACCCGAAAAATGTAATTTCACAAAATGAAATGGAATTAAATCGCGGTTTTATATTTGCAACTCAAGGTTAATGGGTTAGGTTAAACACATTTTTGAGGGGCTTAATTGCCACAGCTGCGGTTGATTTGCGCTTGATAATCAAATTTCAATTTTCAACCAAAAAAAAATAAAAACTACATTTGCTTGGAAATTCATTTCGAAGCACTGTTTTTAATAGAATCCAATCGCTTACAACCAGATTGCTCCCAATGACAGTTCATATCTACATTTGGCCAGAGTCTTTTAGGTTTGCCCTCAACAAGCTGCGTCTATATTAAATGAAATAATGTTATTTGAGTTTATTTATTTAGTTTTCAGAAACTCACCAGAAAGAAAAACAAAAGTATTGCGCATGAAAACATATAAAGCCAATGCATCTTATTTGATTTACTTTTTAATGACTACTGCGAGATTTTGTTTATTTTTATAGTCTCTCAGCGAATAAATGCGATAAGAATTAAATCACGACGCAATTTCAATTTATTTCAACTGATTGCAAGTATGAAACGGGCCTATTCCCGTTTTCGATTTCCATTAAATTTCCCAAAATCGACATAAACATTTGTTTTCGCCTTTCTTTGCAAAATAACTTAGCTTTTCAGTTAACATCGACATCGATTTGTAGATAAAACCGACAACAATCCTAAATTTTCAAAGAATTTGACAAATGCATTGGCATTGACATTCGCAACATTGGCATTTGATACCTTTATATTTTTAAGTAAAATAATAAAATAATATATTTTTTCTTGTTATATAATTTATTTGTTATGCTTACCTATTAGAACTATTTTATACACACATTAAAGTCATCTTAAAGTCTTTACTAAAGTACTTTGTTTTGTATTTTTCACTCAGTTTTGCGAAAGAAGAAAAAATTCAAAAACTTAAAAACTGTTTAAAAAATTCGACAAAGGGTAAATCAATACATACAACTGATTTACTAACTTGCGGCTCCAATTTTTGTTTTTTTACTGAAGTAAAACTGTTAAAGTAATTATATTTAAACATAAAGTACTAATATTTGAACAAATTTAATAAATACAATTGACATTTTAAACAACGTTAAGTTTGTTTTCATGTTTAAATGTCTTTCTTTGCCATTTGGTTTAGTATTTCTTTTCTGAGTGACAAAATGACATTTAACTTTTGAAAAGGAGAGTAAAATAGTTGAAGAATCAAATGGTAAAAAATGATAATTGCAGGTTAACTCAGGAAATCTGAAATTTTCGAAACTGGTCTTCTGGTCTTTCTCGCCAGTTTATGCTTTTTTCAAGGACTTTTTTTAAAACGATATTTTGCAAGATTGTCCCATTGGAGATTTCAGAAAATATGGTTACAAATAGTTGCTTTCATCTTTTTACACCCTTAAATCAAATAGTTTTTGATCCTTCCCTTCTCTATAGTAAGATACGAGGATTCCTTAACATAAATTGTAATAGACCCTGAGGTATATTTATGATTATTCGTGTGTCAATTGTGATCATTATAAACAATTTGTAACTCGTTAGACTTGAACATCTCAAACCTTACGACAGCTTCTACTTTACAATGCATATCCCGATATCGGACATTAAGTGAAAATCAACAACATTTTCAGTTCTTCGTCTTGTGGCAAAATGCATTTTAATTGGCTGACATTTTGACCAGAAGATACGACCGATACGAGTGAAGTGAATGAATGGGAAAAGAATATGCAATCCAAAGAGAACCAGCCAACAGTCCAGGAACAGCCCAGACATCATGACCAGATAAGGGAATTTAAACTGATGCACATTTTGTTAACAGCTTTATAAAGCATATGGGGAGGCTTTTAGTTGGCCATTTCAATAAAAAAAAAAAAAAAAAAAAAAATCTGAAACAGAAAGAGAAAAAACCAGCCAACTCAGAGACGCAGAAGAAGAAGGAAACTCTAAAACTGATAAGCAACAAAGTGAAGGAAGAAGAAGCCGATGCCGCCGCCGCCGCCGCAAATGAGGCTGAGTCATTCCCCCCGATATAAGCCATACCACCGATCGGTACCCATATATATACATATAGCCTGTCTGCGTATTTCACGCGATGCAATTGATTTGCTTATAAAATTTATCGATCTCGTTGCTAAACCTTGTTCATCTCTCTTCGCCCTTCTCTTATCAGAGCGTTTCGAGATTAAAAGAACACAAAGAGAGAGAGAGAAAGAGGGAAACAGACAGATATGGCTTTTGATTTTCATAATTTTTTTATTTCGAAATTCTCACGGTTTGCAGGAGTTCCATTGAAACGCCATAAAACAAATGTTTTGTGTGGTTTCTTGTTTTTAATAGGCGCCGCGGTAAAAAATCTAAAAATCAAAAATCAAGAACAAACAAAAATTTTAAATTTACTCCTTTTTCTTTTTAGCTTTTTTTTGCCTGTCAAACGGTAGCCCAAGCATAAATCAAGGATTTTTTTCTTTTCAAGAGTTTGAAACGCAACTATAACAGAAATCTGAATCGCCTGCTAGACCTTAAAGCTATACAAAAACAATGTTTCCCACACAGAGCCCGAATATGGGTGAGAGGGAGTATAGTGGGGGAGAGAGCCAGAGGTAGATTGGCAAACATTTCAGTTCCAGGGTAGATAACTTTTCGGTTAGGCCGAAGACATTCCTCCAACCGAGAGTCCGTTCACAGAGCAACAGCTAGGAATGCTTTTGATCTAAACCGATTTAACCAGGGTGACTTTTGACTCATTGGGAGAAAAAATATTTAAATTTTCAAGCTTAGCTAAGCAAATTTTTTCGTATGTAATTAAATATAAACAAATAACACTGTACAACCAGTTTCAGGATGTTGATTTTACTTATGATTAACAAATTTTAATGCCAAATGGTAATTTGTTCTTAATATTTCATAAAACTTTAAAACGAAAAATGTTGAAATATATGAAAAAGGTCCTTAATATAGAATGTGGTGGACACTTTTGGTATCTTCTATTGAATTCATTGACTTAATTTTGTTACTTTCGAGGCATCTCCAACTTAGCTAGTTATAAAATGGAAAGGGAGAAAAACTCTAAGGAGGAGAATACCGTGAAACTTTAAAGAAAGTTGCTTACAACATGGTGGCTTGGAATTATTATGTATTATGTAGGTATATGAAAAAAGAATTGATTGATAGTTGTCAAGTATAGTATCTTCCATACCAAAAGTTTTATTTTACTTATATAATTTCAGCCCATAAAACATATCGACTTGTTTTTCAATAATTCTCAATAATGTCTGGTTAATTTGATGGTGTATCAACACATCGATCGATCGTTCACCCATATTACATACATTCTTTTGCACCTCTTCTAAACTTCTTTAGATCTCGAAACTTTAAGTTTAACTGCTAGTTGCTAGTGGTAGAGACATTTCATATGGCTAATGGAATTCAAATTTTTTGCTCAACAATGATCCAAAATAAACATTAAAGTCCGTCAATTGCACTCTTAAATACTGTAAAGAATCGGGATGCTATGACTCAAGATAATAAAAGTATTATTCAATTCATCAGTCTATCCAAATTAACTTAACGCCCTCAACTTGGAAGCTACTCGAATGAATTCTTGCAATTGAAGATTATTATACCCAAATTAAGATTGAGTTTCGGACCAGCTCTTCGTCTATAGTTAAGCTATAGCTTAGAGAGAAACTTCTTGATTGAATTAACGAATGAAAATATGCTTATTGGGAAATACGAAAATATTTCAGCAAAGGAACATATAAAAGAATATTAATTGAAGTAATATATGATTTATAAACGGTTTCACTACTTCTTCGCAGCCAAAGTTAGCTTCTTTGATGCTTTTACAATTATATTAGTTCAGATATTTTGGTAAGATGGGAGAAGATCATCCCTCTCCTTTCTTATTATGTTTGACCCGGTCCTTGTATTTAACTGGTTGAATTTAATTTTGGCTATAGTTAAATTACATTGTTTCTTATTGGTAGAGTTCAAATAAATTTCTATCTCACCATTCAAGGAAAAAATTGATGTACAGTGTTTTGGCTACTTGTAGACAATTAAATGGACTTGAAAAGTAAAAGTTGGTGAATTTTAATAAATTCTTCAAATTAGTCAATAAAATAGATACTATGAACTGCATTTCCAAGCCGCAGTATTACCTATTCTCATATAAAGTGTCTATATCTCTTCATGTATTATCTGTTATTTTCATGTAGAGGCCAATATGAGGTACACCTAGACAATTGAGTTGACAGGGTGGTCTACAGTACTCAAGTTATACAGTGCTTAGCCAGGCGATGTTGGAGCAAAAGTTTCTTCCTTGCCGCCTGACTGGTTGCCTTACCTTCTATATATACCTAAATCTACTCGTATGTACATAGTAGAGCTTGTTAATCTCATTGTTGTTGGTGCTGTTGCAGCAGTTGCTCTACAGGGTTGTCAACATACTTTTGTTGTTCTCCGTTGACTGCAGCAGCAGCAACAACAACTCGAGATGCATTGCTGCAAGCTGAAGTGCAGTACGTTGCAATTCGTTGTAGTTGCATCTACCAGGTCATAATTGCCACGCATAATGAGGCTGAAGGTGCTGCATCTGCGGTTAAGGAGGAGTCAGAGAGAGAGAGAGCGAGATGTAGTCAGGTGTGAGTTGCTCCGTCTCGTGCCACAAAATTTTTCCGTTTGAAATGCAAATGAATTCATCAAGCCCGGCCACGCCCTCAACAGCATCTCCTAATTGGGGATGCAACCAACCTGCATCCTGAAGTCTGCACCTCGAAACTGGAGTGTAGATGAATTCACACGTTCAAGTGACAACTTCAAACTGGCTGACAAAAAAGTTTGTACTTTATTTATGAGCATTTTATGCGTTGCTACTTTGCCAGTTTGTTTACTTATAAAATATGGTAAAGATAATGCAAAGAGATTGCAATTCGTTTTGAAAATAAAATTTTCTCAAATTATATATTATAAATTATGTCTTCATCTATGATGTTATATATGTTTGATTTTGAATTCTTCAAATTGTTATCATTCAGATCTAAAATCCAGAAGGCCATGACGATCAAGAATGTTCAATTGTAAATTGTATTTAATCCACAATTTAAAATTGTTTAAATATAATTTATTCACTAGAATAAATATCAACTTGAAATTGGTATTGAAGTTTAGGTTTGCTGAGACAAATTGCAGTCAACAAATTTAAAAGATTGACTCTTCTTCGAAGTCAAAGTATCTTTAACTTAAATTATGTAAATAAAGCTGGTAGCATGATTTTTAAAAGAGTTGAAATATATATATATATATCTCTGAAAATTAAATGTTTCAAAATTGTATACATTCCAAGAATTCTTTTATGTTTTTAAAAACAATTGTCATTAATACCTCAAACAAAAAGAATCTGGCAGACGCTTTAAAAAGATATTAGAATTTGTTGTTTGTTTTTTTGTTTAACTGAGCCGAATTGGCTTAGGAATTTTGATAATTTATATGAAAATGCGTATTTTCATTTGTTTTATAACTTAAAATTTATTAAATCTTGATGAGGTTTCTTCTAGCACAACACAACTTAAGCACAGTTGATTATTATCGTAGGCTAGATCAATATTAATTATGCCAACACCTATGACTGACAGCAACTTCAGGTCTCGGAACAGGCAATTGATTAATCTGTTGTCGCTGTTGTTGTTAAAGTTGTTGTAGTTGTTGTTGTCGTTTTAATTAATTAACAGTGGTGAGAAGCGAGTAGTATAACATACGGTAATAAGGTCTCTGTCTTTGTCTTTCATACACTTTTATAGGTTGAGTAAATTTGTCGACAGGCCATTTTACATATTGTGGTAAAATGGGGGAAAATGTATCTGCAAGATGTGGATATGCATTTTACTTACCAACGTGTGCAGCAGGCCAAGATAATCACAACAATTAAATGCAAATTGCCCACCAAGTTGCTGTTGCTGCTGCTGCTGCTGTTGTTGTTGTGCTGACTTCTTCCTGCTGGTTGCTGGTGGCTTTTTGCTTGTCCCACCGACATCATCAACATCATGATCATCAAGGCTTGTTTTGCATAAATTTTCATACAATTGTAGGTAAATTTTTAATTGTAAAACATTTTTATTAAACAATTTATCACTTTGATTTAATGCTCTTGATGCTGATGTTGATGTTGTTGCTGTTGCTGTTGCTGCTGCAGCTGCTGTTGCTGTTGTTGGTGATGTTGTTGAAGATGACGATGATGATGATGAAATCGTTTGCTGAGGCCAGGCATCAGGAAACATTTTGTTGAGCTCATTGATAAAGAGCGTGAATTTTGCTAATTGCTTTCACTAATTTTAATTATGTCATTTTAATTAATTTGGATATATAAATTTTCTTTTCAAAACTCAAACTGTTCACTTTTCTTTCACCCTTTCACATTTGCACATCTTTTCGTATTTCGAATTTTCATTTCACCGTTACAATCTATTGTAGACTCAAACCTGGGCTCTTTGGCTGCCACTGGTCGAAGCCAAACGATCGATCGACCGATTCGAGCACTTCAACTTCAGATATGGTCTTTAAGTCTTTGGTGGCTTGATATATTTTTTTTCTCTTGTGTTGTTACATTCTTTTATTTCTCGGTTTTTTTTTGTTCACTCGTTTTGTTTTCTTGTTTTTTATTGTTTGTATTTTTCTTTTTTTTACATATTTACAATCGTTTTGTTGGGCGGCCTATCTGATTGGTCTGCAAAATACGAGTGGGCTTTAAAGTTCGCTTTTTGCTGTTGTCTTCCTACTTCTCTTTTTTGCTTTTTTTTTGTGTTTTTTTCTGCTTCTTCTGGGTGGTTTCGCTTTTAGTTGTTCGATTGGCTCTTATTTTTTCCGTTTTTTTTTTTCTTTGTACTAGGGAACACTTATCTTGCCGTGTGTCCTATAAGTTGTATTATATGGCGCATGTGCGTGGTACTAAGAGAGTGGGTAATATGACACTTGATCGTGGGAAACGTTTTAAAGGTTTGTACATTAAGAGTTAATTTAAAATAAATAAATGCTAAGATATCTGCGAAACTTTTGGTATTACTATACCATTGTGTAAATTACTTTATTTAATTATTAACTTGACAAACAATTGAAAATATTCTCATATTCGGAAGTCATAAATTCTTCTTAACATAATTCTTAAAAATTTCATTCATAACAGTCTAATCGTAACATTTTGAACCTACAACATTTTAGGTCCTCACTTAATATTATTTATTTTATATCAGCTAAATGAAATAAACAATTTTGGCGAATTTGAAAAGGAATTGACTTTGATAAAATTTGATATTAACATTGATTTTTGTAAAAGAATATATAAATTGCATCAAAGATAAATTAAATAATTAAAGTATATTTAAACTTTTCGGTTGATATATGGACTTAGTTTTTTAATTTATATTTTAAAAGAATGAAAGATTTATAAGAAAACCTCTATATTTTGCGTTGCATACTTTTAGGTCTATGTAAATAAAATTTTGGCTGTTAAGAATGCTCAAAAGCAGCTACTTTACAACAAATTTTGGTTTCACTTAATAATTTTTCAAGGGTTTTGATTTTATTGAATTATTGTTCATTTATTTTACGTTTCACCGGTAATTGTGTAGATTCTTACAGTAAAATACAAATATTTAAACTTTTTCTAGCTAATTTTCTTAGAACTTTTTCTCGCTTTATGTTTAAACATCGATCAACCAAGTTGATAATTTTTATACAGAGGGAACCGAAAAACGAACGTCCTGTCAGCGAAACGAGCGAAATGTAAATGAAAATTGAAACAATGGCAGAAGCTTTATCCTCGTGTTATCTTCGTACGGGGTCGTCCTGTCGCCGATACGAAGATAATTACGAAATGTTGAGCAGGATGTTGACGATGGGGTGCATGGGGAGGATGCGCGTGTCTTTCTAATTTTTCTTCTTTTTGGGGTTGAATTGTTTCTACTGGCTAAGCGAAAGTACATCAAAGGATATACACACACTCACACACACACACCCACACATATATACGCACACGTCAGGAGGTTTTATTGAGGCAGGGCGCGTTTGGAATTTATCGCATGCGAGAAGAACTGAAAATTGGTCCTAGATCGTCGGCCTAATTAGCACAGACAAACAAAAAAGAGATGACTACAAATTGCATTTCAATGATTAAAGATTTAAAATTCGTCCCCGACTCTCCCCTTTTCTTCCGACAGTCACCTGCTGCTGGCTACTAACTCATCTAGAGTGTGCAACCCAACATCAAGTGCCACTTTGGTTCAAACATCAAAGGCTTGCCGCTCAAAAAAAAAAGAGAGAAGAAAAAAGTGAAACTGGTGCAGTATTCCTCTTATCTCTGGGTTGTTGTTATCCTGTAAAGGACTCCAATTATTGCATTTGACTCTTCTTTTGTATGCTAATTTACACGGCAAGGCCAATTGATTCTTGTTGTCTGCTTCCTAGTTCCTGGGGTTCAAAATATGGGTCGCTTGGGTTCTTTTATCTTTATTTTTCTCCATCTGTGTGGGTGAGTCGGTGGGATGATGGGTGTATCAGCGTGAACTTAACCCCTTTGGCTTTGACTTTGTTGCACTTGGCTACTTGTTACACTTCAAAGGATTACCGAAACACTTGTTGCTGCTGAGTTGCCTCATTTGGCTTAAGCAAAATCCCTGAAAACCTTAAGTCCTGTGAAATTCTTATAGAGCTAAAAATTACAGTTGGTGTTTTTTTTCTTTAGATATTTAATCGACGAATGAATGAGGATCAATATCCAATCATATATTTTGTTTGTCGTCGAGTTCTTTTATATTATTGATCCAGGGTATATAAAACACCAACGAAGCGTTGACTTTTTAAAGTAAAATCCCGATTGGGACTTTGTTTAAAGATTTCGTTTAGTCCTTACAACATTCTCTGCAAGTTTCCTTTCGTTTTAGAAACAGGAGGCAAATACTTTTAGGAAAGAAAGAACATTGTGTTAAATTCGATCGGAAACAATTCGAATCTAAAGTCATTCATTCAATTTACATTTCTTGGCTTAAATAGTTGGAACTTCGTTCTAAAGACACTTTTGTATCGTTGGATGTTTTTTCTGGGCAGTTAATGTTAAAGCTCATTAAATATGATCCGTTAACAGTCTTTCCGTACGTCTCTTTGACGCCCCTTCACCACCCGACTACTTACTCTCTGTGTATAACCACAAAGCAACCACAAACAGTAATAGCATTTGACCATTCAACCAACCATACAAACCATCCATTCCAAGCAAACCATATACCGCATGCAATTGCCATGAATCACCATCACCTGGCGGTGGCTTGGCTTGGTCTCTGGCTATGACTATGCCTCTGGGCTCTCACTCTATCTCTGTTCCTCTCTGGACAACTCTGGTGGAACATCCATCAATGTGCCGTTGACATTTGCTTGGACCGTTGACAAGAATTGTCACAATAAACAATACAACCAAATGCAACAACAACAATAGGAAACAACAACAATAAGAGGACACAGGGACACGTGACGTGGATCAAGGGCAGGGCATGCCATGGCAGGGACAGGGGCAGCGGTTGGGGGTATAATGATTAGTTCGGTAAGTGGCAAGCAGCAGAAGGAGTGCGCATAAATTACCAAAAGGATTAACCAACCAGACTCAGACAGCTGAAAAAAAGAAGAGTACGCGAAGAAGGGAACAGCAACAGCAAAATGGTTATGAGGGAAGGGGTTATGAAAATGAAGGGAAGGGTTGCTGAAAACAAGATTGCTCAGTCAACTGTAAGGGATTCCTCTCCCTCCATAGAGAAAAATCGACAAGGGAAAGGACAGAGATGGAAGTGAGTAAAGTGATGAATAGATTGATGAGGAGCATCATGTTCAAATTAAAATCAGATCAATTTCACAGATATATTAACATACAATATTATGAGTATTTGTTTTCTGCTTCTTGTTGGGTTTGTTGCTGTTGTTGTTATCCACGGGGTTGAACAAATGGATAAGTTTGGCATATCCAAACGAAGATACTCCGCAAAAAAAGGTGAAAGACCCCTCACAAATGATGAACGTATGGAAGCACTTGTTCCAAATTTATTGTTTTCATTAGCTTTCATTGTTCTCTAAGCTGAAAACAAAAATTTACTAACTGAACAACAATTTGCTGACCTTTAAATGGGGGGAAAAAAGTGTTAAACTGTTTAAGATGAGGTTAATGAAATCCAACAAATAAAACATGAAATTGTTATTTTTTTAAAGGGTATTTCAATGGTCGAATTTGAATTATTCTAATCATTGCAATTCCAAATGCCTTTGCCTCATTATTAGCCAAATTATTTCAAGGGTTGCTATTAAGAAGGTTTTCAGCATTTGATTTGCTACAAAAAGTTCAAAAATAATTTGCGATCATTAAAAAACAAATACAAGACAAACCAAAAAAAAATCCATGGTTACACCATAATTTAGTTAATTCTTGGTTTGTATGGTTTTTGTTTAATTTTTTTTGTATTTTAATTAACTCGAAACCATGTGAGAAGAGCCAACCATAAATAAATCTTCAAAATATCTGAAAATGACGTTGTGGAAATATTTGCAGAAAAGTAAGAAATAAAAATAAAAATTAAGCGAAAATTAATCGAAGTAATTTTTGGCCCCATCTTCTGCTTCTTTTGCTCGTTCTGCTGCTGTTTTGCGACTTGGAGCGACATAGCCAACATTTTTGGAGGCATTCCTTTTGGGCCAAAGTGGCACAAGGTAAAAGGGTCTCGGGGTCCTTATCTCCCTCTCTTTCACTCACTCTGTGTCGGTCGCTGTCTCTGTCGCTTGGCTGGGAAAAATTCCGCTCTCCAATCAGGTTGCTGCCGTTTAGTTGTTGTCTGTGTGACATGAAAAAGAAATCAGTGCAAAAAGGTTTCAGTTCGCAGATGTGTGGGAAAATTTTTCATTTTTAATTGCACAGCCGAAAAACTGAAACAGAAAGACCAAATGCATCGAGCATCGCGCATCGCGCATCGAGTATCGAATCCAAGTGCTGACTTCAAAAGTTGAGAGTTGAAATTGCGAATTGCATGGCAACTTGGCCCACCTACAAAAAATCGAATTAAAGTTGTTTTGTATTTTCTAGCCATCTCTCTCTCACTCTCTCTGTGTCTCTATCTCTCGAGTCTGCATACCGGGCAAGCCTTTCTATGAAAATTCCTACTCAAACATCATTCACATAGTCATCGCCAACGTCGTCGTAGCCACAACGGCGGTCCTGGCATCCCGAGAATGTTTCTCTTGGCCTAAACTATGCAAGCGCTTCCACTCGAACTTCGCTACGTTCCACTCCTCCTCCTTTGAGCACTAGAAGGGCAGGATTGCTAGTGCGGGGGGCCGATGGAAAGGAGTTGAATGAGGGGCGTTGCTTTGCGCAAATTACAATTAAAAATTGTTTCAAGTGGTTTACAAACCACAGAGCACTGAACATGCAGGCAACAGCACCAACAAGCAACCCGACAACAGACAAGATTAACCAGGGAAGTTATTATACCCTTGCAAAAAGGGTATATTAATTTTGGTCAGAAGTGTGCAACGCATAGAAGGAAGCATCTCCGACCATATAAAGTATATATATTCTTGATCAGCACGACGAGACGAGTTCAAATAACCATGTCCGTCCGTCCGTCCGTCCGTCCGTCCGTCCGTCCGTCCGTCCGTCCGTCCGTCCGTCCGTCCGTCCGTCCGTCCGTCCGTCTGGATCGATGCGAACTCCTCCTAGACCGTAAGAGCTACAGAGCTGAAATTTTGCACGTAGGCTTGTATATACTGCAGGGTTTGTATATCTCGGATTCAGTCGGATCGGACCACTATATCATATAGCTCCCATACAAACGGCAAAGTCACGAACAGTGACTTTTCTCAATAACTTCGTTATTTTATAAGCAATTGCCATAAAAGTTGGTATTGGTCAGTTTTGTGTTCTTATTAATAATTGTGCCAAATTTGATCAAGATCGGGTGACTATATCATATAGCTCCCATACAAACGGCAAAGTCACGAACAGTGACTTTTCTCAATAACTTCGTTACTTTTTAAGCTATTGTCGTGAAATTTAATATAAATAAGTTTATTGTAACTATAAACCACTGTGCCAAATTTGATCAAGATCGGGTGACTATATCATATAGCTCCCATAGGAACGATCGGTCAAAAACAGTGACTTTTGTCAATAACTTCGTTACTTTTGATGCGATTGCTTTCAAATTTAACATTTGTCAGTTTAATATATCTGTTAATGACTGTGCCGAATTTGGTAAAGATCGGGTAACTATATCATATAGCTCCCATAGGAAGGATCGGTGGAAAACAGTGACTTTCATCAGAAAGTTCGTTATATCCTATGCTAAGATTGAAGGCCGTTCTTTCGCAAACATTACCCTTTTAAGATAAAACAATTAGTTTAGATAAAAGAGTTACTACCAAACTTGCAAGGGTATACAAACTTTGACGCGGTCGAAGTTAGCCCCGGCCCTCTGGTTTTTATTTTGTTTCTCCCCCCCTTATGCTTAATATAAATCTTATTTTTAAGAGTCTAAAGGTTTACAATATTTAAAAATGTTTTTATGTTTTTAGTCCTTCTGACAAAGACCTTTATTTTGCCTTATATCAGACAATTTTAATCTATGTTAAATCATTTACTTTATATTTATAATTTTCTTTGTAGGAACCACCTCATCAATATTTTGGTAAAATCGATCATTTGGGCTATGAATTTTCGGGAAAGTAGTCAACGTGAGGTTAAAAATCTTTTAAACTCATTTGGCAACCTGCTTCTTGAAATGCTTCTAACGATCTTTTTGACGATTTGCTTGTAGTTGTCTTCTATGTTATGGTCATAAACATTTACCAGTAATTAAATTTCATTCATTTTCATCAATATACGTCCAAGTTGAAATAAATAGTTCATAAAAAGAAATTGAAATTCTGGAGTTTTCGAATTTCTTTGCTTTCTTTGTTGAATACAAAGAGATACGTATGTATATATGTATATATATTTTTAGGTACGAGAATATTTCTATATTTCGTTCAATTCATTCTATCAATTTATATGCTTTACGGAGTTTCAATTAGGTTTCAGCCAATTTTAAACTAAAAACCAGACATACGAATATAAAACATTGCCGACACCCGAAAGGAAAGCCGAAAGGATAAGTTCTACAAGTCGAAAGAAAAATGGTCAACTCAAATAAATCGATTTGTCTTTTAAAATAGTCGGCAATAGTCGAAACTTTGACTAAGTTTTTCATCTGTACATGTAATACAAATGTTAAAACACCTCAAATTGAAGCTAGATTAACTTCCAATGACTCAATTCAGGGTTTAATAGTGCATCTTGCACAAACTATATGCAGTTTTATACGCATTTTGGGAATCTGACTGTAAAAATTACGAAAGAATACTCAAATTAAAAAAAATATATAGTTTTTATTTCTATATATTATGTATATTATTTATATATATTCTGAGTTTTTATGCTAGAACCTTATGTTCTAACTATTTGTAGCACCAAATTTTACATATTCATTTGGCGTAATGGTTAATATTTAGTTAGATTTTGATTCGACGGAGATGTTGTTTGCCATTATAATCATTTGTTTTTAAGTGGATTGATGTGGTCTCTTCATCAAATTGAAAAGTTCAACTGGCTTTAAGCGGCCATCTTGGTTTGGGGTATAGCAACGTGGTCAGTTGAGTTACTGAATTCATCATCATTATCGTCGTCATCATTAGTAGCATCAACAAGTTGCAGGCAACAGTTGGAACAAGTCTTGAGTCTGATGGCTTCCCATTGGATGGATGCCTCTTGGCATATGTTTTGACTTTGATTTGCTGCTGTCATTTGGCTGGCAACTTCATTTTGTGTTAAATGTGGAATGCAACATCATCATCGTCATCATTGTCATCATCGTCATTGTGTTCTTCTGCAGCATCTGTTGCAGCCTCCCCCTAAGAAGCAATGCGCATGTCTCTTTCCTTTTCTTCTCTTTTTTTTCGCTCCTCTTGTTGTTTTGTTCTTTTGACAAACAAAATGAATTCCTGGGCGTGGGTGGAGCCAAATCCTTTAGCTTTCATTTGCAACAGGAGCTTTGTTAAGCTTTCTGTGGAGCTTTAACAAGGATATACCCAGATGGCGCCATAAATCATCATTATTGTAATCATCCGAGTCAAAAACCCGTCCCACTCTCGTGTTCCTTTGCAAAAATCCTTGAGAAGAGCACGCGCACGCTTACAATCTTATGAAAATTATGAAAGATTTACATTAATAATTCTTGCAAAAAGCCACACATAAATAAAACACACAAGAGATGAGACTGAGAAGGAATAAAGAAACCCAATGAGTGAGAGAAAGAGAGAGGGAGAAGGACAAATAAACACAATAAGCAATTTTATTAAGCGACAATCAGCGCCAAGTTTCAGGCCTCTCGCTCTCTCTCTCTCTCTCCCTTTCTCTCTCTGCTTCGCTTGATCAGAAGTAAGTTGTTGAGTCTCGGATCGTGGATCGTGGTCCATGGTCTTCTTGGGGCCTTCTTGGTTAAGTCTCGGAACTCAGACTGCCCGCTGAGCATGCGTGCGGGGCTAAGGCTCTGGGATCTCACCGGGTCTCTCTTGCATGCAAATGGAATCACTTTATTAAACAGCTTACATAATTCATGTGCTTCGCCTGTGCACACATTTAATTTAAGGTCATCAGCGGCAACTCGCCACCAGAGGGAGACTTCCGAGGGGCATCATCATCATCATCATCATCGTCATCGTCATTACCATCATCATGATCATCGTCATAATGAAAAAGACTGTGTAATCATTTTTAAATGTTTGTAAAAATAGGTGTAGACAAGTTGAAATTTATTATGACCAGGTTGTAGAACAAGCAGATACGAGCACACAGATAAATAAAAGAGCAAGAGGGGGGAATCGAGACGAAAGAACAAAGGAAAGAAACAAATCAGAAACGAGATCAAATCAATATACTGAAATAACTTTTCTTGTGTATGTAAGTGTAAGAAAAGTTAATATTTTTCGCTTTATCCAGTTACAATTCACAACTGGTTTTAGTGTTGAAAAAGTGCTATGGCCTTACAATTCTAGAGTAGTTAGCAAAGTCTGATGAGAGATCTTGGTAGTTCTTGAAGCGCTATACAGGCAACATGCTCATTTTTTGATTTCTCCAAAATGATCTCGAGCCTGCTCATTCGAAGGATATACATAAACAAAAAACTTAATAAAGTACTTCTTTTTGCTCTACTCCGCACGATATTTGTCATTTCAAAAAAACATTATTTTCCCTGTTCAGTCAGGGATCGAATCCTATAACAACAGTATTATAGATATTATAGTCACCGACTAGGAATTTACAATTGATCATTGGAGTTTTAAACCATCTGAATTTGAACATAGAAACCATGAAAAAAAATGGAAAGCTATTGCAATGTTCAGAATTTTCAACTATTATACTTACTTTATTTTTAATTCTTGAGAACAAAAACAAGTTTTCTTAGAAAATAGAATGATAGCCAAACAACATCGGATGACTTCTTTTACCCCGGATGACTTCTTTTGGCTTACCTTATAAATTTCTATATTGTGATACTGACAATCTAAGCTAGGCTATTGTTTTTGGTTTTTTTTGGTTTCACTTTTTTTTTAATATTTGTTAAATATTTTGTCATCATGCTAGCTTGGTATGAAGTCTAAACTTGTATTCATTTGATGCTTGACAAGAAAAAGATATAATTGTTTTGAAAAATAATACCTGGTTGTAAGGTAAACTCACGAGATCGTTCAACGGAATAAAATAAACTGTAAGACCATTCAAAAACGAATGATTCGTATGGACTTTTGCTGAATATATGTACTCAATTCGTAGCCCATTTTGAGGGCTTATTTGCAACAACATTAAGATGGGTTTGTAGTTTTTTGCTGTTGAATTTTATTTTAAGATTATATACGATATACGAAGTTATATCAAACCTTTTGTACGACGGCGATCTATTAATCTACTTTTGTTTTCACTTCAATCTCTTGAATAAGAAGGCTTTAGATCATTCATGCAATTCCTTAACTACAAGAATAGTTTCTTTATGGATTAACGATCAAAATATTATTTTTAACTGTTATCCAATTGATTGAATAACTTAATATTCTTAAATAACTTTCGACATGGCAGACTTATAGTCCATAAATAATTAAGCATACGTTTTTGTTGTCAGATTCTTTAGGTTTACAACTTGGGTAAGTGTAGATTCTTTCGTAACCCTTTGCGAAGAAATCATTAAAAGCCATCAATCAAAGTCTTGATGTCTAAATAAATGCAACACTCGCACACACACACAAGTTGGCTTGGGCCTGCCATAAAGAACTACCGCACTAATTAATACTGCCGCCACAACCCAAGTTCAAGCCACACACGAAAAACACCATCTTCGATCCGATCCGATCTAAGCTAAATAAAGTTATTAAGCCCTGTAACCCAAATGGGGGAAATGTTTCTGCCGTGCAAAATAAAAAGAGGTAAAAGACTCCAGGAAAGAAAACAAAAACACGAAAAGCCCCAAAACGCAGCATGTGTTAAAATTATATATAGGGAGTGCGTGTGCATAGCGCGGACCCCCCTAATGGATCTCAAGCCAAAAAGGATGGCAAGGAGTCCACAAAGAGTTAATAAAAAACCATATAATTGCGTATGTTTTCGGGCCAAAAAAAAAAAAAAACGAGCTATGGAAGTTAACTTCGGCCTTGCCGAAGTTTATATACCCTTGCAGTTCTTTATTATATTTAATTCGATAAGAAAAGTGAAATTTCATACATCAACAGCATTAATTGTCGTATTATGAATATGCTCAAATATTTTTCAAACTACTGAATTCAAAACACATTTAATGATTATTAAACAATATATGATATAGTAGTCCGATCCCGATGATTTTCATACTTTATCTCACACAGGTAATAAAGAGTCTCCAAAAAAAATTTCAACCCGATATCTCTTAAGATGGCTGAGTAAAACGCATACGCACAGACGGACGGACAGACGGACAGACGGACAGACGGACATGGCTATATCGACTCAGCTTCTCAAGCTGATCAAGAATATATATACTTTATGGGGTCGGAAACGTCTCCTTCTGTGCGTTACAAACATCTGACCAATTTTATAATACCCTCTGCAAGGGTATAAAAATAAATATCTAAATATTTAAATTTTAAAACTTCTTTTTTGCGCAGTTATTGTAAATAATTAGGCATATTTTGAAAATACTTAAGCCAATTTTCATTCCAATCCAATCCAATTACATATCATGATTGATTTTTTTAGAAATATCTTATTACGGTCCCTGATTAGGAAAGGAAATATAATCGCCTTCATCGTCGAATGATACATTATATAGATTTTTTTGGTTATTTATTGAAATTTTCAGAAATTTTTGAAAAGTAGAACTATAAAATTGATCTAAAAGAATTTGTACACATTTTTTTACAGTGTGAAATTATTAAAACGTATAAATAAATGATTTAAAAAGAGTTTAGTAATAACTTTTAAAGTAAAAAATTGCAAAAATTAAAAACCACGCATGTTATATTTTACCAGTAAGCAAAAAAAGATTAAGAACATTTTTTTAGGGACACGGGCCTAAACCACCAAGAATGCATTAAAAATCAACTTAATTTCACTGCCCATGGGGTCAGCGGGCAACAACAACACAGAAAACACACAAGAAAGAAAAGAAGCGAAAACGAAAAAACAAGCATAAAGAAAGAAATGATGAAGACCTCCAAAGAGGCAAAACACGAAATGGCAACAAAAATCATATTTTCACAGGCGCTTGGCGTTTTGCACAGAACTTCGCACTTGAGTCTTCTTCTGCATTGTGAGGATCTTTCCCCCACTCTCTATCTCTTTCTGTTTCTGTTTTTTATACCCTTGCAGAGGGTATTATAAAATTGGTCAGATGTTTGTAACGCACAGAAGGAGACGTTTCCGACCCCATAAAGTATATATATTCTTGATCAGCTTGAGAAGCTGAGTCGATATAGCCATGTCCGTCTGTCCGTCTGTCCGTCTGTCCGTCCGTCTGTGCGTATGCGTTTTACTCAGCCATCTTAAGAGATATCGGGTTGAAATTTTTTTTGGAGACTCTTTATTACCTGTGTGAGATAAAGTATGAAAATCATCGGGATCGGACTACTATATCATATATTGTTTAATAATCATTAAATGTGTTTTGAATTCAGTAGTTTGAAAAATATTTGAGCATATTCATAATACGACAACTAATGCTGTTGATGTATGAAATTTCACTTTTCTTATCGAATTAAATATAATAAAGAACTGCAAGGGTATATAAACTTCGGCAAGGCCGAAGTTAACTTCCATAGCTCGTTTTTAGTTACCTTTAGAATCTGAATTCTAAGACATAAGAAAAATGATGGGTGCAACTTTCAATAGTTTATTTTTCAATAGAATAGCATTAGATAAATATCTATGATTTATTTTTTAGGGTAGACGTTAAATATTCATGGTGAAAGTGTGGGATAAATTGTTTTGGGGAAGAGTTTGACATGAAGTTTTTATTTATATGATATTTGGATCAATGTTGGCTCAAGGCTAGAACAACAACTGGACTAAAGCAAATATTGAATAACAGACTTGATTGTAGATTCGAAAGAAGTTTCAAAATTTAAGTTTCTTTGCTGAACTAAACCGAGAAATAGACTGCTCAAGAGCACCATATTTCCCCCACACAAAATTATGATTGGGAACTTAACAGAACTAGGGATGTTTCTTAGACAAAGAGCGTCCAAACTATATGTAAGTCCTGCGAACTGCATCACTAAAGTAAGTCAGTTATTTTCATACAATTAAACCTAATCAACAACGCGAGTCCTGCATTAAACAAGTTTTTCAAAGTAGATTTGCTTCCAACTCTTATAGGTCTATTTAATATGGCACTGCTTAGTGGATCAATTGAAATGGGGAATTTTTTTTTCTAGGGATAGTAAAGTTAGCCCTGCCCTCTGTTCGTTTGACCGGAACGCAGACATGGTAAAAGCTTATAAGCAATTGACCAACCCAGAAGTATCGAAAGTATGGTCAGTCAGATAAAATGGTTTTTGTGCGACCCTTCTTTCTGTTCTTTGACTTTGAATTTGTCTTGAGTTTACCTTTTTCTCTGTTTTTTTTTTAGTTTCAGTTTCTTCCCTTTTAGCTTCTTCCTCTATATATGTAGGTATATATGTAAGTGTGTATATATATTTTGTGAGGTGCATGGTCAGGTCTGGTCTTCGGACGGTCGGTCGGTCGTTCGTTCCATTTTAATAACATTAATTAAGGTGTTGCCTTCGTTGGTGTTCTTCACGCCTTTCCTTACAAATTACGCAGGAATTTCATGTTTCAGGTTTTTTGTTTTTGTTTTTGTTTTGCTTTTTTTTTGTGCTCTGGGTTCGTTCTGGGCTCGGACAACAGCCGCCGTAGCAGCAGCAGCAACATCAGGTCTTAATAGTTGTTTGTGGCTGTTGCTGTTTCTTTGATCTTTTGTTGTGTTTTAGCAATTTGGCTAAAATTGTTTGATAGCCAGTCAGGATCTCGGATCGGATCGGATCGGATCTGATGTGATCTGATCTGATCTCTGTTGCTACACCCGCTCATTTGAAAATTGAGCCATTTACTTGGTTTCTGTGTGTTGGTTTATGCATTTCGTTTCATAGATGGCGCCACCTGAAAGTGGTAACCAATTTATTTGTATTCCCATTTCCCACCATCAAGGTCAGCTTAATGCATCCGAATGGAGGTCAATGTCCGTCTCTCTTTCTAGGCAAGAGGCGCCTGTTCTCTTTTCCTTTTTTTTTTTTTTTTGTTCATTAGATGGATGACTAATAAGCGTCGCCACAATTAATTGAAATCCACTGATATGCATCTACCGAATGGCTTCAGATACAAGCAAATCTCATTAACGCTGCCCAGATAAAGCCACTGGAATCTTTCTCTCCCTCTCTCTCAATCTGAGTGTAAGAAGAAGAAATTCAACTTCGATACGATACGATACGCGAGCCTGATCCCAAGCCCAAGACCAGGGCCCGAAACAGAAAATACATTTTGTTCAGTCAAGTGTAGCAACCTAAAAAAAAACACACACACAACAATCCCAAAAACAAAATACAGAAAACCATCTGAGAAAAGGCTTATAAATGCATGCAGATACAGTTTTGGAAGTCAAGCGGTGGTTTGCATTTGTACGATAAATAAAATGAATGCGATTGTTAATTAGTTGTTGGTGGTGGTGGTGCTGGTGGTGCCGGTGGTGCCAGTGGTGCCAGCGGAGCTGCCGTTGTGTATAAAAAGCATTATCTTATCGCTTCACTCAGATATTGGAGTCTCTCTCTCAAATGTTTCTCTCCATTTCAAGACAAATGTTAAGCAAATGAATTATTTGTGCATTTTTCAATTTCATTGCATTTATTTTTGGTTAGTGCGTTTTAATTTTTAAGCTTTACTAACATACCAATGCTATAAAACCAAAGTAAAAGTTAGTTTTTAGTTTTTTTTTGTTACAGTCAATCATTTTAGTAAACAGAAAACTTGATAATGAAATAAACAATTAATTAACAAGTTCTTGAAAGAACTACAATTGGTATTTTAACAGTTTTATTGGGCGAAAACACCTTATGTGAACCATCTCTCATTGATTAAATAAAAACTATTATATAACAAGGACAATTTTTATTATTATATACACTAATCTTACTAATTTATTAGATAGGCAGGCAGCACAAAAGCTAAGCAGGTTGTCCTATACGGACATTTCAAGAATCACCAAGTTCTATCATCAGCAGACTTCGTGTAAGAATCCACATTTGTAAGAATCCACATTGAAAAATGAAACGATTTTGGTTGTCAAAAAATTTAAAAAGGGCTTTCTTCATTTTCTTGAAGTTGTTTATATTTTGCATTTCATAATTTTAGTTCTGAAAGTCCTTGATAAAATAACTTGATGATCAGGCAATTGTTGACTTGCTGGAATTGTTGGAAAATGTATATTGAATTCTGCGACATCATATAACGATCAGCTCAAAATCACACAGAACTTATAGAATCGTATTAACAAACAGTTTAAAAACATTTGCTGTGTAAAATTAGTGTAGTTCAACGAATAAAAATTTTCATTTAGCCTTTGTCTAAGTCCTGTAACAAAACCGAAATACGGAGCACTCAGCAACTGAAGTATTCTGCAAATCTGAAGGATGAATCCATGTTCTTGTCAATTTCCTAATAGAACCTGTCTTATTGTTATAGAAATAAAAGACCAACCCAATAATAAGTGGGTAAGTGTATCCCCAGGATTTAGACTAAGTACTAGACTAAGCTAAAATATTTCAAACTTGTTGTTAATCTCTAAGTTAGAAGAAAATTCAACAAATACACAAAAAGACATCCGTTTTAAGCTAGAACAGTTTTGGACCAATAAGTTGTTTAAATATATTTTCTGAACAAAAAACTTACTCTTTATAGAAAGAATATAAGCTATGCATTCAATATTTTCATTCAGTTCTAAAAAAAGGGAAATCTCCGATCTCATAAGTAAAATTTCAAATACTAATAAATCTTAGCCAAAATGCTATTTATTTACTACAAATTACCGAAATTACTAACGAAATTAACATAATATAAACTCTCGTTGCCTTAAGTAATACTTTATTAAACTTTGCCTAGATAGTCATGGCGAACTCATGGGCATAGTTCCACAACTTTCCACACTTCTAAAAAAAAATAAGAAAAAAATGGGAAAATAAAGTAAGGCAAATTTATCACTGGACACTGAGCGATCCGCTGTGAGGTGGTGGCTGCTGCTGCTGACTTTGACTACTTGACATATTCATTAAATTTAGCCACATTGTTGCTGTAGACCAGACAAAGAGATGCTCATCATTTTGACACCTTAATGCGGTAATTAGGGTTTGCCACACAGTCCAACACAGACGAAGGTTCCATCTTCATCTTTTGGCCTTAGCCTCATCCTTCGTTCGTTTCAACATGAGCAAATATTAACACAGCGCAAAGATGAAGATGGGAAACGCCTTGGTCTGACTGCCTCCTCTTAACGGTTTACGTCGAATTGGCTTAAATTATTAAAAGATTATGGCCAAAAGATCATCACCCTGAAAATAAGAGAGAGAAAAAAGAAACCAACGACCGCAACATACATATATCTGTAGATGAAGATTATGATGATCATGATGATGATAATGACGATGGAGGCCAAGAAGATCCTTTGCGGGTGTGAAGATTATGACACAGCAGAAATCGAAATGCACGCGGAACGAAAAGTCTGGCCCGAAAAGGAGTCAAAGGAGCAGACAGCAATTAATTTCAAATTTTTGTTCCCTTTCCTTTTTTAAAAGATCTCACAATGCCAGCAACTCATTCTCAGCGTCAGCCTCAGACAGAGAGACAGCTGTGTGTGTTGCTCTCTCAGAAATTGCAGACAAATTAAGATAAATGAATTGTTTAATTGTTCACCGGGAACATGAGAAAGAAAAGGGTAAGGTTAAATACAAATTTTCCCTCAGCAATATTTAACATAACACTTAACACATAACACTTATATAATACTTACGATAATGAAACAGAAACGTTATAGATTCGAACTATAGAATGCATTAAGGATATTAAACTTGAACCAATTGTTAACTTTGTTCTTCAAAAACTTTCAATTTCCGATGACAAATGTCAATCACATCGTTTGCCATCAACCTTTGCCGAAGTAAATTTTGTTGGCATGAATATAGTTTGAATCATTATCTCAATGATATTTCTTGTCTCTCTCTCTCTCTGACTCTCTGTTGCCATAAAATCGTAGTCATGATGATGTTGATGCGATTATACTACTTTAATTACCTGCATTTAGTCAGACATCAAATTGATTTCAAGTTAATTTATTCAACGTCATTTCCATTGTCTCGAGATATCGATGTCGATCGAAAGGTTTTATTTATATATTTATTTTTTTTTTGTTTGTTGAATGCAAATCAATTTTCCATTCATTCATTTGGCTTTTATACGATGTTTTGTGCTGCTGTTTAAGCAAATTTCTGTGTAGATTTTTATCACTCTAAACAAATCAAATTGTGTTAATTTATGAGAAAATTTATAATCCAGGTGAACTTGTTTCTCAATCGATATTTTGTCTTCATTAAATTGTGTTTAAATGTTTTTATGCAGATTATTTGTTATTGTATTTCAAATGTTAGACAACAAATTGTTGTCGTTTCTGTGTTCCGTTTTGCAAGAGTTCTAGCTGAAATTAAAAAGGAAATTAAAACTTGATTTTTGTTGTTTTTGTTTTTGCTCTCTGTCTCTAAATGTATGTTTTATTACAACTATTTACAAATTGTATTTACAACTAATTAGTTAAGGGCCTAAAGCCTACATACTTCTCGATTATCTCTCTACTCCTCTTTAACGGTTAGTTTAATACTTAATTGGACTGCAGCGAAAAGGTTTGTGTTTATGTGTGGGTTTTTCTTTTTCTATCACGCGAAATGGAAAGCTTTTTCAAAAACTTCTCTATCGATTATTGTTTCCTTAGAGTCTACAGACAAGTGTTGACTTCGCGATGCTCCAGGCATTTCTCACATGTCACCTCACAGCACCATTTGAAGACACAATTGCAATTGGTCCATTCGGCTACCACTCGATGCTTATAGCCACGTCCACAGCACAGCTGCTCGCAACTCGTATCGGTGCACTCTCGATCTTGTGTGCCCAAGGCACCTGTTTTGGCATTGGGCGAACAGAAATCAGGTGAATCATCGGCATAGACCAATTGGTATTTATTTGCCGGTTTTGTGTGCGGGATTTCTGGCATAAAACTGTTGCCATCATTGCGTAGCGTCACCTTACGGGCATTATCGTAACGCTCCAAGAGTCGGGCAGAGACCTCTCTGAATGGAGGCATTTTAAGCCAACATGTTTTCACTGTACAAGATCCGGATAGACCATGGCATTTGCACTCCAAACGCATGGCATCGCGTATAGCCTAACCAAAGAGAACTAAATATGTTAGGAAGAAACTATAGAAGGAACTTATGATTGGCTACTCACCAATCTTCCAGCATTGTTATTATGCAGCTTCACCAGTGTTCCTAGATCACTTCTTCGTTGTCGCTGCTTGGCGTCCAGAAAGGCTCTCGAATGACGTAGACCAAAGTTAACGTTATCACTGCATCCTCCCCATTCCCATTCACCTTGGGGAAATTTGATGTTATCCCAAAATTTGCGACGTTTACCACCGCGTCTGCCATTTCTTCCGCGTTTCATAGTTGGACTTGATTCGAATGTCACATTGCCCACCAAATGTTGCTGCTGTTGTTGTTGCAGCTGTTGTAGGTGTTGCTGTTGCTGCTGCTGCTGCTGTTGTTGCTGCAAGGGTAAATGCTGGTGCTGTTGACGTAGCAAAGCAGCCTGTTGCTGCCGTTCCAGAGCAGCCTCAGCAGTCGCCGCATTGACCATCTGAGGTTGACCTCCATTGCGTCGCATATGAGATTTGTCACACGAACATTCCACCAATTGGCCCATCGTACAGGCCTTTGTAACTGCATAAGTAACCCCAGCTGCCGTGATGGCATTGACAAACCCCGTTTCACGCGAATCTTGAAAATATATTAAAGTAATTTTTTACAAATAAATGGAAGTTGTTTTTTGTTGTAAAATTATCAATTGATATTCTTTTTAATTAGGTTGTTAAAAGAGATGGTTAGAATATGTAGGAAGATTTTGCAAAACAAATGTTTAACTTATGATATTTCTTTTCTGAAATACAAACATTCGATAATTCAATATTAAACTTTGGTCCAGATAGGAGGATGTAGAGGATTTTAAAGGTATAGCACAACTGAGAAAAACTGATTTTGACGACATCTTTAAAAAACTTTTTAAAATCCAAAGTTTTGAGAGGTTAATGTATGTAAATAGCCATATCTTTAAAAATTCATAATGCTATTCTCATTATGTTTTTCGGATTGGATTGGATATCAACCCATCAATGTATCACCTATTTTTTGTCAAAATGTAGAAGACTTTTCTGTATTGGTTGATCAGAGTACTAGAATAATACTCGGTATTTGTTGCCTTGTATTACCTAATGGAGGTCAAGGTTTATGAACTTTGTCATTGCTCAAGATAGATTATTTGTGCATTTTTAGTTTTTATTGAGCATACGTGTTAGGTCTTCCAAAACTAACCATAAGACAAACTATATACAACATAAACCTTCATAAACCTAAATAACTCCTATGATTTAGGAAAATTTTTAAATTAAACATAGCGAATTGAAATAAATCCTGATAAATTTTTTTCTCAGAAAACTAAGAACCTCTTCTAAATAGAAATTTAATTTATTTCGTTTTTAACAATCAATAGAGTCGAGTGCTGTATTTTTTAATATATAAAAAAAATTAAGAAACAAACTGAAATAAATAAATAACAAATTTCGAATGTCATTTCGGATCAGTTTCATTAAAAAAAGTAAAAGCAAACAAATATATTAACATGGGTAACTATTTCAAGTTGATTGAATCGTTTAACGTAGTTAAAGTAATTTCAGATTATCGATTATTACCGCTAATGCAGTTTGCATAAAAAGCAGCTCATCAACAGCCCCTATTAACAATTAACCCATTCACCCATTCAAGCCAAGTTCAGGCGATTAGCGCTTGATTGATTTCAATTTGTCAGCAAAGGCGACAAAATGATTTATTATCATGTTCGATTGGCAATCAACAATCTGGTCGAGCTGCTGTTGCTCTATGCAAATCAAACAGAGTCACGTTTTTATATTCTCTGTGTGTGTGTGTGTGAGTGTGTTTGAGTGTATGTGTATTTTCATATGTGCGTGTGTGTTTTATAATGAAAACGAAATCGGAATTGCACTTGTAATCGCTGAGTAAGTTCTTCAATTTACATATTGGTAGAGATGGACTGACAGAGCCCCAAAACCCAGAAATCCAAGTGGAGTGGTTCTGGTTTGACATTTTGACAGGGTGCGGTTTTTAATTCCTCTTTTAGAAAGAAATCTTTAAAGTGAAGCTCTTCTTTTCGGTTGTTTTTTTTTTTTTTTGTTTAAAGGAATTTATTGCACCATAATTTGGTATGTGTTTTGTTTGCGCATTGTTGTCATTAAGTGCAGGCAAAAGGAAACTCTTCTTCTGGAATCCCCCTCTCATGGCATTTTCGGGCAATAATTTATTAAAATTGACAGCTTTGTAGGCTCATTTCAGGCGCTATTCATCAGGCTCTACACTGGCTTTGGCACTGGCCAGGCGCAACATTTTTATTATGCAACTTGATGGATGATGCGGTCGCCTGCCAACTGACAAGCTGAAACTGCAAAGAGCCGTCGACGTCGACGACGACGACGACGACGATCACGACGACAACCAAGACTACGTTCCGTTGCGTTCCATTTCGTCCCCCACTTGTCCACGATGAGTTGTAATTAGGCAGGCAGATGCCTCTTCACCTGGTCATGGTCGTGACTCCTCTGACTCAATCTGACTCTTCACTATACGAAAAGTGTTGACAGTGTCGTTTATTTAGCTTTTTGAACTTAGTATCTAGTGAATGTGAAGTTAGTTGCCAGTGTGTCTTTTATGATCGTTCATATATGTATACTTAACTACTTACCGCGCATTAAAATTTTCCTCATGCTTTTACGCAAAACAGTGCAGTTCCAACGGCGATTACGAAATTGAAATTCACATTCGCGGAAACCCAGATTAATGCCATTGATGATCTCTTTGAGCAAAGCCGAATCGTGTCGACAGATTTCGGCCAATTTGCCACGTAGACGACGAGTCTTTTTGCACATTAGATTTGGATCGAGTAGGATGTTTGTACCCTCGGCCCTAGAAACAGAAAGAGATATAGAAATTTGAATATAAAGTGTATATTTCTAACAGTATTCAATAATCCCTTAAACATAATAGTCGATTAGATTAATATTATTTAAGCACTATTGATCTCTATATTAATCATCTTGATAATGATAATGATATGAGATAATGAGATAATGATCTTTGCATTCAATCGTCAATTACAGAGGCCGACATGATGTTTGGTGTTCTTAACTAATTTGGAGATTCTGACTGCATACCCATCACATCCAGATTTTGTAAAACCACGGTATCGGCGTCGGAAATATGCACCCAAAAGTATACTATAGAAAGTTAAAACTTGTTTTCCTACATATGTAAAAGATTTTTCAATTTCATGTTCAAGAAAAATAGCTCTTGTTTGCAAACATTACTAATAAACAATTTGTAAGATACATAAGATTCGAATAATTCTTTAAAATTAAAAAGATGCAAATTCTTCGAATACCTATTGGTTCAACTTTTACTCATTTTAGAACCATATTCAAAAAAACACCTGTTTGTACTTTGCTTTTAAATCATATTTAATATACTAATAGCTTGAAATAATATTGTTTTTAGCATAATAGTTTGTTTATATTATCCAATACAATACGCAATTGAGGTCATGTTGAATAATTATAATTATAATTCAAACAAATTTTTTCCGAAATCCCGACGTGATGGACAAAAACCAAGTACCAGAGCCTTGTACTGATCAAATTACTGTAAGTGACCTATTGAACTTACAACGCGGTTTCATGACCTCAAAAATGTCGTTCACGGTGCTATCTTAATAATTACAAACACTTTTTATACCCTTGTTTTTTTAAATCTCAAAGAAAATCGATAACGAATTTAATTGTTAATCGTTTTGAGTAACGAGTTCAAGTTACAAAAGCTTAAAAGGATACGATTTACATTTTGACATCACAGGAATCTCGATTTAAATAAGTATTGAATCGGTAACAGTTTTTCAATAAATAGAGTATCAGATCTGGTTTCAATCAGATAAATAAAGAAGATTTCCTTTACCAATAAATATGATGGTCAATAGTCTAGACGAATTAACCCTACATAATACAAATAGCTAATTTTGTAGTCGATTACTAAAGATTATTTAATACATAATTCGTTTGAAAATAGAAATGCAAAAATTTAGTCATTTATGCAAAGATTAAGATTATAATCTATGATGGCGCCAGCAGAGGCACACACAGACCCAGCCACAACATTAGCATCAACTCGATGTATAGAATATCATTTCTCGCACACACAAGTTCATTAAAAATAGTTTTTTATTTATTTATTTATTTATTTAGATTTTTCGGCTAATTGTAAGTGTGGAAGCCTGGAAGCCACGAGAAGTATTCGTATGTAGAGTCCGTTGTTTGATGGAGATTCTGCCAAAGCCTCGTTTATTTGCTTAGACAATTTGTAAGACAAACACAGGAGGCATTTAGAATTGCAAAAGTATGAACTACATTTCTTTTTTGCCAACATTTTTTTTGTTTTGATTCATTTTTGCCGTCATATGCGGCGTATACGCAATCAATACGTATATCTGAGTGAGAGAGTGAATGAGTTGTGTTTATTGTTGAAAAATTATTATATTTTTGATACCTCGTGTCAGTAGAGAATTCAAACGTCATAATAAATTGTAATCCTAATGGCCTGGGATTAAAGTAGATACCTAATCTGTGCAGTAGTCACGTTTTTAAATTCAATCTAAAACAAGAAGATGTTGTTTTCTCAAGGACACAAAAAATATTATTTGTTTTAGTAAGTTTCGAAAAAGTAGAAACTACTACGGATCTACATCCGATTAAACGTCTCTAAAAAATTTATATTTAAACTTTGGGCTTATGTGCTTCTTCCTTTTTGACTATTCCAAAGTTTTAAGATCTTGACTGATACACAACTCCCCAAGGGAAGCTAAATTGAAAATATCTATTGATAATACTGTCAGTTAATACATATGTAAGCATTAACCTGCTTTAAAATATTAAGAGTATTTCTTTGGATTCTCCACTTGATGATAGGTATTCCATAGTCGATATATTGACCTAGCCGTTATTGTTTGTGTTTTTGTTTTGTTTTTTGCTTAAACAACACTCCCACTTTTGTTTTGTGCAATTTTCTCGATCAACTGCAGCGTTAAAATTTTTTTTGTTTTTGTTTTTTCGTAATTTAGGTGGAAAATTAATAATTACCGCAATACACACACACTCATGCCCAGAGGAGAGGGAAAATGTGGGTGCAGCAGCTACTGAGTGTGCGATATATGTACATACATACGTATATTGAAAATCGTTTTGCTGCTATGCGCCTTTTCGGCCTGAGATTTATGTTTTTCCATTTCAGATTTATGACTTTTTAATAGCTCAATTGTTTTTCTCTCTCACTCTCTTAAGATCTTTATCGCTCTCACTCGGTTACTCTCTGGGTTTTTCACATTCGCGTGAAATTTACTTTTTTTTACACACATTCGTGAACTTTGCGCCGACTTAAGTTTAGTAAGTTTATGTTTAGGAAATTTTAATAGGGCCTGCTGGTGATGCCTCTGGACTGGACTGAACTGAACTGAACGGGTGGCTAGACAAAGTGATTGATGTGCGGTCGATGGAAACAGTTTGTCCAGCCTTAGCAACCCCCACCTCCCACACACACGCAGTCCCTATTTAGTTTAGTTCAAGGCATTTTCATGTGTTGATTTTCTTTTGTTATTTTTAGCTGAAGCAACTGACTCACTTGCAAAATCGGACAAAAAATACCGCAAAAAAATAAAAATCTGTGGAAAATAAAAGTAAACAAAAAAAAAAAAAAACCTGTTGTTATTCATCGTATGATGACAAAGAGGTCGCAATAAGGTTTGCTGATAAGAAGACCTATTTGGACAATGGCCAAACCCTTAAAACAATTCGCAGACAGTTGAACCTGTCATTGTTTGGCAATAAATTTTGCTTGCGATTTCACGGGGAAAATCTTTCCCCATTATGTGACAACCAGTTAACTTTTAACTGATTACGAATTTTGACGCTTTTAGTTTGGGTTTAGATTTGTTTCAATATGCTTACAACAATGGTATATTTATTTTGCTTAGTAGTGTGTAAGGCATAAAAATAAGCCTATTCGTTTATACAGTGAATATTCCTGGTTAGAACGGCAGAATCCGTTTGTCTGGTTTGCCTAGACCTTTGAAGCTAGCCTAGGATTCTATTTACTTAAGGCATTATGTGTATCTCGGACTAGTCTTACGACTATATTATTTTGTTGTAATGAAACAATTAGTAAAAGTCTTAGATCACTTAGTTAAAAGTCTTAACCCTTCTTAACATCTTTAAAAGACTAGAAAATTATATACAAAATGATATATTTCGCATGGGAAAATAGGTTGAAAATATGACCTTTTATCAATAAATTTGTTTATTTAAAAGCGATAATAATTATCATAAATTTAAAAATAAATAACTTATTTTTATTCCAAAAGAAACCCTTTTCTATATGGTACTATATACCGTGTTTGGAATAATAGGTCATGAACTAAGTTAGTTAGAGGGGAGGATTTGGTATGGCCATTGCAATTCTTAAGTTCTTCGGCAAAGTCTGCTGATGGTACAACTTGGTGGTTGGCCTTGAAATAGCTATACAGAAAATCTGTTCAGCTTTTTGCATTGCCTTAAAATAATCTTCTTTTTAAAGATTAACCTCAAGCCGGCTTAAATGCAAGGTTCAAGTATCATAAATTTATATCTAACAGTTTTTTGGACTCATACACAATTGTGTCAAGTTTCACTAAGATAGGGGGACTAAATCATACAGTTTCCAAAGAAATGGTATATCACATAAGCATTTGTTAGCAACTCTTGTGTGAAAATTGGACATTTTGCATAAAAGAAACGTTTTCTTTTGCAATAAAGCAAGGGTATATAGAAACATCGATATGGTAATACGTTTTCGAGCTCTCAGCCCATGAATGAGTCTCATCTCTATCTATTTAGCTATCTTTCTATTTGCCTATCTAGCTTCCCATCCCATTATCTGTATCTCTCTATTGGAATTAACATTCTCTTTCATTTTCTTTCACAAAATAGCATTAAATATCCTGCGCCGCCGCTCAAAAACTTTAAATTGCCCCTCTTTCTACATAGTCCAAATATTTCACTATCGACTAATGAAATTTGCCATCTAGGTTACCTAAATTTCAAAGAGTCGAAAGTGCTTTCTGTTGCCTGTTAACTTATTTATTGACTTTATCGAAAGTGGATAAGAGTCAAGAAAAAAAAAAACGAGCTATGGAAGTTAACTTCGGCCTTGCCGAAGTTTATATACCCTTGCAGTTCTTTATTATATTTAATTCGATAAGAAAAGTGAAATTTCATACATCAACAGCATTAGTTGTCGTATTATGAATATGCTCAAATATTTTTCAAACTACTGAATTCAAAACACATTTAATGATTATTTAACAATATATGACATAGTAGTCCGATCCCGATGATTTTCATACTTTATCTCACACAGGTAATAAAGAGTCTCCAAAAAAAATTTCAACCCGATATCTCTTAAGATGGCTGAGTAAAACGCATACGCACAGACGGACGGACAGACGGACAGACGGACAGACGGACAGTATATGATATAGTAGTCCGATCCCGATGATTTTCATACTTTATCTCACACAGGTAATAAAGAGTCTCCAAAAAAAATTTCAACCCGATATCTCTTAAGATGGCTGAGTAAAACGCATACGCACAGACGGACGGACAGACGGACAGACGGACAGACGGACAGACGGACAGTATATGATATAGTAGTCCGATCCCGATGATTTTCATACTTTATCTCACACAGGTAATAAAGAGTCTCCAAAAAAAATTTCAACCCGATATCTCTTAAGATGGCTGAGTAAAACGCATACGCACAGACGGACGGACAGACGGACAGACGGACAGACGGACAGACGGACATGGCTATATCGACTCAGCTTCTCAAGCTGATCAAGAATATATATACTTTATGGGGTCGGAAACGTCTCCTTCTGTGCGTTACAAACATCTGATCAATTTTATAATACCCTCTGCAAGGGTATAAAAATTTTATAGCCGAAGTACTGAATTAGCTTGTTTACAATTCGATGTCTGAAATGGTTTTGTTTATTTAAACTAAGCAATAGCTATGGCATTCCTGTTAAATAAAACTATGGCTTTGAAATATTAATTTTCTAAAGAAATATCTAATTTGCTGCTATTTTTATATCTCTCCTTATTTTTTATTCGTTTTGAATTTTGGTGTCCTCATTTCTTGGACTCTGTGGCACTTCAGTTGATGAATATGTGCCCCCAATTTTGTATTATTTCTTTCTGTTGTTTCGTTACTACTTGACCAGGCTACCACCTGGGTAGATTTTTGTCTGCACACTCGATCTCCTGGCCAAGAGATTATGACAACTTAATAGCCACAAAATCAAAATAAAATAACAAATAGAGCGAACGCACGCAATGCATGCACATAGAGAAGAAGATGACGATCATGATGGTGAGATGATGATGATGATGAAGACGAAGATGAAGATGAAGCTGATCTGCTCAAGTACTAACAAAAATATTAACTCCAAACGAAACAAACTGAATCGAAACAATTGAAGTTCACACAGCGAAAAATGATCAACTTCATCTTCATATCGGAATCTGGATCTGTTGCTGTTGCTGTTGCTGCTGCTGCTGCTGATGACGTCGTCGTCTTGGTGGCTGATGATGACTGGAGAGATCTAAAGAACTCAAACACCTTTCAAGCGTAGATACATATACAAAACAGAGCGAGACGAGGGAAATACATAGATACATATCCACAGATGAAGAGAAAGACAGAGAGAGAGAGAGAGCCAAAGAGGAGCCACCACACAAGTTGCCCCAGGTTTTTGGTTAAGCGGAAAATAGCCAAGAGTCAGAGAGACGAAGTTGTGCCAACGTTCGACACTTTTTGGTTTCGTTGCGTTTTCGTTGTTGTTGTTGTTGTTGCTTTTTTTTGAAGTTGAAGGCAGCTGGCGGCAAACTTGAAAAGATTTAAACAACTTCAGTGTGGAGAGTCCCAAGCACACTGGGCACTGGCACTGGCACTGGCACTCTGTGGCACTGGCACCCAGTCTAAAGTCAGACCAAGTCACAGCCAAAACGTATCTTTATTTTGCTTTCACACACAACTCTCTGTGTGTGTGTGTTTGTGCCTTGATGTGTGTGTGTGTGTGTGTGTTTGTGGTGTTTGGGTGTCGTCGTTGTTATAGGCCTCAATGGATTTTCAGTGATTGCTTTTTTTTTTTTGTTTTTTGGTTTCTGCTTTGATCATTCGGTGTTTGGCATTCGGTGGGAGCCATGAAAACCGAAAATGAAACTGAAACTACTGACAAGTGGTTGAAATTTCCCATAAGCCACCCAGTTAGATATTCCAAAACTTGTGACCGTTTGACTTTGGTCAGAAATAAAAGTGCTACCAAGCATCTCAGATGAAGTTTAACTTCAAGGTTGTTCATGTAATTGCTTAATAATTAATAATTATAATATTATAGGATTTAATAAGTTGACTGTGTTTCCATTGCGATTAAGGAACAGAACTCAGTCCAATGAAGTAATCTGTAAATCAAGGATCATAGAAGCACGCTTGAGGGTTGGGATACCGAAGGAGATTACGATCCTAGTCTGGTTTCTACATTTATCAATTGCTTAATTGTTCTCAGTCTACCAAGTTTTGCATTTAGAATCGGTTTTTTGTTATCCAATCTTGGTAGATTATCCATCACCTGTTTGATCTACATTACTTGCAGTCAAAACTATTAACTCAAGTGGCTTAAAAAAGTTCATGATGAACACACTTAGGAAGTAAATAAATTTAAAAGTGTTTTTAGAAGTTACCTGAAAATGTAATTTTGTTGACTTTCGCAGAGCATTTTTATATCGGTGTAGTTGATCTTACCACATTTGCCTTACGTATAACCCACTTCTTTCTTTTTTTCTATCCCCAGCTCTTTCTCTGTCACTCTGTGTGATTCTATGTAAATATATGGGCGATGTCCCTGTCATTTGATTGACTCATTTTCATGAGTTGCTGTTGCCTGTTAGCCAGGTTCTCTCTTCTTGCCTGTCACCTTGCTGCATGTATCACCATTTCCTTGTCCGCTGTTCATTTCATGGTTTTTAGTGTAAACAAATCAACGACTTAAACCACTTGTCAACATATGCGAGTGGCAAAAGTATTTAAACAAAGCATCGACAAGGCGTTGAATGTATGACCAGCCAGGTACGATGCCGACTCGACTTTGATTCTTTACCCTTCATTTCGTTTCTCTTCTCTCCAACTCTCGACACCGACTCTGACTCTGAATTCGACTCTTTTAATGCTAAGACTTGGCCAGTGGCAAGTCAAGTGCTGTTGTGGCTGGTCAGTTTTTCAATTTAACTCGCACAAATATTTGTCCAACAGAAATGCCTCAGCGCAAGTGTTGATCTTTTGGGCATACAGCCCATCGAAAGCGAGAGAGAGAGCAGGAGCGAAATCATTTAGTTAATGTTATGGCGCCAAATTTGATATGTGGCTCGTGTGAAATAAAACCTTGACCTTGAGAAAGAAACAAACATATTCCACTATCAAACCAAATACTCCCGATTTGATTGACGATCAGTGACAATCACCTAATCCACTTCTGATTTCTAAGACCAAGATGGTCCTTAAAGGACCGCATTGTGAAGCATTTTAATTACAGTTAATTAAGTAAATTAAAATTTGTCACTTGTTTCATAAGTACACTGTTTAAATGTTAAACAATTTAAAATTTTAAAAATCTGTGAGATAAATTAACAATTTTTGAGATTCAGTGTCCCCAATTCGAATGATTCCAGCACTGGCAAATGGCATGAGAAAGATGGGGGCAAATGGAGGTGGAGTTGGTTTCCGAGCTGGTGGCGTTTGATGTGGGCGGCTGCATTGACAATTGATTAGCTTCTGCTACCGGCAGGCAAAGCAACCAGAAATATATACATATATATAATAAAGGTGTTGACATGAGTTAGAGCCATTTGCCAGATTTGGGTGCGGCTTTTCTTTTTTTTCGCTTTTTTGCTCTCAAATTCGTGTGTGGGCGTTTACTTTGTGGCACCTTTATTTTGCCATTTTTTTTGCTTTGCTTTTTTATTGTGGCTTTTGTCACCTGGCAATTAGTAAACTAAGAGCTAGGAAAAAATACTTTACTTCAGCTCTTTGAGCCTGCAAAAAGAATGTTCCCAGGCTAATAATTCTGCAATATTTACAATGAATTTTTTTTTTTTTTGTTATTCTCCTTTATCCCATGTCATTCGTTTAACAAGACAATGACTTTAAATCCTAGAACAAAGGCCACATCAATCTCGGCGACAACGTTTAACTTAATTATAGCTCAAATAGGCGTAAACCTACCAACCCCAACCCCACACCGCCCCTCTCTTTTCTCCCTCATTCCATGTTGACATGGTCATGGTGATGGTAAAGGCATCTCTGGAGGCATCTCATTCCGAGACAAAACAAAAAATGGATAAATAGTATTTCATAATTGATAGCTAGATATTTCTGCAATAAAAGAATGCACATTTTACAAATAATTTTTAAAACATATTTTTCAAAAATTAAAAATAAATAATTTATCCACTTAAAGGAAATTTTTTTTTGTCTTAGTGTTTTACCACTTTTGCCCTTTGTAACATTTTTGAAATCAACTTTTATGTTAGACCTAATTTCTGGAAAACTATTGAGTTTTGGTAAGTAAGTCCTTTTGTTTTGGAATATCGGAAAGCACAGTGTGTTATTTAAAAAAGTAATATTTCAATAAATTTCTCTTACTTTTTGAAACCATTTTCCGCTGGGCACTAAATTCATGTCCTCCAACTTGACCCAACTTTTGTTTATGCCTTTCATTGTTGTCAACTTTTTGTCGTCATGCGTTTTAATTATACTTTAGCCGAAGGTAATTATGATTGCAAAGATAATGATGGTCTGATGGTCTGGGGAAAATCTAAACTCGTCAAAAAGTGACAGACAGCGGCAATAAATTAAGAAAATTTACAAATTGCAATGAGCTTTTTTAAAAAGAAAGAACGGAAAACAAGAAACTTGAACATGAAACACTATTTCAATGGGATGAACTTTCCCTAAATTCGTGTACCCTTGCAAATGGGCAGCAGCCTTCTTCCTGCTTGCTTGTCTACTAGATTTCATCATAATCAACTCATTTGCATTAAATTTTGGCAGTTGGCCGAGTTTGTTGTCTGCTTGTTAACCGTGTGGCTAGGCCCCATATGATGAGGATGACGATGACGACGACGATGATGATGATGTTAGATTGGATTGGGTTGCGTGAGGGAGAGGAGGTTTTACGCCTCCCACCTACACATCTCATCATAATCGCAAAGTGTGCCAAAAATCTATCTCTCTATGAGATGAGTCGCTGTTGTGGCTGCTCCACTGACATAGTGTGGGCTATTCCCATTCCCGTTCCCCTAGTTCTCGTTGTTGCTGTAACCACCTAGAGAGACCAAACAGCTTGAGACTAAGTGGTCAATCTTTGCCTCTATGGCCTGCTCCCTCTGTCTGCCACTTAACCCATTAAAACCCCACCCCATGCTGGGCTCACCCAAAAAAAAAAAAAAAAAGAAATCAAAAATGAAAAGCGTACACAAAATGAATGAAAATGGAAACTATTTTCAATGAATGAATGAATCGAAAATTGCAACAGGAAAAGCATTAAAAGAAAAATCACATTGTAAATGTCAAATGTGATTTTTTCCCCTCTACAAACGGAAATGAGATCATGAGATGAAAGATCATCATAAATTATGAGTATTTCTATGCAAGTTTTTGCGCAATCTATGCAGTTTTTTTCTTCCCTACTTTTTCAAATCATTTTTCAAATGCTATTTTTAATTAAATTCCAGACTCTGTAATTGGTTTTGCTTTGACCAATGGAATTTCCATTCATCCTATATACATATAGATCTCAATCTCTCAATCAATGAGTGTTGCATTTAATTGAGCATTTTAATGATGACTAGACCGAGAAATAGGGAAACAGATATATATATATAGAGAGAGAGAGAGAGAGAGAGTGAGTGAGAGAAAATGCAGCCATTGTGCAAATTACATTTGCAATTGGTGCTAAAATGTGCAACTATTATATATGTATCGATCTGACTATTGAGTGATATATATACTTGTGGGCAGAAAATTATTCTAGCAGCTAAATACTTACAATTGGTTTCATCATTTTATTTCAAACGAAAATTCTAATGGGTACAGTTTGATTGTCCATTGGGAATCCCCGTAGAAATCAAAAGATTAATGGGAACAGTTTTGTTTTCTATTGGGAATGCCAATTTATACAGAAGTTAGTTAAAATGACGAAGCATTTTACAATTACATATTACGCAAATCATTTCGTTAGCTTTCGGTAAAGGTTTTAGAAGGAAAACGTTGTTTAACGAGGTAATATTTCCTCTATCTAAGCCAAAAATGATGAAAATTGAATCAGCGATGTTCAAGATATGTATAAATATATTCATAAATCTGGTCTGGAGATGGGTATTTAGTGATGCCTTTACAAAGTTGACTAAATATATCAACGAGTCTGATCTCTGGATGGATATTTAGAGATTTGTACAATTTTGACTATAAATATTAAATATATATTTCGAAACATATATTCAAAATCACTAATTTTGTCACATTTTTGTTACGTTTCAGGATACCAAAATAACAAATAAATAGTAATAATGATACAAAAATTCTTAGAATGTTTATTGCTTTGTTGATATTATTTTTAAAATAGTTCTCCAGAACGTTTATTTTTTATTTTTATATCTTCTGCCATTGAAATTTTGCCTAATTACGAAATTATTGTTCTTTTTGGGATCTTGAACAAAATAACTGCTTAATTAATTAATGTATAAATAATAATTGATATGTATTGCCTTTTATTGTTTGATGAGTTCAACACTTATAGCGACAAAGTCAAGTTATTCTTTTTGACTGATATTTCAAATTAAGATGTTATTTTAAATAGTCTATAATTTGTTTATGCCAATCAGTTATCAGGTAAATTATGTAAAGCAAAGCAGTTTCTGATCCATTTTAAATTAGACTGTCCCATGACCAAAATAGTTTAAAGACCTTTTTGTTCTAGATTGAATGATTGTAGATAAAACCTTATCGATCTGTCAGAGTATATGTCTCTCATCGAGATACGCATTTGCTGTCATCACTAATCTGTATGTCTGCCCTTGAGACTCTTGGGGCAGATGAAGCGTGAAAATGGCACAAAATGTTGCAAAGTCGCATCAATTTTTGTTTATGTTGGTCTGTGTGTGTGTGTGTTTTTTTTTTTTTGACATCATCAAAAGCAATTTGAACTTGAGCTCTTAAATGATTTAATTAATTTATTGTGAAAAGTTTCAATTGAATTTAGATGCACTTCCTACGCAGTCCCCTCCATGCTACTGCGGCCCCTTTTCCACATGCTGCAGGTGGCCTCCTTCTTGCTGCTGATGTTGCTGCTGCTGCTGCTGCCTCGCCCAGTTGCACACAACTCAAATTAAATTAATGAAAAGCAAAAGCCAAAAGGAAAATTACCGTCATGCAGTCTACGCCACGCGACGCCCACAATCACACCCACCCCCAACCCTTGCCCCCTACCCACCCACACTTTATAGCCCACACTCCACACTGACCATCCCCCCATCTTAAATTTGACAAATGTTTTGAAAAATTTTCATTTTCTTTGCCGTTGACAGCGATCATTTTTTTGTTTTTGTTTGGTGTTTCTTGTACCTTCATTGATGCCACTTTGCTGGCAAATAATTTGGCAAACTGCATAACTTATGTATGGCCAATGCAGCCCTCCTCCTCCTCCCCTTCACAGCCACCATCCGTTAGCTCGTTCTCCTCTTACCCGCCCCTATGATTTCTATTTGATGTTTGTCCTCCTAGGTTGTGTTGCTGTTTATTTATTTTTATTCGTCGCTTTTGCCTGTAATTTCGCGCATAAATTCAAAGTGTCATCCTGCATCTTCTTCAGTTTTTGCAGTTTTCAGTTTGCAGTTTTCAGTCTTCGCTTTTTATTTATTTTGGCTACCGTTTTGGCCATTTATTTTTGGGGTCGGCCAGCAGCAGCAGCATCAGCAATAGCGACAAATGTTCCACCCAAAAAAACAAAAAAAAAAAAAGCAAAAAGAAAAAGCGTTTGTGCCATGTAATTAAATCTAAATTAAACGTCACATTTTGAAGGTCTCTCCTCTATGTCGTTCGCCGCTCGATTGGCTCTGTTTGATTTGCATTTAGAAATTTTTCGCAACCGATTTTTGACTCATCTCTGGTCTTGTATAATGTACATATATATTTCTTCTTTTTTTTCTCTTTTTCTTTTTTGGTGTGTATATTTTTTTGTAAAAAGGAAAAACCGGAAACCGTTTCGCCAATCTCTCGTAAATTGATGCGATTTGACATAAACACAGATGACGATGCCAACCAATTTTACCTGGTCTGCCATATTCTATGTATGCCTGCTTCTTGGCATTCAAAATTGAAATGTCTGATGTAAAATCTAGTAAAGTCTTCTATGGATACATTTTTCAAGGTTAATATTCTAATTCTTTGAATGACATCTTAAAGGTTGGTACGAAACGATTTGATTAGGTCAACAAATTATATTGAATTGCAATTAAAAATTTGTAGAATAGGGTGCAAAATATAAAAGGGATGTAATTAGTTTTCATTTTGTTGGCAAACCCATCAAATGAAGATAATTAAAAATATTTGATGTATATATAATTGTGAGCTTATTTCTTGAATGATGCATAAGTCCTTAAAAATTAGCGTCTTTGCTTTACACTCATTGACATTCAGATAGAACCACTTTACACACAATTTGAAATCTTTTCTTGACCAGAACTGAGCCAATTTGGTTATTATTTTCATTTCCTGATCCAAAAACCCTTTGAATATGAGGAAAATTTTTTGACCTCTCAAAACTTTATATTTTTATATTCCAAGCATTTACTGGCCCTCAATTTGCTTGACAAGATCATGCAGAGACTTGTCCTGCCTTTAAGACCAGAGACGGATTAGTGATTCGTTCCCCAAGGTCCAAGACCTCCACCTCCATGTCATGTAGATTGCGAATAACAAAACCCTATGTATATAAAAGACTCAAATACTGCTTAAACTTCAATCTTCTTAACAAAATGTCCCAATTGAATTTGTTTAATATTTGATCGATTAATGAATAAAATTCTTAATAGAAACAGTTATTATACTAAGTACAATAGTTTATATAAATATAGATCCATATTTGAAAATCAGGTTGTTACATGTATCTTTTTAGCCAGATCAATCTGTTAATATCGTTTTATCATTACCACTTCATTAATTGATTGATAGAATAATCAAATTAGATAGATATTTAGATAGGTAAAATATAAAAATGGAGCAAATAAATCATTAAATAAAATAGTAAAAATAAAATCTTTGAAAACAAATTTGCTTAAGTTCAATCAAAAATGTCAAATTATTAGTTTTGAGTAAATTTTTTTTATAAATTTATTAAGAATCACAAATTCTAGACGTTTAGAGTTCTACTTTGAATGATCAGACATATGTAGATAGATTGTTTGATTCTTAACGATCAGCTGTCTGTTGTTGTTGTTGTTGTTGTTGTGGTTATTGTTCTCACTCACCAGCCGAATCCAGTCATTGGCATTGCAAATATTAAAATTGCAATTACCATGAATAACCGCATATCGCTCCAAGCCGCGCCAAATGCAGCGGCAATATACAAATTTTTGTGACCCGGCACAAGTTTGCTTTCTTTCACTTTGGAATTGTTAAGAGGTTGGTTGGTTGGTTGGTTGGTTTGTTGTGTGGTTGTTAAACCGTGGGGGGACAAGGGAGCAACAGAGGGAGAGCGAGAGAGAGGTGAGATCGGAGATGCAAATTAATCAAGCGTGATGAGTTGGTTGGTTTTTTTTTTTGTTTTGTTTTGCTTTGTTGTCCCTGATTTATTTTGAGTTGCGTTTTGTTTAGCTGGGAAAGTTAATACAGTTAAATGGTGGCAACTGAATGACTTGGTACTGAATGACGAGGTCAAATGTTGACAATGTGAACCACATTGCGATCACTTTTGCACATACGCACACGGAGAAAGCTGACGACGTACTGAGCCCAAAAGTAGTGTCCCAGAAGGAGCCAACCAGTCAGTCCAAAAGGAGTCACTCACACACACACACACAGGGACCAAAAACTACTAAAGGAAAAAAAAAACACAAGAGGGAACCCGAAAAAGTTGAACAGCGAATCAAAAAGGCCCGCAAGAAAAAGACGAAGCGTAAAAAATGAAATTAAACGCGCGCCTTTAATCAAAAACAACAACAGCAACAAAAGCACCGGGAAGAAAAAAGAAGAAGTAGAAGAACTTGCTGCTCCCAGTCGTTCAAAGTTGTGTCTTCTTTTTTTGTTGTATTTTGTTGGCTTTTATGCACTTTGCTTGATTTTTGTAGCCCTTTTTTTGTTCATTTTTTGCATCTTGTGTTAATTTAAAGGCCCCAACATCCTTCTGAGGATGGTGGTAAAAGTATCGCGGTAATGTTTTTCCCAGGTTTTCAATTTTTTGTTTTGTGGATTTTGGAGATATTGTGGGAACACACACACACACACACACACACACACAATTTTGTTTGTTGTTGCTGTTGCTGTACAGAAGCAACAACAGGCACACTCTTGACTCGACTTGACCGTTGCCCGCAACAGTTTGCAATGCTCTGATCGATCGTTCGTACGGGGGAATACGTTGATTTTTTTGTTTCCTCCCAAACTCGCGAAAATAAAATTCGTTTGTATCTACGAGTTAGTTCTACGTTCTCGTGCTCCGCACTCTGATCAGCGTCTGCGTTTGGTTTTGCGTCCGTTGCCGGACCCGGCTGAAAGATCGCTCACTCTATGTATGAATGGACGTCGTCGTCGTCGTTGGCGTCGTTTTAGTTGCTTTAGTCTCTTCTGCTGCTGCTTCTGCCGCTCTGTTTAGAAGCGTGAAAATTTATTTCACTCATGCGCGCGCTGCTTCGTCGCCGTCGTCGTCGCCGCTGTCGTTGACGCGTCGTTGACTGCGCTGCTCGTTCTTTTTTTTTTTTGTTCTGTTTGTGTTTTTGTTGATTTTTGAGATATTTTCTAATGTATCTGGTTAGATATGTGTTTCAATGTGCATGGCTATAGCAAAACAGTGGCAACCAAATGTAAGTGCACACTACATTTTTTGAGGAAAAGATAGTTGATTTGGGTCTGTCTAAGGTGAATAATTATGTCAGTCACTGTTAACTCCCCTTCACACAGGCTTATGTTTGTTACTATGTTGTACCCTTACCAACTGACATCACTCTCCTCTTGATTTCCGTTTCAATGGCAGCCGCTCTCCTGTGTAAGCCTATACAGGCCGTCTTCATCCTCCCCACTTCGCCCCTTGCCCTACTTTATTAACCACCCGCGCTCCCTTTTGCTTGCCGCAAATTGTTTACACGCGACAAACTTGTCATCTTTTATTTTTTTTGTATCTTCTTTTTTAATGTGATAAAACGCCTCAAAAAGCAGAATACAAAAAAATAAAGGTTAGCGACTTGACTTTCTGTTCTTAATGTTGGGCTAGGCCGCAGGTAACAAGAAATAACCACGCATAACCATTTATATACATACATACATATATCGTTTGTATCGTATATATGTATGTAGATACATATATCTGATTATGACAAAGTCGCATGCCCATAAAAAACTGTGCCACTTGGTACTTGGACTGACTCGACGAATCCGCTCTCGGACTCTGTCATCGTCTGTCGCGTCTTTGCTTCAGTTCCATCAACATCTCCAGACACGTACGCGTGTATCTGGTATCTGTACACCTAATCATTTTCAAATACCATAAAACAGAATCGCAGAGACTTGGCTCTTCTCTCATCATCGCCAACCATCTAGTAACCAGTAGCTATATCAAAAGTTTAGTCAGTCAACAGTTACGGGAAAAAATCTCGTGCTCATTGTTTTGCGTGCTGACCTAATCCCTTAGATAAATTAAAAACAAAACATAAAAACACAAAAATTTATTGCACAAAAATAAGCATTAAATCAAATGAGAACTTTTCCTCAACTTTTAAGAATAGAATTCGAAAAGATCATCAAGCACTTACCCCCAAAACTATGCAATAGAAAAATCTATGGTATTAGGTTTTCAAGCAGGGACCGTAATTGTTATAAGTTTTATTTTGAAAGTTGAATCAGAATTAATATTATTTCATTTCTACTTCATTAATTAAATATAGTCATTATTTTTTCCTTTTATTATTAAAATCAAATTGTTATTATTTTCATTTATTAAAAAATCAGTGAGAACAATAATTCTTGTTAAAAGAATTATTATAAATTTATGAAAGTTTTGTAAAATATCTTTGACTATATTTGACTCAAACTTATGGAATAGAATGTTGTAAATATTACAAAACTGTTAAAAGCTTTTTTTGCCATAGTCATTATGAAATGTATCTTAAATTTGTTTTGAATTAACAAGCTATGCTAATGATGAAAACATCTTTAAAACAACATTAAAAAATTCAAAGTAACCCAAAAGTATGCAATGAAAAATATTTTTCCAATAATTCATAGCGTATACATAATTTCCTTTATCGTCAAACTAGTTTTTTTTGATAGGGCCCTTCTCAAAAATATTTTGTAGATTCCTGTGGTTGGGATATTTCGATCTAACCCAAACAATAATACAAATTGGATCTGCGATTTTCAGAATATGTCTATATATACAAATAAATATTTAAGCAAAGGTGTTTTGCCTGTGTCCTGACTGAATTTACACCATTTCTTGATTTCCACAATATTGTAACAGTTTTGAAAATTTTGTCACACAGTGTAATCAATATCTGTTTTCGCAGAATTAAAAACATGCAATTGTAGCATATCCTATATTGGATTTTGTAGAGAACTTTTGCCTCGAAGGCTTTTTAAATAATAAATAACGACAGTTCCAAGAAAGTGAGAGTAGTGAATTGTATGGGCAATCACTCTCAAAGGGATAGATGGAGGAATCAAAGCTTGTTGTTTGTTTATACATTTGAAATTAGTTTCTGAGGGCTACCAGAACGAGGAAAGAGAACGATCTCGGTTGTAGCTTCTGGATGAGTGGTGAGTGGCGTTTTAAAGTTCACAACTTGTCAAAATGTTTGCTCAGAAGTCGTCTCTCATGCAACTGACTGACTGACTTATCTCATTCGTGGCCGTTTTTTTTTTTTTTTTGGGTCTATGTTAACATACTGACGTGGATTTTGCTCTTTTTTTCCCCCGTTTTCTGGGGTTTGACGGCGAGGCTGATTCAACATATAAACAAAGCGTTTAAAAAGCGAAAACTTTCCCAGTCCCAGAAAATGAAGGTGGATGAGGAGGCAAAAATATGTCTATTAAAATGAAAATAGACACTGACGAAGAAGCAGCAGCCAGCAACGTTACCAATACCACACAAATATCGTATCGTATATATAGCAAGCAATTTCTGTTCATGATTAATGACTGACACAAAACTCAAACCGAACTGAACTCAAATCAACTCAACTTTTGCTCTTGCTCTTGCAAAATCCTCTAAACAATCGCCATGTATTGCACTTGGCTTCAATCAAATTCAAAATCAACTGTCAAACTCACTTTTAACTCACAGTAGATGAATGAGGGGAAGTGGGCCGGAGGTTTGGTAACGGGAACGGGGAATTTGTTCGCACTATCCATTGATCATAAAATTTTTATAGACCTACGCAGCAGCGGCAGCAGCAATTCATTTAAGTATCCACCATTCCTCGTAATTCTTCATAAACCTAAAGTCAGCTAAAATAAGATCAACATAGATGTGAGCAAAATCGGAATTCGACCCAAAGAGAGAGATATACATATATCGTAGATGGTTTGTGGCATATGTTAGAGGGCGCTATCCAATTCACTCAATTCGGGGAAGCAATTTTCGTATTGTGCCACACAAAAAAAGCGAAAAAAAAAACTAAATAATGAAAGATCAATAAACAAAAAAAGTCATGTTATGAGCTATTAACGTAATTGGAAATTGGCATTGCAAGAAATTGAGTGGCGAACAGTTTTATGCCCTGCATTTTCTAGGGTACTTCACTACTTGTAAATTCCTAGTTGGCCATAATTTTTGTTTACTACTTGTACTTGTACATTTATTATTGTTTTATGTGAGCAGACACCCTGTATATTGTTTAATTACTGTACAAGTGTTATTCGCCTAGCTGCCTACAATTAATTGTACAGAATTTCGCGGGCATCTGTCCAAAAACAAAAACACGCAGTTTAGGTGCACAAAAATGCCTTCTCAATTTAATTATTTGATTATTTTTCCACGGGACTGCAACGCTTTGCTTGAACATTCTGGTTTTGAAATCATTTTGTTAAACAAAAATTGAAAAATTTAACAAATTAATCCCATTTTTAATGGATAATATGGTCATATGTAATAACTTAATGCATGAATGCATTCAAAAGCCCATCGAGTAATAAGGCTTTTAAGAAGTCTGTCAATTCATTTCATTGGCTTTTTACAACTCAAAATAAAACATAGGACTCTAAAAATTGAGTAGTTCTTTTGCAATTATTAAATTAATTGTATTATATATTATACTATTTATATTATGTTTTTATTGTATTCCTATTATAATTTTATTTTATATTATTTACATCAAAACAGTTTTGAGTTTTGAGATAGACTTTTAGAAAAAATTGTATCGCCCTTTTCTTCTTTTGTAAAATTGCCTATTTTTGTTCAAAACTTTGACTAACAAATGACCAGCACTACATATATTTTACAGCACTCGTTCCATACTTTATTTTTAAGCATACATAAAAAAAAGTAAACATCCTTCATGAATGTATCCCTGCAATCTTTCAATTACTTCCTGTCACTTTCAAATATTCAGCATCAACATCCTAATTTTTTTTGGTTGCGACATTTCCCCTTTTCCACTAAATTACAATTTCTGTATGCACCCTGTATGTGCTTTTTGGTTGCGATTAACTTTTTTATACATTTCTCAAAACAAACATTGACTGCAACACCATTTGGGCGTGTATAGACACCCTGTGTCTCCTTTTTAATTGCAACATTTTAGTTTTCGATGGCGGAAGTTTAGTTAGTGTGGCGGAACATCCTGCATTTATATTTTAGGCGTGACTTTTTAATTTTTATGATATCAACACCATTTACTCTTTAATACACTGTTTCTGTTCTTAATTTGCGACATTTGAGTTTTCTTAAACTTCAACCTTTCCTAAATGTGTCAAACACCCTTTATCCGGATTTTAACCACGAAAACATTAATTCCTTAGCTTCAACACCATTTACATCATAAAAGGCACTCTGTATTTGCTTTTTAGCTGCGACATTTTTCGGTTTCCCTTAAATTCAACGCCCAATGACAGGTAAATTTTTATTAATTTTTATACTCATCGTCGCTGTGGTGGGTGCAAAAAAGTAATTTGTTTTAATTTGTTTAATCGCTTAATCCGCAACGGTCAGCGGCACAGAGTGTTGCCTTGTGCGTTGCCCTATGGCTTGTCTTTTGAGAGTGTTGAGGAAACCTGTTCTGGAAACGAAAAGAGAAAAATCTCCTTGCGATCTCTTTTTGTTGATCTCTGGTGGTCCTGCCGCCTTTTGTTTTTGATTGCCTCACTGAAAGTTAAGGTTAAGACTAAGACCAATTTATGACGAGTTTCGATATTTTATTTTGTTTCTGTTATTTCGCAAACACCGTGTGGGTTAATTAAACTTTGGCACATTTCATCAGAAAGAGAATAGCAGAGAGAGAGAGAGAGAGAGAGAGAGAGAGAGAGAGAGTGCATGGCATTAAAATTTATGGTTCAGTCCAGTAAATATCATGTATAAATTTTTGAAGTTCACTTGAAGAAGACCAACAACAGCAGCTGACAAAATGAGCATAAATCTCTTTTACTATGCCGCCACTGACTGACCATTTCAACACTTCTTCATATATGTATGTATATACAGGGTGTAGCACTCACCCTCGCACCCTTACCCTTTATCTCTACTCACTCTCTGTCTAGTAAATCAAGTGAATCGCTCGTAAAAAAACCGCGCACAGTCTCTTTCCTTTTGTCTTATATTTGGACTACCAACAACAATGGGTGGTAAAAATGGTTAAATAAATAAAAATAATAAAAGCACAAAACAAAAACAAAAAAAAACCCAAACATATATTTTTAGAAAAATTTCATTTCCTGTGCTCTCACAGGGCACTTTCTACTATGTTAATTACAATGACTGCGACTGAGACCGAGACCGAGGCTGAGGTGTCTGCCTCTCTGCCACACTCGGCAACTAAAAATCCAATTAAATTAATAAAATTTTATGATCGCCGGCGCACACAATTAAAACAATTGAATTATGAAGAGAGAACACAATTGCGTAAGAACACAACAACCACAACAACCACAACAACAACAACAAAAAACAAAAATTAAAATTTTTCTCTGCGCTACTTTGTTGTTTCGATTTTATGCGTTTTTAATTACAGCCCAAAAACCAAAAAGGCAAAAAACCAAAAAAAAAAAAAAAAAAAGAATAAAAAACAATGCCTCACACCGCAACAGACACCTTGAGTGAGAGACTGTGGAAGAGAGAAATTAAGTGAAGAGTGTGAGGGGGAAAGAGTCTTGAAGCAAAAGTCTTTTATGACAAAGTTTAGTTTCCAAATCATTTTGAGAGTTTCTGAGTGAAGAGTAATGGCTTCAATTAACAAATTCTTGCATATTTTCAGGGGCTCACTATCAGAATGTATTGCAAAGGTAAAACTTACATTTGTAACTCAAGAAATGGGAGCATAAATTACAAGTCTATCGAATTGGAATCTATTCTTTATAAACAATATAAATCTAGTCAAAAAACTAACAGGCACTGGCTCTAAATGTAATATTCTTCGTCCTCCTATAATTATGTGAAAATGGGACTTAAACTTGATACTCTTTACTTGTTTATTGAGAAGAATTCTCTGTAAATTTCTTACTAAAAAGATTATCAAAGATCATTTGAACCATAATATTGTTTATAGGCAAAAACTTCAATATAACCGGATAAATGGAATTGCTTCAAAACAGGAACTAAAATTTTCCATTTTTTTCTTGCTACTCTTTCCCTATTTAAGGGCTGCAAGCTGAAGAATACTTCCGTTTACACAAATATCTGCCAAAGAACGATTCCAAAGAAGTAAGAAGTGCGTCTCATATAGCATGGAATTGTAACATTTGTTGGTATGATATAGTAAACTGATAAGTAGGTACATATGTATATTAAAATCATACACGACAAATGTGAATCTACAATCGCTTTGAATACAATTAAAAGTTATATGTATGGTGATTCGATCATAATGAAACTGTATTATTATATTCTTGAAATATAGAAGATGATCTTAAGACAAAGTACTCGTGATCGAAACGAATATACACTTTGTGCAAAAGTATTTCGAGTCTAATTGCCTATTATAGTCAAAAATTAAATAATAAAATAAAATTTGGCTTTCATATAAAATTACGCAGTTTTTTCTAATAGGCCTTTAAAAGAAACGGTATCATTCATTTCAAGGCAGTTGCCTATATACCACACTGTATAGTAGTCAGAGGGAAAGACAGACTCGTAACAAAATCAAACATTCACTCTTTAAAGAGAATTTTCTATTTAATTGCCTATTATCCGATCCGGAATTGCTTCTTTTAGTTTTCACTGAATGCAGGATACAAAATTCAATGAAGTAATTCTCAATTTTTAACTTTTTAGAAATATTCCACGCAATAATTCGAAATCAATTGACTCTATTCAACTTCATTCATTTTCTTTAGATTCACCACCATTTCTATTAGGGTGTGTCTATCATTCACAGGTGTGCGAGTGTTTGTTGTTGTTGTTGTTTTGGTGTGTGGATGCAGCTCTCTGTTTATGTTTTGTCAGCTCATAATTTCTTTCATTTCGGTTGAGTTTCAGTTATTCAGCTTTTCCTGGCGCTCACAAATTATGAATCGAGCAACAAATGTGCAATTATAATTATTGTTAACGATTTGTTTATTTCAGGCATTTTAAGTTTGTTTCTTCGTGTATTGCCAATGTCGAAATTTATTTTAATATTTATGCACTGAAGTTCATTAAAATGCAAATTTATGAACGTTGATCGAGGCTGCTTGGCTAACCAAGAACTATATGAAAAATTTATAGCAAAACTTTGGTCAGGGTTCCTTTTTTGTTTTTGATTTTTGTGGCTAATTGTTAATAAGAAAACCGAGAAACGTTTATATTGCGTATACGCCATGTATGTACATGTGCATATATTAGGTTTATGGCGGCCGTGTGCGCGTGTCTGTTTTCCACATATTGCGCATACGCCCCATGTGATTTAGCAAGAGAAATATGGAAGTCGCTCGTCTTACCACGTGAATAAACTTGGCTGGCCATCACCAAGTGACACTAATTGAGAACTCGTATTAATTATAATAGTGTTAAGTGGGTTTATTTGCACAGCTTATTTAACAATTCCAAGAATTATAGTTGAGAATTCAATGGAAATTTCACATAATCATAAATTGTTGACCAACTTTTGCTGTAGTAGTTCATTTTCGGTATTTATTACTTTAGTGTTGAGCGAAGAATTTTATTGAGACGATTGTCTCCAGTCATTGGGAAACTATAAAAATTGTCAAATTACCGGATTTTAACAAGCAGATGCAGAATGTCTAATCAAAAGAGGTTTTAATTTACCTTGACGAGTTATTACCAAAGGTCAAATGTCAACTAAATAATATCGATATGATAATATGAATAGATATAACAAAGATATAACTTTTTAAAGTCAAGAAAATAAAGATCGAGCTTGAAAAATATGAGCTCTGCTTTTGTAAATCTGTGTGGCTATTATTTCAATTGAAAACATGACTGAAATATAGAAATAACTTGATTTTATTTTTTTGTTTTATTTGTTGAGTATATCTTATTTCAGTGCCTAGACATTTTTGTTTTTGTTTCGTAAACTTCATTATAATTACTCAACCATTTTTGACCTGATTAAGCAGACGAGTGGTTAAAAACCAACTACAGGCTGTTTGCGGCAGTTCTGGCTGATGTTGCCCCTGCAACTTGTTGCTGCCGCTGTTGTTGTTGTTGGCCTGTCAACAATGCAGGGCATGTGCTGCATGCATTTAACTTTAACATGACAAACCGCAAACTCATAATACACAACGCAGCAGCAACAGGTTTTATTTTTTAGCCTTTTTTCTTAGCGTCTGTAGTTGTAGTTGTCGTTTTTGCTGCTGCCCACAAAAAGCCACCGCAAGAGGAGCCGAAGCCGCTGCCAACCCACAGTCATTGCTAAGACAGTTCAAGTACCCAACTTGCTGAACAGAGGCTGGAGACTTCAGTGAGGGGTAAGAGAAACTGTCCCAACTGTCCAACTGGGCGATTCATAATATCATATTTCACTTCCTTCAGGATATCATAAAACTTTGCTTCGCTTGTTGTCAACATTTATTGAAAAGTCGTGCCCATTTTATAGCCATTCCAACAAAAAAAGAACAACAAATTCCATACACCATTTAGCGATGAGGACATTTTAAATACCCAGCACTTTTTAGTGTCTTCTAATATGGTTTTGCCCGATCAATAAATTGTAGAAAGACATTTAGACAACTTTCTTAACAAGAGAGAGATCTGTAGAGATCCTCCCAAAATTGGTAAACGGGAATAAGAGAATGATTGCCTAGATTTAGGAGTTTTTATAGTGATGGCATAAGTTTTGCGTACTAAACTACAGCTGTCTATGTTTTTTCTTTTAAAAAGGTTATTGAGATAACCCGTGTCATTTTCTATATCTACTGAACGATAACAATAACTAATATTATTTTTTATAAAATCTTCACATACCTCTGCACTCAATTGTCTAAAGGGTATTAAAAGTTGCTCTCTCAGTTATGGAGCGCCAGTTTTTACCTTAGTTTAGTTTTCTGTTTCTTTTTTTGCTTTCTTAGTTTTTATGGATTTTGATTTCAGCTGCTATTTATCTCGCTCTTTTTGTTGTTGTTGTTGTGGCGTAGATTAAGTGCACTAAATACCTAGAAGATCTAGGCAAAAAGCGATTATTTTCCCTGACTCCCGCCGATGTGCAGACAGTCGGCAGACAGAAACCAAAGTTGGTTTCGTTTATTTATGAGTTAATATACATGAATTATGACATCAAAAACAAAAAGAGAAAAATTAAACGAGCAGAGCAGAGCAAAACGAGAGAAACAAATATCAAAAGGGGGCCCCCAAGTCTGAAATCGAAAACGAAATGGAAATGAAAATAGTGGCAATAAAGGGAAGAAGGTGGAGCAGGAGGAGACAGGGGAGGAGCAAACGTTTGTTTTGACACGCGGCGTATCTAATTGAGTTTCTTTATAATATTTTTTTTTCCTTTTTTTTTTGTCTCGCCTCTAGACCACACGCAAAAGCTGGGTCTACGGAAATGAGAAGAAGGTTGAAGGTTGTGTGAAAATCAAGAGAATCGATCGTTTGATCGTTCAAATAAAGTGGAATATTTTATGACTCAAGCAGCAGCAGCAGCAACAACAATAACAAAAACAATAAGATGAACTATTACCGAAGACGAAAAAACAAAACAACAAAATTTTCGAGCTTCTGTTGCGGCTTTGTGGTTGTCGGTTCGATTCTTCTCTCTCTCTTTCATCTTTTTGGCCTTTTTTGGCAATTCTTCCCGCGGTGTGTATGTGTGTGTGTGTGTGAGAAGCGCGTGTGGCATGTTGCCATTTGAGTTTTACATATGTTTGCGGCTTTCTTCAAAAACAACAAAATGAAAACTACACCTATTAATATCAGGACTAAAGATATCAAAACCGATAATTTCATACCCTTACATTTCTTAAGCTAATGCATTTTATCTGAAATTTAGCTTTAAACCGGTATAAGGTTTCATTCAAAAAAGAGTTTAAAATTAATTAAATTGATTGATATAAACCCTAATATATATTTCATACTCCTTGATTATTACTAAATTTCTTCATTGTTTAAGCAAAAATATAAGTAAATATGTTATACTAAATGGAATAAGGCGTGTAGCTGAAAGACACCCCTGAATCATTGGTCTCTCAAATAAATTTGAACTGTTTTTCGAATCTCCTATGCCCAACTAGTAAGACTTCTTATTGAAGATCCTATTGCCAACAACGAGAATAACTAAAGTCAATTAATCCTCTATATATTCTAGATGCGTCCATGATAATTGCCTATAGCTATAACTCTGATGACTTGCCATGGTTTAGGTACTAACTATGCTTCAGAAAACGTTCTGCGCTAAATTGCCCTGTAATCTAATTAAAAACCAAGGGCCGGGGCTAACTTCGACCGCGCCGAAGTTTGTATACCCTTGCAAGTTGTTTGGTAATCTTCTCTCACTTATTGCCGTCAAAGTGGAAAAACGTTTTATCTAAGAAGAGTAATGATTCCGAAAGAACGGCTTACAATTTTAGCCTAGGAAATAAGTGGTTTAGAGGTTTAATAGATTGACCAATATTACATTTCACGACAATAGCTGAGAAAATAGCGAAGTTATTGAGAAAATTCACTGTTCGTGACTTTGCCGTTTGTATTGGAGCTATATGATATAGTGATCCGATCCGGCTGAATCCGAGAAATACAACCCCTGCAGTATATACAAGCCTACGTGCTCTAACGGTCTAGGAGGAGTCTGCGTTGATCCAGACGGACGGACAGACGGACGGACGGACGGACATGGCTATATGAACTCGTCTCGTCGTGCTGATCAAGAATATATATACTTTATATGGTCGGAGATGCTTCGTTCTATGCACACTTCTGACCAAAATTAATATACCCTTTTTGCAAGGTTATAACAAAGATGGCCGAAATTGAAGTTAATCTAATCTACAAAAAAGGAGTCTTAAGGCTTACTTTTCACCGTATTGAATCAGTTAGAGGTTAAATCGGAAGGAATTATTAGTCAGAATGAAGAATTTATTTTGGAAACTCATGGGCTTGTTATTTTTTTTTTGTGCAAAAAGAAGTAAAACAAAGTTAATACGAATTTCGCAAGTTGTTGAAATGCCTAAGGGAAACTGAGTCATCTTTAGTGACGTAGCAAGTGAAACTGTGACGCATGCGAAGGGGCAATCTGCAAATGAATAGTTCTCACAGTTAATAAATACTTTCGGTTAAAGTTGTGAATTCTTTGGGAATAGCTATTTAATAGATTATCATTCAAGCTATTAAAAATATTCAAGAAGTTTCAAACGTGTTACAAAGTCCTCTCAAGCATGACTGGGAAGTTTGCCTCCGTCTATATCTAAATATCCATATCATAAGGGGAATGCCCCCCAAGGTCATATGTCTTTGCCCAGGAAAGACTTCATTTCGTTGCTTTTGTGCTTAAACTGACTAAAATGCAACATAAAGTTGTCGATAGCCCAAAAAGATGTTGCTTTAGGGTTAATGAGAAATGTCAGTTGTCGGGTTTTAGTTGGTTTGCCTTCTTCGTTGTCGTTCCCTCTCTCTCTCTCTCTCTTTCGCTGTGGTTCCCTCTTGACGGGACTAAAGCTCATTTCGCTAATCGCATCAATAAAGCTTATCAGGCTCACAAAATGAATGCGGCAGGAGGCTGGCGGAAGGCGGTGTGGAAGGAGAAGAAGAATGATCAGAAGTAGGGAAATGGTAGGCCAAATTAAAAGGCCCCTTTAAAATGTCATCATCATTGTCGTTGTCGTTGTCGTTGTCGTCGTCGACGTTGTCGTTGTCGTTGTCCGAACTCGTCGCAGTCATTGTGAAATGCGCTTAAGCGTGTTGATCGATAAATTGGCAAAAGAGATCAAGATCACTATGGAACCACTGTACTAAAGAGGCACCCAGTGAGGAGATAAAGAGCGGGATTCAGGAGTGGGCAAGTGGGAACAAAATGCGAATGAAGTCATCTGCCAGACGCTTTGTCAACCAATTTTTTGTGTTTCCTTTTTTTTTTTTTTTTGCATGTAGTTTCGACGACTAAGCTGACTGGATGAATGACAATAAGTGCTCATTCCTCGATCGCCCTAGATCGCTCGATCCCAGGGCGCATGATCGACCCTTGACGACAGCTGAGGGGACATTAATACCTCTGGGCAGTTGGACGCACACACACACATACACATATTCACCCAAAAATATGCCAACTTCCAGTTTATTCTTTATTATAACAATTTTTTTTCTTTGGCTATCTCATTTTCATCGCTTATGATCGCGCGTTTATATATCTATGATTCAGATTTTTGGTAGCCATTCATTCACTTTTTTATTAACTCTTTTTTCTCTTTTTTGTTGAGCCTTTTTTATTTTGGGTGGTTTTCGTTTGTTTTTTTTTTTTTTTTTTTTTCTCTTTTTTGTTTGTTGAATTTTGCGGTTTTCGGCGGGCATCATAATATTTTTGCGCTTGGCAGATCTAATCTTTGTCCGAAAACAAAAACTCAAAGGGGTCGACATTTTTATGGGGAAATTATTGTAACCCAATCTTTGTCTCACAGAGTACAGGAAAAAACCACAAGAACCTCGATTGCATTTTGTCCTAACTTTGTTGACGTATTTCGTTGCGGTTAATCGATTGATCGAAAGAAAAAAAGGGAAAGAGTGGAGGGCCTAGGCATATATCAGAGCAAATTCACACTGACAAATCGTAAATCTGAAATGAGGAAATTGATGAAATTGATAATGGCACGTGTTATGAAATGAATAAGAAAGAATAAGACATTCACAATGGAAAGGAGTTCAGCATAGCCACAAAATAAGGAAACATATGTACATTCGTTTCGGTTAAGGTAAATATAGTCACATAATCAACTATCTAATTTAGTTAATCTTACAAAATATCAAATGAAACAATAAGCATACAATTACCTTAAAATTAAGTTTCTACTTTTTAATTTCGGTAACGTTTCATCGATCTTCATTATAAGTCCTGAAAGAACAGCTTACAATAATCAAATGTAGGGACTTATCATAAAAATTATACTTTTAGATCGGTTCAAAGTTTAATTGAATAACAAAAATTCAGCTCGTAAAGTCTTCGTTTGCCTTTCTTGGATCAAAAGAAATACATTTTCAGTCTCCTGTTAAGCTCAAAGGCAAAATCTCAGCGCCAGAGATTACTTAATTTCCAAATTGGCCCTAATTCACGCGCCAAAGTGTGTTAAATTGCCTCTTGGGTAAGGGAGAGCTTTGTATTTTTTTCCTCCAGATTTGTTTTTGTTTGGAGTTTTTTTTTTGCTTTTGCATAAGTTCGCCCACCCATGACTACCTGGCGTACAGTCCTCTCTATACAGATAGAGATACAGAAAGAGAAACAAAATGGACAAAAAAAAAAAGCAAAGAAGATACAAATTCGAGTGAGGACCAAAACTTTTGCATGGCCAATCAACGCCCAGGGGCACTTGGTATATCTTTGGCTCTCTCTCGAATCTCGCATCCGGAGGTCGGTCGATCGGTCGATCGGTCGAGCGGTCGGTCAGTCGGTTGAGAATGAAGACGTTTCGTGACGATGACTGGAAGTTAGTTGCCAGTTCCAAAATCAAGGCCTGGTCTCCGAGGTTCGAGTTCCTGCCTTTACCTACCCGCTTCATGCTTATTACTGACTTCAATTTGGATTTGGGCGCGTGTAATTTAGATTCTTTTTTTGCTCCCCTCCTTTTGCCTTGAATTTGGCATACAACCCAATTCGTTCCAAACTAATATTTACAGAGAAGCACTTCTTTGGCCAACTCCAGGTCCAAGTCCAAGTCCAATCACCTTCATCTTCTTATTCACCTCCTTCTCCTGCCTAGATTCAACAAGTCTCTCCTCCACATACCTGCATGTCGCCTGGTCACTTCCTTCCTTTGCTCTGCTAAACTTCGCTGGCGATCCACCGATCGAAGATCGAATAACATCTCTCCAGAGGATGACGACGACGACGACGACCAAGTAGAAGAGGAAGGAATCGAAGGTGAGCAGCAGAGAAGAAGGAGGAGTACAACATAATTAATAAATACCATCAACATTGATTAACTCAACTAAGCTAATAAAATCATTTGTCATCTGACTGGAGCTAGACTAGTTAGGCCTTCCGCCTCTCCTCACTCCTCCTTACTTTTCAGTTTTTTTGCACTCCTGCTTCTCTCCATAGCTTCCTTCTCTCGGAGTACATAAAAATCGCGTGACTAATTTTACAAAATTAAAGCTAGCAACTGAAGCTGAAGCTGAACCAGACCGAACGAGCGTGTAAATAGCGCAAAAATTAATCAGCGCTGTTGGTGGGGTTCATGAAAGTTTTCCCAACGATGGACCGACGAGAAGGGGCATGAAAGAGGCATTGAGTCAAGGAGGTAAAGCAGGTTCCCCCAGTGAATAGAGTAGGTCACGTGACACGCCATATAATTTGTCCATACCAGGCTTTCAGAGCAGTGGCAAGTGGCAAAAATAGCAAAATTTTATAATAAAATGTCTTGGAAAATATTTAAAAGATAAATTTCTCAAAAAGCTCTCTAGCTCAATGTATTTAATTTGGACTTTTTCAAATTTTAGGTTCTTTTTCACGGTCTCCGCACCGAAAAGACAAAAAGAACGAAAAGATAAACAATATGAAAAATCTGAAAACACGCACTAACAAAGCTACAAATTGAAACTAAATACTTGCAAAAGGCAACGGCGAATTGCCTGACCGATGGACCGATGGAAATCGAGTAGATCAAGACCGAGAGATCGGACCACAGGATGAGCTAAAGTTTGACTTGGACTTGGACTGCAGAGGCTAGGGTAAAGTTTGCCTGTTTTCTGGAAAAATGTTTGCAATCAAAGCCAGAGAGTTGATTTTTTTTTAATTGCCAACAGAGAGAAGATAGAGATAGAAAGAAAAAAGAGAAAGACAGAGAGAGAGGGTTAGAACAATGTCAAAATACTTTAAATGCCAAGTTAAGAGACCAACTGGAGAGACGTTCCATCGGAGACAAGGAGACGACAACCTCTGGCTCTCTTCTGGTTGTTGTCGCGGAAATCATGGCCAAGCAATTCCTCGGGTTCATGTTGCTTCTTTGACCAAAGCAGAAAGGAAATGCCTTAAATCAATTAGTTGAGCACTAATTGCCCCAATACCTTGTGGCATAGTTTGCCATTTCTGCACCAGCACCTGTTCAAGTTGTCGCCTTGTCGCCCGTTGTCCACCCCATCCTTTCTTTGCCAGCCCATAACTGGCTGGCTTAATCTCTGCCAGCGAATTCCTGCGGCCTTCTCATTGTTTACCTCTTCTCCTTTTCACTCTTTTTGTGGTTGTCGTTGCCGTTGTTGTTGGTGTTGTTATCTTTCTCACAATCAAGGTGCACCGCGAAAAGGTTCATCGCGACCGCCGCGCCGCCAAGTTGTGCTACAAACAAGTGCAGCGCACCACAAACGAAAAAAAGTGTCTCAAGTGCTTTCGGTTCCCAAAAGGAAGTTGCGTCTTCTTGTATTTTTTTCTCTTTTTTTGTCTGTCTGAAGCTTTTGTATTGTTTGTCGTCCTGAGCCTAAGAGATATATGAAACTTCCTGTAGTCAAGTTGTTTTCGAGGGTGTGTCCAAACACACAAAAAAGCTCTCCTTTATCTCTTTAGATAATTGTCGATATCCAAAGTCCATAATGTACAATTACTCACAAAGGTATATTGAAATAATATAGACCATTTATTTGATAAGTAAAATAACTTGCAGCATGAAGGAAAAATTGAAAAAAGAGTTCGATATGCCGAACTAGCCAATCCTAATATTGTTGGCGATGAATTACTCAATGAAGTCTTCTTCAATGCAAATGTTGATATAAACTTTCTAATTTTCTACAATTAATCTAGTTCAAGCAATCTGGGAATTGAATTTTACTAGTTTAGATGGACGAACTGATAAGATCTGTAGCAGTTTAATGCTAATATCTACTTCAAAAACAATTTAGATTTCAAATCAATTTATGTTTATGACAATTCAAAAACGTCTGCAGTTTTGTAACAGGCCTAGAGTATTAAAAAACGCTGGAAAATAGTTACACATAAGCTTATCTTAAATGTCCAATGTTATTAGTTGACGACAGAGTTGCATATTAGGATAAATATTAAGACCGCCGCAGAAAGAACTTTACGTGTAGCACACTCCACTTATCAGCATATCAAAAATATATACATATACATGTGTATGTATGTATATATCTGTTAGAAGTAGAAAAGCCTTAGCTGTCTGAACTCTTAAAATAAGTACGTTAAATCTCGCAAACTAATTATATTATAAAGAAATAAATTGAAGTAAATGTTCACGACTTTTTCCCTCCCTTCTTTTAATTTTATTAATAATTACATATTTAAATTTATTAAAAGAAGACATTCTTTTGTCTAATGAATACAACTGATCCTATTCTAAATAGTGTGTCAAAGATAAGATAAAACTGAACTAGTTAAGGTAAGGTTAGCTTCCTAGCTTTTTCGAAAACTTAAACTTGAATATTTGGTAGCATATTCTTATTTGTAAAATATCATAATTAGGATTTGATTAGTGCCTACACCATTTCATGAAATAGATCAATTTCATAAGTCTGTAAACAATTTTCCCCTTCTTCTCTTATGGTAATTAAATCTATTTACTTTCGAAACAGTCATTCGTATCATTGCCCCTGATGTGGATCCATTCACATACATATATTCTGAGACGCAGAATAAAAGGCATACAAAAACACAAACTAACAATAGGCCCAAGCAAATTTAAGCTAAGTTGGCACACCAAAAGGGCAGAAAATAAGAGCCAGGGCAAACAAAGGCGAGCGTTGAGAGATGGAGGACTGAGGAGGATCGAGAACCGACCAACAAAAGCGCCCCCAATGAGTTGAGTTGAATTGAGTTGATCTGAGGAACGAAAGGAGATGATCGCCAAAGCTGCAAAGCTTTTTCTTCAGTCGTTGAGGCATCCGTTGACTGCCTTGTGAATTGTTGTACTACTACCAATAGTGGGCACCCAAGGCAGGCGCACTTCCTCCCTTTTCTCCGCTCGCCCGATCAACTCCTTTGTTTAAGGTTTTTTTCCTTCTCCTCTTCTTTTGCAAAAACCTGACGCCCATACGGTTTGCGCTCACCTTTGGAATTCGGTGGCCGCGAACGCTGCATAATGGGAAGCCAAATGATGGGAAACTTTATTTTTTTTCTTTTCACTCTTGTGGTGAAACCGACAAAGAGCAGAACGGGTGAGGTGCGTTGAAGTGAAGAGAGATGAGAGGTAAGAGTTGAGGTAAGGAGGAGAGTGAAAAAAGCCAACTAATTAGGCATAAAGTGCGTGTAATTATTAAAATAAATTAAAGTCGATCGATTGACCTTTTTGTAACTCAATTAAAAAGATGACCACCCAAACAGACAGACAGACAGACAGACAGGTCTTGGTTGAATTGGAACAGGAACTGGTCGCCATCTCCTGGGCTTGCGTTTGCTGGTGGTGCTGGAGCTGCTGCTGCTCACTTGTCGCGTCTTTAGCCAAAAATGGTAATGTTTATATGCGTGTCGCCTTCAGTCAGTCTCAGGCCATAAATGCATTTTCTTTTTGCTTTGAGTGCCAACACTTTTTGCGTGCCGTTAATTACATGGTCCAAGTCTTGCTCTCCCTCCGCCTCTCTGGTGCTGTCTGGTCTAGGTCGGTCTCTGAGGGCTCCAATGCTGGTGGTCTCTGCTTGGTCATGGCTTCCTGGTAAGTGACAAACGCGTAGATGGAGGAGAACTTGTCGTCACAAGCTTCAATGATTGATAGCCTATGAGGAAGAAGATGAACCGAAATGGTATAACCGTTAACCCAAACATAGCCGCTATGCTAGTATCGGTTCCGATCTTGAGCTCCTACTCCACCTGCTTCTCCTCCGTGTTACATCTCTAATCCGTTAAATTCTCACGCCTTTAACAATTGCCACTTAATTAACACAAAAGATCGGCTTTTATGTGTCAAAAAAAAAACCCCACTAACTTACACACATTCACATTTTTGTGTTCAACATTTCAAGCCCTTCTTTCTGTTGGTTTGTCGTTGTTGTTGTTGTTGGTGGTGTTGCCCTTTCGCCGTCCCCGCAAGGTCTTGAAAGTCTTGTCATGCCAATGCATGCGCGTGTCCCGAATGCCAAGTTGGCTTGTATTCGATGATCAGCAGCAATCGATTGCCATTTCCAAATCCAAACTGCAAACGTGTGGCGTCTGCAATTACAACACACAAAGCTCATGAAAGAAAGAAAGAAGGAAAGAAGTGAAAAGAGCAGAAAGGGTAGAGAATGAAGAGAAGACTCACCACCACAAGAGACTCCACCAGAGAGCCAAACAACATGCACCAAACATGACGAACAACAACTGTCATTGTCACATCCACATCAAACCGAAGCTGAGCTCGGTTGAGGACAAAGATTTTGATTTCGTATGCTGCACCAGACTTAAGGTCCAGCTTCAGGTACAATCCTCTTTCCTCCCTTTCTCTCTCTCTCTCTCTCGCTCTGGCTTGCCTTGCAATTCATTAGGCTCCTTGACCATTTTTGGTCTGAGCATGCGCCGCTTTTGGACTTCTTCTCTCTCCAACATAATCTTAATCCGCTCGTTAGTTTTATTGATTAGAGAAGCCAATGTCTGCTGTTCCAGACCACGACGACTCTTTGGAGACAACAATTGTCGCCTCTCTGTGCCATATTTGAGTTGTTTGTCCAACAAAGGAGCCCAGCTTCAGTTCTATTCTAGATTCTCTAACTAGGCATGCACAGTATGTGCCCCGTGGGGTTATGATGTCTCCGTCTACAAAATTCATCGGCCAAGTGTTTCTTTTGTTCTTCTTTGGTCTCTAGAGTTCGGTTGAGTTGCATTTTGGGTGGCAGAACAGATCTACAACTTGTGAATCATTTGCCAAGCATTTCACGCTATTCTCTAATTACAGATGACATAATGTTTGATGAAAGATGATCTTGAAAGGGTTATTTCGAGTTCCTTATTTAAATCGGAGGCAAGCGAGCATTTTGCTCCTTCATTACATAAGTCACTTTTTGGAGTAAATCGAACCTATGTATATCTTCTAATAACTTTAAGGTTTTGATATTCCTATATCAAAAAACACCTGCTTGCTTTACTTTGTAATAATCCAAACAGTTGCAATTGTTTAAGGACAAGTTTTTATGGCTCACATTGATTTCAAAATAATATCAAATCGTTCGATCAATCAGAAGAGCACTTCCTTTGCGCAACACTCGCTATAATAAAATCTCAGCTAATCAAACATCACTTTGGTATGTGCCACAAAACTTGAAATGCAATTCAGTTGTGTGTTGTTTCCCACCCATTTTAATGACTACGATACCTTCGCCTTCATCTCCTCCGGCATGTCCCATCTGGCTTTGCCATCGCCTACCCCCTTCTTCTTCTTCTTGTTGGAGCGTATCAAAAAGCGAAACAAAACTGTCAACTACATTGGACACATGTAGCCGGGAAGGCAGGCATTCAGCAGATCAGTAGCTAAAATCAAATCAAGGATCAATGTAAGCCCCGCAGGCCTTCCTCCAAGAACAACAACGGCAACCACGAAGAAGAACTAAAAGAGAGGGTTGAGAGAGGGAGTCATTCTCTTAGTCTCTCGCGCGTTCCATCTGTAGATCTGTTGTAGCCGGGATCGGACCGGCTGTCAGCCAGCAATTGCATGTCCAGACCAAAGAGCTAAGCTCTGATCTTCGCCGTTCCCGTTGACAGCAGTGCGCGGAATTGTCGTTCGCATTGTCAGCGAGAGCGAGAACGAGAGAGAGGTAAAGAGAGAGATAGAGATACAGCGAGAGAGAGATGAGGTGGGACACTGCCGCCGACAATATACAAAAGATGCAACTGTCTCGTTGTTGTTGCTGTTGACAGTTGCAACAACAACAACAACAACTGAAAACTGAAAAAATGCGCTTGGGAACTTCATTGAATTGACCTTAAATCAAATATTGAGTTTAACCATGACCCGGTTGATCTGTCAAACCCCGCCCCGCCCCTCGTGTAATTACCGCAAATAATTGCTTAAGAAAAAATACACAAAATAATAGTTTGAATTTTCATTTAGTTGTTTGCTTTTTATTGATTTGTTTCTTGCATTCTTTTTTTCCGTTTTACTTTTCAATTTTCATTTTTTTTTTCTTCAATTTTTGCTTCTTTTTTCGCATTTGTTTTTGTTTTTTTTTTTTTTTTTGCTTTTGTTTAATAATACTTTACAAAATTTGTATGTCTCTAGTCTAATATAAATTAATTAAATAATTAAATTGTAAATTTAATTTGAATTAATTAGTTAATACCTAAAAAAAGAAAAATGCACAACCGAAAATAGAAGTGGGAAATGTTGAGTGTGAAAGGAGAAGAGGGAGCAAAGGGTTAGGATGTATAAGATTGAATGAAAGTTTCATAAATTTCAAATTTATTATCAATTTGTTTGTGCACTTTTAATTTCTTTTTGTTTTGTTTCTTGTAATTATTAAATGTTAAATTAAATTAGTTTAATTAAACTTAATTATGTACACGAAAAAATTCTATTCTGTTGTATTTGCTTTTGTCAGTTTCAGGAAATTTGGAAAACTTTTGCAAATTGTTTCCCAACATCTGAACAATAATTTCTCATTGGATAACTACTTGGACATTTGCTTGGGGTCCAGGCCCAAGCGAAATGCAAATAGGAAGAGAGGGATAGAGAGGGAGAGACAGGCAGAGAAGTTTAAAAGGGACAGAGAGAGAGAGCGATTGATTGATTGAATTTCAGTCTTGTTTTTTCATCGTTTTCTTAGTAAATTTTCTCTTTTCTTTTGATATTTTTGTTGCCAAAAGAAGAAAAAAAAAACACACACACTTACATTTTTATGCTAAAATTAAAATTACTAATTAGTAATTACTTAAACTAGATTTATAATGGACTTGTTAAAGGATTGGGCGGAGCAGCGGAGGTTTAAGTTGAATTTACAAAATTCTTATAAAACTAAAAACTGGGCAAATTATATAATTAAGCTTAATATTCTTTTTGTTTGTTTCGTTCTTCTTTCATTTAATACTGCTAAACAAAATGGGCTGAGGGGGCTTAGTAAGAGGGAGATTGGGAATTGGGCGGGACTGGTTTAGTTTAGTAAATGCTTTTAAACTTTAACTAGGCTATAGTCTAGGCTCTTAAGTTGCTAAATAACAAAGGCTAAGCGTAGACAAAATACATAACACACATACAGTAAGTAAATATAGATGGGGTTTAAAAGAAGGTTAAAATTTAAAGAGATGTAGGGTGGCGGGGGATGGGGATGTCCTTACAGACATGTATATATAACCTTCTTGGTTCGACACAACTTGCACTTGACCTCACAACACCAATGGAAAGTGCAGGCACATCGCTCCACAACAATGACCTCGTCTCTCCGATAGCCACGCCCACAGCACATCAGATCACAGCCATCGACACCCAAGGATGTCTCATTACATTGCCGACCATGCGTGCCGAGAATGCCCTGTCGCAAGTTTTTCTCACAAAAACTGGGCGATGGCTCCAAATAAACAATGTCCTTGGGACCCGGTGGCTTATGCTCGGGATTGTGTGGATTCAATTGGAATTGATATCTAAACAGAGAGAGGAAGAGAGCAAAACATAATACAACATTTTAGTTAGTTGAGAGTTTTTAACCATTTTAAATAGTTTAACTTATTAATTTATGTTAAGGGTTTCTCTTTTTTCTTACCTATTATGTTTGCGTCCCATTCGTCGTCCATTTCCATTTCTTGCCCTTGAACCAGCCACTGGCAAACTGTTTGGTGATGGCATATTGGGATGATGCTGCTTGCTGAGCATCTGATGGCCACCAATTACGGCCATGCCATTGTTATCCATCAGCAATTCGGGCATATGATCATCATTTAGCATGCGTTCCTCATCCTCAAATGCCGATTGTGGCAAAAGTCCATTCGCTACACCCTGACTGGAGCCAGCGGCATTGGGACTGACCACCACAACGGGAACCGCATTGGAGCTCTGACGCAGGCTATTGCTGACTTGAACACGGGTGGCACCATCGAAACGGGCCTTAAGATTGTCACCGATCACACGGAAATTGGCCAAACGCATCCAGCAAGTTTTCACCGTACATGAGCCGGACATGCCATGGCATTTGCACTCCTGACGCATCTCTGCCTGAACATGCTGCAAGAGCGGAACAAAGGAGGGAAAAATTGTTCATTAGTATGACTTTACTAGGGATCCATCCATCTATTCGATCGATCGAACAGCTCCCTGGACTGGCAATATGTTTTTCACTTAATTATTTTGCGGTTTTTTTTTTCTTTTTTTTTGGTTTTTCTTTCTGTTCGATTTGAGAGGAGATTGGCGGCCCGCCTGCCACGTTGTTGCAGTTATTAAAAATCAATAAATGTTGTTGCAACTTGCTGTGAGCGCATGTTGCCCCCTTTTGAGCCCCCTCAAGCCGCCCCCTGTTGCTGTTGTAATTGTGCAGACCAAAAACTAAGAAATCAACGCAGTTGGGGGGCCACTTGATGATGATCAACATGATGACGATGATTATGATGATGATGCTGCTCATGTTGATCATGATGAAGGAGCCCATAACAAGTAATAAAATAATAACACAGATGGTGGGCTAAAAGGAGCTCTGAGAGATCCAGAAGTAAAATTGACTATAGAGTAGGAGTAGGAGTGGAACATGGACATATCTGGGATTGGGCTAGAGTTTAGCTTGTGCTACTTTCTACGCCCCACACAAGACTCCTAAGGAGGCATCACCGTAGTTCCATATCAAGTTTGTCGTAATTTAATTAGTTCAAAGATTTATGATTGCAATTTCTAAACCTTTTTACTGGCGCTCTGAAAGTTTTTTGATTCGATTACATTCAAAATTTCCCAACAATCTAAATGAAATCTCATCTGGTGACTATTTACGAACCTCGAACATCTTAATTGAGTACGTACTATGTAGTTAAACGGAAATTGTCGGTAATAAATATAACCCAATACTCAAATAGAGAAATTGGAAGATTTTAATATTGTTTTCGTTTTACTTACCGCTCTGCCAGCTTCATTATTGTGCAAATTCATTTTCTCTCTCAAATTGCGTCCACGTTCGCCAGTATCAACGAATTCCCGTGAGAATTTGAAACCAAAGCCAATATTATCCGAACAGCCGCCCCATTCCCAATCTCGTACACCGGCCACACTGCCAGCTTGATGATTGGCCTGTGGTGAGCGGCTCTGATGGCTATAGTCGCAGGTGCAGGATTCAATGGAGCCCTCACTGCAGGCCCTTGCAATGGAATGGGTGACAGCCGCACTGGTTATGGCATAGATGAATCCAGTCTCTCGGCAGCCTAAATGAAACGAGCAAAAGAATGAAATTTTTGTTGTTTTTTATTACAAGTCTCGATTTTTTTATTTTAAGCCTTCTGGGTGTTCCACTTTGGTCAAGATGAGAGAGGGAGAGAGAGACAGATCGAAAGATTGAGATCTCTCTAGAGTTAAAAATATTTTCTACAATATTTCTTCCTATGAGTAATGACACTTGTCTTCCAAAGTCTGGTCAATTATGACACTTCAAGCTATCACGAGACCAAAACCTGACACAGATTAAACGCTCAACTATAAATTCCAACTCAAACGCAAGTCGAGTGGTGTGTCTTCTGTGTCTTCTGAACTGCCATCGCAGATAAAGAACAATGAAAATTGAATTTACATGTTGCAGATAATTTTTCAAGTGGTTGTGCCTCATACAGAGGCTCTAGATAACTCATAAGAAGGCCGGGACAGATACACGCACACACACACACACAGACAGAGGTGGAGGGAGGCCAGGGGCAGGCTTGTCCAGGTAGCTTGTCCATCCTCTTTCGGGTAATGAGTTTGTTGTGAACAATTGAACATACATTTTTCTTTTTTCCCCTGTGATATGACAACTGTGTAAAGCTACTAGAGTTACATTTTCTAACGACAGACTTCTGTGTGGTTTGCTTAAGCAGGCTCAAAGGATACTCTCATCCTTTAGTACAGTGACTTAAAGGGCACCCTGGTGTGGCTATTGGATTGGGGAATTTCAAGCAGGACTTATTCTCTGAGGTGACGATTGATTTTGCCCTGTGTGTGAATGATTTGAGTCTCGCTTTTCACTTGATGACTGACATCCATCCATTGGAGTTCATCATTTTCACCTACAACTACAACTTCCGCCTGGCGTGTGTGTGTGTGTGTGGATGTGTGTGTTATTTTGCCGCTTTTGATATTTGGTCGATTTCCTGGAATTCGGTCACCCACAGAAACTACAATTCCCGGTTAATGTTTGTTTTTTTTTTCGTTTTGTGGTTTCGTTTTCTTTAAATAATTTCACGTAACAGAAAAAATTTCATTTACTATATATATATTTCTATACAGGTAAATGTATGTGTTTATTTACACACATATCTCTGATAAGAATCGGTAAAGGAGGCGTGACAAGTCATTGGTGACTTTTTTTCTGTATTTTTTCGAATGATTAGCTTAGCAAGAATTCGCGTCCTCCTTTTTCTTCCTCTCCCTCTTCTCTTGTTTGAGCTGAGTAAATAAGTTTGAGGAACCAAATGGTTTTTGGTCGTCGTCGAACAAAAGATAATAAAAAGCATGTAAAAATTGCGGGGGTTGGTGGGGGCAGACGGGAGGTGGGGGGTAAAGCAATCAGTGGAATTGGGTGTGTCCAGAATAAAGGGAGTAAGTGGAATGAAATTTGAGAAGTTTTTCCCTACAAACAATCACATTCACATATATCATACTATACGTATGATTCTTTTATTTTTTTGCGTAATTGCTAAACGGATTTCCGTTGTTAAAGAGGCGTGGCCAGAGAGATTCAAAGAGAGAGAGAGAGATTGAGAGAGAAAGAAATAACTGATTGAACAATCTATTTCTACCTGGCAGCTACCTAACCAGAAGTTCCAATCTCCTAAGCTGCTTAGTTTCAGTGAGTTTCAGAGTCCTTTTGGGACTCACTCGTTCCAGGAATAGTTTAGACATTGATATAAAACCCAACAGGGATCCCAGTCTACACCAGTCTGACGATGATGATTAAAACTAATAGAGACAGCCTATTAAAGCGTATAGCATGGCAAATTGACTAGGTGTCAGGCCTATTATATCCACAAGAGTGACAGGAAAAGAAATTCAGTTTTGAGACCCCGCAGTTTGACAGTCATTGAACTGACTGATCGTACCCCAAGTGTTAATGGCTTCAGGGGTGTTAATTAGGGCCAAGGACAATAAAAACCAAGAGGAAGAGAGCGAGAATACTAAAAAAATTGTGATGCGATGAAAGTGCAGCGATAAAAAGCTATCACCGTGCCCATAAAAAATGTCAAGAGGCCCGAGGAAGAGTGCACAAATCATTAAATAAAAGGACGTTGATAAGGTCAAGAGGTTTTGCCTTCTTTACTTTTCAGTCAATAAAAACTCCAGTCCTCGGCAGCAGCTGCTGTTGCTGCTTCACTCGCCAAGGAGAGAGAAGAAAACAGCCACGCGACATTGACTTACGCCCACATTGGCATTACTCTATAGTCAGTTATGTATATAAATATATCTATATGCATATAGACGCTCAGTCAGTCAGTCATTCAGTCAGGTAGCTACCTTTAAACAGTAGCTAATAAAACTGCGGGTGAAATTCCAGGGAAACAAACTAAAAACAGCAGGTTGCTCTGTTTAAGCGACTCTTTCACTTTTTGTTTTTCTTTTTTGCAAATTGTATCAATATTGATTTACAGTTTCGGAATTTTAGAAAATCTGTAGATAAATTTCTAATTGAAGGAGGACTATTATATATGAGGACAAATGTTTTATATTTGTTAATTTATCAATGGAAAAATATATAAAATAATTTCATGACAATATTAATTTTAACTTCAATATGGAATCGATAATCGAAATCGATTTTTTAAAACTCTTTTCTTATTTCAAACTAATTAAAGACCAAATTGAGTTTTCACTTATACAAAAATGAAAACAAAATAGGAACTAAAGTAACGGATCTCTCAAACCTATATATGTAGTTTTATTTTACTTTCTATTTTAGTGAAATTTTCTTGAAGTGTATTCAATTTTTCTATCTTTCCTGCAGTTGTTGCAGTGCTGCCAACTTGATTTTATAATTAGCATAAGCATGCTGAAAGTGGAGCAAACAAAGAGTAGCCTTTGTTTTCAATGAAAGTGGCCCTTAACTTACCTTATGTATAACATGCACATATCTATACATATTATATTATACAACCAAGTGCTCAACGATCATATTACAATAACAAACAAGCGCCACACAGCAGAAGAAGAAGCAAAGACAATAACAAAAAAAGAAGCAAGAGAATTGACATTTTACAAACTCTACATACATAAATAAGGCTAAAGAATAAGAGGGCAACTCATATGAACTCATGTGACATTTTAAAGGGCGTTGACAAACAATCTTTGGATCTCATATTTCGTTTCCTTCTCCCTCTCTCTCGCTCACGTTTAGTTAAGTGGCATGTTTCCTTTCACTCAGTTTTCAAACTCACCTCGATCAACAATTTTGCCAAATAGATTTTTGCCACGCAGAAAATTTCGCGTCGAGCAATTCCAACGGCGATTTCTGAATTGATGTTGGCATTCGCTTATAGCCAAATTGGCTCCCTTAACCAGGGCACCCAATACACCGGGATTATCGCGTACCAGGCGACGCTGTTTCCTTCTTAAGGTTGAGTGTATGGCCGGATCCATATACATAATGCCAGTGCTGATCGGAGAAATGTTGTTGGGTTCGCCAACCTTGGCAATGCCCCTGTAATAATGGAAAAGAAAGAAGAGAAATATATGTACATATGTAGTTAATAGAGCAATCTTGTTTCAAAACTATTTAATGCTTGACTTGGTTTTAAGGTTTTTATGAACTGGAAGGAGGAGGAGGAGTATGAGACATATTTTCATTACATTTTTTGGTTACTTTTCCACTTGACTTGAGTTTCAGTTTTGAGTTTTTCACTTGCGGCTTTTCCTTTACTTGGCATTTTTTTTTTGTTAGGCGGTAAACGTCAATTGCCGGCGTTACTCAAGCATAAACCACACACAACACAAAAAAATACAATATAGAAAAAAAAACACAACATACACACACACACACACTACACAACACACACATACAATAATTCCTATAGTAGAGAGCAAATATTTGTCCACACTTGTCGGCTTCTCGCTTTATTTTCCTTTCTTTGCGTTTACGTTTTTCTCCTTGTCTTTTCAATGTGTTGTTTTTGTTGTTGTTATGGTTTTTTTCGTGTTTCTTTTTTGAAAAACAATTTATAATAAAAATAAATATAAACAACAAATTCATGAAACAATTGGCTGTTAATTACGGTGGGAAATACGAAACAAATATTGCATAATGCAAAAATTGCAAATTTACTTCATTTCAAAACAAAACGTAAAACAACAACAATAACAAAACCGAAAGTGTAACACAGGGCAGCAAAATGTTTAACATCTTCTTGAAACCAAAAGTGAAGCAAAAACAAAAAAAAAAAAAAAGAAATCTTGTTTTGCGATTGATTCCCCTTCGATTGGCCCCCAACAATTCCCAGGCGGATTAAATCGAAGGAAAAAATCAAGATTTATGCGTCGGCAATACACTCGCTCACACACACACACACACAACTAAACAGTTTGAACTTTTTTTTGCGTTGTTGCTGTTGTTAATGTTGTTTTATGCCGTTATAAAAACTTATTAACAGCTGAATACATGATAAAAGCCAGCCAAAGAGACAAACAAATCATAAAAGTTTAATCTCTTCCATTACATTTGCCTACAGGTAATTAAAAATAATAATAATAATACAATTTAACCTTGAGTTTTTTAAGGAAATCTATAACTAAATTTAAGCAACTTTTTGTTGTGATTTTTATGATTTTATGAAAGTAATGCGCATGCTAATGAAACTAAACTTGGAATCCAAAGTAAACGACTTGCAAAATTAAGATCTTTCCTTTCATTTTCAAAGAAATTTCATATATGTAAACTAACTTATAATTACTTTTGCGATTTCCAACTGAAATACTGAATAGGTTCCATAACAGCTCAAGAAATTTGGAATAATTTCATAATTGTTGAAACTTGGAAAAACCTAAAGAAGCATTTGTTTCTTTCGTTTAAATACAATTTTGAACTTCCCGAAACAAAAACTTATCACTTTATAGTATTATACATAATCCAATCAACATAGTTACGGAATTGTTTTGGTATTTTGCCAAAAAAAAATTTCAAATCAAAAATATCAAAAATTTCTTCCTTTGATAATTGTTCAAGAAAACGAAAGACTTAAGCAACGAACTTGAATTTGTCTGCCGGACCAAATTGTTTCCCATTAGCTCTGCGGTAGAGATGAATGTCTTCCCTCTCTCAACCGCACTTTCCGCCAACTTGAATTAAAGTGTGTCACACGCACAGGCCCACACACACACACATAAACACACGCACACACGCAAACACATTCTGCTCTCTCAGGAGTATGAGAAATGAAAAATGCGCGTTTAGAATTTTTAATTGCTTTCATCAATGAAAAGAGAAGCTGCTGTAAGGGGGGGAGGGAGCAGCTTTTGTTGGATTTTTGTGGCTTTTTCCTTTTCTTTTCTGTTTTTTTGGCTGCGACCGCTGCATTTTGTGGCTTCCGCATTTAGTGCGTGACCGACCTTTAACATCTTTAAGGTTGCTTTATTTTTCTCATCTCTCTCTTTTATTTCTATTCTCTTTTTGTTGTTGTTGTTGTTTTGTTGCATGGCGCGTGCCTGCCTCCAAAAACAAATTTTCGTTTTTTGTTTGCTTTTCGGGCTTTTTTGCGGCTCTTCGTCTTAGCCCCCGTCGCTTTGTTTGCCTGAAAAGTTCTCGCTTTCTTGCTAATTGTTTAAACTTCAGCATCGTCTTCCTCTACAAGTTCTTTGCTCTGCTGAACCATTGACCAACTGATTGCAATTGCAATTCTTGATATTGATAATTAAACTTACCACCACATGGAGCCTCTCCCCCGGCCGGATTTTTGTTTGCATTCCGTTTCATAAGCGAATGTTAGGGCCATGAGGCAGATGACGAATATATATGATAAATCCATGATTCTTATATATTTTGTTGTTGTTAAGGGGTACACTTGAAACACTTTTTATTTAATTCTTGTTGTTGTTGTTGTTGTTGTTGCTATTTGTCTGACTCGAAAAGTCATACAAATATTTTGTTTATTTTATAAATTCAATTTCGTTGTTGTTGTATGGCAATTTTCACGTTCAATTAGCGCACTATAAATGAGGCATAATCATCATTAGCATTAGCATTGAGATTGAAATTGAATTTCATATTTATTTGTAGATTTAATGAACGATTAGCAGATAGATCGATCGTCCATTCAAAGCGGAATCACACGGTTTAACACACTTGGAAAATTTTTAGCATTTCAGCATTTTAACATTTATGTATGTGTTTATTTCGATCGCGACACTGGGAGCGGAGGAGTGAAAGATTGTTGCCCGGTTCAGTGCCAACGCTTAACTGAAACACACGGTTCTTACTTTGCGCCTGACTCTGCGTTGTCAGCAGCAGCAGAAGCAGCAGCAGCAGCTACAACTACAACGGGCAAGATCATATCACATTTATCGTACATACCTACATACATGCAAACACACACACGCACGCACACACACACTCAAATCGTTCGTCGCCGTCGTTTAACGACACGATGTTGCGCGATCGAACAACTGCTTCGTGTGCGAGAATGGGAGGAGCATTATCTTTTGATATTCTCGCCTCTGTGCGTGTGAAGAGTACAGCTAGTGGCTATTTATAGCTTACCAGCTGCTTCATGACAGCCTTCTCTTTTCATCTTAAGCGATCGTTGGCTATACGCTCGATGCATGCATGTGTGTGCGTGAATGCATCTGTGTGCTGTTACCTTGTATATACACAGGCGAAGCCGACTAACTCTTCAAGCACCCAATAAGAAATGGCGGACACAGTTTTTCGGTATTACATATATCGTCTTGTATCTTATGGGTTTTTGCGCAACAAAACTTAAAGAAAAAGACAAAAAAAAAAAAGGAAAAAAAAACCATACTCCCAATTAACTACATTTAATTATAATCATTTAGATGGCAACTTTCTGGATTTACTTGCATTTCGGGCGGCATTTCACATTAAATTTATGTGATATAAGAGATATTTGCGTGATTAAACTATATCCTGCCTAGATTAGCAAACATTATTTAGCTTCAAGGCTTAAGAGACCTAAGGGGCAGCAAATTTAAAGAAGAAAGAGGCTTTCATATTGATTATCATTTCCATATTTCATCAATTACACATTGAAACATAACTAAAAATTCATTAAAACTAGGATGGACATGTGCTAAAAATTGAGGAAGATGTATTTTAAAAACTATTAGTAGGTTTATCATACTAACCCAATAATGTAATTTTTACCAACGTTGGATCCCCAGGGAGTAAAGATTTTGCTCTCTGAAACTGATCAAATTTCGCTATCCAAGAATGAGTTTTGCTCAAAAATGTCTGACGACCTTTCGAAAGGACTAACAATTTGAACTTTCTTTGCTTAATATAATGGATTAATATTCGAAAGATTAAAGATTCAAATCTAAAATTAGTATTCTAGGTCATCGAATGAATGGGATTGAAAGCGGAAATAAATTTAATTAATACATGTGCTCTTTCTTTCTTTCGCTTTCGATATTACAATGATAGACTAATGCTTAAAATACTTTACATTACATGTTAGAACTTTATTAGCTAATAAATGATCTGCAGCGCGATTTTTGTTAATTTGTTTTTGTAAAATTGTTTTATTATTTATGCTGCTTTCAATGGGAAAAGATGTGCAATTTCGAATCCATAATTTCACAATTCTGACTAAATTTTCATTAAATATTAAATAGTTTACTGAATCAAAGAGAGGGGCCAACATGGCTCACTTGGCTCCTTTCATTCACATTTACTGCTGGCTGGAACAAGTTTTCCTCTGTTGGTTTTCGGAGTATATTTTTTTCGGAGTTTCTTATATACTCACAAAGACATGCTCTTTTGCTCTCACTCTCTCTCGCTCTGTCTGCCTGTGTGTGTGTGTGTGTGTGTATTATGTCTTCAACTAATTGGGCAAATGTGTGAGTTTCGAACAGGCTGCCCGACCCACTCACTCCACTAGAATTAACTACCTATCGCCATTTCATTCTTGACTTTAACTTTGCCCCATTATTTAGAGGAGATGATCTTTAATGACTTAAATGCATCTCTAAGAATTAGTTCAAACCAATGAATTGATCTGCATATATAATCATTAACCATTTGTAATGATAAACAGTCGAAAATGGCGTTCGTACCGTTAGTGTTTAAATATTTGCATAGTCTGGAGGAAAGGAAAAGAGTTATACTCCTCCCGATGGAAGGATAATTTCTCAGTCTGTGTGAATGTGTATGTCTTGTGAGTAACACATATTTGCTTAGGCCCAGCCAAAGGCCTGCAAAATTAGCGCGTTCTTATTAATTTTATTGCTGCGGGAAATCCAAATGATGAGACACACACACTCAGACACACAGGCTGTGCAAGAGAGGGAGGGAGAAAGGGAAGCAACAGAAAGGCAGATATGTAAACAAATCATAAAAATTCTTAAACGAAAACCCTCAATGCTGTAGGTATCTCAATCCAAAAGTAGATTTCGGGTTGTAAATGAGTCCCAGCTAAATGCTTAGTCCTAAGAGCTAATTAAAGCTATAGAACCACTGAGACGATCGATTAGTTTTGAGGTTTTTAGCTTGGTATTAGAAATTATTAACGTTGAAAGGGACATAAAATGGAACAATGAATGAAAATTATTATGATTAATTCGTTATGTGGATTAATAATCTTATCTTACTATCTTATGATATCCCACATACTTTTTTCTTTTGTTCAACTACATCAATTTTGAATTAAACTTAGTATTACCCAGAAATCAATATAATTTTATTAACTCATTGACCCACTGGTTTTGCCTAATTTATGATTGATTTCTTGGCTCTTATTTATATTAATCACCGAATCCTCCTTGGTATCTGGTTAGCCACAACACAGCTCAACAGAGCATACAAATGAAAACGTAACAAATTGTTGGGTTAACCTTCAAAAATAAATACGTTATGGATAATCCATCAAAAACGTAAACAGAAACAGATTTTCTATTAAATAGAAACCAAGCAACACCAGAGCCAACGCCACAACAATTCTAAACAAAACCAACAAGAAGAAACCAGAAACCGAACACCCCCGAGGCTGAAGTTCATCAATGACCTTGGGCATAGGCCAAACGGCAGCAACAGCAGCAGGATCTAGCCTTGGGACATGTCCTTGAGTGTACCACTGTCCAAGGTCATTTGAGATGTGTTGAAGTGACAGGTTGATTATGAAACAAAAGTCTTAAAGTCAACTGGTTTTTACAGAAAAAGTGTTAGAGAATAGATATCATCTCATCTCTATCTCTATGGCCATTCCCTTGGCAATTCCCTTGGGGGAGTTGCTTGTAGGAGTGTAGACAGCAGCAGCAGCAGCAGCACAAAGGAGCTAAAAGTGTAAAATCTCAGCTCATAATTGCAAATAATCGTTCAGGATGAAGCGCAACTAACTCGCTTCCTCGCAGTTGCTGACTTCTTCTCTAGGAGGCGTTGGTCACTGTTATTTTCTCTCTCTCTCTCTCTCTCTCTCTCTCTTTCTCTCCCTTTTAGCCAGGTATATGTATGTATATATGTAGCTCCTAATCGGTCACAATCGAAATTTATATGGTCTGCAATCATTTGGCATCATTTGCAACATGATGTGTGTCCCATTGCAGACGCAAAACATAGACAAAGTTGTCAACAAGAAGTCAAATTCGCCACGCTGTGTCCTGTCAGCGAGTCCTTTCCCTGCTGCTTGGACCTTGCCTGACCGTTCCTCACAACATGACGTTTTCGGGTGTGAAAATTGCTTCCAAATAAAAATTTGCAACACTCGGTTGGTTTGGCTTGGCTTGGCTTCGTTCAGTTTGGGTTGGGTTGGGTTAGTTTGGGTTTCAGCTTGTTGTTCCTCGCTCTCCTCTTGGGCCTGGCCTATAATGTGCCATGCATAAAATGCTACGCTTCGATAGACGAAACTTGGCCAACTGCTGGGAGCAACTGCAATCGCCGATCATTGCCGTGATCATGCCTAGCATTTCGCGATCACCTTCCTTCCCTTCCTCGCTCAGAGAGCGTGTCGGGTTTTTGTCTAGCACTTGCTGTGAGCCAGAAACAAACTGCTTGTTTCGTTTTTTCTTCTCTTTTTATTTTATTGCACTCGATTTTACGCTTAAATCTAGACAGAGATCACAATAGTTGATTGATCTACAACATATAGAGAGATAAAGATGCAGCAGCTGATACGAAGACATTTTCTTTTATAGGTCTTTTAGTTGAATAATCTTTCTAATGATAGGGACCTATGTAAATTCAATCGATTGTGTTAGCTCTTAAAATACATATATTATTAGTAATAAAGTATAGTCGTGACTAAGTTTTAATACCCCTGAGTATTTTAATACCTTCATGGCAATCAGATCATAGTTTCTTTTGGATTCTAACTGGGTCTTTATAATTTGTATCATTCAAACTTAAGAACTCCACCAAATATTTGAAAATATGTTAGATTTTCATTAGTCAAGATAGCATTTAACTTAGCCTTTCTGAAATCAAATTGAATTTATAAGACGCTTACTATATAGATAATTTTTTAATTTTATTGACAGATAGTCTTTGTTTTATAAGCTCATTTTATTTATTTTTTGCAGTATTTTGAATACATTTTTAATATATCTGAGTTATGGTCAAAGTTGGTAGGAATCGACTAAGCATATACTTAATTTATGTACTTACTTGTTCACCTTTATTATACCACAATATAAATTAAGCCATGAATCATTATTCACAGGAATCCTAAACTTCAACAACTATTATTATGTCAACAAAATGGCTAAGGCCAACCCCAAAAAGAAAATGGCTTTTAGTTAGTTAGTGTTTTGTTAATTTAGTTCCCTTAGTTTTTGCCACTTTTATGGCTGTTGCTGCTGTTCGTTCGATCGCACTTCCGGTTAACGAACGGTCCAAGGACCACCGCAACGTTGATGATAATGCATTATGCATTCTGGTCCAGATAAAATAGAAAAGCAGACAAAAAAGTGGGTAACTTTTTGTTGTTTTTTTTTAACACCAAGCCAAGCATGCCGAGAGAAAAAACCTAACAACATACATTTCATAAGCACTTAGAGCCAAAAAACAAAATGGAAAAAATTAAATATACTATAATAAAAATGCTCGCTCATAATCTTATGGCACGGGAAATATAAATTGTGTCGGAGGTAGACCCAAAAAAGGAAAGGAGAAGGGGATGGTGTAGGGGAAGGAGTAGGAGAGGAGAATTCTACACTGTCATCAAAGCGTAACTAAACGCCCATTTTTCTCAACTCCAAAGCCAAAGTCGACCATTTTCGGTAGTTATTAGTGGCATATTTTGGCCTAAAGTGCGTGAACCATGTCGGTGAAAGAGAAGCGAGGAGGGGTAAAAAAGGCAACGAAAATTTATTGTCCATAGAAAGAATGAGAGAGGGGGGCGAGTGTGTAGTAGTTTGAAGTTAACAACAAAAATGGACCTCCCCATGAGTAAAGGTTTAAGGTTTTCGTTTTTTTTTTTTTTTTTTGGGAAAGAGAAAATATTAACGCCTCGGGGTCGTCGAGTGTTGGTAACTGTTGTTGGTTGTTTTGGAGTTGTTGGTAACAGAGTAGAAGAGAAAAAGGAAGGCAAAAAGAAACCTCTTACCTCTTATTGGTTGTCGTTGTCTTGGTCTTGGTTGCAGTGTTCGTAGTCGTCGTCGTGCCTGGCCAGATCGACCACCATCATCGATGTTGATCGTCTCTTTTTCTCTTCGACTGGAGACTGGACCTGATGCTGCTGCTGCTGCTGCTGCTGCTGCCTCCAATGATGATGATGATGAGGATGGCGTTGATTATGGCTTATTTTCAAATCTCTTTTCTCTCTGTCTTCTTGGAAGCAAGTCAAGCAAATTATTGTAGAGTCATCAATGGCAGATAGTCAGGCAGGCAGCAACACCATCAAAATTGAGGCAAAACAAGTTACTCTCGACTAGCTGTGGGAGGCGATTGGCACGCAAACTGCAGCTGTGAATGCTGAAATTCTTACAAAATTCATTCTATAATCTACAGATGCAAGAGGCGAATATTAAAAAAAAAATAGAAAGAGAACTGATTAAATCAAAACGATGATCAAAATGCTCTGGGTATATTGATTAAGTTTTAACTAATTCATATAAAAAGTATAATGCAGTCTTAATTTTGTAAGAAGCGACAAATGTTCTTAAAAATACTTATTCTAATGCCCCACGTTTTCGGGAGTTTAAAGTTGTTTATATTTCAAACTACTACTTGATACCGCGCCGCTGTTATAATCATGTTTTGTTTGGTATTAAGCAATAATTGTCATTTGAATTTTATGACTTACTTTTGTTTATGTTTCGTTTTGTATATTTCTTTGGTCAATCTGATCTGGTGAAGCCATTTCAGCTGACCACGATGTTTAATCTTAAACACTTTATTTGCTCATTTCTTTGCAATCCGTTGGTTAGGATTCTTTCTCTTATTGTTGAAATTGTAAATTTATTCGAGTTGAAATTGTTGACTCTTCTGGGCCAAGTTAAACCTAGTCAGTGGTAGCTCATTAATCAGTCACTTTAATGGCTTGGCCTTCTTTTCAAGACTTCTACTTCGCCCCTCTTGGTAAAGGCATAGGGCGTGTCAGGTCAATTAATTTGAATTTTTCTGCGCGTTAATTGCACAATGACCAAGCTGTCGCCGGTAGTCATCAGCAGTTTGTGTCTGCTTCTTTGTCGGGAGTGGAGAAGAGACCAAGTTCGAAGAGTCTACTAACTTTGGCTTAAACACTACTTCATCTTTCATTATTTGCTGCTTAAACAAAAGTTGTTCGAGACGAAGCGAAGAAGTTGCTAGAGTTTGCTAGTAGCAGTTGCCAAAAACAACAACAACAACGTAGAGTAGTAATATTAAATGGTAAACAAGAACAAAAACAACAAAAACAAGTTGGTTGGCACTCATCTGTACGCTAAATGCGGTCTATAGAGCGAGAGAGAGGGAGTAAGCTTTAAGCGCGTCTTCTTCTGTTTGTCTATTTGTTTATGGCCTTAAGCTGCCGACTACCAACTTCCAACTGCCAAATGCCGACCTGTCAATAAGTGTGGGAAAAGCCAACAAAAACTTGTTAGCTTCTGAATATGCCATATATGTATATATACACCATGTATGTACATATATACATACATATATTTAAAGATATATAGCGGTCTAAACGATCGAGATCATTCAATCACTTACTAACTAAATATAGATTAATCGAAAATCACGTTTTCTCTGCAGAATTTTTGATAAAAGTTGTTCGTTAATCTCTTGTTCTGCTTAACTTTTTGATCATAAGTTGAAAATTTGTTTCAAATTTGCTAAAATAAAAATAATGATTTTATTCAATGAAATAGAAAAATATTTAACTCTAACTTTATGAATCTACTTCTAAGAGGAGTTAGTTTCAGTACAAAAATATAGAGAAGATACCTTTATTGAGTATCTTTCTTGGAATATTCCCAAAAGCTTTTTTAAAGAAATATTTCATAAAGTTAAAAAGTTGGTTGTAAGCTTGAAGACTGAAAAGCCTAGAAAATTATTGCAATTTTACATTTGTTTATAGTGACTAGATATACTATCAATAGTCCCATAAGACATTAAATTGTAGATCCATTTAATAGATGTTTAATCAGTTGTCGATTACAAAAAACTAAAAAATTTTGGATTTGACTTTATTGCATTTAGCAATTGACATTTTTTCTTTGTCATTAAGGATATGAAAGAAGATTTCTCTCATTTCCTACACTGTCTCAAGCCATACGTACTTGAAGATCAATAGAAAATAACATAAAACAACTAACAAAAAAAAAAAAAACAGGCAGACATTAAATAACAAAAACATCAGCTTAGTATAGAGAGCCCTACTTAGAGACAGAGAGTTTGAGAAAGAGGAAGACAAGTTGAAAAAGCAAATCCAATCGAAAAGTCAATGTCCTTGGAATTTCTAGGACTTAAGCCGGAGAAAAGGCACGTGTACTTGTTCGTGTACTTGAACCACTGTTCAGGCGCGGCCACTTAAGTGAAAAGAAATTTTCCTAAAAACAAAAAAACAAAAACATTGTCAAACGTCACTTGCATAAAATGTGGAAACTTTATTAACTGTTCAGCTGATCCATCCATAGAAGAAAAGGGGGAAAAATTTGGGAAAAAACGCAAATGTGTGAAGTTAAACAAATAGACAAACAACCAAAGACTCTTTAGAGGATTTGGCGAGACAAAACTAACAACAACAACAACAAAAACTCAAGGAAAACCCAAAAATAGTCAAAAATTCATGAATGAGGCAAGGCAATGCAATGCGGCGGTGTGTGCGGCGTGTGTGTGTGTGCATTTTGTTTGTCATCTAATAATTTAAATGACTTAATTATTGCGTCAGACTATGGAGAGTAAAAAAAAGGCGGCGCCACTTTGTACAACATTTTCTCCCCTCCACCAACTCCTTCTCTTCCCAACCCATCCCATCTCTCGCTCTATCGACTAGCTCTATGTCATTGCATTTCCTTTCTTATTAAAAAAAAAGAAGTTGTGCGTGTGCGTGTTTCAGAGGCAGGGTTAGGGGTAACCATTAGATTATGCATTTTATGAAGTGCGAATATCCATTGAAGATTATTTGATCTCTTTAGTATTGGTTTTTGGCGCCATTCCATGCCTTTCTACGGGGCGTCGCGTCTTGGTGACGCCGCCGCCGCCACCCGCCACAAGCAGCTGCCCTTTGACCTGGGCCGACACCACGTAGAAAAACGTTTAGTCTTCTTAAACAACAAATCGAGAGAATCACTAGAATCACGGCCCCACATTCGATATGCCTGTTTCTCCATGATCCTCCGATTCCCCGATCCTCGATCGAGTGGCCAGCTGTGAGTTCGTCCCTTCTGTGACTTGTGCCCAAACAAAAGGTCAGTCAAAAACACACACACACAAACAGACGGACAAAAAACCGTGAAGAAATCTTGAATAATGCATCCTCAAACAATTTAATTATTTGTGTAATGTTATTCCTGGAAAACGATTCGATTCGGTAGCTTCCCCCCCTCTCTCCTATTATCTCATACTCTTTGTCTATTGTCGATTTGTGCCAAAAACTCGACCACATATTAATTACTCATTGAAAGTGTGAAGAAAAGTTTGTTTTCCTGGAAAATTGAGCAACATTTCGTTTTTTGGGTGGCCCATCAGTGATATGCAATGTGATGATCAGTGTTTCGAATACGGATCAGATCGATTTGTAGAATAGTGTGAATACAAAGGAAAAGTATTGACCTGGGTTTTTATTTACTTTTGTGTAACAATTTGTGATTCTTTTTTGTGGAATTAAATGACTCGATAGTTGATTGGTTTAGTTAGTTTAGTTTAACTCTAAGTCGTTGTTCTACTAACTATATCTTGCATGAACGTTTTAGGGTCCCTAGCTCTGATTATAACCTGATATACCCTATATTCTGTTCAGTGTCTTCTATTGCTTTAGTTAAAATATATTGAGATCTGTTTTATACCATCCACCCATAGAGTGAAATCGTATATTAAAGTCCCCAAAATGTATGTAACAGGCAGAAGGAAGCTCTTCAGACCCCATAAAAATAAATATATTTTCTTGATCAGCGTCAACAGCCGAGACGATCTAGCCTTGTCCGTCAGTCCGTCTGTATGAGCACTTAGATCTAAGAGATTGTAAGAGCTAGAGCCACCAAATTTAGTATATAGACTCGTGTAGAGTTATCAAGTTTATATATTTCGATTGCCTCCAGCAATTGTTTCACTAACGAATCACACTTATTCATTATTCTTTCCTACTAACCTATCTAATTTGTATAAAATCGGACCCGCAAAATATACACACGTAGAAAAGTGCTTTACTCGGCGGACTATAAGACCGTAGTGTCTGCGCTAGCGTGCATATGTGTTTGCAAAAGTGGGCGAGATAGCATATTTGGTCTACCAAATTTTAAATTTCGTGGATCCAATATTAAGTTAAACTTCTAAAGTTGTCATTTCACTTTTAAAACTATAGATTTTAATATATCTCATATATCTCTTTAGTTACTAAGATATCTTTATCGGCGTAACGTGTCGCGTTTCTAGCAAAACATAATTCTTAATTCCACATTCTTTTTTTTCGGGCCTTTTAGAATTTTGCATCTAGATACAAACTTTTTTATTCTTGTTGAGCACTTTCTAATACAAAAACTTGTTAGTTCTTATGATTTTCACATCCTTGGAAAGAAGTTAGCTGCTTGGGAAGGTGTGTCCCGGTGATCTTTCCCTTTTCTTTCGTTGTTCCTCAATGAAAGTTATGTCTTTGACTTTCTCTTCGGAGGCAGAAACTCAAAGGTTGTCGTCGATTCGATTTTGTTGTGGCCATCATCATAAAGATAAAATAAATATGGGTGGCATTTCCTATGAAATAGATAAAAGAGATAGAAAGAGTGAGGAAGGAGAGATGGAGGGTAAAAACAAAGAAGGAGAATCTAAAATTAAGACATAAAGCGTTGCTAATCGAAAATTTCGAGTAGGGCAGCGCCGCCGCGACTCCCGAGGCTGAATAAGATTCACACCGACGATAAGCGGCCTAATATCTACTATGTATGTATACATTTGTATAGTATATATATATATGTATGTATATATATACTCTGCACAGGTGATAATTATATAATTTGTGACGGATGGACAAGCACATAAAAATGTTTCACTACAGAGAATTTTATAGGTTTTCGTGCCCCTCCCTTGCCTTGGTATCTTTAGCGCTGCTTCTTCTTTGTGCTGATGTTGTCTTTGGACTTTGTTTCTTCATTGTTTTTTCACCTCTGCTGTGATAGGTGTGGCCCGGTGTGATGGGCCCATGATCTATGCGAAAAAAAAGAGTGGGAAATTGTAGCACTGGGTGGGCCGTGGGAGTTTCTGTCTTTACTTCTTTCGCTAAAAGCTTGAAGAAATTCCTTCGTGCTTAATTGTCGATGCGCTGAATTTTGTCTCTTGTGTGTTGTGCACTCTGGCGGATTCCGTAAATTTTGGATTCGTTCCAAAAACAACAACAAACCGAAAAAAAGAAGAGAGAAAAAAAGAAAACAAAAAAAAAAAAACAGGATCCCTCCTCAACTATGGCCTATTCGTCATTCGCTTGTCTTGTCTTGTTTTCGAAACCATCATCATTATCGTTATTATCAACGTCATCATCATCTTCATCATCATTATGAGGAAGTCTTTTTTTGCGCTTGGGCAAAAATTACTTTTTTTTGTTCTTCTCTTGGAGTCTGCGTTCTTTTCACAGCATTTCAACAGTTTTTGCTCAAAGTCCAATATTAATTTCGAAAACGTTTTTAAATGGCTAAAACAAAGACTGCAAGAAGGCCCCAATAACTTTCCTGGCTGGGCACACACAAAAAAATAAACCAAAAAATGGAATATAAAAAGTTTGAGCCTTTTGATACCTTGGGATTAACGAACGTGTGTTGAATATGTGTGGGAAAATGAAACCAAATTTGGAAAGTAGCATCCTTGTAAAATGTTCTTTATCCTATATTCTCAATGCATTTAAAGGAATCATCTTTAAAAGTAGAATTAGTAAACTTTAGTCTTTTCTGATCAAGGCTTATTATTACATACAAATGCATATACCCATCGCTGCTGGCGTAACAGAAATCCTTCCTTCTTTTGACGACACCAAAAAAAAGTCTCGATTTAATTTCTTCTTCTTCTTTTTTTTCCTGTAGCTGCCTTTTTTTGCACTCGCTGGCAAAAGCGTGCAATTCTCTGGAGACATTTTTTCCAGTTTTTTGGCGAGCAAAAAACTAGAACAATTCTGAGATTTATTTATTTCGTTAAGGATTTTTGCTTTCTGCTGGGATTTTGCAATGCAGATCCTGCTGGCTGATCCCGTCCAGAGATTCGTCATTTGCCCCAAACTGTCAGTCAAGTCAAGTCAAAGAGATCGAGAAGATCTCTCTTCTCCGTTCAGTATGGGATCGACTGGTCGTGGCAAATGTTTAACATTATTTGTACGCCTGTTTTTATAAACAGTATTATTTCTTCTGTGTGTTTTTTTTTTATTCGTTTTCCTTTGTTTCTCATTCATTTTGTCTGTGATTTTTTTGTGCTATAATAAAGAAATATTTTTAATAAGCTTTCATTCAATTTTTTAACGAGGGTAAAAACATTTTGTGTAGCGACGACATTCTGTTTTTTTTTTTTTTTTTTACTTTGCACTTTGATTCATCTAATGGATTTTTGGCCAGATCACAAAAAAAATGCGTCAATTTCGTTCAAAAACTTCAATCAGATGAGATGAGATGACACAAAGTGGAAGTTGCAAGTTGGAAGCTGGAATGTGGTAAGAAGAAATATCTTTTATAAAAGGTACCCAAACATTTGTCAAAGCAGACTTACTTTCTCTGGTAGACTTTAGTTGTAATCGAAATTAATATCCTCTGAGACAAAAAAGAATGGTAATATTTACTCTTGTTGATTAAAAGTTGAAGGGCAGAAAAAGAATAATATTATTGAAAATCATAAAGGTAGAGTATAAATGACGACTAGGCCTTATGTACAAAGGAATATTTCATTGGGAAGCTAGATTCAGTATGCAACTTATTTGCAAAGAAATTATATTCAATTAACAAACACAAAAATATTTATGCCGCATTTTCTGAAGACATTTTTTATGACACAATAAAAAAAAGGGGCCAGCTTGTGGGTCACGTTAAAAATTAGATAAAATCTACAAAACTTTTTAAAATTATTTAAGTTACTTTCTTTCTTGCAAAATTTACTAAATCATGAGCTAAAAGCCTCTTAAAATGATGCAGAATTTCGTTACCAAGACGTAAAATGTTGATACGAGTTTACTTGTTAAGGACCAAAACACAGGGCCCAGATTAGGCCCATACCAAGCCTGGCAACTTGGCCATTACAAAATTTCACCGAATCTAAAAATCTCGTAAAATCTTTTCTCCTTTTGTGCTGGCCATAATTTAAAGTCTTATATATTTATAAGATAAGTTGACCCTAGACAGTTTTAATTAGCTTTAAAAATAAATAAATAAAAAATAAACTTTATGTTAATGCAAATTTGTTATATGTAATATCCATCTGTATAAGATGGATATTAGTGAAATAATTAGCAATTTTCTGAATTTTCAGACAACAAATTGTTTTTATTTCAATTTGACACATGTTAAGAGTATCATTACATAAGTCATAAACAAATCTAGGCGGGGTGACATGAGGTAAATTTGATTTTTGAAACATAGAGAAGTTTTGAAAAATTTTGCGGATGAAAAACAATTCTAAAATCAAGCATTGCTTATACACAATTTTTAAGTTACAAGGCAAACGAAGAGCTATAAACTTTTTGCAAATCTTGAACACTTCCAGCCTATTTGCATTTTACCCCATTTCACAATTTTAGATCCGCCCATGACATAAGTTGATGATAGTTTAGCGGATTACTATCTAATGTTTTTAATAATTATACAAAAAATGTTAATTGTATATATGTTTAATAAAACAGATATGCTATATGATTTATCGGCTCTTTTTAGCAGGAGGTACTGATCAACTTTCTACAATTATGTTTATAATATTTTGAAAAATTTGACAAAAACAAATATCTTTTTGAACTTTTGTAGATTTTATAGAAATATATTCCATGGGGGATTCCAAGGAAAAATTGAGTGCCCACAAGAGACAATCTTACTTGGTTTCATCCTTGTCTTAGATCTTTAATGTCCTTTAATTAATCTGTAGTGTCCTTTATTTAATGGAAGGGCTAAACTATTGAAATATACAAAAGTTATCATTTGCATTTGTTGTCATCGTTTAAGTTTCACATTTTTATAATAATTTATTGTGTTAAAATAGTTGGTTCAGTATTTGTTGTATTTTTTATACCCTTGTAAAAAGGGTATATTAATTTTGGTCAGAAGTGTGCAACGCATACAAGAACAAACAACTTGCAAGGGTATACAAACTTTCTTATTGTTTTATACTAAATACTTAACAGCATTTATGAAAAGCATTTTTTAGTAGTTAATTATTTTATAACATTTTTTCTAGGTAGACATGCTTTTTACGTTCCATCCAACCCATCGATTTTGGCCTATTAAAGCAATTGTTTGTACTTAATTGAGAACTAATTTTTCTACGATTTTAGCTCTAATTTGTTCCTTCTTAAGTAAGCACAAATTTTTTACCAATTCAGCTCTTTTTTTTGGCCCTCCACTTGTTTTGCTTAAGTTATTGCTTCTTCATTATGCATCCTTAACTTCTTCTTGAAAATACCTTAACCTCAATTTGTTGCCACATGTCACACACACGTAGCCACTCAAATGAATGGCTTTTGAGGCGCCACCAACGGCAAAGACAGCTGCTTTCCATATGGGTAAAGACTAAGTGAGGGATAGAGAGGGACTGGAGGAGGGTACGCGGAGAAGTGAGGATACCCCAACAGCAAAAGTCAAATTTTCTGATGACATCTCCAACCGAAACGCCAGGCGTTTCATTTAATTGAGTTCACAGCCTGAAAGAACGAACGACAATAACAATAAAAATTAATTCAAAGGCAACAACAACAGCAACAACGCCGATGAAATGTTGAACCTTTTAACCTTTTTTCGTGTCAGGTTCAGGTTTTTTTTCTGTTTTTTTTTTTGGTGTTTAATGGTTTCGACCAGGAACAGGGATGGGGACGGGGCCAGCGCCAGAACCAACGAGTCGGACAGCTGCCGTTTTTCTGTCAATTCAATTAAAGCCTAGCCTAGGAAGCGACCTTCTTCCACCTACCTATGAATATAGGCCCGAGCCAAAACAGAAAACAGAAAACAAATTGTGAAACATTAAACAAAATTAACCAAAAATGTGAGTTATTAACATTCTTTGCTCTCTCTCTCACTCCATCTCTCTGTTTGTGTGTGTGTGTGTCTCTCTCTTTGTCCCTCTATCTAATGAAGCCAATCAACGCCCGCTGACTTGTTGATCTTTTGTGTTTGGTGTGCTACAATTAAGGCAACATGCCGATGCCCAATGGCCGATCACTGATCAACAGCAACAGTGATCGCTGTGTGATCGCACAATAAAGATATTTCCTTTCTCACACTTTCCAAAAAATGAAAAGAAAAACGAAAAGAAAGACCGAACGATCGATCCATCGATTGAGGCGAACGGACGGCCTCATGAAAAAGCACAAAACAACAAAAAAAACATGACACGATGGATGATGACAAGCAAAAAGAAGCGCCAGCTCCAGAGAGCAAGAGACTGAGCAAGGCGGGGACGGGGGAGGGAAAAAGATCTTTGATCAGAGGGGATCAGAGCATTAAAACTGTGTGTTGAGATCGTGTGGAGTTAATGCGAGTATTAAAACCTTTTAATAAAAATCTTTAATGAATCAATGAAAGAGCTCAACTCTGAATGGAGAATGGAGAATCGAGAGCGAAGAGCGAAGAGCAAAAGGAAGATGAGTTACCCCCACACAGAGGAGGGGGTCGGAATCGGTGTCTCAGAGCGGAGGGGGAGGGGATGTAGATGCTTTGTACTGATTAGGAGCATTAATCGATTTAAGCCACAAGGCTTAAGGAATGTGGGAGCCTGTCTTTCCCGACCACCACCACCACTCCCTCTACCACTCTTTCGACTTTTCTGGCTCTTATCAAAAGGCATTTTTTCTTCTTTTTTTTTTTTTGGTTTTTGAATAAAAATTAAATTAATTAAATTACAGGCCAGATCGGTCGACGAGTAGGAAGGGAGCTTGGGACCAAAAACTAAGAGCTGCCATAAAATTGTTTTTAATCTTATCAGGTTTGTTTTTTTTTTTCGTTCGTTCGTTCGTTTTTTAGGGGCCAGGACATGGTGGTGGCCCAGAGGAGGCCTGAGCCTTTTAGTCTGTCACACTAAAATTCGCTTTGCTCTGCCGCCAGAAACATAGTCAAAGCCAGCTGTTTCGTAATACTTAAATAGAGCATTTAATTTTTGTTTTTTCTTTTTTTAGTTTCCATTTTCACTTTTTTCTCTTCCATTTTTATGATACGAACGCTCTTATCTCTCTGGGTTTCGGCTGGGCGAGGGGCGCCGGAACTTGGGCTACAAACGGAAGCACTTGACGAGCAGCAGCAGCAGCTGCCAATATGGTCGACTAGAAAGAGAGATGGTTAGATGAATGGTCAGATGTATGGATGGATGGATAGTTGGCTTCGGATGGATAGATAATTTATCTAGTTGCTGGTCGACGACAGCTCAAAGAATGCCATACGCAACGGGCAGTCCGTTCCCATTCCCTCGTTCAGTTTCTTACATCACATCAGGTCCCGGTTTCTGTCCCAGGTTTGGGTGGTCGATCTCTCGGTCTGTTTGTTGTACTGTTGGGCTGCTGTGCGGTTGGTCGTCTTCATCGTCGACATCGACATTCAAAGCAATCGAGAGAAGATGATGCATATGTTGACGAGCTCAACGATCGCCCAGCTACTGCCGCACGCGGCATGCGGTCGTACAGAGAGACCAGAGCACAGAGTCAGAGGGGGAGATGAAGAGGGGAAGAAGTGATGGTCAAACGGCAACATTCAAACGGCAGCAAATGAAGTGATAAAGTTATGCTCGCCAGGGGACACCCATCCAAACAACCAACCATACAGTCAGCACAGTGGTCAAATGTCAAAAGTTTCTTTAAGACGACCAATATTTCCATTAGAAGCTCAAGAGACAACCAAACTACTAAAATACGCTAAAAATTCATTCTTTAATTCGATTGTGTAATGAAAACTGTTCAACTTTTAAAAAAGGAAATTAAAGATTTACAAAATAAAATTTTCAAAACTCGAAATAAAATAGACAAAATCGTTTTGTGATATTTTTGTTCAAAATCCAAATCAATAAATTTAATTTTTTAGTCAATTACTTTTTATTAATATGTATATGTCTTAGCTATATAGCTAAGTTTTAAAATATTCTATTTACAAAACAATTAAATGCATAGCCTGAAATGAAGCCTGCATAAATAAATTACTCCTTAATTGGCACTCATATTGGAATTCAAAAAAATGCAGTCAAAAATCCGAATGTTTTTTAAATTCATTCATTCATTCGTCTAAAACTTATCAGAACTTAAAACTTGTTTTACCAAAAGTTTGGACACTTTCTCATTACCATTTAAGTGCAAAGATTTGAATTTGGACACGAATTGAAAGAAAAGGATATTATTGTCATTTTCCTTTATCTTACTTTAGTAAATTATGAAACTGCGTCAATACTTGCACTTATTCAATTTGTTTTCACTCATTCATAAGATCCATTATGTAACTGAATATCGCAATCACCGATATAAATACATTCATATAGCTCTTCAGTATCTATTCATCCATCAATATCCTAATTAGCGAAAGGCAAGATTTTAGCCAACAATTTTAAACCCTTTTTGAACCACTGTATGGCTGTTTGTGGTCTGTGGACCATCTTGTGCGACATTCCCACCAATGAATAAAACCAACAGCAACAACTGTGATCTGGTCTTCAGGTCTTTATTCCCAATGATACTGCAGTTTCATGATGGCATTTGAATAAGAATTGTGTCATGTTAAGCGACCGAACGAATAACCGACCAAGGCCCGATCCGATTGAGCCTTATCAGAGACTGGTCTGAATTGAGAGATACAATTGCGGCTCATTGATCGTTTTGTCGTTTTTCTGGACGTTTTTGTTGTTTTTTTTTTCCTTTTTGGCCCACCTAGCTGGCCAATTTTCAACGCTGTCTTTCACCTTTCCCTCGCTCTACGGCCAAGTCTCCGGCTGCTGCTGATGGCTAATATGTGTAAACCGTATTAGTTACGCTTCAACAATAATGAAGACATTATTAACTTGTATTTTTGTAGTTTGGAAACTCTTCTGTGTTTCGGTTGTTGTTGTTTCCTGCCGCAGCTGACAAGCATTTACTTTCACACACTGCCACAAAGAGAAAGAGAGAGAGCGCTGGTGAATTCTCTCTCCTCAACGACTTCTTATCGTTTCGGGGTTTTCTCTCAGGTCCAGGTTCCATTCTTTAGCTGTCAGTTGGCTGGCTGGCATACAAACGCCTCTTCTGTCGGCCTTTTCAGTCCTTCTTCATCTCATCTTCAACGTGTGCGATGAACAGTTAGTTTAGTTCCTTTGTCGGTGATTTGTGCGGCATGTATCCTTTTTATCCTTCGACTATGAGGGTGGCCCTAGCAATTGCAACATACACACATACACACAGACATACAAGAACAGACACTCGCACAAGTGGCCCTCTCATCCCGTCGCCCAACGTCTCTGCATCGATTCTCAATTTCCCATTCAAGTTTCTTCATCATCATTTTCCCATTTTGCATGTCCATTAAAGCCAAATACAAATGGCATGAACGCATTACAGATGTGATAGAAGAGGGAGGGGAGAGATTGAAATGATGGAAAGATGATATGAATGCCAGAGAGCTACATAGCTAGCCAGATGGCTCCAGCTACTTCTTTTAATTTTGTTGTTGCCGTTGTTGTTGTTTATACTCCATTTCAATGTCATTTCAATTCACATTTGCGTTTTCATTATGGAAAAATGTTTTGCAAAATGTCTAGAAATGGAATCAATCGATTACCGAGTCAATCGGATAGGCCTAATGGCCCGTGTGTCTGCCATAATGTCTGGCAATCTTTATTAATGAAAACTGATATATACATATATACCTAGAGTATATTTGCTTGATATCTGTGTCTAAAATAGCTACAGTAGCATATAATTTGCAGATGGAGTTTATTCTTTTTACAATCAGAGAATAATTGAAAGTGAATAGGAAATTCTTTAGTTTAAAAACGCTTTCAAATCATATTAATTTCATACTAGCCGAGTTTGGGCTTGAGAAATTTTCAAATATAGTAGAAAAAGCACAAAAGCACTGATCCTCGTTTTATTCGGAAATAATCTGTTAAGAGGCCTAGATTTACATTATTACCCTTATCATTCAAACAGAAAGGATACTAATTAGATTAGATGGTATATACCTCCTCAATTATGTAGAAAGGATATTTTTTAAAGAAATTCAATGAGCTTTTCTATTTTCCTTCTATTCCAAACGTTTCCTTTCTTAAATTCTATTGAAATCATCTACAATTTTTTTTTGTTTGGTTAATGAAACATTTATTCAGTCAGTCAACACCGTAATCATAATTTCGATTATCATTATCATCATCATCATTATCATCATGGCAGCAGCAGCAGCAGTTTAAGTGCTCCACTAGCATAACTCAATTCATGGCCTTGGGTCAACATCAGCAGCAGCAGCCACCAGCCACCTCCATCATACGTAGCAGGCGGCAAACCAAACCAATGCAAACCCAGCAAAACCAAACCAAACCAATCAAGCGATAAAACATCCAAAACTAAGCAAACAGAAAGAGACAGCAGGACAAGGCAAGAGATCACTTGGATGACTTGCCCCCGGGGCCCAGAGTTGAACGGGTAGTGGAGTGGAGGTGGTAAAGAGGGAGCGAGAGAAAGAGAGATGTTGCTGTTGTTGTTCGGGCGATCGGTAAATTTGAAAGAAAATTAAATCCGTAAATGAGGAAATCAAATATCATAAAGTGCGCAGCGACTTGCTTGCTTGCTTGGTGGCAACCGGTGGAAGTGCTGGGATAAATCGAGGAGCACTTGCTGCCAGCCACACCACACCACACCATAGCACACCATGGCAGCCTTACTCTATGCCATGCCATAGCCATATTCCCATGAAGCATGAGCAAACAGACATTGGGTAAAGACGGATTTTAACGTTTTGCCGCCTAGATCATACATTGAGATTCTTAGTCTCTCTCTCGCTCCTTTGGCTAGAGATGGATTTGTATTTGTTTGCCCAAAACATTTCTCAATTCGCTGATGCATTTTATGAACGCGTGCAAAGGCTAAATGCATTTTTAACCTTTTTTTTTTCGTTTTTGTCTTTCAGCCATCCTCTCTCCCTTTTTTTTGGTGTCTGTTCTACCTGTATGGGAACCCTTTATGGCTGCAACGCGACGCGGCGACATTACGGGGCCGTGAACGGGAACGGGAATGGGTTTCTGTGGCGCGTGAGTTCCTCAAATTGACACAAGAGAAGAGAGAAAAACAAAATTTGGGAATTTATTAAAACAACAAATCGGTAAAATGGCTTAATTAGACAAGATGAAAAGTCGGGAAAAACTCTAAAGATGAAGAAAAGAGGAAACTGACAAAATATTTGCCCTCCTCTTTTGACAGCTGTCAAGTGGCTGGCCAAAGGGTCCAGAGACAAAAAACAACAACACAACCGAAACCCATACGAAACGTAGCATTTAATTTGGGGGTAAGTGGTAATGGTTTTTTTCTTTTCGGACGGTGGTAGGGGTTGTAGTGGGGGGAAGGGGAAACTTTATCCAATGCAAATTTGTTTTTTGGTTGAATTTATCCAGGAAATACTTTTCCACTTTTCCATCTCATGCCTCGAAGCACTCAACAAATGAAATTTGCACTAATCTTACATACAAATAAGATACATGCATATGCATATGCATGTGTGTGTGTGCTGAGGGCATCATCTTGAGCAGGAAGTGATTTTCCAATGATTAACTTTGATGAAAGGAGAAAGAAAGATCTATTTGATAGATTTCGGAGATTTTCACATTTCTCTTTTCTCTCTATCTTTCTCTAACTTTATATCACTTTCTCTCTCCCTCTCTGGTTTATCATAAAGCAACAATCGCCGTCCTGCGACTGTGCCTATCCTTGTTTCTTTTTTTTCGTTTCTCCCCGACTTTATCATTTCATTCATAAAGATTCTCACAGAAGGAAGGCAGAAAAAAGTTGACAATGTTATTCAATTTCTGTAGATCTATAAAGATAACTGAGATATTAGATTTAATGAGTTCAGTGCGGATCAGGCAATGGGATGGAGCAAACCAACGAACCAGTTCCAGTACTCAAGACTTTTCAAAGTATCGATTGCACTTGCCTTAGCTCAAACTAAATGCACAAAACTGGTAACCTGGCAAGATCATCGTGTTGTGAGGATGAGGATAAAGATGATCGAGAATGGGCAGTTGTTTCTTGATGTTTTCCTTTTTTTGTTTTTGCGCATTTTTCTCACACACGCACGAGAGCAGTTGAGTTACTAGAGATGACATCGCTCACACGATCGTGTGAGCTATTCAATTGAGAAAAAAACCAACAATTTTCTATTATCTACCAAGTTTATGATTCATAGACTAGTTTCTAAGATTAAGATATTCTAAGGAACCATGAATTTGTTACAAATTTCAAAAGATTTTGGTTGCTATGATTTAATTTTTATTTAACTTACTGAACAATACTTCGTTTTCAAAACATTATACAAAGATTACAAACTAAATATACACGAAATGATCTTCTAAGTAAAATCATCTCTACCTGGTTTAAAAGCAAATTTTAAATATATTTATGATACTGCTAAAAAAAAAATTCGACCGTTTATTTTCCTTGTTGCCTTCTGATTAAATATCTTTTTATATGGGGTTCATTCGAAAGGTGATTTAGTGTATCATTCACATCGTTGATAATTTCTTTAATGTCTATTACACAATTCGTGTCACGAGCTGGTCTCATCCCTATGACAGGTGGCAGCAGGGAAAAAGCAGAAGCAGCGGCAGCAGCGGGCCAACAACTTTGGCGGTCCTTTTCCAGGAAGTTGCGCCTGGCGTGCGCTCAACGCGAACGCAGCTGCCAGATTCACAGAGCTCTCATTCACGCGAGTCTTGAGTCTTGGCTTGCTATCTGAAGTTTTATGCAAATTAAGCAGCAGCAGCAACCGCCGCAGCATCGATGGCAGCGGCAGCATCCAAGTGCGTTTTAGCCTACTTTATGGGCATTGCTCAGCATCTCGGCACTTGTCGAGCTGTCCAACTGTCGAGTTTAGGTACTCGGTCGATTTTAAGCATTACCAGTTTCCCCCGTGTACTCTCAGACCCAGTTTCCCTTCCCGGCCTACCTCTCCCAACCATGATCAATCTGTTCTTCTTCAGCCTCTGCTGAGTATCTGTATCTCTCACATTGTCATGTACCTTTTTGTTGTCTATTAGCGTACACACTTGGATTGCCATTCAATCTCCGTATGCTTGAGCGGATTTAGCTTAATTTAAATCCAAATCCGAATCTTTTTCCTCTTGTGTTTTGTTTTGTTTAAATCAAGAGCAGGCCCTCAGAGTTTTCTAAAAGAGCCAAGTAAAATTGTATGAATTGGCCCATTTAAATCTATATCTGTGTAAGCCTTAGGGCTATTTCACCATTTGACATTCGCACAAATCTCCCAGAGTACAACAACAGTTTGATAAGTTGTTCCTGGCAAATAGTTGGCACAGCCTAAGCAAACACTCGACTGCATAAAGGAAGGAACAATACAGGAAAACAAACTTGATTAGTTCTCTCTATCTTGAAATGGCTTAACTAGAGTTCAATTATTCAAAACACAAAGATCCCAGGTTATTATTAGGTAAAATTTCTTCAAAATTACGTACATATAAAAATAAATAATCAGATTTGAAACTGAATTAGAACCCCCATGAGTCTTTACATTTCATCAGATTTTTTTTGCACATTTGCCACAAATTTTAAATTTTCTTATATGGAAAAGTAATATTTTTATTTAAATGCATCCGTATTAATATACACAAGTATCCATTTCAAATGAAGCAAATGACGTTCTTCCATGTAAATTGTTTGTAGCATTTCTGTTGGTTGGGTGCGTGTGGTGCCTGAATGTATTCAAATCGACATTTGAGACATTCAGTCGCATAATCAATCGAATAAATTGATTGTAGTCGTAGTGCTAGTAGTAGTCATTGAATGCCAAACTGAATCTATTAATTATAAAGAGAAATGATCCTTTGATAATTCACTGGTTATATTAATAAGTTTGTTCTGTGTTTGGCCCTTGAGCCTTGTTATTGAAGGTTGATAAATCAATTAATTTCGTTTTAATGTTCACTATATGATTACTTTAATTTTAATAAAGTTTATTATCTAAATGTTTGTTTTGATATTTGCTCTTTCTCTCCCTTGTTTTTGCAAGTATAACCCGATATTATGTACTAGTTTAAAGCTAGGGCTATGTATATAACAATCATTATGTTTTACAGTTCTATTAAGTAACTAGTTTAAAGTTTCAACCGAAGTTTTCTTCGTCTATCCTAATGTTATTAAGAGTCCTACAATTATAGAGATCTACAGAACTAGCTACATAGGTTGGCCTCAAAACCTGAGTATATCAAAATGAAAGTTTTCTCAGATCAAGGCAGTATCTAATAGCGATGACTTATTTATGTGTATTAAAATATCATTTTATATTAATAGAACTGAAGGTCATGTCAGTTCAGACAAGTTTTCTTTTTGAGTTTGGTAACAGGAAATTAATCAGTCGTTTTGTCACTATTTGTTTTTAAAGCACTCCTCGACACTCACTCATCCATTGAGCCCATTCAATGTTTCCAGTCATAAAACAGAACAATTGAAATCGGTCTATAATAACTGATATGTACATACATATACCCACATATTGAATCAGTCTTTGTGTGCTCAAGCAATAATGGTTATTAATAAAGACATGTGTACTCGGTCGTAAAACAGAATGGGAAAATGCAATAATGCCTCGTCGTCAGTTCGTCAGATACGTAAGTATATATAGCAAACGATATAGTCACAGATAGACAACGCGATATATTTGTAGTATCTTTTTGGGTAAGAAAGATAACTTTGACGTCGAGTCTCAAGAGTGAAGCTACAGCCACACCCACTTTCAAAACAAAGCCCCAACCAAGACCGAACCTCGAAGAGCCTCGAAGTCAGTCAGTCTCAGTTGGTATCACAATTCAATTAAGATTTATATTTTTGTTGTTTAACAATTTGTTGTTATTGTTGTATTTTTTTTTATGTTATGTATTTTCCCTCTCTTTCTCTATCGCTTCAATATTTATTTCTCATTTCTCACAACGAAAATATAAAAATAAAGGAACGAGGAAAAGTTGACTTTGATTTCATTTTTCCCACCTAAAGAGAGCATTTTTCCAGGAATTTTCATACATGTTATTTTGCGGCAAAGATCTTTTCATCATCCAATGCAGAGACGATGTTTAATGACAATATATCTTCATGTACTAAATGTTTATATACATATCTATATATAAATATATAAAGCGTGGGAGAAATTTTTACCTTATCTTTTTTCCTGTTCACCTCTGAGTGTATGTGTGTGTGTGTGAGTGTGTGTGTGTTGTGGGTGTATGAGAACTTGTTTTTAATATTTATCGCTGGGTGATTATTTAATTAGCTCATGCTAATTATAAATGTAAAAATTTCGTGCAAAAATTATTAATCGATATTGTTTTTACATTTATCGACAAAATCAAAGAAAGACAGAGATGGCAAGCAAGATTCAGGAGTAAGAGGGAGGTAAAGATAAGATTTTTGCAATAAAAATTCATTTCAATTCGTTTACGTTTACGCGTAATGAAATGGAAGTCATATAATATGATGACCACGATGACCAGGACCACAAGACAAGCGACAAAGTTGTATATATGGACTACAAAATCAGGGGCAGTCGGTTAAAATGAAGAGGGGGTAAGACGGCAAGCTGGTATTTTGTCCTCATCAAATCACATTATTACGAGTGTCTTTCCAATTGCTGCTGGTTTTCTTCAACCCCTGCACCTCCTTTGACTCCCACTCCTTTAGTTGGCTCACGTTTTGTTTCTGTTTATATCGTATAAAGCAAATATTGGGTCACCCCTCGCTGTTCCCCTGGATGGCGGGTTGGCTGACTGGCTGGCTGGCAGTTGGGTGTTGTGAAGAAGCTTTAATGGAATCTCGTCATAAATTCAAATTTTATTACTGCTCATATTACGGCAGAAAGACCAGACAGTCAGACAGAGAGACGCAATGGCATATCGGACAGAAGGGACACACCAACTTATATGGGGGCCAATACAAAACGAATTCGCTCATATGAACAGATGTCGGGAGAGTGAGCAAAAAGAATGAGACACACAGAGAATAAGAGAGAGAGAGAGAGAGAGAGAGAGAGAGAGAGAGAAAGTGTGAGTGAAAGAATATGAGCAAACTAAATAAATTGCACAGTGGATAAAATTCAAAGAAAAAAAGCTTCACAGCTAACAAAATCAATCACACAAACTTGTCTAATTGCCTTTAAAATGTTAATTGCTTTGGAAATTTCCTTTTATATACTGTTTGTCATTTAAATGTTAATATATATTTATGAATCATTAATTATGTGACGCTCCTGGTTCTTTTGAATACCATTTAATTCACTTAAGCCAAAACTCTTTCAATTAGGTCCAATCTGTTATTCAGAGTTAAATGTTTTCGATTCCATTCTGGAGAATTATAATTAAATTTGTCTATTCTTTTATTCAGAGTCAAATGTTTCTGAAGCAAATTTAGCCTTAGCTTTAATTTCGATCCTATTACTTTGGCTAAATATTTTTCAGGACTTTACCAATTTGAACTAGATTTTTAAAACAAAGTCTTTGCTTTTGCAACTGTTTGAATTTTTGGTTCATTTTCGGGGTACGATACCTTAAAGTTTTAATATAAAAAATTTGAATCTTCACCCTTATTTATTAATAATAAATTAAATTTAATATAAATCTAAAAAAGGATGTTTGTAGCGCGTAAAGTATATATATTAATAAGCATAAGAAGCCGAGCTGATAAAGCCATGTCCGTCCATGTCGAGACGATATAGCCATGTCATGTCCATGTCCGTCTCCCTGTCCGTCCATCTGTGCGTGCGCACTTTACGAGAAACATGGTATTTAAGCTATTTATTAACTGTGTGAGATAAAATATGAAAATTGCCAGAATCACACCACTATCTTTTCAAATAAAGGGCTAAAATAATATGTCCAAGTATGTATATTTAAGCTTCCTTGGCACTATTCAACCTAAGACCTTCACTTCAAAGCGAAAGCAGAAACAGTATCAGATAGACAATTTAGACTGACTGAGTCATAGATGAAGATACTCAACCTACATGCAAATAAATGAATTAATGATGTAAACATAGAAATATAGAATAAGTCGAAATAAGTTTTGTCTTAAGTATCGATAAGTTTCCCCCTAAAATGATGCAACAATACAGCCAACATGTAACAGCAAAAATGGTGACTAGACCTGAACTCTAATGTAGTTGTATTTTATTGTATAATATTGCAATAAATTGAATTGTATTTAAATTATTGTAAATAAGTTTTTATGATCGTTAATTCAAGACGATTTAAAATCAAACGTAAATTGTCTGTTTTTAATAATAACTCGTTTTCTGGGTCTATAACGCGTTATTGAATTATATTAATAGATAGTAAGTATATATCCCAAGCTTCAATTTCTTTAAATTTAAAATGTCATAGTCTTAAACATAATGTACCAAAACCAAATAACCAAAATTGCATATTACATCAGATATTAATATAATGAAAATGCATTTTTTTTTTTGGTTTTAAATTGTTTGGTTGAAATTTCCAATTAGCACTCCGACCACTGTCTGTATGGAATTGCTCTTCAATCACGGGCAATTAATCTGCTGACGAAAAAAACAAAAAACAAAGTCCTTTTATAGATAATCACACACAAAAGCAACTTGCTCAGAATCAGACACTCGGAGGTTCAGCTTCAGCTCTAACTTCAAGAGACAGAGAGAGAGAGAAAGAGAGCGAGAAGGAAAGAGTGTGTATCCTGTGCAGTTTTACGACAATTGTTATTGTTATTGAGGCATTTTCGAAATGAACAATTTCAACGATGAGAATGACGACGACGACGTCGCAAACTGAATGACACAGACATAGAATGAAGAAGAGAAGGTGCAGATGGAAATGGAGCTAAAGCTAAAGTTAAAGCTGTGGAAGGGAGTTGGAGGAGCATGTCAATGACGATGTCTCTGCATGCATCATAATAATAAAACACACAGAGACACACCAAGAGGGGCAGGGAGTTGGTAAGAACTGAGAGGAGATGTGGGGCGGGGGGCGCCACAGGCGGTTCTAAAAGCGTCAACGCAAATTAGCAGCAAAGTGTAAATTGGAAATGCTTTTTTTGGTGCAACCCCACACAAAGTCTGAATGCAGCCAGCATCAGGTAAGACCATACCATGGAATGGGCAATTCAGACAGACAGGTAGACGTACATATATACATACATATATATGTATATAGTTTGGGTATGTATGTATAGGTGTGCCGATTGGAAGCTAAACTTTTAGGGCCTTTAATTAAGATGTTGATTAGAGGCTACATTTTTTTCCCTCATTCCCCATCGCGCGGATCGTTTTGCTGTGTTGCAGTTTCCTTCATTTCCATTTCAAAAAAGGCTGTAAAACTGTCAAATTTGTATAAGTTATAGCGCGGTGCTTGGTGCCCCCATCTTGTTGTAACCAGATTTTATGATCTACAAATTGCTGAGGCACTTTTTTTTTGTCTCTCTAGTCTCATCTCAGATATATGTACATATGTGTGTGTATGTGTATCTATCTATCTAAAAACCATTCACAACCTCGATAAATTTTCAACTTGCCAATAATAAATTAATTGCCCATAGCTCGAATGAACAAATACAAAAAAACACAGAAACAAAAAGAAAAACAATAACAAACACAAAAACTTGCCCATCTGCTTAGGATCGAACCGATCGTATAGTCGTTGTGTGGTCCCCATTTCCCCTCCCTCCCATCCCCCCGTCAACCCCAACATCTACATTTCCACATCTTTATATCGATATCTATGTATCTCTAGCTTCTGCCTTTATATGTTGACTCTGAAGTCTGAGTCTAAGTTTGGCCTCTGGGCCTGATCTTTTGCCTCTGGTTTTTAGCATTTTGCGTCGTCGTGTCTCAACGGCAACGGCAACTATGACAAATTTATTTCAAGTTGTTTTCTATTTCTTCATTAAGTTTTCATCAGTGAAATTAATTATTCATGTCTTAATATCTTCATATCGTTTGTATTTATAATTCTTTAGTTTAGTTTGCTGTGGTTTTTGGTTTTGGCTTGGTTTTGCTTTTGGTTTTTTTTTTTTTTTTGTGGTGTTGATATTTCACGAGTTAATAACTTGATTAAACATATGCGAAGCGATTTTTCAATGTTGTCTGTGGATTATGCCTCATTGAGTGAGCGCTGTGTGTGGGAAATGCCAATAGAGAAGAAGAAACCAAATTTCCATAAATTTAATTAACCCAATATGAGTATACAGAGAGAATGAGAGAGAGAGAGAGAGAGCGACACAGAGAGACACCAAGAGAAATATAGTATTAATGGATAGAGATTCAAATATAGTACCAAAGCCAGTGTCATTGGGTTAGAGTTCGGATCAAGAATGACGCAAGCACAAGCATCTGAGTAAGAGTAAGAAAGGGCGACTCTTTTTTTGAAAAACATATTTGGAATCCAATATTGTAGATACAATTTACATAGGAAAGTGTTGAGGTATTCTTCTTGACATTGCCGAAGAGGTTATTTAAAGACAAACTTATAAAATAGATATTTGTTACCTAGAAGAAATATAAGAAACTATTACATTTCATTTTTAAAAAAGTTTTCAAGTGTTTGAACTAAAATAAAATTCAAAATTACGTAAATATTTATGTATATATATGTTTCTGGAAAAAGTTTCGAGGGTCGAAAATGCGTAATAAAAATATTTTAAAATTAGCCAGTTATAGTGTGATAAAGCCTTTTGCATCTGTCTACTAACCCTCTAAGAATATTGATACATGATCTATACTATAATAAAGAAGAACCTGTCAAAATTGTCAGATTTATGCTTTTAGCGCTAAGTGTCCTGGACGGGTTTGAAATTTCGGAACGCTCCTGGATCACCTACCAGGATTCGCTCCAGATTATATACACCTTGCCCTCCCGCAACATGGGAACGTTTATAGGTTTATGCGATGGTATGATATTCTAAAAACAATGTTATTTCAGTTGCCTCTTAAGCAGCAAGAATTATAGAATTCATAATATAAACAATTTCAAAAAACATTTGTGTTTAAGATTAAACATTGTGGTCAGCTGAAATGGCTTCAGCAAATCAGAATGACCAAAGAAATATACAAAACGAAACATAAACAAAAGTAAGTCATAAAATTCATATGACAATTATTGTAACAGCGGCGCGGTATCAAGTAGCCAACGCTGGTCATTAGAATAAGTATTTTTAAGAACAATTGTCGCTTTTTAGAGTTTAATAGTTTTTAGATTGAAGATTGGGGTATTTTCATTCTCTCCGTGAATCCCTATTCAATTTGAAAATTTATTTCAGGCATAGATTGTAAACTTGAGGTTTAGACTAGAGAAAGGAAAAAATTTACAATCGTGTAAGATTCATTTAGTGTTAAAATGGCTGGGTCAAAATGTATAAAGGGTAGAAAAAGTGTAAAACCTAAAAATATTAACTCTATTCAATATGTTATTTGTATTAATACAACAAGAGGTTCCAATCTGTTCACTTGTACTTAATTTCTTTAATTTTTACTTAAAATTGTAAAAAGAATAAGTAGTTGTATTTTAATTTTGCAATTCGATTTTGGGATTTTTATTTTGATTTAAATTTAATTCTATTTTCACAAAAGAGGATCACCAAAATATTTGGCTAAATGATGAAAATATATATAATTTCTTATTCAAACATAACCTATTGTTACGTTTTTAGTTTTTTTACGTTTTTTTACTCCATAAAATCAGAAACCACTGGAATGGGAGAAACTTGAACATGGCCCAACTAATTGCCAAAATACTGAATGAAATTGGCTTCTGATGAATAAACTCTTACCAAGTAAAGATTACTCATCGTTTACCACCTTTCAATTTTTATAATTTCCTTGGGTCTAATTAAAAATCCATCATAAGCATAAAAATAACAACACAACTTCAATTCCATTCCCTTTACCCCTCAAAGCCGCAAAAACAAATATAAAATGAAGTCATAAAAAACGACATACAAAAATTGATTCATTCGGAAAGCCCCCCTCCCTAGCCACCAACTCAGAAGATTGACTCAAAGTTCGTAATGAAATGCATACAACTTAATAATCAAAATCAAATAAAATGCCAAATGTTTTTATTTCAACAGCTACGCTCATTTTCTGACCATTTGAGGCCTAAAAACACAGATCTGCCAACCGAATGTACATACATGCGTATATAGATATCTATGTATACATATATAAGTAAAATGAAGTAAGTCGTCTCGCCGACTTAGATATACCATACACCAGTAACCAAATATTACAAATTTATAATACCTAATGCAATGCAGTTCGCATGCAAGCATATGTCAGTATCTCGCTCAAGTATATGAGCACACTAGCGCCACCACAAGCCAACGGGCAACTTCGGCATTATGGAAAAACGTTTATATGCATAACTTGGCTATTTTTACTCCGACTTTGATCAAATTTGGTATTTTTCTCGATAATAATATTAAATTAAAGTTTAATTTTAAGTTTAATTACGGAAGTTTATACATTTTTCTTCAAATTACGAAGCCAAAAAGAGGCGTGTCAAAAATTTGAAAGAATTCCATCACTTTACATACTACACGAGACTATATACCAAATTTTGTGGCTGTAGCTTTCATAGTCTCCGAGATCTGCTTGTTCATATGGACTATATATACTATCTGGGGCGGAAATGCTTTCTTCTGCCTGTTTCATACATTTTGGCGACTTTAATATACCCATTCACCCTATGGGTGGATGGTATAAAGATATATATAAATATACGATCCCACACACAAATGCAAAAGCAAATCGACTTATTGCATATTCATAAGATGTAAATGTCAAAGAGGTGGGGGAGGCGAAAAAATAAATAAAATAAGACAAACTTTTAGTCGCATTTATCGTTTAGTCGTTGTTGGGTGGCCCAAAGCATTTATTTTCATATTAATAAGCCATATATTTATTTTTCTTTTTGTCTTCATCCGTCTTGTGTGTGTGTGTGTGTGTGTGTCTGTGTTTTACAAATATGCTAAATAACTCAATTTATATTTATTTAGTATATTCGTATAAATACAAGATTTTGATAAATGAACTTTCCAAATTTTGTGGAAATTCCAAAAGAAATTCATTATATTCCCAAATCCCTAGAAATTTAATGCAAAATCAAATGCAGAATTAGAAATAGTATTGAAAATATCTCAAGTAAAACTTTCGCTTTCGGTTATGATATCGAAAACTCTTGAAATAAAATCGAAAACTAAACTAAAATTAAAAAACGTTTAAAGGTTTTTAATGTAAAAGCTTGGTTAAATGCTTCTTAGAACAAGAAGCAATTTAAAGATGTGCTCTACAAATTCGACAAAAAGGCCCACAACGTTTTTTCCTCCAAAGTACTCGATATTTTAATATATTGATATCGATATATTAATCATTTTTAAAATCAATCAATACATATAATTTGATCACGTACAATTTCTCATTGAGATGTTTCCAGGTGCTAATCGCACCAAGTTCTAAGTTATATTATATTAATAGTACAAAATTTTAAATTCTCTAAACTCTCTACCATTTCTTAATTCAGAAACTCAAATGTTTTCAATAATTTCTTGAAATAAGAATGCAAAATTTTATATTTTTGGTCTGCATGAACTCATTTTCATTGAATCACTGGGTCCCAGTCCATGTGAGATTCTTTTGTTATCTGCTAATGGAAACAATCTACAAATAAATTGTTCATCTTTTATCATTTCCAAGTGATTGCAATAGCAAATGAAAATGTTGTCTACAAAAATGTAGACGACCTCCTCCGCCCGCACCTCTTTTGTTTTAAGCAATTCAGCCTCGCCCCAGAAGACAATTTTTAGTTTAGTTTTATTTATATATTTTGTTTTGTTTTATTTTTTGCGTTTTTTTTTCTTTAAATTTATGAAATTTTTGGTTAAATTTTTTTGCTAATTAAAAAACGTTCGCTGACAGTTATGGTTATTTGGCCATATATCAGAGGCATTTCATTGGGAATTCCGTTTAGTGGCCCGAGGCCCACCACCAAATATCGAGCTTCGTTTTATTTCTCTTTATGCTTAATTGAGTTATTTAAATATTTTATTCGATCGGTAGTCGATCGATCGAACGATCGAACGATCGGGTCGGGTCCGGTCTACAGACCGCTCTGAATTAATATCGCTCGTTGTCACACAAAAGTCAAACGTCATTTAACAAATGTTGATATGTTAATATATACCTATACGTATTTCCCCTCCTCCTCTAAAATTGTCTTTTGTTGGCTAACTGCAGTTTTTGGATTAGTTTCAGTTTCAATTTTAAAGCGATTATGTTAATGTTTTGTTTGGCTTCGAAAAACGAGTTTTCAATCAGTCGAGTGCATCTTCGTTCCCCTACCTTCTGCATAGCTGCCTCCATTTGAATGGATGAAGCAAAACACAAATTAATTTTCCGTTTTGTCAAAAACTTAATTGGCAATATAGTGGCTTAAGGCGATTTTCACTTGCAGTTCCTATGCCAGGTGAAAAGTTTTTTTTCCGCCCTTTCCAATTCCGCTCAGTTCTGCAAGGCAACCCGTCGTATACGCAATGTAACAAAGTTGATTTTCCCATTTAGGCGAAACATCACGTAAACAATTGAGCAGCTTTCTATTCTAGCGTTGGAATTGGCATTGAAGAAGGGTGTTCTGACATAGCTGAGGCGGGAAGTTACTTGCTTATTGGGCAAACAGAAAACAACAGAGTTTCGACTGGGGCATGGGCAGCAGCAGGCAGCCAATTCATCAGTCCAATGGCCTTGGGGCAAACACACTCTCTACAAGCCCCAACCCCAAGCCAATCCCAACCGCACCCCATGCCAAAGTTCATGTTACAAAATGCACTCAAATGTAGGAACAGAAACCACTTCGTAAAAAATATGAGAAACCGACTATTGTTATACCCTTTCTAATATAATGCTTCTTACGCTGAACTCGTTTTATATATTTTGATCTTAAACTTTGTCAAGAATTTGCATTTGAAATCGATAAATTCATTGGACAATATTCAATAAAAATTCAAATCTTGTCTTATAAATTAAAAGTTTTGTAGATCAAATTAAGTTTCATTCCTACCCTAAGATCATTAATAAAAATTTTAAGAAATTACATTCAAAATCCAATTATTTTTCAACTAAATTGTTTATCATATTACAAAAACTTTTAAATTTAAGCAAAGAATTAAAATGAGGAATTAGGAGATTATTTAAATTGAAATATGTAAACATTTAACATTTTAGCTCTCACTAAATGTAAATTAAATTCCATTTGCTAATATATTTACAATAACTATTTTTCTATTTAGTAAATTGATTGTTTTTTTTTTACAATTTCAACAAGGTTAAAAAGTTGAAAAATATTAATAAACAATTTGTTTTATAATTGTTTTTCAACGTAATTTTTTAACATTAAGCAAAGTGTCAATAAAAACCTTTTTGCATTTGATCAAGATATTGAAATGGTATTAGAAAATGCATTGTAGTTAAAGTTGTAAATTTGCAAGGGTAATATATTTTATCGTAATGCAGAACCCAGCAAAATATTAATAGTTGAGTTTAAAAATAAGGTTCATATACAATTTTAGCTCATTGGTTTACCATTTAAATTTTTAGGTTAAGCTTACGATTCTTTCTTTGTGATTTGTCAAACTTAATTAAAAATTGCAGATACTTTTTTGTTTTCATATTTACCATTGAGGGAAATAAAAAAGCTAATTGTTTTGGTACCCCAAAAATCAACACGCAAGTTTTGGGGTCAGAGACGGCAAGAAGGGCAAGAGGAGAACGCTTGAAAAGTTGGGTGAACTTCTACCTCTCTCTCTCTCTCCTTCTCTCTCGAACTCCCAGACTCAATGTCTTCCCACGAGAGGCCACCATCCATTCATCCCTTACCCCTCTTAAATCCACTGGCAGTCACCGTTCTGGCCTCGTTGAGCCATATGACGCGTGTTGCACGCCCTAGTCGAGGCATTGCAATGCATTGTGTGTGCCCCCTTCCCTCCCATTTGCCATCTCTCTTACCTTCTGCCTTCTGCTGTGGCCTGGGCATGGACCTGTGCCTCATTGAGCATGGTTATTGCCAAGCTTTTTGTGCTAATTAGCCACGCTGCTTCATGGTTATTAAGATTGCGTCAAGTGTACCCTGCTACGCTCCAACCCGTTGCAACATCATCAAATTGACTGCAGGGCATTTCGCATTTTGGAGCAGGCTCAACCAAGCCACAAGGACGCACCACACAACCCGCAATGGCAACAGCATCACATACTTACATACAAATATGTGTGTATATAGATAGGTCTTATTATGGCTCACGCATCCTTCAACTTCAACGGCCGTCGTCGTCATCGTCATCATCCACAACGTCACCAGCAGCAGCAGCAGCAGGAAAAGTGGGCTTGAGCTCATCCATGATGCAGCATACACGAAAAAATATTGTTGAGAACAAAAAGTGCAGGAAAAATAGACAGAGTAAACAACAATTTCAATTGCATTTGAGAGAAACGCAGCATTTGCATTCAAATCAAATGAAACTGAGAACGAAAGTATTGTTTCCTCTGTCCCTCTCTCACCAACAAGAGCTTGAAATCCGATTTCATTTGCAAGGTCCTGTTAATGGATATTTCAAATAGCCCAAGTGAATGTTCTAGAATCTTTACTTTAAATTTTATATATCTCTAGATTATTCTAGAAAATCACTTGAGGTAAAAATTTGTGCAACATCCTTGAAGTAGGCAACGAAAACTTTCAACTCAAAAAATAAAACGCTAAATCCTTTCAGTTTTTATACAATTTGGCGACTATGGATATTATGAAAATCCTTTTGCACCAAATAAACTTGGCAACATAGAATTAAATTCATTAAAAAAACAGACTGCATATACAAATTCCTTGATTTTTTTAGATTCTCGTTTAAATATCAGGATAAATTTTGACCAGAGCCCAGTAATTGATTGTTAATAACTATTCAAAATAATCCAAACTAATATTTGAGATTCCTGTTTAATAAATCCAACCAAAATGTAGTTTTTTCCATTTTAGTCACAATACTACGTAGACAAAAAGTTTATAAGTAGCTATGTATGTACAATATATATTGTATAAAAATAATTTTTATTAAAGTGGCATGCCTTTTAAAGCAACATTTGAAGCTTTCTACAGCCTCCCATACAAGTTTTATGGAAAGTTGTCACTTTTTGTCCCAAAATGCCAAGAAGGTGAATTTTTTTTAATTTAATTTATTTAAGCAAAGAAGCTAAATCTAATTAGGAAAATTCACCCATATAGACTAGATTTGAAACTGATTTCTTCATTTAATTATAAGATAAATAAAAATAAATGTTTGAGTTTCTTTAATTCGTTGTGGCCATCGAGCAAGCAGTTCAAACATTTAGCAAGCAGTGTGCCTAACTTCTATGCATATATGAGGTCAGTAAGATGATGTCAAAATAATAAGTACTATGTCAATTCTACAATAACACATATGGCAAAAATCTCTATTAATCAGTTTATGCTGCGTCAAATCTATATTTAACCTGGCCTAACAAGATTAATATGCCGAATATCCAATTGTTGAATGATTCAAAACAGGCGCCAAAGTTTAAAGCAGTTCACATCGACAACTTTTCCCGCCAGATGGCGCTTACGTTTTCCGAATGGATAGATGTCGCCAGCAAAAATTTTGTTTTTTCTTCGAGAGCCTGAGATTATGCTACAAAAATTTGAATGAAAAATTGAATTGTCTGTTAAAAAAAATAAGATCAGGTCCAAATACCTCTGTTATTGAGGACTATTGTCTACGTGCAGGACGAACAGGATCTATTGTTGTCAATAGGCAGTTCTTGTTGATAAAGCACGACCGACATGATCAGATTCTACTTATAATATGTCCGCAATTTCTTATTTGAAGAAAGGTAATTTTATATAACTATAATATTACAAGTTTTAGAATCAAAGCCGACAATTGATTAAAATAAACGAAAGCTATACTGATCTGTTATGTTTAATTATTAATTGCTAAATAAGATATACATATATTAGGGAGCTGCATGAATGAGAGAAAAGTCAAAGTCAAATGAATCCATTCGAATTGAATTCAAATGAATTTTTTTTTTTTTTTTTTTTTATTTGTCAGCAGTATAGCGAATTTGCAATCTGTCCGGGGACAATCAGCAAGTTTTCGTGGTCGGACATTGGCGGTTATATATTTTGTGTGTTATTGCAATAGGGTGTTGTGGGGTTGTATAGGGTTGTGGGGAGGGGGGGAATGCTGGTTAAAGAGTAATATTAATCTCGTTCCCGTGGCAGATCCAGCGTGTGGAGTCTTCTTAGGCGCCTAGTGGTGGTGCTGTTGTCCAGCATGTTGATGGCGTACGGGTTCACGTGTCTGTCAAGGGGCTCCAGATAGGCTGCGGTCAGTCTGGAAATCTCATGATAGACCCATGGTATATCCAGTTCAGCATGTATTTCCTTGTTTGTCGTTAGGAAGTGGGCATTCGTGATGATCCTAAGCGCTTTGCTTTGGAATTTTTGGATTAGGTCGCAGTTGGATCTGCTGGCGGTGCCCCAGATTGGTATACCATATGTCCACATTGGTTTCATTATGACTTTGTATATTAACAGCATAATATTTAGCCGAAGGGTAGACCTTCTCCCGATGAGCCATAGGTACTTTTTCAGCCTTGCGTCGAGCTGTCCTCTTTTGGTCTTCAGATGTTGCTTCCAAGTAAGTCTTCTATCCATCGTCAGGCCCAGGTATTTGACTGAGTCAGAGTTGGGGATGGGGGTTCCGTCGAGTGAGATAGGTGGACAGTCGCCTCTCCTTAGTGTAAATGTAGTTTGTATACATTTTTCAGTGTTGACCACCAAGTTCCATCTCGTGATCCATCTACCCGTAATGTCCAGCTGCCTTTGGAGTAGGTTACTAGCCTCCTGTGGCACTTCATTCGTAGCCATGAAGGCAGTGTCGTCCGCGTATGTTGCAGCCAAAAGTCCCGGATCGGTTAGTATCGGCAAGTCGGCTGTGTAGAGGGTATAAAGCACTGGTCCTAGAACGCTTCCTTGGGGGACTCCGGCTCTGACGTCTTTGATGACAGAGTTCGCATCGCCGCATCTTACGTAGAAGCTCCTGTTTTCTAAATAAATTCAAATGAATGAGAGACAATGAATGAGTGTGAATGTTAGTACTTGACAAATATCTAAAAATACGTAGCTCTGTTTAATGAAAGGCAATGAATTGAGTGTCAAAGCATCGAATTACTTTTTTTTATTGAATGAACAAATCGATGGTTAGGAATAAAGTTTTTCATTTCAATATTAATGAAGCTTATTATAACTTGGGATTCAGGACATATATTTGAATTCATAATGAATTGTTAATTTGGTTCGCATTCGTTTCCATTTTAAATCTGATATTTAGTCTCCCTCCAGTAAATGCAACATCAATTAGAAATTGTACAAACCCTTTAAACAGCTTTTTTTGCAGTTATATTTTTTTAAAGTTCAGTGACATTTGTTAAATGTTAATGTTAACCAATGTCAAAGTTAAATGTAGCGTAAAATTGCTGCGAAATGAAAATCACACCCCCAATTCGTAAAACAAAATGGGCCCAATCTAATGTGACAATGGCATGTCATGTGTGGCGACAGTTTAAACCTTTCTTTAAGCCTTTTGTAGCCCTCCCTTTCGGTTAATTGTCTTTGACCAGAGAAAATAAAAAAAAAGAAATTTTTGGCTTTTTAAATCTTTGTAGACCGTTTCCTGTGTTTTCTTAGCGGTAACAGAGAAGAAGAAGGAAAAAAAATGGAAAAATGGATGGGGGAAAGGAAAACAGTTTCAGTTTTCTAAATGTTTATGAAAAACAATTCTCTTGTTTTTCGGGTGGCATGGCAAGATGATGATGTGTATGTCTGTGTGTGCGAACAGAGGGAGTGGTGAAAACGGGGGGGAGGGACCGAGGCACACACAAATCAAACACTTGCCAAGACCAAGTCTAAACATTTTTACAGACACCTGCCACTAATGACGTCTTGTTATTTCCTATAGATTTGGCCTAGATCATTCAATCATCTGAAGTGGTCAACAGCGCTAAAAAGATATAGAAAGATATAGACAAAAGAATCTAGAGACACAAGAAGAGCAACTCGAAGGCGCCTACTAAATAAATTTTATATGGGGTTATTACGATTATGATTTTTATATAGAGACACAGACGCACACACACTTCGAGATGAAACTTCAAAGAACTAGATAAAAAACTTCAAAAGATCCAACTGGGGAGATACACAAAAAAATTAAAACTATTTTCCCTTGCAGCTCTCAGGTAGTATATATGACGACCGCCACACACATTGGCCCCTTATCTCTGCAAATTTGTTCACCTCTCCCCCATCTCTCTGGCCATGCCATGGGACTCTTTGGCCTTTTGCATTTCCTTTGCACGCGACATTAAATCCAGTTCCTGCCACTAACTGGCCTCAGTTTAAATGGGTATTTTCGTCGAACTATTTCTATACCCTGTTGCCTACTTTTGTAGGGTATATGGTGATTACTACTGAGCATAAATATACAGTAGATTGTTTTGGTAATTTATTAGCTTTTAGAGACTAACTAGATTCGGTTCAATTCTTTTTCATGGACATTACTCTAATTTCATTAACTTGCTTTTTATTTATGATCCAATAATCAATTTCTTCTCTTAAAACTATATTCTACTTTCTCATTTAATTGCTTTAAAACACATATTTTAATTGAATTCCATATTCAGATCGTTTAATTTTCAATATATTCTTAGCTTTCGTTCTTCAAAATTCACTTTCGTTCCTTTCCTGTCGTATCAGACTTAGTTATAGTTTTTAGCCAGCTACGAGCAGGGAATGACATCTGCTTCCCCTAGAACGTTAATTAAGTTAATTGAATTTCAATCCTGACTACTCTCTGGACTAAACGCATTTTAAGTTTTGTATATAGATACATACTTTCTAAGATCAAACTTGAATTAAGATTTTTACTTTCGCCATATAAATTTCTTGATATGAAAGAAGGACTTGGGCCAACATCCAATTTGTTCCTGGAAAGGTATCAAAAAAAATGTATTAACTGGTGGGAAAATAATAGATCTAACCAGATCACCATAAGTAATAATTATTTGAGGGTATCGCAACGTCGTCTCCATCTTGTATGATTAAACATATTCATTTTTTGTTCTACTAAAATTAATTTCATAGCCAATTGCCTTGTCATAAAATGTTCCTTCAATATTTGTGTGTTGCTTCTTGTTTTATTTTTTTTATAGCCTTTCAATTGAAAGCCTGAAAATAAAATTGGAATGAATACCAACTGCAATTAGTGTGACTCATTATGATTTGCAATTCAAGAACTATAAGGGAACCCGCATAATTTGGTCCTGTCAAAATTTATGACAAGTTATGAGCGACAGCAGCAGCAAGCAGCAGCAGTAGACGAAACAAAAGCAATTTCATTTCAATGTGATCTCTGGTATAGTAAGAAAGAGAGAGAGAGAGAGAGAGAGAGAGAGAGAGAGAGAGAGAGAGAGAGAGAGATTGAGAGACAGAGAGGGGTGTAAAATTACTTGAAGCACTTTGCCTGCTAAACAAGCGATAAGTTCGCTTTAAGCTGCTTTTAGGATAAGTCTAGAATTTATAGGCTTAAATTGAAATTGAATAAATCCGCACAACCCCCAAGCCTCATCCCCAACTGGTCCACCTCTTGAAAGGTTGCCATGTTTATGCCTCAAATATCCATAAATAGTTTTATACACTTAAGGACCTCCGACTAAGGTAAGGTAACCGCTTCTCCCCCATGAAACCGAAGCGAAACGAAGGGACAACAGTGTGGAAAGATGGCAAAGGGAAAGGAAAGAAAAGAAATGCTAGACACATTTGGCAGCAAACTTTTTGCCTGGTCTAAAAGGAACAAAGGCGTCGACAATATCGTCATCCTTAGACTCCCCCATGCCCCGACTCACTCTCCCTTTCTCCCCCACTCTCCTTTTAGCCAACCTATACATATCGTCTGAAGTAGCTAGCAATTTAATCAGTTTCCATCCCCTCTCTTCATACCTCGTTCATCCGTTCTCTGTGCTTAATGTGGCGCAAGAAAAAGCGACAAATTTTTGGTTATTTTTTTGTTTTGGTTGTTGTTATTTTGTTTGTTTGCCTCATTTGCTTTGGGTTTAAATGTTGTGCAGTTTTCTGTTGCCCCCCTTTTCTATTCAATTAAAGCCTGATTTTCATTATTTGGCCTACGGTTAATTAGCGCAAGTCAAGAACCAGCAACATGTTGCCCCAAACCCCTTGGCAAATAATAAAAAAAAATGCAAAAAATACAAAATAAAAGAGGGTGAAATATTTATGGTAGAAAATGTGGCGCGTGTTTGTGTACGAGAAGAAGATTTCTAAAGCTTTCATAGCTTGTGGAAAGGCTTCATAATTAGTTATCAAGTGGCAGAGAAAATATTGAAAAACATAATTGTTCAACTGAATGAGTGATATGGAAATGTTGTATATGGAATTGAGAACTAATGAACCAAAAATTAACTTGCATCGTTAATGGCATGCTGGTGGAAAATTCTTTGAGTTGAAGGTCACTTATCAAGCGGGTGTACCTATTCATTTTCCAAGTAGACATTTCATCTCGCTTTCATTTGGTTTGTTACTTGAAGACTTCAAAAACTCCTAACATTTCCATTTCAACACAAAATGTTCTTTAAATTTCTAAAGACATCCTTTCTAGAATCCTTGTGCTTTAAGCATTTTCAGATATTGAAAAATGACAGTCAGTCTTAACTGTTAGATTCCTTATTCATATGTTAAAAAAAGGATTTAGATCAAAGAAACGTACTTAAGTTGAATCTGTGCTGTTTCAATCTTTAGTTTATCAAATAAGAACTATGGAATAATATTAGAGTATTAACTATAATATAATAGCAACTACTTACTATAATATATACGATCAAGTTTTGAATGTAAGTCAGCCAGTTAGCATTAGGATTAATGATTTTAATGATCCATATATCACCATCGATAAGCATTATGTCTTCGATTATCTCTCTCGAAAAGCAAATTATCACTTCGAAGAGCCCTCCCTATAAACTGCGATCAACAGGGCTTAAGTAGTTTATTAGAAATCATTTCAGATTACATGAGGCCACTTGAACAAAAACAACAATTCTACCTTCAAGCACATTGACAGAGATAAAGAGAGTGGGAGAGAGAGAGAGAGAGAGAGAGGGAGAGAGAGATTCTCAAGAGACATTGGGGGACACGGGCTTATTATCAAGCCAATAAAACAGCCCGAAAATCTAAAAGAAAGACTGGACGACAGTTTATGCCCAGATCTCCCAGTTCTCATGAGGGAAAACATAAGTTAGAGGTTGGCGCTTGTAAAAGTAAATTAGATAAATGCACAATCATGACTACATACATATAATAAAGTGTTTTTTTTTCTTGGTTCTTCATAGCGTTAAAATGAATCTTAATTGAACCACAGAGAGTGGCAAGGGGAGAAGAACGAGAAGTAAAGACGATACGGCGATCAAAAGCAATTGCCGCTGTGGTCGGTTGGTCGGTCGGTCGCTTGGTGGGTCGGATTGGTCAGAGAGCTCAATGAAATTGACAAAATGTTTGGACAAATAGACGACACATAACCGAAAAAAAAATGATATTTCATTTCTTGTGTCGTCGTCTTCCACTTCTTGTTGTTTCTGTAATTACCCAGATCAAATATTGAAAGAGACATGGGTCAAGAGTGAAGGAGAGATACTAGTAGTTGGTGGAGAGGGGTAACCAAAACTGCAATTTGCCACGACACTTGCTGGGATTGACTGTTAATGAAGTGCCTTGCCCCTTTGAGGAATGTCTTAAAAAAGCCTCGATGAGAGCGGAAGAAAGATGGAGAGTAAAAAAGGTGAAATAAGGTAAATAACACAGACAGCAGACAGGTGAAGAAAAAGTAGTTAGGCTTGAACTACTCTGCCTAAAGTGAAAAGTGTGTAAAAGATTGAGTGACTGACTGATGGCTCAGTCAATGAGCGTCGAAAGGGGCTAAGCTATACACTCGATAATTCCCCTCGTTGTCACATTTTTCTAGCTACACCTTTGGCCCTTGCACAGACGACAAGAGGAAAAACAAACCCACCAACAAACAAACAAGCAAAGGAAAAACCTTAAAACCCTTAGAGACTAAGAGTTTTATCTATCTTCATGTTTGGGAAAATGTCAGCGCCAAGATAAAAAATCAAGTAGCTAAAAAACAAAATTATCTGCCTTGCTTTTCTTTTGGTTTTCTTTCCAGAGGATGACTAATTCTTTTCGAATTTAAAATTTGCCTGAAAATCGTGAAACAATCAAATTAATATTGATGATCGAATCCTTGAATCCTTGAGCTTCAAACATGTTGCATGTTGCATGACTAGCTGCACAGTGAGGCCACTTATAGACAGCACATTGGTACAATGGACGATGTAAAAGAGATAAATTTCTGTGTTAATATTTTTGGCTTTATGTCTCTAGATTACAAAATTTTGGTTTCCACCATTGGGATTTTACTTGATTTTCTTGGACCCTGAAAATATTTTCCTTTGAGGGATATTTTAAAATTAAAATTTCGGTTTCAAATGACTCATTTTATATACATTCATTTCTTTTAAACAGAGAATTCATTGATATGTAATTTTATATTAAGAAATTCGAAATGATAAGTTTTATTAATATTAGTTTTACTCTCTTTTAATAGAAATTCCGAAAAATAGATAGACCAACAGTTTCAAAGTTACAAAAACATTAGCTAAATTAGCTAAATTATTTATAAAATTTTTTCAACAAATTACTCGTACCTGAAATTAAACGTGTAAACTAAGCTAAAACATTAATATAAAAATTTATAATTAATTCTCAAGGATTGGGATTTATTTATTTAAATAATTTACACTTAAATCAATTATAACCTAAATAGGTGTTTTCTTTCTCTTAATGTTGATCACATTCATGTTAAATATGTTTTAGCCCAATTCTTAACCACTGTGCATTGGCTGCGCACGCAGCCGACTTCATGTTGTCCAACCAAAAACAGGCATCAGCCGATGCCGATGACGATGACGATGCCGAAATGCTCGACTCACCAAATCAGTCGAGTTCCGAACGTGCAGAGGAAAGCACATGAAAAGCGGGTGGAAAATTTAATGAAAACTGAATGAAGGAAAAGAAATCTCGGGAATTATAATCATCATCAGCGCATCGAACGTAGAATACGAAAACAGAAATCAAATAGAATTCCAAGTGTGTGCAAGTTCCGGCATAACAAATTATCTTCATTGTGTGTTCCAGTGAGTGTGTGTGTGTGTGCGCGCGTGTGTGTAACTTGTGTGTGTGCGTGTGTGCCAAGAGTGCGTTTGATCACATTTATCGTATATGGTCAGTGGCCGGCCGGCCGGCCCACTAAAAAAGGCGGCGCCTTTTGAATTTCCATTGCATCGGAGTTCGACCAAAAGACCATTTAAGCCTTGTTAGATGGATATGGATGGGATTGGAATCGATGGAATCATCATCTGCTGCAGTGCTGTTGGTGTCGGTGTTTTGCGGTAGTGAAGACTGCGCTCAAACGGGTTTTAGTAGAGGGCCGCCGCCGTTGTTGTATTGCCGCCTGGCGGCCTTTTGATCTGGATCGTAACGAATTGAAGAGAGATAGAGATCCCCCTCCTTCACACTATCCACACCCCCCACCGCATTGAGACCCATCAACAAATCACACACAACAGATTCACATAGACAAACGTTTTCCAGGAATAATACAAAAAAATAAAAAAAGGAAAATGTAGATTCTAAATTGTGGAATGACAAACAAAAAGTATTAAGAAAAAATCCAAAAGAAAAAATTAAAAGAAAAAAAAACTGCAAGCAAAACAACAAAAATTTATTAAAATAATAAATAATCCTTAAGCATAATCTCAATTATAAGCCAGCATTTTTTGATATAAGAAATTAGTTTTATAACAACAACAACCACAACAAATTCAATTAGCTTTTAATAATTTATTAACACCCACACAAGAAGTACTTATCCAGCGCCAAAAAGTAGACTATAGCAAACAACAAAAACAAATTACAAAAATGCCATCACAAGTGAAAAGAATTTTTATCTTATTGATCATCAGTCAATTGAGTTTGAGTTGGAGTCACAGTCAAGTGGATCATCAACAACAACAACAACAACAACAGCAGCAGCTCCAGTTGGACTTGAGCAATCCTCAACTGATGCCATCACACAATAGCTCATTGCTCAATACTCTAATGTCCAGCATTGGCCAAGGAGGCGGAGCCGGATTGGGAGGAGTTGCACCTGGAGCGGCAGTGGGTGGAAATCAAATGAATCAGTTGCTCAGTAGCAGCACAGCCATAGCACCAGCTGCAGCAGCGGGAATAGCTCCAGCACAAGCACCACCAATGTCTGGAATAGGTGGAGCAGGAGCCGGAGGTGTGGCTCCAGGAGGAGTTGGTGGCTACGGCCTAGGCGTAATGACTGGCGGCACGCCGTGGCATTCTAGTGGTTCCTCCATAACTCATCATAGTCCAAGCGGACATCATCCCGGACATGTGCTGACTGGATTGGCCAATTTGGGGATAATTGTGCCCCGAGGGAAGTCTATTCCCGGCTTAGGTGGAGGTCTTGGTTACGGCGGAACCATGCTCACTCCGGGCGTGGGAGGAGGAGCTGGCATGGCTGGTGGCGAAACAGTCAACAATGCCATGGATATGCAAAATCTATACAAGTAAGTGCCAAATGAATGAACCGGGGCGGAGAATGAGGGAATTTCTTTTTTAATTGAAAACCAGAAGGGAAAATTCTTATCAATTGATGAAAGACATCAAATTTGTCTCTGTAAGCGGTTTTTCCCTGCGTTTCTATGGTGCAGCTTCAGCTTCAGCTCTGGGCCAATTGCCGATTGAGCAATCCTTAACAACAATTATTAAACATGACCTTTTATTATTTTGAATCGTCTCTGGCTCTGACTCTGACTCCACTCCACTCCACTCCACTCCAAGTTGAGTTAAATTTCACTCTCTTGCTGATTTTTCTTGTCTTGTCTTGCTTGAACTTTGGTCTCATCGTAAAAATCAAGATTTTATGGTTAATCAGACTGAGGCAAAGGCAAAGGCAGGCCAACGATGTCGATGATGTTGCTCAGGGCCTAATTAAGACACAAAACTTGCAAGAAGCAATCAAAATGAACAAATCTTTAAGGGCAAAACTCGAAATAAACATTCACACAAATACATACATACATACGTATACACAAAATGGTTTTTACTATATTTATACAAGAGATTTTTTAAATGTTTCCATTACAAAGGAAAAATAATTGTAGACTTTTGGGAGAAAATCTTTTCAAACTTTAAAATTTTCCGTATTCCAATGTGAAAAACTTTCTTTATCATTCTTTAAAGTCGGTTGAACTATTGGGTTTAGATTTCAATGTTAATTTTAATTTTCAACTAAATTTTCTATAAAAGTATAAAACACATAAATTTTTAATTTTCTAAATGAACTAAATTTGTATATTCTCTAAATGTTAAGTCCTAAAGTTTTTCTAGTTGATTGAGCTAGATAAATTTTCAAGAATTTATTAAATCTAAATTTTGATCAAAAACCAAGTATTATGGACAGTTTTATATACATTTGTTCTTATCTGTTTTAAACTGAATTGGAAACATCAATTAATCTTTATTAAGCCTGTTTTAGATTTCATTCCGAAGGTTTAAGATTAGTTTGGTTTGAAATAGGTTTTTTTTAGAAGTTCGCAATAAAATTTTCCAAAGTTTTATATCTTTGTACTTTGAAAATAGTGACAGAAAAACTCAATAGTTTTATTTTAGATTTTTACTTTAATTACTTTGATGACAATTTTGTTTATTTCTTTTTATAAAAACAGGAATATATTTTTCTACATATTGTGCAATTTTTGAAAAGATTAAAAGAAAAGAAAAACGTGAATTCAAATTAAAATGTATAATTATTTTGTAGTTTTCTTAGAGTACAATTTTAATACTTTTAAAGAGTTTCCTTTTAACGTGATATCTGCTTAAACCGCTTGCGCAGTTTTCAAAAGGAAGGAACATTTGTTTTGATTAATTATATTAGATAATTTTAAATAAATTTGACAAAAATATTGAATGTGCTTTACTAAATTGCACTTATATTGCTCTTTATTCAATTGTAAGCTCGTTTCCTACACCTCCTCAACTAGGACAATGAGCAGATTGGGAAAATAAAAATAATCCTCGACTTGGAAATTTGTAGATCAATGTCTTTACAGAACTGTCAAAACTGTACGTAAATTTTGGAAAAAAAAAAAACATGCAAACGTGCAAAAAATTACATTTCACTATCACCTCCCGGTGACTCGGAATTGAAAATAATTGCCGTAATATGGACAATTGAATATTTTGGATCGTCGGGATGTTCCAAGAGTATACCCTTGATTGAATCCAATTTGTCATTAGCCTCCCGATAGAGTTTACGCAGACGAAGTAATTGCAATTCGTGCTTTTTAAAGGATTCAGAGTCCTCTGATGATGGTTCTTTAGGGCTTGGACTTGTAGCATTGGGAGTTGAAATAAATGTTGGTATCGGGTGATCCTTGCAGTTAGATGAATTGCCCAATGATGAATTATCCTGGAAGATTTGACTACTAGAGATTTCAATCGGTTTGACCTTTTCGATACTTTCATCTTCCGAATCGGAAACGGGAGGCAAATCAATATTTTTGCTTTCTTCACAATAATTCACTTCTGGATGCTTATAAATCGAACCGTCAATGCGTTTTACTCGTGGTGTTATCCTAGAGATACTGCGACTTAGGCCTCGATTAGTTCCATTCATTGGTTTATTGTCAATTGGTTTACGCATCGGCTCGCAGACAATAAGCGATTTACTTCGTCGGAAGTTCGTCGCAGGATTCAGTCCAATCGGTGCATTTCTTCGAATTTCTTTGGCATTGTATGGCTTACCTGTGTCATTGACTAGATAGAAATGGTAAAACCAGTTGCAAAACTCATAATTTCCTACGCCTCTCATCAAGTTCCTCATGGGTACATCATGCTCAATGCGCAATTTCACGAATGCCGCGATCAGTAAACGAAAATTATGTTCAAATTCCAGTGGAAGGTTCGAAAACAAGTAAACTTTGCTTAACATAATCGATTTTGGAAATAAACGATGCAACAATTGGCAGTAGATGGCGCCAGTGCGCAATTCGTCACAATTCTTGATCTCTGTCTGTAAAACCGTGACTATCCAAGCGGCTAAGCCACGTTGCGATAATGTATCCTTTTTGCTTACATTCACATTCTTGGCAAATATAGGGTTGAGGTTCATGTTCTCCCGACGACTTGATGCCATTCTTGCTGTATTCTTGCTGTATTCTTGAAATCGACTGTTGTTTAATAGTGTGCGTCCGGGCAAAAGATCGGAACAAGTCGGAGCATTGATTTGTTAACTTTCTTGCAATATCTTACAAGTTTTTTAGTTCTTATCTCTAGCTCTAGTCTTCTCTTACTAATAATATTTGTTGAGACTTTATTATAGAAGCGTATGAAAGTCGTGTGATATCTAAAGCAAAGCATCTAGATTAGACATTTTTCACATACTTATGTATGTATATATTACCTGAATCTTTTTATCTTCGTCTAACGCCCAAATGAATCCAACACATTTTATAAAAAACTTTGCAAAAATATACATTTTTTCGAATAAACTTTTCTTAGAATTGCAAAAATTGCCTGTTTGATTCATTTTCCGTTAGTTTATATTGAGTTTTAAATTTTTATTACCAATGATAACTGAAAGTTTTTATTTTAGATGCACTTTCCGCATAAATTTAGGGCATTTGGTGTGAAGAAAATTTTCGTTTTTTTTTTTTGTCGGAATCCTAAATTAAATGTAATTGTTTCTCCAAGTCACAAAAAAAAAAACGCTCTTATAGTTCGTGGAATTGAAGAGTTTATTTATGTGTATGGAACTTCACTTGAAATTTTATTTTATTCCTTAAGATAATTTGTCCTCTTCAAGAAGTGGAAAAGAATTTGTTTACACTCCTCCAACTAAAGAGAATGGGAAGAACATCATCGTCTCGTTTGGGGCATCTGTTTCGAAGTGGCTTTGATCTGGTCGGCAAAGTTAATTGCCAAGTCAAATAAATAATCAAAATATGCAACAGTCTAAGACAGATAGAGCGAAAGACAGAGAGACAGATAGAGAGAGAGAGAGAGAGAAAGAGCGGGGACCACCCGAGAAAGCGAAATTCCTTGGCTTGGGCTAATCAGTCTGCTGACAAATGCAACATAAATCTTTTTCTCTCTTTCAACTGCGAGGACTACTGTACCCCAGAGTAAGGTGGCGTTTTTTGTTAAACAATAAAGTAAAATTATTTATATTTTTGTTTTTGGTTTTCGTGCGGCTGTCAGCCAAAAACCCAGATGCCAGCCAACAGCAGAAGCAACAGCAGAGGCAGGAAGGTAACTTTTTGGGGCGAGAAGAGTGCCAGTCAACCTAGGTCTGGGCTTTTTTTATGATTATTAGCCGAGAGAGGCAGCGGTAAAGCGTAAATTTTACTTACACTTCACATTAATTTGCCCACTGACAACAGGAGCAACATCAGCAACATCGCCAACATCGGCAACATGGGAACAACAGAAATAGCAGCAGGCAAAAGGGTGCCATGGGTTATTATTTGTCATTACAACAGGCAAAAGGCATAGAGAGGGGAAGCGAAAGAGCCACAATCCTGGGGGAGTAGCCACACATTTTTTATTATAAACTCCAAGTGGTATTGGCATTGGAGTAGTCCGAGACCAGTTGAGGAAATGGGGTAGAAAGTGTTTCAGTTACTCAGTTCTCCCTGTCTATTTCTCTTTTTTTTGTTTACTGTCCAGACAACAGAAATCGATAGACCAGCAGTTAGCAGAAGTAGGAGGACGTCAATTCCCTTCATTACCCATTACCATTGTCCATTTAGACCAAGCTTGATTACAATTAATCGGCTTATTTGCAAAAAGACAAGCAACGTTTTGTTACTAGATGGTCATGTGCTGCTTCTCCTATGATATCTCAGGTTGCCTTTTTTTTTGCCTTATTGATTCGAAAATGTCAGCGAATATCACGAAAAGTTGCATCACGCAGACAAATCAATGTTAAGAAATTACTATAGATCATTAAAGTTTGCAGTTGATGAAATTATAGACCAATAAATTCGTCTTTCTACCCTCAAAAGTAGGCAATTCTATAGAAAATTTGCAAAGGATTGCCTTATTTAGGGTTCTACGATAACAAATTTAACTGTGTAATACTAAAGACATTTTTTAAGATATGCAATTGTTTTAGAGAATATTAATATTTTATCCAATGATCAATATGTATTATTTAGAAGAGCTTTTGAGGTATTTAAGTGAACTGAACTACTTAATTTTTGATTGGCATTAGTTTTTGGAACGATTTGCAATGCAAATCCTTAAAATTAACACCTGCTCAGCTTGTTCAATAACCATTCCCATCGCCAAGATGCAGTATGTAAAACGATGGTAATTCCCGACAAAATACCAATTGAATGCCTCGCACACACATACACACACACACACACACACATAGACATAAAATCTGATTAGGGGATGTAATGAAAATTTAATAATTGCCAACTCAATGTACTCGATGACATGATGAAATCTCCAGCCGAAAATCCAAACCAAAGCAACCTACTCAGCGGGTATCCTTTGGCCTTTTACACAATTAATCTCCTCTTTCTCTCGATGGCAAATGTAAGAAAAGAAAAAACAGAACTCCGAAATTAGTAATCAGGAAGCAAGAATCTGGAAATCTGAAGTTTCGCTTGTATCAGGGTGGTTTGGTTTGGTTTTGGTTTCAATTTCATTGTCGACTGGGGAGGAGAAGGAAAAAAAAATACAGCAAAAGGCAAATAATGTTATAATGTCTTCTGTCTCCTCCCCTTTTGGTGCTCTTTGTCTCCATGTCTGTTTGTTAACAGACATTTATGACATTATACGTCGCAAAATTATGTTGTTACAGGGTAACACACACACACACAACGAAAACTGAACCCTCCCCTTCACCCTTTCTCACTCAGTCAGTTCGGGCATAAAATCTGTTTAATTGTGCGTAAGGCAAAACGACGAATTGAGCCCTTCTTCTTTCCCTTTTTTGGTGATTTTTTTTTTTTCGCCAGTAAAGTTAAATATTTGTCAAGCAGTAATTAAAACTTACTTACCGTTTCTTTGGTTTTCCGCAAACTTCAAGAGGAAGTGAGTGAGGTAGATTGTGAGAGAGAGATATATATATGTATCTGCAAAGATCTCTTTGCTTTTGTGTGTTCTCAGGGCAAACAAAAGGACATTATCAACATCTCTACTCAACAACTATGGCAAAGTTTTTCCAGTTGCCTTTTCTTTCTTTTCTTTTTCATTTCTTTTTGCTGTTGTTGGTCTATAAAAATGTTAATTTGCCCTCGAGCAAAAGAAAAGCTTTTTGTTGTGTCGTTCCATTGCGTTACCCTCTCGAAATTGACGATAACGATTATGTGCAAAGTTCCAGCCACAAAATTAAAAAATATCGAGGGGGGAGGAAAATCTTTTCTCTCGTTTCATGTTTTGGTCCTGCTGTTGCAGTTGGCACTGGCCATGTGGCACAATCAACGAAACCCAAAAATTTATTTGTCTCAATACGACAATGAAGACAGGCATCAGCATCAGCAGCTGCTGGACCTGCCCCTTTGTGTTTGTGTAGCTTCTTTTGCAAAAAAGGAAATTGCAAGGCATAAAGTTCTTTTCATTTATTTTTCTTTGGTTAATATTTTGTTAATACCCTTGCCAACGAGTAAAGCAATTCTCAGCATCAGTTAGTAACAACTTCTAGAATAGAAAAACGTCTTTTCCTACATCTATTTAAACATCAATTCCAAAACTTAAAAAAGAGGGCTTTAATTTTCCAATAGTCAACACTTTTCAACATTAATTAATGCTTAATTTTACCAATATCGAAAAAACGTTTTCTTTCAAAAAAAATTCATATAATTGCTTAAAAAAACTATTTAAAATATGGCTTTACAAAATTTTTAAGCCCTCCATTAAAATAAATTTACCATGTATTAAGTTTTCAATTCTTTGCATTAAAAATTACTTTTTATTGATGTCTTAAGTCTAAAATGTCCACATTTTTATTATCTTCACATATTTGGAACCCTGTAAAATCAATTTTTTATATTTTTTAAATCTTGCATTAACATAGGCTGCATTAAGGTTGCTGGGACGAGGTTAATATGACTCAGAAGATTATTTCATAGATGAACAGGTTCTATCTTAAGCAGACTTTCAAAGTGCCTTACCATAACTTCAGAGCATAAACCAGTTGAGAATTTCAAGCTTTTTGCTTTTGAGAATTTTGGTCTGCTTGACGTGCGACTTCTTGTTAGGGCATAATCCAATTCGTAGTCTCTTGAATTTATTAGAATTTTTCTAGCAATTTGCCAGGCGTTTTGGCATTTAGCTTTTTTTTTTATTTTTTAATTTTGGTTGCTGTTGATGGCTGCGTTTTATGATGTCATTTGCCTGCTCTGCTGGACGACTTCTTCGTCTTTTTATTTTCTTCGTTTCAGTTGTTTGTTTTGTTTTTTTCTTCTTTTTTTTTGTTGAAAATTCATTTATCCTTTTGTAAGGAAAGCTGCTTGTACTGCTGCTGTAATGGCCATAAAAGTTGAGTTGAATTGAGTTCTTCTTCTTATTTTTTGTTTCGGTGTCATAAATTGAGCTCAATAAAATTCCCTTTTGAGACTGCATTTATTTATTTGGAGGGGTTGCATTAACATTAACAGGAACGAACGAACAATAGACTGAACGAAACGGCGTAAAGATGAATGGTTTTGGCTCTAGATCATTTTCCCATGGCAAGAAAGAAAATGCATTTTCATGTAATCAAACCAGGCAAATGACTTAAACAAATTAGAAAGAGAGAGAGAGAGAGAAAGAGAGAGAGAGCGCAAGGAAAGGAATTCAAGCGTAAAGCCGAAAATCAAACATTTTTCTACCTTTTTTTTGTGTTGTGGTGTTTGGTGTTCGTTAAAGGTGTAAAAAATTAAAACAAACTCTTTGGTTTCGATTTTTGTAGGATGCAGTTGAATGGTTGCAAGTGGCAAGAAGATATTGCTACTGCTGCTGCTTTCATTTCTTGGATTTGTGTGTGTATGTGGTTGTATCTTAAAAGCGTGATGGCTTTCGAGTTGCCTTTGATCTTTGGCTATATGTATGTGTGGATGTATGTAAATTGTGGCATGAGGCAACGCTTGGACAAAGTTTTTCTTTTCTATTCCTATTCCTGCCTGTCGGCCGTTCGTTCATTCGGTTTCTCTGTGAGTCTGTCTGTCTGCCTGTTCGTCTATTTCGTCTATTTGGCAGCGCATTGAGGAAGTTGCATCAAAGACAAACACAACACGAATTTCTACACAGTTCTCTGGGACCTTGAAGTTTCTTCCTATGGACCTTGAGGCACATCCACACACACACATCAAAAGACTATAGATCAAAGTTGGTCTGGAAAAGGCAAAGAGATAAAGAGTTTGCCACACGCAGTTCCAGCAGTTGCAGTTGCATTCTCCTTGAGCAGTTTGACCCCCAAGATTACAAAAGTTAAGAATATACTTTGTCATCAAGTTGAAGTCGAAACTTTTGACTTACTTATCTGAACATACTAGATTGAATTTAAACTAAGTCAAAGAAAGTCTAAACTCAAGGGCTTAGAAACATCCAATGAAATCGCAATAGAGACAATGTCAAAATGATACAGATCTTCAAATAGTCTAGGTAGTTTTTCTACAATCTCAACTTAGTTATAGAAAAGAAAAGATTCGAAGCAAAAAGTCAAATTTCTTTTAGTGATATTTATTTTTATTTGCGATCTAATCTAAATGGACAAAAGTCAAATATTAGTGATAATAAAAGATAAATTGTACTTCAAATCATTGGATTTAATAGATATAATGTATAATTCTGCTAGCTTTAGTTAAAAGTTTATTTAAAGTATGTGAAATGACTTTTAATTATTTTTCAGCCTTGGTTCCTTAGTTTTTGTGGTTTTCTAGATCAGTAGACAGAAAGAATTGACTTGTCCTGTTCTAACATCTCGGAAAAACCTTCTCAACCTTTTAGAATTTCTCAAATATTTCAACCTTTACGCACAGGTGCTTCAATTTCTAAGATTGCAAAATTAATATGTTATATTTCAATTGCAGGAATAATTCCTTTTATTCACAGAGTTCTCTTTCTGGCAGATAATGGCCACTTATATAGTCTTTAGTCATACATTTCTTCTAAGCCTGGGCTTGGCTTTCTTTCTCATACTTTTCTTCTGGCACTCTTTTTACCCTGTCGGCGAAACTTAAAGAGAGAGTGAGTGGAGGAGAAAGGGGCGCGGAGGGTGAACAGGTGAGGTTGGGCTTTGATGTTGTGAAGGCTGCGACCGCCCAACCTGCCGCCTGTTGCTATTGCGGTGGCTGTTGACATAATTGGAGTTTTTGGATGGTTGGTTGACTTGGCGATGGGTTCCGTTCCATTCCGTTGGTGGTTCAGTTGGCTGGTTGGTTTGGTTGGTGGGCCATGTTCATGTTGTCACGGCTCGACACTCACTTTGCGGTACTTTAAGAGGCCCGGCACATAATTTGCGCAAATTAGCGACAACCAGAAGAGTCAAGCGGCAAACGGCATGCCGCTTGAGCTTCAGCTTCAGTTTTGAGCTTCAAGTTGGGGTCTTTAAGCCTAATTGATGTGATGCTCTCTCAGGCCTTTTTACCTTTTCTAATGGTTTAGTAAGTATTTGCTTTCATCTCTCTTTGCCTCCTCTTTGCTGGTGCTTGAAAGGTGTGACCAAGATGATGATGATGATGCTAGAGATAATAATGACGGTGATGATGCACTTGTTTGTCAAGTTATACCCCTCACACACTCTCTCTCTCTCTCTACACGAGGTGTTAACTCTTTAAGGGCATTGGGCGTGACTATTGGTCGTCTTATCGAAAAGATCGATATAAATTGCCAATTTGACCCTGAAAAGCCAGACAAAAGGCGGCGACATTCAAAAGACATTTCTACAACCAGAATCAGTTATGGAAATGAGCAACAGAAGAAGAAGAGAAGATACCGCCGCAGTTACCCCAAAATGCTTGGCATTTTAATTCAATTTGTGGTGCTTGTAATTCTTGGCAAGGGATTTATTTATGGGACAAAACATTCGAGCATGCAGCAAGTTTCGAAACAACAAAGCAAGCAATTGATTCAATCATCAAACCACATGAAAAGTGGACGGTAAAAGTAATGTTCGTTTTCAAATTTGGTTAAGAAACTCAGGGGTTAAATAACTTGAAATGCATTTCAGACTTTTAAAAGACTTTGGCTAATTTGGATGTCAATTTTATATTTTCCAGATTGAGAAATTTACTGATTAATTTCCAAAAACTAAAAATGCTGAACATTTGATACCTTAAAATATAAAAAAAAAACTTGTTCATTTGATTAAATCTATAATTGTTCATTTACTTTCTTTTTTGCATTGAGTTTTAGTTTTTAGTTCAGCTTTTGCATTAGTTTTTTTTTTTAAATTTCATTGGCAATATTTGTGTGCCAACTTTTAAATACAATGGAAAGATTTTAACGTTTCTCTTCCATTTTTACAATTTAAGTTATTTAAGTGATTAGAATTGTTTGTCTCCATTTTGACAGATTCTTTTTTAAAGCATAACATAGCCACTCGACTTTTATTTCCATGACCTCTTCTAAGTTGATCATTTCCACCACAAATACATATATCCACTTGACAGAGCGTTGGGTGATCTCTAAAGACAGACCAGACGGACGGACAGGCAGACAGACAGCCCCATGAGTCTTGCCCCCCATTTGGTTGGATCTTTCGTTTTCTCATCGCGAAATTCAAGAGCAAGAATGATGGACCTTGGAGGCCTGCAGCATCAGTCTTCCATCCAGCTCTCTGCCCTCCTTCCATGGAACTGGGGGAACGGATCCACCGCTGATTGACAAATGCAGTCAGCGAGAAGTGAAGCGCCTGCGTCCCCTCCTCTTTTTTTTCTCTCTCTCTTTCTCTGTCTCTGCTGCTGTCTTGGGAGTAAACGGCAGGCGCATTGCGTTGTGTTGATGGATGGGACATGAACGTGGGTCGGACCGAATGACTGACTGACGATTCACGCCCCAAATTAAATGAAATTAACACGCGTTTAATGTCAAACAAGAGACTCTAACTCACCTGCCACTATCCGTCCGCCCTGTTTACCCCCTTGGCTGTTGTTGTTGTTGATAGTGCTCCTGCTTTGATTTTCCCCCAGCCAATTTCCTCTGCCTGTTTACTTAATGACGTTTATATGTCTTCTCCTTCTCTCTGGCTCTCATTCGCTTGCTCGCTGTCTCTTTCTCTGTCATTTGTCGGTATTTCTTATACGCGGCTGTCATAAAACAATTTGATTAAAGCGAATACGCCGACCAAAAAGTATAACAGGAAAAAAAAGAAGAAACTATCAGCTGGAACTGAAAATGGCTTTGGCTCTCTGTTTTCCAATTAAAAATGCAGTCCTATCCTGTGCCTCAAGCAATGCCAGGCAAAACGTTTATTTTCGGAAATCGAAAAATATATCGAGGGGAATCTCTCTCCCGATGTAGAGTCATCCAGAGCTGCGTACCACAACTGAAAAAGTGAGAGTGAGAGCCCACAGCAAGCAGTGCACAAAAATGTGGGAAATGAATTTGAATAGTAACACGATTACAACGAATATGGTATCTACACTAAACAACTAAAGTGTCGCAACTTAAATGAAAGAATATTTTTATTTACTTAAATATCAAATTTTTGATGATGACAAATATCTTTAAAAACACTGTGATTTTATATTTTTTTTAAATAAGTGAAATAACATTCCCTCTTTAAGATTTAAAGCCAACAACTTTAAAAAAAAACTTTGGTAAGATCAAAAAAATAAATATATGAAGGGATTATATTCGTTTCAAAGAATTATGAATACGATCGGATAATGATTTCCTTTAAAAACAAAATCTTTAATTAATAGAATTCAAGTTTATAATCGATTTGAATTTTTTTGATCCAAATACAAAATAAGGAAAAGATTTGCTGATGCACCATACTTTATTATTATGGGAAATTACTTTTTGCTTGTTCTGAAAAACATTTCGAAATGTCTTCTCACTTTGCACATATATCCTTAACTAACTACAGGGTATAAATATTCCATTTAAGAAGTGAGTACAAAAAAAGAGAAACCCGAAAGAACAAAAAAAAAAAAACACAAAAGAAGAAAAGAGAAAAAAGTAAAAGTGGCGGCAACGGCGGCACAAATTCTTTGTAATTAGTATTAAAATGTTTTCCGCTACATTTTCACTTGATTTTCCTCTCTGCCAGCTAGCTATCTGGCAATCGTCGTCGAAGGGAAGACCAGGCGAAGGCCTTCTCCTTTCTGCTCAGTCCGCCAGTCAGCAGTCAGCCAATTCAGTTCACTACAGTTCAGTTAGTCGTCAGTCAATTTGTCTATGTGCCCCGAGGGCGCTTTATTCTCTGGCTCCGATGCCGTTCCTGCTGCTGCTGCTGCTGCTGGTTCTGATGCTTCGCGCATGATTGAAGGCAACATGTGTTTCGGAAATTATGCAAAATTGCCTTCTGACTGCTTTTTGCTGCTCATGCTGGCCCACAGGCAGAGATGAGGAGATGCCTCACAGGGGTGGTGGCGGGTGAGGTAGGCGAAAAGGGGGTAAAGAGAGAGTGTATGAGTGTGTGCGGCATGCCAATGAATGCGACTGCAGTTTTCTTGCTTTCCGTTCTGTTTGTCAAGCCATCGACTTTTAGCTATTTTGCATTTGCTCATTATCATAGTTCATTTCATAAACAATTAATAATGCTTAAGCGCATCTTTGGCGTTGACAAGCGAACAGCCTTCCCTCTCTATCTTCTTCTCCTCCTCTTCATGTCTTTTCCACCCAATGTCTGTCATGGACTGCGGCGTGTGGCCAATATAAATGGGATTGCATTTTTGGTTGCCTCGTCTATTTGGTCCGATTTTGGCCATTTGTTTGGCTTAAAATTGTTCACAACGAACGAAAAATAGAAACGGAAGTTGTTAACAGAAATTCATGTTCATTTTTTCCTCTTTTTGTATCTGCATGTGAGCAACATGTGTGTCAAGATAGCTTATCAGGATATACATATACTTTATAAATAGATTTGGCTAAACGCAAATGGAAATTCTTCGAACTTTCGCTAAGACATCGTCCATTATCGGTTAACAAGTGACCCTTTTCTTGTGCATAAATTTTCACCGAAGAGTAACTCTTTGTATTATCACCTGACTGCGAGTGTCTCTTCCATTCACATAGCTTTGACCGTAAAAAATGATGATAAACGACCTTTGTTAATTTCCTTTACGTGTCCATGCTTAAATTCTGTAAACTAGGTCCTAGAAAACAGGAGGAATTATTGCACATTGGAAAGTGTGGTTAATGTGAATGGCCTAAGATAAATTAGCATGAATGAAAAAAAAAAAATGGTTAAATATTTTCCAAGTAATTGACCAAAGTAAATTGGTTTTAGGGTAAAACGTAATTACAATTTTAGTTTTATTCCTAAAGCATATTTTCCAATCAAGTTTTTTTCCTCAAACCTAAACCTAAGGCTGTGAAATCTAAAATTTATTTAAAAATATTGTTAGACATTATCATATCTCATTCTTGATAGGTTTGTTATGCACGCAAAGAAGTTTGTAGTTGAATTTGTTAAGTTTCGATTTGTTAATCAATTATTCCCTTTATATATGTATTTTCTGATTAAAATGGATAGTTCTGGATGGAAAGTTCTGGACACGGCTAAACATCACTAATGTATGCATTCGATATAATTCAATATCTCTTTGTTATTTGAAAATAGCTACTCGAAGTCACTAGAATAAGAATAGGCAAAATATTATTGTCTGGACAATTCCAACATCTTGCTGTATAAAAATATGAATTTATTTTCATAATTTTGTGGTGTCACGTAATTTGCTGCATGTCTTTCAGACAAATATCAAACATAAATTCGATAACTTTTCGAGTTTTTCGATTTATCTCTCAATAGAGTTGTTGAATGCAGCTAAATTGGATTAAAACTGTAAAGGGAAATGAAAATATGAATTTTCTTTTTATGAATTTCAAATTGCTCTATTTACTTTCTGCACGGTATGCCCAAAAAAGTATTTGGACCTCTTCGTAATTTCACAAGAAAACACACGTTTAGGGTTTTTTTTTAAGTGACCAATGAACTTAAGGAAGTAGTAAGTATTAATTGAAATCTTGGCTCTCATTTTTTAAAGCAGCTATAACTTTTAACCTTCAGTGATTTGAAATATAATCAAATATATGTATTCTCATGCTCAAGGCAACTTCATATGTATTGCCGTAACTAATTGGTCAATAATTTGATTTGTAAACCCAACGGCGAAAACAAAAAACAATCAGTCCGCTCGGTCCTGCACAGGTGAGGAGATTGTAGATGGCAAGAGCCGGTAGCAACATGGATTTATAGTATTTTATCACCTCATAACAGCAACAGCAACAGCAACAACAGCAACACGAACTGATTGAATGCCTATTTGGCAGCATTTGATTTGTTTAGAGAATAAAGCAGAAGAGGCAAGCGCAATTGTGTTTTTTTTTTTTTTTTTTTTTGGGATGTTTTTGTTGCTGCTTGGTGTTGCTGGTGTTGGTTTTGTTGCCATGCCTCAATAGATACTTGAATGTATTCAATGGCGCCAACTTGGCCTCGTTTATAGAAAGGGGCGGGATTCTAATTTCTTTTTTTTTTTTTTTTTTGCTTAATTAGCACTTGAAGAACTAGAGAGAATTATAAGAGAAGCGCTTCCCCTTTCTCCTATTCGCAATCTCTCTCACTGAGAGTCGCTAAGCTGGACCCAACGAGGGTTGCTTGTAAAAATCTTATGTGTTAAACGTGACTCTCCATTAATACATCATTTTCTATGCCCTTGGTCAGAGTGGAAGCGTCAGAGCGTCAGAGAGTCAGAGTCTGCATGCGATATCGGATATCATCATGGGGTGTAATAAAAACGCATTTTATGCCTAACGCACTTTTTATGGCAAACCAAATAAAAATAAGAATGAGAATGAAAATGTTAAGCTTTAATGTTGATTGCTTTTTCGTCAAGTTCTTATTTTTATGTGACTCGGAGAAAGAGAGAGAGAGAGAGAGAGAAAAAAATTAATCATTAATAGTCCCAGCTTAGGCCAAAAGCAAAAGCTGATGCTTTCTTTTCGGTTGCCTTGTAAAATTAATTTAAATGGAATTTTCTTTATGACATTTCCTTTCCCCATCAACAACAGCGAAAACAAATCCTAATAAATTAAATTACATGAACATTTTTGTTATTGTTGTTGTTGTTGTTGTTCTCTTCTACCTGAACAAAACAACATGAAGGAAAATCTTCATCTCTACGCGAAGGGAGAAGAGCAAATGAAGGGAAACTGTATGTGTATGTTGTATGTAGCCTGGCAAAGAAATGCAGACAAATTGCTGGAATGCCGTTGAAGCATAACACAAAAACCACATCTAATATTAGCTGAAAAATAGTTTGGCAATCAGCGTGCAACAGCAGCAGCAACAGCAACAACATCATCAACAATAGCAGCAACCAAAAGCGGAAGCAATGCGAATGAAAAGCAAATGATTGTGTGGAAGAAGTTCTAACTAATAGTGGATAATTTAAAGTTGATAAATTATGAAATTAAGTAGCAGAGAAATGGAAAATGAAATAACTGCATTTCATTACACTGAAAAAGTGTATTTTTAGTTAGACAAATCTTTGGCAACATTCCCCTTAAATATTTAGACGGAAAGATTTGATAGCTCTTTAGATTGTTACAGACGATGATTATCAAATAATTCTCAATCAGTTTTAGACTATTAGTTTTTACTTCGTGTGTTGCTAGTGAAGAAAAAGAAGGAGAAGTGGCTCTCGTGTCATTATAGCTGCAAATAATGCTCATGTTGCTAAGGGAAATTTTCACTCGTGTCTGCAAATTTGTTGCTGATGTGTCAAATATGGACAACCGCGTTGTGTTAACCACTCTAAAGACCGTGAAAAACGTTAACTAATAGCAATAAATATCTAATGTTGCAGCAATTGCATTAACAACTACTTACAAAATTAACTAAAAATTCCGAAAATTGTTAACTTTAATTCATTGCTCTTGTCATAAATCTTGAACATAATGTTGCTGACGATTAAAATGAAAAATTCAAACTTCTATTTACTCTAATTTTTCAAGTAAAGAACTCAATTGCAAACAAACAAAACTAAATTAATGAACAGCAACATCACCAACAACAACAACAAAAGCTAAAGAGTTAATGATAGATAATTTAAAAAATGCATAAACAATCATCAATAGAAGAGAAAAAAAAATAACAGAAACATGTCAATGTTGCTGCTGCTGTTAATGATGAGGCAATGAGATTGCTGCTGCTGCTGCTGCCATTGGGACAACTGGCAATTGCCATACAATTTTTATGCCACACAATGAAGCTGTCAAATGCATAAAAAAAAGAAGAAGACGAAGACCACGAAAGACTAGGAGACAGAGGGGGCGGAAAAGAATAGAATATAAAAGGGAGGGGAAATGTGGAGGAGACTAAAGCGATAAGCAGAACTGTGGCTGATGACACAAGCAGCGGGTGGGCAGCAGCAGTAGCAGCAGCAACAGCTGCAATCATGCCAGGTGGGCGTACTTGTAGGCGTGGCAAAGGTAATGGCTTAAACTGCAGTGAGGCAAATGTATAAAAATTGCTTGCCAGCAGCAGCAGCAACATTATTCTCGTAACGGTAGCAACATGGGGGCAGCAAAAGGAAGCAGCCCAAAAGGTGTGAAGTGTGGCCAAACGTAAAAGTAAATTCTTTCAGAGTGTGTGTGTGTGTGTGTGTGTGTGTGAATGAGAATGAGGGTTGCAGGCGAAATGTGTCGTAAAGATTTTTATTGCATTTTTATGGCGCACACGCAGCAGAAGCAGCAGCAGCAACGGCAACAGCAGCAACATCTAGTGCTACGCTAGCAACTTATACAGCAGCAGCCCCAGCCTGCTTAATGATAAACTTTAACGTTGCGTCTTTTGCATATTTTCTCTCTGATTTCAAATTTTTCTTAGTTTTTGTTTTCAGTTTTCAATTTTTCCCCGCACACACACAAAGAAACATGCACACACATTTTAAGTAAATAAAAACACAACAACCGCAGCAACATTCTTCAAAAATAAAGTATTTAAACAACCCTCGCTAGAAGACGATGCCAAACCGCCTGACTGTGTGTGGGCTTAAAAATTGATTGCCGGTTGGTTGCTACTGCGCAGTATACGCTTGTCTTGTTGCTGTTCTTGTTCTTGCTGCTGCTGCTGATGTGTTTTAATCAGCAACTTTTATTAAAAAAAAAAAAGAATGGAAAAAATCCCCAAAAACCAAAACAAAAAGCAAAGAAGACGACGTCATTTTATTGTCTACTTACTGCACAAATTTTATGAGTCAAACCATAAAAATGCCTTTTACCGTTATTCTCTTGGGGCACATTTGTTGTCGCCGTTTCTGCTGCTGCCGCTGCTGCTGCTCTTGCTGATGATGAGGGGGAGAGAAGTTTTGCTTGATGCCAAAATTGATGACCATAATCTTCAACACACAACGCACAGGGCAACAAGGATGCGCTTTTTATGATGAAGCGACGTTGCCGTTGCAGGCCAAAAACAACCACCGAGCACCGAAGCCACCCAAAATAAACCACCCACTCTTGTGCCTGTGCCTCCCCCACCGTGCCACACTCCACACTGCTGCAACAACATTATTCATTTGTATGCGAGACGGTGGAGGGGGTCGAGTAAAGCGGAAGCATATTTTATGTTTTAACGCTGTCGAAATTGGGCAACAGCAGCAACAACAATAACAACTCATACATCAGCATTTAGCCTCCTTTCCTTCCCCCTATCATTGTATTTGTCTCTTCCCCACTCCCCACCCTCCTGCATTCCCCCTCTAGCACAATGTGTTTGCGGTTTTACGCTTGCAATTCTTTTTGGCCTGTCAGCAATTGTTGTTGCTGCTTGCAATTTAGCAGCTTAAGCGCATATTTACAACGCATTTTTGAAAACTGAGTGAATGTGTGTGTGTGTGTGTCACCCCGCCCCTACCCATCTTTTCTCACACCATCTTCGTCATAAAAAAATAAGCTGGCAGGTGCTGCACAAGGAAGAGACAAAAAGGTGAAAGAGCCAAGCAGATGAAACAGTCTCCATTTAAGCCGCTGAGCTTAACAAATGGCATCAAATGAAATATTTCACAAAATGAGTTCAAAATGAAAAACATTTCATTGAAATCTTAAAACAAATTTCACTTCTCTATTGCTGCAAAAGAATTTTGCATTTCCAACAGATATATATGTAGTTTTATTATGGTTTAAAATTGTTAAGAAAATTATCAAAGAATTTTCTATATTTTAGATTATTAAAACCTAAAAAGGAAAAACTTTCGAAAAATGAACAAATATTGTATCAAATCTACCGATACAAATTTATATAGTTTGGCTCATGTATAAGAATTATATATTTTAGTTCACTCTAACAAGTGATCTGACCGATTTTTGTAGAACTAACTTCGCCAGTATTATGGTTTGATTTGAAATCAATTTTAGATATTTAGAATTTTGATGGGAAATTTAGGAAAAAGCGATTCAAACTTAGTAATTGAACCTACTCAGAAAGTTGTACTTATTGATTCCATCAGTATTTTTTAGTTTTTTAATCTAGAATGAAATTTTGATCATTTCTTAAAGACTTGGGATAAAAATAAGTACAACATATTCTAAATTAGGAATTAGGTTCGACATTATCTGGCTCAAGAACAATAATTTTTAAAGCTTAGGTACACACATGTGAAATTTTAGCTACACTCATTTGAAGTGTGTGCAAAAAAGTATTCATTGTAATAATAAAATAGACAAATGGTTCACAGGGCTTTTGTATTGAGATCAAATGCTTGACCTTCTCTCAATCACCTGATTGATCATATAGACATATGTCTATTTATCAGTTTATCTGCTCATATACTTACATCTTAACATTCTTCACCCACAAGGAGAAAACTGAATAAAGGAGAGAAAAATCGACTAATCAGGTCTTCAATTACAGCTTAAAGCTGCATGTAAGTTGCCATGTAAGCCAACTATTGTTATCGCTGGCAAAGCGCATTAAGCCCCCACACTTTGCCTTACCTGAGCAGACCTCACCTTGCCCCTTACCCCTTTTTGTTATGACCATTTCAAGTTTGGGTAATGTACGTTGCCTTAATCATTCGAAACAAAGCTCAAAGAGATGGCGCAAGAGAGAGGGAAAGAGTGACGGAGGAGGGGAGGAAAAGTTAATCCGTTTGACAAAACGTTTACATCACACAAAATGGCCAAATGGACAATTATCTAACGTAGAGAGACTAAATCAAAAAGGGGAACATAAAGAGACAGAGAGAGAGAGACTTAAAATGCACTTTAATTTCATAAAATTTCTGTAGCCTCGAGATACATTTGTATCTTTTACATACAAAGTAAATTGAAAGCTATTAAAATGGCCACAGAAGCAAAATAAACTGTTTTTTATTTTGTTGTTCTTGCTGGTGCCGCTGCTTCTGTTGCTGCTGGTTTAGGCCAAACAACAAATTGATGTGTGCCAGCAAACATGGCCTCAAGTGCGAGTGGGAGAGGTATAACTCTATAAAAGAAAAGTGTTGATGGATATTTTCCTCGTGCAATGATGACGAGTCATTGAAGTTGTTCCTGCTGCTGATGTTTTGCCTTTTGAGTGCTTGTTTCTGTCTCTTTCTCTCTCTCCTTTCTCTCTTTCTTTCTGTGCATTTGTACAGATTCATCAAATTTTCAGAAACGTAAAATATTCAAAAACACTCACACACTCAGAGACATACACAAATATACTGAAAATCCCTTTGTGTGTGTTGTTGCGGCGAAAGCATTTTATGGACTTTACAGTTTTTAGAGTTTAAGTTTTAGAGTTTTGCCCCAAAGAGCATAACTAATGTGCCGCAAAGAGACTTGCTGCCAGGCAAATACACTGTAAGAAAAAAAATACTTGAAAATAAACCAAAGCAAATTATCAATTGTTAGAAGACGAGATAAACATAAATATGTAAAAGAGTCTTAGGAGTTGTAGTTGTAGGAAACCTTTTCACAACTTTTTCTTATGATTAAAGGATATGTCGATTCGGGATTGAAAGATCCTCTAATGATAGAGTTGATAAAACCTTCATTGCAATAACGATTTAATTGAAATTTTGACAATCTTCGCATCAAAAGTTCTTCAAAAACTTATTGATATCAGATCGGACAAAAATTTTCAAAATTTTTTTAAATTAAGATACATTTTCTACTGTTAATTTCACTGAAGTTCTTGCAACCTTTTTATGTTTGTAAATAGTTGCCTTTTAGATTTACTTATCTCTAAATGTCTGTTCAAGATATATAACTAAATATATTTAAATGCATCTTTTAAATATATAAACTTAGAAACTACGTAGATGATTAAAAAGTAGTAGCAAAGAGATTTATGCCTCAATTTTTTACAGTTTACGAAATGAATTGAATTTCCTTTCATATACTATTTTCTTTGAGTATAGAAGTCAAAGTCAAAATAGAAATTGAAACAGAAATACATACTTTCTTGGGCAGAAGGCAAACAAAAACAATAACAACAACACAGACATAAAATCTTAGTGGTTCAGATTTTAGTTTTGTGTTTTTAAGGAGATGCATAAGTGCATATTGACCTGCTGTATGCAGCTACCAGGCATTTTGTATGGTCTCCTTTTTTACAATTTTTCGTTTTATTGCCAAAAACCATAAATGCTATGGCCTCCCCTCGATTTATAAATAAAACGAAGTCATGATCCTCATCATCGTGGTGATTATCGTCAGCGGCAGATCCATTAGCCGGGCTTCATTTCTCCTACACTGGGTGGCAAATTTGTTTATTTGCTTTTGTCGTAGCTGTCACATATTTTAACACCATGGCAAATAAGACAGAAGAAAAGAAGAGTGGGAAGTGAAAAGGCTGCCCGAAGCAATATCAAATCGATTCATTTGCAAAATCAAAAGATCAATTAAAACTGCAAGCGATGCATTTATGAAAATTGAAACCCATAATGAGGAAAACACCAGCAGAAAAAAGAAATTGCAGGAAGCTGGCGCAACGATTCGCATCGAATAATTTAATTGATGGATCCCGAACCCGACAACCACACAGAGGAACCAAAGAACGGGGCCAATGAGGCGTGCCTATATAGAGTCGATTCCTCTACGGGCAATTTACTGCCTTAGTTTTAGGCAATTAAAATTAAAAGTTCTGAAAACTGTTTTCGTTATGCCCGAAAGCAAACTCTTCGTAAACAAATGGCAATTCCAAAAAAAAGAAAAGAAAAGGAATCAACTTTTTAAATATTTATTAAGAGCAGATGCAAAACAATGCGGCATATTACATTTTAGATAACAAAATATTTTAGATGATTTTCTATAGTTACGTATGAGAAGTGAGAGCGAATTTTTAGAGTTTCTAATTTGTCTTAATCTTATTAAATTTAGTTGAGATGAGAAAACAGGAAATGTTTTTTATACTTTCTTGGAAGAAATGGACAAGAATGAGGATTGTTATAATCCTAGAAACATAAACTTTATTTCATAGATTCCCAAAATTATCCCTTTAGCCGGTTTTACCCTTCTAAAGTTAACGGCTTTAAATATTATTAAATAATATATATGTATATGAAAGTTTGAGAGGTGATATTTGCATTAAACTACTCGTGGCTTTTGGCGTATGCCAACTCAAAATGAACTTTTCAAAGTTGTAGGCTATGTTTTCTTTTTTCGCTTCATTGGGTTGTAATTCCCAACTAGTTTCAGTGTTGAAGTAAGAGTGTGTTAGAAGAGAATTCTAAATTTAAAATTCTAGGTTGATAGTTCTGGAAAATTATCTCGAATCTGCTTAATGAAAATACCAGAAGCCTTAAAATTTCTTAATATAAATTTGTAGTCCTTATGATAATATTTAAAATCAAATTCTAGGTTTTCTTATTAAAAATCAATCAAATGAATGGTTCTTAATTTGTTGTTTACAATGTTGTTTTACAATTTTTAATATATTCAATTAAATTGCTAGTCAATTGCATAACAAAATGTATCTAAAAATATAAATAAGATAAATAAGTTCTGCATTAATTTCTTAATTGACTGAAACATTTTTCCCCTCTTGACGAATCTCTGTTGAATAAATTTCCTCAAATTTCCGGCACACTTCTCGCATTCCACACATTCGATGCCTAAAGATTTATATAGATTTTCAAAACTCATTCAACAGATCGAAGGAACATGATATAATTTAATCAAAAGCAGAAAAAAAAAAAAAACACAAAAAGCCGACGCAAAAACTACGTCAAATAATGCAAATAAAACAGCGGGAGATAAATAGATAAAAATTTTAAACAAAAATCCAACTTAGTTAAACAAGTTGTAAACAAATTATCGGGACGGGGAAAAGCATTCAATTAATTAATTAATTGCGAAAATGTGGCAAATTAATTTCACATTAAACAACAACCATCAATAGCAACAACAACAACAAAACCTGAAAAATTATTAACAGAGTGGCGAAAATTTAAATCAAAATGGACAGATCAACAAGGAGAAGGGGAAAGGCAGAGCCTGAGATCTGATCATGATCGGTGTATAAGGCCCCAAGGCGGCGACGGAGACGGAAATAGGCAAAATATGCCACACTCAGTGTGTGTGTGTGTCTGTGTGTGTGGTGATCTCGTTATTCATGCGCCAATTTATGATGCACTTAAATTTTATTTTATGAGAATTTAAGATTTCCTGCATATCAAATCCAAACAGCCACAAAAAAAAAATGGCAGGGGAATTTTTTTAGGAAGTGGCAGGCGGTGAATTTTTTTTTATAAAGCCAAGTTAGATAAAGTTTGTATCTCTGTTTTCCACGAAGAAATTTCCAACATTTCGTGGAAGCAGCCACAGGTGATAACAAAGTTTCCATTTGTCGAAAACTATGGGAATCTCTTTTCAAAATCAAATAAAAGGTTTGCCTCGTTGTTGTCAGTTGTAAAATAATTAAGTTCCAACTGTAATAAATACATACATATATAGTATGTATGTATGATGTAATAACAATTTACAGTATTTTTATAGAGTTATGTAAACATTTTATGAGATAGCATTCTACAATCGAAGGGCCTGCCCTTTCAAACGTTCTCAGGTTTAGAAAATGAGAAAACTTTTTGAAACTTAAAACAGTAATTTAAAAAAAATTAGCTTAAGATCCACCTACACATTGACACTTTGAACTTTGATTTAAAAAACGAAAACCTTGGTCTTGTTAAACACCGACGAACGAATAACTCAAACTTATAAGTAACCAAAAAATACCTCCCACAACTGAAAGCTAAAATATTTAAAATTCTCTCGATGACCAAATCGCTCAGGGGTAGGGTAGGCGATCTTGTAAGTAGGAGGAGCAAAACTCTCAAAAAACTTAGTCAACTCTAAATATTCTACCATGTGCCTTTTCGCCTTAACTAAAATATGGATGTCTCTGTTCTCTTTCGTAGTTTTACAGGCTAACTTATCTTGGCATAACTTTTGTCACCTATTGCTGCTGCAACTGATATGATTTTGGCATCTTTCAAATCATTTCAAGGCGAATTTTTCATGCGTTGTTGCTGCACGAGCGAGTCTTAGGTTTCTGAAATATGGTTGGTCAGAAGGAAATACAGTAGAATCCGTTTATAACGACTCCGCTTATAACGTCCGTCCGGTTATAGCGACTAAAGTATCGACCAAACTCGTCGGTCCCTTGAGCGGAGTTATAAACGGATTCTACTATTACCAGTCAGAAACTTTCTGACAAGATCGAAACAAATAAAAACTGTTATTTATATATGCCATTTATTTAGGTTATGTGATACATTTGCTTGAAACACAATAGGGAAACCAATATCTTTATACAACTGGTTACAAAGTTGCGGAAAGGATACACTTAGCCTATTTATCTATTCAATTTATGCAGAAAACATGATTAAAGTCTAATTACTTCTATAAAGATTGGTCTATCCCAAAGTTAAGTTCATTAACATATTTATAGAAAGGTCTAGTAAAAAAGTTTTCTAAACTCGTTATTGTTACTTCAAAGAATTTGAAGTAAACTCAAAAATTTAACGACAATTTTCAGTGGCGCCATCTAGTTTTTTCTAATGAAAAAAGTGAGCCGGAAGTGCTAAGGTGGGAGTAATAGTCCTAAGGGTGAGAATAATAGTCCTAAGGGTGAGAGTATATGATTATGATTTGTTTCCTCACCATGGTTCAAGTATTTGCTTAAAACTCATATTTCTTAGTTAATTCCTTGACAAACTATATAGCTGGATTCCAATAATTTTAAGGCTTGAAAATTATTTTTTTTAAATTATTAATTAAAGAATTTTAAAACAAAAATTTGTAAAAAAAAAAAATGGCAAAGTTGGCTAAGTTTCTACCGAACATTGCCATTGAAAAGTAAACAAAATTACAGGTTCTATATCATCATCATCAAACATACGCTGTTAAGGGGAATTTTTAAAAATTCTGTTCAAAAACTATAATTTCCCCTATTTTAGAATTAGAAGAATTTAATTTTTACCAAATTCTAATGTAAATCTGAAATTTTTGATTTGGAAAAGGAACAAAACAATAAGATACTTTTTGGTGCTTTTTTTTAGAAATGAACATAAAACATAGATAGACAAAGCAAAAATAACCTTTAAATGAGTCAAATCTACGGAAATCCAACCACCTCAAAGTATGTATACTTGACTCAAAACTTTTAGGCTTAAGCAAACAAATTTAATGAATTTTTTATTTATGTAGAGAAAGGTATATATGAATATTTCGTGTAACTTCAAAATGCTCAAGAACGCAAAAGAAATTTCTTATTGTCCGATTGTTCTAGCGGCTTAACACATTTTATTTTTAAAAAGTCAAACTAAAATAACTTTTTTAAATCGATTGTCATTCAATATTTAGGAATTATTAGAATTTTAGATTAGATTATTTTATAATGGCGTAAATAACTACGAAATTCAAAAGAAAAAGAAGACAATATCGACAAGAAAAAGGAAGAAAAAGGTATACGAACAGGCATTTCGCAAAAAAGGAGTCGATGTTATATAATATCAAATTCACATTTCAATTACGATGAAATCAATATATTTGTAGGTCTCTGAACTCTGGCAAGAACAGGAAGAGACATAGATTTGCAAGCTTTGATAATTTTCTAGAATTTTGTTCCTTGTTTTTGCCAGCCTTAAATATATATTCCTCAAAGCTTATCCCTTGAAGTGGTAAGAGATATGTTGGTTGGTTTCTATTTATTTATTTTCATTTTAATGACTAAATTACCTATTCTTAAAATGTAAAATATATGTAATTTTAATAAAGCAACTTCCAAGTTGTACATTTTTTATAAAGATTTGAAATTACTTTCTAAAATCTTTAAAATTGCATCACAAAAACATATTTATCTTTTATAACCCAATATTAATTCATCTTGAGGGCGCAAAATTTAAACAAAATGTGTGTAAAAACTTTTCAATTATGCCTAATATTCTTCCTAAATTTTTGTATATTTTTAGCGAACACTTTATATCGGAGCACACAGTTATGGCCGTGTTTACATCCCAGGGTCATGTGGGTGGACCCTGTCGGTACATGCCTGCCACGCGACGGCAGAACCATCAATGCCGCAAGGAGACGGGTCTGCCGAGCACCCTGAGTGAGGCTCGTCGCCTGGCCACGCTTCATTGTGAGGATCAGTTTCGCTATGATCGTTGGAATTGCTCGATCGAGATACGCGGCAAACGGAATATATTCAAGAAACTTTACAAGGAAACGGCCTTTGTTCATGCATTAACTGCAGCCGCCATGACCCATTCCATTGCCCGGGCCTGCGCCGAGGGACGTATGACCAAGTGTGGCTGTGGGCCACGTAAACAGAATCGTGCCGATCAGGATTTCCAGTGGGGCGGATGCAATGATAATTTGAAACATGGCAAACGGGTGACACGCAGCTTTTTGGACTTACGCGGCGGCGATGGAGACGAAGTCAGCGAGATATTGCGACATGACTCTGAGGTAGGTTGAGAAATTACTTTTATAGTAAATTTCGAAAGAAATTTAAATAGAATTTTTGTTCTGGCGCTTTGTGTTTGTAGGTTGGCATTGAGGCCGTCTCCGCGATGATGAAGGACAAGTGCAAGTGCCATGGCGTTTCTGGGTCCTGTTCGATGAAGACCTGCTGGAAGAAAATGGCCGATTTCAATGCCACGGCCACATTGCTGAGGCAGAAATACAACCAGGCCATACGAAAGGCTCCCAATCAAAGGACTATGAGGCAAGCGCCATCAAGTCGCATGAAAAAGGCCAAACAGCGACGCAAGAAAGTGAGTCAATCATGGGAGATGGTAAATTTCATTCTCGACTTTACTCCCAAAATATAAACATTTTAATTAATAATCTTTATCCCTTTCTCTCTCAATTGCAGCCACAACAATCACAGTACACGACACTGTATTACTTAGAGACATCGCCCACTTATTGCTCGGTCACCAAGGATCGCCAGTGTCTGCATCCAGATAATTGCTCGTATTTGTGTTGTGGGCGTGGCTATACCACACAGGTATTCAAGCAGGTGGAGAAATGTCGCTGTCGTTTCAATAATGGACGATGTTGCCATTTAATCTGTGACTATTGTCAACGCTATGAGGATAAATACTTTTGTAAATAGATGGCTCTGTCTCACTCGCTCTCTCCTTCTCTCTCTCCCTTTCTCAATCTCTCTCTGTCCGTCTCCATCTAAATCTATCTCACTCTTCTACATCTACTATCTATCCGTCACTTTCTCTGTCTATCATCCATATAGGAAAAACTCCATTTCTTTAAGCTCGACAAGAAAATGAAAAATGCAAAAACGAAAAACAAAAAGAAAAAAAGTATATAAGAAAAAAATGTCATACATGTAAAGTTTTTTTCAATTATTGCTTGTATTTTTTCCATTCCTAAAACATAAACAAAATATTTAAAAAATAATAGCAACACACTCACACACATATACACACACAAACATATACAAACAAAATTCTATACTATATAGTAAAACTTAGCCCAGAACAACAAGAAAAACAAAAAACACAAAAAACAAAACCAATAAGAAGAAAGAACAAAAAATCTCACAAAAAAATGGCAAAATCTTCAATTTAGCAAAAAAACAAAAAAAAAATACAAAAAAAAAACAAAAACCAAACATAAAATACAACAACAAACCAGAAGCTAACCACCACAACAACACAACAAGAAAAACAACAAAACAAAAATTATGAAAAAAAAACAAAAAAAAAACATTTTAATAAGTATTTAAACATAAAAACAAACCAAAAAAAAGAACAAAAAAACAACAAAAACACATAAAATGAAATGAAATAAAAAGTTTCAAATAAACACAAAAAAAAATTTATTAATATTGTTTATTTCTTTGCAAATCTTATAGCTTTTATCGATTAGAGCTCGAAAAAAGTATAGAACTATTTTAGGTGATTTTAAACAATCAGTAATAAAATAAATATGTTAATATTTTTCAAGGTAAACTATAAAAAATAGTTTCGTCCTTTTACGTGGATTATTAAGCCTATGATTTAGAACTCAAAACTTATAGAAGCTTTTGCTCAAGTCTTTAGTTCTTTAAAAATATAAAATTATTATTTATCGGATGAACATGAACATTTATATATGTATGTATATGACATCGAACGAAAATTTTGTTTTTATGATTAATACTAAGAGTCTAGAACAAGGAGAAAAATAATCCTTATACGAACACATTGCGTATACGTAATAATAAAGTTGCATCAGAGTATTTACGCACTTTTTCAAGTTAATGGTCTGGCCAATGCAGAATAAAGTCAAATCTAACTAGTTAGCTTACATTTATAGATGATTTCTACTTTAGTTTAACAAATTCTACTGCAAGTTATTTAGGGCCAACAAAAGACCAATACTTTGGCTATTCTATTACACGCAGCAGCTGAAATTTTTCAATGTTACATATCATATTTTACATTTACTTACGGTTAACGCGTTAACAAACAACAAAATCTAAATTACATCCTATGAAATGGAAACGAATCGCTGACCAATCGATTGTCTTTGTCTTTCAAAACAAATTGCCAGACTTTAATAGTATCAATATTTTAGCTTGATTTCTTAACTATGTGTTGACAATCTTTTTTATATCCGTAACATCGAAATTGAAGAAAAAGTTCATTACTCTTTGGTTTTTACAAGGTCATACATGTCGATATTAAAATCGTTGAAATGTTTTATTGTATGAGAAAACAGTTTTTCTTGATCAGAATGTTTGTCTCTCTTCTAGATTACAAAGTCTATAAGAGCTTCAGATGGTTTCTATATTGACTCTTGAGTCAATATAAACTAAGAATGTTATTTGATCCGATGCATGGTATACTGAAGTCGATGGAATGCTTTACTTACTACGCTTAACTGAATAAGACAAAATCTGTTCAACTGACTGAGGAATTCTAGATTGATTAAATAGCTAAAACAAATGTTAATGACTAAGCATTTGAATCTCATTAAATTCGTAACTGATTTTAAAACTATACAAACATTTTTGCGATACTAGAAGCACTTTTAAAGAGTAGTAAAATGTTGCCTACAATATAAAGTTACAATCTACCAAAGAGACATTGTCTTTTGATTTTGGCCTGCAATTTCGAATTGGACTTTATGTGTTTTTGTTTTTCATTTCATTAGCTTTAATTAGTAATGACACAAAATAAACAAAAACAACAACAGAAAAATTGGCAAAGTCTTATCATTTTTTTTACATGCAGTCCCCGCAGAGACATTGATTGAAAGTTATCAAGTGGCTTACTGATAATCAGTTAAAACCGCTTCAAACCTGTCACCACCGACGGAAGTCTGAATGAAGTCAGCTAGAAGGTTCGCCAACAGGTTTTCTGCTCTTCTGTTTGTGTTCTTATTCAGTTACTTAATTGACGACTCACGTTATACATACTCCACGCGACATTGCTTAACATGCTAACCTCCTTGATAAGGTTATAAACATTACCCAGAATGAACCACACAAAAGCTGTTTATCTCATTTCTTGGCTAGTGTCAAAGTTTGATATCCTAAAGGCACACAAAGGTGTAGACCAAAAATAAGAACTTTTTAAAGGGGTCGTTCAAGCTCAAAATGTGCTTAAGAAACTTATGCTTCTTAAAAATAAAATTCTAGATATTTCTGTTTGCACTATTTCATCGAGTTTTATAAATTACAAGAGAAAGTTCAACTACTAAGGCATTTGGCGGGTGTTAAACTATGTCTACATATAACTTTTGGGTCGTATTTATTTAAACTAATTTCCAATACCTTTTTTTTAATGAGTCAAATAGTTTAGTTATGTTATTTACATATATATTATAAGTTGCTACTAGCCCCTTAAGATATGCAATATGCTGCAGACAATGCCGGATTAAGCCCGCGCTGTATCTACAGCAATGGGAAAACAAATATAGTAAAATTCGGGGTGATTTTGCAATTAAAATATCTGTTTCCAAAGATATGTAATTATTTTTATAGAAAATGTAACATTCTTTTTGAGTTTATCCGCTTTTTTTTTTGTTTTTAAGTCATGATTTTTGCAAAAATTGGCCAAAAATTTTGTTCAAGATTGCAGATTGAAAGTTATTAATGTAACTTGATAATAAGGACATGAATTATGAATTATATAAATTAAGGCTTATTGGAATACATTGGTGTTCTTTGTTATTTTTGTCCTGCCTAAAAAACTAACTTGATATTTAGTGTGATTTACATTCCAATTCAATTTGAAAGCGAAAACATTAAAATATGATAACATTTACAAAAATTGGTTAAAATTTGTCCGTTGTCTGCAAAGTTATAAGTTTCTAAGAATTTTCAAAAGTTCCTAAATTACATTTTTGTCAATGAACATTGAATCAACTTTTCAGTGATAGCATATCACTAAAATGTATTGTGTATATTTTTTTTAAATATTAAATTTTAAGACTTGTTCATCGACACACAAAAAGTAATGGCAACTTAGGATTTGTAAAAAAAATTAAGTACTGCCACAAACTATGACACATCAAACATTAATCATTTAGCATATTTCTTAATATATTCCTCTACTTTATGTCTTATGTAGTTTCTAATACCGAGAATTATTAAAGTATACCTTTACATTTTGTTTTATTTTTTAATTTTCCTAATTATTTATTCTTGCCTTGGTTTACCTCTGTTTGTGGGTTGTAGGTTTTGGACATAATAACTTGTGACTCATTTAATCTTAGTAGGCAGAGATCTTGCAACATCATAAACCCCCCTTGAAATCAACTAACAACCACGCCCATGTATTTGGTTATCTTCCTGAGGCATTAGTACCTTGACATTGATATTCATTGTCAACAGTGTTTGGTGAGTGGGTTTCATGTTACAACTTCAAATGTTTCTTGTTGAGCCTGTTTTTTTTTTTCTTTTTTTTTGGGTCTTGTGTTTGAGTGGCCTGTAGGTGTGTGGGTGTTTTATATTGATGTAAAATTTTGGGTTTGATTTTGGTTTTTATTATTAAATACATACATACGTATATTTACAATAATAACATAATATTTGCCATGTAATCTTGACGGTTTCTTTTGGTAAACATCTTCTTGGGTCGTATTGATTGGAAAATGTTTGGCCTAGAGCAATATTTACAACATATTGAATTGTTCGCAAAGAGACATTTAAGTTATTTTATTTGTTTTACATGTTCAAGTTCAACCTCGCCCTGGGCCTTAAATTTTCCCACTCTCTGGCCCAACTCCTCTGGATTTCTTTTGGCCCCCACTGACAGCTGAGAATGTGACAGTTCAACAGCTAAATTTTTCATTTCCTAAGTGAGGAAAAATCATTTTAAATTCAAAGTGGCAAATGGCAAATAGCAATTCCCATTCAAGTCAAAGAAATTTATATTAAAAATTAATAAGCCTGAGAAAATGTTTACACTACAAACATGAAAATGGCAAAATCTTAGTTCTGCTAGATTTCATAGGATACAAAAGGTGACAAAAAGATATATGTGCATATTTGATCTATGTATATACAAACATACATATATGTATGTTACTTTAAATGTATGAGAATGTTTCACCCTTCTTAGCCTAAAATAACCTTTTCCGCCATAAAGTACCTATACTGAGAAAGATGACACAGAAGCAGTCAATGAATGAACTTGCGGTAGATTAAGAAATCTGAATTCATTTCCTATTTGTTATCTATTTTGTTGACTATTCCATCCATTAGTGAAAGTAAAAGTCTGTCTATATTCAAGTTACTTTTCACATAACAATCACGAAGCGCCAAAAAAGTTAACCTGAGAACCTACAACAATTAGAACTTAGTCATCAGACACCAAAAAATCCATACTGCAAAACTCCCTCCCTCCACACTCTTAAATACGAACCCACAAACTAAACAGATGTTTCCCCAGAATGTGACAAAATAAACAATACACAAAAAAAAAAAAAAAAACACACACCTAACAAGCAGCAACAACAAACAGAATATGGTATTAATTACTTTAGACAGAGCGGAACACTTGCAATACAATACAATATATACATACATGTATATACATATATGCACAAAGTATTATAGAGGCAAAGTGTGATAGAGATAGAAAGATATGGAATAGAAAGAGAAATCCTAACTCTCACATACATAGATGATAAATGTAATTAACATAAAAATGAAACAAGAACAGAACGAGATGTCACATCAAATACTAATAACAATAAAAATATTACAATTAACAAGTAAAATTATGGAAAAGCCGACCCAGAGATGACCTGGAAAAGTAGTTTTTGCGAAAACTAGATTGTTGTTTCAGCTGAGAAATACGATATTGGTTTTCTATAAAGAACATTCCTGAGCCAGGTGTTGGCCATGCCGAGTACGAGAAATAATTGAAAACATTGAAACATTAGAACTTGAAGAATAATTTAATACCTAATATTTATTTTATTGAGAATTCGTTATACCTTCCCCACTTGCCTTGTTCTTAAAGGCACTTATATGTATGTGTGTTTATTCCTTGACAAACAAATCCTTAAAATCAAAAAGATTGTTTTTAGTACCATTTTTAGATTTAGGATAAAACAATCTTCAAACTATTATGCCCAGTTCTAGGGCATAGGCCAGACGAGACCACCCACAAAAAAAAACAAAAAAAAAGTTTGCAAGTGTCAGACAAGCAAAACAAAATAAAAAGATCAATCTCAACTCTCGACTTGGGTCACGTAGACAAAAACGAAAGTGGAAAATTAACAAAACATATACGAAATCCAAAAATACACCGGACAGACAGACGACATCAATCAGACAAAAGTTAGAATTAAAATCAAATATATAATTTGTGTAATGAGAAAGCTAGATACATATATACATACATATGTATATACACAACAGAACTGAACAAAACACTATAGCAAATATCGTCTGTAGAGTTGTGTTTCTTTTTGGGGTTTCTTCTTTCGGTGTTCTTTATTTTCATTTTTTGACTTGCGGGTGCCAAAAGAGAAACGTGAGCCATTTTCATGAGATTTAACAAAAAGCCAAGTGACAATCGTGTTGTAGTAACATTTCCATGGAAACCACTAAGCTAACAACAACTCCAACAACTGTCATAAAGAAGATGCAATTTTTGCTAATATTATTTTTGCCAATGTTTGGGCAAATTTTGGGGTAAGTTATGAAATCTTTGAAAAACTTTATAGAAAAACTGAAAGAGTTCCCGAAATACAGTTCACCTTTGGATCAACGAGATTTGGAGTTATTGGATATGGTATTTAGGGATGGAGATGAGAGTGACATATCGAGATCCCAAAGAGATCTCCCTGGCTCTTCTGTAGCCTGTGATGATAATTCATCGGAAGAGGATTATCCTCCTATATTTAATGATGAAGAAAGTGAAGAAGATTGCCTCGATTTTTTGCCACCAATTGAACATCCTTGTTTTATGCGTTTGATATTGCTCAGAAGTCCATTGCTCAAGCAAGATCCCTGTGCCAACTTTTCAATTGTCCAAGATCCCAAGCTAAAGGCAACAAAATCAAGAAAATGTGTAAAGAGAACCAAAACAGACATTAAATTTTCACCACAAATAGCTGAACAGAATATTGTAACGAATAGCAGCAACAATAACACAACAGAAGCAATCACAACAACATCAATGAAAGCAGTTTTATTAGCAAAGAACCCACCGAACGTATCAAAGAAATCGTCAATAGTTCCAATTAGCCAAGAAGTAACAATCACCACTGAGGAGGCAACAACAGCAACTGATGATAACTCAACAACTACCTTTGCCAGCACGATCACTGATGAAGATCTAACAACCACCACAATTAGCCCCACAACCATCATCACCACTTCCACCCCCACCACAACCATTCCAACCACCTTGAGCACCACCGGCAGTCTTAATCAACTGAAATCTTTAAGACGTAAAAGTCGTAATCGTTTGGGTAAACTTAAAGGTAAGAAGGGTAAAAAACCACGAGTTCCAGATCCACCCAAAATCAAGTTAGATGCCGCCACTCAGCCCAGTGAAGTAATACAGGTAATTTTCACCACCGAAGTGGGTGAACTGAAGCTGCAAGCGAATAATACAACCACAGTAAGTACTACCACAACAAATGTCGAAGCGGAAACAACAACCGAGATCAACTTGATCGAAGAGACAACCAATGAAGTTGAAACAACAACTCAAGAAACGGAACTTGGGGAGGAAATGGAAACAACGGAAACTGAAGAAGCGTCAACTGAAGGTGGGTAAGAAAGAAGAAAGAAAACGAGTAAATAATTTAAAGAAAATTGACAAAGTCAGATATAGAAACAGTAAAATATGTGACCAGTGTTTGATTTGTCTATTAAGCCCAAAATTAGTGTTGAAAAGTTCACTTTACATAAACTGTAAGTAAAAAGTAATAAAAAAAATATTTTTTAAGAAAATAGGAAAAGTTATTAAAACCTAAGAAGAAAATAACAGAAATTTGAATGACCAGTGTTCAATTCATCGTAGTTAATTCAGAAACAGTGTTGGAAAAGTACTTTAAGCGAAAGTTTATTCAATTCTACTGCCAAAAGAAGATGATAACTCGTTCATTAAGTAGATAATGGATCAAGATATGGCTAGTTTTTAATTGCAAAAGTATTTTTCTTATTCATTATCGTTTAAATTTTCTCGTGCTGATGTTCATTTCCATTTTAAAGGAGATTATTATAAATTTGCAGATCCTTTTTCATCCACTGAAGAACCTTGCAATGATACCGATGAACAGGATACAAATCTATGTCCGCAATTTCTGACACCTCCCGAAGAGAATGGTAAGTTTTACTTTTCGTTAAATATTTTAAACTAACTCATTGAACTTTGTTACTAAGAAGGAAATCTGCCAAGTTCACAATTATCGTCAGTTGGACCAGCTCAACGGCACCGAAAGGTTAAGAACTATGTTGAGCCCATACTTTATGAAGGTAACTTTATCAAACCTAGACGACGCATCGGCTTACTTGCTCAAGCAGTGCCGCAGCAAAGGGATTATTATGTCACCAATAAGCAGATAATGCCGAGACCAAAGCCCAAATATAGAAAACGCTTGCCGCATTCCATTTATATGAACAACATTGTGAGGGGACTAAAATGTGTTGATGCACCGCGACCTCTGCAACCTCATTGGGGAGTAAAGCGATTAACATCGAGACCATATGCTCCTCTTACCTATAATCCACAGCGTTTCAGAGTGCCAGGAACACCATCGCCGCCTCCTTCACACTCCCCAGCTCCGTTTTCTGTTCCAGTTTCTATATATCATCAAAATCCTAATGAATCCGAGGAGGACTTTGGTCAAGAGAAAGAACTAGTGGGATCAAAATCCAATTACTTTGACACGTCCAGTTCGGAATTATGGCAAGGATTCGGTGCATCAAATGGCAATGTAGATCCCTGTCAACTGGAACACGAGCATCATCAACGTAGACAGCAACATGTACATAAACCATCTTATCAGAAGGTTCCAAAAGATGATCAACAATCGGTAGATTACCCCCATCAACAGCAGCAAATGCCTGAAAATTTCTTTACCTAAACCTTAAGACATTCATATTCAAATCATCCAACGAAAATTAGTAACTTAAGTACTATATCCAGTTTAACATCTACTTATACACATAAATAAATATTTGTTTTGCACAGAAACCATCAATCAGCCACATGACTGCCTCGGTCGGTAATTATGGGGGAACCTCTTTGATCCATCCAAATGGAGTCAACGTCAGCAGTTGAATTGCTTTATAAGAAGTGTCATTATTTACCATACAATGACCCAAGACACGCGCCCACAATAATGCCACCTGATTATAAGTACATAATTTGTAATTCGAAAATAAGCAGCGAAAGTGAAATTTTTCGCTACTGAAATCAAAAATTAGAAAAATTATATTTACATTAGAGAAAGAGAGAGAGAGAGACAGGGAGTAATGGTCTTCATTTTATCTTGGAAAAGTATTATCTTTTAAATTCTTCTCAGTATTTACTATATTTAATCGTATAATTTGGTTTAAAACTTCTCTTGATATCTTAAATTGGATATTTCATAATTCATTTGATTTTACTTTTGAAACTAAACTAAACATTTCAGTTAATTGAAACACTACGAACTCAAAAATGAAATAATATATTAAAAGCATATTATAATTGTCTTTATATGGTTTGAATAACAAATTGCATAAATTTTCTTTAAACACACTTTAAGAAAACTTCAAACTTTTTTTTCGACTTTAAGTTTTATAGTAACAAACAAGTGAGTTTTCAGCAGGCAAATACATAAGTAATATAACATTGAAAGCATTTTCTAAAGGAACTTTCCAACACTGCAAATGTTTAAATGATATGCCTACTCTTGAAACTTTGGCACAAACATTTCGTGACTGATAAGAATCTCAACTTTCTAAATTCTTGTCTTCATTCCATACATAGTAAGTTTCCCCCTTTATCCTTATCCCCTTTACTCCATAAACCTACATATATGTATAACTCACTCTGCCAAAACAGATGATTACAAAATAGCTTAACAATATAGAAGCCGCACTACAAAATCAAAAGAGAATGCCCCCAAGGAGTTGCCCACACAGAAAAAGAGGCAGAAAAAGGCCCCAAAACAAATTGGTTTGTCCCAGTCTCCCGCTCTCTCTCTCAATCTGTTTCTCAGTCTCTGCTCATGGCTCTCAATCTCTGACATTTACAATGTCAACTAAATGAAAAAGGACCGTTAAACAGCGACGGCGCATTCAAAAGAGAGAGAGAGAGAGAGAGAGAGAGACTGCTCCCAGTTCAGAAACCGATAGAGAGAGCAAGCAAGAGTGAGAGAGCGTGTGTGGCGTTCGCGGGGGTGTTTGCTCCGCTTCAACAAAATGTGTACTGATTTTCAGGTTCTCCTGGCTCGTGGCACAGTACGGACGTGTTTTTTTGTTTTTACTGAATTTTTTGCGTACGGGGAAAGTGCAAGAACCCAATCAAGCGAGAAAAAAATATTTAAAAATATAAAACATATAACTTAAAGTTAGCCAATTCTATTGATGTTAACTAGCAAATAATAATAGTAAAAGAAAAGAAAACAGATACCATAATATGTTAATGTTTAAAGTGCATTTAAGTAAGATTTTCTAGCTAAATTTAGATGAATGTTGTTTATTGTGTCTATTAGTAAAATGTTAATCGGCAAAGTCAAGCTGTCGAAGGTGTGAAACAGAAGTTGAAAAATAAAAAAAAAAATATCAAATTAATCCGAAGAAGCACTGCCAAAGTGAGCGAAAGTAATACAGACCACCGCATATACACATAAGTATATCCTTAAACGAGCATTTAAGCGGCCTGTTAGTCAGAGAAACTACAGACTAACTGGGTCAGTAGGCAATCAGCAGTAAACCTTGCCAAAAGGTCTTTATTGCCCCTCCCCCAACACAACGTCGCAGCCAGAGTTGCGGTAAGTACATTACTTGGCTTTACTTTGTTATAAATAAATTTCAAAAATTGTGATTAGTTAGTCTAAGCCCTATCTAAGCCTTAACTAGGCAGACTTTCATGTGCTTGGCATTTGACTAATCAGCATAACTTTTTCCATTTCTTTGCCTTTGCTTTGCTTTCATGTTTGTTTTTTTGTTACCCCCAACACCCTCCCCCCCTCACCACTCATTTTGTGGTAAAAATAAAAGCCTAGAAAGCGGGTCAATGGAGCTTAAGGGCATTGTTGACACTTTTGTTGGTCAGGAGCCAAGTTTGTATTAGAAAGGATTAAAAACCATAGAGAATGCTACAAAGATATACATTTTGTAATTACAAAAATTTCATTTGAATTCATTGAAATTTTGTCACATATTTGTATAATGCAAATTCGTTGTGTCAAAAGTATAATTAAACAAAGAACAATCTATGCCTATAGAATTAAAGTAAACTAGCTAAATTGAATCTAATCAAACATAGAGTTAAACAGAGTCTCTCATAAGGACATATACATAGAATATTACAATTTTTATTCCATTTTCATTTATCATATTAAAAACAAATTTTCAAATTGATTAAATTTAACTAACCAAATTAAAATTTAAGTCCTAAATGAATTTTATGGCAATTGCATTGGATATAAAATTTACATTTACATAGATTAACTAGAACTGAGGATAAACTTAATTGAATAAACAAACGGAAAATAGTTTCATTTTCATCAACAAATGTAACTTATTTTTATTTGTTGTATTTTAAAATAACAACAAATGCTTAAAACAAATATTTAGGTTCCATAAATCATTAAACAGATTAAAATTAAATTTATTATTTAATTTGACTATTCTAATTGGTCAAAATAAACGATTGTCACTTTCTGAAATTTGCTTTTCAATTAGCTTTTGTCAGTATTATGGCCACTTATAAATCAAGTTTCGGCATTTAGCCTTACACAACTAGATAAATGGGGCAGATTTTCAATCAAAACCTCCTTAATTGCCACCTTTGAATACAAATACAAAATTGTCAGTTTATGACAAAAGGCAAACGGACCAACAAATCGTTAAACATCGTCCACAACGTAGACAACAACAAATGTTGGGGGCATAATCGATGGTTATTTTTATGACCTGCACTCCTCCCCCTATATTTCAGAGATATTGTGATATAATTGGAATGTGTGTATCTTATGCAAAGTATTCCAAGGAATGCCAGGTTAATCGAAAAAGTTGTATTGGAATCAATGCCGTAGACGAAGTGGAGTCAAGCAACTTGAGCCAGCTAACTTTCCATACAATTAGCCTGGCCCCCACAAGAAGTTAGTATAATTAGCCTCAAATGGAGGCCCAAATCCTAATGTCAAATGACAGAAGACCCACTTAGATTATGGGGGTGTGTCAAAAGCCTTGATATATGTAAGTACATGAGACAGTAGAGAAATGTACCCTATGTGTGGGTACATAAGATATATAATATGAGCCCAAACTGAAATTAACTTTCATCTAAAGCCCTTAAGTTAGCCATATGAAACGGCCTTTCAAATTTCTAATTTCACAAGAATTTGCATACTTTTGGAAATTTGATTCCAAAATGTATTCACATTTTACTTTAAGTGAAATAAATTTGATTAGCTCACACAAAAGGAAAATTGTATTTACCCCAAATGGAAATTGTTGCTTACCTTTTGTTTCTTTTCCTTTACTTACATTGTTTGCTCATTCTCAAACAAAAGGCCAATGTGAAATACTGAAATCGTGATGAGCAATAAGAAAGAATTGGATCAATATATGGTATTAAATTACAACAACAAATTGAACGGAAAAACAAGGGTATAATAAATGAAAATTGTACAAGACGTGTAATGAGTCAATAACACTGACAGTGTTGAGTAATATCAAATTAATAAATAATTCTAGAATGCCAAGAAATAGTTTATTTAATTTTATTTCGTATCTAAATATTCAAAATATCTACATCGATATAAAAATTCGATCAAAAAGAGAATACAATTTTGTTGTCAAAAATCACCAGTGTTGGGTAGGGTCGAATGAATAAACATAAAGATCGTAATATATGTACTTGTGTTTTTTCTTTTACAAGCAAATTCTATGATAAAAAGCTCTAAGGATTTCTAATTGAGTCATATGGCCATGATTTGTAATCTTCTTCATTGTAAATTATAAAATAAATAATAAATAAACTTAGTTACCAATTAAAAAAAGTTTCAAAAGTCGTTTAACAACACATAGAAGCGTTTAGTTCCTATCAAATATTTGTTCTTTTTGAATTCGTATCTTATTATCAAAGATTAGGTCAAATGAAAAATCCAAGGCGCCTAGCCAAATATTATATCAAAATGATGCTCTTATTGTCCCAGAAATCGATGCTAATGCTTAATATCTCAATTAATGAATGGCATTTTTATAGCCCTTGCATTTTATGACCCAGTTCGCACAGTTTCGTCCTTTAACCAATTTTCCGTGAGTGTCAGTGTGTTTTGGTGTTTGTGGTTGAAACGCATAAAAATCCTTGTCTATATTTAACCGAAAAAAGTCAATTTTAATGGCCCACTGACGCCTGAGTGCTCCTTGAGAAGTCATCCTCAACCGTAGCCCCTTTCCGCAGGTCGGCTGTCATTCTACTCTTATCTATTTCGCAACACTTTTAACGCGACCTTACCCACAAATCTCACTATTTAAGCACAGAAGCGGGTTACAAATGGACGGCGTACAGCCGAGGGGGGTCTAAAAAATCAATATATATGTATATATATGTAGAAGCAAACACTTTCCCGTCGTTTCCAGTTTCACCCCGTCTTGCCGATGATTTTTTGTCCACATGGCAAAATTGAAAATTTCATTTACACTTGACACTCAAGCGGTGGAGGGCCAACTGAGGAGAGGGAAAGTGCAATATGTTACAGTAGAATCTTCTCCCCACCTTCTTCTCCCACATGTCTTCTCATGTTTCTTACTATTTAGTTCTGTTTTGTGTTGCTGTTGTTATTCTATAAGCCATTGCACGTGCTCGGTTGCAAAACGGTTGGTCTACAGTTCCCGCTTCTCTGAGTGGTATTGGTGGGGGTCGGAGGAGGGAATAGTGAGGAAAAACTGCCAACCCAAAAACCAAATTGAATGGAATGTGTGTGTCTAAACAGGAAAAGGAAAACTGCATACGACAGAGATAAGTGAGAAGGAAATTGTGAAGAGCAGCAACAACAAAAACCGAGACAGAGACGAGAGGCGAACATAAACACACTTCAGGACATTTCCGAGTGAACTTTGACAGAAAACTGTTTGGAATTATTTTCAAGTATTTTTCCAAGACTCTCTAAAGTAATTTAAACTTTTAAGATTAAATGCGGAACGACAGACTAACTCAGTACTACAAACTTGTTCCAAAAAGGGAAATCTCCGGATTCTACTATTATTTCATAGAAAAGTCTGCTTTTATTTTTTTAATCGTTACTTGTATATCATAAAGATCGCAGAAAAGTTCAAGCTAAAATGTCGTGTTTAAAAATGGATGAGTGTAGTCTGAAATTTTGTCGTTTACAAAAATGAAATCGATCTTATTGTTAGTCAAGAACTAATCCAGCGGGGAGTCGGGGATTTCGACATACACTGAAATGTCAGTAATTCAAATAATTTTGTTTACCTTTTTCGGCTTTTTATTCACCCAACTAGTGAGTCTTTGAAGTAGTTGAACAGTTTTGATAAATTCTCGGAATATTACTAAAAGTACTTTGCCAAAAATCTTGACTTTTTGATTGGACCCTCCCCGAATGTGTTTTTTTATATTGATAAATGGCTGGTGGTCGGCGGCAACTTCTCCCGCTCACAAAAATTTGGAGAATTTTTTAGAGAATCTGTAACCAAAAATGCAAATATTTTCATAATTTAGACACTATAGTGCTATAGTACTATAGTAAAGTAGACTAGAATCAAAGAAAAAAGTTGACAAATAAAAGAGTTATGAGATTTTGAAAAAAGAATAATCGTTTTCTTAGGATAAGTTTTGAAATTTTTTATATTTTAACATGAAAATTTCCAGGTACATTCTTGAGACATTAATCTATGAGAAAAGCAAAAAAAAAGAAGCATTTTTTGACTCAACAAAGTAGAAACACCTTTTAAGACCAATAAGCAGTGAGTGAGTGAAAACGAATCCCTAAAAGTGCTTCTCTGCTGATCTCAGTCTTCTTTCAAGAAATTCGAGAATTGAGACATGAATGAGTTATTTCAGTTTAATTTTTTTCAAATTCATCGGGGCTTCTCTATATTTTGAACAAAGTTATTGCTATTTATCTATATTTATGAAGCACAACCTACTTATAGTTAGACAAAATAGATAAACGAAATACAATTCTGTTAGCTGAAAATGTCAACATTTTTCCCTCTCTATACAAATGGACATATGTATTTGTATTTCCATTACTCCAATATACCCTTTGTCTGTTTTTGGTCGATACGGTATAAAAATAAATTTGTATTTCCTTTATTTTTGACATAATTCAAAGTTAATTAAATTGAACACGTTTGTCCCTAGACCAATTTTACACCCGGAATCCTTCAGTACACACACGTACACGTACACACACACACACACACACATGGGGAGACCAATTTCCCTTGAATTAAAATGCATCTTTTCACTTCGTACCCGCCCCCAAAGACCCCGCCTGCATTATTTATGCAATGTGCTTATAATAGTATAATGATATGTCACAAATGTGAACGTGTTAACGGGAAGATGAGAGCAAGAGAGTTGTGTCTCTCACTGTTCTCTTTCTCTCTTTTAGACTCTTTCTCTTCGCCCAAGTGCAGCCACAGAGAGTCTCTCTAAACAGCTGAGTGCAATTGCATCTTCCCTGCAGGAGGAAAAACTCTCATTTCTTAGCTCTGAACTTCCCAAAGGCCCCACCGGCCGCATTAGTCTGCTGCGCGACTCCAAGCCAAACGCTTAACAAACTCGGAAAATATTTGTGGAAAAACTTGGAAAAACAATAAGTGTAAAACAACAAATGCAAGAAACTTTATCAAACAAAATTTGTAAATTTTAACCATCTAACGTGTTTAATATGTGTCTGGATTCAATTATATTGTGTGTGTCTATGTAACTTTCTGCTCAAACGGACTTAGTGTAGAAATTTCTAGTTTCCGTTAAGCATATCCTTTGTCCTGGCCAGACGCGGTCATTAACCCGCCAACAGTGGCAAACAGTGACTCGAATTAGTTGTCTTTGTTAACCAAATTTATTGGTGAATCCTTTGACGAATGCCACAAAATGCCGCAACAGTCGCAACTAAAACACATCCATGGACATGGACGATTGCCCAGAGTGATCAATTCGGATAGTAGCAGGTAAAATTTTGTTTCTATAAAAATGCTTTAGCAGTTGGTAGCAGAACATACTTATATAGTTGTGAATTGAATTGATAAAGATCTCAATCTTCTTTATTATGAACTACGTTTTAAACCAAATTAAAGGCAACATAATTTAAAATTTTATACTCTTAATTATGCATTTGGATATTCCATAATAAATAATTATATTCTTTCAACTTTAACCCACAATTTTTTGCTTTTAAAAGAATATTTGGTTCGTTTTGAAAATCTTTTACAATTGATACATAAAAAATGAATCAATCAATTAATTATTTTCTTCCAATACATTAACTACAGAAAACAGATTTGGTTTTTTTTCAATTTCACACTTAATTATTTGCTTCAGATATTTATATAAATGAAATTGTAATTTAATTATAAAAATGAACATATGTTTCAACGAAAATTTTACTGCAATCTTAATGAAAGGTACACAAGGTTGCTCCTAATCAGTAGCAGATCTAGTGCTGAGTGAAAATTTTAAACCCTAAAGTATGCAATAAGCAATCCAAGAATTTGTTTTTCGAACCATATGCAGAAATTTTAGAATGTTCTTTGTAAAAACTATATAATTATCAATGCAAACATTGTTAACAATTATAGAACTACAATATGTACGATAAGTTCTGAATTTGTTGAATACGAAACATTCTTTTCAGCCTTTTGTATACATTTAGGGGACAAAGTTCTCATATAATCAATTCCTATCAATTTTTTAAACAAATTTACCTGAAATTTTGCCTCCAATTCTTGTAATAAAGACTTATTGATTACAGTACTTTTGCTTTTCCTTTATTCACTCGAACCGTAAGATGTATACAAATAGAAAACATTTTCTCTAATGCACATACTTCTGTCTACATATTTGGGTGTCATCTAGTCAATTTCTATTTAAATTCTAATGGAACACAATAGAATCTAAATAAGGCATATCTCTGGCTAAGTATAGCTTGGCTATGGAAATGGAAATTACAATAAAGATGTCTCCCTCTAAATTAAATGACAATGGGATCGGTCAGGCAATGCACGCATAGCTAACTAAATTATTTACTTAGTTCAACGAAATTATGACTCGAATAGAGGAAATTTTTCTCCACCATGGATAATCATCAGCTAGCTACTACTACTTTCCATTTTAACCAAGTGTATATTATTCTCAACAACAGACTGGGTCAACAACATGTCAAGTGCAAAGGCTTTTTCATCGTCGTCTTTGTTGGCATCTCAGACAGAGTTTGTTTATCACGTCTTGTTTGTGATAAGAATGGAAACTGAATAGGGGATAAGAGAAAAGACATATCTTTGCCGTTCTGTTCGATAAGCAAACAATGTACCCAACAAACAGAAGCCCTAAAAAACTCTCCCATTTGATGTTAACTTCACAGAGGAGTTTCTGCACAGAGAGTGAGATAGAGAGAGAAATAAACAAAGGGTGTGAGTGAACAAGAGAGAAAAAGAGAGCGAGAAGGAAATCCCATTCTCCTACTCCTTCATGTATGGGGACATTGATCCCATTTTGGTATTCCACCTGGTTTGTTTGTGTGTCACATTTCCTGTAAGCGGCACGCGCCATTTCAATACCCTGCAACTGCCCTAGGGCAAAATGGGTATATAGAGGTCTATAGTAAACTTGATCATAAAGAAAACTACAAAAATCGGTCAATTAAGGAATGTTTTTCTATTTTCTTCAGTCCTTTCTACTTATTACAGGATATCCTAAAGTCCATAAGAAACTCTTTAACTCTTTAATACCTTAGGCTATATTTCTCACACCTGTCTGGTGTAAAAAACTTTTAGCTTATGTGATTTTTGAATTATTGCCATGTTAATTGCAAAAAAATATTTCTAAAATAAATCTAACGCCTTTTTTAAATTGACAATTGTGCAAATATTTTTATTAGAAATTTTTTTATCACACTTATGCATATAGGAATTCGTATCCCTTTAGGAAAATGACATCACGTTTCAACATACAGACAGCAACTAAAGAAAAACCAAGTTAGAAATTGTCTGTTTTCTATTTTTTTTTTCTATTTGAGACATTTATAACACAAACGGCCCTGAGCATGACTGCCGGGCATGAGGTCATGTGGTGCAGTCACTCAAGTCAAATGGCATTAGGTCAGAAAATGGCAACGAACAAAAAATAAAAACTTTTTAATTCAACAAATTTTGAGAGTAAAACTAAATGTGTTACTAAATAACAAATCGATATTCAATTAAAAAAGTTTCTTTGTTTGTCTTTTGGCCATGTATACCAACGATTTGTATATCTATTTAGTTCTTTCTTAAAAGAAAAAATCACTGCCTTTAAAATTAACCTTATGAGTTCTCAATTTTATGAAGAGGTAGGAGGAGGCAATTGGCGCGTGGGATAATCTGTAGAGTTATCATTAGATATAACGATATAACAGCACGATCCTAAAAGTGATCCTAAGATGACATAATGGTAATGTATATTTAGAACACAAACTTAGACGTTACCAACGTAGTATCTAAAAAATTTACGGCTATCAAATTTTGCTCCCCAAGAAAAAGTTAAAAAAAAATTGTTTCGATTTATAATTTTGATTGATGTTAACTCAATTAGATTTCCAAATGCATCTATGTATTTATCGTCAGCTATTGTTTTTTTTTTCAACTAATCCAGTTTCACAATTTTTCTTTGAAATGCTAAAAGTTATAGGGGGGCGAATTAACGCACTAGGAGGTACTTCAAAATTAAAGCTATACTTCAATAAGCCCCGATAGACAAACTCTTTATTGACTCTCTTTTTAAAAACTCCCAAAATCAGGCAAATCAGACATTATATTATGTAATTGCCATATAAGCAATGAAAATAATTAGATGACAGTAAAGGCTTGAAAAAAATCATTCATCATCATGTATTTGTTACAGAAGAAAGATGTATTTATACAAGTTTTTCGAAAACTTCCTTTAATTTAATTGAAACAAAAATCAAGTAAAACTCTTATGCCTCACATTTTCCTGCTCTTCTTGACAAGGCCAATTTTGGGTATGTTCGAAAAACTGACTATAGCTTTTTATGGGTCAACGGTTAACAATAAATTCTAGCTCTAAAAGTAAACCTAGCCAAAAACGACACAAAATAAATCTGCCAGACAAATATAAAAAGTGCAATTAACCACAATTTGCTTCTACTGTACAATAGTTAATAACTAACTTGTAAACCGTAATATATCCCCAAAAACAAATGAAAAAATTACCTTTACTGGCATTAAATTGCATTGACCTTAAAATAAAAGAACGCAAAGGATAAGTAAGACTTTTACAACACACACAATAGCCTTAAATCCTTGTTTAGAGATGAGAGTTTGAAGTTTACTAATACACCGTGTCATAAATCTCCAAGTAGGCCGAGGGACACACAAACATTGAAAGGTTTTCATTCTTTTTTTGCCCTTTTTCTTGCTTGGCCGACCTTTAACCTAAAAGTAAAAAGAATTTTATTTCAGGCCAGTGAGCAAAGGCGGATCTAAGGATGTAAAACAAGACAAAAATTGCCCACTATACTATGCCATACTGTGCAGAGTACATAATCAGCTCTTTAGTTATATGCAATAAATCTTCACGAAAAATTTGTAAGCTTAAAATGACTTAAGAATGCTTTTATTAAAAATTAAAGTCATTGTAATAACAAAAGCATAAAAATTCGACAAATGACACAGCATAGATGGAAAATATAAACCTGTACATAACCATCCAATAAACTCTTAACCAACGATATCTTATCCATTTGCACAATTAAAAGCAAATTGAACAAATTAATTTTTATCAAAGAGAACGTAAACAAAAGAAACTTAGCCATATCATAAACCCAATGTCAACATCATTCTGTTGACACTCGAAATACGTTGGCCATAAAACGACTGGAATACGATGATATTGGCAATACTTTTATAGACCTCCAGTTTGTGGCTTGAACTGGTTGTCCACTCATTAAGCGTCAGCTCTATCAATATATATCAATAGGTACCTACCAGTTAAAAACATATTAGAAATTGTGTCATAAAATGATTACCAAAGAATAAATAATAACTGGAAATCAGCTGCTTGGAATGAAATTCATAAAAGATCAAATAGAAATATGATTTCAAAAATAGAGTTTAATAGGAGCTTATCGTATGCTTAAGTGGTTGACGTGAGATCTAAGTAGATTGATAGGAATATGCGTTTAATAAACAATTTAGTTGTCAGGGGTGTGGCCTTTTTTCAAGTGCCTACGATAAGATATAGATTAGGAACCCTGAACTACTAACAATAAGTTTTTTTGACATGAAAGTCAAGACTTACTCTTGTTTATGACACAATTCCCAGGTAAAGAGAGAACCTGTGTGTGTGTGTGTGTGTGTGTGTAAAACCGTCAGACAGTGATTAATTTGATTTTGTTCAAGTGTTCTTAAATGGAGATTAGATGAAAATTTGACGTCAATTCGTATAGATATTCTTGAGATCTAAAAGTAAAAAGGCACAAAATAAAATGTTCGTCATTGATTTTGTTTTTTTGAACTATGCAACAAAGTTGCTCTCAAGTGTTAATTTGTGGTTAATTTGAAGATACCCAAAAATTATGAATTGAATTGATTTATTAACGTGGTCAAACAAATACGATTTGGTTGTGGCCTGTTGAAAACATTTTTTATTATAAACTCAAAACGGGTTTATGGGTTCAATTTGTTCATTATCAATTGAAAAGGAGTTTTTGATTCAGAAATATTTTTAAGAATCTACAAAAATCCCCGCACCCCACACACACACACACACACCTTTTTTACACCTTAATTGAGCAAACAGAAACTGTCTCGTGTTTCTGGTTTTGTTTTCGTATTCCCGAATGGTTTTCAAGAGTTTCGAGACGAGATGACAAAAACATAAACTCGAAGTGTTTGGCTCTTTCCAGTTTAAGCCGGTAAAATGTTGGCATGCAATCGGTAACGCACACAACTACAACATTAGCTACAGCAACTTGTTGCAAATTAAATTTAAATAAATACTAACTTGAATTAACAACAACCAACAACAAACACTCCATAGGTAAGCAATTTTCCAGTTTTGTTTTGTTTTTCGCTCATCGGCTTGCTAAAACAGCTGTCTACCGATTCAGAGCGGTAATACTGATTATTATCTATAGCCAAGTATATATATTCTTTATACTTATATATATTAAACAATGATTTCTCGGCTGATAATGACAGCGAGAATTTTGTTCCTGCTGAAAACAAAAGAATCACAGAAAATACGACATAAAAATCGTGAAAAAAAAACAAATTTCATACCAAGTAGTTTTAGCTGGATTAAGGCGATAAAATTTTAACAGGACCATCACAATAAAGAAATGGAAAATATTTGAAACAAAAATATTGAAATATTAATATGCACTAAAATTATTTTAAACTCAGTTGAAATTTAAAAACAAAAATAGCTTTTTATTATTTTAAGTATTAAATATTCATGACGTGTAAGTATTTTAAACAATTAAACTAAAACTATTAGTTCTCTTAAATTTAATGTTTATTTCTTCTTCAAGCTCTATTAATGCTTTTATATACATATATGAAGGTATTTATAAATTTATATATTTCTTGAGAACAGTTTATGCTTTTATTTTTAAAATTTTAATAATTCTTATGAAAGTTTAACAACGAATTTTTGAATTGCTATTAAATAGCACCAAGTTCAATATTAAGAAAAAGTATATTAATATTTGATGAGTCGTAATATCGCGCACAAAAGCTTTTAGCAATTTAAAATCTAGTATAACAAATAAAACTACTCTGTAACTGCATTGGTTAATATTTATATATTTCCAAGTTCAGTGAACATGATTTGCCTTACATTTTCAATACTCACGACCTGCCCTACCACAAATATCTCAAGGGCCAAACTGCCCTCGTGCTGGCTAGCTAGTATTTAGGCCTTTCAATTTGCCTTCAACTAGAAGAAACCAACATAAACCAAAAAACAAAAAGAAACAAACATTAAATATGTTTATTTTTATCAACACGACATAAAGTCAAAAGCATATCTACAAAAAACAATAACAAAGACAAAAGAATAAACATCAACATATATATACTTGTAGGCTGATATATGTATAAGTATTTATGGTATATATACACACATATATGTACATATATATCTAGATAATAAATCGTTCCATACATATTCATATGCATTTTGTCAACACAAACACAAAAACATGCCAGAAAGAAATGTTAACAAACAAAAATAACTGAAATTATTTTACCCAGTGGCTAGAGGGAAACGAAAAGGTATATTCGATGCCTACAAATGAATGTAACAAGCAAAGGTTGGCACCAATTTGAACATTTCTTTTGTTTTGTCAAGCAGTGAAAATAATGATAAACTTTATTGATTCACCAAAACTCATATACAAAATGCAAAAATATATAAAAGGATCTAAATTGCATTTTCATTTGATATTAGGCATGATTTTTTGTAGATTTACTGAATAACAGATACAAATTTGCTGCATGTCAAAATCAACATATCTAAACTAATACAGTTAATAATCATATTTATATCGGATTTTGATAAAACGTAATACTGTAAATAGAATCAGGCAAAAAGGCCCAAAATATGAAATCAAAACCTGTAGAATGCAGTTTTTCTTAGGTATTCCAGATCTACAATTTCTTCAGAAGTATAACTATTCTATTAACGTTCTTAGAAATAAAGTCCTAAATGTTTATCCAGCCTTAAATTTGAGCTATTTGTTGAAATGAACCTGAAGAAAAAATGTTAGGATTTACAAATTACTGAACAAAATGTCTTGATTAAGTTCCTCGGCAGCCAACAAACTCTGAATTAATGTTAAAAAACAGAAAATGTGATAAGCAGCTGTCTACCATTATTTCTTTACAATGTTTCGTAGTATTATTTTCTAATTCAGTAACAAATAGAAGCTAGATTCTTGTAAATCAGTATAAAAACTGTTTGGTTTTTTGTGTTTTATTCTTTATCAGAACAAGTTTTTATCCTTACTTTGTAAAGTGGGTCTGATACCAGTCGAAAAAGCCATTCGCTGTTTATATTTATGTATTAAAATCTTGACCTCGAATGGGTAGAGTTAATTACAAATAACTTAAAGGTGACAAAATCCTCAAACTAAATCACAAACTTAAAAAAGCTAACTAAATAGAATAAATAATAAAAGAATTCTTTTCATAAACATATATGCATATAAATTTGTTCTGAAGCAAAACCAATGGCTTGATTTACGCAGATTTCAGACCAAATGAAACACAAGTGAAGCCAGGATCATCCACTTGTTGAGTTCTCCAAGCATACTTTTCTCCTTTTTGACTCTTTTCTATTAGCTTCTGCAATAGATTTTCTTCTCAAGGATCGGTCCTTAACAGATCACAGAACTATAATCAAGCGAACCTCTCATATTGATCAATAATTGTGAGATAGAAGCATTTGAAAAAACTTCCCCACAAAAGTGTGGCACATCTATCCCAATATATCCCAGACCGATTTTCAAATTATCGGATGTACCCACAAAAAATAAGGATATAGATCGACCACTGTCTTAATGATTACAACCACTTTTAAGCACCACTTAAAGTTAAATCTCTAATGCGCATTTCGTGTAGGGTTTACAGGGTACCACGACCGCGAACCTCTTGACTTTAATTCTTGTTTTCTCAATTCCAATCGAACTGAATTACTGTAAAGTTGATAACAATCGCAAAGGCAAATTGATAAGCAAACTAAAGCAAAAGCGAACAAAATTTATATTTGAAAACACATTTTGTAACCAGTGGGATTAGACAAAGTCTCTGCCCTCTCACACCCCGCTACCGCCCACTCTCGGTCTCTGTTTGTTCTCTCTTTCTTGCCACTCTCAGTGCTTAATCTCGCTCTCCGTCTCGCTCAGTGTGTGTTAATCACTGGCAGCAGCGGGTTAAGGCATCAGCTTGAAGATCGGCCAGTTAGTTAGTCTGCAATCGCCAGGGCTCGCAACGAGTCGTACTATATCGTACAGGGCGGACCAGAATAAATAAAAATCAACAAAACACAAAAAAAAAAAGAAAAGAAAAATCAAAAAACGGAACTCTATTTGTCATATTCCATTGTGTACTATCGCGTATTTCGTTTTTTTCGTTTCGTTATTTTCGGTTTTACTATTTTGATAATCGTTTCCAGTTGATAAATAAATAGAAAGAAAAAAAAAACCATCGTGAGATAAGACTAGCAAAAACAAAACCTAATAATTCAAGTTATGGCCCATAAAAATGAATACATTGAATTGTAAGTAAAAAACAAAGGAAATAGAGAGCCAATATAACAAACAAAATTGTGTGAAAATTATGACAAAAATCATAAATTTAATTCGATTTGCTAAGCAGAAAACTAATTTATAGAACATTATTATCTTTTTATCAGCCATATGCCGAAAAAAAAGACCATAAAAATTTATTACAGTTAGCACAAAATTTGCTTATCTAGTGGCATGAAAAATTTACTTAACACCTTCAAATTCATTTGATTAAACAATGTCTCTAATGTTTTTATCAACCATTTAGCTAATTAACTGGTTAAGTTATATTATTACTTTTTTTTTGGTAAATGGTTTTGCACTTGCCTCTGTGGTCTGTTACCAAGTTACTAAACTAGTCATCATTAGACAGATGGGTTAGACCCAGTTTACACCGGCAAATGGCAGACTGTCTGGCAGAGTGTCTATTATATTTCGTTAGATTAAATCTAGACTAGATTGACTGATAACAAAAAATGCGACTGTATAATAAGATGAAACAAAAATTATAAAAATAAACCTTAGTCTATATTTTTGTTCCATAATCCCTCACCTCATGATCATTATATAAACCGAGAATGCTTATCAGGGCTTTAAAAAAAACTTCTTTTGCCTAGTTTAAATATAGAAATTAGTGTAAGCTTCAGTAAATATATCAAACGTTTCCAAATTAATCAATAATTCAATGAGATCGCTTTGTTTAATCCGGACTAAGAAGCTATGTATATTTCCTGGATTATTAGAACTACATAACATTACATACCGATTTAAACTAACCTAAATTTAATATCTGTAAGATGTCTTTAGTACTTTTCTAAAAAACAAAGTTTCTTTTAAAATTTACATACCGAGCTACTCTCAAGGCCTTAAGAATGAGTATTGAGTGAATTATGAATCAAAGCTGATAAGAAGATATCTACATCAGAATAAAAAAAAAAACTATAATAATGATTCACAAAGAATGAATAAAAGAAATTATTCATTGTAGCTGAAGGCAAGAATTTTTTTCAAATAATTTACAAAAACGCTAAATATAAATTTGGCAAATAAAAATAATAGCCAACAATTTCCGAAAAATGTTATAATTAAATAAAAAGCATTTAAATTGTGTTCGTAATAATAATACATTTTATATTCCATTTTATATGGCGCCATAGAACAATTTTACGACTTTCCATTTTAAAATAAATAAAAAACATATTGAGAATAAACTTTTGATTTAACTATTTATGCAGAATAAAATTACTAACGATTCATTTGAGTTTTGTTTTATAAACTTGCAATAAAGTCTGGGTTTTATAACCCAAAAACAATTAAGTATACCTAACTGATTCATTTTTTCTAAATGCACATTTATTTATTTTTTGTCGGCTGACGTTTTGTTTAATTTATCATTTTGCATCTTTAATTCCCTTACACAAATATTGAAATTAATCAAATGAAAAGAAAAAGCAATACCAAACTCAAACACGTTGAACAAATTAAGAACAATAAACTGTTAATGAATGTATATAAAGGCAAAATAATATTTATATACCTAAATATATATATTTGGCAAATGCAAATAGTCGTTTCTCGTATTCAACTATATATTGCAATATAACCTAATGCACGTGTCTATAAAAACTACAACAAACCAAATGGAAATCGAAACATTATCACAATAAAATTCATAAATGTTGTCATCGAGAGACCAACTACAAATTGCCGCTAAAGTAGGAAGCTGTTAAATAAGTCAAAACATTTAATATGCATCTAAATTTGATTTGTGGATGACGCTAATGCTCACAACTCATCTAGTTAATAGAGGGTGAGATACGTGGGAGTGGGAAGTGACAATGAGTGTGTCAATATTAATGACAGAATGACTATGGCAATGGCATTCAAACTGAAGCTCAACTGAGCATTTGTCAATTTTGTTTGTTTTGATGCGACTTGAGTTTGAATTGTGTTACACTTTCGTTGGAATAGGGTATCACAACTATAACAAGAGCAATATTTGATAAATTAATTCAAAAGATCATGGACAACCAATTGACAATTCCAAATCAAGTTTAATATATTCAATGTTCAAAGAGGGAGTGCAATTCAAACTTTAAAAAGTTGGTAGATACTCTTAAACTTTTGAATAGAATAATGTGATTTATTGTTATTATTAATTTAAGAAATGAGGTGTTTAATCTAAAAAATAAATGTAGCAGAAGCTGACAGGGTAAGCTATCTTACCAAAATCTGCATTATACAAAACTTAAAGCTAAACAAAAGTCTAAGACGAGTTTGGTCTCTAGTATCTTTGGACTGATTTGATATCTTAATTTTTTATATATTTTGCAAATGAAAGAATCTGCTTAAGGAACCAAATCTGTGTTTTTTTTTTTTTTTTTCATTAAAGAAAAGTTATTTGCAGTAATATTTATTTTATGTTTGCTTGTTGTTCATTCTTCAAATATTTCTTAGAATGGTTAGGGTAACTGAAGTGTAACCTTATTTTAATTTAAAATCTTAATTTATGTACATTTTGTTTGCCGTTTACTTTAGTCGGTCACTCAGTTATATACATACACGTACGTTATATGGCGCATTTCAATTAGGTTCAAACTATTTGTATTTGCCGCCCAGACTTGGGCAGGGCACTAAACTTAAGCTGGCTCTTAGTTACACTTTGTCTGCAATTAATTATTTCTCTCTCTCTTTCTTGTATTTACAGACCCTGGACCATGAACTCCTCAAGTGGTGATGATGAGGCTCCCAAGGATCCGCGTACCGGCGGTGAAGATTTTACTCAACAATTTACAGAAAATGATTTTGAAGGTAAATTTTTCCTATATCAACATAAAACCAGTCGAATTGTTAGACTAATTTTTAGTTGGTGTCTAAACAAAAATTCATTAGAAGTGGTAAAACTAGACAAGTGACAAATTTCATATATTTCGCGTTGGTGTTAATTATAATGTGATAACTTGAACTATACAAAAAATTAAACTAGAGACTTGTTTTATAATAAACATAACATGAAATGCTCGATATGCGTAAACAAATTGAACTAAAGACAATAACAAAAACTGTTGGGACTTCAATTAATTTATTCTGTTATTGGATAACTTGGAATTTGCTAGTTTATATAAAAAATTTATCAAATTTTAACTAAACTTGATTTGCCTACTTGCTACACGAATCTCTATACCAAATTGTAGTAGCCTTAGGCTTAAAAACTTCGAGAGGAGACAGAGGGACACGACTGAGTAGAATTAACCATTCAATAAGTATACTTTATGGTATCTGTAACAATTTCTTCGGTATGTAAATACATTTAAAGACTTTATTGAGCAGTTTACCCTTTCATTATCAGTTTATGGTATTAAAACTGACGACAATAATATTCGAAATTTATGTTGTCATTTTTTAAACAATCCACTCTCTCTAGGACATCCGGAGACATCCAGTTAATGATTCTATTTGAAAAATGACTAATATCCAGTATTGAATTCATTGATCATCAACAATTTCAAGCCATCGCATTTAAAAAGCTTCTTGGGCTGGTAGAATTTGTGTAAAATTAGCTAAGGTTACGTTACCTTAAGTTAACAAAGAATGGCTATATAGGAACACTTGCTTCATTTTATTACTTTGCAATTGATTCATAACAATTATCACCAATTAAGTGATATTTTAGAAATTAAACTAAATAATACTAACTGAATTTAGATTTAGACGCCCACCAATTAGGTAATCCATGCATACGACATTCGACCTACTAACGTAACTTGATGATCATTTAGAGAGAAACAAGAAGCCAGAGAGAGAGAGAGAAAGAGAGAGATAGATAGAGAGAGAGAGAGAGAGAGAGAGGGAGGAGGAAACTTGTTACAAGCCATAATTAATTTAAATTTACAAAACTGCAACAAAAAGATGAAGATTAAGATGATATCACAATTAGTCAACTCATTTGACTTTCAAACATACGGGTTATAGGAATCTGTAAAGAACTAGATTTGAATTAAGTAATATACATAAATTTATTTGACAATTAAGAAAAACAACATACACACACAGACACACACACACATGCACGCACAGTCGTACCACAAACAAACACAGAGAGACAGACAAAGAGCCGACTCTATGAATCATCAAAGTCAGAGTCAACGCGGCGTATAAGTAATCTCAATTTTCATTAGCCTTGATTAAACAACAGTCAGACGGGAAGTCTTATCAGCGGTGTAAAGAGGAAAAAACACATAATTGAACTTTAGGCTTTACGATTTTGATTGTCATTATAATTGAATCGAGCAACGTTTATTTAAAAAGCATTTTTCTTAATGTAATTTTGTGTGGAATTCTCTCAATTTCCCCAGGACATCGGGCCCATACCGTCTATGTCGGTGTCCATGTGCCGGGTGGACGACGCCATTCCCAGCGTAGGCGTAAACATCATCACAGTGGCACGGAAACTGGATCCGGTGGTGGTGTAGGTGGTCGTGGAGGAGGACCCGGCGGCGGCGGTGGCAGTGGCTCTGGCAAGGACAGCAGCAGTGAGAAGCAACAGGAAGCGGAGCGTCCAGGTGGGTGTAGCCGCAAGAATAACCTTGACTACATACGCGTGTGTTGGAATAGAGGGGGATTGGTCGAATGACAAATATAATTACGAAATGGTTGACTGATGTAGCCAATCAGTATATGCTCACTGTACACCCAAGGCTGACCAAATTACAGGAAGTGCAAGTGTAGAAGGACGACAACTGAATGAATGAAAGAGTTGAAATTATAGCTTTCAGGGCAAAATGAGAATGAAGCCAAATGTAAATAGTCGACATTAATTTGAATTCCTACATAGCAATGACCATTTTATTGAGATTCTATTAACAATATAGCACTTGATTAGTAATAAATACTATTGTACATACTTAAGTCCATAATATGAACACAACTTTATCTAAATATATGTTTAAACTAAGGTTTCTAAGCAGCTTGCTAATTTCAAGAATTATCTCAAGCTCATAACTCTCTCGCTATAAGGTTGAAAGCTATTTAAAGGCAACTTGATTGGGGACTTTCTAAATTTCTCCTCGAATAAGGTAATCAGTCCTTTTGTTCCAAGCCTACAGAATATAGAAGGCAATTTGTTAGGGTTAAGGACTTAGGTTCCTTTATCTTTATGTAGGGTTAACCCCAATTCAAACATTTCCTGGCCTTTTCTCCAAACAAGTTTAACGTTACTTTAGTCTTTTCTTCATCATCTTTCGTGGAATGCTCCTTGTAAAGTATTCAAAAAATATTGGCAAGACGTCTTGAGCTGTGAAACCTAATCTTATCTCAATCTTCAATAAACCCTAATAAAGAGGGAATTTAATAATTTAAGATTGGACTCTTGACGAGGATAAATTGTTTATCTATTTAGTCCTTTTTTCGTGAAACACTATTTACCTTGAGCAGACCTAAACTTACGTTAAACATTTTAGCAGCATTTCTACTCCCAGTTGTAGTCGTTCCCTAGAGCTAAATAAAAGCTAATAGTTTGCAAAGCGTTCAACCATTTCACACTTTCCACTACTGTTCCGGATCCAAAAAATAACTTAACTACAAAATGTCAGGCATTTCCTTGCCAGAAACTTATGAAGCCAATTAACTTTGGCACGCAAACAGCCCGACTGGACGCACACCCAGAGTAGGGTGCGATAAATGTTGATTAAGCTAATGATGGTTACTTCTTTTCATCATTTGCAGTAACTCCCCCAGCCCAACGTGTGCAATTCATACTTGGGGAGGATGTCGACGATGGTACACATGTCTCCCATCCGTTATTCTCGGAAATGGGAATGCTGGTTAAGGAGGGCGATGAGATTGAATGGAAGGAGACGGCACGTTGGATCAAATTCGAAGAGGATGTGGAGGAGGGCGGCAATCGTTGGTCCAAACCACATGTGGCCACATTATCGCTGCATTCGTTATTCGAATTACGCAGCCTGCTGCTCAATGGCACCGTCATGCTGGACATGGAGGCGCATAATTTGGATGTGGTTGCTGATTTGGTATGCGATCAAATGGTTAATGCTGGCACTTTACCTGCCGGAGCCAAGGATAAAGTGAAGGATGCTTTATTGCGGCGACATCGCCATCAGCATGAATATGCCAAAAAGACAAGGTTACCCATTATACGTTCGCTGGCCGATATGCGGAATCAGTCATCAACGAAAAGTAAGTTTTGTCCTTCCATTGCACTTACTTCACCCTCTCTGTTTAGATAACAAGGGACTCGATCAACTCGTTCGTTATTTTTACGCAATTGTTCACTCTGTGTGCTCATAACAAATCATCCATATCTCAATCATATAACCAAATTATATTATGCATTGTCCATCGAAAAAAAACAAACAAATTATGAAGCCTTGCATCTGGATGGAGGCCATACGCCTAGCAGCGGCACATATATGTCCAGTAAGGATCAGCGTGGTTGTTATCTCGCTGTTCCCACAGGTACTAACCGTAAACCGTAAAACAAACTGTAACCAAATTATGAGTTGCCTGGCACCCGCAAAAACAAAAACCAAAACCCAACTGACTCGGTTAACTTGATCACCTTTGAAACAACAAACTGAAAAAAGAAACTCTTACTCTCTGCACCAAGCTCATATCTAACGCTTCATATCTGTTCATAATTTCATTATTGTTGAGCCAAATACATAATTAGACTTCAGGCTAACCGTTATAACCGAAACTCACCTGCTTCTTTTAAATTGAAATTACCAAAGCTGACACCACATCAATGCATCTGGGTGCCATTGGGGTTACCACCTGGTTTCATGCAGGCGCCTCGCCTCAGCATCATTCAACTTCAGGATCAGCAGGACAAGCAGCTACAAGTAATATTAGTTAACCTCACTTTTTTTTGGTTTTTAAGTAAACTGTACTTCTTTCACACTCTCTCTCTCTCGCTCTAAATATCTCTTTCTACAAACTGAAAGCACGTTAGTTTTACAACATTTTACTCTCTCTCTCACTCTTGTGTCGTGAAACTTTTATTCCCCCTTCGTTTTGAATGTCATTATCCTTCTCTTAATCTGTCCTTTTAAACTTAATCAAAAAGTACATAGTGCTGTTTAGAAATTATAGGGATTTTTTGGATGGAACACAGAAGAAGGACTGTGTGTGGTTTAAAACGAGAGTTTTTGGAGTGGTCCTTTGTTCTTAGTGTGTTTAGAGCTGAGTATTACCCGTTTTCGTATTCCAGTTGAAGAGCAATCTGGCGGCGGTGCCTTAGGGGCCACCACACCGATATCGCTAACGGCCAGTGAGCCAGGACCGCCGGGCGGTACTACAACTAATGGAAATAGTGCTGCTACCGGTGGCATGGGACGTTTTCTAACTGTACCCGGTAAACCCGGCAACAGAACGCTCGGTAAAGAACCCAAGAAACATCCAAAATTATTGAATGAAAAAAAAAACAAAAAACGAAAACAATTTGAATCTGTTATTTCACTGTTTATTGTGACGAAATTTGCATGAAGAAAGGTTAGAAAAAGTGTTCAAAACCAAAAAAAACGAAAGAAAATTCAAAAAAAAATTGGCAGAAGGTTTTAGTTTTGTAGTTCAGATACAAATCAAATCACACTCACACACCCACACACATACACACACTGCACGTCTGTCTCTTTCTAACACTAATAATAAAATGATAACTTTCACTTAATTTGCATGCATTTTCATTTCTTACTCAGTTATTTGTGTATATACATACCTTTTAATTCCAATCTTTCTTCCAGCACTTTTGTATGAAAACTATTTTTGAACTAATTTTGTATTTTCTATTCTGTTTTGGTTTGGAACCCTCCCCAACACACACACACACACACATCTATATCTGTTGTTATTTGCTGTTGTTATTATATCAAATTGTAATACCACCTAAATCCGGAAAACAACAAAATCTTACACACATAAACACACAAAATCCGATCTATCCGATTAAACCCCCGATATATACTCGTTACACACTTGTGTTGCGTAAACGTTAGAGAAAAAATCTAATTCTAAAAATTTGCAATCTGCACAACATTTGAAAATGCCTGCCATCGCAGAGGATATGGTGAAGAGCCCCAGCAGCCAATCGATGGCACGTCAAGGAAGCGGAACAGAACTCAGTGAACAACAACATAAGGGCAATACGCATTTTATGCGCAAAATTCCACCAGGAGCCGAGGCCAGTAACATTTTGGTTGGTGAAGTTGATTTCCTTGAGCGTAACTTATCCTGCTTTATACGATTGAGTCAAGCGGCAGTTATGGGCGATTTAACAGAAGTTCCCGTGCCCACTAGGTAAGTTTTTAGGAGGAGCAATGGAAACGATAATATCATATGAAACATTTGCTTTTGCAGATTCATCTTTATACTCCTTGGACCGCCGGGAAGTCAGAGTAATTTCCATGAAATCGGTCGAGCCATGGCCACTTTAATGTCTGATGAGATCTTTCACGAGGTCGCCTATCGTGCACGAAAACGCGATCATTTGCTAGCCGGTGTCGATGAATTTTTGGATGCTGTTACAGTATTACCACCCGGTGAATGGGATCCCACAATTAGAATAGAACCACCGGCAGCTATACCCTCTCAGGAGGTACGCAAACGTCCGCCAGAGTTGCCCAAGGAGGAGATTGACGAGGAGGAGGAAGAGCAACGTTTGCGAGAAGAATCGGGTCTATCACGCACTGGACGATTATTCGGTGGCCTCATCAATGATGTCAAGCGTAAAACACCATGGTATTTCAGTGATTTCAAGGACGCTTTGTCCATGCAGTGTGTGGCCTCATGGATTTTCCTTTATTTTGCCTGCCTGTCGCCAATTATAACATTCGGCGGTCTATTATCCGCAGCAACGGGCAAGCATATGGCGGCAATGGAATCTCTGGTATCTGGATTTGTGTGTGGCATGGGCTATGGCTTCTTTTCGGGTCAGCCGTTAACAATATTGGGTTCCACCGGTCCAGTTCTGGTCTTTGAGTCAATTATCTATGAATTCTGTTTGCAAATGGGTTGGGATTATATGACATTCCGTTTCTGGATCGGCATGTGGGTCGCCTTCATTTGTTTCGTTCTGACCGCGATCGATGCCAGTGCCCTAGTGTGCTATATAACACGATTTACCGAAGAGAATTTCGCCACATTGATTGCATTCATTTTCATCTACAAGGCAATTGAGAATGTTGTGGTAATTGGAAAGAATTTCCCAGTCAATCAGGATATATACAATTGTGTTTGTACAGCGCCAAATAAAAGTTCCCCTATATTAGAGTATGGCAAATACAATTGGGATAATTGTAAGGTAAGTGTTTCGATGTCCTTGATCAATATAAATTTCTAATCACATTTTTGCAGTCCTACGGTGGCATTTTGGAGGGAAGCGATTGTGATTTACCACCCTCGGAAAACGTCTTCCTCATGTCTGTGGTTCTATGTGCTGGCACATTTATTTTATCCACCATTTTAAAAGATTTCAAGAACTCTCTATTCTTCCCATCAATTGTGCGACAATATATTAGTGATTTCTCCGTGTTGATTGCCATCTTTGCCATGACCTTCTTCGATTATTCATTGGGTGTGCATACCCAGAAATTGGAAGTGCCAAAGAAATTTAAGCCCACCTTGAGCACAAGAGGATGGCTTATACCACCGTTTACCGAGAGGAATCCATGGTGGTCACCCATAATAGCAGTTTTTCCAGCTCTATTGGGCACCATTCTTATATTTATGGATCAACAGATTACAGCGGTTATTGTGAATCGTAAGGAAAATAAACTAAAGAAGGGTTGCGGCTATCATTTGGATTTGTTTATTCTATCCATATTGATTGCCATTTGCAGTATCATGGGTTTACCTTGGTAAGATAAGAGAATGCTTTAAATCTTTTGAATGTTTCCTGATTCTTTGTAATTCTTTTTAGGTTCGTGGCTGCCACCGTGTTGAGCATCAATCATGTGAACTCCTTGAAATTGGAATCAGAATGTAGTGCTCCTGGCGAGAAACCACAATTTTTGGGTGTTCGCGAGCAGCGTGTGACACATATTTTGATCTTTTTGACCATTGGAGGATCAGTCCTATTGACACCGCTGCTCAGTTTTATTCCCATGCCAGTGCTATTCGGTGTATTTCTCTATATGGGTGTGGCCTCGCTCAAGGGTCTACAGTTCTTCGATCGCATATTGATTATGTTCATGCCAGCCAAATATCAACCAGATTACATGTTCCTGCGACAGGTGATTGTCATAACGAAAAAACTTAAGAGATCTTTAATATCCATCGTTAATGTACATTATTCTAGGTTCCCATTAAGCGTGTCCATCTGTTTACAATCATACAATTGGCCTGCCTCATCATATTGTGGCTTATCAAATCTTTCTCACAGACCTCCATATTGTTCCCATTGATGTTGGTCGTCATGATTGGTATACGTAAATCATTGGATTTGGTATTCACCCGAAGGGAGTTGAAAATACTTGATGATATTATGCCCGAGATGACGAAACGGGCGGCGGCCGATGATTTGCATCAATTGGACGCTGAGGTGGGATTTTTGCAGAAATATATTCCATGCTTTGGGGGTAGCGGTAAACGTGAACCCAAGGATAGTCTAGATGGTGATGTGGCCAGTGCAGTTGGTGGTGGTGGCTCACTAAGTCTCATCAAGTGCAATACCACAAATGCAAATGAGAAGGAATTTGAAGCACAAAGTAGCTTGCTTAAAAAGTAGACAAAAGAAAACCAAAAAGAAAAACCGGCACAAAGTATGCAACACAAAATTATACATTTTAGCCGAGTGCTGCCCATTTCCGTTTGCTTTTGTAGGGTAACACTTAAAACACCAACTATGCACTTTTCCAACGTCACTCAAAATGGAAATTTTTGTTTTTAGATTTTTGATTTTTTTTGTTTTTTGATTGATATTATTATTATTGAGTTTTATTTGTTGTTTTTATGCATATATATATACATATTTAACTATTGATTGATCTATCTATCTCTCACTCTTTGTTAATATTCTTCATCTACATATGTTGATTTTGGAAAAAAAAATATTTTGTTTTAATTTTTTGTAAACAGTATTTTGTAAATTTTTTTATATCTATCTATATTCTTATATATATATATATCTATATATTCGTATCTATAGCATGCAGAATATATTTTTTGTTTTGCATTTTGTTATACTTATTTTTAATGAACCGAAACACAAAAGAAAAAAAAAACAAATTGAAACAAAAACGCTCAAGCGCAACTGTACCTCTACTATTACGCTTTTTCCCGACCCCGAAATTTATGCAAACAAAACAAAAAAGAAACAATTACTTACTCTATATACTTATACTCTTATATATATAGATGTTATATGATATTTATGTAAAGTCTAGTCTTAAGTCAGAACCCCAAATGTATTAATTATGTACATGTTCCCGAGTAACTAACCCACACGTGCAAAAAGAAGAAGAAAACAAATACTATTTGTAAATTACAAATGGCAAAATTCCATACACGAAAACAAAAGAAAGAAAAAAACACAAAAAAAATAAACAGAAAAATTTGGCAAAACAAAATTCAAAAATGTTGAAAAATTTTACCACACTGATTACAAACACACTTTGAATTGGCTATACAACACTTATTTTTCAAACACCCGTTTTAGAATATAGCGTGCTCTGTTTTGCTTCTCTATCTCTCTCACACACACTCTCTGCTCACTCTGTCTCTGTAACTTCCTGTTAAATCCCCATCTCTATCTCTACAATGTTGAGTAAATATTGTTTTTGAAGGATAATCATCATCATCATCAACAACAACAACAAGCCCCTGGTAAAGGTTATAGTGGCAATAATTCAACGGGACCCACAACTATACATATACCTTTGTCTGGAAATGGTAATGCCAATAATGGCAATAAGCCGGCCATGAATATATCTCAGGAGGTGAATCGTACAACTGTCTGGCAACAGATCAACAAAGATGGCAATGGCATATCGGAACAGTTGATCATTCCAGTTACTGTTAAAGTGCGTCAAATCAATGGCAATCAGTAAGTTGATTCAGATAGGACTAACCAACACTATAAATGCTAAAAGTAAAAGCTTTATAGACAAAGGGCTATAAACTCCTTTGAATAAAATTCAATTCGATTCACTCATGGCTAGAAATCGAAACTATTTTATTTCATTTAAGCTCAAATCATTCATCTCTGGCATTTCCAACTTTCTCTCCCTCTTTCTCTCCCATTCTCTCCCTCTCTCTCTCTCTCTCTGTATAATTACTTCCTCTTTAGTAATACTGCAAATGCTGCCCTATCACCCTCCCGACTCTCACCCATGCATGAGGTGGATGAATTTAATGAGGGAAAAACCGAACAACAATCACTGCCAGGAGGCAAGGAGGCATCCCATTTTGAAGGATCCAGCAATCAAGAGAATCCGGCGAATATAACTCATGTCTAAACATGGAATGTCGGCAAAAAAAAAAAAAAGAAAAGAAACTAAACTAAACTAAAAACAGTTTCATCATTAAACATTATATACATACATATATGTAGAACACATAAAACTTTTGTAGAGTAAAAATTATGAGAGCGTTAAATGGTTCCGCCGAATTGAAAATTTCAAAATTAAATAATGATATTTATTGGATAACGAAACAAGAACCATCCAATACTCCATCATATATAATCGTAGTAGAGTGAAAATCAGACATTTTTTTAGTGGTGCCAGGTGGTAGCATTTATCATACACACTCTTTATATAATTATAGAGTAGAAACCAAAAACTATTCCTTTGATTTTGGGGCTCAGGTACAATATATTTTACAAGTATTATTTACATAGGTGTTAATCGATTTTGAAACAAATTTTTATAAAACGAACATGAGAAAACGAAAAAAGCAAATGTAAAGCGCACACATTGTCAATTTTAAAAATCATTAAAAATATTCCTATATATCGAGATAGTTGTATGATTTTGAAAATCCCATCTTAAACTTGGTTTTTAGAGTGGAATGCTGTGATTAAATAGTTGAGTGTGTTCATTTTGTATGGGCAAAAGGAAAGGGAAAAAGGATATCTAAAATGTAAATCAGAAAACTGTTTCAATAAAAAATCACCAAAAAACGGAATGGTTAAATTTATTTTGATGCAGTTGCCTGTTGTAAACCAAAACATGTATTATAATTTTATGCCTCATAAATGAGTTATTCATCCTGCTCCTGCACATATACTATAGTTATATACATATAAAAACTATTAATATACAAAAACTTGAATAAAATGAAAAACCAAAAAAAAAAAAACCTGAATCTAAATTGCAATTTTAATTTACGTGTTATCTTTGTGATGTGCCCCTGAAACAATAGTTTTAGTTGTTTATATTTTCATTTGTGTATGTACATACATCAATGTGTATCGCTCTTTCTATATCTATATATATATTTATCTATCATACCCATTTAGCACTCAAAACCAAAAACATCGTCAAACTTCATCAAGCAACTAAAATATCAACTCATGGCCTCATAATACTGCATCGTGTCTATATAGATGTCTAAAAAAAACAAAACAGAACCTTTCTATATGTATGTATATAGTGAAAAATCTAGACCTGTATATTTACTTTGTATATTAAGAGTAGTGAAATATATTACTTAATCAATAATTTTTCTTCTTTTAGAACCCAAAATTTAATACGTCGAAGCAATTGTGGCGTGGATTTATTACACCAACAGAAACATCCGTTTGAGTCAATGATATAGATTATATACAAATGTTTAAACATAAAATTAATATATATGTGTTTGTCAAAGTAGATCTCTAAAATCTATCTTATCTATATATATTTGTGTAAATGTATAAGCCGTCCCTTCAATATTTTCCACGTCTATTTTTCAGTGCGTTTTTATAGCACAAAAATGAGAATATGTTATGTTTGCAACTGAAACATATCAACACACAAAATATATAAAATAAACCAACTAAAACAACAGAAAATCCAAACATATGCAAACTAATATGAATCCGATATACCTCCCCCCTTTGGAATTTATTATAAATAAATGTATATTACTGTTATCACTGAATATAAGAATGTTGTGTTTTATGGAAATGTATTCAATCTAATAATGCAACAGTATTTACTACATGGGAACCGAGAAATGAGGATAGAATCACATGATGAAAGAATGTGAAATGTGTTGAAAGAGGCTTGACTCATAAACCACTTGTAGCTCAAACTTACTTTACTGTTTCTCAATATAAACATTTACTAAAAAAAAAAAATGCTGAATCGAACAATATTAACTTTCATTTCGCTTCAAGTTATTCCGTTTTAAATCCAAAAGAAGGCGGTAAAATTCGATGACTACAGTTAACTTTACAGCATCATTCGTGAGCTCTGTTAATTTAACATGTGTGAACACATGTGAACGTCAGTGTGACCAGCCTGTGTGTAGGAGAAGAGAATTGAATGTGGCTTAAGTTAGAGATATAAATATTCCCTTTTTATTAATTAAAAACTCAGGAAAATGTCTCTACTAACACGCCTGTGCAAAGGAAATGTTTCGCTGCGGCTGAATACCCTGAAACATCTGAGTCAAGTAAGTGCAAACATTAGAGAACTGCGACCAATCCTCTCCAGCTTTTCCGGCTAGTTATGTAATTGTTTTTGTAAATTCCCATAGTGTGGCTATAGCTCGCATGCCAAATTCTCAGAGCACAAAGCCATCGAGAAGATACGAAATATAGGCATCTCGGCCCACATAGACAGTGGAAAGACAACGCTGACGGAGAGAATCTTATTCTATACCGGCCGCATAGCTGAGATGCACGAGGTTAGGGGTAAAGACAATGTGGGAGCTACAATGGATAGCATGGAACTGGAGCGTCAGAGAGGCATCACGATACAATCGGCTGCTACCTACACCCTGTGGAAGGATACGAATATCAATATTATTGATACTCCTGGACATGTGGACTTTACCGTGGAAGTGGAACGTGCCTTGAGAGTGTTGGATGGAGCTGTCCTAGTGCTGTGCGCTGTGGGTGGTGTTCAGAGTCAAACGCTGACGGTAAACCGTCAGATGAAACGTTACAATGTGCCCTGTTTGGCATTCATCAACAAGTTGGACCGTCTGGGTTCAAATCCCTATCGTGTTCTCTCTCAAATGCGCTCTAAAATGAACCATAATGCTGCCTTCATACAACTGCCAATTGGAGTGGAGAGCAATTGCAAGGGAATAGTGGATTTGGTCCAGGAGAAGGCCATTTACTTTGAGGGAGATCATGGTATGGACATCAGAGTGGACGAAATACCTCAGGATATGCGAGTAGAGAGCGGAGAGCGAAGGCAAGAATTGATAGAACATCTGTCGAATGCCGATGAGAAATTCGGAGAACTTTTCCTAGAAGAGAAACCCTTCACGGAAAAGGATATCAAGGAAGCTCTACGCAGAACGTGCATACAAAGAACCTTCACACCGGTTCTTGTGGGTACCGCTTTGAAGAACAAAGGAGTCCAGCCCTTGCTTGATGCTGTCTTGGATTACCTGCCCAATCCGGGAGAGGTCGAAAACTTGGCATTTATCGAACACGAAGGCAAGGAGCCGGAGAAAGTTGTCTTAAATCCCGCACGAGATGGCAAGGATCCCTTCATGGGTTTGGCCTTTAAGTTGGAGGCTGGTCGTTTTGGCCAACTGACTTATTTGAGATGCTATCAGGGCGTCCTACGCAAGGGCGACAATATATTCAATGCCCGTACCAATAAGAAAGTAAGAATCGCTCGATTGGTGCGTCTCCACTCCAACCAGATGGAGGATGTTAATGAAGTGTATGCCGGTGATATCTTTGCCCTATTCGGTGTGGATTGTGCATCGGGTGACACCTTTACCACGAATCCCAAAAACCATTTGGCCATGGAATCGATATTTGTCCCCGAACCCGTCGTCTCAATGGCAATTAAACCCAATAATACCAAAGATCGGGATAATTTCTCAAAGGCCATCGCTCGTTTCACCAAAGAAGATCCCACATTTCATTTCCATTTCGATAACGATGTGAAAGAGACCTTAGTCTCGGGCATGGGAGAATTGCACTTGGAGATCTATGCCCAGCGCATGGAGCGGGAATACGGTTGTCCCGTGACTCTGGGAAAACCCAAGGTGGCCTTCCGTGAAACCTTGGTGGGTCCCTGCGAATTCGATTACCTGCATAAGAAACAATCCGGAGGTTCGGGTCAATATGCCCGAATTATCGGTATAATGGAACCCCTGCCCCCAAATCAGAATACTTTGCTGGAATTTGTCGACGAAACTGTCGGCACAAATGTACCCAAACAGTTCATTCCTGGTGTGGAGAAGGGTTACCGTGAAATGGCCGAAAAGGGCATGCTCTCGGGTCACAAACTTTCAGGCATTCGTTTCCGTCTTCAGGATGGTGGTCATCACATTGTCGACTCCAGTGAGTTGGCCTTCATGTTAGCCGCCCATGGCGCCATAAAAGAGGTATTCCAGAATGGCTCTTGGCAAATTCTCGAGCCAATCATGCTGGTCGAAGTCACTGCCCCCGAGGAATTCCAGGGAGCCGTTATGGGACATCTGAGCAAGAGGCATGGCATCATCACAGGCACTGAAGGAACCGAAGGTTGGTTCACTGTTTATGCTGAGGTGCCCCTCAACGATATGTTTGGCTATGCCGGAGAGTTAAGGTGAGTGTCTGGCAAAACCCTTTAAAACAACATATTCCTAAGATTGGCCCTAATCCTCTTTCAGATCCAGCACCCAGGGCAAAGGTGAATTCACCATGGAATATTCACGGTACTCTCCATGCTTGCCCGAAGTGCAGGAACAAATTGTACGCCAATATCAAGAGTCCCAGGGTGTTGGCCAAGCCGAGAAGAAGAAAAAGAAGAACTAAATTGTTAATAACTATTAGTATTTAATGTCGAATACTTATTACAAAAAACAACAAAAAAAAAAATTATTTTGTTTCTAGTTTTTACTGTGATAATCACTCCATAAAGTAATGACAAATTTTTGTATAGCTAATAATAAAACGAAATACTAAAAACACAAAGTTTGCCAGCAAAAATTCCCAAACTATCGTTTGACTAGAATCATTTGCAGGATCTTAATAGCAATAATTCCTTGACAGAAAGAATCTACTTCAAAACTGGACAAAGTTAAGAATTTGTTTTTATTTCATAGACTATATTGTTTTGTTTCGAGTCACTTAGGTCCTTAAAACAAACAAGATTCCTTTCGTGTCTACAAGATTCCTTTGTCAATCCGATGTCAATTCAAAATATATTCAACCAGAGGGCCGGGGCTAACTTCGACCGCGTCAAAGTTTGTATACCCTTGCAAGTTTTTTAGTAGCTCATTTATCTAAACTAACTTATCTAAAAAGGGTAATGTTTGCGTAAGAACGGCCTTCAATGATAGTATAGGATATAACGAACTTTCTGATGAAAGTCACTGTTTTCCACCGATCGTTCCTAAGGGAGGCATATGATATAGTCACCCGATCTTGACCAAATTTGGCACAGTCGTTTATAGTTACATAGCTTAAAAAGTAACGAAGTTATTGAGAAAAGTCACTGTGCGTGACTTTGACGTTTGTATGGGAGCTATGTGATATAGTGATATAGTGGTCCGATCCGGCTGAATCCGAGATATACAACGCCTGCAGTATATACAAGACTACGTGCAAAATTTCAGCTCTGTAGCTCTTACGGTCTCGGAGGAGTTCGCGTTGATCCAGACGGACGGACGGACGGACGGACATGGCTATTTGAACTCGTCTCGTCGTGCTGATCAAGAATATATATACTTTATATGGTCTGAGATGCTTCGTTCTATGCGTTGCACACTTCTGACCAAAATTAATATACCCTTTTTGCAAGGGTATAAAAATGGTATTGTTTGTGGTCCTATTTAAAATCATATATCCTGACCTCCCTCCCTACTTTACAACTTTAACATGAAAACGATATCCCCTTAAGGGGAAAACTACAAATGATTCTTAAAGTTAAATTTACCCTACAACGTGATACACTTTTTAATAATTTGTTTTAGTCATTTATATTAAGTTTCAACTAGAAAAGAATTTATGCCAAAGAAAATGGTCATTGGGCCCAATGTACAAGATTTTGAAGCGAATATCCATTCGCTTCTTTTTCCCTCTCGAGAGAGCAAATCCAGAATATCGAATGGTGCAATCGGCGAATTGCCATCTCTAGTTGTTTTTGTTTTCTGCGAGTGAACGGTTCGCGTGGGTGGTGAGCGGAGTGTTTTTTTTCTCTCATGCGGAAAGTCGAACAACAAAGGGAATAAAAAACTTATAAAAATGCCAACAACTGGCGAAATTTCATTTCAGTACTAATGGAATTGGATGAAATTCAATTAACTAACGACATAATCGATTCGAAACGCAACAAATACAATACAATGCCAACTGACAAGCGACGACGGGAACGCGAGGAAATCTTATCGAGGAATTGAGAAAAGCGGAAAACAAAAATTTGTCTTAATTAAACGGGAAGGAAAAACAGACCACCACCATCACCACCCCCCCGCGCGAGAAAATGTAAAAGCAAATGGCAAATTAAAATGTGTGATGCGAAAGTAAAAGAAAAAATGGAAAGAAGTTTCGAATGAAGTGTGCGCAGGAAAATTTGCTGACAATTTTCTATTAAAACAAAAACAAAGAAAATTTTTGTGTGAGGTAGTTGGAGAGAGTGTGAGAGAGAGAGAGTAGTGAGAGTGAAAGGGAAGAACTTCTCTCCCCTAAGGAGAAAATTCAATACAAACAAAAGAAAACAAAACAACAAGAGAAACGCGTAACAACACCAAAGGCAAAATCAGCTGTGCGTTTACCTGTGTCTTTGCAAAAGCAGCCTACCTACCGACAGCGAGAGAAAGAGAGAGAGAGACAGAAGTTTAATTCCTCCAAATAAAATTTCACTTACCTGCGTTTTCAGAATGCAAATAACAAGAACTTCCAGACTTCAGCTTCTTTTTCTCAACACCAGCAGCAGCAGCAGCAACTAGTCAACATACAGCAAAACTAACTAACTAAAACATATCCGTCAACTAAATAAACATAAAATACCAGAAATTAATTAGCAAACTAAATTATAAGTAAACACACACACACACATACACTCTCGCACACACATTCAAAATGGATTGGATTATCAATGATGAGATGGGCCTGACAGTCGGTCATGTTGTCGGCTGGGCCGCCGCCTCCGCCATGGTCATTGGCGGGGTTATACCCTACGTTCCCCAATATATCGAGATCAAGAAGACCCAAGACGCCGAGGGTTTCTCTCTGTATGTTTGCCTGGCCCTGCTTATAGCCAATTCACTGAGAATACTTTTCTGGTAAGTCAAACAAATGCAAAATTCACAAAATTATTTCGTCTAGATTTGACAGTAAAATTCCTAAAAACACTTTTTGAAAAATGTCAGGAAAGTTTGCGATTTGAGTGTTTTTGAAATTTCTTCAATCCATGAGACGATATAGAATATCCATACAAGTTATGACGTCATAAAACCATTTCATTTTAGTTAGAAATTATGAAATGGTCTTAAAATAGACTAAAATTATTATCATTATTACAAATGCCCCAAAAGCACACCGAGTGCAATTGTAGGGTGTCAAAAACATGTGTTGGGTGTCTAAAAACGTAACTGTAAAAATTGGATGTCGAAAATTTCCAAAAATAAAATGTCCAATATGTCACTATGAATATTTTAGGAAACAAATTGTCCTCTTTTGGATGATGGACTTCTATCTGGAACGGCTAATATTTTAGAGCAACCTTAAGAAGAAGGGGAAATTGTTTATCCACCAATTCAGAAAATCATCTGGTGTACTCATAATTATGTTTGGTGTACAACTTGTCAAACCGAGATAAATGAGATACTCAGTTTCGAAGTGTCATTCTAAATTGGAAATTTTTCAGTTTAGCTTTCTTGACTGGGGTTAATCTTTTCTAAGAAGAATCCCCTATGGGAAGTTGCTTAGCTTAAGGCATGACTAAACCACTTGGCCAAACAGACTTATCGCTAGGCTTATCAATAGAGGGCCAGAGATAGAGAGAACTGAGTGTGACCAATATAAAAAAAAAAACGCCGGTTATCTTGGTGCCTCTGGCATGATCTTATACAATATGTTTATCTTAACAACAAATTTTTACAACCAAGTTGAAAGCCATATTTGCCCGTGTCCCTCTCTCTGTGTGTTAGCCAAGTCATGATTTTTAGACTAAATTGAAAATTGATTAGCGTAATTGTTGGTTATTATGTTCCTACGTAGTATTGATTCGAATGGCATTCGTTCTTCTTGTTATCTTTATGGTCTTTTATGGTGAAGGTGTTGGGAATATAAACCCAACTTGGCATCATTATCTTTTTCATCATGATGAAATTACGAAAAGTTTGCACTAACTTGAATTCCATGTGAACTTAATGGGCGACTTCTAATCTATTTTTCTGACTCAGTGTGAGATGTTTAAACTTTTCCAGCACATAGAACTTGGTATAATTCCAACGAATAATTCATTTATCATATATAGGAATATATCATCATCATTTTTTTACCCCTAGACACAATTTAATTGGTTTAAAAAGTCATCACATTCACATACGAGGCGAGTCTTGAGAGTTTACTATCTTTTGAGACTCTTCTCAAGATTCTTTTTGTCATTTTCGATGTAGTAAATTTCTTGAATTGTTTTCATGTTGCCCTCGGAGAGGAGCAAAAAAAATAAACTTTTTAATTCAATTTGTATCAAAGTGCAAATAGATTTCACTTGGAAACCAAATGGAGGAATGTTTCTTCTCTTTTGATTAGGTGCAAAAATTAGATTTATTTACCTGCTTAAATTCTCCTTGATAAATATTTACATCTAACTTGACTTGATTTCTGTTTTTTGTTACGTTTTTCAATGATGGCTTTTTTTATGGCCTCTTTTCATGCAATTCTCTTTTGTCTTTTGCCTTAGTTTCTTGTTGTTTGTTTAAACAGGTTTTTCTTTATACAATTTGTTGCTTTTTGTTGATACAGCTGATTCCGTCCGTTCATCCATCTAACCAACCATCCCTTCAGCCAACCCACTCAGGGTCAACCACTTTATCTCTGCTTGTTTCGCTCACGTCATGTATTTTTTGTATTTTTATTTTGCTCTTTTTTTGGCTATAAATTTTTAATGCAATTTCCTAGACCTAAATTAAATTGTTGCGTTAAAAAAAGAACCGCGTACCGCGACGCAACTGGTGTCAATTTGTCTGGGGAATCAATAATTCAATTATTTCGTTAGACAAAAACTCTTTAAATATGCCGGCTAGAAGTAGAAATCAGCTGCTTTCCCGACACTTTGCCAATGCCAAACACTGCGAGTGAGTGCGTGGTTACTTTTATATGTCCAACTCGTAGGACTCTTTCGCTTTTGTCACGCGATTGCCATAGAACAGAAGGAAAAAAGTAAAAGGCGCCAAGGGGTTTGCTGCCTCATGAGTTTCACTTTGCTTTTGTGGGTGAAAACTATAATTAAGCATATCGCCAAAGAGAGAGAAGAGAAGAGAAGGAGAGACAACAGCTGGGGGTAACAGCGAAAGTAACTAAGTTTAGTTAGTTAGCAGCGCATAGTTGGGGATCGATGCTAATTGGAATTGCAGGAAAAACTTAAATTTTTGTCGGAACTTTTATGAAAAGTTCAACAACGTTGCATGTTCCACACACGGTGGGGGGTCAATGGTATGTGAATGAAAACTTTTATAAACTAAAACAGTCATTCTAACGATTAGTTTATAACTTACTATACTCAGTTTATTATAAGAACCATTGGGTTAGTATCCCTCATAACATTTTTCTTTTATGTGGAATACTTTTCAAGCCATTTAAATGAATAGCCTACACATTTTATTCAAAAAACTTCTACAAATTCTGATAAAAACTTCAAGTGAAATGCAAATCAGAATAGCGCCTGTAAACTTACTTTTCCATATCCTTAAGAATTCTATAAACAACTAAAGGGATATCAAAGGATTTAGGTACATTAAGGAGTAAATTGCATTCAATATTTTGGCAAGATTTATCTCTTTTGCAGGGTATGTAAATCCAGTCCACATTATTCATGCATAAGAGTTGTACCAGGTGATCGTCTTAAGCAGAAGTTAATGACTGGTATATACTAGATATAATGGACGCATCCAAGTAGGGTAGTCTGGGTGGTCTGGACCAGAGAACTGCAATGAGTAAAAACTTTTAAGGTGCCCTCAATCATTGAGCTTGATTTTGTTCGATGCGGTCTTTCGTATTGAGTGATTGAGCTGTATCGGTTTGAATCGAACGCTCATTATCGAACTTTCGTCATTACCAAAACAAACAGAGCAAATTGAAAATGTTACCTTTGATTCAAACCAATTGTCTACGATACCCTGAATGATTTTTTCGTTTTAAGTGAGTTAATGGAGTAAACATGTTGTAACAAAGGTATTGAGCGGAATGATTGAATTTTTTGAGGTTTGATTGATACTTCTCAATCATACTCCTTACAGTTCTCTGCTCTGGACAACCCCCAAAATATTGATTTTTCGGCTAATTTGTTACTTTTTCAGCTGTTTTATAAAGCCCAGCTAGTAAATTTTCAAAGCAGTCGGGCAAATTTGCTAAATTCTCAAACTGAAAAAGTGCCTCTTCGAAAATTACGGAATTTTCTAAACCACTTATCTGAATTTTTTGATAAGACTCCCATATAACTAAGTACTTTTAGTACTCACTGTAACTTGTTTTCCTCTTCTTACACTTGGAATTTGTTAGATGGAAAAAAGTGTTACACATCTCGTTATCATAAAGGGGTTTAAAATGGCTTCAACATTGCCTTCGATTGTATAACAGTTAATTGATAAGCCGGTAACTATAATTTAACATTTACATATGTGTCCAACAACTTTAAAAAAAAAACATCTATATATTTAGGAATAGATTTTCATATACCGTTAATGTTGTTACGAATACTCATATTAAAATATAGGTATTCATAGTTTACGAAGTTATAAGTTAAAACTTTTGACTGAATTTCAGGTAGTTAAATAAGTTATTTTAGCTTTACATATGATGACATTGGTGATCATTAAATGTTGTATAACAGCTTACGGACTTGCCAAACTGTCATATAGCAATAATTGTAGTCATCTTTAGAGTCATATAACAATTTTGTATGATTCCCATAGAAAATCCAGCTGTGTCCCATTGTGTTAAAGTCTTAGATCTACTTCTAATCGATACTTACTCATTGTTGGTGTTCCCGTAGTTAGCTAGCACCTTAAAGACAGATTGCTTTCGGCCAATCAATCGCACTCTTAGCCATATTTCAGCTGTTCCTGCGGCAATCTAGTTGGTTGATTAATCTTTTCAGAGTTTTTACGTTTGTTCGCTTTGTACTCATGGCAAATTTGCCCATGTGGCACTTTTAGCACAGCTCTCTGACAAGTTAATTATCATTATTGTGTGTAATTGTTGTCAACACTCACCTCTCACCTCACCCCCGCCTATTACGGTCCCTCGTAATATCAAACAAAATGCATGCACGAGCCTCAACCGGAATTTGTGGGCAATTTGTGCGCAAAAAACAAAAAAAAACAACAAAAAGTCGTGAAAAAAGAAAGAGGGAACCAACTGGGGGGGTGGGTAGGAGATGAAAGAGAGTATTAGTTGCCAGACTGCTTTTATTATTCCAACAACAACAAAAATTGCAATTAATTATAAATGTGTAAAAACAACAAAGAAAATAATAAATATATGTAAATAATGCGGCAAGGTTGGAGAAAAAAGATCGAATCAAGCTAAAAGTATGACTCAATACTTTTGCCTACTTTCCCCCGCACACCGCCAACTTCATCATCAAGTTGATTTGAATATAAATGTATGTATATAATTGGTAGGAATTGAATAGGGGTTAAATGAGCTCATAGAGCCAAAAGAAAATCCGCTCACACCTTTGGCAAACCAGAAATATGCTGACCCAAAGGTTTCTTTCATTATTTTTTGTCTTCTCGTCTTATTTACCTATGAGACAAGCCAAAAAAGAAGGGGCGTCTGACTGAGCATGACTCAATATATAGAGAGAATTATTGTTTTTGTATTTTTTTTTTATTGGAAACCAGAATTGGACTCGTCATTTCTATTCTCTTCTGTCATTTTGTGGAGGCGTTTATAATTTACGAAAAACAAAAACAAACTTGAAAAACTAAATTGTAGCACATGGACATATATTTATACACACACGTATGTATATATATACACATACATATATGTATATAGTTGTTAAAGCTCACTTAAATTTGTTAAGTGCAATTGTTGGGAAAACTGTATAAAACAAACTTGCAAAAGCCAAATGTCTAGAGGCATTAAAAACACACAACAATTTTTGCCAACTTTTCTTATTACAAAACAATTTCTCAACATCAACAGCAAGTTAGTCATGGACGTGGGCCATAAGAAAGGGGATCTTAAAGTATGAAAATATAAGCACTTGAAACTTGAAGCTATGTAAATTAAAAATCTCTTTTGGGCTAAGAATAGTAAACAACTAAGAAACTAGGCATTATAAAGTGTTTGCAAAAGGGCCTATTAAGGGCCCTAACTTGATTAAACAGCTGGATCAATGATATAAAAATCAAAGTAAAAACGAAATGAATGAATGAATTAAATAAAAGTTAAGGTCAAGTTCGAGTGAATGATTGAGCTGAGATGAGACTCATTCACACATTCATTGCAACGAATCAAAAACAAATTGTACAACAAAAAGTTACTAATGCATTTGAATTACAATTCCGACTCTAATATTAAAATTTTAATATTTATTTTGAACGTATATAAATTATATATAGAGTGTATATTAGAGTTCGACTAGTGGGTAGATCAGATTCACTCAAAAATGAGTTCGAATTAGAAAACATAGAAAAAGGCAAGGTTGGAGGATAAACTAAGTTGTTTCTTTCCTTTTGTTTCTTGAAGTTAAGAATCATAGTGTTAATTAGTGTAAGTATCTTGTGGATTTGTTGGAATTAGGCAATGTTTCGTTCTAATTTGATATTCCCCATGCGAATTCTATTTTGGAACTTACCTTATGTAAAAGAGAGATTGAATTGAATTTAGTCGCCATTCATTTCTCAAAAGTTATTTGCTTGAGCAAAGCTAATTTGAACCAAAAGAATTAATTCGAATGACCTTAGTACATTTCAAAGCATTCATTATACGGTTTAACTCTAAATTGATTAGCATTCATACTCATATTCATTCATTTCATCAACTTAATTTGAATGGATTCATGACTATCATAGTTTTCGTTAACACTATCGGTATAAACTGAAACATTTAAACCAAGATTTGAGTATTTGGTATCACAAGAGTAATAGACATGGTTGGAAAGGCGTAAAACAATGGCAAAACTCATAATTTTCCTTAATTCAATTAAAACCAGAGGGCCGGGGTTAACTTCGACCACGTCGAAGTTTGTATACCCTTGCAACTGTTTTGGTAATTCTTCTATATCCTCCAGAATCCTTATAGGCAAACACTTCAACCCAAAAATTTGCAGTGTTCTCAGTATTTTCCCACTGAATTAGATGAATAACATTTTACTACGATTAATCGCTCAAAAATGATAAATTGTTCAGTAGAAAAAGAGCGGAAAAAAGCAATTTATATTTTTAAAAAATCCAGAATTCCCGCTGCCCGCTGTTTTGGTATTTTTCCCGCAATTGGACTTTCAAAAAAGCCAGATTTGACGGGAAAAAAAGCTGATTTGGCTATAGCTATAAAATTAATGAAGTTATTGAGAAAGTCACTGTTCGTGACTTTGCCGTTTGTATGGGAGCTCTATGATTTAGTCACCCGATCTTGATCAAATTTGGCACAATTATTAATAAGAACACCAAACTGACAAATACCAACTTTTATGACAATTGCTGATAAAATAACGAAGTTTGTGTGAAAAGTCACTGTTCGTGACTTTGACGTTTGTATGGGAGCTATATGATATAGTGGTCCGATCCGGCTGAATCCGAGATATACAACGCCTGCAGTATATACAAGTATACGTGCAAAATTTCAGCTCTGCAGCTCTTACGGTCTCGGAGGAGTTCGCGTTGATCCAGACGGACGGACGGACGGACGGACGGACGGACGGACATGGCTATTTGAACTCGTCTCGTCGTGCTGATCAAGAATATATATACTTTATATGGTCGGAGATGCTTCCTTCTATGCGTTGCACACTTCTGACCAAAATTAATATACCCTTTTTGCAAGGGTATAAATATATCGAGTTCGATTTTTGACGCTTCAATATTAATTGAAATAGTTTATGTATTTCTTAATAAATGATTTATATTGGCGTTAGATCGTATCTATTGAATGGCCAACTCAAAGCTTTAAATAAACACATAAAAGTTAACTCATAAAATAAGAAAGAACATCAAATTATAGCAGGGTGATGAATGAACTTCATTTTGCAATCAAGTTTAGTTCAGTATGCAAAACAACTTTTAATGGGCCTCGTGGGAAGGGTAACTCGAGTGAGTCGGTTGTGTTGGAAAAGGAAAACAATCTCAAATTGGGTAGATGTGGAGCAATGGATTTTACATTTTCACTTTATTTTCGGTCAACCAAAAGTTTGATAGGTGTGCCAAAATAGAGGTTTCTATTAGGGATCTGCATGAATGATAGAAAAGTCAAAGTCAAATGAATCTATTTGAATTGAATTCAAATGAATGAATGACAACTACAACATGAAATATTTGTCAAATCTCCAAAAATATGTAACTCTGTTCAATGAAAGGCAATGAATGTTAGAATGTTGTGCGACTAAGTTCTACGCACTCATTCACTTGAAGTCGATTTTCACAGTCATTCAATGCATTCATTTTTTTTTTTTTTTTGAATATTGTTAACGCAAATTGATTTTTCTATCATTCACGCAGCTCTCTAGTACATATAAGCAGGCCTCATTCAAATCATTTTTTTGGGAATTTTCCTTTGTGTTTGTTTTTTGCATTTGCAATCTATATCTGACTGAGTGGATTTTTTTTGTTGACTTTTATCATAATTATATCCATTTTTCTTCCGTCAATCAATTGTTATTGCAATTCAATACCACAGAGTCATATTACTCTTTCTCAGACACTTGATCGCAGCTCGTTGTGCTATATAGACAGTTTTTCTGCCTGATTATGGAAACCTTTTCCTACTCGCAACTCTTTTGAAATGTTTAAACAGACAAGAGTTATTCATTTGCTCATATCGGTAAACTGATGTCATTTCGGTTATCATTACAACAGTAGATAATATAAAGCTATCAGTTAAGTGAGTTTTGGCAAAAAGCGACAAAGTTATATGATGAAATAAAATGAATGATCCGAAGAAAAGCACCCTGTATAAATTGTTTAAATTGTAAAACTTTCCTCTCCCTCCCTCTCTCTGTCTCTGTTTGCTACCAAGTCAGCATAATTTGTTGGGTGGAAAAGTAATGGGGTAAAGAAGAAGAGTTCAATGAACTTCTTTTATTTTAGGGAAAGAGTATTAAAGCAATCTTTAAGTCTTGCTCATTGACTTTTGACAATATTGGACAGTATCTTGAGAATCTAAAATTCTTTAGGGTTTTAATCAAAATGGTCGTTTCGTTTCCTCATAAGATAAGAGCACTTGGGTTTTTGTATTGTTTATTTTTATTATTTCCAGGATGGACTCTCCGGCATTCGATCTCAGCTATCAGTGATTATAAATGTTTTCATTTCATTCTGATTTCTATTTAGCTTCTCTTCGTTTTGTGTGGTAGCATTTCTTATCGCCAAACAACGCGCCATTCTCTAGGAGTATATAACACAATTGTCTCGCCCGGCACTCTATATAATTGAGATTATTGCATGAGGCAACTGAAGACTGATAACGCAAAAGTCTCACCCCAACAACAATTAATTTATTTACGTAGAAATTATTAATGTCTATGATATAATCTTGAGTAAATAATAGAATTTACATTGGCTCTTTATTTATTTAATTTTTATTTCTTATCTAATCTCTCATTCATTCAGGTCGAATTTATTTTGTATATGTATTTCAATGTATTTATGTCTAATACGACTTGACCCAATTTTAATTGATGATTTATGCATTAAGCCAACTGTGTAAGCAAGTGAACAAACAAACAGCCCATTCTGTGACTATACAGGGTCAGGGTTAAGGCTTAAATATACCAATTAATTTTTCTTTTTCTCTTTTTTTTTTTTTTTATTTTGGCTCACTGAAGCGAGGGGGTCAAAAATGGGAATGTTGTGTGGCCATAAATGTTAACTGTTTGTTTTTAGCCATTCTGCCTTTTGCATGCAAATGAGTTGATTTTTTCAACCGGTTCTGGGTAGATGACGACGAGGTTGAGTTTCGGTTTTGATTCTGGTTTTAGTTTATTTTTTCCGCACTTGTCTTGATGAAGGTTAAAAATAGATTGAAAGTTGAATTATGAATCGCCCAATTAGTGAAAGAAGAACACCATTTTAATGACATATTTATGTTAATTTAATATGCTTAACTTAGGTATAACTGTTGGACTTGCTAGGATTTAATTAGTTAGAAAGTTATTACCCGCTTATTGTATGGTTTTGCAGATAAAGACACTAGGGAAGGTTTAGAAAAATCTGTTATACAGTGACTTAAATGTAAAAGTTCGTTTCTTGCAGACTCTTGTAGCTGTTATACAAAAGTATATGCGGTAGAATTTTGATTCAAAACTTTTATAACAGTTGATCTACAATACAGCTATCATTTTTTAATATTTGTATGACAGTTGCAAACTGGTATACATCTTTTAATACTTAAATTGTTTTAAAAGTGTAACACAACAAGAAATGTGAAAATAAAATTACTTTAAATATGTATAACAGTTAAGGAAAAATAAGTTGATGGTCATATAACAGTATCTTGGCAGTTATACAGTCTTTAAAACAGCTGATTACATCAAGAAAAGTAGCTTTTTAACATTTTTCAAGAGTTTTAAGACTTTAATGCCAAAGAATATGTGAGACTGAAATTCTTTAAAAACTTGTATAACAGTTCAACAATGTTATACGGCATAGCCAACTAACAGCACTGGGACTCGATTACAACAACAATTTTTATTAGTGTTGATTGACCTAATTTTGCCCTACTAACTAATCAAGCCCTCCTAACCAAAGGTTATCTCTAAGCTACTTGTTCGTCATTCTGCCCGTTGATCATGATTGGCATTATCTCAAATATTTTATTTTACAAGCTGCTTTTGCCTTTTAATGGCAGTGGATGGGTGCGGTACCCAGAAAAAAAATAACAAAACCAGAGGGCCGGGGCTAACTTCGACCGCGTCAAAGTTTGTATACCCTTGCAAGTTTGTTAGTAACTCTTTTATCTAAACTAACTGTTTTATCTAAAAAGGGTAATGTTTGCGAAAGAACGGCCTTCAATCTTAGCATAGGATATAACGAACTATCTGATGAAAGTCACTGTTTTCCACCGATCCTTCCTATGGGAGCTATATGATATAGTTACCCGATCTTTACCAAATTCGGCACAGTCATTAACAGATATATTAAACTGACAAATGTTAAATTTGAAAGCAATCGCATCAAAAGTAACGAAGTTATTGACAAAAGTCACTGTTTTTGACCGATCGTTCCTATGGGAGCTATATGATATAGTCACCCGATCTTGATCAAATTTGGCACAGTGGTTTATAGTTACAATAAACTTACTTATATTAAATTTCACGACAATAGCTTAAAAAGTAACGAAGTTATTGAGAAAAGTCACTGTTCGTGACTTTGCCGTTTGTATGGGAGCTATATGATATAGTCACCCGATCTTGATCAAATTTGGCACAATTATTAATAAGAACACAAAACTGACCAATAAAACTTTTATGGCAATTGGTGATAAAATAACAAAGTTTTTGAGAAAAGTCACTGTTCGTGACTTTGCCGTTTGTATGGGAGCTATATGATATAGTGGTCCGATCCGACTGAATCCGAGATATACAAACCCTGCAGTATATACAAGCCTACGTGCAAAATTTCAGCTTTGTAGCTCTTACGGTCTAGGAGGAGTTCGCATCGATCCAGACGGACGGACAGACGGACGGACGGACGGACGGACGGACATGGTTATTTGAACTCGTCTCGTCGTGCTGATCAAGAATATATATACTTTATATGGTCGGAGATGCTTCGTTCTATGCGTTGCACACTTCTGACCAAAATTAATATACCCTTTTTGCAAGGGTATAAAAAGGTCACAGGTCATTCTTATCTCTCATTCGCTGTGTGGTTTGTCATTTGAAGATTTTTTTTGTAATTAAAAAAAAAAGAAAACGAAATAAGAAGAATGAAATAAAAATGAAAGTAAAAGCAAAAGCCACGCTATATTTTTTATGCCGTCATCATTGTTTCAGGAACAGGTGTGGGTCACCCACCAAGGGTTGGGTGGTTCGATTCATGGGGTCTTTGCCCTTTGGCTGTGAAAGGACGATGAGGAAAGTTAAAATCAAGACCAGAACCTTTATGCAATGTTAACATTTTAAATTGCATGCGAAGCCATGGCTTTTCCCTAATTGAATTTTAATGCCAACGACGAGTGGCGAGCAATTTTCCACGTTTCCCCAACATTTATAGCCAAAACAGATTTCACTGGGTGTGTGAGGGGGGATTCTGCTGGCCTTGGCAGAATATATAAAACTAATTGAAAAGTAACAGAAACCAACCCGAAACAAAGTCAATCGCTGCCGTTCACGGTGAGCAATCATTTGCCCTTCCTTCCATCCATCCAGCCATCAGTCCATCCGTTTTGGCTTCTTTGTATGCTAAGAATATATACGATACGGACGGATGACGACGACGCAGCTAAACTGTCTGATTGACTGACTGACTGACTGACTGTGTGACTGACGTGAATGTTTGCTTAAAACAAACAATGTAGACAAAAAGATTTCAATTTCCAAATTGGCATAAAGTATTTATTTATTTTTTTTGCCACATATGCGTGATCTAATTATATATATTGCATTTTCTATGTGGCCCATTAAATTTTTGAAATAATATTTTTCAAAGCTGTATTGTTTTGAAAATAATTTCTCTCCCTTCTCTAGTTTATTATCTTTGACGCTTTTGAGATTGAAGATTCAAGTCAAATGCAATATTTTAGACCAATCTAGATAATTTTTGTTTTGTTTTTACTTATAATATTAAGTTGGAGATTCAAGAATATCTAAAAGATCGTTTTTTTTATAATAGTTCAATAGTTTTTCAGCATTCTAAGCATTTTGATTTTAACAATAAAGTTTAAATGGGCAAGTAATACAGAAAATAGAAAAAAGTAGAACCTTTTAACACAGAAGTAGCTTTGAGACTTACTAACTTAGTGTGGCATTCCAAGAAAGTAAGTAGAAAGAAAAGCACAAGCTTCATTGCAAAAAGGGTATATTCATTTTGTTCCAAAGAAAAGGAAGTATTTCCGACCATATAAAGTATATGTACAAATATTCTTGATCAGCACGACGAGACTAGTTCAAATAGCCATGTCCGTTTGGGTCGACGAAATCCTCCTAGACCGTTAAGGCTAAAGGGTTTAAATTACAACTACACAGTTATATATCTCGGATTCAGCCGGATCGGACCACTAAATCATCGGGTGACTATATTAGATAGCTCCCATAACTTCATTACTTTTTACGCGATTGCTTTCAAATGAATCAATTGTCACATATATACCTGTTAATGACTGTATCAAATTTGATTAAGATCGGGTAACTATATCAAATAGCTTCTATAAGAACAATCGGTGGTAAACAGTGACTTAGATTGTAGACATTAGACTTGTTAGATAAAACGTTAAGGAAAGAGTAACAAACAACTTTGACGCAGTCGAAGTTAGCCCCGGCCATCTGGTTTTTACAATAACTTAACTAACTTATTTACTTCCAGCTCTAATGCCCAACATTTATAAATATGTCAATACTCATTCAATACGTCAATACTTATTTATTATGTGCTTGGTATCATAAAAGTAAAATTAAGTGATTTATTTCAAGCTAAAGTTCCAAAAGTTGAAGTTACTTTCTGCTCATAGCTTGTGTATCCGAATGTTTCACTCTAAACATTTCTTTCACTTTGATAAATAATCAACTTGGGATAAGTTTTGTTAGAATACTATCGAAAACCTTGTCGCATAACAAGTGTAATCGCAGAGTTTTGTTTCAGCGCTTTTATCCGCAAAGGCATAACTTAAAGAGCAGTATTTTATACGTCCATATAGTATATACGTATTTGTATTCCGTATTTGTATATCCCGTATCGTAACAAATTTTATGCCGCATATGTACATAAATGCAAATTGTCCATTTGTTTCTTGCCTTCTCTCCCCACATGTGGCGGGGCTTTTTGTTTTGCTGAATTTGTTCTATTTTTCTTAGACGATTTCAAATTTGTGTGTGTGCCACTCTTTCGCATTCATTATTTTCAGCCTGGGGTTTTTGCTCTCAACGAAATTGCCAAGATGTTGTTGCGATTTTACGAGGTGGTGGAAAGGAAATGCCATTTTCATGTAAGAGACTAAGCAATTAACTAGGCATACATAAAAACAAATAAAACTGTTTTAATGTATTGATTGCTTTTATTTTAACTCAAGGTTATACGTTTCTAGTGATTTGAAGACTTATATAACACTCTGGCAAGAGAAATAGTGAATATCACAATGCTATTAAACAATAAATTTCTAGGATTCACTAGGATTACTTTCAAATCGCGTTCGTCTTAGACAATAATATATATATAAAATAAAGGGACAAATTTGTTTATTTTTGTAAATTTAATTCTGGAAATTGAAAAGCAAAAAATGTGTGTAAGCAACTTTGTCCAACTTTAGTAGCGTTTTTCTTAAATCTTGGTCAAACTTAGAACAAATGTTTAAATACCCTTAACAAACTCTTTTATAAGTAGGATATGTAAATATTTAGGCATGTCGTCAGAATTGCTGATTCAATTTTCTTAGTTTTTTTTGGAAGGAGAAATCTCTAGAGAAGATATCCCTTTTTTTCCCCCTCTACCAATAGCTGACAAAACTACAGTCAAAAGAACTTGGAATTTTAAATGTTTTGTTAAACTTTTTTGCCTCGGATGTCATTTCTCGCCTCAAATGTCATTGGCGACCTTTTTCAAATGTGTTTAATAGAAAAAGAGATATTTGGTTTTGTAGAAATACAATTTATTTCTATACCTCTACCTCTACATAGCTCTACAAACGGTTTCATTCGAGTAGAACCATTTGAAATATTCTGTTAAATTATGTCATTTACTCTTACACACTAAATTTGCTGTTCAATTTGGTTTCCATTCATAATTGTGGGCCATTTGTATCTACTTTGTGTGTGAATGTGTGTGGTGTATGTGTGAATGTTCCTTGAGTTTTGTGAGCCAGTTTATCAGCGTTTTATCCTTTAGCAAGGTCATTTGAGCAGCTTATAGCTTATAAACGACCCAGATACATCAAGCAAACTCATAGCCATCGCCCTCATCATCGTCACCCTCCTCGTCTCACAACCACACAACATGGCCATTCAATTGGCAACGCCTTGTGGTATGCTATGAAAATTAACCATTGGATTTTGCCCCTTTCTTTCACTTTGGCGGCGTCGCCTCATCAACAATTTGTGTGTTTACACAAATCTCAGACCACATGCAGGGCGTTATGTACATATACTCACTCGAATACATATATATACACTTGTATATATATATATATATATATATATATATATATATATATATATATATATATATATATATATAGGTATAAATAACCGGAATGTTGAGAATTAAGTGCTGTAGAGTTCCGTTTTGTTAGTACGCGAAAGAGAAAGAGCCCTTCAGAGGACATTTTTTGTTTCATGCTGTGCACATAGCGGCTAAGTAGTTGCTGAATGAAATGAAATTTGTGTTGAAGCGTGTAAGGGTGTCTGCGGGTGTGTAACCTTCTAGACTAAGCCAACACTTGGGCAAACATTCACCGAGTAAGTGCGGCACAAATTTTAATTATGTCCACACACACCCTCACATGTGAGAGACAGAGATAAATGCTAACAAATGAAATATCTGTAGGAATTTATCTTGTTTTTTTGTGTCTTCATTTTGTGTTTGCCCCAAAAAAAAAACATATTTTCATCAAAACTAAGTAACAAATTTTTATGTTTTCATATTGCCATTCATCAGTTAAATCGTTTGCCTAAATTAGTCCGCTGGGTGTGGGTGTGTAGGTGTGTGTGTGCGGGGGGGAGTGTCAAACTGTTTACAAGTTCTGGCTATCAACGAACATTGCCTCTGTGTTGTTTTGCTCTTTTTTCTCTTTATTTGTTTGGTTAGTCATAAAAGCAATTTTATTGATTTTTATTTTTACGACATTTTTTACACGTATCGAGAAGCGTGCAAAAGCTATGCGAAAAATGGCAATTCTCTTTGGGAAAGGTGAGAAGTCGGTGGCGGAGGAAAATTTGCAATTTGAATATTCACATTTCTGCTAATTGCAATTAAAATCATGGGGGGGAAAAGGGAAATTAACATTTTGAATAGATTGATGTTGAGCAAAGAAATTCAATCTATTTTAAAACAATTTCAATAACATCAATACACAGAGAGAACAGGAGTAGCTGTTATAATCAATTCGTTTCAGGCTTTAACAACAATCTATCTATTAGTTTGACTATTCGAAATTTTTATGAATCATTATGGGTATTTCGTTTGAATTAGCGTAGGAAGTTTCTTTTTGTTGTAGCTAAAAGCTATTGTGTTTAGATTTACATAATTTTGAAAATTAGTTATGTAATTTGAAAAAGCCAACATCTTTTCGAAAAAACTGCAGTTTAATGTACAAATAAACTGTTCAAAACACGGTTATACATTTAGTTTTACATGCAGTTATAGAAAGTATAATGCGTACTGTCTTACACACAGTGCACACTGTTTTAGGAACTTTAAAACAAACTGTTATACGTAAGCACTGTTATATATATACACAGTTATACACATAGTTGTATAACATCTTATGCACACTAGTAGAAGAACTTTGTGTAGACTTTTGTAAAGGCCGCTAATCAAACAGATAATTAAACTATTTTAGAAACTGTTATACACACATACTGTTATACACACATACTGTTATACACACATATTATTATACACACATACTGTTATAACCACAGTTATACAGGGAGTATCTCCATCGTATCGCCCTAGAAGCATCACTTCTATTCACATTTGTATCCTAAAGAAGGCTCGATTAACGGTGCACAAACTAAAACAGTCGCAGTCACAGTCACTTTTATACACACTGTTATACGTATACACTGTTATACATATACATTTATATACATTGCCAAGCCCACAGTTGTATAAAATGTTAAGTCAAACTGTGTAGTAGACGAACTCCGTGCGCTACTATTACTTAAACTGTTATATAGTCAGTTTTTCTCATTTTACACACAGTCATTGAAAATGTTAAAGGCAATAGTATAAAAACATTTTGCTTAGTCTGTTATAAAAACTGTTATACAATATATGTATAATATTTAATGTAGAATTTGAAGTGCTTCAGACTTTCTTGTAACTGTTGATTAAGCTGAAACTACTTGCCTGATGGTATATCTACTTTTCCACTTTACTTCTCTTATCATAATATTGTATATTTGGCTCCTTTTTTTTGCTGACATCTCAGTACCATTTAAATGGGACACCCAACTTCGGTCTAATTCAATTTCCATGGCAGAAATGAAATGACAAAAAATGTAGTCTACTTATCAGAGCACTCAGCCTGGGCCAGCCCTCTCGTCGTCATCCATATTATCTTTCTCGCTTTCTAACATTAAATGCCGGAAATATATATATTTTTGCTATCGAGTATAAAAAAGAAACAGGAAAAAGTGATGAGGGGGGAATTGAATGGCCCATGACACAACAGAAGCAGCAGCTGTGGGACAGACTTTTTGTTTTGTGGGATTCCATCACAAATCAACATGAAATCTCCTACAAATTTCCAGTACACACCCACAGCCATGTTTGGCTTTGTGTTTTAATAACGCAAAACAAATCCCTGGCAAAGTGGCCCTATTAAACTTTACTTGTTGGTACTTTGGCCAAACGCCCGACACGTTTCAGTTTTCATTGTTTTGCAGTTAACTAGCCACTTGGCATCTGTCACACTCTGCTGTTATCAATGTATATTAATCGATTAATGTCCTGAGCTTTAAAGTGTAAGCTTTAGCTTTTATTTGAGCCTCGATTCTGATCAGAAAGACATTAATTATGTGCCTGGCTCAATTATAAAGCCATTAACTATAGCTTGTCATTCTCTTTTGCAGGTTTTCCAGTCGATATGAGCTTCCATTGCTGGTGCAGAGCGTTGTCATGAATGTCACCATGTTCCTAATGATACATCTGTGTGTGAAGGTGAAGCGGGTCAATGCAAATAACAGGGAACATGCACTGCGAAGTGAGTACAAAGATAAGTTTGATTGTGACGCCAATACATTTCTGTTCTGTTCTTTCTATAGGCGATGAATTGCATTTGCCCAAAGTCATGACGGACACGGATATGGGGGCCTCCATATCAACCGAAGCGGGTGGCAGTGCGCTAAAGCGAGCACGTTCACGGCATTATTTGAATGGTAAGAGGAGAAGAAGAAAAACTTTTCCGCGGCAAGAACAAACTGCTTCTGCTGTTTTGTGTTATCAAGTTGCCTTTATCTTTTTATGCCCCATTTGCGTTGCGCATTTCTATCAACCTATCAACCTGGTGGCGGCAATATGCCAGACCACAAAAAGAATCTGGGTTGCCACAAGGCAGTCGGACGGGCAGACAAAGCAACGAGCTAATTATATTGACTGGGCACGGCTTGGCTTCTTGTTTTGCTTGTGGCTTGTGGGGCTCGTAAATTGCCAAGCGCCTAAAAGCAGTCAGCGATAATGAAAATTGATTTCTAAGTACTTTAGACATACTGGGAATAGATAGACGCCGAACCAAAGAGCATAAATAACTTACAAAATTGACAATAAACACGATTTTCCAAATATATTGAAACTCATTTAAAACTAACATTAATTACGAAAATAGTTAACAAGCATTATACACAAACAGTAGATAAAGTATAGCATATACATAGTTTAGAAGACTGCACAATACATTTAAAACTCTGTATGAATCATCAATAATGGACTTACATTAGTATTAGACTAAGTATTTGTTTGCCTCTGATTCTGGTTTTTATTCATTCAATTAAATGAATGAATCAGTTTGTTTACCATATCAGCACTTGTATTCGATTCAATTAATTTTGGTTTAAGACCTCATTCATTCGATTCATACTAGGACTGTCTCAAATTTCGAGTACATTCATGCGGCTCTTTTATAAATTTTTTATACCATGTGCTATATTCTTCTGTATAAATATAATATTTGTTACCTATTTTCTTAATTAATGTTAGTTTTTAATAAGTTTCAATATATTTGGAATATCGCGGACAATAATACTTGAAAGTTATAAAGTTATGAAATACCTTGTTAATGGTTTAAGTACGGATTGTTTTTAGTAGCGAAAATAAGCCAACGAATTCAAAATTGTATTCAGTATGCTTTAATCGGATCTATTCAAAGAAGTTTAAATTTGTCTTGTTTGGAGAGAACATTTTGTTGATGGAATGGGATAACTTTTAAAGTTTAAATACGTAAACTTAACGTTTTGTATAGTTTTATATAAAGATTTACATAGACTTTCAGTACAAAACATTTCTATTATTAAAGATTTCTATTTGAATCTCAGTTCTTTTTGGCATAACAAGTAGCCGATGATTATTTTCTTCATTTTTAGACGGTGATTTTTGATTTTCGAACAGTTTATATGGGAGACATTGATTCCTTACACATTGTTCGTTGCAGATCTGGATCTCAAATACTTTTGGAATTGGACAGATTTTCAATCGTATTTGGATTTCATGCTCGTCGTTTGGGCTGTGGGCGCAGCCATAACATATCTGATGCTATCAGTGCATTGGTTCATGGAATCCATGGGCTTTGTGGCCGTCTTTACGGAGGCCATGCTGGGTGAGTAAACTGACACAAGAATTCGGAAACCACAACTCACACGTGTTATTGTTTCGTTCTGATAGGAGCACCGCAATTTCTGCGCAACTTTAAGAATAAATCAACATATGGAATGAGCATACACATGGTAATCATGTGGACGCTCGGTGATATGTTTAAGACTGGTTATTTTATTGTTAGAAAAGCGCCATCCCAATTTTGGATCTGTGGCACGCTGCAGGTGAGCTAAGCAATTTGATGATGACACTAATCCTTAATTTAATAAGAAACACTTGAAGTTGACTCTCAAAGTGCTTTGTGGCGAAAATAATTTTTGTTGGTCTTCTTAGTTAACGAAATAAAAATAATAATAATAAGCTGTTAAGCCCATTGACGACATAAGTCCGTAGTGATTCAATTAATTAGTGTTTGGCACTTTTAGTTTAATCCTCAAGTGCTCAAACTTCATTTAGTCATTCCATAGCTCGTTATGGGCCGATTGTTGATTCGCCCAGTGGGCGGTTATTTCAGCCTATTTTGGAAAATTATCGATTAATCAAAGTAATTATTAATGCTTTCATTTTCAGGTCAGCTTGGATATAGCAATATTATTGCAGGTGTGGATCTATCGAAATAATTCCAAGCCGCGTGATTTGAGACGCGGCGATTAGCAGTTTGCCCCCGAGGAACAACAACAACAGCAACGCGATCTGCACACAACTCATTCCCAGGATCAACAGGAGCAACGTCAATTGTCACTGCCCGTGACCATCTCATGCAGCAGCGGAGATGATCATTTGCTAACCGCTCGTGCCGATGACGAGCACTTCAAAATCATTGAACCATTTGCAATCGGCGGTGGACAATGCCACGATAATCGTGCATTTCAATATCATAATAACAATAAGATTCTACGTCCCGGCGGCAGTGGCAAGAGCATGAGCAAGAGTACAACAAAGAACCATGATGACGGGGTGGCTGCTGCAGCGGCTGCTCTGGAAGTGGTCATTGTCCATTCACCAAATTCAATGAATGGTCGCGGTGAATCTCGTGTGATTGGTGGTGGCCATGAATCATTGGATGGACAAGTGGTCAGCTCATGTTGTTGTCGCCGAAGGAAACGTCACAATGCCACCCAGACGACATGTGGAAATCAGCAATTAACGAATCGTTGCTGTTGCGTGGTAACCACTCATCATCATCATCATTGCCATCATCATCATCATTGTCGTTGCCGTTGTCATTGCCATCATCATCATCAGAATCAGCATCAGCAAAGTTCATCGAAGCGCAGGGCCTTGTTGTGCCAGCAACGACGGCATCGACATCACCGCAAGCACCAACATTCAGTGGATACCAGCGAAAAGCAGTCGCAGCAAATGCATCATCAACCCATTGCCATAGAGATAGATGCGGCAACCACCACAATGACCGAAGAGGATGTTAGCAGTACGGCCACCTCGAATTTCCCTTTCAAAGCGACCGCCATACAACAGCAACAGGGTGGTGTAAGTCCATTGATCCTCTCGCCCATGAGAGAGCCACGACGTTGTTCACTCAATTCTAATACCACCATAGAGACCGATGAACTTTCCCCCGACGAAGATGCCGAGGATGTGAAAATTGTAACGAACGAGAGAGTTAAAATTAAGCGTAAACGCTTCCGTGAGGAAGACTTCTGCTCCAGCTGTTCCAGTTGCAGTAAGCACACCTCGACATCGTGCAGTAGCAGCAGCAGCTTCGATGAAGATCTAAATCGGAATCATGAGCTAACCGTTGCGGCTGAATGTCATCAATGTGAGGGCAATTGCAGTTGTAGTTGCGGCGATGAGGACGAAGAGGCCGAGTGTGAGGAGGAGGACACCACAGAGCAGCGGGAAAGTTTTTGCACGGCAGCCGATCATACGATATTGAGTCACGACACGGCCATGACTCCCGACAATGAAGACACTTTAACGCCATCCCAACAAATGGACTCGACCATGCGTAGTGACACAGCTGGCATCGACGATGAGGGAAATCTAACCGATGCCGATGCCTCATCGTTGAGTCAATCTGCCGAGTATTTCTCAATCTCATCAAATAATCCAGTATCGTCAACATCTCCGCTGGAAAGTCAATTATGACGCAGCGTTTCGCTGGTCTCTGCATGGCCAGCCATCGATGTGAATGCTCTAATCCAGCAGACCATACTCAAGTCGGCTGTAATTCAAGAGACGACGCCGTTGCATACAAAAAGAAAGGTCCTGGCAACCAACGCCACCACCATCACCAGCACCAACTTGACCTCGACTCCGACCGGCACCACCAAGTCCAGTAATAGCAGCTCAACGGCCACATTAACTCCACTCACGAGCAGCATTATAACCGTGGCCAAAAACAACAAATATTCGCCCTCACCATCCTCCACGTCATCGAATTCGTCGGCCAGTCGTCGGGCAGTAATCACCATTTGTGGCGGCAGTGGGACAGGTTCTTCTTGCCCCACTTCGACTACCACGAAGCTTCCACCACTTCCAAAGACGGATCCATTGAAGAAGCGATCTATGGAAATCATTTTATAAGCTAAAGTTTAAAAAAAAACCTCCAAATATTACAGTTATACAAAAATGATTTAGTATAACACACACACACACATACACTCACTCTCACACACTCACTTACAAATCATGTGCAAAATCGTAACTCGGAAAAGTAAATGTTGTTCTAAGGGGGTTAACCCTAAATTTAACTATATCTGTACATTATCTTCTTTAAATATAATTAATGTAGTCATTTTTCGTTTCAATTTTCTGTACTATAGTTAAAACTGTTATACATATCTAACAAGAAAAAAAACAAAATTCTTCCATCTAAAATTTTACGAGTGTGTATTAAACAAAGGCAAAGAACTTCTATAGGAAAAATCATTTAACCAAGTTATGACTTTCTTAGATCAACCGAAATAAACCGATTAAGCGAACATCTTACTTCAAACTTTAATTTCTATTCTACTATAGAATCAATTTGTATCGGTTATACAAGTAACTAAAAAGAATTAAATGTGATTTTTCCTTAAAACATTCCTTTGCCTATGTGTACACAGTTCGACTTATGATATAATTTATGTAGTCAATTTTTAAATTAAGTTTCATATATGTATATGTATATTCAAATCAAAAGAGGAAGAAAAACAAATTCATCTCGATATTACGAAAAGAAAAATAAAACGATTTTTAATTTTTTATATATTTTTATTACACATATGTATGATTTTCCTAGCAGAATTTATAAGCTAAGATTTTTATTTTTTTTAAATAAAAAAAGAAAACAAAACACAAAAATTTGCACCTTTTTATTTGATTTTATTTTATGTTATGATTTGAATTCAATGTTTCGTATATAAGCGAGTATCTTAAACTTAGCCAAATATCTTCCTTGCAATATTGAGAGATTCCGTTGAAAACGTTCACACAAAGCAAAACAGAAAACTAATCAAATTTATTTTTAAGCTATATATTAAAGCGATTTATATTATTATATGTGTATTCTATATATATATATATATATATATATATATATATATTTGATTGAAAAGTGCTTGAAAATATTTATGAAATATTACAAAACAAAATAAAAACAAACCTTATTGAATTAAATTTGTTGATTAGTGCGTAGCAGATATCTTGTTTGCCTCTATATAAAACAACACACAGACACCAATTTAGCTATATACCGATAATTATATATGTATACCGATTCTACCAAATATTTCTACTATATGTTGCAGAGCTGCGCAGTATTCCCATAATCTATTTGAAAAATTGAAACTCCAATTGTAACGAATTACGTATGTATAATCAATTACTCATAATCGATCAACCTATTAAATACATATTAAATTCTAACTCTAACTAAAACTGTATTTGTAACGGTAATTGTTATACTGTTATACGGTTAAAAACTTGCATTTTCGAGCATATGTTTCGTATGTATGTAGAACATTTTTTCATTATATATACCTACCTACCTATATAAAATGATTACTCTCTCAGATGAATTCATACGTAAATTTCGTAAATCAGACAACAAAACAACAAATAAAAATAAAATATGACAAAAAGAAAGAAGCAATAAATATAAATCTAAATGAAACGTTTTTTTAAATAAATTATCTATAGATTATAAATTTATGGTAGAATGGGATAACTTTCAAACTTCTCAGAATGAATATCCGTCTTTAAATTTTCAAGAATTAAATTAATTTGTAAAATGGATGTTCAATAAAAGAAAAATTCGTTCTTTGGGGCTTCTAAAATATGTAGGTTTTTTTTTTGAAACGTTTGACCAGTGAGGGAAGAGTAACTTGATGTTTCTATCAGTTTAAAAAATCCGGAAGAAGTAAATCAAGCTTCAATTAAAGACTCGACGAGGACATGTGCTTCAGCTTCACCGAAAACGAAAAAGGTACAGACATCATAATCTAAAAATCGAAGTTTTCGGTTATTTTATTATGCTTATGTTAATGTTTAATGTTTTTGAGCCGTAAATAAAAGGAATAATTAATAAATACAACGGGTTTTCTTGATGCAAGCTGCCACTGTACGTTTCATATATTTGTAAAATTCTCCAAATTAAAATGTAAAATGTATATAGTTTAATGACAATTTTGGCAAAGCTCTTAAATAGGGCGCCGCAATAGAATTATCGTTTATGTCTATCGATAGGTAGAGAGTTAGCCACGTAACGAGATGATATTAATGGATATATCTATAACTTGAAAGAAAGCTTTTAAAGACACAGATAAACGACATTACAAAAAGGATAAGGATGAATGTATAAAATCTGAAATTAAAGTTGCATTAGTAATTCAAAATTATGAGTAACCGCTTACCTATATGTAACAAACGATACTTTCTGCTTTACCATCTCTACGCATTAAACATTCAAATAGATGTATCACTTTACCATCGCCCTCGCAAAGTGTGGCCAGTTTTTCAATATATCGATATTATGTTTTTTCACGATTTTTACTATTTTGTTCGAAGTAAACGTATTAACAGAAATTAATTTAAACTTCTTTCATGATTCCATGACATGATTATCAAAAACTAAAAATATTATTTAAAATATTTGCGAAATTGCTATAAGCAAGTAACTTACCCTGCCCGCGCCAACGCTAAGTGTGAACAGTTTTTCGATATATCGATATTAGGAAAATCGAAAATCGATATAATCTCAAATTTTGAAAATTCACTTCATCACACTACCATCGTATGTTTTGTCATCTCTAGTCGGAAATCGGTGCGAGAAGCTAACAGTAAAAACGGGCTCCCTGCGGCAATAATTTCTAATATAAAAAAATAATGTAAGAGTGAACAAACAATTCCAAGAAAAAAAGGAAAAATACAAAAACAATTTAAAACTAATGAATGAACTGCTGAATACGTTTGCTGCACAAAGAGACAGAAAGTAAAGGAATGTAAATCTAGAGGAAGGAAAAAAAGAATTGTTGTTCTTTCATCGATAAGACGAATTGCATTTTGCGGTAAGTAAAGCAACAAATGCAAGCAAAGAAAAAACAAGTCACTGGGAGCAGCAGAGAGAGAGAGAGGGCGAAAGATGTATAGAGGTAGATAGACAATTGCAATACCAAGTGTCGTTATCTGTGTATCCCTTTGTTGGCGCCTCTTGTCTGCCTGCGCCGTCTCCCTCTCCCGGCTCACAGCTTCCACTTACAAACTTACGCACATACACACACACACACACACATCCATTTGCCAATTAAAAGCTTTTGACCCCCAAACTCTAGACAAACACACACTCACACACACACCTAGAAAAATATGTCTCCTTTTTCTCTCGCTCTTCTAACCATCTCTTTTAGTTGTGTGCTGTTATTCGATTTTCAATTGAAAAGCCTTGACAAAATATTTGTTTGTCCGTCTCTCTCTCTCTCTTTCTTTCTCTTTCACTCTTTGTGTGTGTGTTTTTTGTGCTTGCACTTTAACTTCTGACATTGACAAGAATTTGTGTGGGGGGAATCCCCCCCATGAACGAATGAATGAAATTGTGGGTTATAGAGAATGGGATATGATGGGCGCCTCACTGGAGGGTGGGTGGCAGGTTGGACTCGGTTCAATGTCGGGGCTCTTCATTTCTCATTGAACTTGATACTGAATTCGAGAGCCTTTATGAAGGCTAAAACGATGGCCACCCCCTCTCCCCCTCTAACACTCAAAGTCAGGGACAAAACAAATCTATTTTTCATGTCAGGATTTCATATAAAATTCCTCTGCTTGGATCATCTGCTTGAATATTTCTACAATATCAATTTCAATATTTAGAACTGGAACGTAAATGAGTCCTATCAATTTATAATTGTTGGCAAATTTATCTCGAATTTGAAGTTAAGACAATAAATCTTATATCCCAAGGCTTTGCTTTTTAAATGGCTTTTCGCTGTTGATGGATGTACAAATTGTTTAAACTATTATAACCTTTTCAAAGTTAGTAAAGTTTTCTTATGGATCTCCAACTTCTCGTTGATTGGATATTATTGAAAACTAATCTTTTGTTTTAGTTATGCACCATGTGAAAACAAACACGTTAACATTAAAGGTGATGAAATTTAATGCCAGAAACACTTCCAAGTCGTAGAAAATCTCATAATTACGGATGCCAGTTTTGGCCCCCTCTTATGGATGCTTCCCCTTGTTCCTGTTGTCAGTTAAGCTTCTGTTCCTTTATTCGCTGACGTCAGATGAAAAGGATTTTCACACGTTAAAGGCAACGGCCAACACCTGCCTACGTTTCCACTTGGTTAATGCCACCTGCCATATTGTTTATGCTGATTGAAATTGTTTATCTATTTTCCTGCCCGTCTCGTTCGTTGCGTTGTTCATGTAAAATTCATAAATTCTGTGGCTCGTGGGTTCATCTAATTGCTGTTCTCACCTCGTTCCCCCCTTTAACTATTTATAGATCAACAGCAAAATATATATGGAAGGGTGTCGTAGGACGATAAGCTGTGTCTGTGTGTGTGTGCGCGCATAATCAATTTATGTTGCCTATAAAAATAAAATGCCTACTAAGCTTTATTCAAAAAAAAAGGGGAGGCAGGAAGAGAAGATCGAAATCAAGCAACGATTTAAATGCACAACATGTTACCCCAGTAAAGTATATGGTTGAGGAATAGTGGGAGCAAAGAGCATAAAAGCAAGAGAGAGTTGCGAAGTCTTGTGTCCTTCTCATGAATACCAAACAATGTGGAAAGAGTATTCCAGAACCCCTCAGCCTCCTCCCACTGCTCTCCCATTTACTCTTTGCGTAGGCGGCGACAAAAGTGTGGAAATGTCAGCCGTAAATAAAATTGGCGCATTTTCCTAGTTCCTTGCTTGTCCCAGTTCTCTTTCTTCTTGATCCCTTTTTGGCCATTCGTTAACTGTAACCAACAACAACAACAATGAGGTTCAGGCGCCAATAAAAGGGCCCAAACAAGAGGGAAAAAAACGAACAAAACTTTTTCAAGCTTGACAATTTTTATTTTTTAATAAAAATTCGTTTTTTTTCGCTTTAATCGTCGCTCTTTGTTCCATTCTAAGCTTGAATTTCATTTCGTTTGAAGCAATTAGTCAACTAAGTTGATTTTGGGTCACATTTCCGAGGAATATGTTGAGAAAATTTCATTTGATAAGGGGCAATTCTGTGATATTATTTTGTTTAAATATTACAAGGCTGCAGATAAGATAGCACAGAAAATATTAAACGATTATATATGTATGTCGGTCTTTATTATAAATATCAAATGCATGTTTATTCACTGAAATTTCAAACGCAGGACAAATAAACTTCAGGCTCTCAAATTTCATATATTATATTTGAACTTTCTGAAGTTTTCTAAACTAAAAGTATTCTAGTAATTCAGATTCTACCGTTCAAATATTCCATCGCCATATGTGGCTTAAAACATTAGCTTGTATAACAGATTTTACCGTTAATATTATAGAAACTCGAGTAAGCTAATATTTTTCTAGTGAGACAATCTGTATAGCAGATAATATTTCACGCGAATTACACGTTTAGTTCGTAACAAGGCATTCTGGCACATATTTTTGTAGTATAACAGTCTGTATAACAGATTTTACAAATATGAGCTTATGAGTCACAAGTTGTGACAAGACTTACGGTTGATATTTTACTCTTTTGTTGTTGTAAAAAAGTTTGTATAACAGAGTTTACCGTTGAAATTTCGGATTATTATTAACGTCAACATTTATGTGGTATAACAGTTTCAATGACATGTTGAAAATATATGACGAATTTCAAAAAAAGAGCTTGAGCTTTAATCGCTCATAAAATGCGGATTTAGCATGTTGTAAAAATTTTGAAAAATATTTCATAATGAAAGTGAAACTCGAAACACACAATTAACGTAACAGAAGGTTGTTAAGGAGAGCTTATGGCTTATCCTACGGATACATATACATATGAATGTTTGTCTGTTGGGTAACAAAGTGCTTAACGCCGGACACCGGACGATAGCAAAAACAACTAACCAACTAAAATGACAGGTCACTTCACACACATGACAGACAAAAAGAGATAAAGCTGAAGGGAGCGGAGAGTAAAACGACGAACCGCAATCATCGAACCTCCTCCGCCACTTACCCGGCAAGACATTGCCTTCATCAAGCTATAACAAGGCGTCAGCATGACGTCCACTTTAACCCTAGAGCCGATGAAGCCGTGGAGAGAGGGAAATATGATGATGATGATGACGTCGAAAGTAATTTCATAAATGGCTTCCGTTTGCACAGGACACGCGCGCGCTATAGAGAGGCATGGAAAAGGATAATAAGAAAATGGGGAAAAGCGGCAAGGAGAGAGAGAGCTTATGTCTAGGATCCACTCCTTTTGCTTTCGCCGCACTGCATCCTTAATAAATACATAAATGAAATGTGAGAGCATTTCGTGGGCATAAACAGAGACATATCAAGGTCAAAATGGTCTCATAATGGGAGATACGAGATGATGCTGGTAGATGGAGCATTAGTCACACGCTTAAAATGTGAAAGTCAATGAACTGGTCCACAAAAACAAAAAGAAGAACGCAACAAAAGGAGAGACCAAATGCTGTGGAGCTACTGCTTTTCTGCAGTCCAACCAGGAAACATTTTTAACTTGAATCCAACAACACTCAGATTGATTAATACGCATACATATTGAAATAAAAAGCCTGCCATAAAAAGCCAAGCAAAACACCAACAAAACACAAGCTTAATTCAATTTGCGTTTGCAGTGTGCTGCAGCAGCCGCCCAGAGAGACAAAAGAGGGGCGTATAAAGTCGGGCGAATTAGTCAGAGGCACGGAATGAATAAGGGGAGGGGTTAAACCTGCCTGCCTTTATCTCTATATATGTATATCGGTTGATTCTCGTGCGTCACTGCATAGTTAAGAAGCCTTTTTAAGCTTTGGTACACCTCAAACTGACCAGATCAACTTGTCCACTTATTTGCATAGACTTTAACTATAAAAGCAAAAAAATCACTCTAACATTTATATATAAGCATAAGGAAAAAGCTAAAGAGTGAACGAATTCTTTATTTAACCAATTTGAATCGGCAATGTCTAATTCGACACGAAATTTAAGAAATGTTCATTCCTTTTCAAGTTGAAGGACTTCGGGGAAAAAAGAACCTACTGAGTTTTTTGTCCTTCTAGAAAGGCAGTTTTGATCCCTACCAATGCATTTTGGGATCTATAAGACAAATACAAGCCTAAAAAGAAAGTTTTTATATGAATTTTCCAATATACGGAAAAACTTGTAATAAATAGTCAAAATTCATAAAATTCAATACAAATTTCATGCATTTGATATGGGAACGAAGTCCCGAGCCAAACCACAATAAACGACAAAGCTCTTTGCCATGGAATCGAGATTATTGCCTCCTTGCAGCTCTGTAAACTGCTAGAGAAGCTCTTGAACATAAAGTAATGAAGAGGAAGTTCTTTTAAAAATACTAAATGATTTCAACTTCAATGCCAGCCACTTAAATTGGCAAAAAGCGTCACTGAGTGGTTGAAAGAACCTTCTATCTAAGCCCAAGTAAACTAGTGAACTAGTTGGCGATTAATTTGCCTCAACGCACAACAGAAAAGTCCAAGTGTCATTGGAGTTTATATAGGTGCCACCCCCTTAGGAAGGCCTTCATCATTTAAACATCACTGAAAGTTCATTGTTGGGCGCGCTCCCATCGACGACACATTTCTATACTAAGCCACTGAAAATTGTTTATAAATAAATTAACAAAGCTGTAACAATTCTGATGGACGTACCGCCGATGACGATGACGACGACGACGACCTCAAGCAACTAGAACAATGCACACACACAGCTTCAGAAGGCGCGTGGCTGATTTGCCATGACAACACCAAAGTGCAGCGCAATTGTCGGCACAACTTACATATATACATAGATGGTGAGGTATATATATTTGCTTTATTTATATGGCCGAGAACAAAGAAACAACTAAAGGAGATGGTTTTCTACTTTCCCCTCCTCCCCTCCACTGACAACATTACTTCCGTTAGTCAGTTTGCTTTGTTGACTAATGCCTCTCCTCCTTTTTGGGAAACAATGTTTCTCTTGCATATCATTTTCCGAAAAATGCAAAACAAAAATCGATAATCATGCCTTCGAGGGGAAAAGAGTTGACACAATTTTCCTCCTGAACTTCCCCCCGTCTTTTCCCTTGTTTACATGGCAGTGTAATGCAAATTTTTCATGCATTGGGAGCAACAACAAAAAAAAAGAAACTGGCAAATGAGTCAAACTACTGTTTATGCGAACAAAAAAATTTTAATGATGAAGCAGATTTTCTCACGTTCTGAGCCAAATGAAAACTTAAAACGCTAAAAAAGTCGATTAAAAATTTTGATTGACTGTGGAAGATACATTAGAAAAGTTGAACCCTCATTATTTTGTTTGCTGAATGTTAAGTGGGTGTAAAATTAGTATTTTGTTTGCGAATATGTCAGTAAATCGACCAGAAATGATGGCAGTTAAAACCTACGATGCTCGATTCTGAGATAAAACATTTTGCAACAATGTACAGTGAAACCTCGATATAACGAATCTGAGGGGGATCGCAAAATTATTCGTTATATCTATTGATTCGCTATAGGTACTGAAATGTAAAACCTTAGTCCTTTCAAGGGACTTAACAAAAAATTCGTTATATTGGGTTTTTCGTTATAACGAAGTTCGTTATATCGAGGTTTCACTGTATTAGGTTTAGGAAAGGGTACAGGATCATTAAAAAATTTACGATATGTATAATAAGGAGGTATTAATAACGATAGCAGCGCTGAAACGATTTGGGAAATAAACAATTAACGTTAAAGTATTGGTCGATAGGCATTAGACATGACAAATAGTTTTAAGGTTTCTTTTCGGTTTATACTAATATGAATAAGAAAGTCCTTATGGCCAAATTTATTTAATAAAATATGATCTGGTATTAGGTTTATTCTCTTTAATCAAACCAACTAAACTTAGATTCAAAGCCAGTTAAGTTTTTAAGGCCAGTGAAGATCTTAGGGAAGTAAAATTTTGAATATTTGCTTGGATAGTCATGAAAACACTTTCCAAACATTTCTTAGCACTCAACTTGTGAGTTTTGGAAGTGGTCTACACGATTTAAATCGAATGACAAGATATCAACACTAAAAGTTAATCAATTTGTATGTTGAAAAAACCTGATTTTTGACAATAGCCCTCTAAAAATAGATTCAAAAAAAAGTTTATATACATTCTGTATCTTTCCACCCTACTTCTCCTAGTACCAAGCTAATATTTAGTTGTGATGGACGGATACAGAAGCAGAGTCTGGAGGGCCTAAACATCGAAATTACACACGATAAATTCTCGTACTGACTTCGCAAAATAAGTAAGCCGAAAATCCGACTCTCCGCGAAAATGTTTTCTTGACCCTCCATTGTAATCGTCCACATGCGGATTAAGATTTTTATCGGTTCATTATACCTTTTATATTTTTATTATTATGACTACAGGATATAGTTGTCAAGTATCATCAACCTCTCTATATTTTAAAAGCACTAGGAACTACGGCCTTCGGGCTTACACGAGAACTACATTCATACACTAGCTAGGATACGAATCCGGATCTTCGTTCTTCAGTTGCCTAATTGACTGCGCCACTCGGACAACTCATCTACTGAGGACTGCACCCTTTATAACGATGTATTCTATAGCGAAAAACTATCTGAAGTAGCGACCAACTAGGAAAAGTAGCGGCGCCAATGAAGTGCCTTTTACTTTAGGATCGTTAATTTATTAATGTATTTCGTAGGGGTTTTTCTATATTGTGAGAAATTATTCACTAGGATTACTTAGCTTAGATATTTCTATATTTCTACTGAGAGTATTTCTCAATAAAGTAAGTTCCGATCGCTGGTTTCTATGGCAGCTATAGGTTATACATATGTCCGATCCGATGAATCGGCAAAATTGATCTCAAATATGTAACAAAAAGCTTAGAGATTAAGCTTTCTTACAGTAGATTAAGACTTAGTGGTGTGAAGTTAATGCGGACAGACGGACATAGGGCATTGCTATATCCACTCTTCTTCCCACGATAATCAAAAAACAAGAATATCCTCGATTGTGGTTTATATTTTATAATACCCTCTATCCTTAAGGAGTCCCTCTTTTGTATTGAATCGGTTTACACGTCTCTAACGATGCGGTATTGCCGTTCCCTTAAGTATCGTTATAGACGGAATATACTGTATCTCTTGTTCTGCCTGAACTTAACATCGTCTTCACATTTGTCAAAGCCAATCCCACTCATCTGTTGGCATGTGAAGCTTTTGCTTTTTCTTTTTAAGCGACCGCCCACAAAGTACTCTTTAGTGGCAGTAACCACAACAGAATTCGATGCTTTGTCTGTGTTGACCCTTTCCTCCCACTAGCAAGTGCAGCACAATGGACAAATCTCAGTCAGTTCCATTGTATAATAATAATAATAATTATAATCTCTTATAAAATAAATACCCTTGGGCCACTGCCCATTTGGCGTCGGAATTGGCCAAAGTCCAAACTTAAAGTGACCCCGAGCTGTGTGAAGGATTCCCACCTACACACACACACACACAGAGAAACCCCGCCGGTCCCACCTGAAGGACCTTAGCTAATTATGCGCAAGACAAACAATTTTGGATACACCATGGTCAACATCTCCTCCAGCCTTATACGTCGGGGACCACTAGTATGTGTTCTGCGTGTGTGTGTAAACTTCTGCCATAAAAGTCTGAAGAGCCTCCAATTTCCATTTGCCTGCTGCCCCTCCTTGTAGTCCTTCTGCTGTTGTTGTTCCCCTTTGGCTTGGCAGCTGCTGCTTTTGGCTGCGACGTAATAAGTTTTTTATGTTTTCGTAGAAGACGACGACATCGTCGTCGCTATTTTTTTGCCTTTTATGAGGCTGCTTTTTGCCTCTTCCTCCATACGACCCGCACGCACCCCTCAAACCCCTCGGTTTCATCCACATTTTTGTTTCATGGTGGAACAAGTATTTAACATATTTCCTTTACTCTCCTTGCTGCTTGAAATGTTTTTAAGGATGTGCCAGGACATGAAACTGTGATACGTTTCTCGTTTGCTTTATTCGACTTGTTTTTCGTTGTTACAAGGTCACCAACGATTATGAAAATGTTTATTGTTACCCACCTAACTAAATTCACCCACTTAAAGTAATTCTCAAATCTAAAAAAGAGTCTATGGGACTTTATGAAGAGATTGACTGTATCTCTTTTTAGTAAATGCGTTTTATTTTATTTATTAATACATTTCAATGTGGTATTAACTTGCCTTTAACTCCAAGGACTTTCTTCTGCCCCACTCAAACTGAAAACCCGAGCTATTTCTTTATAAAAACTCAAATCAGGTTTTGTAATTCAAATTATTATTTTTAGTTTGTTACATTAAATAAAAATCAAATCAAATGTTTTGTGTTTTCTAATTCATTCGATTCAAAATTAAGCTATATTCAATTACAAATTTTCACAAAATTTCAAATAAATATGACTAAAAATGATTTTGTTCACTAATAAATTTAATTAATTCAAATAACACTTGTGTTAGAAGTTTCCCAAATATTTTAGAATATCCTTTTACGAACAGAGGTCAAGGCCGCCCGCTTTCGATATATTTTTTAAAAATTATATAAGTAAGTGATTTTTTTTTCCCCCATCAAAACTTATATTTAGAAAACCCCAGTTCCTATGTTACATTTTTGAACACAAATGTAGATATCTTAACATACCTAAATCTTATCTTGATATATCTAAAAACGATCATAACTCATACCCAGCACAAACATTATTTTTAATAAAATGGGTGGAATCTGCAGTTGCAAGCTTTGCCGTTCTTTTCTCGCTTCATGTAGTTTGAATTCCAAACTACTTTTAGCGTTGAAGATCGAAGCGAAGTCTGCTGACGATAGAACTTGGTGGTTCTTGAAATAGCTATACAGACAACCAAAACTAAGTAGGTGTTTCTTCTTGTTAAATTAAGATTATGTCAATCATCTTAATTTATTTATAGTTGCCCTGAAGACGACCACCGATGAGTGGTCGAAATATATAGGAAAGGAAAGGAATACATGAACAAATTGTTTTTCATTTTCATCTACTTTTACAAAAATTGACCTCGAGCCGGCTAAACATAACACATTTTTTAATTATCGTTAAAACCATTGATGGAACCGGGATAAAGATTAAAAGTAAAAAATCTTTTCACATATCGAAGGAAAATAAATATGCAGCCAATTCTTCAGATTCTCTTTTAAGGATTTCGCTGTCCTTCAAAACAAACTATCAAATTTTCCTGCATGTGTTTCCAATACTACAGGTTCTACTGAGATCCTCCCCAGCTTTTTATTTGATTTTTATTGGGAATTAAATTTTAAATTAAGTTTATTCCTATTGATATACATAATTTAGATTGGATCTTAAATAAAACTCTTAACATTGTCACAATTCTGTCACCTTCCACTCATTCTTTTGCTTTGTGCACAATGAAATGGATAATATTGCTTTGCTGCTGTCTATTTTATAATATTTACACAAAACAAAAACATGTTTCTGTCTGTTTTTTGTTGTGTCTGATTCTGTATCCATTCGCGCGACAAATTGACTGTGCTCGAGTTTTTCTGTTTTTATTTGCTGACAAAAATTATACAATAAACTTTTCTTATCTGGCGCCAGAAAAATCAATAATAAATAAAAAACCAAAAAAAAATGTTGAAAGAGGAGGACGCTAAAAAAAAAAAAACGAAACTGACCGCCCACATTTCATTTTTCCAATCGTTTTGTTCACTGACCTACCCCGAGAAAAAAGTTTAATAATAGCCCTAGTCAAAGCATTGGCTATAAGTACTTAAATCAATGTTACTTATCCAAATATAGATATATAACACAAATTAGGCGCTTAGTTTGCTGATAAAATATGCAGATAGCAGACTAAATGAGTTTTTGATTGGAAAAGAAATCAAACATGCATAATTAATGACAATTGGCCAGAATGACAATTTTGCCAAGGTTTAAGTAGGAATATTGAAGTAGAACAATGTCTTATGATAATGGTTGTAGATAAGGAATGAACTAGAGGAGTTAAGGAATTACTACCCAACTTTTATTGGACATGCGCTCAAAACGCCGCCAAGATCTTTCCTAAGAACAATATTCTATCAAGTTACGTAATGAAACAAACTTTTTAATGATATTTTGAGTTCCTCATTTGGACAAGTCATCTGTCTATTAATGAGTCGTTACGAAACCCGGCCCATAACCATAAGCACTCTTAACACTAACTCTAAACGCGATAGAAGCAATACTAAATGTGGAAATGATCAAGACACAACAAAGTCTCTGAATTTTCCATGCATTTCGAGCAATTTTTATAGCAAAACGCAATAGGCATGAGTAAGGATTTTCATTCATTCATTCATTCATCCCTAGATTCATTTATTCACTAATATTGATATATAGGTACATTTAATATGTAAGAGTAATATTCTAGGGGCTAAAAGTTCATGCTGCATTGGCATTTTCTACTTAAATATGTAACAATTTGCTAGACATTGATGCTTACATATATTATAAGATAAGTTGGGAAGAAAATTTGATTAAAAACCCCTTGAACAAACATTTTAGATAAAACTTACGACTAGAACTAGAAATTATGCTAGGATATTTATATGAGGATACGTTGAATATAAACATCTATCTATTATTAAAATTATTGTAGAGACGTTCGAGTCTCACCGCCAGTTGTTCAACCTTTGCTCTGTGGTGTAGTTCCCTTAAGGAAAAATGCCAGGGCAGATTATGAATCATTTTAGGTGATTTGTTGAATGACAGCGATATCAGCCCAGACCGGTGCTCCGTAAAATACAGTTTGAAAGATTGATTTGAATAGATACATTTTGTTCACTAAACTCAGTTTAGAGTTTCTGTTTATAAAAGGGTAAAGAGAGCGAGTTAGGAGATTTATTTTGTGGCTGACTTGGCGGGTGTGTGTGTCTGAGTAAGGATTTTTGATCATATAAACTAGTCAATGCATCACAAAGAGAGTTAAGTTGAATAGAAATCTGTGTAGAAAAACTCTAAATCTTCCAAATTGTAGGCTAATTCTTTACCAAGTCAAAGTCAACAGCAGGACAGATTAATCGTACCTACTTAATTAAACTTAGATTGTTCTAAGAGTCGATTCAGAAGATGACATGATTTAATTATTATGTTCTAAAAGGTGTAGTATTCTATTTTTTTTTTTAAGATTTTAGATTATATGCAAATAATTTCAACTATTAAAATAAAATGATGTTGATATTCTAGAATATTTAAAATACGAAGTAAGTAAAGACTTCATTTAAATAAAAGCAAAGAGAAAACAGTATTTCATCTTAAAATCAAACAAACTGTATGTGTATACTTGCCTTTGGTTTGAATATTAACAGAATTGTTAAAAACATACAAAACTTACTGTTTGAAAAGTCAAACAGTTGTGAAAATGGCTAATTGCTATATTGATAGATCGAATTGTTAAAGGCCAAGTAGGCTTACCTGAATTAGGCTAATGAACAGGGTCTTTTTATCTGCACCAAAGGCCATGTAATCAGCTCAAGTGCTTCTTTTCTTTTTTTTTAAATCGTCTTTTCTTTGTTATATAGCTCGTAGTTAATGTATTATTAATCTGTTTATATGTTTTCCAATAACTGTTTCTATGTTTTGTCGGTCAGGTGGAAGATGAAGAGCTCTTTTCTTGGAGGATTTACAAGAGACTGGCTATGTCCCGGTGTCGTATGGGTCAAATTGGTCCTTAACCAAAGAAAAATGTTAGATTTTTGAGATTTTTAGGTCCTACCTATAACATTTAGCTTGTTACCACATTTCCTTTCCTTTCAAGATCCTTTCCCCTTAAAACTCTCCTGACTTTTGTACATATTCAAAAGACTTTTGTCATGCACATCTTAAATATAACAAATTTAGTCGAAACATTAAGAAATTGAGACATTTAAGATGCTTTGAAAAGCATTGCAAAAGCCACTTGGCCAACACCTTACTAACTGAATGCACAAACAAGCTTCACGTTACCGCAAATAGAAACCTGTCATCAAATCGAACACACTCCGCAAAATATTGCGTGGGCAAATGCAATTAAACTAAACAAACAGTTAAGTACAGGAAATAATTACCTCCTATTCAGCTAAATTACAGCAAATTTAGAAAGTGTAAATATTTTTGTATTCAGTATTTAATATGCATATTAGTTGATTAAATCGAAAGCTATGCCAAATATTTTGGTAAACAGAAGGGTTTATATGTTGCATGACTCGGGAAACAAACAAAAAAACAGCTAAAGATAAGGCCACTCGATAAAGTTAAGTTCATATTCTGTGGAAGGAAGTGCCTAAATAGCGATTTTAATCAAACAATTTACATTTAATATCTCATCTAATCACATCTATAATCTTTCTGTTGTTTTTCTTTACAGAATATTTGCGAAAAAAGACACCAACCAATAAACAAAAATTTCAATAAGTTAACCTACAACAAACAACAATCCATATTTGCACAAACAACAGAAAATAAGCTAGAAAAATAAAGACTGAAACAAATACACGACCACATAAACAAATGCAAATATATATATATAACTATATATAGATGTACGAGTAGCCACCGTTTTAAAGGAACAACCAAACAGCAAATAAACGAGAGAAGCCCGATATAAAGACCAGCAAAAAACCAACCACAAAGATGTCATCACGTTCAAAGGAGCGAGTTGTCACTGCATTCCGCAAAATCTTCCACAAATCTAGCAACAACAACAACAACAATAATCACAATAATAATAACAACAACAATAATAATAATATTAACAATGATAAGAGCAGCAGCAACAGCGATAAAGTAGATGGAGCCACCGGCAGCAACATCAACAACAACAATAATAATAACAACAATGAGGCAGCTGCCACAAGTGGTGGATCAGGTGCAGCTGCCGCCAATGTAGCCGCAGGAGCAGGAGCGGGAGCTGTGGGTGGTGGTGCCAACTCAAAGAACGCTATAGTCCGCATGGCCCCCGATCAAGCGGTTTGCGATTCACCCGGCAAGCGACGACGCCAAGATCACAAGTAAGTCAGTCCATGCATCTGTTGTAACGAGCAAAACTCTTTAATTAAGATCTATCTATGTCAATTTTATAGAGTGTCACCCGCTTCGGGTCTTCAATTGATGACGGCACCAGATCAAACCATACGATCCCGACGCCTAATGAAAGAATATCGCGAAATGGAAAGATTGCAAAATAAAAAAGATTCTGTTTTCACAGTAAGAGATGATGGACTACAATTTGATATGGTTAGGAATCAATTCGTTTTCTTTGTATTCCAGGTGGAGCTAGTCAAAGACAATCTATTTGAATGGCATGTCCGACTACATGTTATCGATCCAGATTCACCGCTGGCCCACGATATGATCGAACTTAATGTTCCAGCCATACTCTTACACTTGAGTTTTCCCAACAATTTTCCATTCTCACCGCCCTTCATGCGTGTCGTGGAGCCGCTCATCGAGAAGGGCTATGTAATGGAGGGCGGTGCCATATGCATGGAATTGCTAACGCCACGCGGCTGGGCCAGTGCCTACACCGTGGAAGCGGTAATAATGCAATTCTCAGCAAGTGTTGTCAAGGGTCAAGGACGCATAGCACGTAAACCAAAGAGTACAAAGGAGTTTAGCCGGTACGAACACAAATCAAAGAATCCAATTAATTAGAGTATAATCACAACAACTAACATACACACATAAATATTTATATAATGTCAAGCATATATTCCGATTAAGCGTCAATGTTGACATTCTACTCAATGAAGCTGGTTGTATAGTATCAATAACTAGTAAAAAATAACTTTTATGGCTAACTAACATTTATAGATACAAAAGTATTTCGAATATTGTTTATGATTCTATTTATGACCTTCTTAAAAAAGACTCAAAGATTTACTTTGATCATAATATCCTTTTTATCAAGTACCAAAACAAATTACATATAAGGCCATCACCATGTACATAGATTAAATGAATGACTCGAAAGTAAATCAAAACTGTTTTAAAGACGAGGTTATGAATCATCAAGTGATTTATGATCATAGAATGATCTCAATGATGACAATTTTAATCAGAAATAAGGTTCAAAATTGATCTGAAAATGTATAATTCAACCGGCTCATCGTAGAAACTATGGCTACGGAGCGCTTTCCTTCGAGTTTATAGCATGATAAAGGATCCAGGGGGGAGTTTGGGAACTTTAATAAATCCCCAAAAGTAAAAAATTTGATCCCATGCAAAATTATTTAATTTTCTAAGCATAAAATCTTAATTAACTCTGTTTAGAAAATATTTTCTAGATCCGTCCATAGCCTATTATAGCTTAGTTAGGATTATGTCAATTGCATTTCCGTTTGTATTTTGCAATCGATTACTTCTGATGGTCAGAGTAAGCAGGAAGTAAAAGGGCTTATTATTATACTTACTAATTAAAAACTTCTATCTAAATACTACAGCATAACTTAGTTATAAATCCCATAAATACTTTCATAATATGACTAAATTCTTTAACGTGAATGCTCTATGGGATGAAATTATTAGGTATATTTAAAAGAAAGCCTTCGTTAAGTGATTTTTTTTTTATTTAACCCCATGGAATACTAACAACTTTTGGGTATACTATTTGTTAAGTTAATACAAAAGGGTTGACACTATTAACCATACTTAATTGTTATTTCTTTGTATTTATTTAATAAATTGAATTTGTTCTTTTCGTTTCAGACGCCAAGCGGAGGAGTCTTTCCGCTCACTGGTGAAGACGCACGAGAAATATGGTTGGGTCACTCCAGCATTGTCTGATGGTTAAGTGAGACAGTGAGAGATAGTAGGAAGCTCTCCACCCGTGAACTCCCCCTCCTACGTTTGCCAACATTTACAAAGATCGCTCATTAACTAAACTAAACCATAAGAGAAACGTATATATACATATAGACAATTAAAACGCTTCGATTTCAATCTGCGACAAACTTTCCTCAATATATAGTATATATATATATACGGAACTAAACGATTTCAATTGCAAAACCATCCAAAAAATGAAACGAATCGGACAAAGAAAATTTAAATCAATGATCAATGTAGTCGAAGAATTATAAAAAGGAGAAATATAACAAAAACAAAAAATGTAATTTTTGTTCGTAGTTTTCATTCACTCAATGAAATAATATTTTAAGTCCCAAGTATTATTAACTTTGCATTAACAAATTGAAGTCAAATTTCCATTTACTCGTTTGCGTAGAGTTAACATAAACAACAAAAATTTAAGTTACATTAACTGCGAACTTAAACAAAAAAGAAAAACAAACTGTTATTTTAAGTTCAATTTGTGATTTTCTGTTACACAAGACATAAGCAAACAAAAACCAAAAAGAAAAAAACGAACTATTACAACTCGGCTTGTAAAAGATAAAAACTGAATATTAAATATTTGTTTTTAAGTTTATGCATTAATAATAAATGTAAAACTGTGTCTACAAAACAAAAAAAAAAGGAAATAAAAATCAAAATTATCTCTCTTGTGTGCGATTTCTATTTGTATGTAGAACAGCAGCATCGAGTACAATTTCAAACTGCGCGCTCCAAGCAGTGTTGGTTAACTAGTATTCTGCCAGCGATGTTCGATACTATCGGTAAAAAGGGCAACGGCAAGGGTGGCATCTGAAATTTAAAGAAACCTTTTTAATTGAAACTACAGTAATCAACTGATCTCTTTTGTGTAGGCGATGTGTTTATTTAAGAATAAATAATACTTTGAACTGAGTTTTAGTTTGAATTGAATTGAATGTAAAGTATAGGAATTGAAAATTTTAGTTTTAACTCTAACATGGAATTTTGCTATTATTAAAATTCAGTTCATAAAAAAAGAATTTCTTTGAAACGAATTGATAAACTCATATAGACTGCTTAGATTTGATTAATTTACTATAAATAATCGTTTACAAAATAAAATCATCATTAGGTCTAGAAGGAATATACGTTCAGACAAAAATTTGACATGGTTTTAGTATGATTTTGTTTTTGATAGGTCAGAATATAGAAATAATTAATAGATACTAGCTTAGAATTATAAAGTTATTCAAGAAAAATCTTTGATTCATATAAACTGTAATATAGAAGTGAATGTATTCTTACTAGTTTTTTAAAGGGTGACTTTATATTTTAGCTCCGTTAATAGGGGGAAAAATTTCGCCGATTTATACTGATTGAAAATATATATGTTTTCTGATAATTTTACCAATATTTTATACGAGTTTTTTAAGGATTTGATTTGATTATATGGTTTTGCATACAATCGGAACGTGTTTGAGTCAATGTCAATCGATCGTTAACCAACACTAGAAAAAAAGACATAAAACGGGTAGCTGAAAAATCAGGATATCTTTGTAAGTAAATTAAAGCAATTTAAACAAGCTAAATTGGCATATGTTGTATCACCACGAATAGTTTAAGATGTGTACTAACTAATTTTAACATAGTTTGCAAATACTAAGTGAGTTAAGTACGCAAAAAAAGTAAATGAAAATAGGCATCATTTGCAGTATGAAGGCAGCAAAAAAATGGAAGTGGCAAAGGCAAAAGTAAAGCCGAATGCAGTGTTGGAATAGTGAGGGTCTTGTCCAGGGAGGGGAAGGGCAGTAGTGGCGGGTTCTGGGTGTCAAGAAGAAACACATCCTGGCCAGGGGGCGTCAAAAAAAATAAAATAACAAGAAAATACAAAAGTGCCAAATGCTAAGCAGGAAAAAAATACTAAAAAAAAAAACAGCTGAGCAGTCAAAAAAAAATAACAAAATAACTATGGAGAGGTTTCATTTGTTTGATTTCAAGACCATGGAGACGGATGCGAAAGCCACCACTAAAGAAGCTGGAAAACCAGACGAAGAAGGCACGGCCATGGATACTTCAGAGCCGGGACCACCATCATCGAGTGGGAGCAGTTCCAAGACTCTAAAACGCTGCCTAAGTGTGCCCATTATAAGATATATACCACAAATTACGGCTCCCATGACCACCAGATCAGCAGCAGCAGCTGCTATAGCTGCAGCAAATGCAGAGCAAGGCGAACAGACACCCAAGAAGCAGCCACAGCCGCATGCCAAACCACAGAGGCATCAGGATCCCTACATGTTGAGAATGCACAGCAATCCCGTGACTTCTGGTTCCACCTCTTCTGGGTCTGGGTCGTCTTCGTTGGATTGCTTTGGCAACAATATACACATACGTTCCCAGCCGAATTCGCGGGAAGTGTCACCAGCTCCCATGTTCAACATATTTACGCCGCGCGCTCGTCGCTATTCGGCCAGTTATAGTCCATTGACCCCGGGAGCGGGTGGAGCTTTGTGTCTAGGACCCCGAGTCTCCCAACTGCGACAGGAAGAATGCGCCGATGTCAATAGCCGTGAAGTGAATCATGAACGGGAAGTGCATAGGGAAATACAAATATCACAAAGTTGGGAGGATTTGACATTGGTGGCAGAGAATTGGTCATGTAAATCGGATGAATTCTCCAACCCTCTGCAGGTAACAGTGCCAACAACGACGACAACGGCAACGGGCTCATCGAGCCCAAGTCCAAGTCCCACTAACAATCGTGCGGGCATGCGTCTGCCGTATTCCCCCTCACCCACCCGTCGGACATTTGCCACGCGTCGTTCCATGTCCCCCATAGCCATGAGGCCATCACAGTTGGGTCCAGTTAAAAGGAAATTCGAACTCGATGAGAATCCTCCAGCTGGCAGCAACTGGAATGTCTATTCCCCACCGCCCCTAAAGAAGATCTTCATAGAGAGGTAAGCCCCATGTTCCTCGAATTCAATAGAATCCTTTTACTAATCTCCATGAATTGCAGTCGTGGCTCTTCGCCCGTGTGCCAATCGCCCTCATCGATTTGTGCCAGTCCCGACTCGGGCACTTACGATGGACGCATAACTCCCAAGCTTTTCATCTCGAAACTATGCACCAACAATGCAGTGGGTAGTGGCGGCAACAATAGCAGCAGTTCTGGCTGCCCTTCGCCTGTATCGGCCTCACCAAGTGGAGTTGGTGAACTCCCGGTAAGTGGGATTGCCCATCCAACGGATGCCTTGTGTGGTCAAAGTCAAAGCCAGAGCATCGATGAGGGCATCTCTATACCCGAAAGTGAGCCAAACTCTTGCCGGAGTCGCACTTCATCTATTGTATCGACCGCCTCGTCGAGCGCCGCCCAAGTGCTTGTCAACGACTTGGCCCTGGACGATGCCACGTTGATGATGAACGACGATGCCAAAAGTGAAACCTCATCCATTGGTGGCTGCTCCACCATTAGCATTGAGTCATCCTCCTGTGACAGTGGAGCCAAAACGGCGGCCACCTTCCTCAATCGTCTGATCGTCGACGATGGTGGATCACAGCAGACGCAGCGAAGTTTCTATATCAATAAGCAGGGATTATCGGGGGCAAAGAAATTCATTGTCAATCACGAGAACTTGACTGGAAGCAGTGCAGCTGCAGCGGCAGCAGTAGCCAATGCTAGCAAAGATGGTCAGCAAAAGCTTTAAGTAATCATTTATTTCGATTGCTCTACACAATATATTTAGTTTCTATTTAATTAGAGTTTATTATAGTAATTATTATTATAATGATTAATCAAGAATTTATTTGTAATGGACACCGAAAAGCGATGAGTCCATGAGGTTGGTCCTAATGGAAGAGACAACTATTAAAACCATAATTATCCAACAAAAAGTGACCAAAGTGAAGCAATTTGCAATACACCAAGGATATAGAATTAGAAGTCATTTGAAAAGTGATCAAAATGAACTAATCATTAATTAAAGTGTAGACTAAGAATATGCTCTAAAAGAGCAGTATCAAAATGTCGATTAGCTGATGTATCAAGGAGGAAATCTGCACTTGATCACTTTGATTTCATATCACTCGGAACAGGTTGCTAAGATTTAGTCTGATCTCTTCCATTATGACCTTTGCAAATTAGTTTTTAAATTTGTTTGTACAGTTGGCTAAGTTGTTTTTTTTTTTAATTGAGCTATCCCAAAATGAAAAGAGAAAACACACTAAAAACACATTATGCATATCATAAATAATTCCCTCACCACATCGCACTTCAATTGTATAGCTAAAATATTGATCTATTTTCTTGATTTATATATAAAATGTGTATTTTAGCCCTAATTCGTGTCCACATTAAATTGTATATTCAAGTAGGTTTGGTTATCCAAAAATATTTCAAATTAACATAATTGTATTGTAGACTGTCATTTATCTGTTTTTATGTTTAGCTAGCACTCATTATGTGTCATTGTCCTTTCCAATCATCTGACCCTCGCGGCTAGCTGATAAAATGTCAATCCAATTTTTGCCAAATATGTTTCCTCTTATGTCATAAAGTATATACATATATATATATATATATATATAATATTATATAGAAATCCTTATATATTATTGTGTGTGTAGTGCATGACCCACAATCGTCGAAGTATATGTATATCTGCGTATATACCATTTATATAAACATGATCTACCACATTAACCATACTATATATACGTATACATAAACAGGTAAAATAAAAGAGAGAAACGAAAAATGAAATAGTTTTACGATCGATTTAAATATCGTACAGATGATGTTATATTTAGAAATGCAAAAACCTAAAAGAAAATGAGCAAAACAAATGCCTATTAAAACGTTTTTTTTTTTTGACAAATAGAACTAAAAATTGTTGAAATTTATTTGGTCTCTGCTTTAATTTTGACTAGCAATGGAATCTTTTTGGGGATTTTGTTTTGTAGCATTTTCCCTAATGCTTGACTTTCAAATGAAGTTATCCTTTCTGGTTAAATTAGGTTTACAAATACGTGTACTAAAAGAATTTTAAGCAGGATTAGTAGTCGTGGCTATATGATAATATCAGAGGAATCAGTAAGAGTTAATACTAAAACAATTTAGATACCTTTTTCTATTCTTACAAAATATATTATTAGCTTAATTTAATATCGAATCTAACATTTTTAAGTGTTAGAAGGTTGAATATAGTGGTTAATTACCAAAGATCGGGATAAGTTTATACATATGTCTATTTAAAAATTAATAGGAAAGAAGATGGAAGGGTTTGGGTTTCTTTAGTCAAATTGTGATCAATGGAATGGGCAAGTTACAATATCATAATGAAAAACTTAATGCATTGCCGGTGTTCCTGAGGTGCAAAATTAGAGGAACACCTCAACGTGGTAGAGGAATGGCTAGCAACCTGGCGTATCCGGGTCAACGAGCAGAAATGCAAACATGTTAGATTTACTCTTAACAGAAGAAACTGTCCAGCTCTAATGCTAAACAACAACGTACCAATTCCTCAAGCCGTGGATGTCACTTACCTTGGCATCCACCTAGACAGAAGACTAACTTGGCGAAAGCACATCGAGGCAAAAAAGTCACAAAGTTAAACTGAAAGCGAGTAGCTTACATTGGATCATCAATGCTCGGTCCCCTCTACGTCTGGAGTATAAAGTCCTCCTATACAACTGAAACCCATCTGGACTTACGGTGCCGTACTATGGGGAAATTCAAGTACCAGCAATGTCGACATTATACAAAGGGCGCAGTCGAAGATTGATCTTAATCACTGGGGCTCCGTGGTACATACGGAACGACAACATTCAAAATGATCTAAATATACCTAGCGTAAAATCTGAAATAGGTAGTCAACAACTAAAGTATTCTGCGAAACTGGATGTACACCCTAATGTTCTTGCCAATTCCCTTACGCGAACTAATAATAGAACTCGTCTTAAAAGAAATGACAGACCAACCCAATAATAAATGATTAGGGCCGCCTGCAATATCCCCTGGATATATCTTAAATACTAGATTAAGAAAAATATCTCAAACTTCTTGTTAGGCTCTAATTTAAGAGTAGATTCAACAAATATATATTAAACGTTAAAAAAAAAAAAATTGCCGGGGTTTTCTATTTAAATTTAAAAATATCAAAGAAAATAAATTTGGCTTCTTCAATATGGAATCTGATACATACTCATATGTAACATTATTTGTTCTTGTGAATTAAAAATGAATTAAAACTAACAGGCAGTGATGAAATCAACTAATTTCCTATAAAACTAAATTCAAAAAAACAGTTTATGATTATTAAACAATATATGTACATTATTATTTGAGAACTATTTATTATTTTTATATTTCTAATAAAGATTTTGGAATGTTTCTTCTGGAAAAATTAAATTAAGGGCTAAATAAAGTTTAAAATAATAATTAACGAGCTATGGAAGTTAACTTCGGCCTACATCATTTTCATACATCAACAGCATTAGTTGTCGTATTATGAATATGCTCAAATATTTTTCAAACTACTGAATTCAAAACACATTTAATGATTATTAAACAATATATGATATAGTAGTCCGATCCCGATGATTTTCATACTTTATCTCACACAGGTAATAAAGAGTCTCCAAAAAAAATTTCAACCCGATATCTCTTAAGATGGCTGAGTAAAACGCATACTTCAAACTACTGAATTCAAAACACATTTAATGATTATTAAACAATATATGATATAGTAGTCCGATCCCAATGATTTTCATACTTTATCTCACACAGGTAATAAAGAGTCTCCAAAAAAAATTTCAACCCGATATCTCTTAAGATGGCTGAGTAAAACGCATACGCACAGACGGACGGACAGACGGACAGACGGACAGACGGACATGGCTATATCGACTCAGCTTCTCAAGCTGATCAAGAATATATATACTTTATGGGGTCGGAAACGTCTCCTTCTGTGCGTTACAAACATCTGACCAATTTTATAATACCCTCTGCAAGGGTATAAAAAGATAAAATTCTCATTGAAAAGATCGGACAGTTTCTTTGCGTGCTGGAAACAAATATTTATGAGTTAAAGAAAATTAAAATTTAAAGTTAAATTTAAAGATTAAATTAATATTTTTCATAGGCCCAAGAAATAATCCCTTTCAGTTAGATCGGATACTTTCTGTATATACTATTAAGAAACGAGCTATGGAAGTTAACTTCGGCCTTGCCGAAGTTTATATACCCTTGCAGTTCTTTATTATATTTAATTCGATAAGAAAAGTGAAATTTCATACATCAACAGCATTAGTTGTCGCATTATGAATATGCTCAAATATTTTTCAAACTACTGAATTCAAAACACATTTAATGATTATTAAACAATATAAATCTTTATTTAAAATTATAAATTATTTAGACGTTTCCTCGGTCCGAAGAAATATTCCTGGTTATTCGGTGTGCTTGCCTTCGTTCTAAAAAAAAGAATTAAGAGTTAAAGAAAGTTTATAATACTAGATTAGATTTAGACTTTCCTTGGGGCGCTGTTGTCGCTGAGACTCCGCTTCTCGATTCTGAGGGTTTTGCCGAAAGTTAATAACTCGTGCCTCATTCATATCCTGCATCTGTTGCTCCAGAATTCGGGCTTGCCTTCGGGTCACCCTTCTTTGGGATGAATTTAAATTCTGTTCCCGCCTTCTTGTGCTTGGATTTCGTCTTGCAATTCGACGGTTATTTGCATCACGGTTCCGTTCGCCTTCTCTGTAATCCTGATTCTGTCTGCGAACAGCATGTTCAGCAGTATTGGCCTCCTGCTCCATCGAACGATAATCAGGATCTTGGCGAGCGACGAAGTGGGCTTCAGCGTCCCGTTCGCGCTCTTGCTGCCTGAACACGTCATCCTGTCTCCGAACAATGTGCTGAGCAGTGTTGGCCTCCTGCTCCATCGAACGATAATCAGGATCTTGGCGAGCGACGAAGTGGGCTTCAGCGTCCCGTTCGCGCTCTTGCTGCCTGAACGCGTCATCCTGTCTCCGAACAATGTGCTGAGCAGTGTTGGCCTCCTGCTCCATCGAACGATAATCAGGATCTTGGCGAGCGACGAAGTGGGCTTCAGCGTCCCGTTCGCGCTCTTGCTGCCTGAACGCGTCATCCTGTCTCCGAACAATGTGCTGAGCAGTGTTGGCCCCCTGCTCCATCGAACGATAATCAGGATCTTGTCGCGTAATACGGCGGGTCCGTGTGTTTCGGGACTGCTCCTGCAGCTTATAGTCTCTATTGGCTCGTCGTCGAGCACGTGCCAATGCGTCTTGCCTACGATCTCGTTCCCGTGTTTCCAAATCATTTTTTTGCCGATTATTTGCCATGCGTTGCGTATTTCTCTCGCGAACTTCGTTGCCATTTTCTTCGCGGTAAGTAAGAGTCCGATTCGCAGCTTCTCGGCGTCGTTGCTCAGCAGATTTTCTCGACAAGCGAGGCATTTTAAAGCCTTAAGATTATGGTAAATTATATTTAATAAAATTTTTTTCAGTAACTTATAGATATAACTATTGTTAACAAATATAAGGCACAAATATTTCAAATTTTCATGCAAAAGAAACAAAAAAAAAAACAAAATAAAAAAAGAAAATTCGTCGAAATTCACACTGTCAATTAATTCTATGATATAGTATGATATAGTAGTCCGATCCCGATGATTTTCATACTTTATCTCACACAGGTAATAAAGAGTCTCCAAAAAAAATTTCAACCCGATATCTCTTAAGATGGCTGAGTAAAACGAAAGAAAATTCGTCGAAATTCACACTGTCAATTAATTCTATGATATAGTATGATATAGTAGTCCGATCCCAATGATTTTCATACTTTATCTCACACAGGTAATAAAGAGTCTCCAAAAAAAATTTCAACCCGATATCTCTTAAGATGGCTGAGTAAAACGCATACGCACAGACGGACGGACAGACGGACAGACGGACATGGCTATATCGACTCAGCTTCTCAAGCTGATCAAGAATATATATACTTTATGGGGTCGGAAACGTCTCCTTCTGTGCGTTACAAACATCTGACCAATTTTATAATACCCTCTGCAAGGGTATAAAAAAGTTAATGACAAGCTAAAAATTAGTTTAAAAGATTCAGTTACTAGAAGTTTTGATTTTCCTTTTGTACTAATTGTAAGAGATTAAATAGATTTGTATGGTATATAGACGGAATCCATCAAATAACTGAACAAAAGTATTTAATTTTAATTTACTGAGGAACCGAGAGAATCAGAACTGAAGACCGAAAATAAAGAATGTCATAATTTTGTGGCCATTTTGATTAGTACCATTATATACGGGAACCACTAATTCAATACAATAAATTTTTAGAAATAGTTTCTCTTTAGTAAGTAATTGTAAACTCCCTTAACAAACATACAAATACAAAAACCGTAATGGATCGTTAAGGACTAGCTTTCAGATAACGATATATTTACATGAATTTACACATAAATAAGAGTAAGTATTTATGTAGGTCGTTAGAACAGTTTATACAATTCCAAGTAAATCCATCAAAAATATGTATATATATTGTTTCATTCTGTGATCTTCCTCAACTTTAAAACGCAGGCAAAATTGAAGATTAAGTTGAGGATTTTAAGGCATGGCGTTAAGCATTTTGTTGATCCTTCTATTCCATAAAATAGCTGACCCATTACGGATAAAAGATTTGAACGAAAATTATTTACATAATTCAAAACAGTGTAAAATTTCACAGGGAGACCAACAAAATACAAACAAAAATTCAGTTTTACAATTGGGGCCAAATTGGATTCTAGAACCAATTGGAAATTTGTTGTATACAGATTATCTTAGTTTTACTAGACGCACAACTTTTTCTTTAGGTGTAGAGTCAATTTAAAAAATTTTTAAATGTGTCCTTTTTTATGGGGAGTAATAATTTTGGGGCAAAAGATTACAAAATTTACGGTACAACATCTTAATAAAATGAAGTAAGTAAGTCGTCTCGCCGACTTAGGTATACCATACACCAGTAAAACAAATATTTCAAATTTGTAATAACAAATAACAAAATAATAACAGCATTTGCCTATTTTAATAAAGTTCTGTTCACATGCTTTTTACAAGCATATCTTAGTGTCTCGCTCACTCATGCATTTGAGCACCCTAGCGCCCCACCCGGCAACGGCCAACTCCGGCCTTATGGAAAAACGGTTTTATGCATAACTTGGCTATTTTTTGTCCGATTTTGATCAAATTTGGTATTTTGCTGGGTATTAGTATCAAATTCAAGTGTGCCAAATTTGATTCCACAAGGTGAAAAATTACGGGAGATAATCGAGTTTTTCAAATTTCGGGGGCGGAAAGGGGCGTGGCAAAATCTTTATAATTACAAAATGAGCGTATTTACTAAGCAAATATACATACCAAATATGGTGTCTCTAGCTGCAATAGTTTTTGAGATAAACGTTTTTTTTGAATTGCGGGGGCGGAAAGGGGCGTGGCAAAATCTTTATAATTACAAAATGAGCGCATTTACTAAGCAAATATACATACCAAATATGGTGTCTCTAGCTGCAATAGTTTTTGAGATAAACGTTTTTTTGAATTGCGGGGGCGGAAAGGGGCGTGGCAAAAATTTGAAACAAACTCGATCACTCTACATACCACACGAGCCTACATTTCAAATTTGGTGTCTCTATCTCTTATAGTCTCCGAGAACTAGGCGTTCATACGGACGGACAGACGGACAGACGGACGGACGGACGGACAGACGGACATGGCTAGATCGACTCGGCTGTTGATACTGATCAAGAATATATATACTTTATGGGGTCGGAAAAGCTTCCTTCTGCCTGTTACATACATTTTGGCGACTTTAATATACCATTTCACCCTATGGGTGTATGGTATAATGATCAACTACGCTATAAATTAAAACATTAAAACTCTATGCTAACATTACATAAAAATCGCAAGAATTCAGAATTTAAGCTGAATGTGTGTCGAATTTTTGGGCGCCACTCTTTAAGGGCAAATCCAATCTGTTGTGGGTTACGATCCTATAAAATATATATGGCTTTAGCAAATTTAATACCGAATATATGTATGTACGTTGGAAAGGTAGTAACATTGTGTAGGAATAATAGTGGTATTAAAATATCAATAGGTTGCAAAATACCAAGAAATAAATGTTTGATAAGAGTTGATAAGGCAGAACCCAACTGGGCCAATTTTATTTGGATCCCAAATTATTAATGATAGACCTTATTTTAACGCATTGCACTAAATTTAACACAAAATTATTAATAACAAATTTTCAATTTCAAAAAACCGAAACAAAACCTTTTTTTTGCTTTTCAACGAGCTATATCTACTGAGATATGATATAAGCCATTTAAGATTTGGTTTAAAATCATGACGAAAATTTGGCTCCACAATTAAAAAATTTATCCAATAAATTTGGGTGGCCAGTGTCAGGACCCCGAACCACAACCAGGCATTCGTCCCTACTTTAATAATAGACTTTTCTGTGAAAATGTGAATAAAGACCAACTTTTTTGGGTATTTTAAAACTTGAAATGGGTAAAAGCTAACATTTTGAAAAATATATTTCTAATGGCGCCCTAGGGGACCTATCTCAATATCTCTCGCTGCTCCGGTGATGGAAATTCAATTTCTTACAACCCTACGGTAAATTTTATATAAATATTTGGATTTCAGGGCCAGATTGTGAAGCGGAAGTGTGCTACACTTGCCCTGGGTCCAAACGAAACACAAAAAGCTTTAGGAATGAGCAAAATGATGGTACAAGTAACCCTTGCAAAAAGGGTATATTAATTATACCCTTGCAAAAAGGGTATATTCATTTTGGTCAGAAGTGTGCAACTCATAGAAGGAAGCATCTCCGACCATATAACGTATATATACTCTTGATTAGCACGACGAGACGAGTTCAAATAGCCATGTTCGTCCGTCCGTCTGTCTGTCCGTCAGTCTGGATCGATGCGAACTCCTCCTAGACCGTTAGAGCTACAGAGCTGAAATTTCGCATGTAGGCTTTGTATATACTGCAGGGCTTGTATATCTCGGATTCAGTTGGATCGGACCACTATATCATATAGCTCCCATACAAACGGCAAAGTCACGAACAGTGACTTTTCTCAATAACTTCGTTATTTTCTCAGCTATTGTCGTGACATTTAATGTTAGTGAGTTCATTATAGCCATAAACAACTGTGCCAAATTTGGTCAAGATCGAGTGACTATATCATATAGCTCCCATAGAAACGAAAGGTCAAAAACAGTGACTTTTGTCAATAACTTCGTTACTTTTGATGCGATTGCTTTCAAATTTAACATTTGTTAGTTTAATATATCTGTTAATGACTATGCCGAATTGGATGAAGATCGGGTGACTATATCATATAGCTCCCATAGGAACGATCGGTGGAAACAGTGACTTTGATCAATATCTTCGGTTTTTGCGAAGATTGTAGGCCGTTCTTTCGCAAACATTAGCCTTTTTAGATAGAACGTTTTTTCCTTTGATGGCTATAGGTAAGGAAAGAGTTACTAAAAGAGTTGCAAGGATATACAAACTTTGACGCGGTCGAAGTTAGCCCCGACCCTCTGGTTTAGAATAGTCTTTATTTATTTCCCTATCAAAATTGTGTAATAATTATCAATATATATGATAAAAAATATCTCAAATTTTCAGCTTTTAAGTCGAGAACATATCTAAAAAATTTTTTAAATTGACCTAAATGTAAAAGCTAAAAACGATGACTGTCTAGTGTCCAGTCCCCGGGGACTCCACTAAATCCTAAATCCAGACTTGTCCCTTTCAAGAATATTTCTAATGGATATCCTTTCTCGACAAGGATAACCTAAGATTTTAAAAATATTGATATGGGTTACTCACTCAAAAGCTTCTAACACAACTATAAAGCCAAATTTGTAAATGGATTCCCTAATTGATTGGTTATGTGCATATACGAAAGTAGATATTAATTAAAAGCAATAATCCTATATGAAATAAATACAAACAAGCTTAAGTGTATATGCATTAAAATTCGTGTCCATGTGAGAGTGATATAGTATAATGAACAGAGAAAAAAGTTCGAACACCTGGGGGCATGGGCATTGACGGCAGCAGATTGCCGAGCATTGCTCTCCCAGATACACAAACCCATACAGCCAAATACTGAAGGAATGTGTTGGGGCTAAGGGGTAAGGGCGGTTTCAGATGGGGGCACAGCACACACACACACACAAACACACATGCCGATCGTTCAAACGAGTTTTATGGCAAAAAAAAAGATACGTATATACATACATACATATAGATTTATCAAGTCTGCCTGGTAGTCACGATTCGCCAATTTCAATGACGAGGAGACTAGCTTGCATGGGATCGGACCTGACCACCCACACCCACACGATCTTGCCATATATTCTCACATTATGCAACACTGAAAGGCGAGAGAGGGAGCTATGGGGAGACAGCGAGAGAAACAATGCTCCAACAACAAAGAGAGTAAAAATATCAATTAGCCAACAAAACAACAAAGAGAGAGAGAGAGAAGAAAAAAAGGAAAAAAACGCAGCTGTAAAAATTGAAATTAAAAGGCGCACGGAGCTTGCTCGGTTGTGCTTAAATGGAGCTCTGTTTCCCGTCGGCACTCCCTACTGCACCCCCTCCCGCACTACCACAAGCATACATATATGTGTATGTATGTGTGTATATACGTTTAATCTTTGAAAAATCGTGTGGTTGAGAGTTGGTTGAGTTTTTTTTTTCGTTTTTTTTCTGTTTTTGCGCGCGAGCTTGCTCGCTCGTTGGTTTCTTTATATTTTTTCATTTTCTTTGTTTTTCGTTGTCGTTGTTGTTGTGTGCCTGAAGAAAAATCAAGTTAACAACCAAAGCACGCAACAGCTCGGTCCGAAGAGCAGCACTGTCTAGGGTGAGAGAGGGGGTGGCCAGAGGAGAAGATGGTGAAGAAGGAGCGGTAGGGTAACGACGCCAACGCGCCTTTAGCTGTTGCTTTTGTTGTTGTTGTTGCTGCTGCTGCTGTCGCTCGCTTGGCTGATTCACCAGCAACAACTTTTGTCGAGAGGTCTGAGCCGAGCCCGAGCTCATTCCCAATTCCAGTTTCTTTCTTCTTCACTTGCACGGCAGACGCTTCGCTTCTCGCAGCGCGAAAAAACATTCCAAATCAAAAACAAAAACAAAAAAATCTGCAAATAACAACTACAACAACAACAACAATAGCAAAAAACATTAAACAAAAGTACGCAAAAAAAGAAAAGAAACTCACAGTATTAAACAGAAAGTTGAAAATTTACTTTTGCTTGATCAGAGGATCGCGTTCAAAATCAAATCATTAGATCGGCCCTAATGCTGTGAGGTAAGGATAAGAGAAACACTAGAGGGGAAAAGAACAAAGATGGAGGCAGACAGAAACAGAGAGAGTGAGAGAGAAATAATTAATTTTATCGACGCATGGGGAAACGATTCCAATCGATCACTTGGGGTTTCTGTAATTCCTTTTGTTTGTTTACATTCTGACAAAGAGGAAAGAAAATCTTTGTAGATATGTTTAATCATTCGTATATAGGGTTTATTTTCTATCGCTATGCCATTTCCGATTATAGGAGGAATTATCTAAATATATGTACAAATTTATATATTTTTGTGATCGACTAACTGAAAAATGAATTAATATATGTACTTATATCTATTGCTTTAGGATCCCATTATAAATCTTGTTTGATAAGAAGCGTTTCAGAGTGTTTTTTGTATTAATAAGGTGAATATCATCAAATTTAGTACATATTTATAAAATTACTGAACTTTGTAATGACTGCATTAAATTTCATAAAAAACTCTCGACAAAATCACATAGTTTCCATACCAACAACAAGTTTACTAACTTTTTTATTGAGAAAACTGTTTTTAAAGCTGTTAAGTTTGTATCGGGTTATATTTTTTTTACATATTATAAAAATATTGCTACTAAAAATGAAACAAATATTTATTTAAATCGAGAACCCTCTCAGGGCAGAAGCTGGGCAAAGACCTAGTCGACATACACAAAAAAATTGCGTGTCGAAGAGTTTTATGACGACCTCTTTTCCCCCTTCCCCAACAGGCTTCTAAACGTGCATCTTTTGGGCAGCAAATTTAGTATTTAAGATCGCGACCCTTTATTTAGCTTTCCCGCTCCGCAATGTGGTTGCTGTGCAGAGACCGGTAGAGACCGAGAAACGTTTATTTTCGGGATGACGATCGCTCGTTTCGTTTATGACCCGCAAGCGCAAATTTTAGTGTGTGTCGTCTCCCAAAAATGATTGTTTTCTCTGTCCAGCCTCTGCCAGGAAAGAATCAGCCACGGTTTAGCCGTGGTTTAGAAGGGAATTCACACACAAATTACGTAAGCTGATACCCTTGGTGAGCACCCCTCCCCTACATAAAGTTGAGACTGAAATTCTGTTAAGACTATATTTCTATCTACAACTCAGGAAACTAATAAACTTTAAAATGTACTTCAATAAATGTATTTACGAGTAAATGTCAAGTGAAAAGCAGTATTACTTTTTGTAAGTTTGTATGATTCTTCAATATATTTTTAAAGTTGACGTGAGGTTTCCAATATAGCCTCTCCCCTAATATGGGATTTTCTTCGATCGTTTTTGCAGCTCCCTTTAATTATTATTTTAATCTTGATAATGACTAAATGAAATCTAAATTTCAGTTTTAGTCTCTGATTTTTGCTCTAAAATTAAAAAATTCCATTTTTTAATATAGGATTCATCAAGTTTTGATTGGAATGATATACATATGTACTTGCCAATCCTCCATTCGAAAAAGATAATTTATCGACCGTCATAAAAGTAACCGAAGTTCTTGAATGTTGTAGCCTGTTGGAGTATATTGCTGTTGTTTTCTTTCTCTGAATGATCATTGCTTGTTCGACCCTGCACGGGGGTTTATTGTCCTCTTGGTACATCCATCTGACAGTCATAACTGACCATCCACATCTAGCTAGTAGAAGGAGGTTTAAGAGACCTACAGATGTAGAGGAAGAGGTTCAACTAAGCGTCCTGCGTTAAGAAAATTAAATACTATATAATTTCTTGTATACTTTTTCCATCATGTCACCATTCACAACTTTCACAAGGGGAAAGAAATGGTTCAAATGTTACGAACATATAGTGTCTCATAGTTTGATGTCAAAGTTTAGAGATAGCCATAAATGTAGAAAGAGTATTAGTAGTCATTTGCTTCTAATATAAATTATTAGTATTTGTATATCGAGAGACATGGATTAAGATTGAATGTTGTTTTTCTACGATATTCCTGATCGCATCTATTATAAAAAGAACTGTATATGACCTTGAAAAAATTGTAGATTATTATTATTACAACTTATGTCGGGCATCCTTGTAATGTACGTGTATGGCGAAAGTCTTTAAAGTTGGAATATTCTACAGACCTACCTGGTTCCTTAGATAGGTGAACCTATCGAGTGCATAGAAAAGCTAGGAGAATCGACCAAATTGTTGAGTTCCGTATAATGCACATCTTCGCATCAGACTTGGGTTCGATAAAGTTTCTCAGGACATGAACTCAGTTCTGAAGATTTAGGCAGTTGATTTGCTGTATGCTTCTGGGCACGCCAATCTACCTAAAGGACCGCTCACAACATTTTGAGAAGGTTAAAGGATTCCTTCTTCACTTTCTTCAGCGTCTTTAGTCATTTACTTGTGGAGTGTGTGAGCTTTCGAATGTCGTCATAAAAACAAAGTAACACACGCTTTGACTGAAATACACGATTTTTCGATTGAACAACATTCGTTTCTTGCATAAGCTTATATCAGTATGAGATAGTTAGACAATTCGTGAAGTACATACGTGAAGTTACACGGTCTCCGATGTCTTTTGTTTAGGTGACTAGAAATTAAATTATTTCAAATATCTCCCTTTCTCTCTTCTTCTCTTTTTCGCTACTACAGCTCATGGAGTTGGTTTTAGGTAAGGGCATCAGCACCTCCAAACCAACGGGCTGTGCAACGACTTCGGCCTCTGGGTCCGGATGTGCAGATTGTTGCACAGACTGCGTGGCCATGCCTCCATCCTGTTGCGCCACATCCTCTTGTTGTGCGCCCACGTGTTGTGCCGACATGCACTGTGATTTGGGGTCACAGGAAAATGTATCATATGAATATCATGAGCCTGAGGAGAATTTCGTGTCCATTGATGATGCGAAAATTAAGAATTTACTTATCAAAATTGGCCAGCAACGGCAACAAGAAGAAATGGTGGCCAGGCAACGACAACAGCAGCAACGTCAGGCCGAGGAGGCACAAATCATTGTCCTGCTAGATGATGAGGACGATGATGCTCATGTTAAGGATGCAGTGGAGGAGGAGAAAGAGTTGCAGCAGCAGCCACCAACCGGTTTGGTGATAAGTGCAGCTAGAAGTTTGGCAGAGCGACCAATTCAGCGGCAATCACCGGATATTGAACTGATACCTAAACAAAGAATTGTAGCCGAAATCGAGTTAACCGATAGTGAAATGGAAGATAATGATCAGCAGCAGCTACAGCACGATGGCGAACGGCAAGGGATCGATTGTGATGATGATGATGAGGAGGATCTTCCTTTGGCCACTGTGAGCTGCGAATTGGCCGATGAGCAGGAACAAGTTATTGTATTAAACTCTGATGACGAGCAGGAACAATCAGTGCAACAGTCATCTAAAGTCCACAGGACTAACAATCGTCGTCCTTATGTTAAGCGACGTGGACGTAATCTCTATCAGTGCCAAGACTGTGGCAAGAAGGTTCAATCCAATTATAATCTGAGACGTCACATGATGATACACACAGGTAGGTCAAAAACTTCTAACAAATTGAAAAGTGATCAAGTTAGAGTCACAACTTTATACCAATACAATTTAGTTTCATATCAATAGAACAAATTAAAAGAAAAACATATAAAATCTTATATAAGTAATCTTATTACTTATGATAAATATTACCTAAATGCCTAGTAAAATTTAATTTTTAATCATTCGAATTTTACTACTAACGGAATCTATGCAATAGAATTTCGATCGGAGCAAATTCACCTAAAAAACCTACAAGTCAAGTTTGTGTTTTATAGCTTAGAAACCAAAAATATGTATTTCATTAGGACCTTTTTTTTGATTGGTAGCATTATAAAGTGATTTGATTCTTTCGATTTTGACATTGTTTATTTCTATGTTATTTATAAGTATTATGAAAATCACAATAATGTTTTTGAAACTATAATAATAATAAACATTAATAACAAAAATTTACGAGTTTATGAAACATAAGAATGCAACTTTAGATCTTTTGGATGCCAAGTCTATCAAACAAATATAGTACACCAAATTGCGATTTGTTTAAACTAATAACTCTCTGGATCGCAGGTCTAAATCTTATGATAGCTCCACGTCCAATACCCTTTCAAAACCATTTCCAGAATGAAGTTAATTATGTAACTTAGCTTTTGTTTTGTTGAAAAACATATTAAAATATACAAATTTACCAAATTTCTGGTCTATTACGCGAAAGGAATTAATCAAAAACTTTTATACAAACGTTTTGAACTAACTTTATACAAAGAGAGTCATTTTAAAAATAATTTTAGAACGCTATTTTTGAGCATACATAACTATAAAATATGGACTAAAATATTCCCTTTAGATATCAAAAAAGTAAATCTTAGAATTTCTATTATAATCTCATGTTATTCTGTTCCTTTTATTTTTAGGAGAACGTCCTTTTCCTTGCGATCTTTGCGAGCGTCGATTTCGCGAGTTTAGTGACTTGAAGAAACATCGTCGTAGGCATTCGCTGGATCCGCAGTTTATCTGCATGATTTGTCATAGCCAAGCGCCCAGTCAGCAGGATTCCACGCGTTGTGCCGACTGCGAGGGGAAGAACTTGATGATAAAGCCACAAAATGAGGAAGGCCCACAAGAAGAGGATGTCGATGGTGATAGGGAATTTAATGGTGACGGTGAAGGCGATGGTGAGGAGGACGAGTGCATAGCAACGAAAAGCCCTTCACCGCCAGCCACGTTAATGGTTACTTTGGAACCGCCTCCAGTTGCAGTGACTGCACCGCCTCCTCCTCCGCTTATGCCACGACCGCCCTTGGCTTTGAGTTGCGGCAGTGCCAATTCGTCATCGTCATGTTTCAGCACTGACATCCATGCACCACCACCACCAGTCCTGCCCACACTGGCCGCTGTTGTTGCACCTGCAGGTGTCAAGACACGCAATCGCCCATCCTATCCCTGTCCCTTGTGCCAAAAAGTGTTTGGGACACGTCACAATCTCAAGCGTCATTACATGATACACACGGGCGAGAAGCCATTCAGTTGTACGAAATGTCGTAAACCTTTTCGTGAATGCTCAACACTTAAGAAGCACATGGTAACCCATTGCAAGGAGCGTTGGTACAAGTGCTCCAGATGCCCCCTGAAATTTCAGGACTATATTGATTATACAGCTCACAAAGATATCAGACACCAGGAATCATCATCATACCCCAATAACTATGAAAGCGATTCCTCTTCGACCGAAGATTGGCTCGAGTGTTGTGAGTGTCGCAAAAGGTTCACCCAATTGGATGCCTATACTAAACATCTGAAGGAACACGATTTAGAGCTCTATGGCATGTCCGTAGATGACATAGAGGACGATGAAGATGAAGATGTGGATATCGCTTAGGCAATTGGAAACAATTCCATGTACTGATAATGAGCGAATTTAATTCGGTTTATATTAAGTATTGCTATATATATAAATAAGATATATTTCGCATAATATTTTGTATTATCTAAGTATTAAGCACATCAAGTGCCACATTATCTGTTATTTTTGAAAAATACATACTTTTGAAAAAAGAAACTTTTTAATTTGAAAGTCTTTAAGCATGAGCAAACTTTGTCAGTTATTTCGCAGTTCTTAATCACTTTTATATACTCTCCTTTTCGTAAAATTTTGAACTCGAAAGTTCATTTCTCTCTCTATACATTTCTAGACATGTTAGTTTCTTTCTTACGATAGTAATTCAGGATTTAAACATAAAGTCTAAATATATTTTCCAATATATTTCGGTTAAACTAATTCAAATAGGTTACACGTTTGCACCGTAAGGCGTGGAGTTATAAACTAATAACTATAAACTAAGTAGTTATTAAAAGGAACAACTTCTATTAAGGGTAAATAATGGGCAATGTTGGTAGAAATCAAATTTCTATTATTGCTTATATCCTAACTAGTTATTCCCCTTGTATATTCCTTCACAAATTTCTGTGTTGTGGAATCACCATTTTGATAGTAAATATATATGTTGTCTTTATTTGATTCAGGTCGTCTTTGAATAAACGAATTCCAGGTATTGTTATGATTGGATATTCCTTGTTTATGTGTATACTAATAATTTCACATCCCAAAATAGTTTTAGTAGAGCAATGTCACTTAGATATAGCTGGAATAGACATTGTTTCTTACTGTTCGTTATAGGTGACCCAAGAGCCAAGATCCCTCATTTTCGGGTCAGTCAATAAGACTCATTATCATAATGTAGCATTTTAATTTAGTTTAGTCAACTTTCATTCATTTGATGCAATTCCCATTTCCGCATTTGTATATATAGGAAAAAGCCATATAAATTTCACGATGAACATTTGACATTTGACCAACGATGTGATTCAATCTGCTTCTAGATTTGTATAAACTTGTATTCAAACAAATTAACATTATATTTTGCGTAAACAATAAACAAATCTATTGATAACCAAAACAAGTTAGAATTCTCTCAAATTTAATACGGTTAGGCTTAAGAATCTTTGTTTATCTATAAACGAACTTTGGATTTTATATGTTGTCACGTGTAAAGCGTAAGAACTTATATGATGAAACGATTTCAGTGAGGGAAATGGGCAGTTCTTTGCCAATTTATCTCTCAAAATGATGCCAAATTTGTTTAAACTTAAACGTCATATTTGTTTTAGATATTTTAACAAATAATTTCATAACATCATATATAGAGTCGTTCGATACAAACAGAATTAAGAGAAATTATGTATATCAAATAGCGAAAATGACTTTATAAGTTAAATAAACATCTCATTAACATCTTTCAAAAATCAAATCCTAAGAATAAGAACTTTTAAATTTCAATGCTTATAATCTCACAGACCAAATCCGAATAAATATATTTTTCGTTTTTAAACTAGAGTTAAAAGTGAGAAAAATTTTTAAAGTACATCATGATAAATTAGAAAATAAAATAAATATATATTTAAAAAGCGTAAGAAAATTGACTAATAAAGAGTTAAACTAGTCGCGTTAATTGGTTCGAATAGATTTATAAATCCAAAAGGACTGGCTTCGTTTCCTTGGCACATTTAAAGACCGAGCGCATCATCTTAAGGAAACCCGTATCCTTGGGTTTCTCCAAACCACGTTGAACGCGATTTTTCATAACCGAAATGAATTCCTTGTTACTCAATTGATTGTCATCTGGAAGAGAGAAAAAAATGAATTAGTTTCTATTGTATTTAGGTTTCCGTCTAGTTTTTTCGACTCACTGTTCTCATCAAAGATGGTAAATACAACATCCACCACATGATCAGATAGATTCACCATGGCAACGGTTTTGGCCACATGCTGCAAAGTTTGTTGATCGATTGATGCACCGGCTATGTGATAGAAGGTCAATGCCGTGTCCACATCATTGATATTATTGAGAAAATGAAAGAAATCCAAGTAGTCTTGTTTCGAGATGCCTGTCCCATGATCGCGGAAGCGTCGCTTCACTCGTTTTAGTTTCTTTTGCTTCTTTTTTAGCGGATAACCCGCATAGGCCAGCAAAAGTTCAGCAAAATCGGCCTCAGTTATATTGCCCTCCTCGTTGGGTTCCTTGCGTTCGAACTCTAGGGAGAGGATCTCACGCTGCAATTGCTCTTGGAAGTCCAAGAATTTCTCAATGGTCAGTTTCTCGTCCATACTGGGCCCAAAGAAATATGTGATCAAGGCCGAATTGACGCCCTGCGAAACGAGTTCAAGAAGATCAAATTTAGTAAATGAACTCATTAAATATTTAATGGAAGAATAAACAGGAATTATTATGAGTGCATAAAGGATATTCTACATAATGTTTGTGAATGTCAATAAAAAATAATATACATAATATATATATATATATATACAAAAGCGTTGTTTGTTTGTGTTTTTTGTTTTGTTTCGGGTTCAAGCGAATATACCTTTAAGGACTGTGAAACGAAAGGAAGTATAAGACATATGTACACAGTTAGGAGAGACGCGTTTTATGGTCAAAAAAGCCAAAAAAGAGACATATATAGAGAAATACAATACAAAAATATATATATATAATATACAGAATCGATTTTAATTGTCGATATTTAGCTTGGGCACATTGCTAATGGAAAAATGAGGAAAATTGGCTATTTAGCTTTACCTTGAACGTATTTCCAGTATTTGCATGATCACGATGTCGCGTTCCCATGCTCGTCTGCTGACGCACTAGAGTCGCTACCATTTCGAATTCCTCACAATCCACATCGCCATCACCGTTCAGATCGAACATTCTAAAGGCAATCTCAAAGTGACGACGCGAAACTGCAAACAAAGTTTAGAAAGAAAGATAATTACACAAAACGATCATTTTTATTTGGAATGTGTATGACTAAAGCATGTAAGAATACAGCAGGTGCCGGTTGTAACTATTCCGTTTACAACGATATTCCGCTCATAACGAAGGAAGGTTTGATTAGCTTCATACCAACGTGCATGGAAACAGAATCGCTTATAACAAAGCAATATTGCCAGTCCCTAGAGTATTGATGTAACCGGCATCTACTGTATTTACAAATTAACTTGCTAAATAAAGAAACATTTAGTTATCGTCGCATTATATGCAACACACAACGACTAAGATATATTTGATTTTCAATGATTTTGTAGAAAAAGATCTTTAAAAGCAAAGAAGGCCATTGTAAAGAAGCTTAAAGCTGACGGTCTTATCCGTAGAGTTGAGTATATCATATGTCCGTCATAGGTTATGGGCAGAGAACTGTTTATCTTGGATCCAATCGAAAGGCGTTTTGGACAAAATTCTGTCGGTCAAAATTGTTAAGATCAATAGTAGAAATGGCAGATGGCTGTGTTTCAATTCCACAGAGATGCCAGTTGTTACGCATACGAAGTTTCTAGTCACTATTTTAGTTTTAAGTGCTGTTTTAGGAAAATGAAAAAGAATTATAAAAACCTTTGAAGGGCGCCCAAGGGTGCAGACACAATGATAGATTCTGGTATTGCAAGCTTTGTCAATCATTATTCGCTCCATTTAGTTGCAGTTCCTAACTAGTTTTAGCGTTTAAGATATGGTATGGCCATTTAAACTCTAGAGTTCTTAAGCAAAGTCAGCTGATGATAGAACTTGGTGGTTCTTGAAATAGTTATACGGACATCTTACTGCTTTCGAAATTATAATTTTTTCAAGATTGACCTCAAGGCGGCTCAAATTCAAGCTTTGAATTACATTTTAAAATAATCATAGTTTAAAGGGAAAACATACTTCGAAACATACTTTTAGAATTCTTTAACTATTTGGTTGTAATTATTTAAATTAATGGAAAGCTTTAATCGAGTACCAATTTTTGAAAAATTTTAGGAATCAAGTTGTAAAACACAAATATTATAACAAAAATCTTTTTTAAATATTTATGGTTTGGATAATGTAACTTATGCTATGTATAGTATCCTGTTGCACTTAAGTTTTTATACCCTTGCAAAAAGGGTATATTAATTTTGCTCAGAAGTGTGCAACGCATAGAAGGAAGCCTCTCCGCCCATATAAAGTATATATATTCTTGATCAGCACGACGAGACGAGTTCAAATAGCCATGTCCGTTCGTCTGGATCGACGCGAAATCTTCCTACACCGTTAGAGCTACTGAAATTTTGCACGTAGGCTTATATATACTGCAGGCGTTGTATATCTCGGATTCAGCCGGATCGGATCACTATATCATATAGCTCCCATACGAACGGCAAAGTCACGAACAGTGACTTTTCTCAATAACTTCGTTATTTTCTGAGCTATTGTCGTGAAATTTAATATTAGTTCAAGGGTATACAAACTTCGGAGCGGTCGAAGTTAGCCCCGGCCCTCTGCTTTACAATTGTGATTTGTTTTTAATCTTTCAACTACACCGCTTAGTAATGTTCATCTGGGGGGTGTGCGATCTTAGAAAATTCATTCATTTTCGAAGGGGGCACTTTGTCACTAGTTAGTCGTAAATACAATCAAAAGAGTAGAAAATAATTGAAATTTCGGCTGTGTCCAGACTCCCCATGAATATTTGGTATAATTTGAATTGTATTTAGGCAAAGTTCTCGCCTGTTTTTAAAGCCGAACTCAAAATCGATATAATACAGAACAAAAATGTGTTTTTCCCCATAAATAAATAACTCACTTGAGAGAACAGTCAGTAGAAATATATAATCGGAGAAGGTAATTAGGCCATAGGAGCCCAATTTGTAGAAAATGCTGTTCTTTTCCAAATGCAAATTGAGTTGTTCGCCCACAGACTGAAAGTAAAACATAAGTTTTATGAAAATAAAGTAAAATAATATTGATATCAGACACTCACCTTGGGATCATAGCGACGATATTGATCAAGACCAAGACCTGAAGTGTTGGAAACAAATATTATGATTAAATACTATTAAGAAATTTGAATTTGAAATGATGTTAGTAAACTTTTGCTATGTTTTTGCATACCATCGGGCTGTTTCATGCCTGGCGTCATGCTAGTCAAAAAATCGGTTGGTGTCATATAGACCTCATGACGATCATCGGCCACGGGGACTTGTATAGTGGCAAAATATCGGAATACTTTATCCGGCGTGGAAAACTGTCGTATGCGATTCTCATACTCAATTATCTAATTGTAAGTGAATATAATTCATTTTCATTTTAGCATTTAGCGTGATTTTACTTCAACACAATTGAGAATAAAAATTAACCAGAAACAGAGGACAACAGCGAACGAAAAGTATACTCATAGTAATGAATGTGATGTGTTAGTCTTAAATAATAAGAAAGAAATATGTAAAATAGTTTACCATCTGGCTGCTTTATGCCCGGATAAATAGAGCGTAGAAAATCCTCGGGAGTCATGCATACAATTGTCTGTGTGGCATCTTGGAGACGCACCGTGGCAAAGTAACGAAAGATTTTGTCGGGTGTGGAGAATTGCCTTATGCGATTCTCATATTCAATTATCTTTAATGTGTGTGTTTGTTTAAATCGTGTGAAACAACATAGGCATAAATATAAAAGAAAAGGAAAAGAACCAAAGAAAATAGTTGAAAAATAACAAGAAAAGCAAGTAATAGAGAGTAAAGTCAGAGTTTGTGTTTCTATAAAGATTATAACCAAACTGGAAACTCGATAGTTAAAGTTTGTTTATATCTATGTATGTATTTACTCAAAAAATTAGAGAAAGCGTCTGAGACTGACAGGAATAATCGTATAATCAATTAAAGTCAAAGAACCTATCGACAAATTGATCATTGATCAACCTTTGCGATTGTTATACCATGCTAAATTCAACATTTTAAGTTGCTTGCTAATGTTTGTTTTCGATACATTGTTTATAAAGAAATTGGAGTTATCAATAACTTAAACCAAGTTGTAGTTGCTTTGATAAAGGCAAAGAGTCTAAAAGCATCTAAAACTTAGATTCTAAATCCAATAGCCCTTAGTCTCTCTATGGTTAGTCTCAGTGGAAGATTAGCAGAAATGGCAAATGCTACTCGGAGACTCGTACCTTGAAAGGGCCTAAAAAGTTGGGTCAATGTTTATTCACCTAACAAAATACAGTTCTGAGCTGGATAAAGTCATTTGACAAAAATTCTAAAAACTCTAAACTTTAAGGATCTATAACTGTCAAAATTTAAATAATTTTCCAAAGTAATATCTCATTTTAATGATTTAAGAGTTTTTCTTATTAGAAAGCAATCTTTTAGGGTTCACCTTGAAGATTAAAATTTGTCGAATTTTCGCCAAGAAGGGAATGAAATAAATATTTTCAAATATCCAAATATTTGATGAAAAATGCAGATAAACCAAAAAATTATGCTTAAAAAAGATCTTCTTACTTTCATTATAGTCCCTATATTTAGGTTTTTAGATTGCAAAAGGCCCGGTGCTGGCCTAATCCGGCACTGGTTACCATTTCAATATTTCTGGCTTTGTTCATAACCAAAAGCGTTTTATAACAGAACAAAGAATTCATATAAATTTACATCTTTTGTTATATTTATAAAAAAGTCCTCAGTTCAGTTTAAAGTGAATCCTAAAATTCTATAAGCCAATGATTCCTGATGTATTTACAACTGTATTTAATGTTTCAAAGGTTTTCCAGACGGTCACTTTTTCCAATAATTGGCTTCTTACATAAAAACAACGACTAAAACAAATAATAAATTCATAAAAACTCACTTTGCTTGATGTATTTACAACAAACTGTATACAATATGCTTTAAGATTTCACTCACTAAACTCTGACTTGATGAATAGAATATTCCGGAATGCTTTTTCCAATTTAAATTACCTTCCTCTCGCGGAAACCAACTTTTTCCTTGATCTTTTTGCCCTCATGCAAGTGGAGGCTACCGCCAGTGGATTCATCGTCATCATCTTCGCTATCCTCGCTGTCACTGTCCTTTTCACTGCCATTGACACCGGCTGCATTGGAGGGACGTTGTCCAGCATCCGCATCAACTTTTGGTATTAGCATTCGCTTTACTCTAAAAATAAATTTGAATGATTTTTCCTGCTTCTTCTTCTTGGGATTTGTTTGGTTATTTTTTTTTTTCACTCACTTGCCCCAGTCCAAAACAGAGATGAAAAATAAAGTAAGAACCATCAAATGGAAATATTTTGTTATTCTTGGTGTCTTATCCTCGCCATGTCCAAAGCGTTTGTGTCCTCTGATCTGCTGTTGTCCTTGTCCAAAAGAAGAAGCTGTTCCAGCTGATAGCAAATGTGTTGTTGTTGTTGTTTTTGCTGTTGCTGATGTCGAGGCTCTTGCTAAGGACGAGGCAAATAGCTGCTGATTCCAGCGAGGATTCACAGCTGTTGGCCTTGTTAGGGCAGCCAGAGCCTGTCGTGTTACCAGAAAACGTAGCACAGACATTTTAATCTATTTTTAATTTATTGTTTATTGCGTTTTTTTGTACAAATTTATTATTATGCGCATTTTTGGCTAATATAGGGACTTATACTGGTTAATATTGGTATCCACCGCACGTTTCCCAGTATTTTTTCCTAGTATTTTGGTTTGGTGGGAGCTGTCTTTGTGTGTGTATGACCTAACAGTCAGTTTTTTTGAAAGGTGTGGCAGCACTGTCAAAATGTTTAGGCGGCACATTTCGAATTACCACGAATAACAGGCAATTAAAACTTTTGATTTATATTAAATATTATTCAAATTATTCTACACTTAAGTATCGATTGCAATTTTTGGCGACCTAAATGAAAAAAAAAAGAAAACAAATTGGGGTAACATGACAAACCTATCAAAAATATAGCTTATTAAATTTAAATTTCCTTCCAGTTGGCTGGTATCAACAGTATTTGTTTTACAAATCGCACGGGATTTTAAAAATTTGAAGATGAACTTAAGGCTTATATAGTAGTCGAGTTTCATTTCATTCTGGGTATGTTTACAATAACATATGTGTTCTTCTTTCAAGGCCTTTTTCCAATTATAAGGGATCATATTCTAAAGTCGATTAATTGCTAGTAGAATTTTGCACAATATGATAAGGCAAACGACAATCGATCCATTCAACATCAAAAACCCAAAATTTCTGTGGCCAACAACATAGCCGTATTCAATATATACAAACTTATGGTAAAAGTGAAGTTTTCCTTCTTTTTACATTTGTTTTGTTTTGCTGTTGGAGGCGTCGGCGTCTTCAACAAGTTGAAATTCAATTTGAAATGCTGATTGCATCCACCAGGCAATTACCACACACACACCCGCCTTGCAACCCAGGTGAAATTTTTTTTCAACCTTTTGGATTTTGATTAATGGAACACACGCCCCAAATTGGTGGCAATGGTTGATGTATTTATTGGACGCGAAGTTTATTTATGGCCCGAAACATGGCAAGAGAGACAGAGACTTCTTGGGTGGAGCTAGACCATTGGACAGCCGCCAACTAGAGTGTCAGACTTGGTAAGTCCAAATTGATTTGGATTAAATTACTATATCAAACGATCTATGTGTAAAAAACAACAAAAGAAAGAAAACTTTTAAAAACTATTTGTATATTTTGGCAACATGTTGATATGGGTCTTCATCTGAGCAATATGGTAAGGAGCTATAATTTAGAACTCTTGAAAAGAATATTTAGCATACATTTGCTATGCATATTTTGTTGTGTTCTATAAAGGATTATAAAAATATATCTAAGAACTATGTGCCAATTAATGAGCCAAGTTCCTTTTAAGTGATAATCCATTATCGCAGCAAAAATGGTTGTCTCCTTTTTTCATCTATTATATTTTAAATAAAAGTTACGAAAGATAGTACAAAATCTTTCCTAAGTAAATCGTATTTTCTTCTTCTTAAAACTTTAAGTTTTCTTTTTATAACTAACGCAACACTAATTTAAGAAGTATGTAAAACCAAAATTTATGACTCTTTTGCAACAACCTTTGCATTTTTAATGTAATTTTAATAATATAACCATGTTGCCAAGGTCTTTTTATTCTGGGTTGGCTGGCTTTTCCAAATCTTTCAATTTGAAAACAATTAAAACGGCATTAGGTACACTCAGACAGACAGCACCTGACTTGGTTTAGCTCGATTCTGATTTATGCATCTATTGGCCTCTTAATTAAATCACGACGAATGTTCCATGACGATTGAGAGGGTGGTGGGAGGGATGATGGAGTGAGCGGTGGGGATTAGGAATTAGAATTGGTAAATGGCCAACTGGCAATTGGTTAGCCACTTGATTAGCATTTTGCAAATTAATTTCTCATTAGTCCAACAATTTGAAATAATTGGTATATGTATACGCATTTCGATCACACAGAGAGAGAGAGAGAAAGATAGATAGAAAACAAGAGCATGGCCAATAATTCCTCGCTCCATCTCTTGTTTTACCATCTTCTTAAATTCCTCTTGGACCAGCTTAGTATTTTATTGAACTGGTTTCAACTGCTGCTGGTCGCGGTCTCATCCATGGATGGCCGTTGGCTTTTATCAGTTGTCGCCAGTTGTTCGGCCCATAGGGTCTTTCCTGGTAAATCAATGCAATTAATGTCACTTCCTTCTGCATTTAATGTCTATGTTCAGTAATCGACGATGGCGCCATTTGTCCTACACCCCACCCGCCTTCCCATCCGCCATTCAAGGCCCAAATAGCCATGCCCAACATGCTCATTGGCATGAACTTGGGCCAATTTCGTTGTGGCATAGCTTGTTAACCGGTTAACTAAACGCAAATTGTTGACGGTTGACGCAACTCTAATGGAAGTCACAACTTGGCATTGTCGTGGGGCCAAGCGAAAGTGCTTGCAACTTCAAACGAGCTATGGAAGTTAACTTCGGCCTTGCCGAAGTTTATATACCCTTGCAGTTCTTTATTATATTTAATTCGATAAGAAAAGTGAAATTTCATACATCAACAGCATTAGTTGTCGTATTATGAATATGCTCAAATATTTTTCAAACTACTGAATTCAAAACACATTTAATGATTATTTAACAATATATGATATAGTAGTCCGATCCCGATGATTTTCATACTTTATCTCACACAGGTAATAAAGAGTCTCCAAAAAAAATTTCAACCCGATATCTCTTAAGATGGCTGAGTAAAACGCATACGCACAGACGGACGGACAGACGGACAGACGGACATGGCTATATCGACTCAGCTTCTCAAGCTGATCAAGAATATATATACTTTATGGGGTCGGAAACGTCTCCTTCTGTGCGTTACAAACATCTGATCAATTTTATAATACCCTCTGCAAGGGTATAAAAAAGGGGCAACAGTGGCGGATTTTCCCAAAGGCCTAGGGCTAATAAATATTATGGCTGTCAGTTGCTGATACAACATCTAAGTGTATGACTTAGCTTTAGTTAGATACCAGATAGCAAACATAAATAGGTATAAATACATCTGGAAGGTATAACTACAATTTAAGAAAAATTAAGATCGATTTCACATCCAAATTGTAAGATACAATCATATTATTTAAACGAATGGGTTGAAAAATGCCAATATTAAATACTTCATTGTGACATTTTTGTATGTTCAAGTGTTTAGGATCTGTAAAATGATTGTAAATTTACAACTTCCGCCACAATAAAAAGATGCAAATGCTTATAGAGCAATTATTTGATAGTTATTAGTTCAGCTGTCCCACCGTGCGTATACGTTATATTTGGTTTTCAGAAGTGGACGACTGATGCTAAGCGTCCGAACCAGCGACAACTACGAAACGAATTATCAGGAATTTAACTTTGGTTAAATATTTGCACTTTATTGTTTAGCTTAAATATCACAATACTGAAATTTGTATGTAAAAATTAAACATTTACTAAATGTTTGTGCTAACCATAAATAAAATATGTTAATAAATGAAAGAAATTACTGACATAAATCAAGAATTTTGACGTACATTATGCATAAGGTCCATAAGAGACAAATGATTTAAATAAATAATTCCTATTGTATTTATATTGTTTACCTCTTAGAAAAAGAATTTATTTTGTTAAACCCACAATGACAATTAAGAACCTTTACTTCTTTCCGTTTCTAAATAATTCTGTTATTATCGGATTAGAGATCTGTTATATTTTTCGATTATGAGCCAACTTACTCCGTTTAAAATTGTTTGCCTTCAAGTCGAGGAATAATTGTTAATACGTCTACAATACAATTCCTATTTTAATATTTTGAAAACAATATTAGCCATAAGTGAATAAATTCGATCCTTTCATTATTAAACAACAATTATTCTTTGAAAGCTATCATAAAATTGAGATGGAAAAACATGTTGCAGCATAAATTAATTTAACAAACGTTTTGAAATTAAATATGGTTCTTTTTTGTCCGGATTTGCACTCAAAATTAATTTTATATCAAAATAACTGAAAAAATCGGCATCCCTGAAACCTGACATCCTTGGTAAACGAAAGAAAAACGAAAACGATTTGCATTCGGTAGTGATAGGACTAAATTTTGAAAGATTGCGGAATCGCTGTCGATTTACGTTTGAACCAATTCGGAAACGAAAACAGGCTCGAACATAAAAGGGTTTGTAAAAAACCTTTACTTTACGAACAAATACATTTTATTGATCCATATTAATAGTTTACAAACGAAAGAATATCTTTCATGCATTAATAAAGGCTATGAGTAAATAATTCAATAATCATAATATAGAATTGCTATACAGCATTAACTTACTCGACGTTTTCAATATATGTATGCATATAGTCAAGAATATTTGTTTTATGTGGGACATAAACTGTAAGAGCTTGGCACAAGTCTGTTAGAACCAGTTGGGAATTTTAAGTGCAGTGCTTCTGTTTTTTCTTTCTCTATGGAAAACAAATAACAAACAACTTACTTGTTCCATAAAAAGTGTCACAAAACAAGAAACTCAATTTTCAAAATTGAAAAGTCCCCACAACTTCCAAAAGGCAACAGAGCGAAGGAAACTTAAAACTGGGCAAACAATTGACAAGAAATGAAAAATATATAGGACATTCATATATGTATGCATGAAAGGAAGTACAAATAGTGAAATGTAATCGATAATCGCAGCCAATGGCATTTCTGAATTTTAAATGGAAAAATGAGGAAACAAAAACTTCTCCGAAGTAAAGTGAATGGAAATGCAAACGAAAACAAACGCATGTGGTGCTTCAGATCCGGCAAAGGAGTCACACAGGGCGAATAGTGAAAGAAAAGTAGTGGGTAGTATTCGAAAAAGTCGTAGGAATATGCCACACAAATAGAAGTCGACTTACTTGCAATCGGTATTGGCATATTGGCCAAAGTTTTCAAACGCCAAAGTGGATTGCCTCTTGATTAATTAAAAGCTCTTTGACTTTTCCCTTCTTCTCCCATTCCACCCACTCTATTTTTGTCTCATTTCTTTCTCTCACTTTATTTGTATTGCATTGAGTATCCTCTTCTTTCGTTCCTTACTTACGTTTGCTTTTGCTGAAAATGTCCTACGTGTGTGTGTGTATGTGTGTGTGGGTAAAAGACTGAATTCGTATCTTTACAAACGAACTTTGTCCTTTTCAAGGACCTTAAAGAACTTGGCTAATTGCTAAAAATAAGCAAAAAACATAAGACTGAGAGTGAGACAAGGAAGACAACCTGCCAATTACATTGTTTGGCAACAGCTGCCACTGCCACTAAAAATGGCCAATTAACAGGCAAATGAGCCAGGAAATTCAACAACAATCATTATTATGATTTCTCAACTACAGGCAGACAACCAACGCCAAGTAAAGACATAAAAATTAACAGCACTTGACTATAAAACAAAAAAAAAAAATGCGTCATAAGAAGAGCAGACAGCAGGCAAAGCAGACTGATCAGACAGACAAGCGGACAAATGGACGGACGAACAGATAGTCTGGAGAAAATCTCTAAATATAGCAGATTGCGTGATCGTGATCGTGTTCGGTTCCAAATGCGAGAGAAATAAACATTTTTTGAAAGCAACAAAAGCATTTGCATGCTGAAAGGAGAAATGCTCATTTAAGCTAAGCTAATAAATAGCTACTTGAAAGTTAAGGTAAATGCGATTATCACTATTGTTAGCCAATTAGATTTTAAGTGGCTTTTACTTACCTCAATTAGCAATTGCTCTTTATATTAATTTGCAATTATTCGCCACGTAAGATAATTAAGTCTTTGCAATTGGCAATTCGTCCAAAGCAATGAAATTTAAAATTATTATTAAGATTATTAAGAGATGGTTTTTTGAGTTCGTGATGTTTGAAGTATCACTATCAAATTTGTTATACTTAAGAAACCATCCATTAAAATTACCAATTTTCTTAGATATACAAAAATAACAAAACAATATGACTTTATTTTTATTTGCGTGCATTAAATTAAAAAAGAAATAATTTTAATAACAGGGAATTTAAAACTATTATTAAATTACTAATTTCTTGCTGGTTAATTTTTGGACAGGCTGCTCAATTCTCAATTCGTTTCAAGACGACAGCCTTATACCGATTAGGTTGAATTTTACCAGGATTCTTTCTTCAGTAATTTCTTTATTAGAGTATCTACTACCTAGACTAAAACGTTATAAACTTATTTATGAAATAAACCAGCCTAAGTCTAGTTGAATTGATAAACATTTATTTGTAAAAATGTTTAATGTTTGCTAATTGTTAACTTTGTTAATAACACAAATATGTTATTTCTTAATTCTTTTAACCTCAGTTTGAAATTGATGATTATTTTAGTGCTGAAATTGTTGTTGCAATTCTCGGAGTATTCAAAAAATGAATTCAAGTTCAAAAGATTTCTTCATTAAAATCTCGAAAACCTAATTGTTTGCCAATTTTTTCAGAAACTATTGTTTTTATTCAAGTGTTTGCTATTTAGGTATGCTTAATTGCATTTTAGTTAAAATAAGTATACCTTTTGAAAACGGTTATAAATTCACCGAAATAAAGTGTGAAAAAGCAAAAAGTAAGAAAATTGTGTTTTAAAACATTCTGAACCAAAACATATTCTATGCGAAAATAATTTTTTGAGTCCTGTCTTTAATATCACATTGAAAATTTATCCCCTTGTTTACATTAAGAGATAGAAATCTTTTTGATTGTTATGTGCCCCCGCGCTGCATTAATCCGTCACTGGCTTTGGCAGCTACATAATCACCGAATAATATAAGCTTACACGTTTCATAGTTTGGTGACCACTTCACAAAGTGATCATACAATTTTAATGAAACTTGAGTACAAAATTTCAATTTAATTTGATAAGGACTACATTTTGAAGTACTTAAAACAAGTAGTAATTAAATTAATTTATATTTTAATGATGTTTAACTTATGCAAATCGAAAAAAACTTTTTTTAGTTTGTTTATTCAGCTTGATAAGGGAATTTTTACAACATTTTGTTGGTGGAAAACTCTTTCCTCACTCCCAAAAGTAATTCACATAAAATCACTTTACGATACACTCAAAATCCCGGAAAATTAAACACACACGCGACACACCAACTGCAACAACAAAAAGTCGCTTAAAAAGTTTTTTTTTGCCCAAAAAAATCTCTTCCAAACCCCTTTGGACTAACCTCATGGAAGTGAACATGAGGCAAAATGTGAGCGTGTTTTAATTTTTATTTACATGACATTTAAAAGCACAAAAAAAATATCTGAAAGTTCCAACCGAGGCAAGATGAGACCAAATGAACAGGAGAACAAGAAATGGAGAATGAAAGAGGACAGGGGACTAAAGAAAAGGAGTACTGGGAAGGCGGGGCGGTGCAAGAGGGTGTGATGCAGAGGATGTCGGTTGGCTCGTGTGTAAATATTTTGACTTAATTAGTTCAAGTGACTGGGCTGCGGGAAAAAGGCTCAAAATGTGCTTAAAAACGCGTGAAAAGTGCGAAGCTCATTTTGTAAAATAAACAAATTAATTTAATTTACATTTAAACGACATGCCAAAAAAAAAAAAAAAAACGACACCAACTGCAAGTGGGGGGAGGAAAGAGTTAAATGACAAGAAAGAGTTAAATGACAAATGTTCTGTCATTACCAACTGAGTTGAGTTTAAAGTGTAATTTAGAAATGCTCACTGAGGCTTTATTTGCAGGTATTCTATAAAAACTCTTTACCATGGATTGAAATTACATTAATAGGATAGTTAATGTTACCTTTTGGCATTTTACAACAAAGTAAACTCAAATAATATTGAGACAGTCTGCAATCAGTCTTCAAACTTATCATATAGAATGAAATGTAAAGGTCCTTAGTTAATGCTCTTACATAAAAGACTAAAGGCAAGTAGGGCTGCTTTTCAAATTTTCACAAACTTCATAAGATTAGGTCTCCCATCGAAGTGAAACATTTCATTTCTGGGAATCCCGTGTTGTAGATCCTAGGACCTAGGCATGAGTCTACGTTTTTCTAATAACATTTCCATTTCTATTCTTTAATCAGCTTCTTTTACGTTTTACTTAATTGCAAATTTTTGGCTAAATTCATCGAAGCAAAACTAATTTTTAATGTCATTTTCGTTTATGAATGTATAAGGAATCCATCAATAATATCGTTATTTTGTAAAGCCCTGCAATTTGTTATTGAATTTTGAAGTCAGATGTCTTGTCAGATGTCTTGTCAGATGTCTTGTCAGTGGTAGGGGTTTATAGAATCAAAAACCAAAGTTGCCTGTGTGTTATTAAGTGGTCATATGTGTTTTTTATACCCTTGCAGAGGGTATTATAAAATTGGTCAGATGTTTGTAACGCACAGAAGGAGACGTTTCCGACCCCATAAAGTATATATATTCTTGATCAGCTTGAGAAGCTGAGTCGATATAGCCATGTCCGTCTGTCCGTCTGTCCGTCTGTCCGTCCGTCTGTGCGTATGCGTTTTACTCAGCCATCTTAAGAGATATCGGGTTGAAATTTTTTTTGGAGACTCTTTATTACCTGTGTGAGATAAAGTATGAAAATCATCGGGATCGGACTACTATATCATATATTGTTTAATAATCATTAAATGTGTTTTGAATTCAGTAGTTTGAAGTATGCGTTTTACTCAGCCATCTTAAGAGATATCGGGTTGAAATTTTTTTTGGAGACTCTTTATTACCTGTGTGAGATAAAGTATGAAAATCATCGGGATCGGACTACTATATCATATATTGTTTAATAATCATTAAATGTGTTTTGAATTCAGTAGTTTGAAAAATATTTGACCATATTCATAATACGACAACTAATGCTGTTGATGTATGAAATTTCACTTTTCTTATCGAATTAAATATAATAAAGAACTGCAAGGGTATATAAACTTCGGCAAGGCCGAAGTTAACTTCCATAGCTCGTTTATATATATATTTAGTAAATGTCCAATAACAAAAAAGTCTTAATCGAAGTGTTTGTCTTTTGTAGACCATATCTAATTTATCGCCGCTTTGTTCTACATTTAATGAACGTAAAACTAGAGAAGAATACATGTGTCTCTATCCAGCATTAGTAGAACCTTTACTTGAAAATGTACTCAAATCAATAATTACGTATACGCAATGATATGTTATAAGGGTGGTAAGAGTAGGAGTAGGAGCAAAGATATACCAAATTTGTTTCAATTTCTAAACTAATTGGTTTAGGCATATGTGTTTTGCAATTTTTAACTTGATAACACACAAATTGCAATTATAGAAAAATTTAACGAAAGTGCACGACTTGTGTGCAAACTAGAAACTATTGCGTATACGTACTGTTGTCAAAACCAGGTTTGGGGTGTCAGGGAGGAATTTACTTAAGCATAACTATTAATTTAACTTAACCATTAAATCTTTTTGTCCACCGGCTCAAAGTCGATGAATAAAACGGAAGATTTTATTCTTTTTTGGATTATTTTGACGACTGTTTGGCACAGGCTTACAAGGTTTTGAACACAAGCGGTTACAAAACTTATTTAAAATCTGACCTGTTGGCGCGAAACGGGCAATAGATTTGAATTCATTGAGCGAAAATACACAGCAAAAACTGTGTAATACATGAAATTATAATAAAGATTGTTTAAGAAATAATCCAAGTCTCAGCGCGATATTATGCGACTTTATGCCAAATATTTGGCATTTCGACTCACTGTGCATTCTGAAGGATCCGAATCCAAAGTTGATCTTTTTATTTGGAAATCATCTATTTACTTTATATTTTGTCTTCTCCGATATATAAATATACACGCCAGACCAAAATTCTCTTTACATTATACATAAATAATCATAATTGGCTTTAATTAATATGCTAAATAAGTAAATTTTATCCCCTAACAAGCCATTTTATCCCCTAACAATAATTTAACAAGTCTTCAGAGTAAACGATTGTGTTTCTCCCTGTTTGAATATTTTTAGACAGAAATTTAGAGAATATATAAAAAGTTGTTCTAGAACATATTGCAAAATTGCTTACATTTATTGCGAATGCAAATTAGCTCAGTTCTTTTATTGCAAAAATGGATAACGGTATAAGTTCAGGAGGAGGAGGCGAATGGTTCCCCTTAAGTTTCTCTCTTTGTGTCCCACTGATCAACAATCATATCACACAAAGGCAGAAAAAAACAAAATAAGAAAGCAAAAAGCAAAAGGGAAGAGCTGATGAAGAACGCCATTTTGTTTTTGTTTGACAGGAACAAAGACTCTCACACAGAGCCAATATACACACAACAGAAGGCTGCTATCCGCTTTGGTTTTTTCTTGTATTTTTTTTTCATCGCCAGCCTTTTCATATAATTTTCAGTGCCTCGCTCTTACGATTCTTTTTCTTTTTTTTTTTGTTGGCCGCAACAACAAAAGCGGCAATCGTGGAAGCCATTCTCGATTTTTCATCAATCGGTTCGTCGAGGGGTCCGCGCGTCTGGATGGGTTTTTCTTTTTTTCCTTTCCTTTTTGTTTATTGGGCGAGCGTTGGTTTTGGAGCAGTTTATTGGAACGATTTTTTTCGGGCAATGGCTTTTTGGCTTTTTGTATAGAGCTGAAGCTGAAGCGCTGTGTCCATTGTTTACTTCCGTTTCCGGTTTGAAGGGGCAGCAGCAGCAGCAGCCAGGAGGATGATGACGAGGATAAAACGAGGGTCGCATATGCAAATATTTTCAACTTGATTGCATTTCCCTCCCCCTTGCTCTCTCTCTCTGTCTCTCTATTGTCTGTTAAACTTTTTATTGTTAATCGAATTGATGAAATTTTTGTAAAAAGGTTTTAATCGCTTGAAATGAAATTAAAGCATCAAAAGATTTTATATTTTCCCATGATTTTAATATCGACAAACTCCATTTAGTGTAAAATTTCAGAAGCCAAATTTGGCTTAAAAAAACAGATGTGCTAAAATAGAATAATAAAATTGGCCAAAAATCTATTCGTTTATGTAAAATCCATATCAAGCTATAGCCCATATTTGTATAGCCTGAAATATTTCAGTACTTATTTTTCTATTTGTTTATTAGCATATTGCTCCCTTCTCAAGGGATGCCTTTTCGATTGCATTGAGCCAAAATACCACATTTTCAAGACACTTAACAGCTGCAATTTTTTTTTCATAAGAATTAATAGAATTTATGAAAATGCATAGAATTTGCATATAGCCAAAATGCCAAGCAATAATTTTGCAAACTTGTGAGGTGCTATTGTGAGTGTGTGTTTCTGTGTGTGTGTACGAGTGTTTGTGTAAATGGCCTGAAGCCTAGATCTGCCAGATACAATACGCTTTGGACAATGTGTGACTCTCTGGCTACTGTATTTTCCTCTCGTATCTTGTGTATATGTAGAGGAGATTAACCACATTTGATAAGACTTTATTTTGCAATTCAAATTACAAACCTGAATGAATTTCATTATCGCCTGAAAAGCAAAAGTGTTCTCCATTCTGTATATATGTATCTCGTGTGTGTCTGTGTGTTGATATGGTTGCTATTTTCATAGATATAGCCATGTAGATAAGCATATCAAATTGAGGTTTTTGCTTTAAATGCCAACATGACAACAAACATGATGATAATGATAAATTGCTCTGAATTCCATGAGAGAAAAAGATAAAAAACTTTAAATATCACATTCTGTGAATGTAATTGTGTATTAAGTATTTAATAGTTATCTATAAACTATGACTATTTGCTGGAAATAATAATGATATTAAAAGACATAATTTCATACTTCCCCGAACATTTGTTGAGTCATGGGATAAGTAAAGTAAGTCAAATAAGTATTTCTAAGTTTGACAAACATATTTATACATATATAACATTTTTTTTTTACTTTTTACTAAAAAGTTTTTAGTTTTATTCTACTTAAATCCTTCTTTCTTTTGGGTTTATTAAAAGTCTGTCTTTAATTACTTTGCAGCATATATGCTGCGGCTATAGCTTTAAATGGCTTCGAGGCCAGATAATGCATCATTGCCAGTTGCCAGGTTTTTTTTAACATCCTTCCATCCTTCCTTCCTTTCGTTCGTTCTGGTCCAATGGGCAGTTGGTAGTTGGCTCTTTTGTTGACTCTAAAAACAGCTGCTGCGCCTTCAACGCATCCATCAAAAAGCGTCCAAAGCCAGACAAAGGGATATACGAGCAACGTTAGAAAAGAGAGAGAACATCAGTCAAAAATGTGTATGTGCGTGTGTGTGTACCTTTTGTTGTGATTTATATATACATACATACGTATGTGTGTATGTAAGTACTAAGGAAATTTGAGGCACTTGACTTGGTAATGAATTGGTTTGTTTAAGTCATTGGGTGTATGAAATCCAAAAGGATCTCATTCGTTGGGCATTGAATGTCACGGCAAGGAGACCAGGAAATCTAACATATCAACTTGTATTTGATATGCAATACAAAAGTAATCAAACAAAACAATTCAAAAAAAAACTTTACAGAGCCTCTTGAATCGTTGAATCGAAAGGTCTAAGTCAGTTTGTGAAAATAAAAAGAAAACAATTTAAGGATACTTAAAGTAAATTTTGACTTATTAAAGCAGGACCAACTTTGTTTAGATTTTAGATAGGATAGATTATTGGGGAGATATTCTGAATGAGTTCTAGATTATTGTTAAGAATTATTTGCCACATCAATATCCACATGTTGTCATCATCACTCATCACTTGCAACTTGCCCCTCGACTGATGTCAACGACTTCAACTCGTTTTATGATCATTCAGAATGTGGCACTTGTTTTACGATTTCCGCATTCACATTCAGCATCTTTTAAAAAGGGGTTTATCTTCTGGAGTCTAAATGATGATGTATTCGCCAACTTCGCTAATTAATTGATGTTTCTTTTTCGGGAGATTATGTTAAGGCCATCAAAACTTATTGTTTGATTCAGGGATATTTTCTTAAGGGGACTTTAACGACTGTAATGGCATTTAAGTCTCCACATGGACAAACTTCTCGAATGAATCATTTAGTCCCGGAATTCACTTAGTTTTTAGCTAAGTTTATCTGAGTTTTGTCAATGATTCTCTGATATGAGAATAATTTTCCATGACTGTGATAAATCACTGACCATTGAGTTCCATTTCCACAAACAATGAGACAACACAAAAAGCACATGCCACAATATTTTGACAACTTTTGAAAAGTTAAAACAAAAGCCAAACAAAAATCAGAAACATAATGTTAATGATATGCTTGATGAATTGATAAGGCCCCTCCATTTCACTCCGTTCCCCACCATATTGAACAGCAAACAAATTACAGAGGCGATAAAGCCGCACTACAACAACGACAACTGCTTATTAGCTGCTGCCCAATTAAAACTACATATATACTTACATACATACGAACATACATATATGCATATCGAATGAGGAACCCAAATGTAAAACTTGTTGTGCATCTCATGAATGAGCTTTGTGGTAGGGCCTCTAGTTTAGCCAGCTAGCATCTTCTTCTCATCAAGGGCAAATTGTTGGATCAAACTGGTTTCGGCCACGATAAGGGGATACACTATGCTAGTTGATGGGGATGAGGGACAGGGAAACGGTGGCTAGGTAGGTGTCAAAGGCCCTGCATGAGTCAGTTGGTCGTGAGACCCTCCAACAACAAAAATCGAAACCAATAACCAACAAGCCACATCAAGGTCAATTTCCATCTCACGAACTGCCGCCGTTGCCGCAGACTGACAAATTGGGTTAATTTAAATATTTGGAGCAGCCACCGAACCCACAAACAAAGAAAATGTCAGGAAAAGTTATGTCAAAAATCGCCCCCACGTTGGGTCATACAAAATGACAAAAAAAAAAAAAAAACAAAAAAAAAACATGTACACATGCTGCGGAAATAGAACAAATAAAAACAAAATGTTTAATATGAAATTTGACATTTAAAATGAATTGACAATCGAAGCAGGTTTTGGTTTATTCAGTTGAAATATATATAAAATTTAAATTAATAAAAATAAATGGTTTTCTGATATAAGTGATCTTGATTTCTTGAAGATTTCAAACAAATTTTCTGTCATGCAGGGTTTTACGTACATTTCATATAAAGAAGGCCTTTTTAGATGATATTATCATATGATTCTGATCAACTTTTAATAGAATTATTGCTTAGTGATCATAGTTTACATATCATGAGTTTAGCAATATTCGCATAAAAAACCAAACCAAAATTACTTCTTATTGTAATTATCGTTGCCCTGGAAAAAGTATATTCCATATGATCACTTCATATGGATCATAAAGCTAAGCTTCTGTTAAATTTCTTGGAATGCTTTTGGATTTCCATAAAAATGTTTGTTCCTAAAATTGTCCAACCTATATGGAACGTGGACACATTCGTCTTCAAGAGCACAATCTTGGTAATGACTAGAAATTAGGACAAGTCCGTTTGGACTTCTCTGTCCGCCGTGAAGACGCCACCTCGAAGGATCAATAAAAGCAGCGAATCATTTATCCAGAAGCGGGCAAAAACAGCGAGTGAAACGGAATCAGTAAACTGACAGAATATTCCTTAAAATTAAATTGTATGTATTAAATATTTATTTTTATTCATAATTTCCTTAATATCGAATCTAAATTTTAGGTATTTAACGTCGGGTTATACTGATAAAATTTGGCCACATCACAGAACCTTTATCATAATTTATTTTTTTCCTTTCATGTTGTAGATTTGTTTAGAAACTACGACTATTATGTTTTTTTAATTAACTATAACTACATAGTTTAGACTCGATTGATAGAACGAAAGACAAAAAGGCCAATCGAAAATATTTTGTTAAAATTCTTTGTTAAACAATACACGAAAATTAGGTATATTAGGTACATTGAGTGAAAATCGATGACGCTTTGGTCCTTAAATAGTATAGTTCTAGTTGATTATGTTTCTGGGATAATCTTTTTAATCTTTTATTGTCTATAAAGATTTGACTATCAGCAATATTCTTTTAAAATCAATTATGTTGGGATATTTTCTAATTATAACATATTATTTAAAAAGTGTTAGAAATATTTTTCTTTAAGATGTCGATTGCCAAAGTAGCTAGCACAACCCATCTTAATATACTCTCACATACACATAACGAACAACTTTTCTTTAGGTGCTTAAATCCTTTTATCGTATGTAAAATTGCAAAAACTTCCATAATATTGGCGAGGGGGAAACATACGCAACGAATGTTGCCTCTCACTATGCCATACATTGTTGCAATCGCATCAATTAAATAAAATAAATAAATGAAAAAACGAACTGAAAAACCGAGAAATATATAAATAAATGATGGCAAAAACTACTTCAATAATTTGCATGGCCATGCAAACGAGTCAAAATGGGGGAAAAAATTGACGTAACTCGAATTGCATTTAGCAGAGAGCGAAAGGCCAATAACAACGACAAAAAAGTCTGTAAAGACTTTCTAAAATGTTTTGAAAAGGAAAGTTGTCAGTTTGTTGAATGATATATCCAGTATGGAGGAGTATTCCTCCTAGTTGAAAGCGGGAAATCGAATGCGGAAATCGCCAAGTTAAAGTTCTTTGATTTTCCTCAAAGATTTGATCCATATTTCAGTTTTCCACTTTGAGGCTTATCAGGAATTGGACTCTTATCTCTGGCCACTTGGTTGCAAATTTTTCTTAATTGCCACTAATTTGTTGTTGTCTATTCAAAATTTTTATTATCTCTACTTTTTTTTGTGTTTTGCCTTTCAATTTGCCGCTCGTTGCCGTTGTTTACGCTGAACTAATGGAACTTTTGTCTATAGCCACAAATAGGCAAAAGAAGCAGAGAAAAAAACCAAAACAAAGTTTGTTTATGCCAATCATTTCCGCAAATTTTGCAGTTTCTGCAGTTGTAGGGTAAAATTATTATGCCATAGACACTTAGTTTGGACATTCTGCATGGAGTTTTTTTCATCACGAGATATAGACATCAGACGTAAAATATTTGGTGAGACAAATTTGCAACTTTGTTTTGTGGCTAACTACAAACTGTCACGCTCTTTTGAACAAGTTTCGCAACGTAACAAATGAGTAAGACCATGGAAAGAAAACCTATTGAGAAACACACCTTAATTATAAATTATGTTAAATAAATAGACTAACTTTCCTATATCTTTATAGAAAAGAGCAAACAAATGGGAAAACTATACAAAGATCATTTGATTTTCATAGAAACAATAGACAGACATCCTTTTACTTACGATTTTCAACTTATTATATAATGTTGAATGTTTTTGCCGGCTCGAGGTCAGATGTTGTGGGAATAAAAACAAAAATAAAAAACACAGTTTGTTCTTAATTTCGTTCCGATATATTTCGATTATTATTATTATATAATATTATATTCAAGAATTTATAAAATTAGATTGTAGACACAATTTAATTTGGATTCATTAGCGATTTTAATACAATTTAATTGTTATTACCAAACATTTTCAAAATTGTTGTTAAAATATATTCTTTACACTGCAGTTGCTGATAAACTTCAGGCTGTTGCTATCCTTGCAGCATGTACACTGGTCAGGGCATTGTCCTTGTCCATTGCAATTCCTTAAAGCAACTTTATATTCGTTGGGATTTTCTCTCTTGAGATAGTCGAGAAATTTGGTGAATTTGCAATCGCACTGCCACGGATTGCCAGACAGATAGATTTTCGGTAGTTGGGATATGAAGTCAGTCACATCTTCATCCAGTTCTGTTAATTTGTTGTCCCGAATATCCAAAACCTTCAGATCGAAAGGCAGTTGGTCAAGATGAAGATGGCTCAGACTGATGTTCCTTAAGTGCAATTCTCCCAGAGTGGAATTCCGCAGAGAAGAAGTTGGAAGGGCCTCGATTCGGTTATCATTCAGCAGAATTGATGAGTCTCCAACTATTTGATCTGGTATAGGGGGAAATCTATTTAAAGACTTCATTGTGCAGTTGATTACAAATTGATTGTGATTAACACAGCAGGAGCAGGCTTCTGGACAGGGACCTTTGAGATGATAGTAGTGTACAGAATTTTCTTTAAGAGTATAAGTGAATCTTAAATCGACTAGATTTTGGAGGTTTGATAGATAACTCAGAAGTTGTTTATTCTCGCAGTTGCATATCCAATTTATACCAGTTTGTACAAGAGTTATTTCTTGTTTCTTTATGAAATCAACTACTTCCGGGTCCAATGAAGTTATACTATTGTTCCTTATATCAAGGCTGGTGAGGTTTTGAGGCAATTGATCTAGTCTAATACTTGTTATTTTGTTGTTGGCCACATAGAGTTCTTTTACATTATTATATCCTTCACTTGAGATGCTTGGTAATTCAGTTAAAGCATTATCTTGAAACCGTAAGACCGTGGAATTCATGGTTGGTATAGGCAACTCTGGAATACTTGTTAGTTCTTGGTCATCGCAGTTAATTAAGAATATTTCCTGGTAATCGTTTATTAAACAAGAACAACTCTCCGGACAACGCTTGCCATTTGTGCCAATATTAAAATAACAATCTTCTCCCCATTTATTGCATATAATGGTTGATATATTGGTGTTGGAAATCGCTTGGGCATAATAATCTACATCTTGATTGTTTACAAAGATCGACTTTAACTTTTTGTAACTTTGTAGCAATGTCAAGTCAAGTTTTTGTTCCGAATCATAGCCTAAAAGAGTGAGATTGCTTTGAAATTTGGAAATCCTGAAACCAAAATTGAATATAGCATTAGATATGTACATAACTGACAATAAGCACTATGTAAAAAAAATGTAATGCAAAAAGCTTCTTTAAAATTAAATACATTCTTGAACACAGTCAACATAATAGACATAATACCAACCTGAAAAATTTGTTGATATTAACCGTACAATTTAAAATATTCAGCATTGAAAAGTTTGCCAGGTTTTCAAATGTTTCTGTACTAAGATTTTCTAGGTTTAGCTTGGAAAACATAATTCCCTCCAATTGGGTATTGTTTTGGAATATGTTGTTATCCAGCTTTATCATATTGTTACCGTCTAGTTCGATATTCTTTAAGTTTGGCATCTGCGCGGAAAAGTAGCTGTTAAAAAAATCTGACCTGGAGTCTTTCACTTTTAATCTTGCTTCAGAAGGACCGCGGCTTATATCAATGTGTTGCTCATTTGTAGTTCCGTCAATGTAATATCTCGCTTTAATTATATTTAAAGCTTTCATATAGTCAACGCATCGATAAGTTGTATCTTCTTCTCCATTCCCAGAAAACCTTATGAGTAACCCTTGTGTCTTAAACTTCTTGTCTGATAACTTTAAGTCTTTTAGGTGTTCTAGGTTCACTGGTATTATTTTCCAAGTTATTATAATATCTCTATATGAAAGTGATATGTTGTACTTGTCGGTGATCACAATATCTCCATTAGAGATGCACATTTTGTTGTTTTCGCTGTCGGTAGCTACTTTTTTGCATTTATTTTTACAATAATCAAGACAGTAATCCGATCTGATACTATTTATATATTCCAGGCCATCTTCTTCAGCATCAAGTTGACAATAGCCGAGAGCCACAAATACACAAAATATATTGATTATAATTTTTAGCAGCATTTCACAGACTCAGAGGGGACAAGTCGAAGTATGTACTAAACTGAGTCCAGACGGCATTGGAAAAAAAAAGCCTCGGTTTGACAGAGCCGCTTCTATCACATATGTTTATGTTTTTTAGATTGTAGCTAAGCAATAAACTATATAAGTACATTCATAGATAATGTGGAACGAGGGTTGGCTAAGACAAAGGCAATGTCTTGAAACATATTCTTGATACTTCTTCTTGTGGAAATCCACTGATTAGTTCGGCTCTACTGAACTCTTACGATAGCAAAGAAGTTGAGTTTTAATATGTGGATATCAAATATTTTAAAAAATAACTTTTTGTACATCCCTTTTAGATCCATCCGCGAAACGAAATCACTTCTCAAATTTTAGCCGCAGTTTGTGTGCTAAATTTTGAACGATGGTTTTTCCACTAACCCCTGACACTTTTCGGACTGTTAAAAGAACTTTGAAGTTCTTGAATAAGCCTGACCATAACCTCGAGCCCTCCCTTTCAAAAGGTATCAAAGAGTATACACATATTATTGGGTTGAATGGATTTTTTTGTATCCTTGTAGAGGGCATTATAAAATTGGTAAATTTTAAACTCAATGAAAAACTCGTCAAATTATAGAACAATTCACTATGAGGGTACATGAACATCGGCGCAGACAATGTTGGCGTTATCTCTTTATCAATTTTTTGTCAAAAATTGTTTTAAAATAGAAATAAAAGTATGGAAAATAAATGATCAAAAATTATATTAGAATAAATTTCATATAGTATTTCGAATTGAGTATTTGCCTAAAGTCACCCATTCAGTTTTAGTGTTTATCTGAAAAACTAAACGAACTAAATACTGACGGAAAAATGGGAAGATTGTCTTAAATCATATTTTCAAACTATGCTAAAAATACTCCAGAAAAGTATATATGTACCTACATACTTAATACATGTTTTCGTTATTATCTTTATACCCTTGCAGAGGGTATTATAAAATTGGTCAGATGTTTGTAACGCACAGAAGGAGACGTTTCCGACCCCATAAAGTATATATATTCTTGATCAGCTTGAGAAGCTGAGTCGATATAGCCATGTCCGTCTGTCCGTCTGTCCGTCTGTCCGTCCGTCTGTGCGTATGCGTTTTACTCAGCCATCTTAAGAGATATCGGGTTGAAATTTTTTTTGGAGACTCTTTATTACCTGTGTGAGATAAAGTATGAAAATCATCGGGATCGGACTACTATATCATATATTGTTTAATAATCATTAAATGTGTTTTGAATTCAGTAGTTTGAAGTATGCGTTTTACTCAGCCATCTTAAGAGATATCGGGTTGAAATTTTTTTTGGAGACTCTTTATTACCTGTGTGAGATAAAGTATGAAAATCATCGGGATCGGACTACTATATCATATATTGTTAAATAATCATTAAATGTGTTTTGAAAATGCGTTTTACTCAGCCATCTTAAGAGATATCGGGTTGAAATTTTTTTTGGAGACTCTTTATTACCTGTGTGAGATAAAGTATGAAAATCATCGGGATCGCACTACTATATCATATATTGTTAAATAATCATTAAATGTGTTTTGAATTCAGTAGTTTGAAAAATATTTGAGCATATTCATAATACGACAACTAATGCTGTTGATGTATGAAATTTCACTTTTCTTATCGAATTAAATATAATAAAGAACTGCAAGGGTATATAAACTTCGGCAAGGCCGAAGTTAACTTCCATAGCTCGTTTTATATTCAGTGTGTCAGAATACAGGAAAAAAACGAGTTTTAAAAAAGAAAAGAGTTGCAGCTGTAACTAATGATGTAAGTATAGGAACATATATTTGACAATCCAATGGGAAAATAATTTGATCAGATTGTGCTAGGATAAGTTTTGTTACAGTATTTGAAATTAATCGACTAATACAATCTATGTTTACTTCAATTGATGGTGAACTCCAAGCAAGTACATTGGTCAGGGCATTCCTGTGCCTTGCAATTCCTTAAAGCAACTTTATATTCACCGGAATGGTTTCTCTTAAGTCGTGAACTTCCAATCGCATTGAAAAGGATTTCCAGACAGCGGAACCTCACGCATTTCGAATATGAAATATGTGACATCGTCGTCGAAGCCCGCCAGCTTATTATCTAACTTTCAGATCAGAAGGCAGTTGGGCAGTTGTTTTTCAAGTGGAACTCTCGCAGAGAGAAGTGCCTTATGGAGAAAGTTGGAAGGGCTTCCATTCGGTTATCATTGAGCACAAGTGATGAGTTTCCAACAATTTTATGTGGTATTAAAAGCGTTTACTTTAACGCAGCAGGAACAGATCTCTATATAATAGAGATATAGTATAATATAGATATAGATGTGCAGTACTTAAAAGGTGAGACAAAAGTATGTAGTTTATAGTTGCATATCTCCAGTCCCTATTACCGACGCAAACCGAGGCTTTGGTGTACTTCCAAATTTTGCTGAAGGCTGGGAATACTAAAATTAAAAAAAAAACAGAAGAAATAAAACAAAAAATCAGAGAGTTAACCAGAAAACTAAATATGCCTGTATCCAAAATTTATCCGGTAGCGACTATGGCTTTCTTAATGCTGATAACGAATACCCAAATATAGAATATGGTAGAAAATCTGAAAATCCTATCAAATTTCTTGTATTAATGTATTTTCAGTTCAAACCATAATTGCGGATAATTTTTCGATACAGTTAAACATTTATTACTTGATACGAACAGAATGAGTTTTTCGTAATCCGTAGCGCAGTCAATAACTTCCATCTTCATAAGGTTGGTCAAATTTTCAAAGGGGTCTTCAACCAGAAATTCTATTGTTGTATTTATAAACTTAATAACTTCAAGCTGATTATTTCTTTGAAATGTATTTCGATCAAGTTTCAACTTGTAGTTGCCGCTGATAGAAATAGTTTTTAAGTTTGACATCTGCATTGACAAGTACTTTGTAAAAAAATCTGGATAAGTTGTTTCTTCATCCAGAACTAATTTTGTTTCGAAAGGTCCGCCGTTAAAATCAATATTATCCTCAATCGTTGATGTTTCATCTTTAAAATGTGTCAATTTATATAAATTCAAAGCTTTCATATATTCAATTGATCGATGAAATGTATATATCTTTTTATGTTCAGAATATATTATCAGTAGTTCATTAGCTTGGAGTTTTTTGTGCAATGAATTAAGGTTTCTAAGGCACGTTAGGTTCACTTGGAATATTATCCAATTTAAGGTAATAACTCGATCTTCTGAAATTTCAATCTTGTATTTGTCGGTGATTACGATGTTTCCACTCTTGGTGCATGTTTTATTGTTCCCACCGTCGGTATTCGATTGTTTGCACTCATTCTTACAATAATCCAGACAATAATCGTCTCTGATATTATCTAAATATTGTATGCTATGATTTCCAGCATCAAGTTGTTGACAATGTCCAATAGCCAAAAAAAGGCATAATGCACAAATGATTAGTTTTAGCAACATTTCACAATCTTAGAAGGGGCAAGTGTTCAAAGTATACTAAACTGAGTCGAAAATGTGACGAAAATACAAAGTTTTGAGTCGGCTAAGCCGCTCTTATCATTTTTGATTATTGTTTTGTAGATTGTAGCAAAATTAAATTCATATGTATATATGTACTTACATACATTATGAACCACATAAATTTTTGAATGTATTTTCAATTCTATGCATAAATGTTTCTATACCATGTACCCTAGTGGTGTCCTTAGTTACATGGGAGGAAAACAAACATTTTATTTTTCCTCTTACCTTAAAAAATTCTCAAAAAAACAAAAAAAATTTGCGTCCGATTGGAAAATGGCGCGAAACTCACCTAAAGTTTTCAGTGGGATGCTCCCATATCAGCATACATAGCGCCATACAAAAATCATAAGAGTGAGCGAGATTACACGCTATGAAATTAAATAACATACATCGTTAACACTGTTAATGGCCATAGTAATATTCTTTTTGTAAATTGTCCACTGGACATCCTGTGGGATATATTTAGTGGACAGTTCAAAAATTGTCCATTGTGGGCAAGCTGTGGACTTTTTGAAAAAATGTCCACTGTGGACATACAGTGCGCTGTGGACTTTTTTGAAAAATATCAACTGTGGACATTTTCAAACATTATTGACTGTGGACAAACTGTGGACTTTCTTAAAAAATGTCCACTGTGGACAAACTATGGACTTTTTAAAATTGACAGCTGTGGACAAACTGTGGACTTTTTAAAAATTGTCCACTGTGAACAAACTGTGGACTTTTTAAAATTGACAACAGTGGACAAACTGTGGACTTTTTGAAATTGACAACTGTGGACAAACTGCGGACTTCTGGGGACATTTTAAAAATTGTCCACTGTGGACAAACTGCGGACTTTTTTTAAAAAAATGTCCACTGTGGACAAACTGTGGACTTTTCTGTCCTTTTTAAAGATGTCCACTGTGGACAAACTGCGGACTTTTTAAAAATTGACAACTGTGGACAAACTGTGGACTTTTTTAAAAATTGTCCACTGTGGACAAACTGCGGACTTTTTAAAAATTGACAACTGTGGACAAACTGTGGACTTTTTTAAAAATTGTCCACTGTGGACAAACTGCGGACTTTTTAAAAATTGTCCACTGTGGACAAACTGCGGACTTTTTTTAAAAAAATGTCCACTGTGGACAAACTGTGGACTTTTTAAAAATTGACAACTGTGGACAAACTGCGGACTTTTTAGGACTTTTTAAAAATTGTCCACTGTGGACAAACTGTGGACTTTTTAAAAATTGTCCACTGTGGACAAACTGCGGACTTTTTTTTAAAAAAATGTCCACTGTGGACAAACTGTGGACTTTTTAAAATTGACAACTGTGGACAAACTGTGGACTTTTTAAAAATTGTCCACTGTGGACAAACTATGGACTTTTTGAAATTGACAACTGTGGACAAACTGCGGACTTCTGGGGACATTTTAAAAATTGTCCACTGTGGACAAACTGTGGACTTTTTTAAAAAAAATGTCCACTGTGGACAAACTGTGGACTTTTCTGTCCTTTTTAAAGATGTCCACTGTGGACAAACTGCGGACTTTTTAAAAATTGACAACTGTGGACAAACTGTGGACTTTTTTAAAAATTGTCCACTGTGGACAAACTGCGGACTTTTTAAAAATTGACAACTGTGGACAAACTGTGGACTTTTTTAAAAATTGTCCACTGTGGACAAACTGCGGACTTTTTTTAAAAAAATGTCCACTGTGGACAAACTGTGGACTTTTCTGTCCTTTTTAAAGATGTCCACTGTGGACAAACTGCGGACTTTTTAAAAATTGACAACTGTGGACAAACTGTGGACTTTTTTAAAAATTGTCCACTGTGGACAAACTGCGGACTTTTTAAAAATTGTCCACTGTGGACAAACTGCGGACTTTTTAGGACTTTTTAAAAATTGTCCACTGTGGACAAACTGTGGACATTTTCAAAATTGTCCACTGTGGACAAACTGCGTACTTTTTTTAAAAAAATGTCCACTGTGGACAAACTGTGGACTTTTCTGTCCTTTTTAAAGATGTCCACTGTGGACAAACTATGGACTTTTTAAAATTGACAACTGTGGACAAACTGTGGACTTCTGGGGACATTTTAAAAATTGTCCACTGTAGACAAACAGTGGCCTTTTTTGAAAAATATCAACTGTGGACAAACTGTGGACTTTTTTAAAAATTGTCCACTGTGGACAAACTGCGGACTTTTTTTAAAAAAATGTCCACTGTGGACAAACTGTGGACTTTCTGTCCTTTTTAAAGATGTCCACTGTGGACAAGCTATGGACTTTTTAAAATTGACAACTGTGGACAAACTGTGGACTTTTTAAAAATTGTCCACTGTGGACAAACTGTGGACTTTTTAAAATTGACAACTGTGGACAAACTGTGGACTTTTTAAAAATTGTCCACTGTGGACAAACTATGGACTTTTTGAAATTGACAACTGTGGACAAACTGCGGACTTCTGGGGACATTTTTAAAATTGTCCACTGTGGACAAACAGTGGCCTTTTTTGAAAAATATCAACTGTGGACAAACTGTGGACTTTTCTGTCCTTTTTAAAGATGTCCACTGTGGACAAACTATGGACTTTTTAAAATTGACAACTGTGGACAAACTGTGGACTTCTGGGGACATTTTAAAAATTGTCCACTGTAGACAAACAGTGGCCTTTTTTGAAAAATATCAACTGTGGACAAACTGTGGACTTTTTTAAAAATTGTCCACTGTGGACAAACTGCGGACTTTTTTTAAAAAAATGTCCACTGTGGACAAACTGTGGACTTTCTGTCCTTTTTAAAGATGTCCACTGTGGACAAGCTATGGACTTTTTAAAATTGACAACTGTGGACAAACTGTGGACTTTTTAAAAATTGTCCACTGTGGACAAACTGTGGACTTTTTAAAATTGACAACTGTGGACAAACTGTGGACTTTTTAAAAATTGTCCACTGTGGACAAACTATGGACTTTTTGAAATTGACAACTGTGGACAAACTGCGGACTTCTGGGGACATTTTTAAAATTGTCCACTGTGGACAAACAGTGGCCTTTTTTGAAAAATATCAACTGTGGACAAACTGTGGACTTTTTTAAAAATTGTCCACTGTGGACAAACTGCGGACTTTTTTTAAAAAAATGTCCACTGTGGACAAACTGTGGACTTTCTGTCCTTTTTAAAGATGTCCACTGTGGACAAGCTATGGACTTTTTAAAATTGACAACTGTGGACAAACTGTGGACTTTTTAAAAATTGTCCACTGTGGACAAACTGTGGACTTTTTAAAATTGACAACTGTGGACAAACTGTGGACTTTTTAAAAATTGTCCACTGTGGACAAACTATGGACTTTTTGAAATTGACAACTGTGGACAAACTGCGGACTTCTGGGGACATTTTTAAAATTGTCCACTGTGGACAAACAGTGGCCTTTTTTGAAAAATATCAACTGTGGACAAACTGTGGACTTTTTTAAAATTGTCCACTGTGGACAAACTGTGGACTTTTTAAAAATTGTCCACTGTGGACAAACTGTGGACTTTCTGTCCTTTTTAAAGATGTCCACTGTGGACAAACTATGGACTTTTTAAAATTGACAACTGTGGACAAACTGTGGACTTTTTAAAAATTGTCCACTGTGGACAAACTGTGGACTTTTTAAAATTGACAACTGTGGACAAACTGTGGACTTTTTAAAAATTGTCCACTGTGGACAAACTATGGACTTTTTGAAAATGACAACTGTGGACAAACTGCGGACTTCTGGGGACATTTTTAAAATTGTCCACTGTGGACAAACTGTGGACTTTTTAAAAATTGTCCACTGTGGACAAACTGTGGACTTTTTAAAAATTGTCCACTGTGGACAAACTGTGGACTTTCTGTCCTTTTTAAAGATGTCCACTGTGGACAAACTATGGACTTTTTAAAATTGACAACTGTGGACAAACTGTGGACTTTTTAAAAATTGTCCACTGTGGACAAACTGTGGACTTTTTATACCATACACCCATAGGGTGAAATGGTATATTAAAGTCGCCAAAATGTATGTAACAGGCAGAAGGAAGCTTTTCCGACCCCATAAAGTATATATATTCTTGATCAGTATCAACAGCCGAGTCGATCTAGCCATGTCCGTCTGTCCGTCCGTCTGTCCGTCTGTCCGTCTGTCCGTCCGTCCGTCCGTATGAACGCCTAGATCTCGGAGACTATAAGAGATAGAGTCACGAAATTTGGAAGGTAGGCTCGTGTAGTATGTAGAGTGATCAAGTTTGTTTCAAATTTTTGCCACGCCCCTTTCCGCCCCCGCAATTCAAAAAAAACGTTTTTCTCAAAAACTATTGCAGCTAGAGACACCATATTTGGTATGTATATTTGCTTAGTAAATGCGCACATTTTGTATGTACAAAGATTTTGCCACGCCCCTTTCCGCCCCCGACATTTGAAAAAATCGACTATCTCCCGTAATTTTTAACCTTGTGGAATCAAATTTGGCACACTTGAACTTGATACTAATACCCAGCAAAATACCAAATTTGATCAAAATCGGACAAACAATAGCCAAGTTATGCATATAAACGTTTTTCCATAAGGCCGGAGTTGGCCGTTGGCGGGTGGGGCGCTAGGGTGCTCATATGCATGAGTGAGCGAAATACTAAAAGATGCTTGTAAAAAGCATGTGAACAGAACTTTTTTAAAATAGGCAAATGAATTTGTTATTACAAATTTGAAATATTTGTTTTACTGGTGTATGGTATACCTAAGTCGGCGAGACGACTTACTTACTTCATTAAAATTGACAACTGTGGACAAACTGTGGACTTTTTTAAAAATTGTCCACTGTGGACAAACTGCGGACTTTTTAGGACTTTTTAAAAATTGTCCACTGTGGACAAACTGTGGACTTTTTAAAAATTGTCCACTGTGGACTTTTTAACAATTGATGACTGTGGACAAACTGCGGACTTTTTAAAAATTGTCCACTGTGGACAAACTGCGGACTTTTGTGGACATTTTAAAATTGTCCACTGTGAACAAACTGCGGACTTTTTAGGACTTTTTAAATATTGTCCACTGTGGACAAACTGCGGACTTTTTAGGACTTTTTAAATATTGTCCACTGTGGACAAACTGCGGACTTTTGTGGACCTTTTAAAAATTGACAACTGTGGACAAACTGTGGACTTTTTTAAAAATTGTCCACTATTTCCAAACTGTGGACTTTTCAAAAATTGACAACTGTGGACAAACTACGGACTTTTTAGGACTTTTTAAAAATTGTCCACTGTGGACAAACTGTGGACTTTTTAAAAATTGTCCACTGTGGACAAACTGTGGACTTTTTTAAAAATTGTCGACTGTGGACTTTTTTGAAAAATTGACGACAGTGGACAAACTGCGGACTTCTGCGGACATTTTAAAAATTGTCCACTGTGGACAAACTGCGGACTTTTTAAAAATTGACAACTGTGGACAAACTGTGGACTTTTTTAAAAATTGTCCACTGTGGACAAACTGCGGACTTTTTAAAAATTGACAACTGTGGACAAACTGCTGACTTTTTAAAAATTGTCCACTATTGACAAACTGTGGACTTTTTAAAAATTGACAACTGTGGACAAACTGCGGACTTTTTAGGACTTTTTAAAAATTGTCCACTGTGGACAAACTGTGGACTTTTTAAAAATTGTCCACTGTGGACAAACTGCGGACCTTTTAAAAATTGACAACTGTGGACAAACTGCGGACTTTTTAGGACTTTTTAAAAATTGTCCACTGTGGACAAACTGTGGACTTTTTAAAAATTGTCCACTGTGGACAAACTGTGGACTTTTTTAAAAATTGTCGACTGTGGACTTTTTTGAAAAATTGACGACAGTGGACAAACTGCGGACTTCTGCGGACATTTTAAAAATTGTCCACTGTGGACAAACTGCGGACTTTTTAAAAATTGACAACTGTGGACAAACTGTGGACTTTTTTAAAAATTGTCCACTGTGGACAAACTGCGGACTTTTTAAAAATTGACAACTGTGGACAAACTGCGGACTTTTTAAAAATTGTCCACTATTGACAAACTGTGGACTTTTTAAAAATTGACAACTGTGGACAAACTGCGGACTTTTTAGGACTTTTTAAAAATTGTCCACTGTGGACAATCTGTGGACTTTTTAAAAATTGTCCACTGTGGACAAACTACGGACCTTTTAAAAATTGACAACTGTGGACAAACTGCGGACTTTTTAGGACTTTTTAAATATTGTCCACTGTGGCCACACTGTGGACTTTTTTAAAAATTGTCCACTGTGGACAAAATGCGGACTTTTAAAAATTGACAACTGTGGACAAACTGCGGACTTTTTAAAAATTGTCCACTATTTCCAAACTGTGGACTTTTCAAAAATTGACAACTGTGGACAAACTACGGACCTTTTAAAAATTGACAACTGTGGACAAACTGCGGACTTTTTAGGACTTTTTAAAAATTGTCCACTGTGGACAAACTGTGGACTTTTTAAAAATTGTCCACTGTGGACAAACTACGGGCCTTTTAAAAATTGACAACTGTGGACAAACTGCGGACTTTTTAAATATTGTCCACTGTGGACAAACTGTGGACTTTTTTAAAAATTGTCCACTGTGGACAAACTGCGGACTTTTTAAAAATTGAAAACTGTGGACAAACTGCGGACTTTTTAGGACTTTTTAAATATTGTCCACTGTGGACAAACTGTGGACTTTTTAAAAATGGTCCACTGTGGACAAACTACGGACCTTTTAAAAATTGACAACTGTGGACAAACTGCGGACTTTTTTAAAAATTGTCCACTGTGGACAAAATGCGGACTTTTAAAAATTGACAACTGTGGACAAACTGCGGAATTTTTAAAAATTGTCCACTATTTCCAAGCTGTGGACTTTTCAAAAATTGACAACTGTGGACAAACTACGGACCTTTTAAAAATTGACAACTGTGGACAAACTGCGGACTTTTTAGGACTTTTTAAAAATTGTCCACTGTGGACAAACTGTGGACTTTTTAAAAATGGTCCACTGTGGACAAACTACGGACCTTTTAAAAATTGACAACTGTGGACAAACTGCGGACTTTTTAGGACTTTTTAAAAATTGTCCACTATTTACAAACTGTGGACTTTTTAAAAATTGTCCACTGTGGACAAACTGTGGACTTTTTTAAAAATTGTCGACTGTGGACTTTTTAATAATTGATGACTGTGGACTTTTTAAAATTGACAACTGTGGACAAACTGCGGACTTTTGTGGACATTTTAAAATTGTCCACTGTGGACAAACTGCGGACTTTTTAGGACTTTTTAAATATTGTCCACTGTGGACAAACTGTGGACTTTTTTAAAAATTGTCCACTGTGGACAAACTGTAGACTTTTTAAAATTGACAACTGTGGACAAACTGCGGACTTTTGTGGACATTTTAAAAATTGTCCACTGTGGACAAACTGCGGACTTTTTAGGACTTTTTAAATATTGTCCACTGTGGACAAACTGTGGACTTTTTAAAAATTGTCCACTGTGGACAAACTGTGGACTTTTAAAAATTGACAACTGTGGACAAAGTGCGGACTTTTTAGGACTTTTTAAAAATTGTCCACTGTGGACAAACTGTGGACTTTTTAAAAATTGTCCACTGTGGACAAACTGTGGACTTTTTTAAAAATTGTCGACTGTGGACTTTTTAATAATTGATGACTGTGGACAAACTGTGGACTTTTTAAAATTGACAACTGTGGACAAACTGCGGACTTTTGTGGACATTTTAAAATTGTCCACTGTGGACAAACTGTGGACTTTTTAAAAATTGTCCACTGTGGACAAACTGTGGACTTTTTAAAAATTGTCCACTGTGGACAAACTGCGGACTTTTGTGGACATTTTAAAATTGTCCACTGTGGACAAACTGCGGACTTTTTAGGACTTTTTAAATATTGTCCACTGTGGACAAACTGTGGACTTTTTTAAAAATTGTCCACTGTGGACAAACTGTAGATTTTTTAAAATTGACAACTGTGGACAAACTGCGGACTTTTGTGGACATTTTAAAAATTGTCCACTGTGGACAAACTGCGGACTTTTTAGGACTTTTTAAATATTGTCCACTGTGGACAAACTGTGGACTTTTTAAAAATTGTCCACTGTGGACAAACTGTGGACTTTTTAAAATTGACAACTGTGGACAAACTGCGGACTTTTGTGGACATTTTAAAAATTGTCCACTGTGGACAAAATGCGGACTTTATAAAAATTGTCCACTGTGGACAAACTGCGGACTTTTGTGGACATTTTAAAATTGTCCACTGTGGACAAACTGCGGACTTTTTAGGACTTTTTAAAAATTGACCACTGTGGACAAACTGTGGACTTTTTTAAACATTGTCCACTGTGGACAAACTGTAGACTTTTTAAAATTGACAACTGTGGACAAACTGCGGACTTTTGTGGACATTTTAAAAATTGTCCACTGTGGACAAACTGCGGACTTTATAAAAATTGTCCACTGTGCTCAAACTGCGGACTTTTGTGGACATTTTAAAATTGTCCACTGTGGACAAACTGCGGACTTTTTAGGACTTTTTAAATATTATCCACTGTGGACAAAATGTGGACTTTTTTAAAAATTGTCCACTGTGGACAAACTGTAGCCTTTTTAAAATTGACAACTGTGGACAAACTGCGGACTTTTGTGGACATTTTAAAAATTGTCCACTGTGGACAAACTGCGGACTTTATAAAAATTGTCCACTGTGGACAAACTGCGGACTTTTGTGGACATTTTAAAATTGTCCACTGTGAACAAACTGAGGACTTTTTAGGACTTTTTAAATATTGTCCACTGTGGACAAACTGTGGACTTTTTAAAAATTGTCCACTGTGGACAAACTGTGGACTTTTTATAAATTGACAACTGTGGACAAACTGCGGACTTTTGTGGACATTTTAAAATTGTCCACTGTGGACAAACTGCGGACTTTTTAGGACTTTTTAAATATTGTCCACTGTGGACAAACTGTGGACTTTTTTAAACATTGTCCACTGTGGACAAACTGTAGACTTTTTAAAATTGACAACTGTGGACAAACTGCGGACTTTTGTGGACATTTTAAAAAATGTCCACTGTGGACAAACTGCGGACTTTATAAAAATTGTCCACTGTGGACAAACTGCGGACTTTTGTGGACATTTTAAAATTGTCCACTGTGGACAAACTGCGGACTTTTTATGACTTTTTAAATATTGTCCACTGTGGACAAACTGTGGACTTTTTTAAAAATTGTCCACTGTGGACAAACTGTAGCCTTTTTAAAATTGACAACTGTGGACAAACTGCGGACTTTTGTGGACATTTTAAAAATTGTCCACTGTGGACAAACTGCGGACTTTTGTGGACATTTTAAAATTGTCCACTGTGGACAAACTGCGGACTTTTTAAATATTGTCCACTGTGGACAAACTGTGGACTTTTTAAAAATTGTCCACTGTGGACAAACTGCGGACTTTTGTGGACTTTTTTCAAATTGTCCACTGTGGACAAACTGCGGACTTTTTAGGACTTTTTAAATATTGTCCACTGTGGACAAACTGTGGACTTTTTTAAAAATTGTCCACTGTGGACAAACTGCGGACTTTTGTGGACATTTTAAAAATCGTCCACTGTGGACAAACTGTGGACTTTTCTGTCCTTTTTAAAGATGTCCACTGTGGACAAACTGCGGACCTTTTAAAAATTGACAACTGTGGACAAACTGCGGACTTCTGTGGACTTTTTAAAAGTTGTCCACTGTGGACAAACTGCGGACTTTTTAGGAGTTTTTAAATATTGTCCACTGTGGACAAACTGTGGACTTTTTAAAAATTGTCCACTGTGGACAAACTGCGGACTTTTGTGGACAATTTTAAATTGTCCACTGTGGACAAACTGCGGACTTTTTAGGACTTTTTAAATATTGTCCACTGTGGACAAACTGTGGACTTTTTAAAAATTGTCCACTGTGGACAAACTGCGGACTTTTGTGGACAATTTTAAATTGTCCACTGTGGACAAACTGCGGACTTTTGTGGACATTTTAAAAATTGTCCACTGTGGACAAACTGCGGACTTTATAAAAATTGTCCACTGTGGACAAACTGCGGACTTTTTAAAAATTGACAACTGTGGACAAACTGCGGACTTTTGTGGACATTTTAAAATTGTCCACTGTGAACAAACTGCGGACTTTTTAGGACTTTTTAAATATTGTCCACTGTGGACAAACTGTGGACTTTTTAAAAATTGTCCACTGTGGACAAGCTGTGGACTTTTTTAAAAATTGACAACTGTGGACAAACTGCGGACTTTTGTGGACATTTTAAAAATTGTCCACTGTGGACAAACTGCGGACTTTTGTAGACTTTATAAAAATTGTCCACTGTGGACAAACTGCGGACTTTTGTGGACTTTTTTCAAAATTGTCCACTGTGGACAAACTGTTGACTTTTTTAAATTGACAACTGTGGACAAACTGCGGACTTTTGTGGACATTTTAAAAATTGTCCACTGTGGACAAACTGCGGACTTTTGTGGATATTTTAAAAATTGTCCACTGTGGACAAACTGTGGACTTTTCTGTCCTTTTTAAAGATGTCCACTGTGGACAAACTATGGACCTTTTAAAAATTGACAACTGTGGACAAACTGCGGACTTTTTAAAAATTGTCCACTGTGGACAAACTGTGGACTTTTTATAAATTGACAACTGTGGACAAACTGCGGACTTTTTAGGACTTTTTAAAAATTGTCCACTGTGGACAAACTGTGGACTTTTTATAAATTGACAACTGTGGACAAACTGCGGACTTTTGTGGACATTTTAAAATTGTCCACTGTGGACAAACTGCGGACTTTTTAGGACTTTTTAAATATTGTCCACTGTGGACAAACTGTGGACTTTTTTAAAAATTGTCCACTGTGGACAAACTGTAGACTTTTTAAAATTGACAACTGTGGACAAACTGCGGACTTTTGTGGACATTTTAAAAATTGTCCACTGTGGACAAACTGCGGACTTTTTAGGACTTTTTAAATATTGTCCACTGTGGGCAAACTGTGGACTTTTTAAAAATTGTCCACTGTGGACAAACTGCGGACTTTTGTGGACAATTTTAAATTGTCCACTGTGGACAAACTGCGGACTTTTTAGGACTTTTTAAATATTGTCCACTGTGGACAAACTGTGGACTTTTAAAAAATTGTCCACTGTGGACAAACTGTGGACTTTTTTAAAAATTGACAACTGTGGACAAACTGCGGACTTTTGTGGACATTTTAAAAATTGTCCACTGTGGACAAACTGCGGACTTTATAAAAATTGTCCACTGTTGACAAACTGCGGACTTCTTAAAAATTGTCCACTGTGGACAAACTGTGGACTTTTTTAAAAATTGTCTACTGTGGACTTTTTAAAATTGACAACTGTGGACAAACTGCGGACTTTTGTGGACTTTATAAAAATTGTCCACTGTGGACAAACTGCGGACTTTATAAAAATTGTCCAATGTGGACAAACTGTGGACTTTTTAAAATTGACAACTGTGGACAAACTGCGGACTTTTGTGGACATTTTAAAAATTGTCCACTGTGGACAAACTGCGGACTTTTTAGGACTTTTCAAATATTGTCCACTGTGGACAAACTGTGGACTTTTTAAAAATTGTCCACTGTGGACAAACTGTGGACTTTTTTAAAAATTGACAACTGTGGACAAACTGCGGACTTTTGTAGACATTTTAAAAATTGTCCACTGTGGACAAACTGCGGACTTTTGTGGACTTTTTAAAAGTTGTCCACTGTGGACAAACTGCGGACTTTTTAGGACTTTTTAAATATTGTCCACTGTGGACAAACTGTGGACTTTTTAAAAATTGTCCACTGTGGACAAACTGCGGACTTTTGTGGACATTTTAAAAATTGTCCACTGTGGACAAACTGTGGACTTTTTTAAAAATTGTCCACTGTGAACAAACTGCGGACTTTTGTGGACATTTTAAAAATTGTCCACTGTGGACAAACTTCGGACTTTTGTGGACTTAATAAAAATTGTCCACTATAGACAAACTGCGGACTTTTTAGGACTTTTTAAATATTGTCCACTGTGGACAAAGTGTGGACTTTTTAAAAATTGTCCACTGTGGACAAACTGTGGACTTTTTTAAAAATTGTCCACTGTGGACTTTTTTCAAATTGTCCACTGTGGACAAACTGCGGACTTTTTAGGACTTTTTATATATTGTCCACTGGGGACAAACTGTGGACTTTTTTAAAAATTGACAACTGTGGACAAACTGCGGACTTTTGTAGACATTTTTAAAATTGTCCACTGTGGACAAACTGCGGACTTTTGTGGACTTTATAAAAATTGTCCACTGTTGACAAACTGCGGACTTCTTAAAAATTGTCCACTGTGGACAAACTGTGGACTTTTTTAAAAATTGTCTACTGTGGACTTTTTAAAATTGACAACTGTGGACAAACTGCGGACTTTTGTGGACTTTATAAAAATTGTCCACTGTGGACAAACTGCGGACTTTTTAAAAATTGACAACTGTGGACAAACTGCGGGCTTTTGTGGACATTTTAAAAATTGTCCACTGTGGACAAACTGCGGACTTTTTAGGACTTTTCAAATATTGTCCACTGTGGACAAACTGTGGACTTTTTAAAAATTGTCCACTGTGGACAAACTGTGGACTTTTTTAAAAATTGACAACTGTGGACAAACTGCGGACTTTTGTAGACATTTTAAAAATTGTCCACTGTGGACAAACTGCGGACTTTTTAGGACTTTTTAAATATTGTCCACTGTGGACAAACTGTGGACTTTTTAAAAATTGTCCACTGTGGACAAACTGCGGACTTTTGTGGACTTTTTAAAAGTTGTCCACTGTGGACAAACTGCGGACTTTTTAGGACTTTTTAAATATTGTCCACTGTGGACAAACTGTGGACTTTTTAAAAATTGTCCACTGTGGACAAACTGCGGACTTTTGTGGACATTTTAAAAATTGTCCACTGTGGACAAACTGTGGACTTTTTTAAAAATTGTCCACTGTGAACAAACTGCGGACTTTTGTGGACATTTTAAAAATTGTCCACTGTGGACAAACTTCGGACTTTTGTGGACTTAATAAAAATTGTCCACTATAGACAAACTGCGGACTTTTTAGGACTTTTTAAATATTGTCCACTGGGGACAAACTGTGGACTTTTTTAAAAATTGACAACTGTGGACAATCTGTGGACTTTTTTAAAAATTGTCCACTGTGAACAAACTGCGGACTTTTGTGGACATTTTAAAAATTGTCCACTGTGGACAAACTGTGGACTTTTTTAAAAATTGTCCACTGTGAACAAACTGCGGACTTTTGTGGACATTTTAAAAATTGTCCACTGTGGACAAACTTCGGACTTTTGTGGATTTAATAAAAATTGTCCACTATAGACAAACTGCGGACTTTTTAGGACTTTTTAAATATTGTCCACTGTGGACAAACTGTGGACTTTTTAAAAATTGTCCACTGTGGACAAACTGTGGACTTTTTTAAAAATTGTCTACTGTGGACTTTTTAAAATTGACAACTGTGGACAAACTGCGGACTTTTGTGGACATTTTAAAACTTGTCCACTGTGGACAAACTGCGGACTTTTTAAAAATTGACAACTGTGGACAAACTGCGGGCTTTTGTGGACATTTTAAAAATTGTCCACTGTGGAGAAACTGCGGACCTTTTAAAAATTGACAACTGTGGACAAACTGCGGACTTTTTAAAATTGTCCACTGTGGAGAAACTGCGGACCTTTTTAAAATTGACAACTGTGGACAAACTGCGGACTTTTGTGGACATTTTAAAAATTGTCCACTGTGGACAAACTGCGGACTTTTGTGGACATTTTAAAAATTGTCCACTGTGGACAAACTGCGGACTTTTGTGGACTTTTTTAAAATTGTCCACTGTGGACAAACTGTGGACTTTTTAAAATTGACAACTGTGGACAAACTGCGGACTTTTGTGGACATTTTAAAAATTGTCCACTGTGGACAAACTGTGGACTTTTTTAAAAATTGTCCACTGTGGACAAACTGCGGACTTTTGTGGACATTTTAAAAATTGTCCACTGTGGACAAACTGCGGACTTTTTAAAAATTGTCCACTGTGGAGAAACTGCGGACTTTTGTGGACATTTTAAAAATTGTCCACTGTGGACAAACTGCGGACTTTTGTGGACTTTTTAAAAGTTGTCCACTGTGGACAAACTGTGGACTTTTTAAAATTGACAACTGTGGACAAACTGCGGACTTTTTAAAAATTGTCCACTGTGGACAAACTGTGGACTTTTTAAAAATTGTCCACTGTGGAGAAACTGCGGACCTTTTTAAAATTGACAACTGTGGACAAACTGCGGACTTTTTAAAAATTGTCCACTGTGGACAAACTGTGGACTTTTTAAAAATTGTCCACTGTGGACAAACTGTGGACTTTTTAAAATTGACAACTGTGGACAAACTGCGGACTTCTGGGGACATTTTAAAAATTGTCCACTGTGGACAAACTGTGGACTTTTTAAAATTGACAACTGTGGACAAACTGCGGACTTTTGTAGACATTTTAAAAATTGTCCACTGTGGACAAACTGTGGACTTTTTAAAAATTGTCCACTGTGGAGAAACTGCGGACCTTTTAAAAATTGACAACTGTGGACAAACTGCGGACTTTTTAAAAATTGTCCACTGTGGACAAACTGTGGACTTTTTAAAAATTGTCCACTGTGGACAAACTGTGGACTTTTTAAAATTGACAACTGTGGACAAACTGCGGACTTCTGGGGACATTTTAAAAATTGTCCACTGTGGACAAACTGCGGACTTTTTAAAATTGACAACTGTGGACAAACTGCGGACTTTTTAAAAGTTGTCCACTGTGGACAAACTGTGGACTTTTTAAAATTGACAACTGTGGACAAACTGCGGACTTTTGTAGACATTTTAAAAATTGTCCACTGTGGACAAACTGTGGACTTTTTAAAAGTTGTCCACTGTGGAGAAACTGCGGACCTTTTTAAAATTGACAACTGTGGACAAACTGCGGACTTTTGTGGACATTTTAAAAATTGTCCACTGTGGACAAACTGTGGACTTTTTTAAAAATTGTCCACTGTGGACAAACTGTGGACTTTTTAAAATTGACAACTGTGGACAAACTGCGGACTTCTGGGAACATTTTAAAAATTGTCCACTGTGGACAAACTGTGGACTTTTCTGTCCTTTTTAAAGATGTCCACTGTGGACAAACTGTGGACTTTTTAAAATTGACAACTGTGGACAAACTGTGGACTTTTTATACCATACACCCATAGGGTGAAATGGTATATTAAAGTCGCCAAAATGTATGTAACAGGCAGAAGGAAGCTTTTCCGACCCCATAAAGTATATATATTCTTGATCAGTATCAACAGCCGAGTCGATCTAGCCATGTCCGTCTGTCCGTCCGTCTGTCCGTCCGTCCGTCCGTCCGTCCGTCCGTCTGTCCGTCCGTATGAACGCCTAGATCTCGGAGACTATAAGAGATAGAGCCACCAAATTTAGAATGTAGGCTCGTGTAGTATGTAGAGTGATCGAGTTTGTTTCAAATTTTTGCCACGCCCCTTTCCGCCCCCGCAATTCAAAAAAAACGTTTATCTCAAAAACTATTGTAGCTAGAGACACCATATTTGGTATGTATATTTGCTTAGTAAATGCGCTCATTTTGTAATTAAAAAGATTTTGCCACGCCCCTTTCCGCCTCCGCAATTCAAAAAAAACGTTTATCTCAAAAACTATTGTAGCTAGAGACACCATATTTAGTATGTATATTTGCTTAGTAAATGCGCTCATTTTGTAATTATACAGATTTTGCCACGCCCCTATCCGCCCCCGAAATTTTAAAAACTCGATTATCTCCCGTAATTTTTCACCTTGTGGAATCAAATTTGGCACACTTGAAATTGATACTAATATCCAGCAAAATACCAAATTTGATCAAAATCGGACAAAAAATAGCCAAGTTATGCATAAAACCGTTTTTCCATAAGGCCGGAGTTGGCCGTTGCCGGGTGGGGGCGCTAGGGTGCTCAAATGCATGAGTGAGTGAGATACTAAGATATGCTTGTAAAAAGCATGTGAACAGAACTTTTTTAAAATAGGCAAATGCATTTGTTATAACAAATTTGAAATATTTGTTTTACTGGTGTATGGTATACCTAAGTCGGCGAGACGACTTACTTACTTCATTAAAATTGACAACTGTGGACAAACTGCGGACTTTTGTAGACATTTTAAAAATTGTCCACTGTGGACAAACTGTGGACTTTTTAAAAATTGTCCACTGTGGAGAAACTGCGGACCTTTTAAAAATTGACAACTGTGGACAAACTGCGGACTTTTTAAAAGTTGTCCACTGTGGACAAACTGTGGACTTTTTAAAATTGACAACTGTGGACAAACTGCGGACTTCTGGGAACAATTTAAAAATTGTCCACTGTGGACAAACTGTGGACTTTTCTGTCCTTTTTAAAGATGTCCACTGTGGAGAAACTGCGGACCTTTTAAAAATTGACAACTGTGGACAAACTGCGGTCTTTTGTGGACTTTTTAAAAATTGTTCACTGTGGACAAACTGTGGACTTTTCTGTCCTTTTTAAAGATGTCCACTGTGGACAAACTGTGGACTTTTTAAAATTGACAACTGTGGACAAACTGTGGACTTTTTAAAATTGACAACTGTGGACAAACTGTGGACTTTTGTGGACATTTTAAAAATTGTCCACTGTGGACAAACTGCGGACTTTTGAAAATTGACAACTGTGGACAAACTGCGGACTTTTTAAAAGTTGTCCACTGTGGACAAACTGTGGACTTTTTAAAATTGACAACTGTGGACAAACTGCGGACTTCTGGGAACATTTTAAAAATTGTCCACTGTGGACAAACTGTGGACTTTTCTGTTCTTTTTAAAGATGTCCACTGTGGAGAAACTGCGGACCTTTTAAAAATTGACAACTGTGGACAAACTGCGGTCTTTTGTGGACTTTTTAAAAATTGTCCACTGTGGACAAACTGTGGACTTTTCTGTCCTTTTTAAAGATGTCCACTGTGGACAAACTGTGGACTTTTTAAAATTGACAACTGTGGACAAACTGTGGACTTTTGTGGACATTTTAAAAATTGTCCACTGTGGACAAACTGCGGACATTTTAGGACTTTTTAAAAATTGTCCACTGTGGACAAACTGCGGACTTTTGTGGACATTTTAAAAATTGTCCACTGTGGACATTTTAAAAATTGTCCACTGTGTACAAATTGCGGACTTTTGTGGACTTTATAAAAATTGTCCACTGTGGACAAACTGCGGACATTTTAAAAATTGTCCACTGTTGACAAACTGTGGACTTTTTTAAAAATTGTCCACTGTGGACAAACTGTGGACTTTTTAAAAGTTGTCCACTGTGGACAAACTGTGGACTTTTTAAAATTGACAACTGTGGACAAACTGCGGACTTTTTAAAAGTTGTCCACTGTGGACAAACTGTGGACTTTTTAAAATTGACAACTGTGGACAAACAGTCCACAGTTTGTCCACAGTGGACAACTTTTAAAAAGTCCGCAGTTTGTCCACAGTTGTCAATTTTTAAAAGGTCCGCAGTTTCTCCACAGTGGACAATTTTTAAAAAGTCCACAGTTTGTCCACAGTGGACAATTTTTAAAATGTCTACAAAAGTCCGCAGTTTGTCCACAGTTGTCAATTTTAAAAAGTCCACAGTTTGTCCACAGTGGACAACTTTTAAAAAGTCCGCAGTTTGTCCACAGTTGTCAATTTTTAAAAGGTCCGCAGTTTCTCCACAGTGGACATCTTTAAAAAGGACAGAAAAGTCCACAGTTTGTCCACAGTGGACAATTTTTAAAATGTCCACAAAAGTCCGCAGTTTGTCCACAGTTGTCAATTTTAAAAAGTCCACAGTTTGTCCACAGTGGACAACTTTTAAAAAGTCCGCAGTTTGTCCACAGTTGTCAATTTTTAAAAGGTCCGCAGTTTCTCCACAGTGGACATCTTTAAAAAGGACAGAAAAGTCCAGAGTTTGTCCACAGTGGACAATTTTTAAAATGTTCCCAGAAGTCCGCAGTTTGTCCACAGTTGTCAATTTTAAAAAGTCCACAGTTTGTCCACAGTGGACAACTTTTAAAAAGTCCGCAGTTTGTCCACAGTTGTCAATTTTTAAAAGGTCCGCAGTTTCTCCACAGTGGACAATTTTTATAAAGTCCACAGTTTGTCCACAGTGGACAATTTTTAAAATGTCTACAAAAAACCGCAGTTTGTCCACAGTTGTCAATTTTAAAAAGTCCACAGTTTGTCCACAGTGGACAACTTTTAAAAAGTCCGCAGTTTGTCCACAGTTGTCAATTTTTAAAAGGTCCGCAGTTTCTCCACAGTGGACATCTTTAAAAAGGACAGAAAAGTCCACAGTTTGTCCACAGTGGACAATTTTTAAAATGTTCCCAGAAGTCCGCAGTTTGTCCACAGTTGTCAATTTTAAAAAGTCCACAGTTTGTCCACAGTGGACAACTTTTAAAAAGTCCGCAGTTTGTCCACAGTTGTCAATTTTTAAAAGGTCCGCAGTTTCTCCACAGTGGACAATTTTTAAAAAGTCCACAGTTTGTCCACAGTGGACAATTTTTAAAATGTCTACAAAAGTCCGCAGTTTGTCCACAGTTGTCAATTTTAAAAAGTCCACAGTTTGTCCACAGTGGACAATTTTTAAAATGTCTACAAAAGTCCGCAGTTTGTCCACAGTGGACAACATTTAAAAAGTCCACAGTTTGTCCACAGTGGACAATTTTTAAAAAAGTCCACAGTTTGTCAACAGTGGACAATTTTTAAAATGTCCGCAGTTTGTCCACAGTGGACAATTTTTATAAAGTCCACAAAAGTCCGCAGTTTGTACACAGTGGACAATTTTTAAAATGTCCACAAAAGTCCGCAGTTTGTCCACAGTGGACAATTTTTAAAAAGTCCTAAAATGTCCGCAGTTTGTCCACAGTGGACAATTTTTAAAATGTCCACAAAAGTCCACAGTTTGTCCACAGTTGTCAATTTTAAAAAGTCCACAGTTTGTCCACAGTTGTCAATTTTAAAAAGTCCACAGTTTGTCCACAGTGGACATCTTTAAAAAGGACAGAAAAGTCCACAGTTTCTCCACAGTGGACATCTTTAAAAAGGACAGAAAAGTCCACAGTTTGTCCACAGTGGACAATTTTTAAAATGTTCCCAGAAGTCCGCAGTTTGTCCACAGTTGTCAATTTTAAAAAGTCCACAGTTTGTCCACAGTGGACAACTTTTAAAAAGTCCACAGTTTGTCCACAGTTGTCAATTTTAAAAAGTCCACAGTTTGTCCACAGTTGTCAATTTTAAAAAGTCCACAGTTTGTCCACAGTGGACATCTTTAAAAAGGACAGAAAAGTCCACAGTTTGTCCACAGTGGACAATTTTTAAAATGTTCCCAGAAGTCCGCAGTTTGTCCACAGTTGTCAATTTTAAAAAGTCCACAGTTTGTCCACAGTGGACAACTTTTAAAAAGTCCGCAGTTTGTCCACAGTGGACAATTTTTAAAATGTCCACAAAAGTCCACAGTTTGTCCACAGTTGTCAATTTTAAAAAGTCCACAGTTTGTCCACAGTTGTCAATTTTAAAAAGTCCACAGTTTGTCCACAGTGGACATCTTTAAAAAGGACAGAAAAGTCCACAGTTTGTCCACAGTGGACAATTTTTAAAATGTTCCCAGAAGTCCGCAGTTTGTCCACAGTTGTCAATTTTAAAAAGTCCACAGTTTGTCCACAGTGGACATCTTTAAAAAGGACAGAAAAGTCCACAGTTTGTCCACAGTGGACAATTTTTAAAATGTCTACAAAAGTCCGCAGTTTGTCCACAGTTGTCAATTTTAAAAAGTCCACAGTTTGTCCACAGTGGACATCTTTAAAAAGGACAGAAAAGTCCACAGTTTGTCCACAGTGGACAATTTTTAAAATGTCTACAAAAGTCCGCAGTTTGTCCACAGTTGTCAATTTTAAAAAGTCCACAGTTTGTCCACAGTGGACATCTTTAAAAAGGACAGAAAAGTCCACAGTTTGTCCACAGTGGACAATTTTTAAAATGTCTACAAAAGTCCGCAGTTTGTCCACAGTTGTCAATTTTAAAAAGTCCACAGTTTGTCCACAGTGGACATCTTTAAAAAGGACAGAAAAGTCCACAGTTTGTCCACAGTGGACAATTTTTAAAATGTTCCCAGAAGTCCGCAGTTTGTCCACAGTTGTCAATTTTTAAAAGGTCCGCAGTTTCTCCACAGTGGACAATTTTTAAAAAGTCCACAGTTTGTCCACAGTGGACAATTTTTAAAATGTCTACAAAAGTCCGCAGTTTGTCCACAGTTGTCAATTTTAAAAAGTCCACAGTTTGTCCACAGTGGACAACTTTTAAAAAGTCCGCAGTTTGTCCACAGTTGTCAATTTTTAAAAGGTCCGCAGTTTCTCCACAGTGGACATCTTTAAAAAGGACAGAAAAGTCCACAGTTTGTCCACAGTGGACAATTTTTAAAATGTCCACAAAAGTCCGCAGTTTGTCCACAGTTGTCAATTTTAAAAAGTCCACAGTTTGTCCACAGTGGACATCTTTAAAAAGGACAGAAAAGTCCACAGTTTGTCCACAGTGGACAATTTTTAAAATGTTCCCAGAAGTCCGCAGTTTGTCCACAGTTGTCAATTTTAAAAAGTCCACAGTTTGTCCACAGTGGACAACTTTTAAAAAGTCCGCAGTTTGTCCACAGTTGTCAATTTTTAAAAGGTCCGCAGTTTCTCCACAGTGGACAATTTTTAAAAAGTCCACAGTTTGTCCACAGTGGACAATTTTTAAAATGTCTACAAAAGTCCGCAGTTTGTCCACAGTTGTCAATTTTAAAAAGTCCACAGTTTGTCCACAGTGGACAACTTTTAAAAAGTCCGCAGTTTGTCCACAGTTGTCAATTTTTAAAAGGTCCGCAGTTTCTCCACAGTGGACATCTTTAAAAAGGACAGAAAAGTCCACAGTTTGTCCACAGTGGACAATTTTTAAAATGTTCCCAGAAGTCCGCAGTTTGTCCACAGTTGTCAATTTTAAAAAGTCCACAGTTTGTCCACAGTGGACAACTTTTAAAAAGTCCACAGTTTGTCCACAGTGGACAACTTTTAAAAAGTCCGCAGTTTGTCCACAGTTGTCAATTTTTAAAAGGTCCGCAGTTTCTCCACAGTGGACAATTTTTAAAAAGTCCACAGTTTGTCCACAGTGGACAATTTTTAAAATGTCTACAAAAGTCCGCAGTTTGTCCACAGTTGTCAATTTTAAAAAGTCCACAGTTTGTCCACAGTGGACAACTTTTAAAAAGTCCACAGTTTGTCCACAGTGGACAATTTTTAAAAAAGTCCACAGTTTGTCAACAGTGGACAATTTTTAAAATGTCCGCAGTTTGTCCACAGTGGACAATTTTTATAAAGTCCACAAAAGTCCGCAGTTTGTACACAGTGGACAATTTTTAAAATGTCCACAGTGGACAATTTTTAAAATGTCCACAAAAGTCCGCAGTTTGTCCACAGTTGTCAATTTTTCAAAGGTCTGCAGTTTCTCCACAGTGGACATCTTTAAAAAGGACAGAAAAGTCCACAGTTTGTCCACAGTGGACAATTTTTAAAATGTCCACAAAAGTCCGCAGTTTGTCCACAGTTGTCAATTTTAAAAAGTCCACAGTTTGTCCACAGTGGACAATTTTTATAAAGTCCACAAAAGTCCGCAGTTTGTCCACAGTGGACAATTTTTAAAATGTCCCCAGAAGTCCGCAGTTTGTCCACAGTTGTCAATTTTAAAAAGTCCACAGTTTGTCCACAGTGGACAATTTTTAAAAAGTCCACAGTTTGTCCACAGTGGACAATTTTTAAAAAAGTCCACAGTTTGTCCACAGTGGACAATTTTTAAAATGTCCACAAAAGTCCGCAGTTTGTCCACAGTTGTCAATTTTTCAAAGGTCTGCAGTTTCTCCACAGTGGACATCTTTAAAAAGGACAGAAAAGTCCACAGTTTGTCCACAGTGGACAATTTTTAAAATGTCCACAAAAGTCCGCAGTTTGTCCACAGTTGTCAATTTTAAAAAGTCCACAGTTTGTCCACAGTGGACAATTTTTATAAAGTCCACAAAAGTCCGCAGTTTGTCCACAGTGGACAATTTTTAAAATGTCCCCAGAAGTCCGCAGTTTGTCCACAGTTGTCAATTTTAAAAAGTCCACAGTTTGTCCACAGTGGACAATTTTTAAAAAGTCCACAGTTTGTCCACAGTGGACAATTTTTAAAAAAGTCCACAGTTTGTCCACAGTGGACAATTTTTAAAATGTCCACAAAAGTCCGCAGTTTGTCCACAGTTGTCAATTTTTCAAAGGTCTGCAGTTTCTCCACAGTGGACATCTTTAAAAAGGACAGAAAAGTCCACAGTTTGTCCACAGTGGACAATTTTTAAAATGTCCCCAGAAGTCCGCAGTTTGTCCACAGTTGTCAATTTTAAAAAGTCCACAGTTTGTCCACAGTGGACAATTTTTAAAAAGTCCACAGTTTGTCCACAGTGGACAATTTTTAAAAAAGTCCACAGTTTGTCCACAGTGGACAATTTTTAAAAAGTCCACAAAAGACCGCAGTTTGACCACAGTTGTCAATTTTTAAAAGGTCCGCAGTTTCTCCACAGTGGACATCTTTAAAAAGGACAGAAAAGTCCACAGTTTGTCCACAGTGGACAATTTTTAAAATGTCCCCAGAAGTCCGCAGTTTGTCCACAGTTGTCAATTTTAAAAAGTCCACAGTTTGTCCACAGTGGACAATTTTTAAAATGTCCACAAAAGTCCGCAGTTTGTCCACAGTTGTCAATTTTAAAAAGTCCACAGTTTGTCCACAGTGGACAATTTTTAAAAAAGTCCACAGTTTGTCAACAGTGGACAATTTTTAAAATGTCCGCAGTTTGTCCACAGTGGACAATTTTTATAAAGTCCACAAAAGTCCGCAGTTTGTACACAGTGGACAATTTTTAAAATGTCCACAGTGGACAATTTTTAAAATGTCTACAAAAGTCCGCAGTTTGTCCACAGTGGACAATTTTTAAAAAGTCCTAAAATGTCCGCAGTTTGTCCACAGTGGACAATTTTTAAAATGTCCACAAAAGTCCACAGTTTGTCCACAGTTGTCAATTTTAAAAAGTCCACAGTTTGTCCACAGTTGTCAATTTTAAAAAGGCCACAGTTTGTCCACAGTGGACATCTTTAAAAAGGACAGAAAAGTCCACAGTTTGTCCACAGTGGACAATTTTTAAAATGTTCCCAGAAGTCCGCAGTTTGTCCAAAGTTGTCAATTTTAAAAAGGTCCGCAGTTTCTCCACAGTGGACAATTTTTAAAAAAGTCCACAGTTTGTCCACAGTGGACAATTTTTAAAAAAGTCCACAGTTTGTCCACAGTGGACAATTTTTAAAATGTCCACAAAAGTCCGCAGTTTGTCCACAGTTGTCAATTTTAAAAAGGTCCGCAGTTTCTCCACAGTGGACAATTTTTAAAAAGTCCACAGTTTGTCCACAGTGGACAATTTTTAAAATGTCTACAAAAGTCCGCAGTTTGTCCACAGTTGTCAATTTTAAAAAGTCCACAGTTTGTCCACAGTGGACAACTTTTAAAAAGTCCACAGTTTGTCCACAGTTGTCAATTTTAAAAAGTCCACAGTTTGTCCACAGTTGTCAATTTTAAAAAGTCCACAGTTTGTCCACAGTGGACAATTTTTAAAAAAGTCCACAGTTTGTCCACAGTGGACAATTTTTAAAATGTCCACAAAAGTCCGCAGTTTGTCCACAGTTGTCAATTTTAAAAAGGTCCGCAGTTTCTCCACAGTGGACAATTTTTAAAAAGTCCACAGTTTGTCCACAGTGGACAATTTTTAAAATGTCTACAAAAGTCCGCAGTTTGTCCACAGTTGTCAATTTTAAAAAGTCCACAGTTTGTCCACAGTGGACAACTTTTAAAAAGTCCACAGTTTGTCCACAGTGGACAATTTTTAAAAAAGTCCACAGTTTGTCAACAGTGGACAATTTTTAAAATGTCCGCAGTTTGTCCACAGTGGACAATTTTTATAAAGTCCACAAAAGTCCGCAATTTGTACACAGTGGACAATTTTTAAAATGTCCACAGTGGACAATTTTTAAAATGTCCACAAAAGTCCGCAGTTTGTCCACAGTGGACAATTTTTAAAAAGTCCTAAAATGTCCGCAGTTTGTCCACAGTGGACAATTTTTAAAATGTCCACAAAAGTCCACAGTTTGTCCACAGTTGTCAATTTTAAAAAGTCCACAGTTTGTCCACAGTTGTCAATTTTAAAAAGTCCACAGTTTGTCCACAGTGGACATCTTTAAAAAGGACAGAAAAGCCCACAGTTTGTCCACAGTGGACAATTTTTAAAAAGTCCACAAAAGACCGCAGTTTGTCCACAGTTGTCAATTTTTAAAAGGTCCGCAGTTTCTCCACAGTGGACATCTTTAAAAAGGACAGAAAAGTCCACAGTTTGTCCACAGTGGACAATTTTTAAAATGTTCCCAGAAGTCCGCAGTTTGTCCACAGTTGTCAATTTTAAAATTGACAACTGTGGACAAACTGCGGACTTTTGTAGACATTTTAAAAATTGTCCACTGTGGACAAACTGTGGACTTTTTAAAAATTGTCCACTGTGGAGAAACTGCGGACCTTTTAAAAATTGACAACTGTGGACAAACTGCGGACTTTTTAAAAGTTGTCCACTGTGGACAAACTGTGGACTTTTTAAAATTGACAACTGTGGACAAACTGCGGACTTCTGGGAACATTTTAAAAATTGTCCACTGTGGACAAACTGTGGACTTTTTAAAAATTGTCCACTGTGGAGAAACTGCGGACCTTTTAAAAATTGACAACTGTGGACAAACTGCGGACTTTTTAAAAGTTGTCCACTGTGGACAAACTGTGGACTTTTTAAAAGTTGTCCACTGTGGACAAACTGTGGACTTTTTAAAATTGACAACTGTGGATAAACTGCGGACTTCTGGGAACATTTTAAAAATTGTCCACTGTGGACAAACTGTGGACTTTTCTGTCCTTTTTAAAGATGTCCACTGTGGAGAAACTGCGGACCTTTTAAAAATTGACAACTGTGGACAAACTGCGGACTTTTTAAAAGTTGTCCACTGTGGACAAACTGTGGACTTTTTAAAATTGACAACTGTGGACAAACTGTGGACTTTTGTGGACATTTTAAAAATTGTCCACTGTGGACAAACTGCGGACTTTTTAAAATTGACAACTGTGGACAAACTGCGGACTTTTTAAAAGTTGTCCACTGTGGACAAACTGTGGACTTTTTAAAATTGACAACTGTGGACAAACTGCGGACTTCTGGGAACATTTTAAAAATTGTCCACTGTGGACAAACTGTGGACTTTTCTGTCCTTTTTAAAGATGTCCACTGTGGACAAACTGTGGACTTTTTAAAATTGACAACTGTGGACAAACTGTGGACTTTTTAAAATTGACAACTGTGGACAAACTGTGGACTTTTTAAAAGTTGTCCACTGTGGACAAACTGTGGACTTTTTAAAATTGACAACTGTGGACAAACTGCGGACTTTTTAAAAGTTGTCCACTGTGGACAAACTGTGGACTTTTTAAAATTGACAACTGTGGACAAACTGCGGACTTCTGGGAACATTTTAAAAATTGTCCACTGTGGACAAACTGTGGACTTTTCTGTCCTTTTTAAAGATGTCCACTGTGGACAAACTGTGGACTTTTTAAAATTGACAACTGTGGACAAACTGTGGACTTTTTAAAATTGACAACTGTGGACAAACTGTGGACTTTTTAAAAGTTGTCCACTGTGGACAAACTGTGGACTTTTTAAAATTGACAACTGTGGACAAACTGCGGTCTTCTGGGAACATTTTAAAAATTGTCCACTGTGGACAAACTGTGGACTTTTCTGTCCTTTTTAAAGATGTCCACTGTGGAGAAACTGTGGACTTTTCTGTCCTTTTTAAAGATGTCCACTGTGGACAAACTGTGGACTTTTTAAAATTGACAACTGTGGACAAACTGTGGACTTTTTAAAATTGACAACTGTGGACAAACTGTGGACTTTTGTGGACATTTTAAAAATTGTCCACTGTGGACAAACTGCGGACATTTTAGGACTTTTTTAAAAATTGTCCACTGTGGACAAACTGCGGACTTTTGTGGACATTTTAAAAATTGTCCACTGTGTACAAACTGCGGACTTTTGTGGACTTTATAAAAATTGTCCACTGTGGACAAACTGCGGACATTTTAAAAATTGTCCACTGTTGACAAACTGTGGACTTTTTTAAAAATTGTCCACTGTGGACAAACTGTGGACTTTTTAAATGTTGTCCACTGTGGACAAACTGCGGACTTTTGTAGACATTTTAAAAATTGTCCACTGTGGACAAACTGTGGACTTTTTAAAATTGACAACTGTGGACAAACTGCGGACTTTTGTAGACATTTTAAAAATTGTCCACTGTGGACAAACTGTGGACTTTTTAAAAATTGTCCACTGTGGAGAAACTGCGGACCTTTTAAAAATTGACAACTGTGGACAAACTGCGGACTTTTTAAAAGTTGTCCACTGTGGACAAACTGTGGACTTTTTAAAATTGACAACTGTGGACAAACTGCGGACTTCTGGGAACATTTTAAAAATTGTCCACTGTGGACAAACTGTGGACTTTTCTGTCCTTTTTAAAGATGTCCACTGTGGAGAAACTGCGGACCTTTTAAAAATTGACAACTGTGGACAAACTGCGGACTTTTTAAAAGTTGTCCACTGTGGACAAACTGTGGACTTTTTAAAATTGACAACTGTGGACAAACTGCGGACTTTTGTAGACATTTTAAAGATTGTCCACTGTGGACAAACTGTGGACTTTATAAAAATTGTCCACTGTGGAGAAACTGCGGACCTTTTAAAAATTGACAACTGTGGACAAACTGCGGACTTTTTAAAAGTTGTCCACTGTGGACAAACTGTGGACTTTTTAAAATTGACAACTGTGGACAAACTGCGGACTTCTGGGAACATTTTAAAAATTGTCCACTGTGGACAAACTGTGGACTTTTCTGTCCTTTTTAAAGATGTCCACTGTGGAGAAACTGCGGACCTTTTAAAAATTGACAACTGTGGACAAACTGCGGACTTTTTAAAAGTTGTCCACTGTGGACAAACTGTGGACTTTTTAAAATTGACAACTGTGGACAAACTGCGGACTTTTGTGGACATTTTAAAAATTGTCCACTGTGGACAAACTGCGGACTTTTGTGTCCTTTTTAAAGATGTCCACTGTGGAGAAACTGCGGACCTTTTAAAAATTGACAACTGTGGACAAACTGCGGACTTTTTAAAAGTTGTCCACTGTGGACAAACTGTGGACTTTTTAAAATTGACAACTGTGGACAAACTGCGGACTTTTGTAGACATTTTAAAAATTGTCCACTGTGGACAAACTGTGGACTTTTTAAAAATTGTCCACTGTGGAGAAACTGCGGACCTTTTAAAAATTGACAACTGTGGACAAACTGCGGACTTTTTAAAAGTTGTCCACTGTGGACAAACTGTGGACTTTTTAAAATTGACAACTGTGGACAAACTGCGGACTTCTGGGAACATTTTAAAAATTGTCCACTGTGGACAAACTGTGGACTTTTCTGTCCTTTTTAAAGATGTCCACTGTGGAGAAACTGCGGACCTTTTAAAAATTGACAACTGTGGACAAACTGCGGTCTTTTGTGGACTTTTTAAAAATTGTCCACTGTGGACAAACTGTGGGCTTTTCTGTCCTTTTTAAAGATGTCCACTGTGGACAAACTGTGGACTTTTTAAAATTGACAACTGTGGACAAACTGTGGACTTTTTAAAATTGACAACTGTGGACAAACTGTGGACTTTTGTGGACATTTTAAAAATTGTCCACTGTGGACAAACTGCGGACATTTTAGGACTTTTTAAAAATTGTCCACTGTGGACAAACTGCGGACTTTTGTGGACATTTTAAAAATTGTCCACTGTGGACATTTTAAAAATTGTCCACTGTGTACAAATTGCGGACTTTTGTGGACTTTATAAAAATTGTCCACTGTGGACAAACTGCGGACATTTTAAAAATTGTCCACTGTTGACAAACTGTGGACTTTTTTAAAAATTGTCCACTGTGGACAAACTGTGGACTTTTTAAAAGTTGTCCACTGTGGACAAACTGTGGACTTTTTAAAATTGACAACTGTGGACAAACTGCGGACTTTTGTAGACATTTTAAAAATTGTCCACTGTGGACAAACTGTGGACTTTTTAAAAATTGTCCACTGTGGAGAAACTGCGGACCTTTTTAAAATTGACAACTGTGGACAAACTGCGGACTTTTGTGGACATTTTAAAAATTGTCCACTGTGGACAAACTGTGGACTTTTTTAAAAATTGTCCACTGTGGACAAACTGTGGACTTTTTAAAATTGACAACTGTGGACAAACTGCGGACTTCTGGGAACATTTTAAAAATTGTCCACTGTGGACAAACTGTGGACTTTTCTGTCCTTTTTAAAGATGTCCACTGTGGACAAACTGTGGACTTTTTAAAATTGACAACTGTGGACAAACTGTGGACTTTTTAAAATTGACAACTGTGGACAAACTGTGGACTTTTTAAAAGTTGTCCACTGTGGACAAACTGTGGACTTTTTAAAATTGACAACTTTGGACAAACTGCGGACTTCTGGGAACATTTTAAAAATTGTCCACTGTGGACAAACTGTGGACTTTTCTGTCCTTTTTAAAGATGTCCACTGTGGACAAACTGTGGACTTTTTAAAATTGACAACTGTGGACAAACTGTGGACTTTTTAAAATTGACAACTGTGGACAAACTGTGGACTTTTGTGGACATTTTAAAAATTGTCCACTGTGGACAATCTGCGGACATTTTAGGACTTTTTAAAAATTGTCCACTGTGGACAAACTGCGGACTTTTGTGGACATTTTAAAAATTGTCCACTGTGGACATTTTAAAAATTGTCCACTGTGTACAAACTGCGGACTTTTGTGGACTTTATAAAAATTGTCCACTGTGGACAAACTGCGGACATTTTAAAAATTGTCCACTGTTGACAAACTGTGGACTTTTTTAAAAATTGTCCACTGTGGACAAACTGTGGACTTTTTAAAATTGACAACTGTGGACAAACTGCGGACTTTTGTGGACATTTTAAAAATTGTCCACTGTGGACAAACTGTGGACTTTTTAAAATTGACAACTGTGGACAAACTGCGGACTTCTGGGGACATTTTAAAAATTGTCCACTGTGGACAAACTGTGGACTTTTCTGTCCTTTTTAAAGATGTCCACTGTGGAGAAACTGCGGACCTTTTAAAAATTGACAACTGTGGACAAACTGCGGTCTTTTGTGGACTTTTTAAAAATTGTCCACTGTGGACAAACTGTGGACTTTTTAAAATTGATAACTGTGGACAAACTGCGGACTTCTGGGGACATTTTAAAATTTGTCCACTGTGGACAAACTGTGGACTTTTCTGTCCTTTTTAAAGATGTCCACTGTGGAGAAACTGCAGACCTTTGAAAAATTGACAACTGTGGACAAACTGCGGACTTTTGTGGACATTTTAAAAATTGTCCACTGTGGACAAACTGTGGACTTTTTTAAAAATTGTCCACTGTGGTCAAACTGTGGACTTTTTAAAAATTGTCCACTGTGGACAAACTGTGGACTTTTTAAAATTGACAACTGTGGACAAACTGCGGACTTCTGGGGACATTTTAAAAATTGTCCACTGTGGACAAACTGCGGACTTTTGTGGACTTTATAAAAATTGTCCACTGTGGACAAACTGTGGACTTTTTAAAATTGACAACTGTGGACAAACTGCGGACTTTTGTGGACATTTTAAAAATTGTCCACTGTGGACAAACTGTGGACTTTTCTGTCCTTTTTAAAGATGTCCACTGTGGAGAAACTGCAGACCTTTGAAAAATTGACAACTGTGGACAAACTGCGGACTTTTGTGGACATTTTAAAAATTGTCCACTGTGGACAAACTGTGGACTTTTTTTAAAAATTGTCCACTGTGGACAAACTGTGGACTTTTTAAAAATTGTCCACTGTGGACAAACTGTGGACTTTTTAAAATTGACAACTGTGGACAAACTGCGGACTTCTGGGGACATTTTAAAAATTGTCCACTGTGGACAAACTGCGGACTTTTGTGGACTTTATAAAAATTGTCCACTGTGGACAAACTGTGGACTTTTTAAAATTGACAACTGTGGACAAACTGCGGACTTTTGTGGACATTTTAAAAATTGTCCACTGTGGACAAACTGTGGACTTTTCTGTCCTTTTTAAAGATGTCCACTGTGGAGAAACTGCAGACCTTTGAAAAATTGACAACTGTGGACAAACTGCGGACTTTTGTGGACATTTTAAAAATTGTCCACTGTGGACAAACTGTGGACTTTTTTAAAAATTGTCCACTGTGGACAAACTGTGGACTTTTTAAAAATTGTCCACTGTGGACAAACTGTGGACTTTTTAAAATTGACAACTGTGGACAAACTGCGGACTTTTGTGGACCTTTTAAAAATTGACAACTGTGGACAAACTGCGGACTTTTGTGGACATTTTAAAAATTGTCCACTGTGGACAAACTGTGGACTTTTCTGTCCTTTTTAAAGATGTCCACTGTGGAGAAACTGCAGACCTTTGAAAAATTGACAACTGTGGACAAACTGCGGACTTTTGTGGACATTTTAAAAATTGTCCACTGTGGACAAACTGTGGACTTTTTTAAAAATTGTCCACTGTGGACAAACTGTGGACTTTTTAAAAATTGTCCACTGTGGACAAACTGTGGACTTTTTAAAATTGACAACTGTGGACAAACTACGGACTTCTGGGGACATATTAAAAATTGTCCACTGTGGACAAACTGCGGACTTTTGTGGACTTTATAAAAATTGTCCACTGTGGACAAACTGTGGACTTTTTAAAATTGACAACTGTGGACAAACTGCGGACTTTTGTGGACATTTTAAAAATTGTCCACTGTGGACAAACTGTGGACTTTTTTAAAAATTGTCCACTGTGGAAAAACTGTGGACTTTTGTGGACATTTTAAAAATTGTCCACTGTGTACAAACTGCGGACTTTTGTGGACTTTATAAAAATTGTCCACTGTGGACAAACTGCGGACATTTTAAAAATTGTCCACTGTGGACAAACTGTGGACTTTTTAAAATTGACAACTGTGGACAAACTGCGGACTTCTGGGGACATTTTAAAATTTGTCCACTATGGACAAACTGTGGACTTTTCTGTGCTTTTTAAAGATGTCCACTGTGGAGAAACTGCGGACCTTTTAAAAATTGACAACTGTGGACAAACTGCGGACTTTTGTGGACCTTTTAAAAATTGACAACTGTGGACAAACTGCGGACTTTTGTGGACATTTTAAAAATTGTCCACTGTGGACAAACTGTGGACTTTTCTGTCCTTTTTAAAGATGTCCACTGTGGAGAAACTGCAGACCTTTGAAAAATTGACAACTGTGGACAAACTGCGGACTTTTGTGGACATTTTAAAAATTGTCCACTGTTGACAAACTGTGGACTTTTCTGTCCTTTTTAAAGATGTCCACTGTGGACAAACTGTGGACTTTTTAAAATTGACAACTGTGGACAAACTGTGGACTTTTTTAAAAATTGTCCACTGTGGACAAACTGTGGACTTTTTAAAATTGACAACTGTGAACAAACTGCGGACTTTTGTGGACATTTTAAAAATTGTCCACTGTGGACAAACTGTGGACTTTTTTAAAAATTGTCCACTGTGGACAAACTGTGGACTTTTTAAAATTGACAACTGTGGACAAACTGCGGACTTCTGGGGACATTTTAAAAATTGTCCACTGTGGACAAACTGTGGACTTTTTAAAAATTGTCCACTGTGGACAAACTGTGGACTTTTTAAAATTGACAACTGTGGACAAACTGCGGACTTCTGGGGACATTTTAAAATTTGTCCACTGTGGACAAACTGTGGACTTTTCTGTCCTTTTTAAAGATGTCCACTGTGGAGAAACTGCGGACCTTTTAAAAATTGACAACTGTGGACAAACTGCGGTCTTTTGTGGACTTTTTAAAAATTGTCCACTGTGGACAAACTGTGGACTTTTTAAAATTGATAACTGTGGACAAACTGCGGACTTCTGGGGACATTTTAAAATTTGTCCACTGTGGACAAACTGTGGACTTTTCTGTCCTTTTTAAAGATGTCCACTGTGGAGAAACTGCGGACCTTTTAAAAATTGACAACTGTGGACAAACTGCGGTCTTTTGTGGACTTTTTAAAAATTGTCCACTGTGGACAAACTGTGGACTTTTTAAAATTGATAACTGTGGACAAACTGCGCACTTTTTAAAAATTGACAACTGTGTGGACAAATAGTGGACTGTGGACCAACTGTGGACTGTGGACCAACTGTGGACTTTTTTAAAAACTGACAACTGTGGACAAACTGCGGACTTTTGTGGACTTTTTAAATTTTGTCCACTGTGGACTAACTGTGGACTTTTTAAAATTGATAACTGTGGACAAACTGCGGACTTCTGGGGACATTTTAAAATTTGTCCACTGTGGACAAACTGCGGACTTTTCTGTCCTTTTTAAAGATGTCCACTGTGGAAAAACTGCGGACCTTTTAAAAATTGACAACTGTGGACAAACTGCGGACTTTTGTGGACATTTTAAAAATTGTCCACTGTGGACAAACTGTGGACTTTTTTAAAAATTGTCCACTGTGGACAAACTGTGGACTTTTTAAAAATTGACAACTGTGTGGACAAATAGTGGACTGTGGACCAACTGTGGACTGTGGACCAACTGTGGACTTTTTTAAAAACTGACAACTGTGGACAAACTGCGGACTTTTGTGGACATTTTAAAAATTGTCCACTGTGGACAAACTGTGGACTTTTTTAAAAATTGTCCACTGTGGACAAACTGTGGACTTTTTAAAATTGACAACTGTGGACAAACTGCGGACTTTTGTGGACATTTTAAAGATTGTCCACTGTGGACAAACTGTGGACTTTTTTAAAAATTGTCCACTGTGGACAAACTGTGGACTTTTTAAAATTGACAACTGTGGACAAACTGTGGACTTTTGTGGACATTTTAAAAATTGTCCACTGTGGACAAACTGTGGACTTTTTAAAATTGACAACTGTGGACAAACTGCGGTCTTTTGTGGACTTTTTAAAAATTGTCCACTGTGGACAAACTGTGGACTTTTTAAAATTGACAACTGTGGACAAACTGTGGACTTTTTAAAATTGACAACTGTGGACAAACTGCGGACTTTTGTGGACATTTTAAAAATTGTCCACTGTGGACAAACTGTGGACTTTTTTAAAAATTGTCCACTGTGGACAAACTGTGGACTTTTTAAAATTGACAACTGTGGACAAACTGTGGACTTTTGTGGACATTTTAAAAATTGTCCACTGTGGACAAACTGTGGACTTTTCTGTCCTTTTTAAAGATGTCCACTGTGGAGAAACTGCGGACCTTTTAAAAATTGACAACTGTGGACAAACTGCGGACTTTTGTGGACATTTTAAAAATTGTCCACTGTGGACAAACTGTGGACTTTTTAAAATTGACAACTGTGGACAAACTGCGGACTTCTGGGGACATTTTAAAAATTGACAACTGTGGACAAACTGTGGACTTTTGTGGACATTTTAAAAATTGTCCACTGTGGACAAACTGTGGACTTTTCTGTCCTTTTTAAAGATGTCCACTGTGGAAAAACTGCGGACCTTTTAAAAATTGACACCTGTGGACAAACTGCGGAGTTTTGTGGACATTTTAAAAATTGTCCACTGTGGACAAACTGTGGACTTTTTTAAAAATTGTCCACTGTGGACAAACTGTGGACTTTTTAAAAATTGACAACTGTGTGGACAAATAGTGGACTGTGGACCAACTGTGGACTGTGGACCAACTGTGGACTTTTTTAAAAACTGACAACTGTGGACAAACTGCGGACTTTTGTGGACATTTTAAAAATTGTCCACTGTGGACAAACTGTGGACTTTTTTAAAAATTGTCCACTGTGGACAAACTGTGGACTTTTTAAAATTGACAACTGTGGACAAACTGCGGACTTTTGTGGACATTTTAAAAATTGTCCACTGTGGACAAACTGTGGACTTTTTTAAAAATTGTCCACTGTGGACAAACTGTGGACTTTTTAAAATTGACAACTGTGGACAAACTGTGGACTTTTGTGGACATTTTAAAAATTGTCCACTGTGGACAAACTGTGGACTTTTCTGTCCTTTTTAAAGATGTCCACTGTGGAGAAACTGCGGACCTTTGAAAAATTGACAACTGTGGACAAACTGCGGACTTTTTAAAAATTGTCCACTGTGGACAAACTGCGGACTTTTGTGGACATTTTAAAAATTGTCCACTGTGGACAAACTGTGGACTTTTTTAAAAATTGTCCACTGTGGACAAACTGTGGACTTTTGTGACATTTTAAAAATTGTCCACTGTGGACAAACTGCGGACTTTTTAAAAATTGTCCACTGTGGACAAACTGCGGACTTTTGTGGACATTTTAAAAATTGTCCACTGTGGACAAACTGCGGACTTTTTAAAAATTATCCACTGTGGACAAACTACGGACTTTTGCGGACTTTTTTAAAATTGTCCACTGTGGACAAACTGCGGACTTTTGTGGACATTTTAAAAATTGTCCACTGTGGACAAACTGCGGACTTTTGTGGACATTTTAAAAATTGTCCACTGTGGACAAACTGTGGACTTTTTAAAATTGACAACTGTGGACAAACTGCGGACTTCTGGGGACATTTTAAAAATTGTCCACTGTGGACAAACTGTGGACTTTTTAAAATTGACAACTGTGGACAAACTGCGGACTTTTGTGGACATTTTAAAAATTGTCCACTGTGGACAAACTGTGGACTTTTTTAAAAATTGTCCACTGTGGACAAACTGTGGACTTTTTAAAAATTGACAACTGTGTGGACAAATAGTGGACTGTGGACCAACTGTGGACTGTGGACCAACTGTGGACTTTTTTAAAAACTGACAACTGTGGACAAACTGCGGACTTTTGTGGACATTTTAAAAATTGTCCACTGTGGACAAACTGTGGACTTTTTTAAAAATTGTCCACTGTGGACAAACTGTGGACTTTTTAAAATTGACAACTGTGGACAAACTGCGGACTTTTGTGGACATTTTAAAAATTGTCCACTGTGGACAAACTGTGGACTTTTTTAAAAATTGTCCACTGTGGACAAACTGTGGACTTTTTAAAATTGACAACTGTGGACAAACTGTGGACTTTTGTGGACATTTTAAAAATTGTCCACTGTGGACAAACTGTGGACTTTTCTGTCCTTTTTAAAGATGTCCACTGTGGAGAAACTGCGGACCTTTTAAAAATTGACAACTGTGGACAAACTGCGGACTTTTGTGGACATTTTAAAAATTGTCCACTGTGGACAAACTGTGGACTTTTCTGTCCTTTTTAAAGATGTCCACTGTGGAGAAACTGCGGACCTTTGAAAAATTGACAACTGTGGACAAACTGCGGACTTTTTAAAAATTGTCCACTGTGGACAAACTGCGGACTTTTGTGGACATTTTAAAAATTGTCCACTGTGGACAAACTGTGGACTTTTTTAAAAATTGTCCACTGTGGACAAACTGTGGACTTTTGTGACATTTTAAAAATTGTCCACTGTGGACAAACTGCGGACTTTTTAAAAATTGTCCACTGTGGACAAACTGCGGACTTTTGTGGACATTTTAAAAATTGTCCACTGTGGACAAACTGCGGACTTTTTAAAAATTGTCCACTGTGGACAAACTACGGACTTTTGTGGACTTTTTTAAAATTGTCCACTGTGGACAAACTGTGGACTTTTTAAAATTGACAACTGTGGACAAACTGCGGACTTCTGGGGACATTTTAAAAATTGTCCACTGTGGACAAACTGTGGACTTTTTAAAATTGACAACTGTGGACAAACTGCGGACTTTTGTGGACATTTTAAAAATTGTCCATTGTGGACAAACTGTGGACTTTTTTAAAAATTGTCCACTGTGGACAAACTGTGGACTTTTGTGACATTTTAAAAATTGTCCACTGTGGACAAACTGCGGACTTTTTAAAAATTGTCCACTGTGGACAAACTGTGGACAAACTGCGGACTTTTGTGGACATTTTAAAAATTGTCCACTGTGGACAAACTGCGGACTTTTGTGGACATTTTAAAAATTGTCCACTGTGGACAAACTGTGGACTTTTTAAAATTGACAACTGTGGACAAACTGCGGACTTCTGGGGACATTTTAAAAATTGTCCACTGTGGACAAACTGTGGACTTTTTAAAATTGACAACTGTGGACAAACTGCGGACTTTTGTGGACATTTTAAAAATTGTCCATTGTGGACAAACTGTGGACTTTTTTAAAAATTGTCCACTGTGGACAAACTGTGGACTTTTGTGACATTTTAAAAATTGTCCACTGTGGACAAACTGCGGACTTTTTAAAAATTGTCCACTGTGGACAAACTGCGGACTTTTGTGGACATTTTAAAAATTGTCCACTGTGGACAAACTGCGGACTTTTTAAAAATTGTCCACTGTGGACAAACTACGGACTTTTGTGGACTTTTTTAAAATTGTCCACTGTGGACAAACTGCGGACTTTTGTGGACATTTTAAAAATTGTCCACTGTGGACAAACAGCGGACTTTTGTGGACATTTTAAAAATTGTCCACTGTGGACAAACTGTGGACTTTTTAAAATTGACAACTGTGGACAAACTGCGGACTTCTGGGGACATTTTAAAAATTGTCCACTGTGGACAAACTGTGGACTTTTCTGTCCTTTTTAAAGATGTCCACTGTGGAGAAACTGCAGGACCTTTTAAAAATTGACAACTGTGGACAAACTGCGGACTTTTTAAAAATTGTCCACTGTGGACAAACTGCGGACTTTTGTGGACATTTTAAAAATTGTCCACTGTGGACAAACTGCGGACTTTTTAAAAATTGTCCACTGTGGACAAACTGCGGACTTTTGTGGACATTTTAAAAATTGTCCACTGTGGACAAACTGTGGACTTTTCTGTCCTTTTTAAAGATGTCCACTGTGGAGAAACTGCGGACCTTTTAAAAATTGACAACTGTGGACAAACTGCGGACTTTTTAAAAATTGTCCACTGTGGACAAACTGCGGACTTTTGTGGACATTTTAAAAATTGTCCACTGTGGACAAACTGCGGACTTTTTAAAAATTGTCCACTGTGGACAAACTGCGGACTTTTGTGGACTTTTTTAAAATTGTCCACTGTGGACAAACTGCGGACTTTTTAAAAATTGTCCACTGTGGACAAACTACGGACTTTTGTGGACTTTTTTAAAATTGTCCACTGTGGACAAACTGCGGACTTTTGTGGACATTTTAAAAATTGTCCACTGTGGACAAACTGCGGACTTTTGTGGACATTTTAAAAATTGTCCACTGTGGACAAACTGTGGACTTTTTAAAATTGACAACTGTGGACAAACTGCGGACTTCTGGGGACATTTTAAAAATTGTCCACTGTGGACAAACTGTGGACTTTTCTGTCCTTTTTAAAGATGTCCACTGTGGAGAAACTGCAGGACCTTTTAAAAATTGACAACTGTGGACAAACTGCGGACTTTTTAAAAACTGTCCACTGTGGACAAACTGCGGACTTTTGTGGACATTTTAAAAATTGTCCACTGTGGACAAACTGCGGACTTTTTAAAAATTGTCCACTGTGGACAAACTGCGGACTTTTGTGGACATTTTAAAAATTGTCCACTGTGGACAAACTGTGGACTTTTCTGTCCTTTTTAAAGATGTCCACTGTGGAGAAACTGCGGACCTTTTAAAAATTGACAACTGTGGACAAACTGCGGACTTTTTAAAAATTGTCCACTGTGGACAAACTGCGGACTTTTGTGGACATTTTAAAAATTGTCCACTGTGGACAAACTGCGGACTTTTTAAAAATTGTCCACTGTGGACAAACTGTGGACTTTTTAAAATTGACAACTGTGGACAAACTGCGGACTTCTGGGGACATTTTAAAAATTGTCCACTGTGGACAAACTGTGGACTTTTCTGTCCTTTTTAAAGATGTCCACTGTGGAGAAACTGCGGACCTTTTAAAAATTGACAACTGTGGACAAACTGCGGACTTTTTAAAAATTGTCCACTGTGGACAAACTACGGACTTTTGTGGACATTTTAAAAATTGTCCACTGTGGACAAACTGTGGACTTTTTAAAAATTGTCCACTGTGGACAAACTGCGGACTTTTGTGGACTTTTTTAAAATTGTCCACTGTGGACAAACTGCGGACTTTTGTGGACATTTTAAAAATTGTCCACTGTGGACAAACTGCGGACTTTTTAAAAATTGTCCACTGTGGACAAACTGCGGACTTTTGTGGACTTTTTAAAAATTGTCCACTGTGGACAAACTGCGGACTTTTGTGGACTGTATAAAAATTGTCCACTGTGGACAAACTGTGGACTTTTTAAAATTGACAACTGTGGACAAACTGCGGACTTCTGGGGACATTTTAAAAATTGTCCACTGTGGACAAACTGTGGACTTTTCTGTCCTTTTTAAAGATGGCCACTGTGGAGAAACTGCGGACCTTTTAAAAATTGACAACTGTGGACAAACTGCGGACTTTTTAAAAATTGTCCACTGTGGACAAACTGCGGACTTTTGTGGACATTTTAAAAATTGTCCACTGTGGACAAACTGCGGACTTTTTAAAAATTGTCCACTGTGGACAAACTGCGGACTTTTGTGGACTTTTTTAAAATTGTCCACTGTGGACAAACTGCGGACTTTTGTGGACATTTTAAAAATTGTCCACTGTGGACAAACTGTGGACTTTTTAAAATTGACAACTGTGGACAAACTGCGGACTTCTGGGGACATTTTAAAAATTGTCCACTGTGGACAAACTGTGGACTTTTCTGTCCTCTTTAAAGATGTCCACTGTGGAGAAACTGCGGACCTTTTAAAAATTGACAACTGTGGACAAACTGCGGACTTTTTAAAAATTGTCCACTGTGGACAAACTGCGGACTTTTGTGGACATTTTAAAAATTGTCCACTGTGGACAAACTGTGGACTTTTTAAAATTGACAACTGTGGACAAACTGCGGACTTTTGTGGACATTTTAAAAATTGCCCACTGTGGACTTTTTCAAAAAAAGTTCACTCTGCACTTTTTTAAAAATTATCCACTGTGGACAGCTATTAATAGTGTTAACATTGTGGGTTATTTAATTTTATAGCATGCCATCTCGTTCACTCTTATGATATTTGTATGGGGCTATGTATGCTGATATGGGAGCATCACACTGGAAACTTTAGGTGAGTATCGCGCCCATTAAGCATTATCCGATCGGCCCCAAATTTTGTTGAGATTGTTTTAGACTAAGAGGAATCATAAAATGCCCGGCACTTGGTGAATTTCGAATTTTTGAAAATAAGAACACCCCTAATGTACCCAAATGGGGAAAAATGAAGTATGTATGGAAGTCGTCCTATGAGTGTATGGTATAAAAAGTCGATTTAGTCATATAGAGGGCTTTCTTATGGACTACTTTTGTGCTGAGTTTGCCCCCGCAAATTTATGGAGGATCAAGTATATCTGTAACTATCGTAACTATACTAATAGCTATCAACAGCAAATTAAATGAAAATCAGATCCATAACCATTCAGCAAAAAGTGTTGGTCAAATTTAAAGTGCTTTGTCTGGTCGTCTTACTTACGTCATCTGTTGCCAATGGTTGGCATATTGGCTCTAAATATTTAAGATTCCGATTAGAAATAAATTTTTAAAATTATTTTATGGCTACCTTAAAGCTCTCACGAAGATATGAACTAATTATACCACCAACTATACATAAATTTTGGAAGTTAAAGAACTTGGATTGTATGTGTGAGTTAAATAATGTGTGGCAAATTAATTAGCTGTCCCATATTCCCAATCCCAAGGACTTACACATTTGCGGCAACGCTATCAACAGATATTTTTTGTAAGAGAAAGTGGCTAGGCAATGAAATTCATACACAGATGTATGTTTATTTAAAAAACTATACAAAAAATGTATTATCCGTAGACTTAGATTAAGTTTTTTTCAATTTAAATTCAATCTAAATGAAGTTTTTCAGTGCAATTGATGGTAAACTTAGGACTCTTGTCGTCCATGCAGCAAGAGCATTCGTCTGGGCAATGTTCCTGGGAATTGCAATTCCTTAAAGCAACTTTATATTCGTTGGGATTTTCTCTCTTGAGATAGTCGAGAAATTTGGAGAATTTGCAATCGCACTGCCACGGATTGCCAGACAGATGGATTTTCGGTAGTTGGGATATGAAGTCAGTCACATCTTCATCCAGTTCTGTTAATTTGTTGTCCCGAATATCCAAAACCGTCAGATCGAAAGGCAGTTGGTCAAGATGAAGATGGCTCAGACTGATGTTCCTTAAGTGCAATTCTCCCAGAGTGGAATTCCGCAGAGAAGTTGGAAGGGCCTCGATTGGGTTATCATTCAGCAGAATTGATGAGTCTCCAACTATTTGATCTGGTATAGGGGGAAATCTATTTAAAGACTTCATTGTGCAGTTGATTACAAATTGATTGTGATTAACACAGCAGGAGCAGGCTTCTGGACAGGGACCTTTGAGATGATAGTAGTGTACAGAATTCTCTGTAAGAGTATAAGTAAATCTTAAATCGACTAGATTTTGGAGGTTTGATAGATAACTCAGAAGTTGTTTATTCTCGCAGTTGCATATCCAATTTATACCAGTTTGTACAAGAGTTATTTCTTGTTTCTTTAGGAAATCAACTACTTCCGGGTCCAATGAAGTTATACTATTGTTCCTTATATCAAGGCTGATGAGGTTTTGAGGCAATTGATCTAGTCTAATACTTGTTATTTTGTTGTTGGCCACATAGAGTTCCTTTACATTATTATATCCTTCACTTGAGATGCTTGGCAATTCAGTTAAAGCATTATCTTGAAACCGTAAGACCGTGGATTTTATGGTTGGTATAGGCAACTCTGGAATACTTGTTAGTTCTTGGTCATCGCAGTTAATTAAGAATATTTCCTGGTAATCGTTTATTAAACAAGAACAACTCTCCGGACAACGCTTGCCATTTGTGCCAACATTAAAATAACAGTGCTCTGAACTCTCATCGCAGATAATGGTTGACATATTGGTGTTGGAAATCACTTGGGCATAATCATCTATATGTTGACCGTTTACAAAAATCACTTTAAGCTTTTTATAATTTTGGAACAAAGTAAGGTCCATTTTCTCTATCGACATAATGCTTAAAATTTCCAAATTGTTTTGTAGGCTGGTAAAGCTGAAAATATTGAAGTACATTGTAAATGTATGAAGCAACAACAATAATACTGTCATATTGATGGTAAAAGAAATATTACCCACCTGAAAAAATCATTGAAATTCATAGTGCAATTCGAAACTAATATAATTGATAAGTTTGTCAAGTTCTCAAAAATGTCTGCGCTAAGATTTTGTAAATCTATGTTTTCAAAGTAAACAGATTGAAGCTGTACATTTTTTTGAAATATTTTGTTATCAAATTGTAATATTTTGGAATTTTCCAATCCGAAATTTTTTAAATTTGGCTTTTCAGATAAGTACTTTTTTAGAAAATCTAAGCCATACGTATTGTTTTCCAAATTCACCTGCGCCTTGGAAGGCCCGTCTCTAGCATCAATATCATTTTCCACTATTAATTGTCCATTTTTATAGAATGACAGTTTATCTAAATTTAGAGCATTCATATAGTCAATGGATCCTTGAGACTTATCTTGTTTTATTTGTTCTTTAACTAAATATTTTATGTGCAAACGCCAGGAATCTCTTGTTGTGTTTGTGGAAAATAGTCTTTTAAGACATTTTAGGTTTCCTACGAATGATTTCCAAGTTAATGTAATTTCGTTATAATCTGAAATTTCAATCTCGTATTTGTCGGTGATCACGATCTGACCATTATTGGTGCATGTTTTATCGTTCTCATTGTTTGTAGTCTCCACTTTGCACTCATAGTCACAATAATCAAGGCAGTAATCGTCTCTGATTCTATCTATATCGTAATGGCCATCAATTTCAGCATAAAGTTGGCAATGTACGATAGCCAGAAATAAGCAAAATATATTGATTATAATTTTTAGCAACATTTCACAATGCGAACTTAAAAGAGGCTCTTTCAAAAACAAACTAAAAAGAACTCTTGGTTGGGCCCAGAAGCTCGTATCACATTGCATTATATATTCCGATTTGTGATTAGTCTTTATGTGTATATATTTATAATAAGTATATATACTTTATAGATTATGTATGTATATAAAGAGAGGAGGGTTGGTTTTATTAACACTGTTAAACTAAGAATCCATTTCTATGTTCACTTTTATATATTTAAATCAAAATGTATAGAAACACTTTTCAGTTCTTCATCAAACAATAGTCTGAAAGTTATGGTTGCGATTACTAATAGTAAATAAAACAACACTTTCGTGAATTTCACTTTTACTTTTCTTTTGTTAATCAATTTCTGTGTCACACCTCGCGACAGTTGATTTCTCAAATAATTTGATAACCTTTCCGCTTTAAATAGTAAATCCGGATTTGGTTGAAATAAATATGTATTTTTTCAGACCGTCTATTTGTGAAATAATATTTCAACTTATTTGCCCAATTGTAAGTCACCTCAAATTCAGTAATATGTAAATTTAATTTCCATTCTATCAAAAGGACATCCGGACAGTTATATTTATTGCCCATTAAATAATTATTATCTAAATATGCAGAAAATGTAAATTTATTAAATCATTGCCAAATGCCAGTTAAAGATTTATATAAATATTTATATTCATACATATATCATCACAATACTCCCACCCCCAGATATTTACATATGTAGATATGTACATATCTAATCCTCACCTCGCCCTTTCGATGTAACACAATAAATTCCACAAATATTGATAAACTAAAAATATTGGTGAAAAACAACAAGGATTACCCAAAAGTGACAACCATAAAATTGCATTTCTATGCAAATTGAAATGTAATTTTAATAAAAATTTCAATGAATTTTATGAATTTTAAAGGAGAACTGCAACGTGGGAATTTGCGGGGCAGACATGAAAACAGAGTTGGGTGGAAAAATGCATACACATGTGTCACATTAATAGGTAAATAAAGTGAATTAAAATTAAATGTCAATTGCCAAAGGGATTATGCCAAATGCAAAATGAAATGGACAATGAACTGTAAACACAAATATGTAAATAAAATCAGACAAAAAGCATCAGCGAACTTGATGACCACCGAAGTTTGTATGCCCTTGTAGAGAATAAATGTTTCCTTAGATACAGAAGGCTCATAATATTATTCACTAACTCAATACCCAACACAACCATATACGTAACAGGTGGTATTTTCTTAGAGGTATACAACTTTCGATACAGATTACAGCTCCAATTCCAGGCAATTGAACAGATTAACATTTCCGCCTGATTAACATTTACAAATGTAAATTTACCGTGTAAATATTGGAAAAAGAAACAACAAATTTTGACTTATCGGATGACCTATTCGAGACGCAGACATGCCCGAACTCGAATTCAAACTCTAAAAGTTATTGAATTTGAAAAGAGATAACGCCAAAATTCTAGTCATTTCATTTGTTTTTGGCTTTTTTCTTAAACAAGTTCTATAACTCAATAAATATATGTTGAGCTGTTGGTGATGTTGCTGTATCTAGGTATGTAATCGGAAAATTATGACTTCCATTCAGACGATTATACACTGAAATATCTGTCTATAAATGAACCTTTTTGTAACTTAAGTGAAAACTTGAGTTTAAGTCGGCTTAATTCAAATACATATTTCAATTCCTAGGCCAAATTGTATTGCGGCAGTAAGAGATATCATAAAAAAAAGTAATTAAGCTTAGTAACATGGCAAAAGTTAAGACGGCTAGTTATATTTTCAATCGATTACATAACGGCCATATCTAATTTAAGTAAAAATCATGTAACAACATAAAAAACTAAGCAACAAACATTCTGCCTGGTCACTTTATTAGATTATTCGAGGGGCAAGTAAATAAGTGAAGAAGGGGAGGAGCAACCACTGACTGTCAAATCTGTTTAGCTGACTTTGACAGCAGTCGAAAAGAGTCGGGAAAATAAATTGTTTTAGTTATATACAACTTAAATTTTTGTGTTTTCAACATTTCACCACTTGACTTGTAAATGGGCGAAAACCACAGCAACGACAACATCAACAACAATAAAAGGAAACAAGTGTTGACCCAGTTATTTAGCCCACAAAACACAAGTCAACAAAGAAATAAAAACGATGGGAGGTTTTTTTCATCTCCTTGTCACCCAGCACCTCCTGCTTTTCTCGGGTCCTCTCGCTAATGACACGCTGAAATGTATGCTATGATGGCAAATATGCTGACATAACCATAGAGCATAAAAATTAAAGATATATGAGAGTTGTAAGACAAAAACAGATAGAAAGCTAGAGAGAGGGAGAGAGACAAGTGCTGTTGACCATAAAATGGCAGAGAAAGCCAAGATGTGGCCCAGCATGATGCCCTTGGGAAAGTTTCCGACTGAAGAAAGAAACTTTCTTTCCTCATCCTGGGCATCCTGAGTATTATGTGTGTGAAAGAGAGACAGAGATAGGATGCTGGCACAGAGCAGAGGAGTTTTGTGGCCAAGAAATATGATTTTGTTTGAGAGTTGAACAATTTATGAGGAAGTTACGCACATTAAACAACCACAGATTACACTAAGCAATGTTAATAAAGTTCAGACTTCAAAAAGTTATCCCCAAGTATGTAAAATAAATTGTGTGAAAAGGAAATTTTCTTATGGCAAAAAAAAAAAAATTACAAAAATCTCAACGGCTACTTCAACATGGGAATACAATTGGCAGTTAGAAAAAGAGTCTATCGAGAAAAGACCCAAGTTTGGGTGTCCTTTTTGGACACATAAAACACACTTATTGAAAAAAACAAAATCATTAGCTTTAAAGTTTTGAAAGGTCTAGTCATATCCTGATTATGGTTATAAGAAGGAGATTATCCTAGAAGACAGAACAAAGTGTTGCGACCAAGTTAAAAGAGAAACGACATTAGAACAGTATCAAAAGGTTTGGAAAACAACAAATTCACAATCACAATAATAATAATATAATATAATGACGTTAAGATTAGAAAATTGAGATTTTCGTAAAATCGAATACTATACACGAAGCGTTGAAAGATTAAAAATAAAGTGAACTTTAGTAGTTAAGATGGAGAAGAATTTGTATCCCAATGGTGACGAACTGGGAGAACTATGTATTTATATTCTTCCCTTGGTAACGTTAACAAAAACGAAAGGTATGAAAAGCAAATAATGGAATACTAAACAAAAATTGTTGTGTCCAAAGTGGTCAAAATGAATAAGGACGTGGTGATGAGATGAGTAAATCGATGATGCAAAATAATGATGAAACTGAGACATTATTTTTTAATTTCAAATTTAATTGGTATTTGTCTATATTTCGACCTTATTGAAGTTAATCAAAACTGGGTTTTAGCCGGCTTAATTGGTATAAATTTTCAATTTTTACTTCGAAATGTATCAAAAGTTAACTTAAATGGGATAAGTCAATTATTGTGACAAGTCAACTTTGCAAATGTTTAACTAATTTTTTATTCGGACTCATTAACAACCCAAATCAAACTAAAAATAGTTGGCTGTCGGTTCAAATGTCTAAATTCTCTCAAACACAATGTTTGAGAAGTGAACCTTGTTTGTGAACCTCTTGACCCTCTTGACCCACTCGACACCTTACCGACTCCTGACCTAAGCCAACCTACAAAATGATTAGTTCTACATACTGGCCAAAAATAGGGAAAAAAGAGAGCACAAACCCAAACTAAACGAAACTAAACTAAAAATCTATTATAAATTTTTTTTTACCACATACAAAACGTCAAACTTTTTGTTCACTTTCCCTTCGTCACTTCCTCACTAGACCATTTCACGAAAAAAGTTTTTTAGTTTTGGCATTTCTGCTAGAGTTTTTTTTGTTTTGCGGTTTTGGCCCTATGCTGGGAATGTGCTGCCAATTAGAAGTTTATGTTAGCAGAGTTTAACTTGGGGAATCAAATTAATTTCCCTCCTCTAACTGAATTTGTCTGTGTGTGCGTGCGTGTTAATCAAATTTGAGCAGAACGGGTAAGAGAAACATGAGGAATGAGAGAGAGGCTTAAATTTCTTGCCTTTTGGCCATAGCTGGGCTGAGCGATAAGCCCAGAAAATTTCTCTCAGTTTATAATAATTAGCTGCGTGACCAACCAGACAACCTGGCAAAAAGTTCACACTCCTCCCCTGAGGTGTTGGTTTTTAGGGTAAGTCACCAGCAAAGACCAAATAATCCTTAACAAATGTGGCATACTTTAGGGGGGAACTTTTAACAATGGTATGCTAAATTAAAGGGTCAAAGGATTGCAAGACCCCAAGGTGTAAACAAAAAAATGAAGAAAAATTATTGTAAAGGTAAAGGCAAAGCTTCATTCAACAGCTGCTAGGCAATTTATAAACGTTTTTTTTTAATCCAAATTTTTAACCAAGCATCTTAACTGGTTTTTAAATTGTTTTCAAATCTTGTTTCAGAAAAATACTTTGAAGTATATAATAGTTAGTTAGTTGGTCTTAAAATCCAAATACTAATATAATATAGTTTAAGTTCAGGTATTATACTTTAATTGTACATATAAGACTCAAAAATATTGACATATGTAGCTTAACGTTTCCGTACCCTCTTTCGCAATTTCTTTGCTCTGGCCAATCGATCGTCGTTGTATATTTATCGTCTTTCTTATCGAGCTGCCAATATCAGGTTCAGGATGTTAAAATATTTTATTACCTAATTAAATAACAATTTCCGAGAAATAACAAATTTAAAAGGAAAATTTAAGGCATCGACAATGGATAGTAGTAGTCTTTCGATATATTATAAGTTGTTATGGTTGAACACTTCAATAGGCAAAAAATAAAATAATTATCGTTAATTTTCTCAAGAATATGGCTAATTCCGAATGTTTTGGAAACATTTGCCTTGATAGTGGATTTTTATTAATAAGCCTTAAGCATTATTTTTCAAAAACTGAAGAGCTTTGACTTTGAATTTATTTCTATAAAATACAAAAAATCTCTTCGGTCTCTTTTTCCTGTTCTTTCTGCTCACCCCGTTTGGCAATTGCCTTCATTTGTGTCTGAAAACTTGGCAATGAAATATGCGTCTGCATAGCCCGACTCTGAATCACACTCTCCAACACACTCGAGTGAAACCCCATTAAATGCCACTTACTAGCTCTAATAGTTTGCTTAGGCCAACACACATACATACACGTATATATACACACACACACATAACAACATACAATATGTTGTTCGTTTATCCCTCCATTTCACCCATTCCCAGGTTGGCTAGCTCCTTTACCAGTTCCAGTTGCCATCGTTTACCACATTAACCTCATGTTTTACGACGACTTGGCAGGCCGCATGAGAAATTTATTTACATTTCATGGTCCTGGGGCAACATGTTGCAGTGTGACTATGAGGATATATGTATATAAAATATATACATATACCATTTCTGCCTGTCTGTGTGTCTGTGAGTTTGTGTGTGTGTTTGCAATATTTGACACAAGTCCAAAGTGGCAAAGCGGGCCAACAATGCATAACTCAAAGTGCAGGCAAACAGCAGTTGCCAGTTGGTAAACAGTCGAACAGAGCAATTGCCAGTGAAAGAGAGAAAGAAACGAAAAAGAGAAAGAGAAGGAGAGATAGACAGTACAATAAGGGAGATATTGATGTCCTATTTCAAGAACTTTTCCCATATTTTCAATTTCTTGTTTTCATGACAATTAATGATATCATAAATTTCGTTAATTAAAACAATGCACTATGATATTATATATTGTTTAAGGCCCAACCGAAATGAAGTTCAGTGCGAATAGTTGGATAATAGTTTCAATAAATAAATTCCATTCAGCAGAAACATTTATTATCTAAGAATTTGCTAGTGTTCACTCCATCAAAATTATGTACATATATTATTTGTGTTTCTAATCAACGATTAAATATGGATAGGCCACTTAAACCGGTGACATGTCTGATATTTTTGACATATATAACCAATACCCCAAAGACAGTACCGGATTATCCATGTATGTTACGGGCCTTTAGGGGCCGGTGTTTTCAGAGAATTGTAAAATGTTTTTGGTCACTAAAAGATTAAATCCTTGTTCTGTGCTATGCTATTTTGCTAACCAATATTGCCAAAGAAAAAAAAAAGCTCTGTATTTGGATTATCGACCACTTCTTCACACGGTATAACTAAGGATCTAAGTTAGCTTTTTTAAGGCTAATAACTAATTCAAATTGCTAAGCGATGTGGATGCATTTGGGATGTGTTTGCCATCGGTTAGCCAGATTTAAATTTGTTTTTTTTTTCTTTGGTTGTTTTTATTGTTCCTTGCTTCAATAAAAATCCAATGCCATAAATTTCATCATCGAGCCAGTCGGATAGCCGGAAAGAGCAACGTGTGAGTCTGCCACGCCCTGATTTTGTCGCGTTCTCCCTCGCTGGATTTTTAATTGCGCCATAAATCAAATCTAGGAGATAAATGGGCCAACAGTTAAAGGGCTGCTAACCAAATGGGAGCCATAAGCTGATAAGAGAGAGACACCAACTGACTTTTCAGACGGAGAGACAGGAAGGAAGTGCGACAGATGAGAAAGGACGTGTTGGCTGGGGGCTAAGGCTTTAAAATATGTCAAAGTGCTGACCATTTACTGCAGAATCCACTCAGAGCCCCACATCCCACACCCCAAACTCCAGACCATTCGCGACGCCTCCTACCCATCCGATTCTCTTCATTCATTCCTTTAATTTTAACGACAGCGTTCAACGTAATCAAGCCTCTAATTAAGTTGATAAACTTTGCCTCCTGACACGTCAAAAAAGAGAAAGAAACGCAAAGCATAGCACACAAAAAACTAAACCAAAATCCATTAAGTCGTGGTGGAAGCTTTGATAATACCCTATATTGATAAGAAGTATTGACAGTAGGTGACTATTCTTTGAATTAGTTTGAAATGAAAGCTGCACACACTTAGATTCTAAAATTTCACAAAATGCTTTGCTCATCAAGTAGAATAGATATAAAAGACTTCAAGATATCAGTTGCTTTTTGACGACAACATTTAAGGATCGATTTAACACTAGTTAATTTAAGATATTTCTTTCAAAGACTCCATAAGGATCATAGATAAATTCCAAAGGTTCAAAAGGTTATTTATTGGGATTACAGGTTAATTAAAATTTTGGTTCATGTAATTGAATTTAGAGAGCAAATTTTTGTTACTCAGTTTAAAGTTAATGCATGTGTCTAGGTCAGAATAATAATTAATTATCTTAAGTAAGCAATTATATAGTAGACTCTATAAAACTCGTTTATTTATGAAACAATTTGGTATCTCTCAGCTCATTGTCCGTTAACGTTATTTTATTGAATAGAAGTTCAAACTTGTTCAAAGCTATTCATATACTCTCCTTATCCCATTAAGTATAGGGTATGCAAAAAAGAAGAAAAATGGCAAACTAAATTTTTCCGTCAGGCAGACGAAAGTCGTCGGCCATTTCACGCCACAGTGAACACTTTGCCCTCATCCCATTTAACCCCCTCTCTCTCACTCTCTCACCCGCTCTACTCTGCCATTCAGAACTAAAACTTTTTGGAGTTAGTTTTTTTCTATCTCTATATATACTACATATATATATATATATATATATATGTATAATAATATATATGTTTTTGCTGATTTCCGGCAAATGTCGCCTTCGCCTTTCGTCGGTCGCTGCAAAGGGGAGACCAATGAGTCTATAGGTAAGGGGGAGAAGAACAGGAGCATACGGCGGATCCGCCTTCTAATTTAATTAAGTGCGGCGACGCGGCGCCTGTTTGTTTGTTTGTTTTGTGCGCCAAAACACAGAAGCAAAAATAAAAAAAAGTTGGCTAACAAAAATAAAAAACTTGCGAGATGGCAAAGAAAACTTCCTCTACAACAGTTGGCGCGGATTTAATTTGCTGGTTTTATACTTTTTTAATTACTAGACAAACAGAGTTATATATATATATATATATATATATATATATATATGCAGCAACGGAAGGAAGACAGGATTAGAGCTTAGAATCAGTCATTATATTCCTTTTATATTAATTTATTTGCCGTTCTTGGCGATGACTGAGCAAATATTTGACAAAATAACTTTTGTTTGCTTTTGAAAACCATGTACTCGGAAGTTACGATAATGACAGTACAAGGAATTATAATATTTGAATTTTAAATTTTAATAAACCAAAAAATTGTTAGACTGAAGAAGACCATTGTAGCTAATACTCTTAATGAAATTTCAGTAATACATTAATTCTTAATTTTGAGTCTGATATGTATTCGACAATACATTTTTTAACATTTTTTCAAACTAATAATATAGTGGAATTATAAAAGCAAAAATGGTATTATGTTTGGCTAACAGAAAAAATTTCAGCCCGATAGCTTTTAAGATGGCTGAGTAAAAGGCATCCACAGTAAAACGCATACGCACTGGAGAACAGACGGACAGAAAGACAGAGGGACATGGCTATATCGACTCAGCATGTTATGCTGATCAAGAATATACATATTAATGTACATATATACTTAATGGGGTCGAAAACGTCTACTTCTGTTCGTTACAAACAGCTGACTAATTTTATAATACCCTCTGAAAGGGTATAAAAAGATGGAATTCGCAGGCTACAAAAACAGACCTTTCTGAAGAAGTACTATTCAAGATAGAATCCGACAATTGGCCAGAGTGGAGCGCTTTAACGTATAGATGCTGTAGAAAACATGGACCGCGAACTGAGAAAGGCCTCTTAATGTAAACATAAGGAAAAATCTTATTAAACTGAGCATTATATGAAATACATACATCCTAATGTAGAAAAATGTTCAGAAACAATACTTATGTATTAAATGTATTAAAGCAATTACAAATTTTAAAATGTCTTATAGTAAATAATGAAAATTAGCTTCTATGACCTTTTTCGACATGATTCTATGTTGTTTTAAAGAAATACAAAGAAATTTGTGTTCACAAATACCTAAGTTTTAACAATTTCACCTACATATTTAGTTTACAAATCGAGTTCGTTTGGCTTAATGGATGACAATAAAAGTTTAATTTTGCTGAATTTCTAAATCTTTACTTTATTCTAACCAACATTTACTTGTCTTTCTTCAAGTATCTGTAGAAGATGTTCAAGCCAACGAATACTTGTCCATTTCAATGCATAATTATCTGAGGAAATTAGCAATTAGAGATTTGACATGACACACAAACGACCACCCATTCAATTATTGATTAAATTCAATACCTCAGCACAAATCCATTAGATGATAATATTTCCGTATGTCAATTGCAAAGCGCTTAACCCTTGAGGACCATTAGTCCTGCCATTAGATGAGAGTTTTGTATTACAAAGACAAGAGGCGACACAAGAACAATACTGACCTAAGCTTAACCCCCCTCAACGCAGAGATTGGTATAATTTTAAGGGGGTCAGAGAGACAAGAAGCAACGAGGATAAAGAAAAATAAAGTCAAATGCAATTGAAATGCTTCTATTCGGTTCTCTTATATTGAATAATTGAAGTATTGGTATATTTTAGAAGAGCGTCTTCAACAGATACCAGATACTCAACAAGTTTTCCCCCCCATTTGGCAAAGGGAAATCGTGACAAATTGTTGTTGGTTATCAAACCACAAGGAGAAGGAAAAGCTAAAAGAAAAAAACAAAAAAAATGAAACCAGACGAAGAAAAATAAAATGAAAATGAAAATCCCAAAACGAGCCCAGCCCATAAATCCAGCTAGTGAAAATTTGTCAAGCTTTCTGGCCTTGCCAATTGATTTAGACCAAAATCCAATTGGCTAGAAACAAAATAAACCTAAAAAGAGGAAAAAAAACAGAAGATTCCAATAAAAAACGAGAAAACGTACAAAACGAAGCGAAAACTTACGCAAGTCCGTTTACTGGCCGTAAAAGTTTTAGCAGCACTTGCCACAACAAAACAGATTTTCCCGGCCCTAACAAGCAAAATAAACACACAACACACAGCGAACACGAATCAACAACAAAACCAATAACAACAACTCGAGAGCGAACAAAACAAACAACGAAAATGCATCTGCACGTGAGCGCATCTTAAAGATACAAATTTTGTGTTTTTGTTGTCTTTCGGCTTCCTCATTTGATGGCACTTGAAAATTTTAGTTCACTTTTGGTATTTACTTGTCTGTCTCTCTTTCTGTTTAGTTGTCTCTGTCTCTGTCTGTCGGAGAGGTAACTTAAAATACGCGCCAAAAAAAATTAGGTGAGAATACCAAACGAATCTTTGTTTTGTATCTTTCAGTTGCATTCAGAAGTCGTGCGAACTGTCGCACATCATTTTCCATTAACTACATCGCCTCCCCACCCATTAATAATGAGAAAAATGCTTGAAGATTAGCAGGAAAATACCTTGAAAAGATAGAGGAAGAATCGAATAATATATACTCTAACCGGAAAATATGTCAAAACATACATAAATACAAAGCAAAGTAATTAGAAGCTTCTCTGCTGGGAAGACTGGGAAAGAGATGACAAAAATAACACAATAAAAGATGGAATAGGAATATATTATAAAGTATATGATCTTGAGGAACCAGAGAAATATTACTAAATTATTTGAGAATAAAAGAGGTACTATCCTATACTAATTGGTTAAAGAATTTCACTAAAAACCTTTTTTTTTTTTAAATTAAAGGAGCCATAAATGTCTGGAAATTTTTATAAATCATAGAAATTTGTTGTTTGAAATCAGTCATAGTAAAAATTAAAGATCATTTCCATATCTCATAAATAGAAAAGAATACAATCCCTTGTCAACAGAAGAACCTTACTGAAAAAGCCATGAAGATAACAAAACTAGAAAATTTGCTATAGAGATTCCTCCTATTATACAGCAAATGCGTTATATTTCGATTTGTAAATAATCGAATAAATAAATAAAGAATAATAGACGACCGAATTTTAATAACAATTTTGTCGCATCGGAAACCTTTTGAAGTCAAAGAGTCGAAATCTAAATTTCCAAAAATTTAAAGCTCTTGAAGAGCCGAATAATTGGTTTTCCAATCATAAGTAGAGTCGTATTACATATTCCAATCGAAATCCATCCAAGTTACTCAACAAATTATGTTTATTTATGTATTTATTATTATCTTCGTTTCAAATGAAAGAGTTTTTAATTTCAAATTTAATTATTTGCTTATTACTCAAGTTCAAAAAAGTGAACAACTTTTCATGTATTTTGAGTATTTCGTTGGGATATAGAGATAGAAAATTAAAATTTAATATTTTATTTTGTTAAAATTTAACTAAATTATTCTCTTATTAATTACTAAAATTATCTCGTCTATCTATAAGTTCAAAATCTGTAGTTGGCTTTAATCTAAATAAATAAAATAAAATAAAATAAAGCACCAAATGAAATGAACTCTAGAGAATTTAAAAATAACTTTAAAAGCATTGGACTTGATGGGCTAAAAAAGTCCTTCTAATAATAACAAAGTTAAAGTATAAAAACTAAGGCAATCTCAAGTTATCTTTGTATAAATTTTCTTACCATCCATATCGATGACATCAAAATTGCTGGCTACAATTTCGGCAAGGTTTAATTATATTAATGGAAGTTTCAATAAGGTTAATAATAACCTCAAGTGTTACCAACTTCATCAGAAATTCATGGTACTACTCTTATAACTTCAAGTAAATATTTCTCATGGCACACATAATAAAAAAAATAACAAATACCCACACACACACACAGTCGAAGAAAGGAGAAAAAAGCAGCTAATAAATCAAGCAAATATTTGGGTCACGCTTCCGTAATTTTGTCGAAGACTGATAAGAGGGTGGGGAATGGGAGAAAAGGGGGGCGGGGACAGTAGATGGAGTGCAAGTGAAAGAGGTGCAAATGGACATCATGGACAAGTGGTTACTTAGCGAAGAAAAATATTTGCTTGGAAAATTGCCTGTAAATATTTCTTGTATATGGAGAGGGCAAAATGACAACGAGTCATCGATGAGTCGTATATGGCCAGACGGTGATGATTTATGCACACACACATAGACACACACACACATGCACAGAATCTTGACCTCGAACCGTATAAAAATATATTTCTACGTAGCGTATATCAATAATAGAAATCAACTTAATCAATTCCAAAACAAAACAACAATAAAAATATAAAAAAAACTCAACAAAACCTGTGAGAACTTTAACAATTTTTCCCCAAATATTTGGTTGGGGAAAAAGGGAAAGCTTTAAGTCGCTAAATGTCAACTTGTGTGTGGTTGGCTGGAAAAGTGCACTTCCTGTCGGCCATTTGTCGAAATGAGCTGCCAAGGATTGCGGCGGCGGGCACAAGGCAAGGCACAGGACAAACAACTGTAAAATGCATTTGGACATGTCCACGGGGACTAGATAGACAGACGGTGGGCGGTGAATGTGGGTCGAGGATGAGGCGTATGGGGTCGCTTCTGCCATAAAAGTAAATGGAACATTCTACGAGTCCAATTCATGTGTGTCGCTGTGGGTGTAGATGTCTGCACGTGTGTGTGTCAGCTGCTAACTTTAAAAGCTAAAAATGTTTATAGAAAACTCGTTACACAAATCGAATAGAAAATTTCTCTCTCTCTTTTCCCCTTTCTCTCTTTTTTCACCCACATCAACACCCTTTGACCCAAGGGCGAGCAGCGAGCAAAAGAAAAGTCACTAATTTCCAGTCGTAAAAAACTTCAATTGCATTTTTCAAGTGCAAATGCAATTTCTTTTGAGGCCGACGGAGACCGACAAAAATCAAAGGAAATAAAAGTTTAAAGGCAAAAAAAGGGTTCAACAATAAATGTGTTTAGAAATTTTAAAATACATTCCATGTACATAAGTTCCGTTTGAAAAATTAAAAGCATACAACCAAAGATTTTTGCAAATTTTGCTTCGACAATTTAGCAAAGTTTGTATGGAATATTACAGATATTTAACAATTGTGCCAAAAAATTAGCACATGGACAAGAGACGAAAGATAATCTGAACTATTACTTGCCCCAAATGGTTGAATAAAATTGACCAGCAATTCAAATGGGGGCTATAATAATGTCAGAGAACTCTATGTGGCCCACACAAGCATAAGCTGGATATTAGGAATACGAGCCCCAACCACTATTAAATCGTACGTCAAGCTTTTTTACCTTTTTATGCAATGTTTAACAGACGATATTTTCAATACCATACAAGATAACACATGCAAACTTTTTTTTTCTGAAAGATCATTTCATTCTCTATTATGTAACAACAAATGTTTGTTGTACCTTAATAACAACAACGACAACAATAATTTCTTTAAATGCTCTGCTGAACTGATAAAAACATGTTGACCAGTATTAATTCATACTGCGCATTAGCTTAGCTTAGAATTAAAAGAAGATCAAAATAAAAACAAACAGTGTAATATAATCACTACCGAGACATAATCTGGAAACAGTTATACCTTGCCGAATGTGGAAAATATGTTACAGCTCCAAATTACTCAAAGTTTAGCAATGGCAGGACAAATAATTGTGTAATATCTATGAGAAAGTTTCCGAGTTGTAATTGATTTAAATTGGGCGATTTATGTGACTTATTAAATCGTTTCCTGGCGTATTGTTTCTACTTATGTACCTGTGCATTAACTATTTCAGTTATTTCAATGACAATTTTCTCCAGTTTCAATAAAATTTTGTCATGCTTAAAGTATTTTGAATGCAGAAAACCAGATCTGCAATCAGCTTTCTGTCAACTGTCAAATGAGTGACCAGTCCAGAGTTGTTGGAGTAGTTGAACATTTCAATCAATTTGGTGTTGTGTGTGTACCTGGGCTAAACGAGCACATCTAACGATGTTGTCTTCATTGCTAATCACTTCATAGAGTGACGACTGAGGCCATACTAAACTAGAGACACTAAGATAGCAGCTGCTTGTCAGTTGCCGGCTGCTGCTGCTGTTCCATTTGCCAAATTATTCACTTTGCTAGTGATTTTGATTTATGCAACTGCAACTGCTCCACTTCTGCTCTAATAACTGGTATGCAATCGTATGTAGACCCATAAATCTTGAGGTTGTCATCGGCCAGATCGTGGCGGGTGGTGGCTTGACATCAAACTGAGAAGAAACGTGCCAGATATCTAATCATATGAATCATCATTCGGTCAGGTTGAAACCGGGCTGAGAACTCTTTAAACGTTTCTGGAGAGAAAATCTTAAGGAAAATGCATATCTCTATTGGCTTCAGAAAACTTTTCTCTAACTTCCATAAATACTCTCTTGCCAAGTGGGTATTTACATTTATATCAGAAATAAATAAAAAAATAATGTGTTTATACTTAGGTTAAATTTTACACGGAGAAAAATGGCAAAAACTGGATTTTCATGTCCGAGAAAAGATCATAAACTGGCTCAAGCACGTCAAAGGGTAAGTTTGTAGGTCATAAAAAAGGGCATATAAGTGATAGATGGAGTCCTTTGGCCTACGAGCTTATCCAATTGGAGAACGTGGCCTTATGCTCATAATTACTTATGTAAGCCGTTAAGAAAACTCAAAAAACGCGAAGCTTGGCAAAGGAGTTGTTTTATATTAATTTCTTGGGTCAGAGAGTGTTAATTCTCACTAGAAGATTGAACGACTTATTAACCTGCAAAGGAATTTTAGCTGGCTTAGAGCTGTTTTTTCCAAATGTTCATAAAACTACTCTAGAACTAAGTATTTGTAAAAAGTAGAACCTGCATATATTTATGTTAAAAACTGACTGAAATCTTTCGATTTAAAGAAAAAAAAAAACAAACATCATACTTTGTTTTAACAATATTTTTATCTATGTAAGGATATTGGTTGGTTGCCATAAGATTGTCGTCTAAGAATCGAAAAGGGTATAGAAGCTACAATACATTCGAAGTCGATGCTCTTGGAATTGTAACTTGCCTAAGGTTTTTGTTCTACATGCAAATTTGATGCAAAAATATGTGGAAATTTTCTTATTTTTTTTTCGATGTTTCGTAAAACGAAACTAGCCACGCTAGTGCAATGTGAAATGCACTTTGACTACTCTGTTACTCCACTCTCTCTCTCTCTCTCTCTCTCTCTGACTCACTCTCTCCTACTCTCTGGATGGACTATTTGCAGTTACTGGTAGAAGCTACTACTGCTGGGCTGCAAAAATTTATGGCGTTTGCATGTCTGAATTTATCTGCTTGTTTCACATGCAAATGTTGCCGAGCAGCAGCGAACGGCAGAGGAGCAGAGTTTCCATCTCGTAATGGTGATAAAAATAGAAACATTTTACAAGCAAAACATGCCAACTGCTGGATTCAACCAATACATACAAAAAGATGTGCATATATACAGATAGGTAAAGGTACATATGTATGTATGTACATTTATGTACATATGTATATTATATGCATTCATAGTACAACAAGTATTTGCCATGACTCTTGCGTTACTTTTAACTGATTTCTGTTTTATATGCTTTTTGTTTTATTTTTTTGTTTCTTCTGTTAACGGAACCATGTCACTGCCTGGCCTCAAAAGGATCAAAGGAGTGCACAAAGTGTATGTATGTGTGTTCATATGCACAGTGGGTTGAGCGCACGAGTAATGTGAATCCATTGGGGATAAGGAGAGATAATGTACTTTATTATGAATATGTATATGGAAACTTTCCTAGTACTTCAGTTGAAAATATTTCGCATTGTTATGAATATTCAAATTCATTTTCAGTTCTATTGTTTATTAAACCTGTTTAATTTCTGACATCTAATTGACTATGGTTAATTTGTATAATTTGATTAAAAGTCTTTTTCTAAACTAAGCCAAATATTAATATTGCTTTAATTAACCAATATTCTCTTCAGATGTTTCGTGCAAAGATGCCTTAGACTCTCCAAGGGTGAATGGTACTGGTGATCATGGAGGATAGTGTAAAAGGTTTTGTAGTTTCGAAAATTTAACCATCCATTTCACCTTCCAAAAGAGACGTTTCTTCACCATGCAGTTCAATTGACTTTAATATCGATATTTTCCGAATGCAAAACTGAAAATTCGAAATTGAAAAGACATTCCGCTTACAATTTTTATGCGTTCTCTTGTATGCTTCTTTTCCAATATCCAGAATTTGTTTTGCTAAAAGAACTGATCCACAACTGATCTTCTATTGTTAGATATTACTATTCCGTTGGTTAAGAAAATTGTTTCATGTGTGTTATCTTCTATAAATTCCTTACTTTTTTATCTAAAAATGAGATTAATTTTATTTTATTTAAATAGTGTATATATTGCAGTTTATCATTCGCAGAAAAGTCTTGTGAAAGTCTTAATATATGGATTTCAGAAGTGTTTCTTTTCCAACATTCTGGTCAAGACCTATTATCCCTATACATATTTTGGCTTTAATAAAAATAAAATATTTATTAGACAAAATTTATTTTATTTTCTCATGTTTCGTTTTGCAACATTCCATTTCCAATTATTTGAATGCCATGGATTGTTGCTGGTTTTGCGGCTTTGTCGGTGGCGGTGGCGGTGTGGCACAGCTCGCCATGTGGCACGTTGCTCTTTCATCATACGTGTTCATTCATAAAAATTTTATATTTATTTGCATGCGCAAAACACAGACAAAAAGCCCAAAACGAACCGAACCGAACTCATGGCCTCAGTTGCCAACCAGTACGTAACTACCTACCTACCTACCTTTCCTCTGCCTCAGCCATTCGAGGTGCTCTCCCTCTTCTGTTCGCCCACTGAGTGTTTTGACCTTGAGCTATGGATGGAGCAGATGGATGAGTCGACCGAGAGGCAGCTTAAGTTGTTTTTTTCCACTTCCTCTTTTGCTTTTTGCCAACTGTTTTAATATTCCTTTAAGATTACGGATACGATTGCGACTCCCTCCTTGAGAGTTCTCTCTGTGAATTGTTGGCCCATTTGAGCGATTCCTTAGTACACATTGTATATACCTCCTGTTAGTTCCTTCCTTTTTTTTTTTGTCGTTGTTGTTGCTTTTGGGTCGTCCATAGCCAACGGTTATTTGCTGCCACCTACGTGACTCTTCCCCTTTGGCTATCTCTGACTAGGTCGTTGTGTGTGGCAACAAGTGGAGACATAGGCTCCAAATCCGTATCCGAATCAGAATCCATTGGAGTAAAAGTGGAGCAAACCTAAAAAAAAAAATAAACTAAGTTGTGTAGTTTGAGGCGAGGCTCAATATGTAACATTCACTTAAAGGCAACCTTCGCCTCCTCTCCATGTCTTTTACAACTTTAGTCAAAGTTCTTCTTAGGCTTCAAAGTTTTTTTTTTGTTCGTTTTGCATTTGACAAAATCCAAATCCGACAAGTCGGTGGGCGAACAATTTGTGTAAGTTTTCAATTGGAGAGGCCGCTGCTCAAGTCAATTGGGGATTATTATGGATTATGGTGGACTTGTTGCTGCCAGCATTTTAAGTTTCCATAAAGATTTTGAACAACTTTAACACTAAAAGAATAATATATTTGCAGTAAGCACACTTAAATACACTCTGGACAACTTTACTTGACTGGAAAACTATTTAGTTTTCGACAAAAATTTGACATTTATCACTCAAGAAATGGAAACAAACTTAAATAAGAACATAAGTTTCTTTACAAAAATACAAGTGTCAATTTTAAAAATATATTGAATATCTATATTAAACATCTAACTCTTTTGAATGTTAAGCTGTTCTTGACAATATTTATTGATCTTATTTAGCTATTCTGTCTTTGATTTAATAATAGTCGTAGGCGATTTAAGAAGGGGGAAAATGAGGGAACTTGCTCCCAATGGGGCAAGGCAGTCCAGGAATTCGTTTTGTAGGCATTTAAAAATTGGTTAATGAAGACTTTTCCAACCTCTTACATACCTCAAAGTTCTCCCATTTTAACTTGATCCGCCTAGAGTGCTAATAAAACAGACAGCTAACAATAAATAGTTTTAAGCGTAAAACAGTCAGGACAAATACAATATTAAGCTAAAAAGCTAGAAAAATGTTGAAATATCAAACAAAGATAGGAATATTTCCTTTAGGAAAGATTAACTAATATATTTACATCTAGCCTTCTAGATAACTCCAACCGTGCCAAAAGCTTTTAAAACCATATTCTACAATCAAAGCGTAATTCTTCTTTAATCTAACCGAACCCCAGAAAATCTAAAAGAAATTATACAATATCTTAGTTCTAAAATCGAGATGGGTTACTTCCCTGCACGAATTTTGTATCTAAAGTTAAGGCTAATTGAACAATTTTTTTTGTAAAAAATTGTTAAGGGTTTATTTTACCTGACATTTGATGTCATTCAAATTGAATATACTTAAGTAAAAATAATTTTTAAGAAACAAGATTTTATCAGTTTCCAAATGCAGCAATTCAAAGTCATTTAGCAAATAGTTGAATATGCTTGTAGTATCAGTTTTGAATTGTAAAACTCTTTTTCTTTCCACCTGACTTTCCACTTCTAAATCATTTTTATGTTGCAATCTTCGCAATTTGAATAAGTAGAACTACATAATTAACCGTTTTCAGTCAACTTTATCTCGGATTCCTGACATTAATATCCCTTAGTTACCCGGCCATATATCTCTGGTCTAATCCATCTTCTTCTCAACTGTTTCACACCTCGCGTTTTAGTTTTTTTCTTGCTTTTTGGTCTTGGATTCTTTTTTCATGCTTCACCTTTTGTCCTACATGCACTTAAAGTTGGTTTGTCTGCATTACTGCGCTACCACCTACCTGGCACACTTTGTAGTCACTTTTTATGACAAATATAACCCCAAAAAGGAATGTTACTTGGACTGGGCTGGTCTGGGCCAGCCGACCACGCCCACACCCATATGCCACCAAAAGGACTCTGTTGGCCTGAGACAAATGCCTTTGGCCAGGCAAAAAGGGAACCCAAGCTGGCTGTCTCGTTAAAATCAGCCGAGAGACCGACTGCCTGACTATGGGTAACAGGGTGCGGGGGATAGGCAAAGAGAATAGATATATATGACTGGCTTTCCATTATATACAGTGGGGCGCTATCTGTCGGCTCACAATATCCTTGTTTCATTTTTATTTTCTTGTTTTATTTTTTATTTTCTTGCTTCTCTATTTTTTTTCTTGTCTTGTTAACAACACCAGGAGGCAGACACTTCTGTAGCAAGCAGCAGCTTCCGCTATCCCTTTCCATTCTATTGCATGGCTTTGCCATTCTAAAGTTTTACGCGTGTCCTCGTTGCCGTCGTTGTCGTCATCGTCTTTGGTTGTCGTTGTCGTTGTGGCAGGAGAAGAAGATTTCGAAGCCGCCAACACCGCCGAGGCCGCCGCTTTGTGTCTAGTAAAATGGTTTTTAAAGATGAATGTTTAACGGCTTCTGCTGATGGCTGCGGATGAACTCAAAATGCTGCTACAACTACAATACAATGTATGGCCATTGATGATGGAGGAATCTACACACAGAGCAAGAGGTGTACTTTTTTTCCCATCTTCTCTATTCTCGTCTTCGTTTGCGGAAGTGCTGGGCAGGCAGATAAACAGATTCCAAGTGGCGGAGACTTGACAGAGTGGGGGTCAGAGAGTGACAGCACTGGAGGTCAAGAAGACATGGGAAAGTTCACAAAGGAAGGAGAGACTTCAAAATCAGAATTGATACATCTATGGTAAGAACAAGAGTTCCTTTATTTAAGCTAAAGAGTGCTTACAGGTTTAAAGCTCTGTCATGTTTCCCTTAAAAATCTATCCATAAGAAACACCCGAAAATGAAAATTTTTTTTCAAATGTTTGTTATTTTTGTCTTTAAAACATGCAGCTACACTTTTTTAAGCAAATTTTTGTTTTTCCTTTATGAATAAAAATTACCAAAGCCATGCCAAAATCTTCAAATAAAAGAGTTTTATAAATTGTCCAGTTGAGTCTTTGAAATATGTAGCCACACTTATTTGGCTATATAATTTTTCCGACTGCTGATATCATTATTAATAGCTAAGATTGAAGCGTAAACTTCTGTTGTTGTTTTTTTGGTTGACTGGCATGCTACTATGGTATAAGTTTACTATATTTTAGTTCACTTTATAACAGTTTTTCTATAGTTTACTTTGCTCCTTCGTTTTTTTTTCTGTGTTCTTGTTTGTTGTGCCACTCCCACCCCAAGGCATTCCTTCGTGGCATGGAGACAGACACACTTAGTAAAGAGATATCAGCTTGGTGGAAAATTGTTAAGACACGCCCCAAAACACACACACAATACACTTGGAGTTACAGCTTCATTTTTCGAGATTGTCAAGATGAAAAACCAAGCAAAGCCAACAGAAAAACAAAACGAATAGAAAATCGCCCTCAATTCCACCCACATTGCCTCCCTCTGCCGCAAAGTGTTCCATCTACCGCTGCTCTTGACTTTGCCATTTCGTTATTTTAGCTCTGCACTTTATTGGCAAAATAAGCTACATCGCTCTTTCCTACCCATTATATATCTTGTCTTCTTGGCCTTTTTCTGATTGATTCACCTCCATTTACAGAAATTATAGAGTCAATTATAAATGCTAATTGCAAAGAGATCAAACTTATTAGATTTTCCTTTATAATTATGTATGCTGCAAAACTTGAAAATTAAAGTTTTGCCAAGATTTCAACGTTTATACATAAATTAAGACAAGCAATTTAAACAATTAACAATTTTTAATGGATAATTAGAAAATAAAGTAACTTTAAACAAACTCATGGTTGAAGTTCGAAAAAGTTTTAACTGTTCCCTCCCCCTCAAAAAATAAAAAACGAAATTTTGCAAAAGTTTCGATTCTTCTTGTTTTTTTTGCATGGTTTTAGCCAAGAGCTGGTTTTTAGTCAACTTAATTAGTAAGTTGATGATTTTTTAACGCTTAATCGAGCAGAGTTAATGATTTCATTAAAATTTGTGTTCATGGGGGAGTTTTGTGGCAGTCTGTAAATTGCATCATGATTATTAAATTGCCTCTTGCCAGAGCTAGAGAGAGAGTGAGAGAGGGGAAAGGTAGCAATTTTTGAGTAGTTTTCGGTAAACTAAACTTGTTGAGAAGTTGAGAATTTTGCAAATTGCTTGGCTTATGGATAATTTTAACTTGAAGGAAGCAAGCAAAAGGAATTAGAAAAATATTTATGCATTAACTAGGTTAAAATTAGTAAAATTCCAAGCTCTGCAAGTATTTATGAGTTTTGAAAGTCAAATTATCCTGCTTGTTTAACCAATTTACTAGACGCAGAGAACAGCCGAGACATGTCACTTAAAATGCGCTTCCTTGTAAGAGATTCCATTACAAAGCCTATAATATATACATATGTATGTACATACAATCAATTAATAATCTTTACTTTATTTACTTGAAAGTGTTGAAATTTGAGCAAAGCAGTTTTCAAAAATAAATGACATCGATGAATCCTGTAAATTAAATACAAGTTTACATTGACGTTGCATTGACTTTCCTTAAGCTTTCAGGTGAATGATATTATGTTAACGTGTAGGATAAGGTTATCAATATCTGGTAAGTGGTGTGGATGTTATGGGCTATACAAGAATGAATTAAAAAGACTAGATTTTATATTTTTTGTCAAAAAAAAGCATTCTTTAAAGTCTACTTTTCTCCTATATTGACATGTTTCGGATAAAAATTAAAATGACACATTTGGTATAAAAAAACAAATGTTAACTCTTACATCAAGATGGGTAAAGGACACCCTTTTCTGACTATCAGACTCTTCATTTAAGTCTGAATCTTTATTCTATTCATTAGATTGTATTCACGATTAGGAAATCAAGGCCAACCTGGTGCAGGTTTTCTGAATAAATACTAATTAGATTTTGCCAATATCAATCAACAATCAATCACACAATTGTTAGTTCAATAAGCAATGATTAACAGCATGAAAACTAACCAGGTAAGTAAATAGTTTAAATTTTATTTATAACTTACGAAACAGATTGATTGCTTAATGGACTAAATGTCTGAATTTGACGGCTACTCTCTTGAAAGTGTTTCAATATAGTTTGTATTAAAATTCAGGTAATTTAGCAATAAAAAGTATGTGAACAATTGAATTAATTATTCGCTTGAGCTTAACATTAGCATTTTCTTTTGAAATAAGTTTTTGGAAAGGAGTTCCATAACTCTTTGACTACAAATCAAATCAGGATTCGACTTGGTTTTGTATTCAAAACAAAATCCAATTGATTGTTGCCATTGTTGTTATTGTTTATCAAATAAAAACTTAAAAAATTAAATGATATACACTTTTTTCCGCAATTAAACCTTAAGCGATTCAGTAAGCCATAATAGAGCAATCTGTTTAGAGAAACGTGTTTCTAATGCTATATAGAATGTTAACTGATGTATGTATGGCATGTAACCTATATTTTTAAGTAGATGGATTATAATTTCTTTTTATTTTCTTTCCATTTCTTTTTCTTTCACTATAAAATAGTTTAGCCTCATTAAGACTGAATGCAACTGTTGTCGTCTCACCAATTGAGCGTTAAATTCCACACATAATATAATTTTTATGATTCCAACATATATAGCTTTATAGCTTACTACCTTAACGGCCCCCCTCCTGCCAGTGGAACAGAGCTCTACCCTCCCTTTCACTATCTTTAACATCATGATATGTCGATTTTCTGTGTCTATGTGTTTTTTGTTTTGTTCCGTGTATTTTTTTTTTTTTTTTTTTTTGACTATCTCCATTTGAGCTGTGTTTGAGTTTGGGCTTAGCAACAATCAAACAACATTTAACACATTCAAAAGAAAGTATTTGAGGTAAACAGGGAGGGCGAATCCAAGGGGAATTGTATATATGTATACTAAGATATACATATATACATATGTAGAAGATTTAAGTTAAGGTTAAGGTTTCGTTTAGTAAGAAAAATGTGATCGCTTTTGACAAATCCTATTTGCACGCTTCAAACGAAAATCAATTTGACGGGATCGTAAAAGTGAACAAGAAAATGTTCGTTTTTTCCGTTTTCATTATGCCGCATCTTCATTTTGTGGCATGTTGCATGTGTAGGCCTGTGTGCAACCCTTTTATCATAGATCATGCTTAAGGAATAGAAGCTGACTACATTTTTTATGATCATGCTAAGAGACACACACACACACACATAAACACACAGGAAATCTTACGGGTGACTCATTCTGATATGAAACCCTTTTTAATGGTTATTAGTAGGAAAATTTGTTTGCCATACAAGACAACTGCCTAACATTGGTTTCCCTCTGCCACATTCCATGGAAATCACACACTTTAAACAATTTTACAATTTGTCTTGTGGTTGGTTAAAGCAAGTTTCTCTTTCTGTTCTTGAGTAACTTTTAATTGCTTGAGGTAGGGAGAGATGAAGTTCGTTTTCTGTTTTTTTTTTTTGTATGAAATACGCAGCCTCATTATTATTATGTAATGGATGATGACTCTGCCCACATAAACACACACACCGACACCAGCACCAACAACAACAACAACCAACGCAAGTCACCGGCAGAACTCTCGAACTCTCATTGACACAGCCAACGGAGAAGCATGCCCCAGCCATGTGGAAAGAATAGGAAAACTGTTGGCGTTTGCCAAGATAATCAACATCATTATGAAGTATGTGCTGATGATAATTATGATGATGATTTTCCTTCTTAAAGGTTGGTTAAGTAAGAACAATTGCAAATTGTGTGGGGGTATTTCAAGAGTTCTATTATAACTTTTCAAACACCCAAAGTAATAATTGAAATTCTCATTCAATTTTAGTTATGTTTTTCAACACAATTTGGTGAAATATTTCAATCACTTTGAGCAGCCTACAAAACCTTTTGGAGTTAGAATAGTTGGTTTTGTGGGTTTATGTTTTGAAAATGTATGTAATAACTTTTAATGTTCCAATGGGTTCTCAGGCCATTTTGTTTCAAAAATTAAAGAACCTGTCAATTGGTATTGATAAATGTTTTGAACATAAGAAAAATTTATTAGAACATAAAAAAATCAATTAAAAGTAAATACATTCATATGTACATAGATACTCTATAAAGCTAAACTATATTTATTCAAAAAAACTATTACCATATGCATAAGTAACAATTACAAATAAACTAAATAAAAATTATATTTTATCATTAAAATATATTACCAACATAATGTATAAACTTCAATGTACTTCAAAATACTACTTTATAGTATTTTCAATGCTTTAAAATACAACAAACTTTATTTGAATTCGCAGATTTATGGCATGATTTTAGTTATTGATTATGTCCACATTTTACAAGACAAAATCAAGTTTTTAACATTTGAATGCCCTTACATGCCGATTATCTATATTTTTGTTGTAAACAGAATCTAACAAGACTCGTATTGTCTTATCAATGAATTGTTGCTAGCAACATTTGGGGTAAATGTTGCCAGCTGCTGTCGTGTGGATTGCAACATTTGTGTTGCTAGTGTAAAAAGCTAGATGCAAATGTTGCAGAACTGGCTTACTTCTCTCAACATTGCGCATCAGTTTTCTGGCCATCAGATTTTCAGATTCAGTCTTTATCTGTAATTCGTCGTGTTTTGTCTCGTGTCTCAGTCTAGACGGATAAATTGGCATTGTGAACAAAATATATAGCAAGTGTTTTTTAATTACTTATAAACAAAAAAAAAAAAAAAACACAAATTGTGCATCTTCGTTCTCAAGTGTGTATGTAAAAAAAAACACAATATTATGTGTGTGTGTGTGTGTGTGCGTGTTTGACTGTGTCTAAAAATGAAAACACAAAAGCAAAAATTCCTTAAATGAAAAGCTAACTAAAAATTAAACTGATATTTTTCAGCAATTCCCAAATATATAATTTTACCAGTGAAAATTGTTTTCAAAAGACAAATAACTACTAGTACTAATAAAAAAAATTAAAAAAAAAAAAATGATATATCAATTTATAAGTAAAGTGAGATTTATGTAAAGAATGTTGAGAATGAATATTGTGAAATAGAATTCTAGAATATTGAAAATCTCAACTTTGTTTCTTCTATAAAAAACTGTTAGTAATGGTTAAAAATTATTTATTGGAATGAAATGAATATTAACTAAGTTTGTTTAAATTATGTGTTTAAAAGATTTTCTTTGACTTTTTATTGTTCAAATATAACAAATTATTTATGGAAATTTTAACAAAAGATTGAAGACATTTTGATTAAAACTTTAATTGCGTTTATTCAGTTGGTCCTAGAACTTTTGCAGCAAATGAGTCATTAGTATAAATTTGTCATTCTAAAGTAAATTGAATATTATTGAAAATGCATTTCTTTTAATTTGTTAACCCCAATATACCAAAGGCAAAAAAAAAAGTGAATTTGAATTTCAATATTGAAAATGCTTTCGTTTAAATTTATTTAGTGATTATAGCTTCTGAATTTTCATATAATTTTCTTTATTGAAGCAAAATTTTAATATTAAAAGTGTTCTTTTGGTTTTATTAAACATATTTTTTTAATCGTACAAAAAAAGGGCAAATTAATTTGAAATCAATGCACATTTAAGTTAACATAAAGAACAAAAAAGTGAAAAAAAAAAATGTAAACAATTTCAAGTGCTTTTATTTCATGGATTATGAAATACAATTTTAAGAAATTAATTGCAAAAGTAATTTTCAGTCAGCATATTAATAATTGTGTGGTTTTTCTTTTTTTGTTAATTCCATTTCATTCACAAGTGTCATCAAGTGTCAAAAGCGATTGATATATGAGGAATATATACATGGATGTGTGTGAATATTAATTGAAACAAAAGAAAAATGTTGTAAACAAGAAAACAAAGAAAAGCTGAAAGTGAAATACAACAAAAGAAAAAATAAATAAACAAAGGCAAAAAAAAAGTGAGAGAAAAAACAATATCAAAACTACAATCCATAACTAAGTCGATATCAATAAACAAGAGAAAAAACCAAGCCAAATGGCCAAGCCTCCATTAAGGGGCGGCATGGGGCAGCTGCTGCTAATAATTATGTTCTTCCATCTGGGATCAACAATGACCACAACAGCTCCGGCTACAGCAGCAACATCGTCGCCATCTCTGATGAATCGTAATCAGCACCGTTTGCAGCAATTGCAAGCAGCTCAATTGGAGGCAGATGGGCATAATAATCATCATCATCAGTCGCAGCCTCATCATCATCTGAGACATGAGCAACACTTGCGTGCCGAGCTGGAAGAGGCAACTGGTAGGCTAGGCAATCGACAGCCGCCAACGAAGCCAGCAATGGAGAATTGGCCACAACTTCAAGGTCAACAGCAGCATCATTTGCGTCATCATAATCGTCATCACCTGAACTGGCAGCAAAGGGTATTGCCCTCTCTGCATCTAGGGAGAACCACAGAGGGACCCCTCGTGGTATCGTCCACCACTCATCCGTTGCTGAATCATAGTAGATATTTCGATCGAGAGGGTATCTATCCATCTTGGGCTGAGCCGCGATCTACTCGAGCCCCTAATTGGCGACAGGAGTTGGACTCAAGCGATGACGACGATGACGATGATGATAGTGATTCATCGGAGGATTACGATGAAGATGAAGACGATGCAGAATTAATCAATATGCCACGCTATTCCCTCTTCAATCAAAAGCTTCTAAGTCAAGATCAACCAGCCAAGACCATTCATGATGATGACGATGATGACTACGATGCCTATGATCAAATAGATGAGGTGACTCCGACTCTAAACCACAATAAGCATCCCAGTGTGGCTAATCTTCAGGATAAAACGTCCTCGAAGCGTTACATCTTCGATTGGCTCTTTAAGAGAGCTAAACCAAAGGAAAAGGAAAGGGAGAAGCAAAAGGAGTTAGAAAAGGAGAAGGAGAAACAAAAACAATTGGAGAAGGAGAAAGAAAAGGAAAAAAATAAGCCAATGACCACTGAGAAACCCCATTTGGAGCTCATCGATGCCAATTTAGAAAAGGATGACAGTTTGCTGGATGCCTCCGAAATTGAAGATTCCGATTCAGTGGAAAGTTTCTCATCAGAGAAATGGAATAAAATAGAGCATGATCATCATTTGAAACAACAGAAACATCAAAAGGAACTCCAAGCCCTCAGAGATAGCAGCAGGAATACCCCATTAATAAGATCCCGTTTGAGTGATGATGATAATAATGAGGTAAGTTGTTTTGGCATTGCTCCCACATACATACATATGTGTATAGACCCAATTTTTTTGGGGGGGTTCTAGATGATTACAAATGATGTCATTAGCTATTGTTATAGTACCCATTGATGATGACATTGCTCTCCATAGCAGCAGCAGCAGCACCAGATACTGATAAGCCAAGCTGAGTCTGTCCGTGCATCCGACTGACCGACCGACCGACCGACCCATTCGAGGCTTCATTCAATGTGAAATCATATGTTTGCCTCTATCTATATATGTATGTAGGTATTTCTATTTGCGTGTGCGTGTGTGTGTGTGTGTGCTCGTGTGTTTGTGAGCCCACAAAATGACCAACCATGACCACACACATATTTTAGGTTTTCATGATGGTTAGTCAGCCAAATAACCATTGAATAAATGCCAATTTACATGGAAAGAAATTTCAACTACACAATTTAAAAAATGAAAAATATTTATTGAGTAGAATTGAAGTTAGCTTACAATTGAAATAAAATTCGATTCAATTTGTTGAGATAGGCAATTATTGATAATACATTTAAAGTGTTATTTATATCAACTCAATGTTTCTCAAGCTTTCATTTTTGACTGTTTATCAAGTATATTCAGAATTGGAAGAACACTGAGTAAGCTTCAGTAAAGGGCTAATTTTATAATGAACTCATTGTTTTGGGGCCAGCTCATGTGAATAGATAACTTTCTATTCTATGTGCTAATAATATTAAACATTGAATTATTCTATGAATTCTAAATTTCTTCGAGTGTAGATATAGTACATACATATAGCATATGCTAACTGACATAACTAACTTGCTGGCCGTCTCACTGACAGACTGACTGGCTGACTGGGCAAACCAACTAATACAGTTTGCATTTTGGCTTACAACAAAAGCAACACTAACAACGTCCATTACAACGACTTCTCCTCTCTCTTTCCCCCTCTTTCGATGGGTTTTCTGTTCTCTTGTCAAATATTTACACAATGTATGCGCTGATTTCTGTGCCCACGTCTGTAACCCCGGCCCCCGGCTGCCCCATGGCCCTCTGGTGTTGGCCAGTGCGGCTGGGGGGCTAACTAATTGAAACCAACTATGGCAAACAACAAATTGTTGCATTTGATTTGCTTTTGCCTTTTATTTCTTGCCATTCATTTGTTGTCAGCTTTTTAATTGCATTTCATTTTCGTTTAACATGCGTTTGCCCAATTTTGACCAAAAAGCAAAGTTCTCAATGTTTTTCCTTTCATTTTGACCACCTCGAAGCGAATTTGGCAAAAAAGGGAAAATTTAATTAGCCCTCAGAGCAAAAGCAAATACAATGCTCTCGACAAAGAGAATTGGTGAGTTGAATGAGGGGCGTAAGGTGGGGGGAGGGGCAGAAGCAACAGGAGAAGTTAACTAAAATTGAATGTTAAGGGAATTGTGAGAGGGAAAACGAAGGCTTTACTGAATTTTTATTAGCCTTTTATATATGCACTTCAGTTGACTTGTAACTTCAGTTTGGAGCATCTCAACAGCATCTCAATGTAGAATTGGACTATAAATGGAAATTACTGTGATTTCAGTTTTATTTTGCATACTTATTGCAAATGACGACGACAATTTAAATGTCATAAATGTTAATTAAATACAAAGTTTAGTACAAAAATTTAAATAACGTTTTGCTTGATGTGGCGATATGCCAATAGTTTTCGTCTCTACCAAATGTTTACCTAAGTTTACCGTTACAATTGCAACATTTTACTTCATTATTCCAATATTAGCACTTTTCAACGTGTTCACATGATTATATTGATGACATGTTTTGGGTTGAATGACATTGTGTCTTACCTACTTTTCATATGAGAGCCACTTAAATAATGCAGCGAGGCTGTAAGTGGAAGTCCCTTTGCCCTTTAAATTATGCAAAGCAGTCATAGAATTTGCTTTTTGAAAGATGTGAATCAATATTGGAATGCTCTGCAGACAAAAAGTAATCAATTATGCAAACATTCTTTATATACAAGGTACAAGTTTTTACATAATGGATGGTTTTTGAGGCACTCTTTACTTTAATTGGCCAAGTTTCTTGGTTTCCCAGCCCTAGATCTATCCTTTTGGCCTGGATAGTCCTATCAAGTCAAATATTCCAATATATTTCAATATCTGAATGCTTAACATGGCAATGTTTTTGCCCTAAATCCGCCTATAGCCTGGTTATTGCTAGCGAGTGTAGGATTCCTATAAGTATATTCGAAATTCTCAGTGCTAGATAACTCAAGTCTTTTAGATTATACAATGTCTTGATCTTTAATGACATGAAAATATAAATTCAATCTTGTTCCTGAGATTTTGTTACCCGGACTTTATCATTTGAAAATCATAAACATTCTTGTTTGAATCATTCTTTTTAAGTAGTTTTTAAAAGAAGGGAGTCAATAATAATTTTGGCTGAGGGAGGAACTTTTTTTAATTTCTTCTTTGAATAGAGCTCTTAATATTTTCAAAATGTGTTGCTAATTTAATTCCGTTTTTAAGTATTATTTTCATTAATTTACATTCGGAGACAGAATTGTATATATACATCTAAAGCAAATAAATCAAACAAAGTTAAATTTTGCATAATTCAATATTAATAATTTTTTGTAGTATTTTGAGAGTACTTTGGTTTTAAATATCATGGCTTATAATTAACAAACACTGCGAGAATTTTAAACTTTGAATATTTTTTGCAAAGATATCAAATTTTTCCGTTTGAGTGATCACGGCATTTCCAATTGCTTTTTTGCGAGCATTTTTTGTAGTCATTAAGCTTAAACAGGCCAAAATGATTTTTATCGACAAATTTGGGAAGTGAATTTAAAAGGATAAATATTAAAATTTAAATTACATATAAACTTAACTTAGTTGGATATTATTTATTTCATTTGAACATGTTCCCTTACTGGATTCCTACATAAAAACATCTAATTTGTAAGCTTCTAAATAAATTGCAATGAAAAACAACAAGATTTTGGGGTCCATGGTTGAACTTTTCGCAGAAATGTCCAAATTCAATCATCTTTTTAAAGAAAGGTTTTGTTGTCTTCCAAAGAAATTAAAACATTTTAGAGAATGATTACTTTTAGTACCTATGGCTTTAATATGTTTAAGTGTAATGCACATTTGTGTACTTAAAGACTAAAGACTAACAAATTTGTGTTGTGTTTTTGCATTGTTTAGTTAAAAAGTAGAGCAAATATTAATTAACCCAAATGGCATTGTTGTTGTTCATTTGAGTATTTTAAGATCTTAATCAAGTAATAAATTATAAACAAGAAGAATTAAAGCTTAATTTACGCATAATTATTATTAAAAATAATTATGAAAGTGCGTATTGAAATGCATATATTACACATACATATGTATGTACATATTTATGTATAAAAAATGCAACACAATTAAAATCAACTTCAATTGTAATAAATTAAAATACACTCGAGAACATTGTAAAACAGCGAGAATATGAACAGCTGAGCAGCTGGCAAAGTGGCGAAAAGAAGAGCTGTAGAATGAGGAGAGTGGGATGTGATGGGAGGGGTGAGGGCGAAAAGAGAGGGGCAGAGTAAAAACAACAAATATATGTACAGCTGCTTGTTAAACAACAACAACAACAGAAAAGGGGGGGCAGGTCACAGTCACAAGAGGGGCCAAGAGACAATGGCGAAACAGGTGAATTGTTGTTGTTGTTGTTGCTGTTGGCACTCAGCCATCAGAATGACAAGGCGCCAGAGTACACACCTCCTACTGGACCCCACCCCTCTGCTCCTCACTCTTCTTACCAACCATGTTACACATGTCGGGCAAATCCGTTTCGTACCATTCCCTTCCGTTTCAGACTCAACTCTTCTTCCTGCCTTTATCCCCATATCTTGCTTTTTTTCAGTTTCGAACATGAATGAACATGTTTACATGGCCGTAATGTATTTTTTTGTTGCCGTAAATTCTGCATTTAATTGCAAACTTTATTATTTTTGTTTTTCTCTTCTGTCATTTGCATGAATTTTAATGGGAAAGAATTGTGAATTTAACAAATAGTTGTGCAATCCTTTTTTGTTTTCTGTTTTGTTAGTTAAGTCTAGTTAATTCCCTTGATAGGCCATTTTGTTGGCCTGTTTTCCATTTGTTAACAATTTTCCATTTAAATGCAATTTCCTATCCTCTCACGTGCCGAACCTAAACCTAGCTATCACCTCAATTTCCTTTTGCGATTTTGAGATGTTTTTTGCAATTTGCCGTGTTTGCGGCAAATCCTTTACACACAGATGCCAAATGCCGATTGCCACGCCCCCTACAATGGTATGTGATTGCATTGCACTTGTCATTGTTTCTTGTTGTTGTTGTTGTTGGTCATAAGCTTTTAACTGCCCATTTCTATCTGTTTGGTCTGGTCTGGTCTTGTGTGTGGCGGCTCCTTCCTGCTGTTTCTTTTTGTGGTTCATTCCGTTTCTTGTTCGTTTTCTTTTTTTTTCATTTCCCATGCAGCCTTTCGGCAAAATTCATTCTGTGTGTTTGGCCTTTTGTCCAGTTCTTGGCAGGAGGCGCTTAGCTTAGCTGTCCCTCTTCTGCCAAGATTTTAACTGTTTGTAAAGCGACCTCACAGAAGCAAACAAAAGATGACTGCCAAACAAAGCGAACTCATCAGCCCCCCATGAAGATCTCTGATGATCATTGTGAGATGCTCTTTGGAGTGGCAACAGCGGCGCATGCAGTTGACCTTGAAATTGTGGGGCAAATGACAAAGACACAGAGGAAACCTTATTAGCTAAACAATCGATTTGTCTTCATTATTGGGAATTTTTCATCAATCTAACTTTTAAACAAGCAACATCTGTCATGGGGAACAGAAGAGACTTTCAGCTCACTAAGGGTAAAGTGAATTTTTAGCAACACAAATAAACGAAAAACATTGACAATAATATTCATTTTACTTAAAAAAAGCAAATTGGTTTTGGATAAAATTCAATGACGAACTTAAAAAAGTAGCATTTTTTGTACTAAAATCAACAAAGTTTAAAAAGCAGCTACATACAATGTTATATATATTATATTTAAGTATAATCCGTGCATAATCGTTTTGCCAATAAGTTTTTATCCGACTTTGGTGGTACCTGTTGGGGATATTTTTGGTTGGCAATAGAGAGCTGCATGAATGAGAGAAAAGTCAAAGTCAAATGAATCCATTCGAATTAAATTCGAATGAATGAGTGACAACTCCACATTGAAATGAATGAGTGTGAATTTTAGTACTTGTCAAATCTCTAAAAATACGTAACTCTGTTTAATGAAAGGCAAAGAATTGAGTGTCAAAGCATCGAATTGTACTAAGGCACTCGAATCATTCGAATTATTCGAATTGTCTCATTTTTATTGGGACGTTTTAAAGCTACAAAAACGAATTATTTTATCCAAAATGTAGGGAAAATAATGGCGAAATGAAAAATTAAAACTTTAGTGCGCAGTTATGGATTGGACAATTTGGGAAAATCTAATTTAAAAGAATTTCCTAGTTGCCACGAATCGAGAAAACATTAATAAGGCTATCTAACATATTCTACAAAATAATATTCGCTAAGCCATCATATACACGATGTATCTACCTTTTAATATTACTTCACTAGTTATAAAAAAAACGAGCTATGGAAGTTAACTTCGGCCTTGCCGAAGTTTATATACCCTTGCAGTTCTTTATTATATTTAATTCGATAAGAAAAGGGAAATTTCATACATCAACAGCATTAGTTGTCGTATTATGAATATGCTCAAATATTTTTCAAACTACTGAATTCAAAACACATTTAATGATTATTTAACAATATATGATATAGTAGTCCGATCCCGATGATTTTCATACTTTATCTCACACAGGTAATAAAGAGTCTCCAAAAAAAATTTCAACCCGATATCTCTTAAGATGGCTGAGTAAAACGCATTTTCAAAACACATTTAATGATTATTTAACAATATGTGATATAGTAGTCCGATCCCGATGATTTTCATACTTTATCTCACACAGGTAATAAAGAGTCTCCAAAAAAAATTTCAACCCGATATCTCTTAAGATGGCTGAGTAAAACGCATACTTCAAACTACTGAATTCAAAACACATTTAATGATTATTAAACAATATATGATATAGTAGTCCGATCCCGATGATTTTCATACTTTATCTCACACAGGTAATAAAGAGTCTCCAAAAAAAATTTCAACCCGATATCTCTTAAGATGGCTGAGTAAAACGCATACGCACAGACGGACGGACAGACGGACAGACGGACAGACGGACAGACGGACATGGCTATATCGACTCAGCTTCTCAAGCTGATCAAGAATATATATACTTTATGGGGTCGGAAACGTCTCCTTCTGTGCGTTACAAACATCTGATCAATTTTATAATACCCTCTGCAAGGGTATAATAAAAAGTTAATCTCTGTAGGGGATTCGAACTAGAGAGCTGCATGAATGTCAAAAAAGGCACATTCGAATTAACAACGCTCAAAATGAGTTGAATTGAATTGAATGCGAAACGTCATGAATTTGAGTGAGTGAAGCCATGCAGCTCTTTAATTCGAACCCTATCACAACATTTTTGTAGACTATGTAGGTCCCCACTGAGCCACCGACCACACTAATTTAGTCATATAGTAATCACTTATAGTTCAAAAATATAAAATACAAATAAATACTGAATACTAAAATCAGAATTGGGATTCGAATGCATTGTCTCACTTTCTAACTCATTCAATTCGTTTTGTTTCGTTTGAATGTTGTGCGACTGAGTTCTATGTCAACACACTCATTCAGTTAAAGTCGATTTTCGAAGTCATTCAATTCATTCATTTGGTTTTGAATGTTGTTAACTCGAATTGATTTTTCTATCATTCATGCAGCTCTCTAGTTGGCAACCTTTTTTTTGAACAAAATCATCATTAATAATTAAGTACAAATTAAAGTTAAAAAAGATCGTTTTTTGAAAAGTTCTCGGTATCCACAAGTAACCTAAAAAAGGCATCCTGCTAGCGGCAAGGATAAGTCTACGCACGGTTATCTGAAATTTAAATTTAACCCGGCGTTAGAATCAGCATCGATGTAATTCCTGTCCGGGCCTCAACAATAATTTTGAGATTTTTTTTAACGAAAAGGCGGCAATTTAAAAACTAAAACCTGTTTGTTGCCCTAAAAAACCCAAATAACTTAAACATGTACATGCTCCAACGCAATTATATAATTACGTATACGCAATGTATTCCCATACTTATTCCTATTCCTACATGCATCAGATCGCTATTTTCAATTGTCTGCTTTACTTATAAATACCAAGTTCTAAGTCCTTAACAAATAACAAAATCTGTCATTGGGCCCAATTATTAACTCTTTATATATATTTAATCCTTCTGGGAACTATTTTACGCATATTCTCAGATATTCAAAATAGGTGATTTATTTATACCTATATATTTATATCATTAACGATCTCAATGATGATTTGATTGATTAGATTTTCAGAATGGGAATCAAGTTGCGCACTGCAATTTTTATACCACTTTGACCTAAAACTAAGTATACCAGAACTAGTCACAGCCGCTTAACCCTCCTGAACGGATAAAGAACTTCGCATAGGATATTCTATAGTCAGGCTAAAACTCAAAGGACGGAACTATTCAAACCCGTAACCAGGACTGAAGTTTCTTACTTTCTTTACATCGTTCTAGTTTATCTTCTTCCTATTATTTGACGTTATATACAATAAACGGGACTACATAGTTTTAAACGTTGAACTGCGGTCCACTCAAACAATTTTATTAGTTATCTGTTAGTTATTGTCACTTTCACTGACTATATTTTGTGAAAAAGTGTCATTGTGAATAAATCCAGGATTTTCTTGTACGATATCATCGTCGGCACTTTCTAGGACTAGATTAGAGTCTTTGCAGCATGATCTCTTTATTAGCACTCTCTTTATCATCAACGTCCGAGTCTGACGGTAACTGTACGTACTTACTTTCATGACAATAATCCACTTCCGGACAAGCCATTTTGCAGTCTGGTTTTTGTGGAGATTTCGAAATAGATTGGTTCCTCTGCAAGTTCCTTAAATAAGTCGACCTGGTTCGATCCATTCCAATGAGAAAATTGTGACGCATCTCTTTCGCATTATACGATTTGCCATTATCATTGGCCACATAGAAGTGATAAAACCAGGTGCAGAATGTGTAATTTGCAGGTCCTCGAATCAATTCCTGCACAGGCACATTACGCTTGACCCGCAATTTCTCAAATGCTTTCCCTAGCAAACGAAAATTGATTTCGAACTCGAATTCGAAGCTTGTGTACATTCGAACTTTCCCCAACTTTATGGACGTTGGAAATAGTCTATGTAAAATTTGACAATACATGGCGCCAGTACGCAAATCTTCAAAAGATTTCAGATCAACCTCCAATATAGTAGATATCCAATCGATTAAATCACGAGCCGACTTCGTGCTCCATCTGCTAGGATATACATTTTTCACCACAATCGCGTCAACCCTCTGTTTTTGATTAGTTTTGTCCTCTTTGAACGACTGCATTGTGCCTTAATGATTCTAATTTTTCGCGACTATCCAAATATTCCAAAAATTTACATATAAAATATATATATTTGTTTTTTACTAATTTAAAATGTATTAATTTTGAAAATATGAAATTACAAGTAATTTTCAAGCTACTGAATAGTGTACAATGTTAACTGTAGGTAAAACTGTACAATACTAAAATATACATACTAGAATATCTATAAGGTAGACCCTCAACGAAATCGAAGCTTGCTCAGTTTTTTGACGAACTACAAACAAGTTTTCCGAATTTTCTCCCTATTTTTCAAAGCCAACCAAAAATACATTAATACAGCCCTTGATAGATGAGGTGTCTAAGGAGAGGGGAACTGAACAATGAGGTTCGAATTCCAGGCTAGTGTATGGATGGTAGATAAGCAGATGGCCACAGTGGCTAAGGTTTATAAAAGTCGTTAGATTAACGAATTTTAAAGTTGTTAAAGGAAAAAATAAACTAGCTTTTTGAATCAAACAAATTAAAATTTTAAACTTTAAGACTTTTGCAAACCTAATAAGACTCATTTAGTGGTCCTCTACAAACCCAGAATTTTCTCGTTCTCAACCAATTGCTGGCATCAGTTAAGGTTTGACCAAATAAATCATATGCATTGAAAGCTTGTAGGCACTCATAACATTGGCAAATCAAATTAATTATATTAAATTGTGTTAAAAAACTATTTTAGCTTGCATTATTTGATAAACACTTTGACCTAACACTAAGTATATACGGATAAAGAACTTCGCATAGGATATTCTATAGTCAGTTTAAAACTCAAAAGAAGGAAGCGTAGCCAGGACTGAAGTATCTTACTTTCTTTACACCGTTCTAGTTTATCTTCTTCCTATTATTTGACGCTATATACAATAAATGGGACCAATTTTATTGGTTATCTGCTACATTATTGCCATTTAACTGACGTCAGCTCTTCCAATTGTGGAAGAGTTAAAAAAAAAAATTGTAAATTGAAAAATATTCCACACAGATACACAAATTTAAACAATTTCCGATGAAAATGTTGAAAATATTACGAAAATCAATTTGGAATTATATGAATTGTGTGTGAAGACTATTACAATAGGTTGTCGTCTAGTTCAGATTCATTATTATAAAAGACTATTTCCCTTATGTGGTTTAAGGAATAGTCGGAATCATCGGAATCTTCGAGTAAAATACTTCTTATAGAATCTATGGTGGCTGCACAATCTCTTTGCCGTTTGCGTAATTGAAGAATTTCCATCTCTTGCATGCGAAAAATGTCTCTTCTACCAGGAAATGGGTCGATCTTTGCAGTGAGTTTAAATTCTTTACTATACAATAGATCTGTTTTGTTGGCAGTCTCATGGACTAGATTTTCGGAATAGTCCTTGTGAATCATTCCAGGTTCTGCTTCATGGATGATCTCATTATTGGCACTTTCATGGACTAGATTTTAGGAAGAGTCCTTGCAACTGACTCCAGGTATTTCTTCTTGAATGATCTCATTATTGGCACTATCATTGACTTGATTTTCGGAAGAGTCCTTGCAACTGACTCCAGATATTTCTTCTTTAATGGGGTCATTATTGGCACTTTGATTGACTAGATTTTAGTTTAGATATAGCAAATACGTATAATTTTTTTGTGTTGATACTATCAACTTGATAGTCTTTTCTTACATGTATTGGATGTTTTTTGACAGAGTATCTTAAGTTCGTTTTTTATTTGCAACACTGTATCAAATTCACCTATGCTACATACACATATACAGATATGACTGGGTGACACTCAGGTTGTTGGGAGTGTTCACGGGGCCACAAGTACTTCTAATCGCGGCTGTTAAATGTTTTTAATGGTTTTGCAATTTGGTGTCTTTTTGACACAAATACCTACATAAGAGCTAAGAGACATGGTCCTCACTGGGTGTGAGGTTCATTTAAATGTGTCTTTTTTTCCACAGGCTTTTTCTTTTAAATTTATGTTAAGTTCTTTCTGATGACCAATACATCAATGTTTAAAGTACAATAAAGACATATTTCAGACAATCTGTGTGACCTTTTATGTGGGTGAATAGAGACTGGTCACAAGGGGTGGGGAGAGACCCAAAGAGATATTATCATGCCAGGTGTAGGTATTAGACAGATGATAACCCAAAAAACAGCAGGTGACATTGAAAGGGAGAAGGTCGGATCGAATGCCATCAAATTTGATGTGTTTTATACCCTAGACACATAAGAGTTAAAGGTATTCCAAAATTAAAGAAATCAAGGTAATCAAGGATCCTTGGTTTATCAAGGTAAAGCATTAATGTCTTTAGTTGAGTGGAATAGTCCTAAAATATTCTTCAATAGTTTTTCATGGGGTTGCAGAGTATCTCTTTGTCGATGTTTCAAATGAAACACATGGAGTTTTTATTTCGGTGAAATTTGATTTATGCGTTTCGTTTGATGAATTAGAATGCATACACAGATAACAACAACTACAACAACAATAAAAACACTAGCTAAAACAACAATCGACAATATTTGAACAACAGTGTTTCTGTTTCTCATTTTGTTGTTGTTGATGTTGTTGTTGTTTTTTTCTTTTTTCCTTTCAGTTCAATAGTTCAGTTTTGGCTTCATTAAATTTAGATGCATTTGTTGTTTTTGGCTTGTTGTTTTGTTGACCCACATGGCGACCATGACATGATGATGGAGGGAACCTGGACAGAAAATCTCTGTTACAGTTGTGTGTGTGTTTGCCTAACCCCTTTGCCTTTCCCCAAGTCATTCGGATCCTCGTCCGCCCCTCCCTCCCTGTGGGCTGTTCAACATCATTCCTGACCACTGACACTCCGCCGCATAGCTTTCAATTTATCTTTTGCGGTATTTTCGTTATATTTTTTGTCGTTTCTGGCGCATTTTACCATGCAACACTTCGTATAGCATTTCATTCGTTTGCCTGGTCATGATTTATTGTTTGACTGTTTTTTCTGTCTGGTTTTGTTTTGTTTGCTGTTTGCCTGTTGTTTCTTTGACAAGCATGTTATTTTCCATTTCGGCTTTTTCATTTTTTTTTTTTTTTTTTGGCTTTGTTTGTTGTGTTTGTCACTTGCAAGTGTTGCGTGAAATAAAGGCAATGTTTTGGCGTTAGGAGTGTGCGGTTATTGGATTACAAACAAAGTGAGAAATTCGAAAAAGAACTGACCTTGATGGTCTTGATCCCTACTATTGGATTTGTCTAATTCCTAAAAGAAAAAAAAAATCAATTTTTGTAAACGATTAACCATTAGTTTAGATTAACTATAATCTCGACATTTCGATGTTAATATAAAAACTAGAGCCAAAAGTTAATGCTGAATGCGTAGGAACCTTGTATGGTACTCTCTCATATCCCCTAAACATATATTTTTGTCGGGCTTCGGTTTTCCTGTTCTCAATTCTTCATGTTTGGTTTTCTCTAAGAACATCTGCTATAGGTTTCCAATCTAAGAGACAATAAGGATATACTCGTATTTGGGAAAAAATACATGTTTTCATAATGTGTGAAAAATTGCCAATTAACTACTTAGAATTGGACTGCCGTTTAAAAAACGTTATTTTGACATATATAAACGATGATGCGCTCGCTTTCAATTCTATATTCGGCTCTATTTTAAAGTGTTTCTATAAAACTAAAGAGGCGGAAAGGGGCGAATTCGATCTTCGTCCTTGGCTTGCTCCCAACTCCAACATCAAACACTTAAGCGACAAAGACCATCCGCATGGCGCACATCGGCGCCAAAAATATATTTTTACAAGTGAAATGGTCCATATTAGATATTGTAAATCGATTAAAAACTTTATTAGCTGAAATAATAATTTATTTAAAATTTTTGCTAATTAAAAAAAGGGTCTCTGGTAGATTAAGATAAATGGTTTTACAACCAAATATTTACTGATCTAACTGAACCAGAATCTCGAACAACCAAAGTGATTTGTTATGAAATAAGTGTTATTTGCTGCAAATTCAAATATTGTAGACAATTTATTAGTTATACTAAATTAAATATTGTTGTCGATATCATCACACTGATTGGGCTAGCTAAACTTAACTAATTTAAAACAAAATTAAAACGAAATGCAGAATATACTTCGGTTTCGCTAATTTGTTAACAGTTTAATTTTAAACACAACTTAAATAATAATTTAAATGTTATGATTTATAACTTTTTCTTAGAGTTTCACAGAATTTATCTTATCAGTAAATAGTCGTCCAAAGGCCTTGAAATACCATTAGGTGTCTCGGATGCTACACACTGAGTCATTCGAATATGAATCATCGTTGGATTTTGAGATTTTTCAGTTCTAGAAGTTGTCTTAACGCACTCGGAGTAATTATTAATAGAAACTGGCCTTGACTTTGTTTCGTTTTTAGTTTTGTAAAATGTTGTAAACTTAAGGCAAATGCCAGAATTAATTATAAATCCAATTTATGGTCGAGATAGAAACTTTTGATCTTTATGAAATCTTCTTTAATTTATAGGTATTACCCTAAATGAGGCGGGGGTGGTGGTGGGGGGGCATGGTGAAAAGCGAAAGTGTTAAAGTGTCAAATAACAAATGCAGCTGATTTTTTTTTTATTTGGACACACCCTGTTGATCAAATAACCGTTATAACACCTTAAAACTTAAAAATTGTGTAATAAAGAAGAAGAAATAATAATAAAAACGCTGACAAATGTATGACGCCAAGAGGGGAAGGGGGTCAATCAAAATGCTCAAAATGAAATATTGATGAAATTTACTTGATGCATTGTCCGCATGTCAAACGCAGTTTGTGTCCGCTATAGCCAACTTTAACTTGAACTTCACGTCCAAGTCCATGTCTCTTTTTCTCTCCCTCATGCATAATTCAAAAGGCGCCGCACGCGGCTCAAGACATTGAAAAATTTCTAAATTGATAGAAAAATGTGAACAAGAGACAAACAAACAACAACTGACTGTCTGTCTGACTGACTACTGGGCTTTTCCTTTAATGCCAAATCGAATCAATTAGACAATTTATTTGATATCTTGACATTTGCCATTCAGCAACAACCAAAAACTGTTGGAATGTCATAAATTTTGAATCGTCGCTAAAGATTTATGATGTGTCTTCTGTCCCAACTGCCTTTCGGTCATTCTCTCGCTTGGGGCTTCTCTCGTGGTGCTGCTTATCAATAAGTTTCGTTTTAAGCAGAAATTGAGTCATAAATATCCACGACATTAATTAAGGCCCCGCATTCACATGCAAATGTTGCAGACCTCCAAGAGATCACCATTAGGCGAGGGGGCCCAACCACGACCACTAAGTGCCGCAATCACGACTTGACTCGCTTGTCAATGGTCTTTTTTCGAGAGTTATGTTTATTGATTTAGCTAGACTGTCAAAAATGCATTTTGCTGACTCTTTTTTTCCACCAGCCTGACTGGCTAAAATGACACGAACCATAATTAAGGTAAACAGTGAGGCAAAAGGCGATTGAAATGTTAAAGGATCAATAAATCAAACATAACTCGGCTAAATGGATTTTATTGATATATTTTTGAAGCATTGTAAGGGAACTGACTATTGACCATAAAAAATGAAAACCAGTTAAAGAAAAATGTATAATATTTTATTATATTAAAATCCAAGAAAAAGTTATTATATAAGGTCTATACCTTAGTATAGTATAGTCATCAGCCACGATTTGGGCGTGAGTAACCCAAGTAACTCGAATAATATAATAGGAAATATATGAAAGCACATGCAATTCTTTTCAATGGTCTTCTGTCTTTGTGTACACTTCTATTTTTGAGTACATTTATGTTTATATTAGTGTGAAACTAAGAATTATTTGCTTCGAGGCCTTTGAGTCTGGTGATAACTTTAGGTGTTCCTTTTTAACAAGTCTTAATTGGATTGAGAAGATCACTTTATTTGAAGCTTTCATTATTTTTAATTTGATCATTTTATTTATGTTTCGTGTTATAAGATAATGAAGTAAGTAAGTCGTCTCGCCGACTTAGGTATACCATACACCAGTAAAGCAAATATTTTAAATTTATTAAACAAATGCATTTTCACATGCTTTTTATTACAAGCATATCTTAGAATCTCCCTCACTCAAGTATACGAGCACCCTAGCGCCCCCACCAACCAACGGCCAACTACGGCCTTATGGAAAAACGTTTATATGCATAACTTGGCTATTTTTTGTCCGATTTTGATCAAATTTGGTAGTTTGCTGGGTATTAGTATCAAATTCAAGTGTGCTAAATTTGATTACAAAAGGTAGAAAATTACGTGAGATAATCGAGTTTTCACAAATTACGGGGGCGGAAAGGGGCGTGGCAAAATCGTTGCATATACAGTATATGCGCATTTATTAAGCAAATACACATACCAAATTTGGTGTCTCTAGCTATTATAGTCTTTAAGAAAATCAAATTTGTTTAAATTTCGTGGGCGGAGGGGGCGTGGCAAATTTTTTTTGCAACAAATTTGTGCGCGCTTACTAAAGGATTAATCATACCAAATTTGATGTCTTTAGCTATTATAGTCTTAAAGAAAATCAAATTTGTTTAAATTCCGTGGGCGGAGGGGGGCGTGGCAAAAATTTGAAATAAACTTGACCACCGTAGGTTATACACGAGTCTACGTACCAAATTTGGTTACTCTAGCTCTTATAGTCTCTGAGATCTACGTGTTCATACGGACAGACGGACGGACGGACGGACGGACGGACGGACGGACGGACGGACGGACGGACGGACGGACGGACGGACGGACGGACGGACGGACGGACGGACGGACATGTCTATATCGACTCGGCTGTTGATCCCGATCAAGAATATGTATACTTTATGGGGTCGGAAAAGCTTCCTTCTGCCTGTTACATACATTTTGGCGACTTTAATATACCATTTCACCCTATGGGTGTATGGTATAAAAATCACTGATTCTCTTAATTGGCAGGGTAATTTCAGCAATAAATAATTGAATTGCTTTTGAATAGTTGAGTCTTTCCCTTCTTTACAGTCATTAAGTATTGATGCAAATGTTACTGTACCATCAAAAATTGTTGAAATTATTAATATTGTTAGGCATAGAGTCACAAAGGCAACATTGTAAGGACTATCTCAAGAAAGCTCATAATCAGGAGGCGATAATTTACTTTGATAAATTACTGAATAGGCGAGCTATAGAACAACAGGATATGGGACTCGAAAATCTCAACTATGGATTCCTAAGACTTTTAGGGACTTCTTCTTTTTGTTTACATTGTAAATGACTTTTTCAAGTAGTTTTTTAATCGACCAATCCTGTATAAAAGTAAGTGGTGATATAATCGATATAGATATGGGGATGGAAATGCTGTAAGTAAGGCTGAAAAACCTATAACTTATTTCCACAACCCTTTTAATCAATTACTTGCTTACAAATATTTCGGATAAATATGGTATATGTATGTATTGAGGTTTTTCTTAATGGTAACCTATTAAAGTATTTATATTTGTATGTAGGGACATTAATGTATGTTTGCAAAACTGATGATTCCACGATGAAAGGAACTAGATGATCTAATTCTCAAATCTGTTTCTTTGAAGAATTCCGATGAACTACAACAAAATAAACATAGATTTATAATACGTTTGAATAACAAGTCAGCAATGCAAATATGTTTTTTACGACTGAGGCAAAAGAAAATATTTGCTTAACAGACTTGTCTATAAAGAAAGAATCCACTGTATATATGTTCATGAGAGATTTAGAAAGAAATTGCCACTCTGGATGCTGACCTACTTCATCTTTATCTCTAAGCTGAAATGCTCTTTTCTCAATTACTACTGGTATAGTCTGCTCTATTTCAAGTCAAAAGAGCAGTTGCAATTATATTTTTTGCTCCCCTGCTGTTTGTGACATTTTCTAGCTAATTTCCACTAGAAGGTTTTCATATTGTGTCTGTGTGTCCTCTTGGCCATGCCCAGTTATTGGCAATCCGTTTTGGTTTCCCCCTTCTTCTTGCATCTTTTTCCTTTCCTTCTCCCACATTTTTTTCTGCCTTCAAGGCCTTTCGCCCAATGTGTATTATATCCATTTATTCCGTTTTTGTTTCCTTCTACTTGCTACTACAATTTTCAATTGCACAATTTTGCTTCTATTATCTTACCATCTTTGTCTCCTCCATATCTCTTGCTCTTTGGCTGGTTCTCCACTGCAGATTGCTTCTGCAGATTCTCGGGTCGGGTCCCATAATTTATAGCTGCTTCTAATATAAATTTCAAGAAATTACTTTCCAGCTAACCGAAAAAAGCAATATAAATTCTCGCGCAACTAATTGGCATTGTCGTCATCGTCGACGTCGCAACATTGCGATGTTGGAGCTCTCCAGAGTCGTGCAGCTTTTTTTCGGGTTGCTGTTTTCGGAGGAACAGCATCGGTTATATGGTTGTCACGGGTAACAATCTTAAAGCTCAATGTCTTTATTAGAATCTGTCGGTTTGTGAGTTTGTTTTTTTCTTTTTCTTCTTTCCTCTTCCATATAGCATATATACCACACATGCGGTGCAGAATTCTTGGAATACCGCGAAGTCTTTCTGCGTTGCTTCTGCGGCCTCGTCACTTTATAAATCATCCCAAAACTCAGATAGCAGAAGAGTGGTGAAGTGATGGGAGTGGGAGAACGGGTTAGTGGGTGGAATTTACGCTTACACACACACACACACAGTTGCAACGACAGTTTGCTAGTTAATCTGACAGAAAACTGTTTGTCAGACAATACAGCAAAAGCCGAGAAAAGAAGGCAAATGCATGATGGAGGGGGGATTGAAGACGATGTGTGTACATATCTTTTGAATCTCTTTGCTGAATGCATTCGCAGTGGTTTTTCTTTAAGTATTTCTTGTAACTTAAAACACATGTCTTTGGTTGTTGTCATCGCTTCTCATCTTGCCCCTTGCCTCTTTCTTTCAGTCTGTCTCTCTGTTTGTGTTTCTATAAAGCTCAGTTTTATAGAGATGCCGACTTTGTGATTGATTTTGCTGATGATGTACCCCAGCTCCATCTCTTTCTTCTTTGTCTGTGTCTGAGTTCCACTCATTGAAATGCAAGGCGCGGAACTATGGAGCCTACTAATGGATAATGGGGTCAAGGTGGTGAACCAACGATCATGTTAGAATGTCTATTATGTGTGTGTGTGTGATATAAGAATCAAATTCTTTCAATTACGTGACCAGAGAAATTATTTATTTGTTGGAAATTCCACAAATTTTTGTATTTTTACCATCGAAAATATATCATGTTTTGTCTTCAAAATTGCTTCACCTTAATTGTTTAGTTTGTATATTGTTTATAATTTAGTGAAACTCGTAGTGTAGCTTTTTTATTAAGATTTTAACTGGGAAATTGTATCTAACAAGATTTCCAAAGAGGTTTTGGCTGGACCAGACACCTTGTCATTGTCCTTGAGTGGAAAAGTAAAGCTGGTAAATATTTCAAAAAAATTTGGCTAATTTAGTAACTGGTAAACATATAAATTCTCCCAATATTAAATCTTTAATAAGGCACGCCGTTACTTTGGAATTTTTATTCCAAAAAAACCCTTTTTCTATGTGGTACAATATACCGTATATGAAATAACAGGTCGTGGTAAGGCGAAGCTCTTACACTAAATTTTTCATAGCGCCTAAGGGTATGCACAAAAAGGTGGTCTTCGGTTTTGTAGGCTTTACCAACTTTTTTCGCTTCATTTGGTTGTTACAATTCCCAACCAGTTCTAGCGTTGAAGACATGGTATGGCTATTGCAATTCCGGAGTTCTTTAGCAAAGTCTGCTGATGATAGAACTTGGTAGTTCTTGAAATAGCTATACAGACAACCTGCTCACCTTTTTGTGTTGCCTTTGAAATAATCTTCTTTTGGAAGATTGACCTCGAGCCGGCTAAACTGCAAGGTTTGATTTAAATTTCAATAGGTCGTAATCTATCCAGATAACACCAACGGAAGGCACGCCGTTACTTTGGAATTTTTATTCCAAAAAAACCCTTTTTCTATGTGGTACAATATACCGTATATGAAATAACAGGTCGTGATATTAGTTTGGTAAGGCGAAGCTCTTACACTAAATTTTTCATAGCGCCTAAGGGTGTGCACAAAAAGGTGGTCTTCGGTTTTGTAGGCTTTACCAACTTTTTTCGCTTCATTTGGTTGTTACAATTCCCAACCAGTTCTAGCGTTGAAGACATGGTATGGCTATTGCAATTCCGGAGTTCTTTAGCAAAGTCTGCTGATGATAGAACTTGGTAGTTCTTGAAATAGCTATACAGACAACCTGCTCACCTTTTTGTGTTGCCTTTGAAATAATCTTCTTTTGGAAGATTGACCTCGAGCCGGCTAAACTGCAAGGTTTGATTTAAATCTTTATGTTTATGTTACTTCTCACATATATTTCCAGTTAGTAGTTTTATGGTAGACTCCAAATTTTAATTTACGATTTATTGTGATTTTTTACTTATTACAAATCGTAGCCCATTACAGTCTAAAATTGTGAAAAGTCTTACCCTGTATCTATTTTCAGCCAAAAACTAAAATAACTTCAATTTCCAAGTTAAACATTTGCTTAATGTCGACGTTTTGAAAAACGTGACTTCTATTTGTCCGAGCAATAGAATTCTTGTTTTCCAAAACGTAGAGATAAATTGCGATTGATTAGCCTGAAATCAGTATAGACGAATACACTAGGAGTGCAGGTTGCGGTGAAAATCAAATCCTTTGGTTCCATTGCGTTCTCTGAAAATTAATTTTATAATTCAAGCTATCGGCAAATTCCCTTGATGGGCAGCAATACTGCCTGACAGCATAATTTGCATACTTTGCCAAGTGCAACACGAACTCGACTTCACATTGTCTTGCGATACGCTTCAGTTGCTCACATTCTGCACCATTGAAAAGCTGCACCTGCTGTGTACCAGTCAGCAGCATCATCTTTTCTATCATCATCATCATCGTCGTCTACCTGTCCTCTTGAGAGTGGGAGTCGAGGTGGGGTAAGGGGCAGGGTGGGCTTGCCTCATAAACTAAACGATATCAGAAAAGTCAAATGCTTTGGCTCTAGTAGTATTTTTTTTTGCTTTTGTTAATCACTTCATCAACGTCAAATTGCCAAATGCAAAATACGAAATGCAAAACTCCAACAAATCAGCCCCAAAGCAACTACATAGAAAGAAAAAAAATCTCGGCATCATCACGGAGCTGTTGTTGGTGTTGGCCTTCGTGTGCACCGTGGGGCAAGAGAGTCTGGGTCTGAAGAGTCTGTCTGGCAGACAGACAGACATTCTGCTGCTGCTGCTGCTGTGGGACCTGCTAACTAATAATTGCCAACAACAACTGCAAGGCAAATAAATTTGCACAGAGTTGCAAATCATTTGACATGCGGCTGCTGCCGATGACTTCTTTTTTGTCTCTCTCTCTACCCTCTCCTTCACTATGTCGCTCTCTCTAGCTCTATCTCTGCTTTTTGTTGGTTTTTCTTGCCCCGCGATGATGTAATATGCAAATTTTTTCTTCGCTGCCAGGCAGATGCCAAAATCCCATAAGCAAATCCATTGGCCAAAAATGACAAAGGTGATGCCAGTTTACAATTTGTTCGCCAGTCCAATGGCATTCGCCCTAAATTGGCACATTACAATAATTGTTTAACTTTAATAATATCTTGCATCTCTTTCTCATTGCAGGTGAGTCGAATTCTAACTTAATCGGAATCACAGATTTTTGCAAAGTAAGAATTTGAAAAATATTTTATAGATTTTGCACTTTATAAATTTCAAGTAATTTAAATCGAAGGCATTTTTGTATTAAACTGTTTTGCAGCATAACAATTCGAAAATTGTCTTTTAGTGTCTTCTATTCACCTATAGAAAGTTTGAATCTTTTTAAATATTTGTGTACTTTATAAAGATATTTATTTAAACATACGATTTGCAGCGTCTGTAATATTGATATTGTTAAAAATTATTTCATAAACTCTTTTACATAAAAATCAATTCCAAAACTTAAGAACAAAGGTGACATCAAGAGTCATTAGAAGATGAATCACGTCAAAATTAATTAAATATGATATCTTTAATTGTTTGTTTTTACTTCCGGCTCCTAGTTAATAACTAAATAATCTATTTCATAGTCTTTCTCTCAAAAGACACAAAAGATTGTCCAATATGTGTTAAATCATTTGATTGGTATTATTTTTTAGCTATGTATATCATTAATTTGTGTAATTTTTTAGAAAATGAAGTATAAATAATAGAAAATGGTTAAAATGTTTAGTTTTTTTGCAACCCAAACCAAGAAAAGCTGTAGGTACTGAAACTAAGTGATTTTTGATGTGCCAATACTATTTTGGTCCACTGTATCTAATTAATTTTGGGTATTGAGAATTATAATATTTAAATGAAACCATTCTATCTCTACCCAGTTTTAAAAGCATGTGTCTTCAATACTTAAGCTTCTAATTAAATGGAAATACAGTTTAAAAAAATATTCGCTTGTTGAACTAAAATTTCTTAATAGTAATCGATAGGGATTAGATATTATCACATTATGTTAATGAGCCACCTTCATTGTATTTCATCCTTGACATCTTGGAGAATACTATACGCAACACTCGCTGCTAGGCCAAGTCCTTGATGGCCTTGGCAGCAACATCTTCAGCCAAGCGAACTATGCAATTTGTAACATGCTAAACATTCGCCCCATTCTTTGCCAACTTACTGGCCACAGGCCTAACGACCCATTAGTCACGTCAAATCAACACAAGAGCCAACGTTCAATGTATTGAGGGAATGAGAAGAGTGCGGACTTAAAGAAAATAACCAAAGCCAAAGTGATCGTGACCAATTGTTGATATTGGTGAATCACAAGTAGGAGAAAAACACAAATATTTGCCAAATGTTGACACATTTCTCGTCCTGGCCCGCTTGGGTTAGCTAACTGACACAGTCAGCCATTGTGAGTTTCGTCCCTTAATACTGACCATCTATAACCTCCCTTGCTCTGTGTATTTATATCTCGTCTTGCCTCATATAAATTATTGCAATCAAACGTGACACTTCAATCCATCGGACTGTCACACGGACTCTTCGTCAACCAAAGCAGAGGCCATAAAGTAAATTAAATTTATCTGCCATTGATTTGACAATTGAATTTACATATTAACGTCCCACATATAGATTTTCGGCTTACACATTGCATTTGGGGATTATGCACTATTTGTCCTTTTTGCATATAGGTCGAGACCGAGATACGAAAAGACCCGAGACATATGTGTCCAACAAATAAACACACAACAACGACAATGAGAACAAGAACGACAAAGTCCACCTCCATTTTTCGCCCACAAAACAACAAGCTAAAACCATTTAGCCCATACGAAATGCGAAACCGAATACCCATACCTAAATCCAAGACCAAACTCAAACCCTCCGATCCGGACCTACTACAATGGAATGTGGCTTGGGTCGAGTTGGTTTTAGCGTGTACTGCACTGTTCAGTGCGCAGAAAAACGAATTTCAAGATTGGGAAGAGTATTAAAATCAACCACTTCAATATCTATTCAATTCTGTAGATAAGAAATAAGAAGTTGAGAAAAAATATTATATTTATAATTGTCAGTAATTCTGGCAATTGTTTCCTTTTCTCATTCGACTCAATTTAACATTTAAATATAATTTATCAACACCCTTTAAGAATCCTAGAGTATTTCCTATTTCATATTTTACCAATTCTAGCTGCTTCCATTTATGTTTTCTTTTATATTTCTGTTGTTTTTTCTTTCCTTTTTTTTCGTGGAGGGTAAACTGCATTTTTCTCGTACCGAAAGAGAGCCTAGTGCATGCTTTCAGCAGAGTCCTGCGTCCTTCGTGCTTTTTGGCTCTGTGTGTGTGTGTGTGCGTGTTTTTTCTTCTTTGCTTTCAGTGTGCTGCGTGTTTGCAGGCAAACAAATAGAAAGCACAAGCTCTCACAGTTTGTCAGACAAACCCCTCAATGTGGAGGGGATAATGGTGGGGGAGAGGATGGGGTCAACTTGCCACATGTTAGACATTCTCGATGGCACGCTGCGGACAGGCAGCAGCAGCAGTAGCAGCTGGTGCCCTGCAGTTGAGGGAAATTGAGTTTTTGGCCACGACTTGGATTTATTTGCATAGCCCAAAAGAATTTAAAGCTTCATTTCGAAAAGGACCAAAACTAGATGACATGGAAAAGAGCAAAAAATGATGAAGAAGAAGAGTCTTAGGTTGCATCTGGCATGTGTGGCATGTGAGCAAACTTTAATGTCCGATTGGTCAGGTCGGAGAGCCAAGGAGTCCTTTGTTGGGCCCTCTAAGCCCCTTGCGGCCAGCTTATGAGCTCTTTTGCTAGGGAGTTTCTAGTGAGTCCTTTCTGAATCTTAAGCCCAGATAAAGCTGAAGTGTAAATGCCCCTCATAATGGCTTGTTGTACCGTTGTCATCCTTGACAGCTGCCCCCTGCAGTCCCTTTTTGAAGCCGAGGAGCCAAAGCGGTGTGAGAGAGTGGTCAAACAGTAGCAGCATCAGCAGCAAAAGCGGTGAATCCTTTATAAAGCCTCATGCTTATTAGTATGCAGCTCTGTTATTTGCTTCTCCTATGCATGTCCTTGTCCATGTGTGTGTGTATATATATATATGTGTGTGTGTATGACTGCGTGTGGGTGTGTGCGTGTCCGTGTCATGTTTGAATTTGCTTTAATTAATTTTCAGTAAGCTTTTACACAGCACTAGCAGCATAGCCTGCGAAATGGAAAATATTCGTTTTGCTCAATTGCAACACGATTTCCAGCATATTTCGTTATAAATGCGTCACTAGCATACAATTTAAAGTTCTCAAAAGGACATTCCAAAATCAAATTTCGCCCTGAAAAAGTGTAGAAATTGTATTGCATAGTTTAAGGGTTCGATTGGTTAGGAATAATATAATAGTAAGTTTATATTTAACAGATATTATAAAATATTTTAGCATGTTTAACAAAGTTTATTTAAGGTTAATTTTTTTATTTTAAGTTTATTCTAAAAAAGGCCAAATCGTATTAGAATAACAACCAAATTGTTATAAGAATAAGCCAAATACATACTATTAATATAAGCAGTAAATCCTTTCAAATTAAGGATACTTCTCTTTTCAACGGAACTCAATTTGCAAAAAAATAAGTTCTCAGTACTTTATGGGATATAATAAAGTAAGGTCAATGCAAAGGTTTTCAAGTGTAATCCCCATCTAAGCCTATTGTGCTTTATGGCACAATCAAATCACCTGAATACCCTTATTTGACTTCAGCACTTTTTGAGAGTGACAATAAAATCAACTAACCCACACAACCATTCACCTACCTATCTATATACCCGCTTCACTCAATTTTTCACCCATTCGAAATGCACTTGTAAAACGCGTTTTGGGCTGAAGTTTTCTGCACTTTGGCACTGCATTTGCCGAGCAATTTTTGATTACATTTCAATCTACTCTCTCACTCCAACTCTATGTCTCTCCGAATCCCTTTCTGTGCAATAAAAATATCTTCTAAAATGGGTCACGTGCGCATTTGAAATGTGCAAAAAAAAAAGTGCAAACGCAAAGCATTTCACAAGTGGGCACAAATCACAGCACAAGAGAGCGCGAAAGCGAGACCCAAAAGGGAGTTTGGGGAGACGCACCGACAGGGCAGGAGTCGCCGAGAATGCAACTCGAAAATCTATCAAAATTAAATTTCAATTGCAAAACGAAATGGAAATACTTCGGGCATAGATAGAAAATTGTCGATTGTCCTCCATTTAATGCGATGGGAAGCCCTCATGCAGTTAGAGTAGAGCAGTTGCATTTTGATTTTTCCAATTTGTGTGTCGAGCAATGTTTCATCTGTTGTTGCAGTGCGTGATCTTTGGCGAAATATTTGCTCTTTCCTATCATATACATATATCTATGTGGGTTTGAAATGCACAGAGAAAATCTGCTTAATTTTGTGTTTTTCGATGCGCAGACTAAAGTGATGTTGAGACGAGTTATGAAGGGGAGGGGGGCAGGGGAAAGTACACACTCATTTTCCCAAAAGGGTTGGAACGATGTAACCCAAAGCGATGGAGTGGGGCTACGAAATATGAGTTGATTAGGTTGCCATGCTTCACATGGATTCAAAAATATGATTGATGTGTTCTGTGGACCAGAAGTTACCCAGTAACCAGTTAGCAGTTGTTTATCTGGTTAAAGGAATTTCTCATCACTCTCTGGCGTACGTATGTGGAGAAATGCTTTCGCCAGAAATGAGGTGGAAAGGGGGAAGGGAGAGTGAATCTAACATATTGATAAAGACAGCTCAGAGAAGTAAACAAATGGCTTTAATTTACTGTTTACTCTCATCTGTTAAATTAGCAAACATTTTCTTATATTTATTATTAATTCTAATGAATTATCAGTTGATCTGTATTAAATTTATATATTAGAAATTCTAATACAAGACAAATCATCTATAAGACCTTAGGTCGAGTAAACTATATGGGTACGAATTAAGTTTGTTCGAATATTTACGGATAAATGGATTAAAATTACACACGGAAACAAATGTCTGAAACGAAGAAGTAAAAATAAACATTTACAACTGCCGAAATTTTTGAGAAGTTGAGAAACAGTTATTATTAAGTAGAGAGTAATGAAAGAGATTAGATAATTTCCCTGAAGACCTGCAAAAACTTGTACAATAACTTTTATGAGTAAAATTAGATTCACCTGTTTAAGCATTATAAATATGAAAGGTAAGGTCAATGCAACTATGAAGTCTTAACCCTATTCTGCTTATAATGATGTTAGATCTTCATGGTTCTCGAAAAAGTTAGACAGAAAACTTGTATTTCTTATGTGGTGTCTATAAATTAACAAACTTACTAGTAGGACCAAATTGTCCTTTAATAGAAACATTAATAAATTTTTGTTGAGTCAAACAAAGCTTACGATTGAGATACTACTTGAATAGAGGCTAATTCAGAAAAACATCTTCATCTTTATACTTGCTTAATTATACTCAGTTCTTTTCCCCCCGACTCCTGCCAACTTATTGTTTATATCTATTGTTGCCATTTTTGCTTGACTGCTTCTATTATTCATATTATCTTGAAAGATTTTATAAATAGATGCCAATCATTTGTAGATGAAATGCTTATTAATCTCCTCCATTAAGCTCTGGAAAGGGTTGCAAATATTCTCATTTTTTTGGCTCCTTATCTACAAGTTCTTTTTGCTCTCTGATAAGATATATATAAAATTCCATTTCTATTTCCTCTTTAGAGCAGTTAGCTACGCTTTTCTTTCTTCTTTTGGCTTAAACTCACATGTGCTCTCAGTCTCCCCTCCACTTGCCTCTGAAAGTAAACAAATCCTTCCTAGTTGCCCACTTAAGTGGGTGTGTGGGTGTAGGGAGTTTGCGTGTGTATATCTGTGTGTGTGTGTTGTCAGGCTAAGCCCGTTTAGGGTCCATTCATAGCAGCTCATTAATCAAATTGGTGGCAGAGGAATGAAAGAAAAGCAAACCTAGTGGACATTTGCCCCAGAAAGTGTCAACTATGTGGGTTAGCCTTTTGTTTTCTTGATTAATTATTTAGTTGGTCGGTATACAAAAAAAAAGAGTTGATGAAACTCTCCAATTAAAAATGCTCACGAAATACTTTTCACGCCCCAGCGATAAGAGACACGCGAATTGTTTGGCTGTTTTATGTCTCTTTCGATTTTCCAATTTTATTTCTTCTTTTTTTTGTCGGTTTCTATGAGGAAAATGTATTGAAATGCCCCTCGATACACGTTATTGCCACTTCAGTGATGACAATTTCCTGTCGTCATTGTTTGTTTTCCCCCTGACAGCCACTTGAACGCTTTGCCCCCTCCCAACCACTTCTCTCCAGCGTCTCATCCAATTCATTTCTTCTTTTTTTTTGTTTCGCCAAACTTTTCTGACTTGCATGTGACTGCAATGGCAAATGCAAGTTTTTCTTCTTATCATCATAAATGTCGCGTTTCGTATATGTATATATGATTTTCTTTTGAAAAGAAGCGAAATAAATGAATGGCAAGGAAAACAGAAAAGTTTGTTTTTCTTACTTTTCAAATGAGTTTTGCTTACATATTTTAAACAAATGCATGCATACATACATCTATGGTAAATAACAAAAGAAAAGTTTTCACAAACAATTTTTCATCTCTATTTGCATTTCAAATGTTTTAAGGAATTTGCTTAAATTTTTCAACCACAATCGAATAAAATAAATTTCAGTTCAAAAATTGTTTCTGTAGCTTGCTTAATAATTAAGCGTTAGCGCTTAGTACTAATGACAATTATTTGCCAAATATTACAATTAATATTGGTACTAAAACTCTTCATTTGCTCTTAGTCTTAATTTTGAATAGACAAGCAAATCATCAACTGAATCTAAAGTTTTAAGTTGTTTAATTACAATGTTATTTTATATTTTAAGTAAAGTTCTTCAAATTTCAAGTGAATTCCAAAGGGTGTCCCCAAATGATTGCTTTAAAAGTCATGTCTATTTTCTTGCCTCCTTTAGTTATTATCATATAATTTTAATCAGATTTAGTCCACATTTGAATCGAACTAATTCATGACCGTGAAAACGATCGTTTTATTCGTTCTAAAGGTCTGAAAACCAAAACAAAGGCAAAAGGTAAGGAAAGGCTACCCAAAATTCATTTTCAATTATCAAAATTTCTAACTTCCTATTGCTAACAATTTTGTGTGTTTATTCTTTAAATGAATTTTTATTAAATTTCCAATGAAATCGTTTCGTTTGAATTGCACTTAATGAAAACGATTTTAATCGTCTAATAAAAAGGGAACATTGAAAAAGGGTGCCACACAACACAAAAAGACGGCCACGAGGAGTAGGAGAATGACTTGCTTCATTTTGTAAAGATGTTGTTTAGTTTGAGATGTATCCTGTTTATTTTTACAACTGAGCTGAGAGGACCTTTTCTCCTCTACCTGTGCCTGTGCCGTATTCAACCGTTGTAAGCTGTATGTAGTCCATCACTTTTGGTCTGGTCAGGCATCAACTTTAATCCAATTAGTTAAACAATAGAAGACAAAGGCATTTCATTTTAGGTTCTTCTTGGTGTTTTTGTTGTGCCTGTGTGTGTTTGTGTGTGCCTGACGGTCCGTCCCTCCCTCAAAACAATTCAACATACACTTTTGGTGGTCATGTGGTTGGTCTCTAACAGTCGTTCAGTCTCGTGCCCCTTTACAAAAGGCCAAATCAGGCAACCAGCCAGCAGGCAGGCAGCCGCGAAAACCGGCTTCAATCTATTGTAGACAAAGGAGAAATGGTAGTACTTCTGCTGGCTGATCGTTTCGGGCAGATCTTTTGCCCTCCTTTATTGTTCGCCATTTTGCTTAACTTAATTAGGACAAATCTTTTGGTTTAGCATTTGGCAGCTGCTGCTTTTGCTGTTGCTGCCACCAATTTGGCTTCGACTTTGGCTCTGAGCTTGGCACGTCTTCTGCCAAACTAGTCATCAATTGTGGCCCAGCAGCAACAACAATCAATATGATTGCCGTTGACTGGGATATTGGCCAAGTTGTTTATAGAATGAGCATGAAAGAAAGAAATATCTTACATGCTTTTCAATTATGGTTTATAGTGTTGCTTGTTTATTTAGGAGAAAAGTTAAGTGTTTGCAGGGTTAACCTAAAGATGACTCTATTAGTTGGCCAATTCGTAGGTTAAGTGAGGTGAGCAAACTAAACATTGGTTTCTCTTTAAACAAAAAAAAAAAAACAATTTCCCTCATCTTTATGTTCCTGCGATTCTGAGAAGGCAGCTGTCTGGCAAAATCCACAAAGTTTATGCACGAAAATATTTGCGAAACAAATTTAATTTTGTTCTAAAAGTTGGCAGCCATCATGTGAGTAGTAGATGGCATACAAACATGTCTAGAGCGGCGGCGTAATGCTTCTGACAAAGAAAGAATCCTTTAGCTGTATATATAGAGTAAGTATATATATAGTATATATATCCATCCACCCAAAAACTTAATTGTGTGAAAAAAGTTTGTGTTTGCCGCCACAAAAGTGTTGAAATGGTTTGTCAGACAAATGTGAAATATAAATGGGTTAAATGGGCAAAGACAGACTAAGGCCAAAAGAGTTGTTTGGTTATGGGAAGAAGAAAATGTCTTCTATGAGAAGAATTGCAATAATTTTGCAAATTGAACTATGTTAAATGGGTATGAAGAGAATTTCATGCAAGAAATTCCTTTTAGATATAGGTTCCATGGAGTATTTAAAAGAATACCCAAAAGGGATTGATGTAAACTTGAATAAAGAAATTCCTTTAATATATATTCAAAAACTTTTTCACCACAAGGAAGTTAAAATGTCTAAAGCAATTTACTAGGTCCAAACTTACTAGTTGTCAAGTTTTGGAGTTCAATCGTAGAGTTTTCACCACAAGGAAGTTAAAATGTCTAAAGCAATTTACTAGGTCCAAACTTACTAGTTGTCAAGTTTTGGAGTTCAATCGTATATTTATTTATTTATTTGTTTAAAATATAAAACATTGCTATTTTTAATTTGTTTACAAATCTACAATCCTTTCATTTCCAAACTAGCTCCTAAGGCAATATATAACATAATATAAATAGGTATGTATATATAAATAATATAAAGAATTCAGAAGCATTTTGAAGAACTTAAAAAAAAAATTGTAATATTTTAACATTTAATCCAAACTAAACTTCAAGTAAATGGTCAAAATCCTCCATTTTACTATATTTTAAATTGTTAAACCATTCCTTAGTAATCGCCAACCAATATAGAATCAGTTCAGCGCCTTTGCAATGGTCTACAAAATCAGTTAAACATGCTTATATCTACACACCTGTTTAGCGATAAAGTTTGATTAGTGTTTATTTACGACTCATAAAACTTAAACTGAAATTTAATTGCCTTTGAATTTTCATCGAACAAAGACATAATTTTCCATATAAACCACCCCAGCATGTGAGCTTTAATAAAGGAACGAAAAGTTTATTTGAATATCCAACAAATAGTAATTTGGCCTGGCAATATCTATCTGTTCTCATAACTATAAACCCGGCAGGCTGGCTGGCTAGCAGGCATTCAAGCTGCCAGCGATTTTCTTGCCATTCTTTCGCTTAGTTTGCTTTGGCATCACATAGTAACTCAATTACCTGGTAACACCATAAAAAATGAAATGGGAGAACCCCCACCACCTCGTTTCCTCCATGCATTACCATTTTTTATGCTCACACGCAACTGCCAGCACCATGGTTAAGCTCCCCAGCCCAACCCAACCCAGTCCATCCCCTCAACTAATTGCAGCCAAGATGCGCCTTTCAACACTACAAATGCCGCTTTAATAGTCTTTGGACTTTTCCTTCTCCATCTCCAAAGTCTGGGCTGCTGCTGCTGCTGCTTCCTTTCGTTTTAATGTTATTCGTTAAAAATGCAAACTATGTCATTGGGTCTATGGAAGAATCTTTTCAACTGCATACGGAAAAGTGCATTTTCCATTTTGAAGTTGCATTTCGATGCTTTTATTGTATTTTCTTGTTTGCCTATTTAAATTTTCGGCTGAATGGAATGAAAAGAAGCAGTAAGAACTTCTGTGGAATGAAAACATTAAAATGTTTGTGCTCCATTGAAAGTCTTTACTCTGGCCTTTCACCTTTTTGTCTATCAGTTAAAATGGTTGCTGTGTAAAGATTTGGATAATTTGATTTTCATTTTTTGTGGGCCGAGGGGGTTTATGCAAATTTGATTTTCATCTAATCTTGCTCTTTCGTATCTTTTTAGCATATGTCATAAGAGTTCGGTCATTCCTCTTCCTCCCACTCCAAACCCGACCTCTTTCTCTCTCTCTCTCTCTCTCTCTCTCTTTCTCTCCCACACATTTCCTCCTCCTGACCTTTGACTATAACTCATGTCTTCAGCCGCTTTTGGTTAGCCTTCGAAAGTGCCCTACGACCAAACAATGTCAAGTTTTCCTTCATTTTATTTTGTTGATGACAAATATTTGACTGCCGGCTGTGCCTCTGACTGACTGACTAACTGACTCTCTCAGGCTATGCATCTACCCCCAGAAAAAAGGGCGTATGTCGAGAGGGGGGGCTGAGGTCAGACCTCAACAGCATTTTGTGGGAAATTGCATTTCAATTGCAGTTCTCCGTTGGCAAATGAAATTTATATATTTATTTTATTTTAAATCATCTTTTAGTTGCAACTGCGTTTCTAAAATAAGAAGGAAAATGGTTTTTCTTGTAAGTAAAGAGAGTCTTTTTTATGTAACTGAAAGAAATAGCAGTATCTACTATGCTCTTTACTTATAAAGCTTTATGTCTTTGGCGAAAATGGAACATTTCAGTTTAATTTAAGGATTAATGAAGTTACAGCTGACATTAATAGTTTTCCTCGGATAACGTTACTCCTAACCTTAACCTACTTTTAACCCATTATTAATAAAACAAAGCAAAGAGTTAATGCATAGTATCATTATATCTGGCGATCTGGTCTGATCAGATGTTGTCTATAGAAATTACTTCATATTACATTTTTAATATGGCCCCAAGAAGATGTTCTGCAAAAGTTATAAAACATTAATAGTTTAATTCTAAAATAAAGCAAAATAACTGTTTTTCCATACGATAGGAAAAAGACTTAATATAATTTCTACTATCTGACTCCTTATAAAACTTCATATATACCCATTTAGGAAAAAGGGGGTTCCTTTGGCTGCGCCCCTGATTTATTTGGCTGTTTTCTAAACTAAAACAAAACCGGAAATTGCGTTGCCTCTAACTGGGGTTAGGCACCCTTTTTTCTTTCTTTGTGGTGTGTGTGTATTTGGTCTTGGGCCTTCATCCTACTGAGTTTATCTTAAGTCAATTTGAGTTCCCCTCGTCAACAACAGCATCGTTTGTCGTTTGTTGTCTTCGTCTTCGTCATTCAACATCATCAGCCATCAGCGTTATAGAGGTAGTCACAAAGTCAGTCAGCACATTGTGTTTTTTTTATTTTTGGTTTTGTCTAAGCGGTTTACAGCATTTGCCATAATTTTCCATAGTTAAGCAGGTCACAAAATGTCATCAGATGAGGCAAAAATTTCACGCTGTGACCTTGGCAATGAATCAAATTGGTAACCAATTAGCAGGAAATGCCAATAGTTTTGTCGTTTGATAATAGTATTCTCTCCCTCCTGGCGGTTGAAATTGTCCATTTAATCAAATCCTCCAATTTCGGGGATGATTCCATTGCAGATGCTTCCGTTTCGTTTTCGTTTTGGTTTCGATTACATTTTTTCTGTGGATATGTCAATTATTTAAAGCTTCATTTCCTATGCCATTTGATTTTTATGATTCTTTTTTTTCTCTCTCCTTTTCCCTTCTTTGCTTATCTCTTTTTCTGTTTTGTTCTCATTTGCATATTGTATTGAAATTCGTTTTCATTTCCTGCGGTTTGCCATCTGCTGCCGCTGCTCGTTGTATTTGCCTACTAAATGGCAACTTAGGCAAATTGAAATGCGGTTAGAAGAGGCTAAAACTTTAAATTGAAAAACGATTCTGCATTTTGAGAACCAACAACAATATGGGCGACGTCGACTAGAGACGACCTTGGCTATAAATACAAATTACATTTCCTCTTTTTTTTAGCCTATGGAAAAACATGGAATTTTCCACTTTTTATATTCTATGGGAAAATTCATTTTAATTAGCCGCATAGCCTGTTGTGTGTTGGTGTTGTATGAAATGTAGAAAAAACGGCCAAATTACAGTGTGGAGAAATAAAATTTTTAAATAAAAATGTGTGCAGAATTTAGGTATAAAAATCATGTGGACCTTGATTGTACCCTGTTTTAAGTTGTAAATAATTAAGTTTAATTAAAATTTCAAGTGACAAATGAAGTAAATTTTTACTGACCTTAGTAGTTAAAGTTTATATTTATGAGTATTGTTGGGTGTTAAAAACGACTTTATTATACCCTTTATTTTAAGAAGATACACAGGGTAGCTAGCTAGCTGCTTTCACCCATCCTTTGCACTTCGTGCTTGCCTGGTCGTCGCTTGGGTGGGCCTCCCTGGCGCTGCAACATAATAATTTGTAAACATTTATCAATTATGCAGCAACACCAACAAAAACAACAACAACAATAGCCGTAGCTACAACAATAAAGATTCCCCCTTTTCAGCTTTTAGCCATCCGAAACTGGCCACATAAATTTCAGGCACACTCACACACACACGAGTTTAGAGCTATCCCAGCTGGAGTGCGCATTCCAGAGGCATTCAATGTTGATGGCGGTAGCGGCAATGCGGTTGGGGCCTTTGGCTAACTTTCGTCTTTGGCGGCAACTTGCTGCCTGACTGGCTGACTGCCTGCCTGGGCGTTGATTTGCCAGACCAAACATGCAATTAAGTGCAAGTGGGCAACACCTCATCATCGGCAACATCATCATGATGATTGTTGTCGGCATTATTATCTTCATAGGGAGCCCATGCATTGCCAAAGCAGGTGCTGTCTCCTGGATTTTGGATTTTGCAAGTGCGTAGACTCACGAGTCAATCAATCAACTTGCTGGGACACGAGCTGTTGACACCAGCAATCCGAACAACCAAACCATTTAGCCAACCAACCAACCAACAACAACAATTGCCGCAATAACGTGACTACCGACTAATCCCAGGCATCTGCTTCCCCACCAGCACCATGCAACCAGGTGCAGGAGTGACTGACAACAAAACCAATGTCCTTGAAAATGATCGATGCGCAAATGAGTTCAAATTTGTTTAAGGCAATGTAAGGCCTTTCTGTTGTCCCTTAAAGTAAAAATTTATCTTTTACTATGCTTCTCGAAAACTATCAAAATAATTTAGATAAACATTATGCTGAAATTAGACAATTGTGCCTAGAAGTGTTGCTGAGGAACTAGTTCAATGCTTTTGCTAGTCTTGCCAGCAACATGATGACTAGAAACACTTTAGCAACATGTTGCTAGCTGCTGCTGCACTCACACGTGCGCATAGTCGTGCTGTAGCTCTCTCTCTCCCTCTCTATTTCTCTCTTTTTCTTTGGCTCTCTCTCTTCATTAGTTCGGCGGGAACGTATCCACTCTTTTGGTTTCATATAGCGGCTGCTGTTTTGTTTATGTTTTTCACTTGTGTCAGCTGTTTTTTCTTACAATCCACATAAACCCAAACACAGCAAATGTTGCTAATGTAAGCCGAACAAATGCAACATTTATATGTTGCTTGTCTCCCTGCCGTGTTGCGTGCTTATTGTCAGTTGTCGCTGTTATCTCGAGGCGTCACCATCCGGGCTAATAGAGGCTTGTGTATTTGCCAGATTGCGTGTGTGTGCGTGTGTGTATCTATGAGATAAATGTGATGAAATTGAATTGAGAAAAGACGAATAAGAACCACAGACAACTTGGCATGCATTTGGCAATCCAATTGTTTGTCTAGCCGATTTCCGTTTGAACCCCAAAAACGTGAACGAGACGAACAAAAAGTATATTAAATCATTCATTAAGAGCCGACTCATTCACAAATTGTGCGTTGGACCAGCTGTGCGCGTTGTGACACAGAAAAAAAAACAACACGATTTGGCAATAGTTTTTGGTTTCGGTTTTTTCTATTTTAGTTGTTGCCGCTTATGATTTATGCCACTTGTCACATTAGCAACAAGTTGAAATACTCTTTGAAAAATCTTCAAAACAATTAATTAAAATTTATACACAAAAAAAAATGCATACCAAAATTTTAAGTAAATTTTGCCTAAGCATCAACATCACATTGATGATGATGATGATGATGATGGCGATGCTGTTGCTTAAAGTTCAGGCTAATGACCAGCTACCAGATAATGATCTCAATGGAATATCAATGCTAGAGGAGCAGGAAGAACAACATTTGCTACAGCCTCAGGCTCCTCCGACTCCGTCTCACTATTCAGTTGATGATTTTCGCAAGGAACGTGATAAAAGTGCTACAACTGCAGTCAAGTCGCTGTCGTCGTCGTCGTCGTCGTTGTCTTCGCCGTTGCTCCATCTACGACATGAGCAGCACCATTTGCGGCACCGTCAACATTCAGCGTGGGAGGAGATGCAACAGGAACAGAAACTAGTTAGAACTGTGCGTCATCATCAGCATAAATCTCAGTCAGGAGTAGGCATTAGACATGGCCAAAGTTTGCCCCAAGTCGATGACATTGATTACACTTACGCCACTTCCTCAACCACCTCGTCTCCCAACCATAAGGAGACGAACAATTTGGAAGCAAACTTCTCTCCTTGGCAATGGCAACAATTTGAGACAACTCACCGTTGGCAAAAGCAGTTACATCAAAAGGAAATGCAATCTCTGCGATTACGCAATCGGCACACAGAAGCATTTAATGAGGCCAAATTTTTAGTTAACGATGTAAGTTTCACAACAACAACAACGAAAATTCAAAGAGACACAAGAATTTTAATAGGATGTTAGGGAGAAAGAACGTTAACACAAACGACAGCCAACTACAGAAAATAATCTCCAAAGTCCATATACTTACAAACAACTGCAAAGACTTTGCAATTCAAACAGATTATAGCTTTCTCATAGACCTTACCTAAACAAGTTGATCGGAACTTGAAAGACTTTTAGGCAAAAATCAAAATGAATATTAAACTTTCAATAAACTTTTTTAACATACGAACATTAAACACTGATAAATAGAAGTAAATTTTTGTGTTTATACATCTTAAAAATGTTTCTAAGCTGGCTAAGAAAATTGAGCTTATAAATATTATAGATTAAGGTTAAAAAATATTATTATTAGTATAAGGATAGCAAATTTTTAAGATTTATGAAATTTTAACTTTTTTTGAAAACATTTTTATTCCAAGACATGAGGCTACCACAAATCTTTAGGAATCAGTTTTCCGATCGTAGAATTTGCCACATCATTTTTATGTTCTTAAATCCTCAGCCTATTAATCTGGCCATGAGTGTATATATTCATATAATCTTTAAGAAGAAATTGAATAATTACCTTCTATAGAATTTACATGGGTATTAGAATAAATAATACGCCAGTGATCGTCGATGTAATTACTCTCATTAAAATATGTTAATATGATCCTTTCATGTTATTGAGAGATGTTGGGAAAATTAAGTTTATTACTATAGTAATACAGAATTCACAGTGGCATTTCGATAACCCTTTTTTTAAATCACACAATGTGTAGACAAGGGCAAGAGCATAGCCAGTTCTAGAAATTCCTAGAAATGACTATTAAAACTTTCTTCTTACCCGTCCCCCACCTTCTCATGCTACCCACGCTTTCTTGAGCCCATTCTTGCTCTGTGTGTGTGTTAAGACTCATCCTCTTGGCTTTGGATTTCGCAATTGCAATTGATTTTAGATTAATTTAAATTAGGTAGCGCCGTTTCAGTTTCATTCAACTGATAAGGTCCCACTCAGTCAGTTGTTGCCACCCTGTTGAGCTCTACTCTCCTCCCTACTCTCCAACCCTCTCACCCGCATTTGGTGTTCACTTGGCATACAAATTAATTTGTTTGTCTCTTTTTTTTTTGTTTTGTTTGTTGTTTTTTAATTCTTGTTTTTGTGTAATTTCGTTTTCTTCGCTTTTGCTTTTTGCCTCATTGCCCGGCACGTTTCACTCGAAGAGATCTCAACAAGTAGATTAAACTTGGCGCATTTTTTGTTCGTTCATTTTATTATTAATTGCCCTGGGTAATTGTTCAGATTCAATGGAGATTTATGTACGGACGCAGTCGGTCGATGCAACAAATATCAAAAAACGGGTAGAAGAAAAAAAAAAAGTCACATGGATGTATTACCAATTAAAAGCGTATTAAGTGCAAATGGTTTGCTCTCATTCTCAGTCGATGACTCAAAAGATTTGCCAGATTTATAGGCAAACATTCTAATGCTCATTCATTATGATTATGAGAGGGGACCAAATATACATACATACATGCTTAGTGATTTCATATAATTTACGATGCATTATGAAACTAATTAATGTGGGACAGCGAAAAAGCGGACCAAAGAAAATAAATGTGGGAAAATTTATATTGGCTTAGAAAAACGATTGCAAAAATATATGGAAATTGAATATAAATGTGTTAAAATCATAAAAATCTGTTAATATTCCACATATTATATATTATTGTATTAATCATCAAGCCAATTTGCCAAATTTTGATACTGTAAATTGATTTGTGATAACCAATTTGAGAAATTTTATATGGATTTGATTACGAATAAACCTCTACGAAGAATTCATAAAGACAATGTTCGAGAAAGGGATAAGAGCCTATTAAAAAACTGTAGAAACAAAAATATTACCTAATATCATTCAAAAAATATTTATTTTCCTAAAGTATACAAATGAAAATGAAAAAGTAATCATAAATGTGTTCAATTTAAAAAATTTAATAGCAATTTCTCACCTTTTCCTCATGGAAACTCTGTGGGAGAACCATCTCAACAATGAGCTTGATCGATTCTCTGGGGCTATTAACTCCAATTTAAATGGCTTAAAGAAATGCATAAATTTCCTTAATTGCTATAATTAGTTCATTTCGGGCACTTGTTTTGTTTATACCATTTCTTGCATTAGATCATTCCTTAGAGCAATTTACATTGAAGACTAATTAGTCGACAGGTTTTGGTCAATTGTGAATAATGGGGAAAATAAATGTATAGAATTTCCTTCTTAATGAAAATTGTTTCATTAAAATGCAGTTTACCCTTTTTTTTTGGAAACAAAACTGAAATGGTTCAGTTTCATTTTCTAATAGTTAGAAAAAAATATTCTTTCATCTTTCTTTGCTTCTCTGAGTATTTTTGTTGTGCCCCAACGATTATTAACACTACATTTAACGAATTGGCGCCCAAAAGGCAAACCGACAGTCAATTTTTATTATTATTTGCTTTTCATAATCATTGATCCCAAACACTTTCACTTAACCAAAAACTCAACATCGTTCCTTTGTGTATCTCCCTCTTTCTTGCACCATTTCATTGTCTGTCTTTCTTTCCTCTTCTCTCTCTGTGTGTGTTAAACTTTTGCAATCAGTCTATTAGCTGGCATTCGTTCTGCTTCACTGGTTTCATCTTCGCCTCCATTTCCATCTCGTGCAGCACCTCCTACTCCTCCTTCTCCCACTGCACTTCTCCTTTGGCACTTCAAACATATTCCTCCCGCCTTCTCAAATTTGGCGCAAGTAAACATCACAGCTGCAGCAACTTACACATAGACAAATTAGATGTTTCTTTTTGAGATAGTGGACTGCTAGATACCCTCTATTAAGCAATACTCAAAATATGTGAGACTCGATTTACAATCCTAATCGTTGTAGTATCTTATACAGTATTTCGATTTAGACAACATTTGTTCAGGTAGCAATTATCATTATCTAAACTATGTTAAGTCCTTATCATACATAGTTTAGCTTATTATTCATTACAAAACTTATTTCATCTTTATCGATTGTGGCATACCCATTTTACACTGTTGCATTAGAGGGTATCAAATGAGGTGGCGCTGTTGGTGGGAGAAGGAAGGGTTAGGGGCTGAAGCGAGACCAAACGGGTGCTGCGCTCTATTGTAAAAGTTTTGCCACTGCCTCTTGCACATTCAATTAATTCAAAGCATTAAAACAATTAAACAACTGTGGCTTCATTGACTTGGTAAACGCCTCTCGACACGCCACGCCCAATTCACAACTTCATCGCTTATATACCGACCACCCACCACCCAACAGAAACCACTTGTGACCCAATTTTCATCCATTGCACAGAAACTACAAATACAAATTAGTGCAGCTAATTTTTAATGACTCTGATGATGATGATCATGATGATTCTTTTCTGTTCCTTCTTGGCATTTTTCATAATTTTCATTTCTATATTTTTACGCAATTTATGACGTTTCCCCCAACACACAGTTCTCCCCCTTTCACATTCTCTCTCATTCTCTAACCGAGCCGACAAATGCAATTGAAATAAACATGGAAAGAAAAACTCGTGGCAAATGAATTTTTTTTTATTTTTTTCTTTTAATTTTGGGGCAAATGCTTTGAAGGCAGAACACAAACTATTCACTCGTAGTAGACCCAAGCCTCCATGAGCCAGAGGATTTTTCTGTGGTTCTTCTTTTTTTTTTTTTCAAGGGCCACCTCCATGCGTTTTAACTCATTTGCACCTAATTGTCATGCACACGGGCCAGGAAAACGAGAGGAAAGCAAGGCAAGGCAGAAGTGTGTGAAAAAATGTTAAAAAAAAAAGAGACGCAGTCTCCCCAGATGTTGTCCGGGCAGTTTTCCACACAGCTGGCTACGCTTTTCGCATTTTACTTTAAAGTAATGCCCTGTGTCTATGCGATGAGAATGGTATTAAGAAATAGTAGAGGTAAGTTTGGATTACTAGACTTCGGATGCAATTCCGTAAACTTAAAATAAGTTTAGTAAACCTGTCTTTGTTTCAACACTTACTACAGAGTATTCCCAATTCGGTTCAAGAATCAGGTAGAGTCTCTCATCTCTTCTTCTTCTTCTGGCCAAGTCGTTGGACTTAATCTGCATTTTATTTTTTTACCTGAAAATAAAATGCAATTTGCATAGTAAAAACAAGCAAGAGAAAGCTACACAAAAGAAGCAATGAATTAAAGGGAGACAACTGATTTATAAATCATATAGAATACGATTTCTTGCAAATAAATTGGAAACGATATTTATTTTATTTGAGTATTTTAGAATATTTACAATACTTTAGTTAGTGAGTTACATAGAATGTACTTTTTCAAATTTATCTTGCGTTCCTTCATAATGTTAAAATTAATTTAAGAGAATGTTCTTATTTACAAGAGCAAAAATAGGAGCTTTCGCTCATTTTTAGGATCCTATGTGCGATATTTTTGTTTTTTCGAATTCCAATAAGATACATCATAAGTTTGTAAGTTGATGTCACATACAAAACTTAGTTATGTAACTATTACAGTATTTTATTAATTGACATGCTTTTATTAAAATTACCACGATGAACCATTGCAATATTTATGCATTATATCAAATGGTGTTGGAACAAACGACTCATTTTGATGAACAACTTCACTGTCTCAATTTTTGTTTTTGGAGTTGAAAAGTTCATTTACTCAGTCACTCATTCACTAAATCAATGACGCTTTTTTAGATGACTCTATGATTCGCTTGTTCAGTCTTTACTGACTTTATATTGTTATTGTTTTCTGAGATTCCTGATCAGTTCTTTTACTCTTGAAAGAATGTAATGGTAGTCGAAAGTTTGCAAAGAATAAAGCATTGCCGACTTTATTCATCATTTATTAAAAAAGTAAGGACTAAATTATTCAGTATCAATTTAGTAGTTTTTATTCAGTAGTTAACTTGAACATTTTCAGTGACTTCAGTTCATTTATTTATCTCAAAAACAATTAATTAAAATGATTTTGCTTGCAGTGTAAGAAAAACTAGTAAGTAAGTAAGTATCTAGTAGGTCACTAAACAGTTAACAAGTAAGTCAAAAATAAACCAATTGAGAGAACATATTTTGAATGGAGTCCTTTAAATTTGTTCACTAACTTGCAAGAAGCCCAATACCAATAATCTAATAATCTATAAGTCATTATCAGCCAGCAGATGCCATCACAAACTTATAAAATTGTTGAAATTTAGCATAAAATTATTGGCATAAAAGTAAAGCATTTTTTATGTTTGCCTAAAGCTTAAAAACTTAAAATAGTTTTTCTAAATTTAGTTTCATAGTAAACTTCATTTAAAAGTCAAAGTGGAGATATGCATACATTGCAGCAAATGGAACTCTTTAAGGGATAAAACTTCTCTCTTGTTTTTTCGTTCAACTTCCTGTATCTGGAGCTAACTTTTATTCAGGCTCCCTCATCCCGAATGTGAACTCCTGCGTTTTAGCCACTTGCTATTAATTCTTTGTCACCTTAAAGCACAAAGCTTTGTGTTTGCCTCTTCACACTATTTTCCCTCCATCAGTTGCCTTACTGCTGCAGTTGCTCTTTGTTAACTGGCTGTTGTTTTTCTCACAATTCCCTCTGTATACTGACACACCCACTCACCACTCTCCACCCACCAAGCAACACCCGTGGGTCCTCTGTCCACTTTAGGTAGGAGTGTTCAGGCAAAAAACACAAAAGCATCGTGTTCTTTTATTTTTCCTTGCCAACATTATTTTCTATGCGTTATATTTTGCACAGTTTTTCATTTCTGCCATCAACTAACCAGCTAGCTAGTCTTTTTTAATGCCCTTACATCAACAGGTTATATTTATTTTAACCAGTAGTTTGTTTGTCCATAGCAAATGGGCCCATATACATATATTTTGTAGATTTTGTAGAACGAAAGGTTTTGCCTATATTTCTAGTTCTTTTAATTCTTTTGCAAGTGTATAAAACATTCGAGAATGTCTTCCTGGCATTCGGCACATTTTTCTGGTATAATTTCAGTTTTATATTTTCTTGTATTTTTCATTTCGCTTTTTATGTCTCTCTTTCGTGTTTTTCCTTTTGCATTTCTCTTGTTTACTTTCCTTACTTTCGTTTTGTATGTCGGCATTTTAAATTGCATTTCACAGCTGCTATTTATTTCGCTAAATTTGGAATCATCATCATATTGTTGTTTTTTTCTCCCATTTTTATTTGAAAATATTCTGTCATCATCAACATCGTCATCATTATCATTATGGTCATTATCATCGTGTCATAGTCGTCTCCTGTTTCACCCAGAGTCCCTTAAGCGTTTTTTTATTATCCACAAATTTGCGCATTTTCACTTTTAGTTTTAATTAACTGAAAACTGTCGGACAGCAAAACAAGACACACCCACTTTTTGGATAGAGAAAATGATTCCTTCACAATGAATGAAATATGAGATGCAATTTTTAATGAAATTTAACTTAATCTGTCTGAAATCAGCGAGACAAGATGTGCAATAACATTTTTTGCATTAACGGAAACTAGTAATTTATTTTGTATTCTTGTCATGTTTTCTGATTGCTATCAAGTTAGTTCATTGAAAACTTTACAAGTTGGAAATATACTTATAAGTTACACATCTTTTAAGTGCTTTTGATTTGCCAAATTCGGAAAAAAGTGACCCAGAATACTTTAACTAGGCTAGTTTCCCCTGATGTCCTCATTACATTTCATTTTTAGTTTAGTTTTTGTGTTTGTTTCATTTTTCGTAGTTTATTTTTTTGTGCATTTAATTTGTGTTTATGCCTTTGCCCTGAATTTTGGTGGCTTTTTTCTTTAAAATTTTTGTTTTCATTTTTGTTTCTTAATCATTTGTTGAAGTGGCCTGAAAAGAACAGAGGCAGAGATCTGGCCAGAACTCGCATTGTTTATGGCTACCGGGCACTGTCGGCTGTGGGCTTGAGATTGCAATGAAAAGGCAAAGCCAAAATGAAGGCCAAATTGTTTGCCCTGTTTGTCTGAAGCTGGGCTAAAGTTCAAAGTTGAGAGACGAAAGAAAGAGTATGATGGGGAAATGGGAAAGGGAACAACTGCTTTAGTTCTACTGTTCGTCAGCTGCTTTGTGGCTTTAATTAAACCGAAAAGAAGCCCAGAAACAACAAAAGGATGAGGCAAACCTTTCTCTCACTTGATTCTATTTTTTTTTGGCTTTTGTTCTGCAAACTAATTAAACATTGGAACTGTATTCTACCCCCCCTTACCCATTTCGTTTTCCATCACCTGTTCTCCATTCTGTTGTAACTATTAATCTGTTTTAAATCGTTGCTTTCTCTGCCTCTCCTCTTCATCACTCTCCATGGATATTTCTACTCCAATTACAAGTGGAACTTTGATTAATGGCCCACAATGGACGTAACTTCATTTTGATTGCCCTGTCGAATTTCGGCCTGGCACGAACACATCATTTGTTTTCATCCCAAAATTGAGTATTTTGTTTTTCTTTTTTTACTCCTCTTATTTTGCCGGCTATGTATATCAAAACAACAAAATAAAGTACAAAATGCGTTTTTTGGCTTTTCAATTTTCCGACTCAGACTCTGACTCTTTCGTTCGTTCGTTCTTTCTCGATATTCTTTAACCATTAATCACCTGTTCAAGTGCTTGTTTTTCCTTCATGTTTTTTGTGTTTGCTGTGCTGTGTGGTCTTGCCTCTTTTATGTTTGCTTTTAGCCAAGTTAATGCAGGCCAAGTTGATGAAATTTCTAAAAATTTTTCATTGATTGCTTAACATTTCTGTATTTCTTTGGTTATTGTTTAAACAATTTAAGAGAATAAAACTCTATTCATGTAAAATACCAATCAAATTGAATAAATTTCGAAATTATGGATTGGCATCATTGGTTAGTCAAACATGTTCACAACATGTTGAGCTTCATTAACTTTCTTCGTTACTTTTGCCAACTTTTAGCTCCTCTCCTTCTTTCATTCTTGGGCATATTTAATGGTTGCCGGAAAAGTTTTTCGGATTTTTTTTTTTTTTTGTTTTGTTTGTTGACCTTTGGCTAAAAATGTTGTGAACAATTCAGGCAAATCGCACAAATCGGCTAAATCTTTTGACTTGCTCTTAACGTTTCAATGGCGATTACCTACACTTGCTGCCGCCGCTTTTCCTGCCTTTGCCTGCCTTTTCCAGCCTTTTGTTTATACTTTTTCCATCTCTCCCTCTCTCTCAGCTTTTTATTCTTGTTGGTTTTATTATTCCTTCTCCTGTTGTTGTTGTTCTCAGTGTGTTTATTACAAGTAAAAAGTGCCACTTGCACTGCACTCAGTAGAACAACAACAACAACAACAGCTGGCTATGATCGAAACAATCTGAGGGGAATAGGGAATGGCATTGATTCGAAAGGGCAGTGAACTTTCTTTTTTTACACATATCTGGAGAAAAAGTGTAAAATATGTAATTGAAAGATCCATGTTCTATTTTTCAAGGTGCCATTTGAAGTCAATAATTATAAACCAAACAGAAAAACGAGAAGCAATCACAAAATTAGAACAATGTTTACAATTTTACTTTTTCAAATCAAATTTTCATCAAAAAAAAAAAAAAACTTAGTAAACTTTTCCAAAAAGGAAATTGGTTGGAGTGATTGTTTTTCAAGGCTACCTTTTAAAGATAACACCCAAAATATTAAAGTTTTATCTATTTTTATTTATTCAATTACCAACTAAACAACTTTGGAATAAGGTTTCTTAAATTCAATTGAAATTCAATTTTTTGAACAAAATTTTTGAATTTCTAAAAAAAGTAAAATATAAGCAGAATTGAATTTAACTAGATGACTAATTAAAAACATAAATTTAAAAAATGTTTATCAGAAATTGAAATTCTTTAAACCAAAAAGTGTAAAAAATTTTACTTAATTTCAAAATTGAAATAAATTAAATAATTTACTGTCCATACGTGGCTACTGCCTTTATAGAGCAGTTTATTGTTTAAATTATTTAATTAGTTTTAAGAAAAAAACAACTAAATTAAAAACATTTTACTTAACTTTTATTAAAGTTACTATTATAGTTATTATTATAATAAAAATCTGACCAATGGCAAATATTGCATTTTAAATAATTAATAACTTTGGCAGTAATCAGGTATATAGCTTTTTGTTTTAAATTGTAACTACCAATTAATTTACTGTCCATCAGCAATTGACAAGCTGAAAATGTTCAATTCCCTTCACTTCTGGAGCCAATATTAAATTTCATGTCACAATTTATTTTTAACTGAAACTAGTTCCCCTAAATTTTCACTTTTAAACTACTTAAAATACATTTTGAGTTTAAACTCAGTCTGCCTCCTTCCCCTTTGACTGTTGGAAAGTTATGAAAATTCTCAGAAATTTAATTGACTAACCAAAAATCTGAGGAAAAAAGAGCATAGAGAAAAAATCTTTTAACCACTATAAACTGATTGAATATGCGGGCTGGCAATGAGAATGGAGTAGGGAAAAGTAGGGAGAAGGGATGGGAGCAGTCGATTGCAATATATAGATACAAACACATCACAAAAATCATCATCATCTATGTGTATACGTACATAACATAGACAGAGCCCATAGACCAGTAGCCAATTGCCAAGTGCACGCATTGAGCCGTTCAGTCATCCATCCATCCAACCATCCAACCAACCATTCATCCATTCAGTGTGTGAGTGAGTCATTCAGTCGTTCGTTCGTTCATTCAGTCAGACAGTCAGCCAGGCATGCAGTCAATTATACAATGTTGCCACAGCAAAAGCTCAACCACGAAGCGTATGTCTGAGTGGTCATATCATGATGATATCTATTAGATATTTTTTGAATGCATCACAGCTAACTGAATTTATGTCAGTTTTTTTTTCTCCTTTTTCCTCACTGATGATGGCTCTCTGACATGTTGTTGATGAAGTTGCATGAACTTTGCTGCAACAACAAGTTCATGCAACATCTTCCTTTCTACTCTTCTCTCTGTCTTTTTTCTTAGTTTTTTTTTCCGTGTTTTTAATTTTCAGCTTAATTAAATCATTGCCCAAGTTTTGCAAAAGAAAAAAGCGAAAAACGAACAAACATTTCTGCACTTTGCGTCTAATGAATTATGGTTAAAGTCACTCAGAGAAACACACACAATTCTGTTACATTTTTTCCACATCTTTTATTTTTCTTCTTCCTTTTTTTTCTGGGTCATAATTTGACCAAAATTTATGACAGCTTCTAGCTGAAGATTTCGTAAATTTTTTTTTTTCCTTTTTCTGTTACTGCTAAGTAAAGTTAGCCATAAATTAAAATTGACTTCGGACGAAAGAGAAAAAAGCTGAAAAATAAAACAACAAATGTCTGCTTCTATTGAAAGAGAAGTTGAAAAGTATTAATTGAAAATTGGAAACGAAAAAATATATATGTATGTAGGTGTTGCTAAGAAGCTTTGAAAAAAGTAATCAAAATGTAAACGAAAAGTAAGTATACAATTTTTGTTTCATATATATGTATAGGTAAAGTTCTTTGACTGCTTTATATTTGACTTGACTTAACCCAACTTTATGTATCTTTTATTGCCTAATTACTAATCTAATTATAATTGGTTTATAACCAATCAAAAAATGTCGTAAACTTCATGTGAAGTTTATTTTGTTCCCCTTTTGAAAGAATTATTCCCTTATCAAATAGCATGAACTCTGACCTATTGCCAACACCATCATACACATGTCAAAATGTAAGCAAGAAGAAGAAGAAGATTCCATCAAAGTGTCTAACTAGATTTCTAACCAACTCAACCCTCCTCTTCTCTCGACCACCTAAGTAAAACCCATTAAAAACACGCAAAAGCGTGGCACGAAACGAATCTAAAGACATCAGACGTGGCAAAGAGGGGACTAGAAGCGCTGTCGGAGTCTCGTCCATAATTTGTGAAGAAATGTCCAAATGCGCTGTGTGACACACTTCAAACTGACAGTTGGCTATCCCCGCTCCTATCTCCTCCTCGTGCTCCTGCTTGTTTTTCCTACCCAATTAAGCAATTTGTGTGTGGTTTGTGGACGGACACGCACATCGTCATTATCATCGTCGTCATCTTTGGTCGGCATTGGCATTCAAAAGAGGAAAAAAAAACCTCTAATCTTGGCTAGGCATAAACGAAAAATTGTATACACCGCGAGACACCTGAATAGCGCACGTCTAAAGTAAAATAAATAAAGTTTTACTTAAATTATTGAAACCTAAAAAATATCTAAATAAAAGCTTCTTATTTAAACGAAAGAATGGTTTAAAAACATAAACGACATTATTAAGTTTTCGAACTTCCAACTAAGACATTGGAAGCTAAAAAGAAGTTGTTGTAAAATTGTAGACTTTCTAGTTAGTAAGTTGTATCAAACTCGCTTTTAAGTTTTTCCCTATTAAATCATTTTCTTCAATATCAAAAAATATATTGTCCGTTAACAATAAAAGCTGTAATAACTAAATAAATAAATATAATATAGGGTGATGATCCTACACAAATGCCGCGCATTGTATGCCGGTTTTATGTGTGTGGCGCAGTTTGATGACATATTTCTGACAGCAGAGAAAAAGAAGTAGTAAAGAGTTGAACGAAAAACGTATTATTATTTGTATTTTACTATCAATAATAAAAAACAATTTTCTTTCACTTTGGGTCAAATTGCATACAAACTCTGTTGACTTCTGTCCGCTGCTGAACTGCTGTCATTAAAGAAAAAGTGAAGATTTTATGGTCGTTTGATAAGTTTCAATTTGAAATCAGATATCAAATAGTATTCGGGGGAAAATCCCAACGTTTTCCAAACTGGAAATGTGTATTTTGGTAATTTGAGCAATTGTGACATTTGATGGGAAGCTTAAGCGAAGCTTAGCAATCATTAGGAAATCAAAAGTTAGTTAAGATAAGATACTTTATACAGATATAAAACAAACGGATTGGGGTCATTATAAAATTTGTAAGAAATTATTCAATTTAATCAGAAATAATTTCTATTACAGAAAAGATGACATACATATGTATTTGCTTGATCTCTGTTTAATTTAATAAATAGTAAAGCAAATAAAGTATATCTTTTTACTTATTTGTTTTATTTCTAAAGGAAATATTTAGAATTTTTAAACAAATTTATCAGAAAGTTGTAGATTTTATTTAAAAAAAAATCAGTTTCGTGCGATAAATTTAAATTTTTATAGTTTTCACACTTTGATCAACATTTGAATTTGAATTTTTGAATTTGTTTAAGAGGCCAATAAAAGAAAACGTTTTTGTCTATGGTCACGAAAACGTAAAAACTCAAGGTTCGATAGTTTTAAGTTTTGATTGCTTCTCCAGATATTTCTTTCAATTTGCATAACACTTCAGTTTACTATATTTATGACTTGTCAAGTACGTTTTCGTTACGCAAGTGTGGCCAATGTGCCGCCCAGTGATCCGCTTTGGACACTGAGCCTTGTCCAAAAAGGTCTTATAAAAGTGCCATGAGCCACACACACTCAAAGAGTAGAGAGGGAAATCGAATCAAAATCAATTCAAAGTTATGAAAAGCGAAACGATAAAGTGGGCGTTGCTAATTAGTAAGTATTTGTCCACTTTGACCTGGGTAAAAGATTTATTGTCCACATATTTAAGTATCTTTTATGTGGGTTTTCCCTTCGTTTTCACTCTACTATTGCCTTTTGTCTGTTAATCGATATTTAAATTGAGTTAAATTGATCAGTTTCTTTTCCGTTCTCTCTTTTGTTTGAATAATTTTCCGCTCTTTGATTATGCACCTCGTTGATAATTTTAACTATACAATTTTTTCCCTTTCTTTCCATCTATATAAATATATATATACCTATCTGTAGATATTTTTGCTCTATTGGCCATTTTTCATTGCTTGAGCTCATAGATCATTTTAATGGCAGTTTTGGTCTGCTCTCTGGCCCAGGGCCATCAATGGCAGCCGCCGCCTCGCTAAGAGTTAGTGGCTAGGGGTTGGGTATGTACATACATATATACAATATACGTATGTATATACGGTGGAATGGGTTGGCGGTTCAAAAGTTCAATGGTTTCAGCAGAGTGCCGGAGCACTTGAAGCATTCTCGGTTCTTGTTTGGTTGTCATTGCTGCACATTGGCAGCCCATGTTGCAGTTGCCGCACTTTGTTGTTCAATGACAAACGCGAAGGTTGAACAAGTTATCTTCTTCCTATCTCCCTGGCTGTCTCAGTCTCTGTTTCTGTGTTTTTTTTTTTTCTTATGCAGGTGAAACTTGACTTACTTGATGGCAAACACAACTGTACAAGCATCAATATTTCATGGAGTAACTAAGTAAGGGGAGCGAAAGAGAGACACTAAGAAAGACACTACAACAAGGCGCCACTAAGAATGATTGTCAGACAACTAAATTATGTTAACAATGATATAAAAGGTACATGGCAAATACTTGTAGGACATACGATTGAGAATAATCTTATTAAGGTGATGCATATTTGATTTAACCAATGTTAACAATGTTTTTGCATCGCAGGAGATCAATAAGAGGAATAAGTAAGAGTTTATGCTATGATTGTAATGATTGTGTCAATCATTCGTTATCTTATCTAATTAGCCCTAACAAACACACAGTAAATACTTAATGTTTGAATAATGATTGCATTTTTCAAATCTCTGAATCTATGTTTTTTTAACTTTCAACACGCAAACGAATTTGTAAATTCGATTATAATCTCTGATCCATCTGACAATTGTTTTTGTAATTTTACAACAATTGATCTAACACGCCTACTTGCATATCAATTCCCATCTAATTGCCTATATCATTTGCATGGGGCTTGCTGCTAGGGCAATGAGGTTTGGTCTGGGCTTATTCAATGAAAACTGAGCTCAATGCTCATTGTTGGTTGCTAGCTGGAACTGGGGACTGGGGACCGGCTTATCGCTCATCGCTTGTAAAAGTTATCACGCTTCTCTGCCACAAATGACACTTTGACTGTGACGCCTCCAAAACAGAAAGAGAGAGAAAGAGAAAAATAAACACATAAATACACAAAATTATGACATAAAACACATCCACAAAGAAGGAAGGAACGACACACAAAAAAAGTCATTATCAATTACGCCACTTAATTATTTTTATTGGAGCATAAAATGCTCCATTTCTTGGCACAGAGCATTTCTCCCTCTGCTCTGCCTCCTCCTCCTTCTAGTGTCTTGGTAGTTACCCATTTCCCTTGGCTTCCCCCTTGACCCAGCAGCCACTTACACTCCCTTCCCCCAGCTTGCGCTTCAGATTGTCGCCCATGCGTCGATGATGTGCTAATTGTCGCGTGCCCACTTTTTGAATGACACTTTTGGTTTTTCGGTTGGGGCGTTCCGTTCTTTCTCTCTCTCTTACTCTTTGGATGCTGCTGTGGAGTCCTGTTGGAGTGGCACCAACAAGTGGCGGGAAAGGGGATTGTGGGACACACTGCAAGGCACTTTACATATTTTGTTGACAGTTTATTTGACTCAAGGGGCTTGGCTAACTTTAAAGACTTGCACAAATTTGAAGGCGTTTTATTATTCCAGTCATTTTTGAAATTCAATTTTTGCATCTAAGAGACGCCATTTAAAGACTTTTAGGGAGGATATTGAGATTTAAAAATTTTATTTAAGTTTCTGCGTCTATTACAATATGAAATCTATGGGCTTATTGAAATAAAATGGGTAATAGACTTAAAGATTTAATTTTTATTGCGCATCTCAAAATATTATAATTTAAAGGTGTAAAACGTTGATAACTTGTGAAAAAAGTTTTTTTTTTTTAATTTTTTTTATGTATATATAATGATTGACACACTTTCAAAACATTAAGTCAATCCGACAATTATTTTCAAAGTTACACGCTTAAGTGTTACGGTCATGCCGTATAGGCAAACTTTTCAGAAAACTTTATTTTTTGAGTCTCCTAACCAGATGCAATATCTACAAATCATATTACAGATTATGAGTCTTAAAAATATTATATTAACTAAAACTTTGAAGGTTTCAAACAGTTAATAAATATCCAATGACTAAAAGCATTTCCATTATATTAACTATAACATCCCGATAGAAGTAGTTTATTAACTAAACGATTACAGGGATTTGGCTAGTTAATGGACTTTTCAAATTGCATTTGATTAATGAATATTATTGTTTGGAAAACTTAAGTTTAATTTAATTAAAGTTAACAAGTAATTTCATATATTTTAACATTTCAACATCACTTTAAAAGTGCCTGAAAGGCTTAAACAATTTAATGGATATTTGGCAAAGTGAAATAGTTTTTTTATTTTGTTTTTTTTTCGCGATAATCAATTAAAAAATAATTTCAACTCCCCCACATTTTATTGGCTGTTAATTGCTTTAGATATTGCTTGATTGAAAACTATTTCAATTGTGGCCTAAGCGGCAGTTAAGTTCATTTTTTTCGAACGTTTTTTTCTTTTTTTGCATTAATTAAAGTAAAGCTAGACCACTCAAACGGAGATAAGATAGACCCAGGGCAAATTTGTTGCTGCTTTTTCTTTTCTTTTTCTCTCTCCCACTCTTGTTTTGCTTGGTTAGCCAAAATAAAATGCAACAATTTGTTAAACGACCAGCAAAGTGAATTGTTGCTGTGAAAGTTATAATAATTTATGCAATTCGTCTTTAATATTATACATTACATTAAATCTGACACATGGGGAAGGAGTAAGAGATTGTGGCTACATTTCACTTGTCAACACGCGGGCAACATTCATCTCACTCAGTTGGCAACATGTTGCCAACAACAAGATGCCGGCCAAAACAGTTTCGATTGTGTCTGGGGGTCTATTTAGTATTGATGATTGATGGCCACAAAACAAAAACTTTTAAGCTGGTTGGTTATGTGTTATGCCCATTGAATACTAAATTTCCAAATGACTCAACAAGTGGCAAGTTGAAACCGAGGCGCACCCACACACACACTCAAACACGAGGAGTGCAACAATGTGGGCACCTTTTTGAACCTGAGCTGATTATGGTTATAACCTGAGAGCTTTCTACATTTGATTAGGATCGAATCGTTATTTGTTGACTTTCGAGAGTAATAAGAATTTTATGTAGTACAATTTAAACTTTACGCCACATTTTCATATCTAAACAGGGAGGAAGCAAAGCTTAAACATTGCTCGCCATAAATGTGAGCACATTAATTCCAAACTTCAACTCCAATTGGGATCTCTAGAAGAGACCGAACTCCACAAGAGACAATTGCAACATTGTGTGCGGCTAAGCACACAAGAACTGCAACCCACGTGAAAACTTTTTGCTGCCACTACTAACTAGGCAAAACAGGAGCGCCTTTAGCTAAAACAGAGGTGGGGCCAAGTTTGTCTTAGGGCGAAGACCTTATTAAGTTTCTTGGCTGTACATATCCTTTAAAATTTAAGCCTTTGAGCACTAGATCTTACAATTTCGAAGATAGACAATAAGAGCCGAATACTTCTAGACGTTTCGTGTAGATGGAAGTAAAGCTGGCCCTGGAAGCACAGTAACAACAATTGTAGTAATTTTTATATTTTCTTCATTCTGTGTTGTTTTTTTCTATTGCAGGTAAGAGCCGCCAGTCCAAAGACATTAGAAGAAGACAACTCAAATGGTCGTCATGTAAGTGGAAGTGCTTACCACTTGGTGGTGAGTACTAAGAGTACCATATGTGTAAGAAAAAAATACGCAACTAGGCAACCAACAAACTAGTATAGACTAAGCCAAGTCACCCACCCACATGTTGCCACTCCCAGAAATATAAAAACAACTGACAATTGTCGGCACTTCCGTTGGCAAATGGCGAAATAAAACATTGAACTTGCTGGTTTTCCACACACATTTATAAAACGCCCCCATCATAAATGTTGCCCCCACCACCTACTACAAAAACAAAAATGTTTCCTTGGTCTCTCTCTCCCTCTGTCGCCGACTGTAGAGAGGTAAATGACCCAAAACTATTCACAGGCGTTTGCTTAACGATCGTGACCAATTTGCGTCTGGTCAAGTCAACAATCATCATCATCGACACAGGCAAAAGAGGAGGGCAAACCGATTGCAAATATTTACATTATGAATAGAGAGCGATCCGTCTCGGTTTCTATTTTATCGGCTGTTTGTTCTCCCCCAACTCTATTCATCTTCTGCATCAGCATCGACATCGGCATCGGCACAGGCACCGGCAATTGCAGTCTCCGGCTGCCATTCATTCACCCCGTTATTCTCCTCCAAAGTCCCCTCCATGGCTCGCACAATGCCTGTCAATCAATGCGCGACTCATTGTGGCGTCTGTGTCTGATATATACGGAATATGTGCCTGGAATATTCAATTAAATGCCAGCCGTCGATGGCAATTGCAAAAATTGAGACAGGGGCAAAGGGAGGTGATAGATGTAGAAAACTGTAGTAAGTCTTAAATACTCTAGAAATATAAGCAAAAGACTATTAATAGATCTAGATTAGCAATATCCAAGACTGGGGGATAAACAAAAATTTTTATTTTGTTATAAAACTTTCAAATTGGTTCATGGTTTCATCAAATCTGATAGAATCTGCTAGCTCTGCTTCTGCAGATATTAGATATTCGATTGTTAGTAGCTTTTAATAGTTGTTAGCTATTAATAAATGTCTGGAAAAAACTCGGAAATTCAAAAGAAAATGCATGCAACAAATTTAACATTTACATAATTATCATCATAATTTCCAAACTTTAAATTTCCTACTGCTGAAAGACAGATAACTACATATTATAGAGGACAACTTTAAATCAAAACTACAAAACAAATTTATTTCAGATTTTGGTTCTGTGATGAGGATAAGACCCAATTTTCAAGATACATAATTCATTTAATTGTGTTGAATTAAGAAAAACACTGATTGTGAGACATAAATTTTGACTTTAGAAAAAATGGAGTTAAATCATAATCATTTCCAAAAAGGGTTTTTATTTTAACAGAGCTTTAAACGTTTTTATGTTTTTATTAATTAATTGATCGAAACTCAATTAGGTCTCTAATAGACAAATGTATTTAAAAAAAAGGATTTTGTGAATCATCAAGATTATTATATCATTGTACAGGAAATACTACATATCTTTAACTGCTATTTATGATCCTGTCAACTAACTTCGTCCATAGGCGTTGCTGATTGATTTATTAGTCAAACAACTCTTGCCATAAAGGGTATTAGCTTGCCTACTCAATCAAATGCGATTGGGTCTTGCCATATAAACAGTTCTTGACTCTTGGCTCTTTGGATTGGTGGCGCATGGTGCCATGTCTCCTCCTCCCCCTTCTCCACCCCTGCCGCCTACATACAACAAACTTGCCAGACAGCTGAAATGCAAAGAGGCAAACAAAAAACGTGACTTTGTGTGGCATTTCTGTCTGTTGACAGTCTGGCAAATTCATTTATTGTTGTTGTTGGGTTAGTTTAATTGAATTGTTGGGACTCGGAGAACTTGACGCTGATTTGACTGGAAATGGAGAACATTATCTACATAACTTAGCTGCTGCTTTCCTTTACTTTACATTTGACCTATATCCTGAGGGCCAAAAACAAAAAAACACACTGTGGACGTAAATTTATGAGTTTCATTTGTGAAAACAATAGCAAAATCTGGGTCAATGTTTGTGTTGTTGTTGTTAGCTGTGGCATTTTTATAGTGCCGAAAAGATTTCCTCATATTAAGTCACGCCCTCGAACTACCCTAGAGTAGCTTAGGAAATCACTGATGAATAAGTTAATCAATTGGCTTCGGGTAAAGAATGCAAATAAAAATCTTTCTTAGTACTGGTCACTTGATGCTGGAGTTAAGAGTGTGTAATAATAATAATCTGTCTTATGATATTCACTCTTGCATGAATGTTGATAAATTTTGGTCCATTGTTACAATAGGGTAATATTTATTAGCGACTCTTTCATGTCAAGTCTACCCAAAGTATCGTTTAGTTCCATGGCAGAACCGGAAGTTCAAAAAACAGTGAATATATGAAATACCTAAAACTCGTAAAATTTATGTTTTATTTCGGGCTTCCACCCTCCTCAAAATATAGTGTGTATATCGTATTCAAAATCGCCATTTTGTTTGCCAATTATTTTCGAGCCAAAAACCGTTAACTGTCAACTGCAGATCGGAATGGGCTGAAATTCCATAAAATTTCAACACTTTGCTATAGAAGAAGTGAGAAGAGGTCAGAGGCCAGTGGTTAGGGGAAATTTGTGTGCATTTTATCATGGACACAACACATAAAATGTTGAACATGGCAAGAAACAAACGAACAAATGGCAAATTCAATTTATTTTATCCGCAAAAACCTCATGTAACTTGGCTTTGAATTGTTATGATTGCCAAAAGGAGGCACGAGGACGAGGGCAGGGCCTATTCATACTTTTGCCACATGCCACCTCACATCAAATTATCAGAGCGCATATTTGGTCAAAATGATGAAGCATTTTCATTAAATGATGACTACAGCATATTATATATTTGTTGACATTTGCCATTTTAATTTAATCCAAACATTCATGCAATAACATTAATTATTAAAGCAAGAGTGATGAAAAGAGAAAGATGCTGAATGTTTAATTACTTTTTTGTGTGTTTATACTTATATGTATGTGTGCATATCATATAGCCTAAGGGGCAAAGCATCATTATCGGCTAAGTGAGCAGCATCTTTATTTTCATTCGGGCATAAATCATATTAAATAATTGCCACAGAAAAAAAAAACAAATTTATATAGGTACATACACATTATATCCATTGCAAATGTATCTGTTATCTGTTGTAGTGGAATAATCTCTTTAGTGGTGCAAAGATTTGTTGTTATATTTTTAATAAATTGAGAGATTTTCCAAACGAGGATGTAAATACTTGGTAAGAATCTTAAACGTTTTAATTTGCTCTCAGAGGGTTATTAGTTCAGGGGAACTATCTTCTAAGCCAAAAAAGTAAAAAAGTTTGATACGCCAATTAAAGGGAACTCAAAATTATAATAGTAAAAGTTGAGGAAAGTCAATGATTCAAAGATTCGGATTAGTTCCCTAAATGGACCAGCAAAAGAATCTTCTTAAAACCTAACTACAACATTTTAAAACGAACATAAACTGAAACACACTAACCTTTAGTTTGCTTTAAAAAATATAACCAGAGGGCCGGGGCTAACTTCGACCGCGTCAAAGTTTGTATACCCTTGCAAGTTTGTTAGTAACTCTTTTATCTAAACTAACTGTTTTATCTAAAAAGGGTAATGTTTGCGAAAGAACGGCCTTCAATCTTAGCATAGGATATAACGAACTTTCTGATGAAAGTCACTGTTTTCCACCGATCGTTCCTATGGGAGCTATATGATATAGTTACCCGATCTTTACCAAATTCGGCACAGTCATTAACAGATATATTAAACTGACAAATGTTAAAGTTGAAAGCAATCGCATTAAAAGTAACGAAGTTATTGACAAAAGTCACTGTTTTTGACCGATCGTTCCTATGGGAGCTATATGATATAGTCACCCGCTCTTGATCAAATTTGGCACAGTGGTTTATAGTTACAATAAACTTACTTATATTAAATTTCACGACAATAGCTTAAAAAGTAACGAAGTTATTGAGAAAAGTCACTGTTCGTGACTTTGCCGTTTGTATGGGAGCTATATGATATAGTCACCCGATCTTGATCAAATTTGGCACAATTATTAATAAGAACACAAAACTGACCAATACAAACTTTTATGGCAATTGCTGATAAAATAACGAAGTTATTGAGAAAAGTCACTGTTCGTGACTTTGCCGTTTGTATGGGAGCTATATGATATAGTGGTCCGATCCGACTGAATCCGAGATATACAAACCCTGCAGTATATACAAGCCTACGTACAAAATCTTCTTCCTTCTTCTTTCCTTCTATGCGTTGCACACTTTTGACCAAAATTAATATACCCTTTTTGCAAGGGTATAAAAATGGGTATATCAAAATGCATTTGTGAAAAAATATAATTAGTGACTATTTTCTTATCAGGATCCTTAACACACAACTCTTAGCAAGACAATTTGTATACCCTAGCAAAAAGGGTATGTTAATTTTGGTCAGAAGTGCAACGCATGAAAGTATGCATCTCCGACCATATATATTCTTGATCAGCACGTTTGAATCAACGCAATCTCTTCCTCACCCATTAGAGCTATACGGCATATCTCGTTTTGAAACGAACAGTCACTTTTCTTAATACCTTCGTTATTTCTAAGATATTTTTTGGAAAATTTAAATTAAGTTACATCAGTTAATGACAAAATCAAAATTACGATCGGACGACTAAATTATATAGCAGTCATACAAAAATACGATAAAAGAGCTTGTTAGAGCAGTCTAAGATTGTAGGCAGTTCTCTCGCATACGTAAGACTTTTTAGATAATACGATTTTCCAATTTCCCGGCCATAGGTCAGGGAACAGTAATAAAATAAACTTCCAAGGGTATACACACTTTGGCGCAGCCAAAGTTACCACTGGTCCTCCGGTTTTATGTAAGAATCGTCCTGGTAACCATTTTGCTGGGGTAAGTTAAATGTTAAAGAAAATTTCATCAGAAATTGAATTCCAAATGGATTTCAATTTGAACATTTTCTGAAAATTTCAAGTACGTTAAGCAATTGATACGTAGTCATAAAACGTAATTAAATAGATACAAAGAAAAGCGGAGAACGCGGAGGCAAATCTACCTGCTTCTGTACTCACAGTTCATTAGCCTCCATTAGGGAGGCGGCGGCAACAACAATCGGCCAAAGGGAATCTGTGAAAATGAATGGGAGAAGCGGGAGTGGGAATCGGAGTTGTAGTCGGAGTAGAGCAAAGGAAAAGCCCCCATCTTGTGCAGCATTTTCCCAAACAGAATTCCTCGAGTGCCAAGCTGAGATAATTGTAAGACCCTGCAACATTCAATTACTTGTGTTTGCCGCAGAGCCAACACCCTGGAAAACAAGAGAAAAGAACATAAGAAAGGGTAAGATAGGGAACGGAGGAAATAATTTGTTGAGGGTGAGAGGGAACCTCAAACACGGCCGTGGATTAACAAAGACTGCACTTGTTCCTTATCCTCTTCCTCGGATGCCAAGTTTAATGTACGATAAGAGAAAATGCACTTGAAATGCCAAATGATAAGAAGGAAAACCGAGTGAAAAAAGAAGCTGCTGACAATGTCATCTACACTAATTAACCATGGGAAAACTGTTGATAATATTAACCTAATTGTATTTTGAAGAGACCAAATCATAAGCCAATGAACTTTAAGTCAAAATCATTTCCAGGCAAAGACATAAGCCTTTTGAAATCAAACATCATCAACAATCATCATCACTCATTCACAAAAACCCATCCAACCATAAATAAATCTTAAGCTCACTGGGCGGATGGTTGGAAGGAGGGGGAGCTGCATGAAGTGGACACTCTAAAGCCTAAAAAGAAATTATGAAAAATTAAATAAAACACGAAATCAATAAATTGCAATATCATCCCAAAAGAAAACGGCAACTTGAAGTAGAACTTCAATAAACTCGCATTAAATATGCATGTAACTGACTCTGACTTTGGTTCTGGGTAAACTTATATCTGTATATATCATTTTTAAAGCAAAGGCATAAGAAATTATGTGCAAGAGAGATAAAATACCACACCCACCCACACCCAGATAGAGAAAGAGAGAGAGGAAAAGGGAAATATATAGAAATGCATAAATTATATTGCAGAAAAAATAAAGTTGAAAATGTGCAGTAATGGATAATGGGAAAGAAAAGCTATTCGGAAAGGAGTATTCAAGAGACATATGGTTTGTGTGTGTGTGTGTGTAGAGGAGACAAAATTTATCAAATGAATTATGATTTCGAATGGAGTATTCAAATTAATCGAAATGTCTTTAAACGGACAAAAAATCTATAGAGGGAAAAAGCAAAAGGATGTAGCTGATTTATTCCAAGAATAATTTGTTAAGATTTTTGTGAAATTTTTCTTGCGATTGATTGGATTGATGGGGCTCATATGGGTAATTGTAAAGTCTTATAGGACTTTACTATTCAAATTTCTAAATTGTTAAAAAAATTTAGTCAGTCTCTGAAGCAAAATAATTATAGTAAAATGCAGCTTCAATATTTTGTTAATTGACAAGGGCATTTTAGTTACTTTTAATCAATTAAATTTCTTAATTACTATATTAATCCAATGTGAATGTCGTGAATACCCTTAATGAGTGTGGGAAGAAAAAATGTACGAAACGAATTAATTTATTTTCAATCAATGCTATAGCATTCGCTGTCTTTTTCTCTCTCCCTCTTTCTCTCTTTACTTCCCCCTCAACCGCTTAATTTCCTCAATCTCTCCTCAACGCAGATCTCCCCTCTCATCGCCACGAGCTTTCCAAGTTTGTCGCGCTCGTTTTGCCACTTTTGCCAAGCGGAGCGCGTGCCTCTTGGAATATTTATGAGCTGTGGCGATTCGACCACGTTGCAAGGCAATGGTTTCGTCTCAAACTGACGGAAATCAATGTTGACCCACTTGGCAGTGGGCAAGGACAGGCTACACCAGCCCCCTACTTCTCACTTGAACTCCAACTCCAAAGCGGTCTCGGGTCTCGGTCTCTGGCTGGAAGCATGCATTGTTGATGCGCCACGTAGACCGGACCAAGTGAAAGTCAAGTGAAGAAATTAATTTTCCCGGCAAGTCATTAATATTAAGTTATACATCAAGCAGTAAAAAGGCAGCAACAGCAGCAGCTCAAGCCCAAAACCAGAAAAATGGCCATAATGAATAAGTCTGCCACCTTGGTAAAGAAATGTTGTTGTTGTTGTTGCTGCTGCTCCTGTCGCTTTAATTGCAACAAAATCCATCGTTGAAATTCCATTTCGTACTTCGATTTCCGTTTCCATTTTTATTTTGCTCAATCCATTTCGAACAAATCGAGAAACCCTTTTCTGGTCACACCCAAATAGGAACACCGCCCACTCAACATAAATGTGATTTATTCTACCGAATTACAGTCAAACCAAAAGTTGCAACCAGCAGCAAAAACATCAATATCCTATGAAAGTAGATGTGAGCAGACACAGGAAACTACTCAAACGCCTTTTTGTGGTTAAAATAAAGAATCAAGTAGAAAGCCAAAAAGCATTTGATAACGCGATAATTATTGAGGTTTTAGTTCAAGAAACACAGAAGAGAAAACCTTCAAAAATTGTTCAAAAATACAAATTGAATGCGCCTAATAGAATATTAGTGTAAACACACTTAAAGCATTTTAACCCCACCGCAAAATACGAACCTATTTTATCTTTAGTCAATAAATAACTAGCAGAAACTTTGTTTATAAATTCCTGCCGCCAATTCCCACGATATGGCCTTGGATATTCAAAGGACTAGAATTTTTATGCATATACAATTGGAGTTTGGTAGTTTAATAATTAATTATTTCGACCAACCGACTCAGAACCAATTAAAAAGGGATTTTAAATATCCTTACCGATTTCTTAAAATCCAGATTAAAATCCTAAGTCAAGTATTCACTATAAAACTCAAAACTACTCAAATATATATAGTATATAAAAGCAGTTCAACTCTCTTACTTTGATAAGATTCTTGTTAGCATCTCGCAGCCCCTTCATGATAAATTTCATCTTGTAGTTACCGTAACCCTTCTTTTAAAGGATGTGGGGGAGAGATAAAAAAAAACTATTTTATCGCCTCTGGCATTCTGACTTTGTTGTTGTTGTTGTGGGTGCAAGTTATTCTGGCTTTGTAGTTGCCATAGCTTAGTTCTTTTATTCGCGTCGGCGGCAATCGATAGCAGCGAAATTTATGGTCCGTGTTGCCCTTTTTCGCTATAAATGAATTTATGGCAAGCGTTTAGCTGGCAACTAGTTTATGGCGGTTTTGGTCCAGTTGTCCTAAATAATATGCGTACATTTGCCCGCACACCAGACACACCCTTTCTTCCTTCCGAATGGCTGTTAGACCTTTCACTCTGCCCTCTCTTCCTCTTTAGTTGCCTGCAGCAACAAGCCCGCAAAAAGTTGGCTGAACACTGAAAATTCATTTTGGTTTTTTGGCTACACAATATTTTTTTTCCATTCACATTTTGCTTTATTTTTTTTTTTGTCGAGCAAACTTTTTGCGGTTAGTGTTTTTCGCCTAAAAGCAGGCTTTAAACTTTGCATAAACCGTAACCGTAATGCTATGGCCAACCTTTCTATTCCATTCAATTCCTTTCCTCTTTGGTTGCAGTTTTACATTTTTGAGGCGTTCATAAATTTGACACTTTTTGGCAACGTTGTTTTTGCTGTTCTTTTTTTTTTCTTTTTTCCTTTTGTTTATGCTTTCTCTGTTGCTATGACCAGCTAGTGGAAGTTAGCCAAGTATTTCTGTGGTTTTATCTCTTCTATGCAAAGTAAACTAAACTTTTTGGCCAGCAACTGAAACTGAAGAATGATTTGACTTGACTTTGAGGCATGAGACATACACAGAGATAGAGAAGGAAAAGGCAGAGCCAAAAGCCAGAGGAGCCATCTCTTGTTGTGGTTGAAGAATCTGCAGAATCTTGGCTAACCACCAGACATGCATACATATAGCAGCAAAGTTTTACTCGGCTTAGTTAGAACTAATTAATAGGAGTTTTAGTACTTTGGACATAAGTAGGTTACATTTTATGGTCATAATTTTGAATAAACTAAAATTATTTTCCAGTCAAATAAACGGAATATCCAGTTGGTTAAGCTTATTAAAGTATAATTAGAAAATTGCATACAATCTCGTATTTCTTAACTTAATTTGGATTTAAAATTTTCGAATAATGCTATAGGTGAAAAATATGTTGAGTTTGAGTAAGATTTCAGTCTTTCATTAATGTTTTCTTATCATTTGACTAGACTTATGACCTCCAAACTTAACAACTTTCAGTTGCACTCGCCTTCTGCGTCTCATTTGTTGAATGAAAATTATTTCAATTCTTCACTCTAAAGATGCTTCACAATTAAATTTCAGTTCACTTCTGTTCAGTCTATCCATCTAGCATCTGCCTATTTCTGTCTGTGTGTGTGTGTGTCTGTCTCTGAATGACACTTCAGTCTGTGATGTTAGAGAATTTATCACCTTTAGCGTAAAGGCTGGGTGCCACGCCTCGTTTGTCAACTTTATTCAATTTTGAGCAAAAGTGCAAGAGGAGAAGCTTCACTTGCTGACTGACTGGTTGATGGTGTTGCTCTTTCAGTTTCAGCTTTTGCTTTTTGCTTTCATCAAAGTTCTTGGCATTTGCTTATTAAAAAAATGCTACTCCCCGTGTTACCACTCGCCGCTACCGTCTAGCTGAAGGCAAGGCACTTGGCTGTCGAGTTGAGTGGTGGATATATTGCCAGACCTAGGTCCCAGAGCCTGCTCTGGTTTGCCGTTTGTCATATTTTTGCCGCCAAAGTGTCAAATAGCGTCAGCCAGTCTGTCACTCAGTCGTTCTGTTCTTCAAGGGGGGGCAAATTGACTAGGCAAAATGAAATATTTGATTTTCGTTGCATACTTTGAGGCGTCGCTTAAATGCTAAATTAAGCATACGCCATGTATGATTTGCTTTCTAGAATCACCTTGCTGTTTCCTTTTTCACGAGTTTTCATTTTAGTTATTTGATATATGAGTAAAATTTTGTTAAAAGTTGAAAACTCTCTCCATCTATTTCTCCCTTTTACTGTTACCCACGGGAAAACTTTCTCTAGGAGAAAAGTTTTGGCAAAAATAAAGAAAAAATGTATAGGGAAAGAAAACCTCGGCCACAACAATTGGCAAAGAGCAAATGTTCTCTGGTAATTGTTGTTTACACACAGACTGACTACCATCCATTCCCATTTCCCCTCTGGCCGATTTCTACACCTTTCCGCGGCAACTTCTTGCTATTTACCTTGTTTGTCTGTGATGCATTTTGCTGTATGTTGTTATTGTTGAATATAAATTTTATTTGTTGAACTTTATAAATGGTAAAGAAGTTGATATTGTTAGCTTCGTTCCTATTTTCCTTCTCTTTGTTTCGTTTTCATCTTTTCTCTTCTTACCCTATAATGATAGGTCTAGAGGGTATAGAAATGAACGGTGTGGAACTTAAATAAATGTATCTATTTGCATTTGCGTAAAATAAGCTGCTCCTGTTGACTGTTTTTATTAAAAACCAATTATATTTCTGTCAATTTTTATTGCTATTTGTGTAGTTTAAGGTCGTTGAATATGTTCAGTGAATCATTGCAGTCAATTTGCCGATTTTGTCCTAATAATCATCACATGATTTAAATCACTTGACCACTTGTAATAAAATTGATTTATTTATTTATATTTCCACATTCAAAGGTCGCTGGGGATTGCAATAGACTAATTTTAATGAGCATTGACAATTGCACTAATTGCTAAAATATAGATGCAATTTGAGGCAATAAAGTTAAATTTCAAAATAAAATTGTTTCATTAACTCTAATCTATTAAGTTAATCTCCTTGAGTTGGTTTACTAGTTAGTCGAGCACAATATATTTTTATCTGTAGGGTATAAAAGTAGTCTGTACGTCTAATAATTTTAAGTTTTTTTATGTGTTCTAGTCTTCTTTGAGGCCTGAGCGCATAAATTTTATATTATTTAGCGACTGCAGCAACCATTTTTGTCTTTTTTTTCCTCTACTTTTTAGTTTGTGGTTCAGTGGAGTGGTTCAATGTGTATGTGGGCGGGTGTGTGTGTTTTTGTGTGTATGCGTGCGGTTTTTGTGGTTTTGGCAGCTTAGTTTAGTTTTTTAGGGGCCAAAATATTTGTTGTGGCATTTGTTTGATTGTCGAATTCGTTAGAAAAGTTAGTTCGTTAGAGGGGAGAATTGAAGATAAAAGCTGCCGTCTGTTTTTGCTTTAAATACCATAATATTCGTTATATTCAAAATAATAATTTATTTCAGTACATGTTCTTCTCTTGACTTGTAATTAAATTATTAAACCCACACAAACATATATCTCCGTCATTTCACATTGTTATTTCTTTGTATTTCTTTTGCCTTGGCCTTGGGTTATTTATGAGTTTATCTCTGGAACATTTACACGAAATTTCCCAGGTGTCTTATTTTTCATTTACCATAACAGCAAATGAGGAAAAAGCCGCTTTAATGCCATCAAATGAATAATAAATGTTGAAACTCATTTTGCTCGCCCACTGAATGATTCACTGCCCGACTAACTGACTGACTGACTGACTGACTGACTGACTGACTGACTGACTGACTGCCTGACTGCCTCGATAAAATTCGTGAACGATCCTCTCGGGTTAATCGGAAAATGTGTGTGCGTACTTAAACGGTTTACAAAGCGCCTTATTTCCAAAAAATAAGAGAATAGGTAAAGGGTCCATAGTCAGGGCACAGACAGGAGAAGCTCCCTGTGTGCTGTCTCTTGCCCTGTCATCTGCAGAGCTATGATGAAACGTTGGCCTGCATTACGCTGCATTTACCTGTATTCCTCTACCAAATTTCCGCCTCCAGTTCCCTTTTCATTTGTACCTCATCTATCACCTCTTGTTTAAATTAAGTTTGCCACACCTCTTATTGTGTGTGTGTGTGTGTGTGTGTTGGTTTTTGTGCGGGTGTTTGCGGATATGCGGATGTTGCGGGTGTGATATGATGACCTCACCTAACAATGACCAGCCCAATTTAATGTGCCCTTTGCTATGTGTGTACTTTGGTCTAGTGCAGACAATTGTAGAGAATATTGTTTAGAACGAACCAAACAGAAAGAGAGACAGAGTGAGTTTGTAACAATTGGACAATTTTCTATGGTACAGAAATTGAATATGCATATGGAAAATTTAAGAATTTGTGGAATATGTAATTATCAAGTATCTTTTAAGATAAATTCCAGATTTTAGTTCCAGCTTAAAGTTCCAAAAGTGTGTACCCAATTTTTATACCACTTTGACCTAAAACTAAGTATACCAGAACTAGTCACAGCCGCTTAACCCTCCTGAATGGATAAAGAACTTCGCTTAGGATATTCTATAGTCAGGCTAAAACTCAAAGGAAGGAACTATTCAAAACCGTAACCAGGACTGAAGTTTCTTACTTTCTTTACATCGTTCTAGTTTATCTTCTTCCTATTATTTGACGTTATATACAATAAACGGGACTACATAGTTTTAAACGTTGAACTGCGGTCCACTCAAACAATTTTATTAGTAATCTGTTAGTTAGTTATTGTCACTTTCACTGACTATATTTTGTGAAAAAGTGTCATTGTGAATAAATCCAGGACTTTCTTGTACGATATCATCCTCGGCACTTTCTAGGACTAGATTAGAGTCTTTGCAGCATGATCTCTTTATTAGCACTCTCTTTATCATCAACGTCCGAGTCTGACGGTAACTGTACGTACTTACTTTCATGACAATAATCCACTTCCGGATAAGCCATTTTGCAGTCTGGTTTTTGTGGAGATTTCGAAATAGATTGGTTCCTCTGCAAGTTCCTTAAATAAGTCGACCTGGTTCGATCCATTCCAATGAGAAAATTGTGACGCATCTCTTTCGCATTATACGATTTGCCATTATCATTGGCCACATAGAAGTGATAGAACCAGGTGCAGAATGTGTAATTTCCCGGTCCTCGAATCAATTCCTGCACAGGCACATTACGCTTGACCCGCAATTTCTCAAATGCTTTCCCTAGCAAACGAAAATTGATTTCGAACTCGAATTCGAAGCTTGTGTACATTCGAACTTTCCCCAACTTTATGGACGTTGGAAATAGTCTATGTAAAATTTGACAATACATGGCGCCAGTACGCAAATCTTCAAAAGATTTCAGATCAACCTCCAATATAGTAGATATCCAATCGATTAAATCACGAGCCGACTTCGTGCTCCATCTGCTAGGATATACATTTTTCACCACCATCGCGTCAACCCTCTGTTTTTGATTAGTTTTGTCCTCTTTGAACGACTGCATTGTGCCTTAATGATTCTAATTTTTCGCGACTATCCAAATATTCCAAAAATTTACATATAAAATATATATATTTGTTTTTTACTAATTTAAAATGTATTAATTTTGAAAATATGAAATTACAAGTAATTTTCAAGCTACTGAATAGTGTACAATGTTAACTGTAGGTAAAACTGTACAATACTAAAATATACATACTAGAATATCTATAAGGTAGACCCTCAACGAAATCGAAGCTTGCTCAGTTTTTTGACGAACTACAAACAAGTTTTCCGAATTTTCTCCCTATTTTCCAAAGCCAACCAAAAATACATTAATACAGCCCTTGATAGATGAGGTGTCTAAGGAGAGGGGAACTGAACAATGAGGTTCGAATTCCAGGCTAGTGTATGGATGGTATTTAAGCAGATGGCCACAGTGGCTAAGGTTTACAAAAGTGGTTAGATTAACAATTTTAAAGTTGTTAAAGGGAAAAAATAAACTAGCTTTTTGAATTTACATCTTAACAAATTAAAATTTTAAACTTTAAGACTTTTGTAAACTTAATAAGACACATTTAGTGGTCCTCTACAAACCCAGAATTTTCTTGTTCTCAACCAATTGCTGGCATAAGTTAAGGTTTGACCAAATACAGGCAAATAGGCATTCAAAACATTGGCAAATCAAATTAATTATATTAAATTTTGTTATAAAACTATTTTAGCTTGCATTATTTGATAAACGCTTACTAATAAGAAGTCACTTCAATATGGCAAAGTTAACGATTAAAAATATAGTGAACTCACTTTCACATCTTTATGAAGATTTTTTCTTTCCTTAATAGATTTAAATATTTTCGCAAAAACTTCTTAACAATACTTATATCCTTAAAAGTATATGTACATTAAATATGAATATTATTGTTGTCCTTGTTTATTTGACTGCTCTTCTAAGCATTTCAATCAAATTGATTGGTCATTTAATGCCCACTAAATTGCCACAAAAGAATCTACCTATCTGTATACACAGATAAATAAATACAATGGATATTTGTACATATAAGAAGCATAAAAGTCAAGCATTAGCGCCAACATTCCACTGGATGGATAGATGGAGAGGGAACAAACAATGCTTACATTTGTATGCCATTCAAGCCTGGCCAAGGTTAAACCGCTAAAAATCATTGACTAAACATCAAACGAATGTCCAATTGTCCGATCGTCTGAATCTCTGTCCATCTGTCTGTGCTGGCCCATTGTTTAGCCACCAAAGTCGAAATTGTGTTTAAGCCAAATGAAATGAACACCAAAATGAAAATGAACTACACAATAAAATGCCAAAAGACGAAGATTTATGCCAATTGAAGCTTGGAGCACCTTAATGTTCTATATACCAGTGTGTATTCGTGTGTATGAGAATGTGTGTGTGCGTGTGCGGATATGAGTGGGTGTGTGTGTGACTAATGAACAGCCTGCCGACTTTTATTTAGCCATTGACCAACATAGCCATCTCTCAAGGCCCGCTTATCCATTCCATTTACCCCTCCCCTTTCTTCTAACACATCGAATTACAGTATTATTATTATTCTTCTTTTTTTGCCGCACTTACCAACACTGGTCCATGCTTCAGCCTTAGAGCCTCATTAATTTCGCTTAACTTCACAAATTGCCAATTGTGCGCATTGGTCAACATTTTTATTTTTTTTTTTCCTTTTTTGTGGTCTCAAGACTGTGTGCTCCAGTGTAGGTTCCATGTCCCCACGTTCATGTCCATGTACATGGTCCAATGTCCAGACATTTCTGCTCTATTGTATTGTATTTTCTCGGCTCGTATTTATTGCCTCGAATGTTCAATTTGTTTTGTGTGCAGGTCATTGTTATGATGCTGTAGAATAAGTTGGAAAGATGTAAGGGTATTAGTAAAGTTTATGGACAAATCAATAATTTCTCTGGCGGTTTGATCGTTCTGGGATCTAAAATAAATGGTATAGTAATAGATCCCAAAGTAGAACTTTAGAACCATCATATAAAGTCTTTAAAGTTGTAAAAAACATAAAATACGGCTTTGAACTATATCAATACGACTTATTCTTAGTTCGAGAGATTATCACCTTTAGGTATGTTGGCGTATAATGACAAACACTGAAAGGAACTATGTAGCTTGGATTCTTAATTCAAGATATTATTAGCTATAGCGAACTATAAAGTTAGTTTTTGTTGGATATACTCTGGGGTTTTATCATTATACCACTTGCAGAGTAGCTTTACTTCGGCTTCGTGAGTTCTTTTCATGTTTCTCGTGCACATGAGAATTCCTAGTTTATGAACTTCAATTGCTGGCAACATTTGGTTGCTGCTGTAGCTCTCGATAACTATAATGTTCCTGTGGCACGTTAGCTATGAATCTGTCGTTTGTTTGTTTCTCTACCTCTACTTCACTCATTGGCTGTCTGAAGTGAACCTCACCTGTACAATAAAAATTTGTGACAAATTGTTATGACACCATGGCACACGAATGTCGATTTTATGCCATTTGCCAGAATGTGGGTCTGACTTTTATGTGTTGTCGATGTGAATGAAGTTAAAGAAGAAATGAAGAATGGTGAATGAAGGATGAAAATTAACATTTATGTAAATGAAAAATTAATGAAAAGTTTTTGGCAACATTTCCATTGTGTGTCTTGCAGGATGCTGAAAACATTTACATACGCAACGACAATCCGGGTATATTGACTAAAAAGAAAAACGAAGACCTGGGCACACCGGAGGCCGTGATAAAAGCACAACGTCAACATGCCAGAAAACAGAGAATGGAAAGTGGTAAGTTATAAACTACGACAGGAGCCACTACAATACGGTTTTCCTCACGTCATTTCACTTCGTTGTATTTCAACAGCTTTGGCCAGCAAACATTTCGACCAAGTAATGAAGGAGGCCAGTTGCCGGATACCCCAACGACGCTGTAAGCGACTTGACCATGATTCATCGAAGAACTATTCCCCACACTGCGCCATATTACATAGATGCAGCGAGGACAGCGGCTGCTGTCATTCACCTTCGCAGATCTGTGCCCCAAAATCTACTCGAAATGTGGAATTATACTTTTATGTAAGTACAAATGAATGACAATTATGTAAAAACTTCTTAACTAACTACTATTAACAAAAATATTGCAATGTCATTCAAATAAATTGAAAAAATTATAATACCATGAGAATGTAATATTTAAATTCGTAAAAACAGTTTTATTTAGAAACGACGAGTTACGAGTTTACATGAATGCATGTTACACTTTTTTCGATTAAATTCAATTCCGATTCCTATTAATGCCCAAACGTCTGACGCAACCTTCTGTGCATTCGGTGTAAGATGAATAATAATTTCCTAGAATTTCACAGCCTAAGTAATCCCACTGTACACAATCGTCGACCTCAAACGCATAGCTATATACGGTTGTTCCATTTTCACACTTAGTTTTCTTTGGCCTTGGTATCAGTGGCAATTCACATAAATTTTGAAAAGCTATTGGGGCATACCAATTCTCTTTGGCCACACACTTATCAGCGCATTCGGCTTCAGTGCGAAAAGCCTCCTTGGGGAATACACATGCTTGATACTGCTTGGGTTTACATTTATTATCCACAGAGTCATACATCCAAGCATCAATTGAAGGACAGGACGAATTTTGCTGGACCTGAACTATTTTAAGACAGCTCTCTGTTAAGAAATATTGTTTGTGAGATGAAAGCTAAAGGTTTTGCTAATTCAATTACCGTTTTCCTTGAACCAACGCACTGTAGTGGGTCTATTAATACAGCTATATTTGCAGTCTCGATATGTATCGTAAACATTTATACCACGAACACATCCATAAAAATACCAACCAATGCATTCGTTTTGTTTTGGGTCGTAACTCCAAACCATTGTCCGAGGGCAATCGTTAAGGAAAAATGATGGTGCTAATTCTGTTGGTATGACGCAGTTATCTAAAAGTAAAAAGGTAACATTTCACGGAATTCTATAACCTCGATATTCTTAAGAGGTTTTATCTAAGCCACTTACGAGGAAGAATTCCAGACTTGACACATGTTTCGTGGCAGGATTTTTCATTTGGGTAGTAATTATCCATAATTTTCCTGCATCCTCTGTAAAACCATTTGTAACAATTTTGGTGTCCTTCGTCATAGCTCCATACCTCCATACGCTTGTATCTATTGCAGAAAGGGTAATCTGATCCAAATCGAATTATGGAACCGCACTGTTCTGCAGAGAACAGCAAATTTCAATAACGTTTTTCTATAGCCAGTGAACTAGTAGTTAATCTTTTACCAGGCTTCTGATAAACTACCAAATCCGCATCTGAAAACACCAAAGGAGTTATTGCAAATATTATCCAAAGTACTTTCATTTTAAACTCAATTTTAGACTAATGTCGGTCAATCGGTCAGAGTATTTATAGCTTCAACTGAAACGAGTAACGAATTGAAGTGTGATAATTTCAATAAAAGTGTAAAGAGAATCAAATTTAATGGCATTAGTTTTGCTCTTCTGAATGTAATCTGTAGAAAATCTATTGGTATACCAATGAATAGAATTGCTCTATTGCGATACCCTTGGGATAGGTTTGTTAACATTTAAAATTGAAAGTTTCCCAATAGATTTTCTCTATGTTTTCCCAGACTAAAATCAGTTTTTGTTATTAGTTATTGTATAAGTTCAGTTTGTATATCCTTTTAATGTAGCTATATACTACAGTACCTTGTCCACATTTGGTTTTTTCCGGTCTAGGTTTAATTGGTCTTTGGCACATGGCTTCCCAATTTATTGGCAATAACCAAGCCTCGTGTTTATAACACCTCCTAGCGCACAAAGCATTGACCAGTGCGCCCGTGGAGCCAAAGAAGGACTTTGGGAATTCACAGGAACCCCAATAGCTTGGCTTGCATAATTTCTCAAATTGTACAAAACTCCAACGTTCATAAGAACCGCAATGGGGTTTGGCTATCATTTCTATTATTCCAAGACAGTCCTCTAATTAAAAATGTTGTACAATAAGTACCTACTAATATAAATAATTGGAAAGTTGTAAATCACCTTTTGGCTTATACCAATGAACTGTAGTTGAACACCAAAAACACCAAAGGAATTATGGCAAATATTATCCATAGAACTTTCATTTCGATTTTAAACTAATGTCAGTCAATGCAATTTCATGGGTATTTACATATACCAGTCCTCAATATGTAATCTAATGGATTGTGATATTTTAAATATCAATATATAGAGAATAAAATTTAATGATATCAGTTTTGCTCTCGTGCATGTAATCAGTAGGAAATCAATATTTAAGGTGGAAATCAATATTAAATTCGTAAAAGCAGTTTTATTTAGAAACGACGAGTTTCTTCACATGAATGCATGTTACACTTTTTTCGATTAAATTCAATTCCGATTCCTATTAATGCCCAAACTTCTGACGCAACCTTCTGTGCATTCGGTGTAAGATGAATAATAATTTCCTAGAATTTCACAGCCTAAGTACTCCCACTGTACACAATCGTCGACCTCAAAAGCATAGCTATATACGGTTGTTCCATTTTCACACTTAGTTTTCTTTGGCCTTGGTATCAGTGGCAATTCACATACATTTTGAAAAGCTATTGGGGCATACCAATTCTCTTTGGCCACACACTTATCAGCGCATTCATCTTCAGTGCGAAAAGCCTCCTTGGGGAATACACATGCTTGATACTGCTTGGGTTTACATTTATTATCCGCAGAGTCATACATCCAAGCATCAATTGAAGGACAGGACGAATTTTTCTGGACCTGAACTATTTTAAGACAGCTCTCTAATAAGAAATATCGTTTGTGAGATGAAATCTAAAGTTTTGGCAATTGAATTCAATTACCGTTTTCCTTGAACCAACGCACTGTAGTTGAACCCTTAACACAAGTGTACTTGCAATCTGCATATGTGTCGTAAAAATTGAATCCACGAACACATCCGTAAGAACACCAACCAGTGCATTCGTTAATTGTTGGGTCATAACTCCAAACCAGTTTTCATAAAAATTGATAGTGCTAATTTTGTTGGTTTGATGCAGTTATCTAGAAGTAAAAACGTAACATTCTACTCAGTTTTATAACCTCGATATCAACATCTAAGCCACTTACGAGGAAGAATTCCAGACTTGATACATGCCCTGTGGCAGGATTTTTCACTTGGGTAGGTATTATCGATAATTTTCCTGCATCCTCTGTAAAACCATTTGTAACATTTATCGTGTCCCTTATCATAGCTCCATACCTCCATGTGCCTCTCTTTCTTACATAAAGGGTCTACTGATCCAAATCGAATTCTTGAACCGCACTTTTCTGCAGAGAATATCAAATATTAATACCGTTTTTCTATAGCCAGAAAACTACTAGATCATCTTATACCGGGGTCGTGAAAAACTACCAAATCCGAATCTGAAAGCACCAAAGGAATTATAGCAAATATTATCCAAAGTACATTCATTTTGAATTATCTCGGTCAGTGGAATTTCATGAGTATTTATACCGTTAACTGAGACAAGTAACGAATTGAAGTGTGATATTTTGAATAAAAGTGTAAAGTGAATTAAATTTAATGACATCAGTTGTGCTCTTGTGCATGTAATCTATAGGAATTCAATCTTTAAGGTGATTTGAAATTTAGCTTCGATTTGTGTTTAGTTATCTAGTGAAACGCTAAAAGTATCGCACTACTTCATATACATAGCTCCCAAACGAATCAGAAGTAATTTAGTTTGCTTTTTCCAATTTCCTATTTATATTTATTGGCATTGAATGTAAAAAATAAAAATCAAAATTAAACGCTCAACCATATGATGATAGTTTCTATGGATGGTAATTATGATGCAATTTTAAATAAGAACTAGTTGGGAATTCTAAACATCTCTCTATTCTTGAGCAAAGTTCGCTGTTGATAGAATTTGGTGGTTCTTAAAATAGCTACACCGACAACCAGTCACCTTTTGTGCTATATGTACATATATGATTTTGATTTTTTATTCATTACATTTATTGACCTCAAGCCAGTTTTCAGAGATTTCGATTTAGTTTAGATGCTTAAGTTTTTTATTAAGCAAATTATCAGCATAGATCCGTTCATATCATCAAGTTTGAAAAGAGGTTGTTGAAATATTGTTGTCTATATATGATTATACCACCTCATTGAAACGTTTTCCAACACATGTACGAAAAGCTTTGCTTCGGTTAACAGACCAAGCAATTCAAATGCCACACCCTTCAGAGTGAGATATATGGATGGTTGGAGCCATAATTGAGTGACTCTTTAAAGGTTGCCCCCGAAAATCATACCCTCTAACTATCTGTGTAGGAACACAATTTGAGCTGCTGGGCGACTTCTAATTGTCTTTTATTTGTGTTGCATGTTGCCTGGTAATTGCTCTTGTTTGTGCTGTCTCTGATTGTGGGCGTAGGTCATGCTTGAGGGCGCCATATTGCAACATAATTATATTGTTTCACCTTTATTTTTATTTGGCGTTGTTTCCATTTTTTTTTTTTGTTCCATTACATCTTTTACCCATTTTGTCGACTGTCCACGTGCGCGCGCACCGAAAATGACTTTTTAATGACGCAATGATAATTCAATTTGTTTGGTGATTTATGCTTTATGATATTTCATTTTTTGTTCATTCATACAAGCACACTTACATCCATATTTTCTGTGTTTTTGTTGCTATTGTAACGACTTTTCAATACACAGCCCACACATACATACATACATATGTTACTTATAATGCCACCAGGCACAATATGTTGAAATTGAGAATGTAATTAGTAAGTAAAAACGTTTTAAAACCCGAATCAAATATCACCAACTTTGGCTTTAACTTTTTAGTAACCAAAATTCCGCAATTTGTTTCCCTTTTGGCTTATTTGTTTTTCTGCTTCTGTGGATTTACCCTTTCTTTGCATAGTTCTTTCTTTTATGAACAGACTTTTCACATTTTCTTTTTTCCATATTTCCATATATACATATATATATACATATATATTTTTTTTTTGTATAAATTTTTCCTCTTTCGCTTGCTAAGTGGGTGGCTTTTAATTTTCAAATATTTATGCTGCGCTTGCCGCAAGCCAAAGTATAAAAAAAAACAACAAAAATTTAACTTGCAAGATTTATGCACACACATAAAGTGAAGAGGTGAGGTAGAAGAGTCGGGCGGGGTGGAGTGGGGCGTGGCGGAATGCAGGAGACGAATCTCATGGCAAAAACAAAGTTGGACGAAAGATGTGCTTACACCAGAAAGCCAAACATTAACACATGAAAAAAGCTGATCAGGAAATAAGAATAGATCATTTGGCTGAATTTTCTAAAAATATATATGCTTTAATGCTTTAAAAAGCCTTTCAACTTGATACAAGTTTGGTTAACATGCCTACAACTTAAAAAAATAATTGTTAATGATGGCCTCCAACTTTATCTAGAATTGGCCTATAAATAAACGCATAGAATGATTCTAGGAAAGTTTTTCTAAAAATCAAGCTCCTTCATCGCCAAAACAAAAAATGACCAATATTTAAGCTTGAAATATGTTACAGGAAATCCAAAATAAGTGCATATTTTGACCAAATGTCTGCAAGCATCACAGGGAAGCATGAAAGGCAGAAGCCAGCAGTTAGGACTCCATAGGACAGGGCAGAGGCAGAGGCAGGCCAGGTCGACTTGCAGGCTGCCAGAAGGCAACTCAGCGACTGTCACTGGAAGAGGTGTCAAGTGGCACAGCTTGGGAGAAGAGCAACGACGATGACGACGACAACGGCGACCCGACCTGATGCTGGGCACAAAAAAAATATTCTTACAAAACATAATTTATGTTGCGCAAATTTTTAGTGGAGCTTCTCCCTGGTAACTCTGCCTCGGTATCTTCTGCATCCTCCTCCGCATTGTTAACCAGAAAGGCAAGGGCAATGCACTTGTCCCCCCCGCCTCGCGTTTGTTTCGTCCCTAACCGGCAAACTCTCGACACATGTTGTAAGCATTTTTTTACTGTGAAATTTATGAGTTGAGTTTGAGGTTGGTGGTCGGTTGGTCTTGGTCTCTCCAGCTCGGTTCTGGGTTCAATGCACTTCTTTTGCTGCTACTTTCACCGAGGACCACTACCAGCAACAACAACAACAACAACAGCAACAACAAGGAAAAGAAGAAGAAGAAATTGCGGCTAGAAAGAAAAAACCTCTAAAGTAAGCTATGTAAACGTGAAAGCCAACGCCTCCACTTCAAAGTCTGGAAATGCCTTCAACTCGGCCTCTCCCTCTTTGATAAAAAGTAAAAGTCAATTGGCTGACAGGCACAAACTAACTCGCTCGTCCATGTCCAATCGTCCTCAGAGTAAACCGAGATACGGCCAGGCAGGCAAGCAGGGAGAAAGGAAGCTCGAGCATTTAATTAATTTACCACAAAATGTGGTTTTAGGCTTAAGGCTTATGCATAATCAGTTGAATGAGAAGGTGCACAAGTACAAGGCGATGGCCTAACAACGGATTTGGCCAGCTGCAGGAGACGAGCGAGGGCCAAGGATAGGAAGGAAGGAAGGAATATGAGTTGAGCGCGAAACTCGTGACACATCCGTTGCAACTGCTGCTGCTGCTGCTGCTTTTACTGCCGCTGCGTAATGCAATTTCCCAAGCATAAATCCCCAGGCTGATGACAACATGTGTGTGTGCGTGTGTGTGTGTGTGTGATATGTGTAGAAGCAAATGCAAATGCTGAACACGTAAACAGGTGGAAGGGAGAAAACTCAGCAACATAAATGCTGGAAAATCTCCACCTAATGCCCAACTGCTGACGTGAGATGAGAGAAAAACTTTCAACTTCAACTTTTCAACCATTTTTGATGACAGTTGCATATAATATAGTATATGTATATCTGCATCTGTATGTATATATATATTTCCGGGGTACCCTTGCGCAAAGATCCGTGCGAAATTCTGAACTAATTTGCTGTGTAAACCATGCAAGGATGCAGAAGACGAAACGATGATGATGACAATGATAAACTGTTAGTTAGTCACAAGTGAAAAGTTACAACTTTCATAACCAAATTCATCAGGCCGCAACAACCGCAACGTGCCAATGCATCTGTGCAACATTTGGATCCAAAGGTTAGGTCACAAATTGACTTTCTTGTTTCGTTCTATCCTCAACTTGAACTAATTGACACAAACTGAAAGAACTGTGGAAGCAAGTGCAAGCATTGCGACTTACATGATGTATAAAGATTTCGTCAATATTTTATTAGCCACTTCTATTTATCTTCATTCTTTTTTCGAAGAATGTACTAATATTGACCTTGCACTGTTTTGTATGTCCTTGCACAGTGTTTAAATGATTCTCATCGTTATTTACTTTCCACATGCTAAAAATTGTTGCATAATTACATATTGTAATATTTTCATCATAAATATAAATCAAATTTCCCAAATTAATTACATTTAATTTATTAGTTTTCAAAATTAAACTTCAACCTGCATTAGGTTCAAATGTAGTAGAAATGTAGAACTCTCAACATTGTAATGTATATATTGTCTTCTAACTTTGATTACCTTTAGTAAGATTGTAAATAAATATTTACAATTGACTACGCTTAAGGGGAATCGAAAGATCTAAAGTTTTATTATCGGCCGATTTTGTCTAGAACAAAAAGTCTTGAAGAAGGAAAAGTCTTCCTATGTTATTTCCTTTATCAAAAAAATGTAATTATAATTAACTAAAATTAATGTTAATATTAATTAGTAAATTTATCCATCTATAAAAGTCATTGAATGAGTAAACGAATGATTATGAAAGTGGAATCAGTTTGAAACTAACAATACTCACAATATTATAGAAGCCAAAATGGAAATATTATTGGTGTATTCTGCCGAAATAGATTTAAAATTGTGTCTATTTATACAGAGATTTATACAAGAGATAGTTAGCGTAGATAGTTGTGTCTTTAATATGGTCTTATGGTCCCTTTTTCTCGAATACCAAGTATCTTAATGGAAAAGAATTAAAGTTATTTATTGGTTATCATTTTAAGGTAATGTGAACCAAATTTGGTCATCCTAGCTCTTGCCATTTTTGCGCCAGGTACATTTTAACACAAAATTACTCCATTTGGGCTGGCCAGTTATTTAGCAAATTTTACAAAATCTTTGGGCCAATATTTCAATGTATCCTTTAAAGCAAATGTAGGCGTAGTTGCATATCAACTGCTTTTTTTTCTTCTTATCTCAATTGGCAAATTTTGTTTATTTCACTTTCCACAATTTAACAGACTTAGAATTTATCACAGCTTGATTGTTTCGTATTAAGGTTCAAAATGGTTCTAACTCATCTCATCCTTTCCTCAAAAACTTTATTTTTATACTTTTGTTTATTCATCCATTTTTCTGTGCTTTCTCTAGTACTTAAATTTCAACCGAGAGAATATAATCGCATGGGTAGTTTACACACTTCTATGGCATTTCACTCATTTTTCTATGGTTTTCTTCCAAGCAATAACTGACTAATTGCTTGAGTCCAAAGTGTACACACACACACTTTGGAAACGTATTTGCATTCCTAAAAAGCTAACCTCAATTAGAGTCTTTCCTAGTTGAAGAACTTAAACCACATGGCAAAATATGGCAGACGTTATAATCATACAAATATACATATATAGTCATATATCATGCTATAGGCACATTTTTCCATCATCCGAATGTAGGAGGCAAATGTGGGGGAATGTTTACCAACCACTTTCATGCAATTTTAGTACAATGCCAACGAAAACAACAACAACAGCAAGGAAAGAGTAACAGCAGCACTTTGCACTTCCGTTTCCGGCAATTATTGTACGAACATAGTTTTTAAGTTCCCCAAGGTCTCACTCTTTTACCCCCAAATACACACACTCTTTCCTTCTCTGTCTCTCTCTCTCTCTCTCTCTCTCTCTGTGTATCTCTCTCTTTCTCTAAAGGTTCAGGTGGGGGCAAGTTTTGCCTGCTTAGCAATTTTCTTGAATATTATATGTTTTTTTGACGAAACACAAAAAGCCCAGGACAACAGCAACAACAACAAACAGAGGCAGTAACAGCAACAAAAGCAGGACCAAGAAACAAAGAAAGACAGCATCCCAAACTTTGTATACCCTTTCTCTTTGTCTTTCTTATTTAGAGTTGGAAGATTAACTGGAGTAGTTAGGTCTTCAAATAAATTTATTTCTTGGTTAAACCATGTGAAATATTTTCGAAATTTAAGATATAAAGTTATAGACAATTTGTGTTTAGTAAGATATATTTTTCCATTACAAAATCAGTTAATTCAATATTCTATATATTAGGCATCTTTGCCTGCCTGTGATCATAGAAATGATTCCTCTCATTGAAATGAACCCAATGCTAGTTATTCCAGAGGTCTCGGGTTATGAGCTGCAACTTAATTGTTCCCTAAAAGACATTTTAATTTAGTTTTAACGTCTTGAGTTTTCCTAGTTTGCGTCTCAAACATCTAATCGATATCCTAATACCCTCAACAAGCAAGAGGACAAAAGGAAAAAAACACCCATACAACATAACAACCTTATGTATATCTACATATAGAAAACTCAGTGTTGTCGGGCATGAAAAACTTTTTCAATTCGTTGCATTTCAGAATTTGCATAAGCATTTTCACTGAACTCTTTGCTTCTCTCTCTCTCTCACTCTAAACTCAATTTACACATTTTTCTAGTCAAAAGTTTGTGAGGAAAAAAGGTTTTTCTCTACTATTTTTAATATGTATATATCTTTAGTTTCCTTTTTGTTGTTGTTGCTGCTGCTTTTTTTACCACCTATTGAGTGCCAAAAAATGTTGTATGCTTTGATGCTTCCAATCAAAATTCAATGCTCCAAAGGATTTGTTTCAATCTATTGTCCAGCAAATGAAAGCAGAAACTACAATAGATCGTCTCAGAGAGAGGTTGGCATAATTGTAACAAATATTTCTGTTATTTTGGCATAATTTTATGTAGTTTTGTGTGTGGGTGGAATACGCCCTAGCCGCACACTTTGATTAATAACCAGCTTGTTATTTTAATTAAACGAATTCTCTCAACTTAATTTATGCAATTCATACGCAATTTCATCATTTTGCACTTGTCATGCAACACAAAATCAACAACCATCTAGGGAGCATGGAGCAGAAACGGAGGGTGGGATGATGATGACAGAGACAAGGGAACAAGCTGGAAACACTTCGAGTAGCTTGTAAGCTTGAAAAAGTTTGCGGTCTGTGTTAATGTTTGGTCCAAAAAACAGAGGCGTACTTAGCAGAAGGAGATATTTACAAAAGGAGAAAATGAGTAGAAAAAGGATCTAAAGAGTGGAGAATATTTCGAGAGTTTTACTTTAAAATTCTAAGCTCTAATTAATTAGCTATTAACTATTAATTATAAACCAGTGTTGTGTAGACATGTTTACTATGCTTATAGCTCAATGGACCTTTTAACGAGCGAACTATTTTTCAAATATAATCAGTTGTTTTCCTGTTGTCAATACTTTGCTGTGTTTATTGGAATCAGTGAACGATTGAGCTTAAGAAGTTCACACTTAGTTACTCAACACAAGCATAGACAAGTATGGCATAGACAAGTATAGACAAGTATGGCACATGCTTACCTTTAAACTTTTATTTAATTTATCAATTAATATTTTGGAATTTGGAAACGTCTTTGAGAAATTATGAACAGAATTCAGTGCTATTTATAAACAAAAGTAGATTTTTCTATTTCAAAGATTGTTGTTCATTGATTTCGTTTTTTTAAGGTTGAACGTTATATTATAAGTATTGGCAAATTTATACAATTTTGTAAAGAAATTAATTATGTACATATGTAGATACAAAAAGATTCCTGCTTTTTTAAGCACTAATAAGAGTTACAGGAAAATATTGTATACATCTTGTTGAATTCTATAACAAAACAGTTTTTTGAAGCCCCTTCTTGATTTAAACCTACGACTCTGTTTTCTTCGCTTGACAACTGACAACTCATTTTGAATTACAACACAACTAAAGCAGTAAGATGAAGAAGAGACAGACAACAGACAATGATGACAAGTTTGATGAGCAGCTACCATAAGAAACTGTCAGCAAGCAGTGTGTAACTCAACTCATGAACTCTCATTAATTGAAAGCGATGTGTAGGTAGATAGATGCAAAGAATGTGGGGGAGGAAGAATTGTCAGTGACATGCAAATCCATTGAGTTTAATTAACAAACTAATCGAAAGCAAGCCATTCAAAGAGGTGCCAAATGAGACCAAGACGAAACTAATTATATATAGACTTCTTATTCACTTTCTGTTTCGATTCTTGCAGGTCAGCAGCAATAGGCAACCGAAAGCCGTTGTCGAGAAGCGAACATTTGCCAATCACACCGAATGCCATTGTATTGAACGTGCCCGATACGAGGAGAATGAACAGATGTTGACCAAGGAACATGCCACCATTTTAAATTGCAATTGCCCTGCTCATTTCGAGAAGATCCTGCAGGACGATGGACAATGTCGCTGTGATTGCAGTTCGGGTAATGCTGTTTGCAATTCCTTCAAAGAAGGCATTGAACACTTCGCCATGAAGGATCGAAAGTGAGTTGTAAAATCTCAAAAATCCAACCCCTTAACTCGACCACCATCCCTCGTACCACTCTCTTCTCGTTGCAGGTGCATAGTTTATGGATTATGTAAGCCGCCAACTTGTGCATTTGGCAACTATCTATTGAAGCACGGCCAATGTCCCAAGCAGCCCAGCTACAATGTCATGTCGTAAGGTGTGATGTCCTTCACATACATACAAACACACACACACAAATAAAAACCGGATATAGTATTAGTCTCCTGATTATTCAACCAACCAAGGCAGACGAACAATTCGAACGAATAAAAGCAAACAGATGATGAAAAGTGAATTTAGTTGCATATCTCCTATACAAAAAAAGAAAGAGAAAAAGAAAAAAAAAAACACAAATTCGAATATATATTATTATATATGTATATGTATATGCTGATCGAAAAACTAATTAGCAAACACAACACACAGATTTTTGTCCTAAAACAAATATTGAAGAAAAAAATAGCTGTAAAAACCACATAAAAACAACCAACAATTATAAGACTTTTTCGTGCATGTTTTAATCACAAACAAAAAACAAAAACACAAACAAATGAAAAAAAATAAATTATGGTAGCATTGTTCATAAATGTTTAACAAATAAAAAACTCTACACATGAAGAAAGATATACTAAAATATCATAAAGGATAACTAATGCATCATTCTATCGGTATATTGGGTTAATATCAACGATCTGAAATGAACTCGACAATATTTGATAGCTATCGAAGTAAATCAATATATGCTATTTCGATAAATCGTTTTTCATAATATAGTGAATGAAATCGGCTATCGAATAGCTTTAACTTCATGTGTAAAGTGGAAAAAACTATAGCGATAAACGCGATATCAACAGTAAATATCGATTTTGCAAAGTAAAATTATAACACTGATTCTTTTCAAATCGATAAACGTTCTATTAAAGTAGGTCGATCATCGATAAAAAAAACCAAAAATATCGGTAAATGATGCAACTGCGATTCCAAAATATCAAAAAAAAACCCACAAACAAGAAAAATTCCAAAAATAAATATATATAAATTGACTGCGTTTTAGTTTTTAATTAACTAATATGTTACGTTATTTAATTATAATATAAAAAAAAAAACAAAAAAGTAAAAACGATTTCAAGCAAAAACGAAAAAAAATCATCATACATTTATCTTGTTAATTAAGCTAAGTTAATTACAAAAGAAAACACAATGCATTTTGCTATATTAGATTTGCCACATGTTTAATTTTAATTAATTTCTAGTCAAATTTTATTTTCATTTAATATACATGTATTTAAGTAAGTAAGTATATTGGAAATGTTTGAAATTCCAAAACATAATTTACTCAGTTGCGAATAGCTCCAAATCAATAACATCTTTGTTCACACAATTGAGATTCCGTTCAGCTTAATATTTATACTTATCTAAACTGACATTAATCTTAATTAATGACATAAATAATTTCATTGCAGTGCTGATTTTTCTCTGCATTGAATCGAATCGAAAGTGTTTGAAGCCAAAAGCATTCACTGATTTTTTATTTAGCTTTATTTAACAAAGTAAGCGCCATTTCTGAAAACTTTTTCTATTCTAGATTTAGTTTTGTTTTTGTCACACACACACACACACACACACACACAAAACTATTTCAATATATAAAGTATGATAGAAAACATTAATGTATAAACCATATAAAATACATATACATATATATATCTATGAATGTGTATCCCTGTAGAATCCTTATTCGACCCCTTCATACATTTTACTCTCTAATGGATTAAAACAAATTCAATTAAACACAAACAATTTATTTTTAATTTTCATTCTAAATTTGAAGATAAAGTTTCAAATAATAAAAAACATATACAAGGACTTTTTCAATATTTAGGTTTTCAATTTATTTTAGCGCTGTATATAAATTTATATATATTTTATTTTTCATTATACTTGCATTTTAATTCAAGGATTTGGAAGACAAACTTTTTTGTTTTGTTGTCAACAACTGGCAAACAAAATATTTGCAAAACAATTATTAATATAAATAAAATCGGCTATCCGATGCTTTTAATACCCTTGGCAGCTCTTTAAGTTATTTTATATTGTTGAAACATTTTGAAAGTTAACTGAAGAGGAAAATATTTCGTTAGCTTTGATTTTTCAATCAACTGATCTAAAGAATCGAAAATACATAATCGTTTCAACAATTGGGAAACATTCAAGAACTCTTCATGTCAATATAAATGCCACGTATACCCTCTGTTAGAGTATAAATTCCCATAATTACTTCAAAAATTGAATGACTTTTCAAATTGCGGCCTGTGGGCAATTATGATCGATGAACCGACAACACAAAAAAATCAAATCTGATAATAGGGGAAAATCAAACAGTTTCATTTGGCGAAAATTGTTAATGATTTGCAAATCCCAATTCATTTTTATTTATTGTTTTCCAGTTGAGTGTGCAAAATAAACACAATAAGCAGCTCGTTTAATTTTAATTTAGTTTCCATTCGTTTTTCTATTTGTTTTGTATCTTTTGTTTATCATTTTGCCATAATTTATGAGCCATTAATATGCTCAAATTTGTATACTTATATTTTAAATAGTATATTGTATGTAGAATTATTATTGTTAATTTAAACTTTTATCCAAAAATACCAGAAAATTACATATTAAACTCTAATTCAGATAAATATTTAACACAGTTTACATATTAATTGTTTACACACACACTCAAAACACATCTCAACTATATATGTACGAACAAATGGAAAAAGAAAAAAACATTTCAAAATGATTTTATTTACAACTTTTAGCATAAATTTTAATGTACAATAAAAGATGGAAAACACGTTAAGCAAATAAAATATGAAAACAAAAGAAAAGAAACAAAAGAGAAAACAACAAAATGTAATATTAAAATATTATTACTATGCGAAAATCCAAATAAATAAATAAATACAATAAAAGAAAAAAACACAACAATGTGCAAAAATTATTGTTCATTCATAATTTGTGGGAAAGTTTATTAACACTTAATTTGTCTGTACGGGGGAGGGGTGGGGAGTGGAAAATAAGAGAGACTAAGGAAATGATAAGGTGTTAAAATATAAAATATGAAAAGAAAAGAAACTTGAAAGAAGATAGGCAGATGAATATGTTAACAAATTGAAGTTTAATAATTCTTTCTTTTTGGGGTTTGCTTTTTAGTGTAATATTTAATATTCTGTTTTATATCAAAAGTACCTAAATACTGAAACAATTTTAATTATAACTTCTCCAATACCTAAAACCTTAACCCAAACCTTGACTGACCCCTTAATTGAAGAATTAGCTTACCAAAAATGGCACCTAAATAAAAAATAACAAAAATGCCATAAGATGTTATCCCAAAGGGCCCTTCTACAGGGTCTCCCTGAACTCCCACACTAAGCGCGCAGGCTGAAATATTCAAACACTTTGTCGGTGAATGGTCATGTCTTCAATGACTAAAGCTTCTAGTGGGCGAATCTTTCTAAACTACCACAAATTGTGATATTACTTAGTGAATTGAAACGTAAACAAGTTGTAAGTGCTCTCTATGATTAGACTATATTTTTACTGCATACTTTTAAGCTCCAACTACATATTTTACTCCAAGGAAATGAAAGTGGAGAGAATTAACAATTTATTGCTTGAGAATGAAAATCGCTGTCATTTGACAAAAATCAAAACAAACAATTAAAAACTAAAATAGACTGCTGAATCTAGAGTCACAAATTTTATCCAGTTTTATTAACCACAGCAAGTAATAACAGGACAGAACAACTTTTGCAAAATTGGCTTTGTCACAGCAAAATGTCATCATTTCAAAATGAAACCCCGCTTCTTCTATGAAAGGTCTCTCCTGTAATTAAACAGGACTCACAAACTCTACCCTGGATGCCTGTAGGTGGCTAATGACAATTTCCCAAAAACATTTAATGAAAATGCATAGGGAAACTGGTTACATTTGAGAGATAGAGGAAAAACTATGCAGTCAGAGAGAAGCCGTACAATGTAATTTTCACACACAAACACAAGCGGACACACACACACACTCTCAGTTACACATGTATGACACACACTCTCACATTGTGAGTGCGAACGAGAACCATTATGATCTAAAATTTATAGAATATATAAACAGAATGCACCCAGAAGGGTTAACGATGACGACAACGATAATGATGATGGTGATGATGACGAGGCCAAGGCTCCACGTAGTGGCCAACGAGAGATGAGACTCTCACCTTGGATATATGGGCGTATAGACGCAGGCGTGGTCGCAAATTAATTCAATTAAACAAAAAGGCAAAAAGCAACCCGTTGACTTTGGCTTTAAAATTGCATTCATTGATTTCCAGCCAAGTGAAATCGCTCGGAAATGGAAATGCAAACATAGCAAAATGTTCGGCCAAGAAGTGGGCGTGGGGGCGTGCCATTCATTTTGGACAAACTGCAACAGCAAACAGCGAAAAGGATCATAGTATGGTTGTTGTTTTTGTTGTTGTTGTTGTGACCGGGTTACGGGCTGGAGATTCCAACTTGCAAATTAAAACCGCATACGACAAGCAGCATTCGGAGGTGGAGAAGAATAATGGAGACGACGGTGGAAGTGAGTGGAGGGTGGTGGATGGTGAGGTGGCATAGCGGCGGATAGCGAAAGGATAAAACTGGGGCTGGGCCCCACGATGTTGTTGCCATGATACGCCTGCATAATTAATTCCCACGCACACCCACTCAGATAAAGGATGAGAAGCGAATCGAAAGAGGTGGAGCAGGAGGTGGAGCCGGGGCTTCATTTCAGGTGGGTGACATTTTGCTCCTACATTTTGTCTCTTTCTCATGGTTGGCCACCCGCAGGAAATGTTGACAAACGGCAAATGCCGCAGCGCTTAAATTGAAACTCATCCTCGCACACACACTCACTCACACACACACACACACGCACACACACAGGAGAGAATTTACATAAAGAGCCAAACCATGCATATATACATATATATATCTGATTCCAAACTAAATGTGCTTAATTTCCCGTTGGTGACTGTTTTTATTTTATTTTTTTCCCCCTCTCCGATTACTCTCACAAAAACGAGTTCTCCATTTTGTCCATTAAGAACTGGATGACTTCTCAAATGGGTTAACTTCATAAGTGTTCTTCTTTCAATCCAATTATAATTTAAATGTCGCTAAAGAGTTTCACTTAAATGTTGAACAGCACTCTAAGACAATTCCTGCATGGGAAACGCATAATCCTGATTTCAAATATATATTTAGGGTACATAACAACCGATCCAATGCAGTATATCTCTTCCAACAACTAAAACTTTTGAAACAAGAGATACAGATTATCTTACAAATCATTTCATTGAATTGTTTAAGAGTTTTCTTCAGCGAATAAAAACTTTTGGTCCAGCTGAATCATTTTCTTTTATTGGAATAAGTTTTTTTAATAAACGACACTTTAGCATCGACGTGTGGATAATCCTCCGGAAGTGTCAACCAAGATCACAAATTTCAAAGTTAAAAAAACATTAGTTTTTTAACATGTTTTCACAAATCTAAATAAAATAAGTAAATTGTTCTGCGACAGTTCTTAATATTCAACTTAAAGAAAAACTTTTTAATGTTTTTGAATCGAATTGAAGTCATTATACAAGTTACGAGTCTTAATTACGAGTCTTCATGTGGCCGTGACCCTACCACGATCCTTCGATACACATGTAAAATGTCACAAAAGACTCTTCCTTTAACAACTAGTTTACCATGAAACTAATTACTCAGAAGTTTCGATTTAACGTTATAATTCGTTTATTGATGACTTGATTGTACTTTTGGTTTGGAGGCCATACTAAGGCTGTCTTCCCTCTGCAGATCGGGACCTTAAATATACTTCAATTGGTATTGATCGTACTGCCGATCGTACTCGTAGGTCGCCCTTACGGTGTTGTCACAAATAATGGGATAGTTACAAAGGTAGATAGAAAAGTGTTCATGCTTTGTGATAGGAAGTTAGTACGGGGTCAAGCGTAAAAATGCTTACTCCAGGTATAGGAAGTCAATAATGGAACAAGTGGCTAGTATGTACCAAACTAAAAGAGAAGAGTGTCAAGGCAGATTAACATTGTGATTCTAACTTTAAATACCTTGTGATTCTATTTGGTATTGATGCTCATTTTACTTTCAACGCCAATGCATCTGATAGGGTATACTTAAATCGTTTTAAACTTTCCCAAATGCTTTCAGGCGTAAAGCCTGGACATTTCGCTATGTGGCAGCAGTTTTATGAGCCAATTTCATATACAAAGCAAATGAATGTGTGCAAAATTTATATGTGCACATACATATATACATATATATGTATAAAAGAGACATGTATGTATGTACGTATGTATATGAGGTATGTAATTCTTTATGTTTGTGTTTAGTATTAATGGTTCACATATAGTATAGTTTTTTTTTTTTTTGGTCTTGTTGGTGTCGGTTGTTACATAGTTATTGCTGTTTGCATTTTGCTAAAACATTTATAAAGTATAAAGCATTAACACAATTTGCAATTTGTGTATCAACAATTTTAATTGCATGGAAAAATCTATGTACACGAAACAAAAAAAAAAACGAAATGACTTTTTCGCGTTTGCAATAATTTTGTACTGGTCCCTAAATGAGCAACAATTAAATATGAAAAATGCATGATGAGACAAGGCATAAATTATTATAATATTTTCGTGGAAATGCATATTATATGGAACGAAAGTATAATTGTTTCAAAATTTAAAACAGTTTATATTCCACATTTTGTTATGTATCGATTTTAGAATGGGTTTATGTCCTTTTACTCACACACGTGCTTTCAAAGTCAAGTCAAGTTGCGAGCATGTCTAGATTTGTACTTACTTTTTAGGATCGTGCCGGGTTCTTTAGTTCAGCATTGACCTTTAAGCTCATAAATAACATCGACCCCAAATGCCCAGGCACGCACCGAAGAAAACAGAGCAGAGCAGAGAAGATGCCACACGCTTTAAAACACTCCACTCGACATGTTCTCACACATAAAAAGCCTTCCGATTATCCTGTGAACTTTTCCATGGCCTCGAAATGGTAACCAAAACGAGAAAAAAAGGAAAAACTTTCGGTCGCTAGTAGGAGGGGGAGAAAAAGGAGGAAGCTCATAAAAAATATTTACACATGCAGCACAAGAACTGAATGAGTGGGTATCTGTATCACTCTCTCTCATTCTGTGCGAGGTGAAGATACAAATGTATCTTGATATGAAACGATTCGCATGTGGTGCACACAACAACAACAAAAAAACAACGATAACAAGAACAATTGACGAACTGGCTTGAAGGACAGACTTGAAAGGATAGCTAAAGTGTGGCAGAAGAAGCAGTGGCAATAGCAGTGGGTGTAGATGCGAGTGCTGGAGTCGAAACAAGCGAGACAACGATAAAGGCACAGCAGAAAGAGAAAAGTATTAAAAGAAAGTCAGTTGGCACAAAATGGAACATTGAAAGCATTTCATTACATATCGACAGATATATACGAATACAGATGCTACAGCCAAAACAAAAATGTGTTCAATATCAGTAGAAAAAAAGAGTTTGGACTTATCAGTTAGCCATAATAATTTTTGGTGACCCCGATGCAAAATTCTCAATTTGAACTACAAAATTGTATATAAAACTAAACAATATACTTCAAAGTTGATTGGTGACCCCGACGCAATTTAAGCGAACATTACTTAAAGACCCAAAGAATAATATTTAAATTAAATCAACAATTGGTTAAGAAATCAAAAAACAGTCTAGGAAGTTGATTCAAATTAAAGCGTGACCCCAACTGATTATACCAATTTAAATAACAACATTTTGGTGACCCCGACGTGATGCCAACCGAAAGCAGGAACTAAGAAGAAGTGTAGTATGCATTAGGCAAAAAAGAAAAATATCTTTAAACATTTATTTAACCAATTTGCGAAATTTACTAAATTGGGTAATAAAAGTCTTCCAGGTTTTTATGTAATGATTTTAATTATTTAATAAAATAATATACATTTTTTATGTTTCTATGAACTGCACAGCATCTCCAACGATAAACATAATAAATTTATGAGCCATTTGAGAAACATTTTTACAATAAGCAAAACTTTTTCCTGAACAAACAAAAGCCTTTCCTTTAAGGAGGAGTATTGACTATAAACAAGATTCTTCAGTTTCGACATAGTTATGTACATATGTACATTATGTATATGGGCAATAAGTGAATGAACAAGCATATACATAAACCAACATTTTACTACTATAGTGAAGCATCCAGAGTCGTTGACTGTTCCCATTAACCTGAATCGAACATATTCTGTGTGAGTAAATCATTTTTGGTGGTAACATGGATAACCCATCAGTTGGTGATATCGATATCCTCCAACCCCATGGACCCATATTTCATGGGTGTGTATAGTAGTACTAACATTTTGGCTGTTGGATACATAAAAGTGCCATTCACACAGACACACACACAAACACAAACCCACAAAGTGCCAAAACGCAAAAACGCAAACGAACCAAGACAAATGCCAAGAAGAAACACTTCTGAACCGCAGCAACAGAGCAACAGAGAGAACAGCTGGGCCCAACATTCAGAAGTGGGTAGGGGGGACAAAAGAAGCGTGTGCTAATCTTATTTTTATGGTCTCAACGGACTTGGAATTGTGGCCTCGTGACATGTGAGTGTGTATGCGTATCTTTGTGTGTGTGTAGGCCAAGAGCTAACTTATTGGCCATGTTGTTTGCATATTAGTCACATACCAAGAGACGTTGTCTTTCCAAGAAGGAAGAAAGAACGGTCGGTTGGTCGCTAGATCCCCGCCTGCCAAGTGTAAAGACCAACACCATTTCTAAATTGAGTATTAAACGTAAGCAAATGATGTTCTTTGTTTGCTTCTGCTGCTGCACATCGAAGCAGAAATTAGAATTAATCAAAAGGATTTTTGGTATACAAACAAAACAAATGTGCACCGAAATGTGAAATACTCTTGCAATGCTTTAAGACTAAAGCTTTTCGAATGTCTACCATATTGTTTCTATATATGAAAATTAGTTTCAATTTTTCCAATAAACAATGCTCACTAATCTTTGATTCAAGGAACTAATTGAGTTTGTGAACAGCGTAACAACTTTTTATTTGAGAGTCTTATATATCAGAGCGTTTGTAAACCTCCAAAAGACCCCCCTGGGTCCATCTATGTTTTGGAATCATTCAATTAAATGCAACAACAATATTAATGAATATTTATAAGGAAAAGGAAAGGCCTCTCATGTTTCGTTTAAGCTTTGCTTCGATGTTTGTGCTCACCTCAACAGTTTTGATTTCAAATTTCAAATGAATTCCCTTTTTTGTTTTTTTTTTATAAAAGATCCTTCGACAGTAACAGATTTTCTTTATACATATATATTTATTTAAAGCGATGAATATTAAACTATTAATGGTAAGATCTGCCTATCTTTTGCAAGTGTATAGAAAATATTTAATTATTCTCATAGAAGAAGAAAAAGCCATTCCCTTAAATTTCTGTTATTTTGGCTCCTCTCTCTCTCTCTCTCTGTCGGTTTGGTCTGTTTGGACCATAAATTTCTGGCTTATTGATATTTATACTTAGTCTCCCGGAAATCGTACATAGAACGTCGCCTGAACTCATATATTTAACTACTGACTAATATGCCATTTGGGAATGAAAAGTGGAATCGTTTGGCCTAATAGAGAGAAAGAGAGAATTGTAGTGTTTGGCTTTTGGCTTAATAATAATTGATTTTATTGATGGCCCGGCTTTGGGCCATGTTTGCGGCCTGCGTTTTGTGGGTCAATTAGATTTAAGCCCCAGCCGAATCAAAATACGCAATTTGCCATCCATTGCAATGGTAAATTGTTTTTCAAATTATTTTTAGGCTTTTTTGGTCAAATGATTAGATTAAATATTTTTTTAATGCATTAAAAATGAACAAGGAAAATATGAATAATCTGCAAGCGAAATTTATCTAATGTGATCGAATTTATCTATATAGGATAATTTTCACATTTATTTAATTAGAATTACAGATTTCTCATTCACTTAAAAAACACAAAACGAATTTACTAATTTTCAACTTTTTTCTCTCATCAAGAGCTATGTATAAAGAATTTCTATAGTTTTTAGTTTTGCTTAACACATTATTTTAGCTCCATAAAGCCAAATGTCAGAACCAACCCACAACCTACACACACACACACTATACACTCTTAAAAACGAAAATACTTCAACTTGGTTTTCTTTTCATTTATGTATGTATTTCAAGGCAAATTTTACAGTTGACATAACCCAAAAGAAAAGTCCACGAGAGGGCCAAGAAATTCGAGTAGGAGGCACGAGGAGACGAAGAAGGAGGAGGTGGAGGCGTATGCCATTGAAGCATTGCTTCAATTAACATAAAATATATGTAAGCCTGTGTGTGTGTGTGTGTGTGTGTATTGAGTGTGCGGTGTGTATGTGTATTAGCGCTTTTCATTACCACCTCTTAAGTTGTTCCTCGCGCTTCCTTTATGAAAAAGTATTTTCACAGTGTTTTTCCTCCTCCTCGTCTCAATGTCGGCGACGGCGGCAACAACTTGAAAAGACTTCCCACGAACTTTCTAATGCACCTACCGCAACATGAGGCAGGCAAAGTCTTCCAAGTCTCTCTCCTAGGAGAGTTGCCGCCTCTTAAGCATTTAACAACCTTTCGCCCCATTTTCCTTCTATTTTTTTTTTTAGCTACACCCACTCCCAGGCGTATAGCTAAATGACAGACGATTGACTTCGGCTGACTTGCCTGCTGAATGACTGGGTCATTGAACGAAACGATCTTGGTTCAATTTGATCTATAGACAGTTTTATGCATCAACTGCATCGCTCCGTCAGTCACTCAGTTAGTCTCTCTATGGGCCAATTATTAAGATTTAGCCATAGCTAAGCTACATCCAACGCCCACACTCGTACTTTGTCTGTTTTCCAATGATTTTCATTTCATTTGAGGCCAAACCGGCAATAAAAATTATTATTTTGCAATTTAATTGCCAATATCAGAGAGGCAAAGCGAGAGACAACGCCCCAAAGGCCAAGAGTCTCTTTTGCGATAAGTCAACTTCGATTTGGTCTTGAATATGTATGGTTATAACTCTTCACCCTCTCTTTCTCTCTCTCTCCCTCACTGTCTACTCCTTTTTAAGTCTGATGCAATCTCATCTGTATGGAGTTGACAGCCAATTGGCCAGTTTATCGTATTTGAAATTGAAAGCTTGTAAATAAACACGTTGGGGCGAAAAAAAGCAACAAAAAGTTACCAGAGAATTCAAATTTATCCAAACTGCAACGAATTTGAAATGCTCTTTGCAATTAACATACATTAGAACCCATCAAAATCATATAACACACACATTTTATACTGTGTCAAACATTCGTCTAGACTTTTTCGATATCCATCTGGCATCTTTTGACCAGCTTTTCGTCAAAGTCGATCATTGTATATGGTATATTTGGCAAGTTACTGGCCATATTCGATATAACTTTTTCTTAATAAAGAATTCGAAAATGAAAAATTGCCAGCTTTAATTGAATCTCATTCAACGCTGGCATTATTTTACCCAAAAGGGTCAACACCTTTTGGCCCACTTCAAGGAAACATGTGAAGCCAGTATTGTATATGTATGAGACACACCCTGTTTTTAGCCATATTGCAGATTGTCAGTGGGTGAACGAAATTGAAAATGTCACATACCGTTTAAGAGGCAATTACATTGAGAAATTTTTATGAGAAGAAGTTATTATGTTTCTTGCACACACAAACACCGCTAACTAATTATGAAACCCACCGGAAAACCGCAATAAAAAACGTAAATATCTTCAAGTGAAAACATAGTTATTGGCTTTGGGGTATAAGGCCCTCAATGGACCTTGAAACTAATAAGTTTTCGTTAGCCGAATTGCGGAATACACTAACCAAAAATTGCACTGTGGAAGGGCAATTTGCGAAACCAAATAACTTTCAAAGGGAATCAAGAAAGGAACTTCCCAGAGAATAATACTGACAGCTGACAGATACTGAAAGGAACACCAGCAAGCCAAGGACAGTTGCTTTTTTCGAGTACCAAAGAGAGCTCAGTAAGCTCTTATGTGTTTATCCTTGATGTAGAAAAACTCCTTAAAAGTCACCATAAAAAAATAAGCCAACGAATGATAAATTGTCGCTTATAAGCAGTTCCTTGGCTCCACTAGGCAATCGCGCAATTCCTTAAAAAAAAAAAACGATTCAGACACACAAACTATTTAAACTTATGCAGACAGTAAACTTATGTAGTCAAATGTCAGGGACTCGCTTCACACATTTCCTGACAGGCCAGGGGGGGCTAATAAACCAAAACGAGCCACCCAAACAACCACAGACAAAAGACAAATCACAGACACAAATTGGTTTACAATAACCAAACAGACAAACAAAATACAAAAAAATAGAAAAAAAGAAGCAAAAATTGGCAATGGAGCGAATGTGTAGGTGGGTGATGAGGGGGCTAGGGAAAAACCGCTGGCAGACACAAATATTGCAAATTTACAAAGGCAATTTGCATAAAACTCATATTTGGTGGCTCGTCTAGTGGTTTCTTTGGGCGACAACATACACTGCAAACACACACAGTCGGAACAATTTATATGCAAAAAATGCAAAACAAAACATAAGACCGTTAAAAAAAAAGCGATTTCATAATCGAAAAGCTGAAGTAACCCGTTGAGGTCAACCGATAATAAACCCTCTATGGCCTTTGGCAATTAAGCGACAAATTTTCAATATACAAATACCCAGTGGAAAAATCTTTTCCACCTTGATTTATTTTGGAATTCAGGTAACCCCACAGACAAGACACACTAATTGGTACACCATTTTTTGATAGAAGGCGGGGCGAAGTGCATCAACTGTCATGTCTATTTAATCAATCAAACAGCGGCTTCGCCTCGATGTGACGGTCTGTTGGTTTGTTCAGTAGGTCTTCTATCAACTTGGGATTTCTCGCTGTTTCTCTCTTCGTGCGGTTTCCACATGTCTCTTTTTTTTCAACGTGCCAAGCATCACGTTGGCACCACCAGCTACCTGCTTACTTACTACATCAAAACAAAAAAAAAATGAAACTGCCCACGTGCTTATCAACCAAATGGAGATGGAGATGATATAAAAGGTGATGGGGATAATGATGATGCTGATGTGTGTGTGTGTACCCACATCTTCCAGCATACAAATAGGCAACCAAAGGAGCAGCAGCTACCTGAAACATCAAATAACTGACTGACATTCACAAACATATCCCATTACAACATTTGTGTGTTGGTTGGGTCAGCGAGTTGGGTTCATTGTTTAACACACGTGCAGCAGCGTTACGGATTTTTAATTATAAACTAAACAATGTTCAACTACAATACAACAGCAATTTTCCATACAAATACCAGAAAATTTAAGGTAAAGCAGACTCTTTAAAGGAATGACATAGAAATACATATAAGTCCCATTATGCAACGGCCACTTTGAGATACACTAACAATCTTTTAATAAGTTTGCTCGATTTTTAAAGTTGTTTCAAGATTTCTTTTGAATTCTTCTCATTTCATTAAGTAAAGGTTTCGAGTCAACCTCTGTCAATAATTGTTAAAATTCAAGTGCTATAATCTTGTGGTGACACATAAAAAAGAATTTAACAAGTAACAAATTGCCCAAGTGAATGATTAATAAATTAAAGTGGTGACCCCGATGTAAAATTAAGGATCGTTGAGTATAAGCTTACAAATCTTATACATTAAGTCTAGACTATTACAATGGAGGACTATCGAGAAATTGTTTGTGAAAAGTGATCAGTTATTATAGTGGTGACCCCGACGTTAGCCAGAGATCCAACAATGAAATCATATCAGTTATTAACTTAACTAACTAGCCTTAACTGCTGTCTTTACGAAGAGGTTACTTTTAATAGATTTAATATATTGTCGACAAATTCTAGCTATAAAGATGACTTTGACGGGATGTAAGAACCTACCGAGTAATTAGGCCGTTAATTAGATCAAGGTTTTATAGTGCAAGGTTTTATAGTGCACATATATAGAGTCAAATAACATAATCAAGTCATTTCTTTATTTTAGTTTTCAATAGACCCCAACTATAAGTTAAGGGTATTCGTTTCAAAACTCTCTAAAAATACCTCACGCAATTACCGCGCGTTGCTTGGTGAACTTGAACTCTGGCAGAGAGATTTTATATCTCTTGCCGCTAAAAAGCAAAGCATAACCTGAGGCGTATGAGAAATGTGGATCTAAAACGAGGGGGGAGAACCCCCTCTGTGCTCTTGCGCGCAATACCCATTCCAGGGCCTGGGCCTTTGCCTGTGCTGTTTAGCCCCTGGGCATGTTTAACAAACAATAACAAAAGTGCAAAACACACAAACAACAGAAACAACAACAACAATAACAACAACCGGCTATCATTGTGCCAAGAATCGGAGTCAGAGAAGAAGAGATAGAAAATGCAGTTGGTAGATGCAAAAGTCAAGATACAAGATGCAAGATACAAGAGTACGAACTACAAAACTACAAAAAGATCGCCTAAAGAGACAGACAACCATGAGTCTGACAAAGAGATAGAGAGAGAAAGAGAAGTGACGGGTGCGCCTTTTGATGGGATCGGCTAGCGGCCCTTTTGTCTGTATTTCACTGTAGTTGTTGCTGTTGTTTTTGGTGTTTTGTCTATTTGTCTCCGATGGTGACGATGACGACGAAACTGCCTCTGACTTTGGTATCCGGGTCGTTGAAGAACTTTGAACTTATCATTAAGAGATTACAGCAAGAGCATAAGGGAAACCCAGTGAAACAGAGACAGTAATTTCTGTTTAGTTAATACTTATATTTTCCTTTCACTCATTTTTATTGCTTAGGAAAATTTATGACATAAATCATCAAACACTTGTTGCTCCTCAATTTTGTCGCCAAATTGGCCTGCCCCACTAGGAAAAGTGCCATAAAAATTCGAAAAATCAAACAAAATGCTTGTCGCAAAATAAAACATTAGCATAGTTTTATTTACTTTTTTTATGTCTTATGCATATGTTACACACACACTCACGCCATCTGAATGAATTTGTTTGGCAATTTGGTTGAAAATCTGGTTTATGCGTTTTGATTTTTTTTTTTTTTTTTGGCAAGAAACGATTGTGGGGCCAAGATATTTACATATGCATATAAACAAAATTACCACAAACTAAACAAGAAAATAGAGAAAGGATAAGGTTTCGATTGGTAAAACAAGATTGGATCGAAACCTTTGATTGAGACATTCAAAATGAAATAATTTTTTAACCCGCTACCCTTAAATAAAAAGCAGTTCTTTAACTATTTGTTTAATCAAAAATATAGAGGAGTAGATAAGTTTTACTAAAATATAGAACATGTCGGTATCTGCTTATTAAAGACTTTCTTAGTTTCAGATTTAAAGATTTAAAAATATCACAAAACAAAAATGGAAGCAATTTTATGAATTGAAATTTAAAGAAGTTAAGATTTAATGGCATTTTATTAGTTGAAATTTTTACGTTGGAGTTGAGAATCGTCCGGAGATTCGGAAATATCACGTTTTTTTTAAGGCAAACCACTTTTTTGATCATTAAATTGATTTCGGAATCAGAATTACATCCATGGGGAATTTAATGCCGGGTTCAATTTAAATTGCGGACGATCCTGCGTCGAGTTATCCTTGATTTCAACAGCCCACGGACCAGAAAAAAAGGTTTTTTTAACTTTAGTTTTGTTTTGTTAATAATTTACTACTATTCTTTTTCTTACACCCTTTCACTACCTGATCATAGTAATCGTAGTGATTAGTCACGAAGTGTAGTACAGAGACTGACAATGATGCTTTTTCCCTTATCAATTTAGTACAAACCTCAAAATGTGTTGCTCTTTCAGAACCAATTGCTGTAAGAAACATACATTTTCTCATTCTGGAGTGTTATATGTTATAATTAAATATCTTAACTCACTCATCCAATTCATACAATATACACTACGTACAGCATACACTATCAAAGTCAAAGTTTACTTTCTATCGTATTCTAAGGGCAATGGAGGAAAAACATTTAAAGAGACCGACTTCCCAAAAGTATAGTAGTCTTTGACAAGTTTCCCCCTCAAAATGGTTTTATTGATAATCGAAAGCCCCACACAGATCATTTGATATTTGATTCAATTTCACGCCAATTCCATTGATTGATTCTTTAAGTAATTTGAGAACTTCATCCCAGGCCATGTTGTCATTAATGACTCTTGATACATGGGCCAAACAAGCAAGTGACAAGAGCAAATCATCGATCGTTAGCCATCGCCCATTGCCCATCCCATGGATTCATGGATTGATCATTGAGTACAAAATTCAATTTGTGGACAATCTGTTACAATCTGTTGCCTGTTGGCTTTACACATTAGAAATATTGCCAGACCAATAAAAATCCAACCAATTTCAACGATTTCAACGCCACTCCATGCGACCCATTGTGGCACGTTCACTTGGTGGTGTCTGTCGGGTTGGTTGGTTGGCTGTTTGGTTGTTGTCTGCGGTTTTTGTGTTGTTTTTCCGATTCAGCTACAGAATTGACAATTAGTGAAAGTGGAAAAGTGTCTGGTATAGATAGATAGATGGTTGTTGGTGGCCTGCATTTGGTTGCTTGTTTCTACAGTGTACATATATGTATATCTATGTATATCTGTTTACCTAAACCAAATTAGTTGAGAAATCTAGCAAACAAAGATCTTGGGACGTGTGAATATGGCTTAATCTCACAATGATTTGCAGTTTAATAGTATTTAGGCAAGACAAATTGCAACGATAAAAAGGTGGAAGCGCACCAGCTGGCCTATGTATCCTATAGAGTTTCTATATATATATACATTCGTACTTATAAACTGAAACTGTGCCAATACAAAAATGTTGGCATATAAATAGTATTTGGTTTTTTTTTTTTGCCAAAATAATAGCATACACAATGCGAAAATCGAGACAGAATGGCGACGGCAAAACGGCGGCCACAAAATAGACAAAAAACATAATGATAAATACGTTTATTTATATATAGATAGGTATATATAGTATATACATACATATATAAGTATACGAATTGCATGCCAAGAGGCCAAGAGAGAGGGTTTAGGGGCCATGCGTAACAAGTTGCCAAGTTGTGCACTGAGGCATATGATAATGTCGAAATAGTAGGAGTAATATATGTGGTGGGGAGAGGGAGGACGAAGACCATTGAATTAGTCATTTTCTGTCTGGTTTCTTTTTTGCGGTTTCCTTTTGGGTTTTTCATTTAAACAAATGTGATTTTATTTTTGGCAATAAGCGCAAGTGTTAATTTGCTTTATGGTTCCACAAACATTTTCATTCTCATTGTTGTGGGTGTTAGTCTTTGTCTCTTGGTTTCCTTTTGTTTGGGGGTCATTAAGCCAATAGTTGGCATATTTTTTGGCCGAAACTAGGTTGCCAACATAAAGATGAAAAATTGTTGCCCAAAAAAAATGAAATAAAAAGAGTAATGCTATAGCTAAATAGAGTAAATCGATGGACTTATAATTCGTGTGGATAAAAGTTACTTTCTTATCTAAATTTTTTAGTGTTTTTATGTGAAATTTTAAAGTTTCTTCAATATGTTCCAAAGTTATACTCTATATACAATGTCAATGTATGAGATTTTGTTTTCTGAAAAAGAAAAATAAAGTTTTATAAACGATTCGCATATAAAATCGTCAAACAAATTGTCTGACTTGTAATATTTTTATTTTGCTTAGTTGTTAACTCGTCTGAAAAATAAGATTTAAATTAAGCAATCCATTTTGATTTAAATTTGAATGCCCACCTAACGCGAATTGAAACCTTTCCTATTAGATTTTAAACGTTCAAAGAAAATGGTATAATAAATCGAAATAGCTTTGACACGATCTATTAGAACAGGGCTCAGAGAATATGCAAAAAAATAAACTAGTTAATTGAATCTTAACATTCTTTACATGAAATGGCAAACTGAATTAATTGAAATAAATTGGATTCATTTATATAAATAGCAATTGACAAACACTTGTGGCTGACTAATAAGCAAATTTGGGATTCCAGTGAATTGAAACAAGATCACTTAATAAATTAATAAGTGGAAAAACCAAAAGACTGCCAAAAATATGCTCTGATTATTCGATTGCCAATCATTGGCAATCAATTTGAATGTTTGACTCAGTCTTCTTCCGCCTTTTCAGAGCCCCTTTTGGACGTCCAAGTGTAACTCAAAACTCGCATTGAAAGACACATAGAAAATATGTCAAAAATTGTCAACGCAGACGACAAATAGTGCGTTTTGTGAGAGCCGCAGAAGGGTAGACAATGTGAGGGCGGGGCAGAGTCGGTTCAGATCAGCAATGCAAATCAGGCAACACATGCTAATTTTCATGGTGTGGGCGTGGGTGTGGATCGGGGTGGATACAGCAGGCAAGGTTGGGCGGTACTTACGGTACTCTCAGCATACCATTATGTATTTGCTTGGAACCTGGATTCTCCGTAGACCTATTAAAGATTATTGGCCTGGTGCGAAAACCACAACGCCCACGCTTACGCCTAGTTTTGGACTTCTTCTTCTAGGTTCGAAAGTCCCTGCCCCATGGCAAATAATTCCAATGTTGCGCAACAAAGTGTCAATAGTTTGGCGAGCAAAACATCATGAAGAATTTCAAATGCTCTCTATTTTTTTCCATCTTGGAATTTCTATGTGTATAGAAAATAGGTTAAGATTTAATTTTGCACATGTATTGCATCCATATATCAATAGTTTAATGGGAAAGGGTATTAAAGAGAAAAAAAATATGCCCTCGTAATTTTTCTAACTTTAAGAGACATTTGCTCAGTTGGCAAAGGGTTAGTAGAGTGTGTGCTGACTGACTGATTGACGGTAGCGTTGAGAGCCGTTGCCCATCAACACTCCAAGAACCGAGAGCCAAAAGCCTCTAGAAATGAAATGCAATGCATATGTAGATCTCTCCCTCTACTCACTACTCTGGCTAGCTGGCTGGATGGCTAGATGGCTGGCTGACTGTGACTCGTTTTTAGCTCACGGCCACTTGACAGAGATCATTAATAAGATTTATGCGCTATTAGCAAAACCAGCCAGCGGCCATAAATAAGACAAGAACGTCAAGAACTGCGACTTCTACTACTTCAACTCCAACTCGAACTCATCCGAAAGATGAACAAAAATAAGAAAGAAAAACCCGTTGACAGAAATGCGCGCCCGCTAGTGACTTGCCCTGACACATCTGGAGTTGTCGAAAGATGTATTAGATAGAGGACAAACGAAGTGACGGGGGGTTAAAGTTGTTACATATTAAAGTCGATAGGCTTACGTGTAATTAGTTGAAAGCGCAGGTTCGGGGAATTAAACCAAATCATAAGTACATACCAACCCATGACTCATCCGTGCCCGACAATTGTAACATAAATTAGCTGGATATTTTATTTATAGATGCTTGGCTATATGGAAATTTTTGTTGATTTTCTTGAGTGAGTCAAAGAGGGGAATGCAATACGAAAATTGCATTTCAAACAATCCCGTTAATCATCTTATTTAATGCAAAGATCCACGTATTTTAAAACTTTGAAAGGCTTTTGGTTTGGATGGCTGGAAATGCTATTATTTATGATGTTTTCTTCGAAATATCTATTAGTATAATTATAAAAAAATTAATTTCAAAAAATCAAGCTACGTCAATCATTATGTCTTTCTAAAAAAATGACAAACTTTCTATTAACTACTAACTGATATGATATACATATAAATAACATTAAAAATTATTTTAATGTTGAATTTGCTAATCAGAAAGTGGTGCACCATATATGGTATAATGGTCTGATTGTAAACCCAGAAGAAAGCTTTCTATCAATGAAACGGTTTTATACCATATTCAATTCCACAAGTTTTCGAATTGAGAACGTTAGACTGATTGAAACAGAAGGTCATGGGCTCGAATGACCAAAATGTGTCTATAATCTGTATGAACAAGCTGTTCATTGGCAAGTTGAATAATACAATAATTCGCAATTAATAGTCTAGATACTAAAATTTTTTGAGAACACTTCTTGGAATGACTATTATTTTGGAGAAAAACAAGATTACTCATAACTTTTGGTCCCTACCAAACATAAATCGCTGATGAATTATCCATATGTATACGTCCATAAATATTCATTTGCAATTGACTAACAGGGGAAGTGATTATCAAACGGAAACAATTAAAAATTCAAATTGTTATTAGTTTGTCTTTATTAGGTCAAGTCAAATCAAATTAAGAAGCACTTGACAGAATGTTTTCATTTCGCAAAACTTCTTATCGTCTGATTTATTTCAATTTACAAGGTTTTTAGTAAGAAATTCCTTATTTGATTTTATATGTTTATGTACATAAGTATAAATAGAGATAAGATAAGCTGTCCAAAGGGGAACAGAAAGAATACGAACATAATTGAGTAGATGCTTTCGCACCGATTCTGATAAAGAATCGCACACACATATTCTTGTTAGAGAAAGAACTACATATATGTAGAACTATACATATAATACAATAAAGATGTATATGTATATATGTATGTATATAGTCTCGACACTTGCAGATGCCAATATAAGATGATGTCATTATGGCAGAACTGTCTGGTTACGAGGAAGCTTAAAACAACATTCGTTTAGCCCTTTATTTTATGTAATTGGTTAATAAAAGTAAAGGTAAAACATAGAGAAGATATGCACACATGTAATTTGAAACGATCTACAACTGATTGGATATACATACATATATACTAATGACATAGGTAAGCCATAATACATTCATTTGGCCATTTGCTTTAACTTCTTTTGCATGCAGGCAGCTCTATTTTATACATTATTTTTTAATGAAAAGACCCACCGAGTGAGAGAGACGTTGACTTCTATCCATGCTAATCAGATTGCTACACAAATAGTGCCCCAGTAGTATCTGAATCTGAGGAGTGACTGTCGCCAAGACTTTTCTGTGGCGTTGCACATATTTGCATAGCAAAACGCTTTGCATTGCTGCCCCGTAGACTTTAATAAATCACTTTAATTGTCGCCTTTAGAGATACAAAAAGAAACACATACCATATAGAGAGTGAGAGGGACAGAGAAGAAAAACCAGAAAACGGGCCTCACACACAGTGCGTAAAGTTTTACTAGGTGAAATCAAACCAAAGGAAGCCTGTTGCCTGTTGCCTGATGTCTCTTAACGATGATGATGATGAGGCTGCTGCTACCGATGCTATCAGCTGACAAAAATTAAGAACTGGCCATATGAGTCATGGAGACAACTTCATAAGCAAAGCTTCCTGTCCCTCAAAAATTTTGCTACTGTTTTAATTCACATGATTCACGCACCAAAAACAAGAGCAAGATCGAGAGAAAAAACGAGAGAGAGAAAAAGCAGCAGAAGGAAAGAACCACAGTGTTGCGGTTTTAGCCTTTTTTACGAAAACATTTTGAAATAGCGTCAAAAACAACTTTAGCTTTATTTTAAACCGAATAATCGTTTTTTCAGCTTGATGGATCCAATGATACTTTCATACATTTACATTAATATTTTGCGAAATAATCAAAACTGAGTTTTAGCTTGGCTGCAGGTCAATAAATCTTACTTAAGATTTTAAATCATAGGCCGCACAAAAGGTGAGCAGGTTGCCTGTATAGCTATTTCAAGAACCACCAAGTTCTATCATCAGCAGATTTTGCTAAAGAATCCACAGTTGTAATGGCCATACCATATCTTCAACGCTAAAAGTAGTTGGGAATTCAAACGACATGAAGCTTGCAAGTTGTTCGACTTTGGATGAGAATATTTCAAAACTGATTAGGCATAATTTATTTATATAGGTTAAATTTGATGGATTCGTTTTGAATATAGAGAATGTATATGCTATAAAGTAAACAATTTTTTCAGTAACTTTTAATTTTTTTAACAATGTTGATATCGGAGAAGCTTTCTGAGGAATTATCTATATACATATAGATATATTACGGGGATTAACACACAATTGTCTAAGATTGGCTGCAACAAAGAGGCTGTCGATTTAGATATATTATATACATATATTAGATAACCATTATATTTTTGTACAAAAAACTATGGTCACTTGGGATGAAATAAGCTAGAAGCTAGAATATACCCACAAGAATTAAATAAATCTTGTAAGTGCCTCTCACAAAATAGAGAAATATCCCAAGACACAGAAAATAATAATTGGGAATCTCCAAACTATTCGAGCAGTGTTAATCGAACACTATAACTTATATTTTATTAGATATACTGTTGTATATTATTAATACTTTGACTAAGACAATTTTTAGAAAGTCTAGGTATTTTTTGAAAGGATTTTTGGGTTTCTTGTTTTGTTGGAATCAACTCACACAATTATGGCATCACTGGTCTCCTCATGTGGGGAGATTGATCTCGCGATCGTTTCTTTTGCTCTCCGAGAGCTTTTATTTTGGCTCAGCTGTTTTAGCCGGGCACCGGGTCTGCCTCTGTTGCAGTCGCCGCTGCCGTCGCCGCCGCTACTGCATAGCCGTCGTAGTCGTCGTCGTCGTCAGCGGCAGCGAGTCTTCCATTCCTCAGAGTCTCGACAACAAGCAAGGCGTAAGCATCGCAGCGCGTGTGCCCCAACATCTAAATAAAAATATATATATAATTACATATATCAATAATCCAAATGGATTCGCTTTGAAAATTGAAATAGAATTTAAAAAGAAAAAGGTTTAAATATTTTTTATAGTAACAAATATAATATATTTCAAAGACAAGACGCTTCCAGGGGAAATACCATAAAATCTAAAGACAAAAAAAGAATTCAAAAATTAATCAGCAATTAAATAAACATGTGCAAATAAATATATGTAAAAATAATCTAAATAAAACAAAATAATCTTTATACTTATTAATAATACGTGTTCAAATCAAACAACAGAAATTATGATAATAAGCAATTAGCTAATTGTATTAATTACATATAAATATGAAACGATTTAAATCTATATAAGAAATGTTGACTTAATTTCAAGTGTACAAAGACAACAAAAGATAAATTGTGACAGCAAGTGACAAATTATATAATATATAAAGCAAAGATTCTCAAGTCTTTCTATCACTAAGATGTAAAAATTTGAATAAAAAAATAATTACAAAGAGTTTCTATAATGGCAGTGAATGTGAAAAAATTGAGATAATTAATTTGTTAATTCAAAAACGAGAAATTAATCTCAACAATGTTAAAAAAGTTTTACCAAGTTTTAGTTTTTCAAAAATGTTCTCTGTGCTTTGTTTTTGAATCTTTTGCTATGTATCTAAGCGACTTTTGAAACGCATTTTTCTCAAAAGCACGTGTTTCAAATCATTTTTAAGAATATGACAATAGGTGGTGCCTTTTGAATATTATATTTTAAAGTTTGTGTTCTTTTTCTGGAAATTAATTGATCATAGTTTAAAATATTTAAAGTTTTAGAGGCCCTATGGTTCATAAAAAGGATTCCTAAAGTAAATCTAATCTGTATTAATTGTCTTAATAAAGACCCAACAGAATCGTGATTTCAAGTGACACTCAAACACGCCCACATTATCTCATTTTATAGTCAGAGAATTGTTTTGGCTAGGTTAGTGAGCAAAAGTGATTTATTAAATTTAGATAAAGAATTTCAGTGCTGGCATAAAGGGACTAACAGTTTAATTATATTTGAAGCGGTTTGTTGCCAATTCCATGCACTTGGAAATTTGAACAACTTCATTTTCGTACATTTTTGTTTTTCCCCTTTTTTGGCATTTCATTTGAGCCCATGGAAGTAATTTCTTCTTTACAACTGCTTAAGTTTAATAACTTGATTTTTCATCAGAGAAGAATAAAAAAAATACAAAAACAATGTGCGAAATCAAAAGAAAACAAAAGCAATTATCATAAAAATTACACAAATGATCTGAATATATAAATACAAACACTCTTAACATACATATGTATATGTATGTACATAAGTATGTATTTATAGGTGCATATATATTTTATATCCTTTTTTTATTGATCTAGGCATTGCAACTCTTAAAGCCATTCAAAGTCAATGAACTGGCCGCCAATAGCCTTTCAATTTTGAATCTGATATTGTGTACATATTTCTACAAATTAAACTAAACGTTAATAAAATTGGCAAAGATACGATGTTCTTATAACAAATCTCTTGCTGCTCCAATTTTGCAAACGATCACGCAATAAACAGAGATTCAGACAACTTTGCATGTGTATATATATGTACATTCCTGAACTTGATTATTGATCGATAAAAAAGAAGAAAGAAAAAAGAAACTGAAACATTTTGCTCATATATGTTTTGTATGTATGTATGTACATATATATGGCTAAATAATATATATATAAATATATTTTTAGCATTCTCCGAATTGTTTGGGTAGGCCCAAAATCCGCACCCATTTAGATATCGTAAGCGTGAACACAGCTCTATATACATATACATATATAAATATATATACATATTTCAAATGTTGGCAGCTGTGTGGCTTTTATTTTATATTTTATTTAATTTTTTTGAAAAAAGCCCCCCAAAGACAGCAAACAAAATTTAATGCTTCAGTGCTGCTGTGTTGATATTAAATTGAACACATTTTGTATGTTCTTTTGTATTTTGAAGGGTACATCAGTTTAAAGAAATTACAAATATTTAGTTTCATCTTTTATCTTTAAATATGAACAAACCTAGCAGACCATTAGTTATGATTCCCAACAAGGCCTTCAAGGTGTGTTCTGGTCATTGCCATTCAGAAGACTTTAGAATAATCTACTAATATCTTAACTCTAGTAAAGAGAAGAGCAGAAGAACCCTAGAATTTTCACTTTAAGTCGTCGTTTCGTCAATATAATCCCATTTTTTTCTTTTAATAAACTATCAAAATTTCCAATATTCTAGAATTACATTGTATACTCTAATTTTAATATTTAGAATTCATTCACCAATCATTTCATTTGGTCAAATTGTAGAGCATAAATAATTCAGCCTGATCAATTTATGAGCATTTCGGCTCTTTGTTTCTTTTTTTTTTTTGCAAATCTGACAAATTTTTGTTTGACTTGTGGATTGAGAAATGAAGCGTGTGCCAGACGAGAGATAAAGAAATAGAAAAAATTATTCAACAAATATGAAAAATGAATCGGATATTCTAAAAAAAAAATTGTATTTTTGTTTACTCAATTCTACAGGAAAAATTCGACCAACAAGTGCCATCAAGAATTTGTAAAAATGTACAACATTTAAAACATAAAAAGAAAAAATTTACCAAAAAGTAAAAAGGAAAAGTGAAAGAAAAAAAATCAAATATTTTCGTTAAACTGTTTTATTATTAAAACAGCAAAATGTGTAATAACAAAAAAATTATTGTTAAGATGTTCCTAATATTTATGGGAATAATGTTAATTGTGGATACAGATCAAAGTATTATACAAGCTATGAATCATATGAATGACACAGAACTGTCAATAAATAATGAATCTGTGAATCTTAATCTGAATATAATCAATCGCTTAAGTGAAACGGATGCTGACAATGATGAGGATTACGATTACGACTATGAAGAAGACGATGATGACTATGGAAATGATGGCTCTAAATACAAAATATTTACACCAGAAACTACTCACCAGAGAAGTGTCAGATCACCCTATGGATACTATTATAAAAATAGAACTGATGTGAGTTGTAATTTTGATTTCTTAATATTTCTGTTAGATAGTTCAATAAAAGTTTACGATTTCAAGTCGTAACAGATTTTAGCTAGTATATACTTACTTACTCCTCCAACTTCTCAGTCAACTCTCGTCTTGTTTATCTCGTCTCGTTTTATATGTACATATGTATATAAGTGGCGCATTAGAATCTGAATCTGATTGCGAGAAATGCCTCACCTTGAACCTTGATACCACCTCCAAGAGATGTGAATGAAATGATTTCGAATGACTAACCCTGAGCTGATCTGATTGTAGATAATAATATTAAAAGGGGGCGTTGGGTACAGTGTGGGAAGAAGGGAGGGCGAGGAGGGGAATCAGAAGTCATTTATTACGAAACAGCAGCAGCAGGAGCAGACCAATTTGGTTAACAAGCCAACAATTTGTGTTGGTTAAATTGTCCGTATGATCGGCAGACATCAATTCAAAGGCCTAGCCGAAAGAGTCAGATCAGTTTCACTTTCGGCATGTAATTGGGCCACCGCCGGCTACAAAAAGGAGAGGAACAGAGACAAGAGAAAGAGAACGTGAACCTGTCTTTTGTGTAGTCGAAGCACCAACAGCTGTTGCCAGTCACAACAGAAAGCAACGATCAAAGTCAACGATCATTAACATTATCAGCGGTCTCCACGATCTCAAAACAGTAGTCACCCTTCATACAAACATATATATATATATTGTATCTGAATGGTTGAGGCAAGTAAACTTTCCGTTATGGTTCAACATTTAATTGGCCTAATTGACTTGACAACTTGTTAAAGTTGAAAAAGAAGAGAAAGAGAGATGGAAGCATTATGTATATGCAAAAAGATAAATCCCTTTTTAATTGATTATTTCAATGATAATTAATGAAGGGATTGAAGGAAGAGCAAAAAGTAATTGATTATTTGTGTAAAAATCATCTTTAAAATTGCAATAATTGTAGCAAAATCAACAGATACAAAATGCTTTCTTATCTTACACTATTCTTGCTCACTTTGCCGAATGACGTGTTCAAATATAAATATATATTTTTGTAGGTATATATTTCATTAAAGAATATGCAATATGCAAATTAATTACGTTAATGCATAAATCTTTGCATTTTATTTATAACTAAACAAATTAATGGCGCTAGTCTTAATAAAAATGCATTTGCAATTTAAACACTGTTTAACAAATTGTTAATATTTTCTTCTCTTTAGGCCAAGTATAAAAACTATATTCTTTTAGTCAACTCGTTTTACCTATTCTGAATTTAAACTTAGAAACTGAAACCAAACCAAAGCTTGGACTCTACATTTGAGACTCAAAACACTGACAAAAAAAATGCATTGCATTTCCAATTACTTCCCAGGTAATGCTAATTAAAGACCTTAATTAGAATTGACTTTATTTGAAAGCAGTTATTACTATTATCAACCAAACGTATTGCAATTTTGTGTTCAATTCAATTCAACTTCTTATTTTTTGATGGCAGTGTAGGTCTGTGAAATGAGCATTTTGAAATGAATATTTTATTGACCCATTGGCCAAGTAATACAATGTTTGATTGGAATGCTAATAATATGTAGACTGTAAACTACATTAATAACGATAGGCATGACATTGGCATTGGAGGTAAACAAACTGAATTGAATATCAAGATATTTCACTTCATTTCATTTAATTTTTTTTTTTTTTTTTGACATTTCTTTAGTTTTTTCTTTGACCGCAAGAGCAAAATATAAAAAAAGAATATATGAAATATGCTAAAACGATTTTCATTTTCGTTATGCACATGGAATGCAAAAAATTTGCAAAATAAACAAGAAATAATAAATGTGAATGAAAGGAACAAACGCAGGGAAGGAAGGGAAAGAAAGGAATGAATGTCAGAAGTGCAGTGATTGAAAGCCAGTTGGCCTGAAGCAAAGTGTTGCTACGGGGACGTGTGCGATGGGGGGTCTGCGGATTGAAGGGAGCGTCAACGATATTAAATTCCTGCCTCGAAAAGGTCAGGCAGTCAAAAGGAATCAAGTGCAGAGGGGAGCAGTGTGAGAGAGAGAGAGGGAGAGGTCCTCAGGTAGGAGTCCCTGACCAAAACCATAAGCTTTTTATGCCGCCTGAGTGCATCCTCTCACATACCTTTCAGCAGTCCTTTCCCCTTTCCCTCCCACACGTCTTTGTTGCCATCATAAAGCTTATTAAAGCTGCTGTCGGCCTTATTGCCAGAGTCCGAGTGTCTGGCTATATGTGTGTGCAACTCGAGTGATAAGCCAGCAAAGTGGAACTTATTGGATGCACAGAGAAGAGAATGAACATTAATCAACCTGTAGAGAATGTCGGCAACTATGTAGCTAATAATCTCATTTCTGTTTCGCATGATTGTGCATTTACTCTATAAGTGAGAGCCTACAAATTGAAAGCTTTAGCTGATAACAATATTCAATTTGCATTAAAGAAGTTGTAGTTACAATCACCAATCAATTGTCGTCCATTGGGCCAACTTCCCTTGTCTTGGAAAGTTGTTTCTGTTTTTAGGATATTTGGCAGCTTATTTTCAAATTTCATAATTTCCTGCCTGGTTGGGCAATCCGACATGAAGACCCCATTCCGCATTTGCATTGGCATCTGCATCTGCCCACACAGTCTCTAATGATAAGCTTATAAGCTGCTACGACGCAAACAAAAAATTCCTTCCCATCGTTTACACTTTATACTTGAATTTTCATTATGTTTCGTCGCTTCACACTTCATTTTTCCGGCGGAGGGGGTATACATAGTGTAAATCATTTTACAGATATTTGATTTATTGGCAATATTATAGCATATTTTCGGTTTTAATGGCTGGCGAATCGGCTTATGACATAATGCTAGAAATATGATTTATAGGCAAATAAAGACATTTCATATGCAAAAGCCTTATATTTATATGTCTAGGGCAAATCTATAAAATTTCATTTTCAGTTTTTGATCTTTATCTTAATGAATGCCGAAACGAATAAAAAATCAAAAAAAAAAAACGGCAAAATTTCTTCTCTTTTTTTCTTAATTTAATTTTATTTATTTATTTTTCCAAGCGACTCATAAATCAAGTGCAAGAGCCTTTAAAATGTATGGCCAGGCATTTCCGAAAAATTTTTTAGCCACAATTTCGTAGACCAAAATGAAATTTTTGTTTGATTTTTTTTTCAAAATTATTTTTTTTTTTTGGTTTGGTTTTTTTGATTGATCACTGGTCGGACTTGGCAATTAAATTAAACAGACCGCGCCAGCCCCCAAAAGTCACGCAATTAAAAATTTGAGAGGAAATGGTAAAGCTAACCGAACACGAAATGCTCTTTAAAATGTAAGTGCAACATTTTTAAATTGTTTGCTTTGGCAACCTTTTTTGATTGATAGCAAATCAATTCTTTGATGTATCGAATTCAATTAGATCAAAAAACGAAAACAAAATTTTGTAAAACAAAAAGCAAATTGTTCAGTTTAAAAGCAAAGTTTTGATTTTATAAAAAGGAAATGAATATCTTAATTTACATTGCGTTTTTTAAGTTCATTATCTGAAGATATTTCTTAAACATTCCAAAACAAGAAACGAATTTAAAAGATCAAAGAGATCCAATATTTTTAAGTAAAAATCGTTAATATATAGCATTTAACATTGCAAATTTAAATCCAATTATAGTAATGATAAAGCTTTATTCCAAAATAAATAAAATAAGAATGACGACGAGTTTGAATAAATGAGTAATCTAGTAATCTGAACTAAACTAAGTAGAAATAGAAGGAATGAAGTTATTGTATCTATTATCGAATTATCGAATACGAATCACAGTTTAGTGTTTGCCGAATATAGCTTATAATTTTGCTGGGTAAAGCCGTTCTCTCAAAGAAAAGTCGAGCATTTTGAAGGGAAAATCTTTCTTGAATATCCAAACTTGACCAGTTTTGGTTATAGGGAAGGAAATTTAATTCATTTAATTTACTTAATATGCTCGTTCAAGGTGACTCAAACGAAATGAACAAACAAAATGTGAACATTATGCAAATATTTTTATAAATTCATATGTTATAGTTTTTTTAGATATTCTTTTGTCTTAAACATTCCTTAAGAATAAGTTCTAATATTTACAGTATTGACCATCCATGGTTTCTGTTAGAGCATTGCATGACTAGATTCATAAAGTTATTACAATGAATAAAACAATTGAATGAAACGAATGCTCCAAAACATAAAAAACTAAACACTGAAAAATTCAATTGAATACAAATGTCATCAGTTGAATTTGATTTTTTGTCATTTCTGCAAATCTTGTTATTCAAAAATCTTCTAGAATTGAACTAATATGAAATCCTAAGCATCAGCCATTTGCTAGCACTTAACCTATACAAAATGATTATTCTATGGAGTTTTGTAATCATTTTAGATGCCCTAGTCAATATTCTCCACTCGCAATACACTATTTAATCTCAATTTTTTCTTTAAACAAATTGGAAAAAGTCAATCTATGTAGACCACTAGCCTCACAATCTCTGTACACTCCTCTTATGTAATCGTTTTTCTCAATCTCTCAGTGCGTGTGGGCGTTGCAATTAGAAGAAGAAAAAACTAAGCAACTGAGCAACTCAATAGAAGGCAGCGCACACATCAAGTTCTTGAAGTTCTTCTCCTCAATTCGATGCGGAGAGTCGAAACGTTGGCAATCAGTCAATTTGATCGCTTTAAGTTGGAGCTAGCAGTACATTTCCGGCATGTTCAAATGTTGCTAAGCCGAAAATGTTGCAGCAACTTTTCAATTGAGACGCCCTGTCATTGACATTGGCTGCTGCTACTAACTGATAGCTGGGGGCGCAGAGGCTAATGCAGTTGCCTTTTATGGCCCATAGGCGGTGGCGCATTTAGCTTTCTGCTTTCTTCTTGCAGAAGGAAAAGCAAAAGAAAAGCAAAACAAATAAAATGTTCGTCATAATAAACAGAGCAAAAGGCTACTTCACGCATTTTCCATGCATTTTCCAGTATTTGGCCCCCTTCGCTCGTTAAAATTAACTTGAAAATTTTTTTAAAAAGTTGCCTCGCCAACACTTTAAACAAACAAATGTATAAAAATTGTAGTTTCAATTAACTTATAAAAGAAAAAAAAATCCACAAAAAGTAAGCAACAAAATGCTTGCAAAAATGAAATAGAAGAAGAAGAAAAAACGAAATATATCCACATAAATGCAAAAGTGTTGCCTATTTTTTAATTACTTAAGTTTATGGCCAACAAGAGACAGAGAGTGAGAGAGCGGGAGAGAGTAAGAGGTGTGGGGGTCGCGAGGTGGAATGGTGGCTGGGGGCAGCGAGAGAAAGAAAGAGCCTCGCCTAATTGGCACTTTTATGTCAAAAAGAAAAAAAAAATTCAAATGTAAAAAGAAACTAAAACTCATCCACACATTAAGCATACGCCATATGGTCCAGACAGACGCGCCAGAAGAGGGTCGACAGAAAAATTGTCGAGATAGGCAAGGAAATATTTGAAAAATTCCGCAACCTATTTTCGTTGAACTTTCTAACACATTTTCAGCCATATTTCCATTCATTTTTCTTTTTGTTCGCATTGTTTTTCACAGAGAGAACAAATATTCTTCTACTTAGCTGGACTTGGCTCAAGTGTTCTTGGCTAGATCGTTTAGTTTTTAAACGCCCCTGGCATAAATGCCCGCATCTCTGAGAGATGTGTGTGTATGCTTGTCTGGGCCATGTTTACAATTTCTAAATGAAAATATTGAGGCGAAAAAAAAGAGGGGCAAAAAAAATGAAAGAAATGTTCCCAAAACACTGCTCTTTTCTATGCTCTTTTAGCTTTTAGCTAAATTGCGAATTGCCAAGCTGCAACATTTGCATTTTCCATTTCGTGGCAAGGCATTCAACACAAATTAGGAAAAACAAACACCGAAAACTGAAAAGCCAAGAAAAATAAAACAAAACACCAACAACCAAAAAAAAAAACACAAATCGGCATAAACATACGAAAAGCGAAAGTTTATTCAGGGCCATCAATTAGGCAAGACATTTATATTTTTGCTCAAAAGCAATTAAAGAAAATTTTATTATAATTCTCATTAGGTTCATTATAAACAAACATTTTTGTAAAATGTTGTTTACAATTGTTTTGCCAGGATTACTTAATAACATTTTGCAAATCAAACTTTAGGTGAAATATACAAATTGAAATTTCAAAATATTCATATAAAATTGATGCACAATTACGCATCTCTAATATACTCTTTTATTTCATGATTTTAGGGTATAAAGAGTATAGATCAACTTTCTCAAGCAGTTTCTGCGACTACGCAATTAAAAGGATATAATAGTTTTAAGACCATTTCGAAAGTTTGTTTAATAAAGTGTGACAAACCATAGAAATTACAATAATTTACATAGAAATGAATGTTTTTTTTTAATTTATAAATTGTTACCAAATTATTAAACCGCATTTTCAACGCATAGAAGGAAAACAATGTCTTTTAATTAAATGTTAATTACAATGTTTTTTTCAATCAAAAAAAAAATGACATGGCTCAATGGTTTCACATGTTTCGAGTCCTGCGAATCGAACCGCATCATTAGTTTTATAAGTCATCACGATGGTTTCATACAAAATATTAACGGAAGTTTTTCATTAAAGTTAGCATTTTTTTTTTCGAAAAGTAGTCTTATTACTTGCTTCTAATTTCTAAAATATTCATTTTTTCAACAAACTAAATTGGATAGGTCTGGTGTCTTATCTGTTACGATTAAGCAAAATCATATTATGAACAAGCTTCGAATAGAAAACTTTCAATTTAAGCAAAATGCGACAAAGAAAACCTCAAAAAAATTGGGTCAAGGATTCGAATTCTTTGACATTTTGACCCAAAGCTCCGGAACGGACGGATAGATGTCTTCCCAATATTTTTAGCCCGTTCAATTCTTAAAACGTTGTCGAAGAAAGTTTGTAGGAAAAATAAATATTTTACGCAGGACCCGAAAGAGGATGAAACCATCGAGTTCTGCCATGTTTTTTTTCCACTATCACAGTGTTATATATCAAATGTTTTTTGAATATTATTAATTATTAAATATTTTTTAAATTGAGGTCATTTTTTCAATGACATATGATGAAACTTGATAAACTTTTTGTTCAAAACGTCAAAAGAAATATATAAATTTTATATTTGAAAGATATCCCAAGCGTCATATGCACTTTTTTGCGGGGATCACACGATAAGAGGACCTTAATCTGGACTTTATACTAAATTTGCTAGAAGGACTACACAAAAGTAGTCACATATTATTCAATATTTCAATGCAATATTTGTTTGATTCAAAACCCTTTGCCTAGTGTCTGGTTTGTTTGATTAAGGGGACACTCTCTTTCACAGAGACAAGCAACAATTCAGCAGACTAAAATCTCACGTCTAGGTTCGTTGCCCTTATATGCCGATCCATATTATTTCAACCCAGTAGTTCTAGCATGATGTGTGAGCACTTCATTGAAAGGCTTAAAGTGAAATGCAATTGAAAGAAATTCTATAGCTTAATTTTCTTTACTTTCCTTTTTTTCATTATGGCAATTAAAAAATACACTAAAAACAACAATCTGAGATGGTTTCAGTTACACACAGACACACACACATGCACATGTGAAAGAGGTATCGGATACGGTCAAAATGTTAATGGAATTTCGCTTTTGCTCTTTATTTGGCTTAAATAAATATGTCCATAGACGTAGTTTGGTCACGAGAGGTGTATGTGTCTTTGGATACCCTTTAACCACGCCCATGGATATCCATGTTCCGGTCTTTCTTTTGTTGTTTGCATTTAGTATGTTTATTTACACAGTTGGCGGTGAATTTGCCACCGTTTCGGCTGCCTTTCGGCTGCTATTGATGCAATTTTTCCTCACTACTTGAAATTTTATTATTTTGCTCAGTCACTCATTCAAACAATTTCACAATTGACCAGCCACAGAAACGTCAGTATGGAAATTGTTTTGCTCATTTTTTTGCGATCATAAAACACAGTTCTTTTGCTTTTGCTTTTGGTGTTGTTGTTGCTGTTTGTTGTTGTGTGTATTTGCATTTTGGCTCATAACTCTTTTGATTGCAAATAAACCTGGTGAAGAGAAGGGACTCTTGTTCTTATTGTTGTTGTTACCTTTCGGCTCGTAAAATGCCAAAACACACAAGTCACACCCACCCACGCACACACACACACACACACATACATACACGAGCAAAGAGAATACACACAAGAACTAAAGTCCAGGGGCACATCCTTCAAATGCCCCTCAGGAGCTGCCCCAAAGACTCAAACAACAGGCATATGCAAATGAAGGTTTGTTTTTATTGTTTGCTAGAGGACGAAGGGAGTGTGGGAGGTCAAGGGCGAGGAGTGGGTATTGCGACGAACTGTTTTCGAATACTGTCAACCACCACCACCAAGGCACAACAGACACTTAATGGGTTTTTTCATCTGCTGCTGCTGCTGCTCCTAAGAAGGTGGAGCAGGATGCAGACTACGGTGACAACAACCGAGGGAAGGAACGTAGAGGACTCCTCCGTCATGGCTGAGCATGCGTAATGAAGCTTAAGTAGAACTGGTTATAATACAAAAAAAAAAAAGAAGAAACACACAAAAACACAACAAAAAAAAAAATGAAAAAGGTAAAAGAAAATAAAACCATACCAAACTCAAACCGACTCACTTTAAAAGCAACCTGAAAAGGTGTTGCATTTGATGACTTGGTCCGAAGCGGCCGTCGTGTAAAGGTGTAAGCATTTCGCATTGAACTGCCAAACAAATAATAACAACAACAGCACAAAAAAAAAAAGAGCAATCCTCTTAAAGAGAGGATTACCATAAAATCCTAAACTAAAGTGTAGACACTTTAAAGAACATTCAGCAAGATTGTAATAGAATTTCTGGGAAAAGGCTTAGACAAAAAATCTTACGGGAGGTCCATTGAATGAGGGGGATATGCGTTCAAATTAAAAATATCCCCAATTCACAAAGTAAATATATACATTTTATTAGAAATACTTCCTTTCATTAGTATATGAAGAGGAGAAACCAATTTTTAAATAACTGCCAGTTTATATTTAAGCAAGTTTGTCTCCTAAAAAATTCCCAATTTTCACGAATTGAAGAATGAATTTATATTCTTTGAAATTAGAATTAATCTAATTGTTTTGAACGATTTCCATTTTTCTATTGTTATCTCAATATATTCTAACCAACTTATAAATGACTTCGATCTATCTATCTATCAGTTGGAAGAGTAAAATTCATTAGACGAGTTTAAGATTAAAATCATTCTTAAATAACGTAACAGATTTTTCGTAGTACTAAACAGAACTCGATCTTACCAACTATCCAAATTTGAATTCACGCAATCTTATGATAATACTTACTCTTAACTAATTAAATATAATTATATTGAATTAAGTCTCAGAAATCCTAGCGTTACTGTTTCACTATAAAAGACTAAAATCGAGGGTCAGAAACAGAAGTTATTTAATTCATTTCCTCAGACTATAAGCATTTAAGGCATGAACTTGTTTCTAAAATAATCCTCTCAAAAAAAGGAACAATTTTAAATGTTTTGGAACATTTCACAATTCAAATGAATTTTTTAATAGACTTGCAAACTTTTAAGAATTAAACAAAAATATATATTAAAATCTATATAGGAATATAGGGCCACGAGGGAATAATATTTTAATTTATTTACAGAAAGAACAAAAAAGTTATTCAAAACAATTAAAAATTGTAAGGTCTATTAGCTGTTGTCTTCACAGTTGTTGGCGTAGAAAAATAAGTAATACGGATAAGTAAGTCGGATTTTAAGTACTTAAGTCATCACCTAATTTTTACAAGAAACTCTTACACAATATAATTTTTTCGTTTTGATACATATTCAACTAAACTGATTTAATAATTGATATAAGTTTTGCTATACTTTTAACTTTTTATACTAATCGAAAGGTTTAGAGTCAGAATTACTTTGTGAGAATTACGTTAATAGAATAATAAAATTTATTATAAGTTTCATACAACTTTACAGCATTAAAATTTCAGAAGTTTAAAAAATTTAGATTTAGATTTGGAGTGTTTTAACACTTTGTGTTTAACACTTTCCATTGTAAAGTTGTAACATATTCTACTTAACTTTGTTGTAGTTCTCAGAATAAGTAGTCTCTTGCTTTATTACTTTATTTTTAATACTTATTTAGTTTATTAATTGATTATTATAATGGTTTCAAATAAGCCATACTATACATGTAATACAATAGAGAGGGCTGATAATGCGTGATCAGCATTCTGATGGCTTTATTGAATATCTTATGAGACAGATAAATGGAAAAAATTGAATATTCATTTAGCAGTTGAGGCGAAGCAGCATCATATCGGGTATTACATTTAGATGGAAATGAAACACTTGGGCCTACAATGAAATTAAAGTATTTCGATTTCCCCTCCTTGGCTTTTTGCTGGCTTTCTTCAATCACAAATATTACCAGGTGAAAATCCCTGTGCTAACTAAACCCTGACCCCTTGCTACACGAAAGCCATGACAACATTTTCTTTCTTTTTTGTTGAATTTCACTGGCCATTTCACTTAACGGTTTCATTCCTTCCACAGCCATAGCCATGGCCATAACCTTGTGTCCTTCTGGCCCAGCAAAAATGGCGTCTGATGCCATTTTTCTTACATGCACACTTCATTTATTACCCTCTGAGCAGGAGGAGAGCAATCTTCGCCCACGACTCACCCCCCCGCTCGATCCACTTCCCCACCAAAGTTGTCGCATTATGTATCACTTATATGCATGTCGTTAGTTTTCATGACATTCGAGAGTCCAGCGCTGCACGCACTGAGATGGCAGTGGCAGGAGCAGCCTGGAGAATATCCTTTGTTGAAAATCGATATGTGGCATGCAAATTGTAAAAGTTTTTCTCTTTTTCTTTTGCATGCCGCTGCTCTTTGAGCTGTAAGTGATAGCTTTTTCAGGTGCTCTCAGGTGTGGCGGCAGCTGCTGCTGTGGCTGGTTGTTCAATTTCCTATGGGGGGTTTTTTTAGGTGTGTGTGTGTTAAAAATCTGTTAAATAAATCACAAATTTGTTGCGTAAAACAATGCCAAACATATATATATACATATATTTGAAACAAGGCCACATTACACTTGGCGGAAGGTCCTTGTCGTTTATACCTATGAATTATTAGTTAAACGTTGAAAATTTATTGAAATTTTTCTCGGTGCAGTCAGCATAAATCAGAATGCATAAATTTAATTCAATTTTTCACACACACATACGTATACATGCGATGCGAATGGGAGAAAACATAAAAGAGAAACGAGGGTAAACGGTAAAAGGGAAATTCTGTATGTGGCTAAAAAGCGTTAAAAATCTTATTGCATACTGCAAGGCGCATAGAGCGGAAAGTGTTTGGATGTGAATATGTGTGTGTGTGTGTTTTTGGCGGGTGCGGATGCCACAAAAATTGCTTTAATATTTATGTAAGCAGCTTATTTCTAGAATTGTTTCAGCATAATCCTTGAGTGCAACAAACAGAAATTGAAGCACAATAGCAAACACTTAGTTTATGGTTGAAACATTTTGACAATGTGAGATCTAAATCAGGATGAGAATGATATTAGGAGGGTAAAAGCACACAGTCTGTAATCATTTGAGAAAGACTAACTATAGGGCACACTGATTATCTTCAAACACCAACGAGTTATTTATTCTTGTTAAATCGGATGAGTTTAAAGCTTAGATTGTTATATATTTGTTATGGATTGGCAATCTTTGCTTAAAAGATTATTTATGATTGCCAATGAGTAAATTTTAGTACGAATATTCATCTACTTAGAGGATCTTAACAATTTCTACCTTTTAGAAAGAGTAAAAGAAAATAGAAAAACGTTGAACATACATAGATTAGATTAATCAATTCACTTAATCAGTTGTTTCCTCAATCACTTGTTCACTGACTCACTTGTTCACTCACTCACTTGTTTAACTCGTTCTAGCTAATAAACCAACATTCATCCGTGTTTAGTTTAGGAAACTTGCATTCCTCTGCATTGTGTCTTTCCGGTGTCTGCACAAAGATTCTATGACTTCATTGAATATTCAGATAATCCCATTTAACCAATCAACTTAGTCAGCGCTATGGAATTATACCACGAGCCTTCTATTTACTGTTTCCTTTGTAGGTCATAGCAACAAAAATATATGTATAAACAAATACTTCTTTTGAATTAAATGACTCTTCTTCCAGAACCTACAATTGGCGAATAAATAAATTAATTTAGGACGTAATACAAACAAATGTGGTGGCTCTTTAGCAGCATTCAAAAATAAACATTGCTCCCCTCTTAATATTCACAGCCTGTCAGCCTGAATTTTGGTCTTTCGAAATTTCAGCATAAAAATTCATAATCTTGTCAGTTGAAGCCACTAAAACGAATCACTAAAAATTCTAAAGAAAAAATATTATAGATGATCCGAAAGGAATGTATTCAAAATTTTCTTTAAAATTAAATGTTTTTGTCAAATATCAGAGAGTTGCATTGTTGACCATGCTTCTCTCAGATTATTTCAAACTGTGTAGAACTCAATACCACCTCGTTTTGCAATGTCAAAAATCTGTCCTTTCTTAAGGCTCATCAGTGTTGCAAGTTTCCAAATGAATTTGTAAGTACTAGTGTTGGGCTAAACAAGACATTTTGATGAACAAAATCATTGACTCACTTTTCGATAAGTGGCCAAGTTTATTTCACTTGTTCAGTTGACTCACGGATTCAAAAGAATAAAGTCAGTAGAGACTTAGACTTTATTGTTTTCCAAGGTCCCTGATCAATTTTTATATTCTTGTGAAAAGGATCTGCTAACGGTAGTGGGAAGTTTGCAACAGTTTGCCAAAGCTTAATGAACAAGACTTTATTGAACCACTGAATCAGTTACTAAAAGAACATGTTGACTCGCTTTCTGAAGGGAGTCCTTTAATTTTATTCACATACTTACAGGCGACCCAACTTTAGTAAATACCAGTGCTACAGGTGACAGAACAGTCAATTTAAATCTAAAACAAATGCCAATTCATTCTCCGAAATTAATCAAAAAATCTAAGAATCTGGGCAATACGTTTATCTGCATCTTAAAATTATCCACATAGTTAGGAATACACGAACTAATTTAAAATTATAAGACTAATAAGCTTGGAAATTGTTTAATATGTTTTTACTTTGGTGTTTTTTATTTTAGTAAACTCTTACATAGCTGGTAACCTTTGATTATCCAATCGATTATAAATTTTGCCACCATTTTTGTATATACATATTTTATATGCCATTTTTTTACCTATGCAGGTTACACAATCCTCTTTACACCTTATGTAATGTAAAAAAATACATTTTTTTCTTTCATTTTTATGTGAAAAATGCAATAACAAAAAGTTACCTGAAATTGGGAAATATTTCATTTATATATACGGCGAATGGGGCAAAAAAATCAGATAAAAGGAGATATATAGGGCAGCAGGTAGATAACATCAGAGAGTGCACCATATGGAAAACATTTTTAAAATAATTTGCTTTTATATTTTAACTTTTCATCTATCTAATTTGTTTGTTTGCAGAGAGACTATCAATCGGATCAGCCTGGAGTATTGACCGGTCTTAAAGAAGAACAATTGGGTAATCTAGCTAAAGTTCAAGACAAATTAAACTTAATGAGAGAGCAAAAGGAGAAAAATATAAAACGTAAGTACTGATACCGATTCATAAGGAATCGGTAGCCATATACATTAAAAGGGGTAACATTTGTGATTGTGATTCCAAGTCCGTTTCTAGTTTGAGTTGTTTTTGTATTTGTGCTTCTGTTTTTCTGGTAATTGTGCTGCAAATAGACCAGACAAGGCGCCTAACGATCATCACGTCTGGCCCATAAAAAATGGTCGGAGGGGTCTTTACATACACAAAAACAAATGTGGGCGAAAAACTTTGCGAATGAAAAGGGAGAAAATGTCTCTCTTTCTTTCTGTGTGTATTTGTGTGTGTATGTTGTTATTTATGGCCATGGAAATGAAAATGACTGCTTTATCCTTTGGCACGTGACTGGCTCTTTGACTCTTTGACTCGATGACTCTCTCACTGATTGACTGACTGACTGTCTCTGACTTGATGATAATGATGATGATGAAAACATCAGCTAAATCCACAAAAAAAAAAACGAAGCCAAATATGTTTTCCAAATTTCTCAGATTTTAAGAGAAAACTCCAGCAAAATACAAATTAGTACTTTCATTCACTTTTTTGGCAATTAAAAAAGTCAAAATCAAATTTTAACGCCTTGTTTTGCATTATTTTTGCAAAAAAGTTATATGCCCTTTCTTAGTAGCTTTGAATAGTTTTATATATAAAAACAGATTTGAGACAAGAAATAAAATTTACTTACTGACCTTGGAATCAGAAGCTTGCAATCCTTAATGAATAAGGCTTTGAATTAGGATGTCTCTTAAAAATAAATGTGGTTTATAAACAAATATTTTCAAATACATTTACGTTTACCTCAAATCTAGACCATTCGTGTGAACTGCAACGAAATGTGTTATGTATAAGTTACATTAAAATAGAAAATGGATTGATTAATGCAAAATATTAAAGTTATAAATATATAGTTAACACAACACTAAATATAAAGAAAATTCTCCTTAAACATTATGTAGCTTACAAATTCATGACAAGTCTCGACGTTTTATCGTCCTCCGACTGCAATAATGCTTAAGGTTTTAGAGCGAAATAAAAAATGAATAGGTGTTCAAAAATTCATTGAAATCTCAGTTCATCTCGGGGTTATTGGGATGTATTTTACAACGACGCTTTTTAATCCTTTTTCATTACAGAAGTTGACACCACTTTTATCCCGATTCCGTAAATGATATGCCGAATACTATGTATTTTCTTTAAGCGAAAAAGTTATTTTATTTTAGCTGTTTGCAAGACTTTCTAGTATAGTAGACAGAAAGAACTCGAATCTGGTAAATAAACCAATAGACAATTAATTATTTAATTATATGGTAGAGTCTTCATAAAGATTTGAAGTTTTGATGTTACATTTAGATCTAGTCAAAATATCAATCACAGTCTAATGGCAAATTTCAATAGAATCCAAATCTATATTACTTTGTGGTTGACTGATCAGTGAAAGTGAAATTCTAGTAAAACTTTCTCATTCCTTGTTTGTTTATAATTGACGTGAAAAATTTGTGCTTTAATTCCTCAAGCAAAGGTCAATTACATTATCTCGACTTATGTATGTCTGATTTTAAATCCCATAGATATTTCTAAAGGAGAATTAGTTGCTGAAACAGGTTGATAAACTTTTATCAGTTGCGAAAAGAACAAATAAAGTTTTCAGCTACAATCACATTGGTAGTAAGTAGTTTGGGCTGAAGATTTTAGGATGCTTTTTTAAAGAGCATCTCCAATGGGGCTTTGTGTGAATATAAGTTTCCATTTGACTCATCTGCTCACCAAAAATGGCATTTAGTTGCAGTATGCAAGGCTCGCCAAGATCTTGGCCAATTACTTCATTACAAGTCTGGGAAACATTTCCCTAGGCATTGACAATGAAATGTGAGCTTAACTTGCCTACCACCAACTACATACATACATATTAGCCTCGCCACAAAGTCTTCTGATACTTTTCTCTTTCTGACTGGAAAATTGCCATCTTAACAAGACAAAAAAACAACCGTTAGCCGCGTGTGGACAATGAGCAGCCGCAAATGAAAGTGTGTCACTAAATGGCATGGGAAAATGGTGAATGGATAGTTTATTCGTTGCCAGTTGCTGTTGCCTTCAATGCGTAATGATGCAACAATTTTCTTATCACACATTTTTCTCTCTCTCTCTTTCTCTGTTTTGCTTGGGACTCAGACTGGACTTGAGCACTCGCCTTTTTTATTTTGTTTGTTCTGTGTTTGTTTATTACCCGATATCGAATGTTTTGCCTGGCATTGCTTTTTCTTGTTGATGTTGGATGTTGTTCTTGCTGTCGTTTGACTCATGGGCAATGCACATGCAACTCTGTTTTCCATAGGCTTGTCCATGGTTAACCTGGTTAATGAAAAAATATGTAAGATTTAACATAAAGATGCCTAAATTGGCAACAATTTACAGCATTACATCTTGTTTCATTTAACAAGATTCATAAGCAAGATTCTTCGCACAACTTTAAATATTTATTAAAAGACAGTAGTTCGACAAGGCAGTTGGCATTAATTTATTGACTTTTGTTCATTAAGATAGTCTTATCAGCGGGACACTTTTTGAACAAGATAATCAATATCTTTTAATTCAGATGCCGACTCAAAGTCGGTGGAAAAAGCGATGCGTAAATTGGGAAATAAAATTGCGTTTTCCCCGGAAAATGTGTCTGCTATTGTCGTTTATGCTTTTCCTCATCTCAGTGAGTTCTCTACATACGAGAATACGATCAATGACATGTATAACGTATGTATGTATGGGTATGTGTATATGTATGCTTACTGGTTTATAATCTGATGGTTAAAAAAGCTTTATATTTGGTAAATAAGCATTAAATTTTAAAAATAAATTTTTATTATAAGCTTTCGAAAAAGCAGGTCATTCTTTTAAATGCTTCAAAAAGTTAATCTCAGTATTTAAATGCCAATTAAAATCAATTAAAAAAAGTTTTGACATGTGCACTTTGGCATCTATAAAACCGGACATTTTTGAACTTCTTTATAATATAACCACCAAATGAACATGGAGTATTCGATTATTAGATAATTACTATGCTCATTAGGTTGGTTCTATCTTATATTTTCTTTGACTATTTAAACCAACATTCTAAATTATATCAGAAGCTCTGAAAATTTTCTACTACAAAGATGGCTAAAACTGACCATTTTTTCGTTTTTGATCGCTCTCAGTTGGTAAAGTTTGTACTCGATATACACAATTGTTAAAGGCGAATATCAGGACGAGAAATTTATAAATATTTGAATTAACTACCTGAAAACTGTTCGCTGCTTTTTAACTTTATAATCTTTAAAATCATATTTTCTATTCTTGCATAAGCCATACTAATTTCATTCAATATGCTTGAAGTCACACTTCATTTTCTGAATATCACACTTGAAGTTAAATACAAACGACTAAAGTATAAATGCGGATGGTATCCATCGCCCGACACTAGAAACTGCCAATCATGAATTACCTTTGGATCAATTTGATTGTAGTCCTTTACGCTTTCGTACAATGCGGAAGAGTGCCGGATAATTTCGTACCAGATCGTAAGATATTCAAACTTTATATCTTTCATTTAAAGTCCTTTTCATATATTGCTATTAGCTCGCTGCTCGTTGCTGCCAACGGACGATGAAAGTGGCACCACTTTTTGTCCAGAAGGAACCTTTTTATATAGCTTCGATACGGATACGAATACCTGCCAGAATTGGACGTTCTATGGCTGCAATATACCATACGGCAATAAATTCCACAGTTACGAAGCATGTCAAATTGCTTGCAATCCTAGAGGCAGATTACAACCAAATTAGGAAAACAAATAAGCACTAGTTTCAAACCAATAAACTAATTTGAATGTCATTTGAAGTACTATAAGGTTTTACCTGATCCTTACCTCTTTTAAATAAAGTGCTCCATTTGATCTACACATTTAACATGCCAAAAAAAAAACAGATGAAATGAAATCAAAAAGTAAACAAAGTGCTAATTTGAATTCGTCTCAATTAAAGCGACAAGTCATGCATTAACGTTCAATATGACTCAAACGAATTAAACAGGAATTCCGCGGTTTCAGTCAGAATTGAAGTCAAAGTGTATAACAAAAATGCTTCAAAATCAAATGTATACTTTTCCATGAGTAAAACTAGTATCATTTCAGATGAATTGAGTCATAATAGATTCAACATATTACAAATTTTGAAGGGAAAGAAATTTGACTTTTTTGTTTTCAAAAAGATTGCCAATATGAATCAGTGTAAAGCAAAAAAGTCAAACAAAAAATTTAAAAAATTAAGTTCTTTTTAACTTTTGGGATAGGGGAAAAAGAAACGAAGTGAAATTTCCTCTATCCAAATGTCAGTAATATTGAATCTCGTATTACTAAACATTAACGTCTAAAAAAAAATGAGTTTTGTCTGTAAAAGGATATTTAGCGAATTCCTGACTTTTTTGACTAGCCTGGGAAACTGGGAAACAATGCATTTTGTTCTTGTATATTGATATTTGACCAGCTTCAAAGATAGGAAATTTCCCTGATTTATCCAGCAAGGATTCGCCACAGACTAATTGTAAGTCTTGATATAGAGGAGGTTAATCGAATTTCTTGAATACTTCTGCATTTCGATTTTGAAAGCATACATTTTTTTCTGTCTACAATCAATTTTGCCAACTGATTTTAAGAAAAACTCTTTCTAACAATGATTAGCTAGATAAGTTTTGAAATTTTGAATATCAATAATTTGTTCGGATAGTTTTCCAAATCTGCCCATCTTGCTAGAGTTTTTCTGTTTTCTGAACTTCAATGTGGCATTAAATTTAGTTTAACATTTCGGTCGCAGGCTGTGTCTAATGACTTTATTGGCTAGTTGGGCATCCAAATTCAAGTGGCCACCATTACCCCGAATTCATGGCCATGGTTAACGGCTGCAATTTGCGAGAATGCCGCCGTCTCTCGTTCCCACTGCCCCTCCTCTGTCTTCCTGGCCTGGCTTTGTGGAAGTTCAAAGGCAGCCAGCCACAATGTCTGAACAGCTTCTTGTGGTCCAGGCCCCCTTCGCCCACCCTCCAATTACCATTGAATTATTCATGTGGCTGCAGCCAGAGGAAAGAAAAGCAAACTGTTGGTGTTCCCATCATCTGGGTTAAGCTGATGATTCAATCATTAAACGTTTTATGAAAATTACATATGAAGAATGCCTTTCATAGTTGCAACCAACTGGGTGGCCCGCTGAGTTTATGACTCTAAATAAAGGCGGCCCACTGACTAAGTTTATCTAAGAAAGAGACCGGGCAAACGAAATCGCATCCAAAGATGCGTTTTCCTTTTTATTTTATCGCTCAACAAATGCAACGGTAAAAGCAAACAAGGCAAACGCCATAGAATTGCAATCCTCCGTCAATCAGTAAAAAAAAAACACCAAGAAAAGAAATATCAAAGAACCTAATTTCGACTATGGTGAAGTTTATATGCTCTAGCAGTTCGCAGTTGATGTAGTAGTTCGATCTTATAAAAACTTTTTAGAATATGTGCAAAATATAGAGTATATATGCATTTGGGCCAAGTTTGGATTCAAAAACTGAATAGGGCAATTTGTCACTTCATTATGAAATAAAAAAGAAAATTCGATAGCTTTTACTCCTAATAATTGTCCAATAATAAAAAGTTCAAATAAAACGTTTCCTTCTCTGCCACCTTCTGCCTCGTCTAGCCAATTTTTGAATACTCTTTGCAAGGGTATAAAAAGGAGGGGAAAACGCAAATGATTTTCAGCTGACGCGATAACATCACCAGTTGGCGACAAAAAAAACGGCAACAAAACGCATCTGGCGAACAAAAAATACTGAAGGCAATGGGGGAATGAGTATGACTATGCACTCACACACACATACACACACACGCACACAGGTACACTCATATACACATGTGCGAGGCATTGAAAGTGCCATAACGATAATTAAGTTTACTGAACCTGAACTTGGTCAGCAGAAAAACAAACCATAAAAACAACAACAAAAAAGCAAACGAACAACGGCAACAAAAAGGCGCCAAGCTGAATCCTAAAATTATATTCTATGAATACAAATTTTAAGCTCAATATAAATGGGATTAGGTTATATGTATTGAAACTAATGAAATGTTTAAGTAAAATCTCAAATCTTTTATTTTATAGTAGTAAAGAAACAATAAATTTACAAGATCGACTTTTTACGATTTCAAAATTTAGTAAGGATTTATCAGAACTACACGACCACTTCAAAGACTCACTGGTTGGGCTTAAAGATCGCCAAACAAAAATCACGAATGTAATCCTTATACGGTTATACATCACTACAACAACAACATTTCACTAATTATACATTAAAAACTGGGGCATGATATGAAGGGCTACTGAAATTTGTTGTTAGACCAGTCCATAAGCACGATCCAAGATGTGATAGTTTCTCAGACGCTGGATGGATGAGTTATACAATAGATTAATGACCAATGAGGATGGATGGAGCTAGAAAATATTTTCGATCAAAAAAGTAACATTTTCGGCTTAGGAAATACAATAAATAACCAAAAGGATCATTTTGTTGGATTAAGAATTTATCAAACTAGTCCGACCACTTGGACGCTTCACTAGTTCGGAGTATTGAGAGATGGAAAAAGTTAAAAATAATTCCAGATATTGATATATCAGGGGAGACTCCCCAGTGTCTCCTCTTTTCATTCAGGTCAATAAGGGCTTACATGAGACAAGATTCACAAAATTTTGCTCTGAAATAAGTCGCTGTATAGTTTTGCAACTTGAGTTGCTGGCAGTGCCTCAGATCTGTTATCCTTAGGTCCACACTGGCTTCAAGACTGCTTTGCTAGATTAGATCTTTTAAACATAGCCTTAGGAATTAGGAATTTCTTCAAAGTTCGCCTCTGATCCAGAAAAAGTACCAAATATTAAATACTAAGTAAACTCGTGTTGCTTAATAAAATATTATTTATGACTTTATTTTAATCTTTATCTTTATTAATCTATATATTTGCAGTAAAAGAAATGGCAACCAATAACCAAAACGAAGTCTATAGATTAGCCAATTGCAAAGTACCAAGAATGCAATTAATCTATCTCAGTCATATGTCAAAGAATTACGAGCCACGAGCTGCCATGCTGCATCGGTGTAGCTCCACGACAGGATGTTGCATTGATCCAAAAAAAATATGTGAGGCCAAGACAATTGAACTCGTCGAATTAGCATTCTGGGAGAGTAAATCCAATGTGGAGAGCAAATCTATTCCAATTTTGAAAACATTTGAAAATCATACTGAATGCCATTGTGTGAGTTCATCAAAACTGCGACGCAAGCGCAATTATATGCCCTGTCAATGTCCTGAATATTTCACTAATTTCGGTACGCAAATCGATTATCAAGTGGATGAGGTTCCTAATTTTGCCTCAACTAGATCGTGTCGTTGCGATTGTCATTTAAGCAATTCAATTTGTCAGCGTTTGAAGAATGGTGAAGAAGGATTCTCCATGTCAGAACGCAAGTGAGTCAATATACATCTCAAAACTTTGTGGAGAAATTGATTATCATGATTTTATCAACTACTTTACAGATGTATTTCAAGCAACAAATGCAGTCAACCGATTTGCAACTATGGTGTCTATAATATACAAAAAGGACGCTGTCCCAGTCCCGATTCAATGCGGCAGCAACGCGGCCACCGAGGTCCTGGCTAAGAAAAACAAAAAATACACTTCCTGCGCCCTGTGTAGGCATCACTTTGCTATTGATGTCATGATGTGCGTACTAAGTGTGCTGCCATATATCCATATAGCAATCCAGAACTGTGAGGAGTGCTTCAAATAATCGGCCTAACCAAAGCAAAGCAATAGTTTTTCCATTCATAATATGCATTATCATTTATCAAATCAAATTAGAAGAGAGAATATTTCTTATTTTTCGCAGAATCTCCAGCACAAATTTGATAAAATACTTTAAAAATTTATATTACAGTCGTTTCGAGCTATGCCGATTAGTTTTAAAGTCACTCCAATTATTGCCTAATAAACATAAAACTATTGTAAAATTATTATAAACTAAGAAATCTGTTCCAAAACTCAAAAAATCAAGTTTTCAACATTACAGATTACTTACAGATTTACTCTATATATAAATAGAAATACTATAAACTACATATAAACTCACTTGTGGCATTTCGAATTACATACACACACACACACACACACACACACATACACACAACAAACACACACACACACATATGCAATTTCGAATTATTCATTCGAATTTCAAGTTCCGAAGTATTGTACTACTAACATTCAATTTGTACTTAAGTTCCAGATTTATGATTAAAAAAGAAATACAACTAGTCAACAAATTTGCATTTTATTAATCACTTGATCTAAACGTATTAAAGCCATGATTAATAGAAATAAGCAACTGTAGATTGTTAAGTGAATATCAATTGAGTGATATTGCCAAAAATTTAAATCCCTAGCTGGATTATATAGATGTTTGGCTCCATTATGTCTAAGTACATATTCTAGCCAATAGCTGACGACTTGAGTGGCATTTTGAGGACGATCTCTATATAATTGAGAGGCCTTTTCTATAGTTTTGGCATAAATTAAGTTATCAAGAAGCTGATGTATGCCTTGGATAATGTCAAAGGAACTACAATTGTGTATATTTAAACTTAAACCCCAATTCCTTTGAACCACTTTTACTGCATTGACATGCTGATCACCAATGAGAGGTAAACCTAGAAGGGGCTTGCCATAATATAGAGATTCTGTTATACTACCCTTACCCCCGTGAGTGATAAAGATTCGTGTCAGATTGCTGGCTAACAATTCTCGTTGAGGCCACCATTTAGCCAATTTCAAATGAGGATGAGCTTGCGTTAAGTTAACCGAATCGGAACCATCATAAGTCCAATATATATCAAAGTCAGGGAAATGTTCAAAGCTTGCTACAAATTTATCTATAAAATGACGCGAAGCTGTACGCCACATGAAACGTGTGCCCAAACTGAAGAGTATACGCGGACGTTTTGAAGAAATTTTGAAATCAAATTTCACTTTTGGAGTTTGTTCTATTAAAATGCCACCAATATCCAGCATGGTAGGCAACATAGGTTGTATGGGTCCTTCGCTGATCATATGATGATTATTGAAAGACATAACCACTGATCGTCGCATTGTATCAAAATCGGGATATTGCGATGGGGGAAAGTTTTCCCTAAAAGGAAAATTCGTTTACCATAAACATATATTAATTTTTGATCTATAAATAGACCCTTTACCTGTATATCCTTGCCAGAATGCGGCGAGACAATAGCTCAATGGCCTTTTCAAACCATCCAAATATCCAAGCCTCAGGTCCATTTCTCTGGCGTCTATCGTAGGGTTGGGGAACGTACCAACGTTCTTCGGGATTGCCCATTAGGCTATTGACTTGGCCAATGGGTTGCTGTGTCGTGATAATAACCACTGGACACTTGAAGTGGGCTGCCACGCCCAGTAGATGATCATTGAAGTGATAGCCCAGTAATAAAAGATCGAAATGTGGTGTGGGTGTATTTGCCATGAAATTTTTCCATGTCGAATGCTTTAGCAAATTTCCAGAGTGCTCCAAACGTCTAAACATATGCTCCAAACGAGTTAGGAAATCGTTAGAGAATTCTTTTTCTTCTGGAGAGGGCTGCCAGTCTACCAAAATGTGAGTCACATTCTCCTTAAACTCTTCATCCAAATCATCCAAGGGCAATGTGGTAACCAAAGTCAATTGATGACCACGTTCAAGAAGTACCCGAGCCACTGCCAAATGAACCAATAGCTGGGAACGATGCACATTGACAAAGAGTCCGAGAATATGATGGGATTGGACAACACTACTCGATAGCCAGTAGACAAGCAAATGAAGTGAAAAGCTGAGCGACCAATTCATGACTGACATGGAGACTCTATAGTAAAAATTAAGTATGTAAGTCGTCTCGCCGACTTCCCTATACCATGCACCAAGTAATAATCTTTTTTTTTTTGTCAAATTACGAGGACGGTGCGAACCTTTTCTACGCGCAAATTTTATGTTTCTAGTTTTTACAATCTTTTTGTTTCTATTTTAAAGGCGAATAGGGGCGTGGCATAACTATTAAAAAACTAATATATGTGTCTCACGGTCTACGAGCTCTAGTGTTCATACGGACGAACGGACATGGCTAGATCAACTCGACTATTGAAGGTGATCGAGAACATATAACTTTACTGAGTCTGAAAAGCGTACTTCTGCCAGATACATAAATTTTGGCGACTTTAATATACCATTTCAACCTATGAGTGCATGGTATAAAAAAAAAAGTAATTACCAACAGACCTGACCAAACTATAATCCATCAATGTGATAAGAACCAAATTGATTTCCAGGCAATTTGGTTACCCAACAAGATGTAAACAAAAAAATATATATTCAAGAAAGCCAAAAAAAAAATGTTAATAAAATAAAATCAGTGACGGCAACATAGCAAATAATTGTGTCAAAAAAAAAAACCTACAATCAGTTGATCAAAACTCCAAAGAAGAAACGTTTCATTCAGATCAACCGGAAGGAAAATAAACATAGGGAAGTTGCAAGGTGAGTTGTGTAAAATGGATATATGTATGTACTTACCTAGTCCAACTTATAAGGCAAATGATTCGGAATTGCAAGAGATTCAATAAAGAAGATCTTTAGACTGACTCTCGATTCCAGAAGATATGTAATATACGCAAACGAAAGCAGTTGAAAAAGAAACCAAACTAAGTTGAAATTGGCGAGTTTACCGACAAGCCTTAGTTTAATTGGATTGGATACACTTCATCATCTCAATAGCGTAACAAGATGCGGGACACAAGAGTCTAGGTTAAATCGAATTTATAGTGAACTTCACAATCATGAATCCCAAATCGATGGATCTCAAACTTCAACTGAACAACAGCTTAAAAATTGATTAAATATGGATCTTGCCCAGAGCAATGACTTCGTAATGAATTGTTACAACTTGAACATTTCACAAAAAAAATTTAAATTTTTTAAAAGGTTTTTACAGAAATGTGTATATTTGTATTTATTTTGTTAGCTTTTAGTACATAAATTAGTAAGTTACATAGTTTTAAAAGCATTACTTTTCGAATTACTTTAAAAAAATACTCGTCACCGAATAATTTACAACTTTTTTAGATCATTATCTATGCAAAAGGAAAAAACCGGGTTACGAGAAATTATTACCATTTATTACTACTATTTTGGGACACTTTGGGTACTTGGGTATTCACAAATTATTGTGAATTTAATTTAAGAAGTCAAAACTGAAGTCGAAAGGAGGGATCCAAAGCAGGATCCAAAGTAATATTAAGAAGAAACGTTTTAGCCAGTAAGAGAATAAACTGAATATTTAACGCTTAGAGATTGGACTAACCCATCCCCGTTCCTATCCTTATAAGTGTAATTAGATCTGTAGTGTCTAGTCTTTAAGTGAAATCCCTAATTAGTTATAGCCTCACTTGATCATGGTAGTTGACCGTAGTTTCTCCTTGAACTTATACGACTATTATCCCTTCGCTTTTTGTAAGGAGGTAAACTTGGAACTTATTAAATGATAGACTTACATCTTTGTGCTTAATAAATATTTGTCTGAATGAAGACCATAACTCTAATAATTAGAAGTTATTTTCCCCACTCTAAATGAATACTCTCTGTGGTTTGTAATAATTATTAAATTTATATTTTATATGTAATTGTTTTGCCGCCATTAATCCCACAGAGCTGATGACCACAAGGACAATTAACTTCAACTCAGTTGCCGATTGCGATTAATTAGGATTAACCACAATTGATGGCAAAATTATTGGTGGCCTACTTATTCGGCACTTTGGCGTAATAGTCTTCTTGAAATTCTTTAAGAATTAGTTTAAATTTATCCATTTGTTTAGTCAATTCCAATTTATATTCATCGCTTTCCATATCGAGCATGCCATCGGCCTCAATCAGAGTTTGCAGATAATGCAACCAAGCGGATTCCAAACCGGACACCTGTAAACGAGTCTTTTCTGACAACTCCACTTGATACTTATGAAGAAGGACGAACAGATCGAGCAAGGGACCAAAGGAGGCCTGTTTTATGGGCACATCCTTAACCAGGCGCTCATAGAAGGCCTTTGCCTGAATGGTTTCACGCTGAGTACGAGGAACTTGCATCACTTGCCTTTCATTCCGTCGCATATAGCGATAAACGGCTGGAAAATAGAGTCTTCTATACACATAACACTTTAAAAGTTTATAATTTGACCAACCTCTCATCCAATTGGAGCTATGTTCCAGTAATATTTGTATATTCAATGCCTGCCATTTCTCAATCCAATCCAAAATGGAGCTCTTTAGGGCATTCTGATTGACTAGAATAAAATTAACATTTGTAATGGCATCCACAAAGGATATATCATCGGCCCTTGAGCTATAGTGCTCAATTTTGCCCTCAAATATTTGAGCAGTCCTTGCACTTGCTTTTAGAGTTTCAATGAACTTAAGTTCCGACGTCTTCCATAGCTCGGAATGTTGATTCCATTTTGTTACATATTTTGTAATTTCCTCAGATTGTTGATTGATTGCCCCCTTAATGCCTTGTACTAAATCCTTGCATTCCTGATCCTCACGAAATACTTTGGCGAAACCTGGACGCTGTTGCTCATTGGGCAATTTCAATTTGCAGCCCAACCGTGGAAACTGATCGATTATATTCTGTATGCGATCTATGATGCCATTGAATAGATTTCCAATATCAGACATGGTAGGGTTGAATACTATATCTCCCGCTTTGATATCCGATTCCATGACCAAAACCGATGCTGGTGCCATATTTGGATCACAATGAAGCAAATCGAAAATCTTCGAGAGCGAACAACGTGAACTAGTCATAAGGGCAGTGGCAAGCATGTCGTCAAGAATATTTACATAGTTGAACCATTCCACGGACATCTGCAAGAATAGGAAAAATCATTTGGATATTCCGTTTAAAGGACCTTTCACTCACCTCATCTCGCATGCTCTGAAATTGTCTACTGACAGCAAACAAGAGTTCCACAATATGATTATAATATTCAGTAAGGGACTCACTAGATGCATTTAGTCCACTAACCAAATGCTCCTCAAAGACAGCAATGTCCAGAGCTCCCGTAAATTTGATATGCAACATGGAAAGATCGCAAATTTGCTCGCAAAGTTTTTTAATCTCACGATTTGCACGCTTATAGATATAACAAATATCACGTACATTTTCAATGTAGTCCAGACTTTCTTCAAAGAAATCATCAGACAGCTCAGAGTTATAGGTAAGCTTAAATTGGCAGGGAGCCAACTGACGATCGCATTCTTGTATCAAAGGACGAAACAATTTACGTTCTCTTTCGGTCAGTAAGAGAATGATATGATTATAATTCAGACATAAGGTGAGTAGACTATTATATAACCATCTCAGGTAATCGGCACGTTCATATAGTTTCTTCATCTGTGCTGGTATGGCGAAACCGAATCTCTCAAAATGATGCGCCTGATCACACAGTTCCATGAAAACTGGATCGATATTGCATTGCAGCAAGCATTTACCCTTACCAGTTGTCGGCTTTATCAATAGATAGCGCTCCAATCTCTGTGAAAAATCCAATATACTTGCAGATGAATTATTTTGCCAATCTTCGTACGATTGACGCACAGCTCGATCGAATTCCTTTTTAAGTAAATCAAACTTAGATATTATCGGAACGGCTTCTTTCACAACGGGCAACCACTCGGCATTTTTAAGGCGATCTTTTAGCCAACTTAGACGCTCAAGATTGACACGATAGTTTACTGCTCTCGACACATATTTCGATAAGAGCCAAGACTCTTCATTCTGATTCTGCTCCAGAAGATGTCGCACGGTTAAATCCATTTCATCGGAAAACATTTGCCACACCAAACTGACTTGACGTAAATAGGTTTTCCTCAATGTACCCCGATGACGATACGAATAATAGATCATGGTTTGCAGGGCCTCCAAAGCCTCTTCCACATTGCAAACCCGCTGGAAGACATTGTAAATTAAACGTTGGATGGTCTCCTCTAATTGTTGTATACTTTTTCTATAATCGGCCACTCGATCGTACCATTCCTCACAATGCACATTCAAAATAATCGATGGCGAACTGCTAGAGCCTTCTAAATGCTGCAGTTGTTTTAGTATGAGAAGAAACTTTTGCTCCACTGCACCAGCGGTTTGGGCCAATTCGTCGCCCCGACTGCCACCAAACTGAGGCTTGGGTATTTCATCAAACTCATCTAGACGACCGAAAACTATCATTGACTCACATATATCAGAGACATCGTTCAACCGTTCCACAAAGGCATCGATGTGATTAAATATAATACCCATATCCAGCTGCCATTGCACATCCTTGGACATTTCTTCCACAATTTTCTTGTAGATCAAACAGCAATCGATGCTTACGTTGCAGATTTTTAACCCGAATCTCGGCTGGCCCCTGAGGATGTCCTCAATTTTGGCCTTATCAGTGCAATAACTGATAATTTGATTGCTCAAATTGCGAAATAGGCCAGTTATTAGATCATCTGAAGTATAATACTCGGAATTAAGCCAAATGAAGCGTATTAAGTGTATAATGCGGGGCAATAATTTGGGCAATTCATTGGGACTTGGAGCCAAATCAATTTTCTCGCAAGCAGCGATGAGTAGGTGAAGATATTTAATATTAGACAAGGATTGCAAGAGCTCCCGATTTGCTGATTCAATCAGTTCCTCAATTTGTGGCATGTGTACAGAATGCGATTGTCGTAAAACCTTTAAAATTCTCCTTACATCGGGATGGGTAAGTTGTGTATTGATGCCCTGCAGGACCTCATCTTAAAAGAGACAGAAAAGACTGGAAAATCAATATATATTGACTCATAACTCTTACTCACATCGATATTGCCAGAAATCAAATTCATCCTGCACCGTTGTCAAATCATGAGGCACTGTAAGCGAACGATCGCCCAATAGTGTGCGTATTTGAGTGGTCCAAAAGACGGCAATGGCTTCCAGGCTCTTAACCAGCTGCCTATCTGGCCGAACAAGTTCCTGGTCATCACCAATCAGTTGTTTCATCACATAGGGCACATAGAGAACAGTCATTCCACCAATTTTACAATGCACTCCAGTGAGAAAAGCCAAAAATCTATCCAAGCTAGAACAGAAACGCAAACGCACACTGGAATTCCATTCGGAAAAGTTACGAAAAAATGGCATGTAGATATTTTCCAGGACATTTGCCAGGCAACCATCGACATCGCTGTGAATGGTACCGAAATTGATCTCATCGTGAAATCCCTCAACTTTGAATATCAGATTTGGTTCATCGCGACGAAAGTAGGATAGGTCCATTACATGGCCAGATGGAAGGCCCAAGCACGCAGTTAAAAGTTTATCCTGTCCATACGAAATAGTTAACAAGGGCTCATTGACCTCCAAAAGCCAACGGCGTATGATATCCAATGCCTTCTCATGCCAATCTCGTTGATTTAAGGCATACAGCATGGTCATCCGTTGTATATATTCCACCAATTGATGCAGTTGCTCATCGCTGTAGACAGGACGCGGTGTTGCAGCACGAAGCTCTTCCGGCTGCTCAATAGCGTGTTCTACATAAGCATATAAAATGTGTTCAAGGCGTTTTTTATAATTAATAGTCAGCTGTGTTTACCCTCATCACTGAGATCTGAACTGAGATCAGTTAGTCGTTCATCTTCTACCGCACTAGAGGATGTCATATTTGCAAATTTTCTTTAAACTATTCCACTATAAACACCGCCATGGCAACAGAAATTTTTGAATTTCCCCACACGTTTTGCAACACTTCTTGAAAACTCACAGTGACTACAAGTCACAGTGCTCTCTAATTGGCGTTGCCAGAAAGTTGGCTATTGGACATCTGGCAGTTTTTACTTTCATCAGCAGCGTCTAGTTTAAAATAATTTTATAAATATATTGATAGAGAAGATTAGAAATGGCTAAAGCGATTTCAGAAAACGATAATGTTCTTCTTTCGGCTGCTTCGGTCCTTCCCGATCTAAATATACGTCCAAGTGATCTGCAGCATCCCACTGAGTCATTCTTGACCAAAGTATTTATTTCGTATTTAAAAAGTTTTGGTTTCCGCATCGAAGCTCCTTTCAATTTAGAAAATACAAGCAATGATCCATCTAGGGAGAAGCGTGTGTTTTTGTGTAAACTGTGCCGACAAGTGGAAAAGATTCTACGGTTTACCTCTCCTAACAGAACGTACACTTATGCGGATATTATTGAGCCAAGTAAGTATTATTTGGAATGGATGGAATCCGAAGGTAGCTAAAATGCCCCGCTCTCTAACTGTCTGCAGGTGCCAAAAAGACTAGAACTACCTTAGAGCATATATTTAATTACATGGCATACTACAGAATCTTCAAGAAGGATATTCTGGCTCCTGTAGAAGAAAAGATTAAGCAACGGGAATCACTAATGGCTGAAATCGAACAGAAGCGTTTGATATTGGAGCAGCGCAAAGAGAAGGCAGCCTCGGTGGTAACTGATATTGAACGAGCCCATCGGGATATAGAAAAACTTCGCAATGAATTACCCAAGTCAGAAGAGGAGTTGCAACGCCAGAAGAAATTACTTAAGGAGCAAAAGGATCAACTGCATCGTCAGGAAAAGCGACATGAAGATCTGTTAGCCCAAGTCAAACGCTCCGAGCAGAAGGTGGTCAAGAATTCGCTAGTGCAAGATGTTCAAAAGTTAGAATCCAACAAGAATTCTGTTTTAACAACAATTTCATAATTTGCCGCTTATTTTGCAGGGAAATTGAGGCAACCGATAGAAGCATCGAATCCTACGAAAAGGAATTTGCCATGCAGAAGAAAGTATTTCAAACGCAGCGTGACGAGATCGCCAGAAATGAGCAAATAGTCAAAGAACTGGATGAATTAAGGGAAATTCTTCCCAAGCCCCTTTTGGACAAGCACAAGGAGCATGTGAAACATAAGAAACGCCTCGAAAAGGAGTTGTTCACTCTGGAGAGCCAAAACAAGACGTCACTTAACAATTTGGCCGCCACTCAACATCAGCTGCAGCAATATCGCGAGGAATACAAAAGGTGCAAGAATCTTCATGATGAACAGGAGAGACAGAGACTGCAGCAAATTAAAGCAACCGAATCCGAAATTGAGGCTCTTAAGACATCGGTGAAACATATGGAGGAGAAACTGGCCAACTTACAACTGAAAAATAAAGACGAGGAGTCCACGGGCGATCTCATGCAGGAACATCTGAGACGCATTCTCGGCCAGTATTGGCAGTCCAAGATAGTCGCCGAACGCAAATAAAAGTATTTTTAATTTTTATTAAAACTAATTTTTTGTTGAAACAAAATGTTTTTTGTTGGTTAGGTTTCCATTTTCTTGCTCTCCAGATGGGCCTTCAGCTGTTGACTGAAGTCATCCTCGACATTATCATCATCCCAGTTATCCTCCCACACATTCAGCTCCTCCTCATCATCGCCCACGCGAAAATCTACAGCAAAAATGTATGAATTAACAACAAATTACAGATAAAGAGCAAATAAATCACCTTCAGCGGGAAACTCTTCGAATTCATCGTCTTCCTCAAGTAGACCCAAATCTTCACCTTTGTTGTTGGTCTCGTCCTTCTCTTTCTCCTTTTCTTTGTCGGGTGCTGACATGACTCTATTTATTTATGTTGATATGGTTTTGCTAAAAGACAAATTTATTTTGTTTCGATGCTTGCCGAAAAATGATGCCGAGTCATTTGTAGTTGGCAACCAGCGTTGCCAGATTGTAGAGATTGCTTTAACATTACAAAAATATTAACAGCATCATTTTGGAGTTCTGTTATATTCAACATTGGGCGCCAATATGCAGCAAATTTAAAAAGTCTACTCTTACAAATGTAAACTTAAGATAACTTTTAATTAAGCACTCGATCAAAATGAATTCCATCTTACCCTATGGGTATACAATAAAATAATAGCTAAAACTTTATAATTTTAAAAACTGATGTCCTGTTTTTTGTCCTTAATTGAAGTAATGTATGTTCCTTTACTCGATTACCAAATCCCATTCTTCTTTACGTTGATTTCAATATAAATTTTGTTCATTATTTTGGTTTCCACAGAAATTTTTGCTTGGAAGAAGTTTGCATTTTTTATTTCATTTCTTGAATCAATTAAATAACAGTTTGACATTTAATGGCTATGTGACATTCAAGCTAAGTTCAGATTTATTTGAATTGAGTTTTTTGAGCATTTTCTATTGAAACGGAGAGGAGGTTTTTTCACAGGAATGTTTACTCAACTACAATATTAATTTGCTGGCTATTTCGATAGACTAAAAAAAGAAACAAAAATTAAACAAACAGGCATAACACAATTAGAGCATACAAATTGTAATGTTTTTTTTTTTAGTTTTTCTTTCCTTTTTTTAACATTCATAAATATTTATTCATATTGTATGTTTTGTGTGTTTGATTTTGCGTTTATTGCTTGCTTGCAAGTTGATCAAGTTCAATTTTTGTTTATTGTTTAGCCAAATTGTAAACCCAAAGAAAATATTGTTCATCATACTTCTTCCCTGAACTTTTTTTTGATTTTTGTAAAAATTTTGTATGCCAAAATATATATATATATATATGTATATATATGTATGTGTATATGTCTGTATATAGTTATACCATTATTTTCTGTGTTTTGTTTTACAATTTAATAACTGTAGTTCAACATTTAACATTTAGTTGCGTCTACCACATACATTGTTGTTTTTTTTTTTTTTTTTTTGATTTTTAGTTTTTTTCTATATATATTCTTTAGATTTAATATATGTATTTATTAATGAGGAATAAAACACCATACATTTCGATTAGTTTTAAACTTTTTTTGTGTGTGTGTGTGTTTTTTTTTATTTTATTTTTGTTATTACCCCATAAAACATAAAATAATTTTGCATAGGCCGAAATTTTGTATTGAGCTTCAATTAATAAGTGAAAAGCAAAATTAAGAGAAATTAGAAATGTAATTTTTTTTCGATTTTTATGTCAAATCGTTTCCAAATCTTCGTAATTCCATTGGGGCTCTTGGTTGTTTGTGTCTTGGCTTGTATTTATGTTTGTTGCGTGTTTTGGGCTCATCTCTATATTATCGTATATATATATCTCTCTGATCTCTACATTATTCATCACAGATGCACTAGGCATAAATAAGAAAAATAATAATAATAATAATGATGAACTAAACTAAAAGTTTTAGCCTTTTAAAATAGATGGTAAAAAACTTGATTTCTCTTCATTTTGTTGTCATTGATTTTTGTTTGCCCGTCGATAATCTCGATATATATATATCCTGATACTGAATTATGTTTGTATTTTGTTTGTTCTGTATACCGAGAGTTGGCCAGGTTTAGTTGTAACATATGTGTATGTATGTATATATATATAGGTATATGCCAGTTAATTAGTTGTATTAAATAGTTAAATATGGTTGAAAGCTTTTTCTAGAAAAAGAGTTTTTGTTTTTGTATCACAATATAGAGGAAGTGTTTTTTTTTTTTTTTTTTTTTTATATATGTTGTTTTTGCTGTTTGTGCAGGTTTTGTTTTTAAACAATAAACAAATATGGGTTTAAAAAATGTATATGTGTATATACAAGTATATACAAGTAAAAGGGTAAAATAAAAGTGTTGCTTAAATATATATAAAAGATTTACATAATATATTTTAGCTTAGCCTCAATAAAATGCAATATAATCAATTTTTTTGTTGTTTAAAACATTTGCTTTCTCGTTTCTCGTTTTCAAAGTGGAGCACCAATAAAGTTAACATTAAGCAAATGAAAAGAAATACTTAGATCAAGTATGTATATATAATTGGAGAAATATGAAGACCTTTAACAGAAAAAATAGACTGTGTGCCAAATGCTTAGATTAGTTGAAAAAACTGTTCAATTACTTGTACGAAATAATGCATTCAAGAGTCAAGTATTTACATATATGACGTGTTACATACTAAAACAATTATGACTTTAGTGCTGGAGAGTAATTAGTGATTAGTAATTACTAAAGTAATTACACTGTTTTCCCACATAATTGTATAAATTATCGATTGGAATTATTGCAGCTAATTGAAGCTTTCGAGGCACAATTAATAGAACATTTTTCATTTAAAGGCTTCATTCTCTAGAGAACTAAAATAAACAAGAAAAAAAATACACAATAAATATTTTAAAAAAAAATAGTCATAGGAGAACAAAAATTAAACAGGTTGTAACAGCTAAATATACAATTTTATAAATACTCAGTATACAGCTAATGGATTGATCTTTCCATGCCGTGTGTTTCTTTTCGTTTTGTGTGTGTGTGTGTGTGTGGTTGTTCGTTCATGTTCATTTTCATTTTCATTTTGTTTTTTTGTTTTTTTAAAACGCTAAGCGTTCTCTAACGGATTAAATTTTGCGCTCTTGTCTTACAAACTACATAAATACACATTGAACATTGACAAAAATATGAATGCATATATATAATAAAAAGGATTGAATATATATATATATGTATATATATATAGTATTCCTCTCTTTACTCGTTCTTGTCCTCGCTTGCTACCCGATAGATCTTACTCGCGACGCGTTCGTTTGGGGCGAGAGGCGGCTATTGAGTCGCCACTCGCTACAGTTCCTCCTCCAGCTGCTGAGGACACCGAACTACCTGCTCCACCCATTCCAGTTGGTGTTGTTGACCCACCAGTTCCACCGCTCTCTGTGGTTATGGCCGTTATTGTGGCCGAAATTGTCGCCGTCTGCTGTTTCTCGGCCACTCCTCGGACCTTTCGTGAGGCCACCGATTGGGCGGTCACCTGCAAGGATATGGCATGGGTATTCAACTTCTCGGCCAGCAATAGATCCTTGAGTCCCTTCATCTTTTGACTATACAGTGTAATAACTGGACGTTTGAGCATAATTTGTACATATTCCTCATAGTCATCGGTTGGAGTTGGAGGTGCTTTAACTTCTATCTGCTTCTGCTTCTCCTCCAGCTTAGCTTCTTTAGGTTCCTGTGGAGTCTCAATAGTTGCATTTGGATTGCCGCTGCTGCTGCTGCTGCCTCCATTGCTTGTTGTACTTGTTGATGTTGTTGATGTTGTTGTTGTTGTTGCAATTGTTGCTGTTATTGTGCTGCTGGTCTTAGCCTCCTTTTCGCTATTATTATGATTGCTATTGTTGTTATTAGCTTCAGTTGGCTCATTGCTGGCGCTGCTATTTTGTTGCTTCTGCTCCGCAAATGGTTGATTACCGCCTTGGAGCAGGAAATCCGGATTCAAAATCTTCTCACCACATGCAGCAGTTAGATCGGCCAATGTTGTGGGCAATTGCTCTGAAGTTTTCGATTTCTATATATGCAGAAAATATAAATAATTAGTATAAGAGTTTTAAATTGAATTCTCTTCTCGAACCTGGCTTAGTTAAATTATAAAAACTCACCTCATCCTTTTTAACCATCGAATTAATGTTAATATTATTATTGCCCTCCAATTGGAGAAGAGCAGCCTCCCGTTTGGCCTCCTCTTGTTTGGCTGCCTCCGCCGCTGCGGCTGCCGCTGCTGCTTGTTGCTGTTCTGCTTCCAAATCCTCGGGTAATTTAATCATCACCTGTGATCTGACATCATAGTCAAATTTGGTGATATTATTTACCAATGGCTTGGCCCAACCAATGTGCAAAATGGGAGTCAAACTATCCTCCTCCCATTGACAGATGCCGTCATAGAAACGTAGCAGATTGGCAAAGACCTCAGCATCTCTTAAAATACTGCGGGCCGAATGGCCGGAACTCTCGGATTTCATAACATATGGTATTAGCTCATTCGCAATATCGAGTAGCTCCTTGTAGATCTCTTCATCATCGCGACACTGATACGTATAGAGACGAATCACATCCGCAGCATTGGCCCATGCGGCGAATGCATCGCGATACTTGAGCAAACGATTGTAATAATTGCCCTGATACGTATACGGATAGACATGATGATTGCGATAATGTAGACGCGATGATTCAATGGCCTCACGATACAATTGCTCACAGGTGATGGTGCGATGCGTTGGATTTATCTCCTCCAGTTCACCCAGAGTGCCCAGGGCCATGGGATAACGTTTCAAATGACCCAGATCGTAGAGCATCCAAAGTAATTGTTGCTGCAACTCGGCGACCTCAACACAATCGCTGTTCGCTGTCAGTGAAATGTTGAGAGCTGCACAAATAGCAGCCACCTCCATGCCCCTTTCGCATATTACCGCCAATCCACCGAGATATAGCCAAGAGCCCGACTCAATGCCAGCATTTATATCCTGTCCTCGCTTATCCTCGCTGCCCTTGCCGTGCCAAGTTACTTCAATAGTCTCCAAGCGTTGCTTCTGACCAAATACGACCCAAGCGTGATCCTCCGATATGGCCAATCGTACGTCCTTATAGCCAAGGAGCTGACAACCAGCCACCACCGCCAAAGCAACACCGAAACAATCCAATTTATTGCCAGACAGATAACTATAGAGATTTTGCAAGTGAGCTCGATCCTTGTAACTGCTGCGTATCAACGAGTTCCAAATGACATCCGAGACTTTCTTAATAACTTCCCGCGAGGCCTGACGATGCGGCTTGGGTTTGTCCACCACCGAGAGTATGGTCTGGAATTTCTTATAGAGACCAGCGATCAATTCGTGAGTGACCACAGGAAATGGCACACTATTTCCCATTATGACATCATGATTGGAGGAGGCTGTTCACAAAAACAAAGAAAAGGATTCACTAATTACTAACTTTTGTCTTCAATTTGCATTTCAACAGGCAAAGGGCTTTGGTTGTGCCTTTCAGCTGAATTCAAATCAGTTTCAAAATTTAGCCAGAAATATTTCATGGGTAAAGTAAAATGCAGTCGGAAGGGATGCCAAAAGAAGGAATAAATCAAAATTGGTTTCAAAATTTAATTAGAAATATATTCCAATGGGAATAATGTTGTCCCGGAAATGTATCCTGCTTAGGCAAAATTTAAATCCATTTGAAAAACTCATTTTTTCAACTAACAAGAGATTATTGAAGTTTTATGGCCCGAATGAAATGATCTATTTGGTTCAATTATCCGGGTCAGATAGACCATTGATAATTGGTAGTCGAAAAAACGAGTTTTTCAACTGAAAAGAGTTTTTTAGGTTTGACTGTGAGTGCTGATGGATCACACACAACCCTTAAACGAAATTGAAGCAACAAAAAAGCTATCAAAACATAACGGTGCTTAATTCGATAACGGAAACCACGCACCTGTCGCTCCAGTTGAATTCGCCAGACAGGGGTCAGTTGCTGCCGATGCGGCTGCTTGTGCCGCCGCTTGGGCTGCCTGGGCAGCAGCCTCGCCCGTTGTCAAGGACAACTCAATGTAGCCGACAATTATGGATAGCAATGTCAAATCGGGCTCAATGCCCGAATTGGAAGTTTCGGTTAATGAACGTCGAAACAGATTGACAACATCCGATGTGGATTTCAATGGGAACAAACTAGCGTCGATGAGGCCGCAATTTAGAACCATGGGACTGGCGCTGGCACTGCGAGTAACAGTGGATGACATGATGCTGCCAATAGGGCTAGGCCTCTTCTGTTCTTTTTCCCTTGCTGTCTCTTAACGCTAGGCAGATGTGGGTGGGTGGAGGTGACGACGTTGTACAGAGATTCCTTAATTCCTGTTGCAGCGCAGCTTATAGTCCTCTAGCCGCGGGCGTTGCTGCATTTAGACTGAATTTTTTGTAACTTTGCGAGGGAATCGTCGGGATATGTTTGCTTGTGCTGCTGCTGCTGCTGCTGCTCTTGCTGCAATGTTCTTGCCATTCCAACAAGTTGACAAACCACTTTTTTTCCACCTTGTGTGCACTTTATCTTCTTTTTTTCCGTTCTTCTTTTTTTTTGAGAAGGATTTTTGTCTTCTTCTTTATAAAACTTTATACGTGTGTGTGTGTATGCGTTTTAAGTTGTCGTTCAATTGCACTTCGTTAATTTTTTTCGTGCAGTTGTCGTTGTTGTTGTTGTTGTTGCTGTTGCTGGTTATCCTTTAGCTGTCCTTCGTTTTGCGACCTGCCAACGTCATCAGCTGCAGGTGAACTTCTCAAATTTTTGTTGTTATTTTCCACGTTCCACCACTGGCCACCCTCTCTCAGCTTTTACAATTTGTTAAATTGTTGAATTTGAATATATATTGAAGAAAACGAAACAGCAATTTGCTGTAAATTTCATTTATTTCACCATTCAACACAATTATGTTTCATTACAACTCTTGTTGTTTTCGTTGTTTTTATTTTTGGTGGAGATTTTTTGAAGCGCAAATCCAAAGAAAATTGCGTCGTGTTTACATTTTCTGCCAAATATATCGGCAGAGCAAAAGAGATGAACTAGTTCCTCATGTAAGTGAAATTTCGTTGTTTAATGAAATCCATGTGAAAGATTCAAAATTCAGGACTACAGCGACTTAAATTCCGAAGAAATTGTGACGTTGAATTTGAAAAACACATATTTCTAACTTTTTTTCAAAAACGTTTAAAAACAAAATACATAATATTTTCAAAACGAAAACTTTACTAATTCTTATAGATTTATTTGTTTGTCTTACATATCCAACTAATAAGGGACCTAATATATGTCGATTTATTCGTTTATTAACAAAGAAAGTTTTAATTTTCAAAAACCAATATTTAATAAATTCCCTTTAAAATATTTAATACATAGCAAAATTATTATTGAGTGAGTGCTTATACAAATAACTTGATATATTATGTTAACTATCTTAAAATTTTTCTATACAAGTTGAAATGGAACCAGTTGAGAGAACCAGTTGCTAGACTAGTTTAACGAATGGTCACATCATTGCAGATGCTCGAAATGCCTCCCATCTCTATTTGAATAAACAAATGTTATTTGGAATGTAATTTGGTTTTTGCCATTTAAATGCCGTCATTTGCAGAATTTCAATGCCAAACTACCATAGACTGCAAACAGGGTGCTGTGCGAGCAGTTCGCTATAATATCGATGGATCGTATGTCCTGAGCTGTGGCTCTGATAAGAAAATCAAGTTATGGAATCCTCAATCTGGCCTTTTATTGAAAACCTACGGAGGACATGCTGATGAGGTGACGGATGCGGCAGGCAGCTGTGACAGCAGCTATATAATTTCAGCCAGTCTGGACAAAAGTATTATCTACTGGGATGTATCAACAGGTGATTAGATTAGATCATTGTAATGCAAGTCAATTCATTTGAATCATCTCGCCCTTCCTGTTGCATTGTAGGCTCTCCAGTTCGTCGTTTGCGTTCCCATGCCGGAGGTGTACGTTGTGTTTGCTTCAATGAGGACTCCTCCATAGCCATTTCCGGTGGCCGTGACAACGCAGTCATGTGTTGGGACATACGCACCCGTCGCCTGGATCCGGTTCAAGTGATGAAAGAAGCCAAAGATTGCATTACAACAGTTCTAACCAATCAGGACAAGATATATGCCGCTTCCTTGGACGGCTGTGTTAGGTCGTACGACATACGTATGGGCGAATTGACATGTGATAAGGTTGGCGAGCCCATCACTTTTCTGGCCCAGACCAAAGATGAACAATGCTTGGTAGCTGGTTGCCAGGATAGTGTCGTTCGTCTGTTGGATTGTGAGACCGGTGGACTTCTCTCCGAGTACAAGGGTCACAAGGCGGATGATTATCACATTGAATGCGGCATTTTGGCCACTGACGCTCACATTGTCGCCGGTTCCAGTGAGGGATTGGTATTCATCTGGGATCTGCTTGAAGCCAATGTACTGCAACGTCTGCGTATAAGTAGGCATTTTACGATCTTCCTCTTTAAAATTAGTACTAATAAACATTGTTTTATCCTTCTTTCTCTGTCCTTAGGTGACAATGGTGGCGTCGTCCACTCTCTGGCCACACATCCGAAGCGTCAAGAGCTTTTGTTTGCCCGTCGTAGAGATATATATGTCTATACCACCGATATACAAATTGAGGAGGAGCAATTATAAATATTTATACTTAAAATTAGAGTAAATTAAAGTTAAGTTAAATTAGACTGTTTTTTCTTTTAGTTTCCTATTTTTAAAGGCAAATTAAAAGTGGAGTAACCGTTATTTATGTGTTTTTAATGTAATATTTTATTCAAATTAGTACAAATTCTTATCAAAATGAAAGTACTAACAAAATACGATTATAAGGTGAACTACAAGCAATTGATTTTAGTTAAAACTAATTTTAACATATTTTGGACTTTTTTGAAATTATTTGTAACTCTGGCTTTGTTGCAGACATCCGAAATCATCGGTGGCATCCGAAATCATCCAGTTTGCGCAGCTGGAATGTTTCAGTCAATACGGATAAGTCGCAGGCGCAACTGCCCCCCAGTCTTACCTTGGAAGGCTCACCTCAAGGTCAAGAAAACTCAGCTAAACTGAAAACTCTACAAGATGCAGTGGATTCTCGGCAGGAGATCTGAGCTCAGCACGTGCAACAATTTGCTGCTCTACAAGGCCATTCCGAAGCCAGAACAACTCTGAGGCACAGCGTCTCACTCAAACATTAAAATTCCGCAGCGATTCCACAACAAGCTTCTACGCAAAATTGTCGCAGCGTGAAGACTTTTTTGCTTAAATCTTTAAGATTACATATATAAGTTTAAACTCTTTGAAGAAGTTGTAGATCTAGCAAAACTAAGTCAAACTACATATTACAAAATTTAGCCCCAACTCTCGATATGGAGCCAATTGACAATCTGATTTTTCTGTGGAATTTGTAAATCTTTTTTTGGTCGAAGAAAGTGAATTGATTTATCGGCTAAATCAGATAAAAATTAGATTAGAAAAGGGACAAAATCTCGGTTTTACCAATAGCAGTTAGCAAAACAGTCCAAAATATGATCCAAAAGTAGTGCATCGCACCTTTTAGGCAGTAACAATTTTATTCGTTACCTACTCAGTAACTCTTCTCTCTGGAAAAAACGAGGGGGAAGAAATTCTCAATGTTTTGCATAATTTTTATTATTTTATTTATTTTTTGATCTAATTTTTATCCGATTTGATTGAAAAGTATGTCATTCGTCGGAAAATTTAATTCACTCTTCATCTGGTGTCGTAAAATAGCCTCGCCCAAAGGAATTTCCATACCAAATTCAGATTTTCAATTGGCTCCAAATCAAAAGTTGGTGCTAAATTAAAAATTAGTGGTATGTAGTTTATCTAGATCTACAACTTTTGTAAAGAGTCCATACTTCTATCTGTATAATTTAAGATTTTAGCAAAATCGTCTTTAAAAAATGCCTCGCAAAAACAGAATTTTCTTTGTTCAAATGCACCTGTGAAAAAAACAGGGGAAACTATGAAGACCATTCTGAATACAACAACCAACAAATTACAGAAAAAATTATTCCATTAAGTTATTTAGGAGCCGAGAAAACCAGAACTAAAGTCACCAAAAAACTTGTCAAATAAATGTTCATTCTTTGGATTTCCAAAATTCCAAACCAAGATCTGATATCCAAGTCACCATAAAAAAGTCTTTATACCCTTGCAAAAAGGGTATATTAATTTTGGTCAGAAGTGTGCAACGTATAGAAGGAAGCATCTCCGACCATATAAAGTACATATATTCTTGATCAGCACGACGAGACGAGTTCAAATAACCATGTCCGTACGTCCGTCTGTCCGTCCGTCTGGATCGATGCGAACTCCTCCTAGATCGTTAGAGCTACAGAGCTGAAATTTTGCACGTAGGCTTGTATATACTGCAGGGGTTCTATATCTCGGATTCAGTCGGATCGGACCACTATATCGTATAGCTCCCATACAAACGGCAAAGTCACGAACAGTGACTTTTCTCAATAACTTCGTTATTTTCTGAGCTATTGTCATGAAATTAGTGAGTTCATTATAGCCATAAACGACTGTGCCAAATTTGGTCACGATCGGGTGACTATATAAGATAGCTTCCATAGGAACGATCGGTCGAAAACAGTGACATTTTTCAATAACTTCGTTACTTTTGATGCGATTGCTTTCCTAATAAACATTTGTTAGTTTAATATATCTGTTAATGGCTGTACCGAATTTGATGAAGATTGGATGACTAAATAATATAGCTCCCATAGGGATGATCGGTCGAAAACAGTGACTTTGATCAATAACTTCGTTATTTCCTATGGTAAGATTGTGGGCCGTTCTTTCGCAAACATTACTATTTTTTGATAAAACGTTTTTCCACTTTGACGACTATAAGTGAGGAAAGAGTACCAACCAACTTGCTCCGGCCCGCTGGTTTTTTGGAAGACTTTAGGCATATTATCTATTTTTGTATCGGTGATGCTCTAAAAGTATAGAGTTAAGAATAGGCTCTATCTAAACTACTAACACTTTGAATTGTTCTTGGAATTCTGTCTCCTACTAAAAAATAAAATGAATTTAAAGAAGTCCTGCATTTTAGCTCTGTTATACTCAAGTCACTGGAAAAAATGTTAATCACAGATAAAATTACATCAATTTTCCTTGGCGCGTAATTTCAAATCAATCTTTATTGCTAGATCAGCATTGTTTGTATGTATTTTCACTTCTTATTCAAATTTTAGGATTCAATAAACTCCTTTAACTCCTTTTTAAAGTTAAAAAACGAAGTAACTTCAAATGAAACACAAATTATCGAATTTTCGTTGAGGGAAAAAGGAAAAACCATTTATTTGACATAATTTTGTTTTCGTAATTTTTTGTTGTTTTTTAATGTTTTTTTTGTTGTTTTGTTTTTTGTTTTTTTTTTTGTTTGTTTTGTTTTTTTGTTTTTGTAATAGAGCATGAATGTATGTAGTAGTAATTTGTTGTTGTTGTATGTATGTTTATATTAGATGAATCTGGCTTATATATGCGGTTTGTTATTTTAACTATAAACGGCCTGCATTATGATGTATTTTATGTATTTACTTAAAATTAGAAATATTTTCTTGTTTCTTTTTTTATTTAATATATATTTATGTATTTTGTTATCGTTAAACAAAATACATACCACTACACACGCACACGCACGCACACACACACTCATACTCATACTCATACTCATTTGAACTTGATTAAGGACTTGGCTCTCTCGATCTGCGGCTCTTATCTGCGGTTTTTGTTTTTAATCATCATTCTCATAGTCTCTCTCCTGAATGGATGGGGGAATATAGCAGTAATCAGATCAGGCCCAAAGCCCGATCGAAGGATGCGCCACAGAGGCCACACAGTGTGATGCAGAGAGATATCCTCCTTGGCCGCACAAAAACACTTGGTGTTTATTTTCCTGTAAGGACCTTGGATTCCTTCAAATCACAGAGATATGTGGTCAAGGCGCAGCCTGCAAGCAGCTTAAGCGGCCCAACAACAGAAAGGCTAACAGATCGAGGGAGGGAAGTCCTTTTTCTCTGCGATGAGAGGAGTTTGTTTACTAAATATTCCACTAGATGTACGTATGGTTGTGTGTGTGTGTGTGTATGGGTGTGTGTGTGTGGGGGGGGGATAGGGGTATTCGTGTGTAAACTTAAAAACTAAAGCATATTACATATGTATGTGTATGAGTGTGTGTGTGTTTTGTTTGGGGGCGTGGCATTTATGTATTGTATGTGCTAGGGGTTGAGGGGATGGGGGGGTATGCCAAATATTTATTATATAAGTAGTTCATATATAATAAGTTTATATATATTTATATTTTTTTATAAATTTTTATCATGTTAATTGTTGGTTTTGTATTTTTTTGTTTCGCTTTTGTTTTGTTTTATTTTTAGTAGTAAGTAATAATTTTATGTAATGTTGCGTTGCTTAATGTTGTATATATATATATATAATTTAATATATAATTTATATATATATATTTTTATATTATAGTTTATATAATAAACGATTTTCATGTTTCTTATTTCTTGTTTTTGTTTTTTTTTTGTATTTTTTGGGGTTTTTTTTACACAAATATATCAACAACTAAACTCAAAAAGATTTTTTTATTTGCGAAAATGTAAGTTTATATATGTTTAATATATATATATATATATATATTTCTGTTTATACATATATATTTATGCATGTATGTATATATAAATAATTTATGTTACAAAAAAAATGAGTAAAAATTAATGCGATGGTTTTTATAGAGTTCAAGGAATCAAAAAAAAAAAAAAAAAAAAGAATAATAATAAAAATAAAAGTACAAAATTAACTTGCAGAAAAGAAAAATAAGAACAAATCAGAACAGATGCAGAAAAGGAGTATAAGGATATTGTTTTATTTTTGTTTTTTAGTTGTTTTCCTTTGTTTGTTTGTTTGTTTGTCTATTTTACTGTTTGTTTCCATTTACTTTCTTTTGCTTGTTGTTGGTTTTTTATTTTTTTGTACTGTGTTGTATTTTTTCTTTTTCTTTTTTTATAACAAAAGCATAAAACATATATAAAAAATGTTCATTTGATTTAAATTTCTCTCCATATTGAGAGATCTCCTCCTTGCGCTTTCTTTTCTCTCTTTTTGTTTGCTTAACTAATTTACAGTTTTTTGCCTAGTTAACAGTAGAGGTCTAACATTTCTGCTATTTAGACGTTGCCCACTGTTAAACGGTTGCTGCTGCTGTCGGACAAATTGCTGCTTAGTTAAATTAGTTTTATCCATAGTTGTTGCTGTTGCCGATGAGCCTTTAATACTCGACCTTCTCTGGATGTGGTGCTGGTGGTGTTGATGTTGCTGCTGCTGCTGGTGATTTTGCTGGGGCAATGGCAATCAGGATGAATTCAATTGCTTGGCCACTATAACACCAGGACGACATTGCTTCAGAGCTGTGGTAATTGTCAATTGTTGAGCCTGTTGCTGTTGATTGCTGCTGCCGCTGCTGTTGTTGGTGTTGCCGCTGCTTGACGAGGATGTGGCCGCTGATGTGGATGCCGTTTGAACTTTAAAGATGGCAGTAGGTGTAACTGGGCCACCAACTGCAATACCATCTGATTTGGCAGACTTTGCTGTTATGATAACCTGCTTATTGCCCTTGAGCTGTAGGAAAGGACGCAGTTCAGCCAACGCGGCGTGATGTTGCTGCTTAACAATGGTTCCAGCCCCAACATTGACACCTGCAATGATGCCACTTGGTGTTGTTGTTGCGGTGCTGCTGCTGCTGGTGGTTAAAGCTAATGGAGCATCTTGGGCCAAACGATGGCGTGTTAAATGATGACTGGTGGTCACCACATGATGTTGCTGCTGGAGATGATGCTGTTGCTGCTGCTGTTGTTGCTGCTGCTGCTGGGTCTGATGGTGCAACTGTTGTCCTTGATACTGCTTCTCGCCGCCAGCGCCGCCATCCGAGAAGAGATGATCACCCTCCAAATGGCGAATGGCTTCCACTATGGTCTCTAAATTTTGACGAGAGCGTGTGAAACCAACCACTGCCGGCTGATGATCCAATTTCTCCGCCTTGACTTTAACCAATTTCTCATTGATGCGTTCCACCTCGACTTTGGGTGTTGCCTTAATGGCTGCCTGTAGAATCGGCTGCAACATGGCCACATTGGGTGTGCTACCTTCGGCATAGGCTTTGGCAATGGCATTCACATTAACCTCATTCTCCGATTCTGTTGAACTATTCGATGATAATATAACCTCCTCATGCACTTGATGCTGATGATGATGATGATGCGAAAGGACAGAATGATGATCTTCGGCAATGATTTCGCCTGTGGCATCCTCTGCCTCCAGTTCCTCAATACTCGAACAGACAACCACCTGCTGTTGTCCAGTCATTTCATCGATTTCCACATAGGACACGGTGCCCGGACCAGCCAATTCCTCCAGTTCATCGCTGCGTACAAAATTATCGGTATGCTCGATAACTTCACGGGGAATGTGATGATGACTGGTGGAACCACCAGCTACAGCCACTGTCCCGGCGGTGCCAGGTGGTGCTGTGGCCACACTATATAGTTGCCTTTTGATCATTTGCAATTCATCTTCGAGCAGGCGACGTAAGCTACGTTCCTTCTCCAGCTGTTTCTTCATCTCAAGCAATTCTTTGGCCGCTATAATGCTGGCATTATTCAATTTTGTGGCCGCCGCTGCAGCTGCTGCTGTCTGACCACTCAAAAGGGTCATGGGTTCGGGTGACATGGAGCCCAAACCTTCATCGGAACTATCGCTGATCGTTTGTATGTTGATCACATTGTCGGTCAGTTTGCGCTTCTTAATGGCCACCACAGAGCCGCTGCCGCCGCCATTTGCCCCATTGCCCCCCTCATTGTTGTAGTTAGGATCTGAGGAGTTGCCATTGCCATTGCCACCATTAGCTTCATGTTCGCCCACCTGACGCTTCAGCTCGCTATTCTGTGTGAGTAGTTGCGTCTTTTGATTCTCCAATTCGACAATGTATTGAAATGTCTGTTGCAAGATGGCAGCCTGAAATGAAAAATCAAATTTAAATAAAGTTAACACAGTTGCAAACAGTTGGAAGACATCTAAAATAGATAAAGTTTTGGAAAGAGACTCAAAAGTAAGCTTAGGACACCCAGAATAACCGATTCCCCTAGGTTTAGGCACTAGTATATATTAAGAAAGACGTCAAAAACAGAAAAAGTTCCAAGCTAGAGAAAGTTGACAAAATGATTCCAGGTTAGGATAACAACCTTGGCAGACTTAGATCTTTCATCTGACTATCCTAACTTTATGTGGACTAAAAATTAAGCCACTAAAGTTCACAAGAATTGCTCTTGTACTTTCCTTTATAAAACTGAATAATTGGATTCATCTTTGCATCAATGATTCATTCCAAGTAAATATCTCAAAGAAGACCAAGCAAAAAACAATGGCAATCCATTCACAAGAAGACCAAGAGATGCACATCGTGTCCATCTCGTCCATAATACTATATGGACCATGGGTTTTTCCTCCCTCCCCTGCCAGCCAATCATTTCATTCTCCACTTCTCTCCTCTTGCCGCCTCCTTTCAGACTGTCTTGCAGAAGCATAATTACACTAGCCAAGCATAAGACGAGACGACTTTGCCCTTATGTTTGCTTTGAATTTCTGCATTCGATGTTGTTGTCATTGTTGCTGTTGCTGTTGTTGTTGTTGTTGTTGTTGTTGTTGTTGTTGTTGCTGCTGCTGTTGTGTATAGTAAATAGTGTAGTAGTAAAAAGGTGAAGGAACTTGTGTCCTTCAAAATGCGCGCGCGCTGCTGTGTCGAGTGGAATCTTAGTGAATTTGCTTGCTTTTGCTGCTTTTGAATACATACACATACTCAAACACACACACACACATGAAACGAAACTAACGTGTGGGTGGTCGTCGCTTAATAACGGTGAAAGGTGAAGTGGCAAAAGGAATGTTGTTCTTGTTGTTGTTGTTGTTTGTGATTATGGCTAAAATACATAAATTCTTTAATGCCTTTGATTATTAAAAAACAATAAATTATATTTCTGCAGTCATAAAACTTGTTTGTTGTCTCCATCTCTTTCACACTTTTGTTGTCGGAGGTCACTACGACTACGTCGTCGTCATCGTCGTCAGACGCCGGCAAAAAGCACAGCTGCTGCTAGCTAGCTCTCTCTTTCTCTCTCTTGCGCTCTCAATGGACACAGCTGTCTGGGGGCTGCTTCTCTTGTTGTTTTTTTTTTTTGTTTTTGGGGCGGTGGGTTTGTTTGGGGGTAACTAAATCGGTTTGTGTACAGTTTTCTCAGGTTTTTACTTCTAATGATAAAAATCAAAGACAAAGAGACATTAACCATAACAATTTATAGTGTTTTTATTAGTATAGCATTTGCATTTAATAGAATAAATAAAGTGTTTTGTTTTTCTTTGTTGCTGCTGCATTTATGAAAGGTCGTTCATTGACTTTTAGTTGTTCTATAGTTCTGGGGCGGTGTCTTGTCGTCATTGGAAATTAGTGTGTGTGTGTGTGTGTGAGTGAGTGTATGGGAAAACGTTTTATAGAAGGTGTGGCCCGCCCAAGAATCACAAAATTGTATATCAATTTATTATTAATTCAATTGTTGCAATCGATTATTGTGTATAAATGTTGAAATAAAAAACTCCAAGTGAAGTATAAAATAGACTTAAAACATTGTTCCAACGAAAATCATATGGAATTCTAAATATAGAGTGTTCCAGCACCTCTAATCATATGCTACCCACCCCCCACCATCAATAATCATCTAACCGGCAAATAAGTAAAGCTGGAGGGGGAGTTTATCTAATAAGAAAATGTCGACTGTCTGACGACGAAGCGAGCAGAGCACAAGTTGAGGGAAAAATGCCGGCAAACACAGGGCCATCAGACCAAATAAGAAGAAAAAAACAAAATGGAATGTCGCATTGGTGTGAGCATAAACAAAGGCAAAATCAAAAGCATAAACAAGAAAACGTAAGAAAAATAAAAGGCAATCAAACGAAGCACACACGTTTTGCTTCGTCTTTCCAACAAGAAACCAATTCCGAAACCCACCACAAAAACACACACACACATGCACATGCACAGGCAAAAGCAAAAGCAAAGCAAAAGGCAAAGGCAAGCGGCAGGCAGCAGCAGCAACTGCCCCGCGCCTTGTCGTTTTGTGGTGACTGTACTTTTTTCCAACACCACCGCTGCTGCCTGCTGCTGCTGAAAACACCACCAAAACCAACAAAAACAAGCAGAGACCGACCTCAGAGCCAGCAACAGTTCCAATACGAAAAGTTTTTCAATATTTGCCGGCGAGACTCAGCCGCAGCAGCGGCAGCGGCAGCGTCACAAATGTTGCTAGAGAGTACGACAGCGGCAACGCAGCGACAACGGCTCTCTCTTCCACTCACACATACAAGTTTTCAGTTTGTTTCGTTTCTTCTCAGTTCATTCCGTTGCGCCTCGTTGTGATACGAAACGGAACGGAAACGACAGCCAGTAGCGGGCGAAAAACATGTGGGCAAGCAAGCAAGCTTTTGCCTCAGCTTTTTCTCTCTCACTCTGGCCAACATGTGTTCGCTTAAGCTTTCCAGTTAAAATTTTGCTTTCTCTCTTCCGCTCGCAGCTGACTTCTATAAATTGCGCGTCAGACGTAAAGCCTCCTTCATCATCAAACACCTACACACCTCTCTCTAACTAAACTAAAACGTTTTTCTTGCTTTTCTTCCATCATTTTTTGTTGTTGTTTTTTTTCCGTTTTTCTTCGTTTGATTGAATAAAAATGCATAAAAATAGCAATACTATGTAGCAATGAGAGCAAAGGGGCGGACGGCCGCTATACACTGGCAGATTCGTCATCAGCTGAGCTGGCAGGCAGCTCTTGGTCGTTCTGGGGGAGGGAGGGGGTGTCGGTTTCTGTCTAAACATAAGTGGGTGCGTCGTCTACGTTGGGGCCTGGGCTGTGAGGGTCGTTAGGTATGGGCCACCCAAAATTACACAAAACAACAACAACAGCAGCAGCAACCACCAAAAGATGCATAAAACTGACTGCCGCTACCCCCTGCCACTGTAATATAGGGGGGTCTACGTGCGTGCACGCATGTCTCTCTGTCTGTCTGTATGCGTAGTAGTAAAAATGAAAACGAAAAAAAAAATCAATTTATTTTTACAACTTTGTTGTTTTCAGTTATTACAACATTGAGGGGGAAGAAGACGATGACGACGACGTGAAACTTCCTTCCGTTTTGAATCTATTTTGAGCGATTCTCTCTTCAATAATACTTGATTAAACTCTCTCTCTCTCTCTCTGGCCTAATTAAATGAAAAAAAAACCTTGGATGATAGTAGGGTGGGGAAGCCCCCCCCCCCCTAATGTTGATATATTCGGTGTAAAAATGTAAGAATTGTTCAATAAGTCAAATACTTAATAGTGAATGTTGCAAAATGTTCATTAACCTTTAATGGGTTCCCTTTTTTGTTACGTTTTTATTGCGTCGCATATTCTCTTTTTGTTTCTGGACTGTCGGCAAACAACTGAGGCAAGTTTGTTGCTTATCTCTATTCAGACAGTTAGATGAAGCAAACAACAACAACAACAACAGCAACAATGACGACAGGTGGGGGAAGTTTGCTCTTCTTGAGAAACTGAAGATAGCAAAGCAAAATAAAGAAACCGAAAACGGAGCTGACATTAATTTTTAACGCCAAGTTACTCATTAGCAATTCTCAATAAAGGCGCCGGCACGAGGCACATTTAAAATTAGCTAAAAAAAAGTAAAGGAAAACAGAACTCGCAGCTTGCTCTCATAGCGGAATTTGAGAAGCAAAAATTATTGCAGCAGCAGCCGCATCAAAGTAGAAGTAGCAGGGGGAACAACACAGAGAGAGAGAGAGAAAAAAAAACAGCTGCCGGCATTGGCTCACCCACACCCACATTCCACATGCCAATATCTTGCGCGCTCTCTCTCTCTCTCTGCCCACCTCTCGTTCCCTTTTTCTCTTATCTCTGACATACGTAATGTGTGTGTGTGTGTATGTTTAGTTTGTTCGAACTCGCTCTTTCGCACTCAGCTGGCTTCTGCGGGCGCCAAACATGTGTTTTCCCCCACAACAACAACACACACACACATGTACATAAGTATGTACATAGAGAAAAAGAGAGTTCGCCTGGGTAAAGAAGAACTCATAGATAATCTCGCTCTATCTTACTCTCTCTCCCTCCCAGCCACGACCTGGGTGACAACATCCATATAGCGTGTATTTCTCAAACTACATTTATATATTTAGCAAATCTAATGCACTAGAATAAAATTCACACACTCACACACGAAATACAGTTTATTTGCTATTTTTAAACATTGTAAAAAAAAAATGCCGTCATCATGCCATGAGGAGAAAAAACAGCTGTAAATTTTTTGCTTCATACTATAGAAACATTTGTGTGTAGATACAACTGACATTTTTGCGTATAAAGCCTAACCCAATTAGGTTCGACACATGTTCGCCTTTTTAGACGAATTTGATTAAAACTAACAACTAAATAATAGAGGGTGGAGGGAAATGCTTTGCACAGCACTTGCATTTTCATTTAACAAAACAAAAAAAACCAAAAACCACCGTGTAAAAGGTCAATAAAACCGCGTTTTTTCTGTTTTTTTTCGAATGGCCCAAAGTCATGCCATATGCCGGCTGGCTACATAGGGAAAGAAAGCAAAAAACGAAGAGAAACAAAATCAAGCTTCATGGTCAATGAAAGCATTTAATTAACATACATACAAAGGAGAAGTCTTTTCGTCAGCTGCACCGCACGCAAAGACCCTATTTGAATTTAAATAGAAGCTGACCCTCAATGCGAACACATACAACTACAACAACAACAACAACAACAACAATAACAGAGATAGGCGAAGAGAGTAGTGTAGGTGAACGAGACAGCGCTAGACCTCAGTCAACACACACATGTGAGGCGCGGAGAGATCAGCTGATCGAATTTCAGCAGTCTATAAAAATAAACGAGGCAAACGCAAGGCAAAACGCAAAACGACGCAACGGTATCGTATTTATTTTTATACTACATATCAATTTGTCTCGAGTAAACAACACATACAGCTGTTTTAATTAACCCAGATGGCAACAGCAACAGCAACAGCCGCCGAAGCAGCGTCAAGAGCAATTTACACACACCGTTTTGTTTTAGTAGTCACAATGACTGTCAAACTTTAAGCTTAGCTTACAACAACGCAATTGCAATGAAAGCTTTTCTGTGCCGGGTTTAACCTTGTTTTCGATTTGACCGACCAGCTGAGCGCGTGAGTACCAGAATCTCTGTGAATTGCGCAGCAGCCATCCAATATCTTTTTTGTACTTTTTGAGTCCTAGAAACAGACTTTCAGATACTCTAACAAGAATGCATTACTGGTCATCAAGTGTTTCCAACACATGTGAGCAATATTATGTTTTTTTTTTTCGTACTATTGGAGACTATTCGATCTATCAACTCGGTAAAATAACATTTATAGAGAATTGAAATAGACAATGTCTCAATACGAACATCTTCTTCAAAGATGACAAAGTATTTATCCGTACTTTTTTTTGTGTTTTTTCCTTCTCTTTTTTGCATGATTTATGGTCTTGAAACGGAACTAACACACACCAAGGCAACAACAAGTTAGTTTTCTTGTCATAGATCGTGTTTGTTACTAGTTACTTTGCTTCTCTTTTTGTTCACCGTTACAATGCAACACACACACACACAAAACAACAGAGAGTCATTAAATCCGGCGAGACGGCATTCCATGTAATCAACAAGCTGGGCTTGAGACTTGAAGCTCTGTGCGCCGCCGCCACCGCCGCCATGCCGCCAGACAGTGCCAACGACCGACCGACATTTTTGCAAATAGAGGCGGGCGGAGAGAGAGTGAGAGAGAAAGAAGGAAAAAGTAAGCCATCTCTGTCTAATTGATCCATTGCACTTATGTATGCTTTGGCTGGCTGCGTCGTCGTCGTCGTTGCCGATGGTTGTCGTCTGGCCTTGCAAATTTCGCTTGACTTTGGCTTTCTCTTTAGGCACACACAGTCGCTGCCACATTCTTGTTTTGCAACATAATCCATGATCAATTTAACAGGAAAACTATTTAAAAATATCGATTGACTATCGCAAAGTTACACAATTTGACATGGTTTCTAATAGTAAGTTATCTGTGTATCTACTTCTTATTGATTTCAATGAAGTTTTTATGAAATTTGGTAGATGGTTAGATTATAGTAAAAAACGTTAGTGCTCCTAATTGGATTGCCTGAATTCAAATATTACAGGAGAAAATCAAAGAATCTAACATTTTGGTGGATCTAGGTCTTATAGCATTTGAGATTTACCTGTTTACGGACATAACAGGTATCCGGTTCTTCTTATACCAATCACCTGAATGTTGAAAAGTCATGTTCTTGATCAGCATCAAGAGTTATGTCCGTAAACAGGTAAATCTCAAATGCTATAAGACCTAGATCCACCAAAATGTTAGATTCTTTGATTTTCTCCTGTAATATTTGAATTCAGGCAATCCAATTAGGAGCACTAACGTTTTTTACTATAATCTATCGATCTACCAAATTTCATAAAAACTTCACTAAATTTAGTTGTTTTCAGCCACAATGTTATTTCTTGGCTCTTAAATGCTTGTAGGAGTAAGCGAGATGGCCTTTGGTTGCTATTTGGCATTGTTGAACAAATTCAATGTCATAAATCTGAAATAGTTATCTCAATTAATGCTTGGTATACGGCGATAACGGCGCCAGGACTTTTTTAATTAACTTCTTAGCGCAAGTGCAATTGAAAGTACAGTCTCCTCGATGTCCTATGTCATCCTCCTGTGTTATATAATCTCTATATACATACTTTCCCCGAAACTTGGGTGTTGGCAGCACCGCACACAACATCTGCATCCCGGACCAGCTGCTCTACACTCTCCCTATATACATATATATACATACATATACGGGGCTGCAGTTCCGTAGTACGTACCGTATTGTCGTTCAAATGCCAATGGCCTAGTGCACTGACACGGCCCCCGCGTGCCACGCCCCATCTACATTGCGCGTAATCGAGCTAAAAAAGAAATACATTTCTGAATTTCGCCGGGCTAACACTTTTGTGTTCGATGTCGTCGGTCCTTTGCCCCAATGCGCAGCTGCCAAGCTGCATGCCCAATTTTCTTGAGTTTGAGTTTTTTGTGGGGAGGTCGGTTCGGTCGATGGTCGTCGTCTCGTTTCCAACAGTGAAACAGCTGCGCCTACTACTACCAGGCGCCAGACAGACGCCCAAGCTCACTACAAAATGGCAATGAAACACACACACACATATATGTACATACATACGAGCGAAACCCACTCCAAAAACACAGCTGTGCCAAAGGAGCGAGAGAGTGAGTGGGTGGGTGGGTGGCTTGGTTGGTGGTCGGGTGTTTTGGTTTGGCGCCATTCTTGATTGTTGTCCTTCTCTTCCTTTCTTTACGCGTCCTGGCAGCCCGTACTACTATCTCTCTTTTGGCGCGCTGGAAGTCGACCGTTAGCTGCTGCTGCTGCTGCTGATGGTCGGTCTGCTACATCCTCCCCAATCGATATTATTTGTGTATAGAAATTTTTCCAGTTTCCATTCCATTCCAAACACACACACACATACACATCATTCCCATTTTCTCTTTTTCTTGCCTTGGCTTTCTTTCCTCGTCAGTGCTATACTTTAATGTAGGTTAGTTCAAATGACGACGACGACAAAAGGCGCGCCCGCTGCCGCTGTTACCGCCTAAAAAACAACTGTCCAACTGTACACAAATTGCACATTTTTTTGCAGCGCACTTTAGCGCCATCTAGCGCAAGTTCAATGACCCCTGCGCACTGCCTCAATGACGACTAAATCACAACACAGTACAGCACAACGTGTCATGCAGGAGGAGAATGATGGGGGGGGGAGCAGGGGGTTCTGAGTAGGGAGACTAGGCGTGGGCGTTAGCATGCAACGGTTATGTGTGCGTAACTGTGAATGGCGTGGCTGGTACGTTGCATAGAGAAACGTATGATGTACATACATATACGAATGGACGAATATTTTGTAGGTGCTGAGCGTCGACCTGATTTCATACACTAACACTCTGTCTCTCTCTCCCTCTCTCTTTTTTTTGTCGCTTCTTACTACAATGTTTACTATATGTATGGGGGGAGGCGGGTGTGTTGTGGCAGGCGACAGTAGGCAACGCTTTTTAGAACGTAAAAAAAATCCATAAACTATCCCTCAACACAGACACACACCCACGCATAGACACATACACGCCCATTATGTCATTCATCAGATGATGACGTTTTTCTCGGTCTTGTCATAACGTTTTAGGAGGTGCCTTTAGCTTCCATTTTGAACAGTGTTGCAAAGTTATTTACAAATTATGATTCCTAAGCCCCAAGAGCAGACACATAAATCAGTAGAGAGCACAATGAATATTCAGTTAATATGACATTTCGTTGATTTACATCGTCTGGGTGGGTCTTCCTCTCATCACCACCTACCGCAACCAAGCAACTTTCGACCAGACACCTTTTTAACAAGGACAGCGTCGACGTCGTCACAACAAATCGATGCTGTTGTCTCAAGGTGGAAAAAATCATAAATATGTTTACATGTTCTCATGTGAATATTTCATACCTTTGTGCACAAAAGGCCTTTAACAAATACATATGTAATAACACAGTAAAGACCTTAGGCTCAGTTTGTTGTTGCCATTTAAAACATGACGCAAATCAATTGCAACTAAGGTATCATGGATTTACATAAAAGTCGTACAGGCTTTTTTCTCTAGAGAATATATAATTTCCTAAAAATCTTGAGGAATCTTTAAGAGTTTTATGAAGTCAATTAAAATTAGTCGAACTCCGGAAACGAATTTATCGATTGTTGCTTTAGTTTAAAGATTCCTTGTTAAGATCATTTCAAGTCAAGTCAACTGCACGTTAGATTAAGATTTTGCACATTCTTCTCAAGGATAACTTACCTTGCTCAATTTTTCACCTTCGTGACGGGGCAGAAGGGAACGTAAACTTTGGAAACCAGCATTAATGCTCTGCATGCGGCGTCTTTCATTGCTGTTGGCTATCTCACGTCGCATACGTTTCTCGCTGTCGGCCATGGGTTTGCCATCACCGTCACTGACTGCACCACTGCCGCTGCCACCGCCGCCGCCGCCTCCGCCGCCAGCTCCTCCGCCTTTAGTGGTATTTGATGTACCACCGCCACTCATATTCGATTGTCGACGCTGTGAATTGGTTGTAACCTGATGATGATGCGCCGGATCGGTGGTATACTCAATATGATACGTATTTTCGCCTCCTGAATCTTCTAATTGTAATCTGCAATACAAAATGAGTAAGTCTGTGTGAGTAAATGAATAATTTGTAGTTTTTAGTTGAAGACTAGTGTGAGTCATGTATTGAATATTTATTGCGGCCGCCCCCATACATAAAACCAATTAACTTTTACATTTATACAACTCGCTTCTACACACACACACACAAACTTACGGATGGAGGAGAGCCGCTGAAAAATTCATTCATTCATAAATTTACAATTCCATTCAATTCAATTTTTAGTTTAGCCGCCGCCACACAACAATAAGCCAAATACACACACACACACGCACACACATAGACTCATACACCAATACAAATACTTGCACAAGACACGAAGAGTTGTCGTCGTCGTCGTTGATGGTGTTGCTTTTGTTGTAGTTGTTGCTGTTGGCTTTGCAGTCAACTGCGCTGCCCACTGGCCCCCCAAAACAACATGCCAGCATCAATGAAGAGAATTTCGCTACTAAATGTATGCGACATTTGTGATACCCTACTCTTTGCAGAAAACTATAACGATCCTATTCTTTCTGAAGCTTAAACGTTTCTATCTACATATCTTTTTACTCAATTATGCGTCTCTATCACAAAAAAAACTGAAGAATTATTATTTTTCCGTTCCACTTTATTATGTAATCTATTTTTTGCCTAGTTTTTCTGTAACTAACTTGTGTTATACAATTGTTTAAGCAGGAGACTAAATCTATTTGATTTCGGCGATAGTAGAGTTGTCAAGTGTCCGAATAGTGTTGAGAATAACTCTGGCGTATGCCACTAACAGCTGATCTAGCGCCGCGGAGTTTTTGCTATATTTTTAAATATTTTTATAACTTTAATTTTTCTTATAGATAAAGTTCTACGACAACAAAAATTTTAGTGCATTTGTTAAACATTGAATATTATGCAAAAAATGTCCTAGAATTATGTCACCCATTCGAATATTTGCCACCTGTTTATCCCAGAGCTAAGTTCATTTCTGAATTTATAAAAGAAAATATTCGGGAGGAATAAAACTTGGTCTTAGCAGGAATCCCCCGTCTGTTCTTCATTTGTTCTCTCCATGGCTAACAAATCATAATTATTTCAACTTTTATTTCCAGTTCCATAACAATTGGAAATAAAGAAAATCTTAACCAACACTGAACTTTAATGTTGCAGTTTTTCGGGCCGCTATGCGTTTTCAGCCCTGAATCTTTCTCTTTTTTAAACCTTTAATAAAAGTTCTTTAAAAGAATTAGCAAATTTCTAAAATATATTTAAAAGTTTTCTTTTAAACTCTTAATACAGTAGAATCCGGTCATTACGACGCTTAAGGGACCGATGATTTTCGTCGTTATATCCGGAAGACGTACTAACCGGAGGCCCTTTCATATAAGTTTCTATCGGGACCAAATAATCACTCATTGAACTTTATTCGCTATTATCGGACGGAGGTTATAAGCGGAGTTGTTATAACCGGATTCTACTGTATATAGATTATATAGTTTCCTATCGGATTCATAAAGCCCAGAGCGGACTCTTTGGTGTGTCTGTCTCGAATATTAGCAACAAAATAAATCCCACTTGTCAGCAATTCTATCAGGCCCTCAATCTTCGGTGCAGGGTATTAAAAACTATTTACAACAATGCTGCAGCAACATGTCAGCAGCAATAAGATAGACAGAGAGAGAGAGAGGCGTAGTGAGAGATAATGTGAGGGGAAAAAGACAGAAAGAGAGAGCCCACAGCACAGCTGTCAATTTGTTTTTGTTATGCTGAGATTATTTTTGTTGTTGTTGTTGTTACTGGTCTTTGTCGTCGTCGTCGTCGTCGGGAAGTCTATTTTATGTTGCCCATAAGCAACAGCAGCATAGTTGGCCCGGCTTTAAGCGAAGCACACACTGAGGAGAGCGTCTTAAGAATTTCAAACCGGTTTAGAAACACGTTTTTTCTTTTTCATTTTTCAAAAACACAAAAAGATAAAATGGTTTTTCAGGGGTTTTTCACAAAGTTATGTGAGAGAGTGCGATGAAGGAGCTAGAGCTCTCTAAAAAGTTGCAACACGGCATTCCAGGCCAACAGCAACAGCAGCAGCAACAACAAAGAACATTTTCAAGACGTTGCTAGAAAATATTAGACCGATAACTCCAACTCCGACTGGCCGGCTGGCAGGCAGGCAAAGTTGGGAGTTATTTTTAGCTGGCGCAACATATTCCAAAGGTCGTTTCACTTCTTTGGCAACATTTTTGCTGCGGCTGCCGCTGCTGCTGCATGTCGGGATTTTGGCCATTGTTGGAGGCGGATATGGCTAGGAATGTGCTGCTACTGTTGGCCTCTTGACTCTTCCATCTCTAGTTTCTCATACCCCCGTTCTAGTAGCATTTTTATTTATTTTTAAACTTGAAAACTATTCGCGGAATGTGAAGCAGTTAAAAAGGAAGTTTCCTTCCATCCTTCCACCACTTTTTTCAACTAAACTAAGTTAATTCTTGCCTCTCCCTTAGCTGCTTATTAACTATTCTTGGGATATCATTCATAAAATGATCTAATTGAAGGCATTTAACCATGTTTTTGATTGATTTCGAATCGATTGAAAACGCATGAATGAATGAATATGCTGACCAAACTGAACCACAGAGTTTTCGAATGAATAAATCAATCATTCATCCGTTTTTGATTGCTTTCGAATCGATTGAAAAAGCATGAATGAATGAATATGCTGACCAAACTGAACCACAGAGTTTTCGAATGAATAAATCAATCATTCATCCGTTAAAGTACTTAAGACTTGAGAATTTTCAAAGTACTAAAAGTATTCGCAAATGCGATCATTCGTTTAACAGATTCACTTGTTTGTTTGAATTGAAATGAGTACTCATTTAAAAAGTAGTCATTAGAGGAGGAGAGAAGAGTCGAGTTTCTCTAGCTCTCTCAAAATTGCAATAACACATGGAAAAACTTTGAAATGCTTTGTTTAAAATGTTTTGTTTTTACTCTATTTACGACTACTTCAATGAAAATATTTCTAGAAGCTGCCAGTTCTTCGAATTTTTGGACCTTTCCCTACAAATTATGAAAATCTGTTTGAATTATTTGTAATTCGAGTCGTAAATGGTTTATAGTTTGTTTAGTATCCTTGAATAATACTGATAAATGGCCAAGTTTCTCTCTCTCTCTCTCGTCGAAAGAAGGAAAAGGATCAGTGTTTATTTCCCCCTAAGACTTTTCCAACTGCATTTTGGGCTGCTGCACCTGTTAAAATGAATTTTTCCAATTTCCCTCTTGGATTTCCTTTGTGGCACAACTGATAAGGGTGTAACATGAAGGAGGAGGAAAATGAGATTAGGCGGCTGGTGGCTTGGCCTGCTTGTCTTTCTCTCTCTCTCTCTCTATGTCTCTCTGGGCGTGTATTTACCTTTGTTAGTGTATTATATAATTTATGTTTATCTTTATGAATTGAGTATATAGTCGACCGAGCGACATGCTGTTTTCCCCACCTGCAACAACAACAACAACACGTAGTCGTATGGTTTCCAGTGAAAATGATGACGTAAGCAGTGACCCAATAAAACGTATGTACAACATTTTTGTATGTGCAGTGCAGCAGCAGCAAAGTGCAGCCAATGTGAGACAGACAGAGAGGGCAAGAGAGGTCGGTCTCGACATTTGCTCGTGACTTCGGTCTTTGTCTCTTTGCCGCCCGACCCCGTACCACCCACCTTACCATCACCTCTCTTTGCCATCCAACCCGATATGTCTGTATATTTGCGTATATATATATATATACATATATGTGTATGTGTGTGTGTGTATTGTTGGCAAAAAGTGGCCAATGAACTACATTGAACTCTGGGCAAAGCAGCAGCAGCCAAGCAGCTGTCACTGTCGTATGTCATATGTTGTTGTTGTTATTATTGTTATTGTAGCTTTTGTTGCTTTTGCTGCTAGTGAAAATGCAGAGAAAAATGCGTGGCGCATCTTAATTGCAATTGAGAAAATATGCAAAATAAAACCATATGGTTGGATGAGGAGGAGCAGGAGGAGAAGGTAGCAATCTTCACAAGAAAAAAGGTCTCACACACACACACACACACAGATACGACTTCAATCAAGAATGTTCCAGAAAATTTTCCACCCACAAGAATAGTAAAGGAAAAACTATTGCGACCTACTTTTTTTTTTTTTTGCATTGTATTCCCTTCCAGAAAGTCATACAGAATTTATCAAATGCTTTGTTACCAATAGAAGAATTTAATTGCCTTATGCGTCTTACATGAAATTGTCTAAATAGTCTTAAATTTTGGAGGATTTTCCAAGTATCTTAAGTTATGACTTTTCTTTCCTCGAAAACTTGCATTTTTCTAACTTGGAATGACTTTTACTTTAACGGTTCTTGGTAAAAAAACAATCTTCAATCAAGATTTGATAGTTTTTTCCATCAATATTTTGTAAAAATTTCAGCTGTAAAATGGTTTTGGAATTGAGAAGATCTTGAGAAATTGCACTCAATTTCTTTTCTTAAATCTGATACGGACGAATATTTATTTATAATTTTTGTTAAAAAATGTTCATAAATATATGGAAAATTGTTTACTCTTTCTAGATGTTTGTGTAAGGTTATTGAAAATACCAAATCTTGAATCTTCGATTGCTTAATATGCCAAATTAACTACAGTCGACTCTCGTTAATTCAAACCTGCGATAATTCGAACCTCTCTGTAATTCGAAGTTATCACGATTCCCCTTCAAAATCTCTTGATATTCGAACCATTTAATATTTCGAACTCTCGATAATTCGAAATATTTTAAAAGTCCCTTGAATTTCGAATTAACGAGAGTCGACTGTATATACATATACATATGTATATTTCCGAAACCTGGAAACTTCGAAGCACACAGCCTGTGTGGGCCGCCCGAAGTTGTTGAACGATCATGAGAATGCAGGAAAATCGTTCGAAAGATGAAAATATCATCAACACAGATTACAAATGATATGTATAGTTGATATACATAGGTTTGTTTAGGTGTGTGTATAATACCCTTCTTTATAAATGAATATAAGAGAAATTACAGAATTGTTTGTTAAAACTTTCTATTCGAAATAATTGTAATTTTCAAGCATAGAAAGATCATTAGAGCTTTAATACATATTTTAGAATATATATACAGTAGAATCCGGTTAAAACGACGCTCAAGGGGCCGACGATTTTCGTCGTTATATCGGGAAGACGTACTAACCGGAGGACTTTTTCGACAAATTGCTTCTTTTTAGGTCTTCCTTATTGCTCAGAGTTTTGTAAACAGGATCTAATCTAGGAAAAAATCGGGAAACTTAAAGTCCGTTTCAGAGTACCCTTACAAAAGTCCTTCCAAAAACAAAACTAGTTGGCAGAAAAGGACGAAATACATCGCAAAACGTCCCTTAAGGAATAGAGAACTAGGTTGCATTCCGAAAACACCCATCACATTACGTCAGAAGAACCAAATACTGTTGAAAAGTATTAAGTCTATATAACCCAAATTGTCTTGACTTTATGCAATTCTACTAAAGCCGCTCTAAAATTTGAATAATTTCTCCATATTTAACTAAGCCCGGCTTAATTCCCTTGTCTATGCGTTAATCTGTAATGCTCTTTAATTTGTTTTATTAAATAAATGCAGCAGAAACAAATATATTTAAGTATTATAATGCAAGAAGAGAATAAAGTGGTCTCTCTTAGTGCTCTCTCTCTCTCACTTTCGCATACATTCGCAGGTTGCCAATAAAATGCCGCACTAAATGAAATAGTCGAAAATGAAACGAAATGGAAACGAAACACGCGGCAGAGGCGAGCAAGCAGCAGCGCCAACCATCGCCCAAAAATTTTGCGCAGCAGCTTTTTATCTTTGCAAAAATGAATTGCGTTGTTGTTGTTGTTCTTGTTGTTTTTGTTGCTTTTCTTTCAATGAAACGTGTGTAGTAGTAGCGGCATCTGTACTTTTTTCCCTCTTTTATTTGTATTTTTTTTGCAAACCACACAAACACACACACACCTTCCCCTTAGCTATCTCTCATTCTCTCACACACACACAACACACCCACAGAGTAAGCGCAACAAGCTTTTGAGTGAAGTTTTGCTTCCAATGAGAGTCTTCTGTGTGTGAGTGTGTGTGTATGTGTAAGTGTGGTGGGGTAAAATCGGAAATGACGCCACATGGTCGAGATGTGTGTGGATGCAACAAAAACCAAACGTCATACAGTAGAATTAAAAATATTAGTCCCACCTCAGAGCGAAATGAAGTAAAAATGATATTCATTAATATTTAATCCTTTAAATTTGTATTTAATTAAGAAACTTTAAAAAATCCTCAAATGCTGAATAATTCGTACAATTTACTGTTGGCGATCACAGATCGATCATTCCAAATTCTATTTACTGCAAAGCTGTCAGCTGTTATATTTATTCACCGTAAATATGTTTGTATGTATATAACAGCGTGAAACATATGGCAAAAGCAATGACAAAAGTCAGCTGAGAGCACCACTTCATAGATAAGGAGCGGTAGCGGCGCCTATCACCATATGATGCTGATTAACCGGCAAAAAAAAAAAATTGAATAAATTGATGAAAATAGAAAAACAACAAAACTTTCGGTAAGAAATAAAAAAAACAACAACGAAAAAACGAATAAGAAAGAAATATAAATTTCAAACTGTACATTTTCATTTACAGCTGCTCGCGGGCATTTTACTTTTTTGCTCTTTCTCCCCCCGCGCTACCCCTCACTCAGACAATCTCTTGCACACTCACACTCATACACTCTCATTCACTCTACCGCTCTGAGAGTCTCGTCCGTCGTCTAGCTGCAAACCATATGATTAAAAATTATACCGGTACAGCTGATTTCATTTTGACTATTGATTAGATAAAAACGAAGAAGAATCATGATGAAAGAGAGTGCGAGGGGAAAACGAACGATCAGCATTTCGAATAGCGTAATTCAAATGAAATTCCTCTTGCGTTCACAATATTTTAGCCGGCAGTGTAGCGAGGCGAACAACAGCCGTTTTTACAATATGGACGACAGAAGAGAGGGAAAGGGAAAAAAGTAGCGTCACATTTTTATTCCAGGAGAGAGACAGAGATATATTGGAAAGTGTGCGTGCATATGTATGTGTGTGTGTGAGAAGAAGCAAAGAATGAGAGAGCTAAAGCGAGTAGTAGTAAAAAAAAAATCAATAATTTGCGTGATAAAAATGCAGTTGTTTGTTTTCATTGTATTTTTTCTTCAACTATTTTGTTTTTTCTTTTTCTTTTTTTTTATTATACTTTACTTACTGTAACTCTTCATCCAATTCCTCGGCGCTGTTGTATTCGGCATTTTCCAATATTACTTCCTCCGTTTTGATAGCCAACGGTACAGCCGACATTTTGTTTAATTTTGTATTTGTTTATGTTAAATTAGCGTGATAATATATATTGAAATATTGTGCAGTTTGCTGTCTGCCTGCTTATTGTTTCTTTTCCACTTGTTTTGCTTTGGCCTTTTGCTTGTCAGCTGGTTTCGTCTCTAGCGGCAAAAACACAAGCTGTCTCACTCCCACATTCACCCACAATACACACACACACGCACACACTATAATCAGCAGTAGCAAATCTCAGGTAGAAAAACTATTGCCCACCGTCTAAAATTTGTCGTTATTTTTCCGTTGCCAAATATCTCCCTTTAATATATGTATTCCGTTTCGATACTGTAACGATCTTGCAGCTGTTTAGCCTTATGCACTTTCACACACACTTACACTCACTCAAATCGCCTATATGTATATGCGCATATTATATACATATGTATATATCAACTGTACGTAGAGCAAAAAACCGCGTTTATCCGCACAGAAACAACACGTCCGCTCACGCCGCAAACAAAACAATAACAACAACAACTTGGGATCCAGCGTGACCGCGCCGGACCAAACGAGAAATACCAATTTGGTCTCAAAAATATACTATAAAATACTATTTCATATTTAACAAAATACCACCATAAATACGATAACAAATAAATCACCTGGAAATTCAAATTATAATATGTAATATGTAAAAATAATAATTGACTTATTATATATAGAAAAAATATGTTTTTTCCCATTGCAAAAAATGTTTGTTTTTTATTTCATTTTACAAAATTAATAATATTTTAGTCCAACATAAAACTAAAACAATATGCATTCGTATTCAATTCCATATTCCAATATAAATTTAAAGTCTTAAAATTGGTCCTTCATCACAGGTGCGAGTACAATGTATGTAAGCGAAGCTGTTTTGGTCCGTTTTCAGTAAAACCCTTGCGCAATGGCACTATCGGGAAACGCAGGCTTGATCACATCACTAATATGGTCCATTGCTCTCATTGATATGTTATGTTCAGCAATCGCTGCAGCGAACATAATTTCTGCCTTTTTGATAGAGGTAGCTAGAAAGTTGTCTGAATCTTTTAAAAACGATTGAATTCTGAAAAAAGAATAGTTATTATCATATAAAGAAACCACCTTTGATTTTTCACAGAAGTATTTCATATTATTATCACAAAATTAAGGCTTGATTCGATTTGTTGTGACCAAACCGAAAATACCATATAATGCCATAAAATCTATAAAAAATGCTACTAGATACCTATACTATTAAAATACTTTTGATATCAAAAAGTATTTAAAATACCATATTCGGCTGTTGGGATCCCTAAGTTTTTATAGGAAAGTGTGGCCGAATATCAGATACAAAATTTGGGCGGGTAATCAAAATGCGTTACTGATCAACAAAGTTTTTCAAAATGGATAAAAATTGTTTTGAAATGTAATAATAATTAAATTTAAATAATTTAAATAGAGAGCTGCATGAATTGCATGAATTCTAATTGAATTCAAATAATTGCAACGCATTTTTGCGAAATTACCAAAGAGAAATTTGTTTTTGAGAAATAAAAATTAAAAAGAAGGTAAGGTGTCGAAATGCTTTAAAAATTGAACCTCCTTCGAATACCCTTTCCAAACCACACCGAACTCCTTGAAACCACGTCGAACCCGCATTTAAGAGCAACAGCATGCAACAAAAGAGAGAACAATTAACGCCGTAAAAAAAAACAAGAAAAAATACTTCGCCCCGCTCTCTTCTTCTTCTCTCAAATGCAACAACAACCACAAGGCCCAATTCGCCCGAGCCGTTAAAAATTCAATATTCGCGTAAATTTTTGTGCATTTCGCCGTAAATTTTTGCCCTCTCTATATCGACTGTTTTCCGGAAACATTCGATACTTTTCTGGAACAATCGACTCGATCGGAAATAGTCGATATCAAATCGGAATGGATAAAAACATCGATTGCAAATTCATCAAACTTACCACCACTAGGAAGAGCAAAAATTAAACAAAAGGAATAAAGTAAAATAATTAAATAAATATTAACAGCATTTATAAATTTTGCATAAGCACTCAATTGCTCTCCCCATAGTTTAGATTGGACTTTAGTTTTCCAAATTTCCGCAAATCCTTCAAATGGTAAGTAAACAAATCAATGAGAATCCTAAAACATGACTAATACCGATGTTAGTAAGGCGGGGGGCGGGGAAGTACTGTTTTGCTTGCTGATTACTAATTAATTACATTTTACTATTGTTCTCACCTTTCAGGGCGATAACAGAATTTGCGATATTAGCAATGAGGTTTTGGAGGAACTGAAGAAATTTCGTTTCCGCAAGAGCGTAACAAATTCCGCCTTGATCTGTAAGAATACAAATCTATATATGTAATTGATGTTGCCATGGTTACTATATACAAATACACATTTCAATTCATAGTGAAAGTGGACCGGGAAAAGCAATGCGTTGTTCTCGATGAACTCATTGATGACATTTCCGTGGAGGAGCTGCAGGACACTCTGCCAGGACACCAGCCCAGATATGTAGTCTATACCTACAAAATGATCCATGACGATCAGAGAATATCATATCCCATGTGCTTTATATTCTACACCCCAAGGGATAGTCAGGTAAGGTTGAAACGAAATCGCCATAAAATAAGTTAATTTCGATTTACCATTCACCCAGATCGAACTCCAAATGATGTATGCCTGCACCAAGAGTGCTCTTCAGCGCGAGGTGGATCTCACTCGGGTCTACGAAATCCGTGAATTGGATGAACTGACCGAGGATTGGCTCCGATCTAAGCTTAAGTAAACGGGCCAAAAATCACAAGCAAATGAAATGACAATTTTTCAAAGCAATATATTTTAGAAACTAATATTATATTCCTGGATACCAACGATACATACCAATAGTATATACACACATACATATATATATAAATACCAAAATCATGACAAAATGCCGATTAACTGTATATATTTGTAAGCTCAATTCTTTACTTTTTTCCCACAACTCTTTTATTCTGTGTTGTTGTAAGTTTTTAGTTTTTGTTTTCCAAACTGTCTTGCATTTAAATAGTTGATAGCAAAAAAGCTGGACTTGCCAAATTATATAAAACAGAATATATATACATAGGTATACATACATACTATAGATCCGAGATGATAAATGAAACGAAAATGTATTTTAATTGTAAAGATTACATGACATAGACACAACTATTCCATTTGATACATGAAAATGTTAATGAAACAAAGTGTTCAATATTATCTACAAACAAATAAACATTTGTATATCGATTATACTTGAATTCACCAAACGAACACAAATTGGTTCCCAGCCAAATCGAATTGGGCTTAAATCTTTCATAAGATCAATGAATTTGATGGAGATAACGAAATATAAGCCTTTGGGTTAGCTTTAAGGTTGTTAAACATGATGAAAGGCGACTTCGAAGATATAGCAGTTGAGGTAATAAAGTCAAAAACTATAAAGTCCAACATGAAATAAAAATTGCAAGGCATTATTAGTTGGTGAAACACCCAACCCACCAGAAAGGTAAAACCGCTGACAAATTCACAACGGAGATTGATAACTTACGCAAACTTCTTGGAGCGGCGTATATCGATGAAGGTACGCCAGCGGAACTTGCTCATAAGAATACCACTGATGATGCTATAGAAGCAATGATTAAAAATTGTGAGCAAAGTAGACTTAAAGTAATCCTTGACACCGGCATGAAGCCACAGCAAAGTACTTACAAAAGAGTACTGAGATAACTGGAAAACCAAATACGGTTCTGTTTGTTCAAAGAAACCAAACAAATATATCTATCTGAGGGATCGAAAGTTTCCATCTTCAGATTTAAAACAATTTAATATGAATTCCTTCTGCGATTCCATCCCTCCCCCAGATGCTAAAGAAGCTAAGAATTGAAAAGCGAAATAATTTTAAATAGTATAAAGTTTAATAACAATTTCATCTTGGGGCACTAATAGTGCAATCTTTGAGCAGGTGTTGGATGATGGAGCATGGTGTATCTACCCTCGGTGGATGCAGGAGGCGGAGGTGGGGGTGGCAGCATGTGCATCATGCCCATTTGTGAGTAATGATGATGTGTCATGGGCGGCGCTGGTGGCGGTGCTGCATGCGGGTGCGGATGACCGAGTGGCAGGTTAAGTAGATTGTTGTTCATGGAATGCGAACGAAAATGCAAACTAAGACTATCAGCCGACACATAGGCCTTATCACAATCCGGACACTTGAAATGGGCAATTGTGGGTGGAACCTCAGCCGCCTCAACTTGATGATCTGTATGATCCAGACCCACTGGATCTGTATCAATGGCCTCGTCGTCGTCATCGTCGTCGTTGATTTGATGATTCGTAGATGATTCCAGCGGATGGAGCTTCAATTTGTGTGTTCGCATATCCCGTCGTCGACTGAACGCCTTGCCACAGACATCACAATGATGATTCTTTATGCCCGTATGGGTAATCATATGCTTGGACAGATCACCCGCCGTATAGAATGCCTTTTGACACAGCGAACAGATTTGATCTCGTACACCTAAATGGATTTTCTGATGTGCTTGGAAATTACCCAAAGCTGAGAATTGCTTCGAACAGATTTCGCATTGAAATGGCTTATCGCCCGTATGGACACGTTCGTGCACTTTGAGATTATAGCGCTGGGCAAATCTCTGTCTGCAATACTGACACTCAAAGGGCTTCTCCCCGGTATGGGTCCGTATGTGCTGGGTGAGCTGGGCCAGGCATTTGAAATGCTTATGGCATTCATAGCATGTATGGGGTAATTTTGGTACTGGCTTGGGTCCCCTTTTTTTGTGCTGATCCCGGGGTTTCCTCTGATACCGCGAACGTTTGCCGTGAGGCTTTGGATCTCTGCCCACTCCATCCTCATCATCGTCATCGTCATCGCTATTGAGCAGGGGTGGTAGAGATTTTTCTATAAATTCGGTATTGGTGGCTGCGTCTTGTCGCCAGCTCTCGTGTAGACCCAAGTATTGACGCAATCTTATATCATTGTTTTCGCATTCCTGCTTGAAGTGAAATGCTACGCCTAGGCGATAAATGCAATTGTTGCATATAACCGATGGTAAGCCATCCGTTTTGTATATCTGGGAAGTGAAAAAACCAATTGTTTTCAAGTTAATCCTCTACAGAAATTTCGAGCTGTCCTTACTCGAATCTTGGCACACTGCATCAGCATCACCGAGGGCATCATGGCGAAATCTGTGCTGTATATAGAGGTCAGGGGTCCTGGGGCAGCCTCTTCCAGGCAAACGCGACAAATTTTGTGTATGTTATAGTCCATTTTCAAAATTTCTTATGTTTTTATTTACTTTGCAGTTGCAGCCAGCTGTTTCTGATAATTATCCAACACTGGAGAATAGAAGTGTTGGTTAGTTTAATATTCCTAAAAACTAAAGAAAAATGGCTCGACAATTTTTCGTATTATCGTATTTTTTAAACATTTTGCATAAAATAGTTTCACAATTTCATATTTAGTTTGCCGATAGTTTCATTTTTGTTGATTACTTGGCTACCCCTAACAATTTGCAAGCTTCTGGCAACACTGGTGGGAAATTCAGTAGTGCCAGCACGAATATATCGAAGACGAAAGAGACACGAAACAAGTGAAATTTCAATCAATTTAAGGTTTAAGATGTCCAACTAGCAATCTTTAAGGATTATAGTTTATAAAATAATCTAGCTCAAACAGAGCTGGTCAAGGATTAAAGATATTGGTCTATCGAGGGAGAAAGTCTAAGAGAGAGAGAGAGATAGACCGAGTGAGAGTGAGAGCGGCAAGTAGGCGAGAAATTTTTTGGAGCCTTCTGCTGGGTGAAATTTTTGTATGTCGTCCACCCCTTTCCTCCCCCTGCTGCTGCCACCCGCACTCAAGATGCTGTATATTGGCAATTATTGAAGGCACACAACCGGCAAAAACGGCAAAATTTATGCTTTTGTAAACAAAAAAAAATATATATATAACAACAACAACAACAACAACAAAACGGTGGCAACTATTCACGCCGAAACAAGGTCAAATTTTTTATACATCGCAAAATTCTAAACAACAAATTTCATTTAATAAAACGTGCGGCCACAACTAGTTTCATTTGGTTGCTTGCAATGGAAACAAGTCAGTCCCCAGCGCGCGAGAATCCTCTCCAGCAGCAGCAGCAGCACTACCAGGAGGATGAGGATCACCTATTGAAGGCAAATGGCAAAGCCCAAACAAATGGCAAATCGGGAAAGGCAACGAGTACAGGATCTGGCACATCCCTGCCACCAGCGACGTTTATGAAACTAAAAACCTATTTACTCGCCCTAAGACCATGGTCATTATCGGCCAGCCTAGTGCCCACTTTGCTCGGCTCCGCCTTGGCCTATCGTTCGCAATGGTCAGCGGAATTCTCCCTAGTCACCTTCTTCCTCACCGCCTTCACTGTGGTCACCGTTCACTGCGCCGGTAATGTGGTCAATACGTATTTCGACTTCATCAAAGGCATTGATAAACAAAAGGCTGACGATCGCACACTCGTCGATCACATACTCACCAAGGATGAGGTAAGACCCAGAGCTAGTCAAAGATATTTGTTTAGTTAGCATGACTGTGCGGTTTCTTTTTCCACATCTTGAATGGGTTTAGCTATCAAAAATATCATTTTAGTTTCAGTTCATTGAGATAACCTTATCAATTCAAAAGATTTATTTGAATAATTTGTAATATTTCATAACATTTCAAGTCGAATAGTTTCCAAAGTTCAATATTTTGTTCTTAAAAGTTCAGAATGAACAGTTTTAATACAGTTTTAGAACAAATTTGTAGTGTTTCGACAATCGAACCGATTGAATTTCGAAATATATTTAAGACCTTTAAACAATTTCGAAATACAGTGTTGGAAGAAATAATAGAAACGGCAACCTTTTTTGATTTTGAAATCTCTTTTTTCAACTCTAGTTGTCCGATCCTGACAATTTTCATACTTTATCATCTCCGGGGTAAAAGTAGCTCAAATATGAAATTTCATTCCGATAGCTCTTAAGATGCCAGCGTGAAGTTGATTTGCACAGACGGACGGACGGACGGACAGACGGACATGGCTATATCAACTCAGCTTCTCATGCTGATCAAGAATATATATACCTTATGGGGTCGGAAACGTCTCCTTCTGTGCGTTACAAACATCTGACCAATTTTATAATACCCTCTGCAAGGGTATAATAAAAGATAGACCATATTTCCTAACCAACATGTGCTTCGGGCCTATTTGAAAAACGTGCTGTGGTCGGATGAAACAAATGTAAATTTATTTGGATCTGATGGCAGGGTGTTCGTAAGACGGCAAAAAAGTACAGCTTATGATCCAAAACACGCTTTAAAGACCATTGGGCACTAAGGGGAACAAATTATGCTTTAGGGCTGCTTTTCTTCTTCAAGTGTCGGTCCGTTAGTTTGGCTAAAAGGATAAAATGTTCGCCATCAACAAAGTAAATGTCCTTAACAATACCATGCTTCCTTATGCCGTGAAGAATTGCCTTTAAAGTGATAATATTAGCAGAAAAACGATCCTAAACCCTCGTCCCAGCTGTTTGCCAGCTCGTTCAAGGAAAATTAAGTTAATGTTTTAAAGCCATCGTCCCAGTCCCCGGACTTAAACTTAATAGAACACCTTTGGGGAATATTAAAGAATAGAGCTGCTGGATATAAACCAGAAAATAAGCAAGAATATAGGGAAAAGATCTAGGTTAAATGGTATTCTATAAAACCAGCTATTTGCGCCAAGTTATTTGATTCCGTGGAATGTCGTTACCGCGAAGTCTTGAGAAATAAGTTTGGAACGACTTCATATTCATTCAAATATTTGTTGAAACCAAAAATTGCTATGTTTCTTGAACAACAACTTCCTATTTTTATACCCTTGCAGAGGGTATTATAAAATTGGTCAGATGTTTGTAACGCACAGAAGGAGACGTTTCCGACCCCATAAAGTATATATATTCTTGATCAGCTTGAGAAGCTGAGTCGATATAGCCATGTCCGTCTGTCCGTCTGTCCGTCTGTCCGTCCGTCTGTGCGTATGCGTTTTACTCAGCCATCTTAAGAGATATCGGGTTGAAATTTTTTTTGGAGACTCTTTATTACCTGTGTGAGATAAAGTATGAAAATCATCGGGATCGGACTACTATATCATATATTGTTTAATAATCATTAAATGTGTTTTGAATTCAGTAGTTTGAAGTATGCGTTTTACTCAGCCATCTTAAGAGATATCGGGTTGACATTTTTTTTGGAGACTCTTTATTACCTGTGTGAGATAAAGTATGAAAATCATCGGGATCGGACTACTATATCATATATTGTTAAATAATCATTAAATGTGTTTTGAAAATGCGTTTTACTCAGCCATCTTAAGAGATATCGGGTTGAAATTTTTTTTGGAGACTCTTTATTACCTGTGTGAGATAAAGTATGAAAATCATCGGGATCGGACTACTATATCATATATTGTTAAATAATCATTAAATGTGTTTTGAATTCAGTAGTTTGAAAAATATTTGAGCATATTCATAATACGACAACTAATGCTGTTGATGTATGAAATTTCACTTTTCTTATCGAATTAAATATAATAAAGAACTGCAAGGGTATATAAACTTCGGCAAGGCCGAAGTTAACTTCCATAGCTCGTTTACTTTAAAGATTATCGTTTCTATTTTATCTTACAAGGGACTAATAATAAATGCCATCGTTTTTATATTGAATTTACTTTAGAATATAGAAAACATAATTTTTTTGATTGCTTGGTTTAGCGTTTTGACAATAATCCATTCAGTTTACAAAAAATTAGAGTTTTGCCAAAGACAGACACAAAAGTAAGTAAATTCTATGCCGTTTCTATTATTTCTTCCAACACTGTATGTCGAAATAAAATTTAGTTTTTTAACTATTGCAGTCGATTAAAAACTAGGCAGAATGATCAAAAGTAATTCTTAAAATCTCCAAACTTTTTCAATTTATAGAAAACTTTCATTTTCGAAGCACGATTTTCTTGTTTAAATCGTTTACAACTCAGTTTTAAACTAAAATGTTGTGGGAAACAGTAAAATACATTTTAATTACTTACTGAAAATTTAGATTATCTCTTTAATTCCAAAGAAAATCAAAGTATTAACAATAATTGTTTATTTCATGAAGTTTTAATTTCATTTTCTTGGAGTTTTCAAACCTTAAAACCATAAACCTATGAACATTTGTTCTTCTTTTCATTCAAATAGAATTAAATTGAAACATCTGACCAATTTTATAATACCCTCTGCAAGGGTATACAAATTGTGACGTGAAAATGAAAGATTTTTTTAGTGTCAAGCCTTTTGTATAAAAGTTTTCATTCGTTTTTGACATTCAGGAGATTATTTTCACCTCGAGCCGTAATAGAAAATGTTCTACATTTTTTTAAAAGGTTTTATATTGATAAAACCATAAAATAAAAATATTACAAATATTACTCGTTCATATTAAAGATAACCAAAATATTATTTATAACTCTTGAAAGGTTTCTTTCCATAACTTTTCGTTAGTCTGTAAAATGGACAAATGGAAAACTTACATCTGATTTTATTAGCGTCTGGTTAGATTACGACCGATTGGAAATTTAACCAGCTCGAGGTCAATCTTCCAAAAGAAGAATATTTCAAAGGCAACACAAAAAGTTGAGCAGGTTGTCTGTGTATAGCTATTTCAAGAACCTCCAAGTTCTATCATCAGCAGACTTTGCTAAAGAACTTCGGAATTGCAATAGCCATTCCATTTCTTCAACGCTAAAACTAGTTGGGAATTGCAGCAACTAAATGAAGCAAAAACCAGAGGGCCGGTTCTAACTTCGACCGCGCCGCAGTTTGTATACCCTTGAAACGTTTTTAGTAACTCTTTCCTTACCCATAGCCATCAAAGTGTAAAAACTTTTTATCCAAAAAGTGAAATGTCTGCGAAAGAACGGCCTACAATCTTAACACAGGAAAAACGAAGTTGTTGACAAAAGTCACTGTTATTGACCGATCGTTCCTATGGGAGCTATATGATATAGTCACCCGATCTTGATTAAATTTGGCACAGTGGTTTATAGGTGTAATAAACTGACCAATATTAAATTTCACGACAATAGCTGAGAAAATGACGAAGATATTCAGAAAAGTCACTGTTCGTGACTTTGACGTTTGTATGGGAGCTATATGATATATGATATAGTGGTCCGATCCGGCCGAGATATACAAACTGTGCAGTATATACAAGCCTACGTGGCTCTTACGGTGTAGGAGGTGTTTGCGTCGATCCAGACGGACGGACATGGCTATTTGAACTCGAGTTGTCGTGCTGATCAGGAATATATATACTTTATATGGTCGGAGATGCTTCCTTCTATGCGTTGCACACTTCTGACCAAAATGAATATACCCATTTTGCAAGGGTATACAAAGTTTGTAAAGCCTACAACACCGAAGACCATTTTGGAAAAGTTTTATTCCTTTAATGTTAATATAAAATCAACAAAATTGTTTCGGCTCTATTCTTATTCTTGTTTGAGGGTCTTTAAAACTTTTAGAGTTTAAATTGGAGAGTTATGTTTGGATACTTTTTGACATTCTGTATGACTTTTTATATATATTTATTATATACTTTGTATAATTTTACAGGTGGTTTCCTTGGGCGCCATCCTATACTTGGCTGGTTGTGGAGGATTCGTATTCCTGGCTGTGCTTAGTCCAGCTAAAATGGAACATTTGGCTTTAATTTACTTTGGTGGACTGTCATCGAGTTTTTTGTATACGGGTGGAATTGGTTTCAAATACATAGCCCTGGGCGATTTGGTGATCTTGGTACTTTTCGGACCCATTTCGGTGCTGTTTGCGTTTATGTCACAAACCGGACATGTGGACTGGACAACGATGGGCTATGCCATTCCATTGGCCCTCAATACGGAGGCCATTCTGCATAGCAACAATACGAGGGATGCGGAAAATGATCAGAGAGCTGGCATTGTGACATTGGCCATACTGATCGGACGGACTGCCTCGCATGTGCTTTATGCTATGCTCCTCTTCACACCGTATTCAATATTCTTTATATTCGGTTTAAAGTATTCCATATGGTTCCTGTTGCCATTGATAACACTGCCGCAGGCATTTCAAATTGAGAAACGTTTTCGTAACGATTCTACGATGCATTTGGTGCCGCGTCAGACGGCCAAACTGAATTTCTTCTTTGGGATCCTCTATATTGTGGCCTGCTGCTGTGCCCAGCAGTTGCCCACATTTGTGTGGCGTAAGCATTAGGAAAATTGAATGAAATTGATGAGAAAACAAATCGATCCAATGTATGTATATGTAGAAAAGTTTGCAACATTTTTAGGGAATTTCATATACATATATATGTATGTATATGCATATCGATGTATACATTTTGTATGTAAATTAGTTATTAGTCGGATAAATTGTGAGTGCGAAATGCTGTCTCTGTGTTTTGTGTGTGCGTTTGTTGTATGCTTTTCCTTCTCGCCTAGTCTCAAAATGAATAGAAAATCTGAACTGAACTGAATGATAAACATATCCTACTCAATTCTCAGTTTAACTTAATTCTACATACTACTCACATTATTTATTTCACCCCTAAACTATAATAATTATATGGAATTGAATTGTTGATGATGCCAATTGGAAATATTCTTGATGCTTGAGAATTCTCAAAGTTTTCAGTTCGATTTCAAATTCAAATTCTCATCACTTAAAGTTGTTGAGGATTATGTTAATTAATTAATTAATTTATATGTATTGTCAACAATTCAAATAATCTGCAAACTCTTCCTCTCGCGCTTTGGAATAATGGACCAAGATCGTGTGCAACAATAATAAAAAGCAAAATATTTATACATACCTACATAATAATTATATCATCTAAAGGCTTAGGTATACATACATATAACTCATACATATACACACATACAAATACATATATATATATATATATACATACATAGCTAAAGTTAATGTTATCTAAAGTTTAAACAAGTTACTTAAGTTTTGGTCAATCAAACAAAACAAAACAAAAAATTACTTTATAGAAATGCTTAAGATGCAAAAAAAGAAAATGGAAATGAAAACTGTGTGTCAAGAACTGGCTTTGCTTATTTGTTTAACAATTGTTAGTGTTTTTACATATTTACACACACACACACACATTATTCACACACATACATACAAATTTATACATATTTAGGGCTCAAGAGTGAGAATAACACATAAAACACAAATAAAGAGAAAAAAATTGCAAATTTTTTTAAAGAAACAAAATCAGATATACACTTATAGTATATATATATATATATATACTTATATCAATTGTTTTCCAAGACAACAAAAAAGGAATTACTTATGCATATAAACAGAATAGCTTTAAAAACAAAAATCATAAGCAAAAGAAAAAAATGAATATCAATGCGCGCATTCATTGAACAACAATTGTGTTAGCTCTTATTATTAATAATATTTGTTAAGCTTCATTTGTCATTGTAATTTTTTAGGTACAAAATGTGTGTATTTTATTGTGTAGAGAGCAGATAAAAAAAAATATATATATATGGAAATGCTTCTTGTTGTTTGCTGAACTGAATGGAAAGATAAAAATCATAAACTAAATAATGACAACTTTGTAGACTTACACAAACAAAAGGCAAATCAACCGACAACAACAAAACCAACCAACCAGAACAATAATAATTATAAATTAATATTAAACAAATCACTACCAACTAAATAATAATTGAATTATTTCATATAATAGATTGTGACAGAATGTGAAGCATTGTAATTGTAATCATTAACAAATTTGTGTAATATATTTTTAATTGAATCAAAACAAATGGAATGGCATTTTTATTAATTTCAAATTTTCTCAAATATTGTAGAAAATCCAATGGGTTGATGATTCTCAATTCATATTAAAGTTCAAATACTGTGAAGAAAAAGTGAAGTTGACTCTCTGCACTTGAGGCAAACGCTCAGGCAACGACGTGCGGAAATCATTTAGAACAGCCAAGAATTCTTTGCTTTCATCCACAAACTTCTGGGCTGCCATGGTAATGAAGCGTAGATCTGTCTGATGACCAATCACATCGCTGACAAATTCCCGAATGGAGTCCGCCTGCGATATCAGATCCGAAAATGAGCGCTCCTTATCCTCCAAGGTGCGGCGGGCCAATTGCAGCCAGTCGGAGAAGACATCCAATTCACTACGCAGTTTTGTTAGCTCATCTCGTCCAGCCTCCAGACGATGCAATAGACGCACTGTGCGATCATTCACACGATCCACACGGGAGCGCAGCTCCAGAGTTGTTACCTCGGGTGCCGACAAGACATCGCCTCCTGTAAGCACAATTTGACGACTTTGCTCAAGACAAGTGGCTACTGGACGTTGTTGGGATTCGATTTCATCCTTGATTTGCTGTAGATGAAACATAAATTAATAAAGAGAATTAAACACTCATTAAATGATAGACAAACCTTGAGAGCATTGTATTTCAGAAGCTAGGAAAGTAATTGAGACTGCCTACAGAATTTGTTTTCCCGTCAAGTCTCTTCAGATTTATATTTCAATTTAAATAATGCCAACTTGCTCTTGATGTGATTTGCTGACTTTATATAGATTTTCACTCAATTTTGAATTATGTCTATGACGACTACCTAATAGCAAGCTGCTTAAATGACAGCAAAAATGAAATTGGAGCTAACAAGGTTCGAATCGAACATTCAAGGAAAACCAAAATGGTTTAAATAGATCAAGTAGGTTATGGATTAACTTTTAAAAGTGATTCTCATACTTTCTTTTTCCTCTACATGGGAAAAATTACATCCAATATTAATCGTAAAGTAATATAAAGTTGGAAATCATTTCTAAAAGTTATTTTTCGTTATGACAATTGACTTTGCCACTATGAGATTTGACATACTAATTAATTCAAATCGAATTATTTCATTGGAATTTAATTTTTTTGAGATTTGTTCTGCCTTCCGCTTCCGAGCTACATTAATTGGTTTCAAAGCGTTTAATATAAAACTTTAAACAAATATTTTTCCATTATTCGTTAATACATTGGGAACAATATAACTTTTAAGCTTTCTCATTTGAAATCGTTCATCGTCCTGGTTCTCGGAACATTGTAGCGGACTCATTATGGCGACGGGATGAAGTTTCAGAACTCCTGAATAGATTTGTCGTCTAAATATTTTGAATCAGATGAATATCGTGAACGGGCAAAACGCATTACAGACAACCAATGCAGATTGCCTGATTTGCGTGTAGACAGCAAAAATGTTTATAAACGAACCGAACACGCAAGCGGAAATGAAGTGCAGGAAAATGATTCGAGAAAATTATGTATGTCATATAGTCTCACCGAAGATATAATAAAGACAGCACATAATCCACCAAACTCAGGACGTTGTGGCATTGGCAAAACTAGTGAAAAGATTAGGCGATACTTCTCTTGCCCCAACATGGCATCCCAAATTAAGAAATATATAGTTCTTCGACTTGTCGGTCCACAAAAAGCGCCAACAAGATTCTTCGACCTCCCAAGGGAAAGCCCATGACATCCGATAGACCGTTTCAAAAGCTCTACATGGACTTATTTGGTCCATATCCTAGATCAAAGCAAGGGCACATAGGAGTATGGAACATCGTCGATCACAGCACCAAATTTCATCCTTTATTAATTTGAAAGCCAATAGAAGATTGAGTCGGAAAACATGTTTGCGAAATGTTAATCGAAATGGTAGCCAAATAAATTCAATGTAAAATATATGCTGAAAATTTGGTTTCCAGGACTAGAATCAAACAAGTTTAAAAATCATTCACAAATAAACCCTCCAAGCTGATATAGTGGGTGAAACAAAAGTGTTTCAATCTTCAATTTCAGACTCTCGATTTAAGTTTGAGATCCAGTTGAAAACGAGAACAGGCCTGAAATATTTCTAATTTCTTTAATTTCAAGTTAGATAAATTTCCTAGATACTTAAATTTATATATTATGGTTTAATTTGGACCCTTTCTTTATTTTTTGTCCTTTTTTTCCGTTGTTAAACATTTTTTCTTTTACACTATTTTGTTTTCAAAAGTTTGTTAATTAAAATATCATTTATAGTCGATCCAAAGTTTATTATATAAGTTTGGAATATGTTTTGTTGGATAACAATTTCGGACTTAAAATTATAATTTTATACCAACCATAAATAAAAAGTGTTAAATACTGAAGGATTTCAGTTTCAAGGACTGGCAAAGAAGACTTTCCAAATGATTTTGAGTTTTTTCTTCCAACATTCACCGAATTTTGGAACATTTATTCTCATAAATTCTTAGATATTAATATTCGTTAAAAAAAAAATGTAATTCCCATCTTAAATTTTGATTCCTTCTCTGGGATAGAGCATGACATCGTATGGCTTCACTGCCGCAGTGGCCCCCTCCAATGGCACTTCTTCTGGCATCTGATCTGGCAGGGCGACCAGTTTAAAGTTTTGCAAAACTGTTGTGGTAAACATGAACAGATTCTGCCTGCCCAGAAGATCGCCCATGCAGCGATGTCGTCCGAAACCGAAAGGATTGAAAGCTTCTGGTAATTTTAATTGGCCATCGATTAAGTAGCGTGTGGGATCAAAGGTCAGAGGCTCGGGAAAATCGATCGGATTGATTAGCATGCCACGAAAACAGGCTATGACCATGGTGTCCTTTGGTATCTCATAGCCCGAGAGACGCGTGTGGCAGACAGCCCGATGGGGTATACCAAATGTGTGGAGCATAAAGAATCGCACGGCCTCCATGGTGATGGCCTCACAGTAGGGCAACTTTAGACGATCCGACCACTCGGGAATGCGATCCAGACCCACATGCTCTTTGATTTCCTCGAAAGCCTTTTCCTGGATCTCTGGTTGTCGCACCAAATGCATGAAACAGAATCCCAAACTTTTGTTTGTTGTCTCCGAGCCAGCTAAGAACATATCCAGACAAATGGCCAATAGACTCTCGTCGCTAAACATTCCCTTGGGATCGTTACCCTCATCCTGGGCCCTCAAATAGCTGTCCATCAGATCTCTGGGCTCATCGTAATTGCGGAAACTCTGACGATGCAATTCAATCTCCTTGGACATGAAATGATACAACGCCCGATGGCTGTCCACAAAACCAGTGTAACCGGAAAAATCAGGTGCAATGAAGCGTAGCAAGGGGAAATGACTGAAAAGTGCTCCAACCATATCAATATTTTTGAATAGCTCGAAAAACGTTTCCAGCAATTCGGTAATCTCTGGCGAGCCGGGCTCATAGCGGCGTCCACTGAGCATACACCAGAGGGTATTTAAGACATAGACACTGGTCAGATCGTGCATTTCCAGTTTGGCCTGTAGTCCGGCCCCCTCTACCCGCACTTTTCTCTTTAGATCCTCCAGCAGGCAGTTGGCCTCATTGTGAACAATGCCCATCATTCCACTGCGAGCGAAACCAAAATTCTTCAAATGCCTCAAAATGAATCTTCGCTGCTCGATCCACATGTCCCCATCGGTGAGAAGGACACCCAGGCGTGAATTGAATGTCCTTAGGCGATAGAATATGCCATCTGGTCGTCCATCGATATCTTCATTGGTCATCATTTCATTGATGGCATCGTTTGTATATGCTATAACCACCTTATCCTTGCCAATCTTGAGTCCATAAAACCCATAGGGATTCACATATTTCTTGGCCAACAGATCTATGACCTTACAAAACATGCCCAAACGTTGACGCCACAGCTGAATCTGGAGGGCACAACCCACAATGGGATACCAGTGAGGTCCTGGTGGAAATTTCGATGGCTTACGACCCCATCGACTGCTTACGAGGATGAAGATTAGCAACAATGTGCTGAAGAAGATCACCGCATAAAACATTTCCGGACTTTCACTTTGTTTCCCCTTTGACTTATGTAATCCTCCGAGCCACTACTATTCCACATTTACAACCAAACCAACAAGTGGTTAGGCCACTTGCGAAAATTCAATTGGCTTTTCTTTTTCCCCCCTTCTCTCGCTCTTTTTCTTTTCTTGTTGAAACTGAAAGTGAAAGACTTTTCACGTCTTTGGAGTTTATTGCAGACTGAAGTCTTGGCCTAAGTTGAAGCTGCTTTTATATAGACAATGCGTTGAAGTTGGCCAAAAAGCTTTTTCTCCCCAAATAAAAGTTTTCCTCTTGTGAAAATGACAAACAACAGATTAGATAACTCTAAATTGAGAGCAACTGAAAATCAATTTTCACTTGTAATTGATCTTGCCAAGTAAATTTTACAGGTGTTTTAAAAGTAATGTAATATTCAAGACATTATATCTAATCTTCGTTACTATATTATTGATAATTGAATTAAACTTTTGAAAGGAAAATTTCGCACTATGATCTAAATCAAATTTACGCCTAATGTCTATAAGAAAAACATCCTTGCTAAAAACGGAAGCCTACGATTGAATTACTTAATGAAAATATTCCCCAAGGACGAATCTAGGGGTATCCATTTAGCTCAGTCATTATCATTAGACGCTTAATTACCCGAACGATAATAACAGTAATGATAAATTAAGTCGTTAATATAAGTTATAGTTGTAAAATCGACACATTTTAAAGAAAATAGAGATATCATCGTTTTTTTGTTGTTTCAGTAGGTTTGGTTTTATAAGAATAGGCAATTTATGATTGATTGAAACAAATAAAAATCTACTTATTTACTTACTCCTCCTTATTCAAAAAGTTATCTAAATATCACGAACTAAAAAACTGAGTTCAGAGTCAAAATCAGCACACTCAAATTCAAGCAACCAAAGAAAAAATTTGATTATGTTTTTATACCCATACAGAGGGTATTATAAAATTGGTTGTAATTTTAGCTCCAATTATTTGCAGGTGAATGATTTTAAGCCAATATACATATGGAAATTCTTAAAAGAGCCTTACTAACTTAGAAATAAATCAAAGTCTTTATAAAGTTCCAAAATCGTTATCGGTTAATTTTAGTTAAAGCCCTGTTGCATTTGACGAAGATTAGGTAATTTTACATTAATTGTAAGAAAATTGGTGTGCAAGTGTATTAAAAATTTAAGTACCTAATGAATGGGTTACATTATATTGAGAAAATTTAATGGGATACATAAACCTTTTTGACGAAATTTAGTTTTTTGAGAGTTATACCAAGGAAAAGTGCTTAATACTATTTGTTCAAAAGATATATATGTATATATAGATACATATATGTTCAAACATGTTTAAGGGTGAATTTTGAAACAGAAATAATAGAAACAAGAAAAGTCTAAACTTTTGACATTATTTCGTTTGAAAAACTTACTAAACAACGAAAAAAAATCCTATGACAAGAAGTACATTATAAAGAATAATTTATATATATTATAATGAATACCGATTTGAAAATGAAGGTTTAAAAAGTTGCAAAAGTCACTTATCAAACTTTAAACTTGCCTTTATATACTTAAATATACATATACACATTCCAAAACGAATTAAAAGAAAAACAAAATTGACTCTCAAAAAGTTAGAGTTAACCGCCTCTATTATAATTTTAATAATAAGTATTTATACAGTTTATGTATATTCTAAAGTGTATGAACTAAGAATAGTTCAATATACATAACAGCTGAGTCACTTAACGTATAAGAAATATTTTTGGAAATTGGTTATCGCACTTTTAGAATATTTGATACTTTTATGAGATTTTTGAATTTTTGCATAAAGGAAAGCAAGAGAAAGGAATACCCATGTATTGGGGCTATTAGTTGGAATAATAAGAATTTTCCTACATGAAATTTTAGTAAAATATGTTGGCTTAGTTCAAGGATTTAGTTAGTTAGTTTTACCTTTAGATATTTGACACTAACTTTTAATAACATCTTATATAACATTGCCATTATGACTCAGTTGAATTTGAAAATTATTAAACATTTTGACTGTGCGTGTAAATCTCAATTGATTGATGAGATTGAATAGCTTCAATAATAATAAGAAAATGGTAAAAGTTTTTTTTTGAAAATTTGCTACAAATATTTTTATGAATTTTCCTGTTGAATGAAAACGGTTTGGACATTGCAGATATCCAAATTGTTTGTGTTTATCTTGAAACTTTTGAAAGGCTATCGAACTGGTATTTTGTTATTTTACCAAAAAAACCTGACCCACTGCCGCGTCCAAAGTTCAATTCGAATTGCATCATTTTCATTTTTTGGCCAAGCTAAGCGACCGCAACATTGGCCATCATCCATCTATCCTACTCCCACAAACAAATCAGGAAAAATAAGCGAAAAACTTGGCTATTAAGCCACCAAAGTCATGGAAAACTTGTTAAATTTCGTCTTGGTCTTGGTCTGTCTGTGTGCTTGGCCAAGGAAAACGAGAGGAAAACACGTTTTCTAGGTGAAATGGATGCCAATTGCGGGTTTTCAGTGGATATGGTGAGATTGGCGGCTATTATGTCATCGCGGAAAGTGGCGAAAAATTCAATGATAAGTTTAGCGGTTCCGGTTTTGTTTTGGAGCTTGTTAGTCCAACTTAACTGGAGCTGAGACTGGGATTGAGACAGACACAGAGCCTGAGACTTGGTCTGGTCTAGACTGGTGTTTGGTGGCTTAATCATTGCAACGTTGTCCATGAAACTTAACGGACGTGTCAGGCTCTTCGCTTTTAGACAAGAAAATTGTTTTCCTCCTCAAATGGGTTTTAGGTAAGTTTTACATCGATCCTATAGAGATTTATGCTCATCCTAGCGACATCCTTGCAGAGTAATCCTTGTGGCTGTTATGGGCTTGGGTGCCATGTATATGATGCATCTACTTGCCCAGGATTGGAACAAAATACGTCCAATTCAAGGACTGACAAATCTAGCTGGACAGGCTTTTGCTCCCTATCAGGGTATTATCACCCAAGCTGGTTCAGGCTTGCAGAGCATCGCCAGTTTGGCTGGTCGAGCCAGTGCCAGTGCCTTTAATCGTGGCAAACGCAGCACTAGACAGGAACTTTATGCCCGTGGACTTCGTCCTCATCCCACTGTCGATTGGAAGCGCATCCTATCACGCGATCCTTTTGAGTGCCTGCAATCTCTGATCTGTCAATTAATGTCGGGAGCCGAACAAAGTTCACCCGAAGCTGAGTTATTAATGGATTTCCTTGAATCCTCAGTGGAAATGGCTCCAGCGAAGATTGGACGAGCCTTCAGTCGGGGCTTGGCTCTGCGTGGCTCCACCGAAAGTTGCTACAACGAGTATCCATTCTGTTTGTATTCGGCGAAAACAATGCTACGCATTCTGCGTTGGTTTAGCGAGAGCGAAATTAAGGTCCTGCCCGAGGATGAAGAATAGAATAAAACAAAAAAATAAACACAAATTTTTAATGAGTGAGAAAAAACAAACTTGAAACTTTTTTATTATAAATGAGTTGAATTTTTATCGGATTTTTATGAAATTTAGAGATTTAACTTCTCTAACAAGTAAATATTCTCGAATAATTCGACTAGCTGAATAATTTGGCAATCTTATAGTGTCTTCTTATAGGGTCATAAACACTTTCTTCTGTCTTTGGTTAAGAAATTTGACTTGGTGGAAAAATTTATTGTCATCGATGTTCCCCACACAAAAAAAATCGAACCGCCACTGATTAGACATTTAGTTTCAATTAGATATTCAACTTGTTTATATTCTTCCCGAACAAACAGGTTTCTACCGATCTTATCGAAAATTAAACTGGAATTATTGCATTTGGTTTATAAAAGATCTGATTCTAAGGTAAGGTTTAGGCGTCTCCGCGAATTCCAAAAAATATGTTTTCTTCCAGTTGCAAGTTCATGTAATTCCTGATATACACAAAGTTGATTTGTTAATTAGAGACTTTCTTAGATTTTTTTAGTGAGTCTTGATATTTTATTGTTTTCTATATCGAAATTTTTTATACTCAAAAAATTTTTTATAGGTCAAAATTCTGTATTAAATTATTACTTAGATGAAGTTCCTTTTGTTGATCCAAACCCTTAATGGAATTGTGTTAAATACATTTGGTCATCCATGCGAGGTCTCATATAGACTGATTGTAGTGCAGAGTACCTGGAAGGGTCTTATATCTATTAAGCTATTGTCTGGCGAAATCCAGCAGTTGGTAAATCGTTGGCATCCTGAGCGAGCTCACAGACTCCCAGGTAGCTATGCTTGGACACTCGCATAGAAGGTGCAACCTATTTCCTGGGGCTTGTGCAGACAAGTCTAGTCCAGTGACTTTAGTTTTTTTGACGTGTGGTTTTGCATATTCATAAGTACAATTATATTAAATTATTTTCAAGCAGCAAGTCTCTATTGTAGTTGATATCAGGTCTTTGAGAAATCGCATTTATCTCATTATTAGTAAGGTTTATAGTAATCCTCAAGATCTCTTAGTCTATCGTTGCATTGATCAAAGACAAAATTGCACATACTTATGTATAGACAGTTTAATTTCTGTATTATTGAATATGGAAATACATATATTCCAATTCTCTATTTTTTTGGGAAAAGTTATCAGAATTATGTGTTTATGAAACTAAAAAATAACTTGAAGTAAAACCTCCCAAAAATAGGCATGACGCTGGATCACCCGAAATTAAAGTTCAAGCTGGTGATAGATTCAGCATGGCGGAAAGGGGCGTGGCAAAAATTTGAAATAAACTTGATCACTCTACATACTACATGAGCCTACATACCAAATTTGGTGGCTCTATCTCTTATAGTCTCCGAGATCTACGCGTTCATACGGACGGACAGACGGACATGGCTAGATCGACTCGGCTGTATGGGGTCGGAAAAGCTTCCTTCTGCCTGTTACATACATTTTGGCGACTTTAATATACCATTTCACCCTATGGGTGTATGGTATAAAAGCCTAGTAAGAAAAGGCAAGGACGAGGACCCTTTAAGTCAAAATTATACATCAAATTTGAGTTGCAAATGGTTTCTGAACTGCTTTGAAGAGCGTGGGAGTTATATATATTTCTTGAATCCACAAAGTTTATCCATTATTTTAAACTGATTAACTGAACTATTCATTTAGACACCGGTTGTTCCTCGCCTGCTAATTCGGGTAGTTTTGAATACAAATATGAAATCAAATTCTGTAAACGTAGACGATATTATTTAAATTGAAATTAATATTGATTGCTTGAATATCCATGTCGATTTCGGTTCAAACCGTTTTTGTTTTAGTCATTTTGATTTGATTTGAAATGCAGACAAGTCAAATTTTGCCCTAAAGGCCATTTACTAAAAGCAGTCACTATCTCAGTCAGCCATCGGCTGATCTACAGAAGAGAGTCCTTTGTTCCCAACCCAAATCGATTGTCTATAAATGTCTGTTTACCCATAATTCCTAAAGAGATAAAAATCATCTCTAATTACTCCAGACAAATAAAGAATGTTCCACAAGTATTTCATAAATTTGAAAATTTGTTTATATTTCCATTTATAGAAAAAGTTGTTCTTTTATTAACAATGTTGATTTTCATTTCACTTTGTGGTAGTATGCAAAAATATTCAGTATATATAGATTTATATTGTATATATATGGTACAATCTTTGAAATCGTTAACAAATTATAAGAAAATAATATATTTGAGTTGATTACGGAATGTTTAAATATTGCAGATAGATATGATTAAAGTGGCTTGTACACACTTGTTCTAATCATATCCGAAAAGTAAAAATAAAATAAAGATTAACCAATATAAAGAGATAAAATATATATAGGTATATAAATAAAGTAAAAAGGTATTCTTGTATATAGCTTCTGTGTGCGATAGCTTTACATAACAAATGAGAGTAAATAAAGTTTAATACAAAAATTCAATACATAACTTCATTAGAGCTTTAATTGTTTTTGAGTTTTTTTTAAAACTCAACGCTTTGAAATCGCGAATAAAACTCCAATAAAAGGAGAAAGAGAGAGCAAAAGCGAGCATTTGTGTTAACATTTGTGTTGGCTTTCAAAGCCTAAACTTCAGCATAAATAAATAATTGTATTAACTTAATAAGAATAAAAACTATTTTGATCAAATATAGAATAGATTTTAGTTTCATCAGTTTCTTGTTTTTGCATAGAGAGCTGTTTGTTTTTTGTGCACTTTTCTAGGAGATTCTTTAGGTCAAGGCTAAGTTTGAGCGCCGCTAAATGAAACAAAACAAAATGATTAAATAGTCAAAGCAAAGCATTGATCCTTGTTCGTTAGTTAAACCAAGGCCTTGGATCCTTTTAGGGTAACGCTTGTCACATCCTTAACAATCATTTCGGCCACCTGCCAAGCGATTTCCTCTTGTACTTTTTCCTCCGGCAGATTAACCAATTTCCTGACGGCACTCTTCAATTGGGACCAAGGCTGCTGCGATTTCAAATTCGTCATGGAGGAATCCACACCCTCAAAGTCTCGCTCGTAACGCCCCAGAGAGTTAACATGACCGAATTTCAAAGCACCGCGTGGACGTTCCCACAGCAATTGAGGATTGGTTAGTTGCCGCGAATCGATATTCAGATGGGAAACATGGTTTTTCGTATTATCCATGGAGGCCAATAAGGTATTATGCTGTGATATATGGGTGCAATCCGACATCGAGAGCGTTTTCCGATGTCGTTGCTGGGCATTTACTTTGGGATTGCGACGTAAACTCAATTTATGCTGGAGATTCGTAGACGAAGACAATGTGGCGGACCCGTTGGAGGAAGAGGATTCGGTGTCACTTGGCTTTACCACACTTTTGGCCCTCAATTCGTTCAGATAGTTATCGAATATGTTGGATTTGAGAAAATCTTGAAAATACTTCTGTTCCAAATATTTGGCTATAACCCGCAATGGCAAATCGAATGCCTGGGCCAAATGAAGCTCCGAACAGATGGCCTGCTCAACATGAGAACGCAATCGCTTGGAGCACCATAACTGGCTTGGCGATTGCAATGAGAAATATTTCTCATATATAATCATGGCATCCGATTTAGCTTCACTCGCATTGTTATTATCCTCATCGTTATCATTGTAGCTCTTGCGAAAATTAATAGCCATTATCCAGAATTCCAGGCCCTCACGTTCCTGATGTTGTTCCAAGAATTCGGTAAAGTAGAACAACGCCAATTCACTATATAGCACATCATAGATATTTATCGATAAGTTCTCAATTTCCCCTTTCTCATCGTCTAACAATTCGAGACAGTATTTGCTATAATAGCTACTCAGCAAGAAACCTCTTAGATGATCTCTTTCCAGCTGTCGCAGTACATAGTCCCGAGCCTCATCAAAGCAAGAGGCCAGTATGGGCTTAGCTGAGGACTGCGAAGAACTCGATGACTTATCCTTGCCGCAGAGCAGCAAGGATATATGGGCCAATATTACAATGGGCAATTCAACCAAATGATTTATCAAATACTTTTGATATATAGCCAAGGCATCATTGATGCTTGCGAGGGAAAGCTTTTGCTTTTTGTTCAATTGCTTGTTGGTCTCAGCATAGATGAGACTCTTCTCATCATCTGTGAGAGGTTTGCGCATTGATAGATCACACAGCGTCTTCAATTCAGGTACATTATCATCCACATCTAGGTCTAGATCCAGATCTCCATCGTTTTGCTCCTCCTTTAGATCGGGTAACTTCTCCTCCGCCTCCTTCTCCACTTCGCCTTCAATATCTTTCTCCTCTCGTTTTTCCATTTGCATTGAAGCTGCCCGCTTAAAGTTCTCTATGTCCAGATAGAATTTAATCAAGGGCAATGCTTGATGCGAATCCAAGTATTGTATGAAATAGCTCAAACAATTCGGCTCACTTACTATGGCCGATAAAGTCATTGACAAACGTGAATTGTACTTAAATGTATCTGCAAATTATGGACACCTTTTTTTAATTTTTAATTGGCCCATTAAAATTTCGAATTTTACCTTCATCCGCTCCTTCCACAGTCAGCAAACTTAAACCATCCGCCTCGCCTTCTTGTTGTTGTTGGTGCAGTTGCTCCTCTTCCATTAATATCTCATCACAGAAACTTGTTGTGGAGCGCAACGAATGACGTTTCTGTTGACCCACTTCTCCTCCTCCAGCAGCTGTATCCACAACGTCAGCGTCCGCATCGTGAGAGCTGCTGTTGCTGAGACGTCGGCCTATTTGGCGGATAATGCGCAATATCATTACTAACAATTTATGCAAAGTTGTTTAATGCTTAACAAACTTACTCGTCTGCCGTTTTATGTATTTCAACATTTTCACATTCTATTGTGTCAATTGTTTATTTTTTATGAATTTTAATCCAAAATATTTATTTTCGTCGTAGAGTGTGACCGTAAAACTAGAGATGAGTAGGCAAGATAGCCATAGTGATGCCAAATCGTTCAATTTTCGCAGAACTTGGAGGCTGAAAAAATTGCACACTTTTTGAGAGTTTTTAGTGAAAAGTTCACGTTTTCAAAGTTGGCAATTTGTTTTTTTTACAAAAACTAGCATTACAAAACTTATTTACCATTATTTCATGAAAACAAAACCATTCACAACATATGTTTGTTTACATACTTGTCTAGCCAAAGTGTGGCATCACTAAGGCTAAATCAACTGTGTTTCCAAATCTTAGAGATAGTGTTGGAAAAGATATAATTAGTCCCGGCATTTTTGCAGCAGTCAGCGCGTGGTTAAAATTAAAATTGCATTTATTAATTGTTGTTGTTGTTCTTTAGCGGTCCTGCTGAGTCAAGATGACGGATAGGCGAAGCTTGTTAATTCGATCCACGCTGAACAACTCACAATTATCTAGCAATTTGAGCCACAATCTACCTCTACTGGAGTCGAGCAATCTCAGTCTGAATCTGACCTCGAATCCGGATGACGATGACATAGACCGTGGCAAAGGACGCACAGATGCACTCTTCACCCATTTTTACGAAGTCCTGCAAGCGCACGGCAGTGATACGGAGTCCTTTGAAATTATTCAAGGCCTGACTGAAGCCTGTCGCGGGGTGGTTCAGCAATTGCAGCTAGAAATTGAGCATGGCATGGGAGGAGATGAAGGTGTCAAGCAGCGAGAGTTGAGTATTAAGGCCCTGAAGCAAGAGATTAACACTTGGCTTCTTCTCCATGCCCTATTCTACGATCGTGTCGTCCTGCAGACGGATCAACATGTCGAGGATGACCTAATGCAGGATGGTCCCATGTTGGGGGGCAGTGAAAAGGAAGTCATCGATCAGTTGTACGAGGTTAATGCCACTTTAAGAGAATATCAACTGGTGGTCGACTGGCTGGAGGCTTGCTATGAGTCCAGTGATCCAGAAAACACTTTGCATTGTCACGACAGGATGATGGGCTGGGAGAATTCCCTCTATCAATTGGAAAATTTGCAAGGAGCCGCATTTGGTCTGGGTGGTCAGGAGATGATCAAAGATCTGGACCCGGATGCACCAGTCAGAGAGAAAAAGCATCTCCATCAACTGGATGAGGAGGATAATCAAAGATTATCCAAGGCCATTTTCAATTATATACGAAGTGGAAAGATTGATGAGGGTCTTAAGCTAAGCAAGCATTATGGCCAAATTTGGCGGGCGGCCATACTAGAGGGCTGGCGACTACACGAGGATCCCAACTATCAAGAGGATTCAACCGGCTTGATGGGCGGTAAATCCAGCCAACTTATACATGATAAAATTGCCATCGAGGGAAATCCACGACGAGATGTTTGGAAGAAATGTGCTTGGCTTTTGGCCGATTCCTCTTCAAAGGGTCATGATGACTATATGAGAGCCACTGTTGGGGTTTTCTGTGGTCATCTGGGATCCTTGAAATCCATACTGCAGAGCAATTGGCATGATCTTCTATGGGCATATTTAAAGGTTCAGATCGACATACGTGTTGAATCCGAGATCAGGGGCTGTTGCGTCAAGCGTTACTCTGCCATGCCAGAGGAATATTGGTCCAATAAAATGACTTTGGAGCAAATTTTCCAGGAACTCGAAGTGGCCAAGGATTTGACTGTGCAAGATTACGCTCAGAGTCAGTTGGGTCAAATACAGAAACACTTGATCCTGGACACTTGTCACGAGCTTATACAATTTGTGGGTCGTTGGTTGACTCCATCGCCACATCAGCTGCGTTTTGTGACCCATTTGGTCTTATTTTTGCGCCAAATCAATCGTCTCGAACAGAAGCAGGATCAATCCCTCGCCGAACAAATTATATCCAATTATATTGAACAAGCTCTAATCCCTCGACGTGAGCCACAGATAATAGCCTATTATGTTTCAGCCGTGAGTCCATCACGGCAGATTCAATTGTATTCAAAGTTCTTGGAAAATGTTGAAAACAAACCTCTGAGGACATCCTGTCTGGAGGCAGCTCTTGTGGCCGGTCTCGATGTCATGGAAATCACAAAATTCACTGTAGAAAATATATTCCAACAGCAGCAATCCTCAATAGATGGCGATTTGCGTGAACCAGCACCAACCGGAGAGGTCTCGCCTGCCGATAAACGTTGCATTTATTCCTTGGAATGGCTAACCCATCTGCAGGAACAGCGTGCTGAATTGCTATGGCAAGCCAATGCCATGATGCGGCAGTATTTGGCCTCATCCAAAACAGAATGCGTTAGAGAAATCTTTCGATTGATTCCCTCTGATGTGGTAACACATTTGGTTAATATATACGGATCCATGGACAATTTACCTGCTCGTGAGGAATGCAGCCTCAAGGAGTATCTATGCTTTAAGGTCTATTTAACGGGCATCGATAGTTTCAATGAATGGACACGTTTGTATCAGAATCCGCCACAGAAACCGGGTGCCGGTGTCGGAGGAATCGCTGCTCAGGATAATTTCACGGAACGCATGGCTAGCGAGCATAAAGAACAAACCTATCGCAATGAATTTGCAAGATGGCAAGTCAAACTACAAGAGCAAGGCAAACGTGAGTTGACTTCAAGAATCCTTTCAACTTCAAGTAATTCAATATATATATATACTATATTTATTATCGTTTAGAAACCGTGGATTCTTTGTACAATGTTCTATTATTCCCCGAAAAGGGTTGGCTGGTCGATCCATTTATACCCAAAGAGCCGGAGGATGTTGCCATATTGAATTGGCAATATCGACAGATCCAAATGGAGAAACTCCGTTCAGTTTGTTTACCCGAAATCGCTCTGCTTCTTCTAGAGGTGATGAGCAAATCCAATGACTATGCCGGCTGCGTCCGCCTGGCCGATGAAATAGCCAGCGAACAGAGGCAATTGTATAAGGTCTACACCAAACATCGAATGGCTGAATTACTCTCCCGCATTGCCACTGCCTCACAGGAGTTGCTTAATGAGAAATTGGATCCTTGGGGATATCCCTTTACTGCCTAATATTAAGTTAATGAAACATAAATGCTTAAATATATAAATTGTAATTTTTTAATGTTTATTTTGTAAAAAGTTTCTCATTTTAATCAGGGCGTATGTAATACAAATTTATATAGGTAAAAGGGGTAAATGCAGCAGAAAACGATTTAATATGAATGGATTTCTTAATTTGATGGTCTAGTTGTAAGTTCCTGTCTTATGAGTATGGGTTCTTTCAAAGTTTCATTGATAATTTCAATCCATGCCTTATATCTTTGCAGAAGTTCGTGGTCAATTTTACTCCAGTTAATATCTGAACCTTTTAAATAGATTTTCAGTTTATTTCTCCTTCTTCCTTCCTCCTTTGTCAATCGGAATAGTTCAAGGATAGATGCCACAAACTGCTCGGTAATCAAACGACATGAGCGAACATTAAGCAAAATTAAATGTGGCAAATCGAGGATTAACTCTTTTAGCTGATCATTGGTGATTTCAGGCATTGTTAGATGCAAATATTTCACATTACGGAGCTTGAGTAAATCCTTAACAGGTGCCGCATCACATGAGATATCCAGTTCCTTTAGGCTAGTGATTTTGCAAACGAGATCAACTTGCGCTATCGGCAATTGGGATCCCATCAAGATTAAACTTTCGATGGGTTTAGGTTGTGCCACTTTATTTATCAGACCCAGCAGAAATTCAGGACGTACTGCACCATTAATCCACACAAATAAATGCTGTAAATTTGCCAATCGACAAACATGTTCGTAGTTCACATTCATGCCAAGATTACGAATGCCAAAAGCCAAACGTTCCAGCTGTTTGCAATTTTCCGCGATTTTTATAAAGTGTTCGGTTGATAAATCTTCTATTTTATGTCCCATATCGAGATGCCGCAAATCTTCCATGGAAATACAGCATTCTGTCAATGCGGCGGCATCAAATCCATGAGAACCAATCTCCAAATACTCCAATTGGCTTAAGCGGCACAGTTCGTATCCGAAATAGTTGCTAGCCTCGAGGGTAAGCCTTTTGAGATTTCGTAAGCGCTCCAAATCCCGTAGATTTTCATAACTTAGTTCGCCAAAATGGAGACGCGCATGCAGCTCTTCAATATTAGGCAGATCTTTCAATGTTTTAGGGATATCTCTAATGAACAATAATTTTAATCTTCGCACACTTGGGCAGTAATCACGCAATAACCAGATATGTTGTTCGCTATTATCCTTCAAGGCCATGGAGCCAGTAAAACTGACTACATATTTATTTGCGAGGTATAACAACCGATGAATTTCATGATCTGTTAACTGGCTATTAGAACTCGATGAGAGATCAATATGCGTCAGTCCTTGTAATACGGATGGCGTTTTCAAAATGTTCATAAAGTAATCGTTAGTCGAAGCTAGACTCAACATATCTTTTAAGTTAAGATATTGAAATATTTTTATCCAAATATTCTCGTCCAACTTTGGATTGGGTATTAGGTCAGCCATTTTTGTCGATTTGCCGTTTCTTTACTTGTGCTTGCTACGATCGTTGGAAATAAACTAAGAAAACGCCAAATGGCAAATTTGTGGGGATTCCAGAATTTTATTATGACTCAAACAGAAAGCTTTCTTTTATTTTTAGAGGCATATCTACCAAGTACATACATATATGTTTGTATAAAAGCCCACAAACAAGAGATAAGAAGTCTTACCAGGGCTTACAACTTTTGGTGGAATCGTTAAAGAGGAATCAATTAAAACATCAATCTTGGCCAGCACTAATATTCAAGGAACTAATATCAATTTCAATCAGTTATATCAATAGATTTTTGTTTGACGATGAATTCGTTATGAAAGATCCAATGAAACTTTTGACTAAAGAAGATAGCCGTGTAGATAATTATCATTTTGAATTTTTGGCTAATTCTAGCTTTATTTAAGCGCCAAAAAAAGCTAACTTCGGCCGTGCCAAAAATTTGATTGACTTGCATGTTTTCTGTGTTACTCTTTCTATGGAGTTAATTTGAAGCAGTGGAGCTTACATATGCCTTATGATATATTCGATTTTGAAATTATAGAAGAATTATAGATTATCCCGTGCATACGTTTCGTGTTAATGGAAGCTATATAAAATAGTATACTCTTTGTAGTCCAAAAGTCTCCTTTTATGTTATAATATAACTGTTTTAAGGGTATAAAATCTAAATTAATAAAGTGGTTTGATTATTTTCATAATTGGAAATTTTGTTGATGGTGATATTTTCGTTTGAAAATTGTGAAAACTCAGCGGCCCAAAAGTTGTTCCAAACTAGAAAAATTCGACCTACGAGTCAAGCGGTTAGTCAATTTATCCATAAAAATTAATAATTAAAAAACATATTTTTAAATTAAAGTTAAAATTGACTGATTTTAAATAAGAAAATGCCCATACTGCTGTGTTTCTTCAATTTGTACATGATTAAATTGAATTGTTATCGATCAATTTCATTGAACTCAATCTGTTAATAACATTTTTCTAATATTTTTCTGTTGATTGTAAAAATAATGTCTTTATTGTGGTTTATCATTGCCTTAAAATGTTGTACTGAAATTTCATAAAGCTAAATTCATGATAAATGCAGAGAAATGAAAAATAAGAAAATAATATAATACACAGAAACTATTAGTGATAAATAATAGATATTTTACATTATTCTATTGGCTATAACAAAATCGTGGGAACAGAAGAGTCCAGAGTGACAACTCTTAGGGTCGTTCCAGTTTCTGGGGATGAATGTCGAGGCGATCAATAATGTATTGCGGCATACACAGGGTGGGATTAATAGGTTTGAGTCCTCCATGTCCTAGGAGGGACAAACCACCAATGCCGAATAGAGTATGGAATATGTCTGGCATATTGCCAGTTCGATCCGAAAAGCCACCAGTCTCCAGGTCCTGGCATGATAAAATGAATTCCTGCAGTTTTTCCGAACTGATCCAATGCAGTCGTCCCATTATGGTTAACGACGACAAAACCCACCACGAATAACATACATCGGGCAATTTCTCAGGCCGGCCATTAAGGCCCCCAGCTGGCAATTGTCGCTCACAGAGCCACCAGCCCAGCTTATCCACATCAAGCAAATGGAGGCGTTGAGTAAGCGAAAGAAAACCAACACAGCAATAGATAAGACCAGCATGGGATTCAGCTCCTGGCTTAGATCCAAAACCTCCATCCGTTTGATTACAACACGACATGACAAACTTGACCGCCTTCTCCACATCAATGCTAGCTTCAAGTCGCTTCAGCAACGTCAAAGTAGCCACCGCACAAAAACTGAATCGAGTGTCCACTTCGCCCCACTTGTCGCCAAAGAAACTGCCATCCGGCTGCTGAAGTCCCACAACAAAGCGTACCACTGCATCAGTATCAATCTCGTCCAGTGCATCGTAAGTGGATAAGATCTGGATGGCAGACAGCGTGTACAGGAGGTGTGCATCGTGACCCTCGCATGGTGCAAAGCCACCAGTTACTGGGCACTGACAGCGCTTCACAAACTCCAGTACATACTTTCGTTCCAAGCGATCCAATTGTCCCATTATATCCAATGCTGTGACACCCCAATAGATGCCCGACATGCGAAGGAATTCCGTCATGCAGTATTCGTAGTCATCCTCCTGTTTGCCATGATTCTCGATATACTCCACATGTTTCCAAAATTGTAGTTTCTTGGCATCGTTACCATCGGTGGCTTCTGCTGTTGCCATGCTGTCACCATTGGAAGGTTTAACGAAGGTCGTAAAATCCATTGCCTAGGCAGCGATGTTGATTGTTCTCAATTGATTCTCAAAAATTTAATTAATGAATTGAAGTTAAAAACAACCAGCTGATTCATCTTTAAAAGGTCAGGCAACACCAAATTAGAGATGCTCACGAGTGACTGTTTTTTGTAACGCCTTTTCAAAAAAAGGCCCCAAAAAGCGCCAATGTTGGTGAATCTTCCCGTCGACATGGGCGTAGCCAATTTTTATACCGTGGGAGCATTATACAAAAAATATTATTTTGAAATTTACTTGTAATTTTATCATTTTGTATTCCATTTATGAAAAAAAAATTTACTTTTTGTATTTCAAGAAATTCCTGGTTTTGACAACATAAAAAAGAACTTGAAGAATTTACAGATTTTCTTCTAAATTTCTGTTACTATCGAGAGGTCTTTAATAATTTCTATATAATTTATATTTATTATCAGAGAACTTTTATTACATGAATAGACTAGAACTGATGGGCTTCGGCTCATCAATATTCAACGAGACAATGTGTTTTCCAGGCACCATTACATTGCCCAAGAGCCGCGGTTCCTGTCCTTCGCCTTCGACGAGATATTCGGCACACATGGACAGCACAATATTAGCATCCCGATCTGTACAATTAAAAAAGCCCACAAGGACTCTTCCATCGCTTATTTTTATTCGGAGGACACGACCCAACCATTTTTGTAGTCTCTTTCTCCCTGGGCTTAGTGTTTCGTCGTTAATTTGGTGTGGAGCGTTAGTTGTAATTCGAAATGGTTCCGGTTTGGGTGTAGATGGTGGTGGAGCCTTGACTTGCATTTGACTGCCCGTAACACTCAAATCAGTCATTATATCTTTTACAGAATTTAAGAATAGTTAATATTGTTTACGTTTGGAGCAGGGTTGTAGTCCTTCTTAGACTATGGTCAGCTGTCTATCGATGAAACGAATCGAAAATGGCAGCACTATTACAAACACTGATTATTGCCAGACCATTTTACTAACCGTACTGCACTTCGAAATAGTTTCAATTTCACCAGAATTTGTATTTTTTTTTTTGAAGGAAAATGCCGACGACTCTTAATATTGGTGATCAGTTTCCCAATTTTCAGGCCCTGACAAATTTGGGTGAAATTGATTTCTATGAATGGATGGGCGATGAATCTTGGGCGATACTCTTCTCACATCCAGCTGACTATACGCCGGTCTGCACTACTGAACTAGCCCGGGTCGGAGCCTTAATTCCTGAGTTCCTAAAGCGTGGTGTTAAGCCAATTGCATTGTCCTGTGATACGGCTGAGTCGCACACAGGATGGATTGAGGATATTAAACATTATGGCAGTAGGTTAATTGGAATATCCAAAATCTTAAGAATCTGAGATATATTCTGCTTCTGTTTTCCGTAGAGCTAAACAGCTTTGATTATCCCATCATTGCGGATCATAAACGAGAGTTGGCTGTCAAGTTGAACATGCTGGATAAGGATGAACTTAACTCGGATGGGATTCCTTTAACCTGTCGTGCAGTCTTTATTGTAGATAATAAAAAGAAATTACGCCTATCCATACTCTATCCAGCCACCACAGGACGAAATTTTGAGTAAGTGTTTAACTTGGATTGTTTTATCTTTCATTAATTACCTTAATTATTTCTTAATAGTGAAATTCTGCGTGTTATTGACTCGCTGCACTTGACCCAAACAAAGAGTGTGGCAACGCCGGCTGATTGGAAAAGCGGTGGCGATTGCATGGTGTTGCCCACGGTCAAATCCGAAGATGTTTCAAAACTTTTTCCAAATGGAATCAATACAATTGATGTGCCTTCTGGTAAGGGTTATCTACGCATCACCCCACAACCCTGAGCAGTTGCTCTATCATTCCAAATGAATCTACTTTCAAACATGACTTTTTATTACAAAAAAAACTATAATTAATAACAAAAATAATGCACAATCAAATTTGTTCTGTCTTTGTTTATATCCTTATTACAACCAAATTGCACTGACCGAAAAGAAAATTAGTGCACAAACAAAAAAAAGACTTAGAAACTATTATAGATGGGAATGTGCCACAAAAGTTGCTTTTGTTAAACAAAATAAATATACACATATTTATATATATTATAATAATAAAAAAGAGGTATACACAAATATATTGCAACTGGATAACCATGAAAATAACTATGCGAAAATTGTACGAATAAAAGGCCAACTGTCTGTACAATAAATGAAGAAGCCATTTGAAGATAGAAGAAAGCCACAAAAATTCAAGACCAAGCTCGTGCCCATAACCAATACAGTAATCTGTGAATAAAACAAGTAAATATTAGTATTTAAAGTCTTTGTATACACTGTTAATATATAGGGCAATCTTTGTGACAAGATGAAATTTAGACATACATAGATTAAGACAGATCAATGAACTAATCTTATCTAGCCTCGTCAAAGTATAGTTTATTTGTTGTCACTTGAGACTAATTTTACATTTTGATACATTTAATGGTCAATTATTTTGTTTATGTTTAAAGTTCATTCAAAAAGTAAGACAATTTCTATTAAGAAGGTAAATTAAAGTCACAGTATTAAATGTCTTGCGTTAAGAAAAACTTTTCGAAACCTAATTGATTGTTAGAATACTTTAATCAGCGTAGAATTGAAAACTACAACCAAAAATTTGAATAACTGTTTTGGTTTAGATTAAGCCACTTGTGTGAAACGTTAACTAAATTTCTGATTAGTATTTCGTCTTGTAATCAAGTTACTCACCATTTAACTACCACATGCTAGAATTAGCTAGTCCACTACCCCACACTCTGCTGCAGAGGGTGTTGCAGCGTCAGCGTCTGCGTTCAGACTGCAGCATTCTTGCAAATCTTCGCACCAGGAAGGGCCAGAGCACCAGGACAACAAACCACAGCGGAGAAATCTGCTTGAAGGGCCACCAAGCGGGATGCTGTTGTGACGAAGCTTTTCCGCGTGCCGCTTTTTGTGCATTTTTCAGTTCCAGTAGTGATTGTTCGAGGCTACAGACACGTTGCTGCACTGTACCCACATCGTTATTCATGCGCGCTATTGTTGCTTGGATTTGACGCAGCAAATCGGTGTTGTGTGAAATGGCCTGGGAGAGCTCATGACTGAGATCATAGGGATCATCGTATTCATCATCGGAGGGATCCACAATGGCCACACTACTGTTATTTGTGTAGCTCTGGTCATGATAACTGGAGGATTTACCGTTGGCAGTGGAATAACCATTGGTTAGAACAATTGCAGGAGATATATGCCCATTCTCCTTGGGCAATGTGGACGTTTCTTCGGCGGGTGTGGACGATAATGAGGCAGTAGTGCCGGCATCCACTATAGTCGCTGACTCATCTTCCCCGTTGCAGCTTGAGCCATGCTGTGGACTGTTTGTGCGCGAATGGAATGGCGAATTGGGATGGGATTCAGCTAGCTCTTTCATGCCCGGCGATACCAGTTCTAGTTCATCCAAATTAATGTTACCTAATCCGTCTAGACTGCCAACAAAATTCTGAACATTCTCCGTAAATGACATTGTCTCGATTATTTCCTGTAAACTCTCTACATAACGTTGCATGGCCTGCTCTTTGCTCAAATGTCGATTGCTCATCCAGGCATCCCATTTCGCCTTGCCGACAATATCCCAGAAGCCGGGCTTCTTCTGCTCACAGGCACCTTCGGTGGCCTGTTTGAAGAGTCCATAGAATTTGAGCATCATTCCTGTGCTGGGCTGATAGGGTCCATTTTTAGGTAATCCTTTGATCACATTAACAGCAGCCTGAAATCGTTCCTCAATCGCGGCCATTGTGTGTGATGGAGGGAAACTGAAAATGAACGACAAAAATTTTAATTTTCGATTATAGTCATAGATTATACATATGTTTTAACTATAATAGGCAGCGATTAGATAGCCAAAGGCTAAGGTTCACTGTTTACAGTGATAATCCACACATCCACAGAGACGTCGATCCGGGGAAATGAGGGGACGCTGGGAATGGAGTCAGTCCTCTCTCTGTGTGTGCTGTGGTAAGCTCCGCTTACAAATTACCCAATTAACTTTTTTTTCATTTGTGCAATCCCTCTCGGATTTTGTAAGATTTTATTGATTCACCATTCACCTGCTTTGAAGTGACGAACAAATTTTTGGGTGACAAAGTTCGAGTTCTGAAGTTCAGTTTCAGCTAGTCGTCGTTGTCGTATGTTTTGAGCTTGCGTTTTCCTTCGCAAAAGCGCACTTATCGGCCTCTTGACTTATCTGCTGGTAAAACGTTGTTTAAATAAATTCCTTATATTCTTTCGCTGTGCCATAAAAATAAAATAAAAAACTAAACAAAAAACTCTCTCTTCTCTCAGTCGTTGCAGTCGTGTACTTGTGTGCGTGTGTGTATAGACAGCGCTGTTTTAACAAAAGTATCGACATACCGATACTTGGAGTTTCGATAGGTAAAAGAGGCAACTGATAAATATTTTGAATTTAAAAAAAAAAAAGTCCCCTCACCTTGGGGGAGACCGAACTATCAGAGCGCCAGTAGCGGATCTACGGGTGGTGAAAAAGGGGAATAAAAAGTTGATTACATTATGTTTTTTTATTTTATACAAAATTGTTTTTTTTTTTTATTTTGGAAATCTACAACTGCAAATTTAGTTTTAAATTGAATGTGTCAATTAAATCACAATAAGTGCACTAAATGCATGCTTTAAAACCACAAACATAAAAATTTTTGTAATTTTCAAACAAAAAAAAATGAAATGAAATTTTGCTTTTATTCTTCAAAGTTATAAACTTATATATTTTAAAGAATATGCTAAATATAATTAATTGTTTTGTTTGGGTAACGCGCATATATATCTTTCGTGAGCCTCGCATGGCATATCATTTAATCCTAAATAGTTATTAAACCTATAAATATCGCAATGTTCATTGCCATTAACATTATTAGGCTCTCCAGGATACCAAATGTCCACATCAACTGTATCTGTAGTGGGAAACCAAACGTGATTTCCTTCCTGTCCCAAATCATTACCAGATGACCAGTAAACAAAGCCAATTTTATTATCCTGAAGAAATTTGGTAATTGCGATCAGCTCGTCAGCTGAATTTAAACTTATAAGATGGGCCCCCATCTGGCGACATGTGGCATATGCATCGTGCCAATTTTTCGTTTCCTCAGTTTCAATAAAATAGAATTTGTTACCAATTTGAGTGAATAGAGGTTTGGGTCCAAGGGTCGCCTCAGATTCAGAGTAAACTGTAAAGTCTTGGAAATTGTTTTGATTCAAAGATAGGTGACAAAATTATAATTATTTTCGTGTGTGTTTCTTACTCGTATTGTTGACAATTGGTTGTACTGGAGAAGCCATTGTCCTGGCCAGTAAGCCAAGGAGAAGAAGAGTAATACAATATTGTCCGTACATTTTCTTGATGGTTATGATACAATTTCACAAAGTGATTCCCTTTTATAGGCGAATATTTCATTAGATAATGACCTTGTCAATTTAAATCTGAAGGACTTACATATCAGCATTTAACGACAAATGACAAGTGACACATTACTATAAATTATAATCTTATCAAAGGATTCTAACTATTATTTTAAATTGGCTCAAAATAATTTCCTCTGACAATTAAACACTCAACAATGGTAACAATGAAATTAACCAGAGGGCCATGGTTAACTTCGACCGCGTCGAAGTTTGTATACCCTTGCAACTCTTTCCTTACCCATAGACATGAAACGTTTTATCTAGAAAGCCTCTAGAATGTCTGCGAAAGAACGGCCTTTAATCTTAGCATAGGAAATAACGAAGTTATTAATCAAAGTCACTATATGATATAGTGCAATAAACTCAATATTTCAGTGCAATATTAAATTTCACGACAACAGCTTAGAAAATAACGAAGTTATTGAGAAAAGTCACTGTTCGTTACTTTGCCATTTGTATGGGAGCTATACGATATAGTGGTCCGATCCGGCTGAATATACAAACTGTGCAGTGGGTCTAACGGTCTGGGAGGAGTTCGCGTCCTTTTTGCAAGGGTATATTAGTAAGTAAACTGAGGTCTAGGTTGATACAAAAGTTACATATATTTCAATTCTGACGGTCTGCTTACCGTTAGTTTTAGACGGCCATTACGCCATTAGTCAGTATAACCTACTGCAAGTGTTCAATTAGCTCGATTTCAGTAGGGGACAATCTAGCTTGATGGAAAGTAGAAAGTACAGTGATAATTTGGACAGAAATCGATACTGGCTGAATAGGGATTTCCGATGCGAAAGAAATTAACCCAGTCTTCATTCGTTGAATTCAAAATATGAACTGATTTTATTGGAAAAATTGTTGTATATATAAATGAACTTTTAGAATCTAGGCTCGATACTCGAGGCGACAAATGTTCTTAAAAATGCTTATTCTAATGCCCCACGTCTTCGGGGTTGGAAATTTGTTTATATTTCATGCTCAGCGTTTGGCGACTTGATAGTTCGTCGTTGTGGTCTTAAGTGTTAAGTGTCGACAGAGTGCGGATGCATGTGTGTTTGGTTTTAAGCAATAATTGTCATATGAATTTTATGACTTACTTGTGATTATGTTTTCGATTTGTATATTTCTTTGGTCAATCTGATTTGGTGAAGCCATTTCAGCTGACCACGATGTTTAATCTTAAACACTGGCATTACGTCGATTGAAACTTTTATTTAAATTTCATCAGACGCAGACCCAGACCCAGACCCATTGATATATAAAATATATAAATATCATACATTTAGCCAATTTTCATATTACGTTCAAAATTTAAAGCAACATAATTGAAAAAGGTTTAATACTACAAACCAATATACGCCAACCCTAATTGAGTTGTTTAGGTATCACGCAAATAAATGGCATTTCTGATTCACAAACATAATCATTTAATCCTACAAATGTCTTTGAAAACCAGATATGATCGCAATGTTCCTTGCCTTTAGAATGGCTTGGTTCACCTGGGGCCCACAAATTTACAGCTATTGGATCTGTAGTGGGAAACCAAACGTGGTTTCCTTCAGTCGCCAACTCACTGCCAGATGTCCAGGAGTTCGTATTAACGTTATTGTTCACAAGGTAATTGGTAACATCAACCCATTCGTCTTGTGTATTGAAAGATATAAGATGGGCCCCCATCTGGCGACATGTGGCATATGCATCGTGCCAATTTTTCTTTAACTCAGTTTCAATGAAATAGAATTTGTTACCAATTTGCGTGAATAGAGGTTTGGGTCCAAGGGCCGCCTCAGTTTCAGAGTAAACTGTAAAGTCTTGGAAATTGTTTTGATTCAAAGATAGGTGACAAAATTATAATTATTTTCGTGTGTGTTTCTTACTCGTATTGTTGACAATTGGTTGTACTGAAGAAGCCATTGTCCTGGCCAGTAAGCCAAGGAGAAGAAGAGTAATACAATATTGTCCGTACATTTTCTTGATGGTTATGATACAATTTCACAAAGTGATTCCCTTTTATAGGCGAATATTTCATTAGATAATGACCTTATCAATTTAAATCTGAAGGACTTACACATCAGCATTTATCAGCAACGACAAATGACAAGTGGCACATTACTATAAATTATAATCTTATCAAAGGATTCTATAATTTTAAATTGGCTCAAAATTAAACAGTCAACAATGGTAATAATAAAATTAAAAAGGCTCTGAAAGATTTTAAACAAAGTATAATTAACAAAATTATCAAAGAAGCTAACTTCGGCATAGCCTTGGCAATAATATTTGTACATGTTTAAAATTCTTTTCCTGCAACTCAATTCATCAATTCACAAACAAAACCTTCAAATTATTACTCTTTTTCCTACAATTTTTCTTCTTCTTCCCTCATTGCCTAAGCAAACCATGGCACGCATACACATAGAGTTTACGTAGCGTTGCGTCTGTGTGTGTATGTGGTCTGCTGCTCTGTTCATTTCGACCAATGACGTTGTAAGCAGCAAGCAGTGCTGATTTATATTGACTGCAACTTGTGTTCTATTTATCCGATTAGATTAAAATTTTGGCATCTGATGTTTTATATGAAAAACTATTATATTAGTTTATTATGTAGCGATACTCCAATTTCTTTACCTATGTTTCTTCTACAACTATATGATATAGTGGTCCGATCCTGTGAATTTTAATTCTTTATCTTACCCGGGTTATAAGTAGCTTAAATATCAAGTTTCATCCCAATAGCTCTTAACGGAGAGACGGATGAGATGGCTATATCGACTCAGCTTTTCATGCTGATCAAGAATATATTCTCTATGGGGTCAGAATCGTCTCCATCTGTGCGTTACAAACTTCTGACCAATTTTATAATACCCTCTGCATGGGTATAAAAATACTACTCACATGATTAAGTTATTGTATGTTATGTTCCATTATTTTAATTAAATATTTATGCAAAGCAAAAGAACATAAGTAAATTGAGGTCTATGTTGATACAAAAGTTACATATATTTCAATTCTGACGGTCTGCTTACCGTCAGTTTTAGACGGCCATTAGGCCATTAGTCAGTATAGCCTACTGCAAGTGTTCAATTAGCTTGATTTCAGTAGGGGACAATCTGGCTTGATGGAAAGTAGAGAGTACAGTGATAATTTGGACAGAAATCGATACTGGCATTTCGTCGATTGAAACTTTTATTTCAGTTTCATTAGACCCAGACCCATTGATATATGAATAGCATACATTTAGCCAACTTTCATATTACGTTCAAAATTTAAAACAACATAATTGAAAAAGGTTTTATACTACAAACCAATATACGCCAACCCTAATTGAGTTGTTTAGGTATCACGCAAATAAATTGCAATTCTGCTTGACAAATATAATCATTTAATCCTACAAATGTCTTTGAAAACGAGATATGATCGCAATGTTCCTTGCCATTAGAATTATTTGGTTCCCCTGGCGCCCACATATTCACAGCTATTGGATCTGTAGTGGGAAACCAAACGTGGTTTCCTTCAATCGCCAACTCACTGCCAGATGTCCAGGAGTTCGTATTAACGTTATTTTTCACAAGGTAATTGGTAAATTCAACCCATTCGTCTTGTGTATTGAAAGATATAAGATGGGCCCCCATCTGGCGACATGTGGCATATGCATCGTGCCAATTTTTCTTTACCTCAGTTTCAATGAAATAGAATTTGTTACCAATTTGAGTGAATAGAGGTTTGGGTCCAAGGGTCGCCTCAGATTCAGAGTAAACTGTAAAGTCTTGGAAATTGTTTTGATTTAAAGATAGGTGACAAAATTATAATTATTTTCGTGTGCATTTCTTACTCGTATTGTTGACAATTGGTTGTACTGGAGAAGCCATTGTCCTGGCCAGTAAGCCAAGGAGAAGAAGAGTAATACAATATTGTCCGTACATTTTCTTGATGGTTATGATACGGTTTGACAAAGTGAATCCCTTTTATAGGCGAATATTTCATTAGATAATTATCTATTTAAATCTGAGGGACTTGCATATATGCATTTATCTTATCTAATTATACCATACACCCATAGGGTGAAATGGTATATTAAAGTCGCCAAAATGTATGTAGGCAGAAGGAAGCTTTTCCGACCCCATAAAGTATATATATTATTGATCAGTATCAACAGCCGAGTCGATCTAGCCATGTCCGTCTGTCCGTCCGTCTGTCCGTCTGTCCGTCTGTCCGTCCGTCCGTCCGTCCGTCCGTATGAACGCCTAGATCTCGGAGACTATAAGAGATAGAGTCACCAAATTTGGAATGTAGGCTCGTGTAGTATGTAGAGTGATCAAGTTTGTTTCAAATTTTTGCCACGCCCCTTTCCGCCCCCGCAATTAAAAAAAAACGTTTTTCTCAAAAACTATTGCAGCTAGAGACACCATATTTGGTATGTATATTTGCTTAGTAAATGCGCACATTTTGGATATATAAAGATTTTGCCACGCCCCTTTCCACCCCCGAAATTTAAAAAACTCGATTATCTCCCGTAATTTTTTACCTTGTGGAACCAAATTTGGCACACTTAAATTTAATACTAATCCAGCAAAATACCAAATTTGATCAAAATCGGACAAAAAATAGCCAAGTTATGCATATAAACGTTTTTCCATAAGCGAGATACTTAGATATGCTTGTAAAAAGCATGTGAACAGAACTTTTTTAAAATAGGCAAATGCATTTGTTGTTACAAATTTGAAATATTTGTTTTACTGGTGTATGGTATACCTAAGTCGGCTAGACGACTTACTTACTTCATTTTTATACCCTTGCAGAGGGTATTATAAAATTGGTCAGATGTTTGTAACGCACAGAAGGAGACGTTTCCGACCCCATAAAGTTTATATATTCTTGATCAGCATGAGAAGCTGAGTCGATATAGCCATGTCCGTCTGTCCGTCCGTCCGTCCGTCCGTCTGTGCAAATCAACTTCACGCTGGCATCTTAAGAGCTATCGGAATGAAATTTCATATTTGAGCTACTTTTAGGCGGGAGATAATAGAGTATGAAAATTGTCAGGATCGGACTACTATATCATATAGCTCTAGAACAAAAATTTTTGCAAAAATTGGAGTATCCCCATGAAATTTACCAATATAATAGAATTTGATATAAAATCTCAGATCCCAAAATTTGAGTTTGATCGGATAAATAGAACACAAGTTACAGTCAATACAAATCGGTTCTACGTCATCAGCAAATCAAACAGAGCACATGCATACGCACACACAGACGCAGCGCTACACGTATGTATGTATGTGTATGCGTGTTGTGCTTTGCTTAAAAATTCTAGTAAAAAGAGAAATAATTTGAATGTTTTGTTTGTGTGTTGATGAATTGAGTTGCAAGGAAAGAAATTTCAAAATGTAAATAAATTATTGCCGAGGACTGCAAGGGTATATAAACTTCGGCATTGCCGAAGTTAGCTTCTTTGATATTTCTTAATAATCAAATGATTCAAACAACTATTGACTATTGACTCGAAAAATTGTAACATTTTTTCTAATAATTGAACAATGAAGCACTGCAAACAATAGCAACAATAAAACAATTAAGATAACTTTGAATCGTCAAAGTTTGTATACCCTTGCAAGTTTTTATACCATACACCCATAGGGTGAAATGGTATATTAAAGTCGCCAAAATGTATGTAACAGGCAGAAGGAAGCTTTTCCGACCCCATAAAGTATATATATTCTTGATCGGGATCAACAGCCGAGTCGATATAGACATGTCCGTCCGTCCGTCCGTCCGTCCGTCCGTCCGTCCGTCCGTCCGTCCGTCTGTCCGTATGAACACGTAGATCTCAGAGACTATAAGAGCTAGAGTCACCAAATTTGGTACGTAGACTCGTGTATAACCTACGGTGGTCAAGTTTATTTCAAATTTTTGCCACGCCCCCCTCCGCCCACGGAACTTAAACAAATTCGATTTTCTTAAAGACTATAACAGCTAAAGACATCAAATTTGGTATGATTAATCCTTTAGTAAGCGCGCACAAATTTGTTGCAAAAAAAATTTGCCACGCCCCCCTCCGCCCACGAAACTGAAACAAATTTGATTTTCTTAAAGACTATAATAGCTAGAGACACCAAATTTTGTATGTGTATTTGCTTAATAAATGCGCATATACTGTATATGCAACGATTTTGCCACGCCCCTTTCCGCCCCCGTAATTTGTGAAAACTCGATTATCTCACGTAATTTTCTACCTTTTGTAATCAAATTTAGCACACTTGAATTTGATACTAATACCCAGCAAACTACCAAATTTGATTAAAATCGGACAAAAAGTAGCCAAGTTATGCATATAAACGTTTTTCCATAAGGCCGTAGTTGGCCGTTGGCTGGTGGGGGCGCTAGGGTGCTCGTATACTTGAGTGAGGGAGATTCTAAGATATGCTTGTAATAAAAAGCATGTGAAAATGCATTTGTTTAATAAATTTAAAATATTTGCTTTACTGGTGTATGGTATACCTAAGTCGGCGAGACGACTTACTTACTTCATTTGTTACTCTTTCCTTTTCCTATAGCCAGTGGTGTAGTAACGGGGGGAGGGGGGTTTTGGGGATGTATGAAATAGTGGTCGGATCCGACTGAATCCGAGATATACAACCCCTGCAATACTGCAGCAACCCTACATGCAAAATATCAGTTCTGTAGCTCTAAAAATGTCAACCAATGGTCAACAATATGAGTAACAAACCAGAGGGCCGGGGTTAACTTCGACCACGTCGAAGTTTGTATACCCTTGCAACTGTTTTGGTAACTCTTTCCTTACACATAGCCATGAAACGTTTTATCTAGAAAGCCTAATGTCTGCAAAAGAACGGCCTTTAATCTTAGCATAGGAAATAACGAAGTTATTAATCAAAGTCACTATATGATATAGTGCAATAAACTCAATATTTCAGTGCAATATTAAATTTCACGACAACAGCTTAGAAAATATCGAAGTTATTGAGAAAAGTCACTGTTCGTTACTTTGTCATTTGTATGGGAGCTATACGATATAGTGGTCCGATCCGGCTGAATCCGAGATATACAATCTGTGCAGTAGCTCCAACGGTCTGGGAGGAGTTCGCGTCGATCCAGACGGACGGACGGACGGACATGGTTATTTGAACTCGTCTCGTCGTGCTGATCAAGAATATATATACTTTATATGGTCTGAGATGCTTCGTTCTATGCGTTGCACACTTCTGACCAAAATTAATATACCCTTTTTGCAAGGGTATAGTAAGTAAACTGAGGTCTAGGTTGATATAAAAGTTACATATATTTCAATTCTGACGGTCTGCTTACCGTTAGTTTTAGACGGCCATTACGCCATTAGTCAGTATAGCCTACTGCAAGTGTTCAATTAGCTTGATTTCAGTAGGGGACAATCTGGCTTGATGGAAAGTAGAAAGTACAGTGATAATTTAGACAGAAATCGATACTGATTCACAAATATTATCATTTAATCCTACAAATTTATTTAAAAACCTGATATGATCGCAGTGTTCCTTGCCCCCATCATTACTGGGCTCTCCGGGCCTCCACAAATCCAAAGCTACTGGATCTTTAGTAAGAAACCAAACGTGGTTTCCTTGAATCGCCAACTCACTGCCAGATGTCCAGTAGTTCGAATTAATGTTATTTTTCCAAAGATAATTGGTAACTTCAACCCATTCGTCTGCTGTATTGAAAGATATAAGATGGGCCCCCATCTGGCGACATGTGGCATATGCATCGTGCCAATTTTTCTTTACCTCAGTTTCAATGAAATAGAATTTGTTACCAATTTGCGTGAATAGAGGTTTGGGTCCAAGGGCCGCCTCAGATTCAGAGTAAACTGTAAAGTCTTTGAAATTGTTTTGATTCAAAGATAGGTGACAAAATTATAATTATTTTCGTGTGTGTTTCTTACTCGTATTGTTGACAATTGGTTGTACTGGAGAAGCCATTGTCCTGGCCAGTAAGCCAAGGAGAAGAAGAGGAATACAATATTGTCCGTACATTTTCTTGATGGTTATGATACAATTTCACAAAGTGATTCCCTTTTATAGGCGAATATTTCATTAGATAATTACCTTATCAATTTAAATCTAAAGGACTTGCATATCAGCATTTATCAGCAACGACAAATGACAAGTGACACATTACTATAAATTATAATCTTATTAAATAGCTACCAATAATCGAAGGATTCTAACAATTATTTTTCATTGGCTCAAAATATTTATTACTTCTTATTCTTCGTATTGGTGAGTTCAGAAACCATCGTTATGGCTATTAAGCCAACTAAAAAAAGTGACACACAATATTTTACGTTCATTTCCTTGATATTTATGATACACTTTCAAATTGTAATTCCCTTTTTATATATAAATATTACATGTCATTGACAGAAATCAGAAGGAATCGCTCAGAGACATGTGTTTTTTAATCAGAGAAATGCCCAACTGACAAGACCAATGCAGTTTTTTAGCTATCTTCTTCTGGCATTATTCTCTTATCAAAAAAGCGTTTTAATACCAGCTCACACCATCTCCTGGGCTGTTAAATTTCGACATCTGATATTGCGATTTCGAATTGATTGATATATTGTTGTCGTAGAATCGAGCATACATATGTTTATTATATAATAAAGCATTGGCTTTTAAGGAGTTTTTAGGATGTAAAATACAATTCCCCGAAATTTCAAACCATTTAAAACGTTGTATCAACAAATATTGTTATATTTAATCATGTAAGATTAAGTTTTACGGCGTATGAAATGATAAAAGATAGAAATCTTGTAGGACCAACTTATTGTTAGTGTTAAACTAGGCCATCGAACTCTTAATGGAATTCCCATTACCAATAAAACATAGTTCTGCAGCCAAGTTATGAAAAGCCGAACATCTAATAAAATTCTGATTTACCGTACGTATTATGAAATTTCAGACTTTTCCATCATAAAAAATATATATATTTGATCAGCGAAAGAAGCCCAGTTGATATAGCCATTACCTTCGTGCCCTCAGCTTTTTATACCCTTGCAGAGGGTATTATAAAATTGGTCAGATGTTTATTAATTAATTGATATCCATACATAAAGAAATAATAGTTTTCCAACCCTATTAGTTATTAAAACGTTTTATTGTTGATATTTAGAGAACTAAATAAAAAGTTAACATATTTCAACATCCATTTCTTTATCCAAACTTATCAAAATATCTTTATTAGTTTGGATCAACTTAGTTGTGGTTGTATACCTTTGTAAATTACAGATCACTGTCACTGTTTATTTGATATTATTTCTATATAATGCAAATGTATCGCCTTAAAAGGTCACAGTTTTCATCATACAACCCTTCAGTTCCAAAACTGTCGCAATGTTCGAGGCCCTTTGCATTGTCTGGCTGTCCGGGCCACCACAAGTTCGAAGCTATTGGATCTGTAGTGGGAAACCAAACGTGGTTTCCTTCAATCGCCAACTCACTACCAGATGTCCAGTAATACCAATTAATTTTATTTTTCATAAGGTAATTGGTAACTGCAACCCATTCGCCTGCTGTATTGAAAGATATAAGTTGGGCCCCCATCTGGCGACATGTGGCATATGCATCGTGCCAATTTTTCGTTTCCTCAGTTTCAATAAAATAGAATTTGTTACCAATTTGAGTGAATAGAGGTTTGGGTCCAAGGGTCGCCTCAGATTCAGAGTAAACTGTAAAGTCTTGGAAATTGTTTTGATTCAAAGATAGGTGACAAAATTATAATTATTTTCGTGTGTGTTTCTTACTCGTATTGTTGACAATTGGTTGTACTGAAGAAGCCATTGTCCTGGCCAGTAAGCCAAGGAGAAGAAGAGTAATACAATATTGTCCGTACATTTTCTTGATGGTTATGATACAATTTCACAAAGTGATTCCCTTTTATAGGCGAACATTTCATTAGATAATGACCTTATCAATTTAAATCTAAAGGACTTACATATCAGCATTTAACAGCAACGACAAATGACAAGTGGCACATTACTATAAATTATAATCTTATCAAAGGATTCTAACTATTATTTTAAATTGGCTCAAAATAATTTCCTCTGACAATTAAACACTCAACAATGGTAACAATGAAATTAACCAGAGGGCCATGGTTAACTTCGACCGCGTCGAAGTTTGTATACCCTTGCAACTCTTTCCTTACCCATAGACATGAAACGTTTTATCTAGAAAGCCTAATGTCTGCGAAAGAACGGCCTTCAATCTTACAATTAGCGTAGGAAATAACGAAGTTAGTAATCAAAGTCACTATATGATATAGTCACCCGATCTTGATTAAATTTGGCACAGTTGTTTATAGGTATAATAAACTAGCTGGAAAAATAACGAAGTTATTGGGAAAAGTCACTGTTCGTGACTATGCCGTCTGTATGGGAGCTATGTATATGATATAGTGGTCGGATCCGACTGAATCCGAGATATACAACCCCTGCAGTATATACAACCCTACATGATGTATGTATGTGTTGCAGTCCATTTTAAATTACCAAATCTGCTCGGAAACATTTTCCCGAATTTTCTACACATCTTTTGTGATTTCATTACCTATTACAGCACATAAACTGTTCATTTAGCAGAATAAAAGCAGCAATTTACATAAGATTTTTTGCCCAAAAATTATTATACCCTTGCAGAGGGTATTATAAAATTGATCAGATGTTTGTAACGCACAGAAGGAGACGTTTCCGACCCCATAAAGTATATATATTCTTGATCAGCTTGAGAAGCTGAGTCGATATAGCCATGTCCGTCTGTCCGTCTGTCCGTCCGTCTGTGCGTATGCGTTTTACTCAGCCATCTTAAGAGATATCGGGTTGAAATTTTTTTTGGAGACTCTTTATTACCTGTGTGAGATAAAGTATGAAAATCATCGGGATCGGACTACTATATCATATATTGTTTAATAATCATTAAATGTGTTTTGAATTCAGTAGTTTGAAGTATGCGTTTTACTCAGCCATCTTAAGAGATATCGGGTTGAAATTTTTTTTGGAGACTCTTTATTACCTGTGTGAGATAAAGTATGAAAATCATCGGGATCGGACTACTATATCATATATTGTTAAATAATCATTAAATGTGTTTTGAAAATGCGTTTTACTCAGCCATCTTAAGAGATATCGGGTTGAAATTTTTTTTGGAGACTCTTTATTACCTGTGTGAGATAAAGTATGAAAATCATCGGGATCGGACTACTATATCATATATTGTTAAATAATCATTAAATGTGTTTTGAATTCAGTAGTTTGAAAAATATTTGAGCATATTCATTGATTTGAAATTTCACTTTTCTTATCGAATTAAATATAATAAAGAACTGCAAGGGTATATAAACTTCGTTATTTATTTAACATTAAATGCATCTGTTAAATCTTCTCTTGACTTAAAGCCTAACAAGAAGTTAGCGAGATTTATTCTTAATCGAGAGCTTAATCCAAGTCATCAAATTATGTAAACAGACTTAATCAGAAATTATTAAAAGTTAAACAAACAAACAAAGAATAGAAGCACACAAATGAAACTTAAAAACAACTTTTGTAGATAGTTTTATACTTTTTATATATTTTTTTATACCCTTGCAGAGGGTATTATAAAATTGGTCAGATGTTTGTAACGCACAGAAGGAGACGTTTCCGACCCCATAAAGTATATATATTCTTGATCAGCTTGAGAAGCTGAGTCGATATAGCCATGTCCGTCTGTCCGTCCGTCTGTGCGTATGCGTTTTACTCAGCCATCTTAAGAGATATCGGGTTGAAATTTTTTTTGGAGACTCTTTATTACCTGTGTGAGATAAAGTATGAAAATCATCGGGATCGGACTACTATATCATATATTGTTTAATAATCATTAAATGTGTTTTGAATTCAGTAGTTTGAAAAATATTTGAGCATATTCATAATACGACAACTAATGCTGTTGATGTATGAAATTTCACTTTTCTTATCGAATTAAATATAATAAAGAACTGCAAGGGTATATAAACTTCGGCAAGGCCGAAGTTAACTTCCATAGCTCGTTTTTATTATATTTGAGTTGAAATAATTATTAAAAAATATATTTTGAAGTCCTTTTTAATGCATTACTGCAGAGCTTATGATTGTTTAAACCCATTATAAACAACAGATTTTAATAATGTTTAATTATATGGAATTATTTGATAAGGTTATTATCTTTGTCTTCTTGTTAATTCTTTAAATGTTATATTTGTTGTTGCTGATAAGTGCATGTCTTTAATCATATAAGTACAAAATATTTAAATTGAGGTGATTATTTAATGAAATATTCGCCTATAAAAGAGAATCACTTTGTGAAATTGTATCATAACCATCAAGAAAATGTACGGACAATATTGTATTCCTGTTCTTCTCCTTGGCTTACTGGCAAGGACAATGGCTTCTCCAGTACAACCAATTGTCAACAATACGAGTAAGAAATGCACACGAAAATAATTATAATTTTGTCACCTATCTTTAAATCAAAACAATTTCCAAGACTTCACAGTTTACTCTAAAACTAAGGCGATCCTTGGACCCAAACCTCTATTCACGCAAATTGGTAACAAATTCTATTTCATTGAAACTGAGGTAAAGAAAAATTGGCACGATGCATATGCCACATGTCGCCAGATGGGGGCCCATCTTATATCTTTCAATACACAAGACGAATGGGTTGAATTTACCAATTACCTTGTGAAAAATAACGTTAATACGAACTCCTGGACATCTGGCAGTGAGTTGGCGATTGAAGGAAACCACGTTTGGTTTCCCACTACAGATCCAATAGCTGTGAATATGTGGGCGCCAGGGGAACCAAATAATTCTAATGGCAAGGAACATTGCGATCATATCTCGTTTTCAAAGACATTTGTAGGATTAAATGATTATATTTGTGAAGCAGAATTGCAATTTATTTGCGTGATACCTAAACAACTCAATTAGGGTTGGGGTATAATTGTTTGTAGTTTAAAAACTTTCTCAATTATGTTGCTTTAAATTTTAAAAATATATTTTAACAAATCGCAAAAATTTTGAGTTTAATTTGCATTCTTAAGATGAAAGGTAATATGAAAGTTGTCTCATTGTTAAGGTATTTATATATTTAGACCCTTGCAAATAGGGTATATTAATTCTGGTCAGAAGTGTGCAACACATAAAAGGAAGCATCCCCGACCATATAAATTCTTGATCAGCACGACGAGACAAGTTCAAATACCCATGTCCGTCCGTCTCTCTAAATCGACGCGAACTCCTACTAGACCGTTAGAGCTACAGGGTTGAAATTTTGTATATGCCGCATAATTTGTATATCTCGCATTTAGCCGGATCGGACCACTGTATCATATAGCTCCCATACAAATATCCACAAGTTCGCTATTTTCAGATCGATAGTCAAGAAATATAATGTTTGTGTGTTCATTATGCTTCAAAACGACTGTGACAAATTTGATCAAGATCGGGTGAGTATATCATACAGCTCCCATAGGGAGGATCGGTCGAAAGCAGTGACTTTTAGGAATAACTTCGTTACTGTTGACGCGATTGCTTTAAAATTCAACAAGTTTTATATACCTGTTAATGGCTGTGTTAAATAATGTAATCGGTGGGAAACAGAGACTTACATATATCACAAACTTCGTTAGAAACATTATTAGAAAGATTGTAGCCGTTCTTTCGCAAACATCAGACTTTTTACATATGTAAAACCTTTTCCACTTTGACTGCTATAAGAAAAGGAAAGAGTAAAAAAACCCTGCAAGGGTATACAAACTTTGACGGTTCAAAGTTAGCCCCGGCTAACTTTATTAGTTACACTTTGCATAAAATCTTTCTGAGTCATTTTAGTTTTATTGTTTCCAGTGCTTCAGTGTTCAATTATCAGAAGAAATGTTACGATATTTTGAGCCAATTACAAATAGTTGTTTGAATCCTTTGATTATTGGAAGCTATTTGATAAGATTATAATTTATAGTAATGTGCCACTTGTCATTTGTCGTTGCTGATAAATGCTGATATGCAAGTCCTTTAGATTTAAATTGATAAGGTCATTATCTAATGAAATATTCGCCTATAAAAGAGAATCACTTTGTGAAATTGTATCATAACCATCAAGAAAATGTACGGACAATATTGTATTCCTGTTCTTCTCCTTGGCTTACTGGCCAGGACAATGGCTTCTCCAGTACAACCAATTGTCAACAATACGAGTAAGAAACACACACGAAAATAATTATAATTTTGTCACCTATCTTCGAATCAAAACAATTTCCAAGACTTTACAGTTTACTCTGAATCTGAGGCGACCCTTGGACCCAAACCTCTATTCACTCAAATTGGTAACAAATTCTATTTCATTGAAACTGAGGTAAAGAAAAATTGGCACGATGCATATGCCACATGTCGCCAGATGGGGGCCCATCTTATATCTTTCAATACAGCAGACGAATGGGTTGAAGTTACCAATTATCTTTGGAAAAATAACATTAATTCGAACTACTGGACATCTGGCAGCGAGTTGGCGATTCAAGGAAACCACGTTTGGTTTCCCACTAAAGATCCAGTAGCTTTGGATTTGTGGAGGCCCGGAGAGCCTAGTAATGATGGGGGCAAGGAACACTGCGATCATATCAGGTTTTCAAATAAATTTGTAGGATTAAATGATTATTTTTGTGAATCAGAATTGCAATTTATTTGCGTGATACCTAAACAACTCAATTAGGGTTGGCGTATATTGGTTTGTAGTTTGAAACGTTTTTCAATTATGTTGGTTTAAATTTTAATAAATGTTAGTGAATTAAATAAATAAAAAATATTATTGAAAACGATTAAGACTTAAACTTATTTTATATTGCTTAATTTAACGTTATTTATTAAATATGCTCATCTATAAATAACCTATAAACAATAAGTAATCAGATTTTTGTTGTGTTGTTAGTACCAGTGATATATAAACTCAAAAAACATCAAATTATAGTTTTTGCATAATGATTTTTAAACGGATTATTTAAAACTTAACATTTAAATATTTTTTAAATAGTTCCGTTAAAAAATACTGAAATACGGTATTAGTCTTTTTTGTCTTTACGAAGAATACCGATAACGGCCTATCGAAGTTTTGTGCTATCCCCAACGCATGCCATCTATCGAACCGTGTGTCATCGCTATCACATCGTTTTTTCATTTCGTAAGAGTCGGAAATTACAGTGGAAATTAATTAATTTGCATTATTTTTAACGCCAGACGCTTGCAGAGCTTTTGAAAAGCTACACCCGTCAAGTTCAAGCCACCAGATAGCTGGTCTATTGACAACAAAAAAAAAGCCCCAAAACACACACACAAGAAACTACGAAATTAAACAAAGAACAAAAGAAAAAAAAGTTAAGGAATCAAATTTTATTTTCACAATCGAGTGGCAGGCGGATCTTCCAGTCATCGTCGTCGTCTTCGTCGTTGTCTACGTCTCAAGGCCAAAGGGGCAGACAAGGGTGTGGGTGTGGTGTGTGTCTGTTGAGTTAAGAAATTCCATTGCAATTAAACATGAAATTTGCTGCAACCAGAGCACAACAACAACATTTTTGTATTATCGCCAAGCCAAATAAAACACGCCGCAATCAAATAATCAACTTCATTGCAAATCCGACATTCAACAAAAACGTGCAACACCGCCAGCAGCAGCAACAACACAAAAGACAATTGTGCGGTATTAATAAAAATTGGAAACATCAAAGTTTTTGCATAGCTGCATCTTGATTAATATTGCAATAAACCAATAAATAATTATACTTAACTAAATACTAACCAAAAAACCAAAAAATAAATTAACTTACTAGTAAATTAAAACAACAAAGGAAAAAACTCAGTTACACGTGCGTTTTTAGTTTCCGCCCAAGAAGAAGAGAAAGGATTTCTTACGTCTCTGTGTGAGTGCGTGAGTGCGTGCGTGAGGCAAAAAGAGCAAGTCAGAGAGCAGATTCGCATTTGTGTGTGTGTGTCAAACACAACACAAAGTAGGCGAGAAACACTCGACAACAAATCATTCGGAAAAAAACATTGTCTAGCAAAATTCGTGAACAAAGCAACAGCATGCCGCGTCGTAATAAAAAATCAGGAGGTGCAAACGGAGGACCTGGAGGAAAAGGTGAGTCACAGCAACATATGCGGGGGTGTGTTTGGCGGTGGGGGGGAGGTGTCATCAATATAATGCAAATGGTGAAATGACCTTTTACATTAGTCATCTTAGCTTTCAATATTTTAGTATTTCTCTGTGTGTGTGTGTTCTTTAATTTTTCACTAAAAGCTTCAACCTGTTTGGCAATCATATGAAATTTCCTATATATATATTTTTGCTGCTTTGCTGGCACCCAAAAAACAAAAAAAAAAAGCTTTACATGCGCTCAGCTGGCGATGACAACAACGCAACAATACAAAAATAATACCAATACGTGCATTTACATATGTATATGTATGTACATACATACATCACTTACACTACATCCATCTGTCTGTCTGTATGTAAATCATTCAATGCCAGCTTATCAGAAGAAAAAAACATGCCAAGTAACACATAGACTAAATACAGGGTGTTCGAAAATAACTTGCAAATGAAATAGCTCAACATTAGTTTTGCTATTGAAACAAAGAGGAAAAACCAAAAACATAGATCAACTATTTTGATGTAGATATACAAATTAAGATGTTGGGTCCGTCCACTGGTTCCAGGATCAAACTTATGAGATGATTTAGGTTGATTCGGATGAGATACGCTTAAGTAAGTATCTGAATCACTGACCTTCTGGATCAGCAATATATTAGCGATTATAATTAGTGCCGGAGTTATGTGTCTTTATGGTTTAAAGGGTTATACAAAACTGAATATGTTGAAGCAAATAAAAGAGAACTAAACCCACGTACATAAATGGGAATATGAATCTATAGCTAAATACATAAGTAAATATGTATGTAAGACCGTATGGTCATGCCTTGGGCTCTTGGTCAGACGCTGTGTCAGCATATTTATGTTTATAAGGAATTCGTCACATCGACGTTGCAGCTGCACAGATTGTTCTAAGCCAGTGGTCGGCACGGCCCATTCCCCGGACTAGGGACTAGTTCTGCCACAGCGCTGCCGTCTCACATACACTGTGAATGCTCGTGTAGCCTTAGTGCGAGGCCAGTTCGCTGGATTGTTTATTAACTAACATACATACATATGTGATCTAAATCAATTTTAAGGTATTTTTGGTATAATATTTATATGTAACTACTAGAGATCCGCTCGAGTACATTCGAAACAACCCTTTACTCGAATTTTCAAATCGAGTGTGCCAAGCACACTCGCATAATATGTCCCATATTGATAGGCAAAAAAATATGTATAATTTTTATCCGATTTTAATGAAAAATACTTTCTTTCCTCGTTCATGGAAAAAATTACTTTGTTTGAACTAGTGTCGCAAAATAGCTTCGCCCAAACGACCAAAAATTTACATACAAATTTCAGATTTTCAATTGGCTCCAACTCGAAAATTGGGGGCTAAATTAAAATTTGTGGTATGCAGAATAGAAAAAGGGTTTTTTTTTGGAATAAAAATTCCAAAGTAACTTCGTGCCTTCCGTTGGTGTTATCTGTTATCCCTTTTTCTACATATGTGGTACAATATACCGTATATGAAATAACAGGTCGTGATATTAGTTTGGTAAGGCGAAGCTCTTACACTAATTTTTCATAGCGCCTAAGGGTATGCACAAAAAGGTGATCTTCGGTTTTGTAGGCTTTACCAACTTTTTTCGCTTCATTTGGTTGTTACAATTCCCAACCAATTCTAGCGTTGAAGACATGGTATGGCTATTGCAATTCCGGAGTTCTTTAGCAAAGTCTGCTGATGATAGAACTTGGTAGTTCTTGAAATAGCTATACAGACAACCTGCTCACCTTTTTGTGTTGCCTTTGAAATAATCTTCTTTTGGAAGATTGACCTCGAGCCGGCTAAACTGCAAGGTTTGATTTATATAATTTATTATGAGGATCTACAACATAAATTGAAAAACATAACATCTGGATATTTTGTTTAAAATGTTAAGCAAACCAAAATAAGTTAGAAAACAGAAATATGCATTTGGCATTCTCTTTGACCTAAAAATTATGCAACTATTCAACCTAAACCAAAGATTTTTCCTCGGAAAATAGAGATTTTCCACTTCTCTCTCTCTGTCTCTCTCTTTCGCACCAGCATAAAAACCAGCACTTTCAGTGCACAGTTATGACAACAGCTGTTTTCACCATTTTCTGTTTCTTTTGGTTTGCTGATTACCCAACGTCTCGTTGTCGATGTCTTTTGTGAAAGGCACAGGCAAAAATAAGCGAGAGGGAGAGAGAGAAGACAACAGAGAATGAGAGCAAAAGTTAGACAAAGAGATAGAGAGACAGGTAGAGAGAATGCAAGTAAAATGTAAGGCGGAAATTACCTTGCCCCAAATAGCATTGCTGCTGCCAGGAAAATAGCTAAAAAGAAAGTTGATGAAAGAAAAACTTGTTGCACAACTTGTTGGCTCTAAAAGCAGTGTAAGCACGTTTTTCCATTTTCTTCTTCTGCTTCTGCTTCATCCTGAAGGTCATTGGAAGCATTTGTTTGTGTAGTTTAGATTTAAAATTAAATTTCCTTTTAATGAGCACACACACACACAAAAGCAGTTTTCTTTAGATTCATGTTTCTACTGTGTACTGCAGAGAAGTGGAAAAATCTGCTGCAAAGCGGAAAAAATATTCCGTCTAATTTAAACAGCTGATTCACTAGACAGTTTGACAAGCATTGAGAATTTGATATAGCAAATTTGTTTACAAATATCGAGAACAAATTACACAGCGAGGAAGTTCCAAGAAATTGAAATTGATCATGGCCACGCCCACAAGAAAAACATTATAACCGATCTATGTTTACATTAAAATTATCATAAAACTTGCTGAAATAATAATAATATTATGGCATTTGTTCCCTTTTACTTTTCAAAGGTCGCAACAATGACTCTAATTCTGAGGACGAATCATTCGATAATGTGAGCGTCTATTCACATGTCTCGGAGGTTGCCTCATCGGAGGCCAACGATGAACTGGCCAATGAACGTTTCGAGGAGAAATTCGAAAAGGCCTTGGAACAGGCAACTGAGAAATCAGCCCAGACCCGTGTCCAAGCCCTGCAAGCCATTTGCGAGCTACTAATGCATCGTTATATGCCCGATTTTGTTGAGGACCGTAAAATGACTCTCATGGACTTCGTTGAGAAGAGCATTCGACGTGGCAAGGGACAAGAACAGGTCTGGGGAGCACGTCTGGCTCCCCTGCTAGTGCTTCAATTGGGCGGTGAGGAGGGCATATCAAAGGCCATGAATCAGTTCCTCTTGACAACTGTTCAGGATAAATCTGTGGGATTCGATGCACGTGCCAAATGCTGCACAGCTCTGGGATTGCTTAACTTTTTGGGCTGTGAGGATGTTGGGGAATTGGTTCAATTGATGCAGTTCTTCGAAACAATTTTCTCGGGCAGTTATCTACGCGGTGACGACAAGACCCCCATTTCGGTAACATCAGAGGCTGGAGCTCTACATGCTGAGGCTTTATCCTCATGGGGATTGCTTTTAACCTTGATACCCTCTGGTGACAGTGTGTCCCTAATGACCACTGGCCAGAATATGTTCCCGTAAGTTAAATTGACAAGTTGTTACATCGAAAAAGGTGTTTACATGTTGCATGTTTGTTTTTTAGATCCATTAAGAAATTCCTTGGACTATTGCAATCGCCACACTTGGATGTTCGCATGGCTGCTGGAGAAACCATTGCCTTGATATTGGAATCAGGTCGTGCCCACGATTCGGACTTCCTGGAGGAGAATATTGCTGAACTATGTGATGCGGTCAAACAATTGGCCACCGACTCTCACAAATATCGGGCCAAACGTGATCGCAAGGCTCAACGCGCCACATTCCGTGATGTTTTGCGTTATCTAGAGGTATGCAGAGAGACAATATTACATGATTTGCAAGTCGAAAAGGTTACTTAGACGGGAATATATTAGTAATTTTATTCACACTTTTACTCAGACGCCGAAATACAATATTCAGAGAGTGTTAATTCTAGTTGGGATTGACAAGAAAAGTTGCATGTCCGTCGTCCATCCTTAAGGTTTCATATCGTTGCAAGTGAATTTCAATTCATGTCGACAATAGTTTTGTAAACATTTCGAATGATCGTGCAATTTGTTGCGCATTATAATGCAACCATTGCGACTAATCGAATCCATATACTCGGAGAAATTGGGTAATTTCTTATACGTTGTGGGCGAAGTATTCCAATGCGAATTATTACCCGAGGCCACAAAACTCGATGAATCAGCAAAGGTTGTCTTGAAGGGTTTATAGGTTTTCTCGCCCTCATCCCGTGATGCTTCATAGCCCTCGGATGTTTCCCTTTCCAATTCGTTCATCACATTCGTACGGAATTCGGAGCAAGGTCCCTTGTTGCTTAGCAATTTGTCTGCATTCAATTTGGAAGACTCATCTTCGGTCTTAAGACTCTCATAAATACCCTGGGGATATTCATTCATGCCATTGTAGTCGATTTGATATGTCGTGAACATGCGATTCTTCTCCAAACGTCGACTTAACTCCTCTTTGGGCATTACCTTGAGACGCTCATACAGATCCGGATAGACGGTACGAAGAATTTTGAGAAAACGATTCGGTTGCAATTTGAAGCAGTCAATTTCCATCGAGGTGGCCATCTTATCCACTTGATCTTGAGCCAACGCTGTGGGTATAAGTCGAGGATCGACTAACTTGCCCATCGGCGCAATGCCCGTCCATTCCACTCCGGTGCAATTCTTGGCCGCTTCTGCCGGTGGCTTGATTTTGTCCTCAACAATACATTCACACTCTACGACCTTTGGCCCCGCGGAGCCTTTGCCATTTGTTAGAAACTCATAGCGCTTCGCATTGGGTGCAACATAATCATGTTGATAAGTGGACTGCAGCATAATTTACAAATTTAACGGTATAAAAAGGCCAAAAAACCTAAAACTTTTCAAAATTTTTACACTAGAATTTTGTTTACCAAAAATATCTCCAAATTTTTTAAGGATATTTTTTTTTTCGTAATTTTTTTTTTTTACTAGAATTTTGTATTCTCTGAATGACGATAAAAATAGAAATGAAATGAAATTTTGAAATTTTCAACTAGTGAAGTTTTTCGAAAACTGATGTTAAATTTGCAAAATGTCAAGCCTACTTTAAGGTGATCTGCATTAGTATAGGAAACTCTTACATCCAGTTAAAAATTAAACTACAATTACTTAATTTACTTTGCTTGACATTGCAGGAGGACATTTCACCGGAAATTAATATACGCTTTGGCAATGAGAGTTTGATTCTGGATTCCTGGTCCATACACCATCAATATTCGTCTTTGTGCACTGTCATGGGTCCAGGTATGACCAGTCAGTTGCAGGAGAATGAATTTATACGTGACATCTTTCAATTGGGTCCACGTCCAACCAATACTGGCATCAATGGCAATGCCAAGGTCAAGCAATCCAAACTGGAGCGTGTAAGTTGCCCAACCCATTCTCCTCGGGATCATGTTTTTAATTGATGTTGTCTTATTTTAGCATCTGGTCAATGCTGCCGCCTTCAAGGCACGTTCTATTTCACGTGGCAAGAACCGTGACAAACGCTCGGCAGTTGTCACCTAAAACGATCTGATCATCGCTATCGTGCTCCCGAGGACTTACTAGTTGAATTGTTTCCCCTAAATTTAAAGAGTTATACATTTAAGATACAAGTTACCCAACACATAAACACTGGATTTGGCTTAATGAATACTGTGACAAAATTTCATAATTTCTTCAAGCAAAAATAATATGGATTATTCATTAAAATTGTTATGGAAATATAACAACACACAAAAACTCTTTGAGTTAGTTGAATGTTTCACTTCACTCATTGCATGTCAGGGTTTCATTTTTATTATTTTTTCATTTTAATTTAGTTTTTAATGTACACAATCCCTCACGTTGTTGATCTTTTATTCATTCTCAAAACAAAACAAAACATTTAAACACATAAGATATAATAAATATCTGCTGTCATGTCGCTGCTAAAAAAGAAAACAAAAAGACGAGTCAAAATTATTTGATTTGTCTTAGGCTTTTTTCTAATAGGATGCATACATTTTTGTAGGGTATTTAAATTATATATATATGTATACATTTTATAGGCAAAGTATCTTGTAAAATAAATAAATACATAACTTTAGACTTAAACAAACAACTAAACGAACTTGCCTTTTTATTGCGCTAAAATCGGAAAATTTAAACAATTATAAAAGACTACTAAAGACTCTCTAAATGGGCGAAAAATATAGTAACAATATGTTTTTAGAAACATTTGTGAAAAGATATATAAATGTTTTAAATGCTTCTTTATATCAAATAAATTTCTTTTACATTTCAAACTGCAAACAAATTAGCAAAACTTTAAAAAAAGTAGAAACACTTTTTCTCATTGGTCAATATGAAGTCAAAATGTCAAATAAATAAACGTTGTGATCGTCTTGTGGAATAGAACTAAGATCAGCGTTTGTTTATTACAACATTCAATTGCAAAGATGACGGCTTTCCGTATGTTCTGAAAAGGGTTTCGTTTGGTTTTCATCACAAGCTGGACCAAAGATGGCCAATGGGAGGAATTATTAGTTCCAACAAGGGTTGACGTCTTTAATTCTCTAATTTGTATATATTTTTATTGACATAATTTCTATCTCAGTAGCCAGTGCTTTAAACTCTTAAAATTTAAATTTAGTTTGATTTGTCCGCGTCTAGTATGTTTAGGAGTAAATCTTTAAGAGATGGAACCGCCAGCAATGGCTCAATAATGGCAAATTCAACTGTGGACCAAAGCCAGGACTAGCTCGTCCTATCATTTGCTTTTCAAAGATAATAATCAAAACGAGATTACAATTACAGAGACTTCATAGACCAGGAAAATCAACGCCGACGATAGAGAAGAAACTGTGACTTCAAACTGTCTTTAGCTTTATTCGATAAGTTTCACAAACGTGGCGGATCTTAGGGTTCTAAACGTCCTAGACGAAGAATTGAGTAGCTAAGGTGAGGACATTTCACAATCGTTCAAGAGCAAACTGTTTTGTTTTTGTATTTGTGGTTAAAAGGCTTCTAGTTTTTATTTTCTTTTCTTTTAAGTTAGGGATGTAAGAGTAATAGAAAGATAGCATTTAATATCTGTTAGTAGAAAATATCAATATTTGAGGCATGCCTTCTAACAGTCAAGTGGATGAATAGCTCTGTAAATAAAATGTAACTCAAAGTTTTAATAAAACTCAATATTTTAGCCATAGAAACAAAAGCACGTGGAAATATAAAAAATTCATCTAATTATAGAAAATTACCCCCGAAATAATTGTTCACCAACAATGTGAGTTCAAATTTACGATTGTTTTTATAAAGGTTTTTAATTACTTTTCAACTGATTTATCACAAAAATTGTATGGTAGCTTAATATATGTATGTATATTTATATATACGTGTGTTTTAAATGTATTTGTTGGATTTTTAATGTTTAATCATTGTATGCATGTGCATGTATTTGTGTGTGTGTGTGTGTGTGTGTGTGTGTAGTGGGACTGAGTTTTTATAAATATATTGTTTATAAATTATGCGACAAAACTCTTAAATATTCCAATATTGGAATATGGTTAAAGAAAAGAAAACATATTTAAAGTTAAATACTTAAACTAATATTCGCCAAGTAAAGACAATTTAAGAAAACAATATATAAGTATTTGTTTGTAAATGAAGGGTAAATCTAAATGGTAAGTAAGCTATAAACAAATAATCATCAGCTAATCTGATGCCACTGGCCTTTGTCCTGGCTACATACAACTTTTCTACTTGGCAACGCTTTCTAGATAATCTCAAGATTTAATCATGTTTCATGTTTCATTTATGACTTATGCTTAGACTATATAATATTTGGCTTCTTTTAATACAACTCGCTTAGTTTGTTTCGGAAATACGCGTGTTTTAAAATTTGAGAGACGCAAACAATTGACTCGTTAATCGAACCGTTTTCAAAACTTTTCTTCTCTTATAAAATCTATGTACATGTACATACATACACACAGACGATTGTGGATGGGGAAGAATACAGAGAGAGAGAGAGAAGGAAGTAGAGAAAAGGATCAAGGAAGTGGGTTAGATTTAGGAAATGTAAACTATTAATTGAGCATTGAGCAAAAATCTGTGCTAAACGCCTACTAAACTAGGATAATGTCTGGCATGATGTGTTTTTGTTTGTTTTTCGATCTTTCTTGTTTTGTGTGTGGTAATGTTTATCTCCTTTATGGCTTCTAATTGATGGCGGCGGGACTTTATGAGTGAACTCCAGCTGCTGCTACACTTGCTGAAGTGCTGGCGCTTACATCCTCGCATATGGTATGAAGTTTCTCCATCTCCGAACTGGTCACAATGTTAATCGAACTGACTTTGGCCCGCTGATAGGCCACCACAGTGTTTTCGCCCAAACATTTGACGCACACATAACCAATGAGAACAGCAACACCAACTGTCATTACTCTAACCAATGGATCCACATACATCTGTATGACCACCCAGGCGGCTGCTCCAGTTACACACATCAAAGTGATCAAAATTACTGTCTTTGACCAATGTTGAATGGTGAAGCCTTTGTCCCACTCGAGTCTGTTTGCAAAAAAGAGAACGAATTAGGTTTAAAAATTGGGAAATTTCAATTGTAAAACTCACTTTTTGGTTTTCTCAATCTCATAGGGATGCCCGCATACCTTGCAGGATAGTTGAGCCTCTGAATTGCTGCAACTTTCGACTAGCCATCGTTTCAGGCACTCATGGTGCACCGAACTCACATCGCCAGTGCAACGACATGGTTGAATCAATGGCTCTGGCTTATCATTGTCATAGCAAATCCAACAATCCTTTTTATTCAAAAACGATTGACCCTCTTCGGGTGACAATTTGTTTGTCTCTGCATTCAATGTTGGTATCGATGGATCAATTTGGCGGGACAGAAGTTTGCGAGGATTTAATATCCATAATTGTTCAGGAGCCATCGAATTCCACAAGCAGCACGGGAACCACAATGCAACACCGATTTCGGCAATACGAAAAATAATGTCATGCCAATTGCGCGAATTGACGGGAACCCTAAAAGTGTGCGTGGCGATAACATTGTTTAGTATGAAGTATTAACAAATTAATCAATTGAAAAGTTATCACTCACTTAGTTTTCCAAAAGTCGCCCAAAGTCTCAGAGGTAAGAAAGCCAACAATCACAATGAGCATAATGGCCTGACTCAGCAAACCAAAGCGTGACTGATGCAATTGCGAGGCATTCACAATTGCCTCGCTGGGTCCCAAGATTTTGCCCGTCTGATCGTAAACGAATCCTCCGCGGAGTTTAAAGAAAACTTCCACTCCGTAGATGAGAAAGAAGACAACGACAATTAGCAATAGAACAGCATAGCAGCCATTAAATATATGTGCATAGTCCCGACGTTCCGCATTGATCAATGAGTTGAAAACTTCGATCCCGAAAAGACTATACAAAAAGAAATTGAAGGCCACAAAGCCAAGGAAACTCTTCGACAGGAATTGTGACTTCTCCCAGCGTATGTCTCGCAGGTGAAATATCTGCAATGGCAGTCAAAAACAGAATGAAAACAAATTAACTAATGAAGAAAAAACAATGTCTAAACCAAAACAAGTGCAAATTTCACATCGAACGTAAGTTTAATTAATGCCTGAGAGAGTGAGATATGGTAGAATAACAATAATAACAACAACATAGACACAATACTAACAATAAATTATTATTACGACTCCTGAGTGCACATGCCCTCAATTCCCTTATCTGTTTTGGTTAGACCCACTCTCAGATAACAGCGGAAAAAAATTGAGCTAGTCACAATTAAAATATGAATTCTCTCATTCATGGCTATTCTAGAGATTAGATATAAAGTTACTTGAAATAAATTTTGCACTTCATAGAGAAATGCAAAATGGCCCAAAGGGTATTAGTCTTTTTGCGCAGTGTAATAGAAATGAAATATTGTTCAATACTCATCTTCAGCAGCTCCATAACAAAAATATCTTTCTCACCTGTAGGTGTCACCTTGCACTATCTAAATTCTAGGCTAATAAATCATTGGCAATCCAATCCAAAATGTGATGCAATATGAAAGTTATATGACAAATAGTTGCCATAAAGACTCAATTCCAAAAATTTATCAAAGGAACTGATACGAAATATGGCTTTATGTATCTCTAAACGAAATAACATTTTTATCATCCGAATTGGATTGTAATCATTTGGGTGATTTCCCAAGGATGAATGAAATTGAAAACTAAAATCAATTGAATAAAAGTAGTAAACTCATTTATTTGTTTAACGCTCGACTGATTCCATTTCCATTGTCTGCATGGATGAGATTCTTAGACTTAAACAGATTGAAATTCTAGAATACCCTACTCGAATGAATAAGTCCATCATTTATTCGGTGACAAAAACAATACTCAAAGTACTCCTCTAACTGTTGAAATGATTCGATCAAAAATACTGTACTCATTCTATACTAAACAACATATGCAGGTATTGGTCCCTCTTAGAGTTAGTAATACTTGAACTAGTCCGGGAGTACTCACTCCTAGTAATATACTCTAATACTTTACTAGCCGTTTGTTTCTTTTTCTATCTTTTCTATCATTTATGGCTAGCGTACTATGTATACAATTATTTTGTGCTAAAGAGAAAAAATAGCAGCACATTACAAGAATCTAACTGCAAGGAAAAGAAGTCAACACGGGGCTTGCCTATACGATTCACAGTCGTTAGTGCTCTGACCTCCTCTCTCTGAGTCAAACACAGATAGTTCTTAGTTGTTTGTAGGGTTCTTAGTCTACGAAAGTATAATAAAGCTAGCCAAACGATCTAGGCAACAGTCTGGAATGACCTAGACATATCCAACCCTTGTAACTTTATAATCATTATAATCTCAAAAAATTTTGCTTCATATACTAGTTTTTCTATATAGAAGTGAATTTATATTCATATCGTTTAATGTTTACTGAAATTTAGATAAGGTAGCTAGCCACAAGAACCTTTAGTGAACTATTTTGCAACTAGCCCATCGATCTAGGGAAGGCTCTGGAATGACCAAAGAGAGTAGAAATTCAGCATGACTTTGATAATAGCAATCATTTTTGTTACCCAAAGAAAATTAGGCTATTATAACAATAATATTTCATTATTCTCAACTTGTATTTTGTAGGACTCATGGCTATAACTAAGCATTATGGATAGAATGAGTAAGTCCGACTATACATTTCAATTAGCCTAAACACTATCATTCTTGTACTCTGCTCTTGTTTGAGACAATCTAACGAATGTCTGTATAATTTTTCATAGTGTTTTGACTCAAGTTCAGATTACTGTCAGTTTACAAACTTAATGAATTGTATTGTGTGTGTGTTTGCTGAGCTGTGCATTTCGTTCTTACCTCCGCCCACATGCAGACAATTAAAGAGGCGCAGGTCATGAGCAATGGATAGTAGGCGGACATCAGCGTTACGGCCCATTGCGGTTGCATTTCCAGCTGGAATTAAATTAAATTGAATTAAATCAAATTGAATTGAATCAAAATACAATAATGTGTCTTTTTGTTTTGTTCGTGTGTTCCTGTAGAAAAACTAACCGGAGTGGTGAAGTAGGCACCACGCAAAGAGGCCGCCACAAAGACCATAAAGTAGAGCAATTTCTGTGTGGTTATGCGACAGGCTCGCAATACGGATGGCTGCTTAAGGCGCTGGTACTCGGCCACAATGCAGATGAGCAACTGGATCACCGAGACCAGGGCGACAACATAGAAAACGGTGGAGATTCCGGCATAGTAGGGAAAATTGAAGATGTTGCACTCGTCGCCGGCATAGCGAATGTCGCAGACACATGTGTTATTCACACAATCGCCACGGCCGGAGCAGCTGAGATCATTGTCGGGCGTAAAGGGTCCATAGATGCCACCGCCAATGGCCTTGCTGTGGCCGCCATTGCGCATCTTTTGGGCAGCGGCAGCCACCTCCAGTGGCGATTGCAAAACTCGCTTCGAGCAACGCATCAGGGTATCCAGACTGGGCAGCATCCTATATTAAATTGAACTGAAATGAAAGCAAAGATTTCTCATTAATAAAACATTCTGTCGGCTTGCCAAATCGATAAACGAATCAAAAACAGTCAGGCGCATCATCAGCATATAGATTATTGGTTGGGGGGAGGTAGTTGTTGGCAGGAGGGCAAGCTTGGGTGTCATTTGAATAAACATTTGTGTTGCACCTTGCCTGGAGGTCGTTAAAAAACAAAACAAGTGCAAAATTTGCATTTCGTCTCTATCGAAGAGTCGAGGCAGTGCAATTCGATTTAACTTTAGCCATTCAAATATTTAAATGGTGCTTGATAGGTTAAATAATCTACCAACAAATACAAATTGTACTTTGAAATAAAAAAAAGTTGCATGCTTAAGCTTTTTAAGATTGTTTTAAAATTAAAAATTTTGTTTAGTTATTTTGAAATGAGTTTAAAGAAAATGTTAGCGATATTTTTTAAAATAATAAGAACTTTTTGTTGGTTTTTTCTTAAGTTTTCTTTACTTTTGCCTCTTTACTTTTAACTCTATTTAACCCAATTAAAAGAATCTAAATCTTGAAATGTTCATATTTCGGAAAAACAAAACATTTTTTAATAAAATTTCAAAAACTCAAAGATTTCTAAATTTTGTAAAACTCTAACAGCGATATCAATTGAGTTAAAAGAAATTTAATATTGTTATTTCCAGTGTTCCATACTTCTAAACTAATATTTTTTACCCAGTCACTTTTTAGTCTAAATAATACAGTAGAATCCGGTTATAACGACGCTCAAGGGACCGACGATTTTCGTCGTTATAACCGGAAGACTTCCTTTCATATAAGTTTGTATTGGGACCAACGAATCACTCATCGATCTTTAGTCGCTATAACCGGACGAAGGTTATAAGCGGAGTCGTTATAACCGGATTCTACCGTATATATCTATTTACAGTCAATAGGAGGGATTAAATATTACTACACGCGACATCAACTATAATTCAGTTAAAAAAATCTCTATAAATTACTTTATTAGCAACTTTAAATCATATGTATCCAATACAATAAAACACTATACTATTAAAAAGAGAAAAAGTATCAGTAGCTTTGTTTTATTAAGAGAGTTTATCCAATAAAATACAAACAAAATGTCTAATATTTGATTTTTATATAAATTGTGAAATATTTAAATTTGCTAATTTTGTATGACATTGTATTGTGAATATTAACTAAAGATAATGTTGCTTTAATAGCCAACTCAAAAATGACAAGCAGTTTTATTTTATTTACTAAGCAAATGGTTATTTTAATTAATTTTGAACTTTTCACACATGGAAAAAAATTAATATGTGAAACTTGAAACTGCTGTTTAATAGTCTTAATATACGGAATATATATTTATAGGATAATTTAAACAAAAAACATGCTTAGTTATTTTTTATGGCTTTACTTTATGGAGCAATAAAAGAAAATTGCGAGAACACTGCAAAAAGTTACATGTACATACATACATTTCATTTAAGTCATGTGAAAAATGTTTTCAGCAAAACTATTTAATTAATGACTTTTGAGTACAAACAAATGACAAATGATTCATAATGGGTCGCACTTTTCAGTCTAAACAGAGAGTAAACAATTTTCCAATTATTCTCTTCATGGGAACTCTTCGAATCTCTTAAAGACGAATGCTATCAAATTGCTTAACGGAAACAATAATAATAATTAATAAATTGTTAAGACTTTTGCAGCAATATTAATGAAAGACTCGAGGCTTTAAAGACCTTTCTCTCTCTTTCGCTCTTCCTTGTGATTCCCCATGGATCAAAAACTAATTTTTTTTCTACGCCTCATGCATGTCAATTGGTTAATATATATAGAACTGACAGTTCAATAGATTTTGCCTGACTGGCAAACTTTAAGGGGTAAAAGAAAGAGTGTTGTGTATTTTATTGATTCACATTCATCTATCTATCTATCAATGATTGATTGATGGATGGAATGGCTTAGAATCGATGTTGGCATAATAATATCTAATAATGCTAAACCATAAACAAAAAGTTTGCACATTTTCCGTTAAGAATTAGATAAGCCTACGCTGAGTCACTCATACACGAGTTCGTTAGACTCTGAGTGTCCATAGGGCGGAATTGTTTGTTGGTGTCTCATCTATTTAGCCCTACAGTGTCTATTTAGCGATTCGACAATTCGCAAGTAAAAAAGACTCCTCATTTATGACCAGGTTACCCATGTGAGTAACTTAACTTTTTTGGACAACAACATGGTCAAAATGCTGTCATAAGTTTTTTAACTGTAGGGCCTGACTTTGGGCCATCCTGCGTTTTGGTTCCAACATGTACATAATCTCCTATTAAATCATAGTTCTTTGGTGTATCTTAAACTACAAACATTCAAAACTTGAATGATTAATAAGAAAATAAATAAGCCGGAAGAAGGAATTACAAGTATTTCTTAGTCTTGGTGGCTCATTCTTTCTAGATGAAAGCTACTTTTATAATTTTAAAGTTTTTGTGGCTTTTACAATTGTTTTGTCACAAGGAAGTCTTTAATTTTTTTTTCGATAAGAGTGTGGTCAAGAAATACATTATAAAAATTGCTAAAATTAAAATGGTTTCTTTCTGAAAAATTTACATAATAACACAAACTTTTCAACAATTTTGTAACGATCTCCATTTGTCTGAGCTTTCAATTTTTTAAAGAATTATGACAACCCGTACTTCTCCTTATATGTATACTTCTTATATAAGTTACGAGTCTTGAATGCGAGTCTGGTCTATGGATACGAATCTGGTCCCTGCTGTGGAGACATTTACTAGTCTATCAACCGTGTCTCCAGTGGCGGACCGTGCATTCGATTTTGGGGGGGGAAATCGAAGTCAAAATTTTGTTTGACCAAGTAAAATTTCTTAACCAAAATCCGATTTCCTATCCGACTCGGAGTTTTGGGGGGGGAAATTTACCCTATTTCACCCCCCGTAGATCCGCCACTGCGTGTCTCTATATGTGGCACTATCATGGTCCTTCGGATACACATGGGAGATGACACACAAGACTCTTTCTTTAACTACTAGTTTACCATCAAACTAATTACACAGAAGCTTGCTTTAAAGTTATAATTCGTTTATTACTTGAATGTACCTCTGGTCTGGCTCCAAGGCCAGACTAAGACTAAACTAAGACTGAGGCTCTTCCAGAGATCCGAGCCTTAAATATACCTCAAGAGGGTGTTGAGCCGATGTCGAGAGTAAGTCGCTCTTCCGGTAAAGTCAGCAGAAACGGTTTGGTTACAAAGAATAGAAAAGTGCTTATGCTATGTGATAGGAAGTTAAAGTGCTTACTCTAGGTATAGAAAATAATTAATGGAACAAGTGGATATTATGGATTAAAATGGGTCAACGTGACTTTTAATGAGGGCGGGTATACTACCCGGAACTCATTCAGCAGTTTCTGGTATTGCGTCTTTTCTTGCCGCATTATAGTTGGTCGGGGTGCAGGGCACGGGTCTATTTGTTCTGTAGGAGTCGGCGTATCGTGGAGAAACGCGTGGTCTAACTTATGTATATATAAGTATTTATTAATATATCAGTTATAAGTTCTGAGGGTTCCTTTTATAAATGTACCACCCGATACAAAAATAAGTTTGAGTGCTTTTAGAAATCGTAAACCAACAAAGTATATCAATATACAGACTATTGACAATTCATTTAGGGCCACTACTATATATTATTTTCTTTTTAAACATTGTAATTTATCTGATCAAGGGATATATTTTTGATTGTAAGGGATACATATGTTTCTCGGGTATAGACCTCACTAGTCTTCCATTTAATGGAGCTTCTAGGATAAAGTAACACGGAGAATAATGTAAGCTATAGAAAAATTTACTAAAGCTTTCAACTAACCATCAAAAATGATTCGCACATAATATCGTTTTCAAATTAAATTTTCAAATCGTTCTAGCAAATTAAGCAAATGCCTAAGCAATCTCTCTTATTGTTAGAAAAATTTGTGTTAAAAAATGTGATGTCTTTAATTGAGTTTCCCGGAGTGTACTACAGTAGAATCCGGTTATAACGACTCCGCTTATAACGTCCGTCCGGTTATAGCGGCTAAAGTTTACTGTGATTGGTGATTGGTTGGACCCAATACAAACTTATATGAAAGGGCCTCCGGTTAGTACGTCTTTCGGATATAACTACGAATATCGTCGTTCCCTTGAGCGTCGTTATAACCGGATTCTACTGTATTTACATGAAACTTTTTAAAAGTTGTGATAGTCCTAAAAAAGGAAGCCCACGTTGGTCGCGATTTCCACTTAGTTTGCACTTGTTTATTTATATCTCTTCATAGAACAAAGAATCATCTCTTGCCACATGTTTACACATGAGTCCCTCGTGTTATCACACATTTTTATGTGGAGGTTGGCAAAGGGTATTAAATATATAAATAATACATATATTCCTTTTTTCTTTAATTTGAATTTAAATCCATTTCGTTCTAACAATAAACAAAGAAAGTTCATTTTATGGTCAACACACCTTTGCAAATCATTTTCATCACCTTTTCCAGAAAATGTTTTTAGGCACACACCATAAATAAAATGCTAATATGTATATATTTGTATATATATATATATATGTGTGTGTTTTTTTTTCAATGTGTTGTTGTTGCACTGTGCTTTTTTTATACTTTTAGTGGCCTGACTGGCGATTAGATAAAGTAAAACAACTTGAAGAGTTCACACCACAGACACACTCACACACAAAAACTTAAAAGTTGACTGTTTCATTTTGAAGTTTAGTAGAGCGGAAATGTTCATATATTTGAAAAAAACAAAATTTCAAAATTAAAATAAAGGGGCAACGAGATAATGAGAGACGCAATAGGTAATCAGTTGTCAGTCCAGAAGGTCGATAATGAGACCCACCATTATAATATTGTTGTTGTTGTTGTTTGTTGTGAGTTTTCAACACTCGTTTTCCACTGGTTGCATAGATCATAAACCGAATTCAAGCACTATATTTACTCCCTTTCAATGAAATTGGAACACACATCGGACACATACATAGAAAGATACGCATGGGGGTTTACATTTGTATGTACATACATATATAAAAATATATATGTATATATTTTATTTAATATTTCTTAGTCTATCGATACGTGGGGTCCGCGTTTAGTTGGCGCAAGTTCATAACGCGAAGCGTTTGCTCTTCAAACTGAACTGCAAATGGAATCATCAGAAGGCAAAGAGCACACCATTTACACTTTGTGTCTCTCTGAACACTAATGACCAAAAGTATTCGGACTGAATACACCTTTCATAGTTAGTGGTTACCTCAAGAAGTTATTTAAAAATGAAGGATCATAATAATGACAAAAATCAAAACGCACTTTTCATTCCTCATTTATGTGTAAAGGTTTTTGGGTCAATTAAAACCTTTTAGAGGTAATATCTCTTGCATAGTTTATGTTTATGTATACTGTATAATACAAATTTTAAAAAACGCTCCTTAAATATCCCTTTACATTTTAAGCTTTTCTTTGTGGTTGAAATTAAAATTGTGGGCAGAGCAACTGACTTTCAACTCCCATGTTCTTTTGTTCAAAGCCTTTTGACTTTAATGACATTTTACTATACTAATCGATTCTAAATAAAATTTTCCTATATTCAATTTCATTATTTTTGTTTATATGTTAAATATATGCACAGAAGAGAGCGAAATAACTTATCTTTAAGATACATTTAGTCCAAATACTTATGGTCAATAGTGTACATTTGTCTCTCGATCGCTACCGCGGTGCTCATGGTTATCGTTTTGTGTTCGCTCTGTGACTGACAGGCAGCAGGCAAGCAGTTCGACAAGCAGTTCGGTCCCAAATTGTCCCAAAAAATAGCTCTCATCTTTAGATGACAAAATAAATTTTTCTTTTTTGTTATTTTTGATATCTGTATAAAATGTCTTCAAAAATTTATAATATTCTAACTCACCCTAAACTTTAGGACTAATTCAAAATTCAAAAATACGTTGATCTCCGTATTCAAGACTAGTTAAGCAAATTATTTACTCATTTTCAAGTGTTAGTTACAATCTTAAGACTATAATTTAAATGCAATAAAATTATCATTTACTTGATATACTTGATACATATGTATTTTTATACAGATTATTTTGGAAATTGTCGCAAGTGGAATATATGTAAGTACTAACCAATAATTTTAATTAGTTCACTGTATTTAAAGTTCAATTTTACGGCAAATAGTTAATAAGAATTTAGACTTACTTTAATTTAATTAAAGAAAAAGCGTTCGAATTGAAATCAACTGAAGCTATAAGTTAATACAAACTCAAAACTAGAACTATTTGTTATTCAAGAAATTGCAAAATGTAAACACAACATTTAGAGACGTTCTTTTTCTTTCTACTCAAACATTTTTAAAACTTTTCAATGATCTTTACCCATAGATTTAATTTCAAAAACCATAGATATATTTTTGTATACTTCAACAGAACATCCCTCGTTTAATAACATATGGTGTGAGTTCTTTGGCAAACTCGACAAGTCAGTTGAAAAACAAGTTTCTCGCCTCACCCGCAGCTGAGTTAGACTAGACGGGTTTTATTTTGTTTTTTTTCTTTTCCTTGGTTGATCTATGCAACACCTACATATACATATGTAAGTAGTTCAGTGGGACCGGGAGGGAGAGATAGGTTTGGGGAGAGCATTGGAGCAAGGGTTTGTTCGGGGTCCCCATAGTTGAATGAACGGTTGATAGCAGTAGTTTTGTATGCTTTTGTTCATTCTTTTTCATTATTTACACGTACCCAGTGATAAAGTAAATATAAATGCTGATATCTTGTCACGATATACTTGGGGCAGTGTACTTGAAGTTGCCAATTATCCATATATTCTTCTACTGTCAGTAAGAAACCAGTTTTGAAGTGGATACTACCCTGCGGTACTAGAATTTATCAAGGAATGATTATTCTAAAGTTTGATTGAAGCTAGTTAGTTGTTTCTTTTATTTATTTATATTATTTATTTTCATAGCGCCTAAGGCTATGTACCAAAAGGTGGTCTTCGCTTTTTTCGGTTCATTTAGTTGCAATTCCCAACTATTTTTAGCGATGAAGACATGGTATGGCTAATGCAATTCTGAAGTTCTTTAGCAAAGTCTGCTGATGATAGAACTTGGTGGTTCTTGACAACAACCTGACAGACAACCTGCTCACATTTTTGTGTTGCCTTTGAAATAATCTTCTTTTGGAAGACTTAGCCTCGAACCGGCTAAATTGCAAGGTTTGATTTATATTTATGTGGACTTTCAACTTTGTCCTGGATGAAGTTTCCTTAACGAGTCCCCGAGATGAAGAGATTCGATTTGCACACACGGGGTTTTAATTTTATCAGCTTTATTGTATTTTGTTAGTTTATTAGCTTATTGATAAAATTATTAATTACTTCACAATATTTCTCTTTATTTTTCGAATTCACTCCACTGACTCAGCTCTTCGGACTGACTGACTACTTCTCACCATCGTATATCGATATTACGTCGATACCGATTCTCACTCGAAGTCACCTCTACCATACCGCGATCCTACATTTATATTAATTTAAATGTTTGATTAAGGGATTTAGTCAGGATTCCATTTACCCCTAATGCATGGACATCTTTATTGAAATTTCCTTCATACAAGTTTCTCGGGGAGTTATTAAGGAAAATGAAACCTTCCTTGGGGATTGCATTCCTTGAGGATTGCTACTTTAGGGTGTTCTTAGAACCCACATTAAAGTAAATGCATACTTTTTGACAGCCTCTTCCATCGCTGCCAAAAGTCCAACAAACATTCTTTAAAGAAGACTTAATGGCCAGGCCAAGAGCTTTTTAACTAACAGTCGATTTCTTAATAGTCCCTTCGATAGTGTAATATTAAAATGAGATCTACGCGTTTTAATTAGATCAAATGCAAGTGCTCTAGGAATGTTTAATAATTAAAGCCAAATTGCCATTAAGAATGAGCTACAGTTAGCTGGGTAACTCCCCTTTAAAAAATGTAGAAAACCACGTAAATATGGGGCGTGGCGTGTTGAAAATTACAAATTATAGGTTGACAAATAAATGGGTATGTATCTGTGTGTGTGTATGTGCGTGTGTGGATAGTGGGCGTGTGAGTTCAAAGTTGAGGCAATCGAAAATTTCAATTTAGTTGGAAAGCGAAAATTAACATACTATACGTATGTTCATACATATATCGAACTATTCATTTCTTGACTACGTGAGAATTTCTTGATTGATAATAAATTGACTAAATAAATAACAAAATACAAAGAAAAAAACGTCTAACGCAATAACAAAAACAACCACCCACGACCTTCAAATTAAAATTGAATTAACTGCCCATACGTGACGTAGTTTTCATCTTTACTCGGCACCTAAAAGATATCCAAGAACATTGAACATTATCATCATCATCATCATCTTCATTATTGTGTGGCGTATGTGAGTCAATTAATAGCCATTTAGCTGTCATTAGAGGAAAAACTTTTGCGAATACCAAAAAAACAGAAACCGATCCAAAGACACAATTGTTTCCCATAGATCAGCGAAAAACTCTCGCCAAACGCTAATTGCTAGCCAGATAATCAACTAAACACGAGTAATGCAATTTGTCGCGCAAAAAGTGTTGTTGGTTTGTTTTATTTGGATAAAAGCGGAATATTTGAGATACGAGAGAAATGCGTAGAAAAACTTTATTAATCGGAGAAATAAATAAGTAAAAGCTACTTAGATAAAACGATTTTTACTGTTTGTAATTTTGTTTCTCTTGGCAATCTAAACAGAAAGCATAATTTAAGAACGGAAATAAAGCAATATTTTGTTTTGTTTTTCTCTGGAAACCCACATAAAAATATATATACTGTGTATATACCAAATTTGCGAGTAAACAAATAAATAAGAATCTTTTAAACCATATTTCTCTCGACATAATATTTGTTTTATATTAAGTAAAATAGGAATTTTTAAAGTATAAACGTTACGGTCTTTGCATTTAATCTAGATAGGTTAATATGTTTTGTATTTATAAACAAATTGTAAATGGCTCAGAGATTAGTTAGAGAATCCAATGATGTGTTTAGTCTGTTGGATTTTGATGTTTCAAACTCGTTTGTACTTCCCCCTTCTAGACCATTAACGAATAGTGAGTATTTGGAACTCCAATCATACATATGAGATCTCTGCAGTTATTAAAAACCATTTAAAGCCAAAAAAGCTTCTGGCCATGACTTGATTACTCCGAAAATGATCCCAGAACTCCTTATCATCGCCATATAATACATATATAAACTGTTCAACTCTTTAATAAGAATTGGCTACTTTCCTAGAGCGTGGAAAAGGTACACTATCATCATGATACCTAAAGTAGGCCATCATCCTATAGGCCAATTAGTTTCCTGCCATGTCTTTTAAAGCTTTTTGAAAAGATCCTGCAGATCCGACTAAACTCATTTCTGGCATACCAAAACCCACAAACTTATGGAATCTTACCTTTTCAATAGGAAATTCGCTGTTAGTTTCTCATGAGTGAGTGAACAAAAATCACTGAGCAACTGAACATGTTGTCTTTCAATTGTTCTTATTTGCTTGTTCTTTTTTTGTCATTAACTGAACAGTGAAGTGAGCATGAATGATAATAATTATTATGATTAAAAATATAACCCAAAACTGTTTAAGAAATTTGGTTAAAAGAGAAGCCGGGACTAAGGTATCATTTTCTCCCGAAAAAGTAGTTGTATATGATTAGAAAACGAGCTCATGTTTTATTAAGAAAAGCGGTTCAAAAAAGATTCGTTTGGAATCAGGAATTCTATAAAATGCTGGGTGGGTATTAGATAATATATAAACATAATATCAATGGCAGGATGGCTAAATTTCAGTCAAGGGCCAAAGTTTCTATGGCTTTCTAAATAATAAATAAATTATACAAAATACATGATGAAAGCCAAATTCAAAGTTTAATTATCTTTTCCGTTTTATATTGTATATTAACAAAAACAACTACATCATAAGGAATCGTGAGAGAATTGATTGCAATTTAATTACATCGGTTTCATTCGGTTTTTATGTATTTTGCATTGTTCTCCGATAAAGAATTTTAGTCATACATTTAATATATGTACATATAAGTAGTACATAAATTTAGTGAATTGATAGCGCATAGCAAATAAATGTACGTAACATTCTTATCACTGACGTTGGACGATTTATAAATTTAGACTCCTCGAAAAGAGCGTGACAACATAGATTAAAGAAACTTGTTTTCGTTTGGGCAAAAATATTGACTCACTTGAATAAAATGAATACAAAATTCAGACTGCCATTAAATTGGTGCCATTTTGGTGTGTTAAATGTTGATTTCTTCAGTTCTTATAAGTAAAAATTAGGATATTAGCCTCTCAATTTTCTAGAAATTTCTTCTTTATTTATTTATTTAGCTAATTTGAACTTTCTTTTGATTTGTGAACACCTTGTCTAAGCGTTTTACTGATTTTTCGTTTTCACAATCTTTCGTTTCCATCAACCAAAAAGTGCAAAATCGGGTAAGAATACAGAGAAAATGGAATAAAAAATAAAAACAATTAACCATTCAGTTGATTGCGCACCATTTTGCGATAGCACAGCAAATGTACTGAAGCTACGACAAAGAAGAAGAAATGTCTTCTATCGTTTAAATGAGCTAAATACATATTACAAATATATATTGATATGGAAAATATCTATTTACTACATACAAACAAGGAGAAATCTCATGCATGGAACAGATGATGTTAATGGGAGGGGGGAACCAATATTTTACTCACAGCATATCACAGGGAGGAGCCTAACCAGGCTTATATAATTTCTGGCCCACTTTAAGTATTAGCTGGAAGAGAAGCGCTCAAAGTTAGCCATGTGTATGTAGTTATGTATGTTTCTTGTTTGTTTGTCGCTTTATAAGCTATGAAAAGAAATGGAAAACAAATGTAAGTCATAGGCAAGGTCATTCAAACAAAAGCACCAAAAAGGAGGGGGAGGATGAAGGACTTTCACTTGATATGGGTACAAGACGACTATGGCCTGGTTAATATCTTGGCATGTTGTCCCAATTAGCACAGACCCAAATGAAGTTTAGTGAATTATGTAATACTCTTTAACCAACTGAATAATAGGTATAGATTTTTCAGCACAGACAAAATGAAGTTGCCAAAAAACTCGAAATACAAAATTAGGAATGCTGATGACCCCCAGTGAAACCTCGGTATAACCAAATTGAGGGGAACCAGATCTATTGTTATATCTCTTGATTCGCTGTAGGTACTTACTATTAGTATTCGTTTTTCAAGGGACTTTAAGAAAAATTCGTTATGTTGACAAAGTTTGTTATATCGAAGTTTCACTGTTTTCACTATATAGTTAAAGAATATGCTTTTGAAATGATTACTGCCCTAAATTAGACTTACTTCACGAAGTTTTCTTTTCTAGGGGGACATCCGTTAATTGAATTTTTTCAAAACAAAAAATGAAATCAATATAATCACGACAAATGGGTTTAAATTTATTCTTGGTGTTTCAAAATGAGACGGGTAAACCTTTTAAACTATAAAATACAACCATTAAGAAAGTAATACAACTTTTAGTTTAATAACTAATATTGAATCGAAAAGTTGTATTACTTGAGTAATAGTTAGTCTTTAGTTAATCATTCCTGCAGTAATTTTAACAATCCATGAATAATTTTCAGAGATTTCGTTAAGCCCTTACCCAAGACAGACTCTAATTGATATATCCAATTGTATATCTAATTTTATAGGCATATTTAACAACATGATAAACTTTATAGTCTTACAATAAGTTTCATCAAAAATCACTGAAATCAAAGTTCAAATATGCTATAAAAAAGATTTCCAGCCTGAAACTAGTGAATTTCACACGATTGATTAGGAACTTATAGCACATTGAGTTCGGCATAAAATAGTCATAACGTTTTTGGGGTATTTCCTTGAAGTGTTGACTTGTATTTCGTGTATTTGTCAGGGATTCCGGGCAAATTAACTTTTAATATCAGTATAAATATTTGATGATGAAAATCAAAACTGATGTGCACCTTGCTTAGCATAGTGTATCTACATGTACATAATGAGCACAAAAGTCTATGGCCATAAAGACCCCCCCACCCACACGCACACACACACACACACATTATGCATTGGCCGTAGAAGAAAAAGTCGTTCAAGTCGACGAAGACGAAGACGTCGAGAACATGGCGTAATTTTATACAACAAACGATAAAATGTGACTTGTGCGCCTATATTACATTCACATTTACATTTTCTCTGTTTTTTCCCTGGGCATAAATTTGCCTCAAGATGTGTGTGGGGTGCTTAGCGCGTGCCGTCGGCATGTGAAAGACGGCAAAGAAACTTTTTCAGTATGAAAACTGAAGATCTGCGTAATAAATGTAAGTGAATTTAGTTTCGACGACGACACTTTTGTACTGACCTGCCCTCATTTTTTTTGTCTACTCTTCCTCCACCCACTGAGACTGAGATGTGACTGTGTGTGGATTTGTGTCTAAATAAATACATTCGTTTGCAAATTGCAATTAAAATGATTGATTTCTATTTTTAAATGAAATGCCTTAGCAAAAGGCATCAAATGCCGCAATGGTTCCGCCATGTAATCAGCGGTGCATTGCGTGAGACGATGGGAAAGTGAAAATCCAATATTCAATCATAGTTCCACACGACATGTGGGAAAAAAACTTGACTGCACAGTGGAAATCACATGTCTTATTACAAAGACGAGCTGGGATGCAAAATCTACAATGGATCCTCGGTTAACGATCGGCTCAGATAACGAACAGATTTTTAGGGGAAAATAAGTTTCGCTTAACGACATTTCGGTTAACGACCAACAAAATAGGTAGAAACCTTAATCGCACGTAAAATTTCTGTGTTTTAATCAACCAAACAGGAAAAATGCCTAATATAACTTATAGAGATGTCTATTATTCAGTTCTTTAAAAATTTTAATGCATTTTATGTTAGTTTCCGTCAATATCAGTTTACTACATTATTTATTTGTACTATTTTTCAGCCTGGAAGGCATTAATTCATTTTAGAGTGATTCAATTGGGTTTCGCTTAACGAACAAGATGCTGGAACGAATTGTGTTTGTTAACCGAGTGTCCACTGTACATACACTGTACATATGTAAGCTTATCGGTTTACGTACTAAATTTCGCACTAATATCTTTTAAACTGACAAGGGGAACTTCAGGTATGCGAATCACCGATCTGGATGAATTTTGGATATGTTGTAGAATACCTCGTCATTTGAAGCTGCTTGAAGTCCACTCGGCGTTTTACCAATAAGTCACCGAAGCTATAGCTTTAAACGCGATTTAATAGGAAAATATAGAATAGTGCGCCGAAATATTTCACACAGCTTCAAATGACAGGGTACTCTACAACATACCCAAAATTCATCCAGATCGGTGATTCGCATACCTGAAGTTCCCCTTGTGAGAGATCAGTTTGTATAGAAACAGATAGACGGACAATAATCAATTTTATCATTCTTAGTCTTATTTTTTTTTTCAAACCTACGTATAAAACTGTATGTTTTACGAATATTATGGACAAAATTCGTTGATTCATGTTTTGCATAGGAAATAGGAAAAGTCTTGGTGTATGCATACAATCTTATGAGCCACTGTATATAAACAAACATTAGCTACAGATGTACGTAACGTACATATGTATGTATGTATGAGTGTGTTGGCCAAAAACATGTTTGCTGTGGTCTTTGGGACAAAATGGCAAATTAGACAAAAAGAGACAGGTAATTACAATTGTGTATATATGTATTTTTTGTCTAAAAACGAATAAAATGCAAAAATAACGAAACAAAATAAATACAATAAATAATAAGAATCGCACGAAAAGCAAATTAAAGTGAATGGACGTACACACAGATAAACAGACCAATACATATGTACATACATACATAAATACGAGCAAAAATAAAGCTCCACAATATGCCGTTACTTGATGACTAGGCGCGCGTTTGTTTAGTTTGGTGCGGGGGGAGGGCACGAGAGAGAGAGCGAGAGAGAGAGATGCCATGAGAAAATGGCTTAGTGCGCGTTGGGTGCAAATCAAGTGCAAATGCACCTAAAGCACAGTGGGCTTAGACTTTTGATTAAACGGTTCACATTTGGAAAATTTCTTTTAAATAAATACAATTATACGACTTTTGTTAATTTTTATTGCAAAGCCTTTTTCGATGTGTCTACAATGTCAATTATAACATAACCAAAGATTACGCAACCAAAAAAACAACAAAATTATACTTAACGAAAATATAATTAAATGTGCGTATATATGACCCACTGTGCTTGGTAATCAATTTTCTTAGTTTTAAAGGGAGGGCTGCTAGCGAGTGAGGGGAAGAGCATGTGGTAAGTATGGATACTAGGCGCTTGCAGGCAAAAATTGCATTCAATGCAGAGAAACGTAATTGATGGACTATCAAATGGCCTATCAACTTTTGGGTCTTTCGCTTTCGATGAGTCACCTGGAATTAGGTGCACACCTGGAAGAATTACCGTTTTATGTGTCACAGAACAAAACAATATGCTGGTACGAAAAAGAAAAAAACAAATTTCATAAACAAAAATTGTTTAATAAACGTCTACTCACTTAATATTTTTGTTGAACTAAATTTTTGGTTTATTCACAAAACTTGCAATTTTATACAGTTCGTACCAAATTATATAAATATTAATTATACATATGAAAACAAAAACTTGTATTGCTCATTTCACATTATGTTTCGATAGGTTACATTTGAGAGGACTCAATGCGAATCCTTTGTATTTTATTTTTGTTACTTGCACTCAATATTTCACACAATTTTTGGTTTGAGCACTAATCTACTATAAACAATAAATACACTGTCACTTTTGTTTGCAGTATATTAAATATGTATCGTTTTATTTATAATTTTCGCATTTTTTCATGATCCGCATAGCATCAGCTCCGTTTTGTTGTTTTTTTTTTACTACTCAATAAACAAAATGTCCCAGCAAACAATCATTGCAAACCAACAAAAACCATTGTTTTATCGATAACCCAGTGAGCATTTTATATCATTCGTCTTAGATTGTGACTTATATTTTGAAATTCTGCATAATTAACTTTGATGAAAAGTGTGCTTCTCTTAGTCTTGATCAGCACTACGCGACTAACTGTCCATTTACTAGTGATGTAAATTTCAATAAAAACATCGATGTCTATGTTCATCGATGGTTCCAATATAATAATCGATGGTGTTTCAAAACATCGGGCTCATATCTCGATGTATCGATGTATGTCTGATGTTTTTCTAAATTAATAAAGTTCACTGTTTTCTAGTAATTAAAAGTTCTCATAATAGTATTTAAAATTAGTCCTAAGGGGTTATATACCTACTTTGTCGAAGAAAAAGAGGAAAGTTTGAAATTAATTTTTTTTTCAAGCGACCAAAAAGTTAATTTTTAGCATAAAACATGCATCCCGTATGCACAAAAGAGAAAAAAATCATAAAAACGATCGTTCGCACAAGGAATTACACAAAACTTTTGAAATTCGTTTACTTTTATGTTTCAGTTGACCTGTTCGACCTGGGCAATTATCATCGTAAGGCTCTTCAAAAAAAAGTCCTCTAAGGGAAACAGCAACCCCCTCAAAACTATTCAATATTTTTCCACGAAATTTTGCACAAACATTGTTAATAATCAAGAAATTGAAAATATTCGTCTAAAGAAATAATTGCTACATATCTAAAAAAAAAAAATCAAAACTTTTCTTCGACAAAGAAGGTATATAACCCCTTAAAGAACATTTACCAACACTGCGTTAGAAATATACATACTATTTACCAATCTCAAGTCCATCACTAACCGTCAAAATAAACGACTTTTTTAAGTTTACCATAATCAAAGAAGGCCTTGACAATTTTTACTGTTTTTTTTCCTATAAATACTCGACAGATTTCCCCATTCAAATCATTCGTCTGCCAAATGTAAAGCAGTCAACAACACTCGGACTTGTTTTCGTCAAAATTTGAAGTGAAAAATGTGTTTAAATATTTTTTTTTTCGGTATAGCGATGCGGTCTCTTTCTCCAGTTCCAGGTCCACGGAGAACTTGTGAATTAACAAAAAAATACCATCTGTATTAAGTGGTGTTCAATCTGTGGTGTCCGTGTTCAACGAGTCGAGTCAACTTCATGTACACTGCTCAAGTTTTTAAATGCCGACGGTACCGGGCTCAGGATTGGGATTGGGTCTGCAGCTTTGTGTCAATTATTTTCTAACGTTTTAAATGCCGACGGTACCGGGCCCAGGATTGGGTCTGCAGCTTTGCGTCAATTATTTTCTAACGTTATGAAAGAAGAATTAATGCCATTAATTACCATTAAGCTAGTCGATTACCAAGATAAAAAGGATTCGTTCTTCAACCGTTCTCTCTTTGGTCAACGAAATCGAACAAATATTGGTGCTCTTGTCCAGATCCAGATCCCAAGTTGCAAACAGGATGACGACGTGATACATTTCTCCATATATGAACGATGGCCAAGGTCATCATGGTAAGGATATAGTTTGACCAGAGTTCGAGAATGGTAAATTGTTGTAATGGAAGAAGGTATTTGTCTTCTCAGTTCCAGATCTATGAAGGTTTGATGAATTAACAAAATTCCATCTGTAACCTGCTCAACTTAAATGTGGACGGTACTGGTCACCAGGGTTGGGTCTTCAGCTTTGCGTCAATTATCAACAATCAAAATGTTCAATAAACACAATACACTACACTACCCGATCACCAAATTGCTATTTCCACTTATAATTTATTTTATTCAGTCTGAGCTCAAGGGAAATGGTTTGTGGCCCTAAAACGATGTTTGTTATAGCTTAAGTAAGGTTTGGAAGGACTTTTTAAAGACAGCTTCTTTTAATTGATAAAATTTGGTAATGGCAAATAGAACCGATGTTTTGGGGAAACATAGACATCGACAAAAACATCGAGAAACATCGCCAAGAACACATCGATGTTCGATGCAACGATGTTTTTTTACATCACTACCATTTACTTATTATTATTGTTAGTTAAAATAAAGTAAGTCGTCTCGCCGACTTAGGTATACCATACACCATTAAAGCAAACATTTTAAATTTATTAAATAAATTCAGTTTCTCATGCTTTTTATTATAAGCATATCTTAGTATCTCTGCCACTCGAGCATACGAGCACCCTAACGCTCCCACCAGCCAACGGCCAACTCCGGCCTTATGGAAAAACGTTTATATGCATAACTTGGCTAGATTTAATCCGATTTTGATCATACCAAATTTGATTCCTCATGGTAAAAAATTACGGGAGATAATCGAGTTTTTCAAAAAGGCGTGGCAAAATCTTTATACATACAAAATGAGCGCACTTACTAAGCAAATATACATACCAAATATGGTGTCTCGAGCTGCAATAGTTTTAAAGATAAACGTTCTTTGAATTGCAGGGGCGGAACGGGGCGTGGCAAAAATTTGAAATAAACTTGATCACTCTACATACTACATGAGCCCACACCAAATTTGGTGGCTCTATCTCGTATAGTCTCCGAGATCTACGCGTTCATACGGACGGACAGACGGACATGGCTAGATCGACTCGGCTGTTGATACTGATCAAGAATATATATACTTTAGGGGGTCGGAAAAGCTTCCTTCTGCCTGTTACATACATTTTGGCGACTTTAATATACCATTTCACCCTATGGGTATATGGTATAAAAACGATGTTGTTATTGCGCAATTATCACCAGCTAAACGCACATAATAACTACAAATTGCGTGCTATATAATCCGCCTATGTTTGTAGGATGTTCATGATTGCATGCATGTATATACAATTTGATTCGGCTCTAATCTCAGTTAAATAAAGCTAGAAATTAGCCAACAATTCAAAATAATATTTATCTACATGGCTATCGTCCTTAGTCAACTTAACAGATGTTTCAAAAATAAAAGCTTTAAGAAATCAAGATTATAAATCAGTTTAACCACACTCCGTAGTGAATTATGTAGTTTGTAGTTGTCAAATTTTTGTTTGTTTTTAACAAATGGGAAAGTCCCCAAAAGTCTAACACAAAAGCTTTATTATTTATTTAATTCATGAGAATTACATATGTATATACATATGTATTCATGCGAATTTTGGAGATAGTAATTTCTAAAACAATCATTATCAATTCCGAACAGAATGTACACATATGTACATATGAATGTATAAGTATATACATCAAAGATGTATAAATAGCGGAGTCGGTTTCAGACTTCATTTAGTTCGATTCAGTTCATTTGTTTGTTGAAAATGTTTGTCCTTTGGGTAGTATTATTATGTGCTGGTTCAATATCTTCGCGTCATTTAGTCGGACAGGACAATTTGAGTGAGATCTCGGTAAGTTTGATTTAGGAAACATTAAGAGTACGGATTATTCATTATAAAAATTATAATGACAATTTTGGGTATTCGTTAATTTCAGTTACTCAATGCGAATTTACCAGCTTCACACAATGACAACAGTCCTTCCATTGATCAAGAAAACTATATACTACTAAAGGCTTTCCAACTGGAGCGGGAGCTACTTTTAAAATGGATCGAGAAGGCTATTAAAGAGCTAACAGATGAAATGGAAACTCTTACGGACAACATTTCAGGCCAATCTGAAGAAATGGAAACTCTTACGGACAACATTTCAGGCCAATCTGAGGAAAATGATACTAAAATGGAGAGCATAAAGTATAAACTTGTCGAGGACCAACTTAAAGAGTCAATAGATGAAGATGAAGATATTGATATTGCTTTTGTCGAATTGGGTGAAATTGAAAAGGAGAATAACAAAATTTCAGGCCAATCTGAAGAAATGGATGCTAAAATGGAGAGCCTGACGAATAAACTTGTTGATTTAATACAAAGGTTAAGATATTAACTGCATTTCATTAAGTTTTAATCCACATAAAACATATTTAGATTTTATTTGGTTTACATACATAAATAAGTTCATTTACCACTTCTATGTATTAGATATTCGCCATAAATGTTAACATTCAATATATAAAGTTTATATTAAAACACCAGAAAGAGATGAATGTAATAAATGAAAAGCTTCAATAATACACACTACATTTGCATTAACTTAATCATAATCCAATGATTTTAAATCATGAAATACAGAAATGTGTTGAAATAAATGGAAAACCTTACAAAAATGACCAAATAACTCCAATGTCTGAAAATAAGAGGTGTCCCGTGGGCTGAGAAATTTTTGGAGGACCTTTATGCTTTGACAAAGCAGAAATATATATGTATGTTTATACCTCATCAATATGGCATAAAGTCCAATCTTTTAGACATCATTTTGTTCGACAGAGTTTTTTCCAAATGTTGGCTAAACTGCGGTCAACGAATGAAACACGCAACTGGTATTATAGTTACTTTATGCATTAGTTTAATAATAGTAATATCCTTGTACCAATTATATGTACATCTTTGATCCGGAAATGGAATTTTTCATAGCGCTGGTTGATAAAAAGACTTTAGTGGCATTGTTTGGAGAAGTTGATAAACTTCGAGCGATTGGAATATATCAATAATCTATTCCCAAATGATGATTCGACTAATAATATGTTGATTAGGAAGATTTAAATTGTTCTTGAAATTCACAAGAAGCCAATTCTGACATTTCCAATAATGATATTTTATTTTTTGACGGTGTAAACAATTTGTAAACGAACCTAAATATATAACGTTTTTTGAATTATATACTTTGTAGTTGTCAAATTATACTTCTGTTTCAAAAAAGCATTTTAAACAAATTGGAAAGTCCCCAAAAGTCTAACACATGAGAATTATTCATGAGAAATATGTATTCATGCGAATTTTGGAGATAGTAGCTTCTGAAGAAAGCAAAAACAATCTTTATCAATTCCGAACAGAATATATATAAGTATGTACATCAAAAGAAGTATAAAAAGAGGACCATAAAGATTTCAGACTTCATTAGTTCGATTCAGTTCATTTGTTTGTCGAAAATGTTTGTCCTTTTGGTGGTATTATTATGTGCTGGTTCAATATCTTCGCGTCAAATATTCGGACGGGACAGTTTGAGGGAGACCTCGGTAAGTTTGATTTAGGAAACATTAAGAGTACGGCCTATTTATTAATCGAATTGAGAGAAAAATAAGTTGAAATCTAATATTTATATAAATTGTAATGACAATTTCGAGGATTTGTTAATTCCAGTTACTCGATCCAGATTTACCGTCATGCCATAATTACTGTAAAGTGAAAGATATAAAAATAAAAAATTTGCAAATGGAGCGGGACCTACTTTTAGAAATGAACAAGCTTCTGATTTCCATTATTAGCGGAAAGGATATTGAAATTAAAGGGCAAACAGATGAAATGGAAACTGTTACGGAAATGATTTCAGGCGAATCTGAGGAAAATGATACTAAAATGGAGAGCATAAAGTATAAACTTGTCGAGGACCAACTTAAAGAGTCAATAGATGAAGATGAAGATATTGATATTGCTTTTGTCGAATTGGGTGAAATTGAAAAGGAGAATAACAAAATTTCAGGCCAATCTGAAGAAATGGATGCTAAAATGGAGAGCCTGACGAATAAACTTGTTGATTTAATACAAAGGTTAAGATATTAACTGCATTTCATTAAGTTTTAATCCACATAAAACATATTTAGATTTTATTTGGTTTACATACATAAATAAGTTCATTTACCACTTCTATGTATTAGATATTCGCCATAAATGTTAACATTCAATATATAAAGTTTATATTAAAACACCAGAAAGAGATGAATGTAATAAATGAAAAGCTTCAATAATACACACTACATTTGCATTAACTTAATCATAATCCAATGATTTTAAATCATGAAATACAGAAATGTGTTGAAATAAATGGAAAACCTTACAAAAATGACCAAATAACTCCAATGTCTGAAAATAAGAGGTGTCCCGTGGGCTGAGAAATTTTTGGAGGACCTTTATGCTTTGACAAAGCAGAAATATATATGTATGTTTATACCTCATCAATATGGCATAAAGTCCAATCTTTTAGACATCATTTTGTTCGACAGAGTTTTTTCCAAATGTTGGCTAAACTGCGGTCAACGAATGAAACACGCAACTGGTATTATAGTTACTTTATGCATTAGTTTAATAATAGTAATATCCTTGTACCAATTATATGTACATCTTTGATCCGGAAATGGAATTTTTCATAGCGCTGGTTGATAAAAAGACTTTAGTGGCATTGTTTGGAGAAGTTGATAAACTTCGAGCGATTGGAATATATCAATAATCTATTCCCAAATGATGATTCGACTAATAATATGTTGATTAGGAAGATTTAAATTGTTCTTGAAATTCACAAGAAGCCAATTCTGACATTTCCAATAATGATATTTTATTTTTTGACGGTGTGAACAATTTGTAAACGAACCTAAATATATAACGTTTTTTGAATTATATACTTTGTAGTTGTCAAATTATACTTCTGTTTCAAAAAAGCATTTTAAACAAATTGGAAAGTCCCCAAAAGTCTAACACATGAGAATTATTCATGAGAAATATGTATTCATGCGAATTTTTGAGATAGTAGCTTCTGAAGAAAGCAAAAACAATCTTTATCAATTCCGAACAGAATATATATAAGTATGTACATCAAAAGAAGTATAAAAAGAGGACCATAAAGATTTCAGACTTCATTAGTTCGATTCAGTTCATTTGTTTGTCGAAAATGTTTGTCCTTTTGGTGGTATTATTATGTGCTGGTTCAATATCTTCGCGTCAAATATTCGGACGGGACAGTTTGAGGGAGACCTCGGTAAGTTTGATTTAGGAAACATTAAGAGTACGGACTATTTATTAATCGAATTGAGAGAAAAATAAGTTGAAATCTAATATTTATATAAATTGTAATGACAATTTCGAGGATTTGTTAATTCCAGTTACTCGATCCAGATTTACCGTCATGCCATAATTACTGTAAAGTGAAAGATATAAAAATAAAAAATTTGCAAATGGAGCGGGACCTACTTTTAGAAATGAACAAGCTTCTGATTTCCATTATTAGCGGAAAGGATATTGAAATTAAAGGGCAAACAGATGAAATGGAAACTGTTACGGAAATGATTTCAGGCGAATCTGAAGAAAAGGATACTAAAATGGAGAGCATAAGCAATAACCTTGTCGAGGACCAACTGAAAGATGATGATGAAGATAGGTATAATCCTTTTTGGCACACCGTCGAGAAAAAACTCGAGAAAGAACTTGTCGAGGACCAACATAAAGAGCCAACAGATGATGATGAGCAAGAACTTGCTCAATCTGAGAGCACTGAAGATACTGACAACCCCACCGAGACACCTGAGGTAGACGCGAGCGACTGGATTGTAGTTCAGCGTCGCATTGATGATACTGTCGATTTCTACAGAAGTTGGTTGGATTACAAATCAGGTTTTGGCGATCCCAACGGCAACTACTTCATTGGATTAGAGAAATTATATTCATTAACCCAAGCTAAACGTTATGAGTTGTTGATAGAACTCCGAGATGTGCATGGGACAACTGGCTATGCCAGCTACGACAATTTTGCTGTGGGCAGTGAAGATGAAGACTATGAATTGAAATCTTTAGGCGCTTACAGCGGAACTGCCGGAGATTCACTTTCCGCTCATTTGAACATGAAATTCTCTACCAAGGATAGAGATAATGACATTTGGAGACGAAGTTGTTCTGCCCTGTACAAAGGTGGCTGGTGGTTTAGCAACTGTGGACACAGGTTAGAGAATATTATTTCATATGGATTCCTTTTAAGCAATATACAACATTTACTTGCAGTTCGCTAAATGGAATCTTTCATAGCGCTGGTGGTGAAGAAGACTTTACTGGGATTCTGTGGGGAAGTTGGAAACGCTCATGGGATTGGAATATATCACTAATCTATTCCAAAATGATGATTCGCCCAGTAATGTCTTAATATTAAAGTGCGAATCTCCTTAGTAACAATCAGAACGATGTAAAAGATTATAAATATATATATAGCAATTGTTTCTGCAAATCGTAATAGGTCAATAAATTTGTTTGTTTGTGCATTCCATCTACAAATCAGTTCTGAGCATTCAGTAATATAAGTAAAATGCCATTTAAAAGATTACAGATTAAATTTTGCATCCAAAGAAGAAAAACTGGATAAAGATAATTGTCCTGTCCATTTGTTCAATTAAATTAAACCTATTAAAACGAATTCCTTTGGCTTTCGCTTCAAATTCTAGCACTCTTTTTTTATGGTTTTTGTCAATAAAACATAATAAACACTTTTAATTCCATCAGCTATCATTTAAAAGCCACTCCGTTTATTCCAAAAGAAAAACACATTGTGTTTTAGATTTAAATATAAAAGGAATTCACTTCACTTTATTACCGATAAGTCAAAGCATATTTAGAAGTTCCTGCAAGTAAACAAAAACAAATGAGTAAATGTTGGCGGGAAATGTAATCATTTACACTTACTTGGTAATAAGGCCATCCTTCTTGGCCAGACGGACAATGCAATCGTCCGACTCGCCCATGCGACGAATCTCGCCGCAGATGGCGTAGGTCTTTGAGCCGTCGGTTTGGCGTCCAGTTTCGGGATCGACATCAACGATGCTCAATTGGACAGAGGCATGGTCCTTGGCGTGGATGATTCTGTTCGATGCCGAGCTACAATTAAAAAACAAGTATTTTAATAAACATTTCCATTTGATAAGCAAAGAGAAACAATAAAAATGTAAGGTGGCACAGAGAGAGGAAAGAGGTAGGAAAGGGATCGGATTCGATTGATGAACACGTGTTTCACTTACCATTTGCGGGGCACATACAAATCGACATTCTCACCGGCGTCGTTTTCCATTTTGTTGTATGCTGTTAGTGGTGGCAAAACATTTGTTAAATGAATTATACATCATTTTAAATATCATTTAATAAATTTACTCACTTTTTGTAAAAAATTACAAATCAATAGACCGCAACTCGCAAAATGCAGGGCGAAAAAGAGAAAGAAGGAGAATTTGACATTTCGACGCGAAGTTGGCTGCGCTCGATTTTGACATTTTCGAGCACTGAAAAATACGAATTTACAATATACCAAAAATATTTTACCCCTATTCTTGCTCGCACTCTCTCAAATAGCGGTTTGCTACCATTATGTTACTTTGCAATGTTTAGTTCATTTTTCAACCAAACGTGTTTGAGGCGCCACCAGCCGCCTGGTGCACATCAAATAAACATTTTAATTTAAGAGTAAAATATTTAAGGCATTTATAAAATAAAAATACAATAAATACATTGTGCACGGCATAATTAAAACAAAGAACAAAATGTAAAATAAACCTTTTGAACAAATCTAAATCTGTTTTCATAAATCTGCTCTAAACAAAAAAAATACCGTCGGTAAAAGTTTGTTGGACATAAATTTTTAGCCCGAGAAGGAAAGTTGCAAAATTACTTAGTGCTCATTCATAATTTATAATCAAAAGACACACATACAAAGTCCTGTGCATTAGGCCATCAAAGTGTGAGTATTGATTTTAAGCATATGATTGCTTAGGAAAGAGGCTGAGTGGGAGGAGGGCGGCAGGCTCCTCTGTTTGACCTCGCTTGATGTCAGCGCCAATTCTTGTCAATGTTACAGTTTTTTTGAGTTTTTTTTATGCGGTTCTGTGCGGAGGAAAGGACTTATTTGTGGCTTAGGAAGCGGGTTATTTACGGTTACGGTTTACAGTTGCAATTGGTTTTTTGTTGTATAGTTATGGGCGCGGTAGCTAGAATAAACATTCAATGAACTCAGTGGCTTTGCGCCTGAAAGCATGCAATGTCATTTGCACGAGGCCTTTGCACGATATTTTCCATTCATGTCTACGCTTTCAATGGTTGTGAATGGTAAATAATTCAAGCTAAAGTTTTCTCTGTTTCGTCTTGTAATTAAATTACATTTGCCGGTCTGTGCTTAAAAAGAATTAAGGAAATAAAATTAACGGTGGAAGCCAAATTTAATTTAAAAAATTTACCCCAAAGGCAGACTATGCTTCTTTGATCAATCGCAGAGATTGTTGCCCATATTTTCTCCTCTTTGCAAAACCCGTATTCTAGCCTCTTGTATATTTGTTGTCGTTAATTTTAAAATATTTGTATTGTTTAGTTGCTTGTCAGCTTTTCTAGAGATCGGTTGGGCTCGGCTCGGAACGCGTGTTTACGTCAATTTTACCGCCAATCCGTAAGGCGGCGTGTTTGCCTATTAGTATGTGGATAACAGTGCTATAAAAAAAAAAACACTTTTAAACACGGCCCCGGCCAAGTTGCCTGTTGACCTTTTATGTTATTTATGTATATATAATCTATATATACATTTTATGCAAAATACAAGTCGTACAATAAACGCAACATGAAATGAGATCATTTTTGCTAAAGATTAAGGCTATTTTTAAACAACAAATGTAATAAACAATAAATCTACAATATAATGAAAATGCCATATAATAGGAATGAAAGGGAAACTAATTGAGAGAGTTAAATATAACAATTAGAAAGGAGAGAGAGGGAAACAGAAAACATCATTAAAGTGATATGCAAAATACATATAAAGTAATAATAGTATCGGCAAAGTAAAAAACAACAACTTATCATCTTAACTAGAGACTTACAATGACTTTGACATCACCTAAGTCTAATTTGTTAAAAAATTAATCTATAACGACCTTAAAAATCGACAAATGTACATACATTAGTATTACATTTTCCCAAATAACTAATAATCTAAAATGTTACACTTGTTAACAATTTGATGACTATAGCCAATAAATACCATATGCCAAATACCTCACTATCTTGGAAACAGATTACGATATCGGTATAAGTCATGTTTTCTAAACATATCTTATCTCTAGTAAACGATTTCATCATATCAACTAACCCAGAACTTCAATCAATCTGAGAATGACAAGAAAAAATGCTGTTGGTTACTTTTACAAAATACAAGAAAATAAAAAGAAAGATTTCATTAACCAAAAAGTTGTAACAAAACCAAAGAAAAGTGGTAAACTGTGATGTCAGCACCGAAAAGTCCATGGCTGCTGCATAAGCTAAGAATGTTCCTATATAATAGAATCATGAAAGACGCATAAATGAAAAAAAAGTAAACTAAAGCACTTTCTAGGTCAAAAGTTGAAAGGCAGAAAGACCCCCTCAGACCACATGACCTCATGATGATGATAATGATAATAATGATGATGATGATGACGATGACGATGCTGCTGATGGGGCTGGTAAAAACTAAAAAGTGAGCCGGCATGAAATGCAATTAATTTCAACTACAAACCAAAGTAAAAGCAAATGCTGAAACCTATTGCACTCCCTATCAGAGACCTGTCAATCGTCAGCCAATCGTCCGATGAGGCGTTGCATAAACAAATGCATTCACTTAACAATTGTTAAAATTATATGTTGCTGCGAGAGTTTCGTGTGTTAGGCAATCTATCTAAGCTCATTGGCAATGTAAAAGTAATCTTATCTTTATTATAGAATTTGAATAGTAAATAACAAATATGTATCGTTATATTAGCGTCTATTTTTTTTTTTATTTTTTTAGAGGAGATTTAGTACCGAAAATGAAGAATTTCTGTTAAAACTCAAAACTATACAATTTTAGTTTTATATTTTTTAATGGTTTTTAGTTTCTTTTGTTTCAGTAATCATTTTTTTAGTGCTTGTTCTTTTTAATAGTTTCTATTTGTTGAAATTAAAAATCAAAGAGTGTATAATTATTTGAATATTTAGTTTATTAAAACGTTTTAAAAATATTATTGATTATTATCAGTACCAGGTTATATTCAGAAATATTTGGAAAGTATTTGATGTAGATATTCGATAACATTCAAAAACATTTTTCACCTTTCAAAAACACTTTTCCTACGCAACCATCTAAAGATAATTTGGGGACTTAAATAATAACTAAATTGAAATACCATACACACAAGTATATCTTAGTATCTCGCTCACTCAAGCATACGAGCACCCTAGCGCCCCCACAAGCCAACGGCCAACTCCGGCCTTATGGAAAAACGTTTATATGCATAACTTGACTATTTTTAGTCTGATTTTAATCAAATTTGGTATTTTTCTGGGTTTTAGCATCAAATTTAAGTGTGCCAAATTTGATTCCAAGTTAAAAAATTAAGGGAGATAATAGAGTTTTTCAAATTTCGGTGCGGAAAGGGGCGTGGCAAAGTCTTTATGCATACAAAATGTGCGCATTTACTAAGCAAATATACATACCAAATGTGGTATCTCTAGCTAGAATAGATAAACGGGGGCGGAATGGGGAGTGGCAAAAATTTGATATAAACTTGATCACTCTACCTACTACATGAGCCTACATACCAAATTTGGTGGCTCTATCTCGTATAGTCTCCGAGATCTACGCGTTCATACGGACGGACAGACGGACATGGCTCTATCGACTCGGCTGTTGATACTTATATATGTACTTTATGGGGTCGGAAAAGCTTCCTTATGCCTGTTACATACATTTTGGCGATATGCGACAAAAACTATCCACAAAGAGAAAACTAAATATTTAAAAAATTTCTATTATAAATTATAATAACGAGACAAATGCACGTTTCAAGCTCTAAAGATTAAGTAAAATTTTGAAAGTTCTCATTTCTGTTTAACCATGGCCAAGCCCATAACTTTTACCATTTCCACAAAGAAAAAGGAAAAGAAAAGAAAAATAAACTTGTTTATTGACGGCAAGTTAATTTAGATTCGATATTGGCCCATGGGCTTTTTGGTTATGCATTCTTTTCTTTATTCTTAACAATTTTTGTTTTTTTCTTTCTTGCAGTGCTTTGACTTTCGAACTGGACTTCAATTCGTTGTGGATGGCTCCAATGATGCCTTCTAATGCATTTCTTGTTGTTGTTGCTGCTGTGATTTTGATTGGTGCCACTTACTGAGCTTGTTGTTTTCTATTCTTGTTGTTGTTATTGTTGTTCTTGTTGCACTGTTACCCAGAAGAAGTTCTTGTTGCATAGTTAGCTTCAAGATTGGAGGAGCAAGACGTTACACTTTGAAAATCGGTCAATGGAAACGGGCTTGTAAGCATCACTAGCAATAAATACAGCAACAACAACAACAACAACACCAGGAGAAACAGGTGCAAAACACTGGCCAACTAAAGGTGCGAGAGGGATAGCAGTTGATGGTACAGGCTGTCCAACTAGGAGAGAAAACATGTCACTAAAGGTGAGTAGAACAATCAACAACTAAGCAACCGTTGTGCAACCGAATTTATTTATCCGATAAACACATCTTTGACCTCTAAACCGTTAGTGCTTATAGCCTAAAACATCTTACTATTCTTTGGAAAGAAAATGCAGAAACTTTTATAATAAACTAAATCTATCTATTAGTAAATGTTAGTCAACTGTTAGTTACTGTCTTATCATAATGATTAAAGGTTTGGTTCAAGTTCGTACAAAGAGAAACGCAAAACAAAGCTTAGAAAGGTTAATCAAAGTTTAACAATATTAGTTACAATAGTTAGTTACAGTTGGTATGTTTTGTTTAAGTCACTACATAAACATAAATTACCAAAATATATATGAGAAAAAACAGACTCTATAATCAAATAAATAAATCAAATAATTATCATTAATACACTTAAAGAGGTTTTTTAAAACTTTTGGTAATACAACTTTTGTTAGAATTGAAACAAATGATTGTCTCAACTTTTATTGCTTGCAAATGCTATTTCAGTTTTAGTTACATATTCATAACGCAGAAAAGGAGACATTTATATATATTCTTGATCAATATGAGAGGACTAGTCGATCATCTAAACGCATTAACTTCAGGCATTCAATTAGAAATTTACTGGATAAAACTTTATTTTTATTGCCTAATTGAGCTGCCATTGATCGCAAAGTCTACTTTATTGAGAAATTTCCAAAAAAAAATTGAATGTGATCAAAAAGTCTTCTTCTCTTTTGTGTGTTTCAAATAATGAATTTTATTGATTAAAAATGGTATTATTGTTTAAAAATTGTTTAAGTGTCATTGATGTTATTTTTAAATTCTAAAGTTATAAGGATTTCTGCAAAAAATTTGTATATATTTTTCAATTGAGCGACAATTTTTTAAAAAAACTAAATCAAAGAGCGTTTAATTTGTGAAATTTTTGGTTTTGTTTTTTAAATTCCAAGAAAATGTTCATCGTTTTTCTATTCCCAACGCCATCAAATATTATTAATTTTATATTACAAATAAACATCATTATGTGATGTTTTTTAAAAGAATTTTAATGTGTTTCTTTTATTATAAAGTTAGAAAATATTTAAACATTTTTGGGAACTGAAACAGTTTATTTTTTTAAACACTGAAATTATGGATATTTTTCTTCAAAACTCTTTTTAACCTTTTTATCAAGTTTTAGTCTTATCATGTTGAAAATTTATAAATTTTGATATCTTATATGATTTTTCAAGTAATGATTTTTCAGATGGCCCAAAATTAGTTTTATATTTAATTTATATTTATTTGAATATGTATTTTTCAAAATATATATCCCATCCTGGTTAACATGCATTCTAGACGAGTCTACATACAAAATTAGGTGTCTATAGCTCTGTTAGTCTTAGACACCTAGATGTTCATACGGACGGACAAACGCTGATCAATAATATATATTCTTGATGGGCTCGAAAAAGCTTCTTTATGCCTGATGTACCCTATGGGTGCATGGTATAAAAAAGATTGGCCATTCCAATTTATTTCGATAATAACACTGAACAGCTACTAGAAAAACAGAGTCTCTTGATATTGGAATAGAAGTCGCTTAAATGTATTCGGTCTCTCATCTTTCATCTCAACTTGTTGCGATATTTGTTTCTTTATGGATAGTCATGAGCTCACATAACTAACAATCTTAATAAATACAGCTCACACACATTCCCACTCACACGCACACACAAACACTCATCTACTACCATGGTGTCATAATTTTTGTTTTTTTTGCAAAACGTATTAGTAGTTTGCGTTATCGTCTCATGTTAGTTTTCTTTGCCTTTGTTTTTTAAACACTTCTGATAATAGGAGAAAAACCACTTGTTAACCATATACTAAACACATATTTAACCACTTGACTACAAGCAGTAACCATTAGATAAATTGTGGTGCAATAGCATTTGATCTGCTTGAAGCATTAAAAGTGTTTCTCACCTATAGACGACACCTGACATTTGCAGCTCTGTTGCCACCTCTATGAATATCATCACCAGCATCATCATCATTATCATCATATATATATTTTTTTATTATCATTATGTCATTTTGAAGGGGCGCATTTGCATTGTTGCCTTTTCTCTTGACTGATGATGGGGCAAACGAAAGCAACTTGAGTCACATCATGTGAGGGCTTTTCCTGTCGTTCATCTTCTGGGTCTCTGGCCTCTCTTGGCAGGTGCTCGAGACTTTGTTTCCTTACATTCATGCACTTAATTTGCTTCATTAACGTAAAGTTGACATTTTCTTGGTCTCCCTCCTTGCCATTTTCAATGACTGTCGGTATGAAAGCATTCAGTTCGAAATATGTAACTAATATACACTACCAAAATGGGTATATTGATATTGTCATTGCTTGGTATAAATCTATTTATCTGATGGTTTTTATGTTATAGCTAAAAAGTCTTTATCTCTGTACATTCATTCACATCATCATTAAAGTTTATCATATGAATTTCAATGGATTTTGTATAGGAAATCTATAACTATCTCTTAAGTTTTATATAATTTAAAAAACATATTCACATTATAACAAACAAATGCAATAACAAAAATTTAAACAAAAGAGTAATGCAAGTAATATGCATATATGCCATAGTGAAGTGTATACAAACTTCTATGAATGGAAAATTGATGGTCACATGACCCTTGTTTCATTTCTTATGTTTCCCCCTATACAATGAATGGTCATTTGTTGTGTGGCGGGGGCAATTACCTTCATGTAGTTAATTTAACCCTTGGCTGTATCAAGGGGTTCGACTTGCACAGATATGATGCGATTATTATCCTAGACAAAAAGATTTATAATCAAAGAAAAGCTTATAATAAATTTTACTTCAATAATAACAGATTTAAAAAATAGAGTTTAAGAGAAAACCAATTAAACCAAAAAGAAAATGTATTGTATTTCGTTGGTTTGATTATGTCAAAACTTTTGGGGTCTAGGCGCGCAGGCGCCTATCTAAGGGTTAACATGCATTACTTATCAAAGGCGGCACTACAAAATAAAAATAAAAAAAATTCACCCAATGTGGATCCACATCCGTTGTGGAATAGTTTTTAGTTACCGCTTAGCCCTAATTACTATGAGAATGATGACGATGATGATGATGATGGCGTCGAGGAGGAAAGTAATTTCCAAATGCAATGTGGGCGCTAGCCTAGGGCCAGTCTTTAAATTGAGAGCTTTGGACATGTTGTGGGTGTATTGTGATTACTCAAATTTCTTGTGTTTTGACAGCTGCTGAAATTAAAGTTTTACTAATTGATTTCTTTTCTATTTACAGAAGGAGACGCCCTCCGATGTGCAGTTGCACATGGCGGCCATGCGTGGCGATGAGTTGGCTATGCTCAAAGTGCTAGACAGTGGCAAAGTTCATGTGGATTGCAAAGATGAGGTGAGTAGACTTTACCTATAGCCTTAGCAACTTATCAACATGTAGAGCTAATCTTTTGATCCTGAGAGTAAGATAAGATAAAGACATCTAGAGTAAGATAATAATAAAATAAAAGAAAGATATAAAAAATTAAAAGTCTATTTTAATAATTTACTTCTAACCCAATTTTTCTTAAAAATTGTAAACTTAGATCGACAGATAAATACTGTAAGCTTTTACTCTCAATTCAGTATTGCTTCTGAAAATCATCTTAGTCATCTTAATCTCTAAGTTTTGATTGTTAGAGAACTGAAGATAAAGGGGATAGTATATAAGCTTATAGATGGGTTTCAAAATTTTAAAACCTTCCAAATATTTATGCGGATGTGTCGAAGAGGATTTCAGTATACGATGCATGGGAAATAAAGAGTCTATCAAGTCTGTAAGGTTGATTCTAGAGAGTCGGTGGGTTTTGTAGCATAGTAGAGTCAAGTTCTTTAAGAGAGAAGAAGTGTGTGCCAAAGTGATAGGGGAAAATGATGTATGAATTAGCCTTTATTAAATAAGTCTATAAACGTATAAATAGGAAAACTGTACCAAATTGCGAATCAATTGGTGTTCTAATCAAAAATATAGCGGAGAACTTTAGACAAGATCTATAATGAAATCCTACAACTCGGGAGTCTCTTTATAGTACTCCCAGATATAAGTGTCAAATTGTTAGATGAATCTGCCAAGAGTTATCCTGATTAAGACGAGGAAAACTATTTAAACAGATGTTTGAATGATTCAAAAGTTTGAGTACAATTCTTAAAAGGAACCTATTAAACCCCTCCCTGCTCCCTGGTCACACCCTTGGCCTTAGACCTTAAATTTTGAAATGTTGTATAGCATTTTAAAAATCATTAAGTGTTTATCAAAATTAAGAATTATTATCGTAACAATGACCTTTATATTAGACATAAACTATACAAAGTATTTAGACTTATAGATTTTACAGACATGATAACCTGGTTTAATACTTTGTTTAAGCTCTTATAAACGAATTTTGCTAATCCATGAAATTAGAGTGAATCCGTTCAATTTAACGATTAAATGGAGCATCTAAAGGCTTTAGTATATATGCACATAAATGAAATCCATCATTAGTTTCTCTCGAATGGACGTAAAAGCGTTTCGTGTTAATTTGCATGCGTGTCGAGGGAAAATCCAAATTGCTAAATCACAAATCTTGTCATTCCCTATTGCCATTTTAACTTAGTCACGTTGCATGTGACATGCCCTTTTAATGGCTGTGACTGACTCCATGTCTAGTGGATATCCAGAGCAGCTGCTTGAACTGACCAACTACAGTTGCCCCACTGGCCTCCACTTTGATTATGGACTGCGCTTGGTTGCGCTTCAAGTGAAATTTCATTTCAATTTCTTCGTTTTCGTTTTATTTTCTTTTGTTTTTAGTTTCTGTTATTCATTTACTTTCTAGCTTTGTTTTGTTTTTGCTGCAGTTTTCGTCTTCTTTGCCAATTGGTGCGTACTTGAGTTGTACCGAAATGAAGTGTTAACTGCTCTAAAAGCTATAAACTTTAATTTTTTGGTTGAAAATTTCGCAATATTTCACTGACAGCATTTTGAAAAGTCGCATGGTTCACGCTTTGGTGACTTCGAGGAATCGTTTTCGATGATTTTACTTGTTGAGTAACTTTATGTAACGGCAATAATTTTTGGTTTACTGAATTTAACACTATAATAAGAGCCATTGAACATGTAACAATGAAAACGAACAATTAAAATTTAAGAAAGTAGCAGCTAGTTTTTTGTCAATTGAAATAAATGTTGTTTTTTTCAAACAATCTATTAAATTATATTGTGAAATTAACCAAATAATTTATGAAAACTTCTAGCATTTATAATTAGTTATTATCAAAATGTTTAGTCTAGACTAATGATGTAATGAAGTAAGTAAGTCGTCTCGCCGACTTAGGTATACCATACACCAGTAAAACAAATATTTCAAATTTGTAATAACAAATGCATTTGCCGATTTTAAAAAAGTTCTGTTCACATGCTTTAGTAGCATATCTTAGTATCGCGCTCACTCATGCATCTGAGCACCCTAGCGCCACCAACGGCCAACTCCGGCCTTATGGAAAAACGTTTATATGCATAACTTGGCTATTTTTTGTCCGATTTTGATCAAATTTGGTATTTTGCTGGGTATTAGTATCAAATTCAAGTGTGCCAAATTTGATTGCACAAGGTAAAAAATTACGGGAGATAATCGAGTTTTTCAAATTGCGGGGGCGGAAAGGGGCGTGGCAAAATCTTTATACATACAAAATATGCGCATTTACTAAGCAAACATACATACCAAATATGGTGTCTCTAGCTGCAATAGTTTTTGAGATAAACGTTTTTTTTTTTAATTGCGGGGGCGGAAAGGGGCGTGGCAAAATCTTTATAATTACAAAATGAGCGCATTTACTAAGCAAATATACATACCAAATATGGTGTCTCTAGCTGCAATAGTTTTTGAGATAAACGTTTTTTTTGAATTGCGGGGGCGGAAAGGGGCGTGGCAAAATTTTGAAATAAACTCGATCACTCTACATACTACATGAGCCTACATACCAAATTTGGTGGCTCTATCTCTTATAGTCTCTGAGATCTAGGCGTTCATACGGACGGACAGACGGACGGACGGACGGACGGACGGACGGACGGACGGACGGACAGACGGACATGGCTATATCGACTCGGCTGTTGATACTGATCAAGAATATATATACTTTATGGGGTCGGAAAAGCTTCCTTCTGCCTGTTACATACATTTTGGCGACTTTAATATACCATTTCACCCTATGGGTGTATGGTATAAAAAGACATCGATGCATCGAACATCGATGTTCTCTTGGCTATGTTCTCTAGACTGCGGTTTAAAGCTTGCTGTTATCACTTTTTACCAATTCTCTTTGCCTTTCGTAAAAAATTCTGTCCTACTGAATGTGTGGGTCAACAAAAATTGAAATGAAAAATACATTTTTGACCATATTGTTGGTAAAATGCAAAAATTAAACAAAATGAGTATATATTAAAGTATAAGATAATTCCCATTTACATGTGTAACCTTAATTACAAAGTTGTTTAATACCAGTAGTAGAAGAATAGAGAAATGAGAAATTCTATAATTTTCTACCATTTAGCTTTCATAGTTAGAGTTGTTTCAAAAGGAAACTCTCATCTTTGTTAGAAACAAAAGCCTTACCTCTGATATAATTCCAGAATTAAAGTTTTGGAAAACATTCAAATTACTTTAATTTAGCAAATGTTAGTGCTCTTAATTTGTAAAGTTAAAAGGTATAGGTATTCATCATATTAAATTGCTCATTTACTGGAAATGTGGCAGATTACAAATGCAAATGATTCAACTAGTTATATAATAGATATAACGATGCTTCTAATACTAATCTACTGAAGCGTTTCGTATCTGAAAAGAAAAAAATTAAATAGTATTTTTTATTCAGTTGTGATTCCCAATTGGCTCTAGTTTGGCTTTACAATTGTTAGAAATATCCCATTTTTTAGAAATTAAAAATAAAATATTCCTGTTAACCATAGATCTGCCTTTGGTCTCACCAGAACTGCAATACCTTTGGAGTTATCTTCCAAAATATAAATGGAGAATGATGCATGATTAAGTGGTATCATTTTGTAAGCCTGTTACAGGCTAAAATAGACAGATGGCTAAAAAGTTATCTTGCCATCTTGGATATCTGCTTCTTCTAGAGTAATCCGCATTAAAATGAAAATGTTGTTCTTGTAGTTATTGCCAAGTTTTGTTTGTGTGATTATGTCAATCTAATTTAATATTTCTAACAACAGGATAAACAGCAATATACAGAGGAAGCCCAAGGATTTCATTTTATAAAATTGAAATCAAAGCTTGAGCTTAAATAAATTAGATCTTACATCTAAGATAGTCACTGTATTAGACTTGAGTTCAACTATTGACTAAATTTTCCCTATTACAGGATGGAACAACACCTCTTATACTAGCCGCTGCCGGCGGCCATACGCATTGTGTTTTAGAGTTACTTGACCAGGGAGCTGATCCAAATTCAAGACGCTTGACTGGTACCACACCGATGTTTTTTGCCGCACAAGGTGGACACCTGGAGGTGGTTAGGATTTTAATAAAGGCCGGAGCAGGTGTGGATACACCCTCTGTGGATGGGGGAACACCGCTCTTTGTTGCTGCCCAGGGAGGCCATGTGAAAATTGTTAGGGAGCTATTGGATTGTAGAACCGATGTCAATGCCCGTATGAAGGTAAACACAAACTTTTACCAGCTATTTGGGTATATGGTATTTACTAATTTGTTACATTCTTTGCAGGATCGTGCAACCCCTGTGTTTATAGCCGCTCAAAATGGACATCGAACAGTGTTATCATTACTGATACAGGCCGAGGCAGAAACCGATATCAAACGCATTGATGGTGCTACTCCTCTATGGATTGCCGCACAAATGGGTCACGATCATATCTGTAAGGTGTTACTTCAAAACGGAGCCAATATCGATGCAGTGCGTTGTGATGGAGCGACACCGCTATTCAAAGCAGCCCACAAGGGACATGCGGCTGTAATCACAGTATTGCTGAAATATCGGCCAAATTTGGGTGTATTACCCAACGGAGAGACAGCGTTGCATGCGGCTGCCATGTTTGGACACTTGGCAGTGTGCAAACAATTGGTGGCGGCTGGTAGTGATGTTCTACTAAAGAATCAGGACGGTTTCACAGCATTGCAGTTGGCCCACCAACAGAAATTCACCTCCATCTGTGATTATCTGCAGGACCGAATACGTAAGCTGATTGCGAGAAATTCGATGGCTTTGCCATCGGCTCCAAAGGCATCCAACGACAATGGCAACCCGGCAGCCACGGCAACGACAACGATGTCGGCGTAAGGCATAACCCGACCATTCAAATCTTACTATATATAAACTATATATGTACATACCTGTATATATCGGAAAGTGCGATCTAAATGCTGAAAAGTAAAACTATCGAATGTTTAATTGATGTTTTTAATGAGTAATTAGATGTTTCTTTAAAATAATTATATATTGATATTATCTATCAGAGAGTTAATATATATACAAATGTTCAACTTTAGCATAAACTTGTAAATTTCATAATTAGCTTAGCCAGTTGAATGGTTATTTGTCGAATATATTCGTTCATGTTACTTTTGTTGTTTAAAATATATTTATTACTCCTATACATCTTTTAAACGGTTTCGTTATGCCGTTAGATCGCAGTATCTGATATATGTAGATATATGTATATAATTTATAATTGACCATGCCTCCAAAGTACCTTTATGCACAATACGTTGGCCTTTGTTGTTTATGTTTAACCAATAAGATATAGTGTTTATATTTGAACAAACTTGACATTAGTTCATTCGATTCATTCACTAAACAAATATTGTAGCAGAGCTCCCAATCCAGAAGATGAACCACAAAATAGAGAGATAGAAAAAAAAAAAACAAAAAACACGTCCAAGCTAATCAAAATGGCTAACCCTAAGAATTCTACCTAGAGAAGAAACATAAATCTATACATACATATATAAAAATCAAGATATATATTAGATATAACCTAATCACTTATCTATACGACGAAGAAAGAAACTTGGAGCTTGTATTTGAATTTATTATAAACATATTTAATGTAAAACAAAACTGTTAACAGATTATATGTACTATCCCCTCCCACCCCCATGACCATGTACATAGACATATAAATAAGTCCCCGCCCCTTACCTTGTTGAACCATAAGCAATTGTCATCAAGTGCTTTAAGCTGTCTAACTTAAAATTAGTCTCTACTTTGTATTCTATGTTAGATTTTCTTTATTACCATTTTCTAATTTCAAATTTAAATAAATTTTCTTAAATTACGCTATTTACTTTATTATATATATAAGTATACTTTTTTCAAAATACTTCAAAAATATAATTATTTAAAAAAAAATAATAATAAATGGTATATTTATCTGCCATGGGTATTGAATGAGAAAAATCAGGAATAGCTGGATTAAAGTCGCCAAAATGTATGTAATAGGCAAAAGCGAGCTTTTCCGATGCCATAAAGAGAAATATTGACACGCCTCTGTAATTACCTTCCGTAATTTGGCATACTTTAATTTCATACAAATAACTAGTATCATACCAAATTAAAATCGGTCTAAAAATAGCCGAGTTAGGCATATAAACATTTTCCAATTGGCGTTGGAGTTGGCCGTTGGGTTGGGGGAGCGATAGGGTCATCATGCGAGATATAAATTTTTATAAATGCATTTGTTATTATAAATTTAAAGTATTTGTTTGTTATTAGTTTTGGGGGTTAAGTTTATAGATGATGAAGAAAAATAATCCCAAACGAATAGTACATATTTCTACTTCGTCATTTTTGTGTGCCAATGAAACTTTTTCTCTAAGTAATGGCGTTAACAAGTATCTATTAATTTAAAAAAAAAACCCTTTAACTTCAGTTTTTAATCTGAAAAGTAAAAATCCGTTAACCCTCTCTATTAAGTCAAAAATTCAAAGTTGGCGTCGGCTTTGTATACATTGATAATCTATGTATGTATTTTGGTATAATTTATTTCATTGGCCTCATAATTACTTATAACAAGAACATTTTTTAAAATCATTATCATCATCACATTACCAAGTCAATATGAATTTTTTGAATACATTGAAAGCGCGAAAAGTGGAAGGTAATGTTTAAAAATATGATTTTGCTATATGGCTGTATAAAGATATTTTCAATTTTATATTTCTAGCACCTCGCTCAATGAATCGTTCTTTATTTGCACTACTTTTTGGTCTGATAGCAGGATTTTTATTATGTCAATTCGCCGAACCTGGAAATATATATCGACTTGTGAGACAATTTACAAATAGAGAAATAGAGTTTGACGAGGGCCCAGACTTCGAGTTCTTTCAACACGATCATCAGGAAGCTAACACCACAATAGCCGATAAATTAAAAGAAAAAGTTCGAATTCTTTGCTGGGTAATGACCAATCCGAACAATCACAAATCAATGGCACGTCATGTGAAACGAACTTGGGGTAAACGTTGCAATATCATTTTATTCATGAGCTCGGCTGACGATAGTGAATTGCCCACCGTGAATCTGGATGAGGAGGAAGGACAACAGAATCCTTGGCGTAAGGTTAAGCAAGCCTTCAAGTATGTCTATAAACATCATTATAATGACGCCGATTGGTTCTACAAGGCCGATGACGATACATACGCTGTAATTGAGAACATGCGATATATGCTGTACCCATATAGTCCAGAAACACCAGTTCACTTTGGTTTCAAATCTAAGCCATTTGTTAAGCAGGAATACATGTCCGGGGGAGCTGGTTATGTGCTTAGCCGGGAAGCACTTCGTCGTTTTGTGGTGGAAGGCATACCCGAACCCAAAATATGCTTACCCGGCACTGTTGAAAATGAGGATATCGAAATTGGACGTTGCATGGAGCATTTGAATGTTACTGCTGGTGATTCTCGAGACCCCATGGGTCGTCGACGTATGTTTCCCTTATACTTGGAATATCATATGTTTCCACCCAGGAATAAGAAAGATTGGTTTTGGTCATACCAGTATTATAAAAATGATGATGTAAGCTGAAATTATTTTTGCCAAAAACTTTTACAAAGGCCTAATGAATTCAATTTTTAGGGCCTTAACTGTTGCTCAGACTTGGCAATCTCATGGCACTTTGTGGATCCGCATTTCATGTATGTGATGGACTATTTAATCTATCATTTGAAACCCTACGGTTTGCTAAGAACACCGGAAGTCCTGCCTGGTAAATTAAAAGTGGGTGAACTATTACCCTCTCCAGTTGATTAACCGGCTTCCAGTAATAAGAATTCCCTAAGTGATCCTGATTACGAGCCTGATCAATACTGTGATCGTAATTTTGATAAATAAAAACTTGAGTCAACATCTTTGTAATAGATGAGGATTAATAATTGAAATTAATTATTTAAAATAAAACAATTTATAAAGCAATAATTGTATGCGAGATTTACGGCAAGCAGTCTAGTCCTTGGTCGGAAGTGTGCAACGAATAAAAGGAACCATTTCCGGGAGGAGGGAACCATTTCTTGGGGAGGACGACGAGACGAGTTCCGTCCGTCTGGATCAACGCAAACTTCTAGACCGTTAGAGTTACTGAGAACTTTTGCATGTAGGCTTGGGTATAGTGCGCAGGTTGTATATCTCAAGATCGTGACTATATCAAATAGGTCTCATAGGAACAATCGGTGGTAAACAGTGACTTTGATCAATAACTTCGTTATTTGCTATGCTAAGATTGTAGGCCGTTCCTTCGCAGACATTAGACATTTTAAATAAAACATTCTTTCAGTTTGACGGCTATAGGAAAAGGAAAGGGTAACAAAAAACTGCAGTATACAAACTTTTAACATTTTAATTACCATTCTTAACAATGGAAGCACTTTCAATATATATGAAAAGCAGTTAAATATTTATCAGGTTAAGAAATCGTTTAACAAATATTTAACGTGATTAGACCAACTAAAACCAACCTGCTCCGAGAAAGCCGATTGTTTTGTTTGAACAAGTTTTTATACCATGCACCCATAGGTGCAATGGTATATAAATGTCACCAAATTGAATGAAACAGATAGAAGAAAGCTTTTCCCACCCCCATAAGTTATATATTCATGATCAGCATCAACCTAAATCTCGGAGACTATTTGAGCTAGAGCCACAAACATTTTTCGTAGTATTACAGTTGCCGACAAAACATTACATACGACCAGTAGAATTCAATTTATTTTTTTTGACAAACATCTGATTTTTACATCTGCCTGAGTCTTAATAGTTATTTAAATCGTAATTAAATTCGTCAAGCATAGGATATGTTTCGATTTAGATATATCCCTACAAAAATCCTTTAAAAGCAAAAACACGTGTATATGGAAAATATGAAACACATCGCGCTATGTTCCTTCTATGTACAGATGTACATACAGTATATGTGGGTACATACATTCTTTTAGTCTTATGAATTTAAAGAATCGCATGGTATTCCAATGGTCGGCACGACGATTTATTTACTTCATTTAAATTCATTTTATTTGGTATATCTAAAACATATCTTTATTATTCATATTTAGTTGTCTTAGAAACGCTCTAGAGTTTGAAACGAGAATAATATGGTATTTCAATCGTAGAAACACCTTTAACAAATTGACGCACAACTGAAAAACATTTTGTAATAATTGTTGACACAAGTGATCTCCATCGTGGTCCCAATCGCCATTTCTCTTTGGAATATAGATCATAGTGAAGTGAAAATGACTAGTTCTAGTACGTTGTTACAGAGATCTCTAAAGAGCGAAGGTAATTCATGAAAAGCTCATGCAATTTTTTTCATGTACATAAATTTTTATACAGATATTTTAAACTTTGTGTTTCTTAGCACCACGCTCAAGGAATCGTTCGCTGTTTACTTTACTTTTTGGTCTGTTAGCAGGATTTTTTTTATCTCAATTTGCTTCACGAATTGCCACACCTACAATTATATATCCACTTGTAAGACAATATTCTGCGAATCATACAGACTTACACAATAATCTTGTGGTCGACGAGGGACCAGAACATGAAGTCTTCCATCACGAACACAAGGATGATAACACCACAGTAGCCGATAAATTAAAGAAAGAGGTTCGGATTCTTTGCTGGGTAATGACCAATCCGAACAATCACAAATCAAAGGCACGTCATGTGAAACGAACTTGGGGTAAACGTTGCAATATCCTTTTATTCATGAGCTCGGCTGACGATAGTGAATTGCCCACCGTGAAGTTGGATGTGGAGGAAGGACGACAGAATCTTTGGCGTAAGGTTAAGGAGGCCTTCAAGTATGTCTATAAACATCATTATAATGACGCCGATTGGTTCTACAAGGCAGATGACGATACGTATGCTGTAATTGAGAACATGCGATATATGCTGTACCCATATAGCCCTGAAACACCAGTTCACTTTGGTTTCAAATTCAAGCCATTTGTTAAGCAGGGATACATGTCCGGGGGAGCTGGTTATGTGCTTAGCAGGGAAGCACTTCGTCGTTTTGTGATGGAAGGCATACCCGAACCCAAAATATGCTTACCCGGCACTGTTGAAAATGAGGACATCGAAGTTGGACGCTGCATGGCGAACTTGAATGTCACTGCTGGTGATTCTCGCGACTCTACGGGCAGAGGCCGTATGTTTCCTTTTGTTCCAGAACATCACCTTATTCCAGGCAAATATGACTTGAAATGGTGGTACTGGGCCTATCAGTATTACAAAAATGATGATGTAAGTTCGACATTAAGACACCAGGCCAATAATAATTGACTAATTTCTCGTCAAATCTTTTTATAGGGGCTCGACTGTTGTTCCGATTTGGCGATTTCCTTTCATTATGTGGCTCCGCATTTCATGTATGTGATGGACTATTTAATCTATCATTTGAAACCCTACGGCTTGCTACGAACACTGGAAGCGCTGCCTGCTAAATTAAAAGTGGGTGAACTATTACCCGCTCCAATCGATCAACCAGCGGCCAGTAATGAGGACTCCGTAAGTGATCTTGACAGAATGATAAGCAGTACTACTGTCAAAATTGATCACGAGCCTGATGCTAGGGAGGTTAGCTCTAAGGAAGTCGACACAAAACAAGAAAAGGAAGAAACAGAATCACACGAGAAGCTTACGTCACAGAAAAACGAAGCTAACGATGATAAATCGAATAAAGAATAGAATATATTAGAATATAATTTAGTTTCCTAATGACTTCAATAAAATCTTTCAAATCTTTACAATTAGGTCTATTACTGTAACACAAATAAATATAATAAAAATAATGTGTTTGATAGTTTAACATTCGATTGTCTATAAAGTGGGTCAAATTATTCTAATTTTCGTTTATATTAATTAATTTACAATTTTTTAGAAATTTCATTAAGCCTTATGTATAAACCTATGAATTCGGCTTTTTCGATTTGTTTATTGGACAAATTAAAATATAATAATTCTTTTGAATGAATTATTTCTGTTGTAGAGCTTCGGAAAAGTTAATTAAAGTTAATTAGGTACAAAACAGATGATTGGAGCCAGCATGCACACTTTTTGTTGAAGAATTTGCCTACGACTTTGTCTTTTAGAAGTCACAAACGTGTTAACCCGCCTTTACTTAGGGTTCAGATCATTGTATTTAACATCACTAAAACCTTAACTCATAATAGCAATTAATTTATATGTATTTAGATTAGCTATTCCACTAAATAAACACTTTTCGTTTACATACATAAAAGTATTATATATTATTGTTATTGTAAATCTACAGCAAATCCGGGGCTTTATTCTCTAATAACCTCATTATATACAACACATTTCCTATTTTCGAAGACATCACAATTATAGTTTTGTTTGAACAAGTTTTTCACATTTATTTTGAAAGAGTTTTGTAGGAGTATAAGAGACTCAAACAAATGCAGGTATATCTATAACATATCTTCGTTTTCATCTTCAGTTGTTTTAAAAATGCTAAAGGGTTTGGAGCACGAAAAAAATTGTAGTTCAGTCGTAGAGACAGTATTTTGAAATTGACGCACAAACGAAAACACATTTTGTAAAAATTGTTGACACAAGTGACTCCATCGGTGTTCCAATTGCCATTTTTAATATCAAGCCATACCGAGACGTGTAAGACATAGAGCATATAGTGAAGTGGAAATGACAAGTTCTAATACTTTGCTAGCAAGATCTCTAAAGAGCGAAGGTAATTCTTGAAAAATGAAAATTCATTTATCTTTGTGATTGAAATATTTTAAATTTTGCATTTTTTAGCACCTCGCTCAAGGAGTCGTTCATTATTTACTTTACTTTTGGGTCTGGTAGCCGGCTTTTTCTTATCTCAATTTGCCTCACACATTGCCACAACTACAATTATATATCCAATTGTCCAACAATATTCGGCGAAACATGCCCATTCACATGCTGAGCTTGCCCTTGACGAGGGCCCAGAACATGAAGTCTTCCATCACGAACACAAGGAAGATAACACCACAATAGCCGATAAGTTAAAGAAAGAGGTTCGGATTCTTTGCTGGGTGATGACCAATCCGAACAATCACAAATCAAAGGCCCGTCATGTGAAACGAACTTGGGGTAAACGTTGCAATATCCTTTTATTCATGAGCTCGGGTGAGGATAGCGAATTGCCCACCGTGAAGCTGGATGTTGGCGAAGGACGTGAGAATCTTTGGCGTAAGGTTAAGGAGGCCTTCAAGTATGTCTATAAACATCATTATAATGATGCCGATTGGTTCTACAAGGCGGATGACGATACCTATGCTATAATTGAGAATATGCGATATATGCTGTACCCATATAGCCCTGAAACACCAGTTCACTTTGGCTACAAATTCAGAACTTTTGTTAAGCAGGGATACATGTCCGGGGGAGCTGGTTATGTGCTTAGCCGGGAAGCTCTTCGTCGCTTTGTGGTGGAAGGCATACCCAATCCCAAAATGTGCTTACCCGGCACTGTCGTTAATGAGGATATCGAAATTGGACGTTGCATGGAGCATTTGAATGTTACTGCTGGAGATTCTCGTGACCCCATGGGTCGTGGACGTATGTTTCCTTTTATTCCAGAAAGTCATCTTATTCCACCCAAGTATAATAAGAAATATTGGTACTGGTCATACCAGTATTATAAAAATGATGATGTAAGCTGAAATTATTTTTGCCAGAAACTTTTACAAAGGCCTAATGAATTTAATTTTTAGGGTCTTGACTGTTGCTCAGACTTGGCAATCTCATGGCACTATGTGGCTCCGAATTTGATGTATGTGATGGACTATTTAATCTATCATTTGAAACCCTACGGTTTGCTACGAAAGCCTGAAGCCCTACCTGCTAAATTAAAAGTGGGTGAACTATTACCCGCTCCAATCGATCAACCAGCGGCCAGTAATGAGGACTCTGTCGATGATGAGGATAGGTTGATTAAAGCTACGACTGTTAAGGGTAATCACGAACCAGATGCTAGGGAGTTGAGTTCCAAAGAGGTAGACTCAGACTCGAATCAGAATCAGGATGAGGAAGAAACGGACTCTCAAGAAAATGATGCATCTGAAAATAAAGTATCAAAAGAGGAGAATTTAAATAAGGAAAGTAATTAATTGAAGCGAAATGTCTTTTAATTTCTTACTTATTAGTTTATAGAAATGTTACAACTTCATGATTTTAAATCAAAAATAAAAATTAGAAGAAAGCTACAACTTATTATGATTCTATATAATTTTGTACTGTATTGTACTTGAAAACTAAGTCACAAGTTCTAAGTCACTGAGGAACATAAAGAAAAAACGATTAAAGCCGATCCATTAGCAAATAATTATTACTTTCATTTAAACTGCTTAGAATTTTGAGTTTGATGGTTGGTTGTACTGTCTGAGAACGTGTTTGAGAGTGACGAATTCATTTTAAATTATGAAACAAACCGAAACGAAGAAACTTGCGTATTTTTTTATGCCAGATTTATACAGACTGCAGACGACTCAAGATGTCACCCAGAGATACAAATATATTTGAAACTGAACAGTTGTCGTCTTTTCATCTAAAAAAGAGTATGAAAACATGAAGAAAAATAATTTCGCATTTGTAAAGAAAAGTGAAAGTTTATGTTTTAGCTCCTCCTTCGAAGTATCGCTTTTTTATTATTCTGATTGTGGGTCTTATAGCAGGATTTAGCTTAACACGTTTTTTCTCACAACTTGCTACCCATACAACTAAAAATCCTTGTGTAAGTCAGTCAATTGTTGCAAAGCGAAACAGTGCTTAAAGTTATTTTTTTTACAGAAAGGCCTCACCAGTGATATGGGTCTTGATAACACTTTTACTGCCGATAAGTTGAAGAAGGAAGTTCGTGTTCTCTGCTGGATAATGACCACTCCAAAGTATCACAGGGCTAAGGCCCGTCACGTGAAACGTACTTGGGCTAAACGCTGTAATATTGTACTATTCATGAGCACGACTGAGGATAGGGAATTGCCTACGGTAAAATTGAATGCAACCGAGGGGCGTGAGAATTATTATCGAAAAATGGAAGAGGCCCTTAAGTATATCTATAAGCATTATTACAATGATGCCGATTGGTTCTACAAGGCCAATGACGACACGTATGCTGTGATTGAGAATCTTCGTTATATGCTCTATCCGTATAATCCTCAATCCGCCGTACACTTTGGTTTGACCTCCACGCCGCATGTGAATAACACTGGAGATGATTATGTTCTTAGCCGTGAAGCTTTACGTAGATTTGTGCAAGAAGGTATACCCAATTCGGAAAAATGCTTACCCGACACCGTAGTCAATGAGGCTATCGATATTGGTCGCTGTTTGAAATATTTGAATGTCATTGCTGGCGATTCGCGCGATTACTTAGGTCGTGATAGGATGGTTCCTTGTGTAGCGGCAAAATTTCTATCTCTGGTTAGATTTGATAAGACATATTGGAATGGTACCTATCCATCCTCCACGGAAAGTGTAAGTTTTCCATATTGATTTCGTATATAAATTGTATTAATCCTCTGGGAACATCTTTTGCAGTGTCCTACCTGTTGTTCAGACTTGGCAATATCGTGGCATTTGGTACACTTCCATCACATGTATGTTTTGAACTATCTAATCTACAATTTGCAGGTGTATGGCCTAGTAAAATCGTTGCATCCTTTGAATGCTAAATTAAATGTAGGTAAGGTACAATAAAATACAATTCCACAAATCGCTGTTTGTCAAGTCATAAAAGACGCATACAAATGTAAAGAAATTAGGTAATAGAATAGAAGTTGGACAAGGAAAGAATCTTAATGTGATTTTATTTACATGTACTACGGTTATGCTTAAAACAAGTTTATATGCAAATAATTTAATTTGAAATGGTTTAACAAACCGCAGCCAGAAAACTTCGAGACATAAAAATATATTTAAGACAGACCCTTCTTGACCACATTTTGCTCAATATGTCAGCTAGAGAAAGGCTCGCATTGAAAAAATATGCAGTTAATCATGAAGGTGAGTAAAACCTTTTCCTCAAATTTATTTACAGATTTCATTTAAGCCCCCAGATCAAAATTATGTTCGCTCTTTACCCTAATTGTGGGACTGACTGTAGGAATTTGCTTAGCTCAATTCTTTGAGATGCCTGAAATAACATATCCACGTGTAAAGCAGAAATCGTTTGGAAGATCCTCCCAAATTCTTTTATATGAGAAAAGCGCAGAGTATAAAAAAAGCCAAGAGCTTAAAGACAATAACTCCATTATAGCCGACGAGTTAAATAAGGAAGTTCGTATTCTCTGCTGGGTATTGACCACTCCTCAGAATCACAAAACGAAAGCCATTCATGTGAAACGAACTTGGGGTAAAAGATGCAACCTTCTATTATTTATGAGCTCCGAGGAGGATGAAGAACTTCCAACTGTAAAATTGAATGTAACTGAAGGGCGTAAAAATATGTGGGGAAAGGTTGCGAAGGCCTTCAAGTATGTTTATAAACATCATTATAATGACGCGGATTGGTTCTACAAGGCCGATGACGATACCTATGCTGTGGTCGAGAATCTTCGATATATGCTGTACCCATATAATCCTCAAACGCCGGTTTACTTAGGTTACAAGTTTAATCTTTATATTAAGCAGGGTTATATGTCCGGTGGAGCTGGTTATGTCCTCAGCCGGGAAGCGCTTCGTCAGTTAGTTGAGAAGGGCATAGGCAATCCAAATTTTTGCAACACTGGCATTTCAGAAGCTGAGGATTTTGAAGTTGGACGATGCATATCGAACTTGAATGTTACTGCTGGTGATTCTCGCGACTCCATGGGCCGTGGACGTATGTTTCCTTTTATTCCGGAACATCATCTTATTGCACCTAAGTATGATAAGGAATATTGGTACTGGTCATACCAGTATTATAAAAATGATGATGTAAGGTCAAATTTGTTTTGCCAAATACCACACGTAATGCCTAATGAATTTAATTTTTAGGGTCTTGACTGCTGCTCAGACTTGGCAATCTCGTGGCATTATGTAGATCCCTACCTCATGTATATAATGGACTATTTAATTTATGATTTGAAAATCTATGGGTTGCTGCGAACGGTGGATCCCCTGCCTGCTAAATTAAAAGTGGGTGAACTATTGCCCTCTCCAATTGATCAACCAGCGGACACTAATGAGGATTCCGTGGATGATGAGGATAGGTTTCCTAATGCTACAGCACCTAAGGATCTTAGGAGAGCAACAATAAGGAATTTGACATTAGGAGCATAGCAAGTTTTTTGATTTACCTGCAAAACTTAAAATATGAGATCACTCTTCTTGAAAAAAGTAAATTTGCCTGAGACATAAAAAATATTCGTAAAATTATCCTTAAGTATATGGAAGGTCTAACGAATTTTATTTATAGCATACAGAAAAAATATCCAAACAAAAAACTATATGACTGTGACCAAACAGATATTGATGTTATTTCACCAGAAAATTTGAAATATGCTCTAAGACAAATTGATTTGAAATGCAAATCAGTAGAGAGAATACTTGAAAATATTTAACATCAACATTTCGAGACTCCATTCGATCAATATGTTAACTAGATTTACGCGAAATTTATACAAAGTTTTCATTAGACACTCGTCATCGCATCATGAGAGGGAAGGTAAGTGAACGTACTCAACATTTTTGTCTAATTATTCGTAAAGATTCACAATTCAACCTTCAGGACCTCTATCGAAGAATTGCATTCTTTTTACTCTGGTTGTGGGATTAATTGCAGGAATTTGCTTAGCTCATTTATTTGAGGCGCCTGAAATTATACATTCGTGTGTTAGCCATAGATCGGTTAACTCCCATGATAAAAGTGTAAAACATAAAACCAGTTTTGAGCTTAACGACAATAATTCCACAATTGCCGATAAATTAAAAAGAGAAGTCCGGATCCTTTGTTGGGTATTGACCAATCCAAAGAACCACAAAGAGAAAGCCGTTCATGTGAAACGAACTTGGGGTAAAAGATGTAACATTCTATTATTTATGAGCTCTGAGGAGGATGAAGAGCTTCCAACGGTGAAATTAAATGTGGCCGAAGGACGTATGAATCTGTGGGGAAAGGTTAAAGAGGCCTTTAAGTATGTTTATAAACATCATTATAATGACGCCGATTGGTTTTTCAAAGCTGATGATGATACATATGCTGTGGTCGAGAATCTTCGATATATGCTGTACTCATATAATCCTCAAACGCCGATTTATTTTGGATTTAAATTGAATCCGTTCATTAAACAGGGTTATATGTCTGGTGGAGCTGGTTATGTCCTCAGCCGGGAAGCCCTACGTCGATTAATTGAGGAAGGCGTATCCAATTTCGAAATGTGCTCACCTGGGATAATTGAGGATGTTGAAATTGGACGTTGCATGGAGAATTTGAAAGTCATACCTGGTGATTCGCGCGATATCACAGGTCGTGGTCGTATGTTTATGTTTATGCCGGAACATCATCTGATTAAACGAGATTATGATTGGTATTGGTCCCGCAAATACTACAAGAATGACGATGTAAGTTGAACTTTTATGCTATTCACAATTTTTCTGCTCTACTATATGGTAATATATCGTAGGGTCTTGACTGTTGTTCGGACTTGGCAATCTCCTGGCATTATGTAGATCCCCACCTCATGTATATAATGGACTATTTAATATATGATTTAAAAATCTATGGGTTGCTGCAAACGCTGCATCCCCTGCCTGATAAATTAAAAATCGGTGAATTATTGCCCGAACCTATCGATCAACCAGCTGACACTAATGAGGATTCCGTTGACGATGAGGATAGGTTTGATAATGCAACTATGTATAGGAATTATAGTAATAGTAGCTCCATAGAAGTAATGAACTATAAGACGATGCTAAAGGAGCTGACACTTGGCGCCTAATACGTCCTTAAAGTAATTTAGAATATGTATTTTAACAATCTTGTTATTATGCCTTCTCTGACCGATATTAGATTAGACTCAATCTTAGCAAACAAAAAATTTCTAAAGTTGACTCATTTGCTAATGCACTAATAGGGTGAAATGGTGTTTTGCAGGCGACGAAATGTACATACATATGTATGTAACAGGCAAAAGTAAGCTTTTCCGACACCATGAAGTATATATATTCTTGATTAGGATCAATAGCCAAGTTGATCTAGCCATGTCTCATGTTCAGCAAATTTTTAAAAACCCACCAAAAAAGGGGTTGCTTCCTTGCAGAGGGTATTATAAAATTGGTCAGATGTTTGAACCGCACAAAAGGAGACGTCTCCGACCCCATAAACTACATATATATAGTCTTGATCAGCATGAGAAGCTGAGTCGATATAGCCATGTCCGTCTAACCGTCCGTCGGTGCGTATGCGTTTTACTCTGCCATCTTAAGAGCTATAGCGATGAAACTTGGTATATGAGCTACTTATAACCCGGGTAAGATAAAGTATAAAAATAAATCATCGCGATCGGACCACAAAAAATGGTAGTATCCCCATGAAATTTGCTAATATGATAGTACTTATATAAAACATCAGATCCCAAAATTTGAATCTGATACGATAAATAGAACACAAGTTACAGTCAGTTACATGTAAAAATATTATTGTCAAGAACTGCAGGGGCACAGCCGAAGTTAGCTTCTTTGATATTTTTGCAAGAAAATGTCTACATTCGTTGACGAGGCTTTGAGTGTATACAATCTTTGAGATGATGAACGTATTTTAAGTCTGGACTCTCACATAAAAAATTAGACCAAAGCAAATTGGATTAAATGGTCTAACAATATTTAAAAAGAACTTGGTATATGTGAAAAAAAAAAAAACAATTTCACCCTATAGTACGTTCGATATGCTACCTAGACCAACACATCACTTAAATGAAGGCAAGATAAGATAAATCAAATTATTTTCCCATTGATACAGACAATTTTAACTCATGTTTCAGAACCTCCATCAAAGAATTGCATTTGTACTCTGATTGTGGGATTGATTGCAGGAATTTTCTTAGCTCAGTTTTTTGAGTCAACTGAAATTAAAACATCGTTTACCTCTTATAAGAAAACTGTTGAACATCAGAACAGTTATGAGTCTAAAAACTATAACTCCACTATAGCCGATAAATTAAAGAAAGAAGTTCGAATTCTCTGCTGGGTTATGACAAGTCCAAAGAACCACAAAGAGAGAGCAGTTCATGTGAAACGAACTTGGGGTAAAAGATGTAACATTCTATTATTTATGAGCTCCGAGGAGGATGAAGAACTTCCAACGGTGAAACTAAATGTGTCCGAAGGTCGTGAGAATCTGTGGAGAAAGGTTAAGGAGGCCTTCAAGTATGTTTATAAAAATCATTATAATGATGCCGATTGGTTCTACAAGGCCGATGACGATACCTATGCTGTGGTCGAGAATCTTCGATACATGCTGTACCCATATAATCCTCGAACGCCGGTTTACTTTGGTTATAAGTTTAAGCCTTATGTTAGGCAGGGTTATATGTCTGGTGGAGCTGGTTATGTCCTCAGCCGTGAAGCTCTTCGTCAGTTAGTTGAGAAGGGCATGGGTAATCCTAAAATTTGCTTGCCCGGCACTGTTGAAAATGAGGACATCGAAGTTGGACGTTGCATGGTTAACTTAAATGTCACGGCTGGTGATTCACGGGACTCCACAGGTCGTGGTCGAATGTTTATCGCTGGCCCGGAATTTCATTTAGTTCCACCTAAATTCGATACAACATTTTGGTATTGGTCCTTCAAATATTACAAGAATGACGATGTAAGTTGAACTTTTATGCTTTTCATAATTTTGCTGTCTTAATGGTACTATATCATAGGGTCTTGACTGTTGTTCGGACTTGGCAATCTCGTGGCATTATGTAGATCACTACCTCATGTATATAATGGACTATTTAATTTATGATTTGAAAATCTACGGGTTGCTGCAAAGGCCTGAAGCTCTGCCTGCTAAATTAAAAGTCGGTGAATTATTGCCCGAACCCATCGATCAACCAGCGGACACTAATGAGGATTCTGTTGATGATGAAGATAGGTTTCATAATTCAACTATGTATAGGAAAGATAGTAATATTAGCTCCATAGAATTAAATAAGCGTAAGTGGACGTTAAATGCTCTGACACTGGAAGTTTAAAACGTTGTTCAAGCAATTTTATCCTAAATTTCCTCGTACCTTTTGATTCCTCCGGATTTAGGATCACCACGAGTTCAGGCGTTACATTTAAATTTTTTTGATTTAAAACAAATGGAAATAACAATCAACTTACATTTAATTTAATTTGGGATATTTATCTGAAATAAACAACAACATATTAATTTTGGGCCCGATGTTTGCAACTGTTGGGATATGTACATATGTACATATGTGGGAAATGAAGTGTCATACATAAGTTGAATGGTCGACTCACTTTATTAAAAATACAGTAAAGGCATCGATGCCGAGAAAACTTATTTGGCATTAGACTTTCGTGGAAAGATAGATAACATCGTGTACACCAATTCGTAAACCTTATAACTAAGAACCCAATTTATCACATAGTACTTAAATTATAATAACAAATATAGTTCCTAGCGCTTGTATAAAATAGTTAGGTTGATAGTTTTAGAACTATATTCTATACTGATAATAATAATAATAATAAAATAATAATGTGAGTTTTCGCAGAAAGTAATTCCGCGTCGCATAATCTTGCTTATTGTGAAGTCTTGGCCAACGCCGCGTCACAGTAATAAAATTATTGAACATTTTTGTGACTGTGGTATCGCTCTCCATAGGGTACTGGCGTAGCAAATTAACGAGTCCTTAACCTTAAGTACTAATCCTAAGTTATGTACCCCCGGGTATTATACTCAGTAATTTCGTATAATATTGATAGTCATAGCCCAGGTGGTAATGAAGAAACCTTGGGACAACGCGCGAAGCGAAATTGTAAAGTTTGTTTGTTTCCTAAAGAGATATGAAGTATGAATTTAATTAGGATATGAATTCTGCCTTGTTTTTAAATTTAGAAGTTAATAAAATTTTGTTTTTTGAAATGAACTCCCGTTTAAGTGTAGAATGTTGGGAAACATGAAACCAACTGGCAAATAAACAGAAGCCGTAAAACATGCTGGAGGGATCCTCAATTCAGACGTGGCTCGAGGATCATGGTAGAGCGTCCCTCATGATTAGACCAATAGGCTAGCATAAAAAAAGCCAACATGTTTGCAACGTTATGCTACAAAGATTAACGTGTATTGTTTTCTGTCTTTCTCCCAACTTCTTTTTATCGTCGCTAAACCTATTAGAGCTATATGATGTAGTCATCCGTTCTTGATGAAATTTAGGACAGTCACTAACAGGCATTTTAAACTGACAAATATTCATTTCTACTAAAATCACATCATTACGATCTTGCTGGTTTTATGATCTTCGATTAGTTCAAAAGATGGAAATTGAAATACATTTAACTTTAGCCTAATGGGAACTCTAAAGTCAAATGAAATAATAAATTAATTACAACTCTCTAACGATATGCAGGGTATATAATCTTCAAAGTGGTGAAAATATATTTTTATTTTATGTGTGAGTTCTCGCATAAAAAATTAGTCCACAACAAATTGAATTTGAATAGTGAATCAATATACCTATTTAGGTATATTAGGTATAAGTAAGTTATACATTTACTGTTTGCAGTATGTTAGACATGCTGCCTTGTAGATCTGTGAGTACTTTGTGTAAATTTATTTATAAGCAATCGTCATCACATCACTTAAATGAAGGCAAGCCAAGATAAATCAAATTATTTTCCCACTGATACAGACAATTTTAACTCATGTTTCAGAACCTTCATCAAAGAATTGCATTTGTACTCTGATTGTGGGATTGATTGCAGGAATTTGCTTAGCTCAGTTTTTCGAGACACCTGAAATTAAAACATCGTTTACCTCTTATAAGAAAACTGTTGAACATCAGAACAGTTATGAGTCTAAAAACTATAACTCTACTATAGCCGATAAATTAAAGAAAGAAGTTCGAATTCTCTGCTGGGTTATGACAAATCCAAAGAACCACAAAGAGAGAGCAGTTCATGTGAAACGAACTTGGGGTAAAAGATGTAACATTCTATTATTTATGAGCTCCGAGGAGGATGAAGAACTTCCAACGGTGAAACTAAATGTGGCCGAAGGACGTATGAATCTGTGGAGAAAGGTTAGGGAGGCCTTCAAGTATGTTTATAAAAATCATTATAATGACGCCGATTGGTTCTACAAAGCCGATGACGATACCTATGCTGTGGTCGAGAATCTTCGTTATATGCTGTACCCATATAATCCTCAAACGCCGATTTACTTTGGTTGCAAGTTTAAGCCTTATGTTAAGCAGGGTTATATGTCCGGTGGGGCTGGTTATGTCCTCAGCAGAGAAGCTCTTCGTCAGTTAGTTGAGAAGGGCATGGGCAATCCAAAATTTTGCAATGCTGGCATTTCTCAAGCTGAGGATTTGGAAATTGGACATTGCATGGAGCATTTAAATGTTACTGCTGGAGATTCCCGCGACCCCACGGGCCGTGGACGTATGTTTAACGATGATCCGGAATTTCATTTAGTTCCACCTAAATTCGATACAACATTTTGGTATTGGTCCTTCAAATATTACAAGAATGACGATGTAAGTTGAACTTTTATGCTTTTCATAATTTTGCTGTCTTAATGGTACTATATCATAGGGTCTGGACTGTTGTTCGGACTTGGCAATCTCGTGGCATTATGTAGATCACTACCTCATGTATATAATGGACTATTTAATTTATGATTTGAAAATCTATGGGTTGCTGCATACGCTGCATCCCCTGCCTGCTAAATTAAAAATCGGTGAATTATTGCCCGAACCTATCGATCAACCAGCGGACACTAATGAGGATTCTGTCGACGATGAAGATAGGTTTCATAATTCAACTATGTATAGGAAAGATAGTAATATTAGCTCCATAGAATTAAATAATCGTAAGTGGACGTTAAAAGCGTTGACACTTGCAGTTTAAGACTTTGTTCAAGCAATTTAGGATAAATTTCCTCATAACTTGTGATTCCTCCAGATTTAGGATCACCACGTGTTCAGGGGCTATATTTAAATTTTTGTTTATAAATATATACAAATAACAATCAAATTACATCTTACTTATATAAGATAATAATTTAGAATATTTATCTGAAATAAACAACAACATACTAATGTGCCAGATGTTTGCAACTCTTAGGATATGTATGTATGAAACGGTCGACTTACTTTATTAAAAATACGGCAATGGCATCGATGCCGAGAGAACTCATTTGGCATTAAACTCTCGGGGCGAGATATGGGGATCACATCGTACACAAAAATTTGTAAACCTTATAACTAAGAAATTATAATAACAAATATAGCTAGTTAGTTATAATAATAAAAAAATAACAAATTTAATGAGGGATAACATCACATCTTTCCTTTATTTTCAGAATGAAGGATACTGTCAAGAGTTGAGCCCTTGGTAGACATATTTAATCTGACGATTGCTTTAAAAAAGAATTTAGTAATTGTCATTAAAGCGAAGAGTAGGAAAGGTAAGGGTACACGCCAAAGAGGAGCAAAATTCCTATCAGTTGCTTTTCAAAAAAAGGTACTTGGTTACATATATTCAACCACATTTGAATAATATTAAAACAATAATCTGCCCATCATGTTTCGTTACACAAACTTAACCTGGAGCAATTCGGTGTGTTTACCATTAAATTTTATTTTATATAATATTGTTATACGATTTTGATTTGAAAACTTTTAGACAATAATCGCGTTACAAGCAAAAACATTTGACCAAAATTATTTTTGGACCGATCGTTTCTATGAAACTTAGGATAGTCACTAACAGGCATACTAAACTGACAGATATTTCTATTAAAATCACGTCACTAATAACAATATTTTTTAATAAAAGTTGCTGTTCGAACAGTAACAGTCAGTAACAGTAACTCTTTGACGATCTTTATTATTCACTTTAAGAGTTTAAAAGAAAAAAATTTCGTATTTGTTGTGATTTTTTTATTGACAAAAACACATTTCAACAAAATTCAACGGAAAATGGGTGTCTGCAGGGTATATAAACTTCTAAAAGGTAAATATATATTTATACCATACACCCATAGGGTGAAATGGTATATTAAAGTCGCCAAAATGTATGTAACAGGCAGAAGGAAGCTTTTCCGACCCCATAAAGTATATATATTCTTGATCAGTATCAACAGCCGAGTCGATATAGACATGTCCGTCCGTCCGTCCGTCCGTCCGTCCGTCCGTCCGTCCGTCCGTCCGTCCGTCCGTCCGTCCGTCCGTCCGTCTGTCCGTATGAACACGTAGATCTCAGAGACTATAAGAGCTAGAGTCACCAAATTTGGTACGTAGACTCGTGTATTACCTACGGTGGTCAAGTTTGTTTCAAATTTTTGCCACGCCCCCCTCCGCCCACGAAATTTAAACAAATTTGATTTTCTTAAAGACTATAATAGCTAAAGACATCAAATTTAGTATGATTAATCCTTTAGTAAGCGCGCACAAATTTGTTGCAAAAAAAATTTGCCACGCCCCCCTCCGCCCACGAAATTTAAACAAATTTGATTTTCTTAAAGACTATAATAGCTAGAGGCACCAAATTTGGTATGTGTATTTGTTTAATAAATGCGCATATATTGTATATGCAACCATTTTGCCACGCCCCTTTCCGCCCCCGTAATTTGGAAAAACTCGATTATCTCACGTAATTTTCTACCTTTTGTAATCAAATTTGGCACACTTGAATTTGATACTAATACCCAGCAAAACACCAAAATTTAATCAAAATCGGACAAAAAACAACCAAGTTATGCATATAAACGTTTTTCCATAAGGCCGTAGTTGGTCGTTGGCTGGTGGGGGCGCTAGGGTGCTCGTATACTTGAGTGAGGGAGATTCTAAGATATGCTTGTAATAAAAAGCATGTGAAAATGCATTTGTTTAATAAATTTAAAATATTTGCTTTACTGGTGTATGGTATACCTAAGTCGGCGAGACGACTTACTTACTTCATTTTATTTTGTGTGTGAGTTCTCGCATAAAAAATTAGTCCACAACAAATTGAATTTGAATAGTGAATCAATCCGTAACAAGGGCTTTTTCTATTTAGGTATATTAGGTATAAGTAAGTTATGCATTTACTGTTTGCGGTATGTTAGACATGCTGCCTTGTAGATCTGTGCGCACTTTGTGTAAATTTATCTATAAACAATCGTCATCACATTACTTAAATGAAGGCAAGCTAAGATAAATCAAATTATTTTCCCACTGATACGGACAATTTTAACTCATGTTTCAGAACCTCCATCAAAGAATTGCATTTGTACTTTGATTGTAGGATTGATTGCAGGAATTTGCTTAGCTCAGTTTTTCGAGACACCTGAAATTAAAACATCGTTTACCTCTTATAAGAAAACTGTTGAACATCAGAACAGTTATGAGTCTAAAAACTATAACTCCACTTTAGCCGATAAATTAAAGAAAGAAGTTCGAATTCTCTGCTGGGTTATGACTAATCCAAAGAACCACAAAGAGAAAGCCGTTCATGTGAAACGAACTTGGGGTAAAAGATGTAACATTCTATTGTTTATGAGCTCCGAGGAGGATGAAGAACTTCCAACGGTGAAATTAAATGTGTCCGAAGGAAGTGAGAATTTGTGGGGAAAGGTTAAGGAGGCCTTCAAGTATGTTTATAAAAATCATTATAATGATGCCGATTGGTTTTACAAAGCCGATGACGATACCTATGCTGTGGTCGAGAATCTTCGATATTTGCTGTACCCATATAATCCTCAAACGGCGATTTACTTTGGTTGCAAGTTTAAGCTTAATCGTAAGCAGATTTACATGTCCGGTGGAGCTGGTTATGTCCTCAGCCGGGAAGCTCTTCGTCAGTTAGTTGAGAAGGGCATAAGTAATCCTAAAATTTGCTTGCCCGGCACTGTTGGAAATGAGGACATCGAAGTTGGACGTTGCATGGCGAACTTGAATGTCATTGCTGGTGATTCGCGGGACTCTACAGGTCGTCGTCGTATGTTTCCGTTTATTCCGGAGCATCACCTTGTTAAGCCAAAAGGTATTCAACTAGATGCTTGTTACAGGACATACCAATATTATAAAAATGATGAAGTAAGTAATATACCTAATCTTTGCAAATATTTTATTAATTAGTTCTATATCGCAGGGTCTTGACTGTTGTTCAGACTTGGCAATCTCGTGGCATTATATACATCCCTATCTCATGTATATAATGGACTATTTAATTTATGATTTGAAAATCTACGGGTTGCTGCAAAGGCCTGAAGCTCTGCCTGCTAAATTAAAAGTCGGTGAATTATTGCCCGAACCCATCGATCAACCAGCGGACACTAATGAGGATTCTGTTGATGATGAGGATAGGTTCCCCAATGCCACCACATCTAAGGATCTCAGGAATGCAATAATACGCTCCCACAAAGAGAACATAGCGGATATAAAGGACAGGAACTTGACATTAGGAGAATAAAAATTTTTTGGAATAAACTCCAAATTTTTAAGTTTTAGCTTTTATGGATTCCTGAGATCACAATGGTTTCTCAACAAAATAAAAAAAATTATTTTATCTGAAATATAAAAAATATTCCTAAAATTATGATTAAAACTTAATCTAAGATCAGTTATAAACCTGAAAGCTATAACTCCACCATAGCCGATCAATTGAACGAACAAGTTTGGATTCTATGCTAGGTAAAGACATATCCATAGAACCACAAAGAGAAAAAACTTGACAAGAGAAAAGTTCTGAATACCAACCATTTCAAAAATTAAAAACCTCAGTCTGGATTAATTACTTTATTGATTTTTTAAATAACCCAATATTCATTGAGCAAATTCTTACATATTTAAATATTTACAGTCTTGAAGTATTTTGTAAGTCTCATGCTTTGGCTTTGTCTTGCGATAATTCGGAAGATTAACTATGTGTATCCAAATTTGATAAATGCCATTTTGATAAATTTTCATTGAGTGGGATTAATCCAGAAGGTCTCAGTCGATAGATGACATAATCAAGCACATAGAAATCCTTGTAATTGCTACAATGAAACGAAAAGGCAGAATTCGAGCAGCAACCAGAGGAATTTACCTAAAATTAAACAAATTCCATTGAGTCTTTTATATTTTTAAAGATTGTGTTTCCGGCCTACATTAGATGGACGCGTATTCTGGTAATGAGGACTGGGCACAAATCTTGGCAAACCTTGATCATCCTGAGAATTACCGGCCACTACTCCTACATTTCTTAGACATCGTCCCAGGTCAACATCTTCAATGCCAAAGGTGCGATCACTGCAAATGCTGCTATTATGAAATCCTAATGTCATGAAACGTTGCAGGGCCGATTTACTAAGAACATAACCGGCTCCCCCCGATATATAATCCTAAATTATTTAAGTAATTACAAAACGATATTTGATAGATGTTTTAATTACTTACTTGGTCTCCATGCTTTTGCACTTTACTACCAAAGTAAACGGGAAGTTTTGGTGTGTATCTCTTGAGGAATTCGCGTAAGTTTTCCAGAATTACATAGCTGGAAATCAAATCATCGAATCACATACATTTTCGAAAACAATTCGTTCCCAACTAGAGCTGGAACTCGGGTCTAGTAGGCCCCATATCTAGTTTAGATATGCACTTTTGGTCTTGTCAACTTACGTATCATCATCTGCCTTCAAGAACCAATCGTATTGATGATAATAATGGTTATAGACATATTCAAGACCCGCTCGTGTTTTGGCAAAAAGATTGCTGTAACCCTCTCTTACATTTAGGACGACTGTGTTCAATTCGCTGTCTGGCTTTGAGCTAATAAATATAATCTTATTACATCGTGAGCCCCAGGTGCGCTTTACGTGTATGGCACGAGTTCGATGAGTCTTGGGGCCGGTTAGGATCATGCATAAAATTCTTGTCTTCTCATTGAGAAGAAAAGGTTCGGTCATAGTTTCACTTTCATTCCAACTTGAAGGGGAACGGTGGCTGCTGTTACTTCTAACCATAAAGGTTGTGCTATCTGGATTTTGTGAGGTCATCAACGAGTTGTCATTATCGGAGAAACGATATGGTGCTCGATGCAAAAGCTGAGATAAGAGAATACCCCAAATGAATCCAACTAACAGCATTAACAGCAATTCCAGACGTTTGCGTTGTTGCCTGAAGATGATCATCATTTTTGGATTATGGATATTTTTTTGGCTTCTTCAGTTTTTTTTATGGGCCTGCGAGTTTTGTTTATATTTTTATGCAAATTTAACGTTCACATGTGCGTGTGTGTGTGTGTGTAAATACATAAGTTGTTTGCTGTTGCTGCTGTTGGTGGTTGAAATACCAAATTAACACATTCTTGAGGCACTGACGCAGAGACAACGTCAACGACAAAAACAACAGGCAACGGGCTATGTCAGCCTCAGACGATGAAAGCTTGTAAAGATGCGGTCGACCTTCGATTTGGAGCTGAGTAACAACAATTCGTATGGTATTTGTTTGCTTCTCTCTTATGTCGTTTTTTTGTTGTTTGTTAAAATTTGCTTAAGTTCAATTTGAATCGCTGCAATTTCTTAAATTTAACCGTTACAAGTCGCTGACTTTTTCATGAATACGAGACGTTTATGTCAAAGCACTTCCCTTCTCTTTGCCTTTCCTTTTGGGCCAAGCGAACAGAATGTCAAATAACAAACAGACACACATATATGCATAGTACTTGTATGTGTAAATCAGCAACAACGAAAAAAAAAAAATAAGACACAGTGACAGACGTACGCGACTTGAATACTGACAAAAACAAAAAACACTGAATATAAACAACAAAGAAAAATGTATATAATATTTATTTCTTCTGTTTTGTTCGACTCTTTAGAGAGACGTCTTCGCGCTTTGCCGGCTGCTGACAGACTTCGTCTTGAATGAGCGGGAGACAAACTCATATACAGCAAAACAGCGATATTTTGTTTAAGCCTGCTTAAGTTGGCTCATACGTGTTGCCAGATTGGTTTAAAACGTTGCATGTTTATACTCTACTCGTTGGACTTATACATTTAGTTGTCCAGTTGTAGTGCCATCGAATTTAAACAATTAGAGAGGCTTTATTCGATATTTTTTGAAAGTATACTCTTTTATGATTTAATTGTTGGGCTTTTCACATTTTTGGTTTAAGTGGTTTCGACTAGACATCTGCATGAGTTGCAATAAAGTGACATTCGAATGTACAACAGCTAAATTGAGTGATTTCGACCACGATATTTTCATATTTAGGGTTTTCCCTTTTAATATTAGGCAATATTTCAAATACATGTTTAGACTTTAAATTCGATATATGGGATATTTGACATTCGGTTTATTATATACAACTTTGTGGATCCCTTGACTTAGCGTTATTTTACAAGATTATTTAGCCCTAAAGTCTTCTTTAACTACTAAAAGTTAAACATATTCCCAGTCTAATTAAATATTTTTCTCCAAAATGGAATAAAAATTACATAACATTCATCTAAAGATATTACAACAAAATAGTTTCTTAGTATTTTCGATGAAATAAGGAGAGAAAGATCCTGAGAAAGGTGAGAAGTTTCGTATCTTTGGTAATTCTGTAGATGTATACCAAAATACTTAGTATTTAATTCCTCAAAAAGATAAAAGCCTCTAAAATAAAACTTTTACTAACTAATAAAAGCCCATTTAAGTCAAATAAAAACTTTCCAATAACTAGGCAGATACCACCTGGTCACGATTGGCCTAAATGCTACCACTTCCTAGAAAAATAAATACCCCATTTCTGTACCTACCTCTTACCTTTCTGTATCTACCTCTCCTTTTATTCGATCCCTCACACGCCTTCCTCTATAATGTCATAAATGTCAATAGTAATTTACTAAAAAAGTTGTAAAATAAAAAACATAATAAATATTTTTTTGCAGTCTAAAAGAACTTTTCTACTCCCCAAATTTTGATTTTCCATTTATATTTGATGCAATGATTTACGAAAATCAAAAAAGCTTAACTGAAGAGCTTTTTCCCTATTAATTCACCTCTAAAATATGCAACAGTCTGATTTCCAGTTTAATATAAAAGGTGTTTAATGGCAAATTAATTTACAAAACTAAAAGTATATGGAACACAATGAAACAATAGACAAGAATTGCATACCAGATCATTGGTAATCAGGCATACGGTCCACCCGATGAGTCTAGGCCACGTGGAGCTGCGGCATAGCTATCAATCGATGAGGACAAACTGGATTCAGATCCAGAACCAAGGGCTACCCCAACAGTGGGAGATGATGAGGATAATAATGAGGATGAGGATGATGATGATGATAATCGAGCGTTTGAGTTAACTAGCTGAGACTGCTTGGAGCGTTCATCTAGGCGGATAACTGGAGCAACCACTGCAACTGTCTTAAGGGCATATGGAACACGTTTCACAACCGCATTGAAACCATGAACATCATCCGCTGTATAGGTGACAGTGCGTTTATAACCATCTGGATCTACCAGACTATAAGAGCCGCGAACGACATATCCATCACGAGTCTCGCTATGTTCTTTAATGTCGCCAGTGGTCTTATCATTGACGGCATAGTTGAAATTATAACTGGCTGGCGGGAAGACTTCACGTACATGAACTTGAAATTGTTCGCGTTGTTGTTGTTGCGGATGTTCCCGAAGAATGGGCAAAGGTGAGGGCAAAAGATCCTCCGTTGTTGCAGAAGCAGCATTTGCTGCATTCTGTAAAAGATTGGAGGCATGTTGACTGGCCAAGGCGGCACCAACGCTGCCGCCGGCTGCAAACGAACGTGAACGAGATGGTATCAAATAATCATAACCATCCGGAGTAGCTTGAGAATTATCTGCATTATTGCTGGGTGTATGATATCCTGTTAGGAAATCTTCACCCGAACTGGATGAATGTTGCTGCTGCTGTTCCAATGAGTTGACAGCTGCGGCTGCCTTTTCGTTATAATTGTATTCCGATTGGGCTAGACCCAGCAAAGACACCGCCAATAGGATGAAAAACTGCAAGATATAGTAGAATCATTATATTGTCATCCAATTATTATCCCCGACACTCCGGCACTCACCTTAGTTGCCATCTTGATCACAAATCGTCGTCAGCTAACTGCAGTCTTAATTGATGCCACATGAAGCTTTTATACCAACCTCAACCTCAATCATATTTGTGTATATTACTTAACCTACCCAAATTGTGTGTTATTATACAATGGTCATGCGCTTCAATTGAACGATTTTCTATTGTAAAGTCCATGAAAAAATAATAATAATAATAATAATAACAATAAAATTGTATCACTTTCATTTCATTTTTTAAGTTGTTGTTGTTACAGGTTGATTAATTTTTTTTCATTTTTTTTTTTTGCTGCGTAAGTGGGCCTAATAAATTGTAAGAAATATGTGAGAAGATTTGAATTAGCTATATTGTTTGTAGTAAGCGTTATTTGGAAACTCAAATTGTATATGTTTTCCAAATACATTTTTATTACATTATTCAAAATCTTAATTTTGCCTTTCAGTGAATATTTTAAGCGTTTCAGTTTGCAGTTTTGCTTTACAATTACTAATTTAACTTTAAGTATTTTATTGACATTGATTAATTTCTTCAACATGTTAAAATTCTAAGGTTAAAGAGTAGTTGAAACTGGATAACGGAAAATACATACTTCAAATTAAAGATGTATTCAATGTATCCCGAAGGTTCCATAAATACTTGGCTATTTTTCGTTATTTCATTTCTTCTAAAAACAAATATTTGCCAAGGGGTGCCTGTGGGTGTTCGAAGTACTTCAAAGCAAATTGTTTGTTTAAGAGAATGGGTCATGTAGCCACTGTTTTACTAGAGAAACGTAGGACTATTACCTCAGTTGTGAAATGAACTGTCAAACACGAATTATCCTCCACCATTACAGGTCTCAATAGATTACTTATCCGACCCACAGTCCTGACTTGACACCTAATAAATACTTCTTATTAACCTACATTGATATTGTGATCAACATTTCAAGAGTTCAAAAAGCATGTTTTCTAAGTGTCTTAAAAGGAATGGAAAAACCGCTACGACTAATGGTTCGAACAAATGCAGAAGTGCATTGATCATCAGGGGGATATTTTGAAAAACAATAAAAACATTTTTATTCAAATATTCTTGTACTTTTTTGCTACTCCCAAAATAGTGGGTGGGCAGCACTCCTATTTTTTCATGCCTTTCTGACAATTGTCAGAAAGAAAAACCTAACTTCAATTGCCATCCTGGGCGACATCTTTTAGCCTCTATATATCAAAACATCTGGTTTTTCGACAACAGTACAAATTCAGCCCTTTTTTATATACAAAGCTGTTGAATGACTTAACTTGTATCTTAAAAAAACTAGTAGTTTGACTTAGCATAATATAATTTATTCATTTGCTTGGGAGTTTATTAATATTCATATTTTCAACACTTTTGAAAAATTTCTATTAATTTAACTTGTTTTTAGATTGCATTTCTTTCAATATAATGTCAAAATTTTAATCCCAAAATGTGTTCTGGAGACATTTATGCATGCCAAAACTAAATTGAAGAAGTGAAAAATTAAATAAATTATAACTTTTTATCTAAATTTTAATCTGCTTATATGTCTCTAGTTGAAGATAAGAAACAACTACAAAAACCGGTTGCCTTTGTTTTGACTTTAGCGGCTGCTGCTGCTGTTCGTTTGGTGTCTGGGATGTTGGTCATCAACGCGGTGGCACTGCCGCGATCAATCTCAATAAAGACGCCGCGAAGAACACAACTCCAGCCATACATAGGTCGTAGTCAACGAACCAAATGACGGCCAAATTTAGGCAACGTACTCAATTGCATCTTTTGACTGGATTCATAGCGGGTTTTATTAGTGCCTTTGTGTTGCTTATCTATGTGTACGATGTGAACCATACGAGTTCCTGTTGGCCCAGCACAGTGCCAATAACAACAACAAGAAATGAATTATTTTTAGCTCAGTCAAGGATAGAATCCTTGACCATAGGACCACGAGTACTCTGCATGGTGCTAACGTGCCCAGAAAATTTGGAACGTGAAGCCAAAAATGTCTATGGAACGTGGGGAAAACGTTGTAGTAAACTAATCTTTGCCAGCAGTGAAAATTATGAGCCCTTGGGTGTGGTTCAGGTGGTTGAGGCCGATGGTGGTTCATATGCTGACTTATGGAATAAAACGCGAGAAGGATTTCGTTATGTTTGGCAAGTATATGGACAGGATTATGATTGGTTTCTCAAGGCAGACGATGATACGTGAGTGACATTTAAATTGAGATGATAACTATACTTTTCTAAAGTTCTTCTCACTGTGCCATGACCATTTAGCTATGTCATTATGGAGAATCTTCAGTACATGTTAAGCTATTATGATCCAGATATGCCAGTCTATTTTGGCTACAAAATGACACGATATAATGTGGTGAGTATAATGTGATTTATGATAAAATTAATCACCTCCCATTTACTTTTCGCCTTAATCAGAAACATTTCTTCACGGTGGCATTTGCATTTATTTAACAATTTCATTTGTATTCCATCAAAAGCAAATTATAATACATACATATGTATCAGTATGCCAAATTAGCGTGTCAATGAAATTAAAAGTTGTCTATTCTTAGAGTAGGTAAGCAAGCTATATTGACAATGCTATCAAGCTGGGCTAAAACAAGGAGTTAATTATGAAATCTTAAAATTAATTCTTATCAGTATAAAAGTAAAGCAGGTTCTCTGAATCATAATGGTCTCCTAATACTACAGTATTTTTAATGGCAATTGCTCTACCTCAATCATAAAACTAAATGAGAATCACAACTTAATGTATTATTTTGTTTCATTTGCTGCTAGACCTATCTTTATTCTGTAATACTAATCTACAAAATGTTGGTATTTTAGAAAAAAAAAACTTATAAAATATACTCTACAGTATTTGTTAAATGACTTGTCGAGAGTTTTGCTATATAGATTTATGTATTTGGAAAACTCCCAAGACCCCATTAATCGTCCATTATTGAATTATGTTTATCAGTAACTTATAACTATGATAGAACTTTAAATTTTTTCAGTTAATTAAGTTTCTTTGTATTTTTGATCAATTTAATATTATTTCACAAACCCGACTAACTTGTGTTTTATTGTACTACACCACAAAATGATTTTTAATTAAACCCAAATTAATTGCTTAACGGCACAATACACTCATTATTTATTTGTGTATCAGTTTGACATGATTCAAATACTTTTAATGTGTTAGTAAAGTTATTCAAAGATTAGATACAAAATACAGAATGATAAAGAAAATTCTATAAATATAATTGGCAAGGGCCTCTTTACTAGATTTTGGCCTGAGGTGTGGCTTATCGCTTAGTATAAATAAAATACTGAAACATAACAAGAAACATTTATCTTTTAAAAAACAACAATAATAGAATAATAATGAATTCTAGATATAAAGAAAAACTAATCACCGATTAGGCGACTTTACAAAGACATCTTGCAAAAAGTTGAAATAACAGATTTTTAGTTAAAATAATAAATAAAATCGAACACAAATCATTAAACATAAATTTATAGAAACACCCGTGAATTTTACATATTTATTGAAATTTTTTTTGAATTTTATCGATCATAAATCGAATTATATAATTACTTGAATAATTTTCGATCTTAATACTTAAAACTATTTATGCGATAGCATAATAAATAAAACAATATATTTGTAGAGTATTTAACAGTGAGTTATTCAAAGTGTAGAATACATAACTTTTAGCACTTTCTCATTATTATTTAGGTTCTTTTTTGTTTTTTTTTTGACTAGAGATAGCGAAATGTTTTCTCGACGGAGAATAACCGGTTCAGATTTAGTATTTGTAAAGTGTTAATACTTAATATAGTATATTCATTTGTGTGCATTGTTTGAAAAATATTTATGATCAGAAATCAGAAAAAAGAACTATGATCTCATGCATCGAAGTCATTGCAAATTAGTACAACAAAATTTACCCAATTCACCTGCATGCATAAATCTACGATCAGTAGGTGATTAACTATGAAAGAAATTAAATTCGCATTAACTAACGTAGTTGATTATGGTCATTGTGCTTCGACGCCATCTCCGTCTTGAAATGTCTTCCTCTCTGGCGCATAATTGATGGTCAGTTGTGAGGAGGTCGTCAAGATGTTTTATGGGGGTTTTCGTTTTCATACAAGAGCCGCGCCTTATTGTTTATTTATTTTTCCTCACTGTTTGGTTTTCTATTGCTGGGCCGCTGCCGTTTATCATTTGACATTTTCTTCGATTGTGCAAACATTTTGTAAGACAAACCATTTGGTGCTACTTTATACATTGTTGGTGGACAACCCCAGACGTTGACCAGCCATTTGGAGATATTTTGTATGCGAATCTAAACAAAGACATCTGAACATAAATAAAAATCACAGAGACAGCACAAATTTTGGCACGCTGTTGTTTCTATACACTTGTTTTACAACTTGTGTGAAAAAATTAAATGAAGAAAATGGTTAATGTTTAAGTTTAAGTGGATGCTACTCCCAGTTTGCCTCGAAGATACATGAATTGTGCTCTCCATCACAGTTTTAGAGTCTAAGAGTTGAAATGAAATAGTAGAAACATGTTCAAATAAAAAAGGTTTAGTTGCTTTTGCACGTGAGTAGTTCTTTTGAGTATCATATATTTGAATAGTGTCACCATATTGAGAAATACATAGAGATCTTAAAACTTAATCTTCATCGATCGGAACAATATTGGGTCCATAAAGGTAAATCAATTGACTGATTTCTGTAGCTTTTCGACACATTGGACATTCCGCGCTTCTAGCCAAATGATTTCGTATACATAAATCTCCGTATAAGTGGCCACAAGGTAGTGAAACCAATCGATGATCTCCCTCCTCCTCCCATAAGCAGAAACAAATGGGACAAACCATGTTTTCCCTATCTCGATGAAGAACTTGGTAAAGTCTCAAGCACTCGTTAGTTTTCATCTGCAATTCTTGCGTTTGATTTGTATAGCTGATATCCTGATTCCGCAAATCTGTCAATAATTTTTGTCGGGTTGCTTCATTTTGTGATAGGTTTATATTATATTCCTCAATGATCTTTTGCATTGACTTGGAGTATTCGTCCATTTGATCCGAAAGCATGCCATATTTAACTTCAGTCTCTTGCAGTTGATGTAAAATGCCGTCGCGCTCTTCTGTAAGTTCATCTTTTTGATTCATGTAAGCGTTTGCTGTTTCTTCCAATTGGCGAATTTTTTCTAAGTAGGTTGCTTCCTGTCTAATTAAATTGGTTTGCTGGTTTTGCTGTATTATCTCGTGTTCAAATAGTTTCAGATTGAAATCCTCACCTATTTTTATCATTGTTTTGGACTGTTCATTGACTTCACATAAAAGGAGCGTATTCTTAGCTTCGACTTCTTGAAGTTGCAATAATATATTATCGCGTTCTACAATAAGTTCTTCCTTCTGAAATCTATTATGTTCAAGTTCCTTTAATTGCTTAACAAATTCTCCCTGAAGAAGGACTAAACTACGCAGGGTCTCTTCCAATTCATTCGTTAGTTTTTCTTGAACATTTTTCATGTTTCTCAATTCATTTCTTAATCGCATTGATTCAGTTTCTTTGAATGTCTCTTCCAATTCATTCCCTAGTTTTTTTTCAACATTTTTAATGTTTTTCAATTCATGCCTTAATCGCATTGATTCAGTTTCTTCGAATGTCTCATTCTCCGTGCATTCTAAACCAAGTCTATTCCATTGATTAAACCAATCTAGCTCCTCTGGCGTAATTAAAATTTTCTCCATCTCCTTGCAAAATAAAATAAAAACATTAATGAAGAACTTAAAAATATTCGTTATATTCACCTTTTTTATATGTGTTACTTAAAATCAAAGATAATGCGTAGTGTTGGTAGTTAAACGCGTTTTTTATTACTCCGTATATAGGAATCAAAATCGATTCTTATAATTTTATTTAAATATTTCTTAATCACTGCAATGTTATATTGCACCAGCACACTATTTAATTTTTCAATTGGTTAAAATTGTTGCAGTTTCATGTTATCAGTATGAATGTGTCATATATTCAATATTCGATTTACTTGTTTTAATTTCTTCACTATCAATGCACTTGATTGTTTTGGTTAATTCGCTTTATTAAAAAATAAACAAATTTAAGGTGTATATGACCTCCTCCCCGGTGCACGTATTCCTAATGACTGAATACATTCAGGGGGAAACACAACATTCTGCGATAAATTGCATTATCAGCATTTATTTTCGCTAGATAAGATTTTATAATTTATTTGGAAAAATATTGATACGTATGATAAGATTACAAAAGCTTGTTTTTGATAAGGAAAGCTTTTATTAACCACATGTAAAATTTGCAACTTTTAGTTATTGTGTCAACCTATTGGTAGAAATGGTTAATCATTTATTAGCAATTATATTAGACTTTTACTTCTTAATGTGAAAACTTTAGCTATCTGTCAGAGTATTCGAGATATTTTGTTTCAACTTGGTGCTGTCAGACTATAACATTTCACAAAAATTCGAGTGAGCTTGAAAAATACAAAGATTAGTTGAAAAATCTTTATTATTACTACTTTAATATTGACCGATATAACTAAAGAAATACACCCATTGGTTAGAGTATAAATCATATGCAATCAAGAGATCGCTAACGTCTCACTTTTTTTGTATATTTTTTTTAAACATAGTTTATCACACGTAAATTTTTACTTAATGAGTTTTAAAAGTTATAATGATTTTTGATTGATTGTTGTGATTTTTCTCTCTTCTTCTTTTGTCATTTGTTGTTTTGCATTTTGTGCAGGTTTTTCCTTTTTGTCTTTTATATTTTTGTTGTTTATTTTGAATATGACTTATAAGGTATTCGAGACTTCAAAAATTTTTACTATAAGATGAACATTTCTTGAATTTCATAAAAGTTTTCAGTAAATGCTAAGTAATCAATTATGTTTTAAGCATTTGTCACCTTTTGACCTAATCTTATATATAAAAGTATTATTTCAATTAGTTTTTAAGCTCTTCGCTTGTATACATTTCAATTTAACATTGTATTTTGACACCTCATCGCATCGAGTGACCTTCAAAGGGGATTAACAAGAAAAAAATACATATGTTGTATGTTTTCAGCATGTAAAAAATCACGCTTGACCACACAGTTATGTTAAATACCTATGCCGTTACTAATATGCTTGTTCATCATAGATAGTCGCTTGATATTCGGAGACATTGAACTTAGGATTCGTGTTTTTTCGCTAGACAATATTTAAACAATCTTGCAAAAGAGTCAATTCAATTTATATTGTTATGCAGTTAATTTTGCAGTGATGGTTTCAAAGTTTGATATTCATTATCTTTATAATAGGCTGAGCTTTGATTACATAAACCATCAATATATGATGTTTCGTAGTTCGTAGCTTAAACATGCTTTAGTTTATGTTTTTTTTTTTTACAATAACATCGATAGAATTCCACAAGTTCTGTAGAGGCAAAGCAAATTTAGTTTAGGTTTCCGGTTTTTGTTATTTTATGAAAATCATATTTATTTGAAAACCTTGTTTTTTTTATGACATATTTCAGAGCTACATGTCTGGCGGTGCTTCTTATGTTCTAAGTCGACAGGCACTCAATCGTTTTATGCTTCAAGCTTACCCATCGGAAATCATTTGCCCTCAGGCCAAGAAAATGGGTATTGAAGACTTCTATATGGGCATTTGCTTGCAAAATGTTGGAGTTCATCTAATAGACTCATCGGAGGCACTGGAGGGCGACGACAAGCCCAAATTTATGCCACTAGATCTAGAGGATTATTTATTATCATCCAATTCGAGTAATCTTCCAGATTGGTTACATATGATGAGTTTATCGGAGGTCAAAACTGTAAGTAGATGTTGATATTATTTTCGATATAATTTAATTGCTATTTTTTCATTCATAGGGACTTAATTGTTGTTCGAAACATTCAATAGCCTTTCATTATACTAGCCCAGAACGCATGTATCTATATGAGTTTTTACTGTATCATTTAAAAATTTTTGGACATCATATAAGAACCGAGCCTGCTATAAAGCAATTCAGCTCTGTTGAGTTGATAGAAAGATTTCCTCTTGAAAATAATTCAGTTATTGCAAATTTACAGCAAATGTCTGAGAAACCGAGTAACTTTTAGTTTGTTATAAAAGTTTTCAAATAAGATTGTCAGAGCATATAAAACGCGGCCTGTCAAACTGTAAAAGCTTTGCGTGCAACCAAAAACGAAAGACTTAAAACACAAACTTTTTGTTGACAATGTGGGGCATACTTTTGGGCGGGAATATTGTTAACTTGTTTAAAATATTTGTAACTATCAAAACTTAAAGGATTTAAATTGAAGCTAAGACTAAATTAAGAAATTGATAAATGTCTTAAACTTAATTACTTTAAATTGAACAGATGCAAGCTATGCTTATTGCTACAGAAAAAATATATATTTCAAATTAATAAAAATTTAGGGCATAAACTACAATTAAAATACTGTACTATAAAAATTTTGAAGGAAATTTATTACAAATCAATCACGTATAAAATAGAAAATAAATGATCTAAAATTATAATGCATTTATTTTTGGCTCACTGAATCTTTGCTAATATACAAAATTTTAGGGTATAAGTTCGAAATATGGAAAAATTGATGACTTCGCTGCAGCAATACTCGAACTTACTTTAATATTATCAAATTCATGAAATTGACATATACAAGTACAACCTTTTGCAATTATTTCTTCTCATCAAATGTCAGCTCGTTAGTTCTATTCCACGAAACATAGAAGACGTAATTTATCTTTCTATTAAACTATACATTTATTAGACATAACACAAAGTTTAAATCCTAAAACCACACATTGAATAACTACACACAGTTAAAACTACTTAGATCTATATTTTCCATTTTTTTATTCTACCATCTACAAGTTATCTCGATTTAAGCATTAACATTTTTTTTTTCATTTAGCATGACAACTTCTTCAATTTTGAGAAACCCACTTTCAATTTTAGTTTACAAATTAAAAAAAAATTGAGTAAATAGCATTTTTCAACCTAATTTTTGTTAATAATATATAAATTTATTTAAGAAGTTGTTGTACCAATGAATCGAAGTGAGCATATAAGAGTGGACTGTAGCAACATAAATAATTTTATTACATAAGAATCTTTATACATATTTAATATAGTTAGTTTATTGATATCTTATCTAGATATGCACGAAATTAATAAATATTTCAAAATTGTATTAAAAATCTTTTTATTATACTTTTTATTATACCTGATACAATTTTAAAATATTATATTTGATACAAATTTATAAATATATTTTTTTCATATTCAAAGTCAAAGTAACATTAAAGTAATTTTCTTAATAAATAAAACTTGGCAGAGAAACTTGCCTGTAGTAAAAAATCAAGCCATTCTGCTGATTTTATGATTTTTATAAATCTTTATGAAACTAAATATAGAGGACGTTATTTTAAAACGGTTTTCTGATAGTAAATTTATGTATCTGTAAGCCATTTAACCAGATGTCTTACACAATGTATGAACCTTATGCATCCCACACACAAGTTGATCACATGACTTAAGCACACATTCATATTAAGTAGATGGAATTTTCATGTATTATAACTAAGCGGAACATACTTATTTATTTTTCCATTTGTTGTATTACTCAGAATGGTAAGTAATATATTATTTTTAATCGAAAATTTATGACAATGACCTTGCAGATTCTTAAAACATTTAATTAACGTTCAGCAGTGCCACCAGCAACGCTCAATGAATCATGGAATCATATGTACAAATATCCTTCAATCAGAGGCATTCTTGCATGAAGGGCCGCAGCTGGTTAAGTGACTAACTGAAATAGTTTTCATTACCAAAGTCAATGTCTTGAGACTTCACCTCACTTCACCCGACTTTAGTTGGGCTCACTTAAAGCTTAGTTTGTTGTTTCTGCCAAGTTAATTAAATCCGAAAACACGTACGCATTCACAGTGTGTGGCAGTTGGCATTTATTGCACGAGAAAAACAGCGAGAGAGAGAGAGGGAGAGAGGCTGGAGGCAAAGATTAAGATTGAGTTGTTGCCAACTGTTTATGGTAAAATTGCGATTGGCTAGAATGGAGGTTTGAGACATCTTTTGCCACATAAATTGTATTCATGGGCCATTAATATGAATTATAAGTGAAAGGGAACATTGAGCACTGTTGACGATTTTTTTTTCCACTTTGTTGTAATATATTTACTTGGTACTCTCGGTATCATTGCCCGGTTAAATTTATTGTTAGACATGAGCTCAGTGTGTTAATGGGTTAATTCAATGTAATTGAACATAAAAAGCATTCGTCGAGGAAGCAAATTCTCTCGACTTGTTCAAACAGGGCGCTTACCCGAAGCTAAGGGGAATCGATTGGGTACCTGATGGTGACGGTTACGCCGGTCGCGGCAGCGGGCGGACTTAAGAGCACCTTGGGAATGGCACTTCAAAGCTCTACAGAATCGATATGAGTTGGGTACATATGTACATATATTGAGTTGCCAATATCGTGTTTGCTTTTCAGTTACATACATATGGAATTGTAATCGGGAGTCTGAGATATGCATTAAGTCATATTGCTTTTTCCAATTATATAGTCTGCTAATCGACTAATCGGCTTGAGCGGGCCAGCTAACTGTATGCAGCAGCAGCTCAAGAAATTTCAATCAACTCTTTTGAACCGGATGAACTTAATTTTCACTCTACGTAACATAAATGAAATGAAACTCATGCGAATATTGACTTCAAATGTTTACAAAATGATGAATTTTTTATTAAGAAGCCGATTTAAATAACTACAACATGAACTATTTTTTAATTGGTTTAAAAAAATCATTTGTTTGTAAACTTAACTAACCATTTTGATTACCATTTGATTATTATATAGTAAATGTGTAAAAATTTGTATTCCAAAAGTAGTCAAAAAAATAAGAATGCTAAATTTAAACATAATTTAGATAAATTTTAAAGGTTTTCATAATTGAAATTGTACTTTTAATTGAGTTATCGTAGGATAGAACTGGTTTCATTCTCTATCCATAACAAACTACATGTAAGAAAACATATTTTTTCCAGCTAAAACCATATTAAAAATGCCAATTAACTGAAATGTATAAACTCACACAAACTGTTTGGCAAACAAGCTTAAGCTAACAAAGCTACCTGCTACCAATAAGCTACCAGTTAGTTTGAGGTTTAGGTTAGATTACTTACATACTTACCCACACTCCAAAATAAATATGTGTTTGCGACCGTCATACAGTGCGTATGCGTAATGCCTTTAATTCAACTTCAACAGTGACTTGCCGACGTAGTCGTTGTTATGCGAGGGTCATTTTATAGCAAAGCAGATAAGCTGCTTTATCTCATTTCAGATTTCAAATGAAGACCCCTAAATTATGTCTTACGTATTGAGATTTAGTGAAATAATAATAATAATGTGACGGGAAAAAGTATTCTTTGACTTTCAAGTAACAGTGCATAAGATAAAACATTTATTTTCGACTCTATCAGGTGTAAATTCCCACATTCCACCTCGAATATCTTCTATGTATGATTAACGAGTTTTAAGAGTCAACATTATAGTGATATGTCCACAAACGAAATGAGGCTTGTCATTTAAACAAATTGTGGCGGAGTTTTGACTTAAAGTGCGAGTTTTTGCTACTTGAGAACGTGCGCCCACACCAAATAAATCTGTTGAGTTAGAAAACATTTGGAAAATATAAACCAAACTAAGGTGTGAAATCCTTTCACAACTGCATTCTGCATTGGCAATTTTGATGCATTGTTCGCTAAGTTGTTTGGGCGTGAGAAATATTTTAATGCCCTCAAATGAAAAAAGATAAGATGACTTGAATTAAGCAGGTCTAGTGGCCTATTACTGTTTGAATGGCCCTCGTTTTTATTTTGTATGATGTCGATTTCAATGGCGTTCCAATGTGTTCCATTTTATCCAGTTACTGTTGTTGCTGCTCTTGTTATTGTCACCTGTCTGATTATTATTTTATATACGTTTATACATACGTAGGTATGGTATGTATATCTATGTATGTTTCTTTTTTTATATATATTTTGCTTCATGTTATTTTTTTGTGTTTTTCTTTGAATTGTGCGTTGTCAAGTCAGTTGTGACCTTCGTTGTTTGCTCTCGATTTGCAAGCCATTAAAAATTGAAATTGAAAATGAAATCTATAAAAAATCAGTTACTCAGCTATGCGTAGTCGAGTAGCACATTTTTTAAATGTATATCTTTTTTATTTTTTTTTTGGTTTTTATTTTGTTTAGTGAAAGTTGCCAACAATTTTTCGCCGAGCGAGTTAAATTAGTTATTAATATCACTCGAATATTTATGTTCAATCTCTTTGCCAAATAAAATCTGAAATTGTACCCTTCACTTTTTTTTCTTCTTCTGCTGGCCTCTTGGTCGTTTGGCTAAAGAATGTGGATATTTTGATTTTTTTGTTGTAGGTTTTTTTTTGTTGATTTTTTTTTATATTTCAATCGGTTGTTCTTTATGCGTAGATAGTTCAGAACTTGTATGTAATTGTCTTGAAGTTAATGGGGCTGGTCAAACAAGATGCTTGAAATGGGGCTGGGTTGGTTATTTATTTTTATTTTCGAATTGAAGTGTTTGACGATATGTCAATCAACAATACAGAATTTGAAGAGAACACTTACCAATCTATCAATAAATATAACTATTATTATTATTTTTAAATCACGAATATGGCAAGCAGAAAGTAAAATCGAGTTATCTCATTCAACTACAAAATTCTAGAGTTCGAAGGCCTCTATGACTTGAGGCAGAGATATTTATACATATGTACATAATTTACAAGTTGCCTCAATGCACGCACAAGATAAATCAAGAATCACAATATCGAGAATCGACAATCGGCAGCATATAAAAAAATTAATTAATTTAATTACTTATCTAACTGCCTTACATTGCGAGTGTTGATTTTTTCTTGTTTCTAATGGCAATTGAACATGAAATATTTTTTATGCGGCACCAAAACTAGAAACAATTTGTATACCCTGTAAAAAGGGTATAAGAACTTTGCTGTTTAATTTGATGCCTTTCCAGCTAGCTCTTAAGTACTTAAACCATTTTTAATAAATTCCATAAATAATAATTCAATTCGAAATTGAATATAATTGCGAAAAATTCAATTTACATTTGAGAATATTCTTTAAGGAAATAAGTGTGTATTTTTGGGTTCCTCATCAATCGACGATGCCTTAATGAGGGTACTAATTGTTCGTTATAAGTACACCTAGTTATTCCCTCACATTTTTTTCTTAAATTTGATCGTCTTTTTTGATTTTTTTGTGTTTTTATGTGCTGATTTGAAGTGCACTTCAAATGTTAAGAATGTCTTTTTAATTTCAATGCGTGTATACATATTGTATAGCGTTTTTATTTCGATTTTTCTCTTCATCGTATGCTGTAAATCTAACATTAATAAATATTTATAGATGCGCTGCTGCACTTGTTCGCCGCTCGCCGCAAATCGAAGATAAATAAGAATTTTAATTGATTTTAATGTGCACAGCTGCACAGTAGAAATCGAAATCAAAATAAGTACATAGAAGTCACAGCATGCATGGCATACTGACTGAGTGACTGACTGCCTGAGTGACTGACTGTCGAACTTACTAAGAGCAGAAAAAAAAGCTGTTGACATACTCATAAGAAAATTGACATAAAATATTGTCTTTAAACAATCGGCAAATGTATATAACTATGAAATAATGATTAAATGGTGTTTGAACTTTGGTCAATGGGTTTGACATATGTCTCAAGTGGAAATGAAGATGCAATAAGTTATATTCACTTTCAAACTATTCTCGATATATGACCTTAAACTGTGCAACAAATTGTTTTTAATGTATGCGTTTAAAAACTAGATAGTTGCTTAAAAATATATTCCATTGAAGGAATATACTATAAGAGTCTAAGCTTGTGACCCATTTACATACAAACTTAAATAATTTCAAATATATGATTCTGCATGATTTTACCTTAAATTTGAAAATTTAATCATTAGATGTGTTCCAAAATATATGAAGATATAAGAATTACATATTAAGGTTGAAATTAGGAAATTATTTAATACTTTTGGATTTACTAAACCTTTAAACTAATGACTTCATCATACGTATTTTCATTAAGCTTACTTTCTATGCTACAATCAAATAAATATGTATATTAAAATTATTTGAAGCAAATGGATAAATTTTCCTACAATATGTATCTAATCCTTAATTTACCTAATTTAAGTTTTAGCAAGTGAGTATTGATTAAATTGCTTAACTAATTGACTTAAACAGAAAAATCTGAACGTGTGTGTCTTAGAAAATCCTTTAAAATATAATAATAAGATGCGAATAAATAAATTTTTAATGTAAATACTAAATTTTATAAAAGACAGAATTAGCTTGATTGTTTTGGCGAATGTTATCTATTTTTAAATATCAAAGAAGCTAACTTCGGCAATGCCGAAGTTTATATACCCTTGCAGTCCTTGGCAATAATATTTTGACATTTTGAAATTTGTTTCCCTGCAACTCAATTCATCAACACACAAACAACACATTCAAATTATTTCTCTTTTTACTACAATTTTCTATTGTTCTTCCATCATTCCCTAAGCAAAGCACGGCACGCATACACATACAGTTCGTGGAGCGCTGCGTCTGTGTGTGTGTATGCATGTGCTCTGTTTGATTTGCTGATGACGTAGTAGGCAGCAAGCAGCGCCGCCGGCAGCGCTTGAACCAATTTGTACTGACTGTAACTTGTGTTCTATTTATCCGATCAGATTCAAATTTTGGGATCTGAAATTTTATATCAAATTCTATTATATTGGTAAATTTCATGGGGATACTCCAATTTTTGCAAAAATTTTTGTTCTAGAGCTACATGATATAGTTGTCCGATCCTGACAATTTTCATACTTTATCAGCTACGGGCTAAAAGTAGCTCAAATATCAAATTTCATTCCGATAGCTCTTAAGATGCCAGAGTGAAGTTAATTTGCACAGACGGACGGACGGACAGACGGACATGGCTATATCGACTCAGCTTCTCATGCTGATCAAGAATATATATACTTTATGGGGTCGGAAACGTCTCCTTCTGTGCGTTACAAACATCTGATCAATTTTATAATACCCCCTACAAGGGTATACAAAATCCTAATATGGTAATAACGTAAATAGCTTATTAAATAACTATAATTAATCTCGACTTTTAAATTTCCTGTACTGCATTCTCTACTTATGTACATTTATTATATGTTCTTTAGTTGTATTTCAATTCGATTGTTTATCCTAAAAAGTATGCCAAACAAAATTTTTGCAACTTAATAGATAACTTTAATGTTGTCTAATGGTAAACATAAATCTTCAAGAACAATCCATAAAGATCTCATAAATTTAACTAAACAACTTCCCTCCCCCTTCCTTCCCCTCACGCTGCCGACTGCAGTATGTGTTAGCACTCAATTAACCCAAAGAGAGAAAGAGAGGCATAGACGCGTATCTAAAGAGGTTTAGTCTTTTTCTTTTTTAAGGAAATGTAACTTCTCTCTTAGTTAAGCATTCGAAAGATCCGCAAAGATCATTGATTTGAAGTCTTGGGAAAATCCCATACACACATTGTTAGCTGTATGTGTGTGCTCGAACTCCTAGGGGAAACTGTCAGAGAGACTTGACAATGATTAATACGACACGTTGCCATGTCGAATATGACGGAACTCATTTAGAGAGACGGACATATGGCAAACAAACGAAATGGAGCATAAACCAAATGTCAGGGAGACGCAGGGGGGGAAAGCCCCAAACAACCAACGGACTTGGAGACTTTTGCAAAGAAACAAAACAAAATCAAGAGCCAAAGAGTCTACAAGTCACAGAGAGAAGTGAGAGTTCGTGAGAAATAGAGAGCGAGAGAGAGCCAAGTGTTTGGTCGACCGGTTTCTGAGACTTCTGCGTCTGGAAGGTCCCCCCAAAATCCCACATGCAACTACATACATACACATGCACACATACATATGTATGTACCACACATTCATAGGCAACAGTTTGGCTTGACACAGCTGAGTTAGTTTTAGTATTCAACGAACTCTTGGCCGCTGCGGACGTGGATCTTGAAAGCGATCACGATCACCCTTTTCTCTCAGCGTGCGCCGTGTATGTCTGTCTGTCTGTGTGTGTGTGCGAGTGTAGGTGAGACAAAATCAAGACGATACAAGACGAGAGTGAATGTGAATGTGAACGTGAAACGTGTCGCGCATGCGTCGTTGTTGTTCGTCTTCACCGTTATTATAATTTGTATGTGCTGCCTCCTCGGAGCTTTATCTCTATGCAAAGTGACAACTAAAGTTATACGAAGACACTCCAAAATAGTTGAAATTACTGAAATAGTTTCAAACAGATTCCAAACAAAATAGTGCAAACATAAACCTCATCAAACTCCCACTGCAAAAAGCAAAAAGTCAATGGTATTTTTGTTGTTGTTATTTCAGTTGCTGCTTCTTTTTCCACTCAATTTTTGTTGCTATTTTTGTGGGTCGTTGTCGACGGTCTTTTTTGTTTTTTTCTATTTTTTTTTTTTTGTTGTTTTTCTTATGTTTTGGTATTCGTTGTGCCATCTCTTTTCTTCACACGCAAATTCGATTCGGCTTCTTTTTTTCCACTCTTCTTTGTTTGCTTTGCTGCTGCTTCTCCTGCTGCTGCTGCTGCTCTTCGTCTCTTTTGTAGTTGTCTTTGCTTGCGTTTTCGTTGATGAATTTAATTTTATTTTCGTGTTTAATTTTCTTCTTCTTCATCCAAGTCGTCTTCTTTTTCATTCGTCTTCATCATCGCATACGCCCCGTTGACCCGCCCACCAAACATTAAAATTGGTCTAATGGTTGCTTAATTTTTGCGGCATTTGAAAAATTATCTAAAAAACTAAGAAATTTCTCAATTACTTCAAAAATTGTAAACAAAACGGAAGCAAAAACCTAAAACGAACCACATGACAAATGTCAATACCCTTGACAGATGGAAGATATATTCATACCCAACTGATCAAAAATAATTTCGATCTTATTGATTCTGCAACATTTATCATTCTTCCTTAAATTTAACTCGAAAGTAAAATTACTTTTTGATAGTTAAATGTGATTCAACAATTACATGATTCTCATTTGCGAAAAATGGAAAAATTTTAAGTGTAGTAAATTTTAAATGCAGTCTTTATCTAAGGTGCTACTAACTAAACCCTTGTATGCAATTGTTTTCATAATGCTGTTATATAAAAAACTTAACGATTTGGAATTTGTAAATAATGTCTGGTATACCCCATTTTGCACAGTGTATGGAAAAGAAGAAAAAGCCAAAACAATCTCTGCAAATGGAAAGTTGTAAGGTGAAAAATTCAAGGCCCCGGACTTGGGAATATTTTTGTTTATTTGCATATAAATTTAATATTTTACTTTATGAGCAAGTGAAAAGCTGAGAAAAAATGTTTTCAATTTTGTTTTCGTTTTATTTGATTCTTTAGCTAATGAATTAAAAACCAAAATTAGCAAAGACCAATTTTCTCTCTTTCTTTTTGAAAGTAATTTTGCTAATTTGTTGAATTATTATAAAACAAGTTTTGTGTAATCGTTAACCAGGCAATAACCTCAAAAAAAAAAACAAACAATATTTAATTTGCCAATGGAATTTTTTTTCTTAGATTTAATACTCTTTCTCTATATATCTATTCGTTGTACAAGGCAATCAGAGAGTAAAATGATTTGTTTAAGGTGACAGACAGAAGAAACTTGGATTGCAGCTTTTGATTTTACAACATAAATTTATGTACTTATGCTTTTAATTAAAAATCATTTAATGTTTCAAGCGTTTTCTATTGTTTTTTCAATTAAGAGCAGTAAATTTTTCTATTTATCTACAAACTGTTTCTTATTTTGTTTTCATTCACCCAACAATTTGACCTCGAGCCGGTAAAACATATAACTTTTTCTATTTAAGAAATTGAGATGATTGAAAAAGGGTTAAACAAATTTTGGCTTAACAATTCAAGAAGCAATTCTCATATTTCAAATGTAAATAAAAGTAGTTATTTAATAATAAGAGTATTGCAATTGCGGCATAGTCTCGATAAAAGTCAATCCTTTTTGGTTAATTGAAACTGTTTTGTCTAACGATTTGGTATGTTCATTATATGGTATGATCTGCAGATTTGTTTAATCATTTTTTAAACATAGAAAAAGACCTTAACAAAACACATTCCAAGTTAACATTTTTGTACAAATTAGCCAAAAAGTTTTTTTGTTTTCCTTTTTTTTTTTTATAATTATCACAAAAATGCCTGAGGGGAGCAACAATGCTCCATGGGTTTTTTTTTGTGTTACTTCTACCACAGGTTTTTAGTTGTTGGTTGTTTTTTTTTTATACCGTAATTTCTTAATATAATTATTGTGGCTTTGTTGTCTTTTACGCTTTCTTAGCTTTCTCTCTCTTTCTCAGAGGTTTTTCTCTCCCTTGTTGTCTTCCTCTCTTTCGGATTTTCTGTGTCTTTGGTTGTTTCTCCCACATCTTACAGCTGATCATTAAAAATTAGCTTGAACAAAGTAGACTACAGAAATTGAGTTCGAAATCAAAGCAATGAGTCGACCATGAGATACCCTGCTATAAAACATTTACATCTAACTAATTCTCTTTAAAACTTATACGGATGATTCAGAGGGAGACAGGGTTAGAGAGAAAACTCTCATCTTTTCACTTTATAGGGTATTAAATCCATCGCTTTATGTTAAACTTTTAATGCTCTGTGCCCTGTAGTTGTTGTAATTGTTAATTGTTTGCAGTTGTGCAATGGAATTTAAAATTTTTATCTTCTCTTTACCCCTTTATTATTATTACTTGTTGTATGTTGCTTTTCCGTTTCGTTTTTTGGCTTCCTTCTCGACGTCTCTCTATTGTCGATTATGACTAATGGACTTCAGCGAGCGAGTCCGATTGGGTTGTATGTCGTTTGTTGTCCGCTTTGTAAGCTGACAGAAGGTCAATTGTTTTGTGGGTAATTCCGTTTATTTCATTTACTTTGCTATACAACATTGCACATTTTGTTGTTGTAGTTGTTGTTGCTGGTTTTCCGTTTCGCTTTACTTTATGCAATATAATTAATTTGAGACATTAACGAACCATTTCGCCATTTACTTAAACCTTTTTCTGTGGTTACGAACAACCAAACAAATAATAAGAAAACTACAACAAAAACTCTTAAAACGACCATCAACTACTCTTTGAAGGAAGCTCCTAGTTTTACTTTATAACATTTCATTGTCTAAATCCGTTTTTTAGTCTTGCATAAATAACTTAGTTTTAGTTTAGTTCAAGTTTGAGTTTTTCCTTTTAGAATCGCAATTGTTTTTACTTTGAAGTGGCAAAAATTGTCATTTTGTTCATGACACATTTCACACAAAATCAGATGATTTACGAAAAAATGTCGCGCATAAAGAATGATTGTGGTTTTTTTTTTTAGTTTTCCAATCTATTAAAAAAACAACAACTTGAAAATCCAATCTCATTGAGTGCGCTTCTCCTCTCTTTGAATTTTTGAAATTCTAAATGTTTAAGTTTGTTTCTTCTAAGTAATATTTTAAGATTATTAACTAGATCTTTGGAGATTTGTGATGACTAATGAATAATCTTAATAAGTTAGATGTATATCAATTTATGGATTAAAGAAAATATGAGTTTTTGGATTTGCCCCGACCACAATTGGTTGAGTTGACTCATATGCCAATATTGTGTTTGTCCACTTTAAGCGATGTCAAACAACTCCTACAATATTCTCAAAACAAAAAAAAGAATCCATTAATCGATAGCTTCATTAAGTTTTATGCAAATTTTTGAAGAATCAAAAAGCATACAGAAAACAACAAACAGAAATCATCAAATTTTTAAGTGGAAGTTTACAAAGAAAAAAAATACAAATCAGAGAGAAACAAATTCATAAAATCACATAACAAAAATGTTAATAACAGTTTAAGTGTTAATCCTACACGTGTGAATATGAATCACAAATACAACACACACACATACAAATACACATATGTAAAGTTTATAACTTTTTCTTTACATTTTTAGAGTACCTAGCGTAATAATAAGCGAATTGGCAAGTTAAAAGATGAGCCAACATTGAGAGATGAAATAGAAACATAAAATATACACTGAGAGAAACGAGTGAGACATCTCCAAGTCATGTGGCGTGTGATAATAAGAATAATGCAAAACTGATGCCCGCCTTTCACCCTCTACACGGCCGTGTTATACATAAGTTTACTTTGTTGTAATTAATTATACAAATCAACGAAGCCACGAAACGAATTTGTTTGCAACACAATAGCAACAATAATCAAAATACAAAAACATCAACAACAACAACAAAAGGCAAACTAACTCAACATTAGTTGGCAATCAATATGAGTGTTACACGCGCGCCCCAACAGAGGGCAGCAGCAGCCAAGACAAAGTCACCAGCATCGCATAAACAAAATCAATTCCATCACACCTCGAGATATCGAATACCACTTGGATTCCGATGGCCCGGGGCAGCAGCCACATCAGCCCCTTGCTGGGCTCTCCTATTGTTACTGATTAGTCTGGCTCTGAATCTGGGCTTCGTTCATTGTTATGGTGAGTACTTTCAATACTATTCACAATTTATTCAATTACATTTATTTGCATAAGACACATCGAAAGGGGATCGATTTCAATATACACTTTAAATCGGTAATTTTAATTTATGGTTGAGATTAGGTCAACTCGAGTCCCTCGAAAGCATTTTCTGTCGCTCGCAAATAGACAATTTGAAAATATTTTTAGTAATATCCTGTAATTCGAACTTAAGCTTATAGTCTTACTGAACTAAGTGATAAGATAAGAAAACAGACTTCATTTTTGCCTTTTTACTTTCCTGTAGCAAAACTATGATATAAATTCTAAAACTTTTTAAATAATATCTTAGTGTGCTATTAGAAAATTAGAACAACGGCCGAAAATGGGTTGAAGGGAATACAAAAATAAAATAGTATCAGCTGCTATATTCTTTAAGGTACAAACAAACGTTTAATACTTCGCTTAGACTGTCTATTAATTGGAACGTAAAGATAAGCTTATGTTATATAAAATGACACCAAATAGTTGTAATTTTACAACATTTAATGCAGAAGAAGGCAATTCGTATATTTCTTTCTTTTGCACTAAATTTTGTAACTTTTTGGTTTAATTTTCAAAAAAGTTGCAACTTGTGGAAGTTTTCTATTTTTAGCTTTTAAATGTGAAGTGAAATAAAGCTACACACTAAACTTAAAGGACTTTTATTCAAGTTCAAAACTTAGAGATCCATAAAAAGATTAGTCAACTGCATTTAAAGGCATTTAGCTCGACTTAACCATTTATAACTATGTATTAACGCTAAGGGATAATGTTTTGGCCCAAAACAAAAAAAAAGTTCGATTTTAGTTTTACTTGTGCGGTGAAAAGGATAATGAGTGGCTAAATGATTCTCACCTGTGCCCGGATTTAAGGCCTGGCCTCCTCTCGATTCCGAGTGAAATTATTCTGTTTCAGAGCAATTGCCATTGAGTCCGTAAAACTTAAATAATTGCCAACCAAAGTCTTTTAACTATTTTTCTATTATCCTGCAATAAGTTGAAAACAATTCTATGAATTTCGAATTTCTTTCCAATCATTAATTAACCATAATTCATTTTATTATTATTAAAGTATAGGATATAGTTGCAAACTATCAACCTAACTAATTTAGGCTTAGACGAAATCTACATCCATACACTAGCCTGGGATTCGAACCCGAATCCTCGTTGTTCAGTTGACTAAACGACTGGGCACTTAGACAACTCAGATGAGTCCTCGGTAGATCCGAGGACTGCAACCAAACAAATAAGTGACTATTTAATGTTTTCAAAAGATTTTAAATTCAATAATAAAATCAATGTACAGGACTAGAATCAAATTAGTTGAGTTATTTTTGTCAGGATTTTGTCTAAAAAACAAATTTATTCCTAAGTAATTGTAAAGCTCGAACACCCTGTACGCTGATATAGTTGTACTTAGCATCGAAAACAAAAACAATCGACAGTTCACTCGGTTTTGAAAACAGCAAGTTCAAAAACGTAGCGAAATTGCTCTCGATTTGAGTTAAAAATCAACAAAACAATGAGACCTGCTCTCCAATACTTGGTTTTAATTTCACGGCCAACTTTCACTGAACACATAAGTTGTAAAAAAATAAGTACCTACAAAGGCTTCAGCATATTTTCCTAGAATACATTAGTGCTTCTCAAAAATAGACAAAAAGATGGAAAAAACATTTAAAAGTTTATAAGTTTGTTGCTAAAACAATAATATAAAAGAAGCTATTATGGAGTTAATACGATTAACAATTTCCCATACACTTAAATTAAGTAGTTTCGTGTTTTAAATAATATTTTCCAAGTTCCTAAGTTTATTTTGAAAATTAACAGCGAAATGAGCCTTTGTCTAAGTTTTTCTCACTTGGAAATTTGTATACTTAAATGTGGAGATAAGATTAGAAAGTTTCCCCCCACAGATTGATGTACTAAGTAACTCAAATGCAACAAGTATGATAAAGTATTTAGCTTTAGCTCTAGCAACACTACACTTTTCTGACAAATTAGTTCTTTTTGCAATAGTTAATGTACAGGGTTGAACTTTAGGTTGTTGCACTACAATATTTTACAATAATTGTTTATGCTTTCATCATTATTTATCTTTCTCTACACTTTTTAGTGATTGTTTCAAGTGTTGGCATTACATATCATTTACTTTCAATGCTAAAACTTGAAAGTTTTATGCACCAAAGCTAAAAAAACAAAAATGGAATCAAACATTCGCATTAATACAGGACCAAATTAAATAATAAAGCGGGTGGGCAAGAAAATGAAAAATGAAAATTATGAAATTTTAATCATGGAAATGAAATAAATTAAGGTTTAGAGTGATTTAAAAGTTCCACAATTGTTTTTTACTTGAAAGTTAAATTCATCTTAAGACAAGGTTTTTATATTTGTATAAATGATTATTTTAAACTGTCCGACTGAGGTTTAGATAAATAAATTTTGCTATGGGACACTATTTTGCTTCGGGACTTGTTTGTTTTTAAGATCCGTTCCTGTACTCTATGATGTTACCGTGTAATGACATCCTTAAACTAAGCTAAGCAAACACATAACTACTTTGAAATACGAAATGTAAATAACTTTCAGTAAATGTGAATAACTTCCCGTCAAGAAAATATTTATGACATTTACAATAAAAATAAACCCATCACAAATGCTACCTGGCTTGTCGTCATTATTATCATCATCATTGCCATGAGCATCATCATTATTAACAGTATTGTCGTCATTAGCGAGAGACTGAGAGCCACTGCTAGACTGCTGCTCCTCCTCCTTTTCCCACTCTGGGCTAGATCGGCAGACATGCCAAGATCTCGTGCCTTACAAATGACCGATAAAATGCAACAGGTTAGACAATTCATTATCCATGCCTAATACAATAAAATATATTTTCCGTAAACGATGGAGAGAGAGCTATATACAGACATAGTATGTGAGTAGATATAGAGATATCTGACAGTTGGTCATGTACAATAGCGTTGGAGCATCGGAGCGCCGGGGGGCGTGTCTAGCCACAGACACCGAGTCAAATGTCAACGCACGATCAACTGGCCATTCAATTTACATAGATTTCTACTTCCTCTGTGGCCACCTTCGCTTGCTCCTCCATCGATTCTCATCAATTTTATGCATTGTTATTCGCCATTTTTTGCTAATCATTTGATTTATGCACATCAAAACTATTTGTTTTCATTGAAATCAATCCCATTGTGTTTGGACTTATTCCCATGCCGCCTCCCCCTCGATAAATCCCGCATAGATTTGTACACCACATGTGGCCAAGTAATCGAATTTGACTCGGTACAAATGCAAATCATTCAATGAGGTAAAACTTGGTGTTCCTTCTTCAATAAGGGGAAAAAAATACCCTGATGAAAGTATATTTATAGTGGCTATTTAAATTGAATTCAATTAATGAGTTACCATTATAATTAATTTGATTAGTTCACACTCGAAATCAGAAGAAATACTTCAAGTGTTTAGCTGATCTTCAGAAGCATTAAAATCCCATCTTGGGGGATTTATTAGGTTGATTAAAAACAAAAATCACCAATAGTTATAAGGCAAAATTTAATCATTGATGTAATCACAAAGCAAAATAGTTAAAAATGTTACAGAGAGACGGAAAGTAAGATAGAAGTATAGTAAATAGGTAAACAAATAAGAGCAAACATTGTAAACAAACTTTATAATTACACATTTAATAATTTAATTGCTTATAATGAACATGTCTTAAGTATATTTTCTTACTCTTACATAGTTTTTTGGATCTATAAGCTATTTACTTTAATTTTATGCGATTTAAAGAAGATACGCTTAGTTGACTATATTAATTTAATAAATCTAGTTTCGACTATCAATCCCAATATACTCTTTGTTTGTGTTTAAACACAGGGTATTTAGATAAACCTCATTTATTTGTTGCCTATTCGTTAAGAATAACAACAACAAAAAAAAATGATCACATTTTGTTTTAATTATTTTACATTTATGTTAAAATAGCCAATAGAGGAACATTTAATTAAGCAAATGGCATTTTGATTAATGGAAACTCAAATGCCAAAATAATGTAACTATTAAATGAGCAACTGAAACATTAACATCATGTAAGCGAAATCTTAAAATACCTTTGATTCAATTTATCTTTTATACTTTTGGACTAAACCGCATTCCACACAAAAAAAAACTACCAAAATGTATTTCTAACTTTTAATTAAATCGCTGAAAAGTTGCAAAAAAAAACAAAGAAAAATGAAAACAAAAGCTGTGTGTTTGGTTGAAATTTTTTTTCACTTTTGTCAGGCTTTATTAACTTTGAGCTTGATTTTATACGTATAAAATTAAATTAACTCATGCATCAAATTTGGCAACCAATTAACAGCTAACAAATAGATGTCATTGTTGGACGAGTACCAGATTTTTCTTTACTACATTCAATGTGCTAATGAAAGCGAAAGTCGACTATTTGGCGGCACATGTGACAAATTGTCTTGTGGCTTCGATTTTGAGTTCTCAAGGAGGTTTAGTTTTTAGTGGCTATTACTTTTTTTCTCTCTCTCATTTTCAGTGCAGTCATAAATGTTTAAATATCACATGATTTTGCACTAGATATGAAATTATTCCGAACTATTCTATTCAAAATGGGTGTGTATTAGAGTGTTTGCAAAGGGTATTATAAAATTGTTCAGATGTTTCTGTCCGCCTGTCCGTCTGTTCGTTCGTCCGTTGGTGCGTCGGTACTCAGCCATCTTTAGAGAAATTCGGATGAAACTTTGATTTGAGCTACTTATAACCCGGGTAAGATAAAGTATGAAATTCATCAGGATGGTTATATTATTGCCAAGGACTGCAATGGTATATAAACTTCGGCATGGCCGAAATTAGCTTCTTTGATATTTTTTAAAGAAATTTGAATGCAATAAGTTTTGTTTTGAAAGCAAGCACATCTTATTTTCATGTGGTAAATTTGCCTTAGCTGATGCAAATTCATAGAAAGTGTTCTTTAATACATTGATTATAGTTATAGTGTTTTTTTATTTACTTTCCAATTATATCTTAACTTCTTAGCTTCTATTGATTTTGTTTTCAGAAATGTTTAAATCTTTTCCTAATTTAGAGCCTATCGACAAGTTTGAAATATTTATTCTTACTTAACCCAAATCCTGGGGACTTATGTAAACAGCCCTAATCACTTGTTATTAGGTTGGTCTTTCATGTCTCTTAAGGCGACTTCGATGATTAATTCGCGTGAGGAAATCGGCAAGAGCATTTGGATGTAATTCTGTTCTGATTCTCTTGACTATTTTGGATTTAAAGCTGGGTATATTTTCCTCATTTTGAATATTGTCGTTCCCTATGTGCCACTGAGCCCCAGTAATCCATCTCAAGATCTTTGATTGAGCTATTTGTTGGAACATATATGTATATATTTCCCCAAAGTCCAGTTGGGAGTATAAATACTCTAGAATTAGAAAAGAACGAGCTTTGATGAACCAATCCCTTCAGTTTTAGCTGTAATTTATTTGGTTCGATGTCCATATATCAAGTGAGCCTTCCGTCTAGATAGATGTTGAGATATTTGACGACGTCGGAATGAGAAACTGGTACATCGCTTGTTGGCTAGCCATGCCTCTACCTCTTTAAGTGGTTCCTATAGTTTTTTAGAGGCTTGTAAATATTGGGAATTTGAATCAAGAGAGAATGACCGTCTTATTGGCAAAAGTGAACGTTTTAAGCTCCGATCTTCTTGGTAAGACTCCAGTGCAGAAGATAGAGCAATGGACCAAGTATATGTCCACCAGGATTTCTGACCGATTCAGCTGAGGCGAAGCCAGCAAAGTAAGACTCCAAAAGTTTGTAGGATTGGAGTTTTTGACCAATTTGGAATATCAAATTCTCCAGCCAAACTCCATCGAAAGACTGGGCAACATCAAACCTGGACTGCATTTAATAATAAATAAAGAAAGTATAGAAAGTCGTATCTAAAATTATCAAATATTACAGCCTTAATCAGCAAATTTACATAATTACTGTTTTTAGTTCATATTTTTACCATTGCAACGACCAAAGTCGTTTATTAATAGTGGTAAATTTCCGATTCACAGACAATAATTTGACTCTTTTCCACTTTTACTTACAAAAATTCAACCTAATTTGATATACATGTGATGATTATTCATTCAGACGTTTTGCAATATCATGTGAAAAAAATGTGCCAAATAAAAAAAGAAGCCTAAAAATATCTGGTTTCTTTCATCAAAAGTCACGCAGATGAAAGTGAAATATGTCATGTCTTTGTTGTGCCTGCCTCGGATTGTCGTCGTATATCAAAAGACTTAGAGAACGAACGTGAACCGGCTGAAGGCAGTCGGAGTGAACCTCAAGTTGGCACCATGCAATGCGACAGTTGAGTTGAGCGTTCTTCATTTTGGTGGGAGAGGGGGAAATCCGTGATATTTTGGTCATGTTTTTCAAAATCCAATGCAGGTGTTGGTTGTGTGTCAGCACTTAATCATTAGACTGGAATAGTTTTTCTGTTGAAGGAATTTCCATTACTGGCATGATAATAAACAAGGAAAAAGAAACTTAATTTTAAATATCAAAGAAGCTAACTTCGGCAATGCCGAAGTTTATATACCCTTGCAGTCCTTGGCAATAATTTGTTTACATTTTGAAATTTCTTTCCTTGCAACTCAATTCATCAACACACAAACAAAACATTCAAATTATTTCTCTCTTTACTACAAATTTTTAAGCAAAGCACAACACGCATACACATACATACATACATACGTGTAGCGCTACGTCTGTGTGTGCGTATGCATGTGCTCTGTTTGATTTGCTGATGACGTAGAACCGATTTGTATTGACTGTAACTTGTGTTCTATTTATCCGATCAAACTCAAATTTTGGGATCTGAGATTTTATATCAAATTCTATTATATTGGTAAATTTCATGGGGATACTCCAATTTTTGCAAAAATTTTTGTTCTAGAGCTATATGATATAGTAGTCCGATCCTGACAATTTTCATACTCTATTATCTCCCGGCTAAAAGTAGCTCAAATATGAAATTTCATTCCGATAGCTCTTAAGATGACAGCGTGAAGTTGATTTGCACAGACGGACGGACGGACGGACGGACGGACAGACGGACATGGCTATATCGACTCAGCTTCTCATGCTGATCAAGAATATATATACTTTATGGGGTCGGAAACGTCTCCTTCTGTGCGTTACAAACATCTGACCAATTTTATAATACCCTCTGCAAGGGTATAAAAAGGCCTGTCAGTTATTTTCCACAAAGCAACTAGTTTATTTCTTATCAATTTGATAACAAATGGATTAATATACTGAATTAGATCCAAGATTAAACTAGTTAATAAACCACAAAACTGTCGTATTTCTTAATGATTTTTAGCCCATCTCTCTTCAACTTAATTTAATATTACTCGTTTTGAATACCTTTTTCTTGAATATCTTACATCTTATTTGGAAAACATATAATATGCTAATCTTAGTGTTATTTATTGCGAAACGCAACAAAATACAAATATTTATTTTAGTTAATTAAATGGCTTATATTATTATTAATATTGCATTTATCATTATGTTTTTTATATATTTACAATTGAAGATTGTTAAATTTGATGTTTTGAGGCATAAAAGTATATTGTTTATAATGCATTTAAATGAATGATAACTTTTTATAATGGAAAGATTTTGCTTTTAATTTCTTAATAATTTGTTCTTTATTGTCATTTACTTTTAAAAGTATTCAAGTAAGTGTCGGCAATACCATTCAATAACACGCATGACGTATGAGTGATATTTCATTCATTTGCTTTTCAAGCCAAGATTTTGATTAGTTTTCTCTGTCGATGTGGTAATCAAATGTCCAAACACTAAGTGTTTTTCAAAAGGTGAAAACAAAAGTTAATTTGTTCATATAAAAAGAAAACCAGTCTAATATACATACCAACATTTATATATGTTGTGGTATGTTTTCTTGAACTGGGTATGTGTCTGTATGTATGTATAAGTACGCTATATATAGCTAGACTTAGCTGAAGCTTCCTCTCTCACTTTTCGGTTAACCGGATCTGAATCAGAATCTCTGATTTTGATATTGTTGTGATTGTTGTTGTTGGATCCAATCATCCATCATTCCATACACAAGCACACACATCACAAACACACAGCACACACACCCACAACGACATAAGCGAACATTGCTCTCAAAAATGGTACAAAATGTAGTCATGGTTGTTGTTGTTGCCTCCTCTTCACTGTTAACGTCATGACTTTTATAGTTTTTAGCCCAACCAACAAAGCCAAAGCAAGGAATATTTATATATACATATATAAAACTTAATTTTGCTTTAAATATGTTTGGCATTTCGAGGGTGCTTTATAATATATATAAATTATATAAAAAACAATTCTCATCACATGTTAATTTTGTTTCGTGTGTTTTGATTTCGGCCATTGCCTTGCCGATGCCAATTCCTTTAACTGGTTTAAAAACATATAAACAAAACCCCTTTTGCCTTCTCCTTCCACCAACCCAAAAAAATTGTTATAATTGACGTCAACCTCTACAATTCGGTTTGCAGATTTTTATCATTTAAAGGTGCCTCTGCATCTTTATGTGCAAAAAGTTGATTCAAAAATTTCATTAAAATGTTTAGTTTACCTTAATTGAGTTCACCCAAAAAATTGAGATAAAAAAGGGCAGGCACGTGTTAGATTTTGGTGATACATAAATGAACTTCTGATTTAGAATTCTAGCAATGTGCAAATAATGAAAGGCTAAATTTTCTGTTGAGTCAAATTTAACACAGAGTGCGCATAAGTACTTAATAGAATAGGAGGTTATTATCTTTATAGGGTATTAATCACATTGTAAATAAATGTGTATTAATTTCTACGAGAGAATTGCAAAATAAATAAATTCACAATTGGATAAAAAAAATTAGGTATTTGCGTATGCATAGTTAAAATTTAGTTTAATCTACCTTAATTAGACTAATAAAAAATACTTCACATACGGATATCTGTAATTAATTAAGTGAATTTAAGTTATACAACGTTTTAAAAAGCACCACAGATAATGCTATCCCATTGATCCCTGCCGCCATTTGAATGCAGTTTTAATAAACTTAAATTAAGTAGTTGAAAAGTCAACAACAAAGTTCAAACCGTTGATCATATTTCTTTTAATTATGCATAACAAAGACAAAGTATTCTTTTTGGTATAAAAAAGATTCCTTAAATAGAACGTAAATATTCTAAAGCTGTTTCTTGCAGAACTTAAGAATCTTTTTCTATTATTCATTATTCTATTAGCTTTTCTCTGGATATTAAACCAATATAAAAGTCTTAATATAAAGTAGAAGAAATTTAAATATATATGTATAGGTAAGTTAAAAATAAATTGCAATTCCAATTGAAGGCACTTTAAAAAATTCTCATTAGAAGTTAAGATTTCCATCCAAATACAAAAAAAAAAAAAACTCTAAGAATGATTAACTTTTATGACACATCACCAATTATAGAAAATTTCCCAAAAAGAAAAAAATCAAATCATTACAGAAGTAATTAGATAAAAATACCTATGCAAAAGCCAATAGTGCTTGTTCCAGTTCAATATGGAAACTAGGCGTGACTCAACTCAATCATTTCAACAGTCAGTCAACTACAAGTAAACTAAGATAACTTGTGTGCACTACTAAATAGTCAACTTTTTATCTACTATTTATCAAAATATTGAAAGAAAAAAAAAAAACAAATGAAAAACCGGCTACTGGGCCTAGTCTAAATATGTCTAAAGTTAATTTATTTCATGACAAGTAGAACATTTATGGCATTTTCTCTGATCTTAACTAGTGCATAATTTCATGCGTAATTTGCACTAAATAATCACACAAAATAAATAAAATTAACTAATGCAAATAAATTGAGACAGTTATCGGCATGCCAAAGTGAGCGTAAATAATTCTAAAAGATGTTGTTTGTAAATTTGTTCCATAGTTAGTTGACTCTAACTTTTAAAAGTTACGCTAATTGGATTGGGTCTCTGATATTCAATGGCCTATTTGACCATTTTAATTACTATACATAGTCGTATTAAGTCGACTTGATTTAAGATAAACTAGAAGTTTCAGAAACTCAAACTTTTGGTAATGTTTACATTGAAGTATTAAGTAGATTCCTGCTAAATATTTATGAAATTCTTTTTAGATAGATATGATTAATAGAATGATGAGTGTATGTATATTTAATAATAATTTCAATAATCATCACTAATAAATTGATTCATTATCAGTCTTCTAATAACTTTGACTGAATTGATTATTTCTATAGATTCTGTTAATAAATGCGTGCCGATTCTATATTCTCAATTTGATTCATGTTAATAATCATAAGACAACAAAAATTTACAACCAAATATTAATATTGTTATCTTATAATATCGCTGATCTATTGATCTATTTCAAATTTTTAGAAGCTATCTCATTTCAAATTAATTTCCACAAATTGTACTAGGTAGGTTCTTCTTTTTCTTAAGAAATTTGTTTAATATGTTGTTACAGTTATTATTATTTTAATCCCAAAAGGAAAAAAATGTAACTGCTTTTCAAGGTCTATGTCTAGTTATGATTAAGATGTTCTAAATACTGATTTTAAAATGAGTATTGATCACTTTTGGGCACAAACCTAGTTATGGTTAAGATGGGTTATGAGGTACTACCGCAAATATTGTATCTTGTTTCTTAATGTCTGTTTTATCTAATATTCTAATCCAATATTCATCTGTTCTTATCGTTTGCAGAAAAAATGTACAGTCAGACTGAAAAACAGCGATACGATGGCTGGTATAATAATTTAGCGCATCCCGACTGGGGTTCAGTTGGTAAGTTTCCACGGAATGGAATTTCCGTCCCTATAGAGAGCAAATAAAAAAAAAACAACTTTCTAAAAAGGGCAAATATATTGCAATAAATTCACGGTCACGTTAAATGACTTTTTGCAATTTGCATAGAACCAACACGATCGATTGATTTGCATATTGACAATCTTTTCAGATAGCCATCTGGTGCGCAAAGCCCCGCCCTCTTATTCGGATGGGGTGTACGCGATGGCGGGAGCCAACCGACCGTCGACAAGGCGACTTAGTCGACTTTTTATGCGTGGCCGAGATGGATTGGGTTCGAAGTTCAATAGGACCGCCTTGTTGGCATTTTTTGGTCAATTGGTGGCCAATGAGATTGTGATGGCATCAGAGTCCGGTTGCCCCATCGAAATGCACCGCATTGAGATTGAGAAATGTGATGAGATGTACGATCGAGAGTGTCGGGGTGACAAGTATATACCTTTTCATAGAGCAGCCTATGATCGGAGTACGGGACAGAGTCCTAATGCTCCTAGAGAACAGGTGGGTACTGGCTAATGGATGGATAAATGGGTGTGTGTGTGTGCATATATGTGTGTATGTATGTTGGTGTGGTGTACCTACAAATGTTGCAATAAATCCTCCTCCGCAGATAAATCAAATGACTGCTTGGATTGATGGCAGTTTCATTTACAGCACCTCAGAAGCCTGGCTCAATGCCATGCGATCCTTTCACAATGGTACACTAAAAACGGAAAAGGATGGTAAATTACCAGTGAGGAATACGATGCGAGTGCCACTGTTCAATAATCCAGTGCCGAATGTAATGAAAATGCTCAGTCCAGAACGTTTGTTTCGTAAGTAAATCAAATCCATATAAGAAAACTTTCTAATTTGTATTTCTCACTCTGTAGTCCTTGGTGATCCACGGACAAATCAAAATCCGGCAATTCTTTCATTTGCAATTCTCTTTTTGCGATGGCATAATACACTGGCCCAGCGTATTAAGCGAGAGAGTCCGGATTGGAGTGATGAGGATATTTACCAGCGTGCCCGACACAAAGTCATCGCAAGTCTCCAGAATGTGATTGTTTATGAATATTTACCGGCTTTTCTTGGTTCGGCTTTGCCACCCTATGATGGCTATAACCAGGATATTCATCCAGGCATTGGACATATATTTCAAGCGGCTGCTTTTCGGTTTGGTCACACAATGATCCCGCCGGGCATCTATCGCCGCGATGGACAATGCAATTTTAAGCAAACTCCGATGGGTTATCCGGCCATTCGTCTGTGTTCCACATGGTGGGACTCTAGCGTAAGTTTGCCAATATCTACTTTAAATCATATGGTCCTAATTGATGCTATTGATTGGCAGGGATTTTTCACTGATACCAGCGTAGAGGAGGTCCTCATGGGTTTGGCCTCGCAAATCTCAGAACGGGAAGATCCAGTTTTGTGCTCAGATGTTCGCGATAAACTATTTGGCCCCATGGAGTTTACACGCCGTGATTTGGGTGCTTTGAATATTATGAGAGGACGCGACAATGGTTTACCTGATTACAATACTGCTAGAGAATCTTATGGACTGAAACGTCATAAGACTTGGACAGACATAAATCCGCCTTTGTTTGAGGCTCAACCAGAACTATTGGAGTAAGTGGATTAGTCTTAACTCAATAGAACTTGTCGTTATATCTTATACTTCTTTCTTATGTTAGCATGCTCAAGGGGGCCTACAACAATCAACTGGACGATGTGGATGTCTATGTGGGCGGAATGCTTGAGTCATATGGCCAGCCTGGTGAATTCTTTAGTACTGTGATCAAGGAGCAATTCCGCCGTCTACGTGATGCCGATCGTTTCTGGTTCGAGAATGAACGTAATGGCATATTTACACCCGAGGAGATTGAAGAAATAAGAAAGATTACCCTTTGGGACATAATAGTCAATAGCACAGATATTACTGAGAATGATATACAAAAAGATGTTTTCATGTGGCGCACTGGAGATCCATGTCCACAGCCAATGCAATTGAATGCCACGGAATTGGAACCCTGCACCTATTTGGAGGGCTACGACTACTTCTCCGGTTCGGAACTTATGTTCATCTATGTATGCGTATTCCTAGGATTTGTGCCCATTCTTTGCGCTGGAGCTGGTTATTGTGTTGTGAAGCTGCAAAACAGTAAGCGCAGAAGATTAAAGATCAGGCAAGAGGCTTTGAGGGCGCCACAACACAAGGGATCGGTGGATAAAATGTTGGCCAGGGAATGGTTACATGCGAATCACAAGCGATTGGTAACAGTAAAATTTGGCCCCGAAGCGGCCATCTATACGGTCGACAGAAAGGGAGAGAAATTAAGAACATTCGCTCTACAACATGTGGATGTGGTCAGTGTCGAGGAATCGGCCACGAATCATATTAAGAAGAAACCCTATATCCTACTAAGAGTGCCCAGTGATCATGATTTGGTCCTGGAACTAGAATCCTATGGAGCCAGAAGGAAGTTTGTAAAGAAATTAGAAGACTTTCTGCTGTTGCATAAAAAGGAGATGACTCTAATGGAAGTGAATCGTGACATTATGTTGGCCCGTGCGGAGACCCGTGAACGTAGGCAAAAGCGTTTGGAGTACTTCTTTCGCGAAGCTTACGCTTTGACCTTTGGCCTACGACCAGGTGAACGACGACGGCGCTCCGATGCTTCCAGCGATGGTGAAGTGATGACTGTGATGCGCACCAGCTTATCCAAGGCTGAATTTGCCGCTGCCTTGGGCATGAAACCCAATGATATGTTTGTGCGCAAAATGTTTAATATTGTGGATAAAGATCAAGACGGGAGAATCAGCTTCCAAGAGTTTTTAGAGACAGTGGTGCTCTTCTCTAGAGGTAAAACGGATGATAAGCTACGCATTATCTTTGATATGTGTGACAATGATCGCAATGGAGTCATTGACAAGGGTGAACTGAGTGAAATGATGCGGTCTTTGGTGGAGATTGCCAGAACTACCAGTCTAGGTGATGATCAGGTCACCGAACTGATTGATGGCATGTTCCAAGATGTGGGATTAGAGCATAAAAACCACTTGACCTATCAGGACTTTAAGCTCATGATGAAGGAATACAAGGGAGACTTTGTCGCTATAGGTTTGGATTGCAAGGGAGCCAAGCAAAACTTTTTGGATACTTCAACGAATGTTGCCCGCATGACTTCATTCAATATTGAACCAATGCAGGATAAGCCAAGGCATTGGATTCTGGCCAAATGGGATGCCTACATAACGTTTCTTGAGGAAAACCGCCAAAATATCTTTTATCTATTTCTATTCTATGTGGTAACCATTGTTTTGTTTGTGGAACGTTTTATTCATTACTCATTTATGGCCGAGCATACGGACTTGAGGCATATTATGGGTGTGGGTATTGCCATTACCAGAGGATCGGCAGCTTCCTTATCGTTTTGCTATTCGCTGCTTTTGCTGACCATGTCCAGGTGGGTTAAAAGCTTCTTAAGTTGTTTTTTTTTCAATATATCCTTAATTTGTTAAATTTCTTTTTTTGCAGAAATCTGATTACAAAACTTAAGGAGTTTCCCATTCAACAATATATACCCTTGGACTCTCACATTCAATTCCATAAGATTGCTGCGTGTACAGCTCTCTTCTTCTCCGTGCTTCATACTGTGGGTCACATAGTCAATTTCTATCATGTGTCCACCCAATCCCATGAGAATTTGCGCTGCTTGACCCGGGAAGTTCACTTTGCCTCCGACTACAAGCCCGATATTACCTTCTGGCTATTTCAAACGGTCACTGGCACCACTGGAGTTATGTTGTTCATCATTATGTGCATTATCTTTGTGTTTGCTCATCCCACCATTAGAAAGAAGGCTTACAAATTCTTCTGGAACATGCACACACTCTATATAGGACTTTATTTGCTCAGTTTAATCCATGGATTGGCTCGCCTAACAGGTCCACCTAGATTTTGGATGTTCTTCTTGGGACCGGGAATAATCTATACACTTGATAAGATTGTCTCTTTGCGCACCAAGTATATGGCCTTGGATGTTATCGATACGGATCTTCTGCCATCGGATGTGATTAAAATCAAGTTCTATAGACCACCAAATCTAAAGTATTTGTCCGGTCAATGGGTGCGGTTATCTTGTACCGCCTTTAGGCCACATGAAATGCATAGTTTTACTCTAACCTCGGCACCGCACGAAAACTGCCTGAGTTGTCACATTAAGGCCCAAGGACCTTGGACCTGGAAATTGCGCAATTATTTCGATCCTTGTAATTACAATCCAGAAGATCAGCCAAAAATACGCATTGAAGGTCCGTTTGGTGGTGGCAATCAGGATTGGTATAAATTCGAAGTGGCTGTCATGGTTGGTGGTGGCATCGGTGTCACTCCGTATGCTTCCATTCTCAACGATCTGGTCTTTGGCACCAGCACAAATCGTTATTCTGGTGTGGCCTGTAAAAAGGTATACTTTTTATGGATTTGTCCATCACACAAGCACTTTGAATGGTTCATCGATGTGCTGAGAGACGTGGAGAAGAAGGATGTGACGAATGTCTTGGAGATTCATATATTTATAACACAATTCTTTCATAAGTTCGATTTAAGAACAACCATGCTGGTAAGTGGAGTAGATCATATAAAAGCATGTAAATTATACAACTGATAATAAAAATTTCCCTTTTCAGTACATTTGTGAGAATCATTTCCAGCGGCTGTCAAAAACCTCCATATTCACAGGTCTCAAGGCAGTCAATCATTTTGGACGTCCAGATATGTCCAGTTTTCTGAAGTTCGTTCAAAAGAAGCACTCCTATGTAAGACTTTAAGCTGTAGACTTTTTTTTAGTTAATACTAATCTTGTGTTTTTTTTTTTTTGTCTTTACAGGTGTCTAAGATAGGTGTCTTCTCTTGCGGTCCTCGACCGCTTACCAAAAGTGTTATGTCTGCCTGTGATGAAGTGAATAAAACACGCAAATTGCCTTATTTCATTCACCATTTCGAGAACTTTGGTTAAGTTATACATTCAATACAATAGATGAATGAATAGAATGATTAGATGAACCATAAACTCTGCCTGCTGTCTAATTTTCGAAAAACAAAAATCCTACATATAAGTTTCATTCATTTCTAGTTAAGTCAAATTTTTGTATTCAATCATAATTTAGTCAAGGTTTTTCTTTAGTGTATTATAAAAAATTTTAACGCAAACCCACAAAAAAAAAAAAAACCAACACTCACGGCCTGTACTTGAGATATGTATGTATATGTGAAATGTATGTATGTAATATGTATGTATTTATTGAAAATAATGATTATGATTTGTTATCAGTTTTTGTAAAGCGTTTGCCTTATTTATTAAAAACAATACAATTCCCATCGATCTGTGTAAAGATTTATTACTATCTGTAAAGGCGTAAAGCAGTGCAAGCAGTGCTGCACATAGTTTTGGCAGCGAGTGTAACTTTTTCTTGGGTTTTTAAGCGCAGGCGCTACAAAACAGCTGTTTTGACTTCAACTCCAAACAATGTTTGACAGAAATTTCATGAAAACTAAATCTAAACACACAAACAAAAATTAAAATGGAAAAAAATTACAGAGATTTGGCTACAGAAACTTATAATAATCTATTGAATCGAGAGTTACATATCAACGAATGGGCTCAGGAGCGGTGGGTATAAAGTTTGACTTGAAGCAAGGGTTTGAATTGAAATTATTTGATTTTGTTTAAACAGGTTGAGTCTAGCCGAGCCTCTTTGGCGTTTCTTAAGTGTCTTTCTGGAGCCCGGTAGCCTTTTTAATCTTATCATTCCCTTGGCTGGCATTTGTAGTCAAAGTTTACTAACTCATCTTGTCTATGTCATTAGTCTGGTCAGTGCCCTGAATTCATTGACGAAATGGTAAGTAGATTTTTGTGCCATCTCTCTCTATCTTACTTTAACAACTTATAATAACTGCAGGATATATCCGGAAATGCGTCCTTTGTGGAGACTTCGTGAAGGGTTTGCCGATGATGTAGCCACTAAGCCGCAGGTTGCCTTGGCAAGTCATGAACTTAGTTGTGAGACTAGTGGAGGACAGCCCTGTGCTCATTCCATGTCCTTTACTGTCCTTGTGCTGGTATTAACATCCTACCTATTGGTCTATTGTCGGCGTAATATGAAATGGTGTTCAACCAGCACTTGGCGAATTGTGGCTTGTGGATTGATATTATCCTTGGTTATCGGCATGTGGCTAAGTCGTCTATATTTGGCCACAGAGTTTCTGCATCAATGCATCTTGGGTAGCTATTTCGGTATGCGTATCTTGAACTGCTTCGAGAAGAATATGAATTTTTTATACTCACGACGTTGCATCTGGGGAATTATTTTGGTTGCCTTGTTAATTGTACTATCTGTTGGCGTTTATTTTATCAAACTGCATTTTGGTATAGATCCTCATTGGGCAGTGAGACAGGTGAGTATTGTGTATGATCATCTCTCCAATTTGTGGCTAATTAATTATTCTTTGACTCAGGCCTTCAAATGGTGTCCAGAACCTACTTATATGCGTCATGAGGGTAGCCCCATTTTTCTTTTAGCCCGAGATTTTGGTAATATTCTCGGAATATCGCTTTCCTTGCCCATTACCAAGTTGTAAGAAGTTCGACTTTACACAGATTTATAATTCATTAACACGTTTAACTTCTTGACTTTTAGAAAATCCTCAAAGAAGTCTTCCATTTGGCGCCGTTGTAGTGTCATAGGAGCTTTGGAATTGATCAACTATGGCTTACGCCTAGCCACGCCCAAGCAATATGGCCGGTTTGCATTTTTGTCCTATGAATTTACAAGAAGTGCTTTGCATTGCCTGACACTAATGAAATTATCCCACATTTTGACATTAAAACAAAAAATAAAACACAAGTGAAAAGAAAAGTCCTAGTGCTAGTTTAAGGATTCGTTTAATTTCTAGGTCAACCTCAATAAAAAGATGAAATTAGCATAACTCACATAAATCGGCCAGTTAATTATATTGCCAGAGTGTTAAAAAAAATTTAAAAAAGTACAATTTCAAATATTGCAGGGTTTGGCCATAAAATCTCTTTTTTTAAACTCTGTATCACAATTTCTATAGTTAAAATTATAAGATTGTATTTAGACACATGTGATTGTTACCATGCTCCAAATTTAATAGACTTTTTCTATAGCAATCCAATTTGAATGATATTTTCCTTGCTTTTTTTGACTAGTTTACAAAAAAAAAATGAAGTAAGTCGTCTCGCCGACTTAGGTATACCATACACCAGTAAAACAAATATTTCAAATTTGTAATAACAAATGCATTTGCCTATTTTAAAAAAGTTCTGTTCACATGCTTTTTACAAGCATATCTTAGTATCTAACTCACTCATGCATATGAGCACCCTAGCGCCACCACCCGCCAACGGCCAACTCCGGCCTTATGGAGAAACGTTTATATACATAACTTGGCTATTTTTTGTCCGATTTTGATCAAATTTGGTATTTTGCTGGATATTAGTATCAGTTTCAAATGTGCCAAATTTGATTCCACAAGGTGAAAAATTACGGTAGATAATCGAGTTTTTCAAATTTCGGGGGCGGAAAGGGGCGTGGCAAAAATTTGAAACAAACTTGATCACTCTACATACCACACGAGACTACATTTCAAATTTGGTGGCTCTATCTCTTATAGTCTCCGAGAACTAGGCGTTCATACGGACGGACAGACGGACATGGCTAGATCGACTCGGATGTTGATACTGATCAATAATATATACACTTTATGGGGTCGGAAAAGCTTCCTTCTGCCTGTTACATACATTTTGGCGACTTTAATATACCATTTCACCCTATGGGTATATGGTATAAAAAATAACAATGATCTTTCGATTTGAGGTCGAGGAATTTGATGGCGAAATCCTAAAAACAAATCTTATTCCCAAATGAAGATGGGGATTTGTATACTTAAAATTATGGGTCTAATGATAAACTTTGGTGACTCTAAATGAATTAAGTTTCCGAATGAATATTGGTTGAAAAATATTACTTTGGATACAAAGCATTTATTTACGAAGACAGAATGATTTATTAGTTTTATAAGTCTTTTAATTTTGTCATTTTCAGCACATAACATCTACAGCACTTACTAGATAAACATGAACATGTATGTATATACATATTTTATTTAATTATTTATTGACGTCAACTAAATCAGCAGTCGACGAAAAACCTTAAACTAAAATACAGATAATAATTCATACACGAAGGTAGCTTAGCTTTACGCACAACTAAACATCCCCGACCCGGTGGAGGTGTTTTATTTGCAACAAGGTGCCAGCTATGCCCCGATTCACAGCCAATGTGGTCAGGGATGAGTTGCAGCCAATCCAATATCCAGTCCAAAATATTTTCAGTGGTTTCGCTGTAGATAATTAAAAAGTATAGCGCGAAGAGAAGTGACAGATAGATGAGGAGAAATAAGGTGAGAGAGGTTGTTAAAAGATTGGCAAAGAACACGAAAAGGTTCGTGAAGAGAGTAGTAAGTCAGACATCTACTAAGGTGAAGACGAAAAAAGTTTCTGGTCCGACGTGAGGGAACACAAAAATATAGCGTATCTAGTAAATTGGTAGAAATGACTTCACTGTTGACTAGTTTATGGAGAAAGAGAATCCCAAATACGAGCCTACGGTTGTAAAGTGAAGGAAGATTAATAAGAAGAAGTCTGTCAGAATAAGAAGGTAGGCGAAGACTCGGGTCCCAATTAAGCCCGCGTAACGCGAACTTAAGGAATTGCTTCTGTGGTGATATAGGTATTCATAGTATTTTAATATGTTTGCTGCTGCGGGACATGGAAAGCAAGTTCTACGTATCTTTTTTTGCAAGATGGCCAGAAACATCGGCGTTCACTGGCAGTACGATTGGACGCCATCCGGAGTTGCAAACGGCTATCAGGTAAGATGAAGAGGAATCAGGACGAAATGGTTTCCCAATCAACATCAACGTGGTAAGGATGCTGCCAATAAAGGGCGATCAGGATCAACTTCTGACATGACGAAATGGTTTCCCAATCAACATCAACGCGGTAAGGATGCTGCCAATGAAGAGCCATCAGCGGGACATGGAAAGCAAGTTCTACGTATCTTTTTTTGCAAGATGGCCAGAAACATCGGCGTTCACTGGCAGTACGATTGGACGCCATCCGGAGTTGCAAACGGCAATCGGGTAAGATGAAGAGGAATCAGGACGAAATGGTTTCCCAATCAACATCAACGTGCTAAGGATGCTGCCAATAAAGGGCGATCAGGATCAACTTCTGACATGACGAAATGGTTTCCCAATCAACATCAACGTGGTAAGGATGCTGCCAATGAAGAGCCATCAGCGGGACATGGAAAGCAAGTTCTACGTATCTTTTTTTGCAAGATGGCCAGAAACATCGGCGTTCACTGGCAGTACGATTGGACGCCATCCGGAGTTGCAAACGGCAATCGGGTAAGATGAAGAGGAATCAGGACGAAATGGTTTCCCAATCAACATCAACGTGCTAAGGATGCTGCCAATAAAGGGCGATCAGGATCAACTTCTGTCATGACGAAATGGTTTCCCAATCAACATCAACGTGGTAAGGATGCTGCCAATGAAGAGCCATCAGGATCAACTTCTAACATGACGAAATGGTTTCCCAATCAACATCAACGTGGTAAGGATGCTACCAATGAAGAGCCATCAGGGTCAACTTCTAACATGACGAAATGGTTTCCCAATCAACATCAACGTGGTAAGGATGCTACCAATGAAGAGCCATCAGCGGGACATGGAAAGCAAGTTCTACGTATCTTTTTTTGCAAGATGGCCAGAAACATCGGCGTTCACTGGCAGTACGATTGGACGCCATCCGGAGTTGCAAACGGCAATCGGGTAAGATGAAGAGGAATCAGGACGAAATGGTTTCCCAATCAACACGACATCCCAATCAACATCAACGTGGTAAGGATGCTGCCAATGAAGAGCCATCAGCGGGACATGGAAAGCAAGTTCTACGTATCTTTTTTTGCAAGATGGCCAGAAACATCGGCGTTCACTGGCAGCACGATTGGACGCCATCCGGAGTTGCAAACGGCAATCGGGTAAGATGAAGAGGAATCAGGACGAAATGGTTTCCCAATCAACATCAACGTGGTAAGGATGCTGCCAATAAAGGCGAGCAGGATCAACTTCTGACATGACGAAATGGTTTCCCAATCAACATCAACGTGGTAAGGATGCTGCCAATGAAGAGCCATCAGCGGGACATGGAAAGCAAGTTCTACGTATCTTTTTTTGCAAGATGGCCAGAAACATCGGCGTTCACTGGCAGTACGATTGGACGCCATCCGGAGCTGCAAACGGCAATCGGGTAAGATGAAGAGGAATCAGGACGAAATGGTTTCCCAATCAACATCAACGTGCTAAGGATGCTGCCAATAAAGGGCGATCAGGATCAACTTCTAACATGACGAAATGGTTTCCCAATCAACATCAACGTGGTAGGGATGCTGCCAATGAAGAGGGATCAGGATCAACTTCTACGTATGTATGCTTCAGTTATTCATTACCATAATATCTTTGAACTCAAGCGTAGAAATAATGTTAGTTATTTTTTCCAATTGCTGTAGTCGAATTAGCAAAAGTCATAAATTTTTTTGCTATTCATTGCTGTGACTGTTTAGCAATTATGAAAACGAATACTTTGTGTTGCTTGTGCTTTCGAAAAAACCGAAATCAGAAAATCTTACACTCGAAAGCAGCAGCAAATAACCGAAGTAGAAAATTTTGACAGCAGCAGCAAACAGCAAAAATGTACAGATTAGAGCTGTGCGAAACATCGATGTAGTATCGATACATCGATGTTTCTCCTTTCGTAAAAAACATCGATTTTTTCTCTCCGATGTTCGATGTTTTTGTTAGCTTTTCCATCACTGAGAAAAGATCTCATCAATGTACAGTAAGGCTGGAATGATAGTAAGCATGACATGCTTCTTTTTATACATTGTCACAAGTGAATCTCTGAATTGCAATGATTGTTTTATATTTTGAAGTTTGAAGAAGATTGAATTATGTTTTATAGGATGTATTACGTTTGAAAAATATTAAATTTCTATTTTCTTTGTTTGAGGAGGAGACGTCGTCGTTGAAATTAGATTTGTATATATGTATGTACATATGTATGTATGTATGTATGTATTAAGATTTCTTATATTATTTGTTTAAGATTATTGGGATTTCTACCACTGTATTTACATTAACATGTTCTAAAAGCTTATGTTACATGGCTCATGAAGAGCTTCTAACTAATGAAACCGAAATATAATAATGACTTCTTATTGGAAATCGAAGAGAAGCCTTACATTTTTCCTTACTCCACCCCACATGCTATTGAGCATTAGAGCTGGGAAACTATCGATAGTGGTCCCATTCGATATTTTCGATGTTTTGAGAGCAAAAATTCGATACTATTGTTTTTTACTCAAGCCCATTATTTGATACTCAAGCTTATTTTGTAAGAAATAGTAATGTTGGAAATAAACATTGCAAAATGAAATTACAAGCAACTTTTGATTATTTTAAACATGTATTTAGTATAAAACATCTGCTTAGGAAATTAAATTTAATTTTGATTTCCAAAAAACAAAAAAAAAAAAAAGCACATTTTGTCAGTTTTCATAGGCCTAATGAGATCAACTCTATTAAGGCTTACAACAAATTAAACTTCATTTTGTTTTACAAAAAGTCAAATTAACAATTTGTCATTAGACATCTAAGATCTAGTGATATCAATTCTCTTAAAAAATAAATCAAATTAAACTTCATTTTGTTTTACAAAAAAGCTACCAGATTCTTTATACTAGAATCATTATACTGGAATTATCTTACCCAATTTGCAGAAGCCAGTACTTGCTTTTTGCGCCAATTCAAGTGATGTGTAGCTATTAAAAATGCTCGATACTATCGATAGTGACAAAAAACTATCGATGGTGGCTCAAAAATGCAAAACTTCGATACCTCGATAGTACCATCGATAGTTTCCCAGCTCTATTGAGCATTGGAGTCTTGTACCATCTGCAACTGGGCAGGTCAAACATAGTTTTAAATTTGGAAAAAGTATGTTATTTTTAATAAAGATTTATATATGTATGTATATATTAATATTTTTAATAAAGATTTATATATATAAAAACAAGAAATGTACTATATTACTTCGATGTAGTATCGATACATCGATTTTTTTTCCTGAAAAACATCGAAACATCCATGTGGCCAAACATCGATGTTTCAACAGCTCTAGTATGTATAGGTAAAATCAAAGTAGGCCAAAAATCAGTTCTGCTGCGACTGCTGCTTTCGTCGGCTTTCGAATTTGGCCAAAAGCAACAGTCGGAACAGATGCTAGTATTAAATGGTATAAGTTGGTTTGGGTTTTTGCTATTGCTGCTGCTGTCGGGTTTCTTGCTTTCGGATTTTTGATGTTTGCTGCTGCTGTCAAAATTTTTATTTCGGTTATTTGCTGCTGCTTTTGCTGTCAGATTTTCTGATTTCGGTTTTTTGCTGTTGCTTTTGCTTCGACTGTTCTTAGTTTCCGAAAAAGAAGCATCAGCACACAGCAAAACTGTTGACAGTTTTCAAACCCTGATTTTTTCACTGTCAAAATAAAGCATTGAAATTTTGAGTCTTAAAATAATTGTTTTTAAAACGCTTGCAGTTCATAAACTTACAAGTTAAAGACTTGTCTACAATAGCGTCCAGTCGAGAAACTCGAAACTTTTCCTAAGAACCGTTTTCGAGATATTCCCAAACAGCTAGTTTTAAGGCACATGATTCCAATATTATAGTGTTACTAGTTGACCCGGCAAACGTTACAGGAATGTTTGAATTTCTTACAACATTTAGGATGGAAAATAGATGCTGTTCGATTCTCATAGATACCGGATAATAAAATCGGTCAAGCCGTTTCGGAGGAACTCTGTGACATGAGAATTTTATATACATATATAGATAGGTAGAAGAAGATAGATGGATATCATAGGGTTAGAAAAAACCAGAAACAATCATTCGATAAATAGAGTAAAATGGCCGAAGTTAGCTAGTGCTAAAAGTGCATGCTTTTTACAAGTATCTCGCTCACTCAAGCATACGAGCACCCTAGCGCCCCCACCAGCCAACGGCCAATTTATATGCATAACTTGGGTATTTTTAGTCCGATTTCGATCAAATTTGTTATTTTGCTGGGTATTAGTATCAAATTTAAGTGTGCCAAATTTTTCAAATTTAGGGGCGGAAAGGTGCGTGGCAAAAATTTGAAATAAACTTGATCACCTTACATACTACATGAGCCTACATACCAAATTTGGTGGCTCTATCTCTTATAGTCTCCGAGATCTACGCATTCATACGGACGGACGGACGAACGGACAGACAGACGGAAGGACGGACAGACGGACATGGCTAGATCGACTCGGCTGTTGATACTGATAAAGAATATATATACTTTATGGGGTCGGAAAAGCTTCCTTCTGCCTGTTACATACATTTCGGAGACTTTACTATACCATTTCACCTCATGGGTGTATGGTATAAAAAATGTTGACCCTTCAGCCTTTCTACAAATTGTGTAAGTGGCTTCAAATTAAAAGTATTACAAAACTCCAAAAATGGCCTTTGCTATAAGTGCAAGAAGTTTTTTCTCTTGGGTTTATCATATGGCATGTCATTTTAAAAACTAAAACTTGTTCAAATAATTACCAGACTCCACAAACTATTTCTTTAAATTTTCTTTATGATATAAAGGTGAAGTCGTTACCCAATAGTTGTAAAGTTAAAAATTGCTTTGTTAAATTATTCAATGAATTATATTTAATTAGTTTTTACTTCATGTATTTTCTTCATTAATTGAACAACATTTACAATATTTAATTAAAGTTAATATTAAATAGTATTTAATATAATTATTTGCTAACTGCTTATGTTTGCCATACTTCGAGTGCTTAAGTACAATACTATATAACTAACAAAGTAGGAAGAAAATAGTATGAAGGGGAGGAACCTAATTGCAACTATTGTATAACTAATGGCAGCATATTGTTGTTGATTTTTCCTTTAACAATTAAACAAACGTTATTACTATTAAAACTAATTAAACTCTACTCAAATGAAAATGCATTGCAAATGAATTTAAATTAGTTGAAGAGAAATGGAGCTCATTGATTGATTGAAATGTGGCGAAAGCGATAATCTACAACTAATTTGTCCGATATGTAACAATGTTAAATATATGTATGTAAGCCTTTATCAATGGACACTATTCGACTATCTACAGCCGCATGACTCAACAACCATATTGGGCAGAGTTTTGAGAGTGGCCGAGTTGTTCGAGTCCAAGACGACCAACTGCAGTGAGGAATACTGTTTGGCGGTGCAGCAGGGTATTAGCTCCAAGGGTTTGTGGGTGGCATTGGTAGAGACAATTTTCTAAAAACAATAAGAAACAAAAATTAGTTAGTTTAAATTGCAACTAAATCTTTAATCTTAACGCCTTACCATTATAGAGCTGTGATGTGATGCAGCTTGAGCAACACTCGCCACGGAACTGCAGGAGCCACGACAGAAATATGCATGATATCCTGGCGGCTGTAGGATCCAATTATCCCAGCCAATTTCCGCAAAGGATATATACAATTTCTCACGACAACATTCCGTCACTCCACTAGAACAATTAATACTACGCTTCTGACGGGATTTGGAGCGACGATTTTGTGTATCGATCATTATGAAGGGCCTATAATCCTTGTCCACTGATATCATTTCCTCCATATTGCTAATATCGCACGATTCGCAGGTAATTTGTATAAGATGGCTGAGATCGTGATTCCCAAACCAGCGTTTAATGGGCCACTCAATGTCGATTTTCATCCATTCATCTGCAAAGAAATGCAATGCATTTAGTATTGATTACCAAGTAGGTCTTTTATAAAATGTAGTTTTGTTTTTTAGCATTGCTCAGCAGTTTCTTTGTTTTTAATTGGTTAGTTTATTTATTTCGTTGAATCTTATCATTTTATTATCTGTGGCAAATGATCAACCACGTAAGTTAATTAGCTCACATTTATGCGAGAGAGATAGAGAGAGAGAGAGAAGAAGGGAACAAAGTTCAATTTTTTGCACCCACAAATTTTGTGGAATTTTATGATGAAAATATTATTTATTCAGCTTGTTCATTCACCCACAATTTGTTGTGATGATCACGTCTATGTCCAATGATCTTCTTGATCACTTGAAAAACAAAATGGACAGTTGTCAACGCCCCACTTATCGGTCACAAACAAATTATATACATATTATATGATTAATATAATATAGATTCATGATATCACAATAATTTTGATTTCTTAACTTTCGGGTGTTGGGGGTCAGTTTATTTTTGCCGAGCAAAGGTCTAAACGTGTGCCATAGATTTGAGTCTATGTATTTGAAATTTTGATGACGATCATTTTTTTTTTGTTTGAAAAGAATAATCTTTGCTCACCTTGCACATCCACCGACTGTATGGCTATCGTTTTGGCCAATGGTAAATACTTGGCATCCGCTTGCTGTTCCACTTCGGAGACAACAATCGTTTGCTGCTTGTGAGGAAGTGTATCATTGCTGGTACGAGTTTGATTCTGTTTGTTCTTAAAGATCCATAGGACAGCAGTGCTTACATCAAAGCCATCGGCATCGGCATCATCGATCTTGAAGCTGAAGCACATGGAAGGATGGGCACCCAGGCGTTTGCATTCAATTTCCTCTGTGGACAAGATTATAGAAATTAAAGCTCAAATAGAATTAGTCAGCTAACTAATTATGCTTACCTCTCTTGAGTAAAATGAATTTCTTGCTAGTACGGGCATAGTAATCATCTAATTCCTTGCTCTTTGTACTCTCATCTGGATGGCTTAGGGTAACACCTTCGAATATTGGTTTAGGCAGCTCCACTGCCGAGACATTGGGACTCTCCTTGAGACGCAATTTCTCCAGAATTTGCTGCTTGACGAATTCAATGCGCAGGCGGCTAAGTTCCTCCTCAGTGACATGCTCGACCTGACGATTGCTCTCACATTTGGGGCAACCACCGCCAGTGGAGTTTGTTGTTTTATTGGCAGCAGTACCATCAACAGTGGGAAGGGGTAATGTCTCTTCTTTTTGTTCTGGCACCAGTTCAGGTGCTACAACTACATCATCATCATCGCCATTCTCTGATTGACGAAGGCTCTCTTGCAGTTCATTCCTAACATAATCCAAAGGACTCAAATTGAGTCCGTTGTCAAACTCTGTTTGTCTGGGATCATCGCCAAACATATGGGGATAGTCTTCAGTGTCATCAACCTGTGGAGTGGAGACCGCATTTTCCTCATCCTCATCATCATAGACCTCGCTCAATAGTTGCCATAGCCTGGGCACACTCTTTAGCTGCTCTGGCGGCGATCGATGATAGCTTCTTTCCTGCTTAATCAGATGCTCCAGTTGATGTTGCGAATGTCTTCTCAATCTCTGATAATAAAGCACTTGCTGTTGTTTTTCTTCCTCCTCGCTGTTGGCTGGATCTGGTTCCACATGCTTCAATTGCCTGGAACGTTGCTGCCGTATGTGATGCTGTTGCTGTAGTATATGCTGCGACATATGCTTCACATGCTGATGGGGCTGAGGCTTGGGATGTGGACGCAGTGTATCCTCCCGGGTACTAGGATGAGAATGGGCATGCAGGCGATTGTAGATATTATTGTTCTCCAATGCCAGGCACAGCAATAGAACGAGGGTAATAAAGTATTTCGCCATTTCGAGAGATTTCTTGATATGGGTTTGTATTCAATTAAATATTTATAAATATATTTCTCCTTTCAACGGATTTATTTAGTTAATGCTTTAGTCAAATATTGGCTTTTTGTTAATTGATTGATGACTATCTCTTGGGAAGCATTAAAAATTCAATAGTTCTTGATTTCTCGACAAAATTCATAGAATTGCAGCTATGTGCACTTTTAATTGCCGTTTTGTTAATTTGCAAGGAACTCTGTTGTTTCTTTTTTATTTTTGGTTTTCAGTTGGTTGATTTCCTTTTATTAAATAATATTATTTAATTAATTTAATTATTTAATTAGTATGCCTAAACGTGTAGGATATGCATGGTGAACAATTTTTCCATTTGATTTGATTTAAACAGCTGCAAATGAAAAAGAAATTCATTAAATTACTTAAACTGCGACACAATTAAGTATAAAAATTTTAATTATTCATAAGTAATTGTTAAAGTTCATTGCAGTATTTTAACTGATATGCTATAAATTTGCATTGGCCTCCGATTAGCCGGGTCGGAAGTTCAATCAATATAAAAATTCTACAACAAAATTGCATCATTTTTTTCTTGATTTATTCATTTTTTAATATTATTATTTTTTATGTCTGTTTATTTGTTTAATTAAGATTAGTATTTTCTAGTCACTCTAGAATTCCGATAGAAACAATAAAATTTGCCTAGGTAATTAGGAGTTGATTAGCACCGACCCCCCGCACGTACCGTAATTTGATTTTAATTTTTTTTTAATTCACTTTATTGATCTCTGAACCCGGACACGAAACACACACACAGCAAAACGATCAAGAGATTTTCCGTTTAAATTTTGTTGCCTTAGGCTTTGATTTTTTTGGATTCAATATTTTGATTGTGTTTTTGTTTCTCCTTTGACGTGCGACAGCTTAAACGAGTTGTGAATGAATGAAGCGTTGTCTGATTAGTAGAACAATTTATGTGACGATCGGTCGGATCGGTCCGGACCGGCCCGGTGCGGCAGCTATGATTGATCGTTCCGCGACAGAGAGAGTGAGAGAGAGAAAGAGAGATAGGGCGATAGAGAGAGCGCCAGAGTGTTGGCAACGACACACACGAAGTTTACGCTCGACCGGCACACGAACGTGCGGTTTCAATTTCCCCTCTCGGAACCTCGGAGCTAGAGCAGACCAGACCCGACCCAGACTAAAGCAATTGCCATGGTTATATGATGGCGCTTGGCTGCAGACCAGAAGCAAAAAAAAAACAAAAAATTCAGTTCCGTGCACTCGGAGGTGCAATGACTACCTTAAGATACCATGTATCAAATAGGCGATCAATCATAAGTTCGCCAAAATTTACTCTCTTGAAGACTTGGCTAAAGAAAGCTTTAAACTTCGTTTCACCTTTAAAAACCCATTTGTAGGTGAATTAAAAGATGAATTGAAAGCCATAGGAAAACTATCTAAATTCCCTTTTTTGGATAATCTGAATATACCCATGGGTTTACTTTTAGGTGCTCGGTATATGTATTAAAGAAAAAGTCAAATGCATGTGGAAATTCTTGCATTCATTGCATCAGCTAAAGAAGCCGCCAGCGGCGCAAATAATTGCAACGTTTGTAGTATCTTAATTTAATTTTTTTGGTTTAATTTTATTTTTCTTTTTTGGGCTATACACACCTGCTTATAACACGCCCCCAATGTGAAAATTCTCATTGCATTTGAGTGAAAGGTTTATCTTATTTTGGGGATTTTCAATTCATTTGAATTGCATTCCTTGTGGGTCGTCGATTAATGTTAATTACTTTGAATCCAAAATATATATTCTGGTGTGTGTAGGTACTATCACATGAAGCGTTTTGACTTTGATGAACCGGCACGATTGTGTGTCAATCAATTAAACACTGAACACGTTGCTGATAAGCCATTGCTCTCTAGCTCTCCGTTTGAGTGAAAAGTGCTCAAATCACTAAACCCAATTAATGTGATTTATAACCTATTAATCGGGGTTTGGTAATCGAATTATGATTAAAGAATCATTCGCATATTTAATGATACAATTCCTCTTTCATATTCCATCCACCCCTTGGCCCATTTACTTGTTTTCCAATTCAAATGTGGGAATTTTACGGGAATTTTTAAGTGGGTAATTTGCATTTCACGTTTTATTTTTATACCAGACAATTTCATCAGCCAGAATTTTTAAAGAAATTCATTTCAAACGTGAAACATTCGGTAAAGGTCAAGAAAGCTAGAAATATGCCAAGAATCATGTGCTATATAATATATGCATAATGATTTATGTGTGTGCTTATGCTTATAGAAAAAATTATATATATGTATTTGTTTTGTAGCATAAACACGTGCCTTATCTTTTGCTCACACGAGTCACGAGTTGACAAAATGTGATTGTGAATTAGATCATCGAAACTATTAGAATAGGCCTTTTGGAAATTAATATGTAGGTGCCATTTTTTTTTAGAAAAGCCAAATTGGAATTAATTTCAAAATTTTCCTAACTGTTATGCAACCTTTATATATACATATATCGTATTAGTTTTTCATTTTTGACCAAACAATTAGTCAGCCGAATTACCATATTTGGAGACAAAACGATGTAATATCCTTTTCTTTCAATTCTTCTATTTTACCCAATATTATAGCTATGTTTCTATATACTTCCATTCCTTACTTTGCGTAGGGGTTACGTTCCAAGAAAACACGACGATAATTAAAAATACGCCAATTAAATTAAGATTCTGTATAGCCAATCCATTTTAAGATCAAAGATAGGTAACAAATAGAATAATTAATGAATAATTTTTGAAAAATATAACTAAAATTATTGACTGATCAGTCTACAGTCGTTGTCGAATTTACTTCAGAAATTGTTGGTGTACTTATAAGTTAAATAAACGACTCACAAAGAGGTTTTGAACAATAATCAATAAATATTGAAAGGAATATCTAGATCTACTTTATTTGTTACTTTGTGTTGATAAATACATTAAAGCAAATACATTAAGCAAATTAATAAAAACAAGGGTATGAAAATACAGTATCTAAGACGCGGAAATGTCTAACGCATGAAATATACAATTTAATAACTTTCTCTAAGAGCTGTTACTCAACATTCAAGCATTCAAGCGGTTAGCTACAAGAGTTGTCTTATATTCCATTGAGGTTTCAGTTATGGGTCTTTTTTCTTTGAAAGTGACATTAGCTTTAGCATAATGCCATTATTTGCCACTTTATGACGTCCTTGTCATACTAAACATAGGTCATTCGTGGTAGGTACGTTTAGATTATCTCCTTTTCAAAACAAAAATATTTGTATACATATTACGTATACGCAATGTGACACGTTCTTGGTGTGTAAATTTAATTTTTCCACCGGCTCGTAGAAATGACGTTATTTTTCCTGATCAGCAGGGGGTAAGATTCTTATATATAAGAATCGAACACGTGTCATCCGGCACATTTTTGACGTAATTGCACAATTTTTGCGCTGTACATAAATCGGTTGACCGAGTTATCAGAAATCGAGATCAATCAAATTGCTTTCAATCGGTGGCGTGCGACTTGATAGATAGGCGTTAAAATGGTCGGAAGGGGGTGAGCAATTGAAGAAGGTCATTTAACTGATGCCTCCACATCATCATCATCATCATCATCATCAAATGGAGAGCAGGCGAACGAGGTCTGATTTAAATCGGTTGATCTGATTGCCCACGTCTTCTTTTTTATTGCTGCTCACTGCTGACTACGAGGGCTACGTCATCGAGCACGCAAGTGGCGCATGTTATGGAGCCACCAGGGAAAGAAATCCAACCGATACTTGTTGCTGCTTCATCTTCTGTTGTCAAGTGAAATGCAAAAATAAAGCAACAGCAAATGAAGACTAAAATGCATTTTAGCAGGGTGCAAAGTACAACTTTGAATGGAGGAATCGACGGAGGACCGACGCCGTCTCTTTGGGGGTTTTCCATGATGATCGTCGTCGTTTCTTTCATTCATATCATTTTCGCATTAATTACGAAGCCTCAGCGCCTGGGACGCTATCGTAATTGCCAGCGGCTTATCACTTGCAATACTTCTTTTTGCCACAAGTTGAATGCACTGCAAGAAAAATGGTCTCGACTTTTGCATTTGTGTTTTCATTCTGCGTTTTTGGAATTAATTTCATGTGTAAATTTTAATTCCCTGGAATGATTTACGTTGTACGATGATGATCACGATCAGCTTATTAGAGCATGTCTCGTGGTGAACTTTGGAATTGCTTGTGAAGATTAGCAGCAGCTATATACAAATCTCTTTTTTTTTAATACTTTTTCTTTATTTTGTGTGTGTGTTTATTTATTTATTTATTCGTACTTTTCATTTGACACATGCAGAAATAATAAATGTCAGGATTTTCATGGGGATTACAATATGGAAAATACTAGATGAAGGTATTTGAAGCTTTTGAAGCTTTTTTTTGCTTATATAACCTATATGATTTGCCACATGTTGGTTAAAAGCTTCAGTTGGCCTAGTTGAGGTTATGGGAAAATAGCTTCAATACTAGCTAATCACTAGTTAGGCCTATGATAGATAAACATCTTTGAATTAATAATAGTACAAGTTACTTGTCATTCAAAAGTAATAATAAGATAGTTGCTTAGATAAGATCAATCAAACACTTGACGATTACACAATTAGTTTGTAATTGTAATCATTTTTATGAACTCATTTCATATTCAAAAGTTGTTAAAATATAATTTATTTAATAGCTACAGTTAAGAAAAGAAAACTTACCACTTTGTAAAACTTGTTCAATAATTAAAAATCCTTTTGAAATTTTTTTTTAATTTAGTTCATGTTCTAGATGTTGCTGGTCAATGAGTTTCCAATTTCATTTAATTTAATTTCTTTTTTTGCAAATCATTTGCTTGACTTAATCATTGTTATTATTTCACAATATGAACTTGAACTCTTTAAGATGATAAGCACTATTAGAAAGATTTTATTTTTTGTTTTTTGTCCGGTTTGTTTTAAGTTTGTAAGTATATATTTTAGGACTTCCCATAGACGGGTTTTTTTTTTCTTCTCATCTGAATTTGTCACCAATTTTTCTTAAAGTTTTTAGGTTCTTTTTTTTTCTTTTTCGTTTGTAGTCGATCCGATCGGGGAGAACGTCTGCGTGTGAATAATTGAACGCTTGGGCAGTCAGCAACCGCAAAGGCTGCCCTGGCCCCTGGTTGTTTGTGTATGTATGTGGGTGTGTGTGTGTGTAGATACATGTGTGTGTGTCATGTACAACAATGGTTGAGGTTGGCCCAGTCTGCAGTCCAGCGCAGACAGCGAGTTCCAATTTACTTGCCGGAGGAGCGGTGCAAAAGAAGACGAGAGGGGAAGGACACATTAAGTATTTTTTTTTTTTTTCATTTTGCATTTGTGTTGAGTTTGATAAGAGCAATATGTTGTGCCTTATAAAATGATGCGCAATTTTTTTTTAATTTTTTGTTTCTTTAAATTTTGTTGTTTTGTGCTTTTTATGAGAACAATCTCTGATAAGGTGACTTTCCCCTCTCTCTCTTTCGATTGGTCGACATGTCGATCTCTCCGTATTATATGTACATTGGTATATCTCTATCGCAAATCTCTCTTTCTTTTTTGCAATGCTCTCTGCTCTGGAACTTCGGAAGGCAAAAAACCGATATGAAATCCGGTTCGGGGTTCTCGTCGCCGAGGCACACGTCGCCTCCTGCATTGACTTCGTCATACAAAAACGTGAGATGACGTCGCCGGTTGGATTCTTCTACAATATATTTCTCGATCGGCGGTCCAAAGTTCAGTGTTCGTTTTGAATTCGAAAGAATACTCATACTCATATTGAGAGGTATCCAATGGTTATTCCCATTTATTGAGGGAAGTGCAAAGTAGCCTAGGACCATACATTTTCTGATCGTTAACATTTATGATCTTCTCTATGTTTGTTATTTTATTGCTTTTATAGGGGTTATTATTATGTTTGATTAGCACATTGAAGTGCTCACGTTGTCGAAGCGTGTCGCAAGTTGTCAAGATTTTTGTTTAAGGAAAATTTTACCAAGGATTTCAAACATGTATTCGAAATCATTAAAGTACCGCATGTTGCCTATCTCAAATTGGGGTTTTTGAAATTTTTGTTTACCTTGGAAAGCTTCAAGCATTCACCTCCACTTTTTTTTTCTAGTATCATGTGATTTCCTTATTTTCAAAATATAATAGATTTTTCTTTAGAATTCGTGTTTAGCAATCAATTTAATCACTTTGTAGCATCCACACGCCCTTTAGTTGGCTCCCTGGAGCGCGTGCTCTATAGCACATCACTAAACTTGGCTTATCAACGAACAGTCGAGCCTCTCTGAAGGAATTTGATTTCGAAATCGAACTGTTGTTAAAGCAGAAAGTACTCTTTCGATTTTTGGGAATAATGATGATGATCTTGCAAATGGAATATTGTAAACAAAATCATTATATTTTAAGAAAAACTGATTATTATAAATAACTTTTGGCTTCGTCTTGTGGGAGGGGGTGCAAAGAGTGCAAAGTCTTGCGATTATTGAGGATTCCTTGTTCACAACCGGAAAGTGGCCAGACATTTGATAACCATTTGATAACACCCACGACTTTTAAATTAAAATACTAATTAAGAAAAAAACAAAACAAAAAAAATAAATCTCTAGGTACCTATGTACATGAAAATAATAATATAAAATGTATTAGCTTTGAGTAAACAAACAGATTATTTAAATATGCATAGAAGGTTTACCTAGAAATAGATTTTACTACGATGATGTAAAAGGAAACTATAATTGCATCATTGAATCAACATCAATAAAACTAAACTATTAACATTAACACCCTAAGCATCGTGAGTTTGTAATCGATTGTCATTTAATTTAAAACAAAAAAGAAATACAAAGTTTTTTAAAAACTTTGGAAATTTATTTAAGTTGGAAATAAACAAATAAAATTTGTTAACCTAAATTAAAAGTGATTTTAAAAGTTAATAATATGTATAATTAAATACATTTAAGACAAATGCCTCAAGGAACTTTCACAGAAACTTGGATAACTAAGTTTTTAATCTTCTTTTCAAAAAAGCTTTTGAATTAAATCTAAAAGATTTGTAGCTCAAGACTCTAGTTTTATATTTTACACTATTCTGCCCTTTGAGTTGCAACAAGAATAAAAAACTGTTGCTTTAATTAATTAAGATGAATTATAATTTCATTGCTCTGTATTTTTATTGCTGTAATTGTAATTTCAATAGGTTAAAAACTCATGCATATTTCATTAAGAATTTTAAATTTATTACTACAATATAAGCTACAATGTAAGGTAAGAAATTATATATTATATAGTAGCATAGTAAAGTTCTTTTGATTCCGAACTTCGCTTTTCAGTAATCAATTGACAAATCAATTGACTAACTGCCTTTGTTGTGGAAGAAACATTGCAATAGTTTTTATATATATTCATTGTTATTTTTATATGTTCTATAATTAAATATATAATTCACGATAATTTTATCGCATACTTTTCAATAAAAGATTGATTGATGGAACTTTTTTGGTTAATACTTACAAAATAATTTCAGCAAATCATTAAGTCGACTTTTTGATGATGTATTTTTGAAAACATTATTTATTTCTTCATTTAAGTGGATACTGTCAGATAAGTTTAGATCAGTTTTATTCTTGTATACCCTCGCAATAAGGTTAGCAATAAGGTTATGATGATAAGAAGCTTGTCTGTCTCCAAATAATTGTGTAATTTTGAAGACCCGTTTTAAAGCAGGGTATGCTATTAAGTGATAATTATATATATACGTCGAAGTCTGAGTGTGACCATTTCACACCATTCAATCAAACAGATCAGGGCCATGATGACACACGCGTCCACCGACAATTTATATTAATTCAAAATTTTCATGTGGTTTCTGTTTCATATGAACAGGTGTCTCTAACTGTCCCTCTCTTTTTCTCTCTCTCTATCTATCTCTTTTTCTGCGCTTATGTCTGTCTTTGTCTATCTGTTCATGTGGACTAAGCGTGAATCCTTAATAAACCGCGAGAGATAAAATCAAAGCCAAAATATTAATTGTTAATAGAGTAACAAAAAAAAAAAACAACAAATTTTAATTAAAATTTTCACAAATTACAAATGACAAATTTGAGACAAGGTTGTTGTCTTATTAATAATCAGTTCATTAGTTTATTAGAAAAAAAAAACTTTCCATGAAATTTGTAAATAGAACTAATCGAAATTAAGAGTAGTAAATGTGATATTGAAAAGAGCATTCAATTGCCACTTTGGACTTTGTAGCTGCTGCCTTCAGTTGCAGTCTCCGACAGACTAGACGATTGATTTTTCGATTGATGTTCAAGAATATATATATTCGATTTTCGTTTTTCATTTTCTTTTGCCCACATCTGGCCAAAGTCCACTTACGAGTCATGCGCCAGACATGTGCATGAATCAATATACAAATAGATATACATATATGTACATACATATATCTTACGCGTATTTGATTCAATTTCGATTTTCCCCCATCGCATTGCATCAAAGATCAATTAACCAAAATCAATTGGGGGTGAGAGGAACACGCATCCGACTCGTGTCTGTATCTCTGAGATTTGAGATTTTTTCTCTCGCCCTTTTTGTTTTTGGGGTTTTGGATGGTGATGATGCAAAGTTGCTTCTAAATGCTAAACGATGACGTTTTTCACATCTTTGACATACAATTTTTATTCAAATATTATATTTGTGACGCATTTGACACACATTGTTTACCCTTTTTGACAATTATACCCTAAAAACCATTAGGGTAAATATATTTCGTTACAATAAACACGAACTTGAAACATATTTATTATTATAGAGAAGTGTGATTTGTTAAATCAAACACAAAAGTATCTCAGCTTTAATATTTCTTTGCATTTAGTTAATAAAAAAGAGATCCAACAAGCGTATTACGCAGTCGGTATCATAAAATTAGCACATTTCTTTGATTTCTTTTTTGCATAAGGTAAAAATAAACATTTCTTTATCTGTTGGGGGGACTCTTTCTAAATTTAGCTAATATGCAAATAGTATTTTCTACTAATCATCATATGCTCGTGCCTCTCGGTGCCGCATGTGGCGGATTACTCAGAAATAAAGATTAAGTATACGTTGTACGAGTGGGTGATAATTCTTTATATAAACGGATACTATGTTTCTCATAAATTTTCGTGGATATAGAAAACGAAGAGTAACTTGGCTTGTGTGTTTTGAAAATTTAATTTATTTTGGCAAAACTAAAATATATCAGAAACTAAATTTAGCCAGATTGCGTACGCACCAAAGAAACCACAAATTGAATTAAAATCTTTTCTACTCCATTAGCTAATTAACCAGTAAATTTTAATAGATGGTTGATAAAGTTCGCTAAGCAATACCAGGCACATGATGATCAAAATGAGAAAAGATCTATATAAATCCATCAATACCATCATTCTTCAGATATTTTGAACAATTTATCTTTTATATGTTTTAATTGCTTACATTATCTTGATAAGTACAAATATTTAATTTTCCACCAAATAGATTTCATATCAAGATATTAGAAAAGTTTCTTAGACTTTCTTTTTATTGTAACATAATTTTCATTTCCATCTTTAAACCAGGTGTCCTTTATAAGTTTTAACTAATACACTTACTTGTCTTATCGAAAATCAAACAATCCAAGTGGTTAGTTAATGTTTTAGTTTTTCAAAAACTACTCAATTGATAAGGACTACTTGATACTTTTTTTCAATTAACACATTGACCTTTGTAATTAACTACTACACGACACGATGTTCTAGACCTTTTTTTGTTTTTTGTTTAATCTTTATATTCATGATTCACAAAGTCTAATTACTGTTAAATATTATCAGTTAGCTAGAAATTAAAGTCCACCAAAAAATTGTTTTATTTATTTATTTATTTTTTTTTTTTGCTAAATGATTAAAACAAAACTCATGCAGAACTCGATTAATATATATCACTCGAGAAATTAATCAAACACAGGTTGCAAATAAAATGAAGACAAATATTGAAAATGAAAACAAATTAGGGGCACGTGTAGCCTTGCCTTAATCTCATCCATAATAGCCACAAGCCGTAAAAGACTTGGGCAATAAAAAAAATTAAATAGAAACTAGGGGAAAAAACTGCTCATCCGATTGGTCAAATCTAATCTGAAAGTGCAACCTATCAGAATTATTGCTCCCTAGTCTGACTGCAAACAATTAAGATATGGTAAATAAACATATGCCCAGCAGCATTTCACTTTCGATTTCGATCATGAATAATGGGGGCGATCTAACAGCCCACACCTGGAACCTGGGAGCAGCGCGTGCCGTTATCTCTTATCAGTGCGGCACTGAGAGCAAGTTCATGTCCACTTGATAAGAAGTTTCATGCCAGCCTCAAACTACGTGTTTACATTTTGGGTTTCTTCGCACTACTTCTCGGTCATATACATACATATAGAATCACGTCCACAATCACCATGATTGAGTATTTCCCTCTAGGGGGGGAGGCCTTTCAAGTACTTTAATTAGTTCTTTGCTGATTACTCTAGATGTGAATGTGAAGAGAGCCGCAAAGATAAAAATGATTTGGAAAATCACGACCTCGGCTAGTGTAAAATAACGCCGGAGTGCCTGATACGGGCGTGTTTACCATTGGCATATATCGTGATATTTATGGTTATTGTAAAGAAATTAAAAATCAATTATGCATAGTTAACAAATTGATTCATAGTTTGATGGATGGTGGATAAAAGTTGCTTATCACCATTATTTGGTAACATTTCATTTGTATAAAAATGTAACCATATGTCCAAGCAGACATTTAAAAGATCGGAGATGATTTAGATCCAATAACCGATCAGTATCCTCCATGGATATTTGGCATATATTAAATATCTTAAATATCTAAACATGCCTAGACCGAGGTCCAGGATCCAATTCCTAGGAAACGCTGTGCTAAAAGATATACGGATAGATAAAAATCTATCTATAATCAGAAGATTTTATTGGTCAAATTTGAATATTTTTACACGGCAGACCATCTCAAGTTGTTCGTTCAGGCTTATATTTCCAAAAGTTCTATGCGATCTGCTTCTGATATTTTTTTTTTTTTAACTTTAATATATATTTGTTGAATCTACTCTTAAATTATAGCCTAACAACAAGTTTGAGATATTTTTCTTAATCTAGTACTTAAGATATATCCAGGGGATATTGCAGGCGGCCCTAATCATTTATTATTGGGTTGGTCTGTCATTTCTTTTAAGACGAGTTCTATTATTAGTTCGCGTAAGGGAATTGGCAAGAACATTAGGGTGTACATCCAGTTTCGCAGAATACTTTAGTTGTTGACTACCTATTTCAGATTTTACGCTAGGTATATTTAAAATGTTGTCGTTCCGTATGTACCACGGAGCCCCAGTGATTGATCTTAAAATCTTCGACTGCGCCCTTTGTATAATGTCGACATTGCTGGTACTTGCATTTCCCCATAGTACGGCACCGTAAGTCCAGATGGATTTCAGTACGGAGTTGTATAGGAGGACTTTATACTCCAGACGTAGAGGGGACCGAGCATTGAAGATCCAATGTAAGCTACTCGCTTTTAGTTTAAGCTGTGACTTTTTTGCCTTGATGTGATTGCGCCAAGTTAGTCTTCTGTCTAGGTGGATACCAAGGTAAGTGACATCCACGGCTTGAGGAATTGGTACGTTGTTTAGCATTAGAGCTGGACAGATTCTTCTGTTAAGCGTAAATGTAACATGTTTGCATTTCTGCTCGTTGACCCGGATACGCCAGGTTGCTAGCCATTCCTCTACCACCTTGAGGTGTTCCTCTAATTTTGCAGAGGCTTGTGTTGGGCATTTAGATCTGCTGAGGATTGCCGTGTCATCGGCAAAAGTGGACGTTGTAAGTCCTAAACTCGTTGGTAAGTCTGCAGTGTACAGCATGTAGAGCAATGGGCCTTGCGGTACACCAGCTTCGATTTCAAAGTCAGCCGAGACGGAGCCAATACATCTTACAGCGATATATACTTAATGTAAGTATATCTCAGACAATCAAACTATTTAACTATTGCTAAGAAGTTGTATTGTAAAGACACAGTGCCCCAAAAAAAGAATGTTCCTTTTGCTTTAATATATAAATTATATTAATTGCTCATCCTAAAAGTATGCAACACTTTCTCAACTTAACCCTTATATTCATTATATCGTATCATATGTCCCCGTGTCCATGATCAACAAAAAATAGTTTAAGAAACATGATAAACATTGTAATTATTTTCAATAAAGGCTTTATCCATTAAGCAATATAATTGATTAAAAACAAAAATATCACCAAACGTATTTTAATTTTTAATAATCTATAAGAGATTTCCGCATTTTTCTTGTTTGGTGGTCTCTGGAATTTCCAACGTTTATTGAAGAGAATCACCAAAACAAAAATCTGTATAAATTTGATAGCAAATGCCTGCATAATGCATAAATAATAAATTTCACTTCTAAAACAAGGTAACTTTTATTTTTAAACTTGGCTTTCTGAATTTTTTTTTTTATTTTTGAATTTTATATTACACCTTTTCACCTTCTTAATGTACTGAAAGTCTAACCTATTTTCAGTTACCAGCAAGATGAAAGATTCTCAACCCATTTATATTACTTTAATTCAAGAAAAGAAAACACATGTGAGTTTATTCGTAATACTTTTCATTTTATTTTCATTCATTTCATTTCATTATACTTTTTTCTTCGTTTTTTAATTTGTAATTATAATATTTTGTTTTTGTTTTCTTGTTCATTTTTAGTTTTTTGCCACCTGTTTTATGTTGTCTTGATCTTAAGTGGTTTTAAATGTATTATTTAAGTATTACCATATACTTGAAATTTTCAGTATATAATTAGAATAATGAGCAAGTTTATATTAATTATAATTATAATTAATTATGTAAGTATGCGTTTTGTATCTTAAAAGTTAAGTTAATCTTCTGTTTTGCATTTTTCTTATAATTCTTACTAAATGTTTATAGTTGAAATTCTTTGTAGACTTTTCATACAAAATAACAGAAGCCTTTAATATATATGTATATATGTATATTTGTGTGTATGTGTGTGTGTGTGTGGTTGAACTGTATATGTGTGAGATTATAGAACGAAAAAAAAGAAATATCTTAACAAATTTGAAGCTTCTCAAACAATTTTGTTTAGATTTGTATCTTTCATTTTGTTTCGCATGGATTTCTTGGAATATACAGATATATATATACATATATATATATATATATGTATTAAAACATATGTTACTATATATGTTAAATTTCATTATTTTTCTTAACTTTATGTTGCTTCTGTTTCGTTTTGCATTCAACATTGAATATTTTGCGTTATTCATAATGACAAATTTAATGAAACAACATATTTTAAAAAAAAAGTTGTATTTGCATTTCTCAATTTTTTGACAACAATAACAGAATTAATGGTTCGTTATACTTTAATTACTTCTTTTTTGATTTCTTCCTTTTCTTTTTTTTTTTTTTGTTTAACTATTTATTCTTTTAGAATGATTCAAATAACGTGGATTTTTATTCATGTATGTATGTATGTGTAGTTGCCTTTCCAATGTTTATCTTTCTTTTCTTTTCGTATCAGTTTATTTTTATGGTCCTTCGAAAAAACAATCGAAAAATAAAAATAATTAAATGCGGCAATTAAGAACAATTATAAAAAAACTAACAACAATGACAAAAAAAGTATGCAAATAATAAATAGACGACAGGACTAACTTTGATCAAGCCAAAGTTTCTATACCTTTACAAACTAACAATTTTATTGATTTTTTAATAAAAAAAAATTTAGTTGGTTGCCAAGTTTTCTGTAGTTTCAGTTTGTTAAAAAAAAAATAGAGGGATGATTAGTATGAAACACATTTTTAATTAAAGTCTGAACCAAATTTGATCAACATTTTGTATGAAAAAATAACTTTATTAATATAATTGATATTTTAGTGATTTAACTAATAAATTTGGTTGGATTTACTTGGAGACGCGGACAAATAGTTGATCTCTTTAATTGCCATTCATGTAAAGGTATTAGTTTAAATGATGCAAATTTTGAAAACATTTTCGTGTTTGCTGGAATATCTGAAGAGAGTTTAGGTTTCATCCTGTTATACGTTACTATATAATTTATTCATATATATATTTGTTGTAAATGTTTTCATATAGAAAATTTGTTTTGTATATAGGGGTTTATAGAGAGCAAAAGTATGTGTGAGTTTTTTTTTTTTTTTTGTATTTTTAATTAATTAGTTTCAATTTTTGTTTTTTTGTTTTTTGTGTGTGTGTGGGTGAGTGTGTGTGTGTGTGTAGCAAAAAGCACGATTTCCAAAAAGCAAAAATCGCATTGTCAAAAATTTGATTTAATTCGTAAGTTAATAATGGTAGTTTTCATCATTCATATGTCAATTTATCAATATACTTGTTCAATCTTACACGATGCCATTAAGACCCATAATGTTATATAGAAATACTTATTATTGTTCATATACATATATGCATGTACATGCCTTAAGAGAATTATGGACTACACATACAAACATTATTCATTTAGTTGTTGGTTTTTTGTTTTTTTTGTTTTTCTTTTGAGGTTTTCATTTATATAAAAATAAATAAACATAGAAAATGTTACAGAACATTTTTATCCTTTCCTCTCTTTTTTTTCAGATTTTTCTTTCGTTTTTTTTTTGATTATATGGAATTTGTTATTTATTAAATTGTTGTTTATCTGTTTAGTGTCTGTTCTGTTATGATGAAGAAAGTAAATGCAACTGTACAGTGGATTAGATTGCATGAGGAAAGAGAGAGAGAGCGAGAAAAAGGGTAGAGCGAGAGAGGAAAAAATGTGAATGGAAAACTGAATACATATATGAATGGAGAAGTTTGTTTCCTAGACTTTAAACATACATATATTCAATATAATTGTTTCCGATATCTGCTTGCCTTTTTGGCCTACCAGGTATACCCATTTTCATTTATAATGCAAGTAATACAAATCTTTCAACTTTCCCCTCGCACTTCAGTCAGTCGATATCTAACTCTCATTCACTAGCACACACATACACATACACGCACACACATGCCAGATACACACATGGATATACAGATATAACACATACGCACTGTTGCCTCTCATTCAAAAAACAATCCCCATTTAACAAACAGCTCTTAAGACTTAAGCCTTACAATTCGTTATTAGTACAATATTGTTAATTATATTTAATTATATCGTAGATATATATTACCTATATATAATCATATTCTGCTAGTATTTCTTCTAATGCTTGTGTAGATGTTACTTAATCCGTTCCATTTCTTTTATATTTTCGTTTGCTATTTTAACTTTGCCTTCGTTTGTGATGGTTTCGCTTGAACCATCATTCATTCATTTAATCAATCAATCAATCTGGAATCATACCTAACTAACTAACTTTTACCTAAAACTCTATGAAAGAATCTGTGTGTATTTTCGATTTAGCTTGTAGCTAAAGGTTTTCCTATATATTGTTTATGTAGAAATGAGCTAAACACTTAAATTTGTTTATGCATTTTTGGTTAGTGAGTTAAATATTTTTGGTTTTGTTTTTTATTTTAATATATTTCACATATATTTATCTATATATTAATATATTTTATTTATTTGGATTAGTAATTAAGTTATTAATTGTGGTTTTTGTTTTAATTTCCTTTTTTTTTTTTTGGTATTTCCTTTTTTTTTTGTTTGTTTGTTAAGTATTTTTAATGGAAGACATTTTTTATACAAGTTTAAGACACAGAAAATATTCTTTCTTCATATATATATATATATATTATGTATATATATATTTATGTTTATTTGTTAGTGTGTATATGATAAGTATGAATGTGTGTGTGTGTTAGTGAGAATGTGTAAATTGAAATAGTTTTTGTTTTAGTTTTGCTTTAGTTTGGTTTCTAGTAAAGTTAAACTAAACCATCCTCAAGTCGGATATGTGAATTTCTATTTTAAGAAATTAAATTTCATGCACAATTATTTTCGAAATAGTTTTCGTGTTTTTTTTTTTTTTTGCTTTTTGTTTCTTGTAATATTTTTTTCTTCTTGTTGTTGTATCCTTTCATAAATAATGCTGTATAAAAATTTATATAAAATAAATATTCATTATTATTCTTGGATTCTTCGTTTTTTTTTTGTTTTGTTTTGTTTGTTTTAGTTTTTGTTTTTGTAAAACTAATTTTTCGCTTTTTGTTATTAACTTTTGCAATTTAATAAATTATATTTATGGAATATATTTCCTTACGTGTTTTTTTATGTATGTATGTATTGCTGTTCAAAATTGGCTGTCATTGCATTGATATGCATATTCTGGTATATATGTATATAGTTTATATATACTCGATATGAACTGTCTTGTAGTTTGGTTGTATTCTTGTTGTTCTTGTAGTTGTATGTGTTTGCTGTTGTTGTTGTTGTTGCTATCAAGTCTTGTGTGTTTGTTTTTATTTTTGTTGTAAAACTTTTTAATTAATACTTGTAATACTTGTGCGTACGCAGTTTTAGTGCAAAATTATTGAAATGAAATATTTGTAATTACATAATTATTATTTCGGTAGGAATTTTTTGTTCTGTTGAATACTTTTTCTTTTATCATTTCTTATTTGTTTCTTTTTGTTTTTCTCATACTATTTACATAAAGATTTAAAAATCAATTTGCATGCCTTAGTTGAGAAGATGGAAAATTAAGAATAAAAATATAAAAAAAAAAAAAATACTTAAATAAACAAGCAAAGCTTTTCTCTATGATTAAATTTGATTTTACGTTGAGCTAAATATTTTCCACTAATTGTATTGAGTTTTCCTCTGAGGGAATGGGGAAATCTTTCTCGGGTTTCTGCTTACGTTTTTGTTTAATTTTTTTTTTTTTTTGCAAATTATTGTCTACAAACATATACATAAGTATGTACGTAATTATGTAAATATACATACAGAATATAAACTCGTTAGTGTTTAATTTGGTTTAATAATGAATTCTTCTTTTCTTCTTCATGCTTTGGCTATGCAATAATTACATACACATATAGAAATGGAATCAACAAACTCAAAACTATTCTCATTCCCAATCTTTAATAGATGCCCATCATTTAGTATTCATATCACGCATTGGTCAGCACAAAGGTCACAATAACCATCAAGAGGTGACCCACAACTACGGTGGCGGATGTTTTTAATAAGGTACTACCACGACCACATTGTTGTATTTCAATCTCTTCCGGATGATAGTTAATACATTTCTTGGGTCGACGTCGTGACTCTTGCTCTTGGCTCTGACGACGAGTACTGCATGCACCTGTAAGAAATTTCAATTGTATATAGATCCGATATTCATCCCTAGTCATAAAAACAGTGATACTTACCCACAACACCAGACTCTTCCATGGGCTCAATATCCAGCTGCTTGGAACCACACGGACATAGAGTATCTACCACTAACAGAATAAGATTACTGTGTGGTATCTTCTGAACGCTGAAGGGACGCTCACATCCCGAGACATGACAGTTTGTTAATTTACCCTAAATCAAAGAAAATAAATTAGGTTAAATGTTAAAAGCGCACTAAATTAAAATCATGTGAGAAAATGGAAATCCTTGGCCACTGGCCTCTCAACAGGAATAGTTCTGATCTAGCAATAATAATTATAGCTTATGATCTATCTCTAAACATATTCTTTGAGAGAGTCCCTCTCCAGGCTGGAAACGCATGATAATGCACTGGCCCTCAGACTGCTGGACAACAACATGCAGATTAGACGTCTAAAAAGAAGTCACGCACTTGACCTGTCATTTAGACCAAGAAAGGCCTTCTACTTCAATACATTTTGTCGACTTCACTTCATCTTATGCATACAAGGTATAACTTGTGACATATGAAGTTACCTTTAGAGGATTGTTTTGACCGCCCTGATTGAGGCGTTCCGGTTGCAACATATAGAGATCTGTGCGCAAATCGCAACGTCTTGCATTTTGGGGATCTGGAGCGAATCTGGGACCAGCGTGTGGCTTGTGCTGTTTAGGTGGCGGCGTTGTATACTCCTGCAAAGTAAAACGAAATGCAGGCATGTTACCAACTATTTCTTAGACAATATCTCATCCATTTACCACATCAGCTGTTGTGAAGAATTCATCCATCTCCTGATCCACTGGCAAGTTGTAATCATTTTCAAAAGGTTCATATTCATCTGAATAGTTATTTTCCACAAAGACAACATCTTCATTCTCATAGGTATATTCATCCTGCGGCCAGGCACGCAATGAGGCAGGCAAAAGGGATATCCATGCGGCACTCAGAGCCACCAAATGTTGCAGGAACCACGATCCCAAGCGATTTGGTTTAAGTATGCCACCGGCCGCTGTATAGGGATTATCTGAATCGGAGCATATGCCCTGATAATCGTTAACTGTCACACGCTTGTAGATACGATCCTGGACTAGCGAATCCATAATGGTGCCATCAATTTGGCCAAAGAATTTGCCCGTATGCTCCATTTCTTCAGAGATTATAACAAAGCCGCTATTATCAAGAACATAACAATCGAGATTATCCGAAGCACAGGTACGCTTACATCCAGTCACGCCAGTACACTAAGGAAGATCAGATGTGCATTTGATTTCTAAGAATCATGTCGCTTGTCTAACTTACCGCTGAGGTTATATTAATGAAATGCTTGGCCAACGAATCATGTTGAAACTGTAGACCCACGACACCCGCAGGGGCTTTGTGTCCACGATGCTCAACAAAAATTGCATGAGAAGCAGTCACCAGAGTGGCATTCGATTTGATGGCATAACCCGAACCAAATGGCACGCTGTAAACGAAACTATCCGGCTCCACAGTGTGTTGATCGATGGCACGCTTATACCACGATGTATCCATAGCTCTTACATTATCCTCGCTAAAGTGTCTGAAAATCGGTTAGCCAATCGATTACTCATATGCAGATCTAACAATAAGTAAAATCTTACGGTTCTGGAGAATCTTCCGCCCTCTTGATGTGATCAATCCATCGCAAAAGACCCGAACGAGTGGCCACAAATGAGGTGGCAACCACAAATTTCTGATAGCCTTGCCTAAAGAGTAAAGTGTTTAAGAAACGGAATTAGTATACCTCTAAAAAGATGATATCAAATTATTTGGATTGCATGGCAATTTCGAGGTTTTTAATAGGTATTATAGGAATCGGGCATCGAGCATATCATATCATCAGGTGGCTGGTCCTCAAAAGCGTTTGCATTCGTTTACATATAAATTACTTGACCTTTGCCTTGATTTACCTCTTTAAAATTGCCATCAATGTGGCGATTGGACTAAATTTTATGAAAATTGTGATTTTAAAATTAAATATTTATTTTGTGCATTAAAGTTGCAATTAAAAGGTGGAGAAATATAGTTTTCATAAAGATAAAGAGTTCATTTGGTTTTTTTTTTTGTTTTGGGTGCGAAAAATTGTAGAATTATGCGATAAAAGAAAATAGAGTGTAGGTAAAATGTGGGCAGGAGAGATAGAATCGTTTCATGTGCTTTAGAGTGTGAAATTATATTTATCAGTTTTATATATTTTATGAGTGGTGAAAATTGTAATAAAATTAAAGAATTCAAAGAAAAAAATGTCTACAAAATAAATTACATTAAATTTTATTCTAGTAAAATTATTTTGAATACTCCATAAACTTTCCATCTGAATTAGTTTTTCTAAACATTTAACTTGAACATTTAAGTCTGTAATTGTAAACTTTTTTCAGAGATATAGAACTTTTGAACCATCTGTCATTCCAGGCCGCTGTCAAATCACCATGAACAGACATACTGAAGGGTCTTATGGCCATATGGAATTTAGAATTGAAATAGTTTTTGCCAAATATCGCTTGAGATGTTTAAAAAAAATGCATAAAACTATTCAAAGTAAAGAAAATTAAATATCGAACTATTTGTTTAGATTTATAAACACCTATGTTACATGGTATATTAACCGGTATTTCGATAAATATATAAAATCATCAGTGGCGAATTTTTCATTGAGCTCCCAAAAAACATTTTAAATCAATTCTTTTTCTCCTATAATATGATTAGAGTAATCTGAAACTAATCAACAAATTCAGCTAATACATCATTAATTCTCATCTATACAATTTAAAATTAAAGTATTTCCAAAACAAGATGATCTCAAAGGTTGCTTCACTTAGAAAAAAAATATCATATATTATGAATACCTCACTTAAAACTTTCTGTTCAAAATATCTACCAAACATTTTATATGCATTTTGAAACTTTTCAGAACGAAAAAGAACTTTTCTTATAATCAAGTAAGCATAAATAAATAATAAATAGAAACAAAAGAATGTGCTTTAAACAAAAGACGATCAAATGTACAATGAAAATCAAATGAAAACTCACTGTTTGTCCTCTTTGCCGTTGGAGGTGCTTGTTGTATTCCTGTCCAAACCATCTGTCACCATGGCATCGCGCACCAAGCTCTGAAACAGAGTTCGATCGCAATAATAGGGCTCAGCCTTGCGAGAACTCTGAGCATTCAAATGCTGTGAACCATAGTGACTGGAAGATGGTGAATTACCATTGGAACCACTGTGCATGTTGTGATGTGGTTGCGGTGACTTGGGTCGAACCTGGGTGAAATTGAAAACGTCAGTGGAATGTTCGATGGCAAAGAAGTCGTAATCCCTTTGGTGTGTGATGGCTTACCGACATCCACTTCCAACCGGGGCGTCCGGCGCGTGACAAGAAATGTAATACTTGCTCCTCTGGCGAACCAAAACTGGGCTCTTGATCGCGCGACGAATACTCGCCGGAATTCTCACGTTCCTTTTCCAAATCGCTGACGCTATTGTACTCGCAATACACCCAATCGGGATGTACGCGCCAGTTGTCTCCCTTGAAGTATTCGGTAACTGAGGGAATAAACGAATGTAGTGAGTGATTGGAAGATAGATAAAGGTATGTATTCGACTTACTATTATTACGCGAATGCCGTATCTCCTGTTGGGAGACCAACTCATGGCTACCGTATTTCTCCGGGAGTACAATAGCCAACGTAAATGGTGTGTCCTCGATGGGTCCATAGAAATAACGATGGGTGCGGGTAGATACACGTTTAGCTTCATCATAATGATTGAGGACAGTGAACTCTGTTTCACCCTCTTTGGGGCGAATCATGTCACCGCGCATCTGTAATAAAGCAATGCATTAAATTGCATTCCATTAAAAGCTAATTCGATTGCTATGAACTAGTCTTACCTCATTCAATAGATTCTTGTTCATTTCAACTACCTCATGATCGTTCCCAACCTCCGTTTCCGGCAGTTCCAACTCCGTAACGTCCACCGAGGCATATTTGGGTTTTAATTGGTCAATATACTGATTGCCATCGCTTAAGGGCCTCAAATCCGGATGATACAAAACGCGTCCATTGTTATCGACGATAAACGAATATCCATTCGGTCCCAGCTTGTGTTGGGGTATAACTTTGCGTATCTCCTCAATGGGCACATCGGTGCCTACAACGCCCAACAGATTTGCCACACGTACCGAATGATTTCGTCTATCGAAGACCGGAGTTGAAACTGTCGTCACCAATCGCCGCTGATACTCCGAGTCTCTACCTAGCCCGCCCGATTTGCCGGCCAAGAACACGGGACTCCAATGGACGGGATGATCGGCCTGATACATAATCATTGGACGAGCCATAACCAAAGCATAATCGATCACCTTGCGGCGAGCCTCCTCGTAGTCATTGATTTGTACAAAGAAGCCCTTATTCGAACAGGCCATTTCATGAAGATTGCTCCGACTGCCCGAATCCTTGCCAATAAGATATGTGAAAATTCTGACTGGCATATGGGGCCAATTGTACTGCTTAATGATTTCCTTGTGAGACTCCGAAGTGCTCTGGGTTATTAGCATTATGGCCTGATTGCATTGACTGCCAGCTCCAGATTGATTGTACTAAATGAAGCAATTAGGGAGAGTTATTAACAGAAAGGAAATGCAGAAGTAGCAAAGGCTTTACCTTATGAAGCAAACTAAAGGCATACTCCAGACCTGCTGTAAAGTTCGCTGTATCCTGTAATTTAATGGCCTTAACAGCCGACTTTATTTCCTGTACATTATCGGGAGTTGCCCTAACCATGCGATCCTTGAAACATGGCACCGGAGTCTTGACTACCTCCGAGAAGGTAATCAGATTCACATAATCATCTTCACCAAGAGTATCCAATATATTGAAAGAAGTGGCCATGGCCAAATCAAACGATTTCTCCGACATGCTAGACGAGGCATCCAAAAGTATCATCTGGTAAGGGAGAAATAGATTACACATATTGTCAATTTGATATCAATTTAATTGTGAATTTCACTTACAATATCCTTGGGCGATGAAGCCGCCTGAACGAACCAATTATGGGTACGAAAGTCATGTATCAATTTACTGCCCTTTGATCCTTCCGGTGGCCATGCAGTACCCGGAAATCGACGCAGAAATCCCGATGATGAGCCAAAGTATTGCCATGACAATGCCGGATCTTGCTCTAAGTTGTTCTGAAACAGTGGATCCAAATGGGCGCTCCACTGTAATGCCGACTTTACGTCCGCCTCATCCAGATCAACGCCATGCGGCACCAGAATCGAGCTTAGACTGAGATTCACCGGCAGGCGTTCGAAGCGCCTCATGAATCGTATATCCATGTGGCGAGCTCCGTCCGCCAACTTGCCATCGGCATTATACTCATTGATACGTCGAGCATCGTAGTGTTGTTGTGACAATGGCGATTCGGCATTAGCACCCTGACCGTCCAGCTCCGAGAGGGCCGCCTGTTCCGCTGAGTCCATCAAGCGCTGCGTACGTAATAGGAAAGAAAGTAGAATGAAATTATATAGATTTGTTGGACCAAAGTTTTCGTTTTCCTTTTCATTTTCTTTTGCTTTTATGCAATTTATTCTCTTTGCACAAGTATTAAATTGCACAAAGCAACGGAGTTTGCTTTTCTTTCCAACTTTCAACTTTGTCTGTGAAGGTAAGTGTGTGCGTGTATGTAAGTGTCTGCGTGTGTGTGTGTGTGTGTGTAGGGAGAAATTTTAAGTACGTATATTGTAGTAAATACGTGAAAATCCCAAAAGTAATGCACAGTGTTTATGCACCCGATAAGTAGGCAACAATTTTCAAATAACTTTGGCTAGCAAAACCACTTGAGTAAGCAAGAGACAAGAAAAGGACATATTTAATTCAATTCAAGGCCACATGTGGTCAATGAACATGTTTAGAGAGTAAGCTATTTAGTTCTATTTATAATCAAATCACTTTTCACATCTTTGCCGAACCAGTGTGCCTAGAAGCTTTAGCAACTTGGAGCACAAATTATTTTCACAAGTTTAACTTGCCTTCTCTGTGTGTATTTTCATAAGAAACAAACAAGAACTTTAGCTGCAGCGAAATTAGACGCGACGACGATGACTCTGGTGATAATAATGATGATGATGGTGATGATGATGAAGAAGAACAAGATGTGGACGAAGTGGAGCAAGAGCTATAGGGTAAGCAGAATGGAGAACAAACACCTGCAGTCATAGACATTGGGGATGCGATGTCTTTATACACATATAAATATATGCACCTATATAAGTATGTGTATATATGTATGTGTATCTCTGTATATATGTTTGGAGCAAAAGAAAAAAAAAACGACTAGGCAGAGGAAAAGTAGAAGGGATCTTCTGCTTGCCTGACTGCACCTGAAGATGCTGCTGTTGCATGGAAACGACCGGGCGGCGGGAGGCGGCATGGGAGACAAGATGATGGCTATGAGGAGTGGCAGAAGTTAAGCTGCATGTGGGTGCATTGAAATAGTTCAACTACTTTTCTACAATGGCAATAGCAAAAGTAACACCACCACCAACAACAAAAACATGAACAAGAAATGCAAAAAAATATAAATCTTAAGAAACTGCTTCTTCAGATTGAAGCTCTCTCGCTCGTTCTCTCTTTCTCTCTCTCTCTCTCTTCTTCTCCCGTTCTCTCTAAAAGTCTAAAGTCTGAAGAAGATTTCAATGTAAATTGGCTACCGTTGGGCAAAACGTTGCACCACGGGAATGTGTCAGCGGCTTAGACAAATGGTTCAGAGACCAGACAGATGGACTTCCCTTCTGAGAGCATGAAAGATGTAGAAAGAAAGTTGTTCCTTTTCCTTCTATCCCATTCTCTCTCATTTTTCTTTGTAGGTGAGAGCACTGCCAAAGTTATTTGCACATTTTTCGAGCGTTCAAATTAGTTAAGGAGACTTAAAGTTTGCACAGCCAACAGCAAAAAAAAAAGAAAAGATAACCGGAAAAAAGGTGTTGAGTGGCAAACTAGTTAAGGCATTAAATAATAAACAGAAAGGTAAGTAAGAGAGTGAATCAAATAGAATCTTTGTCTGTATATATGTATGTTTGGGCAAGTTTGAAACATTATGCATATATTATACAGAGATTTAGATTTAGATTGCATATACAATATAAGCTCTTGATTACCAAGCTATTTTTAGTCATATGTCTTTCTTTGATGTAAAAAATATTTTTATTTGATATCCGTTTGATGTATATGTTTTTGTATCTTAGTACAGACTACAAATTTAAAATATTCACTTTCAATTTAAGTAGTTTACTTAAATCACTTAAAGATATTGCTTTTATTATTCAGACAAAACAAAGTTTGCCTACGATTAGAGTTTTTCAATCATCTTAACAAGTATTCATAAAAAAAATGTCCTAAGACTTTTGACAACATTTGTAGTCGCTTTGTCTTACACGGACTCACAAAAAAGCAACCAAGCGCCAGACAGATAACATTGTCATGTTTCATAATGTATATATGTATGTATCATATATATATTTTTTTTTTGTTTTACAATGTTATGCACTTATAAGCTAGTAGAAGGCCAGCAAAAACAAAAAAAATCAAGAAGGGGTTGGCTGCCCAAGATTGAATGAAAGAAAGACTGTGATAAAAAGATATATGAGAGGTGGTAAGAGATTCCAAGCAAAAGCAATGCCCTCTCGCACACAATTCTCATTTAACACCAGATGGTTTGTCTAACCCTTCTCTCTCTCTCTTTCTCTCTGTCTTACATAGTCCATGTATACATTTCTCTTTCTTACTATTTCTGTCTCAGCAGCTGTCGACATCTTAACATTCAAAAGCCAACAATGACAACGATGGCAGCGCCGACGCCGACGACGACTACGACAACGACTGGGGAGACCTGCTCAAATGTCAACGGGTCCGGGCACTGGGGTTTGGGTCCGGAATTAGCAAAATGCAGCTACTTGCACGCAATTTGTTTGCATGAAGGAAGAACCAAAGAATGAAAACTCAAACTCAACTCCAAGTGCGTTGCGTGGCAGTGTTTGCTGCTGGCCTGCTAGCTCCTTGGGCGTTGGCTTCTTCTGAGCCTTCAAGTTCCCCAACCCGAAGTTCAGCAGCCGCCTAAAAGTATGCTGTGAAAAATATGTGCATAGAAGTTGCACTGACCATTTGCCAAGTCGGCACTGTGGAATGTCTTGATCAAAAAGTTCGTAATGCAAAATTTAAATTGAAAATTATAAAAAACAAGGGTATACAAATATTTAAAAAGTTTATAATAAAACTTTCATGAAATAATAAAATCAAATTTACAATACCCCAGCCAATTTTTGTGGGTTGTGTTATAAAGATTTTCTCTTCAGTTCAGTTCTTCAATTCAGTTAATTTTGCTTGCTTGAAATGAAGAAGTTTCGTATGTATTTGTGGGAAAGCAAAGCATAATTCTACTCCGTTTAATATTTAGTATAACTATTATATGAATTTTTTCCCTAGAGATATTATGTACAAGAATAAAACGGTTCTATTGAAATACTTATTATTTTTATTAAATTTAGCTGTTAAATTAGCGTAAAAAAATCAAAAATACTTCTCTTCTACTCAAATCATTTTAAAGCTCCAACAATATCAAATAATTCTTTTTTTGCTATTTCAAATATGGATCCCACTGTACTTGTCACACGTTAGCAAATTTTTTTTTACAGTTTTACTCTGTTTTTTCATTCACTGGTAATCCAAGATGTGTGTTTAAGAAAAGATTTCTTTTCCGAAACTGTCTGGATTAGGACTTATTCGTTTTTTTTTGCATTCAATATATTTGCCAGTTGAATGGACGTGCCAAATGTTGAGGCAATAACTTTTGGAGCCAACAAAATACAAAAAAAAATGTGTATATTACTTTTTAATATAAAATTAAGCAAAATGTTTGAATTTAAAACAAAACTTAATCTCCAGTTGCAAACTGACATTAACTACAGGATTTGATAGACTGAAAAGGAATCAAAGTGTTCTGCACCTGTTACAATCCTGTGTGACTGGCAGCATAAAAACAGGTTGGTTGGGGCAAAGGTCTTTTATAGCCAGTTGCGGTTTATTTAAAGGATTATGAACACTTTTTGGAGACTTGTGGGAAAACGTTTTTCTCTTTAGTTACAGTTGCGGAGTATAAGTTAAATTATAAAAGATATAACAAGACCACAAAAGTTTTTTTTATCATAACAACTGCATAACATTTCAAAAGACCCTTCGATATAATCCATTTAAGTGGCCTTCTATGAGTAGGTTACATTACATTAACCTGACATTTTTCCATGAATTAATAATTATTAATTTAATTATTATTACAAATTGTGTGGATTATACACAGTTACCGATTAAATACATCTTTCAATCTAATCTGTAAGTGATAACAATTTGGAATGCATATGAATGTGACACAACAACACGTTTTAGGAGCTGAATTTCAATTTTTCTTATTCCGATGGGTTTTTCCACACTTGTATGTATATTTAAATTAACAACAATTGTGAATCGGGTTATAAAAATAGAGCAAATATCAATTTATTCAAGTTATTAGTTATTACAAAATAAAACAGCATGTCGGTTCCATAGAGCTTTTCTACTGACGTGCACTAACTTGTGTGTACTGATTCCGTATCTGCAGTCAGTTTTTTCGCATCAGGTCTAGTTCTTAAAATACATCTCATCCATCTTGCATTTTGATGAATAAATAAAACATAAAAGCCTTGAAGCCGATAACCTGATGATTATTCATTAACGTTTGTTAAGTAAATATTGGATGCAAAATGGCTAAGGTAAATAGAATTTTGCTCTTTTCGATAAATATCGAACACAAGGACTTAAGTAATTCATTATAATCCAATTTATCATCCAAAAATATTTAAAAGATAATAATGAACATAATATGGGATAATGTCAAATCCTGCATAAATTAATATACATAATAATGAATTCTTTATTATCAAAAAAAGGCATTGAGTCGGCATGTTAAGTCTTAGTTTATGAGTATTAACATTTTTCTAACATCTCCGCATTCCTTAACCTTATAAGCTTTTGCTTTTGATTTCAATGGTTATAATTGACATATTTAATATCTAATCATGGTGATTAGAATTAAAAGAGCTAAGTTTGAATATTATCCAATGGTTTATACAAATAGTCCCTAAGGGATATTTTTGGGTATTGCTATCATAACTCTAGAAATCTTTTTGGTTTTTAATTAGAGTGTCAATGATATTTAACGTTATTTATATAGATATAAATGTGAGTATATAGTTTCCACATACACATGGGAAATTTATTATATGTATTAACACATTGACATTAAAGCATTTGGAGCCTTTCAATGTGGGATTAAGTTTTGGCATCAGACTGATACAAAATACTATGTTTCCGTTGTCAAGCTCTTGCATTGTGAGCGCCTCCCTGAGCTAAGTATGCTCACATGGTTCACATCGAACGATGCACAAATGTCAACATTTGGCTCCAATTTCTTCCTTGCAATTTTCTTCTTCTATTTTTTAAGAGGCAAAATGCTTTTAGTGTGAAGACATTTGCACTTTTGAACATGTTTCTATTTAAGAATTGCAGCCCACAAACTCGTAGAGCTTTTCAATATAGTCAATGCACAAACATACACTCAAATATCACCTCATCTACTCTCTCTATCTCTCTTTTTCTCTCTTACTCACTCACACAATGTCAACGTCAAAGTGCAAGTGGCATTATGGCAAAGGAGTCAATGATGACAGCACGCAGAGAGACTAAAGCGTTGGTAAAGGCAAAGCCAAAGCAGAGAAACTGAATGACAGAAAAAAGTAGAGAAAAACGACAACAAAAGCGTGGATAAAGGTGGATGAAGGAACCTACAAAGCGTGCGTTTTTTTCTCTTTTCATTTTTGCCATTAAATGCAATTTTAAAGTCAATTTAAACTTCAAAGTTAACACAAATAAAGGCTGTCAGCAACAGGAGGACATTCATACACCCATACATACATATATAAGTTGTGAAGGAGGCTATTAGTGAGAATGAAGGCAACAACTAAGTTAAAACAGCATTGACAGGCGTTGATAGAAATTGAATTAGCGTTTGCCACACGCTTCTACACACACACACACACACACATACGCATACCGCTTTCGCTTGCATACCCGCTACCACATGGGGTAAAAATATTACGCATACGTCGTGTGCGATACCAAAACATATCTACATATGCGCAATGTATGTATGTAAATATGTATGTGTGTATAGTATATAGCTGAACAACTAGCTGGTAATGTTGGACAGAAAAGGGATGGGAAGGACAGACTGCAGTTGCCTTTATGTTTACAGGCAATTAGCATTTTAATGCCACACCAAACAAAAGGCAACTGCAGGTGCCCAAGCGAATGATGAGAGAGGACGACGAAACAGAAGCACCAGCAATATTATAGTAGGTGGGAGAATACCCATAGCATGGTGATGACGACTATGATGATGAGAAAGGTTCGTAACCAAAAGCAGCAGCAGCAGCAGCAGCAGCAGGAGGTTGAACAAGAGACGAAAAGAGGGAAGAGAGAGGAGGTGTGTTTGGCACTTGGGTACCTGGCCACGCACGAGTTGGTTTTTCATTATTTTTCATGTTCGACATGAGCGCAAATTGTTGAGGACATCATCAAGCAACTAACGAAGAGCAAAGAGGACGTTGAAGAGCATTGAAGTATATTTCATAGTTCAAATGGTGATATGTTTTAGACTTCTAGATAAATTTTTTAAATACTTTCTTCCTTTTATTAGGTATCAACCTAATATCAGTTATTGCTAATAATAGTCACAAAAACAGATTTTCTTCAAACACTCCTGGTAAACAATTTACTTCTAAGTGTCTTCAAATATGAAATAATTCAGCGATTATAAAAGTGATTATGCAACGAGCATTCATATTTGATCATGTTTCATTCAAGAAAGCTTAGTCACTTACTAGACACATACAGACTTTTTTCCCTCTGGTAAACTTGGTAAAATTTCTTTCAAAGGTCAATCAAATTAAAGCATTTCCCGTTACTGTTCAATTCATTCACCTCAAACAAATAGTTTTCGAAACGAAATAATTGAATTTTGACAGTAATTATTTAAACAACACTGCTCTATATCCTATATCCTGCTATTGTCACTTGTCATTATCGTTTGTTGTTGGTAAATTGTGCGGGCATCGTTTACTGACTGATATAACTGAATAACACACAAACTCCCTGCCAGTGGTCTATTTACTCTATGTAGACAAATGCATTTGAAAGACCTGTAATTTGTAAACCAATTATTTGATGGCTTCAATACAGATTAGAATATATTTATGGACGTCTATTTACACTTAGATTGATAAAAAAAACACCGATTTTTGTTTTGGATACAATTTTTATTAAATAAAAAATGTTACATGTTGTTGCTGGACATATTTGAAGAGACCAGCTAATTTGCATCTACATTGCACAGAATTTTATCCATGTTGTTGCTGTAAAGATTTGAAGCTACCAGGTAAATTGCTAGGATCTATGTTGAGATCAGCCATTCCGGGTTTCAATACAGAAATTACAATGATGATAATATTGCAAATCAGCCAGGTAATTTTCCAAACCAAGTCAATCATTTTTCAATGATATTATATTAAATTGTTCATTAACAGACAAGAACTTATCGCTTCAGAGAGTACAGTGAAACTGACTGAGTACATCGATTCCCACATGATTTTTGAATAAAAAGCAATTAAAAGCGAGAGATTTCCCCAATCAATTCGAAAGCTTTGTAGGCATCACCTAGTCATACTAACATAAGTCCCACAGTGGATCCTCACACTACCAAGTTATCTCACAATCAGTTATCTACATTTATAAGATCCACACACATACATGTAACGATCTAGAATAAGCTAGCAATAAGAAAACTCAATAAATCAGTTCTTGTGCGACAATCGAAAAGTAAAGACGTGTACCACAGCTTTTTTATGGATATACTGCCATTCAGTTGAATAGGAACAAGATTGTTTAATTTATGAATTAACAACTTTTTACCAAAAAGAAGCAAACTAACAATGGCATAGCTTATTCACTGATATAACCAAATAATTTATGGCTTCAATAGAGATTAGAACACAGCACAGATTTTTGTTTTGGGTCAATCTTTTATTTAATATAACATTTCCTTCTTAAGTCAGATACAATTTTATCCATGTTGTTGCTGGACACATCTGAAAAGTTCGTCTAAATTGTTGGGATCTATGATGAAATCTCCATTCTTCGTGTAAAAGCCACCATTATTGCAAATTCCTTGGGGAGCAGCCATGACGGGTTTCAATACAGCAAGTACGACGAGGACAGCATAGCAAAACAACAACAAATACTTTAAAACCGTTTCAAACATTTTTCGATGATATTATATTAAATTGTTAATTGACAGACAAGAACTTATCGCTTCAGAGAGTACAATGAAACTGACTGACTGCATCGCTTCACACATGAGATTTAAATAAAACGTAATCAGAACCGGGCGATTCCCACACAATCAAGTTGACAGCTTTTTTTTTATAAATATATATTTGCAGGTCAAGTGTTCAACGGGCACAGCAATCAATTCTGACGATTCGAGAAGCAATGTATGATTACTTGGTATTAGGGTAGATCAGAGACAGAGAAGTCCCCCTAACGCCCCGCTTCAGCTAAAAATATTGTTAGATGAAACTTCACTACAAAACCTGAACTACCACCATTCATATAGTTAAATGCCAGTTATGGCCCGTTTAGTCATGCTTAACTAAACTTTGTAGTAAGGAAATGTTAAAGCTTGGAAATTTATTATGAAGATTTCTAGATAACTAATTAAATCACCAAACTAATTATAATACTAATTTATTTAACACTGTGACAAAGATAAACACATAAGAGTTATTAAATGATTTACAAAGCTTTTTATTCAAGAGAAAATAATCAATGTGAGATTGATTATGTTTAGCCTGCAGAGATTCTGCAATAAATTAAGTTTTAGGTTTTACTTCATATAGCATTTAAGCGTAATTAAAATAAACAACTTAATTATAAAGATGTTAATATAATCGATTCTAAATATTTTATTTTATCTGCTAATACATATCTTTGAGATTGGTAATCCTAACACTTTTACCCGTTTCAACTTAAATTTTGACGTAAGGGGCAAATTTTCCACCAATCAATAATGAGTTTAAAGTCAAATTTAATTTGCTTGCAATAAATAATTTTTAAGATATTTGGTTTCCAGAAAATGAAATACTAATAATTTGTTAATTAAATAAAATGCTTAGTGCTTGCATAAGATAAATTGGTAACATGTGTATGTGTATGTGTGTGAATTTGTGTATGTATCTACAAAACTAACAACGAAAAAAACAAGAATAAAAACAAACTAAGTTTTCACAAAGGCAAACAAAAAATAAACCATACTCGAGTATGGTAACAATAGTCCCAGGTCCAGACAGTCACATACAAAAGGTCACTTAATCCCTAGAAAGAATCGAGGGTAAAAAGAACAGCGGCAGCAACAACAACATCAACTTTTCCCAGTGTTCCCATTTCCATTTTCTGACTCCGGCTCTGGTGATGCTGCTTACATTGCGTATACGTCACGTTGTCCGTTGGCTTAAGCCAACGTATGCAAAAAAAAAAGAACAACAGAAAAAAATCCGACAAAAAAACGGCTAACCAGCAAAACTAAGTTAGGCGTTTGTGTGGGCGTGGTCACGTGTGTGTTGCCCTTTTTTTAGGAAAGTTGAACTTCAAGCTTTTGGTTTTTTTCTCATTTTTTTCGGTCAAGCGATTGAATGGCCCAAAAGTGTGTTTGTTTGTTTGTTTTCCCGTTACGCTAAGGTGAGGTGAATGACCAGAGGCGTAGGCAAATATAGTTCTAAAGGTTAATGAGAATGTTCATCACATTGTAAATAAAGTTGCAATGCGCTGTCGCCTTTTTATTCAGATTGCAGTCTGCTTTTGTTATCAATTTTCTTTTGCCAAAGGTTATCTGAATTATAGTCTGAAGTTTTTCCATGTTGCCTACACAAAGTACTATCTAGCTATGTACTTATATACATTTTTCTTTTCTAGTATTTGCATTAACCGCGACGGAACTACCTTTCAGTATTGCTTCATCGGAGGGAAAAGCCACCTACTTCGGGATTCGAACTCGAGAACAACAGAATTGTAGATTTTAGTAGGTCTCCACTGGGCCACCGACTAGGTATGTGTAAAATATAAGTATATTTATATTTGTGATTTTGATATTGATTCTCAACTTATAAGACATCAATGGATGATTTTATACAATATAGCCTAACATTGGCGTAATTGAGTTTCTACATTTTACTTTAATTATGCTCAATGTAAGACTGGATACTAATGCTGATGCAAATTTGAATTAACTACAATTTTCATTAGATGCAGACAAACTTTTAAAGGTGTTTAAGAAAAGTTTAGTCACCTTGCACAGTTGTACAAGTTTCTAGCTTTGGTTTAAATTTATCCTAATTATTATTTACCTGAAACACAAACAAAAGTTAAGCCAATGCTTGATCAGATTCTCCATTAACACTTTACCTCCCACCTCTAACAAATTATTTTAGATAATATTAGAGTAATAATTACTAAGATAACTTTTTTGATCGTATTAAGATCAGACAAATGTTAATGTATAGCCAAAAATGCAGCCAACATAAGTTTCAATCAGCTTTGAATTGAATCGACTAAAATTAACCTAACATGTCGATATCTACTGTAATACCATAGGTATAATAGATTGAAAACTTTCTAAGGGTTACCATGACGTCGTAGTCTAAATGTTTATTTTGAACTGTTGGTAATTTGACAGATATATATTAAATATTTATGTACTATGAGCAGATATATTGCCTTAGATTGAGACAGCACAATGAATAAATACTATTTATTAAACACATTAATTATTTTCATAGTCCTTGCTTGGAAGATTCACGGATGATATTAATAAAAGTACAATATTTAAGTAGTCAGAAACTTTGTTTTCAAGTTGCTTTTAAGTTACATTTATCTCCTAAAGACCTCTATTTGGTTTGTATAAGTAAAGCGGCTTTTACTTGATAAATCTAATAAAATCCCTTTGAAAACTAATTTGTCTACGCTTCTGCACATTTGGTGTTGCTATATGTGCGTGTGTATGGCCGTTTCATAAATGTTTCAAACATTTTTGCTGGTCAATCTTTTATTTTGACCGCTGCTCACTTTCTGGCTTTGGTTAGTTACTATTACTGCTGTTGTTGTTGTTGTTGGGCTGTTTTTGATGTTCCCACTCCAGTTTTTGTGCTCCTGTTTCAGCTTCTGCTCCTGTTGCTGTTGCTGTTCATGTTGTTCATGTGGGTTGATTTTTAATTAATGGTGCTTCGTATGCGTTTTGCGTTCAGGGCGAACACAAGAACAAGAAATATAAATAAAACCAAACAAAAAAAGTCCGTAGGTGTAGGTGGGTACTTCCGGCTAAGGACAGGGACAGGGTCAGTGTGGACATAATGTAGCCCGCAAAAACAAATTTAATCGATATTTTGCGGAAATCATAAAAAATTATTTATGTATACCCAAGCACTCAGACGCAGTCAGGACGCATCGGCAGGATGATACAACGACAACAAGAATAACAACATTCAGCTCTCATGCTTCTGATTATAACATTTAATTGTTTTGCCTTTATTAATGATGACTACTGTACGTGTTGCCTACAGCATTTTCGGTTTTCGTTGTAAATAATTTCATAATTAAATTAAATGAATGCATGAGGCATACACAAAACATTTTGGCAACTTCCAAGCAAATGAATGTCCTGACAACTAAGACGAATGATGTTCAAGCGAGATAGCTACAAAGTGCTCCATATAGAGAGAAAACGAGAGAGTGAGAGCGCCAGCAGGATTGATGTCAGCTAGAAGATGAAGCCAAGGAGACATTTTACTAAGACGAAGAAGAAAGGGAGTAAAAAAAGCACAGGAGACAGAGAGAGAGAGAGAGAGAGAGAGACGGCAAAATAAAATAACATACAACAATCAATCAAAAAACTGCGCTCGCAGTAAATCGTTGGAGTTTTTAAAGAGCCTTTAGCATTTAACAGGGGGGCGCACAGTGACTCTAAAGACTACCAAGTTGTGGAATCTAAAGAAAAATTGGTTACTCATTAGAATGAGTTGACGACTAATGATGATAAAAAGTTGCTCTTGGTTTTGGCTCGACTTTAGGGATAACATATTTGAAATTATAATATTTCAATCAATATTACAATCAACCTCATTCAGGAACTTTAACACAATTTGTATCTTTGTGTAGATTCTAGATTGTAAACCTTTAAATTTTCTTTTTATTTTTGAAATACATTTTGTAGGTTACTTTTGTTCAAAAACCAAACAATTGGGTATATACATATATTGAATGAATAGCCCAAGATTTCATTCTAAGCCTAAGTCATTTTAGAATAAGGATCAACTTCGGATACTGAAATATCAGAGAAGCACATCGGAAGCTTCTCTGGAAGTTACATATAAACGCTAAATGATTCCAATATTTTAAAGAATCTTCAAGAGTTTCACCTTCACTTAGCTTTTGTTTATTTAATGTTAATGAATGTTAAAAAAGTTAATTTCATTGTTTAACTGTAAGTAGCCTTATGAAGGTGCAAATAAGTTTTTGATATATTGATTCCGCCCCAATCTTTTATTCAATAGTCTGAGACGGCACAGTTATCGAACTCCAATCTGTTTTGATGCATTTTCAATGTCTGTTGGGCAGAATCCAAATCCCATTGGGTTTGCGCCTTTTTTAGGTAAATTTCATTTTATCCAACCAATTTCGAGCCAAAGGCAATGTATTACACACTTTTGATGCTGCTATATCAGTAATTTGACATCTAACTTGGGGGTCAAATGTTGTGTGTTAATTCTTGACCCACTGTGCATTGGGAGCACGCGTTGGCCTGCTGCAAATTATCCTGACAGTAAACGAAGTCTATTGATACGCAGGACACACTGGGAAGCCACAAAGAGAGTAGCAGGCGGCAACTGGACGAAGACCACAACACCGCAAAGGACCGCAAAACAGAGAGTGAAACAGCAGATACTGAGAGAAATATGGAGAGAGCACAAGCATAGACTTGGTGGAACTGGTGGTGGTGGAGGCAGTGGCATCGGCGGCGGCGGCGGTGACAACTCTGGGCAGGCACTCAACAACACAGCAGCTGCGGGCGCCATCAAAACTTCTGTTTGTGAATCAAGGGACAAGCAAGGAGGGGTGGGGCGTAAAGGGGAGCGGAGGGGCCATTGGGCAACGCACTTTAATTTCAATTTGCCGACCTACCGCGCATTGAGACGACTCTTGCCCCACGGCAATTTATTGTTTTCTCCTTGGACTCCAGTCCGGGTCTTGTTATTGTTTTCTTGTTGGTTGTATTTGTATGTGTGTGTGTTTAGTGTTAGGTCCTTAAATTTAAGAGTTCCTTCCCACTCTCTCCCTTCTTTCTTATTTAAGCTTTGAGCAATTGAGCCACTTGTCAATTGTAAAAACATCACAAAAAGGACAAACAACTTGGGATATACTTTTTCACTTACCATCACAGCATTGCGCTTAAAATCCATAAAGTTCTTCACTTCGGCGGCTAATTCACGTAGCAGGATAATGCCATCCTTACGCTTCACTTCGATGTCGTTGTCCTTGAAGCGCTGCAATGAAAAAGACGAAAACCAACAAATCACAAATAAATTCTCTGCGCTGTAAACTATAAAATTGATTACAGGGCCACGCCCAACCGCCAAGAACAAGTGAGTTAGTAAAATGTGGAAGGGTTATAAGGGGAGGGGTTGGCTAATAAAACTTTGCCAACATAAAATTTCTTATATACTCGTTTCTCCCACAGAGAAAGATTGCAAAAAACAGGAATGGGATATGGGGACGATGGGGGGATAAGTTGCCATGGCTGCAGGCTACACTTAAATTGATATTAAATTGGTTTTAATGTATCTTATTAATTTAATTAGATTTTCATGGTCTCTCAGCCATAATAACGGTCCATCGTCCACCAGACGAGAATGAAACTAAAAGCTTTCAATTATCCAAAAAAATGTTGCAAATTAGCCAATCCAAACAAAAAAAAAAAAGTAAAAAAAATGTTATTAAATTTAATCTCTAACAATTTAAATTAATTCCAGCTGCAGAATTTCAAGAAGAAATTTCTACAAATAAAAAATTCATTATGTTTGCTGCCTAATGGCTCTTAATTACGGCGAATAATAAAGACCAAAGTTTGCATACATCTTTTGACTTTTAATATAATATTTATTATTGTACGCAACAATTCTTAATATTATTTAATATCTCAGCCAAAAAGGCCTGTAATAAGTATAAATTTCCGACTATTATCAGTTGCCCCTTATCCATGCTCTTTTTCCTTTCTCTTTAAGTCTTTTAGGCATTATGAAATGACTATCAAGGTGGATGTTGATCAGAATAATGGATTTAGTTCTTCTTAAAATTATTAATTCTTCTTCTAAAGCAAGTATTTTTCTTATGCAATTAAAATTAAAAACAAGCAACAAATTTTTCCATTAACTATTGACACTCGAATAGATTTTGACAGACCAATTGGATGGAAATTGACTTTGAGCATCAATTTTAATTTCCAGCTAAAAAGTCAATTGCCAAGACAACTTGGCCAATATCCGACTAATGCGTTATATTTTCCTCGTCTGGAGTTTATCCTTTTTTTTCTATTTTGGTTTGTTTTTCTTTCTGGAGAATGTCTAATGCCAACTGCAGCAGACATAATTTGGGCGTTTGAAATCCCCATGTAAGAATTTATAATGCTAACAACTTCGACAGGCGGTTGGAAAGGATGGCTTAGGGCGGAAGGACGTAAATGTGCCACTTTCTTTTTCCCCACAATTATGTATATACATATGTGTGCGTGTGTGTGTGTATGTGTGCCATTTTCTTTGGCCAACTAATGAATGCCTCGAAAGACTTTTCTCCATGCAGTTTTGAGTTCTGTGGCATGAAGAGAAAAAGAGAGATAGAGAGAAAATAAAAGTCTTATACTCTCTTTCCTGTCTCCTTTGCTCAATTTCTATTTTTCTTTGCCTCATGCTCCTTTTCTTTGTCTCTCTATCTAGTTCTTTTTCTTTAACCACTAATGTTTGCTCCATCTTGGGTGTGTGTGTGTGTGGGTGTAGAACATGCTTCTTTTCTATGGCCTTAGCGTCTTTGAAGGCATCTCTGCTGTTGGCACTGAATCAGTTAAGAAAAGTTTTCTAATTAATTCGCTGGAGACATGTACAAGAGACACACACATACACAGACACTTTTTTCCTTTATTTTTACTGCTTTATTTCTCTCCTATGCACTTGTCCCATTTTTAGGAAACGTGATGGGTAAAAATATAATTTAACTGACAGTTTTGTTTCAAACAAGTGACAATTTAAAATGGTATGGTGGAAATGAATATAGATGGGGCGTAACCATGCCCAAACGCCCCATACGCCCGCCATTTACATCATTTCAAAATTACTAAATTGCGGCAGTAAAATGCATAAAAAAGTGATAAAATGCATTTGCTACCCCATCCCCATTTTTTCCTTCTCATTCTCTGTTCTCCTTTTTTCGATAATGATTATGAGAATTCATCAGGCGAAGTCGAAAAACTCGTCAAAGAAAACGGTTGTATGAAATGCCATTAAAACAAATGACAGCACGTTCCCTTCTAGTGCCTGGTGGAAAAGGACTTTGATCATAATGAGGCAAAATCGAAGCGAATTGTTTTAGCCAAATTTGTTATCATATCGTATAAAATCTTTTAATAGCTGCTAAGCCAATCTTTTTTAACAGGTATAAACATTTAAAGTCGAACCATTAGACAAATGTTAAAAAGTCGAAAAAAAATTTTGAAAATTGCTGCAAAATGAATAAACAAAAATCGATCCCTTTTTGTGGTTAATAAAAGAGAGAAAATTACAAATGAATAAAACTATTTGGAAATTGCAACTCACTAGGCGAAATTTTTCCCTTTAAACAATGGCATTTTGGTCGCAGCTAATCTTAAAGGAGAACTTATGAAGGTATGGCATTCAGCTAGCCCAATATGGCACACCTACAGAAATATCAATCACGTAATTTTGGTAATGACACAATTTCTGAAGATATGCAAAACAAAAACCCGGCGCGATTGGATATTGGATTCGACATCTATTGGATCCACTGGATCTTTCTTTCCTCTTTTTTTATCTTTCTTTTATCACTGATAGAGGAAATATTGAAATCTTCATGGAGAACGTTTAAAATATACCATGAGGATCAAGTTTTAGTTTTAGACTTCTTGACTGATATCTTTATTTTGATAACTTTATCATATTAGTAGACTTAGCAATCAAACAAATGAAGCTAATATTACTATGTATGTTGAATCGAATAATCTAAGTTGTTTTGTAACACTAAAACTTTGCTCATTTGATTTGTGAGATTTAAAGAACAGGAGGTCTTATCTAGTAAGTTTAAGTAACATTTAACAAGTCCTACATATTTAGATATGCACCCAGCTAGGTAAATAAATATATACATCGTCTTTGCCAGGCCTTTCCAATAATTATTGATATTCATATTTCCATCTACAGGGTATGAAAATGCAAACGGGCGACGGGAAAGAGGAAATCAAAGCGCGCAAGATGTTAGTGATGGCCACGCCCACAAAAACCTCACACAACTTTTATGCGATGGCAACATTTTATAAAGCAATTTCCACGAGAGCAACATCGAAATGCAATGCACGCCCGAAGGACACGAGTGTATGAGTGTCCTGCCTTCCTTTTAACAGTGAAGGGGGACAGTGGAGTGAAAAGAAGAAAAAAAAAGAACAACGATATACAATATGAACATATATAGACGGTGGAAAACGGTTAGGAGGAGGAGGTTTTGGGGGGCGGTCGTGAGGAGGATGCTGCGGGTGGCCTGGGTTGCAGCAGCCATAGAAAGTTTTTCATTTTGCGGTTGACTCTGGAATTCGAAAATGTTGCGCAAGGCGGAGCCAGAGGCGAACCGACTACCACCAAACCCAACCCAACCCAAACCCAACCCATCCCAACCATCTCCTTTCGCATGCTGGGATGCGTATGCAGCTGGCGCAAACTTTAAGTGGAGCAAGGACAATCCAGAAGTATGGGAGGTTTTTGGAAAATGGGTATGGGAATGACATTCCTGAGCTCTACTACAACACTGAACCACTGCTGCTGCATCTCTTGCTCCTGGCTCCAGCTAAATTCCAGCACAAGTTAAGCAGCTTACGCATGCTGAAGGTAACCTGCCGTCTACCTGAAGGCAAACTGAGAGAAATTTGGTATATCTCTTTCTTGCATTAATCGCAACTCAAACCACTTGTGTTGTGATTTTTGTGCTCACAGTCTCACAGCTAAGATGCCTGCAATCCTTCGACTGAAATCTAGCTGAAGTTTCGCCTAGCTGACTGATTATGTGCTTTCAAGTGAGGGAAGCTTCATGGGGTTAACCTCTCTTTGCAACTCCTTTTTGGCCTGGGAATGCGCTAATTAGATTTTAATGAAGATGTCGCTCCGAAGCCTGGCTCTACTCCACCCAACTCCCTTAACACGACTGGTAACAATGTCTCGCATCAACGCGCATGTTTCCATGTGCAGTGAAGCGCTTTTTCCATTTTTGGAACATTTTCTTCGAGATTTCTCTGCTCTGCTCAATATTAAAGTTAATCGTTTTTACTCTACAACTACACTATGCCAGTTTGTTGACTTTTCGTTTCCCTTTATACCCATTTTTTTTTTTTCTTTCTGGTAGATGTGGGGGGAAGTTATGGAAACTTTTAGGTTTTAATTAGCATGTTTTGCATGTTTTAATTGCCTAGGTAGAAGAAAAAAAAAATATAGTTAGTTTGTTGGTTAGTTAGTTGGCTTTCTGGTGGTAGCTTTTGAGTCCTGCTTCAGTTTTAATTGCCATATAAGGAACATGAGGAAAAAAAGGGAGAGCTGCATAAAAAGGAAGTGTTGCCCAACTTTACAAAGAGCACTCGAACTGCAAGTGCTAGTGAAAGTTTTCCCTGGAAGGCCAATTCCACATTGGACAGTTACTAACAGATGGACTAATATGTGTAGGTACATGATAAGAACATTTTTATCTTTCTAAATTTCATTTAGTTCAAAGACAAGTACAGTGTTGGATAGAATTTATAATTAGAATCCAAGCAAGTACTTAACAAATTTCTTAATCCATCTTAAAAAACGAATTATTTGCAGAAAATCATAACTTTTGTCTCGAATGAGTTTTAAATCTTTCCATTTACTATATCCACAGTATAGTTATATCAAATGTTAATTTGGTTAATGAACGAAAAGTTTTTCGAAACGAAAAGAATCATGACTAGACTTCTTGGTCTGATGTAAGAAAATTTAAAGGTAAATTTTAACCATCTATATTTAGTGTAAAATTTTCCGAAAGAGCCTATACCAACTATGAAGGGATTTTTTAGGTTCTGCATAATGCGATCTAAGTGCACTAAATTAAGTCTGACAAGTGGAAACCAGCTTCTTGAATAGTGTTTTTTTCGGCTGACTCTGTATGTCTCTCTTTTATTCGGGTTTCCCTCTCACTCTGTCTACTGTTTTAATCGTTTTTATTTGTCCCCTGGCTATGCAATTATAATTTTTGTGGGTGTAACCCAGAAATGCAGATTTTGTTGGTCATTTGTTTAGGGCAACTTCGACTCCAACTCGAGCAGCAGCTTTTGGCCTGACAAATGCAAAAAGAGCTTGTTTAAGGTCAGCAAGAGACAGAAAGAGAGAGAGAGACAGAGAGAAAGAGTGCAGGAGATGAAGAGACAGATCGGCTTGGTGTTTTTGAGCTAACTAAGTGTGTGGTGTTTGGACTGTTGCGGACTGCAAGAAGAGACCAAATCGTAAATCAAGGCACGACTTAAGAGCAACGCACTTGAGGGCGTGGAAGGGGCTTCCCAAAATGTGGCAGTGCGCTGTCCTTTGTGGTCCAAAATGCATTCATACATACACATGATGGAAGGTGGAAACCCCACTATCACCCTTGATATTGTATGTATGTAAACTGCAGACATACACACATATATAGATATATATATTATATATGTATACTGGTTGGTTGTCTATGCAAATATTTAAGTCTGTTGTTGTCGTTTGGTGGCGAAAATGCGAGCATGACATACAGCTGCATACAAATGTAAGTCCTTGTAGTGAGTGAGTTTAAAATTTCGGAAAGAGATTACCCTGCTAAGAGCTAAACGAAAAACAAATTAAAAATGTAGTTAAATTGAAGTTTTTTATCTCCTTGAAAATGGGGTTTTGTGGATTAAAGAGAATATAGATTCAATAGAAGTTTTTCGTTGTACTTAATTACTTGGGATTTTAAGTAAACAAAATCCTGTAAGTACTTAAACATACATTCATAAGAGTACTTTGACAGCTAGTGAAGTGATGTGGCATTACTTAAATACTTGGAGATGAAGTACTACTTAAAAGTACAAAAGTACAAGTACTCAATAGAGTACTTTCGTATTAATTAATTAGTATAATAGGTATATAAAGATGGTCTTTTAAACTTTCGAAATGGAAACCTATACTTCTTGATTAGCTGTTACTTCCTTACAACCTCAATCTCAAGAAGCTTTATTACTATTAACACAGAAAGAGACACAGCCCTGGTTAGGTCTAGAACTTCGGGTAATCTACTTTACTTTAAATGCTACTACTAACAGCAGGTAGTCTAACAAGTACTTTTACTCAATTATCCTTTTATTGCATCGCCTCACTCTTTGGTAAGCTAAACTCCGACTTGGTCACTTCTTACTTTGCAGTTCACTTTACATTCCAAGAACTCATTATTAAGTCTTTCATTCTGTGCCTGGTTACTTGATACTAGGTCCTGGCTGCTGTTTTTTCTTTCCTCCCGTCTGACAATTACAAATTCAACATGAACTCATCTTACAGTTGGTTTACTTTTACCTTCAATAATGCAGAAAACGAATGCCAAGTACAAGTGTAGAATAAGTAAGTAAAAAAAAAATAAATAAGAAAAATAATTTGCAAGCTACTTAAGTACACTACCAGGAGGCGGATGAGAAGAAAAAAGAAAATAACAACAACAAAGAGGAAAATGAAAATGCAAAAGAAAAACGACAACACGCGCCATTTTCCTCCATTTTGCAGTTAAAAAGTTTTGTATTACGTGCAAAATAAGCGCACGCTTAAATTTATTTGCATCTAGGAGTGCAAAGGAGAGAGAACGGGAGAAAAAAAAACAAAGAGGCAGATAGAGAGGCTGTAAAAGAAAGATAGAGAAATGCTTGCCATTTCTTTTGCAATTTCGTCTTGAATTTGACCCATATTTCATTGAAGGCAAGAGCAGATAGAGAGAAAATGAAGAAAAAGAAGACGACTCTGTCTCTGCCTCCGATAATGATCACCATCATCGTCAGCGTCATCATCATCATCATCATCATCAACATCATCGTTAGCAACACATCATCATTTGCCATTATGGCGTCGAAGTCAACACGAGACATCATTCTAAGCATGTGTGTGTTTGTGTATATCTATGAGTATGACTATGTGTGTGCATAACATTAACATGGCTGTCACTTTTGGTCTATATAGCGTTGCTTAGACTCTGTGGACGTGTGTATGTGAGAGCCCTAATGTCTATAGCAAAGTGACTTCAATAATTATCAAATTATTCTTCCTTTTTTAAACTGAAATTTAGTTGCATTTTGATAGAACTATGAACGTTGCTATTACACATCAATTTAGCTATAACAATTTATTATATTCACTGAAATATTTTAAACAAATTTATGAAAACTTAATTTAAATTTCGATTCTGGTTTAATGCAAGACATCAAGAATAATATAATAAAGTTTCATTTGTTTTTGGACAATAGACTACCAAGATAGATCGGAAAGCAACTACTTTTGGTGTTTTTGACTGTTCATGCCAAGTATAATAATATTATCATTTGATTCATCGCCCGACAGGATTTTTCTGCCTTGCATCAGAAATTCAGATTTTTCCAGTTTTGATTTTACCATATAGAGAGCCATCATTTGAAATCAAAATGAACAGATTTTCTTTTTTTAAATTATGATATTAACAATAGAGAACTATATAGGTACATAAATACATATTCTGTGCACTTTTAGTCACCAAAATGATTGATCCAAAACCTTCAGTAATTATTTATAGAGAGCAACATAGAGTATTTTCCTTTTGGTTCCTACTACATTTAGTTTTTCTTTTCCCTTTTGTTCTTTGTTGTGTGTGTGTAGGTTTGTGTTTGAGTCTGTAGAGCATATTTCATGGCTTAGGTAGATATTTTGTTGTTCTTGTTGCTTTCGCTTTTTGCTTTTTTTGAGCTAGTCAGCAGGGTATACGAAAGGAATAAAATAAATGAATATGCCCCACGCACAGGCATGCCACACAAATACACATATATATATATATATATGTATATAAGTGTACCCATATCTTGCATCTCTTACTGACTCTCTACCTCGTCTGTTTCATTTGGGGCAGCCATTTTGCTTACTGTTGCTGCTGCTGTTGCTGGTGTCCTGTGACGCCTTTCGCATATTTGAACGTGTGCGCTGCATTTGTTTTACATTTTATTATGCTACTTTAAAATGCTAAAACAGAAAACGGAAAAAACCAGACACACACACATACATATACATGTATGTACATCCAGAAAATAACAAAGCATAGAATAGAAGAGCAGGTAGAGGGCGGTAAATGACAGAAAAGACCTCTCAGCCACACCCATAACTTTTCAATGTACTCGGCTTTTCGTTTTTGTTCCTTTTTCTGTAACAGTTTTTGAAGGACAACAGTTAAATGAAGGAAAAATTGTGTCAGCAAAAGGAAGCAGATAGGGCAAAACTGCAGGACATAATTGAATTAATATTGTATCACATAAAAGTTGTAATGCCCATGTCAATACGATTTCTCTCTTTCTCTCTCTCTTTTGCTCTCTGTCTCCTTTTAGGTCACCGACTTGCTGTCACAATGGCAAAAAGTCAAAAGGTTGTTAAATTTCAAATGAGTACGAAATCAAATGTATTAACTAAAATTTTGTGCATCATTTTGTACTAGTTAACTGGTTATTAACATCTAATAGATGTCTAGAGAAGTGTGTTTTAGTTCCTACTTTTCTGCTTTAAAAAAATCTTTCTTCATTAGGGATATTTGAAATAGAATTTGAATTTAATGCTTGACGGAATTGCCAGACTAAAATGTAAGTTCAAAGATATTTCCACAAATATACTTAAGGCTTCAACTTACTGTATTACTTCCTGTGCTATAATGTTAGACTAACTGTTGATTAACTGGCAATATTTCTTAAACTAAATTATAACACATCCCTGCATCTTTCACAGAAAGCAGGTAAAAGAGTTTAATTTACATGGTGAACTTTATGACTTTATATTGAATGAAAAATTTATTACGTTTATTTATGCAATAAAAATATTAATTTAATATTTACTACAAGTTTTTCTGTCTTTAAGCAGTGTCAAGGGCTTTCAAATTCGAAGTTTTTATTGAAATGACATGGGAAAGGCCGTCTGCCAATGCCATCCCATATCAATTTCGGAATCCTTTTCTTAATGCTATGCATGTGTATATTATAGGTATGTATGTATGTATGTGTTTGTACATATTTTGCTTTGGCATTTCGGCATGCCAATAATTTTATTAAACACACAATTTATTAGCTTTCTCACAGCACAACAAAGGCAAGGAAAGGCGTTAACAAGGCTCACACACACACAGACAGACAGACACAGGCTCTCACCCATACACACACACACTCTCAAATAAACACTCACATTGTTATGACACAATGTTTATAAAGCACACACACACACACACACGCGCATACATGTTTATGCATATCTACTCAGACGCACAAAGAGACACAAGGACATCTACCCCTGACCCAGCCACTGAGCGACAACGTCGCGTATACTTGATATTTAATTCAATCTGGGCGTAGATTTTTCATTTCTCTCTTCTACGTCCTTTATTCCTGCGTTTTCCTTTCGGGTTTTTTTTTGCATTTGGTTCGGTTGTTCTGCGACGTGTGCTTTAAATTAACACCAACAAACATTGTCAGCGACAGTCAGCAGCACCCACCACCACCACCACAGCCACCACCACCAACAACAACAACAATGATAACGCAACGCACAAACCAACAAAAAAAAAAAAAAGAACACGCAACAACAACAAGCAACAAGGCACTTGACAATTACAGACTCAATGACAGTCACAGCCAGCAAATTTATTTGCATTTTAGCTGCCGCAGTAGGGACTGAGAATGGAGAAGTAATGCCTACCGTTTTCCTCCTTTCTTTTTTTTCGTTGGCGTATATGTACAACTATACCCTGTATACCTGGAGTAAGAGAGTTTATTTCCATTCTGATTAGCGTTTTTTGTCATCATTCCTTTTAGTATCTATAATCTACTTATAAATACTTAAGAATTATAGAGACTACTAAAATTTCCAGTTTGCAGCAAGTGAAGAAATCTCGTTTAATAAAATTGTTTATAAAATTTCTCAGTTGATTCACGAAATGAAATTAAAATTTAAATGAAAATTAACTAGTTTAAATTAATGTAGAAATAAAAAAATTAGTTAACTCTTGGACATTAACATTATCGCGTTCGAGTTTTTGAAAATTTGTTGTACCTTGTCTAGTTATTTGTAAGCATGATGATTAATTTCTTTTTTGTAGTTTAATTAAAAGAATTGTAATTAAAAGAAGTCTAATGACAACTTTTTTCCCTAGACTTTGAATTTAATTTGGCTCTAATTGTAAGCTCAAAATATTGACTAGGCAAACTTAAAGAGCCGACGAGTTGCAATCTATTCCAGACAGAGTTATGCGGTCTGGTTTTATCTTGTACTTGATATATTATTTAATAAAACATTCAAAAGACTAGTAAATAAACTCAATTCAAAGAGAAGAAAGGGTATTTGGACTGACCGCCATCTTTGTAATTTGTTACCATAATAATGTGTGTGTATGTGTTTTTATGGTGGCTCGCCCATAATCAGCCCACTAGCTCATACACGTCTGATTAAACGCAAAAATACTCCACTGACTTCTCCAATTCTTCTTCCCTTGGCGGCGACTATAAACCACCGAACAACATCCTTCTTCCTCCTCGCAACGACCGCCGCGCAGTCAACCAAAGCCAAACACAGCCATGCTTATTAACACAGATAGCACACAGGCAGACTTACAGCTCGCTACACCCGTCTGCCCACACCCACATTCTGACGAACACCCACACTCACACCCCTACCCTTCATTAAGCCACCCTCAATTAGCCTTATTTGTGTTTAAATTGCATTAGAGAGTGAGAGAGAGATAGAGAGAGAGAGGAGAAGAAACAAGAACAACATGAAAAAAGCACACAAAATAAAAACGAAAATCACACAGAAAAAATTGACGCATTTGATGGTTAAGCCCCCTAACTTAATGCCAGTCATCGTCTAAGCATTTATCGATAACTTCTTATCGATATATATTTATATATGTATGTTTAAGTACCCCAAAGAGCTTAAATGTATTTGTTAGACTAAAGCCCCCCAAAACAGACAACAACAAAAAAAAAATAATGATGTCAAATTGAATAGAAAATCAAAGCCATTTACAAATGTTTGAACATAAGTTTAGAATTAGGGGAGATGGCATACATACATATAAGCGATAAAGCTCAATGAGGCCACAAATTGCTTAATCGTATTTAACCCACCTTGTGCCGCCCACTATATCACTTTACGTCATTTCATAGAAATATGGCATATGACGAGGATTTACTTCGTAAACAAAACTTGCTAAAAACTTCCAATAAAATTTAAGTCTTTGCATGAAACGTTATAACAGAAAGCAAATAGATCGTTCAAATGAAGCTTATTAAGAAAATAAGCAAAACACTCAACTAAATCTATATCTGTAAACGGTTTTAAAAGACAGAGATCTGATCTTTTTAAAAGGGAAAGGGAATATTCAATTCTAAACTAGATCCCTTTCTTGGCGGACTAATCGTTAGAATGATATTTTCTTATAAAGTAAATATACATACATTTTTGATTTCATTCATTTTGGTGAACTGACGTCCGAATTCCCATAGATCCACACCAAATTTGAGGGCCCAATTGCGAACTCTGAAATAGCCAAAGCAAAATTAGAAACAGAATTAGATTATATTTGGATAAAAATATTGTTAGTCGCCACTTATCGGACTTATAAAGTTTATGAACTTGAATTTCAGATCGTGTACCTTACCATTATTACTTAAATACATTTAACATTTGTAAGGCAATTTATCGACTCTTTACATCTACTGATTGTTTTTATTTTTACAATTTTTAAAATTGGACTTTAAGAAATGTATATTCCCTATTCTTGTCTATTTTCTAATTTTGTTTGCTTACTCATATTAAGCAATTCGATTTGTCAACACGAATCCCACTTCAATCCATTATAAATTACCATGTCATGTTCTATGCAAATTCAAAATCCACTTAATTGCTTAAAAACAAGTGGCAGGCTAGTGGGGGAGGGGGACAGAAAGAGAGCAACAGCAAAATAAAAAGCGAATAATACGCCAGACGTCGCTAAGTTGTCGCTTCTGTTGCTGCTTCTGCTTAATGCACTTTCACTGTCATTTGTCATAAGTAGTTAGTGCTCTGTTTGTTATTTGCTTTTTCTTTTTTTGTTGTCTTTTTTGGTTCTTTTTTGTGTGCTTTATTTTGTTTATTCGCTTAAGCTGCATCGACGGTAATTAGATCTGCCACGCCCACACATTTATACATTGCAACGCCCAAGCTCATCCCACAATCGTACTACAACGTGAAAAATTGCAAATAGAATAAAAAAAACAGTAATGAAAAATAAATATAAATATGCAATATATATTACATAGATATATAAATCTGTCTACTATCTATACCTAAAAGAAAAGAGTTTTTTAACGAGAAGCTAGTAGAAGATGAATTTCTTAGCTTTGAAGATGAAAATGTGTGGCATACTTTTGGGCATTGCATATCAAGTATACGCATTGTTTTGCAAATGTGTTTTATGATTTGAAAAGCTCATATAATGTAATGTTTGCCTAACAAAAAAAATAGTCAACACATTTTTAAGCTTATTTTTCTGGTCATCACAAAAGAAATCCAAGCAATGTAAAATGCAACGCACGTACAAAAGAAGCAAGAACGCCCATACACACACACATATCTATCTGTATAACTAGTAAATATGTATATAAAATTCCAAAAACCTTAGAAGAAAAAATTGACATTCGAGACCTCAAGCAGGCAATGAAAGGACATCAACGTCGACTCTTGTTTTCTCCTCTTTTTTGTTTTGCCATTTTGGGGCACGCCAAAACTTGACAATGGAACGGACGGAAGTGGAAGTGGCAGTGGCTCAGTTCTGCTATGCTCTGTTCAGCACTCAGCACTCAGGTGTGTAGACTTTTCATTGTATGTTTCAGGCTTTTTGAGCACGAACCAAACCACCTATGTCATGCTCAAGTGCCGTACACCTCTAAAGCCATCGAACTAGATTCAGACTTTTTCTTGCTTCTTTTCCATACCCGTTTTCATTTTTGTCTTTGGTACTTTTCACTTTTTCTTCTTGCTGTTGCTGTCCTGCTTTCGTTAGTCAAGTTTATGCCAAGGCAGGTACAAGAGATAGTAAAGTAGACACATTGCAGTAGGTCAATAGGTTTTTTGCATCATTGAAATTGAAATGAGATTTCTCTTTGCTGTCAATCTTGAGATTTCACTTCAATGCATCTGCATTAAAAAATGAAGTCGTCTCGTTGACTTAGGTATACCATACACCAGTAAAGCAATATACCCTATGGGTATATGGTATAATAACATCTTTCCTTTATTTTTGGACCGATCGTTTCTATTGGAGTTATATGATGTAGTCATACGATCTTGATGAAATTTAGGATAGTCACTAACAGGCATACCAAACTGACAGATATTTCTATTAAAATCACGTCACTAATAACAATATTTTTTAATAAAAGTCACTGTTCTAACAGTAACCGTCAGTAACAGTAACTCTTAGACGATCTTTATTATTAATTTCAAGAGTTTAAAAGAAAAAAATGTCTCATTTTACGTATTTGTTGTGATTTTTTTATTGACAAAATCATATTTCAACAAAATTCAACGGAAAATGGGTGTCTGCAGGGTATATAAACTTCAGAGTGGTAAATATATAGTTTTATTGGGTATGTGAGTTTTCGCATAAAAAATTAGTCCACAACAAATTGAATTTGAATAGTGAATCAATCCGTAACAAGGGCTTTTACTATTTAGGTATATTAGGTATAAGTAAGTTATGCATTTACAGTTTGCGGTATGTTAGACATGCTGCCTTATGTATCTGCGCGTACTTTGTGTAAATTTATTTATAAACAATCGCCATCACATTACTTAAATGAAGGCAAGGTAAGATAAATCAAATTATTTGCCCACTTATACAGACAATCTTAAAGCATGTTTCAGAACCTCCATCAAATAAATGCATTCTTTGTACACTGATTGTGGGATTTATTGCAGGAATTTACTTAGCTCAGTTTTTTGAGACACCTGAAATTAAAACATCGTTCATCTCTTATAAGAAAATTGTTGAACATCAGAACAGTTATGAGTCTAAAAACTATAACTCCACTTTAGCCGATAAATTAAAGAAAGAAGTTCGAATTCTCTGCTGGGTTATGACAAGTCCGAAGAACCACAAAGAGAGAGCAGTTCATGTGAAACGAACTTGGGGTAAAAGATGTAACATTCTATTATTTATGAGCTCCGAGGAGGATGAAGAACTTCCAACGGTGAAACTAAATGTGTCCGAAGGTCGTGAGAATCTGTGGAGAAAGGTTAAGGAGGCCTTCAAGTATGTTTATAAAAATCATTATAATGATGCCGATTGGTTCTACAAGGCCGATGACGATACCTATGCTTTGGTCGAGAATCTTCGTTATATGCTGTACCCATATAATCCTCGAACGCCGGTTTACTTTGGTTGTAAGTTTAAGCCTTATGTTAGGCAGGGTTATATGTCTGGTGTAGCTGGTTATGTCCTCAGCCGGGAAGCTCTTCGTCAGTTAGTTGAGAAGGGCATGGGTAATCCTAAAATTTGCTTGCCCGGCACTGTTGAAAATGAGGACATCGAAGTTGGACGTTGCATGGCTAACTTAAATGTCACGGCTGGTGATTCACGGGACTCTACAGGTCGTGGTCGTATGTTTATCGCTGGCCCGGAATTTCATTTAGTTCCACCTAAATTGTATACAACATTTTGGTATTGGTCCTTCATATATTACAAGAATGACGATGTAAGTTGAACAATTATGCTTTTCACAATTTTGCTGTCCCAATGGTACTATATCGTAGGGTCTTGACTGTTGTTCTGACTTGGCAATCTCGTGGCATTATATACATCCCTATCTCATGTATATAATGGACTATCTAATTTATGATTTGAAAATCTACAGGTTGCTGCAAAGGCCTGAAGCTCTGCCTGCTAAATTAGAAGTCGGTGAATTATTGCACGAACCCATCGATCAACCAGCGGACACTAATGAGGATTCCGTTGATGATGAGGATAGGTTCCCTAATGCCACCACATCTAAGGTTCTCAGGAATGCAACAATAAGCTCCCACAAAGAGAATATAGCGGATATAGAGATAAGGAACTTGACATTAGGAGAATAACATTTTTTTGGAATACACTCCAAATTTTTAAGCTTTAGCTTTTATGGATTCCCGAGATCACAATGGTATCGCAAAAAATAAATTTATATGATACATACAAATTAAATTATTATAAATGAACGAGTGGAAACCCAATTCTAATTAAAAAATGTTGTACCTTAAATTGATAAAAAGCAAGTACAAATATTTTGCTTCATCATTTTAAGTGTGAGGTTTATATAGTCTGAATAATGAATCCTTCTGCTTACTAATAATACATTTTATTGGCATTAAATTAGTTGATGACGGATTTTTCGAAGCTATAGCCTGGCCTCAGGCGGTAGGATTAGAAATGTAAACCTTTACTGAAACTATTCAAATTAAAATCGGATCACGGGAGTACATAATCGTAATCGTTGATATATCTAGCAGAAAACTATGCGTTTTCATATGTGACAGAAAATAATGAGTCTGCCAAAAAGTATGCTACACATTTTGCATTTATTTAACTTTGCTCATATGCCATAATTTTATTTTTATAGCTTCTACACCACTCACTCACACAGACACACACGCACATACACTTATGCGATAAAATCATGTTGGAAAATCAAGCCCTCACTTCAGTGATTAAAAATCAATTTTAATCGATTTTAAATTCGCATAAATTATTCGACTGATTGCCCCCGAACAGCAGCAGCAGCAACACCAAAAAATCATTATATGTATATGTATATTGCATATAAATGTTTCATTCAATTTTTTTTTTATGGCCACTTAATGATTTTAAGTACAAATATTATCATTATACAAAATGTACAATATAAGCAAATATTTTGCATAAACTGGCAAGTAAGACAAGACATTGAAGCAAGCAAAACTCATTACAATTTGTGGCCCCAGACAAGACGGGACAACATGACACATGGGAGGGGTGCACGAGTGTGTGAGCGGAGGTGGGCTGAGAGGTGGAAATGCTAAAATCAACACTCCCTCTTTTTCCCTATTGAGTGTGGGCTAACAAGAACTAACTATTGTGAAAACATTTGCCAAACATTTATAATCTAAACGCGAAAGTCAAAAGCAAAACAAAAGAGCAACAGCACAAGTCATAAAACCCGACCAAGTAGAATGGGAGAAGACGACACGCAAGGGCAACAGGCCAAGAATTGAATATAAAGGATGAGCAATACCAAAACCATGGCGAACCAGACTCAAGACAAGGCGTTGATAAAAGAAAAATGAAATATTATTCGCAAAAAAAAAAAAGAAAACACTGAAAGAACAACAGATATACACAGAAAGAGAAAGATGTGAAGAAAAAGAGAAAGACAGAGTGAGAAAAAAGTTGAGGCAAAGTAAAGACCGAGCAAAATAATGCCCCAAAAATATTTGCACAATTTTATGGCATTATCTGTAATATCAATTGGGGTAAAAAGAGAGACAGAGAGGAAAGCACCAGATGAGAGCCACAAGGAAAGCGACCGCAGCCACGTTGCGTATACGCAATGTTGATTATGTTGAGCCGGCAAACGGACGAGTAGACAGCGGGCGGCAGGCAGCAGGCAGCAAGCAGAAAGCAAGAGCATGAACGAAACACTTGCCCCATCTAGATATAAAATAAGCGCATGTTTATATGCAGGAGCACCAGCAGCAGAAGCAACTGCAGCCATTTTACAGACAAAGTTTTATGGCGATGCCAAAAAATGAATTTAAATTATATGAAAATTGTATTATAAGTAAGCCACATCAAGTGAGGAGGAGTTGGGGAAAAGCTCCAAATGGGCAGCAGCAGTATCCGCCCGCAGCACTCAAAAGCGTAAACAATGAAGCGAAATAAAGTGGCCAAGTGGCAAAGTGATTGAAATTGGATAATGCTGATGGGCATGCAAAAGTTATGGTTGAATGGAGGGCAAGTGGTGCTAATTAAATGGATGGTAACACAATATGGGTAAAGTGCAAAGAGCACAACTATCTGATGAATCGGAATGTGCCCCGTAAAACTATGAGCGTAAAGTGTCATCAACTTTTATTGATATGAAAAAGTGCTACATTTGACAGGGTTGAGGATGGGAATTGCAAAACAAAATGACACAGTATAAAAAGACAAAATGGTTTTATGGGTATGGGATACATTTTTGAAATATTGAAATCTGAAATGTACTTTTCTTTTTATCAACCTAGGAATACTTATAAAATATACTCGAATTAAAATGGTTTTATAGCAATGGAAAAAGTACTCAAACTGGAGCTGCTTATTCCTATTTAGGGACTAAAAATTTCCAATATTCAGTTTTCTCATCCTTAAATCCTTACACCCTAATAATAAATATTTAAAAACTCTACCAATTCAAAGAACCAAAATAAGTTGTCTTTCATATAATTAAATATTATATGTTAGAGGAAGGCGGAAGGGAAAAAATTTAAGTTTACTGAAAATTGATGATCTGAGAAGACTTTTATCATACAATATGAGAATAGTAGAGATAAGATGAAACTATTTTTATCAGTCCCTCAATTTGATAATATTACTATGTCACCTAACTTTACTTTCAACACTAAATATACATAGAAATAATATTAAACAATTTACTGACAGAGAATGTCGACCCCGAAGAGTGAAAAATTAATGGAATATGGTTGCTTGTTTTTAATGTTGTTCTGCAGTAATTCATTTTGGAATATTATATACGGACTCCTCATTCACGTTTTATACCAAATTTTCTTTAATTTCTGGCTGTGTCACGTGACCTATGCTCACACACAGACGTCACACACACACACACACAACTTTGCACACTTCGTCACTGGTGAAAAGGAAAAATATGTTGACCAGCAGGAGGCTGTCAATGCGAGGACGAAGAAGATGCATTAAAATTGCGAATGCTGCAACTGAAAATGAGGCAAATGAATGAGCTTACAACAGTGCAAGAAAACACTGCGCAAACCAAGAATGAGCTGCTTTTCTGGCAATGTAGTGAGCTGGAAATGCAACCGGCCTAAGAAAAGTCCACGACGAATGAATCAACAACAAAAAAGATGCAGAAGGCAAAAAAAAAAGAAAAAAACAGACTCAGGCAGAGACGAAGACGAAGGAGCAAAGAAAACGAAAACGAACAGAGAGCAAATAACGATTTTTGAGTACTCCCAAACACTATAAACGAGATTTGGGTCAGTTACATCAAAAGCAATGTTGCCCAGGACCCAGGACCCAACATAATCGTCAAAGCTGAGGCCCTTAAGGCAACTGTTTTCATTGTTGCTGACGTTGTTGTTGCTGCTGTTACTTGTTGTTGCTTGTTGTTGCCTGGCAGCAAAAGTTGAAATAAATTTAATTGAATTTCAGCAGTGACACACACAAACACACACATACATACACATAGAAACGAAATGGCAAAACCAAAGTAAGTAACAAGACCATAGCAAGAAAGAGACGAGAACGAAAGTTTTTTTTTGTTTCAAATTAATAAAATTCATTAAATTTATACGCATATTTCTTAAAAACAACAACTGGAAATTAAAGAAAAACAGAACTTGAAATTTATATACTTGAAATAAGATGAAAAAATGAATTTGATAATGGATTTGAAGAAACATTTGACAAGTTTATCTTGAATTGTGTAAGAATCGCAAATTGTGCAGGTAGCATTAAATTAGCAATAAAGCTTAATTATTTTAAGCAACTCACAAATAGAGAAAGATCCCTTAATTAGACATATTCTTATGTGAATATAATATTATGTAAAACTTCTTAATATAGGAATGGAAAGCATTCGAATAAAACATTGGCTATAATCTAAAGCTAACTCATTCTCATTAAAAGGGCAAGGGCATGCCAAGCCACAAAAGAGATACGACATACAGAAAACTCGAAAACATTATCCTTCCAATGGTTGTAAAGGATTTAATTACTGACAGATATAAAGTTCTTTATTCTTATAAGTTAATAAGCCTTACTATACATATGTATGTGATGCGAATGGAGGCATGTAGGTTAGGTTAACATCAAAATTTCAATCAATTACAAAAAGTATTCGAAAATAATTATAATAATGGATCTGAATAAAATATCTTTTACACAGCAATTAGTCTCCCTATCTTTCTCTCTGAGTCTTCATTTACTTTATTCAGTCTTTCCTAACCAGCTTGCAGTTAGCTGTGGTCACTATTTGGGTTTTGTATCCACATAATGCTGACCCATATACGGCTTCGCCTCTTGTTTAACGGTCAGATAAAAGCTGTCAGTTTTATCGAAGCCTACTAAGTTATGCAGAAAGTGAACTGCTGGTCAAAACTGTTATGCCCTGGCCGCTAGTGTATAAAGAGGAAAATGACTGGTTTTTTTTTTATTATTGTATGTCAAACAGGCAAAAGGCAGAGCAACTGCAACAACAAACAAAAAGTCGACATAGAAACGCAAATGCTAAAACTAATTTCAATAAATAAAACTAACATTAGACATACAAAACAGAGAGTGAAAAAGACAGAGAGATAGAGGGCAGGAGAAATAGAGAGAAAAATCACTTAGTGGTTCTGGTTCCGGCTTCCGCTTTTCATGCCGTCCCATCTCGGCCCCTGCCCTGAAGCTAACCATTTTGCCTTAGTTGTCCTTGGTTGTCCTGGCCTGCAAATGGCAGTTTTGGTTTTGGGTTAATTAGCCAAGTGAGCGCTGCGGTTATGTGTGTGTGTGTGTGTGTGCTGACTTCCTGTTCTCACTCGCTTTCATTCGCTCCCACGTTGTCTCTCGGTCTCTTTCCACCTTCACATCGTCGCACTAATTGCAAAATCCTATTATGTATCCATTAGATACGCATATATGAGCAAAAGTATCTCATCAACATAGCACACATGTGCGATGCGTTACGTTAGGTCTTCAAAAACAAGAAAAAAAAACCAAAAACCAAAACTCTGACTTTATCAAATGTTCTTGTCATATTTCTTTAACGTCGACTTGTCGTATACTTAATATGAAAAACTTTTTCCAATTTTTGTTATTTTTTTCTTTTATTACTTACTATTGTTAAACATCGCCTACCATATGTGCTCCTAACTATTCACATTTTCGTGGCCTATTTTAAGAGTTTCTTACACAAAATGGAAAAATAAAACATTAAATATTTTATGTATGAGATAAACAAAGTAATAAACTTAAATAAATTGGTTTTTGGGTAATGAAATTAATGTGAAAAGTTTTCTGGCCATTGAAATAAAATAAATATCTGAGTGTGTAGAGAGGGGACATTAAATTATCTGACAATTCAAAATGTGAATTTTATAATGATAAAAACATGTTAATGTTTTTAATATATGTAAATTAAAAACGTGAACGAACTTGTCATTTGTTTGAATTTTGTTTTTGATCATCATTAGTAGGCAAACATGTACTAAGGAGCTCTTTGTTGAGTTAAATCGTATATACCAGAAATTTAATATGCTATGATTCCATTGAAATCTGTTATATATATTACAATAAAGTAAATGAGCTTCAATGTTATAAATATTACATTTTCATTGGTGTCGAATCATTCAGCGACATCCCTTTAAGGAATCTCGATTTTTATATCAAATCGGAATCGGAATATTGCGCTCTAAATAAAAGACTTCGTAAATGTCCCTTGAGTATATCGAGATTCAGAGAAGAGAGAGACTTTTTCCATTTCAGTTTAGTTTCTAGTTCTATCTAAGTTAGCAGTATGGCCACAAATTTTGAATATTTGACTTACGGGTGGAGTGGAAGTCATCTTTTTTTAATAAAGCTTGAGTCCTCTCCTGCGTTTCCTTTTGGACCTTATTAAGTTGATTGATCACTGCATCATCGATGGATTCAATTAATTTTTAAATAACACTTTTAAAAGATAAATAACACTATTGAAACGCTAAGCAACTATTATAGCAAATGCCAGGTGGTAGATTTTCATTTCCTGAGGCATAGCTAGAATAGAAACGCAGGTGTTAGGAATAAAGCGCATCGGACTCTGCCTTATGGCAATTCAGGTTAATGGATGTTATGAGAATACCTCAAAGGTTACTCGGCTTAGGCACCTGAGAGCAAATCTTCCAAACACGCTTTATGATGTGAACTGGCTTTAAGTACATCTTAAAAGAAATAAGCCTCCGCTGTTTTATATATCCTGCAACTGCAAGGCCGCTACTGATTTATGTGGGACTTCCAAATATATCAATGAACTACTATAGTGTAACAATACGTTTTATATAGGTAAAACCTATGCCTAAAATATAAGCCTCTTTCTGCATTAAGGATATGGCTAAGTTATAACAAAGAATTAAAAGTTTAAAAGCCCTAAGAAATGGATCGTCTAGTTTACTCGGGTACACAAACTTCCAATCGAACTACTCAAATGCTCAATTTTTTGTCAGTGTCCTGTGGTTTTAATATTGCTTTACATTGAAGACGTTTCCACGAGGAAGTCAATTGTTCTTAGGCACATGATTCAAATATTTCAAAATATATCTGTGACTCGTATTATCCAGCCACATATTTGTCACATGAATCGAGAGGTATGAGTTGTCCTTCTATATTATGTGTTAAGCTTTATGATTATGACTATTATTATTTTGCTTTATGATTTTTATTATTATTATCTTGATTTTTCGTCGATTAATTATAGTTCAGAAATATTGAGTAATCGATCTCAATAATTGCACTAAAAAGTGAACTTGTAAAAAGTTTTCGTCTTAAGCACTTTGAAACATTTTAAAGTTTTTGTATTTCTTTCCTTAGCTGTAGTTGATGCATAAAGTTAACAATAATTCAGTTACCTAAGTTGAATTATATTATTCTAATTAAACTATAAAGTTTGCAATTCGCTTCACTTATTGTTGACCCACAGTTTATCTTCTCCTTTGAAATTTCGAGTTAAATTAGGTACGCCAAAACACAGAAATAACTGTTGAAATTTGCATAAATTTAGCAAGAACTTTTAAATTTGCCATTGGCAAGCAAAGCATAAATTTAATGGGAGTCTGACTTCATATAAAACAAATTTACAATTAATATCCTGCTAAAGGAAATTAAGCCAAACCAATTCGCATTATCATAATTGAATATAGCAATGTACATTGTATAGAAATGAATATGAAAAATTTGTTATACAGGAAACTTACTCATTGTGTGGTATATCCTCATCCTGTTCGCCAAAGGCTTCATATATGTGCATTTTAAATATTAACACACCCAAAACGATGGCCACAAAGCAACTCAAATGTTTGCCCTCCATTTTATGTGGTGAATATTGTACAGAATATTATTAGCTGGATGCTGATGATGTTTATGATTAAATCTGTTTGGCAGACTCTCTTTTTTTACGACAGAAAATGTTTATCCCACCAACTTACTGGCAATTTTATAAATATTTTTGGTATTCTGTATTTTGTTTTTTAGCTGTAGATTGTTTTTCGTATTGCTTACTGTAACAAGCGAAAAAAAGCCACAAAACCAATCCAACAATCGATTTATTTTATATATGCATATATGTACACATGTAAGTACGTATATAGTTGTATATGCATGTGTATTGCATTTATATTTATTTGATATTTATTGACATTTCGTTGAGCCGAAATGTATGCGAGGAATGCACAAATTTTTTTAATTAGATAATTTTTCAATTTTGGTTTTACAAGTTATTCATATTTAATTATCCATGGACTGGTTATATGTGAATTTTTGTTGGCTTTTTTATTTATTCGTGTTTGTTTCTTATAAACGTTTATTGATTTAATTTATTTATTTAATATATTTGATCCAAAGTGTATAATTTTGTTTTGCCAAAAGTTCTTGATGCCATTGCATTTGTAATGAATGTTTAACATTTTTATTAAATATTTTTGGATATATTTTTAATTATATGTTTATAATTGAGCTCTGGGATATGTTGTATATATTGCCTGAAAAGAAACAGAGTTAAAAAAAATAAATTAGGTTTTAATTTAAACAAGTTAATACTTATTTCTATTCAGTTTTAGTTGACTTTGACCTTCAACTTTATTAAACAAGCTATCTACTTATTACTATGGATTAAGAGTAGGTACGCTTAGATAGTTATTTAGGCAGTTACTCAGAGTCAATGATACTATAGAACGAGATAACAAATTTACTGAGTTTTTTCATTAACTCCGAATTTAAAATTTGTTAGTCAACCGAAAATAATTAAAACAGAGTTTAACGCAATCATAACCAAGTTGAACTTTAACATGTATTCAGAAATATGAGTTCTTGCTCACTTTTATTTTGAAAGAAAAGAAAAGGCGATGTAATTTTGCTTCTTAGACTCACTTGCGTTAAAAGTATTATTACTGAATTAGGTCTAGATGTTGATTTATCTATCAAAGGACTACAACGTTCTGGAATTATGCCTATCAAATGAGTCTCAAAGATAATAGTTTTTGGTTCTTTTTCGATTTTTTTGCGTTTTCGAAAAGGCATAACTCAAATTAAGCCTTAAAAGACGATGTCACTGCTGAATACCGGTTGAAATTTGAAAAACAGAGAGTATGGCAAAGTTATGCATTTTTGAAGAATTTTGTAGATTTCTTAAAATTCAATTTTTGTTCATTTTCCTATTTTTCTTGGACTACATGTTGATAAATATTTAAACAATGACTAAAACTTTTAGGCGCAGGGTTCGGAGCATTTGCTTCAACTTGAGAGGTGAAGAATGTTCAAATCATTCAATTTTGTTAATCAACCATCTTAAATCTTAAGCAACTAAATTGATTAAGGATCATTAGACAAATAATGAACGAATTGAATGAATGAATTGAATGAATAATTTCATACTTTTATTAAAGAGATCTAATGAGATTTAATGCCATAAACACCGAAAGCGATTGTATTGTTATTTATCGAGCTTAAATTGCCATCTAAAATATCAAAAAGGTTTTGAAAATCATTGTTTATATGATGACTGAAAAGACAGTGAAAGCTATCTTAACGTTCATCTTCCATGGAAGGTGAACAGAATTGCAAAGTCCATTTCAATTTGAACAAAACAAAAATTTACCAAGTATCATGGTAAAGTAAAGCTTAATACCAATCAAATGAGATGTGAATTAAAATAAATATCACTTTGACTATATGCAAATGCTAAACTTTGCCAAAAAAATAAATTGAGAAAGAAGGAAAAATGACTGCAGTAATGAGTATAAGTAAAACTAAGCAATTCAACTGTAAAAGCCAAACGAATGCATTGCCAAAGAGAGAATCAAATAAAAGTGCAAATAGTTTTGAAAAAAATGTTTAACTTTCAAAAAGTATTTGAAATGTTTGACCATTCTATATAAATGAAATTTAATTTCAATTGCAATTTAACCATAAAAAAAAGTTGTTTTTAGTTTTTGAAACAAACAAGCCAGAAATATTTAACTTTTATATGCTCTGTCGACCAATGCCAATTCAATTCGAAGTGGAGATGAATGCGGCTACGAGATATTGCCTCACATGTTGTACCTACTCATGGCAGCTACTCGGCTGCCATTTGAATTTGACCTAGAAATACGTATCTCCCCCGTCCCCACACACCCACACACATACACACAGACCAAATGCCAACTCAATACTTACACAAATGCATAAACATATCAAAAGCACACACACACATAGAGACACATCTCCTCGTTATGCTTTTCGAACTCGAATCCTTTGCATGAAAATGGGGCATGCGCAGTGTGGGAAAGGCGATTCGGCTCATTCAATCCTCAACATGATTTCTTTGTTTTTTTTTCTGTTTTTTGTATGAGCATGCCACCCCCTAAAAAAAAGGCGCACATAGTCATACATCCTCTGCTGCTTAAATATGTATTGGTGTGTGTGTGTGTGTGTGTCCCCAAGGATATCGCGTAATAATTTTCATTAAACATGGCGCAATCCTTTTCGCCTGACTCCCTTCTGCACTTCATGCCCATGCTACTCTTGCCTCGACTCAGCAACCACATCCGCATAAAATAAAGACAATTTATTGTGGCCGATACGCACTCACATTCACACCAATACCAACATACATACTTCTTTCTTTTATATGTATGTACATGTATATATATTATTTATATACACATACACTTCTGTGTATGTATATATGTATAGCCCGATTTCATACGCTTTTTGTCATCTCTTTTTCCACATCACACAAAGTTTGACAGAAATGGAGCGGCAGTCACGCATGCATGCAAGACGCGACCAGGCTTTAGCATAAACGCCTAAAAGCATGCAACACATTCAAAAAGTTCCCATATACCCATACATACATTCATATGTATATATTTTATAGGCATACAAATAAGTTTGAATGGCCATAGTCACAGTGAAATCAAAAGGAAACTCATGCAATCTCATACAATTTATGGAAATCCGTTGCCTTCTATTTAAGTCATCTGATGTATATAATATTTAAACACCCATCTCCTACATCTAAATATAAACAATAGCTCAAACAGAAGTTTATGAATCAACAATAAACATTAGATAAAGTCCCAATTTATGAATGGGATTTGCATTTAAATAATGGTTTCAGCATCTATAAGTATACAAAACTTTGATGTTCTGATTTATCTATATTGGGTATTAATGATGCCAATTTACTGCCCTTTTCTTATATAGGCAATTAAACCAGTGGAGGATTCCCAGGGCAAGGGTTTCGCCTTAAAAAGGGATTTCAAATTCTAATTACCGATATATTTAATAAATATTAGATGAGTTTAAATTCAATAATTCCCTTTTAATTATATTTCGCAACTATATGTTCTTTAATTGATAACTGTGCCTTTATTTTATATAGTTCATATCTACTGCATTCTAACTCTTTATCTACATGCCAATATGCCGTTCTTAAAGAATACATTTAGTTTTGTATTCTTTGATATTGCAAAAAGAAAAGGAAAAAAACCCGAACCTCACAATAAATAATAGTGTGTAATAATAATAAAAGCATGTGCAACATGGCGTATACGCAACATATTCGTAGAGGTGGGCAACGAAACGGCAATGGCAACGTCACAACAGGCATCACCATCATCATGGCATCATGGCCGATGGCCCATTGTTGAAAAGTGAAAGTTTATAGTTGGCGCACGTTCATAAAGTTTTGCGTGTTATACAAAAGATTTATTATATCGCATATATCGCTAGCTGCTGGAGCTACTGCTGCTACCGCCACACTTTTTTTTTTTTTGCTTCCTTTGTTTTGTGTGTGTGTGTGCTTCTTTTTTTTTCTTCCATTTTGTTTGCTTTTTGCCGTTTTATGTTTGGCCTGGCTTTTGGTTTGTTGGCCTTGGGAGTTTTCGTAATGGAATTAATGTGCCAGTAAAAAAAAAAACTTTTCCCTGAGTATGTGTGTGCTTCGATAGAATACATGTGGGTGTTCGTGGGAGTGTGTGTGTGTGTGTGTGTGTGGTGTGCGTCTCGCAATATAAAATTTTTGATAAGTTATAAATCTGTGTGTAGCCTTTTGTAGTAAGTAGACCACATGGCATATTTATGGTTATATATTGACAGAATTCTTTATTTTTATGTGTTGTCCAAGAGTTGTATGAGATTATTGAAAAGTATATGGTAAATTGTATTTTAAAGCCGATTATACAAATATCAACAAGAGATGGCTTACATTGAGTGTACAACAAGCTTGGCCATTTCATCAAATAATGTTGGCGTGTCTCAAGGTCTTTGAAGTTAAGTCAGAATAGACTTATGTTTATACATTGATTCACATGAATTAATGTAAATGAAGAATTTTCCTTTAAGCCTAAGTTAGCCATTAACTTTTCAGATTACTAATATCCATAAAAACGTTCCAGAGTGGCTACAAAAATAAAGACTTCTACTTTAATTAAAGTATGTTTTTATAAAAGTTAATAGAGTACTTTTACCCTGTCATATTGCTGCTGCTACTAAAAGTGCAGCCACTAAATATATACTAAAATGTATAATTATTCATAATTAATTAATAAATCAGAAAATCCGTTAATGGGCATTTTATTCTCTTAAATTAGTATTATTTCTTTATTTCTATTGCGAAATATTAGAGAGGAACAACAGTAAAAAAGACTCTCGGCCGAAAGGATAAACCAATTTTATAAAATAGTATGAAAATTATTGTAAAATGCATAAATATTGTCAACTCTCCGCAATCAAATGAAATGTGTTTAGCAACAGAATTGATTACACTTCTAAGTTTTGCTTATCGATATACTAAATAAGCTTGTAACGCGAGGTTTGTAGGTTTGTTCGTTAAAATACTTAAATTTTTTCAATGAATATAGTTTATTTAAACCCAATCTCTATCTAGGTAGGTATCATCATTCATATCTAAATAACGGATGTCTGAAACCTATGGGCAAGAATCTTTAGACGTTAGGCCAACAGAAGTATTTCTTACTTCTCTATAATAATTAATTTTTTATTAAAATTTTATAGATTTATAGATTAAAGCCTAATTAGCCAATAGAGCTATATATTTCTTTGTTATGAAGTTTAAATAAAAGATTTTATTTAAGCCTACAAACTCAAACTAGAGAGCCTTTCTTTCTTTCATGAATATCAATTTGTTCCACTTCTGCTCAGTAATAACCACAAAATTGCATCATTCTTTTGTGTAAAACGAAACCAATTTGTTAAGCCAAGCCCAAAAGGATCTCAAGTAAGGCCAGCAAGAAACTATTGCAAGGCTAATACCAGAAAAGTGCGAGAAGGAGAGTGAGCTAAAGAAGAAGAAACGAAGAATGCACTCCAAGAAGTGCAGAAGCATCAATTAACCACGAAGGCAAAGACAAAGGAGCAACAAGATGTTGGCAAGGACACTCGAGAAACGCAACAAAAAAAAACCTCAAAATAGATAATAAAGATGGCCAGAAGTAAAGTTCTAGTTCAAACCAACAAACTTGGTTATATTTATATACGATGTGTATTACATACACACACATATACATATATATATATATACATAGAGTCCATGTGGGTGAAGGGCTTATAGGACTCTCAAGCGGCTGTGGCTTGGCGGTGGTGAGGAAGCGGTTGTGGGGCCACGTTGGTCAAGCCTTGAGATTTTACGCAGCTGCGTAAGCTGCGTGGCTCTGCCACACGATAAACCGTTATTATGTGCTACCTATATGTACTAGCTACTGTTTGCGTGTGCGTTTGTATCTGTATATTTGTCTGTGTGTGTGTGAGCGTGCGTAGTAGTAAATAGTAAAAATGGCATAGCATACTTTTTTGGGCGCGCAAACCAAATACTGCACACAAACGACACGCCAGCACTTTTAACTATATTTAGACAGGCTATAATCACCTACAAGTTCATTTATAGCCGATTTGAATGAATTTATGGGTATTCGTTTTTTTAGAATTATTGTTTTTTTTTTGTACATTGTGCAATCAACTTTGAATTTAAACGAGAGAAAGGTCTACCGCACTCTCTCACATAATCATATTCCCATACTCACTACTGTCAGTGTGTCTTTCGCCTTTCTCTCTTTCTCTTACTTGATGCTCTTGCGCGCCAAATTCGCCAACAAACAATATTCCCCTTGGAGTAGAAGGATTTCGGGTGGTAATGGTGCGTTTGGCAATAGGCAAAACAGAGGTCCTTCCTCTATGTGCAGCGGAGCGCAGCGAAGGTCCAAAAGAAGGAAGAAAAAAAATAGATTTTTGCCGACACACGCTTTCGAGAAGGATATTTTTACTACGCGATTTTTCGAAATTGCGAAATGTTATCGTCGTTAGACGGAGGACACGCCAACACGCCAGAGCACACCGACGCCACCGACGACGCGAAAAGGGAGAGAAACGATTTATATGGCTGCGCGGCAATGTCGTCTTCGTCTCTTCGGCTTTTTGGCGCTCACCAAATACACATACACATACATACGTGTACGTACATATTACTTATATACACTTATATATATATGTATAAATTTTTTTTCCCAACGTTTAGGTTTGATTTTTTAAAATCTATATATATTCTTTCTTTAATTTTGTTTTTTATTTAATTCTATTTAGTTTTATATAACTTCATAGCCTGGCACAAAACGGCCCAGCGCACTTCTTTTAATACACTTTTTGATTTTGGAAAACAATTTGCAAGCTTTTTGTTTGATGGTTTCTTTTATTTTTCTTTTGGTATCAATTTTTTTTTCTTTCTTTCATTTGCTTTCTTGTTGAGGCGTCGCTTTTTGCTTATGGTTTATTTCTAATATTGGATGGACCGCGATTTTGACCTTGTGTAGAAGCATCCACACTCGCCAGGTTCTCGCACCGAACTAAATTTAAAGCTTCAATTTCGAAAATACTCAAATTTTTAGCGGGGGTGGATTTTTTGATATGTGCTCCAAGCCAAATCCTCCAAGCTTGCCAGATAGCCCAAACAAAAGTTAACCCAACGGACGTCTGTTAACTCTGTACGGTGCCCCCCTCGTTTATCGATAGTTATCGAATTTGAAAAATAAAAAAGAACTATTTGAGTTTGTCAGTTTTTGTTTTTGTTTGCTTGATTGCTTTTTATATACAAAAATATATATTTAGATATAATTGATTTATTTATAGAGTTGCTTGAATTCAACTTAGGTGTAATCATAGTAATAAGCGCTTGTGAAATTGTTTTAAAATCAATATTTTTCCATAACTATAGGTATTGCTTTTAAAATCTATCAAATAAAATATATAAATACACTTAGGATTGTGTTGGTTTCTTGTTTTCTTTTTCCTTTTCTTTTCTTTTTTTGTTGGTTTTGTTTGTGCTTTGTGTTTTCATGCCAGCCTTAATCAATATGAACACTTAATGTTTAATTAAAAACTAAAGTTATATGCATAATTTTTTACTAATATTTTGTTTTGCTTGTTTTGTTTCTGATGGATATATAGAGATAGAAATTATACACTTATATAATAATATATTATATGCGTTTCATTTTTAGTTAGTCGTAAATAACGATTTTATGTGTTTTTTTTTTTAGATTTTTTTTGTTTTTTGTTTTTTTGTTTTGAATATATATAATATGTACAGTTATATTTGCTTAGCAAATTATGGCAAAATTAGTCTAGATTAAAACATTTTTATATCATAATTTCCTTCTTTTAACTTTTATGCTTTTGTTTGTTTGTTTTTTCTTTGTTTTCTTTTAATTCATTGCCATTAAACATTTTTGTCCTCTCTTGATTCAGCTGTGACCAATTTAGTCGGGTTTTTGTCTTGTGGATTTTGTTGGGTTAGTTTGGGAATTCATGATGCAAAGCGCAGGATGTTTTAGTCAGCATTTCCCTCAACTTACACATTGTAATTTTAGTTGATTAGTCAAGTTTGTTTGCATTTCGTTGTGATTGTTAGTAAATGTTAATCATCTCAAATGATGAATGACTGAATAAATGAATGAATAAATGGATTGGGTGATCGATCATAATTATCTAAGCTGAGCCTGAGTCTACAAAATAAATACCTTTCTATCCAGCTTTTAGCTGGCCTTCATCTATCATATTTTGTTTCACTTATTTTAAATTTCTTTCTTTTCTTTAACTTTTTGCCTTCATCAGTAAATTAAACTATAAAAATTAATCCAGTTTTGCCTTGCTTATTCTTATAATGTTTACATTTAAAAATTATATTCTCTGTTTTGCATTATTTCTTTTTTTTTTTTGTTTTTAGTTTTTTGTAATTAATATTTTTTTATATATATAGATAAATAGACGAAAAAAAATAAAGAAAAGAAATTTTCAAAGAAAAAATTAACTTATTTTTTAGGAAACTAATTAACTTTTCACAAAAATAATTTATATATATATATATAGAAGAAACACTTAAACTTTAAAAACTGTTTGGGCGGGGAAAGAGTGACAACAATGACGACGACAACGGCGACGACAATATGGTGGAAGCTATTGCTCAGTTTCCACTGCCAGTCAGGGCAACATTCTCGCGATTTGCCAGCGAACTGCTGCTGTTGCTTGGCCCAGTCACCAATTCACCATCCTCATCGCCCAGATATTCATCTGGCTTGTGACTAGAGGCGGGCGGCGTTAGCATATTATCAGGAGCGCGCAGCGCCGTGGCAGGTGAGGCCTGAGTACGAGCTCGTATGGCATGCAATGCATCCTGAGCCATAAGTAATTCGTCCTAAAAGAAATAATAGGAAAGATATTCGTGAGTTTAGAGTCGCAAATTCACAAACGGAGACAGAGACGGAGACAACGAAAAGAAACATTTGATCCGATTCGTTTGTTACTTACATACATGTCCATGGTGGTCGTATGTGTTTGAATGATATGAGAATCATCGGTGACTATATTGGGGCACACATGGGCCAAGCTAAACTTATTGCTGACTTGTTCGTTCTGCTCATTTAGCTGGAGGAAGGGGGCCTTTTTCGATATCACCCTAAAGAAGGGCTCCATCCAGAGGGCACAAGGTTGTATCACCTGCCAATCGAGACCAGAACAACGCAAAGCGGTTTCCCTGCAAGAAAATGAAAAGAATGGTTGGTTAATAAATTCCCTCTTCTTCATATATGTAGGTATATCTTTTTCGTGTGACACTTACCTATTGAATGTATGACTAATAGCTGCCGCAGCCAGGACTGAGTATGGATAATTTGCCATACCCACATCGAGAGTGCATAGATCCAATAGCTGCGATGTCTGCACAAATTCATAGCCCGAGAATTGTGGATAAATGAAGGCATCATCTGAGGAAATTCCTGCTGCTACGCCCCCATCATTGGCAGCCTGCTTGCCAATCTGAGAGAAGGATGCCGGTGTACGATTGTTTACATTCAATTGCATATAGACACCGAGCCATCCGGTGACTGTAATGGGACTTATCTCCCAATCTAGAGCCTGCAGCAGGTACTTCTCGTACTCCAGAATATCCTTCTCGGTGCAGGCCCCATCAGTGACATAGGCAAATTCACCAATTTTTGGTGGATAGATCTCTTCAACTTTGGCGGCCACAAACAAACAAGTAATGCCTATCAACTGGAGATGCGTCTTCTGGACTTTTCTTGCCTTGTGCAGATAACGATCCAGATAGTCTACAGCCAAATAGAATGTTTCCCGATGTAGTTTATACACTTCACAGACTTCAATCAACCAGTCAAGTAGAATGGCTCGCATACGTGGCTGCAGGCCCGGATGTGGCTCCAACATGGTAATGCTTCGCAAATGAGAATCCTGTTCATCCCGCTGGCACATTAACTTCCATACATCAGCTGCATTGGCCCATGAAAGAGCGGGCAATGGACATTGCCTAACTGTAGTTTCTTGGGCGGGTGACATGCATTGATTAAATGACACATAATCCTCCAGCTTCACAGTTTTTACTTCGGGTATAGAATTTCTATTTTGCCGATTGTATGACAAATAAGCATCCATTGTCTTAACATTGGGAACAGTTGACAACGAACTGCTACTCTGTGGTGGCTGCTGCTGAGGAGCCGGAGTACGTTCATCATTACTTGAGACTGGCGACACTGTTGACGAATGAATCTCCTCATCGTCATCGTCTTCTTCCTCATCGAGAGAGTAATCCTCGCAACTATCGTCCAGCACATCTTCATCATCATCCTCATCATGTTCATGCTCATCGGATTCAGCAGCTAATGTGCTGCTACTGCTGGTCACTTGATCTTTAGCATAGCGAACCACAACAGGCGATAACTTTGAGCCACCACGATCTGGACTTGGTGGACTGTCTGGACTGTCGGGCAAGGGACTGTGCGAAGATTCGGGTAATTCCTCAGCTGGTGAACTGCGTATACTAAGCAGTTCTTGGGTATTTTGGGCATCGGCAGAAACCACTGGCGATGTGTACACCGATGAGGCCACCGATGAGAGATTGCTCTGATCGCTGCCATAGAGACGTTGCTGACGCTTGGCCGATGGTGGCTCGAAACCGAGTTCGGGATCCTAAAATGACAAAAATAAGAAAAAAAAAAAAAATAAACAACTTAGATTTTCAATCGATTTTTTTTGTTGTATCCTTATGAATGTGATAAGCTGTTTTTCGTTAGTTTAATGTTCATTTAGCAATTATAATTAATCAATGTTAACGATCGTTTTCAAATGATTCTTAACAAAATAAAATATAAATTTACCATTTCCATGAATTTGCGCTTCTGTTCCAACTTCATAATAACATGAACAAACAAATTAAAACAGAATAGTCCGAAAATTGAATAGAGACCAAGTCAATAATTGGATCAATAGATCACTAAAGAAAGGATCTTCAAGTTGGTCGTTCACACGGTTAGTGGGAAACGTGTTTCGAATTAATTGCCAGCCGGTTTAGTTTCAATGAAAGATGAGCAAAAATTTATGTGGGCACGCCTGTCAGAATGAATATATAATCCTTGCCAAGGACCTTTATATTCCTTTGCACACACCCGCACAATAGACAAAAGATCGAGTACAAAAACCGGATCGTTCAAATAATATACCGATGGAGAGAGAGCGGGAGGGTTAACGGGGATATATAACAATAACACTTTGGTTTCGAATCGTGAGAAATTGAGATTTGAGAGAGCAAGAGATAACTTTGTATTGCACTATATAATATTTAATTAATAATTTAACAGCAGTCTTTGGTTAATTAATTTATTTTGCTGATGTAATTGTTATTGTAAATATTTGTTTATAATTCTTTGGTATGTTTTTTTTATTTGCAAAAATTGTTTGGCACTTAAAACATTTTCGATGATAATTGTTCGATCTTGTCGAAAATCCGGTTCTTAAATTAGTTTTTTGCACTCAGTTTCAACTTTTTGCTACTTCTTCTTTCATTTTACTTCTTGTTTATTATTTTGTTTCTTTTTTGGTTTCTTGTTTTAGCGCTGTTTGTGTTGTGTACCAAACGCGTTGACTTGCGCTGTGCAACTGAGCTCGACGCCCGTCGTTCCAGATCGCCGATCCCCGATCGTTGTCGTTATCCTGCTCAACGAATGCAACGACGAATAGATTTTAGGGGTTGAAAATGCCGTTGCATCGGCATTTCTTATAAATACAGAAAACAGGATCGAATGAATTGTGTTCCCCATCTCCCTCTATTGCTGATTGTCTCTCTCTTTCTCTCTCTAGCTCAGGGAGTTTAAGGGTAGGTTCTGGGCCCGTTTCTTAAGACCATTTTTGCATTGCAGCATTTTTCGCCTTCTGGGTGTTTATCAGCCAAACAACAAATCCCTTAGACAACGACCAAGACGGTCCGACCGACGGCTGCGCCTGATCCTTTTTACAATTATTTTTGTCAACATTTTTTCCCCCTCCCAGGTAGTAGACAGGAAAAATCACTACCTACATAATACATACAATTCTCTGTCCTTCTCTGTCCAATGCATTTCTTAACTACTTTTGGTGGGTATTATCGCCTTTTGGCTCGAGGCAAGCTGCATGGTCCAAGTCTATGATCTTAGGAGCTCGAGGTTTTTCTACTGGCTTTGGACAATAAATTATCTTAGGACAGACATCGAAGAGACTCAACAACAACAAAAACCGAGACCAGGGCGTTGCAAAAGCCAAAATGTAGAGCATTGCTAATGGAACCACAATCTAGATGAAAAATGATCTGTGGACCTAACTTCTCAAGAGAGGAATGACTCATTTCGCTGTCAATAACCTAGACCAAATTCTTAAGGAATTTTCAAAGTATCCAATAATCCCATTCTCTAACTCACACATCATAAAAGCTTTACTGGCTCATTAAAGATTTTTCACATAATTTGTACGAAGAAAATGGGGGAAAAATTTTATGATATTTATGTGACATTTTTAATTGTATGAGTAGGTTTGCCTTCCAAAGCACAAAGAAACGACGACACACACCCCAGAGGAAAGGTAAAGAAAAGCAAGGGAAGATGACAATTTTCGCCATGGCAGGAAGGTCCAGTCAATCTTAGATGCATGACAAATTTAATTTCTTATTCTTTTTCGACCCAAACTGCATGCAGCCAGTCAGTCAGCCAACCCTCCACACACAAATTCTACTCCCTCTTTTTTCTTCTTCTGTCTTCTATAAAAGATTCTACTGATTTAGGTAATATATATATAGACAGACAGACAGACACAGCCAAGAAAAGGAGAAGAATGGCAATTGCAACATGGACACATGTCAAGCAAATGTAATTAAAATCGAAGCGTGCAATGGCATAAGAAATAGTAGTCAACTCAAAGCAGAACAGATTGTCCAACTCTTACTAACTGACATCTGCCGTTTTGGTCAAGCATGAAAAAGAAAATTTTTGGAAAATTTTCATGATTTTTATGACATGATCCGATGATCACTGCTAAGATGTAAGAAAATTTGTTCAACTGTAAAGTGAGTAAAGGTTTTCTCGTGTTGTTGTTCTAAATAAGATCTGGATCAGACCCCAGTAAATATTAAAAAAGGGTTGCAGAGCTTAACAAGGGTTAAACACTATGGTAATCGGTGTGTGCCCTCTTTCAAAGGCGGCAGCAGCTGCTGCTCATGATCTTTAGACATTAGTTAAGAGGAAAAGTTTCCTTCCCATTGCATTTTTCATATTCAGTTGAAACCAACCCACTAGGACACCCAAAACATAAACTCGAAATGTCACTGGGAAGTCCATTTTCAATATGAAGATGAAGATTATGTTGGTCCAAAACAGAGCAGATGATGCAATGCCACACAATACAATATGACAAGGACCAAGAAGCCAGCCAGCCAGGCTGCCATTCAGTCAAAAGTAAGGGAACAATTGTCGTAGTCCTTCCTTTGTGTGTTGGCATTTTGTCCCCTACCTTTACTTAAGAAGAAAAAAGTCCCCCTACTACGGCGCTTATGTGTCGTAATCTCACCGTCAGCCGTCTCGATTCGACTGTCGGCCGATCGTCGTCGTTTGGTTGTTGTAAAAACTGAAACACCTTTTGCTTTTAGTCGACCTATCAACGCGACGTAACGTAAGCGTGGGTCCAGGTGTAACTTTTGTTGTATATATATAAAGTAATATGCATTGTTGTTTCTTTTCTATTCATTTCTGCTATATCTCTTCAAATTCCCCCACATTCGTTTCTTTTGATAAAATTTAATTTAGTTTTCTTTTGGATTATTAACAATTTTTCTACTCTTCTCTCTCTCTTCTTGGAAAATGCTTCAACAGTTTTCATTGATGATCTTTTTAAAGTTAGCTCAACTCGTTTGATCTCCCACAGGATATGTAACTTCATCTCGCACTCTTTTTTTAACAAATTATATGTAAACATGCCGCACACATCTCATACACACTCGCAGTCCCAAAGGACAATAACAAATACTCATATTTCTTGCCATGATATCCTCAAAACTGACCTCTGGTCAGTTACACATTCATTTGACACAAAAGGGGTTAAAGTTTTATTCGCGGTTGTCCGCGTCATCTTCTTACATGACAAATATTTTTATGTTGAGAAAACTTCATTAGGGAAATTATGTATGTCCGAGCAGTGGAGTTTGAGTGGCACGTAATTAATCATGCAATTGGTTAGATCCATGACCAAACGTATTTAGGCATAGCCTTGTTGTGGTGGGCTTTCGAAAGAGATTTCGAAACGTGTGAAAACCCAAGGGAGGAGGGTAAAAGTGGACAAAGGATGAAACCGATAAAAATTGTATGCAAAATCCGCAAAAAAAGAAAATTAATGAACTTAAAGGAAATCAAACTATTAATTATAATCCGAGCTCCTTAACTATATTGTTTATATATTATTGATAATTGTTGATGACTATTGCATTAATGGTTTAACTTTTAGTTGATAACTTTACCTTAGAAACTATTTTTAATATACATAATATACAGACGACTAACCTTGTCCAATATATTCAAAATATATGTAAGTATAGATCGTTCTTAGAAGTATTAGTATGATATCAATTTTTCAATAATATAAAGAGCTATTAAAGTTTTTTTATTTCACTTACTGGGAGTGCAATAGTCTAAATTATACACTACAAATACATCCTTTATCTCAGTATGTCGATAAAAATTTATCATAATTAGTTGAAAAATATTATTCAAACATTTTAATACAAAGTGGAACCAAAACTCTATGAAAAGAAAAGAAAAGTATATTATACACTAAAGCCCCTTAAAAACTATTTTAACTGTAGAATATTGTATCTTGTAATCTTACGTTACGATTTTTGATAACTAAGCTGAAAGCTAATTTGATTCTCATATATCTATCAAAACAGATATCTTTTCATTTTGATGATGTTGTTGCCTTCATTTGTTTATCACTGTCAGTTAAATAAAATCCCTTCTCCAACGAATAAAAACTTCAAATTACAAATCATTTTTCCCCCTTTTTCCCATTTTTCATATTCCGCAATCTATTCCTAGTTGGGATATGCCTAGGAAGGAAGAGTTTTGAAACAAAAACTAGAAAAATCAAGTTTCCACAATGCTTTGTGAGATACTTGACAGAAATCAAGCCTTGCACTTGATTGCAACAAACAAGGATACCCACAGCAAGCAGGCAGGCAGGCACAAAGGATAACCTTTAGCCCTTTTTGGGAGGAAAAAGATTTCGCTGATTTCATGCTTACACGAAACTAAAGAAAAGAAATCTACAGAGGATAACAGAAAAAGGGTTTACATTACACTGACAAATTGGTAAAATAATACCATAATTTTTATCCTTTTTGAACGTGAAGGAGCAAAACAAATATTGTATAATATTACAGAGAAAGCGAAGCAGACGAGAAAAGGATCCCAGAAACAGATGCCTTCCGAATGGATGATTTGCATAAAAGTTTAACGGAAATCTAATGAGGTAGCAGAACATTTGCATATCCAGCAATGGGTCGTCCATTTTTTATAGTTTCTTCTTTCTTTCTTTTACGCCACATAGCGCAAATGTCGTCTCGATGAATATTTAATTAGAGAGTGTTTGTGCAGGAAGAAAAATGGAAAAACTTTTTGCTTAGCGATCCTTGAAAAGGATAAGGCGTCAGTCCATCCGCCTAAGGAACAACCCCTCCAGACGATCCTGTTGTGGTTAGCTGGCTGTCCCGATGCGACCCATCCTAGTCGTCTAAGTCGTGTTGATCTAGTTTCTTCTTCAGGCACGCAACGCGTTTACCGCATTGCAATGTTTCCTCTATAACTATCACAATTTCAAATTTCCACATTTGGGTCTTAACGGACATTTACCTTGACTTTTTGAGCAAGAAACTACATACCGAAGGGAAACCCACCCCTGGCGGGAGACGACGACAACGCCGACGGTTCGATCGACTACTCAAGGTGTGCGCTTAAGCGCAACATCGTCGTCCCCTTTTATTATTTATTTTTTTGAGTCCTGTGCCGCATATGCTCAACATATTGGCAAAGAACCCTGGAATTCTTGAGGAGAATTGGTGGACAGAGGAGGGGGGCAAATATTGTGTTTTTTTTTTTTTATAAAAATGACATTTGTTTTGCAAGGGAACTCACTCACTACTGGCATGCTGCTAAAAAAGCATTTGCAAAAACAACCCAGGCTCGGTAAAAAAACAAAAAAAAACATGAGAAAAAGAAAAAAACAACAACCAACATTTCTGCAAGTTCATTGCACAAAGTTCCTGAAAATCTTTTGCACCAATACAGCTGCTTCTGCTTGTCTGGATCTCAATCATTCTCTTTCTCTATATTCCTTTCTGCTTCTCTGTAGGAGAACAGAACTAAAAACAGAAGCCCATTGTGTTCTTGACTTTGATTGCAGCTACTTGAGAAAAAGGACCTTCCCGCTGATGCTGCTGCTGATGTTGCAGCCAGCCACTGGTGATTCTTCTATTGCTAAATGAGCCTTTTCTTTGGCATTAAGTAGCATTTATATTTTCGGGCTCATCTTTGCTCATTGTTTGCACCGAAGATCACACGTTCCTCTAGTCCTCTACGTGACTAACGGCTTATTTGGTTAGAGCTCAACCCAGGCAAGATAAAAGAAAGATCTCCGAATGGCTATTAAGTCAAATATTCACTTCAATATCAATTATTTGTACGCTCAGAACAACAAATTCTAACTAAACCGAATAGATGGGTTGATAAGTGTTTTTTGAAAAACATTTCATATTCAATATGAACATTGTTAGGCAAAAGATATAAGAGAAATTAAAGAGCATTCTACTTTGATCCTTCATTAATCGATATTGTATTTACCTTAAAATTATAATATCGACAATGACTTGAAGTCTAACAGAATATAATTTATATCCTTTTCCATTGAATTACATTTTTTACTAATAAATTGTTCTTCAAAATTATTAATTATTTATTCATTTTTGAATAAATTAATTAATAGGACAAATTCATAGCTTTCTTAGATAATCTAAAGCATTTGCTGGAATTGAATGAACTAAAGGAAACTCTTTAAAATATAAAAAGCCAAAATAATATCATCTCTCTATAGAAATCATGATAAAAAAAAATCCCAAGATCGTTTGGGTCATCAGCCAGCGAGCTATATTGCCATTTCCTGATAAGATTTCACACAAAAATGCAACTGAAGAACAACTGAGACTGGGTATCAGCGAGGTCAACTTGAGCTGATAATGCAACTTCATTCATAAAACTTATCGACAATGAAACTAAACACTATTTTAGACTTACCTTAGCATCATCATTTGAATCGCTAGTTAGTCGCCGTTTACGTTTATTGGAGGTACATAAAGCAGAAGACGATGTTGCTACATTTTGATTATCACAAGAACACATGTCCGTAGAGAAGGAGGAGCAGGAGGAGGAGGATAAATTTGAAGAAGAGGCGGGTATAGAGGCTGTAGTGGAGGTGGAGATGGAGGTTGAAGAAATGCAGTTTCCTAGCTGCTGCTGTTTTGCTGATGCAGTTGTTGGTTGATAGACGATAGAATCAATTGTTGATGAAGTTGTTGTTGCTGTTGTGTTGCTAGTGATAATGATGCTGCTGCTGCTGGCGACGACGACAATGTTGCTCCTGCTTATTGCGGGGGTGACTACTACTGCGGTTCCATTCGATGGCTTTCTGCTGCTGCTGGTAGTTGAGACACTGCAAAAGACAATGGCAAACATTAGAAACAGTGGTAACAATTTATATAGAGAATAGCATATATTCGCTTCTTAATTTTAACTGCTTGAATTCCGAAAAATGTGTTCTTAAATACTTCATTTTATTCTTAAGCATTTTACATACAAAATTTATATGTTCTTAACGTAAAAAATTACCCCTTTTTCTTCTTTTCGTTACAACTTTCTTTCTCTTAGGGAAATTTTCAACTATTCTAGTCCCAGTGTGAATCATTTGTGGGGATCGATCGATGCGAGTGAAATGTATTTTTGGCAAAATATGAAAGTAATTCAATATGCGTCGCCTTCGTTGTTCCACAGCGAAATTACATAGGGGCGCGTACACATATTGAGGAGGAGATACAAAAAGAGAATATTGTACATACATAAATTCATTGAATTTTGACACGGATTGAGAGCAGCAACATTGAGATTAGGTTCGCAAAGAAAATGTAGATAGGGTAGGGGGCATCGTGTGTAGCGCCCAAAAACGGATACATTAATATTTAACATCCGGGAAATTGAAATCAAGATGAAAATCGTAACTCAAGAGGAATCGAAAGGCTTTCCCCTCGATTGAAATTAAGCAATTTTGGCAAATTTGCATGCACATTATGCATAATGCAAGAGGCTGGCAGGCTGTAGGCAGGCAGCAAAGGAAATTACCCTCCTTTTGAGATCCCAGACAGATGTTTTGTATCTCATCTCAAGTAAATGGAAAAAGAAAAGAAAATATAACTGCACTTCAGGTAATTCGTTGCGCGAATTTTTCTGTTGTTGTCGTTTTTTTCGCAAACTCCTGTTTTTCTTTTTTTTATTTAACCCCTAAGAGAGAAGAGCAGCAGGAGTAGGAGAGGAGACCAACGACACTACAACAAAAGGTGCCAGGGGGTTCATTAAAGGAATCTTATAAAAAAGGGCTGCTGCACATAAATTCAAATGCTTAAGCCATTTTTCTTTGGCCAAAGGATTGGGATCGGCATCAGCTACGAGTTATGTGTGTGTGAGTGTGTCTTGATCCTTGTCAAGGTTAATGCTGCAGTTCGGTCGCTGCTTTATCGATCCCGTTTAATGGTTTAATGAACAAGAAAAAGTAATCACGTAGTAAATTACGAGGAAATGAAATCGCTTAAAAATGAGTTATGGAGAAAGGTGAAGAAGAAGAAATTAATGGAGAATACGTGCACACACACAAACACACAATCAAGCTGAGGGAAGGTCAAATGAAATTTGTCAATTCTTGGTGAAAGTTTTTTCTTTCTTACAACCGAGACCTTTGCGGCGTGGAAAAATCTTGTTCAAGATTTGTATTTCTTATATTTTTAGGCTTGGGTGTGAAAAACCCTAAATGTTAGGAACAGCGGCAGCTGTAAGATCTTGAAAAGGGTGTGGGGTCCTGGCTAGGATCTTTATGGAAGTGAATTTCCATCGAAATCATATGCATAATAAGTATAAACGTGCCTAAACCAAGAGTAAGAACTAGATATCCTTGATAATTTGAATAAAATCTAAATAGTTTTTTAATATTTAGGCCCAAAACTTTATCAGTTAAATCAATTTATAGAAGAAAACTTTCTTTTAGAAATGTTCTTCAAACAAAATTTGATTTCTAAGCTTTATTCCTTTTGATTCTTAACTTTTTACCGCATTTTAGATCAACTTTTCATTTCATTCAATATTTTCATCTGAAAAAATTGTTCACCTTATAAGTATGCAACGATTTTTATACCCTTGCAGAGGGTATTATAATTTAAACATAACCTCAAAAATATGTTGAAACTATCTACAATTTAAAAATGCATTTTTTGATAAATTCCGTTACAGTTTTGGGCTAGATATTTTTGCAACACATACCAATAATTATGTCGCACACATGTTGACTACAAAATATGTTCCATAAAATGGACTATCAACTAAGTGATCGAAATGATGATCACAGTAAAGATCACACAGAGGGTGAGAGGGTGGGACTGGCGCGCACATGACAAGCCAAATGACTGGGCAATTATACAATTATGGTCAAGCTAGGGCAGGGACAATATTAAACTCAATTAATTTTATACGACAGGACATGACTTTAACTAAAAAAGCCACAAGAAGTGCGCTATGACAACATTATCAAATGAAAAAAACACAATAACCCAACATTGAGGGGGAAGGACGACCAAGTTCATCACAATGATGATGAAATTGTTGGTTATGCCTGGCCACAGGCTAGTTTCTGGTGGTTGTCGGTGGCGTTTCTAAAACACTTTCCAACTTCAATGACATTTTCGCGCGCAATTATATCCTAATCACACGCAGACCCCAAAAAAAGAGTAGAAACCCAAACAGAAAAGGTCCTTTCGGGTGTAGAGGAATGCTAGTGCGACACTTGGTTATCATTGTCGGTCAGAGTACATTTTAACACCTACAACCATCTGTTTTTTCGTTTTGTGTCCTGTCCTTACTGAACTTGACAGTGAAAATTCATTTTTTAGATTATCTCACTTTGGCTTGACTCCTGCTGCGGGTTATTCAGGCATAACCATGCCATCACTTTATAATTATAAGAACGTTGCTGCCATTAGATAAACATCATTTTCGGAAACCGAAAGAAAGAAAGAAAGAATTAAAACAAGCCAAATGTGCTACTACTGCTACTACCAGGATAGTTTTAACCGACAAAAACCAAACTCAAAAAAGGAAGTCGCCACAGGAAGTCAGTTAAAGAATTAGACAGTTTTGTGAAGTTTCCTAGTTTCTATGAGGGGTGTTAATTGGCTGGTCGCTCGGTTCGTTGATCGCAACGCGCAAAGAAAGTCTCCTAGAGAATTATGCAGGTTGAGAGAAAATTGTTCAAAGAAGTTGTGAAAAAGTCAAGCAAAGATATCGATTTTCTTATGTATGAATATCTCTGCCTATCTCTATCTGAAAAACTTAGCTTTATATCTTTAATTAAAACAGTTATTTTTTAATTAATAGGATTTATTTACAATTATAACTTTATTTCGCATAAAACTTACAATGATCTTGTATTTGATTTTGGAACTTACCTCTTGCCATATAAATCCATAATTATACGGCCTCGACGAGCCGTTTGAAATTGGAAAGTGATTATTAATTGAAAATATATTCAAATGCTGCTGCTTCTTATAACACGCGCAGCGAATCTTGAAAATTAGCAATGCATAAAAAAGAAACTGAAAATAGAGAAAGAATTATTATAATTATAAAAAATATATTCAAAAATCATTCATTTAGATTAGGATTTTCCTTCCATTTAACTTTAAATAGTAACTACATCTCGGGGAAAAACTCTTTAGACTTTTATGAGATTTCGTAATTTGCTACAACTCCAAAAGTCTAAAAGTGTAATCCAAAAGACTTCTTGAAAATGGGTTCAAAGTAATCATTCCTAGACATTTTATTTCAAATGTCGCACTGTAATAAACATAATTTAGCATACGATGTATTAACATATCGTAAAAGTAAGGTTCAAGATCCGAAATATGTTTTCGAATGAGATTTCTCACTGGCAGAAGTAGTTGCCCCCCACCAGCTTCATACTCAAGGACATCACATGTTACATGTCCTGCATGATATTTCACAATTGACTATTATCAGTAGTTAGTTTTAGGTATATCTCTAAAAAGGGACCCACATAAAAACAACAAGGATAGACGGACACACACAAACACAACATATGATCAAAATAAGAGATGAGAGAGAGACGAGAAGTCGTCTTGAACACAGCATGTGGTCGAGGAGTTTTCCCAACGTCAAAGAAACCCAAAACAAATTTGTTTACGTGAGTTTTTCATTTCGAGAAAGAACCTCTAAAAAATTTTAGCAATTGGTCAAAAGTAAATATTTTTCCAATGGTGTAAAAATAGACTTAAGATATTCAAATTACAAAGATGAAATATCTAGGGGATATATGTATGGTAGAGGAAAACTAGAGATATACAGGTGGTAGGATAAGTCCAGCAAGATGGACCATCATTTATTTAATTTATGAGAATTTCCACGAGTCTTGATGGCAAAGGTGCCCCTTCCTTCTGGTTTCCTGTGTCAGGTGTTTTGTTGGATTCGGCGCATGCGCAACGTCAATTTCTAGTGGTTTTTACAGCGCTTAATTATTTCTGTCTCTCATCTAAATGTTGTGGCACCTGTTGTATGTTGTATCTCTGGCTAGAGATCCTTCTGCTGCAACTGCGGGCAGGTGAATGCCACCACCACCACCAGCAAAGCCATTATGCCAGTCAGCAGCTGTTGATAGTAGAAAAACTTGCTCCCCCCTCTACTTCACTTCACTTCGCTTGTCTAAAGGATTTTTATATTGTGTAACTTCAATTGACTTCCCCTCGTTTTCTTTTGCTAATTGTTGTCCCGCTGCTGGCCTCTGTTTTTTTTGGTATCCTGTTTTCTTTTCGGTTTCCTTTATTTCCTTCCCGTTTTTCCTATTTTTTCCTCCCGTGTTCATGTGTGACATATGGGCCTGGCGTTATATTTGCCACGATTTATGGCAATCTTGGGCATGTCCTGCCATTCACATCGACACCTTTTTTCGCTTACCCACCCTTCGGGGCTCTATGGCTTTTTTAGTTAACGACTTTCTTTTCAATTTCATTACTGCATTTCTATGTTATTTTTCCATTTCTTTGCCTTTTTTCCTAAACACAATATTTTTACTTTTTTCACACTAATTGCGGATATGCCTTCTAATTAATTACGTTCCTTTCTTCTTTTTTACTTCCTTTTTCCTTTGAGTTTGCAACCATCCAGTTTTCTTTAGTGTTTCTTGGCTATTTATAAAGTTAGTTACTTAAGAAACTATGAATCGAAGCATAGAAACAATTATTCTTAAAAAAACAACAATTGAATTGTAGATAGATTTAAATAGTTAAAAGAAGATCAGCAACATTTCGCATGCTCTATAGAATTTGTATTAATCAAGAGTTGAAAGTTCACTAAACTATATGAATGAAGATTAAAAACAAAATTGATAAGAAAAATAGAAAACAAACAAAAATTCAATGTATATAAAAAAATAGTCATTTTCATAATCTTTTCAATTTATTTGTAGGTTTTTTAGATTTCAGGTAAGGTAGATCAGTGATAGAGACATGTCCACTTTACTTTTCAATATTAATAACTCGAACTTACATTAATAAATGACTAACTAATTGCAAGGACTACCCACACACACACAGGTGACACTGTGGTGGTTTAATGAAGATTAAGCGAAGTTACTAAGAATTCTGCTGCTGCGGTGGCTCAATGCAGAGACAGGTAAACAAATATGTATATGAATAATTTCGAGAGTATAGAGAAAGATGAAAGGCGCTGACGATAAAGATAGAAGACGAGGAAGAAGACTAACTCTCTTCTAACCATTCCCACACGCCTAATTAGAGAATGGATGAGTAAATTTGTTTACCTGAAAACCCAAAACCCAAGGTCAACACGGATTTAACTGGAATTGTTGTGAGAGGAGAAAAAAGGAGGAAGCACAAGGAAAAAAAATATGTATATATATCTTATATTCCTTCTCACATCTATATTGTATGTATGTATATTTACTTTTCCCATTTCACACACAAGGAAATAGAAAAACACAATGGCAATGTATGTATGTAGTATATAGTGTCTATATAAGGAACAGAAGAGGAAACGACTGCAAAACCAACAACTGAATGCAACTTGAGGCAAGACGAAATTAAAGAGGAATGCGCAAAAATGTGCAAAACGTAAGAGAGCAAGAGCGAGGCAAACAGGTCTCAGGGTCTTGAGGCATCCCGAGGTCTTCTTCTCTCTCTCTCTCTCCCATTTTCCCTCTATACCCAAGTCTCAAAGTCTCATATCGTCGTGTAGTCGCAATTTTCGTTTCGTTTGTGCGTCCTTTTTCGGTTTGAAGTTGCATTTTGGGCTGCACATTGCCACATTGAGATACATTCCTAAGATACTCGAGATAAATGCATATGTATCTTGGCTTTGGCCTGTGTCTGGAGTCGCTTCTGCTCCGTCTGCAATTAGTTGGAACTCCAAGTGGGCAAAAAGAAAAAGGAAGAGAGAAGTAGGAGGAGGAGGAGAAAAACAAAAAAAAGTAAAATAAAACAGGAAAGTCGATCGCAATGATGTTCCTCTCTGCTAGTGTGTATTATGTATCTCAAGAGGAGTCGTCTTCGTCGTCGTCGTGGTCTTCTTCGTCTCGGTCTCGGTCTTGGTCTTGGTCTTGATCGTAGTCGTGTGAAAGTAAGACCAGCAAATCAAAGTTCGTTCTTGAATGGACGACAGCCGTTCCAGTTCCAAGAATTGCCGGCCTTGAAGTAGCCGTTAGGACCATTCAACGACGCCGACGACGACGACGATGCGCTCAATTGATTATTTAGTTTATATTTAGCAGCGATTTCCAAAAGGGATTGCCCCCCCTTCTACTACTACTCAAGTGCCTGCGGTGCCACATCCGTATCACTTTGAATGGGATCCTTGACTGTCCATTGCTATCCTTTTGTTTGACTAAATGTAGAAACTGTTTATCATTGTTATTTTTCTTCGTTCTAAGGCTTCTCTTGGTGTTTTTAGGCACAATGAGAAAGACTTTCCTTCACCACTAATATTTGTAAAACATTCCACACTTAATAATTGAGAAATCTGTATGCACATATTTTTCTAGATTTTGGTTTTTCTCTCGAAATCATTACCAGAAGAAAACAAATTTCAGGTTCAAAAAAGCGGCAGGTGAATTGTGCTATGTGTAAATATATAAAATATGAGAATTTCATATTTATGATTTGTAATATCCTTTTGATTTCAAGCCGCTCGAGAGAAAGAGAGAGAGGGGGCCAAATTTAATGTACTTTTTAAAGAGAGACTCATCAAATACAGTGGTTATCCTTTTCAAAAGGATCATTATTCGAAATGAAATGTTCGAAATCAAAAAAAAGAGAGGTATCGAATGCTTATTGAGCTGAGCAAAATGTATCAAGACTTTGTTTTTCTAAAATTTTAAAGTTTGGGCGTAAACTTTTTTTTGGCAGCGTTGCGGGCAAGAAGTCCATGTTGAAAATAAATACTGCAAGCACAGAGTATATAAACCCTCGATCAGTCCCTATATAAAGAATTTTAAGAACAATATAGGACAAACTTTTCAATACATATTGCCTACCGCTTTGAACAACAACATTTAGGGGAAATTCAATTTATAATTTCAGATATTATTCTAAGAGAATTAACTTTCAAATTTCTGAAGACGAACTCAATTTTCAATTCATAAATATAAATTATAAATACAGATTGTTTGTTTGTGAATGGTATCTTGCAATATTTTAAGAGTTTAGACTAAGAACTAGAACTCTAAGAACTTTAATTTTAAGGATTTATTTTTATTTTTGAATAAACCTTCCCCTATATAAAGCCGTATACAGGAAGGATTGTCTTAGTAATCTCTTAGGAGAAAATAAAGTACAGTGCCGGTGAAAAAAATAGCACCAAAACAAGCAGCTCACTTTATTTTACAGTAAAACTTGACTAAAACAATTTTGGTTTGCAATTTCTTTTCTCTTGCCTTACTGACAGATTATATACAGTCAAATTTCTGAAAATTCAAATTAGATTTAAGGAATTAGAGGTGATTTTTTGAAAGTTATTTGACTCTTTTGAGTAAAACACATGGAAAACATAATCCTTTCTTTAAATAATCACAATAAAATTCCCAACTATATTTAGGCAAGGGAAAAGTTTTATAACTGTTCAACAAAACAAAAAACTGTAAATTGCAAAAGATAATGGGATAATTTTGAATGTTTTTAATAGATCATTTTTCACTTGAAAACTTTCTTTATGGATAAACAATAGAATCCTGAACTAAGTTTGCCATAAACTCAAACAATGAGCATAATTAAAAATAAATTGAAAGATGATCATTTTCTGTATCTGTTAGATACACACATACATATGTATCTAAAAAAAAAAAAACACTTGTATATACTGTGCTCATACACACATGCCAACCCACTCAACCCGCCCCAATCCACCCATTTACTCAGCACACACACTTACACACACACACATCCATTCTGCTTACCTCTAACCCCACCAGCAACCCACTCAACAAGTTTCTATCTAGAAAACAGCAAATTTATAAAACGCAAAAAACCAAAAGAAAAAGAAAAAAAAAGCTTTGCAAAAATGCAAAAAAGAACAAAAAAAAAATAAAAAAAAATAAAAAAGCGCGCAAAAGCAAAAACCTAAAAAAACAAAAAACTCGAACAACGGCAAACGGCAAAGAAATTGTAGCAGGTAAAACAAAAACAGCAACAAGAACAAGAACAAGAGTAATATCAATGAACTCCAGAGCGTACGCGGTATGATCGGCTTAGAAGAGTCGAAGTACATAAAGTTACTACTACCAAAAGATTCGGTTTTTGCGCCACTTTTGACATAATTTAGTTGCCTTTGGTGTTGTGTGTGTGTGTGTGTTTGGTTGTTACTCATTTTCTGTTTCTCTGCTTTGTGGTTGTGCTTCGTTTTCGTCAAGTTTTCAGAAAGGTTCTCGAGTTGAACTTTTCCCGCCGCCGCCATCAGTTCAGTTGGCGTTGGCGTTGGCGTAGGACGTTGGCGCAGACGCTGTTGGTCGACGTTGAAAAAAGTTTTTGTTTGTTGTTGCTGTCGACAACGACTCACGCTGTCGTCGAGCATATGTATGAAGGGGAAAACACGAACCGAAAACGTTGACGTCTACGTCAACAGCGACGTCGACTCGTTGTTCTGATTGGAATAAAACGGAAGAGCGCATTCCTATGTATTGGTGAGCGCCGGCAATGGCTCTGCCGCAGCTAGCACCGCTGCTCAGTGGGAGCGCATTTCTCTGCTCGTGTGTGTGTGTCATTGGAGGGAATATAAAAATGAGCATGGGGGGAATGGAAAAGAATGGAGAAATATACAACAAAGTGGCGCGAATTAGGCGTTTTGTTGGCGCAGTTTCGTTGCTTTTACCGCCCAAAATCTATGTGGAATGGCGGGAAAAAGTGCAATTCGGGCGGGAGATACGAGATAGAAAGAGAGTGAGAAAGATTAGAAAGTGTTGGCACAAAGATATGGATCACGGCATTACGTTATTGCAAGCAAAATGAGTTTGTTTTTTTCTTCTACTCGCAGCCAATTCAATTCTCCTGCCGCCAAAGGAGCACAGGAACTGCAGCTGAAAATCTGATTTGAACACATCCTTTTGAGAAAATACTCTCAATAGACACTCTTATTGGAAGCACTTGTCATGCATTTGACCTAAATCTCTGGTATTGCCCAGTAGCCTAGTGAGAATTTCCTTACTCATGCTCTCTTATCAGAAAATTCCTTTACAATGTGCAAATATTTTTCTGATAGATGCTTAGGAAAAACTAAAAATAGTTCAGTGAACTTTATTTTTTTTTGCCATAGTCAGGTTATAAGTGGAATTGGGGAGGCATCATCATTAACTACCACCGGTTTCTGCCAGTTAACCCATCGGGCCTCCAATTGGGCTTATTGGACTGTCTCCAATTGGTCATGTTGCATTTGAATGTAGACACAGTTGAAATCATTTTTTGTTAAATAATTTATAACTTAAATTTTTAGCAAAAAGAAAAAATGCAAAGACACGACGACAACGGGGCCGCACACTTATACACACACACACACACACACTCCGTGTGAGAGAGCGAGGGAGAGAGCAGCCCTCAGTCTCTTCTGTCCACACACTTGTCACACGCGTAATAAATTTTTTCGTTCTTCTTTTTAGATTTCATTTCACACACACATGATTTTTGCAGTAAATTTTATACATTGTTTCCATTTATGGAATTTTAATGGCACAGTTTTTACCTTTGAATTGCAGAAAGATTTACAGGATCATTAGGAGAGAATAATCCATTACAAATTGGTAAAAAGAAATAATTTTGTACGTGGTGCTGCGCACTTGAAAAAAATTTTATTTTTTTTTCTACGTCGTCGTCACGCCGGCAGCAGCAGCAAAGTGATTGGCTCACTGAATTGTTGGTCACCCAAATTGGTGGAACCGGGGCTAAAGCGTCGACAGAGACACACACACACACACACCTCGATCGGTGGCAGCGAAATAAGAGAGAGAGAACGCGCCAAAACAAGCTGATCCGAAGCGCCAAAAAAATGCAACAACATAGAGGTTTGTTGTAGTTGTTGGTAGATCAACTGACATTTGAAAGAGCGGGAACGAACAAGAGAGGGAGAGAAAGAGATTTCAAGTTGAGTGAGAAGCGATCTGGAGCGCAAAGCAAACTGAGAAACATACGGGGGAAGGGGGGAGATGAAACACTGCTGGTGGCATACACAGATGGAGAAGAAGAATCAGGCCTGGTGGCATTTTATTGAATGGAATTGGAGCCCAGCAGCAGCGGCAGAAGCAGAGGTAGCTTCAACATGTTCAAGTGACGCCAACGTCAGTTGGGGAAGTTTATTCTGCCACCACTGGCATTCCAAATTTCTTTGCATTAGTATTTGTGAGACAAAACAGCTGTTGGATGGCGCTTTTAACGGCTTGCGCGCGAAACAGCTGACAGGGTTGTCAGAGAAAGTGCCATCACATCAGTGCAAAAATGTTTAAAATACCACAATGTATGGAGAAACTGTTAGAAATCGTTAGTAGAATTGATTTTAAGTTTAAAAACTTTTAAATGATCTAACCAACACATTATTTTAAACCAAAATTAGTCAACAATAGCATATGTTCCAACATTTTTGCAAATATTTAAAGTAAATGTAATTTCAATTAAAATTTAATTAATCAAATTTAATTAATTTATTGTTTTTGATGCCATTGCATAATTTATTTTTTGCAATATCATATTTGAAGTTTTGGTTTGCAAGCAGCTGGCAACCCTAAAGTAAAACCAAACAAACAACGGCCACTTTGTTGTTGTCATCGACAACGATTTCAACGTTTTTGACCCCAACTTTGGCACACGATTGCTCAAACATACTGAATGAAACCCATCGATTAATGGTAACCGTTAGAAAGCTAAAGTATTATAGAATCTGATTTTGAAAAGAAACCAAAAATCAAGTAACTCAATCGCAAGTTATCAATGGCCAAAGTTGCGGTTTTCCCGCGCGCGGGAAGCCGACGTCGCCGATGACAGCTGCGCGCGCAACTTGCTGAGAGAGAGAAAGAGAGTAGCAGCATGACAGCGACGTCGGCAGAGGAGGCGGCGACGGCACATAAGAAAATATGAAAAACGTGAGAAACGGCGACGTCGGTGACTTTTTTTTTTCGTAGGAATCAGGAAAAAAAATGATGAAAAGCAACGGCATCTTGAGAAAGAAGGGGGGAAAATTGATCAAATGGGAATGGATACAAAGATGAGTCTTGGGCAGGCAATGTGGGCGGTGAATTTGGGGGATATTAATTGCACCTGCTGCTTCGTTCTGCCAGGTGGCAGCTTCTAACTTAAAGATCACTCACCTGTTCCGGCTGAAAAGACGTGTACTTGGTTGCATTTAGTAAGTGGCCACGCGTTGAGGTTTGATTTGGGGGATTATTGGATGAACAAAAAAAAAAAGAACGAAGCCAATTTTACACACAAACACGCACACACACTCAAAGAGAGAGAGGGACAGATAGGGAGCGGGAGCAACAACAATTATTCCGCCAGCCAGCAAGACAAATTCACTTCACTTTTTTCTTTTTTGTGTTTCGATGTGGTTTTTTGTTGCTACTTTTTAACCTCTTTACAAGTCAAGGCCACACTTGGTTTTTGGCTGCTCTTTGACGTGTGCATGCATGGGTTTTTTTTAAATATATTTTTTAATCCACAGAGACCCTTTATATTTTGTTTTTACTCATTTACTGTCGACGCCGATATCCGACATATCAATTTTGCCCTTACTTTCAAATTGCTTAGTGGTGACAATTGATGAATTCTCTTTCAGCTCGTCTCACATTTTCACTCAACGAAAACAAAATCATTTACCGTGTTGACTGTGGCTTGGTGAGGGTATATGTGGGTAAATAATGATAATGATCATGCCGAATATCAAAAGTTCCATCACTGTTTAGTTCCAAAATAAAAACAACGCTGCAAAAAAGTAGGCGGGATTTTTCAAATTTTCTCAAATACCGGCTGTTGCTTAATGCGAGTTAAAATATGAGCCGTTCTCTTAAGAACTCTCCCCTAAAATTTGTTGGCCTTGCTCTTAATAATGAGTAGCCGCTCACTGTTCCCAATGTTTTGTGCAGCCAATAGTCTTAAGGGTCAGAGTAAAAGTCCTAAGGGTGCGAATAATAGAGCTAAGCGGTTAATTTGAAAACAAATGAAATGTTTCGAATGCAACGAGGAGTATCTATTTCTTATCCGATTTCCATATCGATCGTAGTTCAAGTCTAGTTACACTTTAGTATGAATTAGTGGCGTAAAATGGCGCCAAACAGGAAGACCAAATAAAATACATACCAAATAAGAAATAAGGAAAAAAACAATAATCTCAAATTCAATTCTCCATTGCTCTGCCCCAATTGTGAACACGCAGTTAGTAATCATAGAAAAGTTTATCAACATAATATCTATATTGATAAATGCTCTGGTAAACTTTTATCTCAACCTGTATGCAATGAATTAGCCAATAAAACCGCCAAATTTTCAAAAAAATATTAAAATTAACATGAATTAAGAGCTCCTAAACAATATAAACTGCTGCAGTTTATGGTACCAGCAACTTAACTCTAGACACAAACTTAAAGAGGCTCTGGACAATCTTAAACAACACGAAAAGACCAAATCAAAATCTTGAGACTCAGGCTAGGACACACAAGACTTACCCAATTGCACTATATTAATCCCAACAACCTTATATCCTGCCCAAACTGCAATTCAACTTCACACCTACCTTCCTAAGCATAGAACACATCCTTAAAAACCTCTAACATAAGTTTGGATTAATTTTAATTATACCTCACTTTAATATAAATGAAATCTATATTCAGGAAAAAATATCGTTTAATTATTCATATTTGTATTGCGCTGTTTTGATTCCATAGATTTCTGTTTCTGTTTCCTGATTCCGAATAAATTCTTGGAATGGAAATTGAAATTAGCTTTCGTTTCCAAATAGATTTTTCGCCTAACTCGTTTTTAAATCAGTAAAAGTATTACAAATGAATTTTCTAACTCCACAACGATTGGCAATTTTGGAAAATATCTAAAAATTATCTAAAAACTGACTAAAAGAACTTTAATTTGCTTAATTGTATTCCAATCCATAAATTAAGCACTAGTTCTAGTTATTAAAAATATTCAATTTTTTGTATTAATTAGTCTTTTTTTTTTACCTTGAATTCTATTTCAATATCCATTCGAATGCCTTTAACAATTGAAATCGGAGGAAAGAACTTGACATATTATAAATCATTCAACTCCATCTAAAGCACTTTGGAATAATTTTATATTGTTATATTTGTTGAAATTATAAACATTTGATGACTTTAACAATTTCTGTACAATTCACAATTTTATTGATTTATAAGATTTTTGTCACTTTTATACACCATTAATGTTTGTTTTTGTCAATCAGATCAAATTTTGTATAATTTTTTGTTAATCAGATCAAATTTTGTATATTTTTTTTAGCCAATTTTCAGCATTTGCTTACACTTTTTTTTTTGCTTGATTTATACATTGAACTTGGTCAAAGGAAATAAATTAGATTTCACCAATTTCACTCAACTTTTTCGTTTTCATTTGTCTTATTGCATTTAGCCGCAATTTGGCAAGTTCTGCTTGCAGGTCGAAAATCAAAATAAAAGAAAGTAAACGATAATTGAGAAATGAGCACAACAATTGCAAACTGCTTGAACAGCAAATGCAGAAATTAAAAATTTAATGAAAGTGGCAAACGCAGCAGAAACAAATGCTCAGCACCAATGACAAAATCGCTGTGGGCCTCCAAAACTGTGTGTGAATTTCCATGTTTATTATTATTATTATTAATTTCAAACTAAAACAACAGAAACGGAGAAGAAACGACTCCCTGTCCCCATTTATATGGGCGATTGCTTGAAGCCGCGAGCCGCATAATCGGAAGGAGCAGAACGATCCGAGACACGGGGATAACCCTCATCGCCGGGTACACAGGATTTGCGGGAGGCAATCACACGCCATCCACCCTTGCGAGTCCAATCCTGAAACGAAATGTCAAGTATTAGAGATACAATCTTGGGAATAAACTGGGCCTAGTCCCCCCTGTCCGCTATTTCCGTTTTCTAAATGGCCTTAGATGTCGGTTTTAACCTTTGATTAGCTGAATATCATCTTAATGGATTGTGCGATTGTTACTTCTTTTCCAGTTCTATAGAATTTGGTAAATTAGAAACATTATGAACAAATGTACAAAAATAGCTCAAACTTATAAACAAGAAAGACCAAACCAAAAGTACATATGGGGCATCAGGATATTATCCTTTTTGAAAACTTCCTAACTTTGAAAATCTGAATGCATTTCAGAAAACAGACAAACAGACATCTTCAGTGGAGCTAATTATAGTAGTCCATGGCCTTATCTCCCCCTACTGAAAGATATCTCCACTTATAAAACATCAGGACATTATCCTTTTCGCACAAAAGGAACCAAACTTTGAAAATCTGAATGCATTTCAGAAAACAGACAGATTACTATAACTTGATTCTAAATAGGAGAGGAAGATGTCTTGGATCGCACTTTATCGAGCATTTAAATCAAACTTCAAACCAAATGAAAACTATCAGAGTTTACAGATTCATACAAAGAAAATTCGCTTGATTTAATAATATCCCGATTTATCTAATTTTGACTAATTAAAATTAACATTTTTAAGGTTCGAGCAATGGGCGTATCTCAGGTAGGGGCAGGAGAGGACAGATTCCCTTTTGAGAGTGTTTTTCCAAGAACTCATTGAATTTAAGATCAAATTTCCTGGGTTGCCCTTCCTCAGTTTGGATCGATCACAAAGACGTTTGAAGCTTCAAGCCAATCTCATATTGGCTTACAATGTGGCAATTAAGTTCAACTAACAATAAATCGTAGGATTTCATACTCATTAAATTTAGCATCTGCTCAGCTTCCATTTCCAGAACAAACTCACAATAAGCAAGAAAATTATCTTGAAATTGTATGAAAAAACATTGTGAAGAAGCTTTCTCTGACAGGTATTAGTACTATATTTTAGTAATCGCCGAAACTTGGTGCTTATTCTTCAACTACGACTATGGTCCTGCCTTTTAAATAAACTCAGCTGTGCCAATCCCCTCCAGAACTCAGCTGTGTCTGGGATTTACTTACATTCTGATTATATTTAAAGTAATAAGCTCCCGCATAGATTCCCGTCAGAGCCAACAGAGCCTTGCCGGTCCAGAAGCGCAATGTGTAGGCGCGTTGGAAGCCCTAAGAGAAGCAATCGTAATGAAATTCCTTGTTTGATTACGATTACATAATGACAACGACGAACCGAGCCGCAGGTAACTTACCAGCACCGGTGTCAAGACATTGCACAATTTGTCCAAGGGTGCACGGTAGAAACGCTTGATGGGATTGTTTAGCTCCAACTCCAGGGCAGGCACTTTGCGTGGTCCATGGTGCAGTTCCTGATCTTTTAGCCACTGTTTGCGCCATGCCCGTTCATCGTTGGTCATGCCAATGAGACGCTCGCGCTCACGGACCATACGACCCGCAATGGTCATGGGCTTCACGCCACCCGTATCTGAAGCGCCACCAGCAACCATTTTTTGTTGTTTTTCCTAGCTTTAGTTAAGGAGAAAATTGTTATAAAAACCAATGAAGGGAAAAATGGTTAAATTTAACAACACTCGATAACGTCACCAGAGCTGACACAAAAACTGGCTAGAAAATGACTCGCAGATGATGCTGTTAAGTTGACAGTGCTGGTGGGCAGGTTGTGCATTTTCCAGCACTTTGCTTTACCAACACTGTGAAAAGCCTCGAAATTGAAATTTTCACGTGTTTAAGCAAAACAAACGCATGAATTGGCCGCATTGGCCGTAAAGTAATCTTAATATACTCGAAAAAAACAAGGGAATAAAACTCCACATAAAGTATGGACATTGATGAATTATTTGATTGCTTTGACGAGGTGCCGCCGGAGAGTTTAGAGGCACCACCGGCGTTTACCGCCACAGATAAAAAAGCCACCAAAAGGAACTCCAAGATCGATGATACTACCACTAGCAATGGTGACGAGGACAGTGAAGCTAAGGCCACCAAACGTGCCAAGCCACAGGAGACAACCGACGACGACGCCGCCGAGGAAAAGGTGAAAGTGGAGGTGGAAGACGATGAAGAACCTTCAACTTCCCGGCAATTAGATTTGGATGATGCGGCCACATTGGATGCTCTGCGTACACGTATCGTAACCCATCAGTTGGAGGCACCCGAAACCTGTACGCATGAAGTGGCTGCCCATCCCGATCAGGAATATATTCCATTGAAACCGTTTAGTGGAGTTCCAGCGAAAGAGTATCCATTTGTATTGGATCCATTTCAGAAACAGGCCATCCTCTGTATAGACAATTCGCAAAGTGTTCTAGTCTCTGCCCACACTTCGGCTGGCAAGACAGTGGTGGCTGAGTATGCCATAGCCAAGTCGCTGCTGGCCAAACAGCGAGTCATCTACACCACCCCGATTAAGGCTCTGTCCAATCAAAAGTTTCGCGAGTTTACCGATGAGTTCACTGATGTGGGTCTGGTCACTGGTGATGTGACCATCAATCCCTCCGCCTCTTGCCTCATCATGACCACGGAGATTCTTCGAAATATGTTGTATCGCGGCAGTGAGATTATGCGTGAAGTGGGTTGGGTGATCTTTGACGAAATTCATTATATGCGCGACAAGGAACGTGGTGTCGTTTGGGAGGAGACCCTCATCCTCCTGCCGGATAATGTACGCTATGTTTTCCTTTCGGCCACTATACCCAATGCTCGGCAATTTGCCGAATGGGTTTGCCATCTGCACAAGCAGCCGTGTCATGTGGTCTACACGGATTATCGTCCAACTCCGCTGCAACATTACATATTCCCTGCCGGTGGTGATGGCATTCACTTGATTGTGGACGAGAAGGGGCAATTCAAGGAAGATAATTTCACCACTGCCATGGCAGTTCTGGCCAATGCAGGTGAGTTGTTGGCTCAATATTCGATTCGATTTAATTTATGAATCATTCTCTTTTGCTTGCAGGTGAGGCGGCTAAGGGCGATCAGAAGGGTCGTAAGGGTGGCATCAAGGGCGCCAATGCCGGGCAGACCAACATTTTTAAGATTGTCAAAATGATTATGGAACGAAACTTTGCTCCGGTTATTATTTTCTCGTTTAGTAAAAAGGATTGCGAGATTTATGCCATGCAAATGGCTAAACTGGATTTCAATACGCCCGAAGAGAAGAAGCTGGTCGATGAGGTCTTCTACAATGCCATGGAAGTCCTGAGCGAAGAGGATCGCACTCTGCCCCAAGTCGAGAATGTTTTGCCCTTGCTGCGACGTGGCATAGGTATCCATCATGGTGGATTATTGCCCATTTTGAAGGAGACTATTGAGATTCTCTTCGGCGAGGGTCTTATCAAGGCGCTATTTGCCACCGAGACGTTTGCCATGGGCTTGAACATGCCGGCCAGGACTGTGTTGTTTACAGCACCAAGAAAATTCGATGGCAAGGATTTCCGGTGGATTAGCTCGGGTGAATATATCCAAATGGCTGGTCGTGCCGGTCGTCGTGGTCTCGATGACAAGGGTATCGTTATTCTAATGATTGATGAAAAAGTCTCACCGGCCGTGGGACGCGAAATAGTCCAGGGCAAGGCAGATCCCATCAATTCGGCCTTCCATTTGACCTACAACATGGTGTTGAATCTATTGCGTGTAGAGGAAATCAATCCCGAGTATATGCTCGAACGGAGTTTCTACCAATTCCAAAACCAAGCCGCTCTGCCCGGACTTCATGACCAGGTGGAAGAGAAGACACGCGAACTGAACAAACATAGCATCAAGGATGAGCACAATATTGCTTCATATCATCACATACGTGACCAATTGGAACAATATGGCAAACAGTTTCGTTCCTGGATAACCAAACCCCATTATCTATTACCCTTCTTGCAGCCGGGTCGCTTGATAAAGGTCACCGCGGATAATCAGGAATACGATTGGGGCATTGTTTTGAATTTCAAGAACCAAGAAAAAGCTCGCAAAAATCCTCTTAAGCCCGATCCGGGGGTCACCATTGATGTTCTCCTGCATGTCAGCGAAGAGGCATCGAAATCCGGTGATACTGAACCCTGTAAACCAAATGAACGCGGCTGCATGGAAGTTGTCCCAGTGGCCAATACCCTTATTACCCAAATAAGTTCGATTCGTGTTTATTTCCCCAACGATTTACGTTCTGCCGATAATCGCAAAGCAGTGCTAAAAACCATACAGGAAGCGAAAAAACGTTTTCCCCTCGGACCACCAGTCTTAGATCCCGTCGATGATATGCAAATCAAGGATAAGGAATTCAAAAATATCGTGGCAGCTATTGCCCAGTTTGAGAAAAATCTCGAAGAGCATCCATTGCACAAATCCGCCGACCTGGAACGTGTCCACAAACGTTATTTGGATAAAATGAAGCTGCTAGATGAGCTGAATGTTCTGAAAGTCGAATTGAAGGCCGCTCGGAGTCTCCTGCAAATGGAGGAGCTGAAGCATCGGAAACGTGTGCTGCGACGCATGGGCTACTGCAAACCCGGCGATGTCATCGAGTTTAAGGGCCGCGTGGCCTGCGAACTGAGCTCAGCCGATGAGTTGCTTATGACCGAAATGATCTTCAATGGCGTCTTCAATGAACTAACACCACCGCAGGCAGTGGCTTTGCTCTCATGTTTTGTATGCGACGAAAAATCCAATGAATCGCCGCAAAGTGCCACCGAACTGTCCGGCCCATTGCGTGCCATGCAGGATTTGGCACGACGCATAGCCAAAGTATCATCCGAATGTAAACTGGAGCTGGATGCCGACAGCTATGTGGACAAATTCAAACCCTTTCTCATGGATGTCGTTCTGGCCTGGTGCAAGGGATCGAGTTTTCTGGCTGTCTGCAAAATGACGGACATTTTCGAGGGTTCAATCATTCGTTGCATGCGCCGCTTGGAGGAGCTGTTGCGTCAAATGTGTCAGGCATCGAAAACTATAGGTAATACCGATCTCGAGAATAAATTCTCCGAGGGTATAAGACTCCTGAAGCGTGACATTGTCTTTGCTGCTTCGTTGTATCTATAAGTTTAGACATGTCTCTTTTTTTACCAACTAAGAACAATGGATAGGAGTTTGCTTATTTGATGTTTCGGTTCAAGGAATCTTTGTACAGTGAGACAAGAAGAATATTACATAAAGGATAAAATATGTAATTTGTTTCTTAATTATGTATTTTATATAAAATAATAAATAATGGTAAACACAAAATATAATTAATGCATTATATTTAGATCTAATTATATAAGATTTGATTAGTCAATTGAATTTTAAGACAATTTTGATATCCCGACAGATTAAAAGATCAAGTCTAGTTACTGTAACTAATTTTGATTTGATTTTACATTCAATTTACACTTTTTTTTTTTTACTGTGAAATCTCATGTTTAAAGGTCAAGTACGTTGCTTGTTTAAGTTTGATATAACTATTTTGTTTCCGTAGATTTTTCATATATACTTATTGTAGGATCATGATGATGGTCTCACGGAGGAGCAAAGAAAAAGACGAGCCATATATCTAATATGTACAGGTGTGAAAATAAGCATTTTGCTCATCATTTGGTTGTTCTTTACCGTGGTATTGATCATCAAAAAACCACAAGTCCTGGAGGAGCTTCTCGTGTCGGTGGAACCGAACAAGTTGTATGAGAATAATATAACAAGTCCAGGCAAGTCAATACAATTAGAGCTAAGAGGTCGAATCGATATCGCTATGATGCATGATCCTTCGAATGCAACGAAGAACTCAAGCTCCCTCATTGTGTGGCTGCAACATGTTGATGTCGTTTCGAAAGAAACTCTCTGGCAAAGTGAGATTTGGCAAGTCTATTTACTTGAGACTATAACGAAGGAAATGACAACGGCTACATATTTATTTAAAATACCCCAGAATGAAACGACAAGGAAAGAAGGACTTCAATTAGCGATATCCACAACTAGTAAGCAGGCGGAATCGATGTTAATAGTGGTGAATACTGCTCCAATTGATAAGAATCTTGGAGTAATATGTGCGTTTATCTTGATGCTTTTCCTTTATACACTTATCATTTGGGATATATTGGATAGAACGTTAGCGGCATTGATAACCACCAGTGCAGCAATTGCAGTGCTAGGCCTTATGGACGCCAGGCCACCATTACGCACCATAATGTCGTGGATTGATATAGACACGCTAATGCTGCTCTTTGGTATGATGATTATGGTGGCCATTTTAGCAGAAACTGGGGCATTTGACTATATAGCCGTGATGTCCTATCGCTGTTCAAAAGGACATGCCGGACGCATGATGCTTTTTCTATGTCTGTTTTCTGCATTTCTGTCGGCCTTTCTGGATAATGTCACGATGGTTCTGCTTATGGTTCCTCTTACAATACGTCTCTGTGAGGTCATGAGTCTACGTCCCACATCTTCCTTAATACTCATAGCAATTTTCACTAATATTGGCGGCTCTTTAACACCCGTGGGTGATCCTCCAAATGTGATAATAGCCACAAATGAATTTGTCATTGATCATGGGATTGACTTTTTCAATTTCACCCTACACATGCTTCCCGGTGTCCTACTTGGCATAATTGTGTCCTTAATCTTACTCTATGTCATGTTGCATCGAAAGATCTTGATGGCTGAAACACCAAGCCAATTGTCAAACGAAGAGCTGGATGAACGAATGATGGCAGATATTAGGAGGCGAATTCAAGATCTTACTCAACGTTATAGCAATCAAATGAATAGCCGGTTTTTCAGACCTGTGCCCAATTTTATAGAAACCCTCGCTGAACTCGAGATCAGGTATAAGATCAGGAATATGCCATTGCTAATCAAATGCTGCATAGCCCTAGGTTTTGCGATTGTACTATTTTTTACCAACTCGCTGCCATTCATGGAAGGCGCTCGGTTACCCTGGGTAGCAGTATTGGCCGCCTTGTTGCTTCTTATATTGGCCAATTTCAAGGATATACAAGCTCTGCTATTCAAGGTGGAATGGTCGACTTTACTATTTTTTGCCTCTCTTTTTATACTAATGGAGATTATGGTTGTCTTGGGTCTAATCGAATGGATATGCGGCCATACAGTGTCTGTGATCCTCAGTGTTAGTGAGAAGTACCAACTGACAGTGGCCATTACGCTACTCCTGTGGATCAGTGCCATGACCTCGGCTTTTGTTGACAATATTCCGATTACCACCATGATGCTGAAATTGGCCATCGAATTGGACGATCACATATCGCTCAACTTACCATTTCCAACATTAGTTTGGGCACTGGCTTTTGGAGCTTGTTTTGGTGGCAATGGCACTCTGATCGGCGCATCGGCCAATGTAGTTTCAGCTGGTTTGGCCAGCCAACATGGCTACAACATCAGGTTCATGGAATTCCTTAAAATTGGTTTTCCTCTCATGATATCGACTGTGTTTGCAGTCTGGATATATCTACTCCTTGCGCACTCGGTTTTTTCATGGCATTAAAATCATTAGGTATATATTGTCGTATATTAGAGAGATTTCTGAGATTTTGTAAACTACTCGTCCGTATAACATGCCAATATTCTGAAAACGTTAATATCTCTTCGCAATCCATTTTTTTTTGTCTAACACTAAATATTTTGCCAATATAAAAAAAGAAAGTTAAAATATATAATAATCAACATACAAATTTTGTTTTAACTCTGATTTCCTCAGTGTTGATTTAGAATTTAGTTTCCTAAAATCTGGTCTTTGATCTTTAAAAAAAAGTGTTCGTAATGGTTGACTGTTCTTTAAACACGTATTTCCCTAAAAATTTATTTACACAATATAAAAAATGGTATATTTGCCTCCCATAAAATAAAAATGTTGTCTGATTTTCAAATAAAATGTACGTTACTCGCATTTACGGGCTTAGTGATGGCAAAAAAACAGCTCGTTCGATATTTTCAATGTCTATCGTGATCAATTGTCACCACTAACATAAACAAAAAACAGCTGTCATGATGTTGTGGTGGAAATTAAAGACAATAAATATTTGAATTTAACAATTATAATTATTAGACAAAACTAGAAACATGCGGCTGAAAGAGCATTCTGATATTGTTTTCGATGTGATCCCCAAGTTGTATGAATCGCATACCAAAGTATTTATCACTCATCTGCACAATGTGGAAAAGCAGCTGGAACGTTTGCCAAAAAAGTTTTGCAAAATGTATACAAATCAGTCTTTGGCCAGCCAATTGTTATATTACCTAAACTCCCGTAATGCTAGTATATCAGAATCGGATTTCCATATAGTCGAGGATGTCAAACCCTTTCAGCTACGACTCAGTGATGGCAAACGATTGGAGGTAATGCTCTGTGCCGGCAATGAGCTAAAAAATTCTCTCATGTTGCTCATACGTCGAATCCAGGGTGGTCCATTGCTTTATTATTACTCGGCTGTACAACAGGATGATCTCTGGCGATTGATAGGAAATAACACTTATAATGCATGGATAGCTCAGGGCACCGAAATATTATATCTCAATCTTCAGCATGCCAATCAAACGGAAATTCTGCATTACGATTACGATGAGATAGCCGAGTCGATAGTTAAGTTCGCCGAGGAAAAAGAAAGCAAAGTTCTAATCAAGTTGCCACTTTTTGGCTATGAGAATGTCATTCGATCTTTGGCCTATACACAGCTTTATGGTCATATTCATTTAACGGGATGCTTTGGCGAAACTTATCGACGACTTACCGATGATATGCAGCGCTTTAAAAATTCCAAATTTGCTGAAACTGTGCAGGTCTGCTCTTTGGCTGATAGCATATACTCAGCCATTGGAAGCGATGACTTGGCGGTCTTTCCCTTGGCTCAACTTAAATGGACGCCAGTGCCCACGCGTGTTAACCTCAAACAACTCTGTAGTCTCTTAAGACCGAAGCATATTCATGGCATTGTAGCTTTTCATGCAGTGGGCAATGCACCACCAGCTCCAGATTATCTCCAAGCCTTAAGGTCAACCTATTCCCCAAATTTATTACGCCGGAAAATGGATATGCATCAAGGCTCTGCGAATTCCAAATCCGACATTCGACATGCCAAAAGGCGTAGAATTGACTATGTTGATGATCTCAGTGATAGTAATTAAAATGGTCGGCTATATCAAAATCGAATAGAAAATTGCAAAACCTCATTACAACTCTTTGAACAAAAAGATTAAGACTATTACTACTAAAATATTTTTAAGAAATTTGTAATTAATAATATGTAAGCAGCAAATCTAAAATATAATAGTTTTGTTAATAACTTTACACAGATCAAAGCCAAACATAATTTAAAATAAAATAAAAAGCAACTTCATCAGAGGACAAATCATTTTTCCCAAACTTGTGATAATTTGGCTAAACTTTCGATAGAGAAATTCCGAATGCAATATTAACAAACTTTCGATTATCGTTGTTCACTCGCCAAAACTTTACATACTTACATATTTAGACATAAATTGTAAATTTATTTTTATTCTGTAAGGACAATTACAAGTAAAACATAATTATAATAATATAAAAACTAAACATTTATAGAATGTATATTTAATAAACTAAAGTTTTATGTTTTCAAATCATGTAAAATAAAAAATCAAAAGACTATATACAAATTAGACATTTACACGATATTTAAAGAAAACATAAAATTATTGGACGGTTCACACTGAATTGGTATGGTCATTAAATTGAATATTCCATATTCCTATATGCGACACATAAAACATATAACATAACATAGATACAATGATATGATGCTGATGATGTTAATAATAATAATAATAATAAGGCACACTTATGCAATAATATGAGTACATTTACTTATAATTTTGAGACTTATGATAAATGGTTAAATGATTTCATCGAATTTTGACAATTGGAAATAAGTTAATTTCTGTTATTTTATAATTAACATTTTATTTTTAGAAATTTGATTTTATAGCTCAAGATATGCTTAAGATTTAATGAATCTACTTACACATATATATGTATCTTAAATATCTGTCACTAAATCAAATAATTAGCATACAATAAAGATGATGTGTCAATATTCTAAGCAAAACATTGTTTATTGCTTTTATATTTTGAACTTATAACTTTAGTGACAGATTAAAATTATAAGCTACTTACTTCTGATCCTTTGTCGAATCGGACTACACTTAAGTTAAATATATATATAGTATATACATACATTGAAAGGCATTTTCTAGTTGCTCTGAAGGCCACAAAAACTAAAATTATTGGAATGTCATTGATATGGATTCGTATTCGTTGGGTTGTCGAACTTAAAACAGATATACAAAATAATCTGGGCATATAATTAAATTACAAACAAAAAGTTAATTACAAAATAATTTTACTTAGGGACTGAGATCTTTAAGATCTGTTTAAGAAATAAATAAAACTAAACTTACAAACCAGGACTTCAAAAAAGAGATCTACAGGGAATTAAAGATGTTAAATAGATATTCCAAAGTTTCTTATGATAAGTTTTCAACTTACCCTCGAACACATCTCTCTTTGTTCATTTATTTCAAGGGATTATGGTTTATTTCACTCTCTAAACGCATCCCGCGCTTAGAGAGCGGTTACTTAGACTGATGTCTGAGGTATGCCCTCCACTAGCTCTGTACGTCTGGGCTGATCAACTGACCAACCAGCTGCTGGCGGTTGTGTCGTCAAAGTGGCCGTCGTGGTCGTGGTTGTCCTAGCCATGGGCACCGGTGTATTGCTTCGACTGCTTCCAGATATACTAGCTGCAGGGCCAGGTGTTGTCCGCTTAACGGGCTCAGCTTGAAGCTGGGGAACAGGCGTACTGGAAATGGGTTGCAGCAAACGCTTCTCTTCAATTGGTCCTGGATTCGGGGACTTGCCATTGGTCTGGGATCGCGGAGTGGCTGCTCGTTCCGATTTAACCAGACTGCCATTGGTCTCCTTTAGGGATATGCCTGACTTAAGCGACGCTTGACTTCCAGATTTTTGGGTCATAGCTAGGGAACTGGGCGAACGTAATGATGTTGTATCCGTGTGGGCCTTACTGGCCAATGTCTTGGATGACGGTGAGTCTCTATACTCATAGATGTTATCTCTAGAGCGCAGAGCATGATGATTTGTCACCATATGGGCATTGTCTACACCACGAGGATCAGTTTCCGGCTCTGTTCCATCTCCATTTATGAAGACATCCTCGTCGTAAAAACGATCCGATTGACTGGAAAGATATGATTTACAAACTAACTTCTTTGTGTCATACCAAAAAATACTTACCGTTTGGCATTTCGCCACATAATGCAACAGATCACAACCAGCACAATGAGGAAGAAACAAGTAACCGACATGCTCCAGAAGGCTATTTGCAGTGGTTCCTTGGGCTCCCACCAATATTCCGTAGTGGGTGGATATGTGGGCACCAGCACTCCAATGACTGTGGGCAAATATTGAGTCCAGAAGGCGCACTCAGTTTGCCGATAATTAAGCAGAATCGAAGAGTTATATGTGGTATTAATGTTTAAATATCGTATCTCTCCTTGATAGGCACGTTGAAAGTGCATGCCCAGAACTTGTTGAGGTGTGGGATTTCTATAAGAATAAAAGAAAAAATCAAAATTATATCATAATTAACATCAGTGACGGATTAAGACATCGCGTAGCAATCGAAAAATAAATTAGAATATAACTTTCTAACATGAATGTTAGATAATGAATGAGAATCAGTCAAAACGATTCGCTTAGATAATTTGCTTTCGCCAATTTTCTAACCGATCTAATGAGATTATACATTTATCAATTTATTTCAAATTGATTGAGAAATGAAAGCGACAGATTCGCAAATTTACAAGTTTTTGAGAATTTTCTAAATTAAATTGATGTCCATTTATCTATTTTGCTTAGAGTTGTATTTTGGTAAATGAATGAAATTAGAGTCATCTTTTCAAAGATCAAAAATCCTTTTACAGTGTTCTGATATGGCACAGACTAATATGATGTATTAGTCAGATTCTAAAGAATTAGGTTTCTCTACTGTTTGAAAAGTTTTTCCGGCCAAAATAACGTATTTAAGAATTTTCCGTTGTGCTCACGAAGCTCCTCACGCTTTCCATCTCTAGACATTTTCAAAACAGCTGAACGATCGGTCTATATATAGTTTAATGGCTTTCCTCATGTTATTGTATGGTGGAAATATCTTGGCATGGAGACATTATTAAATGAAGATTGTTGGTTGACTATACTTCAATATCTACAGCTTGAAGATCAATTGACATTGGGAGAGGTTTCCCATCATCTGCAACAATGTGTCACCAGACATTGGAAATGTCTCACAATTGCTAAAATCAATGGTCAAGTGCTAAAAAAGTTTATCCTAAACTCATGTAAGTCTGAAAACCTTTCATTTTTGTTTTTGGTGATGATATTACTCCATTTTTCAGTTCTTATGTTTGAATTTGCTTCAACCGTCTGCGGAACGCTTCAAAAGCTTACAATCGATGGCGACATTATGGACTTGCTTAACTCCTGGAGGATTTTCAATTTCCCGAAACTACATACACTCGATTGCAATTGGGAGCCAGATAGATTGAATGTTTTACATACAATTACGGAGAATGCTTTAATAGATCAATGGTTATTATCGATTCGATGGCAACAGGCAGATGAGATCTCCATGCTTCTTACGGAACTTTTCCCGCATCTCCGAAAACTGACACTTCATGCCAATGTCCGTGGATGTCATTTGTGGCGACTGTCTCAGTTGGAAGAGTTAGATATTTGTAAATCACCCACAAGTGAGATTCATAAGTTTTTTGCCCGCATCCTTATCATACCCAAACTGCACAAGCTACATTTACACGAATCTCAATCTTTGATTGAATTTATCAACCAGAATCCACTAAAAGTAAAATCGATACGCTTTATCCATAATAGACCCCTGATAAGACTGGCTGATATGGAAAATCTTCAGGTATTGGCCATTCATGGTTGCAAACTAGACAATGGGTTTTGGCGTGAACTTGTTGCTGAGATTCCATCATTGGAGCAATTACATTTAACTGAAATGGATGAAAGTCAGACTCGCGATACGGAGAACATCTGGTATTTGGTGGCACAATGTGGAAACCTCAAAGTTCTTAATTTGTCTGGAAGTTGTATTAATGCACATGAATTTGTTCTGACCGGCGCAAAATGGTTATCGGTTGCCCTTAAAGATCGCCAAGTGCCACTCATGCTACATATCGATCCCAAGACAACTTCACCAAAGGTAAGCTATTGCCTCAACTTGTAAAACTTTATCTAAAATATATACATACTAACTAAATCTATTGCAGAGTCTGACTGCATTTAAACAAATTCTAACAACATTGAGACATCCAAAATTGGTAATTAAATTTGAACCAATTGCATTGGAACGTACAAAAATATTTTGCACAAAATATATGGAAATTGAGTTTATATGCAATTAGGAAATATCTTAATGTAAATCATCTATTCTTAGTAAAAAAATGTAATAAATAAACTATCAATATCTTATCGTTGGTTCAGTGCCGGATTATGAAATCGCCCATCAACCAAAATAAGTTTTCGGGGTTTAAATAGAAATTATAAGATGAATTTCCAATATTTAAATTGAATGAAAATCGGACAAAAATCTATTTTTTTTTTTCCATCATAAATTTTGTATCAATCAATCTATTTTTCAGACTGTACTTTAAAAATTAAAATGGGCATTTTCTCTTAGCATGGCTAATTCGGCATTCGTTTCTTATACTCACCCATATCTAGCGAAATTTGAATAAGTCTGCATAAAGAAATGACTCATATTGCGATCATTGTCGGTCCACATGTTCCGTTGTAAATGTTCTTTCTTCGGGAAGAATTCGGTGTCCATGAAGGGGGCACCAGTTAGGAAATAATGCTCCGTGTCATGAGGATATTTTCGCCATTGCGGTAAATTTAAGGCTTCCACTGTGGTGTTTAGGACATACATATATACAGGAACCTTTTGTTCGAGCATTAATTTAACCATCTGATCCACAGGGGCACGATAGTATAAATCACTAAGCATATTGATATATTCATCTCTCATAATGGTATTATTATTGGGATCTGGCCAAAATGTGTACATATATTTGATTGCCTCGTACACACCATTCGGATTGAGCGTATAATTGTAACGAAAGACATGCTCTCGCACCTTCTGTTCAAAGAATCGTCCATCTATTTCGTAATAGGGCGCCAGTGATTCGTTTTGTGCTATGAAGAAGGCAGCTTCCTGTGTGGTCACACCCGTCATATATTGTATATTCCGATTGAATCGACCAGCTCGTATTAAGGTCTCTGGCGTTTGGGTGAGGAAACGCCAATCTTTTTGACGCCAACCCTCATACCAATCATCACCAGGCAAGGTAAAGTTGTGATCCAAAACTGGAGCCCATGGAAAGCTACCGACTTGAGGTGAGAATTCCGCATTACCCAATTCATAGAAACTGCGCCCTGTGCGTAGGCAATTAACCAATTTCCATGACGACTCTATGGAACAACCCAAAAGTTGTCCGAGAACACGACTTGTATTCTGGGCTCGATACTTGTCCTGGATAAGAGCCCAATCGGCCAATGCAGAACCAGACTGGGCTATGACACGTTTCACGATATTTCGGGTTTGCGGTGCAACCATTAAAAGACCAGCCGATGCTCCACCAGCTCCAGGACCAAACAGTGTTATGGACTCTCGATCACCATTGAAGAACTCTATGTTATCGTAGACCCATTTTAAAGCCAATGCCTGATCCAAAATGCCGTAATTGCCCGGCGAATTCTCATCGCCAGTTGAAAGAAAGCCCAAGGCTCCCAGACGGTAATTTAGGGTAACCACCACAACATCATAGAATGAAGCTAACATGTGACCCTGGAAGAGATTTGAGGCCCCGCGAATAAATTCGCCTCCATGGATATATACCATAACCGGATACTTTTGAGCCACTCCAGCGCCAGTCTAAAAAGATACACAAAACAAAAAAATATGTATTGTAACTGTATAAGAATGAAAGTTATATCTTCTTGTTGTGACATAAGAGAGTGATGGCTAAAAAAACTCTGAATACGACGCTTCGAATTAATGTAATCATTGACTTTACACTCAATTAACACCCTACACCTACACCCTACACGTAATGCCGCCAAAAACTTCGTTTCCCTATCAAGTACGTCGTAGGTTTAAAGTATGTGATTGATTGATCGATATCTATTTTTATAGGATAGTGAAGACAGTGACATTAACGACGGTCGCAGCTGGAGTCAACGAAAGCGATATGTTTTAAGATGTCTACCCAAGTTAACAAAATCCATTGTGTTACTATTAATGTGGTCCTTCTTTACAATAGCTCTGATTACAAAGAAACCTCATGAGGTGGAGAAGTTCTGTGTGGCGGTGCAGCCCAACAAATTGTACAGTAGCGAAATAACAGAGGAAGTGTCACGTGATGAGATTGAGTTGACTCTCAGAGGTAGAGTTGATGAGGAGTTGATGGCTTATCCCGAATTTGCTATGGCGAACTCAAGCTCCGTTGTTATTTGGTTGCGAAATGTCGATAAAGATTCTGGAAAGACTCTATGGCAGAGTGAGGAATGGAAGGTCTATCTGCTGGTAGCGGAAACCAAGAGTATGACGGAAGCAAGATATTTGTTTGAAATTTCTGAAATAGACTCTTCAACTAATATTCTTCAGCTTGCAATGAAGACGACCAGTAAGGACGCAGAATCACTCTTTATAGAGTTGGATTTATCTCCGGTGGATACGTCTAATGGTGTCATTTATGCATTTCTATTGCTGATATTCCTCTATGTTTTAATTATTTGGGATATTACGGATAGAACTTTTGCTGCACTCATTACATCCAGCGCGGCAATTGGAGTGCTAGCCCTAATGGACGCACGGCCATCACTTCAAACCATAGTTTCCTGGATTGATATAGACACGTTGATGCTCCTCTTCGGTATGATGATTATGGTTGGAATTTTATCAGAGTCTGGAGTATTTGACTATCTGGCCGTTGTTGCCTATCGCCAATCTAGAGGACATCCCTGGCCGCTGATATTTTTCTTATGCTCTTTTACTGGCATTCTTTCGGCCTTTTTGGATAATGTCACTATGGTTCTGCTCATGGTTCCTGTCACAATACGACTTTGCGAGGTAATGCGCCTGCGGGCTATTGTTGTCTTGACAAGCATTGTAATTTTCTCGAATATCGGCGGCACCCTAACACCAGTGGGTGATCCCCCAAACGTGATTATAGCCACGGATCCCTATGTCACAGAATATGGCATTGATTTTATATATTTTACCGTGCACATGATTCCAGGTGTGTTATTAAGCATGACAGCGGCTTTTGCCTTACTCTATATCATGTTGCGTCAGAAAGTTTACATCATCGCAGGGGAACAAACAAGAAGATCTATTAGGACCTTAAATAAGGAGAGGGCAAAACTCCATGCTGTTACGGAGATTGAGGATCAATTGCGGGAAGATATTTCGAAACGCATTGAAGCGCTAGAGAAAGAACACAACAAGCAGGCTTCAGGGTTTCTCAAGCCAGTGGCTAGTTATATCGACACCCTTGCTGAGCTGGAGGTGAAGCATAAGATAAGAAATATGCCTTTATTAATCAAATCCTGTATTGCCATGTGTTTCGCTGTTGTACTCTTCTTTTTTCATTCACTTCCTTTTTTGGAAGGCGCCAAATTACCCTGGAGTGCACTATTAGCCGCCTTGTTGCTTCTTGTTTTGTCGGATCTCAATGATTTTCAAATTATACTAGCTAAAGTCGAATGGTCGACGTTACTCTTTTTTGCCGCTCTGTTCATCCTAATGGAGGCTATCACACATCTTGGCCTTATCGAGTGGATAGGCGATAGAACCGTATCTTTAATACTCACAGTCAGTAGTGAGCTTCAGCTGACAGTTGCCATTTCGTTACTTTTATGGATCAGTGCTATATCCTCAGCATTTGTCGATAATATTCCGATTACCACTATGATGTTGAGATTGACCATTGAATTGGCCAAAAATAAGAGCCTTAATTTACCATTCGCTCCCCTCATCTGGGCACTTGCCTTTGGCGCTTGTTTTGGTGGCAATGGCACTTTGATCGGTGCATCGGCAAATGTCGTTACAGCTGGTTTGGCCAGTCAACATGGCTACAAAATTACTTTCATGGATTTCTTCAAAATTGGGTTTCCCATCATGTTGATGACTATATTCATAGTCTGGATTTATCTCCTCATTGCACACTCTCTGCTTTCTTGGCATTAAAATGAGCAAGGATTTCATAATTGAGGTCTTAACCAGAAGAACTATTTCCAACTTACTGTATTTCAACAACATATTCCAGAAACTTTTCTTCCATGGAATGGTGGTATTATGGTTCAAATTAATAGTTCACCTAAGAAAGTTAAAAACTAATTTATTAAGAGTGCTTTAAATTTGCCTCTGTCACCTGAAATAAGCATTGAATTTACACTCAACATGATTCTTTTCCAAGAGGTAGGTCGCTTTGTTTTTATATATTAATGATCAACTGCTCAATTGAATGTTATTATTTCTAGAACGATGACGACGATGAGATTGACGATGGTCTCACCGATAAAGAGCGAAAACGACGCGCCATAATACGGCTAATAGGCCTCTGCGCCAAACTCTCTCTGCTAATGTTCGTTTGGATATTTGCCACAATAGCACTGATTACAAAAAAGACACATGAATTGGAGAGGTTCTTCGTGTCGGTGGAACCGCTTAAAGTGTACAGTAGTGATATAACACATGAGTCGCCTCGTGGCGAGGTCGAATTAGGTCTAATCGGTAGAATCAATGGGGAGATAATGGAAAATCCCGATTTTGCTACGGAGAACACAAGCTCCGTTAATGTGTGGTTTCAACATGTGGATATAGATTCCGGGCAAACTCTCTGGCAGAGTGAGAAATGGACAGTCTATCTGCTGGAAACGGACACCATACAGATGACAGAATACATCCATTTATTTGAAATTTCCCGGAAAGAATCGTCGACCAATTTACTCCAGCTGGCGATGAACACGACCAGTAAACAATCGGAATCGTTATTGACGGTGTTGAATGTGTCTCCGGCGGATAGGTCCGACGGTGTTATATATGCATTTCTATTGTTGATCTTCCTGTATGTTCTTATAATTACGGATATTACGGACCGAACGTTCGCTGCGTTGTTAACGTCTAGTGCGTCAATCGGAGTCCTCGCCCTAATGGGCGCACGGCCATCACTTCAAGCTATATTGTCTTGGATTGATATAAGCACGCTGATGTTCCTCTTCGGTATGATGGTCATGGTTGGAATTTTATCAGAGTCTGGAGTATTTGACTATCTGGCCGTTGTTGCCTATCGCCAATCTAAAGGACATGCCTGGCCTCTAATATTTTGCCTGTGCTGTTTTACTGCCATTATCGCTTCCTTTTTGGATAATGTCACAATGGTTATGCTCATGGTTCCGGTGACTATTCGTTTGTGTGAGGTAATGCGTCTGCGGACTACTGATGTATTGATAAGCATTGTCCTGTTCTCAAATATTGGCGGCACCATAACACCTGTGGGTGACCCCCCAAACGTGATTATAGCCACGGATCCCTTTGTCACTAAACAAGGAATTAACTTTCTCAATTTTACTGTGCACATGTTTCCAGGTGTATTTTTCAGCATGCTGGTGACTTTTGGCATACTATACTTAATGCTGCGTAATAGGATACACATGAATGAGGATGATCAGACCAGAAAATCCATATTGGTCCTAAACAAAGAGAGGGCCAAGGTGTTTGCCACAACGGATGTCGAGGATCGATTGAGGGAGGATATATCGAAACGTATTGCCGAGATTAAGGCAGCACAGCGTAACAACAAAACGGATTCGACATTTTTTAGGCCAGTACCAAATTTTATCGACACCCTCGCTGAGCTAGAGGTGAAGCATAAGATAAGAAATATGCCTTTATTAATCAAATCCTGTATTGCCATGGGTTTCGCCGTTTTACTATTCCTCCTTCATTCATTTCCTTTCATGGAAGGCGCCAAATTACCCTGGAGTGCAGTTTTAGCCGCTTTGCTGCTTCTCATTCTATCGAATTCGAATGATTTAGAAGTTGTACTAGCTAAAGTGGAATGGTCGACATTACTCTTCTTTGCCGCTCTGTTCGTTCTTATGGAAGCACTGGCTGAATTGGGTTTCATCGACTGGATAGGAGATAAAACAGTATCCGTAATACTCACAGTCAGCAGAGAGCATCAGTTAACAGTGGCCGTTTCATTACTTTTGTGGGTTTGTGCTATAACCTCAGCATTTGTCGATAATATTCCAATTACCACTATGATGTTGAGATTGACCATTGAATTGGCCAAAAATAAGAGCCTTAATTTACCATTCACTCCCCTCATCTGGGCACTAGCCTATGGAGCTTGTTTTGGTGGCAACGGCACTTTGATCGGTGCATCGGCAAATGTCGTTACAGCTGGTTTAGCCAGTCAACATGGCTACAAAATTACTTTCGTGCACTTCTTCATAATTGGTTTTCCTGTCATGATTGTATCTGTTGTGGTTTGCCAGATATATCTTCTCATTGCGCATTCCCTCTTTTCATGGCATTGAAATTGAGCATGGCGATCTTATTGAAAACATGAATCTATCAATCCATCCACTAAATCGATTAAGAAACTTATTAGTGACAAATCACAATCAATCTATAAAAGACTGTGCTTTGTGTCCAATAACTTTTTTTTAATCGAATTAGTAGATGGCGTTTCATATTCAAAGCTTAATACTCAACTCTTGCATTCAGAAAATGGAATTCTTACCAACTTGGAGAAATTAAATGTGACAATGTCAAAGGGGGGACTTAGGTTGTACTGAATTAACATGAACGAAGTTGTATTCTTATAATACTAATATTAAATTGAAAGTCATTTTAGTAAAACAATCATTTTGAATTCTATGTGTATGTTTCGGAATGTTGTTTAAACGCAGTGCTGTCAATGAGGTAAAAGATATTTATCCGTGGATTTTAGTACATTCTAAATGAATTCGTAAATAAACGGACTGAGTTTCAAATTTATTACAAGTATTTGATACTTTTGTATACCCTAATCGTTATGAAATATATAACAATTGATGTTACTCTAGATGTAAGGGCATCCATCACCTCAAAGATGCAACCAACTAAAGAATCGGAGCAAAAAGGCTTGTTATCCATATGGATAAGGAGACTTCTGTTTTAAAATTTATGTGCCCATTTGAAGAAATTATTTAGGAATCAATTTGTTTTTCGTATTACTAGCTCATGTGTGTTTTGAAGCATTACTAATTCGATAAATTTGTGCAGATATGCAAACGGGAACATCCCTAAAGTAGACAATTTCAAAGTGTTTTTTTTTTAAGAATTCACGTACCTTTGGCGAATAAACATTTAAGTACAGACAATCCTCATCCATGTCCATGACACCTTTCGTTGCACCTGTATAACGCACTGGCTGTGGACAGGCTGGACCAAAATCGACGGCTTGCAGCAATTGCCAACCTCGATGCGGTCGTGGTGGCTTGAAGCGTCCTTCAAATGTGGGCGGCAGGGCATAGGGTATGCCCAAGAAGACCGAACATTCACCCATCACACGATCGACAGTGGAATGATAGGGACGATAGAATGATTTCGGATCGGGATTATCATACATATAGACCTTAAAGCCCTGCACCTGGCCATAGTTGGTTGTGACAAAAACATCGCGTTCGAGTGTCAATGAGTCGCGACGCTGTTTGCCCTGTAAGTCTTCACGCCAGCCAGCCAATACACCAGGGAACTGAGTTCGCGCATTGGGGTCATTCTGTATGGGATTGGATTACAGATTAAAGAGACGATTATTACGACTGTGGGTGGGGAACATGTGTAATTGATTATTCTTGTGTGTGTGTGTGGGAGAGAGAGGTTAATTAAGATTATTGCTTTGATATTTGCAGAGCAGAATCATTTATGTGTATATAGATATCTGCCAAAGATCATGCTCAATGAGCTGGCATTGTTTTGTCTTCGTTTTCGTTTTTCTATTAGGTCAATTTTTTGTGTCACAAAACTTAATTGATTAAACATTTGACGTAGTTCGTTGTCATGCATGTGTACAATTCCAATTTTTGTTCTTTATTGCATTACTCACCGGATCAAAACGGAAACGATCCTCATTGGGCATACCCTGAGGATATTGTCCTGGTGGATTTCTGCCCGGGAAATTGGCACCAAAACCATTCGGTTGATAATGACCATAACGACGATCATTGAATGTATAAGTTCTAAAACAGAAATGCAAATTATTACTTAAAGCTTGTACTTATTATTTCAAACTGAATTCAACTCACCTGTAATCAGGATCACCAGGATTGGGCCAATGATAGTCATTAACGCCGACACGTGAATAGAAACGAGGATCTCTAGTCTGGCCGTCTGCCATAGTGGCCAAGAAAGACAGGATCAGTATCAAGCAAATGCCATTTGGACATTTTAACTTGTCCCGGTATTTCAGTTTGTGTAACATAATTGTCTGAAAGAGAGATATAAACAAATAAAAGATGTTTTACATGGCATTTGTTTGAAGACAGAAAAAAAATATACACAAAACGGCGAGTAAGAGTGATCAAACTGGTTTTCCGTTACGCTACATATTTGTATGACTTTTTAGCCTTCGTTAGAAACTGAGAGAGACCGACAAACTCGTTTTTGCCTTCTATTCCGACTCGACGCTAAAAATAAAGTTACAGCATAAGCAACAACAAAATGCGAGTATGTAATTCCAACTTCAAATCGGCTTCATCTTGGGAGTCGCATTTGAGTTGAAGTCATGTCGAGTCGAGTAAATTCAGTCAGCCAGCGACATGTGATGGCGGGAAAGAAGAAGAAGAGAGAAAAACAACCGCGTCAATGGGTTAATTGTTGAAATGAAGGCGAAAGGTCATTGGTTTAAATTGGTTTAACTTCGCATTTGTCGGAGATTGGGTCGATCATGGGCATGACACAAAAGACCCAAGAAAAACGCAGTTAAACGAACAAAAAAAATAACGGTTCATTCTTTCCATCGTCAACAGAAAATATAGAAATTGTTTAAAGTCGGTTAATTGTTTTGGGCTCATTGAAACTAATATAGACCCACTAAATAGCCAAAATAAATATTGGTTATGGCTAAAACGGCTGTATGATTTTAAATGTGATTAGCTCGTATCCTCAAACGCTTTAACTTCTTTCATTCTAACCAGTACCGGATCTAGAGCAAAATTTGGATTCGCAAATCAAACAATTAACAAAAAGTTTAAAGGGACTTCCAAAAAAACTTTACAAATATTCAATAATTTTGTCCAACACGATTTCTAACGCTAGGTGGTCAGTTTACTTAAGCAAATTTGGGTATGTCAATATATATGTTTATAGAAAATTATATTGTTATTGGAAATTAGATTTAATAATCATTTTAATATAGTTAATAATCTTTGAGCACGGCTTCAAAATAAATACTATCGAGTCGAATAGTAACAAATAAGAAAAGAAAAAAATTACAAGAGCAAAATTAACAATATTTTAATGTGTAATTTTGTACTTTTTCAATATTTATGGAAAATGGCGTAGAAAAAAATTATAAGCAACAGGAAATATTTAAAATGTTAAATATAAAAAATCTAGTTATAATTTTGTTGCTCTTTATACGCAGTGGTGGTCACGAATTGAAAACATTTTATTTAGAGTTTAGTTCTTTTTTTCTCGGTTCCCAAGTAACTCAATAAAAAACAACAATTAAATTTTTTGAAATGAAATGTCGTGTAATTTAATTCACTTTCTTTTGTAGTTCAAGAAAAAAGTTCTTTAGTATAAATTGGTATTGTTAAACTGTCTCGCCCAAAAGACCAAAAAATCGCATACAATATTCCCAATTTCAATTGGCCTCAAATCGACTGTATAAACAATTTTTGGTATGCAGTTCCTTTTGGTTTTACTAGATATAAAACTTCTTGAAATTTTCAATAAAATCGTCATAAATAATAATAATAATCAAAACGGCAATAATCTGAATATAATAAACAATAAATGCTTTAATTTCAAAAATTTCATCATTAAATTTTTTCGGGAGCCGAGAAAAACAGAATTTTAGTCTAAAAAAGAAATGTCTTAAATTCGTGACCACCACTGTGGTCAAAAAATACACCAGAAATGAATCTCCAATTTGCTAACCTACATAGTAACCTAAAGTCGACAAACTCGATGGAAAAATTCATTTACTTTTCTTTCTATTTCATACTCTTTTTTTTAAAGCCTGCTTCGTTTTCGAATCCTTCACCAGAAATTTTGCCGTCGTGTATATTGACTTCAAAATTTTGAAAACCAAACAGTTTAATCCTTGCTTAGTTGTTTTGTGTAACTTCATTTTAAATATTTATTTACAAACCACAACAAAAAAATGTTGTTTAACTAATAACGAGAATTAAATAACGAGATTAAATACAGAACCCATATTAAAATTATATAAAATTAGAGAAACTTTTTCTACATACTTTATTTTTTTTTTATTAAACAAAGAACATTGAGGCAAGTTCAATTATTTTATCAGCTGTAAGCTTATTGATAAACGAAACTTAATCGATCAATATTTGTTAGTATAAAAGCTAGTCTACCTTGTTCAATGGCAAAGACTAAGGGGACAACGAGGGTTTTAGGAATTTGCGGGACGAATTACTTTCAAACCCTTTAGATCCGCCACTGATTTAATTGTTGCTAGGTAAATTTCAATTTAAAATAGAAGCCCAATAATTTTCATTATTATTTTTGCTGTGTGTGTGAGAACCAAGTTGGGTAGAGTAACACGAGATGTCAACGTCACATAAAGTAGCACAAGGACTCTCACTAAAGTTTATTAACCTGATGCATCGTTGCAATTTACTTGAATTTAACCCCCTTCGACAAGTTTCATCGAGAATCGAATTGGTAAACTCGGTTTCAACGGAAATGCAAACGCCTGCACAATAATCTTAGGATGTTCGTCACCCTCACTCTGATACTTGCGGGAATTTCGATATCAAGTTACACACACACACACACACACACGGTTGAGTGTGAATCACCTCGGAGAGTTAGTTGTTTAGGTAGTTTTCATAGTATATTTATGTATATATAATTTGTTCGTTTTCTTTATTTTTTGTTTTCGCAATCACAAAGCAAAGCAAACAATAAAACGCAACGATAAGACTGAAAGTGAAGTGCAGGTGTATGTACATATACATATATATGTTGGTAGGTGGGTAGAAGGGGTTCCACGATGAATGGCTTAGTGTGTGGTTTGCTTTTCGCTGAAAATCTCACTGGGTTTTGTTTTTTTTTGTTTGTTTTATAGCTATGCTCCAATTGATGACGTTGTCGCGGAAACTTGTTGCTGTAGCACACTATCTAATCTAAGAGTAACAACAAAAATGTTGGCTAATAACCCAATGAATTTCATTCACTTTTCTTGTAACAATTTTGAATTTTACCAGACTTCTGTTTAGCCAACGCCCCTAAAGAAAAGATTCAAAAGTAAACTCAAAAATAATGAAAAAAAAACGTAACACCACCAGAAATGACCGTTTTGAGTCAGAAACCAGGTAACAACACACAGAAGAGAGAGAGAGAGGTGAATTCACTTATACATTTATAATTTTGGCTTTGTTAACACACACACAGGCACAGGTAACTGTGTTACCAACACACACACACACACACCTGAGGGAATTTGTGTTTGTATTTGAGAGCGCGCGCAACTTTATTTTGAAACCATGGGAAAATGCGGTTTGTGCACGACCGTCGCTCACGAACGTTGAAAATAAACTGAAACTGACTGAATTGGCCAACAACAGAGCGCGGTATTAAATGAGAGACAAAACCATGCATGGGTGGCTGATAGAGAGAGAGAGAGAGAGAGAGAGAGAGAGAAAGAGAGAGAGAGAGAGAGAAAGATCGCGCCTATTAAACTCATGTGTCCCACAAGGGTTAATTAATTAATTTAATTCTAAGGCTTAATAGTAGGGATAGATTTAATGAATTTAAAAAAATATTGAAACCAAGCGCCTTTTATGGTTTTGGTTAAAGGGGTTACATAGAGTTTTTTATACCCTTGCAAAAAGGGTATATTTATTTTAGTCAGAAGTGTGCAACGGATAGAAGGAAGCAGCACCGACCATATAAAGTATATACATTCTTGATCTTCATGACGAGATGAGTTTAAATAGCCATGTCCGTCCTCCTAGACCGTAGGAGCTACAGAGTTAAAATTTTGCATTTAGCCTTGCACAGGTTGAATATCTCGGATTCAGCCGGATCGGACCACTATATCACATAGCTCATGCGCCAAATTTGATCAAGTTCCGATAACTTTACCGCAAAAGCTCCCATAGAAACGATCGGTCAATAACAATGACTTTTATCAATAACTGCGGTACATTTCACGCGATTCCTTGAAAATGTAATATTTTTCAGTTTAATGAAGCTGTTAATGACTGTGCCAAATCTCATCAAGATCGAAGACTATATGTATTATATACCTATCATATAAACTTAAGATAAAATGGCATGTTACATGCGCCGCATTGCCCTACATTGCAAAACCTTTTGCACGTCGACGGGAACAACAGTTTTACTTCCAGAATGAGATGTTTTTGCTATCTCTAATGTTCAGTTCGATGGAACAACAAAATTTCAAAGAACTTTCTTTTCTAGCTTGTTGCACATTAGTTATTATTTTTATTTACCAAACTGAAACAGATTAAAGTTCTCCAATTTATTTGCACAATAAAATAAAATGTAAGCTGAAATCAACAAAAATTAATTCTTTGCATTTGTGAATAAATTTTTTGCATTCTGCAAAAGTTTGGATTCATATGTTTGGTATAAACTATTACGAATCTTTAAACACCATTTTTTGAACCAGGCATCAGCCTTGTAGACACCTGAGAAAGGACATTGTGTATTTTAGAAGCAAACAGCGAGTTATGCGTTTCATTATTTGCTTAAAATTACTTTTGTCTTTCATCTTCCCATCGTTTGGATATTGGTCTAAATATGTAGGTTAATATAGGTGAAAGATTATGTGAAATGTTTCGAATGTTTTCAAATGCCTTACTATTTTGCTTTTTTGACGCTTTTGGCTTTTTTTGTCGATTTCCTTTTATTCTTTTTCGTATACCTTGTTCACTTTCTAGTCCAGATCCTGCTGCTGTATGCTCATATTGTGGAATCTTCACAGTCTCGGATTTAAGGTTCTTATAAACCTTTTTGCACTCTGAAAATAATAATAGTTTTTCATCAAATGAATTAACTCCTTCCAATAAGTTACCTTCACCATCTTTCAAAAATTCGTTGCACCTCTCTTTATCACGTATTGGAACTATTTTCGTGCCTTCTAAGCAAGCTGTTAAAATGAATTAGTCAATTGTACATTTGAAACGCAAAAACAAATTATTACATACCATTATATAATTTATCATGTTTTACAAGCAGTATACAATATTCCACTAAAAGTATATTTGAAATATAGAAAATGTTATAATGTTCATTTCGGTTCGGTATTAATGTAACTTACAAGTTGGATTCGTTGAATTGACGTACATCAGGAATGGACATAAACAAATCCAAATTAACAATGTCATCATCTTTATTGAGCAGGAAAAAGATTTATACTGATCGCGGCTCATGTTGACATGAAAAGTTTAAAGTTTCAGGCAAAGCGAATTATATTAACTAGATGGAATGCTAACCGATACCATGAAACAAATTTAAAATGGTATATTTAGTTGTTATACCATGCACCAAATGGTAAATTAAAGCCACAAAAAAAAAAAACTGCAGCTAAAATTAGTTGGATTTCTATGGATGACATTGACAGACACATTTTAAAAATAGGAACTCGATTTCCAGAGATTTCCATATATAAAGAATAGCTTTGATGCTCTGTCAAACCTATCATCCGTCTGATATTACATATATCAATACTCACAATTTATCTAATCAACTACTGGTTTTTAATTGATTTTCGGGTTCTTTTCCGACCGAAGTCTATGTATAATGGAAACTTGAAAAATATCCAAACAACTTTTTAAAGAACGTTTTTGTGTGTCATTTGATCATTCACTTGAAACGAAAACACTAAAAACGTTGTTTGGTCTTATGTTTATTTCAAATTGTCGACATCTGAAGCGTGTTTCCGATTTCATAATCTTAAATATGTTGAATTTTAATTGCATTTTATTTAAAAAAGGGATCTGTAGGGGTCTAATATCATATTAGCAGGGACGGATTTAAAAGAATTACGACACAGTGACGAATTTCTTGTTCTTTTCTTATGGATGGCTTTTTGTAGATACGGCCCTGCATAATTCCATTAATTTCTTCTTTCTCTTTAAAGTAAACAATCTTGGGGAAAAAAACACTCCTTGATCGGACTGGAAGGTAATTACACAAATTATGACTTCACATTAAACAAGAAAATGTAAATGTACTAATTGAGTAAAATTTTTGGAAAAACAAAGAATTAATATCAAGGCCTTGACTGATTAACATTATATCCACTTACATATCCATACCATTTATCGAGTTCAAAGTGTCTTTTTAATTACTCGCATTTTCCCAATTAAAGGGCTCAGAAAATATGATAATTTGGCATCCGCTCTACAAAGATGATTCAGTTCGGAATTATCTATTTTGCATAATTCTCAATAGGTTCTATTTGGTTGTGATTCACTTATTCATTCATTCATTCTCTATACATATGTGCTTAAAGCGAAGCAAATGCAAACAATTAAAGAAGATGCTCACATTTTGACCCCCGTTTCATTGAGGATGAGCAAGAGTTCGTTCGATGGGTTGTGTGATGGGCGTAGCTGCTAATTTTTAATTATAACAGTCGCGACGCTGCTTCCGATGTCAAAGATGCGGGAAACAAATTAAAGCACTTGGGAGTGACCCTTTTTATTTATTAATGAAGTGTTCAAGACAATTACACTACATACAAAGTACAAGAAATTCTCGGAATAAAGGTAAGGATTTTGGTTTACTGACATAAAAAAAATACAGGCCAACATTTTAGAGATCATAAAAGTGTTTAAAGTGCAATAGATGTACTATAGTAATTGATCACGACATAGGAGTTTTAAAAACGGTTCATGCGGTTCACGGTTCAATCCTGCCATTGTTCCTAGTTTGTGGCATAGAAGGTAATTTGCCAAAAGACGGTGAAACCATAGCAACGTTTCTATTCTCAATCATCAGCGAAATGTTCTAGGGCTCACAAATCTTTTCGATTGCACGAGTGATAACTGCTGGACCATTGCCGACCCAACTATGGCCATCGAAATTATGCTGAAAATCGTGAAGGCACGGTTTGACGATTGCCTCAAAGTGATCGGCCATCAGGATGAATATATTAAAATTTGGACTGTGCAGTGCAACGGATTCTATGGTGCAGTCTGTCGTGGTGTTATTTCTGTCCTTGACCGTTGGTAACTTGTCTCGTGAAAGAATATACGGCGACCGGGCATAGGTTTGGGCTCACCTAAAAGCACATCTTGCAAGCCAATATTTTGACTTGTATCAATCTTCATTCATTTGCAGTTGGGAGTTTAGTTTAGTCCCAGGCTTGCTACCAGCAATACCCAAAAAGGAGTATCAGGCATTTCTTGTTACTGAACTTCTTTGACTTTCTGTGCAATCTAAAAAACATTCTAAACTGAAATGAGATGAATTTGAAGTCCGACCTCGATTATATGTATATTGCTTGCTCGGTAATTATGCTCAATACTACTTTCTTACTATCGACGCTTACTACATGTTGATTCTTGTAAGCATATTAAAAATAGAAAAACACGAAGCTCTTGTTAGCTTCTTAGCTTTGTTAGATCGGGCACTATATATAATGTGGATGCAATAGAAGGTCTTTCAAAATTGGTATTCACATAATTTATGGATTTTAAATGTTAAAAATGAATTTTCAATAATGTGCTGAGAAGGTAGCATGGATCATAGGGCTTCAAGATTAATCTTGTACAACATCCAGTATTCCAACATAAATTTAAATAGTTATAAATATAAATAAATAATTTATAACATAATAGGAAATGTCAATGCTAAAGAAAATCTGTGAAGAAATGTTCATGGTATAAAAAATCCACATATAATTATTTAATTATTGTTCACTTAAAAACATTTGCATTCCCCAAATAAATATAAACATATTAAATCTAATGTCATTTAAATATCATTACAGTGTAATTGTTGCATTAAAAAAATAACGGTTCCGACTTCAAAAGACTTTATGGCGCGAAATAAATAATAAATACACAGTTTGCCAACACTGTTATTCGAAGTCTGGCCCGATGACTTTTTTTGCCAAAACGGCATCACTGTCTATAACAAACAACTGTGTGTGTTTTGGATGTTGCGGACACAATAAGGATATAACAAGGATTTGCAAAGACTAAAAGGATTAAAATACAATGGAGCCACCATCGACGGGTGGTGTGCATCAGTCCGCCGCTGGCAACAATTCCACACACAAATTTCATCCATGCGATGAGGCCGTGATAGCCACCAATGACGATGCTAGCGATTGCAAGCGATGTGCCGTCCGCCTTGGCTATTGGAAAGACGACTATATTGGATACTTTGTAAGGAATCAGGAGCGCAAAGCGCCGGAGATAAACCGTGGATACTTTGCCCGCGTCAAGGGCGTGGAGATGTGTGTGGAGAAGTTCCTGAAGGTCAGTTGCAGCAGACATCAACTAAAAATAGTGCGAGACATGCGCAAGTGGTCAGGGTCAAGTGTCAAGGATCCGCATCCTGTTGCACCAGCCAGTCAGGGTCAGGAGAAGATGCGCATGTCTCCAATGGGCCCTTGGAGCCACTCCTAACTCTAATTGATTCCGTTTGTTTCCTTCTCCCCCATCTCAAACCAGAAAACTTCCGGAAATTGTCAAATCATCAATCTAGGATGTGGCTTTGATACTCTTTACTTTCGTCTAAGGGATACCGCGCATCAAGTGAAGAACTTCATCGAATTGGATTTCCCTACAGTCACGGCGCGCAAATGCTACACAATCAAACGTAACAAGGCCCTGTTGGCCAAAATCCATGATGAGGATGGCGAGGTTCGGCTCAGTCCAACGGATTTGCATGGTCCCAACTACCATTTGATGGGTGTGGATTTGCGTAATCTTGACGAGGTTGACAATAAACTGCAACAGGCCGAGGTGGACTATACGCTGCCCACCATCTTTCTGGCAGAGTGTGTCCTAGTCTACATTGAGGCCCAGAATTGTCGCAACTTATTGAAATGGATTGCCCAAAAGTTCCAAGCGGCTGTCTTTGTCAACTATGAGCAGGTGAGAATCAAGACAATTCGGTAATTCAATTAATTGCGATTATGTAATCTCATTCTCCTTCTCTTCTCTAGGTTAATATGAATGATCGCTTTGGCGAGGTAATGCTCAATAATCTACGCTCACGCGGCTGCAGTCTTGCTGGAGTCGAATCCTGCCTGTCGCTGGAAACACAGAATCAGCGTTTCAAGGACTGCGGCTGGAGTGGAGCTCGAGCCTGGGACATGGTACAGGTTTATGAGAGCATCTCAAATGCTGAGCGCCAGCGTATCGAGCGTCTCGAAATGCTGGATGAGGGTGAATTGCTGCTTCAATTGTTCCAGCACTATTGCCTTGTGGTTGCATGGCTGGGTCTGGCCTTTCAGGATTTAGATATCACGTGCGTCCCAGTGTAAAATTCGTATCTAAATTTTGATTCACTTGCCAAGGAATCCGTTTTTACTTAATCGATTTCTTTCTTCTTCTTCCTATTATCCTTTAGTGTGGAGGAGCTGATGTCCTCTTTAAATATTGATTAAAGTCATTCTCATCCGAAAGAGATGAAATAAGGAGGAGAGTGGATGCCAAAACCTTTGTTGCTTCTAATCGTGTTAAATTCGAAATTGAAATGTATTTAATCTAATTAACACTTCTAAATACACTAAGCCACACACACACACACAAACACATAAACCCACATTCACACATATACAAAACACTCATTGTTTATTTAATATATATATATATGTATTTTTTTTTTTTTAGGATCTTCAAATTTGTTTTTTATGCACTTTATTCCTTTTTAAATTATTTAGAAATTAGAAAAATTTATTCAAAATTTATTTATCATTCGACGAAAATGAAAAATCCAAAAATAAGATTAATATTTTATTCATTCCTTTCGCTTTAACTTCATTGTTTTTTCATTCCTCTTTTCTTCCTTCTTTTTGCTGTGTGCGTTGTAAATGTGTAAATGTATTTTGAGAATTCATTAAAAAATAAAAAATAAAACGCAAAATAAATTATACACTTACTTTTAAATTAACAATTTAAAGGGTATTACTTATACGTCTTAATTTCCATTGAAGTAGCCCCTAAAAATTCGTCAGTTTGAAAGATTTTCAATGTTGAACACAAAAACCAAAACGGAAAGCATTTAAAAGTTTAAAACTTTACTTTTTAGTGTTTAATACGCTGATCTCCAGTTTGATATATATATAAAAATATTTGATTTGAATATAAATATGATATATATGATATATAATATAACGTATTTGTTAACAATGCTTAGAATTTAAAAATATATAACTTTACAATCCAATCTTTAAAACCCCCTTCACTTGTGTCTTAGTGCCGAATTTACTACTCCTCCATAGCCTCTGGCCACTGTTCAATGGTGTAGAAAGCTTTCAATCGTAAATCATCATCCAGAGTGGGTTGACCTATTAGCAAGGGACCCAATTGCAGTTCCACCATGATTTTCTCCCAGAACTCTTTTAATTGTTTATCCGTAGATTTCTTCTTTAGTTCGCTCGCGAATTGATCATATTCTTTAAGCGAATTGAAGTTCAAGCAACTATTTCTGTACAATTGAATAACATCCTTTAGTTGCTCCAAATTCAAGTTCTTACGTTCCATTAGCGTAAGGATAACCACACGCATTTGAGCCGAGTGAATTTGAAATTGGCTATCTCGTAACGTGGTGTTAGAAAGAGTTTTTAGGCTGTCCAGAATTTGCTTATAGTCTTGAGCAGGATTGACTAAGCCAACATTATCGAAGTGCGCAGGACTTTCGCGGTCTTTACGTTCTTGTTTAATTGGTAGGGATTGCTCTTCGAGCTCCTTGGCTTTAAGTTTCTCCTGCCAGGCAAGACTGCGCTCTAATGGGAAAAGTTTTTTCACTGCATTTGCCGCCTGTTTTGATTTCTCTTCAATAGCTTCCGGCACACTCCAGAAAACGTCCACGAACTTTCTTTCCTCCTTTAACTTTTTATATTGCTCGTCGTTTGAAACTCTTTTAAGAACTTTATACTCGAGGACATCCATAATATTCTGTTCATAAATGCTTGGCAGACCATCGAAGGGTAAAAGATCATTTTGGGCACAAGCTCGAGGCATTTGGGTATCCTTGAGGGTACATTCTAGATCCATGCTGTCGATAAGATTATCAATTGCCTGCAATTGCTCAGAGTTCGACTCGGTTTTGGGTGTGCGCAACGACGGGAAGTCCCAGAAATGATGCTGGGCATGATACGATAGCTCCAGCATATACAAACTAGCTGGTTTATTATCCTCCGGCTGTTGTGGCATTAATACCACAACTCTGGGCGTATTGAACTTTAAACTGAATATTTTCCAACACAGAATCACACGTTTCTTAAGTATAAGGGCTCTGACCAGGGCATCTAGCTTCCTGGCCGAAACGGAATTGCCCTTCTGGTGTACCAGCATGTATAGGGAATCACCGCAAAAGTATTCATCAGGTATGGACTCCCACTCGACAAAGCCTACGAAGTGCAGGCCGGCCGGATGTGGTTCCTTCGGTTCAATTAGTGTGTCATCGTAGGGCACAGCAGTACCGCCCAGCATATAACCATCTATTAAATCCTCTGGCAGCGGTGTGATCTCTGCGCCCTTGATATAGTAACGCTCCTCGCGTGACACCCATTCCTTCTTTTCACTCCACACCTTTTTCAATTTGACCAAACTTTCGTTTTTCATGGCAATTATGCCCTGCAGATTAAGGGTAATCTTGCTGCCTATAAATAGTTTGGCATTCCAGGACCAAGGACGTCGATTAGTAACCTTAAAAATGCTGCGCAATGTCTCCTTAAAATTGCAGAGCGTTGCATTACACTGGAAAACGAGCTGCAAGGCATGTTTTTGGTTCTCCAACTCTTCGGGAGTTGTTTTTCGGCTCAAATTAAAAATGGCCTGTGGCAGATTTGTCTCTGGATTATCCTTATAGGCAATATTGTGAGATCTAGACGCAGAATAGTTTAATTTTATGTCTCTCAAAACCTTTTATATCATCACACTTACCCAACTATAAGTTCAATGCCCGAATTGAGTAAATTGTTTGTAATTTCTTGAAACTTTTCATATTCCTGTTTCGTGGAATTAAAATCAAACAACAAAAGAATTCGCTGTCTAGCAGGCTTAAGACTGTGAAGGATTACAAAATTTAACCAGGGATTCCTTTGTGATTACAGTATTTCACTTACGACAAAGCCTGTTCCTGCATTTCTAAGGCAACTTTTAGACCATCTAGCCATTGACCCTGATCTGTAGCTGTCTTATTGACAAATTTAAAGAAATCGAGTAACAATGGCCAAGTGCAGAGTTGAATATTTTCATATTTCTTCACATTTGGAGCACTTTCTTCGCCTGTATCCGCTCCCACTAGCACAAAGGATATATAATCTTTCTTGTCGCTGACAATCTGAAGCATATTAATTGAATCAAATCTGTTTAAAAACTATTCGATATGACTTAAACCTACCTTATCCTTGATTATTTCTGCCGCACATTTTACGGATTTCAATTTGAATTCTTCCTGGGCGCAGGTCCTTATATCCAGGATCACAATAAGACTTTCCTTGTTAGTTGCCATTTGGAATGTATATTTACAGCAAAAAGTTAATGTTTTTAAAAAATAACCAAAGCCGCTTAGCTCAATTTCACAACAAACTACTATTAGTTGTTTACCAAAAAATACCACATTAAGCGCGGTAAAAGAAAATAGCGGCATTGCAAATAAAAATAGTGTTAAATTACTCGCGTCTCAAATTGAGCGCCAATATTTGAAATCCGAAGGCGGGATATTTGAAAATTTATGACAAGTACATCTCATAACTGATAAATGTTTAATACAAGTATAAATCGAAATTGGACTATTGAATTCATATTACACCCCTATTTCATGATTAGCTTAAATAATATTAGCTTATTGTTCATTTAAGATAGATTGCAAATGAAAAAATATGTATACTTTTTTTGTTGTTAAGTATTTTTAACATCTGTCTAGACTTCGACAATGATTAAATTCGATGAAAAACATATAAATCACGGCATTAGCAAAAATACACTCAAAAAGGAAAGACCGAGGAGATTAGCCCACAGTCAGGATCAGGCCTGAAAGGCAAATCTAGATGAAAAATATATAGGTATAAAAAAATATAATATTGTTATTGTTAGATGATCACTTTACTTTGATCGTAATAGGTAATATTAACCAAGTGAGTATATAAATAATGCGGAACTAAAACAAAATATTTTTGTTTTGCATATTTAATCCCAATTATGTTTTTCCAATAAGAGGATGAAGTCTTGAAGAAATATAGATTTTAAAGATTTTCAATTCAGTGACTTATGTAAATTTAAAATTTTATTACCTCTTTTTGTTTTTAATTTGGACATTTGAATTAATGTTTGTTGCTTAATGTAATTTAGTTAAACTCATATCGAACGTTTTTCATAATGCTGCAATTTTTCAAGATATTTGGAATTTTGACTCAAATAATTAAAAATCAAATTTGTGTCAAGGACATTGGTCGCGGGTCCACCATATTCAGCTGGCAGGCTGTCATAGCCAATCATTTCCCGCAATTTGCTAAGATGTTTGCCATCATGTGTGAAGATCTAAAGAAATAAAGTCAAAACTCATTAACTTTTGAATATGCAAACAATTAAATGTTGTACCTTCTCTTTGAACTCTTTGTTCATAAAGGGCATGAATAGAGTGGAGGTCACATGCATAAGAAAACCACGTTGAATAATGTGAACTATGCGTTGTGTAAAGGGTATAACTCCATTTTTATCATTGACTATTTTCATAAATGACGGTGAAAATTGTCTCAGAAAATTTCGAGTGGTTCTAAGTTGGGATATAAAGCAATCATTAATACAGTTTCTCTTTTCGTTCTAGATATATGTTTTAACTTACCCCTGTAGGTCGCATATAACCGTGATACCATGCTCCTGGACACGCGGTAGCATTAAAAGCGATTCAAAAATCAAATCATCGATCTCCACCAGACTCTGCAGATAGTCTGGAAACTGCTGGAATGCATCGACTGTCTTAAAAATGACCAAAACGCGTCCATTTTTATCCACATTTGGCATCACGAAACGCGCATGTGTGGCATAGAATAACTTTTGATAATAGTCCACAGGATGACGGGCCACCCAGTTGGGATGTTTGTGCTTGAAATCGTAGTAGGTATGTATAGCTTGATAGGCTTTTATTGTATCCCAGTGTGTGTAATGTAGGAATTTCGTTAGAAATATATCATCCGTGCCCACATGAAGTACATCCGATTCTGTCAAAAAGAATCAAAAACATTAAAGACACATTCAAAGTATTTTAATCACAATATTCTCACTCACTTTCCACTAGTTGACGCAGCTGTTTTATTTTGAAAAGCTGCTCCGCTGTGTACTCTACCCGAGATCGTAGGAATAGTAACATTTTGGCCAAGCAACACACGCTTCTTTTTTTTGTTTAGTTTTGTCCTAAATTACAAATTTTGCAAAATGTCAAAAAAATATTTAAGAAAGTTTCATAAAATTTTGGGAATAATCTTTTGATATTTAATTCAAATCCGTCTACGATCTGCACTTGAAGAGCGCTCAATGCGCACTGAGAACACGCGACAATTTGTCATATCCAAATTTAATTTTCTTTTATTTTGGCATTATTGTTTATTTTGTTTTATAACCAGCACGCGTTAATATTTCTAATGGATCTCAATTTAATGTGATGTGAATTTAATGTAAAATTAACGGGTATATCCATATAATATTAGCTTGTGCCTTAAAAATGTGTGTGTGTTTTTTATTTATTAATATTTAGATTAGATGAGAACATCCAACTATATTTTTAATATGTCGTAATGGAGTGCTTCTCCTTGAGGCTGATGCTGAATTGTGCGTTGATTTCCGGTCGGCTAATGGTCAATGTCCATCACAGATATGCGATTCATTTGGAACCAGAATAAGTCCTTACCTAACATTGATTCCGTGTCCATTGCTTATATATCTCAAGGACAATCCAGACAAAAACGACTCTAATGATAAATATATGTATATCCGTATATGTACTTAGTTAGTCAGCCATCACAGTTTGCTAGTCCGAACCACCATTTCTCCAGGATGTGCTCGCCATTTTCAATTATTAAATTAGATTGATTTTGATTTCATATCCTTTTCATAATTCGTCCTTTTGATTAACAAAAATATTTGTAATCAACAATTTGCAATAATAAATATCTTTTTACAACTTATCAGAACTAGAAAAAAGTGTATTATTGATGTCAGCATATTTTAAGTTCTTCGAGAAAGTTACATTTTGTTGAGTGATAATTGCAAAATTCAAAAACGTGACAGAATTTAATCATTATAAAACACATTATTATTTGGGAAACTATTAGATCATTAATTTTTTACAATACAATAAATTGAAAATAATGTTGAAAAATTAGGAGTAATTACAGTATTGGTCAGAAATATTTGGACTGTCTTTACTTCATTACTCAGTTAACGATATAACAATAACTTAAACAAAGTTCTGTATTTTATTCTTATATTATTACAATGATAATTAATTTATGAACTACAACAAAAATGTAAAAAAAGTCAATAATATTCTAGTTTAAATGCAATTATGTTCGAAATGGAACGGTCTGTTATTTTTCAAGTTCAAGGATTTTTCAAGGATTCGACGAAGGCACAGTAAAAGAAAACTCACCTGAAGTCTATTAATCGTTTGCAAAACTCCAAGTATGTATGTATATACATATGTACATAGATCATTGTATTGAGATGATGTATATTATTTCAGACTTTTTTAATAAAACTAAACAGAAGAATGGTTTATTATCATTTGTGCTGAGACAACAGAAACCTTTTAAAACGAAATTACACATAAATTCTATATATGTAGATATTTGTGTTTGGGGGAAAATAAATGGCGCCAATTTGAATTGAGCCTATGTTGGAGTCTTATATAGGCCGACAGGTTTGCATCCTTTGGACAGACGACCAACACCGATTGCACGATAACATTGACTCAATTTATAAAGCTTAAATTCGTTGTAAAAGCTCTCTGAAGCTGAGACAACACAATATATTAACATCCAAACAAAAATTTAGATCTTCATATATGTATATGTAGAAACAATACTGAAAAAATATATATATGTAAGACTGTGTTCTAGGTTTTACTGGTTAATAATCATCACGATATTATCAGTGACGGATTAGACTATAACAGGATTGGCAAATGTAAAAGATTTTCGATCACTAAAAGGGAAGAGTAATTTATTGTTTATTGTTCTAATTAAACACCAAATTTATTGCTTTTAAATTCAAATTTAAATTTGCTTTTAAGTAACGCTAATGATCGAGGTTTTTTTTTAAAGCTAGCCAAAAAAAAAAAAAAAAAAAACAAACGGCAAAGTATTCAAATCAACCTTAAGTTAATAAAGCTCTTATGAAGACAATCTTTTGAGTATTTTCAAAATTTCTTAAAAAATCTATGCTTTATCATTTAAAATATCGAGATTTTTTTTTTGCCAATTCATGTCTTTACTAGTTATTATTATTTTTTTTTTAATATTCAATCTATGGTTTTATAATTTTCTATACTTACACAATACATATATTGGTATCTATTGGTTTTTAGAATTAATGATGGAAGAAACCACTTCAAACAGGTTAATTTTTTAACCCGCCATGAACATAAGGAACACTGTTTTAAACAAAATAACATAGAAACACAAAACATAAAGTAAAGGGTAACAAATTCTACTTGTTTTAAGTTAAAAAGTTTGTTCTCTAAGATGCTTGATAATTACTCATATTCAGAATCAAATGCATTGAAATATTGTCTTTAAAAAAGCTTCAAGGACAAACTATATGATTTGATGACGACTTTAATATACCCTTTACACAAAGAGAGTAAAAGAACGTAGTCCAAAATGGAAACGCGTAAGAAAACTCTAAGTACGATAATTGAAGAAAATGTCAACTACACACGATTGCTACGTGACTTAATAATGCCCTCTTGTCTTTTGGTCTTTGCCTTGCCACAGAAGTCACTTCCCTTGGCTCGTTACCATGGTTTTTTCGCCTTGTGTTCATCATCAATTCCGACAACGTGATGAAGTTGGTCGCTTTTCTTTCCATTTCATTCATTATATTTCATTAAGATTATTACTGCGGCTGGGCAAAGTTTGCCTAGTATCAAAAACAAAACTATGCAGTTTTAATTAGTAAACTTAACGATAGACGAGACTCGGTTTTTTGTTGTTGCTTCGTCGTTTGTTGTTGCCATTGGCGAGGGTTAAGAGCATTGGCCAGGGGCGTGACTTAGTTGAAAATGTTGAAATTAACATTGCTCTATGCATATTAAATGAATATTTATTGATTGATTATACCGATTTATAAATAACAAATATCAAATTATATTTGTTATTTTTTTCTTTAAGCTTATGTAATTGTGGCGCAGGCGTAAAATTTTCATTAATAACAAATGGATATAACTCTCTGATTGTCAATTGTTTTTGATACCTTTTTTTTTTATTTTGTTAGAGTAACATGGTTTTTGGTTAGATAACCACAATGGTCACTAGTCAGATATTTAGTACATTATTTTATGTAATTTAAATTAGTCGAAAATGGGTGAATTTGTTGTAATTATCTACCAAATAAATTGTATAAATAATGTATTCAATTTGAATTGCCAAAATAATAAACATTTACCCCTTGTGGTTAGTAACTAACTATTTGTGTTTTTTGGGTCCACTGATTAAATGATTCAATTGCGGTTAGTTGGTCAACTAAATATGTGTAGCATAATAATAATAAGTTATAGAATGTTTCAAAAACAAAATCCAACAGCAGAGTTTACAAAAATAGAAAGGACATGAATGGGTAATCAAGTGGCATTATACAATACAAAAACCTTGAATTAATCAAAAGTTTTCTCTTCTACTAACTAAATAAGAGGCATAGCTGTTTTAAGAAAAGGAATACTCTGAGCAGACTAGAGGGTATAAGAATTTCTAATCAGTGCAGAGGTCCCTAAGAGGTTCATGCAAGGCTTAGCTGGTATAAGAATGACTAAGAGGACAAAGGAAACATAGACGAGTCTAACTCGCCTTTTAAAAAATATTAAATATTAATTTTGGTCAGAAGCGTGCAACGCATAGAAGGAAACATCTCCCACCATATAAAGTATATATATTCTTGATCAGCACGACGAGACGAGTTCAAATAGCCATGTCTATCCGTCCGTCAGTCCGTCTGTCCGTCCTTCTGGATCGACGCGAACTCCTCCTAGACCGTTAGAGCTACAGAGCTGAAATTTAGGCTTGTGTATACTGCACAGTTTGTAGATCTCGGATTCAGTCGGATCGGATCACTATATCTTATAGTTCCCATACAAACGGCAAAGTCACGAACAGTGACTTTTCTCAATAACTTCGTTATTTTCTAAGCTATTATCTTGAAATTTAATATTGGTGAGTCTATTACACCTATAAAAAACTGTGTCAAGATCGGGTGACTATATCATATAGCTCCCATAGGAACGATCGGTCAAAAACAGTGACTTTTGTCAATAACTTCGATACTTTTAATGCAATTGATTTCAAATTAAACATTTCTTAGTTTAATATATCAGTTAATGACTGTGCCGAATTTGATAAAGATCCGGTGACTATATCATATGGCTCCCATATGAACGATCGGTGGAAAACAGTAACTTTGATCAATCACTTCGTTATTTCATAAGCTAAGATTGCGTAGGAACACGCAGACATTAGATTTTTTAGATAAAACGTTTTTACACTTTTATGGCTATGGGTAAGGAAAGAGTTACCAAAACAGTTGCAAGGGTATACAAACATCGACGCGGTCGAAGTTAACCCCGGCCCTCTGGTTTATAAAACATTTTTTTTCTTATTTATTTAGAGCTAACTTATAATAGAAAATTATAGGTTAGCGTGTTTTTTTTTTTTTTGGCTAATGTTCAGCTCGTTCAGGTTTTGATATGTACAAAGTTTCTTAATTTTAAATTAGTGTATGTTTGTGTAATGTTAATGTTTTATATGTTGTATATACATAGATTTGGGTTTTTTTAAGTATTGTAAGTATTAAGTGTTGTGGGGTTTGAGAGGCATTGTAGTGGGTTGTCGTTATTAAATATTGTAAGTCTTTGTATTTTGAGGGAGTTGCAGGTGGCAAGTATGTGTTCGATTGAGTTTGTACGGACAATACCTTTAGATTAATGTGAATTTGCTGAAAATATATTTTTAAAAGTGTGCCTATATCTAGGCCATCGACATCACTCAATGTCATTTATTTCTGTAAGCTCAAGTTTATACTGCCAAACAGGCAAGAATCAATCAAAGGTCCTTCTAATTTTTACTTCGTCGTTTACGAATTAATTAATTAATTAATAGGTCTCAACATTTTATACCAAAATTCACATATTGCTACTGATATAACCCTCTAGGTATTCAGCGGGGGGAGAGAACCCCCCCCGCGAGTCCATGTAGTCACTAAAAAAGATTAAAAACTATTCAGATAAAAAAACTTATAATTCCAAGCACATTAAAGTAAAAAAACCAACTGGTCTTCTAGCATTTTTGATAGTACATAAACCAATAGAACTTCTTGTTGACAGAATATTGCAAAATACTTCGAAAAACTGTAAAATCGTTTTCATGTCCAACAAAACCAAAAATGGCATCGAATTTGCAACTACGCCCACATCATCATGGCCAGCAACAAATCACATTGACACCCACAATTTGGCATACCCCCAAAACAGATATTTTGTGACAGGACTCCAGAATGACCCAACGATCCCCATCGCCTCCTGTCGACATACATAGTTGCGGGCGACCAATGACCTGGTTGACCAACATAGAGTCGCCCCTCGTCAGCCCATTTTAGCATCCTTAGCACACAGGACACACAAAAAACGAACAAATTACAACTGTTGTAAAGTGTCATTTTTCAGCTAAGATGCGAACATTGAAACGGATGGGACGGGAGGGGTGATGGCTGGGTGCAATGTAGAAATAATCATAATGTCCAAGCATCGCATATTTGCGACGAAATCTTGCGTGGAAATGTTGCAGAAACAACAGAAAAAGAAAAATGTTGGCAAATTTCAAATGGAATGGGAAAAAGGCGTCAAGAAGAAGAGGAAGAAGAAGAAAGAAAAAACTAAACCAAATTCCAATTTGTCAGGAATTTGTTCAATTTCAGTTTTGCTTTGTTCAAGGCTACGTATGGAAGATGGTGGTCGTTGCCGTGCTGAATAAATGGAAAGGGCCAACAACAGGGACATGGTCATAACCTCTCCACACGTGCCGCCATGCAAAACCAAAACCATAAGCATAACGGTTCCCACTTGGGGTTCTTACTCCTCCCCCTCCTTCTCTTTTTGGTCGTCGTCTCTGGCAGTTGGCCATTAAAGAGCTACCACGACAAATCGCATACATTTAACACGCACAAGAAGGACACCCATAAAGGAGCAGCAGCAGCCACTCAACATCTGTGGTGACCAAAAAAAGTGCATAATTTGAGACACAAAACCAAAAAAAAAAAAACCTTAGCGATGGCAACGTGATTGGAAAATTGGTGAAAATAATATGCTAAATGATGGTACCCAGACAAAAGTTCGCGCAATTATCTACAAATTACGTACCTAAAAATTAAAAAAAAGTTCTTTCTTTTATGTCGAAGGGAAACCAGACAGTTCTAAAGAATATCTAAACTACATCAGAAATTTAGCTATAGGATGAAATGCCTTTTGTTACTGAAATTCTAATAAGTAAAGTCCCGGACATATTTCGTTTATATTTCAAAGATTCATGAACAAATCAAGAATATATCTTCAGGGTTACCCCATCTTAAAAGAAAATTCTGTAATTTTTGTGCGGGCTTTTTGTCAGTCTGGCGATTTATCTAAACCGCCAGACCATTTGGAAGATTCTTTTGATTAACCCAAACAAACCTAAATCTCCATATTTCGGATAGTGTCTACAACCCCCAATCCATTTTTGTCAATATATTTCATATTTATATTCGCTTAGGGTTTTCTTGAATATGTCAGAAAGTAGAGACAATGGGGTTCTTGCATTTTGTTGCCCTGGGAGTCAAACAAATTAATTCAATTTTGCAGTTCCAAGTCGTGATCTTCATTCTTTGCTTTATATGCCCAAACAAAAGTACAATGGTTATTTTAAGGCGTCTTCAGAAATCCAAACGTCCATTTCGACCTCACGATGAAAAATTCATTAAGTCAGATAGACCTTTATAATTTTTATTATTTCCTGTTTCACGCTGTCATCTCTTCGTTGACACCCATGACGATGGTCAAAAGTAGGCAAGCATACATACATACATTCTCCACTAGGGTCTAGGGTCCACCCCTAATGACATTTGTGTGCCCCATGCGATAAGGAGCAGAGGTACATGTGCAACAAAAACAAAAAAAAATGTTTTCGTCAAACTTATACCAAGCCTTACCGCATTCTCATACTCGCTTCGTCTCATAAACATTGCAAGTTGCAAATTTTCCAAGAGTAAAATTTAAAGTGTTTTTTCCTCGGGGCAAAGATGAAAGTTCTCGTTGCCAATAAGCGATAAGTAGAAAATTTATGCTCAATCCCCAGACACTGTTCGATAGTTTGATGCCAAAAATACAATTTCCATTGCATAATCACAGGCGTTTGGCCAAGAGCTGACAGATATACATAGATTTCATTTACCTTCTGGAAGAGTTTATAAATATATATTCTCTGCATAAATAAAGGAAACCATTCAATTGTTGTTATTGTTTTTTTTTTTGTGGTTCACTGAATAGCTGGTGCTGCTCAGAATGCTCCTGTCATCAGAGTGCCATTCTTTCTCCACCCACATTCAGGACTGACAAAGGACTCCCTTATGGATTTGTGTGAAAATCTGTTGACGCTTGTGCCTCGAGAGTTTTAATTGAATTTTGAGTGGCGTATTTAGGGATTTGTTATTTTTAATAGAAAGAGACACAGACCACTCCAACTCTCACACTCTAACCCACACCGCACACACACACACACACAAACCCCCATCCAAAGAGCTCTAGAGATGAATGCCAAAGTCTGATAGGAATATGAATGCACACACACACACAGTTAGTAAAGATTTTGTATTCTTTCAAATAAATTGAAAAAGTAAGCACAACAAATTGTGGACTTTTTTTTTAATTTTATTTCATTTTTGCTCGAGTCAACTTTATACAAATTTTGCAAGGAGAAATCCGACTACGCATAGTCAGAAATCCAGAATATATCGGTCACTCATAAGCTGATTTTGTAGGAACGTACATAAGTAATAAAAACTATGTATATAGTTGAACGATATACGATTTTCAATATATCGAATAAGAATATGAATGGCTGAGCTACATAAGTTATAAGTTTTAATTCATTTTTTCTCATTTATTGCTAACAGAGAAATATTATTTGACGCATATCATTTTTCCTATTTAAGCAGAAAATATCGATTTCCTCTTATTAACTACATATAATTTGAAAGCTAAAAGACTGAAATTGGTAAGACCAAAAGCTTATACTTACATGAATATCCAAAAAGAAAGGTTTGTCTCTAGAAAAACACTTAAGGCCGTCCTGACATATTCGACTATACAAACTTTTAAAATTTTATCATATTATCAAAAACCTATAATGGTTAAAAAAATCACATTCATACTGTCAGACATAGTATTTGAGCATTTTTAACTGCTTTTCAACCCCGGTTTGAACCGTTTTGGACCTTGCAAACAGTCCTAAAGTTTAAATATTCTTGAGTATGATATGTAGTAGTTATATTTTCAGACATTAAGTTATAGTCTATTTGGCATTTCTTCTATATTCAAAATGACAGTGTATAAATTTTAAACGGATTAAATAATTGGTGTGCAGCTTCGTAAATTTAGGAGACTTTGAACTATAATAAGTAAATTATATGGAATCCTGAAAGAAGCTACTTTTTTAATAAAGGCGAACTGTATAAAAATGTATTCAATTAGATCGGTGAAGAATATGTCTCATTGCAATTGCGCCCATAATGCTTAGAAACACACACCTCCAAAAGTATACGTTTGGCATGTAGTTTATTCAAATAGAACTTAATGAAACTACATTAGCAAAGCCTATAAAAAGATCAGTAGTGTTTGAGTTCGAGTTTTTATGAAATAAAGCCCTGCAAAGGGGTCTTTTAAAGAAAGCGTCACAATATTTCCATAGATGGAAACAATAATGTTCTTTGATTGATTGATATATTTTCCTCGTAAGTTTCTTTTGGGTAGTTCCAAACAAATAGATTAGTTATAGTGTATAAATTATTTGGCAAGGCATTGCAAAAAATAAAATTGTGATATAAAAAGCAATTTGTTAACGCCATAAAAGTTCGACCCGGGTTACAGTGTCTTTGTTTTTTTTTTGTTTTTGGTTTTTGGGTGATTTTTTTTATTGTGCCTGATGACCAATTTGAAAAGCAATATGTAGAGAGTTTGAGAGATGGGGTGCGTGGAGTAACTGTTCACCCAATCATCCAATCATCAGGCACACAAAATTCTTTCGAATTTACAGCTGCTATTTATTTTTGCCCAACATTTGCGGCACATGTCGCCAGGACCAGCAACCGAAATTCTGTTTCTGGCTTTGTTTTTTCCCCCTTTCTTTTTTTTTTTTTGTTGCGTGTAAGGGGGTCGGGGATTTTACGAGTATGAGTATATTTGTTGTTCATTTCATTTAAATTACCCTGTGGCTGACCTCTCCATGTCCCAGCATGTCATTGGAGCGTCATATTGAAACAGTTTTGTGTCCACAAGTCCACCATCGAATTTCCATTCAGTGTGTATTTTCACTTGTGTATGGAATATTGTGGGTGGTTATTGTGGTTTTTTAATCAAGTTGTATAGCGACAACAAACAATTGAGAGAGTGATGCTAAGTAATAATAAGGAAAAAACGTATTTGAGTAAAGGCGAACCCCTCTAAGGGAAATGGACCAAAAAAGTTGTGTTTAACAAGTCATTTTTAGACAATAATGTTCGTCTTACATTATCGATAATTACACAATTTTATATGGCTCAATTATTTACTCTCTTTAAAGTTATAGAAAAACCAAGTGAAACTATGTTTCTTATATTAAGGTCATATACTTTTACAGACGAAACACGTTTTTTTAAGGCTTCAATTTATATTATTGTAAGAATATAAATAGTTTAGTTCTAAAATTTAAATTAAGTTTAATGAGTAGAGCTAAATTAGGTACAATAGAAATTTGTACAACATATTTTTGTTGTTGATATTAATATGTATAAAATTGATTGACCTAGAAAATGAAATAGTTTATTTATATCGTCTACGTAAATAATGAAATATTAATCTTAGGAACTATTTTGGAACTATTTGCAAGTAAATTGAACTTACATATATTTATGATTTGTCATAAATCGATAGAACCAATTCCGAATTGGTTGCCTGAAGAAGGTAAATGTGAAAAGACATACATATTTTTGATGTATTTTCTTAGAGGCGGCACTTAAAAAGTTATTGCCTACTTTTTGGCACTCAAATGTGTAGAAAAACACATATCAAATCCATAGGCACAGACACAGACACATCTAGAAACACATATGACCATATAATATAATACATTTACGACTTGAGCAAGTAAAATTATTATTTGTCTGGCCCCAGAAGGAGAGGATGTACGAGATTTTATTATATTTAAATTACACAAAGCATTAAATATAATTCACTCACTACGCTCCATTTACTAAGGCTATATAAAGAGGCTCACACGGACTCACTAGGCGCACACACAATCACACACTGACACACATATACAAATACATAGAGATATGAAGATACTTTTGCTGGCTGTAATACTTTTTCATCAATTATATGATGCGCAAAAATATATATGCCAAGATTTACAATATCAAACATGGCACACAGACAGAGGCTTACACAAACACACATCTACAAACACACTCTCACACACACACACATATGTATAATATACATTCACTTATACATACACACATAGACATGCTCTAGATGGCAAAACGCGTCATACTTTACTACTTACTAAATCCATTACAAAGTATTTACGTAGAAAATTGCTTTATATCTCTGCATATCTTCTCAGTCGACATCGTCGTCATCGTCCTTACACAACAGCAACAACAACAACATTAAGAACAAAATTTAAGTACGTGGGAATAATAGTAAAAGCAACAACAACGTAGAAAAAAAAGATGTTAGTGCCACATGTAGTGGTAGTATGTATGTAGTCACTCCCCCCTGAAAAGGTAGAGGGAACTGAAATCTCTGCCCCAAAGTCGAATGCCTTGTGGCATGCCCCAGCCCCAAGGCTACCAGAGTAAAGTAAGTCAAATACAAGAAAGAAAAAAAAGGCTGTGTGTGCAGCAATTTATATGATTTGCTTTCTCTATATATACATTTTTTTTTACGTAAATGTCAGTGGCAAATAAGAAAATATTAAAATAGATTTGTGCAATATGTAAAGGAAAGACAAAGGCAGTAAACGAGAATACACTGAAAGTATTCTGAAATTAGGTTTGAAACGACAATCTCATTCATTTTTTAAAATTTATTTTAAAGTGTCATGCAGTCAGCAGTGATTTCATTCTGCAGTTTACTTGGTCTACTTTTTTTTAAAAACTTTACAAATATTTCGCACAGTCGACTTTCTGGCGAATCAACAGACACACACTGATTCACTCACTCACTTTTTATCAGCGAACTGATGATTTCCATTGCCAAGATGTTGTCGGTAAATCACAACCAGTATATTTCTTTCACTCTCCAAGGCTTCTTACAAAAGAAGCCATAAAAAATACGCAAATATATGTATATAAAAAAAGGCAAAGTATGCCAAAAGCCAAAGCCGGATGCTAGCAGCGGAATGTGTGTAATTCATAGCGGATTTGTTTTTTTTTTCGTCACAGGGGGTAGAAGGAAAAGAAAAAGAAATTATTCATGCGTACTTGATGATGCATACATATGTATGTATGTACATTAAGTATAACATCTCCTACAATGTTTGCTTTGATCGTAATCAGCGGTCTCATCATCCTTCACATCATCAACATCATCATGGGGCCATATATCATGATAAAATGAATGAATTTTGAAGTATGTATGTAAAAATATCTAAAAAAATTGTGCTATGTAGTAAATATTCTTAAACAAGTAACATGTTTTATTTTGGAACAATAAAAATATTAATAGCGAATCAACTTTAACTAAGTGATATTGCAAATGCAAGTAAACGTTTTCTCACATTTTTCAATCACTGAGGTGTTAAAAATAGCCAAATGTTCCGGAAAGTATAACTTTAAAAAACTATTTTCATAATACTTCGAGGTTCTTTGGGAGAACATACATGTAGGGTGTAGAATAACATATTTACTTGTTGGAAAGAAAGACTTATTTATAGACTATACATACATACGTGACTAACATAACCTCTTCGTCCAGCAGCTTAAGCCTTAACCACGCCCTACTACTAATCTTTTGATAGATTTAACACATTTTTAACAATTGTAAACTCTGCTGGATTGCAGTAAGACCGTGATGACCTCACGCTTAGTCCAAAAAGGAGCATTAGATTAAAATATCTAAATACTGCTTGGGATCGGCCCATTGACAAACTATTTGCATCCTATAATTCAGCAAAAGCTTCAATTTACATTGAGAGAAGATACAAACTTTATAAATGTTTTATATAAAAGTGATCCTGATATATACAAAAGTTTAAATACTTAAATTTTTTAAGAAATTAATCCAAGATATTAACAAATTTTTCAAGTTAATTGTAGGTTCATACTTGATAGTCAAGTTTGTTAACATTGCATAATATTATATTATTGTTGTTGAACATACCAAAGGTTATAAACATAAGAATTCAAAATAAATTACCAACTAAATCGCAATCTAAACATGTTTGCCAGATTTCGATTTGAGCATTTTTGCAGGATTCCTTTATGTCCTTTTTTTGTCGAATGCCCTGCGATTTAAATGCTTTTCTTAAATGGCATCAACGCGTTGGCATCTATGACAAGAAAAATAAGAAGAACGAGAATAAGAAGAGAAAAAATTGAAGAAAGAAAATAAAATGGATGAAAAGGGCGAAGAAAATTTGTCGTGCAACGATGCAAAAAGGCACAAGCTGCCTTGAATTGCACTACGAATCAGTCTAGCGTGCTATCAATTACTGTGGCAAGTGTTGCACGTGCCACGACAAACACCGACCCAGTACCAGCACCACTACCACTACCAGTTCCTGTAGCCCCTTACCCTTATCATCTTACCATTTTCTACGACAGCTTGCTCATCTCATTGTGTTACTTGGCATTTGCTTGCTTGGCTTTCATTTCATTCTTTTCTCTAGGTTTTTTCTTTTTTCCTAATTTCTTTTATCTCTTTTTGTACCCTTTCTTTATACCCTATTTTTAAGATTCAAATGGGTATATTTTTGTACTACAGAACAGGAAATGCATTTTGAACAAGGATAATTAGGGATGGACATTTGAACGACTTCATTTGAAGGCATAGAACCGAAAAGCGCACACAATTTTAAGAATATTAAAATTGAATTTAAGAAAAAGAATATGGGTTACAAAAGAAAGTTTAAACAACTACATATATTACTATATAATAACCCATTAAAAATTGTTTCTTTAAATCTTAAAACATGCTTAAGTGATGCTTATTTAAACAAAAAGCTGTTAATCACATAACGGATACACATTCCCGCATAAGAAATATAATTTTTACAGGATATCTCATTGTCCAATTTTCATCGCTCACTTGTGTAGTGTATTTTTTTAAGTGGCATGAACATCGTTGCGTTTTCTTGACAATTTCCAATTCCCTCTCTTGCTCATTCCCCGCCTCTTCTCTCTATCTCTCTGTCCCGTCTTTTTTCTACAATTGTTGCACAATTTTTTAATTTGTTGCTTGGCGAAAAACTGAAAAATGGTTTAGAGAATTTTAATCTAAAATGGGTGGTAGAAAACTGTGAACAATTCACATAAACAAACCATACTAAATCATATTTTTTGGTTCAGCTATTGTCAATTTCCTTGGCCAATTAAATTCATATTATACTCAAGCAATTTCCAAAATATTTTCTATTGAAATTTATGCATTCAATTATCCACAAATAAGCACACAATTTTCACATATTTAACTCACAATCAGACAAAACACAATTCCATTAAAACAAAAGCCACACAAGCAAAATAATCTGGGAAATTTCAAATTGTTCATTGCTGAAAAGCCTCAAGTAAATTGCAATTTATATTTATGCTTTTAGCCCGTTGGGTAAAAATACTTAAATAGTCTAAAGGACTAAATATCCTTAGGCATTGTAATAAGCCTAATCCCCAATGCAATTGCCGTCCGCCGACTAATAAAGACAGTTACATATGAATGGTTAAAAGGGAATGAAGAGATCGAGTTGTGAAATTCTTAAAGTGCCGAATCAAATGCTCTTTAGTAACTTCATTTAAGCGGCTATTTTACGTCTACTTAAAACAGAGTTATACAAATTGGCACTTAATTAATTTAAGATACTTAATTTGAATAAGATTGATTAAGATTTGAATTAGATCTTGATTACAAAATATAGAAGTTAATTTATGTAAGTTGGAAAAATGTAAACTAACGGTTAGTTCTTTTGTGCATTATTATATTAGAAAATATGTGAATTACATATACAATTATCTACGATATTTTAATTTTCTAGTTACAGTGTCAAATGTTGTGTTAAGTTGTATCAAATCATAACCAAGTGAGGGCATCTTTTGTTTCTTTATCGCTTACGTGGATAATGATCTTTTCATTTCACATATTAAATTCTCGAATGTAATAAGCATTAAATTTTCTTAGATGCAGTTGCAATTACATTGTAATTACAGGACCAGAGACGTTTTCTATGCAGGTCTCAGAACCAGTAAAAGGATTAAGCCAAGCACTTAAGTAGCAGCTTATGGCAGATATACAAACATATGTACTTAGGTATGTATGTGTATATACATGATATTTAAATTTTCTCCTCCCCACTCTTTTTTGCTATAAAATCACGCTTAAAATGTGACACATGTCCATGTCCTGTTCATCCTAATTGGCCCCAAGTAATTTGCCTTTGTATAATTTTAATTAGTATTAAGATCTTGGCTTTTTAAGCCATCTCAAAGTGTGTAACTACATATATGTGTATAAATGTATACAATATTTCTGTGGCTGTGTGAATGCGTATGTGCGTATGTGTTAATAACACAGAGCTTCCTTCCATTTACCGTTGAAGTGCATCCTCCAGAGATGTGAAGTAATCAAAATGTTAGTGCAAACTCTAAATTAATATCCTGCAGTTTCCCTTGGTCTCAATTATGGGTAAACTTGCTGCATTGCATAAATTTTGCCAGAGCAAATTGTAGCCACAATAACAGCTGACCAAGAGAATCAATGATTAAATTTCTGTGGTAGTCACTTCATTCAGTTCGATGCAAGAGTCTACACATTCGAAAAGGTGTATTGGGAAATATTTTATTGATTGCGATGCCCAAGAAAATCTGCCTAAGACCCCTGCTAATAATTAGCATACGGATAATACTTGCTCTATTAACTGATCTGTATCAAAAGAAAATACACAATTTTTAGTGTTAGTATCAAAATATATTTAGTTCAGTTGCTAATGAATGATGAAAACTTCAAATGTCTCAGTATCTCGGCTTTTGAATGGATCGTCGACCTTGGCCTTGTATTTCTCCAACGTCTTTCTGATCATCAATCAAATGTTTTGTATGTCGATTGTGTCGATTCGTGTTTAGGACTGTGGAGTCTAGGAGAAACCTGAAGTTTGCGAGTTAAAGAATGTTCAAATATATTTAGTACAAAATATAAAACTCTTGACTTACACTGAGTGTGTACGCAGAAAGGTCCGTATTAGTGTGCATCACTGTGTATTGGTTTTACTCCGTCAGTCAGAAACCAAAGAGTCGTCTTCGCTGCATTGCACTTTATTAGCAAATATTGATTTTTAGAAAATTGTGTATTCAAACCTTTTTTTGTTTTCCGATTTTTTTGTTTTTTTTTCTTTGAATTTTTTATAAAAATAAAAAAATTAGTCTCTTTACGCTTAACCTAAAGTAAAAAAGTGTTTATTTGCCGAAAAAATGTTTGTTTAATTTTGATTTTATTTTAGAGCTGTGTGCTCTTGGTGAGAACTAAAACTTAACTGACTTTCTCTGGCCTCGTCTCAGGTATATGAATTTTTCGAATGACAGATGGCTAAAACCCGGCTGCTTAGATTTAAAAAATTTACTCGCAGATATTTTAATATTTGATGACATTAATATGAATGCAGACTTGTGTTTTAGTATACATTCTATAAGTATAGAATATACTCTGGACAGTAGTAATACGAATACTTTGAAAGTGTTATACCCGTTTTCCATCCATTTCAGTATCTAAAAGAGACGTTCCCATTTCAAGCGGTTCGATTGACTTATCGATATTTTCGGAGTACAACATAAAATTTTCAATTCATCTAGAATTGTTGTAATACATAAAGAAAACCGTTCAAAACGAAAATGTAAGCAATGGCAAAAAAAAAGAAAAAAAAAATATCAAAGAAGCTAACTTTGGCAATGCCGAAGTTTTTATACCCTTGCAGTCCTTGGCAATAATATTTTTACATTTTAAAATTTTTTTCCCTGCAACTCAATTCAACACACAAACAAAACATTCAAATCCCTAAGCAAAGCACGACACGCATACACATACAGTTCGTATAGCGCTGCGTCTGTGTGTGTGTATGCATGTGCTCTGTTGATTTGATGATGACGTAGTCGGCAGCAGGCAGATTTGAGCCGATTTATATTGACTGTAACTTGTGTTCTATTTATCAGAACAGATTCAAATTTGGGATCTGAGATTTTATATCAAATTCTATTATAGTGGAAAATTTCATGGGGATACTCCAATTTTTGCAAAAATGTTTCTTCTAGAGCTATAGTAGTCCAATCCTGACAATTTTCATACTTTATCAGCTCCGGGCTAAAAGTAGCTCAAATATCAAATTTCATTCCGATAGCTCTTAAGTTGCCAGCGTGAAGTTGATTTGCACAGACGGACGGACGGACATGGCTATATCGACTCAGCTTCTCATGCTGATCAAGAATATATATACTTTATGGGGTCGGAAACGTCTCCTTCTGTGCGTTACAAACATCTGAACAATTTTATAATACCCTCTGCAAGGGTATAAAGATCTTAATTATACAAATTAAAACAAAATTAATTATATTTTTGTATTTGAAAATATTTTATTGATTGCGATGCCTAAGAAAATCTGCTCCTGCTAATAATTAGCATACGGATAATACTTGCTCTATTAACTGATCTGTATCAAAAAAAAATACACAATTTTTAGTGTTAGTATCAAAATATATTTAGTTCAGTTGCTAATGAATGATGAAAACTTCAAATGTCTCAGTATCTCGGCTTTTGAATGGATCGTCGACCTTGGCCTTGTATTTCTCCAACGTCTTTCTGATCATCAATCAAATGTTTTGTATGTCGATTGTGTCGATTCGTGTTTAGGACTGTGGAGTCTAGGACAAACCTGAAGTTTGCAAGTTAAAGAATGTTCAAATATATTTAGTACAAAATATAAAACTCTTGACTTACACTGAGTGTGTACGCAGAAAGGTCTGTATTAGTGTGCATCACTGTATTGGTTTTACTCCGTCAGTCAGAAACCAAAGAGTCGTCTTCGCTGCAAATATATTTAGTTCAGTTGCTAATGAATGATGAAAACTTCAAATGTCTCAGTATCTCGGCTTTTGAATGGATCGTCGACCTTCGCCTTGTATTTCTCCAACGTCTTTCTGATCATCAATCAAATGTTTTGTATGTCGATTGTGTCGATTCGTGTTTAGGACTGTGGAGTCTAGGACAAACCTGAAGTTTGCAAGTTAAAGAATGTTCAAATATATTTAGTACAAAATATAAAACTCTTGACTTACACTGAGTGTGTACGCAGAAAGGTCTGTATTAGTGTGCATCACTTTGTATTGGTTTTACTCCGTCAGTCAGAAACCAAAGAGTCGTCTTCGCTGCAAATATATTTAGTTCAGTTGCTAATGAATGATGAAAACTTCAAATGTCTCAGTATCTCGGCTTTTGAATGGATCGTCGACCTTCGCCTTGTTTCCCAAACGTCTTTCTGATCATCAATCAAATGTTTTGTATGTCGATTGTGTCGATTCGTGTTTAGGACTGTGGAGTCTAGGAGAAACCTGAAGTTTGCGAGTTAAAGAATGTTCAAATATATTTAGTACAAAATATAAAACTCTTGACTTACACTGAGTGTGTACGCAGAAAGGTCTGTATTAGTGTGTATTGGTTTTACTCCGTCAGTCAGAAACCAAAGAGTCGTCTTCGCTGCATTGCACTTTATTAGCAAATATTGATTTTTAGAAAATTGTGTATTCAAACCTTTTTTTCCGATTTTTTTGTTTTTTTCTTTGAATTTTTTATAAAAATAAAAAAATTAGTCTCTTTACGCTTAACCTAAAGTAAAAAAAGTGTTTATTTGCCGAAAAAATGTTTGTTTAATTTTGATTTTTTTTTAGAGCTGTGTGCTCTTGGTGAGAACTAAAACTTAACTGAATTTCTCTGGCCTCGTCTCAGGTATATGAATTTTTCGAATGACAGATGGCTAAAACCCGGCTGCTTAGATTTAAAAAATTTACTCGCAGATATTTCAATATTTGATGACATTAATATGAATGCAGTCTTGTATTTTAGTTTACATTCTATAAGTATAGAACATACTGAGGACTGCAGTATTACGAATACTTTGAAAGTGTTATACATACCCGTTTTCCATTCATTTCAGTATCTAATAGAGACGTTCCCATCTCAAGCGGTTCGAGTGACTTATCGATATTTTCGGAGTACAACATAAAATTTTCAATTCATATAGAATTTGTAATTCATAACATTCAAAACGAAAATGTAAACCATAAATGAGAAAAAAACAAAAAGAAAAAACCGATCTTAATTATACAAACTAAAATAAAATTATTATTTATATTATTTGTATTACAATTTTGCAGGTATTTTATATATTTAGAAAAAAAGAACTTATCTATCGACGCCATGGGACTTAATGGAAAAGTAGAATTGATATTAATAATTATTAAACAACCAAAAAGGCTTTAAAAAGACACTTGAAGATCATTCTGGATTAAAGATTCTACTTGCCGTTGGTACCAAGCATGAGACCTGTTTTTCACACTATTCAAATCTCTCTTTTCAATTGATAAAGGAGACATGACTAGGAGAACGCCCTGCTCATTAAAAAAGCAAGATGTGTGACATTTTGTCAGGCATAATAATAAAATTACAATTGAGACTTGGGCGACAAGCAAATGGCAAAAATGTGCAAAATCAGCGCAAATAAAAAAACAAAAAATACAAGTAGAACGATATGAGAAGAGAAGGGGAAGCTAAAGAAAAAAGAAAAAGAAAGGAAATAGTACGGGTCCTTTGCGAGTACCGAAGGCGGGCCCTGTAGGAAATGTCAAATCAAATTTATTGACTTTCATTGTTAAGTGGAAGGGAGTGAGTTGTGGGATGTGGGGATAAGAGTGCGAAAGGCGATTGCAACTTGGCGCTCATTCAAATGTGAAAAGTCAATGACAGAGGTTAGGGCAAATGGTGGGGATAAGCGAAATCCTCGTCTTTTGACATGGCAGGCAAGCAAAAGCTGCCTTTTTTCTTTGTCCTGCATTTGTATTTGTGCTCGATTAAAGCGACGCTTTAGTCTTGAGACAATCAGCAGGAAAACCCTCCACCTGTTTTCTGCTCCTTTTCAGAGCTTTTTGCAATGCCTTATAAAAAAATCATACGCTTCCTTTCAGTGCATTCAGCGCTCCACCACAGTTCTCCTCTTCTTTTTGTTCTGAATTTTGCCGTTGTTAGGATTGACAATTATTTGCATTGTTCACTAAGAGTCATTTGTTCAACATTCACATGAATCGGTAACTACAACTTAAGTGTCTACCCAACGCTGGGTTAGAGCTGACACTTAGTTAGCTCTTTTTGTGTACCAAACACAGATGAGCTAGAATGCTTTCGATAACACGGCAAAAGCATTATTTTTTTTACACAAGTACTTACTTACAGGTAATACCTCCTAGGATAACGAGCGAGTAAAAGTAAAATTCAATTAAGAAAACACTGAAAATTTTTATTGGTCGAAAAAACTCAAAATGTCTGCGCTAGCTACAAGATATGTAGCTACAAAAATATGTTTTCCTGGACTCTTCCAATAAAGAATGGACAACTCCCCTCCCCCTCCATGAGTAATCCTCCGTATTCTTTATTGTGGCATTCAGGTGGTTGTTCAATGTGTAATTCTCAGGGATCTTTATTTCGACGTTCAACTTCTTCAACTCTCTGTAAACTGCTTTAAAACGCTAATACCTGTAATAATTGTATGTTGCAAAATGATACTTGTTTAATTGTCAAAAAATATACTCACTTTCTTATGTGGATACACAAATCTTGGCTCACTAAAAATGTTTCATTTTAAGGATAATTCAAAAATGAATTAAATTTTTTTTTGTTTTTATAAAAGTATAAAAGTACTTGCACTTAATCTAGAGTCGAAATGTTTAAATGCGATAGGATTTGATTATTTGAATTTATTGTGTTTCTCATGTGTTTTCCAAGAGAGCACTTGAATCAGACTGAATGTATATGAGTTTTTCGGATGACATAAGAATCAACTCGGTTGCTACGATAGTAGTAATTGCACAAATCTTTTGAAAAATTTAAACTTCATAAAATGGGCGCAAAAGTTTGGGTACTTAATTCTTTGGTGGCAAAGGAAATACCATCCAAAAATTTGTATGTTCTACACTGAGATTTAAAGATGAAATATTTAGTCACATGGATCCCTCAGTTTACTTTTGGATATCTATTCACATCCAATTTAGTGTTTCATTCTTTATGTGGCTCAATTTCTTCAAGTACTAGCTCAAGTTACACTTTAAAAATCTTGAACTATAAAAAAACAATTTTCTAGTGACTCGAAAAGAGGGTGAAAAAATGGAAAGGATAAATGTTTTTCGTTTGACCCGAAACATTGTACCCATCGTTCTCTTTGACTCAGGCCTGAGGTCGGTTACCAAAAATGAATGCCTTTTGATATTTTTTCTTTTGCATACTTTTTAAATGGGTGTTTCCGTTTTCGCTTCCGTTCCGTTACGTTTGACTTGTCTGCACGTAAATTTCTATGCCATTTCTGTCACTGAATTTCAGTTTCTTTTTTGTTGCACTTCCCCATCTTCTCATGTTGGCGGTAAATTTTGTACTACAATGCATATATAATCTTTTTCACTTATCTTTTGCATAGTTTCCTGGGTGAACAATAAAAAAAAACCTTCCTCTTCTTTTTTGGTGTGCGTCTGAGGTTAAAAGTAGCGTCATACATTCTGAGATTCCCACGCCCACTTTGTAATGAATGAAATGTTGCCACAAGAGTTGCAAAAGGTTGTGCCAAAATGCTGCAAGAAAAGCACAAAAGGTGTGTGAGCAATTTTTGCTGAATGCGGCATGGCGAGGACTTGTCGACAATCTTGTGACAGATTTATGGGTTAATTATTGTGGTTGAGATAGATCGCTGCGAAACGGTGGAAATATAGAAATCTAAACAAAATACATAGTTAATATGTGTGCCTTGAATTAAAGGTCATTGAATTTTTTAAATTGCACAAGTATATTTCTTATCATATAGGAAAGGAAAACAAAAACACACAATTTACATCAAAATATATATGGCAATTTCCTCAACTTTTTAGAAAGCAATGGACGAACAGTCGAGTCCCTTTTTGTACGAGCAACTTTGCAAATTAAGACTTTGTCTGGGCAATCCTAAGTACGATGTAAGCAAATCCATAAATTATATACTGGCCAAATCTTCCTTGAATAATGAGAGTCGCCATGAATTGGTTGTTCTCAATAATCTGCGACTACGTTTTGAAAAGATGCAACTCACGGGAAATTCACGCAATAAAGACCTTATGGAATTTCGTGCCAATCTTTGTATGCATCTCTATAGACAACTGGCTGGACTTGAACCAGATGAAAATAAACGTTACAATTACCTAAAACTGTGCTATGAACTCTTAGATGCTGGAGAACCGGATAATATGACCGAAGAGGAAACCATGGATTATCGTCTGAAAGTGATTGACAGCCTTAACAATCAGGTGAATAAATTACTAAAGCGTCTAAATGAAGTAGAAAAAGTTAAGGAGAAAAGTAGAAAACATGGACGTATTTCCAAAAGGTCTAAGCCAGTTATATCAAAAACAAAAGTAGAGGGCTATGCTAGAATAGACCTTCAAAAGCGTTGTGAATTCCAGGGTTTGACCCACCAATCTGAATCTTTGGTTACGACTAATATAGTCAATCATAGAAGAAACATAGATAACTACAAGAAAGTAAGCCATGATTGCGAACTTGAATTCTTTGGTAGTTCCAAACCACGTGAGGAAAAAATATTGAAATCAGTCGATCCAAGTCCAATTCGTACAACTATTGAAAATCAATTTATTTCATCCAACCGAACATCTATACATTCAACTAAATCAAATTCAGGAATCATAGATAGCTACAAGAAAATTAACCATGATTGCGAAACAAAATTGTTTGATTGTTCGACATTAAGTGAGGAAAAAATATTGAAATCAGTCGATTCAAGTCCAATTCGTACAACTATTGAAAATCAATCTATTTCATACAACCAAACACCTAAGAATTTTACTACATCAATCTTACCTCCGTCCACAAGACAAACTGCTGGAGAAGACAATTTACATAAATTAAGTATAAATTTAAAAAATAAAAGTTTGAAACATTCGTCCATAAATATTGAATTACTCAGTCAAGAAATGTCCAAATACAAGGATCGCAGTGATCTATTAAATATTTGTCAATCTAATCACATTTTTAAGCCTACGCCAATAAGAATTGAATTAAAAATTGAGTGCTATTTGAAGAAAGAACCGGTTATACAAAGATATTGTGACTTGAGGGGTATTATATATCAGTATGGATGTTTGGTGATCGTTGAATTAAAGGAAAAATATCAATATAAAACCAAAGTATCAAAAGATCAAGACAGCATGTTGAAAGTTATGAAAAATTTGTGTTTAGATGTAAAAAACTCTAAGCGATCTGTAGCTGAAGAATTTGCAGGACTTCAGTTTGGGGAAAATCCCATACCAAATTGTATAAGGGATGAGGGCCAAGCTAAGAACATGCTAAATCTTCCTGAAAATTGTAAGTTGCAAGCTAGATTCCAGACATCTGGTTGTATTGACATAGATGACGAAAGTCAAAATCGTATGAGGCAGATGGACGAAACTTTGGTAGTGAATGGAGAGAAGTTAATAAAATTTAATGATAGCAACATGCATTATAATTCCACGGAAATCAGAACTATCGAGTCCTTATTAAATCAAAATGAAACAGTTGACAAATCAAATAGAGGTTCTTCAAAATCTGATTTCTTTCTGATTAAGAAGGAAAATGGAATCTTTAACGGATATGAAAGCAAAAAAGTTTCTATATCCAATTTAACAGATTTCAAAAAGGAATTCGAAAACTATAATGTTCAATTAGATGAACTGCAATGCATCCAAACATCTTTATCAAATACTCTTATCAATAGCGAACAGAGTGATTATATATCTGATGTTTCATTGGATCGACCAATATTATCAAATTTTGAGAGTGAGTCGATTTATAATGCAGATAATATATTAGAGCAAGTTTGCAAAAGTCTTGAGTCATTAACCTTGCACGAAAAAAGTTCAAAAGCTGTGCCAAGAACGGGAAACTATTTGACTACTTGGTCGTCAGACTCATCGCTTTATGGTGAGTATATTAAGCAAAAAGAAAACAAAGAATTGTTGCATGATTGTCAAGATATAACAAGCCTACCTTCTGAAGACAGTTTTTATAAAAATAATCTTTCCGAAGTCTATATAACTAGCGATTTAGAATTCACGCAATTTGAGAGTTTTGTTGTTATAGAACATTTGACATTCTCCCATTGTCAAAGGAAGGGTTTGATATTGAACTTTGGTTTCTTGGAAAGAGCCGAAGTGGAGGAACGAAATTATGAAATTAATAATATTAATCAGCTGAGGAATGCGAATGACATTTTCGCTAATTTACAGTACGCAATGGGCCCAATTAAAAAAAATAATTCTCAAAATGAAGAAAAAATCGAGTGCTTTTCCGAAACTTTGAAAATTAAAGATTCTATTCCTTCACGAGAATCCGCTGAGGTTGATTTTAAAGACGTTTTAACTCATAGAACTACTTTATCTGCTAAAAAACTAGATAAATGCTTGGAAAGCTACATACTTTTATTGGATCAATTGGAAGAAGTCAGTTTGAGCTCGAGTCACAGAATACAACAAATTTTAGTAAAAGATGAGACGAAAATCAAATCGTTAAGTCAGTCGATGGACATTCAAAGTAAACCATTAAACATGGAATTCGAAGATATTTTGGAAATTAAACGTTCAAGTCAAGAATGGAATAAATTTGAAAACGTCTTTGAGGAAGAGGATAATTATGAAATTGGTTCTTTAAACAAATGGCAACATCAGCGTTACATTATAGCCGCACCAGCCATTATTATACATCTATTTAAGTCAAATCCTGCTTACCAATGTTCATCTATCGAGGCGGGTGCTCCGAACTTATACGAAGAACTAGAACAATTCTATGAAATGATGGCACATCCAAATAGTTCATTAACGAAACTCATTGATGTCTCAGCTGTTCAAATGCGTTTAAAAACCATCTTAGACCGTGTGAAGGAGCAATTTGCAGGCAGGTCCTGGCCCAAAAGGTGGCAACATATAGTAGGAAAAATTCAATTAAGACAATTGCTTACTAATAAAGAGAAAGGTGCATATGAGGCAATGCGCTGGCGGCTGACTGATCGGAGTGCTCAGGATATATCAGATGAAGACCGTTTACGCGATGCCTTGAATGCCATGTTGGGCTATGAATGCCGACAGCTAAGGTACTCGTTTAGAACATCGCAACTTCTGTTACGTTCACCGGGACAACAGCATAACCTAAGCGAATCTTATTTGTTATTGGCCCTGGGACATTTGGGATGTTTATATCGAGAGCTGCAACATCAGCAGAAACAACTTCCGAATTTAGGTAAGAGTGGCTTGGCCTTAGCTCAATGTCAGCGTGAAGAACTTTATCTATACAAACAGTTTCATCGAAACTATCAAAAACTTGAAAAACCTGCAACTCTCTTTCAATTGTGGAAATCGAGTAGATATTTTTCATCGATATTTGAATGGATTTTAAATCTAAATTCCCTTATTTTTGAGGAAGCAAATTTATTGAGCACACTTTCGAAGGAATTGTATCAAGGAAATTATACAAATTTATTGCAAAACTGGTTTTTATTGGTCAGCCAGACTATGTTAGAGAATTTAAGCCGATGGTTACGTTTTGGTGAGCTAAGCGAATCGACGTATACGGAGTTTTTTATTACTGAAAATTTGTCATTACCTACGGAGAATTTCTGGCAGGGACGTTTCACTCTAATAACCAAGAAAGTTCCCTTATTTTTGAGTAACAAACTTTGTCATTTAATTTTGAATGTGGGAAAATGTCATCGATATAGCCAAGAATTTTTAGGAATTGAAATTGAAGTACCACTGAACTATCAAAGGCTTACCAAGGCCTTTCAGCTGACTTACTTGAATCATGATATGGATCCTTTAAATGATCTTGTTACATGGGTAAATGAATATATTTCATCATATATATTCGGTCAACAAGAGCCGGCTATTGACATCTTCTATAAGCTTTTCAAATATATGTTACTTCGAGATCTGCATTTCGTTACTAACTTGATAGATCGTCTTGAACCTTTACTTGAACAATCGGTCGATTTGTTTGATTTGCAACAGTTTACCTCTGTATTAGAGCAAATATTAACAACGGATAATTCTGAGCTTTACATGGTGGAAATTTCTGCAGAGGGTTCCGCAGAGGGTTTTCTATGTTGGTCAAAGTTTCAATTATGCTGGCATTTAGCTGACAATTGGAAGGCTCTCATAGGTCAAAGTGTTCAGACGTATTCAGATATGTTCCCAGATCTTTGGAAATTCCATTCTGCCAACTACATTCTTTTCGAACGAATACTAAGACATAAAGATTATTTTGGTCGGCGCGTTGAATTGGAGTATTTCGACGATGTCAATCAGGTAGAACAACGTTTTCAAGCCTTAATCGATTTATTTATCAGTGTGATGGGAGACCTAAGACATTACCTATTGATTCAGGTTTTAGATGAAGCTTATGATCAATTAAAGCTAAAATGCAATGAAGCTAAGACTTTGGATGATATAGTTCAAGTTCACAAACAGTATCTAAATGCAATAACAATGGATTTATTTTTGAACGAAAATGACAGAGATTGTAGAATCTGCTTAAATCAAATATACCATTTCGTATTCGATTTGGATATTGAGCAGCAGAAATTTGTATGTCACTGTCAACAATTAATCGATTATTTGCGGCGTTTTTCAGATGAGGAACGATTTTCGAAATGCCGATTGGAATTGCATTTGACCTGTAAACGTACATGGAATATTTTAAATGACTTGGGTCGAAAATTTTCTATTAATTTGGTGGAATTTAGGGCTAACCTGAATAGGAATGGTGAAAGAAAGTTCAAGTTGTTGGCCAAGAACTTGAATGTTAATGGCTTATATAGGAATGCAACTGCATAATTGTTTAAATTAGTCGAAGGAATATGCCAAACCTATGTATGCCATTTTTTATTTCTATTATCTCATAGATTTTTATTTCATAAATAAATGTGGTTGATATATTTTGTGAACAATTAAAAATTGTAATTTTATTTGGAAATATTGCAAAAACTTAGCTCTAGACTTGATATAAATTTCAAGCATAACGAATAAGTGTTCTCACTGAATCTTTAATTGAAAATGTGATTTATATTTTACGCCGTTTTAATTCTTTTTACACAACTGGAGCTTCTTTTTAGTCTTTATTCATTTGTCGTCAGTATCTGTGCGTCGGAGTTTGCTTTCAGTAAATTTTAAATACAAACTTAAATTCAAAATCAATTCCTTTTTCAATTCAAATCCTAATATTTGGTAAAGTTCTAATTCGTTTATAAGATGAACATGTGAATGGGAACAAAAACGAAATAGAAAGAAAAGAGAATTTCTCGTTTGGACGTTTTCGTCTATTTGTAAATTGGATTTTAATTGAAAATTAAGAATCGACTTAGCCATGTTTGCATTGTGCAGCAACTGAAAATGATGCCTTTTGTTATGCTAATTTCTTTTACTCTGGTAGTGTGAATAACGAATTCCAACAGACACATACACACCCATTCTCACACCGTCACTTACATAGATAGGACACATACAGAGACTCAACTTTTGCTCTGCTATTCGTTCGTTTAAATTAAAGTAAATAAATGGAAATTTACTTTTTGGCTTAAGCGTTTGGCAAATGGAATTTTATGTTCATGTCAATTTTAATTACTCGAAGCAAATTAAATCAAAAAGAAATCATCTCTCTCTCTGTCTTGGTTTTTTAACTTAATTTTTTGTTAACAACTTATGACAACACTTTCTTTATCTATCTCTCTCCTTCTTTCTTTCGCGCTCTCTGTGTTTCTCATTTGCATAACTTCCTTTACAATCTTGATAGCAAAATCTTAGCCAAAAGTCCAAAAAAAAGAGGAAGAAAAGAAAATTTTGTAGTCCTTAGCAAGCGCTTTGTTATCTCCTACACAAGCACAGCAGATGGCAAAGTCATTTTTGAGTCACACATATCACAGAGAAGACATAGGAATGGGTTTGCATGTGTGTGTGTTGGATATAAATTATCAAGCCCAAGTTGGCTTCAAAAAGAATGTCATGAAGATAATTGAGCCCAGGCATTTAATAAAAAAGTCGAAAACGATGACAAAGAAAGTGGTTGGGGTAACATTTTGTCAAATCACAAAGCTGCTCATGAAAGAGTCAAGTGAGTGACTTGCTAAGTTGCTGATTAGGAAAATTAATTTTATAGAAAATTGTTTTTCACATTTTTCGTTTTTCATTTTTTTTTTTCTCATCCGCTAGAGTGAAGGCTTTTGTTGATAAATTTGAATTTATCATCTACATATGTACGTGTGAGTTGTTTGTCCCAAAAAGTAGGCAAGAAAATATATATTATATATATTATGATAGCAAAAATTGTTGAAAAATGATAATTCGCAAAGTAATTTTAATGTTAAATATATATAGCTTGTATATATTATATCTCTGCTATTACAGCTATACACAGGACTCAATGAAGTTTTAATGAAATTGTTGCTTTTGAATAAAATTTGAAAAATTTCAAGAATTAAGTAACAAAAGTAAATAAATATATTGAAGTATTTTCGATTTTCGAACGTGTTCTCAATTCCGAGTAAAACGTCAATCGTTTTCGTTCACGAATCTAAGTTCGAAACACGTTTTTTCCCCTACTATATCAGTTTTCTTTTGTAAAAGGTTTTTAAAGGAACTCATTCTATTCCTGGCAGATATATTTTATTTTTGATTTGAAACCAAATAATTTGTCTTGGATTCGAAGCGAGAACAGGTCATATATTCGACTCTAGAACAAGAACAGACCTTATTACTTTCTACCAAGTTTGAATCTGCAAAAAAGTAGAAGGGTGTCTGAAAAATGTATTACATCAACATTATATTCTATTCTAAGAAGGTCAAAATATAGAATTTCTGCAATTGCTTTTATTTAGGCATAATAATAATGCGATATGTTTATTGTGCCCAATTAGTGAAACATATTTGCACTCAACTCAATTAAATCTTTGCCACTTGAAACCCTCCTACTGCTTGCGTTCCCATATTCTTCAAATGGTCAATTCTGACGTGAACTGTGTTCTTTATAGATTTAGTTGAATTCTGATTCATATTAAACACTTCAAGCCCTTTCATTATACTCATTCATTATCTCTTTTGTTCTCCACTTTGGTTTCAGTTATCTTTTTTGTCATTTATTGCGACTCATCATTTTCACATTTGTTCGACTGTCGCAGCCAAAGTACTACTTGTATATATTATACAGTAAAGTAAGACAAAATTTATGTTTATCCCATATCCATCTTCAGCAATTGTGTCATGTCAAATTAAACTATAAAATTTATTATTATGCCCATTGACATACTTGAACTCTGTTCTAGGCAATAAATTCAATAAATACGAGGAGTCGCTGCTTGTTGTTGGCTTTTGCAACATTCTGCCATTGTTATTGACAATTTGTTGTCAGTTTTTCTCTCGCACCACACAAATGGAATTTATAGTATTGTTGCGTGTGGGTGGTCAAATGGGTGAAACAGGCGCGTATTTTTTGTATGATCCGGATGGGGTGGCAAAAGGTCTTTTTGTGACCAGGCTTTATGAAATACTTCTCATTATTGCGATCGAAACATATTTGAACTATTTTCATTTCAATTGCAAACTGTTTTGCCGCACAGAGAAATCAATTGAATTGCCATTTCACATATGAAATGGTCATTTGTCAATGAACAACAATTGCAAACGATGGCCTGGTGGGGTAGGTAGGACAGCAGGAGAATCATGGTGGTATTTGTGGGTGTGGCCGCCGTTGTGGTCTGTCAAAATGGCCGCATAAATATGTCGCCCTTTTGTGGGATTCTATGGGTAAGCACTTCGTTGCTAAATTGTTCGTCGTTATTAAATTTCCGCTGCGTTGAGTTCTCATTTCCGTTTCGATGGCCAATGCAGCTGGACATCAGTAACAACAACAACAGCAGCAACAATATGTGAATGTGGATAGTACAACGGATGTTGCCATAGGACATAGATATACCATATAGTATTCAATATATGGCCATATAAACAAAGGAGTCTGTGCTAGAGATGACAATGCCAACGCGTGCGTAATTTTAAAGACGTTACAAAAACCACAAATATGAATAATAAAAAATATTTGTTTATATGTCGAAAGCTTTGAAAATAGAAAACTGTTAATGTATCTAATGTATCTTTACCGGTCTACAGATATAAAGATTTCTAGTAAGTTACGACAGTCATGCAATTTGCTTTAATAGACGCTTCCCTAGGTAAGTTCTTTTGTGTTTTTAAAATATACAAAACAAAATAAATAAAAGTTTTCTCTATGCCATGATTTTTCAATTATTAATATACATATATCTATTAATCTATCAATTATTAATATATATACATATGTATTACGATGATTGCATTTAGAATTTTATAATCGTATATATTTGATCTCTGTATGCGATTTGCTCATCTCTATAGTTTTTTTGTTTAGTTATTTTACTGCCACATGTGGCGTATGCGTAATATTCGGTTATTATTATTATGGGTATTATTTTATTTAAAGCTTCTAAACAATTACTTCTCCACCAATTTGGCAATCGAAAATCTATTTTGCAATTGAATTTTGCCATTTTGTTTGCATTCACTAGGTTTGCGTATTTTTATTACGATTTGTTTTTGCCTTTTAACCAAATTGAAACTAATTGAAATGTGTGGATTGGCTAAGTGCGGGGCAATACAAAAGAAACAGGGGAAGTTTTTGTGAAAGGGCTGGAGGCGGCAGTATAAAAACTTGCGCCATAAATTTCAATAAAAGGGCATTTTTGGTATTTCCTTTTCGCCGTTGTTTGGTTTTGGTGTTATTATTGTTATACTTATTATTATTTTTTTTTTGGTTTTAGGTTTTGTTTTGGGTTTTTGTTTTTATTATTGCGTGACCTCGTTTATCGTTTTGCCAGACATAACTTTACATTATGTTTAGTTTTTCTCCCCTTTTTATTTTATATACAGACAAGTTAGTTGACAAAGTTATTTCAATAAACTCAATATATTTTTACAATTACGTGTTTTTTCTCAGCGCCCATGAATTAGAATTTATTTACTATTTGAACTGTGATTAAATAGCGGACTAACTAGCTTTAAATACAATCTTTATAGTCTTTGAATATTGTACTAAGATCATTTATGCGGATGCGATGTGCATTTGTATAATAAATATGTTATATACATAGTTCTCACAATTTGGAACTACAAAAATTAAAAACATTTCTTAATTGAACTCAGTTTTCTTAGCCAGTTAGTCATAAAACACAGCCATTAAATATTATGTATATACGTAGGTTTTAATGAAAATATATTACATTTTACTCCCCTATCCCTATCCTGGCCATCGGAGGAGAGTAACCTTAACGTTTTATTGTTATTTGGCCTTTGTGTGGGAGGCGCTGCCTTTCGTAAAAAGATGCAAAATAAATAAGAAAATTATTCAAAAAAATTATGAAAAGCCAGTCCACGGCATCAGGCCACAATCTTAGCCCTTGTTTCTCCCATTTTTAATATTTAGCCAAGTTTTTAATAAAAAAGAAAATCATCGAAAGGCGAAAAATGTGGAGCATAAAAGGCAAGAAAAGGCCAAGCTAAGTAAATATTAAAATTGTGTCAGCGGGCAAAGAAAGAGAAAGCTTAACCCATTTTATGACTATGATTATGATTATTATTAGTATTTTCTGGACTAAACAAAACCAAATTAATGAGAACGCTAATGGACAGCCAAGGAGAGAATATAAAACAAAGCAACAAAAAAAAAAAAAAAAAAACAATTACAAAATATTATTTATTATTATTTCCAAGTTTTGTGCAAGAACAAAAAAGAATGTAATAATTCATTCATTTTGTTTATTGATTTATGACAAAACATTTTATCAATTTGAGGCCTCAACTTATATTTATTATGATTGGAGACCATTTTCCTTTTTGCGTTCCATTTGATTTTTGTTTTTTTGTGAGGATGGAAAATTTATGTTCCCAGTGACCACAAAATATTCATCTTCATTTTAGATTTCCCTTACTTCAGTTACGCCAAATGCTGCCTTGATTAGTTGATGACATTTTGTTAAAGTACACATAAACACAAACAGACTCAATGTATATATATAGAGATATATTTATATATATATGTATATATATATATATATATATATCCCTGTGGTGCTTGTGGCTAATTTGATAAATATGCTCGCGTTTATTCAAATCAATCAGCGTCAGTTGAGGTAGGGAGTATAAGAGATGGGGACACAAGAGTAGTGAGTCATTGGCATCTTATCCAACTCCATCACCATCAAAATCTCCTTCTCCTCCTCATCCTTCTCCACCGCTACTCGACCTTCTCATCAAGTCTATGTCTACGAGTATGTGCATCTTGTGGCATATAAATTTTCAGCTGTTATCTCACACATCTCCTTGGGAGATTTCATTAATGTGCGGTTAACTATAATGAGCCGTTTTCTTGTCATGCACTATGGGGAGCTTTTGGCATCATGTTGTTGATGGCACATGCCAAAACCCAAAGACGCTTAATTAGTTGAACATATACACACAAATTAAGGCGATAGGCCAGTTTTCCTCTCCTTTATAATGCTAATTTATAAATATATTTGCAGTTTTTAGGGAAAATCCATTCCATTTCATTATTTACACGGAGTAACTTGCAATTTAACATTAGTCTAATATGTGAAGGTTCTAAGTAAACTCCTTGAAACAACCTTTTACATCAGTGCATCTCTTTTTCCTCCCTGCATTCGTTTTTCAAACAAAATTCTTGCATTAAACTAAACTGTCAATGGGATAACATATATCCATTTCAATAGCTGCTCACAAAAACTATTTTACAGCTTTCACGCATCCGCCACTCAATGGCTCAGGTAAGCGCTTGGCAAATACTAGAAAATTGTAACCGAAACTTAAGAACATTACAATTACTCGTATACCTTTGCGGACACAGTCACAGCGTTTGCTTCTTGACAATTGTAGAATTTATTGCTTTAACATGGGTGGAGATGGAGAATACTTTACCCATCCAAGACTAAAGAGTGTCTCAAGTACCTATCGATATTTAATAAAATCATTTAGGAAATTACTTTATGTTAAAATCTTTCATTTCTTTATTTCCAACCTAAAAAATTCTCCAAAAGTTTTTAAAAAACTGTTACGGTGTAATTTTTTGTTAAATTCGATTACAAAATTATGAGGCTTGAATGGTTTGCAATGCTCAAAGCAAATCGGTTGTATTACAAAAATTTTGAAAGAGGTTTGGAGGTTTGGAAAGGTTTTATTGAATTTTGCAATCTAGACATTATTTTAAAAATAGAAATACAAAGGTGAAAATAGCCAAAAAATATCATTTAAAATTTTAAACAAAACATGAACTTTGAGGTTATTAAAATAGTTAACTTCTTCGTAAAAAATTATCGATAAATTTAAAAATACTGGGTCAATCTTTCAAATTGATATTAACAAATATCGAAGTATAGTTGAGAAATATAATTTTTTGTAAATAAATATTTGCTCATAAAGTAAATATTTTTTATCGAACCCCCTTGGTATTTTGTTGCCTCCGTCCATGTGGGAAAAATGCAATATTCCAACTTCATGTACTTACCATCAAGAAATAGAAACGATGTTTGCTTGGCTATTTGCGAGTTAAGATTTGGTAGCTAAAAAGGGGAAAAAACTTAAACTAAATGTTGACAGCTGTGGAAATGGGTAAAAATTCACGTTTCATCTGTGATTTGTAAAATTTGTCTTACAATTTCAGTTTCTTAAACGGCAAAAGGGGAAATGTTTGTTCGTTATTCGTGTGTGCATAAATAAATAAATTAGTGTTGAACTCATTAGGCAAATGCGCATAAATTTTTCCCATTCCTTTTATATTTTATGGGCAATGTTTTTGAGTTATGTACGATTTTAAAGAGTCAAGAAGTTGCTTTTTTCCATATTCAATTGAGATTTATTGCGGTAACACCGCAAGAAAATTTTATACAACATATGCTTCGTATATCCCTCCTCTTTTCCACCCAACAACAAAACCCATTCTTATCCCCACCTCTTGAATTCTCGAAATGAAGTTGTAAATGTGAAGCAGTTAATTTACCTTGAAGATGGAAAGGAAGGAGTTTGTTTGGCTTGAAAGTGAGGAAAAGAAGAAGACGTGGGAAAAGTTTTCCCTGATGCTGAGATAGAGAAAACCGCATATAATGAAAAGTTTCCAAGGGTCATATGAAAGGTTGGCTTGTTGAAAAGTTGTAGAAATTAGTCTCAAAATTGGCCAAATTAATGCCAGTGTATATAGAAAATACACCAACTATTATATTTCTTACTTTAACTTTTTCACTATCTTACTGTAGGTGAGTATGTGTGTCATTTGATTCATTTTGCAAACCCATTCGGTCTGTCCAATAAATGTCAAGCATACACAATTTGAAATCTGAAATATCAAATAGCATCAATGGTGCTGCTCAACGATATTTCAACGATGCCTGTCTGACAGTGAATTCATTAAAATAAAATATACGAGGGCTACTTATAAAATTATTTGAAAAAAAAAAAACTCTATAACAGCATGAAATTTGTTACAAATGGTTGGTTTGTTATATGGTTGACTTCGTAATAAGATTGAAAATGTAGGAAGAAAAAAATGATATCCAATATTATCCAATTTAGATTTCCAAGTAAAAAAAAGGTAAATCTAGATATAAATTATCGGAAAGTATATTGTTATAGTCTAAGAAGAGTGAACTCTAAAGTGACCATGAATATCCTTTGATAGTGGTTGTTCGAATACTTGTTGAATAGCCCTCGTATTTTCTACATCAAACAATAAGTAGAAAAGGAGCAAAATATTTGTCTGTAATTCATTAAATGAAGCACCCACCCTTAAGCAATGCTGTTTCAACAGAAATAAAAATTAGGAATGGAAAAAAAAGTTTCAGTTTAATTTGACATGCCGAAATGTCAAATTACATTACGTTAATTTAGATTCTGTATTTTCTTGTGCTTTTTTTTGCGAGTGTTTTCTGCTTAACTGTCAACACTTTCTGCTGAAATGGTAAAACGATTCAAATGCTTCAGAAATGCATGACACATAAAACGAGAAGTAAGAAAAGATATTATAATATTCTGCGTGTGAGTTTGTGTAATGGAAAAAGGATGAGTTTCTTGTACATTGGAAAGGCCATGGCAAATTTTAAATGTAGAAATGGAATGAAAATGAAATGGCGTATAAGATACCACCTTTTGAAAACTTTGCTGGTTCATTAAAGTTTTTAAACAATTTTTAAATGAGTTTTCTATTTACCACTTTATTTTTTTCTTTTCTTATCTGAATCGTTTTTTGGCTAATTATAGAAATCAGTGAATTAGTTAATGGTATAGATAAGCCTGTACTTTGTGGATGATTTTATTTATATTTACAAAGATTTTAATAAAATGTTTTTTTTTTATAAATATTACTTTTTGCATTCCATAAACATATATTTACAAATCTAAAGAAATTTCTTTCGAAAACCTATAGGAAAATGGAACAGCAGATGGCATATATAAGAAATGTGTAACTCATCTAACGTGGGCCACAGTCTTTTCAAGTCAAATGGTGGAGTTTTCAAATTTTGAGCAATCAATTTGAAGCTTTAAACTGTAGGCAAGACAGACGCATAAAAGTTCGGTTTATATGGATTTCTCGAATAACCTTTGGCCTGACTAATTTTCGCTAATGCAAAAGGCGATGCTGCCAGAGACGAAAAAAAAGAAACGAAAAAACTAATAAAATTTACGTTTATCCTTGAAAAGGCACTCGAAAATGCGCGCCTAATGCGCTCACCAAGGATGCTGCCGACGATGATGGGGATGAGGATAATGATGATAATAATGATGACGATGCCAATGATGAAGGCAGTGGCAGCCAAATCCTGAGACCTTAATAAAGACAAGACATGAGAAGACCTTTTCCATATCCCGTCCAAAGTGCCATCGAATTTCAATTCAATTTAGCGAAGCCTGTGCCAAGGGTGCGAAAAAATTTCTATAGCATATTTTTTCTCCATTGAGGGGAAGGGGCCGCTTTGACTTGATTTGCGATGAGTTATATACAATATTTGGGCGAAAGAAAAGGGTTGGAGGATAAAGATATTGATAGGCAGAGGGATTTTCGTATTTTTGAGAATTTCTCTTTCGTTTCTTTGGGTGTTTATTATATCACGTTTTGAACATAAATGCGTTAAGCACAAGCGCGCTTTTAGTTGGAAATTTCTTCCTTCCATTTTTTTTTGCTTCTGCCACGACAGGCATTGAATTACAAGCAAAGGTCCTTAGGCACACAGACACTTAGACAGACACCCACCCACACACATACACACACACACATGAATACATCCTATGGCTTTAAGCTACATCGGCTCACTCAGAGGGCTTTGCCTATTGAGAGTTGCCATTGGCAGCATCAGCGGCAGAAGCAAATTTGATGGCATTTGGCTTCAAGTGGTGCTCCCAGGCGCCAGGTTTATCCTTTAGTTTATATTATTAGCTTCTAATGTGGGGGCCATAATTGGAGGGATTTTCAGACTGTCAATGAGTGACGAGAAAGTTTTTACAACTAAGCCACTTTTATGACAAAACAAAGCTCAACTATAACACAGGTGAAAAGTAATAGAAAAATGTGAAACTGATTAATAGGAGATAAAATTCAATAATCACAAATATGTTTGGCAAATATCTTAATTGAAATAAGAACAAGTTCTATTGACATATTAAAACAATCTTTGGCTTTCTTTTGCTGTTTATGTATGCTGACCGCTTGAAACTACAAAAATCATATGGTAATGAAACATAAAAGCTTTCTCTGAGTTAAGTTTTAGCCATTGCCATTTCGATTTGACCACCTTCAACTGAGAATTTATGAAGCGGCCTGAATTTTGCGCCATTTTTCCATGTCACACCAAGGAATGAAAAAAGGTGGAAAGTACCAAAGAACAAAAAAAAAAAAGAACCTGCCACATATTTTGCGAACATAAATTTTTGCCTTAGAAAAAGCCACTAGAAAAACATACCATACAATTTTTAGGAAAATGCAAAAGGTTCCTTTTGTTCGTTTTTCTTGGCTTTTGTTTTTATTACGACATTTCATAACTGTGCTGACTTTTGGTGGCTGCCGCTCAGCGGGCTTTATGTATTTCCAACATGCTAATGCCAAGCCACTAAAACACACATTTCGTTGGAAAAATCGCCCCGGCCAAATTGAAAAGTGCGCGCAAGTTTTTCGTATAAATCTGAAACAGCTGCCACACGGATAGAAACCAACCCAAAAAAAAAAAGAAAAAAAAAAAAATGCAAGCAACCCCAGAAACAGAAGAAAAATCTAGTCAAGAAATTGAAAGTATGCGAGAGGCAAAGGTACAAAAATTGTTGGCCTATTGCACAAAGTGCTAAAAATGTGCAAACAAACTGGAGAAAAACTGAAATAAAAAAGGTTTAAGTAAATTCTTTAGAGAAATCTTGGAAATAAAAATATTTCTGTGGTGCTTAACTTAATGAAAAGGAATGTGTAAGGATATTGTGAACAAAATGTAATGAATGGGACACCAGAAAAAAATATTATTTAAAAAACTATTATTTTGTAAAATAACCTTACCATAAATAGTTGAAAGATTAATTAATAGGTAATTACCAAATATAGATTAAAGAAAATAACCTTGTTATCTTACGCCTATACATTTTTAATATTCATTTTTTATTAACACTTAAACATCTGTTTGATCTCTTGCTAAATTTAACACAAGCTGTACATACGAAGAGTATTTACGAAATTCAATTTTTTTCTAAATATATAATACTCAATTTACTCCCCCTTGAGATATGTTTTTCTCAATACTCAATCTCAAGTATTATATCAGAAGTCATTTCGTCATTTTGTGTTTTGCTCCTCCATTGTGTGCCCGCATCGATGGAGGAGAACCTCATCAATAAACTTAGCCGCTACACGTGCTTAAACATTCGCAAATTGTCAATGCTTTGTGAATGTAGAGAACAATAGACAAAATAGGGTCAATCTAAAGAGACAGGGAGAGGTAGGGGCAAAGAGAAAACTGAAGCATCCATCTGTGCGCCTTTTCAAAATCAAATACAATGGACATCGAAGAATATTATTTATTATGGTGTTTTGTTGATGCGGATTGCTACTTATCAGTTGCCTTTCAGTTTCTATTTTTATACAATTTCCAATGGCGGAGGCGTTGATTGATGGTAAGTATACAGATACTGAATCTAAATATATATATATTTATGTATTTATAAGTATGTATATGTATACAGTGCTCTCAAGTCTTATCTGTCATGATTAGCAATTAAAGTAAGAAGTTTCCTTTTAACTTTGGTTTTTTTTTTACTTGAATCATGGAATAAAATCAACTTGTTTATGGGTAACACATTATTTTACTTATCCTATCGCCTCACTTTTTTCTAATTCTGTTTTGCCATTATCGTCTCATTTTTCTTCGTTTTGAAGCCACCTACCCCATCATTTTGCTTTCCGAATAAACTCTTTTTCGCGCTTCGCCACTTCGACATTTGTTTCGCTTAGTGCGTAAAGTTGACCACATCTCTCTGTATAAAAACAGAGAGGGTTCTCACACAAATGGCCATATTGACTTTTAAATACCCTTATAGACAAAGAACTGATCTAGGACTTTACCTCGATTCTCGTTAAATTGGCAACATATGTATATGCATACCCTTATACGCATTTTCAATCCTTTGACTGTAAGCCCATCACATCAAAATATCAGATGGTTTTTATCTGGACTGAAACTACAGCAATTAAATTGCTAGCCCACCGTGTAATAAGTAAAAATGTGCTCACAAACTTCTGATTAAAGTTAATATAGCTTTTACCAAGTCTATAAAAACACATAAATGGAGAAAGTGTGAGGAAAAAAGTAGAACCACTCGGACAACCCAAGTTTATAGCCAAAACTTTTTTCACATACATACATATACGACTTAGCAGGACAATTTTTTTGTTTCTTTCGTTCATGTATTGAAAAGTTTTTTGTTTTTTATATTTCTTCGAATGAAACTTTCTGCTGTGAAATTTCCTAATGTTCTGCAAAGAACTTTTACGGGCGATGGAGTGAAAACTATTAGAAATAAAATTTGTTTTAAAGAGATTTAATTGAAGTTTTGTATATATTTATCAACATTTTTGTTATCCATTTGCTTCTTTTGATTTTAATTAATGAAATATGAATAATGAAGTATTTTTACATAAAGGAAAGAAAAGGTTCAAGGTTTCCGCTAATTTGACACGTGGAACTTTTCAAGGACCATCTTCATCACTCATCATCGTCACTCACCTGTACGGAACACATTTCTTTTTATTCTCTGTTCCCAGGAATTTTCACTTGAGTGAATTTTTCTTGAAAACAAATTCAATTTGCATAACACAAAAAAAAAAAAAAAAACAAACAAAACAAAAAACAAACCAAAAAGAGAAATGAGGCTGCGCCTGTCGCTAATTACGAAAAATTTTTATTGAAATCAAAAGTGTCGACTTACGGGATAAGGAGCAAAAAGAGTTTGACCAATCCGCTTAGGACCTAAGGGTGGCTCCGGGGTCCCATTTATTGACACTTGACCAAACGACCAAAGCCAACAAAATGGTAATTTCTATTAAAAACTTTGAGAACAAATTTTTTTGTTCGTTGGTATTTTTTTTTTCTGCTTTTCTTTCGGTCATTTCGTTTGAAGTAATGAAAGTTTCGAGAGGGGCAAGGGTCTGAATAAAAGTTTTCGATTTCGCCGCTTTTACAAATTGGCATTAATTAATTTTCAATGTTTTTTTCGTTTTATTTTTTTGGGTTAGGCACTCTAGTGGAAATTGCATTTTTGTTCTCTCGCTTTTGTTTTAATGAAAAATATTTAGCAATTTATAAAAGGGCTAAGAAATGTTAATATTATGTTTGGCAGACGAAGAGGAGAGAATAAATGTAATGATTTTTTGTATATTTGCAACAAGACCACGAAACACTTAATTTTGGAATTTTATATTAAAACTCTATTGCCACACTTATTCATATTATCGGAAGGGTCCTTAAAGTAGTTGTAGTCCTTATTCCAACGACAAAGTTTTTTAATACTTCGCAAGCTCAAAAAGTAAATCAAACCCCGTTTCAATGTAAATTTTACAATTAATGATTTAAGAATAATATGGTATTTTTGTAGGGCTAACTTAGAGCCACTATGTTATAAGTTTTCATAGTATTAACCGATAAGCAAGCCCTTTCTTTACTCAATAATTATCCTGCCAAAACTTATGCTAAGGTAAAAAATAACTACATATACATACATATAAGATTATTGGTGTTATTATTATACAAATTCGCAACCATCCTGATACCCGGCTTAAACTTGGGTGCTTTAACTTAATTTAAGTCCCACAACAAACTGAATTAAATATCATTCCACTTGCTGGAATAAAATATATTTTTATATATCCAAAAACATAATCTTCTTGCAACCCCTTCGCTAGGTGTATACTTTTTCAATTAAACCCAAGTCCCTAATACATTCGTCAAAAAAGGAGAGCAGAAAGAGTTGCAAACACAACATTTTCAGTATAATCTTTCATTTCTTTTATACGCTTCTCATATAAATAATTCCTTTTCATTATATTTCTTTTTTTTTTTTTGGTTTTGTTGAATAAAAATTTTGCGCGTGGTCTTTTATTTTGTAATTTTACCAAGTTTTGGCCTTGTGCCTAATATGAATTTTATGCAAAAAGGTGAGTTGGGAAGTTAGTAGGAGGGTAATGTGGGCGTGGCTTTGGTCATAATACTTACGGGTTGTAACATCCTTTTTTTTTGGTCGTGTGGCATTAAAAAATTTAATGTGGTTATTATGGCAGCGAGAAAGTACAAAATCCTATAAAAAAGAAATGTGCCAAAGATAGAAAAAGAAATGTAAAAATAAAAAAGGGGGAAAAATTTCATATTTATTTCATAATTTGAAACTGAAAAGAAAAAACAAAGAATGTGAAAGGATAAAAATGTGCAGAAATAACGACAAAATCAACATGAAATATATACATATATTTATATATATGTATATTAAACAAAAAAAGTTCAAACCCTTGATCTTCACACAGTTTTTAGTTGAACTAATATAAATTGTGACCTCTGGATTACATTGAGCTGCAATTCAAAGTATTTTCGATTAATCAAGCAAGATAAATATCATCAGAAAGATATCCACTATACGATAGAAATTAAGTTGGATCGATATTAACTCTCTTGTATCGATGACAATTAGAGTGACAAAGTTTCTTGATTTCTGAAAGTCTCACGAAACAATAAATAATCCAGAATAAACGAAGCCATCCGTCTAAAAAATATAATATATAAAAGGATATAAGGAATAAACCGACAAATAATCTTGATGTAATTGTGTAAGGAATTTGCGAAATTTTAGAGACTGATTTTTACTGCAATTATGGCATGCAACGTTGCGTATGCGTTATATATTGTGGGTTGCTTTGTGAATCAATATTCAGGTGAAAATAAAACTTTAATTTTAATAAAGTTGAATATTTCTGGTCTGTGCCTTTTAACCGCAATTGGATAAACTCAAAGGCGAATGTTTTTGTGTGTTTTCCTTCTTTTTAAACAGTTTCAAGTGGCCTCTTTCTGCTCACACTTTAGGCATAACAAATCACAGTTGAGACACAATGACATAAATAGGTAACAAAAGAGGAAGAAAAAAGAACGAAAGAATTACACAATAACATGGAACAACAAACTGAGCTGTCAACCCTTTGAACCCATCCACCGAGTTCTTCATCCTCCCTCTTCAATATCAAGTAAAGTTTCTTCTTTTTTTTCTTTGCAATGGCAGAGTCAGACAGACAGACCGACAGAGGAAAAGAGAGTGACGATACACAAAAGAGAAGAAAATTATGCCCAAGGCGGTTTTTTAACATTTGCAAGACGACTTTTGCAGGCTCCTGCCTCCCTCTCATTTCACTTGCCTTGCCTTTATCGTTCCCTATTACTCACATATTTGTTGCAGTAGAATTCTTTGTTTATTTTTCATTTAAAAAGCATGAGGCGGGAGGCATTGCCAGTGTGTTATGCATATGAGCGAGAGAGATAGGGAAAGAGAGCACTCCATCTCTTTCAGCTGCTTTCCCTCCGCTTAAGCGTTGCAGGAAATGTACTGAAATGAGAAATTTCCGTTTCTGGTTCCGCCGTCTGTCGGAAGTAAAACAAACGCCGATAAAACAGCCTCGACAACATTGAGTTGAGTGTTTGCAGCAGTATGTAAAAATGGAAAGCGAGAACAAGTGTGGTAGAGAAAGAGCGATAGAAAGGGACGTGGAGAATGAGGCATAAATGATGTCTGAGAGCCAAAAGTTCAATATATTCAAAAACCAGTTGCATACTTTTATTTATGATGGCTCTTCGTATGGAGTAAAACACAAACATAAATCGGTCCAGTCGAGCGTTCCTCATTTTGCTGCTGTCTACTAAGTGCGTTCTCGCTAATGGCCTTATAAATTACAACTACTAACTAACTAAACAGTGACAACAGAATCTGCCCCTAGCTCGCCCCTTCGCAATGTCCTTTCCCTCTCTTATCATTTGTGTCCTTTTACGTTAACACTTTTGCTTTTTACGATGCTAGAGCCGAGCGAAGGACCAATTATAGGCTCATTTGTTTTTTGACTTGCTGTGTGTTGGTATACATTCCATCTAGGGTTAGGGAATTATATAAGCTCTTTGGATAAAACTTAAGCTTAAAAAAAGCTTCCTATCAATTTGCATTTGTCTTAAGTTAATTAATTAGTATGAATTATAGATACTTTTTCTGTATTTTGTTGTTTTCATTAATGCTTTTTAGGCTGCATTTCAAAGCTCTTTACATGAACGAGGGTCTTTAGTTATAGCCTTGATTAATGTAGTTTTATTTCCCAAATTGGTTCATTTTGGAATGATTTACTTATTTTAGTTAAATCAAATTCGGTTTTTATAAAAATAAACAACTTCTACCAAAACTTTTTGTTGGTAATTACACAACGAAATTCTAGATTCGTACATTTTAAAGAAGTCAATCAATAACTACATAAAGTATTTTTGCAGAATTTATTTCAATTCCCGACCAAAAACTTGAAAATACATCAACAACGTGAAGACTGCATAAGAAAGAATTTAAATTAAGTAGTCTGGTCTAGTTGTTAAATGATTTTATTTGCAAATACATATTATAATTATAAAATCTAGGTCTTTTTAGAATTTTTTTTTTGGATTTATTATATTTAGTCGATTCTCCAGATTCTCTTTTATTTGGTTACAATGTTCGTTTTCAAGAACATCACTCGGAGCACTCTCTTGTATTTCTTATCAATAGACAATTTTTCATTAGTTTTAAGTGATCTTACGAGAATTTTACATAAATAATAAAAAAGTCTTTAGACTTTTTAGATCAGCGTAAGCATATCCCAACATACACGGTGGTCATTTTCATTTGTACATGGATTTAAAATAAGAAATTGTATTCCCTAATTGTTTAATGATCAATGTAACCCGTAAATTTTCTGGATATGATGTTTAATTAATCCTACGATTTAGGGGATTAAGTAAAAGAAAGTACAGAATTAGTTTTGTGTTTTTGGATTAGATGTATTAATACTGAATATTAAAGATTCTATAACATTTTCGACTTACTTAGTCTACATAAAAGCCGTATTTCCCATGTATGTACATGTTTTTAGGGGAATATATGAAACTGAGTTCAAAAAAGGGTTTATTATTATGTTTAAGCAATTTTTAATACAAAGATTTAAAAGTTATATATTTTAGATTTTCGATTAAGATTTATATTATGATCCACAACTGCGCTTCAAATTAGTTTTAAAATGTTTTATATTGTTTGTTTATACAATAGCAGTTTCTTGTCATTAATTTAATACAAAGAGCATTCCTTCTTCGTATTAACGCCAATGTTTGCCACAATTTGTTTGTTTTATGTCTGTTGTTTTTGGGGTTTTTGTTTTTGCCACTGCCTGCCACGCACATTAAAATTATGCCCTGAGTAATGTAGTTTTATGCCACTTTTGTTCTCTACGGAGCGGCTGGTCTGGCCCATGGCCCTATTGCCTTACCGCTCCACCACCCCTAAACAAAGTACATAAATATAAAAAGGCAACAACGCTTCCAAATGGTTGCCCTGGATTGCTGCTACTCTGGCTGCTGGTGTTTCTTCGCCCGCTTGGAATCCAGTGGACATTGGCAATTACCGTCGCCGCAGTTGTCACAGTCACAGCTTCCGCAGTTTGTATCTGTGTGAGAGAGTTTGTGCGCCTCGTTCATATTTCGCCTTGGCCTGCGGTTGTGTTTCATAACTTGTTTGTCCGCTTCACCATTCGGCCATCCTCCTTCTCTTCTCATTTGCTCTAAATGCTCTGGTTCTATTCTCTGTGCGTGTCCTGTTTGTGTGTTATTTGTGGCGGTTTTTGGTTTGGTTGTCATTGCGTATACGCAGCATGTGACAATAACTGTGAATGTGTGACTTAATGTTTGTTTTGTGTGTGTGTGTGTGAGAGAGAGTGTGTGTTAATGTGTGCTTGCAATAAACAATCAATTTGTTAGAGGGCCTGTCGGATATTTATATATATATATATTGTATAAACACATATATTGTTTATGGTAATTAAATAATAAATAAAATGTTCCTCTTGTCAAATATTTATGTCTTCTCATGTGAATGTGTCAATTAGTTCAATGAATTATTTAGATTGCAGATGGAATTAAGATATTTAGGCCTTACAGAATTCTTGCTCTCTAAGTTTTATTACTCTTAATTGGTAAACAGAAATGTATAGAAGAAATGTGCATAATATTTTGCATAAAATTCAAAAGACATTAGCTATGCTGATAAAATTAGTTGACAGTTTCTCAAATAACATTATATTAAGCAAGTTTTGTTAGTTTTTGGGTGTATTCAACGAATAACCTCATTAAATAGAATCTGTTTCAATTTATTATCATTGCCATTTGTACTAGCAACTTGAAATAAATTCTATTACCTACAGGATGTCTCTTGGTTCCTATATAAGCACTCAAAATGACAGGACCCTAATAAGATCTTGGCTTAACGTCCATATTTAATCTACCAGAGTTTACCCTTTATTTTCCTAATTAAATTAATTTAACGTATTTCTAAAAATATTTTCCTAATTACTATGGCTAAATTTTTAATTCACTTTTAATGCCTAGAAAATTATCTAACTGCTATCCTTATATTTTTAACTACAATGTAGTCTAAAACTCTTTTTAATTCATTTTACATTATATTTCCTTTCTGTGAAAATGTTGTATTGCCTGAGTTTCTCACGTTTTGTGCAAATCAAGGCTAATTTAATACACATTTCAGCTGATTTTAATTAAATGCATAAATTAAAAGATTTCCATATATTCTTCTATATGGGGAGGTGTGTGTGTGTGTATGTTTGTATGCTTGTCTGTCTGGTGAGCTAATTAAATGCCTCATTGCCCCCTTTCACTCGCTCTCTGTCTGCCCACCTGCCACTCAATCACTTTCGCTTAATCAGCCAGAATGTCAGGCCAGGTAGGCAAACATAACCTTCTAAAATAAAATAAAAATGAAAACCACAAGTGGTGGAAGGGGCGACAAAAAAGACGTTGGGGGAATTCCAAAAGGGAAACCTGACCAAACAAAAGTTGATTGCTTAATAATATTTTGTGATGATGTGAATTTACTTTTATTTCTCATTTGGGGAAAGTCAAACGCAATGCAAAGAAAGAAAGGAAAACGAGAACAAAATGAACAGGTGACAGAATTTTTCACCACCCCCATCATGCGAGCATTATTAGAGAGGGAAAAGAGAAATTCTGATGCGGCGCCAAAACATGGGTAAATATTCATAAGAGTGTGTATGTGTATACGTGTTGGAGTGCATGTGCGTGTGTGTGTGTGTCTGGAAAAGTGTTCTTACATTTTGAATTGGCTTCTTTTTTTCATCTCCATACCATCATTCACCCTCAATCGTTTTTTCTTTTTTTCATATTCTTCTTTTTAAGTTCTTGCGAAAAAGGTTACTTACTGCATTTCAGGCAAAGAAGTTATAGATCTTTGTCTCAAGTAATTCTTTGAGTCAATGCTTAGATCTTACTAATAAATCATTTAAAAAATGTATTTAGATACTTATTTAAGTGGGGAGTAATCCAATTTATAATAAACTTTAATCAAATGAATCGAATCTGCGTGGAAGCATTGGGACAGAGTATAGAAGATTCGACCCTGAAGTAAATTTTATAGGTCTTCACTTTTGGTGGATATTTTTTGTGCTCTCTTTTGCCATTTGTTTACTCTAGCGATAAAAATGTAAATTTATGAAGTTTTAATCAATTTGGGGAATTCTCGCTGTTCGCAATTTTTTTTTTGTTTCTTTGTCCCTTGCTTTGTTTAGCCCCAGAAGGCAAAACACAGACATACTATACAATAATATTTCTATTTTTGTTTTTGCGAAACATTTAAAACATATTCCACCTACATTTTTATTTTCACTCCCTCTTTGCCATTTGGGTGTCTCGTTTTTTTTTGTTCTCCATCTCTTTTTGTGTTTTATTTTTCAGGCGTGTGAAGCGACGCACAATAAAGACCCTAATAAAATTTTAATTTACTGTTATTTGTCACCAGAGGGCGAAGTAGGCATCGGAATATGTATATATCTGGAGCAATGTATCTTTGTTTTCTTTCTTTTTGGGGTTGGAAAATGAAAATGGTATTTTATATTGGGTGCTTTATGTTAGTGTTAAGTTGTCAAGGTTTTCCATCGATATGTTGGTTGAAAAGGTAATGAAGTTCTAGTGCAAGATTGCTAGTAGATTGATTTGCAGCCTTTTTTGTAATGAAACAAACATGATTAGCTATAGACATAGGTACATACATAGATATCTGCATGCCTAGCCTTCTAATTTAGAATTTAAGTTTAAGTCTGTTAAATAATTAAGAGCTAAAAAGTTTTGCTATTAAAAGTTATCTACTACAGTTTAATACCATTGCGCTTCACTTATAATATCATTATAAGTTTCTCATTAAGCTCAACCACTTTGCCAAAACTGAAATTTAACGAACATTCTTAATACTGTTTTCCATGATTGCATACTTTTTGGCAGCTTGACATGTTGTTGATAAGTTCTGACTGAGTGAAAAACTGAATTCTCTGGCACTCTGAAAGTGCTAGAGTGCTTAAGTAATGTTATTTTTAACGATAAATGAAAGTTTTTGACCCCTTCCTCAGAGTTTTTGGCCAACAGTTAACATGGGGAATTTTAATGCAAATGCAGTTCTGTAAGTTATTGGATTTTCTCCACTGCTTAAATCAGGAAATTTTCTAAAGCATCAGCTGCATTTCAGGTAGTCGCTAAATTAAATTAAAAGTCAAAGTCATTAAAAGGCAAGTTTGTTTTTAAGTTGACGGCCGCTTAGAAAGATGAAAAGAAAACAAAAACCAACTCCAAAACCAACTAAAACGAAAAACAGAAAAGCTTTTTCAAACTTTCTCCACCGACAAATACAAAGGGCTTAAATGAAAATTTTTTAAATAGGAAGTTTTGCCTGCAATTTTGCGACCAAGAAGGATAAAATGGAATAAACGGCCAAAGCAAAGTCAACAACAATTTCGTACATTTACAACTAACTGCATATGCAATTTAAGAACTCATGGAAAACACATCACACAGAACATTGATGGCAGCAATTACTGTTATATCTGAAAAACATTGCGCCAAAGACTAGGCTGGAAAGCAAAATTATTGAACGGACTCTAAATACTCTATAATTGAAGCATCAGCACTCAAAGCGAGCAAACAAGAAGCGAGCTCTTGACGAAATATAAACATGATTAGAACTCTTGTTAAACTAACATTGATAATGTGGAACGTAACAATTTTTTAAGAAACGTAATTAAGGTCGTTAGTTAGGCCGATTAAGACATTGAATTGATATTTCACATACATAAATATGAGGTTTAGATCCTAAAAAAATGACAGATTAAAATGTAGATTATTTAAAAAATGAGAAAAAATAACGATAAACCTAAATATACAAATATATAATATTAATATCAATAAAGTAACTTTAATAAATTAAAGTATCTTTAATAAACGATCTTAAAAATATTGAAGAAAATTTCTTATTATTATGATAAATATTTCATTATGGCCAGAAAAAAATTAAAATTAAAAAGACAGCAAAAATTGGGTCATTTCATTTTAAAACAAGCCAAATCCATTATCCCGATATGTGATCTCTCTGTAAATTTACCCGTTCTCTATTGAGAGCATTTAAAAAACAGAGGCTCGAAAAGAAAAAAGGCAAACAACTGATGCAATGGTATGGGGGAAAGTTTCCGGCTAACGGTTAACGAGACTGCGTGTCGCAGGGAGGCTTCTGTTGCCTTTGGTTTTTTGCCTTGATTTTTGGAAAACTACGTAGTGGGCGTGGCAGACAAGCTGCAAAACAAATATGCAGTCTATATGCCTTGCAAAACAATAACAATGCGCAATGACCCAAAACTAAACACCGACGATAGGAACGATAGAGGAACGTCGAAAAAACATCCTTTTTTTTTCGTCGAGTCTTCTATGTTCAGTTGTGTTTTTATGTGCACAGGGTCCAGGGCCAGGACTAGAACGATGAACAGGACTAGAGACTAGAAGAGAAAGAGCGATTCGACTACGTCAATTGCCATACGGGGGAGGGGGTAAGGATGGGGTGCTGGCATGTGTCTGTGCCCAGCATAATCAACAATATTTGGAGTGCTTTTTGTGATTTTTTCTTTCCTCGCGGCTGCTCCTGTAAATGCTGTTTGGCTTCGTTTTTTTTTATATTTTGTTTTTTAGTCTTGGCTGTTTTTGTTGGGCTAGTGTAACTGTTGTTCTATTGTCTGATGACTGGGCAAGGCCTGAGCATTACTTTTTTGTTTTTGTGTGCTTCAATGAGTTCTCATCGAGTTTTGTTAATTTTTGAAGCACACTTTTCGGCGGTAGCTTCCATTTTGAATACGTGTGAATTGGCAAAACGAATTAGAATGAACAAAAATTGTTATGAGCCTGCACGGCAAATGAAGTTTATGCAGTTTAGATAAAAAACGTAACAATGTACTAGAACCAAAAGGCATATGAAAGGTTTTGAAGTGCTCAAATAATAAAGTATTATTATCTTATTGTTGGAACAAGAACTATGGCCTAAAAATGACAACTTGATAATCTTTTACTAAATATTAAAATACGAATTGTTGTTACAATGTTCAACGCTCTTGATCTACTCCAATACGCTAACTAATAGTTCTAATATTTTTATTCGGTTTGACGGCAGGAGGAAAATATATCTGGTCATTAGAATCAGCCGTGTTGAGGAACCAATCGTCTTTTTATTTTTATCATTACTCATGACTATGTCTATCATACACCAAGTCTCACGAATAATCTGGCATATCTTTCTTGAGAACATTTTCTGATTTACTTGGGCCAATCTGTTACTCTCTCTATGCTTCTCTGTACTAATCTATTGGTTTTATGCTACCATATAGAATTTAAAATAAATTATAAGGAAATCGTGTTTACTCTCTTTATGCTTTAGAAATGAGTTTATTAGTTATAAATAAAGTTTACTTTCAGAAAACTAAGATTTAGATTTACCGAAATTTTAAGTTTTTTTTTTGAATAGTTAATCAATTGACGCAGTCATATTTCATGCAAATATGTCTAATACTTAACGGCAATTTGAAATACATCAGATTTGTTTTAACACTTCAGTTCTAATTCTTCAATCTTCTTGTATGCATTTCATCTAATTTTACGCTCTCTTTTACCGCTATTCTTTTCAACTGCCATTTACTGTCATTTTCCGCCTTTCATTTCTTTTCTACCCTTCTATATAGATACAATTTTTTTCTTTCTCTTTTGCTGTGGAAAAAGTTTTGGCCACAGTTTTTCATGCTGGTGCGTGTTATCTTGTTAAAGCAAAACTTCAACTTTGCCAACTTGTCTTTAGATACACCAACACACATACATAGATACTTACTGTTATATCTAAGTATTAGTGTGTGTGTACAATGGGTGCATCAACGAATGGCTTCGACCTGGACTTCCAGCTTCAGTCGCTTGTCTAAAACATATCAAATGCAACATTTTGCACCAATAGCCACCGTGGCTGATTCGGGTGGTTGTGGATGGCAAAACTCGAGCAATGGGAAAACAACATAAATTTCTACTTAAGTAAGTGTTTAAAAGAAAGATGCAGCCAAGCGAAGGCAAACATAAACGCTGCCATAGTGTAAGAGTGAGAGAAAGAGACAAAGAAATGGGCTGGGAGAATCATGAAGGCATCTGGCAAGGTAGCTAAACAGTTTACGGAAAACCCTTTCCGTAAGATTCTTTGAATTGTGGGAAACGTATTGTAGACCATATCGATAATAATTTTAATCGTTATTTTAATATTTAAGCCTAATATTTGAAATACAATTTATTTGCTGGCTAAATGAAAATTACGACGAGAACTTTTTTAAGGTCAATGATATTTCTGTAGTACCTAAAAAAAATATTAAATCAAATCTAAGTTAGAATGAATTATTGAAGTCTTGAATGGTTCTCAGGAACATTTGGCAAGGTATTTTTACTTCGCCTCGTCGAATTCAACAACTCGCATCTCCCCTACATCAGGTTCTCTCTTGCTTAAGCATGCTCGTTTCCTATTCCTTGGCGTAATATGCAAAAGTGCAAAGTTTTGACGCCGTTTTCTGGTCAAAAATTTGACTTACATCGCTAGGGCAGAGGCTGCCGTAGCTGCGGTTGAAGTTTTGTTGATGGCTGAAGTTCTCGCTCATCGTTTGGCTTTTCTTTCTTTTTTGCGCTTTAGCATGGAAAACAAATAAAGTATGACTGGAGGGGGTTATTGCCCTCTTTTATTTGTTGGTGGTGGGAAAGGGCAGCGGTGTGTTTGGGATTGTAATGAGAGAGCCAAAAGCTTAAATGCTTACCAACTACTGACCAGCGACAAATCCGCAAGTAATCCTAGCTAGCAGAACAGTTCGAACATTTTTGGGCCAAAGTAACCGATAAGCGAAATGAAGAGATGGAGATGGAAATGGAGAAGCCCGCAGCCAGCTAAAAGACCAGAAAAATGTTTTCTACTACTACAACTCAAACAGTTAGAGAAAGAGGTAGAGAGATTGTGTGTGTGAGAGACAGAGAGAAAGAGAGGTGCAGAAGTGGAAAATGTGGAGGGATAAAGAAGTGAAAAATCAAATGAAAAACTTTCTTGCAGTCAGGTAAAAATGGCAGTGCTCTCCGGCTGCATTTGAACTTTTTAGCCTTTTCTGCTGAAATGGCTGGAAAAGCGTAGCAAAAAGGGAGCCATGGGGAGGAGGTAGATGGGGTAGATGAAGATGAAGGAGTTGAATAGAAGCCAGTAGACGAACATTCCTTGACTTTGGTTTGGGGTTTTGCACCGAAAATTCCTTGATGTATTTCTTCGTCTGCCCTCTACTGCGACTTGTTCCTTTTCTTTTGGGGGATTTCGAGGCGTGCAAACACATGCGTTAAATGGGCAGCCATTTTGAAAATTGAGACGTGTGTATACGTATGTAGGTATGTGCGGATATGTGTTTATGTGTGTGTGTGTTCACTTCCGTTGCCTAGGCCAAACTTCCGCTGGTTGCAGGCAGCATCTGCTGGATTCCCGAAGCTGCAACATTTACCTGCGGGGCCAAGGCTCCAAAAATTTGAAGCCATTAAAATGCTTTTAATCAAATTAATGCAAATATTAGATTTTTTCGGAAATGCTGCAAGTCGGAGATGTTTCCGGGGATCTTAATTAAACCAATCGAGAGTTACATTAAATTTATAAATAATTGGGAATTGAGAAACTTACTACTTACTTTAGTTTAAATTGGCTTATCTTAAGTTATTTTTTTTTGTTTAACATATGTAAATCATGATATAGTGTCATAATCCAGCTGATGTTAGATAATTTTTATTAAATAATTGATTAACTTTAAAATACTGATTTTTATTGCAAACAGCTAAGCAGAATTTTGTTTGCAACAACAGTAAACAAAAAATTGTATTTTTGTTGTGTTGCCCAAGATTAAAAATCTAATAAATTAGTAGGATTTTTAGTTTGAGAAGCGATTCCTCAAGTTCGTGTTACGAGGTCTTAATTACGATTCGAGTCTTCGCTTAACAGACTTCTTATTAATCTTCCTTCTCTTTACAACCTTAGGCTTCGCATTCTCATTCTCCATAAACTAATCAATGGTGAAGTCATTTCTACTATTTTACATTTCTACTACAATCTACTCGATACTGTATATTTTTCTGTTCCCTTACATTGGACCAGAAGCTTTTTCTTATTCATCTTAGTATCTACTAATTGTAAGACATCTGTCTCACAACTACTCTCTACATGAATCTTTTCACCTCTGATTCCATTTTGGTCATCGCATTGCTTGCAACTCTTCCCTGACCACTCTTGGCTGTGAATCGGGGCATATGTATATAGCACCTTCTGAAAATAATACACCTCCACAGGGTCGGTGATGTAATTCTATAATTTAATGTTATCTGCTTTTTAGCTTAAGCTTTCTCTTCTCTTTCTAAATATTCTTAATTTCCTCTATTGAAAAATATTATCATGAATCAATTTTTCTCATCAAAATCTTTCTAGATCTTGATCTTAAATTAAAGTTTTCTAAAAAAAAGAACGAAGTCCATTTTGACACATTCAGTAATTTAAAACGTTTGTTTTATTAATGTTTGATTTTAAATTTTCTTTCCCTTAACTGTTGTTGTTTTCATATTTTCTGTAATATTTCCCCGATGTTTGGACAATTATTTTTTGGGACAAGTAAAATATACCAAACGCAAAAAAATCCTTTTCGAAAAAGTCCAAAAGCTTTTAACACTGCTCTCAATTTTTGCTCTTTAAATCCTTAGCGCTCTTTCTATTTCTCTCTTTCAGCAAAATCCCGTTTTGTGTCTCTCTGCAAGGACTTTTCCCACTGACCTATAACGGTTGCCTAACAGCCAAGCCAAGACAGGACTAGGCAAGGCCCAGTGCTCGCATTACTTTAGCAAATGTTGTGATAGGTTGCGGGTGTCCTCTGTTCTATATCTATTTATGTATGTATGCATGTGTGTCCTTATGGCCGGCACTTTGGGTTAAAGTAGATAATGGTTAGTTTTCTTCTGTAGGATTTCCTTATATTTTTTTTTTGTTTTTCTGCCTTTTTTCGTTGCCTTAAGTGCGGGCTCTGCGGGGCTCCTCAATGAGTTGGAATCAATGTGTGCAAGCGACTATTTGTCTGTGTGGCGTGTGTGTGTGTGTGTGTGTGTGTGTCAGTCTGTGTTGGCTGAAATTTGTTCCAGATTGACTTTGTAGACTTTTATGGGTTTTCTTTCATTAGGGCAATTCTTTATCATTGATGCTGCTAATCGGATTTTGGCATACTGGGGAGCAGCTCACAGGAGGCAATCGGCTATGGGATAGGGCTTAAAATACATGCATACATAAAATATACGAGTTATATTTTGCTTAATTTTTTGTTTCCACAACTGTCATTTACATTCATGAGTTGAAAAAATTAATGTGAGGCGAATTTACATGCATAATTGGTCCATGAAAAGAGTTTTTAATTGTTGCCGATTTCTCGAGATTTTGTCTGATACATTTTGCCTGTTACATTAGAAGTACATAAGTAGGTGTACTTGCTCCAAACTAAAAATTATTAGAACGTTATTTAAAATAAGCAGTATTCGAATTAGTATTTAGAGTTCTTCATGAGTTTTGTCAATTTGTTATCGGAACTGTCCAAGTTACTCTTTCGTTATAACCTACTTCCGCGAGTGAATGGCCTGCAAAGGTTTTTTATCGTATGTTTAAAGAACAGATATATAATAAAGATAGTTATCTTATTTTGAACAAAGTTCCCCAAATTGTATGCGCATATGTTAATTGCCTTATTCGTTGATATTTGCACAAAAAAACATTATTTTTCGGCCAATCGTGCCCATTAGAGCTTGATGAAATTAACGCTATACTAATAATAATTTAAACAACAATTAAGTAAAAAACCAGAGGGCCGGGGCTAACTTCGACCGCGTCAAAGTTTGTATACCCTTGCAACTTTTTTAGTAACTCTTTCCTTACCTAGAGCCATCAAAGGAAAAAACGTTTTATCTAAAAAGGCTAATGTTTGCGAAAGAACGGCTTTGGAAATAACGAACATATTGATCAAAGTCACTGTTTTCCACCGATCGTTCCTATGGGAGCTATATGATATAGTTACACGATCTTCATACAATTCGGCATAGTCATTAACAGATATATTAAACTAACAAATGTTAAATTTGAAACCAATCGCATCAAAAGTAACGAAGTTATTGACAAAAGTCACTGTTTTTGACCGATCGTTCCTATGGGAGCTATATGATATTGTCACCCGATATTGATCAAACCTGGCACAGTGGTTTATAGGTGTAATAGACTGACCAATATTAAATTTCACGACAATAGCTGAGAAAATAACGAAGTTATTGAGAAAAGTCCCTGTTCGTGACTTTGACGTTTGTATGGGAGCTATATGATATAGTGGTCCGATCCGGCTGCGATATACAAACCCGGCAGTATATACAAGCATACATGCAAAATTTCAGCTCTGTAGCTCTTACGGTCTAGGAGGAGTTCGCATCGATCCAGACGGACGGACAGACGGACGGACGGACGGACGGACATGGTTATTTGAACTCGTATATATACTTTATATGCTCGGAGATGCTTCCTTCTATGCGTTGCACACTTCTGACCAAAATTAATATACCCTTTTTGCAAGGGTATAATAACGCAGTTATAAACTTTGATATATTGTATATGTGATATAGTCAACATATCCGGCTGAATTGGAGAAATTTACCATGATCCAGATAGACGGCTATACGAACTCGTTATGATGATCAAGAAAGTATATACTTTACATATGCTTTATATAGTCGCAGATTATTTTTTCTATGAAGTTCAACACTTATGTCCGTTTTGCAAGGGTATAAAAGCAATGAATTAACCTTCAACAATGAATTAAGTAAGTAACAAGGAAAGTCTTTAGTTTATTACGACAAGGATCAGTTTAAAGCCACATAGGATGTCAAGTATCTCTTCCATTTATCTATTATCTAAGAAATTTCACTAAAAGTAATAATATTCAAGTTAGGAAAACGCTTTTTTAATATGTGTGTAACGATCAAAAGACCTTGCCTCATTTCTGACAACCTTTTTCTGCTCTATCTTGTCCCTGATTATTTTGTGTCCTTTGCACACTTTCCTTTCTGTCTATCTGGTTTGCTCAGTCAGAGATTTGTAAATTTGTGAAGCATTTTTTAATGTGCTGAATTTTATTTCACTCTTGCCAACTGGCAGAAAAGTTTCTATATCGTTGTTGCCGTTGTACATCACACACAAAGCGGCTTTATTGGTCAGCAGGGGTTAGCACAGTTTGTTAGTTTGCCAGGGCCCCAACATTAAATACATACTTACATCCACTTCCCTTGCCTTCTATGTCCATTTTGCTCTGCGCTGGCCCCTTTGCTCATTTCCATCTACTTTGTCGGTGTATCGTTCATCGTTGTATTCGCCGCGGGTTATTTGTTGGGTTCAAAGTTCTGAGAACCGGACCTCTAGCTTTTGGGTTTTTGGGTTTCGATGTGACTCTCTGCTTTGGATTTTTGTCATTTTGCGCTTATTTAGTGCTCTAATGGGGCATAAGTGTGATTTAGCAAGTGTTTAATGAGCTTTTCACTTTTATTGGTGAGAAAAACACATTTTACTTTCCTCTTTGCCATCGATAAGAGAAATTGATTTACAAATCATATGACCAAAGGTTTTATTTGAGTGTCTAATGACAAAGCAATATTCTTAGTATTCATTTATGTGTCTTGAATGGAAGAGATTTGACTTTCCATGTTCGGAAAAACTCGGTAGTTAGTAGATAAACAAAATTCGGTCATAGAGCTAATTCTATGTTTTATGACAGATACTACTTAGCAATTTGTTTCCTTTTTATCAAAAATTAATTCTCCTTTATCTTTTGGTTACTTGGCAAATGATTGCGTCGCCTAACCATTTTCATTTACCTAAATCCAACAAATTTCAACGTAATTCCAATCCACTTCCCCAGCCTTGGGGTAAATCTTATTGTACTTTCTTAGTAGCTCCCAAACTCTCTTTCTTCTTCCTCGTCATCACCGTCGTCATCTTCTCTGTACACAAATTACGCGTAATAATTTTATTTGCATGTTTTATTTAATTTTTCATGCCACTCTGATTACAAAATTGAATTGGCAGCTTAGTTTTATGTGCGTCGGCAGAGCTACTTGTGCAGAAGCAGAAGCGACCCCATCAGACAGGTGATTTAGATGGGTTTGGTAGGAGGGGACTGGGCGAGGATGCGGAAGCGAATTCCCTAGTTGCCATACAATTAGCAAGGATAGCAAGCGGCTACCACGGGCTACCCACTAACTCCCCATCACCCACCCACTCATTTCTCCTACTCCAAACTGTTCATCCACTGTGCCACCTTCCTCTGTTCACATTGGGTGAAGTTTTCTAATGATGTTCGTCCGAGTTGAGCTTTTTCTCTTGTCTCGTCTTGTTGTCAGACTCATTTGGTTCAAAAGACGTCTTGCCGTTATCAACCTGATTGTTGTTGTTTTTGGTCTCCAGCCGCTGCTTCACCTTCAGCTGCCATCTCGACTGTCACCAGAAATTTCATGCTGAATCATTACCCCCCAAAAAACAGGAGGCTGGTTTGGTGGGCAGCAACTTAAATGCGCTTAAAATTAAATCTGATTTCATGAATATTGATTGATTGCTTTCACCTTGAATGAAAATCCGCTTTTGTGCTATGGGGTTCCGTTTTTCGTTTTTTGTGTGCTTTTTCCCTTACTTTCTTACCTTCTGCTGTATTTTTACCTTTCCGCACACTTCCTGTCCGTTGTGCCAAGTAATAGGTCGAGAAGGCTTTTGCTTTCGTTATTTCTATCTTTGTTGTTGCCTTGAATTTTTAAGTTAAATTAATGAGCTCGCTTCGCCTTGGTATATCTTCTTTTCAAGGTATTATGTAAAATTATTTGACCAAAAATAAGTTGATTTAATTGAGTGTGAGGCGAGGCGAGCTTGACTTGGCCGATTATAAATCGGGCTATGTATGTATAAAAATGTATATATATAAATGGACAGGAAGTTCAATGACTTAACGATGAGCCAACATTTCCATCCGAAAGCGTTTAATCATTTTGATACTGAAGAAAATATATAAAAAACCTTGGACCTTGAAAGAAGAAAAATGATTTTGACTGGTATAAATTTGTAAATATTTCTTCCTTGTTCTCTCTATAAGTTGGACTGTGGAACAGGCTACTTAGGATTATGCTCTGAATAATTATCTGCCTACCGTATAATTTGCTCGCCTTTTTGTTAATCACAAATTGTTATTTAATTGAGTTTATTTCATGGATGTCCAGCCTGGTTAACAATTAGACTAGAAACTGTAAAAAGTCGGCTGATTTTTCTCTTTACATTGTGCTTTAACTAGATCTTTACTAACCTTAATACCAACTAGAATAGGTATTAGGTCTAAAAAGGTCGGTAACTGCCCACAAAAATGAAAAAATTTGTAAAATTATTAAAGTTTATTTACAGACATCGACAAGAACTGACCAAATTTAGCCAAAAATGATTTTTAACAGACGCGCTTACGTTGCCCCTTCTTACCACAAAAAAAAGGAGAGAAAAAAAAGCCTGCAAAAGGCCAATTGGGGGAAAAAGGGTACCCAACGATGAGAAAAAAAGGCCAAGAGCTTTGATGTTATTGCCGCAAATTAGCTAGAAATCTTTTGGCCCGCTTTTAGCATCCCTTCCCTTTCCTCCTTCTATCCTCTCATACTATTTACCTTTTTTCAGCTTATTTCGCTTGCTTCTCCTTGATTATTTTTACCTTCCATCTCTAAATGCGTAGCAAAATAAAATTTGCTAAAAATTGGTAAAAAAAAAAATAATAATTTAACTTAAATTGAGTGCGAGCATGTGCAGAATTCCAAATAAATTTTGTGGCTCCTCTAGATAGAAAACTGTGGCGAAGATGGAAGAAAAAGAAGGGGAAAATGTGGAAAACTTACACAACATTTTCAAGTTTGAGGTCCGAATGTGTAAGCGGATTCAAGTTGAGTCGAGTTGGGTTGAGTTCTAGTACATATTTCTCTTTCAAGGCAACTTTAGAGAGCAAAAATTTTTGCTGCTTCAATAGCTCAAATACTATTTTATGCTTAGTTGATTATTGACTGCAAGTAGAAATTTACTGAGAAAAAGCGACATGAGAGAGAGAGTAAGAGGGAAAAACAGAGAGTCCCTAGTTTTGGATTTAGTCTGGCAGAACGTTAAAAATTGGCAGTCAGAGCATTTGTTTGTTTTTCAACTTAGCACGGAAATTGTATTTTTGCGCTGCAAAAACTTGTAAACAAATTGCCATAGAGCCAAAATGAGCACGAGGAAAAGAGAAGAACAAAAATAAAAAATCTGACCATGTACATTGTATCAGTTTATACCTATGTGTATACATATATATAGGTACATATTATTTCTATATATTCTTAAGAGAAATTTCGAATTCGCTAGTTTGTTAGTTTGTTTCACTTTTCCATTTTGTTTGTACTTTTATATACTGTAATCATATTTTGTTCAAACTGATTCACTAAAACTTCTCAATATAAGTTGATTAAAAGCAAAGTAGAAAAAAGTTATAAGTGAAATAGTTCTGAGAGTTGCATAAAAGCAAACTGTTGCAACTCTAATTAATTAAGGTGATTTTTGAGCAATTTCTCCTCAGTCTTTAATAAGTGGGATATGTAAGGATGAAAACTTAAAATTTTTTAGGTGGATAAGTGGTTAGTTGTTATTATGCATGGGATAAAATTAATATTCAATGGGTCCAACTTAAGAATAAAGAAAATGAGACAACCTTTAGTCAATATATCCGGGACGGAGGCTTTTCTTTTCAACAGTAGCGAAATTTTGATTACATAACCACCTTGCATAAACAATCAAAACAAATAACTTAAAATATTTCAAAAATGTATATCATCTATCATTTGTACATATATATGTACATAAATAAATAAAAAAAAAATTTTTTTTTGCAATATAGCTGGATTGTTTTGATCTGTTCCATGTGAATTTGTGTATGTCATATAACTCCAATTGACAAATTTTTACATTTAAGTCCCTAAAAAGGAAAGGTAAAACGTGCTATCGAAACCTTCAAGCGAAACTAAAATTTAATACATGTATATATGTATTTATTTAGAATATAAATTACATGTAGAAAGAAACACAAAACAGTAAAAACTTTTTGCATTGACCATGTAACATATAAATATTACAATTTCAAAACTTAGCTCTCTTGTTTTCCTTTTTTTTTTGCTCTCCATATATGTATGTATGTAAATATGGGGCGTTAATACATGGTAGCGAAGGGGTATGCAAAAAAGTTTACCAAAAGTGAAAAATAAAACTTTTCTGTTGACTGTGAAAAATATTTTGATGCAATGTGAATGAGTGTAATTTTTTCTCCCCAGTAATTTATACATTTAAATTCAGTTGTGGCTGGCAGATACTGAGAACGGGTAAAGCAATTGGATAGAGGGGTAGGTGGTCAGAGTTTTGAGACCTGAATATTTGTGTGCATTGTTAGATTTCTAACTCAAACAACTAAAGGCAACTACGAATTGCAGTCAAAAATTTTTCGAGGCCCTCTGAAAAGTATGCTACACTTTTGTGACCAACATGCATGTGCCACTTGAAACTTTTGCTTTCAATGTGCTTTTTCATGGTGAAATCCAGAAACTAAGCCAGAAAAAGAAAAAAAAAACTCACTCGCAGACTGAACTAGGTTAACGAAGGTTTCTTAGAAATGCGTTTCAATGCGTTCACATGTCGGTTAAGTGGGTGGACCTATGACCTTGTTTAATCAAGTTGCAAACAAACAGAATCTTTAAATTGAAAAAAATTTTGCATAAAAAAAGTATATCCATATATACAAATATATATATATATGCGTATATAGATCTGGAGAACTCACTACAGCTGTTGCCCATCGACAGGAAGTGAAAAGTTGGCATCCCAAAACGGAAACTGAAACTGACAGCCACCAAACCACAGCAATGACAATCCAACAAAAAGAAAAGCAACCAAATCAGAAAAAAACCTAAAATAAGAAAAAGGACGCAAGGAGAGGAATTTGATTTCCAACAGCCAACTAAAATATATTGTATTGCCTCGTCCACCCCCAAAACAAGAATCCAATTTTAATATAAGAGGGGCAAAAAAAAAAGAAATAAAACAACAACTACTGAAGGTCTTTTAGAGTGCGTTTTCCAGCTGTTTCCATTTTACCCATTTCTTTATATCTTTCAACTTTTTTCGTTTATTTTATTTCATCGTTGTTTTTTCCTTTCGTTGTTGTACTTTTTCTCAACTTGTTTGCATGTGTTTCTTTGTTTCTTGCCTGTCACTGCGGTCCTTCGATTTTTTTTTGTTTTGTCCGTAAAGAACAGGAAATATAATTTTTTCTTCCTGTATTTTCGGTTAACGTTTTGTTTTTATACCCTGTTATCCTGTAGATAAAGAGGTAGTATATATATTTATATGAGAAACTGTTGTTTTTCATCATGGGGTAAGATCTATGGTTTCGGACAATATATACATATGTACATGTATAGATATATAAATAACTGTATATCTTCAAGATCTGTATAAATATTAACGATTTTTGCTATTTATGTATGTAATTGTATTTGGGAAGTTATTCAATAGGTCTGCTGCTACCATCAAATTAAAAATATTTTCTCCATTCTTATCAAAACACCATGAAGCAAATTGTTCAAAAACACTTGTTATATTATGCCAATTGCCAATTGTAAAATGGTTGTATTTAGTTTTCGAATTCATAAAATAGATGGAATAGAAGTATTATCCTGGGTATTTCAAAGTCGTAGCTATGTATATATTTGATTTTCCTCCGTATTCTTTCTATTTTCATCTGTCCCTGAATTGGCAAATTGTTTGCCCTTTACTGCATTTGAAATGTTGTTGATTTCATAAATAGTTGTAGATTGCGCAAGTCGGAAACTAAAAATGGAATTTAAAGTACGCTTGTGTTTCTTTTCCATTCACTTAAAGGGGGAAAAACAGAATTGCCTTGCTTTAACTTATGTGTCCTGTGTTTTTAGTCATGTGAATGTTTAATCTTTTTATAAGCAATGGAAGTGGCTCATGTCTTAGCAAAATGTTGTCTTTTTTTTCTTTTTCTTGTTTTCTGAGTGTCTAAGCAGCATTTAATTGCTATGTTACAGAGCTAGAGTTCTTTTGCGTTATTTTTGCTTGAACCTATAGTCAAATTTACATATAAACTCAAATTTCAGCTGAAATAATAGACGCGACTGCAAAATGCTTCTGTCTGGTATATTTTGTTTTCTGTGAAACTCAATTCGAATTTGAAGAACTTTTCTTTTTTCCGCCTCGTTTTATTTGCTTGCCTTTGATAAGAATTCAATAGAAAGGTGACAAGGAGAGTCATCTAGGAGGTGGATGGGCTGTTTCCTTAGACACTCACACACACACACGAATGATGGCAATGTAAACATGCTTTCTCGATTAGCATGTGTTTATTAACTGAAAAGCTAAGAACATTTTGAAATGGGGGTGAAAAACCGCATAGTCAAGAAGTGAAAAGAGTTTGTCGATTTTTTTATACTGGTGTGAAAATTCAAAGAAAAATTTGTACGCTCTTAAAATGTTTTGAAGCTGTCGAATGTACTTATAAGTACTATATGATTTCAAGTGACAAGCAATTTTAAGTATTTAAGGAACCATAAAGTAGAACAAAAGTATAATACTGTCATTTAAGTTATAGTGTTCAATCAAAACACCATGCAAAATATGTTTTAATTTCTGTGATGGTATAAAAAAAAAAAAAATTGTTCTTTTATCTTAAACAGCTACTACAATTCCTTTTACTAATCTCATTATATTTGAAAGCAATCATTGATGAGCATAGTAGAAGAGTTGAATGTAATTCATCGAAATAATCTAACAGAATTCATTATAAAAATACAATTCCGAAGAATTCTTAAGCTCTGTCGAACCTCTCTTAATTTCATACTCATACCTATTTCCAACTTTCAACATCAACACATATGTTTTACGCCTTCTGTTCTTGTTCATATTCTGCTTTTTATTTGCCAGCTGCTTATCAGCCGTCTGTCAGTCTGAGCACTTCTTTCAAAGTCTGTCTGAACTTCAATTACTTGGTTAGAACTTTTTCTTTTCTTTCCCTTTTTTTCTTTGGCTTCTTTCATTTATGTGTATTTTTAAATAAGCGTCAATAGAAAAAGTTTCGGGACATGAGACATGGCACTGGCATATGGTGCGTATAATTGTTTTTTGTTTCGCATTTTCGCGTTTTGCACCCAAGCACTTTGTGCTAGAATTTTTGGGAAAATATTTTTGCAGTCTGGCAATCAAATTGCTCATTAATTGAACCAGGCGGAATAGCAAAAATTTCCAGAGCGCAGCACAAAATCCCAAAAATGCAATGAAATGTAATGGAAATGCAATAAAAACATGGATAACAAACGAAAAAAAAAACACACATACACACCCAAAAAATTGAATATTTCGCGAATTGCAAATGGAGGAAAACATTTGAATGCTTGTTGTCTGATTCTCTCTGTTTGTGTGTGTGTGTGTGTTATAATTCATTAGAATATTCAACGTTGCGTAAAATTGAATTATGCATTTGTTGATGATATCGTTTTGTAGTTTTAGTTTTCCAATTTTACTTTTGTGTAATGAAACTGTAAAAGGAAAACAAGTGATTTTAATTTAAGTGCCAATAAAGTCTAATCGATACGTATCTATGAAAGAAGATCAATAAGTTTAATTTATATTAAAAACTGTAAGAAGTTTGAGTGCTTGTTAAAGGGTAAATGGTTATGAATTTATATTATAGATTTTTGGTATCTTATTCTTCAATTCCTTAAATTGACCACTAAGCCCACATCTAATAGAATAAAAGACAAAGTGCCAAGCCGCACATTTTCGGCAAACAAACAAAGAACAAAAGTAAATATTTACAGCATCAAATGTGGTAATGACACCCAAGAGAGAACTAAAATAAAAGCAATGTGAATAGTACTCCAAGTGCTTTTCACCTATTTTTCATTTATATGAAAAACATTTTTCTGCTGCCTTGGACTCTGGTATTTGTCCGAAAGGAAGCCTGTGTGTTGGCCAAACTCGTTTGTAGCTGAACCGATTTACGGGATTTTCACGTTAAGCGATGCCTGTCAGCGATTGGCAAGCGGCTTACAGGTGGTCGCTTTCAACTGTATGTATATCCTTCTCGTCCTGGTTTATGGGCTTAAGCAGCAATAAATGACCATGACTAAATGAATGGCGGGGGCGTTAAAGCCAATAGATAGATAGATAGATATTTGTGTATAAGTAAAGAACTGAACAAAACAAGTGTGTGTGGACCTTAAAATAACTTTATTGATGAAACTTGATTTCGAAGATTCAGAAAATATGATAAATGTTTAATTTATATACGATTTCATATGGTTCACAGTTCATATATGTTTATATGTCATTAAAGATTATATAGTTTTCGTTTTATTTTGCATAATTTTGACTCCTTGAAGATTATTCTATTCAGTTTTATTTAAAATACTATTGGCGGATGTTAATCTTATCTCGTTATTAAGTTAATAAAACTTAGCAATAATGTTTCAATTTCAAAAAAGATTTACAAAAGCTTTTATTATAACTTAACTATATAAAAAACTATTTTGTGATTAATTTTCGAGAGTTTCTTAGTTAAAATACATAAATTTGTATATTAAAAGCTGATGACAGCTATGGAAATTCATAGGGAGAACTATAATCAAGTTCTTTAGTCAAAAGTCTTAACAAAATCGGGTGTGAAATAATTCCTGTAATACAAAAAAAAACTTCTTCTCTACATTCTTTATATAGTCAGAGTCAACACACTACTTTATGTAGTCAATTCAACTCTAATCCAAGTAGCTTGATGTCTTATAGTTTTCACTCGAAATAATCAATTTTAAGCCGAAGAACATCACATTTGCTCAACATAACGTAGTAGGGTATTAAGGATTCGCTGTGGTTTATATATTTATGAGTCTATATAGGAGTACATGAACGTGTATTTTTTCTTTTAGCAACAATAAACTGAAAATGGCTTAAAGCGTTATTCATTTTTATCAACATAAATTCTCATCTCATCTCCATGCATAAAAATATTGAAAACTGCCGCCTCAAGGGTGCAAAATGTCAATCAATTTTGTCGTTAAAAAGAATATCCAGAAAAAACCAAATATAAATGAGTGAATGAATGAATGATACGAGTATACAAAACAACTTGAACAAACTGCCAACTGACCTTCAGCCAAATGTTAACCCTTTTTCGCAAAATTTGCATATAAAAAGGCACACACACACATACAGCACGATAAAAGTGGGTAAAGGGAGTTGGGGATGGAGTGAGGGCTGTTAAAAGTCGCTTTATGTTGTAAAAAATTGTTCGTTGAGCGTTGATATTTTTTTACTCCCCTTTTTAAGGGGTTTTGGGCAGTGTCATCTGTCGGCCATTGGGTTCCTTACACACACACACACACATATATATATATATATATATATATATATATATATATATATATATAACGACATTTATCAAGCATTATCTGTTAGCCCCGCTTGCTCCCTCCTTTCTATCACTCTCTTTCTTTCTCTTTGTTGTATCTTTTTGGTGATAACAGCTGCACTCAATTTGCATAACACACGCGTGAGTGTGAAAATGTGTGAAAGTGAAAATTTCTCCATCTTTTCCCCATCGTTCCCCCCCTTAATTTTTTTTTTTTGTTTGTTTGTTATCGTGAAAACCTCAGAAAATTTATATACTCAAAAGTTGAGTTGGGAAGCCTGCCGCATACAAAGCAATATAAATTATGAAAGTTTACTTTGTGAATTGCCACAGATTGTGTCTGTGTTCTGTCCTTATGAAAGATGTCAACTTTTTTCGTTTCTTTTGGCATATTGTGAAAATATTGGCAAGAAATTGAAAATTTGAAAAGAGGCCACAAGTTAAGGAGGGGGTAAGGGGAAAAAAGAAAGTTGTTGTATGTATGTAAGTGAAGATGAGTTCATCAAATCGAAATTTACCATTTTCAAGACGAATTAACTTTGCCTTTTTTATTTTCCTATCATTGTAAAATTTCGTTCAACCTGGGTTTTAGCCGGCTTGAGGTCAAAGATTTTTACTAATTTATATAGATTTTTAATCATAGGCAGCACAAAAGATGAGCCGGTGTTATCAAGTTTTATTATCAGCAGATTTCGCTAAAGAATCCAGAGTTGTAATGGCCATATCTGCAACGGTAAAAATTGTTGGGAGTTCCAACTACATGAGGCGATGAAGTAGAACGAAGAGCGGTAAAGCTTGCAACTGCTTTGGGGGCTAAAGGGCTTTGCCTTAAACATTATTTATTTTGCCTTTGAACAACTTACAAACTTGAGAGGCTTATTTCAAAAAGGTCTAAAATCATTATCTTTTAACGGCTGAACATTTTTTTGTAGTATTTCTTTACAAATACAATGCTTTTGTAGTTTCAAATTTCATTTAAAAAGCTTTGCAGATTAAGCCACAAAACAATTTCATTCTAAGCATTTTTGATTCGTTTATATAAACTTCGCTTCTACCTTTACCATTTGATAACCAGTTAATTTAAACTTTAAACTGCTGCCAACTTTCTGTCAATCTGTGGGATTCTTCTACTTCCCATTTACGCACTATTTGTTTTCCACCCATTTTCCATTTAGTATAAAACTATATTGTAAAGTTTTAACTTTGCCATTGGTTGTGAATTTTTGGTAGCTAGTTTTTTTTCTTCTGTTGTTGTTCTTTCCCCTTCTTTGAATCCAATATGTGCAAAAGGGTTAGCTTCGCTATTCCTCCTGTTCACAGGAACAGGATACAGAGCATACAGAGCACAAGCATACAGATGCTTCTGCAGTAGTTTCTGTGTGAGTTTCTTGTTGACATAAAAGTTTCCTTTCTGCTGGTTTTATGGGGCGGACAGGAGGGAAAAAGACGATGTCGAGTAGAGTGAGAGAGAGAGAACTAAAGTTGCTTTTTATAGTGGACTTATATCCCACGAATTTGTTGCGGCTACAAATTACAAATTGATTATACGTTCAACAAATGTGTTAATGTGGCATTGTTTGCAAAACTTTTGTGGGTAGTTGCGACCCCTAGCAATCACCCCCAACCCCTATCCCGAACTGACCATAATATATTACACACACACACACATATATAAACAGGGACTCACAGTGAAGAGTGATATGTCTGGATGGCAAAAGTTGGTTGCTTTTTTCTCTGGTTTGTTCCAGTTCTATGTAAGTTGTGATTTTTATTTCATTTTCTTTTTTTGTGTTTTTGTTTTTTCTAGCTCAAACTCAAACTCTCCAGCAGCATACATTTTGTAAGCTTCGCTGACAAGCGTAAACTTTTTTCCCCTAAACGGACAATTTATTATGGACAAACTCGTACCCCGAGAAGTGTGAGAAGGGTAGGAGAAGGATGGTGAAGTGGCACGGGTTAAGGGTAGTGGACCCTGCGAAGGTCAAAGTAGTTAAAATTTGAGCTACTGTTTTAGATTTGTTCAAGCATAGAACAGAAAAAAGAAAACTTTACTACATTTTGCAAAATTTATACGTGCCGTATATATTAATACTTAACATGCTTTTTGTTTGATTAGCTTTAAATCAACGCGTTTTATTTTTTAATGAATTCCATTGTGATATGAATCATTTGTATTCATTTATGACTCATTTCGATTGTCAATTTATTAAATTAAGAGCCAAATTACCATAATATTGTATCTGTTTGTGAGATTCCATATCTTGGCCAGGTTATTTTAAGCTCGAGAGACTATGACATAAATAATGTGTCTTATCAGGGATTCTGAAAGTTCCTTTTTAAGAATAAGCGTATTAGATGGTTGCGTACTCATAGAAAGCCAGAAGTTTTTGCATCTTTAAGATCTAAATTTATTTCCAGGCATGAAAGAGAATATATGTGAGTATATTTTATCTCAATTCACCATGAGAGATCATCTGTTGATTCGTTAGTCTCCCTAAGCCGCCGAATAAACATGAAGACACGAAGCTTTTTTACTTTTGTTTACCTTTCATATTATTTCCAAGTTAAAGTACATTTAAAGCATTTTTAACAGACTTAAAATATATGAAATTTCTTAATATCCCTTGCCTAAGAGTAATATATCTATTATCTATTGTTTCTTGGCTGGGAATCCGAAGCCCAATAAAATTTAATTATATTTTCGATCTATCAATTTAAATCTGTTTATTAATTCATTTTTTAATGTTTTTCTTTTTTTTCTGGCATTTAGATATCAACAAAATATGTTATTCATTTCAGCTTTTATGTTCATTTTATTCCCTTTTCATTTTAGAATCAAAAAGCTATTCGTAGTAAACGCCAACTAAACTGCAATTGATCTCGAATATTTGATAAACTTTTACAGCACAAAAATGCATTTTGTGTGGTAGAAAAGCGGCGATAAAAAGTCATACGAAATATTTGCTTGACATTTGTGTGTGTGTGTGTGTGTGTGTGTGTCGGAGCTAACAGCAAAACGGGAAAAACAAGATAAAGCTTGTAAAGCGAGCAACAACAAAAGACAATATATGTATATTTAGGACCTATATATGGTATATACTTAGTATGACATATATACAAAAATGTCAAGCAGGAGCTGTGTAGAATTGAGAATGTTGCTTATACATCGCTTACACACAAAAGCAAACCAGCTGAGAAGGTCCTGAACGAAGTCGAAGTCGACTCTCTCCTGTCAGTTTTTGGCTTATCTGGGAAAACTAATTTGTTAAAATGTTGCCTGGCTTATTTGTCTCCGTTGTCGTTGAAGGAAAATCTCAAGCATCCATCATGAGACTGCCGACTCCGAGGACTTTTGGCGTCTGCATTGGCTGCTCCTTCACTCACTCCTCAGTCAATGACATTTTTGTGAGGAAAAGTAAACGGCATGTAGCCAAGGACGAAGCAGGATATCAACTTGACTTTCAAGTCAAGTAAACTGCAAGTAAAATGCTTTGTGCGCTTTTTGCTTTGGCCCTACCATTGACATTTTTATTTCCCTTACCCCGCATCTACAGTCATGTTTTCGCCCTTATCGTTGGCTTCTCTCCTCCTGTTTATGCTTTGTATGCTCGTTAAGGAGAAAACGCATTTCATTTTAATGCCAAAGGAATCGGCCCGTTACATATTAAATTTTTAAGTGGCTTATATATCCAGTTTACCGTTTCATTTTCTCGTCTCTTTTCGGTATATTTTGTTGTTCTGTATATTGGTTGTTAGGTCTATCCAATGTATGGAAGAGGAATTCTCATTCATATTGACAATTCGGGAAGCATGTTAATGGCTCGTGGTACATTGCACACGAGGTCAGGTCATGGTGGTTGAAGCTCAATGAGGTGTTGCCATGATTTAGTTTGGGCGTTGTTAGTTAGTTACTATTTCTGTCTCAATTTCTGTGGTCTCTGGCCCCATTGTGAGCTTTAAGTGTAACGAAGCGTACCCGAATTGAGGAGTTTTAATTGTGGCTGGCCTATATTGAATTTAAACACATAAAATGGGGTAAACACAACAAGCAAACAAGTTTTCTAAATAAAATTCTGTGAAACGCTGCAAATATTTTTATATTAAAAATATTTTTAACATTTCTTAGTTTTAAATCAAACCTTGCAGTTTAGCCGGCTCGAGGTCAATCTTCCAAAAGAAGATTATTTCAAAGGCAACACAAAAAGGTGAGCAGGTTGTCTGTATAGCTATTTCAAGAACTACCAAGTTCTATCATCAGCAGACTTTGCTAAGGAACTCCGGAATTGCAATAGCAATACCATGTCTTCAACGCTAGAATTGGTTGGGAATTGTAACAACCAAATGAAGCGAAAAAAGTTGGTAAAGCCTACAAAACCGAAGACCACCTTTTTGTGCATACCCTTAGGCGCTATGCAAAATTAGTGTAAGTTTTTTCTTAGTTTTTTAATTGTAACGTTTGATATTTCTTATTTAATATTTAGTTTATAAACCACGTTAAGACACAATTTTTTGTAGATAAATCGTAAAAAAAAATTAAATTTAATTTGTTTTTTAATTTGTTCTTTTGTTGAATAAAGCCATAAAACCATCAGAAACTTCTTCATATTTTTTTCATGAAAAAGTAACCCAATGATATATGTATTTGTCATTATCAGCTACAAAACATTTTAAACAATCTTTGAAAATTTTAATTAAATAATCTTTCTGTAATCTAAAAGAGAAACTAACTCAGTAAATCATGAAATATAGGTCAAGATTAAGATCAAAGTTAACAATGTTGATGAACTTTCATGCTACTGAGCAACATGGCGTATGAGTAATGCTTTTTGTAATAAGCTGTAAGCAATAGGCTTAAGTTGCACTGAACGAAATATAGAATTATATACAATAATTTAAATCAGCCTACAATAGCAATTAGGAAAATTTTGCTTATCACATTGTATGTTTGTCGAAAATCTTAATTGAAATTAATGATAAATTTCAATCAATTTCCGAATTTTTGTCCTGATACTTTTGTTCCATTTAAGTAGTTTTTAATTATTGCTGAACGATGTTTTTCTTCTTTGCTTTTAGTTCAACCAGCAATTTGTCCATGACATCCGGTTTTTGGGTTTGCTTTCGTTTAGGTTTTGTTTTTTTTTTTTGTTTTGGATTTAAGTAAATGCCATTTTAATAAAACTGCAGCTAGACAAACTTGCAGTAACAAAGAACAAGAACAAGAGAAAAAGAAATTTCCAACTCAAAAAGTAACTAAAAACCCAAAGCCAGAAAAACTAAACTAAATGCAGACATAAATATTTTATGCTTAAAACAAGAAACTTTTGCAATTTGACTGCTGCTGCTGCTGTTGGTGCTGCAGCAGTTGCCAAAAACCTCGACACACACGCACACACAGAGAAGAAGAAGAGGGAACGAGAAAGCAGAGTAAACAATGTGCAGACCCGGCTTAGTTGTTAAACTCCCTTTCCCCCTCAACACACACGCATACACACACACTTTTTTGGGGGGCTCTAAACATAAGTTAGCATTTAAGTTGGCGCAGGGCGCAAAAGCATAAAACACGCACAACTACTCACATGTGAGGACCGCAGGGTATGTAATCTCCCTTTCCGCTCCCTGGTGATTCCACCTACACTCTTGGTCATGGAAAGATAAGACATTCACTTGGTCTAGCTGGTCTTCCGGTATTGCGGACTCCAAAAGTACAAGGTATAAAACATACATACATACCTTTCAGCATGTTTGTGAGTGTGTGGCAAGTCAATTAAAAGTTGCCTTTTCCTTTGCTTACGGGATTTGGGCGCCAAGTTTTAGAATTATGTTATTAGATAGTGAAATTGAAATCTAGGTGAATTCGAATTGATTTCATATATATTTTAAAATCTGGGACATTGAGTAATCCTTTCGTTTTCTTTGCTTGAACTTAATATTTAATTTATCGCAAAATCCAAATTCCAATTCCATATTCATTCGACCATGTCATGACAAATCACCCATCATGCCGAGCGCCCCATGCCAATCACTCACCACCATCTTGTTTCGCATTCGTTTCCCAACTTGCCATCGAACACAACAAAGCTAAAAGGAAAAAAATCCATTACAATGACCGTAGAACAACGTGGCATTGAATAATTTATAGCTTCGGCTAACTAATTAAAATTGCATGAACACGTCTCGAATGAAATTTAATGAAAACATTTGATTTCCATTGGATGTTGTGGCGAGAATGAGTCCACTACAATTCGAATTCTAGAGCTATTCTTGGACTTGGAATTGTGAGTCGTTGCGAGTCTTGGGCTCATTTGTTTCATTAAGCTGCACAGAGACATGATCTTTTAATTTCGTTTAGATAAATATTTATCTTTTATTTTGGACTCACCGAAAAACTTTTGTAACACAATTGTTATGCTTGTGTGGGTGCTTCGTTGTTACATAACATATTAATGGAAAATGACAGAAAGCAAATCCACTTGAAACTTACTTGAATTGTTCTTAATGTTTTCAAATCAATTCTAACCCCTTTAACCTTTATCTTAACTCATCTTTAGTATTAAGTATTAAATTCGCTTTTCAAAAGTCCTACTTTTTGATATTGAGTTCATAGAAAATATTGCTCAAAACTATCATATTTTCTGCTGATGTAGTATATATAATAAAAGTGGTATTTCGTATTCGGATGTTTAGTATTTCATGGCATGTTTTCATTGTCTAAGCCCATAAGCCTCTCCTTACATTATCAGGAGTTAGATGAACCTTACTCAACCTGTGCATAAACTCTTTAGAAAGACACCTTAATTTTTAATAGAATGTTTAAGTTTAATCATAATTTACATAATTACACTATATACTATTAGAATCCTCTGTCCATACTTGGCCTGCCAATTTAAGCTCCACTCAGTACATTAAAATATTCACAACTATGAAAAACTTTTTTACCCAAGCACTCCCTCATTGCAACCTTAAGCTTCCTTTACACTCACACACAACCACACACTCTTATATGGACGCCCACAATCTAGCCAATCAATTTCAATGCCCGCAATTTGTCCGGCATTGTCATAAATTGCACTAATGCCTCCAACGGACCTAGAATTGGGCCCTTCCTCCCCTCTTTAGGCTTTACTCATCCTCGGTGGGTGGCCTGGTCACCTGTCAATTATTTTAACAAGACAAAACGCATCAATGGACTACGGACTGGTAGTTCCTGGACCTGGCCCTGGCCCTAGTCCTGGCTCAGACAGATGATTTTGTTGAGTGGCGCGGTGAGTAAATTTATACAATATGTCAGGCATTTTGTTTTATCTACATGAAGTATATAGTATATTGATATATTGTGCTTTATAGATGTTCTTTGATATGCTCCAAACCCAAAAATGGCAAAAACAAAAATACAAACACTGAATAAAAAAGTAAAGAAAGAACGCCGTAAATCCCCTTTGCGTTGAAATGGCTTAATGTCACTTTGTTTCATGCGGTCTTGTCACGTCTGTCTGCTCGTTTTTTTATGCTCTTACTTTGTGTGAATGCTGGGTTCCATTGTTCCATAGCTAGCCTAGCACGTTGTCCATCAGTCAAATGTGTGCACATTCAATATATATATATATATCGATTTCCCTTGTCCATTGCTTCCCTCATCCAGCATCTCGTCCTTTTGGCATTAGTTTTTGCCAATCAACACGCCCCAAATAGCTTGTCAATTATTTGCCAATTTCGTTTTTGGGGGGTGACAATGGGATTTGGCTGCGTTTCATTTAATATTTCTGCTCTTACAGCGGGAGGTCCAATGCTCGCACAGATGTTATAAATAAAGATTTTCGTCGGACCATTTAATTTGTTCCGAATATAGTCACTTCCGCTAGCTTACATTCCCCGCTCCCTGGACCTGTCCGTGGTCCCTGACTCTGGTCCGTGCTCTCGCCCCTAGCGAGTATGACTGGAAACATTTTCAATTAAAATACCGACTTATATCACTCGCTTAATTTAAATGCCGTCAGGGGGGATCAACATCAACTGCTGCCGCCTATCAATTGCAGTAGTCAATGTCATGAAAATTGAAAATTAGCAGCAACCAAGAGAAGCGAGCCTAAAATGTTTGGGTTCAAGGACTAATTGCTCTGTAAACCATCCATTTTCACCCACCAATTCTCCTGCCAGTTGTATCCTTTGACCCATGGTGTCATGTCAAGGGTTTTTCACACGGGCTTGACAATTTGGATTTTTGCTGTTTTTACTGAATCACAGAAGAGACAGTTGATTTATTGAGCTGTTGAGGTTTCGTTTGGTTTTTGCTAAAACTTGAAAAGTAGAAAACTTTCGCACTTGTATTCTTTGAATTTCAAACGGATTAGATTAACTGTCAGTTATTTCAAACATTTTTCTCAGTAAGTGGAATTAAATTTAGATCTGTTAACAATTTATGTGGTCCAAAATAAAGAAATCTAACACTTCGCTAAAATGCATGTAAAATACCGAGAAGTTTTCGATCAATAGCTAGAATAGTTCAATAGAAGTTTAATCAGCGTCAAGTCCGCCCGTCTATGATTGTAGTTGGGGATTTTTTTTTATATATATCTCAGAAATTAGATGCTACAAAAAATTAAGTTTTTAAAATAAAACAGAAGAGAAAATTTTCGGTGTACCAGTTTGGAAAGAATTATGGAAGTATTTTTTAAAAGGAGAGAAGTTCTCAAAGAGCCAACTAAATAATGGAGCAGTCTCCACAAGCAGCCGAAGAAAAATACTTTTCAATCAACCATTCATATTTACAAGTACTTCGGAAGACAAAGAAAAAGTAAACAAAATGGATGAGTAATTTTTAAACGCTATATAGTTACTATAGTTTTCTGTCTACCTATTATTATTAATGACTTGTGAGTTGAGATAACTTGGCCATCTCGGTAGACTCTTCAGACCTACTTAACACTGGTTGATTGTTTGTCTTATGTGAAACAATCGAATAATCCGTAGATTGTGGGATTTTGGGCTTAACTTCAAACTTTCTATTCAGTATGTATAAACTAATTGCAATAAGATATTGGTTTTATGTCACGATATTGCACTAAAATTTCACAACAAACTGATGAATAAGTAAACAAAAAACCGATGCTGAAAAGGGAAATATAAGAGTAGGTACATGTTTAGTTTATTGTATCAAAAATGTTGATATTCATCAGAACCTAATAAAGTTCTCTAGTTTTTATTGTGGGTTCAATAAATAATAGTGCAAAACAAAAAAAAAATGGCATGAACTTTAGTACAATTCATTAATTAATTAAAATGTCCTTACCAGCATATAAATATCACAAGGATAACAAAAATAAATTTGTAAAGCATATTCTGGCAAACCATTTTTCTAGTTGTGCAATCAGAATATTAAATAGTTTATGCCATAACAAATTAATTGAAACAAATGCGGTTTGTTAATTAATAACTAATTGTGTAACTCACACAGTGTCAAAATCATGCATTCCCGTTCATTTTTCTTTCCCCGTTCTCTATACGAATTTGATTTTAATTTTTTCTTTTTGTTACTGCTGTTTGTTTGCCAATTTCGGGAATGAGTATTAGCACTTTTTTTGTTTTTTGTTTTCGTTTGATCACAAAAGAAAAAAAAAAAAATTGGAAAACAAACAGGCAGAAAGCAAAAATTATATTAATTTATGCATGAGCAAATCGTGCGTGTGCAATCGAATTAATCAATTTGCCATAAACTGATAAAAAGAAACAAGAGAGTGAGGGAGAAAAAAAATTGCTCAATTGACATTAAATATCAAAAATACACAATATTTTTTTCCATTTTATTATATTTGCAAACAAACAAACAAATTGGCGGAATTGAAACGCGACTCACATCAGTCGAATGTCAATTGGTAAAATATCAATGCAGCAGCTTAAAATCAGTTGATGTTGACTAATTATTTTGAATTATGTGCTGACAGTTGATATCTACCGAAAGATTCCATACACTTATCCATTCCCAAAGTTGTTCTGGTTGACCTACATGAACAAACGAGGTATTTTTAAATGAATTTTCCATGTCTTAATCATTACAGAATAACAGAATCGATAGAAGGAACCCAACTATCAATTCAGAAATATTAAGATGGGTGGTAGATTTTTAACAAATTTTATTCTTGGTTTTGTTTATTTTTGTTTTTTTTTTTATACTTGGTATTGGTAGTTGGAAATGCTTTATGGGAGTTATTCATAACAGTCGTTAAAATTAGTTTATTAGGGGCTTAAGTTCTGTACCATAAGAATCTACAACATACACCTCCGTGAAAAAGGCAATATAGCTATTTAATCCATATACAGATACCATTTAGTCGAACAAAATTTACACGTTTATGTAACCCCCAGGATCATGGCCTCTGATATTTTATGTAATATTTACCATGGACTCCAAAAACGTCAAGATGTTTAACATTTTTGTAATGTGGCCTATATATAACGATTAATATGTTTTGGAGATTTTCATAAAATCATTGCATAAAGACATTGAGATAGACAAAGCAAATAGTTCTATGATCTAGAAAACCAAGCTCAACTCGGCACAACTTCTGGATTCTTTGAGTTGTATAAAACCAGTGACTTGCAGCTCAAAAATTCAAGTCGTAACTCTATTCGTTTTTGTAAAAAGGCAATCGTTTGATATTTGAACTGATTCAAAGTAAGACCTTTCCAAAACTGAATAAATCGTTTGGGTTCTTGACTGTATTAATGCTTGAATATGTATATGAAGCTTTGTTTGTTCTTGACATTATGGATTATTGAGTATGCGATAGTGTCTGGTCATTTTCTCTGGATTCCTAACTGATGACCATGATGATCTGTTTTTGGACTATAAATTCCAAGTTTTCATTTAGTTACCAGAAGTAAAATTAAGAATAATATATAAAAATGAAATTTTTAAATAATCCATTTCTTGTATCACCTTACCCAGACTTCCCTTTGGAAAAGTTCTTGCCTCATGGCAAAAAATGACACTCCACTTTGTCATGTGAAGCAAATAAATCATCGTAAGTTTTCAGCCGGTGCAAAGGGCAGTTCTCTGACCCAAAGTCAGCCCTCCCTCTTTATCAACGACCTGCTCTCAAGTTAATTCAATTTAAAGAAAAAAGAAAACTTTATCTTGCAGTTTTTTTTTCTTCTTCCTCTTTATAAGTTTTTTTCTTTCTGCTTTCTCTATGGTTTTTCTTTTTGTCAAGGTTTCGCTTTGTCGCTTCATTTTGAGCAAAGTTTTCAGTTCCAGAGTTGACACGTCATCAGCACAAAAGAGGAGAGTTGTCTCAACTTCGTGGGCCCCGACCAAAAACCACCTCTTGGAAAATAGAAAATGTAAAGCTTGAAGCAGCAAGTCACATGATAAATAACCAAAAAAAGGACAATAGACAAGAACAAAATATTTGTTGTTGGTTAAACTTGAGCTTGAAAATTGACTGCCATACATACATATGTCTTACGGGGGCAACCTATTATAAATCCACACAATCCTACAATTTGTTTTGATTTACTTGTGGGGAAAAATTGATGCAAAAGTTATGCGAAAAGTTTTTTGATTTGTTTAGTGAATTTATTTTCACAATTGGAAATTCTTCCCCCATTTCGAATTAACTCAAAACTGAAGTTTTACTTCGCATTTCATTCTGTCTCCTCTTTTTTTGCTCTCTCTCACACACAATTTTCTTAATTTTTCAGTTTATTGTTTTTGGAATTCTGTTTTCTATACCGTATATTCTGTACCCTATACTGAATAGGGCATATTAGAACTACCACATATGCAACACACGATGTTGGGTTTTGAAAGCCTCTATTAGGTTGCTTTTTGTTGTCGAATTTTTTAGAATAGGTTTTTGATTTTACCTGTTATACCCTCCTAAAAACGATCAAAATTTATTTTGAGATGAGTTTAATCCTCATATTCCGTATAATTTCTTGATATTCCGACTAGTTTTGCTCGATGTTAACTCGACAAGTAGAAGTTAAAGATACACTTTATCGATATTACGGCTATTTTGTGATTCCTATAGTTATAAGATATACAAAAATGACTACTTCTTTTCTTTATATCTGAAGAGTATATAAACTATATATTGGTGATAATTTTGACCGAAATCCTTTTCAAATGACATCGCTTACTCTTTAAAGGGTATGTTTAAATCGTCATTCTTAATATTAATGGACAGGACATTTTTATTTCGTTTTTTGTTTTATGTTCATCATTTCCTATTGTGCCAACCCAAAAGCGTCTTAAAGCTTTCCTCTTTCTTCAGCTCGCACAAGTTTTCTTTCGTTTCTAAACTTGAGTTATAATTGAAAATATTGTTGTGGATTTGTTGTAGTTGTTTTGGGGTTCTCAATCTATTTTTGCTCTCTTTCGCACTTACATGCGCCTTAAGTGGATGGAGCAGCTGTGTTTTGGTTTTAATTAAATTTTCCTGTCCACAGAAGTTTAAATAGGTAACATGCTGAGAAATGAGTGTGTAAACAGGAATCATTTGTTAACGTATGAACGTTGAATAGGAAATAGAAAAGTGCTACTAAAACAAACCAGATGGTTCACTAATATAAAGAAGTAAAACGTCTTGCTCCATATTAACTTAATCGAGCTTTAAGGCATTTGAAATGGATTAACTTGGCTCTATTTTATTTATTGACCAAACATTTGTCCATTTGTCCAGCATTTCTCTATAACAAATCACAACACCTTGGAAGCCAAAAAGAAACCTCAGCTCAGTTTGCTTTAACTTCAATGGAGTAATTGAAAATATATATACTCAGAGAGCAAGCACATGGCAAAACGAAATGTATCTGGAAACAAAAAAAAAGGGCAATCCCGGCATCCGTTGGTCACTTTTTACTGGTTGAGAAATTGTCATTTAAACATGAAATTCCCGAACCAACTATCCAAGTTGCTATTGACAATGGTCGAGGCCACTTCTGGGATACGTACGCTCCAGCCCAACCCACACTAACTCCACATACGTTCCATATTTTAAGTCCCATTGCTTATTCGTACATTCGAAAATCCTAGAGAAACACTTTTACACTTGTTGTCCAGCCAAGACTTGCAATCTCAGCATTGCCAAGCAAACTTTATATGCATTTTGTTTGGAAAAAGAAATTGAAAATCTATCCCCAATGCTTATGTGTTTGGGTGTGTGTTTTGAGGAATTTTCCCATATGACTGTCTATCTAAGTGACTTTTCCCTCCCAGTCGTTACTATCACCATCTTCGTCAGCTTCAGCCAGCCATTGCCCCTCTGTCTGGCTGCACTTATCGATTGCTTAGACGCGAACAAAAGTGTTTGGAGAAAAATATGTGAGAAAACTTGAATCAAAAACCGAAAAAAAAATAGAAAAAATCACACATTTTTACACAGAGAAAGAAGAAACCCATTAACACTAATCGCTTCCCCACAGACACATAAACAATTTATCTGACACATACACACACACACACACATAAATACACTCATGCATGTACCTTTACATACACACATATGTGAGGTCCTTTTCTGCCGCAAAAGATCGAAGCCAGACTTGCATTTTTTTGTAGTCTTATTTGGTATTTTGCTTACGCTGCCGGAAATTTATCACGTTAACCTTTGGGAAACGCTCATATAATTTATCTTCAAGAAAGTAAATTTTCAAAAAAAAAAAAAAAAACCAAAAGAATGAAGAAGACTGGGAAAAAGCTGAAAAAGCATTTGGGGCTTCGGTTGTTCGTTGTTCTGAATGAAAATTTTTCGACCAAAGTTTTCAAACTTGCCTCACTTTGGTTCTACTTACAAAAATACTCTGGGGAAGCGAGAGGAGTGTGTGGTTGTTTGTGTGTATGTGTGTTTGTGCAAAGGTAAAAAATGGCGCTTTGTATGTGTGTGAGCATTTGTTTGTTGGAGTCTCCATGTATGTGTATGTGTGTGTGCGATTTCGGTTGCGGCAATGTAAAAAATTAGGTTAATTTGGCTCTGCTATGGATTGATGGCAGACCATCCAAAAGCACTTGGCAAATAATTAATAAAAAATTTTCGTTACCCAAATGAAAGACTGAGTGGGTCAATTTGAAATCAAAATAAATTGGCCGAAGAAAATGTTAAAGAGTTTAAACCAAACGAAAATTATCAACTAATTTAAGACTAATTAATGCAGAATAATAGAATCACTGTGAGTGATTTTAGTGTCAATGTCAGCATATTTTTGGAAAGCAACAGAAAATATTTATTTATTAAGTTGAAAGTGTCGACTAAAAATTTGTATTCTCAATAATTTTCAAAAGACGGAAACCTGTTCAAGACAAGTTCCATCAGCCAGTTTATTTCCACACGTTTGCTTCATTTAGTTTTCAATGAAATGTTCATTTTACTTCTTTGCCAATTCGCTTTAAAGTCACTCCCACTCACATGCCATTTGGTTCTCTTACTTAGAGTAGAGCATTTAATATGCTTTCATTGCCAACGTTCGCACTTATGTATTTCGCTCTCAGTTCCTTTTACACAATTTCCATACCCTGTAATACTAAATGGTAACGGGGTATATTAAACTCTTCGAAAGTCTTCTCAATGGCAAAACAAATTATACATGTGGAAATATAATACAATTTCTAGTATCCTCAGTCAAATTGAAAATTGGATTGGATTGAGTTCAGAGTTGCTAGCAATTTAATAATTCTTAAGATATCGAGCTTTATTTAATAGTTTTGTGTTACGAACTTCATGCTCTACCAAAAACTTTTATGATTAAGAGGTATCATGACGTCGTTGCCTATTTTTATGGTAGCGACTTTTTTCCTAGATTTCTCCATTGCCTCACCACATTGTCCTCGCCGTCGGTTCATTAAGAAAGTTTTTCTTTATAGTTTTCGTTACATAAATGCTGAAAACTTAATTTCTGCTAAGTGAACTTGTTAAGTTTTGCTTTTGCTCTTCTTGTTTTTTTTTTTTTCTTTTGTTGTTGTCATTTGTCGCCGTCTTTTATTATGACTGCGTTGGTGATGCTGGTGCGATGGTGGTTTGCCCTGCGGCTGGCGTTGACACTTTGGTGCCCGTTTCTCTTCCGTTTCTTCCGTTTTCCCTTTTTTTTTTGTTTTTGGTCAGCTTTAAGCGCATTAAAAAGCAACTCTTGCCCTTGGAGTAGGATAACTAAGACGTGGTCTGTAAATGGAAATCAAAATGCTGCCAAGTGCAAGAGATCTTTAGAAATATAATTACACTCGACCAAAAGGTTAACTTAAAATAACACTAGAAAGATTAAGAATATGAATATTAGTGCGTTTAGTACTTCTTTTTAGTGATGAAAGGTTTTATATTTATACATTTAGGTATTGCCATTGTAGAGATTTTAGTTATTATTCTGGTTCTTAAAGTCATGGTAGAGCCTGTTACAATTTTTAACAAGATTATTTATTGAAAGATATATTACTACAAGATATTTATTGAAATATAAGTCTATTTGGTAAACAAAACTCAACAATCTTTCTAATTTTTTACAATTGACTGATAGTGACTACTCAATTGGTAGAAAGTTTTTAAAGAGTTTAGTTCAAAATTAGTAATTACATTTTATGTCAAATTGTTGGCACTGCATGGTTTTGTTTTGAGTTTGCCTATCTTAACTTAAAATCAATTAACAAAAAACTGTTTTTTTTTAATTTTCTCTCAATTTTTAGTTTTTTTTTCCTTGTGCTTGTCAAATCAAATCTCCCATTTGTCTTGCAGCAAATCAAATTAATCATACGCCCCGCATGACCGTCTAGTCAAAACACAACTGACAGACACAGGTCTTCGGTCCAAGACCATCATTAGTTTGCATTTAACATATCAAAATACCGCCGCTTCACCTTCTCTCTCTTACTTCCCACCGACTCTCAACTCATTGAACCGCAAATGCAATGTCAAGCAATTTGATGCTGGCGGAAATCTTTCAAAGTTAATTTTCAACACACGAACAAACAGAGGGCATAGGTAAAGAAAAGGTAGGGTTATAAGGGAAGGAGGAATACTTACTTTCCACCCAATGATAGGGCGACAAAATTCTACAAATTCAACACAGACTTCAAAGCGTCAATAAGCAGACAAATATAGACAGTTGGGCGTGGCAGTGACGGAGTTGCTGGCGGGACATAAAACGCGGGGAGAGGCATGCCCAATGGGCCGTTCCGGGGGCCTGTCTGGCAAACAAACTTGACTGATAACGGAAGCAGGCAATGCACGTGTTTACCTTTGGATATAGGAAAACGTTCTTCGCCTCTGTCTGTCGTATGATGTCCACTGTCGATGATTACTATGATGCTGATGATGATGATGAGGTTGGAGTAGCCGTTGACTGAGGCCAGCCAGGATAGCTTGTAGCCACTGCTGATGTCACACATTCATGGTCATTTTGCTGAGTCAATCGTTTGAAAAATTTATGTTGCCTTCAAAAGCAAAATTTGCCATCGCCATCCGTTGGCTGCTTGGTTTGAGGCCAGAGGTCGGGGTGGAAATGCGAGAACCAGAATCAAAACCTGGAGCCGTTGCTATAGCTGAAACAGGAGCATTCAGATAGATAGTCAATAGATGCGGTTCATTTAACTTGACTGAATGTGCATCGTTTGCTGCTGCTGCTGACCTGGTCGTCGGGTTGGGTCTGTCTGCTCTATTGGTTTCACCCTTCTCATGTTTATGAAGTGTTGATGTGTGTCTGATTTAATTGAAATTTGATGCACTTTTCCATGTCTGAGCTAAAGTCAGCAGTTTTTGGTCTCCACATGTTTCAAAGAGAATGTGCACAAAGCTCAATTAAGAATGTCAAATCAATCATGTGGAAATCCGGAAATTTCAATGAACTTGAAAAAGCATTTATGAAAATTAACCTTCAAATGTTCATCTTTATGTGTGTTTACATGTTTCGAATTGCATAAATGAAACTAATGAAATTTATGCAGACAACAATAATTGGAAGAAATAGTTAACAACAATGGTAATGCTTGTATCTTTATTATGGATTTGAATTCTTGATATGCAATTGTTAGGGTAAATGGGTACATTCAAAATGGGACAATCATGTTGAGTTTTCACATCAATGTTTTATTTGCTCTATACTTACTCAAATAAAGATAATTTGTATAATTATATGAATTATAATGAAAATCATCTCCAACCATTGCAATGGTTGCAAATTGCATTGGCAAACAGTGAGCTAATGACGAAGAACTAAAATTTTTTTTGTTAAAAATTAATTCTTCCTTGTGCCCTTTTGCATAAGACGACTTTCCATTTTCATAACTATTTGCACATTTTCTAATGGCTAAAATTCTCAATTATTATGTTTCTAACTTTATTCACTTGTACTCCCCACTTTCTTTTTGTTTGTTTTTCATTTTATGTTGCTTTTACAATTCTTCTCTGGACCCAAAAATTATAGTTATTTAGTTAGACCTCTGACAACCTCTGCCACAATTTCCACTTCAACTATGATTATATAATCTACACATTTGCAGACAATAAACTTCTCTTGGCCTTTCTTTCTTTTGCATTCTTTCTTATATATTTTTTAGCTTACACTTTAGTAAGCCTGAGAAATTTACAGAGAATTTTATTATCACGTTTGCACACAGCTAATTTGCAAGAGGGAGACATTCGAAGAGACAAAGAAACAAGAGAGAATGAGGCAGTAGCTGATGGTGTGTGGGTGGTTGTTGGGGCTAAAAACGGAAGAAAACTCCACTGAATTATATTTTCACAATAAACTTGGCAGACGTTGTTCTCTATTTTTATATTTGTATCTGCAACTCTCACTATACCCATTGCCACTACTTTCTTCTCATTCTCTGCTCATCGCACTGTGGGTAATAATAATAAGATGCAAATAAAATGCTGCTGCTCTTTCTTTTTCTTGTTTGTTGCTCCTTCTCGTCTCTTTTGCTGCAGTACGTGCACGGTACGTGTGCCATAAAAGACTAGTGAATAGACAGAGATAGAGAGTAAGAATGAGAGAGGAGAGAGAGAGAGAGAGGGGGGGAGTCAGATAGATATGGCAGCAGGGGCGGGCGGTAGCAAAATGCAGCTAACACAGCTATGTATAAAGAAAATTTCCATAGATTTTTAAACGTAATAAGCAAAAATGTGACTGCAAAATCCAATTTGTAATGAGAAAAGTAGTGCGAATTGTGCGCCTAGAAAATATTGCTGCATATTTCTAGGCGTATTTATGGCTGGCTGAAAGCGAAAGATCCAGCAACAGTGAGAGCAAGCGAAAGGCACATAGTATATGCGAAATGGTGGCTTATTGAGGAAGAGGGGAGACACAGTGTGTGCTAAAATTATGCAATACAATTATGCGAACAAGCCTGCACTTTGTATGTCTCTCTGGGTGGCTCGGCATGTTTTTGTGTGTTTCGAAACGTGACTTGTTTTTGTGTGAGACTTAGGCTAGGGGATCTGCAAATTTGTTGGCTGTTTTTGTTTTTGTTGTTGTTGCGGATTTAGCTAGGGCAAACTATTTTCACAGAAAAGTTTTATATTTCTTTATTTTGTTGATGCTTTTGTTGCGGTTTCACTCTGCGTACAGTTGGTAAGTAGGCTTAAATGCCAAAGCGAAGGAACTTTGGAATGCAAACAAGTAATACTATATTTCGGTTGATTAAGGAATAAAACATTTTACGAATACACATACGGAATATATTTGAAACCTCGTGGAAAATGAAGTCATTAAATTAAATTTATTTATTTATTCTCAAATTTGTCCAATGCTTTTATTTCATAAAAAAAATATAAAATTCATTATTTAGCTTAAAAAAAAGGATTATGTGGATTTCGAGTATGTGATCAATCCGAATAACCGATCGGGGGAAAATAACTTTAACTGATAAGCTAAAAGACTACCTAAATTTGTGCATTATTTTTGTTTAAAATTTTAATGTTTTATTATTCTTAAATACTAAATAAATATTTCTTAAGATGCAAGAAAAGTTTAAATTACTGGACCCACAAACAAAATTTCAAGCGACTTTTAGCTTGTTTAGATGGCCATTTGAAAATTAATTTTCAACACGCGCTCAAAAGTATGCTATATTTCACACGTAACACAAACAGCCAACAGGGCCAGCGACCTGTCCTCCTTTCTAGACAATGCTTCGCCCCACTCTGTTTACAATTCATAAGCAAAAAAAGGAGGAAAGGAAAGAAACACAAAAGCGGTCAAACATTTTGAAGAATACTAAGTTCTACATTTGCCCGAAAGGGAATGGTCTGCGAGTGGAACGGGATGGCAAGGAGAAGAGACTACAGTGGTGCACACGATTTTTTAATTATTTTGTTGCATTTGCCTGGCCGCCTAAATAAACAAGTCAGTTTATTTTCAAAAACAACTATGACATGTCCTTATTTCAACACCGAGACCTGTTCCCTCTTATTCTCTTCCTGTAACTTCCCTCCCCCAGGTTGTCCTGACCTTAGTCTCTTTTGTGTAATTGTGAAACGTGATTTTTGCTTTTCGTTGCCACAAAACATTTTTACGATTTATGTTAATTTTATTTTTCTTTTTTATTAGTTATTTTTTATTCTGTTGTCCTCAGTTTAAATTATATGAAAACTGTTGGCAGTTATTGTTATTAAAATACCCTGTACCCAAAAACCAAAATGTAGCGTATGTATTTCTAATTTTCAAATAGTTGTTTCAAAAACAATATTAATTTAAGAATATAATCAAAATAGGTACATAATAATCTGAAAGCCAAATTGTAGGACGAAATAATTTTCACAAAATCATACAAAATATTTACAGTATTATTACCATATTATTATAAAAGGGTGTATGAAAGGTCGCTCAAAACATTTTACAGATTTTCTTCTTTTCTGTTTCTTTCGAAGGTGTCGTAAAATGAAAATTCATAAATATTTAGCGCACGTTTTATTAGTTGCCGCAATGATGGTACTGACGATGATGCTAAAGCCATGGGCATTGCCATGGGACTAGTTTTCTTTTTTATTGTTTTCTTTTTTTCCACTCGCTGTTGATGTTTTATTTTATTTATTTAACTTTTTACTCTGCCAAAATTATTGCGATTGTTGATTATATTTTAATAGTTTAAAGGCTTTAAGCTCGCGGCTTACCAATTAAGTGGTTTCTATATATTTTTATTGGTATTAAATTATATAGAATATTACAAAGGATTAATAACAAGTTTTAAGTGGTTCTAAAAAAATGCTACTAATTGATCGCAAACTACAAAAAATAAAACTCACAAAATAATTGCTAATTGATTGGGATTTCATTCAGAGGTAACATGACAGATTTACCAAAGTGCACATAAATCTTTTTGTTGTATGTGGGATGGAATATTTTGTTCATTGATGTTCTTAAAATCAAGGCAAATAATACCAGAGAAGTTACTCTGAGAGATGGCATTTGTGTCAAAATATTTTCATAAGTCCAACAATTTTAAAATAAAACGGTTATAAAAAAACCTGATGCTTTGTCTATGTATTTTTAATGAAGAACTAAAAATTTTGCAATTTCTATTTACTTGTGTATTTGTTGACGTTTGGGTCTTGGTAATAAGAACAATAACAACAACAAAAAATTTACAATTAAACTATTATTATTCTTATTTGAAATCTTTTTGTCTTTAGATCCTTTTTAAACTGATTTGATATTTATATAACTTTTTTCAAAAGTAAACTATTTTTAACTTTGATTATATTGTAATCGAAGGCTAAAATTTGATGTCTTCATGCATTAAATTTGTAAACAAGGAAGTTTAACTCTTTCACAAACTAACAGCATTTTAATTATAGAAGTTTAAAATTAGCTAACTGAAAATTTTACAATAATAAAATAACAATTATATATGTATATTTTAACACCACAAAGAAAAGGGCTAAACAAATTTTTGTTAAAAGACCAGGATCCAAATTTGGATCTCTTTTAATTTCCCTATACCTTCCCCTCAATAAAGAGGACGAAAAAATGGTTATTAATTAGATTTAATGCCTGTCTAGAGCGACAACGGCTATGTCTGACGGTCGCTGCTGACTTTGCCTCAGCCTGTTAGAGTAACGAGCTCCTGGTGGCGGTGAATACCAAGCCATGGAAATAACCGCTGTGAAAACTTTGCCAGCTGTATTACATTACGCCTTTAATTTCATTACACAAGCAGGCTCCCACAACAAGGACGAGAACGAGAACGAGCCGAGGCGCGGACCATAAAATATAGAAGAAGGCACTTGAAAAGTCAGCTCCGGCAGGGAGATACCAAAAATGTTGGATCAGAGCAAAGCTCATGTTCCATGGCGCCGGCCAACAACACACAGCAGTTTCGGCTCTAGCTCAACGGGTGCCCGCCATGGAATGGAGAGTTAGAGTTTATTATTTAATACTTTTAACGTCATGCGTTGAAATTAGCAGCCATAAATCAATGAAACGACTAACACAAGTCTACAATTAGCTGCTACCTCTTTCCGAAATGCTCTCAATTCCACTGTCTTTGGAAAAAGGTTCAAATTCTATGGAACTAGCCTGGGGGATAATTAATTTTTATGTTGTGTGTCAGTCAGTGTGTGTTTATGAGAATATATAATTTTAATGCTTCAAGAGTTGATGAGTAGTTGAGAGATAATTAACTTTAAGTGAAGAGCACCGATTTTGTTTTATAATAACAGCTACAACTATTGCCCAAGTGATTAACTATGCATGTTAAAATATGTAAGTATAAATATAGATTTTGAATTTGTAATTAAGCTTGTCATTTGTTTATTTTACTACTCAATTTTTTCCTTTTGTGCCACTTTGACAACTGACAATAAGGTAAGAAAACGTGGCAAGCTATACTTATGGTGTCATGGTCATTAAAATCGCAGTTGGCATTGAAAAACCATTTGGAGTGGACTTCACACTTTGATCGACTTTTCTGAATATTAACAGCATTACAAAAAGAGTAAAATGCTATCTAAAATTAAAATTAAAAAACAACAGCAAAATGCATCCCATAGTCCCAATTTATCGGATGACCCTTCAACATCAAGATGTTATTGCCTACGCAGCTCCGTAAAGCAAGAAATAAAACAAGAAACAACAATGGAATCACATGAACAGGAAGGGCAATTTATTTCTAGTATTCTATCAACGGCCGCTTCCACTTCAATGGGAAATTGTGCCCAACCAATCTCTGTGAAACAGGAGACCGAAAGCACATCAGGAACACAAGAGTCAATAATTAGGAGGCCTCTTACGTATGCTGCAATTAAAGGGAGGGGACCAATACATAAGAAAACACAAAAGACCCCGAAGACGCCACATACACCAAAGACGCCGAAGACACCAAATAGATCTACGACATCAACGACGACTCAGGCATTAAAGACTTCAACCGCTGCGGTAACTAGTACTCCAATAGCGACCAGACCGCCAATGTCTCCACTAGAGTCAGAGTCTTTCAGAAATAATGTTACATCTCCAACAAATACTGTGCGTAGCAGTGGCCGGAAGCGACCTCGTCCGGAGGGTACAGCTGAAAAGGAAGAACAAGATAATGCCGTCAATACCGTAAATGAGGCAGCAACACCAAAACGCCGACGTATGGCGGTTTACAGAATGGACTTAAGTTCACCTCTTACCTTGCTGCGTAAGCGTAATGTAACACGTTTTATTTGCGATGGGGGTTCGGAGCACTCTGTAATTCAGTTAGGTGCTGGTGGTGTACTTGCGGTCAACGCTACAATGGATCAGGGAAATGAAAATGAAACACCTTTGGATCAGCCTACAGAAGAAGCAATACAAATTCCAAAAAGCGGAACCATAAATCAAGAAGACACCATGCCAGCCCAAGTGGTTACCGCTCCAAACAAGGAAGACGAACCGTCAGTGTTGATTGTAAATGACTCCACGATTGAGTTGAGTTCAGAAGTCACAGAAGGTCCCGTAATGCCTGATCAGCCCCAAAGAAAGAGTACACAGACTCAAGCACGTACAACTGAAGACGATGGGGATTCGGTTCCGGAAACCACGATTGGAGTTGGTAACATGTCATTGAGCGGCGACTTCCAGTTCCAGATAACACCATCTTCGACAGAGTCAAGCGAACACTTGTTCTGTGTTATTGCCTAACTTGGAGTTATATATTTTTGTTGGTTTCTTTTTTTTTATTGGAATTTAAATTTGAGTTATATGAATCACACATTTGAAATGAAAAAAACTACTATTATTAAATTGTTTAGTAACTAAAATTCAATACTTCAGAAATGCGATACTTTCAGTAAAGTTCTTTCGCATTTAATGTTAACGGATCATTGTTTTAAACGAGCTATGGAAGTTAACTTCGGCCTTGCCGAAGTTTATATACCCTTGCAGTTCTTTATTATATTTAATTCGATAAGAAAAGTGAAATTTCAAATCAATGAATATGCTCAAATATTTTTCAAACTACTGAATTCAAAACACATTTAATGATTATTTAACAATATATGATATAGTAGTCCGATCCCGATGATTTTCATACTTTATCTCACACAGGTAAAAAAGAGTCTCCAAAAAAAATTTCAACCCGATATCTCTTAAGATGGCTGAGTAAAACGCATTTTCAAAACACATTTAATGATTATTTAACAATATATGATATAGTAGTCCGATCCCGATGATTTTCATACTTTATCTCACACAGGTAATAAAGAGTCTCCAAAAAAAATTTCAACCCGATATCTCTTAAGATGGCTGAGTAAAACGCATACGCACAGACGGACGGACAGACGGACAGACGGACAGACGGACAGACGGACAGACGGACATGGCTATATCGACTCAGCTTCTCAAGCTGATCAAGAATATATATACTTTATGGGGTCGGAAACGTCTCCTTCTGTGCGTTACAAACATCTGATCAATTTTATAATACCCTCTGCAAGGGTATAAAAATTTGCAACATTAAACCTTTATTTTTATAAACTGTGACATTTCTCTTCATACAATTTATAAAGGATGCTTGTTTTTGCTGAGAGCTCATCGTCTACCCACATATCTAAAAAGTCAAGTGTAAAATATTGAAATAGTAAGGAAACGGCATTAGACAACAACAAACAACAAAACTTATGTTTTTGAGAAATCTACGAAATTTAATGTGTTTTTCAACCATCAGAAACATATCAAATATCTATTCCAAAAGACACAAAACTTTGATTATCAAAGGTAATCAATATTCAATATTTATAAAATTGAATTTTAGCGTTAATAAAACTGTCATTTTCGACCCCGTAATTCTTTGCAATTTGTTTGGCAACTTAGCCTGGAAAGTATTTAATATGCATATGATTTTTATCTTATGAATTTAAATAAGTTGTTTCTTTTGATTCATGCTTAAATATCAAAGTTGACGCAAAGTTTGTCAATGACTTATTGCATTCATGTGTAAAATTGTTTAGAAATTGATAATAAGGACGACGAAAATAATTTGGTAATATATTTGGGGATAATTGGTCTTAAAATAGACTAATTAATTTAATATTTCTACATATTAATTTTGTATTTTAGACAAGTTTCTGTTCAATTGATTGGGCTCTACAAAACATACATCCACATATACCGCGTATTTATATGTAAGTGTACTCTATAGAAGCGTATGGATGAATTGGGATATGAGTTGAACAAACAGAATGCCTGGAACTTTTCAACAAAATAGACAAACAGAAAAACCAAGTAACAACTGCAACACCAACACCAGCAGCAACAGCCACAGTAACAACAATAGCAACAACATGAGGCAGAAAACTTTCCAAGCAAGACAAGACAACAAGGACAAGGCTAACAACAATTGTAGAGTAGTGGGGGCTTGGTGTCTGTGTGTGAGGAGGCGGCTTCTTGGAGCAACTGGCACCATGTTGAAGCGCCCTGCGTGACGGTTAGCAGCGTGGCAAACAAGATGAGAACGGGACTACTGGAACTAGTCGTACTATGTAGTAAACTTCTACAACTAATCCTGACTGATGTTGCGACAATATATATAAGTATGTACACATGTACATACATACATACATAGATAGATATATATATACGTAATATATATAAATAAACAGAAATATATAGAAAGATGGAGAAAAAGAGAGCTATAAGTTGTGCGACATGAAGAAACATACAACATATGCTTCGCAGCTACGCTTTGTTGCCATTGTCTGGGCTGCCTATCTCCGTTTTGCCTTCTCGTTTCTCCCCATTCGTATCCTTCTTCTGGTTGGTTTGCTGCTCCTTCTGCTGTTTGCCATTTGTATTGGAGATTTATGCGTTAGCGTATAAACTTGCATTTCAAATGGATTTATAAAAAAAAAACAACAACAACAACGAAGTTAATTTAAAATTATAAAAATAAGAATTACTAGAACATGACATAATGGTATGTTAACTTAATGCACTTAATCTGCATTTAAAAAATTTAATTTTCAAATAATTTTTTTATGTTGTGTCCCAAGATATTATGATTAGTTAAAATTTGCATATTTATAATTTTATAATATTACAGAGTGTTAGGCTTACTTTTGTTGAATTTTAATTTCTTAGATTTTATTAAGACTTATTTAAAGATACTTTTATTAAGACCCTTTAAGCTTATATAGAATTTTGTTCATGAAATCAAGTTATTTGAATAATATTCTCAATGACATCAAACCGTTTATGTTTATCTGCTCTAACTCTGCTCGATGTCAGTTTACGATAATTTTTGGCATAATGGCTTATGTAAGTAAGTTGTAGGTCTTACAAGCTGCCACTAATATTTGATCGGTTGCGGTCATTTAAGGTAAATTAGCTTAAGAAGTTAAGTTCCAGAGGTGAGATTGCTTCCACAAAGGGAAGCTTCTAAATCATGTGCGGCTTTTAATCATTTTTTTTTTTTTAACTTTGACTTATACTCTTTACCTTCCTTCCACTTCAATGCAACTTTATTAGTTCAATTTGTAATCTCTGATATGATATTTATATACATAATTTTGTACATAGTCTTAAAGCAGAAATAAAACTTCAACAATTGGAAGCTTGCAATGTAGATAAACAAAAATATCTTTTCTGATGCTAATAATACTTTTATTCATTCATACTATTTATTCACTTTATAATTTATAATAAAAATGTAATTGTATATTAATAAACATCTAACGTAAAATTTGTCATTTGTGTTTCAAAATAATTAGTAAGTGTCTTCGTAAATTCCAGTTTTAAGTGCTTAAATTCTCTTGATGTTGCTGGCCACAGAATTCAATCAATATAATTGCAACACTTTAGTTAAGAACTTTTGCCAAAGATATACAAAGCTATATATAGACACGCACTCGCACACCCACACACATACACACACCTACGCACATTCGCACATATGTTAACTGTAACTATGACAAAGTACGTAAACAATGTAAAGCGTTTCAAATTTATACGTCCAACCCAACAAAAAGTTGCCCCAACGGAGTCAGCACACACAACTGATGACGAGGACGACAAGGACATAAACTTAGACAGGTGCGTATGTATTGCCAGTATATACATACATATGTGTGTGTGTGTGTGTATTCCTGTATTTATGCTTAGAAGTTTATGCACTTAATTAAGCCTCTAAAAACTTACGTGGTAGAAACCGACCAACCCATGAAGCCACCAAACCAACCAACCAACTATCAACTACAACAATGTTGCTCTCATGTTTATCCTTGGGGGCACCTTCAAGTGCTCCTTACACATACGCACACCCACACAGACACACATACGCATAGTTTGTTGTATGTTTTCATAGAGAACTTTTTTCATAGACGTAAAAGTGAAGTTGTAGCCACAGCTGTGACTTTGAAAATACATTCAATCATTTTTTTTCAAAAGTTTTCCGGCCGTCGTATGTTGTTGTTGTCGTGCTAGTTTTTACTTTGATAAATACAATTAAATAGCAATTTTACACTACCAAATAATGTAGTTGATCGTAATAGCTAATTTTGTAAATTTACAGTTTACGTTCCATGGCCAATTAAAATATCCAATTAGTTAAATTTTTGTGGCTGTCAGCATTTAATAAATATGAATTAAATAAAAGTCAACAAATAATTAGAATGTGAAATAAAAAAACCAATTACAAATAAAAAACCAAAAAAATTAAAAATACTATTGACAATGGCTAATAAAAAGGTTACATAATTATGTAAATTATATATTTTCTGATGATTCTATACAAAATAGGATGGAGTGGAAAGTTATGGGTCATTTGACAAATGTAAAATTAATTTTGATATCATTTCATATTTAAAACGAAGGTTAATTTAGCTTCGTTTTCTTATGGTATTTGTATGGAAAATTTAAAAAACTCATATTCACAGCTTATTATGAATACAATCAATCTAGGTGGCCCACTCTGCGTATACGTTACATTGTGGGTTAACAATTCAAAGAATTTGCTATTAGCTGGCAACTGTGCAATGCCTTGAGAATCACTTTTTCAAAAAATATGTTTTTCACTTTTTATATTCATTAAACTTAGAAACATACTAATAACTATTTAATTATCTTTATTATTTATTGATTTTCCTTTAAAAACACTCACAGCTAATTCAGGCTTTTACTATTATTTTAAATTTATAACAAATCAACTATGCGGTATTTAAATTGATTAAGAAAGTCCAATATATTTTAAAACATTCTGTTGTACACTTTTTCCAGTTTTAATTCGCTTTGTGTGCAGCCAATGCTAAAAATAATAAAATAATAATAATAGTTAAAAACGAAAAAACACCAACTCAATCCTGTCAACATTTATGACATGACATTTGACATTTGGCTAAAAATCAACAAATAATTTGACAACTTTTGTTCGTAAAACATCTGTAAATAGTCAAAAATGTTTCCACCAATTTTTAGTTTTCTTTTTAAATTTTTTTTTTTTTTTGTGTGTTTCATTGGTAATGCCATTTTGTGATTTTCTAATTAAAATTTTTCGCCATAAATTTTCATGTATGTCCACGTTATGATGTTGACAGCGAATGAACAAATATAATGGCAATATTTTGTAAAAGCGTAAAATTTGCATGTATTCCAGGTATACCTACACATACATACATACATGTATATGTAGTCTAGGTGTGTGTATTCACTGTACAACAATATGGCATTTCGGCAAGTTCCTGTTTGCAAATTCGATAAACAAATAAATTAACAGAATTTTGCAACAAATCAGCGGCATATTTGGTTAATTTCTAAATAGACCTAGATACCCCGGCAGGCTGTTGCCATGCGACATATGCAAATTGTCCTGGCAAAAGTGCCGGGGTTTGCACTGATTTTGTTTAATAAAGTGATAAAATATTTACGCAAACATAAGGTACAATTTGTCAATGTGTTTAACAACTCGATTATACTCTTTAAAGAAAATTATATTCTAGAAAAGCACAAATGGTTTCAAAATTGAGTATTGCATTGATTGGAAATCGTTGTTCCCTTAAATTGCTATTTAGAATTATTCACTCTAAGGATCATCTTATTTTAAGAGAATCTTGATAAATTAGCTTGGAATCCTGTCTGGATCTCACTAATCTGTTTCGCGATAAAAATTTGTATATGTAGAATAGTTGTATTTGAAAATAGTTTTAATCACATCTTCTTTTACTGATCTATTTAAGCAATGCAGAAAAATAGTTTAAGTGTTACGAAAACTGAGATAAATAACTTGCATATGAAGTTATTATCTGCATAGCAACTGTATTAATTCTAATTGCATTCTCCCTTAAATAGTTGATGCTACTTGCTCACATAATAAAGTGTATTAACTATTCAGGATGTGGATTGTTTGTTGCGGTGGGAGAGGAAAGTGCGACTAACTCCGGTAGTTTACCTTGCTGGGATACATGTATTTATTTGCATAGGCCGCGCATTTTGTGATTAACAGTTTCCCCCAAATACAATTACAGAATGCATATGCGTGTGTTCCTGTTATGTATGTAGTTGTGTGTGTGTGTTTAGTTCATTGTATGGCTCAATAATAACATTCTATTTATTTGACCAGTTTTCCGATAGTTTGCCTAGAAGGGGCAAGTTCGCCCATTTCCAGCATAATTATTGCAATTTATTTTGTTGCTAAAATCTGCGCAAATATACGCATTGAAAGAGCACATTGGAGAGACGATTGGTGGGAGGGGAGGCACTGAGTTTGATTTGCTGCAAATTGCATCGAGAGTTTTGTCGATTGGTTGGTTGGCCGGTCAGTTTCAACTTCATTATTGAGGCAAGTCAATCAATCACTCAAAATGTATTGTGCATGAATATTTTGTTAGGTTCATTGTTGAATTTTATGGTTTGATTAGGCCCTCTCATAATGCTAGCATAAAATATAGTATATATGTACTTAGTATACAATAATAAAGAGCTGCAGGCTATAGATGTGTGAGTTAAATATTGAATGAGTTCAGCTAATTAGTTGTTTCGGGTAATAGAAAATGCAAAAGCAAACCAAATGCATATTGCCATTGTAGGGTTCTTTTTCTTTCTAATAGAAGCTTTCCTTGCAGTTTACTGGCTTACAAGTCGTTTTCATATGAATTTCCATCAACTCAGACCCAGACAGACCCTTGTAAGCGGCTTAAACTGAAATCCTGAAAGCGAAACGGCATTGAGCCAAATGTACTTATATTTGATATTAGCGACTCTAACCACAATAAGAAAACTTGTGTAGACAAAAAGGCCAGAACCAGCACGAGGACCACGGCAACAGATACCTTCAAAATGTCATACACATTCGGCTTAAGATATATACTCCCCGCTCACGGGCAAACTTGCCTTTCTGTAAGCCGCTTTGGCCAATTATTATTGGAGGTCTGCAATTAAATGTCACCTTTTGTCGTCATCATCCTCACGAATTCCAGTCGAAATCGATGGTAAAAGTTTCCAGTTGGTGCTCACGAAACGTTTAATTAATTTTGAAATGAATGCAAAAGTTTCAAATGTCTTATCTTAGCAGGCTGGCTAAAACTTTAAAAGATAGACCAACTAACCAAAGTATTTTCCCACTGCCCTCCCCAGCCCACCGTCTCTTACATTTTCATTTACCTTGAGCCTAGAAAGTTTTGTTGCCAGTCGAAAGTTGAGATGTTTTTTTCACAACTAAACACCTTTTCCTTTAGATAGGCTGTAAACTTGAAAGCCATTTAAACACTTTTTCAACGTTTTGCTAGCTTTGTAAGGGATTTTAATTAGATACTTGGAATTTAAGGCATAAAATATGCATGCTGGTAAGGTCTAAGAAGATTTTTTTCCCAAAAAAAGTTAGCTTGCCTTAAATTCTAAAAAGTTTAATACTGTAAAACATTAATAGAGATAGGGAACGCTTTACAATTTTCCAGGAAATGAAAGGTCCTGCAATGGGACCTTTGAATCGCCAAGCAAGTTCAGAAGCAAAATTGTTTTATTCTTTGCCAATTTAACACTCCCAATAATGCCAATCATGTGTTTCTCTTGTCAATCTTTGATAAGCATTGGTAACTACCTTAAATTGCTGCTTTTTTGGCCTGCAGCAAGATAGAAACGCTAACCAGGCAACTCTGGTCTCCTACGTTTGATTTTCATTACCAAAAAGAAAAAAAAAGACACCAACATAACATCGACAACAACGTAAAATCCCCTTGATGCGATACGGGTATACTTCACTGCAAGTTCTCGTCGGCACACACTTGACTTGACTTGACTGAACTGGGCAAAAGTGCAGAGGCCAGAACAGAATCGATACAGAAGCAAGTTCGAAGTTCATCATCATCGAGCAGCCTGGCAGGCAGGCAGCAGTAGTATCCGCACCCGAATCCGCATTGACGGTGTCCTGTGGCAAGAAAGCCAGCGAAGCAAATTGTTTTTAATTAAAAGTAAACAATATCAATTCATTCGACAGTTATCCTGTTATACTGCTGACATGGCTGGCACCCATCGTCCAACCCTTTAACCCCCTACTCCCCTTACGTCTAGCCTAATACCTTATCCAAAGCATCCGTTGCATTTGCACTGCTCTGGCAAGGGATTAAGAAAAAATAAAGTTTCACTTTGACATGGCCTGTCCGTTTGCTTATAAGTATTTTAGTGCAAATATTTTCGCAATTTCCAGTTAGAAAGTCGCAGCATTATTAATTGTCTTCTTTCTCTCTTAACGAGATTATATATAAAATATATATATACAAAAATAGACCAAAGTCTATCTATCCATCCGTTTCTTTAGTTTTTGTTGTTGCTCAACTTTTGTTGTACTTTACTTTTAATTGGTCTGAAATATCTAAAGTTTGTTATCAGATTTTGTTTTTTTATACTCTTGTTTTGGTTTTTTTTCTTCTTCGTCGTTTTTGATTATTATGAACGGATGAATTGATGAAGCAACAGAAAAACAGAGTTCGAAAGATTTTTATAGTTATGCTTGTTTAAGCAAAAAGTTTTCCATTTTTACGGAATTCTTGTTTCCTGATTAATGAATGGTTGGCTGAAGAACTATGCGGAAAACGATGATTTCTCACAGATTAAACGAGGAAAAATATTGCAACTGGTTTTATTAAGCAGATACTCGGTTATGGGAATTAAGCGATTGAAACATATTTGTGGCCTAAAGATGCTAAAATTGCGAATTTGTATTTTATGAATTGAGAAAATAAACTATAGCGTATAGGCTTTAATGACAATGGTAAAACTTGTAGTAGCAAGGTTTATTCTTTATTTATTATATTTTATATCTTAGGCTTACTATTTATTTTATTTCTTCATATATATTTATCTTATGTCAAAACAATTTTTACACTAAAATATCAAAATTCTAAAGATTTTACACAGGAACTTGTTAGAAATTGAATCCTATTACTTGAGTTGTGTATTTTATTTGCCAATTTTTGGCATTTCTAATTTTTATTAAACATAGTCAACAACTGTTCTCATAGATTTCTGGGAAATTGATTGGAATTGAACAAATATTAAATACACATACAAATATATCTTGGAAATTTTTGCATTCAAAATAAAGTAAAGTATGAAATAAAGTAATACAAAAAATAAAAAGATTTTCGGCCTTCGAAATCATTTGCCATGGCAATTTTCTATATGAAACATGTGTAGCTTTTCCTGCTCTTTATTAGTCATAATGAAAAATCTTGTTTTTCTCTTCTTTTTTCTATGAGTTTCCTTTGCCACCTCTGAAGTGTCGTCCAATGTATGTATGTACATTCTCTATGCAAAATACCAACAGATGAAGGGACACGGGGGTCAGCATCAGCAGCAATGGGAGCAACAGCAATGGGAGCAGCATCATCATCATTATGAGTTTGTTTGGTGAAAGGAAATTCAGATGCGTGTGTGGGTATGGTTTGTGTGTGTGTGTGTGTGTGGGTGGTGTGTAAATTTGCCAGTTTTGTTGGGGCGTTGCCATGGCTATGTTTCGACTATAACTGCCTCGTATCCTCCGTCCAACTATTTATTTTTATGACTTAATGTATAGCTACAGTTGTGTGTGTGAGTGTGAGTGTATATGTTTTCATGTGTTGGAAATGTTGCCATCTAAATATGTGAAAATTGCTCATTTCAAAAATGTTCACTGCGTGCTTGTATATATATGTGTGTGTAGGCAAATTGCCTGTCAAAAATTTGTACACAATTTGTTGTTATATTTTATTTCTCGTTGTTTTTTAACGTTGTCTCCGATATTTATCAGAGATTTTTGACTCAATTGTCGTAATAAAATTTTGCTACATATAGCCTTTTTTTAAAGCTGAAAGTTTTCACAGAAATACCATTGAAAAGGGAATGTTTTTGTAATTTCAAAGCCTTTACTAAAAATCTCGAAAGAAATGAATGCTTAAAGAAAGCACCTATGGCCAGAAGTTTTTGTTGTTTTAGGGAATATTGCCAACTGCTTTTGTATCGCTAAAACTTTTCTTAGAATTAGACTGTCGTTTAAAATGCCATTGAAATTTTTTAACATTTTGACTGGGTACAATGACGTAAATATAGAATACCAACAGATTGGAATTCGTTTTTCATATTTCTTTTTAGTTAACTAAAATAACCATTTTGAAATTTTTAGTTTTTGAGTCGAAAACAAGAAATGAAAATATCCAAAATTGATTTGTGTTGAATTTTGAAAGAGTATTTATATTTTGCCTCTAGACTAGTAAAAAATTCCTTTCATTCTCTGTTATGTCATTTTCCCCTGACTATTTTGTATGCAGCTGCCACTATCAGTTGCTGTTGTTGTAGGATTTCAATAGCCGAGTGCACTTTTGTGCCTCGACAAGCCCAAAAGTAACACTCGAGTCAGCTCGAGGTCTCAGGGTATTATCAACAATAGAAACTAGAAGAGCAAAAACTAAACAACAACAAGAATACAAAAAGGAGAATAGAAGAAGAAAAAAAACATATTCAAAATGCAGGCACGTTTGGGGAATCGAACATAAAAAAATTTCGAGATCTCATTTTAAAGGCACGTTAAGGATTCGACCTGCTGCTGCTGCTGCTTTAGCTGGACTTGGCTGTATGTACATGTAATTTGCTGTTGCAACAACTTGTCGCTGGTGACATTTTGGCATGGACTTCAAGTTGGACCCCGCCTAACTAACTTCCTGTAACATGGCTGATGACTTGTATGCTGCAGCTTGCTTTCAATCTTTTGTCTTCAACGCAAAACCTCGTGTGTGTGCAACTCTATGTGTTGTCATTGACATACTACTACGACGGGAGCAGCAACTGTTGATGTTAAGTTGCAACTGACATTGGACCCGGAACAAAGGGCTATAGAGGTTGGCAGAGGAAACGCCAGGGTTAGAGGGATACAGAGAGTGTGTTACACACAGCAAAGGACGGGCCGGGAAAAGACGGGAATTGTTGTTGGGCAATGCCAAGGCGCAGTTATAGATACATCATGGTTTTTGCTTTAGGTTTGACTTGGAATTGGGTTTTATCTACGTTTTTGAGCCATGTGCATCAATCCGGCAACGTGCCACTTGTTAACGCACAATAGAGCTCTTTTCACAACGTTGATTGATATGCCAAGTTGTCATCGAATGACTTGAAGGAGTTAAGGGTTAAAGGTCTCCCAGATTGAAGTCACGTTGCTTGAAGACTAGTTTAGACAAACTGCAGTTCGTCTTTATTTTTTGTCTATTTTCTGTTTAGACTCAACATTCCAACGTGATATGGCTTAAATCTATTTAAACCAAATTTAAATACAGGAACGGCTAAAACGTAGGAATTAAATTTTGACTTAACTAAGTATGTTGTATTGTCGATAATAAATGGATAGATTTTTCTCTATTTTATTCTATATAAATTTAACTCATATAACTATGCACCATACATCTTTGATTAAAGCAAGGTTTTTGTGTTAAGTGATCGATCTTCTTAAAAATTTGATGCTTTTAGGTAAGCCGTCAAACTCGCTGTAAAGTATAACTAAAGCTTCCTAAGCCTATTTAACCAGATAATGGGCAAACTTCTTCTTGTTTCTTTATGCGTAAGAAGCTCTTAAAACCCATATGCATAAACGGAAGCCTAATCAGCATTCAACATTTACGATTGTAGCAGTAACCCAAGGCTCTGTGCGACCTTCATGGTCGTGCTTTGGCATTGACAACACTTTTCTTTTGCTTTTTTAGACACTTTTTGGGTAAAATGTTAGGAAAATATTGACAGTGCTATTATGTAGCGCGTACAAATTAATAGCAATGGCAAGGTAAACACTCACACACTCATACGGTCACGGGTTTGCACAGTGTTTCATACGCATACACATGCATTCGCTGAGGATGTCTTTCAGGTAAATCTCTTAAATGCTGTTTGCATGTTTGTACGTGTCTTTGTTGGCAAATTAACACACATACACATACATTCGTAAACGCACGCTCATTCAGTCTTGCATACATGTATGTGTGAGCCTACACAAACATATACACAGTCATGGGCAAACAAAAAGTATAGCCTACCTATGCGGGCGGCGGCGTATTTATTTACGCCTTTGAGTGGTTTACGCCCAGCTGCCTCTCAGCTATCTCTATATCCCTTCTTCTCTCTTGCTCTTGGAGTCATTTTGTCTCGTTTTTTGTTTTTTTCCTTTTTTTTTATTTATTTTTACTTTACACTTTTGTAAACAGTTTTTTAAGCAATATGTGTGAGATGAGTGAATGAAATGGGTAAACATATATGAGTGGATTCGGTTTTTGTGGTTCATGGTTCTTCTCCAACGCCGTATTCATCATTTAAGGGGTGTGCACTAAGTATACATTTTTGGTAGTGGGAAAAATAAATTAAAATATTCCATAGAGCAAAATAAAATTGACAGAAACGGCAACAGAAATGGCAATTAAAACTAGTTCTTCCTCTAATTGGATATATATATATAAAAACGATACAGTATCTTATCACTTATTCAGTCGCAAGACATCGTGTCTGGTTTCGTCATCCCTGTTTTATTCATATCTACTTGCATTGGCAGCTTTTCACCATGTTATTTGACATGTTTTTGCAATCTACACTAATTGGTATACCTGATATAAAGATATAATACATTTTGGCATTGAATTATATTTTGCAGCATAATTGTTGCAGAATTATGCTTTATGTATGTATATTTAAAAAGAAATTGTTTCAGCTTTTGTTTTCTGTACATGGCGTATATCCATGTCCTTTAATAAATTCTGCCACCTGGCAGGCATCAGCTAATTAAGAAACTGAAACTAAAAAGAAAAGTAAGAGAACAGGAAGTAAATGAGCCAAGCTCGGTCAGTAGGTCGATTGAAATTTAGCCTTTTTTGTGGTAGAGGTTTATGATGGCTGGCGGTAGTGGTTTTTCTTAATTATATTGTTACAAAGTGAAAAGCGTTCAGACAGCTTCGCTCTAATTAATTAGCCAAGTTTTGTTTTATAATAACTTTATGTTGCTTTCCTATCATAAGCACATTTAAAATAGTTAATCAACTAGTAAGCTTGGTTAGTGAGGACAAAAGTAAAGATGGGAAAAATTAAAATTTTATACTAAAGCACATCATCATAATTTTATTTTAAAACTTCTATTCTAACTTTTTATATGCAAAAAGCACATATCCAGTATAAACCAATCAAATTGATACTTAAGTCAAAACTAAATTAAGCGTTAGTTTTTTTTTTATCAATTCTTGAATTTTTGATTCTAATATTCCACTATGGAATTCAAATTATCATTTCATTTCAATAATTTTATAAGTGGAATACCTTTATTTATCCGAAAATGTTTTTGATATGTAAATGCCGTGCTTAATTTTTATTCATTTTAAAATCATTAAAACATGCAATGTATCATTTATAGTTACTTGAGTAGTTATATAGCAGAAATAAGGAAAAGAATTGAATAATCGACATTTGCATAAATAAAATTGGCAAAAACTTATGTAACATTAGGTATTTCAAAGTCGTCAATTTTATTTGCGTAAAAAACAACAAAAAAAAACTTGTGGGGTACTCTTTGTTTTTTTGAAAAGTTTTTGTTTTCAAAATCAATAAACAACAATGCGAGATTGCGAATTGGGCGAAATTTATGCATGTTTTGTCTAAAATATTATTATGCAATGTAAACTACACTAAAAATCCTCCGAATGGAATAATTTATAACAAAACAGAAACAGAAATTACAGAAAAAACAATCAACATCTATCCAGAGACCGCACCTGGGCAGCACCTGCCACAACGACAACAACAACTACAGCTCAAACAATACACAGATACAACAACACCTTGGCTCAAGTTTTTTGTTTGGCTGCAGTTTTATTATTCCCATTTCCACCATGCGCCATACCCCCATCACAGAGTTTTGAGTTTTGTTTGTTTGTTTGTCAATGCAGAAAGCCAAAAAATATATACGTAACTATAGAAATATAATAATAAATGAAAGAAAAAAATTAAAAATAAAAAGAAAATCTGTACACAGATGGAGCAACAGAATGGAAGTGTGTGAATTGTTGCTGATAATACTCACTGAGATTGCATAATGAAATCAAATTGGAAAATAATTTGCATTTCGTATAATCATAAAAGTTTACTGAATTGAATGTTAATTTCCAACTTTCTGTGGCAAGTTCGCAAAAGTATAATTGTATTTTAAGTGAAGCAAATTCTCTGGCAAATAGGATACGCAGAGTCCTTAGATACTGTTAATATTTGTTTGAATGTTATCCATACTTCCCAAACCTTAGCTTAAAACATTCTAGTTTAATACTTTTGTATCTTAAATGTATTCAAAATGATCTTTAGTTTTTACTATTCATTTTAGAAACTTTTGCAGTTGCTGAATTGTGAGAGAAGTTTTAAGTTTAATATTATTTCGACTAGAAATACATATATGTTTCAAGATTTTAACTGAATAGTTGATTAGTGCTAAGATTTTGCAAAACTTTAATTTAATTTTGAATTTTTAACTTTGTGCAAGTTTTTTGCGTTAGTTCTTTTGCGTTGTTTTTTAAACTTTGCTTTAACTTTTCTTACGAATCCAAATTTGGTTAATTGTGGACAGTAAATATTAAGCCAAACATATAAATAAGGTGTAGGTCGTGGTTTTAGAAAATTTATTATACCCTTGTAGAGGGTACTATAAAATTGGTCAGATGTTTGTAACGCACAGAAGGAGACGTTTCCGACCCCATAAAGTATATATATTCTTGACCAGTATGAGAAGCTGAGTCGATATAGCGATGTCCGTCTGTCCGTCGGTGCGTACGCGTTTTACTCAGCCATCTTAAGAGCTATCGGGATGACATTTTTTTTGGGGGCTTTTTATTAACCGGGTGAGATAAAGTATGAGAATTGTCAGGATCGGACTACTATGTCATATAGCTCTGGAACAAAAATTTTTGTTCGGCATTGCCGAGGTTAGCTTCTTTGATATTTATTTTTCAATATTTTTGCTTTGAAAAAATCTTCGCTAAATGGTAAAAATCTCCCTCAAAGGGTAATCTTAATAATTATTGAAGCATGAACAAATATTGTACTTTCTGTCATTTGGCTTCAAAAATATTGATTCCTGGACTCAAAGTATTTGACCATGCCTCACTTGCTGGTAGATAAATTCCCGTTGTCATTTTTATGGCAATTAATTTATGGTTTGTACACGCATGAATGCGAACATGAATAAATGTCACAAATGCATAAAACATTCATCAATCAATATTCAATTTATTTAATGATATTATTATGGTAGACTGACTGGGCTGACATGCGGACAAGCGGATGCGCATGCAGACAAAGATGATGGAAGAAAAACAGCTTCCTCTTAATTACAAAACACTGTGCAATCATAATGATAGTGCTGAAATGTTAGTGAAACGTGACATTAGCCCTCATCAACAACGACAACAACACGGCAAACGGAATTACATTCAGAGCACTGGCAGAGAGGATGCATATCCTTTCACATGAACAGCTCATAAAAATGACTAGACTCCTGACATTAGCAAAAACAAAAACAACAGCATTAGCACTAGCACTTTTATATGCTTCAATCTCATACTTCTCCAGTGCACCTGGTTTCGTTTTCATGCCTCTCAGCTCACCCACTACTACACATGCGTATGTATGTGTATGTGTATGTGTCTCTTCTCCTATACTCCCCCCATGTAGGAACATCTAACACGCAATCCTGTCAGGCTTTCAGTCAACACTCACTCAAAACGAGAGTTTATATGAGATGTATGCATTGTGTTCGTGTGTCCCTTTGTTGTGGATGTGTTAATTACAGAAAAATTGCGAGAATTTGTATTATTTACTTTGTTATCAAGATTGAGCTTGTAATTGCATGTCTCTGCTTATATACATACATAGACACATATATGTATGTATTTGCCCTGTGTATAGGATGTGTAAGGATGCTTAGAATTCAAGCACAGCTCCTTTTCATTTAGTTGTTTGGTTTGAAGGTTAGCTTTTGTATTCTCTGTTTGCTTTATAGGAGAGTGAGAAGCGAAACTGCCCTAAAGGCTTCTGTAGGGATTTGTGCTAACAAAAGTGAATGAATTGACATTTATGTACGTACATAACAGAGAATACTTTATACGAGAACTTTTAAAGAGATAATGGAGTTGAAGTTTAAAAACAAGTTTAGTTAATACGAATTCTATTAGGCTCTTTGTCTCTTAGCTATAACAAATAAAAAGGATTTCAGGGAATTTCAGTGATGCCATAATGGCATGTTATAGAATTATTAGACATTACCGTGAAAATCGAAAGTGTATTTATGCTTTAATCTTGATTTCCAACACATTTGAATTTTAAGGAACTCTCTGTGAAGTAGTATTAAACAGTATCGTAACATCATATTCCAGAATTTTCATCATGATCATTGTGTTTCAATGGTTTATATTTTTAATCTCCAATAAAAGCTTTCGCAGCTTTTAACTTTTATTTGGTAGCAATATTAATGAAAATGTGAACTATGTACATGTTAAGCTACGGTTATCTCTTAGAACTCTTTTGAGACTAAACAACTTAGCTATATTTCATTTGGATAAATTGGGTCTAGAAAAAATAAAGTTTTCTATTTAAGAAGTACTGCAAAATTATAAAATGAAATTACATAAACTTTCCTAATGCACTTTTTTTTACTAGCACGAAGCAATGTTGTTTAATGTTGACTTATTGTTAAGTGGATTGAGTCCTTAACAGTTTCTTTTTTTTTTAAATTTGCTAATGGAACATAACGTATCTGAATATTGATTTCACTTTGAATTGCTTTTTGAACACTTATTCATTGTTTTTATCTTTTTTCATTTTGTGGACAATTTTCTGGATATCAGACAACATTTAGTTTGCTTTCCCTTTTGGCATTTCTTGCACACATTCTTCTTTAATTGTCTTTTGGTTAAGGCGGCTTGTGTATGGCATTGTTTTTTCCATCTACACCTCCTTCGTTATCGCCCCTTTGTTATGTTTGTCCCAACCTCCCTCTGTTGTTCTTGTTCTTGTTGTTGTTATTGCATTCCTTGGTGCTTTGGTTTTTCGTTGGGCGCGTAAATAAATTTCATATCATGACATTTATTACTGACCCATAAGCCCCCGCCCATTCCAAAAGCACCGAAGGGGCCTACCCCTCCATGTGGGCATGTAGATTACCCAACAGTTTTCCCCAATGGTTTTTCCCTTGCCAAAGTCGCTAGTGTGCCACTGCCTTGATGCCACGCCCCACCCCGCCGAGCAGTGCCGCTCCGCCGCAGCGGTTACAATTTTCATTTAAGATTTGTTTTTCGTTTTGCAGTTTTTCCTTCTCACATTTTGATTTATTTTTGCACTCAATGTGGGCGAAACAATAAGGAGAGCAAGAGCAAAGCGATGGGCAGGAAAGAAGGAGCAAACAAATGCCAAGGAAATGAACGAGGCCTGAAATGAATTCGAATGAATGAACGAATGAATGAATGAAAAGTGTGTGGAGATGAAGATTAAATGTAAGTGGACGACGGGCACACAGAAACAATTGTAGTTAATTTACGCCATAGGCAACGTCACTGAGAAAAATAAAAAACATTGAGACAGAGAATACAAGAACAGACAGTCAGCGAATAAGAGGAAAAAAGTGCATACCACATTAACAAAAACACTAACCGGAAATCTGACATCGACTGCGATGTACTTCTTGCCTAGTATGAAAAGATAAAGTCAACGATGCTTCTGTATAAAGTTTTGATACAAAATGTACATTCGATTAATTTAAAAGCTAGCTTTAAAATGAACAGTGGCTTGTCTTCAAGTGATTGTAAAAATTATATATTGGTAGTGTAATCTTGAAAGATTCTCCGTTCGTCCCACTAAAAAGCAAAACTAATATTCATTTGTCATTGAGGTTTTTAATTTCTATGGTAATCAATCAGCTTTCTATGCAAGCATATTGAGTTCGTCTTGCCTCTTCTGGGTAGATAGTTTTTTGTGACTTTTATATACTCTGTTATACAATAACTATACAGGATATCAAAATGAAAAGAAAATTTCAGCTCCTGCCCTTGGGGTCGTCTTTTTAAAGTTAACTTGACTGTGAAATAAGCAGAAAAAGCGAATGTAAAGACGAAAGAAAGAAAGCGCATTGCCTTTGTCTTGTTGCATAATTTATTTATATTTTTCTCCATTTTCATTTGGTTCCCTTTTATTTTTCGTTTTCATTTTTGGGCCAGTAATTCGCGCATTTAATAGGAAGGAAGATGCCTACAGTTCCGCCTGTACAAATAATTACAAGCTTAATAACAAATTTAATATTGTTCGGGAGAGGTCATTTTATTTATTATTGTTTACCCTTTGAGCTTCTCCTTTCAACTGTTGATTTTCTTCTCATACGTTTACCGAGTTTTTAATGAGACCATTTCGTCTGTTAACAATAAGACAAAGAGCAGAAAAAGTGGGCAGAAAACGGGACAGAGATGGTACAGAGGCATATCGACATTCATTTGGAGTTTGTTTCTTTGTCTGACCCTTTTTGTATTTGCTGTCCATTCCGCTTTACAGTCAGTGTCATTAAAACACGCACACCCACATGCACACGCACACGCACACTCGCTCTCGTATTCGCACTCTTACCCTTATTTACACTTGTCCTTTCGCCTACTTGTCCTTTCGCCTCCTTCCGCTTATGTTTCCAGTTTGGCTTCCCTTAACATGTTGTTTGTCGCCCTTTAAGTTCATTCGTCTGAAGGACTATTGGCCTTGCAATTAGTTGAGCATGTCAAGCTTCCTTCTTCTATTTGTCCGTTTATTTATTTGAATGCGTTTGCATAGCAACTTGCTGTGCCTCGCGAAAAAAAGAATGAAACTCTTGAGAATTACTAAAACTTATCACAACTTGACGACATGAGAAGAGAGTGTTACAAGTGGCAAGTGACTAATTGCCTTACAGCTTGCTCCCTGTAAAGATCTTTAAGATGACATTGAAGAAAACAAAGGTGAAATTAAAAATAAAACAAACTGGATTTGAGTAGTCCTAATTTGTCTTTTCACATTTAGCTCCTAACCTTAAAGCGATCTTATCAAATAGCTAATATTAAGGAGAAACGATTTGTTGACTATTTTCCCTTTAATGTCAAAATTTTTTATCAAAAACAAGTATTGTTCTATGGAAATTCTATTAGTTTGTAAAATATAAAAAATTAGAAATAAAAATTTACAGAATGGGTAAGAACGTAAACTTCTAATGCGATTCATATTGCTTGAAATTCATTGCCAATTTTAAGCATTCTTAGCAGAAGATGTTGGAACTGCTCACCTTAAACTCGACCCGCCACTCTTTGTACCCTGTGATTTGGAAAAATTTCGTGAGCCGGGAAAGAAACGAGCAAATACCAAAGCCTGCGAAGAGGTGGATAAACTGAGTGCTCAAGATGAAATCAGTGTGTCAAGTATTATATCGGCACTTTTACGACCCATTGAACCATCTGATGATCAGTATCGTGTTTGCGATTGGGAAATCGATCCAAAAGAGTTTCTGCCTGTCAAACAGGCAGTTATATTCAAGGAATCCCTGTTCATATCGAAGTTGAGGAATACCAATTGCAAACTGAGCGAAAATGTCAAAGTATTTTTCGAAAGAGAATTGGAAACAATTGGCAAATTCTGTCTAAATGTGGAAGAAGCTTATGATGGCTATGTGGTCTATAGCAGCAGTAAGATGAAGAAGGGCAAGGGTATTATTGAGTGTGGACACCAATTAAAGGGCAAATATGATGATAAGTTTCTGTTGATTTGCGAAAAGCGTACGGAATTCGATCGCATCGATCATGCTAGGATCGAAAAAACATTGGAGCTGCGAAATCATGCCGATCTTCTGTTAACGGCAATTCGCGAGACCAAAATTAATGAGGAAACGCAGAAATTTAAGGCAACCATTGATATCAAGGATCGTGATCATATATTTGTGCTCGATGGCGGCATCATGCTGCTTATGCGCCATTTGATATGCAATAATTTCGTCGGAAACTTCGAGTACTACACCATGAACCTCTATGGTAGAGTACTGCGCTGTAACCTGTTGGTCCACAAGGAGCGCAAGGTTGTGCGCATTTTCTATCGCACGTACAAGAACACAGTGCACATAGTGACCCAACAGTGTTTCAATGATGAGCTTCAGGATGTGGCCGAAACGTATATGACTCCAGAGGGCCGAATTGTTCTACACTTTTGGAGGGGTTATAATTATATTTTGCATGCTGCCTGTGCTCCACCAAAGCGACAAGAAACGATTGTACCCAAACTTGAGTTAATGTGGCGACAGGATAAAGTTTTAAGCAGGAAATTTAAAGAAACGAAAGCCTTGAACTATGATAATGCCACTAGTTACTTAAGCGCTCATCCGGAACTGGCCGATTATATGCAGGATTATGTTTTAAATTTACTGCGCTACAAGCCAAACAATGTACTCGAATTCTCCATCATGTTCTTTCAGAATATGGCTCCCAACGGTAAAATGGAATAAGTCAAATTTGTATGTATGTAGATAAAGTGAAGTTAAATTAAAGTCAATGGAGTTAAATTTTTGCATGCCTTTAAATTAATTTAAAGACCGATTCGCTTCTCATCCTCTCAACAGTCCCTCATCAAGCTGTCAGTCTTTCACATTCCGGCCGCCTACACCAAAATTCCTTGACCTTGCTCCCGAAAAGAAAAAAAAAAACTACATACCAAATCCATCAAAAATATTTTCGGCCAACATTTTGTCTTTTAACCCTTGCCCTTTCCACCTATCGTGAACATGAAAAACAACACGTTCCCGGGTAATAAATCTTGGTCGGCCAATGTTTTGCACGTATGCGGAAGAACTCTAGTAGAAGGAACACACAGAAAAAAAAAACGAACAAGTTTCAGACGAAGAGACGACAGGAGACATGTTACATACGGACTGTTTCTGTTTTGGATTTTTGAGTAAGGCCACAGCACGTGTCACTGTCACCATGATGACCTTTGCTATGTGAGAAACTATAGACAAATATTACTTAACTTAAATGGTAGAAATAACTATAAAATGGTTTTAAATTCTTCAAGTTGGTATTTTTGCTTTTAGCTGGATAATTTATTAGCGTTGAACAGGATAGAACGACGACAAATAGACACAGAGGGGCAGAGAGAAAGAGCCAACTTGTCCCAATATTTGTTGCTCCTGCGAAAGGCAAACATTAACAAATGTTGTCCATATCGATATTGAGCTCTTTACTCCCTTCTCAGACTCTCTGCGCTGATTCTGTGACTCCTCTCATGTGTATCTCTAAATTGAGTACGTGTTGTTCTAGCTGTTGAACGTGTTTTGGTAAATGGTAAAGCACACACGTGTTTCTGTATGGGAGAGAAATAAAGTTAGCAACATATTTCTTTCAGTTTTATGTATTACCAAACGTGCCTGATTGTGTCCTTTAATGGCGGTTTAGTTGATTTCATTTGATTGCATTTATTAATAATAATTTAAACAAGCATCAAAATTTTATGCCATCATTTCAAATATTCACATAGAAACAAAAAAATTTCTCACTACAAATTTATCTTACTGTCTACCACCTGAGTTTTCAGTTGGTTCTAAAACTGTGCTGTGCCACTCAAAGCATTGGCCGATGGATAGTGCGAGCGTAACAGCATGCAACGTTCTCTATCTGTGAACAAGGTGCGTCGCTTCAGCATAATCTCACGTTCCAGTTTACCACGAGCACTCACTAGATCAGCTTTGACCTGTTCTGCTGCCTCCAGCTCATGCAACAGGGCAGATACACTACTCTGAATGGTGTGCACCTCATCGATAAGATCCTGTTGGGCAACATCACGACAATTCTCAACATTCGGACGGAAGCTGCGATTATCCATGCGTGTCTGGGCCACCTTCATGGCAGCATCGAAGCTGCGTACACGACGATGTAGCTGAAGAATACGTGTTTCTGTGTCAGCCAGATCTTGCAAAACTTGGCGTAAGTCGTTCTCAAAGCGTTGTACAGCCTCCTGGGTGCAATTGATACGAGCAATCAGGGACTTCTCTACGACATCAGCCTGAGTGCGGATATCTCGTGCAGCGTTCATTAGAATTGAGTTCAGGGTGTTTCTCAGTGCCACTGACTTTTGACGACACTTCTCACACTCTTCGAGAGTCTCTTGACTGAAGTGCTCCCAGTATTTCTCCGATGCCTGCTCAGGTGGTTGACGCACTGCACCTGGACGGAACATAATGACACGTGAATTATTATTTAGTCCCACATTGAGAGTGTCTATTTCATAGGCTTCCTTCTTGTCACTCCAATCGTATTCCAAACGTTGCCTAGCTGTGCGGTTCTCCACTTGCTGGGCCTCAAAGTCCTCCAGGGTTTTCTTAAGGAGGCGGCGGATCTCCGCAATGAGTGCCAGCTCATTTACCAGCTCTTCTTCGGTTTGATCACGCACCAGTTCAGTGTCGGGTCGTCCGGCACGTTTCGATATGCACTCTTTGGCTATGGATTCCGGAACACCCAATACCACAAGAGATTTGCGTAATCTAATGCGCTCCTCTTCCATGGTGCTTATCTCATCGGCCATCGCTTTGATGGCGTTCTCTAGAGTACCCTTCCATTTGCCAATTAACTGACTACGGTTCCTTAACTTTTCAGTGGTTTCATTTTGAGTTTTGGTCACGAGGGCAGATAGGCGCTGATACTCTGTACTACCACTGAACCGATTCCTATAAAGCACATACAAAATTAAAGGTAGAAATGTAATAAATTTCTCAAATTTTCTTACTTATCCGCCTTATCCAAAACTTGATTAACATATGTAATCGTCTCCTGATTCCTTGCTCTCCACTCATTGGGACTATAACGGGTTATCGAATAGCGATCAACTACTGGTCGTGTGCCAGTCAATCCGGCCATGGGACTCCAATCCAATTTTCCGGATGCCCAAGGACCAACAGGACCCATGGGTGTTAAATGATCCTTATGAGGCAAATCGTCCCCTTGTTGAGGCAAATAGCATGGTGGATTTTGAAGGTTATCTGCATTGGGATCCATTTGTCGCTGTAACAAAAAGTATTCGACTAATTGCAATATATTGGTCACAATGATTGGTAAATCTTACTGCAAATTGAAATTCCTCCTGATTGGGTGGCATATGAGAACTTTGAAATTGCTCTTGTCTAATGTTACCCAGTTGCTCCTGTTGCTGATCAACTGCGGCCTGCAAGTCAACCTGCAATTTCTGATGTTCTTCCACTGGCGCCACAAAGTTCTGATGTAAATATTCTGGGGCAGGCTCATCTCGGGGCACCATGGCCACTTGGGTAGGCTGCAGTGCTCTGGGACCCTTAAACAAGGGCTGCTCCGGCAACAATGGACATAATACCGGAGCTGGGCAGGCCCGTGCGTTATTCAAATTTATAAGATGAAGCCCACAATCTCCACCGCCATTCTCCACTTTTTCCTCTTCTTTTCCGCAGTTCATATTTTCTTGTATAAAAATTGTATAGTTTGTTGGCGTTGAAATCAAACTGAAATTTTCCTTTAATTGTTTGTTTGAAATGTGTAAACATTGTGAGTTGGGTTGCTTGGTTGCCCGGCTTTTATAATTGAAGACCGAGCAACGGTTACTAGATTAGAAACATATGTTTTACATTTCAGTTTTTTTTCACTCATCTGAAATTAAGAAATTATATCATAATGTAATTTAGCTAACTATAAATAACTGTAGTATGTAAATTCTTAAACTGCATCTAAATGCATCCACTTATATTCATTCTCATGACAACGTATTCATGTAAATTTTAAGCAAACATTTCTACACCCCGGTAGCGGGTACCACCAAATGGTCTGTACATTAACATTTTCTATCCTTTTTTTTTCTTCTCCATGTTGCTTGGGGGTCGTCGACGTTTTTGCTCGTGTATTTTTATGTTGTTATTATTTTCGTAATGCCGGTAAAAATCACAGCGTGTGGTCGCTGTGTGCGATACACAAAAGCCATGCAAAAATTGCCGGCGCTTCCGTGTTCTATTCTACCCATTCCTTGTATACACACACACACACGCACACACACACAGGCGAACACGCAAAAGAATACACTTTTTGTTGGCACCATGCGGTGGCCAAAGAGAAAATCTGTTGCATACTTTTACGGGGGATATGAAATTTTTCATAGATATATTTTTTTTAAAAACCGCCTGCTGAGTGAACTCATATAAATGTTGACTCTTTAAAATAACCGCATTTCTGCTTAAAAGCTATTTGAATAGGCAAACTGGTGAACTATTCTCTATAGGATATCCCTCTAAAGGTATAGGATGCGCCTACCAACACAAAGTAACGACCAACGCATCTAACGCCACCGACAATGTCGACGCCGCCGACGCCGCCATCTGACCCTAGAGGCAATAATTTAACTTCAACACAGCCAAGACATGCAATTTAATTTTAACAAAACCTGACATTATCACACCAGACAACAACAGGCTCCACAGCATGCATATCCACACATGAATACATCTGTATGTATGTATGTATTTTACGTATGTATGTATTGCATTGGCGGGTAACACTGTGTGTAGAGAGGATGGAAGTGAGCTATGGAGGGTAGATTGCAACACAAAGTTAGTAACATAATAAGTAGCAATTTTCGGTTTCCGTTTTCCGGGCCAAGCCAAGCCGGCAATGGCAACAGCAACCTACCATAAAAATACATAAAATTGCGCCAACTACAAGAAAACAAAAAAAAAAAAAAAAAGAAATCACAAAAATGCAAGAACAACAGTAGCAGAAAAGTAAAAGAAAAAAAATTGAGAAGGAAAAAAAAAAACATAAAAGCGAGTCAGAGTCAGGTCTTTGCTTGGCAAAAAGTGGGCGTGTCTGGATCTGCCAAGAAAGTAACTGCTGCATGCAGAGTAAATTGGAATTTTATAGTTGCAACTTCTAAAGCAAAAGCTCTCTGGCAAAAGGTGCAAGCAGCCAGCTGAAACTGAGACACTATGGATGGCGTTGGCTTATCTCCATGACGTTCTGGTAATGGCCAACATTTTCAGTCCGCATAGTTAACCAAGGCAATTGCTGTAAAATAGTTTTCCTACTTTTCATTAACTTTAGAGGATTAATGTTTATGTAGTTGATTTTAAATAATCATAACTATTTTAAAACACTTGTGTATATATTTTAAGTTATCATCTTTGAGTAACAGATATTGTCAGATCTCTTTTGCATTTTGATTTATGTAGATTACATTACATTACAAATATGTATATAATAAAGAAAAATATTTTTAAAGACCTTAAAGATTTAAAATATATTTCTGAAAACAAGACAAAAAGGGTAGTGCACCCCTAAATGCTTAAAAACAATAGCTCATTCGATTAGCATAAAAACAATTTGCTTTGGCAGATATTGAAGGGAATTTGTTTTTCAGAACGTTAACATTTCTTTCTTTTGAAAGCAAATGAAGATGCCGCCTTTTGCGCAATGGCAGCTAAATTAGTTGGAGGCCACCTTCCGCCATCCAGACAAAGTCACTCAAACGCTAGAACGATGACGACGACAAGGACAAGGACTGGGTTGGTGATGGTGCGGAACATAGAGGAAGGACAACAAAGGTTGCTTTGCCATTCGGTTGCCTGGGCTCGTTAGCATTTTACAACACTGGCAGCGGTTGCATCACGTTGCCTCCTAAGATGATTTGTGACCAGATGTAACTTTTTTTTCCTCGCTGTAGTCACCTCCGGCAGCCATTTTTGATATTATTTCTGTGCTGCCTTGGCACTTCCGTTTCCGTTTTGGCTCCCCCAAGTTGCAGTGTTGCATGTAAATGTAGTTTTTTGATCGCTTATCAAGCAAAAAGAGGGAGTAGTATGTGTGGGTGTGTGTGTGTGGGTACAGGGTAAATGGAATGGGAAGTTAATGCGGTTGACTGTTGATTTTATCTTTTGGGTTGCTGACTTGTTGACTTTTTGCTGGGTTAACTGTTGAAATGTTTATGACTTCATTATGCTAATAAAAGATATCATTTTTATTGTGTGGATGCAGGGAAAACTTTTGCTCATGCAATTTTTTTGTCCCCCATTTCTGATTGTCGCCACATACACGATAAGGACTCACGTACAAATGTGAGAGAATGTGGCCAGAGTATATGGAAAAAGTTAGTTGATTAAAGTTTACTATCAATTCGATCTAAAGGTAAATGTAACTACTGAACCGCATTTTTGATTGAGTCATAATGAGTTCACAGCAATTGAAAATCATAGAGTATCTCGTCAATTTCTATGTGAATTCAGTTTACTGTTCATAAAATGTGTTTATTTACTCGCCGCGGTATTTTCGTGTAAGTCAAGATCATTTCTGAAAATTCAAAACGAGAACAAAAATTTGCTACCTGGTCATCCTGAAAATAACCTCAATGCCACCTACATTTGATGCATTTCACAGCTCTCTGACCGGCGCCACAGTATTCCCCGTGCACTGGTTCTTGTCTGCCTTCCTCAAACAAGCCGATTAGCATACGTTTAGCTCGCTAGCTCGCAAGCCACCAAAACCCCAGTGCTGCCCGCTTAGTGCTCGTGCTTTCAACGTCCCCAATCCCTTAGCAATCCCTGGACAATAGTGGAAATCAGTAGATCGTGTCAAAAGCATCAACCGACGAACGTCGACGATGCATCACACCGCAAGCTCCAAAACCAAAATTCGCTTCAAACTGTGGACCTGGAAACGTTGCTCTGACCAGGAGCACTAATGCGGCGTGAATATGCAGAACATGGGGAAGTGCAGGGATGTAGCATGAGGTGGCATTCACCACGTTATCATCATCAATGCACGATTTCTGTGCCGCTGCCCAAATGTTTGTCCAGCTTTCCCCAACCGAACTCCATCTGCAGCTCCCGCTCGTCGGAATTCCCTGTTGTGCTAATGTGCGGTTTGGCGGTCGTCGGCAGATTAGCTTAGGCTTCCTCCGCCTACTATCTCCCTCGTTTGATTTTCTTTTTTCCTGTTGACGTTTTACCTGCGCAAAAATCAAAATTCCAACACGCACAGATTGTCTGGCATTTTATTACCAGGAATGTTGATGCCGCCCATGCTGTAGAAATGATTGAATGACATGACCCCATTGAAGAGAAATTGGATGTGGAACAAGATGGCAAAGACGAGACAAAGCCGAAGCTGAAACTTAACCTGGAGCTGGAGACACGTTTTACACACTTAAAATATGCAGTGGGCACAAAGGTTAAAAGTGGGTAACAGGCAGAAAAAAAAACACGAAAAAGAAAATGCCATTTAAATGCAAAACATATTTTCCACAGAAAATTCTCAAAATGACTGTAAAGGTGTAAAGGTGACTGGGAGTTTTCATTTTCCCCCTCAAAAAAAAAAAAAAAAAAAAATTGAGGAAGACTCTAAGGCACAACGCGAAATGGGCGTGTCCGCAAAATAATCAACTTGAATGTTGACACGCGTAAACTTTCTGCATAACGCTTTCTCGCCATTAAAAGGAAAATGGCATACTTTAAAAAGCTTACTAACTTGGATTTACCATAACTATAGGTTAACTAAAAATAAGATAATAACCAGAGGGCCGGGGCTAATTTCGAGCGCGACTACTCTTTTTGCAAAGGTATAAAAGAAGTAAAAAATACGTTAATTTGAAAACAGTTTTAAACGCAATTTAACATATTCCTGCATTTGATTTGACCTCTAAATCTTCTTTTCGAAATATGAAATTTCAAGGCAACACTATTTATTGGTAATTTTATTAACGAATATTTATTGAAGCTTCTCTATAAACATTGTACTAATTAATAATTAATTAATTTGAATTTATTATTTTTAAAATATTTCATTGTCAATATTCGTCTCGATCTGCATTATATAATTTGTGAAATTCATCTGCTGATTCATCCTATGATTCTATCTTAACCTCTTAGTAACTTTTTCAATGTGGGCTTTTTCGTAGAAACTTGAAAAACATATTTGAGTACTGGGAAATGAGGAAAAATTCCACATCTCAGATGTCACTTGCCTTTTGAGTTACCCGTAAAACTTTTACTTCTGTCGCGTCCTGAAATATGTTTGCCACGCCTTCGACTCCTCCGACAGCACCTCAACAAATTCTTTGTTTGCTACTTTGTATTTTGTGTGAGTGTGTGGAAGTACGGGTGTGTGTGTGTGTGTGGGTTAGGGAATGGGTGGGCGGGTATGTGTGTGTGTGCTTTTGTGTCTGAGAGTGAAAGAAGTGACATTGAGCTGTTTGTCTTTTAATTGTTTGCACTTAAGTCGTTTGTTGTTTGTTTGTTTGTTTCCCTGGTTGTCTCCTTTGTAGGTTATGACTTTTGTAGCGAAAGTTTTCAGAATTGGTGTTCAGGCAAATTATAGCCACGACCTGAGGAAAAGAAAGGGAAGAAGACGAAAATGCATGCAAAAGGGCAAACAGATTCTTATTTCTTAAGTTGTTGTCGACGAACCCCTTTAACCACTTTCATTCACTAATTGGCACTAAAACCAGCTAAGAGCGTTAGCCAAAATCGAAGAGACCACAGAAAAATGCGCCATAGAAGAGAAAAAAAGGTGTCACATTTCATGCCTTTTGCAGTCTCATTCTCAGATTTCGCCATAGTCCTGAAAAGAGTTCAGTTCAGCAGCGGAAAATTTATCCAATTGCAAGGAGGTGCGAAATGTTTTTGGCCGCTACCTTTTTGAGCACCTCTTTGGCACAGCCACAACAGAAATAACAACAACAACCCAAATCCATCTTACTGTTGCAAACTGAAACTCGTCCTAGTCCTGACCTGGTCCTGGTCCCGGTCACGGTTCTGAGCAGTAGGTGGTCCAGGTGCTGAATTGCAAGCCAAAAACCAAATCCAATTGGCCAGCATTCGTATGCGATTTCAAAAACCAAATTCTAGTAATGGAAGGGTGAAAATAGAGTTCGATGGTTGGGTGGTAAGCTCACCTGCCCATATCCACCTGGTCAGATATAACGTTACGTGTGTGATAAATAAGGTTTTTCGTTGTCGTCCTCAACTTTCGAACTTTCGCATGTGAAACTGGTCAACAATTTTCTCTGTTCTACTCCTTCTCTATGTCTGCTTTGTGGTTTCTTCTTTTGCAGTTGGATTTCTATTTTTTTTTTTCCAGTTTTGCTTTTAGTAAAATTTGCATTTTGCTTGATTTACGCAAAGATTTGCGGCTATTGCAACGCAACTTTGATGTGTGTATCAATTTACCGAAGCGTTTCAGGTCTGAGGATTGGTTTGGTTTGGATCGGATTGGATTGAATGGGATGAAGAGGTTTTTCATTTTTTTTCTTTTTTGTTTGGTTTTCGAGATTCCTGTGTGTTTGTCATGACAAACATTTTGTTATTGCAAAGTTAGACGAAGAGCAAACGCTGATAGAATGACCGCACAGATAAGTCAATTGCCAATGCATTTGATTGCAGATGTCTGACTTTTTCACTCCCACCCACTCTGTCTGTCAGCTATCTCTGATTGTCACATTTTTTTTACATTTTTTCTAAAAGAATGCACAGAATATTTAGCATGTATGCATATATGAAGAAGTAGACAAATAAACTGATAAAATTGGAATACAGTTACTGGTAGTTTATTAGCAATATTCGATATTAGAGTGAATCGGCTAAATCAATTGTGGAACATTTTCCAACGAATATATCGAATTAAGATTATGTTAAATCTATATATATCCAAGTTTCTATTAATAATAATATTTCTGTAACGATTGGTTTGAAATTTACATGAACTAACTTTGATGGACCATTTCTGAGCTAATAAATGGTAGCACCCATATACATAAGTAAATGTATTTAAATAACGAACGGACTTGTACTTGCATTATATAAAAACATATATAAACACATTCGATTATATTAAAAAAAAAATTTCACTAAAGAGAAAAAAATGGATATATTAAATTCAATTGATGCCGAATTGACGTCATCTCCTCTGGCTAATATAATAATGATTTCCACACATAATCCTGTCAAAGCCTTCCCCCTCTGCCATCATCTAACTCTAATATTCTTTTGCTGACATCAGCCATTTACTATTTGTAGTTTCAACTTTTGAACTTTTCTATAAAGTTTTGTTTGTTTTCGCTTAGACACACAACACAAACACACACTTCAAGCTGCCCCCGCCTATCTGGCAATCCACCACCACCTACAAGTTTTGTTGTTGTTTTTCGTCATTTTGGCTAGCAGCCAAAAAGTCAAAATTCCCATTCCCTTGATCCTCTTCTATAGAGAGCCATATACATTTTGTAGGCTCCCCGCTCGAGCTGCAACCTTTTTGATTAGATTACGCAACGTAAAACTGGTTTGCAAATTGAATAAATGACTTTTGCCGTTGCCAATATAAAACGTGTTTGAAATTTTTGATTAGGAATATACAGCTAAAAACACCGCGAACCCAGACCGCCCAAAATTTCCCTCCCACTCAAAAAAAAGGCCCCAAAAAATAGGCAATGGCGACAAAATGGACTAAAAATGCCAAAAGGACTCTGTCCTATACCCCAACTGTAGCATCGCCTCTTGTCATTCCATTGAGTCCAGAGAAATGTGTATTTAGCAACAAAATATATTTTGTAGGCCCCAAAACATGGGGCACAGTTACAGTTCTTGTTGTTGGCTCAGGACTCTGACCGAATTGGCCAGCTAATGTAATTTGTCTCTCCCTTTTTTTGCGGCCTCGTGACATGGGGTTGGCGGGAGGTGAAGGCACGACGAGTTTTGTGGTCTACGTGAGCGATTGTTTTCTTATTGTTCCCAATTAAAATTCATTAAACGTAAATTAACATTGAAATGGCACGGCATTATAAATTAACTAAAGAGCCAGAAACATGAAATGAACCATTTAAATGTAAAATGCTGCAAGGTGCCCGATTTGCAATCAAGAAATATTATTTATAAAAAAAAAACATATCTTTATCTTTAATTTAGTATTGTTAGCAATGCACATAAATTTTTGTTTTATTAATAAAAAATAACGTCATTATACTAAGATGTCTAACATATTTAAAACATTCCCTGATCCTTAAAACCATTAAATAATAACATTGCTTTATCTATCTATAAAACAATTATATTTTCCCTACTGCTTTTTTTAACGCTGTGATATAAAATCTTCTCCTACAACTTTTTCACAGTTTATTAAAATTTATTTACATTTTATACAAAGGAAAGTAAGGTCGTTCCATTACATTGATGAAATCTTGTCAACGGCTCTTAAGTTACTTGGAGTAGAGACAGAGCTTTTTTTAAGACTAAAAAGGATGTGAAATATTACTACATATTCGTACGAATCACATTCGACGAATCACTTTGGATAAATCACGGAATATTTGGTTTTAATATCCTGAAAAAGTATTTAGTGTTTTTAACAAATTCAATTAAAAAACGTATAGCTTATTATTTGTCTATAAACAATGATTGCTTTAATGATAAATTTTTTATCCACAGGACATTCCTAAATTTGTTTTTATATGTATTGCCCATTTCAAAGCTTCATATCCGCCTGTGTATAGAACCATTTATTTTATTATTGAAATCCATTACTACAAAGGTTAAAGGGCAACATCATTTCAGAGAGATTAATTGCCAACTAAATTTAGTAGCACCTACAAACATAATATGTGTTAAGATCAGAGATTACAGCTTGAATGCTTAAAATGCATGTCATCAATTTCATTATCAATTGAATTCAATTGAATGAATACCATTCCAAAGATTCATAACAAAATTATATGTAGATATATATAGCAATTTGGCAATCTGGAAACTTGAAGCCTATTGCCTTCATTTTGTCATTGATTATCAAAATGCAATGTCCTTAGATATGATAACTAAAATTGAAATGAAAATGAGACATTTATTGAAACGAATCATATTAGATTCAACTCTGATGTCAAGTAATTAAAATCAAATATAATTCCGACGTGTTGCCAAAAAATGGTTTATAAACAAACAATCGGTTTTGAAGTATGCCCCCAAAGAAAATGTCAACTTTTGAATTTCAATGGTTGGAGCAAACGATTGGAGTTCAGACTCAATCTCCTGCTGAAGCCAAACAATGTGAAATTTCAATGCATTTTCGGGTCTTTGTGTTTAATTGTAAATATTTTCCCACACCTGACACTGCGCACACACACACTCACACATACACACATACAGGTGATGAGGTTGTGGGAACAGGGGGCTAGACTTTGTCCCATTGATTTTCGCCTCAAGGTGTTAAGATTACACAAATTGCAATTTATTTGTTTTGCCTGCTGACGTTGAGGACGAGAAGGTAAGGATAAAGTTTACTCATATGCCTTTGCTACCTATGTATGTATATGTATGTGTCTATGTACATATATGTATGTTGATATCCCTATCTCAGTCGTATACTGATTAATATGTCTTGGGTTTTGTGTTTTGGTATTTACATTTAGCTGGTAAACGAGTTGGCGTTTGGTAAGATTTTCTGCAAGGTGATTGGAGCTAGTATTGAGATTCTGTTGTTATACATGTATGTATAAATGTCTAGGGTGTTGGGGTAGTGAATTGAGTTGATATGCCATACGATTGTGATATGCATGACCTAGACAAATATTGTGCGTTTGCAAGCACTTTGTCATTCGAAATGCTCTCGTCCTGCTCTATTCCATTTTCTTCTATCCAATTCTGATCTGTTTTGGTTTTGCTGTTGCTGCCCAGTTACAAAGGGACACATTTGTTATTTTGAAATATTTTGTTGATTTTGGCCAAAGAAGAAGATTTTCTGGTTTCACATTTGAGGTTTTCATTTGGCTAAAAGCAGTGCAAATCCCTTTTGCTCTTCTCTTCTCTTTCACATATCTTATCTGTTTCAACTAGCTTGGACTGACACACTAATTGCTCTGCTTGTTTTCCATTTTCCTTGGTTTTACCTGGCGTATGGGTGATTTAATATTGAATTATGGTTTTTGATTTCACTTCGTTTTTCATTTTTCTTTCATTTGACTATAGAATCTGTAATGGATTTAGGTGGCCATTAGATGGAATAGAGAAACTAACGAAGTTTTCCAAGCCATTTTCGTTTTACTCCTCGAATTCACTTTACTCTGATTGCCAGGCTTTGCCAGGCATTTTGCCAACTCAAATAAAACGTTGCCTATTCTTTTGGCGCTCTCTACCAAGTCTTGGGGTGTGAACAAAATGCAAATATTACACAGCTCATTAAATCTCAATTGGATTTTAACATTCCAAACTTAGCAAGAATTTTGGCAACCAATAGCAAAAATATCCTGATGAAGAGTAAAAATGGAGAAAACGGATCTTGAATGTTTTTTTTGATTCACTAGCAATTTTGATACAGAATGACTTTTTCAAATTGTTACCTCTTATAAAAAGCTATACCGAAATACCCTTGGGATATCGAATGAACATCGTCTTCTCACCTCTCATTTTTCAATTTTTTGAGAATTTGATTCTGATTAAAGCAACCGTTCTTAAACCAAGTGAACGGGATCTTTTAGAAATACAAAGGCATAAAGGAATAATGTCAAAGTATAAAGGAATAATGTCCTAGAACGAAACTATCGAACGAAACAAAAATTATTGCTTTCGATTTATTTATGTTAAGTACTTGAGAATATGTTGGCCACAGAATTTCACATTTTTGTTTACTTTGTACAACATTTCGTAAGATATTATTCAAAATTAAATTTGCCCTTGCATTGATTTTGCATTTAAAGATTGTTCGACTTTATTTAAGATCTCCAACATGCATAAACAATTCTGTTTTGCAAAAAGGAAAGAAACAATTTGAGAACATTTTTCATTTGGCATAACTTTCAGCAATTGCATTTAAAACAATATGCCGACCACAAGGAGAAGTCTTGTTTTATTTTTTACTCTCCCATCGCCTATTCCCAGCTTCAGCTTCATCTTCAGACCAAATCCCAGAGGACACATAAATTCCTGGGCAAATAGCAACCACAACTAACAATATATATATATATGTTTAGGTGGGCATATGTATGTAATGTTTGTGCCAGAGAACAACAACAAATATATTGTAGTCCGGATACTGTTTGTGTATGTCCTTGCAACTTCCAACTCCTTGGATGCAGTTCTGCAATTTTTCTTATTGCTTTGCTCGAAGGCAATTTACTTTCAGAGCACACACACACAAAAAGATAGATAAAGAGTGAGAGAGGGAGAGAGAGAGAGTTGCCTAGTGTGTTTGTGTGTGCAGCCATTAAGTGCAATTGTATTGCATTTTTTGAGACAAAACTCTCATCGCATATGTCCTTTACTGCAACTAGAAACCAACGTTACACAGCCATAAAAGCAAAAGTGTGAAAATATTGAAAGCTTTCCTTCTTTCACGTCTATAAAACAAGAAGTAAAACTGTAGAGAGCAAGAGACAATCTGTAAAAAAGAGGTGAAACTTGGCAACTGTCTAATGGCCAGAGTTGCCACAAACTGAAGTTATTGCCATAGATGCCATGGCAGGATGGCTTGCACTATGAAATTCCTTTTGTAAATAATGTTCTATACACGCACACCTACGCACAACATTTCTCCGCGTCCTTCGCTTAATGGCCAGAACTGCGGCCCATTGTGATTGTTGTTCTTGTTGCCTTCACTTTACACCCAGGCGCATAATTTTTCTACTAGAAAAACACTTAAAGTGTGTGTTTCGTTTTTTTTTTTATGTTTTTCTTCATCGTTTTGTTGTTGTTGTTCTGCTGGGCCCTCGCAATAAATTTTTGTTAAAGCTTTTAAACCATTGAAACTGAAAGAAGCGCCAAGAACCGAAGTATGAGACGAAAGGAAAGGCTCTAAAATTACTTAAAATGCGCTTTTAGGGTTAAGCAAGACATTTCAATTCGCATTCATCATGAAGCGCTTAGGCCCAAAGCACTGCGGTTGGTCCTCTCCCTTGTGCCAGGAACAAGCCAAAAAGGGAACCCTTGGTGTTTCTCCATCGATATGGTCAAGTGTGGATGGCTTTATAAGCTTAGAAAAGAGCTTGATTCCTTTTTACTGTGTCCCTTAAAATGAATGCAAAGATCTAAATTGATTATTTATTAAATGCGAATGAGATGATAATTTCATTTGTCTCTTAATAATGGCAAAAAAGTAATCTTTTTTATCACTTAACTTGCCTTCAATACGCGGAATGAATCTAAAACCATGGTCAACTTTCATGCTCAGACAACTGTCTGACAGATTAGCATTTGCGAACATGGAAAACAGATGTGCGTTAACGTGGCAAATGGCCGCAACAATTGCCGAGGTAGACAACTATAGCCACGCCCATCTTTCAACCACATACACACACACCATTCGCCCACTCACTGGTTGAGGCGTAAATACCAATAAAGTGTTTAAAAATGTTCACTCGTACATTTTAATGGGCGAAATGAAACAAATTTTTGGTAACAAGTTTCGCAGTTCCACGACCACGCCCATAAACCATGGCCATGCCCATTTACCTCTGCACATACCTATATACATACCTACACACATACATACATACATATATGCAGATTAAGCTCACATTTAACAATTTTACGCTGCATACATTTAGGCGATGCAAAGTAAAAATCCTCAGTGCCAGTTGCATTCCATTTCGTTTCGTTGTTGCATCAATAAATTAAATGCAGATTTCCATTTTCGTTGTGCACACACACTCTGATAGAGAGACAGTCAGAGAATCTCACGCGATTGAGTTCAATATCATAGCCTACGCCTCTGTAACGCCTCCCACCACGTCTCGCTCATTCTCATTCCGTTGAGTCAGTTGTGTTAGGCGTGGCCATGCAAATTGTTGCATGCAGTTAATTATTTTGCACAGGTTTTCTGTTCAGGCTTTCAGCCAGATCCGATCCGATCCGACCCAACCTGACCTGACCTGCTCCACCAATTTTTGGCCACGAGGATTTTCGCTTTGAGCCTTTTCGCCTGCTGAAAGAGGGAGCCAACTAATTGAAATAAAACATGCCATGACGTAGCAGCCCTTGTTTAATTAAATGAGTTAAATAGTGGCCCGCAGTTGTTGCATTAACAGAAACCAGAAGGTAAGTGAGTGCCAGAGTGTTGCGTTATAAATTTCCTTAATTGCATTTGCCAAGAAACTTCATATTACCAGTTAAATGTTTAAATTAAAAATCTTTGCAAGTAAATATGATGAAAACGACTTTGTACAAAGACATGTTATAAACTTTTTAATTAGTTAAAAATTAATTAATTGTGTTTTTTTTTATGATAGACATTTTGCTTTTTCGTGGACGTCATTGAATCCTTTGGGTACTTTGACTACAGCGAGCCAGTCATCAAAAGTCGCCTATACAAATGCCTTTAGGACTCAGTAGTTAATACTTAAAAACAGATAGGATTCTGTGGCATTCGGTATATGGAATACTTCTCGGTATCAGATTATACATTTCATATCATAATACATCCAAGTGATATTGCGTTTTTCGTTTAGCAGTCTCTATTATCAATTTTATATTTATATATATATATAGGTGACATAATTTGATAATATAATCGGTTACTTTATGAATTACTTATAAGTATTTTAATAACTTGATGACAATTGTCAAACATTGGTATATTTATTTATCGACATGTGACTCAGTTGTTATTATTTAACTTTCATAACTTTAACTTTAACTTTATTAGCTTTCATCATAATTTTTGCTGGTAGTTTTAAATAGCTATCTGGGAGATTCTGAGCTCAATGCTTACATATAATTTACATAATTAACACTTTTGCAATCTCAACACTTTTTTGAGTGTAGTAATCAATAGTTTATCTATATCACAATTTATTTATTTCCACAAACCACAAACATTTATTAGGCTATTTTTTTTTTAAACTATTTTTTACCTTTGGTTTGTGTCCATTAATTATGAAGGAGAAAATTATTCATTACTTTTTATAAATATTGCTGGGTTATTGTGACAGTTTTTGCAAACAAATCAATAGAAAAGTTCAAAAGTGAAAATGTTGTACAATTTGTTAATAATAAATAACTAATTATGGTAAAAATTTTTAGAGCAAAAAAAAAAAAACAGTTTAATTAATTTTCATGCTTTTGTTTGTAAAATTTTTTGACTTGACTAAGCCATTAAATATGCATCGATAAAGCAAATGGAAAATTCATAAACAATATTAAAAATGTTCTTTATATCGGCATAATGGAAAATTTTGAAATGCAATAATCGGCTTACTCTATATAGAAATAGTGAATCGTTGTTTATCTGCATCCATCTGCTAAAGGAGTCGCAAAGAGTTTTTTCAGTTGGCTTAATTAATGCCATCAATCTATTGAGTAAACAGATTTTTTTCTCCCCCTTTTTGAAGCAGCGTTTAAAATTGATTTATGTTAATTACTGTTTAACAAAATACGCCTGGTTGATTACTAAATTGATTTTAAATGAAATGCAAATAGACAACGTGGCAAACAAAAAAAAGAACTTCATGAAAACGGAAAAGAGTCACAACAATTTTTTCCCCTTTCGCACCTTAGAAAGAGTAAGAATTATAAAGAGAAGAGATTAAAAGAGAGAAATAGTGTAAACTAACCTAAATATTTGTACACAGTTGAAGTTGTGCTCTGAGGCAGAGGCTTAGTTAGCCCTATCAGAAAGGGGGATTAATATTGACTTTTGGGTGAATAGTCCAAAATGAATCTGAGGCGATTGTTCGTCGCATAACATCATCCATAAAGTGGTTAATATTTAAATTAAGCAACTAAACTTCCGAAATCATCAAGGATCTTGTTTTGTCTTGAAAATTACTTTCTAAGAAGATTCATGCAAATATTTTCAACTGTCCGACATTTTTTAAGGGATATTCGAGATTGGACATAATCATTCAATTAATATTAATATTAATATTAATAATTAATTAGAACCTTGGAATAAATAATTTTGTGTAAGTCTCAATAAGTAAGTATTTCTCTTACATGAGCTGAGTTGATGACTTTAAGTGGGATCAATATTTTTCAAACCCTTTTCTGTCACTTCCTTTGTCTGGATGCTGCATTTGCTACCGTTTAATTGATTCACAGTTTGCATTCGCATTTGCATTCACTGTAATTTACACTTAATTATTACGCTTTACCTGCTTCGGGCAAATTGAATGCCAATTTTTCAGTCCCCACAAAGTTTTTCAATGTTTCCCCGCGATGTTTGTCGAGTAATGAGATTTAACTTTAAGCCAAGTTCTTTTTTCCAGCACACACGACATTGTATTCCCTTGGCGAGTATTTACAGATAATAGACAAAAATATTTCTATATACGCAATATTTCTATTTTTTATGAACTCTCTATGAGCATTAACTTAATGACAGTCCCCACGGTGAGAGAAAGTTGCCAGCCAAAATAAAAATAAAATTGCAAAAGAAACATTTCACCAGCATATTTATGGGCATATTGTGCCACCAAGGAATTGAAGAAGTAATAAAATGAATGCCACCAAATGGGGGCAGAAAAATGTGGCAAAGTTTTTTTGGATTTGCATATGCATAAAGAGATTTTCAAAACAGGAAGGAAAAAAAGTGTTATTATCAAGGTGTTCAATTTGGTGAACATTCATTGTATTGATAAATTAAAAGCCTTTTGTTTGTGATTAGAATAGAGAGTCAAGTGTTTAGAGATCCAGAGGGGGCAATTGAGAGAACTATTGAGTAGTTGTTGTTTCTGTTGTCGCTGGCTCAGCTGTCAAGTGCAGATAGGCTCAAAGGCCGTGTTTGCATGGTGAGGGCAGTTACACGTAATGTCCTGCTGTGTAAGGCATATAAACTTAAACTTGGCATATCAATGGCAACCGAAGGCAGCAATCGTGGGGTAAGAGCTACCAGAATGCACTCGTGTGTGAGATTTGCCTCTCTTTGTATGTAAGTATGTGTATCTTCGGGTGTGTGTATGTATGTGGATATATCTTGGGCACATGCCAACACACAAAACATGCCATAAATCCACAGGCAACATATAATTAATAAGGATTAATTGTGCACCAGCAGAAGTTGTGCAGCCACCAAACCGGCGACAACCCAAAGAGACAACCAAGAAGAGGGGTAAATGCAGCAGTGCAGACGTTTTAGGGGTAGTAAGTAGTAGTAGTAGTTGTTGTTGTTGGAGTAGGACAGTCACTGAAAATGTAATTAATTAATAGCACAACTTTAGACGTCAAGCTGTGCAGAAGTTCCCCTTTATACATATATTTGTGGGCAACAGGAAATTTTCGTGCAAATAGATTAACGGCATATACTGCTGAAGCCAAATTATCTTTTCATTCAGCAATATTGGTTTAATTAACTGATTTTCATCGATGCTATTAATGGAGACCAGATCTCCATCAAAGTCTTCGTATTAATTAGCTAAGGCCATTAACAATTAAGAAATTTGTGACTACGATTCTTGAGTTTACTTGAAAGAATTTTTAATACATAATGTTGATAGAAAATTGTCTTTAGTTTCGCATTGGGCAAGGACAAAATCTCTCATAATCAGGATCTGATTTTAGCCAATTTTTAATGCTGTCCTCAATATTATCTCCATGACATTTGGTAGCACAAAATATGGCTGGCTTGAGATGACTGCCCAATGATACTCCAAGAGAATATTGATTCTTTAAGTAAATAAATGACTTTACCACACAATCTCCAATGTTCATGGAACACGAATATTGCATGACAAACTTAACGATATTAATCTCATTCCAGTTGGTGAGTTTATTAAGGCCATCATGGAAGCCATTGTAAATATTGTAGACTTTTTTGATTAACCAATGATGGAATTCCTTGAATGGAATAAGTAGATTGTAATGTTGATTTCTTTTTCCAAGTTTAAACTTACCAGGTGCTTACGATGTGTTTCCAACTCTACAATATACGGTCTCCAAACTGCATAGGAACGCTCCTTATCCAGATAGCCGAGTAAGTGATGTAATACATCATGATCAAGTAGATTTTGATGATAGAGGAATAAAGTATCGCTGACCAGTTGCACTCTATTCAGTTCGTGGAAGATGTGATGATTCTGTCTCAGAGCCTTGGCCAACAAGTGCCAATTTTCATTATCATAATTGATTCTAAAGTATCCATATGATTGTATATCGAAGATGATCCATTTGTCTTTGAGATCATTTAAGTGGATATTGATAGAAAGCTCCCCCTTCATCCAAATCAATGGTCGTATATCATTAAAGTTTTGCTCCGATTCCGTGGTATAGGACAATGGTATCCACCATGCTTCACTTCGGTTTGAATTCACAAAGAAATGTTTCTGTGTAACTGTAACACATTTACCATCCATGCTTCGGGAAATAGTTAAAATGGGATAACCGTGCTGTAAGGTCCAGCTATCCATGATGGTTTTCATTTTAAATCCATTTGGCAAAGAGCCCCAATGATCATTTGCTCGCTGTAATTGAATCCAAAGTTCATCTTTGTAGGTGCTGCCATAGGCATACTGAGTTAGATAACTGTGTAGTCCTTGATAGAATGCTTTGTCACCCAGCATGGCGTGCATCATGCGAATAACAAAAATAGATTTAAAGTAAGCTAGTTCATTATTTTCTTGCTCTTTAGAAGTCTTGCCCACTTTATGAGAAAGCGACACATTATATTGACTCTCTAAGTAATATGAGATTTGTTTCACTAGGCCAAATTGTCGATTATTATGATTCCAGTCAGGATGTAAATGATCTACTCCCAATATGGAAAAGTATGAGGCGAAGCCCTCTTTCAACCAAAAATCACTCCACCAAGCGACTGTGACAAGATTTCCAAACCACATGTGAGCCAACTCGTGTCCCACAACGTGGGCTATTCTATTGTAGTAATCATATTCAATGGGTTTGTGTGTGGTTAATATTGAAAAACCATACAACACAAGGCCCCAATTTTCCATGCCGCTAGTGTGATCTCTCATCACAAGTTGATCAATCTTCTCAAGTGGAAATGGAGAATCAAAGAGATCACCGAAATATTCTAAAAGCTTTGGCGATAAATTGCTCACGTAAAAGGTGGAATTGGGTGGACTACCCATTTGACATGTCCTGAAAGTGACCAATTTTCCTCTAGTTGTTCTACTCGTACTGCATTTGAATTCGTTGACAGAATACGCCAAAAGATAAGTTGGCATTGGTGGCGTTATCTCATAGTTACACCAAACGTAATCTTTCAGATCATAACTATTAAGTAAAATATCGATTATGTCTTGGCACATGTTACAAATAGCGAAATTTTACTCACTTTGGTTGCAGTCTCAGCATGGGCATATTACTGAAACTCTGGTAACGTTTGTGATGACCCAAAGACACATTGAATGTGGCCCTCAGAGCTGGTTCATCAAAGCACGGCATGGCACGTCTTATGAAATTTCTCTCAAAATGTGTGACCGCATACCAACTAAATGTAAAATACGTTTCTTAAATCTTCTTTTGATTAGTTATCAAATATTTACCTTGGTTTGTTGGTGTCTAGATTTTTTCGACTGGCAACGAAATAAGAATTAATTTCGCCATGTATAAAACGACGACCAAATTGTACTTTCAAATTATAGGTAGAATCCACTTCCAATTGATTTTCTACTTGTAATATCATATATTCAAAAGGTTTATTTATTTCCGTTTTAATAATATTTATATTTTTCTTTGTCGCCGATTCACTTAATTTGATTTGATCAATTGGAACTGTCAAATTAGTCACATGAAACACCACTAAATTAGTTGATTCTAGGACACGCAATGAAATTTCTACAATTCCTTCAAAACGCATATTGTCAACCTCCTCCAAGTGAGTGAGAACACTAACATCGTAGTGATATGGCACCACCGAGAGGGGTAAACGCTGACTATTATAGAGCTGGGAATAAGTGTAACTGATAATAAATAAACTAAATATAGAAAAACCTAGCGTAAGACTTTCCATTTTAAGCTACTTGTTAACCATATAGTTAACACAACTGTCTTTCAATAGTTACTTAATTAACTTCTCGGAAAAGTATAGAACGCTTTAACGAACTGTAATTGGCGGATAAATCGATGTGTATATCACATTGATTTACTATATACCATGACACTCTCTCATTTTGAAAAAATATTTAAAGAGTACATTAATGTTACAAATCTTTTGTACACGTTTGTAGCTAACTTTAGTTCATTTTCATTGATTGAATTACAACTTCTATTATCTCTAACATCCAAGTGTGGCAGCATCAGTAAATATTAAATTGTATTAAATACTTTTGTCTTTCTTTTCAGCTTTCTCTTTGTGTTTGCCTTAAACTAAGTCAATTAACACTTTAAGCCTTTCAAAGCAATTGCCTTAAATATATTTCAAAATGTAATTTTCTATTTAAACGTTATATACCAAACTAAAATTACAAAATATAAGGTTGAGCTGTGAAAACAATTCTTACTTAAAATGAATTACTTATACACACAATCATTTAATTAAAGTATTTATTAATTTAATTGTTAGAACCTTTATTATATGAATTGAATTTATGTTTATTAGTAATAGAATTTAAGCGTTTTTAATCATTGAAGTTAATGGCTAGTAAATTGAACTTTTTACTAAAATAACCTTTTGAACTCAAAACCATTGATTAAAACTAATATAAAAGATGGCGGTCATAGAAGTAACCAAAAATAATCAGATCATTCAAATTCATTCGCTTCACATACTAGATACACAATAGATCCATTATAAATATGTTTTAAGCCACATTATCTAACAATTATTTTGCTAAAAATGAACAAATTTAAAGTTTATTATTAAATGTTTAATTAAATTCCATTTTTGATTTCATTCGATGTTAGTCGATTGGGCTTGGCAATAATGTTTGTCTAATTGAAATTAATTGCATTCTATGGTCACTTTGGGTATAATTAATCAATAAATTTAAATATTTGCTGTCCATTGCTCCTGGCCAACATTTTGATATTTTACAACTATTTGCCGATATGCTTAAAAGCCCAAGCCGGTAATTAAGCCAAAAAAATTTTTGGCTACAAAAATTGTCCACTTGATTCGAAGTAGGGAAAAAGTTTGTTTTTGGAATTTTTTCTCTCTTTTTTTGTTGTATTTTATTAGCTTTGCATTTTCTGCATTTCATTTGCCTTAACTTTTTTATCAGACTTTTTACAGTTCTCGTACTTAACTTTACATTCATTTTGCCATTCATTCACTTTTTACGTTTTTGGTTTTTTTTCCTTCTGCATTGGAGTTAAGCGAATGAGTGAACAAAGTGAATAGTGGACGAGGAGATGGTGGACAGAAAAGGAAAGGTGAAGCGAAAAGAAATGGAAGACGGCAATTAATGTTAAGCTCTTGGCACGGCCCAAAGGATTGTTGAGCATTTGGCTGGTAAAGCGACGGGAAAAAAAGAAAGAAGAAATGTGCAACCAAGGTAAAGGTGGAAGTGGAGATTGGTTTTAATTAGCAAAAGTGTTTTATACTCCAATAATATTATGGTAAGCCCTATAAGAGATTGAATGTGAAATGCTGAGTTGATACCAGACATTAAGTGAGCATATAGTGAGAGGTAAAGCTCAGAATTAAGGACAATGTCATCGATTTCAACTAATAATGTGTCTAGCTAATTAATTTATTATTTCCAGTTGTAAGACAAATATGTATGTACATATGTATGTATATACATAAGTGATGAAGCACAACTTGCTAAATCGATTCTTTATAGCGACTATATAATCTCATTCTTATGTAAATTTATCAAAATTAATTCTTAAAAGGCACTTAACAAAACCTTCCATGTTTTCACATTTTTGTTAAAATAAAGTCGACATATGTATGTTTGTATTTAAGTACCTTGAAATCATCAATCTGACTGAAGTTAATGAATTCATTTTTGCAAAATGCAACTGTTAACCACAATTGATATGCCATTAAAAATCAATAATTGTCATTAAATATTCATTGATAATAAGTAGCGATTACTTGCTTCAAATTAAATGAAATGCCCACAAAACAGCACACACAAAAATGCTTCTATTCAATAACATTCAATAACCTCAAAAAAAAAAAAAAAAAAAAAGAAATAAATATATGATATTTATTGTATGCATAATTCCATAAAAGTTTTACACTTTTGTTTTCGTCATTTCGACCACCACAAATGAAATACATACGTAAATATAAATTATAACACAAAAAAAAAAAAAAAAAACAAAGAGAAAAAGAAACACAAAAATGTTGAATAATAATTTTCGATACTCTGTGATGGTGCGGCCCATTAAGGCATGACGCATTATTTTATATATGTAGGTATATATAAATTGGTGGGTAAATGGAAAATTTGATAATAAATTCATAGCTGATTAATTTTCCAATATTTTCTCGGTTGACCAAACGAAATGCCATTTAAAATTCCGGTTAAAATAATTATAATAAAATAGTTATCCATAGTTATTGTTGTTCTTTAAGAGCTATTCATAAATTGCAAAAACCATCTAAATATTTAACGACATATTTTATTAATAAATAAATAGTTTTCTTATCTCGGTTCTTTTTTTCTTGCAATAAAAACTTGTGTCCCAAAAATCAATTTCTGGTATTTATCTCAGTTTTTTATTTTTTATGCTTCAATGATTTTTCATTTCCTATTTTTCTTGGAATTGTTGTTATATTTGTTTCTTTATGTCCGGGACAACCATAACAACCTTTAACAATAACAAAACTATCTATAAGAAAAATTTTCTATATATGTATATACATACATAGGTCTTGGTACCGTGTATCTTATGGGTAAACAGTTCATTATGGGCGAATTAAAGTTATTTATACACAACTTAATAAAATTGAGTAAACAACTAACAATAAGTTTACCGCTTTTAGAGCGTATTTTAACTTATCTGTCTTCGGGGACACTGAAGACTAAAAACATAGAACATGTATTCGTATTTAATTAAGAATTAGTTCTCTAAATTTCACTTGAGCAATCAAGGGGAAAGCAATCACTTTTGTATTAATATAGGGTATCACAAGGTCGGTGCATTTCCTTTACTTCTGTATTTATATTTTCACCCAATTTTGCAATATTCTCTCTTTTGGTAGTAAACAAAAATATTTGATGCGGCATAATATTTTGGACGCTCTTTGATAATATGGAGAGACAGTACAAGAGGTCCTCTGAGGTAATTTGTTTTTGACGCATTTCACCCCATGTGGTTGCTGTTGATGTCGATGATGCTGATAATGGTTATGACGATGATGATGATGATGATGTCATAATTTTATTTTCGCCAAAAAATCAAAACAAAAAGCGTTTAAATTTCCACGCTTTTCGGAATAATTTGCATAATATTTTAATTTTGCATACTTATTGGCATATAATTAGGTGATTTCCATTGGGCGAGAGGCTTTTTGTTGTTTGTCTATTTGCTGATTTTTGCCCCGAACACAAAAATAAAAATATGAAAAAATAAAAATATTCAAAATTCAATAATAAAAAAAGTGGAAATGGAAAAACATAGAACAACAGAAATGCTTTAAGGCTAACAGTGAAAATAATTTTAAGGAACGATTAAACAAATTAAGAATCTTTCATAATGCATTTATTTTTATAATTGTGTTTTAATTGGTTAAGGTAATTAGCATTCAATAGATAAACAAATTTATTTTATAATTTACATAAACATCCATAAACTATTTTCTTTAAATGTGTTCTGCTTCTTTTACTTTTTCTTTAGCGACTTTGTACAATGTTCTTGATCTCTAATGAAAAATATGAAGTTAATATAGCCTTGCAAAAAAGGAGAAAGCTTTGGAGAAATATACATATACATATGTATCGCCATATAAAGTATATATTTTGTTGATCACAGCCATGTAGAAGAAGAGTAGAATTCAAACTATGATTTTTCGACCAAACAATCATACTTCATACAATGTTTAAGAAAAATTTAAGGTACTTTTTTTTAACTCTTAAAAACTAGCTTTCCGCGATTTTCTCGAAAGCGGTGCAAAAGAAAAGTTAACAGAGATCGCCTTCGAGTTCCTGGATTTAAGGTTATTGTAGACACGTCTTCAAGCTTCACTTAATGTTACTTATTTTTATCAACTAGTGTTATTTTCTTTATCAATTACATTCGGTGATCCTGTAGTTAGGATTGCATATAAAGGAAAAAAGTTAAAAAAAAACCAAGTTTAATTGCAATGAGCTGTGATAAGTTTGATGATAATTGAACATTTCAAATTCTAGAGAAATAGAATGCATAATTAAATGGCTTAATTAAACATTAATTATTCTATCTGATTTAAAGTGTTTCAAAATTAGTGTTGATAAACGACTTTAAAGTACTAAAACAGATTGTCGGGACACTTGCTATCCCTTTTTAAAGGCAGGATTCGATTTCGATTCGGTTCTTTCGCTTTGTTGTTGTCTTTTTTGTGCTCGATGTTTTTATATTGTATTTACCCGTTGGCCACAACGGTAAAAGAGGGCCACAAAATGTATGTACATATGCGCATTTTTAATAGACTTCGCGAATCTACCCAAATGTTGCCCTACCGCTGTGCCGCTTCAGAGAGTGTGGCCTCTCCGCATCGGCAAACATACACACATGCCCATATACACACACACACATATACGCACACACAATCGCAAATCGAACGAATCGTTTCGGGTGCCATATAATGTTTGTCTAAGATTCACGTTTGCCCTTCGGCAGGACAAAACTGCTGTACCAGCTCCATCTACTGGTACAACAACTTCTTCTCCTTCTCCTGTTGCTGCTGCTCCTCTACCCTCTGCTTTGCCACTGCCACTTTGGCAGGTTTTTTTTTTTGTTGAGCCGGAGGGAGGAGGGTTTCTGGTTCTTTCTTCACCCGAACTCTGCCCGGATATTGGCTTCATACACTGCGAGCCAATTTTAAATTGCCAATATTGATTTATACGCCGCATGCGTTACTTGCCACATGGGGTACCCGGGCAACATCCATGGACTCTCTGAAGCATTGTTAAGTTGCAATTTTGCAGGTGGCATTCGGCGGCTATGCCAGTATAGATGCGGAGATGGTGAATGGCGGCTGTATATGCATTTGGGTAAAGATGGACGAGGAGTATGTGGTACAGTCACCTCGAGTAAATGGGCGATGGGATTTCACACAGTTAACGCTCTGTTAAATTTATTGGTCCAACATGGCATACACCGTTTAATGAGTTTATGCACATGAAATATATAATTCAGATAGTATAATATATGTAATACAATTGTACTTACATATACATATGTATGTATATGTACATATATATTTTTTAGATTACATTATTTAACCTCAATGCAATTTGAAATGCCATCAAAGCGGTAAAGAAAAATCATTTGGCCAACGATTTCTTTTCTGCCATCTCCTTTTAATTTCCTTTCTCCTTCTCTGTCTCTCTTTCTTTCCTGCTATCTCTGTCTTGCCCTTTTTCTTCGTTTGTGATGATTTCCCAAATCCCATTTAAGTATTCCCTTTGTGGGGGAAGAGTATAAGGAGTAGAAAACTTTGGACTGGAACACAAAACTCTTTTGCATAATTCATGCAAAAAATTCCAAACTCAACTCGGCAGTGAATCGACTCCTATATGTTGTTGTTATTACTTTCATTCTTTCTTTTTCTTTGCATGTGTGTGTCTGTGTATGTGAGTGTGTGAGCGTAATATGTGTGGTGTGTGCCTGATGATGTTGGAAATCGACATGTGCTTTAAGTGTATTGATATTGTGAGTTAGATAAGGCTTGTGTTATATGAATGTAATGTTAAACAAATCGAAAGATGCTGAAACAAGATGTAGAACAAGTAAGAAATGTTAAACACTTTGAAAACTCCTTGAATATTCATAAAGCACAAGTAAAACGATGAAAGAAACCAGATAAATTTTTGCTCCATTTAAAGTTAGTTCAAGCCAGTGAAAGCGTGTCAAGCTTGATTTTAGGCCATTGAAATCCAGAATTCGATAAAAATTACCAATGTTAATATTCTCTAGTAGTAGACTAACAGTTAAAAAAATTATATTTTCTGTTTAACAATTCCCAAAAGCAGCCATAAATTAATTTAATTGTATTATGAATTTACAACTAAGTTAACTTCTTTATCTTTAGTGAATTTCATATTATGGGTAATTAAAGTCAATCTCTTCCATCAAATTCTTTTAAACTTTAAAAAGTTCAATTTCGCATTATTGGCAAATTAATCGAAACGAATATACATTTGCCAACATTATTAAAGTAACGCACATCAGCTAATATATTGTGGATGACTTTCTTAAAAGCTAGAGATGTGTAAAATAGCCAGAAAACCCTAAACATAACTATTACGACATCGTTTAGGACATGCGAAATAACACACATATACAAATGCCTTCCAAAATACCTAGTCGGTGGATCAGTGGAAACCTAATCAAGGTGGTGCAAAAGAAATCACCCTAATTCACCCTTATTCTCATTTTTTCAAATGGCCGGTATAGTATAAATAATATATTCAAAAAACAGAATCGAAGTTTTTCATTTAGAAAAAAAACCAGAGGGCCGGGGTTAACTTCGACCGCGTCGAAGTTTGTATACCCTTGCAACTGTTTTGGTAATTCTTTCTTTACCCATAGCCATCAAAGTGTAAAAACGTTTTGTCCAAAAAGTCTAATGTTTGCGAAAGAAGGGCCTTCAATCTTAGCATAGGATATAAACGAACTTTTTGATGAAAGTCACTGTTTTCCACCGATCGTTCCTATGGGAGGTTTACGATATAGTCACCCGATCTTGATAAAATTCGGCACAGTTGTTTATAGGTGCAATAAACTCACTAATATTAAATTTCATGACGATAGCTCAGAAAATAACGAAGTTATTGAGAAAAGTCACTGTTCGTGACTTTGACGTTTGTATTGGAGCTATATGATATAGTAATCCGATCCGGCTGAATCTGAGATATACAAACCCTGCAGTATATACAAGCCTATATGCAAGCTCAGCTCTGTAGCTCTAACAGGAGTTCGCATCGATCCAGACGGACGGACATGGCTTTTTGAACTCGTCTCGTCGTGCTGATCAAGAATATATATACTTTATATGGTCGGAGATGCTTCCTTCTATGCGTTGCACACTTCTGACCAAAATTAATATACCCTTTTTGCAAGGGTATAATAAGAGCCGAACAACATCGGATGACTTCTTTTGCGCCACCTTGTATAAAACTGTTGTTCTCCAGTTCGAAGCCTGAGGAACTCCCAGGAAGCAATACTGAAAAGATTTCGGATAACGAATAATTTTTGTTTCCTTCCAAATAACCTTAATTATTGGTACCCCAGAAAACCTAACATAAATATCTTATTGATAGCCGAAGAAATATTGAAAACCGCTTAAAAAGTAATCTTATACTTTTCATATGTACATACATACATATCTGAATATTCACGTGAATTCAAAAAGTTTTCAATGCATGGGGGAGATCATAAAAGACCTATTTTATATTATTCTGCTTAAGCAATAAGAATAAGTATTTGTTTTCTTGCTTCTTAAATCTTAATTATGTCTTGCGGCGAGATATACATTTCCGATACATACATACATACATAAATGTCGTAGATGCTTCCTGTATGGAGCTGCAAGCAATTGCAATTGACCAACGTCAAAAGTGATACATAAGGCTCATACTTCTTTACTGGTTCCTCAATATATAAAATTTTAAGGAGGTTCACCAGAAAATTAGATTTCTAAATCTGCCCCTCGTTTATACACCTTCAGGGGCGAAAACAGAAAATTTAGAAAACAAAAGAGAAACAAGAAGAAATGAAAAATAAATTTTCCATTAAATTTAATTTGCATGGTTTTAGGCACAATCAGCCGCCGCTAAAGAGCAGAACGCTGTGGGTTAAATTTCATTATGCGTAAAGTATGTTTTGGGGTAAGGTAATGGATAACACTTGGAGGAGGAGGAGAGTGAGTGAATAACGATATTTTGGTTTTTATTAAATTTTCAAATAAACGAGATTTGAACAAAAAAATTTGTTTATTGACAGACTTAAAGACTGAACTCAGGAAGTGACTTTAAAATGGAACTTCATTGCATAGCCATTTGCAGCATTTTTCCTATATGACAATTGTAACTGCAACATTAGAAAGGACTTTAAATTGTATCTTTTCCTCTTTCGCACTCTGTGTTTACCTCTGTCCGTTTGCCTCTCAGTCTTTACAGTTTTATGGTTATTTTGCCTGCATCATTATTCCAGTTGGCGCCTTGGCACAAGAAGACGGTGTCCTTTTCCTTTGGCATTGTATTGCTTGGGCATGCTCGTGACTCTGCTTCGGTCTTGGCTGGTCTGGTTTGGCTTGTTTTCTCTTGCAACAACCGTTATTGTAGATAAAGATAAATAGTCAGAGATAACGTTTCAGTTATTTGCAAACAAATACAATTGCGGTTCATTGATGGCGGTTTCCTTGTCTGCCATTATTGTGTGGTTTCCCCCCAGGATTCAGTTTCTTGTTTGAGGTTACTTGTCCTTCTACTACCGTTTCTACATTTGCATTTGTCTGAAGTGGTTGTTTTCAATAAGGACAAACCAATTGAACGTATAATTAATGAACTCCGCATACCATTTACCAGCACTGCCTAGCCATTTCTATAATAATGATAATGATTCCAATTTACAATCATTCTCTAAAAAATCGAATAACCTTCTAATAAACTTACCGCTATAATAAGTGAACTATCTGGCGACATGCCCCAAAAGCCATTGGTAACACCAACAACGAAAGCAACCAAGGGCTCATATTCATCTTCCTCTATAATGTATTTAAGAACATCCACCGCCGTGAGCCAATGGAGGCGTCCCTGCTGCCATAAATATAGACAATCGCTAACAATTTGGGCACGATTCAGGACATGGATACGTTTGTGATTTTCATAAAGATCAGAGGCTATCAAGCGCCAATTATGCTCATCATAATTAACGCGATAATAGCCCACTGCTTGTATATTGAACATAACCCAGTCTTTAGTCAAAAGAGGCATATTTAGATGCATTGATGGTTGAATTAGCCACACTTTGGTTCGTGTACTCGAAAAGTTTCGTTCACTTTGGGTGGTGTAGGTGAGGGGAATCCACCAAACTTCACTGTGACTCTCGTTGGACGAAAAGTGATATTGTACAAAGGAAATTGTATTATTATTATAATTTCGTATAACATCCAAAACAGGATAACCCGCTTGATTGGTCCACGAGTCCATAATAGTGTTAACTTTATGGTCATCGGGTAATATACCACTACGGAGACTTGCCATTTGCATTTTACCCCAAAATTGATCGGGTGTCGTATTGGAATACGAATATTGGCTCAAATAAAAGTATAATCCTTCATAAAATACTTCATCACCCACCATCGCATTGAGCATTCGTACTATTGATGTCACTTTCTGATAGACATATGCAACGGAACTATTTTCGATAAGATCTTTCTCAGAGGATGCGTTTATTGCTACGGGCTTATCCATCAATTCGTTCATTAGTGAGCCTTCGCGATATTTAAATAATATTTTTCGCCCCGAGTTCATCTGCAGATACTCCACTCCCGCTGCCTCAAAATAACCAGCCAGACCTTCGTTCAACCACAGACTGTCCCACCATGATATGGTTACGAGGTTTCCGAACCACATGTGCACCAATTCATGGGATACCAATTGCAGTGTCTTTATTTGGCCTTGTGACAGATTTGTCAAATTTTTTTGATGCTTTTGCATGATCATTTCATCGGAATATACAACCAGACCCCAATTTTCCATGGCCGCAATGGGCAAATGTGGTATGGCTAGTTGTTGTATTTCTCGCAACGGACATGGAACTTGAAAGAGATTCTCGAAATACTGAAAAAGTTTCGGCGCAATGAGAGAAGCAAGCGATAATGCTTGCACCTGGGTTACATGTGAACAAGTGCGAAATCCCACAGGTTCCCGAGCAAAAGTTGTAGAGAACATGCAAGTGAAATTATTAATGGAAAAGGCAAGAAGATATGTGGGCATAAGGGGAGAGACCTCATGGATAGACCATACATAATCCTTAAGATCACTACTAAATATTTGATATAAATATATAAACAGATTTAATTAATAATTTAATTTAATTAATAATTTGGCAACTCACCTATTAAATCTTCTTAATATGGGCATATTGCTAAAGCTTTGAAAACGCTTGTGATGACCCAGAGTCACATTAAAGGTGGCCCTCAGGGCGGGCTCATCGAAACTGGGCAATACATTTCTGATAGAGTTACGCTCAAATTGGGTAAGTGAGAACCAGCTGGAATGCATAACCAATTAAGACAGTAAAATACATAGCAAACTCTAACTTACCTTCGATCCTGCTCATTCTTTCCTTCATTATATCCTACAAAGTAACCACTTTTAAAGTCCTCCGTTAGTTTGTTTTCAAATGGTAGAGTTAATACATAAGATCGACCTCTCACGAACGGCATGTAAACTTCAATTATAAAGTAGTCCTTTTCTCTGTTGTATTCCGTTCGGCTTATATTAAATAGTTCTCCCTTTTTTTTATCCCAAATTTGAATTTTCTGCTCTTCTATAATTGCATCTCTCACATGTAAGACCACAAGATTGGTAGATTTTTGTGCATGTACAGAAATGTTAACACTGCCTATATATCGAAACATATCGGGACTATCTTCAAGGTAAGTGAGCAATTTCAAATCATAATGATATGGTATCAACGTTAGAGGTAAACGTGGCTCATCGAACAATTTCACAGCACCTACTGTATTTTCAAAGATTACGATTAAACAGCAGAAAATACCATTAAATCCATTTAACACTTCAGACAGATTATTTGTTAGTCTCATTCTGTACGAGTTCTCTCAGCTTATTGTGTCAAATTTGTCGTAGTATATACTTTAAATGTGGCCGCAATTCGATGCCAAATATACAAGACAATTTTCTGTTTTTTTTTATTGTACTAAAAACACGAGAAATTTTGTCAAACACAACTTAGATCCAGTTGAAATATGTACACATACTTTCAAAAAATTGTATATATAAATCAATGTCCAAAAATAAAATCATGTTACGTTTATTTTTGAAAAGGAAAATTGAAGCCCGTAATATCCATAGGATATATACTATACTATGCTTCTAAATCCTACGACAACTGCGGTTTTATGTGATATTGTTGATTGTCATGAGAATATGTCTGTAAAAAGGCCCTCACTCTTATAGAGCAGTAGATTCAAAAATACATTAGTCATTGGCCACATTAGTGGTTTAACTCAGTTAACTGACAACATTGTATATTGTAGATACATTTTAAAGTCATATCATTCGACACAATGTATTAAATATTAAAGATTGGCAAATGGTTTTTTGGTGTTGGTAGCTTGGAAAAGCAAAAAACTTGCCTTGGCATCGTCTTGACTTACTTTCAACTTTCACTTCGTGCCGGTTAAGGCGTAAGAGTTGTTCAACTTTTTACGCTACGTGCGTTTACCGATTTGCCTATGACCCTCGCGATATGAGTATGCGTGTGTGTGTGTACGGAGAGTGTGCGTTTCTGTGCTTATGCTTGTATGTAAATGCTTCTTCGGGCCCTGCGCCAAAAAGTATGTTAAGCACTTTGCTTAACAGTTTTGCTGCCGCACTTTGGCTCACTCGTATCTTTTTTTGCGATTCCGGATTTATACGTGCATGTAATATGTGTAATTTATGACTGACAGGATGTGTGTGTTTAAATTATGTGTAGAATGCCCGAACTGAGCAACTTTTTTCACTAAAAACTTTTTGGCCTAAGCAAAAGTAACAAGAAAGAATATAAAACTGGCCTAGGAAAGACTTTAGGCTGCCATTACTTTCGCTGGCATACCAAAAAATTAAAAGTCACGTTTGATTGGGGCATATTAAAAGATTACATGGATTACTTTGCCGAAAGGCTATGAACGTCTGATCCAGTTGCATGTGAATTATAATTATTGAGCAACAAAGGCTGTGGAATTTTCGTCCTGATAACTGACAGGAAAATTTAAATCTTTTTCGTTTTCAAACATACAATAGAAAAACTTTTAACTATTTGTGCTTTTGTTATTGTTTCTGTAGCCTTTGTTGTTATACAAAATCCGATCCCATGGCTCAGACAATAGTGCAACAGGAAATCTCACATATGCGTGTATATGTGTGGGGGGAGCCACAAAATGAATTTTCATTTCCAATTACTTTACAATTTTGATTTTGCCTTTGTGTTTGCAGCCTCCACATGTTGATGATGATGATGATTCTCTATCTGGGCGTTACAATTCGATTTCCTAATTTTCAATTTTACACGTTTGGCAAACACTTGAGCAGCAGGAGCTGGAGCAGCAGCATCAGCAGGCCAAAGAGAGATCCAACCACATCTCTCGCCCAGACTTTTGAGAAATTTTAATTAAAATTGAATTTTCTTGCATTTAATTAAAAGCTTAGCCCTGGCAACGTGGCAAAGCTGCAGCGGATGAAAAATGAGAAAAGCGGCAAAGAAAAACTATGCGAATGTGGATGCGCATAAGGATGTGGCAGGGCACTCAAGTAGAAGCAGCCATCCTACATGTTTGAGTCAGAGTCAAAAATGATATAGCGAGAGTCAGAGCAACATATATAGAAAGAAAGAGAGAAAGAGGGAGCGAGTGAAAGAGAGAGAAAGGCATCATCATCTGCAACTCCTTACAGCACAAATATTTTTGTTTGTTTACAGGGTTGGCCAAACTAAATGCAACACTGACAGCTTCTGTCAAAATAAGCAACTAATCTCTGTACACCAATATTGTTGGGCAAGCAAATACTGGCAACCGAGCTTGGCTGGAAAGGGCCGGGCAATGGGCTGGGCAATAAATGGCATTTAGAGCTTATGCCATTGATTTTCCATCAAAGACAATTCAAGCAAAACTGTTGCAATCGTCATGCCAATATGATTTTGGTTAGCAGCAAACTAATTAAGTTTTCATTTAGGGCCAAAAATTGCAAATGCCGCAGCATTTTCTCTCCATTTCCGGTCCGGCAACCCTATTCGAAACGACGGTCAGATGCAAACCCCGTTTTTGAGATAGTATCGCGTTATTTGCCAATCGACTGGAAAATCTAGTGAAAGGAAAAAGATATTGAAACATTCAATTTAAGCAAATCCAAATTCAGTTATTAAATATAATTGAATTCGCTGGAATACCTAAAAATAAATAGGCATAGCACTTTGTGTATACAATTTATATACATTTTATGTATACATTTTGTCAAAAAACTATATGAGATTAATCTAGGTTAAACTTTCTGTTGCTTTCTCTACCAAGTCCCTCTTCAAACTCCAGCAGTAATCGGTCATCATTCTGGTATCCCATCTTCCTTGATACCGTCTTCCCATCTCTTTTATGCCCAGATATAATCTATCTCCTTGTTCTCAATGATCTTTTGCATTGGACAATTAAAATGCTATGTCCGATATTAGCTTTAACTGAATTTGAATCTTTCTGGTTTCCTTCTTATATTCTTTACTCTTTTTGATAATCGAATCGAAACTCACCAGTTAACGTACATTAAAAACAAATCAAAGAACCTTTATTTTATTAAATATATGTATATTTTTATTGTGGTTAATAAGTTTTGATAAAAAATCTTGAACGATTAATGTGTCTGGAAATTCCAAATAAAAAACTTATTATTTAATGATTTAAGTTTGACCCAAAGGCTACATTTGTAATTGTTTTTATTTATTAATGCCTTTGCCTTTCCATTTGTATGGTTTCACTTTAATAATGTCTATTTTAACAAAGTGTAAGGCGACTTGTAGTAATACATATATAAATTATTTATTTTTTATCTCTATCTTTTAAGTACGAATTTTTAATATAAAATTTATCACTTTCTTGCCATTCCATTTTTTTTTTTTAAGGCCCAAATGTATTTAAAAAATTGCATTCTGCTGACCAAACAAAGGCTTCGTGTGCCACTCTACTCAGCCCTCGCCTCAATTTTCAGCCACATAATTGTTAACAATTTTTCATAAATTCCCCCACAAAATGTAGCATGGAAAAAAATGCAACAGAGTCTTGTAGTTTGAAAGCTGCTGTAGGTAAATTTTGCGACTCTTGGCAGCCAACGAAGCGAGACTCCTTCAGCGGAGCAGATCCTCTGTTCCAGCTACCAACCAGCATCATAAATAGTTTAATATAAAATGCAGACAAAGCCCTGAGATAGTGAGAGGACTCCGGCGGGTCAAGGGTTGAAGATTCTAGCTTGGTAAGAGCCCTTCGCTCATCTCAAGCCCGCATATTTTTGCCCAAGCCGGGCCAGCGTTTTTCTTTTGTCTTGCGGCCAAAGAGGGAAAATGTTTAATGCACCCACAAAATATTTTGCTTGGCTGGCAAGTGATAATGCAGCTGCCACACCCCCGCCCACGTGGCCGCCTATCCAGATTTTGGTCGTCAAAGCAAAACAAAGTCTACTCTTTTACTTGGTTTTTCATTTTTTCAAAAATATCCCTTGGTTCTTTACTTGCCTTTTTTTTGAGTCTTGTATAGTTTTTATATGCATATTCAACAGTGTGGAAATAATAAAGCCAACTTGCCGACAGTTATAGTAAGTTGCTTGGAGAAGAGTTGTCTAGAGACAAGAGTCGACATGCCGGAAACAGGAAGCACTTATTGTCGGTCCAGACTACGGAATGAAATGAGGGGCAATGGATGGCTTGGCTGGCGCCAATGAGAAACCAAAACCAAACCGAAACGAAACGATACGAAATGTTCGACACTTGACTTTCGTCTTTGGCTCGTTCAATGCATAAAATTTATTGCATTGAGTGATAATAATACTTGATGCGGTTGCTATTCACTGTTTTCGCCCATTCTCTTAGTGTGTTCCTTTTGATTTTTAAGTGCAATTCAGTGTAAAGTTCAAGTGCTTGTTTGCATCGCCAATAAATAGAGAAACTAATTTGAGAATCATTAAGGGTGTATGCAAAAAAGTACAAAACAAAAGAAATTCAAAATACAAAATAGTAAAAGTTTTTGCATTAAAACCTTGTAATTACATAATTTTCAATTCATGATGCAATCCATAATTTATTTTTCAATGCATAGAGGAAAGCATCTCTCGCTGTGTAAAATGATAAATTTCTACTTCTTCAGCTAAGTAGCTTATTTAAGTAAATAAATATAAATATCAAAGAAGCTAACTTCGGCTATGCCAAAGTTTATATACCCTTGCAGTCCTTGGCAATAATATTTTTACATTTTGAAATTTCTTTCCCTGCAACTCAATTCATCAATACACAAACAAAACATTCAAATTACATATTACTCTTCTTACGACAATTTTTCTTCTTCTACCATCCAAAGCAAGGATGGCCACGTAGTGGCTCTTTTGGCTCCCGTGGCTCTTTACCGGCAGAGGCTGGGCAGAGAAAAAGGTCATTTTTTGGTCGAACTTGTAGACAGAGGGACGGACAAGTCCCGAATTTTGCGGAGAGGGGGAAAAAAGGTCGCGAGCTCGAGCTAGAAAATAAGGGTTGTTTTTGTCGTGTTCTCGAGATCACGTCCCGTCTCTCTGCCCACAAGCTGCGAGCTCGAGATCGCGACCTTTTTCCCCCTCTCCGTAAAATTCGGTACTTGTCCGTCTCTCTGCCAACAAGCTGCGAGCTCGAGATCGCGACCTTTTTCCCCCTCTCCGTAAAATTCGGTACTTGTCCGTCTCTCTGCCTACAAGCTGCGAGCTCGCGATCGCGACCTTTTTCCCCCTCTCCGTAAAATTCGGTGCTTGTCCGTCTCTCTGCCAACAAGCTGCGAGCTCGAGATCGCGACCTTTTTTCCCCCTCTCCGCGAAATTCGGGACTTGTCCGTCTCTCTGCCTACAAGCTGCGAGCTCGAGATCGCGACCTTTTTTCCCCCTCTCCGCAAAATTCGGGACTTGTCCGTCCCTGTGTCTACAAGTTCGACCAAAAAATGACCTTTTTCTCTGCCCAGCCTCTGCCGCCGATGCTCTGGCTCCCAACTAAAATTTCCGTGGCCACCCTTGATCCAAAGCATCGCACGCATACACATACAGTTCGTGTAGCTTTGCGTCTGTGTGTGTGTATGCATGTGATCTGTTTGATTTGCTGATGACGTAGAACCGATTTGTATTGACTGTAACTTGTGTTCTATTTATCCGATCAAATTCAAATTTTGGGATCTGAGATTTTATACCAAATTCTATTATATTGGTAAATTCCATGGGGATACTCCAATTTTTGCAAAAATTTTTGTTCCAGAGCTATATGATATAGTAGTCCGATCCCGATGATTTTCATACTTTATCTCACCTGGGTAAAAATAAGCCCCCAAAAAAAATTTCATCCCGATAGCTCTTAAGATGGCTGAGTAAAACGCGTACGCACCGACGGACAGACGGACAGACGGACATGGCTATATCGACTCAGCTTCTCAAGCTGATCAAGAATATATATACTTTATGGGGTCGGAAACGTCTCCTTCTGTGCGTTACAAACATCTGACCAATTTTATAATACCCTCTGCAAGGGTATAAAAACCAAGTAAAGATCGTTTCGCTATAAATTGGAATTCGAATTGGAAAAGTATAACATATACATACATACATAGTGCGTGAGAGTAAATCAAATTTGATGGCATTTCTTAACATTTTTATTTTCGAGTCACATTATTCATACGACATTGTGACATAATTATATTTGTCAAAATGTGATCAAAACGAAAAAAATATTGTTTGTCAGAATTCGGATTTTGGCTAATTTTCCATTCAAATCACGCATCAAATCGAACCATTACCTACAACTGTCGAATCCAAATTGAAAGTGACATTTATGACACAGACATTGCCGTCGTCCTAATCATCTTGAGCATCAGCATCATCATCATCATCAGTACAATCAGTCACATTCACATTGTCTCGCCATCGTATTGGATTTCCCTTGAAGCAATGATTTGAATTCTGTCAAAATGTTGGTTACCTGACAGAAGGCAAAATTTAATTGTAGTCAACATGACATTTTTCGAAATTAGGAATCGCTGCTATTTGCTTTTGTTTTCATCATTCTTATGGCTAACCACGAGTTAATTTCATCGCCTCTGCTTTCTCTGATGTCAATGTCATTGGGTATATAAAGGATACAGTGCTTTTGCTACCCATCCAGTCCCTGCGAGGTCCTGATTCTGCCACTGACATCCTGTTGCCGCGTTTTGTGTTCACTTTTAATTTGTGACTTCTTTTTGTAGTCGGTGCTGTTCATATTTTCCTTTTAGCTGCATTATTGTGATTTGCGCCGTAATTATTTTCACTGGGTCTCCCTTGTGCTATGCAGTGGACGTGGCTGCCTACCTTCTGCATTGCCTATACCACGGGATGTCGTCTTCTCCCAAAGGGTGGACCAACGTTTTGCTTGTCACGCAAATGTTTCATGTCAGATTTAAGCTGCTTCTCTAGCTACTTTGTCCAGGAAATATGTATACATACATATGTACACACAGAAGTATATAAATGTGCAGCGGTATATACTCACACACTTACAAATGTTCTTAAAAAACGGCGTGGCACGTTGGCAAAGTAAACCACTCTCCCAGGAAGTTCCTGCCTGCCCACCAACGGACCCACGTAACAACTCATTTTTACTGAGAGAGGACCCATAACCCAAAAGTCTGGATCATAGACTAAGCGATATAGTGGTTCACATTTAGTATGAATTGTGATTGATTTCCCAAAGAGAATCTATCTTTTTAAAACTTCAAATCTACTTGTTGCTACAATCTTATTCTTAATTTCAATAATACAGTGAATATTGACCCTAACTACTTATATTATACTATATTTTTTAATTTTACATGCTTTCTGTGAAGATAATGGTTCTTGGTATATAAATAGTCAGCTACTTTGACACCTACGCTGAGATATAAAATCGACTTCAAAATCATACATTTCATAACTTAATTCTCTGACCTTGACACACCGTAGTTAGATGCTCATTGAAAAATTTTACCCTCATTAGGGTATGTGTATCCTTTTTCTTCATAGGTTTGTTACGCTAGAAGGGACATAACCACACACAGTAACTGAATACTAACTGAACTGTTAAAATTGATGAATACATCCAAATAATATGGAATATTTCTTATAAATTAAGTTAATTAAAATTTCAAACCGTTTTTATTCAGTTGGCAACAATATAAAAAGATTTTTCAACCTCGTTCAGCAGAGTAATAATCATTCGGCATGGTTAAAAAATTCTTCTCGCTAATATTTTTTTTTTTTGCAGCACGTTCTGACGGTCTCAAAGCTATATTTTTCAATTTGTAAACATATCCTGCGGTGCAAGCGCTGAAAGCCAGCATTAGTAAGCAGTTCCACGCCCACACAACCCACTACCCCTGGCCACATAGCTGCTTTTTGCTGTTGGTCAGAGCATGAAATGCATTTGCTTCATTTGTTTGGCGTGTATTTCATGTCAACTTAATGTTTATTAGAAAACGTCTGCTCAAATTGCAGAGGGCAGTCGCCGCACAGACACAACCTTCGGAGTCCACCTCCCTCCTCAAACATCTACCACCCGTCGTTTACAGTGTTGCATATTTATCAGCCAACGGATGGCCCAGCCAGACTCCGAGCACATTTTTAATAACAATTTTTTCCCTTCCATTAAATGTAAAGCACAAGTCAACTTGAATTTATATAAACAGTGCCCACGGGAAAGTTTCCTTCATCATCGTTCTTTTTACCTTTAATATATATATTACACTATAGTTGTCCTTTAAGCCGTTCTCCAATAATGTTCAACGGTTTTATCAAATTATAAATGTGGATTTAATTCATATCATATATCAAGCTGTGTAATAACTTGAATTAACTGAATGTTCCATCATCTTCTGATCGATCCATGGGCGTATGTACGAAACGGACACATAAGCGGCGGGCACATTTTCTTGACCACACAGAATACCCCAATTGACAATGCCCACCTGGATAAAGCGATTTTTTTGCCGTGGAATAGGACAAAAGAGCGGTGCACCGCCATCACCAATGCAGGCATCATTATCCTTCTCACCGCCAGCACAAATAAAACTTTCCCTAAGCTGAAAGTCGACGCCCAAAAGTGTTCGTCGCAATAACGACTCACAGCGATATCTACCAACTATTGGGAGATCAATCTTCTTTTGAATTAGGGTAAATGAATCATCTTCATGATACTTCTTGCCCCATCCAGCAACGAAACAACGTGAAGTATCATATGATGTCCTTTCTGGGGCCAAGCAAATCGGACTTATATTTGGAAGGATTTTGAAGGAACTTTTCAAAATTAGTAACGCCGCATTATAATCTCCGTTTACTTCATTGAATTGGCTGTGTATCTCGATTGTGGTCACTTCCTTGTCCACAGATGGATAAGTTTCAATTTCACTTTTTGTGTGCCATTCACCAGCTCTGATTATGATATCGCGTGGCGACATATTTGCAATGTGCATAGCTTTCGTTAGCACTACATTAGGTGCTATTAGAGAGCCACCTCCCAAAATATTTCTAATATTACGATCATATACAATTACTACCCAGGGAAATTCATTGATGTCGGCCTCATCATTTGCATTTGGCAGAGTGGCCTCGAGTCCATTTTTGTTCCTGTATCCACAACCTTTTCGTTCGAAATAAATACTGGGCACCTTTAAGTAAATAATAAAATTTAAAAATAATTATTAATAATTGCAATTTCCGCCTTTAGATGTATGGTAACGAAACAAATTAACTTTTGAAGGAAAGTGTGTATTTCACCTGAGTTTCGGAATCATTTCTGGTTTCAGTATTAAAAATTTCATGCATTATTTCAGTTAAAGTACCCGTAGGCTTTTCAGATGTTTCTGTACCACAAGGCTCCTAAAGTTAAATAGAGAAATTGAAAATGATGAAACCTTTCATACCTCTCACTTAATAAAAATAGTCTTAGACCAATTTGTTGTTGTGTGTCAATTACCTGAGTTTTGGGGTTAAACACCTCATTCACCTGTTTGACTAAAGTAGTTGAAGGACTTTCTGATGTAATACTTGCAACATGGGGCTCCTAAAGTGAAATATGGAAATGATTATGAGTAATAAGAAAACTATAGATACTAAAACTAAAAATGATTAACAACTCTGCGAAGATTGTGAAGTTCACATTCCCTTGCAAGTTTCTGTTTTACATTTTCCCTATAGCAAAAAAACAACAAAGTATTCCTGATTAATATTATTATTATTATCAGTTCGCTATATCCGATCACTAGTCTAAGATTTAAACCCGGATTTCCGTTGTCATTAATATTATTTTTCAAGGCGATTATAGCATCCCAATCGTCATGAAATTTGGCACAAATATTTATTATTTGTTTTTACTATTTACTCTTTTCAAATGGACTTATGTACATTCATAGCTTAGGTTAAGTTAGTTAGTTTGGTTGGTAAATTGTTAATTTGACCGCATCCTACAGCGAGTTCAGTAGATGGGCTGAGAGCTACATAAATGTAGGATTGTGTGAGAACCCCTAAAGATATAAGAATGCCGATAACGATTGGTTTGATAGATATCGATAGGTTGATAATCGATATGGGAGAGAGGCTTGAGTTGCTGGACGAAGAGGTTGTGTTCAACACAAGTGTTCAATAAGATGTTATTTTTCTTTTTGTTAATAATTAAATAAATATGATAAGCTAAGATACATAGAAGCAAAGTGGTGTGAAGAGTATTTTATTTTGGTCCAGTGGACTCAGCCCTTCTACATAAATTATATATATTTTCTAGGGTGTCGGAGTCTGTCTCTGTCCAGACGAAATGGTAAAAGATTGTCTTACTTTCTGCCTTAATATGTATTATACATTTAAGCGACTTCAATATACCATTTTCATTATGTTTTACTTACCGATGGTAAAAACGCTTCATACAGGTCATTTCGATTAGTAGTAGTGGAATCCTAAAGTGAAATATAATGCAATAAGAAAATTTTGTACAACAATTGTAATACTTGTAATGCATTTGAATCGGCCTGTGAAATTATTAATATGATAACTTACATGAATTTCGGGCGCGCAACAGACACTATGAAAATCACAAACTGTAGATCGAAAACTAATAATGTCTCTACCGTCAGTAATGATTAAGCCATCACGACACAAAATTCGAGCTACACACTTGTTAGGCGCGAGACAAGATGAAAAGATTCCAAGAGTGTTAAGTGAAAGTAGAGCTAAAAAATAAAAGCACAATGAGCTCCACATCGTTAATGCAATGAGGTGCAGTTTGTCAGCGAACTGATGTCTGAATATGTGGACGCTGTCTTTTTATATTCGTTATCAACATTTTAGCTGATAAGCTCGAAAAACAACCAAAAGCCTAAGCCTTGCCAAATTTTGATACCCTTGAAATTTATCATCTTACTCGTAACTAAAATGTTGACAGAATATCCTAGCACACAGTTTTATCATATGTTATAATGGACGGACGGGTAATTTTAATATATTTTTTATATGGTTGGAACTGTTTTATTTTATGCGCTGCTCAATGAATATACCCTTTTCGGAAGAGTATAATAAAATTCAGTATACGATCTGTTTGTGATTTTATATTTGTGATTGCATTGCTTTTAGTTAGTTATTTTAAATCAAAAAGATGAAGCGTGTTATATTTGTTCTCCTGTTTCTTATTCTTCATTTGATATGCCATGCAGATGATAAAGACGACGACGACAGCTTGGAAATCGACTATTCATTTTTTGATACACCAGACTCTACAACAACTACAAAGCCAAAGGATATTTTCTGTGGTCCAAGACACATTTGTGTAAAACGAACAAATTGCGTACATGGAAGAATTCAACACAATTCCTCCTATTTAGCTTGTATTGCTCCACACGTCTGCTGCGACACATCCCTGGAGGTAAGACTCTTATTTTATATAAAAGGATATCAAAATTTCATGTGTTTTTTTTTTTTTTTTGACAGCAAACTCAACCTATTCATATTAATGATATGGATCCCTGTGGATTTGGCGCTCCTGGTAACGCGTCTAGTAAAGTGTCTACTTTTGGAGAATTTCCCTGGATGATAGCAATTTTGGAGCGGGATTTTAATCCTGTTGATGTTTTCACCAATTACGTTGGCGGCGGTTCATTAATAGCGCCCACAGTTGTCCTAACAACTGCGCGTATCGCGGAAAACAAAACGACTGATATTCTCTTTGTCCGTGCTGGGGAATACGATCACACCAACAGGCAGATTCAGCATCCATACCAAGAAAGAAAAGTCAAACATATTATCAGACATGAGCATTATGATCCTGATTCTTTGTCAAATGGAACTGCGCTTTTAGTCCTTGATACTCCCTTCAGTGGTGAAGTTAATATTAGACCCATCTGTTTGCCCATTTTCAATGAGTTTGAGTTGCTCGATAAAACACAGTGTATTGTTACAGGATGGGGATCGGTCACATTTCAACAATTTGACTATCAGATGAGATTGAAAAAACTTGTTATGCCCGTTCTCTTGCAAAGTGAATGCAATGCTAAGTTTCAAAAAACTCGTCTGGGTCCCCGCTATCACCTCGATCGAAGTTTAATGTGCGCTGGCGGCCAGAAGAATGTTGATGCTTGCCTAGGCGATGGTGGCTGTCCCTTAATCTGTCCTCTAGCGGGTACGAAACCGCGATATTTTCAAGTTGGCATGGTTGCTTGGGGTATTGGCTGTGGTTCACCTAATGTTCCTGGAGCTTACGTGAATCTGGTTTATCTTCTTCCATGGTTGAATGAAAAACTAAACGCTTTGGGTATCAATAGAAAGTACTATGCAAGTACTTCTTATAATTAATTAACTCAGCAACAGAATTATGTGTTTATTAAATTATCTAACCAATTGCGTTTGCATTTAATTAAGTTGATTCTTAATAACTTGTGCCTGTGTTTTTTGCAAATGCTTTTGGAATTTGACATTTGACAGAACGCTCATTTTAATTATTTTCTATACTAAAAGTTGTGGTATTTACGCTTAATTCACTCTGTGCTGATAATCTACAATCAACATAATTACGATTTCGCCAGAAACGCTATAGTGATGCTATATAAATACACACAGATACGTAACGAGCGTTATCAGGAGTATATATTATTAGTCTGCTTTGTTCGATTCAAGCATTTGGTGGCACATCACGCTTTTCGAAATATTTTCCATAAAAAGTTTTTTTCCTTCGATATAATGCATATATTACGAGTATTATATATATTTATTGCTTTGGGCTCAACAGTTATTACTAGTGGCGAAAACGAAGATGACTTTCTTGAATACGATAATGAAGATTCTTCAACTCAAAAGTTACCCAAATGCTTCTTCAGCCAAGGGTTGTGTGTGAATCAGTGGAATTGTACATACCCAAGTGTCGCTACATCCAAATATATGATTGACTTGACGCCAAAACACAATTGTGACTATCTCGAGATATGTTGTAATGAACAATATATTGTTAAGAATTATACAAGACCCCCAGCTGAAAAAGTGGAATGTGGATATGCCAATCCTAGTGGAGTGTTGATGACAATTAAAGGCGACAACCAAGGAGCTGTTAATTTCGGTGCATATCCCTGGACTGTGGCTATTTTTGATACAGAATACGAGTATCGTTGTGTCGGCGCCTTGATACACTTCCGAGTGGTTCTAACCACAGGCTATTGTCTGGGTCCAATTAGAACTAAGCTAATTGTGAGAGCCGGCGAATGGGATATGAATACTATGGAAGAAATTTTACCCCATGAAGAGATTTCTCAATACACAAAAATTTATCACAACGAATACGATAAAGACTCCGAGGAATACAATATAGGTTTACTCATTCTGAATAAGGAATTTACCGCACTACCGCATATTCAGACTGTATGCTTACCCATTGGACATACGAAAGTTTTGGAATCGGATTGTCTAACTACCGGATGGAAAAAATATTCAAGAAGGCGACAAGTGTTTTTGCAGAAGAATCTGATGAATGTATCAAACGACTTATGTTCTAGTAAACCAAATTCAAATATATTTTGTGCTTCAAGCCAAGAGGAAGGTGTTGAATGGGCTCTAGGATCATCGTTGGTTTGTCCATGGGTGAACAGTGAGAATCGTTATAGTATTAGAGGCTTGTGGAGTTCTGAGGCTGGTAAGGTCAATAAACCAACATACTTTCTAAATGTGACCAAATTTACACCATGGATAATCACAAAACTTAAAAATATAAGGATTAATGTCAGTACTTAAAATAAATCTTTAACGCAATGCGTCAACGCATTATTATTTGTTTTATTCATTTTAGAAAATTTCTCTTGATTTCATTTGGTTGCCTTATTTCAATTCTTTTACCCCACATGTGGTAAAATTAACGCCAGGGAAACGAGTTACCAACCCGCATCGTGACCTCCATTATATACCCACCCACGCACACATATCTACATATGTTTCTCCCGACGACTAAGGCATTTTCATTTTCCATTTTTTCATTGGCCCCTTTTTACTTTGGCGGCGCACAAATGTTTATACATTAGCCACATTTGTGCGAATGTTACAGCGTCTTCGTCTTCGTTGTCGTCACAGGTGCTGATTATATTGAAAATTATTAGTGAAACATTGCAGTGATGGTAGACTCCTGTGGAGTTTCGGTGGAAACGGCTCGATTCAGGAGCGCTGCATGTGGGCCATAAAAATTGATTGCATACTTTGTGGCGCGCCGAGTGTGCTTTGAGTGTGTATATGAAAGTTAGTTTATGCACACTCATACAGAGCAAATGTACATATGTATATAGATACATACATATATATATAAGAAAGAAGTTGCCTTTTGGGCATTAGAATTTCTTAAACCTTATCCCTTTTGCGAATTGAAACAATAAATAGCTTACAACCAGTTTGCAGAATATTATTTTGGTCTAATTTTTAACCAACAATCATGATGTATATGCCATAGATGGCTTCTCATACATAGGAAACGTACATTGACAATAATTTGAAAATTGATGATGTGCACATAATAAAGTGTCAAATATCAACACACATCAGGGCATCATCATCATCATCTCCATGCCCCATGCTCAAAAAAACTGTGTGGGGAAGCTGAGAGCTCGTAATGGCCACCAAAGAGCTTCAACTGCGACAACGTAACAGGAAAAAGAAAAGAATAAATAAAGCCAAACGTGAGCTTGTACTCAAGTATATAGAAGGACTACGCAAAATGAAGAAGAAGAAAAAAACACGTCGAAAATTGACAAAATTGATTGAGCGCAAGAAACAGCAGAGCGAAGACAACATTGAAAAGTTAACGCTTGTCATACGGATGGCATCCACCTTGAGGCATCCACCATGAGCCATTGCCATCGGCATCGGCATTGGCATCCACATCGACATTGGCATTTTCTTGACTTCTCCCGTCGTCGCGTATTTTTATTTTCACTTTATCATATAATTTTTCACCTTTAAACAATTTTGACTTGCTTTTCCTTTTCTTGTTATTGTTTTCCTCTCTCGAGTCGAAAAAAGTGTTTTGCTCCTTCAATGTTGACATGCAACTTAATCTATTTTTTTTTTCCTATACCTACATATTTACCTGCTCTCTACCAAGGGCTACACAAAAATAAAACCAGGAAAAGATGCTCTAGTATATATGTAAATAAGTAGCAGAATTAAATTCAAAACCGTTTTTGTAGTTCACGTCGTCTCAATATTATCTTACGACTTTAATTTACGTTAGGTTCGTATCATAACAGATTGATCAAAACTTTGCTGGAACCTCTGTGAATATTTTAGCGTCTTTTGACTATTTTAGTTCAAAAGCAAAACAACATCTTAAGAGTTTAAGAATAAAAGCCTTTTGTTGTTTACTTCTGGTGATAATGATTCCTTGACTTTTTAATCATTCTTCTTATCAATTCTCTGAAATGTTGATTGATAATTTATTGAATTATTGTTGACGTTACAATAAACAATACAAGCTACATACACACGCACACATATTTCTTTTACAATGTTTGTTGGTAATATACCATGTAAGGGCAAGGCCTCGAAGGAGCGCAGTACCACAGAGTCATCCAATTATCGCTCGTAAGTCTCAATATGTAAATTGAAAGAACGAAATAAAGAAAAACGACAACTTCACATTTCATTCAATTTAAGAGTAAACTATAGCGAAGAAGCTGAAATCGGGTCGTCGCAGCTGTCAACTAAGTTCTCGCGGTATGTAGAAAATTATGTATTTCATCTCACAAGGCACATTCAGAAGGGTCATGGCCAGTTGTTTACATTAAAGTTCTATAACATAACAATAAACCTCAAAATTGTTATAAAGAGATAGAGAAAAAGCTAAACACTATTGAAAGAAGTCAACAAAGGTACATTATATTTAGAGAAATGATCTTGGGCTTAGGCACTGTCCATGACTATTCATATGTGCCTTGAACAGATTTTTAGATACCGCTGTTAACCATTCAATGGTCTCCTTAGCACATCGTTACTCATTATCGACTATAAGCAATTCATAGCGGCTCGTCGAATTCAAGCAGTATGGCGAGGCTATCAATTTCGGCAAAAGAGGAAATCGCATTGGCAAGCTGCTATTACGATTCAACGCTGGTGGCGTGGTTTTCAAATGCGTAACGCCATATTTAATAAATTCGAACAATGTCTTCAAAGGACCGTCATAGAGCATTATAGTCGAGCGGCTACCAAGATTCAGGCATTGTTTCGAGGCTGGTGGATTAGGCAGACGGTTCATGATATGCATAGTCTAAAACGAATGCAAATATGTGCAGCTGAAGAGCTTATTAATTGTGTGGCCTTCAAGTTGCATCATCTGTTGCGAACCTTTTCCATTCCCGGTGTCTATTCTTTGCGCAATTCCACGTAAGTGTGATTTAATTCAATCTATAAATTCCAGACGAAACATGCTTCCGTTTCTAGCTGCCTATCACGAGTGGAGAAACTGCTGGCTAGCATGACTTTTCGTTTTCACAATGATCGAGTGCGAGGACTACTCAATAAGAGTCTAACACACAAAGAACATCGGCGTCGCGAATTTCAAATGTCAAAATATAAAACCCCAGTTCCATATGCTGGGCCTAATTTCAATAAGAACTGTTCGCGGCCATGCGAGGACTTTTTGAGAATGGATAAGGATATGGATCGACGTATGTACAAAATTATTGCAGAATATGAAAAGACCCTGGTAGAAGAACCAGTCCTAAAATTAAAACATAAGTTAAAAGAACGTAAGTAGAATCGTTAAAATATTAATTAAATTAATTCAGTTTTTGTTCTGCTCGCTTTAAGGCAATCAACGCAAATTTCTCGAAAGGATACTCGCCCGTCAAAATAAGCACAAAAAGAGTTTTTGCGGTGATGTCATCGAGAGCATGCGCAAATGGAAACTCTGGGATGGTCAACAATTACAAATCAACAAAGATCTTTTTCGACATCCGGATAATTTGGAGAACTTTATCATTGAAATGGGTGATTTATGGGATGAAATTGAACATGCCAGCTGCCATTGCAAAGTACCCAAGCCTGATGAGCTTCCCTGTCATTGAATTGCCCAACGTTTTAGATTGATACTCATAGACGAAAATCTAAATTTCTAGTATATTCTAGGATTAAATTGTTATGGATATTTTACTAGTTAACACGACATAAAAAAAAAATTTAAACAAGATTATTGCTATTGATCCCTGTGTATTCACTGTACTATAACTTTTATATTTCCAATGTTCCTAATATTCCTGTCATCCTTCTAGCTGTAAGAGGTGATCTAATTAATTTCCGTTTGGTGATTTATGTTGATTGCCTCACGAGATGGCACAATTTGATGTAAGAGAGTATGATCCATTGGAATCCAGGTTGAATCTAAACCAAAAAGCTTCTGGGGTGGAGTAACATGTGCAACTGACTGTTTACTAATTAGCACTCATTTATTTGCCTTTGTTTTCTTAAATATTTCTACTTTCCCTCACCTGGCAACAATTTTTCTTTTTCTAACAAAAATTTCCTTTTGCAAAAGGCATTTCATTTATTTTTCCCCCTTTTTGGTTTTCTTTGTTTTTATGTTATGTTGTTTTTTTTTTATTTTTTGAGAGAGAATTGTTTTGGGCTCTTGCGTGGTAAATCTTGGCATGAACACCCATAAATATTTGACATGGCTACAATAGCTGTTGTAAGTAAGTATCTACGTGCCGTGGGGCAAGGTGTGAGCAGTGTGTAGTTTGAAAGGGAGCCAGCAATGATGACATTTAATGTGTACGAAAAGGAGCCACCCCGATCCATGTGCTACGTGACTGGAGTCTGGCGGGTTTTGATTGGGTTGGCTTGAGGTGGTCTTACCAAATTAGATTTGCCTATAATTAATATGCACGATATGTGGCGCCAAGTTGTGTGAAAATTACTTGTGCGGATGACGTGACGTGGTTTTGGGTCTGAAGGTCTACAAAATATTCGTGTGGAACACGATTATCTGATAAAATCGGCAGACTAAGTGTAATTCCTAATCGATTACGATATAGAAGAGTATTTTCGAATTATGATATGAAGTGTTACAAGTGTTAATAGAACTTTTAAAATATACAAACAAATAAAAGCCTTGGTGGCAGTTAAAATCTTAATACTCTTTTCTATTTTTATATTTATTTATAGTTTTCAAGTAATTAAAACTTTTATTTCCGTCTAAGTTTGACAGATACTCAAGATAGATATAGAAATTAAAAGTTGTTTAGAAGTTAATGTTTGAGCAAATGTAAAGTTTAAAACCAATTGAAAAGGTATTTTATACAATGATGTTTCCAGTTATCAATATCCATGCGAATTGGTTAGGCATCTGCTCCTTGGGATGGCCTGGAAATACTTGAAAAACAGCTTATTCCAATCACGAATATTCTACCCTGACCTAACCCAAATACCAATTTCATTCTTTTTTTACAAAATAAGAAACACATATACCCAAATCAATTTGCTGTCGACGACCCAGCCAGAACCTTGACAAAAACTCTGAGACAGCACATTTCTGGTTGTTGCTTTTGTTGCCCTTGTTGTGGGTTTCCTGCCTTTTTTTTTTTGGGGTTACCATAGACAAACTTTTAAGTTTTTAATTAATTTGTTTTGCTGCCGCATCTTTTTCGCCCTCCGCCTTCTGTTTATTATACCCTGTAAACAATTGGTTAAAAGGGTATATTTTAAACATCACATATTTACTATAATTTAAAGACATGAAATAAAGATTTGCCTTTAGATTCAGCTTATGTTCGATTTCTACATGGAATAGGGTAACTTAAAGTTGACCCCTTTTATAAAACCTCTTTCTCCGTTTTGTATTTTTTTCACTGAGCAGCCGCAAAGAAAAAGACGTACCAAAAGTAAAAAAAAAAAAAAAGAAAAGAAAAAAAAAACGGTTAAGTGGTTTCATTTGGCAAACATTTACCCAGACCTACGTCTCCCCAGCCAACCCACAAGTAACCACCCAGTCAGCCACTCATCAATGCCCAAGTGGGTGAGAGTTTTAATAGGCTTTTGTGTGGAAAATAAATTGATGCGGTGCACCTGTAAAATGCCTTTAACAATGAGGCAAGTGGGCGGCAGAACAAGCGAGTTCGGTGGGCTAACCGCATTGTAACCAGAAAAAATGGAGGCAAACCGATTTGCGAGTTAATTTTAAGTAAATTGTTAGAAAATTGTGTGGCCCTAATGCGAATAATGGTACCGAAATGGAGTTAAGTATGATATTTGAGAGTTCTTTTATTTCATTCCAAATAAAAAATATGCCGCTTACTTAAACTGATTATATTTGGAATGCTTAGTAGTAAAATTTATATTCTAATAATTATCCACAAGTTTTATAGTAGAAAAATATTGCAGTAATTAGTTAATTAAGAAATAATATGGAGGCACATTAAAAAAGATACTAAAATTTACCTTCATCTTGGTTGTTACAATTAAAAAATTTTTTAAAATTAGGGCATTTTCATTGGATTTATTGACAACACTCTAATAATACATATTATCCATAGTTGGTAAACTTTTTTAAAATATATCCCATAGCCGTTGGATTATCCTGTTGCACCATATGGCCTGCTCTGTAGATCCAAAACATGCTAAATCCGCCACCATGCTTCTCATAACCCTCGAGAACTCCATTTATACGAAATCCTTTGCGTTTGGAGCTCGCATAATGATCTTTGCGCTGCCATTTCATGCGATTGATCCAATTGACAGTTCCAGGCGTAGCGCATATAAGGTCCAGAATTCCCGAGTACACGCCCACGCGAAGCGGCGTCTCATTCAGCAAGCGAGTCACTAGAAAATTTCTCTTAAGATGTATCCAATATAAGGTGTAATTTAAAAAACTTTACCAATATTGACAGCAGGCTTTAAGAAGTCACCGCCTAGGTTAAGGAATACGGATGCATTCTGCACCATCCACTCGGACATGTTGGTGAGCTGAAGTGCTTCGGTGACATTGTGACGCATAAATTCACATAGTTTCGGATCTTCGCCATAGGCATCGTGATAGTCAACGCCGAGGCGAACTTCTTTCTGGGTGTTATAAAAGAAAATACCGTCTGTATAATCAGCTATAACTGCCTGAATTTTGGAACTCTCCTTTAGAGCACTCCACCATCGTCCTTGGTAGACCAATTGAGCGATATCGGCAGCCACACTGGAAATGTTGACATAGCCCGTTTGATCCACAATACCCAATTGCAGAAGGAACGGAGCATAGGCCAAGGTGCTATCCAGAGGTGAGGTCCAGGGGTTACCGACCACCACTGACTTCGGGTCACACACTATGCCATTGTGTTGACGCGTGGACAGATACAATTCCAATGCAAATTCAGGCGCCATTTTACCTCCATAGCTTTCAGAGAATATATGCAGAGGTACTTTCTGAAATTCCTTGTGCTTAGCCAAAAAGCTTTTCATTAGTGTGACCAGATCTTGGGCTATCTGCTGATTATTTTCCGCATAACGACCATGTGATTCCACATAACTGAAGCCAGTACCAACCGGACTATCGATAAAGAGCACATTCACGTGTTTTACCCAGTTACTCTCTCGAGGTCGTCCCTCAATATCAATGGGTCCCAATTGTTTAAAGCAGCCGCCCCCGGTAGATGCTACACCAGGGCCGCCTTGCAGCCAAATGACCAGCGGCCGCTCTGTATAGTGAGCAACATTGGCTGTGGTATAGTAGAGCCAATAAAATAAGTGGGCCCCATCGCGTACCTGGACATAATCCCAATCTTGTTCACCGGGTCCGAATCCTCGACGCGCTAATATAAAATGAATTAGTTTGTTCAATTTTGATTCAAGACAAAAGTTACCTTGTCCACTGCCGAAAAGCCACTGTAGCAACAGTATTCCCAAAATCTGATAATTAACTTGCATTTAGTCGGCCACCACGCCCACTTTTAGTGAGAGCACTCAAAGATTCGATTGCGTCCAATAAGTTCTATTCACAAATGCGCACTGAACGACTGAGGGCAGCTTTTTTCCTCAATTTGCTATTTATATCATGGAATAAACAAAACTTTCTGGAAAACTGCGAGATTTTCATGGAAATTAAAAATAAATGGCCAACAGATCTTTGTTTATGTCGATGATCGATATTAAGAGATAAGTAGTCCCTCTCTCTATTTTTCACTAGCTTCTTTATTGTGACGTCAGCAATGAACAATTGCAGATACCATTCATGTGCACCGTGGTTCAAAAGCAAAATTCTTACGATGTACTACAAATCGCTATGTTCCCCTTGGTATACTGTAATATCTTTTTGCAATGAACTATAAATTTACTTTAAACCCCTAACAATTTATAGATAGTTAAACAATTATTGAATATTAAAATATTTACGATTTAATCCACAAGTTAATATAATAATTTATATTGCAGTTTTAGCATACAACTTACATAGAAATATGAAAGAGATTAAATGGCTTATCCAAGTCCATTTCAAGATCTCATAGTCACTCTGTTATTTATCTTTGGAAATACCTAGGCTCGAAAAAGCCAAACATCAGAGTTAAGTATGATATTTGAGAGTTCTTTTATTTCATTCCAAATAAAAAATATGCCACTTACTTAAACTGATTATATTTGGAATGCTTAGTAGTAAAATTTATATTCTAATAATTATCCACAAGTTTTATAGTAGAAAAATATTGCAGTAATTAGTTAATTAAGAAATAATATGGAGGCACATTAAAAAAGATACTAAAATTTACCTTCATCTTGGTTGTTACAATTAAAAAATTTTTTAAAATTAGGGCATTTTCATTGCTTTTATTGACAACACTCTAATAATACATATTATCCATAGTTGGTAAACTTTTTTAAAATATATCCCATAGCCGTTGGATTATCCTGTTGCACCATATGGCCTGCTCTGTAGATCCAAAACATGCTAAATCCGCCACCATGCTTCTCATAACCCTCGAGAACTCCATTTATACGAAATCCTTTGCGTTTGGAGCTTGCATAATGATCTTTGCGCTGCCATTTCATGCGATTGATCCAATTGACAGTTCCAGGCGTAGCGCATAGAAGGTCCAGAATTCCCGAGTACACGCCCACGCGAAGCGGCGTCTCATTCAGCAAGCGAGTCACTAGAAAATTTCTCTTAAGATGTATCCAATATAAGGTGTAATTTAAAAAACTTTACCAATATTGACAGCAGGCTTAAAGATGTCATCGCCTAGGTTAAGGAATACGGATGCATTCTGCACCATCCACTCGGACATGTTGGTGAGCTGAAGTGCTTCGGTGACATTGTGACGCATAAATTCACATAGTTTCGGATCTTCGCCATAGTCATCGTGATAGTCGACGCCGAGGCGAACTCTTTTCTGGGTGTTATAAAGGAAAACACCGTCTGTATAATCAGCTATAACTGCCTGAATTTTGGAACTCTCCTCCAGAGCACTCAACCATCGTCCTTGGTAGACCAATTGAGTGATATCGGCAGCCACACTGGAAATGTTGACATAGCCCGTTTGATCCACAATACCCAATTGCAGAAGGAACGGAGCATAGGCCAAGGTGCTATCCAGAGGTGAGGTCCAGGGGTTACCGACCACCACTGACTTCGGGTCACACACTATGCCATTGTGTTGACGCGTGGACAGATACAATTCCAATGCAAATTCAGGCGCCATTTTACCTCCATAGCTTTCAGAGAATATATGCAGAGGTACTTTCTGAAATTCCTTGTGCTTAGCCAAAAAGCTTTTCATTAGTGTGACCAGATCTTGGGCTATCTGCTGATTATTTTCCGCATAACGACCATGTGATTCCACATAACTGAAGCCAGTACCAACCGGACTATCGATAAAGAGCACATTCACGTGTTTTACCCAGTTACTCTCTCGAGGTCGTCCCTCAATATCAATGGGTCCCAATTGTTCAAAGCAGCCGCCCCCGGTAGATGCTACACCAGGGCCGCCTTGCAGCCAAATGACCAGCGGCCGCTCTGTATAGTGAGTAACATTGGCTGTGGTATAGTAGAGCCAATAAAATAAGTGGGCCCCATCGCGTACCTGGACATAATCCCAATCTTGTTCACCGGGTCCGAATCCTCGACGCGCTAATATAAAATGAATTAGTTTGTTCAATTTTGATTCAAGACAAAAGTTACCTTGTCCACTGCCGAAAAGCCACTGTAGCAACAGTATTCCCAAAATCTGATAATTAACTTGCATTTAGTCGGCCACCACGCCCACTTTTAGTGAGAGCACTCAAAGATTCGATTGCGTCCAATAAGTTCTATTCACAAATGCGCACTGAACGACTGAGGGCAGCTTTTTTCCTCAATTTGCTATTTATATCATGGAATAAACAAAACTTTCTGGAAAACTGCGAGATTTTCATGGAAATTAAAAATAAATGGCCAACAGATCTTTGTTTATGTCGATGATCGATATTAAGAGATAAGTAGTCCCTCTCTCTATTTTTCACTAGCTTCTTTATTGTGACGTCAGCAATGAACAATTGCAGATACCATTCATGTGCACCGTGGTTCAAAAGCAAAATTCTTACGATGTACTACAAATCGCTATGTTCCCCTTGGTATACTGTAATATCTTTTTGCAATGAACTATAAATTTACTTTAAACCCCTAACAATTTATAGATAGTTAAACAATTATTGAATATTAAAATATTTACGATTTAATCCACAAGTTAATATAATAATTTATATTGCAGTTTTAGCATACAACTTACATAGAAATATGAAAGAGATTAAATGGCTTATCCAAGTCCATTTCAAGATCTCATAATCACTCTGTTATTTATCTTTGGAAATACCTAGGCTCGAAAAAGCCAAACATCAGAAAGCATGTTCCTATATCTGCTATTCATTGCAATATTAATATCAAAAAGTAAACAAAATATAACCCATTGAAATAATATATTCCCAACAATCTTATAGAATTGTTTATTCAAAAATCGTAGTCGTTTATTAACAATTATCATTGAAATATCGTTCAACATAATAGTTTCAGTGCATTTATCACTAAGCATTTGAATCGTTGTCATCATAGTGGGTTACAGCCTTTAATACATGCTGCATGGCGGTGGGATTATCAGCTAGGGCCATGTGACCCGCTCGATTGATCCAATACATTCCGAAATTTCCGCCAACTTTTTCATAGCCCTGAAGTTTCCTATTAACAACAATCGGAAGTCGCTTAGCCTCAAGGTATTTTGACTTATCAGCCCAAGTAATATATTTTATCAAACCAAGATTGGCTGCTGTCGGTATCAAAATGTCCAATTGACCCGAAAATATATTAACCTTAACTAACGTTTCGTTTAAGAGTCGAGGAACTGGAGGAAACACAAAAGTATTTAAGTCTCAGATACAAAATTAATGCATTTACTTACTGGCAAAAATGTCTGATCTTAAACGATCTGCATGCAGGGCTTCTAAAACGTCCAAAATTTGTTCTCCGTAAACACTACCATTGACTTTCAAGGCCTCGCTGACGTTGTTTTTCATGAACTCTGTTAACTCATCTGAGAATCCATATGTCCGATCCTCGTCGGGATCCACATGATTTTGAGTGTTATATAAATATACTTGACCCGTCAGATTCTGCAGAAGATCAAACCACACCAAATACTCGTCGGTTGCATCAGAAAATGTATGATTTTTCACAGCACTCAAAATCTTTTCCTCTTGTCTGTTAATCAAAACCACACCATCCTCATCAATTAATCCATTTACGAAAAGATAACGAGAATGCTCTCGGCAAATGTGACGAGTTGAAATCCATGGATTACCAAGCGAAATGGACTTAAGGAGGTTTGGCTCGGCCAAATCTCCATTTTTGAACGCCAAATTCAATTTCAAAGCAAATTCTGGAACCATTCGACCTCCATAACTCTCCGTAAAGATGTGCAGGGGAACTTTCTTGAATTCCTGGTGTTTTTTGTAAAAGTATTGCATAAAGGTCACTAGATCATTGGTCAGCTCGTCGTTGTTGGTTGTCAGAAGTGTGATATTCTCGGCGTAGCTAAAACCTGATCCCACGGGACTGTCGATAAACAACACATTCACGTGCTGCACCCAATTACCCTCTCGCGGATTTCCATGCATATCTACTGGTCCAATTTCGAAAAAGTTTCCCAACAATGTGGATGATCCCCCTGGACCACCTTGTAACCAAATAACCAGAGGACGTTCCGTATAGTTGCTAACATTGGCCGTGGTGTAATAGAGCCAATAGAACATATGGGCACCTTCGCGTACCTCCACGTAGTCCCAATGTTGTTCGCCCGGTCCGTATCCCTGACCTCGACCTTGAGCCATGGCAAAAATGCCAAAAAGTAGAAAACAGCGCTGATAGAACATTCTCACAGTAAATTCACTAAAAAACTGAACATAGAGCTTCACGCTATTCCGCTATTTATTGCTAAAAATGTTCATGAAAACATTTCCATTTTAATGTGAGCGCTGACCTTGAACCCATTCACTTGGCGCTTCGTGAAATTTTCGGCAAATATATTTCTTGTTTATCTGGTTCTTGCACCCTTGCATATTGATGACGTAATTAGGTAATAAATATATTAAATTTCTCTTTGTTTATAAGTACTTTACTTTGCATATTGATGACGTAATTAGGTAATAAATATATTCAATTTCTCTTTGTTTATAAGTACTTTACTTTATTTATTGAAGAAACTATTCTGATTTCACATGTGAATTGTCCAATTGCCATGCTTATAGCAATTTTTGAACTCTAATAATCTTCATCTTGTTTATACTAATCGATCATCAGAAAATTGTAAACATTTTTTTTTATTTCTATATGTATTATTGTGATAAATACTAAAGGTGAAAGGTTTAATTTAATTTATTTTGTGGGTATGTTTGAATACATTTGTTTATAATTAGAAAAATTTATATATGTCCGTTTGTACAATTGCCAAAATAATTGCTAGGCATGTTTTAACGCTGACTTTCGAAGTGCTTTTGGAGTAAATGCTTCTGCATTTTTAACAAAATACACGAGGGTCGTCTACAAAATAATGGCTGATAACTGTGGGAAAATAATATTTAATGGCTAAATGAGAAAATAATTTAAATGCGGGTTAATATACATACATATGTACATATATACATTTTTAATCAGCTACTTTCTGGTTCTCGAAAACTAATGTTTTTGAGAAAATTACCTTCTTGGGTCTATTCGAGACAGTTTCTATCATCTATTCATAACTTAGACTTGCACACGATATCAATATCCATTTACAAAATATTTGAATAATAATAATAATTTTAATAGCAGTTTATTAGTGTAACCTGGTATTCAGACATAGAAATAGGTAAAAAAAATCTTTATGATTAAGGAAATAAACGTATTTGTTTTCAGATTAATACTTTTTAATAATCTTTAATCATCATACTGGGTAACAGCTTTTAAAATATATTGCATGGCTGTGGGAATTTCACTTGCGACCATATGTCCTGCATGATTGATCCAGTACATTGCAAAATCGCTACCAATTTTTTCATATCCTTGTAAGCGCCCATTAATATTGATTGGTTTTCTCAAAGCTTGAAGATATTCTTCTTTATTTCGCCACTCCCAATCGTTAATCAATGCCAAGGTGCCCTCCGTGTTACACTTTATATCCAATTCACCGGAAAATATGTTCACCTTAATCGACGTCTCGTTTAAAAGACTAGGAACTGAAACCAATCGACGAAAAGTTATTATTTAAAGTAAGGATTCAAAAACTTACTTAAGAATTAGAAAAACTTACTCGTATTTCTATATCTCGTTATTTTAAAATCAAATTTATCAAGTAGGTCAGTTATTTGTGAACCGTAGACACTACCATTTATTTTCAACGTCTCGCTAATATTTTCTGCCATAAATTTCACCAAATTTTTTGAGTACCCATAGCTATACTCTTCTTCCACGCTAAAATGTGTATTATATAAACTTGCATTATTGGTAAGATTGCCAATAAGATCAAACCACTCCGACTCAGTATCTTTATCAAACTCCTTGATATTTTTTAGCTGAGCTTCAAGCAAAGCCACGCCATTTTCATCTATTAAACCATTTACGAATAGATAGCGAGAATATTCTTTAATAGTATGCATGGGAGATATCCATGGATTACCGATGGATATTGACTTTAAAAGATAAGGCTCCGCTATTGCGTCGTCCTTCAAAGCCAAATCCAATTTACGAGCGAACTCTGGAACCATTACACCTCCGTAGCTCTCCGAAAAAATATGCAGTGGAACTGTCTTAAATTCCTTGTGGTTTTTATAAAAATGTTCCATGAAGGACACTAGATCATTCGTCAATTCATTGTTGTTGGTGACTAAAAGACTAGTATTATCCACATAGCTGAATCCTGATCCCACAGGACTATCGATGAACAACACATTTACATGTTGCACGAAATTGCCCTCTCGGATATTTCCATGTATATCCACTGGTCCTAGCTCGTAGAAGTTTCCAAGCCCTGTGGATGGTCCCCCTGGACCACCTTGTAACCAAATAATCAGAGGACGTTCCGTATAGTTGCTGACATTGGCAGTGGTGTAATAGAGCCAATAGAACATATGGGCACCTTCGCGTAGTTCCACATAGTCCCAATGTTGTTTGCCTGGTCCGAATCCACGCCCTCGTCCGTGAGCCATGGCAAAAATACTGTAAATCAGAATGCACTTCCAAATGAACATTTTCTTTGTTAATACACAAGGAAACTGATTTTAAATGTAAGATGTATACTTCTATTTATATACAGAAGTTCTTGCTATAAACATTTTATTTCCAATTTGTTGATGCTATTTATATTTGTTTTTCAATTTATCAAAACTACACTGCAACATTCCATTTTATATTTTGGCTTTTGTTCATTGCAATTTACAGGTTGCCTGTGCATGGAATATACATATCGGCTAACTTCTTGAAATGTTTTGTTTAAGCATCAATTTTATAACTTCTTAAAATGTCTTAATCGACGACTTTGAAAGTTGGCAATGTACATATATATATACATATATGTATACGAATTATAAATGAGCTCAACTTTTACTTTCCTTTAATTTTTTTCCGTTTTCCGAAATTGCAATGTAGAGTGGCCATGTGTTTTTGTGCTTGTTCAATTCAAAGACCATACACATACTTATATACATTCCAAATTATTAACAAACAATTGCTAAAGATATAAAAGGAAAAGTTTTCTTTCGTTCTCCATTCTATATGTAAGTACTTGTCTGATTTTATAACTATTAAAGTTAAATTGCTTGCACCTAGAACAATTGGCAACTCCCCCCAAAGAAAAATATTGTAAAAGTAATTAACAAATTTTTCTGTATGTTTTATCATTTCTGTCAAATGCATAATGCCATAATGGGTAGAGCTTTTGTCCTGCTCGACAATCGCCTAACAGTCCTCAGCGAAGAACGATGATTGTGTTTGGTCGAAAGGGTGGAGGGAAGAGGAACAGCATGTCTTTTAATGAGAGCTGCCACCTTGCCACGATGACAAGTGGAGACCGCAAACGGAAATCAATTTGCCGAACGTGGCTGGCGATATGCCGCCTGGAGGCTGGAGGCGGTCGAAGCTGCAAAAACCGAAATTGCCAGTTGAATGCGTTTTCGATTGTCCATTAAGCAGATCCTCCTGCTGTCGTTGTTGCTTCTGCTTCTGCGTCTGCTCCTGCCTTTTCCGCCTTCTTTTGCTTTGGTTTTTGCAGTGCCAAAAGTCATTTTCAAGCAATTGGCTTGGCTGGCAATCCACACACACTGCTACAGAGAGTGGGACACGCACACTTGCACAATAAATTTGCAACAGTGCAATAGGGGCAATGACCACGCCTACTTTTTGCAACATGCAGATGCTTAGTCCAGACACACAAACACACACAAAGATCTAAACGGGCAAAGAGCAGGAGGGGTTTGGAAAGAGAAATGCAGGCTAGCTGAAACTCTAGGATGCAGTCGAGTGCGAAATTGCAAACAGCAACAACAAAAAGCGCTGAAAAGTATGCTTCCATATACACACACACACGAGCGCTCACTCAGTCATACATACACATATACACCCACAAAGAATTGTCCTGGTTTTTGTGTGTGGGTGTAGCCAAACGGTTTTTTGACTCAACGAAACACAAACAGACTCGCTTAACCATTTGACGCTGTTTTTCGTGTTTTCTCTCTCTCTCTCTCTCTTTTGCTCTTTCCATCTCTATTCCACCCATTCTTTGTCTTTGGGTCGATGTCTGTCCTTGGCATTTTGTTGTTTTTGTCACGTAAATTACAAGTTTTTCATTTGTGGTTGTTTCTTTCCTTTTCTCTACCATGTGTCCTTTTCCATTTATTTTGCCATTGACGCCATCATATTTTACACTTAGCTAAGGGAAAAAAGGGTCAAATAGCAAATGCATTAGGGGCAACAAAGGAAAAAAGAAATTCTTCCAAAAAAACACTGCAAATTCGTTCGTTTCTTTCTTTACTTTTTAATTTACCCTTACTACTGAATGATTGAAATGATTTATAGAAATCATCTGAGCCTCCATTTGCACATAAATCAGAGATTTCTCTATATGAAATGAAAACTTGTTTCTCTGCTCTATGTTAATTGTTAAAGAACTATATATGGTAATATATTTATATCATGTTACAAATGAGATATAAAGTATTATGAGTACTTACTGTATTTTTATTACATTCCGCTAACACAATACCGACTCGTTTGACGATTTAGATGAAAATGTCTTGACTTTAAGTGAACAACTTATATTTATATTAGCAATTTTGTAGAGAGAGTGTTTTCTACCCATAAAGCTTTTAAAATAAGCTGATGAGCTAAAGTCAAAAACTTGTTTTTGGGGTCGAAAATAATTTAAATACAATTATATTTGAGTATCAGTTGCCACTCCCATCTGTCATATAACATTTAAGTTTACGATCAAATAAAACAAATTTTTATTTGGCTTTTTTTATAATTTCAGTTTTTTTTCCACACACTTTCAACTTAAGTTGAGATACTAAAAATTAACTCTATTACTAAATACAGTTGTACAGTTTTTCAAACTAACAATCTTTTGATAAGGAAACAAAATGCATTTGCCTAGAAACCACAACGTTTAAAACTTGAACAAAATCAAATAAAATTGATTTATTTATTATTATTTTTGTCTGTTTTATCTGTTTGTTGGCTTAGATAGCATACACGTATTTGTTTGTCTGTAGGTACATATATATGTAGTTTATATATATATATATATATATATATATATATATATATATATATATGCGTATGTGTAAGTGTGTGTGTCTATGTATGCATGTGTATTTACATTTGACTTAAGGATAGGATTTAGCGCGATTTCGTTCGGTTTGTTCAATTGAGAGGATGCAACATTTCAAAAATGTTAGTTTTTTTTTTTTTTTTTGATTTTTACAGTTACATACTTAGTATAGGTATTGGATTTAGGTATGTATATAGGTATACATAGGTAGATGTAGGGTGTTTATATATATGTTTAGACTATGTTTTCTTTTTGGGTTTATTTCTGAGGGCTTTATCAAGTTGAATTTGCTATTTAATTTGCTATAATTATATGATTTGCGTTAGTGTTGTATAATTGTTTATTTAAGGGTTTCATTGTTATTTGGAAATGTTAGTTCCATGTGATGTTCTATGCATATTGAATGCCCTGTTTAAAGTCCACTGAAATCTCTCCTGCAAAAGGGACCAACGCATCACCGTAGCCAGTTGACCAAGGTGTGCATAAGATTCCAATTCATTCTCGAAGCCGATGAGGCAGCATCTGTAAATAAGCAAAACAAAAGAGAGAAAAGATTGAGATCAGATTAGCAAAGGGCACCCGCTGGTCAAATTAATCTTTGGATTAATTGCTTGTAGCTGAGCGCAGAGCATTAATAAATTGTGTGTTGCCATCCCAAAACACAACACAAATACACATTCAGACACATACACACACCAGCTATTCTAATAAGGTGATGCTGCATCCTTTGTCCTGGTCTAACCTTACCATTCTTTGATTACGTTTCTTCTTGTTTTTGTTGCTCCAATTCTATGCTAACTTTGATTTAATGCCCTCCAGTTTATCATTCCTAATGGCGTGCGTGTAAATGTATCCCCTGTGTTTCTTTACTCTAGCCGAATTCGTAATTTGTATTAGTTACAAAAACAATCATGCAAACGATTTTTATGGTCCAAGGGTCCAGTGTGTGGTTAGTCGTTCTGTCGATTTGTGTCTGTGCGGGTCATTAGGCCATTTCCCATTCCTTATCTTTTTTGCCTAATTTTTAAAACAACTACCGGTAATGCGAGTTAATCCAATATTTTATTGATTGAGAAATTAATTAAAGGCTTCACAAAGAAGCAAATAATTAAAGATAATTTCCAAAAATAAACTCTGCTTTAACATTGAAGTCTTTACTCACTTTTGTGTGTCAAGAACAATTCATTGTGTTCATCCACATCGCCCGGTTGATCAAATGGATACATATTCATATCGGGCGAGCGCCCAGATGCCAATATTCTAGGTCGATCTTCTTCAATCATTTTTTCACTCTCCTGTGCATAGATGTCATGTATGCGCGCTGAGCATTTAAGCTGCACGGAAAGAGAAATAAAAAATAATTTAATTTTCCCCTTTTTGTCATTGTAATGAAAGCATTACCTTCAATCGTCCTTTGATGAAATGGTGTACTGTGACCACAAAATTCAGCTCCAGAACCGCACTCTCAAGATTCTCAGCGAGATGTCGTTGTATATCATAGATGCGTAAATAGTTTGGTGGAACTTGAATATCATTAATCCACCAGGTGAGATTTGCCGCCGGCTTTGAATAATCCGATGAGCAATTCCCATTGACAATGTCGCCCAATCGATATCTGGAGTGTATGCCAGTTATGATGGGTCGTTGGGTGGGTAGTTCTGTTAAAATTTGAATATATATCTAGTTGTAATATAAAAGTATATTGAAATAAGAGTGGGTTACCTACCCACAACTTCCATATCGGCAGTCACAACAGAAGTGTCGAAGGTAGGAGCATCGGCAGAAACTTCACATGCAAATTTTCCAGATATTGAGGTGGGCACATTACGCAATAATACATGACTTGCATTCGATTTTGTAGTCTGTTCAAAAATGATAATTAGGTTTTAATTCAAGTATTAGTATTTTTATTATATTTAGTCATTTATACGGCGGATGCAAGCTATTGAGAAAAGACTGATTTATATTTAATCTAATCATTAGTAATCTAATAATTATCATAGAAGTATTCTAAGAAAATATAGCACTTTTAAATCAAAATATTCACATTTTGAATTCAAGGAATTTTCTGTGTTTCCTCACGTCACGAAGGCCCATTAGCTCAGTTGGTTAGAGCGTCGTGCTAATAACGCGAAGGTCGCGGGTTCGATCCCCTCATGGGCCAATGAGTAAATTTTTTTTTACTACCCTTGTTTTTTTTTTTATTTTTTCATATGTTTGTTTTTTTTAATCTCTCCTGATATATGTATATGTGATGTACATACATTTATGTTAATTATTATGCATGTTAAAAGGTCGGTTTAGACTGCGAGTCATTTTCGTCTTTATAGAATTCATTAGCCCACATGATCAGCGTGAATGATATTTTGTTTTGTATATTCAACAAAAAAAAAATGAAACAGTTTTGGAAAAATAAAAAAAAATTTATATTTGGCCCATGAGGGGATCGAACCCGCGACCTTCGCGTTATTAGCACGACGCTCTAACCAACTGAGCTAATGGGCCTTGTTGATACGGGTCAGCATAGAGTGCTTTTTGGTCGACAAGTATTTATTGATCGATCATGAATAGAATTAGATGCAACCTGAATGGCATTAGAAGCGTTCTATGTCATGCCAAAACAGTGTATTTTTTTTAACAACTGGTATAGGTTCATAATATTTTATGATATACTTTTGGTATCCATTTAATAAGTCTTTCATTCTAAAAATATGCTATAAAAAATATAAAAATAAAATGCATACTTCTAGGATGATCATTTTATCTGAAAGATACTTGTTTGTATCTTTCCTGAAAAAAAGATTGCGTTATATTGATGAAATCGGAATAATATGCTTTTGTAATGAAACTCACATAATCAAATCAAATTAAAAAGGCCCTACAAAAATATGTGTTTGTTTTAATTCCTTTGATATTTCTTATTTGTTGGACTATCATTCTCACCGTATCATTTGAATTAAGTTATTTTTATTGACTACAGATATGATAAGAAAGCTTCATAGGTATGGCTTTTGAATTAATTGAATTTTAGTATTATTGAACTTTCATATTTTAGGGATATTTCATTTTAAGGTAGAACTGAAACATTTTGCAAGACCACATCCAATTAAAGACCAGATAAATTCAAGAGACCACAATGCTATTCATGTATGTAGATATCTGTCAGCAATTTCCAATAATTTTCCGCAATTGTTCGTCACAATTCTGCGCAATTAATTTGCTGCAGGTAAACAAAAATTGCCCATTACCAAGCCGCTGGCGTAGTTGCATAATGCATGCATGTTGTTCGCTTATATAAGATATGCCACTCGACCTGACCATACTGACCTCTCCCCAATCTGCGTTGCCTATACTCTGTCTTTTTCCCTCGTCTGTTGTCATTTTGCATTGTGTGTGTTTTTTTTTTATTATCGTAATATCAGCAAAAGTCAACAATAAATGCAGTAAAAGTGAAAAGTCAAAATTGTTAATTAAAAACTTTTTAACATGCTGAAAACAAACATCGATTCAGAGGCTATTTGGCTAGGGTCAGTGGGTGGTCGATAGGGTAGGAGAAAAGTGCTTACACTTTATGCCTACAGTTATTTAAAGCAATTTACATTGAACACTTTCATCTGCTTGGCCTGCTTTCTTTAGTACTTACCTCAACATCGATTTCGTTGGGTTTCGTAAATATCTTCCATGCCGGATTCTCCTTTGGCGTATACCGATAAAACTCCCGTCGTCCTCGATACCATTTCACCGTATATAGCGTTTCGTTCTCGATGTCATAATTGCAGATTAAGAGCGCATTATCGCCGCGTTTAACAGCCGCTGGAATGCGAACATTGACATTGCGCAGTCCCACACTGAATCCTGTTGAACGGTAAGAGTGGGAGATTGAGAGAAAGTGAGTGGGCGGGGTACACATAAATGAGTTGTTATTACTGTTGTTGTTATTGTTGTGCAGCAATGTAAAGTTAGGTAAAAGCCGCTATGGTGGAGATAGAGGGAGATGTAGGTAGATGACAGGGAAGAAGCTTAAATATGACAAGTTATTGTGGCTTAATTATGATCCCCCAAGGATTACAAATGGATTTTTGCTTGTGATGTTGAGAAACCAGCTTACCATGAGCTTTGTAGCGGCATTTAAAGTTTGCTTTCACAACACACACATTTATAATGGCAAAGAATGTGCATTTACTTTTAGTCGGAACTGTAGTTATTTACATATTAAATTGATCTCAATGTATGATAAGTATAAAATTGATGTCATCGTGCTTTTGGCTTCATGAAAACTTGACTAGTTTGGTTTGGAAACTTTGTTTCAATATTTTAACTATCTTTATTATGCTAAAATAATATGTGTAAATTCGTTGTATACATTTTTTTCATAATGTTACCATTTCTAATACGCATCTTTACAATAATTGCTTAATTGTTTCCATTTATATGGTACCTGCCCTTTTTTTATTATGTTTGACATTCTCAAGAGACTTGTGCATGTGCGATTATTTATTCACTGCACTGTTGGGACTTTTGCCAGATACTTTTATTTCAATATTAAGGCATACTGACTTTGATGAGAGCTTTGCAAACCTATACCCATAATTTTGTTTCATTTTTTCACTTATAGATATAAATTTTGAGTAATGAAATTATCCTTCCAAGTTTTCAATCTCAATATAATATAACGAAACTATTGTGTTATGGTAAATTCTCGTAGTATTGTTCATTGGGAATATTTTTATTTAACAAACAAATTAGAAAATAGAAATTATATATTGTTTAGCAAAATGTTGACTCTTGTGAGGGTATTTTAATTTCGACTCAGGTGAATGATTTTGTACCCCTCGATTTTAAGAACCTTAATTTAGAGCACTCAACTACATAAACGAAAATATCATGACTCGTTTGTTGTTATATACACAAGTATCTACGTACATATGTACATATGTATGTATATCAGAGTATTATGAAAGTTTCATGAAAATAAAGGAAAACAAAACTGGGTCAGCGACCATGAAAAACCAAAAGCAAAACAAGCGTCAACCCAAAAAAAAAAAGAAACCAACAAAACATACAAATTCCCATATCAACAGACCAAAACGTCTTGAGTGGAAGAGGGATAGAGCTAACAACGATCTGAACATTCACTGATCTCATCGCACTACCCAAAACCAAAAATATATATGTACATACATACATATGTATGGTCAACATTTTTGGTTGCCATCGGCCCTTGTGGCCCTCCGCTGTTCGCCTGATCCGAATTATAAAAAGCTTCCTACAAAATTGAAAATCGAAAGTGAGTCTCTTTTTGGCTTTCGTTGCTTGTCGCCAACTTCTCTCATAAATCATAAAAGATTCAACTGAAAAAAAGCTGAAGCTGAAACTATCTAGGAAATTGTGTTGGGGCAAGCGATCAGGGGCACAGGAAACGTTGAAGGCAAAGGGTTATGAATTCTTCTTAATATAGTTGGAGCCCAAACTAAACACTAAACCGAATGGAAAGTTCAATGAACTTTTGTGTGCTGAGTAGGCATATAATAATAACAAAAGAAGACAAAACGCGTATGCTGAGAATAGTGGTAATTTAAATTCAGTTGGGTCAATGAACTAGTAAGAGCTACCTAAACTAGCATTGTGTACAATATTTTTTAGGTCGTTGAGATTTTTTAAAAAATAAAAACTAAGTTTCTAGTATTGAAAGTATTTCAAAATTGCTAAACAGTACAAAAATAATATAATAGGCATTTAAAACTTAAGGAAAGGTACGGAGAAAAGAACGATCTTGGCTAACCAAAATATTGCTAAATTTAAAAAACTAAAAATTTTAATGATTTTTATTTTAGAAAAATTTTTGGGATTTCTAGAATAGTGTAGATATCCTCAAACCTATTTCAAGCAGTTGTGTTACCACAATGCCTGGCAATTTAAATATTTATTAGTTATTAAAAATTTTGCAGTTTAATATTTATTATTTATTTTAAAAGGTTATCTATAAACTTTGTTAGATTTAAATAAAATTTTGTGTTGTTATATTAAAATTGTCTAAGTGATCAAAAATCTTCTTCTTATGTTAGTTAAAAAAAAGACTAACATGAAGAAGTTAACAAGAAGACTATTTTGAATAAACATATGTAAATAGATTTTAGCTAAAAACAAATTGGTGAACGTAATATGTACGACATTTTCCTTACGTAGAGACTGTAATCAATTTGGATTTTATTTTAATAAGAGAACAAATTGATTTTAAAATCAAATATATTAGGGTATGGCCACTTCGATGAACAGTTTTGTGAGTATGTATTACTTTTTTTTTTGCATAGGTTAAAGCAAGATTATGTCAGACGAACCAGTAGAACAAGCCCAGATTTTTTAAAATAAGAACAATTTTATCGTTCTTAATATCAAGATATTAAGAATATAGTTAAAGAATTGAATTCAATACATAATTCAACCGGTTATTGTTTTATTGCCAAAAGGCTGAGGTGGGGGCTGGTCAGTGGCTATCATCGTGGATTGTCTCCAACTGGCAACTGGCTACAGCTACTGTGAAGCTCTTTGCTGGTTGTTGTGGTTGTTGGGGCCTCAGTTCATTTCGGTTTCTGGTTAACCTTGAATGCTAATTGTTGTTTCACGTTGATTTTTATGGCGCTCGCACGCGCTCTGCTCTCTGTACACACAAACACACAGTCGAAGAGACATACCTACATACACCAGCACATAGACTACACTCTCGGTATCAGCATAAAAAATAAAAAAAAAAACACATTCATGTTGGCCCCCAACCACCTCAATCCGATGCGTTGGATAGCTCCACCATTGCGCTGAGCGCCCGATCAAAATAGTACGAAAAAACTAATCACATACGCCATGCCGGTTGTCTAGCCGGGCAGCAGACAGAGCCGGCCAGCCGGCAACCACAAATACTTACCCCGGCTGGGTTAGCTCTATGAAATTTGCGTAAGCAAAACACATTGGGCCGAGCGGGTGGCGAGAGTTAGGTGTGCGATTGAGAGATTTGGCTAGTTATTTAGAAACCGTTGCTGTTCTATTTTAGCCAGGCCAACAGAAGAGGGCCCAGACCGAGAGCGAACGACGCGTCGACTAAATACAAGTTGGCAGTCAATTGTTTTGTTGCTTCGTTTAAATTTTTGTTGCTCAAGGAAACCTTGAGACGCGATCGAACTGGAAAACCTTGAGGAAAACCAGCTGTGGTTGCTTTTAGTATAGGTACGAAAACAAACAAAGGTGTGCAAGGAAATAAACAAAAAGCATGAAACGAAACTAAGCTACAATTCTCTGGCGCAAGGAGTTCAGAAGTTGCAGCTAGGATAATAAAACCGGCACACATAAAACTTTTGGCCTTTATCCATTCTAGACTAGAAGAAGATACAAAATTATTGTCTTTGATCCTAACGAACAATATATATACATATGTTATTATGTATATTGTTCTTACTCATGGGAAAAAGGTTCGAAAAATTACACTTAGAAAGCTTTTAATAAGCTCTGACTAAAGTCGAGTATCGTGATGTTGAGTCAGAACCATGTGCTAATCAAGAAAACACACTACATTTATTCATCATAGCGCTCATTACTTAATGTTTGTATAAAAGATTAAGATTAATGATTATTTTTATACCCTTGCAGAGGGTATTATAAAATTGGTCAGATGTTTGTAACGCACAGAAGGAGACGTTTCCGACCCCATAAAGTATATATATTCTTGATCAGCTTGAGAAGCTGAGTCGATATAGCCATGTCCGTCTGTCCGTCTGTCCGTCCGTCTGTGCGTATGCGTTTTACTCAGCCATCTTAAGAGATATCGGGTTGAAATTTTTTTTGGAGACTCTTTATTACCTGTGTGAGATAAAGTATGAAAATCATCGGGATCGGACTACTATATCATATATTGTTTAATAATCATTAAATGTGTTTTGAATTCAGTAGTTTGAAAAATATTTGAGCATATTCATAATACGACAACTAATGCTGTTGATGTATGAAATTTCACTTTTCTTATCGAATTAAATATAATAAAGAACTGCAAGGGTATATAAACTTCGGCAAGGCCGAAGTTAACTTCCATAGCTCGTTGTATATCGATTAGATTATATACATGGAAAAATATTTTGAGTAGTCAAATTTTCTATTCGATGTTTGAAATTTCGAGTTTTAGAAATAGACCATATTTCATGAACCTTAAAGAGATAATTGGATTGACAAATAATATATATAATAATTTTTTAATGCCATGAATCTATCTATAGATTATCTATCTATGATTTTGATATCTTATTCGAGGAGAAATTTAATTCACTTAAAAAAACTGCAAAATTAAGTTTTTCAATTGACTTCAGACCTAAAACTTTTTTTTAAGGTCCCAAGGTGTACAATCAACATATTATGTCATGTTTACAGATACTACTACTTACATATATTGGATTGAAAAGGTTATACAAACAGAGAGCCAAGGGGGTTTATATATATGTATACATATATTTCTTATTAAGCAATACACCGTAAAAGGTAGCCCAACCAAGATAAATAAAGACAATTTAAATATTTTAACTGGATAACCGGTGGTTGATCAGAATGAAGTCGTATTATAACACACCAACACAAGATGAGGTGCTCATGTACCCATATGTAGGTACACTTATATTATAAGAAAGGGTATAATAAAAGTGTCACACTCAAAAGACATCAACTAGTTAAAATATATGTATGTGATGCAATACTTTTCGGTATAATGTTTAATTGTAAAAATAAGCAATGGTATTCAATATTTGTTTAGATATTTATTTATTAGTTATGTCTAGACACATATTCATATTATGGGTGGTATTGTGTCTCCAAAGTACTCAGCCAATTACTTACACAAGTTCCTTGGACATGTGCATATTTTTCAATAGTTTTAAATCTCTTAATAATTCATTTTATTCCTCACCATTTAGATGTGCTACTTACCACAAAACCACATAAAATTCAAAACTATATAAAGAAATCCCTTATTGCGCTTGGTTGCCTTTTTGTATCTTTTCTCTTTGCTGCTTCTTTGTTCATTCAACAACCACAAAAAAAAAAAGAAAAGAAAACACCCAAAACACTAAACGAGGTCAGAAACAACAAAAACAACAACAAAAGCAACGACAAAAACTAAATTGAAGTAAGAAATGCAGGCAACTCAACGTTATGTTGGCCTGTTACTTTGTGCCTGTATATTATCGATCATGTTTTGAAAGCGAAAGTGAAGGCGTCAGCAGCAACAGCAACGGCAACAGCAGCAACAACGGCAGCAGCAACTCATCGGGGTAGCAACACATCAGTGACGCCTCACACTGACTCTGTCTCTGACTCTGACGACGACATCTATCTACCTACACTACTTGTAGATACAGATACATACAGCCATTTCATGTTGTTGTTGCTGTTGCTGTTGCTGGGTACGCACCATTGCTGGCCCTCAGACAAGAGACAACAAAAATTTATTATTTCCATATACTGGTCGTCGATTGTGGTTATGGCACGCATTCTGTTCGCCTGCTCCACAAACAAAGCCAGCTATCGATTTCTACATAAAAAACGAAAGTGAATTCACATTCGTTGACTGCGAACGGGTCTTGAGGGTTTGACGTTGGGGGGAAACTCGAGGGCAGGGTCTACTGGGTATTTACAAGGTTGAGGCCCTGTTGTATGTACATATTCGCTTGACCCACTTTTTCTTTTGACCATCGAAACTTTACATTGACCCTAACGAAGGTTCAATGAGCCCCTCATAGCCAACACAAGGTAAATGGCCGCCAACAGTGTCACGTTCAGGGACCGCCCCTGACCCACCAAGAGAGTAGTAACAAGCGGTGGATGGCACTGAAACTCAAGATCGCTGAGTGAAAACGATCATGGCGACGATTGAAAGAAAAATCAGACGCCTCTTGCTGGTATCAGGCGAACAGAAAAATTTGTAAGTGTGTCGACCCAAAATTGAAGCAAAAGTTGGTTACGGTTTCTCATTTTTCGGCAGTTCAACGAACTTTTCGTTTCGAAATTTGAAAAGATCATTGACCTATACACACGCTCGACGGGAACCCAAAAAAACGTGGAAAGAGAGAGAACCACAAAGGAGAACAAGATCCACCAGCAACAACTGACGTCAACTGCGAGTGCTACGAGTATGTGGGTATGAGTATGTGGGTATGAGTATGACTACTGCGAGTATTATTCATTTAAACAATTGCATTAAACTCAATTGATGACATCACCATTGTAATAATTAAACATATTAACTAAACGCTGTTTAAAATTATTACTTATTTTATTAAGAATATTTATAAATAATTTTTTTTTTCTTCATTTATGTATGTACATATGTACATATGTATTTCCTGAGTTGTTTAATCAAATTGTTATAGTTTTTTAAGGGTTCCTACATATGGAGGGCATATTTCGAATAACCAATCTGCAACATTGTTATAAACAATTTCTCTCTCGTTCTCTCTGTGGCTTTCTGTCTCGCGTCTGCGGTTATAAAACATTAATTTTTTTGTTTAAATACGAAATTATAAACTTTTTGTAACAAGCTCTCAGAAAGCGTTTGAAAGTCGTTTGTTAAATGCATTTTTACACGAGTCCACAACACTGTTTGGATAGGCGGGTGTGGGTTGATTTCGTTTCGTATTGTGTTCGCCTTATGGTGTGCTGCGGTGGGGCGTGGTGGGTTGTGTGTTGGGTAGACCTTGTCGATAAGCATGTCTATGACACATGCACACTACAATTGGAATACAATGCGATGGAGATGTTTCGTGGAGGGCTACAAAAGTAATTTGAAGAGCCTCCACAACTGGAACGATCTTCAATGGAACACTTTCAATTTCTATTTTGGCCTTTCAACGTTGACCATTTTATCCAATATCACAGGCGTTCAGTTCTCAAGTGGAAGTGTACAGATATATACATATGTACATATGTATATGTACATATATTGTGTATAGGTTTATCTCTTGAACTCTCAGTCTTTTTTAATTTGGATAAAACGCGATTTCTCTATGGCATGCACTCGCAGAAAAATCTCTACAATTGAGAATAATAAAAAGTTAAGTCTAGAAAAATATGAATGATAAAGCCAAACTGTAGAGATTTCTTTCAAAAGTTATAATATTTGTTTAAATGATTTGATAAATTCGCTTAGAGGTAGTTGTAATTCTTAAAGAACGAATGTAACATACATATATGTATACCTTTATATTTCATAATATTCTAAAAATAACTAACTTCAGATGTATTAATTATGGATTTGGATTTATTTCTATATAAATTTTCCATTCCTTTTACATACTCATTTGAAAATTAAGCAGCTTAATGGTTTTTAGGGTGCTTGCCTTTAAAATAAATAAATATTTATATTATAGGTTAAAATGCTTTAATTTCTCTCAGTACATTTATTGTTTAAACAAATGAGTACAAAGCTCAGCGGAGAATTTCAATTCCCAAGCATAAACAAATTAACCCAAGCAGCAGTCAAAACAGATACGTATACAAAGCAAACACCCGGTAATATACACAGTCATACTACACATACATATATTTATATATAAGTATATACATATATTTATATATATGTATGTATGTATATACATACATACATATATTTATACTCTTATATACAAACACTGCGTTGGGTGGGGACTTATCAATGTCGACGTATCTTACTCTCAGCGGACGGTCGCATACAATACTTCGCTTTGCTTTTAAAAGCTGTACGCCTATTCGAATTAGTACAAAATAATACCGTATTTCCTAGAGTTTTACGGATTTACCGTTACGGCGTAGCTACACAGAGAGAAAGTGAGATAGAGACAATGTGGGAGAGCAAGAGAATGGATTTTAGTACACATTTGTTGCCATTCAGCCGTCTGTATAAGTCCTAAGGCAAATTGTTTTGTTTCCTCCGTGTGCCCACTTATAAATATTTTTATTTTGTTTATAAAATTTAACAACACAAGCAGTAAAAAAGTTTAAAACATTTTAAATAGTTTGCTAAATGAACAGGCGACCAGCAAAGAACACCAATCGTTCCCATTCACAAAAAACAAACCTGGCCAACAAATTGGTTTTAATTTTTTGGCGGCTCTTCGCTCGGTGCTGGCATGATAAGCGGGAGCGAGTGAGCCGATCGTTGTATCTCCGTTCCCCCTCTAGCTTTTTTCGACAACCTCAGCAACATTGAGTCGATGACGAATGAAAGTGGGTCACAGTCAGAGACAGCAAAAGATACAAAAGTTTATATACAGATACATATGTATGTACATATACATAAGTGTGTATGTATGTATACATATGCTCTGCATATATCCAAAAAGCAAAGTAAATAAATGGGAGCAGGTGCGTAAGCAGAAACGCAGTTAAGGGGATCTTTGAAAGATCCACCGTAACTGTTTCCAATTACAGCGCTGAATCTTCTATAACATAGAATCTATATTAATCGATCAATATGAAGGGGATTTCGAAATGAGAAACCAATCGGAAAACATATATGTATGTGGGAATAAGAATAAGTCAGAATAAGTCGCCAAGTTGTGATTTAATTTACAAACGCTGGTTTAATTATTAAGTACTTCACAATGGTTATCTTTTTTTCGGACTCCATTGCACACATCTCGAGGCGCAACTTTTCCGTCTCGACTCTACTCATGGACTCTCCTCGACAGACTCTTCTCGACTCCTCATGCATGCGCTTATATCGTTTCTTATCGATATTCTATCGATACCGATTTTTACTCGACGTCATCTCTACTACTGTCCATACCACGATCTTATATTAATTTGGCAATACCAATAAAAGATACCTAAGTCGCCCAATCATTTGGCTTAACTTCTTAAATTCATTCATCTAAACCTGTATTACATATCTGCTTTATTATTCGTTCTAGCTAATACCTGACTTTACTCAGAAGATACAAAGTTTTCGATAAGCAATACAAGCAGGCGTCGATTTTTTATAAATTTGAATCATATGTGCCTTGACTTTTCACTATCCACCTCAGAATGTATGATGCCTAATCACAAAATCATAGTCTCTCATTCCACACGTTAAACTCATAGAGTTAAGTTCTCTCTTAAAAAAATCAAAATTCTACACACATTTATTATGTTTTCGGCTAGTTTTAAGTATAAAAGTGAACGATTTTTATTTCACACATGTAGGCAGCCCCTCTGCCAGAGGTCTTTATTTTCATTCGGGTATGGAACAAATTCAGCTATTTTTTAAAAGGTAATATTAATGTGTGTAACTATTTTCTAGTTATGTATACATATGTATGTAGTTTACACAACTGACAAACACAAAGTGCAGGACTTGTCAATCGGAAGGATTTCTATACACTTACATGCACAAATCGGAAACCACTAACGAGTAAGTATAATTCGTAGTAATTCTGGAAGATAATTTTAATGTGTGTAACTATTTTCCACTCTCATAGTTTACACGACTGGCAAACAGAAAGAACAGAAGGAGGGATTCGGAGGTATGTATACACATACACAACTGAGTAAGTATAAAACGTAGTAATTCTGGAAGATCATTTTAATGTGTGTAACTATTTTCCACTCTCATAGTTTACACGACTGACAAACACAAAGTGCAGGACTTGTCAATCGGAAGGATCTCTATACACATACATGCACAAATCGAAAACCACTAATGAGTAAGTATAATTCGTCTAATTCTGGAAGATAATTTTAATGTGTGTAACTATTTTCCACTCTCATAGTTTACACGACTGACAAACACAAAGTGCAGGACTTGTCAATCGGAAGGATCTCTATACACATACATGCACAAATCGGAAACCACTAATGAGTAAGTATAATTCGTAGTAATTCTGGAAGATAATTTTAATGTGTGTAACTATTTTCCACTCTCATAGTTTACACGACTGGCAAACAGAAAGAACAGAAGGAGGGATTCGGAGGTATGTATACACATACACAACTGAGTAAGTATAAAACGTAGTAATTCTGGAAGATCATTTTAATGTATGTAACTATTTTCCACTCTCATAGTTTACACGACTGACAAACACAAAGTGGAGGACTTGTCAATCGGAAGGATTTCTATACACATACATGCACAAATCGGAAACCACTAATGAGTAAGTATAATTCGTAGTAATTCTGGAAGATAATTTTAAAGTGTGTAACTATTTTCTACTATCAAAGTTTACACGACTGGCAAACAGAAAGAACAGAAGGAGGGATTCGGAGGTATGTATACACATACACAACTGAGTAAGTATAAAACGTAGTAATTCTGGAAGATCATTTTAATGTGTGTAACTATTTTCCACTCTCATAGTTTACACGACTGACAAACACAAAGTGCAGGACTTGTCAATCGGAGGGATCTCTATACACATACATGCACAAATCGGAAACCACTTATGAGTAAATATAATTCGTAGTAATTCTGGAAGATAATTTTAAAGTGTGTAACTATTTTCTACTATCAAAGTTTACACGACTGGCAAACAGAAAGAACAGAAGGAGGGATTCGGAGGTATGTATACACATACACAACTGAGTAAGTATAAAACGTAGTAATTCTGGAAGATCATTTTAATGTGTGTAACTATTTTCCACTCTCATAGTTTACACGACTGACAAACACAAAGTGCAGGACTTGTCAATCGGAAGGATCTCTATACACATACATGCACAAATCGGGAACCACTAATGAGTAAGTATAATTCGTCATAATTCTGGAAGATAATTTTAATGTGTGTAACTATTTTCTACTATCAAAGTTTACACGACTGGCAAACACAAAGTACAGAAGGAGGGATGCGGAGATATCTATATGTATACACATACACTAATGAGTAAGTATAGAAGAAAAATTGGAATATAAGAGATCTAATATGTAATGTTCTTTTAGACTGAAATGGATCTTACACGCTTTTTGTACTAAACAAAAAAAAACTTATTATAATATCAATAAACAAAAATACACTTAATATTGTCGATTTTTATTTCAAAAGTCCCCTAGATGCTAGATAAAAGTGAATAAAGCCTTTATTTCAAAAGTGTGTAAAATTTTCATACAAGCGATTTCTTAAACGTTTCCTCAATCCATGAAATGTAAGGTAAAATATTAATAAATACAGCTGGCTCCAGGAAGACTGGTTTACAATTTTCTTTTTCCAGTGCTATACCAGCCATAAGAAAACGGGGGGGATAGCTGCCGACACGATTATTGATGTCATAAAAAAGGGCAGCTCCATTGTTGAGTCCACAAGGATTCGTAGAGGTCTCGTCAAATGCGCATATTTGCTTTGCATCCGAAAATTTCCCAGATTTGGGGTACACTTTAGTGTTATTGGTTATTACGTAAGAGCAACCCATTGGAGTCTGTATTGTAAAATTTTTCTTCATGAGTTTGCCTGTATTACTAGACTTTCCATTCCAAGCTGTTGTTGCTGCAGCTTTTTGTACAAAGTTTGCTTGCAATGTGGGCAAGCACAGACCAGAAATATATTCCTGAGGACTGAAGGGCATACTCAAGAAGATAAGGGCAATGTCCTCATTGCTTTCTACTCTTACAGCTGTTCGATATAATTCTGGAACTTCTTCAAAATTATTTAGTATATCCCAATCTCCAGCCACGATTTGTAAGTCCTCCACTCGTTTATTTTTAATAAACTGGCTGGCCGTTATAACGAGTGCCCTATTTAGCAAAGTGCCTGCTGCAAGATAACCAATCTTATCATTAATCCGCACCGTCCAGGGGAATTCTCCAACTCTGGCATATGGAGTGTCATATGTATTTAAACACGAGCGAACAATTTCATGCGCCTGATAACCGCAATAATATACTTCTCCATCAGTTAAATCAACCAAATCCTATTGTTAGCACGAAACAATTCAATTTTCAGTCTACACACATTAAAAACATATTTACCTGTAAGGGTTTTTCTTGTTTTGAGTCATTAACTTCGTCTGTCCAAGCACTGGAAATCACCAGTGTTAATAATATGGCAATATTAATCAGCAACATTATGATACATACATATGTATACACACAATTGATTTATATAATTCTTTAAGTATTTTAACAGCTCAAATGTTGATTAGGTACATTGAATCGCAAATGTCGTGTTTAACCTTAACCTTTAACCTTAGAAAATTATGGAACCGAATAATTTTTCAAACAAATTTCACAACCACATCTGGTCCTATGTTATAAAGGGATTTGAAATTCAAGTCGGCACTGTAAACTTGAAAAATGTATATTTCTTATACAGTTTTAAATGATGTGCCCTCTTTAAATGATCACAAAGAACTGAGACGAAATTATTACTTTTATTTACGAATGCGGTTTCCAAGATTGCTTTAATCATTTGATTTCATACATATATTAAATCATATACGTATTTATATTTATAAAATATATATTTATCAGCAATTGTACAACAACAAAATACTAATGACAAAATGTTGTTGAAAATAAATATTTCATGAAAAAAGAATTACTAATCAAGTATTCATAGTATACATTATTTAAACATATTTTTATTTTATATATAATAAGTTGAAGGACCAAAATTATATGTAAATAAATCTTTAAATACAATGGAAACAATCACCGAGATATCCAACAGAAATTGCTTCACTTTACATAACTAATTCCTATTAATTCATATTTAATATTTAGTAGTTAAGTATTTCGGAACAATAATTCATAACTGAGTTCTTTTTTAAGGATGGATATTGGTGCATTTGTTTTGAATCTTTTGTTTGTCTTAACTCACGTGTCTTAAGGTTTCTGTCAAATGTTAAAAATTTCAAGTGCATAAAATCCAGATCTGCATGAAGATAAAAGTTTGTTGGTTTCTTATTTCCATATTATTTAAATTTCATACATTAAGTCACAACTTAAGTAACTGAAAACAATCGTTGTTCAACCTCAATTGTACACAAGTTTTTCCACATACCAAGATTTTCTATAATGCTTTGACAAGATTCACTTTGGGAGCAGGTGCGTAAGCAGAAACGCAGTTAAGGGGATCTTTGAAAGATCCACCGGTGGATACTTACGCTGAGTTGACTGAGTAAAACTGCAACTAACTGTTTCCAATTACAGCGCTGAGTCTTCTATAACGTAGAATCTATATTAATCGATCAATATGAAGGGGATTTCGAAATGAGAAACCAATCGGAAAACATATATGTATGTGGGAAGTTCAACCTTATCCCGGACGAGATATTCAGAATAAGTCGCCAAGTTGTGATTTAATTTACAAACGCTGGTTTAATTATTAAGTACTTCACAATGGTTATCTTTTTTTCGGACTCCATTGCACACATCTCGAGGCGCAACTTTTCCGTCTCGACTCTACTCATGGACTCTCCTCGACAGACTCTTCTCGACTCCTCATGCATGCGCTTATATCGTTTCTTATCGATATTCTATCGATACCGATTTTTACTCGACGTCATCTCTACTACTGTCCATACCACGATCTTATATTAATTTGGCAATACCAATAAAAGATAACTAAGTCGCCCAATCATTTGGCTTAACTTCTTAAATTCATTCATCTAAACCTGTATTACATATCTGCTTTATTATTCGTTCTAGCTAATACCTGACTTTACTCAGAAGATACAAAGTTTTCGATAAGCAATACAAGCAGGCGTCGATTTTTTATAAATTTGAATCATATGTGCCTTGACTTTTCACTATCCACCTCAGAATGTATGATGCCTAATCACAAAATCATAGTCTCTCATTCCACACGTTAAACTCATAGAGTTAAGTTCTCTCTTAAAAAAATCAAAATTCTACACACATTTATTATGTTTTCGGCTAGTTTTAAGTATAAAAGTGAACGATTTTTATTTCACACATGTAGGCAGCCCCTCTGCCAGAGGTCTTTATTTTCATTCGGGTATGGAACAAATTCAGCTATTTTTTAAAAGGTAATATTAATGTGTGTAACTATTTTCTAGTTATGTATACATATGTATGTAGTTTACACAACTGACAAACACAAAGTGCAGGACTTGTCAATCGGAAGGATTTCTATACACATACATGCACAAATCGGAAACCACTAATGAGTAAGTATAATTCGTAGTAATTCTGGAAGATAATTTTAATGTGTGTAACTATTTTCCACTCTCATAGTTTACACGACTGGCAAACAGAAAGAACAGAAGGAGGGATTCGGAGGTATGTATACACATACACAACTGAGTAAGTATAAAACGTAGTAATTCTGGAAGATCATTTTAATGTATGTAACTATTTTCCACTCTCATAGTTTACACGACTGACAAACACAAAGTGGAGGACTTGCCAATCGGAACGATTTCTATACACATACATGCACAAATCGGAAACCACTAATGAGTAATTATAATTCGTAGTAATTCTGGAAGATAATTTTAATGTGTGTAACTATTTTCCACTCTCATAGTTTACACGACTGGCAAACAGAAAGAACAGAAGGAGGGATTCGGAGGTATGTATACACATACACAACTGAGTAAGTATAAAACGTAGTAATTCTGGAAGATCATTTTAATGTGTGTAACTATTTTCCACTCTCATAGTTTACACGACTGGCAAACAGAAAGAACAGAAGGAGGGATTCGGAGGTATGTATACACATACACAACTGAGTAAGTATAAAACGTAGTAATTCTGGAAGATCATTTTAATGTATGTAACTATTTTCCACTCTCATAGTTTACACGACTGACAAACACAAAGTGGAGGACTTGTCAATCGGAAGGATTTCTATACACATACATGCACAAATCGGAAACCACTAATGAGTAAATATAATTCGTAGTAATTCTGGAAGATAATTTTAATGTGTGTAACTATTTTCTACTATCAAAGTTTACACGACTGGCAAACAGAAAGAACAGAAGGAGGGATTCGGAGGTATGTATACACATACACAACTGAGTAAGTATAAAACGTAGTAATTCTGGAAGATCATTTTAATGTGTGTAACTATTTTCCACTCTCATAGTTTACACGACTGACAAACACAAAGTGCAGGACTTGTCAATCGGAAGGATCTCTATACACATACATGCACAAATCGGGAACCACTAATGAGTAAGTATAATTCGTCATAATTCTGGAAGATAATTTTAATGTGTGTAACTATTTTCTACTATCAAAGTTTACACGACTGGCAAACACAAAGTACAGAAGGAGGGATGCGGAGATATCTATATGTATACACATACACTAATGAGTAAGTATAGAAGAAAAATTGGAATATAAGAGATCTAATATGTAATGTTCTTTTAGACTGAAATGGATCTTACACGCTTTTTGTACTAAACAAAAAAAAACTTATTATAATATCAATAAACAAAAATACACTTAATATTGTCGATTTTTATTTCAAAAGTCCCCTAGATGCTAGATAAAAGTGAATAAAGCCTTTATTTCAAAAGTGTGTAAAATTTTCATACAAGCGATTTCTTAAACGTTTCCTCAATCCATGAAATGTAAGGTAAAATATTAATAAATACAGCTGGCTCCAGGAAGACTGGTTTACAATTTTCTTTTTCCAGTGCTATACCAGCCATAAGAAAACGGGGGGGATAGCTGCCGACACGATTATTGATGTCATAAAAAAGGGCAGCTCCATTGTTGAGTCCACAAGGATTCGTAGAGGTCTCGTCAAATGCGCATATTTGCTTTGCATCCGAAAATTTCCCAGATTTGGGGTACACTTTAGTGTTATTGGTTATTACGTAAGAGCAACCCATTGGAGTCTGTATTGTAAAATTTTTCTTCATGAGTTTGCCTGTATTACTAGACTTTCCATTCCAAGCTGTTGTTGCTGCAGCTTTTTGTACAAAGTTTGCTTGCAATGTGGGCAAGCACAGACCAGAAATATATTCCTGAGGACTGAAGGGCATACTCAAGAAGATAAGGGCAATGTCCTCATTGCTTTCTACTCTTACAGCTGTTCGATATAATTCTGGAACTTCTTCAAAATTATTTAGTATATCCCAATCTCCAGCCACGATTTGTAAGTCCTCCACTCGTTTATTTTTAATAAACTGGCTGGCCGTTATAACGAGTGCCCTATTTAGCAAAGTGCCTGCTGCAAGATAACCAATCTTATCATTAATCCGCACCGTCCAGGGGAATTCTCCAACTCTGGCATATGGAGTGTCATATGTATTTAAACACGAGCGAACAATTTCATGCGCCTGATAACCGCAATAATATACTTCTCCATCAGTTAAATCAACCAAATCCTATTGTTAGCACGAAACAATTCAATTTTCAGTATACACACATTAAACACATATTTACCTGTAAGGGTTTTTCTTGTTTTGAGTCATTAACTTCGTCTGTCCAAGCACTGGAAATCACCAGTGTTAATAATATGGCAATATTAATCAGCAACATTATGATACATACATATGTATACACACAATTGATTTATATAATTCTTTAAGTATTTTAACAGCTCAAATGTTGATTAGGTACATTGAATCGCAAATGTCGTGTTTAACCTTAACCTTTAACCTTAGAAAATTATGGAACCGAATAATTTTTCAAACAAATTTCACAACCACATCTGGTCCTATGTTATAAAGGGATTTGAAATTCAAGTCGGCACTGTAAACTTGAAAAATGTATATTTCTTATACAGTTTTAAATGATGTGCCCTCTTTAAATGATCACAAAGAACTGAGACGAAATTATTACTTTTATTTACGAATGCGGTTTCCAAGATTGCTTTAATCATTTGATTTCATACATATATTAAATCATATACGTATTTATATTTATAAAATATATATTTATCAGTTGGTTGCCTCAACCTCAGCAATTGTACAACAACAAAATACTAATGACAAAATGTTGTTGAAAATAAATATTTCATGAAAAAAGAATTACTAATCAAGTATTCATAGTATACATTATTTAAACATATTTTTATTTTATATATAATAAGTTGAAGGACCAAAATTATATGTAAATAAATCTTTAAATACAATGGAAACAATCACCGAGATATCCAACAGAAATTGCTTCACTTTACATAACTAATTCCTATTAATTCATATTTAATATTTAGTAGTTAAGTATTTCGGAACAATAATTCATAACTGAGTTCTTTTTTAAGGATGGATATTGGTGCATTTGTTTTGAATCTTTTGTTTGTCTTAACTCACGTGTCTTAAGGTTTCTGTCAAATGTTAAAAATTTCAAGTGCATAAAATCCAGATCTGCATGAAGATAAAAGTTTGTTGGTTTCTTATTTCCATATTATTTAAATTTCATACATTAAGTCACAACTTAAGTAACTGAAAACAATCGTTGTTCAACCTCAATTGTACACAAGTTTTTCCACATACAAAGATTTTCTATAATGCTTTGACAAGATTCACTTTGGGAGCAGGTGCGTAAGCAGAAACGCAGTTAAGGGGATCTTTGAAAGATCCACCGGTGGATACTTACGCTGAGTTGACTGAGTAAAACTGCAACTAACTGTTTCCAATTACAGCGCTGAATCTTCTATAACGTAGAATCTATATTAATCGATCAATATGAAGGGGATTTCGAAATGAGAAACCAATCGGAAAACATATATGTATGTGGGAAGTTCAACCTTATCCCGGACGAGATATTCAGAATAAGTCGCCAAGTTGTGATTTAATTTACAAACGCTGGTTTAATTATTAAGTACTTCACAATGGTTATCTTTTTTTCGGACTCCATTGCACACATCTCGAGGCGCAACTTTTCCGTCTCGACTCTACTCATGGACTCTCCTCGACAGACTCTTCTCGACTCCTCATGCATGCGCTTATATCGTTTCTTATCGATATTCTATCGATACCGATTTTTACTCGACGTCATCTCTACTACTGTCCATACCACGATCCTATATTAATTTGGCAATACCAATAAAAGATACCTAAGTCGCCCAACCATTTGGCTTAACTTCTTAAATTCATTCATCTAAACCTGTATTACATATCTGCTTTATTATTCGTTCTAGCTAATTCCTGACTTTACTCAGAAGATACAAAGTTTTCGATAAGCAATACAAGCAGGCGTCGATTTTTTATAAATTTGAATCATATGTGCCTTGACTTTTCACTATCCACCTCAGAATGTATGATGCCTAATCACAAAATCATAGTCTCTCATTCCACACGTTAAACTCATGGAGTTAAGTTCTCTCTTAAAAAAATCAAAATTCTATGTGGTACAATATACCGTATATGAAATAACAGGTCGTGATATTAGTTTGGTAAGGCGAAGCTCTTACACTAATTTTTCATAGCGCCTAAGGGTATGCACAAAAAGGTGGTCTTCGGTTTTGTAGGCTTTACCAACTTTTTTCGCTTCATTTGGTTGTTACAATTCCCAACCAGTTCTAGCGTTGAAGACATGGTATGGCTATTGCAATTCCGGAGTTCTTTAGCAAAGTCTGCTGATGATAGAACTTGGTAGTTCTTGAAATAGCTATACAGACAACCTGCTCACCTTTTTGTGTTGCCTTTGAAATAATCTTCTTTTGGAAGATTGACCTCGAGCCGGCTAAACTGCAAGGTTTGATTCTACACACATTTATTAAGTTTTCGGCTAGTTTTAAGTATAAAAGTGAACGATTTTTATTTCACACATGTATTAAAACAAACACATAAGTTGTTCTTTCGCAAACATTACCCTTTTTAGATAAAACAGTTAGTTTAGATAAATGAGCTACTAAAAAACTTGCAAGGGTATACAAACTTTGACGCGGTCGAAGTTAGCCCCGGCCCAGAGGCCCAGAGTTTTTATAAAATATATATTTATCAGTTGGTTGCCTCAACCTCAGCAATTGTACAACAACAAAATACTAATGACAAAATGTTGTTGAAAATAAATATTTCATGAAAAAAGAATTACTAATCAAGTATTCATAGTATACATTATTTAAACATATTTTTATTTTATATATAATAAGTTGAAGGACCAAAATTATATGTAAATAAATCTTTAAATACAATGGAAACAATCACCGAGATATCCAACAGAAATTGCTTCACTTTACATAACTAATTCCTATTAATTCATATTTAATATTTAGTAGTTAAGTATTTCGGAACAATAATTCATAACTGAGTTCTTTTTTAAGGATGGATATTGGTGCATTTGTTTTGAATCTTTTGTTTGTCTTAACTCAAGTGTTTTAAGGTTTCTGTCAAATGTTAAAAAATTTCAAGTGCATAAAATCCAGATCTGCATGAAGATAAAAATTTGTTGGTTTCTTATTTCCATATTATTTAAATTTCATACATTAAGTCACAACTTAAGTAACTGAAAACAATCGTTGTTCAACCTCAATTGTACAAAAGTTTTTTCCACATACAAAGATTTTCTATAATGCTTTCACTTTAGGAATATGCTTCAACATGGTAAGGGTTATCCCACAGTGGATTCATTTCTTATTCTCACCATAACAAGTGAAAGGGTTTTCATTTATTGTTTTTGTTTGTTGAGAAAATCACGTATAAACTCAACAGAATGGCAGGCTGTCAACAAAGGTGAGAGACGTCACAGCTGCTGCCATTCTCATCTTCCATCAAGCTGGCTTGAGGGCCACTTTAGGTCTCGCTTCGTTGCCGGCTGGTCAGGTACTGCCTGTTGCACTTTTTTAACACATAATCATGTCATATAAAAAGGACGACAGGCCAAGGATATGAGCAAGACGGTGCCAGACTTCGTTCTCCTCTCCCTACAACCCACAGCACCCCATTCCATCCACATCCACAATCTTTGGGCGACATGTGACGCTTGACTTTAGATGGTAGTCCTTGGTTCTGGTCTGTGGTTGGGGTTGAGTTGGCTGTGGGAATGGAGAAGATGAGAATGGGGACTGTACTTTATATGTAACATTTTTCTGTTTCGTTTTCCAACTTTTCACTTTATGTTTATGTTTTGTGTTGGGCAAACTGACATTTTGTGCTTTTGCTGATGCTACCAACGCCATCTCCTCCTTCCCCTTCCCCTTCTCCTGTGGCTGGGACTGAGCTCTAGGTGTCTTGTACTTTTCACAACGGATATGACCCGTCCAGAATGATGTCGACGTCGACCGGTGGCACCTGAACACGATGGGTGTTAAAATAACTGGCACCGAACATATTGACTTTTAAAATAAGCATTATGGCGGTAAATTTTTATGAAACCTTTCTCGGTGCTCCTGTCAGAGGCATTTCCTCTTACAGTTTCACAGTTTCCACCCGACAACTGAGTGATTTATATATATTGTTTAATATTATTATGGCTGGCAGGTGGCCCTAGTCTGTTTTGCCAGGTCCGGTCTGCTCTGGTCTGGTCTGAGTTGGTTTGCTTCGTTCGACTTTGTGCTCCTTTTGCGATGGTTGTGCAAAATGCGAAAAATTGAACATATTACAAGCCCTGTGCATAGTCATAGCCATGACCATGTCCATGTGGTTGGCAATAATTGTTAAAGTGTCTGGTTGGCTGGGAACATTGCGAATCATGAAGTGATAGACGATGTATACACGTGATAGCATTTAAGAGACTTTGATGTACACAAGTTAAAGCATTAAGTATAATTCGAACAAAGATTGAGGAAGATTAACGATTAAAAAGGAATACCATCACCTGCAATAATCTTCGTAAGGTCGACTTATTATTATTAACTTAAATCTGCACAAAAGCTTCTTTTGTTTTAATTATATAGCATCAATTTCAAATTTAAGCAATGTAAAAATCGATTCTATACTCCAATTAAATTAAAAATATTTTATTACGTTATCAGGAGTAATTTAACTCTTTTTTTGTATTTTAAATACATTGAGAAGATCTGTTGGAAAAATCCCCTTACAGATTTTTTATATAAATATGCAAGAATAAACATTAAATAACCATTTGGTTCTTTCCACACAATATCGGGGACTAAGCCTTTCGACGAGCACTTTTCTCCCACTCTGAAAATTAAAAATATATTTGCTTTTTAATGGTAATTATCCAAGGCCATACCTGCGTACTTAAGCCTTCGCAGATACATATGTATATATATATATATATATATATATAGGTTTGTACCTATATATAAAATTTTTAACTTGTTTACAGGTTTTTAGACTGTTGTAAAAGGGAAAAAAACAAAACAGAACCATAGAAAAGTACACCTTTTCTCCACCATACAGATACAAACATACACACATTTAAAACGCAATCAATCAAGCGAAATTGAGAATCCAAATTAATCATTATGCATTTTCAATATTTTTTTTGTAGCTGGTTTATTTTGCGTTTTTTTTTTTCAATTTATTTATTTTTCTCATTGGAAAACAATTTTTTATTAGCATAACTTGCAGCGCGATGGCTATGCATATATGTACTTATTTGCTCTGAATTAATGACAGTTAAATTTTAATTTTAATTCAATATTAATTTGCCTTTTGTTGCCTTTAAATAATGCTTGAATATCTTTAACTAAAAACTTTGTTTCATGAATTTCAAATTTTTATTTAAGTTGACGAGTTCTTTGAATTGTCAGAATTGTATCAAGTTCATAAACTTGTCTACTTTTAATAACGATGAAAATGTTAGTGAGGTCGTTTCTCCTCCTTTGTTTCGAAGGTTTCTTAGGCAACAAAGTGAGTGAATTTATTGGGAAAAAAACTTATTTAATAAAGTTATAATGATAGAACTTTGTAGTAAGCCTTTTTAAAATAATAATAGTTATTATTAAGGAAATTGAAACTTGCACTGGTATATCTATGAACAATTGTTTTTCTTGGCTTACCCAGACTAGAAAGATAACTGAAGGAGATAAATTTACCTGTAATGAGAAAGGAGCTTTTATTAATTAAGACAATGTTAATTAGTCAACTACTTCATTTTGTTTAAATTTAAAATTATATATCTGTATCGCCTATCAATTATCGATGGCCGACTATTCATTATCGATAATCGAGTATCGATTATCAACTGTGGAATGTTTGATGGTAATGTCCTTCAATGAAAAATCCATTTGTCAACCGAAAAATATAAATTTTTAATGCATGAGCGCTTAAAATTATGCTGCAAAAATTTTTCTCAATTGAAATTGCTGAAAATTTCATCGCAACACTTAATTATCCATCTATAGGCATTAATCTAATAATTAAGTACAAATTAAAAGATATTAATAATTTAGTAATAACAATGTTCAAATATTAAGCCAAAGACTTTCTCCCATTCCACTCACTGAAAACAAATTCCCAATCAAAGTTCGGCGATTTGTGTTAATTAGAAATTTAAACTAGACAAGGGAGCAGTGAATGGTAGGCCTTGAATTATAAATACACAATTACTGCCAGCCTTCCATTCTCATCCCATTTTAGGTAGCTTTGAAATTGTACTCCAAAAATGAAATTTAAGTATCAAAAGAAACACAAACAATTAAAACCAATTAAACGAGCACTGAGACACGTGGCAACTGGTAAGTTAGAAAATGATATGAAATCACTAGCTTTTGTTTTGCATAGCTTTTCTTTCTTTTTTTCTTTTTGTAGGTCTATTAAAGGCATTCTTTTATTTGGGTACACCAACTTTGTGCCCCTATCATCAGGCTTGTCTACTCAGTGGCGTTTATCCAGGCTTTTATTATCTGGGTTTGGTTCATTGTACGGGCTGCAATCTCTGCTCAATATGCTCGAATCCGTCTACTTTGTGCTCTGGCAATTTTACAAATTCGTTTGCCCAATGCGAATCTTTAGTGAATTAGACGAGATGGAACCAATTCACATAGATCCCGAAAAAGAAATTTGGTTTGAAATTTAATGCTTTTTGGCACCTGCAAACAAAATTGATTGATGATGATGATGGGAATGGTGAGAAAATAAATAGAATTTTTAGTCGCTTTGTTACCCAGGCGACCATTGGTGATGGTAGCTGATTCTTGTTGCTCAATTGTCACATAATTCTCCCATAAATTATCAAATAATTTAGAGCCTGAGTCAAGGTAACCGAAACCCTCGACAGGCTCAATGAAATTTATTGCAAATTGTAGTAGGCAGGCAAGATTGACATTGGAGGTAAAAAGGAAGTAGAGAGGCAAGCATTTTGCTGGTTTGCTGGTATAGGGTGAAGGAATTTGAGGTGTGCTATCAGAAAATTGAGTATCGTTGAAACGGCTTGTAATTGCGTATTAAAATTATACTCTTGGGACCATTTGTTTAATGAAATGTAGCCAATGTCTGTAAGCTAATTAGAGTTGTTGTAGGCTTCGCATTTTACGCAAAGCCATCACAGTGAAGCAATATCACAGATAACTCTGTGTACACAAGGACATGGATAGTTCCTTAAATGATGATGAGCCAAAACTCTAACTAGGAGTTTCAGCTTTCGCTTGATAAGCAAAATACTCAAATGAATGTCACATTTAGGAGTGGAACTGATTAACAAATCTACTAGTGCATTTCTACTTAATTGTGAACTTTGCTTATCTAGTGGTTTCTTAACACTTTTCTTATTTCTTTCAGTAGATTAGAAAGGGCTTGTTGAAATTGGTTTCACAAGTCTTTGCCAATTATGATTGAGTCCTCATGTTCATTTGCCTTAACTGTCATTAATACCGCAAATTAGCCAGCAAAGTCGTGGGTTTGTACCTTGTAGCTCAACTAATAACTTCTAGTTGCCTGAACAGGCCACCCGCCCCCTTACAATCCACATAAACAGTAAACCAATCCAATTTCTCCAGGCTGTGCTTTCATTAGCGCTGCCTGAATGACCCGTAACCAAACGAAACCCAAGTCCGATTTGGCCTTGATGCTGATTAAACGCTTATTACATGTAGTAAGCCGGCTACTGGGTCAGGTTGGTTTTGCATGGATTGTGGCTACAAATCCCATAGAGTTAAAGCCGCCTGCACAACTGATTGCCAAGATTTGTTAATTATGCGAGCAATAATTAATGCTTCATCTCCGTTCATTTATTCCCCCCATCCGTTTTCTCTTTGCTTGGCTAATTGTCAATAAATTTCCTAGCTCAAAATATCATTTTCAACTACCAGAACTGACCGCCTATCTCTTTCTATCTCTCTTTCAATGGCTGTCATGCTGGCTGTCAGTTGTGCTTAATGTTGAAATGGAATCTAATCACGTTCTAATTTCTACTAAGTATGACAGCAAATTGTGTGAACAGTTGCCCATCCACATAAAATCGTTTTTGATCTCTTTTGGTATTTCAGTTCCGGCATTAAAGTTTGTGAATCCTTCGCATTTTTCCACTTCCTGCATAGTTTGCAAGTTTAAATTTATACTCGTGAATCTCGGCGATATCTAGTAAACATAAGTTATTGAACATTTTAATATAAAGTAAATAAAAAGTTTTTTTATTTTGTCAAAAAAGTGTATTTTGCTATGGGAAGAAATTGAAGAAAAGATGGTCAAAGGTTCAAAGCAATATGTTCTTTTTCTCTTCTTAATCAGTTAAAAAATGCAATACCATAAAAAACACCTTTTTTTGAGGATAAAATTTAATGCTTATATGCAGTTACGCTTTCTATGTAACTGCATCCATAGTCTGAAAAGTTAAAGTAATGCAAAATGGTTATTTGATTCTTTAAGATTTTCTAAAGTATTCGAAGATTTAATGCTATCGTTTGGAAAATTTACTCAGAGCAAATCAAAAATTGCCGGAAAATCACAGAAATTCAATTTTATTTATTTGCCAAATTGGAAATCATTTTGGGCCAAGACTTTTTTAACCTACTGTACCCTCATCACCTGTCTAAAGGGTAAACACTTGCACACACACACATACACAGAGAAAAAGCTAAACAAACACAAATAGATTAGTTCAAAGTTCATGCCGTGCTGTCGAATGCCAAAAGTCAAATTGTGTCAACTGCTAGAATGCCAAAATAACAGCAACAAAAACAACTACAACTTCAAGTGGCAGAGAATAAACGGGGGGAAAAAACATGTCAAGGTTGAAAACCAGCAAGGCAGGCGACAAGCCAAAACAAATTGCCTTTGAGTCAGACGATTGACGATTGGGATGTGATGAGTCCGTGTGTGTGTGTGTGGGTGTCTTTGTGTGTATCTGTGTTTGTGCTTGCCTGTGTATCTGTGTGTCGAGTTGGTCTTTTGATTTAGTACAAGATGATGAAAAGAAGAAAACAGAAATGTTACTTATTGAAATGCCTATGAGTAAGGTCAAGAAGAGATGAACTTCCAGAGTCTATACTTTTTCAAGTGAATCTCTTAGCTGTAATAGTGTGCACTTTGATGAGAGAAGTTTTGCGAGCTAAGAGGCTCTCAACCAGGATCATCTTATGTCAAATCCCTGAGGGGCTTGTCTCATTGCAAGTCTCATGGTACACAAAAATGTTGCTTACCCCAGAGGTTGCGAAAACTATTCCATTTTCAAATTAGCAAACTCTACCTTGCATATTTTTGTTTTGTTTCTCCTTCAAAAAATTCAGTTAATTAGCGTTCAGCAGTAGCAACGACAACAACAACAACATCATCAACTGAATTGAACCAAAAGAGAAACACCATCACCAACATAATCATCATCATCAGCAGCAGCAGCGGCATCTTCATTATTAGCATCATCAGCGCCAGCATCATGAAAACTGAAAACTTTTTTCAGTGCAGAATAGTTGCAAACTTGAGTTGAGGCTCGGGCACGCCCACTTTCTGACAGTTACCTACAGCAGAAGTGTGCAACACGAAAATGTTCGTGAATTAAGCAATTAGGCAACTCAAAGTTTGAAACAAAAAACGACAACGAGAACGAAAACGACAACGAAATTCGAATTGGAATTGAAATTAACAGGAATCTGGTATTGCACTTGACGATTATAAAGCGAATGAGAATGATGATGATGATGATGGTGATGATGATGATTATTGGATTAGACACCACGAGGAAACGACATTTGCGTAATGCCATCGAAAACGACTAATTGACGTGAATATTCTTCTCGACATTGTATTTGCTTCTCGGAATTGTATTTGGATTTTGGCATGATAATTGCAATTGCTGGCATACCAACGAATCGTCGAATCAATTGAACCGAACAAAATGAAACGAGACGAAAGGAATCAACGAAACGACCAAGGACGAAGCATAAATACAGCCAATAAATTGAATTTATTTCAGTCATTTCTCCCCCCAATATATTCTGTGTTTCTCAATACCCAAATTCCCGCCCCATCACGAAGTCCAAACGACGGTAAAAATATTTAAATATTGTCGATGACAAATGGCCAATGCCCTTTCCCTATATGAAGATTACAAACAATTTTCTAAAACAGAAATGCGATGCCGTTTCAACCGATAGACTTTTTATATACTTTAGGGGTGTTTAAGAGTAATAGAAACTAATCTTTAACCTTTAAGATATTTTAAGGTGGATTTAAGCAAAAAACCTCAATTCGGATTCTTTAAATTTTTGATATCTACAAAAATATAAAAAATAAAGTTATTTGTTATTTGAGCAAAAAAGGGTAAAAGGGTATGCAATATTCGCATAATATTTGTATTAAAAGATTGGCTTGACTTGGCACTCTCTCTCTTTTTCTGTCTTTATTCGACTGCTTTTTGGCACATTGCTTATTGATTATTTTTACTAATTTATGTGCTAATAAAATTGTCAATTTGTATGCGTGCAGTTGGATTTTTTTTCGTATTTTTTATTGTTGGAATTGGAAGGGCGAGGCCTGACAAAACCATTAGACTTAAGTGTCTGCTGCTGGCCAGCTTCCCATTCTTAGTGTGTATAACAGGATTCAGTGACAGAGGGCAGAATGCCAACGGCGTTTACAAATTGACGCTGCAGGACATTTCTGGTAATGATTTTTCGTTGAAGGCAATACGAAAGAGAGGATTCAGTTTCAGCTTGTGGCTGCCCGTTGCCCAGTCCATTGGTCTGCATAGTAAAAAGCCATGGCTTGGCTTGGCTTATTATATGCCGCATTTAAGTTTAAATATGGCCGCAAGGATTTCTACTGGGATTTTGGTCAATTGCTTGAAGACATTGATAATCTTTAACTTTCATCTTTACTTGCGGTTGCACAGAGAAGTCATTAAATTTAAGTGAATTATTGAAGGTGCACAGTTAATACACTTGATTGCTTAGAGCAACTCAAGGTTATTCGGACTCTTTAATCAAACACCTGATGATTTTCTGCCTTTACCGCAAATGTAAAACACTTGCCTCAATCAACTTCTCGCTATCGTCTCTTGTCATGCCATCACTTCAACTCACTTCGACTCTGACAATTTCTGCAAACGCATTACAATTTTATTTTTATTCAATTTTCGCAAACGACATCAAAAGACAGGCAGGCAGGCAGCCATTCAAGCAGCCTGTCAGTCAGAAGGCAAACACTTCTGACTACGTGTAATACAATTTCCACTTCCTCACCCAACCATCGAAAGGCATTTTTACATAATTTAACAAGATGGCAACAGGAAAGAGGAAAAGGGCGAAAAATGGCAGCTAAACGTCAGTTAGTCTGCCACTCTGCTAGTCCGTCAGTCAGTCAGTCAAGCAGTCAGTCTTTCTTTATGGAACTACTTGTGGATTGGAGTTCTTGTTAATGTGGCTTTTGTTGTTGTTACTGCTGTTGCTGCTACTACTTCATCAGCATTGACCACTAAAAGTTGGCCATAAAATGGCATAAATTTCTGCGTACACTATAAGCAAACTTGAGCTACTTGAGTGGCGGCACTTTGAACGGCCCACACCTTTTCGTCCTCGCTTTAAGCCACCCAATATAATGTTGTAAATACAAAAAAAATGAGAAAAATTGTTCCTTTTTCTTTTTTTTTTTTTAGGTGGAGAAATGTCTTTATCATCAAGTGGGCTTGGCTAACGGCATTTCTACTTCCCCTTAAAAGCCCTATGAAAAAGGTTTCTTGAGTGGAAATGGGCACTTTGTGCTAAGGGGAGAGGCAAAGCAAAAAATTTAAGCAGAACGCCAAAGTGAAAGTGTTGTTTATGGTAGGTTTTTGTGTAAAGATATGGCTAGAGTGGAGATTATGCGATGCTGAACAATGTTGTAAGAGAATGGAGAGGGATTAGATTCTAAAAGGGTTTAAAATATAGAACCAGAGGTTTACTAGAAGTGAACTATTGTTCACTTTACAAAAATCAAAAACTTACATATTTATTGAATATTGAAAAAAGTATTGAATGACTTTATTCAAGTTGTAAGCCTATTGTAAAAGTATTAAAGAATCTGTTTTGGTCATAAAAGTCGTCTTAACTTTTATTTTTTAAAGTAAATCAATTGTAGATTTTTTTATCATAAATAAATTATTAGAAATTTCTCCTTTAGCCTACAGGAGAAATGTGTTTATATTTGAAAATCGATGGTAAATTACCTGACTACATTTTAATTTCATTTATATCCCCAAATAGAAGAACGTGTATTCAGTTCAGTTTCTATGCATATAATGTTAATAACTTAACAAAATTTGTCTCTGAAATAATGCTTCTTAATGCTGACCCTATCCTGCATTGAAATTAACGATTGTGCAGGACATTAATTTAATGGCATACCCCTTTCTAATCATTCACAATTAATTTGTCCAAGCTTAGGTTACATTACATTAGATAAGTCTCGTATCATCTTAATGCAAGTAATTTGTTTGCTTAAATATTAATTGATACGCAATCCAATCCCCAAAATCCCAACTCCTGACAACGCACATCACTTGGTCCCCTTATTGATTTTACCAAACGCCAACACCAATGGCAACTGGCACACAAATTTCCAGCTAATTGTGTCAACCTACACAGAGTTACACTCATCTGATTTTCCATCAGGTTTTATTGGCATCCACATCTACTCATTTCTTCCCATTCCAGCCTATATGCGAAAGCCATCCGCCGCCCTGCCCAGACTTACCGCACCCAATTTAGTAACGTACAAAAATTGCCTTTGGTCCTACTTAGGCTACTTGAATGGATGTCGATGGAGCAACCCCAGCATCATTCCACTTCATCCCACATGGCACCCAGCCCATACACATTTTCGATCTTATTGCTTTTAGCCAGAAAACTCCCTTCCAACACACTCCCTTTGAAATGTTCTTTCCCCCGTCCATCTACATATATCTCCTTTGCTCTGCTCTTGTTGTTTGTTTGTTTGTTTGACTGATTTGCTGTTGTTTATTTTGATTTCCGGTTCAGTAAGAAGAGGTAGGCGGCAGGGTGGTGCCCAGGAGTGGAGGTCATAGGTGGAGATTGATTGTATTGTCGCAGCAGGAGTTCGATTTCCTCTCTGAACACCAGATTAGTGTTGACAAACAGGCCAACAAAAAAGAGAAGAACAAAATCCACAAAAAAAAAAAAAAAACAGGTCCAAGGTAATCTCATAAACACCTACCAAACCAATACCAATATTCCCGAGCGATTTTGGGTTAAAACTTCCAAATGCACGTTTTCCGCCCCTATTCACTGCTATTGAGAGATTTTACCCTCATGCAAAAAGTTTTTTCATCCGCTATCATTATTATTTTTTAAGTATTTTGCATAAAAATACTAGAATTTATGTTTGTGTTTGGTTCGTTAATGTTGTGTAAGAGTCATAATTCTCGAATTTATCCATAAATATTAATTATTCTGAAAGTGAATGTCGACCTTATGATACCCTATACGAGAGATAGTTTATCATAACCATCAATAAAAAATTACATATATTTTTGCCTTATATCTTTAGGGTAATCCCAAACTCTCTCCAAGATTAACAATAATGAAGATGAAAATAATATGTAAACCTTGTATATTCATCAGTTGTATAAAAGAACAAGGGCATTCAAGCTTCGACGTTGGAGATATGTATAAGATCTTTTCCGTTGAGTTTAATTTTTAGTCAAGTGATTTTATATCAGAATCAGACATAAAATGACGTTTAGTGTTTTTTATAAAACACAAAGCAAAACATAAACATTACATTTTTTGTATAATTACATTTTTTATGTGATTTACCTAAATGTCATTATTCAATATGTACAATTAAAACAACTTATGTAAAACATGATTAATGCCATTGTCTATAATTAATCGTTTGATATACAAAACTAGAGATTTGTAGTCACTTTTTGTTCGTATGTGGCATTTCGAATTTAAATTATAGTTGCGAACTCATTTAATTGAAAAAGGAAAGACAAATATAAATACTATGAAACGATATAATATTAAAGGACCCAATTCAACTCCTTTCCCTTCCAACTCCAAAAATAAAATGTAAATATTATCCTTAAGTTCCTCTCCCAAACTAAAATTGTAAACCTAATATAATCACGACTCTCTAGTCGAAGGCCCCAGCAGCCAGCACTCTATAATTCTAGTTAGCTATGTAATTTTACATTATAAGTTAACTGTACATAAATAAAATAAAATAAAGGACAACGAAGTAAATTAATCGCATAATCTATAACTTTTTCTGGATAATATAAAACCGGCCAGGGGTAGAAACCCTTATTTACTACACTATTTCAAAAAGATGGATTATGCTCTTGAAAGCTTAACCTTTTTTTGTTTGCTAACTTTAGCTGTAATTCCGAAATATTGTTCTATTGCAATTTAGAAATACTTTATCAAAGTATTGTTGATGATAGAACTTGGTGGTTCTTGAAATAGCTAAACAGACTACCTCCCGACGTTTTTGTGTCCTCTTGATATTTTGAAATCTCTTATTTGTTTAAGGGTTGTACATCTTATTGAAAACATAATAAGTTACTTTCGTGGATTCAGAAAACGAGTATCATATTGTACTAATAATAAGTGTTATTCACTTCATCTTTAGGCTGCGTTCCATTCTTTCTACTTTTTAATTTTCTTGCAAGTGGAATGAAATTTTAATCATTCAACTATATACAGTTCTCATTTTGCATTCCCCATTTGTAGAGTCATTGTCCTCTTCAGCTTCAGTCCCCATGCCTTGCTTTGGCTATTAAAATGTTAATTCAGCATGAAATTATGTTGCAGGCTGTTGCATTTTTAAGAATGAAGCCGAGCCACAGTCATATTGAATAACAAAGGACTGGCGTTATCCCCGCCAGTCGTCCACTGGCAAAAGAGAAGAAAAAAAACGAACCAAAAATAAAATGCAGAAAATTTCATTAAGGCCACAAATGAAAAAGTAATTACAAGCAATTATAAAAACGTCTATTTCACACATGCAGTAGGAGAATTGGTAACAGAAAACCCAAAATCAAAATAAACTAAATTGCAAAAAAAAAAAAAAAAAAATAAAAAATGACAAACTTTTCGCTTGCACAAACTTTTGCAAGCAATTAAATATATTTGTCACTTCAAAATGGCTGACAAGCTAAAGTTAACCCAAAACCGCAAAAGGATGTGGACCAAAATTGGGGATTGGTTGGGCTGGTTGGCAGCAGTTGTCACTTGTTTTGCCCTGTCAAACATTAAACTGTGTTTGGCTCCCTCGTCAGGCTTTTGGCCCTTCCTCAACATCGTTCTCCCGTTTGCTTTCTTTCTTTTTGTCTTTTCGTCTCGTATTTTCTTGGCGAATGCAAAAAAACCTTCAACCTCACGACATGGCAACCGGTCCAAAGTTTTCCAAGTAAATTTTTTTCCTCTTTTTACTGTTTGGCTACTGCAATAAGCAAAATGCAAGGCATTTTTGCAAATTTGTAAAGTTTTATTAGAATGAAGAAGTTTAGCGTTTTACTGATAAGCAGTAAGAAAAAGGTGAATTCCGGCATCCTAATAAGCAGCCCTAGACTCTTTATAATGCCAAATCATCGAGATGGGTGCCACCCTTAAGGAGTTATCATATTCGGCTCTTAAATTTAGGAAATAAGTAAGGTTTGTACTAAAACTTATCAGTAGATAAAAAGTAATTCTTAACGGACCTCTCGTATATACACCATCTTGCTGTTGTTGGTTAAAGATTAATGCAAAATTAAACAAGATTTTCATTTATTTCATTTTTTTAACATTTCATTCGACCATAAATCATTCGTTTGAATCGTAACTAAAAAAAAACCAAGTGGCAACAACTTTTGATGAAATTCTTAAGAAACAGAATTAAGATATTCAAACCTCAGAATTCCTAGCCAAAGCAAAGCCAAAATGGACACCAGATACCAAAACCAAACCAATTCAACAATTTCCTACTCTGGTAAACCTTCCTCCCCACCTCTCGACCGCCGTCTTCTTTTCCATTCTGCTGCTTCTTCAAACTCTGAAGTAAGGACACCCAACGGGGACACTCTGGATGCAGCCAAGTGGAATCAATTAATCTTTTTCCGTAAACATTTGCCAGAGTTTCCTCCCAAATCCTTACCAGCTCCCATCCCATCCCCTCTCTTGTAACAACAAACATGAGATGCTGACATCTAAGCAGCCCAAAAATATGACGCTCCCCTATCCACTAGGCACTCCATCTACATCCTCCAATCCCTCTCTCGCTCACTCTCTCTTCATTCTCGACTGAGTGAAATGTTTCAGAAAGTGCAGCTTGCAGCTATGAAAAATGATAAATTTCACTTTGCTGCGCCCCGCCCCTTCTGCATGCTGGCCATCCTGCCTTCACCTCTTTTTGGTTCTTGCCTTCATCCGTACTTTACTTGGGTGCTCTCTTTTATTATTTATCAAGCTTATTACGAAAGCACAAAGAAGACCATAGAGTGAAGAGAATGTGGAGAGAACCTTCAACTGCAACTGTGCAACAATTTTTTGGGGGTAATAACCCCCTCGACCACTTCGGGTGGTGGTTGGGTGTTTGGTGGGTTGGAAAGTAGAGTAACGAGACTCCTTCGCTTGGTTTGATATTGAAAAATTATTGCTTTTTATGAAATAGTGCCATAAATTATTCGTAATACATTAACAATTATTTAGTAGTTGTTTTTTCGTCGTCGTCAAATTTTGTGATATATGACCCGCACTTACTCAACCAAGTCAAAACCCAGACAAACACACAGACACACACAGAGAGACACTTCGAAATTAATTTCATTCTGCAATCAATTACCTAAAACGAGAGAAAGAACAAAAGAGAGAATTTTGTAATGTCAACAGCAACAAAATACGAAAAAAATAATAATATGAAAGATAGTTGATCAGAAAATGGTTTACTTAAAGTTACTTTCCGTCTGGATTTAGTTTACGATTTGGAAAACTTTACCATTATATACCCCCAAAATTGAACCGATATCATATTATAAATATTTGTCTACTGTTTAAATGAGAGACGCTCTGTCTCTACTACTAACGCCTGCAGAGGCATAGGTTGGTTTTTTGGTACTTGAATAAAAACTTCCCAAACCCATGTCCAATGAATTGGGATAAGCGATTGTAAATCGGTCTCTGTGTAAGTCTCTGTCGTAGGCGATTAGAGGACAATAAATTAAAGAACTTTATCCTAGATGCATCTGCTAAACTATGCTCCACTAACTTTGAAGTAGTTTAAGGGTTTTCTTTTAGCTAAACTTATTAGTGAAAGGAGCATTCCATTAATAACTAAGTTCAATTTCGAACTGATGCGCTTTCAAAACCATGTATGTTTATGTTCTATACCTGTTACTGCTAGGCTTACATTTTTCTTCATGACAATGTTTAATACAAGATTAAAATTTCTAATTTTAATCTACATATATGGTTTGCTTGGAAAAAATAAAAATGAATTACTCCCTCAAAACACGTTGTGCAGAGAAACACTTTAGTTCGTTGCACATGGCAACATTGCCTTTTAGCCGTATTAATCTTTTAGCCAGACTTTATGTCACTTTATATTTCGCATTTATGTCGCTTGCCATTATTTACATTGACAGGAAAGTCATCAGACGAGTAAACACCTTGAGATGGAGAAACTCCTCCTGTTTGGGACACTTTTATTGATTTATCACGTCTGGTGTGAGTTATAATTTCACCCATCAACTGCAGGCAGGCAGCCAGACAGGCTGAAAGGATGATGTCTTCTACTTGGATAAATTTATGGCAAAAATTTACGACTACTTTAAGGCCCCCTTTTCTCGTCTCATTTGCTGAATGGAGTTTGAAATTTGATGATTAGCTTGGCGGCGGATGGGAAGGTATAATTGCACTAGAGAGTTAAGTGATTTATTTGTTAAGCTTCAAATATATTAATTATGTGTAATTAATTGGCTGGCAAATTGAGACTAGAGTGTAGCAAAGGAGGATTAAATTTCTCACAGAATACATTGCACTGGAATAATGTGTGTATAATCAAGTTGGAGACTGATAATTTGACGAATGATGTGACACGAAAAATTAAATAAAGGTGTCACAGGTTTTTTAAATATTCCTTAATTACAGTTGGCACTCGCTCAACTCAGGTATATGTTTTTCGAAACTAAAAACTATTTTTTGAAACATTTAACAGAAACAGAAATAGAACTCGTCCTATTTATCCTTAATAATTCAATTATATTTAGTTTTTGTACTTATATTCGACATTTGTTCATTTTTTGTAGCAATTTGCTGATAAGCTAGCATTGGAAGCCAACTATTACCAGCTGTATTATTACATACATTTGCTTAACTCAGGACACTTTGTAATGCTCAAACACACACACACACACACACACATAGAATATGCGGAAGCACTTCAACGGTAAAGGACGAGCAGGACTGTGACGATGCTCTCGTGGTGCTTGCCAGGGACATATGGTTATAATGGCTTTTGTAACTGCCAGGCTATGCAGAAAGGACGTTGTCGGGTCAGGAGTAAGTAGTGGTTCCCGATGCTGCTGCTGTTGTTGTCCTTGTCACTGCCATTGTTGCTCTTTGAATGCCACACTCAGAGTTAATCAGTGATGTCAAAGAGTTTGTCATTAAGTTAAGTGCAAATGTCATGACTAACTCTCTAAAAACTACAAGTAAAACAGTTCTCATTAAGGAACAAATACAGCCACATAATGTAAACTGCATTTTTGGTAAAAGAAACAAAGAAAAGTTTTCTAGGAACTCTGCAACATTATCAATTTACGAAACGAAAAATGAGTTAAACGTATTTTAATTTAATTGACCCCTAAAATCCGCATTGTAGATCTCTTGATTTATTAAACTGGATTATTTCTATGCTAACTAACCTACTGGCTGAAGTTTTACAGTGGCTATTGAATCATTTTTAAGCAATTGGCCATGAGCTGAGTTTTTTTACCCCTAACAGTAAATTATATTAAATTTTTACCTTTATCTGAACTAAAGTTAAATAGATTTTGTTATGCTTTTTTAGTTATTCATTTAGTGACTCCACTTCCTTAATAAAAATGCAAAGGTTTTCCATCTTTGGCTTCAATACAAATTGAATTGAGCAGTTAACATTAAGCTATGTTTTTCACAAAAGATTTCGATGTATCGAGAAAACTCTTGATGGGAAGAGTAACTGAAATCCTTTATGCATTTACCTCTTATTTTTTTTGCGTTGTCGCTCTTCCTTGTTATTGTCGTTTATGTTGTTGTTTGTTGTTCCTTGTCGTGTCCGTGTCTCGTGTACTTTAATTGCGCCTTTTGCAGCAAATGTTCTTGGTACACTCACACCCTCATATACACAGTAGTTTCATATACCAACATACACACTCATATGCAGGAAGTCCAATGACTTTTTTGCCACTGAAAGCGGTTTATATTATATATGTATATATGTATGTGTAAGGGTATAAATGGAGACGTTAGCACTAGTTTTAGTGGATTTACATGGTGTTCGTTGTTGTTTTAATTATGCGCCTTTTGTCACTTTGGTTGTGGCACGCAATCCCCAGTCAAAGGGTCTTCTTGGGGAATCTTGATGTGCAGGACATTAAGTCATTTAGTTTTATTAGTTACAAACATTGTACCATGTTTGGGTTAATTGTTTAAATTAAAGTTATGCCAAGTTATTTCGTATTTAAATTATTATTAAATGCAGAAAGCGAGAGAAAGGAAAAAAAGGCAAAATAAGGAAACATAAAAACGAGACAAAGTAAAGTCTGGGCTGAAAGACATAAAACATAAATCATTGTTGGCACTTTTAAATTGGCTTTTTGTGCCAACACATTCAACGCTGGCCAGGATTATAGACGGTCCAAGGAATGCAACAACAACAGAAACATAGCCAACAACAGTAGCAAAAGCTGGAGTAAGAGTACCACGTTAACCTTTAGGCAAACAGCAGCCGATCCATTTTGCCCTATAAATACTTATACATACATACATACATATGTATATACATAGATGGAAGCCAACGGAAATTTAACAAAAATTGACTCAATTTGAATAAGCCAATGCGGGTAAAGCAAAAGGAGAAGAGGCAGAGGCAACAGTAACACAACAGACGGATATAAACAACAATGGTAAAAGAAAGAAATGCAAACAAGGAAATGTAAAAAACGAAACGAAGAAAAATATCCCAAAGGTAAAAGATGACTGAAACTTAAAGTGAAAAAGAAATTTACTGCAACAACACCTGAGAATTTTTGGCCTCCAGCTAAAGTTGTGGCTTCTCATTTTCGAAAGCGATTTATATGATTGTGGTATGTGTTTGTGTGTGAGGAGTCTCTGTATGGAGGCTTTTGTGGTTTAGCGACGACGCAATGTAACCACACAAGGCCAAACAATCAAATCGAAGAAAACCCGTTGTAGGGCATCAGCAATTAAGGCATTTAGAATTAATGCAAAGCTTTCTTTTCATTCTTATTTCACTATTTTTAATATCTGATAAATATACATGTATGTTCTAAATTACATCAAAAGCACAAAGTTTCTGAAATGTTCACCATTTATAGCAAAAATATAGAATTTTTTAATCCATGCTTATTTTATATGTGTGTGTATATTTACTTCTTATTATAATAATTCACTACAGTCTTCTTATATACACTTAAAACTCCGGCTAAATAAAATACAAATCAAGAGAATTAATATAAAACTCAATCAATTGTCTGTTTCAGAGCTCGAAAAACTTCTTCCCATTGCCATCAAAACGAAAAGTTTCCAAGTTGAACTCGAAAATACACAAGTTTTAGCAATATTTCGACAAGTTTGGCAAATACTATCCACGGGTGAAGAAGATGTCAGGAGGAAACGGCGCGGGAAGCCAAACCGAAACGCAATTGCTGTCAATTGTAGCGTGGATACTACTTGGGCGCAGCAAAGTATGCAACATAAAATTATGAGCAATGCCACGAAAACTTTTGCTTTTCGTACTACCACAGAACAGCAACTGCAACAATCTCACAACAGCATGAAGGGAAAACACTTGGACAGCCGACGTTTTGGCACGCCCACTTTAGCTCACTTTTTCTCCGTCCATGTCTGAGCTGTCTAATGCATTGATTGATGAGCATGTCATGAACTTATGACATTGATAGTTATAAATTATTATTATTTTGACATTTTTGCTTCTTGCAATCGAAATAAAATGCAGAAGACGGTACAATACGAAAAAAAAAACAACAATTTCCCCTTTCTTTTATCGCCATTTTCTACTTCTTTACCATCTCCTTCGTCGTCGTTATGACAACTAATTGACATTTAAAGTTTGTCCAGAGAGCAGCAGAGAAGGAGAAGATACAAATTGTGAGTAGAAAATGAGTTGGTCAGACAATAGATGAATCATTTGAATGAAATGTTTTGTTACCGAAAGTAAAATTCCTTCCTTCCATTCTTACTTCAAACAAAAGTCAATTCATTAAAGAGAGAATGATGGTAATAATTATAATCATAATGACTAATAGAAACAAGAAAATTCTTAAAAGAATAAAAAACATAAATTCTATAGAACGTTGCCAAACAAGAGGATAGCATTTAATTGCAACATTTTGTGTTACTTTTCAACAAAAATCAAAGAACCGTTAGGGAAGTCATTTTATCTACAACAATTGATTTCGAGAGTTGTCGATGATAGAGTAACATTTAAAAAAAAAACCCTTTAAAAAACCCTTTTTAAAATAATCCTCTTTTGTTTGTTTTGCTTATTGGTCATTCTCCCACAAAATGACCAAACACATTTTCCATTTTACTGTTTGTTTTTCATTTCTTTTTCCTTCTATCTATCTATGGTCGTTGTTGTTTTTGCTCGTGCTGTTTATCATTTTGGCATCTTCATTGCTGTCATTAAGCGCACATTATGTTCGCCCACCTGCCGTTTTATAAATGTATCAAAAATAATACACAACCCGACAAAAACGACAGAGCACTACAACTCACACCTAGCCATAGTCATCCTGCTACTTACCCAGACAGGAGGAGGAAAAAGAAAGAAACGTGGTGAGGTGAGTAAAAATTTGATAAATGCTTCTTTGGAGGTTTCATTTAATGTACGCCAAGTGCGTTCATTGTGTGGAAATCATAAAAATGGTAAAATGGAAGAAGCAAAGCGAAAGAAGGCCTCGTTCTCATTTTCTTTATATTTTCCGCCTCTCCGTCTCTCCCTTTTTCTCTCTTTACGTTAGTAAAAAGTCCACACAGAAAGTTTTTCCTCTACACGAAAATGTGGCGTCGATTTTTTAAGTGATTTTAATGCGGTAAAGCTTTATTTTTGGGCTTTGCTTCTTTTTAAATACCCTACAAAAACATATGTGCTATGGGTTTAGTAAAACATTTCGAAGAATCTATAATGGTAAATATTTTGTATGTGATCTGCTGTTTTAAAATCTATTTAATGAACTTCTTAGCGGGTTATCGAAATTAATGTCTAGTGTCATAAAAAGCAGAAACTGTTTTATAAGTTCTATTTCCATGTGAGCAGAAACAGAAAGATCTAGTTCTCTGTTTTTTTAAGTTATGACTGAAATTTAAGCATTTTTATTTACTTATTATATATGTCATACTAACTACAATTGGTAAGGGTATTATGACTTCATTATAGCTAAATTAAACCATTTGGGCTTTATTTTGTTTCTTGTCCTATATGGTACTTTTATTTCTGCTCGGGTTGAATTATTGAAAAACTTTGAAGTGCTTTTACTAGACATGGTCATGAGAAATGGTTCAAATTCTTTTTCATAAATTATTTTTGTACAATTTTGACTTATATTGATAGCGAGCGAAAGAGAGAAAAAGAGCGAGAGAAAAAAAGACAGTGTAATAAAGAGTAGAGCTCTTTTATTTACCTTTATCGAAAATGATTAAATACTTTTTCATAATAAATTTTATCAGATAGGGCAAATATCTGAGTCGAAAGTTTTAAGTGGAGATTGGCCCATCGTTAAATGGGAAAACCAATCAAAATCCTTGAATACTCATAACCTCTTGATTTCAGCAAAATACAAAAATAAAGCAATAAAAATAAAACATAAATATGAATATGGTCACTCTCATACACACACAAATAATATACACACATATATACGCATACTAGTGTATGAACAAACAAACCACCAATCCATCTATGTGAAAGCTGAATAAAGACCCTTCAGTACCAAATTGTCGCCTCTGACAATGTCGCCCAATTGTCCGAGCCACCGACGTCGGCAGAAAAAAATTCTGCCAGCGTTTTCGTGCTGACGTTAGCCGACGGCACCCGAACGATTTAATTTCGTTATCGAAACCCAATCGGGTGCCGAAAAAAAACTTGCCGAAAAAAAAAATTTATTTTCTTTTGTATTTTTGTACGCGTCGCTTTGTACTTGTCGTTTTTCTGACCAAGCAGTGAAAATATAATCTATTGGTGTTTACTAATAGAATTTAGATAGAATTAAAGGTAAGAGCTATTTTAATATTATGTATAATATACACAAATAGTGAATAGTAATTTTGTTGGCAAAGTGTTTTTTTTTTACTTTGAAATACAACACTATATGTTGTTATTGTTTAATAAATAAGCAAAAATTAATAGCATTATTTATAATTGACTGCAAATCAATAAAATGAGAAAATAAGTGGAAAAATATGAGAACAGAGAGTAAAAGGAAAACAAAGTATTCTGCCAACAAAATTAAATGTGGGTTCGACCCCGGGCTGTGCCAAAAGAATAATTTTTTTTTATTTTGTAATAATTTAATATTTTTTCTCAAATAAAAAAAAAAAACACTAGCAACTGATTCAGAAATAATTGACTTCAAGAACAGCATTACGCCGGAAAGTCAAAAAAGCAATGTAAGTTACAGCTGTTATATGAAAAGTTCAAAATTTTAATTCTTTTTTATATTTCCAGACCTCTCAAGTGGCTGGAGATAACTCTCTTGTGAAGAGCCACAACTTGGATAAGAAAAGACAAAAGCTGAGCCTTAGAACCTATCTAAAGGTTTCGAACATTTTACTCAGTAAGTAAAATTAATTAAATAATTAATGTTAGTTTTGACATTATAATTCATTCCATTTCTAATAATATTTAAAATTTTTTATTTCAGAAGCAGTTCAAAACACTTCCGCGGGGCAGCCACCGGAAGTTGGGCTTCAGAATACGATGGTCTGAGGCAAAAATACGGACAACAAAACCAAAAGCAGAAAATTGAAGCAGCAGCTGCCAAATTAGCTTAATAAAAAATAAATAAAATAAAATAAATTCAATTATTTTATATTTTTTTATGTAATTTGAATTGTCCCTCTAGTCCCTAGGACAAAATAGGGAAATTGTCCTTCTAGTCACTAGGACAATCTTGGTAAATGTTCCTTCTAGTCCATAGGACAAACAAGCGATATTGTCCTTCTAGTCCATAGGACAAACAAGCGATATTGTCCCTCCAGTCGCCGGCGACCAGAGCGAAAAATTATACAGTACCGGTGACCAGAGGGACAATTGTCGCCCAATCGTCCCGTGCAAAAGACCATTGAGCGACATTTGTCCCTCTGGTCGCCGGTCTTTCTATTAGTCGCTCTCGTCGCCGGCGACTGGAGGGACAATTGTCGCCCAATCGTCCCGTGCAAAAGACCATTGAGCGACATTTGTCCCTCTGGTCGCCGGTCTTTCTATTAGTCGCTCTCGTCGCCGGCGACTGGAGGGACAATAGTCGCTCAATGGTCTTGTGCACGGGACGATTGGGCGACAATTGTCCCTCTTGTCACCGCGACTAGAGGGACGAAAGCGACAAAGCGGCGACACAATGCTTGTTTGTCCCGGCGTTCGGCAAGACATTTCGACATTTGTCTTGGCGACTGGAGCGACAACTGTCGCCGGGTTGTCGTTCCAGTCTTAAAAGCTAGGACATGCAATGTTAAATGTCGCCGCAATTTAAATGGGAGTGTCGCCGCTTTGTCCCAGGGGACAAGCGACATGTCCCCGGGGAATCCCCGGGGAATCCCCGGGGACCGGTACTGCAGGGGAACTTTTGATGAATATGCAGAACATTTTTGCAGGAAAAAATAAAACTTTTAACTGACGAAAGTAAACGTACCCCACGGAATTGGCGTCTGTTACGGAATGCTCGTCTCCATCACCATCCTCATCATCATCATCATCATCAGCAGCAGCAGCATCCTCGTTCGAGGCGGCGGCGGCATCATCATCTTCATCATCATGATCAGAACGTGACGCCGACGTGACGCATGAAAATTAATACATATATGCATAAAGTATACATGTATTTTCTATATACATATACAGACACATACATATATGTATATATTGATGTATGAGCTGACGAAACGTGAAGAGTGACGTGTAAGAGAGAGGAGCTCGTAGGATGAGACAACGTGTGCCGACCTATTGCATATTCATAGCTGTTGAAATGTTGTGAATAATGCTAATTTAATATGATATGTTGTATATATATACACAGGATGTTTCATTTTTGTTTTTGGGGTTTTGTTTTTTTCACCCTCACCCAAAGCAATCAAACAATCAGACAGATAATTTGATGAAAATCAAGCAGGATTCTTGGGGTGGACTTATCATTATCATTGATAAAGTACCAGGAGACCAGAAATAATGAGGCTAAAAATTTTTTGTATTTACAGCAAAAAATAACAGGTTAAAAAGGTATAAACAAAGTTTTTATAAGACTAACTCTTAAGCATAAAGCTAAGCTAAAACTTGTTACTTTTATTTTTTAAAATTGTTAATGCAATTGCATCCAAAATGTGAAGAAAAACTATGAGAAATCATAATTCTATGTTCTTGTAAATTTCAGTTCATAAATACATATTCTACAAATGTATATATTTTTAGATATCTTTCTGGTTTTTAACTATCAACATTTTCAAATTGTTTATAATAATATTGCTGCTATTTCCCTATGGACATGGAAAATTGAAAAGCAAACCGCAAAATGTTGGTAAACAACCTGAACTATACGCCCCCAGAAACACATGAATGGGCAGTGATAGAGGGCTCGGAAAAAATAAACATACATATACTGCAAATAATAGGCCACAAACACAACTATTGTGAGATAGAGAGGGAGAGAAAGAGATAGACTGACAAAGAGAGAGAGAATGTGACAGAAAAAGCGCCTCTTGTTTTGTTCGAGAACGCAATAATTATTTTAAATTGCAAGCAAAAATATTTACGCATTCGTAATTGGCAGTCCAGTGGCAGCACATTTTCATTTAATTTCGCCCGCCCCACACGCCTAGTTTTTCCTTCTGTTTGCCATTTTCCTACAATTTTTATTTTCCATTCGGTTGTTGTTATTTTTCTGCCCCCATGCCACGCCTCTATTGTCTGGTCGCATTAGCACTTGGACCAGTGAACCCAGCAAAAACAAAAACAACAAATTTTTTACTTCCTGTACACGGAACTTAATGAAAGTAAGGCAAAAAAAAAAAAATACAAAAAATATTAACAAAAGAAAAGGCGACGAGAAAATTTTTGCAGACAAGGGCTTATAGTGGGGGGTAGGATGTGGGTTGGTCGCAGGTGTGGAGCTTAAACTTGGGGGATTTCTTGATGACGCATTCAACAGCTTGGAAGTAATAGACCTAACAAACAAACCAAACAAAAAAGCCCACCTCGCCCCCTTCTAACACAAAAAAAAGTGAAGAAAGAAAAACGGAAAACTCAAGACTGCAAATTGTTAACTGAGAGAACTAAGCAAAGTGAGTTTCTATGGAACACTTCTTTTTCAAGCTAGGTTAACTATGGATCACCTGGAGCGTAAGATATGCGACTTTAACAAGAGTTAATAGGAAAAGAAGTTGAGAATTGTTTGGAACAAACATGAAATGGATAATGCCATGATGCTTGATGAACAAATCTTGGCCAAAGTAATATATTATTTTTAATGAGCTTAGAAAACGACGCCAAATAAAAATATATATACCATATTATATATACCATCATTACAGAATCGGTCTAAATATTTAACAATTGCCAAAGTTAGTTCACCTCCTCATCATCATGATTTGTAACTTAGAATGATTATCTTCATTTACTTGGCATATAGAAAAATTGCTTTGTTAAAGCAAACGTCATTCGATTTCTCTTTCATTTGCAACTTCGCATCAACACCTTAATTCCTGGTTGTCCGAATGTAATACCTCAGGTAATTTCCTCTAACTCCATTGAACTTAGTTGTCTTGGTTTTGTCATTTGGCTTTCATTTTCAATTTTTTCTATTGGATTTAATATTCTTTGTCCGTCAATGAACACATTTTTACAAGGTTTTTTTTCGTTGCCAGCTTTCAGTTGGCATATCTACATTTTTTCCCATTTCTCATTGTTTTCTCTACATTTTATCTCATACTTTGCTTCTATAGAATATTTTTCATTATTATATTTCAACGAATTTTTTTTTTTTTTAATATTTCCCTGTTGAATGCAATTGGATGCTATGAACGTACGGTGGTATGTTTGTTTGTCACTTCTCATCCTCAGACAGTTCCCCTTTTGCAATATGATTCAGATTTCATTTCAATTCACGACGGTTTCATATTTTCTCTTTGGTTTTTTTTTCTCATTTTTATTATGATTTTGTCGCCTCTTTTCGTCTGACACTTTAGGCAAAATGGCTGCCTGCAATGACTTGTCCTACGAGTACGCTTTGTCTGCATTTCCGGCAGCTTTAATTTCATTTTATATTTCGCTTTTACTCATTGTCGCTTTGGTATTATAAAGTTGTAAAAGAGATGCTCATAAATCCCGGCTTTATGTGCTGACTCGCTGGACTTTTTTTATTAAAAAATAAGTCATTGCATACTTTTGAGTGCTGAACTTGAAAATGCTCCTCTCATTTGTTCTGTGCCTTCATTTTAAGTTGCACTATAATTTTAACATCGTGAAAAGAGCAATTGGGCAAAAACGTAATGGGTATATGGGGCGTGGGTGCCAATGCCGGGGCAATTCATATAGGCGACTTCCGTTTCCGGTCTCAGCTAGCTTGATTTTTGATTTTTGACTGCTGCTGCTGCTCCTACTGTTACTGGTATTGGCACACAACCAAGTGACGTGAGCAAGTTAGTCATACACGTTAAACAAAAGTCCCTTAGTTGGGCCTGTTTAAAAATTTCAATCACGTCCCGCATATCCTTCACTAGACACGCATTTCAATGGCCAACTCTGAAGCAAGCTTTTTAGCTGTAAATGGGCGTGTGTGTGTGTGTGTGTGTGTTTGTGTATATGTATGTGTGGGAGTGTGTCCATATGAGTATGTGTGAGTGTGACATTCGCGTGACAACCCACATACGAGCTGAATGTAAACACATTGAGTCTAGAATAAAGACGAGGTTCAATAGAAAATTATAAAAAACCAGGATCTTTTTATAGCGCAAATAAGGATTTTTTATCAATATCATCTGGTTACTCGAAACTTCATATGGCCTTGGCGAATATTTTCAAAGATTCAAAGACTCACACTGATTTAGAATTTCTTAAAGATTCAAAAATTACAAATCTGAAATATGTACCATAAATATGAATTATATATCACTATCAAGATTTTCCCCATCATAAATAGTAGAAAAATGTTAAATCTTTATAGCTGGAAAAAGAATCTTATAATGAAAGAGTCCTTGAAACTCTTTTCTAGATAAGAAACTATTTATTAAAGAGATCCACTCTAAAAGTTAAAAAAAAAAAATGAAATTGGTATCGCTATTCTTCTATAAATCACAAAGCAGATCTATTTTTGTAGGTACATTATGTCTAATGGCTTTTTTATAGCACTCTTTGAACTCATCTCGTGGTTTTGTTTCATTTTTCTAACATTTTGGTGCGACTCTTGTCTCGCCGGCTGTGGCTTATTATATTTTGTACATTTTTATTTAGCCTCCTTTTATATTTTGTTTTTTTTTTTTGGCACAACCAAAGAGGACCGAGTCCGTGACCCGTGACTGGGGAAAGCCAAGATTTTTCAGCGCAAAGCTTTTGACACCAACACACACACCGCACACAGATGCACAGTGGCCTCACTTGTTGTTGGGGCACGCACACATTGCATGCGGCGGCTGCCGGAAATACCAAGCACAAACGTCCAACATGGAGAGAGGAGCAACAGCAACAGCCAGAACAGGAATCAACTGTTGGCATGTTGATGTTGACGCTCCTAAACTCGAACCGCTCACCAACGGTTCTTGCCACTTACCCATCCACCCGCTTAGCTGACATTTTTGCCAGCGTAATCACGATTAAACTGTCAACGGCATACTAATTAGATTTTTATTTTTATTGCGCCATGACAACGCCGCGTGACGCCGTCGCCCCGACGACGACATTGAGTCCTGTGTCCTGTCCCATGTCCTGCTTAGCCACTCACTCACACTCTTTAGCTCTAGCCGCCTGGCTCCTGGCATACCACAATCTTCCTTACCCCATCAGCCCTCCCCTTCCACATGTATTGTCGCGCGCGTGCCTTGCATGACCAAGTGACATTGGGATGGATATCCAGGAAGCCAGGACTCCAGCCTCTTTTATCCTCGCCAGACACTTTGAGGCGCCTGCTACTTTGTGATTTATGTCTTATCATATTTATGAAAATTATTGTTATTGATGGTATTCAATATTAAGAGAGCACCAGATACCGAACAGAACCAAAGTAAAAAAAAAAGAACCCCAAAAAAAAAAGGCCAATTGATTGATTGAAATATGGAAAATTGAGTGGAACAACCGAAAGGAGGAGAAGCAATTCCGTAATTGATTTAAAATGTGAGGTTAAATATGCTGATACAAATTTCACAGAAACTTTATTCTTTATGTAAAGAATAGAAAAATTCACTATGAACTTTTTAATGACTTTTTTAGATAAGGAATGATCAAACAGGATGGCTAAATGAAATGGAATTGGTAATCATATCGCCATCGGTATCGTTGGTTTAAGTGAAACGGTTAAGCAAGCAAGTTTTATGGGAACCCTTTGTATTAGTCCGATGTTAACAATATGGCTAATTGTTTATGATGCTATTTAGTCATACACAAAGCAAAATTGTAAATTGAATTGTGTGGGGTTGCCAAATTACATAAAGATGGTTTTTCAGTAAGTAGCAATCTCACCAGCTACGAAATGGTGCCCAGTTCCAAAGACTTGTGCCATCCTGTTTAAGAAATTAGTGATATGATCTAATTATATAAATATCAAAGAAGCTAATTTCGGCAATGCCGAAGTTTTTATACCCTTGCAGTCCTTTGCAATAATTTTTTTACATTTTGAAATTTCTTTCCCTGCAACTCAATTTATCAACACACAAACAAAACATTCAAATTATTTCTCTTTTTACTACAAATTTTTCCATCATTCCCTAAGCAAAGCACAACACGCATACACATACAGTTCGTGTAGCGCTGCGTCTGTGTGTGTGTATGCATGTGATCTGTTTGATTTGCTGATGACGTAGAACCGATTTGTACTGACTGTAACTTGTGTTCTATTTATCCGATAAAATTTTGGGATCTGAGATTTTATATCAAATCTATTATATTGGTAAATTTCATGGGGATACTCCAATTTTTGCAAAAATGTTTCTTCTAGAGCTATATGATATAGTAGTCCGATCCTGACAATTTTCATACTTTATCTCACCCGGGTAATAAAAAGACCCCAAAAAAAATTTCAACCCGATAGCTCTTAAGATGGCTGAGTAAAACGCATACGCACAGACGGACGGACAGACGGACAGACGGACAGACGGACATGGCTATATCGACTCAGCTTCTCATGCTGATCAAGAATATATATACTTTATGGGGTCGGAAACGTCTCCTTCTGTGCGTTACAAACATCTGACCAATTTTATAATACCCTCTGCAAGGGTATAAAAACAAAGCTAACTAAAAAATTTGATTTAAATGCTCGGTTTAAGAAAATACCTCAAAATATTTATTATATTTTGGACACATTAACCTGTGGTTCTATTTAAATCAAATCAAAACAAATACATACATATCTTATGTATATTTACTAGATTACTTAAATTCATTTTAAAAGTTAAAGTTTAATAGTCTTCGTTCATTTAGTATTTTGTGTCATTGTTTTTGTCAGTTTGTTGGCTTAATCTTGCACTTTTATCTCGTTACCACAGTCATTTTTGCTTCTGTTATTGTTTTTTCCTTAATAATACTATTTTGTGGTTTTAATTTTCTATATACATACAATATATCTGGTTGCAATTTGTGTAGGATTGAGTGAATTGCAAACCCTTAACCATTCCACTTCTTTAACCGCATCATAATTGAACCACAAATGATGTAGGGAGTTAAATGTGTGTATGTGTGTGTTGTATCTGTCAAACATATGTGCAACATAAATTTTCCTTTAATAGTTAATTATAATTGCCTCAATAGTAAAATTTAAGCTGCCAGCTTAAAGACGAATTTAACATGAAGTAACGAATGAAATTAATAAGCAATGATTTGGGCAAATTAAAAAATTAACACTTACCTGGCAAAGCTGTTAGATAGACAAGAACAAAGATGAAAATTCGCCAAATATTAAACATTTCAAGTGGCATTTGCAACACGTTAACGTTGACGTTCAATTATTTATGAGTTGAATGGACAATGTCGATTTCGTTAGCACTGAAACCACAGAAATCAATTTTTCTGTTTTTCGCATTTAGCCAATTTGGTTGGTTGGACAATTTCCTTATTTCTCTCTCTTCTCTATGTGTTTTGTGGTTAGATTTAATGCATTTTTCAGTTGTATTGTTTGTCTTTTTTCATGTTTTTTTGTTTTCTGTCGTTGTTGCTTTCGTACAATTAGTAGTCACAGTGACTCACATATGTATGTGCTGCAGGGTTAACATTCGATTTTGCTGGGTTATTTGCATTTTTCATATCCCTTTTAGCTTTTTTGCATATTCATTTCCGGCTTTGCACTATTTTTCCACTTTTGTTAGATGATTTCACTTTAGTTTTTTCTGCCGTTTTCAGTTTCTGCTCGTCTCTCATTCCCTTACGCTTCCTCCACAATGTATTGGTTAGCTGCAAGGAAATGAAAGGTGAAAGGATAAAAGCTATTATTAATTTTCAAAGCAGATTGACGGACAGATAAACTCTAAATATATACAAAAGGAAAAATTACCATTTTGTAAAGTGTTTTTATTGATTTTAATCAATTGGTGACCGCAATGTTCCCTGAATTGATATTGAAAACTCTCATGCATATTTCACATACTAAGTTAGATACCATCTTTATCTAGCTGCCACTTTTCACTTTTTTGCAAGTGAAAACTTAGAGCAAATGAAGACACTGAGTCGCTTGCCAAATCAAAGCCACTGCCTCAACGTGTCACTCTCGAAGAGTTTCTCTCTAGCGCATTTTCAGCTTAAAGGATTTACATTGAATACTGTATGTTGATACTTCATATCAGTTTAGTTCGCGTTGCTTTACGAAAAAGGGAAACCAAACCAAAAAAAATAAAGAGAAATTCTTCGATTTCCATAAGTGAATTTCCCAGATGCATGCACACAAAAACACACACACACACACATTCACACTAAGAGGGGAAGATACAGAGACTCTGGTACTCTCTTTATAGCATACAGGCATGTAAAGTAGGCGCCAGACATCGATACCAACGCCAAGACCAACCATCCATTGCCAAAAATGGTGTCATGTAGGAAATGTGAAAATCGTGTTGTACAATTTCATGGCTTGGCTTTTGCCAATTTTCAATGTAAAGTCAGCTCAGGGCAAAGGCTTTGGTGGCATTCGGTGTGCGTGACTGGAGTTGAAGCTTTAGATACTCCATCTTTGGGATGCTGTGAGTTGTGCGTGTATTTGGTTTGCTAATGGGGCAACATTTGGATTTTCAAATCAGTTGGAAAATGCATGGGGCATGTGTGTGTGTGTGCGCCGTGAAAAATGTAAATCCAATGCAGCTTAAAGCATGCCGTCAATGATTTACTTTGAGAACCAAAAATGTGTCCCGGTGGGCTTCAACTTTATAGGCTGTAAATCTGGGAATTTGATGATGAAAGCAATTCGATTGACAAAAGGCAAGTAAAACTGTAACAAAGTGAACCTTGTATTTAACATTAGCTAACACGTCAGCCAAGAATTAATATCGGAACTGATGAAAACATAAACAATTCACACTCGAATAGGTAAACATATTTCGTACACAGGATAATGGACACCTGGCAGAAGGAAAGTTCTTCACATATTGACTACTACTATCACGATTCTCGGCTACGTTTTCCAACTATAAGGTTTGTATACCTTCTAATATGAAAATCAGCTGACGGTTTATTTTCCTCATTCGCATGTAGCATAAGAGATGTTTTATTAGATTATCAGCTATTTAAGGCTGCAAGAATTTTGCAACGGCTTATTCGAGGTTGGCTTTGTCGTAAGAGATTCCTCAAGCAAAAAGCTGCAGCCACAACTATTTCCCGATGGTTTCGTGGATATATTTGTCGCAAAAAGCGCTTTTCTGCCATTCAACAATATTTACAAGCAACTATTTCGGCATACTACAGTCAGTATGCTATCAAAATTCAGGCATTCTATAGAGGTTGGCGCCATCGTCTCCACATACACGATGTTCGCGCTCTGACCACGATGCAATTGAATGCCGCCCAAGATGTTATTAACTGCGTTGCCTACCAGTTGCATACCTTACTTCGAGAGCAGAAATTACCAGGAGTATATTCAATTCGAACAACAGAGTAAGATCATAAAATGTGTAAGATTACTTGATCACATTTTTGACTCTTCTTTCTTTTTAGTTGCCAAAGGAAAGTGGAGGAGCTTTTAGGTACTTTAGTACTGCGCTTTCTGAATGGTCGAGTGCATAGCAAAAATGCAGAGCGTCGTGATAATCTCTTAAATGCTCGCAAGGAATTTAGGAACTCGCTATACCAGACCTTTGCTCCATTCCGTGGCGCTTATGATTGCGGGGATGTTGTTGCCCCACAGAATATCAAAGAGATGGATATGTATATGGCACGTGTTGTCGCATTGTATGAGGAAGCCCGTCGAGATTTGAGAATACAGAAAAACCGTAGAGCAGCATCGCTCCGTAAGTGAATATATATAGCGATATAACTCACATTAATTATTGGTTTACTCCCCAGAACGAAAACTTCAATATGGACGAGACATGGATATACTTAGGCAACAAAACTTTTGCAATGATATTTTTAAGAGATTATTACGTTGGAATAAACTAGATGATATCCTTCCTGAGGATATTTGGAAAACAAAGTCGCGGACCATTACAAGCTTTTTGGAGGCATTAGATGAGGTCTCAATGGATAGTTCACCCAATTGTTATTGTAAACCTCAATCGACAGAGCCCAATTTATGTAATTAGATAATTTTTTCATAGTTGCTTAGCAGGCAATGGCCTAGATAGAAACGAAATGTGTAACGAAAACAAATTTTCACCAAATGCACTTGACAATAAAAGAAAAAAAAAGAAAAAGCAATTAAAAATTTGCATTCACATATAAAGGTATATCATTGCAGGCCCTTTCCAATGGTGATCCTCTGTGTGCCCTTTCTCAGGGCTGCAAGTAATCTCATTTTCATAAGATTCGATCTGCTAAATATTTAATCAATAGTTACTTATCCAATAAGCTTTCAGACAATTCAAATTTATAAATTTACTGTAAGACATTTCAGTTGCAGAATTCTTTTGGAAAAGATATATCAAATGTCTGCGAAATGGCCATGGATGATATGCAATCGACTAGAGAAAAGGAACTCTGTGAATTTCATTTTGCTCTCCACTCATGCAACATTGGTTTTTGTTGTGCTCTTTGTCTTGTTTTCCTTTTTTGGGAAAACAGTTTAAGGCAGTCGAACCTTAATTGCATTCGTCTGTGAGGGGGCCAACAAAAATGGACGTAGAAAAAAGAAATTTTTTTTAAGGCAAATAAACAAAGAGAGAGAAGCATGTGGAAAGCCTGGGAAAATTCATTATGTCTTTTACGCCTCTGCAAGGGGCTTGAAGCTACTCTCAATGTTACTAACATACAAGTACACACACATACATACACATACACACACACACACATATCCCATGCAGCTCCTGAAGATGCCACTTTGGCCACTTGTGAGGTTTGGCGCTTGTTAATTTTCCAGTGGAAATTGGTTTGGTATTTACAGTGCACTCGTCCAAAGGCGCATTACAGACCACCTAGGATATGGCTGCTTACAATCGTTGCCCCCAGAGAGATGGAGTATTGAGTATTTGCCTTGAAACTCTCCATTCAATCGGCAGCTGTTTAAGGATTTTCACGTGAAGTCTACACTCCTTCTCACTTGTCTGATTGTGTTTGCCTCATTTCTATCTGCTTTTCTTCGTTTTCTCCCTTCTCTCTCCCTCTCTCTCTTTTCTAAGACGGTGTCCTCTCAGTCTCAGTCAAGGCTAATCAAGACCCACATCAAATTGTGTAACCTACTTATCTTTAAACTAATTTGTTTCCCTAGATTCCACAGCCAGTTGCCCCAAAAACAAAAGACTTTGTTTTGTCTTATGTACTGTATGTATAAATTTCTCTTGGTTTTTTTTTTATTTTTATCAAGTTTGTGTTTTATTTGGGGCATTTTCATTACCAACCACGAGATGCGTCCATAAAACAATGCAGCATTAAAAGTTCCCCTTCCCACTTCACCACACCACTCAATTCGCCCTTCACAATTCGCATATAACAAGCAAAAGTACTTTAAGCGAATAAAACAAAAGTAACTATAATAAATGTTTGCAAATAAATTGTAAAAAAACGAAAGCAGCAAGAAATCTTTCTACTTTCTGGCATTAAGAAACTTTAAGCGCTTTTTTTGTTTTTTATGCGGACACAAAATATGTTTTATGTGTGGGGGGAACTCATACAATTTTCTGATGGATGGCGGGGAGGGAATGTTGATTGGTCAAAGGAATGGTTTATTAAGGATTGAACAAGAGCGCTTAGGGCTATAGGAAGAGGAGATAAGCCAATACTAAAACACATTTACCTTTGCATTTAAATGCCAATCCCATTTGCTTGGAACCTTAACTTATGTGCCAAATAATATGATATGATCAAGATTTCTGACTTATGGTGATTGTGAAAAGAATATTATTAGGAAGTGGCGTACAATTTAAGGAAATATAGTCATTCCTTGATTTTACTTTTTTACAAATTGAAATTCAATTCGTTAATCTTCCCTATATCGATCCCAAAAATAATGATATCGTAAAAAAAGTTTCCCTCTCTTATGAATGAAATTTAGCTTCCAAAAATACATTTTTTTTAGGCCTGAATATTTTGTGTATTTTATTTTTCTTTGTTTTACTTTATCTTTAAAAGTTGCTTGGGCAGAGTATTGAGTTTGAGTAGTTAAATAATTCAAACGATCTTTATTATGTTCGAAAATATATCTAATTTTATTTTCAAGGTAAACCATAAACGACGACTTAGTTTCCCTTAACTACTTTATTTATTAAAGAGGATACTGTTTAGCAAAAGAAGACATATCATTATTACTGAAGCTTTTAGTTGGCCACTTCAAACTGAATCCGTATAAAATTAACGTTGTTGATTCAATTTACCACATCTGCCATTCGCAGGAAAACTTTGAAATCAAATCCCATAAATTCGTACAAATAGAATGTGCCAATAAATTGCTGTCTCTTCTCACATGCGAGGAAAAAAACGAAAGTTAAATTGAATTAAAATTCAGAGCGCTTAATGTGACTGACCCCGCTCCCTCTCTCTCCTCCCTTTACTGCTTAGGCACCCTTGCGCCATCTTCACATGTCGCAGATTTTTCAATAAACTAAACAATTTACGAAAATTGAAGTTTATCTCAATTGTGCAGCTGTTGTTGACACACACAAACACACTGGGAGACACACAAAGCAGTCATCTTCTGCATCCCTCGATGTCTCCCTTTGTCACTCTTTGGCAGAACTCAGAACTCAATTTGGCAATAAAAAGCTCATGCCATATTCTATCTACTACTACTCTACAAGGAGAGAGGAGATGAGGCACGATCCTGGACTGAAAGCCGGGACCTCAGGCAAGGGCTCCCTTTATTTAGGAGCCCCCCCCTCTATCCACCCACTTCTTTGAAGTGGCGCACAAATGCGCTTAGTTGCTTTATTGGTCAAGCTGTTGTGCGTGGATAAAACCCTTTTAGTGCACAATTGCTATAAATTCGCTTGGGAAAGGGTGCCCAACAAGACCCGGGCCCCTCTATTGTCATGTCATGTGTGTGTGCCTGTTGTGTGTGTGTGTGGGAGTTAGAAGGGATAACCATGCCCAGAACTCTGAAGCTGAAGCGCATTCGAAGTCGATTGACGAAAAAGCTTATTTTAATCTCATTTGACAGCCATGAACAGAACCGAAACGAACGGAATGAATGGACCAAACTGAAAACTATTTTCACTGAACAGCTGTTGTAGCTAATGCTGCGCCTTCAATTTGATAAATGAACATTGTTCTGCGGGCATCGGTGAGGCAATGGCTTTGACAATCCATAGGATGGCAATAGTAAAGCATTCGAGAAACTGCTGTAGAAAGGGTAATATAATTTGGCATGATTAAGTTTGAAATTTGCATGGGGCCAGCAGCTGCCTTTTTCATTTTGATGACCCAAGCATTTTGTGTTTAGTTTATTGTTAAGTTCTTTTGGGGTTCATCTTCAAGTTCTGGTCAGTTTTAGGCTTAATTTTCGTCATTTTCATCACATGGCTTGCTTTCTTGTGCATAATTAAGCATAGGGTTAAGCAGCACACAAGGGGAAATGGGCGGGTGTTGAATTTTGAAGCGTTTAGGTCTTGGGTTTGGTGCTTGGGCTTGGGCTTATGGGTTGACCTTTAATTGAAATGGATGGTGATTATGTGAAGGGGTCAGTTTCAAAATTGCTAGTTAAGTGACTCAAATTAGAAGAGTCTTTTTAAGGAAAAGGTCATGTGATTAGTTTAGTTAAAAGGCCAATTCATGATATTAATTTAACAATTCGATCTTATGATATTAAATAGACTCAAACTAATTTTCTATATTATAAATATTAAGTATGATTGGACTATAAATTGAAATTAAATGTTTTGAAGTTCAACGTAAATTTGCAACAATATCAAAATTGCTTAGGTCATATCAATTATTTCGAAAACTCTAACTTTCATTCTAAAGTTGCGAAATTTCAACAAAAATTTAATCAAAGAATTAAAAATTATGCTAGCAAAAACCAAATTCATCTCTTGCTTTGGTAGATATAACTTTTTAAAAGCATACATACAAGCTCATATAATGAAAAGCAGAAAATAATTATTACCAACGAAAATTTTGGCCAAATATGTACAAATTTGTTAACTTGCCAAAGGGTCGAGATGTTGGTTAAAGTTGAAGCTGTGTGAAGGGATAGAACATGTCCAGCAAGCTAATTTAAAAGCAAAATTTAATTTATGGATAATTACATATTTGGGCTAACAAACACACGCACACACACAGATATAGAGAAAGGTATTTAAAATGAAAAGAGAAATATTTTCATATAAACATAAACATATTTGATATTAATGAAAAATGTTTGTTAAAGTTTTTCACTTTTTTTTTTTTTGTTGTTTTGGCAGCTAGAAAGTTAAACTGGCAGTAAAGCAGGACTCTATGTCCTGGCATAAATAAATGCAACTGTCAGTGGCAGTAACTAGTTAGGAAAGGAAGAAGCAGCAGCCACCAGAAGAAGGAAAAAGAGCAAAAAGGAGCTGAACTGAAAGCTTGAAAGCTACACGCCAACTGTCAGCGACTGCATTGCAAGTGACAGAAGCAGCAGCAGCAGCAGGAGTAAACGGAAATGGAAAGACCGAAAAGGACAAAGATGGAGGTCAACTCAACCTTCAGCATTGTGAGAGTGTTGGTGTGTGTGTGTGTGTTTGTGAGTGTACCATTTTATTTAGGTCCTCAGTGGCTGGCAGAAACTGTTGCATACTTTGCTGCACTCGACTGACTCCCAACTGAGAAATTACCTCAGCTAAGCCGCACTTGCAACCGCCTCAGTAGCTTGTGCGTAACGAATCAAGCACAAAAAGTTGCCAGATGAAAGGAACGAATGTCTGAACCAACTTGGCTGACAGATATTATTATTTATGCGCCGTTACCTAACATTTTTCATTACGTAATGCACTGACTAACTAACATAAATTAGTTAGAATAAGTAATTCTCTCATTAGGCATTCTTTAGCATAATGTCAATATGCACACATAAGTCTCAAGATGAAATAGAGCTGCGACTCTTGGCGTGATTTTCTATAGTTTCATATATTTTTTTGAAACTTAACTTCAACTTAAACCTCCACTCGAAAAGTCTGCAGCAATCTCACATAGAACTTATATTTGCCAATTGATTGCCACTCAACTATTGCCACTCGAATAGGAAAAAAAAAACGAAATAAAAAATAAATTTCCCTCGTTTACAATACAAATTATAAATAACGATTTATCATGAACTGCAGCAAATGCCGAGTTGCATTTGCCAATTGCACACCTGAATGCTTTCTCGAGTACCAATACCTTGAGTTAGAGAGACCAGAATCCTTGGCAAACAGCAAATAAATTGCCATTGCCATGCAAAAGGATAACTTCAGCTCAGACATTCAGTTTTTTTTCTTCCCTGTATACTTCACTTTTAGTTTGTTACCACCCGCCAGTCAGACATTGGCAATTGATGATGAAAAACTACTTACACATATGAATTGAAGATAAGTTTTTGTTAACATTTTGCATAGTATTTCGGGTTTTATACTTTAAAATTTTCTAAATTCACATTTAGCCAGTTCGAAGAACATAAACCGCTAATCGCTTCCCCACAGACCCATTAACAATTTATCTGTCTTGCCCTTATTTTATGCGAAAAGTTTTCGTTGCCATGCCACAGACACCCAAATAAAAAAAAAAACACAAAACGCCCCACAAATCCCACATCCTTAAGCTTAAAATCGAAAAACACATTTGAATTGAAAATCGTGCAAAATATATGAGAAGGAAAAGAATAAGAGATGGAGAAAGAGAGGCAAAAAAGAAACATATCAACGATATGCGCATAATTTCAACAGAGTCTGCGGTTACCATAGGGAAATAAAAGTTTAGTGAATTTTCTTGCCATGTGAATGAGAATCGAGACTATGGTTCTAGGTGGGTTAGGTTCATTTACCACAGGGGTTTGATAACGATTAAGAGGCAAATGTAATGTGTGCAGTTGGAAGTTCAATGTAATTATGACCATTTTTCTTAGACGAAATAACATCTATAAGACGATTTTTTGAAAAAGTTCAGTGCAATGAAAGGATGACTAGTTCTTAAAGTCTGTGTGATGTGCCCAATTGATATGCATCATATACCTTTATATATTGTACCAAGCCTTCGACTAATTATGTCATACCTTCTAAGGGTATCCACTTACAAGTCTTTAAATTTATTGATTTGAAACTTTTGACAATTCGCAAAGTTATGTAGGCCCCGTAAAACAAAAACCATTCTCAACTATTGCACGGGTCCGGGACCGGGTGACAATCAAATAAATCACTAGACCAGCGTCTAATTAAACTTAAGCTCCCACCCTTAACACTTGAGCTTTAGCTATTGTTGCTTTTGGTTTTATGCCTTCTCTCTCTCTCTCTCTCTCTCTCTCTCTCTCTCGCTCTCTCTGGTACACACATCTTTTGTCGCACATTCAAGTAATTTGCATAAGGAGGACGTTAGGCCAGGCAAAAGATCAACGGGGGAGCCATTTTCTTCCTCCCAAACAAGACCCGCGACATGCGAAATGTGTCTATGCATATGAGAGATAAACTTTATCCTCCGTTTGGGCTATGGTAGGGCCGACTCCCTTACATCGCCAACCTCTCCCTTTCGAATAGTGGCAAGTGTGTCACGCGCGCATTTGTGTCATGTGTGCCAATTAAAGTCGAAGACACGCCCATGCCAAACACCCGAAAGTACTTATACACTTCAAAGGGGGCGATGAAAATTTTTAATAATTAAATCTAGCTGACTTTTGAAATACTCTGCTTAAATTATCAGCTCGTACAAAGCTTTTAGACGAAGCCAAAAAATAGTGTGGCTCCATATTGCTAAATAGAAAATACTAGCTGCTTACTAAGTAAATTCCTAGTTTGTAAATGTTTCACTTACTACTCATATTTAATGTCACACGATTGTCCTTGGGAATTTTCTAGCTCAGCGACAGGTTGTGAATTAATCTGTGAAGTATTACATATTCCTTACCTAGCCATGACCAACTAAATGGCAAATTCTTGATATCCTTTTCCAGCAAAAGAGCATGACCAAGTAGCTTTCTTCTTTGCCACTTGGTCTTTGTCCGCAGCCCCAGCTTATGTTCCAGCTCCATGCGGATTCCCATTCCCGCACCTTATATCATGGCTTGTTGTGCGCATTATTAGCTGTCGTTTATTTTACACAAGCAGCCGTCGCCGGTGCCAGAGGAGGCAAAAACAAACTGCAAGCAACTTGGGAACCAGAAGCAAGACCCCCAGCTGCTTCAAAGAGAACTCCATGCGCAAAAACAAATTTCACTTGTCGTTGTGGCAGGCAGTCAGGCAGTCAAGTGGCTTCTGTTGCTGCTACTCCCTTTTTGCATGTCCTGCTGCTTATCTTTATATACATTTAAAGTCATTAGCCTCATCGTCTAAACTAAAGTTGGCCCCCTTTAAAAAAATCAATGTCAAACTCTGGCACAAAGTTCACAGCGTTGGGCAACAGTGTTGGTAGAAAAACTTAAAAAATAAGAGAAGAGATGAAAAGAGAAACTTCAGCGAAGGGAGAACTGAATACAAACTAAAGCTAACAAAATGCAATGCTGTCAAGTTGAAAGCCTCTCCCAGACATTGTGAAGAAATTATAAAAATAAAAACAAAGTGCAAATATTTTTCTAATGTCTGACAGCAGCTGTTAAATGCTTGAAAAAAAAAATCCCGAGAAGGACTAAAAGAAGATAGAAAAGGCTGGATAAGCGCAGCAAAAGAAGCGAAGAGCAGTAGAAAAGCTGCACTAATGAACTATGAAAATAGCAAAGGACAAACAGACAAAACAAAATAAGGAAAACAATAGCCAGTACCAGTACTTGGGAGACTGCAGTGGTTAAAAACTAATGCAAAAATGTATTAAAATGTATTCTATATACTGAATCTATGAACTGAATATTTAATCATTAATTCCTTTCAGGGAAAAGATTCTATAAGTACAATTCTTTTAAAGGAGTAATGACCATTCTAAGATTCCTAATTCGAATGAAGTTTTAACTTTTGTGCCATCAAATTTGAAAAATGGTTTAAAAAAATTAGAGAAAACAATTAAATTATCAAATCAAGACTGAAAAATTTACGGAGCCTTATGTATATTAAAATTATTTCAAATTTATGAAATATTTATTTTTGATTTTATGTCCTTTAAACTTCTTACTGTACCTAATTATTTTAATTATTTCGCTCCACTGTGCTACGCATAATTAATTAGAAAACAAAAGCAACTGGCAAAACAGAAATCACTTTTAAAGAAGAAAATAGAGCAATATCATCCAAGTGGCAACTTGGTCTTTGGACTCGGTTCCGTTTACCCAAAGGATGCCGTCATCAGTTAGATGTGAGAACTGGGGCTTGGGTCATGGGTATGCAGGAAGGAGGGCAGCCACAAGATGGCGACAACGTTGTGCATTTACTTTTGCTCTGCTCAGGTTGACAACATCCAAAATGAGACAAGTGGCAACAGATTTCGCTGGAAAAGTGGAGAAAATGCTAATGCAAGATATGGAGAAAGGAAAAGATCGAGCGAGAGAGAAATGGAGTCGGTGAAGGAGAGCCAAGATGGAAAACTTAGAATGGAAGGACTCTCCCTCTAGAGTGTACAGAGGAAACCAAGTAAGAGGTGGCATGCAATCGGTTTGTTGTTGTGTAACTCGATTCGTTGCTTTTTGTAATTTATGTGGTCAACTCTCTTCCTCCATTTCCTCGAAACGAACAAAACGAAATCTGACAGGAAGCATTTTTTGTGACAAGCGCACCAAGTTTCACGCTTCAATGTGCAACAGAGTGGCAGTGCAGTTAGTTGTGCGAAAAATGGCGAACTATATTTCTGTGTAGACATACAAACAGATGTACATACATAAGGCATCCAACCTGTTAGTTAGATTTGGTCAAGTGAATTAGAAAGTTAAAAGTTCAATATGCTTTGGCAACATTAAAAACTCTGATGAATGGAAAAATAAACTAGTGTCTAGTAAAAACAGAGCTTTATTTAAAATCTGAGTTTGTGCATAATTTTCTTTAGTTTATAACTAATGGCACAAAAATAAGTACTACTTTAAAATGAATTCTTGTCGGAGACATAAGATATTCTTAAAAAGAACGTTCTCCTAGAAATCCCAAACCAGAAATTTCGAATATGTTCAGACAGGTTCTAGGAGAAGTGCAAACATTCAACTCTCTCCATTTCAACTGTATTATGTACAATTTCATTAAATTGTAGTTGGTTTGATTTCCCTATTAAACCATAATTTTAAACGAATTCGAATCAAATATTGTTTGCAATTAGTTCTTATAAATTTTACTCAAGCAACATATGCTGACAATTATTGGCTAGAAGGTAAAATATTTATTTACTATTACTATTAATTAAGAATATTTTTAGAGAGTTTTTCGTCCTACATACATAAATTCTAAAAGCTGAAATTTTGGATAATTTTTATACGTTCTTTTCACTTTTGCCTGACCTATTTGTTTTTACATAGATTTGACACATTTTTGGCTACCGTTAATATTTTGTATTCTTTTTTGGTAGTTCATTTTATATTCTAGCCAACAAAGGATATTTTCCCTTTCAATGCCACCTGCATTCAATTTGATAACAACAGACAGAGGAAAAGAGAAAAAGAGAGAAAGAATGAAAATACGAAAAAATATTGTATCTTCGCTTTCAGTTTGCCGTGTTATCATCCTACATCCCATCATGGCACTATCCACCTGCGCCCTCTTTAGCCTGAATCGCATAAATAAACCACAAGAAGAGAGACCACAACAAACCCCGTGGCCACAACATCCTATACCTGAAAGAAGGAAAAAAAGCAAAAAAAAAAACAAGAAAAAAGATGCTGGAATGGAAAAGCTGGGCCACGTTTCAGATTTCAATACCTGAGTGCATTTTTAGCATTTCCTGCCACGCCCAAAAGGTAAGTATATCGTGCATATAGCACCAAAACAATATAATATGATACTCGTTTGCAAGAGAAAACAGGAATTTTTCAGTACAAAACAACAAGAATTGTGTAAAAGCATAACGTATACGCGATGTGGCATCCGAAAAAGAAGCAAAACTAAAGAAAATATCAACAGCACATAAAACCAGACAATGGGGTTTGAACTTTTTATAACGACTTTCTAATACTCTTGGAAATGTGCATAAATATATGTTAATATATAAACAAATAAAATACTGAGGCAAATAATAATACAAAATAGGCAATTCCTAAGTCTATCAAGCTGATCAGGTCGACTTTAAATAAATAACACATGACTCCAACCATTTCAATTCAGCCCCAACTCAAGATTTATACAACGGCTATAGATTTTATTTTTGAATTAAAAAATAAAAAACTACTCGACTACTACTATAACAAACTGTGCAAAGTTATTATAATCAGATCTAATTGATTAGGTATAAGACTAAACAATTAGCCGATATATGTGCATATATCCCAAATATTATGAACATTTTTATAGATTCTCTAGCCAATGTACCCACTAAAAAGGATACAAAAGAAGGCAGAAGCCCAACGAGAGTTGAGTTTTACATGGCGACTTACACGAGAGTCGTGGCGCAACTAACAAAAGCTTCAGCCAGGCGCAACTTGTTTTTTCTTATTTCTGTTTTACTTTTTTTTTTTGTGAGGTTTTTGGGTAAGCAAAGAAAGTTTAAATCAACTTGTGGGAATTTAGACAATTTTATAAACATGCACATAAGGACCCAGAAGAAGAAGGAGGTACAATACATGTACATACATATATAGTAGCTATATTGTACATGTATACTATATGCATATAATACAAATTTAAAAGTAAACCAAGTCGCATCGCGCTATCTGCGTATGGTTATTCCCTACCACCACACTTTGCCTGAATCATGATCTTCTTTATACATTTTTTTTTTTATTTTTTTTGTTGTTGTTGTTATTATTGTTGTAGTTGGTGTTTATGCAAATTCTCGCCCCAGTGTGCTGTTGGGTCCCACACATTCGTGTTGGGCCACCGCCAAAAAGGGAAAGATACGTGCTTTATATATATTCATGAATGTATGAATATCTCGCCGAGTATAAACAGCGTAACTGAATAATAATAACAACAACAGCGGCAACAGCAGCAGCAGCCGCTCAGTGGGGAGTTGAAGATGATGAGAAAAAAAAAATAATGTCACCAGTTGAAATGTTTAAAGAAAAGTTTTCATCAGGTAAGAAACGAAAAAAAAACAACAGCGAAATCTCTATGAAAAAATTGTGGAAATTTCTTTAAAAATTTTTTAAATGACTCTTTATCATTTTTTAAAGTGAACACTTCTTTCAAAAAGAAATAAAAATTAATAATTGTCGCGTATAAAGTACAAAAAATTCAAAAAACATTTTTTTTAAAGCAATCAATAGAAATTCTGTCATTCTTAAACGACAAACTTTAAGAAACTTGGAAAAACTTTTGATAGATTTCAAGGTAGTCAAACGCATACATAAATTAATTTTTATTTCATCATATTACGCATACGCAACGTTGCTTTTTTTTCTTTGGTTTTATGACCATCCACTTTCACTTGAGACACTGTTTCTTTCATTGCCTTCGCTTGGGCAGGTGGACAGTCTGTGGTCTTAATGGCCTTTACGGCAACAACAACAATAAGAGGGAAAATGTAAGTCTATTAACAGCAATGACAAAGCACGCGAAAAGCTAATAGAGAAAATAGACCTTGAAGCCACAAGAAGAACACTTAGTTGGAGGTGGAGAGATTGGGGAGATCTTGCGGAAGGTAAAGTAGTTTAGTAAGTCTATAAAAATGTATTAACTGTCGACTGGCAAAGCAGAGAAGGCGAAAATAAAGTCATAAAGAGGAGTCAAGGCGGAATGGATGGGAGGAAGACACAATGGCCGTAATATGATAATCATTGCGTGGGCACACACAGACATACACACAAGTTAGAAAGACAGAGTGGGGCGTGTGAAAAGTGGGTGTGCCCCCGCTGGCGTATGAGAAATTGTGCAAAACAGAAGGGGCTCTCGACCTTCCGCACGCACACTTGGGAAAGGTCTAAGATCTCACTGCTCCAGCAAATCCATTAAACCCTTATGATGCATGAGTACAAATAAAGTGAGTGAAAGACAACAGACAATAGATAAAAACGAGGAGAAGGCGAGCGCAAGAAAACAACAACAGAAAATAAAAACATAAGGACAAAAAAGGCGTGTCAAAACATATGCAAAAAAAGGAGGCACAAAAAAAGACAGAACGAATGAAAAGAAGGGCAAGTGGAAGAGGCCACAAACCAAAAAACGGTAACCCAGGGTATGGCAACGAGAAAAGCAAACCCGCAAAGTGAGCAAACACTTAAGCCAAGTGGTTAAACTGGTTAAAGCCGCCAAAGAGGGAAGCTCCTGATGATGATTGTGAGTGTGGGAGTCGCTACTGGTGTGTGGGAGGGGAAATGACAGCGCCCCTTTCTGTAAAAATGGGAGTGTGAGTGCTCTGGATAAGTTCAGTCAAGTGTTATATCTTGAAGTGTTGGGGGGAAAATTATGAAAGGATAAAAGGTTGATAGATTAGATATAAGTGGACTCAAACAGGTTGTGTGCTGCAGATCAGGAACAAGACCGAATAGCAAAGGTCATCGTTAAGTGCTAACTATGAACATTTTAGTTACATCTGTATTGAAATTTTATATTTTTTCATACATATATCTATTCGATGTCAATGCAAAAAGTCAAATATAAATGGAAATTGTTTAAGAAGACTATGTTTTGAATGAATGTTATTGAAAGAACTCAATAACTTTGTTTTTAAAATAAAACTGTTGTCTTTTCTTTGGAACTGTCAATTTGTCATTTAGCAGCATAAAAATTAAATATAGTTGTATTAACTTTCTATGTGGGACATACAGGACTCAATATTTTTCATAAGCAGCTTACAGTAACAGGAACATTTTTTTCGCAAAATTTAAGTAACGATTTTCGTCTTTGTCGCTTTTGGCAGGTTTAAGTTTGAAAGTTTCCGAAATTGTTTTTATTATCATTGTGCCTGCCAGACTAATATAAATTTTATATATGGCACAGTCAGCAGTTACTCCACACGCCTCACAATTCCGTCCATCTCCTTGATTCGGGAGGGAAAATTTAAAGACCACAAAAAGCATGTCCTTGTGTGGCAAGTTAAGACCACTTAATGCACGCCAAAAGCAGTTTATATACGAATGCGTACATACACATACATACGTACATATGTACATATATGTGAATATAGTAAGATTCATAAATATGTACATATGTACATACATTCACTCGAAACTCATACTCTCCCACCAATACACATACACACACACAGAGCGACACATGTTCTGTGGGCTTTCGGGGGCCACTGAGCCTGCTTGAAGGCATCATTTAGTAAGCGAATGCTGTTTGTGTACAGGATATGGTGTTAATAATGCTTTTGATGTGTGTTAAAGACAGCTTGCCAGACAACGAGACAAAAGTACATGGTACCCACTATTATGCCAAGTACTTGAAGAAGCAGCAACATCAGTTTTGTTGTGCTTTCAATTGTCTGGTTTCAGGCAAAAAACTAGCCACACAAAGCTTACCCTGCAGCTGAAGTCTCCTGTGGCTTCCATTTAGTAGGTACACAATTTTAAATAAACAAATTTTGCAATAAAATCGCCGGAAGTAATGTGAAAGCTGTAAGATGCCTAAGTACATTTGAAAATTGAAATTGACCAAAGTTCTTATAGTTCACAATGTGTGAGAGAAGAGTGACTGAAGAGTGCAGAACTTTATAAATTTAAGATCGACAAATAAAACTTAACCAATCCGATTTAAGGATTTCATTGTTATTCTTACAGTTTCTTTCAACTCTGGATTCTTCAGAACGGGTTTAAAAATGGTTTTAAAAACAAAATTTAATCTACCTCATCGCAAAGTTGAATGGCAAAATCAGCTTGATTCATCTGAAAAAATTTAAATAAATAGGAACAAATTTTCAACCCCATTTGTTGTGGCTTTCCATTCAAATTTTGTGAGTTTCTTCATATATTTTCCGACTTTCAAAAAAGAGGAGAAACACTTATTTTGCAATAAAAATAATTTATTCCTTTATACGTATCGCGTTTTTAAATGTATCGCGAGTTTATAAACTAATTTGTGAAAATTTGAATTCAACGACCTCACAAATTTAACTTTATGCCCTTTAAAAGTCAAAAGCGCTTCGCAATGGCTTATATTCTCTCTGTAAACACCGACTCATCATTTGTCTCGCATTGTTTCACATATTGTTTAATCTCAAAAATCAGGTTAACGAGAGAAGCAATTGAACTGCATGTGCATGGTGTCAGAAATGGAAATTGGGGGAAAAAGCAAACGGAATATCAAAAGATGGAAAACATTTTTTGAAGTATTCACACAATTAGCATACATCAAGCACGCAGAGAATGGATACGAATCAAATTGAATACTGCATATCGACTAACACAAACGGTTTTGTCTGACGGAGCAAAAGAATGAAAATAACTACACAGAGCACTGATGAGGTAGATGATGCGGTGCGGCGGGCTAAGATGGAAAGTTTTGCAGTTTGATAAATTGAAAATTGAGCTATGGCCTGAGATAGTGGAGGGTTGGCTGGGAGGCGGGTTCAGGGCACTTGAAACTGTCGCACGTTCGATCGTACGTTCGTTAGTTTACTGTGGCACTTTTCGTCTTCGTCGTCTGCCACACTTCAAAGTTCGCGTTGTCGCCAAGTTTTGTGAGTAATGAAAGTTGCGTGCTTTCTGCAAGGCATTTGGGGGGCCGAGTCTTGGGGGCAGGCTACGATGTTGCGAAGGCGTGACAGTGTTAAGGTGCCTGGAAACGTTTGCATTCAAATTAAATAGCATTTTGATGAATATTGATTGATTGCTTTTGCCTTGAAGCCAAATTAGAAACTCAAACCGCATCACAAAAAAGTTTCTGTTATTGTCAGAGTGGAATGGCAAGAGAGAGCAGAGAAAGTTTAGCCTTGAGTTGAGATTTAGTTTTGTGTGTATATTTCTCCGCAATCCCTCGCCTGTTCTGCCCAAAAATCTCATGGTCCTAATGAGGTCATCAAAATGGAAATAATTTGAAATTGGGATTGAATTTACAGGATATGAGAATGAGAGTAATAGGAAACTTTACCAAAATTGTATCTTAAAACAAAGTTACGATACAAAACAATAAGTAATTCAACTGGAAAAATTTTAAAATCAATTGTTCAATTGCACTTAACTTCTCCAGTTGAATTTTTTTTATCTAACTTAAACGTTTTGTTGTAGAACTGTAGTGTGCTATATTAAGTGCCAGACAGAGCAGGCACCCAGCTGTCTTCGAGAACATTACGCAATGCAAAGCGATGTCCTTTGTCCTGTTGGGAAAGTTGCAACCGGAAATGAGTAAACAAGCGTCAAATAGTAAAAACAGCGAACAGCCAAGTACAATGCAATACAGGAAAGTCCTTTCAGAGTACGTTCGTGCCTTCGACCAGGCACAAATACAAACAAAATGAAACATTAAACACCAAAAAGTAGAGGCAAGAAAAAAGACGAAGTAACAGAGAGGGAGACCGAGTGAGAGAGCGTGCATAAGGACGAAAAATGAGCGTCGAAGACAAGAACCGGATATCCGGAAACTTTATAAGCAACAGTAGCAACAGAGTCGAACGAACCAAGGCGGAGGACCAACAAAGGACAACAGATCCCGCCAACGACAACGTAGTTTATTTTAACTTTTGATTTCCGACTCCTCGAACCTCTGCACCGAAACCGTGTCACCAAAGCCCATTTGAGCATTCACTGCAATTGCATAATGCTGCCATCGAGTAGCAAAAAGTTGCGCCTTCGAAGGATTCGACGAGTCTCGGGCCAGGCATTAAAAATGAATTAAACTCACAACTCCCAAAAGAGTCAAAAGGGGACGTGTTGAGGCGTTAAGAGACAAGCAGGTAAGGTAAGGATTTTATTCGAAATGCACGCAATTTAATTTACACCTGACAAATACATTCGACTGCTCAAGTGACTTAACACAGTTGTTCGTTCAAAGAAGCAAATGTCCAAACGAGAGATAAAAACTTTAAAGATGCTTCAAGTGAAATATAAATTCTCTTGTTACTCTTGACAACACTTACACACTGTCATAGATATTTCTCTACATATATATACCTCTAATTACTAAGATCACAAATACATTATATTTTTAGTACGATATATAAATTGGATCTTATATTGTGCTTTCCATGGAGATAATCATTTCAAATGGAGTTTTAGGTCAATCATTTTTTTAAACTATACAGTTACAGTTTCCTTTACTGTTTCGCCAAGCATAAACATACATGTCAGTATGTACATATGTATGTATATACAGAGACGATAGAATAAATTCTATATTTCTTGTTTATAGATTTTTTGCCCAATTCATCCACTCGTGAACGGTCAATGCACTAAAAATTTTCCATTCACATGCAGCTCAGTATCTCCCCAGACAGGCTCCGTTTCTCTCTTCCAATAAATAAGTTCAATATTGGCAACAAATTAAATTTAATGATGTTTGTTGCTTACAGCCAAAACAAAGTAGCCAGAAAAACAAAAAAAAAAAAAACAAGAAAACATAAAACAAAATAAGAACAAAGAAACAAGAGCAAGGCAAAATTGGTAAATATTTACCAACTGACGCTAATGAACTTGAGCATACAAAAATGGCCAAGAACAAAATGTCGAAGCAAAAAAGAACGCAAAATAATTTTCCCAAAAGAATCGTTGTCGTTGGCTTTGATTAAAGAGTTTCCACGAACTAAACGAAAATTGGCAGAGTGAATAGTTGAATGTGGCGGATGATGGGACGACCACAGAGGGCAAAGTACCGAACGTGTTTACACAAAAAATTTCATGCTATTGATTGTGTGTATAAAAGTATTTACACATGACATGTGTGTTTGTGAGTATGTGTGTGTGTGTGGATGTGTGGGCTGCCCTATTGTATGGCCACAAAAGTCAACAGTTCGTTTGATATTTCCACAGTTTTCGCAATTCTTTTTTTATATATTCAACGTCTTTGTTTGTCTATGAATCAGTTGGAGTTAGGGAACGAAAGTGGGGACTTTAGTGAGAGATCCCCAAAAAATTACGAGGGAAATGCTTTGAGGTTGGTTAAGGATGAGTTATACTACATTCAATCAGAGAGCAATGGTCTATGTATGGATATTTTTCTCATGAGCTAATAAGTCAACATCATTGATATTCTTCTTGATAAGTTATGCAAACTTAAGTTCCCCGATATTCCATGGAAGTTAAGAAATAATAGCTTTAAATTTTTTCCCTATCACATTTATTAAGCGACCTATGTACATCTATTATATCCATGTCTGAAATGAGCAGGCTCGAGGTCAATAAAAAATGGGTAGGTTGGTTCTATTTCAAGAATGAATAACACTTTCTAGACAGCAGACTTTGCTAACCACTCTAAAATTGCAATGATATACCTCTACTTTAACACCAGTTGGGAATTGTAATTGAACGAAGCGAAAAAAGGCGAGCGTGGATTTCCCTATGCGATGAATTTAGTTTTAAAGCTTAACTTTCCAATAAACAAAGAATCTAATAGTTTAGAAACATTTTTATTATTAAATAAAATTTTCATAGATCAAATGATTGTTAAGCAAAGAGACAAAGCTGAAGTCTTTCCAAGGACGTCGAATAAATTTGTTGTAGATATTCTATTCTTAGCCGTCTTTATGTTGAACTAAACGATAAATGTTGCAATCTTCATACAAACAGCTAAAACGAAGTAATGCTAAAACCTCACTTTGGTTTGCTCTTTGAAGTCATTGGTTGTGTTAACTTTAATCTAGTCTTCTCAACCTTAAATTCAATCTCGAAAATGACAAATGATAGAACATGTTAATTAAGCCTAAAGTAGGTCAGCAAAAAAAAAAAACAACAACAATAAACAACGCAAAATACAAAATAAGAAAAACAAGCGGGCGTTAAAAATAAAATGCCAGTCATGGGATGAAGGCAGAAAGAAAAATAAAATTAACCCAAATATGCAAATAAATTTTCTACCAAGCGAAGAAAAAACTTGCACATTAACTTCCGCAGCTCATTAAGTCACTGTCAGAGAGGGAGGAGGACGAAAGATGAAATGGACAAAAAGCTAGCGGAAAATGTATAAAAATTTATGTGACGCCAACTGGACTACAACACACAGAGAAACACACAGAGGGAGAGGTCTCAAAGTTCTCCCTTTTGCGAAAACAAAACTGAAATAAAATATTTGGCCCCATGTAAATTATGATTTTGGGTGTAGCTAAACAAGAAATATTTGTTGAAAAAGGTTTTTATCAAAATAAAAAAGAAAAAAAACGAAAATGAAAATGAAAACAAAAATCTGGACCTTCTCCCTGTTTGGCCTCAAGTTTAATTAGGTCGTCTGGTATTTTCTCTTTATGAGTGCCTGTTTTTAATTTTTTTTTCTCTGGCCTATATAAGAAATTGTCTGCAAACATTTTCATTTTTATTCTGAACCCAAAGGTCATGGACTTGTGGTGGGCCAAGTGGGGGGTGAAACTAATTAGTGGCCATTTTGTGGGCGTTTTTGTTTAATGAAATTTTAATATGAATTTAATTGAAATACATGCGAAAGCAAAGGAATTTTCGCATGCTACTAGGAGAGTATACAGAATTTATTATTAATAAATATTAATTATAAAGATGGCCAAAGTAAGTAATTGACAACAATGGGTAAGTAGGAACTAAGAACTAAGCAGGAAAGCATGTATTCTAATAAATAAGGACTCATACATATGTGTCTTAACTATTAAATGTTTGATGTATATGCTAACGTTTACAATAGAAATAAATAATGTTAGGCCTTATTATCGAAGAATTATATACTGCAGTCTTTCAAATAGGTTTTGATATCAGGAATTGTGCAGAAAGAAAGACACGTATTGTCCTTAACTAAAACTCACCGCGATCTAAGCAATTTAAGGTTTAAATCGATTTGATTCCATTTGCTTCTATTAAATTTTTTAGAGGCTTTTATTAAATGACAGATTTCTTTGATTATTCTTTGTGAAGAAAGTTATTTGGATCAAGACCAGGCAAAACGACCTTATTTCTTCTGCTTAGGTTCAAAAATATTGAAGCGTCAAATGGTCCATTTGAACGGCTCTGGTCTATTTTGGACAAACAATTGTTTAGTTTCTTTAAAAGTTCCATTGTGCCATGGGTAGCTACTTAGCCATCCTTATTTAGGAATGGCAACCATGAAAAATTTTCTTTAACAAAAATGTTGTGCCTACTCTTGAGAACTAACCCAAGTTTATTCAAAGAATTCGCTGAATAAAAATAAATCATTCTGCTTGGCAATGAAAATGCTTTTACATTTAATTGTTTTCTAGCATAGAATACATTGATATGTTTCTAGGAAACGTATGTTACTTGTGTAAGATTATGAAACAATCACGCTTACCTTATTTCAGTACTGGATTTCATTTCATTGTCTTTATCTTTTATTTCAAAGTCTGAACATTTTGGTTCGTTGTATTAGACTTAAGCGGATTCACTGGAAAAACAATTTTTCAATTATCCCGTACACACAATTTTGCCATCAAGCTAATTAGAGACAGATGTAGCTGCAAGGAGGCAAACAAAACAGATTGTTGACTCTACCCGATGGCCAAATGGATGCAGATGAATGCAAATTGTAGGGGGCCACAGACCAACAAAAAATATAACAGAAATAAACCAGTTTAATTTAATTTGCAGTTTGTTTTTGTGTTTTTCTTTCCTCCTTATAGGATGCGGGCTATATAATTAAGCACACGCGTTCCGAGTGCCAACGAACGTCAGATGCGATGGAATGAGATGAATTGAGATGAGATTAAGATGAGTTGAGACGAGAAGCGAGTTGATACGAGAGGTGGTAACCGAATTTTATGAAAAATTCATGAACTGGAGCATCACTCATACGCCGCATATGCCGCACAGCTAGAGCTTCAGTTTGTTCTTTACTTTTGTTGTTTTTCTTGTTGGTATTTTTGTATTTTTCACGGCAACTGAATTGAAATGCCGAGAAACGTTCGTTCGTTCTACCTTGAGACCCAATTCGTTGCGCGTTATCAATGAAACTGCTGATTTTTCTCGTCATCGTCGTAAGCATCGCCCCAGAAAGGAATTTTCACTGCTCACAGTTTCGTCTTTGCATCGTTTTTTGTTTTTTGGGTCTGGTAGCCGAAACTCTCTCGTGCGCATTCGTTTCGACCACCAAGAGACTACCATACGAGAGAGCAAAAGCGAGAAAGAGAGAGAGAGAGAGAGAAACTGAGAGAGAGTTCACTCTCTACTTAACGAAACATAAAAGGATATTTGGCAAACACGGAATTTGTCTTAGGAATTTTAGCGGTCATAAAATTTCAAAAATAAATGTTAAGTCTATATTCTAAAAGTCTATTTTATATAAATTGAATTTATTTTCTTCATTTTTTCGCTGCTTGTTTACTGTTTAAATATAAATACAATTTTATATTTTTAAAAAGCATGGTAACCCAAAGTTAGTGCTTAGGTTTATTTTTTCTGCTGTCCCAAAAATGTAAAAATAATGGGAATTTTATTTCTTTCAACAGAATTTATAACTACACTAGAATGTTCCAAATGGAAAAAACCATTTATTCCTTATAATTATTTTTAAACTAGAATGAGGTTGAAAAGTTATTAACCCAAGGTTCGACTTGGATAAAGTTCATTAAGAGTAAAGTAAGCCATATTCAAGTTTTTAAAATATCATATCTTTTAACAATAAGAGATGAAACAACACTGTTTAGAAATAAGAAAATAGTTCAGAATCGATTAGTGATTTCAAAGTGGAATAATATGTGTATTAATATTCATTTGTTAAATTTCATAATCACTTAAACAGAACAGTTCTTGGGCTTTCTCTTGTGTGGCATAGAACTCGTAAGTTTTATATTTGAAAAATTCTATTGGATTGGCAAACATTTACCCAAGAAGTCATCTAAATGCCAACAAGAGGAATATGTCCATCATAATGGGCCATTTGTCAAACAATGAGCCACCAATTCCATAAAATAACTGACACCATCTTTCCCCTCAGCAAATACTAAATACCTGAACATTATTATCACCGGAAGGACACGCCTGCATCATAGACCATAGATCAAGGGCGCTTATTTTATATTTATATTATGCGAACATTATTTTTTCTTTATTTTGTTTTTCTTTTTTGTTTTGTATATTGTTTTCGCAAAAAAGTCGCTGTGAAAGTGACTTTGCGGCTAATGCAGATGGCGGGCGAAGCGAAGCGTAAAATACTTTGTAAATTATTATGGCCAAGACACAACACAAATATGGGCGATGGGTGATGCAGAAGACTTTGGCTCGGTTTTAGATTTGGAGACGGTGTGGAACGGTAAGCACTATAGACACAAATATATAGATGTATGTATGTATGTATGTAGAAATATTTTCTGAATAAACAAACTCTGCGGTGGACCTGTTGGCTGGAAAGCATCTAGGTGGCGGGGATGGCTACGGCATGTGTTAAGTTTGCAGTAATAAATTTCAATTGACTTATGAATAGGGACTGGAGCCAAACGAACACGTGCGCACCTAAGCCGAAAAGTAGGCAGAGAAAATGTTAAAATTTTGAAATTATTAATTTTTAGTAAGCAACTTGAAAATCCTCCATTGAGCAATTCAAAATGCATATTTCAGGGACAATAAAAAGGAAGCATTTTTATGACACGACAAAAAATACAAAAAGAAAACAGGAGTAACAACAAAATCTTCGTTGCTGAATTATAATTTCATTTGTATGCAGATGACACCAGGAAGGGAGAAGAGGCGCAAGGACAGGGTGTGTGGCAGGCGAACCATAATTACATTAAGCATATTAAAGCTCGTTGTCGCTGTTATCCTTCTTCTCCATCTTGCCCTTGTTAACCCACACACACACATATTGCCAACTAATAACGTGTCATAAAAGATTTTCAGCATTTTAAGTATATGTATGTGTGGATGATTTTGTCTGTATGTTGGCTCAGAGAAAATCTTTCATATGGTAAAACATTGGCTTATTATAATAATTTCTTCACTCAACGCTCTAAATGGATAATATCCAATTAATGGCAATTAATTAAAGATTTACTTAAGACCTTAATTAAGAGGGATATAATTATTAAAAACTATATTTGCAATCCTTTTAAAGATATTCTAGACATGTGCGTGTGGGAGATGTATATTAAAAGCTTCAATTTTTTTTAAGAAATGCCACAAAGACTTTTAACATTTAAAACGAATCACATAAATATTTCAATATTCAATATTTTATTTTATAGACACATTAAACTAGTTTAGTTGACCAACTGAAAGGATGGATAAACTTAAGCTTAAGTTAGTTTTCGAAAACTTTAAAGTAATTTTTTGTATCTGAGCACATTTAATTCGACTTACATAAAAACGTATAATCAAATATATAGAAAATAAACCGATATGGGAAGATAATTATTTAGTTTCGACTTGTGAATTTAGTTGCCCAAAAACATGGAAAGATATAGATCAAATTTTTGGAAGGAGTCCGGGTAAAAATTTATGAACTCACCATTACAAATTTATTTAATTCCCTGATAACTACGAAGGCTCACTGATTGGGCGTAAAGAGAGTTAAAAAATGTCAAAAATTCCTAAGAGTCTGTTGGTGGGGGAAATTATTATTTAATTGAAGTATTAAATGCTATTACAAGTCTAAAGGAAACAAATCTTTTCTTAAGATTTTTTTTGAAACAATTTTTTCTCATTAGTAAGGAAATTCATAACTAAAACTATTAAAAGAAAAGCAAAAATCCTTCAGGAACTTTGGCAGTATTTCTATTAGATAAAACATTCATTATTAAATACATATATGTATGTACTTCAAATACCTTTTAAAACTTTACAAATTTTGTAAGATGCAAATCACTCTTTTAAGCAAATATAGTAAAAGTGTAGCAATTCGAACTATACCTGCACATCCGTCCAACAGTTCTTTATACCCAAACACAGACACACACATTTCCTTGAAAACGAACCCCCACCCCCATTTCCTGTCCGAAAATACAAGAACCAAAAAGAAAGGAGTAAGATAGGAAGAAACCAACTGCTATTATAGCACACGATAAAAAGCAAATGATAGAAAAACATACAAAAAAAAAAAAGAAAACCGAATATATAATAGGAAGCCAAAAAGCGAGCGCATAAAAATTGCATTAAAATTGCCACGCGGACATCCGCAACGGACCCTGAAACTCCTGTGAAGGAAGCAAACGGAAATGCAAAAGTAGACGGAAATGCAAGTTGGGCAAAAAAGAACTTGATTTTTTTCTCAATTTCGAGGCTTGAAATTAAATATTTCCGTATACATAAAATAAAACTAAAAAAAAGGAAGAACCGGAAAACAAAAGCACAAAAGAAATACAAAACTTCAAACAATATTCTTGTCATTTGCCGGGCGCCGTTTTGACATTTTATTGCATACTTTTTGGCACTAAGCAGTTCCTCCCTTACCACCAGCCCATAGCAGTTTGGTTGTAATTTGGCACACCATTTAGTAGTAGCCTCTGCCTTAGCCAACGCGAAAGCCTAAAGCCTACGGCACAAATCCCTGTACAACTTGACTTGTCCACTTGTCACCTTCGCTGATGCTGACAGTCATTAATCAATCAAGTGTGTGTGTGTGTGTGTAAGGCGTCGCTTCCATGGGGCAACGCAGAGCCATTGCCAGCATTTTGGGCTTAGACTAAGACAATTAGCACTCAGTTCAATGGCATATGCGTAGCTTTGAAGTATTTTTTTTTCCCTCCGATTAATGAGATGAGGGCCCATGGAGAACAAGACGAAACATCGAGATTGGTTTCGCTCTTCACTTGCTGGCAGTTTTTTAGGCGAAACAAATTATTAGGAAGAGATTGAAGGCATATATAGATTAAAAGCAGTGCCACCCTCCAAAGAAAACGAATTTAAGGGATGGATTAGTTATTTGGTTCGACTAATAAAATATTTAAAAGGTCAATAAACTGAGATCTTGACACATAATTATCTTCAACAAGCAAGTTATTTTAGGCAGTCTAGTCAAATATCAGAGGAAATTCTTTTTATAGGGAAATATATTAAATTTGAGTGGCTTAAAAAATTTAATTTATTTTATTATTGAAATACTTGGCCTTTAAACTCTTCTCAATATCAATCTCTAAGAAATTTAAAACTTGAATTCTTGTCTTCTTATCAATTAGTTGGAAATTGTTTAAAATGTCAGAAATTAGGCCATAAGGTTTATTGTAAATGAAGCTGTAAGCAACATTTTAATTGAATTTATTTTATAGAGCTTTAAAGCTGGAAAAGTGCGTTTGATACAAAGTATTGCCATTTCGTTTTCACTTTTGGTTAGTCTCACTTAATAGTTTATACGCATCCTTTTATGTAAGCACAAAATACATTGAGGGCGCCCCTGTTTTTAGGTCTCATCATCAACTCTCGGTTCATTAGCCACACACTTCTCCAAAGGGCAATGCCAAAAGGTGCAAAACAAAAGGAACACAAGAAAAACATGAAGGAAGAAAGAAAGTTAGAAGAAAAAATATGAGAAGCTGCTCCTGCTACTCATAGACAATATAACAATATAGATGGGAAGAAAGAAGAAGAGTGAAAAAAATATAAGGAAGAGCAGGTCAAAGTTACACAAAAGAGAAGACAAAAAGCAGAAGAAAACAAAAACAAAACAAAAAAGTTGCAAAAAGTAGTAATAACAGGCAACAGCAGCAACAAGGACTAGGAGTCGCAGTTTTCCCTTCTGCTATTCCTTGCCTGTGGCTGATTGATCTCGTGGGAAATTTTGCACAGTTGTTGCAACCAACCAACGAACCAACCAACAACAACAACAATAACAACAACAAAATAAAAAGCAACTTTGTGCTCTTTTTTTTGGATTCTTTGCTTTTGTTGTCCTTGTTGTTACTTCTTCAGCTGTTTCTTCTTGTACGCTTTTGTCTTTGCTATTGTTGCTTTATTTTTTTTTTGTTAGCAGCTCTTCTCCCTTCTGTGCGTCGCACACGAAAATTAACTTAATGTCACTTACACTTTAGTGCTTTGGGTTAATTTGGTTAGATTATTGTTAATATCCTTTGGGGTGCTGTGAGAGAGAAGCCTGGCAACTCTGCGTGTGCGACTGCGAATGCGAGTGAGTTTTTGTGAGCTCTGGGCACATTAAGCACAAGCAGTAAACTGCTACGACTAGGCAGTTGTAAAGTTTTCGGCATAAAAATGATGCATTGCCTTTGTGTTTTCAAAACTTTCTTTCCACTGAAGCAGTTTGCCGATGTCTTTCTTTCTTTTTTGTGTCAAATTAATAGATGAATCGAGAGTAAAGCAGATAAAGAGAGATGGAAATGAATCCTATTAGTTTCTCTAATGGCTGGGGACCAAAACGCTTTCGTCCATTTCACGATCAGCATGAGAAACGTCGTTTGTTTACCAAGATCTACTTCAACCTTCTAGTAGTCTTTTTGCCCAATCAGCTTAGATAAGTCCAATGAACGAGCAACTAAAATGTATTCCATTTGCATAAGAATACAAATCTAAACAAACGATTGGACCTTTTCTTAAATCTATAGAAAATTTGTGGTGAAACTTCGATGAAAAAACAGACTTAAAAAAAAAGTAACTCCAATTGGTCTGATTGCCAAAAATGAGCACATTTAGTGGTGTAGAACTTCGACCAGTCTGGTTTACTTATTAAATATGAATTGCTCATAATTTTCCATGTTGGAATTCAAGTTCAACAACCAAACAATGATTCCAAAAATGGCGTCCAAAAGTTCTAACCCTTTTGAGAGAAATAAACCCCCCCACGACCAAAAAAAAAAATACAGAAATGCCAACAAAAATAAGGAAAAAGTCTTTGTTGGTGAAATTTTGCATAAAACCATTTTGCATGCAGCACAAACCGCAGCAAGACAATGTTGTAAACTAAAACCAACCCACAACCAGCACCCACACCCACTGACAAACTTGAACTCTTTCCACACCCACTGTACACTATCGTTCCCTCTCTTTAAATCGAGTTGTTGAAAACCCAAGAAAATTCTATAAAAAGGCATAAAAGACGTCAGCAAATGTCTACTACAGCAGTAAGAAAGGACAACAACAAAAAAAAACAAGAACAAGGACCAACAAAAGCATCAATAAACAGTGTAAAAGACAGTTGCCCTAAAGATAAAGACGAAGAACGAGAAAGAGAGTGCGATGAATCTCAATATGATATGACACTTTGGAGATGTGAAAGTGGAAACTAATTTAAATATTACAAGCTATCCTTAAACCTATTCTTAATTTATATTCTAAAAATATATAGTTCTATATCAAACGTGGGATATGCTACGTTCAGGTAATAATCCAATATGTAGGGTAAAATTGTAAATTTTTGCAACAAGAATAAAGAAACTCTCAAAAGTCGGCTTAAATGACAGTCGCTTAATCTTTTCTCGTGATTTTGTTTAGTGACAAGCTGTCATCTCTAGAACCAGTTACGTCCTTTTGGCCTGGTTGCTGCTGTTTTGCTCGTTCATATTTTTATCGAGTGTCTGGAATCGGTTTGGGTAGAGGGCATAAAACATACGTCAAAGATGCTTTATTGAGTGAAACAAACAAAGCTTTCCATGGCTACCACACTAACACCAGTGCCCTCTCTTGGTAGTTTCTTGTCGAAGGGCTGGCAAACAAATTTAAAGTTGTGCGGTTACTTAACCCCTCTCCGATTTGGCCCCTCCATGGCACTCCATCCATTTCACGCTTCTGGACCCAGGAAACCCAAATCGGAGGCCAGCAACCAAACAGACAAACAAAATGCTTAAGGCAAGATTTTAAAAAGCACTTTACCAAAGGACAGAGGGGTCGAAAGCAAAGAGAATGAAATGGAAATGGCCAGAACTTATGCCTGAAGTAAGAAGAGTAAAAAATCGGCAAAATATTGACATGCCATGTGAAAAGTTGATGGTACATAATGAAGAGACGAAAATATCTTTTTTTAGTGGTTGACACCATGGCAACAACTGGCAGCAAGAAATAATTTATCAATTAAATAATAATAAAAATCTTTAACTATTCTATAATATTAATTGAATTGCCAGTCGAACGATGCTAAAGATAATTGAAAACTGTCAAAAACTTAAATTTTTCCTCATGGGAATTATTTGTCCTATGATAAATCGATGGACTATAATTTACCCATGATTTACCATACATTTTAAATATGTTAAATATCCACCATACATTTCTATGAAGTCCAATAGCTAAACATTATTAAAAAGTTGTTTTGTTCATCATGTTGATGCGTTCAATTGCAAATATTTTGATATATTTCAAGTAAATTAATTACCACTTGTTAAAACAATAGAATAATTAGAACTTAAATAAATTATATAGCATGAAATCATAGCAAATTAAAGGAAATTCAGGATTTTCGACTGAAAATAAAATTTTTAAACAAAAGAGATTTCAACAAGATTATATAAACAGAGTCCAAAAAAACAGATAAGCCAGATGACAAAAAATCTTCCTTTAGATCCGCTCCTAAAGATTGATCTTGTGTCGGCTTAAACGCAACGTTTTTTAATAGTTTTCATCTGGTATTGAGCTATAAAGAAACATTTTTTTATCATTAAATTAGTTTTGCTTTCGGTTGTTATTGCTTAGTTATTACTATAAAGATATAGTTTGTTAACAAGTTTGCACCACAAAGATAAGTATTCAAAGGACTGAATTGGGGTTGTGATGATATATTTTACAAAAGATGGAAAACTTCAGTGTTCGTCCTGTATAACTGTCTGCATTACGCACTCAGTGCTCAACTTGCTGCCCGTTTCTTATTACTTATTTCTTTATGACGCTAATGTCCTTAATTCGTCAGTGTTAACCTAATTTCGGATACGTAGTCGAGGCAAAAAAAAAGAAACTTAGACGTCGACAGGATAGAACACAAAAGTAAGTAGAAAAAAAAGAGCATATATATGTATTTATTTGTATGTGTGTGTGTGTGCGTATGTATATAGATAATATATATGGAGAAGGAAAATAGAAAGAATTATGCCAAGAAAGTTTTCTATTTTGTCGCAGCGGGCAAAAGTTTTGTGGCCAATGCGACAACGACGACGGGGACAACTCTCCAAGTATCCTGTCCATGTCCTTTGTGTGTTTGTGTGTCTGAATGCTTGTGTATGTGTATCTGTTCTAGTGCGCATTCCCAAAGGCTATATAAATCATAATAATTTTGCAATGTAGCAATGGCAAAAGAGCATCAGAAGAAGCTTCAGCCGCCTCGCATATCCTTGTGGCATGTCCTTTATTTGCTACGTGTTGATGTCCTTTTGATGGCACTTCTCTCTCCCTCTCTTTCTCTCTCTGTCTCTCTCTATAGTAGTATCGCTCTTCTACTGCTTCGTCTTCTTATTTTTTTCAGTACCCCAAAAGCCTCCCGGGCAAAATGAGTGGCACAAACCGCCAAGCGACCATCGTCCCTTTCCAAGTTCTCCTACTTGAATGCCCCCTCATCGTCTTTGTCCTATGTCCTGTGTGCGTGCGTGCGTGCCGCCCTGTATTTGTAATTCCTGGCAGCATGTCCAGCATAAAAATATACTTAAGTGATTTCTCTTGATTCACTTACATAGATTTGGGTTACATTTCTCCTTTGCCTTTTCTGAAATATTTTCTCTTCGCATTTTTTTTTCTTCTTCTATTTTTGGTATTTCTTCAAAGCAAATAAATAATTTTTTATGATCCCTGCCTCCCCCAGCTCCATGTGCTGCTCCTCTGTGGTATGACTGTCTGACGCTTTCGCATATCCTTCATTTAATTTCGCTTAAAAAGCGTCAAAAGTTAAGCTGTAATCATTTAAATGATTTATTTTGCTTGATTTTTGTCCATATCCTTTAGATCTTTCCCTCTAACGCTTGGTCCTTTTTTGTCAGTCCCTGGAGATTTATATTTCTGTGTTGCGGGGGACATTCTCAATCATAATTTGTTGTGGCGTTGAAGTGATTATAATAGATTTGTGTATATGCATATCTTGGCCCAGAAAAAAGGTGAAATTACAAAATTTATATTTGGGTACGGGTGCGAGCCTACGTTTCTTGGGATTTGCCCATTCAAATGAAAGAGCTTGGTTTTGTTAAATTATGATTAAGAGGGAGTAAAATAAGTAGAATCCTATAAATTAGGTCTGAGGTCTGGCAGTTTAATTATTTAAATAATTATTTAGTTGTGGTATACTGTACAAAATACAAACTATTAAATATGTCCATCGGTTCAAAATACATTTGTTTAGTGTATCCAAGCAAATACGACGAAATACTAATTAAATAAATAAAAGATGGGAGTACTGTACATATTAATATATATTTGAAATTTTAAAATTTGAAGCAGACTTAATATAAAAACTTTACAGTTTTTACTAATGACCACAGTTTGATTCATTAATCTCTGTTCAATATTCACGAATATACAACAATTTGGCCATAAGATAGTCAGTTACTAAACTCTTATCCTTGACCTCAGTGCAGAAATAAATTAACTTGAGTCATTAGGAGATGTTTGCATTGTACAAAAATTGTTTTAATTGTTATTTATTTTTCTGCGTTTTCTTTTTTTCTTGCTCTGCCTCCCGGGCTGTAGTAGTAGCAACATGGCAGAAAACAACGCTAATGACCAACTTTTGCCAAACAACAAGGAAAAAATGCATAGCATACATTTCAGGGCTGCAGTCAGAGTCGTCGAAAACACTCAAAACCCATTAGGCAACACTTTATGCTTAGTTTGAAGTTTGAGGGCACAAAAAACAAACAGAAAAAAAATAAATGAAAAATGAAAAGAAATAAACTCTAAGCGACCTACAGGGGGACAAACTGAATTTTTGTATATTAGCAGGAGATATGAAAAGAGCCAAGACTCGAAGAGAAACAGAGAGGGAGAGAGAGAGATAGAAGGAGAGGAGAGGAAACTGTTTGTTGGCACTGTAAAAACGTTGCTCAATTTTACAAGACAACGACAAACATGCTGCATAGCGCCCACTTAACACTGTAACAAGCGAAGGGGCGTAACTTGGCGCTTCCATTTAAAATGCAATTGACGAGCGCGACACACACACACACACAATGCAAATGAGTGAGCCACACCCGAGAGGCCTATCGGCGTCTTCGCCTACACAAAGTTTCTTCAGTTGCCTAGAACTTGGCAATAGAATCCACAAAGTAGAAAGAGAAAGGGTTCCGCCGCTGCGGAGAAATTCAAAGCAGCTGCTGTAGGCGTGTTGGCGTTTACATTAAGAATTACCCCACTTACTATGTTGACGACACGAACTGATGATGCGACTACCTTCAAGTATATATTTACAAAGACGTCTTTAAGGCGATAAACAGTGTCAAGGATAAAAGCCGGATGCAACCATATGTAACTGGTGCTAATTAAGAATTTACTTTACATGAGTAAGCAAATTAATGAAAGTTATCAAACAATAATTATAAAAGTCATTTTGCATATCAAACTATCAAGGCAAAAAGCTGTTCAAGAATTGGTTTTCAAAAAATGTAAAGAAATTTTTTAGTAGTGGTGGTTAACAAAAAAAACTTCTAGGCATATTTGTTTAGAGACCATTTTTTTGTTTGAATAAAATTTTGTTGAGAACAAAATTGTTCATAGAACATTTTTTTATTTACAAAGCATAGGAAAAGGATTGTTGAAAACAATGAATACTTGTTTAGCCATTCGCATACTTTATGGGACAAGGGACCCCCCTATCAGAGACCTAGATCCACATATAAAATAATAACTCTGCAGGTCAGATATTCGATTTTAGAACTTAAAATAAATTTATTTGTTCTCTTAATTTCTTGTAAAACTTTTATCACATCAAACATAAATCAATACCGTATTCAAGAAAAATCGTCTCTTTATTTAAAAATTTTCCATTTGCTACCTTTCATCTAGTTTACAATATTTCTGATTTATAAAACATCTCAAGCACTACTGAAACTTACAATGTAATCTCATGAAAGATTTATAAAAACCAAATTAAGGTTATCGAAAATGGAAAATATACAATATTGAATATGAGTTAAAATATTCATTGCTCAAAAAAATCCACGAGTCCATTATGTATGCAATCAATTAATGAATAGCGAAAACCTTCAGACTAACTGTTAAAACAAATTATAATCATCTGGTTAATGTCCAACTAAAAAGGTTTTGTGAAAATTCCGTACAAATGTTTGAACTTAAAAGCGACATGATTGAACTGTCAGTGAAACACGTTTTTTGTCGCCATTACCAGTTGCTCTCGTTATACCGACAGTGGGTTAAGTACTCGAACCGCAATGCTTTGTGGTAGCCGTTTGGAATGCGTATTAACATAAATCGATTCTGACGCAAAGCACACCGCCGTCGACGTGAAGGCTTCAGACACCGACTTCAACTCGAAATGCAACTCCTTTGATGCTCGCAAATCACTCAACGGCATGATAGATGTGTGCCTGGGCCTGCGCCTGGACCTGTGTCTGCCGTGTTGACGGAAGGACATAAGGACAAATGTTCGTCCTACCCGCAGAGTCATTTAACGCAATAGCGCCAACTATAAATTTTAAATTAATTTTGAAGTGCAGGCAGAAATGCTCCCAACCGAATATGGCGACCGTGTGACATGAGGGAGGATAGTTGAGAGAAGAGATGATGTCGGTGTGCATACTCACTCGCATACATGACACGCATTTTATTGCTCGCGTCAGTCGCCACAACTGACAAGGGAACAAAAGGGTTGAGTTCCGAAGAGAAGGGATAAACAGAGAGGGGTTTCTGGGTAGTAGGGAGTTTGGAGTTCGGAATTTGAGTTGGCTGGTTTTTGGCTCCCGACTCTTGACTGTGTTCTTTAACGGGTTTTTGTTGTCTGTCATTACAAGTGCATAAATTATTGTAACCACATTTGGCGGCGACATCAGAGAGAACGACCTCTGCTCCTACTGGCTGCAACAGTTACGAGAAGCCGAGAAACCAAGAGCAGCAGCGGCAGTAGGAGAAGCAACAGCAGAAGCAAGAGGGGCAGTACCAGCAGCTAAACCCGAAGTCGTAGCCTGATGCCGCTGATGACATGACAAAATATTTTCCCAAGTGACTTTTGTTCGCCTCTCGTACTGGCTCCATCACTTGGCTTTGATGCCAAAGCCACGCCAAATGTGTCATGTACTCATCCTCCTTTAAGTCCTATTGCCTGCTGATCCCCTCACTGCCTTTACCTCCTTCTGCTCCTACCCACCATACACATGACCTTTATGCAGTTGATATGTGTCTGTGTGTGTGTGCAAGCCAGCGGGTTAGAGCATCCTCTTTTTTGTGCATTTCATTGTAGATTCTATCATTTTCTACTCGTATGCTTCAGCGATTTTTGGAATTTTCAATTTGTTCAGCAACATTTTTGTACCCCAACAAGAATTTATTGAGTGAATGGACCAGGAAAAGAAGAGAGTGTATGCCACTGCGTTTGAATTTTTATAGTCTTGCTGTTTTTGTTTACGAAATTGATAGTTTTTCAGAAATTTTGTGGGTTAAAACAAATCAAATATAAAATTTCAAATATTCCATAAAAAGAATAAAGAGAATAAGTGAAAATTATAAATAAATAAGAAATAATTTAAACAGTTATGGTAAAATAATGAAATATATAATATCAAATATTTAATTTCAACAACTGTGAGTATTAATTTCTTATAAAATTCATATATATTAGCAATGGAATTCTTCATTAATGATAAAAAGGAATACAATGTATTTTTAGTATTGTTGAACGATTTCTCTTTTCTAGTCCAAGTCAGTCGTTAGCTTAATATCCTTTATGCTATTTAAAGGAAAATTTTTATTGTGACGGTGCAAAAATAACAATTCCATTTCAATTATGTTTCGTTTATAATATTTTTGACTTCTATTTATAGAACTAATTTGTTAGAACTAATTTTTGTCGTTTTGGAAACATGACTTGCCTTCGCTTACATCTTAATGCCGCCTCAAACACACACAAAATTCTCGCTCCTTCCTCTTGCTCTAAGTCAAATCCCAAAGGATTATAGCATTTTGGCCCATAAATCCCAACTACATCAATAAACTGACCTAGAAATGTTTCGGGCCACACCCAGAATACATGAAAGCCCTCAAAGCCCTGAACCCACTTTCCCTTGGCCCAATACAAGGTGTGCGGTCCACCTGGTCAACCAACGAACACACACACAGGCACACGCCCAGCATCATAGTCCCTGCCAATCGTTTTCCATTTCGTGTTAAATTACACATTGAATCGGATTGCGGCGGCCATAACATTGTGGCCAACAGAAAGATGAAGAGGAGGAAACGCAAACGATGCTAAAGGAGGAGGAAATGAATCGGTGAAGGGAAAAGCAGGCTTCCTGTTCCAGTTGCTGCTGTGGTCATTTGGGACCTTCGAATAGGTTTTTGCGGTTTTTTAATCAAGTTATTTACACAACAAAAACGAAAACAGAGGCAGATTCGGAGGCTCAGAGAGAATGCGCTAGAGGAGATGCGATGGAATGGAAAGTCTTTGGCCAGTCGCATAAAGCAAATATATATATATATATATACGTATATATATATTTCGTGGGCAATTTGTTAAATTTTCAAGCAAATAAATCACAAATGTTGTGCTGGACATCAAAATTTATTGCATTAATTCGCATATAAAATACATATAACAAATATACTTTTCTTTTTCACACACACACACACACACCGTATACCGTATGACTGAATATATATATATAAATATTTTTGCGTAAATTTTCTAAACATTTATCAAAGTATCGTTTTATTATTGACAGCGGTTCTACGTAGAAGAGAATACGAATAACTTTTCTTGTTGTCAAAAGTTTCGTTTTTCGGGGCGGGGGATTAAAATAAAAATTGGCAAAACTTATATTTATTTATGTCTACTGTGGTCAGCAATAAATTTCTGGGAATTGCTTCGGTTAATGAGTATAAAGCAGTGCTAAGTTTCTTTTTTCTTTGATGAGCTAGCGAGGGTCATTTGAAAGGTTACTCACCCTGATCATTTATAATTGTATTATGTAAGTCGAAGTGGACTATTTCTTCATTTTAAGTGATCTTTTTGAAATGCTTTACAAATTTCTATTCCCCCCCCCAAAAAAAGGAATAAATGAAATATATGCTTCAATATGAGGGTTCTTCTCTATTCCATTGTTAATATTTTATTTTGAATGGCAGCTATCAGATTTCTTAAAGAATTTGTTGTAACTAAAGGCTCAGGGACTTTAAAGGGTAATTTAAGAAACTTATTTGATTTAAAGACGATCAGGATAATGCGATATTTGAAAAACAAAACTTTAGTTATAACCCTCGTAAAGTAATAAACTTTTCGATTTTGATTCAAACATACATTCTTAACGTATGACTGCTCTTCTGATAACATCTGCAGTAATGTGACCTCAATTCTTTAGGGATATAATTTTTTGAGTTTTAGCCATTGCTAATTTGATTAGGAGAATGGCGTAGAAAACTAATGCACACAGCACATGGTACAGGACAATGTGGATGATGGACCTGATGACTGTTTGTCGCAATGCAATAAGGACACACATATGCGTTAGACTTTAGGCGCCTGCAGGATAACTTTTGCAGGGCCAACATTTTATAATGGTCGCCCATAAGTCAGCTGCAGTTGGGTTAGTGAGGGAGGGAAAGGGATGTGAAATTGTCCCGTTCTCCTATGTGCAAGCAAGTCTGGGCAAAATGACAGGGAGCAGCTGTCATTCTGCAAGTGACTTTCCTCTCAAGCTTGGTCTTACGTCTTACCGCACCGCACAAATGATATTGCAGATGACACTTGTCCGTTTCGTTTGCCATTTCGCAGGGGAATTTTGTGTTAATTATGGTTGTAATAAGTTATACCACATAGGCCAAAAGTGCACAGCTAGTAGGCATATCGTAGGGAATGAACAGCTGTCTACAAATGAAATAGATTCCAGTCACTCTGCAAGAGTCGTTTCAACAACAAAAACAACAAACACGTTTTCTATTAGATGTGTGTTTAGGTGAGTTTAACCGTCCACAGATCGTTAGTTTTGCCGTCATTACCCTATAATTGTTTGTCCCTTTCTCTTTTGCACAACGTTTTTGGACCCCATAAAATGGGTAAACGCATCTCATATAGACTACCCTGTGGTCCTGTGGGCACTTGCCCATGCATATGGGCAAATTTTGAGCAGTTCCTTGCGTTTTTAACTTTTGTTATGTTGAGCAGTCCCTGCTATGATGGTCAAAAATAATCCATTTCGTGGAATTTTAAGTTCGTTGTCTTTGGCCATGACGGAGTAACTGAGTTTTTACAAAAAAATGTCTAAAATATATGATAAAAACATTCTAAAATAAACAAATTCGTGGGGGAAGAATAACACACAGATATTTTGCTATAAAAATATTTAGTATAAGACGAATTCTTTGAGATTTATTCAAATTGTCATTAGATAGACAGAGCAAAAACATTTCATTTATATTTCTCTATCTCCCTTAGTTCTTTCATCAAGTAAAAATATACTTCTCACTTCTTTTTGTCATGATGTTGCCACATTTTATGTAGACACTTTTCGATTAAAATGCGTTGCATACTTTTATGCGCATATTCACACGTACACACACACAGATATACACATTTCCATCAAGGGTTTTCTCCCTTTGCCACAACTATAGAAGGACGAAAGAGAAGGACAGAGCACACAAATAATTAAGTTTTTTCTCTAACTTTTTTTTTGCATTTTTTTTTGTTTTGGGTGAAGTTGGAACTGGATGTCTCTGCTACTCGACACATAACTTTCGAATGGGTAAAAACTTTTTGCATTTTATGGCCTCCACCCGATACACTCTGCCACCCCGCCTTTACACTCTATCATCAGTTCAGAGAGCGGTGCATAAAATGTTTGTAAGTGACGTTGAAATTGAGACACTTGTCGCTTAATTGTTTTTCGAGTTCTTACACGCACACAAAGACAAAAAGTAAAAAAGCAGCAAGAGTTGGGGTATATCCCCCTACTCTCGCCCTTTTCTTCCTTACTTTTCCCAACCCCCCCTCCCCCCACTGCCGCTTGACTTTTCTCAAATGTGGTGGGGCAAATTGAAAAGGGATTTTAGCCTCATCTTGATTCTGGTTTTTCTGTTTTACATTCTGCCTTCATTTCGGTTGGTGTTGTACTTGTTACCCTGATTTTGGTCTGTGAGGGCGTGGTCTTCTCGAGTGCATTTCGCTTGCGGTTAACTTGTCTGTAGATTATTTTAAGTAATTATCAAACGATTTGCGTAAAGATCTTTTAAGGGTGCTCAAGTGGTAAGAAAGGTTTCGGTTAAGGGAGCCATTCATTAGACACGGGAAACTATGAGAATATATTAACTTAAAATTGTTGTGACTTTCATCGCTCGATAAACAAATTGTTAGACATTATTTATCCTCAACTTTTTCTCAACATTTTGTTTGGACTGGACTCCAAAAATATTGCGCTGAAAGCAATTTGAGATTAAACTATAATCTAGGCAGAAAATAACTTGAAGTTGGATTTTTTACAAATGCGCGGCAGATCCAAAGCCATTTTATACCTCACATTTATCTTTCTTTTTGAAATGTAATTTGGGGCATGAACCTCCTCAACTCATAGAATCTCTTCCCTACACCTTTGATCGCATTTTTCAAAACCCTCCCACTCCATTTATACTGATCGGCTTCTTAATATATTTTCCTATAGTCTATAGCGTTTTGTTGTTGCAGTTCTCTGCTTCATTTCGTAACCACTGTCAGCTTCTGCAATAGTCCATCTAGTTAAGTCCTTTGAAGATGCAATTTGTCTTCAATTAGATGTAAGCATGTAAAGACAAACATATATGAAATGCTGCAATGGTAAACAAGATTCCACTTCTAATTAAAGGCACAAATCTGCATTGCATAACGCTTTCGCCTCCATTCGACTCAACCACTGACTGCCACAACCCCTCTGCCCCTCATTTCTCTGTCTGTCTTTTTCATATTTACTGTCTGCTGGTAGTCAATTCTCCTTCACTTCCTTCCTCACATCAAATCGATATAATGTGCAAGAGGGCAAGAGAAGCCCAATTTCACTGCAATGGAGTTTTAGTTACACAACCGCAAACAGGCAGACAGGCAACCAAGCAGCATATGAGACGGGGATGGGCGACTGTGAAAATCCCATACTAGGGGAAAACCAATGGACAAACACTCTCCTTCTCCTTGTCTGAGAATTGTCTGACGTTTATGATTGCTTCAAACAAAAGCTACGACGACTGCACTTGAAATTGATAATTACGATGTGCAATATTTGTCTATTTTCCTATTGCACACAAACATTCCCAGAAACCGAGTTTGCTAAATTTTGCACTGTCTTTCTGATTCTCCTTAAATTATTGCAACAATTTTTGAATTGTGTTGTCCTACATTAATTGGAACTCTCTATACATATATATCGAATGCTTTGAAGCTATACTTTCACAATAATTTACTCATGGTTTATAATTAAGCTTTAATTATTCTACTAATTCGCACACATTTTTAGATATATAGAATATACATATATTGAATGTGAGTTTATGGAAAGGAAATTAATATAAACATTAGTGAAAATAAGTTTTAAGTTAATTTCTGATTAACAAATTATGAAAGATCCATAAAAGTATTAGGTTTTTCGCAACTTGGTGAGATTATTATTTTGTTAGTTGCATTTTCTTGACTCTTATAATCAGTTGAAATAAATCAAGTTATATTTATATAAACGAAACCCTATTTATTTTCTAATGGGGCCTGACTTTTGAACTTGCTATACGTAAAAAAGAAAAGAAAAAATTAATATTATTCATAGTTTATACCTTTTATTCGATTCTGATACAAATGTAACGGGAATTAATACCTTCTTTTGCTTTTGTTCCCAAACGAATTCTTCTGCTTAAATCGCTTTCAAATAGTTAGAATTATGGTCTACATATCTCCGCAATATTTACAATTAATTTATAAAATCAAGACAAACAGAAATGTTTGCATAGTATTCGTATAGGTGAAAGCCTTTGCAGTTTAGGCCTAAGACCTCAGCCTATGACATTTTCAACAAATTGATATCTACTTCTATGATTTATCCTATATAAATATGGAAATTAAAAATAGGTATTTAAATGATATTCCCTAGGGAATTTTTCGCTTGACTTCACCAAATTTACAATATCCTTTGTCCGTATGTAAAGTAGATTTCAAATTATCTTAATGAAGTTAAATGAATTAAGTTGTGAATATTTTTAAGATTCGATTAAATTTTTTGAATGCCAAAGCAAGTTCTTAATGATAATTTTTACTAGATATAATTAAATAAATAAATATTGTTGTCAATAGACAACCAAAAACTGGCCATCGATTAAATTTTATTGTTCAATGTTTCATTTAACAAATTAAAAAGTTATGAAACATTTTATCCTTTATGTTCGAAAAGTGTTGTAAACTCTAAATCGTGCATCGTCACATGTTCTGTGTATTACTCTATTCTTGTTTCTGTCTTTCTTGTTATCAGACAATTCACTTTCATGTTGTTTGTCCAATGTGAAAGTTTTCAATATGCAAACGTTATGGTTGCGCCACTTTTTTCTCTTGTGTTTTTTATTTTTTTTCTTTAACTTGCACAAGTTCTTCATCGTTCCAGGTGTTTTATGTAGCAAAATATTTTTATACATAAAAGTTTTACGACAACTGCAACAACAACTATGTGTGTGTGTGTGGGTCCTTCGAAGTATTTTTGGTGACTTATGCAGGGGAGTTACTTAAAAAGGGAAAATGTGTACGCAATGTTGCCAACTTTATGGATGCTGAGAGGAAGAAAGTGCAACGCGTGTTAATGGTAAATATTTGCATCATTTTGCATTATGCAACACTAAAACTTTAATTTCTTCTTGCTTCAAATGTTTAAAACAAACGATATAAATAAGTATATATGTACATAAATACATGGCAGAAAAAATTAAATGACAGTTGGGTCCTGGTCTGGTGTGCAGACTTCCTTTTGCTCTTTTGGTCCCGCTTGTTAACTGAAACTAAACAGTACAAACAGGGCTGTCAACAACTGTAACATTTACCGCATGTCGTCCTGCTCCAGCGCTGCATGACAGGACATGTTGTGGCTACTCGGAATACCACACACCCGTGCACACCCTTTCTCTCTGTCCCCCTCTGTCCCTTGCTGTTTGCGTGTGTGCTTGGTGTCGTATGTTTGTTCCATGTGAGTGATAATGCGTATGTCCATATGGTCAGACGCTGGACGAGCACACTTTGGTCTACTCTTTGTTGAATACCAGGCACGGTTCGCTTAATTGTTCCAATGCATTTAACAGGTGAGTCCCGTTGCATGAATCCAGAGTTTTGTCATTTGAAGTAACTACCAAGTATCATGATCGCTTAGAATCTTGATGTCTGGATCAGTAAATCATTAATATAATCTTAGGATAGCTTTCCAAAAAGTTTCTGCTTCAAACCCAACCGAGTGTTTGTGAAATGTGAAATGCATATTTGTGGGGATGGTATGGTAACGCTGTAAGGCCAGACCTACTCCCGAAGCAGCTGATCGACGAGGTGGCAATGAGAGAGAGCAGACAAGGTGGCAAGGCGGAGTGAAAAACGGGGAGTCTAGAGAAAACGACGAACGACGAATGACGTGTGTGTAAATGAGTAAATACATAATTTTGTCAAAACCCATTGTTCCGTTTATAATTACCTAATTTAATAAATAATATACTTAATATAACAACTATTCTAATTCTTGTGGGTACAAATCCCACAAATATGGGGGCTCAACCTAACTTAATCGAAGAAGAAATATAACGGCTCAACCTAACTTAATCGAAGAAGAAATATAACGGCTCAACCTAACTTAATCGAAGAAGAAATATAACGGTTCAACCTAACTTAATCGAAGAAGAAATATAACGGTTCAACCTAACTTAATCGAAGAAAAACATAACGGTTCAACCCATAACTAAAAAATATGAAGTCTCAAATAAAATGATGTGAAAAAATAGTAAAGAAGTACTAAAACGACGAATAAGATGGACAAATATATGTAAAAGTGATTTTTGTTTAAATTAAAGTGAGATCTGAAAGAGAAAAAACAAAGGGGTTAAAACACGTTTCCAAGAATTCGACAAATTGTGAAGTAAAATACACACACATATAAGAGTGACGCTACCAATACAGACATAGAAAAGTGAACATGGCAAAGCTCGCAGATTTCGGTGCTATAAAAGAAAAACTACGTACGGAAAAGAGACAGAACATTACATTGCTTCACAAATATGTATTCGAAAGGGATGGAGACAGAAATAACAGAAAACGGTTACGCGAATTTCAAGGTTACGACTACGAAAGAACAGATGAAGAGTATGCAATTAAAATGTCGTATATTGCCGATGAACTTTCTGATAATGACTTAGCTGTAATATGTAATATGCTACATTTACACCACAATGAGAGTGACCTGTCAAACTTTATATTTTGTAATTTGAAAAAGGGAAATTTACTGCCTGATGCTGATTTTAATGCCGCGAATGACGAAGTCTCTGACGAAAGCGAAAACGAAGAAGATGATAATAATGGCGTTGACGATAATGATGCACAAGAAGAAAGAAACAAAAACAACCCTTCAGTAGCCAGTGTTCCAATTCAAAACGTTCCGATTCAAAGTGTTCCAAGATTTGCTTTAAATTTTCATGATATCGAAGATTCGGTTAGATCGTTTAATGGTGAAGATACCCTTTCCATAGAAGTATGGATTAATGAATTCGAAGATCTTGCAAAGCTAATGTATTGGAATGATTTACAAATGTTTATATTCGCAAAACGGCCATTAAAAGGATTAGCAAAGCTTTTTGTTGCGAGCGAACGAGGTATTTATAACTGGTTGAAATTAAAAAAGGCGCTACTCAATGAATTTAAATCGACGACAAACAGTGCCCAATTGCATAAAATGATGGCTGAGCGGAAAATTAAAAAGAACGAGAATTTACAAGAATATTTTTTGCTGATGAAAGAGTTATCCACACGAGGAAATGTCGAAGAGTCTGCATTGATCCAGTATGTTATTGATGGTATTGACGACAGTGGTACGAACAAATCAATGTTGTATGGAGCTAAAAACATAAAAGACTTTAAAGACAAACTGAAATGCTACGAAATAATGCGGGAGAAATCTAAGAGTGAGAATAAGAATGTAGTAAGTTTTAATAAACAAATCCAGAAAAGTGATCGCAGTTCTCAGCCAAAGCAAGTTCGGAGTGTAAATAAAGAAATCAAATGTTTCAATTGTGGTCTTAAAGGTCATACAGCCGCTGACTGTGACGATAAAAACAAAGGTAAAAAGTGTTTTGAATGCAACATGTTTGGCCATATTGGCAAAGATTGTCCCAAGAAATCTGAAAAACACGAAGTGAGTAATACACGAAAACTAAACACATCAACCTCGCGTATGTATAAAGAGATAACAATCGACGGTTTAAAGATGAATGCTTTTGTTGACACTGGTAGTAAATACAATCTTATGTCCGAAAAGATTTATAAAAGAATAAAACAGTCAAAGCTATGTGAGTGCAACAAATTTTTAATTGGGTTCGGTAATGGCGACGCGGTCAAAGCCATGGGTTCAATCGAAAAACTATTCGTAATTGACGGTCAAGAATTCAAATCGGTATTTCTAGTAATTGATGCACAATTTCTTGATGAAGACTTGCTGTTAGGCGAAGAATTTTGTAAAATTGCAGAAGTAAAAATAAATTCTGACGGGATAAGTGTAAGAAAGAGTGACAGTATCGAGCTTGAAGCAGAAATTTCGGTGTTGATGAAAATAAATGCATCAAATGTTGACGAGATTGATTTAAATATTGAAGCTAATGCAAGCAATTCTGCAAAGAATGAAGTACGCGAACTGATAAAAAACTATAAACCCGTAAACGCAAAGTCGACAAACGTAAAAATGCGAATCGTAGTTAATGATGATACCCCAATCTACTCGCGTCCGCGAAGAATCGGTTATAACGAGCGTTCCGTAGTAGACCAACAAGTCGATGAATGGTTAAAAGAAGGTATAGTCGAGCACTCTGAGTCAGAGTACAGTAGCCCCGTAGTCCTGGTAAAAAAACGAGATGGTTCTCCAAGACTATGTATCGATTATAGAAGGATCAACAAGGTAATATTACGAGACCATTTTCCTTTACCCTTAATCGAAGACCAACTGGATAGATTGGTAAGTGCAAAGATATTCAGCACTATTGACTTGAAAAATGGATTCTTCCATGTTGATGTCGAGGAGGAAAGTCGAAAATATACATCTTTTGTAACCCACAACGGGCAATACCAGTTTCTGAAGGTACCATTTGGATTAGCGAATTCTCCTAGTGTTTTTCAAAGGCACATCAATGCTATATTTCGAGAGCTGACTCGCAAAAATATCGCAATTCCATATGTAGATGACATCATTATTCCAGCTAAAGATGAAGACGAGGCTATATCAAATCTCAAAGAAGTCCTGAAACAGTGTGAAAATTACGGCCTGATGATCAACCTAAAAAAATGCAGTTTTTTAAAGAAAAGAGTTGAATTTTTAGGGCACGAAATCGAAGACCAAAAGATATGTATTTCGGAAGAGAAAACCAAAGCTGTAACTAAATTTCCCCAGCCCACAAACCAGAAGCAACTTCAAAGTTTCCTAGGATTGGTTGGATACTTCAGAAAATTTATCAAAAATTTTGGATTAATAGCTAAGCCTCTAACGAATCTACTTAAACAAAATGCTAAATTCCACTTTAATGATCTTGAAATCGAATCATTCAACAGGTTAAAAATATTGATCACAGAGAGGCCCGTATTAAAAATCTTTAATTTTAACCATGAGACGGAGCTCCACACCGATGCTTCGATTGACGGGTTTGGAGCTGTACTTTTACAAGTCTCACCTGAAGATGGACAACTACACCCAGTATATTATATGAGCAGGATCACAACGGACGCACAAAGAAAGTTTTCAAGCTACGAACTGGAGATACTAGCCGTTATTGAAGCTCTCAACAAATTCCGAGTCTACTTACTTGGCATCCGCTTCAAACTCGTAAGCGACTGCAATGCTTTCACCAAAACCATGGAAAAACGAGACGTTGGCACACGAGTGGCCCGATGGATTCTAATGCTACAAGAATTTGACTTCGAGGTGGAGCATCGAGAAGGAACACGTATTCGGCATGCTGACGCCTTAAGCCGAAATCCAGTAATGTTAATCACCGATGGAAGCGCAATCAGCAAACTAAAGTATCTTCAAGGACAAGACGACGAGATAAAAGCAATTATCGATATTCTATCTGAAAAAGCATCACACAATGATTACTTTATGAAAGCCGGTCTCTTATGTAAGCTGGTGAACGACGTTGAACTAATAGTTGTACCTATATCATTCCAGCGTGATCTTATCAAAGAAGCGCATGAGAGAGGACACTTTTCTATCAGGAAGACGAAAGACATAATTGCGAAAGAATATTATATACCGAAACTTGAGGCCAAAGTAGAACGACATATTAGATGCTGTATTCCGTGTATTATATCAAACCGCAAACAAGGGAAAAAGGAGGGACTATTAAATCCATTGCCTAAGGAAGAAGAACCACTGCAAACATTCCACATTGATTTTTTGGGTCCGCTTGAATCTACTGACAAGAGATACAAACACATCCTAGCTGTTATAGATGCATTCACCAAATACTGCTGGTTATATACGACTAAGACGACATCCGCCCAAGAAGTTATATCGAGATTGCAAGCACAAAGTCTCACATTTGGAAACCCAGTCCAGATTATTACAGATAGAGGATCTGCTTTCACATCAGAAGACTTTAAGGAGTATTGCCGTTCAGAGAACATCCTTCATCACGCTGTTACTACCGGACTGCCTAGAGCAAATGGGCAAGTAGAGAGACTTAATGCTATTATTATATCTGTTTTATCCAAGCTTTCTGTTGATGACCCGAGCAAATGGTACAAGTTTGTTGGAAGAGTTCAGCAAACAATAAATTCAACTCACTCTAGAAGCACAAATACTACACCGTTCGAGTTATTAGTTGGAGTTAAAATGCGTACAAAGTTTGATATCCAATTGAAGCAAATAATTGATGAGGAAATGATAGCAATGTTTAGCGAAAAAAGAGATGACCTAAGGAAACATGCGAAGCAGCAAATCATAAATCTACAAGAGGAAAACAAGAACACTTATAATCTACGACGAAAACATGCATCAATTTATAAAGAAGGCGATCTTGTTGCAATTAAACGTACTCAATTCGGAGGTGGACTGAAGTTAAAGCCAAAGTATTTAGGTCCTTTTCGAGTAACTAAAGTCAAATCAAAGGATACTTATGATGTAACTAAAGATGCACACTTTGTAGATGGCCCAAAAAATACGACTACTTGCGCCGAATATATGAAGAAATGGATTCCTTATGTAGACGACGATGAAGATGTTGCTGATAACTAAGAAAACTTACGAAAGGATTAGAGAACAATGCTGTTAACGATGATAAATACAATGATAAAAATGATGATAACGACGTTAATGATGATGACTACTCCGAAGATGATGAGAATGATGATTATAACGATGATAATAAGAATGACGATTACGACGATGATGACGACGATGCTGAAAACAAATAATGACCACCATGAAGGCGATGCGGAAAACCACGAATTGAATGATGACACCTCTAACTACGATACAGACGACTCCTAAACTAGAGTGATGAAGACGACGAAAATGAAGATGACTCCAAAGCCGATGATGACGACTTTGAAGAAGACGACGACGCATTTGGGGCAAATGCATTTAAGGATGGCCGATCTGTGGGGATGGTATGGTAACGCTGTAAGGCCAGACCTACTCCCGAAGCAGCTGATCGACGAGGTGGCAATGAGAGAGAGCAGACAAGGTGGCAAGGCGGAGTGAAAAACGGGGAGTCTAGAGAAAACGACGAACGACGAATGACGTGTGTGTAAATGAGTAAATACATAATTTTGTCAAAACCCATTGTTCCGTTTATAATTACCTAATTTAATAAATAATATACTTAATATAACAACTATTCTAATTCTTGTGGGTACAAATCCCACATATTCATATGTTTACCAATTCTTTGCTTCTTTTACTTTCTGTAAGTAGTAATAATTCCCAAATAGGTTTAGTATAGAAGGCATGGCATTTAAATAGTTAACTTTGGTAGATCTTGATAGTTCTCAACATATCGCTTAACAAAGAACCTGCTCCTCTCAACATAACTGTTTCTGTCTATGATAAATGATTATCTAAAGGACTACAGCTTCTTTGTGCTTTCTGTGTAAATTGTAATTTCTGTGCATAGTTCTAATTCCTTCAGGGGTGTCACAGAAATCTCTAAAGGCTTGGAGGCAGTTTGTTGTCACAGAAATCATTGCGATTTCATTTTTGGTCACCCTTTTTGGTTCATTGTTACCGCCAAAAATATCCGCTGTCAGGATTAACGTTATTTCGATTGAAATAGCAATTAGTTTAAAGTTAACATAAATATAAAATAATTACCGCGCGAAATATTTTTGCAGTATAGACAACCCTATTGTAACTGCCAACCTATTACGTTTTTTAAACGTTGCACTATGGTCCAGATGTCGAAAATTTTGGCGCCACTAAAGCTTAAGAGTTTTTAAAAAAGAGCTAGCGATCTGCTGAGTTTTCCATAGAGATTGGCGTTAAAATATTTAGTTGCTTTATGTAGTGCCACACTCGTCAAATTGGTTCAGAAAATTGAACTTAATTATGAAAAGTAATCTTCAAGATATGCAATTTCGTCAAATTTTACATTTTAATACGAATTATAAGATTACAAATAAATGGTATTTATATATTTTTTAGTCTTACAAACCTGCCTAGCATAAAAATTGCATTTTATGCCAAAATGATCGAAGTATGGACCATAATGCATTGGCAGGTTCAGTTTTGGTTCTTTTGGGTAAAAGCGCCCAATGTTTAATTTTTTCAATGGTGTTTTCGTAAAATAATATAAGAACATTATAAAATAATAATCCCTTAGACGCAGATCTATGCAAAAATAATCAAAGGTTATTTCAGCAATGTTTTATTTTATATCAATGTCGCAATAACTGCACTGTTATCCCAATTTTGGAGTAAAATCTGACAGATTTTAAAACAGACATACGTCATTTCTGTGACACATTACATTTGCTTTTGAGTTGGTTTTTGGTTGTTATGTTGCCTATTTCAAATTATTTATATTTTTATAACTAATTATTCCATTTTTTACACCTGTTTTCTGATTTATGCAGAAGTTTTCCCTTGCCTATGATATAAAATTTCACTGACAATAAAACATTGCCTTTTGTTCTTCCCAAGAGACGATCTCACAATTCTAATCACACGTGTTTAAGAAAAACTTCAAAGACTTATCAACAAAAAACCACAGGCCCGGGGTTAACTTCGACCACGTCGAAGTTTGTATACCCTTGCAACTGTTTTGGTAATTCTTTCCTTACCCATAGCCATCAAAGTGTAAAAACGTTTTATCCAAAAGTCTAATGTCTGCGAAAGAACGGCCTTCAATCTTAGCATAGGATATAACGAACTTTTTGATGAAAGTCACTGTTTTCCACCGATCGTTTCTATGGGAGCTATATGATATAGTCACCCGATCTTGATCATATTTGGCACAATTATTAATAAGAACACGAAACTGACAAATACCAAAATATAAAATTAATGAAGTTATTGAGAAAGTCACTGTTCGTGACTTTACCGTTTGTATGGGAGCTATATGATATAGTGGTCCGATCCGGCTGAGTCCGAGATATACAACGCCTGCAGTATATACAAGCCTACGTGCAAAATTTCAGCTCTGTATCTCTTACGGTCTCGAAGGAGTTCGCGTTGATCCAGACGGACGGACGGACATTGCTATTTAAACTCGTCTTGTCGTGCTGATCACGAATATATATACTTTATATGGTCTGAGATGCTTCGTTCTATGCGTTGCACACTTCTGACCAAAATTAATATACCCTTTTTGCAAGGGTATAAAAATCCTAAAACACTGTCAATCTTAATATACTTAATATAAACGAAGTAGCCGGGATATTTCAAATGTCATTTCGAAATTCAAGTACCCAACTCAGAGCTGAAATTCATCAGTTAAATTTAGACGAGGTACGAGCAACACACAAAAATAAATAAAAATAAAAAATAAAAACTGAAAAAAAAATATATAAAATTCAGAAAACCCTAAAAAAAAATAATAAAAATAAAATCCAAAAAAAGGATAAAAGTAAAAACCCAAAAAAAGTATAAAAGTAGAAAACAAAAAAAAAGTTTAAAAATAGAAAACCCAAAAAAAAAAACAGAATTCTAAATTCCCCAACAAATTTGGCTTAATTTTTGTTCGGTTATTCTTAAGTAAAAAGTAATTTTTGTACTTTTATAGAAAAATAATCAACTTACACTAGAGGTTTGTTATTAATTCCCATTTATATTATTAACCATATAACCAAGATTTCTTTCTTAACCCAATTAGAGAGACATACATACTGACTGCGGATACTAGTTTATCATGTGGATGGATGAACCGAACCTCGAACTCGAAGGTCTACTTTTATAGAAAAATAATCAAAACTTACACTGGATAGCCGAGAGAATCATCGTTGTTACTGGCAGAGGTTTGTTATTGATTCCCATTTATATTAACCATATAACCGAGATTTTCTCAATCCTTTAAGAGTTGACACTTATAAACAAAAATTGCAAATACTAAATTATCACGTAGATGGAGGAACCGTAGCTCAAACTAGAAGGTCTAAAAACATCACACAAAAATAATAAATAAAAAAATATAAAAAAAAATATATAAAATTCAGAAAACCCTAAAAAAAATAATAAAAATAAAATCCAAAAGAAGGATAAAAGTAAAACCCAAAAAAAGTATAAAAGTAGAAAACAAAAAAAAAGTTTAAAAATAGAAAACCCAAAAAAAAAACAGAATTCTAAATTCCCCAACAAATTTGGCTTAATTTTTGTTCGGTTATTCTTAAGTAAAAAGTAATTTTTGTACTTTTATAGAAAAATAATCAACTTACACTAGAGGTTTGTTATTAATTCCCATTTATATTATTAACCATATAACCAAGATTTCTTTCTTAACCCAATTAGAGAGACATACATACTGACTGCGGATACTAGTTTATCACGTGGATGGGTGAACCGAACCTCGAACTCGAAGGTCTACTTTTATAGAAAAATAATCAAAACTTACACTGGATAGCCGAGAGAATCATCGTTGTTACTGGCAGAGGTTTGTTAATGATTCCCATTTATATTATTAACCATATAACCGAGATTTTCTTAATCCATTCAGAGATGACACTTATACACAAATTGCAAATACTAAATTATCACGTATGTAGATGGAGAAACTGCAGCTCAAACTAGAAGGTCTAAAAACATCACACAAAAATAATAAATAAAAAAAAAAAAAAATTATATAAAATTCAGAAAAACCTAAAAAAAATAATAAAAATAAAATCCAAAGGAAGGATAAAAGTAAAAACCCAAAAAAAGTATAAAAGACGAAAACAAAAAAAGTTTAAAAATTAAAAAAGCAAAAAAAAAACAGAATTCTAAATTCCCCAACAAATTTGGCTTAATTTTTGTTCGGTTATTCTTAAGTAAAAAGTAATTTTTGTACTTTTATAGAAAAATAATCAAAACTTACACTTGAGGTTTGTTATTAATTCCCATTTATATTATAAACCATATAACCAAGATTTCTTTCTTAACCCAATTAGAGAGACATACATACTGACTGCGGATACTAGTTTATCACGTGGATGGATGAACCGAACCTCGAACTCGAAGGTCTACTTTTATAGAAAAATAATCAAAACTTACACTGGATAGCCGAGAGAATCATCGTTGTTACTGGCAGAGGTTTGTTATTGATTCCCATTTATATTAACCATATAACCGAGATTTTCTCAATCCTTTAAGAGTTGACACTTATAAACAAAAATTGCAAATACTAAATTATCACGTAGATGGAGGAACCGTAGCTCAAACTAGAAGGTCTAAAAACAAAAAAAAGTATAAAAGACGAAAACAAAAAAAAGTTTAAAAATTAAAAAAGCAAAAAAAAAACAGAATTCTAAATTCCCCAACAAATTTGGCTTAATTTTTGTTCGGTTATTCTTAAGTAAAAAGTAATTTTTGTACTTTTATAGAAAAATAATCAAAACTTACACTTGAGGTTTGTTATTAATTCCCATTTATATTATAAACCATATAACCAAGATTTCTTTCTTAACCCAATTAGAGAGACATACATACTGACTGCGGATACTAGTTTATCATGTGGATGGATGAACCGAACCTCGAACTCGAAGGTCCACTTTTATAGAAAAATAATCAAAACTTACACTGGATAGCCGAGAGAATCATCGTTGTTACTGGCAGAGGTTTGTTATTGATTCCCATTTATATTATTAACCATATAACCGAGATTTTCTCAATCCTTTAAGAGTTGACACTTATAAACAAAAATTGCAAATACTAAATTATCACGTAGATGGAGGAACCGTAGCTCAAACTAGAAGGTCTAAAAACATCACACAAAAATAATAAATAAAAAAATATAAAAAAAAATATATAAAATTCAGAAAACCCTAAAAAAAATAATAAAAATAAAATCCAAAAGAAGGATAAAAGTAAAAACCCAAAAAAAGTATAAAAGTAGAAAACGAAAAAAAAGTTTAAAAATAGAAAACCCAAAAAAAAAAACAGAATTCTAAATTCCCCAACAAATTTGGCTTAATTTTTGTTCGGTTATTCTTAAGTAAAAAGTAATTTTTGTACTTTTATAGAAAAATAATCAACTTACACTAGAGGTTTGTTATTAATTCCCATTTATATTATTAACCATATAACCAAGATTTCTTTCTTAACCCAATTAGAGAGACATACATACTGACTGCGGATACTAAATTATCGCGTGGATGGGTGAACCGAACCTCGAACTCGAAGGTCTACTTTTATAGAAAAATAATCAAAACTTACACTTGAGGTTTGTTATTAATTCCCATTTATATTATTAACCATATAACCAAGATTTCTTTCTTAACCCAATTAGAGAGACATACATACTGACTGCGGATACTAAATTATCACGTGGATGGGTGAACCGAACCTCGAACTCGAAGGTCTACTTTTATAGAAAAATAATCAAAACTTACACTGGATAGCCGAGAGAATCATCGTTGTTACTGGCAGAGGTTTGTTAATGATTCCCATTTATATTATTAACCATATAACCGAGATTTTCTTAATCCATTCAGAGATGACACTTATACACAAATTGCAAATACTAAATTATCACGTATGTAGATGGAGAAACTGCAGCTCAAACTAGAAGGTCTAAAAACATCACACAAAAATAATAAATAAAAAAATAAAAAAAATTATATAAAATTCAGAAAAACCTAAAAAAAATAATAAAAATAAAATCCAAAGGAAGGATAAAAGTAAAAACCCAAAAAAAAGTATAAAAGACGAAAACAAAAAAAAGTTTAAAAATTAAAAAAGCAAAAAAAAAACAGAATTCTAAATTCCCCAACAAATTTGGCTTAATTTTTGTTCGGTTATTCTTAAGTAAAAAGTAATTTTTGTACTTTTATAGAAAAATAATCAAAACTTACACTTGAGGTTTGTTATTAATTCCCATTTATATTATAAACCATATAACCAAGATTTCTTTCTTAACCCAATTAGAGAGACATACATACTGACTGCGGATACTAGTTTATCATGTGGATGGATGAACCGAACCTCGAACTCGAAGGTCTACTTTTATAGAAAAATAATCAAAACTTACACTGGATAGCCGAGAGAATCAACGTTGTTACTGGCAGAGGTTTGTTATTGATTCCCATTTATATTAACCATATAACCGAGATTTTCTCAATCCTTTAAGAGTTGACACTTATAAACAAAAATTGCAAATACTAAATTATCACGTAGATGGAGGAACCGTAGCTCAAACTAGAAGGTCTAAAAACATCACACAAAAATAATAAATAAAAAAATATAAAAAAAAATATATAAAATTCAGAAAACCCTAAAAAAAATAATAAAAATAAAATCCAAAAGAAGGATAAAAGTAAAAACCCAAAAAAAGTATAAAAGTAGAAAACGAAAAAAAAGTTTAAAAATAGAAAACCCAAAAAAAAAAACAGAATTCTAAATTCCCCAACAAATTTGGCTTAATTTTTGTTCGGTTATTCTTAAGTAAAAAGTAATTTTTGTACTTTTATAGAAAAATAATCAACTTACACTAGAGGTTTGTTATTAATTCCCATTTATATTATTAACCATATAACCAAGATTTCTTTCTTAACCCAATTAGAGAGACATACATACTGACTGCGGATACTAAATTATCGCGTGGATGGGTGAACCGAACCTCGAACTCGAAGGTCTACTTTTATAGAAAAATAATCAAAACTTACACTTGAGGTTTGTTATTAATTCCCATTTATATTATTAACCATATAACCAAGATTTCTTTCTTAACCCAATTAGAGAGACATACATACTGACTGCGAATACTAAATTATCACGTGGATGGGTGAACCGAACCTCGAACTCGAAGGTTTACTTTTATAGAAAAATAATCAAAACTTACACTGGATAGCCGAGAGAATCATCGTTGTTACTGGCAGAGGTTTGTTATTGATTCCCATTTATATTATTAACCATATAACCCAGATGATTTCTTTCTTAATCCAATTAGAGATGACACTTATATACACAAATTACAAATTACCAAATTACCAAATGATTACGTAGAGGGCAGAAACGAAGCTTGAACTAGGTCTAAAAACATAGACTGCTTGTATTTTGATACTAAAAATAAATATATATTTTGATACTAAACTCAATATGACTGTCTTTTACTGAAAGTGCTCTACAAAAGTTTGACCCGAATTTCATTATTCTGACATCTGGCTGTGCCCTTTACCAACTGGCATCTTCTATTTGCCACCATTTTCGTTTGCGTCTCATTCGCCATTCATAAATTAGACTTTGCGTGCATTTTGAACCTCCTTCTCCATCAGAATCGGTCTGTAAGTGTGTTCTGCCGCATTGAGCACACAATTTATGAGGAAAAAGCAGAAAAAATACATTTTTTTATTTGAATTACAAAAAATCAAATATGTTTTGACCAATTTCTGGACGATTATCAAGAATTGCTACCCTACTTTCAAAAATTTTGTTTTTTTTTTTGTTTTTTTGCTGTCGTAATTTATTACTAGTACCATAAAATACTTGTGCACATGGTTTGCGATAACAGCTGCAACAAATATTTAAACAAAACGCTGAAAAATTTAAAGGGGAAATAAATTTATTTAAAACGCAAAAAAAAGAAATGAACTTATTTGACATAGGGAGTTGCCGTGGGGCAAAATGAAACTGTATTATCACCTCAAATATGTGTGTAATAAAGTCCCGTGAGGTCGTGAACCGTGCGTGGAACAAAAAAAAAGCTGAAAAATGAATACCAACCCAGCAGACACAAGTCGCATATTCCAGACTGCTCCTACACCACCCAATACCAGCAGACAATGGAAAAAAAACCAATGGAGTTATCATGACAGACTCGAAGCATTGGGAATAGCCAGAAATTGAGTAAACAATACAGATATGCATAAATTATTCAGGGATAGGGCTTGGGATATTTATCTAGACAATCATAAGAGATGGGGTTTAAGTATTTTACGCACTTAATTATTACATTAATACAGAAACATAAAAGAATTATAGAAGGTTTAGTATAGGAATGATGAAGGAGCTTCAAATGGTGACCTAAAGTTCGGACTCGAAAAACGTTATGGATCATCCAATCATAGAATAGCAGCTGGCTGAAAGACTTAATAAAAATCTCAATGAAAAATATATTTAAGCAGGCCATGCTTTTATCGCTATATTGTTGTCGATCCTAGAACAATTCCCACACTTGATTCGTTGTGTTCTATTATAACTTTCCTCCTTTCCAGAATGGCCAAGCCAACAACCATTAAAGATGCTCTAGCTCGCTGGGAGGAGAAGAACAAGCCAAATGAAGCTATTAAGGCCACTGATATTGGTTTACAATTCCAATATCCGCCAATTGAGAAAATGGATTCCACACTTAGCACTCTGGTGGAGTGTCAAAAACTCAGCCTGTCTTCAAACATGATTGAGAAGATAAGTGGAATAGCGGGCATGAAGAATCTCAGAATTCTGAGTTTGGCTAGAAATAATCTGAAGAATATCAGTGGCATTGAATCCCTGGCTGATACCTTAGAAGAACTTTGGGTTAGCTATAATAACATTGAGAAGATCAAACCACTGGAATCGATGAAGGTATTGAAGGTATTCTATATATCACAGAATCAGATTAAAGATTGGGCTGAATTTAATCGTATGGCAGTGCCGCCAAATTTGGTGGAAATTACCTTTACGGGCAACATACTTTCGGAGAATATGGAGCCGCCAGCTTTTCTTTCGGAAGTTATGCGTCGTCTGCCCAATCTTAAGAAGCTCGATGGGGAACCTATTATACGTTAAAACAGAAAATGTTGAACATGCTGTGTAATTGAAATAAAGAATAAAAGGAATGGGTGTCCTGTACATATGTCGTAAGTTCTCAAATGCTTTGTCACGCCCATAACATCCTCTCACTTGCTCTCTTTGTCTATCTCTATCTTATTTTTCATGTGCAAACATATTTTCCATTATTTCGATTTTTGCATTGGAAATGAATTTTCCAATTTTCATTGCCTTTCTGCTGATGAGTGCTATTGTTTTCCATACCCACTCGATCTACGTCTCCCTGTTTCTATCACAATTCGTCTCATTCCTTCCCCGCCCTCATATCTTCCTCTCAATCAGCAGAAGCACTTGCAGGTGGAAGGTTTCCTTTCCATGTGTTTTTTCTTTCGCCCAGTTTTTAGTCTGTTGTTGGAACCAAAACGACGACAAAGTCCCAGCAGCAGTTTGAATTTTCATGTCTCTGGCATTGTTTGCATATTTTTTGTGTCTTGAACTCCAGTTGAACAAGTAATGAGCCTGCACTTAAAAGTGGGCGTGGCATGATCAGGGTAAAGCCTATTTTGTGTGAAATTTTGATTAAGCCCCCAAAGGTGAAAAGATTGCATAAGCTATTCGTCCTGATGCTACCAGGTATTCCTAATTGGAAAATTCTGGTTAAACAACTGAATGAATGCAACATTTTTGGCAATTATGATTTTCAAATAAGAATTTTTTTAAAATAATAGATTCAATGTATTAGCGATTCACAAAAAATTTTATTAAATTGAAGAATACATTTTGTGCAGAATATTGGTGACAATGCATTTCCAAATAATGAACGATAAGTAGTTTGAGCTAAAGAAAACGAATTAGAATTTAACTATAAAGTTGAACAAAAGATATACAAATAAAATAGTTAAAATTTAAGTCTATTTTGCTTTAAGTTACTAAATAATTTGCTTTTTCATCTTCAATGTGTATGAAGATAGAAAATTTCTTTTGTCAGAAGTGCTTGCTTAAATTTGATAGCCAAACACATAACAGGAAAAGTGAAAAACAATTGAAAGACATTGGCAATGAGTCAGAGTCAAAATCAGAATCAGAAAACTGGCAAACAGAATGGGAGTGCCATAAAAACTGATAAGTCGTCTGCCTAGTTATGACCAAATACAAAAATTCGTTTCTTATTTGTTTGGTTGGGCATAAATAATCGAAAAGCTAAAGGGAAAAGGCAAAAAAAGGGAGAAAACTTGGCAAACAAATATACAAAACATACATAGTATATATACATATATTTGTTTATTTGTATGTATATATTCATAACATACTATGAACAGAAAACGGCGGTAGATAAAAACGTTAAATAAAATCATAAAAAGAGAGAGAACAGAAAAATTGCCAGACACCAAAGTTTAATGATACTTTTTATGTATTTTCGATTTAACTGCAAATTCAGAAAATCTCTAGAGATGTCATTGCCATTACTGCTGCTCGTGGTGCTGTCGTTGTTGTTATTGTTGTTATTTAATCAATAATAATATTAATGTAAACATGGCCATAGAAATAGTTTGACACTTTTTGGCAAACACAAAGAAACGAGAAACGAGTCAACAGTAGTTACAATTCAATGCACAGAAAACAAATAAATATGCGACTCCCAACCAAAATCGTATGCATGAATAGAGGTAAAAGAATGAATTATTGTGCCATTAAGTTTAGCTTTGGATAAATCACAGTTTTGTATTAAACTAACTATAATTTGTTTTACTTAAACCGTCAATAAAAGGCTAAATAAAGGTCAACTAAAATAATATTAACACAAACTTTGGGAAAGCTTTATCCAAATTTGTTACAAAAAATGTTTTTTTGTTTCATATGTAGATTTACTATTGAATACCGCACAATTCCAAGCAAATTAGTTAAAGTAAAAATATGAAATGATTAAGTGAACATAAGGAAGATTTTGCTTTTAAGAATTTGTTTGAAAATTGTTTTTCCGAATTGAGTATAAAGCATATAAAAATATTAACAAGATGGAGATCTTAGCAACAGATTGTGGAGAATGTAAAAAGTTTTATTCCAAAAGCAACCCACACAACATATATGTTTTATCACATGGAAGTCTCGACATTTGAGTTAATCAACAAGGACTAGGCAAAAATAAAATTACCCCTCCGTATCCTCAAAATCTGATTGAATCTATTGAAATCTATTGAACTCATTAGGAGTTGTGACTAGGGTACCATTTTCTCTACCATGGGATCTTTTGTGATCAATCTGCGATATTAAAATCACAAAAATGTGGAAAAAAGCAATGGTTCTGAACTAAATATTTTAAGTCAAGTCTTTTGTTATTTTGTGTTGAACTAAGAGAGGTTTTAAAACAGAGATCTTTACTTTTATAGTTTGTATATGCCCTTGATTATTAGTACCTGCCTTTATATCTGTTGGTTTTTCAAAATTATTGCACAAATCCAAGTGCCAAATGCCAAAATGAATTTCGTGTGTGTGTGGGTGAAAAAGCTTATAGAAAATTTACGTTACAAGTTTCTTGTTGTTCTTGTTGTTGGCAACTCTGCTCCTGACAACACTTCTCTAAATATCTATGTATGTGTTCCCTCTATGTGTTTGTGTGTTGGTGCAAGTTGAAGTGGTTTTTGCACTGTGGTTGCGCAATCGTCTGTATTTGTACTTTGGTCCACTTCCACTTCTCTTGATATCGCAATCGTTGTTGCTGCTGTTGTTCTTGTTGTACTCCTTTTCTATGTCTGACCATGCTGTGGTCAAGGGGTTGTGTTTGGTATAGCCAAAGTGTTGCCATATATTCTAAATATGTTGGTCAGCTGGCAGGCTTAACTGCTAGGTGGGTGGAAGATATCCGCACAGTTAGAAGTGGCCAAAAGGACAGTTAAACGCAAAACGTTCTAAAAACAAAAAAGAGAAAGAAAAAATAAAACCAAAACCACTTGGCAAACTAAACGCGTGATTTATGCCTCGACGATGATAAGCGTAGCCAAAAAGGAAAAATAAAATAAAAATCCAAAAGCAGCAAAGTGAAAAAAGTAGAAGAGATATTCACAGGTATCAGAATAAAAAATGTTTAAATGAAGTAAAATTCACTAAAACGATTTGCATTTAATTGTGTTTGAAAATCTAAAACTGCATTTTAAATTGGGTCTCACATTAGAAGTACAATTTTCCAAAATCAATGTAGTCTACTTTAACTCGTGCTCTGAGTTTTTGAAGAAAAAACGTTTCCAAGTTAAAGTTTTCTTTGAAGTAAGATATTTGTTAGATTCTTCATCCCTTTGAACTTTGCTCTTTCTCAACTTTTAGACATTTTAGCTAGCTAACTACTTTTGTTTTTGGCAGAGTTATATCTTTAAGATACTTTAAGCTTACACACACACACATAAAGGCACACACTCTGGTATAACATATGTATATGGGCTTTCACATACATCGCATTCAGAATTCACATTCACATCTTGTGCCTGTCAAAGGAGCATAAATCTATTCAAAGTCTTTACGAAAAATCCAGACAAATGCCAGAGATTACAAAAAGATTTCGGCCACATGATGCATGGGCCTCAACTGAGAGAAAAACCCAGACAATGAGAGACAGCGAGAGAGAATGAGAGCAAGCGAGTGTGTCTATCTGCCGCAAAAGTAACCAACACACATACACACTGGCACATTTACAAACACACACAAAAACAATTAAAGCCTGATTAATAGTTGCAGCCCACACACATTTCTTGGCTACCTTTCGCCAAGTTACTTTTGCCTCTCTCATTCCTGGTACTTGCCAACCCCGGCTGAGTTATGACTTCTGCTTGGCTGTTTAGCATACTTTTTGTCTCGTTTTTGTGGCATTTACCACGGCCATTCCTGCCTCAAATTGTTGTTAATTTCAGGAATATTCAAATGGCGACCTTTTAACCCGGCTAGACATCACATAAATTCATTTCAACAGCGCATCTTCGCAGTTTACCCCTCCTTTTTACTCTCTCTCTCCCTCACTCTGTCTCTCTTAAAATATAAATCATTAAATTTTAATGCTTCCCAGGAGATCAATGAACATAACCGCAAATTATAGTGAAGCGTGCTTTCAGGCGCATAAAAAGATTTCTCTGTATTACTTTTTTTTCACTTCTCGTGTATACATTTTATTTTCATTAAATGCATTTTATGCAGAAAAAAAATGTTTCTTTTTTCCAGTTGAAGCTACATTATGCGGTGGCGTCAGTCTGTCTGCAACTGCCAATAGGGAAAACAACTCTTTAAATAATATATTAATGAAATATATATTCAAAGTATTATTGAAAAAATGTCTAGACTTTTAAAAAGGCAAACTCAATTTATTTATGGAAATTCGCAAAATATGAAAATTTATAGACTTTAAATTCAGAGAATTGGTTTTACTTTCAGTTCAGCTGTGTGGTCGTATTATTTGTTGTACACAAATACCTAAAAAGTTGTAGTTTAGGCATATAAAGAGTTGAGTTAAGTTGAAAATGCCAACATAAACTATACTTCCGACGCCTTAAAGCATGCAATACAAGATGGCACATGGCAAACAACATCTACAAGAACACACACACACACCCATAGATAGATAGTAAATCAAAAAGTTTTCGAGTGCCAAATAGAGACTGGGCCGCTCTTCTGAACTTGTTGTAATACTTCTAACAATTTTGCACTGCATCTGCCGGCCACGCCTTCTCATCCCCATAGACTGGGCTAGCTGGCTAGCTCCCTGACTGACTGACTGTGCCCACGTATTTGACATGCGAAATCATAAACAAGTTGTGCAAACTTCTACACATAAAACTCCATTTTGCAACAGGAAGTCACACGCACACTCTCAAACTCATACACACAACCAGCTGCAAAATGTATAAATTAAAATTTACACAACGCGCAGCGAACAAAATACAACAAATCCAAAAAAAGAAAAAAAAGCAAAACAGAAACGGAAAAGCTTTAAGTGTTGACGAACGCAAAAAGTACATAAGTGCGGCGAAACATGCGAAATGAAGTTGGCATAAAGCGGGAGGAAAGAGTATTAAATTATATTATGCTTTAACCTATTTAAAGTCTTCAAATAATTTAAGCAATGGAGAAGGTGTTACTCAACAACAGAGGAAAAAAATAAGTGGTCATCAAAAACTTGTTAATTTTTTTTAAAGGAGATTAATAAGACAAGTCGAGCAATAATATATTTTTAGTTTACAATCTTAGATACATGTATTATCCATATGTTTATATAATTTCAAAACTATCAAAGAAGTAAACTGAATAAAGCTAAAAAATATTTCCCATATATATGTAAGAAACTTTTGTTTAAAGCAGTAGTAAAGACATTTATTCAAGCAATCGAACGGCCAGCAGAATATATCAACGCTAACCAAAATATTAATAAATGTTCACTAGACTAAGACTTCACTTGAAATACATGAAATATGTTGCTCTATAAAGTATTGTATTTAAGTACATATTGAATAATTAGAAATATATTATAATATTCCAAGAAAAATAATCAGTGAAAATCAATCAAATACAAAATGTGAAAATGATTCCTGTAATAAATTTTATTCTGAATTGTATTAAATGAAACAAGCAAATCACGCAATACTTATAAGTAAATGGTAAAAGTGGATAAAAAATTTTGCTTGCTCCTATAATTTGAAGGATTTTAATTTTTAGCTTTGTTAGAGTATTCCACAAGGTAACTTATTCGAATATCATAATTTTTGGTCTCTTCAATTCGTTTCTTGTTTGCTTAGTTTTATGCTGAGCCAAGAACTTATGTAAGTTGTGTGTGTTTCTCTTTACAGAAATGGGTTTTCATATTTAAATATTATACAAAAAATTTTGTATGCACGCAAAAATGTTTTTCCTCGTCTCGTAGCAGACTTTTGCTTCTCCTTCGTCTTCATCGTTTTGGTTATATATTGCTTGCCCAACTCACTTCCACTCCTTTTGCTGACTCTATATATTTTGCACATTTTCTGCATAACAATTAACTTCCGCTTTAAGTTTAAGTTTACCCTTCATGCCCTTTGCCATAGCGTATGTTTAATTTCCGGCATTGCGTATACGCCTAGTAGCTTCAAATAATTTCTCAAAAATTTGCACATTAATTTGCTAAAAGATTTCACCCACAACCCATTATTATTAATGCCATATGATTAATTGTGTGATGTGGATAATTTTAAGTCCAAGAAAAGACAATTTATTTCCACTGACAACAAACTGTCATCGAGCTGATAGAGGGGAGACACACACACACACAGCCAAATGAAAGCGGTAGGGAGACGAATGGTAAATGGAAGGAGTGAATATCCTTTAGCCTGTGTCAATTTTGATATTCCGGAAAAGGCTTAGGCAATATTTGTGTTTGGCTTTCTTTTCTTGAGTTTCTGGTACTGCTGCTGCTGCTGTTGTTGTTATTATTATTTTTGTCGGCATTAAAGTAAATAGAGCTTAAAGATGCGAAGGAAACGAGACGTAGGCGAGTATATCGGTCCAAAAACAGAGATGAAAGTGAAGCATCTGCTTGAGAATTCAGAATTTGCTGCAACTACTTACCACACACAAATCTCTAGCAATAACAATCTTTTGGGTTATAAAATTCAATTATGCATATAGCCAAGAACACGTGATACCCATATGGGATAGAATTTTGTTTGCTTTTGTTCTTGTTTTTGCCTTGCGGCTAGCCTTTGTGATTAGTGGGCAAATGTAGTTTGATTTGCTTACCCACCGAGACTCATGAGTCCTGCCTAGCTATATCCTTATCCTATGCTTTGCTGTTGGCCAAAAGATGGCATTAGTTTTCTTAGCTTTGCAAATGTTTCGAATGTTATTTAATGGAATTTACATGATTGATACACAGTAAGTAGCAAGACTTTAAGCTATAAGCAGTTTGATAAACATGAAAATACGTTAATTATGCAACTTTGAAATTGTTTAATCCAATTGATTCTTCATGTTCATTCAATATTTATCAACATTTGAACAACAACAGTAGAGTAGAAGTGTGTTAGATATACTCAAAAAGTAGCAAATTTATTATTATTGTTTCCGATTTCAAAATACGTTATGAACTTAAAATATATATTTTGCCAATGAAACTCAATGCATCATTGCAAAGGTAGATTAATAAAGCAAGTTTTTCTCGAAGCTAGCAATCAATATTAGTAATCTGATAATGTTAAATGTCGCTCTTTGGGGAGATCCTTTTTGCAAAATACAAAGAAAGCCATAAGTAAATCAGTAGTAAAAAAAATTTAGCCAAAAAACAAAAATTAAATCAGTCGCTTAAAGTTACATTAAAATAATTTGTAAATTTCTCTGATTTGTTTTTGGCTTTGGCTTTTCATTTAAAATTCATCGATCTTTCGAAGTATTTGTAACAAGGTGCCTCAAAATCAGTTAAAAGTGACAAAGACTGAGAAATTCAAAGAATTTTTGGCAATCACAAAATACAAATTATAAGCTTTTTTTGAATGTATTGCAAGAAATGTATTTTACACTTTTCGTGGTTTTAAACTTATTGTCTGGTATATTTGTATGTATTTATATGCACTATATCTATTCAGATGCATATCAACGAAGCAAATAAAAATAGTTCAAACTATTGGAATTTGGCCCCATAATTGGACCTGGCCAACCAGCGGTCACGTTCCCCAACTTTATACCTGGACAAATTTAAATGTTTTGAACAAATGCTTATAAGAAATATTTAAAACCAATATATCTTAGGTTGATCGCTAATTCTAGATTTTAATAAAAATATTAAACAGTTATTGACAATACTTGCAAATAGATCGTAGTGGATTGTATGCATTTTACTCAAAATGTTTCACCATTTCAGTAGCACTTCATTGATATATTTCTTCTCAATCTGTAGCTTTCCATTCTCTTTCTCAGTTTCTTCCGTTTTCCAGGCACTTAACAAATTATTTTTCCTTGGTCTGTTCCCTTTTTGGTTTTTTTTTGTCGTTTCTCTTGTTTGATTGTTTTTTATTATGGTCTTTTGTCATCTGGTCAAAGATTTGGTATCCTTTTGGCCCGTTCGCTTGTTGCCACCATGTTGTGCATCTTCCTGTTTCCGTTGCCGCTCTTCGCTCCGCTCAGTCCCGACCATTCGCCTTGTGCCTCTTCTTGCTTTCGCGCTTCGTTGATGTGTAAATTAATGTCATTTCGGGCGCGATATTTTCCTTTCTTTTTTGCTGTTTCCTTTTTCTGTCTTTTTTATCCTACAATCTTTTTTTTTTTTTTAATTTTCCCTTTTGTTTTTTTGCTTGGTTTGTTCGAAGCTTCCTTTGCGGCCTGATTGAATTTTTATGATGCTTTTGCTTTGGTTTTTGAAATTTTTTTTTGCGTTTTGTTTAGCGGATGTAAAACATAATTTGGTGATTTTATGCGTATTTTCTCTGTTTTTGTACGTTCTTTTTGTTCTGCATTAATTGTTTTTAATTAATTTTTTATGATTTTGGTTTGTTTTTTCTTTTTGTTGTTTATTTTTTTGTGTTTTTGTCTTGGCCTGAGGCGTAAATTTTTGTTGAGCAGCAGCCGCCTATTAAGTTGTTTCGGTAATTGCGAAACTTTTTTTGTGATTTTCTTTTTTTTTTTTCCTTGTGGGGCAACACAAAAACTATTCAGGAAGTAGGCGTAAAACAACACCCACCCAAAATATACCCACTTGCTGGCACACATATACACAACCACATACATTCACACTAATACACACACACGCAAAAGTGTTTTGGGCACTCGAAAAACAATGAAATAAAATTTGTATGCTCAAGTTTTACTGCAGAACGAATAAAATTTTGCTAGGCCATAACAAACTCTCATTTAGTTAGTTAGCATAACAAAAGGAGCAAAACGGAGTCTGGTCCTATTCTGTTCTGTTGGCCATGGCCAGAAGGGTGTGCAAAAGTGGGCAGGCCAACTTAATAACCCACTAACAAACACACTAATTTGCACTTGAGCCTAATAATGAGTGTGCTGACGAGTGCTCTGAGTGGATAGATGAGTGTTTTAGCTACCATCATAAGGTTTGAGGACACCCAGCTGAAAGAGGAGCAAGGTAGTTCGGCAATCGTTCTCAAGTGCTTGCCCAGCACTGTCTATATCTCTATTTCTATCTCTGTCTCTGGAGTGTTGGACTAATTTCTAATTTGGATGCTGATTTATGCAGTTTGAATGGCATTTGCTTTGCCTGACATACAAAATTTTTGGTTTAGAAAGTCTTTTGTCGGGTTAAATGAGTGTGTATTTCTTTGTGTGTGTGTGTGTGTTTGTGTGTGTGAGTGTATAAAGGTGTGTTAGGGTGAACAGTTCTAGTCTAACTTGTTGCTTCTACAACTAATTAAACACCACATTTAACCTAAACCTTTAAACTTAAATGCGTCTAAGCTCCTTTCAGCATTTCGAACTTACATTTACCTGTCTCTGTCCACCTTTTAAGCCTTTCCTCAGATTTATGCCAAGAGCTTAACCACAAAAATTAAATGACGTTGAAGGTTAAAATCAAAATCAAAATTATGAAGAAGAAAAAGAAAGAAACCAGAGAATCCGACAGGTTAGTGGGAGGGAGGCAGAGAGATCACAAAGACGGGTCACAGCATATAATAAACCATAAGCCGTCAGGAATTAGTTGCATTTTCTCAAAATGAAATGAAAGTGAAATGTGTTTTGTGGTCGGTTGAAAATGAAAAGGATACGGCTCAGTTTCGTCCTTATTCTTTCACTCGTTTTTTGCTTTCGTCTCTTCTTCATCTCTCAGTTTGTGTTTTTTTCTGTTCTGCTTCTGCTAAGATTTCCATGGCTAAATGAGATGGTTTTTGTGGTTGGTTGGATTGAAGGAAATATGCTGATTTCAAGGAGAGACGACCCAGCGGGGCTGATAACTTGAATCTGACAGCTGTTTGTTGAATTCTGGCTAAAGTGGAATGTCAGAGAAACCGAAGGGCAACAAAAGAACAAAATCTGAAGGTGAAAAGTGAAAATTGTGAAGGTATTTAGTTGGGTTTGAGATTTTATTTTGTGGTTAAACTCTTAAATTCTATGAGATCAGAAAAGTATACACATAATTGATAAGTTTCTTACCTTAACTGAGAATTGATATTATATAAGTTAGGATTTTTATGCTTTTAAGACAACTAAAAATAAGTGTGTACGCTGATCTCGGATTTTCATGGACAATTTTGTTTTTCACTAACAATATGTCAACTTGCAAATCTAAAATAAACCCAGTTGACTGTATCTGTATCCAAACCTTTTTTGTCACAGGGATAGTAAGTATATTTGATCGTTGATTAACATAAAGTCAAGATGCAAATTCACTTTTCGCTTAGTCGCTAAAAGTCTCAATAGTAAGATAAATTTGTTAGATTATATTATTTGATCCGAATCGTGTCGGGGGGTTACTTAACTTGTTTTGCTCTTCACATAAAATTGTTTTTTTGAATGGATTAACGTAGGAAAACGTTATTGGATAGTTTTTAATACAATATCCTAATATTTAAAACAAAGTATCCCTTGTTATGCTCAAAGTTATATGTTTCCTTTTACCGCTTAGAACAATTCAGAATTTAGTAAAGCAAAGGAGCCATTTCTTCGAATTCGAAGGGTGCAAGCAACGTTTCCTTCTTTTTGATTTTGATCTTTAATTTAAACAAAAATCCTCATTCTTCGATTCTGGAGGGTTATATTTATATACCTAATATATTTATTATTATTTTGAATCCATTAATTACATAACAATAGTTATGGTATCGTGAACATAATTTTGATTTTGCTATGCTGAGATTCAAATACAGATTTATGTCACATTTAACTATCCAACCAGCATATTTAAAGAGCATTTCTTTAAAATTTTCTTCTTCAAAAAGAAAACAAAACCATTCACCTTAATTACCATTAAATTCTGTTGCCTGCAACGTTTCTTCTCAGTTTCCTGCCTGCTATTCACTAATTCGACATCAATTTATCCACCAAAAAGTATGCAGAACACTTTCCTTTCAGCAGCAACTTCTAAACAAGCCGAAACTATTTTAATGATAAATTTCGCCAACATAGAAAACAAAGTGCAATTAAAAGTTTTTTAAAGCAAACTACAAGTGCGTAAAAATTCTTAGATAAAACCCCAAAATAAGTCTGTTCTGTCCCACTTTTTGTCTCGTTCTCTGCTTTTAGTTAATTAATGGCCAAAAATGCAAATATTTAAATATCCATATATACATATATAAATATTCTACGGTTATTTTTAGTTGCGTTCTTGAAAAGCATTTAGCAATTGTTGGGCCATGCGACCGCTAAGTGCAACCGCTGCAAAGCAAACGGACCACAGCACGGTGCAACAGCAGGACATTCAAATAAATGACAGGACATGTGTGGCTGCATATTCCCCTACCACCTTACCAACTGTATCAGTGCATGCGTGTGTGTGTGTGTGTGTGTGTGTGTATGTGTCTGTGCGTGTGTGTGAACGCTTTTGTACTTTGCACTGCAATTTAGCAAATCGATTTGTTTTGCCTCGCCAATGCCGCACCATTCGATTTTTATGGCTTTCAAAAAGCCAACAGACCCCAACAAATGACCCTGTATGATGGCACTGCTAGAATACCACCTCCCTCGGTCTAACCTATTCACACGATATGCAATGCAATAAAAAAAAAAACGGGGCATACCATTGGCCAACGATGCCTACATGAACCAAAGTCCTGGCCATAAAAAATCGCTAAACGGCAATAATAAAGCTGGCGCTTCGCAATAAAAACTCACGGAGATAGCAAAAGATATTTTCGTCTGCTCGCTCAATTTTTTTTTCATATTCGACCAATCAACACACTCTTTTTAGAGAAACCTAATTTTGACAAAATTTATCACAAAAACATCTACATATGAGAGCCTTAAGTTTAACCTTAAATTGAACTTACTTTCCATAATCTGCTAGCAGAAACTCTGTGTAACTTAATTTCTACTTAATATTTTGACATATGTAGGTCAAGCCTTAGTTAATCTTCTTCCCTTTGATATTATTGATAATATCCCAAAAGTATTCTAAAAGCAACAAACCATTAATACAGATGGTAAGGTCCAACGCTTCATTTTAAGGCAAGTTCTTGAGAAATGGTTTAAAACTTCTAACTAAAACATTGTCTAAGGAACATAACTTGCTTGGTAAGAGTATCCAAAACGAAGTTTTTCGATTGATTTCAGTTCTTGTTTGCCCCTCCTTTAGTTGGATGGAGCCTTTAGAGGACTTTACTGGCTAAAAATTCACTTGTTGTGCGTGCGGCGCCAAATTGAAACTTTCGAACCTTAGAGAAGTAAAAAAAAACATGAGATTTAAGGAGACACCCATACACTCTGCTAGGGGAACAGCTTTTGTCGCCCATTTTGCCTTATGTGAAGCTTTAATTTAAAGCAATGCCACATCACGTACATGCTGAAAACTTTTGCCATGGCAGATCAAAAGGCATTAATGCATGGCCTTTGATGGGATTGGGGAGGGGGAACCATTACACATTGGTTAAGGGTTAGGAGAAGGTGGCTTGGAGTCATGTCAGGGGCCTGTTGGCACATTAGCGTTAACCATTTTAAGCTAATTTCGCATGTGAAACAGGTAGCCAGGCAGGTAGAACACATAGAGGAGTCAAAACTGCAAAAGGTGAGGTGGAGTCTTTCTCGATTTGAAGCAAACGACACGCGCAATTATTGCTCGACCATTTTGTTTGATTGTATATGTGTGTGTGTGTTCTTCAGTGTGTCTGTATCAGTGTGTGTTTTGGTATGTTTGGAACGTGGTTGGCATTTAGTTCGTTTGATCTAAAATACCACAGCAATCAAACAAATTGAATTGAGATCGATTTTCGGCGAGAATGTTTAACTTAAGTTAAATGGTAATGGTTGTAAGGGGGTAAGAAAATTTCACCAAATTGCATTACCAGCATTCAGTTGTATAAGAAAATCAAACTTTATTTACTATGCTTAGCCACCAATCTAACTAAACGATGAACATGAGGCATTTCATTAACATTAAACATTTAACACACTGAAAATAAAAATTAGCTGATTTGTGGTTACATGTTGATCATTATATCTTTCTTAGAGAAGTATTTCAAATAATTCGGTGAGCCAAAAAGAATTCAAAAGATATCTCCAGCTTTATAAAAACGTTGTTGAATAAATGAAAATTAGTTTTTCAAGTTTGTTGCCTTGAGCTCCATACTTTTCACTTTTTATATAAAGAAAATAAATATAGAATTATTAGATGATGCTTACGTTGCTATGTCATTGCAGAGGGCGCTTTTATTACATAAACTGAGTACATGGTAAAAAACAATGTTCTTTACTGTCATTTCAGCTGTCATTATGAATAAATTACATCAGTTACAGCAATTTTTTTAGTGTGTTCAATACAAAAAATTGACAAGTGACAAGTTTTTTCACAAGTTTTTTTTGTGAGCACAAACAATGTTTGCTGATATACAATAGGTCACGTATTTTGTTGATTCCTGATTGTTGAATATCATATTTCTGGAAATTTGGCCATAACTGTGTCGCTATTAATATTAACAGACAGTATAGTTTATTTACCTTTGTTACAAGGTTGCTGACTTAGCAACCTGACTAGCACTCCCGCTTTCTCATATCGGTAATTCTTGTGTGAAAATATAACTATAAATATAACTATAAGTAATAACTATAAAAAAGCTTTACGGTTAGAGCTAATTTAGGAATTGGGCGTAGCTTACAATTAATTTAAGTTTTGTTGAATGACAGTTCAGTGATCAAATTTAAAACGAAACACAAAAAAAGTGTAAGTACCTATCAAAAGGAGGGATAGAATATTCTAGTGCTTGCAAAATGATTATAGGTGACAATATTCCGATTTCAATTCTTTCTGATACTACTAATTACCATCAGGTCAGTTCTCATTTCGAAGTTGTGTTCCATCGTAAATCGACAGCATTTCCGCAGCTGTTCTCAATTCAAAGAAACTTTTCTAGTTTTGACCGCCATATCAGCTTACAGGGTTGCCGAGCTTTGTAATTACATATTTAGGTATAATTTTGTTTTCGTTGCAAAGCCTAATATATGATTTGGAAACGGTTTTGAAGCTAGTTTTAATTTAGTCGTGGCAAATGAATTTAACTTTTACTCAATATTGAACATATTAAAAAATTTGTCAATTAATTTCAATTTAGTATATCAATTTATTTGTCGTTTATTGGCCATAAAAAGTTGCATAAGCATTTCGGTTAAGTTCAAAAACAAGAACAGGTCACTTCAATTTCGATTAAATCTAACAATATCTCTTTTATCTACCAATTGCTTAAAATATTCTGAATATATTGAAATATAAAATACAAGTAAATATTACTGAGAAAATTGGAATACACTTGGTAATAATTTATCTATCAAGACTAAGAAGCTTTACATTTTTACAACAATAAGTTTTCTTTTCTCTTCCTGTATAAGTATATAGCACGTTTAGCTTTCAATATATCAATAAAGAAGCTTTTGGGGTAAAATATTAATGTTGTGCTGAATAAATTTAAATTATTCGTGGTTTGGCAACTATCTAGAGGTGAGATTACCAATTTACTATTTTTTTTTCAACCTTATAAATCTTTGCATTTGCATATAAACACATTATTGCTTTAGTTTTTGCTTAATCCCCATGGAGGCATAAGGGGAAAGTGACTAACTATGAGTAAATAACCTTCTTGCTAACAAACCATGCCCTAATTATTTGTTAAGATTTACTCGCATTTGTGTTCCACATTGACTAACCCCAATTTATCTTCTTCAGCCTAGTTTCTTCCGACCATATTCCCTTGTTAATATTTGCCATATTTAAGTAAAATTTTCTTGTTAATATTTGTCATCAAGGCTGGCATATGCCCCAAATGCACAGCGCATTAATCAGCAGAGAAGAAATTAGTTAAACTAGAGAGAAAGAGAGAGAAAACATGTGGGCGACAGAGAAATGGAAAGACTGATAGAGATTGAGAGAGAGAAGGGAGGAGGGATTGAGCAATGACAAACTGACAGCTGACTTGCCTAATTAGAAGGCAAGTGAAATAAAAATATTACACATACGCCATGTTACACATTTTTATTTTTTATTTTAATTCCAACGCGGCAAACAGATGAGAGAACAACTACTAAACTAGACTTTGGGTTGGGCTGCATTTCAATTGACATGGCAAACGGCAGGGAAAAAAAGTCTTTTGCCTTGTCGTTGTTGTAATGCGCATTCGAAATGAGCACACGCATAAGAATTGAGGCCACATTAATACACACACACACACATACAAAAGCACTCACATACATACATTGACAGAACAAATTCCAAGCGCGAATGTTAATTTAGATGCCTCCTCCAAAAACAGAAATGCAGATTCAAATGTGCATGCAAGAGAGACCAGAAGGGGTCTGAGAGCCTGGGGATAGAAATACACATAGAAATAGAAAGAGAGAGAGAGAGGGAAAGAAACATAGATACTGAGTTGTCCTAACCAAACCAACCGCAAAACTATGCAGAATGATGCGTTAGCTGCACGCTAGAAGAGGTCGGCAATTCGGCTCGGGTTATCACACAAAAGCCCTGACGCCGGTGCCGCTTGGTTAGACGAGGAAGCAGGCGGCTTTCCTAGTAAAGCCTCTCGACCAAGCCAGCAGGCATTATCATCATCATCATCAACATCATCATTATCGCTTTGCGCTGCTGTAACTCTTTTCAAATAATAATTAACAATTTATTCCCCAAACAGAATGCACACCCACACAATCCCACACATACACACACACACGCACTCTCATCACAGAGTCAAACTGTTCACTCTATGAAGGAGGCTGTCAACGTTAGTCATATCATTAGAGGCAACGTGTTGCTGACTTTTCGGTGGCGGTTTAGGGAATATATCATAGCAAATGATGCACTGAAACAAATTATGCAAAATTATTCGAAAAACAATAAAGAATCTTCTTTCAATAATTTGGTCTTTCTCAGAGATTTATCGAAATTGTAAGATCATTTCGAAGACTCACCAGTTGTGGGTATAAAGGGCCGAAAAAGGACGGACCAGCTTGTACAGACCCCCAAGACTCCCCTTCCTGGACGAATCCATGTCCTTCATGGACAAAAGATGGTTTGCATAAACCTTGCGACTTCTATGTTCTTATTACAATCTACTTTGCGCCGTAATATCAGTCACCCACTGTTTCCTAAAAACAGTATTGAGTATCTAGTTAATTACATTTTAATAATTTTTCTGTTTTTGTATTTACATTTGTCCACGCAAATCATGAGGTTCTTTAACAATTAAACATGAATTGAAATTAAACAAATTTTCAGTACTTAAATATAACTAATATAGCTTTAACGTTACAATTTGAATAATTCTCTCCACGTCTTGACCATACAATAAAACATAATACATATATTTCTTCTTATTAATAGTTACCAGGTTGGTGTACGAATATATGTAGTTTTCGTCTAAGCCGAAGGCCAATAAGATAATAATAATAATAAGTGAGAAATCTTGCCTTATGAAAGTATTATAAAATTATAATATTATCTGCGCTACAGATATTGAGGTTTCAGCTAGTTTTAAGTACAACCTTTCACACAGAAAGTCAATTTGAAAACACATGCCTAACTTTATTACTGGGCTTAAAAGGGGGTGTACAAATTGTTTCAGTCAAATGTCACAAGTCCATGGTCTATGGACATTTTGCTGGTAATTATTTTCTCACGTGTAATTTTCACAAAAATATTTGCATAAGCCACTGGTACTGTCATTTTCCACTCTTTTCCATGTCCCTGTTTGGCTCTCATGTTTATTTTTTTACTCTCGTTTTTTTATGCTATGGTAGCTGACATTTTGTGTATAGGCGCTCAAAAGTATGCAACTATATTTGTGTTTTCGCGGTTTGCTTTTATATTTGTGCATTGCACACACACACACGTATACACACGCACACTCATTGAGTAGAGTCAAATGCATGTGCACAACATTCCACATCATGTCAAGCGGAAGTGAGTGTCTTTCATTTTTGTTTGCTCCCCGCCCCTCCCAACACACTGCCACCTTCAATGGCTGACTTCTCTTGCTCCTCTGTCTCAGCTTTCCTTTATTCTCTTTCCCCCATCGTTGGGACACGCTTACTGTTAATTAAAAATGGGCACCAGCAACTACAGCAGGAAGCAAGCCGACACAGAAGAAGATGAAGATGAAAATGGAGATGGGAATGGAACGAAGACGCAGGCAACGTATGAGTATTTTTAATTAGTTTGCATAATTATGTGAGTCCTTCTTTGTGTTCCTTGTCTCCTACCACCAAAGGCATAGCTCTGAGCTATAGAAAGCGGCTTCTCAGGCCACCGCACAAAGTTATAAAAATAAAAAAAAAAATACCCCAGAAAACATTACAAAATTGTTTCTTTTTAGATACACTTTTTTTTGTCAGTCCAAGGCCAAGGAATTTTATGTTTCTGAATCTTTGTGCATTTTATTGGTAAATTTATTGAGGTTTGTCAGTTTTACGTTTTTTGGCAAGTATCACATATTTTTTATGGCAATCTCACTTACTGTGTTGTTCTCTATCTTCCATCGCCCTCTCTATTGCTCATCCATAAATTGTGGCAACTTTTTAGTACTACGCAGGAAACAAAATGAAAATCGGAGTCATAACGAAAAATCAATTAAATAGAAAAGTCATTTGTCAAAAAAAGGAATATGACGGAATACAATAAAAATGAATCTTATAAAACTTTAATGTTTTTTTCACTTTCAACTTGCGGTAGTTGTGAAAAAGCCAACAAAAATTGATCAAATTAGAAGTCATGTTTAATGTTTTAAATAAAAATCTGTGAAAAAAATTCAGGAGATTGGTTTAAACTAGTCCCGGGCGCGCGTTCAACCACGGTTTCTCTGACTTCTATCTGGTATATGGCCGAGTTTACTTCCAAGACACCGAAGTCGCAGATTTAATTAATAAGGCAAATATTAAATAGTGTGCCGAAATATATCACACAGCCTCAAATTACATACAAATCCAAAAATCATCCAGACGTACAATAACTCGCACACTCGCAATTGAATTCGTTTATTACACTTATTTTTATCTTAGGTTTTAACAAATTAATCGTTTACTTATATCAGAATTTCACATTTTGTAGATTTTGGCCCATGACTCTTCCACTAGGAAAAATCTAAGACGAATTAAGAAGACTAGCTCAGAATGAAAAGTAAAATATTTAAATCAAATTCGCTTTTGTCTAGATTTCGACCTTGTTTGAAGTTAATCAAAACTGGGTTTTACCCGGCTTGAGGTTAATAAATCTTCCTAAAATTCGGTTAGATAAAACAAAGTTGTTACCTGTTGGTTTTTATTCCCATAATTTTCTAGTTTCTCAAATGAGAATTTATATACTGGCTCTGCTTGTTTGGTTTGCGTATATAAAAATAGATAACTACACATGTGATAAGAAAAATAACCAAAGGTTTATAAACAAAAAAAATAATACATTTAATAATGGTTTAATAATTATAATTATAAGGCTAAGGAATACTTCCCTAGAATTAACTATGCTTTTAATGTGGATGAGATAGATCAAAAAGGGAAATAAATAGAAAGTTTTATGGTGCACTAAAGTTGTTAGAGAGTATTTCAAATTCGGCAAAATTTATTCATTTGTTCATTGTTTGCTATTAGCTAACTGATTATTCATATTATATAACCATATGTTGCCCTCAACTTACACATGAACTGTCAAAGCTAGAAAACAATTGACAGCATTAAAATATTAACAAAACAAACCAAAATTAAATACCGAAAAAAATACAATTCAACCAGAAAAATATAATGCAACCAAAAAAGTTTAGCAATTAACATTATCAAACAGATTATGCGATAAAATGGGCATAAAGAGTGGAAAAACAATCTAGCTTTCCATTGTATATGAATGTATTCCATTCGACTATATATATATATTTATACATATTTATATGTACATATGTAGATACTTATATGCATGTATGGGCCACAGAATTAATAGAGCACGAAGATGACAATATAAACAAAATAGCTTTGACTAATTATTCAAATGCGTGTTGAAAAGAGATTGGATTCAATAGAAAATTTTGCAATTTATAGTGAGATATCGAACAGAAACATCCAAATCGATTCAATTAAAGTTTATTAACTCTTTCACCAGAAGCACAGACCCATTAGGTATGCTCCTGTCCTGGATACTTCAAAGAATTTCAATAAAATCTATGCAAACACTTTCATCTACATGATTAGTTATAAATTACATTTTAAACCATTTCATTTTCCTTTTATTCAGTGTGCATGCAACTGTAAAGTATCTATTTCATTTATTTGAATTTGATTTAATAAATTTTTCAGCAATATATTTCCAATCAACAATTTCAATTTCAGCAATTTCATTTTTAACAATTTGGCAAGAATTGTTTGCAAAATTTGAGAAATTGAGGCAAAATAGCCTCAACACCTAAGCAACCGATAAGACTTTCTTCGATAAACTGAACGACTCACAAGATAAATGAATAAATGTAAAAAGCGGCCAAATATATGAAAAACAATTTCAGTTGATATTTTCTGCCTTTCCTTTTTTCTTTCCTTTTATGTGTGTATGTTTGACTATTGTCAATATTAAATTGTATTGTCATTGTGACAATGTGTAGGTGTGCGTGTCTATGTGTGGGTGTAGATGCGTGGTTGTTTGCCTCCTTGACACTGAACTACCGGCTTTGATCTTGACGATGTTGTCGATGATGACAATGCGCAATTTTTGAAACAAATTTTCAACATCATCAATTTTTTTTTTTGTTTTTTTTCTTAGGGGGAATTGTAACAAATTGAGTTTTTCTATTTTTGTTGTTTTCCATTGTTTGTCCTGGATGGCTAAAGGATATTCTATTTGTCAATTTTGTACAGAGGATATCATATTTATCATCATCTTCTTAGGTGAGGTGATAAAACTGACTTGTGACTTTTTTTGTCTGGCTAAAGCCCCTGGAAGTATCATGTTAAAATAAGAAAACAGAAAATTTACTATAGGTTCATGTGGTTTATTACATTGCAATCAAATAAATTATTGTACATACTATAAGGGAAATTATGTGTTATATATGTACGTACATTATAGATTATTTAATGACCTTTTGGGTAAAGGCACTTTGGCGAAACTAAAAGCTTATGAGCTACCCTCTCTGCCAAATACAAGCCCACGATTTGTTTCAGTCTTTAACTGAAAGGATAAGAAAACTCTTAGCTGACGCATAAAAGTATGCAACATGTTTACAGTTTGTTGCAAGAGGCAGCCAGAACCAATGATGATGACGTCGACGTGCCTTGAGTTGAGTGAATCAAGTAGCAAGAGCCAAGTGGCAAGAAGAAACGAAGAGAGAAGTTGTACAGTTTCGAGTTTCACTTTCGTGCCCAAGTGATTTTGATGCAAGGTGCACATAACAGTTAAGTAATGGTTTAAAACTTTTACCTAGAACAAGGTTACCTTTCCCAGTCTTTTCATTTTACTTCCTCCTACCATGCATACACATACATACATATATTTCTTATTGCATGCATATGTATGTATGTATATATTTGTGAGTATGAAGGGGAGGAAAAAGTTAACAATGTGTAAATTATGCACATAACATCAACTACGTACATACACTAGACACAAAAGGAGAATGGTAAAAGGGGCATTGGGCGTGGCCTAAGCTACTTTTACTTACAACTTTATTAGTCGAACCTCACCTTTTTGGCTTTGGCCTGCTGTTGTAAAAAGTTTCCTTGATTATGAGCAGCGAGAGTTTAATCAATTTTCGAGCACAGTATCGCAATGAAATTTTGAATATTTTATACAGACTTACCACAAAGTCAATGGCTCACGTTTTTCTTAAGTCTTTTTTTTTTTTTTTTTTTTCTTCATCAAGTAATTAGCCAACTAAGGACTTAATTTAAGACTGACGGAAAGCGAGAAGAAAGAAAAATTTAATGAAAGCAACTTTCATTCAAGCTTTATAAAAATGCTATCACAAAAGATAAGCAAAGAGTTCAGACGTCGAAGTCCATTTACACTTTCAAGTCGTGGATTGTTCAATTCTTATAAAGAGAGGTCCTTTCTTTTCCCTTAAAAGTTTACCTTGGTAAGTCCATTTAGCAAACTTTTAAGTGCAACTGAAGGAAAGACCCAAAAAATAAAACTCATAGTTTTTTTAAACAATTCAAATTAATTAATTATAAATATAAATCATAAAAAAAAGAGCTTTTATTATAAAATATATCATTATAGTTTTAAACAGGTTTGTTGATTTGCATAGGTAACGACGACAACTCTTCTTCTTCTGAAATTTCTCCCTTTCCAAATAAAAAAATGTCTGCCCTGAAAAGTATGCTATAAGAAATGTTGAATATACCAAAGTGGCTTCTACTTCTTCAACTTATTCGTTTTTGGTGAGTCCTTTTTTTTAAGGTCCAAACTCACAGACGCACACCCGAAAAATAAAGAAAGTTACAAAGGAAACAACTTTTGTTATAAAGCGTGTCCTGTGGCAAATTCCTTTACGCCTTTCGCTCTCCTCACTCACAAACACACACACACACACACACACAATAATTGCAGTCGTCTTTTTCTTTTGCATGGCTTCATCTTCTTCATTTCTTTTATTTTCCTCTTCATATTTTTTCTTTTTGTGTTCCGCTTTCAACGAATTAAATGGCATGAAATTAAAAGTTACTACGAGAATTTTTTGTGCTGCATTTGCAGGAAAACGTGAGAAATTATAAGCACAAAAGCAAAAAAGGACAGCGCGAAAACATGCGAAAAAATGTGATAAAATATGAAAGGGAGAAAAATAGGTGGGTAAAAAGGGGTGCATAGTAGAGAGAAGAAACTGTAGTGGCCAGTTGAAAGACAACAAGCAAATCTGCTTAAATGTCCAAGGCGAATGGTAAGCCTTTCTTTTCTTTTCTTCGCTTTTTTTGCATCCCTTTTCTTTTCTTTGCCATTCATTTCACTTTCATTATTTATGAATTACCCTCGGTCATGCTTCCTTTTTTGTGTTGAGAGAAAGCTCAAGTAAGTCAGTTTGTTTTGTTTGCAACCTTTTTTATTATTCTTATATAGATTGTATTTAATGCTTGTAAGATATTTAAAACAAATGCTCGAAATGGCTTAAATAAAAACCTAATAAAAACTATCCCTACCTACAATTCTTCCTCTGAGATAGATGCCAAGAATGTCAACTTTATCTTAGAACTACAATGCCAATAAAAGCTAAGAGCACCAATTAAAATAATGTAATATGAAAGTTAACTCTCTTGCGAATAATAAAAATCTCACAAAGTTAGAAGATGCAAACGTAAAGTTTGATGTTTAGACCTATCGAATGAAATCTTGAATTTTCTCACCAATCATATTGATTCTTTTCCACATTTTACCTTTCCACGTTTCTTAACCAAGCCATTTATATTTTGTATTTTTTAACCATAAAACTTATAAATTGTTGCAAAACATTTTCGCTTATGGACGAGGTCAACTCAATAACGATTTATGTCAATGCATGGACAGGCTAGAGTATTTTCCACTCTAAACCGAAATCCTTTTGGTAACTAAATGCCACTGCTTTTCGTCCTTCCGCTCTGTGTTTTCCTTTCTCTCTCTCTCACACTGTCTGGGCACGTTGTTTGTATTTGTAGTAATATCCTATGGGTTGCCATTTTTTTCTGCAATATTTCCCCCTTCATTCATTTTAGTTGTTTATCTTTTCAGGGGCGCGAAAGGCTAAAAACATTTTTTCAATCATTTACTGATAGATTCTCCATTTTTTTTTTAAACTTTTTTGTTGTAGTTTACGTTTTGTTTTATTACCCAGTTCAAAGTGTTGTAAATATTTGTTTTGCCATGATGTTTGCACTTGGTAGAAAATGTACAAACCATTTTTTATACACTTGCAAATGGAGAATACTAATTTAGTTTATAAGTTGTTCTAACTATAATTTCGTGTATATTTGGGGTATACTTTAATAAGATCGATTGGACCATATTATGGACATTATAGCTGTCGTTAAAGCGTCCTTTATTACGAAAAGCTAAGGAAATTGGATGTCCCTCCAGAATATTCATAGGAATAGATGGAATTTGAAAGTGTTATAGCACTTTCCGATTTTAATTATTACTTTTCGTTTCTTTGATTTTAGAAACCCATTTTGAACCTAATTCACTATATGAGCATCTTTAAGGGCATACAAACTTCGGCATAGCACAGTTTAATCCAGAACTCAATTTGTTTGTGTTTGTTTGTTACCAGGGCAAAGCACAAAGCGGTGGATGAGGTTGATTTATTTTTTTTTCGTTTTGGGGATTTAGTTGAAGCGCTATTTTGTTAGTCGCTTAACAAATATCAGATGAGATGAGAATTAAAAATGGGTTTTAGTTTCGCTTTCCTTACCGTTTTGTATTGTGGATTTCTGGTATTGAAATGTAATATTGGAGAATTTATTAAAAGTGATATGTGAAGTGGTTAAAGATGTCAACGCCGGTTCGCTAAATTTAATAATGTGCAAAGTCCACTGGGTTTTAATTGAGTTGAGGGCAATGAATGACTTTCTTTCCCCTTCTCTCCACGTCTCTCTTTCCGTCTGTCAGCCTCTTTTAGTTCGCACAGGACATCGTTTGCCTTGAGACTTAATTGAATTTGCGCTAATCCAATAGATTACGTAGATGCAGCAGCAGCAACAGCTTAAGAACTAGCTTGAAAGTAAGTCTTTAGATTGTGTCCTGTGCTGCTCTTTTCTGTTTTGCCCTGTGTCTATAATGCAATGCAAAACAATAACAAAATTATGCTGAAGACGTTAGTGAAAGTGTGCCTAAAGCTTTTAATTTTCAACGTTTTTTCCGCATTCTCTCTCATCTAAAATTTATCGCTTCTCTTCAATTTAATTAGCCTGCAACACTGAATTTTGAATCATTGCATAAATTATCATGATAATTTCATCTCTGCCCACATTCCATATTATTAATATATGTATATAGAACTCATATTCGAAGAGTCGACTCTTCTCTCTGTCAACGGCACAACAACTTTGGCTACAACTAATTATATGTTGACATGACATTTATTTGAGTTGCATAAATTAGGCAATTAGTTAATGAACGTAAATTAAGTTCATCGCAGGTAAATTGGAACTATGATGTTTGCAATCTCGTAATGCAAATGGAGTGAGCATATCGATGGAAATTTTACAATGAATTACCTTTGTATTGAACCGATATAAATTTTTATTTGTTTATTTTATTTTCTATCATAAATAAAGTGCTACTAATTTTAACTGAATTGCTTTTTGTTACCTATCGAAGTTTGCTATTGACTTTTGCTAATTACTTTCTTGTTCTCTATTAAGTTTATACTGTAGCTCATTTTGGATTGCTTTTACTAAAATAACCCAATTTACTCCACAAAATACTTGAACTTATTCATTTTATAGTTTTTGAGCAAAAGTCAAAATTCTTTCACCAAAATCCACCAATAAATTCCATTATTTGGTCATGAAAATTAGTGTTTTCTACAAGAGAGAGAGATACTTTTCTTTGCGTAATAATAAAGACCACATCATTAAAATTTAGAAGTTGTGTTATTTATCGGGTTACCAGAAGTCAAATGAATGGGATTGATATCTCCCGAATTTTAAATACCATTTCTGTCTTAAAGAAATTATTAAATTGTTTTACATGCCTCATCATAGAATATGCTATCGCTCATTCTTATCGCCTACGGCCACCTCCGCCGCTTACCTAAACAAGTTTACACGTAAATTTAGCATGTGTCTGGCTATAATAGTCTTTTGGCAAAACAGATTTGTTTAAATTGCATGGCCGGAAGGGGTCATGGCAAAAATTTTAAAACAAACTGGATCACTGTACATACTGCGGTTTAGTTTATCTTCACTATCTAACTTAAAAGCTCTTATTAATGGGTCATATTTATTAGTATTCACAATATTGTGCGCTTTTTTAGAAAATATTTTCAATTTCTAACCAATGATATTTCAAAAATGACTTCTCAAACCTCTCCAACCTAAAATAAAGAATTACCATCTTCTCAATGTAATTTTCCACTATTTTTTAATTGGCACAAACGCAAACCTTGAAACTATTTAATTATTTTCGGACTGGGCAGTTTATGGGATCAGGGGGTAAGGTCAACTATAATTCGAAAATTTATTATCAATAATCATACATTTCCGCTTACATGAGAAACGAGAAAACAGCTCTCTAAAAACATATTTAGATTCAGACCCTTTTAAATTTTTCGAACATCGAAGTCACTCGTAAAATGCGAAGAAATTCAAAAGGTTTTTTGAACACTTTGCTTCAAAAATGTATATTTTTAGTAGTTAAGTTTGAACTTAAATATTAATATTTTTTAAAACTACAGTAAGTTCAGCATTACGGAGAGAAAATGTAATCAAAGCTTACTGACATGGTATCTTTTCTTTTCATCTTTTCATGTCCACACCCTCACCCGTAATCTGACTTGACATTGACTTGTTCAAATATATTTTAATCATTTTTATTGAAACTTCTAGAACAAATTTCAATCTTATATTTTTGGTATCATTTTCACATTTTCCTTGTTTCCAGCAATGGTGAATATCGAACAGATTGTTGATTACAGAATGTAGTCTATCAAGCGTTCAATTTTCACTTTCTCAAAATGCTATGTACATGAGTTTATGTGTATATTACTCATATTTTAACCTTTTTTGTGTTGCAGTTATAACTGGTGACAAATGAATACCGAATACCTCATTCGCAATAAAATGGAAATACGAAAAAAACATATCCTAATGGACAGCCATTGCAAAACTCCTGTCTGTCAAGTGTCAACTGGATGAGACGTAGTCAATAGGAGATGACCAGATGGAATGATGGCAAGAACACTCGGAGAAAAAAAGAAAAGGTGAATGACAAACGACAAAACGCACAAAATTTTCGACACATTTGCAGATCTGACGATGGCCAAAATGGAGTGAGAGGAGGCCAATGATGAGTGCACCACCCCCACGGTTGCCCTACAAAAGGCGATGCTTGTCATCATTAGATTAGAGTGCAACCAACGCAAAGATACATGTACACCACACACAGATACATAAAGGAATATACACAGACACATACACACCCACACATGCACACACAGCAACACAAGCACACACAAAATTAAACTGTGGGGCGTTGCCTTGTTAGGATGTGCGTTAAATTGTAAAACAACAGCGGGAGGGAGCAGAGAAATGGGAGGTGGAGGTCCTCGTCTGGCTGTAGGAGCAACCGCACCCAGCTGGGCACAGTCATTCTGGCTGTCATGCTGTGGGCACTATTCTCGTTTATTTTGCGTATTAGACTCTGCTATTTTGTGTGGTGTTGGTTGATGCTGCTTTCTGTTCGCTTTTTTGTTCGGTTTCCATTCATTCCCAGCGAACTGTAGACCATTTCAATGTCCTCTTATTTTTCGCTTGTTTGGTTTCTTGGTGGCTCATTTGTGAATTTCCAAAATTAAGCAACCGGAAATGAGCCATTCGGACATTCACCATTTTGTCTCTCCCTCAACATGAGCTGTCATTGTATGTGTTTGGTTTTGTGATGGCTGACGTATGTATGTATGTGTGTGTGTGTGTGTGTGGGTCTTGTGTGTTTCATTCCATTTTGTTGCGATGTGATTGCAATTCAACTGCTAGCTTGTCCATTATGACAATATTAATATTTACATTTTACAGTTATTGTCTAGCCAAGCATCCTTTTTGCATCTTCATCTTTCCAGCTCTTCGTCCACTTCCATTTTGTACACATGTTTCCTTTCACTGTTTTTGCTGTCTGCTTGTCATGTTTGCGTCTATCTCTCTCTCTTCATCTCCCTCAATCTCTATATATTCATATACATATATGCATCATCTTCTCTCTGTCTCTTTTTGCCTTGTTGTATATGCATTTGGTATTTTCTTGTTTATTGCTATATGTTTTAACCGCTGTTGTTTCTCTTCATCACTTCTCTACTCCTCCTTCTTCCCAACTGTCTCTTGTCAATATGCTTTTCATATGTGTGTGTGTGTGTGTGTGTTATTTCCGTTAGTTAGATGAATACTTAATCCGTTATCTCTTAAGTTGTTGTCTTTATTGTTTTTAGTTGGACCATTAATGCACATTGTTTCCGTTTAAGCACAACTTAAAACAACCAAATGTTGATCTACTACGCTCCAGATGCTCTTGATTAGGCTACTATTGTCCATTCCATTCAAATGTTAATAGTTCTTTTTATGGATTTTCAACCAGAACGCAAGTATATCCAAATGCTATGGAGAATTCAAGCATATAAAACTTCATGCAATTGTAGATTTTAAAGAAACGTTTCTTATTTCAAACTTTTTTTAAACTTATCCATTCGAACATACAGTCAATATTTACATATATAGAGTCGACTCTGGATTCGAAATGACAAGGAGATCAGTTTTTAGATTTGCACAAATTATTGCGATTTCCATTAAATGAATTTAAACGAAAAGGATAGCGATTTTCGATTAACTCGAAATATATTTAATCCACTAAATTTACATTTCTTAATTGATAAGATAGATAAGATAATGTTGATACATATCTCTAGAGAAGCTATTGTAAAGAACTGTTCGAGCAAAAAGTCATATAACAATGGATGAAAAAATGTTGGTACATAAATCTATTAAGTTTTATGCTCTTTGCAATAAAATTTGATACTACAATAAGACGTAAAAAAACAAAAATTAAATTAGAATTTTGTATTAAGTATTTATCTAACTAAAGGAAATAACACAATAAAACGCATATAAATTTATAATTATAATTAATAAAAGTAGTTTGCCAATATTGAAAAGAAAATAGGTAAACAAATAATAAGATATAATTTTAGAAGTGGAAAAGTGATGGTCAATCTTCTGAATGTTTAAAATGCGGCAAACAGTAACAATATAGAATAACTGTAATAACTAAGTCATCATTTAGTTGTACAAATTTATTTTCCAATCTTTAATAAGCATCTTCGACTTTTCCTAGTAGTACATCCTTCATTGGGTTAGCTATGACCCAGCTCTTAGTTTGTCTTATCAGAGCAGTCCATTTGCAGTCCATAGCAACCAGCAGTCGTCTGTTAAAAATTTCCCTGACTGTCGTGTAAATTCGAAAAAGCTTTCCTTTTAATGTCCTTTCCCTCAATTCACTCAACAGCTGTTCTTTATAAAAATGTTCCAATACTTTCGTCAAGTTGTTACCGTTGCTCTCTTTTTCATTCACTCTTTGATAATTACCCTGGTGTTGTTTCTCTTGCTTTCTCGCTATGAAGACGATTACAACCGAGGGCCAAGTAAGCCAAGTTGGTGCTCTTCGCCTACCGGTGGCAGTCGTCCTCGTCATTGCTTTCGTCTTTACAGTTATTGTTGGTGCTCGTCGTCGTTGGTGTCGATTTTGAGCGTCGTTGTCGTCGTGTTGTTGGCGTTGTCGTTCTCGTCGGCCAAAAGGATATGCCCGACAGCTTCCTGCTGCTGCCGCTATGTCGGCGGCTGGTGCTTCAGTTACGTTGATAATGTCAAAACGTTTGGTTCGTTGTCCTGCTGCTAATAATTCTGCTACTGAAATTGACGTCGACGACGACGAAAGCAACAAAAACAAACTTCGTCAGCAGCAACAGCAAAAACAAACGCAACTTACGATGCAAACGAAAGAGATAGACGAACAACCATAAATATAATAATTAAATAAAACAATGCGAAAAGTTAATAACAAACATTAGCTGGCCAAGCAACCAGCAAAAAACCCCAGTAAACAAAAAAGTGTCAAAAATTGTGCAAATTAATATTTCACCAGAGATTCGAAAACAAAGCACAAAAAGATATATTTTTTTTATAAAACAAACTTTCCATTGGACAGTGTTTTTATTCGCAGAGTAAAAAAACAAAAATAAAAACTTTGCCATTTTTTCGCGTTAAATTATGAAAAATATGTAACACATTGTCCTGGTCCCTGGCATAGGTCAAGCTCCTCTCGTTCTATAGAAAATTTTCTGTTGTCGGTCTCCGCAAATCCCACGAGTTCGAGTCCGTGCGAGTGTTTCTCCGTATTTTGCTCTGCTTCTATATTCGCCCATGGTTTTCTGTGTGAATCTGTGTAAGTGTATGTGTGTGTAAATTTTTTTGTGTAAGTAGAAAAAAGAACGTAAAGCAGAAAAGTCTTGTAACGTGCTAAATTTGTTAATTTATTGCCCAGACTACAATAAAAGCACAAAAAGCAACCAAACAAACAAACAAAAACAAACAAAACTCTGAGACTCAAAGTGCTGGGCCGAGAGTCATAACATTTGCTGTTTTGTTATGCCCCAAAAAGGTATGTTAAAAAAAAACTGAGAATTGTACGTACTTTTTAGTTGGCATATAGTTAAGATAAATGAATAGCAAATGGTGACTATGTGCGAGTTGACTAACTATAAGTGAAATGCTAACCTCTCGAGAGTTAACCTAAAATGATTAGAGCCGCCCCCATAGTACTTAAACTGGCTAAACTGTGAATTATAGAATACTTTATCTTAATTATGTTTAAGAGTAACATGAAATTTTCTAAGCTCATGCCCAATGGACAAGTTTTTGCCCAAAAGTGACTTGTTTTTTCCCTTGCTCTATACACTAGTGACAGTTGACATCATTCATTTTAAATTCAAATTAAACGTTTCTTAAATAACTGGCATAAAATAATAATAAGTCTGCTAGCTGTCCAATTATTGCTTTGCGTTTGTCAGTCAGAGTTTAGTTTGCATCTTTGAATTCTTTAACATCTATGTGTTTTACTGAAAGCAAAATAATTCTGATTAAATTCCAAATCAAAATGACAAGATTTCATTTAATTGGCATTTAAAGTGCCTTAAGTGAAATGCTGCTAATTGCAGCTTCTGGCTGCTGTGTCACAGTATTAAAGGCATTTTCAATAAAATTTAAATATATAAGAATATAAAATGATATAGAAAAGTTTTGAAAACTCTGACAACTCTTTTTATTTTTTGTAAACGAATTTATGAAACAACGCAAGTACATAGTGAATCAACTACAGACACAACTCAAAGAACAGATGACTCTCAAAATCGAATTTTGCTTAGTTACTGCAATAAAATCAGCTCTAAAATTTTTTAAAAAATATTTAAAATAATGTGGTATTATTCTTTTATTTAACGAATATTGGGAATTAAGGTACTAATTAATTTGTTTTTAACTTGTTTTTAAACAATTTTGTTTTTGCAATTTTAGTTCAATAATACTTTAAAGTTTAAACCAATTTTATCTTATTTGCTTTAACAAATTATGCATACTTCAAATTTACTTAAGTTATGTAATTACTATTATTTATATACTTTTTTTCGTATAAAACTTTAACAGTGAAATCTATACATAATGAATCTAAAGAGATTGTCGAAATTCTGTTATTGTTATTTAATATTGTCATGTTAATTCATTGGTACTTTATTGTTTTTTCAAAGAATTTAACATAAAATTTGAACGGTTTGTTAAGTTTGTTATATTGACGTTCTGCTGCATTATACATTCATATCAAAGATAAGTTAATAAGGAGAATCAAAGAGTTTAAAAATTATGCCCAAAAGCAAAAAAGCATACATATTTTTGTGTACAAAAATTAATTTCATTGCTTAAATTAGATTTTAAGTTTATCTCCCAGATTACTCAATTAACGTTACATATTTGGACTGACAGGTTACTTTACCGTATTAAGTTTTAAATTAATTTCTAAATTTATATTAAAATTCAATTTTTTTTTTTATTTCAAATATTCTCTTTATTATATTTTATTGCTAAAATTGCTTGATATTATAATTTTTTCTGAATGATGTTTGTTGCTTGATTTTAATTGATTAGTTCCTTAACTATATTAAGTTTTAAATTAATTAGTGAATTAACATTTTCTTGTTACATTTTTTATGATATTTTTCTTTTAATATTATTGAACAAATAAAATTTGAATTTAATAAAACTTTACCTATTAGCAAGCCCGTCTTCAATCTTATTGTTCTGTATATCACTTATACTTTTATACTTAACACTTTTTTATAAAAATATTAAAAGATTTGTCAATGGTTTAATGCCATGGTTAAACCAAAGTTATTACTGCAATCGATTGCGTTACTCAGGGGGGACTGTACTTTTTCTATAATTCAATTCAAGTTAAAAAATATATTTCAATTTAAGTTAACTACCTGAAGATAGAAACTAGTTTCTCAGTAACGACAATAATCTAAACTGCATATTCGAAAGTTTCTTCTTTTAAGGTCCTTCAGAAAATATTGAGTAGTTGTTGTTAATTTTTGAAAACTCTAGTAAGATAATCAAAGATATTCTGAATCTGGTTAATTTATCAACTACTTAATATTTCTAAAATCATGTTAACCTATACTAACCAAAAACATTTGCTCTTCTCCTCAGTGAATTATTCCCCCGATAACCGAATTTTGTCACACAAAAAGGGTATAATATACTAAGGCTGAGTACGGGCACACTCTCTCGAAGTATAGGCAATAGGACCACATGTGCAATTAATTTGCAAAAGAACAAAATCCGAAAATATAAAGACAATCCCAAGAGATTAATAGCTGAAATAAGAGAGAAAAAATACAACTATTCACAAATAAATATACATATATATCATGGTTTTATGTTTTTAAAATTAACACCTTACCTTAAAATTAAAAAACCATTGCGAATCGCTTGCAAATTGATCTAACACTTTGAATAATTCGTAACATTTCATATATAAAAGTTACATATGTTTCTCTTTTTTTTAATAGTCATAGCAGTTATTTGCATTACAAGCTATTAAAAAACTTATTTATGTTTAGAATAACGGCAGTCCACGGCTGCAATTGAGTAGAGTTCACTTCATTTTAGATAATCGCATTGGTCGGAAGCCAAAAACTTTGTCCCCTTCATCTATAGAAAAATGTCACCGCAAACAAAAAGAATATACGAAAACCAGCAATACAAACAAGCCAAGCCATGAGAGGCTTCAACTAACAAGTAAATAAGAACCAAAAAAAAAAAAAATGAAAAAGGTATTTCCTTTTAAATCAAATACAAAAATTTCTGTTGGGATTCCTGTTTTTCCATTTCGGTGCTTCTTGGTCGTTTTTTGCTGTGCTTTCAAGTGGCGGCATGCTGGGGCTAAGGGATGGGAAGCGAAGGGAAAGGAAGGCGGTGGATACTGGCCCCACTTCTGGGCACTTCATTTCACTCGAAAAACATATTGAGCCGGGGCCACTTGAGTGTACGCCAAGAGATAAGCGCAATTATATGGCTTCAAGTGTACCTATCCGACCACCAGGAACAGAGAGCGAGGAAACTGTATATAAATTAGGCAAACCGTAGGAAAGAAAGCAGCAAAAAACCAGCCACATGGTAAGTTATGTGACTCGGCCTTCATTGAGACAAATGTTGGTTGGCCTTTAAGTGCATTTTTGGTTTTCTTTTTATGCTATCTTCTTTTGTCGTTTTTGTGGTCAGGCACACATACACACAAAAACATACACACTTTAAATTTGGTCTTACATTGAAAAGGTATACAAAAGTTGCTCCTCCTGAACTTTGACATGTCACATTCTCTCTTCAAGTGCTCGTTATGGGCAATTTTTGGCAAAGTTTTGTTTGAAGACTTTTGTCTTGAGCCACAGTATATGTATCTACGTATCTGTATGTGTGTGGGTGGGTTAATTTTTAGGTGGCTTTTGCGGCTCAAATCACAAAAGCAAAAAGGAACTTTACTTTATTTACTGGCCAAGCCATTGAGAATTATGTTGACAGAAAGTGACCGACTACTTGAAAATTCTCCTTTTTTTGAAAGTTGATCAATAAATATTTTACTTTGTTCAAAATTTTTCAATGAATCACGAAACTGTTGTCAAGTTTGGTAACTCGGTAAACAATTCACAAAAGCCTAGAGCTTTTAATACTCATACATAAATATGTTCAAGATTTATGCAACTTGCCATTTATGCTGAAAATGTTTTTAAGTAGTTTCCAAATTTTAATTTATATTATATTCATACATAAAGCTTTACTGGCCTTTATTCATTAATTTATTTATTCACTTAAATTGAATATATTCTTTAAAAACGAATAAAAGACGTTATATTGGTGAAATTTGTATTTCATTTAATTTTTGGCACATCTCTTATTAATTCCGAAAATTATTTCAAGAATATTTCTTATTCCTCCTTAATTCTATGCATTTCATTTTCTTTCTCAACGCTTAAACGACGTTTAAAAAAGCTATGATGTAGATATAAATGAACACATTTTTGTAATCATTTTACTTTTTATATAATATAAATATATACTTAAAGAATATATACTTAATTTGTACTTATTATTTCTAATATATAGCGATTCCAATACATCATCCTTTTTCATTTAAAAGACATTCAGTAAAGCGATTGGAGAGTCGAAAATGGAATCAATTTAATATTTATATAGAAGAATAATAATACTCTTTTAAAATTTAAACTCTAAATATATTTGTGATGGATTGATTAGTCAACTAAATATTTAAAAAATCTAGCAAGTGGTCTTACATATTTCCCCTTGAATGTCAATATGTTGGCCAATATTTGAAATTCCTGGACCCCAAATTTCGCTTTGCAAAAGCTTTATGAAGAATAATGTCACTGGTAAAACCAAAATTTTCCATTTAATCAATTTTTTCTTATCTCTACCGCTCCATATTTTCATCCACTTTGTCAACGCGTCTATTTATCGCTTTGGAGTAGGCACCTTTGTATGTTTTTGTTTGTGAAGTTCAAGTCAAGAAATTCGACTGGTTGGTTCTAAACACTGTCTCCCTTCCACTTAATGTGAGCCTATGCCAGCTTCTTTACACGGTGAATGCATCGCAACTTGGTTTTTTCAAAAAAGCCTCAAGTGTGAACACACATTATAATAAACGCCTCAATTGTTGTTCAGTCATCTGTGTAATTTATGTTTAGCTAATGTTCAGGGATCGATGAGCTTGTCAGCTTTTGTGAATCACAACAACTTTCACAGACACACATACAAAAAACCTACATATGTATACATATATATGTGTATGTGTGTGTGTTTATCCTGACACACTCACAGAGAAAGAGATAGAGACTCACATTAACCCCCATCCGAAAGGAAGCTAGAAAATGACGTTAAGGTTGCTTCGTTGAGTCTAATAGACTTTCATGTCTGCCATCTAAGGCTACGAGGACAACGACGCCAACAACTTTGGCCCAGTTTAGAAAAAAGCAAGTCCTGGTGAAAAATCCTTTGGCATTTTGCTGGTGTTTTTCCCATTTTCCCTTGTACATATATATATATATGTATATGTTTTTTAGACATGTTTCAATGATTTCTTATTTTTGCTTCGAGGGGTTCGAAACTGTTGCTTTGCTATTTTGTCGTTAGAGAAATTCAATTTTTTCTTGTTTTTCTTCATCCTTCTTCGTTTCCTTTTTTTTCCGTGCTGATGTTAAATCATTGATGTGTGAAATTTTCCTGAGTAGAACAAATTGATCGATATTTTAAATTTTTAGTAGGCCTTGCATATAAATGTCAAGATTTTTGTGTACTTAAGTCAGGGTCCCCGTTCGTAGAGCTCATTCATTTGTAGTCTCTCGTGTTGTGCACAACTTCCCGAAAAAAACTAAAATTTCCCAGTAAAAAAATTCTTCGTTCTCTACAAAATTCAAGAAATCCTTAGCTCAAGGATCTCTCTAGCAGCAAAATCAAAGGGTAAGCTCTGAAAACCATTTTAGGGAAAAGTCTTTCCATCTGACTACTTTTTCGTCTCAGTTTTCGTGTACACAAATAGGTCAGAAAAATGACTTGTCCCTGTGGTACGGTTTCATACGCTCTGGCCTATGGTCCTGTGGGTCCTGCTCTTCCTGCCATGAACTATTCCAATTGCTGTCCTGGACCTTGCCCACCCTGTGGACCATGGACTTGCCCACCGAACAGGTGTCGCTGTTGCTCAGAGTGGGGCTGCTTTGGACCTTTCTATTAGACTGAACTATGAAACAAACGAAATGGGGATACACATTCACATCTACAAGCTGTAAACTGTTCAAATTAGTATTCCGAATCCTGTGGACAGTGGATCTTGGACTCGCCCACCAAACAGATGTTCCTGCTGTAAATAGGATTATTCTGCATATTGAAAACTGAGGGAAAACACCGCATTATTAACTGAAGAGACGTAGGAGAACGAAGAATTTTTTATGGTACAAGAACTGGTTGAACTAATGGGAACAAAGCAATAAAATTTAAATGTCAATTATGTTTTTTGCCTTTACAATTTAAGTAAGACAACATTTGAATAGTAATAGAGCACACTATGACTGCAAGTCTTTCTCAACTACGTAAGTGCTCATAGATTTTATACAGCAACATAATTTGGAGGTGAAAATGTTAAATTTCTTGTGAACCGAAATGTTTAAAATTCAGGTTCTATGGATGGAAGAAATAAGTTTATTTAAATATTTCAAATTTTGGATTATGTACAATTTCATATTAAACTTGTTAAATAATCCAGTCGGTTGTCAGCATCGTGAAATTTTTTATATCACGTCTCCATGAGTCAGATGCTTTGCTCAAGACATCTTTCACCCACAGTTATTCCTATCACGAATTTCATTTTTCCCAGGAACTACCAGATACAGAGCAATCATTGAAAGATCATTAGGTCCACACCGAGCCGGTATATATTCTCTTCCAGTAAACCTTAGCGTAGACATTGGATTATAGAAGCACAAGCTCGGCCCCCGCATATAATTGCAAATAAAATGATAAAAATCCTGCGGAGAAGTCTTTTTTTATATAGATGCAAACTTTGCTTTGGTTAATGTGAATAACTTACCCTGTAATTATTGAATAAAACATTTTGCTGAAATTCTTCAGCTGACAACGACTAAAGGGAGACTGCATTATAGATGAGACTATTAAATTAACACACATCTCTCAGCCTATTTGGAAATATTGAAAGAATAACACACAATTAACTAATTAAGAACATTGAGACCGCAAGGTGGCTTATCATTTGGCTTACCACTCGTTTCTGTAGCAACTTCATTCCCTTATCTTAGGCATCCCAGGTAGTTAATTGTACGTCATCAGCAACAACCGCCACTGCCGCAACAGCCACCGCAACAGGGCGAACAGTTGTCATAGGGTCCACAAGGTGTTGGTGTGAAGTTACGTCCTGTATAACGCAGCGTCGATAGCGGTGGATTGCAACAGGCAAGTCCATATGAACAACATGCCCAGCCACCGCACATTTTTGGATTTCGAAGTAGTTGATGTGGATTTCCCAGCTGGAGAATGAGTCTACACACAAAATCGAGCGAGTGAGGAAAAGGTGTTGTTAGAGCCGAAATGGGAATTGAAATGAATGGAAATGTATGGGTTTGGATTGTGTCACCTTGACAGTTTGTTGACATGTCCTTCACCGCCGTCTACGTTTACTACTAAAATTGAATGAAGCATCTGTTGAGGATTTTAATCGCTTTATCGAGAAAGGTTCAGAAGAAAGTATTTTAAATGGAAAAGTAAATAGAACTTAAAGACATAAATATGTGGGTTAATCATTACAAAATTTTAAGCGTTTTTAAGTTGGTACCAAATTTAAAGTCCGTCTACTCTTTTCTCTGGATTCGGAACGTTCTATAGCAGGTTTTAGGTATCGTACCAAATGTCATTCTCTTAAAGCCTGACCATCAATCGTATTAGATTTGGCAGCGTTGACTATAATTGAATTAAATCGGCTAACGGCAAATGCTAAAACCATCCATTTGTTATTGGTGTTTTTTTCGAGCATGACCTTTGCGGTAGTTGTCATATTTTTTGAAATATTTGACATCCAAACGAAAGTACAACCTTTTTTTATTTGACCAAAAAAATTCAAGTCTTTTTGCAATCAAATGTAAAAAAAGTGCTAAAATTGGCGTGCGAAACTCAGTGAGGACGAAAGCCTTACAGTTCGCTTGGCATATTTAGCACATTTTTTGCGCAAAAAGTAGGAGAACTAACTGAGATAGCAAACAACAGGTTGGTTGCGGCAACCACACAAGGACATCATGGGCTGCGGTGGTCCTGGGGGTGGCTGTAGTCCGCGTTGCGGTCCTTGTGGACCAAGATCGTGCTGCTGTACTGGCTGTGCTGGCTGTGGACCTTGTGGCTCAGGTTGTTGTGGACCCTGCAGCATTGCGTGTTGTGGCCCGCCTCCCTGTGCTGTGGTTTCCTACCGCCTAAGCAGCGGTCCAGTTGGACCAGTCCTTCCCTGCATGGAATGCACCTGCACCGCCTGTTGTCCCAGCAATTGTGCCCCACCCTTCTATTTTGTGCCCAACAAATGCGCCTGCTGCTGGGAATGGGGTAGATTTGGACCCTTTTATTAAATCCATACTGAGGATACTACTCCATGTTGCTGTTGCTGCAACTAATGTCCTATGGTGGTCCTTCTCATCGTTGTTGTGATGAAACTTTTCATATTTTTGAATGCAATAAATTCATGTGTCATGCGGAGGTTCAGTCATTGCTTTTTTTGTGTAATTTTCTGGTGACATCCAAACAAATGGCTAAGGTTTCAGCTTTTTCCTATACAAAGAAAAAAATTAGAAAAATATTATTTAGAAAAAAATGTACTTTCTTGTTTTAAAATCAGCAAACAAAGGGTGATCCTTAATTTCCCTGTGGACTGCTCTTTGCGAACTTGCTTAGTGAACGGCAAATCAATTGTTGATTGTTGAAAAAAGGCAAATAAAGAAAATCAAATTTCGTAGATGTTGTATATACAATATATGTATGTAAGGATTAATCGATTTACTGAAGGGGGGTAAAAGGTACGTTAGCAAAGTATATACGTAAGTATATTGAGAGATGTGTGTTGCAAATATAACAGGCTCATCCACAATAGTCTCACCTACAGCTCTTAAAAATAACCATTCAAATATCAAAAATAAGACTTTTCGAAACAAAACAAGTTTAGTCCTTATAAATCGGCTAAAACATTTGGTTTAAGGATATTTTTTACTCCTCCTGCTCAACTGGTCCTAACCGTAGTGCTCTGGGAATTTCAATTATTTAAGTATGACATGCATTTTTGTGTGGCGATTTGCTTGCCCAACCATGTGGGTCAAGTGACTCTTGTTGGTCATCTGCATGAGTCTGTATAAAGTCGTGCTGTGTATGTATTTGTATGCATCCTTTGGTCAAATAGAGTCCCAAACATCTGCTCTGAGAGAAAGCTGAAAAAGACTCAAACATTGACTGCAATTACATGTTGATGGATATGTTTACATGGAATTGTTTGAGTCAGAGTTGGGAAGGGGTAGAGCAGAAACTTTGACAGGTAATGTTGACTTGAAGTCATCAAAGTGATTTATGGGATAAATGTTCATGATGAACATTTACTTTAACTTGTAATGCATCCACAAAAGAAATGGAACAAACAAAGTATTTTAAAACATTTTCGACTAGTGCATTTTCTCAAGGGTCACATTGAATAAGTTAGTTAGTTCATAGTATAACACATTTAATCATTTGATTTTCCAATTTATATGCAACAACATGACCAGCAGACAGAAGAAAAACTAATTTGGGAAAATGTTATACCCAAAAGCACATGAAATAAAAATAAAAACAACCAACAAAACCAAAATCACCCACTAACTTTGTCTGCTTTTAATTTTTGGTTTTTTCTTTTTTTTTGTTGTATATACCCTTTGTAAATACCTTAATTTTGTTCATAGATGTATATATGTATGTATAAGCACATATGTACATTCTTACATATATACACATATATATATATACATGTACATATATGTATGTATGACTATTTATTTGCAGTTGACGATATTTTGATATAATTGTTTAGTAACAAAAAACCGACCACAGTTTGTTTTATTTAAAAAACATGTTTTCTTTTATATAAAAAATAAAATGCATCATAATTTTCCATTGTTGTCTTTTAGAAATTCTTATATTTTGGATAAGGTTCTTAAACCTTTGGAACAAACAGCTGCTTTTAAGACTGAACCATTTTGGGCAAGATACCGCCAACTCCAACTTATAACTGGAGGATGTAATATTTCACTAATAGATAACAAGAAAAAAAAAAATTGTATTTAAACTGTTGTTTTAAGACGCAAATGGCCAGACAAATTCTGAAAAAATATATCTTAATTCTTTGTTAAAAGACTTTTTAAACACTGACATTTTAAAAATAATGCACTTATCCAATTATAAACACACAGAGATAATAGTTAGTTAGACCTGGAGTGCTTAAATCATCCAACAAACACTGATATACAAATATTTAATTCGTTATTTTTGTTACTTTTCTAATATTCCTTTTGTTAGGGTTGTAGTAATATTTAAGCTAAGTATAAGTATCCCTAATGATAAACTCTAATAATACCCATTGTGCAATACATAGATCTTAAGATAAAGATAAGCTCTCTCTCACACAAAGAGAGAGATAATCTTGATCCACGAGATAAATGAAATAAAGAGGCATTCTGTGAGTGACAATCGAAGTGAACAGACGTATTTAATATCCATCCTAAAGGGTATAAAATGCATTTTGTGTGTTTGTGTTGGTTTGCCTCAAAGGCAAGTGTTGCTTTTTGGGCAGCGACAAAAACTTATTTGCAAATTATCCTGCAAATTAATTGAAAATTACACAATTAACGGGCTTTTTCCACTGCTGCAATTCTCTTCAGCTTAGCCCCTTTCTCTTTCTCTCTGTCTCTGTTTGGTTCTCATTGTATTTGGTATTTGCTATGCAAATGTCAAACTCAAATAAAACAATAGTTGAACAGTAGCAGCAGCAGCAAAAGCAACAACGACAACAACAGTAACAAGGGCATCTGTCAGTTGCCAACAAGAGCTGCGGTTGCCTTTGCTCCTGTTCCAGATCCTGCTGCGGCTGATTCTCATCCTTTCGGCAAGAGCTCCTGGCTGGGCACTAACTTTCGTGTCAATCCTTTTTGTGGCTTTGCCAGTCGTTTAATTTGAATTTAAAATGTTATCCCGCCAAATGCATAGAGGGGAGGTACGCCCACTTTCCGTTAACCATGTGGCCCCACACAGCCTCCCTTGGCACTCATTTTCCACTTATTTACAATTACCACATTTTATTATCCATTCTCTCGTTGTCCCACTCTTTCTCTCTCATTTTTTTTACTCACTGTTTCTCTGTCTCTCTCTCGATTTCCTCACCATTTACATTCTGCCATTTTATTTATACTCCTGTTTATATTTGTCACTCTTTCCCTTCCTCACCATTTTTAACTGCATTTTTGTGTCTCTGTCAAATTCTCTCAGCCTCTTTTGTCTCTGTTGTTTTTCCCTCTTGCTCTCTATTACGCTCTCTCTCTCTCCCTCTTTCTCTTTCTGGCAGACCTTGCAGATTTTGATTGTATTTTTGTTTATTTTGTTGCAATTTTAATTACTTTAATGAAAGTTTTAATTGCGAAATAGCAAAAACCACTCAGAACAGGCAATAGAAACAAAACGGATAACAGAAACATGGATAAAGAGAAGGAAATAGAGAGAGAGCCAGAGAGAGATGGAGAGAGTTTACAAGGGAGAGGGGAAGATAGCAGTGAAGTAACCTGTAATGAGTTTTTGCGGTCTAAGAAAGGTTGGCAGCTGCTCCAACAACAACCGACACAATGACGATGAAATGGGAACCCAACACCAATGGGTTAAGGCATTTTGTTTTCTCTACATAAAAGTTGAATGATGGCATAAAAGATGGCTAAAAGGGTCTACCGGTGGCGATGAAGGCGATGTCAGTGGAAAGTGATTACAAAAACCCTGATTGATCAATTGCTAATGAGTCCATGTACATAGGTAAACATGGAAGTCAAATTAAAAAGTCTCTACATAAAGTTTGTATTCATGAATTAAACAATGGAACCCCATCTCCCTAATTGATGTTAGGCTCAAATGCAATAGAAACATCTAAAGCAGAAACTTTTATCCAGACGATTCTAGACTAAATAGGCCTTAGAAGTCCTTTCTATATTCTTATCCTTAGAAATTAGAGTATGTTTTGCTAGAATTATATGTAACTTGAATTATGACTAACAATAACGAAACTTTTCCAAACCAAAAAAAAAAAACTCTTATATATGTAGATAACATGAAATATGGCATTTCCCGTTTATGTATACTTTTCATTTGATACACGAATGAAATAAAGTCACTCCCCTTAACACTCCAATAATATGTAGGCAATGACTATTTTAGTTACATATTCGAAGATGTTTCTAAATGAAAATTGCCCTACTTATCTCATGTTATTTCAATTTTGACCCAAATTGTTTCTCATTCCTTGCCGATATATCATCTAAATCTCTAAGCACTTCCAGCTTCATACAACCCTTCTATATTACATTCCATTTTGTAACTTGTAAGATCTATTCTAGAGGAGACAGAACCCTTCCTAGGTCTAATGACTCCTGTATTAAATTCCATGGAAAAATTTATAAAATTTTGGACACGACATGAAACTTTGTATGCCAACCTTATTAAGACTTCTTGGAATCCCTACAAAAACCTAGTCAAGCCGACATAACTCAAGCGAATTATTGAAATAGGTAAAGAAATGCCTGATTTAGCTTTACTCTCACACCAGACACACACACATACACACACACACACACAGACAAGCTGAAGCAGATTTTTGGCTATAGTTAAAAATTATGCGTGTTGCAAAATATTCCTACCTCTTGCCACCTCCTCGCATATGTTCGTCCCTTGTTGTCATCGTTTTCTATTTGAAGTACAAAATATTTTTCGTTTATTTGCACAATGTTTTGTCCCTGCCCGCCTTTTTGCCCCATTCTCGCAACTCTCTGGCTTTTCACCGTGTTGAAGCCTCGCAAATTCCTGCGTCTACTTGGCACCGGCGTCGTCTGCTTGGGTTTTTGTTGTTGTTGCTGTTATTTTTTTTTTTTTTTTTATTTCTTTTTGCTTTTTCTTTAACTTACTGGTAAGTTCTTTTCGGGAGTTTTTCTTTTTATTTTCCGCTTTTCTTTTGCTTTTGCTTTTTTGGTTTGGCGTCAAACGTCGGGCGCCAATCCTCATGTGCGTGGGTGCGTATGAGTGATTTTTTGTTCCCTCTTGCTTCTTCTTTTAGCCAGTGCCAGGCTCTTGGTTCGTTTCGTAAATGCTGCGAAACATAAAACATCAAATGTAAATTGAAAGTCGTTCGTGTGTGAAACTGAATGTGTCATCAGTTGAAGCGTTTATCATTTTTTACTGCTTTTCGTATTTCAGTTTTCTTCTTGTCTCTGCTGTTCCCTCCTCTATTCTTGTTTTCCATCTTGGTTTGCATCTACGGTTCATCTTGTGCTTTTGCTTTAAGAAGTTTAGATTTTATTTGCCCGGCGTGTCAAGTTGCCTTTAAACGTTTTTCCCTCACATGGGTGGTGGGCAGATGGAGGCGTGGCTAAGTTGTTTGCTCCCCACGATGGTTAGGGGAATTTTCTTCTTATTTTTTTTTTTTTTTTTTTTTGTGATGTAGGGGTTTGGGAATTCCTGTTAAATCTTTTATTTCCTATCTCAAAGATAGGGCACATGTGGCTGAGAGGCTTTGACTTTGTTTTGTGTATTTTTTGGATGTAAATATGAATGCAGCAAAGTACTTTTGGCGTAAATAACTGAAAAATGGCATACAAAAGATGAAAAAGAAAATCAGTTCATTGAGATGGGTAACAAGGAGACGGCAAAGACGACAAAGACGACAGACAGAGTAGATATGAAATTTTATAAGAAGTTTCTGTTTGTGTTTGTTATTATATTTGTATTTTTATCTAACAACCAAACAAATGAGAAAATAAGATCTTTAGGTTTAAAGAACACCATTGAAGATCTTTTAAAACAAGTTTTCAAAATATTTTAAAGAATTTACTAAAAAAAATATTCTTCGAATATGTCTAAACTTTATTATTTTTTAGTAAAAAACTCTTTATACCATTACCAATTAGGTCAAAAATATTATATACAATTTAGTCTTTTGTAAATGTTTTTACATTACCTAAGATTGTTCGTATGTGTATATATATATATATATATATAGAGAGAGAGAGAGAGAGTTTCTACTGCTTTTGGGTCCTTTTTTTATATCTAAAGTAGTATCTTCAGACCCAAAGAAGACCTAAGATCCATAAAGGCAATCTCCTCAATCTCCACAATCTCTTCCAACCAATTTAAGAGGTACAATATCTTTATTATGTTAGGGAGGCAAAATTTCCACTTATTACAATCATCAAAGATCTGTCACTACTATGCGCTGGCAAATGACTTCGAGATCATTCGCTCCAAAATGACCAAACCAAACAATCAAACTGGTACAATGACTTTTAATAGTTAGTCTGTTCCTAGTTTTATACATTTGTGTAAGAATAGTTGTAATAATGTTCAATGACTTTGAATTTAACCTAAATTTTTTAATTAATTAACAATTTTCCTTCTACATTTAAAACGCAAATAGACGAAAACTATTTTTACTATCGGGATTTTACTTACCGCTTCTTTCATGGCTCAATTACAATATTTTTTTCGTTTGCCACTTTTTCCCCAGGATCGTTAAAAACATGCGCGCCCTCGTCTACTTTTGGACCATAAAATGCATTAATGCTTGCATACTTTTCGGCACGAAAGCCAAGGCTAAAGTAAACTGTCGAAAAAATATTCATTTACATACATACACACGTATATATTTAACAGGGGAAAACAATAACAAATGCAAAATACAAAGGGAAACCCAAAAGAAAAGAATACGGAAAATTGCATTTTTGGCAACAAGCTTTTAATTGCATTTTGTATGTGCTCATTACCTTAAATGTGGAGAGTGAGTAAGAAAGAGCACAAGATTTGGTATAGAGTAAAGTCTATCCCTTTCTATCTTTGGCATAGATGGCGATTTTAATGCCAAACTTGGCAAACTTATTAGGCAAAAAAAAAAAAACACACACTTACTCACAAAAAAGAATAGTAGTAAAAGCAGGCAAACATTTAAATTTATAAAAAAAAAACCAACGACAAAGAAATGTTTAATGTATTTGTGTGTATAAGTGTGTGTATAAGTGTCACGTTTTGGTTCAAATGAGCGAATGAGAGCCAGAATGATATTGCCAAGAGCAAGTGTCCCCAGCCCTTGCCAGAAAAACAAGTTTTAACGACACGAACAAACAAGCTAAAGAAGGGCTCGAAAACCAGGCATAATAACATTATGACATTATTTGTATACACTTACCAAACTTTATATAGTAAGCACAAAAATTATATAGCAAACCGATATTTATATACAATAACTTCATAAGCCAAGATTTATTAGCTGGCTTTGAAAATGTCATTTTATACCCTAAGCTTTAGGATAAAATTCATTCTTTTGATTGATCAACATCGAGTATAATCATTCGGTATGGGAGATTATAGGAGTTTATGCTTAATATTGTCATTTTTTGATAATAACATTATCTTCATATGAGACGAACAATTCGGAAAAAAAATCTTGTTTGTTAAGGGTACTTTTATAATTTTTAATATATGATTAGCAAAACCATCTTAATGAAGTAAATTAGACGCTATCTAAAAAGTATTAGATGAGAAATTTTTAACGGAGTCATTTAATCTGATTCTGAGTTCTACATCATTCTTTTTTAAAAGTTTAAGACGATCAACATTTTGGATAAGGAAGTACTTACTACACAAATACAACACATCTTATTATTTTGATTATTTGAGGGCTATTCCAAAAAGTGATTTCCATTGATTCCTGTTTTTCTTTGCCAAAAGTAAGCAAACAGATCTTTATGTTAATTGATAGACTCTTTATTGGTAGGGTATACAATCCAGAATGGTTCACATGTGTGTGTGTGTGTGTGTGAATTTTATTTAAATGTTAAATAATCAAAGTGTGGATTGAAGTTGGTTTTTTTTCTCGACAGAGAGGGGAAAAAGACAATTAGGAAATGCTCGTTTAAGCCAAAAAGAAGGAAGGAGATGCGGGAGGAAATGGGACCTTTCGGTATGCCCCTTTTATATGGTGAAAGTGTAATATGCGTAGTTTCAATTAAATGGTTTCAATAGAACTTTTTCTTGGCCTTTTGCAACTTTCGTTAGCGTTTTTTGCTCACACTTTTTCTGTGTCCTTTTGTCTTTATCCTCCCGCTTTGTTAATACCCACTATTATTTTTTCATTTGGTTCGGCAACACACGAGGATTAGTGCTGAAATGAAATCGATTTGGATGTATGTATACAGAGAAGTTTGGGTGGAAATGTCACACACCTAGTAAGTCGTTTTTTTGTTAATTAAACCAGTGAATTAATTGCATTAATGACTGTATTTATTTTGGTCAAGTTAAAACTCTGTGGTTAATTTAATATTCAAGAATTGCATAATTATACATAGAATGTATTCAGATTCTTTGTTTCCTATAATATATTTCAGTAATTTCAAAAAGATTCTTAGCTCATGGTTTCAAATATTTATTGCTAAACAAGGTCACCAGATTTGCATTGGGTCTATTACTGAAATCTAAAATATAAAATCTGGATATAATCTATTGTTTGAAATCTTCATCTATTTGTTTTTAATCTTGTGTACAAAGTATATTAAAAAGTTTTTAGTATTCAAATAAATTTTGTTTCTCTTTAATTACAGCTCAAATCTTGAACGAACGGGATAAAAAGTGCAGACAGAAATACCAAGAATAAAATTGACATTTATTGGCCAATATATATTTATAAGGTTCCATAGCCGGAAGTGGCCAGTGGCCCCCATACCCAAAGAGAAAAACCCAAAAAAAAAAAAAAAATACAGAACGAAAGAAAAACCAAGACAAAGCAAAACAATAAAAGAAAAAAATTTCAAATGTTGTCAACGACGACGACGGCAACGATAGTCGCCCACATGCAAATATCCTGCAGGACAAAGAGACGAAAGCAGACAACAAAAACAACAACAATGTCGTCATATGGACAACACAATGGGCGTAGCCAGTTCTATTTCTGTGGACTGGCTATATTAATGCTCCTCATTTTTCTGCCCGGTAAGTGAATTAGAAAAACATCAGCAAGAAAATGAAAAAAAACAAGTGCAAATCTCTGATATTCTAAATCAAAGCTAATTCCTTATCAAAATCCCCGAATTTAATGGCTCGTTGAGAATTGAATTGAAACTTTGATGAAATATTTACAGAAAAAGTTGTAAAGCCTAAAAATAAATGACATGCCATCCAACGATGATTCCATTGACCATCGAATTGGTTCAGTATACCCCCCTCCCCGCCCAAAAAAAGATCCAGCGATAATTAATTTTTAAGCTGCGCAAAATGAAGCGCAGACAAGTGGAGGTCCCAGGACGAGAAGCAGTCATGATGAGCTATTGAATGGGAGAGTGGACAGTAGCTGAATGGGATGAGGGGTTTGAATGGGTGGGGTGGTGGGAGGGCAAAATCAATCGTTCGTAAAATAAACAAATCTTATTTTTCCGCAAACATTATTTCTCATCAGTTGAAGCGGAGGCAAAGCAATAACAACATAAAACAGCAAAAACAACAATCGAGTAGACGATGACAACAACATTTTTCATAAATGCGCGCATTCATCTGCATAAAACGATGGCCAGAAGGGTAGTGGAGTAGGGTATGTCCCGAGGGTAAAGAGAAAACATATAACTAAGGCGAGGGTCGAGTTAGAAGTTAAAACAGTTTTATCACCCAAAGTTTTACCACTTCATAAAGTAAATTGTAGTACCCGCAATTATTGACTGTGAGAACTAGAAATTAGACTTCGAAAATTATTTGTGTAGGTTTAGTCAAATATCTATAGTGAATTAATGTTTCAATCTGATACTGTTTAATGTAGTAAAAATTGTTAACTCTTGAACTTTCATAATTGAACGAGATCTAAATCAAAAGGCAGGTTTGGCTACTTCTCGAAACATCATATCTAAACTTTATTTGTTTCCGTTTTTGAAATAACCATAAATAAATATGAATCAATGTAATAAAGTAAATATTTTTCAAATCTTATTCATTATTTGTTTAGGCTTATATAGAAGCAACAACAAAAAAGTTCTCTACCAATAACAAACTATTTCCAACTCTTTGGTCATCTATGTATAAAAAAGGGGGAAAAACCAGTCCAACGCGGTCGGCACCAAGGGATGCCAACAACTTAAACCGTCAGCTCGATTTCAAACATTGCCCAAATCCTTTCCTTAAATCTATCAATAGTTTAGATCCCTCCGATAAATAGCCGATAAGTATTGATGCTTATGATTGAATTACCATCGAATTCCACTTGAACTCAGCAAGCAACCCTCGGATATCACCACTAGCCAAAACAGATGAAGCTCATTGCTTTGCTTATGCCACTCGAATGGCCCAAACCACCACAAAAACCCATCGACAAAAAAGCCCCCAAAATGATGATGTTGCAAAAGAAACTACGATACTAAATATCCCATCCAAGGCATCTACTGACTGCCATTTTGCTTGCCTTCAAGTATTTTTGTTGCCTGCCGCGCATTTTCGCTTTTTTGTTTTTCGCTAAGGAAAATGCCAAAAGGCGCGAGCGGGATAAAGTGTAAACAAGCAAAGCGAAATGGCAAAGAGCCCAAAGGATGGAAAGGAAACCAGGGGAAAGCGCAACTACAACAAAATGATAGCAATTGCTGCCTAGAGAATATTTCATAATTTTTTGCGTGATAAAGTCGCATTTGGTGGGATTAAATGAGATTTTCTTGCAATTACCCCGAAATATAAAAAGTATATATGAACGTACATATATAAATATATATAGAAAAGCATTCACATATACGTGTATACGGACAGAGTGGTGTGCGGTTTCATGAGTAAAGTTTAGTTTGTTTTTTTATTTATCCCTAAGTACTCAATGGATGGAACTTTCGGTTGATATTGATTTGCAACGATTTCATTTCGTTTGAATGGAACAAAAGTTTTCGTGTTCATATTGCCTTCCTTTAATTTTCTTGCCATTTTTTGTTTATTTTCCTTTTTTTGGTGATGAGGTTTTTTTGTTCATTTTTACCACAAACATTTTTGTGATCGATAGTTTTCTAATTTATGCTAAGCACAAACAATACAGAGAGCAAATGCATTGTCTACGAGTATGAACATACACATGTATGTATGTATGTATGCGGTTCACAACACAAAAGCCAACTTCATTGAAAAGGGTTTTGCTTGAAACTTTTTCTGGCCAAACATGCAATGCAACATGTTGTGCATGAGAGAGATCCACTCAACCACCCCAACCCACCGACATGCATACAACCCAATCCTCATCATCACTCTCGAATATTGGCTACATCCTTTGTGGAGAAAAGTTGTGCCTTCTTTTGTTGTTTTGGAATTTCACCAGGCTATGTGAAGTATCAGTGTACGATTTTCAATTTTCGCTAATTGAACATAGGCAAGAGGGAGAGAAGCCAGTTCTGAAAAATCTATAAATTCTAAATACGTAAGAAATTCTGTTAAACAAAAAACTACATACATTGAATAGAGCTTGTAAGCTAGTTTTACATTGATCTATTGATAAAAAGTAACATATTTGGAAGATATCTTTCCTTAGTAAAGACAAACAAAATATTAAGAATTGTGTAAAGTCTGCCAGATATTTTTAGATATAAGTCTCACATATTTAGAATCGTCAATCACGGAACATTAAACTATTGAAGGATAGTGTAGTAATTTCTATAAAAAGTTGACTAATATTGTTGAAAGATCACTTAAACCTTATATAGTAATTATAGGCGTTGAAAGTAATAAGGTTTTGCAAAACTCAAAACTTCAAAATTTTTCAACTAACTTAAGTTATTCAAAATAAAATAATTTTACTCAACAAATGAATCTAACACATTTGTAAAAAAAAGAGATTCCATATTTCTTTATATTTCAAAAAAATAAACAAATATTGCTAGAAAAATGAGTTAGTTTATTTAAAGAAAGTATCTCTGTTCCGATCAATGGATTTTTTTTGATGATTTTATAATTCACTAATTTCTGGCATCGAGTAATAGAAATAGTTTTCCAACTTTGTACGTAAAATAATAAATGACAAACAAAAAATAACAAAAAAATAATTGATTCTATTAGTAATTAACTCACTACAATTAAACTACTACAAAAATTTTAAAGGATTTCTAAATTAAAAAAACATTAACAAAAACAAATTTCTACAAGGCTTTTTTTAACTTTTCATATCCAGTTGCTATACATTTAATATAATGACATCAGACTATTCTAAAATATGACATCCTAATGTTTTAATTGCTGCAATCAAGAAATGATCTACGCAATGTTTTTGTTCTTATATTTAATTTTTGAAGTGTCACTTATAGTATGTTCATTTTGAAAAAGATCTTCAATCAAAGCGTCATATCACATTTTTCAAATTGATCCTTACAAAAGGTAGAAGAGCAGTTGCGGTTGAATGTACAAAATTGCGAAGACCAATTGGAACTGTTTTTTTTTTTGGGGGGGGGTTTTGGCCAAGACTTTTGATGTGGGGTAACCACTTGCATCTCTGCATAGTAGTTCTCTGGTAAATTCCATATACGCATTGCAGTTGTTGTCTCAGAGCTTTTATGCCAAGCTTCTAGCTTCTGTTTAACATTCTCTTGTCTTGTGGCCCTTCTGTTACCACGGCTGCACCTCTTCATCATCGTCTCACGCACACTTCACTTTGCATATCACATGAACTTGCACTTTGCAGTTTACCATTTTTTCGTGTTTTTTGAGGACAGGTGGGCGAAAGATATGCAGGATGGTGATGGGGATGGTGATATACGTAAAGGATGTGGGTTGGGCGAGGATGGGGGGGTGAGGTTAGTTGAAGACTCTTTGTCTGGCAGACATTTACCGTTTACTGTTTTGACATTCCAACTCTTGGTTTGAGTCATGCGGGCAGCCAAGTTAGACTGGCAACCGACTGACATGCCTTTTGTCAGCATTCTCCTTCTTAACTCACTAACAATTGTGTGAAGTGTGCGGTTGATGTCAGTCAAGTTTTGTAGGTAGAAATTCGAATAATACTAGCTGCAGGTTTCTTATATGAACTTCCACGGGGCTAATGAGGTTAAATTTATTGGACAATGAATACAAATTTTCTAAAGGGATAGCTGCTTCTCAAATTTTCGAAATTGTCATACTCGTATTGTTTCATTGAATGTATTTTTGATTTTTTTTATTGCCATTTCAATAGTTCTTTTTTCAACAATTAATATTGCCTTAATCCCATAATATGTATCAATTTTAAGAGGCCTACGTTCGTCATTCCTTGCTGAGCTGCACTTAAAAGCATTTTATCAGCAGCAACATAAAATTGTTGAAAAATGGTGAAAAATTTGCATTTAATTTGCACAACTGTCAAACAAATAAAATTGCAAAATAAAATATTAAAAAAAATATATATGTATATATTCCAAAAGCAAAATGGTTACCTTAATTGGCGAGGATGGCTAGAAAAGTTTCGCTTCAATAAAATTATATTACATAAAAGTAATAATAAATACATATGCCTCATTTTCATTTCATGTATCACTGAAACCTTTTCATACTTAGTTCAATCATTCCTTTGTTAAACATCACAACGTTTTAGTTAACCCTCGTGCATGAAGTTTATTTGTATATATATGTAGCTTGCTCCATACATTTCTCTCTCGAAGGCTGAATGGGAGCTTATAAAATATAATGAAATGGCCAAAACCAAAAAACAGAAGACAAAAAAAACAGAACACAAAAAGATGATGTGAAAAACTGGCTTAAAATCTCATATCTCTGGCAGTAAAAACAACATAAAATACGAAACAGCAACAAGATGGTCAATGTACCCGCAGTTGTTGTTGGGTTTTTGAAATTCCCTTTTTTTTGTGCTTTCTTTCAGCCATTTTTTTTTCTGTTTGGCTATGAAATATGAGTCAAGTTTTCAATGCATGCCGGATGCATTCATTATAACGTTGACGAGACTCAGAGAGAAGGAGAAAGAGACAATAATAGGAGATACGAAGAGTTAGAGAGAGAGAGAGAGAGGGAGACACTTCACTCATACATACACATGTTTGCTATTATGCAGTTTTCCTTTACATTTTTTTTGTTTGGCTCTCTCACATTTATGACAAATACATTACCCACACATACAATCACACTCAAACTTGTACTCACCATCCCACGCATATGTATGTATGTATATCCATACGCACACACACAAACACAGTCTTTATGATCTCATGCATATGTATGCGTTTATAAAAGCCACTACAATCAGTGAGTGAGTGAGTGAGAGAGACACAGGAAGAGAATGACTGAAAGTGAGACACAGAAAGCATTACTTTTTTACCCAAAATGATGGACCACATGTACAACAACAACAGCAAACAAAGTCTGTCTGGGTATGAGTAAATCACACAGTTGACACAGGTTATATTTGGTAAAAAGTTAGTCGTCAACTATCAAAACCCCACAAGAATCCCACATCAATGTGACAAAATTTTATACTCTAAAAATTTGACCAACATTTTTTGCATTTTTCTTTATTTGTATTAATTTCTTATTTGGAAATTTATATTAGGATAACAAAGTGAGGCAATGATCGACATATCTCACATGAACTTATGCCAACAGGTATCAACCACTTCAATTTATATTTTCATTTAAAGAAAATCTGATAGGGGAGATTTGATATTAATCAGAATTTGTTTTTTAAATCAAGTATTCAATCAGCTTGTAAGAGTTCAAGCTGATTAAATCCTGGGATTAAGAAATCAGGGAAATTAGCACCGAAAAGTATGCAATAAACAAGTAAAAGAATACTCAGAGCACTGCTTATACACACTGCTTATACGCAATTTTAAAGTTACAAGGCATACTACAAATTATAAAGTATCACTAAGTTTCATTAAGATCGAGCTCAATAACTTTAGCTGAGATCGGAACTCGTCAAAGAGATGTATTAAAGATTAAAATATATTTATGAATAATCGTTACCACTTTTGTTTTATTTTAATTAGTTTTTTTGTATAATTCTGTAATGGTTTTTAATTAAATTCTACCCGATATGGTAACTGTAATATTTGTATCTTTCTATTTTTTTTCCAAGTTTCCAATTGATTTTCAAACAACATGGCCTGCAGGCATTTGTGCTCAACATTGCCAAATTGCTTTTTGTGTTGGGCTTTTTATTTTATTCTTGCCAAAATGATATTAATTTAAGAGTTTTTTCAATCAATATTATATCAATTGAAAGATTGCAATAAAAATTGCATTGCATACTTTCAGGCGCGAGCACTAATACACACAAACTCCGTGACAAAAAGGAAATTGAAAAAGGTGTTGTTTGAAATGCCAAGTCACCAGAAATGAAAGAATGATAGATAAAAAAGCACACACATACAAATAAAAAGGGAGAAAAGAAAACGGCGTTAGCTAATTTTCTAAGACATCAATTCGGGGGTACATAGATGCTACTATTCTGTCTGGATGGGGTGGGGGGTGTTTGGGGTTGAGGCATGGAAAGTCGTGTACGTGTGACAATGTCGCCAAAACTTTCTACCCTTAGACCAGACTTTTTTGTGTCGTTTTTTGCGCTGATTTCTGAAACGCACACATTTTGCATACTGATCAGCAATCAAAAGGGAAGTTTCTTCGTGTTCCCTTTAGTAAAATTTTTCGGGTTTTTTTTTTTTTTCTTTGCAGGGTGTCAAGTGCAAATTAAAATTCCACTTTGGCGTTTGGGGAATTCAATTATTTCTCTTTGGGCGTGGCTGAATGGGGTTTTATGGGGGGTGGAAGGCTTTCTTCTTGTTGATGTTATTTGACCACCAATAACTAGAAATTCCCCGCACCAAGGATTTATTGCCTACAATTGTCAATTGCGAATGGCAATCAGCTTGTTTATTGATTTGGAAAATTAAATATATATGTTTCACTGTGCAAATAAAAGTCAAATAAATTAACATTTGTTTCGATTGTTTAGAAATTTCCGGCATATTCTTTGCACATTCTAATTACTTCATTTTTTTGGCAGTATCGTGCGTTGGTTGCAAAATTATATGTCGTCACATTGTTATCGTTTGCCATATTAAGCGATATACGCTAAGAGCAAAAACATGTCGAGATAGTTTGAATTTAACAAAAAAAAGTAAAAAAAAAAATTATTTCTCCTTGCTTAACGGAAATGTATAAATTGCATTTTGCGCCAAGTAAGAGCTTAATGGAAGGTGGCAAAATGGCTGGGTCTATGGCGAGGCCAAAGGAGGGCGATGCATGGTTCAGAGTAGCTGAAACTATAGCAGCTGCAGACTTGCAGAATGTTGTGCTAAATTTTAAAAACACCCACACACACGCATATACTACATATATATCTATAGACTTACACCTTCAGGATATAAAAACAGGTAAAGGCGACAAAAAAGTCGCTTACACAATCAAAATAAATTGCATTAATTTAAATTAAAGAAAAATATACATTTTTATTCCAATTAGTATGTGTGGTATTCATGGTACTATTTTTGATTAAAACTTAACACTTTATAATTTAAAAAATTAAATAAAAAAGTGAAAGAATGAAGAATTTAAAATCAGACTTAAAAGATAATTCTTTATAAGCCTTGAAAAAGTATAATTGCTTTTCAAACGATATTTTCATTACATAAAATATACATTTTGGGGAATTCATCTTGTTGACTATTTTTGATTAATACCGTACAATATGCCATTTAAAAAATTAAATAAGAAAGTTAAAGAAATATAATGAAATATGTCTACAAATATATAAAAATTTTAAATCAAATATATGTTATGATTCTTCCTGAGCCTTAAAAAGTCAAAAGCTTTCTCTAGATATATGTAGAAATAATGCAATTCACCTTGTAAAATCACTTGACTTTGTTAAAGATTCAAACATTTTCTTATTAACAACGTAAACCTGACTTATTTCACCGAATTTTGCAAACTGTTGTATAATTATTTTAACATATGAAATGTTTGTGTACAAAAGTCGTCAAACAAAATGGTTTATTGCTATGAAATAATTTGCTGTTTACGAATGTTTAAACTATTTTGGCTAAAAAGCGGGTTTCTTTCTTCAAATTTTAAGGTTTTTAAAAGATTTGAGTTTATTGGCTGCGAAATTTTTCTAGCTTTATCTAGTTTTAGCAAATCGTGGCAAGAGTTTAGATCTTAGATAGGATGTGGTGACTTTTTCATTTACTAATTCTTTTCAAAAGAAAAATCACAGAAACCAGGATTAAGAGGATCGCCAGAGTAACTGAAGAAAGTTCAAAGAGCTTTAATGGTTACAATTTTATGTCTTTTTTAACTTATTGTTATTTTTTTGTGAATTCAAGGCATTCATTGCTTTTGTCGGGTGTTAATCCAAAAAATTTCACCCACTACCGCAAAGCCAGCCAAAAATGAAAGTGTTAAGAGCATTTTTACTTCATCTTCTGCTTTTACTTCTACTGCTTCTACTTACTTGCTCTCTAACGGCAACAGCCATTCGCGTGCACAATTTTTCACCACTAGTCTTCCTTCTTTACTCTTTTACCTTGTTTTCCACTTTTTTCTTTCTTTTTTTTGTACATCGAAACGAAAGCACTTTACACTAATGCACCTTAAAATTTTAAACATGTCATAACACAAACATTTATCCCAACGCTACAGCATGAGGAGAATGAGAATGTATTTAGAATTGAAAGTTTCATATTTCTAAAATGTGCATCAGACAATTTGATATTTGCCGAAATCATTTTTCGTGTGGTCCTTTTTCACAGCTGCTAACACACTTATACATATATGAATGATTTATTGTCTTAAATTTACTATTCAAGAGCTCTAAATATATTGCAGAAAATTAGTCAATAGTAAACGGAATTAAAAATGGCTTTAAATTTTCTCGAATTTTTCAAGAAATTTAACTTTGTTTAGTAAACTGTTAAAGAGTGATATCAATTAGACTATTAATTTCTTCCTTATGGCGAAACCGAAATTCCAAAAAGGAATGCCATCTGAAGTAGCATTTTAGCATATAAATTTGTGTTTTTATTTGCTTAAAAAATAAGCAAATCTTTTAAGATTTATTTAAATCATAAAATAAAACAAAATCAATTAGCCATAGAATTTACTTTCAGAGATTAAACCGTGAGAGACACGCAACAGAAATATTTTTATCCTCCATTATTATTATTATGAATGTTTTTCTTGTTGTTGCTCTTGTTGTTTCACCCATAATTCCATGACTGAGCTCATCTCACAATTTATGCATTTATTTTTATATTCAAGAATTTTTTCCGTTTTCCCTTACTCCCCGCATTGTAATAGCCATAGAAAAAAATCTCTCTTAAAAATGTGCGCTAATTGATTTTCCTAACAAATAATAAACACTTCTCCATGTTTTCCCACCCATTTTCTATGGGCTAGAATAAACAAGTGGAGAATACAATAGAAGGCACACAAATGTTCATAAATTCCAACAGACGCCTACAAAAATCCTTCGGCCCAAGTTTCTAAGTGGCTCACTGAGAGCTTTCTCAGCCGAACGCAAACGAGAGAGAGAGAGGATGCAAAGTAATGTGGGAAAAACGAGGAGGGGGTGGTGCTGGCAAATATTTAATTTATTTCAATTTCACTTTTAATTTAGGCACTAATCTAGGCAATTTGTACACTTACACACCATTAAGCGACAAGTGTTGCCTAAATGCGAACAAAGAAGAAACGATTTTTGATAACAACGAATATTTGATATGCTTACTAAAGAGATGATTTAACTAACAATAAGTCGTGACAGAATATACAACAACATATTTACATATACGTTTAACATATTAACCACAAAAATTCCAAATGAAATTTAAAAAACCTTTGTTTCATCTTTTAAATTATTTATTTTTCAAGTTGCAGTCTGCAATCTTCAACAATTTGTAAAGTTTTGTTTATTTATTATATAGTCATACTTATTCAGATATACCAAGTATGGTATAAAATGTATTTTGTATTTCATAATAGCTTGATAAGATTCATGTGTGATAAATATATTTCAAAGAGACTAGATGAAAGAGACAGTCTGATAATTTTCATAAAGTTTGGCAAACTGTGATTTTATTCGCCGACTTTAATATATCCTTTAAAAAAACATATTGTATTGGTCAAAGCCTTTTCTTGGACCCGGAAAGTACAAAGTTTTTACTATGGTGAAAACGAAAAATGCTTAACATATTGAAAAATTATATCAAAATGGAAAATTCCCTAAAATTTTAACAAAACAAAATGTTTTACCTGCCTTGACTGATAATTCTAAACCCAAAACTACAGCCAGTTGGTCAAAATATTTAAAATATTGCCGCTATTTCAAAAACTTCTAAAAACCAACTTCTAAAAAACAAAGACATGGAGATATTTTAGTTAATGAATTGGTATAGCTACAAAGAGATCCAATCACTTTATGAAAACCTGATTTCATAGTGCCTAATATACAGTTTCAGCCTGCGGATAATGGATATAAAAAATTTAAAATTTCAAAGAAAAAAATTCCTAAGCCTCACTTCAGCACCTCCGCCAAATAAGGGATAGCGAAAAAAAGAAATAAGAAAACCTCACACAATATTTATTTGTTTTCATTTATTTTCAATAATTTCAAATTTCCATTACATTAGTTTTGGGTTTTTTTTTTGTGCTGTTGGCCTTATTTGGTTGTTGTTGTTGTTCTTTATGCCTTTGCACGAAAAACAAACAAATTTGGCGATTTGCCTCGCCGCCCACCACCCACGTCTCTTTGATTACCAACATTCTAACTAAATTTCCACCCATCACCCCTCTGAGCTCATGCTCATTCCTACCCCTCACCAGCAAACAGAGTAAAGCTGCTACAAATATAAAATAAATGCCATGGTCCTGAATCTCACCCTCTGCCGATCCAGAAATCGACGCATTGCTAAAACTTTTCTCATTTCTACTTCAACAAACATCAATACATAAGTCTGAGAGGGGGTGATGCGGGTGGATGTGTTCTCTGGTGCGGGGGAGTGAGTGGCTGGGTTGGTTGGGAAACTTAACTTGAAGCATATTCCATGGATTTTTGGTTCTTCTGCCATGGCCGCAAACCCAAGTGACATTTGGCACTTGCCCTAGTCCCAAGCTAGTCCCTGTCCTCGACAAATTTACACATCTTCTTGGAGCAGTATTTTTTCCCTCAACTTGTTCTTGTTCTCAATATTTTCGTGATATTCTTTTGCTCTTTTTGGTTCTTTGTGTCCGTACACAACTTCCGTTTCCTGTTCATTTGTTCACATTTGGCATGTCAGATGTGAAAATTTTTTTAATAAAACTGTCAACATTTGATGTAGATTAAGAAATTATGGTTGTTTAGCCACACAGAAGACCAAAAAAAAAAATAATAATAACATAAACGGAAGAAACTTTTCGTGGTTGACAACTGAAATGTTATCGCAGGATGAAATGTGAAAAAAATCAATCAGTAGCAACTTTTCTGCAAGAGTTTTTTGTGGAAAATTAACATCCACAGACATTGCTGACGAATGTCTGCCCGAAGGATAAACACTTTGAATATGACAGCAGAAGACAAACGAATATGTCAGATTCCTTACAATTCTCACTCAGAATATGAGCTAATAAAAATTTCAAACAATCTGAATGGTAATTGTCCAAAATGTATGTAGTTATGGCTAAATTTCATGCAATTGCATGCAAAAGCCATCAATCGTTTTTGCCAATAAGCCATGCCCAAAAAGTGAACGTGGCAATCAGACTGCCAGATTGAACAGACTGAAGTAGAATTCAAATACGAAACATTGTGCAATAAGTAGCCTATAAGCTTGCTTCATTTTCCATTGCCAGTTGCAATTCAAGGTATCCTTTTGATAGCAAATCTGGGACAAACTGCATAGAATCGAAGTGAAGTTGGGCAAAAATTGAAAGCCAAATTGTTGGTCGTTGAAAGAACATTGAGTGAGGCTTAAAGAAGCCACAGTTATGCCCGTAGACGAGCAAGGCTTTCATTGAGATAAGAGAAGTATTTAGAAGAAGAATTGTATTTGCATTCGATTTTATTTCATTTATACCTAATGCTGTTGATGAAATATTTTTCAATAAACTGTTTGACTAGGAATAACTAGCATTGGATTATTATATAATAGGTAATGCTTTTAATATAAATTTAATATATTAAATTTAATATATTATAAAAAGCATAAGAGTTACCAATTCCTATGGTTTTGGATGTGCAAACTTTTTTCAGGAATGTTCCTAAGAATTGAACAGGATTAGGAAAACATTAAGTCTCCTTTTCTATCTTTTTATAAAGTAGTTTATAATGTAGTTAAAAACAAAAAAACCTTGTAGTTAGTTTACCGTAATTTTTCCTTTATTCTTCACTCGGTGATATTAATTATATTTGGAGTAATTCATAATTAGCACAGCTTCGCAGTAAGCCGAGTTTCATTAAAAATTTTCTAACTACTTTAAATGATTTCCCATCACTTATACTTAATATAGCTAATCAGATTTACACAAAAATATGTTTAATGCGAAAATAAAGACTCTGACTAGTTTTTTTTTTTTTGGTTTGGGAAACCGTTACACACTCTTATCAAATACGAATTACAAATCCCTTGAAAACAAAAACGAAACCGAATAGATGAAGGGGAATAAAACAAACATTAGACAGCCATCGCAAGGGATAAGCAACAAAAGCATGATTGAAGGGCCAAATCTTTTATCAAATGAATGAATCGAGTAAGTAAAAGAACAAGGAATCGCTAAAGTCTCGATGACTTTAAGATAGAGACAAACACACACACACACACAGAAAGAGACCAAATCTCAGTCACTTCAGCATAATCACAGGACAAACAAACATAAAGAAAAATTGCTAACAAAACTAATAGATGAAAACAATGTGGAGAAGGGGAAGTGGAAACATATGTATAGACAGATAGACATTCAGCTCTACATGTATGTATGTACGTATGTATGTGTGTGTATGTTTTGTTGGTATTGATAAGCATCGAATTCATTAATTTATATGTTCGACGAGTATCAAGCGTAGAATCACAGTAGCAGAAAAGGAGTTGCTTCTCCTTCGTCAGTTTAGCTTTGTAATGTGAAACTAAGTGATTTGAGTCAGGCATGCGTGAGTGTGAGTGTGTGACTGGGTGAGAGTGTGTTCTAGTGTGTGTGTGTGTTGTCCCTGTGCGTGTTTGTATATCTTCATTACAAATCCTAGCTGGCTTTTGCCTTGTGGATTTCAAATGAAATGTGCTGCCAGAATCTAACAAAGCTAAACCCAAGCGCTGCACAGTGGTTCAAATAATTTATAATTACACAATGCAATCAGAAAATATATAAACCATTTAGTCTCAAATACCTTTCGTTTGATTCTTTCCATAAAATTAAAGCATATTTCATTGTTACATCAATTTGTTGCTTATTTTGTGGCACTGTGCACCCCCTGTAGCCATGACTGAGCTCTGGTTTTGCTGTCTTTATGACCAGAACTGTCTTTGCCAGGCTCTAGTCTTTGGGTCTTGTTGCCTCTCTGGCCTTAAGTAGTAAATTCAATCAATTTGCCAAGGCAGCATCACAAAACAAAGAAAAGAAATCTTCATCTCTTGGACAGGGAACAATAAAATCTCAACTTAAATATGTCACAGCAATTAATAGAAAGTAGAAGGTGGAGGAGTAGGTGGAGGAGTAACTGCCGTAGGAGCTGCCACAAATCCACAATCCTAACAACATGCAACAGCAAAGGAAAATTGTGTGACCAAAAGGTTCATTTTCGAAATGAAAGAGAATTCTTGGAACATAAGAAATATACATACAATACATGACCCATCCGGAGAAGGTAAATTTTTGCAGTTGACAGCTCATTTATAGCCTCAAAGAGTCTTTCCCGCCAACACTTCACTTTAACCCACTTGCCCTGTAATATATGACATTTGAATATGATATATGGCCAATCGATGATCTAAGTCAAAGTTTAACAGTGAAACCAAAACATTTACACAATTAGAAAATTTTCTTGGGTTAACCAATAAATCAACTAACTATATGTATACAAATATATGTGTTTACAATACAAAGAAAATGTAATATAAATCAACTAGCCCTTTACAATCAATTTGAATGCCGACAGGGCCAGGTTAACTAAACCCATTATTGGATATGCAAGTGACATACTCACATACATTGTGTGGTTTAACTATCTAAATTAAATGTGAATTGCATGAAAATTGAAATTTCTTGTGGTCAGGGAAGACAAAATAATTCAAAAAGGTATCTCATAGCATAATAAATTATAGTGGGGCAATGTTTGTATTGAGAAGAGATTAGATAAGAAGTCACTGAAACTTATTCTTGTCACACAGTTTATTTGTACTCGCAATCAAACAGAGCAAATATGATTAATTTATATTATGCCACAAACAAAACAAATTTATTAAATATATATTTTTAAAACATATCATTGAAATTCAATTTAATTCATTTCCAAATATTCAGGGGCCTTATGCACTTGATTTTTGTGTTGGATTTAGGTCATCAGTATTTCTACAGAAAACAATAGTTTAGCCTATAGGAACAACAGACAATGCAACAATCTTGCAACTCGAATTTCAATTCCCATAACATTTGACTTCTCAAGCATTTTACCCCCTACAAAGTATTCCATGTAAATGTCAGACAATCATTCCAACATTCGAAGCACACCCAACCAATCAATAGTTCTGGAAGAAAACATCCATTTGAAAGTACATTTGTGTGCCATAAACAAAATATAAAATGTTAAAATGCCAAGTACCTACAGACACTACAAACATTTCGATTAAAGTGCTTTGAACCAAAAATGCCAGCACGTCAAGGTGATAAGGAGTGGGAGGAAAACCAGGATATGAAGGTGAACCCAACAAAAAAAAAACACACAATTGGGATAGGTGCTATAAAGTGGCAGACAGCATCTCAAATTGCACACCAAACTGAACACTGAGAGAGGGTAGCGTCTTCAAGCCTCAAAGTTTCGTACCCAACCCAACCTCTACCAACATTGTTTTGTAATTTATTTTATTTTAGACAGTTTTCTTTTCAGTCCGCTTGGGTTTTTTTTTTTTTTTGGTTTTGTTTTTGTTGCCCCCACAGAAATCAACTTGCTACTTATGCGTCGTCATTGCATAAACACGAAGAAACGAGAACAGGAGATGTGAAGCTTTGAAAAATTGCAACATTACGTGTGTACCGAAAAAAATAAATACAAAAAAAAAAAGAAAGAAAACCCAGCATGAAGAGAACTAACAATATTTGCATGCAAAGCATGCAGCAAGACAAAAAACTCTCCTGTGCTCTGAGCTCCATCAGACTCTAAACTCTTGTGGGGTTTAGGGAAGTGCAAAAAGATAAATTGATATTTTGGGACTGATATTTACCCAAAATTGTAAAATTGTCCATTGACATTTAAAAAGTTTATTGGCAGGACAAGGGAAAACGAAACTTGCCAAACCTCTTTTCTTTTTCGTTTTTATCCTTTTGAGGTGGTATCCGTTGACGAGTGCCGGTTACCATTGAAGTTACTCTCTATCAGAATGCCTTAATTAAGAACGTAACGATTCTGGCTTCACATCTGGTCACAGATGTTGCCACCCACCAAGCGACACATCGTATCTACTGATTTATTTTTGGCCATACAGAAGTTTTGATACTCTCACATTTGGGTTCAATTTGCGTGTCATTTGTGTTGCCGTTAACAGAAGACTTTTCATTGCAGCAGTAGTTCATGGTAATAGATATACTTTTTATGCAAGGGTAAAAAATTCTGGCCAACAATTTGCAGTTTACATTTAACATGGGCCAAAATGAAACGCCCGACAGTATTGAAGAAAAAATACCGAAAATTGGTTTGTTTGACGGCACAATGTCTGGCCAAAATAAAATTACATACATACATACATATATACATATATATACAACTATATATTTGTATACTCTTATATATATATACTGACTATATCTATATACACTGAAATGGCAAAAGAAACGCAATGTGTGGGCAAAAAGACATTACACAAAAGGTCAATCATTGTGTCCGTTTGTTAATAACTTTTGTGCGCAAATTAATGGAAAAACAATAAAGTAAAGAAAATATTTTTTTAACATTCTAATAGGTTGATAAGTTTGACCCATTTAAAATTATATAGAGAAATAAATGTATTTTACTTTACTTTAAGCATTAAAATCAAACAAATTCTCCAGCAATTTTTAGTACAATTTTTTTTTGTTTTTTGACTTATTACTTAAATGTTTATCCCTAAAAAACTTACCTAAGTGTACACAAGTGTGTCCAGGAAAGTCTTTCATATTTTTTGCAATTCTTTGCCAACCCAACACTTTAAGCCATTTTTAGCATAGCTAATTTGAATGAATAGAAATGTGAAACAAAATAGAAGCAAGTAAATACATAGAGAGCACTTTAGATGAAAATAAGCTCAAATGTATCATAAAATATTGTTTATGGCTATTGCATACCATTTATTTAAATGGTATTTTGTAAATTTATACTAGAAAATAAAAACAATTTCATTTCTTCCGCCCAACTAACTACCGATATCAAGTTAAAATCTTCTAAATTACTTACTACTTATGCCAATGTGTGCAACAGCTGAAAACTAAAATCCCAAAACCTGTTATGAGTATTTGAGGCGAATACAAATTCTAAATGCACACATATGTATGGATATTCGGTGTTTTTTTTTTTTTTGCAACTGCAATATTTACCAGAAAAAAGGAAAAAATATAACATTTTTGTTCTTTTTAATTTATGCAACAGACCATTTGGCAACAATCAACAACGGGTCAAACAAATCGATCCATCAAGGGAAAAAAGGAGAGGATAATAAAAAAATGCAAATAATAAAAGAATATTTGTATCTATGCATTTTGCATGCGGGTTTTCAGCAACTGTTGTCAGTCAGGTGCAATTCAAACACACACACTCCCACACATAGACACACACTCAACGTTGGGCACGCAGGACACATCCATATGGAAAAGCATTTATGTTTATATTTCCAATGCTACTGCAAACTTCAGACAGGAAGTACCAAAGGACAGAGAGAGAGAGAGACGCAATGAGAGAAACTCGCAGACAGGACAATAAGAATAAACAAAGCCATTTTTAACTGAAAACCAATTGTGTCGGGTTACGACGATGTAAACGAGGATAAGTTCTACCACAAGAGCGTTGAAAAAGGACAAAAAAACTGTCAAGCCATAAAGAAAATGTACATCATCACGACCGCAAAGAAGAGAGAAATTCAACACAAAGAAAAAAATATATAAAAAATGGGAAGGATGTGAACATTAAACAAAACCTAAGATGCTCCACACTATAAGAATAATGAAACTTTGCAATAAAAGTTAAGATAAAAGTTTTATGTTTTAAATGGCACGTTCAACTTCATTTAATTAACATCTGCATTCATTGAATTCCAAATTTTTATACCAAATTATAGTCTCATTTCCATTATGTATGTCAGATGATTTTCCGGAAAGTCAAGTTTATACATATAATGGAATGAATCACGCTAAAATATTCTTCAGTTAGCAAATTATGATTCTAAATTAGTATATTATTTTATACATATGTATGTATGTACATATGTACCTCTTTACTTATATTTGTTTGCCTATGTAAAGCACAGAGTCGAAAATATATATGAAGTTCTTTCCTCCTCCTCCTCCTCATACACTCATGAGATTTAGGCTGATTAGTTTTAAATATTTCGCATATATTTTTGTTCCCAAACTTTATGGAATTTACCCCAGGGATAAAAAATTAAATTCAATTTCAAAAAGTGATTGGTTAAAATATTTAACATGAACGTCTCAAAAATTACATTTCATGACTAAAGTTATATTGAGAGCGTATTCTTAAAACTTACCATATATTTCGATTTACTATATTTACGAGTTAAGCTTAACTTGGTTTCGCGAAACAATAACTTTAATTCCATTATATTATAAAACTAACTCCTTATTTGGATTTAGATTGAATTAAGAAATATCCGAATAAATTGGTTAAGCAAATCTAAATGCTTTTGTGATGTGAAGTATCAATTTCTTCAACGTTTCCAAAATGGTTTTAGGAAAAAGACTCAAAGATGTCACAGGACTCACACTAATATTCACCCCATTCTGCCAAGAATCCATTAGCAAAAAGATGAACATCGAACACTTTTATACCTCCATCGCGCTTTTGCATTCTCTTGCCTCCTGCTAGACTCATTGCATATCAATGAAAATAAGATTTTACCCTAAAAAAAAAAAAAACTCCCTCTCTTAGCAAAGGTTTTTCTCCTTTTTTTGGTCCATGTTGTCCATGTGCGATGATGCTTTTGGCGACGCTTTGGCGGCCGCCTAAAAAAACCAAATGAATGCCATGCACAGAGTCTCATTTCTGCACCAAGCCCTCTCCCTCCCATGTAAGCCCTGTGGACCTAGCCTGCTTTTGTTAGCTTTTGTTGAAGTCTCACCAATATGGTTGGTTGCTGAATGACATGTCAAATGCATGACCGAACAGTCTTTGGCTTACTTCTTATACATTTTGTTTGATAGATTTTCAATGAGTTTTCGTATAAATTTGGAACAAAAAATACAAGAAATACGTATATGTATATAAATAGGTTTTAATCTATGTATAATATGTTGATTTTTGGTCTACTTTCATCAATAGAAAGATTGCTTGTTTGTTGATTTGTCTTTGGAGGAATTATGATTTGTTCATTGATAAATGGGAAAATAAAATACATTGGAAATGTAATACAAATACATAAGTAGGTCAACGACTCGAAATGAATGGGAATAAAATCTCGAATAGAATTAGATATTATACAAAAGATTTCAATTCAATGTTATTTTTGACGTTGTACCCTATTTATTTTCGATAATAAAATGTTAAGTACAACCATTCGCCACAACCCTATACATTTTTCCTAAATAAACTCTTAAAGTGAATCAATAATAATGATAAGGAAAGTTTTATGTTGAGGGAAGTTTTTAATTAAACGGCACCTGTTCCCTTAAAAACGATTGCTATATAAGACAATATTCATAGAATTTAATCAACCAAATAACTGAATTACCATAACTAAATCATTTTAAATACATATTTCGCATTTCTCTCTCATGAACCTAGATATCGACTCCCATTATAACTGTGTTTCTATATTATGATACTCTTCCAATTCATCTTGTTATGTGTAGACAAAACTACAATTAGTTTTTTCATCAATACGACAATTTACTCTTAGGATTTAAAAAATGATTTAATGCCATTCAATATTTATTCTTAATCTTTAGTTTAGAATTTCACAAACAATTTATAAATCAATCAATAATAATTTCAATTTCCAAATAATAACAGGATTTTTTGTTCACCCTCTGTCATAATGGGCCACAATACATACATACATGAAAAAAAGAACATGACAACCAACAAATGTCATGGAAAAAATTGCACAGATTTTCATTTTGCATACACAACAAAAACCCCGAAAACAAGAGAAAAATGAATAACAAAAACCAAACAAAAGTACTGGCCAATAAAGGGTGCTAAAGAGCGAGAGAAGGGGGGCTTTCGGGGTCCGACACTCGCTGATTCAATACAATAATAATAAAATTTGTATGCAAAATAGGCGTTGAGTGTTAAATGCATGCGAAAGCATTGCAGAGGCGGGGCCACAAATAGGGCTAGAACCGAGAGGGCAAGTGGTAGAGATAGCTATGAAGGGGGTGTTACGGTTCGAGGCGGTAGCACTTAATTTACATATACAAATATGCAAGAACAGGACAGAATGAAATCGCCTCGCGTTCCTGTTGAAAAATCGTAATCAAAAATTGCGCAATAATTTGCATGTTTATTTAATGGGGCCCCAGCGCAGAGTGTAGTCTGATATTTAGCCACCCACAGCCCATCCTCTCACACACTTTCTCTTTGCCATGCCACCAAGTACCATTTATTTGGCAGTGTATATTTGAGTGTGTGTGTGTGTGTGTGTAAGCTTTCATTGCAGTGACAAACAATTTTGGCATATGCAAACTCACAAAAAACTATTTTTCACCCGGTATTTGATACCCTTTAAACTATAAAGGTATATCTTATCATTAACAATTTTTATTGTGTGTTTAGAAGACCCTAGCCTAGTGCCTCGTACTCCTTTAAACAAACTTCAAATCTCACCATTCCAATCACACTTTATTTTCTCTGTTAACACAACAATCTATTGCACTTAACACATTATTCAGTGAATTGATAAAATAATAGAAAAATCCCTAAAAGCCAATGCTAATAAAAAGTATTTTATTGTGAAGGCAATCAAAGAACACAAAAACCATTCGAGTCTATGTATTTTGTTTTTAAGGCCTCAACTGCAGGTGATAGTTTCTGAAACAAAAAAGTTCAATATTAGGCTGAATTAGACTCTTTGTTTATTCTTCTTTCTCAAGACTTAACAAATAGATAAGGGTAACAATGTAATCTACATCATGAAATAAAATATAAGCTAAATTTAAATATACATATAATAGAAAGAAAAGTGTAAAAGAAAAGACTAGTTTTTTATACACTCAATTAAAACAAAAAGAGCATCAAAACATTGCTGTATTGAAATTAGTTTTCCAAATCTTTGTGTATATTTTTTTTTTTGTTTTGAGCTTCTTTTTTTGTTTTAAATATTTTCCTTTGCTTTTGTTTTGTTGGTAACCCTCATTTGGACAATTTCACTCTTTGTCTCTCTCCCGCCTTGCTCTTATTATGGCATGCTCTAATGAAATTGTCTGCGGGCAGAGCTTTTTGTTTTGGTTTTCTGTTTTTCTGTGTATTTTGTGTTTGCCATTGCGGCAAATGAAAAGTTTGCCGCAAAATTTTATGACACTCTCCGCAAAAAAACCAGCAAAATTTTAGCGGGCAGTTTTCAATTTGTTTTCTTTTTGTTTTTTTTAACCTCTGTTCAGTTTTTGTTTGCTAAATTAGACTATCATCATATTATCAACGGCTCGTTTAAGTATGGGTTACACTTATGGGGTTGTATTTGATGGTTAAATTTTCACACGAAAAGTGTTGCCTACTTATGTGCGTGCATCAAATAGAGGAAATTTTTCTATATGTCTATTATGAGAATTGATGCAGAAACCTCACATATTTAATTATCTTAACACTATAAAGTTGTCATCAAGTCAATATCCACTGAAGTTAAAATATATTGCGACCAAAAAATGTTTGTTAGGCAATGGTATCAAAAAGGTTCAAGACCTTTTAGTGACTTTTTGACTTAACTGGTAAGAAGAATGTTTGCTTGTATCAGTAAAAATGTAGTAAAAACCGACAGCTACAGCATTTCTATTCGTCTTATTTGTTGTTGCTTGATCAAAGAATATTTAACTTCATTTAATATTTTTAATACACCCTTAATTGAAAGAATTCTGAACGTGAAATCTAATAATAAATGCAAACGAAAATTGTTTGACAAATTGGGAATGAACTTGAAGTGCAGACAAAAACGAGACGCTGAATATCAAAATATATTCATATATACATATATATATATTGTCGTATATTGCCTTATCGTCATATACGAGTTCACACACTCACACATTCATGCCCACACACATATACAGGAGTAAACTACACATAGAGAGCACAATATTTTGACTGTTTTGTAATTTATTTGACATATTTATGGGGTTCATAAATACAGCTACACACACACAGATATACACCCATATAAAACGGTATAAAAATGCGTTTATTTCTATTTGGCGATCCAGCATGAAAATGTATTTATACGTGAACAACAAAAAAAAATAGTTTTGGACTACTTCCAAATGACGTTGTTGCTGGTTTTGCCTTATTGCATTGCTCATACGCCGTTCCTGGTCAAAGTTGCAATAGCAAAACATAAAACATTTTTTATGTAATGATTTTTCCTTCTTTTCTCTCTTTCTCCCTCCTCTTTTTTCACCAATTTTTGTTTCTTTCTTTTTATTTTGTTGGTAGGACAGCTGCCTGGAACTATTGACAGTTGATGATAAAAAATTGTTTGAAAAATAAACCAAAATTGTATGGGAGAAAGAAAGCCGAGAAAACGAGAACAAGAACGAGGAAATATTGGTATTTATGTATATATGTTTGCCAGGGCACAGAGCACATGATATATATGAAGATTAAAATGTAATGGAACTTGAAAAGGAGCATTTCCAATGGCATCAAAACAATAATAAATCTTTGAAACTGAGAAAATAAACTTAACTCCTATAAGTCGAGAAGAATATGAAGAGCATCAAAACGTTTTTGTCAAATTATCCTTTAAAAGGAGCTAAGTCAAGTTAGGTCATCTTCTTTAAGTGCCCATCTGTCATTTGTTCTATGATTTTTGGTTCTCCCAAATACAGTTTTTCATACATGTTGTAGAATACCACAATTCAATTGATTCATCATCAATATCAGTTTTCATCAGTATTTAAAACGGTATCTTCACCACAAGAACTAGAGGAAATGTGTAAAATACAAGTGCAGATTCCGAATCACACACTCGATTTCAATATCCTGTATCATTCGAATCTTTATAATAACATAATATTTGAGGAGTTTTTTAAATCATGAAACCGATCAATGTGCTCAAAAAAAAAATATTTTTAATATTTTCAATATTTTTATATAATCTATATCAACTTTCCTAATTTTATGTGTTTTCGAAAATATTAGTTTTGATGGTACCTATATGAAGTTTAAAAGGCTAAAAGAAGAAATCCGAGAATGCATTCGAAATTAGCATATAAATTATAATGTGAACAGTAGAACAAAAAAATATGACCACATACAAATGTGATTTATCATAAAATATCATTTAACTAACAACTAAATTTTGTTAGCTATTTCAATTTTAAATGGAATATTCTCAATGAAAACAAAATATTTCCATGGGTTTTATTAAACCTAACTAAACTTTGTAAGTGTTTTTATTGTTTCGGCGCTTTTTTTACCACTGCCCCTTTAATTATTGTTTTTTTTTTATATATAAAAGTTTTTGAATATTTAATGAGTAACAAAAATAAGCTCCGTGAATTAATGGATTTTATGGTAAAAATATATTGTTGTCTGTGATTTAAGTTAGTTTTCAAGATTTATTTTCTTATTGATTTTGTTTTACTGCTTTCTTGTTTGTTTCTAGTTGATTTCATTGACCTCAAAACTTGGCAGACTTTGCAATGCATTTAATGTTCATCACATCAAAAGCTGATCAAAAGTTGAGCACGCAATGTGAGACAGACACCTCAAAGTGTTATAAGCAGACAAAACTCAGACCATAAAAGGGGCCGTTTTGTAAGTGGGTTTTTGAATTATCCAAAACAGAAACAAAACTGACACAGCAAAGCAATATCCAGACAACAGTCTCCAGACTTTAGACTCCAGACTACCAACCAAAGACGCGACCACAAAACTCGACCAGTAAACACACCAAAAAAATATACAAAAAAAAACACCGAACTGATGGCTGTCAACACTGAGACCACGACACAAGGCAGGCAGGGCAGAAAACCTTCCTTTTGCTGCTACTGCTGCTGCTGCTTCTATGTGCTTGCAGTCATTTCAACTTTGGAATTTCAATAAGGACCAACTCACTCCGACCAGTGAGCGAAAATGCCGCAGGTGGTAGGCATACAAAAGCCAGTGGAGTATGGCTGATGGAGAAGGCAGATGGAAGGAAAAGCAAATAAACCAAAAAGTAAATACATAAATTAAAAGTGTAAAGGCGCAAAAATGTTTAATGCGTGAATGGATGCGTTGAGATGGAATGAAATGGAAATGGAAATGAGAAGCGTATTGGTCCTGGTTATTTGGCCAGGCTTAAGTTAACGAATACTTTGAGGTAAACCTTATTAATGGTGTAAAAATGAAAACATCTGCTGATCTACAAGAAAAGTTTCCTTCTCTGACATGAAATCATATGAAAGGATCGAGTTTATAAAAATTTAACTGTTTTCTTATTCATTTAATATGTTGTTCTTTAAATTCAAATTTTTATAATATGTTTCAGATTGAACATATTGAAAGAGCCCATGCAATTGAATTCATTTTATATCCTCTCAGGCTAATATCTGAATAATCGAAACTGCATTAAGGATCTTATATGGTTGATACTCTCGGGATAACCGGAATCCTGAATTATTGATTTTTCACTGGCGCTTAAGAGACAAAAAGAGAATTTCTTTCTTTCTCAGGCCTTCCAAAACTGTTAGAAATAAGTAAAATTCTTTTTTTCTTATCAAAAACAACCAACAATTATTTGATCATCCATGTATTTGAGGCCTGCCCCAAATGCTTTACATCAACGTAAGAGTTTTTTATGGCGTTCTTGTTCAATTCTCCTTAGTTAGAACGAAGAAGTTTCTATGTAATGGTTAAACTTTTAGCGTTTTCTCCACATCAATTTCTCAGCCATTTCTTTTATGGTACCCCTTGTTATTCTCCCCCAACTCTGGAAAACATTATAAATGGCATATCAAAGTCAGGGTAACCTCTTCTTTTTTTTTTTGCCTTTCACTGCTCTTTTTGCTGAAAAAAAATGAAAAGTGCAACAAGGATGCGAACAGCATTACAAAACCAAAACCAAACAGACAGACTGTACGTAAAAAAACTAACAATAGTCAGAGAAAAAAATTGAGAGAGAGAGAGAGTGTGTAAGAAGAGTGATAGAGAAGAAGAGAGAATGTGAGTGTATATGATAAAGCTGCCTCCTATTGCATCTTTTCGAGTTGCCATTCCCTTGGCTAAATGGTGAACCATTAAAACTGGACATTTGTAAACATAAACTGACAGATAAACACCCCGAAGAACTTTACCTGCCACAACAAAGAGTGGGAGGAAAACCCCTAAGGTAAGGGCCATCAGTTGAGGGTGGGGGAACAAAGGGGGGCTAAGAATGATAGCGTAGAGTTGGCCTTGCAATTTTCATTGGTTTATATATGTGTGTGTATCTGTCCCCACCAATACACTTACCTAGACAAAGCCGTTAAAATACTTAACAAACGTAGATTGTAAAAGTTTTTTTTTATAACAAAATAAAATGCTATGGAAAGTTCGTTGAAGCGATGAGGTTGGTGGAGCAATGAGTGGGCGGTGGGAAGGGTTAACAACAGTGTACAGTCCAAGAGAAAATTTCTACTCTACCAGCTCTAGCCAAAGTCCGATAACTACTATGTGCATATGTATATATGTATGTATGTGGGGGTGGGAGCAATGGGAGTTAGTTCTTCTTCGATAAATGCAGCAACATTCGAAACAAGTAAAACACACAAAACCAACAAACGAAATGAATGCTTGTAATATGGGTCAATATGGCTAAAACAAAAGCAATGTGAAAAGGTAGGGAAAGCAACTATGCTCATGCTAAAAAATGCTTAGAACTTTCTTTATTGCATCGACTACTGAATGACCATTAGGATTTTTTGAAATTTCATCTAACAAAATCATAATAAAAATAGTTGTCCAAAAACAAACAAGATATTTCTTTGACTGAAACTTAAAAACAAGTTTTGCCTAAACTATATTAGGTAAATGTACAAAAACATTTAATTTGCAATCTTTGGAATGAGAAGTTGTCTTTATAGTCTGTATAGACTATGCTAACCACTCTATGATTGTAAAGACATACAACTCCAAAGTTAACTTTTGCTTTCATATTCCACAAAGCGTTGGCAAACGAGTGAAAGAATTATGGATCTCACAGACTAATCAGTAATATTATTTATAAACAGCATACAAAACTATAGTCTCATTTTTTAGGAAAAGTTGCAAAGATTCTATACAATTATTTAGGTACATTTTAAAATTGAAACATTTTTAATACGTTTTCGGTTAGTTCGAACGAGAGTTCTAAATTTAGTTTCTGCTAGGTAAGTGTTAAATATTTTGTATATATCCCAAAATATAGGTACACATCAAATTTTATAATAAAACAGTATTACCATATTCTTAGTATGTATATTTGGCTCCTGCATTACAAGACTTTTCGAAGACTCCAAAGTTACCAAAACATATTTTTCATGCTGGCAATCACAAGATTTCTGAGAACCACCAAACTTTCCCTAAACGGACGGGAAATTTTTTTATTTAATTTTAAATAAAATAATCATATATGTATAATAGTTGTTTTAGTGAAATAAAAGCCGATAGCTAAAGTTCTAGTATTCCTTTTTGTAACCGTACAGGGAATCAAAAAGCATAAAAACAAGGAGAAAAAAAGAAAGAGGAGAGTAGAAGCAAGCCGTGTTTTGGTGAAACATTTGTTGTCATTTGAAGCGGCCAACAGGAAAACAGAAGCCAACGTTGGTCAGGTCATAGGCTTCCTTCTCTTCCACAAACTCGCTTTTTCTCTGTCTCACTCTCACTGATATCTCTATTCTATCTCTGCTTCTCTTGTCGCTTATCAAAAGGAAAGAAGAGCAGTTCTCCAATGACCAGTAGTTACCATCAGATTGGTTTTCAGCATTTTTTTTTTTTTTTTTTTTTGAGGTTTGGGGGTTTGAGGGTTCTGGGTGTAGAGTTCAATTTTCAACTCTCTGCATGTACATTGGAAAATTTTGTTTCGTGTTTTCATTTTCCAATTTTTTTCTTGTTTTTTTTTTTTTTTTTTTTTGGATTTATTCTCCTTTGTATTATTGTTGTAAGGTCAAAGTTGTTATTGTCTAGGCTTTCGAATTGGTTGAGAGAACTAATTGAAATGTACAAAGTTTCATGAAGAAAACGAAATAAAAAAAATAGATAAATGAATGTCAACAATTTAAGGCTTTAATTTGGTGAACACAGCAAAATAACTAACTTATGGAATTTTCCCAGAACACAGCAAACGAAGGCTGCTACAGAATTACTCATCTAGTAAGCAAAATAAAAGAATATATAGTAATCAATCGAAGTTGAAGCAAGTTACTAGTCTTACTAACAAACTACTTATCACTCCCTCCCCATACGACGAGTTGCCCCCTCCAACCAAAATAATTCTTGTTACACAATTGCTACCAAATGTGCGTGTGTGTGTGTGTGCGTGTGTTTGCCTCACACCCACCAATTTGCTTAATTTCATTTCATGTACCTAAATAAAAGTATTTTTGCTCCAAAACTCTGCTCATTTCTTGGTATACTCATGCGTTTTGCTTTTGTTGTTGTTATTCTGTCTCGTTTTGCAGATTTTATTGTGGCGCTCAAGGATGTTTCTGTAATGATACCACAGGCAGTGAAACGTGGCAGCAATGCCCTGTTCACCTGTAATTACGATATGGAAAATGATACGCTATATTCGGTGAAATGGTATAAAGGCAAGCGTGAGTTTTATCGTTATACGCCCAAAGAGAATCCAGCTATGAAAGTGTTTGCCATGTCAAGTGGTCTCAATGTGGAGGTGAGTATATACGGAATGAGTTCCCATACGAAGTATGTGTGTGTGAGTATAGAATTCTAGAGATGGGCACAAATAAACAGAGCGCAAAAAAAAAAAAAATTTAAGGGTAACGAAAAATATCACTTAGATTAAATTAATAAAATTGTTCGTTTTTAGGAAAGTTTCAGGAAATGAAAATATTATCTTCTAAGCAGTTGTTTACCAACCACAATAGTTATTAATTTTCTATTTCTATAATACATAAAATGTAAAAAAAAATTTAGTATTCTGTTTCAGTGATAATTTCTATAAAAATCAATTTGAAAAATCTCAATTATTTGCTCTTCCTTAATTCTAAATAGAATAGATTTAATTCTGATCATATAGAACTCTTTATGAAAACCAACTAGGCGGATGAGCAATTAATAATAATACAAATACAAGAATATTTTTAGGAGTTTAAGTGATCTTCAGTTTGATAGCATAAACAGATTTTCCATCAACTTTTTGGTAATATAAAATTACTAAAATTAATCTGATAGCTTATTTTTTAGTTTTCTAGTGAATCTCTAGAATCTATAGTCACTATTATATACATATATGTATTGTTACCTTTACTTTACATAAAAATGTAATTTGTTTAGCTATTTTTTGCTGTTTTTTACCTTATTACTCACACTGTCATCTCTAGAATTATAAGAGGTGATATACCATTAAGGACACATGCTGCAGTTGCGTGTCATAAAATAACAAACGCACTGTAAATTATGCCCATAATGGCTGATTGCATTTAAGCCACTCCCTCTACTGTCAGCCCTTACTTTCAGTCAGTTGACTGGCTTTATATGACAACCTTTATATCCGCCTCTATCCTATGTATCTGCTGACTGCCCGCATCGACCTTTGTATATACTCTGTTCCTTCCTCTCACTCACTCATCATCATTATAATTATGCCAGTCCATCCAGAGAAAGGCGAATCCCTGGAAAAAGTTGTTGGCCATGGCCAATTAGTTGTGCTTGCGATTGACTTGCGGCTCATTAAAAAACAATATATGCAGATTGCAAAAAACAAGTAAAGTTTTTTAAGTTTATAATTAATACGCTGGCAATGCACACGAGCCAATTAGGGAAGCAATTGGGTTAAACAACCCGAGAACTTGTCATATTTCCCCATATTAAACTAACATGCACATTTTTCCTTTTGTTTTACATTTTTCCATGATTTTATTTCTACCCATTTTTTTTGCTGCATTTATGCATTTTATTAAATTTGATTTTCATTAAGTGGATTGACTGCAATTGAGGTTTGGTTTTGGTTACCACCATCTTTCCATCATTTGCCAAAGAATAAATATTGCGTAAATATGATCAAATTGTTCAAGTACTGGAAAGTGGATTTTTTATATGAACAGAATACAGACTATACTCAATTGTCAGTTAAATTGCACATTTTAATTGTGCAATTATATGGGTCATATTAATTGTTATTGTTATTGATTGATATTTGCGAATCGATTGATTCCATTAACGAATATCTGAATGCCAAATATAACATTTGTCTATGAAATACGATAAACTAATTCAATACGCAATTAAGCATAAATAAATAAATCACTTAAGTGAATAGAAGAATGATCAAGTTTCTAAAATTTGAGAAAGATTTATATTTGATTGGTTATTTCAATACTAAATTCTAATTAATTAATTCAATTTCTAATTCTAAAGCTTTTTTAGTTAGTTAATAATGTAACTTTTAAGTTATGCGAAGAATAAATCATACAAATAGTAAAGAAGCAGGTGTAAAAACTTTTTAAATTTTTTATCTTAGTTATAGAAATTCTCTTCTGTTTTTTGAAAACTAATCTGATCAAATGCAGTTGCATTATAAAGAGTCGTGACTAGAGTACAATATTCTTCCGACAAAGGGGACCTTAGTGATCATAAAATGCGCTCCTTGATGCATATTTTAATTAGAAAGAGGATTCCAAAAATGATTTGTATATCCCTTCTTTTAATTTTTTGTAGTTACATATTTTTAATCATCGGAAGAGTCAGCGATTTCTGATAAAAACATTAATTTTTAAGCTTTTTTAAATGGTAAAATCCATATTAAAGAATTTCTATCTATACAAAATAAACTCCTGGCATCTAATCTTAGTTTAACTAACAAAGCACCTAAGATATCACTTTGAGTCTAACTCAATGCAATTTTAATCAAAAGCTCCAATGCTGTATGGGCCAAATACATTTCGCCCACTCCCTCCCCCACATTGACTTAAAGTTCAACTCTTCACCTATTTGCACCTTCAATTTGCAAGGCACCTTTCATCTTTTGCCCTTCTGCAATTTTGCTCTTTCTCATTCATAACGTTGGGCTTCGGTTCGTTTTTGGTTCTTTTTTGTTCTTTCACTTTTGCTTATATATTCAATTTCTATGCATCTCGTCCTGCCAATTTTTTCGACTAATTTTTATTACATTTCTTTCATCGTTCTCTCTCTTTCTCGTTCTTTCTTCCTTTATCTCTACAAAAGCGCAACCTTTCGAATCAGAGCCATGTCGTACTGCAGTCGGTGCCGCTGAATATTTCGGGTAAATTTACATGCGAAATATCCGTGGAGGCACCCACTTTCCAAACAGCAATGGTGTCCGGTGAAATGGAGGTGGTTGGTAAGTGAAAAATAAAAGAGGGAAATGAATGAAAAAAAAAAACAGGGAGGCCAAAAACGAAAAAAAAAAAAAAACAAGAGTAAAGTAAGTAAAAAGAAAGTGCAATAAAAAAGGCCGCCGTGGCTAGCAAATTAATTAGACAAAATGTGCTTGGTGTTCAAATAGTAGTGCACAGTGGTACAACGTTATCAACTCAAGTGATGGACAAATTTAAGGTCTTCAGTTTGAAGAGCTCAACATAAGTAGTATACTAATAATTTTTTGAGATTTCAAAGAAAGTCTTCTGATTAAAAACAAAGTGGGGAAAAAGTGGAAGAAAATATAGAAAATGCTATAATGATGTGCACTTAAAACATATAACATAAATATAATGAGAAAAAAATTTACATTCAATTATATATATTTTTTTTCAATATATATTCAACAGTTTGCACCATTTGTAAGAAGGGGAAGAGTTCTTTATTTTCATTTCCTTAATATGAACTATGTTTGAATATTTTCTATTCATATTATAGTTGTGTTCAAGACTTATATACATTTTGTAATAAGTCTGTATAATTTCTGATTCAACTTTAATTTGAATTTTAGTCTAAAAAGTAGAGTAGTGAATGGAGTAAAATATTATAATGTTAGTAATTTGAAAACACTTACATATGTATAGTCGAGAAATCAGGAGACAATTTTCTTTCAAGATTCAAAATTAATAAAAAATAAAACTTGACTTGACAAACAAAACTGAAAGTATAATCAACAGATGTGTTTCATTGAGTTCTACATGTCTTACTGAAGACTCCCTACATTAGTTGATATTGGTAATACGGATAGAATTAGAAACCAGTATATTTAAAAAAATGCTTTTTCCAGCATTAACAATAAACAAAGCATATCGGTTTTATGACACGCATTGAATCACTGTGCCGCAAGGAATGACCTTTTTTTGTCAGTTTTCAGCGAGCTAATTTTACATTGCCATAATGTGGTTCCTCTCACGCCTATGGCCCACTCTAACTCATTCCACTCTTTCTCACACTCCCAATGTCTCGTTTGCTTCTTTCACAGAACTACCGGAAGAGCACACAGTGGTTACCGGTATACAGGCACGTTATCGCATTGGCGATTTGGTCGATGGCAATTGCTCAATTAAATACTCGAAACCGGCTGCTAATTTGACATGGACTATTAATGGTATTGTGGTAAGTTTTGGTTTCACTTACTCCTCACATTTTCCCGGTTACGCCTACAAAAGGCGTTTCAATTAAACCAAAAAGAGTGGAATGGGGCGGCAAGCGTAACTATAGTGAATCTGCCATGTGGCAGGGAAAAGTGGGTAAGGGAAAAGGCAACTTGAGTAGCGCAAAAAGCGCGACGTTTTCAATTGATGGCCTGGTAATTTTTCAATTAGTTTAGTCGAGCCACGGAAGTCGTGGAGTATGGCGCAATAATGTTTTCCTCCCACCACATTGTTTTTCAATGGGGAAGTACCTTCTATATATGTAAGTCGGTTGCTTAATAGAGGGCGTAGATCTAAACTAAGAAGTAGGGCAGTGGCATGAGGCTAATGGAAAGCTATTTAAATTGATTTGAAATGAAAATGGAATATTAAAGGACATTGTGTCTAGCAAATGATGGAAATAAGATTGGTTTTTCATAGCAAGCTAATGATTTTGATTGAGATTTTGGCGAATCGTTCCCTAGATTCTTTTCTATATCAGGCATTATTTGCATTTAATATACTCATAGAGAAGAAGGTTAGATGGTTAATCTCGGAATGTTACTCTCTTCCGTTTTCATCGCAGAACTATTAAAAATTGATCATCTCTGGATTTCCATTCTGTCACCTTATTTTTTCACTATTTTTTAGTATAATTCTCAACCAGTTGTACCGTCGAATTTATGAATTGGCAATTGCTGATCAGATAACTTGGTAGGCCTTCAATATTCTAACTTTTATTGCTAACCATTAAGCCTATTTAAAACAAAATTCAACAACCATTATCTACTTAATATAAAATCTTTGTCATACGCCTAAGAAAGAATTTTGGTATGCTAAAGTTAGAATTCCTTCACTAAATCTTTCACCATATTGTAGTCCAACTCCTGTTCACTGTCATTTCATTTTTCAGATTTGCTGCAAAGTTCAGCTTAGAAAAAAACCTAGTTACAGATAGGTATAACAATTTCCCTTCGTTTTGAACCATCTATCACACATTTGAGAATATAAAAGAAAAAAAACAAAACTATGTGCAAATGCCCTCCTTCACCCACACTTTTAGGGGTGGAGGGGTCACCTGACATTGCCTGCGGAAATCTTTTAGCGTTTAGTGTGTGATTTTTCATTTCTCTTACTTCCATGTGTGTGTGTGTGTGTGTATGGTGCATATACTTTTTGGCACCTGTGAGTATGTGTATTTCTCTTTGCTATTCCTTTTTTATTTGCCTAAAGTTCCCCCTCTCCCCTACAACAGTTTTTCTCTTTGTCTCCCATTACATACATACATACATATACATATATACTTTTTGATAGGCAGTCTCTCTTTTTTATGCCTTTCGCTTTTGCTGTGCTGGATGTTTTATGGCCGCAACCACAGCACCAACCATTGAAGCCATGAAGAGCTGGTGGAGTGGAGTTTCAGGTGGGGAAGACTGCTGCCCAGCTGCTGTCATGGCTCCGCATGATTTCACACAGGTGTCAAAAGAGAAAAAGAGTCAAAGAGGGTGAGAGAGAGAGGTGAAAAGGGAGTGGAAAAGGAAGATCGGGTAGGCATGTGACACGGCCCCGGCATTTTGCGTTTTGGTTTTTCAAGAAACGTTTAGGTTGTCAGCTAGTTTTTTCCTCAAAAGTTTCTGGAGTGGGCAGAATCTAGACTTTTGGCTGGAGAGCAGGATGTTATTTGTTGCCAGCCAAAAAGCAAGAGACTGAATGGATCAAGAGGTGGGGAGGGGACTAGAATAGTGTCAAGGCTTGCCTAAAGTCATAATTCATATTACAGAGGCCTTTTGTCTGTGTGTGTTTTTTGTGTCAGTGTGGTGGGTTCAAGTTGTAAGTTGGTTTTTTTTGTCCTCTTGGTTATGGAGTCAGCCTAGTATTTGATAGAAAGTGAATTTATTTTAAAGTTGGGATTAAATGTTCACCTTTTAAATTTGATTTTGTCTAATAGGAATCAAGAAATCATAATAGATTGAGTGGAAATGTATTTAATTTGAGTAAGTGTCAAAAAACATAATATATGAAATAAGCTACTTTATATAGATATATGTATATGTATGTACATGTGGCTTTATATTTATATATATATTTAAGAATGAGTGAATTGGTAGATTCACCTCTTAACAGAAATAATCAGACTCTATTAGGACTTTTACTAACTCTTGGTTATACGCATAATATTCTTTTATTTAAAAGAGAAAATTTAGAATTGCATATTCGAACTTTCAAAATGGCTTTTTTCTTACACTTTTAATATTACAAATGACGACAAATACGTATAACAGAATAATTTCCCGGATATTATCCTCAGTGTTCATAATTTAGCTGTCATACCGTGCGTATACGCTATTCTTGACTTAATATTGAGAGCCTAAAATAAAAATCCAATATCAAATTACCTATTATAAATTGATTGAGAACGTTATCCTGAAGAAATTTATTCCCTTTATTAAAATAACTTTGTAAATATTGCAAAATATCCTAAACATTTCACCAACTAAGTAAGAAAATTGTCTATAATAACTTAATTATTTGCAGACAATTAAAGGATTATAAAATTAAACTAAATTTAGTTACCGCACTTTAGTCTGAGCTATCATAAATGATTCAATCTTAATCATTAAAATAATTGCTACTTAGTGATGATTAATTATTAGCGGCCTTGACATTTAAAGCATTTTCTTATTGAGTTTAAGCGAATTATAGCCTTAAGCTAATTTTGTTTTAAGCTCTCTATGTTGACTGGACTGTGTTGTGTTTCCTGTTAAATATTTGATGGACTTTAAATGTAAGCAAATGTTATTTGTGTTCATAACGAACAAAAAGCAATAGCCAAGTCTACATTTCTACAGTTCACTTCTTAATAACAATAATGTAAATAGACACTGGTTTAGTACAATAAAAGCTCCAAGTATATTACATCAGACACATTTGATCAAAGGATTGTTAAATAGTTATTAGTGAATTGAGAAATATCCTACTATAATTCAATTCATTGTAGAGCCAAACAAAACAAATCTAAAGATTGTAAAGAGTAAGTTTATATTCCTGAATTGAGAAATATCCTACTATAATTCAGTTCATTGTAGAGCCAAACAAAACAAATTTAAAGATTGTAAAGAGTAAGTTTATATTCCTTTATTGTAAAATAATCAGTAATTGGGATTAAACAACAATAAATTGCTTCATTGCAATGGTAAAATTTTTAACAAATACGAGAAAAGAAAAAATGTATAATTTTTGAACAATGCATTCTCTAATGTGGCCTGTAAGTTCATTTGAATTGATACAAGTGGTGCGATTTTGAAATTCAAATCAAATCAAATTTCATACAAATCGACAACTAACAAAGGCAAAATTGTTGCAAATTCCGTTGAAACTTTTTGATCAATTTCGCACCCACCAAAATAAAACGTAAAAGGGAAAACCAAAGGAGGTATTGAAAAAACTACCAACATGTAATAGGAAAAGCCTATATAGAGAGCAGGAGAACAAGAACAAGAAACACAAACAACACTTAAGTGTGGACCAGGCATGGATGCACCACCTCCTTGTGGCCACTTGATCTTTTAACTAACGAGCTCTGCCACCTTCTGCGCCATCGCCGCTCCGCTGGCCTCACCCGGACCCATCCATACCATTCTACTCATTCGCCTATCCATTTTTTTTCTGCTGTTGCTCTCATCATCATGTGTGGGCGTGGTGTATCTGCAAGGCACTTCAAACTAAACTCACCGCAAACAAAGTGGCCTCGTCTCTATGCCGTCTCATCCCAGCTCTTCCTCTTGTCTCATTCTGCCCCACTTAATCACTCAAGCGTAAATCTATTCATCATTCATAAGTTATAAATTTTGCCTCTGTTTTTTTGGGCGTAAAGGAAAGCCGAGAGCTTCGTCAGGACATTGTTCCTACATCTGTATGTGAGTTTGTGTGTGTAAGTGGGTGTGGTTGTGTATTTGTGGGCGTATGTGTCAAGTCATCAAAACTATCACAAGTATTGCAGCTGCAGCAAAATATTTTATAAATTGATTTCTAAAACCCACCACTTGACATTTTTCATATTTGATATTTGATTTGGTTCTTCTTCTTCCTTTTAGGTTCCCCCACATCACATAAAGACGTATCAGATTGAGAAGCAGGAGAATTCCACTCTGGAATCAGTTACAAGTGCCATACATTTCATGGTCACCACTCAACATTTTCTCAAGGGTCAGATGAGGGTAAGGCATTCGGATATTCCAAGCGACCCCTTTATAAAAAAAAAAAAAAAACACAACAACATCTCGATGCTTGCAAATTTGAATTTTAATCACCTTTTCCAATCTTTTGTATATGTAGCTTAAGTGCACTTCAACCATCTTTGACATATTCAAAGAGGAAATCGAAAGTGTCATCGAGGAGGATAGGCCAAGAATAATGGCATCGGGCAGATCCTACGATATCAACAACTATCCGCTAGAAGAGCATGCAAATGGTGGTGAAAGGAACGGTGGATATGAGGATCATAATGAATCATATTTGACCTATTATTCGGGTAAGTTTAAAAACTAAAGCAACCAAAACTTTCGCTATTCAAATAAGTTATAATTTTCACGTGTTCGTCAATTTAGGCGTAATAAAAGCCTTTTAAATGTTTTAAATTATATTCAAAGATATAAATATATATTTTGCCATCACCTTATATATTTTTTTTTTCTCTCTTTATTCTTTATATATAATTTTTAAATTTGATTATACGGGGGCTGCCTGATCAGCCGAAATGGTAGGTCGAGTGGGTGGTATCGCTTAAGCCTTCTTGTATGTAAACTGTTTTCCAACAGGTTGCTTAGTCGATCAATAGGACTCTTCGCTCTGTCCTGAATACTCTTAAGAACCGTCTCCACCTCAATTTAACGATGTAGAAGGAAACAATATACTTTTCAAGTATTTTGTGAATAAAAATAGACAACTGTCTTCTCAATTTAAAGTCGCAAACATTTAGAGGAAAATACATCAAATGCCAGTCTAACTTTCGTATAGATAGAATCTCACCTCAGTTTAAAAGGAATTAATTAAAGTACGGAAAACTTCTTCTCCCACTTCTTCCTCTTAAACATCTTAAATATCTATATGCAATTGACTTTCTTTTTTTATAATGACAGAGTTTACTACCCAAAATCTGAATTCAGATCCGGCACTGAGGCGTTTAGTAGAAATATAAAATAAAATATTTCCAAATGTATTATTTTTAATAAGTAATTAAATAGCATTTGCCGAGTTAAATGTCAATCCATAACTTATAGACTATGAGAGATATTAAAAGCTTGAAACATATCATTCTCTAAATTGGAACTCTAATTGGTTTAAAGTTTAATGCAAAAAGCTGACTTCGTTATGGATAATAAAAGATACTCGTTCAATTTGCTGTTAAGTCATTAAAGTTAAAGTTAATAAATATGAATTCGATCTAAAAGCTGTTTTACTTCTTTATAAATCATCAATGTTAGAAGGTTACATATATCAGCTTATAGTTGTTTCTGGTCGGACAATTATGTATCTTGCATTTACAACTTGGTCCCTAATCTCAAGTAGCCCTCCATTTGCAACTGTTACTAATGTTTAGTAACTTATATTTAGATGTAGTAAATTCTATATGTAGTCGACAAATCTTTAGTCCAAGCGATGCATCACTTTTTACAAGGGTTTCTCAGAGATAAATGTATATATTCGATTTTTCCATTTCATTGCATTTTCTATGCACTGCCTGCTGCGCTTCAACTATTTTCACTGCATTTTCAACTGCAGTAAGTACGAGTATCTGCCAAAGCCTTCTTCAAACAAAACAAACATAAAAATGCTCAAGAAAAACTTAGAGAGGGGCAAGCGGGAAATACATACATATTGCAAATCCAGTCACCAAAAAATATTCAACCAGACATCATCTCCTATGTGAGGGTGTGCATTTGCATAAAGTTCACTAAAAACTGGAATCGGAAGTACAATCTATAGTATACATATATATGTATTTGTTTGGTTGTGCAAAACGTAAGTTCTCTTTGCCCCGCCCTTTCATCATCAATGTTAATCCCAACTCAAACTCATCTACTTATAGAAAGGTTTTTTCCCTTAGTTCGAGTAGTTTGCCTTGAGCGATGCATACGTTGGTTTTTTTTTTTTTTTTTCTCCCCCTATTTCCTTTTTGGTTTTCCTTTAGGAACTCAACTCAATTTTAAATACAATTTTTAGCTCAATGCATTTTACATTGTGGTTGTTGTTGTTCTTGATGTTGGTGGGTGTTAAGTAAATGTTGCCTCAAGTAAGTGGCAACACTTTCACAAAAAAAAAAAAAAATATGCAGAAAATTCCATCGTTTGCCCTCAAGCCCAATCATCACTTGCTGCCACTCCTAGACACACCCATTCACACACACACACATACACACACATGCACGCACGTTCCACAGTCTGGTTCAATTCCGCGACAATCTTTCATGTTCTAAACTTAGTTTATACCAATTGGATTTTCTTGGCATTTGATTCGATAAGCTGGAGCTGCTGCTCGGGTTACTGGCAAAATGTTTATGCTGCAGGAATTTTATTTACATAATTTATGGTATATTTATGTGTGAGTGTGTGTGTGTTTGTATGGAAGAAAGGAGTAAAGAAATGTAAACGGACACCATTTGCAGTCCAAATATTAGTCCTTTAAGAATCTGCATTCAGTGGACAAAATTCTAAGGCATTTTAATGCAAAGAACAATTTTGATGAACCCGTAGAAAAAACTGTAGGTCTAGTACATAGGAAAACTCCATACTAAAAATTTAAAAATTCTCCTCAGAATCAAAATTAGGTCCAATTAACAATTTCAATATTAATTTAGGATGCCCTTTTTTGGGTCTTTTAACTTGGCGGAGTTTTATGTTACTAGATGATTTAAAAGTATAATTTTTTTTAACTATGAATGAATGAGAATCGAATTCGTGACCGAATAAGATATTAATACATCAAATTAAAATTAGGTAGACCTCATCGCCTTGAAAAAAGATTTACTATTGCAGGTCGCAACCCGCAGAAATCGTCATTGTTGCTTTTTAAGCTAAACAGTTTCCCTTAAATATGTCTGTAATTCGTAATTAAAGTAATTAAAGTGTTTAACATTTAAATAAATGGATATAGAATATGATATAGAATATAGAATAAATATAGAATATAGTGATTAATGTATAATGTGAAAAGTCCTTAATACATAGATAAACATACATACATAAATCTAGTAAACATTGGAGATACTTTAATTTGTATACAATGATACTTATTATACAAAGTAATAAAGTATCATAAAATATTTTTCACTAAACTCAAATGTTTTCTTTTTAAAAAATATATTTTTTTTTTAATTCTTGGAGTTTAAGGACATTTTAGAGTTGTCCAATTTGAAAATGATGATGTAATGGAACATTTCTTTCAAAAATAATAATATGTAGTATTTTTTTCCTTTTTTGTGGAGAACAGGAACTCTTTGCGGATATAATCTTTCTTATTATTTAAAAAAAAAAAAAACAACTATATTAAAGGATGTTACAAAAACAGAAGAGCTATTTAAAAAAACTAATTTCTTTATGCCAGATGCAGTCTCTAATACTAACAGTAATTAATCTGTATAATTTCAAGTAGTAAATAAATTTTATTAGTCAAGTATAAAATTCCCTATTATTGATGATAAACTAAGAAATGCTCTAACAGTACTCTCCACTTTTCTCTCTCTGTTTTTGCAGCGGATAGCACATCGGGTGCTTCGACAGCTGCACATGAAGTCTTTTTGTACACTTGGCTAGCGAAACTAACAAAAGTGTTCGGCAACAGGCTAAAGGGGGCGTGGCAATTGCATGATGCATTCGCTTCATGGATTAGCGTTGGAGGTGGAGCAGCAAGTGTCCTATTCTGTTGGCTGTTGGCCCATCAAATTATCGACTGTCAATACACAAAGGCGAAGCAAGTGGAACGACAAACGGCGAAGCAACAGTCATCGTTGGACAGGACGAAGGACATCAAATGCTTTTATAATTGTCAAATGGCAACACTTTGCCATCATCCAGGCAATCTGGCTGAGAACGTGGATACAAATCCGAATGCGACTGCGAATGCGGACAACGACACGAATATGGATGCGGATGCAGTAGCGGATGCGAATGCGAATGCGGATGGCAATATTGCAAGTGTCGTAGTAAACGCTGGCGATGATTTAACTGCCATGGAGCGACATCAGCAGCTGTCAGCGACACTTGCTGCTGTTGGAGAGGATGTGGCCGATACTCTTATGGCAGATGAAGGGACAGCCAGGGCAATCGGAGTGGAAGTGGGAGTAAAAGTAGCCAGGCTGGATCAACGATTATTGATGACTTGGCGGCGAATAGCAGAGTCGAAGTGCATCTCATGCTGATGCTGAATTGATGATGAAATGCATTTCAAAAAGTAGCTTAAGGTGCTTGCTACTTTTGCAGCAGGTCCTTCTTCCTTTTCTGCCCTTTTGTTGCTTTCATTTCTCCTTTGTTTCATTTTGGGGTTTCAATTCGTTCATTTCGTTTCTTTTCTTTTATAGGTGAAAAATGTGCAATGTATTAATTAATATATGAAAATTAATTGCATTGCGCCAGCTGTTTGTAGTCCTTAAGTTAACACATAAGGGCAAAGTAAAGCCAAAAAGAAAATAATAATTTAAGTTAAGCAAACGGAAAGTAAACGAGCAAAGAAAAAAAAAGCGATAAGGACAAAAAGTAGTACTATAATATTAATTGATATAAAGCTATTTCCATAATCAATAGGATTAATCAAAAGTCATTTATTCACTGTACCCAAATGCAAAAGTTTTGCAATGCTCAACGTCTTTTTAAAAATAACAATATATTATAAAATTTGGTTTTTAAATGACATCGAATGTTTCTTATAACAAAGAATCAGAATCATGATTGAACATTTTCTAAATACGCGCTTGGCATTTGCTGATGACATTAAATCAGTTCATTAAGTAAAAACTTCTTATTTTCATACTAATTAGTCAGTTGTTAAGGAATTCAAATTAATCAAATTTTCCTAGATTTGTTACTGTTTCAAAAGCTTTAACTAATTTCAATGGGTTTTCATAGCTAAGATTTTTTTCGAACTTTATAAAACTTTGCATATTTTCCAAAATACGTATGAATTCCAAAAACTTTATTTCGAAGCGTTCACTATCAATTTATGTAATATGTGTGGCCAAAGAATGTCATAAAAAACTCAATGGAAAATTGTTCCGAGATAACGTTATGCCAATGTTCAGAATAAACTGTGTGGAATGATTGACTCAGATGCTGTAAATATTCATTTCTGGCAGCCAAAAAATCCAAAGATCCAACGATTAATTTCAACTAGGAGGCGATAAATTTTACAACAATATTTGCTTATTGTCATTTTTCTTCTAAAAACGGATTTTGCCTTTCACTTAGTACACGAGAGATTAGCTCAATAAAAAAAGTATCGACATCTATTGCATTTGAGTACAGTGTATGAATTAGAGTTAATCTTAATAAGTGTTAAATATGAAAATTGTATCAAGTACGTATCTTTATGTTGTTAAACAATTGCATAAATCATGATAAGTATAAGAAACTTTCTCACAGTGTACAGCAAAGCTTGATGTGAACGAGTTAAACGGCACTTTTGAGCTTCTAAAACTGTAGTGCGTTTTAAAAAACAAAACTGAGCTTTCTCCACGATTAAGCCAGCTTGCCAAATCATTCGATTAAGAAGAGAAAATCTGGCGAAAGAAATGCAGATAACAAACCAGATGTCATGTATATATATGTAGGTACATATAAAAAACTTTATTTAATCTGAATCGATATGATATCGATACATAATAGAATCATTGTATAGAAAGGAACTTTTTACGGTTTTGGAAACAGTAATCAAAAAGCAAAATTAATTATTTGAAAAACAATTTTTTCTTTTTGGAGACAGAAACAATTAAATTATATTGCTTTGAAAACAAAACAACTGAAAAACTCAAATAAACATAAAAAGAAAGAAAACTCTGAAATAAAATTACTTAAAATTTTTGGCAAACAAAAATCCAGCGGTAAATAGTTCCTTTGCCTTGAATAAAACATGATTAATACTACCAGAAAAGCAAATGTAAATATAAACTAAAACTGAACTAAATAGTAAATTGCAATGTGTAAATGTTAAATATGAATTAATCCAATTATATATGTAGATATAATATGGATTACATGCGCTCAAGATTTGTCTAATCAAAAAGTGTTGTGAAAGTTGTCTTCCCTGAATTTATGTTTCATTTCTTTTCAATATTCGGTTAACAATTAAATTACAAATTTCAATATGGGTTTCAATTAATTTAAAAAAGAAAAACTTACTTCTTAGTGTATATATAGAAATAAAAAACTTAAAGATATGAATGTATTTTCTTTTAAGTGTTTTAAATATAAAAACCATAAATGTTGATTAGCTGCTAAGCTCCAAACAAACAAATAATAAAAGTGGAAAATTAGTTTTAAACATTTGTATTGGAAATCAAAAATGCTGTTTGCATTGAATATAAAATATTCATATCTCAATAATTAAAATAAACTATGCCAAATACTCACATGTAAAGCAAAAAAAGAAAAAAACAACAAAGAAATAAAAAGAAAAGCTAGCTTAGTATGATTCCATGTAAGACCCCTAAGAAATCAAAAACAGTGATGTAAAAAAGTATGCAGCAAATGGCAAATAATACAAAAAGTAATCAAAGAAAAAAAAAGCTAGCTATTAAAACGAAAGTAAATCATAAAAATATATATAGGGATGAGAAATTGAACGGAAATGATGAATGTAAAAAGTAACTTAAAATGCAAACACTTAGTATATACGGCATTTGTTTAAACAATAAGCAAGCAAATATACATACACACATTCATAAATATATACATAAATATATAAATAAACAATAATAAATATTTAATAACAAAATCATGTTAAAGATGGCATTCTTTTCTTACTAGTTCTTCTTCTTCACGGCTTACTTTTGAAAGTTTTCAAGACTTTAACTTCCAAAATTGATTAGCTGAAACAGTGGCGGATCAAGACAGGACCGGGCCTGTAGCAGTAAAAAATAATAAACAAATAAAAGTTAAATACAAATCAATTTTGAATTCTTACAGATTCGCTAAGATACCTTCTGATTAATCGGTCTTTTTTACAATGTATTACTAACCGATTTCGAAAAGATTTATTTCAATTAAACCAAAAGTTTCCCCACAAAGATAAAAATTTGCAAAGTTTTTAGAGTTTTTGAATATTTTTGACAACTGTGACAAAGTGATGAAACAACTTTTAACAGAGCTCTGAGTAGGGAGTCCCGCCCTAGCATTTGGCTACCCTGCTATATAACTAATCCGGCACTGGTCGTTCCTCATGTTACACGTGTTCTAAACTCCCACTATGCGATTTATGTTGTTGGTCTCCGTCTTGGAAATTTTTTCGCTGAAGGTCAGTCGGGACAAGGCTTGGTCTGGAGCCAGTCAAACGCGCTTGAATGACGACGATTGCACACTTCCGAGCTCAAGTCATATTTACTACAAATCGTCGTTATATCAAATCAATAATTTCGGGCTTTAATTTATATGGACAACAACTATAGTTTTGATTTTCCTTTCATTAACAACACAACATATTGTTTTCCCCTACACATATAACTCGAATATATTTCACTTCTCAGTTTTTTTTCCACACGCGTTGTTGTTGTTCTCGGTTGTGAAAATTAATTTCTTGGTTATAATAAAAAAAAAAAAAAAAAATAAAAATAAATATATATCGCAAAAATTTCCAAAAAAAAAGTAAAACAACGTTTACCCAGTAACTCAACCACCAACAAAAACTTATTTAACCAATTGACGGAACGTATATATAAAGATTAAACAGATATGCCATACCATACATTTTTTACATGTTATTGTCGCTCATTTTATAATTGATTGTGAAAAAATATCTATATATTTGTTATTGTGCTTCATAGAGGAACGAAAGAAAATAAGATAAAAGAAAGAAGAAAAAAAGGTAAGAATATATTGCGGTAAGTTGTACGTCATTTTGGCGCCAAAAATGAATGAAAATGTTGCTAAACTCAATAGCTAAACGTTGGCAACATTTTCCCTAAAAACAGGCTGAATGTTGAGCAACATTCTCCTATAAATGTTGCTTAAAAGTTGCGATCCATTTCTCTTTCGATAATTCTTATCGATTTGCCATTTATAGCAAATCTCTCTCACGTTAACTATAATATTTGTTTTGTTTTGTCTCTCTCACGGTTCATTGACCCAGCAACAACAATTTCCTTGAGCCTTGCTGGAGACGGCCACCTCATTTATCCCATTGGTTGCTGCTTGCCCAGAGCAATTTGCTTAGATCAAGTACAGTAAATTTTGCAAAAGAAATTTTTTCTTTCCTACCTCCGGCAGAACTTGGTCCCAAGACCAATGCCACTTAATTTCAGTTGCCTTTTAGTTGTGCTTGCAAGTGGTAGCAATATAGAACAAATTTTGACGCCCAAAAAAGCATAAAGAAAGAAATCCAAAAAAAAAAATAAGAGAAATTTCAAAGAAATCCTCGAATCCTTTCATTTATTATTTCACTTTTGAAATATATGTAGAAACTTTTTTGCCTAGATTTCATCGATAAATATAAATGCCTTTCGTCGAAAGATTTCAACAAATACGGAATTTTGTTATGAACGTTTGTCTTATCGAGGCCATACAATTTGTCCAGGACCTAACGCATGCCATCTGTTTGGACTTTCGTGGTTTATTCAATCCCATCTAGAGGAAAGAAAGTAACAAAGGAGGAAGAGAGGAGAACGAAAGTAGCAAAGAAACCCTAAGATTTTCAAACCAAACTTATAAAAGGTAAGAGAAAGTAAAGAATATTACCGTAAATTTTGTATTACTTTCATTTCATTTTCGTCTACATAAGAAGGAAAGTGTAAAATAAATGGAAGGAAACCTCATGGTAGTTACTTCCCACTAAAGTGTGAGAGGTTATGTATAGGTCCCAGAGATATATAGTAAGACATTTAACTGAATAAAGAATTCATTAATATAGTAAAGGATTTAACTGAAAAAAAGATTTCGTTAGGCTATTATTTGCAACATTATAAAAAGCTTAATAATTTAGGCAAAATGGCGTTTCAATTGAATTCTTTGTTCATTTCAATCGAATTTTTCATTAAAGACTTACATAAACTAGGTTATTATTCCTGTATTAACTTAGTTTTTTCGCCTTGCCTAAGGTACAATTATTCAGCCTTCGTCTAACCTTCAGGCTAGCAACGAGATTTTCTTACTTAAAATCCAAATCTGATTCATTTTATTGGAATAGTTTCTTCATAAACTGGAAAATTTATTTAAAGTCTAGCTAGTAAAAGACCGCTAGGGTCACAAGTTTCAGTTTCAGTGATTTTTAGCCAAAATCATATTTTTCTCTATGCCATTTGTTCCAACCACATGGAAAGCAGAATAATGTTGAATCCCTTTTTATTTTACCAATTTATGCACTTCGAGTTTCTAGTTCTTGTTAAATATGGCAAATAATTTGAGTAACAAATTCCAATACAAGTCTAATTTGACTTAAGAATAACTAAAGCATTAACTTGATATAGGAAATTTTGAGACGAAATTTTAACTGTTTTTAATGGACTTAAATGTTGGTTTAAGTTATAGTTAGTTACAGTTTTAGTTTGTCTTATGCCTTCTTAAGACGTGATCTTTTCTTTTATTTATCGTTTTCAGCTGCAACTCATCAATCACATCACACTCAAATCGCTGACCAAAAATAAAACCAAATCGACCCACAAATCTACAACAACAACAACGACCCAATCCCTTAAAAAACGGACAGTGTAACGACATTTTTTGTGCTTGGTTTTAAAAACTCAACGAATCACACAACAAACACCCAAAAACTTCATTAACATCACTCATCACACACACTTTTGATAATCATCTTCGATCCAATTCGATCTCATCCAATAACCAATCATGCTTTCTTGTGCCTCATTCAACAAATTGCTCTATCCCACGGCGACAGGTGGTAGTGTTACGCCTGTAACTAGTGGTAAATCAAAACTTTTGGGATCATTAGCCAATCTTCCACTGGCCACGGGACCGGCAGGAAATCCGGTTGGTGGTGGCAGTGGAGCACCAAGTGAAACGCAGAGCGAGATTTCCTCGGTGGACAGTGATTGGAGTGACATACGTGCAATTGCATTGAAATTGGGCGTACAAAATCCGGACGAACTGCATACGGAACGTTTCAAGGTTGATAGACAGAAACTTGAGCAATTTATAACGGGTAAGTGAAAATGCCTTTTCTTCTGTCAAATCCCATATCATCTGTAACTTATCAACACTGAGTTTACAGTGTTTGTAAATATGAAAATATTCTTCCACATGTGCATTGCATTTGCTCCAACTATCAACAACTGAATAATTTGCCAATTTGTCATCTAAAAGTTTCTAATTTGATATTTCTATTCACAGCTGATAGCGCCATTGAAGGCATGAATGGTGCCGAATATTTCTTTAACGACGTAAGTACAACTATAAAAAGGCATCATACAACCATAACAAATCTATTATACACTTAAAAGAACAAAATCCGTAAATAGATTTAGACTATGGCGAACTTTTCTTTATTTCTGTTCTTGAATTTTGTGCTCTATGATCTATTAACCATTTAAGATTATTTATTTATTTATTTATTTATTTATTTATTTACGTCAACTAAGTCAGCAGTCGACGAAAAAGCTTAAGCTAAAATACAAATAGTAATTAATTCATTAAGGTAGCTTAGCTATATGCACAACATCCCCGACCCGATGGAGGTGTTTTATTTGCAACAAGGTGCCAGCTATGCCCCGATTCACAGCCAATGTGGTCAGGGATGAGTTGCAGCCAATCAAATATCCAGTCCAGAATACTTTCAGTGGTTACGCTGTAGATAATTAAAAAGTATAGCGCGAAGAGAAGTGACAGATAGATGAGGAGAAATAAGGTGAGAAAGGTTGTTAAAAGATTGGCAAAGAACACGAAGAGGTTCGTGAAGAGAGTAGTTAGTCAAACATCTACTAAGGTGAAGAGGAAAAAAGTTTCTGGTCCGACGTGAGGGAACACAAAAATATAGCGTATCTAGTAAATTGGTAGAACTGACTTCGCCGTTGACTACTTTATGTAGAAAGAGAATCCCAAATACGAGCCTACGGTTGTAAAGTGAAGGAAGATTAATAAGAAGAAGTCTGTCAGAATAAGAAGGTAGGCGAAGATTCGGGTCCCAATTAAGACCGCGTAACGCAAACTTAAGGAATTGCTTCTGTACCGATTCAATACTACGCTGGTGAACATCATATTGAGGGTTCCACACTGGTGAGCAATATTCTAGAGTAGGGCGAACTAACGAAGTGTATAAAACCTTTGTCACATATGGATCATCAAATTCTTTGGCCCAACGTTTAATGAAGCCAAGAAGACTGCATGCTCTATTAACAATTGAAGATATATGAATATTAAAAGAAAGTTTTGGGTCAAACATAACGCCTAAGTCTTTAAATGATGGTACACAATCTAACAGAACAGACTTAATAGAGTATTGAGCTAGGAACGGCGACAAACGACTGAAAGTCATAAAAGAGCATTTAGAGGCATTAAGGTGTAATTTATTAACGTGACACCAAACACAGAACGCATCGAGATCTGATTGCAAGTACTGTTGGAAAGAAGGATCATTATATGAATAGCAAATCTTCACGTCATCCGCAAACATGAGCACGCGTGAATGAGCCAAGGCCAAAGGCAAATCGTTTATAAACAAGGTAAATAACAGTGGGCCCAGATGACTGCCTTGGGGGACACCTGACGTAACTCGAACAGTTTTAGATATCGAGGAACGAAAAGACACCTTTTGGGTTCTGCCAATAAGATACGACTTTAACCAAGCCAATAGTTTCGGGGAAAAACCCATGATGTTAAGTTTCATGAGAAGCAAGGAATGATCAACCGTATCGAAAGCCTTACTAAAGTCAGTATAAATAACATCAGTTTGACACTTTTTACGGAAGCCATGGTGTACAAGGGTAGTCAATTCTAAAAGGTTGGTAAGCGACGAACGACCTTTCATGAAGCCATGCTGACAAGCAGAAATAGCGGATCTGGATAGGTGTTGAAGGGAAGACGTAATAATTTTCTCAAACAGCTTAGGTATTGCCGAAAGTTTGGCAATGCCACGGTAGTTAGAAATATCCGATTTGTTACCCTTTTTAAAAAGCGGAATAATAAAAGACTCCTTCCAAATATCAGGGAAGCGACAAGTCTCACTCGATATAAAGAATAACCGAGATAAAGGCTTAGATAGGGAAATCGAACACATTTTAAGGATGCAACTAGGTATATTATCAGGCCCGGGTACGAAGGAAGACGTCATAGATGACAAGCTAGAGATAATACAGTCTTCAGTAATATTAGGAAAAAACATACAATTTAAATGTGGAATTGTGAAGGGATAAGGTGTGGGATCCGAAGCAGTAGAAGAATAAGTCGACTGAAAGAATTTAGCAAACAGATCTGCAATATCTGAATCACAATTAGCAGTCTGGTCATTAAGTCTGAAGGTGGAAGGTAGTAAATTACAGCGTCTTTTGGAATTAACAAAGTTATAAAATCTTTTGGGGTTATTATAAAATTCAACCTTACAGCGAACGATATAATTATTGTAGCATTGAGTATTTAAAAGGCAAAATTGAGATTTGGCTACACAATAATTTGCATAGTCAAGTCGCGAACCAGTTTTTTTAAATCTTTTAAAATATCTCGATTTAATGTTACGGAGATTAGAGAGCCTACGTGTGAACCAGACTGGCGCACTGGAGACGGTAGAGACATTCACATAAGGAACGCATTTATCAATTAGAGAATTAAGAGCAGAGTAGAAAAAATTTACTGCACAATCTATATCACAGCACTCAAATAGAAATGACCAATCAAAAGAGAAAATAAGGCTGTTAAGAAGATTGAAATTTGTTTTACGAAAACATCTGCGACGAGAATTTGAGATGTTATTGAATGAATTATTAACGGAATTGTAAGAAATAGTAATTTCAATGGTAGGGTGATAAGTATCTTCAGGCTTCACTAGGGGCTGTGTTTGTGATACAGCACTAACAGTGGGATCAGAGACAAAAACAAGATCGAGGATTCTTTTAGAAGAGTTAAGAAAAGAATTCAACTGATATAGCGGACATTCAAGTAGGCTATCAAGAAAAACATGTTGAGATGAAGGAATTAAGAAAGATAGATTATCATCAGCAAGCCAAGAAACATTAGGCAAGTTAAAATCACCTAAAGCTATAAAAAAATCACGATCTTTAAGACGACTAAAAATAGTTCGCAAAGCATCAGCATGGTGCATGTAGATCATCATATCAGAAGCTGGAGGAATGTATGAACAAGAGATATATAAGCTAAAGTTAGAACATGCAACTTCGACGCAAATAACCTCAACACCTAAGGGGAGATCAATCGGCACAACACTTGAGCACAGATTCGAGTTGACTGCAATGAGTACTCCGCCGCCACGACGACCAACACGATCAAGCCTATAAGAAATAAAGTTATTAGAAAGAATTTCATTATCCAGAACAGAGGAGTTAAGCCAAGTTTCAGAGAAAGCTAATATGTCAGCCGAAAAGGTTTGGCTATCGCAGAATAGTTTCGAGAGCTTGGTAAGAAGTCCTCTTACATTTTGATAGTGAATGCAAAGACTAGACGTTATTAGTTTTTTGAAGCAGAAGATACATTAGGAAGGTGGACAGGCAAAGGGCGGGAGCGCTTATTGGGCGCAAATTCGTGTACAACTAGGCCCTCTGGCCAAAAGTTAGGGTCAACCATAGCTGAGAAATACTCATTTGGTACAGTAATTTTAAAAGAGGAGATTTCGCGAGGCCTAGAAAACTTAAACTTTTGAATTAAAACCTTAGCAGGGCATATATTACCAATGTAAGCTGCCACAGACGATTCAGAAGTATCTGGAGCAAGCCTAGAGATAAATAATTGTTTACGATGAGGCACTACAGTTAGTGGAGGCGGAGGAGCATTGGGATCCGCAAGTGATTGAAAGCCAGCATGATCCAGTAATTGATCAGAGTTCCCGTGAGGGATAGATTGAGGTACACCAGGGCTTGTAGTGGGTACATCAATCTGAAAAGAAGAGCATAAAGAGGGACAAGAAGATGGTGTAGGCGAAAGTAAAATGGGAGAAGATGTAATAGAAAGTGCGGGCGACTGCTTATGAGGCAACTCAAGGGTACATTTCTTGGGCAATTCCTTAGAAGGTGGATCAAACTTGAATTGCGACAATAAATTTATGCTAGAGTCACACTCATTAGACAGCTGTTTGGCCATTTTATTTAGAGAAAGAAACTTTAAACGAAGATCCCTGTACATTCGGCTAAAATCAAGCTGCTGGCTGGCACAAGATGGGCAAGTCCAGCGCATTAAGCCAAGCTCAGGCTTAGACACAGACAAACCAGAAAATTTGTCGTAATCACGGCCGTTGAGGCCAGCACATTTTAAGTGAATAAGATTGTCGCAAAGCCAACACGATATTGCTCTATACTGATCGTCAAAACGATCAGAATGCTTGCAATTGGGTAGACAACAAGCCATTGAAAAGCCAAAATAAACACAAGGCAAAAAAAAAAACAACAAAAAAAAAATATATATAAAAATTTAAATAAACAGCACAAAGATAATTATCGATAAAAAATCAATAATTACAAATAAAACAAAGAGACAGCTAGAGTACACAGCACAAGAGAGAGTGCAAGAACAGTTATAAGACGAGCTTTGAGAGGCGGCCTTAGAAAAGTAATTACGCGGGAGGGAAGCTGAGCACAAGCACAAAGCAGAGAGAACAACAAAACCACTAGCACTGATGGTATGATGGGGGCGATGAGGGGAGCAACTGCAGAAGCAATGACGGGAGAGAACAATAAGAAAAAAAATAAAAACAATTTAGATGCACCAAACACTAATCACAAAAAGAAAAAAACAAAACTGTTTAATTTGGCGAATTATGCAAATAAAACACAAGGGTTTCAAGCAAATGACACCAGCGAAAACGAAAACAAACTAGGCACAATTAAAAATTGGGAAAAAACAATATATATTAATAAAACTCAGGAGCTAAGCAAAAACACGACCGTCACGTCAGAGAGCAGAAGCTTTTTTGATGATTAATCTTTAAAAACCTTTCTAAAAGTCTTAAAAACATATTATCAATAGCTTTGAAAATTTAATCATTAGTCATTGACAAATTCATATTCATTCAAAATGAATATATTATTAATCAGTAGGCTTGGATATTTTACTGACCTCTGTCACAGAGTTTAGTTGTATTAGTCGTTTGTAATTGTTAGTATTAAAAACAGAATTCACAAGTGAAGACAAAATTTTTTTTCTTTTACCTACCAAAATCTAGTCGTAGATAAATTTTAGTGCAAAGGAAAAATTGTAGGTGCTTCTAAATGTGCATTTAATTATTTATTATAATATGTATGTCGATTTCTTCAGATCATGAACACTACGGATACCTATGTAAGCTGGCCTTGCAGACTGAAAATCGGTGCCAAGAGCAAAAAGGGTGAGTGAGAGAGATTACATTGAACCCTTTTGCAAAAAGAAAATTGTTATTTTAATTTCAGATCCCCATGTGCGTATTGTGGGTAAAGTGGAAGAGGTATCCCGGGCTAAAGAACGTATTCTTGGCAGTCTGGACTCCCGGGTAAGTTTTTGGCAGGAAATTCCATTTAATTTCATAGGGACTTACACATTATTAAATACACAGGGGACTCGTGTGATCATGAAAATGGATGTCAGCTATACGGATCATTCTTATATCATTGGACGCGGCGGCAATAATATTAAACGCATCATGGACGACACTCACACCCATATACATTTCCCCGATTCGAATCGTTCGAATCCGACAGAAAAATCAAATCAGGTATCGCTGTGCGGTAGCCTGGAGGGTGTTGAACGTGCTCGTGCCTTGGTTAGATTGTCCACACCCTTACTCATCTCATTTGAGATGCCTGTGATGGGTCCAAATAAACCGCAACCGGATCATGAGACACCCTATATCAAGATGATTGAGAGCAAGTTCAATGTACAGGTTAGTCAGTGTGTAGAATCTAGATGAATCTACCTACATATATATAAATGAATCAATTTATTCTCTATTAGGTCATATTTTCTACGCGTCCAAAATTACATACGTCCTTAGTATTGGTCAAGGGTTCGGAAAAAGAATCAGCACAAGTGCGAGATGCTACACAACTATTGATTAATTTTGCCTGTGAAAGCATTGCAGTAAGTTTATATAAGAAATTATTTATAAATTTTTTTTAAATAGTATTCATTATTCATTGGCTTTCTCTTTTGTTTTAGAGCCAAATTCTTGTTAATGTACAGATGGAAATATCGCCACAACATCATGAGATTGTTAAGGGCAAAAATAATGTCAATCTTTTAAGCATTATGGAACGTACTCAAACCAAAATTATTTTTCCGGATTTGAGTGACATGAATGTGAAGCCATTGAAGAAGTCACAAGTGACAATCAGCGGACGCATTGATGATGTCTATAAGGCGCGACAACAATTGCTTGGCAATTTGCCTGTAGCATTGATATTTGACTTTCCGGACAATCAAAACGATGCCTCCGATATAATGAGTTTAAATACCAAATACGGAGTGCTAATTACCCTACGTCAGAAACAACGCCAAAGCACTTTGGCCATTGTAATAAAGGGTTTAGAAAAGTTCATGGGTAAGTATCCGGTCTGATTGTGTTGTATGAAATTCCCTTTATCTATATATTTTCCTTGTAGATAAAATCTATGAAGCTCGCCAGGAGATTCTATGCCTATCCTCGCCAGCAATTCTACCCGTCATACCCGATCACTATTTTATGCCCAAAGATAAAGATTTGAATTTAGCGTATCGTACACAATTGACAGCATTGTTGGGCGGATATTCCGACAATTTGAAATCACCGCCTGGTTTGCTGCCGCCTGGTCTGTCCAATCAATTGACGCCCTATGCGAACAATAATCATTTGTTGCTTAATGCCAATGCATCGGTTAATGGCAGCGGAGGTGGAGGATTATCCACACCAACTGGCATATGTGCGCCAACACAGAAATATATGCAAATGCATAACAATTTTCAACAGGCTCAGGCGCAGCAGCAGCAGCAACAACAACAACATATCCAACAAGTTGCACCACGTCAATCAGTGGTGGCCAATAATAATTATTTACAAGTGCCAGGATCAAAACCACCACTGAGTGTTGGTAGCAACACGGTGAATGTCTCGCCACGCAATAGTTGTTCACAGAATACGAGCGGCTATCAGAGTTTTAGCAGCAGCACAACATCGTTGGAGCAATCCTATCCGCCGTATGCCCAATTGCAGGCTACGGTATCATCGACATCATCCTCTTCGAGTTGTGCCAATCGGGCACATTATTCACCAGATTCCACTTATAGCAGTGAAGGAGGAGGTGGTGGCTTGGGCATGGGAGCCAGCGCACGTCTTGGACGACGTCTCAGCGATGGTGTCCTGTTGGGTCTAAGCAATGCCGCCGGTGGTGTTGGTGGCTCAATGGGTGGTGCTGGTGGAGGAGGTGGAGCCCATTTATTGCCGGGCAGTGCCGAAAGCTATCGTAGTCTGCACTACGATTTGGCCGGAAATGGCGTTGGTGGTGGTGCTGCTGGTGGTGGTAAGCAACATCAGCAGTTAACTCATCGAACTTTTGATTTCGATATGAAGCGGGCGTTCGGTTTCAAGGCCATGGAACGTACGCCTGTTGCTGGTGAATTGCGTACTCCGACACCGGCATGGCTGGGCATGGGACTAAGCCGCACCTCGCCGGCTCCCATTGAGACAGTGGATGACGGTTTGGCTTCCGGTCAGGGCTGGCGTATGCCAGCACCACACCCACTCGGTCTGGGATCGCCCTATGGAGTGAGTGCGACTACTGGACTATTAGATGCCACGCCCGTCAATCGACGTATGCAATTGTCACAGCACAAGGACATACAAACGCTATTGACAAGTCTTGGCTTGGAGCATTATATAAGTGAGTAGAACAAGACTTGCTATTTAAAGATATCCGTGGTCTACTTTCAATCGCTTTGCCAATGCAGATATATATGAGAGTTAGTTACGGCGTTCAAACCTGATTTTAGATGTTCATATATGTAGACATGAGTATATACCCCTTGCGCTTAGTGCCCTTATATAGTTATCCGAGAAATATTGTGTGACGATATATATAAAACCTGATTACTAATTTCAAGTTATATCACTAAAACAACGTTTTAACCGAATGACTATGTAATATATATAACTACTGTGCAAATATATACTATAAAGTCGCTCATAGTAAATTTCAGATTCTTTTATTTATCACACTTAGATGGCTATAAGTAATTCAGGATATAGAAAAGTTTAGATTCCATTTCTAAATCAAATTTGTCTGACTAAAAAAGTTGTAAGATCGTCAAAAATTAATCTAAAATTCGCTATCTTTATTTGACTACCAAATAAGTGGCCAGAGTCATAAACCTTTTGACTTTTATAAAATAAATTTTTAAAAGTTTAAAATATAAATGATTGCCTTAGCTAACTCCACTTCTATTCTATCTAGTACATATACATATAATATAAAATATAAAATATTCTTTGATAAAGAATATTTTCTAGAATATTTTTAAAGTATTTCAAAATGAATTTAATCAAATTGTTGTTAGTACTAAATAGTGTTCATTGTTTCTTATTTATAAGAAAGATAAATTCAAAGTATTCCTACGAAATTTGTAAATCCTATGACAAAAGGAGGATGACCACTCCGAGGATTGTAGTAGTTAGTAGTAGTCAATGAAACTTTATTCCAAGAGTGTCGAAATAATTGAGAACGTTTCTTAAAATATTTTCAAACAATTATTATCCTAATATCAATATCTAATGAATACATTCAAAACATGCCCAATATATGTACAAAGGTGGTCAAAAGTATTTTCACAATGAACATTCTTTTGCAACTTTTATTTTCAAATATAAGTATTTTATTGTTTTTGTTCTCAAATGATGAAGCTTCAAAGCTTATAATGATATATTTGTGTACTTTACTTACAACCAAATTTCATTCGAGAATAAAAGTTGTCTAAATCCTATTCCTACCAGTATACAAAATATTAAATAAAAGTTTGAAGGGTTTAAAAGTTAAAGCAATTAAATGAGAAAACATAATTACAGATATTCGGTGTCCTAGAAACTAACTTATGATATTTAAATTAGTATGTCATTTTAACTAGCGAGCCAATAAACGATAAGTCCAAGATTTTTAAGTATTATAACTGGTTGCCTTAGGTGAAAAAAAATGGCATTTGGGTAGGATTTTTCAAAGAAAAAGAGTTCAGAAAAACATTTTATATTCCAAATTCCAAGATAAACCCAAGATAAAACTTGATTAACTTCAATTAAAATTAGTTATACAAAGATAATTTAAAATTTAAAAGAATTTTCTATACTTAGTTATCTTTATATAATGAAGGTTTTTCTTTGAACATATAAATATGTAAGTTCCAAGTCAGGCAAACCTCTAATAATATTTATTAAGAGAGAATAGAAAGGGAAACGTTTGAATGTCTTAACTAACTGCTTATTAGTTTTCTTAAATCCAATATAATTATTTTTAAATAATTTACATTTTTGATAACCATTCTCATTTATTTTCAGAAATTTTCGTTCTTAACGAAATCGACTTGGAAATGTTCACCACTCTAACTGAGGAGAATCTAATGGAGCTAGGAATCACAGCGTTTGGAGCTCGCAAGAAGCTGCTGACGGCCATACACACGCTGCTGGCTAATGAGGCTGCCTGCAGCAGCATGCCCAGCAGCAGCTCCTCGCAGAATTCCTCATCGCCGCGATTCTCAGGCAGCGCAGCGCCCGGAGCTGAGCGTCGTCCCTCAAATCAGTGGTGAATCGATCGAAAAAACCAACCAAATCACATTTTTCACACTTACACCTACTATACCAATTTTTTTTTTTTTTTTTTTTTTTGCATGCCCGTTTGATTTAATTTATTTTTGTAATTGTAAGCTTTCGCTATTCTATGTTAGGTCGCGCTTGCCGTATTTAGGGAAACCAGAGAAAAAAGAGACTTACTGTATAACGACTTTTCTGTACTCTACAAAGAAAAATAATTAATGTAAAGAAGCTTGTGATTTTTGCCAGAATTTCACCATATTGCTTGACCTTGACTTATACTCGTATTTGTACTAAAAACAAAACAAAAAACAGATAGAAAGTTGCAAAAAATTGCCAAACAGAATGTGGCCAATGTAGTTAATGATCAGTTCATTCAACAGAAAATCGGCTGGCAGCCTGACCATAGGTAGTATGTAATTTTTAAGCAACTAATTTATTTCAAAATTATTTATATATTGTAGAACAACAAAACAAATATTTTGAATTATTTATGAAATTTAACTACGCAAAAAGGAAAAAAACCCCCCCTAAAAAATGAGTATCTACACAAAAACACATACCATATATCGGTTTATAATTGTTATTGTAAGAAATGAATTTGTGTAAATGAAAAATTGGAGAAACCCCCCAAAACGAATTTATATATATTTTGGCTTGTATTAAGAGTGAAATTCGAAAGGAAAAAAAAAACATATTTAATATGGAATAAATTGATGTACGCATATGAAAAATTTGTGTTTTGAAAATTGAGCTCCTTTTTGGTTGTCCGGGGAAATGTCTTAGTTTATTTTAGTGTTTGGAGAACAATTTAATATTATGTATCGTTAAATAGCGAATGATTCTGCTTTTTGTGTCCATTTGAAAACCTAGAAGGTTTAAGTGGTTTTCTATCAAAAAGCAATTAAGTATTCAAGTTTTCCAAATGTGAAACTGATTTATTCTATAGAAAGCTAAGATCATTACTAAATTTTATCATCTAGGGCGATTTCATATTAAAGAATAAGAATATATCAGTACAAACTTTTATTTTGGAGAAAGGCAAGTTCTCGCCATTCAATCATTCTTTTGTTTATAGGATTTAAGATTATTCAGAATAATCTTAATAGCCATCTGTAGGAAAGAAGTGAATGTATATGACAATTTCAATATAATAGACTTTAGATTTCGGTTGTCTAATCTTAATATTGTATCTCGTTATCAAATATTATATCTCGTAATCAACGATTACCTCTTTCCAAAATAATAAAATATATCTATCGTTATCGTGTGTCTGTAAGGTGCTAGAGAATAAAGTCTTAAGTCTAATTTTCAAAACTTGCTTGGACTTGCAATTGTATTTCAAGCTATTCATGAAGCTTGCACAATCTCAAGAGACAAACCGATCAGAAACAAAAACATAAACGTATAGCCAAGCAGCTATAAAGGCTTTACGCAAAATACAGGTCAAAAGAAATTTTCTATATAGTTTCTGACTAAATTTAGATTTTCTGACGTTTATCATTAATTGCTAATTACATCAATTAAACTTTGTTGGCTGAAATTGAAATTTTAAGTATTCTATTAACTGGAAGCGAAAAGAACTTGCACAGCAGTACATTAAAATGATTAATCTTATTTAAACAATTATCAAAAGGTCCTCCACATAAATCAAATGGTATCAAAGACAAAAAGTTAATGAAATTGCAAGTTCTTTTGGCTGAATCTTTGTTATCTTTTGGTTTACGGGAGAAAGGACTTCGTTGTTTGATGGAATGATAATACCAACCCAAAATATGATTGGGCCAGCGATTTAAAAAATAGGCTCATCATTTGGCATGCATCTCTAATAATATGAGTTTTAACTCCGGAAGGATATGTACAAATGTCCTGACTATTCATTTTTTCATAGTTTTGATCACAGTGTTATTGATCAGTATAAAAACTGGGACTATTTAAAAAAATAAACTATTAAGATAGAGTTTACGACACACCAGATAAACTAGCGAATTCTTCTAAAGATTCAAAATCATTAACTAACATCATAGCTGATGCAATATTATTAAGCTCCAATAAATAAATCATACATCTTTATTTGTATATTATTTAGCCAGAGAACTAAATGAATCTTAAGCCTAACGTGAACAAAACGAAGGCCTTAGTAGCTATGGCTATAAAACCTCGCCTGGTAAAATTAAAAAGAAAAAAGTGTTTTGAAAAAGCACTTGAAAATTTAACAATATGATAAATGCCATTGTTAGTGGAGCTCCATTATATCTTAACAATAACTCCTCTTTGTATTATATTAAAAGCTTTTTCGGCTACATACTTTTAGTTTTAACTTCAATCGACCATTTGTAATAAATGACTAAAAATAAAAATGGAGTTTTTTATTTTAGGTTTGTTTTGGTTTATTTTAGTTGAAATTGTTTTTTTTTTTTACTGTTGATATAATCATTCACCATTGGGCCACTATATTTTGTTTGTATCGGTTGGTAATGGGTTCGTTATCGCTTCGCTATTTTTTTTCTCGCTCTAAGTCGAAATCGTTCGAAAATTATCGATTATTAATGAATACATTTGAACTAGTTTTGAGTTTTAGCCACTATATCGTAATATATTTGGAAGGATCACTATTCAGACTTCGTTGATGGGTCGTGATCCACCGGATCCACTGCCTCCACCAACCCTGTGACGTGTTCGAGGTGGAGGACTAGGTGGAGGACTAAAATCTGTTTCAGTATCATTGTAGTTATAACGACTGTCCGATGGGGAGAGCGAGCGATATGTTCGTGGTGAGTGGACATAGGAGTCACGGCGACCACCGCCTCCACTGCCACGACCCCAGCTGCCGCTGTGCCGCCGACGATGATCTGAGCCACGATCATCCTCATCATCATCGTAGTCATCGTAATCACTATAATCGGAATAACGATCGCGATCTCGATCTCGATCACGTCCCGATGGTGGCGGTGAGCGCATACGGCCCAATGGCGGTGGCCGAGCCCCACCTCCGCCGGCATTCGGTGGCAGGAATGGCGGCGGCAAACCCAAAAATGGTGGGAATGGGGCCGGTAGGAATGGCAGTGGATTTTGCATATTTAACAATGGTGAACCGGGTGCAACAAGTGGCAATGGTGATGGAGCTGTCGTTTCGCCGCCACCATTCGACGATGTAGTTATATCTGCATCACCTTCTCCTCCTGCTCCCACTCTTCCACTAGCCATGGCCGTGAGTTTGCGACGCAAACCAGCGGCCTCAGCCAATGCCTCTTCGCACCGGCGCTCCGATTGACGAGCAGCCAGCCACGATTCATGGGCACGATTCTCCAATGTGCCCATTTGGGCCTTATGTGATGCTATTTGGGCCTCTATCTCAGCGCGCAGCTCATCGTTTTGAGATCTATTGAATATATATAAAGAAGCATTTAACATAAAAAGGTTATGCTTTGTCGATTCGACTCACTTAAGTAACTGAATTTCATTCTTCATTAACGTTTGGGTTTCCACAGTGCTGCTTGTTTCGCCTTGATGTTGCAGCCATTTCGCCTCCTGTAAGCTTAATTCCCTGAAAATTGATTAAAGAATCAAGATATTAATATATACAAAAGGTAATAGAAACCCTTTCTCTTTTTTCAAACCTATTTTTATCTATGATAATATAAGAGTATGCCACAAGTTTGCACTCTCACTTACTTCTGCAATTGTGTTTCCTTTTCACGGAAATACCCGGAAAGAACTTCCAGACGCGTCTGTGCCTCTAGTTTATCACGTTCCGATTGATTGTAGTCCTGCTTCAATTGCTCCACATCGACGCCAGATTGTTTTAGCTGCTGCTCTAGGCGCGCCTTGGTGGCTACCTCCTTCTCCAGTTTTTGTTGCAGTGATAAGAACTTTTTCTGAGCCGCATTTAATTCACCCTTCGTCTTGGCCGATGTTATCAATTCCTGTACATTCAAGTTGGCATCTTTCTTCACCGCTTTGAGACAATCTTCAAGAGCATCGATTTTGGCTATACTTGTTTGCAAATCATTATGCTCCTTCTCCCATTTGGCAGTTAGGTCAAGAATTTGATTTTGCAATTTTTGCATTTCATAATTACGAGCCTCCAGGGATTTGGCCAACTCTTGCTCCGATTCGGCTTTAAGGCCATCAAGGCTTGTCTGAAGTTTAGCCTTTTCCATTTCCAATTCATAGTTCTCCTGCTGTAGAGTATTCATTTCGCTAGTTAGACGAGCTGTATGCTCTGTGTATGTATATTGAAGTTCGCTATTCTCGCGACTCTTCTCGGCCAGACTCGAATTGATATCAATAATTATTTCTGAACAACAACAAAAAAATAGAAACCTTTAGGATACAATCCAAAGAAGATTAGAGAATAATTTCCACTCACTTTCTTGATCGTTGAGTTGTCGTTGCAGTTCATCCACTGTATTAATAAAGGCCTCATCACCATTTTGACTATTGAGGACCTCTGACAACATTTTGTTCAATTCTAAGCCAGCTTCAGCAGCATTATCCAGATCCTCAACATTAAAAATACTTATTGTTATAAACTTTTATTTGTTCAAGATGTCGTCTTACCCTTTCCAGCGAGCCCACTTGCTCCTGCAGTTTGGCCTTTTCATAGAGTTCCGTCTCGAGTTGTTTTTTGAGCGAGGCTACCATATCATTGGAACCAAATGAATTGTCTTCGATGCTTGCCAATTTTTGGCGTGTAGTCATTAGATCGTGTTTAATAATGGCATTTTCCTTATGCGAGGCCAACAGACTGCGTTCCAATTGATTAACTTTGGCCAGAAGTGCCCCCTCTTGGCTACTATTGCAGCAACAATAATAGGTAAAGATAAAGCACAGCGACGATATGGCCGCAATAACCACACACAGTAGAAGTTGAGAATGCTCCAACACCTTGAGGGCAAAAATTTCAACAAAGTTGTCCAAAGTTATGGTTGGATCTGTGGCAGTGGCACGCGGACAATTGACATTCCGAGAGCAATATCCCTCAGCAGCAACAACAGAAGAATCTGCAAGAGATGAAATGAAAGATGAAGGGATGAAAACAAACATTTTCTGTATGTATTACTACGATATACCTTTGGATGCAGCCTGTTCCCCACCATTCGAATAGAGTATCCTATGGAGCTCATCGCCACCGGACAAGGAAATAGGTTCTGGTTCTTTGGAACCACCTTGAGTGGATATAAATGAATTGACAGTGTCCACAATGGTGGCAAAGAGACCCAAGCCAGCTGATTCCTTGGCTAAATCGGAGGGTTGTTGCAGAGGGCTAGCTGTAGAAGGCAAGGGAATAGGTTCCACGGACCCAACACCATCACTTTGTGGTGCTAGAGAAGGAGTATCATCGTAATGTCTAGGAGCAGGAGGAAGTTCCTGGGCCACTTCTTCATGTTCTTGAGTAGTTGATGGCTGCTCCGTTGACTCTGAGATTTCCTCTGACTTTGAAGCTCGCGTTGAAGAAATGTCATCAATTTGCTCTGTTGACGTTTCAGTCTTAATGGCAGGAGGAAGTTGCTCATCTTTGGCAACTAAAATTGGAGCTGGTGTGGGTTCAGCATCGTAAATTGCCTCATATGGTGAATTAAAAGGTGTGGGAGTTGTCTGTTGCTGCTCTTGTTGCAATCGTAGCTGTTGTTCCTGCATTTGTTTATAATAATCATTGGGATTCTCGAAATTCTGCTTTTTAAACAATGGAGGCAAACTAACTGGAATCTCCTCCTGTTGCAGGGGTTCCAATGTTGACGTTGAATCGACATTGAGAGAAGAATCAGTCTTTGTCTCAACTGAATTGCTTATTAAATTGGGATCGGCGACTTCAGGTTGTTGTTGTAGTGTGGGCAAGAGAGGAGCATCTGGCTCTTTGGAGCTGTTAGAGTCATTTAAGTCCGCTTGGCTATCTTTCGATGGTTTAACATTTTCCTCAAGCAATGGCTTTTCCCCTTCAACTGATTGAGGAGCAGTTTCTTCCAATTCCTTAATCTCAACTTTTTCTGTGCTTGTTGTCTCTGTGATGGCAATTTTCTCTTCACTCTCTACTTTTTCGTTAGAATCTGTTTCTGTCGAGGATTCAGTGGTAGCAATTGGAGTAGAAGGTGCTGCTGCTTGTTGTTCATATTCATTGTCTAAATTAACTTGAGGAACTTCCGATTGAACTACGTTATCAACACTTTTATCTATAATTTTATCAGTTAAATTCTTTGCCAACGAAACCACTTCAATTGGTTTCTTATTCTCTATCAATTCATCTTTATTGCTTTCTATTACGTTTGCCTCCTCGTCCTCATCTTCTTCGTAGTCATAGTCATCGGAAAATTCACCATATTGATCGTGCTGAAACTGTCCCGCTGCTTTTTCCTCAGTCTTGACCACCTTCTCTGTGACAATTGGTACGGATTCTGTAGAACTATTTGGCTGTTCAGTGGCTACTGGAGTTGGGTCCTCATTTTGTTTCGTTTCCAAAGGCACAGGTTTCTTGGTATTAAAGTCCTCCACTTTCTCTGTAATTACTGGCAGAGGGTTCTTGGGTTTAATTTCTTCCACCTTTTCGGTTAAAACTTGTAGAGGTTCCTTGGTTTGCAGAGGTTCCTCTGCCTTTTCTGTTGCAGCTGGAAGAGGATCCTTGGTGTCGAGGTCTTCCACCTTTTCTGTACTAGTTGGTAGTGATTCATCGGGTTTATTTAACTCAGTTGGTAATGAATCATCAGGTTTAGTTTTCTCTGCCCTCTCTGTAACAGCTGACAAAGCCTCGAGAGGCAACTCTGTGCCATCTACCAATTGAACATTTGGTTTACTTGGCTCAGGAGCAGCTGCTTCGCTACTCTCCGTCGCTGCCTTAGGCTGTTCTGTTACTATGGCATCAACTTTCAAATCTAGCGGCGATGTTGTCGTTGTGGTTAACAGGTCATCTGATGTTTCGGAAGCATTCAAAACAGGTTCCACGACTGGTTTGGGACTGCCAGGACCCACCACAGGCACCTCAAATTTCAGATCCGCATCTCTGATCAGAATCCTTTGCTCCATGATGAAATCCTTGTTGACATAGCCACGACGTCCACCAATTTCTGCGCCCCACATTTTTTTATTTGACCCAGCACTTTTAGATAGAATGCGAACCGGCGCATTAATCTTTAAGGACAGCAAACCCACACCACCCGCATTATAATTGATCCTGGCTTTGCCCGTCGAAATGATCTCTGGAATGAATTAATTTTGCAACGCATCAACTCCAAAACTCTCCATACACCTTGGACTCTGATCTACTTACGTTCACATTTTAGGTCAGCGCACAGTCTTTTGTCGGACAAAGCCAGCGAAGGCGATTCTGCCCACGTCGTCGATGGCAAACAGACGAGGCCGATTAGTCCGACTAGCAGGGCTACAAAAATTCGCAAATCACTCATTCCCACTAAGTTTTCTCGTTGCTGGTTCGTTGGCCGCATTTTGCATTGTTTGTTGCTCGGTATTTCTTAACGTAAATTAGTCTCAACTTATGGACTATATTTTTTGTGTATAAAAATCTCTTCAATTTCTTTAGCTGAGTTGGCTTTTCATCTCAGCTGGTGAGAGTCGGAGTTGCCACTTGAGTAAAATATCGCGAGGAATGTTTATCGATTGCTTGGAATGAGATGCATTGTCTTTATACACTGCGCAAAAAGTCTACATCAAGAAAAAGGAATAAGCTTCTAGATACCTTTATCAGTTTAAAATTTAGCATATGGTATTTATTTCAAATTGTGCTTCAATTGATATATAATCACGGGACAAGTGGTTGGATATAATGATATCAAGTAAGTCGATTAAATTAATTTACAATCATATTTAAACGATACCCAAATGGGTATTCGGCACAAATTTCAAACGCATTCTGTTATTTTTCTTTTCCAGTGCTCATGTGATAAACAGTGCTGCCAACTTTTTATCGAAAAAAACTGTTTTTGAGTGGAGCAAAAGGTGAAAAAGTTCAAAATTTTTTCTAAAAAAAAGCTGAAAAACAGCTGAAAAGAATAATTATGTATACATGTTTATTCAATACGTTTTTTTTATTATAGTATATTTATTATTCATATTTTTATTCAATTTTTTACTATTATAAATAATTTTTGTTATATTATTAATTTTCTGTAACTTATTATAGGAAATTTAAAAACGCCAATTATCCAATCCAATCGAATCCAATTGTCACAACATTGACCGTTTGTGTATATTTAAATATAAGTTAGAAATATTTGTTATATTTGCATTAAAACCTTACCTTATTCTGTTTGTTGTATCAACAAATCTTGAGCTGCCCAGCTTAGCAGTTGGAGAGCAACAGATGCAATTTCCCGCAATCGGTCATCAAAAAAAGCCAGATTTTACGGCTGGTGATAACCATCTCGATGTTGGCATCATTGGTTGGCCCCTCTTTTGTCGGATGTTCGACAAAATAACTCGAGTTCGATGGGGTTGCAAGGAGTTCGGTTGGGTTTCGGGTGGTTCGAAGCGCACTCGACAGCAGTCCTGCCAACTCTTCCGAACTAAAAAATGCTAAGTTAACTTTGAAAAACCTGCTAGAAACGGCTAAATCAAATTTAAAAAAAACCATAAAAATTACTATTTTTAAGGAGTGCTGTCATAATATAAAATAATGTTCTAAAGGCCAGTTCGATCATCAAAAATGCCAATTTTCCCGCTAGCAGCTAGATCACAATTTTTCTTGCATTTGGCAGTTGGCAAATGCCAGATCTGGCCGGGAAAAGGCTAAGTTGGCAGCACTGCTCGCCATGTTGTTGTTTTTGTTCGTTCGTCGTCGTCTTTGCTTTGCTGAAGTTGTTTCGCGGTCCGCGAAATTATAATTTTTTAAATTATTGCACCTCGAAACCAATCTAAATGTGAAGTAAGGAAATTGCTATAACAAAAAATAAATCGAAGGAAAATTAAAACAAGAGATCGCATTCTTGATGCTCATTATTAAAATGTGGCCAACGAAAAGTGCAAGTTCTGTGTTAGAATTGTGACCTTGAAAATTGAAGTTTTGCTTCTGTATGTGTATTTTCACATTCAAAAAGTTGTCAACAATTTTTTAAAATATTTTTCGTGACATCTATTTTTTTCTTTGATTGAAAGATTTTGCAAAGTATTGTTCCAATTGCAATTTGGATGTGTTTCAAGTTTTTTTTTTTTTTACAATTAGTCTGACATCATATTACGAGAAGGAGAGGGAGAGAGCGAGAGAGAGAGTGAGATTTGAGATAAAGTTAAATAAAAAAGAGATAACAAATACGCAAAATGGCATATCCTGTAGCACGTTTTTGCTTTAATTCTTTTCAAAGCCATTTAGTTTATTATCAAGTTGAGTGTGTGTGTGTGCGTATACACAAAAAAGTTGAGCAAAATCGAAGATATCATTTTATTGTTTTGATTGTTGTTGTGCATGTAAAACCAAAAACAAGAGGGAGAGTGAGAGTGAGCGAGAGGCGCAAAATGAAAAACAGTGAGAGCATAATCAGTAACCTATCGATACTTGCGATAACGATAACAAATTTGAATTAAAAAAACATTTGAAAATTACCAAAAAAAAAAAAAACACATGAACTATAACTGTAAAGCAAACGCTTAGTTAACTCAAAATTGTTATTATTTATGTTTAAACAGAATTTACGCACATGACAAAAAAGTTACACAAATAGAAATACATATAAAATTCCATTTGCCTTTTCTATCAATTATGATTAGTTGATATTCCATTTTTGTTAAATACGTTAGATATATACATATATATATTTCATTTTCCCAATTTTAAGTAATATTTTCAATTTTTTAGTTAGTTAGTCTTATTGAAAACGAGATAGTGCAAGTCGTTCGTATTAAAATTATTGTACACGTGGCAAGATTTTGTTGTTCACATATAAAATATGTATATTCTATTAAATCATTGTCTAGTGTATTGACATTCGATAACTTGTAATCCTTTGTTTATACACACACACACACACAGGGAAAGTGTGACGTAATTTTCAATATATTTAAATTTGAAATGAAAATTTAGTTGAATGCAAAACGAACGTGTGCAATTTTTATTTTCGTTTCGTTTGTCCCTTTTTGGCTGCCAATCAAATTTTAGTTGCTTGCTTCTCTCTATAATTACCAATTGCAATTTGAGTTTTAATTTGAATTTTGCATGCAACAGGGCGCGTGTTAGACGCACACCAGCGCACACACACACACACACACACAAGCACACACACACGCACGCACACATGACAATACACAACAACAGAAGCGTGAGAGAAAGGCAAGCTGTAAACAAAAATACATAATCCGATAACAACAGCAACAACACAAACAACTGCAGAAACAAATTCAAAAAATAGGAAAACCCAAACGAGCAAATGCAAAGAGAAAAGTCAAAAGGAAAAACATGTGGCAAAGTAAAAGCAAACACAGACATAAGCATGAAAGAAAAGAAGGAAAACAATAACAACAATTAGGTAATGTTTTTTGCGCCATTCTCTTTTCTCTATATATTCGCTACGAGCGCAAACGAACTTCTCTCTCTCGCTCTTACTCTCTTACACTTTACATGGCACAGTGAGTCAAAAATCCAACAAACAGGTGTAATTTTACGAAATGTTTATTAGAAATATATTTCCAATTAAAATTATTTAGTCAATTTTTTTTGAAGGTTTTTTTGATATTAAAAACAAAATGTATATATGTATTTTTTCGTACCAAATTTTTGTATGATTTTCATGACACTGTGCAATTGTCAAATGGTGGAAATTTTGTTGAGCGGAAAATTTTTTGTTTAGTATGATTTTTGTAAAGTTCTTTTCGATTATGGATCGCTTGAGCGAAGAAGGTGGTGATTAAGTAGCAGCAGCAGGAGGAGGAGGAGGAGGAGGCGGGGGAATTGAGAGACATTTGACAGTTTCGAACAAAGCAGCCAAGTGTTCTCGTGTGTGTGTGTGTGTGCGTGTGTAGAGAATACAAAATGAAGAGCACTCACATACATACTTGAAATTTGTTTAAACATTTGGTGTTCTGCTTTGTTTTGGTTTTTGTTTTTCATTATTTTACTTTTTGCAGTGGTAGACAAAAAACCCGTAAACAATTTCAATCAAAAACCAACGAAAATGTAAACGGAGAAGCACAAAAACAAAACTTATAATTGATAAAAATTTGAATAAGAAAAACGAAAAAAAGTCCAAAAGCTAAACTAGGAATAAACAACAACAAATCTAGCAACTGCAAGCAACAAAACGCTTAGCAACAATGTTGCACAACAATCAAGTGGCAGCAGCAACAACAACAACAACAACAGCAGCAGCAACGGCCTATGGAACAGAGCCAACAAATGCAGCAACAGCAACAAATGCCACAAATAACGTTGCAACGCACTTTGCAACAACAACAGCGGAAACAAATGAAACAGTTGTTGCCATTGTTCCTGAACTGTCAGCTGTTGTCGAAGAAGCATCAGCTGATGTTCCCGTTCCACCACCAACAGCAACAACATCATCCGCAGCCGCCGCCGCTGACAATTCATTCGCCATTCAGATGCGCGCACAGCAAAGACAGAAAATTAAGAGCTATCACGATGCTAAACAAACGGCCGTATGGCGTACCGATTCACTTGCCTCCAATCCCAATTCAGCCATGATGTCAACAATATGTCCATCTGATCCAGGATCCACCGCCAGACAGGCAGTTCCAACGGCCGTTGCATTAGCTTATCCCATGAAAGGCATCATCGTTTCATCATCATCGAGTCTTATGCAACGCAAATCTTCAGATAGCTCGCTAACAGCTTCCATACCTCGTCGTGTGTCATTTCCGGAAAATGAATTGGTTACCGGTTATCTAGAGCCAGCCAATCCATGGAAACAAAGTAAGTAAAATGCATTGTAAGTTTGTAATACTTTTTATACTTATTAGTATCCAAACAAAATATTCCCTATTAGTCTTTTTTTTAGACAAGCTTTCTTACATATATGTAAAATATTTAAATACAGTAGAACCCGTTATAACGACTCCGCTTGTAACGTCCGTCCGGTTATAGCGATTAAAAATCAATGACTTGGTTGGTCGCCATACAAACATAACTCCGGTTAGTACGTCTTCCGGAGCGTCGTTATAACTGGATCCTACTGTATGTACTTAACGATTTCATAAACAAAACAATCGATCATCGATAGATTGGAATCGAAGTGAACGTGTCGCATTCATTTTCAAATTTTGTTTTTTAAACGGCATTTCAAAAGTGACAGAACTCGACAGGCCTGTTTGTTTTCGAAACAAAACTCGAATATATAAAGAATCCGGTTATAACGACGCTCAAGGGACCGACGATTTTCGTCGTTATATCCGGAAGACGTACTAACCGGAGGTCCTTTCATATAAGTTTGTATTGGGACCAACCAATCACTCATCGAGCTTTAGTCGCTATAACCGGACGGACGTTATAAGCGGAGTCTACTGTATGTACATGTGCACAGTGAAACCTCCAGTCACGTACAGCTCCCGAAGGCGGTCATTCCTAGTAGACAGACAAATTTTTACAGTCCAACGAGTTTTAGCATGATTTCCATACAAAATCCTTTGCGGTTGATCCCAGGGCGGAACGCGGATACGATGATTAGTTAAATGTTGAGTGGATTGTTTGCTTTTGAATATTTTAGAAAATCTGGATTTATAGAGTCCTTAGCCACTTAAGACTTTTATGCTGTGGACGATCTACTTTTATCGACATTTTTATATGTACCATGTTCCCATAGGGTGAAATGGTATATGTAGCACACAGAAGGAAGCATTTCCGACCCCATAAGCTATATGTATTCTTGATTAGGATCAACAGCCAAGTCGATTTAGGCATGTCCGTCCGTATGAATACGTACATAGATCTCAGAGACTATAAGAGCTATAGTCACCAAATTTGGTACTTGGACTCCTGTGATACCTACGGTGCTTAAGTTTATTTCAAATTTTTCCCACGCCCCCGGAAATTACACAAAAATGGTTTTCTCAAAGACTATAATAGCTATTAGCTAATAGCTAATAGCGTAGTACACGCGCAGAGCCCTATTATTACCTACCAAAGTTTATTAATATCGGACCAGAAACATGGAAAATATACGTATAACCGAGTTTTACTAGGCGGTCCATAATGGCGGAGTTGGCCGTAGGCTAGTGGCGGCGCTAGAGTGCTCGTGTGGGTTTGTGAGGGTGAGAGAGATAGCATATGCTATCAGACATAGATTTGTTGTTCGAAATTTAAAATACTTTTTCACCTGGTGCATGGTATACATAAGTCGGCGAGACAACTTTCTCACTTCATTTCAGTTTAAATTGAAATAATACAAATCAAAACTTTGGTGTAATGGAACTTTTACACAGTTTGAGATCGATGTGGAGACCTTTTGGTTTTTGTATTTGATTAACAATACCGGATATTCGCAGTATAGAGAATTTTCGTATTCAGTAAACGCATAATCTGTCTCTCGTTCACTTCTCTTTCTCTCTCTCTCTCTCTGTCTGTGTGTGTGCAAACACGGAAGACAAATTCAACAGACAGAGACGACGGATGAGCAGACAACATCGTTAACACTTGTCGCTTTTTTGCACTTCCTGTGATTTATTTCAATTAACCCGATTAATTTGATTGCAAAATTGAAAATTGCAATGCAATAATAATGCGCCGCCCATGTGCGAAAGGGACTAATTGAAAGATGTGAGCAGAGCAAGAGATTGAGAATAGGAAAGAAATGTAAAATAAGAAACACGTAAGAAAACTAAACCAAAAATGAAAGGCAAATATTTACATAGAGTTGGATTGGGTGGAATGGGAGGATGTGGATGGATGGGGGCGGCGGCAGCGGTTACTACTGCCAAGTCGATGAAGTGCGCTAAATATTTATTTTGCCACTGAATGAAACAGAGAAATTTACAAATGTTAAACAGAACCGCGAAAATGCTTAGATTTTGATATGTTATTGTTGCTAAGCAAGCTAAATCCAATGTAAAATTACATTCTACAAAAAGAATGAGATAAAGCGTGATAGAGAGATGGAGAGGGAGTGAGAGGAAGGGAAAAAATGCGTAGAATCAATCATCAGCAAAATATGTGACACAGAAAACTGAAAATATTTCGCATCATCGAAATATTTTTGTATACAAACCAAAAGCCCTTTTAAGTCCAGGAACTTAACGAATCAGTTCATAGCTTTCGGAATTTACATCTTAAAACATTTATTTTAAATGGAAAGAATTAATTGGATAATATTAAATCTATGTGGAACAACCTTTCGTATTTTTGGTTAAATTACTAAATTGGACAAACGATAATTGAAACAGCTTCTTCTTTTGAGTTTAATAGTCAGTGGATGTAGATTATATCTAACTTAATTATCATAAAATCGCAAATATGTCAAATTAAATGGCTCATTCGAAAAATGAGTTCAATTATTCGCATTTTTTTCTTCACTCTATGCAAATTGGTGCGTCAAACCCTCCTAAATCTACAATTCTGTTGTTCTCGAGATTGAATCCCGACGAGAAATCGATCTATTTTTGTCGGATTTTCATAAAACATTCATCTTTTGACGGGAATTTCAATTTACTTTCATACTTGGATTAAGAAAAAAGCACTTTAGTTTAAATTGGTATCGTAAAATGGGGTCAAATCAAAAGACCTCAAGAATTACATAAAAAACCCGAAATTTGGATTGGCCCCAAAGCAAGTATTGGGGGTAAAATGAAAACAGATAACTGACAAAAATTTCTTTAAATTAAATTACATTTCTTGGGAGCCGAGAAAATCAAAGTCAAAGTTAAAAAAAAGGGGCTAACCCACTGACCACCGCTGTAGGTGGTTCCCCCGCTTCCCTCGAAACAGTACTGAAAGGTAGTTCCGTCGGGGATATTGAAAACGATTGTGTTTAACGAATAATTTTATTTTCTTATTGTTAGTTTTGTATTAATCTTTGATCCGACCATTTATAGTAAATATATCCTTGATCAGAACGACGATCCTTCCGTCCGTCCATCTGGTTTGGCCCGAACTCCTTTTAGGCTGTTAAAGCTGCAGAGATGTTTGCCATTTAGCATGTGAGCTTATATATATGTATGTACTGTGTTATAGTTCTTAGTTTATCTGTTTATGATTATATCATATATATGTAGCTCCCGAAGGACCGAATACTTTCGTTACTTTTGACGCAATTGTCGTAAAAATGAATATATGCCAGTTTAAAGCTCAGAAGACTCTCTTTCTTTTGTGAAAACCTCTATTTTATCACACTTAGCTTTTAATTAGCTGTAGTAAGTCATATTTTAAATGTTTGTCCGTTTTATTTGTATTTGTCCGCGCGATCGTGCCGTCCGAAATTCGGCTGCGAACAAGGTAGGTCGGGCGGGAAGTGGACAACAACAATTGGACCTTTAGGACAAAACTTCTGTCCACTTGGATGCCTGGGGGTAAAAACATCTGCAAGGGTATACAACGTGGTCGAGTTTAACCCCGGCACCGGCGGTCTTCTGGTTTTATATTCGAGTATGAAGACTATGAAGAAGTCTTGGTCTTCCCTTTAGCGAATCTTGAGATAAAAGTAGCTGTAGCTGCTTTATTTTCTCAGCTGATAAATAAGAAAGAAAACAAAAACAGCCAAGAACAATATAAAAATTCCAGTGCTTCCTCACTAAATTGCACATTGAGACATTCTTTCAGCAATTGCGTTGCAATCACCTGTTCTTTGAGTGATATTTAGTAGTTATATCAACATTTGCATTGAAAACAACACAGAAAACTATGGCAAATAATCTATTATTGAATAAATAGATTTCCCATGAAAACAGATAATCGCAAAAACAGACAAAGGTTAAAATGTGAAGGAATTAAAGTAAATAAAAGGAAAAGTTGCGAAGGAATTTTCTTATTTTGAAGTCCTTTTTATATGGTGACTTCTTTAAGTTAGTTTTCGCATACATTTCGCCTTTCTGGATTGCTTTTCCTTTATTTTGTTCTACAATAATATTGTGTACCACCTATGAATGTGCTGATTTTTGTTTGCTATTCGTGTATTTTTTTCGCGTCAGCGATAACAACAAATCACTGATAAGATACTGCTCAGTTCAGTTTGGTGTATATGTATGTACATATATGTATGCATATATGTATAGGTTTATATATATAGTACATACATATATATTAATTTTGCTTTTTTTCAAGTTTGCTTTGCTTTCGCTCACTCAACACAAGTTTCATTCGCCGGCTTTGCTCCTCGGCTATAAGTTTGTACAAACGATTACGTTTGTCTCCATATTCACGTATGTATATGTAGACAGTGGCGGATTCTCAGGTGGGTGGAGTGAGGGGAACATTCTATAGATATCATCAAATAATAGCTTAACAAAATCTTACTTAACTACAGTTGCTTAATGCTTCTAAAGAGATATTAACTTGTGGCTTTGGAAATTAACGCCATGAGAACCGCCACGAAGCATAAACAAAGTCATTTAAGGAATGGTCAGTTTAATAGGTGTGAACATAAGTATTTAAAATTCTCAATACTCTCATTAAGTAAAAATAAGAAAGTTATATTAATAATGGAAGTTCTTCAAAATAAATTTGAGATATTTTAGTCGGTTAACGCAAAATTTTCATACTTTTACATGTGGGAAGATTGGAAATCGGAATCGAATAAACATTTGCCGAGATATAGCCGAATTTACTAATGTGCGTCAAGTCCATTATGGATTGGCATGAGCTGAGGATAGTATGACACTTATATGGGTCTTTCAACAAGACAACGACCCAAAGCACTCCAGTATGAAAGCCAAGCAGTGGTTCTCAGAGAGTTCTCTGATTCTAATAGAGTGTCCGGCACGGTCACCAGGCCTAAATCTTATCTACAACCAGCTAAAAATATGAAGTAATCCAGGAGTCCCTGAAGAAAATTTCGCTCAAACGCTGTCAAGACCTGGTTCACCCAATGCCAAGACGTTTTGCAGCGGATTTTCTCACTTAGGGCAATGCAACCAAGTATTGAGTCTATAATTTATTAATGTTTTTAATAGTAGTAAATATTTAACGTTCAAAAACGTATTCACAACTTTCCTTCAACCTAAAATTAAGTCTAAGAATCTTTTTAACAGCAAGTGGTGCTATTTTTAAGTTCGTAAAGCCAAAACATCGAATGTGTAAACAACTTTTGAAACTTTATCAAAGTTTTATTTATTATTATTATTATAACAATTATATCATATATCATATCTTTTAAAACAAAAGTCATAATTATCGTTGAAATAGATATTTTTAATATCATTTATGATAAAGATTAGATTTTAGTAAGTATCTAGTCTAAGAATCTTTTTGGTATTCTAATATTAAATGATTTTCGGGTTACTTTTCAATAGTTAACCCACAAATTTCTCAAAAGTATATACTTATTAGTCTTATATGTATAAGTAGAATCTATATAATGTATATATATATGTACTTGTAGTGCTTCTACAATATAAATTCAATGTTTCCATTAAAAGAAAGATAAGATTAGCCTTTAAACTCCCCTTGCATAACTTGATACGCTCCTGTGTGTTTGTGTATGTAAATTTTGTTTCTGTGATATATTTATTTGTTTGCTTGAAGTCTGTTCTTGCCTTTGTTTATACTTTGTTTTCTATATACTTATGCATATGTATTTAAATACCTAAATATGTATGTATGTATATATAATATGTATTTACTTTTTTTTACCATTTGTGTAGGTGTGATGTCATTGTTGTTGTCACTCATAAAACAAACAAAAGGCTTTTGAGAAGAGTATAAAGAGGCATTTGAGAGAGAGAGAGAGAGAAGGCGAGAGGGGTAAACCAATGTTTTCTTTGCGACAAATTTGTTTATTCAATTCAACAATTTTGGTATTTAAAATTCAATTAACGGCATAGAAATACAATTAATACGTAAATCGAATTGAAATCTATTCCATTGATAGTTTCTAATTTCCAGCTGTGAAACTATAAAACCAAAAAAAAACAATATAACATTGTCTAGATGAGTAATACATACATACATAAGTCGGGAACTATATACATTGGGGTCAACTATATACATCTATATACCCTTTTTTCGATTTTCCAAACGTAATGAGGCATTTTAAGAATTTATCTATTTGATTTTAAATTAAAATTAGTACAATTTTGTCTTTACATTTGTAAATATATATCTTTGGAAATTGTTTTCTTAACTTACCCTAATGTTTGCTTTTATTATAAAAGAACCACTTAAATCTAAAATAGAATCTTTACTATTTGTAAAAGTTCACTTTATTTCATTAATAACTAGAACTTTCAAAACAGTTTCAAACTTAGACCAAAATTCCGACAAGTTTTCAAACTTGCTCTAAGTAAACTAATTCTGTGTACAATTTTCTGTTCTGTTAATTCTGTCAAAAAATTTTCGTATTTGAAGCCAAGTTAGAAATATCCTTAAGCCAGCTATAAACTTATTTTGAGTGCAAATACCACAAAAATAAAAGCAGGTTTAAAATTTGATTTATAGATTTGTAAATGGCTTTAAAACTAATTTGTTTTTTTTAATCCTAACGAATAAAATTATTAAATATTGCACAGGCATTTTAAACATTCAAAAAGGTCGTTCTCAGTTCTCATAAATCAGTGACAAGATTGAAATTATTTATTTATAACTAATATCGTTTTGCCAAAAGTGGTAATTACTTTTAATTTCACTAACTAAAGGCAACGATTAAAGTCCGTATAATTTGACTTAAAATCCGAAGCGCCGAGAAATGGTCTCAAATTGGATCGAAAACAAAGAAGTGACTTTTCGTTACACGAGTTTTGTTATTTACTGAATTAAAATTCAATTGTAATTATAAATATTTTCGTAAACCAATTTACCTTTGATTGATTAAATTTTTAAAGGTGCTTTTAAAATCAAACGAAATTGCTTTAAACCAATTAAAACCAGTTTTCCTTTCCCATCTTTTATATCTTTCGACTTTCCCTTGCAAAACTCAGTGCAAAAAATGTCACGAGCACAATTAATGCTACTTCTGTTGTTGTTGTTGTAATTTGTTGTATTTTGTTTTGTTTTTAAATGTAAATAATTTATGCAATTCTAGCAAAGCTAAGCAAAAATGCAAAGAAAAAATCCAAAAGACAAAGTTAAGTAAATATGAGTAAGCTAAATTGAACAATGTTTGCACTTGGCTTGAAAATGTCAATTGTTGCGGAAACAGTTTTTTTTTTATAATGTATCGCATGTTCAATCGATGTGTATTTGTTTTCATTAATCGCTTGAATTTTTAATATAAAATTTGTCTACTTTCTGAACATTGCGTATATCGTTTGTTGAATTACCTACTATGATAATGATAAACGAGCAGTGTGGTATAATGGCGACTCATTTGTCACTTTTAATGTTAATAAACATTATACAATAAATGACGTTTTTTGTTTTCCAATTTCATTCTGGTATCAATGCAAACAACTCATAAGAATGAAAATGATATAGCAAGTTTTATTTATAATAATGTTTTTATTATTTTCTCTTCAGAATGGAATTTGTAAGCTAAATTCTATGGAGTCTGTCCGAAAAATTATATAATAGAAGTCAGAACAAATAATTCATGTATGCAAGTGTTGGTAGAGTTATAAGTTCGTCATCAAACCGCATTGGAAACTATTCTTTAATAAACAATAAATAAACTGTAAAATATATCGTCTTCCTTTTTAAAAATATTTAGTTTTAAACCTCAACAGGCATTGTTTGTTTTTTAAACAATCTTCAAAATGTCCACTCTTATCTTGTTTATTGAATCGGCTAGTAAATTTTACAAGTTAATAAGATAAGTTTATGTAGGAAAATTTGAGTTGTTTCATTATTTTAATATGTATTAAAAAATGTCGAGTATGCCAAGTGAACCTAAAACCAGAGGGCCGAGGCTAACTTCGACCGCGGAAACAACGAATTTATTGAGAAAAGTCACTGCTTTCCACCGATTGTTCCTATAGGAGCTATATGATATAGTACAGCCAACATACAGTTACCCGATCTTGATCAAATTTGGCACGGTCATTCATAGGTGTAATAATCTCACCTATATTAAACGACAATAGCTCAGAAAATAACCAAGTTGTTGAGAAATGGGAGCTATATGATATAGTGGTCCGATCCGGCTCAATCCGAGATATACAACCAGTGCAGTATATACAAGCCTACATATCAGCTCTGTAGCTCTTACAGTCTAGGAGAAGTTTGCGCTGATCCAGATGGACGGACAGACATGGCTATTTGAACTCGCCTCATCGTGCTGATCAAGAATATATATACTTTATATGGTCGTAGATGCTTCCTTCTATGCGTTGCACACTTCTGACCAAAATTGATATACCCTTTTTGCAAGGGTATAAAAAGAGAGTATAAGAATATACAATTTCTTTATTAAAAACTCATTTTTGTTTCAAAATATTTTGTTTTTCGGGTATTATACAAGACCTTCGATAACAAACTCTTCAATGGGAAATTAATTTATAGAAATTAATTTAAAATATTTTTCAAATATTCGCTTGAACCTGTTTATTGTTACTTCTTCTCTGTTTTCCCTTGATCGTTGAACTTGTATGTCAAAATTGGAATTCAAAAATCAATTAAAAAAGTGAATTCAGTGAACTTGTGAAGAAACATCTGACATTTCTACAAAGAAACTCTGCGTAAAAACTCAACCTTTTTAAGCTTTTTGAAAAGTTTTTTCTCCTTTAAATGTTTTGGAGAAATAATTATCCTATCGATAATTTTTTGTGATATTTAGTAAAAAAATATCAAAGAAGCTAACTTCGGCAATGCCGAAGTTTATATACCCTTGCAGTCCTTGGCAATAATTTTTTTACATTTTGAAATTTCTTTCCTTGCAACTCAATTCATCAACACACAAATAAAACATTCAAATTATTTCTCTCTTTACTACAAATTTTTAAGCAAGGCACAACACGCATACACATACATACATACATACGTGTAGCGCTACGTCTGTGTGTGTGTATGCATGTGCTCTGTTTGATTTGCTAATGACGTAGAACCGATTTGTATTGACTGTAACTTGTGTTCTATTTATCCGATCAAACTCAAATTTTGGGATCTGAGATTTTATATCAAATTCTATTATATTGGTAAATTTCATGGGGATACTCCAATTTTTGCAAAAATTTTTGTTCTAGAGCTATATGATATAGTAGTCCGATCCTGACAATTTTCATACTCTATTATCTCCCGGCTAAAAGTAGCTCAAATATGAAATTTCATTCCGATAGCTTTTAAGATGCCAGCGTGAAGTTGATTTGCACAGACGGACGGACGGACGGACGGACGGACGGACGGACAGACGGACATGGCTATATCGACTCAGCTTCTCATGCTGATCAAGAATATATATACTTTATAGGGTCGGAAACGTCTCCTTCTGTGCGTTACAAACATCTGACCAATTTTATAATACCCTCTGCAAGGGTATAAAAAAGTAGTTAGTTAAGTAATAATATAAGATTATTATTATTATTATTAATTATTCGAAAACCTTTTTTTTTAAGTATAAATTTGGTTTTAACTAATGCATGTTCCCTTTTTTAAAGAGAACGCTTAAGCGCAACTTCATTTTGTAGATTTATATATTATCGAAAATTCTAAAATGGAAACCTCTAATTTATTTTAACGGGTTTTTCTTAGTTGGTTCTTTTCACTAACTAAATTAACAGGTTAATTCCAATTTGTTCGATTGTGTTTCACATATATGTATGTATGTATATGTATATGTATATTATCTACCTATACACATACATTCTTATATGTATTCTGTATCCTATCAATCTCACTTTTGTCTTAACACTTTTGCGGTTGTTGCCAACTCAAAATAAACAAAAAACAAATATATATCAAAAAAAAAAGAGAGGGAGCAAAAAATTAAAAGCCACGGCGAGAACAAGTTTCCGACATTGTAAATGTTTAGCAGTAAATTAACAACAATTTAATTGAACAATTTTATTTTGTTGTTGTTGCTGTTTTTTCTCTTATTTCATTCTCTCTGTCTGTCTATGTTGCTTTTTTGTGTTTGCGTGAGTCGATGACGACGACGACGACGTCAGCCGCGGGCGGTAAAAAGTCACAAAAATCAATAGAATAATAAAAAATTGAAAAGGCATTTAATAGATGTCAGACGGCACGCGATTTCATATAGTTTCGCATTTCCATCTTATTCTTTGTTTTTTTTTTTCTTTTTTATAGATCGATAATCATGACCATAGATACGACAAAATAGAATATACAAAATGTATCTAAGATATCATTTTGCTAATTTATCGCATCGCGAAAAACACATTTACACACATTTCTCATATATGAAATGTTAACCTCAAAAATTGAAATTCGTTTCATTAAAAATAGACATTTTGAATTGTTATTATCAGCATTCAACTTGTCAGGCAATTCTTCATTTTCCTAATGCCAGCCAGGTAAATAAATAAACAACAACGATGACAAAATTCTTTAATTTTGGGCAAATATGTATTTACATAGAAATTCTCAGGTGGATCAACGTTGTTTTTGTCAAATAAATAAACTATAAAAATAGAAATTACCATTGCCAGAGAGGAAACAACAATTTGGGCATAGAAACAAACTATGAATTCGAAATTCACAAGCAAACAGTAAACTGAAAATGATTTCTTTTGAATTTTTGCTAAATTTTAAGTTAATGAAATCAATTAAAACCATAAATAAAGACTTTAAAATCAAAATAAAAAGTAATATAGTCGATTCTAGTTCTACTTATTTTAGTGCAAGTGTTCGCCAGCTATTGAACAATATTTCTTCTTTGAATGAAAACAGAAAAGAGGATAACGATTTAATTGCACAAATATTTACTCCAAAATTCGTAAAGCAAAAGGTTAACGAATAAAATCACCCTGAGTATTGATTAAAAATAGTTTGTAGGTGTAAAACTTTAACTAAAACTTTGAAAAACAATCCGTAAGACGATTTAATTCCAAACAGCATTAGTTAAAGTCGAAAATAAACATTTTGGATACTCTATTGAAGAGCCATTAGTTTCTTTAAAAAAAAAACTTACAATTTTGTATTTGTAATACATAACACTAATCATTATAGTCCGAATGGCTTTTCGGCAAATAGTTACTTTCTGACTCGTAATGTCAATTCATTCATGAAGAAAATATGTAATTATTTGTGTTATCGACATTGACTCTTTGTCATTTGTTTATTACGCTTGTTGGTTGAATGTTTACTTTGACAGAATCTGAGCCACTGAAAGTTGTTTATCATAATTTTCTTCGAATTTAAATGCATAATTGTTTTTTGGGCCCAAGTATTCAAAGTAAACATTATCGCCCTTTACATATGAAATCAACTACAGTGCGACCTCTTCTTGTGAACGGCTCCATTAAGCGACTTTTCATAGACGAATTTTTCGGGTTTTTATACCATGCACTCATAGGGTGAAATGGTATATTTAAGTCGCCAAAATGTATGTAATAGGCAGAAGGAAGCATTTCCGACCCCATACAGTATAATTATTCTTGATCAGGATCAACAGCCGAGTCGATCTAGCCATGTCTGTCCGTTCGTCTGTCCGTATGAATACGTAGATCTTGAAAACTATAGGAGATAGAGACACCGAATTTGGTACTTAGATTTATTTAGTATGCGCGCAGATTATGATTATTTAACATTTATTTAACACAGGCTAGTGGCGGCGCTAGAGTGCTCGTGTGGGTTTGTGAGGGTGAGAGAGATAGCATATGCTATCAGACATACATTTGTTGTTCGAAATTTAAAATATTTTTTCACGTGGTGCATGGTATACAGAAGTCGGCGAGAAGATTTACTTTATTTTAAGATTAATTTCCCAACATGTCCCAAAAATAAAAACGTTTTCACAAAACTTCTGTAAACCAATGGGATTTTTGCTGAAAAACGAACAATTTTGTAGCTCCCCAGGGCGGTTTACCTGTAATTGAAGTGTACTCAAAATAATAGTTGACAGTTTTAACTAATAACGTGACATATAGTCTTTTCTTCAATCCATCTTCTTCACTTGTACTTGGTCCACTAGTAATCGAACTTTAACATTATACGGACAAATTAACCAAATTTCTCATTCTTCTTTTAATTTTCTTAATTTTTGTTACATTTGATTAGTATGTTTTGAGTTATATGTACGAATTCTCCTTAATAGACTCTTTCGAATCAAATCCAAGGTTTGTCTTAAGTTTCAAACCCGTCTAAATCTAACCATTAAAATGATTAGCTCTAGTTTCAAAGTTTAGAGATGCTCGCTCCTCGTTTTGATGTAAAAAACAGAGCTTGAAGGGGATTCAATGTAAATACATGAAAATACATTAGAAATCCCAGCTTTTAATCAGAAATTGTCATGAATGAAATAGTTTTAGCCCATTGAAGCATAATCCGACGCATTTTGTGGTTGAGTTTCATTTTTTCTGTTTATTGTTTAAAAAAATAAAATTGTGATTCTTTTTGTTTTGTTTTTGGATTTCCATACGTAGTTTATTTACATTCAAAAGTTGTTTACGATACTCAAATTGTTTAATTCTTGGTTTTGTTGTTGTATCCATTGCTGTTTTTTCTCTCTTTTTTATTTGCTCCTAATCTTTCAGCGTTTTTCTCTATTTCCGTATGTTTTTGCCGTATAAGCAAAAAATAAACCAAATGGGGAAGAGAAAAACACAAAAGATCCAGATAAAATAAAATTTATTACGACTTATTTCCCCCTTTATTTTTTATTTTTTTTGCCGGCTTGCTATCTACCGCACAAAATACTTGAGACCGTCAAATGCTAAATAATTTTTATCAGCTCAATTTATTTATATAATTAAGCAAACAAATTGGAAGAACAGAAAAAAAAGCGGTTAGGAAAAATTGTCTCAAAACCACCGGGTCGTCGCAATGTCTGCCATGGCAAAAAGAGAAAAATTCATAATAATTCACACAAAATGATTCATATGGAACCAGATGTTGATTCTCATCCTCGCCACAACTATAAAGTGAAAAGAAAAGAAAAGATCTTTGACAAAACAAAAAGCAAAAAAAAAAACCCAAAAACGAAAACTTTTCTTTTTTGACTGTTTGCCAAACGAGAAAAAGGCTTGACAATTTCTATTTCTCTTCTTTTGTGTGTGTGTCAGATTTTAAAATGGATCGTTTAATTGCCACTTTTTCCCCCCTCGTAACTAAAAAAAAAAAAAAACCATGGTAATGCAATGATAGATTAATTTGTTTACGTTTTTCATAAGAACTATGGCTAGAATTTGGTTAGAACTATTTCTATATGTACGTATTATACATAAAGATATATATACATATGTATACAGTTATATTGCTGCACTTGGCATTTGGCACATTTTCGAATTAAATTGAATTGAATTGAATGCAATTCAATTTGATATGCCTTGAAAAAAAAACACACACACAAGTAGACACATGCTTAGCTATATAATTTTATTCTTAGAATAATAGACAGTTTTTTTAGAGTATATCTATAAGATAGCAATATATTTATTATAATCGGGAGGGCCGGACCTGTTAGGCAGTTGTTTCTACAGAAAGTATATGCGACTTTTACAAGTCATTAAAAGCAAACTCGTCGTAACTGCTTATGCCGAACTAGTTTGAAATGAAACAGAAAAACTTATTGGTTATCAAGAGACATATCAGTAGGTTATTACATACTTTGGCGATCTTCTTGATATTCGTATTCTCAGGAAGCCCTCTAAATGTGATTTTACTAGATATTCATAAAATAAAAGATCGGCAGTTAGAACCTTCGGGACATCTTTTGTTAGTTAGTCAGTTGATAACCTCCTTCCACATAGACTTGAACGGGACTTAACAAAAGGTCAGTTTCAGCATTTTACTCCGTTAGTTTATCACAAACTTAAGCTTATGTACACAGGCCAACAAAAATGGGATGGACCTCAGACAAAGAGTATAGTCTTCTAATAGATGAATGTCCTCTTAAGCAGAATCTATTATCTGAGAAGTTGCGGGATATGTCCAGATTTTGTAGACAATGTGCAGTCTCCTTGACTTCAAACGAAATCTTCCTGGTATGAAAACCGAAATGTAGACCTAAATCCGGGGACAGGCTTGTGGGCTTAAAATGTGAAGTCTAATCGAATTTTTTGCATATCAGATCGTTGATTCTTATAGACTTGTATTGGAAAAGACACATACAAATACAGTAGAACCGGCGATAACGACGCTCAGGGGACCGACGATTTTCGTCGTTATATACGGAGGCCCTTTCATATAAGTTTGTATTGTGATTAACCAATCGCTCATCGAACTTTATTCGCTATAACCGGACGTTATATGCGGAGTCGTTATAACCGGATTCTACTGTATTTCAAATGAAATAGTCAATAGGAAGAAGTAGAAGTTGAGTTAAGTGGAAAATGGGGCTATCTTAGTGCCTCTTCCCGTAATCGTCTTTGGCCCAAATGGCCACCCTAGCTAAATGCATGGATATTTCGATTGAGATGCCGCTTTTTGCGCTTTTAGATTAGGACACCTAAAATAGAGTCGATCTGAACCTTTGGAACTCATATTAGCAAATATATTTTCTTTCGTGTCGTTAACTGAAATATTGTTAGACTTTAAAAGATGTTTTTTTTTTCTTTCCACAATAATTCAAACTACTAACTCTAATAATTAATATATTAAAACAAAATATCTAAGCAAAACATGAATCAGACTTTGTAAAATAAACAGTAATTTCATTGTATTTGCTTCAATTAAATTGTTAAAATTGTCTTCAATTCATTAAACAAACGCAAAAACTTTTACCATTCCTAAGATCTGTTTGTCTATATAATAATATTAGTAATTACAACGATTGTTTGCATATATTCAATTATATTTTTATCTAAGAATTTCATTTTGATTTTCTGGACTTTTGCCTAAAATAAATATCACCTATTATGAATATGATAATTTTATATTATAATTTATTTTCTCTTTTTTTTTTCAACAAAATATATAACGCAAAAATTAAAGAGAAAAGAAATAGAAAATTGTTATCTAAATATAGATGGGAAAATGAGTTTGCAAATTACAAGTTCACGATTTGTCATCTCCGGCCAGTCAAAAGAATTGCCGCACAACAATTTGTCTATGTCTTCTCACTAAGTACTGTGTCTGAGAGATGATGCCGACAATCATCATAATGATGATGATGATGTTGGTGATGTGATGATAATAATGATGATGACGTTGATTTCGCGGAGGTCTCTTGATATGATGGTTGATAATGTCAGCGAGGAGTCAAGAGAGGAGGGGGAGCTGTTGTGTCGCACGAGCCACTTTACCATATTTGAGCATAGTTTATAGTAGACATCTCTATATACTATATATATATGTAGACTGAACAAATGTTTAGTGGGCTTGCCTTTTGATATGGGCGACATTTTATTGCTTGCTGTGGGGGGAGGGGAGGAGAAGGTTTATTGACTCAACAATTTGATGTTTCGCTTTTTTTCGTACCATTTTTGTTGATTGAAATTGGCGATCGATAAATATTTGATACGGATATAATTAGACATATGTATAATGTGTATATCAAGACAGAAATATAAGTAATTAAATTGATAATAGAAGTACAGAAAAAACAATCAATTTGTCTAAGAATTGAAACAGCTTTAAGATTTCTATATATAGACTGAGAATTGAGTAATATAGTTTAAAATGGGAAGACTTAAATAAAACATGAAACTTGAAGCTAGACTCAATTCAAATTGTGGATTATCCTAATAACTTTGTTCTAGTTGATCAAAAACTTACAATAGTCACTGTATATTTCGAATATTGTTGAACTTTCTCAGTGACTCGAGTAATGACCAATAGTTTAAACGAATTTAATGCAATCTTATCTAGATTGAGATGCAAAATACGAGCAACTATTTCTAAATGCAATCGGTTTTTACTTGATGTTTATTTGCAGTCTGCCAAGCGAAAAGTATAAAAGAGATCGAGGATCAATATGTAAAATCCTGCCGAAAGCATCATACGGAGCCTTTGAAGAACGTATTGGAGAACCTAAAGTTTATCGATTTGCATCAAACGCGACAAAATCTACTATCGCTTAAGGGAGTTCAACTGACGCCCAATGACTGTGAGGCCATCGAGGAGCTGTTTAAGACGGTAAGCAACATATGCACTTGCATTATACTAAGTACATATGTACATTGTCTAATTGTAAACTTTTTTGTTTCTTAACAGTTGCAATACAAGGCCATTGATCTCTCTGAATGTCCCTTGGATGAGAGCTGCCTGAGTGCACTCTGTCAGATAATTGAATACTATGAGGCTGCCAATGAGCTGGATATATCGTATAATAGAGAAGCCATGACCAAACGCAGTTGGGACTCATGCGCCTATATGGTGGAACGTAGCCAACAGTTGCAATTGCTCAATGCCGAAGGCAATCCCATCACAATGCAGGGGGCCGAACACCTTGGTAGAGCTTTGCGTTCATCGTATTTGCATACTCTGAAGCTGGAGCATTGTGGTCTTCGGGGGACGCCATTGGTGAAATTATGCACTGGACTGTATCACAATAAAATGCTCAAAGAACTGTGGATGGGTTACAACGATCTGGATTGTGTGGATGCCCAGCATATAGCCGATACATTGAGATTTAATCATAGCATTGAGCTAATTGATATAAGCAATAATAATATCAGAGATGAGGGGGCCCAATATCTGGTGCAGGCTTTAATATTGCAATCAGCAGAACTGGAACGTCGATTGGGTGCTTTGAAGCGAGCCCGAGCCATTGAGGTGGATGATGGATGTGGTTCACCGACAAAAGAGGCGGAGACAACGTCTCCCTTAAACGCCGCCACACTCAGTCCAATTCCATCAGTACCAGAGCAAGATAGTCCTCCAAAAGCTGAGATAAACAATGAGGCCATTACCGAAATTGTTGTTGTTACACCTCAAAGTTGTCCCAAGAATGAGCAGGAGACATTGTTGTTGCCCACGACTACTAATACAATTCCCACTCCCACTAATTCTGCCGGGGGTGTCCTCATCGATTTAGATACCGATTCCAATGATCCCGATGATGATAATACCGAGGATACTGTACGCACTGTTAAAAATTCCACACAAAATTCCAGCGGTGGTCAATCCATGCTGGACAAACTGCTCTCAATGAATAGCGACAGCAGTGGCAGTGATGAGGCCCATTCAAATATATCCACCGATACTCTGGCCGCTTGCTGCTCCGAGGACATTAGCGAGATTAGCAATGAAATTTTCCCATCCGAAGTGAAAGACCTAGCAACAACAACAAGCACAACATCCGCATCAACAACAACAACAACAGGAACATCAACAGAAAGTGGGGCAATAATAAACTCCAATTCCAGTTCAGAATCAACAGCACCACCACCAGAGGAAACTGAACCGACGATAGTTGTGGCAGATGTGATGACTACCAAAGCCGAAGATAGCCCAAGCCTGGAGAAGCTGTCTCCAAATCAACAAAAGCAACAGCAAAGTTCCCAAATCGAACGCAACTTATGTGGTAATAATACTTTGACCTAATGTAGATACTAAGAATTACATAATCTATTGCCTTATAGTATTTCGAATTAGATTTCCAAATCTTTGTCAAGTAGAATTAATTGAACCATTTCACAATTTCACAGATATTACTCCCTCAACAGAGGCTAAACCCGTTGAACCCAATGAAACCTGTGTACAGAATAACAACCACAACAACAGCAGCAACAACAACAACGCCAATAACAATTACAACAATAATACAATTCAAATAGATGCAGCTGGTATTCCAGCGCCTGAAGCCAGTCCCAGTGGATGCTCCAACTCATCACCCATTTACGAGGTGACAGCCGAGGAGAGCGATTGCATCAACGGTGGGGCCAGTAATGGAGTGGTTTCAGGTGCATCCTCGCGTCCCTTAGATGTAAATAAGAATGCAAATGTGGCTGGGGATGATTTCGAAGATACACACAGTACGGATTCGGCTTTCGAGAGTGCTTCCGAAGGTGATATTAGCAGGCATTTGCCCGATGAATTTAGTCGTCTATCGGTATTGCTGGAGAGCACCAGACTCGATGACAATATGGCCAAGGAGATGACCATTGAGACAGCTACCATAGCATCAGAGTCCACCGAGTGTTTACTGGTGGCCCAGGATGCAGCAGTAACACCATCCTCCACACCTACGCCCAAGGAGGACGCAACATTCCTGGCCCCCAAAGTAACTATAGCGGAGGAATGTCTGATAAAAGAGAAGGATGAAAGCAGTCCTAGTCCACGTCCCAGCCCAACGCTAACACCTCCGCCACCATCCACATCGCCGGGAGGTGCAGGCATTGGCCTCAGACGCACTGAATCCAGTTGTGCCTACCTAAATCAATCCACACGCAATCGTTCCCAGAGCTCAGACAGCCTGTCCAGTGACACTTCACTTGATGGCATTGCCAACAGTGGCATTGCCGAGAAATTGACCAAAAATGATACGCTCTCCCGCCGCCAACTGGCCGATGCCAATCTTGAGGCAGCACAACGTTCGCCTAGTGGCCTGAAGGCTCTCACTCTATGGAACAATAACCTAACCAAAAACTGTGCCGCCAACATAGCCGAATTGCTGGAGACGACCACTTCGTTGGAGCTGCTGAACATAGGCAAAAATTGTCTATCCAATGAGTTTGTCTCGATTATTAAGGAAAGTCTGACCAAAAATCAAACGCTTACCACTTTGGGTCTCCAAAGTGCCCATCTTAGTGCCAAGGGCATTGAGATATTATCCTCCATTCTGACATTCGGTGGCAATAGCAAGCTCCAGCGCATCGATATCAGGGACAATAAATTGGAGGTCGAGAGTCTGAACATTATCGCCGATGTGCTCAAATCGAATAAGACGCTAACTCAAATCGATATCAATGATGAGCCCAAGCGTCTAACGGTAAGTTATAATTCAAATCTATGCCAATATTAAATTTAATTTCATATCTAAACATAAATCCCAGACATTTTCAGGTTCTCAAGTTGAATTTATCTAAAAGTCAATCTGCAATGGATAAAGTTTTATAAAAATTTCTTCTTTTTAATGTTTGCAAAGTCAATAACTGAGATATTATTAATAACTCCAAATTTTTTTGATACATACTATAAATCTGTTGGTCCGTTTTGGTTTTTTCTAAGCCAAGAAGCTTCAAATACTTTAAACAGATTTTTGAAATCTCTTTTTTTTTTTTAAATAGAAAGTAAAATACTGTAATGTTTAGCAATTTTTGATATTTTAACACAAAATAAGTAAAAGAACCTTTTTTAAATTGGTTAAATCTTTTTATAGCTCATACAAAAACCTTGTTTATTTATCTAGACTATGATTTCATAAGGGAAAATGCAATATTCAGTTGAGCTTGAAAGTTAAATCGTTATAAAGAAAGAAAACAAATATTTTAAATATTAGTTAAAGTTTTAGAACTATTTCAATAAGTTCCCTTTGTCAAATAAATATTAAGTGCACGGCCGGATTTATAAAAAATGTCGCCTTTTTGCATATCTCCACACACAGCTAAAACTCTGTGTTTAATTAGGAGTACTTCTTATTGACAAAGTTCTTCAATAACAAAGAAAAACAAACTCGGATGTGGTCATGTAAATTTGTTTAAATTTAGAAGAAATTTCATAGCAATTGAATACCTCATATGCAGTGCCGGACTGAGTCATGTCGGGCCTGTAGCAATGCAATATGCGTTGGTTTTCGGGGTCGCATTGTAAATTCAAAGATAATTTTCCAATGTGAAAGTAAGAACATTGTTTTTTAATATTAAACCAAATTTTTTGGTTTATCTGCTTAAATTTACTCTGTATTTTAGTCAATTTCTAACTGATATGATATGACTGAATTATTGTTTTATATATGAAATTAAGGTTTATTGAAATACTCTGCTGATCATAGGCATTTTTTGTCGTGAGTGAAAATATATATAATTTTCAAAATTAACATTCTATTTTAAAAGCAAAAGAATGAGATATCACTTCTGAAAATTGGCTAAAATTTGGCAAAGTTAAACTGTCTCAATTTTTTAAAATTTAAGTTTTTATCATTTACCTTAACGGAGATGAAAAAATCTCTAAAAACTCGGAGTTCCTCTATCCAATGATCTATATTTTCGGGGCTATTTTCGATGTAAGCTCTAAATTATAAAGAACAATTGAATTACAGAAAATATTATATAAAAATAATACAAAAAATTCTAAAATTTAAAAGCCCTTCCCTGGGCAATTGCTCCTACTATAAATCCAGAGCTAACTATAATCTGAATATGCATGATATAGCGAAAACTTGTGCCATTATCTATTGAGATTGACATTTATTTGAGCTTTCGGCCCTGCAATCTAGCCGAATTGAAATCGTATAGTTAGTTGTGTTATGTGTTCTTGAATTGTTAATTGTTTATTTAGTTAGTATAATTGAATTGTTAATTGTTTATTTAGTTAGTATATACTTATTTGAATATTATTTTGATTTTTGAATACTTTTCATTTACCTAATTTGAAATCATTTTCATTTCCATTCTCGTGTTGTTACTGTTGTTGTTGCCTCCTGTTGTCTCTCTATCTCTCTATCATCTTTGTTCTCTAAAGTTACCGATAGTGCCGATAGTAAATGTAATACCGCCAACACCATTGCCCCAGGAGAGCGTAAGTAGAAATCCTCCTCCTCCATAAACTCAGTTCATCGTAATCTAGATTTTACCATAATTCTCAATAATCCGCTATTCTTCTAACTGTCTCTCTCTCTCCCTGTCGCTCGCTAGCCGCCTATGCCTTTGCCTTTGCTTTGGCTTCGGCTTGGCTTTGGCTTTGGCTTTGCCTAACAATGCTAAACTAAAACCTGACAAAGCACTTTGCCGCCTTGAACAATTGAAAAAGTTGCAGAATCACCAGCTAACCTTTAATTGAGCACTAAAAAAAAGAAAGAAAATGTTTATCAGTTTCCAATTTATTAACCAATTGTGTTTTCCTTCTTTTCTTTTTGGCATCTTTGCAGATTGGTAGCGATGCCCATTTGGATTACACACGAGTACTCGGCACTGTGCGCTCACTGTGCTCGCGAAATGAGAAAATGCAAGCCCAGGAGCTAGCGGAGAAGACGACGGCGAACGTGGGCAGCTTGAGGAACAATCGTTGTCGCGGTGGTTACTACTTGGGATCGCGGAAGATATCGCTGACCTGCCACAGCCGGCCGCTGGTTGATGCGAGAACGGGAACAGTGACCGCAACTGCAGCAGTAACCACCGCCAATCAACTGGAGGTGAAGCGTAAAGCGACGGCACAAACAGCGACAAGTTCACGCCTCCGCTCACCGGGTCCCAGTCCGCCCACGATATCGCCGTCATCCTCGCCCAATCGCAGCCGATTTCATGTGTCGCGTGTAACAGAAGTGGGCTTGCCTGGTAGTACTTTAGCGCAGTTGCCGCCGGCCAGCAGTTGCATGTCCATACCCACCATTAGTTCACCAGGAAGCGTTGGAGGAGCAGATAGTGCTGGTGCCTTACCGACATCAAGTTCTCTGCCAGCCATGGCATCCGTTTCCTCATCCACACAGACCATCAAACGGCTCTCAGTGTCACCGCGTTCGCGTTTCCATGTATCTCGCATCTATGAGGATCCCAAGGTCCCAGTGGGCAGTCGACAATTGCCTCCCATAACGCCACATACACCTCCCTTGGATTTGCCACCCACGCCCATGCTGAAGTCAGCTCGCAAAGCAATTCAAGCGTCTCAGAACGAAATGGAGGCATCTAAACCTCTGACCACCACCACCACTACCACCACCGCTACCAATACAACCACCAGCAGTGTGGTGATTATTGAGCCACCTCTTGATGACGCACAACCGATTAATAGTACAAATGCCCAGGAGGAGTCAGAGTCCGCTGCAGGTGTTGCTAAACTATCACCGACTACGACCAACTCATCCAGTTCGAGTTCCACCTCACCGATTGCCAGCAGCGACATAACCGACTCTTCATCCACATCATCGTTCACCTCATCATCTTCGCCCTCCTACACCGCCTCCAAGCCATGTCCCTTGGCGGTCTTTGGTGACAATGACATTACCCTGACCAAAGAATCAGCTGCTGTTGTGGCTCTCTCTATTAATCCAGAACCAGTCGCAGCCCAACCACCACCCCCACCACAAGCATCGGTAACGACCGAGCAGCAGCAGCCAGCCCGTGCAAGGAAAACCTCATGGATAGCAAATCCTTCAGCAGTGGACAAATTGCTAACACTATTCAATACGGGCACAATATTTCAGCGCAGCTCCTCGCCAGAGTCAAAGGTCAACAATCAGGCTCAAACAGCAGCAGCAGCTCAACCACCTCCACCACTTACAGCCACAAATAACGCACAGAGTATGTTTATATTTTAAGTCTACATGGAAAGCTTTGGCTAACAGACAACTCAAAGGGACATTCTACCTAATTCTCATTTACTTTTGAATATTTTACTCATTAGCAACTCACTTAATAGAATAAAATTTCAATACGTTTTTCAAAAGGCAAAGGTTTTTAAGTTCAAGACACTATTCAGTGGAAACTTTCTTGCATTCCTAATATTTAACTTATATTAGATCTGAAAAGTCTTACAATATGTATGTATAAATAATCTGCCTAAAGCCTTTTTATTAAAGGGTCAAAACGAATATTTCCGGTAGTAGTTAAAGAAAGAAATTAATTAGGCATGTTCTTCTTTTGGAATAGTTTTTAAACTCAAGTCGGTCTAACCCAATTTTGACAATAGTTCGGCTTTTCAAACATTATGTGTTGTGTGTTTATTAAAAATTGCATAAATTATTTAATTATATTTTATCAAATGGAATGATACAGTTAATAAGTTTGATACGTTAACTTTTTAGATAAAATTCTATATTTTCCTCACTTTTTTTCTTTTAGGCTATGTGAGGCTTTAAAGTTATCTTAAGACCAAACTTTTTATTAAAAATATTGTAGAATATCCACTTAATTTTTATTTTATTTAGTGCAAGTAGTTTCAAATCTTCGCATATAAACTAAAATCTTAAAAAGAAATAAAAACTTCATCGAGTTACATCAAAATCAACTCTTCGAACAGACTTAGATTCCTTGTACGCCAATTACCTTTAAAAAGTCACTTTGGATCTTAAAATCAAAAATGTTTAATGACTTTGATGATGACAATTTGGATTATTTTTTGCCTCTTTTGATGTCTCACAGTTGTTTTATATATTCATATTCGATACCAAATCAAATATATATACTTTCAATATAGAATATTTAACAATAGGCTGACAATTTTGGACCATAAAAATCATATACATACATTTCTAACAACCTTTATAATTATTTCGTTAACAGATACCAATAACACAATTACTGGAAGCAGTGGCCTTGATATTCAAGGACAAAACCAAAATTCTTCAATATCGGTGACACGTAAAACCACACCACCCTCAATATGGAGTTGCAATACGAATTCAGCATTAAATCAAGGAGAAACGGGATCCAATGCGGCAAGCACCTCATTCCTGGAGTCAGCCTCGCGGCATGTTCGGGATTTTGGGAAGCAAGTCTTTCGCCAGAATCTGTCGTTCAATAATAGTTGCGATTTAGCTGCTGCCGCAAACTCAAACACTGATGGCAATGCATTGTCATCGGTGGCACCAGGCGGCACAACTTCATCGTCATCATTATCGTCGACAAGCGCTGAGATGACATCATCGCCGGCGTTGTCACAGGAATGTAACACAGTGCATATGCCATCTAGTCTAAAGCGAGAGCTCAAAGAGAACATTTCCCCAGAGCATACAATTAATGAGGAGACATTGCATACCCTGCAGAAATTCTCACGTATGGAGGATGTGACGGTGGCAGCAACTACAGCAGCAGCAGCAGCCGAGGATGCCGCTGAATTGGGCGACATTGAGATTGTTAATCATAGCGAAGTGGTCGATTGTCTGCCAGTGGCCGAACAACAGCAACCACAACAGCAGCAGCAGCAACAACAACAACAACCAGAAGATTTGGCAGCGCCACAAACTACTGTTTAAGATGTATTTGCTGTTGGCAGTTGCAAGGACCACAAATGTGACGTGTGCAATTGACAATGTTGTGCTCGAGCTAACCTAACAGTCGATAGTTTTGAAAAACGTTTGATATATCCAAATTGCGTTCAGTTATAATCTATATTTCGATTAACTAACTCATTTATTTATTTATTATTATTTCAAACACATTCGAACATTTTTGTTTTAAATTCTTTTACAATCGCAACATACTCAATCGTATCGAAATTGAAGTTCGATAGAAAACTAGAAATATTTGCCTAGGAAATGCATCTTTTTAGACGGCTCAGCGCAAATATTTCAATCTATCGAAATGCAATTTATTTGATTTACCTATCAAACCAAACACTGATAATGTTTAAATGGAAAAACACGAACAATTATATAAATTATTTTCTAGTAATTTGAACAAATTTTCGATTTGATGAAACAATTAAAAATTATCATTGTTTACACAAAATATTTAAAATCAATAATAAAAAAAAGAAACAAAATATGCAAATCGACGCATTGGAATATCGAACTATAACACGGCCATATATATTTGTTTGTAAAACTTGTCGATGTCCTTGTCGATGGTTGATTAGCTCAGCAGCAGGATACAACAAATAATACGCAACCCACCCAGCATTCCCATGTCTCTCCTTTATTTTATATACTACCCCAACCCGCCTTGAAGAAAAAAAAGAAAAAACAAACAAAAAATGGGAAAAACAAACACAAAAACAACAACAAAGAAAAAAGGAAACGAATGGGTTTCAACCCCGCCCCTCCGGCCCACAGCAACAAAAACAAATACCAACAACAAAAAAACAAGTACACATTTTTTTTATTAAAGTTTTTGTTTTGTTTATTATTAGTATATTTTTTCTTTTTGGTTAAATTCATTTTAAGTTTTATATATATATATATACTTATGATAAATGGAAACAAACAAAAATATGAATATATATTTTAATGATAAATACGGCATATGAAATGCTGAAATTAAATTAAAAACAAAATCCAACTGGAAACTTCTATATTGTATACAACAAAAAAACAAACACACACATGCAAATGGTACACTTAAAAAATAAAACAGAAAGGGCAAATTGTCGTTGTTCTGCACTTCTTGGCAATTTGAAAAGTTGTAAAACAAAACAGAAAAGAAAGAAGAAAACGAAAATGTAAAATTGAAATTGTTGTACTTATAATTTTTTTTTTTTTAAATGATCAGCCAAGATACTTTATGTTGAAATATGGAATACTTAAGTTAATCAAAGAATATTAAAATATCGAGTGCTTAATTTTACCTTAACTCAAATGGAATAGGCAACTTTCAAATTCAGGTTAAATATGTATATATATATATATCTGTATATATGATTTCTAAACAAAATTAAATTATTGTACATGATTGTGAGGCATAATACCAGTATCTCGAATAATGAGATTGGAAATGTTATATTTTAATTTAAACAAAAGAATACAGGATAGTAGATATCTGCGTTTCTTTCTTTTACATCATTGAAATTTTCAATGTTTAACTAGTTAACAGATTTTCCAATTCATTTTCTTTTTCAAGTATTAAGAAATTGGTATTAGCTTCAGATTATGACATTCAATTAAGTACTTAATTCGAAAAACATTCAGATATGCATATATAGATATATATATATATATAAAGAGAGAGATACGCAAAACATTGATTGATAGTCGATGTTTATTGTATAATTAGCCCACCAGTCAAAATAATCGTTAATTCTTTTACATTTCACAAAAGAAAAAAAAAACAAAAACAAACAAACAAACAGCCCAAAATATATCCAATTGATCTCATTATGTGATATTTGTCGTAGTGCCCAAAACGTTCACTGTACGTACATACATACATAGATACATTGAAATGTATCTGCATCTATAACCAAAAGCTATATACACAAGTTAAGTGCTTACCTTAATGGAGGCGCAAGACCCGCCCGAACACCCCGCCTCCTCCCCCCAACCCTCATGCATATCTGTTATACTAACTAGTTACAACTTTTCAAATCGCTCGATTTTTGGGAACATCTGATAATTTGCCACCTACAAAATAGAAAATCATAGAAAATCAAAGACGTTTCTATGCAATTCCTGTAAATATCGCGTGTGTGTACTCTATTTTACGATATAAGTTAAGTGGGGATCGTATAATCCTCGCTCCAGCAACAGCATATAAACAATTTTACAACTAAATCTAAACTTTGAGTTTTTATTTCTTTGTTATGTGGATTTTATTTTGTTTTTTGTTCTCCACTTTAATATAGTACATCTACATAAACTAATTGTAATTATATCTATGTAAGTAGTTAAAAACAAAAATACAGAAAAATAAGTTGTTTATCTTTTTTTTTTTTTTTGATTCTTTGTTTTGTTTTGTTTTCAACAATTTTTCCAAATTTTTATGCAATGCTGAACACTGTAAACATTTACCTTAATATTTCATTGTACTTAATTTACATAATAAAAACCAAAATAAATGTCAAATTTTCAAATTCTATATATATATATATATATATGTGTGTAAATTTGTGTGTATATATTTTTTAAATTTTTTCTTATGTTATATTATTTGTTTTTTTCTTTTTTTTACTTCTATGATCCACTAAAAATTCGCCTTATAGCTAGAGATCTACACTATTCAGCAATTATTTTTATGAAAATTTGTGTTTTTCAAAATTATATTAAATACTAAAAACTTATTATTGTGAAAAATTTGCAAAATGTATGAATGTATGAAAATTATAAATTAGTAAGAAAAGAAACAACACAAACAAAAAATTTAAAAAGAGAAAAAAAACAACAAAAACAAACAAAAAATTACTAAACAATTTACTGAATAAATATTTGAAAGTTGTAATGAAATAATTAAATTTGGTTTTGATTTTGAATTGGGATATAAGAGGATGGAAGAATATGATCCTATCTTCAATTCTTCGATTAGAATCTAATCTAAGTTTTTATACCATACACCCATAGGGTGAAATGGTATATTAAAGTCGCCAAAATGTATGTAACAGGCAGAAGGAAGCTTTTCCGACCCCATAAAGTATATATATTCTTGATCAGTATCAACAGCCGGGTCGAGCTAGCCATGTCCGTCCGTATGAACGCCTAGATCTCGGAGACTATTAGAGATAGAGCCACCAAATTTGGAATGTAGGCTAATGTAGTATGTAGAGTGATCAAGTTTATTTCAAATTTTCGCCACGCCCCTTTCCGCCTCCGCAATTCATAAAAAACGTTTATCTCAAAAACTATTGCACCTAGAGACACCATATTTAGTATGTATATTTGCATAGTAAATGCGCACATTTTGTATGTATAAAGATTTTGCCACGCCCCTTTCCGCCCCCGAAATTTAAAAAACTCGATTATTTCCCGTAACTTTCTTGTAGAATCAAATTTGGCACTCATAAATTTGAACTAATATCCAGGAAAATACCAAATCGGACTAAAAATAGCCAAGATATGCATATCAACGTTTTTCCATAAGGCCGGAGTTGGCTGTTGGCTGGTGGGGGCGCTAAGGTGCTCGTGCGCTTGAGTGAGGGAGATACTAAGATATGCTTGTAATAAAAAGCATGTGAAAATGCATTTGTTTCATAAATTTAAAATATTTGCTTTACTGGTGTATGGTATACCTAAGTCGGCGAGACGACTTACATACTTCATTTTAATTAGATATTCATGAAGCTTAAAGTTAGTCAATTTTTGGAGTATTTGAAAAATTCAGTGTTTCAAGTTAGAACAATGTTTTCCAATCTGCATTAAAATCATGAGAACAGCTTTGTCAATATTTATTAAATTTCGAACAAATTTCTAATATAAAATATTTAAAATATCCAAATTTTTAATATCTTTTGCTTTTCCTATATGCTAACAAATTTTACTAACAATAAGATACGAATCGGTTAAAAATCGACCAAAATATGGTCAAACAATAAGACAGATTTAAAAAGAATGCATGTTTAAAAATTCTAAAAAAGAATACGATTGTCTCTGCAAATCCTTTTTAACCGATTTTCATTCGTTTTTTGTCTTTCATACATGGAACCCCCTACTATAATAAATGTGACAGGACCCGCGCAGGCGGGTCTCTTTAATTGAAACACTTCTAATAGTTTTTTCGATTTATTCAATTTCTTAAAATGTCATTATTATAAGAAAAGAAAGTTTCCAGATAGAACAATTTAAGTAATATTTGCTTTTGTTAATGTAGGATAGTAGTTTGATGTGATAATTTGACTCACTTTCCAAAGACTTTTTACTTAAAGTTTTATCTGGAATAAATTTTATTTTTTTTTAACACAATATATTTACACAAAAGGGAAAAATATGAATCGCCGTTTCTGCGCTGATGGACTCAAGCTGAAATATGTAGAAGGTTGGAATATAATAAGACATTATGTGGACCATGTCAGCAAGGATTCTGCTGAGATCAAGGTGAACAAAGGAGGAGCTAATCTTCACGAGTAAATTAATGCTTTGGTTTCTTTCTAGAAAATTTTGGAGCTTAATCCTCGCGTGAGACGTCAATGTCGCATGGTGCCCACTGCTCAGGTCAAAAAGGAACGTAAATTCTGGATGCGTGTGCGAGAGAGAGGTTCGCAGGAACGTCCCTCGCTGCTTAACAATTTCGAGGATATGAAGGATTCCACCCTCTCGGAGAGGGCTGCCCTTAAGGAGGCAGCACGTTGTCTGAAATGCGCTGATGCTCCCTGCCAAAAGGCTTGTCCCACCCAAATAGACATTGCCCATTTCATTGGATGCATTGCTAGCAAGAACTATTATGGAGCAGCCAAGGCTATATTCTCTGATAATCCCTTGGGGCTAACCTGTGGCATGGTCTGCCCGACTAGTGATCTCTGTCAGAGCAGTTGTAACCTCCACGCAACGGAAGAGGGACCCATTAATATAGGTGGCCTACAGCAATTTGCCACTAATGTATTTAGACGAATGGGAGTTCGTCAAGTGGTTCCTCCAGAGGCTAAAGATCTCAAGAATGCCGATAAAAAGATTGCCCTCGTAGGTGGTGGACCCACCTCGCTGTCATGTGCCACTTTCTTGGGACGATTGGGTTACAAGGACATTACCATATACGAAGAAAATGAATATGCTGGTGGACTGAGTGCCTTGGAGATCCCACAATTTCGATTGCCATTAGAGGCAGTAAATTTCGAAGTGAATCTTGTTAGGCAACTGGGTGTTCAATTCAAATATGGCATGAAGCTGGGAAGTGAAGATTTGAGTGTCCAGAAATTACTAATGGAAGGTTTTGATGCTGTCTATTTGGGCATAGGTCTACCAGATCCTGTATCGTTGCCCATATTTCAGGATTTGACTGCACAGATGGGCTACTATTCATCCAAGACGTTTCTTCCTAAAGTTTCCAGTGGCTCCAAGCTGGGATGGTGTTCCGGCTGTAAGAAGAAAAAGTTCGTATTTGGCGGCAAGAAAGTTTAACGATTTTTCCAAAATTTTATATATAATCCTTTCCTAGTATACAGTTTGAAATGCCCAAGCTAGATGGCAATGTGGTGGTTATTGGAGCAGAAGGCACTGCCTTCGATTGTGCCCGTTGTGCGCTGCGTTGTGGTGCCAAACGTGTGTATGTGGCGTTTCTACATGGCACATCTTACATACATGTTATTCCCGAGCAAGTGCGTCAGGCAATCGAAAATGAATATGTGGAGCTTTTACCCTATCTAATGCCCACCAAGGTAATAGTTCGTGATGGCAAAATAGAGGGCATGGAATTTCATCGCACGACTCAGACTGAAGAAGGCAACATTGAAATGGTAGAAGGGGAGAAAATGAGTCTTCAGGTGGACTATGTGATCTCGGCTTTTGGTTCAACGGTGGCCAACAATCAACTAAAGAAAGCCCTATATCCTGTGGAAATCGATGAGCTGAGTAAAGTAAAGGTGGACCCCAATACATTGGCCACCAATGTGCCGAGAGTCTTTTGCGGCGGCGATCTGGCTGGCATTGGTCACACAGTCGTCGAGGCGGTCAACGATGGCAAAGTGGCAGCTTGTAGTATACACTGTATGCTCCAGGGAAAGAAACTGGGAATGGAGCCAGCTGAGCTACCATTATTTTACACAGAAATTGACCAGGTGGATATTTCGGTAGTGGTCAATGGCCTTAAATATTTGAATCCCTTTGGCTTGGCCTCAGCTCCGCCGACAACAAGTGCGGCCATGTGTCGACGTGCCTTTGAAGATGGTTGGGGCTTTGCGGTAACAAAGACAGTGGTGCTGGACAGGGATGAGGTGACAAATGTCTCACCCAGAATCGTCAGCGATAGCACTCATCAGGGATCATTTTTGAACATAGAACTTGTCTCGGAGAAGAAAGCCGAGTATTGGTTTTGTGCCATAAGTCAACTGAAGAAAGATTTCCCCATGCATAAGATTATATGCAGTATCATGTGTGGCTACCGAGAGGCTGATTGGGTGGAGTTGGCCACACTAGCAGCCAATTGTGGCTCAGATGCTTTGGAATTAAATCTATCCTGTCCCAACGGCATGGCCGAGAATGGTTTGGGCATGGCATTGGGTCAAGATCCGAAAATAGTTGCTGATATATGCAGATGGGTGAGAGGTGCCATCAAGATACCGTTTTACGTGAAGTTGACACCCAATGTTACGGATATTGTGGAAATAGCCATGGCAGCGGTTGATGGTAAGGCCGATGGTGTGACTGCCATCAATACGGTGTCTTCCTTGATGGGTCTACGTGCCGACGGCACTCCTTGGCCTGCTGTGGGCGCGGAGAAACTTACCTCATATGGTGGGATGTCGGGCAGTGCGATTCGTCCCTTGGCATTGAGAGCCATTTCAGCGATTGCTGAAAAGCTGCCAAATATTTCTATTCTAGGCACTGGAGGAGTTGACTCGGGAGAGACTGCTCTCCAGTTCATTCACATTGGTGCTTCACTTGTTCAAATTTCATCAGCCATTCAGAACCAGAATTTGGCCATAATTGAAGACTATTGCAGTAGTCTTCGTGCATTACTCTACCTCAAAGCCAATCCTCCGCCTGAAGATGGTCACCTTTGGGATGGACAGAGTCCGCCCCAATTCTTGCATCAGCGTGGCAAACCGATTCTTTTTCTAAGAAACTCGAAAAATCAACCATTGGGCTTCTTTGGTGCAGATCTGTGTGAGCGTGAGTCGAGTAGGGAACAATTATATGAGAAATGTGGAAGTACTTTCACCCAACCCGATCCTCCGACTGAAGAGCAGCGGTTGGCTGTAATGTGTACAAAACCCAAGCCTGCTTCCAGGTTGGCAAAGTTACGAGGTGCTGCCCTAAAGCACATCGGATCCTTTAAAGCTCTGGATGCCCAGCAGCAGCAGGTGGCTCTAATCAATGATGATTTATGCATCAATTGTGGAAAATGTTATATGACCTGTTGCGATGCCGGCTATCAGGCCATTACCTTTGATAAGGATACCCACAGGCCTCTGGTGGGCGATAATTGCACTGGCTGTTGTCTCTGCCATTCCGTTTGCCCCATCAACGACTGCATTGACATAGTACCCAAAAAAATCCCACATGTTGTCGATCGCGGACCAATCGAACAACCTGGAGACTGATATGAAATCTTTTAAACCGATTTTATTGCTTATAATAGTAATACGATATATTTAAGTAGCCTGTATTTATTAGTATATGTATATATTAGTATGATAGTGAAAGTCAAATTTTATGTCAAGAAATAAAGAAACTCTTAAGCCTCAGAGAAGAAGAGAGTCCTTGTCGTTATAGCTATGTCCGCCTGTCTGTCCGTGTGTATTAACTTCCCGCCCTTAAGTCGAAAGCTACTGAAATGAAAATTGGTATAAAAACTTGTCATCAAGTATAACAATTCGTAATTTATAGCTGCCACAGAAACCAGCGATCGAAAAAATATTAAAACATATTTCAGTAGAAAATTAAGAAGTCTTTCTAAAGAAGGCTTAATGAAAAATTTACCATAATGTACTAAAATCTTATAAAATACAAAAATATGTGTAAAATTAAACTTAGTAGTTGACGCAACCAAAGTTTTCTCGATTTATAAGGCATGGCTAATGAAAAAACTTTATCTTTATGGTGTTAGAAAAAAGGTTCAATAATTTGGAAATAATCTTTGTATAACAATCTTGTTATCTAATTGGAATTCTTTCCACAATGTCCAACAAAATGTATTAACATTTGGACAAGAAAATTTAAAAAAAAAACTTGACACCGAAGAAATATTCTGTATTAGGTTTTTCTGTCTATGATTTCTATCAAATGGTTGAAATTTATTGTCATTATTTTTATTTTTACTATTTCGTGAATAGTTATTTTTAATCTGTTATTGTTTAATTTTACAAATTTCCCAGCACTGTTGGCTGAGTTCATATTTTTGATGAAGATGTGCAAAAACTTCTCTAGACGATTAGGGGGGCAAAATGTCTACAAATACATAATATTTTCTTCTCTTTGTTGTTAGTAAACAAAAAAAGAATTTATACATGTGTAAGCAACTAGCAGATATATCCGGAGGGGATATCCTGTTTCTTCATTTGCCAAGAAGAATCAATTTTGAATCAATTGAAGCTAAAGTTTATATTTACATTTGTCATAGCTCTTTTGTAATAAAGGGTAACAACGTGGCAGTAAAAACCTCCACCTCTAAGGACTCCAAAAGAACAAGTTATGTTCACTTCAGGTATTACCATTTTGTTTAACCAATTGTCCTTCCCGCCATACGCTTTTCGATTGGCAAAAAGTAAATATAGCCAAGTCATTACGATAGAATTGATTTTCAATTTGAGACTTCAATACGTTATCCTTCAACTGATTGTTATTAATTGCACGCATCATGTATCAGCGAAATGAGGAATGAGGGAAAACTGACTTTTATGTTGTCCCCCCAGGGGTGAGGGATGAAGCTGAATGTTACCAGGTAACCTTAACTGCCATCAAGTAAATGGTATATCTCCAGGGTGTAATAAAACAATATTACGTGCTGACAACAAAGAAATGTGGTGGATTTTGGAATGAAAAAACATGAGTAAGGTGATGGAGAAATGCTGGCAAATGAGCAGTCTGTGTTCTTTTAAAGTGGAATATGAACAAATTATGACAAAACATAGTTCCCTAATTAATCTTTAAGTCATTTTTTCTCTTTAACTCTGTGTATTGATAAAACGATATTAAGTTGGCATACAATCACAGTCTCTTACTATGTATGTACAGGTGGTTTTAAGGAAACAAAATTAATATTCTTCGACCTTTCTTTATACAGAATTTTAAAGTTGCAAGTCATATAATTATTGATAAAATTTATTCAAAACAATTAATAATTTTCCAGCCTATTGCATACTTTAAGGGCAAAGTCTCCCCATTATTAACTCTGAATCGGATGGATAGCCAGTGCTTATAAGCTAATCAACAAATTATAATATATAGCTTTCCCTAATGAATAATATTTAAACACAGATCAATTAAATTCTAATAATAGTAAAAATGTTAACCAAAATTAAATAAATTAAACAATTAAAATATAATGGAAATATCCCAAAAAGAACTACCCCTCAACCCTTTTGGGCCACAGCAAGTGAAAATATGTTAAATGTCATTACAGAGTCATGACAACTGTTGATACGTCAAATGGAATCGTGTGAGAAGAGGTCGGGAGGGAGTGTGAGAGGGAAAAGTGCCAAAAGGCAGCTTACAATTTCATTCATAAAACGCTTCACTACATGAATGTGTGCGAGTGAGACTGTGAGTGTGGGTAAGTTGTTCCCCATCTCGACTAACAGTGGGGGTGGCTTTTCCCTGCCACACACACACACACACACATCACACCCACACAAGCACAGCAATGTTAATGTTAAGTCCTTGAGGCTGTTAACAGCGATTCTGATGCTGAGCTTCCATACAAACAAAATCTACGTTCAGTTGCAGTTTGTGAGTCGTTCGTTGCGGATCGCAAAACGCCAAGAAAAGTTCCCGCTGATAAAAAAAAAAGAGAGAACCATGGCTCCGAATGCTGAAAGTGATGCCAATGCCAGTGAATTGGCTATAAGTGTTCCGCCAAAGCGTTCGAATGTGAATAATAATAATAGTGCACGGTCAAGTCGTGTGGGTAGTTCATCCTCGGGATCGGACCGGGAAAAGAATGCTGATGGCATCTTGATGGACCAACGTTTCGGCTGGTTCAGTTTCTCACCGCAGTGGCTGCAATGTTTCTGCTCAGCCAAATGGGCTCTCTTCTGGCTCTGCTGGGGAGGTGCTCTCCAAGGTAATATCGCTTCAGACTTTCTGTCTACAGATGTGCATATGTGGGCCGTGACACTTAATTCGTTTAACTCTGGCGTCTCTTCACCCACCCACACTAAAAAGAATATTTCATTGTGGAATTTCTCTGAAATGAGAATCGTAGATGTTTTTGTTTACCCAGCTTAATCACCGCCGGACTCTACATACATATGTATTCCGATCTGTATATGTGTCTTCTTCGTATCTAATCTGAATCTTTAATAAAGATATTCATCGGTGTCTTATATAAAATAATAAAATGTACACCGACAGCTTTTAATAATAATTAAACTTGTGTTTCAAAATTCGTAATAAAAACATTTGGTTAGCGGATTTAGCAGCGATTTTAGTTTACTAGCTCAAGGTCAAAGTTTTGTGTAAAAAATAAAAACACATGTTTTTTCTCAAAATTTTCCGTTATACAAATTTCTGTTGTTAAAAACCTTTTCTTAAGTATTTTTATTATGTACATTTAACAAGTTTTGGCCGACTTTCGGAATTTGTAGTAAAGATAAATTTATAGTTTAGGCCTGTTCTCGTTTTTGAATCGTTTACAAACTTTGTATTTGTATGAAAACCGAAAACGACGCGGTTTCGGATAAATTATTATGTGCAACAAGTAATACAAGGTGGGCCAAAAGAAGTCATCCGATGTTGTTTGGCTCTGATTTTTTCTTTTTTAATAAAAAAAACTTTGATTTTGTTTTTCAATTGAGAATTTTATTGGTCAAATAAACATACCGAATCAAAGTGTTTATATTTAGAAAAAAATGAGAGCCAAGACTTATTTTGGCGCGGATGACTTCTTTTGACCCACCTTGTATTAAAAGTAATAAGTACTAAAGTTTCAGCTAAAACCCCAAAATTATTTTTCAAGTGGTACAAGATTCTATATTCATTTAAATTAGAGTGATGATGAATGAAACAACGAACTATGAGAAACCATAATATGTATATCTAGATTACTAAAAATTATGTGTAATCTTTAGTTGTTCCAAGAAATAAATTAACTAGAATGGTCGCCCTGCAAAATTCATTTAGGATTATTAAATTTACATACTTTATGCTAAGAATTAAAAAATGTTTCAATAATTGAAACTATAGTAGAACATTTGAATACTTCATTTGGAAACAAGTGCACAATTTCATTTAACGAAAACATTATCAACTTGCTCATTATACCCTTGCAATAAAGGGTATATTAATTTTGGTCAGAAGTGTGCAAGGAAGCATCTCCGACCATATAATGTGTATATATTCTTGACCATCCGTCTGTCCGTCCGTCCGTCCGTCTGGATCAGCGCAAACTCCTCCTAAACCGTAAGAGCTACAGAGCTGAAATTTTGCATGTGAGCTTGTATATAGTGCACAGGTTGTATATCTCGGATTCAGGCGGATCGGACCACTATATTTATCGCATTGCTCCCATACAAATGGCAAAGTCACGAACAGTGACTTTTCTCAATAACTTTGTTATTTTCTGAGCTATTGTCGAAATTTAATATTGGTCAGTCTATTACACCTATAAACCACTGTGCCAAATTTGATGAAGATCGGGTGACTATATCATATAGCTCCCATAGGAACGATCGGTGGAAAACAGTGACTCTGATCAATAACTTCGTTATTTCCTATGCTAAAATTGTAGTCCATTTTTTCGCAAACATTAGCCTTTTTGGATAAAACATTTTTTCCTTTGATAGTTTTAGGTAAGGAAAGAGTTACCAAAAAAGTTGCAAGGGTATACAAACTTCGACGCGGTCGAAGTTAGCTCTGTCCCTCTGGTTTATATCTGCGATGAATAGCATATAAAGATATTATAAACCACCTTGTCAGAGGCTGCGTGGGCATTTTTCATTTGGCGCCAAAAAGCCTAACGGTTTCTCTGGTTGCTATAACTCGTAATGTGGTCCAGAATTTAAGGTATTCATCTTATTTGTCAATAACACAAGTTTACACCACTTTGAAGTTAGGGAACACGTTCGTTGTTGAAATCTTTGTATTTTTATTTAGCCCGAGATCTTTGCGATTAGCTAGTTCTTAAGCACATTAAAATATTTCCAAGTGTCTTAACCCATTTCTTGAATCCCTAAGCATGAGATCATCAATATTGGGTAGCTAGTGTAAAAGTTATGGACTAATATTAAAAAAAATTAAAAAATGTTCAATAATGTGTGTTCACACTTTGTCCCAATTATTCGTAAAAACTAGCTTTCCGATAAGATCTCAAAAACTGATTTTACCATTGTGTTTCTGGAGCTGAAATTTTATAAACTAGTTCGATAGTTAAGAAAAGGGATTTTTATCATGTACTTATATATTTTTAGAAACTCATATTTGAAAAAGAAGCACATGCTTGACTCAGATTCCGATAAAATCTAGGGGAAAAAGTAAACAAATAATTTAAGAAACAATTACAAAACAAATAAGTTAAAACGGCTATTTTGATATTTTGTACTTCATATATTTAGTAAAATTGAATTGTTATTACTAGAATTCTTGAAATTCTAACATGGAAACCTTGGGCAGTTATTTAATAGAACTGACTTAAGCCAATGATAATTTTGCAGCCACCTGAGTAACTCGCTTGCCATACTTACTCATTTACACACATACAAACATACATACATACATATCTGGACCAGAAACCAGAAACTCCTTTGGCTTTGGAAACTTATGCTAAGACAATGAAATGCTTGCAAGGATGAGAAACATCCGCGTCGCTTCATTAGCATCCCGAGCATTTCTTCTTCAAGCCCAAGTCTGTGTGCAACAGATAAGAATTTCACTTGAATGAGGTGTTTAGTGGGAGGTCAGTGGAGTTTGGTTTGGTGTTTTTTTACCCATTTGTGAAAAGGAGCAAATTAAAAATTAATATCAGCCCAGGAGCAGTCAGGCACTGTGTTGAGGTTGACACTCGCTTGGTTTAGCCCGAGGATGCATTAACCTCAAAAAAAAATACGGGGAAAAAACACTTTGAATAGTTTAAACTGCAAAGATGGAGATGGGAAAAGGCTCTTGCTGTTGTCATAGTAGGACACTCCAGCAATGGAAAGTGTGGGTGAAAAGCATAGGGGCATAAATCAAGACAATGTTAATCGTTGTTTGCCCAACTCCCAAAAATGGTAACCATGGCAAAATCATGGAATGGGCACATGTGGTTAATTAAAATTCGCCAATTCACCCAAAAGCTGACGACACACGGATGATGCCTGTTCCATGAGATTAGACTGTATTACAGAGATTAGCTAACGTTAAGCAAAATGCAGGAGAGAAATTTGTATTGTTTTTGTTTTTTCCTGTTCTGGACTCTTGCCAGATGTTGTAGTACTCAAAGTTATGTCTTGGATGCAGTTTATGTGCTTGGATTGGCTCCTGGCATCTGTTGCATTACGTGAGAATTGCTCCTCTACAGTTGCCCTCGATGTGGATGACACCCCTCCAAACTCCAGCATCTGGCCCAAACTTCGCTATGACACCAATTCCGATCCAGCCTCCCTGTTTCGCCTCGGTGTTTGTCCACACTGTACACTCCACGGATATGGATGGCCGGCACGTGACCGAAAATATTAATCAGTTGACATGGCATTAACATAAATCATCCGCCACAATTTTGAATTGCCGCGTTCACTCGCTCTCGCTGTGCATCAAATTTATTGTTTATCCCATAGATTCATACCACACATGTATCTTTTTATGTTAATGAGAAGGAAAATTCTAAATGGATCAAATGTTTTGTATGTGTGAATGCGAATCATTGAAGACTTTGGTCAACAAATCTCTCCCATTCGATATACTTGGTTCTTGTGAGTTCTTTCATTTATTAGCCATGAACAACTCATAAAATATTCTACAGCAAAGTGCTAGACAGGGATAAATTGTTCATCATATAATTGGATTGAGTTACTTTAGTCTGCGATCCCAGAATTAATAAGTCTACTATCAATAAGGAATTCATCTTCATACCGTGAAAACGTAATAAAGAAGGAATAATATATTTATTTGATTATCTTTCTACATAAAAGGATCTGTGTTGATACCCTTGTACAGAGAATGAACTATGAACTATATATATATTATTGTTCAACGTGAATGGCCAAGTCGATATAGGCATATTTGTCATATGCTCAATTTTATAAGTTACTTTAATGAAACTTCTTATCAGTAAAAGAGAAAAAACTGTTAACTATTTTACTAATAAAAAAAAAACTGAGCAACATAAGCAACGTGCCCTTTGGATTTGTATTTTTCATACAAATTCATACCCAAATATTAATATTTAAAAAAAAAAGTATTAATTGTTGAATCACATAGTTAATTCAAAATGGTAAAAACAAAAACAAACACAATATTGTTCTTTATTTTGAAGGATACAATGTTTTATGTTTAAACAACTTTTATGTGCGATTTCTTTGTTATCAAATCTTCACTACAAATTAATGGCCTATGGCCTATACAAAAGCAATTTCTGATGTTTGCTCTTCGCGGTCTAAATTGGGATCGCAATGTCAAATTGTAGAGAAATGCTTGGTGCTGTCTTTATTCACAAACTTTTAATAGGTGAAATAGACTCTCCTGAACTACTGAAACTGTTAAACCTATCAGTACCCCGTAGACCTACTAGAAATATTATTCCTCTATCCTTAAAACACTGTAGTTCTAACTATCCTTTGCATGAACCTTTTCGAGTCCTATGTTCTAATTACAATCTTCTGTGTCCCGTAATCAGATCAGAAGCCTCTCTTTCTCTTGTGAAAACCTGAAACATTACCACCAAGAGAGATCACCAAGCATATAGCCTTTACAAACAAAATTCCCAACTTATTAAAAAACGTTAGATAAAGCCTAACCAACTTGTTTCTTAACTAACTTTTAAGTTATCTAAATGTCTCTTTAAATATGTAGCTTGAAGTTTTCGTCTTAGACTATTGAATGTCCGTATTAATATTAAAAGTCTGACTGTTATTTCATAACCCCAAGACTTTCAAATATATCAATAATGTAAAGAAGTAATGAATTATATACATATAACTTTTTTTAATATCATTCAAAAGCCGTCAAATTGTATAAGCCTTATAACTTATGACAAAAATGTACTCCCTATTTAGTTACACTATCAATTTGATATATGTATGTACATATGTACATTGTACATTGTACATAGATATTTGAATTTATAATTAGAAGATAAGAAAATATACGATTTTTTAGACGAAGTTACAAATTAGTGGCTTTAAAATAAAATTAAATTAAAAAGGTAATTTTGGGCTGGCTAATTTAATTTTGCTTTAACATTTCGTTTCAAATAAAACTGAATCATGCCAAACAGTCCATTGAAATTTGGAAAGACAGTTAAAAATTTTAAAAGTATGAAGTCCTTAAATTAAAAAGTCTTAGATTATATGTTTTCCTAAACTTTTTTCACCCAAATTTACTACGGAAAATTGATTTTCAGAATATTTTTCACCTGAATTTCTAGTGGATAAAAATGGATGTTTTGGCTATTTCATTCATCCCTCTATCTTGGCCATCATCCCTCGACTCGTAGTGTCACCCACAACAGATCTTAATACAATAAGTACAAAGAGAAGAATGGACAGCGGGGATGTGGGGTCATAAATTAAATATCTTTACGACAAATTGATTTTGCGCTTAGGGACAATATTTTGTTATAAATAAATATATGTCACACGTCCCAGGGCAGAGTCTATTGTGTTGCATAGAATATGATTTTTTTCAACAACAAATTCAATTTATTTTTCAATAATCGACCTGCTTGATACTGGACACAGGTCTAGGACTCACTCACTCCAATGAGCCACTAGACTGAGGGGCAAAAGTGGGGAAAAAAAAAAGGAAAAGTACTCACAAGTCGTTTACCCCATGAAGTAAGTGCAATAATATAATATTGCTCAATTTCCTTAGAGCTAAAGTAAAGAAGCTGCTAAAAGCTGGGGATGAAGGGAAAATGGGTGTGAGGGGATGAAGATGAGATGGTATAGCTAACCTTTGCCTTGAAGTGAAGTGCTGACGCCTACGTGACAATCTTCTATTTTTACATTTATTGGCATGTGTACAATTTTTCTTAATTAGCCAAGTCAATAATTAAAGAGAGACAAGTTATTGTATATTTATGAATAGAATATCCCAAATTTATCGACTCATGAGGCCATATAGATTCAATAGAATTAAAATGCTCTGCTGTTGTGGTAAGAGAAAACTCATAAACTGACTTCTAATTAGGCCATATATTTTATTGAAAATACGCGAGATATTGGCGTTATTCGTTATCAACTAATTTAGAATAGGTATTTGTAAATAGAAAAGCTGTAAACACAATTTCAGTTGGAGTCTATATCCTTTGATTAATTATTTTAAAGTCGGTAAATAGAGAATGAAAATGAATAGTTTTGTTTTGTATCCATTGTATTTTTAATACTCTGACAGTTCAATGTCCTTCAGTTCCTGCCATTTCCTGTTTTAGGGGTTTGTGGTTGATGAATCCGAATATAAAGTTGGTTTGTCTCGATTTTCAGAAATTCAAGGAAAACCAAAACAATATTGTGAACAAATGCATAAATAACAGCTTAACTTAAACTTGCAACATTTAAAGGCAGTTCTGTAAAATTTGTTGAACATTTCTTTTACAGGATTAATTGTAAATGGTCTGATTAATGTTTCGATATCTACAATTGAAAGACGTTTTGGATTGCGTTCGAGGCAAATGGGTTTGGTGGCCAGTGGCTACGATTTGGCCTCGTTTGTGTGCCTGGTGCCGGTAACATATTATGGTGGACGAAAGGGAGCATCTAAGCCGCGTTTCATAGCCATTGGACTGTTGGTGATGGGACTTGGTTCGTTGGTTTTTCTTATGCCAAATTTCTTGGTTGGCAATTATCGGGCCACCATAGCCGAGGCAAATGTCTGTGAAATGGGTAACTTAAACCCAAATCAGGCAATGGTAAAGTTAAAGGAGAAATCGAATTGCTTTGCAATGTAATCGGAAATATTTGTATTGGCAGCAGCAGCACTCCTGTGAACCGAGTGAGGATATGGGGATGGGACAGGAGGCGAACGAGAGTTTAAGTTGGACCGTGTGGTTATTCTTTGGAGCTCAACTTTTGCATGGAGCCGGAGCTTCGCCGTTATTTACATTGGGCGTCACATATATCGATGAGAATGTCTCCAAGAAGATGTCATCTGTTTACTTGGGTAAGTTACTAAACAGCAAGTTCGCAGTTCCATTGATAAAAACTTTTGTCTTACTCACAAAGTGGCAATGGTTAGAGGCGGGAAGGGGAGCTTAGTCAGGCTAGACATATCAAACAGTATCAGTTACTCACACATGCATATTTATTTTTATTTGTCAGGCTACAAAGAGATGTAAATACTGTGTACACTATTCCGTACAGCCCTTCCGGGTATGAGTATGAGGACATCGTCTACATCGTCTTTCCCTTGTTGACCCAATTTTAAAGAGCTGCTGACTAAGGCGGGCCATAAGGATACAGAAGGGAGACAACGCTAGCTAAATTTATTGCCTCTTAGTTAAGTTTATCGTGCAAAAAGAAAGCAAAGACGTCAGGCAAATTATCAAAGCCATTCAGTTTCAGTTCTAGCTGCTTCATCTGACTCTTTGAAAGACAATTGAAATTGGTTTCCAGCATTTTTTCTCAATTTATTTGTATCTCCAGCTTCAGACCCTATCTTCCTTAGAGATCGAAGGTTGGGAGGCTTTGCCCTTTTGCTCTGAGCCCGTTGCTTGTCATTTTGTGGAGTTTTGTCATGCAAATTAAGATGCAGTCATATGATAGTATATTTATATTAATGTCTAGTTGACATTAATAAGCAAGATTGGCGGATATGGGTTAGGCAGGGGAAGGGCATTCAAATTTGTTTACTTGTAGCATTTATGAACGTCTATTACATCTTGATTTATCGGAACTGAAATAGTGGGCATAACCTTGCTTTGATTGCCGTAAAAGGAGTAGTTTCAATACATTCAGTTTTAATAGAATTCCCAACTTCACTGAGCTCAACATTAGCTTTCTAAATAACACGACATGAAAAATTAACAGACTTTTTGTAAAGAATTCCAGCGTTGCAATCCCCTAACAAGCTAAAACCATTTGGGAATCACAACATAAAGCTTACAAAAGCCATACCATAACTTCAGTAGTTGGGAATTATAGCTTAAAGCTGACAAGTGCAAAGACCTTTCATTCAATTCTTTTTATCCTATATAAGGAAACATTTATGATATTGAATGAATATAATATAATATAAATAATATGGAAGGAAATCCTTTTTCTATTTCTTAGTTTTAAGTTGTATATGATTTAGAAAACGATTTATCTCATTCTAGAACTGACTTAATTACTTTTGAGTAGGGGCACATATGATGTCTGCTCTCTGTTATTGCGGCAATAGTTTATTTTGCGAAGTTCCTACCGATAAAAGGTCTTTGTGCCATGACACAAAACATTTAATAGTCGGTTTACTTCGACCTAGTAAACAAAAGTCTGAAAAATCCCTTTGTCTTAGTTCAGTGATTAATATTTTTAAGCAATTTATAAGTGTTAATTCAAATCTTTTTCCCTAGGCATTTACTATACCATGGCTACTGTGGGACCAGCCATCGGCTATGTGCTTGGTGGACAATTGTTGCTCATTTATACCGATTGGATGACCGTGGATCCAGCACAGTGAGTACCAAATTGATAAGCTGATAATGGTTGTTATAAATTGCGCAACTTATCAAACCAGACGATGATAATGATGACGATGATGATGATGAAGGGGGTTAGGCCAGAACTCAACCAGTGTTGAGTGTTCAAGCAGAGCCAAACAACATAAGGTAGATGTGAATCAAAGAGAAGAAATAGTAGGCGGAAGGGATGGCAGTGCTGAAGCTTATTTGTTACCTGGGCAACCTTGGCGCGGTAACATGCCCACAAGGCAGAGAGTACACGATGCAGGGTAAATATCTCCAGAGACTAATAAAACAACATTTCGTGCTGACAACGAGGAAATAAGGTGCGAATGAGAGACTCGGAGAGCATTTGTTTGATTCACATTTACAGCGAAATAAATATATGGGGTGGGCGGGTCACCCCGCATTCTACATTCAGGATCATGTCCTGGGCCAGGAGTGTGTAAATAAACCGCATGGCTTATTGTCAAGGTGATGCCATAAGTCATAATGTTGGGAGTGACTTTTTGTCTCTGCTCTTTGCTTGTTTTTGCTGTAAATTATGCGAAATACATGAAAATTTGGTTTATGTTTATTTTTTTTAATGTTTTTTGTTTGTTTTATTTTTGGTTTTTGGTTTCCTTTGTTTGTATGCCATTTGTTTTTATAAGCTTAATATTATTTGCTGGCATTTTTAAGGGTCTCGAAATAAATTCCCATTCACAGTTAATTTATGTTCTAATACTTCATTAAGGGAAATCACGATTATGATGACCTATGACTCTGTCCCATAAAGTAGGCTTTGTTGTTTCAACATATTTAAATTTGTTTACTTACTATTTTTTTGGACTTAAAAGATAGTATAACAGATTGATAACTGCAACTTTTTGAACTTATGAATCTTTACTAACGGAATAATCCGTCCGGTTTCAATAACGAAGTATGCTAATAATATGATAATATTTACTTAAATAAATCATGTTAGATATTATTGTATATCTTACTATATGTACATATTTTCAACGAGTCCTTGATAGTTAAATTTCAATAAAAATTTTCGGAAAATTTTGAAAAATGCATAAATATATACATATGTAGTCTTTGAATCTGCAGTAAAATCTCGAAAACAGTTTTCGTATACACCGTCGGATCGAAATTAATTTTCCTAAGCATCCAAGTGGTTCATGGTTTTTAAAAATATTAATTATATTACATTTATTAGTTAAAGTTAGTTAGTTCAAAGCCAATTAAATAATAAACTTACATAATTCTTTTTTATGCATTTTCTTTTAGACTAAGTTTAACCAGTGAGAGTAAAGTGTGGATAGGAGCCTGGTGGATGGGATTCATTTTTGCAGCATTCATTTGTGTCCTCATAGCCATACCCATCTTTGGTTATCCAAAATCATTGCCCGGCTCGGAGAAATTACAATTGGCTAAAATATCAGAGGCCCATGTCACAACCAAGGAAAAGAGCAAGACGGAAACAAGTGAGGTCAGCAAACGACGTTTGGGAGAGTTGCCGAAAGCTGTTTTAGCCCTACTCAAGAATCCCACATTCTTTTTTCTTAACTTGGCTGGAGCTACTGAGGGTCTGGTTATAGCGGGATTTGCAGCGTTTTTGCCAAAACAAATTGAGAATCAATTTAGTATTTCACCCATGTTGTCGGCCTTGGTTATGGGTCTGATTACCGTGCCAGCTGGCGGTGGGGGAACATTTCTGGGAGGGTATTTGGTCAAGAAATGGCAACTCGCTTGCAATGGCATCATTAAGATGTGTCTATTGGCCAGTTTGATAGCGAGTCTGTTTACATTCTGTTTCTTGGTCTCATGCCCGAATCCTCCTTTTGCTGGTGTCACTACAGCACGTGATCACACAAGGAGTTCCGGCTTCAGTTTGGAGGCCAAATGCAATGAAAATTGTGGCTGCACTCGCTCGAATTATGATCCAATCTGTGGCATCGATGGAATCATGTACTATAGTCCCTGTTTTGCTGGCTGTCAAAGAGAGGATCAAGTGGATATGGTGAAACATTATCACAATTGCAGTTGCATTGAGCGAGGATTAAAGGATTTCGCAGATCTGCCAGATGCCACCAACTTAATGTGCGATTCGACTTGTGACAGTTTACCCGTATTTGTGGGTCTCTGTTTCATATTGATGATCTTCACCTTTGTGGCCACCATGCCAGCCCTTTCGGCTACTTTGAGGTAAACTAACCAACTAACTGCGAATAAGTTGACTAATCTGTAATTGATATGCCCTTAACAGATGTGTTCAAGATGAGCAGCGTTCATTCGCCTTGGGATTGCAATGGATCAAAGTGCGTTTACTTGGCACCATTCCAGCTCCTTTGATTTTTGGCGCCCTAATTGATGAATCCTGCATTTTGTGGCATGAATCTTGTGATACAGAGAAAGGCGGCGCGTGTTTGGTCTATGACAATTTCTACATAAGTCGGCAAGTCTTAAACAAATTTTTTATATGCAAAACAATTAATTTATTTAGTTTTTTCATCGCTAGATATATGTGGCTTTTGGCTTTGATTTGTAAGCTAAGCTCTGTTGTCTTCTTTTTATGCGCCTGGTGGTTCTATAAGCCACCCAATCCCAAGACTTTGGATACCAGCAACGCCAACCAGAGTGGAGAGATCTAGATTTTTAACTTTTATGGATACAATATATCAAAGACACTGCCAGAAAATTTTACTAATATCTCGTGTAAAATACTTACATCATACAATAAGACTTCTTTCACTTAATATATATTTAACATTTTAACATACATACGTAGTAAGTCAATTAGGTCTCACAAACAGTAATCATAATTTTAATAAATATTTATATGTTTTAAGCTCATTTAATAGAATTTTAATGGAAATAAAACTACTAGAATTTCATACTTAAATGACATAAATTACTTATAGCACGGTTTCCTAAACATTTGATCCCACTCAAAAAACGTTGTGGTCAATACTGAAAATAGATTAATATATATACCTGTGTAAATATAAATGTTATTTTCAAAATATTTCAATGATTATACCCCACTTCTAGCTTCAAAATATTTTCTTATGGATCGCTTTACTGAGATAAATATATAAAAAGGGATGGATACATAATGTATAATAGAGGAATGCCAGAAAGGTCTCAAAGTCTATAAGGGAAAATTTCAACTTACTTCTTCAGCTTAACCATTTCGACAAAGTTTGCCTTTGTTAAAATTTAGAAAATTTTATTTCTTAAAAGTGAAAACATTTTTACAGAATTTTATAGGACAAAAATAGAAAACTTTGTTGAATGTTTCGAGGGGACATAAACGTCGGACAAGACAAAAAGTGAAACTTTAAGGCTTCAAGAATTTAATCGATTAGCTCAAATGGAGCTTCACTTGTTCTAGATCAGTTAATATAGATTTATTGATATTTCTCGAAAAACCCGATCAATTCCTAATCGTCTCGTTGGAAAATGTTTTTGAAAATTACCTAAAAATGGCTAATGTTTTCGGCATTTGCCATTTTTATAGGGTATATTAATTTTGCTCAAACATGTGCAACGCAAAGAAGGAAGCATCTTCGACCGTATGAAGTATATATATTCTTGATCGGCACGACGAGACGAGTTAAAAAAGCCTTAAAGTCTTTCCTTCCATACAAACGTCAAAGTCACGAACAGTGACTTTTCTCAATAACTTCGTTATTTTCTGAGCTATTGTCGTGAAGTTAAATATTGGTAAGCTTATTACACCTATAGACGACTGTGCCAAATCGAGATCGGGTGACTATATTATATAAATTCCATAGGAACAATGGGTGGTAAACAGTGACTTTGATTAATAACTTCGCATCTTTTTAACAATTTGGCTTATCGATCTGGCATCAATGCGTCGTAGAGCTTTTAAAGGTCAATTATAACGCTTTTTTACCAGGAGATTTTATGGTTATATCATTAATACTTACTCCATCTGTTGCCTTCAATTATTGGACAGACTCCATGTAAACTCTTTATATTCGGTTCGCCATCGTTATGCAAATTAAACCAAAACAAAGCGGAACCCTTCTTTGGCTGCACAGTAACATTGGCAAGTGGAAATATGGTCTGACCACCTTGTGCCACATCAGAAAGCTAGAAGAAGAAGAGGGGGTTTTGCTTGAGTACTAACAGTATAAATAAAGTTCAGATGGTCTTACGTAAAACAAAATCGTGGCTAGCCGATCGCCTGTCTCATTCAGTTGCTAAATTTTTGGCACATTAGAAAGAAATTTTCTTGGAGAATCAAGACTTTACTTACAGGAGATACTTTAATGTCCCTATAATCAGAATGCTCAGGAAAATAGCTACCTAGACCATAATTTCCAGCGGCCAGTTCTGATTTGTTTCCAGCACCAAGGCCAGATATATCTTTTACACGATCAAGTAGAGTTTTATCCATTTTATCACCGATTCCTTCGTATATTTTCACCTGCATAATGCGATATTCCTTGTTCGGCGTGGTATAGTTATCTGTATGAGCCTCGCTCATATCCTTTCTCTTAACGTTGGTGAAATATGATATTTCGTTATCATAGATGGCATTGTGAAATAGTAATATAAATGGATCCACGCTAATCTGTTCCGTTTTGAAGGGAGCCAATCGTAGAAAGGGAGTTGCTGTGAAATTGTAGCTACAGAATAGATTTCTTTTTGATGGAGCTTTTAAATGACCGCGGCATCCCAATTCCATAAGTGTTGATGATCTTTTGGGTCTTTGTTCTCTTAAAGGTACTTCAGGACTCTGTTCCAGTTCGTCGAGGTAATTTGGAGGATTTCCAAGTACGGAAATTATCACTAGGACTACTATTAACAAATTAATAATAAAATGGTCCAGTACCCGTTGCGTTGCCATTTTTATTAATCTAAACTTTAGAAAAAAGTCAATTCTAGTTTAAAAAGCCCGTGTAATGTAATTAAAGCGTTTCTATTTACTAAATATACATAATATATTTTTTATTCAAGATAATCACTGAAATCCAAATCCAAAAATCTAATTTCTGGGTTATTTAATAATTTGTTTATTTCCTATTTCCCATTGATTTGAAAAGAAACTAACAGAAAGAATCAAATATTATGTGAGTACCTGCTATTTTTTGTTCTATTGAAGTGAGGAATGATCTCTTATGAAAAACTTTTAAAATACAACATTTCTTTGATCCAGTTTTTCTTGTTGAGATTGTCTTGAAAATTGAATTTTAATAAAGTGATTTCTTTCAGGTCAATATAGTGCTGGAGCTAGAGACTAATTCTCAGTAGTTCAACTTATCGACAAGTTCTGCAAAGCTAATTTATTCAAAAATATCTTGAATATATATTAAGAAAAATCCCTTAAAATGTATGCAGTCAAATCTGTTCCAAAAAACCAATGCAATTAAAGCGTTTCTATTTGCTGAATATAAAATAAATATCGTATTCAAGATAATCACTAAAATACAAAAGACAATTGCAAAACCATCAATTTATGATTTGTGTGTTATTTAATCATTTATTTATTTCTTATTTTCAGCGGCCAATTCCAAATGACCAATGTCCATTTCGATAGGCCGATGCATAGGCGAGATAAGCGACAAGTAAAAAGATTATATACTTCATTTTGCTGTTAAGTTTTATATGTAAGATTTTGCTTTTTAACAAGGGTTTTATAGTCTCTATTCGAGCCAATATAATCCAAATTACACGCATTCAAATCAAATTTATTGGTTTGAAACGAAACTAACCAAAAGCATTAAATCTTTAAAATGCAATTATAATTTTGTCTTCTCTTGAAGTGTGAAATAAATTTCTATCAAGAACTATTAAACTAAAATATTTTCAACTTCAACTTATCAGCGAAGTAATTAATAGTCTTTTACCCAACGGAAGCCTAAGGTCACGCTTAATTTAAGACTCTCTTTCAAAAATGAAATCTAGTTCAAATATTGCTGATATTTTCATTTTTTAGTTAAGTTTCGATATTATTCTGTTCTTTCAATTCCAAAGGAATAACTCTTGTGCGCCGATGCATGGGCAAAATAAACGAGAGCTATGTAGATATATTAGATATGTACTTCACTTTTTATTTGAGTTGTTTGGTATTATAGGAATTTGGGGTTCAACAGAGGTTTCATAGGTTTCAATCGTGGTAATATAATGCTACGTGAGAAGGAATTCAGGATATACATAGGAAACTATAGGAGGCGCCTGGGCAACAAATAGGCCGAGGTCCCTTAACACTTACCTACAATGATTTGCTTCTGACATTTATTTATTTCAATTAATATTGTTTTAATGTTACAAAAAGGTATTCAGCTTTAAAAGTTAAAGTAAAGCTGATCCTTACATCGGTTGAAATGATTACAAAGACAAGGATCCATATAGTCCTTGCAGGCTTTTGCAAAATCCTTTGCAGCAGCATACAAATTTGTGGTATCCATCTTGTTTAGGTATTTTTAGAAAGCCAATTCACTGTGTAGAAACAGAAGTCTTCAATCCAAAAATATATATATCTATAGCCTTTTTAGCTGCAGATCTACTTGACCAACGACTAACTATATTAGTAAAACAAAAGAAAAATTTTGAAAGAAAATGGTAATGGCCCTTGACCAATTGCCCCGAATTCCTCCATCACTCCAACCTTAGGTTTATCCAAATGACATTAACACATGGTTTATTGTACAAAAATCTAACGAATTAATAAATAGTTTCGTAGTCGCACTCACAGCAGAGCCAATTTGGCCTAATGCATTCTGGAATGCGGAACAAATTTCATGCATTCGTTTTGCTAATAATTAAAATTTGTTAGCTTTTGCAACCGTAAAGCCATTTCAAGGGCACCTGCGATGATTGGATAATAACTATTTGAGTTTTTAAGATAATGGCATTTGTAGTTACAAAGTATGTAAATTTCGAAATGTTTCTAACAAGAACAAAGGTTGGGCTTATCAGTTATCAGTTCTTTCACTCAGTAGCAAAAACCTAGTTTATGAATTCCAGAACAAAAAATTATCTTTATCGGGTTGGAGAGATCATGAAAACGTTATCTTGTTTTCAATGTTTCGAAATTAAAGGTTTTTTTCTAGACATGCCAATAAAACAAATGTTTCTTATGAAATCGAATTATAAATACCTTTTCCCAAAGTTTATATAGCCAAATTAATTTCAAAATTTCCAAAAGCCGCGCTTGCTGAGGAGACAACGAGAAGTCTTTGACCAAGAAAGTAAGTTCTTTTTTTGTATACTATTATTGACAGCAGAACTAACTTGCCTTACTAAAGTTCAGAATGCGGAACAAAATAAAAATTTAATTTAATTTATTTTTTAAGAATTTATAATTAATTAAAGTGTTTTTTTTATCCTACTTATGTAGTTTTGGCAGCGTAACCATTTTAAAACGACTATTTCCGTCTCACATTTTGGTAAAAATATAAATTAATTTATTTATATTCCTTCCTTCCGTAGCTGCTTTAATCGAACCTTTTAAAAAATCCACCAAAATCAGATATTCTTAGAACGTTCTTAAGGATAACCCCACAAAAGCAGGCTTTATTTGAAAAGAAACATATCGTGATGTTTAATATGGGCTTAATTCGTATCTTAACCGACTTGGACTTATCTTATGCCAATAGCAGATTCCATGCATTAACACTGTGAAAGGTAGCGAACTAATTTCACTTATTAGGCAAGGATAAAAGTAAAAGAGATTATATTGTCTGCTGTTATTATCAGTTTCCTCTTTATTTTACACAAAAATTAAAGTCACAGCGCACAAAATACTTCTCAAAACGATTTTTATTTATAAACTCATAATCATTTTTCTTCTCTTTCAACACCAAACGAAAATCTTACTCCAAAAGTCGCACTAGCTGAGGCCACAAGGAGAAGACCAAATATTAGACATATCATCGACTTCATGATTTTTATATGAATTTCTCGATTGATGTGAAAAATTGACCTTTTTATACAGATTTACTAGGGAGAACGCATTTGCTACGCTTCGGTTCGTTAATACAAAAATAACTAACCTCTAGCTAGTTTAATCTATTTGATCTACAAAACGTAATTTTTGTCAATTTTTGGTTTGCGTAGAGAATAGGATAGTTCTGTTTTGTTCTTCTAAAACAAAAAATGTCCAAACGAGTCTTAATTTCATTTCAACTGTGTTGCCAATTTACAACTCCAATTACTGTCTAAGAAAGTGTTGATAGATGATCGAGTGGGTTAATTTATGAATCAATTTTTTAACAAAAAGTAGCAGCGAGAGCTGCTTGCCAAAAGCTGAGTGCAGGTTCGAAAAAGCAGACTCAAATGTCGATACTGTTGTCTAGTGATAATTTGTTAAATTTACAATAATTATATTAACGCTAAAATTTACATTAACCCTCTAAGGCTCGTGAGTTTTAAATCGATTGTCATAACAAACAATAATAACTAACTGGGAATAACAAATTAAACTTTTTAACATTAAATAATTTCACAAATGATTTAGAAAATGGTCAGAATTAAGGATTTTATTAGGTATCGATATGTGCTTTGAGGCACTCTTAAGTCTTTCTGTTGCAAGGAATTACAACTTTATACTTTCAAAAAATTCGAAAATTCAATTTCTGCAAAGTGAAGTTTTGAAAACAGCGAGAAAAGGCGCCAAATAAAAAATAGCGGGAAATTAAAAGAAGCAATAGTACCAACGTCAGCCATGTAAGTAGATTTTGAAAAAGTCGGTACTAGAGGTGGATGTTTTGGAAATAAATCAAGAGTTACGCGAATTGTCAAAAAGTTACGGCGAACTGGCCAAAACTTGCGGCGAATTTTTTGTTATTGTTTTTTTGTTGTTCTCTTCACGGCGATTATTGTTCTCTTCGTTCGCCTCATCGGTTGCAGTTCGCCTCATCGGTTGGCTTCAATGGTTGCGGTTCGCCTCATTTGTTCGATGTTCGATTCGGTGTGGTTGGAAAGGGTATTCGAGGCCCGTTCAATTTTTAAAGCATTTCGATTTTGTTGCATGCTGGTTCGACGTTGTTTTTTGTTGTTGTTATTGTTTTGTTTTCGTGGTACGCGGATGTGTGCGCGGATGAAGTGTGTTTTGTTTTTGTATCTCGCAATGAAATATTGAATTGATTTTATGCTTAAACGATATGCAGCAAGAGCCTTTGGGTATAATTCAACAATAAATTGTGAATGAAAATGAAATGAAAGAAGAATCGCGAGTGTAAGTGTGACAAGTGAAATGAAATGATGATGATAAAATCAAATTATAACAATATCGATAACAGGTGCAATTAACGGGTCAATCACCGACCACTCTTCACTTCATCACACACAGTCATTACAACAATAACAACAACAACAGCAGCAGCAACATCAACAATAATAATAATCGTAGTTATGTTATGACTGAAAAAGTGCACCAAAAGGTAAAAAAAGAGTAAAAAGCAAATTGGTCAAAAGAAATGATGCAACTGTAAGCAAAACACACACACACACACACACACACATGCAGGCACAGCTGTACATACATACATGTGCAACAAAGAACAACACTTTTTGCAGACATCAGCATAAAAACTATGAAAAATATTATATGTATCTACATATGTATATGAATCAAGGTGATGTTCAAACATTTCAATCTACTTAGCAAACCAAGTGTTCTAGTCTCGCTTTCTTCTCGAATTTATCTGTGTCCCTCTCTGTCTCTTTCTCTTCTATCTACCTCTGCATACAAATCATAAGACGAAAGTTCATAGACAACAAAAACATCTGCGCTTGTCTCGCCTGTTCGGGGTAGGGGGCGACTAGGTTGTTGGTTGGTGAAGGGAGAACTCGGAGACAGACCTTAGCCAGCTAGAGGTACAGATGATGAGGTTTTCCCCCCCTGCAGTCAATGACGCCGCCGTTTGCCACCTCCACCAAGTCGGAGACCCGTTTCGCTCTACATAATCATAGAGGTGTACATGTATTTTGTTTTTACATCTGTCTGTATGTATGTACATCTGATATGTGCATAGTATACAGGGTGTTGGATTGTATACCTAATTAGGGAACAAAAAACACAAGCAACAATTCGAATATTCCCATATTTGCCATAAACTTTGCATCATCCTTCAGCACTGAATAAAAAGAAGAGAAAATTGAGGAGATCTCCAATTTTGCAGAGTTTGGCCAAATACAAATAATCAGAGACGGATCCGGGGGGTCCCGAAAATGTATGCCATGGACTCCTTGCAGGATATGTTTTCTTTAACGTGAAAACATTCGTGAATGGATTATGTATCAATATTATACTCTTCCTAAGGTCCTTATTGATTTTGGTTTGTTGCCCGTTTCTCGCAGTCTAACCCATTTCTGAGTGTCGTCTAACAATAAGCCAAATAACCGAAACATTCAAAAAATAGTTGTTATAAGTAAAAACCAAGAATTTAATTTCAATTCCCTTTCATTTTTAACCCGAATTTGCTTTGAGTCTGCAGTATTTTCATTTAACCATGAGTAAAAAATAATTCCATGGAAATTTCCAATAAAATAATTATAATGTATGTGAGAAATTACGTGATTTCATCAGAATAGCTTGAAAAAATGGCAAGTTGGTTTGTTCCAAAATGCTTTTGGGAGCTTAGACGACTTATATATCACTTATGTACATATGTTTACATACATATGGATGTACATATGTATGTATGTAGATTTAAAGTTTTGTGGAATTCAAAGTTCAAATAATATTGCCACAGAAACAGTTGACAGACGATTTTCGTCGTTATATGCTTTCATATAAGTTTGTATTGGGACCAACCAATCACTCAACGAACTTTAGTCGCTATACCCGGACGGACGTTATAAGCGGATTCTACTGAATATGTACTTATGTCTATGGTAAACACGAATTTTCATCCCAGTAGCTTTTAAATTGAAGGCATGAAAGTGTTTTCAATAGCCAGACATGGCTCATGATCAAGAATATATATGTCTAACTGGGCATACTTGCTTACTTACTGCAAGTATATAGAAATCTAAAGTTCAGTTTGCTTAGAAGTCGCCAAAATGTCACTGATAAAGTCTTAGACAAAACTGCTCTAAAGTTTTAAAAGATTCTTCAGTTTTTGAAATTGTCATCATATGCGTTATACCCTGTAGGTGGATGCTTTGGTTGGTTGATTGGCTGGTAAAAGCAGTGGCACTTGTTACAGATTTTGCTCCTGTTTTTCTTTTACCTTCTCTCTCTCTCTCTCTTTCTCTCACTTTGGCACACTCATCCCCATTGGGTAATACTGTGTGGCAGTTTTCTTTAAGTTGTTTTTGTGTGTGTGTGTGTGCTCGCGTTTTTGTTGCTTTCCAATTGATTTATTTTTGCATAATCGTTCTTTGCCCAGACCAAAGAGAAATACAAAGTCATAAGCAAACGCACGCTAAGTACCAAGTACATACATACATACATATATACATATTCACACATACATACATATGTGAATTATGAATATTATGCATAGGTGTCTTCTATACACACACACACACATACATTCATACACACCCGTACAGGTACTTACTTATTTATTCTACCTTTTGGCTTTGAAAACAACCAATATTTACATATATATTTATGTTTATATATAATACATAGATTCATAGCTCTGGGTACCATTTGACGTAATAAACCAACAATTGCTCTCAAATATGTGCTAAATAATGGCTCAGAATAGATAATTCATATTTTCTATATACCCTGTAGCCCTAAAATCGAAGGGGTTTGCAGGGCTTATAATGAAGAAATATGTATTCGCTTACTTTCTTCTAAGCCTTTGAAAAATATTGTTTATAATTTACCAATTTCTCATATTTGAAAATTCTAAAATTTAAGCATTATATTTTAATAGTTTCCCCAATTTGTCCTGAATTCCAAATATGTTACTTTAATAAGAGGGAGATACATACATACAGTGAGTCAAAAAAGTATTCACACACTTGAAAAATCAAACTTTTAAGTGCTGGAACTTTTCTTTAACACAATAGTAGTAAATAGTAAATCGAAAATGACATTTATTAAACTCATATATTATATTTAATCTTCAACAAAAAAAAATTAAATTTCAGCTTTGGTTCATTTGGAAAATACAAAAATTTAAGTACGGTTGGAGCTCGATTATCCGGCCACCCATTAACCGGGCACCCCTATTATCCGGGACGAAGTTGAATTTGTTTCATTCTCACGAATTCGGGGCTTCCCCGTTTTAGTTTGCAATCAATAAGAAGCACCATTTGCCTAGGAAATGTGTTCAAAGGATTCATAGTTTTATTGAGAGGTTTAAGGAACATTTGAATACAATTTTAAACGTAAAATATAACCTATTAATGAAAGCAAAAAAAAAATTATAATAATATCCAGCGTTTTAAAAGTTTTTTAAAGAACTTCTTGACATATTCTAAAAAAATACCCGAAACTAAAAATAGCACCTCTTGAATTGCGAATCATTTTGAGGACTTGGGAACGCAACAGACTAAATGCAAGATTTGCAAGTGTCTTAAGAACATTGCAATTTAAATAGGCAACTAAAAACCAACCATCCAGCAACTAACTTATTGGAACCGTTATACGAGTCGTAACGTATTTTACTTCAGTTCTCACTATCGGATCATGAGCTATCAGCAAGTGAGCCAGTGAACCAAATGAGTGAGTTGGCTTACTTCAAAAATAAAAGACCGAGTGAGCCAGTTCACCTCTATGAGCTGCTTTTCTTTAGAAAAGGCAGTCCTCGGTAGATGAGTTGTCTAAGTGGCCCAGTCATTTTGTCAACTGAACAACGAGGATCCGGGTTCGAATCCCAGTCTAGTGTATGGATGTAGTTTTCGTCTAACAATAAGCTGAAGGACTTAGTTTGCCAGTGCTTGTAAAATATAGTTAGGTTGATAGTTTAGTTTATCCTATACTTTAATAATAATAATAATAATCTTAAGAAAAGCCTATCGTTAAAGTATCAAAGAGATTACTCGACAGATATATACATATTAAGGTAAAAGGTGAATCCCAAAGGACCCAAAAAATCTTGCAATACATAAATTCTTTACAGTTGAGTTCTCTAGCTATAAAATACATAGTACATATTTTTATAGTCAGAGTGAGTAATTTAAAGATATGTACTTATAAAATTTCAATTTTGAAATGCGTGGAAATTTTGCCAGGTTTTTCGATTTTGCGTAATGGCTCTGGTCCCGGATAATCGAGGTTCAACTGTAAAGGCACAAATTTAAATCCAAAAAAAGTTACAGTTACAGCACTTGGAAATTTGATTTTTCAAGTGTGCCAATACTTTTTTGACACACTATACATGTAAACGCTAAACTGTTCATCATTTTCTTAACAATAATACAATAAAAATTCTGTAGTTTTTGGCTTAGACAACTATAGTTTAAAATCTAAGAATAACTTTTCAATGTTCTCTCAATATTGTATCTGAAAATGCTTACAAAAAGTTTAGAAAAAGTTTTTTGTAACTAAACATATTCAAGATGTTTCAAATTTCATTGAATATTACAAAATATATGTAAGGAAACTAATTTCATTTTATGCTTCTTTTTCTACAATTTAGAAATAGTTTAAAGCGAAAATAAATCACTTGGAGAATTGACAAAAAGTTTATTCTGACGTAAGAGAAGATCTACATGGAATTCAAAATTCCAACTTGAGATTAGCGTAAGAAACTTTATTTAGTATGATTATGTTATTTAATTAGCAAATAAGCCAAGGCCGTGATTTAAGCCAATTCGTGGGTTGTTGCTTACATTTTTTCTACAATTTGGAAATTGTTAATTGTTGTACCTAAAAAGTATTTCATTTAAGACGAAAATAAACCTTGTTTTTTCTCTGCTTTTATTTATCTCTACCAATATGAAAGATTTTGTGTTCGATACGGTTAACAGGCTGCACTACCCCTACCTCTCCCCCCTCCCCCGTTGCAGTTCCAGTGACTCACTTAAGCATGACAAAATGGGGGGAGAAAAAAGAGTTAACGGTTTTGGTTGGTCTCTTTTCTTTTTTTTTGAAGTTGAGTGGACTTAACTGCAGTTTGAATTTGGTTTGAAACTGGTTTGCCACAATTTTGTGGCTTATTGGTTAGATACAATAACTTTTTGATAAACATTCTGTTGTTTGTTTAGCAAATATATCAGGTTTCCTCTGATTTCTGATTTATATTTGTGTTAATATTTAGTAATCATTTCAGTAATGTGTAGTATTTTTAACCATGATGTCAACTGTTTTCAAGTGTTTTTGAATATAAATTATGAAATATCTTGAAATGAAAATATCAATTTAAATAATATCAAAATATTTTAGAGCCTTAGTACTGAAATTTGTCAATCAAAATTGTTTATCTGATCATTTCAGTCTTTAAGATTATCTAAAGAATTTAAGAATGTTTAAGTAATGCTTAATTGAATGTTCTATTAGTGCTTTGGGTTTAGGAATCCTAAAAGTATCTCTCAGATAAAAAATTGAGACACAAGTGTTTTCTTTTTCTTAGCCAATTGGCAACAAGTCCAAACTCGCCTTTTTTCTTTGTTATTTAGGGCATAGTAAACTAAACTTAATTATAAGCTAAGATACCCAATTATTTGGCCTATGATTGCAGGGTAAAATATATATTAAATTTTGCTATATGCATATGGAAAATAAGGAGAAAACCTTTTATTATGAATTAAATTTTTAGTATTTTTGATGTAGCATGTTCCATTTTCCTTTGGATTGACGCCTTCTCTGTCTCTCTGTGCCCCACTCTCGGGCTATTTCTTTCTCCCTTTGACGTGTGTAGACACAATTAGCTTTAGCTGCTTGCCAAATCTTCGCACGTAACCAAAATGCAAAAATCAACATAATCAGCATGCCCGCAAGTCTAACGGTGTTTGTGTATCTCATTTCTGTTGTTTGGTAGCATTAAGAAAACGCAAACCGGTTGGCTTATACGCGCTCGACTTACTCATTCAAGCGAGTCTCGCTCTCTCTCACTGGGTTTCTCTCTACTCTTTCTCTCTCTCTCTTTTGCCCTAACAATATGTATTTTGCCATGATCTAAACAATTCCTTAAACAATTGCAAAGTGCAACTTCTCTGCACTTGTAAAAATAAATACAATATATTTTTATATTCCTCGAGAAAACAAGAAGAAAGAAAGAGAGAGAGAAAGAGAGAGGGAAAACATTCTGCCACTTTCATCTAACAATAGAAGCAGCGGCCTCTCCGTCAAATGCAGCTGTGCCAACTACTCAACACCTTAGAAATTTTCCGATTAAGCCAACTATTTCTCATCTGATTTAGCCAAAAGCGTTTAAAAGTGTTTTGAAATCTTTATCAGAACTTTGGGAATGATAAATCAAAATTGGTTTAATAGATTTATTAGAGAATATAAATATTAATAAAAAGTGTGACAATATTTATAAAAATGTTGAAATTAGGTTTGAGATTTATCAGTAGCGGATCTACGGGGGGTAAAATAGGGTAAATTTCCCCCCCAAAACTCCGTGTCGGATAGGAAATCGGAGTTTGGTTAAGAAATTTTTCTTGGTCAAACAAAATTTTGACTTCGATTTAAAAATAATTTTTTATAATTTACAAGGTGAAATTGCATCAATTTGCAGTAGTGTTGGGTAATCGTTGCTCATTTGCTCACTTCAATTTGCAGTAGTGTTGGATAATCTTTGCTCACTTTACGAAGTAATTCAATACTCATTCTGTTCACTTGCTCTCTTGACTACTCATACTTGATCAGTTTCTCACTACATCTCAGGCATTTTGAACTCAATTTAGATAATTACATAGATTTTTCTAATATTTCTACTAAAAGTTGATGATTTTTAGTTAGTGAACAATAAAGAACAAGTAACTAGAAATGAATAATTGAAACTGAACATGTTCAGTTGCTCAATAAAGTGAACAACTCAAAGGAATTACCCATATAACGTAATCGACCAGTTTGAACTGAAATGTCTAAAATACAAGGTGGCGCAAAAGAAGTCATCCGGGCCAAAAGAAGTCATCCGATGTTGTTTGGCTCTCATTTTATGAAAATGAGATGAAAAAATAATAATTATGGTTAACCAGGGACAGTTAAATAATGTCAAGTACTAACTATGACTTTTTAAAACAAATTCCTTTCAAAAGATTTGCGTAGATTTCAACAAATGCAGTTTATACTATAAAATGCTATGTGAACTATTTCTAGATAAAAATTCTTGTTGTCTCTAATATTCCCACACAATTCACCTTCAGTAGAATTTTTGTTTGCGATCTGTAGAAAATATATTTGTTTATGTTTTGACTAAAATTTACCTCAATATGACGCAGTTGATGTTCATTGAGAAATTCGATTTTAGTTGAACACATTTGGAACTTGTATACTCTTTGTATATTTAGGTTGAAATATATAATACAATATAATTAAAAAGATTTCAGGTTAATACAAATGATTAAAATTGATTTAATTCATTATTTTTCAGATTTGTTTTCTGATAAAAACAAAATTGGTAGGAAAATTAAAAATCATAAAATTCAAAAGTTTACGTGAAAGATAGAGAGATCTAGTGATGTAAAAAACATTTTGGCGACTTTAATATATCATTTCACCCTATGGGTGTATGGTATAAAAACAACATTTTTTTAAATCTTCAGAATTATACCTTTGATGTGACATTTTGTTTATTTTTTCTTTAATGTTAAAATTGATTTTTCTACCTAGCTTTATGTGAAAACTGATTTTTCATGCATGAAGCTTGTCTTTAAAAATCTAATAAAAAATTTTAAAAAATAAAAACATTTTTTAATTGAACTAAATGTCAGATTGAAGTCAGTTTAATTATCTTTAAAATAAGCTATGAGTAAGCCCGATTAGTCCAATAGAGAATCGAAAAATGTTTTGAGAAATCGCGTTTAAAGTTTTGGATATTAAGAAATTGTATATAAATAAAAAGTCGTGTCCTGCTGAAAATGTTGTCACTCCTTCATGGACTTGAAACTTTAAAGGTTTATTCTTAAATATTTATAGAATAAATTGAAATTATTTGCAAAAACTCAATTTTTTTACCCCACTTTTAAATTGATTTAAAAAGTGCAAAGAAAAACAAATTTTGATGAAGAATAAACTACCTTCAACTTGACTTGTGTGTGATAAAGTGTTAATTAAAAGTAAATTTGATGAGAATTTCTACAATCTGTTACTTGTCAGCTAAACACAGTAACTAGATACATACATATAAATAAGTTCATGGTCTATGCAAACAGAAACCCACGGAATTGATATTTTGGGATATTTTACAAAATCAATCAAAGCAAATCAGTTTTGTCAATAGGTTTTCGCAATGTTTTGCCTAAAACTACCCACACAAAAACAATGTACATACATACATACATACATATATATATATAAACAAACAAACATATGTGCTCTTGTCATAGAAATGAGAAATCATGTCATTAACATTTGAATAGGCCAGATTGGATATTACGTGATTTGTGTTTGTGTTGTGGGTAAACAAAAAACCTCTTAAAAAAACGCAAACAGTAACCAAGTGATGAAAATTGAAATAAAAGAGTGTCTCACAAAATATCAATCAAACTCAAAGTCACAGAGTAACCCAAGAAAAAACCAAATAGAAAAAAGAGCAAAAAGAAAATTTCACTTGAGGCAGGGTAAAAGCGATTTGACGTCGTACAGGGCACGAAAAGGATAACTTTTGGGCAAATGGCAAAATGTTGTTGTTGGAGGAAAAATCGATTAAATTTTCCCTTAAACGACAACAACGTTAACAACAAAATGAATTTTTCAAGAGGGCATTCAACTAAGCCACACGACCAGAGCAGATTCGTAATCATTTTTCTATCATCCAGTTGGTTTAGTGTTATTGCTTCTGCAACTTTCTTTGTTTTTTGCTCTTTTGGGCTTGTCAATTAAAAAGTTTCTGTCGAGCCTTAGCCGATCTTGGCCATTCCGATTACTACTTGGCTTTAATTTATTGCCTTTTGTTCAATTTGTTTCGCTGTCGAGAGTTTGGAAACTCAGAGATACATTCATTTAACTGACTTCAGTTCATTGTTTTGTGTAATCAAGAAATGACTTTTCATAATGTCTAATTACGACATTAAGTGTAGCTCATTGAATTCAATTTTAATTAATTAATAAAATCATATATAATGTATTTCAAAAAGGAAATGTTTGCCACTGGTTGTGAGGGGGGAGGGGAGGTAACTATTCATTATGTGTGCGGTGAAATGTAACATTATAAAGATGGGATAGTTGTTGTTGTTGTTATTGTTGTTGTTAGTGTAGAGTTGCTTCTTCACACGCCAAAAACCAATGAAATTAGGAAAATGGAAAAAAAATTCATGCAACCAACTAAAACAAATCACATAAAATACTTACTTGAATGTTTCCATTTATTAAATTGAAAAACAAAAGTGATTTATTGGCAATCTATATACTATTTAACTAAGTTAAATAAACAAAGTAATTTGTTTTTAAGTTCTTCATTCTATTTTATTTCATTTTCTTAATGTAAAATGGAAAAGTAAACAATAAACACATGAATTAAAAAAGTTTTTCTCTACTTATGTAATTTTTTGTATTGCGGTCATCATTTACTATATTAATTTGAATTAATTAAAACGGATTTTCTTGTTTCACATAAAAAAATATTTCGCTTTATGAACTGGAAAGTTTATATCAGAAAAATTGCTCAATTATCTGAAAATATCTTCTGGACTATTGCAGATACTTGGTTTGTTTAATGAATACATCCAAATAAGTATTAATTAAATGAATATTGAGTACTGTAAACAGTTTTTATTTGACTGTCGATAACATGAATGAGTTGATTGAGATTTTAATGCTGTTTAAATAACACTAATATAGCATTTAAATCAATTGTATTGATGGCACAAAAGGATCATTACTCCTTACACGTTAAGGCGAGATGAAAAGAATAAAGGCAAATTCCAGCACATTATGTTTTTTCTCAAGCAAGATTTCTGATCTCAGAGAAACAAATCAATAACAGTAGTAAGATAAATGAAACCTATTGACTGATCTAAAGGGATTCTATGAGGTACAGACACTCCCGAAATATCGACATTTCTAATTTCTTTTTTCGCTTGAATATACGCCTAACTAGAAAGCTTACGATTTAGTGCGGCAATTGCGAGAAGTCCTCAAACTGACGAAATGCTTTCTATAAGTAAATTCTTCTGATCGGACACCCCTCGAAAATAGGTCCATGAATGAAATCTTATATTTATTAATTAAGCATTTTAAGCCTACCTTCTATAACACATCGAAAGTGATTAAACCAACGAAATGTATTTCAATTTCTCAAATATGTACAAACTGGCACTTGGTTTTGCTTTATTGTAAAGTTTTTTATATTATACTTACGCTTACTTCCAATTGTAATTACAGTAGAATCCAGTTATAACGACGCCGCTTATAACGTCCGTCCGGTTATAGCGACTAAAGTTCGATGAGTTGGTTCTCATACAAACTTATATGAAAGGGCCTCCGGTTAGTACGTCTACCGGAAAATCGTAGCTTGTGCCTAGTTATAGCCGAATTCTACTGTATATGAATGTCTAGTTGCTATATACATATAGAATATATTCGAACAAGTCTGGAATTGATTCCGTCTTGCCTATATCAACATCCACTCTCTTAAGTCAAAGTTACAAATTGTAGATTGGTAATTGATTTGTGAAATTTTTCCATTATTCTAATTAAGCTTTTGCAGTTAATATAGAATATGTATTATTCATATTGCTTAATGTAATAAATGATTTATTAATTGTTTTATTCCATTTTGTCTTTATTTAGATTTATTTAGATTGAATTCAACAAAACCACAAAAAGTTGTCCGTTTAAAGTTTTCTCATCATTCGCCTTTGCTAATCACTTTAGAATTTTAAGGCCTCATAACTATTTCAGAGCTAAAACTAGTTTAGAATTATAACTACAAACATCAAAATTTGGAAATCATAGCATACAAAGAAAAAGTTTATCTTATGTTCTCCTTCTTAAAACTTTTGCAGATGCCTAAAATATATCTCATTTTTATCTTCTGTTAAATATTGGCTATATTAGATTTTCACTTATTGTAAGTAAAATGTTATTTTATCAGCCTTGAAATTTTGAAATAAAAAGATTTCCTTGCTTTTTTGCTCCAATTTCAATGCGCTTAATCTGTAGTTGTGAGTATTAATCCCGATAATGTTTGAAGTGCAAGCTATATAAATCTTTTTGAGTGCTTTAGCTAATTTTTATTGCGTCTAACATAAATGAATCACATTAATCAATGAAAAAGTTTCCAACAATTTTTGTTTTGCTTCGTGTTGTTCTCACTTAGAATCAATCGTCATTATCCACACTTGTTCCACTTGAAATTTTCCATTTCAATGGGCTGTGTAAAGTGACTATTAAAAACCTATTAGAAAACACAATCGCAAATTGTTTACTCTTTTTGGGTAAGAAAACGAATAGAAAATTAAAAATAAAAGTAACTCTTCAAATGAGAGTGAAGATGGGCGGCAGGTGGTGATTCAGAAGAAAAAAAGTCACGCCAGTGCTAAATTCCGGTTTTGGTTTTTTGGGAGGGCTTAAATAATATACAAAATCGCATTTAGTATGCGTTGTCGGTGACTTTTGTTTTCATTTCTCATTCTCAGGCGGAGAAAGCGGGAAACACAAAGCGCGATTAAAAAAAAAACACACACACACACTAACAACAATAAAATATATTATATACATTTCTACAACAATGATAATCATTTTAGTAAATTTTTTTCTCAAAATAAAAAATGAAATACAACAATTTTCTACACACACTTGGACACAATTGCTTTAAACAGATTTAGGGCCAACCAATTCACCTATTTATTTAATTTTTTGTTTTGTTACACAAAAAAATTTGTGCTGTTACTTTGTGTCGCATGTTGGCGTTTCTTTTTTAGGTCATTCCAATGTGTTGCACGCAAATAAAAATACAAAAAAAAAAAAAGGAGAAATAAATAAACAAAATAAACCAAAACCATATGTGTATACCCCACTTTTATGGGGGTAAAGAGGGTAAACTGAAGCTTATGAATTGCATATATCAGGCAGATGGAAGTATTTGCTGTGCGATAAGCCACTAGGTGAAGGAAAAGTTATCCAAAGTGCAAATGATAATCAATTTTCTCCGAGTTCTTAAGACTTAACTTAAAAAATTAATCATTTATTCTAAAATGTATGTAATATATTGGAATAATAGAGAATTATACACTCCTATTTGGGTATAATAAAGAAAATTGTTAAGTTATTTAGTACGTAAGAAACTCGGTACTGCATAGAGACCTGAACATCCCATACATAAAGGAAGAAATCCTTAGGCTAAGCGAGTGATACATCCTAAGGCTTGAACATCACGAGAATACCCTGGCTATCAACTTGCTGGACAAGCGTACCCACACAAGAAGACTGAAGAGAAGGCATCTTCCTGGATCTTCCATTCTTACCTCCACAGGACTGAAGGCCCTTTACAAATACGCGAATTTTGAACTTGAACTGAATTCAATTTTGTATGTCAATCATGAACTGCAGCAAATATTAATTATTGTCTCACGAGAAAAAAGTTATTTAGTGAATTATTCACAAAGCTAAAAAATTTTAATTTATATTAGCTGTTTTTTTTTTCTTTTTCAAACAAACAACGCAGCTATCGCAGAATTTTCCCCTCATTATCTTTAGATAAAGCAATTTTCATTTCAAAATATTTCTTCAGTTGGGTAAATAATTCGTTATCTTCTCATTTTCTAAACCAAATAAATTTGTCAAAATCTAAATTGATATTGATCATTTTTGTTGGTACAGTCGAGTCAGGATAATTCGAAATGGCAAGGCATTAGCAAGGCAATGCTAGAATTGTTTACGAATTACAGAGGTCTACGATTTATCGGGTCTCCCAAAGACAAAGTTTTTTCAAGGGACCAGCAGTTTCTTACGAAATATTGAGATTTTAGCGGGGTACGAATTATCGAGACTCGACTATATTTATATATTTCAAATTTAAATAGCTTAAAATGATTCGGCAGTTAGCTAGGCATTACTTTGATTTGAATCGAATTTGTATTTAGTTTTCCATGGTGTTCCTAAGCGATTAGAAATTGTTTCCATCTAAACATAACTACAAGGTCATTATCTAGCCATTACACCTATTGACATCTTCATTACATTTGCCTAAGTGTCTTCATATTAAAGATTTATCTCAATTTTGAGATTAGTCTTTAAATAGATAGATATAGGGCATTAGAAAAAAAACAATATTTTGGCAAATTTTCTAATTTAAATTTCACAAGCTTAAGTGACTACACATATGATGACAAAAAGCCATTGAATTGAAATTCATATCTTCTTTCGCTTTCATTTTCATTCAAAATTCATTTGTTTGCTTCGTTCGCTTTCTAATCGTTAGGTTTTTAGACATTCTACTATACCCATAAACTCAAAAAAAAAAAAATACAAATTATATTCAATTTGGTAATGACTGGTTCTTTATAAGTTTCAAAAAATTACCTGAATTACATTAGAATTTAATGTAATGTTTATAAAAAAATTAATGCAGTTTAAAGATAATATTACAATTAAATATATTTGCCTTGTAAACGTTCATCCATATAATTTTTCATTCCCATGTAAAAACAAAAATCTTTGTACAAAATATTCCCTTACATTATTTAATATCTCAGCTGAAAAGACATTCCAATCAAATAACTAAAGCATGAAATGAAAGAGAACTTTTACCAAGACTAACCTAAAAGAAAAATATTTATATTCAAATGTAGAAAACAAAAAAAAGTATTTTAATTAAAAGTAAATTTATTGCAGTGTTTCATAAAAAGATCGTTGATCGTTAAAAACATATGCATATAATATGAGTTTAATTTAGCATTTCCAATTTTATTTTAAATATAGATTTTGTTCCAGTTTTGCTTCTTTTTTTTAGAGAGAAATTTAGTTGCGTTCGTGATGTTTAAATTCTAAAAAAAATTTTATTTCTATAACATATGCTTTTCATACAGGAAATCTCTTTGAAATTGTCAAATAAATATATATTTATATAGTGAACTGATTAATAGCTTGACTTACGATCGCCATGTGTTAGTTCCAAAATTTGAAGTAAAAAAAATAGCGAATGATACGAAGAATATAAATCTTCTTATGGAAGGGTTTTTAATTCAAAAGAATTTTAGTTTTCGCCTATTAATAGAGGGTAACTCAAAGTCAGTGCTTAACAGATGTTAAACAAATAAATGTTATATAAACAAATGCAATCGGCGGCGGTTATCAGTCAAATATTTGGGGAAACAAAATTTAATCATTTTTGTGTGGGAACAAAGTAAAGCAATTAATATTGATTTTTTCCTCTCTTTTTGCAAAATTTATTGTGTAACCTTTTTTAAATGTTTTGCCATTTTCATTGTTGCCGGATGTGAGATTAGATTATATTTAGTTCCGTTAAAAGTTTATGAAATCCGAATGTATATATTATATTTCTCAAACATTAAGTCGAATATTTAAACAAATGTTTTTATTTGTTAATTTCGACAAGTGCTGGAAAACAACTGTGTTTTGATTAAAAATGTTATGCAAAATACAAAAGGAAAAAAAAAACTAAGCGTAACTAAGCCTATTAAGTTGGACTTTTGTTTCGCTTGCCTCAAGCAAGTATCGATTACCATTTTCACAATTGTTAATTATTTTATAAGAAAATAAGCACCAAATTTATATTTATCAACTTCATTTTTGTTTGTTTGTATTTTCCATATGTTTGTATTGAAAGATCAAAAGGAGTTTTCCTGATCCAAACCGACTTGTTGTTTTTGGGACCTTTGAAAGAACTTCTAAAGAACAAAGAGCAAACCAAACGAATCTATTAATTTTTGAGTCTATCAATGTCTTTTCATTCTCCAAGTGTAGTCATCTGCATCTTCACTTTGATGGCATGACTCTTTGTTCCCCTTTCAATGATCTGTTAACTGCAAAACTCTTTGCTGGCAGCTGCATTATGCTTTTGTATCTTCAGGCCACAAAGCTAATCGTCGAAAAGCAAAATAAACAATGACACAAATAGACTAAGCCAATGCCCAGAAGTTAAACAAATATACATACATATACAACTTGAAGAGAAGAAGCAATCCGAGGCAAAGCTCTTTAGAGACGATTATAATGATCCCTTAACTAGATTGTACGTGGGATTTGTTTCCGTTACTATATGGTACATTGTAAACTTTGTCGATTTGCCTTCCATTATCAAGTCGTCGTCCACTGTTTGTGTGTGTTGTGTAAACAGACCATTCAGGCGATGCCCCTGACTATTTAAGTTTTTTTCATGTATTTGTTGTATGTTTTTTTCTTGCTTCCTGCGGTAAATGTATTTTTAATCATAAAGCCACCGCGTTGCCAAGTAGTCTTGTTGACGCCGCATCGTTTCTGCATATATGTATGTACATATATATATTTGCTTTGTGAGGTATTATCTGTCTTTCAAGAGTTATTTTTGTCGTCGAACTGACGTTTTGTACATTTTGTGAATACCAGGCCCACACAAGGCACGTGCCAAACTCAATCGTAGACATCATATTTTGACACTGCAAAATATGCACACTGTACAGAAAGCTATTAGGCATGATATTAAATTTAAATGCTATTAGAATTAAGGCAAAATACTCTGGAAATTGCGTACACCTTTGCAGTTTCTTCTTCTAGACCAACACATTTATAGGGTATTATAAATATCGAATAATATGCAATATATTATGAACAAAATGTCATAATAATAATCTGAAGCTATGGCTGATAAAGGGGATTAAAGTAGATGCCGATTATACAAATTTCATTGGATCATACGAACTTGTATATAAGCACAATCGGGTATAACGAAGCAATATTGCTGGTCCCTTGAGTATCTTTATAATTGGCATCTTATTAGACTTTTAAGATTTAGAACATCTGTCAAACTACATTGTATAAGAAACAATATTTGTGAATAAAATATAAGAATCTTTGTATCTTAGAATCTTTGTAGATTTATAGAGTAGCAAGTTTTACCTTTGAATCTATTCTTCTCTTAAAAGTTAAATGAAAATTCTAGTTTTATATGAAATTCACAAGACCAAATATATAACATTTCCGTTCTATTCTGATCTTGGTAGCCTTAGATAAATATACTTTATCTGTACTTGGGGTAGGGGTAGTTCCAGTATGCGAATTACCGTTTTCGATGAATTTGGGTAATAACCCATTTGGAATACCTTGTGATTTGAATACATGAACTTCCTTCCTTTCTTCAAAGTCTTATTTTAGCATTTAGTAAGTCTACTTACCTTCTTTGCATTTTATGGTCAAGCAATAACAACAGTCAATATAATTTTAAGTGAGATCCGTTGAAATCTGATTACAGGGCTTTGCAAGTACAGAGTAAAATTTATATAAAACAGTTTATTTCTTATTTGGTGTTTTCCAAGTTTAGTTTAAAGTATATCCTTTAAGTGTACTAAATAAATATACTTATACATATGTCCTTATACATTCTTGTAGAGAGAGTATGTGCTTTGACTAGATTACTACCGCATATCAGAATTACATATTTAAAAGGATGGCAAATAAGACATAAAAATATACGTTACATTTGCAGAGTTATATAAATGAAAAATGTCGATCCACTGTATGTAGCTATATTTACATAAAGTTGTTGTCATTTTTGATTGCATTAAATTTTATCTATCCAATCGTCCAATCGAATTATGTATATATGATTAAATGCATTTTAATATATTGAGTGCTACTGAAATTTGTGTCAAATTCAATGACGTTCACAAATTGTCAAAAATATTTACATTTGTATTAGAATAATTGCACAAACAAAATAAAATCACCTGTTTGTATTTACTTTGAGTTGTTGTCACCTAACTGTATTTTATCAGCTTTAGAAAGTTAATTCAAGTAAATACAAAAGCCTCATATATTTTATTATTTAAGACAAGAAATGTTGTGACGTCAAACTGCAAGAGACGACAAGGTCAAGAGATAAAATACTAAGATGACAAAAACAGAATACAAAGGAAATGGCAACGACAACGTTTAAGACAAAAGTTTTGCGTACTTACCATTTCAATTTCATAGAAATTGTCATTCAAAATGCGGATTAGGTTTTAAAATGTCTACATCACATTTGCAATTTAATTAAACGAGTGAATTTGTCATGAAATAAAAGGGTTATTCCCATTTCAGAGACATCATCATGTGTATGATGATTCCGATCACGCACAGGTTCTCTTCATCGTTTTGCCTTTGTCGTTGTCGTTGGCTTAAGGGGCGTACAATGAACTCCAAACAGATGGCAAGTGGCTAATTCGAGCATAAAAAAGAAGCAGGAATCTTGTAAGCAAAACGGCGACAATTCCTCTAGGAGTGTTCTATATCATTATATTAAACTGACACGAATTTGTCATCAATTAACATTTCCTCCCAATTACCAATTACTGTGACCTGTGCTAATTCAAAGTGGATGTCTAACGATAGGTTGCTGGACTACAAGTGAAGCCATGAAATTATGTAACTTTTGACATTTTAGTCATTTACACAAAACGAAATGAAATTCTTTAGAAATAAGCCCGAGTCATTTGTGGCTACACAGGGGAGGAAATGGGAAAAATATCCTCCCCTTAGGACTTCAACTTTAAGACCAATTGCTACCCTCTAAAATATTGGATTTCACCTCTTAAACTGGGACAGGTGAAAATATGAGAGAAAAAACTTGATCTGACAATTGTAAATAAATAAGGTGGCATATCTAATTAGAACTTAGTTCTGGGAAGTTTACTATCTGGGGGTTACCCTTAGTACATACCTTTATAGTGACTTATTAGAGCTTTGCTTAATTTGTGTAAAAGTAATTTAAGGCTGTAAATTGTTATGGAAAGGAAATAAATCGATATATTAACACTACAAAAATTGGGTTTATTTAATGGCAAGTCGCTCAAAGAATGCATCAATTCACAACTATGACAGATAGATCTATGCATAAATTATATTTATAATGAAATAATTAACTAATAATGAAAGATTTATCTTACCATCCAATGAGTTCATTCAAAGAAATTATAGGTTTTTTTCTTGTAGTCTTATCTTTTCATTGAAAGCTTCTTAATAAGATAATTATGAATTCAAACTTTGTGCAGTTTACTTTAATTAAAGAATTAAAAGTAATAAGTAACGTCATTGCAAGTAGTCCAGTATAAACCTTTATCTTAAACAGATGCTTTTTAATTCGAAAGAGTTTATTCAAGAAACAAATAAATGAAATAATTCTTATTTTTTTAATATAATTACTTTGATGCTTTTAATGGCCCTTCTCCCCTCGACTTTAAGGTGGGAAAAAAGTTCTGTGATAATTCTAAAATGGAGTAATATTAAACGTTTCCTAGAATCTGAAAAAGCTAAGTACACAACGCTTTAAGGCAAAACTCATTTAATTCCTTGGCTAAAATGGTAAAGGTCATGTGTTTTTTTCTGTTTTTGCCAGCTTCTCAAAGCCAAATTTCAAAAGAGCCAAATATAGAAACTTGTTTGAGTCGCCAAGAAAAGTGTCTGCGTGTGAGTGTGTGTTTCAGTGTGTGTGTCTGTGTGTCCAGAAGTAGCAGGTTCAACTTATTGTATCCCATGTGTCATGCTTGTTGTTTTTGTTTTCAATTTCATTGTATTTTTTGTTTCTTTCTTTGACTCTGTAATTCACTTTTTAATTGCTCATTCATACATTTCATTTGGTTCTGTGATCATTTTTAGAATTTTAATGGATGGAAATAAATCCAAAATGAACTGAAGTGTTCATACGGAAAATGAATACAATTGCACGGCCATTTTCGATACTTGAAATGCATTTATATGCATATGTATCTGGATATTATTCAAATCGTACAGATACATTTTGCGATCTGCCTCTTTGCACATACAGGAAGTTATTTTACACACAAACAAACAAAAAAGAAAGAAAAAATACAAAAAACTTGTTTAAAGCTCGCTTGTTTTTTCTGCAGATACTCATTTTGTCATTTTCAGTCTGTGTATCTTTGTATTTGTGTGTTAGTAGTGGAAGCATTCGAAAAGATACTTTCACAACATGTTGAAATAGTCGTCATCATCATTATGATAATGGGGAGTTGGCATCACCTTTTTTTTGTTTTGCCAGAGGCAATATTGCTGGTTAATAAAGAATAAAATTCAAAGTAGTAAAGTTGGCAATAAATATGTATTAGATTTCTTCAGCTAATTGTAGACCAAAAATAAAACATTCGCAGAAATTTCACAGTATCCAGTGGGCTTGGTTTAAGCCCTTTTCATTTTTGATTGATAATTCTTGTGTTGAGCATTCAAAACAAAATTTATTAATGTCTATTCTATTTATAGATTTGGGCATTAGAATAAAGTTTATTAAAGAAAAATTATCTTTAGAAATAGTTTTTCAATCACTTTTAGTCGAAAGAAAGTTGCGTAGTTTATTTAAAAGTTGAGAAAAAGTTTTGACTAAGCTTCAAGTCTAAAGACTTTATTACCTTAAAGGTAAAACAAATTGTCTTTGTAAAAGACAGATGATTTCAACATGATTTTTGAGTAATTTTTCAGTACTTTACTTCAAATGAATTTGCGTAAAATTCTAATTTATATTTACTTGCACAGTTTATATATGTATAAGTTTATCTGATGATTCTCTACAAATACAATTTGAAAGTCAGATTTGAGCATGATAAGTTCTTCAAAACATATTTAAAATCCCCATTACTTTTTATTGTTGTTAAAGAAAATAACAAAAGTTGTTAAACAGAAATCTTAAAATGAACATTTTTCTCATTTGCAGACTATAGCCTACATTGTACTTACATAAGTGCTAATAAGTGTTATCGGCGACTATTTTAAATATCACATAAAAAAGTTAAAAACTAAAGTGAAAATTTCCAGATTATGTTTCAACAATTGCTAAACTATAAACCAGCAAACATTTATTGTTAGTATAAACTTAAATAAAACATTATGGCAAAGATATAATTTTCTAGTTTATTTCCCGTTTCCTTTTGGGTGGATGGTGCAGACAATCTTTGCTAGAACATCTTTTTATCAGTTTCAACATCTACACACTCACATACTTAATGGAGTTCCCAGAACAAGTTGCTTTCATATACTCACTGATAATGGCACAATGCTTGAATAATGTTTAATGTTCATTCTTCAAATTGAAAGTTTAATTTACTAAATAGATAAGAAAGAGCGGCTGAGTGCAATGGCTCTTCAATAAAAGGCAGTCAGCTGATCGGGAAAATTTCTTTGTGGCCTTTTAAATAGAAAAACAGTTTCTTTCAAAACTTACTAGAGAGATAGTCAAAGTAATTACGAAAAATTGTTCTATAAACAAACTGATAAGACTGCGGATATTTACACACGCACAGACACACACACACACTCTTCTACACTCAATTAGAGTAAGTGTAGTGCTTTTAAATGGCCTTTACTACTAAATTTTTGTGTTTACAAATGACTGAACTGTTTCTTGATAATCTTTTTTAGAGGAAGGGCATGCACGTTTTTTTTTTCAAATAAAGTAAACTGCTGACAACCGGAAAGTCTGTGTATATATATATGTTTTTTTACAATTAGCCAGAAAAATCTATAAAAACAAAAGTGTATTTGGTCTAAACCAATTAAGCTTAAGAGTCTTAATATCTGTTGAGGTTTTTTTCCCAAATAATGTTTTACCTTATTTTATTATACAAATTTTTCCCAATGCTAAAACATTGAGACATAATACAGACATCTCTCACACATTATTGATAAGAACTGATAAGGAATATACAAATACATATACATATATATATTTATTTGCATCAAATATAATGCATAACGGCTCAGATTATAAAGTTGTTGTGACTTTATGACCCAAATCTTTGTATGTGGCTCAGAGATAATCAGTACTTAGTATGAATTAAATATATATTTTTATTGTTATTTTTTCTTTGATACATATAAATTGACGCATCTTGAAATTTTTGAATATACTAACTTGATGAGAAATTTTGTGAGTATTATGTGTAATCTTTCTGGAATTTAAATAAAATAATGAATTTATGGGTTATTTAAAAAAAAAATATATATATATATATAATCTCTTCTAGGAAAGACATTTATTTCCATTTGTGCAAAAATAGTTGAAAATTTTACACTTGGCTTTAGAAAATCAATCTGTTAATAAATTAATTAGAATGGCTCAAATTTTTTATATTTTTTTCACAAATAATTTGTATATATAATTACTAATTATGGTGTCATATTGGGCATATCTCAGTAAAATTTGTCACTTTTCTACTGACTCTTCTAGTATGAAACTGCCAATTCGTTACATTTTAACCTACTTTTGAATAATTCCGGGGAAAAGAACTGTGTGGGTAAAGAAATTGAAACCTTACAAACATCATTACCAGTTGGATTGCCTTATTTCATTTTAAATTACTTACCTCTCATCAGTTTTGTAGTTAATTTATTATTCTTTGCCTGTACAAATTTAGTTACTCTCGCCATTTTAGTAGATTGAATGGTATCTGTCGGAAAAAAAGACAACTCCACTCTCATGTTTCCTAATGCCATAAGCCGCCTTCCATGGCACATGCACAGATATCTCCATACCCGTCTACCGAGGAGACCCCAATCCCAACCAATTGCAGTCCAACTTAAAATGCGTTCGTGCAATTATTTAGCTTTTGGAATTCAACAAAACTGGAAACTTATATACGTTTTTTTTTAAGCTTTTTGTTTTAAATTACATTTGGGTTGTGACTGGAAAAGGGGCTTCCTCCGCCTACCCAAATGTCTCTTCAAGCAAAACAATATGAACAACCCGGAGTAACTAAATTTTCGCTGTGTGTGAGTTAGATGGAGTGGATCGGATTACAGACAAAGTGTAGCAGATTCATTCAGAGAGTGGGGCAATAATCCTCTTAGCTCTCTTAGTTCACAAAACTTTTTGTGGCGACATTTCCAGTGCAAATTACGAATGCGACACATTTTGCGATTGTTGTTAAAAAAGTCACATGTCAGTTTTGTTGTGTTTGTGTGTGTGTGTATGTGGCAAGAGATCGTTCATTGCCCAAGATCCCACAGTCGTTACATCTCTCACACTCATTTCGATTGCCCCCAAAAGCCAAGGGCCAGACAAAAGGTGGCCCCTGAATCAACGACACATCCCACCCAAAGAGACAAAAGATCTTTACGCTAATTTCTTTGTTCTTCAACCTCGATTAAATTAGCAATTTGTAAATTGTAAAAAAAAAAAAAAAACAGATGATGACAAAAAACCCCACACAAAAGATAAAGTACAGTTGTGCGTTCTTTCAATCATCTTCCGATTGAGTCACACGAATCAAGCGACAAGAGACAAGTCAAGACTCGATTGCCCCCCACTGATACCGGACAATGAATCGTTCAATCGTTCAATTTGCTGGCCACTCTACATCACTCCATCAGATCAACTGATCGGCATTGTCGTCCATGTGGGAGTGTTTGCTGCAAACCGGTATATTCCGTACACCATCTCATGTCTTTGCTTTGGCTGTGTTTCTGGTACTTGTTTGACCAGCTGTGAAGGCCACGAGGCAAAACAAAAAACAATAACAAAACAAGAAACTCAAGTAACGACACAAAAAGTGACACAAATAAATCATATAAACAAAATTGGAGGCAAAGCTCCACATAATTAATGCAATTAAATCAAAACTGGCAACAAATAGATTATGTAAGCAATGGATAAATAAAGAAATAGATTTAATTCTGTATTGCTTATACACATATGACTTTGTAATAGAATTGTTAAGAACTTCAAGTTACAACTTTAATTACTTTACTGTAAAATGATCTTCTTGTTGTTAGAAAGCGTTAAAATTTGTACAATATTTAGAAAACTGTTTTATATTTCTTTCTTCGCATCCGAATTGGGTCAACTAATCTCTGTCATAATTGTCGCTAATTTTAAATTGCTTAATGTGAGCCAATAAATAATTCAGATTAACGCTAAAAGCTTAAAAATGTTGAACAAAAGAAAATATGAAATATATACCTAAAAATAGTAAAAGATCGCCTTACCTATTTTTGAAGGTTTAAAGGTAAAATCTTTGCCAAATCAGAGATTAAAGCTTCTAAGAAATTCCTAAAAAATTATTTTAAATTAAATTAAAATTGCATTGATAGTACCATCTAAACTCTTACATCTACTTATTATTTATCCTTATTGATTACTTATTTCAAGAAATTTAAGGACATCTGAAATCTTTGATCAAGAATTGAAGTGTGTGAAATCATCAAGATTTCTTCCTAATGTATGTCGTTGTATATAATTTTAAACTTTATGGATAAATCTCTTTATTTCCATGGTCTGATTACACCTGTGCCATTAACCCTTGTACACTGAAGAGAATTCATGTAATATTTTCTGCTTCAACAACTTTGCAAGGGTTTTTCTCATTCAAAAAGTTGTCGACTGTCGCCGTAATTCATGAGACAGGCAACGAGACAGTGCAGTATATATGTATGTATGTAGGTACATTATACATATTTGCTTCCTGAAATGTAGGGGACCTATTGCAAGGACTAATTGTGCCTCTTAAATCTTTTGCGAGCAGGACCACCAACTTGCACATGCAGTAATAAGACCAGCAAATGCTGCAGCATCATCAACAGCAACAGCCAAAGAAAAGGATAATTACGGAAGGCGTCAAGACAGCTGCCAACCCCTCAGACTTCCGCTGACAATGGAAAGAATAGAGAATGAGATGAAAGGGGATGGGTTGGAGGTGGATGGTTTTGGTTTGGTATCGCAGGGCAATGAGAATGACGCCGTTTTCTATTAAAAGATGCAAAGCGAGGCTTCATCATCATTGCCATCATCATCATGGTAATCATTATACACAGCGGGCCATCAGTTGCTCACAGATAACCAGGCGATTTCCCTTTCATTAATATGAGCAACGACACTTGAACACGCCCGCCCACACACATGAGCAGACTTGGGTCATTTATCGATTGCCACAATAGAGTAGAATAGAATAGAACACAAGACAAAAACAACAACAACAACGACAAGAAAAAACAGAAAACAAAATATGGAAAATCAAGGAAAACTACGATGGAAATTTTCCATGCAAATGGCTACTAAACTAATTGTGGATTTACATGGTTAGGCTATCTGACATAGCGATTAGTATTCTCTGCCTGCCTAACTACCTAGTTAGTTACACTCTAACGACGACGACAGCTATTCTAGGGCTTTCATTCTCTTGTTGTTCTCTGTTGACCCAAAAACAAAACAAAAAATGTGTTAGCTGGATTAGCTTATTGCTTTTTATGCTCCACATTTTGGTTTTTTGTTTAAAAAATTTTATTATTATTTTTGGTGTCACAAAATTCCAGCAGCAGTAGCAGCTGCTTCTGTCGATGGAGAACATGATGATGAAATGAGTTTACTGCTTGTTTCCATTTTGGCAACTGGCCAATACAATTTCGCTTTGTTAGCCCAGACTCTGCCAGTTGGGACACTCAGTTAGTCTCTCTCTTCTCCCAAATGTCAAAATGGAAAATTAATTTCAATTCTGCAGTAAAGGTAGGCAAAATGCATCAATGTATCAAGAGGTCAACTTTTTTAAATTTGCAGCAGATAATATTTATATTGAAAGTTGATTACAACCAGGGGGTAAAATGTAATATACATTCTTTAAGTTTAATTGATGGTTATTTTCTTAACTAACTTTTGTCACTGTTTTATGCATGAAAATATATAAATATGTATATCCCTGTATTTTGGATGAAAATTAAAATATCTTTCTTCCCTACATTTGATTTTTGTCCCTTATTGAACTAAGATAGTTTTCGATTCTATCTCAAGCTAATAACTTTAAAACCAAAATAACTTGAAAAACCACTTCTGATTAAGAACCCGAGACGCAGTCTGCAAAATTAGGTCTACAGACATTACACAAACAAAGAAAATAAGTCTGGTGGCAAACCAAAATCGTACCTAAATTTGGGGATTAAGAAAGTATCATACAATTATTATTACCTTCTGTGAGCTTTGGGAAAAAAACCAAGTTTAGACGTTTTGTAATTGCCTCTTTATACTGAAAAGTTTACAACATTTTCCCTAAAAAAACAACATTAATTGTTTGGGGGCGTTTAAGTAATACTTTTTTCATACAATTTTCATCAATAGTCACCATGTTTTTGGGATCCTAAACCGGTTCCACTCAAAACATGACAATAATTCTCTTCGATCATTCTTTAAATCGTTTCTTTGGTTTTTATAGCGGCTTTTGAAGTTCAATTTGATAAACATGTATCACTCGTACCCTTCTATGTATATTCTGTGTATATTTTTGAATCTTTTTGTGCGATTAACTTATTTTTCAAAGAATTTAAGGCAGTCTTTAAATTAAGATTTAGTTATGATTAAAGAAAAGTTCTTCAAAGGAAGCGTAATATCTTGTGAAATCTTCAGTTTATGAAATTAAATTACGAAATTAATTATGAAATCTACATTGTATTGAGATCCTGGTAACTTTAAAAACTAATAGTTTTATGAATTTGATGCAGAGTGTACAATATTCGTCATACTTTTTATGACTGTATCAAAAATTGATCAGTGCAATTTGGTTCTGGTGTTTTTCAAAAGCAAAATTTAAGTCTTTATGCTCTGTTACATTTTCCAGTTTAAGTTTCTATCAAACAAATCGCCTGCGGAAACAATTGAATAACGTGGCTTATCGTTGGTTGTATCTGTCAAAAGTTCCACAGCAATTTATTGCACATTTCATTTGAAGTATTATTTTCAGTCGTGTAAATGCATTTCCCGCCCTTCTAACCGTTCTTTCTCACTTCTCTCCACATGTTAGATAGTTATTGGCCTTGCTGCAAATGTTTTCCAATTAAAGAGATAAAAAAAGTAACAACATTTCGAAATTCATTTCAATAGTAGGTGTACCTCTTATGTATGTATGTATGTACTTACATCTTGTATGTGTTATACAATAACAATTAATTATAACAGAAAGAAAAAAAATATGGTTAAACATATAGTAAATACATATATATGTGACTTTACCCATTGGGATAATGAGAGGGAAACAACCACAAGCATGATAAATTAACTTTGCCGAAATTGACATCATTTATGAAATCTCTTTTGGGAATTTACCAATGGGACAGAGAGAAAAAAGGTGCCTTAAATTGTTCAGGTGAAAGTTGAATAATAGCAGGAAAATCAACTCTTCAAAATTGTGTTGACTTATTTTGTTTTTTGGGTGAATTAAAGATAATGTCTAGCATTAAGTGTCGGCTTATGACTTGGTCTTAAGGCCATGTCATAAGACAGTGATAATATTATATAACAATTTTGATTTTTTTTCTTCGTTACAGGAAATGCCACAAAACTTAAAGTGCAAATTGCCAAAATTCAAGAGGGAAGAACTGATTTGAATGCTAGCAAAACTGCTATAGTTTATATATATTATATAAATGCCCAATTATGTCAGCCAAAAGATCCGCAACCGGTTCTCAGCATACCCATATAGAACAATATACAAATCCGTCCTTCGAACAGGAATACGATTTGGTGGAGCCAACATCGGCGCCTTCATCAGCAATCGCGACCACAATAACAGCTGACGATGCGGGCGGGGGCGGTGGTGGTGAGGGTGGAGAAGCAGCTGCAGCACCAGCTGGAAATGGAGGAGCTCAATCAATTGCTGGAACAACTGGCACGACACATCGCAAAGGTCACAGGTGAGGAAATGTGCAATTGCCATCGCAATTGTTGTGACATTAGTCAGAAATGTAGTGCAGGAGGGGGGAAAAAAGTAATAGGGTAGAGGGGGGGAAAAACTATTTACATAAATTTGACACTTTTGGCCTTCCTTGCCGTGCCTCTCTTTGTCTTAGGCCTCCAAGCCTAGCATAGCCCCAGGACAAAACAAAAGAGCACCCATCAGCCCACCCATTAGTTGTCGATACTTCATATCAATAATTAGCTTTTGGAGGCAAACTCGTGCCGCTTTAATAATTCATAAGCCTGCACCGCCTTCGAGTCGAATCCAATCGATAACCGTCGATTACGATGAGTCGGTCAAATTTCAAATATTCAAAGGCCTTCTCCGGCCTCCTTTGGCTTTGGCAAGGAAATCGTGACAAGCAAGTCCAGGGGCATATGGCGGCCCCAGTGGCACATCACACGTGAGCCTCATTTTATGCCGCAGTCATCAGCGGGAACTGTCAGGCGAAGGAACTCCGCAGAGTGAGACCACCATCAGATTGAGACTGAGAGTGAGAGTAAGAGTGTGAGTGTGTGTGGAAGATTGCGAAGATTGTGTGTATTTTTGTTACAGTTGCCAATAAAAAGAAAGAAGCTAAGAAATAGGCTCACTTGCCCACTTTATTTCTATCTCTTTGTGTGTGTGTGTGTGTGTGTGTATGTGTGTCCTCGTCCTCAAAAGTCCTTGACTGTGGCCATCGACAAGTTCTAGGCCAACGAAGGAAAGGAAGATGAATGGCAATGGCAAAGCCTAGGGATTTAGTTTGTTATTATTCATTGATGAACGAGCGGCTATTCAGCTTGATTTAGTTTACACAATATCTCATGTTTTACGTATTCAAATTCTCTCTACGGAGATACCCCAGACAAAGTGGGGTATGTACATTGTACATGTGTACAGACATACAACGTAAAAAGAAAATTTGATTTGTTGATTTTTAAAATAACAGCGAATAAACGTCGAGCCGGCAGTTCTTCTTGGTTGAAAGATCGGACCATGGTGGCCACAAAACACCAAAATTTCGATGGCCCTTCGAAATTATGCAGGTCCTTCTGTAAAATCCATTTGACCCTTGATCAATGTGTTTAGTAGTGCTTCAATGTCAAAATTAACAAATTAGAATGTTTTGTAGCTTACATTACACATAGATTTTTACTTATGACGATTAGATTTGTTAGACGCTGCTTAGAAACCACAGATAATTAAAAAAATAAAAATTACAAATAATGAATTTGAATATATTTTTCTGACAACGAATGTCATGAATGATTGTCTTGTCCAAAATCGTTTACTTAAGTGTTAATCCAAATTCATTCGAAATTGCAGGCGACAGGAATCGATGTACCAGATGACTGGCCTCTACTCGGAAACGAACAGCGGTGACGATAGTAGCATCGATGCCGCACTAGATCAAGAGCAGAGCCAGCAGCAGCCACAGCCACAGTCACAATGTCACAATGCGGCCACAGGAAATGGCGGCATGTCCACTGATCTGCCAAAATGCCACAGTCGACAGCCATCAGCTGGCGGTGGTAAGGCCAATCTGGATGAAGAAGATGACTATGATTACGATGAGGAGCAGTATAGAATGGGTGGCGATTGCGGCATCCTCAATTGCCGGCCGTATGGTATACAAAGATTCGCTAGAATTAAAATATTTGTGCTCCTGCTCTCCCTGCTGGTGATGATGCAACAGGCATTGAGTTCGGGTTATATCAATTCGGTGATTACAACGATAGAGAAACGTTTTGAGATACCCTCGAGCTACTCGGGTCTGATAGCCTCCAGCTATGAGATTGGCAATGTCATTACAGTGATCTTTGTCAGCTATTTGGGAAGCAGGCGTCACATACCAGTATGGATTGGCATTGGGGCAGTGATCATGGGCATTGGTTCGCTGGTGTTTATGGTACCGCATTTTACGGGTGAACCCAATCCGGGCATAGCGATCATGAACAAGACTAGCGATAATATCTGTCGCAATGCATTAGTCAGAGGGCAGGATATGGATTTTGGACGTCTATCAAGTGGTCTGTCCAATCAACCTTTGGCTCCGCATACCCTGCGAGAAGATAATTGCCTCGAGGGGAAAGCCTCGACCACGGGACCAGTGTTGCTCTTTGTGCTGGCACAACTTCTGCTCGGCTGTGGTGGCAGTCCTCTATTCACCCTGGGCACCACCTATGTAGATGATCATGTCCGCACAGAGAGCTCATCCATGTATATCGGTTGCATGTACAGCATGGCTGCCTTTGGACCTGTTGTGGGCTTTCTTCTTGGTGCATATTTACTGTCATTTCACATGGATTCGCTATCGTCCACCGTTATCTCCATTAGTAAGTTTACACAATCAATTGAAAGGTAATCTCAAATGCTAATAACTGATTTGTTTTGCAGCGCCTGGAGATCGTCGCTGGGTGGGCATGTGGTGGGGTGGCTTCCTTCTATGCGGCATAGTGCTTCTTATAGTGGCTGTGCCATTCTTTTCCTTTCCCAAGATTCTAACTCGGGAGAAGAAGAAAATTCGCAAGAGCAGTGTAGTGCAACCAGCTTTGGCCAATAATTCCAGTGCCACAGATGAATTGGGCAAGGTGAAGAAGGTGGAAATCGTCTCAGTGACTACCAAGGAGGAAGATTCCCAATCGGCGCCCAAAGTGGATACTGGCTATGGCAAGGATATTAAAGATATACCACAATCAATGCTGCGTTTGGTCAAGAATCCGGTGTACATTGTCACATGTCTAGGCGCCTGCATGGAGCTAATGATTGTCTCGGGATTTGTTGTCTTCCTGCCTAAGTATCTGGAAACGCAATTTAGTCTCGGCAAGAGTCAAGCTAATATTTTTACCGGCTCGATTGCTGTGCCCGGTGCTTGTATTGGGATTTTCATTGGTGGCTGCATCCTCAAACGATTCCAGTTGAAGCCCAAGGGAGCCGTCCAATTTGTATTGATAACAAATGTCATCTGTCTGGCCTGCTATTCAATGTTATTCTTTCTTGGTTGTGATAATCTCAAAATGGCCGGCACCACGATACCGTATTATAACAAGCAAAGCTCATCATTGGAGCAGCCATTCCAGGTGAATCTTACGGCTGCTTGTAATTTTGGTTGCGAGTGCCTTACCAGCGAAGTGGAGCCAGTTTGTGGTAACAATGGCCTCACATACTTCAGTCCATGCCATGCCGGCTGTACGGCCTTCTCATCCAGTTCCAATTACACCAACTGTGCATGTAAGTAATCATTTGCCGGATAGTCGATTACTTAAGCTAATCCCTCTTTCTATGTTGCAGGTGTTCAGGCAAATATTTCAAGTAACATTTATCGCGGAGCCGGCGGTAGCCAGGCTCAGGCTTTAAGCGCCAATGAAGATTTTGCTGAAGTCACTGTGGTGCCAGTTGCCACGGCTGGGCCATGTGCCACACCATGTCGCACCATTTATCCCTTCCTCATATTGCTTTTCTTCATGACCTTTGTGGTGGCCTCCACACAAATGCCTCTGCTTATGATTGTCTTACGCTCGGTATCCGAAGAGGAACGCTCATTTGCTTTGGGCATGCAATTTGTAATTTTCCGTCTATTTGGCTATATACCAGCACCCATACTGTTTGGTAATCTCATTGATTCCACTTGCTTGCTGTGGAAATCATCATGCGGCGAAAAAGGTGGTCGTTGTCTGATCTATGACATTGAGAAATTCCGCTACAAGTAAGAATGTTTATTAAGAAGATTGTCATATTTCTAATATGTGTTTCTTTCCCCGATTTAGATATGTGGGTCTTTGTGCTTCAGTAAAGTTGATTGCTCTCTTCATCTTTATGGTGGATTGGTGGCTAGTGCGCAGACGCAAACAATTGGAGAAGATGAAGCCTTTGAATGCCAGTGATCCCATAATAGGATCTATCATAAGTCTGGATAAATGTAAGCAATTAATGCTATAGAAACGCGAGTCGTGGTTATAATACTTTGGTTTTTCATTTGCAGTATTCGAAGAGAAACTTTCTGGTGGTGATGCGCCAAATAATTTTGGCGGTGGTGGAGAACTTATCATACCCACAGATATTCTGCGACATTCGCGTAACGATTCTCGAACCATGCAAATGGATTACTGGTAAGTTAAATCTGATTTAAAGATTTGCATTGAGACTAATTGGTTCTCTATTTAACAATTAGGTATGATAAATGTGGTCAAATGGTAACACCGAGCAATACTTGCTTACAACCGCAAACGAAATCGAAAAAACATTTCCGCAGTGCTTCATGCGATGTGAAGATGATTAAAAGTTTTGCCAAGGATCACAATTCAAGTAACAAATCGACATCAGCTGCTGATGCAGCCGCTGGGGATAATCCCGTCAATTCAAGCAAATACAAGAATCTCAAAAAGTTCCAATCTCATACAAGAAATCACTCAACGGATCTCAATCCCGTGCAGCAGCCAATTCGGTATATACAGAATCAATTAAGGCCATACGATTGTGCGGAAGAGGATGATGATGATGAGTTGACCACTGGCTGTGGCCATTTTGTGAAGAAGCATTCTCGTAATCATAGCTATGATCAAATCTATATGCCCAACAATATACGCTTCGATGCGGACTTTCTCAGGCATCCGCATTCACATCATAATCCCAAGAAGAATGTGAATGTACTGAAAAATGTGGTGGCCAAGAATTCCAATGAAGTAGAGGGCAGCGGCGGCTCTGGCTCACGTTGTCATTCGCGTAATAATTCCAAAGATTTGAATGTCAAAATTGCAGCCGGAGGAACTAATGCTACTGCTGCTACGGGGGATTTAAGTGTCTTAAGACATCGACGCACCAATTCAAAGGATCTGAACTACACAATGCTGCCAAGTGGCGGAACAGAAGCATCATCTGCAGTGGTTTCTGCAGTTCCTGCTGTTCCCGTCGCTCCTACCACTTCCTCCACTTCAATGTCTGGCCCAAGTGGCCGTCATACACGAAATACTTCACATCAAAAAATTCAAATCGACGATGATGATCGAAACGAACTCATCCCGGACAATGATGATGAAGAGGAGCGTTTGTAGTTGCCACATGTTCCTAATGTGCTTATTGCATTTTCATCTTTAGATATCTTTAAGCAACTGCATAAGCCCCCAACATTCCAGGCTAGTGTGTTATTTGTCTATTTTTCAATTAAACAAATTAATTGTGTACATACATACATAAGTCCCTTATTTCTGACTACAATTTCCTACCACCCACCCCTTCCCCAGTTAGAAAAGTACTTACTATAACAGTGTTCAAATTTTACTCTACCTAAATCCTCAATTCGAAAGCAAAATTAAAATATTTCATTCTCGGATACATTGTGTGTGAGTGTGTGTATGTGCACACCCACAAATACATATACTGATTATAGAAATCATAATTTATGAAATTAAATCTAGCGGCATATTGTGTAGATGTAGATCGTTGTGATAAGAATATTTTAATATTGTAAATGTAGATATTTTTAACAAAACGATTGAAATGAACTAAACTGTGGAATACAAACAAAAGGCTATGTTAAAATTTCGTTTTGATGAATTACTTAGTACTCTTTCTATATAGAGAATACCTTAAAGCAAAACACATCGATTTCATTCATTTTTAATCCAATTTTAATCGTTTCGTTTAGCTTTTGATTATTTTTGATTCCCTCTACTAATCTAAGTCAAATTTATATCTCAATTAACTAAGCGCTTTTCATTGTTAAATTGTGCAATCTCTCGGTTTCTAAAATGAAATATTTTGTAATTATATTGAAAAAACTTTTCAACTGCGCGACTTACTTGAATGGGGAATATGAAAACAAAATTTGAAAACTATATAAAACAAAATAAATAAGTCGCTATAATTCAATTGTCAATGGAAATTGTGCTGTGAAACAATGTGTGAGTAATAACAAAACAAAATAAGATGGAACTAAAGTGAATGTTTAGATAAATGCTGAATGTGTAATTCTTATGCAAAATACATTATATATATATATATATATATAAAAGAGTTATATGTACATATATATATATATATATATATAAATATAGCTCCCTCCCCATATCAGTGCAAAAATGACACAGTGAATGGAATACCATTAGGGGTACAATGGCAGACAGACAGTCGAGAAAACACACATAATAAATAAAAAAAAACAAACAATTCCTTAATTCTCCATACTTTACAATGCGATAATGCCTTAAAAAATATCAATTAATTATACACACAGCTCTAAAATTAAATATACAGACAAATAAGTATAATGAAAACAAAATATAGGAGCAACTTCAATTCGTTCACTATTGATTGGTGTAGAGCACTTTCCGTATTGAATAAAATTAATAAATAAGAAAAAAAAATATAATTGTATTTAGTTTTTAAGAAAATGAAAAGAAAACTACAACTAAGTCTGGCACCAACCAATAAACCAGCCACACAATTATGTTATACATAGACTTATGTGTACAATATATATATATATAGAATTAGTTATATACAATTATACAATGGATATTGTACCTACAACCATGTACAACCAACCATATGTATTGAATGTTACTTATACGATTGAAAACATATAAAAGGGCGATTTTAATACACAGATTTAGATTAGAGTGTGTAATTTTCTTGGCTGCGCAAGCAAATTACATCGTATAAGAAATTATGCTTAAGAAATATGAAATATTTTTATTTAGAGAAAATATTAAATTAAACAAAAAAAAAAAAAGGAAACTAAGAACTAATACAAATATATTGAAAACCCAATAAAGATGAATAAAATGTATGAAAATGAAAACATGAGACTCCTGATAATGAAATAAATTTAAATAAAATACAATACTAGACAAATATAAATTGAGAATATGTTTTGGGGTATATCCTGGTAAGTTTTTCTATATCAAACAATTATATTTAAGATTCTCTGATCATCGTACGTTGACCTGGCCATCCTTAGTTTAATACACCAATGACTGGAATTGTAGGGTTTACTGATCTTTTTCGCTTTATTTAATTACAATTCCAAAATAGTTTTTAGTTTTTTTAGCAGTCTGCTATTGATGGAACTTGGTTGTTTTTGAAATAGTTACCTTTAAAGTAATCTTCTTCGACTTCAAGCCGTTTAATATACATACATTTAACCTATTTCCTGAGAAAATAGAATTTTAAGACAATATATTGAGGGCTAAGTTATTCATCTAATGTAATTCGGACTTAAGCTAATAACATAAACGTACATACTGAAAGACAAGGCAAACTTTAATTTCGTATATTCCTTTGTCTCTAAAAACATATGCTAAAAATGGATTTAGATAACGTCCAATTCTGCAATTATATTTATATATATGTACATATATATGAAAGTAACCCTAATTATGAAACACTGTATTTATGTACTTCAAATATTTGAAAATATTGGAATGTCATTCAACTAAACCATAATATTAAAGTTTAAAAAAGGGTTTAGTTGAACAAATACGTGTTTTTTTTTAATGCCAAATCAATAATTTTCTACTGGTTGATGATGCTCTGGCCATTTCAACGTTAAATTGAAAATAAATAGTGATTTATATATTAATTTAAGCGTTTAAGCATAAATTAAGATCAGTCGTTGGAAATGATGTCACCAGGATTGGAGATTCGTCACTGAAGGCCCGAGAAAGCTGCAGGAAATCCACTTCCATGTCACGTACATTTCTCATAATATTTGCTCATTGTCCATTTAGGATAAATTGGACATAGGATTTAAGATTTTACTCAGCAGATCTGCAAGAAAGTTTTTATAAAAATGTTATTACTTAAATAATATTAATAATACCAAAAACTTGATATATCTCAAGGGTATAAATAAACATTAAATGAATAGAATATGCTGAAACCCACTTCATATCAACTTAGAAATAGAACTTATAATATCGAAGTTTCAAAATATTCCTTAATTTCTATGAAATCTTTCATCAGAGTCTTCAAAAGGGGCTTAGTACCTCTGTCTTTGGCTATTTAAAATTAATATACATCATTTTAGTTACTAACACAATACTGTTTAGTTAGTCGATGTTAAAACCAAAAGCTTAGCAAGCTTTTAATTGTATGTTCCCATTACCAGGGATGGAAAACCGTACACAATTCTGCACATTAGTTTAAACGAAATGTAACCTAATAAAAAACAGTAATCAATTAAAATGAATAAGTTGTATTGCTTAAATAAAGAACACAAATATCTCATCGAGCTGCCACACTTTTCCATTACAATTACATAGCGAATCAACTTCCACATCGAGTAATATGGCAACATTCAGATAACACAAACATTGATAACTTATCTTTATTATTAAAAATTTTTGAACCAGTCTATGCTGACGAATTTTCATTAAATAAAAGAAAACTGTAAGAAAAAATAAACAAATGGAGCGTCCATCTTCATCTGCCATGCAAATGATCTATGCGGAATTGGCAGCCGGTGCGTATACTTGATATATTTTGCTATTCCTTTTGATACTTACAGAATTATGTTTTGCAGCCAAAGCGCAAATTGTACGACTGGAAGAGGAAAATATTTTACTGCGACATCGCATCAATAGAGCCTCCACCGATCATCATTCAAACGCCTCCGTCCACGTAGAGGCCAAAATTAGGGCTTTTCAATTGGAGGAAGAACGTGATCGCATATTAGATACACTGCAAACACATAAGAAAAAGTACAACACTCTGCACAATGCCTATTTGGAGAAGGTTACGCGTTGCAAGGCCCTAGAGGAAATGTTTAAAAGGCAAAAGACACTAACTGGATTGGTTATGAAATCGGCAGTGGATCAACGTAATGCAGGTAATTTCCATTAAGGAAAATGCAAAGCGAAATTACGGCCAGCATTTTGATTTACTTATGTGTTTTTAGAACAAAAAATTATGCTTGAAAAGCGTAAATCAGCTCAAAGTGAACGCAGTGAAGTGGAGGATTTACAAGCAAAGTTGAATAAAGTTCAGAAAGCCCTCGATGAATCATACGACATTATTGACGAAATGGATTTTGAACTAGAAAGCGTAGGTTTCTTTATCAACTGATAAACCTCATGGATTTGCCCTTCAACTATTTTATTTTGCAGGTCGACTTACTTGAAATGCAAAATCAAAGCTTACGTGATGAGATTTCAGCACTTAAAACCAAATTAGAGGAAGCCCAACACCAGCAGCAGCAGCAGCAACCTAGTGCGCCTATTGTCCATGCAGAAGATGACGATCCTCCACCCAAATATGAAGAGGAAGATACTGATGCTCATCGACGATATCGCCAACATGTGGCCTCATCCACTTGTGAGTGTTGCTTAAAGGACGATGATGCTGATCCAGAGACCATTGAAAGAGCTACTAATAGCGTAAGTTACAATTTATTTATTTATTTCATTTAAACTTAATTTTGTAATTCCGCAGCTCATTGAAACCGTTGAGGCGGAAAGTAATACTCTCCGACGAGAGTTGCTTAGATCAAGATATCAACGGGCAATACGGGCCAAATTGGACAAAGAAAGCGAAGACGAAGCCCAAGACTGACAATGCGATGATATCTGTTAAGAAATGACAGTACAAGAACAGGGCTGTAATCATAATAAAAGTACAACAAGAAATGTTTATATACTTTTATACAGTTTTATTATTTTTTTAACACATACTAATTACAATTCTGAAATGAATTTTCTACCGAAAAACAACTCTTGTATTTGTACAGGATATAAGATCCTCTGGTCATGATATAATTCCGATAAACCTTATTAAATGTTATGCCATACTAATCATAATTTACAGATTTCATCAAGCATATTCAATGCAAAGTTTAGATTTCATCATTCAATAAACTGAAATAGAAAGAAGCAAGAAACGTGTTTGCTTGATACATTCGTACATAGGTTTAACCATATTTATCGAAAGTATTTATTCTTTGAAAAGAAAAAGAATGGTTTAGTACAATAGTTGTAGGACAATAGGACTACAAGGATCTTGTGGATTGAAACATGTTTTATTATCAAGGAATGTACGTGAATGACAAACTAGTCTAATGGTAATTAATTAAACAAATTCGTTAATGGCTAGCAAAAACAAGTTATGACTAAAACACTTGGCACAATTTATCCAATAGAAAATTGAGTTAACTTTGGTCGTGTTTTAATTTGAATACCCTTGCAAAAAACCGTAGAGCTTGTTGCTATCAGTTTTTTAAGTTCGTTTTACTTTTAGATTTCAATAAAATTAATATACCCCTAGTAATAGAGTATAGAATTAAAGAAACCAGAAAGCAACGACCTCTTTTCCATTGCCATTCATCATATCAAACTGATGACAACTGTTTCCCAAAGACATTATTAACCAATATTAATTTTAATTTGAGTTCAATCAATTAATCAACTGAGATATTAGGAATTTGACATCAAACAAATTTTATTTAAATATTATTTTTTAGATATATATATTAGACTTATATCAGAGTTTAGATAGATAAGGTGTAAACATAATCTATATATCAGCAAGCATTTTAGAATATATTTATACAGGGTATTAACTAATTCTCTATACATGCCCACATACACCAAATTTCGTGTTTAATTATCAATTTTTTTGGTGGCTCACTTAATGAGTGCGCTCTACTTAAATGCATTTTGAATAGATCTTGTTTCGGAGACGCGTGCCAAATGCCATTTGGCTAGAATTGCCACATCCACTAGATTGAGACATGGATATTGGAGTGGAGTATAAAAACGATGAGGACTATATGCAGATTAATTACAACGATTTTGATATTCGGCGAGTGCATTAGACTCTTTGCTTAAACCAAACTAAAAACAACAAAAAGGATCTTAGTAAAATGGGAAGTGTAAGTTACAAGGATATACATCTCTAGTGAATCGAAAATTATTATTCTACTCTTCAGTTTAGCTACATTTTTTGTCTGTGCCTGGCTCTAGTCAGCAGTATTAGTGCCATTGAACTTTTGGCCGTGCCAGAGAATGGACCAGTTGCCTATGAGTTCCAGTGGTCTGTCAATGATCCTCACACCGGGGACATTAAGAGCCAGAAAGAAACACGCAAGGATGACAAAGTCGAGGGACAATATGAACTAATTGATTCCGATGGTTACAGGCGAATTGTTCAATATAGAGCCGACGATCACAGTGGCTTTGAGGCCATTGTTCAGCGGGAGCCGACCGATATTAAGATTCCATTACCAGAGGCACCCAAGAAGCTTTTGGCTGCCAAGATCTTAACTCCTGTTCTACCGGTGGCTCCATTGGTTCACTATGCATCGGCTCCCAAGGCCATACTGAAACAGGATTTGGCAGTGGGCAATTATGTTTCGGTGTCAGGACCAACGGCTCAATATAAATATTAAAAATTCATAAAGGAACACGAACTGACTCATCCTCAAACAAATCATCGAACAAGTTAACATTCTAACATCTCAGCATGTCCACGTCTGCCCTAGCCTCATTTGCATTTGCCATTTGGAATTTAAGTTGTAATCTTACGTTCATTTTATTTGTACATACAAACAACACATTAATCATAATTAACATAATAAAAGATGCATCACATTTCAATATGTTCGCCAAAAGAACACAAAAGAATCTTACGAATTGTTTTCTTTCGAGGTTATTATTATAAACTTATGCCTTACTTTATATTTATATTATTAAAGACGAATTAAGGAAAGAAGCTAGTGCACCACAAATGAAGGGCCTAAATAACAACGAAAATTGGATGAAAGCCGAAAGTGACAGATTAATTTAAATTCAAGATACTGTTTCTAAAACATTTGCAATATACCCCGAGACCCAGAAGTTTTTCAGCACCGGAGTCGTGACTTCTTCAAATGTAGACTTCGATGAAATTACCGAAGGGTTTATATGAATACTCACTAATTAAATTTAAATTAAGCCCTCAGCTTATAGATTTCTTCAAAATTTTTCTGTATTCATTGTATGAAGAAAGATCTTCGGAATCATAAAAAACGAAAAGGTTCATATGAAGATATGTTATGTGATCGTCCATCGAGTCAAAGATAAAGTAATAGAAATAGATTCACTTCAATTAATCGTTGACGTCAATCTATTGCCCCTTAAATATTATCCTTATTCTTCGGTTTATTAGATGAGGAAGTTTTATCAAAAGAAGATTGCTCGATCCCAGTTAAAATCATGAAGATGAAAACTTCTTTTCTATGGATTTAATTCTAATTCTTTGCATATTTTAGCGACGACAGATTGACCATAAATCAGATTCGTCTTCTAAATATGACGGACAAACAAAATAAAACAGCTCTGTCAACAAAATTACGTTTGTTTTTAGGAAATTTCAGGTATTTTGAAGCTCTGCTTTAAGACACCAATTTATTTTACCAACATTAATGTAAGTATGAGAATTCAAAGTTAATTTTTTTGTTAAGTCCTTTTACAATTCTGGCCACAAATTTATGATAAGTGTTATATAAATTTTATTGAATTTCGTTGAAAAATTTCTCATAAAACGGGAAATTTAATTCTCTATAAAAAAAGAAGACAGACGACCAGACCAATTGTGGAATATGTTATTGGAAAACTAGATGTATTACGAAACTTTTTTGCAAGCAATTTAAATATTGAAAATTTGACAAATTAAACAGTGGAATGGAAGAATGAATTTAATATTTAGATTAGGCATTCGTTTGAGAATTCAAAAACCTTAATTAAGTAATTGACTTTGCCCTTGCATATCTAAAATTGGCAACCATGGTAAGCCCCAACACAGTCTTAGCCAAACACTCTCTATCCAACCATATGAGATTATCAATTACAAAGCAAAATGTTGTAGATAAAGTAATTCAACTTTCTCACATTTCACTACATCCGAATAGTTTTCCGACTAGGTCAATCAGTCAACTTTTTCTATCAGCTCACAAAAGTTGAATTAATGGGAAAAAATAGATGATAATTTTATTTCCTTAGATAGAATTAACTTTAATTTTACAGAATTAAATGCATATACATATGTGTATTGAAGCAGATTCATTCTTGTTTGTGAGCTGATGTCTCATTGCATTTATTTTTATGTGTCATAGTTAGATTAGGTTCAGTGATGATAAATGAAAACTAATGCTATCTGCAGACGAAGAAGCATGGCGCGCTTAGATGCCTCTAATCTCACGTAGCAAAACGGACTGGTATTGTCTATCGGTAACTTTGTCGCCCAGTGTGGGCGTCAAATTGCAGACGGTGGCAGCGGAGCTTGACAGAGTTGATTCTATTGTGGTGCCAAATAGATCAATGGGAAATCAGTATTAAAATGGTTCACCTGCAGACGACACGACAATTGGGAATTATATGTCTTCTATTAGCCATTGCCGCCATCACAAGCTGCAATGGTTATCCTAGAACAGAGAGCGAGAGATTGGCCAAGTGGATGGCCCCACTGAAACAATACGGTTGGAGTGCCGAGCACTTAAAGAATAAAGTGGAACATGGTGATGTTACAACATTCGAACTGGGCACACCCAACTATCAGATATTGAATCCAGAGGATGAACCCGAATACATAACAGCGGATCAGCCTCACTATCAACAGATGCTCAAGGAATTGACTAGTGGCCAAAATGGTACAGACACCATAGACATGGATATGATTAGTAAATCATCTAACTATGTTCCAATCGAGGCACCAGAAAAAACACTCGAAAAGTGGGAAAAATTAAAAAAACGCAGTTCAGAGCCGAAAAATGAAAACGAAACTTCAATTGCATCTATCCAGGAGCAACCAGTGGGCAATGATGTGCCAGTTGAACATCCGAGAATACAAGTTTTTAAAGGTGCTAAACCTTTTCAAAGTCAAATTGCCAATTTAAGTTAAAGTGATGTCAAATTAAAAATGCTTTCATTGCTCTTAACCAGTATTAAGTGGCAAATTAGAGCAATGTTAAGACACGAAATAATTATTAAATAAGTGTACAGTAAATTATGTTAAACATTTAAGAAAATCTTTATTTAATTTAATTTTCAATATATCAAATATTATTAAATTTTAAATTAGCTTGATAAACTGTAACATAAAGCTTCTGAAATAGTTTGTAAATGAAATTTGAATTTTATTTTAATAGTTCACATAAACCAATCTAGAAAAGTAATTTTGTTTTTGTAGTCTTTTTTTAACAGTTCATTAGTTTTATTTTGATAGTTTTTTAGGTTCTTTTTAGTTTTTCTGTTAGTTTTATTCTTTGATTCTAATCGCACTATAAAGTAATCCTTCATATTTCCAAAGGATTCTAAAAAGTTAATAATAGGGAAAAGAGACAAAACTAATCAAATTGAAGTAGTAGTTATTAGTCTCATATTAAATTTTAAAATTCGAAATTTTCCAATATTTTCTACTTATTTGAAGTTAAACAAAATAACTGGCTTTTTATTGAAATCATGCTCAAGAAAACATTTGTAAACATGGAAGAAGGAACCAAAATATCAAAACAATCGTCTGATTGTCTAGCTGATACAGTTTAATCAAAAAGCATATAATAAAATTACACCAGGGACAGGACCAGGAAGGCAGATAAAATGTTCGAAGAGCTTCAATTCACAAATCCGGACCCCTAAACGCTCCCACTAGAACAGGGACAGATTTCACAAAAATGATTGTTAATGAAAAAGAAAAAAGATAGCTATTTACACCACATCTTACAATAATTGTAATTATAAAATGTTTAAAAATCATGTTAAAACGTAATCCCATGAAATAGAAGAGGAATTAGTCTCTATGTACTTATAATAAAATACTAGACATTCCAATATCCAGATCTATCTTATTAAGTACCATTTCTTAATACCAACATTGTTAAAATACTCGTCTTTACTTTGGAGAAAGAAGAAGAAAAAATCATATCTAAACGTACGTGGGTGGGTCAAGGGAGAAAAAAAAATGAATAATACTCGAATTGATAAATTGACTTTATAGATAATACTTAATCGAAATTAACCCAAAAACCCAAAACCTGTAAAATTTTATAAATTCAGCCAACAGTTGGTATAGGTTCGGCATATATGGCAGATGTTCAGAGAGGTCAAACCAAAAATTTGAGTTGGCAGATCCAACTGAAGGAATTGGAAGCGTTTGATCAACATTAGTCATCAATGAAGCGCTGTGTTACTGGTTAGTTATCAAAGAATTCTCAAAGAAATGCACATACGGAAGCAAAGAGAGAGAGACGAACAAAGTTGCGATTATGATGACATGTTGATGTTTATTGGTTGGTCAGTCAGTCGGTCTCCCCCGTACCCCGTTGTACATACATAAACAGTGCTTTGGTGAGGGGGGTCCCCTCTCCCCACACCCCACTCTATTCCCCGGCTAAATGTACAACATTTGGAACGTGATGCGGTCAACGCTTCCGCGACCCATTTCGCATTGTAATGTTGAGCAAAGCGTATTTAAAGAGCTATTCAGCAATTATTCCATATAAAGAATTTGCACGCGACTGAACTAAACTCAACTGGGGCTGGCTGAGCTCTATTCAATTATATATACCAATAAATATATGTATATATATAAATAACTGAGGAATATTAATATTATTTGCTGTGAAGGTGAAAAATCAATCAGAAATCAGAAAAATTGCCAAGAAATTGCGACCCATTTTATAAATTGTGTGTGTGTGTGTATGATATATATTTCATTTGTTTTTGTTTTTCTTGTTGGCTTTCGTTAACAGATGATTGAACGACGAATTTTGGTGATTTTATTAGTCAGTCTGGTTACAATACAGGCACACTTTCCGGAATATTGTGCCGAATGTGAGCAGGAAGTGTGGGAGCAAGTGCCATGTAGCGATGTACCCACAACAACAACAGACAGCACAGTAACTACAACCACTAGCCCGATTACAACAACCACCAGTAGACCAGCACCACTCACGAGTACGACAAGTAGAACAACAACAACACCATTCTCTCCAACACCCACGTATACGACACCGAGTCCCTTGCCCTATACCACTCCTTCTGCGTATAAGAAATGCTATTGTGAGTGCAAGCAAGGATGCAAGGAATTCTGTCGCAAGGTTACCGTTTCGGACCCCAAGAAGCAGATAACACAAATCTCCTCCACTGGTGACTATGCGCCTGGAGGTCAATTGGAATTCACACATATCCATCAACGGAAATACTTCCCCAAATATCAGAAATATGGCAACAACTATGGCAACGGAGCGAATAGTGTGGTTAATGTCCCAAAACCGTATCCCTTAGTCTATAATGAACCAGCAGTTGCTTCAGCTCCAGCATTGCCAGCTGCCCCCAATCATGCTCCTAACTATACGCTCGAGGAATTGGCCAACTTGCTGAGCACAGCTTATGGCGGTGTTGGTAGTTCCAGAAAGGATTATCCAGCTCCCAGCGCAAATCATGCTCCTAACTACACGCTAGAAGAGTTGGCTCACCTTTTGAGCACAGCCTATGGAAATAGAAAGGGGTATCCAGTCAAACCTCAAACCAAGCCATCGGTGTACTATTCCCCTGTTTATAAACTTCAACCGGTTCAACCGATTAAGAGCCAAGCGGTCCCCGTTCGTGGTCAATTGGCTACGGCAGCGGCAGCTACCTCGGGTGGACTAGCCATAGCCAAGGCCAAGACGCCCTATGATGAGAAAATATCAGTGGCCACTTCGGCGCCCATATACGAAAGTTCCACACCCCCTTACCCACATCTAGAGGTGCCCAAATTGTATTCACATACCGAATCGCCGTATCCTCAAATACCTAGTCAAACAATCTCCTACACCGAATCATATCCCAGTCATACCGAAACCTACACTGAATCTTATACCGAATCCTATCCTAGTCAAACACAAGCCTATCCCACACAAACTGAAAGTTATTCCATACCCATACCCGAACAAGAACCTCAAGCACAGGCCAAGTCCTATGCTGGAGGAGAACCTAATCCAAATAAGCCATCATCCACATTTGACTTGGCCATTGATAACTACCTGAAAGATTTCGGTTATGGCAATCAAGTAAGGGGCTATGGGGACTATTAGGATGAAGAATCAAAACCGTTTCAGTGCTCTTGTTGTTAGGTTTAAGCTATTTAGTTAAATGCCATGCCTAAAATTTGTTTAAATTATTTGTTTCTGTTACCTTAAAAATAATTAAATTATTATGAAAACAAACATCAAATGTTATGAATCATTTGGGGAGAACTTTAACATATTATAACGATGTGATCAATCAAACTTCACATATTTATTAGGTATCTACTGATGAACAAATCTTTACAACCGTAAGTTTGTATTTGGCATTGTCTTTCTTCATAAACTAATCAACAGTAAAGTCATTTCTACTAATCTTCTGACTCTATATTTTTGTGTTCCCTCATCTCGGACCAGAAGTTGTTTTTCTCACTAACTACTCTCTCTTCTTTGCCAATCTTTTAACAATATACCTATATTTTATATTATATTCTATTATTTAATTATTAAATTTTAGCTTTATCAGATTGTAATTGATGTAAATGTAAGGTTAGGATATGGCAAAGACACAATAAAAAAATATGAGCCCATTATTACTATTCTTTTATGATTATCACTTTTATCACTTTAGAGAGGAGTTTTTTCTTTGAGAGTTTATTATTATACATGTATACAAATATGACAATCTATATAACGTTAGATTTGAAAATCTGCACCATTATTAATAATGAAACAAACTAAATTTTCCGTAATAAGATGGACCAATAGCAAGGACATAATGTGTATTTAATCTCCCTGTGTACCTCGTAAAACAAGTTTTAGGTATTTAGTTTATATTTTTGAAAGATGACGGGATATTTTTAAGTCTGCTTCCTCGGCTAAGGTGACACTTGTTCAGATTCTCGTAGAATCCTCATCTTATTTCGAAGATACCTTAACTTTTGGACATTTCCTAGATTTAAGTAATATCCTTTGAACCTACTCAGTTAAGCGGTGGTGTACATATAAAGAATACATTAGACATATGTATGTATGCATAAATTTAGCCAGAAAAACTTATATTTTCGTGTTTTAAAGTTTCTACTATTAATTCATGCTGATCAGGATAATATATAACTAATGGTATAAATAATCGAAAGGAAACTTGCCATAAGTTATAACTCGTTGACCTTGAATTTTGGCGTTTAGCTTTAAAGCATTAAATCCATCTCGAAATTGAATTCATTTGGCAGTTCATGCCAAAACACCTTCGACCCACTCAACTGGACCACAGTTTGCTGTCCCCCTGTAACGATTGAGATCGAATGGGCTTGTATCGCATACAATCTACGTGTATGTATGTACATGTCGCTAAGTAGACACAACTTATTATTTATAGAGACTACTTAAATTTATATGTCTTGTTGATTGGGTTGGGCGACCAGTACCCAGTACCCAGTATCCAGCACCCAGCAATGACCACTGACAGCGGGCGTGCCGCGATCAGAGTTGCTGCAGCGGCCAGATGAGAGGAGGAATTCAAGAGCTGGAAATTTGGAGACACCACTTGGACCGGCAATCGTAATCTTGTTCTAAATTAATGTGGCGCAAGATATATTCATACGCACCACGAGCCAAAGCTAACATATTACTTCATATTGAATTTACCTACGTGTTTGCATTTCAATATTTCTTTTTATTTATTTATTTTTTTTTTTTCGTCTTTTATGTTTTTTGTGCGTGAAAGGCGGCGGCACCTGCCCAGACCAGATTAGACCCGTAACCGACACCCAATATTGGGCGGCACGCGGGCGGATGTTGCAATTTGGTTAATTAATTAAGTGGAAAAAACTTTGCAAAGCTCTTAACTGCATTTTTTTGTTGTTTTTCTCCCAATTTTAAGTTCAAATCAGGCTAGTTCGACGGCTGCTGTCTGAATGTCAACGTGCAATTTGTTTGTTGTGACGCCGATAAAGATCTTTTGACTCCACCTTCGCTTCAGCCCACATGAACACATGGCTGTTGATGTTAGAGTGACAACTTTTTTGTTTGAGCACATATGTATGTTCAATGGGCTGTTAATTGCAATTGCAACAAAGTATTATCAAAAGCCATATTCACAATAGTCTAAAGTGAAAATATACTAAATAGTTAGTCACAGAATCAGAGATCTCAAACAATTGAAACAATTGAATTGGGAAAAGTTCTAATTTCTATTGAAGGTAGTTTCAAAATATTTCAATTTCTCATTCGTAAATGAATTGGCACTTTTACTATATAATTTGATCTCCATGTCTGGTTTTTTATTCCTTGGGAATCATGTATTTGCATTAAGAAAATCAAATTGAAATGAAATACATTAACCACAAGTTATTAATATTAACTAAATTAGCCTTGGATATTTTTCAAAGTGCATTTGGTCAGATTGATTTGATTCCGTTTAAAGTTAGTTTTTGATATTTGCTCTTCATGACTTAGACTTGGATCTCTGTGGCTTAGTCTTCTTTAAATACACCTTTCCTCTCGAACTGACCGTTATTTTTTTGCTTAAGATTTTAAAAGGAGAAATGGACTAACCTGAGTTATTGATTCATGTTAACATCTAGAGGGTCTAGATATCCTGCCCACGTAACCGACTCTGTCCTGGTGTCGTAGGTCGTCAATATCCCCTAAGAATATAAAATTCTACCAAATTAAGTGGTAAAAAATATCTTTTAATCTTGGATAAGAAGTGTCTTTGGGGGGTGTCAAGAGCAGCATAGATTTTAGGATGACAACAATTTCGATAATTTTAAAATAACTACTTCGATTTATACCTTTTCGTATAAGCGCATAAATTATATATACCTATGTACATATGCAAATTAAGTATGTATTACAATTATCTTTATCAAGTTTGGTTTATAAAAAAACAAAAACATAAACATTTAATTGTTTTTATACCCTTGCAGAATGTATTATAAAATTGATCAGATGTTTGTAACGCACAGAAGGAGACGTTTCCGACCCCATAAAGTATATATATTCTTGATCAGCTTGAGAAGCTGAGTCGATATAGCCATGTCCGTCTGTCCGTCTGTCCGTCCGTCTGTGCGTATGCGTTTTACTCAGCCATCTTAAGAGATATCGGGTTGAAATTTTTTTTGGAGACTCTTTATTACCTGTGTGAGATAAAGTATGAAAATCATCGGGATCGGACTACTATATCATATATTGTTTAATAATCATTAAATGTGTTTTGAATTCAGTAGTTTGAAGTATGCGTTTTACTCAGCCATCTTAAGAGATATCGGGTTGAAATTTTTTTTGGAGACTCTTTATTACCTGTGTGAGATAAAGTATGAAAATCATCGGGTTCGGACTACTATATCATATATTGTTAAATAATCATTAAATGTGTTTTGAAAATGCGTTTTACTCAGCCATCTTAAGAGATATCGGGTTGAAATTTTTTTTGGAGACTCTTTATTACCTGTGTGAGATAAAGTATGAAAATCATCGGGATCGGACTACTATATCATATATTGTTAAATAATCATTAAATGTGTTTTGAATTCAGTAGTTTGAAAAATATTTGAGCATATTCATAATACGACAACTAATGCTGTTGATGTATGAAATTTCACTTTTCTTATCGAATTAAATATAATAAAGAACTGCAAGGGTATATAAACTTCGGCAAGGCCGAAGTTAACTTCCATAGCTCGTTTTTGGGTTCAGTTGGGTTAATACTAGTATAATTTTGTTGGATTTTTTAATTAACTGTTTTTTAGAAAAAAAAAAAAAAAAAAAACTGTTCTTGTTAGTGTGATAACTTTCGATTTGGTGCGGCACCATGAGAAGCAAGTTGCAAATATCGCACAGATTCAAAATCAACTTTGAAATCGCGATAGCCACCCTATCCTATATATTGTTGAACCCATCCTCTGGCATCGGTTGTAGATCGACCGGGCCAACGTAGGTCTCTGTTGCAGTAGAACTGGAAACGGGGTCGGGACTGTGCTTGCTATTATTGCCTGGGATAATGAAATATGGGGTCATAACCCCCAGCATCATACTTCTTTATCGACTTGACTTAATTGATCCTGTATTGCAATAATCCCATTGCATTCTTGTCCATTTCAGCTTCGGCACTATATAAAAGTCATAAGATAATACAAGAAATTGTTGAGATATTTTAATTACATACTTAAATTATAAATTTCAAACAAGTCAACCAATCATAGCAATGATGCTGCTTAATGAGTAATTAGTAATTATTATTATATTTGATTAAACGGCATGTGATTTGCATTCTTACCCACAAATTTCCTGCTTCAGACTTGCTTTCAACTATCAATGCAAATGAGTAGTTATTTTAACTATGGTTTAAATGATAAATAAACCTAAATAAAGTTACACTATCTTATCGCTTTCTAAGGTCAGGCAATCACTCTTGAAATAATTCCCTCTAAAAACATAGAGATTTGTCTGACATATTTGTCTATATCTATATATTCAAGCATTTACAAGACTCAATTGATTTGATAACTTTCACTTGACTTTGACACAAGCTGCAAATTTAACGCGAATGCTTGTCCAATATCTTTAGAAACAAAAGCAAAACTCCAACAATCTCACAGTATGTAGAGCAATAATGTAACCTTTTTTTTTTTGCACAAAACATTTAAGAAAAAAATTTGAAAAAAAACGATAACAAAATTTCAATTTGCATTAGCTGGAATTCCGGTTCGCAAAAGCTTGGTGCGTATGCCCAAATATTGAGAGGGAGGAGGAGGGGAATTGAGGTATGGACTCTGTATAAAAGTTGCGTACGCGTCATTTGGCGACATAGTTCAGTGCAGGAGCTTCAAGAGAAGTCAACTAACCAAGACAACGCACAAAAAATTACCAAACAATCAAGTCAACATGTTCTCAGTTCGTGTTCGAGCCAAGATTTTTGGTTAAGGAAATTACTTAACATTATTCTTTTTTACAGTTGCTGTCTCTGTTTATCCTGGGAGTTGGAGCTGCTGCTGCCATCGAGCTGCCATTAGGTTCAGTCTACCATAGTCCGGCCCTTGTGAAGCCCCTTCTGAAGACTGTCGAAGTGGAGGCACCTGCTCACTATGATTTCTCGTACTCCGTGCACGATGAACACACTGGCGATATTAAGAGCCAGACAGAATCCCGTAAGGGAGATCAGGTTCAGGGCCAATACACACTGATCGATGCTGATGGTTATCTTCGTACTGTGGACTACACCTCGGATGCACATAACGGTTTCAATGCCGTTGTTCGTCGTGACCCATTGGGTCAGAAGGTGATAAAGGCTGCCCCAATTGCCAAGATCCTGGCACCAGCACCTATTGCCTATGCGGCACCCAAATTGCTGGCTCCTGCCAAGCTCCCTCTGCCCCTGAGCTTGTATCACTAGAGATCTCTGCCAATCAGAAAGAGAGAGAGAAAGCTGTAAACTGATTTCATCCTCATTGACGACCCACATTCTGCATCCGAACTATTCTATAGTTCTATTTTAGTATCTATACTTTCTTAGACAAACTATTTTGTAAAATACCCAACAACATTGTATCCTCAATCCTTCTATACTCTATTTATCTCTATACTATCTTCATTTTTTCAGTTTTCCCAATTGTAGGTGTTTCTATCTGATCTAAAATTTGTTGTATGTAAATAGAAAGCAATAAATGCATTTTTTATAAATATTTCGATTGAATTTTGATTACACTAAGTGATATTAATCCATCTAACAAGGGTTTCTAATGTGTTCTCATTTGTAATTTATACCAATCCAATTGAAAAGTTACAAGTTTAAAGTTTTCGATATGTTGTCGTGCCAGTCTTGCTTAACTTAAAAAGGATGAAATATGGGAAACACCAGTGTTGGTAAGCGCATATTGTATTAGAAAGGAAAGTTGCCAGAAAGTTTGTTTGTTCTTGTTATTTAAAATAAAATCTATTAATCATTTAATTATTTAATGAAAATTTTTGGGATTCAAAAACCAAAATCAAAAACCATTCTTTCCAAAAATTTATCAAGATTAAAGCTCAATTTTTTAGTTGAAGTTATCAACTTGATTACAATTTCAAGAAGGGTCAAGATTTGCTCAGTTGGAGTGATGAACTGTGATTTTAAGTGTTGGAAAGCTTCAGTTTGGACGCATCAAGTGATTTGCATATTCGCGTTATATGAAAGTCGTACAATATAATTGTTATAAAATTTTGTGTAAGAAAAAAATCGCAAGCCGGAAATTCTGTCAAAGTGTTTTTTAGTAAATTGTGAGTATTAAAGCTGTAGAAATATTCCATGCAACTTGAATAAATTGTAAACTATATACATACATACATACATATGGATGTAGACTTGTATGTATGTGTGTACATATGTATGTATTTTAGTCTGCATACAGATTGTTTAAACGACACGTGTCTTTCATACAATATGAGGTTAAGTAACCTAACCGCAGAAAGTTCTAACACTTCCACATGGGCTAGCTTTTCAACACTGTTTTCACACATTTGGCAATTAAAACCAAAACCATTGCAAAAATTATTTAAAGCAAAATCGGTATACATATGTATGTATGTATGTATGTACATACATACATATATTTAATCGTGTAAGATTGAGGCTTAGTAGGTGGCAAATTCATACCTTTTAATACCAAGTAAGTCATTAAATAGGTCGTACAGAGCAAGGATCAGAAAGAGTTAATTTGTATGCCTGTACTTTGATATAATTTATGTATGTACATATGTATTTAAATTTCTCAAATTTTTTTTTACCATTTCCAGACACTTCCATTATGTCCAATAATCCCTCGAACCGGTAAGCATGTACAAGAACATATTAACCGAAATTTGTACATTTGTATATTTTTGTATTTTATATGGCATTTGTTATAAAAAGTAACAAGCCGTATTCACGTAAGCGAGAAATGGATTACGAAAGTCTACTGGAATGGCGTAACAAACGACTTCAAGATCAACTTCAAAAGGAACAACAGGATAGCGCACATCAAGATCAACTTCAAAACCAACAACAGGACAATAAAGAAGAAGATGTTCATCCAAATTCCTCACAACAGCAAAGTACACAAGTCGAAATCATGGAACAGTTGAAATCACTTGGGGACCAAATTGAAAATCTTCAAAAGGAACAAAAACAGCAGCACAATGTTCTTCAAAATATGATTACAGCACTTCAGGGTCAATTGATGCGAGTTCATAGTGCATCTGAGCAGGATTCAAGAATTTCAGTGATTCCGCCAATTGTAATTAAGAAAGAAAGAGTCGATGATAGCGAATAATCTGGTTTGCTATCATAAGTCTGTAAATATATGTATATCACAGAACAACAAACAAACTTTCATATTTCGTCAAAGCACGATGTGTTTGTTCTTCTAGGAGAGTAAATTTTATTATCATAATATTTTCAAAATAACAGCCACAAACTTTGAAGCAAATCCAGGTCTATAGACTCCGTTTAGATATATTTTCAATCATTTACGTTTCAATGCCGGGTAATTAAAGAAATTGGTTCGCGGCGAACTTGAGCATTGAAACCCAACAAAGGATCTGCGCTATAGTCCACAATGCGGCGATGGCCATCGGGTTCGATAAGAGAATACCGACCGGTAACATATTCACCACGACGATGCTCAAACTGATCCTTCACATCTCCGGTGTGTCCATCATGTACGGAATAATGGAATTCATATTGTGCTGGACTAGCAATTAGTTCATCAGGATGTGTTGAGATAATGCCAGCTTCAATAGTAACCGCAGCGATCGCACACAGGAAAATAAGGAAACTCTAGAAAAATATTAAATATCTCTATCAATATTGCAACGTCTTAAATTATGTTATAGACTAAACAATTACCAAAGCATTCATTATGCAGTGTTTGCTTGTCAGAGAAGATCACAACTGTTGACTGACAGACGGAATTCGCTTGTATTTATATGCGGGTAACAGTTACCTACTATATGTATAGATGCCACATTGGCCAAGTTATAAAGTTGCCATTGTGAAATTGGATCTGCCTGCCACTTGGCTAATTATGCAACTTTCAATCTTTTCCCTGCCAACTCTCCCAATCGTTGTTTCTATCATTGCACAGTGAAACAGTCGTATTTGATTGTTCAAATTATAATTTTTTATGGACTTAAGACATAAACATTCTTTTTGCAACTCAGTAGTTTCACCTTAAACGCAAAGTGGTTCAATTCCTCTACAACAAAATAACTTTAAATATCTTATCATCAATATTTGGTTGTGTCTAATACCAATTTTTTGAATTAGGCTTAAATAATTTTATACGCATATAAACAATTTTCTGAAAACATATTCAGTGGAAATATCTAATAGGACTAAATTACTCACCCAAAGCTAAAAGTTTTAACATATTCACTTTTCTGTAAAAAACTAAAAATATTGTGAATTTTGCTGTTTTCAACGACGAACAAAGGCCGCAAACGTATACAATGGGGCTTTTCGTATACAAAAATAATTCTTCTTAATAACTCTGATTATAAAACTGAACAAATTGATACTTGGATCGAATCCTTTCGACGGTCTTGCAAATCAATTGACTTTCCCACAAATTTTAGGCAAAGGGCCCACTGTGCGTTGGTTGCATAGCATGAAGGAAATGAAAGATGATTCGTTTTGGCTAGAGCAGGTGACAAAGTTACTAAGTTACCAGATCAAAGGTATTAAAACTCAATTATATAAGATTGTTGATATCTCTATATTTACATTTTGTAGATTTTAAAGGATTCTTAATCAAAACTAATGCTTATCATTTACATTCACATAAACAATATTACTTAGAATTAGTTTAGTTATTTATCACAGCGTTACAATTAACGGATAGGCATTACAAGGACGGATACATTCAGCTTTGAAGCAAAAGAAAAGACTAAATTTCAAAAGAATATCATAGGCACTTTTGTAATCGATTTTCTTTTAATTTTTTTCCATTTAGTATTATTTCAGGTACGACGGGCAATTCCTTCAATTTTCTTCTTTCTTTGTTTTTTGTTTGTGCTTTCAAAATTTGTTCTCCAGCAATGATCCTGTTGAATATTTTCATTTTGTATTAATCCGAATTCCTTGGATTCTGGTGCCAAATTCCAATTTCTTTATATTTTTCTTGGTGCTTTTTAATTTTGTAATTCTACTATTTAGGCTACCTCTACTATTGATGACTACTTGATTGGGTGCTAGAATTCCGATTTCTACGCTTGTGGATTACCAAAATTGAAGTTATTACCATTTTCGGCCACCATCCAAGCAGTTAGTTTTTCATCCTCCGTTTTATTTGTCTCATCCCAGGGAAATGTGGCGGCTGGTTTCTCTTTTTGTGGCTTATTTTGTGCTCTAAAAATAATAAGAGTTAACAAAGTTGTTTTTTTTAAATAATGATTTCATTATATAGGGTAGTTAGTTTGATGTTTAGTTACAATGTTTTATGAATTCAAATTGAATTAATTACAAATATTCCGTAAAAGTAAATAATTTGTAGCCCAAGTCAACAAGTGTACATCTAAAAAATACTCAATGAAGTTCTAGAGATTTCCCTTCTCGCTAATTTCAATATCTACATCGATTTGTGCAATTACTATAAACTAATCATTTGTGAATGTTGATTTTTACCTTATTGGCCAAAAGCGACATTCATCATCATTTGATGAGGGAGAGGACGAGGAGTCGTTTTGGTTTTCACTGACGGCATCACGCACAAAATGTTCAAATGTTTATTGTTTTTGCAATGATTAAAAAAATGGGGCAAATTAAAATGTTTAACGCAAAAAAAATAAAAGACAGAAAGGATTAGGAAAAAGAAACAAGAGACAATACAATGTAAAGAGAGAGAGAGAGAGATCGACATAGACACATATTACATAGATGATAGCACACAACTGAGATGAGGATGAAGAAGCATTTACAAGGACAGCATGCACATCAAACCCATGCGGGGAATCCTCGCCGTTGATAGTCATTCATAAATATTTTTATTCATATACTTACAGGGAATCCGTGCGACTGCCATTGTTCACTTCCAGGCTACTTTGAGTGGTCTTTTTCTTGGGAGCTGGTCTCAGTAGTCCCTCGCTAAAGAAATCACGTCCCGACCCCGTCGTGCTTTGGCCATTTTTCGCCTGCTGTGTGGGCGGTACTGTATGCGGATACTTGCCATCACTCCCATCCGAATCCATTGACAAATGACCAAAAAGGTCTTCCAGTAAAATATTGGCCTTGGCATTTCGTTGACGCTTGGCGGAAGTTTTCAGCTTTGATCTGGATGATCATGCATCATGTGACAATACATAAATAACATAAAATATAACACAGATCATCACAAGACATGTTTACTTCTTGATAGACAGATTTTGTTTATAATTTCAATTTCACTAACTAATCTCCACAATTGCCAATGCATACTTTTAGGCTTAAACATATATAGAGAGACATTTGCTACAGACAAAGTCAATCAGTGTGCTCCTAAAATATTTCTTAAACATAATTTTTCCTGTTTTCTAAAGATATGTCTATCCATTTGTAAAAATTGACAAGAATGTAAAACTTTGTTTTGATAAAAGTTACATAGGTCCCGTTAACATAAAAATCATTTATCCAATACTTTTATATGTTTCCAATATAAGTCAGATATTAATTGAATAAGGATTCTTGGATTTCTTCAATTGATGTTTAATGTTTTGACCCTAAGACGTTTGGGTAAAAGGTGTTTTGAATATATCTTGTTTTGAGCTTTTCAAATTTCGCACAGTGATTAAAGAAGCTTCTATCTATTCCCATATTCCTTCCCTTTAATGTTTTAGTACTCACCCCAAAATCATATCTAGATCATCTGCTTTCAAAGCACTTAGTTTTGTCTCCTGAGTCTGGGACTGAGCTTGCATAAGAACCGGAGCTTGCTGCGCCTGGGTTCTACCTGAGAGTCTTATGCTAGCTCCATTCATCATTCCTGCACCCAGGACAGAAGATGCTTGTCCCTGTGGTGGCTGGTAATGGTGACGTACCAGTAAATTGGGTGGTGCTTGTTGGGCACTAACTTTGGAGAACATATTGTAGACTTTGGCATCCTGTTGTGCGATGGAGGGACGGGCCTGGACATAATAACCACCGCCATTGGAGGGAAAACTATTCTTGGCATTTTTACTGATGGTGTCCAAGCTCAATTGGCTGCCATTCACATAGATGGGAGCAGGATTGCGTAATAATGTGTTGCTAAAAGACACATTCGGATGCGGTGCTTGGGCCGGCAAGCCGAAAAGCTGGGAAATGTTGCGATTTAGATATATATCATTGATGGATTCGCTACCAGGTGGCGGTTCGGTTGTCGTTGCTCCATTCACACTATTAGAATCGGCAACACTAACAGCAGCTCCTCCAGATACTCCTCCCACTGCTGCTGGTCGCATACCCAAACCCATTTCGTTTTGGTTGAGAAAACTCAACTTTGGCTGATATTTTCTGGGCATGCTCACATTTTTGGCCATTAACTGAGACTTGCCATTGATTAAATTGTTGTTGTTGTTGTGGCTGTTAATGTTGTTGTTATTATTATTGTTAATATTGTTGCTTTGATGGATGAGCTCCGTGACGGCTTGCAGTTTCTCCTGCACAGGAAGCACATTATTTGACACAATCTGAGTGGGAGGAGGAGCATACTTAGAACTGAGTTTTACATTTGCTTTTGTTGCTGCATTCGGTGAGATCCTCTTTAATGCATGGAAATATGGATATTTAAGACTCTGTTGGGCCGTTGGTCTTTTATCGGGATCATAGGCCAACATATCCTCCATTAGATCAAGACCATTTTGGCTGCAACGTGTCACAACGCTGCTCAGTGGCACTTTAATGCAATCGGGATAACGAAAATGGATCATTGCGGCTAATCGATAACCATCTGGCCAGTCGCTCTAAAAAAAAAACAAGTCAAAGAAGTATATTAGACGTGAAAGACCTCTAAATTTCCATATATATCGGTTTTTGTTCTATATTCACAGTGTCTCAAAAAAAAAAAATGGTCAGGGAAATCTTTTCAGAAGTAATGCTAGTAAAACAACAGAGCACTCACCTTTTGGGGAGTGCCCAGCACTGAACATATTTTGAATAGTTGATCCACCTCGCTGCTACCCGGAAATAGAGGACGAAATGTATACAATTCCGCCATGATGCAACCCATGGCCCAGAGATCAATGGTACTGCCATAATTAGTGGAATGCAGCAATACTTCCGGAGCTCGATACCATCGCGTCGACACATAGTCCGTAAACGGTGGTCTAGAACGTATTTCGCGAGCCAAGCCAAAGTCAGCAATTTTAATCAATTCCGGACCGGAACACAATAGATTCTCTGGCTTCAAGTCCCGATGAAAGAACCCATGGCGATGCATAAAGGCCAAGCCAGTTAGGACCTGCAAATTAATTATTTTCAATTTTAGAAAATCAAAATTTAATTTCAATCATTTGCCTATACCTGGAATAGTATGCTCTTTAGTTCCGGCTCCGGTAAATGTGTGTCCCGATCTTTTATCATTTGATATAGATTCTCTTTCATATACTCAAACACAAAGTATAAAGTATCATTCTCTCTGATGACCTCCTTCAGTTTAACTATGTTAGGATGTGATAGTTTCTTCAAAGACTAACAGAAATATAAGAGTATTAATTACTAAGATTAGGAAATTTGCTTTTGGAATGTATCCATATTTACCTTAACTTCGCGCAGATTCATGGCCTCTTCCCATGAATAGTATTTTCGTTTCATTCGCTTGATGGCCACCTTTTCGCCAGTGTCTTTCCGCTGGCCTAGAACCACTGTGCCGTAGGTTCCGTCACCCAGTTGGGTCAATGTTATATAACGATTCATGTTCACGAAAATCGTACGGAATCGGCATAGAAACGGTTCTCACATAGTTTCGCCAAAAAAAAGGTGCTATAAGGCAAACGTATTTAAACAATTATTAATAATAAATGAGGCAAAAATATTTAGTGTCAAATAAGTCATGTACCGCTGATCCGATAATTAAATTAATAATTAGATAGATTCTTATCTATGTAGTTGGTGTTTAAACGAATAATTGTCATGACTTTATTAACACGAAGGTCATCAAGTTTTTAGATTATGGAGGATAAGTATTTACAGCTTATTGTTAGTCAAATTTTTACCAGTCCTAGGTGGCCCTTTCTCTGGCATAGAAGACTATATGTACTTAGGTAGATTCAAGCCGTGTACCCGTGATTTTTCCCCTTCAAAAACAACGAGTTTAGGAGAAATGTAATACATAGTATTTGTATAAAAGAAGTTCGACTTCATCACATTTACAAAGAATGTAGATTTCTAAACATTAAAACCGCAAATATAAGGTAAATTTTATTAATATAATGTTCTAATGTTCATATAAACGGAACCTGCGACACTAAAATTTATAATATTACACATAATCCCAGTTTTCAAAACCACTCTCGAAAACCAGAATCGTCAACTTCAAAAAATATCTAAACTATGTACAGAAGTGTACGAAATTTGAATTTTTCTAATGTTTATTTCTTTAAATTTTAAAAAATTTACAAAAATATACTTTAGGTTATCTCAGATACAACGTAATGTCGGAGGTTTACTTTTGGTGTAAACTTGTGTTATTCGTTTACCTATTTTTAGATATAAATATAGTCTTTCAGCTGAAAGGGATCTAAATTACAAAAATTTCTCACTTGATACTAATCAATCACTAGTATATCTTTATTTTTCGTTCAGCTAATATTAAAAATAAAAGACCATTTCAAATTAGATGCAGAAGGTTTATGGCTTATATGATGAACTAGTTTTCTTTAAATTTAGCTGAATTCTTTACTATCATATTATCTGATGGAGGTCTGGTTCTATCATAATGGCTAATGAAATTTTAATCGTATTCCAGTTCTTTTCCATTTTTGATTAAGGTTTTTGAAAAAAAAAAAAAATAACAACCAGGGTCGTAGAGAGACAACCTGGACACTTTGGCACCAACTTTGTCAGTTAACGGAAATTTCAAATTGCTTTTTGTAGTTGAAGGAATAAAGTACTTAAGTATGTATCAATAAGAACTTATGTATCAAAGAGCCCAAAAAAAAACATCCGAATTTCAATTGAAATTCTCAAAATTGGAAATTGTCATTAAATTATTACTTATTCCATTACAAGCCGACAATATCAGATCTAAAGACCGAAAACTGAAAACGTAATAAATTTGTGGCCACCACTGTACATACATGATCCGAAATGAAGGTCTGTACCTTACACACTTTAAATCTCATTTTGCCAAAACATTTTGATGACAAAATCTTGATATGAAATAAAATTAAAATGTAAAATTTGAAATGAAAGTACTAGTTTTGATTTATTTTTTTACAAAGGGGGTAAGAATTATAGGTACTGAGTCTTACTTGATTTAATTGAAAATGTATTGACATTTGCTTTATGAATAATGTGTGTAATGTGTAATGTGTCCCAACATCACCCATTCTTTTATTTATAAATACCCATGCATATCTAATATGATTGCACGTGTTGTAAACTTGTTAAATCCATCATCAAATTGAATGACAATAGAAACCACTTAAAATCGAATAAAACTACAACTGGCAATCAATTTTTATTGGGATACGAAAACACCTGTCTGCGAATTCACAGTTAAGCGCCTCAATTTTGAGGATACCATCATATTAATTCAAATCAATATATTGATTGCACCCCAAAAGCCAAATCAACGAAAAACTTAAATCATTAAAGGAACATGTCCATTCGCTTCATTTCGTTAGTTTTGTTTACTATTTTGACTCTTCTTATCTACTCATATTACAAAACAAAATCCATATCAAGGTCACTGTTCATGGGTCTAGGACATAATTGTTAATATTAACATGAATTTGAACATGACAGGGGCTAAGTTTCGTGTACTGATGGACAACAGACAACATTGAATTTAGGCCATTGTGATTAAACAAAAGGATGGAACGGGAATGCCTGAATAGGAACCATTTAGGGAATTGTAATTAAAAATCTATTTAATTAGTAACAGTGCGGAATTTGATTTGGAATTAATATATTTAGGGAGTTTCTAACCCACAATAAATTGATAAAAACTTTTCAATTCTGACAAAAACATTATTTAAAAAAATTGTTTGCATTTAAAAGGTTTTTTATGTCTCTTCAGTTCTTGTAAGTTTGGAAATTTTTTGTTCTAGTAATTTTGACCAATTTACCTTTTTTTTATTTGTGAAAGATGTAAATTATTTGGAAAATATTAAGAGTTCAGCAAAGATCTAGCTTACAATAAGAAATTAGTTACTAAATCAAATTATGTTTTACAAATTTGTACTTCAATAAAGAGCACTATATTTAGATTTAACCTTTTCTGTTATAAAACCTTTTTCTTTATTGATACCTTACCCTTACAAGTATCTATATGTATATAAGTATATGGCTAAGTATGTGTTTTTGACTTATGTGAGGTGCGCTCTAAGTGATTCGCCTTATAATTTGGTAGTAACTTGCCAAGCAACTTGAGTCACGTTTTGTTTTGGTCCTTCTTTTGGGCAGCGCACACAAAAACAGCCTTGAAACACATTTAATATTTCACCTTTATTTGATTTCCATAATATGTATATATACATATGTGAAAAGGTGAATGTAATCCATATATATACATATATATTATACACACACGCACGCACCTTTCAGAATTTGTTATTCATTAATTTTTGGCTTTTGTTTTTGCACAAATTATAATTGTAGTTGGCTAAGTTTTATGTTTTTCACTCCATTTTATCGATTAACAGTCGTTTTATTAGAAATTTTCCTTTTTTTATGCTGGACAAGCATGTAGTTACCTTTAATTTGTGTTTTTGATTGTTAAATTGTTAAATTTCTTTCACACTTGAAAATTATCGGTTGAATCTTTTGCGAGCAGTAGTTTATTTTATAAGCAAACATTAACAACTGCTATAGCCCCGATATCCACAACAACCCGACAACCTAAACAACCGCAACCCTAAGTAGACCAGGCACCGCCCTTCTACCTTCAAATGTCTCCCGTTGCCATAAAGTGACAGAGGGAGAACCAACTAGCTAGCTAGCTAGACTTATACAGAGCGAGAGAGAGAGAGAGAGATAGAGAAAGAGAGACCAACGCACGCAGGGTCTACGAATCAATTGGAACTAAAGCCGGCCAGACGAAAAAAAAAGCACCTATTGCACCTGTTCAAGAAAAACTTCTGGGGTGGAATCTATACACTTAAAAAAATACTAAAACATAACAAAGGCGAATGCTAGCGGGTTGAAATACATATACCCCTAAAGTATGCAATAGACAGTGAAAATGTTCTGTAGCCATAAAACCAACCAAATTTCAATAGGTTGAATCTTCAGTATGTGAGTTGACTAATGCTAACCAATTTATCAGGATCAGTTTATGCACCCTAGCATCCTCTTGAAAAGTATTAGAGTATTACATATATACATCAGGCTTTCAATCATAGTTATTGTGATTTACGAGGTACATTATGATTTATGAAACTTTTATTTTTTGGAATCAGTTTAAATTTATTTTAATTTACCATAAAACAGTTTACGCTACATTTCATAAAGAATGAATATGGTTAAAATTTGCAAATACAAAACACAAATACAATAAAACAAGTTCGTTATACATAATTCATTTTAAAATACACGATCAACAATATTTCCAACCAATTCAAATCCACCAACTGTTAGGCCATTCTTGTGAACTTGAAAACGAAACTTTGACATACCGCGCCTCATAAATGATACCCATCTGTTAGTATCAATTATTGCTTGGATAATCCAATATTCACCCGCATGTACGGGGCAATAGTCCTCTATTGTTAGCGGGAAGTTTGTTGTATAATCTGTAGGATTTAAATATGTAAATAATAATTTTTTTGCTAGTTCGCAAAAAGTTATATCCTTTGCCGCGTATGGAAGTAAAGTCCAATTGCCTTCTCTAAATACAAATGCTTCAAAAGAACATAATATATCATCGGTGAGGTCAATTGCAAAATAAATGGATCCATTAAGGGCTCGCTCTCGTCCAATTAGCTTGACATTTTGAAAGTCGGCCAAAGTTTCTTCTACGCCTTTCATGGCCACAAACGATTCCAGTCTGAAGTCATAATTAGTTTCGCCAAAGCACTGAAAGGATATTTTTTTCATTTTAAGGATCACATTTTAGTATAGGTTGACACATACCGGAGGTGCCACCATGAACAGAAAAACGATTTTTATTAAATTGAAGCTCATTTTTTGGGAACAACTTATCGGTTGTAATATGCTGAGATTGGTTTTATATATAGTATGGTTTTATATAGAATATGTGATATTCATCGCATGTCAGATGTCTATTGAACTAATTCTGTTACACAATTATTGCTTTTGAAGTGTTATTCGCTTCATGTTTTTTCACGTTGGTTGATAATTAAGATATTAATCATAGAATAAATTGTTTTTCTGTTTATCTGATCTAGTTAGTTTGGATCTTCCGGTGTTTCTTTTATGTAGTATTTGGAAACTAAGAGATTCGACCCCTAAAGTATGCAATGGACATGAAAAAATGCATTTTTCAATTTCAACAGCTACACAACTTGCCAAAAAATCCTCATAGTTTTAAAAAATCTAGTTTCCTGAATGACTATTGCATACTGTTGTTTCGATTAACACCGTTTCATATCTCTAGAATGCCACTACTTCCTATTCTTTCTTGAAGCTTTATGGATTCTATAAGATATAGTTTCATTATATGGAAAATAATCTATAATTTTTTTTTTTTTTGTTTTGCCAAGTGTATGCTACACCCTTTTAAGCTGGTAACCAAGCAGGATGAACTTAGTCCTGCTGAAATTGTTTTGTTGTTTCTCGGTTGCCTTGGTTACCCGATATATAAAAAAAATGTATTGTCAACGCCCTAACGTTCAAATGTTATTAACAAATCGAAGAAAATGGACGAAGTCCATGAAGTTGACAATTCCACAGAAAATGATTTTGAGGCCACCAAGGGATTTCTGGAGGAGATTAATTGCCCAGAGCCAGGCATCATTGATCGCCAGATGATTGAGTCTGCCTATCTGGAGGAAGGACCAAAAGGAGAAGCCAAACGTCTACATCAACTGGAACCGGTTGTCTTCGAGCGCATTCAAACTATGCGTTTGGAATTTAAGAGTGGGTGACACATTATTTAATCTGAACTATGTATATATAAATCTTGCTAAACCCTTTGTCAGATATTCTACGTATAGACCATCTTTGGATGTTGCCAAATCTAACAAAACTTTGTCTCAATTGTAACAAAATTGAAGTAATTGAACATATTGATATGCTTACTGCCTTAAAAGAATTGAATTTGAGTTTCAATTATATCACCAAAATTGAAAATCTAGAGACTTTGGTTAATCTAGAAACTCTTTCACTCTTTAGTAATCGCATTTTGAAAATTGAAAATCTGGAAACTTTGGAAAAACTTGTAATCCTTAGTATAGGCAATAATCTTATCGATACAATGGAAGGGGTAAGTTTTCAAACATTTCAAAAACCAATTAATATAATATTTTTTTAATCTAAATTGTTTTCCTAATTAAAAATTCGATTCCTCACCATTATGAGTAATATTTCCTTCCATTCTTTTGTTTTTTTTTTTGAATCGATCTTATTCAGTTCAAAATCAAATGGAAATTGATTTGTATTTTGTTTAAATCAAATTTGGATCATCTGCAACTAAATTTTATTTTTTAGTTCTCTAATCCTGTAAAAGATAATCCAAAAAGTTAATCTCTGTTCTTTAACTTGACGGTTTGGATCAAATGAGTTTTAATAATTTTCTTAATCCCAAACATTACTCAAAATAATACCCAATGAATACATATTGTGTTTTTAGAGATAATGACAATTTTTTCGATTTCATTTTTATTAAAATTTGCCCTCCGAATTCTTCGCTTGACTATAAAGATACTTTTATTTATTTTTGTTACCTTTTTTTTTAAAGATTGAGCGTCTGCGTTTTGTCAAAAGTTTGAGGGTTTTGAATCTGGAAGGTAATCCGATAGCAAAGAAACCAGATTTTCCATTAAACTCATATGTAGCTGCCGTATTACCACAACTGAATTATTATGAATATGTTTTCATAAAAAGAGATGTACGCGAGGAAGCCCTAAAACGCTTTTAGTAAGTTAAAAAACAAAACAAGACAACATTAGTTCTTAACAATATAGTTTTCTGAACCATTCTATGAAGTCGCGAATTACGTGAAATTGAGGACAAACAGGAGCGGGAAATTGAATCTCTTGAAACGGAGGCACGTGAACAAGCCGAAGCTGAGCGTTTGGCCTCCAGTTTTGTGGAACATCTGGATAGGCATCAGCTATACGAATCATTGTGGAAGAATGACAATAATGGTCGCATACTTATGCTAATAGGCAGTCCAGCTCAAGAGCTGACCGAGGAATATGAGAATGATGTCTATGAACTTACGCAAGAGATATATAAACTTGGCCTGGCACGTTTCGGGGAACGTGACGAAGAAGTTCGTGACTTTAATTCAAATCTGCATGAGGGTCAACAGGAATTACAATCTCTGGGACAAAGTCAAATCGAAGAATTTCTACAGTATAAAGAAAAAATATTCGATCAGGCTCGTTCCAAGTGGCAGGAGGTGGAAAAGTGCGAAGTGGGCACCATGGAATACATCAAGTTGGTCAATGAATTTGAATCGTTAAAAAGTGTTTTTGAGGATTCGCTAAATGACATGTGGCAAAGTTTAATGTCACAGGAACTGCATCTACATGAGGCGGTCGAGGTAGTCTTGCTTAATCGTATCATTCACTTTTACTTAGTGACTTTTCATCTTTTTTTTTTTTTAAGGAATCCACTCGCAATTTTCAGTGCAAAATCTCTGAACTTATGACCAGTTTTGTGGAACAGGCCCAGGTGTGTTTCCGGCATTTACGTGATATATGCGGCCATTTTGCAGAGAATATGACCGATTTGGTTACATCCTACCTGGCCAAGAAGCTGACTGGTCAAGAGTCCAAGGCAATTGCCATTGAATTACAGCCATGTGTTGATGATCGTGAGACGGTTTTGAAACTAGTCGATGGCATGAGAACCACACATACTTCTAGAATTGAGGATCGGGAAGATCGAATGGTCAGGCGAAGTAAAGAATTTATTGATCTAATGATTAATAAACTAAACAAGTGAGTTTTCCTAAACCAACCAATACCCATAATTATTTTATTCATAAATTTCCTTTTCAGCAAAGAAATTGATCGTCATCGAGCTAAAATATTGGAAATCAATTCCTTTATGGAACAAATGATGGCATCTCTGGCCAATTTGACGGAAGAGCCAAACGAAGACTGATCATTAAAATATAGTTTACCGAGTGGAATATTAACATGGAAATTTACATACACATGGCTAAGCCCATGTGAGCAAAGAAAACTAATTCCTGGAATAACAATTACAAAGAAACAATACTAATATTAAGTAACATTAATACAATAAATGCAAACTAAAACTTTTCTAGAAAAATTCTAAGATTTTCGAGGCTTAGAGCTGCTTTTGCTTTTTAATTCCTTTAAATATGCAGCCAATCCTTCTTGTAGCAATGGACTACTTATGTATTCCACAGATTCTTTTATGTCGCCAGCTCGATCGGCCAGCAATTTCTGAACATCTGATTCTCGGAATTGTTTTTTGGTCAGACTCCTGGCTATTGGATTCACCTTACTAAAAGTGCCAATAAACGATGAGCACTTGCTTATGGCTTCCTCCTTGCTGGCGGCTACCTCATCGATAAGTCCCACTTGTAGAGCTTCCGCGGTGGTGAAAAGTTTACCTTGGGTAAGGGCACGTTCGGCCACAAGACGCGGTAGTACACTCATATAGGATAACATAAACCATCTTGGAACCACATAGGAAAATCGTACTGCATTTATCCCAATAATCAGTTCCGGCAACATTACACGATACTCACAAGCGGTTGCAAGAAGGCAGCCTCCAGCTGGAGCTTGTCCCTAAAAGGAATTAATGATAAGTGATGATAATGGTAGAGAGTTCTGGCCTTACATTTATCGCCGCTGCTGTGGGCACACTACAAAGATGGAGGGCTAACCACAAATCCTGCAGAATAGCCCAGAACTCCTTTAAACGTTCCGGATTCGGTTTCTGTAGCTCATTTAGATCCAGACCTGCACAGAAAACGCGATCGTTGGACTAGAGGAAAATTTTCGTCATAAGTTATGAGATGATTTCTAATCTTGGGCGTCATCACTCACCGATGTCAAGATAAGGCCACGGCTCTTATTGCATTCTATTTCAGTTATGGACTCGATGATGCTATTCATCATATCAATATCGAGGAGATTGACTGGCGGACGGTTCATTGATAACGTCGCAATTCCACTTTTATCATCCACTTCCACCAAGGTGAGTGGAGTCTCTGGGACACTGGACATACATCTTCTATTGATGACTGGGCTAAGCAATCTCAAAATCTTGCTACGCAGCATTTTGTACGACCTTTAAGTGAAATTAAATTATCGTGTCTGTGAGTTAGATTAATGATAAGAAGAAGAATAAATAATAGCACAGACACAAACCAAAGTTCAATCAGCTGATCACCTGATAGGCGAAAGTACATACATCAATGTTTATACGATGACAAGACAAATTTCATTGATAAACTGATGAGTGAATTTTCGAAAAACACTAGAAAATATTTTCTAAGAAAGTACAACATGTATATATCCATGGTTTCACTTTAGAAGGGTTTTATACTTTTAAAATTTAAGAAAATAACAATAAATAGACTTGTAGTATTAAGTGATGTTTATATAAAATGCTGGTTACAATTTTTCCTATTTAATCCTATGACTTTCCCACCTTAGATCTGCTTTTCTGCTTGAGCGCCTCGAAATAGATTCCCAGACCCTCTTGAAGCAGTGGACTATTTATGTACTCCACACATTCCTTAAGATCTCCAGCTCGATCAGCAATCAATTTCTGAACATCGGACTCTCGAATTTGTTTCTTGGTCAAACTCCTGGCCAATGGATTGGCCTTGCTAAAGCTGTCAATGAACGTTGAGCACTTGGCCAAGGCTTCTTCCTTGCTGGCAGCTATCTCATCCACAAGTCCCACGTCCAGGGCTTCGGCTGTGGTAAATAATTTCCCTTGGGTGAGTGCACGCTCGGCTAAACGACGAGGTAGAACACTCAAATACGATAACATTACCCATTTTGGAGCCATGTAGGCAAATTGTGTCTCATTTAGGCCAATGGTCATTTGTGGTAACATCACTCGATATTCACAAGCGGTGGCTAGAAGGCAACCACCGGCTGGAGCATGTCCCTAAAGGAAGTCAAAAATATATATATAAATCGTTCTTTATAATGATTTTTAACTCCTAACATTTATAGCTGCTGCTGTGGGCACACTGCAAAGGTGCATGGCCAACCACACATCCTGGAATATTGCCCAGAACTCCTTCAAACGCTCCTGATTTGGTTTGTGCAATTCATTCAGATCCAGGCCAGCGCAAAAAACACGATCATTGGCCTAAAAGGAAAATACTTCTTATGAGCTGGGAGAACTTTCTTACTCTTCGAGCAAGGTTACTTACCGAAGTTATTATCAGTCCGCGACTCTTGTTACCTTCAATTTGAGTTATAGATTCAATAATGCTATTCATCAGCTCAATATTGAGACTATTAACTGGCGGCCGATTTAACGAGAGCGTTGCAATTCCACTTTTATCGTCCACTTCCACCAAAGTAAGTGGAGTCTTTGAAGCACTTGACATGCATCTTCTTTGGATAACTGGCTTAAGCTGTCTTATGCTATCTAATATCTTGCTACGTAGCATTTTTGTGTTAAAATTTAAGTGGTAATAAGTTTTCTTAACCAGTAGATTAACAAGAAGAAGAATCAATAACAGCAAAGACACGAACCGCAAATTAATTCGATCAGCTGCTAATACCGGAGGTTTATACGAAGACAACTTCTCGCGATAAGTACTCACTTCCCGAATTGTGAATTCACCAGATTAGATAAAAAATCGTTTGATTACTAGGTCATCCCTCCTTAAAGAAATATGTTTTCAATAATAAATGCTTATATTTCTTAATACAATTCTTAATCAAAATAACTTATTAGAATATTTTTAAAAGGTTACTAATTGCGTAACTGTGCGGCCGACTTGGGCAGTGATTGCAATCGCTGCCGACGTTTAGCCTCGAATTCTGTGGCCAGTTGCCAAGTTTCCTTATCCAATGAGTCCTTGCCGCGGGCAATGCCTAGAAGACGCGACAGAACCAACAGACCATGCAAATCATCGGCATTGCTCTTAATATTCGCTTTACGCATATCCACAAAATCTTGTTGAATCATTTCAGTATGTTCTTCGCTAACAGTAAATTGGCTAATCCTGGCCAAAGTAAGATATTTGCGAAACAGCTGGAGTCGTCCATTTTGCGAGAGATAGTGATGGGCAGCCTTAAGAGATTCTTCAACAAGTTCCACAGCTTTTGCATCGGCATTAAGAGGCACAGCAAAGTCGTTCTAAATTAAAAATAAATAAGTAGTTAGTTCAAGCTAAGGGAGAAACTACTTTTTTACGTACAGGTAACATACTGCGTCCCTCACTTAGGATTAGAACAGGAATATCTGCATTGTAATCAATGTTATAGAAATGGAAATCACATTTCAGCTGCTGATTATTGATTAAATGAGCCAAATGTTGTATGGCCTGAACACCATTGGCCTCCAATTTACCCTGCTGCAGACGAGTCTCGTCCAGCACGAGATGAGTGTGTGGGGCCAGTTGAAGTAGGCCCGAGACAAGCTTATTAGTCTCATAGTCCTTTCTAGAAAAATACTCAAATAAATAAAATCTCAGTAAAACTTTTCATATTACTTATTACTCACTTTGGAGCAAAGGCCGATGTGTTCATAGTGTCCAGCGACATGGCCAGATAATGACTTGCAGGTAGAAGCAATTCCAGTATTTGGTATAGTTTGGTTGTATAATGTTCCAAACATTCCTTGGGCAGATTACAAATGTTAAGCGTAAATTTACCAATGCTCTGCATCTCGGAACGACTGTAGACTGTGGATATCAAATGGGAAAGCAAATACTCAGCTGCCAAATCATCGTCAAATAGACAAAGCTTGAGCAGAATTCGCAAATCCTTGTGGATAACATCGGATGAAGCATTGGCTTCTTCATTGGACTGCAATAAACTGTTATCAAGCAGGGGATTAGCATGTGGCAGCCTTTGGACTCCAAAGGCATGCAGTCTTGGTATTACGAATGGTGAGGGATTTGCCGCCTGCAATTCACTTAAACTCTCCATATCATTTAAAGCTTCCATATCCAACGACGAGGCATCTAATGCGGGATCTACAGAGAGAAAACCAACAAAATCCACCAAGGTATTGAGTTGATAAGAATCAAAATCCTCATAGACCTTGACCATGCATGCCATGCTAGGACGACTGGGAAGAGGAGAGTTTAGCAAATAATCCGTAGCAAGACCGCTAGCAGCTGCTCCTTTAGCAACAGTTTGCAATTCTTCGACGCATTGCTTTTTTAGGGGACCAGCCTCAGTTTCATCCACGTCCATGTGTTCCTGATCGTTTTGCTCTGTGGCAGCCCGTTTCTTGGCCTGATTGACCTTTTGAGATTCTGTCACTAGCTCTTGTTTGGGACTGCATTCCTTTTCGTGTTGCTTGGACCAATCATTCAGTCCCGGAATCGACACCACAAACAGAGTACGCCTCTCGCCATGAACATTAGCCTCAGCCTGGTAGTCTATCTCTTCTCCTTGCTTTACTCTCAAACAATCGCGATATTTGCCTTGCTGCAGCCGTTTGCTACTGCCATCAGAAGACTTCACCTCGTAACGTTCCAAATAGATCTCTGGATCCATCATATCTTGGATCATGCCACGAAATCGTACCAATGTCTGATCTTTCAGCTTGTGCAGCGGCGTATAGTTCAAAATGGGAATCGAGTGCCATTTGCTGGAATCCTTAAGCAATTCCTTCCAGTTAGGTACAGGGTCAACCAAAAGATCATCTGGTATTTTAGGCAAATTAAACTCGGAATGCATTATAAATAAAAAACGTTTTCAATTTGTTTAACAATAACTTTCTACCAGCTGCTGATGCGCGCCAAAAATAAGAAGCGACTTGTATCGATAACTCGATAAATAATTGAGAAGATGACCGCGTGAGCCCAATATTAATATCCCTTGTTGTTAGGGACAGAGAAGAATTATATAGAAATAACAAAATATGTAAAGTTTACAAGCTAATCACAAAAAGGCGCTAAATAAATAAGAAGAAATTAAGTAATATTATTTCGTGCTTAAAGTTCACACATTCGTCCCATCTCCACCATTATGACTATCGATAAGCATTTAATAAGGGCTGCAGTGTAACGGATGTAAAAGCGGATGTTCACATCCGCAAAAAACCTTTTAACTCTACAGATTTCGTTTTCGCAAAATGTGTAGCCGTAAAAGCAATGTTTGGCATTTTTTTTATAAAACAAATGAAACGACAGCCGTTTGCACTTTATGCGGCAGAAATTACTCACGCAAAGGACGTGGAACCACCTGCTTAAGGAATCACTTAAGAAGCCTGCATCCAGTAGAGTTTCTAACACTCTCTGAAACCGATATTAAATATGTGGTAAAAGGGGAAGTCCCAGATAAAAACATAGCCCCATCCCAGCATGCTACAAAACGATTGCAATTGGAAATACAGGTGTGTACTTATATGTTCTTAAATATGTATATTTGAAAAGCTTTTTAAATTTCAATATTTTTCTCAGCAGTCTGAAGCCGATCCCTTGGAGCCGGCAGAAGCCCCATTTAATAGTGCATTGTGCGATGAGAAATTGGCATTGATGTTGGTTAACTTTTCTTTTGATATGATTGAAGGTGATGGATTTATCAATTTCATGAGGACTCTACAGCCCAAATATGTGATCCAAAGCAGAATGTACTATGAGAATTTGCTCTGTCATCATATTTATCCAAAGCTTAAAGCACAATTGAATATAAAATTGGAGCAACTGGAAGCGTATACCCTAATTTTGGGCCATCACCAGGAGAACGAATCAGGACTCGAGATATTGAATTGTTCCGGAATATCAAGTGATTTTCAATTTGTTAAATTTTTACTAAAATGTAAGGTTTTTCAGCATGGAGAGCGACTTGATGAAGATTTAATGAAGCAATTAGTGGACAACACTTGGTGGCCTTTGAGCGAAAAGAAAATCCATTGCATATTAAGAGATGAGAGCACAAGTTTAGGTGATAGCCTAACCGATTGCAATGTCGCACGTTTAAAATTGTGCGTACAAAGTGCTTTTGATTCTAATGAACGTCTTCAGCAATTGGCTAGAAAGTGCAAGGAAATTGTTAAGCACTTTGAAAGTCATCAAATGGCCAAGGATCACCTAAATTACATACAAGTGAATCGCTTGAAAAGGGAATATCAACCGATTTTTGAAACAAACAATACGGAATGGAACCGTATATATATCCAAATGGTTGATTTATACAAAATGAAAGATTCTCTCTGTATTTATGCTGAAGAATTTATTAGCTTTATTCAGATTTATCCCGATGAATGGTTGGAAATGGATTTGTTTACCAAAGTCTTGCAACCCTTTATAGAAATCGTAAAGATTTGGTCTGAGGACACAACCTTGGCCTCATCAGTTATTCCACTAGTGGCAGCCCTTAGGGATTCCCTGCAATCAGATATGCACAATTTCGTGTCCTCTGTAACGATTTCTGCCTTGGCACGCAAATTACTCGACGAATTGAACATTAAATTCGCTCATCTATCTACAGATATGAAATATCTAATGGCTACATATTTAGATCCTCGTTATAAACAGGCTTTCTTCACCGAGCAACAGGAACAAACTGTGGTTAATGAAGTTCTCAAAGAATTGGAACAGCACCCCAATAAATTTTGCCCTTCCCCACAAAGTTCGACACTTAAAGGTCCTAAATTGGATATAATTAATAAAAATGAATCTAAAATAGATTCAATACTGGATAATATACTCACTTCAACCTCCAGCACAAACAATCAGGAAGCAAATCCCACTGTTCAATCTCAATTGAAGAACCTTTTGTATCTATACAATTCAGAGCCTCGAATCGAAAGGAATGGGAATCCCCTGATTTGGTGGCAAAATAATATTAAATTTAGACCACTTCATGACTTGGTTAGGCGTTACCTGTCGACTCCAGCATCGATAAATGCCGATTGTGAAAAACTTTTTAAATCCTCTGCCCATGTATATGGTGATCTTGAAACAGACTTAAGCACTAAAAACGCATCAAAAATCATATTTATAAAGTCAAACTTAAATACTTTGTATTCTGATGGGGATTAATACAGTTAAGTTAAGAAAAGACATGGACATAAAGAATTGCTGACTTAATAGCTACAAACTTAAAACTATACTTAAATAATATTCTGGACTAGCTAATAGACACTTAGCCCCTGTAATCAGGATCATTATGCTCTTCTTCATCGTATTCTTCCTCATCATCCTCATCTGAAATAAAAGAAAGAAAAAAAAAAGAATTTTTTAATAAATATTGAACGAAAAAGTATTTAAATTGAAATTTCTGCTAATTAGTAGTTTAACAATTAAGATAAAACATTTGTTTGACTAGATGAACTTATAATGTAATAAAAATGAAAATTATAACTTGACTTTATCTAGAAGTTTTTTAAGGGAACTTTGGGCTCCAATCCTTATAATTTATATAAAGAAAGTCCCAATAACTGCAAGCTTAGGTCTAGCAAAAAAAGAACTTACCATGATCCCTACGCTTGCGTGTATAAGCTCTGCGTGTGGCAACCGGTGCCTGATCCGTTTCGCCATGCAACAAGGAATTGCGATAGGAAACTAAAGGTTGCCATTCTTCTGCCCGACTGGATGGCATGCCTGGTGGAATAATCTTGTCCAGAAAACTCATAATAACCTTTTTATCTTGTTTTAACAATTTATAATTGAACTCATTGAGTACTTCCAGGAAAAGTAATCGTGTTGGAGCACGCACTGGATCATCTGGTTGTTTATGCGCAGCGAAATAGATGCCACCACGATGAATAGCAGCAACAGATTCACGATTCTTAAGAGCATCGAAGCCAAAGGTAAGAGCAAATCGTTTGGCCAACTCCTTCAGGTCAATGAACTCTTGGGCACTCTTTGAAACAACGCCATCATCGCTGTGCTCCTGTAGACTCTTGAATACGGTTATTAAACTGAGCAACAAAGTCATGGCAAAGTTTATTTTATTGATCTCTCTGGCCTTGCCCAAGGTGGCTTTTATAATGTCACCATAATCATTATAGCACTAGGAAAAAGAGTATATATTATTCGTTTGAATGAACTCGAAGTAGACAATAAGTAATTAACCATACCTTTACATAATATTTGAAAATGCTTGCCGCCCGCATTGTTGGTATTATATTATAAACAACCAATTTGCAATAGCAAGCTAGAAAATTACGCTTCTTGTGCAATTCCTCAATGTGTGTTTCGTCCTGGGCCACATCCTGCTTCAATGAGAATACATAATGTTGCACAAAGTTATCCAATATGAGATGTTCATCCATTCGAGATTTGTATTCCAAGGTGCGAATGTGCTCTGATTCACTGCGTCCCAATTGATCGGAGAAAATGATCAATAGATCGCAAATCGATTGATATGCCTGCAAGTTAAAAGTAAAAGTAATTGATTTATCAACAAAATGATGATAATTTCAGACATCCTACCGCTTCTTGTATTTGCACAGTGGGTCCGTCTCGAGTTAATTCAAAGCACGCTGACATGAAGCTGTCTAGATTGCTACGTAACTCAGCTACATTGCTGGCTATATTAAGAGTCTCACAATCGTTTTCCACATAGTAGAGACCCCAACTGATGGAGTAATAGCAGGCTTCAATACAATACGCCAATGCCTCGTTGGGCAGACAACGTTCCACATTGTCTTTGGACTGGGCCTCATCGACATCTTGAAACAGAGACTTGAACAACTCACATGGATTCAAATTGTGCGATGAATATAATATTGATAGGACTTTTAACGTTATGGTTATATTATAGATATCATCTTCATTTGGTGTCTCCTCGCCTTGTATTAAATTGCGCCATTCTTCGATGGCATCCTTGTATTTGTTCACTGCACTCTCGATGATATTCGAGCGAGCAATGTTGCAGCGGGTGTATGTGGCACTTCCCTCGGTGCAAAGGCATTCCAAGGTCTTGGCACATGTCTCTAAAACATCACGGCCGGTATGCATGTTCATCACCTGACTTATTTTGTCCAAAAGGGACTTCAGATTGCCCTCCTGTCGATTTGTGGTGTACAAATTAAGGTCGAAATATTGTGGTACAGCTAGCAGATTAGCTAGCTTCTCGCTATCCGCCTGATATTTTTCCAAAAGGGCCGGCAATGTGACAATAAAATGCTCTGTTAGCTTTGCTTTTTCATCCTGAATGGCCTTGAGTTCTTTAGAACTAAGCGTAAACTTGCGGTTGCTAGCCCGACCAACGGGTACTTCACCCGATGCCGATTGCTTCACACTGCTGACCATTATCTCGATAAGTGTCGATTCCTGCTTGTTGTCCAAGACCTCTTCATTTGGACCTGGTTCCTCCAGAAGCAAATCTGTCATACACTCCCAGTCCCTGACCATTTCATTGCTATCGATAAACGAGTCCACCAAATAGGCACCATGCTCATGTAGCTCAGATTCAATGAAGAACTGCACCAAATCTCTGATCAATGGGGTATTTGGTAATCTAATTTTGCCTCTCTTCGTCTTTGTCTCCTCCATATCGGCTGTCAAATGAAATAGACGCACATTCAAAAATTCTGCGGCTGCTTGAGCTACACCACGATGTGAGGAATAGACCAATTCATAGACAATCTCACAATCTTTATCAGCCAAAATTTCGGGATGAATTCTGCAAAAGTAAATCCAGAGAATATATATCATAAAAGAAATTGTTAATTTAGCCAGGAAACTTACTTTAATATGCTTATCACCAATTTAACAGCATGCACTGAGACCTCAAACTCTTTGTCCAGAGTCATGGCCACAATGCGATCCTTAAACTTGGATGTAAACAATTCCAGTTTACCCTTGAGCTCTTCTTTATCGTATAAAGGCAACAGAGATTGCAAGCATCGCAAACGCACTTCACCAATCTTGTCGTGCAGTGTCCAACCGATATACTTTAGATACGAATCATCCAGAAAGTTTTGTGGATAATTTTCCATCCAGATGCCGATCTCAGCCATACAAATGGCACGTATATCCGGAAGTGTATCTCGATAGCGGTGAACAAATACAGATTTGAACATATAGGTCAACATACTCTTTATCTCATCCATATTCTCCTCCAGTTCCGAGCGTTTGGTCATCAATGAGTCCAAACGATCTGAGGCACGACGGTCGCGCGACTGTGAATGATAATTTAAGATTTTAGTAAGATCTTTAAGTAAGTATTTCATTATTCTCTCCCACCTTTACTCTTTCGGCTTCAAATTGCTTTGCTGCATTATCAAAGTTATTTGAGACCAAAAGAGCCACATCCACCAAGGCAGTCATCAGCTTCATGGCGGCCAATGTGGCTGTATGACGAAAGGCTCGCACCTGCGAGTCCGATAAGCCAGTTAGCAAGGATATCACATTATCCATTAGAAACTGATCATAGATGATCGAATATTGACACTGTTTGACCAATGTTTGAACAAAATCGGAGAAATTATTCTTGAATTTTTTCCATTGGGTACCAGTCATGATCAGAGGATATTCACCGCTTTCCTGTTAACAATTAAGAAAGTAATTAGTATCATTGATATCATTTAGTAAACCAAAACCCCAGCGAACCTCATCGAATTCCTCGGTCATGCGTCGAATGATGGCTGTGTGGTCCACAGGATATTGTATATCCTCAGATATTTTACCTTTGCAGCCACTGGCATTGATAAAGAATTGCATTAAAGCGACCAGTGCTGTCTCTCGGTTTGCCTTATATTGCTCAATCCATTGATCTACAATGTTCTGTTATAGGGTAATATCTTTAGTGATCGGGGAACTCATGTGCAGACGACATTTGACTTACCGCAATGGGGTTTTTGGAGTGACGCACTATATAGTACAAGCTATTCTCATCTGTTGTGATTTCTCTCTCTGTGTCAATTCTCTCCTGGTTGGCCTTCTCCACGGGTTCTTTGCGCGGCCTTTCCACTCTCTCTTTTCGTTCGGCTGGTGGTTTACGTACTTGGGGTGTCTTTCGCTTACGCGCCACTGGCGCAAAGAACTCATCCTCATCATCGTCTATGATCGGTGGCTTGTCACGGACACCACCACGCGCTCTCAAGCGAGTCATCCGCTTAGTGGGACTATCTGCATCCGAGGCGCTCTCGTTTACAACATCGCTAAATGGTTTAATTTTTTTTTGTTTTTGTTACTAATCAGTTCAAAATGGAGGGAATTTAGAAAAGACTGTACCTGTGCATTTCTTCATACTCCGGCGGTGGATCATCCATGCGGATGCGCTTTCCTCCGCGGCGCGCCATCATTTTATAACTTTGATTAGCTAACTGGTCTATGATTTGGCAATGTTATTATCACTTACACTGGAACTTTTGTTTATAAAAACAAAATGTTTATGTTTTTACACTCGCAAAGGCGAATTGTAGTGATGGAACGCCGTGACTATCGATAAAATATCAAGTGCATCCACTATCGTGTGTGACCGTTCTAACATCGTCTGGAGTTGCCAGATTTTCCATCGATTTCTTATGCTATCGTTTAGGGTTGCTTGACAATAATGAACATCTGGCAACACTCTACGCATAGAAACGCTTCGCTACTGCTACATTCCTCAGTATAAAATTGTTATTATTGTTGAGCATTTTTTTTTTTAGTTAGTAGAAAGTGTTCAGTGAGATAGTGTCAATAGTAATTACGAGCAAATTGAAATTTATTTAAAGAAAAAATGGCTTTTCGCCAGCCAGAACAACTGGACTCCAGTGTGGAAATGCGATCCCGTTCGCCGTCGCCGTCGACGCAAGTGTTTCATCCACGTAAATTGCGTTTTGCCGATGAAGATTTTGACAAGGACTCTGCAGACAAGGATGACGAGGGCGAGAGTCCGCAGTTTAAAAAACGGCCAGCGACAGATGTTCCTGATATATCCATGTCGCCTCCATGCCAAAAAGTTCAAGCTCTGCGCCTCTTTAGCACACCAGCCACACCAAAGACCATATTGACCCAATGCAGCAATCATTTGTCAGCAGCCGCAGCGGCTGTTAATGCCTCACAACGTGAGGATTTAGTCCGGCTGACAGAACGACCGCGTTGCCTGCCACTGCACAATCGCAATATGCAATCTCATCCCCAGGACACGGCTAACGTGAATCCCTTCACACCAGACAGTAAGTACCCAAAAAGTTCTGAAATTTGCTTATTTCTGAGTTTACCATAAACATTTTTTCATAGGTCTCCTGGCACACAATAAGAAACGCTGTCGCACCCAATTCGGACGTGAGAATCTCAATGTGAATGCCATGCAAAAGTATTTGCTGAGCGACAACTGTGATGACGACGGTTCTGCCAGCGGCGATGGTGGCATCGATTCCCAGCGTGAGTTCAGCCAACAGGCTCCAAAACGTTTGGCCCTCCATGACACGAACATCAGTCGTTTCAAGCGGGAATTCATGCAGGTCAGCGTCATTGGAGTTGGTGAATTCGGAGAGGTATTTCAGTGTGTAAATCGCTTGGATGGCTGCATTTATGCCATTAAGAGAAGCAAGAAACCCGTAGCCGGTAGCTCTTTCGAGTAAGTTTTCCCATAGCTCTTAGCCCCGGAGTAGAACTAACCTCTGATTAATCCTTTCGTAGAAAACGAGCCCTCAACGAAGTTTGGGCACATGCTGTCCTGGGCAAACATGACAATGTGGTACGTTATTATTCAGCCTGGGCAGAGGATGACCATATGCTGATACAGAATGAGTATTGCGATGGCGGCAGCCTACAATCACGCATCCAGCAACATCCGCTGGGTGAATCCGAGCTAAAAATTCTACTAATGCATGTCATTGAGGGCCTACGCTATATACACTCCAATGATTTGGTTCACATGGACCTGAAGCCAGAAAATATTTTCTGCACCATGAATCCAATGGCTCACAAAATGGTTGGTGATACGCAGGCACAAAATCCAAGCAAAGATGAGGATGGCGATGGCATGGATAGTGTCTATGAGGAGTTGCGTAATTCCGAAAATTTGGTTACATACAAAATCGGTGATTTGGGTCATGTGACATCGGTGAAGGAACCGCACGTCGAAGAGGGCGATTGTCGTTATTTACCCAAAGAAATATTGCAAGAGGACTATGCGAATCTATTTAAGGCCGACATATTCTCATTGGGCATAACCCTCTATGAGGTGGCCGGAGGCGGTCCGTCGTTGCCCAAGAATGGTCCAGAGTGGCATAAACTAAGAGATGGTGTTGTTCCTCCATTACCAGCCTTAAGCAAGGATTTCAATGAATTAATTGCCCAAATGATGCATCCAAATCCTAATAAAAGACCCACCTCACAATCCATATTCAATCATCCGTAAGTTACTTAAATTAACTTTTATTTCAACATTGTAAATTTCTATTTTCTAAACATTTCTAGAATTCTGAGCGCTGTTGACTCCAAGAGTAAACTGCAATTGGGCCTGGAGCTGACTGTAGAGAAGCGTAAAAATGAAATCCTAATGACCAAGCTACGGGAGGCAAAGAAGCAAATTAAACTTTTGGAACAAAAAGGTAACAACACTTTCTAAATTCGAACAATCTCTAACATGTTTCCTTCTGACCACATTTCAGTTACTGTTCTGGCTGTGGCCAATACTCCAGAAAGTCTCGAGGGTCAGCGATGTTTGCGTTCGTTCACACGACGAATGCGGACTCCTTTCTCCTCGGATCGGAATAAGAATCAGTTATCACCAATGTTTGATAAACTGGTATCATAGAGAGAGAGAGAGGACCAAAGGATGAAAATACAAAAAGTAAAATCAACCGACAAATCTGTACTCTGCCAGCCAAATTTCTTCCCAATTCAATGTGAGCTAAAAGCGCACAAAATTGTGTTAATTTTTTAAGCATGTATATTTGTAAGTTCATAACGATCATCCCACCCACTCATTCATTTCATCAATGTGAATTTCCCTTCCTTTCCTTTTTTGGCAGAACTCTATGAAAATTTCTATGTTACGCCTCACTCACACACACACAAAAGCGTGGAATTAAAGACTAAGTATAGTCCTGTAAAACCTGTAAATTAGTATTACACTAAAAATATTTATTATGTTACAATGAAAACGAAAACTATTATTTTGTAAACATTCCATTCGTTAGTTAAAGACGAATGACCTTTTTTTTTTGATACATTAAAAAAAATTTGCTTTTTTACATATATTCAGTTTTTTTTTCTGTTTGTTGGCGAGCTTGAACTCCTTTTCTGGAAAACGAAGCTTCTGTAAATTGTCGAAAGATTTAATTTTAAATTCGATTCATTTGCATTTTCTAAGACTTACTTTATTTTTATACCTTTGCAATAAGGTATATTAATTTTGGTCAGAAGTGTGTAACGCATAGAAAGAAGCATCTCCGACCATATAAAGTATACATATATATTCTTGATCAGCACGACGAGACGAGTTGAAATATGCCCGTCCGTCTGGATCGACGCGAACTCCTCCTAAACCGTTGGAGCTACAGAGTTGAAATTTTGCATGTAGGCTTGTATATAGTCCGATCTTTCGCAAAGATTAGCCTTTTTAGATAAAACGTTTTTCCACTTTGATGGCTATGGGTAAGGAAATAGTTGCCAAAAAAGTTGTGAGGATATACAAACTCTGGTTTAGTGAAAATAAAAGAAATGTTTTATTGAGAGGTTTTTTATACTATACACCCATAGGGTGAAATGGTATATGAATGTCGCAAAAATGTATGTAACAGGCAGAAGGAAGCTTTTCCGACCCCATAAAGTATATATATTCTTGATCAGTATCAACAGCCGAGTCGATCTGGCCATGTCCGTGTGTCCGTCCGTATGAACGCGTAGATCTCGGAGACTATAAGAGATAGAGCCATCAAATTTGGTATGTAGGCTCATGTAGTATGTGGAGTGATCAAGTTTATTTCAAATTTTTGCCACGCCCCTTTCCGCCCCCGCAGTTCAAAAAAACGTTTATCTCAAAAACTATTGCAGCTAGAGACACCATATTTGGTATATATACATATGTACATTTTGTATGTATATAGATTTTGCCACGCCCCTTTCCGCCACCGAAATTGGAAAAACTCGATTATTTCTCGTAATTTTCTACCTCAGAAAAGAATGCAAATTTTACTTTTTAAGGTTTTAATGCCAACCGAAAGTTTTCTTTCTAATGCATAAATTGATCTATAAATTTCAAGAATCGGTATTTGAGCTACTTATAACCCGGGTAAGATAATGTATGAAAATCATCATGATCGAACCACTATATCATATAGTTCTAGAAGAAACATAGATGAAGAAATGATAGTATTGGATATAAAACTTTAGATCCCAGCCGCCACAAAATGTTTATTAAAGATTCATAGATAAATTCTTGTAATTTTTTTTTGGGGGACTCAATTTTTTTATATATTTTTTGTTTCATTTTTGTCATATGAGGGTTATATAATTGTTAAATATGTAAATATATACATAAAATCGTATATATTTTGTGTAAAAAAAAAGATTACAAATTCTGTTTGAATATTAAATTTAAAATCTTCTATAATTTGAATGTTGTTGTTGCCCACCTCCCCGATTGTTGTTGTAGTTGCCCCTTTGTTGTGGATTATTGTTATTGTAATTGTTGTAATTTGAATTGTAACGTTGTCCATTGTTTTGATTATAATTATTATTATAATTTTGTTGTTGCCATCTTTGACTCTGACCCCCATAATGTTGCTGTTGTTGTTGGTTTCTTTGATAATTGTTATAGTTTCCTTGTTGTCCTTGTTGATAATTATTATTGTAGTTATTATAGTTCCTCTGATAACCACCACCTTGTCCTTGTCCTTGTCCACCTCCTCCTCCTCCACCACCACCATAGCCACCTTGATTACGTTGCATGCTATTGGTGATCAAACGATGACCACCTTGTGGAACATAGGCACGCTGTAAGTGACTATTGAAGCCAATAACTGGCCCAGTTTTGTTATGATGATCTTGTGAGGATAGAACCTGGGGCGGATCAACAGCTTTAGGCAGACGTTTGGCCGGAAATATGTAGTCCTCATCGTATTGGGGATCATTAAACGTTGTCGTCAGAATCTGATTATCTGTGATATCGGGCAGATCACCAATAGGTGACCGGAGTATATCATTTATGGCAGTGCTAAGTTCCGTTCTATTAATTGTCCCTCTCATGCCATCCAAGGAGATGGGATAGCCTTCGTCTTCATCAAACTGGGCTGCTTCATCATCTTTTTTCTTGCGGTAGATCTTATTGGCCACCTTAAAGTGTGGACTCTCCTTACTAATGTATAGGTAATTGTTACCACGCTTATTTCGCTTCACCTCCTCGCTGGTCAATTGCTCATAGAAGGGCACCAGAGCTTTGAAGAGTCGCTTCTCGTCCACAAAAGGCAGCAGGGCAACGCCTTGCCAGGCAAACTTCTTGCCATTCAAATCAATTTTGAAATCTTCCGGATAGAAATCGATAATTGGTGATGTCGGACTGGACATTAGTTCCACCCATGGTTGTGGTACATGAGAACTACTGGCGGCTGGAAATACGCCCATCAGCTGCTCGAGCGGATTAAAGGGTTTGGTGCCCCTTTCAAACAATGTGGACAATCCCTGAATATTCACAAAATCCGAGGCGAATGGTGCATAATGATACGGGAAATACCAATTCCAGGAGGAACAGCCTTGGTAATAGTATTTCAATACCCAACAAAGTCCACGCACATATTGCAAGGCGACGGCATATCGGAATTGTAGATTATCCGGTCCCACATCGAATTTCGACTCGTAATAACGATTTTTGAAGCCATCCTCCCATAGTCGCACCTCATCATTGCAGTCCTCATCCTCCTCTTCGACATCCAAACTAGCTTCCTTACCCGAACGTTTCTGGCCCAATCTTAAAGCAGCAGCTTCGGCTTTGTAGTTTTGTATATTGGTGGGACCGTCTCCCTTTCCAGCGCCAACAGCTTGCGGGCCGAAAACACTCTGTTCCAGGGATTTCATATCATTACGCTCCCATTGCCTCTTTTTCTTCTCACGATCTCGGAATTGCTTTTCCCTGCGCTGACGATCCTTAAAGATCTGATCTTCGGCATTGCCCAAATCAGTCATTATCAGTTGCACGCGATCCAAATTGACATCACCGGAATCGGTTAGATAGCCCTGAGTCTTATATACACATTTCTTGTACAGCTCAACAAGCCGATCAACTGCTCCCTCTCTGATCTCCAGACTAGGCAAATGGGGTAGGAAATCATTGCCCACAAAGAAGCACATGAATACCCAATCATCCAAAGCGCGCTCAAAATCATAGGCAAATGGTAAGTTTGGCATTTCCAAAGTTTTCTTCAAGTATTCCCTCAGAACGCTTAGGCGCACAAAGATGAATTTCACTTCAGCTCCTATGGGTACATCGGGCTTGAAATTGCCCGCCGATGTGGAGCCGATGGCATTGAGCCCCATACACTTGTCCATTTCATGACCAAATTGATTGCACACATCGCATGGTCGTGGCTTATTGGGCAAGAACTCTTCCCGAATGATAGTAAAGTTTGGCTCATGGGTGGCAAGACCCAACATAATCAAATCCGCATCGGCGCCGCACAGAACATGCTGCGTATTGGGATCATGATCGGGTTGGGCCCGTTGTTTCCGTATATAGTCCATAATTTTGTGCTCTCCCTCACCGGGCACATTGGCATCCGATAGGATGACTTTGACACCCTTCCAGGCTGGGTTGTTGTTCAAACGGTCATGCACATAATAGTGCAAACATTTACTCAATCGATCCATGAACGGTGTTCCTGGTGTAATGCAATTGGAGTCGAAGTGTTCACCCTTCTCCTTTTCTGGCGGCAACTTGCAGCCCTTGGTCATTAGTTCTTCGCGTATCCGCTCAATCTCCGCCCTCTTTTCGATGGTCTCCTTGGCCGCACGGAAACGACGTGACCTCTGCTGGTTCATCTTGGCACGCGGTGCCACTCCATCGATGGCCATGTAGAGCACTTTACGTGGTCGAACTATGCCAAAAAGCCGATCAATGCACTCAAAAATGGCAACCATCATTTCGTCCTCGTTCTTCGGTGCCGGCTTGTCTTCTGGATGCGTACACGGATGAATAATACCGTTCATATCCAAATATAAATTATCAAACTCCACTCCATTGGGATTCGGCAATGTGGAGTCCTCGTAGGTGTTTTTACCCGTTTCCGGGTCAAGTTTTTTGTTTTCATTGCACTCGATTATCACACTCGGATACTTTCGGCTAAGCCAGCGAAAAAATGCTGGTACTCCCATTGTCCTTTTGAGTTCAGTACTTCACGGTAATATTTTTTTTTCCTAACACCTCGTTTTCGTTATACTATAAACGGCTTTCTCATAGCGTGTTGTAAACAGGGTTGGCGAAACACATTTATCGATTGTCAAATTACACATCGATAAAAGGGTTGCCTTGCCGGCGATGGTTCGATAGCATTTTTTGTTTAATTTTTCAGTTGGATTTAAATAAATATCTTCTTACTTTAATTTTTTTAAATATAAAATGATTTTGTTATTGCTGATCCTCTATGTTATCGGCAGCTTTTAACGAAATACAGTTATTAATTTAGCTTCCAAGCAAATACAAATGAAAATGTTTGCTAAATTTTGAGATATAAAAATATATGTTATCATTTCAATATAAATCAGTTTTTATTTTGATCAACATATATTTTTATATCTCAAAAACTGATTTATATTGAAATGATAAGTTATTACTAAAGTTAAAAAAAAAAACCTATCATTCCTAAATAAAACTAATTGAACTTTTTCGTTTCTGTGGGGTTTTGATTTTTTTTGGCATTTAATTTATTTGATTGAATAATTTCGGCATTTGTTTATTTAGTTCTTCGCGCATTTGCTATATGATTCAAACACGAATCTTGAGAATTCATACATACATATATTTTGTTTTTATTTTTATTTATAAAACTAAACTAGTAATGACATTTATGTGTATGCAAAATGTTGCAAGACTTAAATTAAAAATGAATATTTGCTTCGTAAAAACATCTTTCAAAATGTTTATGAGGGAAATATCAATTAGGTTTTTCTTCTACACTTTTTTCTTTTGTTTTATTTATTTTTGGTGATCCGGAATTGACATTAAATATGGAGGGGGCTGGGCTGGAGGCATAAAAAAGATGTTCGAATATTCCCGGGGGAACTAGGCTGACTTCGGCTGTCCTGTTGTTTTCTTATACCCTTGCAAAATTCTCGATTTAACCAATAAGACAAAAGGGCGTTGGAATAGTTGGTATCTAAATTTGTATGGCATTGCTTGTAATAAAATCTGAATATAAAACTTTCATGCAGATACCAGACACTTACAAAGAACATTTTTACTAGGACCTTCTATATAAACAGGTTGATCAAAAACAACTAATTGTCGATATATTCCAGTTATGTGTTAAATTGTTCTTACATAGAATAAAGGCAACAAAAAATGTATAAGATAAGATAAGATATATAACTTTAAGACTTAAGATTCCGTTAATAGTTAACTATTCGAGTTCATGATGGTGATCAAGAATCTATATATATATTAATATAGGTATGTACTTTGTCGGAAGAAGTGTTAGTTCTGACCAAAAATTGTGTAAATATATCCTGGTTGTTTGCAAGGGCATATAATATAAGAATCCATATTATGACTAGATCGTTATTTTTTGTCTTTTGCATCGATCCAAGTTATGGAAATATGATTACTCCTTTTTGCTATTGTTCTGCTGGCGGCATGCCAAGTGATTCAGGATATTTTTGTTGTTGCTTTTCAGTCATAAATTATATACTATACTAAAAGTGTGATCAACTAAATGATATATACTGCCTGACTTTTCAGATCCTATCTTATTGATTTTGAATAGTAATCCTATTCCTGTTGTTCTTGTTGAGTGAGTGTTGGGAATGAAAGGAGGGTGGAGAAAATGGAGCATTTGCTGACCATGTCGCTAGTCCCTGGACATGGAACGTGAAACCGATGAATCGCCACGACGACGAGGCGGCGGCGATGGCGAGCGCGATCCTCCATCCCGTACATCCTCGTCAACATCATCATCGTATCGTCGCTTGGATGGCGGCGGTGAATGATCTGCAGGTCCACTACCATTGCGATCATGATCACTATAACGTGACATCGATCCGCCGCCACCACCAGCACCGCCATTCTCATCGCGTCCATTCGCACGTGCACCAAGTCCACCAGCTCGACGTCCTCCTGAAATAGAGCCAGCTGAACGGCTGCGGGAACGTGATCCACCACCGCCGCCGGATTTGGAGCGAGTGCTGCGGCGCCTGTGTCTGGATGTACTGCGCGATCTGCTGTATGAATTGCTTCTGTAAATTATGCAGAAAAAACAAAATAAAATTTAGTAACAATATTTTGCAATCGGTAATTGTGTTAATTAATACATAAATAATCTAAGCAACACTTTGATAAATGTACTAAAATTCTTATTCTATACCCATCAATATCAGACCCCTTGAGAAGTTCAATCTAGTCTTATATATCCCTTGATTCCTTTATATTGCATCAACAGCTCTGATTGGCTTCTAAAATGGAATAAGTTTCAACAACTTTGTTTTGTTTGGTTTTAATTCATATTTTAGTTGTTTATTTTTATTTAATTTGTTTATGAAATTCGTTTAATAAGGATCAATGTTTGCCGCCTTTCTTTTTATAATGCTTGTGTCCATGCTTCTCGCCCTTCTTGCCATGCTCCTCCTTCTCCTCGTAGCTATCACCATATTTATGTTCCTTTTTGTATTTTTTGTGATCCTCATCGTGATGGCCCTTCTTGAAGTGTCCATGGTGCTTTTTGTGTCCCTTCTTCTTGCCGCTCTCGTGTTTCTCGCCCTTCTTGTGCTCGCCGTGCTCCTCGGCGTGATGTTTGTGCTCTTTGCCGTATTTCTTGTGATGACCACCTTTGTGCTCGTCATCATAGAATTTCTTCTCCTTGTAGTATTCATCTTTATTGAATTTCTTATGGTATTCCATTTCTTTGTGCCCCTTTTTGTGTTTCTTCTTGTGATGATGTTTGCCGCCTTTCTTATGGGCCCCGTGTTCATGTTTCTCGCCATGCTCATCCTTTTCGTCATAGTGTTTCTTCTTCTTTTCGCCCTTATCGCCATGATGATGCTCATGATCCTCCTCCTCGTGATGTTTTTTCTCATCCTCTTCCCACTCCTTATGCTCCTTGTGCCCGTGTTCACCTTTATGCTCCTCATCGCCATACTTTTTCTTCTCATGCTTCTCGCCGCCCTCTTCCTCCTCCTCGGAGGAGGCCTCCTTTTTCTTGGCCGCTGCGTATGTAAGCAGCAATGCCAGGACCAACAGCAACTTGAGTTGGCCTCGCATTCTATCCAATTCAACTGATCTCATTTGTCAATCGTTTCATGCCTTTTATATTAGCTCCTATGTTCCGCAGATCCATGGACCGCAAAAGCCGCATGATGCAAGCCAACAAAATGGATAGAGCTGAGCTGTTGCTGCTGCTGATGTAAACATTTTCTGCTTGATTGATTTGGCTCAGTCTACCTTTCGTTGCCATTTACATTAAGCGTTGGCCTCCAAAACATATCAATACTCCTCTCGGTTGGCCCAGAATTTCTCATCAGTTTTGTGTTCTGCCTACTCTCTCTCTCTATATATAAACTGAAACTTTTAACGTGTTTTTCAATTGGGTAACCAACATTTCTTGAAAATTAATAAAGGAGCGACTAATCTGTTTTAGTTATTTTATAGTTTAGTTGCAGTTATTTTTGTCGGAATTGGATTTAAGGCCTTTTCTCTCTTTCAACTCGAAGCCAAATTATTCGGTTTCAAATCGTTGGCCTTTTGAGTCAGTTAAATTGCAAATTTTCTTATAAACTCATAAAAATGAATGAGTTTAAATAATGTTCTTACTAATGTGCAATCTGTTGGATAATTTTGTTCCAACCATTACAAGAATTATTAAAAAATGCAATGCCAAAATGGTTCTCGTTGCCGAACGCTTCAAATCGAAAAGGTTATTCCACTTTTTATGGTTGAAAATCAACGACAAATAAATTCCATGTAAAATACATGTTTATAAGAAATATATAATAAATCATTGTAAAGCTAGGAAACTCTGATATAGTAGGCGAAACAAAAATGCCTTGAGCTAAGCTGCGAAAAAGATAAAGAACAGCAAGGAGGGGAAATGCTCTCGATTTGGGTTTGAATCGACCTGATTAACTAGTTTTTGTCAAAGGATCTCATTGCTCAGAGTTTTTGAATACTTAAAACAATGTTTAAATATTAGCCAAAAACCCACTTAAAATCGGTTGATACAAATACTAGACTTAGTTACCCAGTTTCATTATCTTTTTCTTCGTTTCTATCAAATCTGAAAGTTTGTGACAAGTTTTGCTAATGAGAGGAGCTCTATATTTTTTAAATCCAAATACTTTTCGACAAATTATCCCCAATGATCAATAAAAGGTTTATAAATTTTAAGAAACTAAACTTTAAACCCTTTTAGATGTTAATTGTGCCTACATACTTGAGTAACTACAGTAGAATCCGGTTATAACGACTCCGCCTTTAACGTCCGTCTGGTTATAGAGACTAAAGTTCCATGACTTGGTTGGTCACCATATAAACGAAAGACGAAAATCGTCGGTCCCTTGAGCGTCGTTATAGCCGGATTCTACTGTATATAACTCAATAAAAAGTCAATCGAGTTGGACAAAAATTTAATAGTTTTGGTGAAATTCTTTAAGAAAAAAAACACAACTATGGGATATTACATTTTATTTCTAATGTACAACACAAAAATAAACTCTTTTTGCTTATCAGGGTGGGGGGGGCGGTGCTAGCTATATAAACTAAGTAAGTTAATAATAAAAAACCTTAATAAACTAAAGGATGCAGGAGGAGGAGGAGTGTGAAAAATTCCCTTCTACTCTTGTTGTTGCTTTGACTTTTTCTTTTTCTTGGATGGCTGAGGGGCAGCTTCTTCCTCTTCCTTTATTTCGGCTTTAGGCTCAACAGGTGCCTCCTCATCCTTATCCTTGTTCTTCTTCTTTTTCTTCTTCTTGTCAGACTTAAGCAAGGATTCATCGGCTTGCGACTCATCAACTGGCTCCTTCTTGACAGGTGTTTCGGGTTCCGCTTCGGAGTGTTTGCGTTTCTTAACATTCAAAGTGTTGTCCACTTCCGGTTGGTATGTAAACACCTCACTGTAAGGATAATATAGAAATGTTTTATATATCTACACATAGGACATGAAAAGACGAACGAAACTTTTAACACAACTCCATTCAGACAGCCAAGGTTTTTCCTCATGGGGAATATTGTCAGACAATTGCGAAACCATAATAAATTTCATCATTGGAGAAGTTCAAGTTTGTTCATTGCATAACTAGGAATGCAGATTCCCCATGGATGGGATTATCTGCATGCCTGTTGAATAGTTTACTCACCTCTTGGCCTGATATTTTTCAAATTTAGCTTTAGCCTTTCCTGTGCCAGACAGTTTCCGCAGGTTACCCTCCTCCAGCAAACGAAGACGCGATTCTAACTTCACCTTGTGTGCGGCACCCAGTTCAAAGGTGGCTTCCTCGCCAAAGGCGTCCACACGTGTAGCCAAGGAGGCCTTTGCAGCCAATGAACGAGATATTTTGCCCTTGTTCTTCTGACTGGCCTGACCCACCAGCTGGGCATGATAGATCAAACCATATTTGGGTGTGTCCTTCTTGGTTTTGAGGGCTCGGAAAAGGGCCTTTTCTGCTCCAAGGATTTGCACCGTTGAAGAGGGATGTTTAGCCAGATTAATAAGCGAACCGGCATGGGCAATCAGACGAGCACCCACTGTGTCACCCACAAGTACTGTCAAGTTCGGAGCCATGGCCATCATGCGGGCTTTAAGGTAATCATATAAATGTGTGCGATAATCATTGATCGAAATAATTTCATCACATAAACACTGAATATTGAGGACATCTTCTTCGGAGATTTCTGTACCCATGGATATTTCGGCAGCCTCTTTGACTTTCTCCTCAACGTCCTCGGGCAGAATGTCAGATAAATCTGATTTGGACATTAGATCACGTGTGCCAACCAGTTTAATGGTTTTCACAAATGCAATATTATCTGTAATAATCTTGCCCAGCTCGGGAAAATGCCAGCCATACCATTCGCGGGCTCGCATCATATAGTTATTCAGCTCCTTGTCCAGATCATCGAGGAGACACTGGGCCTGAACAATCATCGTGTCGATTTTGTCGGGTGAGAACTTCAACTTGTACCGTGAGAGAGAATGTGCCAGGCCCAGAGCCATGGCTGTCATTTCCCGCTTGGGAAGTCCTCCAAGTAAACTGTCCGCTTGCTGGCGTATGCATCGCATCAGCTCCTGAACTCCGGTGTTGTATACACACTGCACTGATAGCTTCTCCTTGATGGCTGTACCCAGTTTGGCATCGGCCACCAACAGCGATGATTGGACTTCATCAACAAGCAGTTTCTTTAGTGTCTTCTTAAGGGGCTTTGCCACTTTTCCTTCTACCGCCGCTGTGGCTGCCGCCAGAGCCTCTGTGGTATCATTGAACTTTTCAAAATGCTTTAACTTTAGCAACTTGTTTGCCTTTTCTGGAGTCTGGAACTCTAAATACAAATTGTCCACCTGTTCCAGCTTCTTTTCATCGAGCAATTTGAATATGGCGTAGCCCGCAGGCGTTTCGTAGAGCACAAACATGGCTCACACTTATTAATTCTTTTATTTAAAACAAAATCGCCAGTGGTAAAATAAAAACTTAACCTTCTTTAGGGGAATGCCGCGTGTGAAAGAAAAAATCGAAAATGAAGTCTGAGCACGTGTGCGTAAGGCACAGAGTTGTCACCACGCCGATAAATGTTGATGGTTATCGATGTGCATTATTGTAATATCGATAGTTTAGTAACATCACTAGCATTTTGTTTTCAAATTCGTCAGAAAATAACGAAGTTTAACATTAAGCATCTTCCGGCACTAATGCGTAATATTCATCACAGCGGTCACGAATTAATTAATTCCTTGTATGCATTCCCATATTGGATACAAAATGGAATGTTTTTTAATCCTACCTACACTTTTTGCAAACGACTAACGGTCCATCTCTAATATTTCTATAGATGGAGTCCCTCCATTTTAATTCTTTTTTTTAGCATTTTATTTGAGCGAAAATTATGAATGAAAATATATTTCTGGACTTACCTGCGTCGCTGTCTAGCCTTACGTTCACGGCAATGGCGTGCAAAATGACCGCGCCCGCCACACTCATAGCATTTATCATCACCCCGGCCTCCACGATCACGTCCATCGCGTCCTCCTCCTCCTCCACCACCACCTCCGCCTCCACCACCACCGCCGCCGCCGCCGCCGCCACCTCCACCACCGCCCCCACCCCCAGAGCGTGCATATTTGCCTGTGGAGAGCTCAACCCGTGCTCGGCGTCCACATACTTGGCGGCCATCTAAACCTCTAACCGCATCCGCTGCATCCCGGGCACTCTCGAACTCTACAAAAGCAAAACCCGGAGGGTTGCGGGCAATCCAAACACTTCTCAAACTTCCGTAGGCTCCAAATACATATTCCAAATCATTTTTACGAGCGTTGTTTCCGAGGTCACCAACGTAGACCTTTCGGTCGCTGGGATGTCTTGACATTACAGTTTCGGGTTGCAAATTAAACTGTTTTTAATTGACTTTTCTTATTCCTATTTTTTTTTCCCTGGGCGGAGAAGAAAAAATCGATGCGGTTTGGATGAGAAGTGGGAAATTCCTGGCCCTAGCTGTTTTTTCAGAATTGCCGCGGATCGATCGTCAAAGTTGTCGGCTGCCTGTTCATCACTTTTATGTAATTATGAACTTATTTTACATTTGTTTATTTCCAGGCACTTTTTTCAGCACAAAACAAAACGATTTCACCGGGTTGGTTAGCGAAGATAGGGGGCAAGGTACCGCCAATCAACTCTGATTAAATACTGGGATTTTTTACGATATACTGGTTTCTTTTCTTTGAGGTGACACCATAACAAACAATCGAAGCAAAACCTATCATAATCGACATTATCGGAGCAATGTAATCGACACTATCGGAGCAAAACCTATCGGAAACCTTGGCGGGGACATTTAAAAACGTTAAAACTGGCTAAAAGCGGCTTTTTATCGATAACATTAGCTATTAATCGAATGCTGCTGCATCGGTGAAGGGGTGGTTATTCGGTAATTTATCGATATACCGATTATTAAACATTAAACGTGGCTTTCTTTCTATCATAAGTTAGGTTATATATCGTATGCATCAAAATCATACAATTTATTTATAAGCTAGTTTTTTAAGGAAAAAAACACTTAAATTTAGTGAATTTGCAGTGCGAAATCTTTAAAAAACCATAGACGAACACCTGGCACAAACGGTAAGCAACGAAATACTAATTGAACAAAACATTTTACATAACAAAAGAAAAGAGAACGCAAACGAAAAAAAAAATGCTGTGCTGCCTCCTTTCCAAAAGCGAGGGGGAACAAAAATTGACGCAGCTGCCTTTTTGTGGTGGCAAGTGAGTGTCGTTGAGTATAAAGCCGAATTCAAAATCAATTATAAATATACCCCTATCAACTTAGTTAAATATTTCATGATCGTTTTAATTATTCCGCCTTAGTCTTGCTGTATTTAAAGTGGTAATTTTCATATTTTTATACATACAAAAATGCTATGTATAACATCGCACACCAATGCATACACACACATACACGCATAAGTATACGAAGCGCGGCGGCCATTCGCTTTACACCAATACATTTACAAATCAAAGATTGCGGTGCAAAATACAAAAATCATGCGAAATTAAAAAAGAAAAAGCTTTGGGAAATTAAAAATTGCGTAGTTGAAAACCAAGTTAGTTGCAAAAAATGTTTCAAATATTTTTAATCCGGTGCCTACCAGTTTTTTAAAGTTATACTAGATGCCAGTTATGTATTTGGAAAGTGTTCAAGTATTTTAAGGCCTACAAAAACAATTCTTCAGATTTCTTTGTTGAAGCATTTTTTTCGTCATCGGGTCTTCCATTTTGTTTTTTTTTTCTACCGCCTGCTTGCTTCTGTCGTCGTGGTGAATTTCCCACGACTATTTCATGCAAACTCATTGCGCGTTTGTTTTTGTGTAAATAAGGCCAGGAAATGAAAAAAAAAGTATTTAAATATTTACAACAACAAGCAAAATAAGCTAGTCAAGTGTTTTTGTCATTTTGAGGGCATTTACTTTTTTTTTTGTTTAGCTTCCTCCGCTCTCTCTTTTTCTCTTTGCCTGTACATGCCGTGTCGTGAATTATCGATAATAATCGTAATCGAACGCATACACATGCATTCAACTTGTTAATGGAAAATTGTGAAAACTAAATGTATTAATAATTTTATATTAGTGATGTTGTTATTAGTATAAAAATATATTCTAGTTTAATATTGTGTTTTACCTAAGTGTGTATTTATACATTAATTGACAGGCAAAAACATAAAAAGGCGCGCAAATTAAGTGTGAACCGGCGTGTATTACATTTTTTCACCTTGTCGGTCGTGTGCCTCGAGTGGTGTGTAATAGTTACATGGGTGGGGGAGGAAGAGTGTAGTACAATAACAAAGTTCGTTGTTCCCATCTAAGTAACGGCATACGTGATTACAGAAATGAAGGGTTATGAAGGATCTTTTATTAATCGACAATTTGTAAATACATACATATGTAGGTGACATACGAGGTTAAGAGCATGACCACAAAGTAATCCTAGAAATATGATGCGTTTCATTTGTTCAAAATTCTAATCTAAAAAGTTTTAACTACCTGCTCCGGATATCTTATCATTTGTAACTCTTCTTTATAGATAGATTGATTTCTAATAAAATTTCCGTGCTATTTGGTCTTAGTCATCTAAGCATGTAGTCGGTTGAAATTAATATTTTTATACATATTTAAACATTAACTATTTTTCTGAATCCTTCTGCTGTGGCTGGGACATGGCTAAGAAAAAGGCGAAACTGCCTTTATCAAACATTTAGACCATGTTATAACACAGCAAAAAGAAAACAATTAAACTAGACTTTCTCGTGGAATAGTGTTAAAAATGAAGAAGAAACGAAACAAATGATGACGATGAAGATGTTGAGGCAGAGGAAGACGAAATCCGGCTAAGGCAATCGACTCGCTTGTAAAACCACACATTGAAGAGAGCAAGCGGAGCGTTGCAAACAACCGAACAATAAAAAAAAAAAAAAAAACTTGTGAACGTGTACAAAAAAAAAAGCAGTTAGACGGCAAAAAAAAAAATCACGCAGATACATGGAGAGAGAGAGAGAGTGTGTGTGTGTGTCTAAGAGGGAAAATGTTTGCATGTGTGGATATTTAGGTACCGGCCGGTTGTTGTTTCTGCCGTTCAACTCACCTTTACCTGCCTCTGTCTGCGGCGCTCTGCCTTTCATAATTATCTATGAGTTTGTAGTGTGTGTGTGTGTGCGAACAATACATTTATATGCCTATTTTGGTCGCTTCTCTTTTTTACATTAAGTATGTACATATATATGTGTGTGTGTGTGTGTGTGTATTGCTTGAGTTTTGTCATCTCCCTATCCATAGTTTGCACCTAGTCTCGCACCTAAGTAGTAGCCATCCATACATAGTTGATGATTTCTACCAAATATACTCAAAGAGGAGAAGCAAAAGGTTATATTTAAGAATATGTTATACAAGTTGTAGCGAATTTTAAGAATAAGATAATTTATTGATAATTGATATTTCCCTAAACAACCGATACATTTTAATCGTTGAGTTTTAAGAAAGATATTTACGCATTGCTTTAATCAAAGTTAGAATTACAATTTAAAACATGCTTAAGTTGTCTTTATCTAGGACCTAGAGATTGAAGATTTCCAGATCAAATGATTAAGATTTATCCGATAATTTGAAACGTTCAATTTAACAATTGAAGTATTATAGTTAGTGACTTTAACTTTAATGATTTGTATATGGTAATTTACATTAGTATTTGCAATATTTTACTCATATCTGTTTTATACATCTTTATTTTTTTTCCATGTGCCGCCAACCAATTTAGAAAGTTACGTGTGAACGTCTTGGCTTTTGTTTAAACAATTTTGAAAACCAGCATACAACACCAACAAAAAATCTAGCAACTCAAGAACTTTGGCAACAAAAACCCAGCAACAACCAACAACAACTACACACACCCTTTTATACATTTGCAACTGTCGCAGGAAGCAACAGTGTGAAATAATTTTGATAGTGCAACTCAACTTGCAGCAGGAATAACCTTTTTCTTTCGTAAACCGTTAAGCAAAACAGCAGCAAAATTACGTCAATTATTGAAAACCTACCCGGCGCCATTGCAGGACACAATCATCAAAACAATATCATGGAGGAAGATGAAAGGGGCAAACTGTTCGTCGGTGGCTTGTCGTGGGAGACAACGCAGGAGAATTTGTCGCGGTATTTCTGCCGTTTCGGCGACATTATCGATTGTGTGGTAATGAAGAATAACGAAAGTGGACGCTCCCGCGGTTTCGGCTTCGTTACCTTCGCCGATCCCACCAATGTGAATCATGTGCTGCAGAACGGACCGCATACTCTGGATGGTCGTACGATTGATCCGAAACCATGCAATCCCCGTACATTGCAGAAACCGAAAAAGGGGGGCGGCTACAAGGTGTTCCTCGGTGGTCTGCCATCGAATGTAACGGAAACGGATTTGCGTACGTTCTTTGGACGTTATGGCAAGGTCACTGAAGTGGTGATCATGTACGATCAGGAGAAAAAGAAATCGCGTGGATTTGGTTTCTTGTCCTTTGAGGAGGAGTCCTCTGTGGAGCATGTGACCAACGAGCGGTACATCAACTTGAATGGCAAGCAGGTGAGTTGAAAAATCATCAAAAAAGGGTGATCGTTTGCATCCAAAGTTTACATAGATTATAGTCGGCAATCCATTTTGAAGATACCTTTTGTTGCCTTTTTATTAATCAACCTTTTTCTTTGTGATTTTCAGGTGGAGATTAAGAAAGCCGAACCCAGGGATGGCTCTGGTGGTCAAAACTCCAATAACAGTGCTGTGGGTGGTGCCTATGGCAAGTTGGGCAACGAATGTAGCCACTGGGGACCTCATCATGCTCCCATCAACATGATGCAGGGCCAGAACGGTCAAATGGGTGGACCACCATTGAATATGCCAATTGGAGCACCCAATATGATGCCCGGCTATCAGGGCTGGGGAACATCACCGCAGCAACAGGGCTATGGCTATGGCAACAGTGGTCCTGGCTCGTACCAAGGCTGGGGTGCACCACCCGGCCCCCAGGGACCACCACCCCAATGGTCGAACTATGCTGGTCCACAACAGACCCAGGGCTATGGCGGCTATGACATGTACAATTCAACATCAACAGGCGCCCCATCCGGACCATCGGGCGGCGGTAGCTGGAACTCATGGAATATGCCACCAAATTCGGCCGGACCAACTGGAGCACCTGGTGCTGGAGCTGGATCTGCAACGGATATGTACTCGCGTGCGCAGACCTGGGCTGCAGGTGGTCCATCGACAACTGGACCTGTCGGTGGAATGCCTGGACGCACTGGACCCGGCAATTCGGCCTCAAAATCTGGCTCCGAATATGATTACGGCGGCTATGGATCTGGCTATGATTATGATTATAGCAACTATGTTAAACAAGAGGGTGCATCCAATTATGGAGCCGGGCCAAGGTCAGCATATGGCAACGATAGCTCCACACAGCCGCCGTATGCAGCCTCCCAGGCTGTTTAAGATGGAGGAGCTAGCAACAGCAGCAGATCCGGATGTGCTCGCGTCGTCGTCGTCCTCGTCGCCAAGTCTCGAGGTGTGGTGAATGATGAAGAAAACAGAAATTAGATGATGGTGGTAATTGTAAGCTAAAGCGTCGTCGGTTCGTTTTTTTTTTTTTTTTAATTTTTTATTTCAGATCAGATCAGTTGTTGAAATTAACATATATATATATATATAAACATATGTATAACTCTTTGTACAACTTATAATTTTACAAAAAAAGATGAAAAAGAAGAGAAAAAGTTAAAATTACCTAGCGACAAGTCAGATTCATAGATATATATATATATATGTTCTATATAGTAATGAGTATGTAATGCATCAACCAACAACAAAGCAACCAACAAACAACACACACACACATCCAAGCAAACACACACACACGCATATATAAAATCATTTTCATGCGCCTTCCCCACCACCACCCAGCCAGCTTTCCTCTCTATCTGTCAGAGATCCATAGATGAGATGAGAACTAACCCAATTAACAAAATAGAATTACCAAGTATCACACTTAGCTAATTAAACAACAACATTAGGAACAACAACCAACTCAAAAATAGAGAGGAACATAAGCTTAAAATTATAATTTTATTAATGAAGGAAGCAAACGAAAACAAAACAAAAAAAAAACAATATAAAAGAGAGGAAACACATTTAATTACTAAAACAAAGAAAAGAAAATTAGTAAATACAAATTCGAAATTGTACATTTTAAAGCAAAGCAAGAAAAAGCTCTTCTTACCGCCCGCTCCTTCCATTTATCCCCCCGCCTCTCAACTGCCACCGCCTCCTCACCCGTTGATATAATACCCTTAGTGCCAACTCTTCATCTCCACCACTTGGCTTTCTCCTTCTTGCTCTTCAAGATGGGGCGACAAGGTACAGGATATTAAACCCTTGCCTTAGTCCCAAAAGAGTGAGAGACAAGGAGAGAGAACGAGAGCTGGAGGAGGGTGAGCGAATGCTGGGACTGGGGCTTTGTATGGGTGACGGGGGAAGTTAGTTGCTTGCGGAGTGTTGTGGTCATTAAAAGGATGTGGGCGGGGTTTATGTTACACAAAAACAACTAGCTAAAAGTTAAACTACATATATAAAGAAACAAAAACAAAATGAAACCTAATTAATAAGCGTACGTCGTCGTTTACATCTTAAGCGAAAGTTGAACTTGAAAACTAGAATTATATAGTGCGTTGGATTATTATTTAGTCAAAGAAGCAGAAGTTGAATAAGATGCAGCATGATGGTGGATGATAATGATGAAGATGATGATGATGATGATGATGATGATGATCGATGGAAATAAGAAACAAACAAAAAATGAGAGAAAAAACACAAAAAATACGAAACAAAACACTCTTAACAAATATATACATAAAGAAAAACTATATACATACATACTTATATATATACATATATATAATATATATATACTAAAACAAAGAAAAACAAACTGAAACGTAAATTTAAAAACTACAGTTAAATGAGAGAACAAGAGAAGAGATTTAGGTTAAAAAGGAAGAAACAAAAACCAACAACAACAGAAATAATAGAGCAAAATGTAATAGGAAATCCAAAATAAGAGAAAAGGAGAAGAAAAACGATGCTTAGAGTTGCGTTGCCCACTTTGTTTTCTATCAAAATGTTCATCGTTTGCCAAGCAGACAACCAACAACAACAAGAACAACAACAAAAACCAACACGCACACACCCACTAAATCAGCAGCAACAACAACAACAACACGCCCCTCCCATAAACAGCAAAAACATTTGATTTATTTACATGTATATATATATATATATAAAAACTATATTATATATATATACATATCTTTAATTTACTTATACATACTTACTCTATACAATGTGTGTACAACAACAAGTTGAAAGAAACAAAACAAAAAAAAAAAAGAAAAGAAAACAAACACAAACAAAAAAAACAAACAAAAATGCGAAAAAGAAAAAAAAAACAACAGCAACAAACAAACTATATATATATTTTAAAAGTATAATTGATTATATATTGATTGCGATTTTACAATTTATTACATACATAAATAATAATTTCTTAATGCTAATACATTTACCGTACGCGTTCACATACATACATACTGCATACATCTATATACATATAACGTCTCTTTATATATGAAGTAATGATTTTTTTGCTATTTAGAAACAAAAAACAAAGTATAATTCATACACTAATTTTTAATTTGAAGAAAACACAAGCAAGCTAAAAAGTAAACTAAAAACAAATCAATACATTTAATTACAAATACATAATATTTATATATATATATATACATACCACATCTATATATATATAAATACATATATATATAATACATATACTTTACTTTACTTTACTTTATTTTTCGGTGATTTATTGCTTAGTAAACTTGGTATAATTTGTTTTTATTACATTTAAAATTAACTAAACAAACTACAAACAAAAAAACAAAAAAAAAAAAAACAAACCAGCAAACAGTCCTACAGTTATAAATTCCTAATTTAATTTCGTTTAAATTACAATTTAAATTACATTTTATATTAATTATATACATATGCATGAAAGTGAGAGAAAAACTAAACAACAACAACCACAAAAAGTAAAGTAAAAGAAAAACGTATGGAAAACGTTTCAATTTTTGAAAAAAAAACAACCAACCGCCTTCCGAATTGTTTCTTTCTTTTGTTGTAATCTACTGTGTAGGTGCGTTTATGGGTGTGCGTGTGTGTGTGTGTGTGTGTGCGGTACACGAGGTGTGCCACAAAAGTTGTTCTCTTTGCTTGGCCAAGCAACACGCGAACGAAGCGGCCAGATGAAGGCGTGGCAAAGGATGAGGAAGGGTTTTATTATTTTTTATCTTTTTTGGTTACTTTATGTGTTTCAGCTATATCAGAAGCAGCAGCAGCAGCAAAAGCCAACGCAACATTGGGGAAATTCGATTAGAAAAGTAAATCAGAGGAAAATCTTTTTAAAAACAAATATACACCTGATGTAATTTAATAAGCTGAACTCTTGATTTTTGACATATTACTTACATACATACTTATATACATACATATATATGAAACGACAACAAGAAATTAAACAACAAATTATATATATATATTTGATTTTTTTTATTTAACATACAGTTTACGATTAGAGAGAAAACTGACAAACAAATTTTTGAAATAAGTTAAAGTGGAAAGAAAATTAATTAAAAATACTAATTCAAGGAAGGAAATATTCATAAAAAATAGTTAAAGTAAATAAAATTACAAACAAAACACACTGACTGTTAATTGTAAAACAATTTCTTTAAACAAAAAACAATACGAATTATGATTTAAACCTAAATAAATGAGAAGAAAAATCTATACCATATATATATATATATATGTATGTGCATCTAAACGTAAAATTATATGATTACAACTTACTATATACAAGCTATATATATATATATATATGTACACGTATATATATATATATATTCATATTAATATATACATACCTATATATCAATTTAACAGTAAAAATAAATCTAAATATTGTACTAAAAAAAACATAAAAATTATGAAAAAAAAAACTGTAAAGTGTTGCACTTTCATATTAAGCAAACAAATGAATAAGACGTTTAAAATTATCCATAAAAGTTTGTCAAGACACTCACACACATACAAAGACACACACACACACGGTCCCACGCATGGATATGCAAAGCAAATTTGTTGTATTTAAATGTCCAACAGTACAGCAACAACAACAACACAAGAGTCAACTCAACAGACATCCAATTAGTTGTGAAACTTAGACATTAATTGGATGTTGGAAATGTTTTAAGTTTCTGTTTGTTTCCAGTTATATTTTGATGTCATTTCGTGTATCCTTTTGCTTTACTTTACAATCAGCAAATGGATTGATGGGACTATATAGGGCTATATATACATATACAAACATACATAGAGATATCATTAGACTAAAGGTTCTTCTGAGTGGACTTAGTTATGCTTACCTACAGTGAAATGTAAATCTTTCCTGCAAATTGAAGGGGACCCAAATTAAGACCAAAACCTTTGTAAAATGAATCAGTCAAAAAGGAAAATTTCAAAAGTTATTCAAAACGAACAAACAACAAGCATAAAGAATTGTGAAATCTTTTCAATCAAATAGCTTAAAGACGTAAGAATTTTATAAACAATTGATTTGATAATCTGTCGAACTCAGGTAATACCTAATGGGTGTTTCAGGGTTTGAAATTTTGCTAACTGAAATTCGTATTAAAGAGATTTAAATCAATGATAAAAGGGCATTTAATAGTCGATTATACAAACATTCTTAGCATACAGAGTTTGGGTCCCAATTTAATAATTGAAATTTGGAATTTTCAAATATTTCTCCCATATAAAATGTAGTTTAGTTTAGACTCACTATGCTAATCCTATGCTATATGGTTTCAATTTATCAAAGGGCTTAGAATTTTTATTTTGTGACATTGATGGTCCCAGAGAAACATTGTATTTTAGGGCGGGGAGGGGGGTTTGATGAGCTTATTTCATATGATTTAAATGGGAATTGATTGCGTTTGTTTTGCAGGACTCCTTTTTTATATTTTTTTGCATTTTGATCGTCGTCTATAAGAACATTACAAATGAAATAGTTATAACAAGAAATCAATACTATAAGCTAAATACGAATTATGCGCCAAAATGCAAACTGATGATGATTGAAAGCGTTGTATAACCATTGTATAGCTATACCTCTAGATATATTTAACAACCACAACTAAAAACAAACAATGGAAGTAAGGAAAGAATGAAACGATAAGAATTTATAAGTTTTTTGCATAACTAAATGATTAATTTTTGGAAATTTCGACTGGTACAATAGTTAAGCTAAGAGACAAAAACAAAAAAATCTTTTTAACAAAAACAAAACAAAGACACAAAAAAGCCGAAAAACAAATACAAGTGTTTTCTCTCCCTCCTAAACAAAAACAACAACCTCCTCCCCTTTTCCCAGCCATTACGTACCATGTATTTAGCCTTTTAAGACTAGAGAATGATTTGAAATAAGTGAACAAAAACAAAAAAAAAAGAAATGAAACCAGAATATCTAAGCGTAAATTCCTAAGACAAAACGATTCCACCTGAGACACCTTTTGTAATGACTTAAAAACAAAAAATGAAACTTATATAGGGCAAGCAACAACAACAACAAGAACAAGAAGATAAATCCATAAGATACATGCAAAAGAGTTAAAAGAAAACCAAGAAAAAAACGAAAGAAAGAAAAAGTAACATCATATGGTGGCATGTTTTGTACTTGTTTTTTTTAATCTTCTGTGTATGAGAATTATATAAAATAGCATTCAGATTAAGAGATCTATTAAGGATTGTTGCAAATTTGCTTAAGTTTATACTAAAAAAAAGAAATATTATCGATTTTTACCTGCCATGACATTTTGTAGTTCTCTTGGCTTTTGTTCTTGTTTATCGTTTTGAGCCTTTTCCGTTTTAAGATTTGGGATTTGGGTTGATTTTCTTAAGGCATAAATTTCCAAACGAGGTATGTATGTATATGGTAAATTTTAATATTTGTAATATGCAGATAGAGTGTACGATGTAGTTTAATAATATTATTAATAATAACAATAATAATAAAGGTTACATTAAATACATAGACACAAAAATACGGAAAAATGCAAAAAAAGAGTAAAAGCAACTAAGCAAAAACCCAAAAGAAAACTAATAACAAAAAAAAAAACCAAATTGAGACTGTAAAATGCAACACGAAGATAAATAGGATGAAATTTAAGATGTTGATGATGATAAGAAGATATGAAGCTAAACGAGCAGAGAATAAGATAAACATAAATGAAAACAAAAAACGTTAACTCTCAGATAGAACACACTCAGATGAATATGAATATATAGGCTACCAACACACACACAATACACACACACAGCAAATGTAAGTTCGTGTAAGGATTCATTTTTTTCAATCAATTTTATAAGTTTTTGAATTGAGTATACAATTTCTTGGTTATATAATGATTATTCATTTTCCTTTCTTTCTTTTTTTGTTTTTCAAAGCCAACAACAATTTGCAATTTTCTTTAATCATATCGAGTTTTCGAAATTTTTTATGAAAGAAAATATTGATGATGATGAGAAAGTATTATCAGATAGAAATATGTCCGTAAGCCAAAAATGAAAATGAACAAAAATGAAAATATTCAAATCTAAGCAGAAATTATAATGGATAAAACTGGAGAAACAGTTAGTTTGTATTACACACACACATATACACTCACATCAAACACTCATATATACAAGCACCTGCATTAAACATACATACATACATACATATATAGAGTACTTACTTATAAATCAGATTGTAACGGTTTTTTAGGCATATAAGTGTTGCATCTTGGTAGAGAACAAAACAAAAAGATAATGAAAACATAAGACGAAACTAAAATGAAAGCCGATCATGAGCTAAAGCTAGCCATTAAATTTAGATTATTTGGTTTATTTGCTTTACTTGATTTAAAAAACAAAAACAAAACCGAAAATGTTTATGTTTCATCGATAAAAAAACACCTTATTCTACTTCAAAACTTTTTAGAGATATACAATTAAAATAAATCAATTTGCAACATGCATAGACACATATATACATATACATTCATAATTACATACTAACTACATACACATACATCATTCATTCAATCATACATATTTACATACATACGTACATACAAGCAACAAGAACAGCAACAGCAACAACAAAAGGTATAAGAAAATCCAAAACAAGAAAAACCAAACAAACATAATGAAAAATTAAGAAGAAGATACATACATACATACATACATAGGTACATATAGCGAAGCAAGGTTTTAGTTTAACGGTAAACTTAAAGAAAATTTTTTACAATGTATTTATACATACCTAAATTTAAATTTTAAATTAATTCTTTAATGTAATACGAACACAGTGCCTAAGTAATATCAAAAAAAAAGAAAGAAAAAAAAAACAAAAACGACAAACAAAGCAAAGCAAAAACAAGAAAAAAAAAAAAAAGAAAAACCAGACTAGCGATGAAAGAAAAACAGGAAAACGGTCAAGCAAAATTGTTAAAGAATAAAAAAACAAAAGCTGCAAATTTGAAACATCAAAAAACATTAACAACATCAAGATGGAATTACACAATTCATAGCTATAAACATTAATAATAAAAAGAAAACACGATAAAACGAGCAAAACAGGAACAAGAATCCAAAAGGAAAACTAAAAACATTTGCATTAATTGTATAAAATGTAACTGACAAATACGCTAACAACAACAACAACAACAACAAATACTAAATACTAAAGCAAAAACAAAAACTTACCAATAAATAACGCAACGTACCCCCTACATACGTCTCTCGTACTAGATTTGCAACAAGAACAACAACAACAAGAACAACAACAACAATTCGTTAAATTTCATTTAGGAAACTCTAATGATAAAGTAAATCTAAAAAAAAAACAAAATCTAAACATGCCACGTACTCAAAATGACATCAATTTGCAATTTTCAAACATTTGATTTTCAATAATTGACAAATTGGTTTGCATATTGGTTAAAAGAAAAAACGACACAAGAAAAATGAAACATCAAACATTATACATACCTACAAAAAAAAAAAAAGAAAGAAAAACAACAAAAAACAAAAATTAACAATATATACATATATAAAAATATGTTTATATATATATATATATATTTCAATTATTTGTTTGCCGCAAAAATTCAAGTTGAAAATTGTTTGTTTATTTGACAAGAAGAAAGAAATACAACAAAAAATAAAAAACAAAAAACAATAAGTAAATTACATAAAATTAATTATAAATTTCGAATTATGTTTAAAATTAATGTAGTGTGTAAAAAAAAGTTTTAAGCAAAAAAGAAACAAAAAAACAAAAACAAACAAAAATACTTTGAATATATACATAAAATTGCAAGTAAATAGAATAAATGTCACTCACTCTTTTTATTTAACATGCCATTTTGAATCATTCATTTCAAGGAGTTGGCAGAAATTTATGCCGAATTTGAGGAAATTCGAAATTTAATCATTTCATGAGCAAACCTAATTCATAAACTCGAAATTCCAAACCAAATCTTAGAATATCTGAGATTTCCTCTGTTGTTTTTATGGGTATCTGCGGCCACAAAAGTTTAAACCGAATTGAGTTTAGATTGAAATTAAACATTTATACAAGATCGGCACTCACAAGACTCTCGGAATATAATACTGAACGTAAATTTTAATGTGTTTTTGAGCGATTAAAAACGGTTACTTTAGCAGTAAAAAGAATTCATTGGCAAAAATATTATGTTATTAATTTTGAAATTATTCGCAGTATTTTTCAGATTTTTTGTTTTTGATTTCAGCGATTTGAAATTGCTCTTTATATATAAAATTTTCTTTTGATATATGGGTTTCCAAGTTGTGTAGAGTAAAAACTTAAATTACCCACCCAAAATTTTTTTAAAATATCTGATCCTATTCACTTTCTGACTTCATTGTCTGGAGTCACGACTTCTTTTTATGAGTTTTGTATATGATTTCTTATTTTAATCATTTTAAATTCTTCTTAGAATCTAATTTTTCATCTAACTTTCCTTAATATTAGTTTTGGAATTGAGTTGGAATGAAATTCACGCTAACCACAAACTTCTCTGTTCAAGTAAGACAAAAGTGCCAATGAATTTCTAGTCACTTTTCACATTTCTGTCCATTTCTGTCTTTTTTCCAGTTAGAATTTTCTTTTTCAAATTTTTCGCAAAAAATAGTGATGTATTTTACAATTTTTTTTATAATTATCCAATTGGTTAATGTCATTTTAAAATACACTGAACTCCAATTCAATTCAAATATAACAAAAAAAAAAAAAAACACAGGGCCGGGGCTAACTTCGACCGCGTCAAAGTTTGAATACCCTTGCAACTTTTTTAGTAACTCTTTCCTTACATATAGCCATCAAAGGAAAAAACGTTTTATCTAAAAAGGCTAATCTTTGCGAAAGAACGGGCTACAATCTTTGCAAATAACGAAGATATTGATCAAAGTCACTGTTTTCCACCGATCGTTCCTATGAGAGCTATATGATATAGTCACCCGATCATCATCCAATTCGGCACAGTGGTTTAATGATGTAATAGACTGACCAATATTAGGCTTCACGACAATAGCTGAGAAAATAAAGAAGTTATTGAGAAAAGTCACTGTTCGTGACTTTGCCGATTGTATGGGAGCTATATGATATAGTCACCCGATCTTGATCAAATTTGGCACAATTATTAAGAAGAACACAAAACTGATCAATACCAACTTTTATGGTAATTGCTGATAAAATAACGAAGTTATTGAGAAAAGTCACTGTTCGTGACTTTGCCGTTTGTATGGGAGCTATTTGAAATAGTGGTCCGATCCGACTGAATCCGAAATACAGTGAAACCTCGATATAACGAACTTCGTTATAACGAAAAACCCAATATAACGAATTTTTTGTTAAGTCCCTTGAAAAAACTAAGGTTTTACATTTCAGTACCTATAGCGAATCAATAGATATAACGAATAATTTTGCGATCCCCCTCAGATTCGTTATATCGAGGTTTCACTGTATACAAACCCTGCAGTATATACAAGGCTACGTGCAAAATTTCAGCTCTGTAGCTCTTACGGTCTAGGAGGAGTTCGCATCGATCCAGACGGACGGACAGACGGACGGACGGACGGACGGACGGACATGGTTATTTGAACTCGTCTCGTCGTGGTGATCAAGAATATATATACTTTATATGGTCGGAGATGCTTCCTTCTATGCGTTGTACACTTCTGACCAAAATTAATATACCCTTTTTGCAAGGGTATAAAAACAAAGAAAAATGCTTCCTCTTCTCTAGTTACAGTAACCCAAATTATTATTATTGAGTGGTACTCCAAAATAAAGTGGTAAGCACTAATAACTAAAACAAATTTATAAATTAATAATTCTCAAAACAAAATAAAAATCACACTAAAGTGCTTCTATGAAGAAAAGTCGCAATTTAAACTTTCTCGTAATCAACTTGAAATCTACTTTCATCAATTTCTTGGAACAATTATTAGCTTATCTTAAAATTTAAGTAAATACTTTTCAAGGGCTTGAAAGAAATTCGATATCTTATATATAAAGATAGCTTATTCGACTATAAATAGGCAACCGTTCATGCAGTTTTCTTGCATTACTAAAAAAATGTTCGAGAAATATTGTCAGCTTATTTTGGTCCTTTGCCTTCTGGCCATGACATCGGCGTTGAATCAAACCGATATCAACGCAAGTAAGTAAAGATCCACTGTGATAAGAACTTACCATTTTTAATATATTGAGTTGTTTAGATATAACAATAAATTCTGCATCCGATGAAACTATTGCACCCGGACTTATATTCTCGAAAATTGGAAACAAATATTATTTTATTGAGACAAAGGAGAGAAAAAATTGGTTTGATGCCTATGCCACATGTCGTCAGATGGGGGCGTATCTTTTCGCCTTTAAGACACCTGACGAGTGGACCGCCATTATAAACTACCTAGACAAATTAAATATCAAAACGGGATACTGGACATCGGGCACTGATTTGATAAAACAAGGCAACCACATCTGGTTCCCTACCGCAGATCCTATAATTTTAAATACTTGGTATCCTGGAGAGCCAAATAATAGGGGAGGAATAGAACATTGTGATGAACTTGCGTATTATATAAAAGGACTTCCAGGATTAAATGATCATGAATGTGAACTGCAACGGTTTTATATATGCGAATTACCTTTGTAACTTTAAAATTCGCAATATAAACACAAAAATTACGTTTTTAATTTGATAAATTTTAAATTCACCAACTGATTAAAATATTCAATGTGCGATTTTTACGAAAATTGTAATTGTAATTCAAAACATTTTGGAATAAAAATATGTGTGATGTGTGCTTAACTTCTAAACAATTTGGAGCTCACTTAATTTCTAAACAACAGCAATTTCTTGTTTTTAAAAAAACGAATTAATTAAAAGCGATGATCTCCTACAAGAGATTTTTATTACTGTGTATAATACTAAGAAAATTCTTAAGGCAACTCGCATATAAAAAGCTTTCCGGAATCACACCTAAAATCATTTAATCCTGCACGTTGGTATTGGTAAACCCTCAATTCATCACAATGCTCCAAACCTTTAGAATTATTTGGCTCTCCAGGGTTCCAAATATTTAAAGATATGGGATCGGATGTAGGGAACCAGATGTGGTTCTCCTCCTTTATTAAATCGGTGCCGGCTGTCCAGTACTGTACATTGTCTCCTTTTTTTAGATAATTTGTAATTGCATTCCATTCCTCAGCTGTCTCAAAGACGATAAGATGGGCCCCCATCTGGCGACATGTAGCATAGGCGTCATACCAATTTTTACGTTCGTTCGTCGCAATGAAATAAAATTTGTTTCCAATTTTTGAGAGGGTCAGTCCCGTTGCAATAGTGGTCCGATCCGGCTGAATCCGAGATATACAAACTGTGCAGTATATACAAGCCTATATGCAAAATTTCAACTCTAACGGTCTAGGAGGAGTTCGCATCGATCCAGACAGACGGACGGACGGACGGACATGGCTATTTGAACTCGTCTCGTCGTGCTGATCAAGAATATATATACTTTATATGGTCGGAGATGCTTCCTTCTATGCGTTCTGACCAAAACTAATATACCCTTTTGACAGATCAGCGAGAAATTTTTGTTTACAAATCCAAAAACAACCAATATCATTGTTCATGTTCTGACTTTTACATTAGAAAGTGATCTTTTAGTTTGCATTATGTCCCAAAAAACATGGATTACTACTGGCTTAGTCCGCCACAGGATTTGTATAAGCATGGTTGAATTTCCCGTTAAGCAATTGTCCTTAGCAACGCTTCCATCTACGTGCCAGTTAAAATGTAATCCGTAATAATCACATTGCCCTTACGAAAACACTTCAAAATTAAAAATTTTTTTTTCTATAATTTTTTTAAATTAATTGAAAGTAATGCTCGATTTAACTGTATTGTTCCTCTTGAGTTCGATGACCTTTTTCCTGGCTAAAGTCGAGAAACCCACGACGATGGAAGGGTTCATTGAATTAGGTACTATAATGAGTTTGTGCTTAATCAGCGCTGGATTGGTCTATAAAAATGTTAGTTTATTTGAGAACACATTTTACGGATTTCATAAAAAGATGCATTTATTTTATTTTAAGAAATTATGATGAGAAAAAAAGCAAAAACAATATTCATATCTACGCACTATGTATATTGAAAAAATAATGAACTGGAACTTGTATGAGAGGGATAACGACAAACGAATCTAAACTATAATTACAAATGAGAACCTATTCAAAAATTGTTGATGGACTACTTGGCTTGGCGTCGTCTTGTGGTTGGTGTGACGGGCGTGGTGCCACTTGGCGGTCTTGGCATCTGTATAATACAAAAAACAAAAGAGATTATTGATATGAATTGTGTGATTACAGATTTGAAAAATGACTCAATTTACCGAACGAATTGGTTTGGGTGTTAAGGAATTGGCTGGTGGCGGCTCTCGTGGTTGTGGACCATCTGGATGGCCAACGACAGTGACTGCTACAGGTCTTTGCTCAGAACTAGCGCGTTCTATGCTCTCACTGCGGGAATTGGAACCCGAACGCTTAAAGATGCCAGAGAAACGTCCACGAATATCCTTTTTACTGGATCTCATGTCGCTAGCAACACTGATGTCAGAATCGGATCCTTGAATCTATGGATGATTAATTTATGTGGTTTATTAAAGTCATTAGAACACGAAACAAGATCTATTTTGATATTTGACTCACAGATATTTCACTCTCGGAATTGCGACTACTTTTTGTAAGGCTGCGTAGCTTGCCCATAATACCCTTCTTTTTCTTACGCGGACCTCTTGGTATGTCACTTTGTGTGGAGCCGCCCGACAAGCGGGAGTCTAAACGTGAATCCAAACTGGAGTCTCGCACCAATCCACCCAGCTCGGAGTCTATCGATTGCATTGAGGATACACTACCATCATCCTGTCGCCAAATGTTCTAAAAGAAAACAAGTTGAAATCAAGTGAAGATAACATTTTCTTTATTGGCAACTCACCTGATCCCTTTGAATGGAGTGATCGAGAGATAGACTCTTGCGTATTAGACTGCCATTGTTGGAGGAATTCCGTGATAAACGTCCTCCGCCGCGTTGTGAACCAGCTGCACTAGCCACGGAGCTGGTGCTTCCATGATGATCATTCTCCTGTGAGGCAGCACGTCTTAGATTACCTCGTCTCATCCGACTACGCTCCTGTTCGTCCTCGTTCAGGCGCTGGAACTTGCGCAGTTCTTCTGAGGCCTCTGCCAAACGAGCCAATACGCTGGTGATCTGAGAGCTATTCAGCGTAGGCGATGGACTGCGACTACGTCGCACATTTGCCTGCTCGGGTCGCAAAGTATTATCATAGGCAGGCGTATTATTTGATCTTGAAGATGCTCCACCAACCATTTTTAGGTCTGGTGCAATTTTAACCAGTTCGTCGACTGTTTGTAGAAGTGCACCCACTTTTCGTTCGCCACCGTCTTGCTCCAGACGCCGCTTGATTAGCTCCTTTTCATAGCGTTCACGCTGGAATAACATAAAATGATCATTAATGAGTTTATGTCAATGATTTTTGTCTTTCCATCACTTACCTCTCGCCGTAGTTTCTCATTGGAGGTTCGCAATTTGGCGTGAACATCCCTCAATTCCAATAGATCACACTGCAATTCGGCTATCTTCTTGCGTCCCTCCTCCATTTCCTCTTCGGTGGCACGTTTGATTTGATCTAATTTTCGCTTCGATTCCAAACGCTCCTTATCCCGTTCACGTTCCACCTCAAAGAGAGTTTGCCTCAAGTCGCGGGCCAATGTGGATGTCTCTTGCAGCAGACGCTGTTGATCTTCACGCTCCTTTTGCCAGGATAACTCCAGTTTGGTTTTCATGCCCGGGAGTTTGGTACTGCCCGAGCCAATGACCCGCTCCTCTTCGAACTCATTGAGTTTCGATTGCATTTCGGATATTTTAATTTCATTTGCACTCCGCTCGGACACAAGTTCGGTTTTAACTTTACTCGACTCTAGTCGAGATTCCACCAATTGATCTTCCAAGTGTCCAATTTGTTGTTCCAGATAAGCAATCTTGCTCTTGTCATCATCATCGCTGCTATGCATAGACCCACGACTCTGTCGACCCGTATTATTGGCCTTTAGGTCGCCAATTTTCTTTTGTGCCACCTCCAACATTTGCTTAAAGGCATCGCGATCTTTCTTAAAGCGTTCACATTGGCGCTGTGGATAGATATAGTATATGTAATTGCATCGATCTCGAAAGACAAATCTTATTTAGAAACTTACCTGCATTGAATTGAGCTCACCACTGAGATTTTTCACCTGCTGCTCGTAACGTAAACGAGTTGTGGCCACCTCTGACTTCATTTGTAGTTCCGTGCTCTGTAATCTGAAAGAGATTTTTGGTTTAGATCAGGTGCGAAGTTCGTTATACAACTTACTGTTGCTTGAGCTCCAGAATCTCTGCTTCACGTCGGGCACCGTGTCCATTTAGCGATGATTGAGCCTGCTCTATGCGATTGAAATCATTTAGCTTTCCATTTAGATCGTCATTATCCTTGCGCAATTGAAATACTAAATCAATATTCATCTCATTCTCTCTACGCAGACGTTCGTATTCATGCTCCTTCTCGGATAGTTTGTTCTTCAGGACAGTCTTTTCGTATTCACTGCTATTGCCAGTTTTCAAGGTCTTGACCTCAAGTTCATTAATTTTCTTTTGAGCCTCACTTAATTTCCTGGCCATGTCAGTGCGTTCGACGCGTATGGTATCCATTTCGGAGAGTTTTTGCTTTTGGCTATTGAGCTGGGCTTGCAGGGATTGCTTCTCGGTGGTGAGTTGCGCCCGCATCAAAATGGTTTCCTCTGACAATTTCTCCCAGTGTGTATTCAGATCCTCATAACGCTTCTGTTCCGCACTCAAAGCGGTTTGTGAGTCCTCCACTTGCTTTTTGAGCTCTTGCAATTGTTTACTATCCGATTTACTGGCCTTCGTTTTTAAGTCTTTAATCTCTTTCTCTAGCGAGGTTTTTGATTTCTCTGCTGACTTTTTGGCACTTAATAATTCAGCGTCCAATTGACTGATTTTCGTTTCCAGTTTCTCCTTTTCCTTCATTTGCTTTTCGAGATCCTTCTCTACGCTTGACAGTTTCTCCTTCTCACGTTTTGTTTGCGTTTCCAGAGAGGATTTGCTGGTTTCATTTAGCTTAAGCTGTGCATCCTGTTTCTTCAGCTTTTCTTCGAGTTCTTTAAGTTTCGTATTTAACTTCCTGGACTCTTCATCACTTTTCTTGACCTTTTGTTCCATTTCGGTGAGTTTCAATTGCTTTAATCTTTGCACATCTCCCTCGGCCAGCGTTAGTTTTTGCTTATACTTTTGCAATTCCTCCTCCAAGGAGTTCTTGGCTGTTTGCAGAGCCTTCACTTGATCCGTGCCAGTTGAGCTAAGCATTATTCTCAGCTCACCGATCTCATCTTCGAGCTCTTCTACCCATTTCTTTAGATGACTCTTGGGTGTCAAATCACTTACACGTTTGGCTGTTCGAGCCGGCAGCTTGGACTCTGCCTCCAATTGCATGCGCTTGAGTCGTGCCGTCAGTTCATCACGTTCCTTTTGGACCAGGCTTAGGGACTCCTTCAATTTGATTGCATCGCCATCGCCTTTGCTCTGTAGACGCTTATTCTCGGCCTCCAGAGTACTTATTTTGGTCAGCTGATCCTTCACGGACTCCAAAGTTTTCTCTCGCTCTTGTAATGTTTTCTTTAATTGGCCTAACTCGTCATTCAATAACTTTACTTTCTTATCCGCTGCACTGGATGACGTACCAAAACTTAGAAGCGACGGCTTTGCATTGCCATTCGAACTTAATTTTGCTTGCAATTCTCGAACATATTTTTTCGATTCGACATTCTCCTTCTCCAGATCTTCAACTTTGAGCCGCAGTATGGAAGCTTCTTGTTCGTTTAGCTCTAGGAGAATACGCAGCTCGGCTGGATCGTCTTCATCAGAGATGCCTTCATCACGTTCAGCGTGTACCTCGGGTGCTAGTCGATGAAGGGCATGTGGTGTAGGACTGAGTTTGCGACCAGCTAAATTTGAAAACGATTTATATATTAATTGTTGCATACTTTATAAAACATTTTATTGTTTTAGGGATACATGCCACAATTAGTCACAATATTATAAGCAGCAATTGAAAAAAAAATGGCAAATCACTATATCAATTCAGTCTTTATTAAGCACAAAGTAAAATTATATTAGTAAAACTGATAAATTGAATGTGTGAAGTTTTAATTACGATTTATTTTGAAACTCCCTTTATCTAAATCGGTTTTAGTTTGCATAATTTAATTTTGATAGTAAATGAAAATATTAATGATATTAATGTTTAATCATTTATATTATATGTATTAGTTAGTTTGTCTTGGAGAATTTATAATAATATTTTATTGAATTTTGATCGTACTTCTTGAGCGTGTTGCCATTTTTTTCAACTGCATCATCAAAGACTCATTTTCATCCTCGAATCGAGTCACCTTTTTCCTCAAATGTTCAGCCTGAAATGTATAAAATATACAAAACATTTCATTTTCATTTCGATAAATATAATTCTATATTGCCGTAAGAAGCATTAGCTAAAAGAAATGTATAGTTTATTCAACTTAGATTTGCATCATCGTATTCGAGGATAAAAATTTAGCCTAGTTTCAAATGGACACAAAAAATAACGAACAAATATAATGGAAAGTCTAAAAAAGTGAAATGTACACAAGTGGTTGACACTAAGTTAAGTTTGAGATAATAATTATACATAAAATGGAGCCTAGGAATGTATTAACATGAAAGCAAATATCAAAAAGGAATGGCCAGAACGTCCAATATCACATATCTCAAAATAATAACAAATTTTGAATCACTGTTTGATATTCCTTGCTATATAGTATATGCTACCTGCCCCAGCCCCAGCCCCAGTCAGAAGAATATGTGAAATGGCGCTAGGAAAGAGTAAGGACTGGGAATTGCGAATGACTCCTCTGGCAGATGTCGAAGTGTTTGGTGCTGTTGATGGAAATAGAGCTACAAACGGAGAAGGAGTGGTTTCGCGTTCGCTGGATCGAGATTCATGATATTCCATGCCTGTGGCGGCATCTGTGTGACTGACGCTCACAGTCTGTGTGGATCGAGGAAAAGCTAATGGCTCCTCATTCAATTCAGATGTTTGAGAGCCGCGATTAAATAGTTTTGGCTTGGCCAAACGACGACGATGCCGACGAATCTTCGCGAGAAATTGTCAAAGTGAAATCATCTAAAGGTACTTATGGTTTTTTAAGTTGTTTACCTCTTCTTCGGCAAACTTAAGTTGGTCCTTTAGATCAGTCTCACGCTCAATGGAGTCTTGAAGTTCACGCTGCAAATGCTGTGGATCCTCCTGGGAGCCACCACGTGTTAAGGATTCGCGTGTTATTTTGGCATCGGCTGAGGTTGATTTACCTAAAACACCCAGCATGGGAGCCTTCTTCTTGCCGGGATTACGCAGCTCATCTGCCTCGGCCTAGAAGTTATCGAAAATTTGGTAAAAAGAAATCTTAGTTTATAGGATTTCATACTTGCCTGCAATTTTCTTGTAAGCTCACTGGAAAACCGTAATTCTTCCTCCAGTTTTTTGACCTTGGCAGAAAGTTCCGCGTTGTAGGAACTTTCTCTCTCCTGCTCGAGCGTTTCGATTTTGCGATCACTTTTCTTCAGCTTAAAGCTAAGAATTCGGCAATTTTTGGTTGCCTTCTCCAGATCCTTTTGCAAATTTGTCTTGGCCTTGACCTCATCATCGCGAAATGTGTCCTGCACCTCATCCATCTCAGCTTGAAGATTGAGTATTTCCTTTTTGGAAGCCTGATTCTCTTCCATCAACTCTTCGCATATTTGTTCAGCAGCCTGCAATTTGCGTCTTAGCTCCGATTCATTGCCCTTATGTTCGACCTCTTTCAGACGTAGGTTAAGCTTGCGTTTATCTTCGGTAACCCGATCCAGTTGCTCCTTCATATCGTTCAGCTTTTGCTGAAGAATGAGAGCTTCCGAGGCGGCAGTACGATTCGAAGCGGTATCCATTGAGGCCAATCGCCTGAGTAGTATGTCGCTTTTCTCACGTTCAGCACGTTCGGCCCGTGATTTCATGGCTTCCAGATCGACTTGTAGTTTAGTCATCTGTTCATGCACCGAATGGCTCTCATGTTTTGAAGTTGGAGCAGATGATTTAGCTGGCGTCACGGCGGGTAGAGTCTGTCTTTTGATTTCCTTACTGGTCACACGATCATTCACTTCTTTGCGGCGTGTTGTCGAGGATGATGAAACTGAGGATGATGTGGAAGAGGTGGCGGATGCTGCTACTTTCACTTCGTTGTTAGTTAACGAAGATGATGAACTGCTGTTGGATACTTTTGGGGTTGTTGTTGTGGTCATGGCACTGTTTGCAGTTGTTGTAGTGGCTACTGATACTTTTTTAGGTGGCAGAGAGGCACGTTTCAATTCCGCCGGTACATTGAGTGATGTTCCTGACTTGCTACGTTCGGGTCGATCTGGAGGTGGTGCTGCTGGCTCACTATCTCTGCCAATAAGGAAATTTGAATAACAATAAAACAGTATACATAGATCATTCATTAACGGTTTCTCTTGTTAAATTCTGAAAATTTCTACAATACTTCTCTTCTACCGACTTACTCTTCTTTCCGTGGAACAGAACGCTCTCGGCTTGATTCCCTTGAATTCAAACTACGCTGTTTTTTCAGGAGATTCATTTTGCGTACACGCTCTGCAAGACTGTCCGTCGATAGGATGACTAGCTCATCTGGAATACTTGAAGTTTTACTAGGGGAGGCGGTAACACGGTTGTGAGTAAGTGTGTTTTCCACCTAAAATGTTAAAATTTTTATATTTAAGGCTAGTTTCTGCTATCTCATTATTGTTCGAAAGTACCTCTTTGATGTCCAAGGCAGTCGTATGACGCCGTGGTGCCACTGGCAATTTAACCGTAACAGCCACATTATGATCTTCGGCTGTTCGAGTTCCACTGATAGTGGAACGTTTTGCCTGGTCGGCCACCTCATCGATGTCCGGTGTCGAGGCCCAGGATTGGGGACGTTTCTTTAGCTCTACATTGAAGTGAACAACTGAGTTGAGTGGACAAGCCATCAAGTGAAGGGCATGCAAAAGTGCCAGTCAGAGTCAGACACCACGAAGTGATCACAAATCACAGATCAGATCACACACATTGACACGTTGACATTTTGTGGGACGTTGTTGGTTAGGTTTAAATAACGGTATGCGTAATGTAGTAGATTAGTTGTTGAGCGAGCGAGACGAGCACAGCACACATGGTGCAGTTGCAGTTTGTGTGCAAGCGCAGCGTGAGAGTGAGAGAGATACATAGACAAACACATCGATTAAACAATTACAAAAATAAACATTACTGAAAATTATGATTATGATTTAGTAATTGAAATTCCAAGTAGAAAAATAAATATACCTAAAAAAATCTACCATTATTTAAACAATTTTTGAAATAGTTTGTGGCTATTATTAATTTAAAATCGTACTACCAAATAATATTAACATTATTTTTTATATATAAAAAGGGAACTTTACTTCCTCTTCTTGCTGAGGATTTAGTTTTAAAATGCAAATATGAATAGAATAGTGAGAGAATTAAATCAAAATTGGGGAAAGTGTTCGTGTGCAATGACAACTTTTGGTCCCACTTTTCAGCAGTGTTGGTCAACGAAAGCATTTAAATCAATTTGGCAAAAGAAAACACTTATCAAGAAAGATCTTATTCAAAATTGTATGGACTACAGCACTTAATGTTGCAAGATTTAAATATTGAAACAATAAACTGTCTTAGAAATGGTATCGGCAAAATAATGACAATTTATGGTCTCACTTTGCAAAAGTGTTGGTCAATTAACGCAGCAGTGTTGGTCAACAAATGCACTTAAAGGAATACTGGCACACGCAAAGGGATCGGTGCTTAAAAAACATTTTCTTTGATCTGATCATGGAATGGCAATTAGACACGCCTTTTGAAGCCTCACAATCATACTTATATCAACTTAAAATAAGTATAAAAAAATTTTCTTAAGCATAGAATATAAATTTTAGTAAGTCAATTTTGATTCACAAAATCAACATTAAACATCGATTAATTTGGAAAAAACATAAACAATTTTCTTTAATTTTAACCAATTTTGTTAGATCTTAGTTAGAGTTTTACTAATACATTGTAGTTTCGAAAGGTATTATTTGTTTTCATTTTGCAATGACTTTTTTTTTTTATAATAAAACACTAAATACTTATGTATATATCCTTTTTGGCACTGTTTCATACCTATATCATTACTGTTATTTAAATTGACGCTGGTCAAATTTTGCGTTGATGTCCATGTACGCGAAGATGGCCTATAGAAAAGTTTATAAATAAATAATTTAAAGCTAAGCTAAATAAAAGTTACTGTTCTTACCGCGCATTCTGGGCATCGGAGAGATTTGGCGAAGAAGCGGCCACTTCTTCGCCAGGTCTCCGAGCTCCATGCTCCTTATAGTCTCGAAAGCAGCGTTTACATCGCGTAGGATAACGTGTTTGTGGATGAAACCCGAGCGGGCACAATTGATCGCCCTTCAGCGATGGGTACAGATGATGCATCTGTTTTTATGAAATTGATCAGCTTTTCTTTTTCTGTAAAAAACAAAACAAAATGGAATAGTATAATGAATATAAAATTGAACTTTGAATTTAGATTTCTAAACCAAGCACCTATTACACTACTCTGCAAAATCTGATTCTTTTATATATACGAAATTAGTTTTTAAGAAGAAATATGGGGACAATTTTCAAAATATTTTGCTTTTTACCAATAGAGATAAAATTCATTGCACAGTGTAAATTTGTGTTAAACCTATTAGTTTTCTGCATTTTAAACACAAAAGTAGAATTCCTGGCAGTAATCCAAGTAAACAAAAGAATGTTGTACGTACGTCAATAAGTAGACCATTCGCCGCTTATATCTCACATATAAAGTATATATACATACATACATACATATGTATAGTAGTATAATATTATCTTTCACCTAAAGACTTCATGTCTGTAAAATCCCATTTCGCGCAGAAAATGTAAAACAATAAAAAAGTTCTTTTGCGGTCAACCTATTTTTATATTGACTTTGCCCTAAAAACATAAAACGTTTTCATTAATAAGGTTAAATTTGCAGTAAACATTGATTTACCCAATAAATTTTATCATATTTAGTTCAACTTGAATGTTTTAAGTTATAACAAATGAACCTATATATTTTATTGTATATATACATAGTTATTATACCCTTGCAGAGGGTATTATAAAATTGGTCAGATGTTTGTAACGCACAGAAGGAGACGTTTCCGACCCCATAAAGTATATATATTCTTGATCAGCTTGAGAAGCTGAGTCGATATAGCCATGTCCGTCTGTCCGTCTGTCCGTCCGTCTGTGTGTATGCGTTTTACTCAGCCATCTTAAGAGATATCGGGTTGAAATTTTTTTTGGAGACTCTTTATTACCTGTGTGAGATAAAGTATGAAAATCATCGGGATCGGACTACTATATCATATATTGTTTAATAATCATTAAATGTGTTTTGAATTCAGTAGTTTGAAAAATATTTGAGCATATTCATAATACGACAACTAATGCTGTTGATGTATGAAATTTCACTTTTCTTATCGAATTAAATATAATAAAGAACTGCAAGGGTATATAAACTTCGGCAAGGCCGAAGTTAACTTCCATAGCTCGTTTTTATTATGTATTTAGTTGATATAATATCTATAGTAAGTATCCTTAAGAACTGTGTTTGCGATGTTTTCAGAAATATCTATCAAATTAGATAAATTTGGTATTGAATACGATACACTCGTATTGACTAAATATAAAAGCAATTAACGTCCAAAAACTAAAATTTGTCTATATTTTAGTTTTTTTTTAACGTTTCAGGTGAAGGAAAATTTTTCAACTTATAAGATCTTTAGATCTAAATAATAAATAATTTCTACAATATTCGTGCACATTTATGAAAGCAAAATAATTGAAAAATTACTTATCAACAAATTTTAACCGTTGAAAAAGTTATGGAAAGCCAACCATAAAGGAAATATATAACTGGAAATCGTCCAAAAATTTTGAAACAAACTTTTCTCTGTCAAGTTTTCTTCTGTATTGGCAAAAATACATTTTTACATTTTTTTTGCCTTACGTTGATAAAGAGTTATGAAACTCAAGTATTTTTTTTAGTCTCTTAGCAGAATTGAGATTTTTAGTATACATACATACATATGTATGTATTTGGTTACTAAAGATGAGAAACTTTGCTTTGCTATAAAAATTTTGATAAACTTTAAGTCAAACTTTGCATTTAAGCCGGCTTGAGATCAATCTTCCAAAAGAAATGCTTTGACTTTTGAGTCAAGATTCATTATAAGATTGATTTTTGGATTATTTTTACCTAAATACATATTCAATTTTTTTTTCTCAATTTCATTGTGTGCTTTATTTCCAGTAAAATAAATGTTTCATTAAAGCTAATGTTTAAGTAAGGATAACAGTGTTTTTAGGCATAGGCTTTTCATCAAATGTCTGTTCGACTAAAGGCTTGTACAATAATTGACATGTTATTATAAAGGAAAAAGGAAAGATCCTAAGATCCAGATACTAAAGGAAGCTAACTTCGATTTAGCGGCTTAGTACTAGAACTAACAACGATTGCAATGTGGAATGTTGGTGATAATATGCCCTTAAACAATCAGGGAGATTATTTAAGAGAGGTGATGCTCAATCACCTAAATCAGTTATTTATTGATTGTTTAACAGTTTTAAGACCTGTCGATTTGTATACGAGGATCTTTGTCTAAACCGAAGGCCATGGTTCCCAGTGCTTGTAAAATAAAGTTGGGTTGATAGTTTACAACTCTATATCCCATACTGATAATAATAATTATTGGTCAATATTCACAAGTTTGTATCTATGTTCGAAAAAAAACTAGGAATGTTTTGGTCTTGGTTGGAAAAATTAACTTTTGAACCTTTTTTTTGTTGCTAACTTTATAAAAATGTAAACACCAAAAAAAAGGTGTTTATCAGTTGCAAGCGTAGCTATCCGTTTTTCGCTTCATGTAGTTGGAATTCCCAACTAGTTTTAGCGCTGAGGTCATGTAATGTCTATTAAAACTCTGGACACTTTAGCAAAAATACATCTCTCCCTTTCTGCTCCCTACGATTAAAAATCTTATATACATATGTATGTACATATTCACAAGAACCCAGGTTTAAATAACTTTCAAAAGGTTAAAATTTAGACAAATCAGTTTCAGTACAAGTTCTTTTAACTTTATTAAATGACCTAAACCTTTTTATATGTATAATGAAATTATTTTTGATGAATAGAAACACAACGTTCTCTTCCTAATTTCTGTATAATAAAGATTTGTTTAGTTGGTTCTCGAAGCAATCAGATAATTTTTTCGCTAAAGGACATTCCAGAAATGATGTACATACATATGTACATATGTATGTTTATGTGATGAAAAGAATTCATCCTTTTGCAGGCTATTAAATAACTACTTTACTGTGCTAATTTTTGTTTTTCATTTCAAACCAATTTAAACCCGCATTTGTTTCTTTTTCAAGCTAAACAAAGGCCATAAACAAAAAAAGAAACATTTCGAACTAAATTGATCAATAAATTATCAATTATTGTAGAAAAGTAAAACGATTTTAGATCTATTTGAACGAGGAAATATAGTTTTGATGCAAGCATTTTCAACGATTTCCCTATTTTGAAAGAGTAAACAGTTTTCCATAAACAGCCCATAGAAAGTCTTGTAAATATAAACAATAACCAAATGTATCTAGATACATATGTGTATATGAAAACTCAATCTCATATACATACATACATTTGTATCTTTGTATATATAGACTATACTTGGAGAAAGAGAACTGACCACAGGTGGGCAGATAGATCATTTGCGCATCCATTGACTATATCGTTTGCGCATGTTTTTTGGCCATTAAAAACATTCAAAACAAAAACTTGAACCTCGAAAGAAATGAAAATTCTCAAAGAGAGTGAAAGAGAACAATCCAAAGACAAGAAGAGATTGCGTATATATGTATATGAAGAGACCACAATGCGCCCTGTTGCAAATCCCTAGCACGTTTAAAAATAATTATCAACCATTTTAACCTATTTTCATCATTGTATTCTGCAAAAAATATTGAGACTTTATTTAGAATATATACCTAGGTACATACATATATATTCGTAGTGATTCACTATTTAAATATTTAAAACTTACACAAAATATTTCCGCATTTAGAAGAGTTTCTAGCTGTAGTCGAGTGGCGCTGAATGGGAGGGCCCAGCTGCATATGCTACTAAAATGGATGAGTTCGATGCCGAAGGCGCCCGCAAATTGTGCGGAACTTTTTCTTTTACCTCGCCGCACGAAACAACAAAAAGAAAAGTTTTTAGTTTAGGGTTGCATAACACTTAAAGATTTTTGCCTTTTGTCTTCGGTTTATTGTCGCAATTTTCACAAACTAACTATAACTACTATAAAAATAGAATTTATTCTCAGCAACTTCTTTGCAATCTATCCCAGTCTAGGATACCACTGGGAATTGTTTCTTTTTTTTCGCGAATAAAATATTTTTAGTTGTTGATTTTCAGTTTTCTTTTGGAATATATTGCGATTAAATGAAACTTTTGCTATATTTTATAAATAGAACACACACAATTTATATATGGTTTTTCTTTGCATTTTAAATGGCAGCGCACATTTTTTTTTTGTAATAAAAATAAATTTTTTAACGAATTTAGAAATATTATTTCTTGTTTACTATTTTTTTTTCTTAATTTGTATCAACTTTTTCACATTTTTACATTTTTCACTTAGGAAATTCACACACATTCACATATAATGGGTATGTATATATATATAGACATATATATCTTTGATACAGCATTGATCGAGCACTCGAAAATACTTATATAGTTAGCTGCATCTCTTTCGCACCAATTGCACAGGCCACGCACTTCGCATATCTTTTATTTTGGCTTGCGAACGCTTTGAAAATCGACGAGAAACTAAATTTAAATAATTCTTGAAAGCTTCAAGCAACCAAAAAATTGTATTCAGAGATACATATATGTATGTAGGTACAATCAATTGACCACCCGGCACACTCTTACTCTCAGTGGAGCAAAGCAAGAGCTGTTTTTCCTACCCAAAGATACAAATTGAGAAATGACACATAGTAAGGAAGCGATGGAATGACGTAGAAGTCGATCCAAAGGTAATATAATTTAATTGGTTTGCATGTCATGGTAATTTATAAATCCAGCGCATATGTCGGTACTTCGAAGGCCCCAACAAATTTCTTCATATATTTTACAATCGTCAATTAAAATAAGGCAGCAGAAATGTTGCCAGGAAAAGGTGTTGCTTTCAAATGTTGCTAGCCGTAAATGTTGCATGGCAGTTTGACTTCATGTGAGAGAAAATTCTTTGGTAATTTTGATTTATTTGGAGTACACAATATGTTCAATTAATAACTTTGTAGTTTTTAAAATTATATACTAAAATATTTGCAGAATTTGGTCATGTAACAGATTATGTGGAATTTGTTAAAATAATAATAATAAGACATGGTAGAAGACAGGCACAAGTGTACACAATTCTCATTTTTGTCATTTTTAAAACATTTCTTGGCTTAAACCACCTGAAATCAAACCATTTATAGCAAACTGACAGCATCTCAAACCATTTTAGCCGAATATTCGAATATTTAAGTCCATTTTGCCTGAATAAAATGATAGACTTGGAATCATCCAAGTTAAATTAAGTTATGATCCAGTCTCTCATAAGTTTAACTAAAGTGAAAGAAACCATAAAATATATAATTATGAAAATTATTTGCAATTGATTTAGATTCACATTCGATTTCATTTATCTTCATAGCCCTACAGATACAAAATATATCTTGTATATTTCTTACACAAATGTCTAAATGGTTTAATTAAGTCATATATTATCTCGCTCTTAGTTTGTTTAACGAATGAAAGTACTAACCATATGTTTCAAGTTATGGAATTTTATTCAGAAATCATAAAGACGATAGATCACGGAATACATACATATTGTACGTTCGTGTGTGTGTTTGTGTGTAATTTCCTGTTGTTTATTATGTATAAATTACTTAAAGATTATTAGTTGCTAAGAACTAATGCAGAGTATCCATGTGTGTGTATATATAGATGGATGTTTTCTTATGTGTATGTGTTTGAGTGTGTGTATATGAGATGGTGAGGAAGTGTGTTTTGTGAAACAAAAAATGAAAGCAAAAGGCATATATTAAAAATTAACAATGACAAGGATTGATGTATTGCCGTAATCGGTAATGGAACCGAAATCGGCGTCTATCATGTTAGATTGCTCGTTGGTGCCTGATTCTGATGCTGATCTGTTTGCTGGTCATCACCAGCAATGGGTGCTGGGGATGGAGACGTTGTGGTCATTGTCGTTGTTATCGCAGCGGGTCCATTATTATTCTCATTGGTCACAACTGGATGAACTAGCTGCTGCGGCTGCTGCTGCTGTTGATCCTCATCGACTGGCAGTGTCGGCGGAATTGAGAGCGCTTGCGTTTTGCTCGGCTCCGGATTGTTATATATTTGTATAACCGAATTGTTGTTCATATTCTCTACTGAGCCGCCCGATATGGATAGATCATCAGCTGAATCATCTGCTTGGCTATCGGTTTGCACGGCCTTCTCCTCCAGCAAATGATCCATTTCCCTTATGGGCCGTTGAGCCGAGCCATATTGCCGAGATATTTGCAGTAATTCGCGTAGCGTTTCATTTTCCAGACGCAACTGGGATATGGTCTGCAATTCCCGCTGCACCAAATCATCGTCCACAGTGGCTGCTCGTTGCATGACGGCGGCCATCTCATTGATTTTCTCCCGTTGATCCCGTATAACCTGATACAGGCGCTCGTTATAGAGCTCCTTGAAATTTATTTTACTATCCAGCACCTTGGTCACTGTGTGTTCCCTATACTTTTGCATCATTAGCTCCATGGCCCGTTCGTAATCCTCAATGCAGATCTTTAGCTCACGATTCTCTTTGAGAATTTCGGAACTGTTTATATTCTGCTGCTGGATGCGATTTACCATATCGGCATTGGTCTTGTTGTTGGAAATGCGATTGAGTGACTCAATATCATCCTGATACTGTCGAAGGCTCTCCACAAAGCGATTATTGGTCTCCGCCTCCTCTAGCAAGGATGTGCCCAGTACATCCAAGTCCTTGACCCGACTGGCCATACGCTGAGCGTCCAATATGATCTGACCCACCGATAGATTCGACATGGTGTGTGTTTATCCAATTGAAAATTTTACGTTTCTTTTGTCTGCAAGAATGAAATGAAATGAACTAAAGAAAACGGAACCAGCCTGTCTCTTTATCACTCTGCAACTCTATCTACTGCTTACAATCGTTTTTAGTGCATAGCCGTCTGTGATTTGAAATTTTTGCAATTCATTTAAAATTTATGTTGCAAAATAACTGATTTGAATAAAATAAAAGAATGCTCTTAGAAATTTTGGCGACCCAATTATATTTTATTTTAGCTGACAGCTGACAAAGTTGCCATCGTTTTCGCAGTTTGGCGAACTAGTTCCAGTTATTTTGCCAATCTGGGGCGTAGCTAGGGCTGCAAAACTTCTGTGTGAACAAAATATATTTTACTGAATGTGTAAAAAACCAAAAAGTTTTGTTTATGTGATATACTAAATTTTATAATAAATGTGATTAAAACTACTTTGAGGTATCGATAGTTTAAAAAAAGCCTTTAAAAGAATGGTTTTGCTTTTTTATATACATATGCGATTTAAAATAATTCTTTATATGGACGAGTTTTAAAAATAAAAATATTTATGAAAACATTTTCATAGTTTCCTCTAAAACGCTTTAAAATCGGCTCTTAAATTCTTTTTCAACTCACTCTACACTTTAAAGATTTATTTTTTTTAGTAAAAAAAGGAAATTTTATTGTCTTTTTTCTTTTGTATTAAAACACTATCAGTACAGAATTTGAACTTATGTCAAAACATGGAAGACTTAAATATAGACCAATAGGATTTTTAGATAAACACAGTCTAGTAATATCTAATTAAGTACTTAAAATTGTAATTTAAATCTTTTGTAAATTTGTAAAACATGCTTGCACAACTGAGAACAGAGGGATAAGTTTTGTAAATTTCTAAGTACATTTTCAATATAGTTACTATTTTTTTTTTAATTATATAAAAAATACAGGATTTCTGTAAAATGCTATGATTATATCAGACTGCTTTTATATATGGCTAATTTGTTTTATTTTTTAACCATCCCCTTATCTAAGGATGTATTTTCTGATCGCATGTTTAACTTAAATTTGTCTTAATATCTAAACTAAATTTTGTTCGTTTGTCTTTGTTAAATCACTTTTCGTATTAGATTTGTTCGTGGAGTTGTTGATTCGATAGTTGAGATTTCTATTTTAGAGATTTTTAATTAAAAACAAAAAAAACGAAATTTTCTCAACTTGTGCAATGCGCGTTGTCGTTTTGAAATTAAAGTTAAAGTAGAGGTAGAAAAATATGTATACTTGGTAAATAATACATTAATTCATCTCAAAGATAAGGAGAAGCTCTGTCTGAAGACAAATGCATTATCTAGAGATAAGCTATGTATTACATATAGACTAAAGATCACGTTTAGATTTACACGCCCACGCTGTTAAGACTTCCGGACGAAAGATTCTCGGAGCGACTTGATAGACGTGGACGCTTAAGGATAACTCGCTGCCCGGTGGTTGTGGTTTCGCTACCGATTTGCTGGAGATTATTATTGCTGCCCGGTGTACGTTCCAGGGTGCGTTGTGAACGCCTTAGCGATGATGACGATAGACGTCTCTGGCCATGATCATAGTCGTAGGTCGTGGGATGATTTTGTTGTTGTCGCTGAAAATACACCAGTTCGGGATCAGCTTCAAGGTGGGGAGAATTTAGGTTAGTATTTGTGTTCTTCTCATCCAATGGTTGTTGTTGCTGCTGATCGAGGGGATTCAGGGTGATGTGAATGTGACGCGAACGCTGACGCTGCTTACTACTAGGACCTCCTCCACCGGCCAAGGGTAAGAAATCTTCACGTAGCTCTGCTAGACGAGGTTTATTTTGTGAATTTCTTCCATCTCCACCGCTTCGATTCTTGCGGCGACACAGACAAAAACTGAAGACGATAAGCAGAAGCAGGAGTAAAGCTCCTCCTCCTATGGTGCCTGTTAGCAATGGATTTAGGCTATAGGTCTCATTATGATTCGGTGTGGTATTGACATTCCGATCTCCGCCCTTCTGTTGTATGGGTTGCTCTGTAGTTGTTAGCTTCGACCGCTGTGTTCGTCCTTGTTTGAGAGCACTGAATTCCGAAGCGGAATCCGCGCTAAACGACTGCAATTTGAACTCGTAAATGGTGCCAACTTCCAAACTGCTGATATGGAAGCTTCTTGCTTTTGCCCCCTCAATGGTGGCTTTCGAATACTCTCCAGCGAACGACGAAGGACGATAGTAGGCATAATAACCAGTAATCGATTGCTCATCCGCATCATCTGAAAGGCGCCAGTGAAGCACCACAGCTGTCTCCGAATACTCATCAATCTTTACAAGCTCTGGCACCGGCATGGGCTCCAGGGATGAGCCACGTTGTAGAAAGAACTTGGCCGATGTATTGCTCTCTTTATTATCATTATTGGAATAAACGGCCATAATACGAAAACGATAAGTCCGATTAGCTTTAAGATTGGTCACCGAAGCAGTGAAATTCTTTCCAAGTGCTGAATTCCATTTGGGTTTGCCATAAGGTATATTTTCATTGGTCGTCTGCCACATTTTACGCTTGCCTTCATTGATTAGACGATACTGAACTTTGAAGAATTGAATGGGTAATCCTTCATTACGTTGAACATGCCAGCGAAGCATTACCGACTCATCGGACAAGCGGGTCACATTTGGAGCCGATGGTGGAACCATTATCTGTAACTTTTTCGGACGTTGTGGTCTACTCACAACTAAATCAGTCTCATTGACTAGCTTGGGATTAACCTGAAGCAATGTTCCAGCACTATGCTCACCCAAATGATTACGAGCAAAACATTGCACATATCCGGCGTGTTCTTTCAGGACCTTTTTTAATACTAGGTATCGACCATTCGATAGCAATTGCGATTGATTCACCTCGTGGCTCCTCTTTCCATTGAGTAGCCAGTAAATTGTGGGCTTAGGTTCACCTTTAGCCTGACATTCCAGTTGCAGGCGATCACTTTCGTTGGTTAAGCTTCCAGCCCAGGGGGCTTGGACAATTACCGGAGCCTGCTCCACTCTCACATTGATATATAGCTCCAGAGCTGGACGTATTCCATTATCCAGATAACAAATATAAATGCCAGCATCTTCTACTTGAACGGGATTGATTTCCAAGCCATACGATAGTAATTTACTGCGATCATTGGGGACAGCGGCGGTGACATTGGGACTACTCCATACGGGTGTGGGTGGCGGTGAACCGACTCCAGGACATACTAAAAGAAGACGCTGCCCTTCTCTTGTGGTAACTGATTGTCTAGTTGGTTGTCCGAATAGTAAATATGGTGATTTGCTACCTTCCTGCTTGGTCACGTGTAATTCCATAGAACTGGGAATGGATAATCTCACTCCGGAGGCAGTATTGGTGGCCATGCAAGAATATTTGCCATTGGATTCACTTGTAATATTGTTTAATATTAAGGTGCCATTGTGATTAAGGGGTTGGATTTCTTTGCCATTCTTATAAAATGACCAACTTGCCAGAGGATTGGCTTGCACCTGTTGGCCACATGGCCAAATAATTGAATTTCCTGGCTGAGTGCGCCAATTCAAATGAGTTTCCTTTTTTGTGGCTAAACTAATCGAAGCCAAATCTAAGCGGGCTATGGTAGAGGTTACCACCAATGGGCCAAACCATCCCACACAGCGATATTCACCCAATGACTCCGGTCTCACGACAATGGCCAATCGGGAAATGGCATATTCATGGCTGATGTTCACCTTTCCTGCCACAGAACTCAAATAGATGAAACTGCTGGAGATGGCCGATGAGGAACTGGAGGTATTGCTATAGCTCCATTCGAAACGCTCCGGCGGCAAACTGGTCTCGCATTCAAAGACCACCTCATCATCAAGGGGCGCCACAATTGATTCGGACGAGCGAAGAATTCGCACGCCAGGCGAGGGCGAGGTGGAGGGCAAAACCGGAATTGCTTCAAGCTTCGACGTCAGCAGCAGCAGAAGCAGCAAGAGCATCATCAGCAGCAGCGACGACGACATTGGGAGGCTGAGGATTGGCTCTAAGGTGTAAGATGTAGATAAAAATGTAATTTAAATGAAATCCTTCAATTATTATGTATCATATTTAACCTTCACCTTGTCTATATCTATTTGGTTTTTTTCTTTTTCTTCTCAATTGCTATCCCTTTAAGATGCGCGTTGCGTTGCGTTTGCGCAGTTATGAAATTTTCACTCGAAAGATTCATTCATTGTGCTTATAATGGAAATGCATTTTACCTTAATAACAAAAAAGGTCGTTAAAATTAATGTTCATTTTAATTAACCGACATGTATACGACACTTGCACATGCAGCACCACTTAAACAACAACAAGCAGAGCAAATAAACAATAGTATTTTATCGCGTATGCTGGAACTGGTACTGTGTGACGCTGGGTGCCACTGAGTTCGGTACCTGCTTCTGTTGATCGGAACTGGTTCCTTCAAGGTACATGATCATGTGCGGGTGTGTACAGTGGTAATTCGCATAAAAGGATGAAGCGGAATAAAAATATGCATTTATGTTATCGTTTCCAAATAGTCTACAAATGGTATTAATGACCTTGAATCAATTTTTAAATAACAATGAAATTTATTAACTTATGAAAAATCGACTCTATATGGATTTTGCGTTTAAAAGCATAAATTGTAAATTTTCTTCAAAAATGACACCAAAAATATATGCACTAGTCAATGTACTATATACCTATTATAGTTATAGAAAGTGAAGTACAAACCACAATGATTAAATTATACGAGATTTCTGTAATTTGTCGTACGAAATAGTTAAATCAATTATATGTATTTAGAAATTGGACATTCTTATTTTAGAATCAGTTCTTATGTTACTTAAAAATGTAATTGGGGTATTACGCGGGCGGCTTTTGCACCTTGGCCAATTCAACTTTGAATTTCGAAATCGTTTCCCGAGCCAATTTAAGTTTGTCTTTTAAACTAACTATCTCGCCTTTGACCTTTTGTTTAACATTTACAATATTGTCCAGTGTTTTCCGCTTTTTTTCCTCAACTGAAATAAACAAATAAATTACAATGATGATGGGATATATAGTCAAAGTTTAATTACAATCTGTATCATGGCTAGACACTCCATTGGCGCTCTGTTCGGATAACTGTAGATAATGCTGCATGACTTGGGTGGGCTCTTGGAACACAATCTCTTCATATGATTCCGATACTAGGCCTTTTTTCGTATCCATGGTGGTGGATGAAGTGAGCTCGCCATCGACTACGGGCGATTGGAATAGCTTCAGAATGTGATAGCATGTTACCGGTCGTTCGGATTGATCGTTAAAGTAGATTTTGATGACCACTTCGAATTCACCCCAGCCGGTCTCTGTGATTTCGTAGGGTGGCTTTACTACAATCCTATTGGGATTAGCGTAGCTCTCGTGAAGTTTAAAGTGCACCTTTTTCACATAGATCGACATGTCCTCGTTGAAATAGGGCTTCAAATATACTTTCCATTGATGTGTATGTCCATCTTCCTCCCGCTTCTTTCCAAACGAGCGGGCAATGTTGCCATAAACAATAGGCTTGACGATAGTCACGCCCTTGAGGCGACCACCAGAATCTGTTCCAAATTCAGCCATCTTCGAAGAGTAACTATTTCGTTAATGATTATTGCAAATACTATCAAATTTAAACAAATTTGCAAAGAATAACAAAAACATTAAGCCAATGCTGCCAGATTCCAAGTTGCTATCGATAAGTCAGGGCTGTACAACCATGCTGAATACATACGGCCACACTGAATTCAATCGATATTCGATTGCCCAACTCATGTGGTTGTTAATTTTGGAAATACTTAATTTCTTCTGATTTATAAATGGCAAAGATCCTGCAGAAGTATACGAAATTCTCCTCCAAGGAGCTTGAACAGTATGCAGCCAATACAGAATCCTGTGTGCGTTGTATCAACACCGATATGCATCTCTCAATGGGTCCCTATGGGATGGCCAGTTTTAAAAGTGCCCTACACGAGCTCCTTATCCGCACAAAAGTGGGCATTTACAATGCCAATCTACAAGGAATCGTGCTGGGCATCAAGAATATAAAGGTGTTGGGTCAAACTGCCGCCTTGCGGTCTGATGATCCTACACTTCATTTGCTTATTAATGCGGACTTTTATGTGTTTCGCCCTGTGGCTGGTGCAGTTCTTAATGGTGTGGTTCGGCACATATCCAAGCATCAGGTTAGCGCCGTTATATATAGAGTCTTTAACACAACCATACGGTTCTCCAACAAGAAACAGACTCGAGAAGGTATAACAATGGATCAAGATATCAAGTTTCGCATCAAAGATTTTGATATTAGTAATGTCATGCCCTATATAGAGGGTGAATTGTTACTGGAGGAAGATCAACAGGTGAGGTTTTTCTTAACTTTATTCAAATATTTGTATGTAACTTTCATTTTTGAATTTCTAGAATAAATCTATTAAGTTCGACATCGACGAAACCGAAGAGGATGACAAACTAAATGTGGAATTAGATGCTATTTTAGAATTAATTAAAACCGAACCCATCCCAGAATCACCCAAAAAAAAGCAGACCACCAAGCGGAAAAAGGATGAAGCTGAAGGACCAAAATTAAAAAAAGTCAAACAAATAAAAGTGGAACCTGTCTAATTTTCAAAACAAAAACTGAAATTTTTCAAATCTGTCTTCAGTACAAATTATATAAAATGTAAATCATTTTATAAGAGCCATTTGGAACTGTTTGAATTCCTATACTGCTTTTCCAAATGCTTAAGAAATAGCTTGAAAGTATGGGAACATTATTTTCTTTTCTTCATTAATAAGTGAGATATCCACTTTGTAAAAGATGTCAAAAGCACATCATCAAACTTCAATATTTTTCTATTGTTTTCATTTTCTGACTTCCATTAAATTAATGTATATATGTACATTATAAGTAGTTTAAAACATTATATCTCAAATAAATCACTTTACTTATTTGTAGACACATTATTGTCATGTCAGTACTTAGGATTTGGGTTGAACTTTTTATTTTCGTGAATGGCTTGGTTAGTAAGGATTTTAATAGGAAGCAATCAAGTAATCTGAGAAAAATTTTGAAATGCTATAGAACAAGGGGATCCAGACCCGAAGGGCTAAGTGAATTAGTCTCAGTAATTAGCTCTGGTCTAGGCTTACATACATTTGAGGGGATTCGTTTTGGTATGGTAAATGAAACCAAACTAATTCAAATCGCCAGTTTGCAAAGTTTTTTTTTCGGTTTTTTTTTTGTTTTATTACATATGTATTTCATACAAATAGAGTCAATATTTTACAATACATTAAATACAATATTGTTTATTATAGTACTTAGTTTTTTTTTTATTATTCGTTTTTTATTTGTTTGTTTGGTTTCTTAGTTTCTTGTTTTGGTTTTTTATAAATAATTAAAAGCTTGTCACATATATAAGTATATATTTATTTATTTTTGATTTCGCTAATTATTAAATAACAAGCAAATGCAATACGAGATCCTAAAATAAACTATACACACATATAACATATAAGTATTTAGTTATGGGGATTTTCTAACTTTAAGGGGCAGGTGAAAAAACAACAAATAACATTTTTTTTGGGGGTAAGGAAAATCAATGCTACATATATACCACTACAAGGAACATTTACATAATGTACAAACATACATACATAATTATATAATAATTTTGTTTCCCCACTTTAATTTTTGCATTGTCTATTAAGGGCTGATGTGAGGAAATGAAGTTAGGATGAAAATTCAGGAAGAATACTAAATCAAACGAGTATACATCAGGTTGGGGGAGGGGCAGAATTAGATAGTTTAGTACTATATTTAGGTATATACGAGTAGAGTTGGGAGGGTATATTAGGTTAGACAGAGATTTCCTGAATATGTACACGTTTTTTGCCTCCACTAGTCCCTGAACTTGGTACCGTGCCACCGCCAGAGGTGGTCTGACGCAGGATTCCAGTCTGCTGCTGGTGTTGGGCAGCTAGAAAGGATCTGGGTGGTGGCGGTGGTTCAGGTATATCATCATCTCGCATTATATCAGCTTCACTTGTTACCCCCGCTTTAACGGCCTCTTCAATGGCCTTAAAAGACATCTGATCTGAGGATTGAACGGCATAATCAAATTGCTGTGGACTTGGAAACTGCATGCTGGGATCCAGTACAAATGATCCACGTTTACTGCTCAACCCCGAAGTTGTCTCTATAACCGTGGGTAATGGATTATATGTCACCATTTCTATGGGTTTCGTTTTCAGCAGATCTAAAGTGCTCGTCGAGCACGGTCCCCAGTTATCCATCATCAGAGAGGTTTGCCCAGCATTCGATGTTGATGCTGGTGGTAATTCCACCAATAGTTTCTCCTCTTTCATTTGCTTGGTCTTCTCATCATAGCAGCTGTATTCACCAAAAATAACGCCCACACCTCCAACGGCTCCGCTGCCTCCCGATTTGCTATCAACTACCGCACCACTTAACGTATAGGCATCGCTGCCATCGCCATTTAATTTAAGCACACTGGAATTTTTGCTTGTATCGCCCTCTTGTAATTCTTCCTTTGTCTTGGCATCGCGAGCACGTTTCTCTCTTTGATGATAGATTCCGGCAAAGATCAGAACATTTAGGATCAAGAGAAAACAGCCAACTGCCACAGTGGCTATTAGGGCTGTGGTATAACTCTGAAACTGTTTGCCGCTCAAGCGACGCAGAAGCTCGAGATTGCCTATAATTCCAGTGGATGCAGTGGCCAAATCTTTCTGATTTTCCAAGCGTGTCGTCTGACCAGTGCGATTGTCTTTAGGCGCTTGAGTGGTGGTCAATTCGGAAACGGACATGGCACCATCAATGTTGCACTCTGCAAAGGATATGTAAACAATTTTAGTTATAATTCTCAACTAGAAAATGAAAGTAGAACTCAAACCAACAGGCAACCACCTTTTTTGAGCTGTCTATCATTTTGTAGTAAAAAGTAAAGGGATAAATTTCTATCCAGCTAATAGATAAGGTAAATAGGTTATCAAAATATTGCTACCTGTAGTGGTCACTCCCGGGGTTACTGCATTCACGGCCTGTGTAGCATTTGGACTATGATTCTTGGATGGAACTGGTGGCGGAGTTGTCGTCCTGGTTGTTTGTATGAGCAGAATATTATCATCATCCGCTGGTTTTATCTGCAGTTGAGGTCGAACAACTCCTACAAAAGAAATAAACATTATAGTGAAATTGAGATTTGATTGAGGGAAGATCGTATGAAGCAGTACCAACCTTCATAGAGATCTCTATTATTCATATCGTCCTGAAACTGATGATGGCGCATAGATTGGTCGTTAATGTTAAAGTGACGATGCAATTGGGGTATAAGATTCAGCCACATGGACAGCTTATGTCCTCTATAATGACTTTGTATATTGGCTTTGTTACCTAAAGCAGAAAACAGTAAAAACCCAAATCAAAAAGAATAAAATCTTTAATATTTGGCTTACCCAACTCTACATATAATTGATTGACCACATCGTAGGCATCCCAGAAGGGTAATTCATCGCCATCGTAGCTGCCTGTGTCACCAACATTGCCCAAGCCCAATTGGGTGAAGACTCCAGCTCCTGCATCGTTGCTCCTCAATCGTCTTCTAACATAGGCTCGTTTCTCGTGCATGGCATTACTCCGACGTTGATTATATAGAACAGCCAGGCTCATGGCTTCACTTGCTCCGGATGCATGGACTGTGGAACGTTTATTTAGCTGATGTGAAGTTGCCACTGTAGCATCTCTGCTTAGGCTCTGTTGAGGTAATGGAGCATTTGCCGTAGATTGGTTGGGATTCCTACGAATACAAAAAATCAATCTATTAATTCACCGAAATGAGTTGTTTTTAACTCCTGTCGACATTCTTACCCAGTTTTGGCAAAATTCGATAGATAACGCAGCATAAGCCGACCAATTTGATGCTCTTGTGTTGTATAATTATGTGGAAATAGCGGTGAAATGGGTAGACCTAGCCAAAATGGAACATCTTCTCCGCGTACTGAGCCAGTTCTCTAATTTACGTTGAGAATAGAATAGAATTAATTGGTAATCACAATAGTGGTTTCTATTTAACCCACCTGTGGATATTCTTCTTCGATCGTTTTATGTTTAAAATGCAAAAAATATGTTCGACCACCACGTAAACTATGCATATACCCTAACTTAATCAATGGCGATGCTGTGTGACCATCACTTAAAAATTGTAAAGTAGCATCCCGGGAACTCAGAGGATTGCGTATGGCCTTCTCCCAGTCGGTGTATTCATTCTATTTGTAAGAGTTTGGAATTAATAAAATTAAGTATGTACATATTTTGACTATTACCCCACCTTTAAGACGGCAAATATCTCATTCAAATGATAATGGAAATTATTGCGCACAAAAGTGCGTAAAATGCGATCACGTCGCGTTTCATTAAAACCAAATTCCAAGTCTTGGGCACTCAAGTCCAGATAGGATTCCACAGATGTAAGGCAGAAGATGAGGTCACGTTTCGGAAAGTTTGCATATTCAATTCCTGAAGTACTGTACGACACAATGACAATGAGTTTTTAGATAATCGTCAAAGTTGTGAAACATTTTTTAAATTGCTCTTTACTTACCTAACAATAGCTGAGCCCATGGGTAGAGTGGTGCTACCCATGGGATTCGCACCAGGCGATATGACAGTTCCATCCACGAATGGTGCAAAACCCACCAGGAAACTGAATTGCAAATTAATAGAGATAAATAAATAAAGTAAGTTCAATATGTGAGGCTGAGAGAGGGCTAATATTGGAACAGGCAAGTAGAATGAGTAAATAGAGCAATATGCAATAATATTAGCGAGTTAAATATCAAATGTTTTCACTTTATGTAAATATTTTTAACAAAATTTATCGATTATACTCATGAAATATTCTCGCCTATGAACAAAACGAAGAGTTTCTTTGTCCTACTTAGGGCCTAGTTAAGAAAAGTCGGAGACGCGGCTACTCAAGTAGTTTTTGAGTTAAGAAGTTTAAAAATCGAAAAATAAATCTGTTCTAAATATACATTAAACTGTCTTGATTTTCTTTTAGACCTGTAGAAACATATTGCCCATACTCGGAATATTTATAGCATTTTGCTTGCAGGCCCCAGGACTAACCCTCTAGCCCTCATTCTTAAAAACAACGCGACTTTAACAGTTGGTAAAATTATAAAGGTAAAACTTATAAATGTTTGTAAAAACAAATGAGATCTAACAAGAATATTTGAACTATCATGATTATTGAAAAGATTCACATTTGGGTCCCATTTAAAATGTTGGAATAAAAACGTTACTTATTAAACATAAACTGATAAAACATATTTAATACTGTTTTAATGAAATATTACATAATATGTGTTTATTTACTCTAGACCTCTAAGACCAACCAAAAAGAATAAAAACATTTTGCCCTAACTTGTATTATATAGACTTGAAGCTTTACCTTAGGATATCATTAATTAAAAACCGTGTGGAATGTATTTAGTTCTGGTCAGATCCTTGACAACCATCCCAGTAATGACAATCTCTCCCATAAACAGATTACAACTGAGTAACTGCACAATTAGGAATGCACAACAGATTCATCAAATTACCAGAGGTAATTAGTGCATCGAGGTTTTTAGGACAGATAACATAGGTAAGTAGTAGTCTGTAAGTAAACCCAAAACGGAATCCAGTTGGCATTTTGGCTTGTAGCCAGCAGCAACACACACATCCACTCACATATATACATTTTGACTAATCGACAATTGCTTTATTTCCAACAAAAATGTCTAGAAGCAATTGGTGAAATTCTATTGTGCAACTTAATGGAACGGGGAACTACATGGCACATGCCTTCGCATGAATGGCTTCCTATAAGTATATGTTTAAGTCACGTAGCAAGTTGAGGAAAGCAACGCCTATGTAGCAACTAGTAAAGACTCTTAAGAAAAGCTTAAGTCACGTTGCAAGTTAAAGAAAGTACGAAAAATATTGTCTTCCACCTTTCACTACCATCTGATGCCTGTTTCTATCTTTAAAGAGTTTTTCTTACCGTGGGTGATCAATTTTAACTGCCAGCAATTCGGCAACACTTTTTGTACGTAAACAGGGAGCTAGGTCATCGTAGAGCATGTCACCATGACAGCCAGTCTGTTCGGCTACACGACGTTTCACAAACAAGGGATTCTTTTGTATGGCCCAAGGAGACAATGCCGAACCACTGATCAATACAGTGCGCTGTATAAGATCTAAAAGGAAATAAAAATTCATTGAATAATTCCCATTCATAATCATTTATCTTTACCACTTACCACTTGCCACTGGTGAGACAACCAATATATTGGCTAGCACGGCGCCCGTGCCATAGCCCAATAGAGTGATACTTTGTGGATCACCACCGAATGCTGGTAAATTCTCCTTGAGCCAATGTAAGCCGGCAACCAGATCCATTAAACCAAAATTACCCTGGGCACTCTCTTTGCCTCCAGTTTTGAGGAAACCAAAGATACCCAAGCGAAAATTGATTGTCACCACAATGACATTACCATGGGCGGCCAGTTCAGAACCATCGTAGGGATTCCCCGAATTCCAGTCATACGATTCGCCGTGTATGAAGACCACAGTCGATAGCTTTGGAGAACTATCTTCAGCGGAATCTTCAGCTGTTGTAGAATCGGTCTCCTGATTGGGTCTTTCGCTTGTGAAACCTATGATTATTTTTAGAAATATTGTTTAGGAACTGCAAACGATTTGGTAGATCTGGAGGTGTACAATTGAGCTAAAACTGCACTCTATTTTCAAGATCTGTCATGTATATGAAGAAATAATTTTAGGTAGTTATATGGTCATCAGAGTTAGCAAGTCCGCAGCGCTTGCAGTAATTTTTAGTAACAACTGCAATGCACTACGGAATTGATAGCTACAATGCCCGGAATTTGGATTAAACTTCTTGATATCTTAAGTTTTGAACTTACGTCTGAGGCGTTGCGTCTCATAGGGCACATAGATATTAAGATATAAACAGTCTTCCGATTGGTTCTTAAGCAGCGGCAATAATCGTCGCAGCTGGGCGAGTCGTGAGCGGGGTAACTCCAATAGAGCCTCTGGCCCATTTGGTGGTATGGGCACATTTTGCGGACAGACGGGTGAGAATCGATCCGCATTACGTACTGTTTTCCACGTTGATGGTGTTATTGGTGGCATAAATCTGCAAAAAGAGCCAAGACAATTACATATATAACTTAATGTGGATGTGAGTGTGTGTGTGGGAATTGTGATGGAAAGGATTCGCCAGGCATAGAAACTAAGTACTGGCCATCAATCAAAAATTGGAAACAGCTTTTGATTAATTGTTCATTTTTATTGTTTCGCATTGAAATCCATCGATCAAAATGAAAGACATGAGAGCGGAAAATTTATATCTCTTCTCTTAGTGTTTGTGTGTGTGTGTGGGTTGACGATTTTCTATGTTGATTTTATGACACGATAATTGACGCGAAACGTTTTTATTGTTTTATCCCTCCGCTTGCACATCCATGATGGCCCATCAGAAGCTAAGGCTAACGCTTATGCCTTTGCCAACACAACAATGAACCGCATAAACAAAAAGCTCACATTTTGTGCGAACGAGCATAATTTTTCAGTTCTACGTGACTGTGGGTACCCGCACTCAAAACACTTAAATACACTCTCCCACACACACACACAAACACACACAGAAGCACACCACCACACAGACCTAGTTTTCAAAGTTTTTCGCTTTGCCTGTACATACAAAGGATGAAATTAATAGTTTTTCGTGTGCAAGAAAAGTTTGAATTTAATAATTTATAAAAGTATATAACAAAATTTTTGGTTGCCATTATTGTTTTTTCTTTTTGAATGGAGCAAGTTAACGAGCTAACCAAACTAAATGTTTTATTTTGAAATCAATTTAAGCATAGCATACTTTTTGGCATCACATTCAAACAATTGCTATTTGCAAATTTATTTCATAAACATTTTCCAAAATTCGTTATTCCTTAATTGATCAAACAAACTACAAATTGTAACAAAATATACAACATTTTTTGTTTATGGTGTCTATGCATAAAAGTTTTAAATTGAGAAATGTAAGCCGGCTCGAGCTCAATAAATAAAAACACAGTTTTGATTATTTTTTGACGTTCAAAACTTCAAGTAGGACTAAATAGACGTCAAAGTGTAAAAATAAATGTTGGGGAACAAATAGAAATAAAACTTTTTGTTTTTGGAATCTGGAATTGAATTGAGAAATTCGAAATTTGGCTTTGATTCTAATTTACAACTCCAATTTGTATGAACTAAAAATTATATTATATTGTTATTACATAAGAAAGTATCGATGATCGCATTTGAAATTTAAAGAATATTTTTCCTGGCTATATGTATTTACAATTCTATAATATTTATGCATTAATGCTGTAAATGAATTCCAATTCTAGTAATCAACAGTGAATCATTTTTTGCATTAAATATTTTTAGTCAGAGGTCGATAACCTTCCAATTGAATAACAAAAATTTCATGCAAATTGAATTAATTAATCAAATGCTCAAAATGGAAATGAATAAATTGTAAGTTATTATGATTTAAATATATAAATGTGTTTAATCTAAATTCACAAATCGTTGCGATTTGCAGTCTTCATTCCTTTGACAGAAATTTGATTCTTTTGTTAAATAATTGATATAATGGGTATAAAAATAATTAATTAAGCGTAACAAAATGCTTCAACAACAGCATAAAAAATACATAGAGAAATTCTAATTGAATTAAAATGGCAAACTAAAATTGTGAAATTCATATCTAAATCCGTTGAAGCCTTGCGATATGCAAATATTTTCCCATTTATAATTGACTAAAAATTTTTCCAGGTCGTACATAAAGCCAATTATGTATATCTGTACATAAGCACTTGAATATATGTATACATACATATGTATGTACCTCTTAATATTCATATACGTCAAACGTTTTAATGCTATACAAATATATGGTGACCACCTAAAAAAAATCTTTATTTTTATATTTGTTTTTATCAACTAAAATAGATTTTAAATCTAAAACCACAAAACGGGCCCACAAGAAATTCACGTTTCATACTCTGGTTTTGTTTTCGTTGTCAATATTTTGTGAATTTTTGATTAGGAACTTTGGCGACACATGCGCTTGGCCGCAATGATTAATTAGCTTTTTCATTTCGGTCAACCGTATAAAAAATTCGTCAAATATCATTCACGTTCACATGACCACACTGAAGGAAAGCCAGGACCACATTATGATTAGACTGGGCCTAAGGGGCCCTAAAAAATAAGGGCAAAGGACACGTCTTTTTGACCATTTAGATTAGTAGACGTTTATTTGTGTACACATCGGTTTTTTGCCCCCTGAAGTATGCAATAGTCATACAAAGAATTACTATCCTGTTAACTGTACTCATGATATTTGAAAAATTACATCTTGATTCCCTGTTACACAATTTGGAGGACAGACTGCTTTCATTTTACAGTTTTAGATTAGTATTCTGAGTATCTTGAATATATATATATATATATTGCTAAAACGATATATGTTGATGATTTTAAACAGATATAATTAGAAAATAGTTGATTTAATTGATAGATATTTAAAAACAGCACGAAACAATTTAAATTGAAATGATTTCATTTTGTCTTCATTTAATTTTTAGTTAAAAGTCATCTATTATATTTTTTTTTAGACTTAATTCTTAGTTAGGTTTCAATGCGCTCCTGTTAGCAAGTCATGACCACTTCTAAGCTTTCCAACTCATTGGCATTTGATTAAGTCTTGTGGCAACGTTTTTGGCATCTGTTGCTGCATGATAATGAACCGCATTCATAAACAACTTCATTGACTTTTTCGAGATGGTATATGGTGTGAATGTATATAGGTTTGTCATGGAATGGGGCTGGTCTGTGTCGGATGGAATGGGGCTGGGGTCTGCCATATGATGGGCATATACCATTTGCCACAGGAAGTAATTAAAGAACAATTTTCGTTCTTCGAAAAGTGTGGCCAAAACTGGAAAAGAGTGGGTTAGGTTGAAGTACATCTCATCCAATCACATCATCAAACACACTTGTTGTTCATGCGTGTCACATAAAACTTCACTTCTTCGTCTTGTATTTTGGGGGAAGAAAATTTTCTATACTATACTCAAGTACCTACTATTCCCTTGCTTCTGCCGCTGCTGCTAGCACTTTTGCCTGGGAAAGGACGAAACTTTTGTAATATTCCGCAAACTTGGGTTTTTCGGGGGAAACCAACTCGTTTGCCATTTAATGGCATCAAATGCTTAAATGGCTTATCGAACTTTTGTGTGAGGCTCAAATGCAGAATGTGAGGTGACTGAGCGGCCTGTGTAAGCTAAGGTGTAAAGTGGAAGCAACTCTCACCTTGCCATTGTGCAAGTTAGGAAGGTGCAAATTTAATTGAGGTAAGAGAGGAGTAGACGGCTGAGGTCTATGGTAAAAGGTTGCTGAATATTTTATTTGAAAAGTGAGTGTGAACTGTTGGCACTAATTGTGTAATTTAGTTAGAATAACATGAAAAGCATTGGTTAACGGTACAAACTCTCATTTGGCTAATTGAAACCATTTGTGGGAAAATATTTCATTTTCATTTTCACAAAATTATTTGCTTGATTATTCATACAAAATATGAAAGTGTTTTTCTTTCTTTGAAACGACTGAAAGTTTTAATAAATGCTACATCACTTAGAGCCTTAAAGTTTTTTTTTTTTTGAAAATGTGGCAAACTACTTAGGTCGATCTACTTCTATATCCTGTATTTAAAATTTTATATTTAACTACTTAATTATGCCAAATTCTAAAAATTCTATAAGAGGATTCTGAATTTAAGTATACGATTGTATTAGCTTAAATAATTTAAAATAGATAATATAAAAGTTATTTGTTATAAGTTAATGATTCAAGAGGTATAGTAAATTGTTTATTTTTTCTAAGTAGTACCATAATTTTAAGTTAAGTATATAGAAAACAAATTAATTAATTTGATTTAATCTAATATTTAAAGATGATTTGTTAGATCGTTTTGATGTCTATAATTTGGTTTTAGACGGATTTAGGTAAGTTTTTCGGGGTTCCAATTAAATGTCCAAATTAAAAATGTTTGACTAGGAAAATTTATAAATTTTTTGCCCGACGACTTTGAAGATTAACAGCCAAAAAAAACTATGAAAGGATTCAAAATATGGATATTTCGGAGGGATATCCAGACTTCCCTTCCCACCTATGAATTTTTTTGTTTAATTGTGAATTTCATTTCAAATTTTTGACCGGAGATTAACAATTTTCTTTTGTCTATAATTATTTTATATAAATATCAACTAAGTGGTGTAATATAATTTTGTTTTAAATTGACTTAGTTGTCAAATTGATGAAATTGAAATTTAAATTGCAAATCATCTCTCACAATGTAGTCTTTAAATAAATAAATTTACTTGGCAATCAATTCTAATGTCATTTTAATATTAGCCATAATCATCACATCAAAATGTATGAATGTATTTGCTGGCTTTATATATATATTTATGCGGATATTTGCATAAGCATATATAGTTTTTTTTTTTTTCGCTTTGTAAAATTCTTTTTTATTGCAAATATATATTTTTAATTAAAAATCACTTATTTATAGACACGGAATATCAATACCAATTTCATTTCGCACAAAAATCAAAACAGCAAAATTATTTTACAAATATATAGTATATAGTTTGTATATGTAATTGATGTTGATGTTAGTCAAACAAAATGGAACAAAAACTAAAAGTTGCAGCAAACTTTTACTGTCTCTCTGGTGGAGTTCATTTAAATTTTAAATTCAGCTAAAGTTGAGGGATAATTTTTGCTTTTCTTTGTGTTTAACAACAGAAAATTTCGCTTTTTCCGTTTTTCTTTTTTCTTTTTTTCTTTCGGATGCTGCATATTTAATAAGTTTGGATCCCAAATTGTCGCAAACTTTGGGTAATTGTTAATTGTAAAATAAGTTGTGGATTAATTCCAAGTAGCACTTTGGCTTCATTACAAAATCTACTGCTGCTGCTGATGATGCTGATGTTGCGGCTGCTGGGAACCTTAAATCCTAAAAATAATGTCCAGAGAGGCGTAAATACTTCCGCATGAGCTGGATAAGAGCAACAGCAGGATGGCACAGGAAGCAATGGGGACCGCACACACACACACACAAACACACTCGCACACACTCATATATTTCATGAGAATAATTATTAAAATTGTTTTGCATAAAGTTGGTGGAGAAAACTTTTGCCCTGCCAAACGCAGAGTCACCCAAAAGAAACAAGAGAGATAGAGATAACTCCCAAGATAGATGATGGCGCCAATGTGGTGACCCCGTCGTCGTACCTCCACACACACTCGCACACACACACACACACACAGGCACAAACCGTGAGTATTTATATATATACTCGTAATCTTTGTCACCAAGCACTCACCTGAGACTGCCCACCGGCGGCGAGGCGTATGGTATACCCAGAAAAGCTTCCACCAATGGCGATGGCGTAGAGCGCACTACTATTCCCCGTAGTAGGCCGTATTTGGTTTTCACCGTGTTACTTCCACCCTGCAGGCACTGGCAACAATCCGGCCAGTGTGAGGATAGCAACAGCAAGAGCATTATCATCGTGCTAGGCGTCAGCTGGTGTCGCCAACAGGATTGTGGATGCGTGTATAGTTGATGTCGTCGCTTTGCTGATTGCCATTGATTGTGTTTGTCGTTTTCCTCCTCCATCTCCTCGTCATCCTCATTTTCATCGTCATTTTCGTCTTCTTTATCGTCGTTGTTGTCGTTGATGTTAGTTTTTCTTTTGTGTGTTGAAGAAGAAATCTCTAGAAATCTTTTTAATGTTATCAGTCTTATAATGCAAATTCCCATCATCATAGTGCGGGCATCCGTTTCCGTATCCGCTATCACCTCCATTTCCATATCCACATCCACATTCACATTCCCATCCATATCCACATCCGCATCCGTTTCATCTGTTTCCGTTTCCGTTGTTGCCATTTGCTGCTGCACAATTGCTGCACAAATGTTTCTAATGTAACACATCAAGGAACCAAAGAGAAAATATATAGAGTAAATGTGTCGTTTTGTTTTTGGTTTGCGATTTGATTTTGGATTTAGATTTGTCATCATTATCAATTGGCTTCTATGCTCCTTTTCCGCTTGCCCAGTGCTGTGAGTTTTCTGTTTCGGTTTCTGTTTCTGGGTTTGGTTTCCTCTTTCATTTTCACAGCTGTAGTGCTCTGGTTTAACTTGTGTGGCACGTCTAGCACTGGCATGGTCATACCCTAATGCTTTGATTTCAAATATTATACACTGGACGTGGTCTCTATAATAAATGCACCTTCACGCCTTATCCTTGGTCTGCTGCTTGGATTGCTGCTTGGACTGCTGCTGATGTGAAAATATCTGCAAAATGTGCAAGAAAAAATGAAATTGCGAATTAACTTTTAGTTGGCCAAAATGAAGTTACAGTCTTTTGTGAATACAGTGAGAGAAAAATTTCCAAATGAACGAAAATTTAGCTCAAGCTAGGATATTTCCGTTTCCGCATGGGTTACACAGTGCGTATGATTTATAATACTTTGAAAAGCAAATTGTTTTTCGTTGATCAAAATAAATTGTAACAAATATATAGAATGCTACAGTAACTTCTTTAACTAAATAAATCTTGAAGAGGCATCCTTTTTTCGTTTTGATATTTTAACGAGCTATGGAAGTTAACTTCGGCCTTGCCGAAGTTTATATACCCTTGCAGTTCTTTATTATATTTAATTCGATAAGAAAAGTGAAATTTCATACATCAACAGCATTAGTTGTCGTATTATGAATATGCTCAAATATTTTTCAAACTACTGAATTCAAAACACATTTAATGATTATTAAACAATATAAATCTTTATTTAAAATTATAAAGATATATGATATAGTAGTCCGATCCCGATGATTTTCATACTTTATCTCACACAGGTAATAAAGAGTCTCCAAAAAAAATTTCAACCCGATATCTCTTAAGATGGCTGAGTAAAACGCGTACGCACAGACGGACGGACAGACGGACAGACGGACATGGCTATATCGACTCAGCTTCTCAAGCTGATCAAGAATATATATACTTTATGGGGTCGGAAACGTCTCCTTCTGTGCGTTACAAACATCTGACCAATTTTATAATACCCTCTGCAAGGGTATAATTAACCAATGTTCTACGTATATAAGTAAATAAATTTCGAATCTCATTTAACGAAAATTTGCAAAAGTGTAATATTTCTAAACCTTGAAGATTATAAAAGATTTCACCTTTCACGTCACACACCTCATACGCACACATACACACACACACACAAAGATAAACGTTCACGTACTTGCACTCACACAGACGCAGTCCACCTTTCCGCTGGCAAGTTCTGGTCTTAACTGTGCAACGCATCAGAGCGTGGCATCCTTAAATAGCTTTTGGTCAATGCATCCGGGCGCCGGTTTGTTTCGTTCATGTACCCGTAAATGTGAACCTAGCCTGGCAACGACCCATTCAACCACCACTTCCACCCACTTTGTACTACCTGTGAGTTTTTTTTTGCTGGTTCAGGTGCAAAACTGTTGCCTGTCTGCCTGATTTCTTTTTTCCATTTCTAGTAATTTTTTTCTTTGCCCTGCCTTTCATGCGAAATAAGGTGATGCTGAGAGGAAGAAAATGAGCAGAGCAGAGCTCTAAGCATGGAGGTTTGAATCAGTTTGAACTAACTAGTGCAAAGAACTTCATTAACTATTCATTTATGTGCTTAGCTGATAATAAGAGCTGCCCTATGGTGATGCCTTAAATGTTGTGTAAAGCAAAAAAAAACCCCTTCGGCTCAGATTTTTAGTTGCTACGGAAGAAGTTTAAAATGAGAGTATAATTGAAGCTGCTAAAGATAAAACTTTTTATCGCACAGCTTATTTTAAATTAGGATATGCGAATTGGTATACCTATAAAAAGAAGACTTCTTTCGGAATCATATTCTGCCGCAGAATTTGTTATTTTAGTTTATATGCCTCATGACCAACAAGTCGTATAAGTAATATTTTGTTCTCCTAAATCATGTGATGCATTTCATAGCCGATATTACTTTTAGTCAGACTTTCCACTAAAATTTATAAAATTTTTATATTTACATGTGGACAGAAACAAAGCGTTAAGTTGATTGTTAATTAAAACCAATCTAAACAAATTACTTCTATTGCGTCTGCAAAGAATCTTCTGAGACAATCCAAAATTTCGAACATTCTTGTATCTGCAATTTAATTTCAAAAATGTGGGCCTATTTGTGTTGTGGGAAAACCGACCGTGGTCTTTACAAAACGTAATAAAAAGAATAGCACAAAATATTGTTCGTTTTCGTTTTTGGGCAATGGCAAATTTTAGTCATAAGCCACCAAAAGATAGCCAAAGAGCAACAAAATTTTTTGAAAAATGTCAAAATATTTTCAGATGCAACACGAAAAGCAATCCCGATGACAGGTGGGTGGAATGGGTTTGATATCCACTCCGCGCCAGGTATTTCCCAGGGGCCCATGTGAGAAAATATCAGAGTGTAATGTAACGCAAACAAAATGTTTTGACAAAAGAGAAACGCACATACAACCTTTTCAAATCATGTACCTTTAAAAATTTATATTCTGCTATTGTCCGTTAAAGATGCTGACATGGGTTTATAGTCACATTTTATACAGGTTTGCTTGTGTTTATGTTTTGGTTTTTATCCAAGACGTTTAATTTGTTTAGCTGGCATTATTGTTGCTTCGTTTTGCAGTGTCTCTTAAATTATTAGACCCCTTTTTCTTTGGCAACTTTTTCCACAAATTCCACAATTCCACAATTTAGTGAAATAAAGAGTAATGTAATTTGTTTGCTTTTTATCTCGGTTCTACTAACACAACAGGTGTCCCATATTAATCGGTGCAGTTAGAAAGACAATTAAAGTGACTTCCTTTCTTACTGCATGTAAAAAGACCAGCTCCCAGTGACTATCTCAATTGGTGCTAATTGAGGTACAATTTACACTTTTCCACTAAATATGATAGATTTTAGTATAGAAAAAGAGGAATCTTAATGGGATCATGGGATAACAATGACTTTAACTTGATAAATAGAATGGCATGTGAAGTATTATCGATCTTAATCATACGGATAGCTCATAGCTCTTCCACACTTAATAGTTTTTAAGGACTGCTCTTCATGGAGAGCATTAAATTCTTGGAGTGAAAAAGTCAAATGTAAAATATTAAAAGATTGATTTTTATCTTTTGTATAAACATTTTCAAAAATTAAAATACAATTTTCACTCAGTTTAAATAGATTCATTTTTAATAGACTGATGACCCATTGGAATTTTTGCTTTGATACCTTTTTTGTTTTTGTAACCCTTTGACAATTTGCGTAACCCAAATTACCATATCATTTCCATCACATTACAATGCTAATCCAGCGAAATTAAACTGCTTTTGTTAACGCATATGATGAGATTTTTCCCAGCCATATGAGTGTGTGCGTGTGTGCGAGAGGGTTTTTGGGCCCAAAGTGTAAATCTGTCAACCTTTTAGGTGTTAATTTAATGCACTGCCCACTTCAGTTCTACCCTGCCCCACCCTTAAATGTTGTGTGCTGTATTGTCCTGGCTTGTAATTTGCCATTTAAAACAACAACAACAAGAGCAAAAAAAAGAGAAAAAAAAAAACAGAAAACCAAAAAGCAAAACAAAACCGGGAAGACATAACAAATGATATGAACTGCTCTAAGCTCTTGTGGGGCTCATTAACAATTGTTGTACCAGCATTTTGTTTCCTGCTTGCTGCTTTTTGGCCACATTACATTACCAAGAGTGGATGGCCTGTTCTGGAGTGAGTGGTGATATATATCTTTTGCTCTAAGCAGAGAGTTGTTTAAATCGCATGTATGTACCATACTTTGTATAAGTATGTATGTATGTAGCATGTCTAAAGCTAAACAATTGACAGAAATAAAACAATGTCGAGACGAGACGAGAGACGTTGAAGCTAAAATAAACATACAATTTCACTAAATTGCAGCCATAAAACTAAAGTTTAACTATGGACTAGGGAGAGCTCTGACATTTTTCTATAGTAAACAGAGGAATCAGGGCAACTTTTTTGGGGTTTTGTGTGTGTGTGTGTGCTTTGTGTGTGTCTGTGTGCGTGTTGACAACCAAAATGTCGGCACGTTTTTAACGGGAATTCTCCATTTTTTTTTTTTATATTTCGTCTTCTTGTGCCATCTCTTTTATTCTACTTTACGTTGCAAATACTGTGAGTCATGTGCATGGAGAAAATTCTAAAATATTTCGAAATAAATTTCAACTTTTAAATTAACTAAAAGCTTAAAAGGACATTCTTCAGAGAAAAAGGAAATAGGAATTACTCACACACATATAAAGAGCTAGATATATATATTTTTGGTTTGACTATTTGATAGAAAAATTGAAGTAGACATGGTAGAAGAACTGCATGTTTCCGGTATGATAAATATTTACATTTTTCCTTGGCAAATGTCTTTCGAAGCTATGCGTTTTGCACTACACCCCCAAACGCCCCTCCGTCTCCTACTCTGCCCCTGCCCGTTTCCTTTTTTTTTATGAAAAATCTGTAAAGACCGATAAAATTGCATATTTTTGCATGAAAGGCATTCAGCCTGAGGGGATAGGAAGTTGTCTATGACTACAAGAGACGAAGACACGCAGACATTTATCCCATAGACCCATACCCATGCCATCTAATTCCATTTCCATACGTTCATTTACACACTCACACACACTCAGAGCAGATGAAATGGAAATGGGAAGTGCAAGAGACACACACACACACACACATCTATGGCAGGATGGCAGAAGGATGAAGCAGAAACTGCCTGAATATGGTTGGAAATCATAGCAAACAGGAAATGTTGCGTTCTTGGCGCTCAGTGCAATTCGCCAACTTCAACTTGATGCCAAGATGAAAAAAAATGAAAAAAATATTAAGATAGAAATAAAAAGAAGAAGAAGGTGTAACCATAGAAGCAAATCACACACAAAAGGAAATACATAAGAAAATAAAAGAAATAAAAGGACATAAATGTGATAAAAGGAATCGAATTATTGATATCCAGTAAATCAAAAATCTTCTATTAAAAATAAAAAAACTTTTTTTTTAAATAAAAACAAATTATTAGATAAAGTGAGATAATAAATGCTTTAGTGAGTGCAAATTGAACAAAGTCCAGTCTTTAATAAAAGTTTAGGTAAATTAGAAAAGTAAATAAAATAAAAATTAAATACTTTTAACAATTTTTTCCCCTTTTAATCCAGGGAATGATTTGCGACTTTTCCAAACATTTTTCCTATAAACTTCATTTAATGTAGCCTCTTAAGCAAACATTTTCTAGTCAATTGAAAAGAAATACATAGTACATATATTTAGCCTTTTTAGTTGTAACTTAATGACATTGTTTATCATATATCTTATAAAGTAGCTTTAGAGACTTATAAAACTTTGAAACAAAATAACAGAAGTTTTATCAATCAGTAAGCATTAAAACAAAAAGCGAAAAATAGATCAAACACTAAAAGTTTTTTATGTTTTTGAATGTTTCTAAAATATAAATATGAAGTGGTGAAAAAAAATTTAATCTTAGATAAGATTGAAGAAAACTCTGCCTAGATATTTCGTAACTATTCTAAATTATTCTAACCTATTATTCTAACCTAAATTTAACATTTATTATCTAAATGTTTTGTTAGTAATAACTCTCTATATATTTATATTTTAAAGTTACATTGTATCCCCTTTTCAAAAAGTGAAGGCGAAACAGTTCTTTGAAGACACTGATATTGAGCTAAATATGTACATACATATACATATTTAGTGTAATCTCATTCAATATAAGATAGAAATTTCATGTATCTGGTAAACCCTTATAGGTATTTTACAGGGTATTTATGAAATCGTGAAATGGGCTAAAGAAAACTGCAACACAATCTCAGGTCTTATGCGTTTTTTTTGCTGCCATTTCCTCCTTAACTTGGGGGAACTTTTTGCATTAAACTCGAAATCAAAGTTGCAAAAGCATTAAAATTGTTGCATTTTACAATTTGCAATTGCAAAAAGAGCGCCAATGTGTATGAGGGACAGAGAGAGAGAGAGAGAGAGAGAGAGAGAGAGAGAGAGAGAGAGAAAGAGTGAGAGATAAAGGGTGAGAGAGGGGTAGGAACAAAGTAGGACAGAGATGTGAGTTTGTTGGGTAAAAAAAAAGAATCAAGGAGATAAGGAGCGTTGGTATGGCAAAAATGAAAATACCGAGACAAGGATGTTGATGGCAATTGTTGTCATTGGTTGCGGATTTTCACATTGAATTCTTTTGATAACAGTTTTCCCTTTCTTCTGTTCGTTTTTCATTCAATTTGCTTCTTTTGGTTCCTTTTTTTTTTTAATAAGTTTGCGATGAATTTCAGGATATGTATGTACATGAAATTGCTGTGTAATTCATTTGAGGTCAACAATGGAACGAAACAACAGCAAATTTCCCGCATATGAATGCGAACATGCATTATATACATACATATATAGATATACAGATGAAACAAGGATTTATATATAAGTAAGAATAGGACTAAGAGCTATCCCTTTTGCTTTTGTTAATATTAAAACATAGTTCAAGGAAAAGCAAAATGCAATGCAATATATTTGGTTTACTGAAGCATTCAATTGATTTTTCTCTTCCCAAAAAAAGTTCAACAAAATAAAAAACCTGCTGCAGAAATTTTGCCAACGGCGAAGGAACAGAGACCCGTATTTATTTATTGAATAACAAGCAAGTAGGAAGTTTCTTTATTTCATCTTTGACTATTTTTGTAAGGGGGAAAACAAAGGAAACAGCAGGAAAACATGGGAAATAAATTCAATAACATAGAAAGCACATGAGAATTTAATCACTTTTATATTTGAAAGAGACTTTAATAGATAACAGTTGAATTCGCATTCTCTTGCAAAATAAATTGACAGGCTTAAATTTCATTGGAAAACCCTTTGCCCCCTTTTCATTTGCCAACAATCCTTTTGCCAAGGTGACTTGTTGTAAAAGAGACTCTTTTGCTAAAGTACTTAACGTAAGACAAATTTGATCAAATTAGATAGATTTCTATCAAGATGTCTCGGTCGAGCTAATAAGGTATGAGATAATGCCTATTATAATGAGTGTCAAGGAACCCCTTGGGTTAAGAACAGACATTGCAGTAGACATTCAGGTAATTTAGCTTGAATTGCTTAAAGGTCTTATTTATAATTTAAGTTAAATATAACTTATATAACCAATTTGAATTTAGTTTTAAAGTACTTTTTATTTAAAAATAAATTGCACGAGTCATGTTTTTCTTCTCTGAGAAATCACTCTGTATAGTTGCGGCTTAAATGTTTTCTATTCTTAGTATTTGCAACGTCATCCTTATTTGTTAGTCATTCAACCATTGTAAATAGTAAATAGTAAAACCACAGTAAATAAACTCTTAGTTATAGTTCATGACGTAATCTAGAACGTAGATAAATATGATAACTCTTTTAAAATGTCTAAATTAAATGTTCCAGGTCTTAAGCGACTTCGCAGATGATTGTAGTTAGTTTGGTTTAGTTTTAATACGATTAGTTCTTGAAAAATTGTATAAAAATGTTCCTTATTTTGAAGCTTCTAGGTGTATATATCCTCTTAATAGAATTTAAACAAGTCTACATCATATTTAAGCCCAATAACCCAATAAATAAATAAAATAAATAAATTATGGCTTTCACCATACATAAACTAAAAAACAACAGTTTTCAAAAATGTTTAAATCTCTTAGTACAAAACTGGACCATTCCGATTTCACATACAAGGATGCGTTAATGGGCAGAAAACTTATAGTAGAGAAGGTGAGGGGAGTTAAATATTGACAGAGAGGGCGAAAATGTACAGGACAATGTGAGCGATATGTGGCAAAAAGAGAGAAAAAACAAGAATAAATACAAATATTTGCTACAACAATATGGAAACTTTTCTGTTTGATGTACAGTAAGCGTTTCGAAATAAGGAAAAAAATTAATTTCATTTAAAAAAGGATGCTCTTTTAAAAGAGGGCGTGGTCATGCTCTCTTGTTAATTGCATTTATTCGTATTAAATCATAAGCTATTACTTAAAATGATATACCAGGCACTTTGGAAATTTGGTTTAAGTATTTTGGTATTTGATATCGAATCTAAAAATCACAGGAAGTGTGGGAAACGTCAACTGTAAACTAATAAGCCTAAAAGTTATAGCCTTATTAATTTAAAGTCTTCCTTTTTTTTAATCACTTCAATAAGTAAAGTATTGAAATTGGCATACGGTAAGCTACTTTCTTTTTGATTTAGTTTTCTAACAATTTTTTTTTCATTTTAGTTGCAAATTTTCACGTAATTTTCTTGGGACATATTTGGATGATATCTTAATCCAATTTCAAAATGTTGGCGCCGCAACAAAAACAATTACGATGACCCTTGTCGAAATTGTCGACGGTCATGAAAAATGTTCAAATAATTAGCTCAAAAGTTACCATTGACTGCTAATGCAAAGGGACGCATTTAGCTTTCTCTTTTTCGCTTTTCGCTTTTGGTTTATTTTATTTTGTTGTTGTTGTTTCGGAAAAAAGGCCGAAAGGTTCACAGGATTACAAAGGACGGTAGCAGACAGCTGAGATACGAAGGACTCAAGTGGAACCAAAGGGCGGAGGGGGCTATGTGGCAATTTCAATTTCGTAAAAAGGAATTACGCTCACTCTTTTTCTCTTTCGCTTTTATTTTTATTATTTAAATTATAATTTTCATTTGACCTTTTTTTTGTGTGAGTGTGTGTGCTAACATGATTGAGTGTGCGTGTGTGTGTGTGTGTGAGTGTGAGTGTTTGGGAATCCGGGCTCTACTTCTGTTCTAAATGGCAAAAGGCGTAAGCTGCGTCGTCGTCGTCGTCATCATCCTCAGGCCAAAAGCACCAAAGTGGAACTACAAAACATTTCAAATGCCATTTAGTGCCAGCCGTCGTTGCACCTCACCAGCACACACACACACACACACAGAGACACATGCCGGAACTAGGGGCGGTAAAATTGCAGAAACTTTCCCCCTTTCATTATGCTGCAAAATAAACGAGGTTACATGGCTGCTTGAATCCAGCATCGAATGAGACAGGACGAGAGGGCAGCTGAAACTCTTGCCAAGCATTTTTTAGTTGCTCTTTGTATACACTAGCTAAAAGGTATAAAGGTTAAAGCAAGCATTTTGGCAAATCTATGCATTTATCGTTATATTTATTTGTGGCCAATGAAAATGACCACAAGACCTGATGATTTATGATATTAAATATTGATCAATTTGAAAAGTAGTTTATTCCAAGGACATGAAAATCAAAAATGTAATCAAACTACATCTTGTTTATTATGACAATTGGCCAAAGCTAATACATTAAGAAATGCTTGCATCGCTTATTTACACAAATTTCAAAGTTATGCTAAATATGAAATTGTAAGATATTAATTAAGTAAGTTATCTGAGTATGATGAAAGCATATAGGTCGCAGTTTTCTGTGTTTGAAAGTGTGATTACGGCTTCCGTCTTTTATGTTAAAACGAATGAAACTTTTAAGAAATGTTCGATATCAAAATATAGCAAATATTCAATAAGGTTTCCTCTGCTCCTCCAAACATATTGTTTTAAACATTAATGGATAGGATGTTGATGTATCCTAGAATCATCACTAAACGTGTACTGAAAAAAGTTGATCAAACTGTGGATGGCATATCACAATTTGCCTGTCATCCCCAAGAAAATAGAAACTTTTAATTACTCCAATTACAAGTTTTCAAACAAGTTTAAAATAGACAAATTCAATTGAAAACTGATGGTTATATGTATCGATGTATGTAGATGGACTTTCAAGTGAAACAAGTAATTGGTAAGGGTATTAAAGTACCAGAACATTACAAGTTGGCCGTACTCAGTTTCTTTTTTTTTTAGGTGTTCTCATTTTTTACTTTGTTGTAGTATATTATATATCTAAAACTGTGTGTTCAACATGAGCATGTAAGTATGTACATATGTATGTATATTCGTCTATATGTATTTTTTATTTTCATTTTCAAGATTTGTCAAGTTGGCGAATTTTGTTGATTTTCCCTTCTTGTGCCTTTGTCTGTGTGTATTTTGCGTGTGTCAATAAACCTAAAACATTGCCATATTTTCGTTTTCGCTTTTTTTTTTGTTTTTCTGCTTTGGATAATTAGAAACTATTTTCCGCATTTGTGTTGACAAAGGACTTTATTACTGGTTGACCTTTCCAGTTATTGTCATTTCAATTTATATTCTTTTTTTTTTGTCTCTCTGGAACGGAAATCGAAAATAAAGTTTGCACAAACATGTTGAAGGTTATACAAGCTTAGAATGTGTATGTGTGTGTGCGCGTTGTGTTCGCTTTTTGAGCTTGGGGAAATTGCTTTTTAATCGCTTTTTAGTTTAGCTATGGATTTGCCCAGAAGTATGCACAATTTGATTGCCTACTTTTTGGGGCACAGATTGAATATTTTACAATACTATTAAGACATATTGAAAACCGAAAGTGTTAAGGCACATATACAATCAGTATGTAGGTATAAGAAAATTTTATAAATTGTCTTTAGTCTTGAGAAATTTATGTACATAAATATTCACCAGTTGCCTAATTTCTTAAGGGCAAAGTGTCTGTGAATGAAGAAGTTAAAAGAGTATAATCGAGTAATTAAATTTACATCTAATTTATCAATAATATTGATTTTACTGTGTGACAAAACATTTCAAAAATTGTTTTAGATAAACAAGATATAGAAAATTGTTGAAGGTATTCTAAAAGTAAGATAAACTCTATTTTGGCCGAAAAATTTCAAAAGAAGTTGAGAAAAATTAGAAACATTTTTAGTCTTTAGTAAGTAAATCTCCAATTAGCAAATATTCTTTAATTTTAAAAGAGTTTCTGATTCGATAAAAGAACTAGTTTTATCCTACTTGAGAAAATGAATAAGGCTTGAAGTAAAACGGTTTATGAACTAATTTATTGTATCAATTTTATAAAGTTTTAAGTTTTAAAGACACAGATACTTTCAACTTTTGAAAAGAGAACTATACTAATCTCTGATTAGTTAGCTGTACCTTTTCGAAATTTCTTTTTTAGTTTGGAAACAAAACAAATAATTTCAAGAAAACTAGAGCAAAGTCCTCCAGCAACATTAACAAGTATTTGAATGCTGCATAAATCTCTCCCTGGGCAACCTAAAATACATACGTTAATAATTATGCCTACAAGTAGCTAATGTTTTATAATTCCTAATTACTCCCCAATGGAATGCCGAGTTGTGTGGCCTAATGACCTTAAAGGACATACCCAAAAGAGCAAATGTAAAATGCAAATGAGACAAACGTGGTCAATTGAAACATATAAATTCCAAGTTGATTTACACATTTCTACAATACAAGCGAGCAATGGAAGCGATTAACACAAGGGACACTGATGGGTCTGAGATGAAGATATGTACACATATCCTGTAAGTGAGTGTGAAGGGAGTGGGCATGAACTAGGCTAGGCGGAGCCTAGCTGTGAGCTGGGAGGAAAGTTGACCAAATTACGCAGGCATAAATTATTTATGACTGCGGCAAACATTTCGCCCATATACATATAAACATACTCTCGACTCCTGAATAGTTGCCACACTAACACACACACACACACATATGCATGTACATGGTGTAATGTGTAGTGGGTAATAAGGCGTTGTTAAGGAGACGACAGAGAGGTAGCGGAGAGAATAGGAAAACCAGAGTGATGGACTGGAGGGAGGACCGTTGGCAAGCACTTGAGCAAATGTAAACATGCAACGATTCTACTCTTCGTTCGTATTTACTATGTACTTAGTATAATTAAATGGGCTTAATGCAAATGTGGAGTTTCCCTCAACTCCCTTTTAACTCTTCTAGCAACCGCTTCATGCATCATCCATCCAAATATCCATCCAAACAGCCAGTCAAACGAAGCCATGCATCCGCAGACGTGCCACTTGGCAGTTCGTAGTTGGAATCTCGTTTGTGTGGTTCCTTTTTTGTTGTTTCTCTATTTTCGAGATCGTTTGTAATTTAATGAATATGCAAATAAAAAGGATGCACTTAAATGCCAAAGTATGCAATGAGCATGTAAATACATACACATATGTATATACATATATATATAATAAAGTACAGGGTAATATGTATCTACAATATGTGTACCACTTGGTTGGTAAATATATATTCAATCGTAATTTATTGCTGCCATGAAGCGCAAAAGTTTCAATCGGTGCCAATGGAATTAATCGGAGTCTGCGCACACACACACAAACACACCTATACTGACACCAACACACACTCAAGCTCACATTCACATCCACACACTCTCTCTTAAGAGCACTTCGATAGGGTTCTCTTGTTTTGTGTGTGGTGCGTTTGTTAATGTATTTATGTATGTATCTAGGTAAATGTGTTTTTGTTCGGTTTCAAGTATTCATACTTGTATGGTTGTTGTTGTTGGTGTTTTTATTCTGATGTGTTCTCAACTAACAAACAAACAAAAACAACAAAACGCAAGCAAAAACAGAAACAAGTGCCGAGCAAAGTTGAAGTGTATCTTTTAGATAGCCAAATTTTCAGGCATTAAAACTTGTGTACGTGATGATGATGATGATGGCGATGATGTGATGGTGTGTGTGTGTGTGTGTGTGTGTACTTGACAGCATTTGCATTTGAGTTTGCAAAATTCTTGATTGTAGACAACTCTTATCAAGTTGCCGTGGAGGTGAGATACATGAACTCTATACCAATAGGAAACCTAAGCCTTCTAATGATGTTGATGCTTCAGCTCAATGAAAGTTCTATGAGCTCGAAAATTAAATTGCGGATTATTTGCCATGAATAAATCCTTCATTTTGTGGATAAGAGTTTCTTCTTCGTCACTAAGAGAACTAATGTGTCTAATGAATATACATACATACAAACATATATGCACATTAATAGAAGAAAATAAATTGGCAAAACACAAACATTTTAAAACTTATAGTAAAATGAGAAAAGCATCAGAAATAGTTTTAGATTTGAAGGTGTTTATTTCATAATATATAACAAAACCACTAATTCATTTTTGGTTAAACTTAAACTTAGATTTCTTAATGACAAATTCAAACTACAAAAATTCAAAACTTGCTACAATTTGCATTTGAGCTTATGGATATACTCCGTGCTTATTCTGTTTTTCTGTAGTGGAGGAACTAGGACCTGGCAAAAAAGCCTTCTAAGCCTTCTAAGAAATAAAGTTAAATTGGCCAAATAATTGGAAAGCGGAGAAATAATCGTTCCCGGTGCCAAATTCTTCACCAGTAAGAGAAGTCGAACTGTCTGTCTATTTATCTGAAAGCTTTTGAAGTTTTAAAGCTGTCGGAGCAGAACTGAAACTTAAAGTTGTTTAATTCCTCACATAGATCAAGTTTTCGAAAAGTAAATTATAGTAGAATTAAGAATTATCGATCGAAAAATTGGAGTATCTTTAACAAATTTGCAAATTTACAAAGTAAAATACAACGATCAAGGATAGCCGAAGTTAAGTTTTGTTAATATTTAAAAAAATGAACAAGAATTCTTTTAAAAGTGTTTAAGCTATACATTGCTTAACAATTAAAATATAGATAACGAGGTCTATTATTTGGGCCACAAGATGCAACAAAAGCGTTTGCATATTTTAGGGGTTAAATTTCTTTCTCAAAACTTATTTAGCTGACTTTGCCAAGGTGTAACTAGTTAATTAAGAATTGTTTATTACCTTAAAATCAAATAGTTGTACTAAATGCCAATGAATTGTGGGTTAAGGAACTTTTCAAGTCTTGGGCAAAGATTAACTCGTATCTTTTTTATGCAGGAAAGTTTTTGAATTGCAGTTGCGCTGTTTTGAAAACTTGGTTATAAACAAAGTTGAGCTTAATAATGACTTATTGTTTGCCCCATAAAGTATGCTACACTTTGTGGCATTAAATGTTATTCTGTTTTCTCAACACGTTCACATCATAATAATAATATTTATATACTTTTCATAACGAAATTTTTATATGCTTATATTAATAAGTTATCAGTGATTGGGTTTATTATACATTCTTTCATATATGTGAGTATATATCCATGTATATGCGCATATGAGTGTACAAAAAGGTCGATAGCAATTCATTACCATAAGATAATTAACATGTAATCAGTGTTGTAACGACCAACTGGTCTGGCTGCTGCTGCTGTTGCTTGCTACTCGTAAATATCTGAAATTGAATGCTGCAAATGGCATAAATTAAATTTCCAGACGGAAATCCTTTACTTTCCCTGGGCATCCCTTTCGGGCCTTTACTCTTAGCGTTTAAGGAATTAAATTGTATATCGTATAATGATAAAAAACAATAAAGTTGAAACTGCAAAATCAAGTGCATAAATCAGCCCGAAACGAAATGATGGTTCGCTGCCCGTTCCGACCGTTTCATCTTTACTCAGCTCTGCTCGTGTCATGCAAGTAAATGGCATATCAATGCGTGATTACGTATACGCAGCATGGGCCAACAAATTGCTGTGCCTGAAGGAAGGAAAAGGCAGAAAGTGTACCAGAGAGAGTGAGAGAGAAAGAGGGAGGGGAGTAGGTGGTTACAGGATATGGAGGGCGTTCGCTTCATTATGCCGAATGCCTACGTGCACTACTACTTATTTATCAAGTGATGGCAACGTCACCGCCGCTTTTATTTATGGAAGTGTGCGCTGAGTGCGCCGAGCCGCCTTCATACCGCGCAGTCCTTAACCATTCATCCATCCATCCATTCTATATATTATATAGTATGTGTATGCCACCACTCTATATCCCACCACCCGCTGGGTCAGGCGATTGCTTCCGCATCATCGCACACTGGGGCAGAAAATATGTTTCGCATTAAGTATTGCAAAATATGAAAGAAAAAATAAAAAAATCACAAATTGTGTACGTTGTTGAAATAATTTCTTGAACATGCATCTAATTAAAAAAATAGCTACTCAAACGTAGAACAGCAGTAGAACTTAAAATAGCAATATTAATAGATAAATTCCGGTTTCTGGTTTGTTTTAAAGTGTTTTGCTTTAACACTTTGAAACATTGAAATGCATAATGCTAAAGCATACATTTAAGTAGTTTAGATTAAATCTTGCAAGATATATTGATATTATTTGTTGGACCTCTTGTTATGATCTTGTGTTAGCCTCAGTTTGGATAATCTGCATGTCATACTGTGGAGGATTCATAGTGGCTAAAATCTCCTTTAACATTCCAATCCCAAATTCAAATCCACATTTCATAATAGTTCACCCTGGCTTAATAAAATTAAAACATTTATCTGCTTGAATGTATTTTCAATCATTTAAATGAAGCAATAATAAATTTTGAGCAATTAATGTATACAAGTTAATGGAATTTATTTCATTTTATAATTCATGACAGTTGATTGGTTATTTTTGAATTGCCTTTAGGATAAATAACTTTTTTCCCACCTTAAATTAATTTATATCAACAATTAATGAAATTTGGCCTGAAGAGAAAACAGATCAACAAATTATTTGGAAAAGTTTCACAGAACTATGTATATACAAAGTATAATTTACAGAAATTCATTTGGATTGCCATAAATCATAACGATAAACAAGGAGATGCTTAAATGATACAAAACTGTTTAATTCGTTTCGATTGATACACAAAGTAGCCAAAATTTATGAACAGATGTTATGAACTATAAAAAACTGACTATAAAAATGCCACTAAATGCAAACTTTTAATGCATTTTGCTACACTCAAGAAAGATATATTTGCAGCATTTACGACAGAAAAGAAAAACCATTTTTAGGTCATATAAATTAGAATTCCATTTGTCTCTAACACTTTGGGTAAAAATCTTGACCAATGTACGTGTTGGTTTGGCTTGGTTTGGTTCATCATGTCTGTAGGGGACAGGCAAAGTATAAAAATACCAAAATAAAGAACATGTAGAGAACGAATGGTTGTCTGACTGTGTGTGAGTGTGCGTGTATTTGTGTGTTAAACGGCTGCTGTTGATAATGAGAAGGACGTCGTGGAGAAGTGCTTGGAGGCGCTGGTTGAGCCGCATCTTTATTCTGATCCGCTGCCTACAACCTTCCTACTACTGATGCTGTTTTCTGCTTTTGCTGTTGCTGTTGATGATGTTTACGTTTGAATAATTTATGACACAATAAAAAAAAAAATGAAACCGAAAGAAAGTCAGGACAGGACAGGACACACACAGAGATACAGAGCGAGAAAGAGAGAGAGGGAGAGACACAGATACACCGACACACCGTTGCAATTGCCGTAAGGTGCAAAAAGGACATGGCTGATGGCAACGGTGGCTATGGAAATGCCATTTAGATATATCCTGTTAGGTACGTGGCGAGCGGCGGTTTTTATTCATTTCAAAAAATGATAATTGGCTACACAACCCAAAAGAGATGGCAAACTGACAGTAACAGAACACACAGAGTGTATAGAGGATGAATATGAGAAGGGAGGAATGCAAAGGTGTGGGGCGGATGTGGAAGGGGCAGCTTAAGTTCTGTATAGAATGAGTGGGCGGCATTCGCATCAGCATCAGGAACGAGTTTTTGTGGCGGCTAAATCAGAAACAGAATCTGAGAAAACACACAATTTCAGTATGGTGAGGAATGGTGAAACGGAAACTGTTTCTAGATGAAGTTGAATGGCAGTCACAGAGAGAGAGAGAGAGAGAGCGATAGAAAAAGGTGGGCAAGGGGAATCGGGCAGAGTGAGAGACAGAGAAACGGAGATACAAAGAGAAATACAACAACAGCAAAGGAAAAAAAGGGAATATAAATTGCCTCTTAAATATGGAATAAGTGCGGAAAAGTGTATACCAGTTTAGCCAACAACCACAACGACGACAACAACAACAACGAGAGCAACAACAACAATCAGCAAACATGCACATAGATAAACTATGTTGCTCCTGGCCAAGATAAACACTCCTCTTCGCATCGGAAAGCCGGCTCACCTCTCATCCCTTCCTTGATCCTCCAACCGTCATACGCTTCACATAGAAATAGAAAAGCCAAGTCTCTGTAACTGTTACAGAGATAAAGCAAAGTGGGCGTGTAATTGCGTGCGTGTGTCTATCTATAGGCGTTTGGTTGCTGGCTGCTGGTGTGCAAGGCGTGGCAAGTCCTACACACCCAACCTCCACACCTCCCTACCTCCACCACCTTTGATACAACACAATTTTCTTTTCAGTTTTTCTCTCCGCTCTCCATCTCGCCACTTCTCTCTCGCCTATTTTCGTTTTGCCGCAATCGCCTTTGCCAACAACATAGAATCCTTTCTTATGCCTTAGACACATGAATTTACCCAACACACAATTTTCGATTCAAATTCCCCCCACCAAACAAAGCAAATGACTTTTATGTAAGATGGGCGGCAACGGCAAGACATCATCCAAAAAAAAAACACACACACACACTCTTTCAAAGTGTTGAGTTCAACTCATACTAGTTAGGTACATATCTATTTTATGACATTTTGTCAATGACACTTTCTTTTGGTTTTATTTTTATTTTTGTGGACTATTTTCTAATTCACTCTGTTAATGTCCAATCAGAGAAATTTCTTCAAAGCAACCCTTTGGACAGTAGTAGATATTGATTCGTTTTCATTTCGCCAACCATTTCATGACCCATCTTTTTATCAGATTATTGCTCACACAATGTTCGATATGACATTTTGCATGGAACATTGAGCGATTAGTTGATTCCCTACCCAAAGTCTAGATAACCATCTTCAATCGAATGGAGAAAGGACTACAGAAAACTATTGGAAAGGATTTCAACACCAGTCACTGGGTGACCGATTTTGCATGAGCTGCGAAATCGAGCTACATTTCTCTATGAGAAAGGAGAAAGGCTACTTATTAAAGTAACTTCCCATTACTGATTCCTATTACTCGATTCACCAAGAAAAAAAGAGCGGGATTTTATGCTAGCGCATAGATAAAGTTTTCCTCTAATAAACAAATAAACAGGATTCTCCGGAATGCCGAGGGCAACATCTGATCCAGTACAGATAAATTTAGGATGGGTTCTATTCTATTCCATTCCCTTCTTTGCAATTGTTCTTAATTCTTATAATATATTTGTATTTGTATAAAATATTTTGCACAATGTTAAAATAATGTGTCTTTCTTATGTTTAGATAATGCTTCAATTTATATAAATTAATTAAAAAGATTTTAATCTCTTTTTGCCTTTTAAGGCAAATTAAAAAATGCATGCCAATAACAGTTTTTAGTGGTCCAGAAGAGAAATTTATTGGCATAACGTTTACATTTTAGCCCAATAATTTTGAAAATAATATTAATATTGACAAATCAAATTTTTGGTTTATCTAACCTTCTGTGTAAAGCAATCAAAGACATGTGCTCAACATTGTTCGTAAAATTTCAAAGTGAAAATAAATTTAAATTTTTAATTGGAAAATAGGCACCCAAAAGTATACTATAGAAAGATACAACAAATTTGTCTATATTTTTAACAGATTTTTTGATATCAAGTTTAAGAAAAGTCGCTCTTGTTTGCAAATATTACTAATAAGGAATTTGCTTAGATACATAACACTCCAATAATTCTATTAAATTAAAAATCAGCAAATTCTTTAAATCTCTATAGCATACTTTTTGGTTCAAATTTGATTAAAGCGTTATGGCCATGTAAAATGAGATAGTTATGAATTGTGAGACAAATATTGGATTTACTTTTGAAAACAAATAAAATTATTTTAACAAAACTCTATCTAAAAAAAAAATTCCATAAATTTTTGGTGACGATATGAATAATCTGGACTACTTTATATACGTATTACTAATTGACATTTAAAGTATTAACGGTAAAATTTTAAATTCTAAATGTATATGTCGGGACGTCAGGATTCTTACTTGCCTTGTTCATATTTTCGGCTGGAAACATTAACTTAGCACTTTTTATTCCACTTAGACTTTTCACTTTAGACTTTGTACTTTTCACTTTTTCACTTATACCTTTCCTTCTGTACGGTTAGTTCCCAGGGGGTTTCTTTAACTGCCCTCTCTAGCCCGAGGCTCCCCTTTATATAGGACCTGACCTGATGACAGATTGACCAATTTGTTTCTAAACATGTTGCCAAGGCAGAGATGATTGTCATCCTGCAAAGTCAACATTCCCAGCAACATTCCAGACGTCAATCTGCAGCCGCTGCAAAGGTAATGCCAGGGCTACAATTGACATGCCTGTCAACTATCTAGTAGGCTTTGACTTATTAGTCACTTAATTGACACGGCCATCCTGACCTTTACACGTCCTCGTGTAATATTTTAATTTTTAACGGAAGTCGATCATCGTCTCTTAGACGGATCAAACATCGTCTCTCCTAGACGGATAACAAAACATCGTCTTTCCTAGACGGATAACCATCGTCTCTCCTAGACGGATAACCAAACATCGTCTTTCCTAGACGGATTAACCAAACATCGTCTCTCCTAGACGGATAACAAAACATCGTCTTTCCTAGACGGATAACCATCGTCTCTCCTAGACGGATAACCAAACATCGTCTTTACTAGACGGATAACCAAACATCGTCTTTACTAGACGGATAACCATCGTCTTTACTAGACGGATAACCAAACATCGTCTTTACTAGACGGATAACCATCGTCTTTACTAGACGGATAACCATTCTGACTTTCACTCGTCCTCGATAAAATATTCAGCTTCGTTCATACAAACATTTCTCTTTTTTTTTTCAAGATATTTATTTTACATTTCTTCTGACCAAAATGTCAAACTTAATTCATAATTTCAATCATCGTCTCACTTAATCATCGCACTCCGACACGGCCATCCTGACCTTTACACGTCCTCGTGTAACCCAGACCGTCAATGAACTAATATTACCGAAGTGTTACTGAAATAGTCATTTCTTATTCAGACTTAAATTAAACATCAATTCTTTCTTAATTTACACAGTATTCTAGATCATTATAAATCAACCCATTTATTCCATTCCAAATTTATTTCTGTACTAATACTTTTCAATACTTTTCAGACTAATTCATTTATATTATTCATCAAATAATCTTTACATTATTTATCAACTTCGTTTCGCTCTTTTTTTATACTTTGTCAGTTTTTATATCAATTGCAACAAAAACAACTTCTCTTGGACCAGACCACCACGCAGCGATCGATAATCGTATATCTCAATACGCACTTCATTTTACATTTCTTATTCTTCAAACATTCATACTGTCTATTTCAACAGCTTCCATACCATCTCTTTCAACGGTTTCTCTTGTTTCAATACTGTCTCTTTCAACAGTTTCTTTTTCAATTACTTAATCAGTTCCATATTAAGGATTCGAAATTCGACTGTAGTAATTCTCATTATGATTTCATTTTGATTATGAGCATGGTTCCGTCAAGAGCGCCACACACCATGTTCCAACTTTCGTTTTTCACTCGTGCTTGCTCAATGACGCAGTCAGATCCAATCTCAAAACCATAGATCAAATATTACCATGCAACACAAAATATTTACCATGTTGTTTCCATTGGAATCTTCATACCTCTCTATTCACAAAACTTCCATATCGAAGGTTATTCCAACACCATTGCAAGTTACCAAACAACATATCTTCTCACCGGGATATCTTTCACGCGGGCGGAATATAACCATGTGGCAATTTTCTGTAATCCTCATGGCAATACGTTCTCCTAATATGCAATGACTTCAAAATGTATCTATCACCTTCTACTCTAAACTTTGCATCTATTTTGTCGATATCAATCTCTATCGCACGGCGAAATCAAGCTCAAAGGATGTGTCTTTTTTTTTATCGGTAAGGACTTGCTTTGGTTACACTATTAACTGTGCAATTCAAATCAAGTTGTACCTCGCCATGAGCATCCTACCACGACCGGGGGCCCGATTCGACCGCGGACAAAGGAGTTTAAAGGGAACCCATTTGCATTTCTTATTTCTGCTCTTTACGTGTATATGCGCCATGCGCTTATCTTCTCTATGTTCTATCGTAAAGTCAAAATATTGTAAATGCGCCCACCAACGGAGTACCATTGGCCTTGGATCCATCTTTGTTCTTGACGCTTTCAGGGAATTATAGTCTGTATACACAACGAATTCACGGCCAATCAAATACTGTCGAAAATGCTTAGCTGACCCAACAACAACTCTGCAGAAAAGGTTTTCTTACTAACGTATTCCACTACATGAGGATTGTCGTTAACGAAGTATTAACATAGCACAGAAACCATGAGAACCATTGGAAATTGTGAATCATATAATCAGTACTGGCTTATTTGGGAGAATAGAATAGACATGACTATCTTCCTAATTGTTTCCAAATGGTCATCCCAACCAAAGACGTTTTTGGTCGCAGGTAGCAAGAAGTTTCATAACCTGAGAGAATTGAGGAATAGATTTTCGAAAATAAGACGCTAATCCAATAAATTGTCTCACAATACTAAATGTTGAAGGCGGTCTCAGAGAAGTTAGTGCTGAGATCTTCTGCGGATTAGGTCTCGTACCTCAGATACTGCAGCGTAGTCTTAAGGAACTCACACTTCGAAATGTTAAATGAAAATCCCGTCTCGGTTGATGTTGATGATACTATGATAATATCATCCATGTAGACCATCATAGGTATATGCTAAACTTTCCAAAGCGTTTAATACGGCTTGCTGAAAAACGAAAGGAGCGTTCTTGAGGCAAAACGGCATTGTTACATATTCGTACTGCTCCTCATGTGTTACAAGCGCACTTTATTAGTCATATCCAAACACGTAGAACATTTTATAACCCTAAGTCTAGCAATTTGATAACTAATAAGGAGTAACGCAAATCTATCACAGACCGTGCTGGCATTTAACTCACGATTATCAATTAAGTCGAACAATATTACAACTTGGCAATTAATTTATAGGTTTGCGTACAAATACATTTTCATTTGGACTCAATCCATATGGACTCCTCTGCACCGCCCTGTCAGGGTCAATCAACATAATGGTCACTATCCCTGAGTAAAGTCTCGTGAAAGGGATTCCATCGACAAATGCTTTTGAATGTTTGTAAACCATTTTAATCACATTCACTCTATCATTATCGAGTAATTCAGTATTAACGTTAAATGAAACAGCAGATGGCTCAAACAATACACAAGAATTTAACTATTTCAAATTTGTCAGAAAATCTTATATCCTTTACTAAGGATTTCTCTACGAATTACAATATCATTAGTAAGATATTTGAACCATATAACATGAAATAGTACTTTTAAAGTCTTTGGGTTAATCAAACTTTACATAATTTTTTATGTGCACTGTATATACCAGCATCGCCAATACCCCGTATTATAATATGATTGTTGCACAGTTTGCCATCAAATTTAACGGCAACACTGCTTCGGATAAGAGAGCACTCAGCTCCGAAGTCGAAACAAACTGGAAAGGTCTCACCTCGGTGTGTCATAACTCTCATTGGCTCAGATACAGAACACTGATTAATCTTCTTTTCGGGAACTCCTCCAGGTTTCGGTTCTGCATGTCTCACATACCACGCAGCTGGTCCTCAAACAGTACAGGAGTCGGCACTTATCAGAAAAATTCTCACAAAGTGACCCCACGTATCTGCTGCTGTTCACGTGTTGACGTTTGCACAGTTTTTACAAGCTCTACTACGATTTGGTTTTGCATGCAGGACTATGCGCCATTGTTCCTCTGAGAATGCAGGACGCGATGCTCATCCCACTTCTGATGTCGGGACGTCAGGATTCTTACTTGCCTTGTTCATATTTTCGGCTGGAAACATTAACTTAGCACTTTTTATTCCACTTAGACTTTTCACTTTAGACTTTGTACTTTTCACTTTTTCACTTATACCTTTCCTTCTGTACGGTTAGTTCCCAGGGGGTTTCTTTAACTGCCCTCTCTAGCCCGAGGCTCCCCTTTATATAGGACCTGACCTGATGACAGATTGACCAATTTGTTTCTAAACATGTTGCCAAGGCAGAGATGATTGTCATCCTGCAAAGTCAACATTCCCAGCAACATTCCAGACGTCAATCTGCAGCCGCTGCAAAGGTAATGCCAGGGCTACAATTGACATGCCTGTCAACTATCTAGTAGGCTTTGACTTATTAGTCACTTAATTGACATATACATTTCGATCTGATTGATATCTTCTATACATATGTACATATATACATTTCTTTTGCGGTATGCACGATGCTAGGTTACAAAATCAGCTAAACAAAAAATTGATGATGCTTCTAAAAGCTCAAAAATATCAAGTTGTAACGGTGTTTTTAAAAACAATGTTCAATATAATCAATAGAATATAATGAAATATCACTCGAAAAATTGGATTCCTTAGAATGAGACCGATTAGTTAAAGCAATATATCCTTGTCAGTTTTGCTCCAAACAAGACAATTTTACAAATGTTAGAGATTGGGAAAACAAAACTTAATTTTTTGAAAATTTTTTATAACCCAATGAAATACTCAGATGATAAACTATACCATTCTCTTTTATCATCTTTTATTGGTTTATCATTTTTTCCACAAAATGCGTTTTGCTATGAGGCGAAACTAGTTTCATTTGGTTTCTTAACAAATTAGATTAATTTTTCATCAAGCTTTATTAGCTTGTAGCTATCGATTGATGGTAGTAATAACAAGCTGAGCTTTCTTGTTTCTAAACAAATTGACAAAAACCTAAGAAAATAAAAAAGGTATGAAAGTAAATTGATGCCCTCTTATTTGTCCATCTGAACTCTTAGTGGCATTGGACAGTTATAAGCCGGCTGAGTTTAAGGACATCAATCAGGATACAATCCAGTTGTAGCATCGAGAAGCCAAGCTGAAGCTAGCTTAACCTATTTAGTGACACGTGAATTGACAATTTAGTTACGAATGCTGGTCATTCGAATTAGACCGAGGACATCTAGATTGAACCCAAAAATGACAGTTTGTGCTAATAGTCGATCTCCATGACCAGAAGCAACAATGACATGAAAAATATTCAGTATACGAATCACAGGGCGTATGAGTAATTATGTATAAATTGTCAATTTTAGCAAGAGCCCATGACTTATTAAATGGGTTTTATGAAAATTATTGCTAAAAATATATTTCTATGTAATCGCTCATTGCGTGAAAAAGTCGTAAATCCTTCTCGGTTCTCATTCGCTGAAAAGTATGCTATAAAAAACTCAAAACACAATTAAATTAAATTAAAAAGTAATTTCCCTTACGTGTAAAATGCGAGAATTCTAATCAAACATTTAGCACTTTGGCACGTTGATTGCCTTTGGCTTTTGTAGACGAGAACGACGACGACAACGACAACGACGAGGACGACCATGATGATGATGTCGGCGTCGACCAAAAGGACGAGGACGAGAATGTGAACGACAAGGACGAGCTTTATACAAATGGGAGACAAATACAAATACAAATATAAGAACAAACTCCAACACACATAGACAGACACACACACACACACAGGCGTAGACAAAGGCGCAAAGCCAAGTTGAATAAAAAATATGATACAAAATACATAGAAAGTTAGCCAAAGAATACAGGGAAAGCTCAGTTCAGTTCACACCACAGGGCAGGACTTTTGCTTTTTAGTCATGCTTGGCAAATAAGGATACATACGCTTCTACACACACAGACACACTCACTTAGTCATAGACCGCTTTCATTTTGGGTGATACCAACAGAAGAATAAAAAATCCCCCAGTACACATTTGAAGCAAAAATTTCAATTAAGACTTTTACTATGAATTCGTTTTCTGTTTTTTTGTGTGTCGTTGTTTTATTTTGTCTCTCTCTCTCTCTTATACTCTTTCTCTTTGTGTTTAATGTTGTTGTTGTTGTTTTGTGTCGCCCTTTTGAACCTTTGCCAAACGACACACAGATCTAGATCCTGGTGCCCTCAATAGGTGTTAAATTCTTTTTTCCTTTAACTCTTTTGTCTTATTTTGTGTTGTCCAAAACCCATTTGTTTGCCCAACCAACGGATGCAATTTTAATCTGCCGGAATGCCATGGCGGACAAAATAGACGAATAATCGGTAGCCGGGGACAGATGAAATAATGACTACAAACCGCAAATATAACAAACACACACAGTCAAAAAGGATACGCACACACAAACAAACTCAAACCCGAAAACACACACAAACCCACAGACAGACATAGAGACAGACAGGGAGACAGACAGCGAAACGAAATGGCAGCAGTTACACATAATATTTTAGTTTTTTGACCCAAAAATGTCAGTGGGACATGAGTTATCACTGGACCGCCATCGCCGCATGGGTGTCAAACGAGGGTAGTTTTCAAAGTCAAGCAAAAGTGATATTTCAGCATGTTTAATATGCAATCACATTTAATGGAAAGATGTTTATGCATATTGTGTTTGACCATTGCTAACTTTGACCTTTTTTATAAAAGGACTTGACATCAAAAGAAAAGTTTTTCATTCAAATTCGAAACTGTTCAACACGTTGAGCTCTGTAATAATTCCTAATAAAGTATAATTAGTCTAAAATTTATAAATTAACCAAGTTTTGGTAAATTGGCGTATAAACTAGACCCTTACGATAATGCTTATATAGTATCGAATCGGTCTGTTCTGTGATCTAAGAAAAACTAAAAATTTGATCGCCATGAAGTATAAGTGTAACAATATATAGTTCAATCGATCAACAATTATATATTCTTTAAATAACATTCTGATCGATTTTTTAAGGCATAACTAATTAATGATTAAGTTTTACAATATACCCAATTTTTCAATATTCAATTCTTATAAATATATCAATCAAATCGAAAGTGCTAACCCTAAAAGTATGCAATAGGGATTCAAGTTAAATGTCAGCGCTAAGTATTCAAACTAGTAATCATATATGTAGGTATATCTGCTTAAAACCAAGCTGGATCGAGGGGGGAGAAATGAGAGAGTGTGCAATACGGAGTCCAATAATCGTCTTTTTGATACACTTAAATTATCTTTTGGCGGGCAAAAAAATTCATCAAGCCAAACATTGCGTTTAGACAACTAAACTTTTGCAACCTATTGCATGCATACTTTAAGGGACAAATTTTCACCAATTTACAGTCCTATATCCGCCTATGGTTGTTATGGATGTTGTTCTCAAACTTGGAACTACTTTACATAGATTTCTATGGTTAAAGATCAAAGAATAAAGGGAACACAGTAATGCGTTATATATAATAAAAATGAAGTCTCAAACTAATCTTTAAGCGAAAAGACAAGAGTTTGGATAAAGTATTTTCTAACTTTAAGGCACAAACTATTTATATTTTTACTAATTAAGATTTGCCGAGACTCATGGTAAAGCTTTTGCAGAGTTAATATAAATTTCTTTTACAAGATGCGGCAAGTTAATTAGCACTGTTTAGTTACAAGCCTTAACCTAAATAGTTTTTATCATTGTCTATCATTAAGTAAAGTAGAGCATCTGCTAAAGACGCAATCTTTTGATATTCTGTTGCTCATAAATAAACAGAATGAGCCGAAAAATTCCATTAGGTAGTTCTGTAGTCAATCCTTTGTATGGCAAAAGAGCTCTATAACTTAAGCTGACTGAAATAGAAACCCAAAATAGAAAATATATGTATGTATGTGAATGACAATGGATCAAATTAAGGCAGAGGGTAGAGAAGGTGCATGAGTTTTGTATGTAATGCCTGTTTCACGCATGATGAAAAATGTGTATGCCTATTTGACTTAGTTTTGATCAAGTCATTAACTTTAGCAAATGGTCTAATTAATCTTAGGATCAGCCCTCGTTTGTGGTTGTTGTTGTTGCTGTTGCTGTTGTCGCAGGTTGCTCTTTGCTTTGCTTCTGCTTGTTTGCCTGTGTTTGCTGATGAATAACAAAAAATAACAACACCAACAACAACAGCAGCAACAACATCTCACTATGGCCGTGTAAAGTGGGTAGAAGTGCGGTATGCTGGGGATGGTAGACCCATGTTCGTAGAGTCCTCACGAACGACGCCCACGAAGAAGGACTGAGAACTTAGCCTCAACCCCAAAACAAAAAAAAGGACCCGAACCAACCTCCTCCCCCGCATCTGACTCTTCAGACTCTTAAGGCGGTTGCAAGGCGACGGCAACGACGTTGACTACGACGACGACTGTCACTTTTCAAGAAAAATCTGTTTGGGGCGTTTTTATTTTCTTTTGCTTTTCTCTTTTTTTCTTTGGTGTCGCTAGGAGCAACTTCGGTCTGTTCATATTTTTCTTTTTGCATGACTTATTTGCGCTGCGCTCACCTTTCGTGCTGGGCCTCGTCCTTGCCAAGCTGCTGTTGCTCCTGCTGCTCCTTAATCGCCTTTGTCCTTTTTAACTTTTGCGCCGCCAATTTTTCGCCCTTTCTTTCCAACTAAGCTTAAAGGGACAGGGGAATTTTCCACTCACAGTTTTTAGTTGCAGTTTTTCTTTTATTTCTATTTTGCTTTTTCTTTTGATTTCACTTTCGTTTTCGTTAGTGCTCTTTGTGGGTTTTTCCGTTTTGGCCCTTAACTCTGGCTGAGGTATTCAACAAATTGTTTGCGCTTCTCTTTTAAACACACGCATTCACACACACACACACACACACACAGGCACACGCACAAACACACACACACGCTCACGCATACATTCGCATTCACAGCCTCTCTTTATATTCTATTCTCGGTCTATCTCTTGTGGCAGTTTTTACAGTTAATAAAGTCTGCTAATTATGATTTGGGTTTAATTTTTGCTGCTCTTATCAAATATTTTTTGCACGTTTTTTTTTGTAGCCAGCAAAATGTGACTTTTCCTTTCCTTTTCTTATTTGTATTTTTTCCTTCTTTTTATTATTTTGTGGATACTTTTGCGTAGTTTATCCGAGCTCCGTGTCCGTTTGCGTGCGCGCTCGCTCTGGCTCTGGTTTTGACTGTGAGGCTGTGATGTTGGCCTGGCTTGTTGGTTGGCTGGTTGGATGGATGACGATACCGTCGGATGCTCCCCGACTCTAATTGCGTTAAAATATTTTGTGCTCCCCGCACAACAACTACAAGAACAATGCGTGTGATACCGCTCTCCAATTTGTCTGCTTCTTGCTCAGGTTCAATTTCAAGTTGAAAACTTTTCGGGTTTATTTTTTTTCTTTCTGCTTTTCTCCTTTGCATTTTGGAGAGTAAACTTCGTGTCCACTATATGTATATCTCTGTGTGTGTATGTATATGTAATTTTGTTTTGCCATCATCATCTCATCGCACAATGGGATGCTCACTTACAAAACAACGTTAAAAATTTACATCATTGATGGAGAGATTGAGTTCCCACACGGCTACCGTAGGTAGACATGGGAAAAATTCCACTTTAACTGAAATAAATAGCATTTTGCCTCATGTAAAGAAGCATGAGACTTACAGAACTTTTCCCTTTTTAAAAAGGTGAGCAGTTAGTCTCTAGAGCCAGTTTTTATTAGTTAATTTAACCAATGGCTCTAGTCATGTGATTGCCAGAGACGTTACTTGATATTTTGGCAGGGAACAGGGACAGAGTTTTTTAAGGAAAACTGGAATCCGCAACCCTTTCTTATTTTTCTTACTAGGACATAAATAATAGTTTTATAGCTCGTCCTTCAAAAGAAAAGCTTATCTAAAATGGCTTTTCTTTTTATTCGTACATACATCTGTTCTTGGTGGCTCAATTGTTTAACCGACTTATCTTCAATACAACCCTTAAACTAATTGTGAATTACAAATAACAGAAAATATACATAAGTTGCTCTTGGAATATAAATTAAGGCAAAATATGAATTGCCCCTAAACTTTGCACCTACTTTCCTTTTTATGGTGTTTTGTCAACTCATCAAAGAAGTTATAAGCTTTACAATTAAAAGAAATTGATTTTAATATTTAAAATCAAAAAAATATTTTCTATGGTTTACTTTTAAATCAACTGCAATAGTAAACAATTTCGTTAATCAAATATAAATTTCATTTACTTCGCTAGCGATTTATCCCTTTGTCGAGGTTTTTTTCTTTATTGAATATCCAATTTCAGCTGCATAATAGTATTATTTTTTTGTTGTTGAAATACAATCTGCAGAAAACATTTTTTATTCAATATAAACAAATTGCAGTTTTTTGTTTATTTTATTTAATCGTTTTCACTGTGCCTCGCGCTTATTATTGTCTCTCGCTCTCGCTCTCTGTCTCTCTTTGCCCCGAGGAATTGCCGTTATTTGGCGCAAACTCAGTTTATTGTTGCGATTCGTTTATTGTTGTTGCCGCAGCTTCTGATGGCTGCTGTGTTGGCATTTTTGTTGCTGGTCCTTGTTGCGCTCAGCAGCATTCACGAGTGCTCACTGTGTGTTGGTTCGCTTTGCTTTCGTTTCGGCTTTTTGGTGTGGTGTTAAATTTGCTCTCTCTTCCTTTCTCCTTCTCACTCTCTCTCTCTCTCTTTCCCTCTCTCTCGCACGCATTCTCTTTATCAGCACGTTTAGGCAGGGTCCGCGAGCGTTTTTGTTGAAGCATGTTTTTAGGCGCCTTTGGGGCAAAAATTAACTCGGCAAAACTTTATTGAAAATTTGTTGAGTTTTCATCAGAGCATAAAATGAACTTTTTGTTTATATGGCGGTTTCTGTTTTGCATGTTTTTTAACCGGTTTTTTCGGTTGGCCATATTTTTAATTTCGAAATTGTTTTTTCCTACTTTTCTGTAGTGCTCAAAAGTTTAAATTAATCGTAATTAAAGTTAAAAATTAAATTTTATTACCCCAAGATCTATTTTACATATGTATGTACGTCAAGTTTATAATTCTTTTAGACAAAATCGAAATCGTGACTTTGTTGCGAGATTAATTAGATTGACACAAATAGTTTTAAAACCTTGGTTGGAAACATTGATAAATTAGTAACTTCCATTTCCTCAATAATGAATTAAATAATAACTAATAATCACTTAAGTACCATTAGACAATTCATGTTTCATGTTTCACTCTTCTGAAATACTAAATAATATTATATTTATGACTACATATTTTGTATTTAACACTTTCACTTTCTTGATTATTGACACTATTAAATAATGCTAATTTCCCTATTTGAATTTTTATTTTGATTTAATTAAAATTCTTTTCAAAATACTCTTATGTTACACTTTGTCGCTGAAAAGAATAAAATCTTGTATGCCTTAGTTTAAGCTAGTAATTAGTTAATAATATATTTTTTTTAATAATAAGAGTATTTAGAGTTTTAAACGTAACGAGATTTTTAGGCATTGCTGTTAATTTAATATTTTATGTAAACTTACCTGTGATATTCAAAGAAAAATTTTAAATATCAAAAGAATGTCAGATGAAACTGTAACTTAGTAAATCCAAGGAATTCAAATCAGGAATTTCAATCAAATAGTTGACTTAAAGCAGATATCTTAATTTTAAAATTTCTTCTAATTAATTAAATATTTTCATCTGGTATCAACTATTTGAGTTGATTAATTAAAACGGGTTATAAAATAAGTAAGCCATTTCACATCAAACGAGTTTTAAATGCAACTCGAAGACTTCATTATCGATATAAGTCATTATTTAGAACCAATAATTAGGGAATTATACACAATGAAATTAAAATTATACATATTATTATAATTACATTTATTTTATTCATATTTGTACTTCATGATTAGTTTTGAGTACAAACTTTTAGAAACTTCTGTGAGTTCCAACTTCCGAGCAACAAATATAAAATTTCTTACAAATTCATAAACTTTCAAATTTTAAGATTAAAAACTTGGGCCATTGTTTGAACTAATTCGCTACTGGACAAAGTGTGTGGCCGCCACACTCTCTTGTTTGGCACTCACTGGCATTGTTTCTCGTATTGTTGGCTCTGTTCCATATTATATATATACATATATATATTTTTCGCATACTTTCCCGGCTGACTGACTGACGTTGTTATTCTCCTCCTTCAACATGGTGTATGGTGGTTGTGGCGACTCCATCTACTCGAGTTGCTGTCGCCACACACAGTTGCCACCATGCCGCCAACTCGTGTACCTGAGCTGGCTCGGGTTGGCTTGGCCTGGCGTGGCGTCGCTTCTCTTGTTGTGGGTCGCCAGCGTTGCGGGCTGAAGCTGTTTGCTTGTTGTTTTTCCACGGGTGACTCTGTCTGAAGTGCAAATTTGCTTTAATTATTCCGTGCATCTGCATCAGACTTGGTCGCCACTTGGGTCCTATGTACCAACCAGCGAGTCCAACCCATAAGTTCCTTGCCGCTACGACTCAACGACGGTGGGTGACAACAACATTTATTTTATGCATGCGCCCCGGAGCGGATTTTTGCACCCACAAGTGTCACCACTTTAAGCGTCCTTGTCTCACTGAACATATACATATAGATATATATATTTTTCTCACAGTGTATCTCTAGACATGCCATTATCTGGACCCATCCGTTCTGCTTCACATTGGTTGTCTGTGTGTGTGCGTGTGTGTGTCTGTGGGTGATGGTTTTTGTGCTTGTGTGTCATCCATTTCCATCGTTTGTCCACGTTTGGTGGCTTCGTCGCAATTCGACGCTTGACATTGTTGGCAGTCGATATTGGTTGTAATTAGCTTTAATTGAAATTGCTCCTTTCCCCCATTTCAGCAGCCGGGTCCTGCGTATGGGGTCCTGTGTCCTGCGTCGTGATTTGGATTTTAATGTGCACAATGTTTTGTAATTTTGCCAAAGTTAATTTATGGTGACCCTACCGACACGCCAAAAACTAGTCCTCCAAATTCCATTCTCAAGCGTGTCCTGTGTCCCAATTGGAGATTTGTTTGTCGTTGGTTTTTTGTTTTTTTTTGTTTTTTTTTGTTTTTGCTTTGCACTTTTGAATTTGGAATAATTAGAAGAGCTGACCCCCATTAATTAAAAACAGGCAAACGATTTTCGAATTTGATTTAATTTTTTGTGTGTTTGTTTACATTTAAATCTAGATTTTTAGATTAACTAACTTAAATTGATTTGTGTTATGCAAAAGAGACAGAAAAACTAATACGTACATTACCGGAAATTACCTAGACCAATAAATGTGCAAAAAATATTTCCATTAACATGAAAAGAGTTTTAAATTGAAACTAAAACAGTTTTAGATATGCAAATTTTTATCAAATTGAGTCGTTAGTGTATCACTAATTTCTGACTGAGTATTTAATTTACAATTAAAAATAACTCAAACTTAAGGAGTCCACCGATATTTGTAAAGCTAAAATATTTTAAAAGACACCTATAGAAACGAATTGTGTTTTAATTGATTCTAGTTTACACCATAAATATTTTTTTGTAAATGTTTAAAGGCAAAATATTTCATACATATTAAAAAGCAACCATCTGCAAAAGAAATCGCTACGTCAAAATTATATTTTAAAAATCGTTAATTCAATTGACTAGAATTTGGAAAATAAGTAAATGTTAATAATTTTTTATTATACAATAGAATTAAATTTTAATTTGATTTGAACCAGCTAACTAGTATCTGTTCTATAGTAGTGATTTGTTAACGATTCTCTTAGTCCGGGCAGCAGTTCAGTTAATCGCTTATTTTATGTTAGACAAATTTAGTAAAATTACAAAGTAACTTTAAAAACATAAATCCCAAAAATATTGTCACTTTTTTTTACAAAAACATTCAAATTTTCAGGTCTTACAACTGTGAAGGGTTCCCCACTTAAGGCAACCAATTATTCTGAATATACTTTTAGATTATGGAGTCGAATACTTTCTCTAGATATATGTATCTATACCATCCAACTGGGTATCGTAGGGGTCTGGCTTTGGGCACTTGGGCGACTCTGGTCTTTCAACACACAAACTCTTAAGAATTTATTTTTCGTTACCCTAAAAATGTCAACAAACTATCTAGGAAGTCCACTGAAAATTTCAATAAAAAAGCAGCTTTAAAAAAAAAACAATATTTCTTTCTAAGTGGCTGGTGGCAAATCATTATTTTTTAATTTATCAATTTTATTAATTGAGCAAAGAAGGCTTGTACAAGAAAGTAATTTTAAAAACTTAAAAATGTTGTGTTTTTGATTTGGCTTTATCTATGTATCTCTTATTATCCCTTTCTATAAATAAATATGCTTTCTATTGCAAAATTGCTGGGTAATGAATCTAGCTTTCCAATGACATATTCCCTTCCACATTTGGTCTAGCTGTCTATCTAACAAAAACCAGCCCACGAAATCCAGACCACAACCGGCCAAGGAGAGAGGTTGTGATAATTTTTGCATCGCTTTTAATGCATTTAAATTGTTAAGCGACATTTAAACATAGAATATACTTTTGCCAACAGAATGTTTTAATAACAACTTTGTGCAGAGGCTATTAAAAATTATTCAATTTCACCTCAAGCAATATAATGTGACATTTGTTAGTTAAATTTATTATACATACAATAATTCTTTATCAGCGCAAATACTTAGGCTGATTGATAGTAAAAACTCTTGGCTATCTGGTGAAAAAGCAAACAACCAATCAGAATGCTCGCCTTGAAGAAAATGTTTGGCTAAATATTAAAAATTTAAAAGGGCAAAAAGAAACCATTTACTAAAAGTAAAAGTAAAACAAAATTTATACCATAGAAAAGATTATGACAAGACACTTTGCAAGAGTCAGACGAAACCTTAGATTTGTTGTTTATTATATTGTTTCTTGTTTTCATAAGTTAGTGCCCAAATAAAGACAAAGAGTTTTTGAACCTCAAAAAAAGACACACTGTAAGTAAATTTTGAAACCGGGTACTTCGAAGTTGATTCAATGGAGATATCAAGTCTCGTGAGTGTGGTGTTTCAGCTGATTTTTGTTTATTAGTGAGAGATATTATCATGTATGTACATATATATGATATTTTTGTATGTACTCTTATATCAAGTTGAATATTTATTGTATAATTACATAAATGATTTGTTTACTCGTCAAATTCATGTAGAGATATCTTTAAAAACTTTATTAATGTAATTAAACCGATATCAGACCAAAATGATATTACCAAAATCCAAGTGGAAATGTTTTGCTTATCATTTAGATTCGTCATGATTTGTCAGTAATTGATTGCCATATCATTCTAGTTTGAAAGAGGAATTAAATGACTTTAATTTAGCAAATGTTTGCCAAGTGACTAAACTAAACTACCAGACAGAATGTCTAGAAAAAAGAACACGTAAATAACATTTAATGCTTCTTAACATTTTAATATTTCTGAATGAAAATAAATTTCTTTGAGTTTGCATTAATACCTTGATAATCGATCACTTTGTTGCGAAGTGGAATAATTTTGTATTTATTTTAAGATTTTTTAGTATTACCTTATAAGTAAGTAAATATAATTACCGGTACTTTTTTGGACATACATATGGAAAAAGTATAGAAATTCCCAAGAACTTGCCACTTAATTCAAAGAACATGGCTCTAAGCCCTTATCAATAATTTGCGATTAGCGCCGTAATAAATTAATCCATTTATTCAATTGATTGAATGTTTTAAACTTAGACTAATTGAGTATTGGCCAGAATTGAACAGAAATAATCTTAATCTAAAGCTATCAATCATTTCGATTGCCTACTTTTCCGTGTCGTATATTGTTAAATATATTCATTAATGTCACAGAAATTAGTCAATTCATGTTTCGATCAAGTTAAAAAAATGTTCGTTAATCAACTTACCTAAAGATACCCTCTAAGTAAGCTGAACTAAAGGAAACTAATTTATTTATTAGTAAACGGGTTTTTCTTAATAATACTCAGTATATCTGCATATAAGAATAAGCATTTGAATTTGAATGTGCTTTAGGATTAGGTTTTATCTCATTAGTGATAGTATTTCTTAAAAATATGTATTTACATATAAAAAACAGAGCATGTGTTCTATGTATGTATATGTATGTATTCATATAATGCTCTGATTGATATTATAATAATCTCAAAATACTATATAAAATTTTATATGGTTTAACCTATAGTTTTGAATTTTAAACCTTAAAATTAGACTTCTGATTATTCAAAGTTTCTTCTATACTTTTTTAAAAAGGATTCTTCTAGTTCGCGACAAATACCATTTTAGTTACTACATTAGCCAATAAAAGAAAGAGATTTCTAATAGTAGTAACTAAGCTAATGCAAGTAACTAATTTAAACGACGAATTTACAAAAGAATCTTTTCAGTAAGAGAACAAAATAAGCCTATAGAAGGTACAAGGTCATGACACATTCAAACACACACTCACTTACAGTTTTTTTTTTAGATATGAACTTTCCTTCACCCTACTTCTAACTTAAAATATCAAATTTTTACACTTTTAGTTAATATATGTAATAAAAAACAGAAAGATTTTTGTTCTTTTTTGACTTTTTTACGGAAATCCCCATATATATTAATACTCTAAGCCAGGAATAAGTTCAACTCGACAGGTATTTTTGTTTTAGTTAAATTTAATGCTCTTATGAACTTGGTTTTAGTTTTTGACAATTATATATAGAGTCATTAGTGCCATATATTTACAGGGTATACAGGTAAGAAATAACTATAATGTTCTATTATATTGGATTGTATGTAGGCATTGGGGCATGAAGTAAAGTTGTGACATTGCATTTAGGGTCAATAAATTCCTCTACGTGATAGACTGAATTTATGGCAAAGTAAAAAGTCAAGTGGCTTGAATGCGTCTAATATGAAATATTTGCTTATGAATTTAAAGCAAACCGCTTCTTTATATGTGCACATTATAAATATTATATATTGTTGAATAGAAATAGAATTTGATATAAAACCTCTTGCAAGAAATAATCGCAGCGATTCAATATTGACAAGTTGAGTCTTAAGTACTCAATTCTGTTTAAACCTTTATTTTTTGTTTTGTTTTTTCTTTTCTTGCTACCAATATTTGATTTATATTACAGAGTGAAATCGATCGATGTTCAATCGCTTATGACTTGATGCCATTGTGTGCTCACAATCAGATTAAATGAAACTTACTAACTCAAAAAAACTTCGTGTCGTCTTCGTGGGCCCAGCGATTGGGCGAGAGAGTCATAACGAAAAAATTGTCAACAAATTTCGATTCTTTTACCCCTTCGAATATATATATGTAGGCAGTCACTGGCATAACCCACTTACACACTCGCACACACACCCACACACACACACACACACACATACACGGATGCACAAGTGTGCGCCCCGTGTCTATATAAATTGCTGGCAAGAATTTGCACCGATTTAGTCTTATTAAAGCGGGCCGTGAATCGCGGATCGTCTCAGTCATATTCCAGTCTTCGCGCTCGTTACGTGAAATATGAAAGTAAAAGTTTCCGCTTATTAATTGCAGGCAATTTGAATCGTTTTAAGAACATCATAAAAACTGATATATACATACATATATAGAGAGATATACATTAGTGACATTGTTTAAATTCTTGATTGGAGTGTGCTAAACTCAAAGTATGTAGGTTTCTTTAGACTTAAACTTTACATGCAAAGAATGCATCTTTATTTGTCACTTTTTGGTTAGCAAAGCAAACAAAAAATAAAAAAAGAAAAATGCAAATTCAAATTTTGGCTTATGTTAATTACAAATTGTTGTTATTGTTGTGTATTTGCATACCAAGTGCAGGTACCGCAAATGAACGGAAAGTGAATGATTTCTTAATGCATGTTTTTGTTTGTTATTCAAATGATGTGTTGTAAAAATTATATATGAATATTTTTTATATATTTTATATATACTACTCAATCGTAAACTTGCATAAAAACAGGAAGGTAATTTCCAAGTGCCACCGAATATAATTTTTAATTTATGGCATGAACTTATCAAAAAAGTTCAACAATTAATATGAAAAATGGCTCAAAGACACGGAGAGGGAGAGGCAATTTATTGATTCAAATGCTGATTACTTTATTAACATGTTTTTATAAATTATTAAAAAGAGTAAAAACAAATAATAATAATTAAATGCTTTCATTAAAAACATTGTCGCAAATGATTACAATAAATAAATATGTTTATTGTTAGATTTTTATGAACTGACGAAAAAGAATAAATTAATTATTGTTTTTGTTATTGAGTAATTGTGTTGATACATTTATTTCTCTCCCTCTCTCAACTCAACATTTTTAATTAATTAAAAATGTTAGAGAAAGATTTTGTTTCTCTTTAGTTGTTGATTAAAGTTAAAGAAAAAAACTATATATGTGACATAACCGAGCTAAAAAGATTATAAGTAAAAATATAAACCAAAAATATAAAGATTAAGTAATTTAATGCAACAAAGTATTGCTGTTAATTACGTTTGTACAAGTTCTAATCTTCGAAATGAATTTTTCCTTTATTTAGGCAAAAAAATGCGATGCAAAGCCATAATTTCAAAAGTTGTAAAAAGGATTAATCGAAAGATTATTCAGTCATTGGGCGCGGATTTTGGGGCTACATTTAGGGAATATAAAAAATACAAGCGACAAAATTTCATTTTAATAAACTAACTAACATTTGTGCCTTTTTGCTGAATAGCTTAAAAAATCTTTAAGCATTAAATTCATTTTACTTTATTGACTTTAATTACCATTTTTTTCATTATAACATTCATCAAAATGTTATTCTAAATGTTATAAGTTTAGCTGGCATGCGGTGCGTATACGTATTCTTGGCTAAATTCCCTAGAGCGGGCAAGTCAGCAATTCTGCCACATTGTATTATGTAGCTAGCAGTTTCTTTTATTATTTTTTTTTTTGTTATAAATTTATGTAATTTAAGTCATAGGAACCCCGATCAAACTTTAAAGATGTTTTTTTTTACATATGTACATATGTAACTTATTACAAACTGAAGCAATGAATTGAATTTACACATCTCAGTTTGTTATATTATGCTTTATTTTCAACAATGCACATATTTCAGTGGGATCATTTGATATATTTATATACTCAATAGATACCTGAGAGTCATATTTACAATAAATATATCAATAAATATTTTAAGAGTAGATAATTAATGCCTAGAAAATGGTGTCAATTTTATTTCGCTTATATATCACATATTTGAGTTAACTTCTTATCGATCAACTGATACGTTTTTATAATAAGAAAATCTCCTCGTGATGAAACAAACAAAATGAAAGCACTAATAGATTAATCAAAAATGCAAGTCATTGCTTTAAAATTTGGATACTTACATATCATTTGTTATTTCATAATAACATAAAGATATGTAAAAAGATAGATTGTGTCATGAACTAAATTTAAAATCTGCCGCCAATAACAATGGAGAACTAACCAAATCAGATAATGGCTATTAAATGGTTAGATGTCATTCTCAAGACTCGAGAGGCAAAAACCCCAAACGACAATATTTTACAAACACACATAATTAAAAGTGAAAATCTTATCTGGTTGGAGTCGTCTTGAAGAAGTGTAGTACAATTAACAGTTACTACCATTAGTGTATGTTCAATGAGTTTGCAATGAATCAAAACTGGCAAACTAGAAAAAAATAGGCAATTCGGATTACCCGAAATTGATAATGTTTTTTTTTTTTTTTCGTTGATTGTTTTTGTTTTTTTTTTGCTAGAGATAACCACTTGAATGGCCAACCGGACGAAGGGGCGTTTTTTAGTGTTTCTACGATCTGAGCTGATTGGTATTCAAGTGGAGGATAGGTTTCTTTTGTTTAATGAAACACTCGTAAGTGGAGTAATCACAATATTATTTCGAGATCTTGATCGGCTATTCAGCATTCGAAATCAATCACAATGCTAATAACAGCAAACAGTAGTAGGGCAATACAAGTCAATTAACTGTTTCTTTAGACCCCGATAAGAGAGCCCCAATTTCCGATAGCCAGTCCATGGCGATCGCTCATTGTCAACGACAACGACAACGACGATTTTATATGGGTTATGTTCAAGTAGTTTATGGATTTTTATACACCTTCCCAATGTACATATATACATATGTATATGGTTAAATCTTTTCTATAGCCGTTAAGGGCAAAGATTTCTTATCAAGTTTTAAAGTTAAATTTCATGAGATAAGCTTCAAGTCAATAAAATTATTATAAATAAATATATTTATATATACACATATATTTGTATATATGTATTATATGTAGGGCGATCAATCATTTAAAGCCTTTTATGTATGTTATAAATTATTGCAAATATATGGCTTCTGATAAAATTGTGAAAGATTTTTGAGGCCCATAAAAATTGGCGTCTCAATCGGGCAATTGTTAACACCAACCAGCCAGTTAGAGATAATTTCCTTTATTATAAATTTGTATTTCGCTTCATTTGCTAAAGTCATTTAAATGCGAATGCGAGTTATAAACGGTTTCAATTGAGCTCCATCTGATTGTGATCAATTGAACTGTTGATTTTTTTTGCTGTCGCGGAGTACTTTCGCTTTGACGTCAAACTTTAAAGTTATAAAAGGCAGAGCACATGGTGTTGGAAAAACAAAAAACAAATCAATAAATTGGTTAACGTTTCCAATTATCTACGAGATTGATGCAAAGCATTGCCCTAGTTAGTGGTATCTTTTCTTTTTCTGCAAATGCCTCAACGTTCAAACGATTGACCGATTGTTAAAGTTACTTCATCTTAGACAAAGAGCCACGAGAGATTATGACGTTCGTTCTTACCAAATGTTTTGCCGGCATATTCGCTTACAAACTGTCGCCTAAGGCAACTGCAGCAACTGAGCTGTGGCATCTTCTTATATAGTAACTGAAAGAGAGTCGGTAAAAACTAACAAATTCTCCTCTCCCCCCTTTTGTTTAATCTCTAATACAATACTGTAGCTCTACCCGAAGGTAGTAGATAAATAAAGAAAGTTTTCGAGGCAGAACAGGTGATTACATTAGCGTTGTGGCACATGGTGCCCATGGTCCTTATGTCCAGGTGTTAATGCACTTATCATTTGAAAAATGAAAAAAAAAAAACAACAAAAGGGTGTTTGTCCCTTTATTAAAGTTAGTTAACAGCTATCTTAAATTTATGTAGGTAGTCACAATAAGACGAGAAATTCAATTTCAATCGTCAATGATACTAAAAATAATACAAATGTAAACCAAAATTGTACGTATGGGAATAGAAAATATTCTTTGGGACTTCACAGTGACATAAATTATATTATAAGAATAATTTGCCATCATAAATTGGTTAAATTTTTGTTTCAAGTTGGACTTAAAAATTAAAATAGTTAAGGGAGATTTGATTGGGAAATCGGGATGTGAAAACATATATCGAATACGGCAAATTTATTTGGTAGTTAAAATTGAAAGAGGTTTATTGATAGTGATTGTAAAACTGGAATTAGTTCTAGTGTAATTCGTTATAAATCGATGTAAGAGCAATGTAAGAGCTGGTTCAAGTGCAAAACTCGGATTCGTATAGTCATACATACCAAATTAGACTAAAAGGTCGAGATCTCACATCAGTTTGGATTCGTCACCTTCATGAGCAGAAGGCAACAATAGTCATTGATAGTTTGATTGACTATAGGTTTTTACGTTATTACTTTTATTAGTTTAGATATGTTATTAGATAACAACTTACTTTAGCTGTAAATCGAGAAAACAAAAAAAGAAAGAAAATCAAGCCAAATCAGCTAACATTACGAGCATGATTCGCCTAATTTGGAATTTTCCCTTTTTTTTTCAACTGGACTTTGTTGTTTTATTAATTGAAACATGTGACAAACGCACGCGATAAGAACGAATATACACACCTGACTTCTCAGAACAAAAACCATTCAAATTCTTTAGTCAATGGACTAGCACATAGAGGCCATGTGCTTTAAATTGATATTAACCCAAGTATTGTAACTCTAAGAATTTATTTATATACATATATATGTACATATGTACTTGGGTATTATATCAAATATGTTAGACAATGAATTGTATTGGGTTCTTAAAAGCAGATTAGATTAATATAACAACAATCTACTTGAATTTTAATGTCTGGAAAACTAATTACAAAAACAAAACAAATAAATAACAATAATGCTCTAGACGACGGCTCCAGGTCAATGAATCACGTCACCAAAAGCTGTTTGGCCCCTCGCCTTCCCGCCGCCGATTTGCAATTAGCCAGAGTAATTTTTTTCTTTTTTCAAAATCCGTGTCAAAAATTAATGCTTAGCCGCCCATTGAGTTGTGAAACGAGGCTTATTAAGTACTACACAGAGTAAAAGAAAAACCTTTTGAGTCGAAAATGGTTTTGCAAGGGTCGTGATAACTGAGTAAGCGAGCGAGTGGGTGAGTGGGTCAGTGCCTAACTGACCCAAGTTAACTATTAAATTTGCTTACGCCTATGCCAATTCCGATCAAAAATCATGTCACGTAGAATCCGTTTCTGTTGTTGGTTTGTTTTTGTTTCTCTTTTTTTTTCATTTTATTTCGGTGCCAATGCAAAATGCTTTTTGGTGATGGGCAACCTCCAGCAAGGTCACAGCTGTCAAGTGAATGTAAAATGAAACAAAAAAAAAAAAAAGCAAAAACCAAAGGGCAATCTTTTATACTCTTAAAAAACTAGCTGATTAACTGAAATGTATTAAAGAAAGTATGGAAACTTTTCCTACCCCATAAAGAACAGGAACATATACATATTTGCTATACCATAGACAAGAGAAGATCAGGGCTAGAGCTATCAAAGCCTCAGTCTATATTTCATGTATCGTTATAAAATTTGGTATACTAATATTCGTTATCAATATCCATCAAACCAGCAAATTTCAGAAAAATCGTATTAAAGATAGTCAAGTTATACGTACAGTTGTTTTGGACCGTTAGTAACTGAACAGAAAGACTAAGAGTAAACGAGACAACCTAAATTGGTGATACTCCATGAATTTATTATTTTATATCCCTTTTTTTAGCTATACCCTTTCTCTTGAAAAGTGTACAACAGCGAAAGTTAAGTTAAATGAAAATTAGTCAAACACATTATGTAAATCAAAAATCCCCGCCAAAAACTGAAACGTAGAACAATACAACAATTAAATATCCATTACGTATATTTAAATTCAAGTCTTGCAATATTATTCATTTTGTTGACTTGCTTTAATTCATTCACTTTGTCTACTTAAATATGTATGCACATAAGTACTTACTTTTAACTCTACAAATTTGTATTGATATCTGAATAAGCAATTAAATTTCTTTCTTTTCTGCGATTCAATGTGTATTTAAATATAAAATATGGGATTTAATTAAAAGTTAACTACAAAAATGAAAAAGAAAAACATATTTTCTAGTTAAATTTAAAACAAAGTAAGAAACTTTTTAATAAAAAAACTAATTTCTTAAGCAGTGAATATTTTAGGAATATCTTTAAATCACTTTCTTATTCTTAGTTCAATTTCAAACCTCTTAGAATATTATTGGAAAATTCATTATTTGGAATTTTGGTAAATCGTATTTCCAAGTTTCTTTTAAATTATTACTGCAAAAGGTTATTTTTTATATAATTTTTAATGTATTTTGGTTTATTTGTATAATTGTTTTATTTTGTAAATACTTTTTTTTACTTACCCATCTGCTTTATTTTAGATAACAAATAAAAATCAGGTCAATTGTGTGGTTTTCAATAAAGCATAAAAAAACCATAAAAATATGAATAAAGGACATTAATTCAAATTAAGTACCTACATATATGTATAATGGATTTATTAATTAAAGTGCTCAGTAGCAAATTAAATGAATTTACAGGCGGAAAAAAGTAAATTTAAATTGCAAAATTTATTGAATTGAAAGCAAAAGCCTGTTGCATATTTACATACATACATACTTAATAGAGTTACTATATTCCATTCACTGCATATACCCCAACTCTTAACTCGGGATATTAATGCAAATACAAGTACATACATAAATACTAACTATATATAGTAGGTATATACGTATAAAAAACAGTAATAAATGATACGTGAATGCTAATTAATCAGCTTTGTTTGCCATTCACACGTGATTGCAAGGGAAGTTGAATTTATTTTCTGTCACCAAGACCAAGTTCAGACCAGACACGCGTGGATTTTGGCCAGGTCTGGCAAGACAGACAAGTCAGTCTATGGCTCGGTTACTACCACCTGATCTGCAGACATCTGACTGTGTTCGTACATAAATATTGTCTATAGCAATTTTAATATGTGTATTTTCATCGCTTCTTTTTGCAAATTACTCATATCAATATCGTATCAAAAAAAAAAGGGAGAAAAAAAGGCGTTGAAATGGAGCGCTAATTAAAGGCGAAAATTGAAAACATTGAGCGTGTCTGGTCAATTATGCAGTTGCGATTGCAAATAGACATTATTGCCTCTTCTTTTGTTACCGATACGTATGTACATACATATGTGTGTGTATACTTAGTAGACCACTCTCTTACTCTGACCGAGGACTATGTCTATATTTAGTGTCTCAATCAGAGCGTGAATAAAGTCAACAACAAGTTGTTGCACATTGTTTAATGTCCAAGTGATTGATTGGATATCAAATAATTGTTTAACAGCCAATGCAAATTCATTTAGCATTGAATTTCAATTCAACAGTAAACAAATGGATCTTCTTTATACACATTATTTGGTGGAATTAAATAAATAGCAATATATAATTGAGGGATTTCGCATTTAACGAGTCTTCCAAGCTCTCACTTGTTGATATTTCTATAGCACATGAAAATAATAGTTATAAAGTTAAGTTCTAATTTTAGTCCAACCAAGTTTAATAGTATCATAGTCGAGGACTATAGGATCATGGCATCGAACTTGAAAACTGTATTGAAGTTGGGTTGATGGTTTAATGGTATACAAAAATTTTACTTATTGAAAAAGCCTTTGTTTGAAAAACTATGTCAAAAATGCTGTATAAAGTTTGGATTGTTCTTCCATTATGAATTATGTCTATAGAATCCAGGTATGAATTAATAAAGAATGTCTCATAATTCGATTTTAGTTAAATTTTATGTATCTGTTTATTTTAACATGACTTAGATTAGATTAATCATGCATATCTGCTCTATTACATATTTGATTATTGATTAGCAAAAAGTTGAATGTTAAATTCAAACTTTTTTCCATGATATTCGTAAGTTTACTTAATAATACATAATCAATTGTAATTCATTTATGTATTATTTCGTAAAATTCTTTTAGGGTTTAAACATTAACTCATGTTTTTTGCTATCGAAAAGATAGAGATTCAATATTATATGGACAATGTATTTAATAAATATTTTTGTTTGTGGTAATTATGATCATATTATCTTAAGGGCGAAGCTCTTACATTAATTCTCATGGCTCTTAAGGATATGCTTAAAATTTGTAACTCTCGTATTTCCAATTAGCTTCATTTAGTCGTAATTCTCAACTAGTTTTAGCCTAGAAGTATTCTCTGCAATGTCTGCTACTGTTCTTGGTGTTCTTAAAATGGCAATAGAAACATTCTGTTCACTTTCTTCTCTTTATGATTGATCTTAGGACGGCTTTAATGCAAGGTTTTATTTAAAATTTCAAAAACTTCGTAATCTAGAGAGATCATGGGAATACTGCAAACTAAACTACCGAATACAAAGCGCTTTCTAAAGTGTTTTCTGGAATGTATTTTCATACATTGTACTTAAGTAAATATTTGCTTAAATAATATAATACACACCTAAATACATTTCTAAACTATAATAGTGGCATATAAAATACAATTGATAATTATTTATATAAATAAAGAGAGCAAGATTTTATATATAAGTAGTATTTACCGCTAAGCTAACCCTTAGAAGTATTTTTTTTTTAATAAACAAATATAAAACTTTTTACTGGTAGCTCGAAAAAAAACACACAAAATCAACATTCCCCTGGATGGATATTTGTTTGATTGCAACTAACGAACCACATGACTAAATGTCACATTTTGTTCTGAATTTGATATAATATATGTATGTATATACTTATAGCCAAAAAGAAAAAACAAATATACTGGGAGGAAAAAAAATGCTAAAGAAAACAATAACAATAATCAATTCAGCCTCATTATTTCGAGACACAAAACTCACGTGAATTTATTTAGATAAAATGCGTCATAATGATAGGTGAGAGGGGACAAAAAAAGGTACAAACACACATATATTTCCTTTAATATGAATACTCTATTAATCATATGAAAGGGTTTGTTCGATTAGTTATCTATTTCGTTAGGTTTATATATAATAAAAGCAAATATAAGAGATGTATTGTCTTTGAAATAGTTAAAATAATCCATGATCAAATTCAAACAGAACTTATCTTTATGAAAATGGCAAGTTTATGTTTGAAATTTAAGTATTTCAAAACTGATCCATTGTCAAAGTAAAAGAGAATTAAAATAGGCAATTAATATTAAAGTCATAAGTTTTTTGTTTTCAACTGATTCAAGAATTGAGGTATATGTAGGTGATTTCTGGTTTTGGAGATAATCCAAGTTTAAATTTATATAGAATTTATGCAAAATATATAAGTAAATGACAAATCTTTATAAATTCAAAAATACATTTTTCAAAAATTTACACTTAGTCTCTGCTTTTTAGTTTGAATGAGCTATAGCTTGTTAGGATTTGCTCTTATCAGTGTTTTTTTGTTGTTGACTATAGAGTATGACGAATTCGTTAAGATCGTGCTGATATGTTTTATATTTAATTTTTCATCTTGGTCATCAAAGCGAGAAACCGATGGGATAATCATTGACAAAGTTTTTACATATGTCGACGACTGGGCGATTTGGTGATATAATTGAAGCTAATTATTGTTAATTTTTATAGAAGTTTGTCTGATATTTTTTGTTGCTGTTGCTGGGGATAAATAAATATTTGTGTTAATCTTTAACGTTTTCACAAGTTCCCCACCAGCGGCAACTGAAATTTTACGGATTGGTACACCAGCTGTACCGGCGACAGGTGTAGCCTAATGAATTTATTTCATTGCTAAACGCCGAACGAGATAGTTGTAAAAATCGTTTCGTCGTATCGAGACATTGACTACGATTCGCGGCGCATTGTTTCGAACCAATGTTTATTGTAAGGCACACACACACACACACACACACACACACATACATACGAAAATTCCCTTGCCCACCATCATAAACCCCTTTTGCCCCCTTATAAAATCCGTTTCGGTTATTTGTGATAATAAACAATCTTTTTTATTCCGTTTTTGTTTTTCGTAGAGCCATAAAACGATGACGGCCCACGGTGAGCCAGCAACCAGCGATGAAAGCAACAGCAATCCCGTTCATCCGCCCGTAACTAGCGATGTACCCTTGCCCAATGGCAATGGCAATCACAAGAGCACCATAGTCATTGAGAATCAACCCAAACGACGTGTCAGCATTATCTCGGATCCACCCATGATCGCTGGCGGCGGTGTCATCGGTGGCGGCTATGACAATATTGCCTATGAGCAAAATCCGCGTCGAAAAATTTCACAGGTGAGATGGTTGGCGGGAGAAGAAGGATTTTAAGTGGACTAGACTTGTGGTGTACCCACTTTCAGTCAATTGCCCCCATCCATGTGCATGGCATGCTTCGGTAACTGGCTGCTATTGCGATTATAATTAACTTGCTCGTTGGGGTCCCCCATAAATTTGGATTTAGTCGCATTCGCCTATATGCCCACATATATATATACGATTTAATGACAAAACTCTATAAAACACAGAAAAACTATATATATATTGATTATCGCATGACGCACGTGTTTTGATAATGCCCGATGTATGTACATATGTGACAGTACTCATAATTTGTGTTTCTACTTTCTTTCCAAAGTGCTCCCAACATTCGCACACAGAAATCGGTCCGGCGCGACGAAAAAGCATACTCAAGGACACTCCCATTCATGATAATGAAAGCGATCGAGCCTCAACACATAGCTATGGTGAGTGATATGAGTCTTAAGACCCTTTAGTTGAAAGTGAAAAACAGATACTTCGAGTGCTTTTAGTAAAAGACCCTAAAAGTTGATTAGAAAATGTATTCAGAGTGAAAAATGCTTTAAAAATAGTTAGTGAGTGTAAATACTTGGTGCGAAAATTTAAGAACTAACAAATACTATTTAATTAGTCAAGAAACATACAAAAGTTTCCATTTTGCCTAATAGGAGTGTCTAACAATTTCCCAATGCAGTGCCCTGATTGCAAGCAAAAATTGGTTTCCTCTACATGAACAATGTGCAAAAGGATTTATGAGGATTAAAACTGAGTACCTAGACCATATCGACACTTGAAAGAAGGCCTAAACAAACTTTGATTTTCTATAAGTTTCAGACAGATAAGCAATTTTGAGTGCTAACAGAATTCTGTCCAACTTGTTTTCATTTTTCATTTTTGTGCAAAAATTAAAATAGCTCTACATCAATCAACAAAGAGCACGTTCGAACTAAAAAACAAGAAATATACATTTAAACATATGAATGTGTGAAATTTAACAATTTGGGGACAACATTTTTATTAAAAATTGCGTTCCAACGAGTGTCTAGACATTTTGGAATCAAGTTATTTTTAGGGGAATGCCACCCTGACAACGCTAAAAATTAACGTTTTTAAATAATTTTTTTTTTTTAAACAAACTGTTTTTTGTTATTCCTTTTTATGTATGCATGCTTGATGTATATATATACATCATTTAAAGAAAAAAAAACACTTCTAAAACGCTTTAAAACAGTTAATTTTGTGGGCCATTGAATACTAAAATGAATGGTTAAGCCTAGTTTTCCTAGATCTAAAACTTTGACAAAGAGTACAAACATATGTTGTAGTTGTTTTTAAACGTGGTAAACGTTTGACTAGCAATTTTTAATCTTAGAAGATAAAATGACATAGGGTAATTGTAAGTTGGCCACATTTTCGGTTCATAAACTAAATACAAATCCAATCAAATCAATTTCTTTATTAAGTTACTTGAAAGTAACTTTTATTTTTATTAAGTTACTTACTCAAAAACATTAACTTATTTATACTTTTTTTTTAAACAAAAACAACTTTATGGTAACTTTAAAGCCTTTCAAGTTTGTTGAGAGTTGAAAAATACATTTTCTTCTGCATTTTAAAACTCTCAGTTAAATTCTGCAATTTTTTGTCCTATTTAACAAACCAAAAAAATTATGTGAATAAAAGACAAATTTTAAGCGTATTAACTAGGAACTGTTTGCATAACTTTTCACACAGTTTTGGAAAATGTTGTTTTTGAAAAAATCTCAAATTTCTACAAAGGACTAGAGCTTGACAATACATTTGTACTTTCCATAACAATCATAACCAGTAAGAAGTAACAAAAAATTCAAGGGAATGTTTTCTCTTTTGAATTGTTTACTATTCAAATTTATTTGGATACCTCAAAACATTTAAAAGATTAATGAAACATAATATCGTGTTCCATTACACTTAGATATTCAATATTTCCAAGCGATTGAGCAGGAAAAATTACTTCAGTCCTATTAAAATTAGCTCAAATTATTTTTAAACATACATTTTTTTGTTATGGAAATTTACGATAAAATATTTATACCTGAAGTAAACAGAGATCTATCTGACGTAGAAAATGAGAAAATTCCATGATGATTCGAAGCATTTCAAGGTAAATTCAATTCAATTTACTTAATAACCAAACAACAAGGTATTTAGCGTTAACTAACTGTTATTTAGTTGATAATTGGCATAACCGTTAAGCTAAGTTTAGGGTGCATTAATTTACCAAAATTTGATTGAATATCAATTTTTGTTGGGCAAATTTTCAAGCCCGCCCACGTCAAAATTAAATCAATATATGTTTAGCAGAAAGGCAAATACATCAACTTTGTCTATTTCAATTCAATTTGCAATCATCGAGCAGGCCCACACGGTTAACATTATCAATTAGCACAGTCAAAGGCACCGGAGAAGTCCACTGACTTTCTGATCTTATTGCGCAGGTCTTGGGCATACATATACTAAAAATCGATCGGATCGAATCGTACATATACATACAGATATTTGCCCATATTTTATCACCTAATTAGAGTTGATGATATAATTTTTGTTGTTGGTAAACAATTTGCTTATCAATAATTTTGTCGTTTTCATATTCTCTTCTAGACTATAGAGGTAATGCATTGGATATTCTGAATGCAAAATACAATGGTCATCAAATGGGTCAGAGTTCACAACAAGGCAGCAATGGAGCCAACTATGTGGAAGAATCATGGATGTACACGTTCTGTTTGAAGTGTCGCGGCGAAGAGCCATCAGCATCATGGGAACCACCATTCTGGCAAAAAGTATTCCCCTATCCCTTGTGTCCTACCTTCAGGACTGTATCACGTTTGATTTCCCTAATTCTTATTGGTAAGTTCACAGTTAAATGAAAGTCTGATAATTTTAATTAATAATTGGCAAACTTTGTTTCTAGGGGTCCTAATATGGGTTACGGCCTTTGTGATCATCGGAGACTCAGCTGCCCCTGGTGGACAGCTTTTTGGTCTTGTTGTGCTGACTGTGGCAGCCAATTTTGGTGGCTATTTGATATCATTGACCACATTACCAAGATTAATTGGTATGCTCCTGGTGGGCATATTATTTCAGGTGAGACGTTTATTTCAATAAACCTTTCTCTTTGCTTTTCTAAAATATAGTTAATTCATTGAGATCAATTTAGTTCTCTGATCCTATAATAAAGTTAGGATATTAGATAAAGATAAACTTTTCTAAAATGTAATTTTCTAAATTGTTTTTCATTTTCAGAACGTTGGCTGGGTGGATCTCGATGGTGATTTCTCCAAAGTCACAGGACATTTGCGTAAATTTGCTTTAACCATTATCCTAACAAGAGCTGGTCTCGAAATGGAGCCGAAAGCATTTAAGAAAGTCTACAAGACAATTCTAAAATTGGGCATTGTGCCATGGATAGTGGAGGCAATGGTAATGGCTGTTATGTCGCATTTCCTGCTGGACTTGCCATGGATTTGGGCCCTTTTGTTGGGTACCATAATAGCTGCTGTATCGCCGGCTGTAGTGGTTCCTTGCTTGTTCCGTTTGAGGACCAAGGGATATGGTGTGGCCAAGGGTATACCCACTCTGGTGGTGGCCGTTGCCGGTGTGGATGATGCTCTATCTGTGGCCATTTTTGGTATTATTAGCACTGTGATGTTCTCGGATAAGGGGCTCGGCTATCAGATTGCTCAGGCGCCAGTTTGCATAATTGGTGGATTAGGTTTTGGTGTCATATGGGGCATGCTAGCTCGCATCTTTCCCGAAAAGGGCGATGCTTTTGTAGTGCCGCTGAGGACCCTACTACTTTTTACAGGTGGCTTGATGGCCATCTACGGCAGCGAGGAGCTTGGATTCGAGGGAGCCGGCCCTTTGGCTGTGGTCTTTTCAGCTTTTGTGTCGAATCTTTTCTGGTGCAAAGACGGCTGGGATGTGGAGGATAATCCAGTGTCCACCGCCTTTGAGATTTTCTGGATGATCTTTGAACCCATTTTATTTGGCGTCACGGGAGCCACCATCAAAATACGCGAGCTGGACTCGCATACAGTTTCCATTGGAGCCGCTTGCATCTTCACGGGCTCTATTCTTCGGATTCTGACCACAGCCGGCATTGCATTCGGTGATCGCTTGAATGTCAAAGAGAAATTCTTTGTTGGTCTCTCATGGATGGCCAAGGCCACAGTTCAGGCTGCTCTCGGACCGGTAGCCCTAAAGCATCTCGACGAGAATTCCACGGACGAAGAACGCAATTATGCCGCAATTGTCCAAACAATTTGCGTCTTTAGTATTGTTCTCACTGCTCCATTGGGTGCCATTTTAATATCCGTGACGGGCACTAAATTACTCACCAAGACGAAACAGCCGCAGGATCTGACCGGCTGGCGTCGCAGTCATCGCCCGTCCATTCGTGATATTAGCATCATTGACGAGGAAGAAGAACGTGAAGATCCCGAAATACCAGAGGATAAGGAGACGCAGGATAATACGCATAATAATGCGCATATTCCTACCATATCCTATTCCTACAATAAGTAGTAATCGAACAGGGGAAATAATGCTTAAAACTTCCCCAACTTACTCCTAACCTGTTGATCAGCCTGTTGTATGTTGCATAAAGAAAATTTGTTAATATTTAGTTTTAATACGCATTACATTCCAAAATATAATTTAAGTTAAATTGACAACGTTTGAAGTTTTGATTTTGAAACCAAAAATGGCATTTAATGCGAATGGGAAACAAATTTGACAGCATCTTTCATTTGAGACGCTTTGATCTATATCTTTGCCCTTCACCTGATAGCTCTATAGCCGCTTTCCCCAATTATAATTTAAAACTTTTAGAAACATATTTGCTTTTATATTTATGAATATAAAACTAATTTGAATATAACTTTCATTACTATAAAAAAAACTTTAGATAATAAAAAGTTTTCAATTGAAAAATTACTTAGGTAAAAGTTTAAATTGTAAAAAGAATCAATTTCTATTTACAAAGCCATCAATTTAACTTTTAAAGATATTTCTGGACAGGTTCACCCAGAATAGTTTCCAATTCCTGAACAGCAGTGCGTGTGCTCTTCTCCACTCGCTCGTGTTCATCCTCCAGAAGTTCGGCTATAAATGGCACCGTCTCGGGCAACAAAGGAGCAAAACTATCACCCAACTTGCGGGCTATCGCCACACACGTGTTGAACGACAAAATCCGCACCTCAGGCGCTTGAGTGCGTGTTTTGAGTAGCACTTGGGTATTCAGTTGCTTCCACATTACATCGTTGGTGGCCACAGCCAATTGAGCAATGCAATCAGTAAGAGATTGCTGAAGAGGTTCGTTTTGCAGAACCAATTCATTCTCAAGTTGATCGACCAGAGGTTGCATCAGCGCATTGAAACGATGGTCATTAATAAAATCGTCATTGCAGTGCAGGAATACATGATGGAGGGTGGTGAAGACAGCCTTTATCAGCTCAACATCATCTTCGACCTGGTTGGCGACAAATTGCCTTCTTAGAGAATTGTGTTCATGCACCAGCTTGGACGATTCCTCTACGGATTCGCTGGCAAAGAGCACAAAGAGCGACTTCAGGGCCTCGGCAATGCGTTGCGTTAGAAGGAAATATGTCAATCGTGTCTCCGGCTCATTTTTTTCCAGTGCCCACTTGTGCAGCTTGGAGTACATGGGACGGAAACTGGTTTCAGACAATTTAAGTATCCAAGTGACAAAGGTTTCACCAATATTGGCCTCAATGGCTAACAATTGTGGACGGGTTAAGGAACTACCACGAACTTGTAGCCGGAATTCCAAAGCCTGCAGGAACAGTTCACTCAATATATCCCGCACTGGTTCCAATTGAGAGTTTGTGTTAATTTTGATGCACTGCAGCAGTAAATGTTGCATGAGATGACCTAGTTCATTATAGGCTTGAACCTCCAAAAGACTTCTGTAACTTTTGGCACAGCTGGGCACCAAAATGCGCACCTCCACACCATTAACCAAAGCTGTCCAAACATCTTTCAGCCGCAACTTCAATGCCAGAGCCCGCTTATCCCGTTCCATGTCCGCGTTTTCCAATTGTACAGAGAGACGAACAAGGCCCGAAATAATGCCCACCAAATAGGGACCCAAAAAGAGAGGTAAAGCTAGGAATAGTTTATAAAAAGCTGCAACAAAATATTGGATTTAGTAATAAATAAAACAAGGATTTGGAATTTTTACTCACCCGTAACCAAGGTGGAGCATAGATAGTCGGGACCTTGCTTTAAAGTATTCATTTGCTGTACTTGCTCTTTAAGCAATTCCACCAATTGTGGAGCGAATTTCGGCAGTTGGGCCAAAGCATGTGCCTTGAGAGCTGCACAAATCTCCACCAGAGTGAGTACTACATTGCCCACGACGGCCTTGGGCACATTCGAACGTCTCTTAGTGATTCTAGTCAAAGTGGCCAATAGAGTGCGGCATTCCTCTAGGTAAGTACGTCCATAACGATGGGCGAGCAGCTGCAGAGCTTGAAGGGCTGTTTGCTGCAGTTGTGCCTGTTGCGGAGTACTCGAACCCTCTGACTCTAGAATTCCATTAACTATGGCATCCAGGGGACTGAAGAGCACACCAAAATGTGAAACTTCGCATGCCTCAAAGTAATTGCTGGACGAGTTTAACTTTTGAACGAGCAATTCCAAAACTTTGATCCTCACATAGATTAGATCATGTTGCAGGAGTTCTGTAATGACGCTGATGAAATATTGCGGAGAGAGCAGTCCAATTGCATTGTCCAAAACATCGTGTACATGATTGGACAAGACACGCCAATATTTCTCCAGAGACGGTGTACCCGCTGCTCCAAGCATGGCATCATTAACCACCGTAACATAAGCCAAAGTCTTTAAAATCAGATCCTGATAGTGAGGCAAAAGTTCACTGGGATTTGATACGATGCTCATTTTCGTTTGGAACTCCTGACTGCTGCTCAACGTTGATAGATGATCCATTATGAGATATTTGTAGTGGCGGAGTTGTTTGAATGTTCTTGTGCGTACATCAAAGAGTTGATGCTCTGTGGAGAGATATGAAGCAACTCCTTTGCTGGCGCTGGACTGGGATTTGCCAATATGGACAGGTAACTTGCTTAGATAGTCAAGCAATTTGATAAAAGTCTCCAATATCACCGAAGAGTTATCAAACATCATTGTCAATTCGCGAGCAAACTCTAAGCGAGATTTGTCTGTTGAAATTTTCTCCTCCATCAAGACTTGTGACTCAAAAACAATGCACAAAAATTGCCAAAGATGCTCCTTGGGTTCGAGCACCCTAAACAATGTGGCATAGAGAGGTAATCTTCGATGAACTGGCACATCTGTACATATATCAGAGAAGACCTTTAGCACCGGAATGACCAATTGTTCCCGTTGGCCAGCTTTAGTTAGCAGTATAGGTACAATTGACTCGACCACATTGTGAATAATATGCAAGCTGAAGGCATCATCATGTCTGGCCACAGATGAGCCCACAAAGGTGAAGATTTCCACAATTTTGTGCAGAACTTGCTGGGGATATAGCCCAGCACAGTGGGTGAGGAAAAGCAAAGCTTGCTGCTGGGTTTGAGGATTTTGTGTATTTCTCAGACACTGTACGACCTGTTCGATGCGGAAACAAGATTCGGGCAATGCTTTGGCCAATTGTATTCCTGCTGCTTCGGCAGTCTGGCAGCAATGTAACAAACTGGACAGAATCAATTGTTTTGGATACTCGGCCGCGCTGTGTTCCTCCAAACTGAGGCATGCCTGAAGCAGTTCAAAGAGTGGGGGAATAAGTAATTCAGCTCCTTTCAGCAGTTTCTTATGCTCCAATAGCTCGAGCAGCGTCATGCCCTGTTTCCAAGCAGAACTTGTCAAATCCAATTGGCTGGTGCCAGTTACACGTCGCTTTGTAGGCTTTGTTTCCGTTTGCCGTTGTCCCTTGGTTGCCATCTCCAAAAGCATGGCCACCAATGGCTGGCATTCCAAATTGCAACGTTTCAAAAGTCTGTGACCGGCCAGAAAGATGCTATCATTATCGGATTTTGTGGCTGCATCTACCAAGAGCTTTATTAGTTCCACCTTATGCTTCGACTGCAATTTCTCAAATGTCTCGGGTGTGAGAGTATTGAGCAGCAAACATGGTATGGGCTGGAGTTTCTGCTCCAATTGAATGTACGAATCCTGATACTCAAAGCTCTTCGTAAACAGATCCCAGGCCAGGGGTTTGTGCAATAAAACTTTTAGGGCAATGCTACCCTCAAAACGTTCCACAACTGATCTATAGATTTGACTATAAGGCCAGGGAAGTTGTTTTAATTGCGATTGATTGACAGAATCGCCGGAACTAATCTTCTCCAGAGCCGAAAGTCCCAAAGGCAAAAGTGATGTCAACAATTCCTCGTTATTCACATGTTTGAGGGCAGAGAGCAAGGCAATTGTGAAAACTGGTGGCTGTTTTTCATCCGTTGCGAGTTCCACAAAGCAGCGACGCAATTTGGCTTTATTTAATTTATCCTGGGCTAATGTCTCTGTGGTAGGGAGTCTCGAAACCAAAATGGTATACAATATCAAGGCATATTGATCTTGATCAATTCCCAATTCGCTTGATCTTTGCAGTAATTGATCCACCAGGTGTATAACATGTTTTTCCTTTATAAGATGTTTCATTAACTTCAACGAATCCAAGGCTAAGAGACGTAAAGTCTGCAAGGGTGAAGCACAGGCATTGGCCACGCGTAGCACATGCATTAAGGTGCAATTCAGTGTGGGATCTCTGCCCCTGACAACTGCCTGAAGCAAACAAAATCCTTGCAATCGAATCATTGCATAATCGGCATTTTTGGGCCACACATGCGGCAAACTTTCATAGATAAAGAAATTGCTTAGGAAATTAAATTTCTGTTGCGGCTTATGGAATATACAATTAAGGCACTGCATCAAGGCATTTGACCACTCTCTTAGGTCTTTATGATCAGAATGGGAGTCCTCTGCATACACATGGCCAGCCAAGATCTCAATCAAGAGAAGGCAAAGTTTTAAATCAGCTGATTGTTCTGTCCATGATTGGGCAGCCAATTTTTTGGATGACCAACTTGTATTACTTGCCAAGGTTAATAAGAAATCCAAAAATAATTGGAGCTTGACATGAGGTGTTTTATGTTTTGCGGCCCATTTGAAACTAAATCGTTTACTATATTGATTAATCTTCTCAAGCATTTGCAAACTCTCTTCTGGCTTTAGTGGCCTCTTGGCATAGGCTGTCAGCAGGAGCAGTAAGTGTGTAAATTGAGATGCTTCTTTTAGATAATTAACTCCTCCATGCTGTTCCACACTCTCAAGCAGTCCCTTGTCCAGGTTGACTGCTTCTCCGGAGCTGTTCGCAATCACATTCAAAAAGTTCTGACGATGTGCTACCAAATTAAAGTTACTGAATTCAGATTCCACCTTCAATGGTCTTAAAAATGGAACACGATTCATTACAAATTCACTTTCTAGCAATACAACCAGAGCCTCATGATGTTGCTTTCGAAATTCATCGGTTGGAAATAGTAAGGGCATCAAGGCCAATAGCACTAGATTTTTATCATAGTGATCGCTCACATTAGCTGTGGTCAAATGCTGCACGGCTTTCGGTATTACAGCAATCCAATCTTGCGTCTCTCCTTGGGCACGTTGCAGAAGACGGCAGAGGATTTGAGCAAATGTGGCTGGAGATTTTAACATGCGAATCAACTCATTGGTCTCAAGTGTTAGCAAGGTGGCTACAATATCTCCACTATCATCTTGCAATCGATCTGATAGACACTCTTCCAATAGATTTAAGCTTCTTTCCCGCTTAGAGGGAATTTTCAAGTTGCGTAACAATTGTTTCACTCCTTTCAAACGCCAATCAGCACTATAATGATAGAGTTTCTCATAGGCCACTTTGGCCTTTTCATCGGTTGTATTTAAACGGAAACCTAGAACGAAACAAAATCAATTATTGTAAATAACTTTCAGGTCACTTGAAATAACAGTTGGGATTACCAAGAGCCAGCTTCAAAGCCTTTTCTCGATTGCTTGTCTTTGATGTAGCCCTCAATGCTTCCTTAACGCTCAAGTCGAAGGCCTCTGGGAATCGTCGTTCCAATTTCTCCATAAATGCGGAATACCAGGCCTGAAAATTGGTCTTCTCTTGCGGCATTTCCTCATCATCAGAATCAATGACAATTGTGTCTTCGTCATCTTCATTGGAGTTGGATGGGGTTTCTATAGACGATGTGGCATTGGCAATCTCCGTCTCTACGTAAGTGTCAAGGAAGCAGCTATGGGTAAAGAGAAATTCAATAGGATTGCATTTTAGTTGCATCGAAATGGTATAACAAACTTGATCAACTGCTGAGCACCGGCCTTAGAGAAGGGTACATCGCCAATTAGACTATCCAAGAATTGTTTAAATGTAAGCGAAGAATCCTCGTCCTTTTCCCTGATGGCGGCAACGGAACCTCGTATCAGAGGTATGCAAATTGGTTGAATTGCTATGTTATCCTTGGCCAGCGAGGCGAGGCATATAATCAGCCACTTCTGACGCACCAAATTTAGAATTGTTTCCGATTTGAATTCTGGCTTGGCACTTTTTTGCTTGTCATTAATCCAAATGAGAAGAAGCAACGATGTGGTATGCAGACGCTCAAATGGACAATTGGCTATCCTCTCTAACAGGGCATTGCAAACTTTGCTCTTTAATTTGGTGCGGGACACCAACTGGGCAACTATCACATATGCCGCAGCCATGAAATCAACAGTCTCGGAGGCTAATCCTTTTAGCAGCGGCTCCAGTATTGTGGTTATATGCCAATCCTCAACAGGTTTCGCCGCCTGCAGGGCACCCACCACGACTGTGGAGTAGAAATTAATTTGTGTTTGCAACTGGTGAGCACGTGGACCCAATTCTTTGACCGCTTTGCGCGTGCTTTTGCAAATAAAACCTAAAAAGGCTGGACTAGTCGCTGCCCGATTGATGATGGCGCTTTTGGCCAGGGTCACACCGGGACGCTGCAAGGGTCGTAGCCATACCCAATTGTTATCCGACTGTCGCAGTCGCATGGTCTGGAGCACTTGAACAAAGATTTTTGTCTCATGATAGGGCAGGATAAGAGCCATAACATCATCACGATTATACTCATGCACCTGAAATCTTCTTAGCAGCCATTCAAAGGCCATATGGGCAGGACGAAGTAGTATGTAGGGTGAAAGCAACCGCAGGAACTTGGCAATGGCTGCATCCAGCATTTTGTTGACCTCCGGTAGCTCTACGGAACGCTCCAATGTCAAGGTGGCCTCATCGTAGAGTGTCAACTGAAACTCCTTGAAGGCGGGATTAAACTCTGTGAGCTCCTGTAGGCCAGTTAAACCAATTTCATAGATGGCTCGCCGGTCTTTGGTGGCCGCCTCTTTGGGGTCAAACAATATTGATGCTCTGCTGTGGGCATCCGCTAGTGTTCCCGCCGTCTGCGGCGCTGCTAACTTTTGCAGCTGCTGTGCCAAAGATGTACTCATCGTTGGCCGAGCTTTTAAAAACCTTAATTAAACGTGAATATAATAATTTATTTTTCTCTTTTGTTCTTGCTTGTTGCGCGCCACGTGCTTGTTAATAGAGCTGCAAGTCCATCGATGTGGTGCGATGAATCGATATATTTCATCGTTTTTAGCGATCCCATTGCCCATCTCTAGATATACTTTTATCCAACACCCATTGTTTTTTATCCGCACTAAAATACTGGCGCCACTGTTGCAAATTAGATTGCGACAACTCTAAACATAATTACGCTCATCTCTAGCATCATTCCAACAAAAAAGAAACAAATTTAATTTTGTCCAATCAAAACGAAAAAAAAACAAAGTAACAAATGCGTAAAAAACCAGGAAAATTCTAGCAGTATTCATTCAAAATGAGTGCCTACAATCGAAAGTTGCAGATGCTGAAAAAAATGAGCCTCGGACAGGTGGACAGTGACATGGAAATAGAGGACGAATCTGGCTACTTGTCCTTTCGAGCGACGCACAATTCAACCGTGGAGGCGCCATTTTTAGCAGACCAGGAAGAGTTGGAGAATTGTCAAAATGTGTCCAATAGGGACTTGCGCTTATCTTCCACACAATATCAGACGCCAGGAAGTGGGCCAATGGTCGGCGGTTCGTCACACTTGTGGAACAAAATTAAAAGTTGTCCCATGGTCATTGAACATGATAAGAATCTCAACGGCGCCTCAGAAAGTGGATTTTCAGCAGAAGCCCGAGAGGACGAGACCTGCAAGTCACCCAACTGCCAGCAGGTGCATCAGGCAAGCAAGAGAAGAAAGCTGCATTTTCAAGCATCGCACACAAGTCCTAAGAAATCGAAAAAACAACTCTTTCCTCCTCCCCTGGAGCCGGATCGTATACGGCGAACACGCTACTACAATGGCATGGAACAGTTGGATATTATTGGCATGCTGAGCAACACTTTTCCCGCCATGCAGTGCATTTTAAGGAATGTCAATTCCCAAACGCTGGACGTAATGACTCGTGTATCCAAGCGCTGGGAGCAGGCGCTCTATAAGATTCCTGCTGCCGTGGAACGTTTGCATAATCATCGCTTTAAAATGAACCTAACCAAAGAAAATCCTTATGTAGCAAAAAGGGGACGCATCTTGTCCAAAAGTAATACAATTGTGCCATTACATACATCAACTATCAGTAATACCCATGACCATTCGCTAGCCTATGAGAATCAAAGTGGTAATCGGCCACAGGACAAAGGGGACGAGAATTGTCACTTGGTGGAACAGAAGCAACGCATCAAGTGTCCACGTTGCGGCAAAGGCAGCAAAGTATATCTCAGAGATGTGCCTTCACCCGGTGTCAGCGGTGCAGGCGGCAGTGGAGATCAAAGCCTGCTTTCACAAACATTACCCAATTTTAGAGATAGATTCGCTTCTTCATCGTCTACTCCTCCACTTGCACGCTTTCTCTCGCTGGATCTAGAGGAGGCAAAGGAGGATGCACAGCCCTCATCGTCGACATATAAATTTGGTGAATGCACGAATTTCCTATGCAGATTCCGTTTCTGCGTCCATTGCTATTCTCAGCCTCATCCGGGCGAGAAATGCCTTGTGACCGAGCTCGGTACGCCATCCAAAGTCATGATGCCCAGTGAGAGATTCACACCGCCCAAGCAGCGGCCACAGAACTACAATTCCAAGCTGAGTCGAAAGAACTCATTGAAACGTTTGTGTTTTTAAATTTATTAATTATCGTTTTAGTATTACGAAAGAGAACAAACAACATCATCATCAACAACAACAACAAATTACCCAAATCTCATTTATGTATTATTCTATGACTATGTTCGAATTTCGTTCTGTTTCATATTCCATTTTGTCAATAATTTTAAATCACTGTTTATTGTCTTGTTGGCCACTGACAACAATCACATACATACACACACCACACCAAACAAACACACACACACACACACACATTCTATAAATGTTAAACGGAAATTCTGTACCTCTGTGAGATTAAGTAGACACCTAAGTATTTTTTACAATTTTATTAAAATAAACAAATCAAACTTTTATACTATAATCATCTTGTAATTCTACTTTAAAAACTTTTGCATTTTTAACTTTTGAAAAAAAATTTATTCAGAGAAAATATTTGATAAGAGTCGCAATGAATGAAATGATAAAGCTTTGAAACATTTTTTTGGATTCGTAATTCTACATAATTCCGCTTCCGGTCTAATGTACAATAAGCATTTGTTGAAAGCTTAAAACTAAAACATTTAATAATGATTTTGACTTATCTAAAAGATGGCAGTTTTAAAGAGAAATTTCTATGACAAATTTTTAACATTTTGTGGAGTTTTCTGTACAATACTTATCTTTGCTCAAAAATCATAATTCTGTTTTCATTTTTTCTTAGATTTATTTATATTTGTAAGCTTTCTTTACATTTGTATGGTTCCTTATGGGACAGTTTATTTATAGTGGCGGTCTAAAAAGGATATCAAAGTATGTGACTCCGCTTGAAATGTTCAGAAAGTTTAGCCTTACAAGATTTTCGTGGTTTTTAAGAGTTTTAAAGCATCAGTCAGTGTTTTTTTAGAATCTCGAATCTAATCGATCTCACCTCTAGGTTTCTCTGCATGAAATCATTGGAAAAGTTTGAATTTAGATTTAGAAAATGTGTTGATCGTCTTGAGAATTGTTTTAGTTTATTATATTCCAATAAGCAATTTATATCAAAATTTTGTTTTCCACTTATTATGGGCCTTCTAGATACATATCCACAATCCTTTCCATTATCCGGGATGAAACTAACTTTCAGTATTGCATAATCGGGATAAAAAAAGTCACTGAAGTGGCTTTCGAGAACAACAGAGTTATTTTTATTTTTACAATTCGTAGTTTTTCATTGTTCAACCGATTTCAAATTGTTTGACGGAAGACCCCATCAATGGCTGCGATCGGGATTCTTTATACCAATCTGCAAAAAAATATTGCCGCTAGCAACATGGCATTATTTTTGGCAAACTTTTAAGGCCAAGAACTTTTTAAACAGCCAAGGAAACCAACCAAGGAAAAAAGTTTTTTCACTTCAATTTCAAATTCTGTTTTCATTTTAAGAAATGGTCCGAAGTATAGTATAATAATAAAGGAGACTCCCTTAAATTGAAAACAAAAAACCTTCAAAGTAACTGAATAATTGATTAAATTATAAAAAAAATATATATCAAAGAATATATATTGAATCGGCTTGTCAGGCTGATCATGGTGTCTGAAAACGTCTCCTTTTTGGCGTTAAAAATCTCTGACTAAAACCGTCTGGAAAGGTATAAAAAATATCAATAAACTTGGCTATTCCGAACTTTATATACCCTTGCAGTCCATGGTCATAATATTTTTCTTCTTGGAGTTTGTAGATATTAAAAACTATCTGATTAGTTAATTTCAAAACAAACCTGCAACTCCTTCACTTATTTTTTAAAGTTTTATCTCAATAGCTTTCAAATTCGAGCCGCGATTTTGATTTGCACCGATGGACGGACGGATCAAGAATATACATATACACTTCATGTGGTTGAAAACCTCTTCTCCATTCGTCTTCTCTGCGTTACAAACATTTAACGAATTTGTTAATACTCTCTGGAAGGGTATATAAAATATCATATTTGATCAAGCGTCTCAAAAAATTTTCATTTAGTTTAAAATCAAAAGACTCTGTCTGCAGAGAATCATGTTTTTGTATTCCCTAGTTTTGACTAATAAAAGTCACTTTAAATTTATTATTTGTTATTATTAAAATGTTAAACTAACAAGTCGCTTAGCTGAACTAAACACAACAAATCAAGCGAAAAAATGTATTAGAATTTTGTAAAGGAATTTTATATTAATTTGGGGCTTAAGTAAGAATAAATTTTAGTTCATTCATTTTCTAATTAGCCCAACTTAGTTAATAAGTTAGTCACAATTATCTTACTACCTACCATTTTTCTATGGTTTATCCTTATGCTATTTTGAATTCAAATGAAAGCATTAAAAAATATTTAAAAGGTGCGAATGAAAGCATTAAAAAATATTTAAAAGGTGCAAATCATAGCGATTGATGCAGGACATACATATCCCCACACAGCTTTGCGGGCAATCTTTCACCCACAAAATCATAATGATTCGCCCACACTTTAACATTTTGGGATAATCTGGTCATGGCATCAATGTCATCAAATTAACAGAAATCCCTTAATAATTTATCATTTGTTCTGAGTTTCGGGTTCAGTCCTTCACAAACTTGACTCGGTATCTGAGTATCGCCCGCTGTTCCAACTTTCTTCCTGGCGCTGACAAATTTGCCAGCTCAAGTTCATATTTTTCTTCCTTCCTTCCTTTTTTTTCTTTGTGCAAATCATGGCCAGGGCCAGAGCATAGATTTCGAATTCATGTGAAAATCTGCCACCCCAAAGATAGTTTCATCAGCTGTCTTTATGGTTTCCCTGTGTGTGTGTGTGTGTGTGTGTGTGTGTGTGTGTGTGTGTGTGGTGACAGACTCCACTACGGCTACAACTTCATCCACTTGCCGAAACTCGTCCAATGAATAGAGAGTGAGGGAGAGAAATGGGAGTGAGGGCTGGGTACGGTTGGAAAAGGAAAATCAATGAATGATATTTCCTTTATGAGGCTCAATTATTTGTTGCGGGGATTTGGTTTTCCTTTCTCTACACCCTCCACAACCTCTCTTACCCACCACATTCACCATTTTGCTGTCATCTGGCCCTGTGTTCGTGCTTTATTGTCCTTTTAAATGCTTTGGCAAAATATTTTGGGTATTTGTGCAGTCTTTTGTCCTGTCGGAGCCGCAATGGAAGCAAGTACAAGAGCCAGAAGTCGGCGTTAATAATTTATGAATATTTGCTCATTTATTGTTTTGCATTATTTATGCCTTTATTATTTGTCTATTTTCATAGACATGAAGATGGTTCTTAACCTCGATGACTGGGCGAGGGGATGGCCAGCCAGACGTGGGTAAAGATTTTGTTTTGATTTTAATTAAATCGACAGTCGCCGCCACAGCGGCTTAATTTAAAGTCATTTGATTTGTCCTAATCCCTCGCCATACCCTCTACTCTTGTTCCATCTTTCGCGGCAGGAAACTGGCATATTAATTGCTAGAAGAGAACAGGGACTCATTTGTGGTTCATTGGTTCATACTTAATTGTGTGGTATATGCTATGGGGAGAGACCATGGCAATATCTTGTTCTACTATCACTTATGTTTATAAGATGATGTTAAGTTGTTGGAAAATTCCAAAACAACAATTGTGGTTGTTATTAGGGGAAGCATTTAGACTTTAGATTTATTTTCACGTTATCGACTTGATTCCTATATAGTCAACCTTATTTGCTTACTAAAAAGTATTTGAACGTGTTGAAGTAAATTTAATTAATAGGAGGATAATATTATCTATCTATTATGTATTTAGGTAATCCTTTCATTGAATAATTGTAGTTCTACTGTACATTTGGTACTTTGTCGATTAATTTTGTTTCTAAAAAGTGTTAAGTATAATGCTTTAGTGAATATTAATATCAAGTTGTAAATTTAATCTTACGTTTTAAGGATTAACCTCGAGACGGCTGAAGCGCCCAGTGTGATATATGTATGTACATAAATCTCAATCTTATCATTCTTTATCCCATTGGTTTTACATCTGGAATTGACAAGGTTATATAGGTTATTAAATATCCCACATAAAGCAATTATTTAAACATAAGTCTCTTAATGTTTTTCTATTATCAATAAAAGATTTTCATTTTATATTTTATAAGTATAATGTGTAAACGAATAAGAAGGAATTGACACCTCTTCTCTGGTATGATACAATATACATATTTCATGAGAAGTCTTTATTATTATTATTATAATCAGATTGACTAGACAACTTATCTACCGAAGACTGCAAGACTTTAAATGACTATATAAGAAGGTTTTATTAGAAAATGAAGTAAGTAAGTCGTCTCGCCGACTTAGGTATACCATACACCAGTAAAGCAAATATTTTAAATTTATTAAACAAATGCATTTTCACATGCTTTTTATTACAAGCAAATCTTAGAATCTCCCTCACTCAAGTATACGAGCACCCTAGCGCCCCCACCAGCCAACGACCAACTACGGCCTTATGGAAAAACGTTTATATGCATAACTTGGTTGTTTTTTGTCCGATTTTGATCAAATTTGGTGTTTTGCTGGGTATTAGTATCAAATTCAAGTGTGCCAAATTTGATTACAAAAGGTAGAAAATTACGTGAGATAATCGAGTTTTTCCAAATTACGGGGGCGGAAAGGGGCGTGGCAAAATAGTTGCATATACAATATATGCGCATTTATTAAACAAATACACAAACTAAATTTGGTGCCTCTAGCTATTATAGTCTTTAAGAAAATCAAATTTGTTTAAATTTCGTGGGCGGAGGGGGGCGTGGCAAATTTTTTTTGCAACAAATTTGTGCGCGCTTACTCAAGGATTAATCATACTAAATTTGATGTCTTTAGCTATTATAATCTTTAAGAAAATCAAATTTGTTTAAATTTCGTGGGCGGAGGGGGGCGTGGCAAAAATTTGAAATAAACTTGAACACCGTAGGTAATACACGAGTCTACGTACCAAATTTGGTGACTCTAGCTCTTATAGTCTCTGAGATCTACGTGTTCATACGGACAGACGGACGGACGGACGGACGGACGGACGGACGGACGGACGGACATGTCTATATCGACTCGGCTGTTGATACTGATCAAGAATATATATACTTTATGGGGTCGGAAAAGCTTCCTTCTGCCTGTTACATACATTTTGGCGACTTTAATATACCATTTCACCCTATGGGTGTATGGTATAACCAGAGGGCCGGGGCTAACTTCGACCGAGTCAAAGTTTGTATACCAATTTTTAGTAACTCTTTTATCTAAACTAACTCTTTTATCTAAAAAGGGTAATGTTTGCGAAGGAACGGCCTTCAATCTTAGCATAGGATATAACGAACTTTCTGATGAAAGTCACTGTTTTCCACCGATCCTTCCTATGGGAGCTATATGATACAAATGCCCGATCTTTACCAAATTCGGTACAGTCATTAACAGATATATTTAACTATCAAATGTCTAATTTGAAAGCAATCGCGTTAAAAGTAACGAAGTTATTGACAAAAGTCACTGTTTTCGACCGATCGTTCCTATGGGAGCTGTATGATATTGTCACCCGATTTTTATCAAATTTGGCACAGTTATTTATAGGCGCAATAAACCCACCAATATTAAATTTCTTGACGATAGCTGAGAAAATAACGAAGTTATTGAGAAAGTCACTGTTCGTGACTTTGACGTTTGTATGGGAGCTATACGATATAGTGGTCCGATCCGGCTGAATCCGAAATATACAACCCCTGCATTATATTCAAGCCTACATGCAAAATTTCAGTAGCTTCTGTAGCTCTTACGAGCTAGGAGGAGTTCGCGTTGATCCAGACGGAGGGACAAACGGACGGACATGGCTATTTGAACTCGTCTCGTCGTGCTGATCAAGAATATATATACTTTCTATGGTCGGAGATGCTTCCTTTTATGCGTTGCATACTTCTGTCCAAAATTAATATACCCTTTTTGCAAGGGTATAAAAAAGATGAAAAAATATCATGGTTTTTATATAGTAAAGTTTCTACATAATGAAGTTTCTACAAAATATGGTTTAATTTTCTATTTATTATGATTTTTTATGTCATTAATAGAAAGTTTGCTAAAGCATTATATTTTGAATATTGCGGCGTAAAATCAGTATGAAATTATTAGTTTTAAGGCTGAGTTTTTGGCATTTTTATTCTAATCTGTAAGTAAAAAATCAACAAGTAATAAATATTGATCAATTTTAAAAATAAAACTTATAGCAATTACGATACCCTGTAATTTACCATTTACCAGAAAAAATATAGAATGGTTTATAGAACTCGACAACATATCCAGATCACATTAAAATCGGAGACTGCCATTCTTGAAGTTCTCCTTGTGACTTAAGGCCAACCACAAATATAAGGAATTAATGCTGGATATTTGTATATACCTTTAAAAATAGATGCCGCATCATAAACATTTCTAAGAACTTGCATTTTGTGTTTAAAAAGATGAGATTTTTATACAAAATATATTCATTGCCACTCATAAGTAAATTTATAAATAACATTTTACTTAACTTTCTCTCTTGACTTGCCCGAGTTGTGGCAGAAATAATACAAAAGAAAAGCGTAAAAAACGCCAAAGCATTAAAATGATAAATGAGAGCGATTATTTCCTTATTACCTTCAAATTAATACCGTAATCAGTTGGGAGCCGCACCTTCATAGGTATCAGCTAGACAAGAAAGAACCAGCCAAGCAACCAACCAACGATTTATTGGCTAAAAATGAATTACTGGGCAAAAGGGCATAAAAAAAGAATGCTAACAAAACATGCGGCCAAAATCAAACACAATCAAGCGAATTGGGTTCAGAGTTCGAGTTACACTCTTTTTGGTTGCACACCCAGAAGTGTCCTGGTTTTGATGTCCTGTTTGGTTAAAAATAACTAGACCATTTCATATTACAGGCAACCAACAAGCACCTCAGGTAAACATCGTTTGTCAAGAGACTGGACGTGTAACCGACTCCAACTACAAACATTCATACATAGATACTGAGAATCCTTCTTACGTGGTCGGACCGGCCGTGCAATATAATAACAGGACTAGAAAATATTTGTTGACATTCCGCCTGGAAATTACCATAATTAGTTGGCTACGAAGCGATACTGGAACTTGTTTGATCAGGGGGCTAACACTACGTATTCGGTGATACTGGCCACTGCCCTTAGCTAAAAGGATAATAATTAGAGCATATGTACGGATTGTGTGCAAATATTGACGCTCATTTTTCTTTTTCCCTCGTTTATTTTGTTTATCGTTTGCCCTTCATTCGTCATTTTTTTGAAATATTTCATGCGAGTCCACAAAAGTGAAATTAATCAGTTAGATGGTAATATCTAGCTAAATATTTTGTTACAAACATATGTAAGGATGTGTGTTTGCAATACATTTATGATAAGTTTTGCTTAATAGCAACGAATTGGTTGCATAAGAAACGATTCTTTTTTTGACTAGTTTGGTTAAAAATTTGAAACTCTACAAAATAATTGCTTATATCTGGTGGTTCATCACTTGTTAAGTTGGTCAATTCTATTTTTAATTATGGAATAAAACTCCATTTAGTTCTTTAATTTTGCTCATATGGTTTTAATACTAAATATGTATATTTGTATATACTTTGAAACTTGTTGAAACATTTAGTTCTATATTAATCTTTCTACAAATTTATGATTTTACAAAGACACAACATTTTCTTAAAGTTAACTCTTAAATTTAACCAAATTTCTAACTGACTTCTGATTAAAAGTAGTGACATAGACACTAGAAAATAAAGAAATTAAATCAAAATCAAAAATCAGATTATTTATGATTTTAAATAAACATATATTTTCCCTCTTGTAAATTGATGAAGTCTATTTGAGTCAATTAGCAGATTTTGTTAAAGATATCTTGTCATACGGGGAATTCGATTCCATATCAAACGAAGTTCTTTTTTTTTTTTGGTTGAGACAATTTGAACTAATTTATTTCAAAGTAAATTTATCAAAACATGTAAATAAATAAAGTCAAATTTTCAATTAAGAAGCCTAAGGTAGACTTACTTAATTTAGAAATTCGCAGGCTCTGAACAAAATACTAGCCAAATATTAAAGACTCCCCCAAAAAAAGAAGTCGATGCATATCTTTCCATTAATTATGTGTTTTGAGCTTATATGCAAACAGAAGTCACTGCATACCAGCAAATGCAACCATTCTGCTTCATGCTTCGAGGCATTTGTAGCCACCATAATCAAGAATTGTACAGGGCTAAAGAGTGAGAGTGCAAGAGAGGAGAGTGGGGGGCAAGGGTCATATATCATCACACAAGGCAGGCAGTCAGACAGGCAGCAGGGCGCAACATATGTCCAGAAAGTGGTCGACCTCTAATAGAGGGTGATATTTGCTGATCAAACCAGAAATGTGTTAAAGTCATGAAACAAATCGAGGCCTTGTTAAATAAATAGAAATCAATTACGTTTTTTTGTTCTGCTTGGCTCCCTTTGAAATAGTTTTCATGGTTGCATTTAGATACTCACACACAAACATACATATGTGTGTAGGGAGAGAGGCACGTTCGCTGCTAATATACAAAATGAAAAGTCAAGTTTTAAAATCATTTATCTTGTTTTTCCCATTGCCTGTGCTGAGATGAAAAAAAAAAATGACAGAGGCACGACAAGAAATGAAGCCGCTAAATGAAATTGGCAAGAAGGAATCGTGCATGCCGTGAATGCCAAATGAGACGCAGCTGGGTGACATTGTCGCCCCCACCCATCTTCTCGAAGTGGACATGGACACCTTTAACCCTTTTTTTCAGTAAGTATCTACGTTTTCTTTTTTTTTTTTGGGTTACCCTTTTGTCATATTATTCAAATTGAAACCGTTTTTGAGTGTACTTTTCTCATTTTTTAAGTGAAATTGAAATTGTTATGCCCATGATTAATTCACATGCTTGGACCAAAAAAACGTTGACCCTTTTTCTTCTCTTGCTTACGACCTTTGACAAATTGTACTTGTATGCCTCAAGATGTGAAATTAAAACGAGTACCTAATAAGAAAAACAAAATAGTATAAAGTCTTGCCTGACAATGGTGTCCAATAAGCTAATTGAAATTAAAAATATCAACTTTCATTTTTTTTTTCTTGTACATCTGAGTTTTCTCATTTGTCATGGGTGTAGCACGTGTCTTTCAATTGGCAAAAATAAAAAAATATATAATTTCATTGATTGATGCTTTCGCAAGTGCAAATCAATCACTTTTCGCGAATTTTAGAATATACAAATTTTTCGCAAACGTTAAAGTTCTTCAAGTGGGAGCTGAATTTCAATTTCTTGCTGTCGTTCTTCCAGTTATTATCGATACAAAAGTTTTAATGAAATTTGTAATGTAGTTTAGTAGTTTTGCCTTAGATCGATCTTTTAATCGATTTTTATTCAGTTTAAAAACATTAAACATTCTTAAAAATGTATTCGTTGAATGTTTTCATAGTTATCCACAAAGGCATTCTTCCAGGCTTGTCTTTTAGAGTGAATTGTTAGGGGAATTAATAACTATTTACATTGAATGAGATAACTATCTATTGTTATTAGAATTGGCTAAAGTCTTATATATGTTTGACTTTGATTTGCACATGATTAACACATAAGAATGGAATACAAATACCTATGTGAGTAGACAGTATGGCTCATGATATATTTAGAATTTTCTGAATAATATGCCTTTAAACAAGCCGCTCACAAATATCTCAAAAACTGTGCCTGTACCCTAACATGTTCCTTCATTTAAGATTATTGTAGACACGACTTCAACTCAATGGCAAACCTAGAATTTTTTTTATTAAAAAATATTTGTTATATTGTTTTGTAAAAACCAAAAATTGTTCATAGAATCCTTATTTTTCAATCTTTTTCAAAAAAATTATTTATGTGGAGAATACAAAACATTTTCTTTGAAAAAGATTGAAAAGTAAGGATTCCTCTATCAACAAGTTTTGGTTTTTAAATATATGTAGTTGTTTATTATAAGATTTGTCTATATTATAACAACTTTTTCAATAAGCCTACTTTACTAAGTTTTCAATATATAGATGGGAATTATAAGATATGTACTTATATCAGTCATAGGCGGATCTAGGCAGCGGAAATGAAGCAAATTTGATCCCAAAAGTATGCAATTAGTTAACCAAGAATTCCATTTTTGAAAGATATGAAGAATTTCTGAGGATGGACAAAATTCTAAAATCAAGCATTGTTTGTACACAATTTTTATGTTATAAGGCATACGAAAAGTTATAAACTTTTTGCAAATATTGAGCACTTCCAGCCTATTGCGTACTTAAATGTAGTTACCCTTGATGAGTTGAATATAATGATTTCTTCTTTTAATCAGCTTCGACTCTTTTTAGAGTCATATTTTAAATCATAAATCATCATATAGTACCTATGTATAATTGAAAGATATACTTGATATAACTGAGATTTTGAGCATGTAGAAGAGTCATTATCGTGATACCTTTTAATGAAGTAAGATAATAATAATTTGTTACTTAAGAAGAGACCTCAAAAGGTAGTTTCTGGTAAAACAATCCGATAAACAGTGGACTAGCATGGCTTAAGTTTAATCAAAGCCGACGCCACAGTTATCTTGATTTGTTTGTGGCATTTTTTAAATTAATACCCATTATTTTCATAGTACATGAACTTGCTTACTAAGCTGGGACAAGCGGTTTCTTTGGTACATTGGTATGTAGTTTTTTCTAGATTTTCAATAGCATTTAAAAATCCTAATTTATGTAAATTCTAGTTAGGTTCCTTCTATAAAAATAAAACTCGCCAGTGCATCCATTTTCCGAAATGGTAACTTGAAGTCAAATCATTTATAATTAAACTCGCTTTTAATGTGATTATTTTTGACGTTTAATTTAAGGCTTTTTGATTCTTGATACTTTTATAAATTTTTGGGTCCTTTCTTAGAAAATTTCTAATTAAAATTCTTATTTAATATTCATAAACTTAACTTAAGTATCTACCTATTTGCTGAATTATGTAACCCCTCATACTTATGTATATAATCATTTTGGGTAAATAAAAATTGAATTCCCGCATTGTTTTTTGTGTGACGTGTGTCCGTTAAGTGTTTTCATTAGGAAAATTTATGGGCATATTTACCGTACTAATAATAAAACAGCGGCATTTTCATCTTAATTAAGTACTTGGCTGTCCAAAAAAACAAAGTTCCCTGAGACACTCTGTGCCAGCCAAGACACGTGCTACTTTTGAAGCAGAAAGGAAGACAACAGAAAAAACACGCCCCATACCCAATAAGTATGGGAACCTAAGTAAGAAGATAGTGTGACAATAGAACGACTGTCATTGGAAAGTCAATATGAGGTGCCACCACCAAAGCCACCACCAGAATAACCACCATCATCATCGACATCATCATCGCTCTGACCCAGGCAAAAAACAATACAAAAATAAATACAAATATTGTGTTGATGACTTAATTGATTAAATGAATAAAAAAAGGAAAACACTTCATTCACACTCTGGGAACTAAAAGAGAGGGAAGGACAGACCCTTCGGTAGGTGTTAAGGTGAGACCCCGACAATCCCCGGCGACTGTGACAATGAGGAGAAAAAAGGGCGTTTATCAATCAGACAAGCAAACAAATAAATGAAATTCCCATCACAAGGATCATATGGATGAGGTAATCCACTCTTATAGCCGATTATAATATCCGGTTACAGTTATGCTGGTTAAAAGCATTTTCTTAATTGAAATTGTTAGCTGAAGACTGAAAAGGATCTGAGAAAAAGTAGTCAAATATATTTTAGGTCAAATTTTTAAAGTTTACTAACAACACAATTAACAATTTTTTATCTTTGAATAAAGCTTGGAAATAGAATTTGTTTATTATCTTTGGAAATTCCATTTAAACGAATAATTTTGTAACTATCTAGGATCCATAAAAAATATAGAGTTATAGCTAGAACTTTTTGGGTACTGATAAAAGTTGCAAAGATTTGTTGTATAAACTCAATTATTACTAAATTTTGAATAAAATATACTAAGATTTATTTTGGTATGCAATAAGGAGTTTAAGAATTGGATTTTTGAAACAAATACAAAATATATGAACTTCCTGTTGATAAAAAATGGTTCTCTATGTAATGTTTTCGTAACAAATGCTTATATATTTTTTTTTAGCTATAGAGTTTCACACACGTTTTTCAATTAATGAAAACAGCAAACACTTTTGCAGACTATTGCATATTTCATGGGGCAAGTTTTCACGAATTTACATCGCAATTCATCCTTTAACCTTTCTGCTTTAGTGCAAAGTTTCCAAACTACAATTATATAAAAGATTTTTAGTCGATAGGACTCTGGTGGACTAGCTTGAGAACTTTGTAAGCTTGTTTCTCTACACAAAAGACTTAAGAAAATAATTCATTTTTTCAATTTCAACTGAAAGAAAGAAAGACTACCCCCTACCGCAAATTTGAATATTACAGCCAATAAGAAAAACCTATCCTAAGTTTGCTATAATCCCATATTAAAAACCTTTCTTTCCACTCCCAAGAATGTGATGGGGGCCAATCTGACATTGTTGTGCACTAAGCAAGACTTTCTCTAATATTACCTTGACAAAATCCTTTCATTTAATTGTGTGTGATAAATTAAATGGCAGCCCTTTCAACCCCAAGGAATTTGTCTTGGTAGGGATTGTGTAAAGAATTCGCATCTTTAGTTGGTTTTTCAATTAAAAGTTTTAAAAGTGTTGCAGAGGAGCCTACTTTCAAGTGCCTATATACTTTGTGTGCATGTTTTGTGTATGTGTCTCTAAATTTATTCCATCCCAACAAATGGCAAGAGCCATTTCAATGTTTTGTTACCCTTCCATTCGGTTGTTTGTGCTAGCAATTGGAAATCTCTGTAGGCAGACATCAGACAAGTGCAACAGCAAATCGAACTCAAAAGTAATTTTCATGTAAGAAAATTTTACACAGATGGCCCCCGGTTGCAAAGTGCAATCCATTTATGCATAATTCTTAATGTTTTCTCTTGCAATTTACTTTGTTTGGACTGACTACTTGGCAAATAAATTAGCATATCTGTCCCATTCTCAATGAATGCATAATTCTATCTTCCTGCTTGGCCAGTGACAAATCCAATTGCCATTTACAAGAAAATGGCTCCTATTATTCACCACAACTTCGAGATTTGAATTTGGAATGAAGTCTTAAGTCGTTACATCTTTTGACCATACGGTAACACTTGCATTTTGTTTTGTTTGCTCTTGAGGTCACTTAATTTTCGATTAAATTACAGATTTCATGAATAAACATTTGTATAAGAAAATTTATACAACACTTTCCATCTGCAGTCAAGAAGTTCAAAAGCCGTTGGTCTGAAATTTATTGAAAATTAATATCAGATCTTGAATATACATTTTGTATGTGAAGACTCATCGCAACAAGTATTAATATGCATAGTTTAGTTTTATGTCATAGTTTCATTTCGTAAAGTTGTACTATAACGAATATATGTATATATTTCATACGAAGAGATGTTTTAAAGCAGAAACGTTACCATGTACTAACAGAGGGAAAGACCCGTCGGTAGGTTGGTTGAAAATATTTCGTATAATTCAACGCTCCTGTAAGACAGATCTGACGAGGTGCGGTATTTGTCTGCCGATAGTTACATAAAGAGAAGACAAAAACTTTCTTAAAAAATCATTAGGGGCTTCTTTTAGCCCCTAAAACTGTTTCGAGAAGTGTTTTTTCTTGTCTGTAAAAAATTTTAAAAAAATCCTTAAACTTTTTGTAAGATGTCTGCATTTGCTGTTTTTTGTTAAGCTAATTTGGCGTTGTCCTGAAAATGTTTGGAATTCTGTTTTGATATAGTTTTACAATACCTTGAAGATCGTCTGGTCTTTGAGACAATTTCAAACAATTCTATCAAACAGTTTAATTAAGATCATATTGAAATCAATGAAAAGCCACAAGGGCAATAAAGAGATTAACTAACTTTATGCGTAAAAGTATTGTTGCTAATAACTTTGTGGATTGTGCTTAAAAAACCATTTAAGATGTTTGCCTAATAAACCTATGAACCGAAACAGGTAAAACAGGTTGAGTAAAAAATACATCAATGTTTGTCTAGATGGCTTATTTAGCAGATTCTCACACTTATGTACATATCTACATATGTATGAAAACATAATCTTACAACACATCCAACAATATCTGACAATTTTTCATATCTACATATAAGATACTTGGTAGGCAGTTTTTTTAAATAGAACATTTTTGCTTTGAAGAAGATAAGATAAACTGTGAAAAGGATTTATCCAAAAGATTCTGTTTTAAAAACTAAATAACGTTAGAATGTAACAAAATTGGCTAAGGATAGGCGGAAGTTATTCCCATTACTGTAATTTATTACATTTCCCTAGAAACTTGTCTCATGCTCAAATATTAAAGCTTAAGTTTAACGTCTAATCGCATTTAAAATCAATGTAAAATAAATTATCTTCAACTATTTAGCAATAAATTAATCTTCATAAATCACATATCAACATCAACGAAGACAGACGACGACGACGAGCAATGAACCAGAATTTGTATAAGGTAAACTCACTCAGGTGATGCCCATTGCACTACATTAATTTAGAAACGAGGCATTGCCATCGTCTCCAACGTTGTTCTCGTCGTCAAGATTCTGTATAATGACAAAAGCAATTAATTTTGTGTGTGCCGCCTGGCAAATGCCAGGGAATTGTCTGCCCAAAAGGGGTGATGATCCACCATTTCTGATTACGTTCACAAATCGCTACAACAACTACCTTTGCTCCTACTACTCCACTCCACTCCACTCCTAATAGCCGCACCTCTCTCTACTAACCCCCCCCCCCACATGGCACACACACACACACATACGCAATCAAAATTCCACAGCTTGAACCAGGTTGTAAGCTCTTTTGCAATTAATTATGCGAATCTGACGAATCTTCCTAAAGCGAGCGCAACTCTTCGACTTGACTCCATTCGCCCCGTTGTTGCTGTCAACTCCTCTGGCATCATCATGATTTACTCTCTCTAGGCTTCAAAGGATTGGGGATGGGGTTGAAGACTCCAGACTCAGACGACCTGGTTGTTCCTGCTGGTGGTGGTGGTGTTAGGTGGTGGTGATGTTGCTTGGTTGCGGTGTTCCTTGGACGGATGTGGGGTACGTATTTTAGGTGTGGCGTTTGGGTGTGAATGCAAATTTAAAGGCAAAACTTCTGACTCTAATTGTGTAGACACAACCCTCGTAATTATACGCAATGGAAAACCCATTAATGGTATTAAGAAGGGATTCACACATTCACGTAACACTTATCCCCTTCCGCACACACAAAAATAGAGGTAAGGTGAACAATGAGGTTAAGGTGACGAAGACTTATGGCTTATTCAAAAATCAATCTTAATTAGTTGTAACTGAGTATTTTATATTTTAAATACATAGTTCGTAGGAAAAACAATAACTAGTCCTAATTGATGACTAATCTTTCTAGTATGTACATACAAACATAAATAAGTAATTAGAGAAGATTATTATACTATTTTTTGCAAGAGATTATTTAAACTACATATTAAATCGTGTGTTTATATGAAAAAATTTCACAATAAAACTATGAAAGCTTGTGTCCGAATATGCGATGGAGCCACTGTAAATAGTTGATGATAATTTTGCAGATGTTACAAAGTTGGCAATTTTCTCATCAGCTGTTTTTGTGAGGAGTTAATTATTAAAGGTAATTTCTTGTAAAAAAAACTGAAAATTTAAGTAATATTTTGCACATCAAATTTCGCCAATGAAGATAGAAATAATGTAAAATTAACAAAAACTCATCAACCACACATTTTTAGCTAAAAATGATCAAAATGAATTATGACAGCTCTCGTTTCCGTGATCCAACCCTTTTCGATAGCTTTTGATATCAAAAAGTGTTGCACAACGTAAAACTTTTGCACGCTGAGTGTTGCAAAGAGAAGAAAACGTGCTTCTTTTAAACACCTCGTGGTTTTGTCAAGTTTTATTTTGCTATACGAAAAATGGTAAGTTACAAGTTATACTTATTAATTTTACTTAGATAAATATATAGAGCAAAACTTGGAATTTCTCGCAGAATCCAACTTACGTACATTCCAGTTATCTGGGCAATCTTACATTTGATCAAAGACTGGATTACTTGGAGCTAATGATCAAGCAGCTGCAAAGTGACATTCAAGACTATATCACACATTTTGATAATGAAGAAAGTGACGAAAAGGTTTCCGAAAACGACAATGTCATTGTGGTGGACTCTGATGACGATCCTTAGTTGAATAGAGTTTACTGAAATGATCTTTGGCGAATTGTAAAGCTGACTAAAATATGTACATACATACATACATAATTAATAAAATATAATATATATATATAATAAAATATAATGGATTAGACTATGACAAGATCAGAAACGAATATCACATTTTCATCTGTTTATAGACGTGTTGGAATTTTACCCGGAAACCTTAATTTAGAAACACGAATTGCTCTATTTCTTCAAGATTCTGGACTATTCAAACATTCTCTTTAACAACATGCAGATGACACAGTTTTCGAATGGTATGGGAGGGCCAACAATAAACACTTGACAATATGACCCAAAGCATTATGTTCTCCATACCAAATTTTCCCATTGCTAATTTCCAAAGAGACACAGTATTTTGTACCCACTTAATGGTTTGTTTTCGGTTGACAACTTTTCGTCTGGTTTTGTTGGTACTTTACATTTGTTTGGCCTGCGGTTCACGTCGATTCTCAGTTTGGGTTGGATGGCTATCCAAAAGGATAAGTTAAGGGCCTGGACAACAACTAACAACTAATTTAATATAATTAGTGTAAAAAGTTTTTCAGCAATTGCCACAGGCACATTTAAAGTTTTCAACGGCCGCAAATGTCCGCACGTAAATTTTAACTACCAAATAGTTTTAATTAAATTTTTCAAATTATGACAGAAAATTCACTTAAAACTAAGTGCCAGCCACAGGCACTTGACATTTTTAGTCAAGTGAGATGAAAAAAGTTCATTAAATTCAGGAATTTTCTGTTATCCCTGCAATCAGTCCTTTGTCAATTCAAATCCCCTTGCATATGTTTCAAAATCTCATTCGTATTTAGCTGCTTACCCTATGAATTCAATTTTTCTGTCTCTCTGCACTTGTTCAAAAATAATATACTAATCATAATAACACTTATGTATAAAAAAAATCTTTGCAATCATTTTCATGGGAATTTTCTCCGTTTTGCCATGCCAGTTGCTTTTTTCTTTCATAGTGGCACGTGACCATACGAACGAATGGAGTTTGATTAGGCCGAAAAGGTTTTGGTCTACAATACCATTTTCATATTCATCCGGTTATCATCGCTGGTAAAGCAACCCCAAACTTCTGAACCAGCCACCACCATGAGCCATTAACCATCACCAGTTTCAACTGGTAGTGAGGGCGGCAGTTACGGATTAGACAACTCGGTTGCACAAATATCGGATTGCAGAATATTTTTTCAGAGAGAGAGAGAGAGACGGAGATGGGTGAGATACACTTGACGCGTGTGGATTTTGTGGGAAGCTTTGCGAGTGTCAAATTTTTATGACTTTGTTTGATTTCTAGCCGGCATAACGCCGTTAATGGAAGGCACTTGTTCAACCCGTCGAAATTAACGAGATTTTTCTATTGCATAAAGTTTCTGACTGTCTCTGGGAATCCGTGTAAAACGAGTAAATTGCATTGTCATTGCATTTTGGGAATTGAAAATCATGATTTATAAACATCTAGTTGTTAATTGAAGTGGTTTCTTCTATTTAGTTTTGGTTTATAAATTTGAAACTCGCCAATAAATATCACAACTTCTACGGATAGTAAGCACCATAAAAGTAGAATTCGGTGCCAGATCAAGATCTTAGATAAGATAGACATGTCAACGTCTTAAAATGGAAATGAAATTATCCAAAAAGTAACTAATAAATTAAGGAGAACTTTTGTTTGTACGATTCTACTAGCGATTTTTATATCGTCGATAAACACAAGAAGTCTGGAATTTGAAAAACGGTGGGGACAGCATTTTTGAAAACGGTAAAGATTAATGGAGGTGCCAGCCTTGTGGGACCCCCGATTCAACACATGTGGACTTAGGAGGAGAGGATCTCCTACCTCTGCCTTCTCCTTTTGGCTTCGGATATACATTTCATATGGTACTTATGAAATTGAACATGCCTTCTGCTCGTGATATGTATTTACTGAAACTTTCTTATAAGCCCAGCAGAGAATTTATTAAATTTGTAATAAATTGTCATCTAAAGAACCTCCGGAAAACAGAGCTAAGATTACAAAATGTGGGGAAATAATTATTAACCATCATTTTAACTGCCACTTGAAGTGAATCTAATAATTTAACTGTTCATACAATTTTTTGTGACGGCTTTTTTTATAAAATATTCCAAAGGTTAAAGACCATTGCCATATTATAATTCCCTTAGCCAATATTTAACAGTAATTTTGTAGCTAGGGATTTCTCATATTCAACAATTAATCTAGTCAAGTTGCTTTATATATAGCAAGATATATATGTATGATACATATCCATTTCTGGGGCTTTAATTAAAAAAAAAACAAAAGAAAAGTAAATTAATTTGGTATTCCTGATTTATACGTCTCTTGATTTGCGTCCTGTGTTCGGTTGCTTGGCACGATGAGTTATTGCCGTAAATCACGTAGTGGGTATAAACCCGGCAGACAAACTATGAATTCACGACGAGCCGGATGAAAGACTACGGGTGATGTTGAGGGTGAGGGTAAGGGAAGCTGTCCTGTGCCTGTGCCTGTGAACCTGTTTATTAGTCCTCTAATGCACAATAATACTTAGTGCTTTTGGGGTAGGAAATTATTCGGTTCCTCGGGGAATACTTACCATCCATGGGCTGCCAAATGTGACCTCTGCGCCACAGTCACTGCAACTTTGTCTCTTGGTTTTCTTTGGGATATACATACATAGATATATTGAATTACGGAACACGTCTCGGCTTTCATGCGGCTAGAACTCACCAAGTAGGTCTCAGGATTCGCATTGAAGTTAATTTGTGCTCTGTTGCTTTGAATTGTTGCTGACATTTCCAGCTGAAAGCGAAGTGCATAAATCAGTTCACTTTAGTTTCTGTGCGCTGCGATTGGAAAGTGTTGCAAACAAAGCAATTCTCTCTGAAATCTGAAGCTCCACAAATTGTGAATCCGATTATGCGGTGAATTTCGAAAATTGTCATCTATTAGCACAAATGGTCATAATTTGTAAGAAGAGCAACCAGACGAGGGACATAGTCGCATTGAATTACAAATTATATTTTTGCAAACTCGGACAGTTGTTCACTTTTTACTTTAGACTTTTTATACAAGGGAAGCAAATGTAATAATAATATATACAATTTTTGAAACTCAATTATTGGTTAAAAGAGTTTAAGATTCAGCCAGAACAGGGCCTGATAAGCCTGAGTGCAAATTAGAAGATCGCTTTCCCATGCAAAGCTAAGACATGAATAAAAATCTTTAAAAAACTATTTACAGCTTCCCAAAGATAATGGATTATTCGAAATTTTTGGTAAATCTATTTTAGGCAATTTCTACCAATCTATTAAGATGTATGTTAATTAAATCGCAGTTTCGTATATTTTAAATCACAAGCAAACATCAAATCCTTGGATATTTGGAAAAATAAAGTATATTCTTGGAAATTTGAAACAATATTGAAGATTGAAAGACATCTTATAGTTTTTAAGTTATGCTAGATTTTCAAGACATGCATTTTTCAAATCCACCAACTGACTAAATAAAGCTTCATTTGACTAAGTTTTATTGACATACTTTGTTGTTCTTTAACATTCTTTGTCACGCTTGAATACAAAACTTGATAATTAGCGGGACTTATATTTCAATTTAAACTGGTGTTTAAAGATATAGAAGTCAAACAAAATATCGCTTTCGAAAATCGGTGAAAGTTAATCAAAATCTATGCATAATATGAAAATATCCTTACTTTCATAGATTGGAGACCACCAAAATAAATTAACTTTTGTAATGTTATTAAACAAAAAGTTCATATATGTAGATTTAGAAATAATCCGTACCACAATTTTATAAATTGTAAAATTTAATTAAGAGATTGTTTCTTGTTCTAATAAGTAGGTATCTCAAGTAGTTGCATTCTTCATACCTTTTCATTTTGGATAGAGTTTTCTTAACTGGTTGACTATTTACTCATGACTTAATGTCTGGAATTGTGGGTTTTTGAAAACAAATTTGACCGTTCTGGGAAACAGATGCTGGCTGACTATGGTTCTTCGATCTCACCCTAATGTCGACTTATGACACCAAAATATTTAACTGCCCAATTTTCAGGCTTTGCGCTTTCCATGCCATGGATCGCCGGAGGGGATAACAAGGGGTTACAGTTGAATTAGTCCATTGGGACAACTAGAGACGGACTTATGTCGAACAGAGGGGTGAGCGGGGCATGTGTTGTTTTTGTTCTTGTGTAATCACGCAGCAAGACTCGGCGGCGTCCAACAACAATTGCAACAATTGAGATATTCAATTGGCAACAACCACCAAAAACAATCAGAAGGAGCAGGAGCAAGGGCAAGGGCTGGAGCATGAGCAATAGCAACAACCACCGCCCGCTGAGAGAGCGATTAGTTTGGGAAGCTGTCCGGATGTTGGTATTGCGGTTACCAAGGATCTAAAGGGAGGATGAGCCCTTGGTGTAGGCATGAGCAAATCACTCCAGTTGTTCGTGTTGTTCTTTACTTACAGTTGCACTTGAAATTGTCAGCAGGTGCTCCGTATGCATTGTAACAACATTTACAGTTATAGTCGCAGTCACAGTTACAGTTATTGGAATCGAAATCAATTTAACTGCAACACATGATGGCCATAATACCCTTGTATATATGTACATATATCTCTGCGCGTGTATATGTATCTGTGTCTCTGTTTGGGCCCATTAATAAACATTTCCGTCCACTGTTTGTGTAATAAAAATGCAATTGTCATTAAGTGAATATATGTATCTAGTGCAGAGGGGGAGGGGAGAGGGACAGTTATATGTGTTACAACTGTGACAAAATGAGCAAGAGATAGAGTATGCTTTATTGCCTAGCTAAAAGTTGAAGATGAGGTCAACATGTAGGGGTTGGGTTTTATAGAACACCCAAGTTCTTACACATCGTCACAAGGCCTTTTGATTTACCCAATCGATTTGTCTTTTATTGCAGTCTCTTGTAGAAGTGAATCATAAGCTCTTTGGTTTTACAAGTTTCCTAAAAATCGGTTACAAATGTGACGTCAGATTTTTCAATTCTCGATTTGAGCCATACTGATTGGAAATTACAACTTTTAGAAATTCAAAATCACCCAATATTTAAACTCTGAGTTTGCCATAAAAAATAAAACGATCTAACTTAACAATTTTATACATTTCCGAAAAAGTCATCGGTTACATTTCTGTAAAAGTCATCATTGATGATATTTTTGAAAAAGTCATCGATGACATTTCTGGAAAAGTCATCGATGACATTTCTGGAAAAGTCATCACTGATGACATTTTTGAAAATGTCATCGCTGACATTTCTGGAAAAGTCCTCATTGATGACATTTCTGAAAAAGTCATCGATGACATTTCTGGAAAAGTCATCGATGACATTTCTGGAAAAGTCATCACTGATGACATTTTTGAAAATGTCATCGATGACATTTCTGGAAAAGTCATCATTGATGACATTTCTAAAAAAGTCATCGATGACATTTCTGGAAAAGTCATCATTGATGACATTTCTGGAAAAGTCATCGATGACATTTCTGGAAAAGTCATCACTGATGACATTTTTGAAAATGTCATCGATGACATTTCTGAAAAAGTCATCGATGACATTTCTGGAAAAGTCATCGATGACATTTCTGGAAAAGTCATCGATGACATTTCTGGAAAAGTCATCGATGACATTTTTAGAAAAGTCATCGATGACTTTTTCGATAACATCACTGATGACATTTTTGAAAATGTCATCGATGACATTTCTAGAAAAGTCATCATTGATGACATATCGATGATGACATCGATGACATTTCTGGAAAAGTCATGACTGATGACATTTTGGAAAATGTCATCGATGACATTTCTGGAAAAGTCATGACTGATGACATTTCTGGAAAAGTCATCGATGACATTTCTGGAAAAGTCATCGATGACATTTCTGAAAAAGTCATCGATGACATTTCTTGAAAAGTCATCACTGATGACATTTTTGAAAATGTCATCGATGACCTTTCTGGAAAAGTCATCATCGATGACATTTCTGGAAAAGTCATCATCGATGACATTTCTGAAAAAGACATCGATGACATTTTTAGAAAAGTCATCGATAACATTTCTGGAAAAGTCATCATTGATGACATTTCTGAAAAAGTCATCGATGACATTTCTGGAAAAGTCATCGATGACATTTCTGGAAAAGTCATCGATGACATTTCTGGAAAAGTCATCACTGATGACATTTCTGAAAGGTCATCATTGATGACATTTCTGAAAAAGTCATCGATGCCATTTTTGGAAAAGTCCTAATTGATGACATTTCTGAAAAAGTCATCACTGATGACATTTTTGAAAATGTCATCGATGACATTTCTGGAAAAGTCATCGATGACATTTCTGGCAAAGTCATCATTGATGACATTTCTGAAAAAGTCATCGATGACATTTCTGGAAAAGTCATCGATGACATTTCTGGAAAAGTCATCACTGATGACATTTTTGAAAATGTCATCACTGATGACATTTCTGAAAAAGTCATCGATGACATTTCTGGAAAAGTCATCACTGATGACATTTTTGAAAATGTCATCGATGACATTTCTGGAAAAGTCATCGATGACATTTCTGGAAAAGTCATCATTGATGACATTTCTGAAAAAGTCATCACTGATGACATTTTTGAAAATGTCATCAATGACCTTTCTGGAAAAGTCATCATCGATGACATTTCTGGAAAAGTCATCACTGATGACATTTTTGAAAATGTCATCGATGACATTTCTGAAAGGTCATCGATGACATTTCTGGCAAAGTCATCATTGATGACATTTCTGGAAAAGTCATCACTGATGACATTTCTGGAAAAGTCATCGATGACATTTCTGGCAAAGTCATCATTGATGACATTTCTGAAAAAGTCATCATTGATGACATTTCTGAAAAAGTCATCGATGACATTTCTGGAAAAGTCATCGATGACATTTCTGGAAAAGTCATCGATGACATTTCTGGAAAAGTCATCACTGATGACATTTTGGAAAATGTCATCGATGACATTTCTGGAAAAGTCATGACTGATGACATTTCTGGAAAAGTCATCGATAACATTTCTGGAAAAGTCATCGATGACATTTCTGAAAAAGTCATCGATGACATTTCTTGAAAAGTCATCACTGATGACATTTTTGAAAATGTCATCGATGACCTTTCTGGAAAAGTCATCATCGATGACATTTCTGGAAAAGTCATCATCGATGACATTTCTGAAAAAGACATCGATGACATTTTTAGAAAAGTCATCGATAACATTTCTGGAAAAGTCATCATTGATGACATTTCTGAAAAAGTCATCGATGACATTTCTGGAAAAGTCATCGATGACATTTCTGGAAAAGTCATCGATGACATTTCTGGAAAAGTCATCACTGATGACATTTCTGAAAGGTCATCATTGATGACATTTCTGAAAAAGTCATCGATGCCATTTTTGGAAAAGTCCTAATTGATGACATTTCTGAAAAAGTCATCACTGATGACATTTTTGAAAATGTCATCGATGACATTTCTGGAAAAGTCATCGATGACATTTCTGGCAAAGTCATCATTGATGACATTTCTGAAAAAGTCATCGATGACATTTCTGGAAAAGTCATCGATGACATTTCTGGAAAAGTCATCACTGATGACATTTTTGAAAATGTCATCGATGACATTTCTGAAAGGTCATCATTGATGACATTTCTGAAAAAGTCATCGATGACATTTCTGAAAAAGTCATCGATGACATTTCTGGAAAAGTCATCACTGATGACATTTTTGAAAATGTCATCACTGATGACATTTCTGAAAAAGTCATCGATGACATTTCTGGAAAAGTCATCACTGATGACATTTTTGAAAATGTCATCGATGACATTTCTGGAAAAGTCATCGATGACATTTCTGGAAAAGTCATCATTGATGACATTTCTGAAAAAGTCATCACTGATGACATTTTTGAAAATGTCATCAATGACCTTTCTGGAAAAGTCATCATCGATGACATTTCTGGAAAAGTCATCACTGATGACATTTTTGAAAATGTCATCGATGACATTTCTGAAAGGTCATCATCGATGACATTTCTGAAAGGTCATCATTGATGACATTTCTGAAAAAGTCATCGATGCCATTTTTGGAAAAGTCCTAATTGATGACATTTCTGGAAAAGTCATCACTGATGACATTTCTGGAAAAGTCATCGATGACATTTCTGGCAAAGTCATCATTGATGACATTTCTGAAAAAGTCATCATTGATGACATTTCTGAAAAAGTCATCGATGACATTTCTGGAAAAGTCATCGATGACATTTCTGGAAAAGTCATCACTGATGACATTTTTGAAAATGTCATCGATGACATTTCTGAAAGGTCATCATTGATGACATTTCTGAAAAAGTCATCGATGACATTTCTGGAAAAGTCATCATTGATGACATTTTTGAAAAAGTCATCGATGACATTTCTGGAAAAGTCATCGATGACATTTCTGAAAAAGTCATCATTGATGACATTTCTGAAAAAGTCATCGATGACATTTCTGGAAAAGTCATCGATGACATTTCTGGAAAAGTCATCACTGATGACATTTTGGAAAATGTCATCGATGACATATTTGGAAAGGTCATCGATGACATTTCTGGAAAAGTCATCACTGATGACATTTTTGAAAATGTCATCACTGATGACATTTTTGAAAATGTCATCGATGACATTTCTAGAAAAGTCATCATTGATGACATTTCTGAAAAAGTCATCGATGACATTTCTGGAAAAGTCATCACTGATGACATTTTTGAAAATGTCATCGATGACATTTCTGGAAAAGTCATCGATGACATTTCTGGAAAAGTCATCATTGATGACATTTCTGAAAAAGTCATCACTGATGACATTTTTGAAAATGTCATCAATGACCTTTCTGGAAAAGTCATCATCGATGACATTTCTGGAAAAGTCATCACTGATGACATTTTTGAAAATGTCATCGATGACATTTCTGAAAGGTCATCATCGATGACATTTCTGAAAGGTCATCATTGATGACATTTCTGAAAAAGTCATCGATGCCATTTTTGGAAAAGTCCTAATTGATGACATTTCTGGAAAAGTCATCACTGATGACATTTCTGGAAAAGTCATCGATGACATTTCTGGCAAAGTCATCATTGATGACATTTCTGAAAAAGTCATCATTGATGACATTTTTGAAAAAGTCATCGATGACATTTCTGGAAAAGTCATCGATGACATTTCTGGAAAAGTCATCACTGATGACATTTTTGAAAATGTCATCGATAACATTTCTGAAAGGTCATCATTGATGACATTTCTGAAAAAGTCATCGATGACATTTCTGGAAAAGTCATCATTGATGACATTTTTGAAAAAGTCATCGATGACATTTCTGGAAAAGTCATCGATGACATTTCTGAAAAAGTCATCATTGATGACATTTCTGAAAAAGTCATCATTGATGACATTTCTGGAAAAGTCATCGATGACATTTCTGGAAAAGTCATCACTGATGACATTTTGGAAAATGTCATCGATGACATATTTGGAAAAGTCATCGATGACATTTCTGGAAAAGTCATCGATGACATTTCTGGAAAACTCATCATTGATGACATTTCTGAAAGGTCATCATTGATGACATTTCTGAAAAAGTCATCGTTGACATTTCTGGAAAATTTTTGAAAATGTCATCGATGACATTTCTGGAAAATTTTTGAAAATGTCATCGATGACATTTCTGGAAAAGTCATCGATGACATTTCTGGAAAAGTCATCATTGATGACATTTCTAAAAAAGTCATCGATGACATTTCTGGAAAAGTCATTATTGATGACATTTCTGGAAAAGTCATCGATGACATTTCTGGAAAAGTCTTCATTGATGACATTTTTGAAAAAGTCATCATTGATGACATTTCTGAAAAAGTCATCGATGACATTTCTGAAAAAGTCATCATTGATGACATTTCTGGAAAAGTCATCGATGACATTTCTGGCAAAGTCATCATTGATGACATTTCTGAAAAAGTCATCATTGATGACATTTCTGAAAAAGTCATCGATGACATTTCTGGAAAAGTCATCGATGACATTTCTGGAAAAGTCATCACTGATGACATTTCTGGAAAAGTCATCACTGATGACATTTCTGGAAAAGTCATCGATGACATTTCTGGAAAAGTCATCATTGATGACATTTCTGAAAAAGTCATCATTGATGACATTTCTGAAAAAGTCATCGATGACATTTCTGGAAAAGTCATCGATGACATTTCTGGAAAAGTCATCACTGATGACATTTCTGGAAAAGTCATCACTGATGACATTTCTGGAAAAGTCATCGATGACATTTCTGGAAAAGTCATCATTGATGACATTTCTGAAAGGTCATCATTGATGACATTTCTAAAAAAGTCATCGATGACATTTCTGGAAAAGTCATTATTGATGACATTTCTGGAAAAGTCATCGATGACATTTCTGGAAAAGTCTTCATTGATGACATTTTTGAAAAAGTCATCATTGATGACATTTCTGAAAAAGTCATCGATGACATTTCTGAAAAAGTCATCATTGATGACATTTCTGGAAAAGTCATCACTGATGACATTTCTGGAAAAGTCATCACTGATGACATTTCTGGAAAAGTCATCACTGATGACATTTCTGGAAAAGTCATCGATGACATTTCTGGCAAAGTCATCATTGATGACATTTCTGAAAAAGTCATCATTGATGACATTTCTGAAAAAGTCATCGATGACATTTCTGGAAAAGTCATCGATGACATTTCTGGAAAAGTCATCACTGATGACATTTCTGGAAAAGTCATCACTGATGACATTTCTGGAAAAGTCATCACTTATGACATTTCTGGAAAAGTCATCGATGACATTTCTGGAAAGTCATCACTGATGACATTTCTGAAAGGTCATCATTGATGACATTTCTGAAAAAGTCATCGATGACATTTCTGGAAAAGTCCTAATTGATGACATTTCTGGAAAAGTCATCGATGACATTTCTGGAAAAGTCATCACTGATGACATTTTGGAAAATGTCATCGATGACATTTCTGGAAAAGTCATCGATGACATTTCTGGAAAAGTCCTAATTGATGACATTTTTGAAAAAGTCATTGATGACATTTCTGAAAAAGTCATCGATGCCATTTTTGGAAAAGTCCTAATTGATGACATTTCTGGAAAAGTCATCACTGATGACATTTCTGGAAAAGTCATCGATGACATTTCTGGCAAAGTCATCATTGATGACATTTCTGAAAAAGTCATCATTGATGACATTTTTGAAAAAGTCATCGATGACATTTCTGGAAAAGTCATCGATGACATTTCTGGAAAAGTCATCACTGATGACATTTTTGAAAATGTCATCGATAACATTTCTGAAAGGTCATCATTGATGACATTTCTGAAAAAGTCATCGATGACATTTCTGGAAAAGTCATCATTGATGACATTTTGAAAAAGTCATCGATGACATTTCTGGAAAAGTCATCGATGACATTTCTGAAAAAGTCATCATTGATGACATTTCTGAAAAAGTCATCATTGATGACATTTCTGGAAAAGTCATCGATGACATTTCTGGAAAAGTCATCACTGATGACATTTTGGAAAATGTCATCGATGACATATTTGGAAAAGTCATCGATGACATTTCTGGAAAAGTCATCGATGACATTTCTGGAAAACTCATCATTGATGACATTTCTGAAAGGTCATCATTGATGACATTTCTGAAAAAGTCATCGTTGACATTTCTGGAAAATTTTTGAAAATGTCATCGATGACATTTCTGGAAAATTTTTGAAAATGTCATCGATGACATTTCTGGAAAAGTCATCGATGACATTTCTGGAAAAGTCATCATTGATGACATTTCTAAAAAGTCATCGATGACATTTCTGGAAAAGTCATTATTGATGACATTTCTGGAAAAGTCATCGATGACATTTCTGGAAAAGTCTTCATTGATGACATTTTTGAAAAAGTCATCATTGATGACATTTCTGAAAAAGTCATCGATGACATTTCTGAAAAAGTCATCATTGATGACATTTCTGGAAAAGTCATCGATGACATTTCTGGCAAAGTCATCATTGATGACATTTCTGAAAAAGTCATCATTGATGACATTTCTGAAAAAGTCATCGATGACATTTCTGGAAAAGTCATCGATGACATTTCTGGAAAAGTCATCACTGATGACATTTCTGGAAAAGTCATCACTGATGACATTTCTGGAAAAGTCATCGATGACATTTCTGGAAAAGTCATCATTGATGACATTTCTGAAAAAGTCATCATTGATGACATTTCTGAAAAAGTCATCGATGACATTTCTGGAAAAGTCATCGATGACATTTCTGGAAAAGTCATCACTGATGACATTTCTGGAAAAGTCATCACTGATGACATTTCTGGAAAAGTCATCGATGACATTTCTGGAAAAGTCATCATTGATGACATTTCTGAAAGGTCATCATTGATGACATTTCTAAAAAAGTCATCGATGACATTTCTGGAAAAGTCATTATTGATGACATTTCTGGAAAAGTCATCGATGACATTTCTGGAAAAGTCTTCATTGATGACATTTTTGAAAAAGTCATCATTGATGACATTTCTGAAAAAGTCATCGATGACATTTCTGAAAAAGTCATCATTGATGACATTTCTGGAAAAGTCATCGATGACATTTCTGGCAAAGTCATCATTGATGACATTTCTGAAAAAGTCATCATCGATGACATTTCTGGAAAATTTTTGAAAATGTCATCGATGACATTTCTGGAAAATTTTTGAAAATGTCATCGATGACATTTCTGGAAAAGTCATCGATGACATTTCTGGAAAAGTCATCATTGATGACATTTCTAAAAAAGTCATCGATGACATTTCTGGAAAAGTCATTATTGATGACATTTCTGGAAAAGTCATCGATGACATTTCTGGAAAAGTCTTCATTGATGACATTTTTGAAAAAGTCATCATTGATGACATTTCTGAAAAAGTCATCGATGACATTTCTGAAAAAGTCATCATTGATGACATTTCTGGAAAAGTCATCGATGACATTTCTGGCAAAGTCATCATTGATGACATTTCTGAAAAAGTCATCATTGATGACATTTCTGAAAAAGTCATCGATGACATTTCTGGAAAAGTCATCGATGACATTTCTGGAAAAGTCATCACTGATGACATTTCTGGAAAAGTCATCACTGATGACATTTCTGGAAAAGTCATCACTGATGACATTTCTGGAAAAGTCATCGATGACATTTCTGGCAAAGTCATCATTGATGACATTTCTGAAAAAGTCATCATTGATGACATTTCTGAAAAAGTCATCGATGACATTTCTGGAAAAGTCATCGATGACATTTCTGGAAAAGTCATCACTGATGACATTTCTGGAAAAGTCATCACTGATGACATTTCTGGAAAAGTCATCACTTATGACATTTCTGGAAAAGTCATCGATGACATTTCTGGAAAAGTCATCACTGATGACATTTCTGAAAGGTCATCATTGATGACATTTCTGAAAAAGTCATCGATGACATTTCTGGAAAAGTCCTAATTGATGACATTTCTGGAAAAGTCATCGATGACATTTCTGGAAAAGTCATCACTGATGACATTTTGGAAAATGTCATCGATGACATTTCTGGAAAAGTCATCGATGACATTTCTGGAAAAGTCCTAATTGATGACATTTTTGAAAAAGTCATTGATGACATTTCTGAAAAAGTCATCGATGCCATTTTTGGAAAAGTCCTAATTGATGACATTTTTGAAAAAGTCATTGATGACATTTCTGAAAAAGTCATCGATGCCATTTCTGGAAAAGTCATCGATGACATTTCTGGAAAAGTCATCATTGATGACATTTCTGGAGAAGTCATCATTGATGACATTTCTGAAAAAGTCATCGATGACATTTCTGGAAAAGTCATCATTGATGACATTTCTGAAAAAGTCATCGATGACATTTCTGGAAAAGTCATCACTGATGACATTTTTGAAAAAGTCATCGATGACATTTCTGGAAAAGTCTTCATTGATGACATTTTTGAAAAAGTCTTCATTGATGACATTTTTGAAAAGTCATCATTGATGACATTTTTGAAAAAGTCATCGATGACATTTCTGGAAAAGTCATCGATGACATTTCTGGAAAAATCATCACTGATGACATTTTTGAAAATGTCATCGATGACATTTCTGAAAGGTCATCATCGATGACATTTCTGAAAGGTCATCATTGATGACATTTCTGAAAAAGTCATCGATGCCATTTTTGGAAAAGTCCTAATTGATGACATTTCTGGAAAAGTCATCACTGATGACATTTCTGGAAAAGTCATCGATGACATTTCTGGCAAAGTCATCATTGATGACATTTCTGAAAAAGTCATCATTGATGACATTTCTGGAAAAAGTCATCGATGACATTTCTGGAAAAGTCATCGATGACATTTCTGGAAAAGTCATCACTGATGACATTTTTGAAAATGTCATCGATGACATTTCTGGAAAAGTCTTCATTGATGACATTTTTGAAAAAGTCATCATTGATGACATTTCTGAAAATGTCATCGATGACATTTCTGGAAAAGTCTTCATTGATGACATTTTTGAAAAAGTCATCATTGATGACATTTCTGTAAAAGTCATCGATGACATTTCTGGAAAAGTCCTAATTGATGACATTTCTGGAAAAGTCATCACTGATGACATTTCTGGAAAAGTCATCGATGACATTTCTGGCAAAGTCATCATTGATGACATTTCTGAAAAAGTCATCATTGATGACATTTCTGAAAAAGTCATCGATGACATTTCTGGAAAAGTCATCGATGACATTTCTGGAAAAGTCATCACTGATGACATTTCTGGAAAAGTCATCACTGATGACATTTCTGAAAAAGTCATCGATGACATTTCTGGAAAAGTCCTAATTGATGACATTTCTGGAAAAGTCATCGATGACATTTCTGGAAAAGTCATCACTGATGACATTTTGGAAAAGTCATCACTGATGACATTTTGGAAAATGTCATCGATGACATTTCTGGAAAAGTCATCGATGACATTTCTGGAAAAGTCCTAATTGATGACATTTTTGAAAAAGTCATTGATGACATTTCTGAAAAAGTCATCGATGCCATTTTTGGAAAAGTCCTAATTGATGACATTTTTGAAAAAGTCATTGATGACATTTCTGAAAAAGTCATCGATGCCATTTCTGGAAAAGTCATCGATGACATTTCTGGAAAAGTCCTAATTGATGACATTTCTGGAGAAGTCATCATTGATGACATTTCTGAAAAAGTCATCGATGACATTTCTGGAAAAGTCATCATTGATGACATTTCTGAAAAAGTCATCGATGACATTTCTGGAAAAGTCATCACTGATGACATTTTTGAAAAAGTCATCGATGACATTTCTGGAAAAGTCTTCATTGATGACATTTTTGAAAAGTCTTCATTGATGACATTTTTGAAAAAGTCATCATTGATGACATTTTTGAAAAAGTCATCGATGACATTTCTGGAAAAGTCATCGATGACATTTCTGGAAAAGTCATCACTGATGATATTTTTGAAAATGTCATCGATGACATTTTTGGAAAAGTCTTCATTGATGACATTTCTGAAAAAGTCATCGATGACATTTCTGGAAATGTCATCATTGATGACATTTCTGAAAAAGTCATCGATGACATTTCTGAAAAAGTCATCGATGACATTTCTGGAAAAGTCATCATTGAAGACATTTTTGAAAAAGTCCTCGATGACATTTCTGGAAAAGTCATCATTGATGACATTTTTGAAAAAGTCATTGATGACATTTCTGAAAAAGTCATCGATGACATTCGAATTTGAAGTGAATAAATTATAATGGAAATAGGAAGCCCATGCACTCGGTAACAAATATGTTCACAAATTCTATTTTATTCCCATGTTTAGTATAGTCTTATGTAAAGCGTGTCTAATGATTTCTTAAATATGCCTGTCTTATACTGGTAATAAGTCCTATGACTCCCATACCCCTGATAGAACTTCGTTTCCATCATGTGTATGTCAACTGATTGTCAACAATTACCACAGAGGCAATAAAAATTAATATAAACTTGACAACGAATAGAGAATTTACCAATGGAGAGTCGTATGTTAATTTATGCAATGATCGATAACATCCTGCGATTTAATCAACAAACATATTTTGCCGCCCTTCTCAAAAGCAAAGCTAGTAATTGTATCCCAAGTCGTTGACCGGGTAAACGTAGGTGATCATAAAAATATTGATCAATCAATCTTTAAACGATCGAAAAGTCAGAAAATCAGCAACTTCCGTCTACAATGGCAAAGACAGATCTACGACTATAAAGCAAATACACATACATATATGTATGTATGTACATATGTTTTATGATTATACATATGTACATATGTATGTATATTCCATAAAACAAAGCAAACACAAGCAAACAAAAAATAAATGCACATATATGTAAGTATGTATATAAAAGAAAGACAAAGGCTAATGGACTTGGGATGCGGGTTCTTTGAACGAATTAAACGCAATTAGCGAAGGTACAAGACAGAACACTGAGGAGAAGAAAGGGCGCCACTAGGGGAGCTGGGAAATTTTTAGCAGGATCTGGATTTTAAAGTCATTGCTAAAGATCATGTAGAAATAACAACAACAGCTGCGTGAATGTGGTAACTTCATCATCGACTCTTAATGCGAATTTATGGCCGGCATCATTATTAAATGGTTTCGTGTCATGAAAATGAAAATCGTAGATTCTATGACGATGACTCAAGAGTTTTCAACATCTTTTGTACCCTTTCATTGTCTTTTCTCAATAATTATGCTGGCTATGTTCACAATTTCTATAAGACAATGTCAGTTAATTATGCTTTGATGTTAAGGCAAGGGTAAGATACATAAACAATGATCGTAAAGTTAATAACATTGTTTTTTTTTTATATACAGAATTGTATACGAATAGTAAATGGAAAATTGATTTTATTAGTTTGCAAGAAAGACATCAAAAGGTATTTTGAATGTTCTACAAACATTAACTCTCAAAATATCTTCAAATTTGTAGTGATATTTAAGAAAATTGTATTCTGACTCGAGGGAAAGATATTTTTCTTTTTTAAGGGGTAACTTTCTAGAAATAATTTCTAGTTTTAAATTAAAAATTGTAAGGTGCTGTGACCCAACTAAACAAATTTGTAGAAGAGAACTTTTTTCCACGCACAGAGTGACAAAAAAACCTTTAGTTTATATTAAACTAAATGTCCACCCCTTAACAGTTTTTTGCTCGTTTCATTTAATTTGGTAAGTGTTTTATATACTATTTGTGAATACGTACAATCAACTCAGAATACTCCTTTTAGTTTTGAAGCAATCGCAAAAACTCAAATTGTCATATGCAGAAATGTAAAGAGTAAAAAAAAAATAATTTGTAGGGCAGACAAATATTTTTTATTGATGAAATTGGTTTCGACTTCAACGTCCATTTGCAAAGTAGACAAGTTGGTTCTCGGCAAATTGCAGACCTGGGAATTGAATTCTGAATAGCGAAAAGCCGTATCCGTATGCTTTTCTTCTTCTACTTCAACATTATTATTTTTATTGTCAAATTTGTTTAGAGCGACGGCGACACGAGTCACTGGAATGTTGTAGACGGTGTTAGACCCTTGTCTCGTACGTGATATTTGATATCCTTCTTCGTGGCTGGACACATTGGGGAAAAGCGACACCAAAAAAAGAAAAAATGTAGAAAAACTAGAAGACCGCGATACACTAAAGTATGACGTTGCTTCAATACACTTTCATCTTAGAATGTTCCACAAATCATACATGTATATATGTATGTATTTTTATACATTCATTTATGTACTATTGTCTTATTAATTTAAAACAAGTTTTGCCCAAATTTAGTTTCTCTGAAAAGAAAGAACTACTTACGAAATCATTGATAAAGTTAATTTTATAAGTACCATTCAATTGCTCCAGTCATTTTTGTTAAGGACGAGGACAATTTTTATCTGCTAATTCAAAATAAACAAATTACCTACATATATATATATATATATATATATATATATATATTTCGACTTTTTGATCTTCCTAAAAATGACTTCTTATTATGTATTTCATGACGTTCAATTTCATGTCAAACTTGATACAAAACCGAATATACTCTCTTCAAGAAAAGAAAAGTGAGCAAAAGCGGTTAATCAAAAGTGTTTGTATACACTAACATACATATGCACATACATATGTATATGCATATTCCATGATTCCATGTCTTGTCATAGTTTTGGATCAGGGTTATTGACAAGTGCTTTGGGTGGATGTGAAAGGGTTCACAGTCTTTTACTGACACTTTTATATTTATTTCTTTATAAAATATTTACGGTTCTCATTTTGTGGTTGTCAAGATATAGATAGAATTGATTCGAGTCTAGTCCATAAAGTATAATCTACACAAATGCTTTCAGCTGCACCTAAGTAAATTTCTTAGTAGTCATTAAAAATAAACAAAAGTAACATTTATATGGAAACAGAAAATTAGTTTGGCTAATACAAGAAAGCTTAACACGTATTTTAAAATATATACATACATATTAAAATCTCTAGAAACATAAAGTGTCTTGCTATTGGCATACATAAAAATTAGATTGTCGAAAATTACAATGTTTTCAAAAAATATATATGTTTTTTGGATGTCCTATACTAGGACTAATCAATTAATTCGATGAATTTTTGTTTGTTTTGCTTTTGCGTTTCAGGGACAGATGTAGACAAATATTTTGAATGGGCTCCAATCCAAATGGTTCTTCGTTTTCATATACCAAATTTTCAACCATTTCGTATCTTAAATGAAGATATTGTTATCCTGGATTAATCAAATCTTATGTACTTACTCACAGAACAAAACCGAAATCATTCTTAGTAAGAAATTTGCCCAAACGCTTGGGATAATGAATTCGCGAAACCCGTGATAAGGAAACTATAATAAGGAAATGAAATTATTCGGGGGAACCCCTAGCCGAACTAATTGTTCATATACATATGTAAACATATAAGTAAAACTATAATGAAATTATTCCGGGGTAATTCATTAAAATAACAAAATACATTGAAAATAACTTGTGAAAGCTGTGTATATGAAACAGCCGATAAGTTTGTATGATAGAGGCCCATGAATTTTGTTTCTCTACAAACATTTTTGTAGATAGGAGAAACTTTCCCCCACTTCCTCTCCTCAAATCCATACTAGTTCGAAATCTAGTTGGACTGATTACTACACCGTTTAATAACATATATGGGAGTATCCAATCAATCGAAGATCAAAACTTTTTAGTCAAAAGATGTTTTGATGGATGCCATGTTACACATTTTCCTTTAAATTTTGACCCTTTGTGATCATCAAGGGGTTAGGAATTCTATATCAACTTTAAAGACATCAGCATTATTATAAATAACATTTCCAGGAATAATTAAAACAATTTGCTATATAATTTGCTTAATAAATTTAATTTATTTGAAAACATAAAAATACTTATAACTTAGATTAGATTTTTATCCGTTTTTGTGTGGAACATTAAAATGAAAATATATTTATTTAGCATTTTTGGTTGTTTGATTTTTTCTTTTAGTTTGGTTTTTGTTTCTTTTTTTTTCTTTTGGTTTTTAATTTTTACATACATACACATAATATGTATAAATAAGTTAAAAATTTATTAATTAGACTAAATTCATTGGAATGATATAATATCAAAATATTTGCATAATACAGCGTTGTTGTTTTTTTTTTTGTTAAATGGTTTTTGGGTTTAGTTTTTTTGTGTTTTGTTTTATTTTCACAACTATCTAGAGAAGCGACAAAAAAGTTGGAACATTTTGACATCTTACAATCTTACGACACGCACGATTTTTTATACCTGTTGAATTTTTTGATTTTGTTTTATTATTTAATATTATTTAAATCTTTGTTTTGTTTTATTTTGTTCAAATTGTTTGTTTTTTATAATTTATGCACAGACATAGATAAATGAATTTTGTGTTTTTTTTCGGGAGAGAATTAATGGGTGAAATATTTCTCTTTTTGGAAATGTGCTATGAGAATTTAAGACTATAAAATTGATTTTTTTTTCTTTTGGGGGCTTCTGGTTAATTCTTTGGTATGTTTTCTTTTAACTTGTTTTATTTTAATTTTTTATTTTTTGGGTTTTGGGTTTTGGCAACGTTGGAAAGTTTTAGGTTTATATTTTTTGGTTTTTGTTTTCTCTTCTTTGTAATTTATAATATTTAAAATGTTAAATTTTTGAGGTGGCCATGGAAATTATCGACTGAGAATTCCCAAGGCCTTCTATTGCACAATGATTGCGTTGAATTTGGTTGGGGAATTGAAATTGGTGATGTTATACCAGCAATGAGACCTTCTGGCAATTCATCTGTGAGGTCAACTGCGGTTGACCACCAACCGTGGACGAGGAGGCCTGCAGTTGATGACTTGCCGCCGTTGCTGTTGGTGGTGGCAAGCCACTAGCATTGACCACAGCTCCTTGTCCTGGTCCTGTTGCCGCTGCCGCCGCCGCCGCTGCTGCTGCTCCTCCGAGTTCGACTGCAGCTGCTGCTGCTGCAGCTGATATGAAATCAACTTTACCCAAATGGACACGTAGATCTGTGTGTTGGGTCTCCTTGTGGCGACGTAGGTCCACCTTTCTTTGGAAAGATTTGTGACAAAGTTTGCAGGAGAAGGGCTTGTAGCCGGTGTGTTTGCGGGAGTGTGTAATCAGGTTCGAACTCTGACTGAATGCCTTGCCACACACCTGACATTTGTGCGGTTTTTCACCTGCAACAACAAAAGAGAAAGGGAAAGAGTCAGTAAGAGATATTAGGAAAGTTGCAAAAATCTAAAAATCGATAAGACCCTCACATCCCATCGCAAAATTCTTCTTCAACCAAAGTTCGCCATTTTAGACACACACACACACACACACATGCAAAAACTCTCACTCATCGTCATAGTCAGTGTCGTCATCCCCCAAAAAATTTTGTTTTTATCCCAGACACAAACTCCACCGCACCACAATGCTCGCACTCCCCACTCTACCCCACTCCATCCGACTAACCTTCCCTGGCCAGAAACTCTCATGTAAGCCATCTCAGCCGTTTTATCGCCATTCTCCATTCACAAAACCATCTACCCCACCCAACACCACCCACACCCAAACTGCTTCCTTTTCTTCTTCTCCATGTTCCTGTATGCAGAGTTTTTAAATTTCAACTTTTTGGTTCATCTGTGTGGTGCTTTGCGGTTTACAACTTAAAGTCATTAAAGGAATTTTTACTTTGGCTTGTTCTTTGGTTTCTCACATTTTCATCTACCATTTTGTAGCTCATTTTCGTTGCGTTAAATATTTGATTAGAGATTTTGGTAGACAGAAAGCTTTTTTTAATTGGATTTTCCCTTATCTTTTATTTTGTTTCCTTCTTCTTTTTTGGGATGAAATGATGACGCCGAAAAAGCTATCAACATTTTGATTCGTAATGAAATCTCAGATACTTAGGGGGAGAATTTGAGCAAATGGCATGTGGATGACTGAGTAATGATTGAGAAAATGAAATGAAGTAAAAAAAGATATGAAATATCCGAAATTTTAAAATTTTTGTCGAATTAAGAAACTTCTAATTCGAGTAACTCTAAATTTAAAGCGTCTAAAAATGTACGGTGAAATTTACAGACATAAAAAGTGGACCTTATATGATTAGGAAATTTACAATTTTATATGGGTTTCTCATAAGTATATCCAGATCACAGATATCTTTAGTTTAAAAAACCATGCATAATTAAAAGAACATTACTCAAAGTAAGTTTATATGTACATAAATCAATCTGATACTTTCTGGAAATCTTAAGAAAATTTGATTTTTTTTTATATTTTGCAAAAACACCTTTTAAAATGTTTAATTGAAACCCAATTTTTGAAATATTTGGTTCCAAACCACTTGAATATGTAGAGCCGATTTAAATCGTGTTTATTTAACAGTTTATTCCATAATTTTGCCATATAGCATACTAAGTAGTTATTACTATAAAAAGCAATTCAATTGGTGATTAACTTTTTGAAGTTTCGATTAGAAATAGGCCAAATTAATAGGATTGACTAGGATTCATCAGAAATACGATTTGTTAAATTGATTTAAAATTCGAAAAACTAGCTTTTCGAATGCATTAAGCGTAATTAATAATTATAATTAGTCTATACGATTTTAAAATATAGGCTAAATTTCTATTAAATTGGTTCATAGTTTTATGAAATCCATAAAAATTGAAACAAAAATGTTTCAAACAAATGTTTGATTTCATTCTGTTCTGATGTCATCAACAAATCAAAGAAGAAATCCTTGAGATAAAAAATTGTAAAAATCTCTTGGCATTTTTTATGCATACATACATATGTATACAGATATATATACATATACGTATATGTATATACTTCACTTATACTTAGATATGCTTTTTGCTTATATGTATATAATTTGCTTGAGTTTACTCAACACTTGAACGAAACTAAAGCATAAAATATTAGAAGAAGTAAAAGGGGAAAAAGAAAGCAAGTCAGAAGCAAGCAAAGATTTAAAAGAATTTCCACAATGTGATGCAATAAAAATCCTTGAAATCTGCCAACGAAACACTGAGGAAAGCTGAGCAAGTAAAAGTTTTTCCTCTCGTTAGAATATTGTGTATAAAGTCGAGCCGGTCAGGGTTACATACGAACCCAAGAGCACCCCAACAAAAATATATCCTTGTCGTCCCTTTGTCGTCTCACTCCTGCATGTGAAGCAACTCAAGCAAACCCAGCAAGAATTGCCGTCGGCCGACGGGATTTTCAGTTGGTTGGGATTCTCGTTAGTGTTCGTTGCTCGTTGTTGCCGTGATAAATAATAAAAGCTGCTCTATAATCTCTGCGACTACGTGACGTTATTTGTGCCGATAGTGCACGAACGTGCCCCGAGCTATGTGCTCCAAAACGGAAAACCCTTCAGCAGCGGCAGCAGCATCATCACAAGGCATGCTCCGTGAGGAGCGCTGAGAGCCAACTTTTGGCCTGACTACTCAATTTTACTGTTGGTACACCCACTCCATTTCCATGGCCTTCTCCATCTACATCGCCATCACCCACTCCAGTCTCCTGCTCCTACTTAAGGCACAAGCAGTGCCTGGGAGCCTGAAACTTGAATCAGAGCACATCCCAACGGTCGAATGTTTCACAATCACGTCGCTGCAATTCCATTATATACAGAACAGAAAGCTGCCGTTTTTCCTTCTTTTACATGCTTATATATAAATGAATGTATATATGTATGTATGTGTGTGTGTATTATGTGTGTGTCTGTGTGTGAGTGTATGTAACAGTCACAGTTCACTCTGGTTTAGCATGTTGTCGTTATTTTGTTGCCGCCAGCTCCCTCCCCCACCCACACAATTTATATATCTATCTCTCTTACTCGTTTTTCTCTGTCTGTGTGACTGGGTATTTATGTATGTACACACATACAAACATATAAATTGGCGCATGTAACCAAGTCTATGAACATTATCTCTCCTATATAGACAGAAGTGCCATAGATAACAAAATGAAAACCACAAATAGTTCAGACAAAGTGTGCAAAAAACATGAATTTACTGCATATTTGAAAACATTTAAGAACAGTTCATAAAATAGGTAAAATATATGAAAAAGCATAGCAAATTCAGTACAGTCTAAAATATGTATAACCATTCTAAAACTTCGTACTAAAAGGAATATCTTTAGTAAGTTAGCCTATGTTTAGTATTAAAGAAAGTTAAGTTAACTGGTTTGAATGAAAAACATGGTTTAGTGTTGAATTATAATACCATTTACTAAGTTTTTAATGGTTAAGTGAACTTTAAACTTTATTATAAAGAGTAAAACAATGTGTTTTTAACCCTTCATCAAGTTAGATGGTAATTGAAGTATTCGTAGCCGTCTTTAACAGGTAAATCCAAATTCGTTGCAACACAAAAATCATGAATGATTGTTCATCTTAAAAAATACATACATATATATGTAGGTATAGTACTTGGATATATTGCTATCCCTTCTAGCCTCATGTTGCATAAATTTAAAAAGGCCAAATCTGATGCCACAAAAAAAAAAAAAAAACAACAAGAACTTGGCGCACAAAAAAGGTTATAAAACCTTGGCTTGAAGGAAAAAACGAAAATGAAAGAAAAGGCGAAAAAAAAATACACAAAAATTCTTAAGGCAAATCACATCAATGGGGAAAATCTGCTTGTCGGAGATGAAAACACGTCTCAAGCAATAAGAAAAAACCAAGGAAAAAAAGAAATCAGGAAAAAGGCAGTAAGAGAAAGAAAATTAAGGATAGTCATAAAAAACAAGAAAAAGTAGTCTGAGCAAAACTGGAGCGAAAGCAAAACCAGAATCTTGAAACGTCGAAGCTTTTCCATAGCCACATGTGCGGACAGGCAATAAGCAGAAGGAGGTGGCTGGTATGGAGGATGTGGCTGGTATGGAGGATGTGGCTGGTATGGAGGATATGGATGGGAGTGGGTTGGGGTGTGAGGTGGAGAGGTTAGGACTGCAGTTGGGGGGGGCTTGTTCACGTCCTAAATCGAAGACGGCAAACGATAAAAATGTCTGGAATATTTTTCTCTGTGTGTGTGTGTGTGTGCCAAGAGCTCTTTTTCTCTTTTCAACTGATTTAACCAGACGCTCGCTAAATATGTCTGACGAGGGGAAGTTTTGCTTATTAGAGGTTATTATCCTTGCCATTTACAAAACTGATTTGCCAGGATAAATGGGAATTTCACTCATTTATACTTATGCTAAATGGTCCATTACGAAATCTGAAGAAAATCTCATGAAATAATCAGAACGAAAATGAATCAGAGATTCAATTGAATTTTGGCGGTAAAGTAAAAAACAAAAAAAAAGCAAGAGATCAAAATGCAAAATTTATTATATACAATTGACTATGCTTGGGTTACATTTTATAAAAATAAATGAGTTGAACTCTTAAATTTGTTGGTTTTATATACATATATTAGAAATCATGGAGGGATATACATACATATATTTAAAATATGTTTGTGTAGAGTCTTATCAAAATATCGAGATTTTCAGCTTATTAGATTTTCAGTAACTTGCGATGAACTCATTTTCTCAGTATGAGGATTTATCGGAATTGCTTCAACTTTTCGAAGACTAGTGAGGAGAAGGGATAAAGAGCCGACTCCCCACTGAATTCAATTTTCTTTGATTCCTTAGTTTTTGGTTATGTAGCGAACTTTGGTGAACTATTTTCCAAGTCCTTTTATATGTATCTAAGCTATGACAAGGGATACCTTCCAGGTTAGTTTCTTTCAATTCAATGAATAATACTTATTAGACTATGTTCTAATTATTACTTCGTCAATGAAATGTTATTGCTAGCCTATCATAAAATTGACCACTTGTCATATATTTATTTGCTGCTTCTATTGAATTTATAATTGTTTAACACGTGAATTGAGAATGCCATTGATAGCCGGCACACGTGCTGGCATTGATAAAGCAGATTTCAAGAAAACAAAAATTCAATTTTCAAATCCCCAACCTTAAATATCACAACAACAAAAAAAAGAAAGAAGAAAAACAAAAATCATGAAAAGAACAATACACTTTATATGGTAGAATGTTTATGTGTGTGTGTGTGTACATACATATGTATATGAAAGCAAAACAAATCGCATACGAGATTAGAAAATTCACGTAGACATAAAGAAATTGAAATCGATGCTGACTTCCCTACCACACCGGCTCCCCCTTTTTCACCACCCTTGGACGTTGAGGCGTCGGGCTTCATAATGGCGGAGCAAATCCAAACTGCGCCACGTAGTACCAAGCGGCAGCGCAGTTGTTTCCTGTTTCCATAGGGGTGTGTATACCAACACATAGAGAATCAGTGTGTGTCTGTGTGTGTGCGTCGCGTATAAAACAGAAAATCAAAATCTCTTGACTAAATTTTTCATTGGTCGGCTGTGATTTGCTCTGTCGTTGCTCACTCTCTCGCGAAAGGCGTTTCAGAGCCAGCCATTTTTGTCTTTGTATAAGTGAGTGAACTGAGTATGTATGTATGTGCGTGTGTGCAGACCTTCCAGTCTCGCTCCAAAATTTTTGTATATAGAACTCTTATCAGTCTTACAAATGCCTCGCTCTCTCTTTCTCTCTCTCGCAATCTCTGTACTCCTCCTCTCTCTCTATATATATATGTACATACATATATCTACTGTCTGTCTTTCTTGCTCTCTCATTCTCGTTTCTGATTTTTATTATTTTGTTTTTGTTTTTTTTCTGTTTTGGGAGAGTAACTCCTGTGTGCTCTTCCAGCTGTCTGCTCCATTTTTCTTACTTGCTTTTTCCTCACGTTCTCCCCGCAGTCATAGTTATCAGGCCCCCTCTTACCCTTGACTAGCACCGCCATTTATACTAGCGAACTGTAATTGGAACTGTGACTGCGACTGTGGCTTTTTGGTGGTGGTGATACCAAAAAGCTTTAATGGCTCCTTTCCTGTAGATATAACGTGCTTACCCCATCTCGAATTCAACTAAATGTCATATAATATGCGATGAGATTCTTTAAAGCATTTTCGGGGTCCGTTTAAAGAACCTTGTACTTTGATTTGGCTTTCTATATGCCTCGCATTAAGTATAGTCCAAAACTTTTCAAAAACCACTCACTTTGAGTGTTATCCCAAAAGACAAACATTCCTATTGAATATATCCCAAATCTTAAAAAACGATGTGTTTTGTGATTTATGTAATAAAGTCTAAAGAATTTCCATTGAGGTTTCAGCGATTGCCGAAATGAGCCAATTGAATAATTTACTAGCAAAGTGAAAAACAAAATGTTATTCATTTTCTCTTCTCAAATTTAGGTCCTGTAACCACTTATCAACTAACATACATGTACATATATCATATATTTGTATTAAAAATTCAAATATGCATAATCCGGTGACCTCGAAAAACACGAAATTCTATTTTATGTTTGTTAAAAACTTTTTAACAATCCTATTCAAATAGTTTTGAAAGAATTATTCAATAAAACAATTTATATAGCATAAAACTCAGTTTGCAATTGAGTATCATTTATGAGTCCTGGAAAGTCTATGAATTAAATGAAAATAGAAACTAGCAGAAAAATTAAAACACACAACAATCACCATATACATAGTTAGTTTAATGAATGCTCAGAAAAATCCTTAACGCTCAACTTCCTCACACAAACATGGAAATCCTTGTATTCAGGAAGAGACTTTAAGGTTGGCCAAAGCTAACATTCGGTTACTAACCACCCAACCAAAAAGCCCAATTCATAATACCACTACCACTTCGTCATTAAAAGAGTTATAACTTGTTACTGCTGAATGAATCCCACAGAAGGTTAGACACTTCACACTTAAATATCGCATGTTTTGTATGAGGAAATTTATACTATCAACTATTTTTTACAAGCAATAGCAACTTGGACGACAAGTAACATTCAATATCCATAGCCCGGGATTCTAACCCGAATCCTTGTTGTTCTGTTGCCTTTATCAATGGGCCACTCAGACAACTGTAAATAGATCAAATCATAGAAAAACTGACTACCAACCCTCTTAGACCTTTTATTCACATAAATTTTAGTTTTTATGTTGCTGTAACTCAAATGTAAGCCCTTTATAGTTCTAGATTGAAAAAGCAACTCCATAATTTTATAAATTTATGCCAATGCAATGCAAAAATAATAGTCGGTTGTCTTCCTTTTAAGTTGGGTGTGTCTCATTTTCTTCCCTTTAGCAATTAGTTTATAGTAAGCAAAGTGCCCGCTTAACTTAATCCTTCTTTTATTTAGCAGCAAAAACAACTCACCTGTATGTATGTAGGTGTGTTTCTTCATATCACTCTTTTGATGGAATCGTTTGCCGCAATAGCTGCAAGGATAAGGCCTCGTATCGCTGTGGATAAGCAGATGGGTGGATAGAGTGCTGGAGCGCTTAAAGCGTTTGCCACACTGTTTACACTCGAAAACCTTTTCCACATTGTGTACCGCCCTGTGTAAATGGAAATAAGAAGGAAAAAAGGAAACGGCACTATAGTTATACAGTAGGTGAGACATCTGTAATTAAGCCCAAGCTCCAATTCCCTTAACCGCAAAGCAAACATTTGCCCAGCAGGACAAATCCCACCATTTCAGCTAAATTAAGTAATGCACAAATGTCCCAAGTAAGGAGTCCGGTCCGGTCGGGTCTGGTCCTTGTCCACTCATTAGGCATGCAAAACGCCACCCACTTACCACTACCGACAACGGACATAGAAATTGCTCCCACCAAAATCCCCAAATGCTTTACATACCTGTGCTGGCTGAGGCTGACCTCATGGCCGAAGGTCTTGTTACATAGCTCACAGGCATAGGGTTTCTTGCCGTGGTGGGTGCGCCGGGAGTGCACCTCGAGTCCGTGTGGTGTTGAGAACATCTTCTCGCACTTCATGCACGAGTACAGGTCACTGAATTGATGCAGTCCCTGATATCTAGCGGCTATATGATGAAAATGCAGGTGTGGTGAATGCGGCAGACCCAAATGCCCGCCACCATTGGGTGGCACACCGACGCCCACACCCACAGCAGCTGCAGCAGCGGCGGCAGCAGCCGCAGCCGCAGTGGAGCCATTTTGTCCAGCCGACTGAAGCGGAACCATGAGGCTACGTAAACGGAAAAGATTTTCCTGCGAGTCCGGATGGTAGCTGGGGATATATGAACGAAAAATAGAAGAGCGTTTCACTTAATTGAGGCGTGCTAATTAAGAAAGGGACTAAAACTTGGACAGACATTGCAGTCTGTGGTAGATGTTGTTTTTAGTCTATTCCCATGTTGAACTATCCTCATTTTTAGTCCTTGAATGAACATTGCTTGCCTCAAAACCACTTTATAAATATTATCAAGATATAATTTTCTATATGAACGTATGTCTATAGGAAAATGTTTTTAGGTCATCCCAAAAGTATCCTATTTTCTTTCCTAAGACTTTCCATAACTTTAAGATTCCAAATTTTCATTATTTTTGAAATGGTTATCGTAAACAAACCAATTTCAATTCTAAAATTAAAAATATATTCACATTTTGTATAAAAGAGGGTATTTTAGGGAGTTATAAATATGTAGGTCTCTTTAGATTTAACCAAGTTTCAAGTACTAAACCTTCTTTCAATTCAATTTTAACATATGTGTTTGTGGTAAGTTAATGCTTACCCAGCTGCCAATCCGGTTTGATGCTGTTGCTGCTGTTGTCCCAAGGCAATGGCGGCAAAGAAGGGTAATGTAGGTGGAAAGAGCTGTCTGGGGAACATGTTGGCATCATAGTTGGGCGGGTAACTTTGTCTCATTGCCTCCAATGGATTAGTGGGCATTGTTAGAGCAGAACTTGATGTAGACAAACCGGAGAGAATAGGACTCCGCTGTGGAACCCTCCTCTGGGTGGGCTCATCCCGTCTTAATAGTGCGGATACGGAGAATAAATCTGATTTTTTCGAGCTTATGCCATTATTGGTGGCTGTGATCAGTAGCTCAGAGGCAGAGGCGGCACTGGGTGAGCTGGCACTTGGACTACCTGGTGGTGAGTCCACCTCAAGTTCCACGGATGAGTTACTCGAGTGGGAATGCGACCTGGAGCGGGAGTGCAGCGAACGATGTGAGTGATGAGAATCGGAGGCATCATCCATATCGATTTGGGAAGAACTATGGGAAGGACTACGCGAACGAGAGCGGGATCGAGAGCGCGATTGACGCAATTGCTCACTAACACTGATGATGGAGGTGGTACGCTGCAAATGCTGCTGCAATTGATGATGATTTTTGCTCAACATGGAAATGGAATTGTTGTTATCCTCCTCGGTGGTGGGCGGTAGAGATGTTAACGTCGGTAGGGAAGGTAATGGCTTTATTCCAGCCGCTGCTGCAATGGCTGTCAGGTGTTCAGTCTTGACCAGTCTGCTTATACTAAAGGCGAGAGAATCTACAACAGAGAAAAAGAAGGACAGAGGAAACGTTTAGCTAAATCAGGGCATAACCATTAATCACTCACTCACACATGCACCTGTACAGGTCTCACACACACAAACACACACACACACACACATACATACACAGCACATATGCCAGTTGGCAGCATATCAAATTTCAAATGTAATTATTTTCGTATTGAATCGCCTAATCCACCTTACATGACCATTAATTCACCCTAATCAACGTACAACGTTCCGCATTTGACATCAACGCATCATCATCATCATTCGATATCGTCACCCAGAACCCAAGGCTCCGGCCCAGGCGCCGGCGCTCAGGGTTAGGGCACGCCCCTGTCAACAATCAATACACCTAACAAATGTTTCAATAACATTATAAACTAAAAGAAAGCCAATACTATTGTCTTCAACGAAGAACCATTTTTAAATGAATCGTTGGGAACCAAACCCCAGCTATTTGAAAATGAAAGCGTTTTGGCATATTATATAAATTCCAATAAGTATCTTTACGTTCAGTTTAAACTACTGAAGAAACCCTACTACATACATATATCATTCCTGTGTCAATTTAGGTAACAAGACAAATAGGAATACGAATATACGTATCCTCATAAGACTGGTTAGCCTTAAGAACCTAAGCCAATGATTGTTCAGATCCCATACGGAAGTGCTGCTAACTCAAAATTTGTCTACCTTTCGTTGAGATCTCATTACGCTCGATATCGTTATGGAAACTTTTGTCTGGTGAACACAAAAAGACGCGAAACGCACATCCTCAGACTTGCCCGTCGAAATGAAATAATAATAATGTGCGTTTAAATAGAACATCTGTTCGGTCCACACTCGGCTAAATGGAGCATGACAAAACAGAAAACACACAAACATATATACATAGGAATCAGGCAGGCGACACTCTCTCTTTGTCTGTGGGTTTTGACGCAGGCGCAAATCTCGCGCACATCACGTAGGAAAAGGGGTAGAGACACAGGGACAGAGAGACATACAGTCAGACGGACGGAGGAATGAAACCACGGTGGCCTTAGGCAAATCGAATGAATGAATCCGCATCGCAACAAAAGAATAACAATTTGACAACATTCTAATTCGCCACGCAGATAAAAGTAAACTGCAAAGGCACAAGCCCGCTTGATGATGATGATGACAATGCCGATGAGGACAAGGGGCGTGAGGGGGAAGGAAAACGGTATGTGAGGGAGGTTTGGGCAGTGCTGAAGGTGTAACAACTTTGATTCTTATAGTCACTGAGGCGACAAACACAAAGCCAAATAAATATAAACATTGGCCCAGGCATACCAATTTTAGTTGCTTAAATTTTCTATGATGAAAATTTTTGCTTTTTGTGGGGAGGTTAGTTTCCATCCCCCTCGCATCTTACCAATGAGAGTGTCAAGTGTTTTTATTGCGCTTCTGTTGTTTGCCGCTGTGCTACTATGTTCTTTTCGTTATGGTTTTCAAGTGCTTCACAAAAGTTGAATTTCTACCATATTGCACTCTAGAATTATACAGATTGCCCCCCGTTTCACTATAATCTCTAGAATAAAGTCTTTTCTTCGCCACATTGTGGTCATTAATTTGATATATGTTGATGCTCTGAATTTTGATTCATAATTCTACCAAAAACACATTGTCGTTGCTTTTTTTAAACTTTAGAAAGTTTCCAATGATTTTGTTTACTCCCGAGGGTGGATCTTTTTAGTTTTCAACTTTTTCAGTTGCAATTCTTAACTATTTTTAGTGTTGAAAATATGGTAAGAATTTATAATGTTTTTTATGAAATCTCAAGTTTAAGCTTAAGCCAATTCTAGGTGACCGAAATCTAGTTAAATTTCGTTGCATAAGTTTTTGAGATATTTGGAAATTGGTTTCCTCAATTTTAATTATATGCCCAGTTAAAGCAAATGTCGATATGGCGAACCCTTTTGCATTCTAATTATGCACACAATTGTCCCGTGAGCATTTACCATTTTCCTTCAGCAATTCGAATCGTATACGAACCACCAGCAAGAGCCACCAGAAGGCCAACTGTTATGTGTGGGCATATAAATATATAAAATCTTGAAATTGAAATCGTTTAACGGTAGAAAAAGCCTCCCCAAAATAATAACGATGAAAGTACGGAAGGACAGCCGGAAGACAAGGACAAGTGGCTTCAGTGGCTCACGTAACCCTCGGCATAGACTAGACTTCTTTAAATGATAATAATGAGCTTAAGCATGTGGCCCAAAGAGAGTCGGTAGCTTCAGGGTGGCAACTCGCAACTGGCAACTGGAGGCTGCAGGCTGACAAAGTAAACAGACAACAACAAAACGCCCATTCCCCCCCTATCCATTTGACTGACGGTAGTAAAGTCATAAATTTGTGCACATTAGACATAGCCGTCGTCCACCCTCATCCTAGACCCTCTTGTATCTCTTTCGCTCTCTCTGTGTGTGCCACCCTCTGCGATGCGGTGCGATGTTCATCTGCTTTTATACTTATCCGCCCGGGAGCAATATTCACGCACTCCACGCACTTGTTCACATTCAAACCGGGGAACGACAGCAACAAAAAAGGTAAAATAATTATTCGACACTGCATGGTAATTGAAATCATTGTTATCCTGTTCTCCGACCTCGCCTCCAACCACTCCCATTCAATTGGTGGGCTCAATGCAGTGCTTATGCCAGGGATTATTATTGTTTTGGGGCGATTTTCGGCTATTATCGTTAGAATTTGGGTGTAAATGGAGATATTGTAGGTGTTAATTATTTCCATGCCTTTTGTAATTTCATTCATAATTTGATATGAATTTTCTAAAAAAGAACAAAAAATGTTTTGTCCAAAGAATGTAAACAATTTAACAACGCAAACTTGAGAGCTATTAAATGGAATTTAAAATGCTTTGTTGGTAAGTTTTAGTGTTTCTAAAATAATGTTTAAAGCATTTCCATAAAGATTTTTTTTTAATATGAAAGTGAATGTTGTTAAAGCATTATTTTATAATAGATTTTTATATAATCAACAATAGTAAAGAAGGCAAAAAAATAAAAAATCATGTTTCGTATGACTTCATTTATGATTTTTTGCTTACAATAATTTCTTTCATCTAATCTACAAAACTTTATTGGATACAGAAAATATGAATTTCAATTGGACTCTACTAATTAGTTCAACTCCAGAAACATACTAATCGGAAAACATTCTAATTGAACTAAGAGTGTTTTCTAAATAATACTTACATACCCAAAAATATTTTCACATACCTCGAATGGATGGAAGCCCACACATATATACACACGGGTACATTCGTGTGTATGTAGGTATGTATGTATTTAATGTATACAGGGCCACATAAAAAAAAAAGAATTCCACTGATTGTATATTATTGATTATCATTTGTATGCAAAAATATATATTTCCCTTTACCTCTTCTCTTATCAGTTGAATTCCACGCAAAAAAAAGAAAGAAAACAAAAATCAAAAAAAATTATTATTTAAGCAAATAAAGAAGCCATCGTAAAATGCAAAAACAAACACACAGGAATATGTTTGATATAAAAATATAGAAATAAAATTCTATGACAGGAAGAGTATAAAAATATATAAGTACATATACATAAATATATTAGGGTGAGTCAAACAACACAAGTCCTCTTCTATAGTCGACTCCACGACTTTGGGTGAAATTATTCTTTAAATGATAAATCCTTAAGCAATCTGTTTATTGTGGTCGCCATACTTAATGATGTATTTAATCATTCAATATACTGTTAATTTTTACTAGTCAGTCTGGCTTACAGTGCGTATGCTTAATTTGGCAATGCTTTTGGGCCCACCCTATTTGGTGAAAGATCCAATATTGAGAACAATTTTCGGAATTGTCGTACTATGCCTATTATTGGACTGTTTATTATTTCGACTTGGTTTTACGATCTCATTTTTGTTTTCTCATTTAATTGATCGAATTTGAAAAGTGAAAACTTGCCTGTCCAGCGGCTGGCCGGGACCAGCAATTAAATGTCATTTATCAGTAGAGAAAGAGAGAATAAAAAAAAGAGTCTAAAGTTTAGATAGCCTTCTGATTTATTACCCACAGTGAGCGATAAGCCAGTGAAAGGGGTGATCGGATGTATGGAGGGGGGCAGAGAAAGAGTGGCCGTTTGTATGGGATAGGAATGTGTTAGGGTAGGGTGAGTAATTTCCCTCTCCTCTTTGGACTTTTGCATTGGCATTGGCATTTGTGAAGAGCCTGGGACTTGGGGCAGCATTTGATTGATTTGCAGTGTAAAAATAAATAATGTAATTGCAATAGCTAAGCGAGATAGCTCCAACCGGACTTGCATCAAAGGAAATCTACCGACAAATAGCAAAAAAAAGAACACAGCAAAAAAAACTCAACAACTACTGATAGGGAACGACTACGACAACGTTGACGACTACCTACAAACAACTGTTGGAAGCGATTGCGATTGGGATTGTCGACGAGTGCTGTGTTTGGATACGCAATCCCCTTCTAATGCCACTCAATGAGTGGCAGCTTATCCGTCCAAAAAAAAAGAAGAATTATATATGTATGTATGTACATACATATATACGTACATATATGGCATAAAACCTCTCACTGATATGGCTTCGAAATCGAAATCTCAACGAATTCGTAAATCATGCATCCATCCACTTGTATGTGTGGGGGGCTAGTGACCAAAATCATGGCCTAATCTATCCTACCCGAGGCATACATTTTATGGTCCTCTTCAATGGTCATATCGCTTTTGGGTACTGGCCTCTATATTATTTATATTGTGCTATTTTGATGGTTGTGTGTGTGTGTGCTTAACTTTTCTACTTTCATATTTGCCGAAAGAGGCACTACTTTATAATATTATGACCGATCGCCCCCTAACTACTGTGACTCTTTATTTTCCCTAATCTATCGAGTTTTCAATCCAAATGGTATTATAAATTATGCATAGATTGAATATTAAATAACTTGGAAGCAAAATCAACTAAGTTTCATATACAGACATACATAAAACTCGTGTGCCCAATTAAAATTGAGTCAACTCTTGCCGACGGCATTGCAGAGCTTAAGAAATTATTTGTAAATAGTTATATCAATTAGACTTATTCATCTGTTGAATGACTTTCATACTTTTAAATTTAAACCAATTTCAGATTTGTTTCTTGGCATAGGTGAAAGATCTAAATAATAATATAATTTAGATCATTTTCTAAGTCATTCGTTACCTGGCGAAAAGAATTCCAATTTTTTGAGTAACTGCGGACTAGAATAACTCAAAATACTCAGTATTTGATATCAACAAAGAAATTTTAATGCTGGTTTAATATCTGTCAAATTTGAGTTGTAGGAATTTGGAAATTCACATTTTGCTAAATCTATGTATTATAGAAAATTATATCCTACGAGCTTGTGTTAGCACGTATAACTTGACTATTTATTATCAGTTTCTTTTAAAATTTGGTCGACAGAAGAAAAGATGTAAAAGATTGAAGATAATTGAAACTTATCCAAAAACAAAAAATCGCAACTCCATGTCGGATACAACTGGAGGGAAATTCCCAAACAAAATTTGGCAAAAACATTCATACAAATAGTACTTATCCCTTGGATTCGATATATCTAATATAGATAACTATTCAATCGTTCTTCGTAAATCTTTAGAGACTAAGAGAGGAACTGCTAATTGCATTCTCAATATAGTTTTCTGATTACGTTATCTATTATGTGTAATTCACTGTTCGGTGGCCAAGACCATATCTAAATATAAACTCTTCTTGCACTAACCAAAGTATTCTATAGTTTTTTATTGAGAGACAAAGTCCACTTTGATTCAGCATTGTGATTAATAAATCTATATCTAGACTATATGGCTGCCATTCAATATTGCTCAGGGTTCAATTTTAGCAACTGTCGCAGGCCGTCTGTGAGTTTTTATGGCTAGTCTGATATCTACTGGTAGCATTTATTTCGATTAATTAAAAACTATGACATTGATCTATACAAATCAAAAGATTTTCTGCGTGTTCTGAGATAAACGATAATGTCATTTAATAAGCATATATAAATATGAAAACGTGACAAGAAAATGATTTTTATTTTCACACAGAAAAAAAATAGATTTTTCTTAGAGTAGTAATAAATAACTCAATGTGTTTTCTTTTTTTGTGTGTTGTGGAGTAATTTAAGGTTTATGTTTTACCCTTTCCCATTATCTCTCTCTCTCTCTCTCTCTCTCTTCCTCTCACTGTCTCCTAGAATATGTATCTTGTGGTTTAGTTAACTTTTGTTTACTTATCGGTCGCTCGCTTATTTTTATGATACTTTTACTCTTTCGATTTTACAACGAGGCGAGGATATTGACATGTTTAGATGTCGTTATGTATTTACCTTAGATCGTAAATCATAACGCGTGTGCGGTGTACTCTAACCTACCTACATACATACGTACATATGTATTTATGTACATGTATGCATGAGTAAGTCTTGTTTGTATCTCAGTGTGTGTATGTATCTTGCAGATACAGGAAAAGGCACATATTCGTATCTATGCCAGTGTTTTATATAGATTTTGTTTTTTTGTATTTATTTGAACGACTGGCTGGCTTCAATTTTTTTTCTTCTTTTTTTTTTTTGTATCTTTATAGATTTACAATGCCCAATTTTCGTCTACTTGTGAGAAGTTAAAATATATATGACAGGCGATGAGTTGCCAATGATTACGACGTGTGTCGTAAATATTTCATAAATATTGCTCTGATTTTCGTTGCGACAATTTGTTATTGATCAATAATATGTACAATACTTGCGGCAATATTTATATAAATGAATCTAGTCTTTGATCGACCTGTGAATGCTCTATTTTATTAGGCACTAGCACACAAAAAAAAAAACTCAGAGAAAGAAAGTTAAGCGTATGAAATAATCAAATTATTGTAGTATAAAATATAGTATACCCTATAAATTAAATTTATAAATCAAAGAATATTTTGTATAATTTTTAAGGGTAGCTATATATTCATGCTATATTACTTGATGTTATGTTTAAATATTAGATTATTGTATTTAGTTTGCCACCAATATAATATACTGCCCTCGTTCAAGTCATTTCGTTTTTGGGCTGGAGGAGTCCAAACAACTGTGTAAATTTTCCCAATACTCTCCGTCTAGGTAACAGCCTTAGCTTTGATAAGAACTTTTGTGAATAGTGGAGGGGTAATGGTGAGGGGGATTTGACTATATGGTATTGCAGGTAGAATCGGTTGCCAAATGCTTTATTTATTCGATAGGATATTTCGATTGCTTTTAATTGATTTGAATCGCTGTTCAATCGTTTGGTGTGATTGAAAATGACTTAACAAATTTATTATTGAATTTATATCGATCGGACTCAGATAGTAAATGCAACTATAAATTATGAAAATTATTTATTACGAACAATCGTTATTGTTGTGATTCCAAGTGATATCATTTCAGAGCAATACCACGTTTATTAAAACATATATATCAATATGTATATATATGCATGAGTATCTCTATCTTTTTGGCATGAATCAATGCCTACGATAGATAAAGTAATTTGTTGTCTTGGTGCCATTTAACCCCTTTGACAGCAGCAGCAACGATGACTCTTAGTCGGCATTTAGTCGGTAGCAATTTTTTTTTTTTTGCTTTTTGTTTAATTTATTTAAATTTGTCACTGACTCATACTGCTTACTAGTGTCCGGTGTCAAAGTTTTCCAGACGCCAACTCAAAACGCCAAAACTATTATCGTCATTAATACATGATTGAATCATACGGAAAGAAAACGTGCACTAGATGAAGACGGAGGCATTTGTTTTTTTTTTTTTTTTTTTTGAAAATTGAGACAGTTATTGTGTGACCTTTTGCTTTGGCAAGGTTGAGTCCATAATTAAGTCTGGGGATGTATTAATTGTAAATTTCTGTTTCTGCTTGGGTGGCTCAAAGAGAGCTCAAAGGTATCATGACTCGTTCAATTAAATTGATCTAAAGCCTAGATAATTATATGTACATCATTTTAGATTGTTTTCTTAATAAAAGTAACTAAATGTAACGTTAAAAGTTAAAGGTTCAAATAAGTTTAAGTTTTCTTGAGTTTTCTTAGTGTTTAAATCAAAAGATTTTGTGAATTTGTTTTCCTTAAGGTTGGTTCGTTGGTTATTTAATTGAAGCAAAGGTGGTTGAATTTGCATATTGAAATTATTTATAGCATACATTTTGGAGCAATTTTTCTTATCTCACAAACGATATCTATAAAGGCAATGCCTGATACCCAGGGGTTTCTGGGAAATCCTAACAATAAATAAAATAAAGAAAGAAACATGCACATTTTATTTAACATTTTAACAAGACCAATATCTTCTGATTTTCTTAATTAAAGTTATATCTATATATAGCCTTATATGTATATATAGCTAGGAAGGTCAGCTATATATCTTTAGATTCCTAAAACATAAATTTAAACAAAGATCTAACCAAAACGTTTAAATAGAATTTTTAACTCAGTTAAATTAAAGAGCTAAAAAAAAAAATGAACTTTCAATATGTTTGAATCGTACGAATCGCTGGACTATTTCATAAACTTTTACTGAATATGATAAGAGGGAAAGAATTGCTATATTTAGCTATTGATTTATAGATATTCCATAAAATTTCAGTATGATAATGTCTTTATAAGTAAATTTTAGCGTTTTTTATCGAAGGATATATTGTTTTAAAAGCCTAAAATATCACAAAACAAGGCAAGTCTTTGGTACTTTAAAAGTAATCACGTTTATGTTAAAGTAATTAAATTTTCATATGTCCTAACAAAGATTTGCTGCTGCAGGGACAAAGGAATCGGCGACAACTCAACAGAAACGGCCAATCAGTCACCAGAAGACCAGTAAACCAAGTGAAGCCACCACATCACCAATATTTTAACAAAAAAGCAAACAAAAAAAAAATAACACACACAAAAAGGAGGGAAAAATATTTCAACAAACAAAGCGAAATTCATTTTCGCTAGAAAACGAGAAAAAGGCAAAAACATAAGGTGGGGAAAAATGGAAGAGGAAAAGCGTGTCGCGGCAAACGGAATTGAAAATTCAGTGAGCATGTGCTTGAATATGTGTGTGTGTGTGTGTGTGTGTGCGTATGTGTGTATATGTTTTTTCTCCCCACATATCCATGTCTGTGCTGGCCTGGCTGGGACTGAAAACATATCCGTTGGATACATGTAATGCCGGTAAATGAAATCCGCTTGTCGCTGGTTGTGAGCTAGTCAGTGAGTATTGGTGGAACACACACATAGATACACAGACTGACACACACACACACACATAGAGAGAAACCCACACACTTTCATTCATTCATTCATTCAATGCTCATATTTGAAATTCAACTGCTATGGCGACGACACAGACCGTTCATCCATCCATCCAACCATCCATCCATATGCCCATCTGCCTTTGTTTTAACCCTCTGCCCCAATTGCCCCTCATCTATTGTAGCTCGTATCAGTATCTCTGTGGTTCGCTATGGATTTTTCAATCCCCGATATCCATTTGTCCGTTCCATGTCCGCACAGAAGATTTGCACATTAAGCGCCATACACACTCACACACACACACAAACGGAATAATGAATATTTCCCTGTTTGCTGCATTCTCACTTCTCTTTCTCTCTCTCTCTCTCTCTCAGCTTCCCTTACTCCTGCAATTTGATGTCCTGGCCGCGCCCCAATTTTTGAAATTCGGATTTTTTCCAATTAAACTGACACCGTGATGTCTGTGCAAATGGACTATAGGATACCCAACTGACCAGTTGCAATATTTTAAAATCACACATTACTCAAATAATTTTTAACGAATTTTTTTTTCAGGCAAATTTTTTCACTTGTTTGGTCGACGTTTCTCTGTTTTTTTGCTTTGTTTGTTTGCTTTTTAATTAACTTGGGGAATATAGGATGTGGTGGCAACATGACAAGGGAAACATTAATGCCCATGCACTCAACAAATTGAAATTTTGCTTTATATTTGCATTCACGTGCAAATTGTATTTAAAAACTTTTTGGGGTAATTAAATTTGGAAAATAAAGGTAGAAAAGTTAAATGTACAACGGAAAACACACAAAATAATGTGTCCATTGGGTCATCGATCTCCAAATTCAACTTTACAACTAGATACTATGTATTCAGAATCGAAACATAATCACGTTTCTAATTCAAAATGAAACTATTAATAATAAACTCATAAAGATATAAACTTTGTGGAAGCAAATACTTGGGAAATATCGATATACATTGGCTGTGATATTTGAGTTGGACATATGAAATGATAATAAACTGCATTATCCCTTTTATCTATAACTGTCTGATATATCTATGTTAGTTCTTACATAGACTTGGCTTTTTTTAGTAAGACTTGATGATTCATTCAAGTTATGTATAAGTAAAATAAAATATATTTTTGGTAAGAAATCAAATTCCAAAGATGATATCCCTACTAGATTAGTGTATTGATTAAATTGTTAAGATTTTTGACGAATTTTTGTCTAGATTAGATATAAATTAATCTACCATATATAGCACATTCACAAATTTAATACGCAATTTTGGTAAATATTGACCCAAAAAGTATGCTATGATAAATTTTAGAGAATTGCTTGGATTGAACAATTTGTAAGAAATTTTACTGAAAATATTTCTTCACACACAAACACCACATAAACACACACATACTCTCACACATACACGCAGATGTTTTTTTTTTTTTTTTTGCTCGCTTACCGTCGGCATTCCGTTTCTTTGGTAGCACCGCCTTAAAGGCAGACATGGGTGCATATTCATGCGGCGATGTCGAAGCCGGCGGCATCTGAGGATGTGAACTGGGTGGCTGTTGCTGATCTGCCACTGTGATCTGAGCCTGCTGCATACGCTGGTGCAGCAGCTGTGTGGGCGATGGTATTGTCGCCATGCTGGTCAATGCACTGAGATCACGCACCTGCAGCGATGAGGACATTGAGGAGGATGATGCAGACGATACGGATGACGAGGATGTGGAAGAATGCTGTTGCTGGGGACTAGTCACAAATGGTCCTGGAAAATCACTGGCAATGGCGGGCTTAAAGTTACCCAAACTGTAGTCCAATGGCAAATGATGCTGATGGGCGGGCGGTGCTGCTGTGGTGGCTGGATGCAATAAATGCTGGCCGGGATTAGCTTGCAATTTGGCCACGTCCATTATATGTGGGTATATTTAGTTTAGTTATTGAATTTTGATTGGAATGGGTCTTGGGTTTTAGTTGTGATTTGATTGGACTATACGCGACGGCATCCGGATACGGAAATAAGATTCACTTCACAGAACACGTCACTGATTTTTTATTTTTTATTTTTTTTTTTGGCTTTGATACGACTTGAACTGTTGGCTACGGCGTCATCGAACGGACTGACAAAACCCCGTAGTCGTAGTAAAACTTAATCACGGAGACGCCGGCGCCTGGCTGAGAGTGTGAATCTGGACTGCTGCCTCTGCCCTGCCACTTGACTCGAAGCGACCAGGAAAAGCAAGAAAAAAAACAAGAACTCTTGCGCTGCTCAGACTCTTCCAATATGTTAGTGGATTGGAAAGAAATCAAAAGCCAGCGAGAAGCTGTAAATGGAAAAGCCAGATAGAGTGAGAGAGCTAGCGACCGAAAAAGAGAACGCAAGGGAGAGAGAGAATTCTCGTTGGATTTTCGGTTTTCCTTCTGTTTTTTTTTGTCTTTTTGCGGTTGCGATTTCTGATTTCCGTTATTTTGCAGCGACAAACTAACGAACGTCTGCCCGCACGCTATGAACAGCGACTGAGACTGAAGACCCGCAGCCGGAATGTTACGACGGACCGCGCTGCCACCCACCCTCAATGGGTGAGAGCGAGAACCCACAACGCATTTATCAATTCCAGTTGGAAATGAAACACACCACCACCACCACCTTGCTGGTATATAGCTCTCTTTCTCTCTCTGTCTCTCTCACATACTTGTGGTCTGTTTGTTGTTTTCTCTTTCTTGCTTATCGTTTAGCACCCTCATTCTCTCTCATTTTACCAGTCAGCCTGTTGATTTTTTAGGCCACGCCCACACTTCCAGCTTGTCACGGTTAATCTGGCCCATGGTTGCCTCTTGTTGTTGGTATTTTTAGTGCGCATACCGCTTTGATTCGTTCAAATCAATGCGTCCAAGCCAAGGAGTGGGTGCTGGTGGTGGTAATGGTGAATGTGTGTGTGTGTGTGTGTGTGTGTAGATGTGGGTGTCCATGTGCGTGTGCTGGGCGCGTGTTTGGTGTTGGCCTTTGGTTTGGTTTGCTTTGGCTTCCATTCCATCCAATCTCGTTCTGGGTCGCCATCGTGTGTTGGCCTACGTAATCGCCGTTGTCTTTCCCCCTTTTTAATTTCAAGTGGTTTTTGGTTTTCTTTCTTCTTCTTTTTTTTCGGTTAGCACCTTCAACTTCTTAGTGTTTCGCCGCCTTATTACACTTCACTGTATATAGCATACATCCCCTCAAAGAACCCCCCCGGCCATCTATTGGCTGGCTTTTGACCTTGACTTGGCATTTGCAATTGCCATTTGGCAGAACTTTTAATGGTTTTTATGGCAATATTTTGCTTTGTCAAGAGCTAAATTGCCGGTAAACCCTAGATGGATAAGGCTTATGCAATTGAATGGGGTTTCTGCTAATCTCTGATCGCTCTAGGTGGTAAATTGATATTCATAGGTAATGATTTAGCCGTTTAATTGATCAGTTAACAAATTTTTATGAATGGCCATTATGATTATACGTAACTATTTGAATGTCATCTCTGTTCATAGTGAAGAGCTATTAAAGATGGAATTCAAAATGGGAATTACAAATAAAACATTACTTGGCTATACTTGTATTTATCTAACAATTCCATTTTGTTCACAATCAAATAATGATTTCTTTTTTCGCTGCTTTATCTGCGGAAATGACTGGTGAAACAGGTAAAACTCAAAAATAATCAAAGTTACTAATCGTTTTTATATCAATATAGTGTTTGCATTATATTTCCTTATTGCGTGGCAAATATACTCTTAATTTTGTTCGTTTTTCCATTATTTGCAAGTTTGTAAAAGGTTTCGAAAAAATAATCACAAGAAATAATCTAAGTAGTTAAACTAGTGACTAAAATTTCAATAAAATCTGTAATCTTTTATTTCAGACACTTCAATTATGTTTCAAGTTTCATTCGGATATTTAAGTTTTTCTTAAGACTAGCTGTATTTTTTTTTATACACATATTTCATTCTTACTTTCCAACCCAAATGCAAATATTTAGTTTAATATAAAACCTGTAAATCTGTTCATTTCGCTGCAAATTGTAGGCAACCCGATTTAAATTTAGTTAGATAAGTCTTATGTTAGTAGATAACACGTACTAACGACAATCGTCTGCTTGAAAACCATTAACCATAAACCGTATAAGATGTGTTAATTAATTCTATATAACAAATAAATATTTAGATTTCTCAAGTCGTTTTCAGTGTATTTCTTCTAAAAAATTAATTTTGTGTTTCAATATAGTTTCAATAAAAAAAAGTCTTTCATCCAATCTTTCGTTACCCATATCTAAACGGCTGGAAATATACGAAAATGAAAAGGCATTTATGAAAATCAAAAAAGGGAAAAGTACCAAATTAAAAGTAAAATCCCGTACTAAGCATTTCTATAAACATTTATAGAAGTAATCACTAAAATATTGCATGTTTCCAGTTCAAGCACTTTATTTTTTCTTTGTTTACATGATGAATATTAATCTGTATCTTTTTAAGTTTTAAATCCGTGTTCAGTGTTTACGGTATTGAGACGATAAAGAAGTATTTTAGATTCGAAAACATTGGAAACTTATATACAATTTTTCTCAGCCACAACTTAGCTAATAAACACTTTAATAACCGAAATGAACTAAATGATTGTTATATTTTACATGATCCCTTATAAAAATGGGTATATCATGGATAAAGGTCTACATTCCAAGGCGTCTAATTTTTTAAGGTGTGAAGATGATTCATTTTGAAATATTTAAGTTTTCCATTAAAACAGACATGTGACAATATCTTTGAGTTTAGTTACGTATATATTAACAAAAGTTAAGCACCTATAATATAGCAACTATGTATCCTTCTGAGGTATTAAAGCTTCTAAATTGTGAGTCTTCAACTGTTTTATGCCATAGGTGAACTTCTGTAACTTTTATAATATATTTTAAATGCGGGAAACCTTCAAAAATGTTGTGTCTTCAGTTCAAGTTTATTTTCAAAATTAATTCTGCAAATCAACAAACATATATATGTATATACATATCTGTATGTAGGGAGGGCCGTTCCTTAAGTGTCTTTGTTTCTAAAAATGGTGTCAACAATTCCCTTGCCACATGTACTCCATGTCCAGTCAGTTCTCCGATTGTTGGCAGTTCCCCTTAATAACTGCACGTTCGTCTCACGAATGTCAACCAGATTTGGTGTTGTCTAATTGAGTCTTCAGCAGAGTTGACTTCACTTGTTCACAATCCCTTCCTCACCCCATACAGAGACACACACTCTCCGGCCCCATACTAAATTTAGTGTGTAATTTCTTTAAATCGTTGTCATATGGCTGTGCACATGGCGCTCTTTGGTGGGGACACAAATTATTTGAAGCTGGGATCTGGGCCGAAGCGACAAGAAAAATGCTAAAAAATCTGTGACGAAATCTTGCGGGATCGGAAGCGGGAGCTCCTCTATAAGACTTATTTATGGGCATGCTGAAATGGGGACATTAGCTCTCTGTGTTTGTAAATATTTGTCATAATTTTTCTTGTGTTTTTTACTTGTTCTTGTGGGCAACAAAACATATGCAACAGACTCCACCACCGAACACAGAGAGTACTCCATATTTTTACAGGGGGAGCATTTTTTCTTTTCTTTTGTATTTGTATTCTTGTGCTTTTAATGTCGCAATTAAATGCATGAGTTCTTAAAAAATTAGATGGCTGTCAAAAATTTATAATTTATGGGTGACAAAAAGCTTTGCTCTACTAATGACATGAGCTTAAACAATTGCATAGAGGTCTAGAATGAAAATAGTGCAGCATATTTTCTTGATGGTCATGTGAAAATCTGTGACTTGTGACTTGGGAAAATTTCTCATTATGAAATTTAAAACAAACATGGGTTTTTGGGAGCAAATTAGATTTGGACAAATCGAAGTGTATTAAGTGCCAGCAGCAAAGTGTTTTAAAAAATGCAGCGGACTTGTCTTATTGACTGTTTGATTTTGTAAACTCTAGCTTGGAAACTAGAATAAAAGATTAAAAATATAAATACCAGATCAAAATTAGGGTTGTCCTTTATGTATTCGCTTTTATTTTAAACGTTTTATCAAATTGAAAAAAAAAAATTTTATATATAATACAAATTTTGTGATTAATCATCGCTGACGCTTTTCAGAGCCGACCACTTAATCGGGTAGGTTCACATCCATCTCCATTCTCCCAGTATGGGGTTTAGGTATTTTAGCAATCCATCCAGTGCCCTTGTGCTGATATCCTGCAGAAGAGCGAAGGGGTATATTCCTAAAGTCCAATGTCTGGTCTCATGAGCCACTTATAAAATAAGTGGAGTACCTTTTTTGTCCTATCATCAGTCTGTTCAATTCTTTGTGCAAAAATTTCAATTGCCCAATGTCCCGAGATATCCGCAGACAGCCTTAAGATGTCCTTCTTAGAGTAGCTTCTTAGCTCCCGTTTGCATTGTACCGCTATCATAACCGTGTTGCTATTATTATAAAACATTAAAGCAGGCTCATTTTGGAATTGAGACTGTAGGACTATTTGTTTTGCGTATTTCTATAACTATTTAACTTGTTGCCTGATTTACATTAAAGTCCTATCAATGGAAAACTTTTGTATAAGCTTAGGCTTATACAATGCCTTCGAGGCATTACAATATGCAATTGCAATATATATTTCGTAAAACTCAGAACAATTTTTCTATAGCCTTGCAGAGGGTATTGTAAAATTGGTCAGATGTTTGAAGGAGACGCTTCCGACCCCATAAAGTATATATATTCTTGATCACCATGAGAAGCTGAGTCGATATATTCTTTGATATTTATGTTAAACTTTGTAATAATTTTTGCTAAGTTAGTCTGATGTATCCGATAAACCATTGCATGAATACATTTAAAAGTAAAATGAGTGATTTGGGTTTTAAAAGTTCTGACTAATCTTCTTAATCGTTTGAGCGAGCTAATAGAACAAAGTATTTAAGATTTGAAAAACCAACAGAGTTACTTCTTCAACATAGGAGAACATACATAGAACTCTTAATTCTTTAAAAAGTTTTTCATTTTTAAGTTTCTATTGCACCTATGACAGAGATCTGATTGAAGGCTGAATCGACATTTTTATTAACTGAATAAGTTAAACTCTATTCAATTCGTTTTTATTTGACTGACAAATACCAGGAACTTTGTTTTGGATCAATCCTTTCTATCACTTACAGCAGGACTTTCAAGCAGCAAATGAATTAAACTTTAGAGTTCATAGAGTTATTTATACTTATGTAATTACCTGATTAAAGAAATATCACATTCATTTTAAGGCAAATTCCTATTCCCGATGTTTTCTATTCTATTTTTCCCAGATATCTCTTCCAGTTTGCCTTCTTGTTCCGCTATCTATTGACTTACTCAAAACTTATTTTTAGTAGATGGAATAATCAAATGATCGACTACAAACATCAGAACTATGAATTCGATGCAACTATGTGGTATAGTATATGACTTTAGCTCTCATGTAATAAAGACCTAAATGAAGTTTTACTATCGCTAATAAAATATATTTTTTGACATGAATTTTCAATCAGAATTTTAATAGCCTTTAATAATAACATGGCTATCAGTTATCAGCGCACACAATCGGTTATCAAAAGTAATTTTCGGTTTCGGACCGAAGTAAAATACATACTTACAAAAACCAACTAAACCTATAAACGGCTACGATGTCGACGGCAAGGCAATGCTGATGTCTTCACTCCTCCGCTGCATTACACCCGGGAACCTGGGACAAGAACCGGAGGTAGTACCCGATACCCGGCTCGATTACCTCTGTGTGGTGGCAATATTCGTGGCAAGCAACCAACCAACCAACCGAAGCAATAAATAATTTATTTATAGCTCTTACTCCATTCTATGGTGTTTTGTTGTTGATTTAGTGCCTCTTTATAGATCGATAGATGGCCAGAGTAGTCAACGATTGACTGAGCGAATGAGTGAACGATGCAATGCATCAACGGGACGTTTAACTAAATGATGTGATATAGACCCTCTTATGGATATACATCCTATGTATGCCCTCTGGAACGACTATAGACTGACTCCAAATGAGACGACTAATGGGGGTAGTCGAGCCTCTGGTCTGGCTTATCTAATCAATGTATGTACTGAGGGTATATGATGGTTGGGTCACAGATCGATAGCTTCGCATTGCGCTCATATATTTAACCTAGAGGCGGCAGATTGAAATAAAAATAACAATAAAAAAAAAAATTCTTGCTTCGGTTTTATAACCACCACAAACCACACATATAGTCTGCGACTGGGTCTGGGTATCGGTGTAAATCCTACGCCCACCTCCGCGCTCCTGCCTCGATTCAGATCGGAAAAGAAGAACAAATGTGAGTATGGTACGTAAATATTTATGACACGATTTACACAAACATCAATTTGTATTGTAATCATTGACAATCTATTGATCTACTTATATGTTGGATAAAAAGTAATATAAAATCTTACTTAAAACATGGAATCGGAATTCTAAAATTTTATATATTTTTAAGCCAGACTCATTCTTATCCATATCGATTTCATTTGGATAGATCTTATATGAGAGATACAGGGTAAATATTATGCAGCTTTGTTGATCGATATTTGTAGAATTTATTGACGAGTAAATGCGACATTACCTCTATCTGTGTAAATATTATTCCCAGTCTGGCGACAAAGTGTCTACTGAGTTCATTGCTGCCTTTTCCTTCTTCTCCTCCTCCCTTCCTCCTCCTCCTTTAACCCACCTCACTTACTCCCACTCCATATGTATACACACATGTGTATAGGTATGAACAGTGTAAAGATATCAATGTTTATTGATAAGTTGTTAATTAGTTTTATGACCCTGGACTTTATTTACCGGGACTACCTTTAATACAGATAATACTCCAGATACTAACAAACCAAAAACCCATTGAAGTACTTCTTTAAGAAACAAAGTTATTTTAAAGACACGATTGGCTCTATTAATAATCGATATTGATACGCTGTTGGTCTACTATTATTGATAAGAACTGATCATGATTATATTAATGCCTTGGTGCTAAAGCGGTTAAGAATCTTTGCCATAGCCTTTGGCTAGACTTAAACACAAAACTTATCATAATCTCTACCAAATGCCACTGGGTCAATAAAACATTTAATTTTACATATTCAGTCTCAAAGCCACCATAGTGGCACACGCTGAAGATTGATAGTGGCTTAATCTAAAAGTGGTTTGCCAGGGCAAAGTAATAACTACGAGGAAGGCGAGAAAAGTTTGCCCCTATAAAAGAGCTTAGCTATTGGTGAATATGTTAAACAGTTTGGGTTAATTAGGGAAAATGAAAGACACGGGTCAAGATACTTGAGATTGCACACGGTCAAAATACATACTTAACGAAAAAACAATATCAAACATTTGAAATATTTTGTTGTTATGTACTTAAATTTGGGATCCCAGGCGAAGTACTTCCACCTCTCCTATGTTAAATATGGAGCTGTAGTAAAGAGTCTAATCTTCTTCATAGTTTTTTTTAACTTATTTAAGTTAACTTATATCTGAAATAAATAAGCAAGTCACAGGAATCAATTTAACAAATTGCATCTCTTAGTAATGTTTAAAAAACTGCTCCTCTTTTCGATGTGATTCCAGATACCCAAAGTTAAGCGAAAGCAAATTTTTAAAAACAAGCTATAAACTAAAAACCTCAACTTCTTGAATACAGTTTCACGATCAAAAAACCTGCCGTTCAAAGGCCAATACGCTAAAGGAAAAGCATTAAAAAAAGTAAATTATTAAAATTTTTGGAATGATGTACATATATGGTTTTCTTCATAAAAACATTAAATTTAACATTTTATTATGTAAATATCACATTCTGTCTTTTTGTTTTACCGAATTTATCCCACCATTCAATTATTTGATCGAACAAATCAATTTCGAAATAAAAACGTTACATATTGACCTGATTCTGTGATTCTCGGTATGTGTTTATAATGGATTTTGTTTTGTTTATTCTAACCGGAATCCGCCGCCGCCACATTGAATCCATTCAGTGACAGAATGGGTAAATTTAAGCAACATAAAAAAAAAACAACAAAAAACGTGTAGGAGAAATAACAACATTGTCCAAAAGCTAATTACCAAACAAACGAAACTCGATTGATTTTCCCATTCGTGTCCAGATAAGCAGCCATGGCGTCGATAAAGATTTGTTATCACTGAAAACAGAGGCGCAATCGCAGACCAAGTCCCCCTGCCCACCCCGCTGACCCATCGCCCTCTTGATAGTAGCCCTCATGCGCAGTGGTAAGTCTACTGTGATTGGGTTGCTCCACCAACGAGTGGGAGGAGCTGCCCACAATGCCAATGGTATTGGTGGGTTCAATGCGACCAAGTTTATGTGTTGGATACTAAAATGGGGGGAAGTACCGGCTAGGGAGGGAGGGGCACCTCTCTATCTGGTGGGTCGGTATGTGGGTGTGTGTGTGTGCCAGCCATATCCCTCTGAAAAAACAAAATACAAAAATAAATGTTAAGAATTATTCCAATGGCAGTGCCATGTTGGGGGCGGAGCCAATATCAGGTTGGGGCATTGTTTAAATCAAGGTAAAACAAATACAAATCGAAAAAAAATATTAGTTTTTCTCCATGTCAAAGGAAAACAAGTTAAATATATACATACACAAGAGTGTATATATTTGAACAGTTTCTTTATACAGTTGTGGATAAAAGGGTTATATACTAAATGTAAAAATAAACGTTCTGGTGCTCTGTTTAAATAATTCAGAAGAGATTTTCATGTACACATGGAGCTCTATTTTTATATTCTAAATAAAAAGGCATGTTAAGCCACGAACCGCAAATAAAATATTTGAAATAAACGGAAATGGAAATATTTAATCTTTTAGTTCTCAAAATGAAATGCCTAAAAAGAATTTCTTCATTTAACTGTGACGTTTTATCATTCACTTGTGGAAATTTACAGTGAAAAGTTGAAAAATTCACGAATTTGGGTAAGGGATTTTCAATAAAAAGAAACTTTGAAACTACAGTCATATCGCAATGAAGTTATAATCAAAATATATGATTCAAATTGAAATTTTAAAATTAAAATAGGTATACAAATATATAACCCAAAAACTTTTTAAGTTATTACTTTTATTACTAAAAGGTTAAAGGCAAAATGCAGATATTACACCTCATTTAAAAGTGATAAAAATATTTTATTGAAATTTTTGGATTAGGTGTATCCAAAATAAAAAACATTCTGTTGGTTGTATTTTAATATTTCCTATCATGACACTCACTACCTAAAGATAATTTGATTCTTAAAATACAATATACAAACAAAGCCCTTTGAAACTACAGTTTACATAAAGTGTATCTATATTGTGATTACATAGTTAATATTATGGATTATGAGTAGTTTATATTAAAGTATACTGTTTAGAGTTTAAAATTCAATATAAAAACTAACGAAGCCTTTTAATTTTGTTTTTATGAATGTTGTGTCTAAGTTTTATTATTGAGATCTGCTTGTAGGGTTCAAGATACATAGTTCAAGAAACAAGACCACAAATTCTTTCAAAATTCATTTTTTTTACGTCTAAAAATATATATGTACAAATAAATAAGTAGAAGAAAATCTTTCTTTAAATCTTTATTTTAATTGTAGCTTCACTTTTGAATCATATATTGAAGATCAAAAGCCTTCCCAAGATTGACTAAAATGAGTTGTTAGTTTTTACGGAAAATTGAAAATTCCAATTTCTGGATTATAGAATTGACCAAACGCAAATTTTTTCATAAAGTCTAATATGTTTGTTATCGAGTTGCAATTCGCTATTTACATGACTAAAAAAAAGCAAGGAAATATTTTTGCCAAGCTTTGCAACCAGCTATATAAGTGCACATTGCGTATACGCAATTTTAGAGTTGCGTTTACGTTACCTTCAAGTTAATGTTGCGGCTGTATAGAGCCGGATGTGAATTTTATCGCCGAAATTTTTCCATTTAATATACCCATCCTTAAATATCCGTATTTTAAATTTACTTTTAGTCCACGCGTTAAAAAACTAAAAGGGCACAAAGGTCCGCATTTCACCATTACTAACAAAACATCTGACTTTAAAATTAGATACAACATTTTCAGGGTTTAATTAATATTGATTGAAACTGTTTTGATTGAAAATTAGAATAATTTCATCCTGATATAATGTTAAATTACAAATTTTCAAATAATATCAAGCAATATTAACAAAAGTTATCAACTCATAAATAGTAATCGAAGATACTGACTTAAATTACCAACTAATTTAAAAGAAATATCTATATTTTTGAAAAAAATGTATGCGGTAAAAATCTTTGCAATTTCTTAACCGTATCCTGCAAAGAGTTAAATTCTGTTTTACTAAAATTGAAATTGGCTGATTAATTTTTATCTATCCTGCTTTAAGTGTAAAATTGGCTGGCATTTCCAAGATCATTGCATAATTTTACCAGCTATAAGTAAGACCTTTTTTTTAACAAAGAGTTCACTGTTGTAATGTACTTAATTAGATAAAGAGATGTCATCATAAATAATAACAAAACTCCCATTTGATTATTCTTTTCTAAATTTAGACCGAAACATTCCTAACAATTGCAGCACCAAGATCCAAGAACAATCTAGATAATTAAGAAAGTGTCATGGTGAAAAGTGTCAGTGCGGTTAACTTGAAAAGCATTTTCAGCTCACATGCCTACATATAGAAGAGAATTGGAATAAAGAACCACAACAAGGGCCTCGAAAGGAGATACTCTCGAGTATAAATAGTATTTGAAGCTCAAGCTGTGAGCTGCTCATTGTGCAATTAAGCAACAAAAAACACTGACAACCCGCAGACAAACCTCATGTGGATGATGATGATGTCATATGTCCATTGACTATTTGCAACCACTGTTAGATGATCAAATGATTCAGAATTGGTTGTTGTTTCTGGTGTTGTTGTTGTGGGTGTGAGTGTGTGTGTTCGTTTGTGTTTTTTAGCACCCAAAGTCGAATCCATTCCATGTACTACTCATCATTAATTTATCCCCCCACACACTTGATGATGTTTTAACCAATACAAAGACGCTTGGCTTCCAAAGTCAGACATACATATCTGCATCTCTTTGTAATGTATCTCATGGATAATTGTCGACTGGCTGGCTGAGTATCAGTCTCATCATTGTATCTGTATCTGTATCTGTTGCTCGCCTCCGGAATCTAGACAGTGTGGCCAATTTAGTCTGCTTTGGCAAATCAATTAAATTCAATTAATCCCCCAACACTGTTAATGGAACGTAATGAAAAGGGTGACATGACGATACTATGTGAGCAAATGTTGTAGAAATATGGCAAACGAGCAACAAGCCAACGGATACGGACGCCCCCCAAATGCTTGACCGGATTGGACTGGCATGGCAAATGAGAGAAGTGTGGAGCAGAGACAGAAAAAAGAAGCCCCCAATCGCATGTCTGTAAACGATTTAAGGTTTACACTGCTAACAAAAGATTGCCAAAGATTTACCCCAATAAAAAGCCAGCTAAACGAAATATAAGCAAATTTTAAATTAAACTTCTTAGCATTCTACAAATTTATTTGTTTGCATTTATTGAATGAGTGGTCCCAAAATTTTTCTCCAGTGTATTTCGCCTTTTTACTGAGCAAATATCTTCCCACAAACTTTAATTGTGAAAAAATATCTCACTCCTTTGCGAATTTTGATTCACCATCAAAGCAAACTGACCAGTGTCTGGCATAAAAACTGTTTCTCACGCTACAGAGTTTGACATTTTCGAACTTTTGCATGATTTCAAAAACTTAATTGTTTTTAACTGGTTTTCAAGTCTATAGAGAGAAAGGCGCAGCATGTTGCAGTCAATGAGAGCATCAGAAGCAATTGCAGTTCGTGGAAATGGAGTCATAAGTTGGTGAAAAAAATAGAATATATAATTAATTACAAATATTAAGAGCATTGGTAACCTCTATTAACTGAGGAGCATTACTAACCTCGTTATTAACCACAATGTGTGATTAACTTGATGACCTTATATAGGAACTGCCCATGGGGCGTGTGTCCACTTCCACTTTAATTATGCCACACAAAATGGGCTCTAATGGTTGGTTTATGCATTTTGTGGCCCAGAAACTAATCTGTGAACTTTACACTCAACCAAAGGGCTAGGTGTCCTCTGTGTGTGTGTGTGTGTGTGTTGACCAACTGGCATTCCCCAAAGGTTAACACAAGTGATGGACGACTGATGACATAATATGCAAATGGAAATACAAGAAACTCGGAACCGACTTTGTCTCTGACTCTTAACTCTACTCTATGTGACCTGTGAATAGTTTTTAGCTTGATTTCTTTTGGGAATTTCAAGCTCACACTATATCTGAGAGTGTATGTGTGTGAGTGTGGATTGGAAGGAGTGTGGTTATTTCAATGTCCTGCAGCTCGTTTGTCCTGTGCTTAGTAATTTACTTAATTACTTTAGCGATGTTCCTGTGTAAAGTTCTAGTCCTAGGTGCGGACATTTCTTTTTACCTTTTTCGCTCATTCGTTTCTTTTTTGGCGTAATTTCTCTATAAGCTAAACGAGGCGTTATTTTTTTTTTTTTTTGTTTTGTAGGTGTAATTAAAATAATTACCCCTTCCGATTAACCCAGTTTCAGTTTTGAGCTCAATTTGTTGCATTTGCTTCCATTAGCTGGCTTTGTTTTCCCTTTACTTTTGTGTCCAACTCGTCGCGTTATTATTATTTTGTCACATGTGAAGCGAGGCGTAAGCAAAGCGATTTTCCAGAAGGGTGAACGGAAACAGGATAAGGGCAAGGACAGGGCAAACTTCTGTTTTCCATATGACGCCTTGCGGCGCTGATTGTTCCTTTTGTTACATTTGGCAAAATGGAAATCGAGACTTACCCTTTGATCCTAGAGTTCCCTCTCCCCTTTCGCTTTCCTTCTACCTAATGCCTCCAACCCCGTTTCGGTTGTGCAGAGATCGAATTCAAACATTATCTCATAATTATAGGGCTACCGTATGTTAGCCTGGCTTTTGTGGCACGTGTGCGCCTTCTGTTCTCCTTCTGTTGATACAATATTTATGCAACAATTTAACCGCAAAATTTATTCATGATTTGCGAAACAAAATCGTTTAAGCGTTTCAACCCTTTAATGCTTTCTATGTGTGTGTTGTGGGTAATTTTCAGATTATCAGATTTTTGTTTCGAAATCTATCAGTTTGTTTGAGAGTTAAGCCGGAAGAGGAAGTTTTACATTGAAATTGAAGTCCTGCAATTATGCAACTTGAAAGGACTGATTTAGAAGGGCAAGGATACTTTCAATTTGTTATTGAGTTAGAGTCATGAGGTAAACTAATGTACCCTAAAATACCGCAATAAAGTAGTATCTGGTCATTCTACCAATACAATTCATATGCTTGGTCTAGGTTGGAATCTTTTCCTTTCTTTTTTTGAAGTCATCTACGTTTATTTAAGTGAAATCAGTTCTAAAATTATTAAAATGACGAATAAAGACATCGAACATCTCAGTTAAATTTAATCTATCTGAAAATTGTTTTCAGATTTCCAAAAATGTTTTATTTTGCTTTATTTTAGGTTTTAACATAAAGAAATAATTCCCTTTTTTGGAAAATGTATTATTTTTCAAATAAACATTCAAATAAACATGTTCGTCCGTCCGTAGGAACAATCGGTGGAAAACAGTGACTTTGATCAATATCTTCGTTATTTCCGAAGATTGCATGCCGTTCTTTCGCAAACATTAGCCTTTTTAGATAAAACGTTTTTTCCTTTGATGGGTTTAGGTAAGGAAAGAGTTGCAAAAAAATGTGCAGGGGTATACAAACTTTGACGCGGTCGACGGTAGCCCCGGCCCTCTGGTTGTAAATAAATTTAATTCTTCAAACGCAAGTGAAAAAACTTATTGATTTTGAAAGTGCTCATTGTTGATTTTAAGTAATTTTGGAGCTTTAAAAAGCTAACATGCTTATAGCAACACTGAAAACATTTTTTAAGTAGTACTATAATGGTTGATAAAGTATAATCCAGCTTGGATTTCACTATATAGATATTTTTCGGTGCCTGTAGTACTTACAAAAGAAAAGGAAAATGATATCCTGCTTATAAGTGTCAAACTTGACAGTGTTGAATTGTAAAACTTGTTAAGAGTATGCTCTTTTAATTCGGTGGAAATTTGTGAATTTTGAAACTTTACAGCCCATAAAAAGTACAGCCCGGGTTGGCCTATCCCCTTACAACGTCTACTACTCCACTGCTATGTATCTGGTAACCGAAATTCTTTACAAAGTTCTATGAATTACAACGATTGGAAGACTGTTGACAGTAATCTAGCATTATTAACTTGAGAGGCCGTTTAAGGAAAAACATTCAAAGAAAACTTGTCAGATTTGGCCAAATTGAGTCATCAAAAGTATCAACAGTGCAAAAGGACTTCGCCTGTTTATACCAACTAGAGACCAAGTAGTCCGTTGGAATGCTTTACAGAATGCCTAGTTTCATATTATTTGTAAATAGGGATATGGATTTTCTATGGCTCTTAAGGTTTTATAAATTCTTTTAGAGAAATTAGCAGAAAATGTGTTGGAAATAATTCTCATTTATCATAACATCAATCATATTTAAATTGAATTTTTTCAGTGTATAATAAAAAATACGCTATCTTAAATGTAATTGTATTTTCCATTTCCTTTCGAGTACTAATAAAATGTTACTTTTTTGTATTGTTTTGCTTGCCAAACGATTTGTTAAAAGATTTCATTTATGGATTTATGTCCACATGCCACTTAACAGGTACCACTGGCAATTTGCCGATAAAAAAAACCTACATATTTCACTTGAGGTCCGATAAAAAGCAAAACCAATTGAAGGTATGAACATTTTAGGTACATTGCGTAAACACTGAATGTTGGAAGTCAGGTGATATAGTTCCAGACCATATATGTATGTATGGGTATGGACTCTGTACATAATCAAATCGAAATAAATAACTGTTTCGATTCTAATCGTTGTGTTATCACTATAGCTTAATCGCCTATCGTAAGCTTCCTAACACTTTCGTATGGTTTTTGTTGTTGTCTTTGGGTACTTTGTTTTTTTTATCGTCAATATCTGAATGAAGCAACTAACTCACTCATTTGATGGCGGAACACAAGGGCCAAAGTTCATCACTCGTCGGAAAGCACACAAAAGACCTTAGTGCTTCCTAATTGCGCACTAAATTGAAAATATGGAAGGCGAAACGGACTGAAGATCGTAAAGAGGCACATGAATGGTGCCGCCAATCAAAAATGGGCGCACATCAAAACTTACTCACTAAATTGCCGAAAAGAAATGAGAACCCATTCATAGTATGTATATGAATGTATTTATTTATCAATTGGAATGGGATGGGGGGACAGTCCCAACTTGTTGTCTCTGGGGATTCGTTCTTGGCACCGCCTCTTGTGTCAAAACCGCGTCTGCTGATTTCCACTTTTTGAATGGTGGGAGGGGGGCAGAGAAGCTCCAACACAAAAGAAGCGAAACAATTTAATTCAGCTCATTGGAAATTATGATAAACTGGTTGGGGTTTCAGAAACTGTTCAAAATTTCATTACGTTTTGGCATTTCGAATATGAAGAAATATTTCACATTTTATAATAATAATAAAATATCATCAAAATATTTTATATTTTCTTAAACTAGAAATGTTTTTCTTAATTTGTTTCATTTACTCATTGATTAATATCCAAATATATGTGATGAACCATATTTATAGAATCTTCACTCCAACCCTCGTCCTCTTGCCTTTTTTTTCCTTCACCCACACCCGCAATGTCATTGAAAAAATAATTTGTTGTTTTTTTTTTTGGTTTCACTTGGCGATCAATTTAAATTAAACCGAAGATTTTGTTTTAATTAAAAATCTTCAAATACGCTTAATGACAATTAATTGGTCAGCATTGGCTCATATCGGCTTCGTATCCCTAAACAAGCGGGAACCAAGCGGTCTCGCCGTAGTATTGCAACGTCATCGACATCATCCTCATCCTCATCAACATCATCATCATCATCGTCATCATCATAGAGATCTATAGCCATATGGCCACCAGTCACGCAACCAACATAAAAATTCAACTAAAACTTGCCTGCTTGTTGCATGTTCGAAAAGGCAGATTTTCAAACAGTTTCAATTGAAACAAATCAAATGAACATTTGGGGGCAGACAATGTAGGCGCACCCAATGCCAACGCCTTTTACAGAAGATTCGTTTTTTTTTTTTCAAAAACAAAAACAAAAGTGTACATAAAATCACTTGATGGTCATCTATCGATCATTTAACGTGAATTCCAATCTATACTACATAGAAGGTCTCGAATAGATTTTTTTACTCATAAAAACATTTGCTACAAGCGAACTAATCAAAACTCCTACATGGTTTACTATTTTATGCAATATTCTTTTGAAAAACTGTGTAGATTCCCAAAAAAAGATGAATTACCATTACTATTGGATATGCCGATCAACGTTAATTATTTTTTGATTACCTCAATTACAAAATTTGGAATTTAAATGATCCAAAAATATCTACTCTATGAATCATGGCTATGCCCTTGGAGTCTTCGAAAATATTAACATTTCCCTATAACGAGTGAAAATCTCTTCCCTTACAAAGTCGTAACATTTTTATGAGTATATTTTTTAGACCCGTTTTTCATTAACAAAGATTTAATATGTAGTTCTAGATCTACACGTTAAATTAGTCCAATTATGGTCAGTTCACATTTATCTTACCATTGGAGGCATTTAGTTAAATAATCAATCACATTAAATATTCAATGCAATACAACCTATCCCTCGTGTAGGCAACTGTTGTTCTAGTACTCTATTCCAGAATCGATTGAATCAGAATTAAAATACTGGAATTCAAATTGTATTAAAAATTGTATTTAAAAGTAATACAGAATGACCTTATGATCTGTTCTAATCATGTGTAGTAAGTATTACTATTACATGTAAGAGCTATCATAGATAATTATGTAAAAATAATCTTGTTTTTCTATTGGGTTCCTCAACTTCAGACGTTTTCATTTTAAAAGTTTACTTTTGGTGTGAACTAGTTGACTGACCAAAAAAAATATCTAACAATTCATTTCCCTTTGAATTCATCAACTTAAAATAATAAAGATATTAACATTTAGATAATATCAACTACTTCAAAAATGTATAAATCCAAGTATTGACTTTTCGATATTTGGAAATCAATATTTTTGCATTAAATTAATCTTTCAAGGCAAGACAAAATACAAATGTTGTGAGAATTTAAATAGATTGTGTCCCCATCATAGCATTTGTATATATCTGCTTCCCATTTTCTTTAATACCTGCACCTTTTACTTCAACATGCTAGCTACTGGTGTGCATAAGGTATCACAGATAATGCCAACCCAGTCGGACTTTACGATTTTGAAGGTAATTATTCATGGGCCACAATATCAAAAATAACACGAAAGCAAACTCTGCTAACTCAATTCGAAAAACCAAGACAAACAAACAAATAAACAAAGTCCATGGAATCCTGTTTGCATATACTGTGACGCTCCAGTGGTCAGCACTTAAGGACATCCTATGCATGATGTCCACGTGTGTGTACGTGTGTGTAAGTGTGTGTGTGTGTGAAACCATTACTTAATTATGATAACAACGTAGCCAAGGGCTTTTTGGCCAAATAGGGAAATAGAAAAAGGGTTGAGAGAGACAGAGAGTGTTGTAGATACATTGGTATACTAAAAATTGCGCCACTCCCAGGATTCAGAGCACAACACACGCCGCTAATAAAATAATAAATATCCTGTTTGCCTTCCCGACTGGCTGGCTGACGGACTGCCTGACTGACGACTCTCCCCCGCAACGACAAGAGCAACAAAAATTGTCGAAATGGAAACAATTTCATCAACATAAAGCAACGAACGGGTTGAAGGTATGCCGCGTCGGCAAATTGCCATATTTTATGCTCCAGTCGGTTCAGTCTTTGTCAATTGAAATGCAATTTTCATAAAGCACACACGTGTGTCCTTACAAAAATGTATTTGTCCCCCCAACAACCGCCAACTCCTGTTCATCGGCCTCCTGCTCTAGCTTACCTACTCGCCCAGCATCGTCATCACCATCATCATCAACATCATCATCATCATCGTCCTCTGCTAAAAGTCAACACCGTGTGACTATTTGTATTGATATCGGTTGGGCTTCATCCGGCTCCAAACCGACTTGCTTGTTGGCTTGTTCGATGCCAATGTATAGTCGCCCCCCCAGGAGCACTTGGAAAATGCGACCAAAGCACGTTTTGCGAAAAACTCTAATGACAGGCAAATAAATTTCGAAGAAAATATATTTCGAAAAATTGATCTGACGTGTCACGCGAGACTGTCCCCAGCCCCCACCATCGCCGACTGTGCCACACGCCCCCTGCATCAGGAAGGAGGAGCACATAGAAACGTACAGGACAAGGACCATGGTTACACTACACATGTAAATGCTCAGGTATTTCGTATTAATAAATAAACATGAAATTTGTGAAACTGAAATGCATTTGTTATTGGCAAATCTATAAATATTTTACATGATTTTTAAATAATTTTAGAATACAGAATTTATTTTTAAAGACAATATTTCTATGATTCGCAGTCCTCAAAATCAATTTTTTGTTACCTTTTTGTCCTTATGGTTTTAGCTCCCATATAGAAAAATGTTTCAAATTATTTAAAAGAGATTAAGTGACTTAAATATTTTAAGAAAACTGCGACCTGAAGCAATATTGTATACTTTACTAAAGCACAAAATACTTATACAATTTTTCTTATAAACTTAAAAATGATCTTTATTCATTTTATAGGAATATAATATAATACTCTTAAAGGTGCCAACATTTTTTTCCCTTCCAGTCATACTTTTATATGCAGCACCATTTTTAAAACAAATTCCAATGAATGAGACACTAAAACAGTTTTTGTGGATTTATTTTCAATGAAAGTCAACCCCAAATACAGTTTGAGAAATTTATGAAAATGATTCTGTTAGACATCTACTTAAAATAAAAAAGAATTTTTAATAAAAATATGTTCTTAGATGTTTAATACATATCATAGATTATTCAAATGATCAATTCAAGTCAAGTCTAATATCTAAAAAGTAAAAACCAGTATAAACAGGCGAAATTGTCAAATTTTGGAATGTAAATAATGTTGAGAATCGGCTCAATTAATTATAATTTAATCATCCATTTATTAAAGTATACAATATTAGGATATATTCTTAATCAAGAAGGTGAATATCATTACGAACTATGATTGAATGTTGGCCGTGTTGACAACACCCAATAAAGTAATCTAAATATATGAATTAATGACTTTGTTAACGAAAAATAGATTAGAAAATAGTAAAAAGAACGTAAATAGCTAATTAGTAAGAAAGACCATGCTTATAATAAATACTTCTCCAAAGCTCTTAGCTTAAAACATAAAAAACACCATCATACATGGTATTTGCTGCTAAAAACATGACACAGCTTTACATTCAGAAATATCCCAAAATTCCATTTGTCAGGCTTATCGCTATACATATATATGTAGTATACTTTTATATACCTACATTTAAGACTCTAGAAAATATATACTTTAGGAAAGTACGCAACTTGGGTCCAAGTTGGAACAAAAGTATCTTTTTGTAAAGAGTTTAAAAGTTTTAAAAAATATTTGTTTTAGTAAATTCGCAATTAATTATTTTCTGCTGAATTTGCTAATTTTCTGTTCTGATAATCCAGTCTAGAAAATGGCGCACGCAAAGTTTGCTCAAGTTTCATGGCAAACCAGCAACCACATCGCGTTTGTTTGCGGTTTAGCGTTAAGCAATAAGCATTTTATTACCCATCTGATGGAATATTTTATTGTTTACCAAAAGAAGCGCAAAAGCCGCAGTTGAGTGTGAATGTCAAATGTGAGCCATCTTCCCCTGCTGATGCTGCTGTTGCACAAAAAACAAGAAATTGTTGCCAAAGCAGGATACAAAATAACAGGTAGCGCAGGCAAGCAGGCAGGCAGGTAGACAATTTCTTTTGGCCAGAGTTGCCCCCATGGGTATTCCAGAGCGACATAATGAATTACCTTTATTGACAACTTAATGTTTATAGGTGGATGCTGATGCTATGCTGCGGATATGGATGGCGGTGGCAAATGTGGATATGGAAGCCCGAATTGCTATTGAATATGTTGTCAGGTTAAGCGCACTTAATGGCAAGTGGATAGGCTGTTGATGGCACTCTGTCCCAAAACAATTTCAATCGACTTCTGGAATAATTTAGTACACGGAGCCAAAAGACGAAATGAGATGCGCGCTGCGGCAATGGCATTGCCTTCGATGCTAGTCAACTCGATCTTGATAAATTATTAATGAAGGAACACCAGGATGGCAATCAATTGGCGTTGACATCGTCCTGGTTTGTCCTGCCACGCATAGTCGTTAGGCACACGATAAGCATAAGTATAATGTTATGGTAGAACTTTTTTTCCTGACGATTTGATTAATTGAAAATGAGTTTCTAATTAGCAGCTAAGTACTCTTAATTCATGTAACCTTTTTTTCACCCTTATAAACAATTCTAGATACAAAATTAAAATGGCTGGGCACCCATGAACCTCAACTCCTCTCATCTCTAGAGAAAATTTCCATTTAAAAATAACTTGAAGACGCCATTGGGAGCCATTGAAGCTATTGAAGCAGAAATAAGGAGAAAACTCTATGTATTTCAACTTTTGAAAGTTGAATTTCTGTGAAAGAAAATTACAAAACGATAGCTTTGGGCACTTTCATAGCCAAGGAGTTGGCGTCTTGGCGGAGTTTACATCAAAGTGCTTTCTGCCCTGCCCAGCTCTGCCTTCAAATGGTTGAGTGGGTTATTGTAGCGTCTTTGTAGGCGGAGTTTGAACATTTGGCTGCCAAAAGAAAATAGCAAGAAAGGTTAAAACAGCATTTAATACGAAATTCTTATTTCCATTTGTAGGTATTTCAAAGATAGTAAATAAAACTTTCCTTGCTTTAGAAATGAAGCAACTTCAATTTGTTAGACCTCAAATGTTATGTGTTTATACATATTTTGAAGTAGGTAAAAACTTTCTCATCTTATAAAATGTTTCTGAAATTTGCATGAACTAGAGAAAAGCAAACTAGGACTTCTGTTACAACAGTTCATGTATTATGGTTATTCTAGATCAAGATCAAGTTCTACTATTTGGTGATGAAAAAAGAACGAAATGTTTTAAATATAAAGCCATATAAAGCAATTCTATGTTTCTTTTATTCACCCAGTTGTGATTTTTAACTGGTTTTAACTTAAAACGAGAAATAAGCTCACTTTCATTAACTTTTACATTACTAGAAATTTTTCACTAAGCTCTCTGTACTTATACTGACATATATTTCTCATAATGTATACACTAAAACATAATGTTCCAATACGACAAAATTGACAAACTTGATCTGAATTGGGTAAAAAATGGCTTAGAATCTAAGAATCTAAGCCTTAGATACCAAGTTTAATTACAGGAGCTTTCAAATTGAGAGCCCGAAATAAACACGCACAGACGGTCAGGCTATATCTTCTCACGCTGATCTACAATATATACATATATGTAGTTTACCATGTAAAAAACGTGTCCTTCACTGGGCTGCAAACATTTGACTTATTTTATAATCTGCTGGACAAGTGTATAACGGAGCCTACTGATGAGACAACTTCAAAGTTCGTTGGATGGCCTCAAGCTTAGTATATATTCATATATATTTTAAAGAAAACCCAGGGACACATATATATGCTCAGCTTAAAAAGCCAACGATACTTTGCTGTGACAAGTTTTAAGGAGCGCTAATTTCATGCTTGAAAAAAGGACTTTTCCAACTTGATTAGTCTGTGACATCTGCAGAACCATTCTAAACAGTTAGTATCAATGATTACATGTTAATATTCTAGTTAGTATTTCGAATGCATGGGAATCGCATTAAATTAATTAACCTAAACCCTTTACCGTTGCGTGTTCAACGGTTACGCTTTGTGGCTCTGCATTGACGGTGTGCAGTGTGGACAAAACATTTTGCATACTTTTAGGTAACGCACCGCGGGACATGAATATGAAAATGAATCCTTTTCCAGGGTGTGGCATTCAATGTCTTGACATGCCGCTTCTGGGGCGTGGTCGCATGTCGCCTAACAGCAACCAGCTTCAGCGAAAGAGCCGCAGTGCCTGACCAGGGTCTGGGCCCATGGCAAATGCGCCAAATCACGTTCCGTCAACAAATATTGAGGTATTCTGCTTTACGCGCGTGTCCATGTCCATGTGCTTGGCTTCACGCACAAATTAGCATGTCCACTCATAATTGTCCTTTCGTGAAGATGACCCGCTGAGATAACCGTCCATAGTTGTTGTAACTGATTTCCACTAACTCGTCTCGCTTTTTCAGTTTCTATTTTTTTTCCACCCATTTCGCATTTGATTTGTCATTAGATTTTTATTTCAAAATCGCGTGCAACTAATGAGTCAAGTTTTTTTTTTGTTTTGTTTGTCTATTTATAAGAAAGAGTTTTACCTATAACTATTGATTCTTTTCGCTTTGCTTTAACTTAAATTTTGAGTGGATTTGTATATTAAAACTGTTGGCCATAATCCTTTAGCACTTAAACAAATTAAAGCAAACATAAACGCAATTATTCAACAAAATGCAAATATAAATGCGGACAAAAATGATATTTAATTATGGCCATAGCCCTTACGCTAGACATTTCCCGACTACAGAAACTTTCCACCATTTTGAATAAATTTGCATTTCACTTGAGTAACAATGTTGAGATGGTGGGGGGAAATAAAAAATGAAACACAACAATAATAAAAGGCAATTGAAAACTTTTGCATAAGTCGCAACAAGAGCTAAGTGAGTTTAAACTGAAGCGGAAGTTTATTTAACCAAGGACTCCTCACGAGTTTTGGGTTGGTTGAAGAGCAACACGGAACAAGGAAAATGGAAAAGAAAATGGTAGGCGCTTCACACCCAACTTCCTCTTGATGCCAAGCAAATTGAAGTTTAATTTTGTTTTTTACAAGTATAATTATGACATTTGAAATGGGTATTCGGGGAACTGTGTTGTGGGAATCCAAAGGAAAAGCAAAAAATGTCTAAAAAACACCTAAAACCAAAATTCAAGATGGAACAAATTTCTCTTTCTCTCTCGCTCTCTATATTCATTGAAACTCCTATAAGGTGTAATAAGGGTTCAGTTTTTTACCTTTGCCTTTTTTTCAACAATTTTTGTAGTTAATCAGTTCGAATTGGTGACCCCGACGTTTTATGTGATATGACCCTTGAGTTAATCATCTCAATATGTTTTGTCAGCTGTCTATCTAGTTAAAAACTTACACAACTTTCAGCGCGGATTAACCACCACTTAAACGCAAATAAACAAACAATTTCATTCAACTACATTTTCGGCACAGCGTTCATCTCAAAAGGATACAACAAGGACATTGCATGAACGAGTAAAAGAGAGATTACCAAAAGCCTTTCAACAACTCAGTTGTTTTGAATTACTTTGTTCAACCCTTTGTTTATTTGGTTTGCCCTGCGACACACACACACACACAGATGATGACGATGCCGATGACGATGATGTGCAATCATACACCTAACTGCTAGGGGGCAGGCAAGTGCATCCTCTCCATCTCTTACTCCATTCTTTTTTACAACCATTCTCAATGGCCATTACAATCAAGAAACATTGCGCGTTTTTGCATTTCATTTTGTTTTGTATTTACGCATTTTCGATTTTAAATAAAAACCCCTTAGAGCTAAATGTCGCCCGTATGCAAGTCACGAGGACCACGACCAGTTACAGTTACAGCAAAAGCTCCAATTCCAACCCCATCAACCTCAATCTTCTCAGGGAATGCGCAGGTGTCGCTGAAAAACAGCCAACGACAGTTAAACGATTTTCAAATGAATTGAAATTCGCGATTGTTGCCTTTTTTTTTTCTTGGTTGTGGAATGGTTTATAAACTGGCAATGGAATCGGCGTAAGGATATTTCACTCTGTGCTTGGATAAATGTTTCTGGGTGTGTGTCTGGTAGTGGGTGTAAATGTGCGTGAGCCTGGGTATGTAAACAATTTGGCGGATTAAATGAGTCCCAAATGAGACGTTTTTATGCTTCGGTCACAGTTTATGCAATGTCATAAAGTCCAAAGAGTTTGTTTTCATGCTAATCCTATATATACACCATATTTTTGGGAAATTTAGTAAATTTGGTCGATTTTCAGCATTTTTTATTTTGGCTAATAAAAAGCATGGACCAGAAAAATGAAAAAATGTTTTAAATGCAATATTCTACGGAAAGGTGTAAATAAAATAATTCAATTTATTGTTCTCATCAATTTTTTCAAATCTCTAGTAACGACTACTCTTCCTATGATTATGATTTAATATACATATGATATATATGTGTCCATTATATAATGGATCCAAACTATAAGGGTAAAATATTTGGCACAGTGCAACAAAATCTCACTTTTTCAGCACCAAGCACCGCATGTCCTTTTAGGGTATTTTGGGTTTTATAGTAATTTGCAAATAATTTTTAAATGCTAATCTTGGATCTGTAGTATGACTTTAAAACTTTTTTAAGATAAGCTAATGGTGGGAAAAAAGATATTTCGATGTGAAGTGAGGTACTCGAACAAATATCTCAGAAAGTAGAGTCAATCCGGAAAACCCGCGTTTATATTTGGAATTAGTGACCCCAAATTAACCTTAGTTATCTAATCAAAATTTAGGTTCAAGAAAAACAAATTATGGCGTTCTAAAAACTGTCCAAGATGCACTGGTTACTCGGCAGGAGAGCACCTGCAACAAATTCCTGCTCTACAAGCCCATTCTGCGGCCTGTATGGACTTATGGAAATGTTGAAGCGCTTTCTTACGTGCGTAACTCAGTTATCCACAGAGACCTTAATATCCCGTCCGTTAAGTGCGAGATCCGGAAGTAGGGCTAGAAATTACCCACTTGACCTGTCATTTAGACCAGAGAACGACTGGTGATTCCACACCCATGTCATGATTACCTTTGATAAATTTAGCTTATTTTCCATTTACGATAGATTGGAAATAAAAATAAATAAAAACAAAATGTAATAGAAATTTAGGCTAAAAAAAACTCTTTTTTGTCCAACTATAAAACTTACTAACTAATAAGATAACATCAATTTTGTGCTATATAAATATATTCCCGAAATTTCCAAAAAGTTGAGTTTTTGTTTGTTTATTTGAAAGCCTTTAGTGAATCTCTTTTTTATTGCATACTAAAATACTGAGTATCTAAAAAATAAATCAGCCATTACAATAAAAATCGCCAATATAATTATCATAAGCTGTCATCTACTTAGTATATATTTAAGTTATCTATTAAGTCTTAAATTGTTTTCAAATTATTTTTAAGCTGATTTCTAAAACTAATTTCTTTACAAAATTTCAATATGCAATTATGTAAATAATTTAAGAACTGTTTCAAAAAGAAAAGAGGAACAATTCGACAAGAATTTCTTCCTTAAACAATTTTTGTCATAAGGAAATATTTCAACAGGACTGTTCAGATTTACTTAGTAACTCAATCGACTTGTTACTACTAAATACGATTTATTTATAATTTTAATCTATGTATGTGTAATTTTAATCCTATTTTCTTCACCCTTATATTTGCTTTACTTGTTTTGGTGTTTAAGTTCTCTTTACTTTTTCAAGAATCCCTTGGCATTTTGACGAAATGCCTTTGAGAGACCCCGCCTTCCTTTCGACTCAACCAAAAAGGAGATGTCAAAAAATTGAATTACGAGTATTTCCTTAACAATATTGAATTGAATCAATAGCGACACCGTTACCAACACCATGGAATACGTGTCTCGAATAGATTTTCCTTCTGTCCGCAAAACAAGGACTCACTTTTGGGAGCGAATGCTCTCTTCCCCCCAAAAAAACCATTAGAACTGTCGCTTGTATTTAAATATCATGTGAAACATTTAAAAATGTGCTTCAAGGGTGGGGGTGGGGGAGGAGGAAGAGCCCCTTGACTTTATGGACATACATACCAAATTACTTTAGGCCAAATTCAGTTATCGAAAAATGTCAGAAAGCAATTGGTTGTTGCTTCTTTTTCTTGTAAATGACACTCGAAGTGCTTTGAATTTTAAAATCTGCCCATCATTATGTTGGCCAGGGCACACCAACTAAGGTGTGTGAATCATGCGGGTGTGTGTGTGCGTAGAAACGTGTTTCAATTTTCGAATTTTTATGCGTAATCCTTGGGGTGGATTCTTTCCTTCAACGGCCCCCACATGGGTGGTGGGTGCGAATATTATTTACATACCCCTCGACCCGTTGTTGCATTTTATTCAAATTGAGACATTAGACAAATGAAATTTACACCTATTTCACTTGATTGTTATCGCTTGTATATGCATTTAATTAGAATATTATGTGAATGGGAAATTACATCATTTGCATTTTGTAAGGCAAATAAACCTCTCGAGAGAGAGGTAGTTGTTCCAGAATGTATCTATATATACATATATTTACAAAAAGCATGCTGGGTATCAAATGTACACAAAAATTACCGAAAAAAAAACACATAATAATTAATATAATCTAATTGGCAAAATTAAAACCAAAATTCTAAGTAGTTGCTAAATTTGAAGTGATGGAATTTAAAACATTAAAGTATACAATTAAATGGGATATCTATGAGCGACAGCCCATTACTGATATAATTGATAAGTAAGTATAGTCTAGATATGATCAGATGATGATTAAATTAAAAGTCAAACCTTGTATTTACTTTAGAAATTTCGACAGGGTCATTGAGTTTATGTGGGAGAATTGCTTTATGAAGAGTCTAGTATACGAAGGTTTGGGATTCTATGAACAGGAGGACATGAAACAGATCTATTCAAATTATGTGCGACACATTTTACGCAATGAATGCTCCGTAATGATGCTCAGTGAAGATGAAACCGAAATTATAGCTGTGGCTCTTCTCGAATGGATGACAGACGAGTGGCATTCATGGGCATTTTTACCATCTTCTATACCCAAATGTCTATTTCAGCAATTGATTATTATGAAAAAAGAATTAATAGACTCTACAAAAGAGAAACTTGGCATTACCTCATATGATGCCCTAATTGTCCATGAGGTGGCCTTTCCCGATGAATACTATTTCGATGAGGATTTCCTGATCTGCCTGTTCGATGTCTTTGGCACAGTGGCCCAGCATATGCATATGCCTCGGGTTTGCTTCGTTGCCCTTAGCACCTTGGAACAGGAAGCGGCAGGTTTAGCTGAATATGATGAGATCGGTCGAACCATATATTCAATCTATAAAGTCGGCAATGTACGTCCATTTGATGTATTGCGTGAACTCGATGAGATGTATGCACTGCTCTTTGAATTGCCTGTGGCGCCATTACCATATTACGAGTACATGCCAGGATTTGAGACATTCCACGAAGCTCTCAGAGCAAAGGAGGCCAAAGAGGCTAGGGAGCGTGAAATTAAAGAAGAAATTGATTATATTTGAAAGTACTAAAATCTATTTTATAAAATTTACAAGGCATACGTTTCGGAAACCAGAACATTTGATTCAGCATATTTTGGCGAAATAAAAATGAAGCCTAAAAGTATGCACATGTGTCATCTATTTATTTATCACCTATTACAACCAAAACTAACACTACATAAAGCTATTAGGTCTTAAGCTATCTCAAGCTTAGACGAATAGGGATTTCCCCCAAAGATAAATTGCTAAATTCCTCTCGAAACCGATTTAAATGAAACAAAGTGCTATCGACTCACAATGCTGCTACGCGACCTCAATCATAATTTTAAGATTTTTATTACTATTTTTTTTAATAGTAAACAAGAAAAATAGAGGCTAAATACTCATTTTAATTTTGAACTACCGCCAATTTCTCAAAAAAAAGTAAATTACATCAATGCTAAATATAACAACGGACTAAATTTTTATCTCACATCAGACGATTCTGGTCCAAAAACAAGGTGCAATCTAACATACTCCCTTAACCATCTGAACTGTGCTTTTATCTATGTGGATTGAGGATCAACTTGTTCTTCTCAAATGAAATCATTATACAACTTACTGTTTAATGTAATATTTAGTTAATAATTATTTAATGAATAAGTTTGTAGAAATTAAAATGGTAAAAGTAGAGAAAATAATATCATCTTAACATACAACAACTAATATTAACTAGTTAACATGAGGATAGTTTGAGATTCATAACTATGACTAACTAATAGATATGATCCTCAAACTTAGACTTATTTGCAAGAATTTAAAAGTCTAAAAATCTAAAATTATTACGCAACTTTGCACTTTTGCTGTGCTAGCATGGTCTCTGTCGATTATGATATTGATATAAAAGTATTTTGAATCAATCCATCGCTTTAGAACAAATTTATTTAAAATCTTTGTGTATTATGGAGTAAAAAAGTATTTTTGACCAACTTGGACCAAAAAGTAATTATGTAAATGTTTACCATGGACTGCACTTTAAAGTGTGTTATTAACATTTGGGCAAAACACATTCTTTATCACGTAATTTAATTCAAATTTTAGCTAAGAAAACAATTTCCTACTGGATGTGTGGGTTAGTTTGGAAATTTGGAAATTTAAAAAGCAATTTTTGACTGGATTGTTGTTAAATTGCATTGAATTAATACCAATTAAATTAACATTTAAGTTAAAATCTTAAAAAATATATAAAATTTAGCCCAAAAACTCAAATTTTTATAGTCTTTAAGAAATCGCGATAAAATCGTTATTCTATTGCACAAATTCAGAAATCAAAATTCTATATTATTCATACTGATGTAGTTGGGAAATTTCTGCGGCCAAAGCTTTTCGAGAGCTTTTAAAAGTGACCGATCAACTAATTTCTCAATAGAAACTGGCGCCAAAATATTTAATTGCTTTGTGCTGTGCCACACTCCTCAAATTGGTCAAGAAATTTAGCTAATTTTTAGAATGAAATCTTCAATGTAGGCACTTTTTTATGTAAATTGTTATATTATGTGTTACCCTAATGATTTAGTGTTTTGTAACGTTTAATTTATTTTTTCGAAAATGAACATGCGTTTTCCGTGTTTCGTCGTATATAACTAGTAAGCTGATTTATGATGAAAGCAACTTATTGGTCCAGTTTGTACTTGTGAGTACACAAACCGAAAACTCATGCGCTTTCTTCCGTTCTTTCACACACTTCGGGAATAAAAAGGAACGTTCCATTTGAATCATGGTAAAATGCTAGAGTATTGGCTTTAGAATATACTAATGAGTTTTAGTTAACGTTTATTAATTTTAGATCGTTTTTTATTCATTTAATGTAATGTAATAATAATGCAATTTTAAAATGAATTATCAAGCAATTTTAAAAGCGCCTAAAAGTATGCAATTTCGTCAAATTTGACAATTTTCTACGAATTACAAGAAATTCACATACAATTGCAGAAAAATAAAGTCCGAATTATTTGTTAGTCTTCCTGTTTAGGAAATTTCAATACGCTAGCATTAAAATTGTAATTTATGCCAACTTTAGACGACATCTGGACCAGTTGGAAATTAGACTAATTCTTTTATTAGAAACAATAAACCCCAATACAAAACCAATTAGTTCAGGTAATTTTAATTAAACAAGCGAAATGAAGTGCTCATGCATTAAATTCAAAGAGCTGGGAAAGCTCACTCATTTTAACGATTCAGAAAGCTCTCTCTAATTACAATAAAAATGATGGAAATAATAGTTTGCTTTAAAAAATGTGTTTTAAATCTTATTATCTAGACCTAAACACTTTAGTAGCAAACATTTTAACCTTTTTATCCATTTGAAATCTACATGTTTCTATTACTGTGATGTATGTATTGTCTAAAAAGTTTAGGCCAAACGCTTCGTTGCTAACCAATAAAGATAGAGATAAAGCAAGGTGATAAGGCAAATTAATAAACATTTATTCTCACATATTCACAGATATTTTTTTCCTGATTGCACTGGTTAAGAGCAATTACTGAAAGCTATATTTACAGTTTTGATACGCTTTTGGATTGTAGCAGAAGTTCCAAAACATCGTCGGCACAGCCCCAGCAGAGAGTCACTCCACTGCCACCATGACCATAGTTGTGAATGACCACCTTTCCGCCTCGCTTTTCCGCCTCCAGACGAAGCTCTCCACGTCCTGGTCGTAGGCCAACCCAATCTTTTAGATGCTGAGCATATTCAATGCCGGGAACAAACCTACGACAACCTTGTAAAATGAATGATTTATCCGAAGGAGAGACATTCACATTGTAGTCCTTCACTTGATGAGTGCCGCCGAGGACTACGGTATCACAGCTGTTGATTCAAATCACTTGAGTACGTCTAGGATTGTCAAACATAAACAGGCCTTTCAACTCACTTGGGTATGATGTAGTGGCCATCATCACTCTCATCCAATATGGCCGTATATATCCAATTGGCTTTGATACGTGAAACTTGCCCTCTTACTGCATACATCTGCTGGTCATCTAGTAATTCTCGAGAACCCAAACCTGTGCAGTTCACAATCACATCATACGGCGATGAAAGAATAAAGTTATCTAGATCAGTGACTTTTTGTCTAACGAGTTTTCCACCATTTCGTAGAAAACGTTTCATTAGGAAGGGCAACAACTTGACCGGCTCTGAAGTGTAGGTGACAAAAGATAGTCCCGATCTGTAAAATAATTATGTCTAAGATAATATTCTTATATGCAAATCTGTTTTAAAAACTCACGTAAACTTAACAGTCCTTCCTTCATTGTAACGCTGCAGTTGCTCAGGTGTCAAATCGTTTGATCCGTAGACAATATCACGCCAGAAGTCGCCCACACTTGACTCGGTTGTGCTGAGACGAACACACGGTATAAGGCATACACCAGCCTCGCCGGCATCTTCACTTAGCCAAACCTGTTCCAGAAAATCGTGCATACTTTTTGCCCATTTGCTATAGTAAAAAAATTCAATTAGAAATATCGACATATTGCATTATTTTTGTGAATTTACTAGACTTTAGACTCTTCGGTGCCGCCCAGCAGATATGGTCCCCAGAGCCCAGCCGATCCATCTCCAGTCGTATTGGGTGTAAACTCATCCGAAAGAATGGTAACCTGTATTGGAGTGTTTGGCTCATTGATTCGATAATGCTCTAGAATTTTAATGGCACTTGATACACCATTGACACCCGCTCCAATAATGGCTATATTCGGCATGACTGTAGCGTACAAATTAAAAGCACATACTAAACTAACAGCTGGTTCAGAGCCATCTCTGGCTCTCTGGCCTCTTATCAAATATGAATTGACATGCAAACTCAAATCAAATTCAATGGATTGATAAGAAAAGCTTTGTTGAAAAGAGAATATAAAGGCATATGTTTCTAAAGGGCTGAGTAAAGATTAAATTCACTAAGCTTAGAGTATTTTTCTTTTTGATTTAAATTTTTGATGTAAATTTTTACCAAATCACCTAACTGATTTAATAACTAATAAAATGTCTAAAATAAAAAGGTCTAAAAAAAAATGTCTAAATCTTAGCTGATCATTATCATTAAAATATTAAACCACTAAAACCAAAAAATAAGCTGTGCAGTTTTCTCGACAACTTTATTCTAAATATGAAGTAATGCCGACTTAGGTATACCATGCAATAAGTAATTCAACTTTTTTAAATTTATAAGACAAAATAATTGTAAATAAGATTAATTTTACTTGGAAAGGATACTCTCGTACAACGTGAACAACGTTTATATGTATTTCTAGTCCGATTTAAATTCGGTATGCCAATAGGAATCAACAGCAGCAATTAGTGTGGAAAATTTGAAAATTTGATTTGATTTAATAGGTGGTGTAGATAATTTACATAGTTTTTGTCCACGATTTGAGGTTTTCGAACAAAATGTGTTGAACTGTTTCAAAGTGACGGCATTTGCAATTTTCAAACATAGTAAATCACTAAAACATTATTATTTGAACCTATTAATATATTATATTACTAAAAACTATTAAAGAGGTTCTTATTTGCTATCTCACCCTTTAGGTAGGGTTCTAAAATATTTAAAATTTGCACTTGAAGTATGCTATAATTTTGTGAATCTCTTGCATCTAAAAACTTGTTGTACCATCAAGACACCGAAATGTATGTTACAGCCAGATGGAAGCTTTTCCATAATGTATATATATTCTTGATTAGGACCAACTGCCGAGTTGATTTAGCCATGACCGTCTGCCCGTATGAGCACCTCTAGATACAAAGATCTGTCTCGCAGACTAAAGAAGTTAAAAACTTTAAATTTGGTATGTAGACTTGTGTAGTACAGTACATATGTGAAGTGAACTTTATTTGAATTATTAATACTTTTCCGCCTCTTAAAATAAGAAAAAAAAAACCAAGAAAAATGCTTCCTCTTCTCTGGTAACAGTAACCCAAATTATTATTATTGAGTGGTACTCCAAAACAAAGTGGTAAGCACTAATCTCGTAATCAACTTGAAATCTACTTTCATCAATTTCTTGGAACAATTATTAGCTTATCTTATCTTGAAAGAAATTCGATATCTTATATATAAAGATAGCTTATTCGACTATAAATAGGCAACCGTTCATGCAGTTTTATTGCATTACTAAGAAAATGTTCGAGAAATATTGTCAACTTATTTTGGTTCTTTGCCTTCTGGCCATGACATCGGCGTTGAATCAAACCGATATCAACGCAAGTAAGTAAAGATCCACTGTGATAAGAACTTACCATTTTTAATATATTGAGTTGTTTAGATATAACAATAAATTCTGCATCCGATGAAACTATTGCACCCGGACTTATATTCTCGAAAATTGGAAACAAATATTATTTTATTGAGACAAAGGAGAAAAAAAATTGGTTTGATGCCTATGCCACATGTCGTCAGATGGGGGCCTATCTTCTCGCCTTTAAGACACCTGACGAATGGAACGCCATTATAAACTACCTAGACAAATTAAATATCAAAACGCGTTACTGGACATCGGGCACTGATTTGATAAAACAAGGCAACCACATCTGGTTCCCTACCGCAGATCCTATAATTTTAAATACTTGGTATCCTGGAGAGCCAAATAATATGGGAGAAATAGAACATTGTGATGAACTTGCGTATTATATAGACGGACTTCCAGGATTAAATGATCATGAATGTGAAATGCAACGGTTTTATATATGCGAATTACCTTTGTAACTTTAAAATTCGCAATATAAACACAAAAAAAAAGTTTTTAATTTGATAAATTTTAAATTCACCAACTGTTTAAAATATTCAATGTGCGATTTTTACAAAAATTGTAATTGTAATTCAAAACATTTTGGAATAAAAATATGTGTGATGTGTGCTTAACTTCTAAACAATTTGGAGCTCACTTAATTTCTAAACAACAGCAATTTCTTGTTTTTAAAAAAACGAATTAATTAAAAGCGATGATCTCCTACAAGAGATTTTTATTACTGTGTATAATACTAACAAAATTCTTAAGGCAACTCGCATATAAAAAGCTTTCCGGAATCACACCTAAAATCATTTAATCCTGCACGTTGGTATTGGTAAACCCTCAATTCATCACAATGCTCCAAACCTTTAGAATTATTTGGCTCTCCAGGGTTCCAAATATTTAAAGATATGGGATCGGATGTAGGGAACCAGATGTGGTCTCCTCCTTTATTAAATCGGTGCCGGCTGTCCAGTACTGTACATTGTCTCCTTTTTTTAGATAATTTGTAATTGCATTCCATTCCTCAGCTGTCTCAAAGACGATAAGATGAGCCCCCATCTGGCGACATGTAGCATAGGCGTCATACCAATTTTTACGTTCGTTCGTCGCAATGAAATAAAATTTGTTTCCAATTTTTGAGAGGGTCAGTCCCGTTGCAATAGTGGAATCAGAAACATCAGTTGAATTAGATACCACAGTTGTATTAGGAGAAAATTCTGTTAAATCTAAACAATTTTTTTGCGATTTTAAAATATGAAAAATTTAAAACAGTTGTGTTTCTATAACTCACTTGTGCTAACATTGGGCTTGGCCAAATCTAAAGCCGTTGCATAGCCCAGAAGGCCAATAATACAAATTGACTTATAATATTTTGCACACATTTTCGTAGGATAAACAATTTTAAAAAATGATTCCTTATTTATACTAAAATATTCCAAGAGAAAGCTTATTGACCATTTCGACTCAATCGGAAAGAACTTAGGCGCTCATTGACCTATTTTTATCATCAAACGAAATTTGAGATTAATAAAAATACCAATAAAAGTAAAGTTTCGCGTTACTTTAACACTCCTTCGGACAAGGTTTCTAAAACCGTTTGTTTGGAAAAATATGAAAAATGAATTTATTTTTAAGCATCCTAGGTGAAAATTTGTTATATCTTTCCTTTCTAATTATTTTGGGCATACATTAAACTAGCAACAAAAATAAAACGCTAGGGTTTAAATAGAAGAAGTCAATAAACAAAAACTACATCAACTTTCCTATGAAGATTTCTCTATCTTTATCATTATAAAGATTTACAATTTATCCCTAGCAAAGTGTAAAGGCTTCTAAAAAGAAGATAAAAGGCATAGACAATACTGAAAATGCATAAAATTCAACATGATTTCATACATTTTATGTATTATAAATCAAAGTTTTCGTTCAGTATTCAGTATTAGTACAAGCCCCTAGCTATAGAAGAAAGTCGAGTCCATAGTCGGAGTGGGTCTGGCCAGCTCCATTTGGCCAACGGTAGGTTAAATAATACTCTTGACTCCTTATCAGTCACCGTTTTTACAAGGCATAATTAAAAAAAATTTATTAGATACAAAGGAGACTTTTCCGACCCGTCCAGAATGTATACATATGAAAATATATACTTAAGAAAAGCATAAAAATCCTCTTTGATATGTCTAAATTTCTCTATTCGTCTGCTTGTATCAGTACATAGTTTTTTTTTTTAGATTTGGGATGGAACTTGGCATTGAAGATATTTAGGTTTAGGTCCTTCATGTAAATTGATGTTAAAATAAACATACATATATATTTTTTAGTATCGGCTTTACTTCTAATTTAACACCAATTATTGCTAAGATATAACATTAACATTTTACGGTTTACCATTTTAAGTTTATATATTTAGACAAATGTTTAGTTAATGGAAAACCAAATGAGGTTTTTTTCATTACCAAACCACTTGCCAGAATGATTTTATATCAATCTGCAATCTGTCAATATGGAAAAAAAATTTCAAGCAAACTATGCCATCGAGTAGTCCTTGAAATATAATAGTTGGCTCTGACTTTGGTTGAAATTTAAAAATGTCAAATAAAAAACCATGTAGGTGCTTCTCCACAGGCTTCTAATCATTCGTTTTCAGACTTTCGATTACATCGTTTCGACTTGATTCCAAATTTTAAGTACGAAATTCAAAATTAACTTTTCTTCCTAAAGATTAACCCCCAAAAAAGTAAGTGTAAAAAAACTAGTAAAGTCCTTTTACAAAAGGATAGTTGAGTGTTTGTTACAATGCGTTTCTTTCCAATGCAGCAAATAAAAACTCAAGATGTGTGACCCCTGCGGACCTTTTGAGGTAAGTTAGCCACACGAAACAATTGCAACACAAATTCCAGTCAGGACACTATACATATACCAGACATAATATATTCCTAACACTCGTTCGTAGTTCGTAGACACTATACATATACCAGACATAATATATTCCTAACACTCGTTCGTAGTGCTCTCCCAAATGTTTAAATGCAGCACAATTGGAGGCATTGCCACAATGTGGTCCAAGGGCTCCGCCACCGTTCCCCAAGTGCATAACAGTGCAACAGCCACCGCGCATAATATGCAAAAAGCGTGTGGTTTTCACTGAGAAAATCGTACCCGAGCCTATGGTTGTCAATCGTTGTCGACAGATAACAGTGCCCAAAGTGGTCGATACCACGAGAGTGATTAAAGTACCGAAACTTATCTGGGTCTCGCAGATGGTCCGTGAGCCTAGAGTCATTTATTATCCGTCCATGATACCAGATCCGTATGTGGTGTGTTTCCCCAAACGTGTTTGCGAACCACGCGAAGTTTGCCAATCGTTATTGTGTCAACCGAAACCTCAAACTATCGACATACCACCACCACAGGAGTATTGTTGCTATCCATCTGGACCGATTAACTTTAAGCCTAGTGCTGCCTGCCCTCCGTGCCCGATGGGATCGTGTGCTTCAAAAGCGCCTTGTTGCCCCTTGCCATGTTTCGGAACGAATCAATATCCGATCGCTGAAGGTGGTTGCGGACCCTGTGGACCGTGTGGCCCTAAAGTTCCTTGTGGGCCTTGTGAACCTACGTCTGGACCTTGTAACTCGTGTGGACCGTGTGGAGCGTTTTGTTAACCCTGTGTTTATTGTGGTCCTTCACAACACATCTAAATGTAGTCCTTTTGTACACCAAAACTAACTCAAGATAGGAGCCTGGGAGACATATTGTCGACACTGTCTATCAAGGTGAGCACAACATGCTTTTGTATTGTCTTGATACGTTCAATCGGCGTTTATCAAGGTGACGCAAACGTATTGTTGGCTCGCCTTGATATTCACTTGTGTCAGTCCAATTTCCTTTCCTTCCGACACGTATCAAGACACAAATCCTGCTGCAAAATGGCAATCCTGAAAGCGCCGCTAATTGCATTCTACTTTATTTTGCAGCCCCGTGGATGCCGTAGTCGTGAATTGCGTTGTGGTATTATGTACACCACTTGTGATTGTATCAAGCGTAATGGACTGCAGGATAAATGCCCACGATCGGCGTGCCAAGGACGACCCGCATGCATGTGCTTCCCGGTGCCAACTTGCGGACCGGCTGCATTCCCATTGCGGTTTGCCAACATGACAATGGGAGTCAACAACAAGCGCATGCGTTGCGCAGCAACAGGGGCTTCGTCTGGTGGAGGCGGTAGCAACGGAGGACGCGCCTGCGGCGGTGGAAACGGCGGTGGAAACGGCGGAGGATGCTGTGCTCCATGTAATGATACACCTTGCTGTGGCCCTCACAGTCCGCCATGCGGTGCCCCGGCACCGATACCGTGCTCACCCGTTCCTGGTATGTGCGCTCCGCCATTACCAGAGGGCGGTATACCCGATCCACGTGTATGGAACTTTTGTAATACGCCACCCACGTATCCATGTAAGTGACCCAATCAACCACACGATTCCTTCTGATCCTACTTACCTTGGGTGTATCATGGGGCACCGTATGTCTACGACTGAGTTAGCCACAGCATTATCTTGGTTCAAGTTGCTTCTATAACATTTTTGTACTTAACCAACAAAGGTCCTAGTCATTTCCTGAGCAAAAAGGAGGAAAACATACCATGTGTTTGGTGTGCACCTTGCAAAGCTCATTGCTATAATACGCCACCAAAATGCTGTTGCTAGAAAACCCCCACCTAACAAAGTTAATTTTTAAGAGGAAAATAGTGTAAAAAAAATTATTCTTTCTTTAACCCTAAATTCTAATTTCTATACTTTTTGTCCCCATGTAAGTAGCTGTTATAGCTAGTTTATTCATATGCTTACCATTCCTCATCCTTCTAGGTGGTTTCTAATTGAGAAGTGGCCGATACATAACAGTCTATCCAATATATGGTAGAGGAGAAACTGAGATCCATCAGTGCCACATCTATCGTTAAACACATCGGAAACAGTTAAACCAATGGGACAAATGGACATGTTGACAAAGTATTTGTTTTTGGTGGGATCTAAATTTGAAGAGTTGAATTATGAAAGTGTATAGTAGTAGCATCGCCATTCACCATCTTGTGATCCCCAAGAAATGCTGGAAATATTGGCGAATCGCTAACTTGCGCCTATTCTTCAACTATTGAAAAATTCCTATTTCGATTTTTAATTTTTGGCCCTTATCAAAATTTTTAGTTATACAAATTTGGACTTGCATTACTTGAACTTTTTTTTTCACTTTGGAATAAAAAACATTTTCTGAAAACATAAATACATACTTTGAATTTAATTTAATAATTCATAAATGAATTTAAAATGCAACCGATTTTCTCTCGACTTTGGCTGAATCCTTTGAATCCTCTTTGTTTCCGATTGTCAAGGATGATAAGAACATTTAATTTGGTTTGAATGTATTATAAATTAACCATTTGTATAGCTTTCATGTGGATATTCAAGGGCTTAGCCAGACATGGTTAGAAAGAGACGCCCTAGAACGTTAAATTGTTACATATTCTAAATAAAGAAACTTGTATTTAAGAATTGAAAGCAGAAATCATGTACACTTAGAATTAATGGAATTCTCAAGGCAGACACTGCAGATTATACTATTATACTATTTGTATTTACAAAAAACCCAGTTATTGGTCAGCCACTTAATTTAGCAGAAAGATAATCTTTACAAAATGTTAGGTGCACCTCCTAAATGGGATATACACCTATGTGCAATTGAATAGGCACACGATTTTCTTTATTACTAAAAGTAATAAATATATTTCTTACCGATCAGTGAAACGTTAATTTTCGTAGTACATTATAAATGTACAATAGTAATATATATTAATATATAAATATATTTATTTGGAGAGTATTTGGAACACCTATTCTTCTAAAGAATATCATACATAATTGCCGTTACTTACAGTTGCGATCAAAAAAATAGTAGCACATTGCCGAATTTATTACTATAACTTGCAAGATAATATTTTGATATATTTCATACCTCCAAGTGCGGTTATCAGCAATTTGGCACCATTGACACAAAATCTTCATTATTTTCGGAAAATCAAAATGGAGTGTTTATTTTTGTTGATAATATAATTAATAACAATCCAAATAATTAATTTGCATACCAAAAAAATCTCAATCTAGCCCCTATAACTAACTTTCTATGCTATTATTAAAATGGTTGTTGTCACTACTATTTTTTTGCTCGCATCTGTATGTACATATGTAATCATTCTGATTCATTTTAGAATTTAAGGATGAATTTGTAATGTCATGTCGGAGTGTGTGTAATGTTTTTCAAATTGGTGTCCAGGACAAAAACTATATCTAGTTTCAAAATGTTATAATTTTTTAAGATCAAATAATGTTCAGGGAAACGCCATTCGGCACCTCAAGGGGTGTCTTTAAGAAGTCTTAAGGATCTAACATTATCCTTTAAAATTTGAAACTATTTTCAAATAAATGTTCAATATTGAACAGTTCTCATTGGTTCTAAAATTACATTAATTAGGGCTTTCAGATGTAACATATTTTAGCTCACTGTGATTACTCATTTACTTTGTTTTATTTATTTTTTTTTAATGCAAAACTATAAACTTTTTGTATCAAGCGCTCAGCAAATGTATGAAAGTTGTTTTTAAAATGCATTTTTCTGATACGTGATAGAGAAGACCTTTTTGATAAGCCCCAACAACTAGAGTGTTTACAAAGCAAATTTGATTTTGATTAGGGCGAATGCTTACAAATCCCAATGACAGCGAATAAACACTTTCAATTTTGTTTGTGGTTCGTATCACAGACAATTATACAACTAATTGTAAGTCGCTTTATACCCCCACAAACGCTTAAACGAAATGTTTCATCAAGTTTGTGGCGACTTTTTAGAAATATGCTTAACTAATATGCTTTTGATTTTTGTATCATTTTCCAAAAGAATAATTAAATAAATAAAAAAAATGGAAAAAGTGTACGTAGTTTGCATTATTTATTGCTCGCTAATAGTATTCGTTACACTCGTTTTAATACTAGTCGTTGCCCTACAGACTAGTTTCTACATGGATGATGAAGTTCCCACTACAACAACTTGTTCGGACAATTAGAAGGAAGATACACGAATTGTATCCGGTTAGTATAAAGCTTTAATATTACGACCCACAATTAAAATTATTAATTTCTTTATTACAGTTTTAAATTCGAAAAACTTGAATTTTCAAGTGAAATCGCAATTGCCGATTGTATGTACATGTCGACTTTACTGTCCATTGAGTTATAATGAGTTCAAACGACGAATATATGTTCAATAAAACAACTACTAACTAGAAGCATTGAGTACTTTTTTAGCTATAAATGGACAGAAAACTTTTATCACACATACGTTAAAAATAAGTATGCATATATAGCCATCTGAAAACGAGACTAGATAAGTCTTTCGAGTTGGAAAGTATAAAAATCATCATATTACAGATACTGACCTTGTAGTTTGGAACAAATTTGGTTTTTTGGCTAGAGATCTGAAATTCTGCAAGAACATTAGGATGGTTTTGCAATGGGTTCACGGTTCTATTCCGATTATCTTCAAATGTATGGCATTTTGCCTTTTTGCATCCTTTAACCTAAATTTCATATTTTCTTAAGATTCCAGCTCAAATGTTATTTTAATTCAGATTAATTTAATGCATTTAATGCATTTTTTTTACCCACACATCCAATAGGACCGAATTTTTACCTAAAATTGGGCTTCAATTACGAAATATAAAAAGAATTGAACAAATTGTATTAATAACAGGCTTTGAAGTGCAGTCTAGTGCAGGGTAAAGAAAAAGATTTAAATGCCTAGTGATTAATAATTTCACCAATGTTGATAGAGCAAACATTTTTCGACTTTATGGCAAAAAAAAAAACTATTTAGTCCAATTTGCCTTGTAAATGAGTGTTGATTTTTTCTAAATAAATCTTTAATACTCCTTTAAAATAGATAAGCTCAACATTAGTCTGACATTTTGCCAGTTTTTCAAATCCATCGAATAACCAATACATTTTAAATCATAATAACTAGTTTAGAAATGAGAATCAGTCAAAAAATTATCAAAAAATAATACTAGTTTTTTGATATTTGTACGATTTCTGACTGATTTGCTTCTATTATCATTGTCATCAAAAAGTTGCTATACATAGAAAGGATACGATGAGTAAAAGAAGTATAATCTGTTTAATAGTAGCAATTGTTGTAGTAACTTTAATCTTTCTCACAACATTGATAGTTGGAATGATTATATTTTCGAACAAAAGTGTTTCAAATACTATTGCAAACCGTAAATATGCACAAACTTTACGAAAAGCCTTTTGTTGAATATTTTTAAATACCCTCAAAGGTTCATTAAGGCGGCAAAGTTAAATTTTCAAAGTGTGGGAGGAAGGATTCGAGCAATAGATGGCGCCTCAAAAATTTGCTAAGGTCTGATCCGGAAGTCCTAAGGTCTGAGCCGGAAGTGCTCATTTTGGCTGGGCGGGCATATTTACAAAACAAATTTGTAATCTGGGTAAATACACTACTGACTGGGAAATTGAAAGTTGGAATTATTTTAAAATTAATAAATTTAAAAGAGCATGTAACGCCTTTTTTATTTTCTTCTCTATTCACTAAAAATTCCATGTATTTTCTTTCCATTTTCTTAAATTCCTATTGTAAATTATATTCAATTTGATGTTATTTTCACACTTAGGATCAATGTAATCACACATTTTATTAATTGTTCCAATAAGGAAAGTTAAATAAAGTATAAACAAATATAAGTTTTATCATAAGTTATTATTGATATTAACAATTGGAAATCAATACAGATTCAAAAGATTAAGTAAGATTATGTTTTGCATTATATTTTGCAATATTAATTATTAAGAATATTTGGAATAGAGAACAATTCATTCAGTTTTGTGTGAAAATTTAAAACATAATTATCTACATTTTTTTTTAGAGATATTCGATTGAACAAAAGTATTGACCAAATCCTGTAAACAAACAAAATCTATTAGGCTTTAAAGAAATTTGGTTGCAACAATGAAAATATATAAATAAATTCAATGCTGGCCAAGACTCATGTAAGTCTGACATATATGTATAGATTAACTTGTCAAGGATATAGAAATCTGAATTTAAATCCAACTCTACACATTTATTGACTCTAAAAATTTTCAAGAAACAAATTGGTTAATATGTCAGATGTACTGTATCAAGATCCTTTGCAGGGAGAACCATTTTTTCAATTCCCTACTCCTAAATCATTGGACCTAATACCGAAGAGTATAAGTTTGACCAATCCGATAATGCTCAGACATGCTTTGTGCCTTAGTATCGTGATAAGAAATTGCTTTCATGTCTATCTGTGTTGGCGCCAATTCCGTTTATGCAAACGATCTGAAGAACCTCCACAACAAATGCTGGGTATAATGTCGCAAGCGACTTTCGATTCATCAAAGGATAGGGAAATGCGTACAGTGGAGCTTCAACTTATTCGCTATATCTTTGATGCGATACTAAGCTGCTTGGAATTGCATTGTGGAGTCTTCCCGTATCTTTGGAAACTCACTATGTTGTGGTATCGCCGAATCGCAGATGATGTGTGGCACAATTTGGTCTTTATGGTAATATTTTCCACCTACATGGTGATACGGACAATGCCATCGGTTTTGTATGATAAGCTAGTACTGGAACCGTATTACGGTGCCGATCCAGAAAAGGTGCGCACCCTGGTGGGCCTTTTGTGTGCCTCGGCCTTCCTTATTGTCCTTGTGCAGGTTGCCCTGATACCATTCACTGTCATTTTTCTGTTCATCGAAGGCAATGGAGGTTGGTATTTTGTGCTTTGGATTTGGGGTTTCCTATTTGTTCTTTCGACTGTGACACTGTTGTTCTTCAGTCTGTTTGGAGCTCCTTGCCTGGGCAAGAGCACCAAACTACCCGAGGGTAATCTTCGTAAGGAGCTAACCAGAGTTTTCAGTGATTTTAAATTTCCATCTAATCGAGTCTATGTGGTTCAAACATTTCACATTAACAATGCTACGGCTTATGTCTGGGGCTGTTGCTGTTGTAAGCGTCTAATTATATTGGACAATTTGATCTATAATCGTGGAAAACCAACCGAGGAACTTTATGAGGATGAGGTTGGATTGGGGCTTAAGGACGAACAAGTGGCCGCTTTTCTGGTCCATCTATTATCCCATTGGCGTAAATATCACTTGTTTAAAACATTTACCATGGTACACATAAGTTTACTGATCTATTTATTGTTATTCGGCACTTGCTATCAGCAGCAAACATTGTATGAAGCAGCTGGATTCTCATATGAGTTCTATCCACGTATTGTGGGCTATTGGTTAGTTTACAAGTATGTGATGCCTCCATATCTGACCATTACCAATTGGATTATATTCTATTTTATACGACACTTTGAGTACTCGGCGGATAAATACGCCTGGAAATTGGGCTATAGTCAAAACTTAAAATCGGCCCTACTTAAATTATTTTCGGACAACCGGCTCTTCCCCATGGTTGATCATTGGTATCTCATGTGGCATCGAGTGAGGCCATCAATTCTGCAACGACTCAGAAATTTGCATCGCTTGGAAGCGGGCTCTCGAGTAACAAGGTTAGAGTTAATCTAAATGCCTTTGTTTTTTGTATTGTTTGTCAGAGAAGAAGGAAGCAAAAGAAATAAACAGGATCAGAAGGCAATTCCAATTTAATTTATTTATATGTGCTCGTTTTCAAAATTCATAAAACTTTGTAATTTCTTGAGAAATTTCTTGAAATAAAAGCGATTGGATTTAGCTAAAAGATTTTCCTCCAATTTCGCTTTATTGATAAAGATATTTCAAAAGTTTTACCAAGATTCTCTGTAGTATTTAGTTGGAATTTTCATAGATACATAGTTAAGTATCTTTGAAGTGGGGTCGAAAATTTTCTAGTCTTTGATGTTCTAGTAAGCAACATGATGGCCATAATGGTTTGGCTTAAATCTAGACTCTACGTGCCTATCCTTAACCTAGAGTATGAACATCCGTAAATACACCGAAATTCCTTAATTCTCATTCATTTTTCCAGTTTTCTGATCCAAAAATCTCAGAGTACATATATGTATGTAAAAAGTTCAATCAAGTATTATTGATCATAATTGGTATTCGCCAAGTATTTCACATAAGTCTTAATGTTTTAACAGCTATAATAACTTTTCAGTAGAATGGTGTTTTTTAGTTAAAGCCAAGCCAAACCAGTGGTACAAGGTGAAGGGATTACGAAAGTAAATGATGGAAAATACCAAAGAGATGAGTGAACTATGTACATTCGGTGGCCAGAGCGTAAACTGAACTAATGCACAGATGCTGAGCAAGCACATTCGCCAGTAGAAAAACTAAAATTAAAGGTACTGAGAGATCTAAAATGGGCAATTTAATAGCTTCACCCTGAAAAGCCATAAACCAATGGTTTTTAATGTTCTCGAACATAAACAAGAAAGCGGGTAATGACAATACATAGATAAGTATAGTACAAGGCTTCCCGGGCACATTTCCCATGCTTGCGATATAAAAGCGCTTGGGTAATGCCCATGTAGGAAGACACAAAGAGAGCCAATATCAGGAGTAAAAGACTAAATTACATAAATATATATTAAACCATTAATTTGTGGGCCTTAAAAACCAGGTTTGCTATTTACTTGTGACTCTTCGCAATATCCTGAGAAAATGCCACACGCGGAAATTAAGAAAATTTCTTAAGCCATTTTGATTTTTGGATCAGTCTTGGCCCTAAAATATTGCCTAGATACGATTGCGTTGGGGAATTCGTAGCTTGATCAGACAGACATTCAGAAATTCTTTGATTTGGTTAACCTCAAACTAAAACTTAATCATAATTTCACTCTAATTTATCATCTACAATCCATTTACTTCCGACTGCGCGAACTCGCAAATTTGGAAACTTCTTTCGAGAACTAATTCTTAGTTTGCCATCTTTTCAAAAACCAAAAACAAAAATGTTTTTATTTTGTTTTGTAATTTTTATTAAAAATGTAAATTTTGAAAATGCGGAATACCATAGTTGTTTTCTTTTATCTTTGTTTTTCTTGTTTTTTTTTTGTTTTTTGTTTCCTTTTAACTATTATCAATCATTTTGTAATATTGGGATGCACAAATAAATTTTTGTTTGTTGACTTGTCTCACATTTTCATCATTATCATTCATTGGGATTACATTTATTATGTTGCATTATGCAATGGTATTATGAGTGTATCATGTTTAATATATATCCATATATTATGTATACATATATAGGTATGCAATATGTCGATCACAACTAAAGATAAATATATATAAACCAGAATCAAGCGCAGCTATTTGGGAGGCGGATGGGCAATTGTATATTTATATATATATATGTATGTATTTGTATACATAGATGTGAATATGCAGATAACTAAACAAAATTTAAAGCATAGCTGTGAAGAAGCCATTTCACGGGATGGGATTAAGTGACTTGACATGGGAATAATGTGAACTGTATATAGCAGAAGGAGTTGGGTACATACATACATCAAGTATTTTGCAAACAGATGGAGACTTTCATTTTCAGAAAATGTTCTAAGCTTCGGATACAGAATTCTCTTTGATTACCTAGTCTCATCTTATGTTAAATACGTTTTCACAACAAGCTGAATTCGTTATTTCAAAATGGATTCGATTTGAATTTGTTATCATTTTATGTTTGCCTAACATATACATACACACACACATGTATAATTTATAGATTTTATCAATACATATTCATTTTCTAGGCATATCCAATATTGCGTGAAGCAAGCAATTTGTTATACATACATCTAAACATCTTCTGTAGTTCTTGTGATGGAGAAGCAAATGTTGTAATACAATTTTTTCAATTTGTTTTTACTTTTTGTTCGGGGTTTTTGTTTTTGTATTTATTTCAAATCGGTTTTTTGTCTATATATGTGTATATATTTTATTTTTTTTGGCCACGTCGCTAAAATGATGTTGATGCGGTGGTTATTTTTGTTTTGCGAAATGTTGTTTCAGTTTTTATAGTTTCGGTTGTTGAGCTTAGAAAATGCACCATGATAATCCGGACGCATCTGCTGCTCGTCCTTTAAAAACACGCCGCCTTCATCCCAAAATGTTGTTGAATCGATGATCGATTACTGCTCCTCATCACCCAATTCATGCTTGATTTTCGAAAAATCGAATATCTCTCCAGTGCCTCGCTTGAAGATGTTCAAAACATCCAAGCAAGTGGTCTCAAAATGCGTGGTAGCATCATAGGATTCCGAGATGAATATTTGCGAATCGGTACCATCATCGACTGGCTCCAAATAATCGGAAATTGTAACGAACTTTTGTGCTATCGGTTCGAGCAAATCGAGACCAGGCTTAATCTCCACCTCGGGAGTATCGGTTTCCACAGTTGTGGATACCATGCCGACAAACCAACCCTTGGCAGCCACCTGATGGGTGGAGCTAACCAATGAGACATAAATGTCCGATTTGCGGCCAACTTGCTTCTGTGGAATGATAATTTGAGTGGATAGACCATCCTTGGTGCTGGCCACCGGATGATCCAAGATGCAAATACAACGTATAACCTTGCCACGCTTGCGAACCTGAAAAGTAAATAAAGAGATGATAAGAGATTCATTACCGTTTCCGTTTAAACAAAGACTACAAAGGAAAGTCGAAACTTTCCCATTTGTGGTATCAACTCATAAATGATCGAGAAACCATTTCTTACCTTATCGGGCACATAGCTGGGATCGCAATAGACCTGCTTGCATTTGGCAATTTCATCGCCAGAACGCACACCCACCACCTTGCCGCCTTCACCCAAAACAATTTCATCGATGGGCTTGTCCAGCATATAGGTGCCGCCATAGATAGCCGATAGACGAGCAAATCCCTGAGGCAATTCACCCAGACCGTACATTGGATACAGATATGGCGATTTGCCGTATCTCGCCAATGAATCGGAATATAACTTAATGCGTCTTATGGTATTAACAGCCGGCTCATTCAAATACTCATCATCACGGAACAAGGCCAACGCATGGCCAGTGAAATCCTGCGTATTCTTATCCAATCCAAACTTATCATACAATCCCTGCATATTCGCTTTAGTTGGATCGAAATCCTTCCAGGTCTTTGGATCATCTTCCCTGAAGTCCTGAACATAGATGAGGAAGTTGCGGAAGCGCCGCTTCTCGAACATACCTGACAAGAGTAAGGAAAGGAAGTAAAAAGAAATTTGATTAGTCAGCAAATTGCAAAACAAAAAAAAAAACATAAGGGTGCTTGTTTATTCCATGGGTTTTAAATTTCCATGTATCTAGCTACAGGGCCGAGCCGCATAAACTGAAACCGCTAATTTAGTGTGGCTTTTTGCCCTGTCACTACCACCATTTGGCTAACCTATGACGTCATGTTGACCACATAAGCTACATATACATACATAAATTTGTATATGCAATGCATGCTAAAAAATGGTTAACTTTGAAAGTTATTACAGTTATTACTCACAATATGTGATACGTATGTACATATATGTTTTTACTGGACAAAGTTAATATATGTATTATCTTAAACCATGTATTAGCCACATTTATGACGTAGTTAAAAAATATTGCTAATTTTTGAGGGCTTCAAATTTCAAGAACTGGAATTTAATATTGTGTATTATTGTTTTTTGGTGCGCGAAATTTATAATTTGTACAAATTTAACACTCAGTTTTGTATTGATTTTTCAAAATGCGAAAAAGGTTTAAAAAGGTTTTAGTAGATCTGGCCTATATAATCGCCTGTATAATGAAGCCCATATAAGTTTTATACAGAATTTGCAAATTTTCCAACTAACAATTTGTGCAAGTGGAAAAAGGATAATTCAAATAGCTTGAAAAAAAGCTATTTAAAGTTATGGCAACCACTGAAAAGGATATAACCATTAGGGGAGTTCCACTGTAAAAGTGAAAGGGTTCAATGTGCCAGCAAACACACAAAATATAATTTATTGCCAAAGAAAATTGCATTGCGAATAACAAAAAGCGAAACCCAATTTCAAATAGAGCGTATAGCAGCAGCAACTAATTGCAGAAAAACGAGAAAAATGATTAAAAAATCATTTTCATGTCTGTTATAGACAAGAAGAGCAATTTGGGCAAAAAATGATTCACCGGTGCGGGTTAATTACTTAAAAGCTGTCAGAGTTGCCACCTGAGGGGAATTATTACTAAGCTAGGCTAAAGCTCTTTACCGCTACAAAATAAATGACTAGGAATAAATTCAATTAAATAAATTTAAAATTGATGTAAATACTTTTAAATGCAAATATATGGGTACATATACATATAAACACATACATTTACAACCAATCAGCAGGGGGCGAAACGCAAATACGTGTCACAGCAACAACAATAACAAGCAGCGAGTGTAACGAGTTAGACAGAGAGACAAAGAAATATGGAGAAAACGTAAAATGTGAGATTGTTTTGTGTGTGTGTGTTTGTGTCTATGGGGGCGAAAAGCGGAGTGGGCTAAGGAGATAAGTAACCAAACACATACATACAAATGCAGCAAAAGAAAAAAAGAAGTTTTTTTTTCAACACTATGGAATTTTTTTAGGAAGTAGATTTACCCATGAGATCAGATGCCAGAGCCTCCTTTTGATCAACCGGCACTTTGGCAATTTTTCCACCCTTGTAAACGTAACTGCCCTCAATCGACTTGAACTCCAGATAGCGGGTCACGCCCGTGTGTATTAACAGTTTCACCAATTGTCCATTGGCCATAAGGAATTTGGGTATCAAATCGACATTCCAATCCCGGCCACGCCCGAACCGTTCACCGGGCGCCTCCAAGCCATAGCGTTGGAAGAGCTCCTCCAGCGGCGTTATCGAGGCTGATTCGCCGCCATAGTATTTATTGCGATCAATATGCAAGACTTTCTTGCCGGAAACGGACAGCATGCCACTGAGTATGCACTCCTTCAGGCCAGTGCCCAGCACAATTGCGTCGTATTCCTCATTCATTTTGGCTACGGCAGCAAGTTTTCCTCTTTTTTTATTATTAAATTAAATTACAAGCACAATCGGAAAATTTTTTCACTTGGCGACGACGTTGTTAAGATTGCGTTCAATAAATTTTCTCTACTCGTTTGAGTTCTTGTCTTTTCCTCTTTGGTTCGCCTTCGCTCGTTCTTTATGGTTCAAAGTTTCGCTTTTGTTGCAGTGTTCAGGAACAGCGAGTCGACATGAAGGAGGGTGGTAACTCTAAATGGCGCGGAATTTCAACATTTCACAATTACAACAAATTTTGACCGATTTTAGACAAATACAAAAAAACACACATACATGAAAGAGTTTAACTAAAATAAAAAAGGGCCAAAAACTAATACAGTTCAAAATCAAAAACTACTTGGATTTTCAAATTGCAAATTACTATTTGTTAAAGGTTGAAATTTGATTGCGCACTGGAAGAGGGGGACGATGGAGACAGATGGCTTTTGACTTTTATTATTTCTAAGATAATTACACTAATAAGATTTAAAGCTAATAGTTCGAGTAATGGGACTTATCGCAAAATTACAACTTGTTGCGTCCTTTAGAACATTTAGTGGTGAGCGATGTGTTAAACACCATATCATCAGAGTTGCACAATTTGTTTAGATTTATATAAATGAACAATTTTTATTGGTCCGCTTTATTATTGAACTGAGCTATCAGGTGCACTCTCACTCACTCTTACTCTGAAAGATGTACTTTTCGTTTGTTGCCACTAATTCAAAAGTAAATGATTTGCATTGAAATGACCCGCTCGATAAAACACTATTAATAATAACGGTTTTCAGCATTTGAAAGCATTTAAAACTAATATAAAAACAAACTAGATAGATAAAGAAGTCCTTTTTTTTAAAACAAATTTTGAAAACAAACAAAAGAGTTGTCTCCCAATAAAAGTGCCACCACCGTAAAAGTTTCTTAAATGTTATTTAAAGATGAATTTTGCACGCGATTTTTCGGCAACAACAACAGCAAATTATACTATTAGTATAGCACAAATATCAATATGAATATTTTGTCGTATACTTGCTATAAGACAGACTGCTTTTTGATTATGAATTTCAAGATATATTTCATATAATACTCTTACTTAGTCAAAGTAATTTAGCATTATGATAAAAATGAGATTAATATAATTATACATTATTTGTCATATAATTTACGGGGTCAAAGCAGTTCCTAAACCAATTACCATGGAATCAACAAAAAACAATTCAAATCTAAGGACCTGATCCAGGATACAAATTTTAATTAACATTTATATTTATTAAAATAGTTAATCTAAGCTACGACTGCTGCTCGCCTCTTCAAATTGACATATCAGCTACTAATAAAATGCAATTATACATACATATTGAGATGATGATCCGGATTCTTCCCTATTTTTGAAAAACGTTATATCAAGGAATAAAGCCGTTTCATTTATCGAAGTCTAATTAAAATAATGTATATTCGTTGGTCTTAACATACGTAAAATTATGTATGTTTTATTTAGACAGTCATACATTCGGACAATCCGACAATGAGGTAATTATTTTATGCAAAATACTGATATAAAAACTCCGTTGGCCACGTTTGAAATAAAATGTTTTCTCCCGTATCGATAAATAGTCGGTATCGGTAAGTTAACGATATTTCGATTGCATGCTGCCTTAGTCATGTTAAAAACTGATTTATCAAAATATCGATATTCAATAGTTGTTTAAGAGAGGTCTAAAAGTAGCTATTTTTAAAATTTCTAACTAAAGTTTATTAAAAAAGTAGCTAAAATGAAAACAGTTCTTTTCTTAATAAAAATTCAATTTATTTAATTCAATGTTGTTGTTATTTCATAATTTTCAACGCTTAATCTATAAATATCAGTAATTGAAACGACTAAAGGATCATATTAATATGTAAGCCGGGTATCTCAATCTCTTTAAGGAGCAAGGGGAAAAAAACACATTTTTGGTCCAATTTTTATACACACAAATGACATATTCAATTAGTAAAGGTTACAGTTTTACTGCGGATTACATAACAAAAAATTGAAACAAATTTGATTTGAGTACATAACATATCATCTATCTAGCAAATGAATTGGTACAAACTCATTTGTCACATAGCTTGGCCATAAATATTCTTTTTGGGCTTTTGACCCAGGCTCCAATTATAAAAAAAAAAAGTATTCTTAATGAGAAAAACGATTATTATTACAAAGTTCTTGTTTCCTGGTTGTAAGAGGTTTAGATTTGCCAATTAAATGTAATTTAACACAGTTAGGTAACTAAAAATTCCCGCTCCTATATAAGAGGAGTTGTCTTGGGTGTGGTTTTTACAGTCAACTTTCACCATGTGGTCATCTAACAGTGTGGTTCCTTCTCTTTGCCTCCTGCTCATTATCTGTTCTGCTGTCGAGGTCATTGGCATCATTGGCGGGCGATATGCTCGTTTAGGAATGTTTCCCCATCATGTCTCTTTGCACGTATATAACACTTATATAGCTAGTGGTTCCTTGGTATCAGCGACCTTTGTCCTTACCTGTGCTCACTGCATTATCAACGACATAAACGCTTATACGCTTCGAGTGGGCATCATCGACTTAAAAGACACCGGTGGACAAACATTGTATCCTAAAGAATTCATCCGTCACCCAAAGCATGACCCTGAGACGTTTGATTACGATATTGGACTAATTCGCTTAAGCAGACCAGCTAAAACAGATGATAAAGTGCAAATAATTGCTATGGCTTCTAGCGATGCCATCTATATAAAAGATACGCTTGCAATTACCACCGGATACGGTGATATCGATCCATATAAAACTAGGCAAGATTGTCTGAAATATGTATACATTCATATATGGGGTCCAGAACTTTGCAATTCCGAGCATTTTATGAGTATAACGGAGCACGGCATGATTTGCGCAGGAGAAGAAGATGGACGAGACGATCCATGCGATGGAGATTCCGGTGGCGGATTGATTGTCAATCAAATACTTATGGGGGTTTTTTTTATGAATTACGAATGTGGCCTACCACATTTTCCAACCGTTTATGAACTTGTGCCATACCACCGTAAGTGGATAGATGAGGTTATGCATTCTCAGTATGTCCGGAAAAAGAAAAACTTTTGGAATAACACCATGAATGCTCACAATGTTCGGCACAAAAATTGTAACCATTTTAATACAACCCGCAATCCCTAAATGCAGTATGAAAAATTTATAATTCATAAATAATGTAATTTAAGTTAGAAATAGGTGAAAACAATAATAAATTCGGAATCAATTAGCTATTGCTCGTATGGCCGCCTGAATCTTGTTCGTTTTGGAAATGGCTTCTACTTTGCTGATGTCGTCATTGGAGGGGAATTCGGTCGTGCAGGGAATGGTCTTATTTAATGTCGTCCCTCTTAGATTTTAGAGTCAGTGATTTTCCCCGTTGCGCTCTGCTGTGGAGTCGTAATTATTGCAATGATTACAATCTTCGTTTCATAACGGACTGCATGATTTGCGGAGGAGATCCGCGGTAGACAGACGAGGCACGTGCCAAGGACATTCTGGTGGACCATTAATGGTAATTGTATCGGCCGTCCATATTTATATCTGTGCCTCATATTTGTGGGCGGATAGTGTTTCGAAATCTTAAATAAATAAATAAGTAACAGTATTTGAAACGACTAAAGGATCACATTAATATGTAAGCGCGGTATCTCGATCCCTTTAAGGAGCAAGGGAAAAAAAACACATTTTTGGTCCAATTTTTATACACACAAATGATTGGTGTGACATATTCGATTAGTAAAGGGGAAATACAGTTTTATTGCGGATTACATAACCAAAAATTGAAACAAATTTGATTTGAGTACATAACATATCATCTATCTAGCAAATGAATTGGTACAAACTCACTTGTCACATAGCTTGGCCATAAATATTCTTTTTGGGCTTTTGACCCAGGCTCCAATTATAAAACCAGAGGGCCGCGGCTAACTTCGACCGCGTCAAAGTTTGTATACCCTTGCAAGTTTGTTAGTAACTCTTTTATCTAAACTAACTGTTTTATCTAAAAAGGGTAATGTTTGAGAAAGAACGGTCTTCAATCTTAGCATAGGATATAACGAAATTTCTGATGAAAGTCACTGTTTTCGACGGATCGTTCCTATGGAAGGTATATGATATAGTCACCCGATCTTGACCAAATTTGGCACAGTCGTTTATAGTTACAATAAACTTACCAACATTAAATTTCACGACAATAGCTTAAAAAGTAACGAAGTTATTGAGAAAAGTCACTGTTCGTGACTTTGCCGTTTGTATGGGAGCTATATGATATAGTTGTCCGATCCGGCTGAATCCGAGATATACAGATGCCTGCAGTATATACAAGCCTACGTGCAAAATTTCAGCTCTGTAGCTCTTACGGTCTAGGAGGAGTTCGGAGGACGGACGGACGGACGGACGGACATGGCTATTTGAACTCGTCGCGTCGTGCTGATCAAGAATATATATACTTTATATGGTCTGAGATGCTTCGTTCTATGCGTTGCACACTTCTGACCAAAATTAATATACCCTTTTTGCAAGGGTATAAAAAAAAAGTATTCTTAATGAGAAAAACGATTATTATTACAAAGTTCTTGTTTCCTGGTTGTAAGAGGTTTAGATTTGCCAATTAAATGTAATTTAACACAGTTAGGTAACTTAAAATTCCCGCTCCTATATAAGAGGAGTTGTCTTGGTTTTTACACTCAACTTTCACCATGTGGTCATCTAACAGTGTGGTTCCTTCTCTTTGCCTCCTGCTCATTATCTGTTCTGCTGTCGAAGTCATTGGCATCATTGGCGGGCGATATGCTCGTCTAGGAATGTTTCCCCATCATGTCTCTCTGCACATAGAGGAGACTTATATAGCTAGCGGTGCCTTGGTCTCGGAGTTGTTTGTACTTACCTGTGCGCACTGCATTACCGACGATAGAAACACTTATACGGTTCTTATGGGCGTTGTCGACATAAAAGACACCAGTGGACAAACTTTCCTTCCTAAAGAATTTATCATTCACCCGAATTATAATGAAGGGACGTTCGATTTCGATATTGGACTGATTCGCTTAAGCCGACCAGCTATAATAAATGAACGTGTGCAAATTATTGTTATGGCTCCTGCCACTGCCATCTATCCAAAAGGTACGCAGGCAATTGTCACCGGATACGGTGATATCGACCCATATAAAACTAGGCAACATTGTCTGAAATATGTCTATGTTCCATTATGGTCTCCAGAAGATTGCAATGCCAGGAAGTATAACATGACGGACCGCAGCATCATATGCGCAGGAGAAGACGATGGACGAAACAATCCATGCCAAGGAGATTCCGGTGGCGGATTGGTTGTGAATTACCTTCTCCTTGGGGTATATTTTGCGGGAGCACCGATCTGTGGCGCACCACATCTTCCAAGCGTTTATCAATCTGTGCCTTACCACCGTAAGTGGATAGATGAGGTTATGCATTCTCAGTATGTCCGGAAAAAGAAAAACTTTTGGAATAACACCATGAATGATCACAATGTTCGGCACAAGAATTGTAACCATTTTAATTTAACCCAAAATCCATAAATGCTGTTTGAATAATTAATAAACATTCATATTTATTAAAATAGTTAATCCAAGCTACGATTGCTGCTTGTCTTAAGTATCTTTAAATTGTCGTGGCAGCTACTTCCCTATGTTTCAAAAACTTTACATCAAGGAATTAAGTCGGTTTATTTATCAAGTTTGAAAAGTCGAAAATTGTTTGAAGAAGCATGTTTTTGCATTGTTACATTAATTAAATATATTGATATATTTGTTTAGAATATTGTACTTAATTGAAGTGTGAAGCCAATATCTTCTTTATTTTATCCTGATAAAAACTCAGTTTAAAATAAAATGTTCTCCCGCGTATCAATAAATAATCATGGTATCGGAAATTTAACGATTTTTCGATTGCAAGCTGGCACTAGTGATGGTAACATCTAATGTATAGAAATATCGACTTGAATGGCTCGAGTTCGATGTCGTTGCAAGGAGTTCGGTGGTTCGATGTGGTTTCGGGTGGTTCTTAATAAAATCGCGTTCAGCGAGGTCAAAAATAGCTAAAAGTAGCTAAATTTAAAATTTCAAACTAAAATTTCATAAAAAGTAGCTCAAATGAAAACATTTTTATTAAATATTTGTCTAGATTTCGACCTTATTGAAGTTAATCAAAACTGAGTCTTAGCTGATTTCAGGTCAACAAATCTTATTTACGAATTTATTTGTAAGATTTTAAATCATAGGCAGCACAAAAAGTGACCAGGTTGTCTGTATAGCTATTTCAAGAACCACCAAGTTCTATCATCTGCAGACTTTGCTAAAGAAGCAAAATTCAGTTTTGATTTTTTTTTTAAATAAAAATTCACTTTGTCGGACCATCATAGTCGAAACAACATTTTTCCTGTCGGCGTAATCCATATCTATAAGTCAAATCTCGTATTAATATGTATATATGTATATTTAAAATAGTTGTTTCTTACCTTATAGCCAAAATAGAGCTTAGCACCTTGCAATTCATTCTATTTCTTAATTTAGTTTTAATTAAGTTCACCTTATATTGTTCACTATTATTTTAGCTAAATGTAACTTTTGAAAATAGCTAAATTTGTAGCTAATAGCTGTTTTAAAATTTTTGTAGTAATCGGCCCTAAAAAGTGGCCAAATTTAGCTACAAAGTAGCTGATTCGGCAACACTGCTCGCGTTGGAGTTGGCCTCATCGGTTGCAGTTCGCCTCATCGGTTCGCCTTATCGGTTGCAGTTCGCCTCATCGGTTGGGATCAATGGTTGCGGTTCGCCTCATTTGTTCGATGTTCGATGATTTTGCTAAATTTTCGCTCTTTTGTTGCATGGAGTTCGGTGTGGTTTGGAAAGGGTATTCGAAGGAGGTTCAATTTTTAAAGCATTTCGACACCTTACTTTCTTTTTACTTTTTATTTCTCAAAAACAAATTTCTCTTTGGTAATTTCGCAAAAATGCGTTGCAATTATTTGAATTCAATTAATCAATTAGAATTCATGCAATTCATGCAGCTCTCTATTTAAATTATTTAAATTTAATTATTATTACATTTAAAAACTATTTTTATCCATTTTGAAAAACTTTGTTGATCAGCAACGCATTTTGATTTCCCGCCCAGAAACGATAGGTTTGCTCCGATAATGTCGATTACGATTACTTTGCTCCGATAATGTCGACTACGATTACTTTGCTCCGATAATGTCGATTACGATATTTGTATTGCTGTTGTATTGTTGTTTTTGTAATTTTTTGTTGTTGTTTTTTTTTTTATTGTTGTTTTTGTTTTCGCGCCGAGAAGACGTGTGTGCGGGTGGTCGAAAGTGCGTCCGCGCGAGTGCAAAATTAATTTTTTCGGTTGTTACGTTTTTTCCCTCGACTGTTGTTGTTTTCCTTCTTTGTTTGGTGTAAAAGAAATTTGATAAATGAAAACGAAATATGAGAGAGAGGAAAACCATATAATAATGTAATTATTGTTTATTGTTTTGGTTATAGTATATGTAATTCTGTGTTGTTAATTGTGTTTGTGTTTGTGTATGCATGAATGTGTCTGTGGAAAAGTGAAAATATGCAATATTAAGCAATTTGTATATAACAAAAAAGAAAAGAAAATAAGAATACAGAGCACAAAAAGAGTGAGCCACGAGGCGCTTAAGAGGAGCAAGAAGCAAACAAACAAAAAAAAGTGAGCGGCATTTCCTTTTGTTGTTATTTCTATTTGCTTGAGTTAATCAACTTTTTTTTTTCTTCACACAAAATTGCACACAGTTTTCATATGGTCTATGTTCTTGTTTCTCTCTGTCTCTGTCTATCTGTCTTATTCTTTGACCTCGGCGTCTATGATTTAAATTTTAAAAGATGCTGCAGCATCCCCTGAAAATTGTTTAAAAATAGCTAAAATGAAAAAAAAATTAAAATTCACAAAAATATCAAATCAGAGCGTTCAATTAATTCTTTAGTTTGTTTAGATGTATTTATTTATTTCTTTTGTTTCTTTTGCTGATTTGAAAACAAGTTTCCATAAAAAAATTGCTTTGCTTTTATTGCAACCGCAAAAACAAAAAAAAAAGCGACCGAAATGAAACAAGTTAGTTGCCAGTTTCTTGGCAAGAACCAGTTAAGCGTTGCAGACCCAAAATCAACCCCCACCGCGACTCCCCCTAACAAGCAACGAGTTTTGTTGTTGTTTTTTCCTTTAGTTTTTTTCTTTTTCTTACCTGGGCCACCGCGTTGCAGCTTCTTACCTGAGAGATCATTTCGCTCTCTTGTGTATGCGTGTTTGTTTATGTGTCTCTCTCTCTCTCTCTCTGTCTATGTCTCTATATATGTATGTGTGTGTGTGTGTGTTTGTGCAAGTTTTTCCCCTTACCGGCAAACATTTTGACAATCCGCAATACATATGCATTTAACTTCTTTTCTATGGCTGCTGCAGTTGTTGCTTCTTTGCCCTACAGTGGGCTGAACTTAATGGAAAATTGTGGAAAAGAAAATGTTTAGAAAAATAATTGGAGAAACCAACACTTTTTAACTTTTCTTTAATTTTGAAGATGTTCGAATATTTCTATTTTTTAATTAAATAAAAATATTCAACCTAATTCAATGAAAATCTCAAATATCCTTATAACTTATCAAAATAAATCTGCATCTGCTTAACCATAAAGTTGAAGAAAAGTGCAGACAGTGTAAACTTGGTAATATTCACTAAATATGAATATCCTTCATTATTTTTGGCATATTTCAATAGAAATTTTATGAAATATCAACATTTTGGACAAAAAGGATCTGAAAAAGGCTCATTAAATCAGTGAAAGGTCAAAAAATATGTGAGCTTCAATTAAAAACAAAATAATATCGTCGAAAACCTAATTTTCCTACTTTTAACAAAAATGGCGGCATGTTTTCGTAGATTTCCGAGTATTGAGACATTTTGAGACAAAATGGGATTGGCAATCCTGTTCTTATGGCTATATTATTCAAGTATTTTACTTTATCTCTGTTTTAAAGCATATTTTGTGCAAAAATGTTGTTTAAAAGGTATCAAGCAAATTGTAAATCCATAATAGGTGTACGATTTTTAGTGACACTCACTGTATGTAAATAGATGTATTTGCACTATAAACTTCATATTTTCCATAAAAGAAAGCATTCCTCAGTAAAAAACACTTTCAAAACTAACAAAGTATTAATTAATTAAAATAAAATGTTACCTTTCACTCAAGAAAATGTCAACCCTTAAACTTGGCAGCTGTGTGTAGTTTCTATATACCTGTATATATGTGTGTACTTAATATACCTGACGATTAAATAGAGCAGAAAACGCACACCTTGAGTTTATTGCTCGCTTTTCCCTTTTTCTTTTTTGTTTTTGAATATAAATAACTTATTTAGGGGTGTGTTGTTATTTTTTTATAACTTGCGTAGTTTATTACTCCTTTTTTATTTTACCAAAAATATATTATTTATAACTATTGCAGACTCAGACTATTCACATAAGCCTTAATATAAAAGGACCAACCAGAAGGATATTTACTTCAATTTAAATAATATTTAGTGAAGATTTAAATAGAATTATTAGATAGATCGATTTTAAAACAAAATAACTTAGGAAACGTTTAGAATTAACTATTCGAGTTAGTTATAATAGAACGTTGTCAAATGAATAGTTAAGAATAATTCTTATCTATGTATGAGAATCTTTTGTTTGTCTATTTATGGCCCACTGTATTTAGGTCTGGGCTCAATTGAGTTCATCGCTAATTGCATACAAGTTAAAGGAAAGAGTAAGCGAGAGGGAGAAAACATTGTTAACTGTTTTCTTTATGCGTCGTGTAATTTATTAGACGAATCGCTCTTCTCTCTCTCTCTCTATTTCTTTCGCTTTAACTTGACAGCTGCTCCAGGTACCGTTAAGTTAGTTACTCTAGCAAGCAATTGCCTCTCAGACAGAATTGACGCAAAATTTATCTTTGTCTATGTTTACTTTAGCTAGTTCTGGTTTGTGTTTTTTTTTTTACAGTTTAACACTTGCAATTATATGTGTGTTTTTTTTCTTTCTTTATGATCCAAATTGTTATGGCATACTAAACACAATTTGCCGATGGCTTATCACCCAGCTAACAAACTGTTAGCTACTGTTGCTTGGTGTGTTACGTTTTCCATCAAGTTTATCTACCCTGTAAAAGGTTAGGGTATATGGAAAATGCAATTGACAGAAATTTTCATCTCAAAGTGCTGAAATCTATTATCCCTTTGAACATTTACAGCTAGTTTTCTACACTTAACAAGAGAATAAAACATAGAATGAACCTTTGATTTAAGTAAACAATCGTCTTTATAAACATGTTAACTTTTATTTAATATAGTCAACGATGAGCCTAAAATACTTCTGCGAAATCCGTATATGGGGTCAGGAATAATCCTGGCTGATTAGATACTTTCAAAAGTTTCCAGAGCAAATGCTTAGTACAGGGTATATCTTGGTTATCTTTCCAATTTGATTGTCTCTCTTTTTATACCCTTGCAAGAAGGGTAGATTAATTTTGGTCAGAACTATGCAACGCATAGAAGAAAGCATCTCCGACCATATAAAGTATATATATTCTTGATCAGCACGACTAGACGAGTTCAAATACTCATGTCCGTCCGCCCGTCCGTTACAGAGAGCTTGTATATACTGTAGGGGTTGTATATCTCGGATTCAGCCGGATCGGACGACTATATCATATAGCTCTTATACAAACGTCAAAATCACGGACAGTGACTTTTCTCAATAACTTCGGTTTTTTCTGAACTATTGTCATGAAATTCAATATTCTTGAGTTTTTCATACCCATAAATAACCATGCCAAATTTGATAAAGATCGGGTGACTATATCATATAGCTTCCATAGGAACGATCGGGGGTAAACAGTGACTTTGATCAATAACTTCTTTATTTGGTATGCTAAGCCTGTAGGCCATTTGAAAACATAAGGCATTTTTGATAAAACGTTTTCCACTTTGATGGCAATAGGTAAGGATAAATTGACAAAATAAACTTTCCAAGGGTATACAAACTTCGGCGCAGTCGTAGTTAGCCTTTCAATGGGAAATAGGTTGTGGCATTTTGTCGTCAATCATCCGATTGATAAGCAAGCAGAGAAAAAATGCTTCTTGTATCTCAGCGTACGTGGCTGTCAGTCACAGTTGGCCTAGTCTTATCAGTTTCGATTCTCAGAATGCCAACGCCAGAAAACCAAAAGCAAAATACAATATACATCAATTGTATGGAATGTATGCCACGTTATATTCTAAATGCAATAATAATACTTTATAGTATAATATTTTCCCATTTGCTATCAAAACTCATAAGCGTGCTGTATGGCCGGGCAATGAGGGAGGAATAGAGATATATGTGTATTCCCCCAAAAACCTTTATGGAATCCCTGGCCCAACACTATTATTATTGGCATATTGTGCTGTTCTGTATTTAATTCGGTAAGTTAGTTAAAGTTTATTGTGGTGCCCTATAAAATTTATGTTATCATCTATCTGTCAGATCGACCGATTGATATTGAAGTGTGATTAATTGACTTTTGGTTAGATTGTGTTTGCTTTTGCAAATAAATCACTATTACTTGCAAAAAGATACACAAGTCGTCATTCGTAATCACTTATTCCACGAAGCTTTAGCTAAACTTTAAGTCAAAAACTTTGCACTAGGCACTAGCCTTTTCTTCCAGATTCAAAATCGTTGCAAATTTAGTTAGCTTTACTTTTTCAGTTGCCCATAATCCACCCAAAATATGTTCGTTTCTTTTGTTGGCTTCATACATGATTAAATACTCCTTTCTTGAGTCTTATCGTGCATTTGTATGAATATATTTATATTACATTTTAATCTACACAAAATTAAGGCGAATCGCAGAGCAAATTTTAGTTAATCGCAGTTTGTTTTCCTTCAATATGAATAATTATTTTCGTTTTAGTCTTAGTTTCTTTTTCTTGTATTTGCCTTGTATGTGTTTATCGGTCATTTGTTTTGCCCTCCTTCTTCTTTTACCAGTTTCATAAACACTTGAAACGAACTGGAAATATATGTATATATATTGTTGTTGTTGTTATAGAATTTAATTAATTAATATGTAAATTGTTGGGTGCTCAGCTTGCTAAAGGGTCAAACTTGGTTCAATTCTCCTAGAGATGAGTGTCACGAATCTTTGCCTAGGTAATTTGATGACGATTATTGTGTGGAATTCGTGTCACGGCATCATCTTTGGGCATTGTGTCAAAAGCAAAACCCACAACTTCTAACGCCCCGATATAATTGAATAGATACTACAAAACTTTTGGTGTTGGGTCGCGTCACATAGTTGTCGCCCCCGTCAACAGTTTCTAATTAGTTGTGAAACTTTTTTCTGCTACATTGTTAATATCTACATATTGTTTCTTTTCGTACTTCTAGTACCTACTAAAGAAATGCAAATGGCAATAGGGTATAATGGAATAGATAATCCCAAGAGGACAAATGCTTGAAATGGTTTAAAGGGGCCCTCGAAATTGAATACTCTTCCATGCCAAAGTGAGAACTTTTCAGTCTTTATCGACGATTAAAACGGGATTTTCTACTTAGTTTGGAGAACCAAAAAACAGGCGATTTATAGTTTATTTACATTATCTTGTATGTAATCAAATTATATTATATTAATCTATGCATTTAAGCCGGCTCAAGGTCAGTTTTAAGAAGAAGATTCTTTCAAAGGCAGCACAACAAATGTGAGCAGGTTGTCCTTACTTTAAAAACCACCAAGTAGTTTATATTCTAAAAGATATTGCAAGATCCTTTCAATTAGAACATAAAAAGTGTTTTTGAAAATCTGAATTTTGTATGGGATTTGTTGTTGGACGTGTCCTTTACTTTCTTTTTTACTTTTTGATCTACGAAAGTGAATTGAATTTGAATTTTTATTAAAATCCAATAAAATGTAGTTAATTTTATCGCCTATCAATGAGGGACATTTTATGCATATTTTACAACTTTAAAATTCAAAAATAATTAAAGTTTTCCTTGTACAGACGTCTTTTGACGTGGCTCTTTAAAATTGTCTATATGTTGAAAAATATTTAACTAAGAAATACTTTCAGAATTCAAAAACCAAAATAAAAACTTGTGTTTTCTCCTTAAGGGGTATTCATTATTTGATTTTCATTTCAAGTTGTTACAGGGTAGCTCCAAAGTTCAGCCAGCAATTTAAACGCTTATGTTTTGCAAGTTTTGCTTTTTTTTCTTTCTTGTTGCCGTCTTTGGAAGTTTTCCCATGTCAAATGCACACGCCCATCTTGGTAAAATCATTTCCATTGTTAATTAGAAACAAAAAACAAAAACAAAATAAATTATCTTGATGCTTTTTTGGTTTGTTTTCAATTAGTCAAAAGTTGACATATTTGTGGTAGCTACAAAAGTTTTGCTCCATTGATCCAATTTGTCTTATTAAGCATTAAATATTAAACTTAAAGCCGTATTATTGTATTAGTCTCCGATGATTTCAAGTTTGAATGGTTCTGGTTGCCATTAAAACTCTTCAAATTTGGCCCATTTCGATTGTTTTTCCAATCGTAAAGTTGTAGCTGATAGTTGAAAGTTAATTGCACTTGGAAATTTAAAATACAAGTTACACTTAGCAACAACTAAAGTGCTTTAATAATAAGTGTCTTAGATTAGAAAACTAAAACCTTCCGCCTTGTATGATTAGTTCATCCATAACTTTTGACTTATCAGGATTCCCTTAAGAGGGCGGACCACCCTAAGTTCTATTGAAATTCTCATTAACTCCAAGAAACCTCAATAAATTTATAGATTTTCTGTTTATTAAAAAATGTTAATTGGAATTAGAATTGTTGGTTTCTAAACTGATAACCGACATGGTCGCGCAATGCATAAAAAACAAACTGAAATTAATGAAAAAACATTGCTTTATTTTTTGTTTTGATCTTTTTAATAGTTTGTTTATAAATCACAAACATACACGAAATGTGGCACAAATACCAAAATAATGAAATAATTTTATGCAAATCAAAAATTGTTCATTCCCAGGCGAAAAAAGTACAGTTGCGGTCAAAATAATACCACCATTAATTCAAAGATAGAAAATTACAACGTTTTCTAAACAGAAAATACTTTTATTTATCTAATAAATCTATTAACATACTTGGAAAAAAGAAATGATCCCTTATTTGTATTAAACTATATTGAAAAATTGTTTTATTCCAATCAAAAAGACGAACCAAGTTACGGTTAACGACCAACGAACTGGAAGAATCCCTAAAATACCATACAAAGATGTCTAGTGTGACCATTTCACACATTACAAAATAAAAATTGCATTCCAAACTCTCTTTTATTTTATTTTAGACACATTCCGTCCAATACATATTCAGTTCCTTAAAAAGTGTTATAAGTTTCATTTTACTTTCAAAGAAAGGTGAATTTATGTAGTTCTTTTTACAACGCATTGGATTGATTCATATGGTAAAAGTGTTTTCGCTTAACGCTGGTTCGTTAACCGAGAGTCCACTGTATTTTGTTGAGAATCCTTTATTGGCCTTGGCATGGAATCCACCAAGTCCTGGCATCTAGCAAAAGGAATCCTATCCCAGTCTTAGTTTATGGTGTTGACCGTAAGCCACTTCTTAGCTACTACTGGAAGACATTATATTTTGTAGGATATCTTCGTAGGCATAAACCGTGCAACATTTTTAAGTCATTGCAATAACAAACGAATAATTGCAACTATAGATGAACAACTTGAAAGCGGAGTCGATGGACAAAGTTGCCCTAACTAACAGTCTATTGGCAGACATGGCCAGGTTTTGCCTCAGTGAATCCTGCGAGGAGCAGAAGTTGCCGGCAGTACGCATTGAATATTTCCGGGCCCTGCTCTTTGGCGGAATGTCGGAGTCGACAAAACGTCGCCCTCGTGGACGCAATTCATAATAAGAAAAGCACGCCCACATTATAGTACTAGATTCACTGTGCTTGATGGTTTTATTTTTGTGTACATCGGTGTGGACTCTTCATTTGGTGGTTTCCTAACAAAAGTACGAGAATTTTTACCTTTTTTTAACACAATTTTCTTTTCGTCTGTTAACAATATGTTTTGCCACATTTCAACTGGCCAATTGAAGAATTGCTTAGCAAATTTCATGCTCTTAGCCAAATGGTTTTAAGCTTAGTTCCTGGCTTAAATGGCTTCTAGTTGCTTGACGAGTAATGGCTACTTTCCACTTTTGGGACATTATAAATAGAAACCAGAGGGCCGGGGTTAACTTCGACCACGTCGAAGTTTGTATACCCTTGCAACTGTTTTGGTAATTCTCGGCTATATCCTCCAGAATCCTTATAGGCAAACACTTCAACCCAAAAATTTGCAGTGTTCTCAGTATTTTCCCACTGAATTAGATGAATAACATTTTACTACGATTAATCGCTCAAAAATGATAAATTGTTCAGTAGAAAAAGAGCGGAAAAAAGCAATTTATATTTTTAAAAAATCCAGAATTCCCGCTGCCCGCTGTTTTGGTATTTTTTCCGCAATTGGACTTTCAAAAAAGCCAGATTTGACGGGAAAAAAAGCTGATTTGGCTATAGCTATAAAATTAATGAAGTTATTGAGAAAGTCACTGTTCGTGACTTTGCCGTTTGTATGGGAGCTATATGATATAGTCACCCGATCTTGATCAAATTTGGCACAATTATTAATAAGAACACCAAACTGACAAATACCAACTTTTATGACAATTGCTGATAAAATAACGAAGTTTGTGTGAAAAGTCACTGTTCGTGACTTTGACGTTTGTATGGGAGCTATATGATATAGTGGTCCGATCCGGCTGAATCCGAGATATACAACGCCTGCAGTATATACAAGTATACGTGCAAAATTTCAGCTCTGCAGCTCTTACGGTCTCGGAGGAGTTCGCGTTGATCCAGACGGACGGACGGACGGACGGACGGACGGACGGACGGACGGACATGGCTATTTGAATTCGTCTCGTCGTGCTGATCAAGAATATATATACTTTATATGGTCGGAGATGCTTCCTTCTATGCGTTGCACACTTCTGACCAAAATTAATATACCCTTTTTGCAAGGGTATAAAAATGTTTGATTGAGATATTGCTTATCAATTAAACGATGAGTTTAACAAACTCTCTGACCAAGCAAAAGAAAAACGAAGCCACACACAGAGAATTGATTTATATCAAATTTAATTAGGTGACAAAAGATGGTCTTGATTCATATGTTAATTTATCTATTTCTGGCATATAAAACAAAAGGCACGCGTTTCAAAAATATAACAAAAAACGATCTAGACATTCTAATTTATTTCATTTGTGTTTCTTTTTGTTTTGTTTTGTGTATGTTGTACACTTTCTTTGTCTCGCCCCTCAATTACACAACCAATCAGACAGACATGACAAGAACAAAAAACACAAAACAAAATATAAAATGTTTCATTTCTTTAGCTCTATTTTGTCTTGTTTTTGGCAATTCATTGAATAATTTGTTCATTTCATATGCTGATATAGATTATATATGTGCATATGTACATATACAAAAGTCTGTACATATGTACATATGTATGTTTTTCTGTATGGTTGTTCGTTTCTCTTATATGGCAAATTGAAATTTTAATTTCATTAAATGATGAACTAATTTCGTTCACAACTTAACTTGATGGCCATAATAATATAAATTTGGCACACGTCCGTGGTTTTTTCCCCCTGTTATTTTTCTGTTTTCTTATTTTTTTTTGTTTTTTCATTCTGGCATAGATTTATGTATTTGTTTTTATCGTATTGTTGAAAACATAAATTTTTATAATGAAACTTTCTATTTCAACAATTTATTCTACATTTTGAAAGGGGTTTTCCATATTTGCCAGAAGCTTTGACTCATCTATATTGAATGCACGAAAGATTCGAATATATGTCCATTAATAACTAATAGAAGAAGATTGCGAACCTTTATAATCCATTCCCTCAGTAAGCCCAAACCATTGCAAGACAAAAAAAACCAACTCCAACTGCAACTTCCTCGATAATAAATTCAAGCCGTCCCAACTACCTTCGCTAGATTATCGGAAAATTAATTAACGACTATCGATAAGACGTCGAAAGTATTTTAGTAATCTGATCCTAGTTGGCCTTGCCAATTTGCTGACTTTTCATACTTTTCCTACTGATTGCTTTTCCTTACTTTCCTCAGTCGACTCCAAGCAAGTCTAGCGAGCAGTCGTACTCCTCTGAATTGTTTCCTAATTTTACAATTCAACCGGTAAAATTCTTTTTACCCACATTAACACTTTAAGTTGATTTTATTTTCCTTAATTCAATTTTACTGCCTCATTTCAATGTTAAAATTTCTAGAAAAGTTTGATTTTGCTGGCACATATCTACTTAACAGAATTTTTACAATTCAACCGGTAAAATTCTTTTTACCCACATTAACACTTTAAGTTGATTTTATTTTCCTTAATTCAATTTTACTGCCTCATTTCAATTTTAAAATTTCTAGAAAAGTTTGATTTTCTGCTGGCACATATCTTCTTAACCGAATTTTTCCATAATTTTTTAATATTAAGATTCAAATTAGCCACTGATCGGGAGCGTCCTTTTGTTCGTCAAAGTAGTTAGACTATCTTAATAAGATGAAGAATTTTACGGTGCCGTATCTAGTGGGTGCGGGAAGGGGGAGTGAAGCTTATTTCAAACTATAGTAGAATCCGGTTATAACGACGCTCAAGGGACCGACGATTTTCGTCGTTATATCCGGAAGACGTACTAACAGGAGGCCCTTTTGTATTGGGACTAACCAATCACTCATCGAACTTTAGTCGCTGTAACCGGACGAACGTTGTAAGAGGAGTCGTTATAACCGGATTCTGCTGTATTTAAAAGGCCCAAAAGAGTAAGTTTAAGTTAACAGAGGCGACATTTGCGATATTTTCGGATCTGCCTGTTGTTGCCTACAACAAATTCCCTTTAAGTTCTCTTCAGAATAATTGAAACATTAGTTTTGCTAATGTTTGCAGATCAAGGAAAGAGAGAGTAAGTGCTGGGGACATGTATATACATAGATCATTCTGTTTGATGTTGCACATCCAACAAGTCTATCGAGAAACCTTTGGTGAGCCTTTGTTGGTCGGGAGACCTTCTCACTTTAAGTCAGGGGTAGGCAATCAAAAATGAGGCTTTGCATGTGTGTGTGTGTGCAACAAGTACGAAACTTTTTCTTGCTATACACTAAAAAAATTGTTTAGCTAAAATAATTAGATTAAAATGTTTCAAAAAATGTTCAAATGCATTAAAATTAGGTCATAACGGTAATGTAAAATTATTATTTAATGCCTTATAACCAGATTTAAAGGAATTTGACAGTAAATAACGCATTGCATATTTTCAATAATAAAAAAATTAATTTTCCCTGCTTTAAGTGCTTTATGTATTCCGTCTTGGAGTGCATCAAGTGCATCATAATAGAGAGAGAGAAAAAGAAACAAAACCTTAAAGGGTTTAGCGGGGTTTGCCAATTGCTCATTTTGCTTAAAATCTTTACTTGTCCTTTCAAAGTGAGTCATCTTGATTATTTTGTTCACATTGCTCAGTTGTTCAATTCCTCATTACATTGCTCACATGTTCAGTTGATCAGCATAAGCAAAATTTAAACAACAAAGATCAAGTGAATAAATAACACGTGAGCAAAAAATGACAAAGAAACGCTTCCAAGTTGCAATCTTAAGTGGAGAACATGTTTAGTTGCTCAGTTTAGTGAACAACTCTTTATTTGTTCTCTCAGTCATAATCAACCCAACATTAGGGGGTTCTATTTATTTAAGACCTCTTGAAGTAAATATATCCATTAAATATTATAATATCCATCAAAATGGGACAAGATGTATCGCAAAAGTCTGTTTAAAAATTAAGCTACAATAAGAACAAACTGAGTTCCTTCCATGACTTTTGCCCCAAAATGGAAAGTTCATTTCTTTTTTCACTTTGGTCATCAAACCTCTCGAAATAAGTTCAATATCATTTGAACTCTGCAATCTATTAGCAATTCTGGCCAGAAGGGGAGGAAGGCATTGGCTATGCTCGTTAATACAATAAGCAAACAATCTAAACTTTTATAGTTTTCCATCGCAATTTGGCATTGTCATGACCAACAGCCATAAGAAGCGACTTAAAAACTTTTGGCTAGACATGACATCAAATAAAAAACCTAAGAAAAGAAAAGCAAAGCAAAACGAGTGGAAACAACAAATCGAATGAAAGAGAATAAAAAAGCGCAGTTAAATACAATATAAGGAAGTCCATAAAAAGTCTGTCAGCGACTTTTGATTTTCTTAAATGGACAACAAAAAAAAAAAACCAAGAAAAAGTAAAAAGAAAAGAAAAGAAAAACTTTCAAGTGCTGAAGTTGTGTTTTTTGATTTTTGTTGTGTGCGTTTTTTGTTCTTCTGATAGCTTAAGGGCGTCTGCCCGCGTAATTAGTGAAAAAGCACTTCAAAGTCAATTCGTATTCGTGTGGTTTTTTTACCCTGTATACCACATAGAAAGCAAAGGTATATTAGATACAATCAAAAGTTGAATCTACCCAAAGAAATATGTACATATATTCAAATAGAGTCAACAACGAATTTTGTGATTTAAAAGTTGCAAAAAGTAAAGTAAAGATAATTCCAACTATACAGGGTATCTAAAAGTCGTCTCTCTGCTTAATTCTAAACGCAAAAACAAAAAATATGTTCTTGTGGCCATTGCGGCAAATTCGAAGCGAAATTGAAATTATTTTTAGCCACGCACATGCGAAATGAAGTTAAGAGATAAACACAATAAGCCCAAATAACAGGGCCAAGCCTAAAAGCAACAACAAAAACACAAGATGAGAAAAGTTATAAAAATAAAAATTGTATATTTTTGTTGTTGGTTTTTGGTTGAGTTTTTATTGGGCGTGTGTGTGTACATTTTATTTAATTTTTTTTCGGGTAAAGTTCATTGCATTTACAATAAACAGCAGATGGTCAAATCATTCGCATCATTATGATCGAAAAGTATCGAAAAGTTATACATTTCGATCAATCTCATTCGCTCAAGTTTAAACAATAAATCGGTTCAGTAAGTAATACAGTAATTTGTGTTTTTGAATTCGAATGCTTCGCTTGTTCGAGTTCAATGCAATCTCTAACCTTGAATTAAAAAACAAAATAAATAAAAGGTACAAGTATCTATTTATGGCCACAGCGCAAAATGTTTCAAACACAACACAAAAAAACCCACACAAAGTAATTAGAAAAATATTATTTTCATAGTCGAATAATTATTCTAATTACTATGAATATTTATGAGATTTATTCAGTTCGATATCGCTTATACAAAACTATCCTCAGTTGTTATTCTCTTGAATGTATAACAGTTTCATATAGTCATATGTCATTAGTAATAACAGATTTTAAGCGATCATTTAAAAGATGATTAACAGAAAAACACACAGAGAAGCTTATACAAATTTATAAAGCCAATTCAATTTCTGGATACGATTTTGTATTTTTGTATTCTCTATATTTTGTCGGGCTTAGTAAGATCTAAGGAGAAAGTCAATGCAGTTTCATCATTTTTTTGTACGAGGGTGGTCCGATAAGTACTTAGCCTCACCGCCCAGTGGCGTCACTCTGGCGAGAAAAAGAAAAGTGCATTATCGTGTAGAACCATCTTATAGACGACAAAGCTAAAAATTTCAGTCGAATCGAATTTGTGGTTTTGTTTTGAATCCGTGTAGAAAGAGCAATATCGGTCGACGATTCGATTCTTGTTTTTGGATGGGAAAACGCGAAGTGAAATCAAAGAGAGGTTGGATGCTGTGTACGGTGACTCTTTTCCTTTGATGGCAACCGTCAAAAATTGGTTCAAATTAGTTCCAGGTGCACCTAAAAGTGCAACCACGGAGGATATCGGGGAATGAAGTCCACGATCTCGAATTGGCAGACCGCCGATGTTGCTTACTTTTCAGACCTCGAGAAAACTTATTTTTCAGACGGGTTAAAAAAGTTGGAGCATCGCTGGATCAAGTGTATTAACCTTATAGGAGACTATGTTGAGATATATGTAAATCGACACTTTTCCAAAATTATCGTTTTTCATTTGTAGGCTTAGTACTTATCGGACTCGCCCTCGTATCACATCAATTCAAGGCATATCAGAAAAGGTATATGCCCCTTTGAATTAAAGAAAACAATACACAGGAACGACATACTACGAATTAAAAAATAAAACAAATGAACAATTTGTTAATACATTTATACTTGAAAATATTTATTGTACGATTTGGTACGTGGTAAATCAAAGGATCAAAGTTTTGATTAAGTTCAATAAGATCGAAATCTAGACAAATAAATTGAAATTGTTTTATGTTTTTAAACATTTTCCGCACGTATTTTAGTTATTATTAAAGACATATAATTACAGCCGTAATATATGAGAAATCTATAGTTATATCTGTTAAAATGTAAATGTTTTGGTGTAAAGATATAGGTACATCATTTATCTGATCATTCTTTATTTTTTTATTATCAAATCATATAATTATATCATTTAATTATTATGTCAAAGTTTGACATTTATATGGAGAGCTTGAATATATCATATCCCTTATGCATATTAAGTACATAATATTTAGGAGCCATTTACTTTGGACAAGTTGGTTGTTTTTGGCGACCTTTTTGATTGATATCAAACCTTTTTGTTAGCCTTTTTGAGGTCGATGAATAATGTTTTCGATTAATATATTTCGTTTAATGTTTCGATGATAAAGGAAACATTTTTGGATGAGTTTTAATACTAAACTAAGATAAGAAGCTGTCAACTCATATCTCTAGGTAGATAATTTTTTCTTTTTGAGCTCATTAATCTTATTAATATTTGCTATTTTATGCTGGGGTGTAGTTTAGCAAAACTTGCGAATCTTTACCAAAATTACTAGAAACATTTTTTATTTCAAACAACTCGCATTATCGTAGATCGTTTTGAAGAAGTTTTAGAAACCATACGAAAGCGTGCTAGCCTTGAGATAACGAAACAAAAATGAAACCATACAGTTCCCTTTCTAAATTTTTATAAGCGTTATATAATAACCAAATTTACTATTTCCGTTTAACTTATAATCGCAGTCAAATAGGAAGTTATGGTGGACGTAATCAATATTCTATTATTATTATTATTATATATAAACAAAGAACCTCGCCTGACAGTTCTTTTTTTTTTGACATCTCAAAAATCAAAGTTCACACACATGCTGAAAGAAAGAGATAGATAGACAAAGAGAGATAGAGGGCAAGTCCCCTTGAACTTAGTTGTCAATCGATAGACGCCAAAAAAGAAATACAAAATTAAAACTAAATATTCAAGAGTAAAAGTAGAGGCAACCCACATGGAACTGGAGTAGTAGAGTACTCAAACATATACCCACACCTGTCTCCCTTCTCCTCTCTCTCTCGCACTCCTCTATTTCTCTCTAGGGCACCTACATATTTCAGTATTTTCCACTTTGATATTATTATTATTATTTTGTGGGGGAGAGTGGTAAGTGGTGAAGGGGGATGGGGCCTCGACACTTAAGCGCGTTACGCTTGACCTTGTGTCGCGGGGTCTGCGTTGAAATTTTGTTGGTTCGTGATGTTTTAGTTTATCGGAAGCTTGAAATCAAGGGCGCACCATTTTGAAGCACACACACGTCTGAGTCTGGTTGGTCTTTTGTTGTTGTTGTTGTGTTGGTGGGTGTCGAGAGTTCGTCAAACCTATTTTTGACTGCAGAAATCGTATAGAAATATATTATCTGATTGAAAACTTAGAATTTGTTCTGCTCTTTCTCTCTCTATTGCAGATTGGATATGGCGACTAAAGTCGAGGCGTCAATAGTGACGCACACTTGGCCGGATTTTTGAGTGAAACAAGCAAAAAGAAAATACATATAAAAAGAGAAACAATTACCCTAAAAGAAAGAGAACTTTATCTAACTTATTAAAGCTAGAGAACTCTAACACAATACGTACAACACATAACACATATCCGAAATTCACTCCTAATGTTTGTGGTTTGTGAAAATGCCTTCAGCGAACACCGAAGATTTGAGGCGAAAGTTTCTAGTTGTCCAACAACAACGCTCGGCACCACCCAATTTGGCCAGCGATTCCATCAACACGATCAACACGACGATGATGATGACAACCAGCGGCGGGGGATCATCGGCAGCAGCAGCGGGATCACCAGGAAGCAGCGAACCGGAACGCACCTATATATTTCCGGGAAGTGTGAATCCTGTTATAGGTAGCGCACCCGGTGGAAATGGTATTCCTGGTGTGGCCATTCTACCAAATCCCTCCTCATTGTCTGCAGGTCAGCGTGGTCATGCGCGATCTGTTAGTCATGGTGGTGGCGCCATTGTCGGAGCTGGTGGCAGACCCATCAAGTCCGCCATGAAGGGCCATCAGCGTGCCTTCTCGCAGGGTCAAATCACCGATTCGCCGCCAGGTAGTTCTGCACCCAGCGGACGTGGTCATAGTCGAGTTGGTTCGAAAACCGATTTTATTCTACCCCCCGGCCATAAAGATGAACCGGCCAGGGAGCGTGAATTCGGTCCCTCGGCACCAACATCGGCCACCGGCGCAGGTCGTGGCCACTCGCGGCAAGCATCCCGCTCGGAATCCATCTATACACTGCGTCGCACCGAGGCACCACCATGGTGGAAACGTTTCACACTCTGCAATTACAATGCAAATGATAAGTTTGAGGAGCGTAGCTATCGCATGGTTGTTCCCAATCATACAGTACCACCAAAAACTCCCAAAAATGAGCACCCGAATGGACAATTTGTGGGCAATAAGATACGGACAACCAAATACACTCTACTTTCGTTTATACCGAAAAATCTACTAGAGCAATTCCATCGTGTGGCCAATTTATATTTCATATTCATTGTTCTGCTTAATTTTGTGCCAGAGATTAATGCCTTTGGCAAGGAAATTGCTATGATTCCAGTCATATTTGTGCTGGGTGTGACAGCGGTCAAAGATTTGTTTGAAGATCGACGACGAAGAGCATCAGACAAACGGATAAACAACACAACATGCAGAGTATACGATGGGTAAGTCAACTTACTTGCCTACTTATTCATATGGATCCCATTGAATTTACGTATTATTATCTTAGTGAAAATGGTTTAGAAGTATAAACAAAAGAGATAGTGATTGTAGATTTTTCTGATGATTTAGCAATATGTAAACAATAACAAGCTATGATATGTATACATATACATAGGTACATATGTACGTATGTATATTTTCTTTTTCAACAAACGTCATTAATATTTGCTTAAAGTGCAACACATTTCAAGCTTTCAAATCAAAATTTTGTAGGTTTAAACAATTATTATAGGCATATATTTTTCTACTCTTCAGTAATTTTAAATCTAAAGCTTCGTTTTAGGATTAGAAAACAACTATTCGTTACTTCTCCATACAAAGCACATGAAAGGTATTTGATGACATGTCCTGTTCGTAGCTTTGTCTTAGAAACAAATGTTGCCAGTTCTATTCGCATTTCCTCTAAATTATTCTTAATTCTGATATCAAGTTTGTTCCTCTCCCCAAACATTTATGGCAAAATTAGACACAATTTCTCCCTTAGGCTCAAAAATAGCTTCCACATTACATATGGACATATTTGCTGTGATTTATAAGCCCTATGAATAGATTCAAATGACATTGCTCAATGGCAAGGTCTCTTATTGCTGATTTGATGCCTATCAATAGTTTTTTTTTGCTTTTATATATAGATTTTCTGCGCTTCTAAATGATGTAAACAAAATTTAAGTAGCATGGGAAGCGACCACAGCATATTACTTCGATAGAAGGAAGTTAGCTCGACACTTTAGCTTGTTTTGTGTGAGACATTTCTATCGATTGGTTGGTCTCACGAAATGTTTGCCAAATTAACATTTCGCTTCAGCTTAATAAACCACAATAATAAATACATCAAACGATTCTTCAATCAGCTGGGAAGAGTTTGCGTTTTGTTTTCTGTTTCTGCCTCGGGGTCGGCCACCGGTTGCTCTCATACAAATCACCTCGCTGTATCTGTGATTTGTGTGAATCCCTTTAGACTATTTGTGGGTATACAAATTTTAAACAAAAATTACAAAAAAAAGAAGAAAAAATAAAACAAACGTGATCTAGAAATCGATAAAGCAGCCAAAAACCGTCTGAGTAAACTTTCCCTCACAGTTAGCTTAGCTCTCCATATGTATATACATATATTTATTTACCTTCTTTACCTGTCTCTCTTTCCCTCTCCCTCTCTTGTTCTCTCTGTCTCTCTCTATCTCTGTTTCAGTCCCTCTCTTTGTGGTTGTTTGTCCTACATTTGAGCTTGGTTTTCTTCAACAATTCCGTATGGTTTGTTTGTCGTTTTCGTCGTCGTCGTCTATGTGTCTCTGACTTGTCTGACTTTCCAACAAAGTGACAAATTTACTTGCAATGCACGTGTTTGCCCGTCGTCTCCCCGTAACCCCTCCTCTGTTCGCGGTGCCATCCATTCCCTTGATCAACCTTATTCAATTGTTGTTAAACTGCTGCTGCTGCTGGCTTCCCGTTTTGACCAAAATAAAAAAAAGAAGAAAATTACGTATTTTATTATGCATTGTCAACGACTTTTTGATACCTTGTAACATCTGGGAATGTACCTTTCAGTTTAACGAATTCTCTTTAACTTGTTTAACCTTAATCTTGGAATGAATAAAATAACACAACTTTAGAGTTCATAGACTAATTTACTTTTTACATTAGGATGATCCTAATATACCCAAAACAAACTAGATTTTCAAGAGTATCAAAATGTTCCTTGTCTTCTCGTGACCAATGAACTTAGCCATTGTTGCTGTTGTTGCTAATTATATTTGCATTTCCCTATTCTGTTTTATGGTCTTTGCACAATTGTCGTAAACCATAGTGATTTCTGTTTTGTCTCTCTTATGTCCACCGTGCCAGCACAGTGGAATACAAATGTTGCTGTGCGTTTTTTAGCCAAAAGTTTCAAGTTTACAACATCGTGATGTTTCATATGCTGACACTTATCATTATAACTTGTTTCGCTTTATTACTCGAAATAAAAAATATAAAAATTAAATTAAATATTTTCCGTATTGCTTTATATATTTTTAAAAACTTACGCAATAATGTTAAAATTATTGTAAAATGTCTAAACAAACCATATTTTAAAAAGAAATATATTTTTTAAACCAAATATGGTCGTTTGAGATGGGGAAATCGTTCTTCTATTTCAAAGTTTAAAAGTTAAAAAGTTTTATTTGTGGCAGGAAATTTCCACTTCTTTTCCATTCCTCTCATGGAAATTGCTAAAAGATTCAAAATCAATTTTCGAACCACTGTGCCATTTTCTGCCACTCACTCAAAAGCAACATGCAAATGGCATGTGGCGCATATGGCTGGCTGACTACCAAATATGGTTAGTCGAACTAACCAAGAGAACGACTGGCTGACTGACTGACTCACACACACGCAGATTGAGTCCAGCTACCACGTATTTTTCGTTGTTTTTGAAACAGAGGCCTACCTCTTTTCTTACTTACTTACTCCATACCCGCGCTCCCTCCTTGTGGCTATTCGAGAGACGGTCGATTCCAGTTCCAGTTTTACGGCCCTGACCATCTCACGCTCATTCAACTTTTTTTACACTCACAATTCGAAACTCATGACCATTTGCAATGTTTCAAAATGTATGATTCATAAATATATATGTATATGTACACACCGATTATATATGCATGTACAGTGCTCTGAATTCCTTGCGGTTACAATTTGTAATATTTTCGCTTTCATATATGTATGTATGTAAATAATTTAACTCTGTGACGTATTGAGACTGATTGATTTTTGTGAAGAATAATTCCAAATTGTCTTTAGGAAATTTGTGTTAATTTCAATTAATATGATGTGCTAATTGAACGTTTAAATCCAAATGGCAATGCAAATTAATGTGAAATTGTCTGAGAATTTGCTGTTAAATATAATAACGACAACCAATGCGAAAAAATATATATATCAAATACAAATTAGTCATCGACAAGACCAGGAAGCCAAAGAAAAAACAGTCAAACACGATTTTGAATCTCAGTAGATTGGCAAACAAAAGCCACGTATTTAGTCCAAAAGTTGTAGGAAATGTCCTAATTTCTCGCCCACAATTTGCAGCGAAAGTTTTATTATTAGTTAAAACTAAAATTGTTTAATACTTACAGACATATGTATATCCTCATATAATATATCATATAAAATGTAAGATGTTTGATATTTATCTCCAACTAATCAACTAATCTTTAGTAAGTTTATTATTTTATTTCAAAGTTGACAATGATTGTCCACTTTATTCAATTGTTATCTGTTGCATTTCATCGACTTTGCATTATACTAAATTTCTGTTAGAAACTATGTTTCTTGTTGGAGTTTTGAAACTTTCAATTACTCACTCTATTGGGTTCTATAATTTGTTATCCATTTTTCATAAATGCAAATTGAGTTCATCGGAATAATTTGCCAACAATGCAAATATTTGTTTTCCATTTATTGATAAACTATCCGACCAAGTTGAACAACAAGCAGAGTTCAAGTTGAGTGCAAATTGCATGCCCATGTGTCCATGTGTCCATGAGTCCATTTGTCCATGTCTATGCATTCAATCTGCTTTGAATGTTGCACCATGAATCGACGGCGCGGTATCGTTTGCCTGGTGCAAATTATGAAAAATGAAAAGCAAAATTGAAAAAAAAGCAATAAAAAAAATAATCAACATTTTAGCATTGGCGCGCCCTTCTAGATTGCTTTTTCTACACACAACACACACACACACACACATGTTTGAATAAGGAAAATCCCGATTTCACTGAAAAATACCCACTGAAAGGGTCGCAACGAGGTCACACGAGTTCTGGACCCGCCGAATGGTGTAAATGGAAGTGAGTGTCGCAATCACCAACAGGAAGAACAAGAAGCAACAGAAGGAGAATGGAAACAAAGAATTGCATTTCTTACTCAATCATTTTCATTGCCTTTTATGTAATGTTCTCTGAATCGTGCCAGAATTAAGGAAATTGCGGAAATTTTGTAAACAAACGATTTCACCCATTTATTGCCACTCACCCTGCCCTAACAATTGATTCTCTTCGGTTTATACTCAAATGCAATATGAATGCTTTACAGATTTTGTGCGAAATAATCACACTCAACGTAAAGTGGTATACATATGTATGTATGTACATTGAACAAATAAATTTGTTAAACAAATAATTTAATCAAACATTTTCCAAGAATTTCATTCTAACAACTAACGTAAAAATCTTTTCAATGTTTGAATTTCAAAATGAAATGGCCAGAAAGTATTTACTTTTAACCGATCAGCTTGATCTGTTATAGAAACAATTTGGCTTTAACATATTTGCTTTCATCAGCTTCTTAATATATTAAATATTTCTCGTTTTGTTTCTTTTTTGATTTTTAAACCTTTTGCCTAATGCATATATAAGTAGCTATTTATAATGTAATGTTCTTAAAATATATTAATTGTTTTATTTCTATAGTCTTTTGATAATGTAAAAACTATGTACACACTTTTCGGGTATTTGTCTAAAAAGTACAACAATTTAACATATGTAAATGTAAGCTGTTTTTTTGTTTATTAAGTAAAGTTTATAGAAGGTCAATATCATTTTAGAATTCTAGCCTGATTTGTGGTTATGCACAGTTGTCACATAAAAAATTCATATTACTTTCTGACGCATTTGAGGAGTTATGTATGACATATTTGTAAAGTAAAGTAAATTCAACTTTGACATCTCCTTAACTTTTCACATACAATGTCTGGGCTGAGAGCGGGTGTTAACATTTTACAAAAATCTTTTAAACTTGACTTTGATCTGGCTTAAATATTTAATCAACAATGTTAAAACATATTCACCCTAAGGCCAGCGAGACAGACAGCTGTTCTCTGTCCCAGACAAGTGTGCGTTTTCCCCCGAAAGTGCATTAATATTCTAAAACATTGACACAACAGCCGTCACATCTTCCTAACCTTAGACATTTCGAAGGTTGTGGGAATGAAACTTTAACGAAGAAAATGTTAGGTCTAACCTTGAAACTGAATGAACTTAAATGCCCACAAAACTACATTCTAGCAAAGGGTGCTTTGTGGCAAATAGATATGTAGATATATCAAGCTCGTAAATATGACAAACTGTTGAGTGTATACGTTATTGGTCTTTATCTTCAGCGCTTCTTTTTACCACAATTTGGAGTTTTTGGTTTTGGGTTAATGCTAGAAGGGACGGAAAAGTTTTCAAACAAAAGCCCCCCAGAACTCATGACATTGAAAATGCTAAAATACAGCAGCAGCAGCGGCAACCAGAGTAAACGGGTTTTATTTTCTCATTGTAGAAGCAGAAAAACCGGTTGGCAATCATCGCTAACTGCTTTTGCCTCATGTCAGACAAACTAACAATCAGACGGCGACTGAGACCGAGACTGAGACTGAGACACAGTGACAACATTGTCTTCTAGCCAGATCTCTCAGGCTGTAGTTGGCTAAGACTGATCTTCAAACTGATCCCCCCCAAGCAGCTTCTAATGGCCATGTTAACAGAAATATAAAACCCAAGAGATCATTAACACCAAGCTGCTGCAGTTGTAAGCTCTTCGTTGCTGCTGCTGCTACTGATGTTGACCAAGTTTTTCTTTATAATGATGATGTTGTATGTACACTTATTTTCTGTTTAAATCTTGCAGTGTCACTGACTTACTTGGCTTGGCACTGGGTTCAAGTTAAACCAAAACCCAGGGACAAGTTAAACACAAGAAACGAGAAAGAATTACAATGCATTGAGGCAGATGTTGCGAAACAAAGTAGAAATTAACACAAAAACTAAAGACTAACTAAAGATTACCAATGAATAGATACTGCAGTATTGGTTTCTGTATATACATATAACGCGATTAGACAGAAATTAAACTTTAAATTACTTTTTTTCAATATTACGTGTTGTATTTAACTATATAGACAGACAAGACTATATAAATACAACTTTTGATTTTAAAATTATCCAAATTAATAGGTATTTGGTTTGAACCTCAAAAGTTCAACCTTATTTCGATTAGTCAGCTTTAAGACTTCAAATGCTTATATTTAATATGATTTTCCAAAAAATGCTTTTAAATAATGAGGAATTGTTATATATTGGCTTCTTATTTCAAATTTAACAAGTAGTTTTTGCATTGGACAAAAATAAGAGTAGGTACTAGCTATAGGGCCTATGACTCAGTTTATTTCCACAATGTAAAATACAAATTTTTGCTGTTATTTTATTAACCATTCTTCCATTAAGTCGTTTGTTTAATCTGAGGGCATTAGACGATTCTGGTGATATTCTTGAGTTTATATTCTAAATTTGATATAACATACATATGAACAAATTTATCAGTCTCAGTTCTGTCTCACTCTCGGAATCAGGTTAAAACGGAGACCCAATTTAAAATGCTTTAAATTGGGGCTATTATATTATGTAGAACTAAGCAATATTCACTGAATAGTTCTATAAAAACGATTAATGGAATTTCATCTTAAATTATGACCCGGATTAGTCTTCATATTTGAATAAATTAAAAATATTTGATGTGTATATGCATTCGACATATACGTCATTTGTTATGTATATCAAATAAGCTTATTTACTTTGGCATTTTATATGTATGAAGAGATATGTATTAGCAAATTATATATATATGACATATGAATGTCTAACGAAATAATAAATGTTTATTTATAAGTAAGTTTTTGTGTTTGCCGTTATGCTTTCAGTTTGTTAAGCCAACTTGAGGTTCTGAGATAAATTCATTGTACTAACTATAATCAGAAACACTTGTAATAATATTTGCAAAATGTGTACAAGTATATTATATTTTCATAAATGAATACTTTGCCCCATAGGACAGATATTTGGTTAACCTTGCTATCTTATGGCCATTCAGTCGGTCAAAGGCATTTCTTGGTCTGTGATCTCTGATCATATTTCAATGACAATAATTGTCAATTCGAACAGTGCCTGCTCATTGTATGCAACTGAAATATGATATTGTATGTGTTTAACTAAGGATTGTATTGAAAAGCAAATTTATATTGTTTTATAAACATTTATTTCCCAAAGTGGTTAAAAATCAATTGGGGTTTTTTTTTGGACCTAACTAACAAATGGGATATGTCTAAAGGCATTTCCATTTCCAACCTACGTCTACTACCCACTGTCAAATATTCTCAAAGTGCAAATGGATGTTAAGATAAAAATCTCTGCACCTTCAAGATGATTGTGTGACAATCAGACACAAAATAAATTATAAAATATTTATTTTAAAAGAAAATTCCGCCCACTTAAAGACTTACGTCATTCACACACACACACACACACAGAGGTCAAAGGCAGCTCCAGAGACCTAAGTATAAGAAAAAAATTCTGACGGCCTATTTATTTATTGGTTCGTTCATTCATCGAACAGATGGACAACGCATAGCTCAACTGTCTTTTTGTTGGCCTTTTACCAATAATTGACCTTACATACTTAGTCTCGAATAATTGTCATGCACACATAGACACAGTTTGCTGTGTTTTTCTTTTTGTCCGAATTCCAAAACATTCGATTTCAACCGTTGGGAAAATTCATTATTAATTATTAATTTTGACGAGGCAATCGAGTGAATAGACACAAAACCTATTGTTTTAACCATCATGACGATGACGATGATGATGACGATGATGATGATGATAGTGGGAGACGCAACTGCACACAAAAAGTTTGCGTGCAACGAGCTAATTACATGAGCGACCGCCACAAAACCAAAAACTGTCTTTTCATTTCAACTAACGGCAGTTTTGTGCTCTAACGAACCGCATTAAAATCCCCACCTATCTATAAAAAAGAAGAAGAAAGAAAAACCACCAACGCCGCCCCAAAAAGAAGTAACAAGAAGGAAGGTTTTGATAATTTTTACATGATTGATTCATACGCGTTGGCTTTTACCCAAGTTAATGAAAGACACAAACAAAGTAGGTAAGCTCTTTGTGTGTGCATGTGTGTGTGTGAGTGTGTGGGTAGTTGAAGCACTCACCTGATGGTTCTAGGTGAGTGGGTGAATTTTAAAAAAATTGATTAACAAAAGGCAATCACTTTTGCGTGCTTGCTTGCTTGTTGCAGGGTTGTTACACATTTTTAATGTGTTTGGAGTAAAATGGCTAAGAGAGAGAGAGAAAGAGAGAGAGTGGGACAACAAAGAAAAGGGAAATTGCTTGTCATTTTCCTTTCTGCCATATGGGTGTGTGTTGGCTTTCCATCTCCATGCATTAACAATGAACGGAACGCCCTGAAATTTAATCAAAGTATAACCTTGAAATGGCGTTTTATTTTCTGATGTTTAAACAGGATATACTAAAGATTTCTGGTTGATACCTAAAATTACAAGGAAACATTGCACCTGCAACTTACATATTAGTTTATATTTATTATATGTTACCTTTGAAATCTTCTTTTTCAAGCTTGACCTTGAGCCGGCTTAAATGAAAGGTTTGACTTAAATTTCCAACGGGTCGTAATCAAACCAGATATATTTATTATACATAAATTAATTACATAATTAAATTAAAAACCCAGTTTAATTTATAACTTTATATAAGACGATAGAACGTTTCAAAGAAAATGGTTCATATTTTGTGGTTAAATTTTAACATATTTACACTTATCCATAGACAGCGGTTCCGAGTAGCTGAAGTACCAGAAGGTCATTCAAAGTTGTTATATAATCGAAGATAATAGTCGATTCATGAGCAAAAGATTACACAGTTTGTAAAATTAAAGCTCTTTTTTCTTCAGTTAGCCACTGTATTTTATAATATAAGATATCTATTTGGGCTTAATTCGTTATCAATTGTGCCAATTGCAACAGTTTAGATACATACATAGTTCCATTGTACAAGGAAACTTATTACAAGTAAATAATGGTACTTAAAGAATCTTATAGAACCTAAATTTCAGAACTATCAAGATTACGTTCTTACTTATTGAATAACTATTCTTCATAACTCTAGGTAACTTTTTACATAAATTTCTCTATTCGATATCTGTTGACTAAATGACTACATTTAGATACATTTATTTTAAGTAGATACAAGTTTTAAATTAAAGTATTAGATAGTTGTCACAGTGATACTTGTTCACTTATTCAAACCGGTTAAGTTTTTTATAACTGTACTATAAAAGATTAAGAATAGTTTCGTTAAATTGTTATATGATAAAAACGTCAACAAATAGAATTAGTTAGTTGAAACTCATTTACGGGGTTTTTTTCGTAGTGTAATTCAGATAATTTAAAGTCCAAAGATCACATTCCATTAGGAATTTGGCAGATGTTTTCAAGTTTAAAATACATTTTCCCATTAACTATGGGTACTCACTTTGTAAGCATATTCTTACAAATGCCTATTCAAATATACTTATTCTACATAAATATATCAATCGATCAATCCAATTAGCAAACTGCGTATATCAACTAAATATGTGCTAATTTATTCTACCCCAAATAAAATAGAACACGAAATAGAAAGTTCATGTACCACAACAACAATCTGGGAATAATATCTGAGTTGGCTTTTAGTTTACCAACAATATCTGTTCGTTTCATCTACCAACAATTAGTTGGTCCTCAGCTGGAGACTTAATAAATGCTAAAATATTTATTGTGCGCCTACCCTAGGCCTGTCCTATGTACATATATACCTATCTGGGGGGTCCTGTTAAAGAATTGTTTCGGTCTGGAGTAGGTGCGTAGGTGTTGGCTGGAGAATGTTTACATAACCTGGCCTTATGCCCGCCTAATTTGTTGTCGGTTGTCGATTGTCGCTGTCTAGCCAATGTAGCATTACCCTAGGTCTAATCGAGCCACTAGGTCCCAGCACGCATGTTTTCTGTTTGCTTGGGGACTTTAATATCATTTAGTTGGCAGGGGGGAGGAGAAAAATGCCCTTGCCAGCCGTTGCTGTAGGGAATGGGCGTATCCATTCTATAGTTTTGGGGCATTTTATTGACTTCTAGCTCGAGGGAGGGGGAGAATATATATGTATGTATATGTAAGCGCATGTTTCTTCTTACTCTACTCTCTGCTTTTACTCTGGCCATGTCTAATGAACTTTAAGTAAATTACTCATACCCCCTTCCCCTGTTCGATGCCACCGCGCACAGAGCACTAACAACCTCTATAACATGCATGACCCACTTTAACCAACATAAATTTCTATGCAAAAGCGATGCGGAGGAGGAGGAGGAGGCGGCAACGGAGTTGTTCGGATGTGGCATGAATGGGCGAGGGGGGCGTGGAGTGTGTAGTGAAGTAATGTCAGGCCGTAAATAATCAAATGGCCCCTGCAACGTTAAATACACTGAGCACAATTGTGTACAAAGAAGTCGTAAACTCTACATGTAATATCTATGCGCCAAAATTGCTTGTAATATGATCTCGATTGAGATTCGTTTCCATTATTCAAATGCACCTAAAATAAAGCCCAAAAATTGTCGTATTAGAAATTTAATATACCTACAAATTTCAAAACCTTTTACGAAATGAAATAAACCATAATTTCAACACTAAAACTGCAATAGAGATATATAAATAAGGTATTAAAAATTCAACAAAAATTTACAATGACAAATTACAAGCAGTTAAAAATAATTTGCTAGAATGAAATATTTGAAAAATTTTTAGAATTTTCAAGCAGTGCACTTTAGTCATCATATCCGATTAACATTTGAATTATGCACATGTCTAACAATAATAAGATGCAAATATTAGTTATTAACGAAATCTTTAAAACGTTTCAAACCCAATCCGCAAGGGGATTCTCATTGGGATGTCAAGCTTTTCATTGGATAAAATGAAAATATTTATCAGAATGACTAAAGCAAGTCGACTGATAATGATAATATATTAGGTCAGAATTGCCTTTATGTTAAGCATGATTAAATAAAAGGTGACATAATTCAAAGAAAAACGAGCTATGGAAGTTAACTTCGGCCTTGCCGAAGTTTATATACCCTTGCAGTTCTTTATTATATTTAATTCGATAAGAAAAGTGAAATTTCATACATCAACAGCATTAGTTGTCGTATTATGAATATGCTCAAATATTTTTCAAACTACTGAATTCAAAACACATTTAATGATTATTAAACAATATATGATATAGTAGTCCGATCCCGATGATATTCATACTTTATCTCACACAGGTAATAAAGAGTCTCCAAAAAAAATTTCAACCCGATATCTCTTAAGATGGCTGAGTAAAACGCATACTTCAAACTACTGAATTCAAAACACATTTAATGATTATTAAACAATATATGATATAGTTGTCCGATCCCGATGATTTTCATACTTTATCTCACACAGGTAATAAAGAGTCTCCAAAAAAAATTTCAACCCGATATCTCTTAAGATGGCTGAGTAAAACGCATACGCACAGACGGACGGACAGACGGACAGACGGACAGACGGACATGGCTATATCGACTCAGCTTCTCAAGCTGATCAAGAATATATATACTTTATGGGGTCGGAAACGTCTCCTTCTGTGCGTTACAAACATCTGACCAATTTTATAATACCCTCTGCAAGGGTATAACAATTTTATAATACCCTCTGCAAGGGTATAAAAAGACAACGTGTTTGTATAATGCATGAACAATCTTATTAAACCGGCAAAAATTGGTTTAAAGTTAAATAATTGACTCATGCTTTAGTTTTTATTTTTGTAAAATTCAAGTTAAAAATTTATGCACCTGGTCAAGTCCTTTTATGATGTTATTTTATGTCTATTAGAACAACTTTAATTACGACTACATATAATTGTTAGTTCATGCCATGATTCAGCTGATCTATTTAGTCAAAGCTTTACCAATATCAATCAAGCCTTGTGCCATGTATAATTGCTTTCCCTTTGATGAATAACAATTTTTTTCAGAAGGAATGCAAAGTAAAGTGGCGTATTGCCAGTCATCTAGAGGGCATCACTCATTATCACAGTCATGTACATATATATTGGGGCAAGCCCACTGACACGCTTTTGTTCCACTTCAATCCACAAAACAAAACTCCATAAAAAACAACTACTTTTAGTATAAAGAGGAGGAAAAACCCAGGTATTCAACCAAACAGTCAGCCCACCTCAAAAAACAAAAAAAAAATAACAAAAATCAGAGTTTGCGTGAGTTTCACTTTTATTTGTTGTTGTTGTTGTTGTTATTGTTGCTATTGGAGGGGTTAATAATTTAGCAATCAACTTGGCGCTCTGATGCCTTTGCTCGAGCTCATCACCCAACACACTTTGTTAAACTCGCATTAATTTTGCATTTTGCGAAAACGCCTAATAAATCGCGTCCCGAAACCCTCTCTAGGTAATTGGCCCAACCAAACCCCTTCGAACCCTTCTCCCATTGCCCTCCGCGAATCATTAATGATTCAACAATTTTGGTCGACGCCTTGTGAAGTAAATATTAACATTTACCTTTGAAGGGGAGGCCAGAGAACAACCCCGCAATTCGGATCGAGCGCCACCGGTTGCTGCTCCTGGGTCCAATTAGGTGACATGCAATAAAAATGAACCAAGTTTTCTGGGTGTCGTTGTTGCCTCTGTGTACGTATCCGGTGGATGGGTAGAGATAGTTGTACGGATGAGTGAGTGGTTAGGTGGATGGATGGATCCGGATCCGACGCTACCTTGTTAATGGACTTGACAGTTGTAAACAGTTAGTCATGAGCCACCAGATGATTAAAATGTTCATCATAAAGACGATAATGAGAATGGCAACAATAAAAACAACAACAATCACCAACTGTCACCTTCATTCAAGGTGTTTTTTCTTTCTTTATTTTTTTGTTTTAGGGAAATATGATTTATGAACGTGAGGCTAAATCATATATGGGCAACAAATATATATACTATCTCACCTCCTATATATGTGTAGATGGCTGACCTAAATCTGTAGTGAAAGTGAAATGCGCTCATATGCAAATGAAGACTTAAAACCAACTCAACTCATTGGCAAAGAATTTTTTGTTTTAAAGTGAAAGGCGAAAACTGCAAAATAAAGCAATTTTTTAATTACAAAATACAGAATCAAGACACACCCAAAAATTTGTTTTTTTTATGCTTCAAATTTGAGCACTAAAAACTAATTTACCAAAACATCAAATTAATATACATATATTCTCCTGATCAGCATGACGAGTTCTTCTGGACTATGCCTTATATATATAAGGGCTATAAAACGATAAGTGCTGGCTTTTTTTTTTTTTTTTTGTATGTTAGTCGTCTATATCAACCAAGTAGATTAGATCACCTGATTATTGTAAATTTAGGATATTGCATATGTTTGATATTTATGTGAAATTTCATCATTCTATCGAGAAAGTTGATAAAAAAAAGTATCATAAGGTTTTAACTTGCCCCTATGAATAGCAAAATAATAGTTACTAGGAATCAAAAGATTTGTTGTCTTAGATTTAATTTAAATTATAAAGAATAAACTGTTAATATTATTGTAATATTCGATTTCTTTATTATTATATTCGAGCTTTAACTTAAATGCTTACAAGCTAATTGAAAATTATGTGAAATATCCCAAATGAATATAAAATTTTACTGCAAATACCGAACCTAACGCATTAAAAGTAGATATTTTTAAACAAATTTAAAGAATACTCTTCATTTCACATTTTTTTGGAAGTTTCAGTGAACTAAAGAAACCAATTCTTAAAAAAGACTTGTCAGAAATACTTTGTTCTCTGTAATCCAAAGTTTATTAAACAGGCAGAGGTTTGGTATGCGGGTTCAGCACCCTAAATATTTATTGAAAAAAAGTTCAATTAACTTATGACTTATTAAGTTTGTTAAAAATCTCATAACTTATATAATTTTCACAAATTTGTGTTTTCTTTTTTATCTAAAAACCTTAAACAAAAAGGTTCCTTAAATTGTTTTTTGTCTCTAATCGAAAAGGTTTAATGACAAATTATAAATAATGTTTTTAACAATATTTGTGGCAAGCTTCAATTTATAAATAAAGCTTTTGGAATTCTTAATAAAAAAAATTTTTTTAATAAATGTTTAATCCGGAACTGTGTCAATCTAATGGTCACTCTTATTTTTCTCTAAATAGGATGATTCAAACTAATATAGTAAAAATTGTAATTCAATTCAATTGTTATGTGATATTATTCAAAATGTTCGTACGAGAACGATTTTAGATCTATATTTTTCCCTTTTTACACCAACTAATTATGTTTACTTAACAAAATAAACAATTTTCCATTAATATTATTATTATTTTAATGAATACTGTTAAAGGGAAGCGTTTAAACATAATATTTTAAGTATATACAAAATGCTTTACAGAGATTTTAAATGGAAATAATCTTGTTAAATTAATTTTTGGTTGCCATTTAAAATAGTTGGTATTTCATTTGGGTTAACATTCTGACCTTTGGGCTTAGTTCCAGGTCGTATGAGAATGGATTATGAAATTTAGCTGATGGTTAAGACTCTTGCCCTTTACGAATTCATCAAGTTTGCCTGTCAATTATTGTGAAATGTGTGGATATTTGATGACCAGAGCCATGAAAGACAATTCACATGCGATTTAAGTAAATTGGACTGAGTATTGAAGTGGATTGGATGGGTTTGAATTGGTTTTTCCATCATCATTCATCCACCCACATTGAAATGTGATGGACAGTTAGCATGTGGGTGGGTTGTTATTATCATTGTCATTATTATAATATTATTGTTATTGTCTTTAACAAGTAACAAGAAAATTGCAAAATAATATGGCATCTTTTGACCTCGACCTTGTTCGCCAGATGAGAAGGAGGAGGTGTAGGTGGAGGTGAAACAGATGGGGAGTTAACTACAAGGTAAAAATGTATGCGTGTTTAATTTTTTGGTTTCATGGTTTCATTTTTGTCCACAGGATTCACATGTAATGGCGTCATTCTCGGGGTCTGCTTAGATATTTATGAAAGAGTTTCCAGACTTGTGTTCGGGGGTGGGGTCAGTCGGTGGTTCCATTTAATTCAAGTTCATTGCAAATTATTATGGTTGGAAAATGTAATTTTTATTTTTGCTGCCCCTTTGCGTGTTCCTTTGGGTGTAGTTCCTCCTCCTGGCATTGTTGGTGGTGGACCCCTCTGTCAGTGTCATGTCCTTGCATTGCTTTGATTCCTTGATGGTTGTTGTGACATGCTCGTGACTTTTATGTCAACGTCAGACATATGAGAGGCACAAACAAAAAAGGCAAAAGAAACAAGAAAAAACTATCAGAACGAATGAATGAATACTAAATGGAAAGAATCGGGTCGAAACCAGGTCCGGGTTGGGAAAGCAGCTTTCCTTTAGCCATAATTTTAATTGGGTCATTAGCAAGATTGCACATTTCTCCTCTAGGTAACACAATTTACCAGTGCACAACAACGACAACAGACAACAAACAACAAACATCGATGACATGCAATATAATTATATTCCTGTTTGTTTAGTTGGTCGGTAGGTCTGTCGGTTTGCCATTTGGTCGACCGAGTTAACAGCCAGTAGAATAAGTGGTAGAACAAATGCAATTTCCTAACTGATATTGATGTTGTCGTTTTCCCCTTCCTGTTATGCGTTGCCATTTGTAATTGAATCGCTTTCCTCATTGTTTCATCAAATTATTGTTTTCTTCTTTTTTTTTCCCAAGTAATCCAACGTTTCAGTTTATTATCATCAAAAGGGAATTGCCAGATAAGATATTGATAAGTGGTTTATTCCTGCTTGTGACGACATAAAGACATCGATGTTGATAAACTATGCCAGCATTTATTTAAGATTTATGGCAATTCGCAGGTGAATGGTTCAAGAAAGTGGACCGACACCTACGAATACACACATACATATGTATGTACAAGTTATCTTATTAAAAATGTGCAATCAATAATAATGTTCGATTTGATAAGCTTATATTGTGTAGGTTATTTGGTATAAATAATATATTTTCTTATAAATCCTAAAGGAAATCGGAATGAACACACTTAAGAAATTTTGATTAAAGTAATGAAATAAATAATAATTTGAATTGCTTCAATTTAGAAATCAAAATGTCTCAAAGTAATTGGATTTTATTTAATTTGTTTTTCAAAACTACAAACCTCAAAACAAATAAAGGAGAAAGAAGAATGTCAATTGTCTTAGACTTACATTCAATGTAAATTGTATATGAAACTATCAATAGATATTTAGAGGATAACAGAAATATCTTTTTCTTTCGCATAAAAACTCATCGATAGATGTGCAGGTTGATATTTTTGAGATCACGTTAATTTCTGGTAGTTTTTTAGACGTCTATTCATATAACAAACTAAATCTAACATACATATGTATGTATATTAAAAGTTTTTTTCCGAATAAAAATAATTGTTTGTATTAAAAGTTGCATTACGTAATCTTAGTTAAACTTGATCAATAATAAGATCATGCCTCTATCATGCCTCATAGGCAATCAACTTTAAGAAATATTAAAAGATAGCAAAACTGTTCCTAACTTCAAAAAGTTTTTATAAAGTTTTCGAAATATTTGTAGCAAGCTAATTTTCAAAACGGATAAACCAAGTTAACCTTTATCGATAAGTAGTAACATATTAATTTAAGTAGTTTCGTATCTATCGTATCTAAGCCTCGTGAGGTTTTAATCGATTGTCATATATTTTAACAATATTGAATTATGGAAATTCAATGATTTTATAAAATATATTGATATGTGCCTTTTAGGCACCTGGCACCTGACTCCTGACCTGAAGTTTTAGTCTTTTTTTTTTTTTTTACAACATAGTCGTATTTGAAAACAAGTTCTATGAAAGAATTATTTATTAATCCTTTATAATCTCACTTTTGGAACAGAAAGCTACATACTCAATCTAATAAAATATATAACTTTAGAGGTACTTGCAAGCATATGATTATACTTTATAATCAACGGTTTTATACCATCAATATGTATGTATTTTATTTATAAATTAGATTTATATATTTATATATGTATATAAAGATTTCTTGTTAGAAACCTTGTTAGTACCATTTTGTACATATCGCCCACCTATGTATAATTAATCATGATAATGTAAAGCATTAAATATTAATATCAATTTTCATTTCTTTTTTTCTTACAGGGAGACAGAGCGCTATAAGAAAACGAAATGGCAAGATTTGCGTGTTGGTGACATTGTCCATTTGTCAAACAATGAGACAGTACCAGCAGATATACTTTTATTGCGAACCAGTGACCCCCATGGGGTCTGCTACATAGACACCTGCGATTTGGATGGTGAAACGAATCTAAAACGCCGCGAGGTATGTATGACCCCTCCTCCTCCTATACCCAATTTGTTTGTACGTGAGTGCGATATGATGGAACTATTTAAAATGGCATTTCTCTTGTTTTTCACACACACACATACAGGTTGTACGTGGCTTTGAGGAATTACAGAGCATATTTTTACCTAGCAAATTTGTGAGTCGCGTTGAAGCGGATGCGCCAACAACAAAATTATATAGATTTCATGGGGCCTTAATACATCCAACTGGTGAGCGTGTACCCATATCGACCGAGTGCCTTTTGCTTAGAGAGAGCAGACTGAAGGTGAGTTCTAAATTTAAATGTAATTTTTGCCTAAATCTTAATCGTTGTTTGCGTTTTTAGAATACGGATTATATTGAGGGAATTGTCGTCTATGCGGGACATGAAACGAAATCAATGTTAAACAATAGTGGTCCAAGATATAAGCGCTCCCAGGTGGAACAGCAAATGAATATTGATGTGATATGGTAAGTATATAAGAAAATAAGATGTCTAAAGGATACCCTGCATCTACCTAAAATCTAGAAGATCTTAAACAAAGGAGCGAAAAGTATAATGAATGAAGTCCAAATTCGGTTGATTCCCTTTTCTTTTCAATTGACAGAATGAAATTTAGTTTGGTTATTTCACATTCAAAACTATTCATAAATACTCTAAAAATTATGGTTTGCGGTAAATATCATAAATGAGAAATGGGTAAGGAGGGTGATATATGTTTGTTAATGTAACTTGGCAAGCCTAAAAACATGTAGATTACTGTTTGGTTTTGTTTTAAGGCTGAAATCGTATTAGAAACATGAAAAAGAACCATAAAGTAGATTGCTCTGTTATGTATATAGTATATTTACATGTACATAGTACAAAATGTGTAGACAATATTCTCAAAATCAAAACTGTGGTTTAGCTTCGCGGCTTAAAGTCAATAAATCGTATTAATTTTCGCGATTCTTAAGCATAGGCAGCACAAAAGATGACCATATTCTAATATCAACTGAATTGTAATGGCCATACCATATCTTTAACGCTAAAAGTAGTTAGGAATTCAAACTACATGAAGCGGAAAAAGAATGGGAAAACTTGCAACTGCTGATTCCTCCTTTTGGTGTAAGGGGCTTTCGCCTTTATCAACTAACAATCACACCCAACTACTTTGGCTATATTATACTACATTCAACAAGAGATGTTACAGAATCAAATGCTGTTTGGAAAAGTTTTAAAATTTAAAGAAATCTAAGACTGTTGCTTTATTACAGTTTGCAATAGTTTCATTTACTGAACAATCTTGGTAATAGTTAGGTACTCATAGTGTTATTCCACTCTTTCACTTATCTCAATCTTATGTAATCTCATAAATTGTCTGATTTTCTTTTTCTTTTGTGTCCTCCAGGTGTGTGATAATATTGTTGATACTTTGCATTGTTGGCGCCATCGGGTGCACCATGTGGCTAAGCTCTTATGTTAATATCCCCGTACCCTATATAACGATAGCCGATGTGAGACCCCACCTTGAGGGGATGTGGATTTTCTGGACAAATATAGTCATTCTGCAAGTGATGATACCGCTCTCACTCTATGTGACAATTGAACTCTGCAAGATACTTCAGGTGTATCACATTCACAACAACATTGAACTATACGATCCGGATACAAATAAGCAAACGGAATGTCGTGCCATGAATATAACCGAAGAATTGGGTCAGATACAGCACATTTTCTCAGATAAGACAGGAACATTGACGGAGAATAAAATGATATTTCGTCGATGTGTGGTCAATGGGGCTGATTATAATCACCCGGAATCGGAGTTGGAGAAAATGTATACCAAGCCGGGGGCACCAGCGCCACCAATTGTGCCAAATGAGAATCTAATTGATGATATGACACAGCTAACGGGCGCATATCTAACACCAAATGCCCAGAGAATTCAAGAGTTTCTGGTTGTCCTGGCCATATGCAATACGGTGATTGTGAGTGCTGCTCCGCATAGAGATTTAATGAATGCCAGTGGCATTATTGAAGTCCAACAGACTGGCTCAAGTCCTGGCAATTTAAAGCATATTAAACGTGGTCCCAATCATTTGTTGGCCACCACAACAACCACAACAACAACGACCACAATTTTGAATGGAACACCTCAGCCTGCATCGATTCCAGCCGATCGCTATACACGACTTGCCGAGTCTCGTTCGGTGACTCCTTCGCCCCCACCTAACCTCCTGTTTGCCATGCCCACACAAAACCATCAGCCCACACTGTCGCCCATAAGCAGTTCAGCTGAATCTTCGCCCAATTCCGAATCGGAATCACCATCCCCGCCGATGAAGAGCAAATCCTTGTCCAATAGCATTTCACCCACAGGACGAGCCAAGGCAGTAATTAATTCAAAAATCACAAGCATTGCAACATTTTTGAATGCCAAGACTCAGGGAAAACGTTTGAAAATGAAGTAAGTTTGGCTAAATCTTGCAAATTTCATAAGGATTTCATTTAATCCTGTTAATATTCTTGTCATTTGCAGTAACACCAAAACGGAGACAATTTATCGTACTGCTGATGGTCGGCCTTTGTATGAGGCTGAAAGCCCCGATGAATTGGCCTTGGTAAATGCGGCCTATGGCTATGACTGCTGCCTCTTAAATCGCAGTCCCAATCACATACTGGTCAGCATGCCGACAGCTAGAGCAACAGTGGAATATGAGATACTCAAAATATTGCCCTTCGATTCGAGTCGCAAATGCATGTCGATTGTGGTACGACGTGTGGGCACCCAAGAGATTATTTTGTATACCAAGGGAGCGGATAGTTCCATAATGCCCGTATTGGCTCCATGTGCCAGCAATAGTCCTGAGGGTAAGTTGAAATTACTTAAGAAAGGGAGAATAAATCCTTAAAAGAGCTAACAGTCTTGAATTGTTTATTTGTTTTTTGTTTTTCAAAGTCTTTAATAAAACAATCTAATTATATCCATTTCAGGTATTTTGCGTGAACAGACCCAACAACAACTCGATCGTTATGCACGTGAAGGCTTACGTATTTTGGTAATGGCAAAGCGTACACTAAACGCCTCCGATTATACCGATTGGTGGGCAAGGCATCAGGAGATTGAAATGTCGCTGGAGAATCGTGAACGCAGATTACGCGACTCATTCGCCAGATTGGAGAGCAATCTAACCCTATTGGGAGCTACAGGAATTGAGGATCGTCTACAAGATGGTGTGCCAGAGACTATCGCATCATTGATCTCTGCAGGTGTTTCAGTGTGGGTGCTAACGGGTGACAAGCCCGAAACAGCCATTAATATTGCCTATTCGGCCAAATTGTTTACACAGCAAATGGAGCTGATCAAGTAAGCAAGTCAAATAGCAAAAATAAGTATGATAGTTACTAATTAAAATTCTCTAACTAATTAGGTTGACTGCCCGTTCTCGAGATGCTGCTGAAACGGCAATTAATTTCTATTTGACTGATATTGAAAATGCCAAGACAACGTCCACAACAGGAGGTTATAGCTTGATGCCGCGTCGGAAACAGAGGGCTTTAGTTGTTGATGGCAAGACGTTGACTTTTATTTTAGATCAAAAGTGAGTGTGCAATATTCTTCATTCCATACATCTCTTTTAATTTGTTATTGCTTTGCAGATCCAAATTAATTTTGCCATTCTTGCGATTGGCCAAACGATGCGCTTCAGTGCTTTGCTGTCGCTCCACTCCGCTACAGAAGGCCTACCTGGTTAAAGTTGTGAAGGAAGAACTAAATCTACGCACTCTTGCCATAGGCGATGGAGCCAACGATGTCTCCATGATACAAATGGCCGATGTCGGTGTGGGCATCTCAGGTCAAGAGGGCATGCAGGCCGTTATGGCGGCTGATTTCACGCTTCCTCGGTTCCGCTTCTTGGAACGTCTATTACTCTCACATGGCTATTGGTGCTATGATCGTTTGGCTCGCATGATTTTGTATTTCTTCTACAAAAATGCTGTAAGATGATTATAATTATTTATCGGGTGTTTATTTTTTATTAATCCTATGAATTCATTTTGCTAGGCCTTTGTATTTCTGATATTCTGGTTTCAATTGTATTGCGGCTTTTCGGGTGCAGTAATGATAGATCAAATGTATTTGATGCTCTATAATTTAATATTCACTTCGCTGCCGCCTTTGGCCATTGGTGTTTACGATAAACGTGTGCCAGAGGAATTGTTATTAAAAAATCCACATCTCTATAAGAATGTAAGTGAAAATGACCCAAATGTATCATTCCATACAGTTTGAAATTCAATGATTTCTGATTCTTTCAGGGACGTTTAAATGTTGCCTATAGACCGCATGATTTTTGGATAACCCTACTGGATGCCCTCTATCAAAGTCTGGTCATATTCTTTGTGGCGCTGTGCGCCTATGCGGAAAGTGATGTTGGCCTTTGGGAATTTGGTACAACAATAACAGCATCCTGTTTATTTGCCAATTTAGTGCACTGTGCTATTGAAATACGTTCATGGGTAAGTTCAACAAATAAATTTAATATATTTTGTGTATATATAATAATTGGCAATGTTTTTGTTTTTCCAGACGGTGCTACATGTTATATCCATATTGTTTAGCTTAGGTTCTTTCTACCTCTTCTCAATTGTCTACAATTCCATGTGCGTCAATTGCTTTGGAGTGCCCTCGACATATTGGGTGATATTTATGTGCTTCAAGTCAGCTGTCCACTGGTTGGTCATACTGTTGTCCACAGTGGTGGCTGTTTTGCCACGGTAAGAATCTTTGGAAAGCATCATAAAAACATTTCTATAAATCTAATTTATATTCGCTCATTCATTTTACAGACTTGCTCTTACTACCATACGGACTTCAATATATCCTGATGATAGCACAAAGGTTCTACTGAATAGCAAACGTGAGCGCAGCAGAGGTGAGGGTTTGTTAGTTACTTGGTCGCGCTCAACCTCAGCCTCATCCATATATAGGTAAAAAGGCACAAAATCCAAAAATCTTTGCAAATTACTATTTTGCTGCACGTGTTTAAGTTGAAATTTGTTTGATGCATCCATTTTATGTATACATAGCATGTAGCGTAATTTTGCTTTCGTTTTTCTTATAATTTTGTGTCTTTTTATTTAGATTTTGGTTTTAAATTTTGAAATGTTATAAGTCTAAATTTAATATCTAAGCACTAAATTTAAAATTCTACATTACAGAATCGCCGATTATGGGTCTAAGAATCAAATTATAACGACCATTACCTGATCCAGCGCCAAAATGCAATTTCTTTATCCACAATATGCATACATCTAATGTGCTCGCAATTTCATATGTGGCCTTTCGACACCGATTAATATTTAATTATTTGATTTAATATTTAGCCATTTAGTTGACTTGATTTTGCTCGCACCAACCGCTCCCCTGGCCCCCAACTAGTTTTCACAATGTACTTAGTAACAAATTGTAAAAAAAAAGAAAAGAAAATTATGCAAATTGCTTAGCTAATCACAATTAGTTGTAGTCTTAGAATTCTCTTCGCCTTAAAATTGAAATGAGAAATTAAAGCAAAACCCCATTATGTCATAATTTATAATAATTTATACTGATATTTATTTGTATATAAGTAGAAAGAGTTCATATATATCTAATATACCTACAATATATATATAGATGTGTGTATGTAGCCAGACCACCACCACCTAACCTAATTAATTGCAAATATAACTATTGTTAACAAACAAAGAAAATCAGATAACTGAAAACTGATGAATACAATATTAATTGTATAAAGTGTTTAATGAATAAATATTTAATTTAGTAATATATATATTTATATATATATGTATATCACCATAATACTTGACAATTCTAAAACACAACAGAACTGTAATGTTAGTTCGATGAAAAGGCTGTGATTCTACACTCATGAAGGATATATATATATATATATACCTAAACATAAGATATATACTTATTTGCAAAAGGTAATAAACACGATGATAAACATAAGATAGTTCCATTAATTCAAGTATTGACAGAAATGTGTTTCTTCTTTTTAAGTTGAATTTTTTACTTTTTTAACTGAACAACAAAACAAAAAAACGAAAGCATAATAAAATGAATAATTTAATTGTTGTAATCCAATTTAGTTGTACTAAAACTATTTACTATATTTGTAGTACACCCGCAAAACGAGAGCAAACGAACCACAACATAAACTATTATTGAATGCAATTGTAAACTAATTATAAATTAAAAACCATAAAATGCAATAAAACAAAAGGGCGAACGTTAGATGAATATTTACATTGTTGAAAAGCAAGAAAATCATTAAATGAAATAAATGTATATTTACCTAATAGTAAATGATTGATTTTTTATTAAAATTCTATTCATAAAAATTAAAGACATGGGATGGTTGCAGACTCTTCACATTTTAGCTTTTTATCAATGTTATTTAGTCTATTTTACTAAATAATATCAATATTTTAAGATTTTACTCCGATTGCACTCCCTGGGCAACAAAAACTATATTTCATTCATTATGCATGTTTATTTATTCAGTGTCAATTTTTCTTTTTTTAAATGTTTCCGCCCAGCCAAAATGAGCACTTCGGTTGAACCTTAGGACTTCCGGCTCACTTTTTCTCAGACCTTCGCACTTTCGGCTCACTTTTTACTCAGCCTTCGCTGTAATTTAACAGTTCAACAAAACTTAGCTGTTAAATAACATTTACCGCCCACTTACAAATTTCAAAAATTGAGATTTAAATTTTTTACTGTCGGTATTTAGTCGTAAGTTTGGAACTCTGACTGGCTTACTGCTGTTTTAAGATTGTCGGTTAAAAAGGTATACAAGTAATTCCAGATGTTTTCGTTGATGTCAGCCACTCGTCAGGTATGAATTTCCCCCCTTCTCCCCATTCATTTAGTAATGATTGGTCCTAAGAAATGTAAATGAACTATTTTTGATTCTATCTATTTTCATTCGACTGTATTTTGTCCACTTTCAAACCGATGTTTAGATTGTTAGCCATTTTAATAAACTTAAATGAATATTTAAAATCAGGCAAAATTTTGCCTATTTACGAGATTTCTAAAGACAATGGGTTTTTGAGAATTATTCAATTTTTTTTTTCTAAATTAGACAAAACATTAGGTTTTAATGCAAATTAAACAACCTCCAATGGGATGTTACTTGCATTTAGTTGGTTATCTGATATAGAGGAGTATCCAAATATAGATTTTGGGCGTCTGAACATTGAATTTTCCGTTTTTATATTATTGCATTCAAGAATCATTATTTCCTCATATTAAGGATATGGTCTAACTACAATATGTAGTAGGTAAATACATATGTAATTTAAGTCTTTCTCTTAAAATATCTTAAATTAATCTAAATTCTTACCTCATTGCATTAAAATTGAATACATTGTTATGATGTTAGGAGATTAGCAGATTTTCCTTGATTCGTTTTTCTCCTGAAAACCTTTTGGGAAGGAATCTTCTTAGCCCCCAGTTAATCATTTTAGTTTTTAAACAGAATCCAATTTCCCACCTATTTTTACAAAAAAAGACATTCCAAATTTTTTTTTTAACAATTTGTGTTGTTTTTTTTTATTCTTATGTGTCAAATAGTAATTTATTTCATCGCATTGTTATGTTTAGTTGCTTCTTCATTACTGACATTTCTATTTTGGTTGAATTCTTCGTTTTTGTTTTTTATTTTTTGGTATTTCTTTGTTATTTTAGATATAAATACGACATCACGTTTTCGTAATTGATATTTCTCCTATGTATTCCTATATAAAGCAATAAATAACTTGTTTTCTTTGTTGGTTTAATTTTTTTTTGGTTTTTTCTTCTTTTTTTTTTGTGGTGGGGCATTTTGGGATTTATATATCTCGTGCCCGGATTTGATGCTATACAGACTTAATTTAATTTAAAATTCAGTTTTAGTTGTTGGTTTTCCATTTTTCTTATCATTTTTCCGCTTTTCACTATACACAAATATACAATATTTACATGAAAATATCAAGGTTAAAAATGTTACAAAAAAGTGTGTGTTTTTGCGATATATAGTTTAACGCTTAAGCCATGTTCCTTTGGGGCGTAACCTCAAGCTAGTTAGTGTGAATCCTTTTAGGGGTTAACTTAGGGAAATAAAGGATTTTGAGCAAATTGTGTTAAGGTTTTTGTTTTTTGGTTTTAGGTTTTTTAAGTAAAAGGCTTAGTGCATAAACAAATCGAATCTGCTATGTTTTGTGGTGCTTTTGTTGCTGTTGCTGCTGCTGCTGTTGCTGTTGCTGTTGCTGTTGCTTCTGTTGCTGTTGCAACTGTTGTTGATGTGCAGCTGCCAGCAACAAATTCTGCGATTGCATCTCAAAATAACGCAAAAGTATATTTGAGTATCAGTAATGTACTCCGGGCGTTGAAGAAGGATTAGGAACGGTTGAGGGTGCAGCACCGCCATTGCCACTCCCACTTCCACCTCCACTGCCGCCACCACCTCCACTGCTATTGTTGTTGTTGTGGTTGTTCGCAGTGTTGTTGTTATTGTTGCTTGTATTATTCGTACTACCAGAGTCACCCAGCCAAGAGTCAGGACTGGGTGGGAAATCTGGATAGCCCTGATCGGGACTGGAATCATTACTTAAATCCGATACATTGTTGCTACTATGCAGACGCTGATGTGTTTTACTGGCATGCAAATTAGAACCCACAGCATGATCTATAAAGGAAAGTGGAGAAAAAAGTAAATGATTATTTATTTATAATATTTTCTGAAATATATTAATATTCACAAACTGTAATTATTATATTTATAACTATCATGTTTCCTTTAACTTTGCAGAGCTAAACTAGTTTATTTTTTGTTCGTTTTTATGGATTTGTATATTTCGTTTCGTATTCATATTTAACGCCTTGGTATCTAAATTCATATTAAAATTTATCCATCACACGTTTAATGTCTTTTTATACATACTAGCAAAAATTTTACTGATAAACGAGTAAAAAGCTTAGAGAGTGGATTATATTTTTGTTCATACGTTTATAATTGACCAAAGATGGTCCTTAAAAACAAGGACAAATTTTCAAGGACGCTCGCCAGAAATATCTCACTTTAAAGGTCTTTCGATTGTCTATATTGTTGTTAATTATATTGAATATATAAATCATAAATCATAATAATCACAAATAAATTATTATATCTTAAATTGCAAAATGATGATTTTGATCTATTGGATTGAAACTGACACATGGAAAGCATTAACAAAACATGCGAACATATTTTTTTATTTAAGGGAGAGGAATTGTTTGGAAAATGTATAGTTTAGATTTGATATTTTATTTAAATTAATTCCTATTAAACTTAAATCAAATTTGATACTTATATTTTCATTAAGCTGTAAGCTTAAATTAATGAACAAAACTAAATTGTAGCAGTTTTCAAAAGAACAATGATTCAGAAGATATTTAAGGCCTCTTGACACATAAAAAACTCTTCTTCATTATTTACTTACCGATATTAGTGTAAACAATATTGTCTGGATATGAACCGAACGTATGTCCTGGACCAACGGGGGGTGGCGACCGACTGCTTGGAGGATATTGCGAAGGACTCGAGCTGCCATGCATATAGGAGCCACGTATGCTATGTGGCGAAGCTCCCTCATCTAGGCCCAAATTGACAGTGCTGTAGCTGTCGTTGCTTAGATCTGTGCAATAATTGTGTAAACACATTAGTTGAAACTGATTAATTCATTGAATTGTAAACTCTTGGCTTACCATGATGACTGAAACTATCGTAGTCAACTTTCAGTTCATCCTTATCCAGGAATTTATCCGTACGCGGTGAGCAATTGCCCTTCATGGAGCGGAAGTACTGACTCCATCGTGTACGACCTGCATCCTTTTTCAGTCGTTTCTCTTTAGCACGACTGCAATGGGAATTAACAAGGTTATGAAAGAGTTTTGGATTTGGTCGGCAATTTCACTTACCGATTTTGGAACCAGACTTGAACCACTCTCATATCCAGACCCGTGTCCTGGGACAATTGCTCACGTACATGTCGGGCGGGTTTCGGACTATTATTGTAGGCGGTTTTCAGAGTTTCCAACTGTTTGGCGGTTATTGTGGTACGCGGACGCTTATTAGGTTGATCCCCATCCAGTGAACCATCCAAATAGAGACCTATGATAGTGGAAATTATCAGTAAAGATATTTGTAAAGATATTAATAGAATTTATAATTGACCCACCTTTTGCTTTGGCCTCCTCATAGTCTCGCTTACAGATCAATTTGCGATCCTCCATCAGATAGAACTCATCGCCCGTGTTCAATGTTCGCGAGCACATGGCACACAAAAAACATTGCAGATGATATACATTATCCTGGGCCCTTCGTACCACTTGGGTTGGTGGTATGCCCATATCACAAGCGGAACATTTCGTACCATATCGTCTGTTCGACCCAAACATTGGCGGAGATGGGAGATTATCATTAAACCAGTAATTGCCACCACTGGCCGACACTGCGGCCGACACAATAAAATCAGTTCGAGAAATTTACTTACTTGAAGAAATCCTCTTTGCAAAAGAGTTGCCCATTGCGGGCAAAGCACTTGTCATTCAATTGGCCGTGGCACTCACTACATTGCAGGCATTTGGCATGCCACGTCCTTTCCAGCACCTTCAATATGAAACGATCCAGGATCAGTTCGTGACAGCCTCCACACTTTGGTATTGTAGCTGCAATTTACAAAGACCAAACATTGCATTAATTTAATCTAATACTCCGTTAAATAATGCAAAAAATTCAGTGGCTACCCATAATTTCTAAATGATTTTCGTTATTGAATTCAGAGCCGAGCACTACGAATCGTTTTCCAACAAAATCAATTCAAAACAATTTTTAGTTTTTGTTATTTTGTTAATTGATTGACTTTGTAAATTGAAAGTGTTTTGTCGTCTATTTAAAAAGTGCCTATATCCACAAAAAAATTAATATCTAGGTAAATTTCAAACCTCCGATTTATTTAGCTGATTTTAGCTAAATAAATTAATTTTAATCGATTTTGTGGAATAGAGATGAGATGAGAGATGATAAAATTATTATAAATGCGGTTTTATCTTTTTTAGATTATATTGAGTCCATCTGACTTAGGTTTACTGCCTTCTAAGCCAACTCATTCAAGTAGAATTTCCAAATTGCAGGCCAAATTTAGAGGACATTTTATTAACAAAAATGTTGAATCCAAAGAGAATCCACATCAAAATAGTTGCATAATTTTGGGTAAAGCTTACATATTCAATTCATTTACTTTTTGATGTTTGTTGTAAATACCTTCCTAGGTATTGATTTTGATTTAAACTATTTATGACTCCTTAAACATACTGAAGTAGTAGATTTGAAAGCATAATTATGTTTTAAAACATATTCATCTAGTAGATATAAGTAATATAAACCACTATACCAAAATATAGTTTTATTTTTAAGAAATGCAATTTTGCCTTGCAATTCTTAGAACTCTGACTTGCTTTTTGACCAAATACATAAGGCTTCTTTTTGTTTCCAAACTGTTTCCAAACCTGAAAACGTTTATCTATCCAAGTCGTTTTTAAATTGGAAAAGATTTCACGAAAATTAAGTACCCCATTATGATTGTGAGATAAATTAAAACAGGCTCGCGGTCCTGTCCTTTCTCTTAATACTTAGCCTAAAGGGAAGACGATTTCATAGAGAAGTTGACTATTTATATAATACTTTCTCTAAATGGTAAACTATTTAATAGAAAAGTTGACAATTTTATGTGGAAATGAATCGATTTTCCATTGCCACAAATTACAATTCAATTCCCACAAAATCCTTTGGAATCGATAATGAAAAGTGAAACACTTTTAATAATCAAAAAAATGTTTGCTAATTTAAATTTCTAAATTTTCAGTTGGGTACAAGAAATACGATTTCAATTATTGATCAGCTTCCTGCACTTTTTACTTAGATAAAACAAAAAATTGTTTAACATCCTTTTCGAATGAAAATTTGGAATTTAAACGTTCTTTTTAGTATGTATGTGCATAATAATTAAGAATCTTAAAGAATTTTATATAATTTTTTGTAAACCAAAGTTGATAATAGGTAAAAGAAAACACAATTTTGTATTACATTTGTTTAAGTAATCAAATTGACATTGACAACTTCAATGAACGAAAACCTAAACGATTAAATTTATTTCTATAGTTTCTCAGTTTCGATTTGAACTTCTTTGATTTGAGAGAATAGTTTAGCTAGTCATTAGAAATTTCTATCGGTTGCGAGTTATTGTCACTTTTTTTCCTCCCAATGTGAGAACTTACATAATAGAAATTCTGGCAATTGACTCAAATTGATTGGCGGTACACGATCATCACATTTGCCATTGGACAGAAAGTCACTTTTGAACATCATTAGCTTCAAAAGTTCCATGCCTGATTGCTAAATATGATTAAGAATTTCCGATATAATCCCAGAGTGAGTAAGTGCCCCGAATGTTGGGTGGGCGGGGGACCGGGGATGGAGTTCTTTGTTCCTTTAAAATTTAACACATTCACTTTAATTCGATTTCACATTTTCACATAAATTTCATTCATGAATTTTCTCTAGAATTTTTGCGTTTTGTTTTTATACTTTATTTTTTTTTTTTTCTATTTTGTGGTTTTAGTTGCCGACGGATGAACGGTTAACACGTTTGGAAATTGGTTTGTTGTACCGTTATCACAGTTTTCAGAGAGTGCAGCAGCAGTGGGAGTGACCGTCGTCGTCGTCGTCGTGACGCCGAACCTGAACGACGCGTCGTACCGAGCGGTAACTACTCGTGTGGGCAAGTGCGGCGACGTCGACGCTTGGAAAGCAACTGAAAGGCAACTGACGAACCCAGAGACTCCGGAGTCCGGACTGGAGGGCAGGCAGATAAAATATATTTTTGGGGTTGCTCTTGCTGCGAGTGTTGCTGCTGCTGACATAATCTCAGCCCAACCCTTAGTAATCAGGCTGCACTTCCAATTGGAAAGCTTCATGAAATACAATTTGAGCTGACTGCACCCTGTGCCAGTTAGCTAAAAAGAGGCTTTTGTTGTTGTTGTTGTTGCTGCTGCTCATGGATTTTGAGTTTTGGTTTGTGCCAGTTTTCCAGAGTTTTGGGCTTTTTCGTTCGTTTTTTGGTTTTTTGTCTATGCCTCAACAATTGAGTTTTGGGTTGGTCGCCCACCAACAGCAACAACAAAGAGCGGGGAAATTGCATTGTAACACTTTATATCTGTGATTGTGTATGTGTGTGCCTCTCTCTCTCTCTCTCATTGTGTGTGTGTGTGTGAGTTTTCTTTTTCTTTTTGTGTATTTGTGCCTGGGATTGGTTGTTTTGTTGTGTGCGTCAACGTTGCCTGCAGTTTTCGGGGAGTGGTCTCTGAAAAAGCTCTTTCAGCTTTTGACTTTTTCTTTCTTATGTGTGCGAGTGTGTTTTTTTTCTCCTTCTTGCCACTCACTCTAACAGTCTGCTCTATTTGGCTCTCACTCTTGCAAGCTCATCTCCTTCTTTAACAGTCACAAATACAGAGAACGAAACTCGTTTGGGGAATTTCTGTATGAAAATTATACACATAAATGTAGTGCATTTTCCACTCTCTTTTGTTTGTGTGCGTGTGTGTGCACTTGGCTGCCATTGCTTATTGTTGTGTCATTGTTTCGTAACTGTAAAATGACCTTAAAGCCATTAAATTGCTGACCGGCTGATCAAGGAGAGCAACAACGTCTGCGCAACAGAAATTTATTTCAATTGCCGCCGAAACCCACTCAAAATGTCCAACCAAAATAGACAGACAGACAGACAGACAGATAGAGAGACGATGAGATAGAGAGACCATGGCAGTCCGTCAGTTGGCCATTCAGTCAGTTTGGCTCCCAACAGACGCTTATGAGCAGCAAAGTGTTGGAGCTCTTTTGCACTTTTTGGCCATTTTCAACGCCAAAAATGTGCGTGCCTCCCTCCCCCACACAGATTCCGACAGCCACTACACAGATACACACCCACACACACACACACACACACACACACACACACACACACACACACACACACACACACACACACAGAACAAACACAGATACATATACACATGTGCATACATTGATATTTAACATCGAACGTTGACCGCTTTAAAGGATTTTTATTGTTGTCAAACCTGACAGACCGACTTCAATGTGTTTTTGGGTTTTTTTTTCCCGTTTTTAAATTTCTTTTTTTTATGAATGCGATTTTTTGTCATGGCCGATTACACAAGGAATAATACACCTAGAAAATGGAACATTTTTTAAAGATTATTCAACCAAAAAGTTGCTTTAAAAGGTGTTTTATAAGTTAAACGAAAGGAAAGTCTGCCTCTAAAGTTATCTAAGCCAACAACAGGAAGACGTTTGAAAGAAAAGTTATGTCGAAGATCTTATAAAATACTAAACTGAGGTATAGTTAATCAATATTATAACCAAAAAACATGTCTTCGGAAACTGATCTCAGTCCCACATAAATAACTGCAAAGTTGTTAAATTGTACAATAAATACGTAAATTGTCTCTGTTGCGAAATTGGTTTGTCACTCAGTATATTTGCAAAAGAATCTATATATAACTTTTGATACAAAAGACTTCGAAAATGTCCATATAGCATTGAAAAATTTCAAATACCAAAGAAACAATAAGAACTATTGAACAATAGAATATTAGACCCTAAAAACCTTAAAGACCCAACAAAATAAATATACATACTCTGTTTATATGTAAAAATAATGCGGTCGATTCCAACTATAACGATACTAATGCAGACCACCAATATTCGATCGTTAGAACCGATATTCATTGTAACTGATAATAAGTTAACTTTAATGAAAATAGTAAATTCTTATAATTAGTTTGTTTACAGCCGGAAAGTTCAAATCATTGACTATTCCAACTCTCTTTCAGCAGCTTTTGCCTTCCTATACAACGATAAAATCTTAGATACACTGCAGGAATATTTATAAATAAACCAGCAGAAGAAGACTTTTGCTGTTTTTCTTTTTGCATTCCTAAATCTATTACTTTCTGACTTTTTGCATTCCTAAATCTATTACTTTCTGACTTTCAGTGGGATAATCTCAAATCGTATTCTTAATTCAACATGGCAATTGTGTTTGCAAGAAAAATTGTAAAATTTATCAATGGAAATATTTCGTTGACCTAGTCACCAAATATCGATTGATTTTTATGTCGAATGCATTAATTTTTGAAAAGCCATTAATGAAACGCTTAAATGCCACTAAATTTAACAATCATTTGAATAAAGTTGTACAAACATTAAACAAATGTTAAATTAAAGTGAAATCTTTAAAAAAAAAAGTGACACACTTTGTAAAGATCTTAACTTGATTAAATTGCAAGGTATTAATGTGGCAATATATTCCATTTTTATTTATTTATTTAAATTTGCTTAAACTTCCATTTTGCATTTGATTTTTGGAATTACGCATTTTTCATAGCATACTTATAAGCGTTTTTCTGGGCAGTTATTAAATTTCCACCATTTTGTTGAAAATTTAATGCAAAGAGAGTACTAAATACTTTGTTGTGCTTACCATATGGGCTACAACAACAACCATTTACACACTGTTGGAGCCATATGGCCGAAAGTAAAACAAAAACCTTACAAAACCAAAAAAGCAAACTAAAAGCATATAAGCTCAAAAGCAGCAAGAAAATATAGGGAGAGAGACTGAGTAAGGGAGTGAGTTTGAGAGAAAGAAAGAGCACAGTACACAGCGCTTTCAAGTTTTAACGCCAAGCGGAGCGAGCAACACGACAAGCCAAAGCCCAAGTGAATTTGACACAAGATAAAGAAGGAGGAGCACTTGGTTGTGCAAAAGGCAGGGCTATTTTGTTGTGACTTGTCCTGACCACCGCCCTAGCTTCATTCTACCCCCGACCTCTAGCTATATGTTTCTTCTCGACGCTTGATGAGTGTTTCGTCCGATTATGCAACAAGCTGCACTGCCTTGTGTCCACCTACAGTATGTCAGAGCTTACAATTCTTCTTCTGCTTTTGCCTTCTTTTGTGTGGCGTTGTTTTGGGATGGCTATATGAATATTTGAAGAGACTGTCTTTAATATTTCCTTTTGCCACAGAGAGAGTGAACGACAGAGACATACACACACATAGCATCATAAGAAAGAGCAGCTTTTGGCTCTACCGAATATAATCCCTGCTTTCGGGCTACCTTTGCCAGGTTGCCAGCAGATTTAAGCTCATTCAACCAACATAGAGTTCTGGTCCCCAGATAATGCTTACACACATTCAAATGTAAGTCTGCCACTGGCTCTGTGTAAGTACGTCTGTGTGTGTGTGTGTGTGTGTGTGTGTGTGTGAATGTATGCTTTCTTTCAACTTGTTCAACGTACACGCAATTTACAACATAAATTCTACTTCAGCCTTCGATTGCTACCAAAGCCGCCATTTTCCGTTGTCATTGTGCCTACGGCAGCCATGCAAAATTCCCCATCTGCCTTTTCGAGCTCTTTTCTCTATGGCTTTTTTTCTATGACAATATGTACCTCTGATGGCTTTAGGGGATTTTATTTACTTTCACCACAAAAATAGATGCGCAATATATATACAAAAATGGTTTTGCCATATGCATTCTATGAACATTTCCATTATAAAGGGTTTTTTCCTTAAAAAATAACTTTGCATATACTTTTACATTTTCTTTTAAAACTCAAATATAGATTTTTCATCTTACAGGGATTCGATGTTGACTACGATGTTGACTACGTTACGTTTCTATGTAAAAACAATGACTGACAATGCATTCACTCAATGCTTATATAGCTATGGGCAATTCGCCGGAGTCATTCAAAGTAAAACAAACCCAATATCAGAACACCTTTTTGTTTTGAGAAAGGGCAAAACTGTTGATTAGTATCAATTAGTTTTCTAGAAAATCATAAAAATACAAATTGCAGACATTCCTTGAGAATTGCCCATATTTAAATTTGAATGCGGTTACAGCAAAATAAGAGAATAAATTAGGAACTTTTAAAATCCTTTTTCAACTTGCTTACAAAAATTAAGGAAAACTCAAAAAGGTAATCTATGTAAATTATTTGGTTATAAAACTTGTTTAGATAAAGACGTTTTTCTTCATCAACCATGAATTACATAAGTTATATATTTGGCTAGATTTGAAGCTCTTTTGACTGTGGCTTAGCCTGCTGAAGTCAATAAGGCTTAAGGCTTATATAAGCACAAAGGGAAACAGGTTCTTACTAATTTTTCAATGTGATTGTTGCGCAGTTTTACTTTAATTTTGATGCAGCAATTTAAGGGTATGAATCTCGCCATACACAGATATGTCTTAAGTTGAAAACTGTAAAACTTATAAACATTTTTACAATTAATCTTATTGAAGAACCAAATCTATGAGATGTAATTTAGATCTGTATCTATGTATGTATATATTCTAGAATTTCAGCATTAAAAAAGCTTGAAAGTTTCGTCAAAACTCTTTATTTTGATAATTTACAAAAATTGTATTAAGTTTTTCTATGAAATGGTTTGAGAATTATCCTAGTACTTTAAGTAGAAAAATATTCAAGTGACAATATAATATACTTTATTTATTAAATTGATTGATTGTTTATGAAACATTGAACACATAATTTAGTAAATAAAAAGAACTTGTCATAATATAAATAAACTAATGAATCCTTTCCTCTGTCCTTGAGGGTTATGTAATTTTAATAGACACGTAATCTGCTCTCGTAACTCAATTGCTGACATCTGTTCAATGATTTCTAGTAATTAGATTGACAACTTAATTGCTTAACCCTAAATACATATGTGAACATTAGAGTCAAGGGATCCTCCAATCATTTTGTTTGCGGTTGACAACTCCATTTCAGTCAGAAGAGTCCTATAATCAACATACATATAGTACCATTAGCCAGCGAAAAGCAAAAATAAAAAAAAAAACCGAAACCAAACAAAAGACCCATTTAGATAAGAGTCACCTCACGAACTGCCCCACACCAGCTCAAAGTCATAATCATAATAAATAGAAATAGAAATGGTGGCGAAGCCAAAGTGACCAACTAAAAGTTATTACGCAACGCTCGCGATGCACTCTCCAGACAGGCAAAAGAAAAAGGGGTAAAACAAAAAATAAAACAAGGAAGGTCGATAGATATACGAACAACGGTGTCCTGCGCCAGAAGCCAGCCGGAAACCGATGGGCATACAGACACAAAATGCGCGATAAAATATTGAAAGCACTCCAAAAGCATTAATAAAACGAGTGGGGAGGAGCAGACCCAGACCCAGACTCAGACTCAGAACCAGAGTGGGCTTGGTAAGTGGGCACACGTGAACTTTACACCTACACCAGAGGCACAGTCAGAGCCGCAATCCATAGTGCTGGGCCAGCTGTGGCCTCATCGCGTGCGTGCCAGTCGTTTGGCCATGGCGCACGCATCCATTAGGATTCAAATTGCTCGTGGTTGACGGTGGCGGTGGCAATGGCTCTGTGTGTGTGTTTTTTTTATGCTCTTGCCTTTTTGACTTAACTTTGCCTTTTTGTACATTTTCCATTTTTCGTTCTTTTTTTCTTGTTTTATGCGATTATTTTTCGAGGATGAGACCTGTGGACGGGGGGGTTGGAGCTGGGGTTTTGGGCAGAGCCCATTGCACGCGTCGTCACTTTGCATAGGAAACCACCACGGAGGCGGCCACGTCGACAGCGTCGGCGTCATCTGCACGAACTTTGGTAACTTTATTCAGAACGAGGCCGCATATTATCTAATTAGAGGCACTTCAAAAAACAACATTACAAAAAGTTTTGCCATTTGAGGCCAACTACATCGAAGAGTATAAAAAAAGAAGAAAACACAAATAAAATTGACACTCGGCTTTTTGTGATCAAGGGTAGGGATAAGTCATTCTGATGGTTTTTGTGGTTAGTGAAAAAGTCAGACTCTTTAATTTTAGGGTTGCAAAATATTCGAGCTAATTGAGGCATTTAATTCGTATTACATGATTTCAGTATTGAATGTAAGAGAAGTTTCTTGGGGTTCCCTAACGTTCCCTATTAAGACACAAAATAAAAAACAAAAAAGGCTTTCAAATAAATTGTCAGCGTTCTTTTCATCTCACCTTTATACCTCAATACTGCAATGCACAGGCTTCGAACAACAAACGAAAAATGAATTCTCGAATCCCAATCCTTTATTTCGCTAATTTAGTCCGCAGGTTTTCAAAATTTTATTTTAATTTTTTTAAGGATTCCAGGCAAGACGAAATAATAGGAAATACGTCAGCTTAGAAAATGAATTGAATAAATATTGTGAAGGCAAAATTAAAAAAATGTTCATCACTTCATTAGGGAAGTTCGAAACTCAGAAATTCTTTTAAAACGAAAAAACTTCTCCCCAATTATCCTTATTATCTACGCTTCGACATTCAATAATTGTTTTATTGGTCTATAAATGAATGCAACAAAAGTCAATATTAATATTAAATATTTAATACTGATGACAGTTTCTAGACGAGTTTTTGTTTCGAAAGAAAAATACTTTTTTTTTAGCATGTCAAAGATATTGTAATCTCTATACAAATAGAGTAATTATACACCTCGAGGCAGATTTTCCTGCTTAATCAATTTCCAACAGCAGCAGGAGTAATAAGGATTGTTGGAAAGGAAGAGCGGAGGGAGGGAGGAAAGTGCTTTTTACGCTCCGCTTATCTATGCTTAGGATGGGTTTCTCTTACTTGGGCTTCAAAGTGGGAAAACTATTTATCATAAGCCACGTCTTGGTTGTCCACCAAAAAGGATGGCTGTGAATACAAGGAGTACAAGGATCTGGGAGCGCCCAGGCAACGCCCATTTCAAACGCAACGTATCCGCATCTGTTCCAAAGCATTTATCAAAATGTCAATGCAGCACTTAACCAAATCCATTAAGTAACTCCATGGCATCCACCAGCTCAGTCAGCCAGGCAGTCAGTCAGTCATTCAGTCAGTTTGTCATGCATTTCATTCATCTATTCATTGGCCATAAAAGCGCGGCTATTGTGTTCTCTTCCTCCTGCTCGAAACTTCACCCCCTTGCCCCATCTCTCTGTGTCGCCTGTTTCTCGCCTGTGTCGGCGAGTAAATGCGTCCATTTAGCGGCAAACAAGCGACAGATCCGCTTGTAATCCTTTAAGTGTATGCAGAGCGGCATCATGCGAATGGATGCGAATCGGTGGGCGGGGCACACTCTGGTGACAGCAAGTGCAATAATTTGTTTGCAGTTTCCCCGTTAAGTGCTCTATTTTGTACAAATGGAAACATCACCAGCAAAAGGGACGACGAGAATCAAGTAAAAGTACGATGGATGGATGAATGGAAGGAAGGAAAGCGCACATTTCAAGGGTGTCTCCGTCTCTGGACGCCTTTTGTTGTTGTGTTTCCCTAACGAAATCAATTCGACAAAGTCAACTAAGGGCAAACAGGGAGGTGGGTGGCAACCCAAAAAAAAAATAAGAAAAAAGAATTTGTCCTCTCTTTTTATCTATCTTACTCTCTCTATCTGTAACCCTGGCTGATGTTATACGTCGTCCATTGAGCTGGCTGGTTCGCCAACAAAGTCAACCCAAGGAATACAGAGGCGAAGGCTCTTTACAGTGGTTTTAAATGAAATACATATGTATGTTTCATTATATATTTAACCAACACTGCTTGTTTTTCAGGTCTTATTGTTAATCCAACACTATTTTAAAGGGTTGCCTAATAAATAATATGCATGTTTTAGGTCTTATTAAAATTTATTTATTTATTTCTTTTTTTTTTTTTTTATTCATCATTAAAATATAATTCAAATAGATCATATTACCCACTGTATGAATAGCCACTCCACTTGGTTATACAAATAAGCAAAGTATATCCGATCAGAACGACCGACCGACCGACCGCCGGGCTCATTTATGACGAAATCCCGCTGTTTGTTTTGAGAGGACATTACCCACAAAACACAGGAAGTATTCATAGCTTCGCTCTAGTTAAACACAACCCCAAGTTGTTGTCCTCGTCCTCGCTTACATCCTCGTCGTCATCGTCAACGTCCTCGACAACTCGGGTGTTAACACAGCCATGGTTAGGGTTGCGGGTGGTAGCTTTCTGACTGCGACTCACTTGCATTGATGACATATTGGCGTGTCTGTGGATGGGCACCCCCCGGATCGGTTGGGTTGCGTTCATTGTATTGCCACTTTTGTCTTGGCTCTGGTATGTATGTATTCTTGCTCTACATACCGTTAATGTTAATGCTTTTAATGTAATAAAAACATTTGCAGCGTTTAAGGGGCGTATAACCATTGTATGTACTTACATATATATGGGGTAGGCCTTTAATAGGACAGGTTGATTCGAATTTCGTTTGGTTTTTTGTTTTCTATTCCTTTTTAGAGCGTTTTTTATGTCTCATTCACTTGTTGCTGGCATGGCTTTTCTTTTTAATGGTATATCCAAAAAATTTAACAAAGATTTCTTTGCCATATGGGAAAATGAAGAATTTTAGTTGCGCGTATAATTTATTGCTAGTATTTTCCTTTCTTTTTTTTTTGAAAGGATCAAATTTGTTTGGGTGTTCGCTTTTCGTTCGAGTCTCATGAATAATACAAAAGGAAAGAGGCGCACCCAAAACTGGTTCCTAATCCACCTCTCTCCGTCTCCCTCCCTTGAGGTATGAGGCTTTAGGTGAAGACAGACAGTCAAGTTTATTGTTAAACAAAAATGGGTAAGCCATAAAATTTCCAGAGTCCCAACCATGCCGTTTAACCTTTTGCTCCCTGCCACACACTCACACACACACACTCTCTCTCACACATTCGTAAAGATGGGGTGTAAAATTTCTGCTACTTTTTTTTTTATTTTATTTTAACTTTGAAGAAGTTTTTGCTACAATATGTTGCTGATTATGCCGCTGGGATTAAGTGTCAGTCGGCAGTGGTAGTAGTAGTAGTAGTTCTAGTCACTCGACAGACTCTACCCAAGTGCATAATGACCTTAATCAATTCAACCGACCAACCCTCGAAAACGTAAGAGAAAAATACATCTATAGAGGGAAGAAATTATTGTCAGCGGGCTCAACTGTTGCATTACGGCATGAACCTGAACCTGGACCTAGACAAAATGAAATAGGGGAGTGGACCAGCGACTGGTTAATACATAAGTGCTGCAATAAAAACTAAAGCCAACTGTAACCAGAGAAGCAAGGCAAGGGTAACAGAGGGAGATTAAGCAAGGAGGATCGCCTATGGTTAAGTGGACGATGACGAGTCATCGACAAGAGCGTTTGCCACGCGTCATATGGAAATACTAGAAGCGTGGAAACTGGCAGTCATCGGCTTAGGCTCACTTTGCTACTTTGTCGCGGCAACTTTGCCAACTTTGCTGCCTGGCGCACTTGACTTGGCATTGGCCTCACTTGTATAACTCACACGTGGCTGCAATTAAGGTGAGAGTAACTCGATATGGTTAGAGGAACTCATGTCAGACTAAGTGGAGACCGAGTGAAGGTCTCCATGCCTCACCTATATACAAGGCACACCACACACTTACTCCACATTCCACACTCCACAATTAGGCCGTGTTAACACGAACAACCGTTAACCTACGCAAAAGATAACTGCCATCCATTCCTCCCACCAACAAAGCGCCAACCACTGCCACCATGAGGTTCATTTCCATTAACCGGCAAAAAGAGGCGTTTAAGTTAATAGCAATGGTCGTTTTCCGTCCTCGTTGTCGTCGACTTTCGCCACCTAACTCCATCCATGGCCATGTCTTCGTCGACTTCTCCACCACATTGCACTTTGGCTTTGCCACTTTTAGTGTTTCATAATTAAAAATGTTGCCCGGATTGTGTCGTCCCCTTATGTATGTTCTTGTTGCCCTCTCATGCAATATTAAGGCACGAAGGAAACCGTTAACCAAAAGCCACCATACACACAGCTGTGCCCCAGCTTAACTTACGCCTGGCTCTTGCCAAGGTGAAAGTCTTTTTGGGCACCTTTTAATGCGTTTGCTTTTAATTCCGGCCGGTGAGCACTTACGGCCGTAAGCATTCAAAGTAAGTGCCAACAAAGCCCTGTGACATGTTGTTGGCTCATCCTCCGCTTTGTTTTGGTTTGGTTTGGAGTGTTTTTATTTCTTCTCTTTTGCCACATTTTTATTATGCCTATTATAATTTACTTTATGCATTCGTTTCACTTTCCTGTTCCTCTTCATTTACTCTTGTGTTCCTATTAAGCTTTTGTCGAGAGCTTTACTGTCCTTTTTTTTTGTTTTGGTGCGACACTTTTTTGTAATTTCATAATTGTGGTAGTAGATAAATGGCCATACATGTAAAGAAATCGCGAATTTTAAGCGGATTTTTTATGTAATGTGGATTTATTTTGAAAAAGAAAAGTATTGAGAATGGTTTTAACAGTATTTCCTTACTGGAACACGATGCTTGTATATATATTTGATTAAGAGTAAGTAGGTCAATTCAAGCGTTAACTTTATTTCATTGTTTTGTGTCTTATTCTGGTGTTAAACAAGATACCCCCATCTTAGATCAGTTGAATTTAGAAATACAGTATTCCTTAGATGATTTTGTTTTCTTAAGGAATATAAAATGAATTACAATTACCATCCTATATTAGACAAGTTTCCAGCAGTTTTGGTAGTAAAAGAAGGTAAGGAGGTAAAAATTGTCAAAAGAAAATTTTGTAATTGTATTTTTGTCATTAGAGATTCCAGAAAATACTGATATTTTTAACCCTGGGACCTGTTCTTAAGTTAAGGTGCTTAAAATGCCTTGCATTAGTATCGTCAAATCAATATTAAAATCTACATCAATCAACAGAAATGCCAGACTGAAAATGTACTGGTTTTTGCAACATTAGTCAGATGTAATGCAGAGAACGAGACCCCATAAACTATATGAAGCCATGTCCGTTTGACCTTCTGTGCATCACAGGGAGCTATTGGAAAAAACTTGGTAATTAAGCATTTTATTGCCTGAATGAGTTGAAATTTGAGAATTCGTCGGATTGGACCACATATTTTTCACATACTTAGTTACAGTGGAAAACATCGAAAATTGGCCTCTTCTCGTTTCAATTAATTATAACCATCAATTGAAAAATTAAGTTTAAGTTTACTAAAATATGTTGTCTCATTAAGTATACAGAATCAATTGATTTATTAATATGGAATAGATATTGAACACTTTTTGTTCACAAAAGTTTAACTTTTATGGACTCTCTTGTTTTTTATCTTTTTGCATTTTCTATGCAAATATAAACTGCATTGAAGTATTTTGTGGAGTCCTGGCGGATTATGTAAACCGCTCTCTTAATTTATTCAAAATATCATTGTTCTTAGGAAACACAAGGCAAACATTATTTTCCAAAGAGATCTGTTAAAGGTGCAGAAATTGTCAAAACTCAATATCTTTGCCTCCATTTAAGTTTATGAGACATAAATCACCATAAATTCGATGTCAATTTACATATTTGGACACTTAAATGTTGTAATACATAAAAAGGTGTGTTTTTTTTAGTTATGAGTGAAAAAATGAGTGAAAAAAAGTTTCTTGACTTTCAATTAATTAGATAACCTTTCCTTTGACAAATCCTTTATGTATTTACAGGTGTGAACTTGCAAATATTCTGTCTAGAGCCCATTGAATTCATATCAAGTTGCCGTGAGATTAAGTATTTTAGACTCATATTATTTTTCATTGAGTGGTTAACGAAAAGAAAAACTACAACCGCAAGTTGGTTGGTTGGTTGGCTAGTTGGGGGGTAAAAAAAGTCTCGTTTAAACCAAAAATTAACTGTCAAATATGTTACTTCAACAATTTGAGCGCTTGGCACAAAGAATAAAACCAAGGCGGAAAAAAGTACTACAACGGGAGAAAAAAAAACAACAAGCTGCTTGTCAGGACAATGCAAAAGACTGGGTTGCTGCGTTTATTCCAGAAGTGAGCGGGGGCCACGGGGTTGCCGGAGCAGCTTCGGGCCGTGCAACACAATAACTTTTCAATTTATGGGCGCACATTCCAGCTGACGGCCATTAAACAATGGGACCCCGTGCCGCTACACACATTTTCTATTTTCTATTTTCTCGGTATTTTCCATTTTTTACGCTGGCTTTTGGCTACTTTGGCAAAAAGCATTCAGTTTTGCTTTTTTCCTATTCTTTTTTATTTTTTTGTTGGCAAACAAAAGAGCGCGCACTCGTTGGCAGCCATTCAAGCGTCAAGTCCGAGCTGCAAGCTGACCAGCAGACGAGGCACCCTTGACCGGAGCTATAAAATGGCAAAAACAACTAGATAAAGACCAAGAGGAGGCGGGGACGGGGTAAAAGTGTGGGGGTAGGGCTACCCAGAGAATGGATGACGACGACGACGACGACGACGACTGTGACATGCCAAGCCCATGTCGTATTGTATATGTAGCGCATAAAAGAAGGCAGAAGGCAGAATGCTTAGAAATGAAACCAAGGCAAAGGACCATCACATCACATTTCCAATTTTGAGTGCCGCTGCTCCTCCTTCTTTCTCTATGTATAGTGGTGCCCCATCAATCGGACCTACTTCGTTGAGCCTCCTTTATGGTTATGGGCAACTCTACTTCTTCTTCTTCTTAGTCTCTTGTTATTCTCTTGACCCAAAAGAGGTATATTTATATTTGAGTATATTATGACAGATGCAGAGAGATAAGCTATAAGATCCATTGGTAGAACTAAATGTAATTTGTGGAAGTCCGTTTTCAAATAGAGCTTGCATTTTCGAGGGGATATTACAAGATATGATTTAGACAAGATATGTAAAAATATTGATCTTGGTATTATCCTTAGGTTTTCAAAGGTATTGTTGCTTGATTCTTGAAAAATTATTGTAGGAATCGTTTCCTCTGACCTGCACAAGCATAAAAGCATAAAAAAAACTAACATAGTTTTAACAAAATCTTCTCATAGCGCTGATATACATAAATAATACTGAATGTCAAAACGATTAAATGATTCGGGTAGACTGATTCTAACTGCATACTCCGTTTTTGCCCATGACATCCAGATTTTTTGAAATCAAGGGATCTGGGATTGGAAAATAGGCACTCAAAAGTATACTATAGAAAGAAAAAAATTGATTTCCTACATTTTCAACAGATTTTAGAAGATTTTTCCTCAAGAAATATAGCTCTTACTAAAAATTAATTTGGTAGATGCATAAGATTCCAATAGTTCATTAAAATTAAAAAGCAGCGAATATAGGGAGCATAATTTTTGGTTCAAACTTTACTCACTTTGGATTATCTAAAGTGTAAGATATTATGTATTATAACATTGATATTTTGAAAATTGCTTTTAAATCATAACTTATATATTAATAGGTTAAACTAATAATGTTTTTAGCATGATAATTTGTTTATATTACACAATAAAATATTGCATTTTAAATAATTTCAACTCATTTTTTCGAAATCCTGACGTGATGGACAAAAACTAAGTACAGGGCCGTGATCAGAACCTCCAAATAAGAGACATATTGAACTTAAAACACTTTTTTATGACCTCAAAGATGTCGGCCTGTTTAATCGTTAGTTAATATAAACCCTAAAATAGACAAAAATATACATAAAGTTTTAATAATAAAATGAATGTTTTTTTTAAAAAAGGTTTCATTTATAGTGTTTCTTCGACTTCAATATTTAAATTCTCTATAAATATTGTATTACTTTTATTCAGAATATCGGAAAGATAATGCTCTTGATTAAATACTAACTATTTTATTAATTATTCTTTAGTATAAAATGAAGCTTTATTGAAATAAAACTGATCACACAAGTCTCAAACCACTGACTAGATCGAAACGAGATTTAATAAGCTAGCTTATTGAGAAAAATTAATAGAAAATTTATTTGATATGCAGGGTATAATATTATTCGTGTATGATGAACTTAGTTCTGTTGCCAGAACTTTTCGTTTGCTTTTTTCTTGATGCTGTTGTTGTTGTTTTTTTCGTTTCTTTTGTATTGTGTCTCAACTGCAACTTCATCAACCTTTTCGTATTCACAAGGCAGAAAAAAGCAAAAGAAAAAAGGTTTATTGCGGTCTCTATAAAAATACACACTTGGGGTGATTTCCTTTGCTGGTTCTCCAATTTTTGTATTTTCTTTTCCTTTTTCTTTTTTTTTTTTTGTGATGCTCGCACAAAACGTTCTAGGTGTGGGTGGTTTTGGGGATGGGCGGAGAGTAGGTGGTTAGAAGGTAGAGCAAGGGTGCTCTAACGACTTCGTTTGGTGCCCATTTTATTTGCCTGCTGCCTCCTGAGCTGAATCGAAACCGTAGTGAGTAGAAAAAGCGAGACAAACACAGACAGAGAGAGAGAGAGAGAGAGAGAGAAGAGGAAAGCTGACTGCCATTATCTTGGCTTTGCCTTTATGGGGGCTTTTGTGTGCGTTTGATGAAGCCAAGATGGCGTAGAAATGGTTCAAAATACTCTCAGGGTGGGGGTGTTGGCAAGGATATGGCAGGGTGATGGAGGGAAGGTGGGTGGAGGCGGGTGGAGCTATTTCTGCCTGCCAGCCTCTTGTTGAATTATCAGCCACAAAAATGGACGTTGCCATATTTATAAAAACGGACATAAAATGGATAAATGGGGGAAAAATAAATAGGCGTAGACCTTTAATGGAAATAAGGGATGCAGGGATTCAAGTTTTCTACAGAAAGACACACTAAACAAAAAAAAAAAAAAGAACAGATAGACATGGGTTTAGTTTTTCAGGCAGTGTCCACCTTGGAAAGCCATCTTTTTGACTTCTTTACCCTTTAAATACAAGATTGCTAGGGCTATTCCATTTTATTTCTTATTGACCACTTCGTATCTAATTCTTGAAGACTTCCTAATGGGCTCCTAGAAAATAGTCACATTCAACAGTCATGTTTTAAAATGTTGGTTCATTAAAAGTGTTGTTACTTAAACCATAGATGAAATTATTATTTCATTTGATACATTTAGTTAAAAAATGACTGAAACATTATAAAAAAGTTAATTTTAGACTGATTACGGTTGAATTTTCCTTAGTTCAATTCAGTAAGAGATAACTATAGGTGCCCCGCTTCATAAAAACTCTTAATTTCGCGAGTTTTTTCTAGGCAAAAAATGCCAGCAAAATATTCCAATAATTATTAATTTCATTAAGTTCTAATCTAGTTAATTACTGGAGCATTGGAAAAATCCATATCTTTATATTCAAGAATTACTTTTTTGGACAATTTTTCGCAAAAAATCATGTTTCTTTTTATAAAATTCAGGTTGAAATATTTTTCTTCAAATATCCAAGTGCTTAGTTTCGATTTTAAAACGTGATAAATTGCGATTAAATTGAGATTTAAATTGGATTTTTTTGATTCGAATTGAGTCGAATTTAATTTTTTCCATATCCAAGTGTTTAAGGCCATTTTAAAAAAGCAAATTTTAGCTTATATACAATTTTTTTTAAACGGTTACAGTCTGAAATAAATACATATGAACGACAAGTTTATGTGTAAAGTTTCTAAAAACCCATTATCTTTGCGAAGCGATTTTAACCGACTTCAATTCATATTCTAACTTGAATTCATATTCCAACTTTCATAGTGGAAAGTGATCAATTTGCGGCACTGTCTATAAAGGTTCCTAAATAAACTTCGGCAAAGCCAAAGCTATTGTATTTATTATTATTCTTATGATATTGAGATAAAGTAGATAAGACTATTTGATTGAGTTTTCGATTTGCTTTCAATAGGTTTAAATAAGAAACTGAATCAAAACAATAAATTTCCCAAAAATTCCAAAGCCATTCTGGACAAAGACACCTAAGAAAAAATTCCTTGATTTGTTCAGTTTTTCAACGATTTTTGTCCTAATTGAAATTTACAAGGTCCTAATAAAAATTTCTTAAACAATTTATGTTGCCACACACATTGGGCCATTCAATCTGTATTCCTTGAACCCATAACTGCATGGTCACGTTTGCACGAGAAGAGAAAAAGAAATCGAGACTATAAAGCCAACTTAGCTGCAAGTTTTCAGTTGAGATTCAGCACAATATTGAGACGTGCAATCAAGTATTTACGTGAGTGCCATGTGACAGTGGGCGGAGAGAAGTCTCAGCTGCAGTTTTCCGGGCAGAGTTTTTCTATTTTCTCCACCCATATGGCACACCATATACTATATTCTGTCAAAAGTCGTTCTCTCTCTCTCTTAACTCCCCATTGGGTTGCATTTTAAGTGCACTGTGTGCGCCATTCTTTATGCTTGCTTACGCCTTAAAATATGTGTCGGGACATAAAGTATCAAAAATTCCAAGGCAAGACCACACAGCGTGAATAACAAAAAAAGAAACCAAGGAGGAAAGAACGAAATAATAATAAAAAAAAAAAAACAACAAAAAAATGTATGCGAAACCCCGACTGACAAACCGATGGCATTTTCGCACTCAATTACTTTGCATTAGGAAACACCAAAGACAACGATGGGATTTGTGTCGTTCCATTAAAGTTTTATTCACGCAATCGACACAGAACTGAAAGCTTTACTCTTTCACACACACACAGCTAGAGGGGGATGGGATATGGTAGATGGGGTGGGAGATGAGCTGGGACTGGAAGTGGAGTGGGAATGGGGGATTGTTGTCTCGCCCGATAATAAAAAACAATTTGCCACCCATTGGGCATTAACGACAACAAACGACATTGCCAGCAGCATCTTCCTAACTAACCCCTGATCTCTTTCGTACTCATCTTCATACCCTTCACCACCCTCCATCCCCCGCCTGCTATAGCGTGTCCTGGTGCAGTTTTTGTCACAAATGGCAGCATATGGGCAAATGGTTTCAAGTGGTTTCCCCGAAAGGCTCGCTCATGCAATAAAATCATTTTGTTCAGTGAACGCTTTCAACGCCAAAACGTCACATAATTTGCGACATACGTTCAAGTCAATGGACGTAGGTCGAATCCATGGATCCGAATTGAAGTTATTTAAGTAGATACATATATTTGAAATAGTCTTGCTTTACCGACTGCTAGAGCAGGTTGCGAAAAATATAACCATCAATCTGTTTGTCAGCCTGTGATTGTGGTTAAGAGATTTTATTCTTTCGGGGGGAATTTAGTGATAAATATTATCAATAGGCTATAGGATTAGTTTATAGCCAAAGGCATTTAATTCCATCTGCAGAATCCAAGTAATCTATATGACAGGATTATTGGAAACTATTGTGATTATACGAGTTATTATACTCATAGATATATATCTATATCGTATATATTAGAAAAACGAATATGTGGGAAAGGTTTTTTTCAAAGCCTCCGAAGATATATCTTAATAATCTGTGGACCTGGCACTATTTTGCTCCCGAAATCCGAATTAGTGATGGGACATTACACGGTCAAAATTAATAGGCATCTGGCTTATTAGACGATATGACTCTGTTTCCGCTCATTATAGTCACGACATTACACCTTATCAAAGAAAAATACCGAACCGATAGTTATCACTACACTAGAGAAGATCTTCTGACCTGATTCGAAACAGTCTATTAAAAAATTTGAAAAATTTTTTCAGATTTAAGAACTGAAAAATATCGAATTGATCAAGAACTTCTGAAAAATGTCAGAAAGAGGTCATCATGTGCATTTTCATGAAAGATGTCCTTACGATATTACAACGATAAATTGATAATTTTGAACACTTGTTATTTAAATTCGTTCCAACCTCATTTTAAAACACTACTATTAAACATCTTTTGGAGATAGTAAGAAATGTAAGATCATAATGCTTATGTTACAAACATATGTTATTTAAGAGTGCCTGTAAAAGACCTTCATGTTATCACTATTGCCCTTCCCCTACTTCCCTTACTGGGTCAACTGTGGGTAAACTTTCATCTTCTTCTTGGGTAAATATTGCATTATCATTGAACTAGCAGGCAGACATACCCAACTCTTCAATCGGTAACTTCAAAAGACAACAAATAACTTTACTCTAGATTTAATAAACGATTATATTGGACTTAAATCCCAAGTACTGTACTAGTAGTAACTCTGATCTTTATATGTATAAATAAATATACATATATGTATGTATTTTGTTTGCTTCTACTAAATTGCCCTATAATCTAGCTACTTGAAATGCAATCAGAATCAGTGCCACATTTACTATGTCTATGGCACTCAACAAGAGCTCAAGCATTGGAGTAGTTCGTAAGCTCTTCTCCTACTAAATGAGTGGGTCCCCCTAACCACACACACACACACATACACTCACATAGATATAGTTGAACGGTAAGTGTGTATGCCTTTGGTGAGGTTATACAACTTGGGTGTTTGACACCTTCAAGTGGCTCGGTCTTTTCGAAATTAGTCCAAATAAATAGATATCTTTCTAGCAAACAGAGGGACAGAGAGAGGAAGAGACACCAAGCGGCATTTCTTAAGAAGTCTTCTTCCATGGCACAACAAACTCAAAAACGGTTGCACAGACGAAGAAGGAGTTCTTTCGGGTTTTCTATCATTTGCTGAGATTTCACATTTGTTTTTGTTTTCATATGCCTTGTCGAGTGACACTTATCTATTTTGAATGGAAGGGAGCTGATATTGTGTGAGGGGTAACCCGTACCTAAGCTTATCATCCTGATAAGCCGTTTTCTTTCAAGTGACCAACTGCTCAGTGTTGAATAAAGGTATACCCAGTACCCATTGATCTAAGGTATACATAACATTATGTGCGTATGCCTATTAACCAGTCCGATCGATAATTACATAAGACAAAATCTAATAATTTAGACAACGTATCTTATATTGTCTTCAGTTATGGTACATTTCCGATATGTTAACAATTTCTCGATGTCGATTGTTGCTGATTAGGTAAGAAAGTTATATAAATAACTATAGAACCCTATGTCGAACCACTTTAAATCCAGGTTTATAAATGATATTAACAGAAACCAAGTTCCATTTGTGAAGGTTAGATCAGAATAAAAGAAATATTCTGTCACGGTTCAATGGACAAACTGATTGTCCTGACCAATACATCAATAAACCCAATATTCTTTGTTACAACTTTAGCCAGGGTATCTGTCATTCGTTAACTTACGTCCATTTGTTTATTTGTTTTGATATTCCTTTTCAACCTTTGCAACTAGCTATCACGGCTCATCCCACCATATGCCCATATGTACACACTATGCGCAATCTTTCACAATTCGTTCAGTTAGAAACTTTTGATAAGTTAAGTAATCGTGGCTATTATTGTCATTATATTGATATATCGGAAATTCGATTGATTTATAATGACAAATTTCCACATATAGAAGTGGACGCAACTATTATATGTACAACTACGTCAAATTGCCAATTTATAATATCACTCAATAGAAAAAAGAAAACACCAGAATATTGTCCATTCGATTATCTTACCTCGTGTCTAAAAAATATTGTCTGGAAAGTCCTCTCAATTGGCAAATGGCTGTCAAGCTTTCAATTTCCGATGATTCGGTCTCTCTGATCTGGCCTAGCAACAATTATGACAACTGTGTAAATAGATTACGATAATAATTTGCGGTTGACTTGAACCAGAATCAAAAACCTTCTCTGAAAGGTAAACATCAACAGCGAGACCAACACCCAACACTGGACACCCCGACCCGTGGTTCATGAGACAAAAGGAGAACTTCCTACGGGTTCCTGTGACTTTAGTAGCTAAAGCTATGGCAGCAGCAACAGCCACCTGCTGGGTACCACCTGTTTAGATATGTTTTAACAAAAGACTGAGGCCAGACAAAGAGCATAGCGATGTGGAAAATAATCAGTGATAAAATAAAAGAATAAAAGGACCATTTGCTTTTTGCAAGGGTTGTAAATGCGAAAAAGGACTCGCCGAGTGAAGCGAGTCTTTTTATTCACTCAGAGGAGGGTGGCACATGAAAAGCATTTTTTATTTGTTGTTTTTCCCCTCTCTTCCTGTGTTTTTTCATGTGCGTTTTGCATTACAAAACGGATTCATGTTAATAGGCCTCATTTAACGTTGGGTATGAGAATCAAAAAATTGGCGAGACAGAGTTATAGAATCCTGGTTGTCAGCCAGGCTATAGGGAGAACATTACTTTCAGCTTGAAAATTGATGTAGAAATGAAATGTGGTTGTCCTCTATTAAATTTATGATATCTTGTCCATTGACATTTCACTTTTAAATCCTTTAAAACATCTTAATTATATCATAGACCAATACAATCAAATAGTTTTGAGGCCTACTAACAGTCGTGTCCATATGCTTAAGACACCAGTTTTGCTTTCTTTATTTTGATTTTGTGCTATTTTTTAATAAAACTATCAAAAAGTTATTTTTATTAATTTATTGCTTATTGTTTTGACTTTAAATTAGTAAATTAGTTTACGGTTATAACTCAAGAACTAAAATCTTTTTAAATACTTTCAAATTACAGATACATCTTGGCTAGATCTTAAAGATATCTTTTTGTTTTTTGTATATAATCATCAAACGATTACAAGTATTATGTTATTGACAAAGTTAGACACAAATCACTCTTCGTGAAGATTAAAAGAATCTTTTAAGTCAACAAAGGAAATTTGATATACGATTTAAAATGAGTAAAAAAGTTGTTATTTCTTATATTTTTCTATAGGTAAAAAGATAAATCCTTTGCTGTAGCCCCAAAGAGAAAACGTTTACAAAGTATATAGTATACCTTTGATTATTTCCGAAGGGGAATCTTTTCTGGGGACTTTTTAGACTCTTCATTTTCATGGTCTGGCTATCTAGCATTCGGAAAACATCTTGTGGCAAGTAACTAGTGAGTACCATTTCGGCAGACAGCCGCTCTTCATGTTCTCGTTCTTATCGATACACATTTATTTGTAGCAGTTCATGTAACCGGTGGAAAGTGTAAACAATATGTACCGTCTCAATGGGCAAATCTTGTACCATTCCCGTATAACTAGATAACCATGGGCTCCAACATGTTTCTCCATGCCACCCCAAAGTGTTTGTTAGACTGTCTCTGTGTGTTTGTGTGTGTGTGTGCGTATTTATAGATACAAATACAGATACACTGATACGAAGCGACTCGACGTTATCATCGTTCAAGGTATCGACTTGAAATGATGTACAAATATTTACAGTTGGCAGGGAGTTGGTACTAAGTATGTATATATCTGGTAACTGGGCAAAGTTTTGTCTTCTTTTATTCCGACTACCGACTACTACCACTAACGAAACCAAACCGATAAGCGCAACGGACATGAGCACGCTAATTGCAGAATGATAAAAACAAAAAACAACAAAAACCTAAAAAGACCATAGTCAAAGCAATACCAACACAAAATGCTCGTAACCATAACCGCAGGCCGAAAAGAAAAATAAAATAAAGAGGAAAATGTATCGTCAAGATTTCGACTTAGGCTTGGGCGTTTTGGAAATGTAAAGTATCTCTGTAAATTTGGTTATTGCCAACATTCTATTTGCCTAAACCGGCCCCCAAGGAATATTGCGTTGCCAGACAACTTGTGACTCTATACAGATGCTTGAGGGGCGGAGGGATATGAAAAGGGCTGGTAGCTTGGAGGGATGTTCTGGAATCAAAAAAAATAAAAATGTTGGGGTGACTGCCAGCTTCAAGTGTATTACATAAAATAAGAAAAATTATGATTTTCACTTGCACGAAGGCGAAAACTGCGTATCAGCTGGAAGAGAGAGAAAATGAGGCAAAAGGAGTCTTTGGATATGGATGAGGCATTGTACATTGGGGGCAGAGACTGTTGCTTGCTAACTGTCAAAATCGTGTAATTTAATAAAGTTCGCTGCGGGATATTGTATTTTCCACCAGCAACAACTACAGACAGACTACACGTAAATGCCAGTTGCCATTTGGGTTTATTTTTTTTGTACTCAGAGGCTTGGCATAGCCTCAAAGTATGCTGCACAAATACACAACAAAAAATTCTCGTATATAGCATTTTGTATTGCACATCGCAATGTTGGTTTTTGCCCATATGTAAACGGTTTGTATGTATGAATATATCTTCTCTATACAGTTCCATTTTGCCACACATAAATACATATATAGATTTGTCTGAGTGAAGTGCTTTCTGTTTACAAGTATGTATGTATGTAGATACATTCGCTTCTTTCCATATCTGCAAAGCAGCGGAAAAACTTTTTACGTTAAAATATAAATACATATATTTTTTTCTTCTTGTGGCTGAAAGTTCTGTACTTTGTAAAGTTATATTTCTTGGCGATTATTTATGGTTAAGGGATATGAACTTTATAAAGTTAAAGACCTTTTATCAAGTACCCATTTGAATAGGGAGAAAAGTGCATTGGAATTTGTATTCTTTGCCAAATTTTAGGATCTATAATTTTAGTTATTTAAAGCTAATTTATTATCCATTTAAGCTTGCTGGACTTAGTTTTTTCTCATAGATTTCATACTTAATTTTCTTATAGATAGAAAAGGGATTTTTACTTTTACTTTGCATTACTCATTTTTTTTGTTTACTTATCCTTTATTTAAATAACCTTTTGTACACTTAAAATTCGTTTCTTCCTTTAACGTTTATTTGTTTTAGTTAACCAAACTACTTATTGTTATTTTTCTATATTTTTTTTATGAATTTCTATGAGTAACTATGTAGATTTGTGTAATACATATATACAAACGTTTGAGTACCTTATTTATAGTTAGTCACTTGCTTAAATAAGATGAATCTGTTTCCAACTAATCCTAAGCCTGATCCTAGGACAACTCTCAGGACAAGTTATTCAGTGTTCCCTATAGCTCATGATTTTGTTTAATTAAAACAGGCAAAATCGTTCTTAGATATCAAAATTTGGTCATCATTTTTGCTGATATATTTTTAATCTCACATAACGAAACTTTTCTACGGAATTGTTAACTTTTTTTACAAAGGCTTTTCCAATTTAAATACCCTAAAAAGTTATTTTATACCTTAAACACTAATTTCTTTAAATAATCCAGAAAAATGTGAGAAATATGGTTTTACGATTTTTGCCATCGCTTTACATATTTTTAAAGCTTTTAATATTAGACCAAAGAAACTTCGTAGCCTTCCAAAAATATCAATTTCCCTCTCTGTTAAAAAAGATATTCCTTAAAATTCTAAAAATCGTGGAGTAGGATTGATTGCAGTCTTAGAACTGATTGAATTAAATATAGAATTATAGCCTATGTATGAGATATAGTTCACTTAATTTACTTTATTATTCAAACTTTTTAAATTTGAACATTTTATATCGTAATAACAAAAGAGAACTAAAATATGGAAAACATGAAGAAACCATTACAAAAACAAATAACAAATATAAGTAGGTACTGATGTAAATATATAATGAAATTTATGAAAATTTCATTATCACAATTCTGACGCATAAACATCGTCTAGAACGTTGCAATTGCGATAAGTTCAAAAGGAATTTCGAAAGACAACAGCTGACTTTACGCTACAGTTTCCCCTTTGGACCATTCCATCCACGATATTCAGCTATTCTCCATTTCCCATTTCCTATTTTATTTTATTAAGCAAAGAAAGAAATATAAAAGTAAACAGTTGACGGCAAAAAACACAAGCGTACACACAAACTCTTAAGTGTATACATATATATATACATATATATATATTTGTAGACGTATGTATTTGTTTAGCGTCTTTCCACCAAAACATCCCACGCCCACACACTCTCAACGTCATATGAACGCCCCATTATTTACTTAACGTAACTTGAACATTCTCCGAGGGTAAAACAGTCTTTGCCAAAATATAAAAAATATACGTACATACATATATATATATATATACATATATACTAAAGAACTGACAGGAAAATGTGAGTGTAGGGGGGATTGGGGGTTGGGGGACAATAGGGAAGACACTTGGCTTACCTGCCAGCCAGAAGGCCGGCTAGTCAAAAAGCTGTCGTCGATGCTAAGCGCACAGTCCTCCCTCGACCCAGAAACAAAAACAACAAACAACAAAAAATGGAGAAAACCCATAAAATATGCAGCAGAATGAGGTAGAATGGGAAGAATGGGCAGAATGAGCAGAAAGGCAGCCTGTATTTCTCCCCCACTTTGTGCCATCATCTCGGGGAATATGGCAAAAATGGCGAAAAAATGATTTATGTGGACGCCAATGGTAAAAACAAGCAAACAATAAGCAGCAACGGCAACAGCAGGTTCACCAGCTAAAATAACAAAATCAACTGATTTCACGATTTGGCCTACCCATGGCTCCTGGCCATGGCGTCCGGACTCCGGAACATCTTCATTCTAGGAATCCTTTTGTCTTATTTCCTTCCTTTGCTTTTGAGATTTTCATTTGTTCTTACTTTGGATAGAGAGAGAGAGAGAAATGGAGACTCTGTGCTTTAACTGTCTTTAACTTAGATATTTTCAAATTTGTAAATTTTCTTTTATTGTAAATTAGTTTTCGTTTTATTTCTCTCTTCTTTTTCTAACTTTTTTTTGGCATTAGGATAAATTTAGGTATATTAAACAAAGACGGCAAGTTTTAAATATGTAAAAACTTATAATCTTAAGACCTCGCCAATTCTTCCATATACACGCACACACACAGATGACCGATACCAATTTGAAAGCCTACAACGCCTTTCGTCGCGATTTGGCCAAAATTCATCGAACTTTCAATTCATATACCCAAACTGAATTCACTGACGATGCGGCAACCTGCACAGACTCTGAACTCCAGCTAATTGATGAATTTTCCCTACAAACTGATTCTGATACCACGCTTAAAATAAAATTTCCCACATACGAGATGAAATCGAAAGAAGCCACCACGTAAGAAACATTTATTTTGATAGTAATCAAGCTTAATATGGTTGTCCTAGATATCAGCAAATATGATAAACAGGAAGCAATCAAAGGACCATAAATTAAAGAAGAAATATCCCAGTACATGGACAATTGGCTTGAAAGCTGCCCTGGCAAAGAAGAGACTACCAAGATATACTATATCTGAGAGCAGTATGGAGGTGAGCGAGACATCTCTCGCAGTTCCCAGTGAACTAGAACAATCCAAATCTGAAGAAAATGTAACAGAAAGTCTGGAAAATCTGGAGTTGGAGCTGGAGTTACAATCTGCCTCACAATCGGTCATATCTCTGGAATCTCAAGATCTAAACACCATTCTCTCCCCTACACCAGTTTATCTTTCGAGCAGCGTTAGTACTATTGGCAGTTCTCATCTAACTATAGCTGATTCTGAGACTTCGGGTTATACGACCGAAAGTATTTACAGAAGTTCTTCTGTGGGTAGTTACACCTTGACCGGCAGCTCTTATAATAGTTTGCAAACCATTTTTGGCCCACCGCCAGGCAATTTCTTACGTGAAATTCACATTGGCATTAATGCCAATACCACATGTGAACAGATCGAGGGCATCTGCCGGGATCTACGTCGTCTATTGACCAATGAGATTGCTGTCATTCGTCAAGCAGGTGATTTCAGGCCCGCCATCTATTTGATTGCCTATCACTATATGTAGACAAGAAGAAGATTGCCCAGAAGGTGCAAGACAATGAATGCCAACCAAATTCAGTTGAAATTAAAATTTCTATGTTAATATACGACGGCTTTATGAACATATTCATTCAAAATCCCTAGTACATACCTATATAGTTCTGGTGTGAAGTTCTTTAAAGACTATAAAATTCATCTCCAACGATTATCTTTAATATCTGAGTTGATAAGTTCCCAAAATCTTACAGTAAATCCTAATTAGATCCATATTAGAAAAGTAATGGCATATTTTAACCATAGATACAGATACGAATACCGGGGATATATACGTTGGAAAACAAATCACAATCCATATTCATGATAATGCATAGCTGGCTAACGAAATCTATTGAGTTGTAACACATTCATGAAAAGAAATTAAATGATAAAAGTATTCGTCAAAATATTTAATAATTGAAGAGGTCAATCCGCCAATTTTCATAATGTTCATAATCTGTAAACATCATGACAGTCGTCGATAATATTTGCTTTGCTTAATCAGACAGTCCCAATTTGTTTTCTAACTAACTCAGAGAATACAAAATTCATATGTTTCGATAGTGTCTAACTTTACTAATAATTTACATGACTCTTATTGATCAACTCAGGCCCAATTGGGCCTCTCACGTATTTGTAATTTTATTCAATGAAACAAGTTCTGAGCGCTCTTAGCGATCTTGGGTCTGTTACAGCATTACACATCAATCGCTTGTTGACATTATGACAAATTATCCAAGCCCACTAGAAAATAAATTCCACCCCAAAGGCCTCAGAATCAGGAAGGATGATAATGGGAAGTAAGAAATAAAGGAAACACCGACAAGCCAAAACGGATACGCTTAACGCTCAGCTCGGATACTAAAACAGACGGCTAGCATGAGGGAAGGGTGAGAGAGGGTAAGAGTTGGAGGGGGACAAGACCAAAGCCACACAAGAACGGCTAACGAACGACACGCGGCCAAACAGTTGAACGACAAGTGCGCAAGCCATTCGACTTTTAGAGGGGTTGAGGGTGCGGGCTTGATCCTGAGAGAGAACTATATGTGTGTGTGTGTATGTGGGGGGAGAAGCGGATATCGGGAGTGTTTGCTTAGTGCTAAGTGCATGCCAGTGGAATACCATGGTCATGGTGGGTATGGACATGGGCAAGTGGAAATGATAAACATATTTACACAATTTTTGACAGGCCCACAAAAAAAGGAGCTACACAAGAACGGGTGAAACAAAACACCCGTGGGTGCAGCCCGTCCTCCAACCCCTTCATTTCTCTACCTTCTCGCCCAGGCAAGTAAACCGAAAACTCGATAAATATGTTTATGTGCAAATAACAAAATATTTGTCGATTGTCGGTTGAAGGGTAAAGGAGATGGAGATGGGGAAGTGGAATGGGTACAGATCGGGCTATAAGATGGGGTATGGAATGGGTTTCTGGTTGTCGGTTGTTGTTGGTGGTGCTGGTGGTGGTGGTGGGAGGAAGCACCGCAAGCGCATAATTCAATTTTTCTGCTCGTTTTTGCACGACGCTCGGTCTCGGTCCCGGCGCACGTCACTCAATTCCATTGGGAACACCCTGGGTACGCACTTTTCCAGCTCGGCATATTTAGTGACACGTGGCCTCTAGCAGCCTCAACTCTCCAATTTCGTGTGGTTTCACATAGACCTTGTATTTATTTGTTTGTAATTACGCGTGTTCCAAAACAAAATCCCGGCCCACTCGAAAAAATCGACTCACATCGAGTCGAGAGTTGCAATTTGAAGTCGGAGTCGGAGTCGCAGTCATGCTCATTTCTATGCCCTCTGCCACGTGCTCATCCCAGCACCGCCTGCTCCATATTCCCTGTGCATTAGCGACTAGACATTTGGACATTGTCAACAGTGTTTCGAGGCTTTGGCTTTTGGATTTGGTTACGGCTTTGTCTTGTCTGGCCTCATGTCAACGTACGCGTGTCTTCCAGCCGCCCATTTAGCCATTGTATGTGCCTTTTGCGAGTTGTCAACTTTTCCAAGAGTCTGAGGCTGAAGCTTTCAGCCGAACGCGAGAGTCTTGTCAATTGATTTTCCGTGGGATTTGGGCGACATCAAAAACGAAATCATAAATGTGACATGTGGGATTCTATCTCCATCGAATGATATAAAAAATGGTATGAGACAAAGTCGCGACGTAGGATTTGTTAGACTTTAACTTTCTTAAGTTAGCATTTGAGAGTTCAACTTAAAGAGAAGAAGTCACAAACTAATTTATTTAAGCTAAACTAAACTACATATATGGGAACTGAAGGAAATCGTTTTCGATTTAATGGCAATATTTTTAGTAAAATGCGTTATTTGCAAAAATACTTAGAGTAATACGTAGATTAGAGTCCTACATATGTATGTATATAGAAAAGAGTCAATGTTCCTGTTTGCTTTATTTACATTTCGTTAGATTTCCAAAATTGTTCATTAAACAAATGTACTAAAATATGCTATAGCATATAGTTAAAATACATTTTAAAAGACGCTTCAAATATAAAGACAAAGACACAAGCAAAAAAAAAAAAATTAATTGGCTTTTTGCCAGCTTGTTGTCCTTATTGAGTATCAACAATTGACATTGTGTCCTGAAAAATCATGCTAAAAGCAGAGATAAGCACAATTCTTCGTTAAAATTATGGATTTAAATAAAACGAATAAAGGTATTACGTATTAAAAGAAAAATCAAGAGAAGTGGCTATAAATCTAGTAGAAAGTAAAATAGTGGAAATAAGTATGCGATTCGGTTTATAAGTTTAGTTTAAAATTATTTTGCAATAGAAAGGTTAAGACACATTTAAAAAGAAGTTTACTTTGACTAAACTGAAAGATTATTCTCATAAGTAGTAGCTTTTTTAATCATTACAATATTTTGCTAAATTTTGATTTTTAAATCTTTTGAAATACTTTCCCAAATGTGCACCAAATGCTTTAAAAAATATTGCACTTCTACTTAAAGAAATGGACGATTAGAGTTGTATTTGAGATCGACAAGTGAATGTCGATATAGACCCAGCATTAAGTGCATTTTTTCCACATTGTTGGAATGTTTATGAAAAATTGAAAGAAATATTTTTTAATTTACATATACTCATGTACCTACATAAGTATATTGGGAATAAAACTAGAAATTCTCTTACCATTTAACTTTTAAGAAAAAACCTGACAAAGTCCTGTGGTGAGTTTATTTAATTTTCATTGTGATTAGTTTTATCAATTAAAACAGATTGTGTATGACGTTTTGAGGAATAATATATTAAAATAATATTAAGTAGGAAGACAAATAAGACCAATTGAAAAGATACAGCAATTTGTTTTTTTTTATTCAAATTATTTCCATTGTATTGTCAAAATTGACCTTGAGCATGACAAATCTTAAATATTGTAAAAAAAAAAAAAAAACGGAATCTATCTTCGAAGTGTGGAAAGCCTTTGCGTTTAATGTTTCATCCTTAATGAATACATATGTAAAAAAATATATATGTTTAGTTCCTTCTAAAGTGAAATCCTTTAATAGAGCTTAAGTCGCACGTTTTGGCTTAATTTCCAACCACAGATATACATTTTTCTTAGTCAAATCCACACAGTCAAGCAACAATCAAAAAGAGCATATAAAATGAAGGGGTCTTACCGCCCACATACGACACCTTTCCTATCTCGCCCTCGCTCTTTCTTTCTTGCACTTTCTCTCTCTCTCTGTCTCCCTTTTTTCTCTCATTCTGCTCTGTTTAATTGAAAAACACTTAAGCTGGCTAAGGACTACAAATGAAAATGTGCAAAACCATAAGCCAGGCCAACCGCAAGATTCTTAGTTCCATTTGCCACACATGAGAGAGCAGCTATTTGCAACAAAGCTCCATCAAAATAAACTTTCAACTCCAAAACCCAGACTGACCAACAACAACAACACTAAAAGGAAAGAATAAACTAAAAGAGAAGGGGAATAGGGAATAGGAAAGCGTTAACTAAAAAACATCCATTAGGACAAGCTCAAGTCAAAAGGGATGATGTCTTTTTGGTGGCTACTCACCCTCAAGCGCTCGATTTCTTGAAATTAAAGCAAGCACCAGTTCAGGATTTGGGTCATCGTGGTCGACCTGGCCAACTCCAGCTGCAGTGCCAACCGAGACGCCATGAAGATGATTGTGTTGGCCAGCAATCAGGTGCGATGCCTGAGGCGTTGAAGGCAATTGTTGAGGATGTTGCTGTTGCTGTTGCTGATGGATATGCGGCTGCTGTTGCTGATGATTATCCATGACTGTCAGATGTTGTTGTTGTTGTTGTTGTTGCTGCTGATGCTGCTGGTGATGATGTTGCTGCTGTTGTTGTTGTTGATGATGCAGCGGCGGCGGCGGTTTCAGGGTTTGCATCATTGCTAAGGCCAAATGCATACAAGCTCCTTTTCAATGATGTATTTTAAATGTGCAGGGAAAATAGTTTGTATTTATTTTATGTATTTGTGGCACTTGTTAGTTAGGCATTAAACAATTGGTGCTGCCCTATATAAGATAATATATTAAATAATTAAAAAACTAGCATTTTAATATTTTGCTTTTTTCTCTTAGCTGGGAATTTTGAAGTTGGAGGGGGTTTAATATCACACACGATTTGCACTCGCGTCTACCGACACGGAGCGTATTAGCCAAACGCGTTGTATTGGTTCGTTTGGTTGGCTATTTGCCACTGGCACGAGGTTCTAACAACGCTTCAGTTTCTAAGTCCCCGTCGTTCTTTTCTTATCGCAGGCGGTTTCTTTTTTCCCGTTTTTTAGTAGGTAGTTGTTGGAGCTCTTTTTTTTTTTTTTGAGAATGTGCGTACCTCAAGTTTGTTTTTCTATATCAGTAAATACAACCAAGTGGCACCCTCTTGAACAATTTGAATTTCTTACTTTCGCGCCAATGAAGCAGAAGAGAGTACTAGAGTACTATCTATGAATGATTTGCCTTTGGTTATGCATCATGCAAACAGCAGCAAATGGGGTTAAATCAAATCAATGGAAATCCATGTGATGAATTCATGATCGAACTATGAATCACTATCGATTGTCTAAATACCCTGACTCTCAAGACTTACACAATCATATGTTTGTATGTATGTATATTGAGACCCTGAATTTGATGATATCCTAAAAAGCATGAATTATAATTACTATAGTTAATATTATTAATGTCACAACTTTCGCTTTATGACTCCAGGGAAAAAACAAAAAGTTTTACCACATGCAAATAAATATCAAATTTGCATCATCAAAAAACAAATTCCCCTTATAATTATACTACATATTTGTCCTAATTGAGATATATTAGTAGTTGTAATAAGAATCTGTTACGTCAATTTATGACGCCTTTCGCTATACTTATCGTTAAGGTCTAGTAATTCACTGACGTCACTATTTTAAGCCTTCTACACAATTTCGTGAATAATTAAATAAATGAATAAAATCTTAGAAAAAATCAATAAATCATAAAATCAAAAAAAAACAGGCTATAAATATATCAAAGTAAATTTCTGAATCCCAAAAATAAAAATACTTTCAATAGAAAAAAAAAAATGTATGAAAAAGTTTGTTTTTTTTTCTTTCAAACCGAAATAATTGAATAATTTGTTTTACAAATTAGTAATTAAAGATTTAAAAAATATGTATTAATATATGGGCCACAATCTTGAATCTGTAGAAAGATTCTAAATCTAGATCTAAAATAGTTTCTGGAAAAGCTATCAGGATTAAATATACTCCAACTCTGTACAAATTTTCTCCATCTTAGTCATAGAAATATTTACGTTTTGGGTTTGTTTTTGTTTTTTTTTCGTTTTAGTTACAAAAACAATAATTCAAGGCCAACTCTCAAATTAGGGACGGGGTTAGCAATTCTCGGACTTCAATTTTGAAATATATTTTGATTGGAATTCCTAACAAGAAGATAAACTGAGCTAAATCTTTAAATGGATCGCATTAAATTGAACAAAATAAAAAACACAAATATACAAAAATTATAATTTGAATTCAATGAATTTCTTAACAAAGTGCAAAATTCAACGGTCAAGGAGTCTCTCCCTTGCAATCATCCTCAAACTCAAGTACTGTACTAACGGTTCTATATATCAAAATTTGTCGTGACCATATAAAAACATTTCAATTTTGTCATAGCCCTTGATTTACAGTATGACCAAATCGGGAAAAGATTTCGACCTTATTGAAGTTAGTCAACAGTTAATGTGCTGCCTATGATTTATAATACTACAAATAAATTTACTGACCTGAATCCCAGCTAAAACCAACATATTTTAAAGAGATTTTGTCTATTAATGTTGTACATTTGAATAAATGTAGTAAAATATGTTCAAAATGTAGTTATACCACGTTTTGAATAAAGATAAAGAAAATATTAAATGCTTTAACTGCTTTGAAAGTTCTGTTTCACAAAGACAGGACGTGTTCCACACAGGCTTTTTCAAAATTTAGTATTGGAATGTTTTTCTCTTTCATTCTCTCCCTTCTTGGCAAAAAAAAAAAATGGCGCCCAACGTGGAGGCAATTGTATCAGTTAGTTTAAGTTTAGCAACAAACCGATAATATTTCGCCTTAATATTGCGAATTTTTTAGGAATATTATATTTTTAATTAAAACCCTTAAGTAAAGCTGTATTAGGTATTTTTTTTTACAATTAAGGTGTTTGATTGAAATGAATCCTATTTGACCGTTTGAGTATCATTTCACTTGGCACGCATATCACTCTGTTCCACAACATATTCCTTGGATAAAGCTTTTTAATTATTGTATATTAATTATGATTTAGATTTTTATAAAAAACTAACATTTAATTAAAATTTGTTCACTTTCTTGCACTTTCCGATGGACATTTCGAAATTATTTGCACTGCGATGCGAGGCGACGGTAAAATTTGTTGATATTGTGTGTGAGTAAATGCGACGGGAATCCGCACACGGCTAACCGACAAAATGGCGACGGCTAACGGTACTAAACGGCACGGCACGGCAGGGCATGGTGTGGTAACACTGGTGGCCAAAAAGAGCACTGCCTGCCTGACAGCGAGGTCGTCTGCTGCTGTTGTTGTTGCTATTATTGTTGTTGTTAGCTGTTTTTTTTTTTCTTATTCTTCTTCTATTTGCCGCGCTGCATTTTTGCGCACTTTTTGACGCTTTTGTTGGAGCGCTGCCGTTTTTACGTTTTCATGCCGTTTGCCTTTTGTATATGAGACTCTGTCTAGTGTGTGGCAGTGTGGGTGTGTGTGGGGGTGTGTGTGTCTGAATGTATGTGTGTGGGTGTGTGTTTACCAATTGATCTTAATGTGACACAAATGATATGGTAAAATTGCATACACGCAGCCCAGGCCAGGCAAAATAACAATGGCGACGGCGACAACGACAACAACAGGCAACGGGCAACGGCGACGACATTTTTATGCTACTATCCTTTTTTTATATATTTTTTTTTTTTTGGCATGCGCAATGTCCTTTCCTATACATTCCCCATGGCCACCCCCTTGCAAATGCAAACAGCATTACAATATTTGTAAAAACGTAAAAACTTTAACCATCCCCCCTTTCCGACCCCAACGTGCCATACGCGCCCTTTCCAAAAATATATTAGAACAAAACGGAGAATAACAAAAACAACTTTTACGTATTTTTCTTGTTGTTTCTTCGGTTTTTTGTTGTTTTTTTTTTGGCTCAAGAATTTGAGCTGAAAGTAGTGTTGCAGCAAGAATACATAACGTACGGGTCCGGGTCCGGGCGACACCTTCGTGGCCCCAAAACAACAGTAAACAGCACTTAAAAGTCAGCGACAGCAGCAGCGAGATGATGACGACGGCGACGATGGCAGAGGAGAAACAAATATGAGAAACTTAACTCAAAAAGTCCAAGTCAATAAGCGCGGTCAACAGCAAGAACAACAACAAGAATTTGGTATCATCGTTCCAGGTCTCAAAAACAAGCGCCGCCCCTTTATATTGAAAACATTGGAAATCGTTGATACCAAAAACGCACACACACACGATGGCGTGAAAGGGGGGGAGAATCTTTTTGGACATGCGCAAGAATTTCTTGTTATCTTATCGCCCCCCTGAGAAGTTATTGTCGTTCTTGTTGTTGTTGTTGCCGCCATTAAGCGCATTGACTTGTCTGGATGAGTGTATGGGTGGGTGTATGGCATGGGATTCTAGGGTATTCAAGGGTTAAAATCGTTCCAACGCCGGCGCACAAGACCATTTCCCCTTCTTTTGTGGTGGTCTAGACTCTGGAGTGAACCTAGAACACCCTGTTGCTGTATCTGCATAAGGTGTTGTCTGTCTAGCATTGCGTTTTATTAAACCGCCCACTCCCTGTGACCACCCTCCCCTCTCTGACTGCTGCGTTTGGGTCTGCACAACGATTTTGTTTTCGCATTTATTTATGAGCCGCTTAGAGAGCGCGCGCCAAATACTTGGCCAAACACTTTGAACCCCAACAACCTAAAATGGGTAAAAGTGGACACCATAGGAGGTTTACTATTTTTTGGTGGTGGGGGAAGGGGAACAGAGATGCCCAGAAAATAAGGGAGACACGGAGAGACAGTGAAACAGCTGGCCGACACCATTTATGACAATCGTGGGTAGCTCAGTCAGTTAGGCATTATATGGAACAAATATTTGAACAAAATATTTATATAAGGTAGTAAATTAACAATCTAATGTGGGGATTCTTTTAAAAAGAAAAGACTTAAACTATTCAAAGTTATTTGCTACATATTAAAAAACTACTCTAAATCAAATAATTTGGAATCTACTTTAAGTACTCAAAAGTCATTTTATTAATTATTAACCACTCATCTACAGTCTTCAATACGTATCTAAAATATTTTTATTTTTAAGGCACTTACAGCAGTTTAATTAATCTTGAAGATAAAGTTACAAAAGGATTGAAATGTTTTTCTGTTTGGGTTTTAAATACTTCAATTCCAATAAAGATTATTGAAAAAGAAATGTCTTATCGTTATATATAGACCCTATAATACAAAATAGCAATAATGGAAATCTAATAATGAATGAATTTTATAAAAAAAGGTTAACAAAAAACCTCGAATCTGTCTTTTCTGATTAGCACACAATTACGTATACGCAGGGTGTACCGGCTAATCAAATAATATGCACTAGTATTATGAACTCACATTATTTGAGCAAGTACGGTAGAAAAGATCCATAATAATCGAATATTTATAGATGTAGATCAAACATTTTCAGACATCTCAAGAGATGTTTTCAAGACTTTAGGTCGTTTCGACTTTATTAGCTTTTATTTAAGTAACTGCTAATATTGTATATAAATATAAAAGCCAAGAAAAAATAAGTTCTACAAATTTTCCCATTTGACCCTGTTGTCCCTATTCAAGTGCTGCAAACAGAAAGAAAACATTAAACGCCTAACTAAAAACTGATCAATGAAAAATATTTTAGTCATTGTTAAGTTTGTTTCTTTGGGACAGAAATTTCATAAAAGAAATTCTGTCCCTACTCGATTGCCTGGTAGTGTATCTTTTTTTCTTATGTTTCTTATCTGTGCAGTGCAAGCGAGTTGCATTGTTTCCAACTTCAAAATAAAAATCTAGTTTAATGAAAAAGTATTGAGCTTGAAGTAAAAGTAACAAAAACAACTAAGACTCCGAGGTCCAGCAATGTCCACATATCAGTATTAAAAACGTTTATCCGAAAAATCCTTTTTATAAGAGTATTTTGAATCAGCACGTCAAGACGAGTTCATGTCCGCCCGTCAGTCTGGATCAAAGCAAACTAGTCCTAAAGCTTCTTTATATTGCAGGAATGGTATACCAGCCGGATCGAACTACTATATCATGTAGCTCATTTGTCTTTAATATTTGTCAGTTTTAAATAGATATAAATATCAAAGAAAACATCGTCAAAATCGTCAAATACTAATACTTAAATAGTCAGAAAAACGTTTTTGCAATAATTCTTATCATACATATCTATAATTCCTAAAAACTTGGTCAACATGGGATAACTATATTCTATAAAAATACGATTAAATAGCATACTATATTTCCCAGCTGTAGGTAAGGAAATACTAAGAGAAAAACTTGCAGCCGAGCCACTGATTTCAATTCTTTTCAATACATTACTCAGCAAGTCTCCAAGTAAACAAAAAATTAAATAATCGCAATTGATCAGTGAAATAAATGAATAAAAATCAGCAAAAAATTAAATAAACGCAGCTTAACCCAATCAAATGGTAGACATTTAAATTACGTGTAAGAAATTGAGAGAATATAAATTATAAATTATTGACAATCAAATTATTCACTACTATTATTTTCTAAGTAAATGTGCGGGGCTTTCCATATTTCCCAGTACAAAGATCAATGCAGATCTTATATGTAGGTATATATAAATTTAACACCTTATCGTGGGGAATCATTTATAGCTTCAATTTTCATGATTCTCATTTCTTTCAGTGTTCATTTAATAAAAATAAAGACAGCAACAAAAAATTAGGCTAACAACGGTCATCAAATTGTATGGTGACCCTGAAACCTGGCGATGATAATGGCTGATGAAATGCATTTGGACCGAGACCTAGTCACAAGACATGGCCAAGCAACTTTACTTCGGGTCACTTCCGTAAAGTGGCAGCTGCTACTGCAACTGACGTTGATTCGGAATGACTCTCCGCTGCATCGCTTACAAAATCGACTTTGACTTTCAAATTTGTCTGCCCGAATGACAAGACGGGAATGAAAATGTTTAAACTATCTACTTAAATTGTTTGCCAAATGATTTTTGAACGCGACCAGTTAATGGAACCGGATTGTTTACAGCTTTGTCTAAATAGTCGTTAGATGACAATGGTTTTTGTCTCACATTTATTAGACAATTACAAACGCGTAAATTATATAAATTATTCACTTTTCTCTTTGGGTTTTCATGTCATTTTCAGTAACATAGTTACATAAATCTCGACAATGGTCTACGGTCTCGGTTTTTGTTTTTGGCTCTACAAATACCCAAAAAATATATATATATATGTATGTAAAAACTAAATATAAAAAACCAAACAAATAAACAACCCAAAACTTGCTGTTTAAGCACATTTTCACACATAGCATCAACTGACCGCTGTTGCTGCAGTCTAAAGCCACTGGCCTACCTCAAGAGGGGGCGTCCATGGAAAAACTAAAAGCAAACCCACAAAATTTAAAACTCTTGCTTACATATATATACGAGTATATATTCGAATTTTCGAGTGGAGCGTAAATAAGTTTACAAAGTTCTCGGGATTTGCAACTATTTGGGAATCCAGTTATCTATTAAGTTGTAATCAATAACTCATTTGCGAACTAAAATGCGTATTGATTGGAGATTTCAATTCGAATCGATTCGAAAATAAAGCAGAGCAGGTCTCAATCTTGATTTACTCAAACTATTCGATATTCAAAACGAGGGACTAGGTCCTTGGTAGATAAGTTGTAGTCCTTGAAGTTGTAGATCAATAGTGAAAGTGACCCAGTCAGTCAGGCAACTAAACATGAAAGACCTGAATTTCCTCTTCCAGAACATGATGAATCCTATTCCATTCTTTGGCCAAAGTTGCTAGTGCTTGTAAGAAATAGTTTGCTTGTTAGTTTACAATTATATCGTATAGTGATAAATAAAACATAAGATACAAAAGTTGCAGCACCTTTATAACAAAATATACATTTCTATAAAAGCTCTTTGATCTTTTTAAAATAAATCTGTGAGGAATTTCTCATTAATTTTGTAATTTCATCTCTTTGTTAGTATTGTAATTGAACACCAAATTGTTCATTTTAAATCATCTCTTTATTTTCCCCCACTAGACAAAATCCTAGCTACGTCTGTGTTTAGGGCTGTTGAAAGTTTTAACGACCTATGCGCAACTTGCTTGTTTTTCGGCAGCGATTCATTGAGGTTTTGATCATTTATAGATTCGAATGTCAACCGTGCACAAGTGCAAAACTCAGACAGCGGATCGACAGCAAAAAAAGTTAAAACAAATACCTTTAGTCCTTTTTGAAAAACACAAAACAAAATGGACTTTGATGAATTTCGCGAATTTGGCCATGCCTCGATTGAGTTTATTATCAATTATCTGGGCAATATACGTGAGAGGTGTGTTCTGTGAATTGAGTGCTACCTAGAATATATATGTATTACAAAGGAAAAACAAAAAATTTATAATTTTTACCCCCATAGAGATGTCTTGCCCAGTGTAGTGCCACATGCTGTCATCAATCAGCTGCCACGAGAGATTCCCGAACAGCCTGAGCATTGGCGGGAGATTTTAAATGATTTGGAGAGCATAATTTTGCCCGGCTTGACCCATTGGCAATCGCCGTATTTTAATGCCTTCTATCCATCATCCACATCAGCGGGTTCAATCATTGGAGAGTTGCTAATCGCAGGAATTGGTGTTTTGGGCTTCAGTTGGGTGAGTTTAAAAATAATAACCTTGCAAAGATCCTTCATATGCCCCACAAAAATACCTGCAGCCCTTTTTCAAATGCATTTTTTATACGATTAACCAGATTCATCTATGTTTATATAAAGATAGTGAGTTAAATTTCCCTCCGAATAAGATATTTTTTATCAAAATCGGACATAATTATTGGCGTAAAATACCGCCAAGCAGAGGAACCAAACAAATACAGACAAAATCAAGGTTTTCAATTGACTCCAAATTGGATCCTAGGGCCAAATTTTGAAGTATACAGTTTATCTTAGCTTTACTAGACCTAAAATTTTAGCTTATGGTTCAAAGGTGGGCAGTCAATTTTTAATAATGTAGAAATGTGTCTTCTTTTGCCAAGGTTTAACACATTAAAACATTTCACTAACATTATATAAAAATCGCATGAAATCAGAACTAAAAAAATGTGTCTTAAATCTTAGTTTCTATAAACTTCATTGACTTATTTTTGACCATTAATAGGCCATTACAACATAAATATATATATTTATTTTTGTTACTTCTTTACATCTTCCGTGTCACTTATTGTTAGTTTTAAAAATATCAACATTTTGACATTAAAGATTAAGGGTATATGAAAGCTATCTTCATGAGAAATAAATTTGACTGTTACTTCAATAGTTCTCACTCCATACTGTTTATTTTAAATTTTTAAACTCATAACGTTTTAAACGACATTAAGTTAAACGAATGAAACTGATTTAATTAGAAATATGATATATAGAGAAATAAACAAAAGGTTTGAATAGTTCAAGCATGTTTAGTAATATTAGTCGACATATTTAATTAATTTAATTATCAGAATTTGGTAATACTTTAAATTTATTTTATTTTCCATGCTAGAAACCAAATTTTAATGCAATATTAAGTACACAAATAAAAATTACAGCAAAATGCAATCATCTCAGTCTACAAAACGATGGAATACAACAAATGAAAAAGTAAAGAACTCAGTGGGTAAAACCAAAAAAATAAAGGGCTTATAAGATAATTTATTAATCAATGTCTATAGTATATATTGTAATATATGGGGATCCCTATAGTTTATCTAGTCAACCATTAACATAGTTGACTACATTAACATGGAAACATTCCAAAGGTGGGAAACTACAGAATACTTGACATGTAAATCTACGAATAACAAAAATTCATGTTTTCTATGTAATTATGTAATTATCAATAGATTTTTTCTACATAACTCAAACCACTCCTTAATCCAACCACAGGAAAATGGTTTGAGCCGAAAATAATGTCAAGGCCGGAAAATGACTCTTACCAATGTTAAACGCAAAAAACCAGTTGACAATGCAATTAAGAGAGCAGCTCGAAGAGAGTTGAAAGTGGGAACACTTAAATTTAGTTGGCAAAAGTGTTCCCAGAGCCAGCATTTAGTTTAGGTTAGGAGAATGGGATTGATTGAGTGATAAGTCATTAAAAATCTACCTGAAAGGAAAATTATTTATAGCAGCTAAAGTAAACTATGTGGAAGATGATATACTCTTTCAATCAATGACTCTAAAATAAATACCCTGCTGAAAAAGGTTTTCGGGCTTCAGTAGAAGAATATTTAGTAGATAAAATTTGAGAAAAAAATTTCAATAAATTTAAACATCTTCACGAAAGACATTTCAACTTGCATTCCCGCTGTGTCTTAAGCAATTTGATAGTACCCTCTGCAAGGGTATAATAAAAATTAAAATTGATTTAACGTGCCTCACAACAACCCTAAATTAATCTGCTCGATTAGAAGATTAGATAGATCTTTAATGATTGGCATATCTAATTGGTCACTTATTGTATTCCCAAGTCATGCAGCATTCTCCGAATCTTCAATTCGTGGCGCTTGACCACTGTGCCATTGTGTGTCCAGAGCGTTGAGTATAAAAGCCAGCCCATCATCAGTTAGCGGCTTCAGAGTGAACTCTACAGCGTCCCAGAGGGCATCATCATTGCACTTGTCGTTGGCCGAACTTCAGTTACAATTTTCGTGGACAAACAAAAACGTGAAAAGTGCAAATAGAATATATTATAGACACTTTGTTTTTATATACATAATGGATGCAAAAGAATTTCGTGAATTTGGCAAGGCGGCTGTTGATTTTGTAGCCGATTACTTGGAAAATATACGTGATCATGATATTCTACCCTCTGTGGAGCCGGGTTATATGCTGGATTTATTGCCCAATCAAATGCCCGAGAGTCCAGAATCATGGCGCGATATACTAACCGATATTGATCGCGTGATCAAACCAGGAATAACACATTGGCAATCGCCCAATATGCATGCCTATTATCCCACCAGTGTCTCTTATCCCTCAATTGTGGGGGAAATGTTGGCCAGTGGCTTTGGCATTATTGGTTTTAGTTGGGTACGTAAACAGAGAGAGAGTGTGAGAGAGAGAGAGGGAGAGAGAGAGAGAGAGAGAGAGAGAGAGCGCGGGTGTGAGAGGAGACAGAGAAATCTCAAATCATCTCATTGAATGGGAGCCCTTTGTTTGCTTTGGGCCGCAAGTGAAAGTCCATCGAAAAAAAACATTGGCAAACAGGTTGTTGTTATCAAAACAGAAGACAATGAAGCGTGAATGGAAATCTTTTAGATTCATCAAAATATTGACAATTCATTTAAATTTGCATTCTCATTAACATTATACCAAAATATATACTTAGTGAAAATGCAAATTCAAATGAGTTGTCAACATAATACTAAAATAGCTACATACCTACTTATAAAACGAAAGTTATGACCAAGCAAAGGATTCTAAACGTCCAGTCCTGTAAAAGAAATTCATGAGATGGAAAATCTTTTTAAAGAATTCATGATTATTGAATAAATGATCGTTCTTATAGTTCTTTTCAAGTAACCAAATAAATGTAAAAACAGAAGTCACTGAACTCTGCCGTCAAGTCAAACGCCCATATTTACCTTCTTGATACTTCTGTGAATTTTTTAATTAAGCGATAATTAGTAAACGAACAAAATATGAAAAACATGTAAATAATTTTAATTAATCCCATTTATCATCTCAATTTTAGATCTGTAGTCCTGCATGCACAGAATTGGAAGTTGTTGTTATGGATTGGTTGGCCAAATTTTTGAAGCTGCCTGAACAGTTTTTGCATGCCACTGAAGGACCTGGCGGTGGGGTCATTCAAGGATCTGCTAGTGAGGCTGTTCTAGTTGCCGTGCTGGCTGCCCGTGAGCAAGCAGTGGTCAAGTATCGCGAACTTCATCCAGAGCTAAGCGAGAGTGAGATTAGAGGCAAACTGATTGCTTACTCTTCGGATCAGAGTAACAGTTGTATTGAGAAGGCGGGTGTAATTGCAGCCATGCCCATTAAGCTATTGCCAGCTGGCGAAGATTTGATTCTACGTGGTGAGGCCCTGAAAAAGGCCATAGAAGAAGATGTGCAAGAGGGTCGCATTCCAGTGATTTGTATTGCCACACTAGGAACTACAGGAACTTGTGCGTATGATGATATTGAGTCCTTGGCAACGGTTTGTGAGGATCACAATGTGTGGCTTCATGTGGATGCAGCCTATGCGGGTGGAGCTTTTGCTCTGGATGAGTGTGCCGATCTGAGACGCGGCATAGATCGTGTGGACTCATTGAATTTCAATCTTCACAAGTTTATGTTAGTGAATTTCGATTGCTCGGCCATGTGGCTGAAGGATGCCAACAAAGTTGTTGATAGTTTTAATGTGGATCGCATATACTTAAAGCACAAATATGAGGGACAATCGCAGATACCCGACTTCAGGCATTGGCAAATTCCGCTGGGGCGTCGATTCAGAGCACTCAAAGTGTGGATCACATTCCGTACTCTTGGCGCAGAAGGATTGCGTGCCCATGTCCGTAAACACATCAGTCTGGCCGAGCAGTTCGAGAAACTGGTCAAAGATGACAAACGTTTTGAATTAGTTGCTCCACGCGCATTGGGTTTAGTTTGTTTCCGACCCAAGGGAGATAATGAGATTACAGCCCAATTGCTGCAGCGTCTTATGGAACGCAAGAAGATCTATATGGTCAAAGCAGAACATGCGGGTTGTTTATTTTTAAGGTTTGCAGTTTGTGGCATGGATCCTAAACCTTCGGATATTGACTATGCGTGGTCGGAAATTGAGACACAGTTGACAGATCTTCTGGTAGATCAACAACGTCTGCTTGAGACACCAAGTAAGGCCGGCGAAGTGGGTGAACTGACGCATCATTTCCAAATCCTAGCAAATAATGGCAATGTAACGCATGAGAAATCACAGTGAGCAGCATAAAGTGTACTTCAATTTCCATTTGCAATTATTTATATCTTTGTATTTATAGTAAATATTGTTTTAATAAACAAATTAAAGTTAAGAAATTCCAATTCAATTCCAAGACTTCCAATCAAATTTTGGCGCCTAAAATGCAGTGTGGTAAAACGTGTCAGTGTTGTGTTACTGAGCAGGTACTAGCGATGAGACTAAATTAATGCCGTGAGTAGTCATAGGTTTTAAAGTGCCCATCTCTAATATTCATCACTATTGACAGCTGTTTGCCAACAAAAACAATAAACAAAAATTTAAATTCTTGACAATTTTATTGTAAGCACTCAAAATTTAAACTCAAAACAAAAAGGAAAATATCTACACACCAATAACACACCAAAATTTACAGTCTACCTTGCTATGCAATGGTAAGTCGTTAATGCAAGAACCCTCTTCAGCTGCCACTGCGGATGTGAATGAAATGGCATCGCGTCAGCTTCTCTTGAAACCTGAACATACTATTCTCGCCATTATCAGTTATAGAATAGCTGGCAAACGCAGCTTATACCACAATGCAAAGGCGCTGAAGGCAGATTCGGGTAACCAATATCACAATCATCCATCTGTAGCGCGTTACATTCGAGATCTGGAGACAGCTAAGGAGAATGCTCGAATTGTTGTGATTGGTGCCGGATTGGCTGGCCTTTCAGCGGCTCAGCACTTGCTCTCGCATGGGTTTCGCAAATGTCTTGTGCTAGAGGCGACCGATCGTTATGGTGGCAGGATTAATTCCAAGAAATTTGGCGACACTTTCTGTGAATTGGGCGCCAAATGGGTTAACATCGATGGATCTCATGATTCCACCTACGAGCTCTTGAAAAATGCCGAGGGCCTTAGCAAGCAGATCAAGGAGAATGAGAAGGTCCAGTATGTGCACGAGGAGAAGCAAGTAAATCCAGTCATGGTTGAGCTAATCGACACACTATTTCGACAACTCTGCGGCGGTCTAAAGGTGAAGGACACCTTGAAAAAGGGCAAGGATCTGCATGCCTTGGATAATGTCATGGCCTATTTTCAAATGGAGAGCAATAAAATAATTTCAATATCCTACAAAGATCCAGCCGAACAGCAGACAGCACAAGAGATATTCCAATCCCTTTTCAAGGAGTTCAGTAGCATTTTTGGTTGTTGCCTAGAACATGTGAATATTGAGCAAATCACCAGCTATCCAGTCGCCCAGCAAGAACAGCATCCCATATATGTGCCCACGGGATTGGATAATGTGGTCAACGAACTAAAAAAGAATCTGGACGTTGATCAACTGCAAACGGGCAAGCCAGTGGGCAAAATAGAATGGATTGGACACCCAATGTTGGGTGAATTCAAAAGTGTAGGATGCCTAGATGGTAGTCTCTATAAGGCCGATCATATTATATGCACTCTCCCATTGGGTGTTTTAAAGAATTTCGCTGGTATCCTCTTTAATCCAACGTTGCCCTTGGAGAAGCTCTTAGCCATACGAAATTTGGGCAATGGCAATCCTGTCAAGATATTCATCTCCTATAAGAAACCAATTAGTCGTTGGTTTAAATCTAATCTGAGGCCACTGAGCTGCTCAGTAACCAGCGACACATCCAATAATCAACAGGAACGTAATTGGACCCAACAGGTTGTGGAAATCTCTCAATTGCCCACCAGTCAACATGTCTTGGAAATTCGCATTGGTGGTGGTTATTACGATGAGATCGAGAAATTGCCAGATTCCAATTTAGTAGAAGAAATAACAGCTCTATTGAGAAAGTGTATACGCAATCATCTAGTTCCCTATCCACAAGGTCTGCTACGCTCCAACTGGAATTCATCAGCCTGTTATCTAGGCGGACGTCCCTATTTCTCCATCTCGAGCAGTGCCAGAGATGTGCAACGGTTGGCCGCTCCTCTGGGTGAAGCGATTCCATCTCTTCTTTTTGCTGGTGATGCCACCACTTTACATGGCTTCGGCACAATCGATGGAGCCCGATCTAGTGGAATTCGGGAAGCTCAACGCATCATTGACTATTATACCATGAAGCAGTGCAATTGATTCACGTAAAGTTAATATAGACAAAAGCTAGTCAAAATTTATAGTTACAATTAACAAAGTTTATTTTTTTAAGCAGATATTATATATGTATATATATATTTATTAAATTAGCAATAAAATATCAACAACAACAACTAGACAACGATTATATTATTTTGTTTCTTTCATAGAGAATGGTACAGGGAGTTAAAGTAAACAGAGTAAACAAGTTGATTCAATCCTTGAAAATAACATTCTATAATCTTAGGAATAGTTTCCAATATTCCCTGTCCATCTTTATGTCTCTTGTAAATTCCCTAAATCTGTCTTGTTCCCTTTACAACCATTTTAAATACTGATCATTGTGTTTACTCTTTAGCTTCCATTTCATCGGCAGCAGCACTGACCTCCTTCCATGAGTATTCCATGTCCTCGGACTGAGTGAATCTCGAACAGACGGCCATGCGCAAGAAGTAGACATCATTGATTTTGGCCGGAACCATATGAATATTTCCTCGTCCATTGATTCGCTTGAGCAATGCTTCATTCCTCTCATTGTTGCCCTTGAGACGGAAACAGACCAGACCCATATTTACCTCAGCGGCCAACTCGAAGCGGGAATCTGCGACACAAAGATCACCAAATTGTTTGGCAAAATTGCAATGGCGACGAATGTGAGCCTGAAGATTTTCCACGCCATAGAGCCGGAGAACGAACCAAAGTTTCAGGGCACGGAAACGACGACCCAATGGGATTTGCCAATGACGATAGTCGGGAGCTGATCCTTGCATATCGTGCTTCAGATAGAGAGGATCCACATTGAAGGCATTGACCACCCAACTGGGATCCTTTAGCCACATGGCCGAACAATCGAAATTCACCAACATCCATTTGTGTGGATTGAAATTGAATGAATCTGCCCGTTCCATGCCCTTCATGTAGTGACGATACTCGGGACAAATAAAGGCCGAACCAGCATATGCAGCATCCACATGAATCCAGACATTGTGCTTATTGCCCACCACACCACACTCATCCAGACGATCGAAGGCACAGGAATTGGTAGTGCCCAGAGTGACGACAGCATAGAATGGTATCAGACCATCGGCCAAATCCTTTTCAATGGCCTTCTCAAGGGCATCTCCCCGCAAGCGATTATTCTCAGACTTCACGGAGCGCAACTTAATCCCACCCAAGAGGCCAGCTCTCTCCACCGATGAGTGAGCCTGATCGGAACAGTAACCCACCAGCTTTCCAATTATAGTATGCTCATCCCATTCGGGATGCTCAGCCTTCACCTCCTGCAACTTCTTGGCCTTGGCTCCGAGTAGCGCCACCAAAGTCGATTCACTTGCTGTACCCTGAATAACGCCTCCGCCCTTGCCGCCAGAGCTGGCCAAAAAGTCAGATGGCAAGTCCAACATTTTTCCCAACCAATCCATCATGGCAACCTCAAGTTCCGTGCACGCCGGACTGGCTATCCAAGTGAAGCCAATGCATGCTATTGCTCCGCTTAACATATCAGCCACAATCGCCGGATAGGAGTTGGCAGTAGGGAAATAGGCATGGAACTTTGGACTATGCCAGTGTGTAACTCCAGGCATAATCACACGCTCGATATCCTCCATTATGGCCTGCCAACTCTCTGGCTTCTCGGGTGCCTCATCGGGTATCAAAGGCTTCAAGTAGCCAGGCTTCACTTCGGGCAGGACCCGTCTACAAAAGAAAAGAAACGCATAACAAAATTAAATTAGCATTGACTATTAGAAGCTATTCAGAAAAGCTTTCAACAAATTGAGTTTCATCAACATCTCCTCCTTCCCAGCATTCGTCCATTCCATTTAACTACCAGCTTTTGCAACTTGTTGCCTGTTGCAAGTTGTGGCAAGGGTATAAAAATCAATAGACTTTAAGCTAGGCAACCGACCAAGGGAGGGGAATCTCAATAGAGTACAGAATCTTTTTCAACAAAATTTAATTCCAATTATGTCGAATCTTATTTCGAATTTCATCATAATAAATAAAACTAGAAACGTTATCTTTTAAAATGGTTCTCATGGTACACTCATGGTACTACATAAGTATAACTAAGTACAATACATAAAATGTACCTATGGTATAAGAAGAATGCTAATCACATTGAAATATATAGAATCAAGTAAGAACTAGCTTGTGGCGAATAATAGAACAACACATACTAGAACTAATTTCAAAGCAATCTTTGAATAACGATGATCTTATTAGCTGCTAATAGACTTTAAGTTATAGCCTAACTCGATGGCCATAGTTGCTAGTACTTGTAAAATATAGTTCGACTGATAGTTAACAACTATATCCTCTACTAGAAAATAATACATTACAATAATAATTTTGAATTAAAATCAATACAAAGCGATTATCCTAAGTTATTACAACTTAACAGTGCTATATATCCAATAATTCTAACAATTCTTAAAGTTTGTAATTAAAATAAATGGGTAAGTGACACTAATTTACTTAATCAATTACTAACTTTTAATTGTTCATCTCAAAAAATCCACGAATAATAGAAAACTCTTGCTATAAAGCTATCCACGATATGTGAAAAATGGCAAAGAAGATAAGTCAATGAATGACTTAATAGGTTAGACAACAAATGAATAAGATGGAAAAAGAAAAAGTTTATTAACTGGAAAGGCTTACTTATTTTTCTCAATCTCTCATGAGCTAGCTAATTCTATTTTAATGCACTTTCAAATATAGAAATTTTGTGATTCAATTTGGTTTGATTTGTTTTATTTTAGATTTTTAGTCATTAATGATTGTGGAAAGAACTAGACAAGTTAGTCAGTAAGTATGTAACTGAGACACTGAACAAGTGAATGAGTAATTGACCAATGGGTAAAGGAGTGAGTTATTCAAAAAGTGAGTGAGTTAACTGGTCAATCGAATCCACATTGATTTGTTAACCATTATCTACAACACGAAATGATTATCTGTTTCAAGGCAAGGCAAAAGCCGTTAGAATTGCCGAAGAACAATGAACTAACAAACTCTCAAGGGTAGAGTAAAAACATAATAGTGAACCATTTAACCTTGACACGCCAACATTTTGAAACCTTTTCTGTTTATCATAATGTAATGTAATAATTAATTAGCCAAAGCAAAAACGGAAAGTACTTTTAGAAGGCCAATTCAAATTCGCATCGGAGAGACTTTCCCATGACTAACACCTGATCGAAAAGCAGCCGTTAAATGTCATTCACACAGAGGCAGAGACACTCACAGACACGTGCCCGCCCGCCTGCAGCTCCAATCAGAACGGAACAGAAAACTGAACTTTCGAAATTGCTTGAGGTCAATGCGAGACAATGAAATTTCTATATGTATCGATATATGTATGTACTAAATTTATTTTAATTAACTGACTAACTGACAATTGAGTCACTTACCTGTCGCGTATATTTTCCAAATATTCTGCTATATAATCAACCATTGATTTGGCAAAATCTTTAAATTCTGGAGCCTCCATATCGATCTGAATGTGGGCAAAGAAAATCATAAATAAAACAATTAGTTGTTTTCCTTCTTGATGTGTTTGTTTCAAATTCTATACATTTATTGGTTAATGTATTTAAACCTACCGAGACCTTGGGATCAAGTTTATCTTCCACCGTTATATTAGCTTTACCATTACCGTTAGTTTGCTTTGCTTTGTTAGTTCTATTTGTTGGTAAGTTACTCATTTTAAAAAAATAAATGTAAATCAATAAGCTAAATGTGAGTAAAGATTTGCAGCAAAAGAGAAGAGGGGAGAGGAGAATAAGAGCAATAAATTGATTAAATAGTCAATGTACCTAAATGTATTAGTTAATATGTATTAGTAAATGTATATGTATCCATATGTTATATGCTAATCAGATGCATCTGCACAATATATATAAACATACGTATAGAAGTGCATATGTACTTATGTGAATATACATTATCAATTGAAGCTTAAAACTCTATGAAAATTTCTAATACCCAAAGAAAGACAAAAATATAAAAGTACTTGAATTTTTTGTATTTAAAATTTGGGACTATTACTGTTTAATGGCAATTTTAAAGCGGAATGTGCAGTTCGGCCCCCATCCAATAATGTAGCTGCAATTCCAGAAGATGCAAGTGCCAATGCAAATTTGCGTTCGGATCTAATTGTTGCTAAGATTAATGATATGAGAAATGTCTTTCCAGTGCCACCAGGAGCGTCCAAAAAATATAAACCATGATTGTTGTTTATGACAGCTTGCATAATTCTATCGTATGCATTTCTGTGTTGAACATTCAATTGTGGAATGTGTGTTTGCACAAACGCACGCAATTCATCACATTGGAAATGTTGTTCGCGTTGCAATTCTCGTTCAAATAAATCTTGCATTGGACGATTAGGTGCTATCATGCCTAAATGCTGTAATGCTTAATTTGCAATCATGGGGCAGTCATTGAATGTATGTTTTAAACGCCTTTAGTTAATTGGTTCAACTGAAAATTGACTTTCTTTTGAAAAAAAAAACCCTTCTTTGGGCCACAACGAACATTTACAAAAAATAATGGGCAAAATTGGTTGATTCCTGAATGACAAAAAAACGGCTTACAATTTTATATATATAGATAACAATTAAATAAATAGATGAATACATCTTTCGTCTAAGATGAGTTTAAATACTCAATTTCATTAAAAATTATTTAAATATTTTGATTGAGATGGATAATTAAACAAATTTGCAGTTCTTTTTTATCTATAAATCTTTTCATAAGACTATTCGAAAACTTCTATATTTTTAAGCAGATTTCTTTAACTGCAGATGAGATAAGAAATTTTTAAAAAATTAAATTCACAAAAGCAAAATGTTTATTGAAATAAATTTAATAAATTTTGTATATTCAATATTTGCATTCTCTAAATCAGTTGGAAATGTTTCAAAAGTTTTTAAACCCTGGAATTATTATAAGCGAATAGCTAGCTGTATTATAATTTTGCTTCATTTATACACACAATTATACCAATAATGTGCATGAGATAATGAGAATTTTTGCATTAATTTGTTTTTTTTTTTTTTTTTTTTTTTTTTTGTATTCACTTGCACATTTTGTGTATAGTTAGTTATTTTTGTATTAAAGCACTTTGAAACCTAAACAAGTTGCCAAGGCAGTTTGACATTGAAGGCAACAACTTTTTTATACATAAATGCAAACTTGTAGATAACCAGAACAAGCCCCTCACCAAAAGCCAAGATTGTATTAAGCCGTAAAAGAATGCCGTTTAAATTCGACTAAAAAATTAGTTAACAAGGCTAAAATGGTAATTAAAATGATAATTTTCGGGCGGTTAAAAAATAAATTGCGTATACGCCATGTGTGCCCAAGACTAATTATGCTTTTCCAAGTGTTTTAGTTTTACATACATTTTTATATACCTATATGTATTCCTCACGCTGTGGCCACTCACCGTATATGCACTTTAGTTAAACTGACTTTTAATTATTTGCTTTTGTTTCCGTTGTATGTATGTACTTGATATTTTAGTTAAAGTTAATCTTTCGTCACACACGACGGGAAAAAAACACACGTTTATATTAGAGGGAGAGAGGTAGAGAGATGCTGTTACAGTGACGCGTGCCTGCGAACTGAGCGCTAGTCGCAGAATGCGAAGGCTTTTAAAGCTTAAAGCGGAGCACGAGCTCCAAAGCGGGGGGCATGGGCATCAGTTCAGGACCGGTTCAATACTGCGCCGAAACAAAAACCGATTCTCTTTGGCTAAAAATACAAATGCTGCAATTGTCTGTGTGTAATTCAGGTTTGATTGGTTTAATTATTTAAATGAAATTGTTTTTTTTTTTCTTAAAATTTGATTTTGATTATGAAAGCCAAAAAAAAAGTTATAAGGAGCATTAAACTTGCTGACAATTACCCATGTTCATGCGAGTTTTTATTTCTTTGAAGGAGATTAAAAAATAATACAATAAGAATCAAACCAATATTGGGTAGTATTTTTCCTCTACTTTTTCCATAAATTTTTTTCATTCAACAAAAATAATAAAAGTCAAATAGGTAATTGAAATTTGTCTACATTTCATTTGAAAAAACTTAGTTGCTTCTGGCTGATTTATTTAAAATTCAAGCAAACCGCTTTCAAAGATTTAGAAAACCATAGTTTATTGGTTTTTAAGAACTTTTATATTCAAAAAAATTCAAAAAAACAAATTCATCTTATTACACGATTTAATCTAAACTATAAATTCACAAATAAATGTAAAGTTGGTCGAATGTTGGCTCCCTAAAGTATGCAATATGCAGACAACGAATGCATTGTTTAAAAACTAAAGAGAAATTTTATATGTTCTGCAACAAAAAGTATGAGTCTTATTAGGAAATCAGTTTATTTACAATCTTTAAGGAACCACACTGATTATGGAATACTTTAAAAAAAAAGGATGTCTATTCTACATTCCCAAATCAGCTCTTATTAACGGTTTAGTTTCAATATAATTAAAATAAAGAAAAGATTTTAAAAAATTGTTTTTTGAATTTAAAATTTTGCTACTGTAAATATTTTAACCAATCGAAAGCTGGTTAACTTCTAACCATATCGATATGTTCTTGCTTACAAAGCAAAGAGCACAGAAAAAAAGGAATCCCCAACAGGTGATGAATCATGACTGGTCAGGGATTTTCTCAGCCAGTTGACTACACAGAAATACTACATAAACAAATTGATATTCATAGTGAAGACTGAAAAAGAAAAAAAATAACAAGATTAATGAACCTAATAAAAACGCATTCGCACATCTTTGAAACTGGTTTTGAAAGAGAAAGATGTTTTTTGTGACGTTCGCAAATGAATTTGATGCTCTGAACCGCTCTTGGATGACGTCAAAAGCTTTAGACTCCTATGATGGTTAAATAGAAATGGAGTATGTGAGTTTGGGAGTTTGGGGGGTTTGTGGGTGTTTTGGGGTTGTGGGTATTTCCTGGCCCAACTGTTGCTGAAGAGTGTGCCTGACATTTCAACGAAGCCACTTTGGCAAATCACTTGGACTGAATCAACAGATTTTGTGCCATGGCAACACGGTTCCTGATTTTGATTGTAATGCTCTCTTTCACTCTCCCTCCCTCTCTCTCTCTCTCTCTCTCTCTTTCTATCTCCACCCACAATTCAGGCAGACGTAGAACCATTCACAATGTATTTCTACTTAATGCTGGTGATGTACTTCAATTTGATTTATGGCTGACTTGCGATGAAAGGCATAGAAAGGAGAGGAAACTTGCCATTTATAGGGGTCGCTTGGCGCCTTTAAGTGGGGGATTGCATAATCAAGCGAAAGAAACAATGAAGGGAAGTTAAGCAAATGGGATAAGCGATAGAAACCAATGCATTGCTCAAGGATATTTCCCTTTGAATATGGACATAGTTTAACTGTAAATAAAAGAGGTTCTTATGACTCGATAAATTTCACTTCACCTTACTTATGGGTACATACATAACATCCATACATATGTACAGATATGTATACATACACACATTCATACTATTTTAAATAAAAATATTTCATAAAGTTTATTTTAGTCTTATTTAAAGTAATTTATAGATCATTAAAGAATGTTAACATTAAAACACTTTTCTTATGCTAAACCTCTCAAAAACATCTTTGCATATGCTTGTAGATGAAATATCCTTTTTTTATTTATATATAAATATATTTTTAAATAAACCAATCTATGTCTCCCATTTACGAATTCCTAAATGAAGAGATTGAGCGTTTCGAATCTATGTACATATGTACATAGGAACTCACATATTTACATAGATAAAGTGGCTCCCAGCTTATTCGACCCACCCTCAAATAAAAATTTAAAGTGCTCATAGCTTTTAAACCAATACGGATTTTGAAAAAATTTAACGCTGAATTGTTTTTTTCAATGTTTAAATAATGGTAAAGAAAAAAAACTTTTTTATTCAAATTTAAAAAAAGAAAACACAATAAGAAAAGAACAAAAACAACTCATAACATTAAGGCCACAGCTTGTTTGATCCATTACTTATTTTAAGCAGTAAATTCAAAATTAGGGCTAGTTTTTTTACGTCTAATACTTGGTATGACCCATCTTTTCCAATACCGCCGAAAGGACGCCACCAATTTTTGTGTGGTTGCGGCTCGGATTTTCCCAAAATTCCTCGACTATTGCCGTTTTCAAATCATACATATACGTACATATGTATATCATGAATACTTTGAAGTTTTTTTAAACTATTTCTTAAAAAAGGATCAGTTTGAGTTGTCTTAGTGTCCAAACACTTAGGCATCTTGAACAACTAAGGATCCGGGTTCGAATCCTAGGCTAATGTATGGATGCCATCGACAAAAAAACAAACATAATAAGCATGACATACTTAATAAAGCCAGTCATGAACTGCCACAAATATTCATTATTGTCTCACGACAGAACTTCAAAAAAAAACCAAAATTTTTTGATTTAAGCAAACAGACGTCGACGTTTAAAAAAAATTACCCCGACCAAGATTGAAATATATTGGGATGCCTGGAACTAAAAAACTACGTGCTTTATATTTAACTATTTAAAATGCTATCCTCAAGTAGTGCTTAATTAGTCGTTTTTGGCTCATTATCTAGAAAAGGTGGCCACCACTCCAGTTGAAGAGTCACCTATGGCCAATTTAAAGAAACGACTTCTTCTGTTCAGTATAAAGATAAAACCGAAATCCAGGGGCTAACATGGGCCGTGCCGAACCAGTCCGTCTCTGGTCTAACAATAAATGGCAGGTCAAGTGGGTGACTTTTTTCAAACGTCTAATCAGCTATATAACAAAGTTATCTGATTTTTATGAAATATGACAGTCATTAATAGGTATATTAAATTGAAAAATTCAATATTACAATAGTCAATATTCTTATGACAATAGCGACGTCGCCCCTTCTATGGGAGCTATATGATATGATGGTCCGATCGGACTGAATTCGGGATTTACAACCCACACACATGCAAAATTCCCGGACTTTTAGAATTTCAGTTCATCCAGATGGATTGTATATACTTTATATAGTCAGGGATGCTTCCTTGTTTAATTTGCGCAATTTTACCAAAATTTTATATAAACATTTTAATCATAAAGTGGGCTTTAAATCAAATCATCTAAGGGATCTTCCAAAAACTGGAAATATATTGTCAAGCTACACATTTTTTACTCATTTCAAATAATTCCAATTTTCCTTTAATTTAGGAATTAATAGTATATAGTTACTATATACTTCGTTTATGCAATTTATTGGTTTTCACTTAAACAAATTGTGGGCAATTTTTCTGTTTTATTTCTAAACCAAATTTTGAATGGATGTGCGTTTTGCTGCTGCTTAATCTCTTACATATACGCTCCAAGAACGACTCAGGGGGAAAACAATAAATTTTGAGTCGCCAGCAACAAAAGCGACAAGGCGGGGAAAGAAATGAAGAAATAACCATGTAAATGACAAAATGTTGGCTTTTTCTATCTTTTTTCCAATCAAAAATATGAATAAAAACGTATTTTAGATTAAATGCTAACAGGGTTTTGCTCTTGCTGTTGATTTTTATGTAAAACTAAGATTAACGAGACGCCGACACACATTATTGCGCCAATGTTGAGGGCAGATTGAGGAGTGTACTCTGACCACTGGGCAAATAGGCAACGCCACGTGATCTAGATAGTTGGTAGGCAATATCCTCGGCTGCCTCAATACGACGCAATTCGACCAGACCATCACCAGCTTCTCCGAAGGATTTGGCCAGCAAATCGGCAGCGGCGGCATCACCCTCCGCCGAAATAATGGAAGCCAATTTCTGTTGTTCAGCCTTTTCGACCACAAAGCGAGCCTTCTCGGCCTCCTGTTGGGCCACCTGTTTCATTTCCACAGCCTGTGTGAATTCACGGCCAAAGGTCAAGTGGGTTAGGGAAATATCATCCAAAATGAAACCGAATTGCTTGGCACGCACTGTCAGCTCTTGCGATACGCGCTGAGATACCATCTGAGAGAAATTAACCACAATAGGTTTAAATAGATTCTAACATTAACGAAATGTGTTTACTTACCTCACGCTGTGTGATCAATTCGCCGGCATCGAATTGAGCGACCACAGCCTTCAAGACCTCAGGAGCAATGGAGGGCAACACACGCTCATCGTAATCCTGGCCCAAAATTGTATAAATCTTTGGCAATTCATCGGGAATGGGACGATAGAGAATACGCAATGTTATGTTAACATTCTGCAAATCCTTGCTGCCGGTTATCACTGGCACATTACGGGGCTGGGACCGAATGTCAAAGATGATGGGACGTTGCACCCATGGGATGAAGAAATGTGTACCCTCGCCCACCACATTCTCCTTGATGCCAGTGAAACGATCAAAGATGACCGCACGGTGTCCACCTTCCACATTATATAATGCAGAATTAACCACGCCTCCGAGCACCGCAACTCCAAGACCCAACTGGCCAATACGATTGAAGAACTGAGCAGCCATTTTTTATGATCCTTTCTAACGTTGAAAAATGATATTACAAAATATTTTAGATATTTAACATTTAGTTATCCATATATAGAAAAAAGCCGACTGTGTGTGTGTGTCGGCGATATCAATGAGAGATTTCATCAGGTTTTTAGGTTAGAACGTCAGACGAAATGTCAATTTCATTTAATTGTAGGAATAAATTTCACACTACATTTGGCTAACTAAGTTAGGAAAATACTCTTAACTTTTTGCACTTACTATTTACAACGAATAAGACTTTATTATTATGTAAAATTCAAAATGTTCCAATTGAACAAAACATGAAATAACTGCACGATGTCGGCGCACACAACTATCGATACCTTTGCCTCCAATTCGATGTATTGGGCACATTCAGCACCATTGGTCACAGTCACAGTGATGTGATCACTTTTTTAAAGTAATCATTATCAAAACATTTCAAAAGCCAGCATCGGAACAAACAAATATTTAACATTTTTAAGCCAACTTTAAAATAAGTACATCAGTGTATATGCTATGCTCATTTGCAATTTATGTAAGAATTACCTTTCCCCCCACACTAAGTCTTGCATATCAAACAACACAACAATAATAACAGAGGCAAGCTTAATTTCAAAACAATTGTTCTGCCATTATCCATCTGAATAATCTTATGTAACATTTAAAAGAATTTCATTTTTAGTCTTAACGAGCTATGGAAGTTAACTTCGGCCTTGCCGAAGTTTATATACCCTTGCAGTTCTTTATTATATTTAATTCGATAAGAAAAGTGAAATTTCATACATCAACAGCATTAGTTGTCGTATTATGAATATGCTCAAATATTTTTCAAACTACTGAATTCAAAACACATTTAATGATTATTAAACAATATATGATATAGTAGTCTGATCCCGATGATTTTCATACTTTATCTCACACAGGTAATAAAGAGTCTCCAAAAAAAATTTCAACCCGATACCTCTTAAGATGGCTGAGTAAAACGCATACGCACAGACGGACGGACAGACGGACATGGCTATATCGACTCAGCTTCTCAAGCTGATCAAGAATATATATACTTTATGGGGTCGGAAACGTCTCCTTCTGTGCGTTACAAACATCTGACCAATTTTATAATACCCTCTGCAAGGGTATAACGAGCTATGGAAGTTAACTTCGGCCTTGCCGAAGTTTATATACCCTTGCAGTTCTTTATTATATTTAATTCGATAAGAAAAGTGAAATTTCATACATCAACAGCATTAGTTGTCGTATTATGAATATGCTCAAATATTTTTCAAACTACTGAATTCAAAACACATTTAATGATTATTAAACAATATATGATATAGTAGTCCGATCTCGATGATTTTCATACTTTATCTCACACAGGTAATAAAGAGTCTCCAAAAAAAATTTCAACCCGATATCTCTTAAGATGGCTGAGTAAAACGCATACTTCAAACTACTGAATTCAAAACACATTTAATGATTATTAAACAATATATGATATAGTAGTCCGATCCTGATGATTTTCATACTTTATCTCACACAGGTAATAAAGAGTCTCCAAAAAAAATTTCAACCCGATATCTCTTAACATGGCTGAGTAAAACGCATACGCACAGACGGACGGACAGGCGGACAGACGGACATGGCTATATCGACTCAGCTTCTCAAGCTGATCAAGAATATATATACTTTATGGGGTCGGAAACGTCTCCTTCTGTGCGTTACAAACATCTGACCAATTTTATAATACCCTCTGCAAGGGTATAAAAATAATCAATTTTATGTTTAAGATTTATTTTGAATTATCATTGACCGAAATTGGTGAACTTTCACTGTGACAGCAAACACTCATCTTTAGTACTCGGTCGATAGTTAACCTTCACCTGGCGGCTTGATTTAAAAACAATGAAATAAAACATCCACAAAAATCAATTGATTTTTTACATTGCCTTCTTTATTGTGTCATATCAGCACGCCCCGTTACTTTGGGCATTTTCTTATTTGTTGAATCCTCCAATTCCTTGGCTTTGTAATAATGTGGTGCGACTTCTAACAGCCATTTACTTTCAATTTCTATCACTTGTCGCATGTACTCCTTGGAAGTAAACACCAACTCATGGTAGAGCACCCAGCGCGGCAGCTCTTCGAACAGCGATGAATTCGGATGAATCATTACAGTCTGATTGTGTTTAATAGTCTTGTAGTGTCCACCCTTGGAGAGACGTGCCACATGATAGAAGTAACCAGCTGTAGCTGCTTTTCTCACATTAATTGTCTCTGGCAGGCAACTGACCATATCGATTTCCACCCGCTGCATTAGACCAGCCAGTTGTTCGCGGACATCTCTTGCCCGTTTCATGGAGCGATATTGGATAAAATTCTCATAACACCATTGCGTACTATAGTCTGTCTCAGCCCATTGATTGTAGACCTGAAGCAGACTCAAATGATCGCCATGCATATGATTGAAATTCTTGCGGGCTGTGTCGGCATGAATAATTTTATCCTTTGGCCTATAGAAAATGGCACTATTCACCGACAACATGGCTGCAATGGTAACCATTTCCTCAGAGCATTTGTATCTGCAAAGAATACAAAAATGAAAACATATTCTAGATTTTTGTGGTATCTTAATAAATATACAAACTTTTCGCTGGCCAGTAACATTTTACCCATCATGGGATCCACAGGAAACTCGGCCATACGCCTGCCCAATTTGGTCAGTTCTCCGTGATGATTTAAAGCACCCAAGGCATAAAGTTGTTCCAAAGCCAGTACT